>CM057464.1:157036628-162991628 GCA_030035585.1 Dugong dugon
TGAACTGTTGTCAGGGCCAGATTAAGACTTTTAGAGTCCATAAACTTCTAAGCACATACATAAAAATACAGTTTTATTTTTTGAAATCACGTAACATTTATAAGCATGCTGATAACTGAATAGCTTTTTTTTTGTTCTAGATTATTTCTTGATTATAAAATTCTGGGTGAATTCATTAAAGTAGAATTTTTTGATGCTCATTTATTTATTTCTGCAGCAACTGTTCCAGCAGCAACTGTTACATGGCATCTGGTGGTCATTTTTTTTCTGTAATCTTTCCTGCTCAGCAGCACAGCAGAATGATTCACACTCATCTTTAAATACTAAAGATTTTACTTCGTCTTAATTGTATTCAGAGCCCTGGTGGTAAAGTGGTTAAGAACTCTCCGCCCCTAAACAAAAGGTTGGCAGTTTGAATCCACCAGCCACTCCTTGGAAACCCTATGGGGCAGTTCTACCCTGTCCTATAGAATCACTGTGAGTCAGAATAGGCTCGACGGCAATGGGTTTGGTTTTGGTAAGTGTATTTCATATCTAATTGAAACCAATTTCCAGATGGTTCCATGATTCTCCTTATTTAACTAAACTTAGCTTAACATTTTTGACAAGTGACCTTCCTTACCATGCTTTTTACCCACCTTGCCATCTGACTCCAAATTTCAGTAAGCTACCCTTTAATTTACTTAGATAAATAACATTTAAGAACACAGTGATGCCCATTTTAAAAAAAAAAAAAAAGCAAGTTATGTTTAAAAGCTAGTTGTTCTAGGAAAATACATATACACCTGGCTATCCATACATAAATACATATATAGGGCTGTGGTACCCATGTATATTAAAACTAAAATTTATGTGTGAAGGATTATTCAGACTGAAGTAGAACTCTGTTAACTAGAGTTGCCTTTTTCGGATTGATGCCTGAGAATTGTGTTCTTATGTAATATACAGACAAAGTCATGTTACTGTATCTAGACACAGGGCAAAAATTTATAATGTTCTGCCGTAATTGCCACCTGTGGACCCAGAGAACAAAGAAACAAAAAGTCCTAATCAGATTACAGCATAATAAGCCACACCCAGGACAGTTGTAAATTCACTAAATGCCAAGACATTCCAGGGATTGAGCAGCTGAGGAGCACAACTTGCAGAACCGAGAGTGTTCTAAATAATTTGCATTCTTTCGGCAACTGTAACTGTAGGATGTTTCTCACTGTCTGCTGCAACTTGCTTTCATGCTGGTATGGTTTTAGTTGAGTTGTTTCTCTATTGAAGGGTAGTTATGCTAATAATTAAAATGGTAAAGGGTAATAGATAATACGTATGTTTCATCTTAACGAGCACTTGTAGATGAATAGAAGTTCCAAGTTAGTTGTGTATAAGGTAGTACAACCATTCGAGGCCTGGTGGCACCGTGGTTAAGAGCTCAGCTGCTGACCAAAAGTTGGCGGTTTGAATCCACCAGCTGCTCCTTGGAAACTCTGTGGGGCAGTTCTAGTCTGTCCTATAGGGTCACTATGAGTCGGAATCAACTCGACGGCAATGGGTTTGGTTTTGTAGCACAACCATTACTAAATTTAAAATACACCACATACACAACGTATCATAAATAAATTAAGTAAATAGGATAAACATATTTAAATAACTCATAGTTAACATCTTTATATATTTGCCTTTTATTCCTAAATATGAATTTTTGAGATAACATTTTCTTGTTATGACAAAAACAATTCATGTTTATTTCAGAAGTGACAGAAAGTACACAAAAATACAAGAACTACCCATAAGCCTATAAGCCAGAGATGTCCAGTGTTAACTAGGTTCATATACTCTACTTCTAAGGAGTCTGGGTGCTGCAAATGCTTTGCAATCAGCTGCTATAACCTAAAGGTTGGCAATTTGAACCCACCCAGAAGCTCCAAGGAAGAAAGTCCAGGCAATCTGCTTTCATAAAGATTATAGCCAAGAAAACACTGGAGCAGTTCTACTCTGTGACACATAGGGTCGCCGTGAGTT
Organism: Dugong dugon; assembly: GCA_030035585.1. Classification (NCBI taxonomy): domain Eukaryota; kingdom Metazoa; phylum Chordata; class Mammalia; order Sirenia; family Dugongidae; genus Dugong; species Dugong dugon. The sequence continues at coordinate 157,038,642 of CM057464.1, forward strand.
GGGGACTGGCGTGATGGCAGCTACAGCAATAGTCTTTTTTCTACAGATTTTATTTTACAAAATAGGATCATAATAGTTCTGTAATTTTTAAAAAATATACGCATAAAAACGTATGTATATACTTACAATGGTATTTATAGTTGGAGCCATTGTGCTGAAGGTAGGCTGATTTGGCCTGCAGCCTCTTATTTAGTTGGAGCTGTTATTTTGGTTGTTGCTGATTTGCTCTGAACGTTTTGGTGTTTTTGTTCCGTTTCATTTGCAAGTCCCCGGCCGGTGTCCATTGTTTGATATCTGCCTAGTTCTCGCATTTCAGTTTCCCTCCTGAATTTGCCACCTTTGGCATACAGTGTACAATAGCTAAAGGAAGCATTAAAGGATTTAAAGACTATTGAACATGAATTTCCTGAAAGGTCAATCACAGTTTCAATGAGAGCTACACTTTTTTTCGCAGGTTAGCACCGCTGTTTCATCCCTTGTAACTAGGATGAAACTGTGGTACAATAGGTGTATGTGTGTTATTTTGAAGGGAAAGAGAAAAATAAATTAGGAAAATGGATTCATGATGGCTTGGGGTTTCATTCTCTTGGCAGCACTCTACCCAGAAGTTGGTGTTTCTGTTTAGACATGGACAGACTAGGCCATGCAGGGAACAAATTAACCCTGGAGTTTCCACGGCTTGGCACGCAAAGGTAGTTTATGGTTCACACAGAGACTGACGCAGACTGGCAGGGACTCTCCATGCAATGACTCAGTGATGCAGGCTCCCTACATCTGTATCGATGCCATCTCAATATGTGGCTTCCAAGGTTGCTGCTAAAGGAGCCCCGGCGGCGCAGTGGTTAAGCGCTCGGCTGCTAACCGAAAGGTCACTGCGATAGTTCAAACCCACGGGCCTCTCCACGGAAAAACATGTAGCAATTTGTTTCCATAAAGATTACAATCTTGGAAACCCTATGGGGCAGTTCTACTCGGTCCTGAAAGATCACTGTGATCACAGGTTTGGTTTGTTGTTTTTTTTTTTAAAGTTGCTGCTAGAAGTGAAGAGAGGGATATGGGAGTCGTATCATCTCTTAAGGGCCTCAACCCAGGAATTACATGTGTCTTTTCTGCTTCCAGTCCAATGGGAGGACTAGTCACAAGGGAGGCGGAGAAATGTTGGTATTACATGGATATTTGGTGAGTGCTGTCTCTGACATATTTTTCTGTTTTGAACCACAGAAACAAAATGAATATCTCTTCCTGGTGAAGTGAAGGGGGTCTCAAAAAGATTATTGGGATCAGAGAATCTGGAGTGACCAATGAGTCCATTAAGACCTGAGAATCAGAACAGTTTGAAACGTAGTAACAATCAAAGTGGCACCAAACTGACCAACAAGGCTACTGGAGAGTTACCCTAGTGAGACCGGAGAGAAGATGTGGCCCATGAAGCCTGGACCTCGTGTCCTCAACTTGGATTCTTTGGAAATGTGGTTCCAAAACCTGGTGACTTATTAGAATAACTCAAGAAACTTCAGAAAATGAGACCTACTGAATCATAACCTCCTGAAGAATAGTCTAGAATCTTATATTTAAAAAGCCGTTCCTGGTGATTCTGATGTAGCCAGTGCACACTGGTCTGTAGACCAGTGTTCAAAAAGCATTGCTTAGAGAAGGAGGTCTAAAATGTCCTTAGGAGGAGGGGCCCATGAGAGGGTGAGGCTTTAGAAAGGTAGTCGAGAGAGCCACATCTGAAGGGAGCTCAGTTTATGGTCCTGTGATTACATGATGGTTAGCATCACAAAGGGTTGTAAACCCCAACCTGAGTTATGGTATCCTGAGTAGAACCACCTCAGCCAACCAGCTGGTCACACACTTAGTACCTAGATCATGACTACCCTTCTCAGACCTGCCAGGCTGGAATGGGCTGATACCTTAGTTAATCAGCTACCTCTTGACCAAGAAATTACTAGGTGGCAGCACTGTTAAATGTGCGGGGTATCTGAAAAAGCAAATGCAGATTAATCTCCAGTTCTGCAAGTAGCACATATGGGAAATTTACTCTTTGGTCAAGGGCTGGAGTCTACCTAAAATACCAGGGTTTTGCATGTGGCTTTCCTGGCTGTGTCAGGGTATAGCGAGACCAAATTGTGGCAAGCACGGAAGAAGTGGAGATAAACGTTGGATCAAAATTGCGAGTGGAGGGCAGATTTTGAGCAATGTCAAAGTCAATTAATGGATGTCGAATATAAGGTCACATAGCTGAGTAACAAAGGCACTAAAATCAGAGTTGTAAAACAGGAATCAAAACCAGGACTGGGCAAAAACACATGAGCTAACTGGAGCCGTGAACTCAAGGAATAAATGTGGACAGTCTGACTCAACTCTAGCGGAAGTCAGCTGGTTTGTAATTGCTTTTGTATCACCAGAGCATGCCTTTCCACTCCATATTCTTAAAGTCTGCATGAAATCTAACTGACTATATGATGTGCCCTTCTAGCCTCATGGTTGTCCCTAAAAGACTATTTCCATGCTTTATACAACTGCTCTGTTAGCTATAGTACAGTCAGACTTCATTAAGACCACAGCAGTGGATTTTTTAAGTAACTTCTCTGTTTTCCTTACTCTGCCTCATTCTGTATGTGCTGATAGGTCTGACAGGTTACTGGCTGGTCAAGCTGGGAAAGTTGGATTTGGGTGACATCTGCTTCTGAGCCAAATTCCAGAACTTGTGGGTATTTTTAGACTAATGAAGAGAAGACCAATAGAAGGCACGTAGGGAGCTTTCTTCATTTAGTTGAAGGAACAGATTTTCTCTGTGTTGCTCAAAAAATTCAATATTTTGAAATTCGAAGGAGAGGTAGGCTCAAGACGAAAGAATGTTCAAAACATATGAGCTGTCCACGATGATATTGACTTTCTTGGGCATTATTGAGCTACTTGTGCTTCACTAAGGTATGAATGTTGGGCCTCCTCAGATTTCAGTTTGGGGCTCTATTCTCTTTCTATGCACTTTTTCTTCAGCATCCCATCGAGTTCCATTGTTTTAAATGCCATGTGTATGTAGTAATTAGCTCATTATTTTCTCCAGCCAGATCTCCTCTCTAACCTAATATATCCAACTGTTTCTATGACGCTTCTTGGCTCTTTCATGAGCATCTCAAACTTAATATGTGAAAAATAGAACTTGTGATAGTCCCTTCATCATCTCCTGCCCCAAAGTCTTGTCCACAGTCTTCCATAGCTCAGTCAATGGCACCACCATCTACCTGTTACTTAGGCCAACCCTGAGGTATCATCATCCTTAAAACTTCCCATTCTCTCAGCCTCATATCTAATTGATCAAGGAAGAGCCTCCATTCCTCTGCTTTCAGGTTCTGAGGAAACGTCTATAAAAATAATAACCTTGGCTTCTCTGCACCTGTTACACTCAAACTACCTCAAACAAATTGCCTCCAGACTTGTATAGGGAACATATGTGCATTAATCATTGGGTACCCCCCAAACCACTGACACATAGAAAATGCCCCAGAGACATTTCTGAATGAATGAATGAATGATATAGAAGTTGGATGACTGTATGGAAGACATAATAATGACACCTATAACTTATTGAGGATCCACCATGTGCCAGGTGCTTTAAATATTATGAGTCTATTCTTAATAACAACCTTCAAAGTAAGCAGGCAAGGAAAAAGGCTCAGAGAACTAAGAGTTTCGTATGATTTTGCTTTTTTAAGTTTTATCGAGCACTTACTATGGCTAATTTATATGACATTTTTCATGATACATACAGGTTTAGTACTAAGTGCCTTAAATACATTATTTCACTTAATAATTTAATATTTAACAGCAACCTAAAGGGTAGGTTTTTGTACCACTCTATAGATGAGGAAACTATAGAGGCCAATAGAAATTAAGCAATTTGACCAAGGTCAAATAGCCAGGAAATGATGGGACTGGTGTTTATCTGGCCCCTAAGGCTACATATTTCCCTTCTGTATCATATAGCAATGTCCAACAAGCATGTCATCAAAGGGATGCCAATATTTTATGAAATGTTGGATTAGCTGATCTTTAAGTTTCTTTTAATCAGAATTTCCACTATATTATGCAAACAATTCTTTTCTCTCCCTCATTAGAGATCACCTCATTAGATATCCCCACCACTCTAAAGAAAATAAAAATAACTTCCTGAACTTCATAGGAAGTCTAGAAATGTTCTAAAACCAAACACAAATCGCATGTGATGTGATGATAAAGATCTCCCTTTTCCTGTAAGTTTTGGCACATTTCAAAACAGGATTTCCATTCCCCTAATACCTGGGCCAAATTAACCAACCTGGCAGTGCTTCCTAAAGTAATGCTAGCAGATACACAGCGCTGTGTGCCACCCGAGGGCTGACTCACCACACAGAATACCTAGTGACTCCCAGAGTATTGTTCTCAAAGATCCACACTTACTGAGAGCTATTCTAAATACCCCTGGAATAACAAAGATCCTCAAATTTACTGAGAGTATTCCAAGTACCCTTTGAATAAAAAAGACCATCTTACTATTAGCATATCTTTAAAAAGAGATGCCAATGCCGAGATTCTCCTGTTATCCATATATAGTTCATCTGATTCCTTAATTCTATTTCTTATAGTTACACAATTATATGGAAATCACTTCATAACATCTCTTCTACTAAATTATCATTTTTAAGAAGGCAATTAATGACAGTGCCCCACTTGAAAATCTTCTGCAACAGGAAAAGAGCACCGTGATATTCAAGTGAAATAATAGGGAGAATTGAAGCAATGGAAAAGTCAATGTTTCTAAGCAATTCAAAATGAGGTTAATAAGCCTACATGTGAGATCAGGAGATTGAGGTTGAAGAAGAAGCACCAAGAAATCTTGACTCCTCTTCTGGCCCAGCGCTAACGGTCTTGAAACTCTTAAGGATAAAAGTTATTTCTCTTTCCTATAAACTTATATCAGGCTCTTAGCTAATCACTATAAATTGCCCTTTAAATTTACAAAGCAACAGCATTCTGAAACATTTCAAGAAATTATTTGCATCCACAAAATGAAGCAAGTACTTATCCAGTGCTTACCAGGTGCTGTTCTAAGTAGAGCTGGGATTGGAATGTAGGGAGTCTAGTTCCATATTGTGCTCTTATCCATCACACTGAACTGCCTCTCCATGAAAGGCTTTTTTAAAAAAATTTTTTAAATTTAAGTATTTATTTTGTTTTTGGTGAAAATATCCACAACAAAACATACACCCATTTGACAATTTCTGCATACACAATTCATTGACATAGGTTACGTTTTTCACACTGTGTTATCACTCTTCTTATCTCTACCCAAACTATTTCACCACTGTTAAGTCAGATTTAGTGCCTCCTAAACTTCTCAGCTATGCTTTAGAGTTCCTGTTGTCAGTTTGCTCTCATATATCATTCTTTAAAAGAAGGCTTTGCTCAAGGTAAACATTCTTTACTAGTTGAGCTAAACTGTTATTTGGTTAAATGATGACTTCAGGGATAATGGAGTCAAAGCTGAAGGAAGATGCCAGAAGTAGCAATTCTTAGGTCCTGTGTTGATGAACTTAGGTAGGCTATGGTGCCCAGTTGTTTGATCAGACACTAGTCTAGATGTTGTTGTGAGGGTAGTTTGTTGATGTGGTTAACATCTACAATCAGTTGAATTTAAGTAAAAGAGATTACCTTTGATAATGTAGGTGGGCCTTATCCAATCATTAGCTGTCAAAAACTGAAGTTTCAGGATTCTGTCTCAAGACTGTAACACAGAAATCTTGCCTGAGATTCCAGCCTGCTGGCCTTCAATATAGATTTCAGATTTGCCAGCCCCTACAATTGCAAGGGAGCCCTGGTGGCACAGTGGTTAAGAGCTCAGCTGCTAACCAAAAGATTGGCAGTTGAAATCCACCAGTCACTCCTTGGAAACCCAATGGGATGATTCCACTCTGTCCTATTGGGTGGCTATGAGTCAGAATCAACTCAACAGCGACAGATTTGTTTTTTTAACAATTGTGCAAGAGCCAACTCCTTAAAATCAATCTTGCTCTTTATAGTATACAGGTAACCCCCTACTTTTGACATATTTGAGTTATCACAAACCGCACTTAAGACTGTCCGTGTGTTTTGGTTTGTTTTCTTTTTTTTTTTTTACATCTTATTGTTAGTAATATGTACTACACACAATGCTGCAGAGTGTAATTTACTAAGGTTATCATTCTCAGATGTAATGTTTCTAACCCCAAAAGACAAATAAAGATTAGACTTATAAAGATACTGATAATAAAAAGAATAATAATGAAAATTAGAAAAAAAAAAAAAAGTTATTCAACTTAAGTCAGAACCAGCTTGTGGTGGAGTAGTTGCCGGAAAGGAACCTCTAAGTCAGGGGCTACCTTTGTCTGGTTCTCTCTCTCCCTTTCTAGTTCTCGTTGTCTCTGTCTATATATAAATATAACCTGTTGCTGTTGAGTGCATGCCAACTCATGGAGACCTCACATCCCAAAGGGTTTTCAATGGCTATAATCTTACAGAAATCCCTGTGTGGTGCAAATGGTTAAATGCTCCATACTAGCTAAAAGGTTGGCGGTTTGAACCCACCCAGAGACATCTCAATAGACAGGCTGGAAATCTGTTCTGAAAGGTCACAGACTTGAAAACTCTATGGACTAGCTCTCTGCACACATGAGTTTGCCGTTAAGTCAGAATTGACTTGATGGCAACTAACAACAACAAGAAATTTTATGGACGTAGATTACTAGGTCTTTCTTTTTCAGCACTGCTAGTGGATTCAAACCACCAACCTTTCAGTTAGTAGCCAAGTGTCAAGCCAAGCCCAGGGTCCTTATATAAATATATGTATATATAAATATATCTTATTGGTTATGTTTCTCTGAAGAACCCTGACTGATATACCCAGCAATCCCACTCCTAGGTATCTGCACTCCCAGTTGCCGTTGAGTCAGTTCTGACTCATGAAGGCCCAGGTGTGTCCGAGTAGAACCGTGCATCATTTTTCAGAAGTAGATCGCCAGCCCTTTCTTCCAATGTGTCTCTGGGTGGACTCAAACCTCCAACCTTCTGGTTAGCAGCCAAGCACATTAACCATTTGCATCATCCAGAGATTCTACATATCTACCCTAGAAAAATGAAAACTTATGTTCATACAAAAATCTGTAGGTGAATGTCCATACTGGCTCTATTTATAATTGTCAAAAACTAGAAACAACACAAATGCCCTTCAGCTGGAGAATGGCTGAACAAACTGTGGTTCATTTAGACAATGGAAATCTCCTTAGCTATAAAAAAGAATGAGCTACTGATCCACACAAAAACATGGGTGAATCTTAAATGCATTATGCTCAGTGAAAGAAGCCAGACTTAAAAGCTTCTACTGTATTACGCTATTTATATAACATTCTGGAAAAGGCAGGAAAGCAGTCTGGAAAATTAGGCAGGATTTCTATGTTACAGCCTTGAGACACAATTCCCTCATTTCTGGGAAACCTCAGTTTTTGCTCTTAAAGCCTTCAACTGGTTGGACCAGGCCCACTCATATTATGAAGAGTAATCCTCCTTATCTAAAGTCAACTAATTATAAATGCTAATCACATCTACAAAACACCTTCACGGCATCATCTACACTAGTGTTTGACCAAACAACTGGGCACCATAGTTTAGCTAAATTGGCACATAAAATTAGCCATCACCCAGAATGGTCAGAATGCTTGAGCAAGCAGCATGGGCAATCTTGATGCTGTGGCTTCTGAGCTTATCAAGGGAAATGCTTGAGGGTGCACATCCATATCTAATTTAAGCTCTGGTTAGAGGAATCATTTAAGAATCACTGTCTACTTGAAACATCAGGGAAAGGGATGATTATCTGGATTGTCCAAACTATTTTCATAAGATACAGAATGGAATCAGGAAATCCAAATTTAATTAAGGCGCAGTAGAACAGACTTCCTGAGTGAGAAAAGACACATTGCCGCCAAGTTGATTCCAACTCATAGCAACCCTATAGGTCAGAGTAGAACTGCCCCAGGCTCTCCTTGGAAACCCTGTGGGGCAGTTCTACTCTGTCCTATAGGTTCACTCTGAGTTGGAATAGACTCGACTCGATGGCAACGAATTTGGTTTGGTTTTTTGGTTTCAAAGAAAAGGGGTGGAAACACTTGCTAACATTTCTAAAGACCTTTGCAGGGACAGGTTATGGGAAGAGGGAGCTGGCCAGAATAACCTATCATTTCTTTTCTCAAGGCAATTCCATGACCTGAATAACCACAATAAGGAGCCAAGACAATGAGTGGAATCGGACCACGTGCCAGGCCGAGTTAAACTGGGTAAATGCTTTGACTGTTCTGGATGGCTCAGCTATGGGCCACAGCCTCTGTGATCACCACACAGGTACACAGGTGCACTTGTCCCCTAAATCCTGCGCTACTTTTCCCTGGCACACAAGATTTCCCCACATGGTACCAACCTACAGAACCAAATCTATCAGGAGAGAAGTCGTTGAATAATGCTAGATGTAAAGGAAGGAGCCCTGGTGGTGCAGTGTTTAAGCGCTCAGCTGCTAACTGAAAGGTCTGCGATTTGAACCCACCAGCTACTCCACGGGAGAAAGATGTAGCAGTCTGCTTCCGTAAAGATTACAGCCTTGGAAACATTATGGGGCACTTCTACTCTGTCCTGTAGGGTCACTATGAGTCGGAACTGACTCGACAGCAATGGGTTACTCCAGTATGACTTCATGTTAACTGATAACATCTACAAAAATCCTATTTCTACATAATGTCACATTCACAGGTACTGAGAATTCACAGGTACTTTTTGGGGGACACAATTCAATCTTAACCTTAGTTAACAATATTCTTATAATACTTCTCTGGACCTTCTTAAGCTTCTTTATTTTTTCTCCAAAAATTTTTTTGTTGAATATGGTCCCCAAATCAAAGTTTCATAAGAAGGTACACTGAGAAGTGTTGTTTTCTCCGTCCCCATCCACCAGTTTCGCCCACTTCAAATACTGGAAACAAAAATTGCAATTCCACAATTGTAGTTGGAAATTTTAATACCCTTCTTTCAACAAGAAAAAGAACTTGCCAAAATAAAATCAGTAAACACACAGTCTTAACAAGACTATCAATCGTGTTGATCTAATTGATATTTATAGACCCTTCACCCAACATTTCAGATAATGCAAAATACATATTCTTTCAAATGTAACATGGCACCTTCATCAAGATGGATATTGGTGCATAAAACTAGTCCCAATTACATTTCTTAAAGAAATGAGACTATACCGAGTATGCTCTTTGTCCATGGTGGAATTAAACTACAAGCAATAAGATATGTAGGAAAACCGCAAATATTTGGAAATTAAACAACATATTTCTAAATGATCAATGAATTAAGGGGAAAAAATCACAAGGAAAGTTAGAAAATATTTTGAATGGAATGATTATGAAAATGCAACATATTAAAATTTGTGGGACATAGCTAAAACAATGCTTAGAGGGAAATTTAGAGTTTTTAATTCCTTTTTTTTAAAGAAAAAGATCTAAAGTCAATCATCTACATGTCAAGCTTAAGAAATTAGAAAAAGAAGAGAAAAACTAACCAAATAAGTACAAGAAATAAATAATAAAAAGCAGAAATCCATGAATATAAGGTAGACAATAAAGAAAAAAAGGTTTTTTTTAAAGATTGATATAATTTATAAAACTCAAACAACAAAACACAAGGCACAAATTACTAATATCAGAAAAAATGGTACATTATCTCAGATTATACAGGCACTAAAAAGATCATAAGGGAATATTATGTACAACTTTTGCCAATAAATTTGACAATTTGGATAAAATGAATGAATGAATTGAAAGACACAGATTACCAAACTAGAAAACTTAAATATCTCTGTATCAACTACAGAAACTGAATTCATGATTAAGAACCTTTGTACAAAGAAAGAAGCCTTGGTGGTGCAGATGTTAAGAGCTCGGCTGCTAACCAAAAGGTTAGCAGTTCAAATGCAGCAGCCTCTCCTTGGAAACCATATGGGGCAGTTCTACTGTGTCCTACAGGGTCACTATGAGTCGGAATTGACTCGATGGCAATGGGTTTTTTTTTGTTTTTTTTTTGGTTTGGTACCGAAAAAAAACTCCAGGACAAGAGGTTTTCACTGGTGATTCTCATTAAATATTTAAGGAAGAAATAATACTAATTCTAAACAAATTATTTCCGAAAATAGAGGAGGAATAAACATTTTTCAACTCACTTAATGAGGTTAGTATTGCCCTGATAATAAAATAAAATAAAAACACTAGAATCTACACAGCAATATCCCACGTGAGCATAGACGCTAAATTCCATTAAAAAAAAAAAAAAGTCAAATTGAATCCCGCAATATGTAAAAAAGGTAACATATTATGACCAAGTGGGGTTTAACACTTGAAAATAAATCAATAAATTTGGCCATGTTAATATAGCAATGAAGGAAAACCATATGATTATTTCAATTGATGAGAAAAAGCATTTCATAAAATTCAATATCTATTTATGATAGAAACTCAACATGTTAGAAAGAGAAAGGATTTTTCTCAGCCCAGTTTAAGATTATCTATGAAAACCCACAGATAACATTGTAGTCAAGGTCGAAAAACAGAATGCTTTCTACTAAGATCAGAAACAAGGCAAAGATTTTCACTTTCACCGTGTCTATTCAGTTTTTTATTGTAGTCTTCACTGATGCAATAGTCAAGAAAAAGAAATAAAAGACATACAGAATGGAAAAAGAAGAAGCAAAATTCTGTTTATTCATGTAAACATGATCATATACGTAGAACATTCTAAAGAATCTACAAAAAGTTACTGGAAACAATAAGTGAATATAGCAAGATTACAGGATACAAGGTAAATAAACGTAGCCAGTTGTATTTCCATATACAAGTAATGAAAAACTGGGAAAAATAAAATATTCCATTTATAACAGTAAAAAAAAAAAAAAAACAGGATTAAATTTATCAAAAGATGTGTAAAACCACTACACTGAAAACTACAAAGCCTTGCTAAAAAAAGTAAAAGCAGACTATTACGGATTGAATTATATGCCCCCCCGCCCCAAAATGTGTGTCAACTTGGCTAGTCCATGATTCCCAGTATTGTGTGATTGTCCAACATTTTGTCATTTGATGTGATTTTCCTATGTGTTATAAATTCTGCCTTTATGATGTTAATGAGGTGGGATTAGCAGCAGTTATGTTAATGAGACAGCGCTCAATCTACAAGATTAGACTGTGTCTTAAATCAATTTCTTTTGTTATATAAAAGAGAGAAGCAAGTAGAGAAACAGGGGGATCTCATACCACCAAGAAAGCAACGCCTGAAGCAGAGTGCATCCTTTGGAACCCAGGTCCCTGTGCAGAAAAGACTCCCAGTCCAGGGGAAGATTGATGACAAGGACTTTCCTCCAGAGCTGACAGAGAGAGAAAGCCTTCCCCTGGAGATGACACCCTGAATTTGGACTTCTAGCCTACCAGGCTGTGAGAGAATAAACTTCTGGTTGTTAAAGTCATCCACTTGTGGTATTTCTGTTATAGCAGCACTAGATAGCCAAGACACAGATCTAAATAAATTGAGAGATATACATGTTCATGGATTAGAAGACTTAATATTGCTAAGATGGCAATTCTCCCTAAATTGATCTATAGATTCAATTCGAAACCAATCAAAGTCCTAAGAGCTTCTTTGAAGCAATTAACAAGCTGCTCCTGAAGTTTATAAGGAGAAGCAAAGACCTAGAATAGCAAAATAATTTTGAAAATGAAGAACAAAGTTGGAGAATTTACACTACCTAATTTTAAAATTTACTGTAAAGCCATAATATTCAATACAGTGAGGTATCGGTATAAAGATAGATAAATAGGTCAATGAAATGGAAGAGAGAATCCAGAAAGAGATCCACATTTGTATGACTAATTGGTTTTCAACAAAGTATTCAAAGTAATTAAATCTGTAAAGGATAGTCATTCAAACAAAATGTGCTGAAACAATTTATGTTTCTATGGATTAAAAAAAAAAAAAGAACCTTGATTTTTACCTCACACCATATGTAAAATTTAACTCATAATGTATCATAGACCTAAATATAACAGCTGAAATAATAAAACTTATAAATAAAGCACAGGAAAAAAGTCTTTGTGGGCTGAGTTAATTAAATATTTCTTAAATAGGACACAGAAAGCACTGACTATAAAAGATAACACTGATAATATAGACCTTTTCAAAATTAAAAATGTATGCTTTTGAAAGACATGAGGAAGGAAATGAAAAGGCAAGTTGTAGACTGAGAGAAAATATTTGCAAAGCATATGTCTGACAAATGGCTTGTGTCCAGAATCTATAAAGAATACTTACAATCCTGTAGTAAGCAGACAAACATAATGAAAAATTTGGCAAAAGATTTGTACAAACTCTTTACATGAGGAGATATACAGATGATGAATAAGCTTATGAAAACTTATTCAACATCTCTAGCCATGAGGAAAACGCAAATTAAAACCACAACGAGTTACCATTACACATCCACTTAAAAAAAAAAAAACAAAAACCCATTGCCATTGAGTGGATTCCGACTCATACCGACCCTATAGGATAGAGTAGAACTGTCCCATAGAGTTTCCAAGGAGTGACTGGTGGATTTGAACTCCAGTGTTTTGGTTAGCAGCCAAGTTCTTAACCACGCACCACCAGGGCTCCCTGTGCCACCAGGGCTTGCCCTAGAATGGTTTAAATTAAAAAAGACTGCCAATATAAAGGCTGGTGACGATGTGGAGTAACTAGAACGCTCACGCACTTTTAGTGGAAATGTCAATGATGTAGTCTCTTTGAGAAGAAGTATGACAGTCCCATAAGTTTCAACATATGCCTAACATATGACTCAGCAATTTCATTCCTAGGTAATTTAGTGAGAAATTAAATATATATTCACATAGTCTTTTATGTGAACGTTTATAGCAATGTTGTTCATAAGAGCTAACAAAGTAGAAACAACTAAATGTCCATCAACTGGTGAATCCATTCTATGGAATACCACTCACACTAAAATGGAACTAAATATTAATATACACAACATGAATGAATTTAAAAACATTATGGTAAATAAAACACGTCAAACCAAAGGACTACATACTTTATGATTTCATATATTTTAAATTCTAGAAAAGACAAAACGCTGATGTCAGAAATAAGAATAGTGATTGCCTGGAGCCAGGGATTGAAGGAAGGTATTGACTGCAAAGAAACATAAGGAAGCTTTTTAGGGTGACATATTATGGTGGTAGTTACATAGTTATATAGAATTACCAAGACTCACTGAAATGTATGCTTAAAATTGGTGAATTTATTTTATATAAATTATATCTTAGTAATGCTGGGAAAAATTCAAACCGAATGATAATGGAAATATAACATATCAAAATTTGTTGGTTGAAGCTACATCAGTACTTAGAAGGAAATGTGTAGTCTTAAAGTTAATATGATAAAAGAAGGAAGGTTTAAAATCCAGAATCTAAATCTGCACCTTAAAATACTAGAAAAAGAGCAAATTAAACCTAAAGTGAGTAGAAGAAAGAAAACAGGAAGTAGAAAACAAACAATATAGAAAATTCTAAAAGACAAAAATCAGACCTTTGAAAATATTTTTAAAAATTGATAAGGAACTAGCAAGACTGATCACGAATAAAGTAGAAAAATGCAACTTAACAATTTTGGGAATGAAAGAGGGGACATCACTAGAGATCTGATGGTCTTTAAAAAGATCATAAGGGAATATTATAAATAAGTTCATATCAGTATATTAGATATCTTAGATAAAATGGGCAAATTCCTTGAAAAACATCTTTACTAAATGGACACAAGAAATAATAGAAAGTCTGAAATGTCCAATATTAGCTTGAAAATTCAATTTGTAATAAAAACCTTCTCATGAAGAAAACATCAGCCCTCCTTGGTTTAATGGTTAGAAAACTCTTTCCAAAAACAGAGAACAAGGGAATGCTTTCCAATTCATTGTATGAGACTAGCATAACCCTGATACCAGAACTTTTCAAGGACATTTCAAGAAAGAAATAGATTAATATCCCTTATGAACATAAATGCAAATTTTTTTACCAAAATATTATTAAATTGAAACCAATAATATACAAAAAGGTAATATAGTAAAACCAATCAGGGTTTATCTCAGGAATGCAAAGCTGTTTCAATGCTCAAAAATCAATTACTATAATTGACCACATTAATAAAATAAAGAAAAAAATATAATCATCTCCATCAATTAAAAAAAAAAAAAGGAGCTTTGACAAATTTCAACACCCCTTCATGATAAAAACTTACAGCAAACTAGAAGAAACATCCTCGATTTAATAACAGGCATTAATGAAAAATATATGATTAACAGCATTCAAGCTAAATGGAAAATAACCCTATTCATAAAAAATTGAATTCCTAATGTAGAAATTTCCATAACAAAATCCCCAGATTCAGATGACTTTACTGGTAAAATCAGTTGAACACTTAAGAAATAAATAACAAAGATAAGGATTGGAAAGGAAGAAGTAAATCTATCTTTATTTACAAGTGACGTGACTACTGGAACTAATAGCAAGTTTGTTGAATATAAAGTCAATATACAAGAATCAGTTCTATATAGTAACAGAAAATAATTGGAAAATGAAGTTTAAAAAGCAATTCCATTTACAATAATATTAAAATACATAAAATACTAAGAATTGAAATTATCAAAATAAGTGCAAAACCTCTGTACTGAAAACTATAAAACATTGCTGAAAGAAATAAAAGCAAACCTCAATAATGAAGAGATAGACATATACCACATTCATGAGTTGGAATAGTTGATACTATTAATATTGCAATTCTTCTCAAACTGATCTATATAATCAATGTAAATGCAATCAAAATCCCAAAAAGCTTCTCCACTCCCAAAACTGGAAAAATGATTCCAAAATTTATATTTTACTTTATTTTTTCCCATACAAAAATTTATACACACATTGTTGACTCTAATTGATCTCCCCATACTATGACAGCACACGCCTCCTTTCCACCCCTCATGTCCCATGTCCATTCAACCAGCTCCTAACCCTCTCTGACTTCCCATCTCACCTCCAAACAAAAGCTGCCCGTTTAGTCTCTTGTATCTACTTGAGCTAAGAGGCACACTCCTCAGGAGTATCAATTTATGTCCCACAGTCCAGTCCAATCCCTATCTAAAGAGTTGGCTTCAGAAATTGCTTTAGTTCTAGGCTGATAGAGAATCCAGGAGTCATGCTTTCTGGGGTTCCTCCAGTCTCAGTGAGGCCATTAAGTCTGATCTTCTAGAATTTGAGTTCTGCGCCTCACCTTTCTCCTGCTCCACCCGGGACTTTCTGTTGTGTTCCCTGTCAGGGTGGTCATTGGTGGTAGCCGGGCACCATATAGTTCTTCTGGTCTCATGCTGATGAAGTCCCTGGTTTATGCAGCCCTTTCTGTCTCTTGGCTAATATTTTCCTTGTGTCTTTGGTGTTCTTCATTCTCCTTTTCTCCAGGTGGTTGGGACAAATTGATGCATCTTAGATGGCCGCTTGCAAGCTTTAAAGACCCCAGACACCACCCACCAAAGTAGGATGCAAAACATTTTCTTAATAAGCTTTGTTATGCCAGTTGACCTAGATGTCCCCTGAAAGCATGGTCCCTCAAAGTGTTTGATTGTATTTGATTGTATTCAGGAAACTTCTTTGCTTCGGTTTAGTCCAGCTGTGCTGACTTCCCCTGTAGTATGTGCTGTCCTTCCCTTCACCTAAGATAATTCTTGGCTACTATCTAGTTAGTAAATAACCTTCACCCTCCCTCCCCACCCTTGTAACCATCAAAGAATATTTTCTTCTGTGTTTAAACCTTTTCTTGAGTTCTTATAATAGTGATCTTATACAATATTTGCCCTTTTGTGACTGACTAAAATCACTCAGCATAATGCCCTCCAGATTACTCCATGTTATATTTCACAGCTTCATAATTGTTCTTTATCATTGGATATACCATAAATTGTTTATCCATTCATCCATTGATGGGCACCTAGGTTGTTTCCATCTTTTTGCTATTGTAAACAGTGCTGCAATGAACATGGGTGTGCATATATCTATTCATGTGATGGCTCTTGTTTCTCTAGGATATATTCCAAGGAGCAAGATTGCTAGATACTGTGGTACTTCTAGCTTTTTAAGGAAGTGCCAAATCAATTTCCAAAGTGGTTGTACCATTGTACATTCCCAACAATAGTGTATAAGTGTTCCAGTCTCTCCACAACCTCTCCAGCATTTATTATTTTGTGTTTTTTGGATTAATGCTAGCCTTGTTGGGGTAAGATGATATCTCATTATAGTTTTGATCTGTATTACTCTAATGGCTAATAATTGTGAGCATTTCTTCACGTGTTTGTTAGCAGCCTGAATATCTTCTTTAGTGAAGTGCCTGTTCATATCCTTTGCCCATTTTTTAACTGGGTTATTTGTCTTTTGTTACTGAGGTTTTGCAGTATCTTGTAGATTTAGAGATTAGACACTGATCATATTTGTCATAGCCAAAAATTTTTTCCCAGTCTGTAGATTAGCTTTTGATTCTTTTGGTGAAGTTTTTTGATAAGCATAAATGTTTGATTTTTCAGAGCTCCCATGTATCTAGTCTCTCTTCTGGTGCTTGTGCATTGTTACTTATGGTTCATATTGTGTTTATGCCATTTATTAGGGCTCCTAGCATTGTTCCCATTTTTTCTTCCATGATCTTTATCACTTTTGATTTTATATTTAAGTCTTTCATCTATTTTGAGTTAGCTTTTGTGCGTACTGTGAGGAATGGGTCTTGTTTCAGTTTTTTGCAGATGGATATCCAGTTATGCCAGCACCATTTGTTAAAGAGACTGTCTTTTCCCCAGTTAATGGACTTTGGGGCTTTGTCAAATATCAGCTGCTCGTAGGCGGATGAATTTATGTCTGGATTCTCAATTCTGTTCCACTGGTCTATGTATCTGTTGTTGTATCAGTACCAGGCTGTTATGACTACCGTGGTGGTGTAATAGGTTCTAAAATCAGATAGTGTGAGGCCTCCCACTTTGTTCTTCTTGAGTAATGCTTTACTTATCAGAGGCCTCTTCCCTTTCCATATGAAGTTGGTGATTTGTTTCTCCATCTCATTAAACAATGCCAGTGGAATTTGGATCAGGATTGCATTGTATCTGTAGATTGCTTTGGGTAGAACTGACATTTTCACAATGTTGAGTCTTCCTATCCATGAGCAAGGTAAGTTTCTCCACTTATGCAGGTCTCTTTTGGTTTCTTGCAGTAGTGTCTTGTGGTTTTCATCGTATAGGTCTTACACGTCTCTGGTTAGATTTGTTCCTAAGTACTTTGTCTTCTTGGGGGTTATTTTGAGTGGTATTGATTTGGTGATTTCCTCTTCGAGGTTCTCTTTTTTGGTGTAGAGGAATCCAACTGATTTGTGTATGTTTATTTTGTATCCTGAAACTTTGGTGAAATCTTCTGTTAGTTCCAGCAGTTTTCTTGTGGATTCTTTGGGGTTTTCTGTGTATAAGATCATATCATCGGCAACTAGAGATACTTTGATTTCTTCCCTACAAATCTGGATGCCCTTTATTTCTTTTTCTAGCCTAATTGCTCTGACTAGAACCTCCAGCACAATGTTGTATAAGAGTGCTGATAAAGGGCATCATTGTGTGGTTCCCATTCTCAGGGGGAATGCTTTCAAAGCCTCTCCATTTAGGATGATGTTGGCTGTTGGCTTTGTATAAATACCCTTAATTATATTAGGAATTTCCGTTCTATTCCTATTTTGTTGAGAGTTTTTATCATGAGTGAGTGTTGGACTTTGTCAAATGCCTTTTCTGCATTGATTGATAAGATAATATGGTTCTTGTCTTTTGTTTTATTTATGTGATGGATTATATTGATTGTTTTTCTAATGTTGAACCATCCCTGCATACCTGATATAAATCCCACTTGATCATGGTGAATTGTTTTTTTGATATGTTGCTGAATTCTATCGGCTAGAATTTTTTTGAGGATTTTTGTGTTGATGTTCATGAGGGATATTGGTCTTTAATTTTCTGTTTTTGTGGTGTCTTTACCTGGTTTTGGTATCAGGGTTATGCTGGCTTCACAGAATGAGTTTGGGAGTGTTCCATCCTTTTCTATGCTCTTAAATACCTTTAGTAGTAGTGGTGTTATCTCTTCTCTGAAAGTTTGGTAGAATTCTCCAGTAAAGCCATCAGAGCCAGGGCATTTCTATTGCTGGGAGTTTTTTTAACTACCTTTTCAATCTCTTCTTTTGTTAAGGGTTTATTTAGTTGTTCTACCCCTGTTTGTGTTAGTTTAGGTAGGTAGTGAGTTTCCAGAAACTTTGTTAGAGTACAATTTTTCATAGTATTCTGTTATGCTTCTTTTCATTTCAGTTGAGTCTGTTGTGATACACCCGTCTCATTTCTTACACAGGTTATTTGCTTCCTCTCCTGTTTTTCTTTTGTCAGTTTGGCCAATGGTTTATAACTTTGATTGATCTTTTCAAAGAACCAGCTTTTGGTCTTGTTAACTCTTTCAATTTTTTTTCTATTCTCTGTTTCATCTAATTCTGCTCTAATTCTTATGATTTCCTTTCTTCTGGCACCTGAAGGCTTCTTTTGCTGCTCTCTTTCTCCTTGTTCTAGTTGTAGGGTTAATGTTTTGATTATGGCCTGTCATGGATAGAATTATGTCCCCCCAAAAATGTGTGTATCAGTTTGGTTGGGCCATGATTCCCAGAATTGTGTGTGGCCTCCATTTTGTGATTGTAATTTTATGTTAAAGAGGATTAGGGTGGGATTGTAACACCACCTTTACCCAGGTCACATCCCTGATCCAATGTAAAGGGAGATTCCCTGGGGTGTGGCCTGCACCACCTTTTATCTCTCAAGAGATAAAAGGTAAGGGAAGCAAGCAGAGACTTGGGGACCTCATACCATCAAGAAAGCAGTGCCGGGAGCAGAGTGCGTCTTTTGGACCAGGGTCCCTGTGCAGAGAAGCTCCTAGTCTGGGGGAACATCAAAGAGAAGAAGACCAACAGAGAGAAAGACTTCCCCTGGAGCTGAGGCCCTGAATTTGGACTTCTAGACTACTAGACTGTGAATAAATAGATTTCTCTTTGTGAAGGCCATCCACTTGTGGTATTTCTTTTAGAGCAGCACTAGATGACTAAGACACGGCCCTATCTTCTTTTGTACGTATGTATTTATTGCTATAAACTGACCTCTGAGCACTGCTTTTGCTGTGTCCCAAAGGTTCTGGTAGAATGTGTTTTCATTATCATTTGATTCTATAAATTTCTTTATTCTGTCCTTAATTTCTTCTATAACCCAGTAGTTTTTGAGAAAGGTGTTGTTCAGTTTCCATGATTTTGATTTTTCTTTTTCTGTTGTTGATTTCTACTTTTATGGCTTTATGGTCAGAAAAGATGCTGTGTAATATTTCAGTGCTTTGGATTTTGTTAAGGCTTGCTTTATGGCCTAATATGTGATCTATTCTGGAGAATGTCTCATGTGCATTGGAAAAGAAAGTATACTTGGCAGCTGATGGGTGAAGTGTTCGGTATATGTCTATGAGGTCAAGTTGGTTGATTGTAGCATTTAGCTCTCTGTGTCTTTGTTGAGCTTCTTTCTGGATGTTCTGTCCTTCACCAAAAGTGGTGTGTTGAAGTCTCCTACTACTATTGTGGAGCTGTATATCTCTCTTTTCAGTGCGGTTAGAGTTTATGTATTTTGGAGCCCTGTCATTGGGTGCCTAAATATTAATTATAGTTATGTCCTCCTGGTGTATTGACCCTTTAATGATTATATAATATCCTTCCTTATCCTTTGTGGTGGATATTACTTTAAAGTGTATTTTGTCAGAGATTAATATTGCCACTCCTGCTCTTTTTTGAGAGTTGTTTGCTTGATATTTTTTCATCCTTTGAGTTTTAGTTTGTTTGTGTCTTTAAGTCTAAGATGTGTCTCTTGTAGGCAGCATGCAGATGATCATGCTTTTTTATCCAATCAGCCACTCTCTGTCTCTTTATTGGTGCATTTAGTCCATTTACATTCAGTGTAATTATTGATAGGTATGAGCTTAGTGCTGTCATTTTGATGTCTTTTTTTTTTATGTATCATTCAGTTTCTTTATTCCACTTAATTTTCTGTGTTGAGTTTTTTTTCTTTATGTATTTTCTTTTCATCTTTTTCATTATTATTGATTTTGTGTTTGATGAGTCTTTATATTTTTCTAGTATTTTATTTTGACTTGTAGGATCGTTAGTTTTCTTTGTGGTTACAGTAATATTTACCCCTATTATTCTAAGTTTATACAAGTCTTTTTTTTCTTTATAATGCCTTGACTTCCTCTCCATATGAAAAATCTATGTCTACATTTTTTAAGTCCCTCTTTTTCGTTATAATGTCATCATCTTTATATATTGACTTCTGTTTCCCTATTTTCAGTGTTTTAGCTTGATTTACTTTTGTGACTTCCCTATCTGAATTGATATCTGGTTGCTCTGTCCTGTGTTCTAGTCTTGGGTTGTTATCTGATGCTACTGATTTTCTAACCGGAGGACTCCCTTTAATATTTCTTGCAATTTTGGTTTGGTTGTTGCAAATTCCCTAAACTTCTGTTTATCTGGAAATGCCCTAATTTCATCATCATATTTGAGAGGCAGTTTCGCTGGATATGTAATTCTTGGCTGGCATTTGTTTTAGATGTCTGCAAAAAGAATGGTATAAGAATAATTACAGTAACTTTATTTGTAATAACTCTAAACTGGAAAAAAAAATCCAAATGTTCAGCAGCAGAAAAATAGATTAACAAATTATGATATATTCATACAAGAGAATATTACCTAGGAAAGAAACGTGAAGAATTACTGATATACACAATACTATGGATGCATCTCAGATATTATGCTGAATGAAGAAGACATATGTTCCATTTATACGAAATTCAAAAACAGTCAGAATTAATTGATCCATAATATATATCAGAACAGTTGTTGTCTAGGGGGAGAATTGTCTGTTAAAGGGCACAGAAAAACATTTTTGAAACTATTGAAATATTCTCGGCTATGATTGAGTTATTGGTTACATGGGTATATAAGTTTGCCAAAGTTGACTACATTGTACACTTAAAGTCTGTACATTTCCAAGTATGTAAATTTTATCTCTATAAAATAGAATAAACTAAAATATTACAGTAAGAAAAGGAAAAAGATGTAGGGAACGGTGTACATATTATCACTTATGTAAATTTTATTTTTCCCTCCACTTTTTAACTTAATCCTTCCACCATTTCCTTTTCCTTCCTTACTCCTCCACTCTCATGCCAGGAAATTTTTATTAGTTTAATTGATAATTCTCTATTTTAAATTACTAATCTAAAGCTCTTTGGTTTTGTTGATTTGAGCTAGTTGAGTTCATTGTCCCCTAGTTGAGTTCATTAGGATCAGAGACGATTAAATTTCAAGGAACTTTAGTTAATATTGGTTAGATTCGTAATATGTTCTAGAAAGTATTATAAACATTGTAAGTGCAGTATTTTATTTATTCTCTCAAAAACCCTATGAGGTTCGTATTATTCATAGAAAAGTAAGCTGAAGTTTAAAACAAAAGAACGAAACGATGAATTCTGACTTATAGCAACCTTTTAAGGCAGAGTAGAACTGCCCCATATAGTTTCCAAGGCTGTGATTTTTACAGAAGCAGACTGCCACATCTTTGTCCTGAGGAGCCACTGGTAGGTTTGAACCGCCGACCTTTCAGTTAGCTGCCGAGTGCTTGAACACTGCGCCACCAGGGCTCCTAGCTGAAGTTTAGAGAGGTTAAATGATTTGCACAAAGGCACACAGTTAATTGGCGTCAAAGTTAGACTATAACCCAGTTCTCCTGGACTCTTTTCATTCTACCCAATTCAGACAGTGCTAGAGAGAAACACTCCTCCCCTAATTTCCCACCCCAAACTGTGTTCTGGTCTCACCTTCATTTCTTTTGTTTACCATGTTGTTTGTTAGTTCATTAATTTTTAAAATCACTCAATAAGGATTTACCGTATTGAGAATTGCATGCCAGGAATGTGTTAGATGCCTCCTGGGAAGGTGTTCAAAGTCTAGTGTGGTGACAGAAAAATAAATTCTGCTAGGTATTGTCTTAGTGCTGCTGTAGCACAAATACCAAAAGTGGGCAGCTTTAAAGAACAGAAATTAATTTTTACACAATTCTGGAGGCTAAAGTCCGAATCAGGATCTCGACCTTGTTGATTCCTTCTTTTTGATAGCTCTGGACATTCCTTGGTTCCTTGGCTTGTAGACAGTCCTCACATGGCATCCGTCTTCCCCTATATATGTGTGTCTTTATTTTGCTTTTTATAACTCAGAAGTGATTAGGGTTAATATCTATCC
Organism: Dugong dugon; assembly: GCA_030035585.1. Classification (NCBI taxonomy): domain Eukaryota; kingdom Metazoa; phylum Chordata; class Mammalia; order Sirenia; family Dugongidae; genus Dugong; species Dugong dugon. The sequence continues at coordinate 157,061,172 of CM057464.1, forward strand.
TTCATTGGTACGACCTGAACTGGTTGATCGACTATATTACATTACATAGCATTATGGAAAGGTCATTACATTAGATTAGACGTAAGGTAATTAGGTTACATTATGGAAGGTAATCTGCCCTACCCAAGGTTAGCTGGTTTAATCACATCTACAGGTACAAGGACCAGGAACTCAGCACATATGGGGGGGTGGGGAGCACAATTCAATCCACAACAGGTAACAGGTACCAAGACAAAGGAAAGCATAGTGTGAGATGGAAATGAGCCTCCACAGGAATACCTAAAACAGGTTGTGAGACCAGGAGGCAGGTTGGGGCAGAAGAATCTTCTTAGAATAGATGAGGCCTGCACCAAGTTTGCCAGGTGGGATATCAGGGGAGGGATGACCCAGGCAGAAGGAGCAACTCATGCCCTAACATGGCATCATGAGAGAATGTGGTATTTTCTGGAACTGCACATAATTTTGTTCGACAGGCATGTCGTATTTCAACGGTAAAGCAAACAAAAGTGGAGACTGGAGGGTTAAATGGAGATTAACCCATGAAAGGCCTTGTAGGCTTTGTTAAGACATTTGAATTTTATCCTGAGGCAAAGACAGGACATTCAAGGATTTTAAGCTCCTTAAACAAAGAGATTTTAACATATTTTTGTTTTGGAAAGATCACTCTAGCAGCATTAGGGAGAAAGGAAGAGTCAATATGCTATTGCAGTAATATTGGCAAAGCAAAATGAGTGTCTGAAGTAAGACAGCAGCAGTGAAAAAAGATGAGACAGTGAACAGAAGACAGAGTTGACGTATCTGTCCATCTTCCAATTAGTCAGAATGAGATTGCTTTCTCTTAACCTCCCTTTGTTCTTGTAAAGAGAAGAAATCATAAAGGACTGATAAGTCAGGCTTGCACCTAAGTAACTAGTGGTGGTGCTGACTGAAATGAGAATGCCAGAAAAGCAGATTTTACCAACAAAGACAAGTTAATTTAAGTGCCTGTGAAACATCCAAGTAAAGCTCTTCAGAAGACAACCAATAAAAACTAACAAGTGAGCATGGAGCAAAGAAGCAACCAGTCTGTGTAATAGTCCTTCCTTGCCTTGGGTAGAGCCTAAAGCACGCATACTCCAACTACCCCTAACAATTATATGGTACTCTGTAGTCATCCAGATTGTTCTCTCACATGTAATCTTGTCGTTCTTCAACAGTACGCTTTGTCTCACTTTTCTATCACACCATTATCCACAGATTAATAATCTCTGATATGAATTTGTAGAAAGAAGGCCGTTGGTCAGATGAAATTTATTGACTCTCTAACAAAAACTATCTTCACTGGCCAAATGAATTAAATTAGTTAAGCCTTTTTTTCTTTTTTTTTTAAGAGAAGGAAAATATACGTGTACTAAAAGCTCTGCTCCCTTTGCTTTTCCTTTCTTCTCTTTTCTGAATTTTTTTCTTCCCTTTCCTCCCTTCATTTCTCCATTTCTCGTCACTCCCTCCCTTCCTTCCCCCTTTCCTTCCTTTGTTTCTTCCTTCTTCTTCTTATCTCTTGTTACTCTGGGAGAAAAAATCTTGAACTGATTCCAATGATCAGTTGAAGCTCAAAAATTGTTGTTGCTTTTGTCAGGTGCCATCGAGTCAATTCCTACTCATAATGACCCTATGTACGACAGAACGAAACACTGCCCAGTCCTGTGCCATGCTCATAATCCTTGTTATACTTGAGCCCATTGTTGCAGCCACTGTGTCACTACAAGTCAGAATCGACTCAATGGCAAAGGGGCACAAAAATTAGGAACTGTAAAATCTGGAGTCAGATGGACATATGATATTGAGTTTGACATTTCCATGACGAGTTTCATCAAATATCCCCTTCTTACCACTCCTGCTCTTCACATGACCCATGGTTTAACTTCTGCAGGATGGATTACATTCTCTCTCCCAGCTGGTATGTGGATACCACCTCATGGAAAGAAGTTTAAAAATAATTGTAAGCTCATCAGAAGTAGCGGTATCGGGTAAGAGGAATGATACTGGATGAGGGAGAGGGGACATAGGAGATGAGAGAGGGCACATGTTTCCACTTATCAGAGAGGGCTTTAAAACTGTGCCAAGGGAAGCCACTGGTGGACCAATGTAGAGAAGGCACATGAGCACAAATCCCCAGATCTGACTATGACAAAATACTTTGGCCAAATCAGTAAAACAAACTTAAGGTAACCTATTTAGGGACTTTCAATCATTGCCCCTTTACCATACATTGTACTGGGAAACCAGCCATGAACTCAAGTTATGAGTTTCCCATTGACTTGGTATAAATTAAAAATACTTTTGATTCATCTACTCTTCAATATCCTGCCTCATCAATGAGTAAAACAATACTTGCTACCTCGCAAGGTTTTACAAGAATTTACTGAGATAGTCTTTGTGGGAAGTTTCCAATAGAAATTGATTTTACCATTACTAATTATTATCATTATTTTTATGAAATATTTTTCAAAATCAGGGAATATTTAATAAAGAAGCAAGACACAGAAGATTGAATTTTTGGTGAAAAATATTTTTGCGGAAAATACTGATCTCCTAAAACTGCATAAGACAGTGAGCATTTTAATTCCTTGTGGAGAGCATTACTGTGACTAACTTCCAGCACAGATATTTCTTGGTTTGGCTCTTGTGGAATAAGCATCACATGGAACATCAATTAATAATAAAAACCTAAACTATGAAAATAAATTTTAGTTTCTTAAAAATATCATAAAGTCATTTCTTTTTTTCCCCAGGGGGGATTAACTTTATGGTAGATTTAAAGGTATTGGACCATTACTGTGATGGAATTGTATCAATCATTTTAAATTTTGTTTTGTTTTTATTGCATGTATTCAGTTGCTGAAAGCAACATTACTTATGTTTAGCTCCTGTAACTCTTATGCAAGGATCATAAAGCCTATGCAGACTTATGTAAATCGAGATACAGAGGTCATTGGGAATTAAGCCCTCTTTAAACTTTCAAATTTTAGCTGCAGTTACATATTGGCAGTGGATTTGGACATCTTTCAGATTTCAGGTTTTGCTAACAAGAGCTATTAAGACAAACAAATCAAAAACCTCTGAATAAATTTAGTAAGTCCTAGAACACAGCCTCCAGGCAAGCAAATCTACTTCACTGAGGACAAAGATCGGATCAGTGATAAGTGAACCATTACACACAACCCACACAACTAGACTCTAAATATAACTATATTCAAGTATTAATGGAGTCAATATTAAAGTATTCCCTTTCAATAATGATGAGTAGATCTCAGAAACATATTAGTAATAAATATCCTGGTTTAATTTCTTTAAAACTCATATGCAGAGATTGAAGTTATTTTTCCATAAGAGATACCAATCTACTTAATGTTCAGCTCACTAGAGATATTACTGTCTAACTTGGCAATTAAAGCACAGACACACAAGAACACATTCAAAGAAAGCACTGCAGCTGGTGCCCTTTATCATTTAGTTAGCCAGTTGAAGCAGAAGACACTTAACTGCAAATCAACGAGGCTTTCTCTAGGAGATACTACAACACGATCTTGACATTGAAGACCCCAAAGGCAATGAAATCAACTGCTCCTCTACTTCATAAATCTCATTTAAGAAATCTCATTTATCTATTCTTATGCTAGGGACAAAGATAGTCAATTATGTTACCTCTGTTGTTATGAGAAGGAGCCCTGGTGTTACAATAATTAAGTGCTAGGCTGTTAACCTAAAGGTTAGCGGTTCAAACCCATCCAGTGGCAGAGAAGGACCTGGCAAGCTGCTCCTGTAAATAAAAAATCAGTACCAAAACCAAACCCCTTGCCATTGAGTTGCTCTCACAGTGACCCTGTAGGACAGAGTAGAACTGCCCCATAGGGCTTCCGAGGCTGTGACCTTTTTTTTTATTTATTTATTTATTTTTTTATTTTTATTTTTTATATATTTTATTGTACTTCAGGTGAAAGCTTACAGAACAAATAGTTTCTCATGAAATAGTAGTACACATGTTGTTCTATGACATTGGTTAACAACCCCACAACGTATTAAGCCTCTAAATTCACAACCTTTTTTTTTTTGATGAAAATTACAGATGGCCAAAGATACACCGTTTCAAAAATTTCTACATTCACAGTTCAGTGACATTGACTACGCTCTTCCAACTGTGCTGTTATTCTCACTTAAGATGAAGGCTTACAGAACAAAATAGTTTTTCATTTAACAGTTACTACACATGTTGCCCTATGACAATGGTTAACAATCTCACAGCACATCAAGAATATCCTTACTCCACCTTGTGTTCCCTATCACCAGGGGGCTTCCTTGTCCCCTTCTGTCTTCTGGACCTTGTCAGTGGACTATTGTACCTCTTTAGTCTCATTTGTTTATTTATTTATTTATTTATTTTTATTTTATTTAAACACCATTTCAAAACTTTTTACTTACACATTTAAGTGATATTGACTATGCTCTTCCAATTGTGCTGCCATTCTCGCCCAAGATGAAGGCTTACAGGACAAAACAGCCTCCCATTTAATAGTTACTACAAATGTTGCCCTATAGCAGTGGTCAACAATCTCACAATACATCGACAGTGTCCTTATTCAATTCGTGTTCCTTATCATCAGTTTCCTACTCTCCCTCTGCCTTCTGGCCCTTGTCACCGGACTCCTGTACCTCGTTAGTCCCATTTAGTTTTACTGGGCTGTCCATTCCCAGGCTTAACATCGAACCTCGAAGGTTAACTTTACCTCTGAGCTGAAAGGGTGTCTGGGGGCCACACTCTTGAGGTTTCTCTAGTATTCTTTAGGCCAGTAAATCTGGTCTTCTTTTTTTTTTTTTTTGGGGGAGTTAAAATTATGCTGTACATCCTTCTCCAGCTCTGCCCAGAACCCTCTGTTGTGATCCTGGTCAGAGGAGTCATTGGTGGTAGCCGGGCACAATCCAGCTGTACTGGACTCAGTCCCGTGGAGGCCTTGGTAGCTGTGGACCATTAGTCCTTCAGACTAATCTTTTCCTTGTATCCTGTTCTCTTCGTTCTCCCTTGTTCCCGAAGGGATGAGATCAGTGGAGTATCTTAGATGGCCCCTCATAGGCTTTTAAGACCCCAGACACTACTCACCAAGGTAGAATGTAGAGCATTATCTTTATAAGTAGTGTCATGCCAATTGAGCTAGATGTTCCCCGAGATCATGGTCCCCAGAGCCCTCCGTCCAACAACTCAGTCCCTCGGGGGGTTTGGATGTGTCTATAGGGCCTCCATGACCTTTCCTTGTGCAGGTTGTGTTAGTTTCCCCTGTACTATGTACTATCTCACCTCTCACCCAAGTTACCACTTACCTATTACCTATTTAGTATTCCCCCCCCCCCATCCCTGGTAACCAACAAGGATTGTTACATTTTGCATGTGAATTTTTTCATGGGTTTTTACAATAGAGGTCTCATACAATATTTGTCCTTTTGTGATTGACTTATTTCACTCAGCATGATGTCCTCCAGTTTCATCCATGTTATGAGATGGTTCACAGATTCATTGTTTTTCTTGCTCGTTGCATAGTACTCCATTGTGTGTATGTACCATAGTTTGTGTATCCATTCATCTGCTGATGGACATCGAGGTTGTTTCCATCGTTTTGCTATTGTGAATAATGCTGCCATGAACATAGGTGTGCATGTGTCTATTCGAGTGATGACTCTTATTTCTCTAGGATATATTCCTAGGAGTGGGATTGCTGGATCGAATGGTATGTCTATTTCTAGCTTTCTGAGGAAACACCATATCATTTTCCAAAATGGTTGTATCATTTTGCATTCCCACCAGCAGTGCATAAGAGTTCCCGTCTCCCCGCAGCCCCTCCAACATTTGTTATTTCCAGTATTTTTGATTCGTGCCAGTAATGCCGGGGTGAGATGGTATCTCATTGTGGTTTTAATTTGCATTTCTCTAATGGCTACTGATCGTGAGCATTTCCTCATGTGTCTGTTGGCCATTTGAATGTCTTCCTTGGTGAAGTGTCTGTTCATTTCCTTTGACCATTTTTTGATAGGATTGGTTGTCTTTTTGTTGTAGAGGTGTTGGATTTTCTTGTAGATTATGGAGATTAGACCTTTGTCTGACTTGTACTGTCCAAAAATTTTTTTCCAGTCTGTAGGTTCTCTTTTAACTCTTTTGGTGAAATCTTTTGAAGAGCATAGATGTTTGATTTTTAGAAGATCCCAATTATCTAGTTTATCTGTTGGGTTTTTTGTGTTAATGTTTATAGTTTGTATCCTGTTAATGCCATGTATTAAGGCCTGAAGTGTTGGTCCTATTTTTTCTTCTATGAATTTTATAGTTTGAGGCTTTATATTCAGGTCTTTGATCCATTTTGAAGTAGTTTTTGTATATCGTGTGAGGTATGGGTCCTATTTCATTTTTCTACAAATGGATATCCAGTTTTGCCAGCACCATTTGTTAAAAAGACTGTCTTTTCCCCATTTGATGTATTTTGGGCCCTTGTCAAAAGTCAGGTGACCGTAGGTGGATGGATTTACATCTGAGTTCTCAATTCTGTTCCATTGGTCAATGTCTCTGTTGTTGTACCAGTACCAGGTTGTTTTGAGTACTGTAGCTGTATAGTAGGTTCTCAAGTCAGGTAGTGTGAGTCCTCCAACTTTATTCTTCTTCTTCAGTAGTGCTTTACTTATTCGGGGTTTCTTCCCTTTCCATATAAAGTTAATAATTAGTTTTTCCATCTCTTTGAAGAATGTTGTTGGTATTTGGATCGGGATTGCATTGTATTTGTAGATTGCTTTAGGTAGAATTGCCATTTTCACAATGTTGAGTCTGCCTATCCATGAGCATGGTATGTTTTTCCATTTATGTAGATCCCTTTGGGTTTCATGCAGCAGTGTTTTGTAGTTTTCTTTGTATAGGTCTTTTATATTCCTGGTCAGATTTATTCCTAAGTATTTTATCTTTTTAGGGGCTATTGAAAATGGTATTGATTTCCTGATCTCCTTTTCATCGTTCTCTTTACCGGTGTATAGGAATCCAACTGATTTTTGAATGTTTATCTTGTATCCTGCTACTCTGCTGAATCTTTCTATTACTTCCAGTATATTTCTCGTGGAGTCTTTAGGGTTTTCTATGTATAGTATCATATCATCTGCAAACAGGGAGAGTTTAACTTCTTCATTACCAATTTGGATGCCCTTTATTTCTTTCTCTTGCCTTACTGCTCTAGCTAGAACTTCCAGCACAATGTTAAATAGGAGTGGTGATAAAGGGCATCCTTGTCTTGTTCCTGTTTTCAGGGGGAATGTTTTCAGCCTCTCTCCATTAAGAATGATGTTGGCTGTTGGTTTTGCATAGATGCCCTTTATTATGTTGAGAAATTTCCCTTCTATACCTATTTTATTGAGAGCTTTTATCAGGAATGGGTGTTGGACTTTGTCAAATGCCTTTTCTGCATCAATTGAGATGATCATGTGATTTTTTTCTTTCCTTTTATTTATGTGGTGGATTACGTTGATGGATTTTCTAATGTTAAACCATCCTTGCATACCTGGTATGAATCCTACTTGGTCGTGGTGTATTATTTTTTTGATATGATGCTGAATTCTATTGGCTAGAATTTTGTTCAGAATTTTTGCATCTATATTCATGAGAGATACTGATCTGTAATTTTCTTTTTTTGTGATGTCTTTGCCTGGTTTTGGTATCAGCGTTATGCTGGCTTCATAGAATGAATTTGGAAGTGTTGCTTCCTCTTCTATGCTCTGAAATAACTTGAGTAGAACTGGTACAAGCTCTTCTGTAAATGTTTTGTAGAATTCTCCAGTGAAGCCATCTGGGCCAGGGCTTTTTTTGGTTGGGAGTTTTTTTATTACCTTTTCAATCTCTTCTTTTGTTGTGGGTCTGTTCAGATTTTCAATATCACTTTGTTGTAGTTTGGGTAGGCCGTGTGTTTCTAGAAATTTATCCATTTCCTCTAGGGTTTCAAATTTGTTGGAATATAGTTTTTCATAATATTCTGTTATAATCCTTTTTATTTCAGTTGGGTCTGTTGTAATGTCCCCCATTTCATTTCTTATTTGGGTTATTTGTGCCCTCTGCTGTTTTTCTTTTCTCAGTCTGGCCAGTGGTTTGTCGATTTTGTTGATTCTTTCAAAGAACCAACTTTTGGTTTTGTTGATTCTTTCTATTGTTTTTCTGTTCTCTATTTCATTGATTTCTGCTCTGATCTTTACTATTTCCTTTCTTCCGGTGGTTGTAGGCTTTTTTTGTTGTTCTCTTTCTATTTGTTTGAGTTCTGTAGTTAATGTTTTGATTTTGTCCCTTTCTTCTTTTTTGATATGTGCATCTATTGCTATAATTTGTCCTGAGGACTGCCTTTGCTGTGTCCCAAAGGTTTTGGTAGGATGTGTTTTCATTTTCATTTGATTCTAGGAATTTTTTAATTCCATCTCTGATTTCTTCTATTACCCATTGATGTGTAAGCAGATTATTATTCAGTTTCCATGTGTTTGATTTTTTTTCCTTGCTCTTTCTAGTGTTAATTTCTACCTTGATGGCATTGTGGTCAGAGAAGATACTGAGAATTATCTCAGCATTTTGGATCTTGTTGAGGGTTGCTCTGTGGCCTAAGATGTGGTCTATTCTGGAGAACGTTCCATGTGCATTGGAAAAGAATGTGTACTTTGCAGCGGTTGGATGGATTGTTCTATATATGTCTATGAGGTCCAGTTGGCTGATTGTGTCCTTTAGGTCTTCTGTATCTTTGCTGAGTTTCTTTTTAGTTGTTCTGTCCTTTACTGAGAGTGGTGTGTTGAAGTCTCCTACTATTATTGTGGAACTGTCAATTTCTCTTTTCAGTGCTGTTAGAGTTTTTTTAATGTATTTTGGAGCCCTGTCATTGGGTGCATAGATATTTATTATGGTTATGTCTTCATGACGGATCATCCCCTTAATCATTATATAGTGTCCTTCTTTGTCTTTTATGGTAGATTTTGTTTTAAAGTCTATTTTATCTGAGATTAGAATTGCCACTCCTGCTCTTTTTTGATAGTTGTTAGCTTGATATATTTTTTTCCAACCTTTGATTTTTAATAAATTCACATCTTTGTTTCTAAGATGTGTCTCTTGTAGACAGCAAATACATGGATCCTGTTTTCTTATCCATTCTGCCACTCTCCGTCGCTTTATGGGTGCATTGAGTCCATTTACGTTCAGTGTAATTATTGATAGATGTGAGTTTGTTGCTGTCATTTTGTAGTGCTTTTTTTTGTGATGCTGAAGTTTTCTTTGTTCTTCTTACTCTCTTGTGCTGAGTTACTTTTGTTTGTGGATTTTGTGTTCATTTCTTTTGTTTTTATAGGTTTTGTTTTTGTTGAGACTTTATGTTTTTCGTCTTTATTTTTATGAGTTGGTTTGTTAACTTTTTTTGTGGTTATCATGAATTTTACCCTTATCTTTATAATTTTGAAACAGTCTACCATTACTTGGTATCGCCTTGCCTTCCTCTCCTTTAGAAGGTTCTATACCTATGCCGTTTGTTCCCTCTTTCATTGTTTTGATGTTGTTGTCATCCTTTGATTGATTTCTCTGATTCCCTGTTGTATATCTTTTGTTTTTGGAAAGTCCTCTGTAGTTCAGTTCCTAGAATGGTATCTGGTTCATATGAACCTGCGTCCTAGGTCCTAGGTCCTGCCTGAGGGCTGAAGCTGTTTGTCCTCAGATTGAATAACTCCCTTTAATAATTCTTGTAAGTTTTGTTTGACTTTTGCATATTCCTTTAGTTTCTGTTTATCTGGAAATGACCTAATTTCACCATCAAATCTGAATGAGAGTTTTGCAGGATATATTATTCTTGGCTGACAATTTTTTTCTTTCAAGATTTTATATATGTCATCCCATTGCCTTCTTGCCTGCATGGTTTCTGCTGAATAATCTGAGCTTAGTCTTATTGTTTCTCCTCTGTATGTGACTTCTTGTTTTTCACGAGCTGCTCTCAGGATTCTTTGTTTGTCTTCAGTTTTAGCGAGTGTGAATATGATATGTCTTGGTGATTTTCTTTTGGGGTCTCTTCTATATGGGGTTCATTGAGCTTCTTGGATGGCCAGCTTTTCATTTTTCATGATATTGGGAAAGTTTTCTGTCAGCAGTTCGTCAATGATCCTCTCTGTGTTTTCTGTTTTCTCCCCCTGTTCTGGTATGCCAATCACTCGTAAGTTTTTGCTTTTAATTGTGTCCCACATAACTCTCAGGGTCTCTTCATTTTTCTTTGTTCTTTTTTCTGAGTTTTCCTCAAACAGAGTTGTATCCAAGTGTTTGTCTTCAGTTCCACTGATCCTGTCTTCCATGGTTTCAAATCTACTTCTCAGTCCTTCTATGACACCGTCCATTTCTGAAATCTTGTTGTTTATCTTTTTGATTTCTAATTGTTGTTTTTGTATAATTTCGAGTTGTGAATTTATTTTGGCATTTTGTTCCTGCATCATCTTCCTGAATTCTTCCAATTTTTTGTCTGTATTTTCCATAAATTTGTCTATTTTTTCCTCATGTTTGTCAGCTTTTTGCCTCAGTTCTTGGAAAATTCCGAGTATTAGTGATTTGAGTTCTGTATCAGGTACTTCCAGTGCATTTTCTTCCACAGGAGAGTTATCTGGTGTTTTAATTTGGACGCCAATTGGAGCCATCTTGTCTTGTTTTTGTAAATGTTTTGATATTGTTTGCTGTTTCCGGGGCATTCTGTAGATATTTCTCTCGTTTATTGATTGTAGATTTTTTTTTGTTTGTTTGTTTCATTCTTGTGGTATAGCTGGGCAGATCTAGCTGAGGAGGAGCCACTGGGATGGGTTGCTTGTGGCACTCACCGCAGCCACCAGGACGGTCAGTAGTCAGTGCTGGGCAGGTTCCAATAGGGCGTGCCTGCACCGCTTGGTGGTGTGATGTCTAGTGCACAGTGCAGGTAGGTAGGGTGCAGCGGGAAGATGGTTATGTGTGAAGCTAAGCTGGATATGGGAGAGAAGAGAGAGGAGGAGGAGCAAAAAGAGTACAAACATAAAAGAATGCTAGGGGAGCTTGTCGTTGGAATGTACAGATGAGAGACTATGGGATGGAGGAAACCAGAAGGGGGAAGAGAAAGAAAAGGAAAGAATGACCAAATAAAAATCAGAAAAGTTAAAGAACTGCAAAGTTCCCAGGGAGCCCACCGATGCAGCTATGAGGTCTGGGGGAGTCGGTCTCAATTTTCACAGCTCAGCCTGGCCAGAAGGTACAGATGCATACATCGCCTGGTATTCAGGGATCAGAAAGAGAAGGAAGAGATAGAGAGATGAGAAATTAAGCAATGAAGAAAGACAAAAGGGAAAAAGAGGTAAAAGATGACAAAACTAATCAAAAAAGGAAGAAAAATAAAATTGAAAAAAAAAAAAAAAAAAAGGGCAACACCAGCATTCAGTGCCTACAAATGGGACCCAGAGAGCCCCCACTCAGGGGGGCGAATTCCAAGAAGCCGGTAGTCTCGGGTTAAGAGACCGTGGCCACGGGAAGCAGAGGGGCCAACGAACAAAGGCCCCGGGATCCCACCCGCACGGGAGCCCAGACCTGAAAACAGCCACACGCCCGAACACAGCCCTACAGCCCCGCAGGAGAGAGCAGAGACGGCACTCATAATCAGGCACCCAGGTGAAAGGAGGGGGAGGCGGCAGAAAAAGTTTCGCTAGCTGCCAGCAAACGGCTCCCAGAAAGCCGCCAGCCCAGGCGCGTGGAATCCAAGCACCGGCGCCCCCCAGCACAGGGACTCCGGCCATGGAAAGCAGAGGGGCGAACGAACAAAGGCCCTGGGATCCCACCCGTGCGGGAGCCCAGACCTAGAAACAGCCACACGCCTGAACGCAGCCCTACAGCCCCGCAGGAGAGAGCAGAGATGGCACTCGGAACCAGGCACCCGGGCAAAAGGAGGGGGAGGCGGCAGAGAAAGTTTCGCTAGCTGCCAGCAAACGGCTCCCAGAAAGCCGCTAGCCCAGGCACGCGGAATCCAAGCACTGGCGCCCCCCAGCCCAGGGACCCTGGCCACGGAAAGCAGGGGATCCCCAGCTGAGGCGGAGAGGGGTGGGTGGTGGGAGAGCGCGCACCGCAGTTTACCGGTCGTTCTGTCTCCGACCAGATGCTCTGCAAGGCTGCTCTCCCGTTCGCTGGTCTCCGATAGGAATCCAAGATGGTGGATCCGCGCTGCGTTAGCTGGTAAGGAATCTCTGCCTGAGTCTCTCCTCGCTCTCCGTTCTCTTTTAGTATTCTCACTCCGTTTGGTGTTTGTCTGAGTTCTTTATCTCTTCATTTGGTGTTCTAGGGTTTCAGGATTGTTGATTCTCTGTTAGGCTTAGTTTTTCGGATCTTTGCTGTGGAGGGACGGCATGGTGTTCCTGCGTAGAGCGCCATCTTGCCCCTCTCCCCGAGGCTGTGACCTTTTAAGGAAGCAGACTGCCACATCTTTCTCTGGAGGAGCTGCTGGTGGTTCGGACCACCAACCTTTCACTTAGTAGTGCAGGGCTTAACCACTGCACCACCAGGGCTCCCCTGTAAAGATTACCTAGAAAATCGTATGGGGCAATTTTATTCTGTCACATGGGGTCACTATGAGTCAAAATCGACTCAATGGCACCTAAGAATAGCAATTATTATGGGTAAACTTAGTTTCATCATCATTAGAAGAGACACAGAAACGTTTGAACAAAAGCTGGAAAAAGAACATGGGAAAATGAAAAAAGTAGGGACATTAATTCTGAGGAAGAGACAAGGTTGAACTCCAGGGTGCAGGCCAACATTCAGGCTTCAAGCTGGCTGGCTGCTCTGAGAGTGCCAGATGTCAATGTCCAGTAGAAAAAAAGATGGAGGTGTGGTCATGGGATGGGGTGTGTACATGTCATGCAGGAGAAGAGATACTTTAAGGTTCAGAGATCCCAGCTGCCCTGGCAGTCATGGGCCAAAATGAAGTTCAAGGTTCTGGGCAAGTCAAGACTCAGGAGCTCAGAGTGGGAGATCAAGAGCAGTATCTAGACATCCAAGATAACAACTTAAGCAAGGTGTGACTCTTGACTCCAGGGAGGGCTGTGGCTAACTGGTGCGGGGCCTGATTGTTCTTGCCTTGAGTTTACCTTGGTGGTGTAGTGGTTAAGAGCTACAGCTGCTAACCAAAACGTCAGCAGTTGGAATCCACTAGGAGCTCCTTGGAAACTCTATGAGACAGTTCTACTCCGTTCTTTAGGGTTGCTATGAGTTGAAATCAACTCGATGGCAATGGATTTGGTTTGGTTTGGTTTTGAGTTTACAGATAAGGGTGTGCAGAAGGATTCTGTTTGTGCAGAGGGGGGCAATGCCTTCTACATCCTCATGGAGCTTTACCAGTTTTAACAGACACCTGTAAGGCACAATCTCTCCCAAAGTCCCCACATAGCTATTTGCTGACAATGTTGTAGTTTCTTGGTGCTGCAGAGTTGATTTCACTTCATAGAGACCCCTGGTGACAGAGTAGAACTGCCCTATATGGTTTCCTAGGCTGTAATCTTTATGGGAGCAAACCGCCAAGTCTTTCTCCTGTGGAGCCACTGGGGCTGGAGGAGGTGGGTAGGCACGGTAGTTTGAACCACCAACCTTTCAGTTAACAGCAGAGTGCTTAAACATTATGCAACCATGGCTCCTTTTGCTGGCAATATCTAATGCCAAAAAGAGATGTAGCATACCTCAGATGTGCTGGATGCAGTCCTAAGGATTGCAAGGGCTTCTTGGGCTAAGCTCTGGATCAGCATTCCTTAGCAGGTGAGATGTACTCTGGTTAAGATGGACTCACTGTCTGGGCTCATAGACGACACACAGATTAATGCGGATCAAGCCCTCAGACCATCATGCACCTCAGCCTCCCCATTCCACTGACTCCCCTGCTTCCTGTGGCGAACTCCAGAATGGAGGAAACTGAGATAGTGAGTGGGTGGAGGAGAATGTGGCAGGGATTCTAACTTTCTTACTTAAGGAAGCTCTTAGCAAGTACCCATCTGCCTTCAAGGAAGAAAACATAATTCATTTTAGTCTTTCAAATTCAATTTTCATAACCAAATCCGGTCATCAGCAATCTGTGTCCTAATGTCTTCCTTAGTAACAGCAGCATTTCCCCTGTGGACTTAGTTTCAAATGTTCTTTCCTGAAATATCCACTGAAGACTAAAAGGAACCCAGATACTTATCCACCACTTTTTTTTTTTCCTTAATGAATAATTATGACATTTCTTTGGCTATTTAAATGTACTCTCTGAGTCAGGTAAAGGAGATCGTAATAGTTAATCAACAACAAGAAATTCTTGGGTACTTAGCAATATTCTAAGCACTTAATCATACTTAAAACTGACTATTAATGAAGCTTATAAACCATTTTACAGCTCTGAAAGTGAATTTCCCTGCAGGCTTAGAGAGTATTAAGTCATTTAGATCTTACCAAACTAATATTATTCATGCTTTAATTCCTGAGAAAAGAGATTTAGAAAATGAGGTTAATGCTCAGTTGTCCCTCTCTGAGTTCAGCAATTACTCCATCTGGGAAGCTCTGAGCTCAGGTTAACCATTTTTCAAGTTATTCCCAAACTTAGTGAACGTTAGTGACCTACTTTTATTTTATTATTAAAGAAAAAAAATATGGATTGGAGATGTTAAGGAATAGCTTTGCTTTAATGTTGGCATTTAAGACAAATAGGTCACATATTCTTTTTTTCAACGTTACTAATCTACAGGAAAATGAATCAAAAAGCAGACTATTTTACTTCAGCGTTTTTTGTTTGTTTGTTTGTTTTGTAAATGAACTTTTTAATCAGTTTTTAAAACAAAAGATTGAGTAATGGAACTTATTTACCAGATTAAGTAATATATTAAAATCCTTTCATTTGATAGCTATAAAAGATTTTTAAAAAAGAAGATTAAGAAGAAAGAGAATACAGACAGAATATGAATATTATCGACCCCTCCTCCAAATTATACCTAATTTTTTTTTTTTTAAAGAAGCAATTCTTTAGATCAGGGGTCAGAAAACATTTTCTGTAAAAGGCGAGATGCAACTATTTTTATGTTTCATAGGTCACAAATGCTTATAGTTTTTTCTTTTCCTTTTTTACAACCCTTTAAAAGTGTTAAAAAACATTCTTAGCTCATGCTTGTACAAAAACAAGCAGTGGGCCAAATCTGGCCCACAAATGGTATAGTTTGCTAACCTCTACTTTGGATTTCAGAAGTCTCTGGGTGGTGAAAACAGTTAAGTACTTGACTACTAGCTGAAAGATTGTCAGTTTGAACCCACCCAGAGGTGTTTTGGGAGACAAACCTGGTGATCTGCTTCTGAAAGGTCACAGCATTGAAAACTCTATGGAGCAGTTCTACTCTGCACACATGGGGTTGCCATGAGTCGGAATTGACTAGACAGCAACTAATAATTTTGGATTTTAGAATAGCGTAAATATTGCCAGAATTTATTCACTAGTACTGTACATAAAGTTTGCAAATAAAAGAGTTCTTGACATGAAACTTATTATTTTTAATAGAAAAGACATACAACTCCTTATTAGAAAATGGAAATCAATGTGCAAAAATCTCACTTTACCAAGATAAAGGTCCTTCTGTCAAGGAGTGACTTCTCAATTTCATGGCCTTTTAATATCTCTGAAAGCCCTGTTGTGTATTCCTAACTCCAGGAATAAAATCATCTCGGAGAACCTCACCTGTGGGCAGGATGTTACCTGCAGTTCCCGGGCTTCCTAATCTGAAGTATTGTTTCTTAAACTGGACTCTGATGCCACTAAAGTTCTCTACAAAATTTTTTAAGTCTTTTGTTTTCATTTCTAGGGATAATAAAAATTTAATGTGATCAAATTCAGGATTATCTGGGTGATCACTTTCTAAATAGGTATGTAGCCACAGAAATTCAGTGTCCACTGAATTCAAGAGCTCTGGCTACTAATAGATATAGCAGCAAAGAACAATGGTATCATAGCACTCTGTAAGAGATTTTGCAGCAATTTGGTTAAAACAGAGATGTGGATGAATACACCCACCATATACTTCAACAATAGTAGTATCTGCATGCTAACCTGAAGGAGCTGCGTTATAGTAGTAGGAGCCACGTGCATGTTGCTAGGGACAGTTTGACTTCTGCAAAGCCATATCATCAACCACATTCAATTATTCTAGCTAAATTGAATTTTACTGGATTTGAACTATGTAGCTAATGTCTAAATTTATTTTAGTTTTTTACACGTACCAGTTGCCATTGGGTAGATTCCGACTCATGGCAACCCCATGTATTGCAGGGTAGAACTGCTCTCCATAGGGTTTTCATGGCTTTGACCTTTTGGAAGCAGATTGCCAGGTCTTTCTTCCAAGGTGGGTTTTAACCACCAACCTTTTGGTTAGTAGCCTAGTGCTTAACTGTTCGTGCCATTCAAGTACTCCCTTATTATTTGTATAAGAATTGTAATACTAAAAATAACAAGTCAGCACCATGGGACTGGGAGAATCTGTGTTCTTGAAAAAACTTATTTGTTGCTTAGTGAAACACATTCACCAATATTGCACCAAAACACAAAAAGCTACAAATCAGATACATATTAAAATGAATACATTGTATATTGTATAGATATGTTGTATAGATATATTGTATAGATATGTATACGTATCTATACATATATGTAGAAATGATGCTGGAGACCACATGATAGAATTTTACAAGACCAATGACTTCTTCATTGCAAAAACCTTTTTCCACAACATAAACAGTTACTATACAGGTGGACCTCACCAGATGGAATACACGAGAATCAAATCAACTACATCTGTGGAAAGAGACAATGGAAAAACTCAATATCATCAGTCAGAAAAAGGCCAGGGGTCGACTGCAAAACAAACCATCAATTGCTCATATGCAAGTTCAAATTGAAGCTGAAAAAATTTAAAATAAGTCCACGAGAGCCAAAGTACTATATTAAGTATATCCCACCTGAATTTAGAGACTGTCTCAAGAATAGATTTGACACATCATACACCACTGAAGATCAGACAAGTTGTGGGAGGACATCAAGGATTATACATGAAAAAAAAAAAAAAGGTTATTAAAAAGACAGGAAGGAAAGAAAATACCAAAATGGATGTCAGAAAAGACTCTGGAACTTACTCTTGATTGTAGAGTAGCTAAAGCAAACAGAAGAAATGCTGAAGTAAAAGAGATGAACAGAGATTTCAAACATGACTCAAGAAGACAAAGTAAAGTATTATAATGAAATGCGCGAAGACCTGGAGTTAGAAAACCAAAAGAGAAGAACATACTCAGCATTTCTCAAGCTGAAAGAACTGAAGAATAAAATTTAAGCCTCGAGCTGCAACATTGAAGGGTTCTACAGGGAAAGTATTGAATGAGACAGGAAGCATCAAAAGAAGATGGAAGGAATATACAGAGTCATTATACCAAAAAGAATTGGTCAACATTCAACCATTTCGGGAGGTAGTATATGATCAAGAACTGATGATACTGAAGAAAGAAGTCCAAACTGCACTGAACGGACTGACGAAAACTAGGCTCCAGGAATTGACAGAATACCAATTGAGATGTTTCAAAAATGGGTGCAGTGCTGGAGGTGCTCACTCCTCTACATCAAGAAATTTGGAAGACAGCTTCCTGGCCAATGGAATGGAAAAGATTCATATTTGTTCCCATTCCAAACATAGATGATTCAACAGAATGTGGAAATTATTGAACAATATCATTAATATCACACATAAGTAAAATTTTGCTGAAAGTCATTCAAAAGCCATTGTAGCAGTACTTCAACAGGAACTGCCAGCAGTTCAAGCTAGATTCAGAAGAGGATGTGGAACAAGGGGTATCATTGCTGATATCAGATGGATCTTGGTTGAAAGCAGAGAGTACCAAAAAGATGTTTACCTGTGTTTTAGTGACTATACAAAGGCATTCGACTATGTGGATCATGACAAATTATGAATAACATTACGAAGAATGGGAATTCCAGAACACATAATTGTGCTCATAAGGAACCTGTACATAGTCCAAGAGGCAGTCATTTGAACAGAACAAGGGCATACAGCATGGTTTAAAATCAGGAAAGACGTGTGTCAGGGTTGTATTCTTTCACTATGCTTATTCAATCTGTATGCTGAGCAAATAATCTGAGACGCTGGACTCTACGAAGAAGAATGGGGCATCAGGATTGGAGGAAGACTCATCAACAGCCTGCATTATGCAGATGACACAACCTTGCTTGCTGAAAGTGAAGAGGACTTGAAGCACTTACTAATGAAGCTCAAAGACTATAGCCTTCAGTATAGATTACACCTCAACATAAAGAAAACAAAAATCCTCACAACTGGACCAATAAACAACATCATGATGAACGGAGAAGTTATTAAGGATTTCATTTTACTTGGATCCACAATCAACACCCAGTTAAGCAACAGTCAAGAAATTGAGGGACTTACTGCGTTGGGCAAATCTGCTGCAAAAGACCTCTTTAAAGTGCCGAAAAGCAAAGATGTGACTTTGAGGACTAAGGTGCGCCCGACCCAAGATATGGTATTTTCAACCATCTTGTATGTATGCAAAACCCTGACAGTGAATAGGGAATACCAAAGCAGAATTGACGCCTTTGAATTATGGTGTTGGAGAATATTGAATACACCATAGGCTGCCAGATGAACAAATCTGTCTTGAAAAAAGTACAGCCAGAATGCTCCTTAGAAGAGAGGATACGGAGACTTCCCCTTGCTTACTTTGGACATGTTATCAGGAGGGTCCAATCTCTGGAGAAGGACATCATGCTTGGTAGAGGGTCAGCAAAAAAGAGGAAGGCCCTCAACTAGATGGACTGACACAGTGGCTGCAACAATAGGCTCAAGCATAACAACAATTGTGAAAATGGTGCAGGACCAGGCAATGTTTTGTTCTGTTGTACATAGGGTCGCTATGCACAGGAACCAACTCAACAGCACCTAACAAAGACAAAACAACATATACATATATCTTAATAATAAAGATATTTTAAGTCAGAGATAATAGCCTATTTCAGGTAATATTTGTCAGAACAAATTTCAGAAGCCAGTAGTTGAGATAATCTTGTTGAAATTTATTAACAGAGTATGACTGAAACTTAAGTCACCAGCTTCACCAAAATATAATCTTCTGTATACTATCAGTCATCTTGAAGAAATGGCGAGCAATTGCTTGTTGCAAAACTTTAAAAAAATTGGCTTTGTTTTTGTTATCTGAATATTGTATATTAATACGAACATGCAAATAAGATCTTTCTTTAGTTCTCAGTCATTTTACAACTAAATTTGGCAGCATTAAAGAATAAACATATTTTCAAAATGTGAATAGTCTCTCACTTGATTCAAATTCGATGAATTAGTTTGCATTTTTAATGGTTAAGCTTGCTTATGCAATTATTGTCTTAGTTTAAGTATAACCTAATAGCTGACTCTGCATTCATATGCTATGCAGGTTTCCTGGTTAACATGTTATCAGCATGCCAGAAAGCATTCTGAATATGTGGTTTTCTGTCTATTTTTCTTTTGATATGTGTAAGCTGTGACTTTGGTCTAAACTCTAAACAGAAGTTCCCTTTGGGCATTTCCACTTTTTTCGTTTCTAATTTTTTGAAATGTGCCATAGATATGGTCCCTTCTTTTTAAGAAGGAAGGGGATAAAAGAAGTAGCTCAAACTTTTTGGTCTCAGACTGCCTTTACACTCCTAAAAATTATTGAGAAACCCAAAGGGTTTTTCTGTTGTTGTTGTTTATGTGGATACTGCCTATTACCATTTAACCGTATTAGAAACGAAAATAAATTAAAAATATTTATTAACCTATTTTAAAATAATAGCAAACTCATTACATGTTAGCATTAGTAACATATTTTCTGAAAAATTACTATATTTTCCAAAACAAAAAAATAAATGGGGATTATTTGCTTTATATTTTTGTCAGATCTCTTTAATGTCTGGCTTGAAAGATAGCTGGATTCACACATACACTTCTGGATTCAATTTGTTGCATTATGTTATTTTGATTGAAGTATTTGAAGAAAATCTGGCTTCACATGGATGTGTACCTGGAAAAGGAAGTAGTATTTTGGACAATTATGGCTAGTCTTCTTTGATACTATACTAAAACTCAATAGGTGGTACTTTCTTAAAGATGGGTTGCAACATGAAACCTGAAACTATATGAGTGAAATACTGAGACTCTGTTACATAAAAATTCACTGGTCTATCTTGCACTTTAAATGAATATTTTTCTTACGGTTTTTGTAACATCAAGCATTGTTCATTTCGAAAATTTGATTCACATAGAGACACATATCTTGCAAATATTAACACACATCATTATAGAATGTTTAAAAATCACATCCATTAATATCATCACCAACCTCAACAGAGGGAAGAAAAAAAGTTTTGAGAAGCTGTCAAACTCACAATGGCAGCTACAAGTTTTCAAAAATTATAATTTTCACCTGAAAGCTCAAATTTTGTCATTGACAGCAAATACTTTGTTTTAAAAATTTTTTGAGGCAAAAGACCCAGCTTGTTCCTTTTCAAAAAAAAGTCTACCAAACACCAAAGTCTAACCACAGGTTTTCAATTGTTCTTTTAAGTAAAAACAGTGTTCCATGAAAAAGCAGCTAGTTTAGCCTGCAACTCAATAACACAATTGCTTTTTCTTGAGACAGTCATCATACTTCAGTAGGTAGCGAAAGTGCTTTATGTATCCTCCCCATTGTGTCACATGGAACGTTATACTCAAAGGTTGAGATTTAATCAAATTAATACTTATTGTTTCATATAGGACATTCTTAAGTGCAATCAGCATTATTATTATTATTATTTTTTAATATAAGTCAATGATCATTAGTATATGGTGTAATGACCACCAATACAGTTAGCTGTTACTGCTCTGAGTTGTGTAAATGTACCAGCAGGTTGACCCACCACTGCTTTTGCACCATTGTCAGTGCAAATGTCAAACAGTGAAAAAAGCAAATAATACTATATGAAAATAATTTTTACTTCATAGACCTTCTGAAGGATCCTGGGGACTTCCAGGCATTTGCATACCACACTTTGAGAACAGCTTTTTACTATAGGGCACTTAAGTCAGAAATTAGGAAAGAAAAGAAAGAAAAAGTTAAAAATATTGAAATACTGTGAAATCTTTAAATTTCTTTCTAGATAGTTCTGAAAACACTTAAATGTTCTTTCTTCCCAGGCATTTCATTAATGCAGTAATGCAACAAACGTTAATTGAGCACTTTCTTTGTGCCTGGCTCTGAGCTATATGGACACAGTTGTCTTAGAATTTTAGTTTAAACTCCAATGATGAGAAAAATATGCACTAAATACCTCCATATCCTAAAGTTATGCTAGATAAATCCACGTTAGAAATGCTAAATGAGAGCTGAAGTAGTTGAATTCAGATGTCAGAATAGAGTTTTTGGCTTAGTAGAAGATTCTAGGTCCTTTACCAAGGAACCCCAAGCCAAGTGCAGGGATCCCCAAGATAATAGCCTATAGAAATTTAGGGGGACTCACAAAAATGAGAGATAAGTACCTTCATGTCTGGGGACTTCTAAGCCATCAGAATACAGAGATAAATCAGAGTTCTCTGACTTGAAGTAATTTACAACCTAGAAGGGAAAAGGAAGGAAGTAAATAAATTCATGAAAAAGAGTGTTGTTCATTCTATAGTAAAAGTATATAGCACAAGGAAGGGAGTGAACAACTCAGACAGAGGGTGGTGAGTAAAAGTTTTTTAGAAGAGACACAAGTTAAGTCTTGAATCGATGTAAGTGTTCACCATACAGACAGGGGAAGGGCAACTGCAGACACAGCAGCTGGGAGGTGTAAGTTGAGGAGAAAATGAGGTAAGACTGGAGTGGTAGGTATTACCATTTTATGAGCCACTTGCAGGAGTTAGTGTGCTATTCTGTGGACATCAAGGAGCCACAAACATGTAGAAAGATAGCAGGACTACATTTGCAGTTTAGAAAGATCACTTGAAACATGAAGGATGAACTAAAGAGAAGGTGATGGAAGTGATGGTCTCTTGGGAGACTATCACTGTCAAAGGAGACTATTATGGTCCCAGTACTGGCTGCCCCAAGGCTGGTGTCCTTCAGAATTCTTCTGGAAGGAAACAGTGCCAGTCTCTATGCTTGCAATCATTTCCAAACTCAGGAGATTCATGTTAAGTTCTTCCAAGGATTCTCTCTCCCCATTCCACACTGGTGATAGGCGCTTCTGTAGCTCAGCAATAACAACCAGGCATGGAGATGCTTACCGCCCTTTTTGTAGGTACCTCCTAAATATCTATAGGCTATTATCTTGGGGGTCCCCTGTACATACCTTGGAGTTCTTTGGTAGGGGACATAACCCGTCATACTAGGCCAACAACTCTACTCCAAATCTTCATCTAAATGTGACTGACTTCTCAATTTAGTTCATCTCTCTTTCAGTATTTTTAACAGGAATTTGTGTAGCATATCTTTAGAGTGTGTGGAATACTTATTCCTTATTTTTCTCGTTATTAGAGCTTAATTGGAAATTCAAAGACAGCTGGAAAAGGCTCATTTAATAGTTCTTTACATAACCTCACATCTTCTATAGAAAAATATATAGATGAGATATTTTAGGTAATTGTTTATGTGGCCTCTTTGGTTATAAGGAAGAGATTTACTCATGTTATCTCAAGAGATGAAGCCCGAATATTATGATCTGTGGAATGACACCTTGGAAATAAGGAACACAGGGGTCTTGACCAGATTCTTTCTTCTAAAGTTTTGAATCTAAACCAGAGTCCAGAAGGAGCCATACAACTAGGAATCACAAGACGGATGTAAGCTTCCCATGGAGACTAGAACATAGTTTATGTTCTGGAAAGTGAGTCAAGATTCTACATAATTCTAGTGACTGGTTTAATTCCTTGCCAACCTCTCAAGTATTCTTTCTGCCTCTGTACCTCTCCGTGTGTCTATATTCTCCTGCTACCGTCTAGCTGATTTTCACTAGGTTACTTGAGTTCGAAGTCCAGTTAATCACTATCATCCCTGAAGGTCAGAACTTTTGGTGTGTCAGACCACCTCACAGGCTGCTGGCCTGGCAGACTGGCTGTTTTGGAGTTAGGTATGCATCCTGGTCCAATTATCTGTGGGTAACAGGCTGATGTGGAGCAAAACACGGGTGGGCATCTATGCCTAAAAAACTTCCTACATTACTTCCTCAGTGGGTGCTGTGGATATAGTGGTTTCCCTTTGAAGAGGACTGTCGGCATGACAGCCATCTGAAAGTATGGTCTGTCCTGGAGATTGATCATTTTACCATAAAATAGACTTCAGGTGATGTTATGTAAAAAGGATGAAGAAGCCCTCTACCTCCTTTTTGAGGAACCATTTCTCTTTTAATGCTTTTCCTCTTATCTTTCTTACTCCATTCCACTCCACCTTCCCTCTTGATGTTCAGATTCCAGATACCAGTCACCCACTCTCACCATCCCAACCTCACTTCCCAGCCTACCTGTCCTGTATCTGATTCGTTTCCCCAGAGTCCTGTTCTCTGTGATTAGTAGCAAATTAATGACTAACCTATCCACTAGAGTGTTATCAACAAGAGCTAGTGGGAGCATGAGGTTGCCCTCCCCTCTACATAGTGGACATTCCTATAACTGGTGGCAGGCCAAATGCAGAACTACTTGAGAACAAGGAAAACTTGAATAGGGCTGGGGTGCTGTCCAGTGAGAAGGGTTTCCTATTGCCTCTGTAATACTAAGAGAAGCTCAAAAGAAAAAGAACATATTCCAAACTATTGAGAGTTCTAAGTCCTGCCTTGTGCTTTTTGTAAATTATAGATTCATTCACTAAGAACTGTGAACTTTCCGTCTATTTTTAATAAATAGAGGTAAATAAGAGCATGTGCTCTGTAGCATACAAGTTGGGGTTTGAATTCCACCTTAACCAACCATGGAAACTTACATATGTTACTACCATCTCTCTGGGCCTAGGTTTCTTCATATGTCAATTTGGGATAATACTTATCTGCTAGGGTTGTTATGGGATTAGAGATAATAATGTACGTCAAGTGCCTGGCATATGGTAAGCACCCTCTGTATTGTTATTTGAAGAAGTGCTATGGTAAACTGTTTATATTTAAATTGATTCACAATCTGTAAGTTTGATGTTGCTTGAAAGCCTTCCTTCCTGCCTAGTGGCAGACTTTCCCTTTCCTTATTGTTCTAAGAATACTTCTCCATTTGGCCCATTGTAAAAAGTCACAATTGTTTGGTTGCTCCATCAGAAGGGAGAAGCCTTCCTGGAGCCTGCCTGACAGGGCTCTGTCTGATCTGTCTAACAGCTTTGGAGCTGGAGACAAAGCACAGAACTCTCACTTCCTCCTCTCCAAGAAGACAACAGTGTCCCCTACCAACATAGATCCTTGCCGTCGCCTTGAAATACCACCCAGAATAAATACAAAGGAAATTAGGGCAAAAACCCAGTGTGGCAGATATTGAATCAGAATTCTTGCTAAAATATAAAGTTTCTTAACGCTTGTAGGAGACAGTATTGGGTTTTAGAACACGTGAATCAGTGTTGTGTCAGTTCCAGATTATACACTGAATAAAGTGCTGTATGCAGGGTGGTTCTATCTGAATTACTTTTATACAGACAGATACTATATTTAGAGAACTACGCCTATGTAGCTATACTTATAAAAAAAGGACAGCCTAGTCAAAAAGCATGAGAACAAAATTGCCCATGGGGTTTAGTAAAAATTATTAACACGTTAGCATTGGCATTTAAGAGAAATAATAAGCTTCAGCTCTTTCACATCTATAGTAAAGTTTAGAATAAAAACTATGTGATACTTTCTATATATCTTTATATCCTGTTGCTGTCAAGTCAATTCTGACTCATAGCAACCTTATAGAACAGAGTAGAACTGCCTCATAGGGTTTCCAAGGATCAACTAGTGGATTCAAACTGCCAACCATTTTTGGTTAGCAGCCAAGTTCTTAACCACTGAGCCATCAAGGCTCTGTAGTCTTTTTAAACTAAAATTGGACATAAATAGGTGATAAAGGTTGAGGGGAAAAAATCAGCATCAACTAAAGACATTGCACTAGAAGAGCAGCTACTTGAGCAATAACAGTTTAACTTTTCAGCTAAATTATTGTTAAACTTGATTTTTTTGTATTCGAACAAGATAATGGTCTTTATCAGTCATAAAACTGGCTGTTTTTTCCCTTCATTGGTAATTTTCCTGTTGTCCAGACTTTCAGCAATGTCTAAAGCTGAAGAAAATAATAATTTGAATGCTAATTCAATGTTAATTCATTAATATTATTTGACAAATAAAATTTAAAGGATGCCAGTTGATACAATTTTTAAGACAGTAAACATTTTAATTGCCTAAAAAAGTTGCAATCATTTTAGTCATGAGAAAATTAATTTGTAGGAAGGTAGCACTTGACCTACTGGAATTTATTAAATATCTGGAGAAGGGAAGTGCCTAAGGAACTTTATAGACTCGTTTCAGAAATAGGAAGAGAATTACTTCATTTAACAGACATCAAAGCTTACTATAAAGCTACTGTAATCAAAACAGAATGGTACTGATATAAAACAGATAGATAGAAAAATAGATAGATACATGATAGCTAGATAGGAAGAAAGAAGAGAAAAGAACAGGGTCAAGAAATAGATCCAAATATATCTGCAATTCCATCACTCGTCTGTCAGTTTGTTGTACTGTGGTGGCTTGCGTGTTGCTGTGATGTTGGAAGCTATGCCACCAGTATTCAGATACTAGCAGGGTCACCATAATAGACAGCTTTCAGTGGAGCTTCCAGACTAAGACAGACTATGACGTAGGAAGCATCAAAAGAAGATGGAAGGAATACACAGAGCCTCTGTACCAGAAAAAATTGGTCGATGTTCAACCATTTTAGGAGGCTGCAATATGATCAAGAATCGATGGTATTGAACGAAGAAGTCCAAGCTGCACTGAAGGCACTGGCGAAAAACAAGGCTTCAGGAATTGACAGAATACAAACTGAGATGTTTTGACAAACAGATGCAACCCTGGAACTGCTTACTCATCTATGCCAATAAATTTGGAAGACAGCTACCTGGTCAACTGACTGGAAAAGATCCGTATTTGTGCCCATTCCAAACAAAGGTTATCTAAGAGAATGCAGAAATTATTGAACAATATCATTAATATCACACGCAAGTAAAATTTTGGTGAAGATAATTCAAAAACAGTTGCAGCAGTACGTCCACAAGGAACTCCCAGAAATTCAAGCTGGATTCATAAGAGGATGTGGAAGGAGGGATATCATTGCTGATGTCAGATAGAGATGAAAGCAGAGAATACCAGAAAGATGTTTACCTGTGTTTTATTGACTATTCAAAGGTATTTGACTGTGTAGATCATAACAAATTATTGATAACATTTTGAAGAATGAAAATTCCAGAACTCTTAATTGTGCTCTTGAAGAACGTGTACACAGACCAAGAGGCAGTCGTTTGAACAGAACAAGGTGATACTGCAGGGTTTAAAGTTGGTGAAGATGTGTGTCAGGGTTGTATCCTTTCACCATACATATTCAATCTGTATGCTGAGAAATTATGGTGAACAATGTCATTAATATCACACGTAAGTAAAATTTTGCTAAAGATCATTCAAAAGTGGCTGCAGCAGTATACCGACAGGAACTGCAAGAAATTCAGGCAGGATTCAGAAGAGGACATGGAACAGGGATATCATTACTGATGTCAGATGGATCCTGGCTGAAAGCAGAGAATACCAGAAAGATGTTTACCTGTGTTTTATTGACTATGCAAAGGCATTTGATTGTGTGGATCATAACAAATTATGGATAACACTGTGGAGAATGGGAATTCCAGAACACTTAATTGTGCTCATGAGGAACTTGTACACAGATCAAGAGGCAGTTGTTCAGACAGAACAAGGGGATACTGCGTGGTTTAAAGTCAGGAAAGATGTGTATCAGGTTGCTTCCTTTCACCGTATGTATTCAATCTGTATGCTGAGCAAATAATCCGAGAAGCTGGACTATATGAAGAAGAAGGGGCTTCAGGACAGGAGGAAGACTCATTAACAACCTGTGATATGCAGATGACACAACCTTGCTTGCTGAAAGTGAAGAGGACTTGAAGAACTTACTTGTGAAGATCAAAGACCACAGCCTTCAGTAAGGATTATACCTCAACATAAAGAAACAAACAAATCAGTCTTGGAAGAAGTACAACCAGAATGTTCTTTAGAAGGAAGGATGGCGAGATTACGTTTTACATACTTTGGACATTTTGTCAGGAGGGATCAGTCCCTGGAGAAGGACATCATGCTTGGTAAAGTACAGGGTCAGCAAAAAAGAGGAAGACCCTCAACGAAATGGATTGACACAGTGGCTGCAGCAATGGGCTCAAGCATAACAACGATTGTGGGCATGGCGCACAGGGCCGGGCAGGGTTTCATTCTGTAGTGCATACAGTCACTATGAGTTGTAGCTGACTTGACGGCACCTAGCAACAACAACAACAACAACATGTTGAGAAATTAATTCAAGAAGCTGGACTATATGAAGAAAGGCAAGGCATCAGAATTGAAGGAAGACTCATTAACAATCTGATATGCAGGTGACATAACCTTGCTTGCTGAAAGGGAAGAGGACTTGAAGCACTTACTGATGAAGATCAAAGACTATAGCCCTCAGTATGGATTACCCCTGAAAGTAAAGAAAACAAAAATCCTCACAAGTGGACCAATGCAACACCATGATAAGTGGAGAAAGACTGAAGTTGTCAAGGATTTCATCTTACTTGGATCCACAATCAACACCCAGTCAAGCTGCAGTCAAGAAATCAAATGACATATTGAATGGGGCAAATCTGCTGCAAAAGACCTGTTTAAAGTGTTCAAAAGATGTCACTTTGAGGACTAAGGTATGCCTAACCCAAGCCATGGTATTTTGAATCGCCTCATGTACATGTGAAAGCTGGACAATGAATAAGGAAGACCAGAGAAGAATTGATGACTTTGGATTATAGTGTTGGCAAAGAACATTGAATACACCATGGAGTGCCAGAATAACAAACGAATCTGTCTTGGAAGAAGTACAGCCAGAATGTTTCTTAGAATGAAGGATGGCGAGCCTTTGTTTTAAGTATTTTGGACATGTTATCAGGAGAGATCAGTCCCTGGAGAAGAATCTTGTGCTTGGTAAAGTAGAGGGTCAGTGAAAAAGAAGAAGATCCTCAACAAGATGTACTGACACGGTAGCTGCAACAATGGGCTCAAGCACAGCAACAATTGTTATGTTGGCACAAGACCAGGCAGTGTTGTACGTAGGATCGGTATGAGTCAGAACTGACTTGACAGCACCTAACAACAATATCTGAGAGTAGAAGTCATTGAGAAAGGATGTATAATATTCATTATACATACAGTACAAAATACATATAATAAAGGGGTTGGGAAAACTGGCCACATATATGCTAAAAAGTAATATTTAACCCCTACACTATAATATATCCAAAGCTAAATTTCAGATTAGTAAGGAACTAAATATAACATAAGGAAAACTATAGAGATATTAGAAGAAAACTTCGGAAAATATTTGTATAACAACACAAAGAGAGAAATTTTCTTGAACAAAATAGGAAACTTAGGGTAAGTAATTGAAATAATTGAAAAAAAACTATTAATACTATGGAGTACTATGTAGCTACAAGGAAAAAATAGATTGATTAGATAAAAAAATATGTTTATCTTCTGTGTAGTATAAAGCAAAGAACAAATGATCTTCTAGGAGAAAAATATTTACAATACATATAAAACAATGGCTTAGTATCCCTAAGAGACAAAGAGCTCTTACAAATCAGTTAAAAAATGACATTTGTGAATAGCCAGTTCACATCAGAGGAAATGCAAAAGACTAATAATTATAAGAAAGGTTGCTTGACATCAGCTGTTAGTAATCAAGGAAATGAAAATTGAAACAACCGGATATAATTGGGACTAGGCGAGTTCCTACCAAAATGATATAACTTCAAACAACTTCTAACATCCACTTTCGGTGTGAGGTTTTGGGGTAATAGATACTCTTGAACATTGTGGATGGTTCCATAAACTGCCTCAGCCCAAAACCAATCTGTCAACATTTTTTAAAATATAAAATTACAAATGTACTTTACCTACAATTTTCATTTTTTGTAGTTATCTGACAAAAATAAAAATACAAGCACATAACACGTGTACAATGATCGCTGTTAAAGGAAAGAGACGGTACAGTATAATAGTTGAACATGGCCTCTGCGGTAGGCTCAAAACCAAAAAAAAAAAAGCAAACCCGTTGCCGTCAAGTGGATGCCGACTCATAGTGACCCTATAGGACAGAGGAGAACTGCCCATAGTATTTCCAAGGCGTTGCTGATGGATTCAAACTGCCAACCTTTTGGTTAGCAGCTGAGCTCTTTAAACACTGTGGCACTGGGGTTCAAATCCATAATTTACTATGACCTTGAGTAAGTTACTTAATCCTTATATGCCTCGGTTTTCTCATCTGTGAAAAGAATGCAACAATAATACTCAGCTCATGGGTTTTTCTGAAGATTAAATAAAAAATGCATGCAAAGCACTTTAGAACAGTATCTGGTACAATTGAGACCATAAAAAGCATTGGCTATTAATATCACTATTTGTAATGCCCAAAGGCTGGAAACAACCTGAATGCCCATCAGCAAGGCAAATAATTGAACAGGTTATATTAAAAAACCATTAAAAATAATGAGGCATACTTTTATGCAGGTATTTGTCCAAGATATATTGTTAGGTAAAAAGAAATAATGCAAGTTACAGTTTTGATATATTTTATAACTCCAATTTTGGAATAAAAACAAATGAAACAATTGCCTACAGATATGCCTATCTTTAAGGAGACTTAGTGGCATAATGGTTAAGCTCTTAGCTAACCAAAATGTTGGTGGTTCAAACCCACCCTATGGCTCCATGGAAGAAAGACCTGACAATCTGCTTATGTTAAGATTACAGCCAAGAAAACCCTGTTCTACTCCATCACATGAGGTCACTATGAGTTGGAATCAACTCAGTAACACCTAACAACAGCAACATGCCTATCTTTGTGGTGGTGGTGGTGGTTGTTAAGTGTCGTCACGTCAGTTCTGACTCATAGCAACCCTGTGTACAACAGAATGAAAACAGTGCCTGGTCCTGGGCCATCCTCACAATCAATGCTATGTTTGAGCCCACTGCTGCAGCCACCATGTCAGTCTATCTTGTTGAGGGTCATCCTCTCTCTCTCTGACCCTCTACTTTACCAAGCATGATGTCCTTCTTCAAGGACTGGTCCCTCCTAACAACATATCCAAAGTACGTGAAATGAATTCTCACCATCCTCGCTTCTAATTTAATTTCAGTCAAGGAAAATTAAGTTCTATTTCTTCCTCATCAAAGTTGTGGGCTCATACCAGTTACAGGCATTTTTATTTACTTACATATGAATGTATAAAAAACAAATTGTTAAGAGTGGTCACCAAGGGGAGAAGCTATACTGTTGGAAGGGGGAAAAAGAGGCTATTCAACTTTCTTCAGGCCCTTCTGCAGTGGTTAAATAGTTAAAATTAATAGGTATTACTTTTGTAAGTTAAAAGGGCCAAATAATACAGAATGCAAAGAAAAGGGCAAGTTCAAAATCTTTTGTAGCACACAATAAGAGTCAAGACTCAAAATACCTTTTTTAGACAAATGATTAGTATCTTTGGACTTCAATTTACTAATTTATAAAGCAAAGGAATTGGGCTAAGTGATTTAAATGATCCAGTCCTCTCTAAAAGTCTATAAAAAGGCAGTGTATTTCCTGTTCTTGAAAACATACAACCAGATATGGTAAAAGAGAGTCATGTGTTGTGAGGGACGTCGGATAAGTAAGGGAGCTTCTAACTTAATGTTCTAAAGTTAACGACCACAGGAACCATAGTGGAAAAGTAAAACTGCTCCAAGAAGCTGGAACTTTTTTGTCAACCTCAACTCTGAAAATTATTTTCTGTGTGATCTTGCACAAGACAATTTAAAGTCTGGGTTAGATTGTATCTGTAAAACAGAAGTTCACAAATCTGGCTGTACATTAGAATCTGGTATAAAGACAAAACAAAACAGAACACAACCCATACACCCAGAAGAAATGTATACATATGTTAACAAGAGAGATACACAACAATGTTCATAGCAGAACTATTTGTAATAGCTCTATAATTCAAACGTCTATCAAGAATAGAATAGATTAAGACATCTTAGTATACTCATCTGATTAAATACTATAGAGAAGGAGTCAATCACATTTTTTTCTGTAAAGGGTCAGATAGCACACATTTTTGGCTTTGCCAGCCATAGAGTTTCTGTCGCAACTACACTCTTGCATTGTAGTGTGAAAGCAGCAATAGGCAATATATAACAATTGATCCTGCAGTATTTCAATAAAACTTTATTTACAAAGATAGGACGTGAGCTAGAGTTCTCCTGCAGGCCACAGTTTGCTGACCCCCTGCTAAATAGCAATGAAAACCAATAAGCTATAAATACATGCAATAGCAAGGATGAATTCCACAAACATACTGTTGAGGAATGGAAGCGAGATACAAAGGAAAACATGCTGTGTGATTCCGTTTATATAAATTTCAAAAATAGGCAGAAGTATCCTATGGTGTTAGAAGTCAGACTATAGTGTTTATCTTGGTAGAGTGGTGACTACTAGGTTCAAGGGAGGTCTAGAGTACTGGTATTGCTCCCTTACTTGATTTGAGACTGTGTTCACTTTGTGAAAATTAGGCTGTACATTTATAGAATTTTCACTGTTTTTTTCTGATGTAAGCTTTACGTCACTGAAAAGTTTACGTGAAACAATACATATTGCAGGGTCTCACTCTGTGGAATCTGAGTTAGCAGGTCAGGACTGTGGCTTGAGGATCTGTCTCAGTCTGGCCTTGAAGAAGTAAGTGATCTGCCCAAGGTCATGTTATTGGCAATGCTCAGAGAGAGAGCTCTTACATACTGTTGGGCATAGGACAGCCAGTTCTGTAGAAAGAGAGGACCCAGCCCCTGCCCTTGAGAACAGACTGGTATTTAGCTAAAGGAAGCCAAGGTTACACTGCAGACTTTAGCTTAGACTGATATTTGCACTGTCACCTGAATATTTTCATCGGCTTCTGCAACCTGGGCAGCACCCAGTTCAGACGCTGCAGATTGCTGGAAGAGCTGGGAAGCGGCCAGAGAGCTTTCAGAATTCAGCCTGAGCACAGCAGCAGGCTGTCAAAACGGGTGGGCTCTGCATTTTTTCCAGCACCCTGCCCCTCTTGTAAAAAGGCATTGTGATGTAGCAGACATAACAGATACAACTTCACAGTCTGGTTTCCAGACTTGGTGGCAAATTACTGAATCTTACTGAACCCTAATTTTCTCATCGGTAGAATAGGCTTAAAATCTTTCCCACTGCGTCCTCTTCACCACCACCACATACAAAGGGTTGTTGTTTTCCTTCTTCTTTTTCTTAGTCAGTATTTATTGAGCCAACATTTACGTACCAAACTCTGTTAAGCCTTTTGCAAAAATTATCTCATTTAATCCTTGTCAGGGAGAAAGATTCATTTACGATCCTCATTTTATACCTGAAGAAACGAGCAGTCAGAGAAATTAAGTGACTTGCCCAAGGCCACACAGGTAGTAAGAGATGGGACCAATTTCCCGCTGAGAAAGTCTTACTGGGAGCTGGAGCTCCCAACCACTGTTAGTGATGATGCAGTACCTGGCACCTATCACTGTGTCTGGCTCATGGATGAAATTCAATAGATGTTAATTTTGCATTTCCTCTTTCCTCAAAGAGCTATGAATTGGAGCCGAGTCCTGACAGTTAGAATACCTGGATTCTAGTGGCTCAAATAATTGTCTGTGTGGCTTGGTAAATCACTTCTATTTCCTTACCAGTATAATAAAGTCATTGGGTTAGTTAAGTCTTAAAAGTTTCTCCTAGGCTGAATGAATCTGCACTCTCTGTGGGTCTGAATGCTTGCTCCAAACAGAAAGCTACTTTAAAATATTTTTGTCCCTACATTTCATGGAACTCTTTCATTTGCTTCCATAATCTGAATTTGTTTTGATATTTAAAAAAAAGATATTAAAATTATTAGCTAGCTAAACGTCTCTCTTTCACACACGCTCACTCACACATCCGCCTCACCCTACCCTGCAGCTCTTGTTTGTCCCTTTGTTCTGGACACACCTAACTCATGACTGCATTTACCCGGGAACACTTTCGACTCCATTTGAGAAGCAACAGTTCTAGTTGATTTATTTGGGCCTCTAGTCCTCTATTATTGTGAAAGCTTATGACGCAGAAATTCTCAGACCTGACGCGAATCCCCAAAATCCATCCCGAATTGAATCAGCTCTTCCGATTAAAACAGTTAATGCAGTTTTGACATCTTGCCAACTTGGCAGGTAATGGCAGCTTTTTCACAAATCAAAAAGTGGTGCCAGTGATGTGCTTGGTGGTGATGGGCACTGATAAGATATAACCCCGTCCCTCTCTGTATGCGAGGGTTTCTTGTCAAGGTGAGTGAAAACTATGTAACAGATTTGGAAACCAGTGAACCAACAAGTACATATGGGGAACAAGAAGTGTAAATTAGTAGAATAAGTGAAAGATCATTTTTATATTACATATTTCCCCATCATTTGTCTATATCTAAAACCTGATTGTTATTTAAGGGAGAATGAGTTTTGTTTAGCCATGTACTAAAGTATAAACTACAGTTAATTTGAATACTAAGGCAGTATTTCCCTCTTCAGACAAGGATTTGTAGAATTTAGTAATAAAATTTTAAATACATTTTTATAATATGTGGGACATATCTTGGAGAGTTACATTTTGAAAACAGACCATAAAAACACTGTTAATTTTGGAAGGTACAATAGCCTGCATGGCTGAAATATTTAGGGTTCCAGTAATAAGAGTCTGGAATTCCAAAACAAGAGAAATTGTCATTTTTATTGTTTTGCTTAGTTTGGTTTTATTCCAGGAAGTAAGGAGACACTGAGCCAGACAGAATAGCTGAACAGTGCTTCCTATGAGACAGGAAATGCTCTCAGACCCTACACATGACTCCGCACATCGTTTGCCCGTTATTTTCAGTACATTCATTTGCTTCTTTGTGCTTAATTCTATGCATCGTGTCCAGATGAGACGGAGAGAAAACTGCAATTATAATGCCAGAGAGAAATACTGCAAGTATAAAACAATATGCCTACTAAAGATATTTCTCTTAGAGTGTCAGGGAATAACTCAAGAAGCTTACCACTGAGTTAAGAGATATTTGATATAAACTGAAGAACATCCTATAGTAGCCATGCAAAGAACCTTAAGTTCCCCAGTGCTAATGATTTTATGTATACATACATACACACATATGTATATACATAAGTGCTTGGCTACTAACCGAAGCTTTGGCGGTTCAAATACACCCAGTGGCTCCGTGGGAGAAAGGCTTAGCTATCTGTTCTGGTAAAGACTGTAGCCTAGAAAACCCTATGGTGCAATCCTGCTTTGTCACATAGAGTCTCTGTGAGTTGGAACTTACTCGGCAGCACCCAACAACAACAAAACCAAAACCAAAACCAAACTCACTGCCGTCAAGTCGAATTCCGACTCATAGCATACTTATACGACAGCGTACAACTGCCCCATTAGGTTTCCAAGGCTGTAAATCTTTATGGAAGCAGACTGTTGCAACTTTCTTCCATGGAGTGGCTGGTGGATTCATACCACCAGCCTTTTTGGTTAGCTGGTGAGCACTTAAACACTGTGCACCAGGGCCCTCAATAACATATGTATTTATGATTGGTTTTTGAGTGAGTTCAGAATTTTTTTAAAAAGAAAGCAATTACTATCAGTCAATTGTTAAAATGAACACATTTTGAATTTGTATTTTCTGAGTGATTACTGTTTGGTTATACAAACCTTGGGAATTAAGAACCTAGAATATTTTTCTCCATGGTTTTGACCCTGATTCATCCTGTCTTTGAATCTGCCTGCCTATTTGCAAGTGTCATGGAAATTTCTCCTTAAAGACCAGAGTTGGCTTCAGTTTGATTGTAAGATTCCATGCAGTGCCCCAAAGACATGCTCCTACTGCCGCAGAAAAGGGGAAAAATATAATGTTGTCATAGTTTGAATTATGTCCCCCTAAAAATGTGTGTATCAATTTGGCTGGGCCTTGATTCCCAGAATTGTGTAGCTGGCCTCCATTTTATGATTGTAATTTTACGTTAAAGAGGATTAGGGTGGAACTGTAACACCACCTTTACCCAGGTCACATCCCTGATCCAATGTAAAGGGAGTTTCCCTGGGGTGTGGACTGCACCAACTTTTATCTCTCAAGAGATAAAAGGAAAGGGAAGCAAGCAGAGAGTTGGGGACCTCTTACCACCAAGAAAGCAGTGCCAGGAGCAGAGCGTGTCCTTTGGACCCGGGGTCCCTGCGGTGAGAAGCTCCTAGTCCTGGGGAACATTGTTGAGAAGGCCGACAGAGAGGGAAAGCCTTCCCCTGGGGCTGACGCCCTGAATTTGGACTTTCAGCCCACTTTACTGTAAGTTAATAAACTTCTCTTGGTTAAAGCCGTTCTCTTGTGGTATTTCTGTTGTAGCAGCACTAGATGACTAAGACAAATGTATTTTCAAATTTTTGAGTGATGCTAAATGAATCTTGCAAATCTACAGTAACAATGAGAACAAAATTACAGCGAAATGAAATTCTTCTTTTCTACAAGTATTTCAGGTGAAATTACAGCAATATAATCTCAAGATAAATTAGAGGAGAACTGCAATAGAATGATATGTTTCGTCCCATTTGCTATATAGCAGATTGTTATTACAAAAATCCTTCTTTTCCTTTAGTTTCATTTTTAAGGCAGGTGTTTGGCCACTGCTCGAGGGAATGGATTGTCAGCCCTCAGCATTTGAAAAGAGGATACAACAAATATTTTAAAATTGGTTAATTAAAATGTGTTGCATTATGTTCAGAATTGTTTAAAACCCAAACTCAAATTATAAATAGTACTGTACTCTATTCACTTTAAATCAAATATAGTTGTATCAGAATATTGTACGGTATATTTAACTGCCCTTCTCTGCATAAAAGATATTTCCACCAAGAGGAAGTTGTGTGTGTGTGTGTGTGTGTGTGTGTGTGTGTGTGTGTGTATGCGTGTATGTGTGAGGGCAAGACTGAAAGAGAGAGAGAGAGATTTTCAATTCAACTTAAGAAGTTTGGTAAAATATCTATGGACAAGTGGTAAAAGAAAGATAAGAGAAATGTCTTATCCATTTTTAGAAAAGGGAAATTCTTTCTAGAACCCAAATGAAGAGTAGAATTGTTCACCACATAGGCAGTGTCAACTAAGTATGGCTGAATTCCTTTCTGAAATTACTTCAACAAATGTTTCTTGAGCACTTTCAGTGTGCCGGGTACTGGGCTGGACACTGGTGATATGGCAAGGACTAAGAATTGACCTGTGTGTTATCAGTGAACTCTAGCAGAGAAGAGAGGTGGTGAATAAGGACAGGTAAATATCATAATAAGGAAGTATAGGAAAGTCTGGGAGCACTGGACCGAGAGGATGAACCCACTCTGAGAAATGGGAAAGCCTCGCTGAGCAAGTGTCAGTGAAGATGAGGTTTCCATTTAATTAAGAGCTGAAATTAACTAGGGGAAGGGCATTCCAGAAAGAGAAAGAGTATGTGTAAAGGCCTGAAGGGAGAGGAGGTATGGCAAATGACAATTTACTTACTGTGGCTGGCGGTACTCTTAGTTGCTCTTAGCATATAAAACAGTAAAAGCCTGTTCAGGGAACCTAACGCTTTGTTGTCCACTATTAGGCATAAATAGTGGAATATAGAGCCTCACCTGATAGAGAAACCTACCTATGGTGGACTACGAGCTACCAACATTCATGTGCCAAGCACTGTTCTTGGTGTTGGGGTTATCACATTAATAAGACAGGCAAAGTTCATGCTATCCAATTGCATGGAGATTGGCACAGAGCAAGCAAAAAACAAGGATATCAGCTAGTGATAAGTGCTATGTGGACAGTTATATAATAGGGCAGCAACTTAGATTAGACGGTCAGAAAAGTCACTTTAGGGTAACCTTCAAGCTGAGATCCCAAGACATGAAGGAGGCAGCTGTGCAAAGGTGAAGAAAAGAGAATCTGGATTGCAGGCAAAGCAAACTAAGGTCCCCAGGTGGGAAAGAACCCGCCTCTGTCCCACTGCTCACGGCAAAATCTGTCATCATGAAGAGGTTCGTTTCTTACCATGAATTTGGGTATTAATTCACAAATTATCTGCTTAAATTTGGACTTTCGGTATATAATTTTCTGTAAAATTATGAACGGATGGAATAGCAACTCAAGGAATGGGATTTTTCATGTTTTAAAGTACTCACCTTTAGTTTGAAGTTGACATACCATTTTATGGACTATGAAGCTATTTTTATAGTTTGACAGCTACTTTTCAAATACCTCTGAAAAATTATTGCAAAGAATTGTAGAAAACAAATGGAGAAATTATTAGTGCCTGCACGAGTCCTACTCTTATCTCCTTAGAAGATATCAGAACTGATTTCCATTTATGCATATTCACAAAAGACAATGTTGTTGTTGGCTGCCATTGAGTCAGCTCCCAACTCATGGTGACTCCATGCACAAGAGGACTGGACTGTTGTGATCCATAGGATTTTCACTGGCCGATTTTCAGAAGTAGATCACCAGGTCTTTATAAAAGAAAAAAGCATCCCTTAGAGGACAATCATCCTCAAATTTATCTTTGCTGGATCAGAAAAAAAAATGTGTAAATAGACATTTTGATGAACAATAGCTATATCTGACAGAAGCCACATTTTCCCCAGGACCCGCCTCCCCTTTTCAAATCCTGTAGGCCCTATAATATATAGTACTGTATAAAATCTAAGGTAGGAATCTAAGTTGTTTCTTCTCAAGGAAAAATAGAAATGCTGCATGACAATGAAAAATTGCAGGTAAGATTTAAGGCCCCCAAATCTTTTGTACTTTTTTTAATATCAAATTTAGGTTTACATTTTTAATACTTTTAGGAAGGCTTGCAGTAAAAAATAGGGCACTTTCTTCATCTCTTTTGTTTGCAGACATAAGCATACTTTACTCACTGAATTATTAACTTTTCCATGCCTGTCAGTTTTTAGAAAAAGACCAAGAACTTGTAAAATAACATGTCAGAATCCATGATTCAGAGGGAGAACAAATACATCCAGCTCCCAGAATAATCTCAGAACTGACCCAATTGAGTCTTGAATAAGCAGCTTTCTAAGAATATGGTTGCTTCACAGTAACTTTCTATGAATTCATCAAAACAAAATTTAACAAGGGCCAAGACCTCTATTAAGATACTCACAATTTAAAACTGCTCATCTTCTCATCCCTTTTTTTTGGAAATAAATCATGATACTAATCCTGAAAATTCAATCAAATATGTAAAAATCTTCTTACTAATTGAACATTTCAAGAAATTTATTGGAGAGTTGCTCTTTTCTATTGCATTATATTTCAAATAATTTCATTAGAACAGAGGCAGTCGCATATTAAACACAAAGTCAGTTCTACTCTGTCCTTTTGGATCATTCTAGACCAGCATAAGTGGCATTCACTGATTCATCTGTGGAATGGTAAGAGCTGATCCCCTCTGCATCCCTCCTATCCCCCACACCTCTACACCACTAGCCTACACCTGGCTATGGTTCCTTGAAGTGTTAGACACAGGCTTGGAACATCTGGCATCCTAGCCCAGGGTAGGGCCACTGTGAAGCCTACCACCACTGAGCACAGTCCACCAGGACAGCCAAAACAGCAGGTGAGTTTTCATTCAGTTGGGGTTTCTATTGCTGCTTAAAGGCCCATAGTGACTATTTCCAGAGGATCCAGTAAAATTCTCGTTCTCAGGAAGAGTTAACGTAAGAGCTATGAATACTCTATTAATACTAGCTCACCAAATAACTTACCAAGGCTGGTAGAGTCAAAGCTAACATTTAAATAGACTTTTCAAAGCACATGTTGTGGTTGCTGAGAATTAAGATCTTCAAGATTATCTAGAGATCCTGCTCCCAAGAAAGAATCACTATATGAATATGATTTCAGAAACAGGAAAGTATGAATCCACAAAGAGGAGATTTTGACCCTTTTTTAAAACTACCTGCAGAAAAACAATTACTTCCCTCTTGTACCTTTTAAATCACAATAAAAAAGAGACGCCTTATTCGTTTGGTTCTAGAAGTGCATTACAGAGAAGAGGTACAAGAGTCTGCTGGCATTTTGCTTGGTATTGGTGTTCTCTTTGTATTTCTCAGGCTTGACATATGAATATGTAACTGAAGATTGAGTATGTTGTTGGGGGAAAAAACAACAACAACAAAAAACTTGCTCTTGAGTTACTTTGCAGCTTCAAGGAACAAAACAAATAGCATAGGAAAGGAAATAGCAACTTAGCGTCAGAACAAATGCAATCTGCTGTTTTAGAGGGGAACTTGTTGATACAGGTGAAGGAGTGCTTTCTTCACATGTGAACCGCATAGTCCTGGCAAGGGGTTGGAGTGAGCCAGTCTGCAATGGGACTTTTCCACCCAAAACCTTTCATTAAGGCACTCTGACTTGCAACCAGTGGCTGCCTGGGCATGCCTATTCCAGTTTTTTCCAGGCATCAGTGGGGACTGAGAATAAAAGCAAGAGGAGAAACTTCACAGGTGTGCGCTATTTCAGAAAAGTGGGGAAGAGAAGGAGGGAGGTTGGGGATCCTAGGCAAAGCATTATATTATGAGTCAGACACACCTGAAATCCCCAGACGCTTTGCAGACTCAGTTTATGTGGTGAAGCACACATCTTTCTTTCTTTGCTCTTCTAGGTTCTCCTCTTGACGCTACCTCCCACTTGGGAAGTTCTTCTGTTTAATTTTAAAGCTATAATTCTAAAATGGGCTGCTCTGTGAGCAGCCTGCTCTGTGTAGCCTGGGCAGATTGATTTGATCTTGATGATTCCATAGACATGGACCAAAGTAGAATGGTAAATGTTATTGTTATTAGCTGCCATTGAGTTGCCCTGGCTCGTGGCGACCCCATTCACAACAGGATGGGTTTGCTGTGATCCACAGCATTTTCACTGGCTGATTTTTTCAGAAGTAGATGGCCAGGCCTTTTGTCCAAGTCTTAGTCTGGAAGCTCCATTAGAACTTGTTCAGCATCATAGCAACTCGAAAACCTCTACTGACAGAGGGGTGGTAGCTGTGCTTGAGGTGCATTGGCTGGGAAT
The DNA here is from genome assembly GCA_030035585.1 of Dugong dugon. Taxonomy (NCBI): domain Eukaryota; kingdom Metazoa; phylum Chordata; class Mammalia; order Sirenia; family Dugongidae; genus Dugong; species Dugong dugon. The sequence continues at coordinate 157,101,682 of CM057464.1, forward strand.
AGAACCAGGTGTCACACATGGAAGATGAGAATTCTACCATTGAACCACCACTGCCTCCCAGAATAAGATACATCTAATGTAAACAATGCTTTAGTGAAGAAGACAAATGAGATGAATGAGTCCCAAATTCCTTAAATTGGAACTCTACTTGGTTCAAGTTCATTGAATGGTTGTTTACCTCTTTACTTCATTTGACCACAGAAGGTCTTACAGATATAGTTCAAACAAAGCTATACACAGTAAAAAAAAAAAAAAAGAAAGAAAAAATTATCATTCACAATATAGTCAAGTGAGCCATTCGCAGAGGTAGGGAAGTGGGGAGTGGGAGGCAGTGGTAGTGGTTGGGAACGCTACATAATTACTCAGAAATCCAAGATCCTTCCACCTGGTACAGGGATCATCAAACTGTGCGCCACCAGTCAAATCCAGCCTGCAGTTAAGAAAGGTTTTTACATTTTTAAAGGGTTGTGAAAAAAATTAACAAGAACAAGAAGAACAAGAAGCAGCAGCAACAACCACAGAAAGCACATGTAGCCTATAAAGTTTAAAATATTTATTACCTGCTCCTTCACAGAAAAAAGTTTGCTGACCCCTGATGTGGCTCCACCATTCCCTAGGGCTCTGAAATGACTCCACTGGGCCCTCTATAAGCAGCAACTGATGAGAGAAGAAAGACATGGAGGGTTTTGTGGGAAGTTTTAGGACCAGCCTGGAGGAGGTATAGCATCTTGTCTGCATCCTTTGGACAGAACTCAATCATGTGGTTGCAGCTACCTGTAAGAGAGAACAGAAAATAGAGTCAAGCTGTGGGCCTAGGAGGAGAAGGAATCTGGTTGGTGAAAACACAGATGTTACAAAGCACACTAGGTGAACTGCTAGAAGAATTAAACAGGCAATTGTTAAAGGAGTTCAGGAAAGAGCCAGAGCACTTCAAATCGAGTTTATTATGGTGGCTTCCCAGAAGAGTTTGAAAAATGGTGGTCATCCAGCAAGAGGTGAGTTATGCAGGTAAGTGGAATGGTGATTATCAAAGCACAAAAGTGGGAAATGTAAGACCTTCTCAGGGAATCTTGTTTAACCAGGGAAGAGGCTGCACAGAAGAATTCTGGGAGACATGCTTAGAAAGAAAGATTGGGTCCAGGTGGCCTTGAGTGTCAAGCCATGGCAGGGAATCCATTTAAATGGCAATTAAAAAAAAAAAAATCATTCAACTAAGGGTTTTTTTAAATTTTTTAAATTATTTTTTAAAATTTTTTGCCCTGTAGCAGCATTGTCTACAAGCCTGGAAATTCTGCATCTTGAGTTTCTTCATAGACAGTTCTGGGTAAAGGTACCTTCAGAAGATGTGTATATGAGGGTTTGAAGAAGTAAAATAAAATGATAAGAACTGATCCCTCTTTTGAAAAAAATTTTACCTATAAATCATACATTTAAAAGAGTATATGATAACTTGTATGTTCAGTTTAAAGAGTAATAGTAAAATGACTAATCAGGGCCCCAACACCAGCATAAGAAATAGAACATTACCAGTGTTTGTGACCCTAACCTGTATCCTCCTTGATCACGTCTCCCTCTCTGCTACTCACCCTCCTCCTCAAGATGACAATCCTGAATTTTATGTTAGTCATTCCTTGCTTTTCCATAATGTATGGATTCCTAACAATATATTGTTTAATTTTACCTGCTTTTGTCCTTTGTATGGATGGAATCATATTATATATATATTCTTCTGTGGCTTACTTTTGTTCAGTATTATGTTTTTGAGATTCATTCAAGTCCCTGCTTGTAGCAAGTAGTTGATGCATTATTTTAGTATTCGATTGTATGTTAGCTATTCTGCTCCTGATTGCCATTCCTCTTTCTTTTTAAATTGGAGAAAATTTTATTTCTTCCAAAGAAGACATTAAAATGAGTGTTACCAAACAACAACAATGACAACAAACAAAACAAAACAACAAAAAACCTCGGAAATGTAAGATGCTAATTAATGTTCTTTGTTTGCAGAACATCTTAAAAGTCCAGCATATTGCTTCTTGGAACTCCTTGTTCTTATAGGAGCATCCAGTTTGGCTTATCATGATCAACTTGATTTGCTGTGACATTTATTTGTACTCTTTTTGATGATTTGTTTTTTTCAGGTCACCAGTTCCTGCACGTGATTGAAGGGATCTAACTACTTTAGAGAACACCCCTCTCCTCTCTTCCCGCATCTTGCCAATTAATGTTCAGGGCACTTCTGGACTATTAGGGCTCAGATTCCATTTCAGGATGTTTTGCACAAGGTCCTTTGTAGGAGAATTTCCTTGCATACCTTAGCCTGTTGACAAAGTGCAACTTGACTTTTATAATCCAGTTGTTATGAACATAATATGTCGGACAACAGTAATGCTGTTATTCATCTTTGTTGTTAGGTTTTTGTTCTTGAGTCTACTAATGGCTCAGTTTTGTAAATGAAATAAGCCATTGTCCCTTCACATCTGAGCCCAACTGAGAGAACATTTCTGAGCTCCCCTTGATGCCTCCTTTCAGGAAGTCTTGGAGAACCTGATGCAGCACCACAGGAATGTCGAGAGCACTTCCATGAGATAGCCTCAGTTGATCAAGTCTCACTGTCTAATAAAGTTTTCAAGAGTATTACCAACTATCTGATCCCTGCTTGGAGTCACTGGGTGGTACAAATGGTTAACTTGCTCAGCTGCTAATTGAAAAGTTGGAGGTTCGAGCGTGCCCAGAGGCACGTCATAAAAAAGGCCTGGCAATCTACTTCTGAAAAATCAGCCACTGAAAACCCCATAGTGCACAGTTCTACTTTGACACACACATGGACTCACTATGAGCTGGAATTGACTAGAGGGCAACTAGTTTTTGGATCCCTTCCTAGAGAAAGAGACAAGAAAATATTTTTGACAGTGATGGAAAACTTTACTTCTCAAACATTTCAGCTTCTTTTCTTTTTGTTGGATATTGCACAGGCAGTTTTCAATTCTGAAAAATTAGCATATGTTTGCCTCATGCAAAGAACAACCGGAGTTGCAAAAACCCATTTTTAAGCTTCTCTGCTTGAAGCAATCAGTTCCATAAATTATACATCTGCTACTTGATATGAATTTTCCAATAGGTAGTCTAAAATCCATCCTGTATGAATACTGATTTTCACATTAAAGGTGGAAGCAGACTAGAAGACTGATTTTATTTTTTCTTTTTTGCCAAGAGGCAGATATTCTTCTTTTGAAAATTCTGTTTATTCCTCGTGGGAAGTTTTATTTCTGTCTTCAGACACATCATTGTAGATTTGTGTAATCAGTTCAGCAAACGGCTTCTTAAAGAGATAAGTATCAAATTAAACTTGCAATTAAAGTTTACTAAAAATAAAGGTTGCTATAATTTTGTTGGGATAAAAGTACAGAAGTAGGAATGATTAATGATGATTACTAATTACACAGCTGTACTTACAGCACACAAGTCTATAGGCTCATGTCTTTAAAGCTAAATGAAGGGCTGTTCTACGAAAAACCTTTGTATACAGTATTTAATGCTGCTCATTTCTAGTCAGTACTTAAATACCTCCATCTCCTGCTAATGCTTCACTTGGCAAAAAAAAAAAAAAGACAATGCCAGAAAAATAAACAGAGTGCTAGAATGACCATTATCTCTCTTCTTTTCCTTTGTTGTTCTTGCTTTATTGGCTGTTGGATTTGAGTTAAAACAAAACCAAACAAAACAACAAAAAAAACGCCATCACTGTGAGAAATTAACAGAAGCATCTTGTTGAAGTCCTGGATTCTTTCTTTTCTAAATTATGGATATTTTATCTTGGCGTTTCATATTAAAATATGAGTCCAATCAGTTGAACAGCAATTTCTTTTTTTTTTTTTTAATTGGTGAGGCTAATGAAAAAGAAGACCTGGATTCGATTGCTTCATTTGTTAACTTTAAATAAGAAAACCTACAAATTAATTAGCTCTCAATTTTTTTAACGCCATACCTTTTTTGATTAACAAAAAATCACATTTTTCCTTTTCTAATCTTAACTCTCGTAGAAAATCATTATCTTAGGATAAACAATTTTTCAGGGGAAAAAAAAAAACACTCATAGAGGTTCTGTGAAATTATAAATTTCAAACTTAGTTCTCTTATATCCCAGTCATGTGTTACTTTCAGTACCTCACTCGCAGAGCAAAAGCAAAAAATGAAAAGAAAAAAGAGATAGAGGCAGAGAGAGTGAGAGAAAAGGAGCAAAACAGGGAGAGAGAGGCGAGGAGAGAGAGAAGATATCGCTGTTGGGAATGTCAAACAGGGAATGCTGGGTGGAGAAAAAATGGTAATACTGGTAGGAAAAAGAGAATATAAACTTATGGAAGACATTGTCACCTTATCAAACTTGTGAATATAATTATGCAGATATTTAACCTGGAAACATTGAATTAGGAAAACGCATGCACCTTTTCTTCACAAAGACGGCTTGGTATAATAGGGGGAGAAAAAAGCCAACAAAAACCTACTCTAGAAGTCCAATGCCTGGATTGGAATCTGGTTCTACCACTGTAAAGCTGAATGACCTTAGCCACATTATGTAACTTATTTACTCTTCTTTCTTCAAATAGGAAATAGTGATAAGAGCATCCATCCACCATCCAATGGTGAGGGTTATCTGAGGATGAGGTGAGATCATTTTTGTCTAAAAGCTCTTTGAAAGCTCTAAAGCACCAAAGTACTATGACCACAAGTAAGCCCCATACTGTTATTTGGCCTGGCAGGCAGGAAGTCAAATACAAAAGAAAATGGAAGAGATAGGTTATACCATTTTTAAGAAAAAGAAAAATCAGACTGCTGATCCTGCTATCCACAGTCTGATGTTTGGACCACATTAGACATTTTTTGAGGGCTTAATATGAAGCCACAGAGCTTAAACTATTTTGTCTTAGTACCATGATCTTAATCATCAACGGACTTTCTTTTTTTTTTTTTTTTTTTTTTTTGCATACAGCGGTTCGAAGAAGCTTTGAGGAAAAGTTGCAAGGTCCTCATGACCGCGCTGTGTTCAGGGATCTAGGTCATTCAGCCCATTACATAGCACAGTGAGACGACTGTGGGGAAAAAAACCGACAAGAGCTCTGTGTCTACCTGTCTCTGCCTTCTACTGAGTGACGCAGAGCAAATGGCAGAGCCGGAGAGACAGCATTAGGCTTTAGAGAAATGTGTCCGGTGGGTCCTCATGTGACAACCCAGCCAAGTGCAGCCTGTCAGAGCTGGCCAGTTAGCGGTGACAGACAGACAGGGTTGGGCCAAAGACGGACACAGGATCGGAGCTGCTGACCCATGGCTGCTGGCTTCTGACAGCAGCTCAAACTTCTGGCCTTCACAAAGGAAATAGACTTTTGGAAACAGATATAACCAAACGCTCTTCCCTTCAACAGCTCCACATGTGAATTTTGGAGAACTTTAAAAGAAAAAAAAAAAAAAAGAACTATTGTTATTCCCTCTCAGGGCTTAATAAGTGCTTTATCTCATTTTTATAAAATGCAGTATAGCCCCAGTCCTTTGTCTGCAGCAGGGAGTGTCTAGACCATGCATGGAAAATTTCCCTAACTCTTTCCATTCGATCTGTGTTCCTCCCTCCTTTGTTCAGTTTTTCAGCGTCTCTGCCCACTGTAATCCTAACACGCAGGAATCCTAAAGATCAACTTTATTTGAGGTTTCAAAGCTAGGGACGGGGCGGGGGGAATCAGAATTCTTTTGGCATAAGACCAAATGTTCGCCAAATGTCTGTATGATGAGTGAGGTGAATCTTTTCTTACTTAGTCTATCAACCAATTATATTTGTGAAGTGATTATTTAGCCATTCTGATGTCAAGAACGCCATGATACTATTTTCTTTTTTCTTTATTGTGGTAAACAAACAAACAAAAAAAGCCATTTCAACAATCTTCACATAACAGTTCAGTGACATTAATTATGTTCATCATGTGGTCCAACCACTGCCATCAACCCTTCCCCAATTTTTCCATCACTTTAACTGGTGCTAGTTTTCAACCTTTCAATTCAGCAAATCAACTGACGCGACAAATTTTGTCACTAAAATGGTAAAACTGTGCACTTATGTCTCTTTCTTACTTGCAGTCTTTTCCTGCTTTTGTAACTGAGGCAGGTGTTGACAGTTGTTATTCTGTGATGGGAATTTTTAGAAACACCGGCGCTGCTGGGTAGACCAATGTCTTCACCAGGAAATCATGAATTGGTCTGAGATAAGGTGGAGTTGATCTGAAAACCGGTTTCCCCTTAGCCTCATTTGTACTTTCTCTTCCTTTAGCTGCTCTTTTTTGTGAATTCTGTACTTTGAGTGACTGCAAAGCTTGTCACACTGGCAAACGCGCACATACACACTCCTTCAGTGCGCAGTGCAATGATCGTTATCATTTTCTAAGAGAAACTCATAGCTGCATTTATTGAGACAAAAGTTGATGCCATCGGTATTTTAGACAACAGGCTTCAGAAAACCAAAGAAAAACAGTGCTGCCTGCATGGAACAGGTCCACATACTGAGATGCTTTGGTCTTCAGGGTAGTGAATTCTGAAACCGCAATGATTCCTCACCAGCACCATAATGAGCAGCATTTTCGGCAGCCTGGAGAGCAAATTTTGAGGTTTTCTTTTTATTACATTGCAAAGGCATCTCACACTGCTGCTTGCCTGCAGCACAATTTTTTAACTTAAAAGAGAACTCTAATTCTTTGAAGATTCAATATTAAAAAACAAAAAAACCTAAACAAACTTTAGTTTCTGTGGAAAAGTAATTGATAAATACACTCAGACTGTGAATGCATTTTCACACTGTTAAGAATTTATTTATTGAAAAGTGGTATATGTTTGTGTAAAGAGCTCTCTTTTGGTAATCTCTGTGGGGCCAGAACACACACAAATACATGCTGTGGAATCAAGCTCTTATAGGTAAGAAAAATAATTTCATCAGATGGATCCTTCAGGAAAGAAGATTATGAAGGACAGGACATCTACTATTTTCTTTTTAATGGTAGATTTTAGGATGGCATTGCAATAGGTCAGCATGGCTAGGCTGCATTACATTTCCTACAGAGTTCCCTTTCCTATGGGTTTCTGGTTAAGGTAGGTTATAAGAGAGATTCTTGTGAGAGATTTGGAGGGTGGAAGTGAAGCAACTGCCATATTTTAGTTGGCACATGTTATCTCTTCTCTACTGGTTCACCTCATTGTTATGAAGCAGCAGGAAGGACTACAATTGACTAATCTTCCCCTGGATCCTCCTTCAACTTCTTTGATTCCTGGACCTGATGATCAGAAAGTAGCAACTAGTCTAGACAGTGATGATGGAGAAACTCAAAATCATCAGTCAGAACAAGGCCAGGGGACAACTGAAGAACAGACCATCAGTTGCTCATATGCAAGTTCAAATTGAAGCTAAAGAAAATTAAAACAAGTCCACAAGTGCCAAGGCACGATCTTGAGTATATACCACCAGAATCTGGAGACCATCTCAAGAATAGATTTGATACATTGAACACTAACGACTGAAGACCAGAGGAACTGTGGGATGATATCATAGACATCATACACAAAGAAAGAAAAAGGTCATTAAAAAGACAGGAAAGAAAGAAAAGACCAAAATGGTTGTCAGAACAAACTCTGAAACTTGCTCTTGAACATAGAGGAGCCTAAGTGAATGGAAGAAATGACGTAGTAAAAGAGCTGAACAAAATTTCAAAGGGCATCTTGAGAAGACAGAGTAAAGTGTTATAATGAAATGTGCAAAGACCTGGGGTTAGAAAACCAAAAGGGAAGAACACGCTTGGCATTTCTCAAGCTGAAAGAACTGAAAGAAAAATTCAAGCCTCGAGTTGCAATATTGAAGGATTCTACAGGGAAAATATTGAACGAGGCAGGAAGCATCAAAAGAAGATGGAAGGAATACACAGAGTCACTGTACCAAAAAGAATTGGTTGATGTTCAATTATTTCAGGAGGCTGCATGTGATCAAGAATCGATGGTATTGAAGGAAGAAGTCCAAGTTGCTTTGAAGACATTGGCGAAAAACAAGGCTCCAGGAATTGATGGAATACCAGTTGAGATATTTCAACAAACAGATGGAGTGCTTGAGGCGCTCACTTGCCTATGCCAAGAAATTTGGAAGACAGCTACCTGTCCAACCAACTGGAAGAGATCTATATTTGTGCCCATTCCAAAGAAAGGTGATCTAACAGAATGCAGAAATTATTGAACAATAACATTCATATCACAAGCAAGTAAAATTTTGATGAAGATAATTCAAAAAATGGTTGCAGCAGTATATCAACAGGAACTGCCAGAAATTTCAAGCCGGTTTCAGAAGAGGATGAGGAACAAGGGCTATCATTGCTGATGTCAGACAGATCATGGAGGAAAGCAGAGAATACAAGAAAGATGCTTACGTATGTTTTATTGACTATGCAAAGGCATTCGACTGTGTGGATCATAACAGATTATGGATAACATTTTGAAAGATGGGGATTCCAAAGCACTTAATTGTGCTCATAAGGAACCTGTGCATAGGCCAAGAGGCAGCCGTTGAACAGAACAAGAGAATACGGCATGGTTTACAATCAGGAAATATGTGTGTCAGGGTTGTATCCTTTCACCATACCTATTCAATCTGTATGCTGAGCAACTAATCCGAGAAGCTGGAGTATACGAAGAAGAACGTGGCATCAGGATTGGAGAAGACTCATTAACAACCTGCATTATGCAGATAACACGAGCTTGCTTGCTGAAAGGGAAGAGGACTTGAAGCACTTACTGTTGAAGATCAAAGACTGCAGACTTCAGTATGGATTACACTTCAACATAAAGAAAAGAAAATCCTCACAACTGGACCAATAAGCAACATCATAATAAGTGGAGAAAATATTGAAGTTGTCAAGGATTTCATTTTACTTGGATCCACAATCAATGCTCGTGGAAGCAGCAGTCAAGAAATCAAACAATGCATTGTATTGTGCACATCTGCTGCAAAAGACCTCTTTAAAGTGTTCAAAAGCAAAGATGTCACTCTGAGGACTAAGGTGCACCTCACCCAAGCCATAGTGTTTTCAATCACCTCATATGCATGCAAAAACTGGGCAATGAATAAGGAAGATGGAAGAAGAACTGATGCCTTTGAATTATGGTATTGGCAAAGAATATTGAGTATACTATGGACATCCAGAAGAACCAATAAATCTATTTTGGAAGAAGTACAGCCAGAATGCTCCTTAGAAGTGAGGATAGGGAGACTTCATCTCATGTACTTTGGACATGTTATCAAGAGGGATGAGTCCCTGGAAAAGGACATCATGCTTGGTAAAGTAAAGTGTTAGCAAAACAGAGGAAGACCCTCAACAAGATGAATGGACACAGTAGCTACAACCATGCCCTCAAGCATAGCAATGATTGTGAGGATGGCGCAGGACTGGGCATTGTTTTGTTCTGTTGTACATAGGGTCGCTATGAGTCAGAGCCTACTCAAGGGCACAAAACAACAACAACAATGGCCACATGACCAGTTGCAGACACAAGGACCGTAATAGTAGTTAATATTTCTTCCTTTTTTGATATAAATATGTATATATGTATATGAATACATACTAAAAATATTTGTCATATTTATATATAATTATTATATGTATATAAAATTAACCAAATATTTTTGTATTTGTCCCCTTTATCATCCGCTTTTCACCTAACATAAGATGTGTTGATAGTAGTTAATTTAGTATCTCATTATATAAATTACAGGATATCAAAGGAGGAGTGTGAATCAGATGAAAGAGGAATGAACATCACCCAAAGTCAAAAAAGAGAATTTTGGATCTTCTTCTCAGAAAAACGTGAGTGTGCTTTTGGTTATATGTGGGATAGTTTTATCACGTTAGGTGAAGGCATGACTTTGTCAGTGTCTTTATTTGAAGATTAAGTGTGATGTAAAGATATGTCTATGAGTGCCAGGTTGTCAAGGCATGGCTTTGTAATGAATCGACTTGGCTAGGCTGAATTATATTTCCCAGAATTCCCTTTCCTGTGTGTCTCTGGTTAGGGAGAGCCACAAGAGAGATTCTTGTGAGAGATTTGGAAGGGGTAGTGAAGCAGCAGACATTCTTTAATTCATACAGGTTGTTGCCTCTTCTGCTGGCTCACCTATTGGCATTTGGCAGCAGCTCTGCTGGCAACTGCTCTACCTTCCTCTGTGTCTTCCTTCAGTTTCTTCAGCTTCTGGATCAGGTGTGTGTCTTTAACTTCATGACGAAGGGACCTGGCTTTGCAGACATCCATACCATCAAGGTCAGAGGCATTAAGAGCAGACACGGGTTTCAATCTGTTCTTGTGTGTTCCAGCTTGTACTTGTGGATTCCAGTTTGTTGTGGTTCTCCATTTTACATCCATTATTCTTTCCTGACAATGTTTCATGTAAACTTCAAGCTCCAGCATCAGATGTGAAGACAACAGCCTTGCAGAAATGACTTAACTACACCTCACCATTACGTAGGGTCAAATCTCACAATTTTGTAAGGGCAAATCCCTATAAGCAAACAAACACGTATACACACATATATATACATATATAATTATATGTATATATATTAAGTAGAGGATCAGTGAAAATGAAGGAAACCCTCAATGAGATAAATCAGACGGATTAACACAATAGCCATAACAACGGGCTCAAACAGGGGCTCAGGCATCAAAGATCATGAAGACGGTGTGGGACTCAGCAACATTTCATTCTGTTATACGTAAGGTCATCATGAGGTGGGGACAACTGGATGACCACTAACAACAACATGTATGTATGTATATGTGTATATGTATATTTATCCTAGTGTTTCAGCTTCTCTTATTGAATCTTGACTGATACAGTATTTTGACTGAATTCTGAAAAATTACATTCTTAAAAAAAAGACAGCTTTATTGAGGTATAATTAACATACAGTAAATTGCATGTATTTAAATTGCACAATTTAATAAGTTTTCATGTATGCATGCACCCTTAAAATCATCACTCTAATAAAGACAGTGAATGTATTCATAACCCTCAGAAGTTTTCTTGTGTGCCTTTGTAATTCCTCCCTCCTACCACTCCACTTATCTGCATTCCAGGAAACCACTGGTGTGCTTTTTCTTACTATAGACTAGTTTGCGTTTTCTAGAGTTTTATATGAATGGAATCATACAGTATGTACTTTTTTTTCATATCTAACTTCTCTTTCACTCAGCATGATTACTCTGAGATTCATCTATGTTGGTACATATTAGCTCCAAAATGGCTTATTCTAAAGATTAAGTTCTTAATTAACAACATTCTGTTTAAGATTCAGTCAATTTCACACATTTAGATTCAGTATGACTTGGCATAATTCAGAGAAACAAAAGTACAGGCAATCAGAGGTGATATCTAGGAAGCATTTCCTTACAGTAGAAGGATCTGGAGATGGTATCATTACATCAGCCACACCTGTAACTGGAGAAGCACAGCTTCTTTAGAAAGGGCTGCCAAAGGTGGCAAAATCCTGGGTAGGCAGAGCCTTGGCCAGTGGACTAAGCTGGACTGCACCATCTCCAGAGGTTAACTAGGGGAACTAGGGCAGGGATTCGATACCCCTGAATTTTGAGTGTGTTATCTTCATAGAGAGACATAGAAACACATCAGCCTGGATAAGGATGTCACTCTTATTCTTACCTTTCTCCAGCACCATCAACTGATATGAATTCAGCAGCTTCCAGAGCTGCCTATTTTACCTAGTATTGCTTGAGCCATCTGCTCTCACATTGCCCAGAGAAGCCAGGAGTGACAGATTGTTCCATGGGAAGCCTTCAAGCCTCCAAATATGAGTCATGAAATGCAACATCATGCAGTGGGCATTTGACTGAAAAGCAACAGCCTGGGTTTTATCTCACATCTGCCACATATTACCTGTGTGGCTATGGATAAATTAGATTCTCTCTTTGAGTCTCATTTTCTCAACTGTAAAATGAGGGAGATGGGTATGTGATCTTGGATGTTTCTTCATTCTATGTGTCTAAGAGTGAGAGAGTAAAGGCCCAGGGGATTAGCAGGATATGCCAAGAACCATGTTTCAAATCCCCATGTAACTGAACTAGGCCTTACAGCAGAGCCATCCATTCACCCATCCATCCATCCATCCATCATCCATCCATCCATCCATCATCCATCCATCCATCCATCCATCCATCCATCCATCCATCCATCCATCCACCCATCCAATAAATATTTCCTGAACACTAACAGGAGCCCTGGTGGGGTAGTGGTTAAAGAGCTTGGCTGCTAACCAAAAGGTCAGCAGTTTGAATTCACCAGCTACTCCTTGGAAACCCTATGGGGCAGTTCTACTCAGTCCTATAGGGTCGCTATGACTTGGAATCTACTCGATGGCAATGGGTTTGGTTTATGGGTTTTTAAACACTAATATGTGCCAGATATTGTGCTCAGCCTGGGAGAGAGCAAGAATATAATCCAGTTCCTGTTCTCAAGATGCTCAGAGTTCACTGACAACCTATACAAAACTAATTACAGCATGTAATAATTTCCATAATTAGTACATTAAGAGCAGATCAGATATGCTGCTTAAGTAATATCTTGATCCCCAGAATCCTGTACACAGTGAGAGTAATTGGTTTTTGTTGAAAAAACTGAATATGAATACATTTTGGGCAAAGGACTTATCTGAAAAGACTGCATGGAAACATGGGATGGGATAAAATGGATTTACAAAAGGAATAAAAAGGGTTAATCACAAGCACTGTCTCTTTAGGAAACTTGCTGTCACCCTTTTCCTTGACACCAGTTATATATTTTCCTTACAACCAGCTATGGATTTCTTGTTTATATTGATCACTACAGCAAGACTTTAGGAAGAGGAAGAGGAAAGCGAAGACAATCTAACTTCTATTTTCCATGTTGCTGAACAGGTAACCATCAATTTTCTCTTATCAGAAAGGGCCCACATCAGAAATCCATGAATATTCTAAGGAAAGGAAACATTATCTAGAATTGGCCAAATTTAATTAATCTGATGTTATTAATTTATATTTTTAAATATAACATGATGAGATTCATCTTTATGAAACAAGTATATACGTTTGAGGCTATGTCATAAATGTTAAAATAGATTTACTTATTAGATATGAATTCTCTAGAAATGGTTTAAAATCATTAAACTTCTGTTTTCAAAACACTTCTTGATTCTTCCCAATTCTATCAGAATCAATTCTATTGGTGGATTGATTAAAAGAGAAGAAACAGCTTATACCAACAACACAGTAACCCTGGACATCACCTATATTTTTTATTCCTAACTTGTACAGTTTGCAGATAATATTAAGTAAACAGCATTTGCATATTTTAATAGTTAGACTTTAAATGTTTAACTATTCAAAAGACGTGGGTGAAGTTTATGCCTGTCTTTGACTTTCCCAAAGCCAGCAAGCTGGGTCATGTGGCTGGCTGACCTTCCGGCACAACCTACTTCCACTCCATGAGATGCCATCAGATCCCACCCAAAGGAGTCAGTCGTCCCTATGAAACAATGAGCAATTCTTACAAGACACAACTGGCGCTCTGTTGCTGGAGCGCAGGAAGGCTTGATAAGATCTCCTAGTCACAGCATTCCTTTGTGTCAGCAGACGCAAGTGGGATGTTCCTTCTGCAGCTCTTACAGGGCAAGAGGAAGCAGGCTCTGAAACACAATGTTCATTGAAATCGGCTTTCATCCACAGAGTCCCATGATGGCTCCTGCCTCATGATGCGCATTCTCTCTGCAGCTGAGCTCTCCCGATGCGTTTCCGTTGTTTGTTTGAGGGGGGAAGGCAGCACCTTTATAAGACTAGGTAAAGGGCATCACATTGTGTTGGGCAAAGCATTACGTGTCAGCATGTCTCCAGTGAGTCTGGGGCCTAGAAGGAACATTAAAAATAAAAATTAAAACAATCAAGGCCTCTGACATCCTGGCTCAAAGATGGAGCACAGGAATACATACTATGCTAGTAAAGGAACACACATTCACCCTGGTGACCCCTGGAGAGCATATGCTTGCTTGGTGACCTTAGAAGCAGGAAGTCATCCATTGCTGTAGTTGTGACATTGGGCACTATGCTACAGGTCACAAACAGTAGTTCTGAACTGTGAATCTGAGTACTGTGGGCCCAACAGAACCTGCTCAGGAGCAGGTTGAACTCCAGGCCCATTGTGGGGCGATTCTGACTCTTAAAGGACAAAAATGGGAAGGGGAAAGTAATCCACAGGGTCAAATCACAGGTGAGACGTTTCTCTACTTTACTGTGCTATAGTATAGTACTTCATGTTTTCAGGGGCAACCATTCTGAATCCAATAAAGATTCTCTCTGGTGAAGAAAAGTCTAAATCAGTGTATGGAGAAACAAAAGTCAACCCAATCTTAGTTCACTTTTCTTCTCCCTTAAAGAACAAACAAATAAAAACTGTTACCTTTGAGTTGATTCCAACTCTTGGCGACCCCATGTGTTACAGAGTAGAACCGAGCTCTGTCAGGTTTTCTTGGCTGTAATCTTTTCAGAATCAGAGAACCAGGGCTTTCTTTCCTGGTGCTCTGGGTAGGTTTGAACTGCCAACTTCTTTGATTAGTAGGCAAGAGCAAACCATTTGAGTCACCCAGGGTGACTCACTATACACCTCCTTTGGTCCATCACTGCCCTTCCTTCTCTGCTCCATCTCATCTGGGCTAACCAGCAATAAAGCAAAGAGAGGTGAACAATTAACTCATAATATAGATAGGAAAGTAAACATAATACTTCTTCACTCATACAGAACTTTTAACCCTCTGCATGTATTTGTTTCTTTGACTCCAGATACACTGGCAAAGTTTGGTAGGCATTGCTGCTTTTTAGCAGTAGAGGGTGTCAGTAGAGAGAGGGAACAAGGTTAGGGACCCCTGAACCTCAAAAAGAGTTCACTGCAGATCATGGAGGAAAACCCACGTGTCACGTTCCTACCCCAGGCCCTGTTCATCAGGCTGGGTCCCCTGGGCATGTGAGCAAGGAATCAGTCTCAAAGCTGACTCTAATTTCCTACGTGTGTCTGTGTGTTTGTATGACAGTAGATAATTACAGATATACAAGGAGATACTGAGACTGAAAAACTTGAAAAATCTGGAAGTTGTTTCTTAGAAATCAGTATATCTAGTCTAAAAAGAACAAACATCAAACTTGTAGCTTACATAGGAACTGACAAAAATGACAAACCATGTAGTTAACTTTCCCAAGAATGAACTGAATCAAAGAAGTATGGAGAAATAAAAATCTAGCTAAAAGTCATGAAGTGGACCCCAAATTGCTTTTCAAATGACTTTTTTTTTTTTTTTTTTTTTTTTAGCTCAGCTAGTAACAGAACTCTTAAATACCTGAAATTTTGTAGAGTCTTTTTTGAGACATTCTTAGGAAAGGATTCTCGAACTTAGATATAACTTAGATATAACAGAAGTTTCAGGTGACTTTTCCCCTTACTCCTAACTTCAGTGGCTTGTCCCTAATTGCAGTAAACTTCTGGAGAAGAGAATTATATTAGCAATGTGCTTTGAGTAAAAAGGATGTCTAAAACTATCCCTCCCTCATAATCCCCGTGTTGTTGTTGTTGTTGTTAGCTGTCCTTGAGTCAGCCCCTGAAGCCTGGTGACCCCAGGCAGAACTGAACAAAACTGCCCGGTCCTGCACCATTCCCATGATTGGCTGCAGATCCAAACATTGTGATCCGCAGAGTTTTCATTAGCTGATTTTCAGAAATAGATTGCCAGGCGTCTCTTCTTAGTCCATCTTAGTCTGGAAGCTCTGCTGAAACCTGTTCAGCATTATAGCAATATGCAAGTGTCCACTCTCAAATGGGTGGTACCTGCGCTTGATGTACATTGGCTAGGAATTGAACTGGGGTCTCCTGCACTGAAGGCAAGAATTCTAACACTGAACCACTAATGCCCCTTGTTGCCCCATTACCCCTGGTTTAAAGAATACAATTAAATTAAATTATAAAATAAAATGGATAACCAGTGGCCAAAATTTTGTAAAGGGGATTCTTGCATTGAGTAGGATATTCTGGGGTTCTTTCCAGTTTTAAGATTCTATGACTTTAAAGGTGTGTATAATTTATATATATATTGTTGTTCTCTGGGCTAGAATCACATGACCCATGCCAGAAGAGGTATCACATATTAGACTAAGGTACATGTCATTCAGGTAAAAAACGTGTGCTGAATACTTGCTGTGTGCCCAGGACCATACTACATGCAGTAAAAACATAGATACATCCCTGCCCTCAAGGAAATCACAGTGTGGTCTGAAGACAATCACATAAACAGAAAATTTCCATATAATATAGTATGCATTGAGGTTGAGTGACAGCCAGGGTAGCACAGACCACAAAACTAGGACCTAACCACCTTTTGAGGGACCGGGAAAGACATCTGGAGGAGGTAATGCGTGAGATGATATTTAAATCTTGAAAAGTAATTATCTAGGTGAAGAAGATAGGGAAGGAGATTCCAGTCAGAAGGAATAACAGGAGAAAAGGGTTTTTACCAGTTGCCGTCAAGTCAATTCCAACTCATGGCACCCTCCTGTGTGTCAGAAGAGAACTGTGCTCCATGGAGTTTTTAATGGCTGATTTTTCAGAAGTAGATAGTCAGGCCTTTCTTCCTAGGTGCCTCTGGTGGTCTCATACCTCCAATCTTTCAGGTAGCAGCTAAGCACATTAACCATGTGTACCACCCAGGGACTTAAACCCCATTGCTGTCGAGTTGATTCCAACTCATAGCGACAGCGACCTAAAATATAAGGTATATTTGAAGAGCTACAGGGAGCTTGGGATTACTGAAATGTTAAAAGAAAATCAGAAATAGAGCAGGGCGTGAATGCAGGGTTCAGATATGAAGTGTATCCTGGATTTTTTAAGCTTCTGTTAGGAAATGGATAAAATAAATCAGAACACAATTTAGGTCTCAGCACTTTCTGATACTAAGACTTCAGGAATAGGACAGTGTGAGGTTAGGGATCAAAGAAACCAAAAAGGCAATGCTGAGGTTCTGCTTGGATCAAAAGATTTCATTAAAGGTGATGAAAGATAACTCTAGTTGAAGATAGGGTAAAACAGTATTAACATCTTGGCCAGTTGGTTATGCCCTTTTAGGAGAACTTTAAAGGGCACTAGCAATATAATTCTTTTTTTTTCCCTTAGAAGTAACCAACAGGACATTTACAAAGGCCTGTGTCCTAACTGCAATTCTGTCACCTAAGGATAAATGACAAAGAAATCAGAACACAAGAAAAAAGGACAAGGGAGAGGATCAAACTGCAGGATATGTATAAAATATTTTTAGTGACCTCAAATTATAGGATTAAAAATGGAATGAAAGGGAGATGGTTTTGAAGGGAGATGGTTGAATACAAGTGCTTGTATTTGCTCTCTAGGAAGTAACTATAGCAAAGATGACTCAAGTTATCCGAAGAGCAATGTGTATTTAGAAAATCAGAAATGAAGAGGAATACTGGGACCATTCTTTGATTGGAAAACTGATGGTAACTATTATTATTAAAAGAACTTCAAAATAAGGTGTCTTCGTTTCCTAGTGCTCCTGTAATGAAGTACCACAAGTAGGTGGCTTTAAAGAACAGAAGTTTATTTTCTCACAGTTCTGAAGGCTAGAAGTCCAAATCCAGGGCACTGGCTATGGAGGAAGCTTCTCTCTCTGTCAGCTCTGGGAAACCATTGTCTTAGCTTCTGTAGCTTCAGAGTTCCTTGGTTCCTTAGTGGTCTTCATGTGGCATCTGTCTTCTTCCTGTTTGTGCTCTCTTGTCTCTGTGTCTCTACTGCTCTTTCTATAACTCAAAAGTGAGTTATAAACACAAACACACCCTACACTGATGTTCCCTCATTAACATGGCAAAAAACTCTCTACCCAAATGAGATGATATTCACCGGTATAGGGTCTAGAATACTAACATATATTTTGGGAGGACCTAATTCATTCCATAACATAAGGCAAAAAAGGCCTTCATTAAAATATAAAGAAGGGAGTCTACAGAAACTCAGGAGGGAAGAAGGGGCCTGAGGTGTTCCTCAGTGCTTCCCCTCTCCTCCATTCTTGCCAAACCCCACCTGTAAATGACTTAGCAAGGTCAAGGAACAGACAGTTCTAGAACAACCAGGGTTGACTACATAATTTATGGGGCCCAGAACAAAGTGAAAATACAGATTCCTTTGTTCAAAAAAGCAAAAACACACGTTATTAAGGGTACTAAAATATAAAGCTTTTTCCTTTCTTCTGTGGTTTCTCTCTTAACTTGCCATTGTGTTTTTCTTTTAATTTGCTCTTTAATGTTATTCTAAATAAAGAAAATATAAAATTTTAAATTATTAGAACAATTTTACATTTATCTTTATATTATGTAATGTCAGTTTTAAATGAAATTGTAAAAATATTTAACTTATATGTGGAATCATTAGAATTACACAATTCATATTTTGCAGTTCCTTCATGCATGCGCATGTCATTCTTAGAAGAACAATGGAAATGCTGCATAATACTAACTCAACTGTTTTTATTTCACTTCTCAATACACACGCCTTCTACCAACACTCTCTACCTTTGGCTTACTGATAGGCAAGGAAGGGCTCAAAGAAAAAGGAACTATGGGCTACCGCTGTTGCTCCCTTTCCTTTTCTGTCAGCATTTTTAGTTTATATGGTTGGCTAATACACGGAAGTTAACATGGGTGTCTTAGTTATCTAGTGCTGCTATAACAGAAGTACCACAAATGGATGGTTTTAACAGAGAGAAGTTTATTTCCTTACAGTAAAGTAGGCTAAAAGTCCAAATTCAGGGCGTCTGCTCCAGGGGAAGGCTTTGTCTCTCTGTTGGCCTTCTCATCAATCTTCCCCCAGAATAGGAGCTTCTCCGCGCAGGGACCCCAGGTTCAAAGGACACGCTCTGCTCCTGGCGCTGCTTTCTCAGTGGTATGAGGTCTCCCTGTCTCTCTGCTCGCTTCCCTCTTTTATATCTTAAGAGATTGCCTCAGGACACAATCCAATCTTGTAGATTGAGTCCTGCTTTACTAACACAACTGCCATCCCTCCTCCCTCATTAACATCGTAGAGGCAGGATTTACAATGTATAGGAAAATCACACAGTACCAGGAATCATGGCCCGGCCAAACTGATACACACATTTTTTGGGGGACATAATTCAATCCATGACAATGAGTAAGAGAGGATATGATAGGGTTCCTTGGTTGTTCATGTTTCAAAGAACTCCACTGCCTTTTTTCCGCATTCGAAGCAAGTTCTTGTTCAAAAAGAAAATGAGACCTCTTGGGGTTGTCACACCCCCCTCCTTAATCACACTCACTTTGTATTTGATTTGAGTCTCAGTGAACTCCCATGTGCCATGGGTTCATGGGAATTCTGTGCTCATGGGCTATAGCGAACACTTTATGTAAATGTGGCAACAAGGAATCCCATCAATCATGCATATTATGTGTATTTTCTCTGTTCATACATGTGCTCCACTGTCGCATATGACTTTACTTACAAAACATGAGTTTAAAGATAAAATTATTAAGAATTTTAAAATTGTCAATAGCAGCACATTAAGCCAAGTATTGGGCTCTCTAATTATAGCGACCTGTAGGACCCCACAGGCCACACGCCCGTGAAGCTAGCTCTGGGAGCAGTAGACTGATAGTCCTAACTATCTGTTAACTATTCTCTGTAAAAACTGCTTCTTCCCAATAATTATTTATTTTGACCACAGAACTATCTTGGAAAATCTATTGGAACCAGCAGTGTCTCCAACAGATCAATTTATAACCCGGAAACCAGACAGTAAGACCAACCAATCACAAGGAAACACACCCAAAGAAATTACTTAGCTTCCTGAGCTGAAGACTTTTTATTATATTAGAGATGAAGATTGAAATAATTAGAGCTAAAGTCTTGATGACCATTACCAATTTTACAGTTACTCACTCAAGATCCTATGAAAATGACCCATGTAGCAAGCCCCTTGTCTATTCTTAGCCTTGGGCAGAGAAAGTTCAGGTTCAGAGGGCTCCCTTGCCAATCAGGAAGCAAGATGCAACAGTGCAGGAAGGAATAGGCTAAATATTGCCCTTACAGGCTTCAGTACGGAATACAGGGCATTGGGATACAGTAGGGTTTTTCTAGGAGATCCTAGAGGTATGTAAGAATTGTTCCTTTTTCCTTCTTTGAGTTGTAACACCATCGTTTTGGAGAACACTGTCTTGGAATGTAACTCACTTTAAAGAAATTTCTCTCTGATCATATGACTATCTTATGCAGCTGTTACGTAATCCCTGGGTGATGCAAATGGTTAATGAGTTCAACTGCTAACCAAAAGGTTGGAGGTTTGAATCCACCCAGAGGTACCTCAGAAGAATGGACTGATGATCTACTTCTGAAAAATCAGACATTGAAAACTGTATGGAGTACAGTTCTACTCTGACACACATAGGATTGCCATGAATAAGAATTGACACAACAGCAACTAGTTTTTATGTAACTACTATGAACTGAATTGTGTCCCCCAAAATTTAGGTTGCATTTCTAACTCCTGCTACCTGTGAACATGAACTTGTTTGGAAAAAAGGGTCTTTGAATTGTTATCAGTTATGTTAACATGAGGTCCTACCAGAAGTAGAGTGAGTCCTTATCCAATCTGAGTGGTGTCCTTACAAGAGAGAACAGACGCAGAGACAGAGGGAAGATGGCTATGTGATGATGGAGCTCTATTACAGCTGCAAGCCAAGAGTACCTGAGCCTACCAGAAGCTGGAAGAGACGGAAAAAAAAAAGATCTTCCTCTAGAGTCTTTGGAGACAGCATGGCTTTGCTGGCATCTTGAATTTGTACTTCTAGCCTCCAGAACTGTGAGACAATAAGTTTCATTTTTATAAGTCATCCAGTTTGTGGTACTCTGTTATGGCAGCCCCGGGAAACTAATACTATAGCTTTCTTGTGTGGTAACTTAACATCTACGCCTTTGTAGATGTTAAACTAGAATGTTCTGAGGAAAAAGGGTTAACATTGAAATGCCCAGCATAAGGCATGCTGGACACATTTCCTTACCAGAAGAAATGAGAAGGCCCTTATCCAGGAATTCATAACGACATTGGAGGGAATGTTGATTGGCAGTTTCAGCCTCGGCATCTGGAGAGTTATTTATAGCCAAATCTTAATAATCAGTGGTAAAAGAATAAAAGGAAAGAATACATTATTGAAAGCCATGTATCATTCACAAACTTTATTTTGAACAATAGTTCTTAACTGCTGCTTTTTTATCAAAACTTCAATGGGATTTATTAACACAAAGGGTCAATTTACAACTGAGTGTTTAATATCTTTTTATGTCATCTGCTGACACTTAGGAATAAATATCAAAGACTGGGTCAAGGCATTGTTGTGTAGTCATAAACAAACAAAGGAGAAAAATCATATACATTATTGCTAGGAAAACCTGACAGATCTGCTTTGACCCTATGTGACTACATCACACAACTCTCAGAGCTCACAGAAAACAACACTTGAGCACTGAGCCTGACAACTTGAGGAACACTTATATCACTTAGCATACAGTTTTAAACTCCAAGTCATACTTTTTTTTTTTTTTTAAATGAGTGAACAGGAATAAAGATGCAAGTTCCCTCACAATTAGCTAAGAGTAATTGGCTAGAAAATAATTATTGATTCTTTCACTTTTTGATTTTTCTGAGTCATGAAATATGACTGAAAGGCCAAGTCTCAGTGATTCTAGAAGAGAAACTTCTGAAAGATCTATTTTATCAAATTGGCTTGTAAGAAACAGCTTCACAGACTGGACCATCTGTTTGTGGACCTTACTTGATGAAAGTCTGGGAAACTCACTTGAGTGACAGGAATGCTCACCTGGATGCAACTCTGTTTTAAAATTCAAATTAATTAATAAGAACTGGCATTAAGAAGTCAACAAATTTATTTGATACCTCGGGCATGATGTATTATGTTGTGGCTCTACAGCCTATCAGAATTACTGTTCTGTGCCCTCTAATTTATGACTTGAAGCCAGAAAACTGTCCGCTCAGCACATGAATTCAAAGATGCATGTTAAATGATCTCAAACTCCCCATCGCACTTCCAAGGAATCACTTTAAACAAAGTGTGGACACTGTAGTCAATTTCTTTCCAGTTAGAGTAGAATTGCAATGTCATTTGCTCATCAATTTTTTTTTTTAATGGTAACATTCACGAGTGTCTATTATATGCCATACTTTATGCTAAGCACTATTCATGAAGGAGCTCATTCAATATTGGCCCAAAACCAATGAGGCAGTTCTTTTATTAAACCCATTTTTCAGATTAGAAAACAGAGATTTGGAGAATGAATGTACATTGCCTAAGAACACTCACCCATTAAGTGGTGGAGATGGAGCCAGACCAAAACTTTCCCACATTGGAGCATGAGTTCTTACCCATTATTCTATTGCAGACTATTTCATTGCACGACAAGATGCTATATTTGATAGCATTAAATAAGCTCTAGGAATAATACAGCTTCAACACACAAATCACTGAATTGCATAGACTTTTTTAGGTGAATCCTACCTTAAATTTTTGCAGTATGCTATTATAAGAATTCCAATGATAATAATAATTAATTAATAAAAGCAAAATCATTAATATGAGAGCAAAGCAAAGAAAACAATAGGTCTAAACAATGACACACCCTAGTTTGGAGGTGTTAAAATGTAGGCAGATTGATCAAGAAGAAAGAGAAGAGGCCTCCAGCAAGACCTGGAACCTTATCACATATGTGCTTGAGATACCACCAGTGCTATTTTTAGTGATATGTGGGTTGGTTGTTGTAATCACTTCCTTGATATCATATCTGAGAGTAGATCACCAATATGAAGTTGTTTTCCTTTCAACAGTAAGAAATTAATTCTATTTATGACTTCTCTTTCCCCACTCCATCTAGTCCCCTACCCTTGTTCCTAGTATGCTCACATGAAATAAATTGCTAATCTAGCCCACTATTAAGAACTGACATATTACTTATTTCTAGTAGTTAATCTTCAGTCTATAAATTCACGGACTTAATGTGAGTCCCCAAATCATCATGAAATTGACTAGATTGTCATCATCAAGGCTCTTGTCAAAACATAGAGTAAGTGTTCATTGAACAGTACTATACATCAAAATGGCACATTATTCCTGGAATTGTTCTTTTCATGATGCCAAAGATTTTAAGTTTTTAAGATTGAAAGCTTTCTTCGGAATAATATTTTCTATTTAAACCAAAGAAAAAAAAAGCAAAGACACATAAGTTAAAGATCCTGTAGTTTCAGTGAGATAAACAAGTCCTGAAGCAAAAAGTCAGTAGTACGAGAAGCTTTTGAGAAAAAATTTTTTTGACTTGAGAAAGATAATAGAATGAGGGTAATTCCTGATGACTGAATTTAGAAAGTCTTTTAACTATTGTTGCCCTATGTGCACTTGGATAAAATTCTTCTAATCCTAGGATGCTGGTTTGGAAAGTGAGCTGTGAAGTGGGCGATTTTAGTACATTCTCCTACTCATAAACTGTTGAAACAGAAGCAAAGGGATTTGGAAACTAAAGGCCATATGTTCATGTAGTAAGCTTCTATTTTGATCACTGGATTTACTTTTATTTACTGTATGGGCTCTTTTTAATCTAATAATTCATATTTACTTTAAATGTTTAGATCCTGAAATTATTTTTGGTAACAAAAAGTAAGAGTCAAAAAGAATTGAATCAGTATCCAGATGAAAGTCTGAATTTGTGTTGGATGATACTTTAAACTAGAAGACAGATACACCTCAATGATTAGAGGGGTTGAACTTGAATTATTCAAAAGAACTTGAATATGGGATAGTTTTCAATACTGCTTATAGCAATGTTACCATATAATATGGCAATAACTTCCCCTTCAACTTATCCCAACCTCAGCATTTTCTGTGACATGTTTTATTTTTACATTCTCCATGCCATTAAATGATATTTAATAAAGTTATATCTTCATCGTAGTTAATAATGTTTTAAGAACACAAAGTTTAACAAAACTGAGCTGCAGTGTGAGTTTCGGATTTGCTTCACATTTCGTTTCCTTTCCATAGCTTGTACACTTATTGTTTATGAGAATGGAGAACCTTTTGACATTATTTAGAATATAGAACTTGTCTTCCATTACTAGACATTTATGAAGGGGCTGGTGGTGCAGTAGTTAAAGCAATCAACTGCTAACTGAAAGGTCGGTAGTTCGAAACCACCAGTGGCTCCGCCGGACAAAGATATGGCAGTCTGTTTCTTCTTGGAAGCCCCATAGGGTCACTGTGAGTCAGAATCAACTCAGTGGCAGTGGTGGGGTGGGTGGCAGACATTTATACCAAAATGAATGAAAAATGACTTTGTACTTCTTAACAATAATGAAAGAGGCCATTTAAAACAGTTGTCACTTCATTTACTTTTGGAGTAAGTCACAATTGAATGAAGATGGCTTGATTATAGCAAATTATTTGCCTCAATCCAGACTCCCCCCCTCCCCTTTTATTAATCCATTCTATTTTACACCAGAGATTACCTATTTTCAGGATAAAATGTTCAGTGAGATAAAATACTGGTTGTAGGGTTGTGGTCAACAGAAAGATCATTGTTTCGCCTGGACTTTGTCATTTGCTGACATGAAAACCATTCACTGGATTTCAAGTGTATTTTCCACTCACAGAAAAAGAATTTATGAAAAAAAAATTGAATTTATGTTGGAAATGAGATGCGTATAATCAGTGCTGCTCCATCATCTCTACACAGAAGGATAAATAAGAAAAAAAAAATCATTACTTCTCTGGCAGTAATCAAAGAAACTGAGAGAAATTCTAATGGTTAACATTGCTGTTTTTAAAAAAGAAACAAGAGGCGGGGCTTGGAAACCATAAAGGATTGCTTCCTGTACAGAAGTCAGCCCTTGCACACAATAGCTAAGCTGTACTCTCTCCTGGAGCCAGACTAAGGTCATAGATTTCAATTGTGATTTAAAACTTATGGAAAATTCTGACATATTTTATATGTGTGAGTCGAAATACATACAAACCCATCAATACCTTAGCAGGTCACAGTAATGTTTTGCCCATTACACGTTTAACAAGAAAAGCATAACTGGAGGAATTTTAACCTTACAATGTACTAGAACACAACCCACTCCATCTCTAATTCCTCCCTTTTATTTGAAACCAATAAATCCCTTTGGAAACCAAAATAGACAACCAACATCACCATAGTAATATTTAATAGGATATGTTACTACATAATAAAAATACATTTTTATTTTGAAATAAGTTCTTTCTATGGCTTTTCTCAATAGCCACCTTCTTAGGAGTTTGTCTGTCCCACAGTATCAAGGTCAAATACTAGAAAGTGTCCTTAAAGTTCAAGATATTTAAAAATAATTATACATAAGTGTTTACACAGATTATTGATGGGAATGTAAACTGGCACAAATGTTTTGAGCAGGAAATTTAGCAACATCCACTGAAATTTAAAATATACTGCTAGGGGACATCCAGTTGGAATCCACCAACAACTCCTTGGAAACCCTATGGGGCAGTTCTACTCCATCCTATAGGGTCACTATGTATCAGAATTGACTCAATGACGAAGGTTTTTTTTGGTTTATATATTTTCTACAAGAAACCAACTTTAAATATTAAGACTTAGGCTAAAAGTGAAGAGATGGAAGATCTATCATTGTACAGTTACCCACCAAAGCAGATGGACCGCCACCCAAAATTTGTTTTAGAAGTCTAGTCTGACAACACCTCACACACCCAAAAATTTTTTGAGAGCACATTTATTACACTAGGGACTCCCAGGAAAAGCCAAGTGTGTGAAAACTGGTCCGGGTTGGCTTGAGCAAAGCAGAGGGGGTGTGTTTGGACCCTTAGAATGGCTGTGAGGTAGGACTGGGGAAAAGTTATTGTGATAAGGAGATTTAACTTTCTCATCAGTGCCAAAGGTGGAGGTGAGCTCTCAGACCTTTTTATCAACCTGCCTAGATGTAGGGCCCAGAGGGAAAAGGAAAATGAGGCTTAAAAAGAAGTCAGTGATCAAACATCAAAAGTAATGCTACAACCATGCTAACATTAATCAAAAGAAAGCTGGAGTAACTGTATTAATTTCAGACAAAACAGACTTCATAATAAGGAAAATTAGCAGGAATAAAAACAGACATTACATAATGACAAAAGGATCAATTCTTCAAGAAGATGTAACAATTCTAAAAGCATCAAAACATATGAGACAAAACTGATAAAACAGAGAAGAAATACACAAATCACTATTATAGTTGGAGAATTTAACATCCCCTTTTCAGTAATTGATAGATTAAGCAGGCAGAAAGTCAGTAAGGATATAATTGACCTGACAAGCAGTATCAGTCCATTTGCTCTATTAGACATCAGTAGACTACTCCATCAAACAACAGCAGACTATACTTTCTCCTCAAACTCACGAGGAATGTTCACCAAGACGAACTGTAGTCTTGGCCATAAAACTTTCACATATTGTGAAAAATTCCCAAATATTTGGAAATTAAACAACATACTCCTAATAACACAAAATATTCAAATAAAAATACTCAAGAGAAATTATAGCATATTTTTGGACTAGATGGAGATGAAAATACAACTTAACAAAAATTGTGGGATGCAGCAAAAGCAATACTTATGGGAAAATTTATAGCATTAAATACATGTCGTAGAAGAAAAGAAAGATCTAAAATCAATAACCTAATCTTTCATCTTATAATCCAGAGAAAAAAGAGCAATTTATGCCTAAGGTAAACAGAAGAAAAGAAATAATAAAACTAACAGAAATCAATGAAATTTTAAATAGGAAAACAGTAGCGAAAAATTGGTAAAACCAAAAGCTATTTCTTTGAAAATATAATAAAAGTAGTAAACATATAGTCAGGCTAACCTGAAAAAAGCAAGAAAATACAAGTTACAATATAAAAAATAAAAGAGAAGTCATCTTTACTGACCCTGGGGATATTTTTATTCCTAATTCTCAAAAATTGAAAGCAACCAAGATGCCCTTCAATAGGTGAATGGATAAACTGTGCAACATCCATATAATGGAATATTATTCAGCAATAAAAATAAATGAGCTATCAAGCCATCAAAATACATGGATGAATCCTAAATACATCATTGCTAAGCAAAAGAAACCAGTTTGAAAACTCTACATACTGTATGGTCCAATTATATGACATTCTGGAAAAGTCAAAATTATAGAGATGATTTAAAAAAAAAGTTTGCCAAGAGTTTTGGAAAAGGGGAAGATTGAATAGATGAAGCATAGAGGATATTTTAGGGTCGTGAAACTCTTCTATGTCATTTTGAAAAAGATAAGCTGTGATAAAACTAGTCAAAAGAGAGCTAGAGTGGCTACAATAATACCAGAAAATGTAGCTTTGAGAGCAAAGAATATTACCAAGAACAATACCATTTCACAGTGATAAAAGCATCACATAATCAAGAAGTCATACTAATTGTAAACGTTTATGCTCCTAATAACATAGCTTTAAAATACATAAAACAAAACTAGTGGAAATGTTCTGTAATTCATGCTGTCCAATATGTTGGCCATTAACAATATGTGGCTATTGAATGTCTGAAATATGGCTAGTATGACTGAGGAAATTAATTTTAAATTTTAGTTAATTTATATTTAAACACAAATAGTCACACATGACTAGTGGCTACCATGTTAGAAAGTACAGTTATAGAGGTAAACAAAAAAGATCTCCATTTTATTGTCTTGAACCCTATTTCACATGCAACAGAAAGTTTATCAACCACAGCTTATATTAATCCCCGTTTGCATGAAGTAACACAAAAATATCTGACTTTTTACTTTGTAATTTAATGCTTTGGAATGCCTCTAAATTAACTTTTCTATAAGTTCAAATTTGCAGTTCCAGCTGAGTCAATTCTGATTCATGGTAACTGCATGTGTGTCAGAGTAGAACTGTGCTTCACTGGGTTTTCAATGGCTAATTTTCACAAGTAGATCACCAGGCCTTTTTTCCCAAGTGCTTCTGGGTGGATTCAAACCTCCAGCCTTTTGGTCAGCAGCCAAGCCTGTTAACCATTTTCATTACCCAGGGACTCTTTCCTATAGGTACACTGGCAGATTTTTAGTTTGTATCTATGCATTCATTCCTAGATGCCTGGTGTCAAGTAAACAAGTCATTTCAACCAACCCACTCAATTCTCAACCTTTCATATAGATAATATAGACAGATTCTCTCAGGGTTTGATAGCAGCTTCTATTTCAAACTTTTATATTGTTGGTAAATTTTTCCATTAACTTTGATTCTTTCATACTGGGAAGAAATGCAATATACTTATCTCAACCTCCCCACTTACTATTACTGATTATTGGTATTTACTCATTTCCTGTCCAACATTCTTACATGCTGCAATGAAACCAATTTTAAAAATATTCAAATACATTTTTTATTTACAAAATATTTTTGGCAATTGCTTTCTATATTATCCTATGCTTTTACCTCATTAAATAACTACATTGCTTTATTGTTTATTACCTTCCTGTGCAAAATAAGTGTGAGGGGAGATGGGAATGCAGTGATTAGGACATATGCTTTTAGCAAATGTAGGCAATATATTGTTACATTTTCTTTACAGTATTTGCTTTGGCATTTCTTATTAGAATACCTTTCTTCTCAGCACTATTCAGCTGTAACACAGTCTCCTTTTGCTCACTTTATAAAAATTTCAGTAGAACACGCTTTTATATTTCCTCAAAGAATCTATGGCATTACAACATTTGGTTATATCGCCTCTTGTTAGGTAAGAACTATTCCAGAATTACTGCTCAAACACTACGTTTATACAAAAATAGCTGGCAGCAAAAAGTGTGGTCTTTTCTGAGTTCAATCCCACATCAGTGAAAGAGCCTAAAAGGAATGCGGGCAAGGGAGAACCAGTGCAAAAAGAGAGATAAACGTTCCTTGGGACATGAAAACATGTTTATTTGAGGTCTCTTTGCTTAAATCCAATAAAAGTATTGGCAAAGTGTTTGGTATTTGAGGCATAGTAGTGGGAGTACTGTCACGATGTAACTAAAGATGCTGGGAAAACCAGTTTGAAAAAAATGAGATCCAACTTGAACCTTTGCCTGTGCCTGGAACTGAAACCAAGTCAACCCGCTGTTAAGTGTCAAAAATGTTGAGTCATTAGCCTCCTTTTTAGTTCATCTGTTTCTGAATATCTGTGTATGCCTGGTTTTTTTATGCTCTTGAAAAATAGACTTGCTTGTGGCATTCAGAATGCCATTCTTAGCTTACTATATTCTTATGAAGTTTAAAAGGATGAGTATTAAATTAGTCTTATGAAGATATATTTTTGAATTTAGGTGTTTTCATTTGATACCTGGTACATTTCTTAGACTCGTCTTTTGGTTTTTCATACAGATTCTGGAAGCAATCAACTGCTATGAAATAAATCTGCTTTGGTAGGTTTTGTTTCAGAGAACATTAGGAAATGGAGGTGTGAAACATATTGAAATAACCAGACCCAGAGCCATTAATCTTTGATTAAACCTTAATTGTTTAGCACTGCAAGGTAAAGTCTAGATTTTTCAGCTTAACCCATTTTCTCTCTCTCCTCACTTCTTATACATTAAAACACTGGTTTTTGAACTTTTTTAGTTCCCTTTAGATCATTTTTAGAGAGGCAAATTACCTCAGTGATAATCTATCCTGTTGTTGTGTGCCATCCCAGAGTTGATTCTGACTTACAGTGACCCGACAGGACAGAATAGACCTACCCCATGGGGTTTCCAAGGAGAGGCTGGTGGATTCAAACTGCTGACTTCTTGGTTAGTGGCCTGAGCTGTTAACCACTTTGCCACCAGGGCTCGGTAATCTATCCTAGTCCTATATAATCACTGCTTTAAAAAACCCTTACCAGGCCTAAGTTTATTAGTGGTTGCGAGGGGCAGGAAACAGGGAGGGAAAAAGGGAAACTCATTGCCAAGGGCACACTGAGATTCTGTAAAGCGTGATGGAAAAATCTGGAAGCAGATAATGGTGATAGTTGACAACATGATGAACAAAATTAATGCCACTGAATTGTACATATGAAGACCGTTGAAATGGCAACTGTTTTGTTATACACACATTTACCACAATTAAAACAAAACAAAAGACCCTTACCAGAATTAGTGGAAAGAACAGAACTGTGCCAGAGAGGAGCTTAAGAGGAAAATTCATGTTTAATTCATTCATTCATTCGTTCATTCATATTAACAAAATTGTACACATTGACAAATTATATCTCTGCATACACAGTAAATGCAGCAAAAGTTGGAACTTATTTAAAGTGGAAATCTGTCAGAGAAGGAAAAAACCAAGTATTTTCCGCTAACAAAGAGTAATAGAAAAGGGGTAGCCAGCACCCTGTCAAAAGCAGAAAACTTGCGAAACTTGGAAAAACAAGCAGTCCGGTTGCGTTCTGGCTTTCACAGGTTTCACTGTACTAAGTAGCCCACCAATGAAACTACCTTGACAAACCCCATCTGAGAGCACACCGCCCATTAGAAAAATGAATGCATCTTCTGGAAAAGGGAAAGTATAAAGGATTTAGGGGGGTCAGAGGTACCCAGTGAATTTTACAGAAATAGGACCATATGCAGCCAATTTTGTTTTAGTAAATTAGGACACATTACAATATCAACTCTCCTCACACCCCACCTCCCATCTTTTTAAACTTCCTTGGTCAAAAGGGCTGAGATAATTTTTGAAATCTTTTCTGCTTCCTCAGGCAGAATTTGCAGTCCCCGCCTCTGTAGTTCCTAAGTTCTTCAGACATACCTCTACTGTGGAACTTGTATTTTTATTTATTTCACTCTTTAATTATCTCTTTACGTGTCTGTCCGCCTCCACTTCCCAACTAGACTTTAAAAGCAAGGACCGTATCTTATTCAGATTTGTTCCTCAACTCTTAGCACAAGACTTGGTATACAGAAAGTGCTCCATAAATGCTTAACTGAGGAACTAGTGAATGAATATCTCTCTATTATTTTTCTAACTCCCTAA
This sequence comes from Dugong dugon, assembly GCA_030035585.1. Taxonomy (NCBI): domain Eukaryota; kingdom Metazoa; phylum Chordata; class Mammalia; order Sirenia; family Dugongidae; genus Dugong; species Dugong dugon. The sequence continues at coordinate 157,132,896 of CM057464.1, forward strand.
TTATTGGTGGAGCCCTGGTGGTGGAGTGGTTAAGAGCTTGGTTGCTAACCAAAAGGTTGGCAGTTTGAATCTACCAGCTGCTCCTTGGAAATCCTTTAGGGTAGTTCTTCTCTGTCCTATAGGGTGGCTATGAATCAGAATTGACTCAACGACAATGGGTTTTTGATTGTAAGTCAGAGTAGATACATCTTGAATTCTTTTGCAAATCTCCCAAACTAACTACCCAGCCTGACCTCTGTGATTGTGGCTACTGCTCTCTGCCTGTAGTTTACGTCATTAAACACAACCACCGTTTGCTATCACCAGGTATATTAGTTTTCCAGGGCATCCATAACAAAGGACCACAAAGTAAGTAGCTTAAAAGAACAGAAATTTATTTGTAGCAGTTCTGGAAGCTAGAAGTCTGAAATCAAGGTGTCAGCAGAGCCATGCACTGTCTGAAGGCTCCAGGGGAAGATGCTTCCTTATCTCTTCCTAGCTTCTGGTGGTTCCTGGTAATCCTTGGCTTTCCTGGGCTTGTAGATTCATTATTACAATATCTGCCTCTGTCTTTACATGGCCATATTCCCTCTGTGTCTGTATCTCTCTGTGTCTCTTTTTCATTTTTATAAGGATACCAGTCCTTATAGGGGCTACCCTACTCTAGTATGACTTCATGTCAACTAATATCTTCAAAGGCCCAATTTCCAAGCAGTCATATGCACAAGTACTGGAGACTTCAACATATCTGTCTGGAGAACACAATACAACCCATAGCAGCTGGGTTGTAAGAGACTCCTCAGGTAAGCAGTGGTGAATGTATTGCTGTTGACTGGCTTCCTGCTGGAAGTTCCCAGATTTATTTTATAGCTATCTCCGTCCCCAGAGAGGAAGAGACCCAACAGCTTCAAGGTGGTAATGATAGAAACAATTCATCTTTACATTGTACTCAGCACAGAAATATCCATTTTCCTCAAACCTGAGAATTAAGTATTATCAATTGTTTTTATATAGGAGTAACTCAGGACTCAGAGCTAAGTAAGATATTTTCCCAGATCACACAGCTAGTACGGATGGAGCCATTTTTATAACCCAGACCTTCTGGCTCCAAATCTCATTATCTTTCTCCAACACCGCCCCCAGTCAGGATAAATCAGACATATAAAGAGACTTTGGAAGAAAATAGTAAATTCATAAATGAGTTAAGTGATAAGAGATTATGAAGTAAGTTAGGGACAATGCCTTCATACTTTTAGGTCATGGAAAGAAATTATAATATAATCCTGGGTACCCGTTAGAAGTGAAATTCTGAGCTAGAAGGGTTACTGCTGTGACCCAAGGTGACATTTTTAAAGTTACTCTGTCTGGTCCAATGGTCAGGGTTTCTCATTGTGCCCTGCCCAGGTATTCTTCTAATGGAAGAAAAAGAGCAAGGCTAGAAAATCCACATCATTCTCATAGATCTGAGCACTCTGTGGTGTCTCAAATATTGGTGGTTAAGGCCAACAAAACAAATAAAAACAAAACTATTATGGCCAAAAAAATTTTTTGAGAGAGAAACTCATGTTTTTTTCCTCTGTATTTTCTGTACCCCTTGACCTTTCTCCCTTTAGTCAGCAGGATCTTTAAAAATTCATTGACTCCAGGAAAAGATGACACAGCGGAAAGCAGAGAGCAAAAGGGTCAACTCTTGACTTCTGGGTTTCAAAAACAAGACAATATACCTGACAGAACGTTTAGTACATAGAGCAAAGCTTTCCCAATCCTCAGGATTCTTGTGAAGGTGTCTAACTGAGGGAAAGAGGAGAGGTCCATACAGTATAGAAATGGTATATCTCTGAGGAAGATGTGTCGTGTGCCCTTTCCCAGGGGAAAGGTCAAACCCTCAGGAGAACTGATAGCAGGATCCCTGGTAGGGTGTGTTTTCCAAGAATAGGGATACTTGTACTTTCTTCTGGAAATCTGGATGATGCAAATGGTTAACTGAAAGACTGGTTGTTTGAATTCACCTAGAGACACCTCAGAAGAAAGTCTTGGTGATCTACGTCTGAAAAATCAGCCATTGAAAACCTATGGAGAACAGTTCTACTCCGACACACAAGAGGTCACCATAAGTCAAAATTGACTTGATGGCAACTGTTTTATGTTTTGTTCCTTGGTGTAGTCCCAGGTAAAGAGCAAGACTACAGAAAAGATACAGCCACGCAGTGTGTTCAGGAAGAGAAGACCCGAGACCTCCAAGCATCCTGGATCCAACTTGGAAAGAGTAGCAGAATCTGAGAACAACATGAAGCAGTTCAGACTTTAGGTAACTTCATAGTGATTCATGATCTGAGAAGGTTTCCTCTGCATGTGAGAATATCACAAAGGTGGGCTGACCATAGACTGGCTCAGAGAGTTTCCCAACGCCAGCATGGCCCAGGAGCTGAATGCTATGGGGTCGTGGTAGTATCTAAGAGAGAGCTGAATGCTATGGGACCTTCATTCCGGAACACGGATGATGCAACACTAATCTGCATAGACCAATCTACCAGATAGACTAAGGATGGTTCAGGGGATGCCTGCATGAGAAGATGACCCCAAGGATCAGATGCCACCATCCTCTTTAAGTCTTGGCAGTGTGAAAGCGCTCCCAGAACATAGACACAGTCCAGAAGAATGAGGGCTGGAAATAAACATTAAATCAATTATAGATAAAGTTTTTCTTTCTGCACAGCTGACTTTGAGAAGTTTTTATCTCCTATATGCCACAAATGATATTTCAAAGAATTGTGTCTATCTCAGTAACATTGGTTCCATAGTCTCTAAACGAAAGTGGAGTGAGCCTTCAGCAGCTCATAAATCTCCAGACTTACAGATATTCCTCTGAATATAAAGAAGTCTCTCTTTCATTTCCCAATTCAGTACCCTAATTTGGAAAACATTTATATATTTAATGTTAGTGAATAGTAGCACTTTCTAAAACATCTGCAATAATATCTAATGTTTTATTTTATTTAGCTTGTTCATCTTCTAAAGTGAGAACTGTATTTTTTTTTTTTTAATTTATAGCTCATCTTTTTATCCCAGAAGCTGGGAATGAGATTCTACATATTATACGCTTTTTGTCTTGTGGTAATAGAGATTTTACTCTGTACATGGGGAACAGGATTTGGCTTTCAATAAACCAAATCTGTGGTGAAGAACACTTTATAACAGAGTTGCATTGTATTCAGAAAAAGAGATCATTAATAAAGGCACCAATAGAAATGATTCAACCTCACTTTCAAATACTTTCTAAATTATTGGTCTGTCTGTGAGAACATTTTCCTGTGGTATAAACAATGCTCATGAATAGGATGAATGTTTGAACAGTACAAAAGTACCAGGTTTCTTCCTGTTACCCAGATAGCAATAAACACCCATCGTATAGCAGCCTGCACAGCAGTCCATGTCAAACAATGGGCCTCACACACAAGGGGCTGAGAAGTTTCGTTCTCTGATAACATGAATGTTCAATCCCAGCTGGGGAGTCACCAATAGCCAAAGTTAGCAGTTGCAAAAGAAACATTGAAGAAAAATGGAAAGGCGTCCTTTCCCTCCAAGCCCATTGCAGAATGCAATGGAGCTACATCTGGGTGTCTAGGAATGAATGATGTTATTGTACTGAGGAGCTGAGCACACACTCTGTTAGCCTTCCCCACCCCCACAACCTGTTCCCAAGGATGTTGTTCTATTGATTTATCTCATCAGAGCCACCTGTATCTGGACATGTCAGTACCCATATGCGAAGGAAGCAAGGAATGAGGTTTACAGAAATTAAAACTGATTAATCACTTTAAATTTTGAAGAACTAAAGGGCAGAAAGAATGATTTACACAGCCTTAGAAAAGCTTTAAGTGTTTAGAGATATAGTTTTAAAATACTTTATGTATAAAATTTCAAAGGTGGTTATTATTTTTTCCATTTCTTAAATGAGTAACTTAACCACAGAGAAGCTAAATAACTCTTGCAAAGTCACAAAACTAGAAGGTGCTGAGCTGAGATATTAGCTCAGGTATGTCTGGCTCCCAAATCTCTCCTGGGAATTATGAAGACAATAACTAGAACTATGACTTTCAGACTTTTTTTTAAACTGCAACCCACAAGATGAAATATGTCTTACACTGAGATCTAGCACACAATCAGTACATGCATGTGTGGTGTGTGTGTAACAAAAGTTCTATAAAATACTAATGAAATAATATGCACCTTGTCTACAGGCCCATAATTCTAATATTTTCTATTATATTACATTTAAGGGGAAAAAAATAAAAAGATTGCTAATGATCCACTGTAGCCCTGGTAGCACAATGGTTAAGAACTTGGCTGCTAACCAAAAGGTCGGCAGTTCAAATCCACCAGCTGCTCCTTGGAAACCCTATGGGGCAGTTCTACTCTGTCCTGTAGGGTCTCTAAGAGTTGGAATCGACTCTATGGCAGTGGGGTATAATGATCCATTAAGTTTATTTCATTTATGACTCTCAAATATTTTTTGAACCACAGTTTAATAAATACTTAACCAAAATATCTCCACCAAATGACCCCTTGGTCTTTGTCTGAACACCTTGCTACAGGAACATAAATTGTTCTGTAAATATTCATTTTATTTCTGGACATTTCTACATATGGAGGCAAATTTTGTTTCTGTTTTTTCCATGACATCCCTCCAGACCCTAGGATGACTCGAAGTTCTCAAGTCATCTCTTCTCCAATTTGGATATCTCCACTTCCTTTGACCGTTCCTTATATGACACGGTTTCCATTCTGGGCACTCAGAACACACACCATTTTGAGATGTCCCAACTGTGTGAGATAGATTGGGATGCCAATCCTTTGTCCCAAATACCAAACCTGGATTTTACTGTCCAGAGCTGTATCTGTATTTACAGTTGATAATCATATTAATTTTTTTGGTGGCTGTATTTACACTGTGGTGCTTAATAAACATATTATCAACTAAAATCAGAAAGTCAATTTGCTTATGAAAATCAAAATCACTCTACCCCAACCTTATACAGTTAACACCCTAAGTTAAATATTGACAGATTCTGCATACAGAACATGTGCTACAGAGAAATCACGCAATGCAAAGGACCACGCCACTATTCACATTAATTAGTTACCTTATTTTTGAGATTAAATAATGCGTACTATCTCAGAAGAATAATCTAAATTTGAGGCCTGCTGTTTCTCTGTACGTCAAATATGAGTTACTTCTTTTATACAAATGTGACTTTGAGAAACTCTTTCCACCTGAATTTGTTTTGCTTTGTTTTTTTTTCTTTCTTTAATCAAGAATGTTTTCTTATTAAGGCAATCTTACTAGGTAGTTGTTTTTATTCTGACATTCCAACATTAATTAGGGATGTCATTTCAAGGATTATGCTTTTGTTTACATATAGATGTGGTTCATTTTTATGCTGTTTATTTCCCAAATCATGTTGAGATTGTTTCCAAGCAGATTTTCCTTTTTCCAAAGATAATATTCTTTTTTCAGTTTCCAGTATGATAATGTTTGCAATAAGGTCTGAGACATAGAGACACTCCAAAGATATAGATTAGGAATTTTGTGAAATCCTTTCATTTAAATCATAGGATCTCAGGATAACATTTTTTGATATAGCACCAAAGAATGTCAATGGGTAGAGATTCCAGAAAGACTAAGCTTGGTGCAAAATAAGAAAGAACTGGCCAAATACAGAATACATTGCTTCAAAGAATGCAGGTTTTTTTTTTCCTTCCCCTTGCAGGTGTGCAGTCTTGTGACATAGATTTTAAAGAAGGGGATAAAGAGTTGGTAGCTGAACTAGATTGGCCTTTTACCAAGTGTGCTCCCTGAGCAGGGAATGGGGTGCTGGTGAGGGTGAGAGGTACACCAGCAGACCTCCAGGTTCTCTGCTCCGGTGCCCAGTGAACATCTTCTTTCTGCATCCAAAGCAGCTCCCTTGTGTTTGTTTGATATGTTGTACCTCTGTACAACTGTGTTTACACTAAGGGCTAAAAGAAGCTTCCAAATCAGTGGACAAAACGGTCCTTTAACTATTCTTGCAACTCTGATATTTACCCACCAGAATTGAAACAGTTTCTGTTGGGACATCATTTTGTAAAGGGCAGAAGGAAAGTGTCTGCAAAGATGACTTGTGCTTTTACCTATCAGTACCCAAAAGATTCTTGAAGAACAGCAAAGTGAATTGAGATGAACTATTTTCTCTTAATAAAATGGACTAGGCTGATGTAGTAATAGCTAACTTAAGCATAAATAACTCATGTGATGTGTGTGTGTTTGTGTTATTGTTAGGTGCCCTTGAGTTGATTCTGACTCGTAGTGACCCCATGTGACAGAGTAGAACTGCCCCAGAGGGTTTCCTAGGCTATAATGATTATGAGAGCAGATTGTCAGGTCTTTCTCCTACAGAGCCTCTGGGTAGGTTTGAGCCATTAACCTTTGGGTTAACAGCCAAGTGCTTAACAGTTACGCCACCAGAGCTCCTAGATATATTAGCTACCAGCTCCCCACTTTTCCCTCACTCCTTTGCGTCTTTGTCTCTCCAGTTTCCCAGGAAACTCTTTATTGTTCCTTCTTACTCATAGGCTTTAGTATTAAATGACTCTTCTAGACTTCTAGACTTAGGAAGTGGATTTCAGCTCTTATTTACAGCCTTGATTTGTCTTTCTGCCAGGTTGACCTTGACCTAGAACACATTGATGACCACTGACATTGGTTGACCCACTCCCTCCCTCCTCCACATAGGAGCCAGAGACCCTGCCCTTATCCTGAACTGCCTGGTTACCCACAGATAGATCTCCTGGGTGACTGGGCTTGCAGAAGGCCCATCACTATCCTGTGCCCATCTGTCTGGCACCTGCTTGCCTCACCCAGGACCTGCCAGTGCTGATGTCTGGCCCGGCTGTAGCTGCAGTAGTTGTGTTCCCTGAGTACTGCTCCTTCCCCATGCGTCTATCCCCTTCACTGGATGCAGAGGAGGACCAATTAGGCCAGCCTGGCATGGGAAAGTAGGGATAGACTAGGAAGGATGACTCTTGAAAGATGAATAGAATGAACCAGAAAAGAAAGAACTGGGGTGAGGGGGATGTTGCAAGGGCAAAGGTGGTGAGAAAGAAATTACTGGAAGGCACTGAGGCATGAAGCAGGAATCTTTCCTACCCCTCCAGACTAGACTAAATTCTATCCTTATATGCTCTTATATCCTGCATAAAATCTTGCCCATATATCTGGAAAAGAGTAGAAGCTGAATATGTGTGATTAAGTAATCCAGCTGTGGCGTGGGAGAAGGACTTCTTCATATTTTAGTGTTTATGGAGCAAAAGTACAAGTCGGAGAGAGTGACAGGAAGTAGGGTGGAGCTATAGGCACATCCCAGCAAAGGTTGTCTCAGATGCCAAGAAGGTTTAAGCTTGTTAGATAGGTGATGGGGTTTTAAGCACAAGACTGACATGATTACACTTGCTTTTAGTTAGCATTGTGGAGGATTATTTGAAGAAGACTGAAAACTAAAGATGCAAAGAACCAGTTGGGAGGCAATTATTACAATCCAGGTAAGAGAGAGATGATAAGGACCTGAGCTACATTAAACTGAAATTTCAGTATGTACATGGGTGTACCCCTTGTCTGCCACATAGGAGGGGCTCGGTAAATAATTGTTGAAAGGATGAATGAAGTCAATGACAATAGAAAGGCAGAGAAGGAGAATATATTTAGCAAGTGTGGGAACCTGAGTAGAGATCAGCTGTGGTGATTAACAGGGTCAGAAATCAAAGATAACTCCAGAATGTGTTGTTGAGTTTCTGGGCAGATGAAGGACTGTCTTCTGAGGGGGAGATAACAGACAAGTTTGGGACAAGTTCAACTTTAGGTGCCTAAGGATCAACTCAGTAAAATAGCTCAGAGTCAATAAACATAAACATAGAAAAGTGCTTACAAATATCTGTGATGTTTGTTAAAATGCAGATTCTTGAGTCTCATCCCTAGAGATTCTAACTTGTATAGTATGAAATGAGGTCTGGGAATCAGCATTTTGAATAGGCATCCCAGGTGATACTAGAGAAAGCTAACGGAGGACAAATTTTTTTGACATTATCCGTTTAGCTCTAGAGCCTTAGTAAGAGGAAGGAGATATAGATTTGGAAATCATTTCCATATTGATAATAACCAACACTGACCATTTGCCTTGTGACAAACTGTTGTAAGAACTTCATGGTACTAACTCATATAAACCTCACATTTCTATGACGTAGTTACTGTTATTCTCTGCATTTTATGTATTAGACATCTGAGCCACAAAGAGGTTTTTGAGCGGCAGGGGTGAGATTTGAATTTAAGCAGCCTAAGTTCTTGACCAGACACTGCGTTCTCAACCATAGTGTTTTTTTTTTTTTCCCTCAAGATCAACTTCACTCATGCAAAAATGATAAAATTCTAACCTTACATTTTTTTGTCACATAAGACCCTGTACCAGAGCTCGGGTGCAAGGAAAAGCTGATGCTGGCTAGAAGCTGCAGACCAGGTGTTCAGGGTCAGTGGCCTCATTAGGGTTGGTGTCACCCTAGTGCGGTAATTCATGGTGTCACCCCCTCATAGACCTGCTCCCGTACCAGACCATACAGAATCCTTAGTAATGCTATTTGTAAATCGTAATTCCTGTATATCACTCCTTCATTTCCTTTATTACTTCGTTCTCAAAAAGTTATTGATACAGGTTCACAAATACTAATTACCACAATATTGTAGCTAAAACACCAGAAATTTGACAAAATCTGGGCCTATAAAAACACTGGTAGTAAAGAAAACAACAGGATGTGCTTAGAGCACATGTGCAGATGAAACCATGTGATTTGAAGCATCACTATAATTGTGTAATAATGACAGCTCTGACCACAGCCCCTTAGAAGGCTCGAAAAGTAAATTAGCATAGAGTTTTAGCCTTGTAGATATATTGACACATGTAAGCTGGGCTTATGAAAAATGTTTTTGTTGTTATAACTAACTACATGGATATTTTATAAAAAATAATAAATTTCTGCTGAAATGCTGCACAAAAATTTTATAGACAGTCATTTTGGTGTCACCCCCCCAACAGTGTCACCTGTGCGGTGCATGACCTTGTACCCTCTAGTGATTCAACTGCTCAGGGTGGGCTTAGGTAGATGGACTCTGTTGGCTAGACCCAGCAGACCTGGAGGCTGATGGGTGAGAATCCAGCAAGGGGAGACTCAGAGGGCACACCTCCCCTCATTTTGGTACAATTTAAAGGTATTTCACTTATACGGACAAAGTTTTAGGTTTCCTTTCCTTCCTCAACCTCTTCAGTTGAGAACTAATTTCAGAAATAGGCCAAAACAAAAACATACTCACTTATGAGATGATGATTCCAGTATCAGGCTCATGTTGGTGGCTATAAACTGTAAGTGCTCAGAATGTAGTAATCTGCTTTAGACAGTGTGTCAGTAGCAGGTCTACCCCAAACCAGTTTCTCTCCAGACCAGCCAGGCACCCAGGCAGGGGCTGGCCCCACCATGGGATCTGGTGTGCAGCCAAGCATGAGCAGAAGGAAAGCAGGGGTCTGAGTGCATCTCCACATGCAGTGTTGGCACACACCCCACATGTCAGCAGCACATGTCACATCGGGGCTCCTTCTGGACAGCATCCAGCTGCCTCACAGCCCCGAGCTCTTGATGGGCCACGGCTCCTACTCAGGGCTGGCACAGCCAGCTTGTGGGAAAAGGTTTTTGTTTTCTCAACACCTAACCAGCGAATAGTTCGTCTGCTAACCAAAAACATCGGCAGTTCAAATCCACCAGCCACTCCTTGGAAACCCTAGGGGGCTGTTCTGCTTTGTCCTATAAGGTTGCTATGAGTCGGAACCAACTAGAGGGCAAAGAGTTTGGCTTTTTTAATTTTTAACCAGCTAACCACCACCCTCTCCCTTGGATTCTTCAAGGACTGAGGAGAGGTTGCCTCACAAACCTGTGCTCTCAAGAGGCCCCGGGGAGCAGGGCGGCTCATTCCCCAGCTGTCTCCATGGCAGACCAGCATCTCTCGATCCCCACCTATACGCTTTCCTTGTTTTAACTTTTTTTTTCAGGTTTTTCAAACTGTTTAACTTGTGATCTTCTGGCCCTCATGTTGCTGTATTACTTGTTGAGAGTAATTAATAGTGGGAAAGTGGGTAAGATTGCCCAGGAAGTAGTCATACCTGTAGGCCAAATACTGAATCCGAGATTACACCAAATATGAGTGGCAGATTAAACAAACAAACAAACAAGCAAACAAAAAAACCATACTCATTGCCATTGAGTTGACTCTGATGTGTAATAGAGCAGAACTGCTCCATTGGGTTTTCTTGGATGTGATCTTTACAGGAGGAGCCCTGGTGGTGAAGTAGTTAAACACTTGACTGCTAACCGAGGTCGGTGGTTGGAACCCACCAGCCACTCTGGGGAGAAAAATGTGACAGTCTTCTTCTGTAAAGATTTACAGTCTTAGAAACCCTATGGAGCAGTTCTACTCTGTCCTATAGGGCCACCATGAGTCAGAATCGACTCGAAGACAGTGGGTTTGGTTTGGATTTTTCAATATTTATAGAAGCAGATAACCAGGCCTTTCTTTTTCTGTACCACTGGGTGGGTTTAAACCACCAACCTTTAGACTAGAAGTCAAGCACAAATTCTTTGCAATACCCAGGGACCTTGAGTGGCAGATAGAGGAAGAAATTCAGAAGAGGCTGAGAAGTTTTTGTACTCATACTGGGTTCTTGAAGGAGCATCATATTTCTTGTACACAGAATACAAACTCAGAGAAGCTCTTAAAAAATATTTTTGTTAGTAATATTGATGACTAAAAGATAAATATTCTCAAGTACACTGAAGTCCTTCTGAATACTTAAATAAATTGTCATTTCACGGCATATTGTGGTGTTTCTTCATACTTTCAACTACACTGGATTTTTTAAATTGCTGAAAATGGGGGAAATAATTCATGTTAAGATTTTTTTTTAATGATTGTGTTTTGCAGGTAAATGTTGAATAATGGGTAACAATGTGAAAGACTGCCTTTATTGTTGTTGAATCATATAGTTTCAGTGAAAATAAGCATGAGAATGAGGATTCAAATTCCTGTATTTTTCAAATAACAATGGTTTTCTTAATATTTGCACTTGCTTGGAACACAGTAATTCTTGTGCCCATGGTCCTTGTATCCCCCACACATCTGTCAGTTTGTCATAGTATGGGGGCTTGCTTGTTGCTGTGATGTTGGAAGCTATGCTATCTGTATTCAAATACAAGCAGGGTCACCCATGGTGGATAGGCTTCAGCTGACAGTCTACTTCTGAAAAAAATTAGCCAGTGAAAACCTCATGAATAGCAACAGAACACTATCTGATATAGTTCCAGAAGATGAGCCCCTCAGATTGAAAGGCACTCAAAGATGACTAAGGAAGAGCTGCCTCCTCAAAGTAGAGTCAACCTTAATGATATGGAATGTATGAAGAATGAATCTAGGAAAATTGGAAATCCTCAGAAATGAAATGGTAAACAACGGTATCCTAGACTTCAGTGAGCTGAAATGGACTGGTATTGGACATTCTGAATCAGACAATCATGTGGCCTACTATGCTGGAAATGACCAAATTGAAGAGGAATTGCACTGCATTCATTGTCAAAAGGAACATTGCGAGATCTATCCTGAAGTACAATGCTGTCAGTGATAGGATAATATCCATATGCCTACAAGCAAGACCAGTTAATACGACTGTTATTCAAACTTACACACCACTCACTAAGGTCAAAGATGAAAAAATTGAAGATTTTTAACAACTTCTGCAGTCTGATATTGATCAGACATGCAATCAGGATGCATTGATAATTACTGGTGATTGGAATGTGAAAGTTGAAAACAAAGAAGAATCGATAGTTGAAAAATATGGTCTTGGTGATAGAAATGATGCCAGAGACAGCATGATAGAATTTTGCAAGACCAGTGACTTCTTCATAGTAAATACCTTTTCTTCAACAATATACACGGCAACTATACACATGGACCTCACCGGACAGAAAACATGGTTATCAAATTGACTACGTCTGTGGAAAGAGACAATGGAAAAGCTTAATATCATCAGTCAGTAAAAGGCCAGGGACCGACTGTGAAACAGACCATCAATTACTCATATATAAGTTCAAGTTGAAACTGAAGAGAATTAGAACAAGTCCACAACAGGCAAAGTACGACCTTGAGTGTATCCCACTTGAATTTAGAGACCATCTCAAGAATAGGTTCGATGCATATAACACTAACGACCAAAGACCAGACGAGCTGTGGAATGACATCAAGAACATCATACATGAAGAAAGCAAGAGGTCATTAAAAAGACAAGAAAGAAAGAAAAGATCAAAATGGATGTCAGAAGAGACTCTGAAAGTTGCTTTTGAATGTTGAGTAGCTAAAGTGAACAGAAGAAATAATGAAGTAAAAGAGCTGCATAGAAGATTTCAAAGGGTAGCCCAAGAAGACAAAGTAAAGTATTATAATGACATGTGCAAAGACCTGGAGTTAGAAAACCAAAAAGGAAAAACATACTCGGCACTTCTCAAGCTGAAATAACTGAAGAAAAAATTCAAGCCTCGAGTTACAATAGTGAAGGATTTTGTGCAAAATACTGAACAATGCAAGAAGCATCAAAAAAGATGTAAGGAATACACAGAGTCACTGTACCAAAAAGAATTGACCGATGTTCAGTAATTTCAGGAGGCAGCATATGATCAAGAACTGATGGTACTGAAGGAAGGAATCCAAGATGCACTGAAGACATTGGTGAAAAACAAGCCTCCAGGAATTGACGGAATACCAATTGAGATGTTTCAACAAATTGATGCAGAGCTGGAAGTGCTCGCTTGTCTATGCCAAGAAATTTGGAAGACAGCTACCTGGCCAGCCAACTGGAAGGGATCCATGTTTACACCTATTCCCAAGAAAGGTGATCCAACAGAATTCAGAAATTGTCAAACAATATCATTACTACCACATGCAAGTGAAATTTTGCTGAAGATCATTCCAAAACAGTTGCAGCAAACATCGACAGGGAACTGCCAGAAATTCAAGCCGGATTCAGAAGAGGATAAGGAATGAAGGATACATTGCAAATGTTGGATGGATCCTGGCTGAAAGCAGAGAATACCAGAAAGATGTTTACTTTGTCTTTTATTCTCAATGCAAAGGCATTTGACTGTGTGGATCAAAACAAATTATGGATAACGTTTCAAAGAACAGGAATTCCAGAACACTTAATTGTGCTCATGAGGAACCTGTACATAGATCAAGAGGCCATCATTTGCACTGAACAGGGGACATTGTGTGGTTTAAAGTCAGGAAAGGTGTGCATCAGGACTTTATCCTTTCACCATATTTATTCAATCTATGTGCTGAACACGTAATTCGAAAAGCTAGACTATATGAAGAAGAACACAGCATCAGGATTGGAGGAAGACTCATTAACAACCTGCAATATACAGATGATGCAACCTTGCTAGCTGAAAGTGAGGAGGACTTGAAGCACTTACTGATGAAGATCACAGACTACAGCCTTCAGTATGGATTACACCTCAACATAAAGAAAACAAAAATCCTCACACTTGGACCAATAAACAACATCATGATAAACAGAGAAAAGATTGAAGTTTTCAAGGCTTCCTTTGACTTGGATCCACACACAATCAACGCCCATGGAAGCAGCAGTCAAGAAATCAAACGACACATTGCATTGGGCAAATCTGCTGCAAAAGACCTCTTTAAAGAGTTCAAAAGCAAAGATGTCACCTTGAGGACTAAGGTGCACCTGACCCAAGTCATGGTGTTTTCAATCGCCTCATGCACATGCGAAAGCTAGACAATGAATAAGGAAGACCAAAGAAGAATTGAAGCCTTTGAGTTGTGGTGTTGGCAAAGAATACTGAATTTACCATGGACTGCCAAGAGAATGAACAAATCTGTCTTGGAAGAAGTATAGCCAGAATGCTTCTTAGAAGGAAGGATGATGAGACTTCGTCTCACATACTTTGGGCATGTTATTAGGAGGGACCAGTCCCTGGAGAAGGACATCATACTTGGTAAAGTGAAGGGTCAGCGAAAAAGATGAAGGTCCTCAATGAGATGGATTGACACAGTGGCTGCAACAATGGGCTCAAGCATAATAACGATTGTGAGGATGGCCCAGGATCCAGCAGTGCTTTGTTTTTCGTACATAGGGTCGCTGTGAGTAAGAACCGACTCCCGGCACCTAACAACAACAACGTGGTCCTTGTATAATCACAGGGTTGCAGTCAGAATCGACTGGACAACACACAACAACAACAATTTTCCTTTAATTGTCAGTGAATTAAGTTGAATAGGACTTGCAGGATTATGCTGATTTTCATGTTAGGAGATACAAAAATGTGGGACTTCTAGTTAGCCTATAGAGCAATTTTCTGGCAATAATTTAGTTAACCATTGAAATAAATTTTAAAGACTTATGAACTCATTTGCTTCAATTGCACATTCTTTGGCTTTCAGAAATGTTGGTTTTTGTCCAGAAATTTTCTTTCACCTGTGGGTCATGAATCCCCAGGTGTGCTAAAAGTTTGAAGAAACAATCCACTTCTTTTCCATTATCCTGTCTCTTATCAGTCATGGGATAGTTTTGACCTATTTGTTTAGTATAAATAATCTCTTTTTCCCTAGAAGGAGCTCCAGCTAAAAGGATATCCTTTATTATAACTTTGCTGGACATCTTTAAACAAAGGAACAAGAAAATACTTACAGTAAGCAACTGTGTCGGAACATCTAGGTAGAAAAGGCAGCATTAGGATAAAAGCCTGCTCCAGTGTCTACTTTTGCCCCACATGACTTATTTCATTTTGCTTCTGCCAGAGGCTAGGCAAATGATGAATGGGTGGTTTGACATAGAACATGCTGAATGGATGCTAGAAAGACAGGTGAATGCTTTTAAAAAACATTTTGAACATGATCTATCACTAAATCTAGAGTTTTCTTTCGGGTAGGAGAGAAAAAGTGTAGAAATGATATTACAGTGAGGAGCAAGACCCCCATTTTATCATAAAGCTGAATGTAGATCTGTGCAATTTGCACATAACACATAATTAGGGACAATTTTTGTAATGCAAAAATCCACTAATTATATATAGAACTGATTGCAGATAATGATAGTGATCTACTAGGAACAGATTAAAGGATTGAGACCATTTTTCTTTTTTTTTCCCCATACCATTCAGGCATTGAGGTTTTCTGCATTGACCTGTAGAAATGGCAGTAATGGGAGACACTAAAGAGAGATTGTCTGGATTGTTGCCTGGGCTTGATTTACACATTCCCTGAGAGCTTCCTTGTCAGGCGCCTGTTAGAATGTGATTATTCTCAAATTCTCAGTAAGTCCACTAGCTAGTCAAAGAAATGAGAGAAAGGAAAAGGTCACTTTTTTGGTCAGTTTTATAAGAAAGTTGGACATTATTAGGCAAACTTTTTTTCCACTCTCCCGTCCTCTCACTTCCCCTCTCCTCTCCTTTCTTTGTTTTCTTTTCTAGTTCTTTTTCTTTTTTGCTAGTATATCCCCTGATCCTGCAAAAACCCCAGCAGCTTCTAATTATCTAGGTAAGTAATAAAAAGCTCTTGAAGTGCTTCAGAAAATAAATTTATCTAGGGAACCCAAGATATTCCTCTTCATTTTCATTAGCCCTCATAATAATTCTCCCTGGTGTAGCAAGTTCTTCCTATTTTCAGAATGGAAAAGCAAATTTATGTAATGACCTTGGGCAAGGATAGCATCTCCTTTGAACAGGATGGGATCACCTCCACTGAACAAAGTACTTAGAACCCCATGATGTCAGGTTCTCCCGGCCAGCCACTGCCATTGTTTTCTACTAACTTTCCACTGGAAAGGAGTAAGGGGGCAGTATGCCCAGCAGTTTACTCATCTAATCTGTAGTTCTTTGGAAAAGTATGACCCTATTTCTCAACTTTGATGACCAAAATTGATTGATATTATAAATAGGGGAATATAAAGTGACTTAAAATGGAGGTAAGGTTTCTATATTTCATTCAAACTGGTAAAATGTTGATACCAGTAGACTATATTAAATTATATATACATAATGAAATACCTAGAGCAACTACTAAAAAAAAAAAAAAGCTATACAAAGAGATCCACTCAAAAACACTGTAAACCCTTTGCCATCAAGTTGATTCCAACTCGTAGCAACTCCATAGAACAGAACAGAACTGCCCCATAGGTTTTCCAAGGCTATAGTCTTTACAGAAGCAGACAGCCACATCTTTCTCCCTTGGAGCAGCTGAGCAGCTGGCTGGTAGGTTCGAACCGCTGACCTTTTGGTTAGCAGCTGAGCACTTAACCACTGCCCCACCAGTGCTCCTTCAAAAATAATAAATAAATAAATAAATAAAACACTATCGATTAATCAAAATGGAATTATAAAATATGTTCAGCTAACCTACAAGCCTGCAGGAAAAGGAAAACAAAGAAACAAAGAGGAAATAAACAGAAAACCAAAAAAAAAAAAAAAAAAAAAGCAGAAGTATGCCTTAACATAACAATAATTATAATAAATGAAAATTGTCTAAATACACCAATTAAATGGCAGAGATTGGTGGAGTGAATAAAAAAAAATTCAAAAATATGCTGTCTGTCATGGATTGAATTGTGTCCCCCAAAAATATCTGTCAACTTGGCCTGGATCATGATTCCCAGTATTGTATAACTATGTACCATTTTGTAATCTGATGTGATTTCCTTATGTGCTGTAAATTCAATCACTATGATCTAATAAGATGGATTAGTGGTAGTTATACTGATGAGGTATACAAGATTGAATAGTGTCTTAAGCCAATCTCTTTTGAGATATAAAAGACAGAAGCGAGCAGAGACACATGGGAACCTCATACCACCAAGAAAGCAGTGCTGGGAGCAGAGTGCATCTTTTGGATCTGAGGTTCCTGTGCTGAGATGTTCCAAGACCAAGGGAAGATTGATGACACAGACCTTCCTTCACAGCTGACAGAGAGAGAAAGCCTTCCCCTGGAGCTGACACCCTGTCAGAGAATAAACTTCTCTTTGTTAAAGCCATCTTCTTGCGGTATTTCTGTTATAGCAGCACTAGATGACTAAGACACTGTCTAAAAGAAACTCACTTCAATAAAATGACATTGTAAAGTGAAAAGTAACAGGATGGAAAAAGATATGCTATGAAAGTGTTGATCAAAAAAAATAGGAGTGGTAACGTTAATATAAGATAGTGTACACTTCAGAGCAAAAAAAAAAAATTACCAGGGAAAGAAAGAGACATTGCATATTGATAAAAGCGCCAATTCGCCAAGAAAGCACATAATCTTAAATGTGTATGCACCAAAAACAGAGCTGTAAATATGTGAAAGTATAGAAAAATCCATAATTATAGTTGGAGACATCCATACCCCTCTCTCAGCAATCCTAGATAGTAGTATAAGGGGTTTGTGGTAGATACAAGTATCAAAAACGATGGTTGTGTCATCCACTGAGATGGAGAGCAATTGGGGAAGCAGATTTTTGTGGGACAGTTGGGGAAAGGATAAGCTGAGTTTTGCTGAAGTTGAGATATTCAAGAGGAGTTGTCAAGGTTAAAGCTGGCTGTATAAGATGGAATGATAGAATTAGAGACTTGGAATCACCTGCACTAAGGTGTTAATTGAAGCAATGGGCTTAGATGAGTTTGCCAAACAGAAAGTATAGTCTGATTTAAAGAAAAAAAAAAAAAAGTCTAGGCTTGAGCTTTGAGGAATTCTGAAACATTTGATGGCTGTGTAGAGAAAGATTAATTTAACCTGCAAAGGAAAATGGAGAATTAACCACATATATAAAAGAAAAGCCAAATACCTGTGAAGTTATGGAAATGAAGGGCATAGAGTATTTGAAAAGAGATGTGTATCCCACAGTCAATGCTGCTGAAAAGACAAGTAAGACTAGAAGCAAAAAATGGTCACTGGATTTCTTGAAATGGAGGTCATTAATGATCTTAACAAGATTAATTTGACATTCCTCTTGCATTTGGAAGGAAGAGGGTAGGAGTCAGCTTGGAGTAGATAAAGGAATGAGTGAAAAAAATAACAAATAGAGAAGGTAAGTGTGATGGTTAAGACTGTGTGTCAACTTGGCTGGGCCATTATTCTCAGTGTTTATATGTGATCACCCCCATGATGGAATCTGCTGGGAGTAGCCAATCAGTTGAAACGGAGTTTCCTTGGGGTGTGGCCTGCATCCTAATATAAGTGGACGTTCTGGCTTTTGCCTGCTCTGGATCCTGCAGCTGCCTCCTGTTCTTCTGACCTCTGGTTCTTAGGACTTGAGCTAGCAGCTTACCTGTGGATCTTGGGATTTGTCAATCTTCACAGCCTGTGAGCAAGAGCCCTGCTCTCCAGCCTGCCAATCTTGGGTTCACCAGCTCCTGCAGCTATGTGATTCAGGAGAAGCCTCTATCCTGATCCACAGACTTGGGACGTTCCAGCCTCTACAATCATGTGAGCTGTTTCCTTGATATAAGTCTTTCTCTATATATATTTATATGCTTTACTGGTTTTGCTTCTCTAGAGAACCTGGCCTTAGACAGTAAGTATAGAAAATTCCTTTGAGAAGTTTAACTCTGAAGAAGAAGAGAAGGATGGTCAAGGTAAGAGTAGCTGAGGGACAGGTTCTATCTAACTATCTCTCTATCATCAACATATTTTATTTTCAGTTAGGGATTTTTATTATTCTTATTAATAGTATTTTTATTGTTGTTTTTGCTTTGTTTTGTTTCTCCTTTTCTTCCTTTGTCCTTGTCTTTCTTTCTTCCTTCCTTTTTTTTTTTTTTTTCTTAAAAACAAAATGCAAGAAAGACTAGAGGGAGAAAGAGGCTGAGGAAAAGGGAAACTTGATTCTGCAACTTTTTGTTGAAGGAAGCAAAACTTCATTCCATTTCATTGGCTTTATTTGGGTCACGAACCAATCCCTGAAATAATAATTGAGGCCAAAGAGGATGAAATGCAGTGGTTGGCTTAAGTCTTTGGTCATGGGTTGGAGGAGCCACATGGACCACAATATGGATAGGTAGATTCCAAATGACTGAGACAGTCAAATTCTAACTATTCCAAATGCAATCAAATTAATTAATAATTTCACTTTACTATAAAACCTTTGAGGAAAACTGCTAATAATTGTGGAAAATTACAGTTTGAGTTTCTCTTCTCCTCCCCTTTACTGTAAACTAGTGTTGAAGGTTCTAGAGTCCAGAGAAATGACAGAAAGCAAGAAGCTAGATGGATGCATTCTGCATCATGGTGAATGGTGATAGTAAGCAGTAATGAAAACAGAAAATAATTTTTAGAAAAAAAATAAAGATAAAAAGTTTTTCCTATACTGGGGAAACCAGCACAACTTGTACAAGAAAAGGTCATGGAAGCTCCATAGACACATCCAAACTCCCTGAGGGAGTGAATTGCTGGGGGGAGGGCTGTGGGGACCATGGTCTTGGGGAACATCTAGCTCAAGTGGCATAACACAGTTTATAAAGACAATGTTCTACATTCTACCTTGGTGAGTAGCGTCTGGGGTCTTAAAAGCCTGTGAGCAGCCATCTAAGATACTCCACTTGTCTCACCCCTTCGGAGCAAGGGAGAATGAAGAGAACAGGATGCAAGGAAAAGATTAGTTTCAAGGACTAATGGACCACAGCTACCAAGGCCTCCACCAGACTGAGTCCAGTACAGCTAGATGGTGCCCATCTACCACCACTGACTGCTCTGACCGGGATCACAATAGAGGGTGCTGGGTGGAGCTGGAGAAAAATGAAGGACAAAATTCTAACACACACAAAAAGACCAGATTTACTGGCCTGACAGAGACTGGAGAAACCCTGAAGAGTATGGCCCCCAGACACCCTTTTAGCTCAGGGATGAAGTCACTCCCGAGGTTCACTTTTCAGCCGGGGATTGGACAGCCCCATAAAACAAAACAAGACTAATGAGGCACAGCAGTCCAGGGACAAGGACTAGAAGGCAGAAGGGGACAGGAAATCTGGTGATAGGGAACCCAAGATTGAGTAAGGACAGTGTTGACATGTAGTGGGGTTCTTAACCATTGTCATAGGGCAATACGTGTACTAACTGTTTAATGAGAAACTATTTTGTTCTGTAAACCTTCATCTAAAGTGACAATAGCAGCACAACTGGAAGAACGTAATCGATGTCACCGAATTGTACATGTAGAAATTTTTGAAATGATGTATCTTTGGCTATGTATATTTTCACCCCCCCCAAAAAAAAAACAAAAAAAAAAACAAACAAACAAAGGGTTCCTCCAAGGCCGAGACGGGAGCATGTTGACATGTCATGGAGTTGTTAACCAATGTCATAAAACAATATGCGTACTGACTGTTCAATGAGAAAATATTTGTTCTGTAAACCTTCACCTAAAGTACAATAAAAAAAAAAGTTTTTCTTTTTACTAGACTGTGAATATGTGGGGTTCATAATGATTAAAGATGTGATTTCAATCTTATTAAATAGAGCTCTGTCAGAATACATTTCTCTAAGTAACATCATGATACGGTATACCATTATATGGTACATTCTGATATGGTATATCCCTAAAATTAGTTTCTCTCAGCCACATTCATTAAGCATTTATTGGCTTCTGACAAGGTTTTGTTTACAGTTGGTACAACATAAAGCAAGGCCTCTATCCAGTAAGGTTTATGGTCTAACCCAGTGCAACACAATATAAGAGATTTTAAGAGCAGCTCTAGTAGACTATGGGTTTCCTCCATAGCTTCAATTAAGTATTATTCACTTCTGCATCCCTTTGGCTTAGAATTTAATAAACAAAAAAACCAAACCAAACTCGTTGCTGTCGAGTTAATTCTGACTCATCGAGAACCTATATGACCATAGTGTTTCCAAGGAGCAGCTGGTGGATTTGAACTGCTGACATTCTGGTTAGCAGCTGAATGCTTAACCACTGCACCACCAGGGCTCCAAAATGTAATAGGCAGCAATAATGGCTTGCTGATTTGAAGTTTAAGCAGGACCTGTCTTTTAGATCTCTAATAGTCACAGACCTTTGAAGGATTCACAAGTATCATCAACTCCATTGGGATTTGGCTATAAAATATTTTGATTGGAACCCTGTTTTTCTCCCTACTGTTACTTGTGCACATGCATCTCTATCAAGGCAGAAATCACATTTAATTAATAAATTAATTTATTCATTGGCTTGTTAATTTATTCAATAAATATTCATTGATTGCCATCTATATGTCAGAAACTGTAGCTAAGAAAATAAATGAGATACAATCCTATGAGAACACATGCCAATAGTGTTTAACTTCAGCTTTTTTATATCTGCTCCTGCCACAATTCCTAGCCAAGTAAACATAGTAAAGATTTTATAAATGTTTACTTATTAAATTGATTCAGGATAGTTGTATAGTCTATCTACAGCTACTAATAAAATCACGGAGTATATCATTTTTTACCTTCTTTAATTAAACAGCTAAATAATAACTATTATTTATCCAGAGCCTATCAAGCAAGAAATTTACATACATTATTTTTCAAACATTACAACAGCCGTATGGTGTTCCTCATTATACAGGAGAATACTAAGACTGGAAGAAGCTAGAAAAGTTTTACACATTAAGTAGCAGAGCTAAGATTTGAACCCTAATCTGTCTGAGAATGAAGTCCGTAGTTTTACTCACTGCCCCATCTTGGCTTGAACGCTCTCTTAAAATACCTGCCTTTTTAGTCCCTAAGTTCTAATAGGCAGAGCCCGGATTTCAGCAGCTCTCTTCTCTCTCATTGCCCCAATGTACCTTAACTTTTGACAATAGAGTTCCAACATGTTGAGCACAATGTAAATTCATAAGTTAGATAATGTCAATAACCTTTGATCCTCTGCAGCAGCATGACCATCTCTCTTCTTAATAGGTCGGTCATTCAGCCACCATTTTATAAATTCTCTGTTATGCCTCAACCTGCGCAGGCTCAGTGGAAGAAAAATAAGTGGTTCAAGTGCTCCAAGAGGAGGCTTCCTTTGGCTTACAGTTTCCAGGCTTTGGGCAGGTAATCAGTCAGTAGACAGAAACAGTCACCACTATGATCTGCTCATATGGGAATCTCATTCTTGTGCACAATAGGCTCTTTGAACTATGAATGCTCATGATTCTTCTCACTCTGCAGAGGTTCAAGTATATAAACATCAGCAAGAGAGCTTTGTTCTCTTTGTTCTTTTACATATACAATACCTATATTATGCTCTTGTTTATGAAACCTATTTCTGCTGCATGCTATTACAACCACAATGAGGCTCTTTTCATATTGAAGTATTATCTCAGTGCTGGAGTGGGAGCAGATTCAATTGAAAACTAAACTGATTGTAAACAATATAAACATGTGCTCCCAAAGCTTAGTTGCTAGGCTATCAACACAATGAAAAATATCCACATTAGGTTTATTGCCAGGAGACAATAAAGGTGATGGAAAAAAAAATCAATTGCCAGTGATTCCATCAGGAGGTTGTCTCTGAGGTCAGCGTCAATTAGCATCTTCATCATTGTCTTTCTGAAAAGGTTAAAGTTTCCCAGTCCATATGAGGGAACAAACAAAAAAATGCATACCCTGAAACAATATGCAGCGACAAGACAGGGCCAGAAAGACAAAGCCCATTTAGCTGTGTTTCCTGACAGTCCTGCCCAGCACACGTCCACCTCAGACAGAGACCCAAGCTTCTAAAGAATAATTACACCAAATGATGTCATGATGGATGGCCTTTTTCCAATGGTTTCATGACTTATCTTTTGGGACAGAGAATTAGGGAGATAGCAAGCTTTGAACTCTTGTCAGTTGATGAGGTGAAAAAAACAACTAGCCAATTTTTGGTGTTTTAATTCACGTGGGAGGCAGGGCCTGCGTTCCACCTCTGAGTCCTAGGAAGTCTACCTTACATTAATGCCACTTCTTTAATAAAACAAATATCAATATATTATCAAATTCACTTACGTATGTATTTTTTTACCCAATAGCTTGACTTGTTGTGGGCTGCCAAGTCTATTCCAACTCATAGGGACCCTACAAGATGGAGCAGAACTGTCTTACAGGGTTTCCCAGGCCAAAATCTTTACCTAGTGCTACACAACATTCTAAAGTGCTTTACAGAGGTGGGACCAAGATGGCGGAGTGGTCAGACGCTTCCAGTGGACCCTTTTACAATAAAGACAAGAGAAAACAAGTGAACCAATTATATATGACAATCTAGGAGCCCTGAACATCTAAGGCAAAGTTGAGGAACCAGACTGAGTGGCAGAGGGAGGGAGAGACGGTTTGGAAGCAGCTAGGAGTTGCCAGACCTGACCTGGCGAGAGCCTGAGCCCTTCAGGTCTGAGCAGCTCATGGGTGAGCAGTGAGGCAGGCAAGCAGTGGTGCTCAGGAGGCATGTGTTCCACTTCGGGAGAGACCCAGTGTAAGAGACTCTAATGGGCTACCCAGAACCAGTGAGAAGCAGCCCTGGATCAGTGAAACATAAGTACTTGCCTACGGCCTACCACGCAGATAAAAAACACCCCCCTTAGGGAAAAACCTCTCTCCATTTACCTTCACACTCCCTGCTCTGAACTGGGTCCTGGACCAGCTTCAGCAACTGCCAAGTCACCTGGGCCAGAAGAAGGATCCTTCACACGCCTAGAGCGATTCTCCCAGCCTTGGAGAGTGAACAAATTAGCAAAAGGGGAAAAATAAACTGCCAGCTCCCCTAAGCCAGGAACCCAGGGTAGGCACAGCTCCTTTGCCTATGCACAGGCATAAGGGATCCATGGACTTTGAGTGCCTTTCCCCCTGCAGCAACTTGTGTGGACCATCTCAACAGCATAGGCCCTCATTACCACAGTGCAACAGGGTATATACCTGAAGTCTAACTTTAACTTTTTCAGTTGTGAAGTGGCAGGTGCGTGACATTTAACACTGCTCTGCCCATTAAGCAGGGTATTTACCTACCCACATCAGGGGCCTGAGGACTGGTGGCTCCACCTACACCACCTAGCCACCTGTGATAGGGGCCCAAGAATAAGAGGTGCCACCCAGTCCTTACAGCCAACAGCACTGGATGCTCATAGTCCAGCTGCAAAACCCACCCACCTACACACTCTAGGGAACAGCGACAAGCATTCTTCCTGGACACATCCTGGGGGCAGCCATCAGCCTCCTGCCTTGCTCAGAGTGTGTCCCCCTGCTGCAGCCAGATGCCTGCGACTACACTAATCACCCATGCCTGTCTAGGACTGTAAGTGAGAATCTATACCACACACTTGGTGGCTATCAACTTAGGCACCTGAGCTGAATCCATACAGGACGAGTGGGCGGACTCCTGAGCTCACATACCTAGTAACAGATCTAACCACCTGGTGACAGGACATTAGAGCTTCAAAGGTGCCAATAATCAAACTAGCTCACACGAACAGCCTATTTGGGCATATCAAAACTAAACAAGAAGCTAAGACACAGTAAGCGAACATAAAATAAATAAATATAATAATTTATTGATGGCTCAGAGACAATAGTCAATATCAAATCACAGAAAAAGGCAACCCATGATGGCTTCAATAAGCTCCCAAAATAAAGGATCTAGAAATTTTCCAGAGGAGGAAAAAGTCCTGGAATTACCAGAGGCAGAACACAAAAGATTAATATATAGAACTCTTCAAGATATTATGAAGGAAATTGATCAAAATGCAGAGCAAGCAATACAAGAAATTAAAAAGATTAGAGAAGAGCATAACGACAAATTTAACACGCTGCAATAATCCATACAGAGACAGCAGTCAGAAATCCAGAAGATTAACAATAAAATTTGAATTAGACAACTCAATAGAAAGTCATAGGAACAGAATTGAGGCAATGGAAGTCAGAATTAGTGAAACTGAAGATAAAGCACTTGACACGAACAAATTTGAGGAAAAATCAGATAAAAGGATTTTAAAAAAATGAAGAAAGCCTAAGAATTATGTGGGACTCTATTGAGAGGAATAACCTACAAGTGACTGGAGTACCAGAACTGGGGGCATAACAGAAAACACAGAGAGAATTCTTGAAGATTTGTTGGCAGAAAACTTCCCTGATATCGTGAAAGATGACAAGATATCTATGCAAGATGCTCATCATACCCCCCATAAGGTAGATCCCAAAAGAAAGTCACCAAGACGTGTTATAATCAAACTTGCCAAAACCAAAGATAAAGAGACAATTTTAAGAGCAGCTAGGGATAAATGAAAAGTCATCTACAAAGGAGAGTCAATAAGAATAAGCTCGGACTACTCAGCAGAAACCATTCAGGCAAGAAGGCAATGGGATGACATACATAAAGTCTTAAAGCAAAAAAACTGCCAGACGAGAATTATATATCCAGCAAAACTGCCTCTCAAATCTGATGGTGAAATTAGGGCATTTCCAGATAAACAGAAGTTTAGGGAATTTGCAAAAACCAAACCAAAATTACAAGAAATACTAAAAGGAGTCCTCCGATTAGAAAATCAGTAACGTCAGATAACAACCCAAGACTAGAACACAGGACAAAGCAACCAGATATCAACCCAGATAGGGAAGTCACAAAAATAAATCAAAGCTAAAACACTGAAATAGGGAAACAGTTGTCAATATGTAAAAGATGACAACATTAAAACAAAAAAGAGGCACTTAAAAAATGTAGACATAGATTTTTCACATGGAGAGGAAATCAAGGTGAAATGAAGAAATAAAACTCTGGTATAAACTTAGAAAAATAGGGTAAATATTAAGGTAACCACAAAGGAAACTAACAATCCTACATGTCACAATAAAAAATTAGAAAAATATAAAGACTCAGCAAACAAAATCAACAACAATGAAAAAGATGAAAAGAAAATACATAAAGAAAAATGACTCAGTACAGAAAATTAAGTGCAACAAAGAAACTGTGAACAATACACAAAAAAAGACATCAAAATGACAGCAGTAAGCTCATACCTATCAATTATTACACTGAATGTAAATGGACAAAATTTTCCAATAAAGAGACAGAGAGTGGCTGATTGGATAAAAAAGCATGATCCATCTATATACTGCCTACAATAGATGCACCTTAGACTTAAAGACACAAACAGGCTAAAACTCAAAGGATGGAAAAAAAGTATATCAAGCAAACAACACTCAAAAAAGAGCAGGAGTGGCAATATTAGTCTCTGACAAAATAGACTTTAAAATAAAATCCACCACAAAGGATAAGGAAGGGCACTATATAATGATTAAAGGGTCAGTACACCAGGAGGACATAACTATAATAAATATTTATGTACCCAATGACAGGGCTCCAAAATACATAAAACAAACTCTAACAGCACTGAAAAGAGAGATAGAGAGCTCCACAATAGTAGTAGGAGACTTCAACACACCACTTTCGGTGAAGGACAGAACATCCAGAAAAAATCTCAACAAAGACACGGAAGGGCTAAATGCTACAATCAACCAACTTGATCTCATAAACATATACCAAACACTCCACCCAACAGTAGCCAAGTATACTTTCTTTTCCAATGCACATGGAACATTCTCCAGAATAGACCACATATTAGGCCATAAAGCAAGCCTTAACAAAATCCAAAGCGTTGAAATATTACAAAGCATCTTTTCTGACCATAAAGCCATACAAATAGCAATCAACAACAGAAAAAGCAAGGAAAAAAAAAACATTAAACACATGGAAACTGAACAACACCTTTCTCAAAAACTACTGGGTTATAGAAGAAATTAAGGACAGAATAAAGAAATTCATAGAATCAAATGAGAATGAAAACACATCCCACTTTTGGGAGACAGCAAAAGCAGTGCTCAAAGGTCAGTTTATAGCAACAAATGTACACATCCAAAAAGAAGAAAGGGCTATAATCAAAACATTAACCCTAGAACTGGAACAAGTAGAAACAGAGCAGCAAAAGAATCCCTCTGGCTCCAGAAGAAAGGAAATAATAAGAATTAGAGCAGAATTAAATGAAATAGAGAATAGAAAAACAATTGAAAGAGTTAACAAGACCAAAACCTGGTTCTTTGAAAAGATCAACAAAATTGATAAACCATTGGTGAAACTGACAAAAGAAAAACAGGAGATGAACCAGATAACCTATATAAGAAATGAGATGGGTGATATCACAACAGACCCAACTGAAATTAAAAGAATCATAACAGAATACTATGAAAAACTGTACTCTAACAAAGTTGAAAAACTAGAGGAAATGGACAAATTTTTAGAAACTCTCTACCTACCTAAACTAACACAAACAGAAGTAGAACAACTAAATAAACCCCTAACAAAAGAAGAGATTGAAAAGGTAGTTTAAAGACTCCCAACAGAAAAAAAGCCCTGGCCAAGATAGCTTCACTGGACAATTCTACCAACTTTTGGAGAAGAGTTAACACTACTACTTCTAACAGTATTTCAGAGCACAGAAAATGATGAAATACTCCCAAACTCATTCTATGAAACCAGCATAACCCTGATAGCAAAACCAAGTAAAGACACCACAAAAATAGAAAATTATAGACCAATATCCCTCATGAACATTGACACAAAAATCCTCAACAAAATTCTAGCCACTAGAATTCAGTAACGTATCAAAAAAAATAATTCACCATGATCAAGTAGGATTTATACCAGGTATGCAGGAACATTTCAGCATTAGAAAAACAATCAATATCATCCATCACATAAATAAAACAAAAGACAAGAACCACATGATCTTATCAATCAATGCAGAAAAGGTATTTGACAAAGTACAACACCCATTCATGATAAAAACACTCAACAAAATAGGAATAGAAGGGAAATTCCTCAATACAGTTAAGGACATTTATATAAAGCCAACAGCCAGCATCATCCTAAATGGAGAGACTTTGAAAGCATTCCCCTTAACAATGGGAACCAGACAAGGATGCCCTCTCTCACCCCTCTTATTCAGCACTGTGCCGGAGGTCCTAGCCAGAGCAATTAGGCTAGAAAAAGAAATCAAGGGCATCCAAATTAGTAAAGAAGAAGCAAAAGTATCTCTATTTGCAGATGATATTATCTTATACACAGAAAACCCCAAAAAATCCACAAGAAAACTGCTGGAACTAATAGAAAATTTCAGCAAAGTTTCAGGATACAAGATAAACATAAAAAAATCTGTTGGATTCCTTTACACCAACAAAGAGAATCTTGAAGAGGAAATCACCTAATCAATACCTTTTACGACAGCCCTCAAGAAGATAAAATACTTAGGAATAAATCTAACCAGAGACGTAAAAGACCCATACAATGAAAACTACAAGACACTACTGCAAGAAACCAAAAGAGACCTGCATAAGCAGAAAAACATACCTTGCTCATGGATAGGTAGACTCAACTTTGTGAAAATGTCAATTCTACCCAAAGAATCTACAGATACAATACAATCCCGATCCAAATTCCAACTGCATTTTTTAATGAGATGGAGAAACAAATCACCAAGTTCATATGGAAAGGGAGGAGGCCCCAAATAAGTAAAGCATTACTCAAGAAGAAGAACAAAGTGGGAGGTTTCACACTACCTGATTTTAGAAGCTATTATACTGCCATGGTAGTCAAAATAGCCTGGTAGTGGTACAACAACAGATACATAGACCAATGGAACAGAATTGAGAATCCAGACATAAATTCATCCACCTATGAGCAGCTGATATTCGACAAAGGCCCAAAGTCCGGTAATTGGGGAAAAGACAGTCTCTTTAACAAATGCTGCCAGCATAACTGGATATCCATCTGCAAAAAACTGCAGCAAGACCCATACCTCACACCATGCACAAAAACTAACTCAAAATGGATCAAAGACTTAAATATAAAATCAAAAATGATAAAGATCAAGGAATAAAAAATAGGGACAATGTTAGGAGCCCTAATACATGGCATAAACATAATATGAACCATGAGTAACAATGCACAAGCACTAGAAGAGAGACTAGATAACTGGGAGCTTCTAAAAATCAAACACTTACACTCATCAGAAGACTTCACCAAAAGAGTAAAAAGACAACCTACAGACTGGAAAAAAATTTTTGGCCGTGACAAATCCGATCAGCGTCTAATCTCTAAAATCTACAAGATACTGCAAAACCTCAACAACAAAAAGACAAATAACCCAATTAAAAAACAGGCAAAGGATATGAACAGGCACTTTACCAAAGAAGATATTCAGGCGGCTAACAGACACATGAAGAAATGCTCACGATCGTTAGCCATTAGAGAAATGCAGATCAAAACTACAATGAGATATCATCGCACCCCAACAAGGTTAGCATTAATCCAAAAAACACAAAATAATAAATGCTGGAGAGGTTGGGGAGAGACTGGAACACTTATACATTGTTGGTGGGAATGTAAAATGGTACAACCACTTTGGAAATTGATTTGGCACTTCCTTAAAAAGCTAGAAATAGAAGTACCATAAGATCCAGCTATCCCGCTCCTTGGAATTTATCCTAGAGAAATAACAGCCATCACATGAATAGATATATGCACACCCATGTTCATTGCAGCACTGTTCACAATCACAAAAAGATGGAAACAAAGTAGGTGCCCATCAAGGGACAAAAGGGTAAACAAATTATGGTCTATCCACACAATGGAATACTACGCAACAACAAAGAACAATGATGGAGACGTGAAACATAACATGGAGGAATCTGGAGGGCATTATGCTGAGTGAATTTAGTCTGTCACAGAAGGACAAATATTGTATAAGACCACTATTATAAGAACTCAAGAAAAGGTTTAAACACAGAAAACAACATTCTTTGATGGTTACAAGGGTGGGGAGAGAGGGTGAGGGTTATTCACTAACTGGATAGTAGACAAGAATTATCTTAGCTGAAGGGAAGGACAGCACACACTACAGGGGAATTCAGCACATCTGGACTAAACCAAAGCTATGAAGCTTCCTGAATACAATCAAATACTTTAGGGGACAGAGTAGCAAGGATAGAGATCTGGGGACCATGCTTTCAGGGAACATCTAGGTCAATTGGCATAACAAAGCTCATTAAGAAAGTGTTCTGCATCCTACTTCTGTAACTGGCATTTGAGATATTAAAAGCTTGCAAGTGGCCATCTAAGATGCATCAATTGGTCCCAAGCACCTGGAGTAAAGGAGAATGAAGAACACCAAAGACACAAGGAAAGTAGTAGCCCAAGAGACAGAAAGGGTTGCATAAACCAGAGACTTTATCAGCCTGAGACCAGAAGAACTAGATGGTGCCCGGCTACCACCAATGACCGCCCTGACAGGGAATACAACAGAGAGTCCCTGATGGAGCAGGAGAAAGGTGGGGTGCAAAACTCAAATTCTGGTAAGAAGACCAGACTTAATGGTCTGACTGAGACTGGAGGAACCCTGGAAAGCATGGCCCCCAGATTCTCTATCAGCCCAGAACTAAAACAATTTCTGAGGCCAACTTTTCAGACAGAGTTCGGACTGGTCTGTAGGACATAAAGGGGAACTCGTGGGGAGTGTGCCTCTTAGCTCAGGTAGATACAAGAGACTAAACGGGCAGCTCCTGTCCGGAGGCGAGATGGGAAGGCAGAGAGGGTTAGGAGCTGGTTAGGTGCTAGCATAACTAGATATGGATGTAGGGAATCAGGGATGGAAAGGAGGAGTGTGCTATCACAGTATGGGGAGAGCAGTTAGGGTCACATAACGATGTATGCATAAATTTTTGTATGAGAAACTAACTTGAATTGTAAACTTCATCTGAACTACAATAATAAAAAAAATTTAAAAAAACAAAACAAAGTGCTTTACAGACATCTGGTAATTTAATCCTCATAGCAACCCTGTAATGTAAGTAGTATCATTGTTCCCATTTATAGATGAGCAAACTGAGCACAGGAGGTGAAGTGATGTATGCAGTTCATGTGACTGGTAAGTGGTGAAATCAGGACTTGAACACAGGCAGTCTGGCCCCAGAGCCTGTCCTGAGCCGCTGACAGTGCTGCCTTTTATGGTGTTTTTTTTTTTTTTTTAAGTTACTATTATTTTTAATAAACTTTTAGGCAAAGCTCATAAAAACAATCATCATATGGTTCCTAACAAAAATCCAGAGTCATAAGCTTTTATTATAGAATGCCATCAACCTAATAATTCTGTTTTTATATTAAAATCATATGTAATTATGCTTTCAGTCATAGGTGAAGCAGCTCCTTCTTTCAAACATAGCAAGAGTCCATCTTCTGATATTCTTAGTCAGGCTTCTCAGACTGGAGTTTCTGCACCAACCCAGGTTCTCAGCCTGCTCACAGGAAGTACAGGTATATCTCTTGGGAGTGTCACAGTTATGTGAAGATTTGGAGGAAATTATTATAGTAAATGAAATATGAGTATCTATTATAAAACCAAAAACATGTTGTTGTCGCGTTGAGTCCTATTCATAGCAACCGTATATGACAGAGAAGAACCGCCCCATTGAGTTTTCAAGCAGCTGCAGGTGGATTCAAGCTGCTGACTTTTTGGTTAGCAAGCCAACCCTTAACCACGGCACCACCAGGGCTCCAAATATCTATTATAAGGCTGAGTTTTTTTTTTTTTTTAATTAGGATAAAACAAAAGATGTTAAAGAAATTTGGAGTTTACAGCAGATCGCTTCAGGTTCTAACCTAAGACAAGGACAGGGACCAGGAGTGAGGGGGAGGCAGTGTTGGGTTTGTGTTCATGACTCTCTACCATTTGGAGCCAATTTGGTGGAAAAGTCTAAGAAACAGTAAAGAACAAAACTCAAGCACTGTTTGTACAAAAGTCAAGTGCCATAAGATTTTTTTTTTTAATCTTGTTTTCCACAGAAATAGCCACAATAATTTTCGGCACTTTTATAATTTGAGGAACTGGCTAGAAGAATTAAATGGTGAAAATAGAATAGGTGATCCTCATGTGAGAGCCATAAACAATTTATTTTACAAGAAGTAGGAACAGAAACAACCAACCTATTGATTTGGGGAAAAAAAAATTTCTTTCTCTATTCTTATAAGGGTAAAAAACAACTTCATCTTCTCTCAGGAACCACTGTGTTCGATGAACCACCTCTGTGGACAAACCTTATCTGGGGCACTGTGGGAAGGTTCCAAGGAAAGGAGAAGACATACTTTTAACCCTTCAGTAGCTTCTACGCAAGTGGTACAGATGGGGTGAACATACATTAAAATGCCTGAAATGTCAAACACAGTGAGTGTGTATAGCAGCTTATGCCAGAGTTTTGTTTGGATAAAATGATTATAGACATGTAAAAAAAGAAACTACTGGGTCTGAGTCTATTCATTTAGTGCTTAAATGCCCAACAGGTGGAATCCTCATCAATTCAAATAGGTAGGCTTGTGCATGCCCCTTGTAAATAAAGTGTCTGTCTATCTTTGCGTAAGAAAGCAAATACAGACTAAGGCATTCTCTGGATAAAAGCAGTTTGGGTGTTATTGGGTTCTGTTATTGGGTCACATGAATAACTCTTCTTTTTTTTTTTTATCGTTGTGCTTTAAGTGAAAGTTCACAATTCAAGCCAGTCTATCATGCAAAAATTTATACATACATTGTTATGTGACCCTAGTTGCTCTCCTTATGCTGTGACAGCACACTCCTCCTTTCTGCCTTGGATTTCCAGTGTCCATTCAACCAGCTCCTGGCCCTCTCTGCCTTCCCATCTCACCTCTGGACCGGAGCTGTCCATTTAGTCTCATGTATCTACTTGAGCTAAAAAGCACACTCTTCACAAGTATCATTTAATGTCCAATAGTCCAGTCTAATCTTTGTCTGAAGAATTGGCCTCGGGAATGGCTTCAGTTCTGGGTTAACAGAGTCCAGGGGCCATGTCTTCCGGGGGTCCCTCTAGTCTCAAACAAACCACCAAGTCTGCTCTTTTTACTAGAACTTGCATTCTGCACCTCACTTTTCTCCTGCTCTGTCAGGAACTCTCTGTTGTGTTCCCTGTGAGGGCGGTCATTGGTGGTAGCTGGGCATCATCTAGTTACTCTGGTCTCAAGTTGATGAAGTCTCTGGTTTATCACATGAATAACTCTTAAGTTAAATGTTCACAATCCCTCTAGAGGGGACCTGTTGGATACATAATTGAAGCATTAAATACATAATGGCCGCTGGCTTTAATAGTGTGCAAAGTGTGCACAACAAGCCCTACCTTCCTTTGCTGCTACCCTACTGCCCCTACATTGTCAAATCCGCATGTGTTACTGAGTGACTACTCTTCACAAGACTGTAAGTCACCCAGGAGCCATCCTGGTGAAACACGTAAATATCTGTTCTTTTGGGTATAGGAATGTTCTGTCAGATGGTTAGTGGTTAAAATATGAAGTTTGTCTCCGATTTAAACAAAGCCTTAACTTCAAACATGGAATAAATTAAATTTAATTGTCAAGTTCTACTAGTTTCTCACTCCAACATCTCTCTGACATCTTGGTCTGGTTCTTGGTCAGGCTTTGCTTAAAAGCAAAATTGAATAAAAACCCATTTGACTGTCAACCAAACTTAGCCATTATTTGTTGATAATAGGTTATCAAAGTAAGGAACAATTCTAATTCAATTCAATTCAATAATCCTAATTTTCAGGCAAAAGAAAATCTGTTCAAATTTCATACTCAACAAATTCATGAAGCACGAAAAGTACCTAATTATGTCCACTACTAAAAAGAATAGTTTACGAAAAATTAATTGAAGACTTTTCAATGATATTTTTAACTAACTTGATTTCTCTGTATTTTTCCCAGATTAGAAAGTTGAACTCAACGAAAGTATCAATAAACTTATTTTAAGAGGGCAAATAAGTCACTATGCAAAAGAAGCAAGGACTATGTTCAAGGGAAGTACGAGTATTCAAATATTTATTTTTTAAGAATTTTTTAGTTTGAATGGCAATCATATTTTAATTAGTGTTTTATCAATATGTTATACATAACATTTGACTTGTGGTATGTTTTAATACACTGATCATGTTTTAGCACAGTTATAAAATAACAAATGCAATGTTATTGTTACTCAACAAGTACGTAACATAGCTGATCTCATAAAAACATCATCATGGAAGAAATGCGTGCTTATACTGTAACTAAGGGTGGCAGTCCAGTAACTTCCAGGAACATATAGATATATGCATCATCAGGCACACTGTCAAGGTAGGACTTTAGTGCTTTTGGAATGAGCTCCATCCAGGAGTCAGGAGGTGAGTGTGGGTTTGGCCTGGGAAAAGAGCTCCAGGTTAGCCCTGGGAAACGTGGGAGTGTGGACACTGCTTATTTCCAACTTCTCCCTCCTTCCTACACTGTGTCTAAATAAACCTCTGGCAAGAGGTAAACTGGGAACTCTGCAGGATATTGAGTTCTAAGACATTAAAAATATTTCCATTTGTCAGGGAAAACGCTTAAATTTGAAAAATCTACTAGAAGGCTGCTAGTAGTGGTCCAAGGGCCTGTGGGACCTTATCATTTTAGTTAGTTGATTTCTAAGGAAGACAGACTCAGCTGACTACAGGAAAAAGGCAGGGGGAAGCTGGGAGATGTTATCTTAAAGAACACACATAAATTAGAATGGATCACTAGGTCGTAGGGCCCCAGATGCACCCCAGGGTTAGGCCCCGGTCTCTCTCTCTGGATTTTTTTAATGGCCTCTCTCATGGACTCTACTTGACTCAGTTTCTGTCAAAGATACTCTTTCCTGACCAGCTTCTTCTCTCTTTTCTATGCGACTTCATAACTTCGTCTTGCCCATGGCTTTGGCTTACTCAAGCCTGTGGCGGTTTTACAACTCCAGTAAAATTGCTACCTGGCAATTCTTTCCTTGTTTCTTAGTTCAGATTTCCAAGGGGAAGACTGTAGTTGGCCCAGCTCACCTTCATATGCCATCCCCTGGGTAGATGATGGCAAGCCTAAAGACTGAATGTTCTCGGGTCAGCCTTGTCCAATCACTGTGTGGATGTGGGGTGCAGCTCATGCAAGGGGTCAAGACTTTAGGGAGCAAAGGCTACAGATGGAGCAGATTCCTTAGAAAGGCCTGTGGCATGCTGATTGACAGCGATCCCAGTCTCTAGAACACTTCATTTTAAATATCTTCTTGGCTTTTTAATTAAACTTTTCAATTATTCTTTCAACACATTTTTTATTAAGGAAACTCAATGGCTCAGAAATAAGGGAGAAATAACAATTGGAGGAGGAAAACAAGGTTGCTTGACAGCACTTGCTCACCAGCCACACCCTCACTGCAAGTCTCATCTCCTGACAGACTTGTGGAGGTTCAGCAGTTGGTGAAGATCACTCATCATTTGAAGCACATTGTTGATTTGACAACTCTATGAAATGTATTATTCTGTCTCTATGAGGCAAAGACCCTCTTTTTATGCACAATCTCCACCTTGACATAAAAACTCAGTTTGAGTCCTAACAGTACAAAATTCAACACTGGAGGGTCTGAGGTATTTTAATCTGAAATAATAGTTCATTAAGATATAAATAAAAGCAAATACAGCTACCAGGGCAGGGAGGGTTGGGGGCAGATGGGGATATAGGGAGAAAGGGAAGGAGAACGTACATGAAGAGTGATGTTTCCTATTTAATACATTGCAGGAGTCACAGGCTAAAGTCTTGTGCCTGTTGTTATTTGGTTTGTTTTGTTTTTGCTTTTCCGACATATTTGTTTTAACTCTTTTTTCCTTGGCAGATATTTAACCCATGAAATGCTTAAAAAAGATCTTTCACTATCTCAGCCAGCTGATCAAGGTCAATGTCAACGGTGATCAGTCATGTTGATACTATGCGCCTTCAATATATGATGAAAGTAACACTTTACCTCTGTGGTCTTCCTCCCCAAAACCTCTAACACCCAGTCTAATCAGGAAGAAGACCTCCCTATTGAGGGACAGACTACAAAATACCTGACCAGCACTCCTCAAAACATTGAAGGACATCAAAAACAAGGACAGTCTGAGAAACTGTCACAGACAAGAGAAGCCTATGGAAACGTGATGACTAAATTGTAATGTGGTATTTTTGGACTCAATGGTCTCAAATACATAAATGATCAGGAAGGTGGCTCAGGACCAGGCAATGTTTCTTTCTGTTAGATGTAAGATCACCACTAATCAGAGCAAATTCAATGGCAACGGAGAACAACATCCTGGATGGGATCCTGGAACAGAAAAAAAAAAAAGTAAAAACTAAGGAAATCTGAACAAAGTATGGACTTTAGTTAATAATAATATATCAATATTTGTTCATTGATTGTAACAAATGTACCACACTAATGTAAGTTATTCACAATAGGGGAAATTGGGTGCAGAGCATATAGGAACACTCTGAACATCTTTGCAATTTTTCTGTAAATCTAAAACTGTTCTAAAAAATTAAGTTTATTAAAACAATCATTACTATTTAGAAAAACATTAAAAAAAGTATTTGTTGTTTGTTTTAGTGAGACATTTTAATATGGTAATTCTGATTTGCTGCGCTTGCTCTTTCACAATTCTTCTATAAATTCCCTGGAGTTATATTTCATAAATTCATCTTGCCCCTAGGTTCTGGAGAGAGAATACAAGGAGAGAAATGGTAAGTAGAAGGGGGTTACATTGTTCAGGGATTTCATCCTTCTAACAATTTGTTGTTGTTGTTGTTAGTTGGTTTCAAGTCCAATATGACCCATGATGACCCCATGTGTACAGAGTAGAACTGTTCCAGAGTGTTTTCAAGGTTGTGTCCTTTCAGAAGCAGGTCACCAGGCCTATCTTCTGAGGCATCTCTGAGTAGGTTCAAACTGCCAAGCTTTCAGCTAGTAGTTGAGCTCTTAATCATTTGTGCCACCCAGTGACTCCTGAGAAATATATTGCTTTAAAGAATAAATGAATAAAGCATTTGATAACACAACCATGACTTTCAGACTAGGCTCCACTTTTTAAAATAACCCAATTGTACTACAATGAACACTACAATTATACAAAAAAAAAAAAAATACCCAGTTTCTCCAATATAAGCCACTGTTTTCATTTTTTAAAAATATTCCTTCCCATTTGATACAATCATAGTGCTGATGAAACTGAGTGTTCTGATTTTTATATTAACCTTTTATCATAAACATTTCCCAGGTTACTCCACAGTCTTCAAATTTTCATTTCAAAAGCCTATGTAACAGTCCATCAAGTGGATGTACCACAATTTGGTTAAACAATTCCCTATTGCTAAAGTTTCAAATAATCCTTTCTACCATGGAAGAATAAAACTCCCCTACCCCTGAGTCGGAATAGACCCGACAGCAATGGATTCAGTTTGGTTAGCCTTCCTAGGTTGCCCAGCCAAAGGTTGAGAGGATGACTATAGTATATTTATTCTTTGGAAAAACATCCAGTGTCTGAACTCTTGACCTAGGCCTCCTGCTAGGGCCTAGCAAGGAGGTGAGCAGAGCCCAGGCTCAGCAGTTCTCCAGCAGTAGAGCAGAAACTCTGCAGCTCCTGGGCCTGTCCCCTGCCTGGCCATTCCCTTTCCAGTTCTCATGATGCCCTCCCTGCTCAAAAATCAAAAGTTATCTGGCCTCAGGCATTTAAAATATCTCTCACCTACTCATAAAAAAGAAAATGAAGGTTGCTATTGTTAATTTTATGCATCACATGTCTTCAAAATGAAATCTCTTCATGGGTAGGAACTCAAAAAGGGAAAAATAACAGGTGAGGGAGGCAATGCCAGATAATGAATCATAAAACTGCAACTTCTTATAAGGCGGAGGTAATGTGTTGTTTGTAAGATGTCATCGTGCTAGATCATCACCGAAGCCTGTCAACTATGGAGAGATAAATGCCAGATACACCTGGGAGTTTACTGTGTGTGTGTCCATGTGTTAAAATTACAAGTGACTAAATGAGGTTTGTTATTCTTCCTGCCTTCACTGCAAAAGTACCAGCTCAAGTCTGATTTTGCTACAGTTAGAGAAAAGAAAGAAGGTAGATTTATTATTTAAAAATGTTCTTTGGTAAAAGGAATGGGAGACCATGGGGCTCCCGCCAAGATGTCTAGGAGTGCTCAGTATCTACTTATAAAAAAGATCACTAAATTTATAGAATTTACATCGGGAAAATGAAAATCATGAGTAATGTTCTTGTGGAAAAAGGACATTCTGGATTATCCCATACAAACCAGCAATAGAAGGTGGCTGGAGTTCTGCCCATTCAGCCTCAACAGTAAACATTTGTGGGGTCAGTCCCACACAGGCTGTTCCTTTCTTCGTGAAATGGAATCAACACATGCTCATCTCAAGAAAGAGTGGAAGAGCCCAGAGACTGAGATAAAGGCAGATGATGTCACATGCATTGCCTTTGATACACCTCAGTGACCAGGATCCAAGATGCACGTGGTAATAAGTCTGATGTACAAGGCCAGCAATTACCTGTGATCTGGAGTGGATTGTATAAGCAGGCTAGTACACCTTGTAAAGACATTTCAGGGGAAAAGGACCTATAATACACTGGGACTTTTATACCTAGACATGATAATCTTTTTTTTGGTGGGGGGGGCACATTGACCTACTTTCCTTTTGGTAAGATTCCTTTAGATGCCAATAGACTTTAATCCATCATTTAAAAAAAAAACTAAACCAAAACTTTTGCCATTGAATCAATTCCAACTCATAGTGACCCTATATAGGACAAAGTAGATCTGCCCCATAGGGTTTCCAAGGAGCAGCTGGTGGATTCCAACTGCCAACCTTTCGGTTAGCAGCCAATCTCTTAACCACTGTGCCACCAGAGCTCCTTAATCCATCACAGTAGAATTTAACGTCCTGAAAATTCCATGCATCTCTTTTCCTGTATAATATTTTCCTGTTTTCAGATTACTATTCCCTTTTTTAAAATTCTGGTAGCATTTTTCCATGTTGAAATGAATAAAAATCAGACAACTTATAATTTATTTTGTGTAGGTTAGTTGGCCTTGTAGTGTCAAACCTTCTCATTCTTCATAGGAGATCAATCTGAGTGTTCAAGAACTTGCTTGATTCATAGCCTAACTCACCCTCTAGTGCAACCTGATGAATCAGTCTCAACATCAGTTTTAGCAATGTGGAAAAAAGCTGTATTATTTAATGCCTCAGAATAATCTATTAGTGAGTTCCTTAAGCCCTCTATCTATTTCATCCATCTTTGTATTGATCATAGGGTCTAGCTGAGATCTTTTCCAATAGGAGCTCAGTAAGTGTCTACTAAACGCATTAAATAAGGTAGAAATATAAAAAGAGACAAAGTTAGAATGTGAGTATAGGTTAACATTAGAAATCTGAGGCAAGTTTTTTGAAGGCGGTGTCATGGATTGAATTATGTCTCCCAAAAAATATGTGTATCGATTTGGTTGGGCCATGATGATTCCAGGTATTGTGTGATTTTTCTATATGTTGGAAATCCCACCTCTATGATGTTAATGAGGGAGGGTGGGCAGCAGTTGTGTTAGTAAGGCAGGACTCAATCTACAAGATTGGATTGTATCCTGAGGCAATCTCTTGAGATATAAAAGAGAGAAGTGAGCAGAGAGACAGGGGGACCTCATACCACCAAGAAAGCAGTGCTGGGAGTAGAGGGCATCCTTTGGACTCGTGGTCCCTGTGCAGGGAAGCTCCTAGTCTGGTGGAACATTGATGAGAAGGCCAACAGAGAGAGAAAGCCTTCCCCTGGAGTTGACT
The DNA here is from genome assembly GCA_030035585.1 of Dugong dugon. Classification (NCBI taxonomy): domain Eukaryota; kingdom Metazoa; phylum Chordata; class Mammalia; order Sirenia; family Dugongidae; genus Dugong; species Dugong dugon. The sequence continues at coordinate 157,172,721 of CM057464.1, forward strand.
TTTAGCGTACTTTACTGTGAAGAAATAAATTTCTCTTTGTTAAAGCCATCCACTTGTGGTATTTCTGTTAGAGCAGCACTAGATGACTAAGACAGGTGGGTTCTCCTGGCTGCCTTACTCTCCCATGCTACGTTGCAACTAGCTGTGGCACGAGGGAGAGTTTAGTGCTCCTACCACAGATCTAATGCCCATCTCTGGCTGCCCGGGAGCTGTAGGTTCGTATGGAGAGCAGGGCTTAGGAGACCAGGCGAAGCAGGGATGGAGGTGTTGTCTGAACACATGAAGAAACTTCCAGCCACAAAATCACAAGTGTTTCAGGGCATCAACCTTTGGAAGGTGATGTGATGTTGCCAAGTGGAAGCAGCCTTGAGCCAGGACACATGCCTTGGCTGAGGAGGCTGGGGCTGGATTCTAGCCCCATGTGTCTCCTCTGTAAGACCTCCTATACGGTGTTCCATAGCACAACTGCATGTGGTAGACTTACAGATATGGTAGTGGAACATGTGAGAAGTAAGGTGAAATTGCTCCAGGCAATGAACAAGAAGCCAGATGGCAAACAGCAAGAGCTGCTCAGACTGAGGGCCCTAAGTCTGAGCTTGCCGGGATAGCTTTGTGTGTCACTTAATCAGCTAGTTCACCCAAAAGGAGTCATCACAGTGAGTGCTAGACTACTAACTGAAAGGTGAGTAGTTCATACCCACGCAGAGGTGCCTTGGAAGTAAGGCCTGATGATCTGCTTCCTGAAAGTTTGCAGCCTTGACAACCCTATGGGGCAGTTCTATTCTGCATGCATAGGGTCACTGTGAGTCAGAATCAACTCAACAGCAACCAACAACAACAACACGAGACTCTTAGTTCTACTGAAACACAGAAGGGGGACAGGAAGGCGAGACAGTGGTTATAGGATAAGACATGGGTGGTCCCTCCTTGACTGAAGGGCTGGATGGTTTTCCAGCAGCAGCTGTTCAGGCTGGGAACCGACTTGCTCCCCACAGTGCAAGCACCACTGACCTTCCTGGACGGCACTCATTCTGTGGGCATAAGTACAAAAGCAGTGGGATTCGTTACGTTTCACTGGCACCATAAGACTCCATCTCTGACGAGTTATCTATTCTAGCAGTGAAAAGATTCTGATGCACGCTCCCAGCCATACACACAGGCCAATTTGTTTGGGAAGTCGGGGGGCTTCTGATGATAATTCATCTTGCAGCACCCCCCTGAGGACTCCTCTGAACTGTGACCACAGTGTAATTAATCTAGATGCTGAACAAGGAGAAGGAATTCGGTCATGCAGTGATGCCCTGACCGAGCAGTGGCGGGCTTCCTGACACAGGCCTCCAAGTTACTGAGCTTGCTCTTAGCCCTTGGCTATTTCTGAGTCACTTGGTACAGGACTCCTGACAGACACTTCTGTCCGCTGTTTGAAGTGACACATGGATTAAAATTATGACCTGCAGAGTGGCACACTCTCAGATCAAGTTCAAATCAACAAGCATTTGCTGAGCATCTAGCACTGATTTGAGAATTTGGAGAAATCCTGGGATTTGGAACTTTAACTGATAGGAAGGCAAGAAATTAGCATTCTCCCATTCCCCTGGCTTCGCCTTGCTAGTGATGCCTTTTACGTGTGAACACTGTATGGTTCCTATAAAGCAGTGCATTAACATCTATCCGTACCTGCTAGGTTAGCTGCCACCAAGTCCGTGTTGATTCATGGTGACCCTATGTAGCACGGCAGGAAATGCTGCCCAGTTCTATGCCATCCCCATGATCAGTTGCAGTTCAGAAAATGTTCCATTGTGATTTGTAGGGTGTTCATTGGCTACTTTTTCAGAAGTAGATCACCAGGCCTTTCTTCCTAGTCCCTGTTAGTCTCAAAGTTCTGCTGAAACCTGTTCAGCATCATAGCAACATGCAAGACTTCACTGACAGACAGGTGGTGACTGCACATGGCTGGGAATCGAACCTGGGTCTTCCTCATGGGAGGCGAGAATTCTACCACCCAACCTTTCAAATAATCCTACCAAAGAAGACTGTGCTCTATCAATAGTAGAAGGCGTGTTATTTCTTTGACCACAGGGTTATGAGCTATTAATCTTAAAGTCAAGTCTTGGAAATGGTTTTTAAGAAACAAAAAGATGTAACTAAGACTACAACATTTTATTCTGCAATCAGTGCCTTTGTCTGCGGTAGGGCATTATACATTTCTGTTAGTTTTTCACTTCTTAAACTTCTCTATAATGGACATAGAACGATGGCACATAGTAGGTGCTTGTTTGAGTCTGGGTTCCCTAGAAAGCAGAACCTGAGACAAAGATCTGCAGGCATGTAGTTTATTTTTGATGTGTATGTCATGGATTGAATTATGTCCCCTCAAAAATGTGCTTATCAGTTTGGCTGGGACATGATTCCCAGTATTGTGTGGTTGTCTTCCATTTTGTGATTGTAATTCTATGTTAAAGAGGATTAGGGTGGGATTGTAACACCCTGACTAAGGTCACATCCCTGATCCAAAGTAAAGAGAGTTTCCCTGGGGTGTGGCCTGCACCACCTTTTATCTTACAAGAGATAGAAGGAAAGGGAAGCAAGCAGAGAATTGGGGACCTCATATTATCAAGAAAGCAGTGTCAGGAGCAGAGCATGTCCTTTGGACTCAGGGTTCCTGCTCCTAGAAGCTCCTAGTCCAGGGGAAGACTGATGACAAGGACCTTCCTCCAGAGCAGACAGAGAGAGAAAGCCCTCCCCTGGAGCTGATGCCCTGAATTTGGACTTCTAGCCTCCTAGACTGTGAGAAAATAAATTTCTCTTTGTTAAAACCATCCACTTGTGGTATTTCTGTTAGAGCAGCACTAGATGACTAAGACAAGTACATATACTGTGCATCTATGTGGACCAGATGCTTTTGCTCATTTTGTCTTATTTAATTTTCACACCATTGCTAAACAGTAATAACAATAACAGGTAATCTTTAAATAGCACTATTGTAAGCAGTTCACAGATATTCACTCAATGGTAACCACCAACAATCTTATTAGTAGCCTCCTTTTATAAATGAAGAAACTGAGGCTCAGAAAAGTTAATAAAATGCCCAAGCTCTCACAGCCAAAAATGGCACAGTCAAGGCCAAATCCAGGTAATCTGGCACCAGTGTTTGCCTTTAACCACAATGCTCTACTGCCTGGATTGTTTTAGCACAGGTATGTTAAGCTTTCAACTAGGCTGCTTCCTTACTACAATACAAATGAAATCTGTTTTTCTCCCTTAACCTGCAAGATTCCTTAAAAACAACATCAGTTTTTCTACGTGGAAGACTAATATGTGTTCATTGTAGAAAACCTCTCAACTCTTAAATTGTTCATTATTTTCTTGTTTTATGTTTCTAGTTTTCTATTACTTCATGTTTTATTCCCATTTTTCTCTTTTTATCCTAGTATTTAATTTGGCTTTTTATTATTATTTTTTGTTTTAGTGTTCTTTGAATTTTTCATTGTTTTAAGTCCTGATGGCACAATAGTTAAGCGCTCAGCTGCTGACTTAAAGTTTGGCAGTTTGAACCCACCCAGCAGCTCCATGGAAGAAGGACATGACCATCTGCTCCCATAAAGATTACAGCCTAGCAAACTTGATGGGGCACTTCCACTCTGTCACATGCGGTGGCTATGAGTCGAAATCGACTCAACATCACCTAACAACAACAAAATATGTAACTTCTAATTTATCATTTGTTCTTGGTTTTTAAATGACAGAAAGGAAATGTAGCTGAAGAGAGACCAGTCGTAAGCATAGCCCTGTAGCATCTCCTAGGAAGGACCCGTCCTGCAACAATGATGCACTTCCTTCATGTCTCGTGCCAGCCAGCTCCTTCTTGAGCAGTTGCACCATCTAAATTCATTCACTGGACAGACCACTTTTGAGACAGGGGACAGATGTCAGGAGAGATGCATCATTCAGAAACTTTACTAATATATTTCTCAATTTCATTTTACAAAGCACTCACAGTATCGATTCTTCTCATATTACTCCTTAGAAGAAGGCATAGTATAATAAGGTATGAGATTTACAGCCAGGTTTCTAGAGTTCAGCATTCAATTTTTCTGCCTCTAGCTTGTCTACCACTGGTCTGATGATCTTCTGGAACAGTGGTGGTAAGCGCAGCATTTCTTATCAAATTAAACATACATTTACCGTACGAGCCAGCAATCCACTCCTACTCCCACCCAAGAGAAATGAAAACTCATGTTCACACAAAATCTAATATGTGAATGTTTACACTGTTATTTTCAAGCACTAAAAACTAGAAACAACCCAAATGTCATTCATGTTTAAGGAATTACTCTGATAGCAGTGTGGAAGGTGTTGTACTGCCAGTTTCCAAGACTGCCCTGATGATACTGGCCTTCTGATACTCATGCCCTATGTAGTCTCCTCCCTTCAACAGAATATGCATGACCAACAGAGTATGGTGGAGGTGACAACATGTGGCTTTGAGGCTAGGTAGTAAAACGAGTTACAGCTTCTGCCTTGACATCACCTCCTCTAGTAGAAGCTAGCCGCCAGGCCATGTGGTCATTCAAGCAGCCCTGTGGAGTGGCCTACCTGGAGGAACTGAGACCTCCCACCAACAATCCTCACCGATATGTTAGCCATGTAAGGGAGTCACCTTGGAAGTGGCTCCACCAGCTTCAGTCAAGTCTTCAGACAACTGCAGCCTCAGTGGACATCTTGTTAGATAACAACTCCATAGGGAACCCCAAGACAGAACCACATAGCTAAGCTTCTCCCAAATTCCTGACCCACAGAAACTATGAGAGATAAAATGTGTTGATTGTTGCTTTAAGTCACTAGATTTTAGGATAATTTTTTATTCAGCAATAGATAATCAGTATAAATGGATTTAAGGGAACAAGACCAAAGGCAAGGAGATTGGTTAGGAAGTCATAGAACAGTCCAGGCCAGTGACGAGGAGGGCCTGAATTAGGGCTGTGGGGTACAGATGGAGAGGAGAGCAGGATCTGAGAAATACTCAGGAACGTAAATGTGCTTGTGATCAAGAAGATGTGTGTGCTCCAGAGGGTGGAATTATTCTTAGCTTTCTGGCTTGGGTGGCTAGATGCCAAAAATTAAAATAGAAAATGCAGGAGGGAGAGTATGATCGGAGAAAAGGATGTTGAGCTCAGAACTATGACGCTGAATTTGAGATGCACTGAGGTTCTAAGTGGACATACCACTAAAGACCTCCACAGTGCCTACTTAAATGGTCTCTTTTCAGTCATTAGCTTCCTGGAGCGCTCTGCTTCATTTGACTTTATTAACTACACCTTATTTCTGCAGATTCTCTACTTACTTGGCTCACTTTTGGCTCTTCTCCAGCTCTCACGTTTTCTCTATAGTCTGCCTCATGGCCTCCGTTGCTCATCCAAGCGTTCGTGTTTTATAGGATTCCACCTCAACCCACTACTCAACTGTCTCCAAATGCTTTGCAGTGCGTCTCTCAGAGTCTAAGATCTCTCTCCTGGAATTCAGTAGAAGACAATTTTAAAAACAAATAACCTTATATATTGTCTCTTTTTGTGGCTACATATTCAAATTTCTAATTGACATAGTTATGTTCTCCTTCATATCAGTTTGAAATATCTGTTACTGTTTTAATGTCATAACTGTGTATCAGCATCTCTATCTAATTAGTAATGTTGAGTAACTATGGGGTTTTCAGGAGCACAGGGGAGTAGACCCCTGAGCTATCATTAGAACTGTTCACAAATATTTCTGTTGCCCTTCTGAGCGTGTAGTAGAATAATACTTCCATGTCTTTTTATCCTTTACACTAAAGTGTGGTTGTATTCCTTGCTTTGGCCAATAAAGTGTGAAGTGACATATGTAACTTCTACAGGAAAGAATTAAGAGTCAGTGCATCATTTACCAAGTACTCTCCCCTTTATTTGATGTTGGGTCCCTGAATGACTATAGGGAGCAGAGCTCCCTGTTGATGGACATTAGGCATGAATATGAGAGAGAAATAAATTTTCGTTATGTAAAGAAACTAATTTGTTGTTGTTGTTGTTATAATACCATTATCTAGTCTAACCTAACTGATAGAACTGCACTAGAATCCCAGGTAATACAAGAGCACATCTTCTCAGTTCCTGAGGACTCTTGTATCAAGGGAGTAATATTTGAAATTTAATGATCTCAAATACCTAAATTAACTAAGTGCTAATGACGTATATACTCTCTTAGGTCATACATACCAATCCCAATTCATACATACCAATCACACTTGAAGGAAGGGAGATCATTAGTTGGTTTAAAATTGTTTCATTCAATATCAGGTTTTAAAACTTAGGTCAAATATAGAGGACACTTGAAACAAAATTTGAACATCCTTTAGACTATCAAGGGGACATAGCATCTTCAGGACACTATCTGAATGTACAAGATTGTTTGAAGGACAGAGTAAAACACTTGGCAACTTAGAGGTAGAATCAAGGTATGAGAAAAGTTGTAAGAGAATAGTTATAATATATTTCTTCTATTACTCTATAATTCATTAAATATCACCACTTCATGACAAACTGCTGTTGTCACTTTCTTATTAGTCTAGGTAACTTTGGGCAATATTAGTCCTGCAAAATTTTTAGAATGCTGATAATTCATGTTAAAATGAGTTTTCCCAAGAGTTTCCATACAATACTGCATGCATATTCTTTTAAATAAAATTCTTATAAGAATATATCAATTTGCTTCGTTTAAACACTTCACCTGTTGACCTACTGCCACCTAAGGGAATTATGGAAGTGGGCAAAAATGATGAATGACGGACAACAAAATAAATGAAACCTTCCCAGAATACTGGTGGGAACTCGAGTGCGCTACATCATTCTTCAAACAGTTGCATTAGCTACATTCTCCCAGAAAAATGGAAGGTCACCTGTGATACAGTTTTTGAGCAAACTCTGAGGAACATATTATATGATATTATAGCACTCTTCTAAACAGTGAATATTGTTTAGAATATTGATTCATTTTCTGAGTCAATAGAGATATTGTTAAATAAGGAATTTAATATCTAGATAACTGAGACAAAAAATACTTGGTCTTGAGGAAAAGGGTGTCTTTGTCTGTTAAATTATTTACTTAAGATTGATCATATTGCATTACGTAAACAAAACACAAAAGCTGCTATCAGGTAGCACGATAGAACAATTGGTTTTAATCTAAATAATGCTTGAGCTGACTTATTATTATAAATGAATCTTTGGGCTTCTGTCAGTTTATCATGTTACTCTTGGTATTGGGCACAATATACACAATTCTGTATTCTAGACGGTAAACAAATCATTTGTTCAACAAGGGATAAAACAGTGAATAAACATGTTCTAACCTTCGAGGTGGCTCCATTCTAGTGGTGGCTATAGGCAAATAAATAGACAGTTACAATGAAGCTGCTAAGTGCTTCCAGGAAGCAAGTGCAGGGAGATGTGGAAACATTCAGGGGACATCTGAGCCTATATAGGGGCTTTAGGGAAGGCTTCCTGGAGGAAGCACCATCTGGCTGAGTAGATGTTAGCCATATGAAGAAATAGGGAACATAGGAGAAAAGGGTTGGGGCATTCCAAGCAAAGGAAAGAACATAAGGCAAGGTGGGGTGAAGGGAGAAGGCCCAGCACACTAAGGGAATAGCATGAGTTTGTGTATGCTAGAAGCATAGCCTGAGAGTGTGGGAGGGCTGAAATATAAAATTTTATCCCTCAAAATGTTTACCAGATTCTTCAGGGAGCTCATGAAACTGATTCTAAAATACATTTCAAACAGCAAAGGACCAATTCCAATATCAAAGAACACAGTTATTATAAAGCTGTAATAATTAAAATAGAGTGTTATTTTCACAGATACTGGGAAGTGAGTCAGCAGAATAGTATAAAAAGCCCAGAAATAGAAACATGTGCATGTGTGTGTTTGTGTGTATGTGTGTATGTGTGTACACATGCAGAGGAAAGAGGAGAGGACATTAGATTTGCTAAATAAATAAAGGAAAGGGGGTAGGAAACTGGGAGCCCAGGGGTGTGAGATATTAGATAACAAGGTAAGACTGGGAAGGCCTCTTGAGAAGGTGACTTTTGAGTAGCGACCTGAAGGGAGGTAAGGAGGGGTCTTGCAGGTATCTGTGGGGAGAGCATTCAGGCAGAGAGTACAGCCAGTACAAAAAGGCCCTGAGGCAAGAGCATACCTGGCTTATTTGAGGAGCAGTGAGAAAGCCAGTGAGGTGAAGCAAAGTGAAAGAAGAAGAGAACAGTGGAAGAGTCAGAGAGGTAATGAGGGAAACAGGCCATGTAGGGTCTTGTGGGTCATACCCTGAGTGAGGTGGGGAACACTGGAGAGTTTTGACCAGAGGAGTGACATGATCTATCTAATGCTTTACACATATTCTGACTGCCATTTTCAGAATAGACTAGAGGAGAGGAGTGGAAGCAAAGTTGGTCCAAGGTAGTGGCAGTGGGGTGATGAGAATAGTTGAATCCTGGCTACAGTTTAAATGTCGAGCCGACTGGATTGGCTGACAAACCAGATGTGGGAAGTGCGAGAGATGCAAAGATGACCCCAATGGTTTTGGCCTGAGCAATGGAGAATGGAGTTGCTGTTAAGGAAGAGAGGGGAGAATATAAAGAAGCAGGTTTAGAGGAAATATTGGGAGCTCGGTTTTGGGCAGTTAAGTCGAGAATGCCTACAAAATATCTATGCAGAAATATTGATGTTGTTGTTGAACCGGAATGAACTGGCTCGAAGCCCTGCTGAGTCCCTGGGTGGTGCAAATGGTTAACACTCTAGGCTGCTAACTAAAAGTTAGAGTCCACTCAGAGGTGCCTTGAAAGAAAGGCCTAGCAATCTACTTCCAAAAACTCAGGCATTGAAAACTCTACGGAGCACAGTTCTACTCTGACATATCAGGGGTCACCATGAGTCAGAATCAACCTGACAGCAACTGGAAAAAGTCATTTATAACCTTCGTAAGAACAGCTGCAGGTGGAAAGGACGGGCTACACTTGATTGGAATGAGTTCAAGAGAGAATGGGAGGAAAGAAATCGGAGGCAGCTAATGGAGCAGTGGTTAAGAGCTTGGCTGTTAACCAAAAAGTCAGCAGTTCAAATCCACTAGCCACTCCTTAGAAACCCTATGGGACAGTTCTATTCTGTCCTATAGGGTCACTATGAGTCAGAATCGACTCCATGGCAACGGGTTCGGTTTTAACACAGTCAAGTATTCGGAGGAGCTTTGCTGTAAAGGCAATAAGAGAGATGAGGCATAAATGAAGGGGAAAGTAGGTCAAAAGAAGTTCTTTTAAGATGGGAGGAAAACAAAACGTTCACATAGCAATGGGAATGAGAGAGATGGTGATGCAGGAGAGATGCGGAGATTTACTGGATCAGTGTGCTAGAGAGGGGCAAGATGGGATAGAATCTAGTGTCTGAGGGGAGGGGTTGGCTTTAGCCGGGGGCACAGAGATAGACACACTGCTTCTAAGCAGGCAGGTGAGAAGATGTGGGGACAGTGGGAGCAGTCTCCTTGATGGCATCTTATTTTCCTCATTGAAATGAGAAGCAGGACTATTAGCTAAGAGTGAGGCTAGAGAGGAGAGTACAAACTACTCACCTTAGAGAGTGGGAGGATGACTGAATTAGAGCATACAGCTTGATTGCTGGGCAGTGCTAAGTGCCCACTTGAGATTAATGGTTAGGAATTTAAAGTGAGGCCAGTCAGCCTGGTTGGTCTTCCCCATCCACATGTAGCCTTGAAGCTCAAGGTGCAGACTAAGCATAGAGTTAGTAACCAGGACAGTGGTTTAGCCACAATAAATCAATTAAAACAAACTTTTGAGTCTCATGTGATTCCAGAGCCATTCTAGACACTGGGATGATGATAATAACAGTAATGATAATGACAACAGCAATTACAGAGCTCTTATTCTGTGCCAAACACTGTGCTAAGCTCTCTACTTGCATTCTCTCATTTAATCCTCACAGAAACCTGGTGGCAAAAGATGAATACCATTGTTATTACCATCTCATAGGTGAGGGAGCTGAAGCTCAGGAGAGGAAATAGCCCAAGCTCGTACGTCTAATAACAGAAATAGCTGAGAGCTGAATTCGGTATTCTTGACTACCTCAGAGTCTAACGGGGGAGACAGACTAGAATAGGAACTGGGGGCTTGTGCAGGCAGCACAGAGGAGAGCTACTTTTATTCAAAAAACTGAAACAAATCAAGAAACGTTTGTAACAAGGACAAGTAGACCCAAAGATATGAACGGACGGACGTGAACATTTCCATATGTGTGAATATATATTAATCATTTGTGTTCTAGTCAAACAGCTGTTATCCCGAATATAGCAGGAGTGATGGCTCCCATCCCATCTTGGGAGCTGTCCCGTATAACTAGGTTTCTTGTTCAGTGACTTCACAACTCCATGACTGCTATCATCCACGCAGGCTTCCCACAGATTCCCTCCTCAAATGTCAGGACTATGAGAATGTGCCTTTATCCTGATATTATTCCCATAACTTTGGATACTAGAGCCCATAATGGGCAAAATTAAATGAAAAGAGATTTTGCTATGTCAGGTTCTTTTAGGCATTCATAAGATAAAGGGTTGAAAGATCTTTCATCGGTCTTTTTTGTTCTCTCATGGTTTGAAGAAGCATAATGGTTAAGAGATAGGCTGCTAACCCAGAGGGAAGCAGTTTGAACCCACCAGCAGATCTGGCAATCTGCTCCAGGAAAGATTTACAGCATAGGAAACCCTATGGGGCAGTTCTACTCCATCCCAAAGGGTTGCTATGAGTCAGAATCAACTTGCTGGCAAACACCAACCAACGAATGGTTTAAAGTAGCTACTATGGAAAGGAAATCCAGAAACTAATTCTGTGACTCCTTTGGGAAAACGCCTACTGACTTTTAGTAGAAAAGACTAGACAGGAAACCCTATATTTTATTTAGGCCTACTGTGTGCTGGGCTAGGGTAGCCACTTTACAAATATGTTCTTATTCGGTCTGCACATCAGCCATGTGAAGTGACTGTTTTTGAGAGTAAATTACCCAAGGGCTCTCAGCTAGAAATAGGCAAAACTGGAATTGTAACCCACCTCTCAAAGAATAAAACCCTCAGCTAGTTAACTAAGAACTCTGGCTAGTTTCTTATTATTTCATTTGTTAGTTTGTTTTGTCTAGCAGAATATTCTTTAAAAGTTCTACAATGACCCAACTTTTTCAAAACAATTCAAATATATCCTCAAACACTCTTTATTCTTTTTCTTCTCTAAAGCAGATATAAAAAGGAACCCTGGTGGTGCAGTGGTTAAGCACTTGGCTGCTAACCAATAGGTCAGTGGTTTGAACCTACCAGCCACTTTGATGGAGAAAGATGTGGCAGTCTGCTTCCATAAAGATTACAGCCTTGGAAACCGTATAGGGCAATTCTACTCTGTCCTATTGGGTCGCTATGAGTTGGAATCTACTCAATGGCAACAGGTTTTAAAGCAGAAATGAAATTTTATTAGCGGGTGAGTTTTCTCCTAGGTATTTTGTGGATTTTAAATAAGGACAATAATAATAATAATGAAAATGGATTCTTCTTGTACTTGTAGACCACCTGTACAAATAGGTAATGACAAATCCCCAGGCTGTCAGGCAACGTGGAGTTGCTAGCTACAGTTCAACATTCTTTAAAGGTACAGATTACCTGCCATACTGCCGGAAAATTAATAAATGCCCTTTAGGCTAATCAGGGGCTGCCCCATTCCACATGGTTAAAGAGTGTCCTACGTCTAGTTCTCCAGCCTTCCTACTTAGTGCCTTGTTTGTATGAGGTGTTCCATGAATGTTTTATGACTTAAATTCCTGTTACAGAGAAAGCTTCTTCAGACTGACAGAAACGCAATAGTGCTTTAGCTACAATGTCAAACCCTATCACTGCATCAGTGTGAAAATTTATGCTTCCCTTGGGAAAGGAAAAGAAGACCATGACATCATAAAGAATGTGAAATGTGTTTTGGGGATGGAATGAGCCCTCTGAAGTTCCTGCCCTTTGCTGTCCCATTTGTCCAAAGCTGCTCTCCTGGAGAGGTCTTTCACCGTCCACAGGTGTGCGCATTCTGGTGAATGTGGGGCTCCTGGCTGGTCAGAGATCTCCTGCAGCCCCTACTGGCAACAACTGAGTTCTTGACAAGTTCTCATATACCTCTGGGTCAAGCCTTAAGGCATTGTCCACGTGCCAAGAACAGCCTGTCTCCACAGTGGGGAAATCAAAAACTCACCCATTAACATAATGAGATTAAATAGGAGGACAGGTGAGGTAACCTGTGCATTTGTATCAACCCAGCAACCGAAGCCAATGCTCAGGTATTACAACTCCCTGCCTAGCAACAGCTCTGCTGCCTTGTTAAATTGACCAGAGCTGCTCGCTTGCTCAAATATTTTTCAACTTCAAACAGGAAGACCTCGGTGGCCCAATTCAGAAACACTAAGGTAAGATTAGAGGAAAAGGTTGTCAGTTCCCAAACCTTCTTCAGGGGATCAAAGAGCTAAAGTCATACAGTATTAATAAAGCCCTTTGGGAAGTCACAAGAGAGCAGAATAAACAAACAAGTGAGCCAAAGTGGATTTTTCCTTTGCTGGGGTGTTGCAGTATAATTGAAAACACTACAGCCATCTCTCCAGCCACTGAACACTGAGGACTGACCCTCATGAGTGCACAGCTCTGAAATTTGCACAGTGGCCGGCTTGCTATTTAGTTTAAGCATTCTCCTCTCCTGCCCTCTTCTGTGCTTTCCTGGCTGACTTCCATTAGAGACTTTAAATGCTCATGCTCCTGGGCTCCTGCACAATCCCTTGGTCTGATCCTCCCTGGAAAATCCAAGTGACTGAGGGCATGCCAGCTCCCTTTGTTTCCACAATAGGAAAGCTTTCTCACAAGGTATGCCAAAGACTCAAGCACATTGTTTAGTAGTCCCACTTTTTATTGTAAAGGGGCGTGGCAGCCCTATTAATCGTTGCCTTGTATCAGGGAGGAGCCTGTGAGTCATGCAAAAAGTTAATGCATGCAGTTGCTAACCGAAAGGTTGGTAGTTCAGGTACATCCACAGGCATGTCGGAAGAAAGACCTGGTGATCTACTTCTGAAAAATCAGCCACTGAAAACCCTATGAGCACAGATCTGCTCTGACACACATGAGCTCGCTATGCCTTTGAATCGGCGCAGCAGCAACTGGTTTACCGGACAGGTTTGTTTGTATCAGAGAAAGATGAGTGGAGCGAAGGAGTTAGTGGTCAGTAAAACCTTTAAAAACTGGACAACTAGTTTCATTAGAGATATTGGGACAAAGGCCCTAAAAGAGAACTCCTTAAGCTGGATGCAACAGCTGTAATTTAGTTTAGTGTATTGCTGTGTAATTCCAAGGCTACTGAGCAGCTCAATCTCCTTTTTTGGAGTTCCTCTTGATAAGGATTTTCCTTAATGAGCTGCAGGGGCTCATCTTCCCAGGCCTGAGAAGGTTAAAAAAATAGTATCACACCCAGAGAGAGTTGGGATAATTCTTTCTCCCCTGACTTCTACATAAGAAATGTCCTCCCTACCATACCTAGCCTTTGGATACTTCCTCCTTCTAATTTAACATTCTTTGATTCCAAGGAATAGAAATCCACTGAATTAATTCCAATAAAGGCAGGAGGAGAGGGAAAGGGAAGATTATTTAATTCAAAGACCTCCCACTAAACACAGCAGGGTCTAATGCAAACTGGGGCTGGGACACTAAAAGCTCTCAGGGATGGGGCCACCACCGTGCCCATCCCTTTCTCCTTGCCCCACTGTGGCTCATGTCTCTGCTTCACCTGCTCATCTCTTCCATTCTCCTTACTACTACTACTTCCTGGGTTTCCTGGGAGGTGGAATAATATCTGTACAAGTTGTTTAGCAAACCAGCTTGAGAATTGCTTTACCTGGGTTGTCTCCCTGCCACTTACCAGCCGTGTGACCTTAGGAAACTGATTGAATCCAAGTCTTGGATTCCTCTTTTTATAATCATGACAGTGATATTGATCACCTGATAAAATTAGACCAATGCTTGGCATATACTAAGCATTTTATAAGTGTTAGTTACTGTTGTTATTGCTGTTGCTATTACTTATAGTTTTTGCTTCCCCTTAATTCTACTTTTTTCATGACACAACTGTAACCTATTGTATGAGTTACCTAGTGTTGCCACAACAAAAGATACCACAAGTAGGTGGCTTTATAGAACTGAAATTTATTTTCTCACAGTTCTGGAGGCTAGAAGTCCAAATCAAGGTCTTGGTTGTGTCGATTCCTTCTGTGGGCCTCTCTCTTACTTTCTGGTGACTGGTGGCAATCCTTGGTGTTCTTTTGCTTGTAGAAGATCCTCACATGGTGTCTGTCTTCCGCCTGTGTGTGTCTCTGTGTCTCCTCTGCTCTTTTTATAAGATACCACTTATAAGTGATTATTAGGCTTAGGATCCACCCTACTCTGGTATGACCTCATTAACATAACAAAAGAAACCTTCTATTTCCAAACAGGATCATATTCATAGGTCAGGGATTGGGACTTCAGCACATATTTTGAGGGAAATTATTCAACGCATAGCACCCATTTTCTATATGACCTTACACTTTGGATCCGTCAGAGAACTATCTTATCTTATGGTATTCTCAATCCAATTTACATTGGTGCCTGCCATGTTTCCATCAGCTGTGGCCAGGGATGGTGGCTACACTGTGAAAACATAGTCACCTAGGTTCTTGGCTCCAGAAGGGTTTACTGGTGAGGGATGTTCCTAACGAACTTCAGATGAGATCCACACCCCAAACCACATCTGCCGCATTCTTCTATGAACTGTCAAACAAAGCTCAATATTTTCAACATCCCATTGTTCTATTAGGAGCCCAGTGTAATGCTGTCAAGGAACACTTTTAATTCTTGAAAGTCTGATATATATTTTTAAATTTTAGAGTGAAATCCTCTCAGAGGTTGATGCTGAGCCCAAAAATATACATCAGCCCAAAGGGGGCATTCTCTTTCCTCTTTAAATCCACGTAGTTCCAATCCATGACCCTGTTTCTGCTGGACACTTATATGTAGTTTGTGTCAGACTCATTTCACAGCATTGTTTTTGAGTGTTTGTTTGTTTTGCTGCTAAGAAAAAAAAAATGCAAAATGGCTTAAAAAAAAAAACAAAAAACCTGCTGCCCTTGAGTCAATTTCGACTCGTACTGGACAGAGCAGAACTGCCCCACAGGGTTCCCAAGGAGCGGCTGGTGGAGTCAAACTGCCCACCTTTTGGTTAGCAGCCTGAGCCCCTAACCACTGTACCACCAGGGCTCCTAATAGCTTTTACTAATACACAATTCCAAGTTCAACATCCTCTATCTTGACATTGGTTTTGAAGTACTTGGCTACTCCCACATTTTCTGCTCAATGATCTTAAAAGGTGTTTTAATTGAGTATTAAATGTGACCAGAGCTTGGTCACATTTGTTCTTCCATTTCCTGTGTGATTTTAGTGACCTGTCCAGACAGGCTATGACCACAGGCGCCCAGGCTGCTTTCTGACAACCAGGTTGCTCTTGACTTCAAGGCCACAGCAGACAAACAATACGTGAACCTGGATCACTACAACCTGGAATGTTCATCAGATTCACATGTACCAAGATGGCTAGAAGAACAGATACCCTTCAGTAGCTGTTTAATCTGGGGTGGGGTCTTGGCTTTTTTTTTTTTTTTTCATTATATCAATATTCAGCATTTTTAAAACTAAGATAAAAATTACATTCAGCAAAATTCATCCTTTGTAGTGACAGTTCTGCAGATTTTGACAAATGTATGCAGTCGAGTAACTACCACCACAATCCAGGTATAGGACAGTACCATCACCCCAAAAAGTTCCCCTGTGCTCCTCCGAAGCAGGCATCTTATTTAAAATGCTCCCTCAGTGATTGCGATTGGCATCCAGACTAGGAGTCACTCACATGGCCCAAACTCTTACAAATGAAAGTTATGCGATGCTGCTTGACAGCCAGGCCTAGGATCTAGGTCGCTCTTTCTCGGGTTTGTCTTGTCCTAACAAAAAGCACCGTTTGTCTAGAATAAGTATCTTCTTCGTCCATTGTGGTTCCTCTTAACAAAACCTATGAAATGAACAATCAGACAAAATAACCACAAAACGAGACAAACAGACCTCCAGTAAAGGAGAGGGAAACAAAACAACTGCAATACCTAATCCAGAGCTTCCTTGGACTAGTCGGCAAATACTCAGAAGCAATAGCAAGACGGAAAGGAATCATTGTACCTGATTTCCAGCACAAAATGCTCTTTTCTTTCCTTATCTTTTCTGCAAACACTCTGTGTCCTACCCAGGACTAAAACACACCTGTGATGAATCACCTCTAAGCGACACCCTACTACTGAGCTTCCTTCTTCCTTTCTTTCTCCTCTCATCAGAACAATGGAAAGGGGCAGATCTGGAGAAAACACACGCCATAAATACCTGAGGGTGACTGCAGGACAGGCCTGACTCATCTATGGCCTATAGTGACCAGCCTATAAATAAAGCAGCTTTGCCTACCTTAGGTGAGCTTCCCAAAGATAGAAGCCATTTTGCCTGGCCAAACTCACAGTCCCACCCAGGGGATGGGTCCAGCCAGGTCATTGGCGTGCTGAGTCTTAAATGTTTTTAAAGGTAAAAGGCACTGGCACTACATGTGGGTGTGCCCGCGTCCGGCAGCCCGGCGTGTGGGAAAGATCCACGCTGGGGGTGAATAGTGTTCACTGCTTTGCTCTGCAAGTATCGAAAGCCAAAGTCAAGAATCGTTTAAAATCCAAGGCATAGACTCGAAAGACAGACTGGTGAACAACAGTCATCAGTTCTTCTGTGTGAGCCTTTCATGAAGTTTAAAGTAATTTGCCACCTAGACCTTTTTTTTTTTTTTTCTTTTTTCATGTTCTCCCTTGGCTCCGCACAGGAAATTATGCCCAGGGAAGGCTCCTCGATCCCCATATGTTTTTAGGAGTTTCAGGGAACCAGAATCCTAAGCAGCTTCCTGCCTTTTCTTTCTTTGGTCTGTGATGCTACTAGCACATTACTGAGAGTTATGGTAACCTTATAAAGCCATGGCTGGAGCCCTTTCTGTGACTTCGAACACATAGCAGTATTCATTCGTTGAACAATGAACTTCCTTACCAGTTGCCTGGCTCTGTCTGAGTGGTCTAGCGAAGCAGTTAAGCACCCAGATGCTAGCGTCAAACTGCCAGGATTTGAATCCTGAGCCCATTATTTCCTAATATGTTAGTGGACAAGTTACTTAACCTCCTTTGGAGCTCAGTTTCCTCATCTGAAAACTGGGTTCAATAACTTTACCTACCTCAAATGGGTGTTGTGTGAAAACAAAAGCGCTTAGCATTATGCCTAGCACAAAGTGAGCACTATTATTATCTGCAGGAAACTTGAAGTATTCGTGGCCATCCCGACTTCCTTAGGAAATATTGTATCTGAATATCTTCTTGCCAGGACCGACAACTAAGAACCATCAATTACAAAGAATTTATGAATGTTATTAAACATTTAACTTAAAAATCATCTTAGTAATTCTTCACAAAAACTCTTCTGCAATATGTAAAAATGAATAATTTGCCCAGAATTTTAAAGAAAGTTAGTGGCTAAAGAAACATTCTTCCGAATGCCTATATGTTTTTGCCATCGCTCAACCTATGAGGCCATATCACCATTCCCAACATTCCTAACAAACCACTGGTGGATTTTAATCTGTCTGAATTTAAGAGCAGATCATTTTTACTCATTGTCCTTGCTACCATTCCCTGTGCCACATGGAACAAATGTGTTTTCCATGTGCGCTGATGAGGTGCATGTATGTGATTATCACGTTGGTGTTATTTTCAATTTCCCTGCAGCTTTTCAGTTCCCTGTGCCGTATAACTCAGGAATACCTAAAGGGGTACTTGTGTGGAATGAAAATCAGAGTTCCCCTGTCTTCAGGCTCTGCTCCTTCAAAGCTGGTTTGAGAAGAGAGAATCAGTTGTTTTATCAAATGCTGCTCTTTCTTGGTGGAAATGTGTTTTGAGCAGCGCCTAGCGAGATGGTAGTGGTAGATGAGCACTGCCTTCCTTTTCTATCTGAGATTTTTTCCATTGTATCTCACATCACATGAGGCATTTGTATTCAGTGGTAGAAGTCTTGCCTTCCATGCAGAAGACCTGGTTCAATTCCTGCCCAACGCCCCTCACGTGCAGCCACCACCCATCCATCAGTGACAGCTTGCATGTTGCTATGATGCTAAAGAAGGAGCTTCCAGGCTAAGACTAGCAATAAAAAGCCTGGTGATCTACTTCAAAAATCAGCCAGTAAAAACCCTATGGATCACCTTGGTCTGATCTGCAAGTGCCTCATTTCGTTGTGCATGGGGTTGCCATGAGTTGGGGGTTGACTGACAACAGCCGACAACAACATTTCACATCACAATAGCATTTATTATTATACTAATGTGTATGAAAATATCCAGAAGGGTCATACAATGTAAAGAGCAGAATTCTGGAGTTAAAAGGAGCTGGGTTTGGATAGCACATCTGCCAACTATTAGCTGTGTGACCTTGAGCAAATGACTTAATCTCTCTAAGCCTAGTTTTACCATCTGTCAAATAACGTGCAGGACTGTCATCAGAATTACATTACAATTGTAAAGTACTGACACATAGTAGGTGTTTGAAAAATTGAAGTTTTTATCATTATAAAACTTAAGCTCGGTCCCTAGCATTTAGCGCAATTGCCTAGGTATCCAGGTTTTTAATTGAATAAAAACAAGCTCTGATAATGGGTATTGAGTTTCTATCACGCGTGATAAACAAGTTTGGGAAATAGATGGCGATGATGGTCGTGCAACATTGTGAGTGTGGTTAAGTCACGGAGATGTACACTTACAATGGTTAAAATGGCAAAATTCATGTTTGTCTATTTTACTACAATAAATTTTAAAATAAAAAAAAAAATCCATGGTGGTAGTAACTAGAAAAAGTGTCAAAAAATGTTTCTTAAGGAGAAAATAATGAAAACACACGTTGAGGAAAAAACAATTTCTATAAGTAAGCTCTGCGTAGTTAGGTTCTGCTCTAACACAATAGCGTAGCTAAGAGTGAACACAGCAGGCAAGTCCCTCAATAAGGAGCTCAGAGTAGGGTTATTCGCAGTGGAGATTGCAACATACGAATAAAAAAATCAAACCCGCTGTCTTCAAGTCGATTCCGACTCATAGCACCCCATAGGGCAGAGTAGAACTGTCCCATAGAGTTTCCAAGGCTGTAATTCTTGCCATGTCTTTCTCCGCTAGAGCGGCCGGTGGGTTCGAACTGCTGACTTTTAGGTTAGCAGCCAAGCGCTTTAACCACTGTACCACCAGGGCTCCTAACAAGTGGGTAGACACTAGCAAATATAGCTTTAATGTTCAAATGTCCATTTACAAGTCCAACATAGAGTAATGTCTCTTCCAGGAAGAGAGCTAACAATTTATTAACTAGACTAAGATGCCTTAAAAAAAAAAAAAAAGAAAATCATCACCATTGCTCCTTAAAGGATCAGATGTTTGGCCATTTCCATTTTCACTTGACTTGTTCTCTGTTTGATCAGACTACAAGCTAGTTGGAGCTAGATTTCTAAGAGCTAGTAAAGATTCCTACATCAACAAGGAAAAATTAATTAATTAGAATAGCTGTTCAGGACATTGTGTATGCACAAATAAAGAGGATTTATTTTCTTGGTACAATGTCAAAGACCCATGTTTGTGTATTAACCTGGTGGCTGGTGCACTTGTCTAATTATATTCCCAGTACAAATATTATCTGAATTCCTTCCACCAGACCAAGAAATACAGATCAGAAGGGATTCCAGGCAAAGAAGTGACTTGGTATTGTAATCAAATGCAACATCATCCCATCTGATATGTAGGATATAAGACCAATTTATTTTTTGTTAACAAAGAAGCCTAAAACTATTACCGGTAAATACTGAGTACTTATTCAAAAATATAATTCTACATGTCTTGTTTGATCAGTTTTATCCAAAGAAAGGTACAACATTCATTCTAGAGAAGAATTAGAAAATTACTTGGGGGAGAAATCTTATCTATGACCAATCACAGAATCTCCTGGCATGTTAGTGGGCTTCACGAAGAGCTGTAACTAATTAATAGGACATATGTGGGATCATCTAATTCTCAGTAAGACATTTAATATGCCAAATGTGAGACACATAGTCATTATGATTCTACGAATGTTTACTTTGAGGAAGTTACCGAAGCAGGTGTTCAGCAGAGTGGTAGAGTGGAAAAGATGAGTACAACATGTTCTCAGTTCCTAAATGGCAAAACAAGGGAGAAGGGAGGGGGAATAAATCTGGTGGAGAAAGTATAAACTGGTACAATCACAAGTTTTCAGATTGTATCACAACCCTTAAAAGGTTTGTACTCTTTACTCAGTAATTTCACATTCATAGAAATTTATAATAAGAATAAAACCCAAAACCAAACCTGTCACCATCTAGTTAATTCCTACTCATAGCGACCCTGTAAGACAAAGTAGAACTGCCCTATGGGGTTTTGGAGGGGTGGCTGGTGGATTCGGACTGCTAACCTTTTGGATAGCGGCCAAGTTCTTAACCACTGCACCACTGGGGCTCCCATAAGAATGGTTATGTGCAAATACTCACATAAAAAGTTATTTTTCTCAACATTTTTTTAAATGACAAGTTGGAAACAAAGTGAATTCCTAACAATAGAGAATTGGTTAAATAAATTGTACCACATCCTGAAAAGGAATACTACACAACCTAGAAAAATTATGCTTCGGAAAAATATGTATTGACATTATGCTACATGTCTAAGTAAATAAAGTGAGAGTATAGTATATAATATAGTACATACTACAGAATATTGATTTTGTAACATCCATTTGTAAACATGTTGTTGTTGTTAGGTACCATTGAGTCGATTCTGACTCATAGTGACCCTATGTACAACCGAACAAAACACTGCCTGGATGTAAACATGGAGTGATAGAAATATATATGATTTACATCCTCCATTCTCTTCAAGGGTGGAGCCTGAGGTGGAGAGTTTGCGTGGCTGAACTGGATGAAGATGAAGATGATGATGATGATGATGATAAACAGATTAAGGGGCCCCATCTCCCTTTTCTGACTTTGTGAGCCCTGAAAACCAGGGACATAAGTATCAGAAAGACTATATACTTTTTTAGAGGTGTCAAATGAATGTATGAGTAACTGCCACCTTCTAAGCTCCCAGAGTAAACAACTTTCATAAAATGTTTGCAAAAAGAGGACCATAAAGCAGAACCCAATGTACTCCTAACATCATCTCATCTAAACTAATTTTGTACCATAAGAACAATGTTAACAATTGTGAAGTGTCAACTGAAAAATAAATAAGTCATTTAGAACTGGGACATCTGTTGAGAACATAAATAAAAAAAAGCAAGAAAGCTAAAGGAAATGCCAGGAGTGTGCCAGGCTCTTGCCAGAGATCTTTCACCTGTATGTACAAAGTGCCTGTTCCCACTGCTTGTTGGTGCAATAAAAAGTGGACTGTACATCATGAGTCGAAGCGCCATAAACGTTGTAGACTCTCATCCTGTGGAAGCGTGGAAGGCCACTTGTTCCTTGTGCAAAGACACACACACTGGGACTGGGTTGTGAAGCTAAGAAGAGGAAGGGAGCTAAATAAGGA
This sequence comes from Dugong dugon, assembly GCA_030035585.1. NCBI lineage: Eukaryota > Metazoa > Chordata > Mammalia > Sirenia > Dugongidae > Dugong > Dugong dugon. The sequence goes on from CM057464.1 coordinate 157,194,530, forward strand.
CATTAACCCAGACAAGCGTGAATCAGCCAGTGCAGCCGCAGACCTCCCCATCCTATTGTTGCTCAAGCTCCGGGGGCTACTTGCTCAAAACTAGAGACCACAATCAAGTAGGAGGAGGCTGGGTCAAGACACTGCTCCGTGAGTTAAGTGGCCATCGTACATTGTCTTCTAAGTCACCAATAATCTTCCAAGGAGAAGAACTGTTAGAGAGCAGAGAATATTTCTGCACTACAGACAGTATAGTGTGGTTAAAGAAACACTTTAGGCCTTTTAGACAGAAAGATTTGAGTCCCAATCCAGCTCAGTCATTTCTTAGCTGTTTGAGTTTGTGTAAGTCTCTTAGCCACTCTGAATATGTTTGCTCATCTGCAAAATAGTGTTAATAATATCTACCTGGCAGAGGTTTTGTGAGCACTACAGAAAATAATATGTGTAAAATGTTTAGACTAATGCCTGGCACACAATAGATGCTTAATAATAGTGAGATCCTTTCTTCTTCCCCTCTTTTACTTCTTTTTCTTAGTATAGTTCTATTTATCAGGTGCTTTAAAATAGTGAGAAAGTAGAGGAGGAGAACAAAGAGACTTATTCAAGTGAGTTCAGACATTATAAGAATCTCCCAATGAAACGACAGGTTATTACAGACTCTAGAGGTTTGCTATTTTATGCCTGGTTGCCGGTTTATGCTGTGTGTGTATGCCCGACCACAGTTTTACAAGAATTATACTGTTAGCAGACTGTTTAACAGCAAAAATTTGTGTACATGAGTGTTCTATTGACTTTTGTGTGTTTGTTTTTATTTTGTAAGTAGAATTAAGGAAATAATCTGGGGACAAAATTCCTAGGCATTTTTCTAGAGATCAAGAGAAACTTGAGGCCTGTCTACAGCAAAATTCTATCTGCACCAACTGAGATGTAAGAATAAGTTTGATTTGTTTAATGTGCACGAAGCAAACGAGCTAGGGGAGGTAGAGAGAAAGTGTGCATTTGCGGTGGGATCCTCTATCTGGACATCTATACATATATCGTTAATTTAACAAATATTTACTGGGAACTTTCCATGTGCCTGGATGGTGCTACATCCATATGCCCGGATTGCTCTAGGGAGATGAATTTTCCCTAGCCAGTGCTGCACATGGTCTCCTAAGTGAGCTGTGAAAGTCCAGATTCATTTTTTAGCTACTTTTCTGCTATTGCCCAGGAAGTGTAACCGTTGGGTGATAACCCGACACCTTACATCAAACCAGAATTTTTCAGACTATAGTGCGTCACAGCTTGTAATGATCTGGTACTAAAAGGAGCAATTAAAGGTTCAATCACTTTTACAGGCAGTGAGAACTATGACCGGGAAGCAGTACAGCAAACTGGAGGCCAATTGTAGGAAGGCCCCTTTCGGTAAGCTATGCATGCCGTGCCCAGTTTGAGGTATGGGTGATCTTGAACCACTGCAAAATGTGTTTTCCTGTGTCCTCTGCATAATCCAAATGTTCATACATTCCCTTATTTATGTATACTCAGGCTCCCACTGGTTCTTAAATAGCTTCTCATTTGCTCACAGATGCTCCCCTGTACCAGTGGGAGATTTGTAAGCAAAGTAACGTGGTTCTAAACAAAACTTGTCAGTTGTCTGAAGTACTTTACAATTGTCAAAAATTCTTATAATTATCTCTTTTTCTGTAACTAGAACTTGTCAGCATAATAGTCAGGTAAATCACAGTTATCAACACTTCCATGGGCAAAAAAATTTGTCTGGCCTACTTTTCCCAGCTCCATCGGTAATGAGAGTCTTGATTACTATTTCTCTGCCTTTAGGAACATCTCTCTCTTTCTTTCACACAGACATACACACACACACACAAACACACACATATACCTTTTTTCAAGCATTATGTTGTAGAAAGAGTTTTAATTAAAGGAAAACAACTCTTATGATTTCATAAGATAGTAAATAAGATTTATGTAATGTTCATAGTTTTAATTTTTAAACAATTCTTGTTTTTCTCTGAAAAATTTTTTGATAGAAAAATAAACAAAGAAAAATGTTTAAAAATATCACTTGTGATCACTTTACCTAGACATATATACATATATATCCAGAAGAGTGTATACCAAATATATATACATATATATATATATATATATATATATACAAATTTAAAAAACCAACCAAACAAAAAAACAGTTGACTCTCACTCATGGTGACCCCATGTGTGTTAGAGTAGAATTATGCTCCATAGGGTTTTCAGTGGCTGACGTTTTGGAAGTAGATTGCCAGGACTTTCTTCTGAGGAGCCTCTGGATGGACTTGAACCACCAACCTTTTGATTAGGAACTGAGCACATTAACCATTTTCACCAGCTAGAGACTCCATGTACATAAACAGACACCTATATGTTTCCTTTACTAAAATGGGATCACACTCTCCATGATGTTATATATCCTATTTTCCCACATCATTCAATGGTCTTCTATATCATCATTTTTAATGGTAGCATAATACTTCACTGTATCATGATTTATTTAACCAGCTGAGACATACATTTATGGCTTCAGAAAAAAATAAAGCTGTTAGAGCTTTGGCTTTTAAACAAACCACCTTTCCCTCTTTAGGTTGTCCTGGAAGTTGTATTCCCAGCTGGTGTCTGATCTCTGTACCTCTGATCTCAGCTAACTCAGAGTCAGTCCCCAGGGATAGAATTCTGGGATTTAACTGGGCTCAGGAGTCTGGGCCTGTGCAAGTCCCCTGATATCATTTTGAAAAGGAAAACTACAGCATGAGTCAGAACAGGACTTTCTCCCGACCTAACAGAGTGGTATTAAGAGTGTGTGAAATTTAAAACATTAGATTTTTATTCATTCAACTAATATTTACACAGTCCCTGCTATGTGTGCCAGTCACCATGCTGCATGCCAGGGGTGCGTTAGAGAACAAGACTTGCAACAACTTCTACCCCATGGAGCTTACATTCTGATGGATTTAACGATTCTAAAAGGCCAAGAACACCAAAAAGTTGCCTCCATTTTTTTTTTGTTGTTGTTGCAAGTTAAGTGGGGTAGAAATCATATACTACAAATATATGTATATTTGAAACTATCACAAGTAATGTAATATTGTTTTGTAAACTCAGACCTTTCCATTTTCTAGTATACCGTGTGTTACCTAAAAGACGACAGTGTGCAGAAAAGACATCCTCTAACTTTCGTCACCCACCACTCAGCTGTCAGTTTGTTGCACTTTGGTGGCTTGCATGCTGCTGGGATGCTGGAAGCTATGCCATCGATATTTTAAATACCAATAGGGTCACCCATGGTGGATGATTTCGGAGGGGATTCCAGACTAAGACAGACTGGGAAGAAAGGCCTGGTGATCTATTTCTGAAAATTAGCCAATGAAAATCCTATGGATCACAATAAAATATTGTCCAGTATAGTGCTAGAATATGAGACCCCTAGGTTAGAAAGCACTTAAAATACACAATGGCCTCAACAATGAACTTACGCATAGCAATGATCACGAAGATGGCATAGCGACCCTATAGGACAGAGTAGAACTGTCCCATAGAGTTTCCAAGGGGCACCCGGTGGATTCAAACTGCCGACCTTTTGGTTAGCAGCTATAGTTCTTAACACTATGCCACCATAGTTTCCAAAGATGGTGTAGGACTGGATAATGTTTTGTTCTGTTGTACGTGGGGTTGCCATGAGTCGGAGCTGACTCAATGGCATGAAATAACAACAAACTTTTATTACGGAATAAAAAGGGTATAGTAATGTTATTTTAATTCTTACAATACAAACTTGCTAGAGCTTTGGAGGCATTTGCCAAAAGAGTGGATGACATCATTTTGAACATGACCTGTCCCCAGTTATAAAGACAGGAGTGGATATGCAAGAAGCCACACAGTCCACTGAGCAAATAGGAAGCTATTTAAGAGAAGTAGAAACTTGCATATGCGTAAATACGGGAATGGCTGAGTAAATTATGATGCATCCATGAGAGGAACTATTATGTAGGTTTTAAAATGAATGAGTAAGCTCTATATTTACTGATCTGGGAAGATGTCTACGATACACCCTTAAGTGAAAAAACGAGGTTGCAGAATAATGTATGTAAGATAATACTCTTTTTGCTTAAAAGAAAAAAAAAAGAAAAGGAAGTACTCTTTGCATGCATATGTTTGAGTATGCTTGTATGAGCATGGAAATAGGTGTGGAAGACTACCTACTGCACAGGGATAGAGAGCTGATTATTTTATATACTACCTATACAGTGTCTTTCTACAATGAGCAGGTATAGTTTGGTAATTTTTAAAGTAGGAAAAATTAAGAAAAAAAATAAGTTGCAATGTGACCACCAGGGCTGAAAATATACTTGAAATCACTTTCTTGATATAGTAACCCGCGTTTATTAATTGTTTATTGTTTTCAAGGATAAGAACACAAAAATTATATTTACCACCTGCCAAAGGGCCAATAATCTGACTGGAGAGAGAAAGCCGTTCACATAAAAAGATAAATATTTTTGTGATGAGAATAGAGTTGGCGAATTTATATTTGTTTTGATGTCCATGGGGTCTCCATGAGTCAAAGGCTGACTCTATGGCAGCTAACACTTTATATTTATTTTTTCACATGAACGGAATTGAAGTGGTATAATGGGTGCTTCTCAGATCTGGCAATCTTCTCCTGCGACTTCTAGTCCCAGCTCTGCTTCTCACTTGCTCTGTGAACTTGAACAAGTCTTTTATGTCTGTAACACGGTCTCTCTGGCTCTTCACCTCTGACATTCAGAAAGAAAACATCTGAACATAACACAATCAACGTTGCATCAACTGGCATGTCAGGCATGCCTTCAGCTGCAGAACTTGAGAATTTGAGGCCGATCCAGGACTTACTCTTTGAAGTTGAGACCTCAGCTCCACAGTCATTACGGGACCTCTGAGACCTAAACCAGCCCCAATAGCCCGTTCAGAATTCTTGGCCGAACACAAGCCTTTATATCCAAAGGTCAAAATGCAAAACAAGGCAGCTTTTGCTCGCTGTGCTGAGTTGCAAGCCATCTGCCTTGAGTCTCTAGTGAGTGCTATTGGGAAGCATCAGAACGAAAGTCATCATCCAAAAATTCCAATTCCAAGCTTCTCTCTGTCTGGGCTTAAAGCCAGAGACAATTCTACCAGGGGGCAGGCCAGTGCCATCTGACTGCCAGTGTCTCCTGTGGTGGTTGAGGAAAGAGGGCGGGAGGGAAGAGTCAAAATAGCCAAAGGACGGCACATTGACCCAAAAATGGGTAGGGAAGAAGGGGGAGACAATCTCAAGGGTGAATACTTGCAACAATCTGTGTTACTGACAGCATCAGGGAAAAATAACCAGCTATGGCTCGTCCAGCAAGTTCCCCATCCAGCTGCTATGCATGTGTCACAGGTCTAAAGAGCACCCACAGCCTGCATCAATGGTCAGTACAAGTCTCCATCTATCCTGCAGTCTGTTATACTGCACTTCCTGGGCCTCACCTTTTAGAAAAATGGATAGGAGAAAAAAAAAACGACGTCCTTTCCATCTATTTCGCCTGATATAACAGCAATACACTTTTAAAAAATGAAGACTACCTTTCGGTACCTAGACTGTCTTATGGGCCTGTGCCCTGCTATTTTCCCTTCATCCTGAGCTTTTGATGGTCACAGCGCTAGATGCTGAATAAGAAAAAGAACACAGACACGGTCATTTAGGAATTGACAAAACTCCTCTCTAAATGTGGAAGAGAAATGAGAAATAAGATTTATCAAACACGAGGCCTGAGTAACTGCATTATAGGGTGGAGGTGGGAGCTCCACATACTGTGTGGGTAGAGGGAAGCAAGCTGCCAATCAACATCTCCTTAAGCTTATTTGACAGGGGAAGGGAGAGAAGAAGAGGCGATCACTCAAGGAGCTGAGTAGGAGGGGTACACCTTGTGGTTTTACAGAATGCTAAGAGGTAGGAGAGGGAGTGGGCAGCCTCCATTTCTACACCCACCAGCACTAGCATACTATCTCCTTGTCTGCTGACCCTCTGCATCTGCTAACACCCTAAGACCATCAAGCATTCGGACTCCAAATTCAGCAAACCTAAAAATGCATCTAAGGAGCCTCGTGGCACAATGCTTAAGCACTCAGCTGCTAACCGAAAGGTTGGCAGTTCGAACCCACTAGCAGTTCCATGGGAGAAAAGACCTGGCAATCTGCTCCCATGAAAATTACAGCCTAGGAAACCCTATAGGGTAGTTTTACTCTGTTCTGTAGGGTTACCATGAGTCAGAAGCGACTTGACAGCACACAACGACAGCAAAATACATCTGATTCCATATACCTAGGATCTGTTCTGTCTTGGAAGAAGTACAGCCTGAATGCTCATTCGAAGGAAGGATGAGGAGATTTTGTCTCATATAGTTTGGACATGTTATCAGGAGAGGCCAGGCCCTGGAGAAGGACATTATGCTTGGTAAAGTATAATGAGTCAGCGAAAAAGAAGAAGATGGACTGACACAGTGGCTGCAACAATGGGCTCAACCATAACAACGATTGTGAGGATGGCGCAGGACCGGGCAGTGTTTCGTTCTGTTGCACATAGGGTCGCTGTGAGTCGGAACTGACTTGACAGCATTTAACAACAGGCTCTGTTGAGTAGGCAAATGTCCTTGCATAAAAAAATGATTTTCAGACAATCAAAACTTGAAAAAACTTGATTATCTAGTTGGGCCACTGATATTCTCTTAAGCTACTTTATGCTTTCTGTTTAAATAGTACCCTGGGGAGGAAGTATATTGTTCTGGAAAAAGTAGTCACCTGAGAATCCAGAGACCTGAAGCCTATTTCCCAGTTTATAACGCAAAAACTTGGTTACCTTGGATGAGTCTCCTAACTCATTTGGCCCTTAGCTTCCCCACAGGGATAAAAAATTTTACTAAATCCCCTCTAAATTTCCTTTCCTCTCAGAATTCTGTGTTTTGCCAAAGAGCATTAGATGAGGACAAAGGTTTTAATAGTTTGGCTCCATTCATTCAGAACATTTTTGTTGAGTATTACTATTACTATCAGTGTTCCGGGCACTTGCATTGTATCAATGGACAGAATAGAAACCATCCCTGCCATCACGGAGCTCACACTTTAGGACAGGAGAACAGATAATAAATAATAAACATAAAAAATACACAAAGTATATAGTATATTAGAAGATGATATATTCTATGGAAGAAAAATCAGTAGTGAAGGGGAAGAGGACTTGGAAAGAGGGGCAAGTTGCAGTATTGAAACAAGTGGGGTCAGAGTAAACTTCATTGATAAGGTGAATTTGAGCAAAGACTTGAAAATCCTAACACGAAATAAACTGAGAAATCAAAAAAGGTGCCAGGAAGGAGATATATTGGCTACTTGTTCCCTTACCCCTTCTGGGACACACACAAACGCACATATTCTTCGTGGAAAAGAGTAGGCTAAAACATACCAAACCAGTTGCCTTCAAGTCAACCCTCACTCATGGCGAACCCACGTGTGTCAGTGCAGAACTGTGGTCCACAGGGTTTTTTTGGAAGCAGATTGCCAGGCCTTTCTTCTGAGTCACCTGTGGGTGAACTCAAACCTCCAACCTTTTCGTTAGCACTCAAGCGCATCAATCATTTGTACCGCCCAGGGATTCCAGTAAAGTAAATATATATACTCTGAGAAAGAATCTGAGCACAAGGATGAGAGAGGGCACGGACTCAATTTGTCCTACCGGCTTAAAATAATCCAGGTGGTTGGTAAAAATGCTTTGTTCTTAGAGACATGCAATGCACCAGGAGAATTCTAATCATTTTATAAATATGCTGTGACTGTGCTTTTACTTCATTCACACAATATGAAACCTCCCAGGGATGTAGCTCGGTGCAGGGCTGGCTTTGGAATTTCAAAGAACAGCTCATTGCAAACTTGACTCAGCTGTTACTCGTGTGAACTGTGGCAAGGCACCTAACTTCTCTTAGTCTCTATGTTCTTATATGTGAATTAGTGACCATGAAGCCCTCCTCGTAGGGTTACCGTGAGGAGATGAGCAGATTAACCAAGTGGGGGGTTGAGAGGTTTTGGGCTCAGACAGATCAGGTTCAAGGGCTGGTTTCATGATTTCTTAGGTATGTTACTGTTTGAAAGTCACTTAACTTGTCCAAGCCTTGGTTTCTTCATTTGTGAGATGAAGATAATCTGACATATGAGCTACCACATATAATTACTGTATGTGATGAGTTAAGCATAGTTCTTGGCACTTGATAAGGACTCAGTTAATAAAAGCAATTACTGTAAATTATGCACAAATTCAAAATTGGCCTAACCTGGACACTGAAAAGTAAAGATTATTTTTGCATTACAAAGGCAAAGAGGCTTGTTAGTAAAGAGCATACATGGTAATGTAAGAAAAAATTCTAATCTACCTCGAAGATGAGCTATTATTGTTATATAGATGTAACAACTTTCATATGTTGAATTTATCTATACGTAAGGATTGCAATGAAAATAAAAGTCACCATTTCTTTGATTTACAAATTATCCTTTCTTTTTATGATAAAGACTTATACCTATTCTACTGTTTGTGAAATTCTTTGAATATTTGAAATAAAGATAAAATGTTATATTTCTTAACACAGTTGGAGCATGGAGGAATTGGAAGTGCATTTACTTGGAGGTATTAGGTTGTTTGGTTACGAGCAGTAAACAAACACTGGTTTAAATTATTAGAAGGATGTTGATGAGCACAAAATACCACACTGATGAAAGTCTGGAGAAGCAGGTTTAGAGGTGGGACAGGAACAAGGACAATAACTCCTAGCAGGGACAGTTTCTTCCCTCATTTCATAATTCTCCTCAATATTGAGGAGAAAAACTCTGGTTGAACAGGCTTAGATCACACACCTTCTCTTTAGATCACTCCTACAAGAAGAAGCTGCCCCAAAGCTACTCCTGGAAACTCTTTGTCTTCGTTGAGGAAGAGAAGCGTGTCTGAATTTTCTGACCTACAAAGACTACTCACAATGGAGGGGAGAAACAAATCCCTCGAAGGAAATGGAGATACTGGTAGGAAGGGGAATGGATGCTGGGCGATCAGTATCAACTCAGGTCCACTACAAGGCTGGACAGACCTGTTTACACATGTGGTCCTGCTACTTGCTGTGCAAATTACTCCACTCTCCCCCACACCTGCATCCATTGTAAGATGGGAATAATAGTCAACCCAGCTCCAAAGGATTGCTATGAAGTATAGATATAGTAATGCTTATAGAGTGTCCAGTACAATGTTTGTCACGTAGTATGTCTATTAACCTTCCATAAATCATACCAAAAAACCAAAACCAAAGCTGTTGCTGTTGAGTAGATTCAGACTCATGCAACCCCATGTGTTACAGAGCAGAACTGTTCCATAGGGTTTTCTTGGTTGTAACCTTTACAGAAGCAGATTGCAAAGCCTTTCTTCCACAGTACTGCTGGGTGGGTTCCAACCACCAATCTTCAGGTTATTAGTCCCAACACAAACCGTTTGCAACACCCATTGACCTGTAAATCATACAGTTCTTTCTTACTCTAATTGTGCATGTGTTGGTCGTTATGAATCAGAATCAACTAGATGGCATCAGGTTTGGTAGGCTTTCCTACATTACCAAAAACCACAGCAACTCTATATTAGTTCCATGTAAATTCAGTTGTTGTATATTTTTCACATCCATGCATATCAGTATTCTATTATCCGAGTATGAGCTTCCAGACAGAAGAGATCATGCCTATTTTAAGCAGTACCATTTGCTTTTGAATAATGACAGTGACAATAATAATATGGAGACATTGCTCTAGTAATTAGTTTAAATACTGTTTTGGGAGTTTTTGACATTTACATAATATGCTTGATGGTATTTATAAACACAGTCAATGCTCATAGTAATGTGTGAGCTGTAGGTTTCCATTTTCTTTATCGTGGTCATACTGGAGGAACCTTGATGACATAAAGACCACAATATCCGTACAAGGCTCTCAATGACAGAATCATTGGCACAGACTTACTTCCCTAAATAGTTTGCTGACTCACTTGTTCCATTTTAAAAATCAGCAGATGAGCATTGGTGACATCTGTAAATTATTTGGGGTGACTCGTGGCTGGCATGAGACTTCCATCCATAGCAATCAGTGAGACATGATCAGTGTGAGGTTAATCCTACCCAGACCATGACCAATCTGTAGTAATGGGCAAGTAGTAGCCTTGTCTATTTTTCTGTTGTCCCCAGAGATATCATTATTTATCAGGTGTTGGAAACATAGCTGCCAGAAGTTTAACATAAACCTGGTGAGACTCCATCTAACTTCATTCAAGGGGAAGTTGCATTGTTTTCCCATTGATAGAGTATCAACTCTCAAACTGCACTGCCCTGTGGAATTGCATATTTAAGGCCTTCTGCTTCTCTGTTGGGGTCTCCTCCCAACCCTCATTCCTATCTGGAAGCAATCTTGGAAGAAAGCTTGAAAACTATGCTTTTATATTCCTTGTTCTTTCTTGTTTCCATGACGTTTTGAGAAGACCCCTCAGATAGCTCATTTTTTTTTTAGCCCAGCATCCTGTGACTGCCACAGTTCCATTAGGATGTGTTAGTTATGCTTCTTGTTTGATTCAGTGTGAATTCAATCATACCCGATAAACTCACTGAGAGTTTTGTTTTAGTAACGCTTGGTTAAGATTAGAATGGCAGTGGCCTCAGATCATGGTAGTAGCCCCATGTACTAGGTCCTCCTTCAACCCATTAGGTCAGAATTAAGTCTACATGTTCACCATTTCGTGGTCTACCAAAGCCAACGCAGGAGAATGCTTTCTGCCACCTGGTGCTCTTTTTCTGCTACTGCAGCAGATAACGCAGCTGATAGATTTTCTAGATAGGAGTAAAAAAAAAACCAAACCCACTACCATCTGTAAATCTTTACAGAAGCAGACTGCCACATCTTTACATCTTTCTCCCCAGGAGGAGCTGGCGGGTTCCAACCACCGACGTTTTGATTAGCAGCCTAGCGCTTTAACCACTGCCCCCCTGTAGAAGGATTTATATGTCTACTGCTAATGGTACATAACGAACCCTGGTGGTGCAACAGTTAAGCACTCAGCCTGCTAACAGAAAGGTTGGTGGTTCAAACTCACCCACCAAGCCATGGGAGAAAAGACCTGGTGATCTCTTCTAGTAAAGATTGCAGTTTAGGAAATCCTATAGGGCAGTTCTACTCTGTCCTATAGGGTCTCTAAGAGTTGAAATCAACTTGATGGCACACAGCAACAATGGCACATGGGAAAGCCACAACCTTTGAGGGCTTCACATATCAAAACTCGGAAAAAACAAACTCGTTTCTATCCAGTTGATTTTACTCTTAGTGACCCTATAGGATAGAATAGACCTGCTCCATAGGGGTTCCCAAGGAGCGGCTGGGAGATTCGAACTGCCGACCTTCCGGTTAGCAGCCGAGCTCTTAACCACTGTACCACCAGGGCTTCTCACATATGAGGCAGATGCCAAATAAGTAAGCATCAGGTAAATGAATGAAGAGAAACACTCAATCCAGTAATACAGAAGACAGCAGAAGCGCTGGGCTCTGGCCCTTGCTGTCCTTATCAGGCCCTGGTCTGGAAGCCCACTGGGTGCTGGCTGAGCCACCTTGGACATTTCTCAGTGTCTTGACTTTTAGCCCTGGTGGCGCAGTGGTAAAGAGCTTGGCTGCTAACCAAAAGGTCGGCCGTTTAAATTCACCAGGTGCTCCTTGGAAACCCTATGGGGCAGTTCTGCTCTGTCCTATGGGGTCACTATGAGTCAGAAACGACTCGACAGCAATGGGTTTGGTTTTGTTTGGGGGTGACTTTGCCAGGTTCCTCTTCGCCTCAGCACTTTGACACCTGCTACTCCCTCTGCCTAAAAGGCTTCTGGACCCCCTTCACCCACCAAGCCCTCCCCTTTCTTCAGAGCTCAGCTGAAGGGCCTCCTTTGCAGGGAAGTCTGAATCAGGTCTCCACTGAATCTTCTCACACCACTCAGTACTTCCCTTTCAAGGTATTTATTCCAACTGTAATTAATAATTAATCATAGAAACTGGTTAATGCATGTTTCTTCTGCTAAAATTAAGTTTCTTCAGGGTCTTGTTTATGTTCATATCTTCACTTTTTCTATATGTAGTAGAGGCACAATACCTTTTTTAAAGAATGAATAAATTTTGAATCAAAAACTTAATGTTCATAAGTATAACAACCCCTTCTGCGGGTTTGAGGAGCCCTGGTGGTGTGTGGTTAAAGCGCTCGGCTACAAACCAAAAGGTCAGTGGCTTGAGCTCACCAGCTGCACCTCAGGAGAAAGATGTGGCAGTCTGCTTCCAGAAAGATTACAGCCTTGGACACTATGGCAGTGGGTTTTGGTTTTGGTTCTGCTAGGTTTTGCAGGTCAACCAAAGCTCAGTTTATTATGGGTTATAGTTTTCAATGTACCTGTTGTCATTGTTAGGTGCTGTCAAATCGATTCCAACTCATAGCGACCCTACAGGACAGAGTTGAACTGTCCCGTGGGGTTTCAAAGGAGCCGCTGGTAGATTTAAACTGCTGACCTTCTGGTTAGCAGCCGAGTTCTTAAACATTACGCCACCAGGGCTCCTCAAACTTACCTAGGGGAGGGAAAGTAGCTAATGGATGGGGCCAAATCAGGTCAACTTTTTCCTCCATTCTGTTTCACCTGTTGTTATTATTAGTTGACATCAATTCAATTCCAACTCATAGAGACCCCATGTGTGCAGAGTAGAACTGCTCCATAGGGTTTTCAAGGCTGTGATCTTTTGGAAGCTGATCACCAAGCCTGTCTTCCATGCTGCCTGTGGGTGGATTCAAACCACCAGTCTTTCAGCTGGTAGTCAAGCACTCAACTATTTGTACCACCCAGGGAACTAGGACAGTCATATGCTAATGTAATTAAATACCAAAACAAGTTTGAAGAAACTTTTCTCTTTCCACAAAAATTCTCTAACTGTAGAAAGAATAACAAATCTTTTCAACCTCCACCTATTTTCACCATTTGCCTCTGCTATTGATCCACTCTCCCAGACTCTAAAAGTTTTCACTGTAATACCTACATATGAAAACAGAGTCTTAGGTACTAAGTCAACACCCATTACTTTGTATGGACTAGAAACAATGCTCTTCATTGCTGGAAATAAGGTACGCTGTGATTATTTTCTATCATCTTATACTGCATATATATAATAATTGTGATTTTCCTCTCACAAATGGAGAAAATAAGAACAAGAAAATTTGTTAGCCATTGCCCACCATCGCACAGAGCCTCGGGGGCAGGCAAGACTGGGTCACCTCTAGAGGAGCAATGGAAGGAAATTCCCAGGACTCCAGGCCTATAGCAGTTTCCAAAGTCTGCAACTGATCACAGATTTTTTTTCCATACCCTTGGCTAAAAGTACAATAAATACAAGTTACAGCTTGACTACTTTCTGAGATAATCTTGTAATGGTTAGTAGGGGAAGAAGACAAAGTCCAAATGTTTGCTATTTTTATCCCTGCTTAGAGTGAACTGAATGCTAACTTGAGAGAAACTTAAAGATGGACTGGAAAACGCTCTATCTGTATAAGTCAACCCCAAATAAGGTAAACTGCAGGATACAGACAACTCAGGACAGTTACAACAGAACATGGATGAATAAAGAGAGGAGGAGGAACACATTTATAAATAATATTACTATTCCACCTCTCTGAAATACAGCATAAGGGACAGAAGGCTAAAAATACAAAAGCTACATAGAGGTTCTTTGCCTTAAAAGTACACTGATTTCTTATTCATTTAACTTACAACAACTATTTACTGAGAACTGCCAACATAGTAAGCTCTGTGAATACAACAAAGAACAAAAATAAAGCCCCTGGTCTTTTGGACTTTACATTTCAGGAGCAAGGGGCAGGTAGAGGAAGGGGGGAGAGATAATATACAAGAAAATAAACAAAAAAGATAATTTCAAACACTAATATTATGATAATGATAAATCAAGGTAATATGATATAGAGTGACCGGAGGTGGGGGTTTATTTTAAATCTGTAAGGTCCAATACAGTAATCAATAGTCACACGTGGCTCTTGAACATTTTAAATGTGACTAATCTGAAGACCTGGTGGTGCAGTGGTTAAAAAGTCTGGCTACTAATCAGTTTGAATTCACCAGCCATAGCTTGGAAACCCTAAGGGGCTATTCTACTCTGTCCTATGGGGTTTCTATGAGTTGAAATCAACTTGATGGCAACAGGTTTGAGGTGTTTTTTTTTTTTTTGGTTTTAATCTAAATTGAGATGTGCTGTAAGAGATGTGCCAGTTTTCAAAGACTTAGTATGAGAAAAAGAATGTAAAGTATCTCATTAACATTTTTATATTGATTGTATTTGAAATGATAATATTTTGGATATGTTAGGTTAAATGAAAATACTAATTAGATTAATTTTGCTTCTTTATTCTTACTTTTTTAAAATGTGATGTATTACTTTCCTAGAGCCCTGGTGGTGCGGTGGTTAAGTGTTTGGCTGCTAACCAAAAAGTCAGCAGTTTGAATCCACCAGACACTCTGAGGAAGAAAGATGTGGCAGTCTGCTTCCATAAAGATTTACAGCCCCAGAAACCCTATGGGGAAGTTCTAACTCTGTCCTTTAGGGTCATTATGAGTCAGAATCGACTCGATGCCAATGTTTTGTTTTGTTGTGTTTATTTATTTATTTCTGGTTTTTATCTAACCAGTGGTGAACCTGGGTAGTGCAAATGGTTAATGTGCTTTTCTGCTAACCAAAAGTTGGAGGTTCAAGTCCACCCAAACACATCTCAAAGACAAAGTTGGCAATTTACTTCAGAAAAATCAGCCACTGAAAACCCTATGGAGTGGAGGGAGGAGGGGCCAAGATGGCAAGTAGTCAGACACTTCCGGTGTTCCCTCTTAGAACAAAGACCCAAAAAAACAAGTGAATAGATTATATATGACCATCTAGGAGCCCTGAACATCAAAGGCAAAGTTGAGAAGCAGGACTGGGTGGCAGGCAGAGGGAGACACAGTTCAGAAACAGCGAGGAGTTGCCAGACCTGACCTGGCAAGAGCCTGAGCCCTTCAGGCCTGATCACCTCGGGGGTGAGTGGTGAGGCAGGCAAGCAGCGGTGCTCGAGAGGCATTTTCCACACTGGGAGAGACTCAACAGCAGAGAGTCTACTCAGCCATCCAGAACCAGTGAGAAGCAGCCTTCAACTGGTGAAAGATAAGTACTTGTGTCTGGCCTACCGTGAGGATCAAAAACACCCCTCTTAGGGAAAAACCTCTCTCCCATTTACCTCCCTGCTCCCTGCTCTGCACTGAGTCCCTGACTGGCTTCAGCAATTGCTGAGTCCCCTGGGCCAGAAGTAGGACCCATCACATGCCTTGAGCCATTCTCCCAGCCTTGGAGAGTGAAAAAATTAACAAACAGGGGAAAAAATAATCTGCCGGCTCCCCGAAGCCAGGAACTCAGGGTAGGCACAGTTCCTTTGCCTAGGCACAGACATAAGTGATCGAGGGTCTATGAGTGCTTTTCCCCCTGCAGACACTTGTGTGGGCCCATCTTAACAGCATAAGCCCTCATTACCACAGTACAACAGGGTATATACTGGAACTCTAACTTCAACTGTTTCAGCTGTGAAGTGGCAGGTTCATGACATTTGCCCCTGCACTGACCATTAAGCAAGGTCTTCAACTACCCACATCAGAGACCTGAGGACTGGTGGCTCCACCCATGCCACCTAGCCACCTGTTACAGGGGCCCAAGAATAAGAGGTGCCCAGCCCGTCCTTATAGCCAACAGCATTGTGTGCTCATAGCCTGGCTGCAAAACCCACCCATCGACACGCTTTAGGGACCAGGGACATGGTTTCCTCCAGGACACTCAGGAGCGGCCGTTGGCCCCCAGCCTTGCTCAGCCTGTTTCCCCCTGCTGCAGTCAGATGCCTGTGCCTACACCAATCACCCATGTGTGTCTAGAACTATAGGTGAGAGTCTGTACCACACACTTGGTGGCTGACTACCTGGACACCTGAACAGAATCCATACAGGAGGAGTGGGCAGACTCCTGGGCTCATATACTTAGTGGCAGGTCTGGCCACCTAGCAACAGGACATTGGAGCTTTGAGGATGCTAGTGACCGGGCTAGCTCACACAAGCAGCCTATCTGGGCATATCAAAACAGAACAAAACAAGAAGCTAGGACACAGTAAGCAAAATTAAAATAAATAAATATAACAACTTATTGATGGCTTGGAGACAACAGTCAATATCAAATCACTTAAAGAGGTAGTCCATGATGGCTTCAGCGAGCTCCCAAAATAAAGAATCTAGAAATTTTCCAAAAGAAGAAAAGTTCTTGGAATTATGGGAGGCAGAATACAAAAGATTAATATACAGAACTCTAGAAGGGATTAGGAAGGAAATTAATCAAAACGCAGAACACGCAATAGAGGAAATTAAAAAAGATTAAAGAGGAGCATAATGACAAATTTAACAGGCTGCAAGAATCCATAGAGAGATAGCAATCAGAAATCCAGAAGATTAAAAATAAAATTTCAGAATTAGACAACTCAATAGAAAGTCACAGGAGCAGAACTGAGTGAATGGAAGTCAGAATTAGTGAGACTGAAGATAAAGCACTTGACACCAATTAATTTGAGGAAAAATCAGATAAAAGGATTTTTAAAAAATGAAGAAAGCCTAAGAATTATGTGGGACTCTATCGAGAGGAATAACCTACAAGTGATTGGAGTACCAGAACTGGGGGGATAACAGAAAACACAGAGAGAATTCTTGAAGATTTGTTGGCAGAAAACTACCCTGGTATCGTGAAAGATGACAAGATATCTATGCAAGTTGCTCATCGAACCCCATATAAGGTAAATCCCAAAATAAAGTCACCAAGACATATTATAATCAAACTTGCCAAAACCAAAGATAAAGAGAATTTTAAGAGCAGCCAGGGAAAAATGAAAAGTCATATACAAAGGAGAGTCAATAAGAATAAGATCGGACTACTCAGCAAAAACCATGCAGGAAAGAAGGCAATGGAATGACATATATAAACCCTTGAAGGACAAAAACTGCCAGCCAAGAATTATATATCCAGCAAAACTGTCTCAAAAATATGATGGTGAAATTAGGGCATTTCTGGATAAACAAAAGTCTAGGGAATTTGCAAAATCCAAACCAGAATTACACAAAGTACTAAAGGGAGTCTTCTGTTTAGAAAATCAATAATATCAGATAACAACTGAAGACTAGAACACAGGACAGAGCAACCAGATATCTACCCAGACTGGGAAGTCACAAAAATAAATCAAAGCTAAAACACTGAAAATAGGGAAACAGATGTCAATATGTAAGAGATGACAATATGAAAACAAAAAAGAGGGACTTAAAAAATGTAGACATAGATTTTTCATATGGAAAGGAAGTCAAGGTGAAATAAAGAAATAAAACTCTGGTATAAACTTAGAAAAATAGGGGTAAATATTAAGGTAACCACAAAGGAAACTAACAATCCTATACATCACAATAAAAAAGACAAGAAAAATATAAAGACTCAGCAAATACAAAATCAACAACAATGAAAAAGATGAAAAGAAAATACATAAAGAAAAAAGACAGCACAGAAAATTAAGTGGAACAAAGAAACTCCAAACAACTCACAAAAAAAGACATCAAAATGACAGCAATAAACTCATACCTATCAATAATTACACTGAATGTAAATGGACTAAATGGGCCAATAAAGAGACAGAGAGTAATGGATTGGATTAAAAAAACACGATCTGTCTATATGCTGCCTGTAAGAGACACACCTTAGACTTAAAGACACAAACAAACTAAAACTCAAAGGATGGAAAGAAATATATCAAGCAAACAACACTCAAAAAAGAACAGGAGTGGCAATATCAATCTCTGACAAAATGGACTTTAAAGTAAAATGCACCACAAAGGATAAGGAAGTGCACTATATAATGATTAAAGGGTCAATAAGCCAGGAGGACATAACTATAATAAATATTTACGCACCTAACGACAGGGCTCCAAAATACATAAAGCAGACTCTAACAGCATTTAAAAGAGAAATAGAAAGCTCCATAATAGTAGTAGGAGACTTCAACACACCACTTTCGGTGAAGAACAGAACATCCAGCAAGAAGCTCCACAAGGACATAAGAGCTCTAAATGCTACCGTCAACCAATTTGTTCTCATAGACATATACCAAACACTCCACCCAACAGCAGCCAAGTATACTTTCTTTTCCAACGCACATGGAACATTCTCCAGAATAGACCACATATTAGGCCATAAAGCAAGCCTTAACAAAATCCAAAGCACTGAAATATTACAAAGCATCTTTTCTGACCATAAAGCCATAAAAGTAGAAATCAATACCAGAAAAAACAAGGAAAAAAAATCAAACACATGCAAACTAAACATCTTCCTCAAAAACTACTAGCTAATAGAGGAAATTAAAGATGGAATAAAGAAATTCATAGAATCAAATGAGAATGAAAACATATCCTACCAGAACTTTTGGGACACAGCAAAAGCAGTGCTCAGAGGTCAGTTTATAGAAATAAATGCACTCATCCAAAAAGAAGAAAGGGTCATAATCATAACATTAACCCTACAACTGGAACATGTAGAAAGAGAGCAGGAAAAGAAGCCCTCAGGCTCCAGAAGAAAGGAAATAATAAGAATTAGAGCAGAATTAAAGGAAATAAAGAATAGAAAAACAATTGAAAGAGTTAACAAGACCAAAAGCTGGTTCTTTAAAAAAATCAGCCAAATTGATAAACCACTGGCCAAACTGACAAAAGAAAAACAAGAGAGGAAGCAAATAATCCATATAAGAAATGAGATGGGTGATATCACAACAGACCCAACTGAAATTAAAAGAATCATAACAGAATACTATGAAAAACTGTACTCTAACAAATTTGAAAACTTAGAGGAAATGGACAGATTTCTAGAAACTCACTACCTACCTAAATTAACACTAACAAAGGTAGAACAACTAAATAAACCTATAACAAAGGAAGAGATTGAAAAGGTAATTTAAAAACTCCCAACAAAAAAAAGCCCAGAGGGCTTCACTGGAGAATTCTACCAAACTTTCAGAGAAGAGTTAACATCCCTAAACTAAAGGTACTTCAGAGCATAAGAAAGGAAGAAATACTCCAAAACTCATTCTATGAAGCTAGCATAACCCTGATACCAAAAACCAGGTAAAGACACCACAAAAAAAGAAAATTACAGGCCAATATCCCTCCTGAACATTGACACAAAAAATCCTCAACAAAATTCTAGCCACTAGAATTCAGCAACATATCAAAAAAATAAGTCATCATAATCAAATGGGATTTATACCAGATATGCAGGGATGGTTCAGCATTAGGAAAACAATCAGTGTAATCCATCACATTAATAAAACAAAAGACAAGAGCCACATGATCTTATCAATCAATTCAGAAAAGGCATTTGACAAAGTCCAACACCTATTCATGACAAAAACTCTCAACAAAATAGGAATAGAAGGGAAATTCCTCAGTATAATTAAGGGCATTTATACAAAGTCAACAGCCAACATCATCCTAAATGGAGAGACTCTGAAAGCATTCCCTTTGAGAACAGGAACCAGACAAGGATCCCCTTTCTCACCACTCTTATTCAAGATTGTGCTGGAGGTCCTAGCCAGAGCAATTAGGGTAGAAAAAGAAATAAAGTTCATCCAGATTGGTAGGGAAGAAGTCAAAGTATCTCTATTTGCAGATGATGTGATCTTATACACAGAAAACCCCAAAGAATCCACAAGAAAATTAATTAAACTAATCGAAGATTTCAACGAAGTTTCAGGATACAAGATAAGCCTACAAAAATCAGCTGGAATCCTCTACACCAACAAAGAGAACTTCGAAGAGGAAATCACCGAATCAATACCATTTACAATAGCCCCCAAGAAGATAAAACACTTCGGAATGAATCTAACCAGAGAAGTAAAAGACCTGTACAAGACACTACTGCAAGAAACCAAAAGAGACCTGCATAAGTGGAAAAACATACCTTGCTCAGGGATAGGAAGACTCAACGTTGTGAAAATGTGAATTCTACCCAAAGCTATCTACAGATACAATGCAATCCCAATCCAAATTCCAATGGCATTTTTTAATGAGAAGGAGAAACAAATCACCAACTTCACATGGAAAGGGAAGAGGCTCCGGATAAATAAAGCATTACTCAAGAAGAAGAACAAAGGGGAGGCCTGACATTACCTGATTTTAGAACCTATTATACCGCCACGGTAGTCAAAACAGCCTGGTACTGATACAACAACAGACACATAGACCAGTGGAACAGAATTGAGAATCCAGACATATATTCATGCACTTACAAGCAGCTGATATTTGACAAAGGCCCAAAGCCCGTTAACAGGGGAAAAGACAGTCTCTTTAACAGATGGTGCCGGCATAACTGGATATCCATCTGAAAAAAAACTGAAACAAGACCCACACCTCACACCATGCACAAAAACTAACTTAAAATGGGTCAAAGACCTAAATATAAAATTGAAAATGATAAAGATCATGGAATAAAAAATAGAGACAATGCTAGGATCCCTGACACGTGGCATAAACAGAATACAACCATAAGTAACAGTGCACAAGCACTAGAAGACAGACTAGATAAGTGGGAGCTCCTAAGAATCAAACATTTATGCTCATCAAAAGACTTCACCAAAAGAGTCAAAAGACAACCTACAGACTAGGAAAAATTTTTGGCTAGAACAAATCCAATCAGTGTCTAAACTCTAAAATCTACAAGATACTGCAAAACTTCAACGTCAAAAAGACAAATAACCCAGTTAAAAAATGGGAAAAGGATATGAGCAAGCACTTTGCTAAAGAAGATATTCAGGTGACTAACAGACACATGAAGAAATGCTCGCAATCATTAGCCATTCGAGAAATGCAGATCAAAACTACAATGAGATATCATCTCACCCCAACAAGGCTAGCATTAATCCAAAAAACACAAAATAATAAATGCTGCAGAGGTTGTGGAGAGACTGGAAGACTTATATAATGTTGGTGGGAAAGTAAAATGGTACAACCACTTTGGAAATCTATTAGGCACTTCCTTAAAAAGCTAGAAATAGAAGTACCATATGATCCAGTGATCTTGGAATATATCTTAGAGAAATAAGAGCCATCAGATGAATAGATACATGCATACCCATGTTCACTGCAGCACTATTCACAATAGCAAAAAGATGGAAACTACCTAGGTGGACGAATGGATATACAAATTATGTTATATCCACACAAAGGAATACTACGCAATGATAAAGAATAATGATGAAGCCACGAAACATCTTATAAAATGGAGGAATCTGGAGGGCATTATGCAGAGTGAATTTAGTCAGTCACAGAAGGACAAATATTGTATAGGACCACTATTATAAGAACTCAAGAAAAGGTTTAAACACAGAAGAAAACATTATTTGATGGTTATCAGTGTGGGGAGGGTGGGTGAGGGTTATTCACTAACATGATAATAAAGAAGAATTATTTTAGGTGAACGGAAGGACAGCACACACTACAGGGGGGAAGTCAGCACAATTGGACTTAACCAAAGCTAAGAAGTTTCCTGAACACAATCAAACACTTTCAGGGACAGAGTAGCAGGGGTGAGGGTCTGGGCACCATGCTTTCAGAGGATATCTAGGTCAATTGGTATAACAAAGTTTATTAAGAAAATATTCTGCATCCTACTTTGGTGAATGACATCTGGGGTCCTGAAAGCTTGCAAGCAGCCATCTAAGATGCATCAATTGGTCAATTGGTCCCAACCACCTGGAGTAAAGAAGAATGAAGAACACCAAAGACACAAGGAAAGTAGTAGCCCAGGAGACAGACAGGGCCACATAAACCAGAGACTTCATCAGCCTGAGACCAGAAGAACTAGATGGTGCCCAGCTACCGCCAATGCCCGCCCTGACAGGGAACACAACAGAGAGTCTCTGATGGAGCAGGAGAAAGGTGGGGTGCAGAACTCAAATTCTAGTAAAAAGAACAGACTTAATGTTCTGACTGAGCCTGGAGGAACCCCAGAAAGCATGGTCCCGGTTTCTTTATCAGCCCAGAACTAAAACAATTTCTGAGGCCAACTCTTCAGAGATTGGACTGGACTGTGGGACATAACGTGATACTCGTGAAGAGTGTGCTTCTTAGCTCAAGTAGACTAAACATGAGACTAAATGGGCAGCTTCTGTCTGGAGGTGAGATGGGAAGACAGAGAAGGTTAGGAGCTGGTTAAATGGACATGGGAAATCAGGGGTGGAAAGGAGGAGTGTGCTGTCACACTATAGAGAAAGCAATTAGGGTCACATAACAATGTATGTATAAATTTTTGTATAAGACGTTAACTTGAAATATAAACTTTCACTTAAACTACAACAATAAACAAACAAACAAAAGAAAATCCTATGGAGCAAAGTTCTAATCTGACACACATGGGGTCGTCACGAGTTAGAGTCAACATCAACTGTTTTTTTTTTTTTTTTTGTTTTGGTTATCCAAACCAGTATATGTGTCTAATAGAAAACTAAAAATTATATAAGTGGTTCACATTAATGGCTAGCTTATATATCTAGCGGAGCCCTGGTGGCACAGAGGGTAAGAGCTTGGCCACTAACCAAAAGGTCAGCCATTCGAATCCAACAGCCACTCCTTGGAAAAATCTATGAGGCAGTTCTACTCTGACCTACAGGGTCGCTATGAGTTGGAATAGACTCAACGGCATCAGGTTTGTTTGTTTGATTGATTTTTTGGTTTTTATGTTTGTAGTAGACAGCACTGTGTTGGATAGTATGGTCAGGGTAGGCCTCCTGAGAAGGTGATACTAGCCATGAGAGGTTGTGGAAAGAGTAATGAGGTAAAGGGAACAGCAATTGCAAAGTACCTAAGGTGGGCACTAGCTTGTTGAGTTAGAAAAAAAAGACAGAAGGCTAGTGTGCCTGAGGTGAAGGTCAGAACAGAGAGCAGCAGGAGATGCTGTTGACACCTGAAAATAAGGCTTGCTAATACAGGGCCTTGTAGACTAGAGTAAGAAGTTAGGATTTTATATAAATACAAATTTTTTATAAAATATTGGAACAGAATTGCTTCCATGCAATATCCTAGGAATTGTTTCAAAATATCAATAATCAGCAAGAAACTCTGGCTAAAAATATCCCACTCAGCTTAGAATAGCTACATGCTAATGGAGGCTGACATTGGGATATGCAGTTTATTAAACTTATTTATTTTCATATGATAGTTATATATATGTGTGTGTGCATGCTTTTTTGTGAGGAAGAAGAACACAGAAGAATAGAGAATGTAAAATATATCAAATGAGTATCTCAGTCTCATCTTCTACTTACTTATCTCAAGTTAAACTCTGAGTGTGTGTGTTTGTCTGTGTGGGTATGTAGTTGGTGAAGGTATGTGTCTTAGTCATCTAGTGCTGCTGTAACAGAAGTACCACAAGTGAATGACTTTAACAAAGAGAAATTTATTCTCCTACAGTTTAGGAGGCTAGAAGTCCAACTTCAGGATGCCAGCTCCAGAGGAAGGTTTTCTCCCTAGTCAGCTCTGGGGGAAGGTCCTTATCATCAATCTCCTGGTCTAGGAGCTTTTCAGTGCAGGAGCCCCGGGTCCAAAGGACGTGCACGCCTGGCTCTGCTTTCTTGGTGATTTTAGATCCCCCTGTCTCTCTGCTCACTTCTCTCTTTTATATCTCAAAAGAGATTGCCTTAAAACACAACCTAATCTTGTATATTGAGTCCTGCCTCATTAACATAATTGTCTCTAATCCTGCCTCACTAACATCATAGAGGTAGGATTTACAACACATAGGAAAATCACATCAGATGACAAAATGGTGGACAATCACACAACACTGGGAATCGTGGCCTAGCCAAGTTGACACATATTTTTTGGGGACACAATTCAATTCATGACAGTATGCAAACCCAAATCTACTGAGAAAGTATGGGGTGAGGGGTCAGGAGAGTAATATTGAAGTTTTTCCTTTTTCATGCATGAGTGTGTCCAAGATATGTAGGTTTTGTACTCGGCTATTCCCAGGAAAAGGAGAATAAACTGAGTATGTTCTTTCTTTTTTCCCCTGGAGAAATGATCTAAAAATATAAAAAGCAGGGAATCACTTAATGATCAAATTGTTTCTGATGTATTTTAGAATTTATATAATGAATTTGTTGTCATAAAAGCAAAATTTGAGTTTCACAAGAGAAATGGAAACATCTTTGTTCTCAGATATCAAAGGGAAAATGATGTCCCAAGTACCAGGCAAACTGTCGCATCCAAAAAGAAAAGAAAAGAAAAAAAAGCAAAGCAAAAGGTGTCCTTACTAGGGACATGTGGTCACTAAATTAAAACAGAGTGTTCCCAAGTGCTCAAGATTGTCCGGGGACATTGTCAAGATTGCTGCCTAGACAAAATGTGTTAAACCACTCTGTCACTGGTGTTGTGATCATCAGAAGCATGGCAGAACTATTGCTGGGTCTGTGTCATTGGAAACCAGTTTAGGGTGTGATAGCTGGGTTATGAGACTCAAGTAGGGGCCAGAAGTTAGCCCAGCTGTAGTTCTTTTATTTAAGAGACCTTAATCTCTGAGATTATAGAAGGATGGGGGTCACAGAGCTTTGTCCTAGTCTAGTGATTACTAAGATTCTACATTAATAGTAAATCTGTAGACTTAGAACCTAGTTTAGGTTTGTTGATGGTCCAACAAGAGAAAACTTCAGAATGGTGACGGTTAAATGAAGTCAAACAAGTCTCTGATTTATCTTTCACAAAATAAAGGCCTCTATTTAAACAAAACAGAAAAGATTTGTGATAGCACAAATCAGTGCCTGAAACATAGTGGATATTCAATAAATTTGTTGAATGTTAGAATGTACAAATGTTAATTAAGATTTTGGGGGACCCTATTTTGATGGTTAAGATTGTGTGTCAGCTTGGCTGGGCCAAGATTCTCAGTATTTTAATGTAATCACTCCCATGATTGAATATACTGTTAGTAGTCAATCAGATGAAAGGGAGTCTCCTTGGGGGTGTGACCCCCATCTGTATATAAGCAGATGTTCTGGCTTTTTGCTCTCTCTGGATCCTGCGGCTGCTTCCTGTCATCTCATCTCCTGTTCTTGGGACTTGAGCTGTCAGCTTATCTGCCGAACCTGGGATTCATCGATCTGTACAGCCTGTGAGCAGGAGCCCTGCTCTCTGACCTGCCGACCTTGGGCTTGCCAGCTTCTGCAGCTGTGTGACTTGGGGGAGGCCTCTACCCTGATCCACGGACTTGAGACATTCTAGCCTCTACAATCACATAATCTGTTTCCTTTATATAATCTCTCTCTATATATATATTTATACACTTTACTGGTTTTGCTTCTCTAGAGAACCCAGCTTAAGACATTTGGTACCGGGAGTGGTTCTAGAGGAACAAAATTGTAAAGATGAGTTTTCTAAGTTGGTTCTCAAGTCTAGTTAGTCATAAAGACATTGATGACTCTGCTTCCAGTAGTAAAGAGGTCACTGCCAGTCCATGAAGCGAGGTGGCAATACAAATATGCAAAATATCACCACTGGTAGATCAGGTATTGGTGAAAGATGAGGCTCAGAGTGAACACATGTGTGATATCTTTCTACAGCTTTGTCAGAATGAGAAGTATAAGGAAGCTGGTTGGTTTGTCCTACTTTCGCTAGACAAACTGATGAAGGAAAGAGATGCACTCAGGGCTTCAGAGTCAAGGCTCGAGTGCTGCATACATGACCTCAAGGCTTCCACTTGTGCTTTGAAAGAAAGCCTTATTTCTTGAAGTAACAGAGTCAAAATTGCTGAAAACCAAACCCAGAGTCTTATTGTAAGAGTGGCTGAATTATAACCCAGCTCAATTGCAAACCTCAAGAGGTGTCTGAAGTTAAAGTAAGGGCATTGACTGGGAAGAGATGGGATCCTGAGACTTGGGATTGGGACATATGGGCAGATAATCAGGAAGTTGGGGACACTTAGCCTGTAAATTCCATTGAATCACTCCTGCCAGCAGAACCAGTTCCATCTGAAGAGATTACTTCATGTTTGTCTGCTAAACCACCCTGCCCAGAAAAACCATTAGGCCCTCCACTCCCATCTGAGGAGATTAGCCCTAGCCCAGCTGCCTCTAAAGAGCACTTGCCTGAGTCATTGCTTGGAGAATCACCTGAGGCAGATGCTTTACAAGATAATGCTGAATGTTCTCAAAACAATTCCACACTACCAATTCTGGCTTCTAGACCTATAACTAGGCTTAAGTCCCAGCGAGCCCCAAAAGGTGAAGTACAAAGTGTGACCCAGGAGGAGGTACGCTACACTCCAGAAGAACTACTTGAGTTTTCTAATATGTACAAACAGAAACCTGGGGAATATGTGTGGGAATGTCTATTAAGGATGTGAGATAATGGTGCAAGGAACATAAAAATGGATCAGTCTAAGTTTATTGATATGGGTCCACTGAGCACAGACTGTTCATTCAATGTTTCAGCTAGAGAAGTTAGGAAAGGATCTAATTGTTTATTTGGTTGGGTTGCTGAAGCATGGATTATGAGGTGGCCGACACTAAATCAAGTTGAAGTACCAGACCTGCCTTGGTATACTGTAGAAGAAGGTATCAAAAGGCTTAGGGAAATTGGCATGCTAGAGTGGATTTATCAAGTTAGACCCACAGACCCACACATGGAGTGTCCAGAGGACACACCTTTTACCACAACTGTGAGGGACAAATTTGTGAAGGGAGCTCCAGCATCCTTGAAGACTGCTGTGATTGCTATTTTATGTAAGTCAGATTTGACAGTGGGAACTGCCCTAACTGAATTAAGACACCTAACTACAATGGGGCTGATTGGACCCTGTGGTATTAGGGCCCAGATGGCTGCACTCAATCGACAAAGACAAAGTGGGCGTGGTTACAGTAATGGACAGAGGAGTCAAAGCAGTAATCAGAATAGTCTGACTCGTATGGACTTATGGTGTTGGCTACTTGGTCATGGTGTCCCTAGGAGTGAAATAGATACAAAATCTACTAAATATTTACTTGATCTATACAAACAGATGAATTCTAGGTTAGGTGAACAGCAGTCTAACTTGAATCGCCAGAATAGAGTGCCACGGTCACTCAATCAAGTCCCAGATTTGAGCGAGTTTAAAGACCCACAACCCCTTGAATGAAGGGGAGGCCAGGTCCCCTTGAGGAAGGACTCCAATACACTGCCAAAATTTTTTACTGTTAATCTTTCTTCCAGCCTTCCCCAAAGGGACCTACGGCCTTTTACGAGAGTGACCGTTCACTGGGGAAAAGGAAATAATAAGACTTTTTAGGGATTACTGGATACTGGCTCTGAGCTGGCACTAATTCCAGGAGACCCAAAACATCACTGTGGCCCACCAGTCAGAGTGGGGGAACATGGAGGTCAGGTTATTAATGGAGTCTTGGCTCATGTCCATCTCACAGTATGTCCAGTGGGTCCCCAAACCCATCCTGTAGTGATTTCCCCAGTTCCAGAACGCATACTTGGAATAGATATACTTAGCAACTGGCAGAACCCCCACATTGGATCCCTGACGAATAGAGTAAGGGCTATTATTGTAGGAAAACTGCCCCTACCTAGGGAAATAGTAAACCAAAAGCAATACTGCATTCCTGGAGGGATTGCAGAGATTACTGCCACCATCAAGGACTTGAAGGATGCAGGGGTGGTGATTCCCACCACATCCCCATTCAACTCACCTATTTGGCCTGTGCGAAAGCAGATAGATCTTGGAGAATGACAGTAAATTATCAAAAACTTAGCCAGGTGGTGACTTCAATTGCAGCTGCTGTTCCAGATGTAATTTCACTGCTTGAGCAAATTAATACGTCTCCTGGTACCTGGTATGCAGCTATTGATCTGGCTAATGCCTTTTTCTCCATACCTGTTTCAAAGGACCACCAGAAGCAGTTTGCCTTCAGCTGGCAAGGCCAACAATACACCTTCACTTGCCTACCTCAGGGATACATTAACTCTCCAGCCCTATGTCATAATTTAGTCCACAGAGAACTTGATCGCCTTTCCCTTCCACAGGACATCACACTGGTCCATTACATAGATGACATTATGCTGATTGGACCTAGTAAGGAAGATGTGTCAATGACTCTGGACTTATTGGTAAAACATTTGCGTGCTGGAGGGTGGGAGATTAATTCCACAAAAGTTCAGGCACCTTCCACTTCAGTGAAATTTCTAGGGGTCCAGTGGTGTGGGACATGTCGAGACATTCCTTCTAAAGTGAAGGATAAATTATTGCATCTTGCTGCTCCCACAATTAAAAAGGAGGCACAATGCCTAGTGCTCCTCTTTGGATTTTGGAGGCAACATATTCCTCATTTGGGTGTGCTGCTCTGGCCTATTTATCCAGTGACTAGAAAAGCTGCTAGTTTTCAGTGGGGACCAGAACAAGAGAAGGCTCTGCAACAGGTTCAGGCTGCTCTGCAAGCTGCTCTGCCACTTGGACCGTATGATCCAGCTGATCCAGTGGTGCTTGAAGTGTCAGTGGCAGATAGAGATGCTGTTTGGAGTCTTTGGCAGGCCCCTATTTTTGAATCACAGCGCAGACCCTTAGAATTTTGGAGCAAAGCTCTGCCATCCTTGCAGAGAACTACTCTCCTTTTGAGAAACAACTTTTGGCTTGTTACTGGGCCTTAGTAGAGACTGAACGCTTAACCATGGGACACCAAGTCACCATGAGGCCTGAGCTGCCCATCATGAACTGGGTGTTGTCTGACCCACAGAACCATAAAGTTGGATGTGGAGAGCAGCACTCCATCATTAAATGGAAGTGGTATATTCGAGATCGGGCCAGAGCAGGACCCTAAGTAAGTTGCATGAGGAAGTGGCCCAAATGCCCATGGTCTCCACTCCTGTCACATTACCTTCCATCTCCCAGTCTGCACCTATGGCCTCATGGGGAGTTCCTTATGATCAGCTGACTGAGGAAGAGAAAACTCGTGCCTGGTTTACAGACGGTTCTGTGCGATATGCAGGTGCCACTTGAAAGTGGACTGCAGCAGCACTACAGCCCCTTTCTGGGACCTCCCTGAAGGACAGTGGTGAAGGGAAATCCTCTCAATGGGCAGAACTTCGAGCAGTGCACCTGGTTGTTCACTTTGCTTAGAAGGAGAAATGGCCAGATGTGCAATTATATACCAATTCATGGGCTGTGGCCAAGGGTTTGGCTGGATGGTCAGGGACTTGGAAGGAACATGATTGGAAAATTGGAGACAAGGATTTATGGAGAAGAGGTATGTGGATAGACCTCTCCGAATGGGCTAAAGAAGTGAAGATATTTGTGTCTCATGTGAATGCTCACCAAAGGGTGACCTCAGCAGAAGATGATCTTAACAATCAAGTGGATACAATGATGCGTTCTGTGGAAACAAGTCATCCTCTTTTCCCAACTACTCCCGTCATTGCTCAACGGGCTCATGAACAAAGTGGCCATGGTGGCAGGGGTGGAGGTTATGCATGGGCCCAGCAGCATGTACTTCCACTCACCAAGGCTGACATGGCCACAGCCTCTGCTGAGTGCCTAAATCTGCCAGCAGCAGAGACCAACAGTGAGTCTCCAATATGGCACCATCCCTTGAGGTGATCAGCCAGAAACCTGGTGGCAAGTTGATTACATTGGACCACTTCCATCAAGGAAAGGGCAGCGTTTTGTCCTTACTGGAATAGACACTTACTCTGGATATGGATTTGCCTTCCCTGCATGCAAGGCTTCTGCCAAAACTACCATCCGTGGACTTACAGAATGCCTTATCCACCAGCATGGTATCCCACAAGCATTGCCTTAGATCAAGGGACTCACTTCACAGCACATGAAGTGCATCAGTGGGCCCATGATCATGGAATTCACTGGTCTTACCATGTTCCCCATCATCTTGAAGCAGCTGGCTTGATAGAACGATGGAATGGCCTTCTGAAGACACAATTACAGTGCCAGCTAGGTGGCAATACCTTGCAGGGTTGGGGCAATGTTCTCCAGGAGGCTGTATATGCTTTAAACCAGCATCCAATATATGGTGCTGTTTCCCCCATAGCCAGGATTCACGGGTCCAGGAATCAAGTGGTGGAAATGGGAGTGGCACCACTTACTATTACTCCTAGTGACCCACTTGCAAGATTTTTGCTACCTGTCCCCTCGACCTTATGCTCTGCAGGTCTAGAGGTCTTAGTTCCAAAAAGAGGAATGTTCCCACCTGGAGACACATCACTGATTCCATTGAACTGGAAGTTAAGAATGCCACCTGGCCACTTTGGACTCCTTATGCCTCTGGCTCAACAGGCAAAGAAGGGAGTTACCATACTGGCTGGTGTGATTGATCCTGATTACCAAGAGGAAATCAAACTGATATTACATAATGGAGGTAAAGAAGAGTATGTCTGGAATGCAGGAGATTCCTTGGGGCGTCTCTTGGTACTACCATGCCCTGTGATTAAAGTCAATGGAAAACTACAGCAACCTAATTCTGACATGATTACTAATGACCTAGACCCTTCAGGGATGAAGGTTTGTGTCACCCCACCAGGCAAAGAACCATGACCAGCTGAGGTGCTTGCTGAGGGCAAAGGAAATGCAAAATGGGTGGTGGAAGAAGGTAGTTCTAAATACTAGTTATGGCCATGTGACCAGTTGCAGAAACAGGGACTGTAATTGTCATGAGTATTTCTACTTTGTATGTGTGCATCAAATATTTTTGTTTCCTTCACTTATAAAATATAAGCTGTAAATGGGGCTAGTGCATTTTCGATTGTATGCATGTTAGTTATATCATGTTAGGCACAAGTATGACTTTCTAATTGTCTTTATTCAGAGATTATGTATGGTTTAAGGAGATGTGTACATATGCCAAGTTGACAAAGGGTGGACTGTGATGGTTAAGATTGTGTGTCAACTTGGCTGAGCCATGATTCTCAGTGTTTTAATGTAATCACTCCCATGATTGAATATACTGTGAGTAGCCAATCAGATGAAAGGGAGTCTCCTTGGGGGTGTGGCCAGCATCTGTATATAAGCAGACTTCTGGCTTTTTGCTCTCTCTGGATCCTGCAGCTGCTTCCTGTCATCTCATTTCCAGTTCTTGGGACTTGAGCTGTCAGCTTATCTGCCGAACCTGGGATTCGTTGACCTGCACAGCCTGTGAGCAGGAGCTCTGCTCTCCGACCTGCCGATCTTGGGCTTGCCAGCTTCTGCAGCTGTGTGACTTGGGAGAGGCCTCTACCCTGATCCACGGACTTGAGGCATTCTAGCCTCCACAATCACGTAAGCTGTTTCCTTGATATAATCTCTCTCTATATATATGTATACACTTTACTGGTTTTGCTTCTCTAGAGAACCCAGCCTAAGACACCTATCATGTATGGAGTCCCTGGGTGGGGTACAAATTGTTAACATGCTCTGCTGCTAATCCAAAGGTTGGAGGTTTGAGAGGTGCCTCGGAAGAAAGGCCTGGAGATCTACTTCTGAAAAATCAGCATTGAAAACCCTATGGAGCACAGTTCTACTTTGACACACATGGGGTCATCATGAGTTAGAGCCAACTCCATGGCAACTGTTTTTTTTGTTTGGTTTTTTTTTTCCCCTATCATGAGATTACACAAAACCACAAAAACCAAAAAAAAAGAAAAAAAAAAAGCATTGCCATTGAGTCGATTCCCACTCATAGCAACCCTATAGGAGAGAGTAGAACTGCCCCATAGTGTTTCCAAGCAGCGTCTGGTGGATTCAAACTGCCGACCTTTTGGTTAACAGCCGTAGCTCTTAACCACTAACTATACCACCAAGGTTTCCTGTTTTGACCTGATCAGCTCCTTCTAGTGTGATTCCTGGGGGAGCTATACATACAAGGACAAGGACAAGTGAAAAATAAAAATATATATTTGTTTAGTTGCAAGAGATACCAGTATCTCAGTGGGAGCTTCTCTGGTAGGCTGCACTGGAGCTTTTGTTTTGGCTTAAACTCTACAAAGGTTTAGCTTCACCACTCAATCCCGGTATTTCCACAGGCTACCGACAGCCTGAGGAATGAGTTCCAAGACCTCTGAAAATTCATTCCTGCGATAAGGAAGAAAGAAGGCAAGATGACTGAGCCTGTATGTTGAACGCATAACCCTTTCAGGTAATTGACATGGCCTAATCCATGTCCCACAGGAGCCCTGGTGACACAGTGATTAAGCACTTGGCTGCTAACCGAAAGGTCAGTGGTTCAAACCCACCAGCCGCTCCACGGGAGAAAGATGTGGCAGTCTGCTCCTGTAAAGATTTACAGCCTTGGAAACTCTATGGGGGCAGTTCTACTTGTTCTATAGGGTCACCCTGAGTTGGAATCCACTCAATGGCAATGAGTTTGGTTTAGTTTGGAATCCCTGTCCTGAGCTCACCAAATAGAATTGCAACTCCTTCTCTCTAAGACCTGAATGTTCTTGAGATAGCAATGACCAGCAGGGAAAAACCAACATGGAACTCAAGGAATGTAGTCATAATCTGTAATTGACAGTTTTGAGACCTTTCCAGGATGAATGACAGCAATTTTTAAAATGTGGGTGAGTACGGTAATTACCATTACTAAGCACAAACCCTGCAGAGTAAGCTTTATGAAACCTATTTAAAATTTAATCAAATCGAGGTTCATAATAATTAAGTCACTTGCCAGGGTCAGTTGGTAACCAAGCGGAGGAGCACACATAGAAGCCAAGTCTGTGCTTGTTCTTCTCTGTCACATTGTACATGGGCATGGTTTTGTGAATTAAAGTAATAGCAGAATATTTTCACCAACGTTAGCATTGTGAAAGTGCTGATGGAATATCCCAAATACATAACTATTTTTTATTATAGATTATGTGTTATCCATTATTGTTATTGATATAAATTATATTCATTATACTTATGAAAATATAAATAATAGTACAGGATGCAGTAAGGAGCAAGCATTCATGATGTAAGAATTCCTCCAGTTCTATGGCAATAAAAAGAACTGCGTTTGGCTTTTGGTCTCATTTCTCGACTTGCCAACCCTGAACTTTGAATTTCTGTGGACATCTTCATCTCCCATTGAAAAATCTAGCTTATTAACTTCTTTCCCAATCAGTTCATCTTTTAACTCCCTTTTTTTGTGTATTGTACTCCACTCTCAAATGACCTACGCAGCCATAGAACCTCAGTCATTGTTCTCCTTTCCACATATGTTCAGTCAGTTGTCAAATCCTGCCAGTCATACCACAACAAAGATTTGTGTCTTGGTCTTATACATTTCTTCTCTCCCCTTCTTTCCTTCTGCTTCAGGTCTACTTCCAACTCATTACTTCTTGCATTGGCATGAATGCATTTTCTGTATATACAGAAAAATCCCAACTTACGTTGATGTACATACAGAAAGCTCCCAATTTACGTTGACATAAACTGTAAGAATATAAATTCTCTCATATAACAAGACATCTGAAGGGAAGGCAGTTCCAGATTTGGTTAAATCAGTGACTCAGTGACATCAAGGAATCAGGCTCCTTGATTATTGGCTTTGTCCATAGACTACCTCCTCTTATTATAATAAAATGGTGGTATGACTGTTCCAGGTGTCACATAGAAACAAACAACTTTCAGCAGAAGAGAAGATTTTCTCTTCCTGGGTTTCTCTTTTTCAGAAAGAGAATACACTTCCCAGAAGGTACCCAGAGGACTTCTTTTGCATCTCATTGGCTAGAAATGTGCTCTCTGGACTCACCCTAGTGTGAAATCATTCTCTGGTCAGGGGATGGGTCTCCTTTTCTGAAGATTATGGCTGTGCAGAGGAGGGAGGATAAACGTACAAAATTCAAGAATCAGTTATGAAGGAGGATGCAGGGGCAGAATGGATGGTGGATTAGCGACCAGTAGTAGATGTGTGCTGCATATCCTGCCTGGGCTGTGAAATGAATTCCAAACCATGTCCTGGACCCTAGTGTCTCTCCATGCTAACTCCTTCCAGAAATCATTTCCAGATCAATCTTCATAAAGTACAGCAATTGGTGGCTTTCTGTTGTCAGAGAACTTAAAGCTAACTTCTCAACCTGACCTTGACAGTCCTGTACAACTCACGCAGGACTTCCCTACTACTGGGCCGCATTCCCAAGTAAGCCACTTGCTATTCGGGATGTCTTTCGCTTATCTTCCTTGCACCATCTTTCATGTATCTGCTCTATCCTGTCACCAAAGTGATAGTCCTAAAAACCAAAGACCTGAACTACACTATTCTACTTAAAATAATTTCTTATAGAATGAATTTAAATTATTTAGCATGGCCTATGCAGCCTTTCACAAATGAGTCCCCACATGTCTTTCTGAGGAGGTCTGGTATCACAGTGGTTAAGTGCTCGGCTGCTAACTGAAAGGTCAGCAGTCTAAACCCACCAGCCGCTCTGTGGGAGAAAGATGTGGCAGTCTGTTTCTGTAAAGATTACGGCCTAGGAAACCCTATGGGGTAGTTCTGCTCTGTCCTATAGGGTTGCTATGAGTCAGAATTGACTTGATGGCACACAACAACAGCAACATGTCTTTCCAGGCACTTTACCAACTAATCTCCATTTGCATCCTCACCCCACCCCCTCTTAATCCAACTACATAGAAGGTTGCCATCCTTCCTAAACGTTTTATGCCCTTTTATTCCCTCATGCCTTGTCATATGTTGTGCTCACTGCCTGGAATAACTTTCTCATCTTTTTCCATTTGGTAAAATTCCACTCATCATTCGAAGCCCAGATCAAAGTTCATTTCCTTCATGAATGCTTTCCTGATTTCCCAGGCAGAATTAGTTTCTTTCTCCCTAGTTGCTTCCAAAGAGTTCTATTACACCGGTTAATATATTGCATAGTAACAATTTGTTTACATCTGTATCTTCCATCAAGATAAACACACTTTCCTATAACAAAGAATCATTTTGTTATCGTCATAATTTATTATTATTATTATTACTTTATAGTTATTATTAATATTTATGCCTCCAGTCCCTGGTATCCAGCATGTTTCCAAAAAGAGTTTGAGGGTGATCTATCTAGAATACCCATTCTGTCTAAATTCCACTCATTCCTCAATGCCTAGCTCAAATGCCATCTCTTCTTGGACCCTGGTGTGATTCCCCTCATGATGAGTTTTCCTCATTCGACTCCCCGTAGCTGATTTGTGTTCCTAGCAGCCCTCAGTCATGTCTGGTCTTCTCTTATGGTTGCCCAACCCTCCTCTCCTGCCCAACCTGTGAGCTCCTTCTGGTAAGGCCTATGCTTTCTCTTTCATCCCTCTGACCTATGGAACCCAATTCTTTACTCAGAGTCTGTGCAGAATAAATATATTAAGAATAGTTTGTTAGCACATGTGCAGATATGGCCTGGGGAGAACAGTTGTTTCTCTTTCATCTCACTTTTAAGATCAATACTATTTGGGGATTTTTAGTTTTAAAGAGTAAGAAATGAGAAAAACAGTTAAGCCTACACTACACCTACTTCTCACTTATCAACTATCTCGTTATTGACATTTCACATTACCAACAATAGTAAAAAATCTACTGACTATTTTGCATACTAATGATATGCATCTGGCATAAAAATGCTGAGGTGTAAGATGAGAGTTACACTGGCTGTGTTGGCTAAGATTATGCACCAACTTGGCTGGGCAGTGGTTCTCAGTGTTTTGGCAGTTATGTAACGATGTAATTTGGCAGTTAGGTAATGATGTAGTCATCATCCATTTTGGGATCTGATGTAGTTATCTTCCATTTTTGCATAATGCTTATTTCCACATAATGACCTGGTTTTGGGGACCTAACTATGTCAGTAATTGAGAAGTGGGTATATGTCAAGTATTTCTCACACATCTGAGGTGCGGAGATCTTATATACATGTATCTTATATCTGGGAATTATTGTATGTATTTTGAGGGGAGGTCCAGAGAATCTGTAAGAACTTTTTTATCTTAATGTTTTAATTTAGGAAATAATTTTAAAAATATACACACATTCTTGGTCACCTATATAATTATTTTTTACCAAGCGCTACCACAAGATTGCAGTGCTTTCAATTGCATTATGTTTGTGATCCTGTTGATGCCAAGAGATGGATTCCAGGACTTTAATCAATTTTAAGGTAGACCGGGCCTATCCATGCATGTTTATTTACTAAGTGGGGGTTGAAAGATGTTATTTCCTTTAAAAGCCATCCATAGATCAATCAAATTGGATAAACACTGTAATAAGTCATATCACATAAGAAAATAAGTAAATAGATTAGGAATATGTATCCCCAAAATAATAAATCTAAACTTGTTACTTACCTTACTCCTGTTTAATACTGAAAACTTTTCAGTAAGTTACTTGATTTAATCTTCTAAAAGCCTAAAAATCTACTTTTGAACATCACACTTTCTTTCTGCAAATTCCTGAAGGCATAAAGGTTGTGAATAAAAACAAGGACAGTAAGGATTTATGATGGCATTAGAATATTTCAGAGGTGAAATAAATGATGAGGTTGTCATTTTATTATTATGACACACAAATTTAAGACCAATTCTGCTAACTTCAATTTTTTTTTTCACTTACGTACACGAAAGTCAAACTAAACTGCTTCATTCTTCTTCATTCCAATTCTTAAAGGAGGTACTAAGAAATTGTTTTGCTCTAAAGACTATAGTTACAGTATTGTGCAAGCAAAATTTTAGATTTAATTCAAATTAATAGGTCATTTAGATTTATAAATAGAGAAAAAGCTAGATCTCCTGTAGAATCCTGAATATTGTGGTCAGAACATTTAGGAAATGTTAGTTGATTAAGAGAAATTATTAAACAGAGAAGGAGAATTTTCTTAATGTGGTTCTAAGGTGTTAATTCTAGGATCATTGTAATAGAGTACATAGCCCATCATTTAAATTTAATGCATTACACCCTCCTCCCTCTTTTTTTTTAATGGAAGGTGTACTCTCACACTTTATAGGTCAACTGCTTGGTTTATAACTATTAGCCAAGTATGATACTGCCAATATGTAATTGTATTCACTATTAGCACTGTGGTCTAAAAAAGCATGGATGTTCAATTGAATAACCACGTTAGATCTAAATGCGTCAAGATCAGTAGCATTTTAGTAATACAAATGGCAAATCTGTAATTACCAGTGATTGTGTCTATCTTACCTCTTTCATCATCGAGTTAATGGTATACCAGCCACTTTTTATGCCTCTCGACCTCCGACGTAAGGCGTTATTCTGGCTCTAATGCATTTAGCATCAAGGTGGGTCCATTTTGAAATGCGTGAAGCTCAGCAGACCAGAGTTGGAGCTTCACTTTGTGCAGGCTGAACATTCTATTAGGTGATGCTTGCTGGAAGTGTTAGTTTTGTAAACTTTTGTCTTTTTTTATTATTTATTTTATTTCTGTGAGATAAGGCTTGCAAGCATAATTACGGCTTTCCTGTGTGACAGTTAGGGAGCCCTGATAGGTTTGTTTTGGTTTTTCTGTGTCATATTTGGAAAATCAGAGGTTCCTCATGTAACCTAATGGAAAGGCGCCTGCAATAAATTATTTATATAGCTTTCATTGGTATATTGTCATAACACAGAATCGGTGGAGTCTTATTGTTGTTTTTGTTGTTAGGTGCCATTGAGTCGGTTCTGATTCATAGCAACCCTATGTACAACAGAATGAAATATTGCCCAGTCCTGTGCCATCCTTACAATGGTTGTTATGCTTGAGCCCATTGTTGTAATCCATCATGTTGAAGGTCTTCCTCTTTTTCGCTAACCCTTTACTTTACCAACCATGATATACTTCTCCAGGGACTGGTCGCTCCTGATAACATGTTCAAAGTGAGACAAAGTGTTACCATCCTTGCTTCTAATGAGCATTCTGGCTGTACTTCTTCCAAGATAGATTCATTCATTGTTCTAGCAGCCCACAGTATATTCAATATTCTTCGCCAACACCATAATTCAAAGTCATCAGTTCTGCTTTGGTCTTCCTTATTCATTGTCCAGCTTTCACATGCATGTGAGGCAATTGAAAACACCATGGCTTGGGTCAGGCACACCTTAGTCCTTAAGGTGACATCTTTGCTTTTTAACACTTTAGAGAGATCTTTTGCAGCAGATTTGCCCGGTGCAATACATTGTTTGATTTCTTGACTGCTGCTTCCATGGGCATTGATTGTGGATCCAAGTAAAATGAAATCTTTGGCAATCCCATTGGTAGGAGCTGGTATTACCAGATCATATTTCTCAAAATCCATATTACCAACAAAATTTAAACACACTCAATTAGTAAGCATGCATTCCAATGCTGAAAACACATACCATCAAAAAAAAAAAATTAAGGAGAAAACATGTAGTAATGAAAGGGTGACATCAATCTACCAACTGACTTGGTTGATTCAATGAAAAAAATTAACCAGCTATTCAAGTTTGAGAAACACTCAAGCCGAGCACATCCATAGACCAAGGTTTCCCAGTATCTGTTATCCACATACCACATTCCCAACTTGTGCCATATCTGTGTATCACCTACATTGTCGGAAATGTGATAATTCTTGGAATAAATCAATCATAAATTAAATTCAACATTACTTCTCATAAATAAAATATAATTATATTTTAAAAAACGATGTTATTGTAATTCTAGATGGAATTTAGAAAGTCTCTGTGCCTGTGGCCTACTCTTTTTAAAAAAGGAAAATTGGCAAATGTTAAGAAGTTGAAAAAAAATGCTAGCACTAAAAAGGACTGAGAGAGAATTGAAAACGGCATAGCTTTCTCTTCATGTAATCTATCTGCTATTAATCAATGCTGTCATGCCCCTCCTGAAATTACCTCTGTACCTGGAGTGGTAGGAGCCTTCACTTCAGAATATACAACAATAACCAAAACAATCAGCAGGCAGACTAAAATTTAATTTTTTAAGTCAGTTTTCTGATTTACGACCGTGTTTTACATTATGGCAGTGTGTATTGCTAAAGACAATACTTCATCATTTTTAGGATTTATAATATTTGACTGTGTGCAATATTTAGAAGCTCAAATATGAACTCAACCTTACATTTAAAAGAAAACAAGTTACAGTTAAATAAGACTCTTGAGGAAAGAACGGTGAAAAGCATAGGTGGATTCAGAAGTTCTCCTTACTTCACTTTACACCTTAACAGCATTTCTCTCACTGCTGAGCACTTAATGGCTCAGAAACTATAATGCATACTTCTGAAAGATGTGTACAAAAAATTTAATTAACGATTTTTATCTCCTTTTATCCCTCCAGAACCTACAAAAAATTCAAAGACTGTTACTTGAAAATGTCTTTTGGGAGTGTTTTTTCATGCATCAGCCTTCATTTTAATCATTCTGAGTTTTCTCAAGTTCAAAAATTCACTTCCAAAGAAATTTCTTTGTTTGGAAGATATTCAGAGCAGCAGCAATTCGACTATGGAATTCTGGGAACAGAAACATCTCCAGAGATTTCACTCAGCATCCAGGTATGCTAGAAGAAGGTAGCACCAGGTGGTCAGGACCGTGTGGTCAGAGCTTCACAGTTGTAGAAGACAGGTTGCAGAGCATGCTTTACCTGGCAGAGGTAGGGGCAGAGCAATTCTCTACCACTGCTAACTTTATGCTACAGAGTGATCCAGGCAGGTAGGAATTCAGCTCCTGCTAAGGGAATGAAGAAGAGCAGAGACTTTTTTCTTTTTTCAACCAAGATGTGTGTCCTTTTAGTGGGCAATTTTGGGTCAACCTATGCCCTGGGCTGGGAAATTCTAGATAACTATTAAGTGTCCTTACTCCAGACCTCAGCCATTTTGTTACTTAGCACTCAGTTAAGGGCTTGGTAGAATGGCCGAGCCTTAGAGGAACCACAAATTGAAAAGAACACGTATCCACCTAAGCAGGTTAAGTTCTTAGGAAACAGATGCAGAGGAAATGGAAGACCAGCTTGTGTCCTGAAGGTTAGAGATAGGCAAGAGGTGAAAATATAGAAAGCCAGCAAGGGCAATAAAGCTTGAATATTACAGTGGGTGAGTGGATCAAAGCAATGGGAAGTTTAAATTTTTATAGGTAGGTGGACAGGTGGGTGGCCAGGCAAGTGAGAGAAGACTGTAGGCAGGGAGTGAGGTCAAAGGCACAGGGCTGAGTTTCCAGGACAGGAGTTGTGTATATTCACTGGGGAGAAGTGACTTACGTGAGGCTAGTAATGGTGGTCAAAGCAGGGCAGATACACCAATGATCATTGCAGTGCTATTCACAATAGCTAAAAGGTGGAAACAACCAAAATGCGCATCAGCTGATGAATGGATAAACAAAATGTGGCATATACACACAACGGAATATTACTCAGCCATAAAGATGAATGAAATTCTGATGCATGCCACAGAATGAATGAACCTAGAAAACATTATGCTGAGCAAAATAGTCACAAAAGGACACATATACTGTATAATCTCACTTACATGAAATAAGCAAATATATAGAAACCAAAAATTATTAGTGGTTCCATGGGTGAGAGGGAGGGGAAAAGAGGGAATTTTTGCTTAGGGAGCACTGAATGTACGTCAATGGTGGTGGGATAATTTGGAAAAAGATAGCAAAAATGGCCGCACAACTTGAAGACTGTAATCAATGTCACTGAATTACCGTACATTTTGTTGTGCATATACATATAGTGGTGAAACTATACACGACAAAACACACATATATATAATATAAAAACTATATAATAAAAAAAAAGAGCAAGGCAGAACTTAGGGCTGGGAAGAAGTGAGTTCTGGACAGGTTACCAAGGACAGTCTTGAGCATGAGAAAGCAAGACAGGGTCCCCTAGAAGAGGAACAAGAGGATGACTTGGTCTTTAAAAAAAAAAAAAAAAAAAGGCAAACACCCATTTATTAGAACTGGGGAAAGGGTAGCATTCAGGACTCAGTGAATGATAGGAAATGCTAAATGAAGCCATTCCCTGAATGGTCTGAATTTCTAAGGTTTCCTCCTTTTCTGTTGGTATTTGGTCCCTCTCTTTCATACTGGAGGCTTTCCTGGAATGTCTGGTGATCTTTGGCTATCAGTTAACATTTAAGGATGAGGGCCTAAAATGCTCTTGTACAAGAACAAGCTTATTAACTGGTGAGCCTAAATTGTAGAATAATCAGGAAGAGAATCAGATACTTTGGGTGAGACTCCCAAATATCAGTATGTGAAAATCTTTTCTTAAGTGACATTCGTTTTACTCAAAGAGGAATCCTCTGTCTTCTGCCTGAGAAGCAAATATCTGAAAGACAAAACTAGACTAGAGGAGGGAGTTTCCTACCATTCAATATGCAGACTCTTCCAATCCCTCCATGCTCAGCTCAGTGTCTCAACCCATCTTCTTGGTGTATCCACATATGAAGTCTTCCCTATTCAATGCTGCTTGACAATAAACCTTAAATCTCTTGCCCTTGCTGGTGGTATAAGTTAATCACAAGCTATATGGGATACAGAAGTAGACCTGAGTGTCCAGGCACCCAATATGACTCACAACCAATGCTTTTCAGTTTCCACCCTCTGCTGTAGCTGTTGTCTCTAGTTTTGACCTGTGTAGAGGTTCTTTGATGAGAATAAGTTACTTTCAGTAGTACCTTAATTTGGAGCCCCAGCAAGTTGTAGCTTCCTTCTCTCTGTTGAGTCAATTATCACTTCTCCATCCTCTTTCCATCTCACAAGAAGATTGAGATAATTTGTCTGCTGAATTTTCCTCCCCTATTTTCGTCTTTTGGGATTTGTAGTAATTTTTCTTTTCTAATGTATTATTACATTGCTGAGAATGAGTCAACTAGTCATCTTAATAAAAAATCCCTTTAGGTAACTATTGACAACATGAAAAATGAGGTGAAGACTTGAGACTTTGAATTTCATATTTACAGTAAAATTAAATGAGTAGACATACAGATAAAGTTATTGTAATAGGTCTTGATAGAAAGAAAGGACAATAACTCATAATTGTTCTGGTGGTTCATGGAGAACAGAAAAGATAGTACCCTAGTGCCTCATTAGTGGTCTTAATTTACCTCTCCACTGGGTATGAATGAGGGCTGGCAGAGCCAACCCAGCACTTTCTCAGAAGATTAACTTTACCTGAATTACCAACCCATCTCACCTCCTATCCATACATTGCATACACACTTACAATGAACATTCCTCACACACATGCAATAAGGTGAACTTTATATCTGACCAACTTGATAAGTGATTCTCAAATATTGGTGGTGCCAGGCTGGCTGTATGTGAATAACTTGGAAAGTCTGTTAAAATCATATATTTGCTGATCCCACCCCGACCCAAGAGGAACTGATTCAAAAAGTGGGGCAGATGGAGGTCCCACAAAGGTAGTTCTGAATTACTATTACAGAAGAGTCATTTAATTGATTTATTCATATGTATCTGCATCCATCTATCTATCTATCTATCTATATTTGGAGCCCTGGTGGTACAGTGTTTAAAGTTTCAGGCTGCTAACCAAAAGGTCAGCAGTTCGAATCCACCAGCCGCTCCTTGCAAACACTACAGGGCAGTTCTACTGTAGGGTCCTATAGGGTGGCTATGCGTCGTAATCCACTCAACGGCAATGGGTTTGGTTTTTTTGATATATATATATATGTCTATTTATATGTATATATCTATATTGCCTATTTGTAGACAACTAGTACTCAAGGCATTCAAGTATACACAGGGAATAGGCAGTCTTAGCCTTTGAGGAATTGTAATTTAGTAGAAGATATAGATTTGTTACAAATACCTTTTTTCAAAAACATAAACAGCAACTATATGTGTGGACCTTGCCAGATAGAATACACAGGGATCAAATTGACTACATCTGTAGAAGGAGATGATGGAAAAGCTCAATATCATCAGTCAGAACATGGCCAGGGGTTGACTGTGGACCAGACCACCGACTGCTCATATGCAAATTCAAGTTGAAGCTGAAGAAAATTAGAACAATTCCAT
This sequence comes from Dugong dugon, assembly GCA_030035585.1. NCBI lineage: Eukaryota > Metazoa > Chordata > Mammalia > Sirenia > Dugongidae > Dugong > Dugong dugon. The sequence goes on from CM057464.1 coordinate 157,237,727, forward strand.
AAGACCCAAAGTACGGCCTTGAGTATATCCCACCTGAATTTAGAGACCATCTCAAGAACAGATCTGATGCATTGAACACTAATGACCAAAGACCAGACAAGTTGTAGAATGACATCAAGGACATCACACATGAAGAAAGCAAGAGGTCATTAAAAAGACAGGGAAGAAAGAAGAGACCAAAATGGATGTCAGAAGAGACTCTGAAACTTGCTCTTGAATGCAGAGTAGCTAAATCAAAAGGAAGAAATAATGAAGGTTAAATAGCTGAAGGACACCTTGACAAGACAATGTAAAGTATTACAATGAAATGCCCAAAGACCTGGAGACAGAAAACCCAAAGGAAAGAACAGGCTGGCATTTCTCAAGCTGAAAGGACTGAAGAAAAAATTCCTCAAGGTGCAATACTCAAGGATTCTGCAGGGCAAATATTAAATGACGTGGGATGCATCAAAAGAATATGGAAGGAATACACAGAGTCACTGTACCACAAAGAATTCGTCAACATTCAACCATTTCAGGCAGTATCGTATGATCAAGAACTGATGGTACTAAAGGAAGAGATCCAAGCTGCACTGAAAGCATTGGTGAAAAACAAGACTCCAGGAATTGAAAGAATACTAATTGAGATGTTTCAATAAATGGATACAGGGCTAGAAGTGCTCACTTACCTATGCAAAGAAATTTGGAAGACAGCTATCTGGCCAATCGACTGGAAGGGATCCATATTTGTACCCATTCCAAAGAAAGGTGATTCAACAGAATGCAGAAATTATCCAACAATATCATTAACATCATACACAAGTAAACTTAAAAGCAGTTGCAGTACTACATCGATAGGGAACTGCCAGAAATTCAAGTCAGATTCAGAAGAGGATGTGGAACAAGGAATATCATTGCTGTTGTCAGATGGATCCTGGCTGAAAGTACAAAATACCAGAAAGAGGTTTACTTGTGTTTTATTTATTATGGAAAGGTATTCGACTGTGTGAATCATAACAAATTATAGATAACATTACAAAGAATGGGAATTCCAGAACATTTAACTGTGCTCATGAGGAACGTGTACATAGACCAAGGGGCAATCTTTAAACAGAACAAGGGGATACTGCGTGGTTTAAAGTCAGGAAAGGTGTGCATCGGGGTTGTATCCTTTCACTATACTTATTCAATCTATACGCTGAGCAAATACTCTGAGAAGCTGGACTATATGAAGAAGAATGTCGTATCAGGATTGGAGGAAGAGTCATTAACAACCTGCAATATGCAGATGACACAACTTTGCTTGCTGAAAAGTGAAGAGGGCTTGAAGCACTTACTGATGAAGACCAAAGACAGCATCCTTCAGTATGAATTACACCTCAACATAAAGAAAACAAAAATCCTCACAACTGGACCAATAAGCAACATCATGACAAACAGAGAAAAGATTTATGTTGTCAAGGATTTCATTTTACTTGGATCCATAATCAACACCCACAGAAGCAGCAGTGAAGAAATCAAATGACTTATTGTATCTGCATCAGGCAAATCTGCTGCAAAAGACCTCTTTAAAGCGTTAAAAAGCAAAGATGTCACTTTAAGGACTAAGGTGAGCCTGACCCAAGTCCTGGTGTTTTCAATCACCTCATATGCATGCAAAAGCAGGACAATGAATAAGGAAGACCAAAGAAGAATTAATGCTTTTGAATTATGGTGTTGGCAAAGAATATTGAATATACTATGGACTGCCAGAAGAACAAACAAATCTGTCTTGGAAGTACAGCCAGAATGCTCCTTAGAAGCAAGGATGGCAAGACTATATCTCACATCCTTTGGACATGTTATCAGGAGGGACCAGTCCCTGGAGGAGGGAAAAAAAGGAAGACTCTCAACGAGACGTATTGACACAGTGGCTGCAACAATGGGTTCAAACATAGCAACCACTGTGCAGATGGTGCAGGACCAGACAGTGGTTCACTCTGTTGTACACAGGGTCACTATGAGTCACAGCCAACTTGACAATACCTAAAAACAACAATAATAACAAATAGACTTAACAGAAGGAATTTTAATTAAAGAAATAGTGATATTATGAAGACCAGGTGAGTTATCTAAAGTATTAAAGTAATTTGGAAGTGACAGAAATTACTTGGACAGGGGGATCAGGGAAGGTCTTCTGAGGAGGTATCCACTAAGGTGGGGCTTGAAGAATATATGAGATTTCCAAGGGCAGGAATGGAGAGCAGTTGAGTAGGTTTTCAGGTATTTGCCTGAAATAAAGTACTCAAAATCAAAATTGTGTGATATCAGCTTCACTTTAATTGTGATATATCTTATGTTGATGGACACAAATCAACATTCTAAATTAAATATGTTTGTAGATATGGGTAAAACAAATTTTCAATGACTTTAATTAGTATTAATGATCATCATAAGATATTTAGTAAGTGTCCATTGTATTAGAATTTGTTAATAGGTATTGGGCAAGTACCAGCCATGGCATAAAGCTTGTCTACCTTGGAGAAGCTAGGAGAGTGTAACACATAGAAATATTAACTTTAACAATACTCAATATTTCTTAGTAAATATATTAATTTTCCATATTCTTTCAACTTGGTTTAAATATCTTCTAGCTAAATGTGTGGTTTGAATCTTTTTACAGATCGCTTTTTGGGTAAAGATGGGATTCTTTTTTAAGCTTCTTCTATTCTAGTGTCATTCATCAGCAATGCTTCCTCATGTAATAATGTGGAAACATTTTATAGTGTCCTTTCCTTATTATGGTCATAATTAAAAATATTTTTAAAATGTTCCCTTTCCTCTCAAATACTCTATTTCATCTCTTACTTTGCTTTTCTGACTTTATGTCAAAATGCCCTTGCTATATCTTGGTAATCTTCACTTTCCTTTTTAGTTTCAAAAGCAATGTGCCCTTTATGTTAGCCTCAAGTTCTTCCTTTAGTTAAAGTACAAAATTAGGTTGGAAGTTTTCCAGAACCTTTTCAAAGAAAAATGCTAATGACAGTAATGTGATGCACCCTGTATATCATCGTTAAAATGATTAGAACAGTTTTTAAGCACCTATTTGTGTTCCATGGTGTACAGAGGTAGAAAGCATTGCTACTGTCTAGCAAATTTAATATTGAGGAGAATGAATCACTAAAAAACATAAACTCTGAGCAACAAATACTTAAGTAAGGTATTATAGTTGTATAAAATAAATTCTGAGCATTAGTAAAGAGAAAATGTTACAGGATATGCTTAGTTATATGTATATACATAGAGAGAGCCCTGGTGGTACAATGGTTAAGCACTGGGTTGCTAACCAAAAGATTGGTGGTCCGAACCCACCAGCCACTCTGTAGGAGAAAAGACCTGGCAATCTGCTCCCATAAAGATTCAAACCAAACCAAACTCATAGCAACCCTATAGGACAAAATAGATCTGCCCCCATAGAGTTTCCAAGGCTGTAAATCTTTACAGAAGCAGACTGTCACAACTTTCTCCTGCAGAGCAGATGGTGGGTTTGGACTGCCTGGTGGCACAGCAGTTAAAGTGCTTGGCTGCTAACTAAAAGGTTCTGTGGGAGAAAGATGTGGCAGTCTGCTTAGGTAAAGATTTACAACCTTGGAAACCCTATTGGGTAGTTATACTCTGTTCTATAGGGTTGCTATGAGTTGGAATCAACTCACTGGCAGTGGGTTATTATTTATTATACTTGATTGCACATTTGATCAATTTCAGACTTTGGAAGTTGATAAAAAATCTTCATTTTCTTCATCTTTGACATTAGCGGTTGGTAGGTAAATTCGAATAATAGTCATATTAGCTGGTCTTCATTGCAGGTGTGTGGATATTATCCTATCACTGACAACATTGTACTTCAGGGTAGATCTTGAAATGTTCTTTTTATCGATGAATGCCGTGCCATTCTTCTTCAAGTCGTCATTCCTGGCAGAGTAGACCATATGTTTATCTGATTCAAAATGGCCAATACCAGTCCATTTCAGCTTATTAATGCCTAGGATATCTATCTATATGCATTCCATTTCATTTTTGACAACTTCTAACTTTCCTAGATTCATACTTCGTACATTCCATACTCCATTTATTAATTAATGTTGGCAATTGTTTCTTCTAATTTTGAATTGTGCCACATCAGCAAATGAAAGTCACTAAGGTCGACTTTACTTTGAGGGGGTAGTTCTTCCCCATATTTTGAGTGCCTTCCAACCTGAGATACTCATCTTCTGGCACTATATCAGACATTGCTCCACTGCTGTTCATAGGCTTTCATTGGTCAATTTTTTTAGAAGTAGATCGCCAGGCCCTTCTTCCTTGTCTGTCTTAGTCTGGAAGCTCCACTGAAACCTGTCCACCATGGGTGACCCTGTTGGTATTTGAAATGCCAGTGGCATAGCTTCCAGCATTGCAGTAACACACAAGCCACCACAATACGACAAACTGACAGATGGTTGCAGCAGTACATCGACAGGAAACTGCCAGAAATATAAGCTGGATTCAGAAGAAGACATAGAATGAGGATATCATTGCAGTTGTTAGATAGGTCTTGGTTGAAAGCAGAGAATACCAGAGATGTTTTCCTGTTTTTTATTGACTATGCAAAGGCATTTGACTACGTGGATCAGAACAAATTATGCATAACATTGCGAAGAATGGGAATTCCAGAACATTTAATTGTGCTCATGTGGAATCTGTTCATAGACCAAGAAGCAATCGTTTGAACAGAAAAAAAGAGGATACTGCATGGTTTAAAATCAGGAAAGGTGTGCGTCAGAGTTGTATCTTTCACCATATTTATTCTATCTGTATGCTGAACTAATAACCCGAGAAGCTGGAGTATATGAGGAAGAATGTGGCATCAGGATTGGAGGAAGAGTCATTAACAACCTGCAATATGGAGATGACACAACTTGGCTTGCTGAAGGTGAAGAGAACGTAAGCACTTAATGATGAAGATCAAAGACTACAGCCTTCAGTATGGATTACACCTCAACATAAAGAAAACAAAAGTATTCACAACTGGTTCAGTAAGCAACATCATGATAAACAGAGAAAAGATTGATGTTGTCAAGAATTTCATTTTACTTGGATCCACAATCAATGCCCATGGAAGCAGCAGTCAAAAAAACAAGAGATGTATTACACTGGGCAAATCTGCTACAAAAGACCTCTTTATAGTGTTTAAAAGCAAAGACGTCATTTTGAGGACTAAGGTTTGCCTGACCAAAGCCATGGTATTTTTTATTGTTTCATATGCATGGGAAAGCTGGACAATGAATAAGGAAGACTGAAGAAGAATTGATGCCTTTGAATTATGGTGTTGGTGAAGAATATTGAATATACCATGGACTGCCGGAAGCACAAACAAATCTGCTTGAAGAAGTATAGCCAGAATGCTCCTTAGAAGCAAGGATGGTGACACTACATCTCACATCCTTTGAACATGTTGTCAGGCGGGACCAGTCCCTGGAGAAGGACATCATGGTTGGTAAAACAGAGAGTCTGTGAAAAAGAAGAAGACCCTCAACTAGATGGAGCAACACAGTGACTGCAACAATGGACTGAGACATAGCAACAATTGTGACGATGGTGCAGGACTTGGCCGTGTTTTGTTCTGCTGCACGTAGCAGGGTAAAACTGTGAGTTGTTGCTATGAGTTGGAATGGAATTGACAGCACCTAACAACAACAACACACGCACACACACATATATGTGTGTGGGTGTGTGTGTGTGTGTATATATATATATGTACACACACACAGAGCAAAGTTGGCGTCATTATGGAATATACATGATTATCTTCTTTCCCTTCCTTTTGACTCCACTTCAACTACATCACCTTTTCTCCTGTGCATTCTCCCCTCTCCTTTCTTTCTTACTGTGCATTTCTGTTTCCTTCCCTAAATCTCTTCTCCATTCAATTAAAGATCAGTTTCTTAGCCTATTTTGACCGTACAAAGAGCATTTACTCCTCTTTCCGGATGGTCCTTGCCCACTGGCACCAAAAGAGATAAAGTGTCTTCTCCACTCCTGAATCTAGGTGATCTTGGTCTGCTCCACTCTCAGCCAGCTAGGATCCCTGCCAAGGCTCCCCCAGAAGGAATGTATCTTTCAGAGAGCATCACTAATTCCTCATGATTGACTTGATGACATATTGGAAAGAAAATGGGGAGTCAGGAACAGTGAGTTGTAGGCCCAACTTTATAGCTAGCTGTTTGTATAGCCTTAGACCAAGCTGTGCCTTAACTTTCTTATCTGTAAAACGCGGAGGTTTGTGGTAGACTGAATAATGGCTCCCCAAATATGTCCAAGTCCTAAACCCTGAAACCTATGAGTGTTATCTTATATAGCAAAAGTGACTTTACAGATGCAATTAAATTAAGAACCTCCAGATGGGAAGATTATCTTGGATTAATTGTGCGGTCCCAGTGTAATCACAGTAGTCCTTATAAGAGGGACACAGGAGTCAGAGTCAGAGGAGATTAGAGTGATGCACTTTGAAGATGGAGGAAGGAAACACAAGTCAATGAACGCAGGAGCCACTAAAAGCTGAAAAAGGCAAGGAAATGGATTCCCCCTCAGAGCTTCCAGAAGGAACCAGCCCTGTCCACCCTTAACTTCAGGCCAGTGAAAGTGATTTAGAACTTCTGACTTCCAGAACTGTAAGAGAATACATTTGTGTTGTTTTAAGCCACAGACTTTGTGGTAATTTGTTACAACAGCAATGGAAAACGACTGCAAGACTGTACTAGGTGGTTTCCAACCCGAGAGTCAGTTGCTTCCAGCTGATAGCTTCTTCATAGTTATGGTCCGTTGCTAAATAGCCTGGATTTTGCAATCCTTGGGTGCCTTAACTGACCTTCTTAAAAGAACATTGTTTGATAAGACTGTGAATTAGGGTGCTGCTTGTTTCTAAAGACCTAGAGCGTTTGAAGAAAGGCAATTGAACAGGATTCTCTGCAGTTTCAGGCGAGGTTTTGTTCCAAAAAGAATTAGTAGTCAGAAAAGAGCGTTAATCTTCCCCCATAATCTAATCCCAAACTACCATTCCAACTTCCTCTCCTACTACATCCTACTCTCCCTCCATCAGCCTTCTCATCACTCCCCAAACAGGCCCTTCTGTGTCCTGATTTCTTTGTACTCACCCTGAAATACTTTCTCCCCAAATTGGCCCAAAGCTCCCCCTGACCACCCTGTGCATATCACTGTCCTGCTTCTATTCAGAGTCTTTGGTCCATCTTCCACGAGTGTTCACACGTCTGCTTTCTCAATTAGACAGAAGGAACTTTAAGGTCAGTGTCTGTGGCTTACTGGTGTTTCCTGAGTACTGGAAATGGTGCCTACGTGCAGTAGATGTTAATGTTTCTTGCCTTAAAATCACAGGGGACTACAACCAAAGAACCAATACCTTTTCTCCTCATAGAATGTATATCTTAATAGACAATTCTTCAATTATAAAGGTTGAACTGGAAAATGTATTTTTAAAAGCTCTCATCCTTTCTCTCCTTACTTTCCATAGACTTAGTCTTTAGTGTAATCCTTCCTAGGCTTACCCCTCCTCTGGCATATTATGGACAGGTAGGAACAAATTAACAAATCTTATTGCAAAGTTTTTTCCAGTAAGAAGTTCAAAAATAAACTAAGGAGCCAGTGAAAGCAGTTTGTTAAAACACCATATGTTGCAAATTATAGGAAGGACATAATCTTTCCTGGTTTATTTCTCCCCATAATTTTTGCTATTCTTTGAAATTCAGGATTAAGTGCATTTTAAGGAGTTAAAAACTGTTTAAAAGTATCAGGATTAATCATCTGATAACCCCTCTTTACTCCTTTGTTCCAAGCCAAATCCTAATTAAGCAAAGCTCTTCGGTGCCTAAACAGCAAAGGCCATTTATTCTGCCTGCTTAATATCAAACTGTATCCCAGAATGGATTTGATGCTGGGGAATCAAGAGGTAAAATCAGTTCACTCCAGAAATATTTTCTGATGATAGAATGCCTGTCACTTACTCATTTCCTTAATCATAGTTGGTTCTTATGCCAAACCTTTCATTTGGATAACTAAGGCAGCTTAACTTTTAAATCCTCAGGACACCAACAAAGGAGGTTAGTAGGTAGTACCAAAGTGCCTATTACTGTTATTTTCAGACAGGTAAATAGAGCCAAAGGTCAAATTCTGCTAGCATGTCTGTGAAAGAACCACAAAGAGAATGAAGCTCCTAGACGCCAAATTTTGTCTCATCACACCTGCCTAATCTAACACATTCGACTGAAAATCCCTGATTGTTTGAACAGAGGTGCATCAGCTAAAGCATATTGGATTCAACTGGCAGTGGTACTGGAGGAGACCCTACATAACCGTTCTTTTGATTTAGCAGCAGTACAAATAACTGTATCCTTATAAACAGCAAATGGATGCTGGTCCTTTAAAGAAGGAAAATCTGCTAATTCCTCTCATAGTCAAAGAACTTGTATGGTATGCTGCTACCCACAGGCAAACAAACAAAGCTCTCAGACTGAACTCAGGTCACCCACACATGCTAACGTCTTCTTTCATTATCCTACCTGCAGAGAGAAAAACCCTTGATCCTCAGGGACACCATGTATATTGTATTGTCCCTTCTCTGTCTTTAGGACACAGGTTAGGGCAGTACAACCTCAAGGCTAAGATCTGGAATTAATATGTTTATACTGCTGCTCCCATTTCCCATTAAACAAATTACAATGGCATCACAGTTCGGAATATTTTCAGGAAAGGCCTAAAGGAAGAAGCCTTTTGTCTCAAGAAGAATTGGTAGCTAAAGCAGGAGAGAATAAAGAGTGCCTAGTTCAGAAAACCCTAGCCAATTCAGTACATTCTGTGTAAAAAATTATCTGTTATCTGCTAAAAAAAAAAAAAAAAGTAATAACTGATTGCAGATATCAATTTTCAATCAAGGCATGAAGAGTCTAGATTAGTTAATTATTCTACTGCTCTTTAGTGCCTTAAAGGGCAAATTTAAAGCAAGTGTTTTATCTGTATATTTTGAGAAAGAAACAACCAGAGCAAGGATAGGAAACTTTCAGGCTAGATTTTGTTCTTGGCAGAATTTCATCTGGCCATCAACAGATTTTCTAAAATTAAGTGTTCCTTGCTTCTATCCCTAATTATTTGGATGAATCAAATTTGGGAGAAAACAAGCATGTCATCTCAGGCTTCATAATACTGGGTGTAGTCAGACATATAATTTACAACAGGAACTACATCTCTTAAAAGTTCATAAAAAACACAATCTGTGCAGTCAGGCCAATGTAAGATCAAATTCTGATTATGTTAGTTGGTCTGTGAGCCCCAAGGCAAGGTATTTAAACTCTCTGAGTCTCAGTCTCTTTATCCATAAAATAGAAACAATAGTACTTATTTGTGGGGTTAAAGAAAATGGCATGTCATTTGCCAAGTGTACAATATGTAACCCATTGCCGGGGAGTCAATTCCAACTCATAGTGACCCTCTCAGACAGAGTAGAACTGCCCCATAGGGTTTCCAAGGCTGTAAATCTTTACAGAAGCAGACTGCCACATCTTTCTCCCGTGGAGCAGCTGGTAGGTTCAAACCACCGACCCTCTGATATTAGTAGTCATGGGAAAAGCAGCAAGATCTTTTTTACGATGTTTTAAACTTACTGAGTGTGGTTTCTGTTATACTTTCCTATAGATCCCTTGCAGAGGCTGGCAGGCTTCATGTCTAGTAGGCACTAAGTATTTGTTAATTTGACTTAAATACATATTCTGTTCAAAACAAACAAGTTATTCCAGCTTTTCCAACAGCTACCATTCCTCAAGCTTTATTTATTAATTTCACTGACATCCTTTGAGTTAGTTTGTCACTAAATGGGCCAAAGCTGAAGAATGGGAGCTCCAAACATGGCCAACACTGACCATAGAACAACAAATGAGCATCAACATGATTTTAAAAAGGACAAGAACCTAAAGCAGGCAAGGTTGTCTCAGGAAGGTTGGTCATGTCTGCATGTGTTCAGAGGAGTGTAAGTTAATGGCAGGAAGTTGTGGTGAATGAATGGCTACATCTACAGGGAGAAATATGGATCAAACCAAAAAACCAAACCTGGTGTAATCAAGTCTATTCTTATACGTGGCAATCCTACGAGTTACATAGTAGAACTGCTCCATAGAGTCTTCTTGTCTGTAATCTTTATGGAAGAAGATCTCCAGGACTTTCTTCTGTGGTGCTGCTGGGTGGGTTCAAACTGCCAGCCTTTAGGTTAGTAGTCAAGTGTAAACCGTTTGTGCCACCCAGGGACTTTGAGTGGTGGACAGTGGAAGGTAATTTAAAGCATAGCCCTAAGGAATCTGAGGAAGCAGTCCTGTGGATGGCCCAAATGGCTATACTTATTCTCAGTTCCTTCCCTCCTGCTAGCATCTTTGGGCTTTGGAACAAACCAATGCATTTCCCCCTCTGAAGCGTAATGGTTTGTCTAAATAAGTAGCAGAGCTATAAAGATACAATTCCTGGCTAATACTTCCAGGCTAAAGCCCCCATGTCTAACTATCTCCCTCTTTGATGATCAGGTGGGAAAACTTGCATTGCACTCTCGGCGGTGAAAAATACAACCCCTGGAATATAAAAGCAGGTGCAGGAAGACCCTCAGGGTTCTTCGTCCATGGTGCAAAGAGGGATACCCATGGAAGTTTTCCAGCCTTCAAGAACAGCTTTGGAGCCAAGGAGGACCACTCATGATGGAACTTTTCCTGTTGTACACTATCTGTTGTCTGAGTAATTAAAACAGCTTTCATTTTTGCCAGCACCATGTATGTGTCTCATGTGTAGGACTTGATCAGGATAAATGGACATAACACCCACAGAGTGGTTAGTACCACTGTGTGTAATTCTCATCCAGTACTCTGGTAGGTACTTGGGATTTGGTGGCAACCTGTGTGTGCAATGCAGAATCGTAGGAGTCCCCAGTTGGTGCAAATTGTTAACACACTTGGCTTGTAACCAAAGAGTTGACAGTGCGAGTCTACCCAGAGGCCCCTCAGAAAAAAAGGACTCATGATCTACTTCCAAAAAATCAGCCACTGAAAACCCTATTTCGGTGCAGCGATTATTTAATATGGCCCTTCTAGCCAAAGTCTTTGTAACTCCCACCAAATAACTGGGTGGGACTATGCAAATGAGGTGTATGGAATTCTAACAAGGGGATTGGTCAGTTTGGCCATCCCGCTAGGCTTAAAGGGAGACATGGGGAAAAGAGAGTGAGAGGAGCCGTAAGTAACATGGAAGACAGTGAGAGCTGGTGGTGCAGCAACAGCAAGAGTGATACTGGCAGAAGAACCAGGAGACCAGCAGGGCCTAGCAGCGGAGGGCAAGAAGAAGCTGTCCTGATTGAGCAACAATGTCCTGAGTTGTTCTAGTTACTTCCAAGTTGATCCCAGCCCCAAACTGTACCCTGTTACTTCCCTAATAAACCTCATAATCATGAGTATTGTCTGTGAGTTCTGTGACGCCATTGCAACAAATTATCAAACCCATGCAGAGGAGTAGAGAGTGCCGTGGGACAGCTGGTGTCAGAACTGGGAAGACGGTTGGAGAGAGGAGGCATGTCTGACCTATGCCTCATAGTTATCAGTCTTGGTCTGTTGAAGCTGCTATGATTCTCCTTCTCCCTTGTGAAGTTAGACAAGGAGGTCAGAAGCCTCTGTCAAATCACTTTTGTACCTATGGAGCACAGTTCTACTTGTACATACATGGGATCACTATGGCAACTGGTAAAGAATCATAACTAGTTAGCAGCAGAGCCAGGACTAGAACCAAGGTAATCAGATTTCCACAGAAAGGGTCAGATAATAGTTCTCCTTCCATGGTGTTTTAAGCCTTCTACCATGCTGCCTCTAGCTAGGAGCTTCGGCAAATTTCTTCACTGCTGGGTTCTGTTTCCTCATCTGTAAATTTGTGGAGTTGGACTAGATGAACTCCCATGTCCTTTCCAGAATTTATAGTCTATGAACATATGTTTCTATAAATCTATAAAGTACTGCTTGGTTGCCAAAACCTTTTGTGATTATAATTCTATTTGACTTTCACCAGTACTTTGCAAATCAGGCATTCTCATCCTCATTTTACAGATGAAGGAACAAAATCTCTGAGTGATCAAGCAGCTGGCCAAAGTCACAAGATTTGCTAGTGACAGAATTGTGCCCAACCCCCAGGCCTCATAAGAGTCTGTCTGAGGAGTTTTGTGTCAAAAGTAAAAAGTGCAACTAAATAAGACAGAACAGAGGGGAAAAAAGAAAACATGACACAGCCGTGACCAGATAGAACGCTAATAGCCACGGGCATTTGTGCAAATTGCCAAGGACAGGCAAAGACTTTTTAAGAACAGGGAAGAGGTAGGCCCACTGCTTGAGCAGATGGCGCGAAATTAACGGGAGACAGAGAAACGGCAGGACTACTCCTTTTTCACTTTGTTTCTGCCTTTGAAGGAGAGTATCTTCAAACTGGAAAGTGTGGAACAAACGTAGGAAAGCTTCCAGGTCAAAATACTGGAGGAAATAATAAATGCATTTTTTAACCTATTTATCCAGATTCAAGTCCCCAGGCTCAGGGAAGCTGCCTTAAGCTTCTGAAAGAATCCATGTTTTGATGGAAAGGCCATTAGTAATTTTTACAGTTATAGAAATAGAAAAGATGCTAGAAACCTGGAGATGGACTAACGTCCCAACTTTTGAAAACACGATTTCCAGAAACCTGCAGATAAATGAGTCTGATATCACTCTATAGCAAAGTTCCACAAAATTAGGTGGATTAAATAGATGATACATAGAACTTAGCAAAGGAAGTACTGGACAAAGGAAACTCTCATGGGTTCATCAAGAACAAGCCTTGGCCAACCAGCCTCATTTCCTTGTTTGATGAGATTATTAGAGCACCAGTTGAAAGAATGCTATAAATGTAGTGTATGTTCGTTTCTCAAGATATTTGGCAGCTTTGACCATATCTTTGTAGAGCCAGCTACATATAGTACAGCTAATAACAACAACAACAACAACAAACCCGTTGCTGTCCAGTGGATTCCAACTCATAGTGACCCTATAAGATAGAGTAGAACTGCCCCACAGGGCTTCCAAAGAGCAGCTAATGTATTCAAACTGCCAACTTTTTGATTAATAGCCTTAGCTCTTAACCACTGCCCCACCAGGGCTCCATAGTACAGCTAATGAGTTTATAATCATGTGAATATTCCAAAGACAATGGATGAATACTGATTAATCAAATTTGCAGATGACTCGAAATTGAGAAGGATAGCTTTGACTTATTAGCCAAAGAGCAGATAAAGATTTTAAAAGATCTTGAAATGTTGAAAACTATAGGCGTCAGTATTAATAGAGATCAATGAAAAGATACACTTTAGGTTCTAGAAAACAACTTAAAGAGATACGCTGGTTGCCTTGAGAAATCTGAAAAAATTTTGTTATGGTGAGAACCTCATGATCTTCAGCCCTAAGTTCTTTGATTATGTAAAGTGTAGTTGGATATATATGGTATATGCACAGAAGAGTATGGTGCTGAGAGCTACACGTTCCACCTTATATTATTGTTGTTAGGTGATGTTGAGTCAATTTTCGACTCACAGCAACCCCACGTGACAGAGTAGAACTGCCCCATAGGGTCAAACTCACTAACAACTTCCTGGGAAAAAAGACCCGGCAATCCTGCTCCCATAAGGATTACAGCCTAGGAAACTCCATGGGGAAGTTCTGAGTATCTTTCTTTAGAAATGGGTATCAGTCTTTAAAGGAACGCTGGTGGCTTAGTAATTAAAGCAAAAGGTTGGTAGTATGAACCCACCAGCAGCTCCACAGGAGAAAGATGTGGTAGTCTGCTTCTGTAAAGATGTACAGCCTTGGAAACTCTATGGAACAGTTCTCCTCTGTCCTATAGGGTCGATATGAGTCAGAATCGGCTCGAGGGCACACAACAATCTTCACAGGAGCAGATTGCCAGTTCTTTCTCCTGAAGAGCCTTTGAATGGGTTTCAACCACCAACCTTTCAGTTAGCAGCTGAGTGCCTAACTACTGCACAACCAGGGTTTCCCCACCTTATATTACCCACTGCTGTTGAGTTGATTCCGACTCATAGCAACCTTATAGGACAGAGTAGAAGTGCCCCACAGGGTTTCCAAGACTGTAATCTTTACGGAAGCAGACTGCCACATCTTTCTCTCACAGAGCATTTGGTGGGCTCAAACCACCAATCTTTCAGTTAGCAGCCGAGCACTTAACCACTGCGCCACCAGGGCTCCTTCCACCTTATTTTAAGGACTCCTTAAATCAGATATTGCACTTTCCAATACAGGGGTTATGGAAATTGCCATCAGTAAATCCTCACCCTGTGGTTTTGATGATGCAATAGAAGGAGGAACACTGTGATGGTAGAATGGGCCTTTGTTATATGAGTGTGTTGTGTTGGTTTGTGGTCTTTGTTAGACAAAAAAAAAAGAAAAAACAAACCTCCATCCTTAGCAAAGAAGGAGGAAGATTTTGTCAGGAAAATAAAGAAATAAGCTGAGGACGGAGTAAAGGTTTATTGACTTTTCCCCTTCTCTGGGGTGTGTTATTAAAGCCAGAACTGGTAAAAGAATACCTGCAATCTGCCAGAGGCCTAGACTTCAGTCAGAAGGTTTGTTCCCTCGTTTCCAAACTCCCTTAACATTTTCCATCAGCACTCAGGCCCTCAGGACTTGGACTGAGTTGTCTTTGTTTTTATTTCTACCTGCACTTTTTTTGAGACATTCAATGCAAATGAGAGTTCCCAAGTACAGAACTCAATGTCCTCCTAAACATCTTAGCTGCTGGTACATATTTAGAGCCCAAGCCTAGGGCCTGGATTAGATTCCTGGCCAATGCACCACAAGCACAGCCTCCATTCATCTGTCAGTGGAGGTTTTCGTGTTGCTCTGATACTGAACACTTTTCAGTGGAGCTTCCAGACTCTAAAGGACTAGTAAGAAAGGAATGGAAAACTACTTCAGAATATCAGCCAATGAAAACCCTATGAATCGCAAAGGTACGATCTGCTGCCAATCACAGGGATGGCGAAGGACCGAGGCAATGTTTTGTTCTATTGTATGTGGGGTCGCCATAGGTCAGGAATCAACCCAAGGGCAGTTAACAACAACTGTAGCAGACACGGTTGTGAGAAGAAAGGATAGCCAATGATGCAGGATGTCAAAGTTTTGTGGTATATATGGTGTAAAAAAAGCATGGATGATCCTATAGCTTTCCAAGAGGAAAGTAAGTATTTGGGGTAAGAAATATTTGGAATCCATGACCCTACAAAAAGGAAGCAGTTACTACTATAGAAAAATTTAGCCAAAAGATCCCCAGGAAAATCATGCAGTTAGGGGAATCCATATTTATGTAGATGAGGTTCCATCTTCCTGCGGAACAAGAACTGGAAAGTGTTTACACAGTCCATTTCCAAGATTCTTCTCTGTATGGTTGTTTCAGATGCCTTGAGGTCTGTTGGCGTGGCTCCTGAGAACTGAATGACAGCAAATTTCTGGTAATGTATAAACACACACAGAAGCACCCACACATATACATACATGCCACACATATTCTGCTTTTAACCGTCTACAGATCTGATTTACTTTTATGTATCTTATAACAATTTAATTACAAAGATCCAAGTTTTTGGATATAATTAGCAACACTGCCCAAAATACATAACCAAATTAAATCAATGTGTAGTTAAAAAGATAGGAGCTACGAGGAAAGCTAGAATGATGGGTTTTGGAGAAAACACCAATTGATTCCAATTCAACAAAGATTTCTCTAGCACCCATGCTCAAGGTGTTGCCAGCCTCCGCAGAGCTTCCAAAGAAGAGAAGGACAGTGTCAGTGCCCTAGGAGAAAGAAAAATATACTAAAGCAGGTAAATTTGTGATTTCCATTGTGACTGATAACAGGTGTAAGTTTGAAGTGACTCCAGGTGATTGGCTAGACATTTGACACATAATATTTAATTCTCCCTGCAGCCCTGCAAAAGTGTCTGAGAAACAGTTACTATTATCTGGATTTTAAAGGTGAGTAGACTGAGACTCAGCAAGGTTAGGTAATTTGTCTGAGCCACACGATCCAAGTTTCCTAATCATGATTGAGCTCCCATCTGCCTGCCTTCAGAGACTGGGCACTCTTTTATACGAGGTGAACCTCCAATAAGAAAGGGATAAAAATAGCTACAATGCAAAATAAAGTACAAAAGTTCCTTACAGGAAGTAGAAACAAAGACCTAAAAAGAGTAGTGGTGATGGTTGTTAGGTACCATTGATTCGATTTCTCTTCATAGTGACTGTCTTAGTCATCTAGTGCTGCTACAACAGAAGTACCACAAGTGGATGGCTTTAACAAAGAGAAATTTATTTCTTCACAGTAAGGTAGGCTGAAAGTCCAAATTCAGGGTGTCAGCTCCAGGGGAATGCTTTCTCTCTCTCTCGGCCTTCTCCTTAGTGTTCCCCCAGACTAGGAGCCTCTCAGTGCAGGGACCCTGGTCCAAAAGATGCACTCTACTCCTGGCACTGCTTTCTTGATGGTATGAGGTCCCCCAATTCTCTGCTTGCTTCCCTTTCCTTTTATCTCTTGAGAGATAAAAGGCGGTGCAGGTCACACCCCAGGAAAACTCCCTTTACATTGGATGTAACCTGGGTAAAGGTGGTGTTACAATCCCACCCTAATCCTCTTTAACATAAAATTACAATCACGAAATGGAGGCCAACACACAATTCTGGGAATCATGGCCCAGTCAAATTGATACACACATTTTTGGAGGGACATAATTCAAACCATGACAGTGACCCTATGTGACAGAGTAGGACTGCCCTATAGGGTTTTCTAGGCTGTAATCTTTATGGGAGCAGATTGCCAGGTCGTTTTCCCATAGAGCCACTGGGTAGGTTCGAACCTTGAACCTTTTGGTTAGTGGTCAAGCACTTAACTCTTGTACCACCAGGGCTTCATTCTCTAACTTTAGGTGGATTAAAAATGAGTATCATTCTTTAAATGAGCACTGGTTGCCTAGTGGTTAAAGCAATCAGCTGCTAACCAAAAGTCCGAAGTTCGAACCCACCAGCCGCCTCACGGGAGAAAAATGTGATAGTCTGCTTTCATAAAGACGTACAGCCTTGGAAACCCTATGGGGCAGTTCTACTCTGTCACATACGTTCACTATAAGTCAGAATCAACTTGATGGCTATGGGTTTGGTGGGTTTTGGGATCATCCTGTAAGCTGATGGTATATTATTCTAAGACAGTTTGTAAAGCCTCTTCATCTTCACAGATAACCATAAAAGAAAATGAACTAGAATTGCAGTGAGTGTTTTAAGTTCCTATTACATACCTTATAACTTAAGAGTGGTTTGAGCACTGACTGGGTAACTGAAAAAAGGGTGGAATCTCAACTGGAGAATTTAATTCAGCCTTTTCTGTAAAGGCATGCTGTCTGTGAGCAGATCAGAATAAAGAGCCTCTTAGGACTCTGAGTTCTTGAATATGCCCGATAGTGAAGCCTTGCCAGGGAAGAAAAAAAAGGTCTAGCCTACCATGTTTATTTTACCACATGCTATACAACCAGGAAATAAAATATAATTCATACTTTTTAGTTATGAATAAGGACATTACTGTTCTTTTTGCTATTCCAAACCAAACTAGGAGCTATAGATAGCAATTAGGCTGGGGAAAGCATTGTTCTAGTTTGTTTTCCAAGATTTTATGAGATTATGCGCGTAATCACAAACACATACGCAAGCAGATTCTAAACTTTTCTCTTGCTCTTTAAAAACCAGTTGCAGTCAAGTTGATTCTGACTCATACTGACTCCAAGTATATCAGAACAGAACTGTACGCCATAGGGTTTTCAGTGGCTGATTTTTTGGAGGTAGGTCACCAGGACTTTCTTTCGAGGAGCCTCTGATTGGGCTTGAACCTCCAGTCTTTCAGTCAGCAGCCAAGCATGTTAACCATTTGCATCACCCAGGGACTCCTGCTTGGTCTTTAGAAGTAAATAAAATTTGAGTTACAGCCCCTATATGTACTAACTATGTGTTTTTCTTTCTTTTTTTAATGAACACAGAGGAATATTACCAGTTTTTCTAAATGAAACTTGCAAGATTGCAAAGAAGCTGGTCTAGATTGAAAGGATAATGTTAGCAATGATTTCTGGGAGAGAGAAGGGGAGTATGAGCTCTGGCAGACAGGAACAGAAAAGATTTAAACCAATTAGTACGAGGGAGTGTGTACTCATCACATTATACCAGGACTCACACAATAATATTGATTTGGGAAAAGATGCTAGATGACAAACTACTAGATTCAGATGAAGTGGGGCTCTTGCGGGCTCTTCAAGCCTCCGGCCATTGGAATAGGCTTACAGTGTTATAGAATGTCTTATTAAGATCTGTATCTCACTCAATGAGGGATATCATTGCTGATGTTAGCTGGATCCTGGCTGAAAGCAGAGAATACCAGCAAGATGTTTACTTGTGTTTTATTGACTGTGCAAAGGCATTCGACTGGGTGGATTATAATGAATATGGATAACATTGAGAAGAATGGGAATTCCAGAACAATTAATTGTGTTTATGCGCCTGTACATAGACCAAGAGGCAGTCGTTCAAACAGAACAAGGGGATACTGCATGGTTTAAAGTGAGGAAAGGTGTGCGTCAGGGTTGTGTCCTTTCACCACACTTATTTAATCTATATGTTGAGCAAATAATCCGAGAAGCTGGACTGTGTGAAGAAAAACAAGGCATCAGGATTGGAGGAAGACTCATTAACAACCTGAAATATGCAGATGACACAACCTTGCTTGCTGAAAGTGAAGAGGACTTGAAGCACTTAGAAGATCAAAGACCACAGCCTCCAGTATGGATTACACCTCAATATAAAGAAAACAAAAATCTTCACAACTAGACCAATAAGCAACATCATGATAAATGGAGAAAAGATTGAAGTTGTCAAGGATTTTATTTTACCTGGGTTCACATTCAATGCCCAGGGAAGCAACAGTCAAGAAATCAAAGGATGTATTATACTGGTCAAATCTCTGCAAAGTATTAAAAAGTAAAAATGTCACTTTGAGGACTAAGGTGCACCTGATCCAAGCCGTGGTATTTTCAGTCGCCTTATGTGCATGTGAAAGCTGGACAATGAGTAAGAAAGACTGAAGAAGAATTGATGTCTTTGAATTATAGCAGTGGAGAAGAATATTGAATAGACCATGGACCATAGCCAGAAGAAGGAGCAAATCTCTCTTGGAAAAAGTACAGCCAGAATGCTCCTTAGAAGCAGGGATGGCAAGACTTCATCTCACATACTTTGGACATGTTTTCAGGAGGGACCAGTCCCTGGAGAAGGATATCATGCTTGGTAAAGTAGAAGGTCAGCAAAAAAGAGGAAGACACTCAAAGAGGTGGATTGACACAGTGGCTGCAACACTGGGCTGAAGCACAACAACGATTGTGAGGATGGCACAGGACCAGGCAGTGTTTCATTCTGTTGTACATAGTGTTGCTGTGAGTCATAACCAGCTCGATGGCACCTAGCAACAACAATAACAACATCCCCATCAAAAGTGAAAAGTTAAAGTACAATAAATCTCTCTTCCACTCAGAAAGATATAATAACTAATCACTAAACCCTGGTGGCATAGTGGTTAAGTGCTACGGCTGCAAACCAAAAGGTTGGCAGTTTGAATCCACCAGGCGCTCCTTGGAAACTCTATGGGACAGTTCTACTCTTCCTATAGGGTCTATGTGAGTTGGAATCGACTCTACGGCAGCAGGTTTGGTTTTTGGTTTTATTAGGTTAATAATGGAGTGAATGACAATGGAATAAACTGCCTGAAGTCCACCTTGCCTTCTTCTCTGTCAGGACGGACAAGACATGAACCAGTCAATAACTCATTTGTTGTCTCTCCTTAGATGGGAAATAACCAGTCAAGTTACCTCTATTGGGAATATCTTTCTTGTAGAGGCCCAGGATTTTCTAAAGCACTTCAACACTCCCTGCTATATGCAAGCCTTTCAGAGGCACTTCAACACTCCCTGGTATATGCAAGCCTTCCTTCCTGTCTTTGGGAATATGAGAGCTACTCAGGCGCCTCACCGCATGACCTCAGGCTCAGACAATGCTCTATTCTGAACTGGGCCTTGACAGAGAACAGTTCAGAGGGAGCAGAGTCACCATATCCCTTATTCACCCAATGGTGCCAGCCGTGAGGAGAGGGCTCCGTCCCTCTTTCTCCCCGCAGGAAACACTGAAAGAGTCTTTGCTCTCAGTCTGCACTCCCTTACCTCCACTCCCCACAGGAGGAGAGGCTAATCTGATTGTTCAGGTGTGACATTTACTGGGACATATTTCTTCTGGAAGATTTATTAAGAGTTATAGGCAGGGTCTGAGGTATTCCCCTTTCCTCTTTAACTTCCTGTGAACACCTGGGAAGAATCTCCCTGCAACAGAAGAAGATGGACATTTTCTCCCTCTATTCTAACTTCTACTCTTGTTTCTAGGTGGGTAAGGTTGTGTCTGCTCTTTGGCATTTTTAATTCACGGATCGTGCAATAGTAAGCCACAGGCCTAAGAGGCAGGAAAGCTACAGACCTTATGTCAGGCCTAAGCTTTATTCGATGACACAGTTTACCAGAAAATTCATTTTGTTAATCTGCTTGTTCAGATTAACAAAGAGGAACCCGAATTTCCATTTGTATTTTTGTTAGGTGCCTTCAAGTCGGCACCAATTCATACAACCCCATGTATAATGGAATGAAACATTGCTTGGTCCTGTACCATCCTGACAATAGTAGGTATGTTTGAGCCCATTGTTGCAGTCACTATGTGTCAATCCATCTCGTTAAGGGTCTTCCTCTTTTTTGCCAACCTTCTACTTTACCAAGCATGACGTCCTTCTCCAGGAATTGGTCCTTCCCGATAACATGGCCAAAGGAAATGAGACAAAGTCTCACCATCCTCACTTTTAAGGAGCATTCTGGCTGTACCTCCTCCAAGACAGATTTTCTTATTCTTCCAGCATTCCATGGTATAGTCAACATTCTTCATCAACACCGTTTGACTAGAGATGTGTTTTAAGTGCTCCACTAGCCATATACCCAGAGGGAAGGAGGGTCACTAGCTTCCTCACCCTAAAGAGACAAATGGCTAAGGGCTCTGATCCTGGGTGTTTAGCCACCTGAAGAAACCTGTGTGTCAAGGTGAAAGGAGAGCCAACAAAAATTATTCTAGGTGGGTTGAGAAAGTCAACAAAAGTTTTTATGTTGAGAAAACATAAAGCATAATTTAATTGTAATGTCCTGATAGGAAAGATTTTTTCATACATTCTCTCTGTTCACCTGGCCTTTTGTTGTAAGACATAGAAAATGGCATATTCAGAGAGGCAGTAATTACAGACACAGAGGAACAATGATAAGAATGTGTCTTGAGCTGGATGGGTGTACTTGTATAAGACTTGGTTTGCTCTTCATGACATCGGGGGGGGCATTTAATACCTTGCTAAAAACGAAAAGGTTACAGGCTCTCAGTGACAAGAGCATAGATAAGACGTTCTCAACCCACTTGTGCAACCACATGTGCAGTAGACTTGATCTGGATTGGGTTGCACAAGAACAAGTGTTTGCTTCTACAGTGGTTGTTAGTAACAATAAGTAGGGTAATGGAGACTTGGAAAGTGGGATGGACAGCCAGATACGATTTTTAGCAATAATAAGTCTGGCAACAGCATAAAAGATGGCCTGGAATGGGAAAGAATCTGGAGGTAGGGAGGTCAGGTTATTACAGATGATAAGAGACTAAATTTAGGAAATGGCCACGGAAGTCAAGTTGGATGACCAGATTTTAGATACATTTTAAAGCAGAATTTGTAGGATTTGGCAATGAAATGGATTGGGCTAGAAACTGAGAGAAAGAGATGTTTGAAGATTTTTCAAAGATTTCTAGCTTAGGAGACCATGTGTGTAGACACTACTAACCAGCCCAGGCATATGTCAAGATTTTCCTTTAATTCCTTTTATTCCCTATGTATTTATATACCACTTTCTCCATGGGCTCTGACAAGTTTCAAAGATATTGGATCTAATATTAACTTAATGGTAAGAACAGAATAAATCACTTTCCTTTTTAGATCCTTACAATTCCTAGTCCACAAATAAATTGCTCGTAGTAGTAGTTGAAAGGGGGATTTAATAAATTGTGTCCTGGGACTGAGATAAGTAATTTACTACTAACTAATGATCCTACTATTTAACTCAATCACTCGTTATCTCATCAGTCTTCACAACATCTCTTATAGGTCTCCACTCTCCTAAGTGAAAGATTATATAGATTGGCCCATCCAACTTCATTTTACCCCATCCATCTCCATTCCAACCCCCTTGAGGCAGATTTTATAGCATCTTAGAGGCAGAAAAGCTAAAGGCCTTATGTCATCTCCTTAATTTCCTTATAGCTCTAGTTTCTTCAAAGACCTAGCTTCCAGCAAGTAGACCTAACTGTCCAAGATTTGGAAGGCAGAGGTGAATAGCACAATATTGATGACATTCTGCTACCTCTGCTATTTCATGACTATGGTGGCATTTGGTTTGGTTTGGTTTTCTGCAGGAACTGTTGCATAGGTCCCAATGTTTTTGTACTTGTTGAGAGCTAGAGAGTAGGGAGGCAGTACCATCCATTTTGGTGTTGCATATTACAGCATGGTGGAGGGGTTCTAGATTCAGGAGTTATGGTTTGTTTTACGATTTCCTAGCTTCCCTATTATCCTAAAGACGTAGCTACCATAGGCCAATTCAGTAGTGATTCCTAAAAACTCAGCCTAGAATCTGCTCCTGCCCTTCAGTTCCCTGAATTAAGTCTTTTCAGCTTAAATTAGGTACAGTGGATTGTTATGTACAAAGCGTGTCCTGTATCCTGACTAAACGATACAATGAAGCTTGAAAATGCATCAATGATTTTAGGCCAAAGAAAACAAACAAAAATTCTATTTATTTCTTTTGGCAATACAGTATGTCGATCCTTGTTGTTGTTCCTGTTAGTTGCCATGGAGTTGATTTCAATTCCTGGTGACCACATGTGTGCAGAATAGAACTCCTCCATAGGATTTTTAAGGATGTTACCTTACAAGTATGAATAAAACAAATCATAGTGAAATTAGGTAGTGGGCCTAATTGAAATTAGGCCACAAATGTCCAAAAATTATCTATTCGTTTTATAAATTGCTATATTTCTAGTAAGAACTATGATCTTACTGCAGTAATGAGCTAGATGTTTTCCCCTAACTAGGTGAAATGGAGGAAAAGTAGACAGACAGGAAGGTGAGTGGGTGGTAGAGGATGGAGTTCATAAACATGGGTGTAGCTATTTTATACTTTGTTTTTTTGGTAGGCTTATGATTTTGAAAATCTCCTTTCAAGACAAGCTTATACAATATAAAACTTCAGAGAGAAATTGTCACAAAAATTCAGTTCTACACCCTACTGAATTTGTATGCATCTGTTTATAGTTAATGTAAAATGATATACAAGACTAAATCTCATAACAGTATTGCTAATATTTACAATAGTTTAGAGTTATTTTTTTAAAAAGGGCCATAATACTCATCAAGTCTAGGCTTCTTCTACTTCAGATGGATAAACCAAGTCCCAGAGAGGTTAAGTGACTTATTTAAAGTCAAGCAGAGTGGCTTGAGTATTTGAAGAACAAATAACTAACGCTTATGTAAGAAATAAGTCTTATTCTCGGCATCCTCCAAAAGCATATTTAAAGAGCCAGTTGTATATTAAACCTGATAAATATACACAGAGAAATTTGGGCAAAGTCCTGCTTACCTAATGCTGATAGCACAGACTCAGACGAACAAAGAACATCATATATCTTACATCCTACAGGGAATAAACCTGAGGCTTCAAGGCCTGGGTCAAATGCCATCTCTGCCATGAAGCTTTTTCTAATTCCCGAGTATGCCTTCCGCCTCTGAACTCCTAGAACACTTCACTCATTTCTCTGCTAGGATATTTGTCACTACAAGGTGTGGAATCACCTTGCAAAAAATAATTTGGCCTTTGTTCTCGGTTCTTTCTAGCCATACCAACACTTGAGACAAATGAGTGGGGGCTGACTAGACCAAGAGGGACTGTCTAGGGGCCCAATGCTGACTAAAACTCATGAGGAATGATGCAATCTATCAAGGCCACCTGGTGAGGCCCATAAGAGTCCTGAGCCCTAAGGCTCATATGGAGCTTCCTGGTTGGTAACCATGCATGGGAAAGGATAGCACATCCCTCTGTGAGAACTGGAAGCTTTGCACTGTGACTCCCCCCAGACCTCACTCTATCAGTCTCTTCATTTGTATCCTTTTTTTGTTGTAGTAAAACTTGAGGTCTTAAGTATAGTATAGGCTCCATGATATTCTGTGAGTTATTCCAGCAAATTAACAAACCCACAGGGGCAGTGAAAGCCAGCAGGGGCTAGCATCTGCCTATTTGGCAGTCTAAAGGAAGGTGTCCTTCCAATACATGAGCTCTGACCCAGCTCTGTGTGGCTAGAGTCCAATAGATGCTGCATGGGCAGCTGATCTGAAAGACAGTGTCCATGTAACTTGCGATCTTTGACCCACGCTGGGTGGCTAGTGTCGGAGAGAGAATGTGCCGTACAAGTGACGTATAATGAGGATGGGGAAGCAAGAATGTGAGGACTTGATCCATTTGTACACTTTGGGAATGGATTCATGTTGATCCTTACCACGCAGTTAATGAAAGCGGGATTTAGTAGTTGCTTGTTTAACAAGCCCTTATGGAGCACTAACCAAGTGCCAAGCATTGTTCTAAGCACTTTCCTCAAAATAACCCTGTGTGATAGGTCCTATTCTTATGCCTATTTTACAAATGAGGACCTGAGAAAGAGAGAGAGTGGATAACTCAGCCAAGGTAGAAAGTGTTTCAACCCAAGGCAATCTGGGCTCAGAGTTCATGCTCTAAGCCCTACACTGCACTGTCTCTCATTAACTACATTAAAGCTATGGACGTATACACTCAATCTTCTCTTCTACACTGTAAGCTGCTGGAGAAGAAAGTTCATTCTGATTCATGTCTGTATTTCTTATAATACTTAAAAAAGAGCCTGAGACAGGCTTAGAAAACAAAACATTAACTAAATAAATGAATAGGGCCTAAGGGCACCTAGGATTAGAGAGCAGGAATACACCTGTGGGCAATATAAGTTGGTGGTGATGGGGCTGGAGAGATGTCTCCTCTCTTTGGTCAATTCATTCTCAAGTACTCCTTGCATACTACTATGCTTAGGCTACTGCACTAAGATTTGAAATAGATGTATTATAGGGAAAAATAGCCAATTACTAGATGTGAGTTGGCTCCTGATCAAACTTTGAAGTAGAAATATGACTTTGCGGCTTTCATTCTTCCTTTTCTGTTACCTTTCTTCCCAATATGGGTGCCTTGCTTATGCACCCATACTGGGCTTCATTCAATGTGCCTTGGAAACATCACTGGGCCTCCAAGAAGAGAACAATCTGACCCCAGCACTGAGCAATAATATTAAGACTCTAAAGGCCACACTCCATAAAATATATATTTAGACGTATGATTCAGCCACTCAAATGTTCCCTGTAGTTTAGATTTGTACATTTGATGTACCTTTGTTTCACAGCTATCATAAAATTGGACTAGTGCATGAGTCACTTTCTTTCCTTTATTCACATTTCAGTGATGATAATTAACCTTAGCTAATAGCTCTCTTCGCCAGACTGACTCAGGGATTGCTAACAGCAACAAACTCGCATAATAGATGCTTTATGATGGAGACACAAAATGCAGTATGGCTCGTGTATTCTGGTATGGAGACCTCACACAATCTTACTTGTCAGTGCTCTCTGGTAGGCCTCCCCATCAATGGCAGGTCTCTGGAGTCTGAGGCCTCAATTGGCTCAGACAATCTCTAGATAGCCACAGTTCCATACAGGAAACTGGGGCAAAAAGGGAAGGAAAAGAATAGAAGTGTTTTCTTGTTATTATTATATCTTATAATAAATCATTAAGATCATTAATCATTAAGATACAATCATTTATTATAATCATAAATTATAAGATATTACTGTATCTTAGTAAGAGATTAATAAGATATCAATAAGATACAAGAGTAACAAGATATTACTATATCTTTTAATGTTGTATCTTAAAATAAGTTATATCTTATAATTATCAGGAGGGACCAGTCCAGGGACTGTTAGAACAAACAAGTCAGTCTTGGAAGAAATACAGCCAGAGTGCTCCTTGGAAGTGAGGATGGTGAGACTTCATCTCACATACTTTGGACGTGTTATCAGGAGGGACCAGTCCCTGGAGAAGGACATCATGTTTGCTAAGGTAGAGGGTCGACAAAAAAGAGGAAGACCCTTAACAAGATGGATTGACACCTTGGCTGCAACAATGGGCTCAAGCATAACAACGATTGTGAGGATGGTGCAGGACCGAGTAGTATTTCATTCTACTGTACATAGGGCTGCTACCAGTCGGAACAGACTCGAGGGCACCTAACAACAACAACAACGTTATTACCTATTTGACTTAAAATTGCTGTCTTCCAATTGAAATGTTATTAATAACTAAGATAAAATTCTAAGATAAAATTACAAACTTGCCATTCTTTTATATATCAGTGTGCTATGTATCCTACCATTTGGGTGATAGTTAAAATATTTAATAACCAGCAAAGAACAGGTGTGCCCCCAAATCAGAATGGATACACTTGTTAACAATCAGCGCAAACCAGCTGAATGTGGTCCTGCCAGCCTTCAGACATAAAATCAGCAATTAATTATTTTCTACAGAAGACACACGATGCAAATTACCAGGCATTTCGTGTACATTTTCTCATTGGATCTTTACCGATACCCCAACACATTACTACAGGGGTATCTCTTCAATTTTGCAGAGAAAACTAAAGTTCAGAGAGACTAAGTGATTTCCTCAAGGTCACACAAATATTAAATGGCAGAACCAGGACTCACGTTTTGGTCTTCTTTCTTCATGCTAAGAGCTCTTTTCTGCACAATAGTAGTTCTCAAGACAACTTGCAGTGAAACAACTCGACTGGTACAGATTTTTGGAAAAAAAATATTGGCCCCCTAAGTGCTCGCTAAGATTTTTAAATTATTTGAACAAGAGGGTAGAAACCACCGAATGAAAATACAGACCAGGTTTCCTGGAACATGGCTCAACGGTGTGGTCATATTTAGAAAAACTAGAATTTAACAAGTCAGTATTTTGAAGACATATGCACCCTGGAAATAAATGCAGCAAAACCTGACTCTGATGATGACAGTGTGATATTCAGAATCAGCTTCATGAGTGTGTAAGCGGTGCAGTTGCACGGGGCCTCGTGCTCAGAAGAACACTGTGCTTGGTTTAATGCTCTGTTGCTGCCATCTGGAAATTTTTCATAATTTTTGAACAAGGGGCCCTACATTTTTATTTTGCACTGGGCCCCACAAATGACGTATGCGGCCCTGTCAGGATTCAATTAATTTTAATCTTTGTCTTACCTGTCTAGAGGAGTTATTATAAAGATCAAATGGGGTAATGTTGCATAATTCTTTACAGTTTATAAAGTACTTTCACATAAAAGTTATTCTTCTCCAGTTAACCGGCTAGTAATTATTTAGATTCACAGACAGGAGGCTTTTTAAGAAACGTATCACTTATTTTGCAGGTGCAGAAACTGTGACCAGAGACAAGAGTGTAGCAGAGACAGAGGCCACATGGCAACAGGGGGCTGAGCCCGCCCAGGCCCCAGGCCCCTGATTCTCAAGGCAGGGTTCCCTCCACAATTCCTGTGGCTGCCTTCATCCTTCAGCAATCAGCTCCAATGATCCCTCCCCAGAGATGCCTTGCTTTCCCCCTAAACCATATGATGAATGGGTCATATGGTTCATAATCACTCTTACTCCCATTACTCTCTGTCCCATCACTCTGTTCATGTCCTTCATGTCACTTGTCACAATCTGTAATTATTTATTTTTTTCACTTGTTCATTATCCATCAACTCCACCAGAATATAACCTACAAGTGTAGGAACTCACATGCCTGGGTTCATCAGTGTGCAGTCCTAACACAGTGTGGCACATAGTAGGCACTCAATAAGCATTTCTTGAATGAATGAAGAAATTAATTGTTAAGTGAATGAATATTCTTTTCAAGGAGACTTAAGAATGCTGCTTTCTGCACTGATTCTAATGCACTCTAATGTCCTTTGGTCACATGGTCAATGGGTGGATTTGATTGGAATGTATTGGTTTACAAATGTTTAACTATCAGCTTACTTATCTACTTACTCTCAAAATGAGATTCTAAGTGATAAAAAAATGACTTTGGAATTTGTACTAAGTCAACTGTGCACATGGTACAAAATGTTCTCAGAAGTAACAGGACTCATGAATAATAAGACAGACCACTTTCTGGACTTTACAGTCTTCCTTGACTGGTGTTCTCTGTCACCCACAAACCTTTTGCCTCCTGACCTATATCTAGATTCTCATTCTCCCATGTGAGATAACAGAAGAAATCCAGGAGAATTATCTTTATCCTGAATGTTGGCTGCCACTTATATGCAAACATTTCCACCTAGCAACATACTTAGATCATTGCTATTTTATGAGAAGAGTGTAATTAACATTATATACCACAAACTTTGCTACCGACAGAGCACTGACCAAAGCAGCATTATCCTACTTGGACTGTTAACACTGGATTGTTCCAGATGGCAAAGCTGAATCAATAGACCCCAGCAGGAAGGTTGGATTTATTTCACAGCAGGTAGGAATGTGCAGTTCCAGCATAAATAGGAAATTTCCTTGGCCTTCCATGAACTATGTATTTGTAATGCTTAATAAAATCAGGATCCATTAGGTTGTTCCATACACAAACTTTTTTTGACTAACATATCTGCACACAGCATATGCCATATGGACAAGTGTCATTTACATACATGTGTGAGCACATGTGTACACGCACATGTGCACACACCCACATATACACACATACACTAATTACCTGAATACATGCTCATTATAAAACCTTCAAATAATATATAAGAAGTATATAGAATGCAATTCTATGGGGCCTTTCTTCCTATCCTATCCCACTCCCCTCTTCCAGAATTATCCTGTTAACATTTTAAAATATAATATTCCTCTCTTAACATTTTAGAGTATATTATTCCAGGCCTATTTTATGCACTTACAAACATATTAAAAAACATTTATAGAAACATGTATTGATTTTAAAATGCAAATGCTTCACATATTAACATTTCTGAAATTGGGCTGTCTTACACTGATGGCTTCTTAGATTCAGTAGGCTTCAATTTTTTTTTTTTTTTGGTTTTTAATTAAATGGCTCACACTTTATGCATTGTTCTGAGATTTGCTTTCAAAGGAACCTAAATAAAAATAAGTACTTTACCTGATATTTAGCATTCTCACCTCATTTAAGTCTGCCTTATTTTTTGATATCCTTAAGCTTTAAAATATATAGTTACAGCTCTCACTTCTTCAGATTGCTTCTAAGTTTATTTCTCACCCTTCACACAGTGCCCTTGAACATATAGTCCAAGTCATTTATAACAGTTTTTTGGATGAGATCAAGAATTTGCACTGTACTCCTGGGAGCACATAACCTACAGGTAACACTCACACATAATACAAATATCTGTTCTAATGCTGAGGGCAAGAGGTGTGTTACTTGACTTACACACTGGTTTATTTTTATTTCTTTAAGGCCTTGCAATTGGGAACGTTCCACCATGGCAAACACACATACCCCATTCACGAGTTGCCGTTTTGCCCGGACTAGAAACAGGGAAATGAGTCTATTGTTAATGCCATGCCCACGTTCACACTTCACCCACAACTGTCCCAGCCTTAGGCTAAGACCTTAGCAACTGTGCAGCCTTCCATTCTCTAGAGCTGAGCAGGACCCAGGTTAACTCAAAATGTGTCACACTACAACCACATAGAGTAAGAGTGTCGAGAGACAGAGGACTCTGACCTGGACTCGAGTTGGCTTTAGTTCAGAATCTCTTCCAAGAAGCAGGCTGGCTCTGGAGCCTCCCAAGGACAAGGTCCTGAAGGTTCAGGTGAGGTTAGTATTCATCGGTGCTTCCTCGGGGTAGCTTGGAATTAACTCACTCTGACAGGGTACCCCATAAACTCCGGGGCCTGGCCCAAGTCTAGAGCAGACTTCTTGGGACCTATGAAGTCTAGATTTATTCTACCTTAAACATTGATAGATGTTCTTTTTTATTATTATTTTATTCAATTGTAATGAAAATATTCATAACAAAACATATGCCATCTCAACAATTTCTACACATATAATTCAGTAACATTGATTACATTCTTCAGATTGTGCAATCATTCTCTCTATTCTTTTCCAAGTTTTTCCACCACCATTAACATAAATTCAGTGCCCCCTAAGCAAAAGTTTTCCTCCTTTTCCCTCCCTCCCACCGCTGGTAATCACTAATAATCTTTGAGGTCTATGTGTTTGCTTGTTTCGTCTAAGTGAGATCATACAATTTTTGTCCTTTTGCAACTGACTTATTTTGCTCAGCAGGATGTTTACAATGTTCGTCCACATTGTGGCACGCGTCAGGACTTCATTTCTCTTTATGGCTGAGTGATATTCCATTACGTGTACCACATTTTGTTTATTCATTCATCTGTTGATAAACATTTCAGTTGTTACCACCTTTTGACTATCATGAAAAGTGCTTTAATGAACATTGGTGTGCAGGTTTCTGTTTGCATTCCTGCTTTCACTCCTTCTGGGTATCACTAGGATTGGTACTGCTGGGTCATATGGTAGTTCAATGTTCAACTTTTTGAGGAACCATCAAACTGTTTTCCACAGTGGCTGCGCCATTTTGCATTCCCTCCAACAATGGAGGAGGGTTCCAGTTTCTCCATAACCTTGACAACATCTATTGTTTTTTGTTTTTGTTTTTAATCATTGGGTAGACCTTCTTGTGATCCCTAAATGTTCCCCAGAATATGGAGTTTAGCAGCTGAAGACTCATCCTTGGCATACTGTGTCACCCTTTGGAGGCAGCAGGGCATTTAAAATATCCCCAGTACAGCTATTCCAAGGGTCCAAAACGACAACTTGTTCTTTTGAACCTGTGAGATTAGTCAGCATTCTCACCATTTACCTTCTTGGAAAGGAAATGATGCAGTGGCCTTTGATCCAATGGCCTGATCTGCATCTGTCTCACTGCCAATCAGAACTCATGAATCTGCCACATATATCCTAAATGGCTTCTACCTCCAAAGAGACACCAACAAGGTCCACCTCTCACTGTTGCCTCTGCTACCACCTGAATTCAAGCTGTCATCATCTCTGGCTTAGCTTACTATGGTAGTTTCCTTACTTTTATCATTACCCCCTACAAACTAATTTCCATACTTCAGCCAGACTAATTTATGAAAGCATAAATTTTCTTATGTCACCTGTAGCCCTTGTTGTTGTTGTTAAGTGCCGTTCAGTCAGTCCTGACTCATAGTGACCCTATGTACAACAGAATGAAAAACTGCCTGGTCCTGCACCATCCTCACAATTGTTGTTATGCCTGAGCCCATCATTGCAGCCACTGTGTCAATCCATCTGTTGAAGGTCTTCTTCTTTTCCCCTGATGCTCTGCTTTACCAAGCATGATGTCTTTCTCCAGGGACTGGTCCCTCCTGTTAACGTG
Source organism: Dugong dugon (assembly GCA_030035585.1). Lineage (NCBI taxonomy): Eukaryota > Metazoa > Chordata > Mammalia > Sirenia > Dugongidae > Dugong > Dugong dugon. Next base: position 157,269,559 of record CM057464.1, read on the forward strand.
TCCAAAGTATATGAGACAAAGTCTTGCCATCCCTGCTTCTAAGGAGCATTCTGGCTGTACTTCTTCCAAAACAGATTTGTTTGTTCTTCTGGCAGTTGATATAACCAATATTCTTCAACAACAACCCCACTCGTACTTCATGTAAAAGCCTTCATGGTTTTCTATTGCACTTAGAATAAAACCCAACTCTTTGGGCTGGACAACACGGCCCTATACACCTACCTCTCCAGAATCTTCTTAATACCAATCTTTCTCTCATACATTGTGTTTCAGACACACTAACCTTAAACATGCCAAGTTCTCTTCTTGTTCCAGTTGGCCTCTGCCTGGAAACTATTCACTTCCATTCTGAGAATGACCTGTTCCCTCTCCTCCTCAAAGTGTCCAGTCTGACATCACCCTCCAGAGTAGTCCCTGGCACTGGTCTAAAGCAGGCTCTACTATCCGCCTCTTATTTTTCTATCATCATTCTGCTTCCTTCCTTTTTTAAGAACACTTATTATACTCAGCAATGATCACACATGTTTACTTGTTAATTTTCTGTCTTCATCAATGAAAAGTCGCACTTCTAAGGGTGGGGAACTTGATCAGTTTCACCAGTGTGTTCTCATTTTCTAATCTAGGACATTTCCTAGATAATTGGGCCAATAAATTTTTTGGGATGAATAAGTAGGTATTAGCTATATACCTAAATTTAATTGGGATGTGCTGATTGCCATTAAAAGACATCAGCCTGGGGCACCTGTGTCCGGATGTGGAAAAAGTTTGAGTGAAACAGAATAAAACCGCTATTCACAACCCAGTGCCCGTTAGAATCACCAATCTGTAGGTCCCACCTTGACCTGCTGAATCATGATCTCTAGGGATACAGTCTGAACATCCATGGTATGGAATTTCCATGAGTGATTCTGGTGCATCTATGTCTAAAAACAATTGCAAGAGGCTGTTTCTTTGCTTTTAGAATCACTGATGCTCACAGTGCTCCTTTTTCTGCAGAAATGATTTTGTTCTAACTAGCTTGCAGAAAAGAAACCTGAGTTCTCTTTTAGCCTTACTAAACCAAACCCATTGCCACTGAGTCAGCAGAGTGGCTGGTGTGTTCAAACCACCGACTTTTCCGTTAGCATCCTAGCACTTAACCACTCTACCATCAGGGCTCCCACTAGCCTTACCAATCCTAGTATAATTGAATGCCCACTCTACGGTACTGAGTTCCAAAACTCTGAATATTTTTTTCCATTTGTTCAACGTGTATTGAACTCTTGTTCTATGTATAGTGCTGTGTCCTTAGTCAGACATTGATCTGTCATTTGCCATTGTCTTCATGAGTGAGTTCCCACTACGCTTCTTTCATCAGTCTTACAGAAACGCTGAAGAGTGTTCCCTGGTATATGTCAGAGCTAAGGATTCATAAATAAACAGCCAGGAGAAGCATACTTGATATTTTCCACAGTAAAAGGTGTTACACTGTTAAATTTTATTAAGTCAGTTACAAAAAGCAAGAGCCTACAAACCTAGTAATTAAAACTGTAAAGTAGAACATTCATGTCTGTTATAAAAGAAGATGTAATGAGTGGATGAAATGCTAGCATTTGACAATTTGCCTTGCATTACCCAATATAGTAGATGAAGTAGAACTTACATGGGGAGAAAGATCAATCAGAAAGTATTTGTAAAGTTCCGGCCTCTACTTAGTTTCAGATAAAGATTTAAATACTAGTGTTTGCAAAGACTAAAATTTCTTATTTAAGAGAACTGAGATAAAGTGACTTACATCAAGAAGGAGAGAGAACCATAATGCTGTATCTTATCGGAAAGCTACATTTATCATGTTTTCAGAAAACTATGTAAAACGAACATCCCAAAACTGATAACCTCAAAAACAGAAAAAAATCAAGATATTTTATGTTGGGCGAAATATGCTTGGATTATTTTTTCACTGCAGCCATGAACATGAGCATTATTGAGTTTATTTTCCAAGAATTTTTATTCCGTTTAGTGACAGAGACATACTTTGCTTCCCGTTCATGACTTCAAGGCCAAGACAGCTGAAAAGGACTTTAAAGTATATCTTTTGGTATTAGCCCTGATTTTTCTTTAAATTCTATTCTCAGGTTGACTTCACATGATGAGAAATAATAACATGAAATGTATAGGTGTGGTATACATATCCCAACAGAAATGGCAGATCCGGAAAAATGGGCGGGATCCCCCTTCTTGATTCCCAAATTGCTCTATAGTAAAAGGAGAACCATTTTATGATTTCTCTTCTAAGCATAAGTGCACTTTAGACTGCATTTCCAAATACACCCATTAAAGGGAAAAAATATCCACCTGCCAAAAAGAGAGTTTGCCATGGTCTCTGGCCAAGTGCAAGTGTTATTAATCATTACTAAATTAGCAATTACTCACATCTCCATCTGCGTGGGTGAGTGGTGGATTCCAGTGCTTGTTAGCACTGCCTATGATCATTGAATCAGCAAACCTGAGTCCTTATTTTCTTGTAACACTCATTATTCTCTTTCTGCCCACTGATAAGGTGTGCTCAGCAGAGCCCTAGAGAACATGTCACTCCAGGGCAGAAGACTGCAGCAGCATCTCTGGAAAGGAGAGCTTTGATTAGAGTGGCTCTCGATGGCTTCCCGAATTGATCTGGGTAAATTTCTTAGTTTATTCCAAACGAAAGTTATTATTGCCATAGGTTATCCATAGCAACTAATTACACCACAATAGCAGTAATGACACATTTAGATAAGCCAAGCTACCCAAGGTAAGTGGAGAATGCCTCCTCCAGGAACTGTCTCGCTGAGGAACTTGCCTCCCTTCTTGCAGCATCTGTTATCTTTGTTATATAAAATGTTATCGGCGTACATAGGCTATGGTCAAAATATTTACACCAGGCAATGGAAACATGCTTAGAATGTTAGATTGGGCAAGATTGTTAGCCTGGAGTGCTGAAATACACAATTTCAATCTCTGGATTACTCTGGTAGAGTGCTGAAGAACATTCTCTTAAATGAATAAAAATAGTTTGAGCCATGTGCGCAAAGACCTTAAAAATATCAAGTCATAATGCCAGGTTCTCTGACCTTGGCTTAAGAAACACATAAACTTTCAGAGTGGCTTTAAACAAAATGTCTTAACTTGATGGTGGTTTTAAAATATATTGTAATACAGTTTTTTAATGAACCCAACCTATTGTGTTGGTAACTTTCCTTTTTTATTATTACAAAAGTATTGGCTGTCCGTTGTTTTTAAAAAATATATTTTCAACAGAGGTATCAAAAGGAAAATATGAAATGCCTGCCTTCCTGCATCCCACTTCCACAGTTATTTTATTCATCCGTACAGTGAGGGCAGTGGTGGTTTTATGGTAGAAGTCTTGCCTTCCATGAGACCTGGGTTCAGTTCCCACCCAATGCACCTCAAGCGTAGCTACCACCTGTCTGTCAGTGGAGGCTTGCATGTTGCTGTGATGCTGGACAGATTTCAGCGGAGCTTCCAGACTTAAGACAGAGTAGGAAGAAAGGCCTGGTGACCTATTTCCAAAAATCAGTTTATGAGTTGGGGGCAAACTTGATGGCAGCTAACAGCAACAATCACACCACACTGCTACACCCAGGTATAACACAAAGGATATACATAAATTGAGTTTTTTGTTTTTAACAAAATATAATTATGATTTGCATATTGTTATGTAATTTTCCCTACTTCCTACGACATGAACATCTTTCTAAGTAAACATACCTCCATCAACCTACAGCGTTTTTTAAAATGCTGCAAAACATTTGTTTGAATGCACCATTGTTTTTAACTCTTTCAGATGTTTAAATTTTTTCCAGTTTTTTCCTATTATAAACAATGCTGCAATGAACTAACTCATTTTTCAGCATGAATATAATTCCCTTCAGGGTAATTATATTCTTTGACCCCCATATCGAATAATGAATATAAATTTCTTCAAGATCCCCAGAGTTACTCTGTTGGTGCAAAGTGCCGTAGTAACAGTCATTTTTTATCTGACTCTGATTCAGCTACATTGCAAATCAAATCAGGTCATCCCTAGCAATCATATCTAGTCAATTGCCTCTCTCTCCCCAACATGAGCACAAGAAGTCTGTGTGTTAATGCTTGTCTCTGTCAGTATTGTTATGATTTGTTTCTACTGTGTTATGAAATATTTTTTCATACAAGGGAAATCAAAATATAAGCTTTAAAAATTATACAAATAAAAGAATGGCTGCATTCATTTCCTCACTGGAACTGAATTCAAGGTGTAGTGGTAAGATCAGGAAATTAAGAACTCACCCAGTTAAGGTTGCTGAGTGGTGGGTTGGTTGGGAATTTCCAACAATTTAATGAATTTAAGAATTTGAATGCTCTTCTTGGACAGCAGTCAGGAATCAAGTATATAATGTAACCTGGCATCTCCTTAGAAAGAAACTAATAATTGTTGATAAAGACAAGTAACGTTGGAACCTGCATGCCTTCTGTACCTAACTATCTCTGTTTTTTTCGTTTTTCAATCAGTTGTCGTTGAGTCAACTCCAACTCATGGCAACCCCATGTGTGTCAAAGCAGAACTGTGCTCCATAAGGTTTTCAATGGCTGATTTTTTGAAGGTAGATCGCCAGGCCTTTTTTCTGAGGCATCTCTGGATGGACTTGAACCTCCAGCCTTTCAGATAGCAGCTGAGCACATTAACCATTTGCATCACTCGGGGGCTCTGGTTTCCAAAGGAAGTATACATTCCTAAAAGTCACAGGGTTAGAAAAACTTGATAATAATATTTATCATTTCTAATTCTATATTCTGTGAGGCTTTAAAGGATTTGGTGAGTTTACAAACAAGTAAATACTATATAATTTTTACAAGCAGAAAAACTGAGGCTCATAAAACAAGCCCCATAGCCTAACGTGATGAATCAGTTGTTCAGGTAGAGACACCTGTCTCAGGCTTCCCAGTTCTGTGCTCAGTCCCCCGTCACTGCCGTTTCTCCTGCCGGGAGACAAGCATCGTCAGGATAATACACCATCCTATCACAGCCTCCCCAAAAAGCCAGCACTGTCCCTTCCAGCCCTCCAAATGTGCTATTTAGCAGACTAGCTTTTACCTTGATAAATGAGCAATATTCTATATACCCACTAGGATTTTTTCCCCCTTACAATCTCTTCTCTTGAAAAACTGAAAGATTTTCCTGAAATGGATCCAACTAATACAACCTTGACTGCTACTTCCCATGGAAAGGAAACAAAGGCTCAGAGATTCAAGCCATAGTTTTCTTTAGACTTGACAATGTTTCAAATCCCAAGGCTGTTTCTAAAGTGTGGCTTCCGTTACCCTGTTCCAGGTATGGTGGGGTGGTGAGGAGCACTGGAACCCTGGGAAGGAGCTGGGATTTTACCAACAACTGGATCACAGCAGCGGGAGCCAGGCCAGCTCAGGCTGCGGGTGCTGCCCTCAGGCCAGACGTGCCCCTGCCAGGCTCCAGCCCTCTGCCTGCCAGCATACGGTCCTGCTTGGATTAGGGAGTAGTACAACCAGAAGCTGCAGCATCTGGTAGATCCTGAGAGTGGGAGAAAGACAACTAGGAGCGGATCCCTTGCAAAACCCTTCTTGTTCCCACCCTTAGTCCCCAGTCCCCAGTCCCTTCCTTCCCACCCGACCACACTGCCAACCCCACCAACTGCCCCATACACACAGTGGATAGAGCAGGGAGATTGACCACCATTTTATATATCCTGATTGGATTTTGGCAGGATGTGTCTAATTCTAGCTAACCCCATCCTGCATCTGTGAGCCAATGAATGCTTGCTTTTCAAAGAATGGTGATGGTATGCTTTAGTTTGTGTGATTGTGTATTTTAGGTTTGCTACTGGTTGTAATGTCCTGCAATGTAAATTTGTGGAGGGTAGGGATTGTGTTATATGCACATTCTGAATGATTAATTCGTGAACGTTAAGATCATTAAGCACAGAGAGGCAACATTTTGCTGTTATTTGCTTATTGCTTTAAGTGTACTTGGCAAGCACGAAGGTCAGCAGGACAATGGGAGCCGTCAGTAAACCACGTGAGAAAGAAAAGTGGCCCAACCTTCTCTCTGACCCATCACCCCCCTCTCCATGCCTCAGTTGCTGCGTTTATTCAGATACTCAGTTTCTCACATCTGAACAATTGTAACTGGTCCCATACCTCCTTTCATGTTTCCTCTGTGCATTATCCGCAGTGCTGCAAGAAGGATTTCTCCAAAACAAAGCCCGGGTCCTGGAATACCCTCCCTGAAACTGTGTCTTCACTGCATGTCAGGAAAGCTGAGGCTCCTTGGTGTTCCTCAACTTGCAGCTCTGCCTCTGTTGTCACATGGCTATCTGCCCTCCATATCTCTTCTTTTATAAGAACTCCACTCATATTGGGTTAGGACCCACCCTACTCCAGTGTGACCTCAAGGTCACTTAACTGATAACATCTTCAAAGACCCTGTTTCTAAACAGAATCACACTCACAGGTACCAGGGGTTAGGACTTGAACATATCTTTTCAGGGGACACAATTCAATCTATAACATTTATCAGTTAGCATTTTATCAAGCCATATCATAAGCTAGATTTTCTGGGACAATTCACAACAGTTTCACCCTAAATAACAATGAAAGATTTGCAGTGTTATAAATATTAATAGCATGTTGTTGGTGGTGTTATTGTTGTTAGATGCCATCGAGTCAATTTTGACTCATAGAGACCCCATGTGACACAGTAGAACTGCCCCATTAGGTTTTCTAGGCTATAATCTTTACAGGAGCAGATCTCCAGGCCTTTTCTTCTGTGGAGCTGCAGGGTGGGTTAGAACCGACAACCTTTAGTGTAGCAACTGAGCACTTAACCATTGCTCCACCAGGGCTCCTTATTAATAGCATCCAAAAAGCCAACCCCACTGCCATCGAGTCAATTCTGACTCATAGTGACCCTATAGGACAGAGTGGAACTGCCCCGTAGAGCTTCCAAGGAGTGCCTGGCGGATTCAAACTGCCAACCTTTCGGTTAGCAGCCATAGCTCTTAGCCACTACACCACTAGGGTTCCCATTAATAGCATAGCTTTGCTAAATTTGCCCTCCCCTCTTATCTCTCCATTCCCATCCCCACCTCAATCCACATCCCCAGCCTCTGTAATAATGTGCTCTCGTTGTGGCAGCTACAGAGAAATCAGCCATTGTACCTGGTGAGTCGAGCAACATTTCACACATTTAGAAGAGAAATCAAACGCCTCCGTGACATGCCCTCAGCCACCTCTCAGAAGAAGGACCACTGCAACAGTGTTCTTTCATTTACACTGTGAATATAGGCATAATTCAAAATGTAGACGTCTTCCCATTGTGGCTCTGTGCTGAGTCTCCTTCACAAGAGACACTAAAGAAAATTGCCTTACTGAGCAGGTAGCTTTATCCGAAGGTCTGAAATTTGTACTGGAATCAACAAACAATTAGTGACCATCTACTCTATGTACTGGCTGACTACTGTGGGTGGGGTGCAGAGGATTAAAATATGGTCACTTTCTATGGGATCACTATTAAGTGAGCTGGAAAGACATGCACATATCCAACAATATTTAAAATCAGACTAAAAAATAAGTATTAAAAAAAATTGCCATCGAGTCAGCTCTGACTCATGGTGGTCCCATGTGTGTCAGAGTAGAACTGTGTTCCATAAGGTTTTCAATGACTAGTTTTCCAGAAGTAGATCGCTAAGATTTTCTTCCGAGGAGCCTCTGCGCAGACTCGAACCTCCAACCTTTCAGTTAGCAGCAGAGCGCGTTAATCATTTATACCACGCAGGGACTCTCGTGATTGTAAGTATAATATAGGTTTAAGAAAGCATTGTAAAGAAAAGTAAAGAATTAATTTTGGCTAGAAGGGGAACAGATAGATATATTTCTTGTATTTGTATCTAGACATAGTTTCCAAGCAAATAAAGATTTTTTAAGAGAAAATTTGTTTCTATTGTCTTTAGATAGTCTCCTTTCTCAACACACATGGGAACACATCACATCACAATCTTGGATTCCCTTGGATTTAGCACAATTAAGAACTAGACATACGGGGGATGGTGGGAGGTTGGGGATTCAGGCAGTTTAAAATAATTTAATTTTAAAAGGAACTTCAGCCTTGGGGCATATACAGATCCTAGCACAGCAATCTGTTCTGAGAGGGAAAGCTTATCACTATTTTCTGCCATTCCTAAAACATGTTTTCCAAAGGTGCAAATCAGGACAGGCATTATCCAGAATGTCAAATAAATTTAGAATAAATCTAGCTGAGGAAATCACCCCTTGCAAGATTAGCTTTCTAAAAAAAAAACCAAAAACCCGTTGTCGTCAAGCTGATTCCAACTCATAGTGATCCTATAGGACAGAGTAGAACTGCCCCATAGGGTTCCCAAGGAGCAGCTGGTAGATTCGAACTGCCAACGTTTTGGTTAGCAGCTGTAGCTCTTAACCACCGAGCCACCAGGGCTCCCTTAGCTATCTAGACACATATTATTTATAAAGTACTGGAAATTCAAATATGTTTATTTAGTCTTCAAAATTGAGACAACACTCTTAAATGTTTATGTGTAACTGCTCTCTTGCAAGCATTTTTTTTTTTTTGCTTACATGAAATGATTATATCACAAAGATACATACTTGTGTTTCCACCTGACTAGAGCAAAGAGATAGGTTCTTGACTTTCATATTCAAATGACCAGCATAGCATCAAAGTACAAAGTACACAGGGTCCGCAAATTTGTTAAACACTTTGTAGTATCAAGTTATTCAATAACCAAGGAATTATAAAGATCAGTTTTCCTACAGTAGGACAAGGGCATGAACAGAAAATATGAGTGAGAGATAAGATATGCTGCTTGGGACGTGGACAGCATGGGTTATCAAAATACAGAAGACGGTTCATGATATTTTTACAGAAAATCCAAGTAAGCCAGGTGGCTTTCTTGCTTCTGCTGGAATATATTCTCACAAAGCCATTTGTAACCATGTTGATTCTCAGAAGAATATGAGATTTTGTATATAGGAGTCCTGGTGGTGCAATGATTAAGCACTCAGCTTCTAACCTAAAGGTCTGTGGTTCAAAACCACCTAGCAGCTCCACAGGAGAGAAGACCTGGTGATCTGCTCCCGAGAAGATTACAGCCTAGAAAACCCTACAGAGTAGTTCTACTCTGGCACATGGGGTCACAACGAGTTGGAATCCACTTGATGGCACTTAATAGCATACACAAGAAGTCCTGGTGGTACAGTGGTTAAGCACTTGGCTGGTAACCAAAAGGTTGGTAGTTTGAACCCACCAACTGCTCAGCAGGAGAAAGATGTGGCAATCTGCTTCTGTAAAAATTACAGCATTAGAAACCCTATGGGGCAGTTCTACTCTGTCCTACAGGATTGCAATGAGTTGGAATTGATTCAGCATCAATGGATAAACTCGTAGCTATGAAGCTATATGCCTCAATTTGTTTTCTAATAAGACATGATAGGAAGTAAGAAGGAAAGGGAGGACCAATATAATAATCTGCCCCTGAATAATCTCATTAAATGTGCATTTTAACTTTGTTTTTCGAGTGCATTTAAGTGGTCTGCTAGGTCTCCACTGCTAGGAATTTATGCTTATTTACTTATTTATTATTTGCAAAAGTACACACACACACACACACATACATATATATATACACACAAGGGCACTTATTACAGTAAAGTTGTCTACCTTTGGAGTAGCAACTTGTCACATAATAGATGCTTTTTCTAAATTTTCACAGCCTAACCCATGATCCTGGAAGGAAGTTCAGGAATCATTTATGTAACTCGAGAGATATACTAAAGTGAGACCTAATATATCCCTAAGTTAAAGAAAACAGATTTACCTTTCAAAATCTTCGGCAAAACCAGAGTTTGCTTAAGTGGAAAGGATTTGCATGTTTGACCCAATTGATAAAGAAACACTGAAATACCCCTCAGTCCCTGAGCCTCTTAGCCCCAGAATATAAGAATCAGTTTGGCATTTATTTGAATTATCTGATCATATCTACTCAAGTCTTTCGGCTGAGAAACATCTGCTGCAATTTCTATCTCAATAGCTGCATCTTATTCTTCTTGGTCTCTTTTAGTGCTGTCATTGCCCCTTCTCTCTCTCTCTCTCTCTTGCTCAAATGCTTCCTCATGTCATCTTTTGTTCAGATACCCGATAATTCTCATTGCAACACGCCTAGGACTAGAAAGGCCTGAAAATACAGTCTGAACCCTGTAGATCACCACCGTCCCCATACAGCATTCTATCTAATGCCCAAGTTAAGGAGGTAACCGCATTGATGACTTGGATCAACAAAACAACAGCATGCAAGGAGGCTTAAACAGCAAAGTTATGTAAGTCTGTATGTGGGTCAAAAGGTAGACCTCTATTATTGAAGGTCTAATTAGTCAGATTAAAGGACAAAGTTTCAAGGTTCGCATTATTCAGCAATATGTCCCTTAAGCACAAAATACTAGTGATCCATTTCACTTGCACAGTAGTAGTCTATGGACCTGGCGCAAACTGTCATAGAACGTTGCTAATTCTAAAAGTGCAACCAATCAACAATGGAAAATACTGTGCCTAAAACCACCTCCACCGAACTCTGCCGTTGTGTTATACAATACACCCTGATTCCATTCAAAGGATTGGTGCAGTAACATCTCGTCATCTTAAAGTTCTCCCAACCTTTAACTTTGCTCCACCAATGCAGCGAATTCCAATGACTATTTGTTCCAAGTAAACCCTGCTGGGAAGTGCTCATCTACTTGACCTTTGGTCCACAGCCAGGAGCCCAGACTCTGCTGAGATTGTAATAATAACACATGTAAACTCAGGACAGTTTTCCCAGACGCAAACCTGCCCTTGCCCCACCCCTACACTTTAAAGGCCACTGTAGAGAAAATTAAAGCAAATTTTCAGAACTAGTTGGACGTGACAGCCCTTTCCTCATCCATGCACATCCTCAGACTGCCCTCTTGTGATTTTTCTTTTCCTTCAAGGCTGCTTTTACCAGGATATTTTATGTTGCACACTAGGATCAAGGTTCCACGATAGTCTGCCTCACAGCCCTTCTCCCCACATGCACAGCATAGGCCAGAATGAGACTAAGAGTGAAGTAGCTAATAGAGACAGAATGTATTTGGGGCATGATAAGCACTGGGTGGGTGTGCCTATTCCTTTCTTTGCCATCTCATCGACTATTCTATCTTCTCCCCAAGAGTGAATAGAAAAGGACGTAACCAAGGAATATAAAATTCTTCTCCATCAGACAATTCATTACATGTGGATAATTTTTGGAGACTGAAGAAACCTCCTAACCTTCCAGTGATATGTTTTTGGTGGCACCAAGAAATGCATGTTTGATATTTTGCAAAGTAAGCCCAAGCCGTGATCAGAAAATAAACATAAGATGTTGTAATTACCCAGCCTATGAAGGACAAGGATTTGCACTGATTTTCTAGCAGGAAGGCTAGATGTTAACTCACTCAATCTATCCTCCATTGCCCACTTGCCACTCCGAGCATACTCGGTAAAGACAGTTGCAGTTTTCAATAAAGTTTATAGCCATAAGCTAGCTGGAAGGTGATTTACTTGCACTGGTAGCAAACCTTTAAGAACTAACTAGCCCTCACTGAAATCTAACCCAAGACCTTACAGTACTAAGTCCTAAAGCTCAACCACTTACACTCTAGGCCTAAGAAGAGGATTCATGAAGAGACCCTCATAAATCAATCGAAAGGGAGGAGGAAATATTGAACACAGCCCTGATTCTTGCATCATAATTATTGTACTTCTCTTTTCATTTTGGGGTTCTTTATGAAAGATCAAACAATGATCTCAGTTTTTCTCTCTCCTAAGAGAAATTGCTCTTTCTCAGAATCTCAGCATTGGAAGGGACCTTAAAAGCCATCTAACCTTATACTTGATCCACTGAACAAATCTCTTCTTCACCATGTCCAAGAAGTGAGGCCCGCTCTTAGCCTCAGCCACCCTCGCAACAAGGAAGTCAACTGCATCACAGCACTGTCCACTCTGTTTATGGACAAGTCAAATTGATAGAAAGTTCCATAGTCTTGTAAGATCTTGCTTAAGACTTTAGAAGCCCTAAGCATTAAAAAGATTACGGCGCTCCCTGCCTTTCAAACAATATTTAATTCAAAATAAAAAACATACTGAATTATAAAGAGGCAACAAAATACAGAGTTGGGTTTTCTCATAATGAAGAATTTGATATTTTTAAAATTTCAAATACGAAGTTCTTTTTAACAAAAAATTCTGTAATCTCCTTTTGTCCCTGGATGGTGCAAATGGTCAAGTGCTTGGCTACTAACTGAAGGACTGGCCATTTGAATCCACCTAGAGGCTCCTGGGAAGGAAGTTCTGGTGATCTTCTTCCAAAAGATCACAGCCATTTAAAACCCTACAGAACACAGTTCTACTTTAAAACACATCAGGTTGCCATGAGTTGGAATCAACTTGATCACATCTCCTTTTTTTTGAATCTCCTTTTTGTTTTTTGACACCCCTGTTTAGCTGGTGCCCTAAGCCAAGTTAATGCTTAATTTGCTAATGGAGAATTTATCCCAGTTCTTCTACATCTTCACTTCCGTCTAATCATTCTCTTTTCTTATCACTCTTCAGAGATCATAGTTTCCAGACTTTTCACCTTTCTCTCCTAGTTGGGCTTCAGTTTGTCACCGTCTTTCTTTCCACTCTCAAAAGCTCAGCTTGAACCCAGTTGCTGACCACCCTGATTCTGGGTGTGGCCCTCCTAGTGATGCACTCTACCCTCACTAAGTTCATAACTAACCAAAACCCCTAACTTGTCTTTCTTCAAGCATACACCCTTCTGCTTTATGGTGCCTTTTTGCAAGTTAGGAAGAGGTGCCCTCTCTGGATGGACACAGCCCTTACTCAGCCCTCAAATGGGTGCCTGCGTGCAGGAGAGAATCTGCTCAAACCTACCAGAAGCCTTTCAGTCAGCCCACTTCCCCTGTTTGTGTTCCGAATTTTCTGGAAATAAGGGCAGCCTTTATATATCTCCTCTCTACTTTTTATCTTATTAGATTTGGCCCATTGTTCCATCCTGTCAAGCTATTTTGGGTTCTAACATATTCACCCTCCCACCCAGCAGCAAAGTTATCAAGAGACCATGAGCGGCTGACTCTGCCAGCTCAGTGGCCTTATCAAAAGGAAATGAGGTCTGTCAGAGTTTTTTTTTTTTTTTAACTCATCTCAGTCTGACTTAAGTGATCACTTCTTCCCTTTCTAGGGGCTCAAAATGACAACCTATTTCAAAATTTTTCAGTATCAATATCGAATTTTCCATTTTGTGGTCTGAGAATTTAAATGTCTTCACTTTTTTGAAAACTAGGGCATTCCGCCCTCCCCTTCTGGTTTCAGGGCACATCACCTGTCCTCCACAATTCCTCAGCCATCAATTTTCAATTGAAATTGCACAGTGCCAAGGGCAGAAGTCTCCTGAAATTCCTTTTGAAGTAGCTTAACTGGGGATTTTTACAAATAAATGAAAAAATTGCTATGATACAGGGTTTATTTATTTATTTTTTTTGCTGCAGTGTAGAAGTTTCTTTATTCACCTTTTTCAGGAAGGGCAAACTCTATCATTTAGTTTAATTCAGGATATATTTTTTAAATGAACGATAAAATTCCAGTAACTATAAAAACAGTGATTTTTTTAAAAATATCATAATTTTTTATTCCTTTTCATTTTGGCCATGTGATTTTGTTTTCATTTGGGATCCTCAAGCCATTAAAGAATATAACTAATACACCATTTCGTACATGGTTAGAATTTCAGTAGCGAAATCTTATTTGTAATTTTATATAATTATATTTTTTAAAAAAAAACATTGCCGTCGAGTTGATTCTGACTCATAGTGACCCTATAGGACAGAATAGAACTGCCCCCATGGAGTCTCCAAGGCTGTAAATCATTACAGAAGCAGACTGCCACATCATTATCCCGCAGAGCAGTTTGTGGGTTCAAACCACTGACCTTTCGGTTAGCAGTCGAGCACTTAATAACTGCACCACCAGAGCACCTTTGTAATTATATAATTATAGTTACATATCTCTATTATCAGTGAATTTTTTTTAAATCTTTTATATTTTAACTTTTATTAGGAAGAATAGAATATACTGAGCTCTTTAGATCAAAGATGTATTGCTAGATAGAAAATCTCTCTATTTAGCATTGCTTCTGAATGGCATAGAGAAAATTGTGATGGAGACAAATTTTTTCTTTCACATATGAGTCCTTTTTGAAAAACTGGTAGAGCTACAGAAAGAAACCATTTCAGCCAGTAAACTTATATTTTCCACACTTGCATTGTCAAAAGCCATCCCGTCATTCCCATCTTCTCGTTTCTGTGATTATCTAACTTGCCTAAATAAGAAAATGCAAGCAACTGCCAACACCTTATATGGACAAAGACTTCTCAGCTGATCCTATTAGCACAGGGTCTGCTGATCTAGTGGTAACAAGAAGTCAAAGGCCATCCTTCCCTGTGGTCAAACTAGAAAGAAGCTTTCTTCTCCAAAGTCAACTTGGGGTAAGAACTCAAGCCTAATCTGGGATTGAAAAGTGAAAACAGGGTACCCCTGGAGAACTAGGAAAGACTTGTGAATTCCAACAGAAGTGAATAAAAGAAATGCTGAATTTCAAAGTTAATTAATCCATGCAATATGAGACTACATGCTAGTATGATTAATAATAGCATCAGTCAATATTTTTAATACATAATCTGTACGAAGCCTATGCCAATTCCATTATAGTTTACATTGTGAATAAATTCTCATCATGCCCCTATCAGAAAAGCACTAATACAATCCATTTTACAGATGAGAAAACTGAGGCACAAAGAGGTTAGGTAACTTGCTCAAGGACATACAGCAAGTAAGGGACAGAGTCAACATTCAAACCTGTCCTGACCTTGTGCTTTCAACCACCTTCTAGTCTTTACAACATTCTCTTATGGTTTACTTTAGAAATACAAAATCTTCTTTGTTTTCCTTCTTCTACAATAGACATCGGAATGGGATCAACTATATCCTTGGTCCATGGCATACTCATCACTGATAAAGCATAGCCTGCTTTTATTGGTTTTCAGTTATTTATTTCTAATAAATGTAATAAAAACCCACAGATGTACCATCCAAAACAAAGGTCGGACCTTAACACTAACCTCCATCTAACTTCTTGGTCTTCAGCATCCCAATCGCCAGCCTCACCTGATTAGAGTTGAGTTATCCTGAATCCTGGGTTCAACATTCCCTTGATTCCCTTTTAAAGTACTTTTATTGCATCTACATACACATTCTTTACAAAGAATACTTTTTTATTTTAGCTGTTTTTAACATTGGCTTATCTATGCTATTTCATGTCTCTTTAGTTCATTATTTTTGATTGACATACAATATTCCATCATGTGAATATTCATTCATTCACGTTCTTATTAACAGGCGTTTGGGGCATTTCCAGGTTTTTTGCTATTATTAACAATGCTGCTATATGCTTTCTAATACGTGTCTCCTATTAATGATATCCAAGTTTCTCTTGGGTGTATATCCAGGAGCAGAATTGCTGGGTTATAGGGTACATTAATGTTCAATGCTAGGCGATAATGTCAAACTATTTCCAAAGAAATTTCACCCATGCATCCTCCTATCACCAGTGCTGAGCTCTTGCTAATCCTTATCCTTTCCAATATTTGCTGATATCAGATTTTAAAATGTTTTCCAATTACTTGGATGTGAAATGTTATTTTTTTGTTGGTTGGATTTGCCTTTCCCTGACTACTGACAATGTTGAATATCTCTTAATTTGTGCACTGACTATATAGTTTTCTTCTGTGAAATGCCCTGATCCAATCTTTGCTGCAGAAATTATCATGGCTTTGGTAACTTTAGAGTTAATTCAAGATCTAACAGAGATAGAATAGTAACCCCATACCCTCAGAGAACCTAATAATTGCTTAAGAATTGACTTACTGCCTTAAAATTTTTCAATTATCATTTTACTAATTAACATCACCATATTTCATAACCAAACTCACAGGATCCTTTATATAATAAAATGATGTTACAAAAAATATTCAGTTTTCAGTACCAAATTTCTCCAAAGCATGTGAATTTCTAGTGGCCATCACTGCTATGATTCCACAGCTCAAGGCATGATGCCTGATTCAAAGACCAACTTGCAAAGACTTAGGAGCGGAGAGGGACTTTTGTCCTTAAAAAGTTCCTGAGCAGCCTTTCATTTGACAGGAAGTTCTTAGTGCATACAAAGGCTATTTTAAAGTCTTTGGATGTTTAATTGTATCCTAATCTTCATCCTTTATATTTAAATGTGCTAGTATAAAAATCCTCACAACTGGACCAATAAGCAACATCATGATAAACAGAGAAAAGACTGATGTTGTCAAGGATTTCATTTTACTTGGATCCACAACCAACGCCCATGGAAGCAGCAGTCAAGAAATCAAATGACATATTACATTGGGCAAATCTGCTTCAAAAGACCTCCATAAAGTGTTGAAAAGCAAAGACGTCACTTTGAGAACTAAGGTGTGCCTGACTCCCGTCATGATATTTTCAATCACCTCATATGCATGCAAAAGCTGGACAATGAATAAGGAAGAACGAAGAAGAAGTGATGCCTTTGAATTATGATATTGGCGAAGAATGCTGAATACACTATAGACTGCCAGAAGAACGAACAAGCCTTTCTTGGAAGAAGTACAGCCAGAGTGCTTCTTGAAGTAAGAATGGAGAGACTTAGTCTCACATACTTTGGACATGTTATCAGGGGGGCTCAGTTGCTGGAGAAGGAGATCATGCTTGGTAGAGGGTCAGCAAAAAAGAGGAAGACCCTCAGTGAAATGGATTCACCCAGTGGCTGCAACAATGTGCTCAAACATAGCAACGATTGTGAGAATGGGTGCAGGACAGGGCTACATTTTGTATTTTACATAGACTCGCTATGAGTTGGAATCAACTCAATGGCACATAACAACAATGACAGAGATGTATTTATTTAGTACAGCGGGATTGACTCTCTAATGCACTGAGAACACTTGGAAATTGGCTCTAGAGCAGTGTCTACAACCATTGTCCAAAGTGTAACAGAAACAAAATCCGGTAGCAGGAAGCCCAGAGCCCATCCCCAGACACCTGCTGCAACTTGAATCGTAAGCAGTAACTTGGAAGACAATGCATGAACATCGACAAGACAGCAGCCAGTTTCACTAGTGGCCCTGCCTTACTAACATAGAAGAGGATTAGAAGTCCACCTGCTGCCCCTAGACAGCTTAGATGTCTCTGGAAGCAGAGGAAGAAATTGAAAAAGGACTTAAGTAGTGAGAAACTGGACACAACTTGGTGGGAAAAAATGAGTAAGGAGATACTTCTAGAAAATAGTCAGAAAATTCTCATTTTCCTGATTAAGATAACACATACAACTCCTCTTACTACAACAATTTATAACAGAGAGAAATGAGTAGAAGATGTTCACTTTTTGAAACGCCCTGCACAGGAATACTGGATTTAACAATTGAACTTGGAGAAACAGACTGATATCTCTTACTTAGTGTAATTCAGTTTTTCCTCGACAGTCTTAGCTAATAATATGGTCACAATCACTGGTTCTTTCTCTCATTTTGAAAAAGGTTATCTAGTCCCTTTCAAGTGTCACCTTGTTATTCTGGGGGTCCCAGGTATATATAATCAAGTCTGGTTGTATAACAGGTAAGTTACTGAATGGAGGGTTTCCTCTTTTGCTTCTCCTAATCAGGCCCCTATCACTTGGTTTTTTGGATTGAATTGTGTCCCCTCAAATAATATGTCAACTTGGCTAGGCCATGATTACCAGTATTGTGTGGTTGTCTTCTATTTTGTGACCTGACGTAATTGTCCTATGTGTTGTAAAACCTAATCTCTGCCTGTGGTTGATGAGGCAAGATTAGATTATGTTAAAGAGGATTAGGGTGGGGTGCAACACCCTTAATCAGGTCACAACCCTGATCCAATGTAAGGGAAGTTTCCCTGAGGTGTGGCCTCCATCACCTTTTATGTCATAAAAGATAAAAGGAGAGAGAAGCAAGCAGAGAGAGGGACCTCCTACTACCGAGAAAGAAGAAACAGGAGCCAAGTGTGTCCTTTGGATGCAGGGTCCCTGCACTGAGAAACTCCTAGACTCAGAAGAATTAACAAGGATCCTCCCCCAGTGCCCACAGAAAACGAAGGCCTTCCCCTGCGGCTGGCACCCTGAATTCAGAGTTTTAGCCTCCTAAACTCTGAAAGAATAAATTTATGTTTGTTAAAACCTTTCCCCTTGTGGTATTTCTGTTATAGCAGCACTAGATAACTAAGACACCTGGATATCACAGGGCCCCATTATCATTTTTACTGGGTATCTTAGACTTGTCAGGTCCTGCTGCTCTTTCTACTGCACACTGCCTGATCTGCTATACACTGTTCTCACTTCCCTTGGAGCTTGAGGCACAAATGTTAGCCAACGTTAACCTTGGTTTGCTTTGAAATGGAAGAAAACAGCTCTCTTTAAATATCAAAACAAATCTTTAGAATCCTTAGTAGGAAATATAAGTCAATCGATTTTAGACTTTTGGATAAGAAGTGAGGTCTTATATAAAACAGATAACATACTTTTAAAATGAAAAGGAGGAATACATTTGATTGCATTAAAGCTAAGCAATTGAAATTAAGAAATTGATCAAGAGACTCCTTCAGTAGAATAAAAAGACAAATTACAAACTGAAAGAAGATGTTTGAAAGATACACAACCAGCAAAGGATTAGTATCAAGTACATATTAAGAACCTCTACAAGTCAGTAAAAAGAGCACAAATAACTCAGTAGAAAAATAGACAAAGACATGAACAATTATTTCACAGAAGAGGAATCACATATGGCCAATAAACACATGAATGGATATCCAACCTATTAGTGATCAAGGAAATGTAAATCAATACTGCAGTGAAATATAATTTTATACCCTCTTGATTGGCCACAAAGACTGTGACAAAACATCCTGTTGTAGAGGATGTATAATCACAAAGCATTTATTAAGCATTGCTGTAGAAGTAGACATTGATACAACTATTTGGAGAATATTTTGGCATTATCTCCTAAAGTTAAACA
This sequence comes from Dugong dugon, assembly GCA_030035585.1. Taxonomy (NCBI): domain Eukaryota; kingdom Metazoa; phylum Chordata; class Mammalia; order Sirenia; family Dugongidae; genus Dugong; species Dugong dugon. Next base: position 157,288,792 of record CM057464.1, read on the forward strand.
TTTACATACCCTATAATCCAGCAATTCCACTCCTAGACATATACCAAAGAGATACGTGCAATATTGAAACCTGGTTAACAATAATAAAAACTTGGAAATAACTCAAACGCCCATCAACAAGAGACCTGTGATACAGTCATACAGTGGAATATTAAACAAAGGAAAATGAACTACAGTAACATGCAACAATGTGAATAAATCTGAAAGATTACCTAAGGATGTTACTCTTTTATATAAAGTAAAAAAATGGAATATAAATTAAAAATTATGCTACTTAGGAATACATAGAGATGATCTAAAGTAGATAGACAGGTAGAAAGGGAATAATGAAATAAGGAATACAGGATTAAGGGAGTGGTTACCTTAGGAAGGGGAAAGCAAAGAATGGGATTTGGAGGGCCATTGGCTAGATGAAATTTATAAGGTGGTAGTTTCATGGGTAATTATTATGTTAAAAAAATAACTGAAAACATACATAATTTGCATAGACCAATGATGAGTATATGTCATGAACCAAGGATCATGATTAATCTAATTCTAGGCTCTCCTTTTTTTGTTACACACTATTGGTCATGCAACAAAGCAGTACCCAGTGTCTTCTAAAAGAGGACCTGCGAGGATTTAATTGCAATGTTTCCACCTCCAACCCCATGGGCATATCAGAAACAAGTGGAGCTGGAGGAAAAGACCTCTCTGATGGATAAATACTATACACACTCAGGACCCTAGTCAAGCTCAGTGTACTGGGAAACTCATTCTGTAGGATAAGCTCTTCATCAAGAGTCTTCTGTTCTTCACTACTGTGAAATGGACTCATCCCACGGACAGATGTGCTCAGAAGGTCTGAAGGCTGGAGTCTGCCTCATTACTTACCTCATTACCCTGCACTGGGATATGCAGAGTTGCTGACAGAGTACCAGACCCAGCTCTAGAGAAGACAAACCCGTTGCTGTCAAATCAATTCCGACTCATAGTGACTCTATAGGACAAAGCAGAATTGCCCCACAGGGTTTCCAAGGAGTGACTGGTGGATTTGAACAGCCAAACTTTTGGTTAGCAGTTGAACACTTTAACAACTGTACCACCAAGGCTCCCGAAGGAGGGCCATATCACACTGTGGAGGGCCATTCTCTAGTCACTCCATGTTTCATTTCCAATATCGTTCATTTTTTAACCAACCCTTCCATTGACCTTACAAACTGCCCAGTCAGATGTGTTGTTTAGGAGAGGCACTTGAATCGCAAGGGTCCAGCCAACTTTGCAGTTACTCTCTTGGTGTCCTGACTGGAAGGAACAGATAAGCTCTGTTTGTCAAGTATGACCAGCAATAGACTGGGCTGGGAGAGCTTATCATTTATGGCATCCAAAATTTTGTTTCCACAAGCACTTAACAAAAAAAAAGAAAAGGAGCATTCATTATGGGATTTATTTCTGCTTATAAAAATAACAATTTGGAATATCATCAGAAAAGCATAAAAATAAAATATTAGAAGTACCCAATACCCCCCAACATAGAAAAAAAACTTGTGTTAAGTTTTGGTTTCTTTCCCTTATATGTTATTTTTGTTTTTCTTAATTTATACATACATTTACGCATACATAGATAGACATTCCCTCCATCTCTCCCAATATTCAGATCACTTTATTTTGTATCCTGTTTTTTTTTAAGATTTTTTTCTTTTTAATTTAAGGATATATTATCAGCATTTCATTTTGTCAACATTCTTGGAGACACAACTTCTAATGGTTGTATAACAGGCCATCATATTAATCTATCAAGTTTTATTTATTTTTCGAGCATTTATTTCACTGTTATTGTATTATTATACACAATGCCATGTGAATGTTCTTCCACAGAAATCGTTATGCACATATTATTTTCTCTGAGTAGACAGAATTAGAATTTATTTCTTAGAAATTCTTAAAAATAGAAATTCTTGGAAATAGAATTTCTAGAGCAAAAGACAAATTTTTAAGGCTTTTAAAATGTAAATTCCAAATTGCCCTCAAAAAAGCTGTATCTATTTTTACTCCGAGCAGAATGGATAAAGGATCTCACAACCCAGGGCATTCTCATTTAGAAATTTCTTGACAATTTGATGGAAGAAAATGATATCACATTGAGTTTCTTTGCATTTCTTTGATTATTAGAGACTGAACTTGTTATGTTTATTAACCATTTGCACATTTTCTTTTGTCAATTAACTGGTATCTTTACCCAATATTTTGGTATCTCCATATTTTCCTTATTGATTTATAAAAGCCTTTTATATAAAGATAGTAACACTTACCCTTGTATATGCTGTTAGTATTATTCAATATTTTTTGCTATTAAAATAAATTTATATTTTTTATACATATACAAAGGTTCTAAAGGTTCTCTTTATTTATGTTGTCAAATGTAACAACCTTCCCTTTAAGGTTTTTTTTTCTTTAGAAAGTTTTTTTTTTTTCCATAACAAATCAAATGTGAATGTATTTTTTTCTTTCAGTTGCTTAATTTTTTCATTTAGTGTTTATTTTATCTATCTTTGATTTATTTTGGTGTATGGTATTAAATGACAATCTAATGTTTTGTTTTGTTTTTAAAATAGTTAACCAACTATTCTGACATTCATTGAATATTCTATCTTTCCAAAGCGATTTGTGATTCCACCTTTAGATATAATAGATAATCTTTAATAATATGATCTCTTTCTAAACTACTTTGATTCACTGGTAAGTCTATCTATCAGCATCACACTGATTTAAATATTCTAGGTGTAGAATATAATTTAATATGTAGGAAGTTACCCCTCCTCTCCCACAACTATTTTCTTTCTAAAAACTGTCTTTGTCCACTTTTCCCATTTATTCTTCCAGATAAGCTCTGTCCTCTGTTTTAAACTGGTCATTTGGTGAATACCAGAAGCAAATAAAGAATTCAAAAGAGAAAGGATGAAATGGATGTGCATACCCTATTTACAAGCTGAGCTGATTATTTTATTTAGAGGTTTTCTCCCTTTTTTGATATACACTAGAATTCCTTATCCACTTATTGATGTATACTCAAATGAATTAACCATTACTTATATTAATAGAGTAGAATAGCATGTCTTAATAAAAATATTCCCAAAACGTCATTTGAGTTAATATCGTTGACTTCTTTCCCCTTAAACTTTTCCCCAGAGCTGTGAGAAAAATGCCAGTGAGAACGGTTCAAACCTTTCTCTTTCCTTTTTTGTCCTTCTTTTGCAGACGCGAAAACAAGTCCCAAAACTGATGCTGCAGCCAGAGTTCCCTCAAGCCTGCATCATCCTCATACCGGAAAACATCCCCTAAAAAGTTAAGAGCAGAGAACGTGCAATATCTACATCCTTTAAACCAGTTATCAAGTATTTCTTTCATATTCTTTCATTTAGAGTTAAAGAAATACAAAATAAGAGAATCAGCTGTAGAGCTTCCATGGCAAAATCATTATTGGTGGTAAGCTATGAAATCGTAGATGGGTAGCATTGGAAAGGATTGTCTTGTTAGCTAGCTAACGCCCTCATTCAGTGAAAGATTCCCTTCTCAACACTCCACGGCCAATGGACATTTTTCTTCTACACCAACACCCTCAGTGACAGGATGCTCTCTGACCAATACCAAACTGTTGGCATGAAAGCCTAAAAAATAGAGATTAAAAAAAAAAAGAAAGAAAGACCCCATTGCTGTCAAGTAGATTCTGACTCATAGCGACCCCTTTAGGACAGAGGAGAACTTCCCCATAGGGTTTCCAAGGAGCGTCTGGTGGGTTCAAACTGCCGACCTTTTGGTTAGCGGTTGTAGCTCTTAACCGCCAGAGTTTCCAAAAAAAATAGAGATTAGGAAATATTTAATGAAGTGACCCCAAATTTGCTCAAATAACTTGAGAGGCTCTGTGATTCAAACTAACAATTCCAGAAATAATTACTAATATGTTTATTGATGTTGCAATATTGCGTGTTCCACGGTTGAGCCTATGATTTTATGCAGCCATCACCATTAATTCTAGCAAACAGTTGAGGTTCATCAACTATAAGTAAGGTTCTAAACGAGGCACAGAATTCAAATACAACCAAGACAGGCTCTGTGCAAGATGTGAAATTCAAGTAAGTCTTGTCCTTGAGAAGCTTACCATGTAATTGAGCTGTCAGGGCACACATACGTGACAGGAGGTCATGCATCATCAATGCATAACAAGTATTGGAAGAAATGATTCTTTCCATTATATGTTTTTTGAACCAATTCATTTGGGGCTAAAATTTGCTTCCTACCCTTATTTTCTTTTTAGCTGAATATTCTGAACTTTTTATTTCTTTAGCTTTGCTGAGTTACATGCATCGTATTCAGTCACTTTGCTTCTTCTAGAGACACAGTAGAGGTACTGCTAGAGCAATCTGGAGTAGTTGCAAGCTGGGACACAAACAGCTTATTCACCAGCTTCTCTAAAATCCCACTCTGGCTCAGAGTCAAACCTTAACCCTTTAGCCTCCTGCTATGTCCGCACTCACCTACATTGAGCCTCCGGAAGCTTCATGTTCATTTGGTAAATATTAATGTCCTTGTTCAAAATTCAGTTCCAAAGAACTGCGTTAAGACTGAAACAGAGTCCTTTACACAAAGAATAAACCAGGCATTTCAAAACATTTAGAGTCGAACAGATGAAAATGTTGCAATACCATTTTTCAGACCTGTAGTTTGTCTAATTTGCTTTTGATTCACTGCTTTACATCTTCTAAAAGGATCTGTACTTCTACAATGTATATATGACATCCACACAGTCCGAAAATCCATGTCAAATGAAAGAAGTAACGTGTTACTTCGTTCCCTACCTACTAAAATAGTGCTGTCTAATCAGGCATCTCCCCACAGGAAACAGGCCTTCCTACAGCAGGAAGCGGAGGAAAGAGGACTGGAGACAGCAATCCCAGCGGCTTTTTTGCCAGAAAGAACAAAATGGCTCTTCTGGCAACTTCTGACTCAGGAAATCGCTGAATTAAGTAGTCAATCTGCAGAGTAATTTAGCATGTCATCTGCTTCCTGGCAACAGATATTGGGAAGCATTTATATTTTAATTCAACTCTGTCATCACTGGGGTTAGAGCTCCTTATCTCCAAGGACCCGAAGGTCAGAGATTTTCCTGCGGTCTCTATACATCCAGTTTTTTTAGCTTCTTCTTCCCCTTTCCAGGCTCCAACAGTCTCACCTCCACTTTGATTTCTGTCTAGGTCAAGCAAATCCTTGTCTTCAGAGCTAAATATAAGTTGTATTCAAGTGTGTGTGTGGGTGGGTAGAGGCTCATGCAATGGTTTCCCTGGAAAATATATTTGTGAGGGTGCAAAGCAATGAAGATGTGATTGCATGCCCAAGGGTTGCAGCAACATTGTTTCTCTAGGGGAAAAGGAATTAGACAAGAGGTTGGTAACTTGAGTTCCAGTTCCTGCTTCATCTTGGACTTTCTGTGTGAAGTACAGAAAATTTTCCTCCTCACTCTTCCACTTCTCCATTTTGGAAGTGAACTTAACAAGCTCCACTCCTCTTCCTCATTTACAGACATTAGAGATGTGTAATGACATTCGGGATTCTCTGGGTCATAGAAACCGTTAACACTTGGCTGCTAGCCAAGTGGTTGGCAGTTTGAGTCCACTCAGAGGCACTCCAAAGAAAGACCTGGCAACCTGCTTCCAAAAAAACAGCCATTGAAAACACTTTGGAGCACAGTTCTATTCTGACAAATATGGGGTCCCTGTGAGTTGGAATCAACTCAAAGGTAACTGGTTGGGTGGTTGGGATGACACAGAGTCATTAATACCCTGCAGGTCACACATACAAAAATATCCCTAGTCAGGCATACTGGAGAGATTAGTGAATACTTGCTCTGGATGATAAGAATTATGCACATGGACAGAGCAGTGCCTTACAGCTGATGAACACATGTATCTACACCACAAAGTGAAACATGTGAAATACATGCAGCAAAACCATGCAATTCTTACTATACACATACATTTGCAGATTTGGGGAAAATTATGGCTGAATCTAGGTGAGGGTAATAATGCATCGTGAAGGTAATAATTTTTTTTAATTTTACTGTGTTTTAGGTGAAAGTTTATAGCACAAGTTAGTTTCTCATTCAAAAATTTATATGCAAATTGTTTTGCGACATTGGTTTCAATCCCTGCAATGTGTTAGCACTGTCTCCATTTCCCTTTGCACCCCGGGTTCCCTGTGTCCATTCATCCAGGTTTCCTGTCCCTTCCTGCCTTCTCATCTTTGCTTTTGGGCAGGTGTTGCCCATTCGGTCTCATATACTTAATTGAACTAAGAAGCATGTTCCTCATGTGTTATTGTTTGTGTTATACGCCTGTCTAAACTTTGGCTGAAAGATGGACTTCAGGAGTGTCTTCGTTTCTGAGTTAGCAGGATGTCCAGGGCGATAGTCTCAGGGGCTCCTCCAGTCTCTGTCAGACCAGTAAGTCTGGTCTTTTATTGTGAATTTCCATTTTGTTCTACATTTTTCTCCCGCTCTATCCAGAACCCTCTATTGTGACCCCTGTCAGAGCAACCAGTGGTGGTAGCCAGGCACCATCTTGTTCTTCTGGGCTCAGGCTGGTGGAGGCTGTGGTCCATTAGTCCCTTGGACTGATATTTTCCTTGTGTCTTTAGTTTTCTTTATTCTCCTTTGCTCTGAACTTGATGGGAGCAATAGATGTATCTTGGACAGCCGCTGGTAAGTTTTTAAGACCCCTGACACTACTCACCAAAGTAGGATGTAGAACATTTTCTTTATGAACTATGTTATGTGAATTGACCTAGATGTCCCCTGAGACCATGGTCACAGACCTCAGCCCCAGTAACTTCGTCCCTCAAGGTGTTTGGATGTGTCTAGGAAGCTTCTATGGCTTTGCCTTGGTCAAGTGGTGCTGACTTCCCCTATATTGTGTGTTGTCCTTCCCTTCACCAAAGTTAACACTTGTCTACTATCTAGTTAGTGCTTTCCCCTCCCCACCCCTTCCCTCCCTCGCTCGTAACCACCAAAGATTGTTTTTTCTGTGTGTAAACCTTTCCTGGAGTTTTTATAATAGTGGTCTCATACGATATTTGTCTTCTTGTGACTGACCGACTTACTTCACTCAGCATAAATGAAGGTAATGATTTTTATCTGGGGCAAAGATCACTTTGCTCCTCTCTTGCCAGGGGGCTCCCTAAGACCTCAGCAACAGGGCCCAGGAAAGCATGTCCTGACATTGTGAATGGCGGAAAACGTATCTCAACCAAAACCCACGAAACCCTGGGTTTGGAATCTCTAAGGGTCAAGTCCCATATCTTCCAGAAAAAGCTAAGCTGAGACAGTGTGAGGCCTTCTCACATACCTTATTTCCTGTGGCTCTTACGGCAACTCTTTGAGCTCAGTAGAATTATCCCCATTTTACAGATGATGAAAATGAGACTTCGAGTGGCTAAACAATATTCTCAAAGTTCATCAAGGTACCAAGGGGTGGAGTTGGAATTTTGAATCCATCTGTCTGACCCTGAAGTTCACCTTCTTTCCATTAGATCATGCTGTCCTCCATGTACCATTTCTGTGATTCTCTGTATGCCTCAGTTTCCTAGCTTGTAAAATGGAGATAATAATACCTAACTTTGTGAGTCTGTTATGAAGATCAAAAGAGATTGCAAATGTGAGAGCACTTTACAGAAACTGGTTATTCTAATAGTAATTCCAGGCAGCAACCTTTGTGTCTCTTCTACTGCCAGCCTCATTACTACAAACACATGTGAAAAGTTTATACTGGGCCAGGAATATGGCTCTTGTCTGACACATAACTGAAATACCACTTTGCATCTCATTTACTTTAAGGAATTTGCATATTTTAACACAGTGCAACTAAATTTTGAGGTGATGGCTCTCAGGAGTTCTTATAGATATTCAACACCATACTGATCGTTTATTTACCTTTTGTTTATCACTTCAAAGATCACATGTACTTAAACCCTGCCATGTCTTTAAGAAAAATCTTGCAAAGAAATCAGATTATGGCTAGTTAGGTATGACTTCAAATTCATGGGCAAATATCAAAATAGGAGATTCATGGAATGAAGGGACTTGTCCCTGACCTGATTTTCTTCTAATTTTCTGTGGTCATCACCTCCCCAGTAACGAGTGAGCTGAGTGAGCAGTAAAACATGCAGGTGGACTTGTCCTGCTCTTCAGGAAGCCTGAATAAAAAATAAATAAAGATTGCTTTCATATGATCATAAACAATTTGCTATTCGAATTCACTAAAGGGGATATTCCTCAGCCAAACTATCCTAAAGGCCTTCCAAGTAGGAACTAAATTCCAAAGTTTAGCATTTCAAACTACATAATTTGAATACATTTTTGAACCATCTAACGGAAAATTATACCGAGTCCACATGTGCAGAATTCATAAATAACTCAGTAATTCCTTCTCCCCAGACACAAACTAATACCTCCTTTTCTTTCTCTCATAGAAAATTAGGCAATTTGAGGGTTGGGGGGGTAGGGCAAAGGCAAGAATGTGGAGGAGCAAAGACTACAGTAGAAATATGTGATTCAGTTAGGATTGTGGGGCAATATTTGAGATTATGCAAATCTTTGCTTCACAAATTATAGATCCTGTGGAGAAAAAGCCTCCCACTACATCAGAGATTAGCACATAGCCTAATAGCAAGCAAAATGTCTTGTTTAAAACAATCTTTCCATTGTATTGTTTGCTTTTATATATAAAAACTAAACCTGTTGCTGTCAAGTCAATCCTGACACACAGCAGCCTTATAGGACAGAGCAGAACTACCCATAGGGTTTCCTAGGTTGTAATCTATACGGAAGCAGATCGCCAGATCTTTTCTCCTGCGAAACCACCGGTGGGTTCAAACCACTGACCTTTCAGTTAGCAGCCAACCACTTAACCACTGCACCTTAGGACTCCTTGTCTTCACAACACTGATAGAAAATAGCAGTTTCAGGGAAGGACACTAAAGAAATAGAACAGAAGTAGCCTAATATCGAAAGTATATATTCAGGAGTTATTGCCTTTCTTTCATTTTGAAAGTGCTTTAGTGAGTAGAGAAACACAAGATCATGAAGCATGAGTGAGAACACGGGAGTTGGATCAGACTTTGTGATCTCTAAAGCATTTTAGGCCTTCGAGTGAATGCCAGCACAGCTCATTCTGCGCATTATTCTCTAACTTGCAGGATCCACAACCCAAGCCTGGGACTTTGGGATGATAATGGTACTTATGGGGTTGTTGTGAGGGTTAAATGAAATATACTGCAGGAATAAAGCTTAGAACCATGCTGAAATGTGATAAATGGACAGTAAATATTCTCTTTCTGGTCACTGCTGCTGCTATTGTTATTATTTAGACATCAGGCTCTTCAATTTCAACTCCACTGCCATGGCACTTAAAAGTAATCAAACCAGAACTAATTATCCTGCCTCCTCGGATATGAGTATCTTTAAATTATTCTTTGTTTACACTCTAGCATCTGAGCCCGTGTGTTATCATAAATCGGTTTAATTTCCTTTATCAAGAATGGTCAGCAGCAGAGAGGCCCAGTACGGAAACATCTCCCACAGCCTCCCTGGGCCCATGGTGTCTTGCTACCAATTTGCATTTAATGAAGGTTTGCAGGTGCAAATGGTTAGCATGTTTGTCTACTAACTAAAAGGTTGGAGGTTCAAGTCCTCCCAGAGGTACCTCAGAAGAAAGGCCTGGTGATCTACTGAAAAATCAGCCATTGAAAACTTTATGGAGCACGGTTCTACTCCGCACAGATGGGTTCACCAGGAGTTGGAGTTGACTTGATATTAACTGGTTTGGTTGCAATAACTGCAAACCAGTGAGAGTCCCTCCAGCCATAGGCACTCACAGGGCTCCTATGGAACTCCTGGCAGAGCCTGCTTTCTGGAAAGTTCAGGGGTGAGCCTTAGCACTGCAAGTGGATAAGATCGCAGGAAAGGTTAATAAGTCAAGCTTGTAAAGCCCCTGAAAAATGAAAAAAAGTGTGTGGCAAAGGCCTACAGATATTATCCCTGTCCTTCAGGGTCCTCTGCAAATATGAAGGCACTTTCTGTAACAAGATACTTAAATATTATTCATACTGTAAACAAATATATTTTGAAATTATTTTAATTAAGCTTGTGTTTGCCGTCTTGAGATGGAAACAGAGAGATTTCTGTTCAAAGAAATTCTTGTTCTCCTTCAGAAGACATGAGAAGTACAAGGTAAACTGATAAGGGCAAACAGCCAAGTCTCAAGGGTTTCCTCAGCCTCATTCTGGAGACTAGGTATGTAGCATAAAACTTTACTGATGCTGAACCAGCTTTTATTTCATAAAAATAATCTTCAATAAGCAGATTGCTTCACAACCCTCTCTAAAGGACTCACAACCTAAGCACCTGGTATTTATGACAAAGAGCTTACTCTTTGACAAGCACTATTTCAGGTGCTTTATTATATTATATAATTTAACCATTATAACAATTCTGCGAGCGCCATTGTTGTCCCCATTTTACAGATGAGGAAATTGAGACTAAGATGTTAAATAATGTGGCCAAGATCACACAGAGTTAGTACCTGATGGAATAAACATTTAAATCCAAGAAGTCTGGCTCCGGAGACCTTAATCTGAACCCCTCAATTATATTAACTCTTTTTTTTTCCCAAAATGAGAGTCAGTAGCTTTAAAAGTCTACTTCCACTATAATAAAGTGCTTAACATAGTCTACCTCCACTATAACAAAATTCTCAACACCTCCCTTTAGAATGCAGCTGAAAGTAATAATTCATCCCACGAATCCAACTAGCCGTGAATCCAATATCTTTCTATGTATACATCACATCAGTCAATCCACAAAAGTTTATTTTCAGCAAATACATATCCGAAGAAGTTGCTTAGCCTAAGCCTTTGCTTTGCAACAACAATATAATATTTTTCTAGTCTAATCACTCCCATAGATGCACAGTAACACTTCTAAGGACCTGTCTTAGTTACCTAGTGCCACTATAACAGAAATACCAAAAGTGGATGGCTTTAAAAAAGACAAATTAATTCTCTCACAGTTTAGGAGGCTAGAAGTATAAATTCAGGGTGCCAGCTCTAGGGGAAGGCTTTCTTTCTCTGTTGGCTCTGGAGGAAGGTCTTTGTATCAATCTTCCCCTGCAGGGACCCCGGGTCCCAAGGACACACTCTGCTTCTAGCACTACTTTCTTGGTGGCATGAGGCCCCCCGTCTCTCTGCTCGCTTCTTTCTTTTATCTCAAAAGAGACTGATTTAAGACACAACCTAATCTTGTAGATTGAGTCCTGCCTCATTAACGTAACTGCCTCTAATCCTGCCTTATTCACATCATGGAGGTAGGATTTACAACACATAGGAAAATCACATCAGGTGATAATACGGTGGACAATCACACAACACTAGGAATCATGGCCTAGCGAAGTTGACACATATTTTTGTGGGACACAATTCAATCCATGACAGGGCACTTTGTGCTGGTCTTCACAGAAGAGGTGGAGTTACATGAGTTAACATTTACACCTCAGCCCCCTTCTCCTTCAGAGTTTTAATACCACAAATCAGTGGTTTGAAACATATTAATTTATATGCTAGGAAGTTATGTTGCCAAGTCTGTAATTATTTTGCTGAAACCTTGAGCATAACAGATAGCGGAATGGGTGTGAAACCAATGATTAACCTACAATACACAATAGAAAATACTTATTGATGAATAATTATTATCAAATGTTGGAAATAGCCTGACTATTTACACACGCCAAAGTCCTCCAGTTACTTCAGAGGTTGGGGCTTCTCTTTGCGTTGCTGTAAACACAGCTTCCTCTCAAGACTCTGTTTATACATCTGCTTGTCAACCCAGCGCCAGTTCCTGGCGCTCCCTGTTTTACTGCTACTTCTCCCTCATCCTGTTTACAGGACAGTGAGGATGACCACGGATATAGACTTTGAGTTAACATCTCTTTTTCAAGAGCCAGCCACATAAAATCCCTTCGCCTAAGCAAACATTTTATCACGGTTTTAAGGAAAATTATACCAAGCGTGAACTCCAGTAGTCACATAGCTTCGACCTCCTCAAAGTTACACTATAAACTCAGAGTAAAGAATCCTTTTATCTTTAGTAATAGCGAGTCTCATTGAATTATCTGGGGAGTATTTTTTTAGACAGATGATAGATACGTAGACAGAGAGATAGATACATGGATGGATGGATGTTTGGGCCCTATACCTAATCAATTAAGCTAGTATCTCTTTTTAAAAGATCTACTTTGATTCTAATGTGCATCCAGGATTATAAACCACCGTTCAGAAGCCATTATCCCTCATAAAAGCAAACAAATGTTTTACATATGACTGGATCAAGTAGATGCATGCTAGCTTTCATCAAAATCTTCCAAACAGTTTTAGTTGATATGAAATAGCCACACTGGTTTGAGTATAGAAGGAAGTCTTCCAGCATAGAGGACAATGTTGTGTAATATGATCCATTATCCCCCTTCAGCAGATCCTCACTGTAACCTAGTCTGCCTCATTTAAAGAATAGGATAAGCATACTAAGGGTTAGCTTCCAGAGCTGTGTTAGCATAAAGAACAAATTAGGTTTTAATCCTTACCATGAAATTCCAGATAAAGGGAAGAATTGGGACACCCCCTTGAAGTTAAATACAACCTCCTCCACAGGTCAAAAAGGAGCCTTGTAAAGAAATTATATAATGTCTTCTATGTAAACAAGAAAGGGGAGATCAGAGATGGGAGCTCAGAGTTCTTGTCTCTTGGGGTAACTTTCACCCATCCCAGGGTAGCAAACAAAGATCTTTAATAAAGATATAATGCTGCTGAAAATTAATTCAATTCAATACTGAGAAAGAGCAAAACAGCCCCTGACAGCCAGTAGTTGACCTGGCACACACAGCTAGGTCTTGCTGTTCTGTTGAACATAAATAATTTCAGAGAAAATCGAGACCAGACAAGGCTATCTACGACCATGGTGGATCAAGACAAAAATAAGACCACTCCATACTAATGTCTGAACACAGACAAAAACATGAACATTGATCAAACAACAAAAATAATGAAATGCCCCCTGTCCTGGCTCATACGCGTGACTGTTGCTTTTTTACCAATTGCATTTTAGCCTCAGTCTAGTCTTCCCACCTCCAAGGTAAGATTTATGAAGATATCCAATCATAGAATTGCTCCCGCTACTTGACTATCCAATCCAGAGCAAAGCCTCACTTCCTGACTATCCAATCCAGAGCAAAGCCTCACTTCCTGACTATCCAATCCAGAGCAAAGCCTCACTTCCTGACTATCCAATCCAAAGCAAAGCCTCACTTCCTTAAGCCCTGCCCCAAAGCATCTAACACAAGCCCAAATCCTGTAATTAGTCATTTCTGACTCCCTCCACAGTTCACCTGTGCTTGGCATTTCTCAAGCTGAAAGTACTAAAGAAAAAATTCAAGCCTTGTGTTGCAATACTGAAGGATCCTACTGGGAAAATATTCGGTGGTTTAAAGTCAGGAAAGGTGTGCATCAGGGTTCTATCCTTTCACCATACTTATTCAATCTGTATGCTGAGCAAATAATTCGAAAAGCTAGACTATATGAAGAAGAACACAGCATCAGGATTGGAGGAAGACTCATTAACAACCTGCGATATACAGATGACACAACCTTGCTTGCTGAAAGTGAAAAGGACTTGAAGCACTTAACTGATGAAGACCAAAGACCACAATCCTCAGTATGGATTACACTTCAATGTAAAGAAAACGAAAATCCTCACAACTGGACCAATAAGCAACATCATGATAAACAGAGAAAAGATTGAAGTTGTCAAGGACTTCATTTTACTTGGATCCACAATCAACACCCATGGAAGCAGCAGTCAAGAAATTAAAGACGCATTGCATTGGGCAAATCTGCTGCAAAAGACCTCTTTAAAGTGTTGAAAAGCAAAGACGTCACCTTGAAGATTAAGATGTCCCTGACCCAGCCATGGTGTTGTCAGTCATCTCACATGCATGGGAAAGCTGGACAATGAATAAAGAAGACCAAAGAAGCACTGACGTCTTCGAATTATAGTGTTGGCAAAGAATATTGAACATACCGTGGACTGCCAAAAGAAGGAACAAATCTGTCTTGGAAGAACTACAGCCAGAATGCCCCTTAGAAATAAGGATGGTGAGACTTCGTCTCATGTACTTTGGACATGTTATCAGGAGGGATCAGCCCCGGGAGAAGGGCATCATGCTTGGTAAAGTAGAGGGTCAGCAAAAAAGAGGAAGACCCTCAACGAGATAGACTGACACAGTGGCTGCAACAGTGGCTCAAGCATGACAATGATTGTGGGGATGGCACAGGACAGGGCAATGTTTCGTTCTGTTGTACATAGGGTCGCTATGAGTTGAAATCGACTCTAGGGCACCTAACAACAACCATTGTTCCCCATGGTGTGAGTTCTCCTTCACTGCAATGGTCACAAACCCATTTAAATCAATCACAAGAGTGTTCCTGGTGGTCACTGGCTAGAGGGCATTGGCGATGATTTCATTAAACGTCTAGCGTTTGCTTCTTTAGGAGTAAAAAGCAATGGAAGTTATGGCTCTAGCATGGAAAGTTTTCAAATGCTTCGGGAAGATGTCTAGGGAACGGAACACAATCACATGATCAAGGCTATTGTGTGCACACTGGCAGGCTTCAGAGGTGCGAAACCTTTCTTGAAAATTGTCAAGAAAGCGACAAGATGTAAGTGGCGCTTTGAAAGGGGAACAGAATTGGAAGATGAGAAGAGGAACACAGGGAATACGATAATCCTCCATACCAGATCCAAGGACCTAAAGGTTTCATTCTTCTCTCAGTTCAACAAGCAGTTTCATCTGGTAGCATTTTACTCCATCTCCTTTTTGAGGATGAATAATTTTGCAGGAAGACAGACACCTTATATATATTTCCCTAAACTCTTCACAGAGCCCTGGTGGTGCAGTGGTTAAGAGCTCTGCTGCTAACCAAAAGGTTGGCAGTTTGAATCCACCAGCCACTCCTGGGAAACCCTACAAGGCAGTTCTGCTCTGTCCTGTAGGGTCACTATGAGTTGGAATCAACTCAGAGGCAACAGGTTTAACTCTTCACATTCTCTTTCTGTGTTTTGAAGAGAGAAATGATGCCCAGTCTATTGTTTAGCGAAGTCCTGAAAACACAGTATAGGAGTAAACTATTGCCTGTGTTCTAGGATTTTACTGGATTCATGACACATAGAATTAAAAATAAATACATAAAAAGGTCACTGTTGACGTCATCTGGGGAGACGCATATAGTGTGTTTGAAGATTATTCAGTTGAATAGGAGCGTCTGTCAGTGAAATCAGGCCAATAAAATAATCCCACTACTAAAAGGAGTTATATGACAGTTTTATTTCTTTTTCTCCCTCTGTCTTCCATTCCGGAGATTAATTAGTTTAGACTACCAGTCAAACAATACATCCTTGTGTTTCTCAAACAAATAACATCTGCATATTTTATATATCCAGCCACCACTTTATCCTTTCTGCAGTTCAGTGGGTTTTTTGTTTTGTTCTGTTTTTTTTAAAGTAAACTGTAGAAATCTCTCCTTTTTCATTTTTTTCTTTCTTACAAATGAAACTTCATGGACGCCATTATGTAAAACAGAATAAAAAGTGCTCCAGCTGAAGCAGGGTGGGAGTGGAGAGACTCACAGCCATTCTCCCCACCCCATCTCAGAGCCCTTGAAAAAGCTCTCAGAAGCTCCTAGGACTTCAGAGAACAAGATGCTTAAGTAACCTCTTGGATCTACCACTTCTATTGTACAAACTTCCACTCATGAACTTGAAGGCTTGTTTCATTAAAGATTCCATAAGAGATGGCAGTCAGAGCCAGTAATATAAAAAAGAACAGACAGATGACACCTACTGAAGTGGCAGAGGCTTGCTCACACATGAAAGCTCAGCTCCCTGCCAAGCTTTCTCCACCCCCATCTCCTCTAAAGTGTTATTCTGTGTCCTCAGGTGCTTTCTACCTGCTCTTTTCAGCCAGCTCTCAAAAGGCATTAGCCATTCTCTCCTCTCCCAGCCCTTCCCATCACTGGCCATCAGCTTTCACTTCTGCCACCTCAGCTGGGCACAGCTGTCCTCTCTGCTGGACATCATTATGGATGGCATTATGCCTTCAGCCACACCCCCCAACCACTTCAGTAGATGGCACCTGTTTGTTCTTTCTTATGTTACTGCCTCTGACTACCATGTCTTATGGAATCTTTAATAAAACAAGTCTTCAAGTTCTCACTTCAAGTTAGAGTACCTTAGCAACTCAGTTGATAAAACTCTAACAGAAGTCTATTCTGGTCCAGGAAATAAACCTGAATGGCAGATGTCAGGTCATAGAATGTTCCCTTTTCTCCACTTCCCTAGGAGACCATACCTAGCTAGTCTTATGGTTTTAGACATCACACATATACCAAATATTCCTGAATTTATACCTCTAGCCCAACAACATCGCTAATAACGGATTCACACATCCCACTTCGGGTATAGTACCTACACTTGGATGTCAAATTGATGTCTGAAACTTTTATGTTCACAGATGTACATATGTTCATGTCCCGCTCCCTTCCCCGCCCCCAAAATTCCTCACTTTAATAAATGACACCACCCCAGCAGGCTAGAATCCTAATGGAAATTAGGTCCTATGACCCTGAAATGGAGAAAACTCGGAAAACCACTGGTCGAGAGCCTCCATTGTTTTGTATGATTTATTATGGCAATTGGAGCCCCGATGGTTCAGTGGTTAAGAGCTACAGCTGCTAACAAAAAGGCCAGCAGTTCAAATCCACCAGCTGCTCCTTGGAAACTCTATGGGGACAATTCTACTCTGTCCTACAGGGTTGCTATGCGTTGGAATCCACTCAATGGCAATGGGTTTGGTTTTTTGTTTTTGTTTTTTGATATTAAGGCAATGTATCAAGCTAATTTTCACCTCAAGTTTTCCAGTAAAACCTAAGGTGACAGAGTAGGCTAGAATAAAGTCATATATGAAATTCCCTCCTAAAATAATGATGAGAAAGATTTTGTTACAATTATACTCCTTTTTTTCATGTTTAAAGAGAATCTCAAAGATGCTATGAATAAACAATAAACTTTAAAGTTCATGTTTCAAAAAACAGATGTCTCTTTCTTTTCTAAAAATCATTTCCAGCCAGGTTTCTAAAGTAAACATGGAATTTATTTCAAATTGGTTAGTCCGCCAACACCCGAAAGAACCATTGTAACATGCTAAAGCACAGGCATCTTTATCAGCACCAATTTACGCCTAGGATGATTTTTTTCGGCCACAACAATAGCAGTCGATACCATTTATTATTATTATCCCCATTTTACAGAGGAAGAAACTGAGACTTAAACATGTTCGATATCTTCTACAAGCTTAAACAGCTGGTAAATGGCACAGCTCACGTTTGCTCTCAGGCCTGGTGACCCCAACACCTTGGCTCCTGGCCATTCTGCAGCATGATCGCCTACTCAAATCATATTCCCTTTGGCTCCCTTTTGGTTTGCTGCTCTTTGATCTACACCTATGTAATCATCTCTTCCTTCTCAATCCCTTTGGTAAAACTACAAAAAATTGCTATTTCTGCTGTATTGCTTTATTATATCTCTAATCCTGGCCAATTAGAGAGAATTGGAAAATTTCAAAGAAGTAAACCTCAGATGGATCCCATGTAACATGTGCACTTGAAGTTCTTTGTTCTACTATTCCTAAGAAAAATAACGAGGAATAATAAAGGCCTACTATTATACCCTATGAGCCCTGGTGGGCCAATGGTTAAGGGCTCAGCTGCTAACTGGAAGCTTGGCAGTTCAAACCCACCATCGGTTCCATGGGAGAAAAGACCTGGCAATCTGCTCCCATAAAGATTACAGCCCAGGAAACCCTATGGGGCAGTTGTACCATGTCCTATAGTGTAGCTATAGGGTTGCTATGAGTTGGAATTGACTCGGTGACACACAGCAACACTACAACATTATAAAGTTGGAGTCTCTGGGTGGTGCTAATGTGATCGGCTGCTTTACTGAAAGGCTGGCAATTCAAGCCCCCCCAGAGTCACCTCAGAAGAAAGCCTGGTGATCTACTTCCGAAAAGTCGGCCATTAAATACCCTGTGGAGCAAAGTTCTACTCTGTCGTACGTGGGATCTCCATGAGTTGGAATCAATTTGATGGCAACTATTGCTGGCACTTGCATTACACACTGATTTAAAAGATTTAAGTTACGCCAAACTGAGACGTTTTCTCTGCCAATTCTTCTAGAAATTTTTATTGGAAAATAGGAGAGATATTGAGCTGATATCCCCTGACTCACAGAGCAGGGACATTTCTGGGAATCAATCTGTGACTCAGTGGTGGCCTGATTTACATTTCTGAGAATAAATGGGGGCATTAGACAAAACAGACCATAAACCACTTTGGTTCCAGCAGAGTGGGTAGGTGAGGAAATAGTTGAATTACATCAAATGGCTAGTAGTTGTTTTTTTCCCTGAAGTCAACCATCTATGGGTTTTACTTCTCTAAATCTGTTCCTGTGCATAGTCACAGCCATATTTAGGAATCAAATTCATTTTTTATTTCCAGGATCTTGAGTCCTGATTCATAGCAGTACACATACCTTGGCAGGCATCCCCTTACACACACAGGCCATGCTGCAAATGCTGTAAATTAGATGTTTGGAGTGCCAAACACATTTTCCCATACAAATTATGTTACAGATGGTGGTTAGCTCTCCAGTCCAGACAGCAAATGCCTATGTATATGCAATACAAGTGAATGGTGGTATTACGAGGCTAGCTTTCTAACACTGTTTCCATGATAAGATACTTTGAGTTACAGGAGGTATGCTGGCAGGGAGATACCTCAGCTTGCTCCCTGTGCCAGGGCTCCAGAGCTCCAGTGGGGACTTTGCAGATGGAACCAGCATGCCCCTCTGAGGTTTCTGAGCTAGAGGATGAGCAGTAGCAGCTTGTCCAGAGGGTCAGCTGCTCCCAGAGGGGTGGCTCGCTTCAGAGGAGCAGAGGAGCAGGGAGAGTTTATTCAGGCAGGATGCTAATCGTTTTAGAGTTCCAGGCATCAAACAGTTAACTCACTCAGCTGCTAATTGGAAGACTGGAGATTCAAGTCCACCCAGAGGAGTCTGGGAAGAAAGGCCTGGTGATCTACTTCCAAAAAAACTATCATTGAAAATCCTATGGGGGACAGTTCAACTCTGACACACATAGGGTCACCATGAGTCAGAGTTGACTCAATGGCAATTGGTTTTGGCTCATCATTCTAATGACTGTGGGGTGGGGGTCACCTCAAACCAAGCCAGGATTCTGTCGTTGAGGAGGAGTGGATGAATGCTGGATAGTTTCTGGCCCCACACATGTACTTTCAACTAATTACAAAACAATTAGCTTAAATTTAGGTGCTATTCATGGGGCAACTAAAGTCCTGAATAAGAAAATGTAATATATACTTTGGTCCTGGAAGCGTATTGCTTTAAGAGTAAAGAAAGATCCACGTCTGGTGAATTTCCAAAGCATAATAGAATAAGTGGTCAGAAGGCAAACCAGGATGTATGTATTTTTACTATCTCTTGCATTAGGAAAGGACCCCCCACTTCCTCTCTTAGCCACCTTGTTTAGGATTCGATTTTTCCCTCTACTCTGATTTCAAACTCTTCAAAACAAACGAACAGAGCTAGGCTAAGCCAAGCTTGCAACTATTTTTTGATGGAAAACATTTTATGCTTTCAGGAAGCCACAAGCAAACCAGGTCCAACAGCAGACTTTGATAGTTTTCATTTCCTTTTTGAGGGAAGAAAGGGGAAAAATTGACTTATGATAAAATAGGAGCATTTAATTTCAAAATATTCCAGGGTATTCTCTATAGCTGGTACCTCTCTATTAGTATTACCATTAATGAGAGACAGACAGAAGGAAGGGTCAAGGATAATGAATTTCTGGCTTGGGTGATTGGGCAGATAGAGGAGTAAGTGAAAATTAATTTGTATTAGACTTATTTAGTTCATGGCGCCTATGGGATATGCAAGTACTTAAGCAAATCAAAATGAATACCTGGCTCTCAAAAGATGTATTTGGCTGGACTCACTCTGAAAGTCATAAAAATATACATGTTAGTTAAAGTTTGATGCCAATGTGATTGTCTGAGAAGAGAGAGAAAATGGCAGAGGAAAAAACCTTAGGGAATAGCATTATTTAGAGCAACACTTCTCAGACTCGAATGTGTAAGCAAATCACTTGGGAATCTTTTTAAATTGTGGTTCTGGGGTGAGGACTGAATTCTGCATTTTTCACAAGAGTACCCAGTGATGTTGATGCTGCTTGCTCTCTGATCACACTTAGAGTTGTAAGGATTCTGAGGACTGTAAACTCAGAAAACACAGGGAAATGTACCAGAAGGAGAATTAGAGATGTAGAAAGAGAAAAAGAGCCAAAAAAGAGAGAGAGAGAGGTAGGAGATTGATATTGTACGACCCCACTTGTGTGAAATAGCTAGAATATGCAAGTGTACACAGACCTCAGCTTGTTAGTCGTTACCAAGGGCAGGGGAAAAAGAGACTCATTGCTTAGGGGATACTGAGCTTCTGTTAAGGGTGATAGAAAAACTTGAAAATGGATAATGGCGATGGTTGAACAACACGATGAATACAATTAATGTCACTGAATTGCACCTGTGGAGAATGTTGAAATGGCAAATGTTTTGTTACGTATATATTTACCACAGTTTGAATTGTACCTGTGGAGAATGTTGAAATGGCAAATGTTTTGTTACGTATATATTTACCACAGTTAGAGAGAGGTTGGGCCTTGGACACTATGGAAAAAGAAGGAAATGTAAAAGAGAAAATAGTTGCATTATTGTTGTGGATTGTCTTGGAAGAAGTACAACCAGAATGCTCCTCACAAGGAAGGATGGCAAGACTACATCTCACATACTTTGGACATGTTGTCAGGAGAGATCAGTCCCTGGAGAAGGACTTCATGCTTGGTAAAGCAAAGGGTCATCGAAAAAGAGGAAGACCTTCAATGAGATGGACTGACACAGTGGCTGCAACAATGTGCTCAAGCGTAACAACAATTGCGAGCATGGCGCAAGACCGGGCAGTGTTTCGTTCTGTGGTGCATAGGGTCACTATTAGTCAGAACTGACTTGATGGCACTTAACAACAACAACAACGTTATTGTGGATGAGAAGTGACTTTCAAATATTTTCTTAATAAAAAAATCATTTCTCTGTGTACATTCATTTTAAAATAGTTAACAAATTTTGAATGTATAGTAAAAATCTAAGAAAAAGAATTCTAAGACTCTTACTTGCTTCTCAGCTACTTAATTTTCTTTCCCAAATAAACATAGGAACACTACGATACCAAGCATCCTTTGCACTGATATATATATGGGCTGATTTATTTTAGATAGCATTGTTTTCTTTCTGTATCTATTCATTGTCGTGATAATAAAGTTAAAGATGCTATTTGTAAAAGAATGAATGTTCTTACTTGATAAATGTGGATACCTCATATTACAATACACTCTTGGAGTCCTTTCCTCTCTCATTTATTCGCTAAAATAAAATGTCTTTGTAACTTTTTTTTTCCTACTCAAAAGCCATATTTGGGAATCAATTGTAAACTAAGCAATTCTGCAAAATTGATTCTGAATGCATAAGTAAGAACTCTTTGGCACCATTATACTGACAGCAGAACTATTTCTATCCCAGCATGATGGGAGAAATGTTTCTGAATTATATCTGAAGGTAAATTATTTAAGCATTTTCTTAATAATTGGAAAATGAATACTTGTGAATTCATCTATATAATGATGAAAAATTTTATGTAGGCCGCTACATATCACTATCTACTTTTTTTTTTTCCTGTGAAAACCAAAAGCCTAAAGAGAAATATGTTCCTGACTGTCTGGCGAAATACCTTGAATAACTAGAGTCTGACTCAGAGTGTCTTCTACAGGGGAGCAGAGGAAGCGCACTCCACGGCTATCCAGGGCATGGGAAAGGCAGTTAACATGTCTCCCAGGACAGATATGTCATCATTCATAAAGTACAATGAAATACATGAAAAGGTCAAAACAAAGAGCTCTGCTTTGGTAAGGCTCTGACCTAAATTTCTGCCTGGGATACTGCAGAGAGAATATTCCACCTTCTAACTTTCTATCGTGTATAAAAAAATCGCTATCAGTGAAAACTGAAAGAACAAAGTGATCGCAAAGCAAAAAATTTAGCTGTGAAGGAAGGAGTTCATCTTACCACATTCTTCCCCAAACTGAGTAGTATGACTTCTTTAATCTTTGTCAGTTGGTAAGCAAAAAGGGGCATATGATCAATGCTTCTGTAACTGCCAGACTCGGGAATTGTTGACCCCCATGCCCTGAGTCCCACCTCCAATACATCCTGCCTCCCACTCCATTTCTCTGGTTCTAGCTCAGTGGTCCCTCTCATACCTCACTCTTTCACCCCTCCTTCAAATGCCTCTAATGGAGTTCTAAGATTAATACTCCCATAACTTCCTTAATCTTTCATAGACATCACTGTAAAAACCTCTCCTCCTTCTCTGTTGTGTGCTTTACCCCACTTTACAGCTCCCAATGTCTTTTTTTCCTTATTTCCCTGCTTATCCTTGTCTATAGGAAGGGGCTCCAATTTGCATATAAGTTGTGGGCTCCAATGCGTTTCAGTCTCATTCTCAGAGAAGAGTTGGGTATGTCCATGATGCAGCTGTTGGAAAGGAGAGACAATCCTGACTCTAGCATGATGGTTATCCCCCAGGCTCGCCTCCTATAGACTTGTACCTGAGTCTCATGCTGAAGGATAGCTCTCTGGGTAAGACATCAAAAACTGTCTTAGCAAGAATTCTTTAAGATGCTGGGGCAGGAGCAGCAGTGATTTTGTGCCCACTTAACAGAGAGTAACACCAAGAGGAAGAAGAGGTACTTGCTGACACATCGCATCACAACAGAACACCATCACCCATAGCACCCGTGGGCTTGAGTACTTCACTGAAGGTAGTTCCCAGAAGACAGTCATCCTCTTGGAAGTAGCGAAAGTGCCTGATAGATCCTGCAATATCCTACTGGCTCCCGGTAGGTGTGCAGATACTCAAGAGAAGATGTTGGAGCAGAAGAAGATAAAAATTGAGGAAGGCACATGGTAACCGAATATTAACATATAAAACTCCCCTGGGGGGTAAAAAGAACAGTTCCCAGGGTCTGTGGTAGCGCGGCGGCAGTGGATGAGTCAGCGTTGCCGGAGGAGCGGCTTCCAAGGCAGTGGAGCCATTAAGATTGGTGTCACCCGTCATCCAGTGCAGTAACTCGTCACCACCCTGCCATCACCCACCAGTCACTGGGGTTGGTGTCAACCAATGCAGTAACTTGTCACTATCACACTCCTCCTCTCCCACTGTCACCTGCCAGTCAGGGTGCAAGTGACCAAGCTGTGGAACCCACCATTTGGTGGAGAGGAGGGTCTCCACCATGGCCAATGGGGGAAGACAGGAGGTGTGGGGAACCGCGAGGGAGGAGAATAGGCCAATCTGTCCACTGAGGTGTGGGGAGTTTGCCAGCCAGTCCCACTCATGGGGGATTGGGGTGACACCATGAGTTACTGTACTGGGTGACACCAATCCTAGTGACATCTCTGTCTCCCAGAAATAATTCAGAAGGCAAGGGAAAAGTTTACAGGTCTAAGGTCAAGCAAAGGAGCCCTGGTGGTGCAGTGGTTAAGTGCTCGGGTGCTAACCGAAAGGTCAGCAGTTCAAACCCACTAACCACTCTATAGAAGAAAGATGTGACAGTCTGCTTCCATAAAAATTTCAGCCTTCCAAACCCTATGGGGCAGTTCTACTCTATCCTATAGGGTCACTATGAGTCAGAATCAACTCAAGGGCAAATCAGGTTTTTTTGAGTTAGGTCAAGTGGAGGGCAGTGGTGGTTCTGTGGTAACTTCTCACCTTCCATGCTGGAGACCCACGTTTGATTCCTGGCCAGTGCACCTTAAATGCAGCCACCACCAACTTGTCATTGGGGGTTTGTGTGTTGCAATGAGGCTGAATACTTTTCAGGAAAACTTCCAGACTAAAATGGACTAGGAAGAAAGGCCTGGCAATCTACTTCTGAAAATCAATCAGTGAAAACCCTATGGAACACAACAGTCCAATCTGCAACCCATCATTGGGATGGTGCAGGACTGAGCAGCATTTTCTTTTATTGTACATGGGGTCCCCACGAATCAAGGCCAACTCGAAGGCAACTAACAACAACAACAAGGTCAAGCAAGGAAAGCCAATAAAACACAGGTTTCGTCTTTCGTAAGAGTGATTTTCACCCTGTGCAATTTATATATTTGGAACCAAAATTGTCTCGGTTACTGAAAAGGTATATAGAAGTAAATTTCGTTCTACTTGGATTTTAAATATGGCAAATTTGAAATTCCAAAAAAATTACTGTGCACCAATTTCTATACACAGCAAACTAAAAAGGAGTAAAAAAAAAAAAATCAGAAAGAGGCTATTACTTAGAATGATAAGTAAAGACCAAATGTTAAAAAAAACTTGAAGGTTTAGTTCATTTCAGATAAGTAACTCAAATTTGTATTTCTGACTAAATAGTTGTAAATCTCTGTTTTTTATTGATCAAAATCTGCTGAATCTCTTTTTCGGACTCAAATTTTCATTAATATCCTGAAATCTCATAAAGTTTTAGCACCGTACTTTCCATTAGAATTTAGAGCCATTTGCATTTGAATATTTATGCTCTGGATGCCATATGAAATGAGAAAGTGTGGCAACATAAATATTATATATGCAATTTCTATGTCTGAGGAAATGGTGATATGTTTCATTTTATCTTGAAAACATTAATATTTTACTAAAGTATATTCATTTCTTTGTTAGATTTGCAGGAGGGAGGGAGTTGTTTGGTTTTTTTTTTTTTGTTTTTTTTTTTCCTATCCTGCTGTATAGCTACTAGGAGCTCTGCTACCGAAGTGCTTAAGAGCTCGACTGCCAATCAAAAGCTTAACAGTTAGAATCCACCCTGAAACCCTATGGGGCAGTTCTACTCTGTCCTACAGGGTTGCTATATGAGTCATAATCGACTCGATGGCAAAGGGTTTGGGTTTTTTTTGGTTTTTTTTTTTTTTACATACCATATAGCCACATGATCATTTGCTGTCAAGTCAACTCTGTTTCATGATGACCCCATGTGTATTACAGTAGACCTGTGCTCCACGGGGTTTTCAAAGGCAGATTTTTTGGAAGTAGATTGCTGGGGCTTTCTTCCATGATGACTCTGGGTGGACTCGAATCTGCAACCTTTTGGTTAGCAGATAAGCGTGTTAACCATTTAAACATAGCCACATGATCTTGTTGAAAATCAGAGTAATAGGAGTCTTAATCATTTTGTTGAACCCCTTATGTTAAAACAGGAAGTTGGGTTTTAGAGTTACCCAGTGGCATATCCAGCACTAGAATCTTAGCCTCATAACTGCCAGCCCAGCACTTTCCACACTCTGCTAGAAAATGGAGTATTTGGGCTTCTATAACTTTAATCTCTAGGATGCTGCCTTCAGAATCAGTATCTCCTCCCCAACCTCTAACCCCTTTTTGCTATCCTGCCCAATCTTAGGCATTGCCTTAAGGCAAAATTTCTTCTTAGCCATAGACACTAGATTAAGGATAATTCTCTTCAAAAATACAGGAAGAGAGAGGCAGGGCCTAGATGGCAGAGTAGTCAGACGCTTCTGGTGGACCCTCTTACAACAAAGACCCGAAAAAACAAGTGATTTGATTATATGTGGCAATCTGGGGGCCCTGAACATCAAAGGCAGAGTTGAAGAACCGGACTGAGTGGCAAGGGGAGGGAGAGACTGTTCAGAAGCAGTGAGGAGTTGCCAGACCTGACCTGACAAGAGCCTGAGCCATTCAGGCCTGAGCAGCTTGTGGGTGAGCTGCAAGGCAGGCAAGCAGCCGAGTTCAGGAGGCATGTTTTCTGCACCGGGAAAGACCCACACCAGAGAGTCTACACGGCTGCGCACAACCAGTGAGAAGCAGCCCTCCACGAAAAATAAGTACTAGGGTATGGCTTACTGCGCATGTCAAAAACATCCCCCTTAGGGAAAAACCTCTCTCCCATTTACTGCTCCACTCCCAGCTCTGCACTGGGTCTCAGACTGGCTTCAGCAATTGCCGAGTCCCCTGGGCCAGAAGTAGGATCCGTCACACAACTGGAGCCATTCTCCTTGCCTTGGAGAGTGAACAAATTAACAAACGGGAAAAAATAAACTGCTGGCTGCCCTAAACCAGGAAACTAGGATAGGCACAACTCCTTTGCCTACACACAGGCATAAGGGATCCACGGACTTTGAGTGCCTTTCCTTCTGCATACACTTGTGTGGGCCCATCTCAACAGCATAGGCCATCATTACCGCAGTACAACAAGGTATATACCGGAACCCTAACTTCAACTGTTTCAGCTGTGAAGTGGCAGGTTCTTGACATTTGACACTGCTCTGCCCATTAAGCAGGGTCTTTACCTACCCACATTAGGGGCCTGAGGACTGGTGGCTCTACCCAAGCCACCTAGCCACCTGCAAGAAGGGCCCATGAATAAGAGGTGCCCCCCAGTCCTTACAGCTAACAGCATTAGGTGCTCATAGTCCAGCTGTAAAACCCACCCACCTACAAGCTCTAGGGAACAGGGACAAGCCTTCCTCCTGGACACTAGGTGGCAGCCATCAGCCCTCTGCCTTGCTCATAGTGTGTCCCTCTGCTGCAGCCAGATGCCAGTGCCTACACCAATCACCCATGCCTGTCTAGGACTGTAAGTGAGAATCTACACCACACACTTGGTGGCTATCAACTTAGGCACCTGAGCTGAATCCATACAGGAGGAGTGGGCGGACTCCTGAGCTCACATACCTAGTAACAGATCTAACCAGCTGGTGACAGGACATTAGAGCTTCAAAGGTGCCAATAATCAACTAGCTCATAGGAGTAGCCTATTTGGGCATATCAAAACAAAACAAGAAGCTAGGACACAGAAAGAAAACATGAAATTAATAAATATAATAACTTACTGATGGCTCAGACACAACAGTCAATACCAAATCACATAAAGAGGCAATCCATGATGGCTTCAGCAAGCTCGCAAAATAAACAGTCTAGAAATTTTCCAGAGGAGGAAAATTTCTTGGAATTACCAGAGGCAGAATACAAAAGATTAATACATAGAACTCTTCAAGAAATTAGGAAGGAAATTAATCAAAATGCAGAACAGGCAATACAGGAAATTAAAAAGATTAGAGAAGAGCATAATGACAAATTTAACAGGCTGCAAGAATCCATAAAGAGACAGCAGTCAGAAATCCAGAAAATTAAAAATAAAATTTCAGAATTAGACAACTCAATAGAAAGTCATAGGAGCAGAATTGAGTCAATGGAAGTCAGAATTAGTGGCATTGAAGATAAAGCACTTGACACCAACTTATTTGAGGAAAAGTCAGATAAAAGGATTTAAAAAAAGGAAGAAACCCTAAGAATTATGTGGAACTCTATCAAGAGGAATAACCTATGAGTGATTGGAGTACCAGAAAAGGGGGGGAATAACAGAAAATACAGAGAGAATTGTCGAAGATTTGTTGGCAGAAAACTTCCTTGATATCGTGAAAGATGACAAGATATCTATCCAAGAAGCTCATCGAAACCCACATAAGGTAGATCCCAAAAGAAAGTCGCCAAGACGTATTATAATCAAACTTGCCAAAACCAAAGATAGATAATTTTAAGAGCGGCTAGGGATAAACGAAAAGTCATCTACAAAGGAGAGTCAATAAGAGTAAGCTCAGACTACTCAGCAGAAACCATGCAGGCAAGAATGCAATGGAATGAGACATATAAAACCTTGAAGGAAAAAACCTGCCAGCCAAGAATTCTATATCCAACAAAACTGTCTCTCGAATATGATGATGAAATGAGAGCGTTTCCAGATAAACAGAAGTTTAGGGAATTTGCAAAAAGCAAACCAAAATTACAAGAAAAGCTAAAGGGAGTCCTTTGATTAGAAAATCAATAACATCAGATAACAACCCAAGACTAGAACACAGGACAGAGCCACCAGATATCAACCCAGATAGGGAAGTCACAAAAGGAAATCAAAGCTAAAACACAGAAAATATGGAAACAGATGTTAATATGTAAAAGATGACAACATTAAACAAAAATGAGGGACTTAAAAAAGGTAGGCTGATTTTTCATATGGAGAGGAAGTCAAGACAATATAAAGAAATAAAAATACAGGAAGATACTACAGTGAATCAGATATTACAACTCACATTGGGAACTCATCATTCCCACCATTCCTATCTACTCCCATGTTTTGAGTGTCTACCTCAAATATTCTAAGAAGAAGTATATTTTCCTCATGCCTGGGAGAAATCTTAATGCCATTTGGGTCTCGTCAACTCCTGTCATGCTCCATTCTTTTCATAGTAATTAAACAAAGGTGACCACATATCATTGGATAAAGAATTCCCTCCAGGCTTCAGACCTCTTCTTCCTTCCCTCAGAAAAGGGATGTCTTTTCACCTACATGCTAACATACTACTGTGTGGGTAAGCAAATGTCTGGAAAGCTCTTAAGACTTGTATTAAATAGGAAAGGATTTTAATAAGGTAACATTGAAAAGTGAAGAAATCTTTGCTTTTTCCTCTTCCTAATCATCACGCTTACTGTCTAAATTTCTAGGAAATTGACCAAGGGCCTGATTTCATAATTAGCTATGAAGAAGAAAACTGGAGAATCAAAACTTTAAGCAGCTAATAATACGATAACACTGAAAGAAGAGCCAAAGGGAAGAGTAGGATTACAAGAAGGCCACCTCGCTACATCTGGCGAGAGTGCTTAAATGGGAAACACCCTATCAAATCCCACATTCCAGTGGATTGTGCTACATGGCAAAGTACTAGGAGTACTTACAGGCTTAAAAAAGCCTCCTTTGTCTTTCTTTTCCTTCTACAGCAGAATAGGAAGAAGGAACTGTCAGAGAGCACCCCGGGCATCTGGAAATTGGTGTGAGGATATGGGAGAGTCATCAGATGACAATTTATTACTGTGGTTGAACTTCCCACCAAGACCAGTTTTGCAGGTGGTATTTCTAAAAAAGCAAGCACTAAAGCTGGCTGGCTTACCAAGCTCAGTTCTTATTCAGAGAGACACAACCTTCAGCATTGTCTACAGAGTAGACTTAGATTTCATAATACCCAAAGATCACCAAAGTTATTTGCAAATCTCTAATTTTTCAATATGTCCCACTTCCCTTCCAAATTTTAAGTATGTCAGTGCTATTGTATTCCTTCTCCAGCTTATTGGTTCTTAAAATCAGTGCTTAAGATAATTTCCTCATTGATCAGAGAGAAAAAGAAACTCTCAAATGGATATCTCCTAGCTAGAATCAGTCAAAATGGAGTTACGAGAGAGAGTTCTACGGTGCAGGATGCCTTATTCCTCGGAAGAGACACAGTTGCATGATTTACAAGGTCTGTTATCTGTAAATCATAGCTATGCCCTTGCAGAGCCATCAAACAGCATTTTTACCGAGGTGTTCTGGGCAAGCACGGACAATAAGAGATGGGATATCTGTCTAGAGATCAAGCAGAGAGAGTGGTGGATGGGATTTTTAGAGATCAGACAGGGAGGGGACAAGAGAATCACCAGACTGCATAGGTCCTCACTGTTAGAGCCTTCCTGGCCATCATCCCTTTACTCTTGGTAATTTGGCCACTTCCCTACCACAGTTCATCCTTCCCGAAGCTGGTGGAGAATACCCCAGGATGCACAGAGACACTGACTGGGGGAAGTCATGGAGGCAGCAGGACCAGATTAGGTTTCGACCAAGCCATTTAAATCTCGGTGGAAAGATCCTTCTTTGCTGCTCAATAACACATTCATACCAACTGAATAGGAAGCAGACAAGTTCAGCACAAGTTCAACTTCCACCCCACCTCTTCCCTCTGCCACTGAGTTTAAGACAGGCTGCAGGACCTAAACTTAGTTGCACATTGTACCCACACACTTGGGCTCAATTGTAAAGCAAAGGTCAGCAGACAGCATATAAAACATGGAATACAAATCAGAGTCCTTGTGTGTGTGTTGCCAAGAGCTCTAATCACCAGCAAATCGTACCTCTCGGGATGGTCATTTTTTACTTTCCTGAACTGCTGCCCCAGGTGGCCTGTAGATGGGAAGTGCAGGGCCAGGTCCTTCTACATCACAGGCAGAGTATGCTCCTCACGTTCTCAGTGACAAACAATCTGATGTGACAGTGTGACAGCAAAAGCAGATGGAAGTCACAGTTTTAGTCATTGCCCATATTTTTACATTTTTTACAAGCCAAGAAGACTATCTGCTGATATTTGAAATGAGATGTCAGTGACCAGCAGGGATCTCTCTTTAAAGGAAGTGAGCATCTTAGTGCATGATCTGATGAGGAAGGATGTGATTACAGGAGTCATGACAGTATGGGGGTGAGTGCGGCCAGCTGGACATGACAAATGTCAGACTGCATCAATAGTCAAGTCATGCACATGATACAAAGAGATGGTAGCAAAGTAGAAGGAAGACTGCTGATATTTTTATTTCACAAGACCACACCAGCATTTCCAAGTTTCCTGATATAGAAGAGGATTTCCATGGCCAAATAGATTTGAGAAAAACTGGGTAAAACAAAGACTGATTTCTTTATGCAGGATTTCTCAACCCCTTCAGGATGTTATTGTGCATTACAAATCTCCAAGAGGCAATTTCACCAAGAAACTCTTTCATTATGAACACTTATTAACATCTCATGGGATATGTGCTCCATTTGATAAATGCTAGACTAGACAATTACTTTATTTGCGTGGTTTCTATTCAATGTGAAGCTTTAAGAAAATAACTCTTCACATGTCTTTCAGTCCCATTATTTTTAGGTTTTACTATTTATTCAGGTAATAACAATGCTAAAGAGCAAAACAGACCACTTTAGGAAAACTGACCCAAAAAATGGTATGAAGCAACTGAACTTCGGTCTAATAATTAACTAACAAATCACCGTCTGAATAAGACCAATGCTTCCAAAAACAGAAGATAATTTCTGGAAAGCACTAAATGTGGTTGGGTAAAGATTTGCAGATATAAAAGAACCCGGAAGAAATTGCTAATGAGATTTTCATTTGTTTAATCAATTTATACTTAGCTTCAGAAAAATGATGTGCTTGGTAAAAGGTCATCAATGAGAATGTGTTTACTTTATTCTACTATCCCCTGTAATAGCTATTTCCTCATTAGCTCATGGACCAAGATGCTTACTACCTTTCAAGCAGGATATGCTGTTCACTGACATGTCATTTCAATCAGCAGAAACAGTGTTTTTGGCTCGCAACAACAACAACAAAAAGAAGTAGCAACGTGAGAAATAGACGACCCTGGAAATAAAAAAAAGAGGCCCCCAGAACATGTTGAGTAATGTGCTTTTGGAAACTCGAAATCTGCAAAAGAAATTTAAAAAAAAGCGAATGTCAAATGACAATATTTTGTTCTCTTGCAAAGAAAGAGAAAATGAGTTTAATTCTCTTGGCAAAGAGATATTTCCAGAAATGCAGATCTGGATATTTTTCAGAAGCTTGTGCTATTTAATATAATATGTGGCAAACTGAAATAGATATGCCCTCGATGTCAGCATTATTACATGAAATATTTATGTAAACTCTTAAATTTTTAATTAGGCAAATTTGCTTCATCTCTTTGAAATAAAATTATGCTTACATATTTGGTTACCACTACACTGGTATGGGATTGGAGGGAGGGAGAGAATAAGAATGGCCAGCTGCGACTTAGAGGCTTTTGCTATTGTTGGCAAAAGCAAATTCCTAGGAATTGTTTTTTAACTCTTTCCATGCTATCTTTGAACAGGAGAGTCCAATCATCTCGTGTGTGTGTGTGTGTGTGTGTGTGTGTGTGTGTGTGTGTGTGTGTGCGTGCACGCGCACGCATGTGTTCTGCAGCTTGGTTTTTTTTTTAACTTTCTTGGAGGTCAAGCCATATCAATGCATATTAACCTGCCTCATGCATTTTTAAATGGTACTTAGTATTCCATTGTATGGCTATTACATAATTTATTTAACCATTCCTCTGCTCTTGGACATTTAGGTTTTATTGGCTTTTATTTTTGTTTTTGTTATTTCACTACAACCGAAATGTTACAACAAATATATCTGTACATACTTGAATGTATCTGAGTATGTCTATATGATAAATTTCTAAAAATAGAACTGCTGAGTTAGAGCTTGTGCATTTTTAAATTAGTTAAGGAGTCCTGGAGCCCTTGTGGTGCAGTGGTTAAAGCCCTTGGCTGCTAACCAAAAGGTCAGCAGTTTGAAACCACCAGTGGCTCCATGGGAGAAGATACGGCAGTCTGCTTCCATAAAGATTTACAGCTTTGGAAACCATATGGGGCAGTTCTACTCTGTCCTATATGGTCACTGTGATATGAGTCAAAATCGACTCAACCACAGTGGGTTTTTTGTTTTTTTTGTTTTTTTTTTAAGGAGCCCTGGTGATGCAAACAGTAATGCACTTGACTGTTAACCAAAAGGTTGGTGGTTGAAACCCACCCAGAGGCTCCATGGGAGAAACACCTTGTGATCTGCTCCCATAAAAGATAACAGCAAGTAAAAATCTAGGGGCACTTCTGCTCTGTAACATAGGGTCACTAGGAGTCAGAATCGACTGGACGGCACCCAACAACAAGATATTGCTAAATTGTCCTCCAAAGAGGTTGTAACAATTTACGCCAATACTAACCACACTTAAGAGGGCCTGATTCCCCTCATGTGTATCTAGCTCTCTTTCTGGACTCGAGCATATTCCATTAGGAAATATCACACTGTTAAATTACTGCAGCTTTCTGGTAAGCTTTATTTTCTCTAGGGCTAATTTTCTTTCCTTACTCTTTTTTATTCTTAATTGTCCTGCCAATTCTACGTGTTTATTTTCTCGTATGAGCTTTAGTATCAGCTTGAATTGACCTAAAAATTTAGGGAGAAGTAATATCTTTATGATACGGAGTTTTCTATGCAAATAGATAATGCCACTCTTTTTATCCATTTTTTTATGTTTCTCAAATTTTAAAAATTTTTATGTAGATATTGCACAGTTTCCTTTTAAGTTATTCCTAGGTGTTTTATCTCTCTGTTTCTATTGTAAAGGGAACCTTTCTGTCCAGTATATTTTCTCACCAGATGTGTAAAAAAGAAAATTCTTGATTTTAGTTTAATGATTATGAATTTCCTTCTTAATTATTTATTGTAAATTTTTCAGTTGATTATCTTGATTTTTTGAGATGTACGATCATGTAGTTTGCAAGGGACTATCATTTTATTTCCTTTTTTCTAATTTTCTACATCTATATTTATTAACTTATCTAATTGCATTGGCTTGTATCTCTAAAAAACAAAGAGACAATATTGTCCAGGTGCAGACAAAACCCTCTAACAATATTAGACTGCTGTCTTTCCTCTTCCTCAGTGATGTCT
Organism: Dugong dugon; assembly: GCA_030035585.1. Taxonomy (NCBI): domain Eukaryota; kingdom Metazoa; phylum Chordata; class Mammalia; order Sirenia; family Dugongidae; genus Dugong; species Dugong dugon. Next base: position 157,322,488 of record CM057464.1, read on the forward strand.
CGTTGTCTTAATATTCCTGTCTTCTAGGTTACTTTATCACCCTACCTTTGAGGAAAAAGAGAACAGAGGAGGAATTCGTTCCAGTGTAGCAGTTTTGGCTAAATTGTTTTGCCAGAACAGTTTTTAGAAGATTACAAAATTTACATTTCCATGGAGAAAATAGAAGTCTTAGGTTCCGAGGAAGGTAGAGAAAAACCTCTGTCATTTTTTGAAGCATTCTTTAACAAATTTTTATTCTTCAGTTGTTTGAAATAAAATGCTTGTGTGGAAATAGAGAGTTGCTAGTGTAGAAAGATAATCAAAGGAGTAATTATTTTCTTTTATAGTCTTAGAGATATAAGAAAGAAGTATTTTCCCTTTCTCCATCTTAAGAGCCAAGCTTTGAGTACCAAGTCTGGTCTTCCCTACCACAGGAAGGAATTAATGACTTTGATGTTCAAGGGTGAAAACAGATGATATGAAGCCCCCTGAAGACAATTCTTCTCCCAGTGTTGCATTTGGAAATCTAAACTCATTAAGAAAGTTTGGTGTTTAGGGTTCAGGTAGAGAAAGGAATAGTAGTGAGAGGATCAGTATACCTAAGAATGGTAAGGGAGTAATTTGGGGAAGTATATCTCCTCCTATAGCAAAGATGCATGCTCTACTGCCATGCAACACATGTTGGGGAATGGCTGTGGGATGCTTTTGCCCAGTTTTCTATAAATCAGAGCCTGGAACAAAAATTAAGGAGGTAACAGTTTATTTGACAGATGTAAACCCAGGGCAGCAAGCGTACGGAAAAATGGGAAATGAGGCATGGAAAAATGTGATGCAGTTGATAACTAGCTGGATACCACTTCATAAGCCATGAAGAAGCGTAGCAGGTTGCTCAGCAGGCATAGTCACTTGACACGAGGGTCTTCTCCCGTAGGATTTGCAAGGAAGAATTGCATCTCATAGCAGTCTACAAGAACAAAAAGGACAAGTAATTTTTCTTGACTCCCTCTCATCTCCCATTTCCCATTGGTCAAGCTTCGCCCTACTGGGAATCAATTCCTCTGAACACCTGTATTTTACAGACGTATTTTACCACCATCCAGCCCCAAATCCCACATGCTGTTAGATGGTGTAACATTCAAGTCTATAATACAGGGATAACCAGATACAGGGGGGGCACTGGGCAAGCGAGATGATAAAGGAGGCAATTAAGGGAATCTGAAAGGGCAAATATTATATGTTCCAATACAGTGGGGTAAACCCTGGTGGTGTAGTGGCTAAGTGCCACGGTCGCTAATCAAAAGGTCAACAGTTCAAATCTACCAGGCACGCCTTGGAAACTCTATAGGGCAGTTCTACCCTGTCCTATAGGGTTACTGTGAGTCGGAATCGACTCACTGACAACAGGTTGTTTGTTTGTTTGTTTGTTTGTTTTTTAATATAGTGGGAGTCCAGGGCTTCGAACTGATCTTTTCTCTTTTAAGCTTCTGCTGAGAACATGCATTTCTAACAAGTTCCCGGGAAGTTATACATAAGAATCACCTGGGGATCTTGTTAAACTGTAGGTTCTGATTCAGTGCATCTAGGAGGGAAATGCAAATTCTCAGCAGGAAACGTGTTAGAAATGCAAATTCCAGCAGAGGTGTGAACCCAAACGACTCTGTTGGAGGCCTTGGTCCAAGAAGGCAAGAATTGTAAAGACAGCTGCAACAATGCTTCAAAGTCCAGGCCCCTTTCTCATATTTCATACAAATCCTTGCATGATCCTAGGGATCCAAAACCTGACACCTTGGAGACAGGAGGCTCAGAGTCAGATTTAATTTGATATTTTAAAAACGGTCTCATGTAACATTCTTGCTGTTGAAAGATGGGAAGGAAATTCTTATCAGCTATACTAGGAAAAATATAGAACCATCATATGAGCTACTTGTAATAGTAATTTAAATTTCTTTCAAATTCTCATTAACCTTCCTATAATTAAGTGTATAAGAAGGACTATGATTAAAGTATTCGTTGACATTTCTCACTTAGAATTTGGAGAAAGAGAGGGAAAATATCGTTAAAAGAATTTACCTTTGTCTGTTGTTGTCCTCACCTTCATTTGACTTTGAGATATTACTCCTGCTTTCTAAAGAGTAGTGACTTAATTCAGATTCTACATAGCACTTTATACCAGATAAGTGTTACACATTTTCACTTGTATTACCTTATTTGATCCTTCATAACAATGCCTTGTGATAATTATGCTTGTCTACGTTCTATAGAATCCAAATGAAGAAACTGGGATCATAGAGCAATTAAGTGATTGTTCAAAGTCACACTGCTGATAAGTGGCACAGAAGCAGATATTAGAGATGAAGAAGAAGACAAGTTCCAAAAATAATAAATCATTAATTTTATGAAAATATCACAGTGAAAAATACATGAAGACTTACATAGACTATTTCCATTTACCTACTGTAAACCTTAAGAAAGATCCACTAATTTAAAAATGGTGTATGTACCCAATATAGAGTTCACCATATGTAACTCATTTCTCCTCTCCTTGAGACACCAGTATTATTTTTTAAAATAAAATTGTCACTAAATCACAGATTTTTTTTTAAATATTCTAAAAACCAAACAGAAAAACAAATCCATTGTTGTCAAGTCAATTCTGACTCATAGCGACCCTACAGAGTAGAACTGCCCCACAGGGTTTCCAAAGAGCGGCTGGTGGATTAGAACTGCTGAAGTTTTGGTTAGCAGCTGAGCTCTTAACCACTGCACCACCAGGGCTCCGAAATAGTCTAAACTAATTGATAATCCATCATCTGGAGAGGTCAAATGTAGATCACAACCAGACTCAAGATGCAATTTCAGAATTTGATCAAGTTAGATGTTCTCTATTTGCTGCAGATAAATCTGATGTTGACAAGGGAAGTGGTCTCATCTTTTCAGCAGGCCTCTCTCTTTTTCAGTATTTATTGTACATGTACTTTGTGTCATATTATGAATTTTAATGCAGAGATTTATCATTATTGGGTATGATTCTGAAAATGGGGCTTTGTTTCTTGTCTAGAAAGGGCAGTTGCAAACACATTAATGGATCTGAGCACAAAAATGAATCAAAGAACACAATGACAATCATTAATACTTAGTACAACTAGGGAAGCTTCCATTTGCAGAATTGCCTACGACGGTTTTTATCTCACAACTCTGCAGTGACACAGAGCAGTCACTGAAATGTTTTCTTTTTTAATTATTTTAGAAAAATGTCTTCAAATGTGATAAGAATGCCTTGAAATTGGGCTTAAAGAGACACCCTGCAGGGTAGAGCATTTGACCTTTCAGAAAGAGCAGGAAAGGGCTTACATTTTTATTTGTATAAGTCTGGAAAAACAGAGTGCATTATTTTCAGCACAATCTCTATTGCATTCCTGCTTAACCATAGCAGGTTTTGAACCAACATAGGCAAACGTGGATGAATGCATTAAAATGAACATATTGCTCTGTCCACAATGCACTGTGCTCTAGCTCACTTTCTGACTTTGTTGTATTGTTGTTAGCTGCCATTGAGTGGGCCCCAAACTCATGGTGACCCCGTGCACAATGGAACAAAATGGAGTCCAGTCCTGCCCCATCCCTATGAGCAGCTGCAGATCAGACCATTGTGAGCCATAGGGTTTTCATTGGCTGATTTTCAGAAGTAGATCTCCAGGCCTTTCTTCTTAGCCCATCTTAGTTCGAAAGCTCCTCTGAAGCCTGTTAAGCATCACAGAAACACACAAGCCTCCACTAACAGATAGGTGGTGGCTGTGCATGAGGTGCTTTGGCTGAGAATCAAACCTGAGTCTCCTACATTGAAGGCGAGAATTCTACCACTGAACCACCAATCACCTTAGTATATGCTATTTCCCAAAGATATTGATGCCTTTTCCCCACTTCATTTGTCGAATTTCTGCTTCTCTAGCAGGTCACAACTTAGGTGTTACAGCCTCCAGGACGTCTTGCCCAAACTGTTTCTCAACATGATTTGACAGCATCCTCTATGACATCACTAATTTGCCTGATTTACTTCTCATTCTCATTCTTCTCCTATAGACTGTAAGTCTCCTGAAGGCAAGAAGTGGGACTTGTACCATGTTATATTCCCAGGACCTGGCATTATGTTTGAAGTACAATAGGCTCTCATGTGTTGAATAAATAAATGAAAATCTTAGTATGCGCAAGCTACCTGTAAGTGCTTAATATATGACCAGGTAATTTTTTCAGATTTATTAATCTGTGACTAATTATTTATTTTCAGCCTCTGCTCTGGTGATACTGTAGGTTAGTTTACTTGACATCCATTATGATGAAGGCTGAGAAGCTCAATATTCCATTTCCCAGACTTTTTTGGAGTGAGGCATGGCTAGATGTGTGACCTTGAGAAGTTCTATCACCTTTCTATGCCCGAGCTTCCTAATCTGTAAAATTAAGATACTTATAATTCCTTCTCATGGTGCTTTTGGGAGGATTAAATATTGACAATGCATGAACGATGCTTAGCACTGGATGTGGCATATAGTAAAAGCTCCATAAGTGATCACCATTGTAATTAGTGATTGTCGCATACAATCGACTACCAATAAATATTATTTTATTTGGAGATTTTCATCTGGGCAATTTTCTTACTGTTCTTTCTCCTCATTTCCTCTTCAATGGAATGATAGAATTGAAGTAGATCATCTCTGAGGTCCTTTCATCTCTAAAATGGTTGTAAAATGAGTCCAGAGAACTATGTGTTTGTGATAACTCAGAACGAGAGGCTGGTGGAGTGGCAGAAGGGAGTCAAGGATGACATGATAAATATGAAAAACAGGAAAGGAATAAGTTTCAAAACATCTTCCAAGAAGAGTAGTTGAAGGGAGTTGAAGTTAGAAAAAAAGATCGGATCAAACAAACAAACAAAAGCATAACACTGTCATTTCTGTCAACTGTTTCAGTCACTACTTGAGAGGAGACACCCCTCAAGATAATATATTTTATATTTTTAATGCCAAGTCTAGGCACACATAGAGACAGACAATACAACAGTTGGTCTCTACTCTTGCCATAGGAATAGTGGAAAGTATCCTATTGTAGGACTTAAAAAACTAATTCGACTGCATCATTTAGGATTGCATTTGGCTGCATGGGAAAGAAACCAATTAGAGTGGCTAAAACAAACAGGAGGTTATAGACACCATTTTACAAAGATTCTAAAGACAAACTTTCCGGGACTGAGACAACTGTTTCGAGAACCAAGATCCTTCTATATTATGTTTTGTCATCCATAACACATGACCTTAGTCTTTATAATCACAAAACAACCGCTGCACCATCAGGCACAAAGTCTTCATTCCAGGTAGGAAGAGAGAGAAGAAGGGTAAAGGATAAATGGTATATGTCAGCCGAGTTTTCCCCCTTTTCTTAGAAAAAGCAGTTGTGTGTATATGTGTGTGTTTTCCTGAAAACTCCATCCAGTAGACTTCCTTTTACATTTTATTGGCTAAAATTGAGTTACATGGGCACACCTAGCTGCAAGTAATTAAGGGCGCTTTGCCACTCCAAACAAAAGCAACGAGTACATTTATTTAAAAAGACAGAGAAAATAGAAATGGTATAGGAAACTAAGACATCTACTACATATGTATGCCTCTTGGTCAATAAAATAAATTAGGCTTAACCCGCACACAATGAAACATATACTGTATCTTTTGGTTGATAATAGCTGAAATTAACTAAGATAAACAGTCCAACAACAAAGACAACAGTTTCTTATGGCTTAAAAATTTGTTAGTTCTAACCTTCTCTTCCCTTCTACTCCTTTATCTCCCTTCCATCGCCTGCTTTCTGCCTATGTAAAACAAAGTCGTGTTTAACATGCCAAAAACTCTATTATCACTGAGTCATAGAAACTTTCCAAATAGATTCGTATGTCATGTTATTTAACATTTTTCAAGTTAACAGCTTTCAAATTTTTCTACTCATTTGTATCACATCTTCGTCATAACACATTTCTACATTAAATTTGTCACATTGTTTCTCAGATTCTCTTTCCTTTCCATCATCTCTATTCTGAGGGTGAGGAAAGTAAATGTGCTCAATATTAAGTCCCCAGAGATTGCAGATTGAGACCCAGCACAGTTACTCCTTTTTACTTTCAGTGGTTTGTGATACATAGTCTAAAATACAGGATGGCGCAGTGTAAAGAATACAGAGGATGTATAGAGGAAATAGAAGTAAAAATGCTGTGTTGACTTTAAAAGGAAAAGAAATAAGAAAACATGAAAGCTAGCGAGTTTCCTGTGCGTAGATACGCATCTAATTCAACATATTTGTACAAGGTCAGCTAGGAGATATTCAAAATGCAACCAAAAGGGAGAACTCTAAATGTCCAAGGCTCTAAATTATATAAAAGAATATTAAAAAAAAACAAAAAAAACAGGAATTCCAAAGCCAGAGTTTTTACAGCAAAAATTACCCTTATACTTGAGAAGTCAAAATAACATCTTAAGGACAGGATAAAAGCTTGGTTCAATCTGCTGAAATGTAAGAAGGAAATCTGGCAGCTTACCCTTATATTTTGGGCCATCGATCATTCCCAAACAGCTTTAGCAAAGTTTCCTGTGCAAATTAGATTTTCTAGACTCAGGGAATTGTTCAACAGGCTCCAAGTGGTTCTTTACACAATTACTAGAATTATATATAAGGTGAAGGGGTGATAACCACATAGTAATTTGATAAGGTTTTCAGTCTATGATGAGGAAATATACTTAATCACTGTTGCCAATCAGTTCCATTAATCTAGAAAAATGTTTTCAGGTTGTTAATTAAAAGACAAGGCAAATGATAATACCATAATTTGAGACCTAGACAGATACGTGTTGCAAAACCATTCAAACCACTGTATTGAGTATGTAATGTGATAAACAGTTACCTGAACACCAGGAAAACTGTGTTCTGACCTCATATCTTCAAGGACAAAGAATTATTTGCCCTTGCTCCTACTGATGTTGTTGTTGTTTATTAACCTTTGAATGTTCTATTGAATTGCTGAGTAAAACGTTTTTAGTTTCCCATTCCATATTCTGGAGGCAAAGTGTACCTACTTTGAAATCATAATTAGCCAAGTTCCAGGATCAGTAAATGAAAACTAATGACACATTTGGCCAGACTGCACACTGGTGTGGCTGGTTGAAACCAGCATCAGGGAAATCAAAGAACTTATTCTGTTAATAATAGTAGAGGAAAAGCAGTGGGAGCACTAATAAGCCACTAGCCCATTGGAAGGAGTACATTTAAATAAGACCAAAAGAAATGTCAACTGGTGGGAATAAAAATCTAAAGTCATTGTTAAAATGACTTGAAAATAGACTATACCAATAAGAACAAATGATAGAAGCTGTCTTTGGTCACATGAGATTTCTTCTCTATAATGCAACAATTCACTTTTTAAATCACACATCAACATCAAGTCTGCTCTACCAAGCTATTGATGTGCACTGTGGAAGAGACAGTGTTCCTAACACTTCCCAGCCTCCTTTGCAGTAAGGTTGCAACCACGAGCTTGAGTCCTCACCAGCAGAGTCATCTATAGATAGATCCCTGCTCTCAAAGAACTAGTCCAAGGCAATCAATAGTCATTGTGAGTTCTTCTCTCACTCTCTCTCCTATCTAAGAGGCTGGAAGCTGTTGTGGTTGTTAGTTGCCATCAAGTGGATTCCGACTCATAGTGTCCCCATGTATGCAGAATAGAACTATATTCCAAGGAGTTTTCAAGACTGTGACCTTTTGAAGCAGATTGTCATGCCTGTCTTCTGAGGCACCTCTGGGTGGGTTTGAACCTTTCACCTAGTATCCGAGCACTTAACCCTTTGCACCACCCAGGGACTTCTCATCTATGAGGCTGGAAGCAAAGATCTCCGATGTGACAGAGTTTCAAGGAGAAAGCATTCCAAATCCCTGAGTCACTGTTTCAGGATAGACTCCGAGGAGAGCTGCTTGACCTTCCTCATACAATGTCAAGAGCAGGACAGAGCTGGGTTGCAATTTGGTTCACATTTATTTGGTGTGCCCTCACTATACACTTAGAGGAATGAATGGTCACACTGGTGAAAGTGAAAACCAAGCTCTCTCTCTCTATTTTTAAGAAAAGAGTGAAAGAAGCTAACAAGTTGGCTGGCAAGACAACAGATGAAACGCTCTTGTATCTAAAATGATTAAACAATAATCATTCCTTTAATTATGTGATTTATAGTTTTAATGGTGTACGTAAAAGGATACAGTTTGGTACATGAATTCATTCCGCAAATATTTATTAAGTTGCCTGCTGCATGTTAGACATTTGGCACATGTCAGAAAACAAAACAAATAAAGACCCCTGCCCTAACAGAGCTTCTGTTTCTCCAGTTGCCAAATTATCTCCCATCAATGCCTTTCAGTAAAAATTTCCATCCTGCTCAGCCCTCTCAAGCATCATCGCTCTCTCTTTCTATCCTAATTCCTCCTTGGTGGGAGGTCCAGGGTCTCAGATGAAGAGTCCTGGTATAATCTGGAACCTCCAGAAGAATCCCAGAATCCACTAGTCAGATGAGGCTCTGAACTCATCTTAAAATGACATCTGTTAAAGTCATTTTCAAGATTTGGGGTTTCCAGGACTTAGTTTCCAAAACTACCATAACAAAATACTACAAAGTGGATAACTTTAAAAAATAGAAATTTATTGTCTCACAATTCTGGAGGCTAAAAGGATAAATCAAGGTATCAGGTTTATGAGGGCTTTGAGAAATGATTGGTCCCATGCCTCTCTCTTAGCGGCTGGTGGCTGCCAGCGGTCCTTGGTGTTCCTTTGCTTGCAGCTGTGTCTGGTCTGTCACATGGCCATTCCTCCTCTTATGTAACTGGATCTGTTCTCCCCTTTCATGAAACATCACTCAGAAGGGATTAGGGTTAGAACTCACTCTACTCGGGTATGACCTCATTTAACTTAACTGATAACAAAAGAAAAATTCTGTTTCCAAACAAGGTCACACACACAGTTATAGGGGTTAGGACTTCAGCACATCTGTTGGGAGGGCACAATTCAACTCACAACATGGGGAAAAAACTCTGGGGAGGAACAAATTACCAAAGTGCTTTCAAACCAGACGGGATCTTTTGAGCAATCTTGACCGAAACCTGTCTCCTATGCAAACGGTTAACAATCTCACTTGCTACCAAAAGGTTGGAAGTTTGAGTCTTCCTAGAGGCCACCTAAGAAGAAAGACCTGGCATTCTACTTCCTAAAAATACAACACGGAAAACCCTATGGAGGACAGTTCTACTCTGACACATATGGGGTCACCGTGAGTCGGAGTTGACAGCAATTGATTAGGGCTGTGAGGATGAAGGTAGAGTTGCTTCTGTGCCAACACGGCCCTTTTGCATAAGATTTAGGAGCAGATTCTGGTTTCCTCACTAGCATCCATCTGCACATGCCTTTGGGGCACACAACTTTGGTAAAATCTCATTTTAAAAGAGGCAAGAATCTGGGGGACAAGTAAATATTAGCTTGTTCTCATACCACGACTCACAAATGCTCTCTAAGAAACTGAGATAAGTAAGGAGTCCAATTATGTGACTTCCTTATGGACATTTAAAGAAGGAAAAGGAAGATGTTTCTCACTGTAACACACCACTATGCATATTACTATCAAACCTGCCAGGTCACATTTTAATGTTCGTAATAAGTTCCCCATGTTTTCAAGCATAAGAGGTAACATCCTGTTACCAAGCTTGAGTATCTGTTGTCTCTCTTTCAATATGGAAGGATTCACATTAGTTGGTAGATGAGGTCACTCATCTGAAATTGGCTGCCTAGTGTGACTAGAATTCATAGAATTGCTCTTGACCTCAAATGCTCAGTCCTCAGAGACACTTGCCATTAACTACATCAAAGATCAAGCGAATGGAAAAGAGCAGTAGAGTTTTTAACTCAATATACTGGATAATCCTGAATTGTGTACAAGATATTTTGAGGCACTTTATTACTTGATTTTTATTTTTGTAGCTTGATAGTAAAATTAGTAGGCAATTAAGTTTAGACCAAGTGTATGTGTGTTTGTGTGCATATGTTTGTGTGTGTGTGTGTGTGTGTGTGTGTTTTCCTGGGAATTGTAGTAGGAAGTAAATATTGGAAGTAATGCATATAGAATAGTAGGAAAATGAAATTTCAGTATAATATGCTATAATATTAATAATATTAGCCACCATTTATTGGATGTCTACTCTATGCCAGGCACTTTATTTATGTTATCTCATTTAACCCTAAACAATTATTTTTCTTCTTCCTACTTTTTAGGTGAATAAACGGGAGCTCAGAGAGGTTGACTGTAGAGTATCCAGTTAGTAATTGGCAGGACTGGTATTTGAATCCAGGTGCATCCGACATTATAGCTAATACACTCCCAAATATACCGTAATTCCTCTCATTCCAAGTTCATCTGGGTCAAGATATTCTCATAAAAGGGAACACAAAAGTGGACAATTGATAATGGTTGCCTGAGGGTCTAGACATTTGGTCAGAAGAAGGTTGAAAGTAATGACATCACGTGAAGCTGAGTGACTGGCAAATTTGCAGCTGGTAGAGAAGTAGCTCCTGTAACTTGTACCACAAGGCTTCGAAAGGGAAGCCCCAACGGGCCACCATTAAATACAACTTAAGGCACTGTTGTTATGGCCTAACTCACCAAAGGCTGTTGAAGTCAACCTTTGGAGCCTTTAACCTCCTTAAAATAGCATCCTGTTCTCTCTTAGGGCTGAGCCGACACTTGCTGCTACTTTGAACCTCAAGGGCTTTCCCAGGAAGTCCATAGGTAAAACAGGTCTCTCTTTTGATCTGAATTCCAGCATTTTAAGTGGAACCTAAACTTGCTCAACAGGTTCTGACAGTGTAGGAAACCCAGCAACAGCTGACCCCATTTTAAAAATTCTATTCAAAATAACCCTCACCCTAGCCTTCTCCTTGACACTCATGGGAGAAGGGAGCAGACAATCCCACACAGTAAATAATCTACCCTCTGATATCCAAGAGATCATGATGAGCTCCTGTGTAAGAAAGCAGGGATTTCAACAGCATTGACTGGAATTTAAAGGGTCAATTAATTAACCTACTCCCCCTACCAGGTTCTAGGTTCTACCACCCATCTGTCAGTTTGTCTGTACCATAGTGGCTTTCATGTTGCTATGATCCTACAAGTTATGCCAGTGGTATTTCAAATACCAGCAGGATCACCCATGGTGGACAGGTTTCAGACGAGCTTCCAGATTAAGACAGTAGGAAGAAAGGTCTGGTGATTTATTTCCAAAAATTAGCAATGAAAACTCTTTGGATCACAGAATATTGTCCAAAACTTCGACTCTCTTACTTTGAACATGTCATCATCATGTTTGATAACGTGGAGGGCCAGTGAAGGTGAGGGAAACCTTCAATGAGATAGAGTTATACAATGGCGACAACAATACCAACAGTCATGAAGATGGCATAGGACCAGGCAACGATTTGTTCTGTTATATACAGGGTCACCATGAGTTGGAGCTGACTCAATGGCAACTAAACAAAAAGAACCCTCTCAGATTTAGAAAAATCTAAGAAACATACACAAGATTCAAATAAAGGATCAATAGGTCAGTTCTAGTAGATCTTTTTTGCTAGTAGAGCTGGATTAGAGAACAGCATTTAGACCTGATGCAAAAGGGGTTTCCTAATATGCACCCTCACCAAATAGACTGGTTTCCTGACCTGTCTGTCATCTGAATAGCTGTAGATGTCCTGCCCCCACATGAAGACACTGCCCCAAGAGGTTTGCCAGATGGAGAAGACAACAGCCACTCCTTCTAGGCAGGGAAGCTGCAAAGAGAAAGAGCAAAAGAGACGGGCCACATGCAAACAGGGGCCTCTGACCCTGTAAATTCCCCCACAGGAGACTCATGGGTGAACAAATAGCAGATTCTTGCTGTCTCACCAATTAGATAAATCAGTCCTCGTCCCATGAGGTAGAGTAAACAGTGGAGAAAGAGGCTCAAGTTCAGTGCCTTGCTACTCAAAGTATATCCTTAGACCAGCATGATCATCTAGGAGCTTCTTAGAAACGTAGAATGTCAGGTCCCACTCTTACTGAATCAGAATCCGTGTTTTAACAAAATCCTCAGGTGATCTGTATGCATATAAAAGTGTGAGAAGTAGCGCTTTAGCAGAAGTGCCATCAGAGACATCAGAGGACAGGGCAAAAGAATGTCCCTAACAGAACCTTGAGTATGATGGTCAATGAAGCTGAAGGCCATCTGCAACATCCCATAGTGAAGTTTCACAAGACATAAGTGATACAAGATTTTAACAAATATTTGGAATTTTAAAGTAGAGCTGAAGTTTCAATTGTCTCAAACTAAATGAATTTGGTAAATTCCTGGTCTGCTTTTTAAAAACCCCATGGAGCACAGTTTTATCTGAAACGCATGGGGTCACCATGAGTGGGAATTGACTCGACTGGCAACTGGCTTGGGTTTTTTGTTTTGTTTTGTTTTGCTTTGTTTTTGGCTTGTTAAGCTGAAAACAGAACAAAGTCAAGGAAGAAAGCAAAAGAATATCACAACTACACTTCTTCACTTCAGAAGCCCCAGTTTCAAGTATTGCAAGAACTGCGAATCAACATCAAATGGAAGAATCTAAATGAAAAATCCTGCTCAGTGTCGATCACATGGAGCGTTCTTCTGGCCAACTTCTGGTCTTCCTGAATCCACATCACATGATCTTTATTTTGTAGAGAAATACGAGCTGAAAACCCTCTTGTTGGCAAGTTTAGTGCTTGTTGGAAGATTCTGTTTATTGGAAGATTAAGTGAACCTCAGTTATTTACTCAATTCTTTGATAGCCCAAGTACTATATTTAATTTTCTATCCCACAGAGTGGTCAGAGATACCATCAGCTTTGTGGCTGTCACATGTAGCACCAAGACCAAAGAGTGTTTGTGACCAAGTTTATTGGTCCCCCTCTCAAATGCCAACAGTCAATCATTTCCGGCAAGAGGCTCATGGCCACCATCTGCCTTGTGTTTAACATATTTCAATCTCAAGTTGCCAGGGTTGTTTGCATGAATCCTTTCAGGGCTCTATGGAAGGCATTTGCTTAGTCAATAGTATGTTCTAGTCTCCTCCCTGAAGCCTGTACTCTTATAAGCTGTTACTTGATTGTTTTTTTATGACCCTCAATGACAGAGGGTGATAGATGGAAGGATTGGTCTCCATGCATGGTGCCTGCCTATTAAAGGGAGAGAGATTGAAAAGTCTTTAATTGATAAAAAAGGAGATCACTAACTCTTGCTTCCCAGAACTGAACTATTAGAAACTGGTGCATTAAAATGAGCCCTCTCATTTACTTAACATTCCACTCAGTTCCCTGTTAAGTGTTGAATACATTCAGACATCGCTTATGGCTTTTTCCTCCAAAGTCCAACAAACCTTATTTAATAAAAAGGTGCCCAATATCATATGATATATAGATTTTTTTTTTTGTAACTGCAACTGTCGGCATATTTAAGGCATTTTAGTAGTAAACTCTTTTAGAAGCACACAAGGAAGAGAAGAATACGTAATTTTGATTTACTAAATGCTTTTTCTTCCTAAAATGAAAATGCTAAAGGCCTAGATTATTTGGGAAAAAATCATTTTCTTTATGTGCTGTTCTTCCTGTGTGAATCTTTGTTCTGAAAGTTGGGTAGTCAGTAATGTCACCTTTGAAACTATATCAACACAGCAAAAGAAACATTGATGTTTGCTCATTAATTATCTCATTTATTGGGTCAATATAGGCTGTTTGGGTAATCTGAGGCCCAAAGAGCCCTTTGAATGGTGATTTGAACCACAGTTACTCAAGAAACTAAAGGAATACCATGAGTGTTAATAGGTAGAGTATGGTACTAAATTATTTGGATTAATTATCAAGATTTTCTGGGGAATTAGGCCTTTCCCATTTCCTGTTAGATTGTGTTAAACTAAGACATCTACAACAAGCTGGTTTTAAGTTTGAAAATGATTACTCCTAATACTGAGCTTTTACCTTTCTATATGATTTTTTATACAGAGAAAATTATTTTTACCAATAATAACCATGAAACTAATGGCCCATCTTCTTATACTTTGAGATAACACATTTAAAATTACATTTTAATAGATACTACACTAAAGCTAAAATGTTACATATTTTTGTGCCATTGCTTGCTGACCTTGGTATGCAAACATTAATATAATGGTTTCACTTAACTGTTCATTTGAAAAAATGCAATAAAAATGAAAAAGAGCCCTGGTGGCACAGTGGTTAAAGTGCTCAGCTGCTAACTGAAAGTTCAGTGGTTGGAATCCACCAGCCACTCTGCAGGAGAAAGATGTGGCAGTCTGCTTCCGTAAAGATTTACAGCCTTGGAAACCCAATGGGGCACTTCTAGTCTGTCGTATAGGGTCACTGTGAGTCGAAATCAACTCCAAGGCAGTGAATTTTTTTGGGTTACTCGTATTATAAAAAAAATACCCATTGGCATCAAGTCAATTCAGACTCATAGCAACCCTGTAGGATAGAGAAGAATGGCCCCACAGGGTTTCAAAGGAGCAGCTGATGGATTCTAACTGCCCACCTTTTGGTTAGCAGCCAAACACTTAACCACTGTGCCACCAAAGCCCCGCTCTTATTATAGTCAAGTCCAGTTACAGCATAACTGAACTGTTACTAGTTATGCCAGAGGAATAACATGTTATATTTGGGTAGAGTTTTATTATAATTTACTAAGTGGTCTATATACATTTTCTCATTTGCTTTCCACAAGAACTTTGAGAGAAGCAAGGTAGGTAGTACTTCTCCTATTTTTTATTATTTGGGAAACAGGCTCAGACGGGTGATAAAACCTGCCCAAAGTAATACAGTTGATGATGGATTTGGACATAGACCAAGGTATTCTCTCTCTTTGTCCACCTTCATGGGGTTGTGACATAGACTCGGAGAGACATTTCTCACACAATGATTGTAAAGATCTAGCAAAGATGAAAACATTGTAGCTCTTCTTTGAAAACGTCCTAACCAGAGCCAAAGAATTTTGTTTTAGTAGATAGGCCAAAAAGAGAAAATTTATGATGTTTTTAGTTTAGGAAAAAAAAACTTATGTTGTCTTTCACTATAATTTAGAGTGGAAAATAATACCCTACACTAACACAACCCTTAGGTTTCACAAGACAACTCTATGTAGGTTATTTATTTTAACGTTCAGAATCATCTAACTGGAAGACAGGGAAAATTGGGAAACTGAGTCTTAGAACGTGTAAGTGACCTGCCCAAGGTTTCCAGGCAGGAGCTGGGGCCAGAACCCTGATACTCTAACTTCAAGGATGGTATTCTTGCCACTATCTCATATCTTGTTGTCAACTTATGTAAGTTGAGGCCCAAAAAAATTAATTAAGCTCACAGTCCTGTTCTGTGACTTTTCTTGTCCTCTCTATCTAGATGGCTATGCCACCAGGAGATAATCTATGAACACCATGTAGCAAATTTGACAGTATGGAAAAGTCCAGCAAGGGGAGTTAAGCTATGAGTAGCACTAAAGAGAGGAAGGGGTAGAGATTCAGAATCATTGCAATTATTGTTGTTAAGTACCACTGAGTTGGTTCCAACTCATAGTGACCCTATGTACAATAGAATGAAACACTGCCAGTCTTGCACATCATCACAATCTTTGCTAATTGTTGCAGCCACCAAGTCAATCTATCTCATTGAGGGTCTTCCTTTTTTCACTGACCTTCTACTTTACCAAGCATGACTTCCTCCTCTAGGGACTGGTCCCTCCTGATAACATGTGCAAAATACATGAGATGAAATCTCGCCATCCTCACTTTTAAGGATCATTCTGGCTGTACTTCTCCCAAAATAGATTTGTTTGTTCTTCTGGCACTCCATGGTATGTTCAATATTCTTCACCAACACCATAATTCAAAGGCATCAGTTCTTCTTCAGTCTTCCTTATTCATTGTCCAGCGTTTACATGCATATGAGGCAATTCAGAATCATAGAAACATCCAAAGAATTAATTTCCACAAACAAGCTCTCTAAAAATGCCTGACGTGAAAGAATGGTACTTGAGAGAGATTATCTACATCTTATATTTGAGCTTCATTTCTTCTTTTATTTTTCTTTAGTTCTGAAATTTAGTCTGTGGATGATTTACAGCTGAGAGCAG
The DNA here is from genome assembly GCA_030035585.1 of Dugong dugon. NCBI lineage: Eukaryota > Metazoa > Chordata > Mammalia > Sirenia > Dugongidae > Dugong > Dugong dugon. The sequence continues at coordinate 157,338,723 of CM057464.1, forward strand.
TTCACAGAGTGATTGAAGAAGGTAAGTTTATTTAAAATAACTTGTACAGTTCTCCAAAAGAATGCTGACTTAGACCATAAGGAGAAAACATTTATACCTAAAGATATAGAAGGAGAAGTTTCCAGACATTACCTTATCCCTATATAAGGATTTAAGGCAAGCAAAAGATAATCAAGGGATGTAAAAGAAAACATGCTTCAAATCTTTTGCATATTATTTTCCAGTAGCCTCAGCATACGGTGAGAACATCTATTATTCAGATGGTAAACTTGTTAATCTCTTTTCTGCAATAAAGCTTACCTCTGTGAGTACATTACTCATCAAAGAGTTCTAGTGTAATAACCCTGGATGTGAATTTTATTCTCCCAGGAATCTTAATGATCAATTTTACTGCTATGTGCTCAACTGTCAGTGTACAATTGCAAAGAAAAGCTTTTTTAAAAAGTGTGACTTTCTTTAGTTTTCAGGAGGCTATAAACTTGATGGAAAATTTGAATTTTATTATTGAATTTCCACAACGTTGGTTATTTTTTGTTTTTTTCTTCTCACTTCTCATTAATGGTACCTGTTAGCTTTCATCGGTGTAGGTATTTAGTCTCAAATAGTATTAATATCTGCTTCCAACCACATTCACAAGTAGTTTGGTTACAAGATCACTCAGTCCTGGCATGCTGTGGGCTGCTACCAACCTGACATAAGCCAACCATAGACCAAGTTATACATTTGGAAAAGAAAATGAAAAAGCAAAGCATGCTACTTCTTTTTATTTCGAGAACAAGGTATCTTCACATCTCTGACAAGGTGTCCTCCGCTTAATCGTTTACTTGTTCAGTTATTCATTCAAGCATTCGCTGGGCACCAGCTGTGCATCAGACCAGACTCAGCCTAAGAAACGCAATAATAAATTAACTACATTTTTGCCACCCATGTCCTTCACCCCATCCCACACAGATAAAACATTGTGAAAAGAACAAATGAACAAACAAAAGTTCATTGCAATGTCATTCAGGAAGCACTAATAGGGATCTGAGCAGCAATATGACTCAAGCAAAATTCAGTTGAGCTTGCAATATGATCATAAATACTATATATATTTTCTGGAAGATTTCCAAAATGGAGAGCATACATTTGTTCAATACTCTCCCTGGGCCTCAGTTTCTGAATCCACCACCATGGAGCTACTGCCTTGATTAGAGGATTTCTTAGAAAAAGATGTTACTAGAAATCACTTTGAATTATGCATGATTAAATATTTTTGTAACATTTCACCTGCAAAAATGTTTATTGGTTTAATTTTTTGATGCATAAAATAGTCAAAGCCAATATTACCTGCTAATCGCGTTACTGTTTTCCTGTTCTTTCAGGATGTCTGAAATTCCCTATGCATGGCAAATTTCTCATTTCTCTCAGGTCGGGAATTTGTAAAGAAAGGAAACCTAATTTAAAATTGAAATGACTTTTTCCCAAATCTTGTTTGTAATAACTCAATTTTGTTTGAAGACTGCCATTCTTTGTTTTTATGAATTTTAGTACAAAGTTGGAAATGACAGTGTCTGTGTGTGTATAAAATGTTCTTATAAAAACAGGAAGGTGCCGTGTAATGCCTTGCCTAATTCAATGTCATGAAGAAAATACCTTTATCTGGTTGGTGAGTTGGGTTCACACAAAGTTTACGTAAAAGCCAGGCCTAAACAATGCTTGGTTCTTTTAGTCATACTCTGTCTCTATATTCTCCCTCTCCTCCTCCTCATCATCACATTACCATCATCACCATCACCACCACTACCATCAGTTATCAAAACTTTACTGATTCCAGGCATTGTGCCTGGCACTTCGTACATAATTCTTCTAGAAAACTGATACTTCAGAGACATTAAGTAAATCACCTATGCAGCTAGCTAGACAGACAGAGCTAGAATTAGCATGAGGTATGTTTTAATCCCCAGGTCTTTCCCACTACTACTTTTAAGAGCAAACCGTAGTTTCTTAGTGGAGGTAGCGCTACCCTCCAGGGGCCGGACAACACCTGTGCTTCCATGAGAACATTAGATGGGCAGCTGCCATGTCCCAGCATTCATATAACCTCGGCCTCAGGACTTGGCTCTGCACCTGCTGGGGCAGCGTGACTGACATCCAGGAGAAGCGGACTGTGTCCTCAGAGAAGGTCATCTTTAATCCTTCAATGGCTTCTCTATGTCTCTCAGATTCAAAGGCTGATCTTGCGTGAGCACTTATTTTCCCTCCAACTGGTTCTTCCTTCCTCTTGCTTGCTTTCTGAAAGAAAACTTAATTTGGCAGATAAAATGCTGTAATGTAATAGGAATCTAAGCGGTAACTGCAGATGGTCAGAAGGTGCCGGGAGTGATTTCTCCTGGCTGCTATCCCACCAGTCCTGCAGCAAACGTTGCTACCTGTTATCAGGGAGCAGCTCAATAACAAATTCCATGATTGGAATTAAATTGCTTTAGCTTCACTACAATTACTTCTTTTGTTGGGAAAAGTATATTCAAGTCCTGCAGCTTATTGGCTTTGTACACTCTCTTCCACACTTAGGTACCTTTGTAGAAGTGCGCTAGATACAAAGTAGGGGTTAGAGGAAAAATGTGCTGGTTTTTCCAGCCCAGATGTTAACACAAAACTATTAGCCATTCTCCTTTATGAAAAAAGCTTGTAAATCCCATTTAAAAAATAAAAAGTAATCCCGAAAGTAGGGGGAAAAAGAAAAGCTTTTTAAGGTTCCTGGTCAAGTCACATATCTATTTCAGATACATTGACTAACTTCAGGATTTGAAATCACTGTCTAAATACTTATCATGGCCAAGGTGATCCTATGCTAATGAGCATTTCTACAGCTCCTAGGTTTATAGGCTGTCAAAGCTTGTTGTTAGCTGCTGTCCAGTATGCCTCACTCATCAAGACCCTGTGTACAACAGAAGGATATATTCCCTGGCCCTGGGCCATCCCCATGATCAGCTGTAGACCATAGTAATCCAGAGGGTTTTCTTGGCTAACTTTTGAAAGTAGAAAGGCAGGCCTTTCCTCCTAGTTCATCTTAGTCTGGAAGCTCCGCAGAAAACTTCTAGCATCTTCACATTTTATCCAAAAAGAAAATATTTAAACATCATAAGTGAGTGGGATTTAAATACTTACTTCAACTCTTGTTTCTTCCCCTTTTTGCTTTCTCCGATTGATGCTGTTTAACTTTACATAGGTTGCTTCTATATCCCTCTAAAACAAATTCCCAGGGAGATGCCGGGGATATTCAATCTGATCGTAGCTCTTAGACATTTTGCAGTAAAGCATCTTTATATTCTATTCCATGAAATTTTGCAGGCAATGTACTGTGAACCCCTCAGTCCTTATGTGCCTTTGATGATATGAGCCAAGAATACCTCACCAGTGATGGTTCTAAATCAGTGATGGTTTTGACAAAATGTAGCCATGACAGGGCCATCAGTGTTTCAAAGACTGTGACAATAAACTTCATCATTTTAATCTTTAAACTGAAGAAAAATGATTATTTTGTTGGAAATATCAGGCAGGTCAGAGAGCTAAAGCATTAAGAAATCTAACAAATAAAGGGTGTTGGTTGTCAAAATAAGCAAAGGGTGATACTAAATGTAATATAGCTCCTAATAAAAATATAAAATTGGAATAAAGTGTTCATTGTTTTATATTACTGGAAATTTTATCAAAGAATACAACTGAATAGGTCTTTTTACTGACAATACTATGTTTCCTTTTCCCTGAAATTCATTCATACAAACAATCATTTGTTAAGCACTTACAATGTGTCAGATTAGGTGCTGGGGATTAGTAGGGATAAAACAAACACTTCATGTCAGTCATATTCTACAATTATTTTGGTTGTACCATAGTTTCAATTTGAGAGCTCGTTAACTTTTGTAAAAAATAGTGCAACCAAAAATATTTTTAATGTGTAACATCTATATATTAATCTTAAATCAGTTCATCAAGTAGATTTCTAAACTATTTCCATTGTTCCAGAATTCTTGGAAATACCTAAAATATGGGACACCCACTGCAAATGAATTCTAGCTATGATGTAATCTTTGTCGCACTTGTTCACTATTCCATACCTGTTTGTGAGCTTCAGAATGGTTGAGCTTAGTGATATCCTTGCAAACCAGCCTTCTTGAAACAGGAGAGACGATCTCCCTCTCAGTGTCCTTAATGGCTAGGGTACCACATCACCAAGATGAACCCAATGTGAGGCTTCCCAAAATGGGGAGTGTGTTCCATGGCTAGAGAGCCAAAAACACAACAAATGACCACCTTCCTCTATCCCATTTGGCTGCCCAACATCCTTATATGCTTTGATTTCCAAACCATTTCTTCAAAAATAAATAAATAATGTTTCTACCTAATGTAAGGCAATTCTGCCTCTATACAAAAATGTACTCTCCCTTTTCCCAGTGGAGAAAACCTCAAATCTGGAAGGCATTATGCTGAGTGAATTTAGTCAGTCGCAAAAGAACAAATATTGTATGAGACCACTATAATAAGAACTCAAGTAAAGGTTTAAACACAGAAGAAAACATTCTTTGATGGTTATGAGGATGGGGAGGGAGGGAGAGGGGAATTTACTAACTAGATAGTAGACAAGAATTATCTTAGGTGAAGGAAAGGACAGCACACGCTACAGAGGAAGTCAGCACAACTGGACTAAACCAAAGCTAAGAAGTTTCCTGAACACAACCTAACACTTCGAGGGACAGAGTAGTAAGGGCGGAGGTCTGGGGACCATGCTTTCAGGGGATATCTAGGTCGATTGGCATAACAAAGTTTATTAAGAAAATGTTCTGCATCCCACTTTGGTGAGTGGCATCTGGGATATTAAAAGCTAGCAAGCCACCACCTAAGATGCATCAACTGGTCCCAACCCACCTGGAGCAAAGGAGAATGAAGAACACCAAAGACACAAGGAAAGTATTAGCCCAAGAGACAGAAAGAGCCACATAAACCAGAGACTTCATCAGCCTGAGACCAGAAGAACTAGATGGTGCCTGGCTACCACCAATGATCGCCCTGACAGGAAATACAACAGAGAGTCACTGACGGAGCAGGAGAAAAGTGGGGTGCAGAACTCAAATTCCAGTAAAAACACCAGACTTAATGGTATGACTAAGACTGGAGGGACCCAGAAGACATGCCTCCCAGACTCTCTGTTAGCCCAAAACTAAAACTATTCCCAAATCCAACTCTTCAGACAAAGATTAGATTGGACTATAAGGCATAAAATGATACTCACGAAGAGTATGCTTCTTAGCTCACGTAGATACGTAAGACTATATGGGCAGCTCCTGTCCAGAGGCGAGATGAGAAGGCAGAAGGGGACAGGAGCCGGTTGAATGGACATGGGAAATCCTGGGTGGAAAGGAGGAGCAAGCCATCACAGTATAGGGAGAGCAACTAGAGTCACATAACAATGTGTATATAAATTTTTGTATGAGAAACTAACTTGAACTGTAAACTTTCACTTAAAGCACAATTTTTTTTAAAAAAAAAAGGAGTCCTTATGTAAGGAACCCCTCCAACTCACATCCTTTGTAGACATACCGGTGTCCTCTGGTTCTAGAATAGCACCATGTAGTGTTGGCTGACTTATAGTATATGCTTCATCAGGTAGAACAAACCCAAACTCTGCAAAATAATATCTCTTAGTTGGTGTTTTTAACAGAGTTTTCTATAGACTTCCCCATTGTTCTATAAGGCCAGATACTTCTGAGATATAGATACTTAAGACCAATGAAACTTATGGATATCAGCCTTGTATCTTGTTCTCTAAAGTGTTGCTTGATCAAAAACCATGTTTTGTGGAACATCAAGAATACATAGAAAGCATTTAGTAAATACATGGCATAAACCTGAAAGGCTGAGAAGGCAAATCCAAATTTGCCATGATTTCCTATTGCAGTGAAGATAAACTGATGGCCCCTCCATGATGGAAAAGGCCCAGGGCAATCGACTTTTCACCAAGAGGCTCACTGGTCTCTCTAGGATATGGTGTCAAATTGTGAAGTAAAGAGGGATTCTTAGAGTACTTTGCTGCTGCAGCTGCCAAATTGGACACTCAGGATACCCTGCTGGGTCATGGCAGCACATACCACCAAGAAATATCCTCACTTTTAGTGGCAGAGAACTAATAGATGCATCAAATAACTTCATTTTTTCTTCAAGGGAATCCCAGAATATCCCTCTTAGAGAACTTGAATGCCAGAAGTATCAGGCTGTAGTCTTTTTGCATATCCCACTCTGTTACATATATGTTTTACCAAATATGTAGAAAGCCAGTTGCCAGTGAGTCAGTTCTGACTCATGGTGACCCCCGTGTGTGTCAGAGTAGAACTGTGCACCATAGGGTTTTCAGTGGCTAATTTTTCAGAAGCAGATCGCCAGAACATTATTTCAAGATGCCTTGGGGTAGACTTGAATCTCCAGCCTTCCAGTTAGCAGTGAGAACTATTTGTACCACGCAGGGACTCCAAGACATGTAGAATACCTGTTATATCCTGCTCTTCAGTCCTGTAATAAAGAAGTCATGGATGTAGCAAATCAGAATGGTGCTCTGTGGAATTATTGAGACAAGATCTCCAAAAGCTAAACTGTGGCACAGAATCTGAGAGTTGATGTATTCCTGAGACGGGATAGTAAAGGGATATTTCTTACCAGGCCACATGAAAGCAAATGACTTCTGGTTTCAATTTACAAAGGAAACAAATTACTATATCAATAGCTGCATAGCAAACGTGTTTTACAACACTGTTTTGCTCTAGTAAGGAGTCTACTTCTGGAACAGCAGCTCCGTTTAAAGTTACCACTTGACTATGCTTATGATAACCCATTGCTATTCTCTAAGGTTCATCCATCTTCTACAAGATCCAAACCGGGAAATTAAATGGGCAAGCAACTTAAAACACCATTCTTGTATTTTGTATTTGCTAGTCGCACGATCGGAAACCCTGGTGGTGTAGTGGTTAAGAGCTACAGCTGCTAACCAAAACGTTAGCAGTTTGAGTCGACCAGGCGCTCCTTGGAGCCTCTATGCAGCAGTTCTACTCTGTTCTATAGGGTCGCTATGAGTTAATCAACTTGACGGCAATGGGTTTAGTGGCATGATCTGTGCAGTTCCTTGGGGACCATGATGTTGCCTTTGAGTTATTAACATTAGTATGGATGGAGAGATCCACGGCATCCTCTTAACATTTCTTTCCATGATAAGAACCAAATTCCATGGAACGGAATCAAAACTGGCATTCTACCAATCACTGAAGTTATCTATTCTATCTGAACCAGAGGCACCATGAAAGAAGTGACTAAGACTCTAAGAAAGTACAGTGCAAGGGAAACCCAACATGGGGGCGAGTTACTGGAGGTAGACGGTGGGAGAGATATTGAGAAGAGGACCACCAGGCTCAAAATGTACCACAGAACAGACCAATAGTGTGAGAATTGGCAAATTTTAACAGGTCACCCAGCAAGGGACATCTCAAACAACCTCAATGAAAACCTAGAGGTCATCACAAAAACTAACAGGTGAAGCTGCCGCTCCTCACCCATGGCCATGAGCACAAAGATTTTTTTATACCCAGACACTATTCTGGGGAAAAAGATGAAGAGCCCAGGAAAGAAGTTTGAAGTGTGAATTTGACTGAATATTTATCCAAAATAGAATATGCTCTTCTAACAGAGACTTCAAAAAGCAAGATAGCCTTTAATTGGCAAGGTTATGTGCCCTCTCCCACCCATACCACTGAAAGGGAGATATGAGAATAAATAAAATCAGTTCTAGAATATAAAGGATTTTTTCCTTTCTCTACACTTCACATGTTACAGACAATGCTAAATTAGGTCCAGTGGTATCATCCCCCTTCCCTGCTAACAAAGCCCAGTAAATAGCCTTTACTTGACATGTAAGCGTATTCTTGTTACAACCCCAATAAATCACTCCATATTTATTACCACAATTTAATTTCATTCATTCTACATTCGACACAAATTGACCAGTGTTCTCTTCCCTTAAACAAGCATCTTATCTTTTCCTGCCTTCATGTAAACCAGAGACTCTAGGTCCTCAATATGGCTGGTTAAGGAATGGGAAGAGAACTAGAACTCAGTAGTCTAGACTTAAGAGACAGACAAAGCTGCTAGACTAGCCTCTCTGCAAGGAAGTAAGCCTACCATCCATATCAGTGTCCAAAGAAGTTTGGCAACGCACGCAGGATATTCCTGCACCACTTCCCAAGGGGCCCTGGACCTAGCAGCTAGGCTGCAGTAGGAGAGCCTCTTGGCAGAAACACACTCAGGAATCAAGTGGAAGACAACAAGGGAGTCCCAGTGGCCTGTCCCATTTGTTACAGAGCCCAGACAGGGGAGCATCGTCATACCCTCAGAAAAGAGGTTAGACGCCAAAGAGGGCTCAGGAGTTGAAGGTGGAGCCCAGATCCAGGAGTAACTGTGCCCTGAGGAAATTGACCCCAGCCTACCAAGTAACTAACTTCAGCTGACAAGACTTTCCCCGAGCACACATGTTAGTGAGTCCAGGGCTACCGTGACTGAACAGGGGTGTGGAAAGTAGGGATTGACACCATTATTTTATTTATAGCTCACTTGGGCTTATTAAATTCCCCCTTGTTGTTGGTGGCGGTGGTGGTGGTGTGGGTGTTGTCATATGCTGTCGAGTGGATTCCAACTTATAGTGGCCCTATATGACAGAGTAGAACTGCCCCCATAGGTTTTCTAGGCTGTAATCTTTACAGGAGCAGATCGCCAGGTCTTTCTCCTGTGGAGCCAGTGGTGGTCTTGAACCGCCAACCTTAGCAGCTAAACGCTTAATGATTATGATGCTCAAACCAAAACCAAACCCATTGCTGTTGAGTCAATTCCAACTGATAATGACGGTAGGGCTCCTTAAATCCCTCCTTATGTGTGTCTTATTCTTCTATTTCCTCTCACCTTACCCCTACATCATTTTCTTTAAGAATAACCTGTCCTCTGCACTCTGTAGTAGACAAGGTTCTTAACGTTAGTTGGTCAGCCTTGATTATCTGTGTATCCTCAGAAGTGTCTAACATTGTAACTTGGCTATAATGATGCTCAAGTATTTACTGAACTGCATTCTTTTTAAGATATTAAGACAAAGTAATAAGGATTTACTTTCTAGAATCATGTGCAATTACTCTGATATAGAATACTATTGTAAAGGTTACCCTGTTTGACATGAATATAACAGCTTGAACCCCACTTGGAAGGCATTTTGTACATGGAGTGGTGTTGCAATTGCTAAGGCAGCTGCATTCTTTCTAGAGAATACCAAAGATTCTTTGAAGCATTCAAAAATGTATAGTCATTGTGTATGTGAGTGCTGCCCTTGAAACGACAAAAGGCCTTTTGCTAAGAGTTCTGAGCTACAAGTGTTTCCATGGATGCTTGAGGATAACGGGCACAGGTTCACACTACTGCCTTTACAGTTGACTCACCTCTTTTGTAATTCTTCCTGGCAAACAAAGAAGAATGAGAGTAGACATGAAGTGAACATATACTGAGTCATGCAGGGGACATATTTGCCTAGTTTCCAAAGAAATGTTTCAGGGCACTGAATTCCAGTACAGGGAATTGTGGGAGTTAAAGTGTTCAGAAAGCACACATGAGCACACTCAGCTCAAGTCTGAGTCCAACAATCAATAATACACTTTTGTTTTTAATCAAAGAGAATCACGTTATAGCTTTGTGAAATTCTGAAGATTTTTCAAATGAATCACCTATTTAAAACAAGAAGAAAAGAAAAAAACTTTGAATACATAAGAAAGTCAAATTGTGCTTTAACAAAAACCATTTTAATAACAAGCAAACAAAGCCAACAGTTTTTAAGTCTCTGCTGATCTCTTGTTTATCCAAATGCCTCACTATGGCCTTCAAGGCTGCAGGATCTGGGTTTTGACCCACATGCCAAAATTACCTCCCACCATGCAGGCCACTTCTTAGTTTTCTAATTTTGCTAAGCTTTTGCACATTATGAATGTTTGCACATTCTTTCCTTTGCTCAAGAAAATTCTCCCCACTCCTTTCAATAAGTGGCACCTTCTTATCATTTAGGTCTCAGCCTAAACGTAGCTTCCTAAGACAGATCTTTTTAAAATTTGGATTTTAAAACAATCCCGGTCAAGACCCACCAGACTCTTTATGGAAGTAAGCGGATTATAAATTGTATATGGAGATGCAAAGAGCAAGAATAGCCAAGAGAATCTTGAAGAAGAATGTACAAAGCATTAACTATAAAAGTGATAAATTGAAATACAAGAAAATAAGAACATCTCTTCATCCAATGATACCATTGTTGTTGTTGTTGTTGTTAGTGCCGTTGAGTTGGTTCCGACTCATAGCGACTCTGTGTACAACAGAATGAAACACTGCCTGGTTCTGCACCATCCTCACCATCGTTGCTATGCTTGAGCCCATTGTTGCAGCCACTGTGTCAGTTCGTCTCGTTGAGGGTCTTCCTCTTTTTTGCTGACCTTCCACTTTACCAAGCACGATATCCTTCTCCAGGGACTGATTATGATACCATTAAGACTATGAAAAAGCAAGCCACAAATATATGTATGTATATAATCTTGCATCCAGAATATATAAAGAATTACGACAAATCCATAAGAAAAAAAAAGGACAATCCACTAGAAGAATGGGCAAAAGACTTGAACAAGAACCTCACAGAATAAAATCAATGGTCTATTAACACATGAAAAGATGCTTTATCACATTAGTCGTCAGGGAAATTAAAACTACCATAAGATATCATACATGCCCACCGAAAGAGCTAAAATTTAAAACTCTGACAATACTAAGTGTTAGAAAGTATGTGGAAATAACTGGAATTCTCAATAATTGCTGGAAGGAGTGTAAACAATTACAACCCCTTTGGAAAATAATTTGACACGTCTACTAAAGCTGAGTATATACATAAAGTATATACATGTGCTACTTGTTGCCATTGAGCCAATTCCAATTCATTGCAACCCTACAGGACAGAGTAGAACTGCCCCACAGGATTTCCAAGGAGTGGCTGACGGATTCATACTGCCGACCTTTTGGTCTTAACCACTGCACCTCCAGCGTGCCATACCTACACTATGAGCAGTAATTTCTCCCCTAGGTATATAAGTAAGAGAAATATATACATATGTTTGCTAAACAACATGGAAAAACATACATAGCAACACTTTCCATGGTAGTCTAAAATTGGAAACAACTCAAATATCCACCAATGTTGTTGTTGTCATTGTTGTATGCTGTCGAATCAATTCTGACTTATAACAACCCTACAGGACAGAGTAGAACTGATCTATAGGGTTTCCAAGACTGTAATCTTTACAGAAGCAGACTGCCACATCTTTCTCCCATGGACCTGTTGGTGAGTTCGACACTCTGGGGCAGGTCTACTCAGTCACATGGGGTCACTATGAGATGAAAATTGACTCGATGTCACCTAACAACAACAACGACAATATAAGGCAGAACCTGTAGCTCTCAGCACCGGTAGTCTTCTGTGCATACACCGTATTTTATGCAAATAATGCACACCTTCTGCATTTGTTTGCCAGCCCTGCCCTTCCCCCACCACCATCCCCCAGCTATTTTCCTAAGCACGCTGTGCTAATTTTTTTTTACAGCAACATGAGGAAGATGGTTGGTATGGCAGCACTTGTGAGGGTGCCTCACAGGGGGAGGGCACAGCTGGCAAATGCAGAAGGCACTCATTATTTGAGTAAAATTATAGTAGTCATACAATGGAATGCCAAAGAGTTGAAGTTGTTAGGTGGTGCAAACAGCTAACGTGCTAATCGAAAAGTTGGTGGTTCGAGTCCACCCAGAATGCCTTGAAAGAAAGGCCTCACAATTTACCTCTAAAAAATTAGTCACTGCAAACCCTAGGGAGCACAGTTCTACTCGGACACACGTGGGGTCACCATGAGTCAGAACTGACTCAACAGCAACTGGTTACTGGTAATGAAAACGAACAAACTACATTCAATAACATGGATAAATCTCACCAACTTAATGTTGAGTGAAATAAGCCATACACAAAAGAATACATACTATGTGATTTAATTTAGAAATTTCAAAAATAGGGAAAACTAATCTATAGTGATAGAAATCAGGATAGTACAGTAAAACCTGCGAAAGCAGCAACCTGTGTAAGGCAGAAACCTGTCAGAGAAGGAAGACTCAAATATTGTCCACCTAAAGGAGAGATAGAAAAGTGGTTAAGATTGCACCCTGTCAAAGCAGAAACTTGAGAGACCAGGAAAAATAAGGCAGTCCCATCGAGTTCCAGCTCTCAAAGGTTTCAACCATGTAGTTACCTTTGGAGAGAAGAGGGCACAGCAGGCTTTTAGAGTGCTGGTTATATTCTATTTCCTGATGTGGCTACTGGTTATATGAGTATGTTCACATTACAAAAACATGTATTTATTTTTACTCTTATGATTTGTATGCTTTTCTACATATATATTATACTTCCACAAGAAGACTTAACTATGTAGCAGGTTCAAATTTCAGCTGCCTACTTAAGTGTGTCCAAGAAATAGAACTTCTTTTATTATATGTAACTCAATTTCTATTTTGAATTCCATTCTATCCTTTTAATTCAAAGATTCCCTGCTCCCTTTCCGCTGGGGTTGTGTTTAATTCTGGAGTGGAGCCCTGGTGGTGTAGTGGTTAAGAGCTCAGCTGCTATATAAAAGGTCAGCAGTTTGAATCCTCTAGCTGCTTCTCCAAAACCCTATGGGGCAGTTCTATTCTTTCCTATATGGTGGCGGTATAAGTCAGAATCAACTCAAAGGCAATGGGTACATGGGACTAAGGTTAGGGTGTGTAAGCACCTGACTTTTGTCCATCCTCTATCCATGCTAGCATCAGCTGAGATGCCATCACCCTGTCTTGGTCTCCAGCACATAGAGGTTACTGCTGAGTCACCCCACAGATATACATAGAATTTTAATATTGTTCTCCACAACTCCTGTTGGCACCCCAGAAGGGGAGAGGAGTGGAGAGGACTCAAGGTTCCATTTTGAGTAATCCACAGGCATCCCAGCTTTTGTGGCTTTTCCCCCGACCTGACTCAAGCCTACAGAATTCTGCTCTAGTACTGTAGTCCATGGGTGGCCAAAATGTTTAATGTGCTTGGCTGCTAACCGAAAGATTGGCAGTTCAAGTTCACTCAGAGGTGCCTCAGAAGAAAGGGCTGGTGATCTCCTTCCAAAAGATCAGCCACTGAAAACCCCATGGAGCACAGTTCTACTCCGACACACATGGAGTCACCACGAGATGGCATGTATTCCCTCAAAACTATTGGCTAAGCCATGAGTCCTTTCCATTGCCTTCTATACCTAGGCTGGTTAAACTCAAACACCAGGACGTGAATGGGGGAGGGTGGAGGAAGGGGTAACACCACACACAGTTTAAAGGCCTTTAATTAGTTCTCCTTGCACTTAAAATAAAATCCAAACATCTTAGCCTGAATAATGGGTTAAAAATGGCCTTGAATTCTTTGCAGCTCCTCCCATGAAGAAGTACAGTCTATTTCCCAACGCCTTGAACCTGGACTGGCCTTGAGACTTTTTCTGAGAAACACAATGAGATGGAAGTGGCATTGTACAATTTCCAAGGAAGGCCTCAAGAGCTCTTGCTGCAGTGCTTTATTCTGTGGTATATAGGGTCGCTACTATGAGCTGGAGCTGACTCGATGACACCTAACAACAACAAGTATTAAGAGGTTGTTTTTTTTTTAATTGCTTAATTTTATTTACATAAAACAGTATTTCCTATATAACTCAGTTCTTACAAGAATAAGACATATGAAACTATAGCAAAACATGTTGTCCTTAATACACTGTAAGAAGTTTACAACTCAAACATGTGTAATTAGTCCTCAGCCCAGAGAAGAAACAAGTATTATTTAAAAATCACACCACTTATTTTAATTGAAAGTTAAAGATTATGTTTGAGGATTTCCAGAATTTCCCTTATCCTAATGTTTGCTTCTCCTAATGTTCCACTAAAACGTCTATGAATATATTAAAAAAAGTTATAACATATAACAGAAGAATAATGTCTAAGAACGATAGATAACCTGATGCCAAAATCTAGGAGAAAATTCCCAAAACTATTATGTAGTGAACGCTGGATTTAACAGGGCTGCACATGTTTTGTTTTATGACAAGATGATCCTTTATTAAAGTAAAATAAAAAGTAAGCAAAGGAAGGCAGGCAAGGAAGGTCTGAGGGAAATTTATAACGAGAGAGAAAAGGAAAAAAGGAAGAAAATAAAAGTAATTTTCTGTTTGATGAGAGTCTGAGACCCCCCTACCCCCAAAGGTGTAAACTCCAGAACATTCCATGTAAATCCTCTACTGGGCAGCAGGTGTATTCGGAAAGAACAGAGTACTCATTTGCCGTCTTCACCTCTCATCCCCCAACACCGTATTTCTACATGTATCCAATTCTGAAACCTCCCAGGAAAGCCATGAATTGGGTTTGGACAGTCACTAGCCATGATTCCTGGCTTACCAGGAGGAAAAATTCCTGGGTATTAAAACTCGGTGGGACCATATTTTGTGTGCTCTGCTTCTTCAGAGGCTCAGAGAGACAGTAAATAGTGTTAGAGAAGAATCAGTGTCCTGCCAGCAGCAGAGGCCTGGATGAGAGCCTGCTAGATACTGGGAGTTGGGCCAGTAGCTGTGCTCATCAACCTACAAACCAGCCATAGATGAAGACTGGACATAGTCTAGCTTTCAAGGTCCAGATAGGAACCGAGGGCCAAAAACACCCAGCTCTTTTGCAAACACAGATTCTGAGTTAAGTACTTTCTCATTGAGCTACATTAAGGGAAAAGAAAATATGAGAATATTTTTTAAATAATTATGTTTTTGTTGAATAGATAATACATTCATTAGGGTCAATCATCCAAAATATTTAAAAACAGATAAGATATAATGTCTATCCTTCTTCCTCGTTCCCATTCAACACAATCCTCATTTTTACAAATCTGATAGAAATAAACACATACAAATAAATATCATTTCCCACCTTTTAACTTAAAAGTTAACGTATCTTTTTTACTTCAAAGCACATCTTGACAACATTAAACCAAAAAACAAAACCAGTTGCTATTGAGCTGACTCCCTGTTGGATTGAATGTTGTCCCCCAAAGATATGTGTCAACTTGGCTAGGCCATGATTCCCAGCATTGTGTGGTTGTCCCTCATTTTATGATCTGATGTAATTATCCTCCATTTTGTGATGTGTTGTCAATCCTTACCTCTGCCTGTGGTTATAATCCCATTTGTGAATGAGTTGTGTTACGTAATGAGGCAGGATTAGGTTATGTCCATAAGGATTAGGTTATGCTTATTATGTAAATGAGGCTGGATTAGGGTGTATTTTGAGTCAATCTCTTTTGACATATAGAAGAGATTAAACAAGCAAGCTAAGAAGCAGAGGTGGGGAAAGGGAAATGCGAAGCCACATGATGATTGCTCAGGAGCAGAAGCTCAAAGAGACAAGACCTTCCTCCAGAACCAACAGAGAGAGAAAGCCTTCCCCTAGAGCTGGCACCATGAATTCAGACTTCTGGCCTCCTAAACTGTAAGATAATGAAGTTCTGTTTGTTTAAAAAAAAAAAAAAAAAAATGATGTCTCGCTGCTTCTACTCTTACTCTCTTGGTGCTCTGAGACCTTCATATCAAGAACCCAGGCTAGTCCCTAAGGGAATGGAAGACTGCATGGAGAGAAAAGCCTAGCCCATACATAGCACCAATTGCTAGACATGTGAGTGAGGCCATCTTGGACATCCGCCATTACAGTCACCAGCTGACCACAACTTTATGAGTGAGCCCAGGCAAGGCCAGCAGGAGAGCTTTTTTTTGTAGGTCCAAATTTTTAACCTAAAAGCATGAGAAAATGAATTTTTTGTTTGTTTTTGTTTTTAACTAAGTTTTGGGGTGGTTTGCTAAGCAGTAGTAGATGATTGATACAATATGGCACTGCTTTGCTTCTCCTGACCATCAAATTGCAGCAGGCATTCTCCTTGCTTTCTACACTCCAGGCCTGCTTTGAGTTCCTTAGATGCTCTTAAACTGTTCCCTGCCTCAGCACATTTGCATGTTGCTTCTTCTGTCACATTAAACCCTTTCTCTGGCTAATTTTTTCTCATCTTTCAAGTGTCAATTCCAACCTCAGAGAGGCCTTCTCTGATGACCCAATATAAATTAAGTTTTCCTGGTTGTTCCTTCTGATAAGACTCTGTTGTTTTCTCTTCTAGTATTTATCACAATTTATAATTAAAAAGTTCTTATGTGTGTTTGTTTAAGGTATAGCTCTCCCAATAGACTGTAAGATCCATAAGGACAGGGACCATGTATGTATAATTTACCACCCTATACCCAGCACTTATACTCAGTGTCTCACATGTAATAAGTATTTAATAAACTTATTGAATAAATATATGAATACTTTTTACTATGGCTACTTCCTTGAAAGAATATTTCAGAAACATCCTGGCCATAATGTCCAATGGAACTAGTTCCCTATAATCTATCAATCAAGTCACACAGCTGGGAACCAGAAATACCACTGCTTGAGTCTGTACCCATGTTGAAGGGTAACTGATAGTACGGTAGGTCAAAGGTTATAGCCAAATGAAATGGTCCTACCATCAGGTGAAAGCCATATTAAAAAACAACAACAGCAGCCTATTGCTGTTGAATCAATTCCAATATAGCCAGGATTTATTATCAAGTATTTCAAAATTCCTTCTTCCTCTTATTCTGATTTTAGTAGAAGATAGAAACTACTCAGACACCACTGTCTGAAAAATAAATCTATTTGTCTATTTGGAAATTATTTTAAAATTCAGAACACCTAACTTTTTATTTTTTACTGTAGAAATAAATCAAATTATAGTTGCTATTCTAGTTCCCTAGGGCTGCTGTAACAAATTATCACAAACTGGATGCTTAAAACAACACAAGTTTAGAGTTCTGGAGGCTTGAAGCACAAAATTAAGGTGTTAGGAGAATTGGTTCCTTCTGGAGGCTTTGAGGGAGAATCCATTCTATGCCTCTGTTTTAGCTTCTAGCAGCTGCTGGCAATCCCTGGTGTTCCTTGGCTTACAGATGGTAAACTGTCTGCATCTTCACATCACCCTCTCCTCTCTATATTTTCCCCTTCTCTTATAAGGACGTTTATCAC
The DNA here is from genome assembly GCA_030035585.1 of Dugong dugon. Taxonomy (NCBI): domain Eukaryota; kingdom Metazoa; phylum Chordata; class Mammalia; order Sirenia; family Dugongidae; genus Dugong; species Dugong dugon. The sequence goes on from CM057464.1 coordinate 157,355,994, forward strand.
TGGATTTAGGATCCACCCTAATCTAGGATGATCTCATCTTGAGATCCTTAACTTAATTACACCTTCAGAGACCATTTTTTTCCAAATAAGGTTACATTCACAGGTGATGGGTAGATATATCTTTTGGGAGGCTACCATTCAACCCACAACAGTGGTCTTTCCTAAAAAGACTTACTTTTCCTAAAACTACATACCATTTATGTAAAAGTTTAACTCTAAGCATACAGAGTTTTCCAGGTGGTAATAGGACAGTCAGGGATAGAAAACCGAAGTAGTATCAAAATTAAAACTCAAAAACTAAAAGGATGGAGAGACTGGTAGAACTGGGAACGGAAGCCTGCTCATATACATAGGGTGGATCTGAACCAGCTATAGACAATTGGAGGAAGTCCCGGTGAGCATAAATCATTTATTCATTCTTCCATTAAAAATTAATGAGCACCTATTATATAAATGACTGTTATATACTCAGGGATTTGGAAATGATCAATATCACAAGGTCATGTGCTCCATTCAGGGCTTGGAACCAGTCTGAACTGGTTCAGTCATGACTGGCAAAGCAAAACCAAAGCACATCTGAATGTTTACAATTTGAGTGATCTGGAATAATAACTGGAATGGGAAAAATCACGAGTTGAAGCCCAGGAATAGGAGACTTGGAAGAGACCCAGTGAGCCCTACCAGGGGCCTGATGCATGAGACTGGATTATTGGCAGGACTGTGGAGAGCAAAACACATTCAAAGTGATGCAGTTGCCCACCATCTTTGAGGGAGGCACCACTATTTCCGACTCTGATCAAAATCTGACGGGCAAGAGATTTGGTTTCTATGCAGTGTGTACGCTGTCTTTGTTTTCTAAGAGGGAGGTTAGGTTTCTATCAGGACTTTAACCTGTAATTTTCCTGTTCTGGTTATCATTCCCGATCACCCAAATTTTTAAAATTCTGGTCTGTTCCAGTTTCGCTTTCTCAGCCATGACTGAACTGGGAAGTATTGGTTTGAAGCTCTAGTTCCTTGGTCATCAGAGACCTAAGCCTCTTCCATCTTTCTGTTTTTCCATCATTAGCCCATCTTCTTTCTTCAAGTTTCTTTAATCATCAAATATGGCTGCCGGAGTTCCAGCTATCACATCTAGGTTCCAGACTAGAGAGAGCAGAAAGAGAAAGAAGTCAAAAATATGCCTCCAGCTGTTTAAGCCTCTTTAAAAATGTTTCCCAGAAGCCCTACCCAACGACTTCTACCTACCCTCATTGGCTGTCTCAAACGTCATTGTAGACTGGGAAATGTAGTTTTCCAGCTGAGCGCACTGCCTCTCTACATAAAATTGATTCCTTCCCTATAAGGTCGCTGTGAGTCAGAATTGACTCAGTGGCAACGAGTTTTCTCTTGGGAAGATGAGGAAAATGAATATTTAGGTGGGCAACTAGTATGCTCTGTGACAGGTAATTGTTGGAGTCATGACTCAGAGAAGATAAGTGGAGATGGCATCCAGGGCAGGGGCATTGAGATTAAACCGAAGAAGAATACTTCTTCTTTCCTCAAGGACAGGAGTAAATCCTGCTGGACAGAAGCTGCTGTGTTACTGAGTTTCAACAGCTTCAGTGGCTCCATATCATGCCTATCCTCCACTTTTCAAGTTCTCTTCTACTTTACAGAAAATAACTGATATGGATTTACTATCATTACTCCCTGGATTGTTATTTTACTGTAATTATCATGAGGTTTAGGAAATGGCAACATATATGCAAATCAAAAAAAAAAAAAAAAAAGTTTGCCCTTACAGTATTTTCTTTAAAATTTTTTTACTGTTTTGTAACAAAACCTGAAGTTTAACTTCCCAGCGAAAGCTCTTGTACGCACTTTGACCTTGTCACAAACAAGTAAGGCATTGTATTGTGATCCTCCCCACCCTTCCTACGTGCCTCCGTTGTTCTATAATGCCTCTGTCACTGCCACATGGGCACACTGCCTATGCAAGACCGTCACACTATCGTTTTTTATATTCCACAAATATTTCTTTTTAAAACTAATAAAATACATTCAGGACATGCACCTGAGCTGGGTTTTGCAATGACTTGTGAGCTTACTGAAATTAAACTTGAATTTTCAGCCAGATATTTTATTATTATTATTACTTTTTTCAAGCTAGACACCCTGGGTTTTCCATGGTTTCTTACTATTATCTCATCTTACATTTGCTACTTCCAGGTTACCAAAGCAGCCTCCTTTTGCAAAGAGCAAGCTGTTTTTCAGGAGTCCCTGTAAGCTCTCATAGACACTTCATCCGGGTTCTCCAACTTTCACCACCAAGAAGTGTCTTTTTATGAAGTCACCGTTAACACATTTAGGATCTACCTATGAACTGTACCTTCCTCAGAGTCCCAGAATGTCCTGAGGTCCAATAAGCTATTTGCATATGGTTTATTAAAATTGCTTATATATATTTGATGAAAAAAGTAGTCCATATCTCACTTTATTTTCAGGAGTAGAAAAATAAAAATAAAATAAAATAAAAAGTTCCCCCACATTCAGGATGTTTTTTCAAAGGTAGTGTCATAGGACCAGACCAATGAAGAATTTACTTCTCCTTTTGCATACTGCATCTCCACTTTTTTCTTCTCCATTTCCGTGTAGTTGTTAACCAGACTGTTTCTAGTTCAGAGCTTCCAAAACAGTACCGAGAAAAGCTCTGGGGACATGCTGAGTTCAGGATATGGATGAATATATTTCCCAATAAAACTGAAATTTCCGTTGAAGAATATCACAACTATAAATGTAACAAAAACACACACACAATGAAAATCTATGTAGAAATCGCTACACAAAGAAGACAAAATTGCCACTAAATTCATGGCTTATTAAAAAAAAAAGACTAAATGGCCAAATAGTGAACATAAAATAGTGGGCATCATTGTATTTTGTCTACCCTCTTTTTCAGGTAACCAGACACCTCTTTCCTGAAAAGAATCCAATCTGTGTCCTTTCAGTAAGGGTGACCCTCCCTTTTCCTCATTTATAGGAAATTCAGGCTAGAATGTACCTTCTCCTGCCCTGTTATTAATTCAGGAATGGACAATAATCCAAACAGGATTGGCCTGGGTCTTTCCTGAGATTTCCTATGTCCAAATGGTAAGAGAGTCTTTCTCTCTCTAGGGTAACAAGCCGTAAAAAAAAATAAAATCTGGAACTATCTGCAGCCATCTTTCTTAACCATAAGAAATACCCAAACCTGTTGCTGTTGAGTCAATTCCGACTCATAGCTACACTATAAGATAGAGTAAAACTGCCCCATAGGGTTTCCAAGGCTGTAAATCTTTACGGAAGCAGGCTGCCACATCTTTCTACCACAGAGTAGCTGGTGGGTCCTAACCACAAATCTTCCGGTTAGCAGCCAAGTGCTTAACCACTGCACCACCAGGTGGCTTATAAGAAATAAGCCATCTTTAATCGATTAGAGGAGCCCTGGTGGCACACAGGTTAAGTGCTTCGCTGCTAACTGAAAAGTCTGCAGTTTAACCCACTAGGCGCTCCGCTGGAGAAAGATGTGGCAGTCTGCTTCTGTAAAGATTACAGCCCTGGAAACCTTATGGGGCAGTTCTACTCTGTCCTTTAAGGTCATTATGAGTCAGAATCAACTCATTGTCAATGGGTGTAATCAATAAAAATGAGGTCAATATGTAAAGAGAAGCAGGATGGAGAGAGAGAGAACTTTAACAACAACACTTAAACCTTGGACTCAAAATATTTTCTCCTCTGTTTAAAATAGTTCATATTGAGTTTCTGTTATTTGCAGCTAGAAGATAGTCCCTATCTACTACAGAAGATAAATACATTAAAAAAAGAAAAATTCTAGGAAAGCTAAAGATACACATCTGTGTATACAAATGTATTTACACAGATTTTAAAGCATTGTGTTAGAGAGAGTAAACGTTTTGCATAACTTCATTAGGATGCTTATCTTAGATTCTCAAATCAATTTTGTTTTCTCTGCATCACTAACGTTTCACCTTATATTTCATGGATTGGCCCAGGAATAGACTATCTATTTCTGGTCATTTTAATGGATGTTGAAATTATCAGCATATGACTTTGAATGCTTTGTTTTAAAGGATTGCTTTTTGCCATCCAATAACCAACCACTCAGTTTGTGAAGAGATATCATCTCCATGTGTTGTGAGTAATCATCAAGCTAAAATTTTTCCAAACAGCAAAGCCATCGACAGCACTCAATCTGTAGCAAGTGTGCCTGGTTTGAAGTCTGTCTCTCGCCCCTGCCATAAAGAATAGGGAGGCAGAGGAGTGGTGTGATACTAAACTTAGAACTCATAAAAAATAGAATTTAATGTGTGTGCATCTAAGAGAAAATAGTAAAAATATCCTTAAAGTATTGAGAACTAGTATAAACCTGTCATGGATTGAATTGTGTTCCCCAAAAATACGTGTCAATTTGGCTAGGCTATGATTCCTAGTGTTGTGTGATTGTCCACCATTTTGTCACTTGATGTGATTTTTCTGTGTTGTAAATCCTACCTCTATGATGTTAATAAAGTGGGATTAGCATAAGTTATGTTAATGAGGCAGGATTCAATCTATGAGATTAGGTTGTGTTTTAAGTCAGTCTCTTTTGCCATATGAAAGAAAGAAGCCAGCAGATAGACATGGAGACCTCATACCTCTAAGAAACAAGAGCCAGCAGAAGAGTGCGTCCTTTGGACCCAGGGTCCCTGCACTGAGAAGCTCTTAGTCCAGGGGAAGATTAATGACAAAGATCTTCCCCCAGAGTGAACAGAGAGGAAAAGCCTTTCCCTGGAATAGGAACCCTGAATTTGGACTTCTAGCCTCCTAAACCATGAGAGAATAAATTTCTCTTTGTTAAAGCCATCCATTTGCAATTCTGTTATAGCAGCACTAGATGACTAAAACAAAACCCTATAGTGCAAATGGTTGACACCTTCAGTTGCTAACTGAAAAGTTGTGGTTCTAGTCCATCCAGAGGCACCTTGCAAGAAAGGCCTAACAATCTACTTCTGTCTTAGTCATCAAGTGCTACTATAACAGAAATACCACAAGTGGATAGCTGTAACAAAGAGAAATTTATTTTCTCACAGTCTAGTAGAAGTCCAAATTCAGGGCATCAGCTCCAGGGGAAGGCTTTCTCTCTCTGTTGGCCTTCTCTGTGCAGGAACCTCGGGTCCACAGGACGTGCTCTGCTTCCGGCATTGCTCTCTTGGTGGTATGAGGTCCCTCACTCTCTGCTTGCTTCCTTTTCTTTTATCTCTTATAAAATAAGAAGTGGTGCAGGCCACACCCCAGGGAAACTCCCTTTACATTGGATCAGGGACGTGACCTTAGTAAGCGTGTTACAATCCCACCCTATTCCTCTTTAACATAAAATTGCAATCACAAAATGGAGGACAATCACACAATACTGGGAATCATGGCCCAGCCAAGTTGATACACACATTTTTGGGGGAACATAATTCATCCATGACAACTTCCAAAAATCAGTCACTGAAAATCCTATGGAGCACAGTTCTACTCTGACACACATGGGGTCACCAGAAGTCAGAATCAACTCGATGGCTACTTTTTTTTTTAAATAAACTCGATAATCTAAGCCAAACCTTGAGAAAAGAATTTGAACTACAAAATGCTTTTGCATTCTTAATCTTCATACCACCTTGAATGTTTTTACCACTTGTCACTGGGTCCAAAAAAGCAAGGGCAAATGGACTATTACTCAAACTTACCCAAACTACTGAGAAACAACTCAAGATACATGTCCTGGGGATAGTTGTTCATACACATCAGTCATATTTGTATAGAAACAAAACATATTTGTTATTGATCTACTCAAGTTAAACCACCTACGTTCCCTTACTTGTTGTAATCTTAAGAACTATAGCCTTTATCCCCTGCCAAAGTTTCAGTGTATACATACGTGTGTTTCTATAGCAATATGTTATTACTAACAATTTGTATTTTCATCTTAATTTTTATAAACTGTAAGCAACGGTTTTCAAACACTAGAAGTAAAATGGAGCACCTCTAGAAGCCATGACAATCCATCTTTAAACAATATAAATCCAACCAGAGATGAGTCACACACTAAGGGAGTCACTCAAACCAGGGGCTGTGCTAAGCTGATGATTCATCATTAAACTGAATTCATGTTCACATTTCTCCATAGCTTGAAGGCAAACACAAGAAATTAAATTATTTTCAGAATGCATTTTCTTGACAAACAGGTCAGACTTGCAAGTGAAAATGGTAACTTAGTTGGATATCAAGCTTCCCAGAAGCAACTAAAATAGCTCCGCACAGCGCAGACTGAACCATGTATTTATTTCAAAATCCACTGGAAGGTGCCAACTATACAAGGGAACTCAAGAGACCAATCTTTGTAAATGCCCATGTCTTGACCTCAAGCCCACATCAGGAGCCTATCAGGGGTGTTCTAGGGTAAGGAAGAGAAAGCATTGAGTTCCCAATACCTTCCTGGGTAACTCAGGGCAAATCACTCATTTCCTTGAGCCTCAGGTTCATCACTGATAAAATGATACAAATCAGCCTACAGTTTCATCAGGTTATGGAGAAGATTGAACACGATAATGAACATAAAAACACTTGATGAAATATAAGGTGCTCCACATATATTAAAAAGAAATCATCTTGCCCTCCATACTCCAAAGGAAAAAACAATAAGAAAAAGCCTCTCTTGCCCTGTCTATTGTACTGTGGTGGCTTGCGTGTTGCTGTAATGCTGGAAGCTATGCTACCAGTATTTCAATTATCAGCAGGGATGCCCATGGTGGACAGGTTTCAATGGAGCTTCTAGACTAAAACAGATTAGGAAGAAGGACCTGGAGATCTACTTATTAAAAAATTGGGTACAACAACAGAGACATTGACCAATGGAACAGAATTGAGAACCCAGATGTAAATCCATCCACCTACGGTCACCTGATCTTTGACAAGGGCCCAAAATACATCAAATGGGGAAAAGACAGTCTTTTTAACAAATGGTGCTGGCAAAACTGGATATCCATCTGCAAACCAATGAAACAGGACCCATACCTCACACCATATACAAAAACTACTTCAAAATGGATCAAAGACCTGAATATAAAGCCTCAAACTATAAAATTCATAGAAGAAAAAATAGGACCAACACTTCAGGCCTTAATACATGGCATTAACAGGATACAAACCATAAACATCAACACAAAAAACCCAACAGATAAACTAGATAACTGGGATCTTCTAAAAATCAAAAATCTATGCTCTTCAAAAGATTTCACCAAAAGAGTCAAAAGAGAACCTACAGACTGGGAAAAAATTTTTGGACAGTACAAGTCAGACAAAGGTCTAATCTCCATAATCTACAAAATCCAACACCTCTACAACAAAAAGACAAACAATCTTATCAAAAAATGGGCAAAGGAAATGAACAGACACTTCACCAAGGAAGACATTCAAATGGCCAACAGACACATGAGGAAATGCTCGTGATCACTAGCCATTAGAGAAATGCAAATTAAAACCACAATGAGATACCATCTCACCCCGGCATTACTGGCACGAATCAAAAATACTGGAAATAACAAATGTTGGAGGGGCTGCGGGGAGATGGGAACTCTTATACGCTGCTGGTGGGAATGCAAAATGTTACAACCATTTTGGAAAATGATATGGCGTTTCCTCAGAAAGCTAGAAATAGACATACCATTCGATCCAGCAATCCCACTCCTAGGAATATATCCTAGAGAAATAAGAGTCATCACTCGAATAGACATATGCACACCTATGTTCATGGCAGCATTGTTCACAATAGCAAAACGATGGAAACAACCTCGATGTCCATCAACAGATGAATGGATACACCAACTATGGTACATACACACAATGGAGTACTATGCAACGAGAAAGAACAACAATGAATCTGTGAACCATCTCATAACATGGATGAAACTGGAGGACATTATGCTGAGTGAAATAAGTCAATCACAAAAGGACAAATATTGTATGAGACCTCTATTGTAAAAACCCATGAAAAAATTCACATGCAAAATGTAACAATCCTTGTTGGTTACCAGGGATGGGGGGGGGGAATACTAAATAGGTAATAGATAAGTGGTAACTTGGGTGAGAGGTGAGATAGTACACAGTACAGGGGAAACTAACACAACCTGCACAAGGAAAGGTCATGGAGGCCCTATAGACACATCCAAACCCCCCGAGGGACTGAGTTGTTGGACGGAGGGCTCTAGGGACCATGGTCTCGGGGAACATCTAGCTCAATTGGCATGACACTACTTATAAAGATAATGCTCTACATTCTACCTTGGTGAGTAGTGTCTGGGGTCTTAAAAGCCTAGGAGCGGCCATCTAAGATACTCCACTGGTCTCATCCCTTCAGGAGCAAGGGAGAATGAAGAGAACAGGATTCAACGAAAAGATTAGTCCAAAGGACTCATTGTCCACAGCTACCAAGGCCTCCACCGGACTGAGTCCAGTACAGCTAGATGGTGCCCGGCTACCACCACTGACTGCTCTGACCAGGTTCACAACAGAGGGTTCTGGACAGAGCTGGAGAAGGATGTAGAGCATAATTTTAACTCCCCCCCAAAAAAAAAAAAAAAAAAAGACCAGATTTACTGGCCTAAAGAATACTAGAGAAACCTCAAGAGTGTGGCCCCCAAACACCCTTTCAGCTCAGAGGTGAAGTTACCTTCGAGGTTCGATGTTAATCCTGGGAGTGGACAGCCCAGTAAAACTAAATGGGACTAACGAGGTACAGGAGTCCGGTGACAAGGGCCAGAAGGCAGAGGGGGAGTAGGAAACTGATGATAAGGAACACAAATTGAATAAGGACACTGTCGATGTATTGTGAGATTGTTGGCCACTGCTATAGGGCAACATTTGTAGTAACTATTAAATGGGAGGCTGTTTTGTCCTGTAAGCCTTCATCTTGGGCGAGAATGGCAGCACAATTGGAAGAGCATAGTCAATATCACTTAAATGTGTAAGTAAAAAGTTTTGTAATGGTGTTAAAATAAAATAAAATAAACAAATGAGACTAAAGAGGTACAGTAGTCCAGTGACAAGGGCCAGAAGAGAGAAGGGGACAAGGAAGTCCCCTGGTGATAGGGAACACAAGGTGGAGTAAGGATATTCTTGATGTGCTGTGAGACTGTTAACCATTGTCATAGGGCAACATGTGTAGTAACTGTTAAATGAAAAACTATTTTGTTCTGTAAGCCTTCATCTTAAGTGAGAATAACAGCACAGTTGGAAGAGCGTAGTCAAAATCACTGAACTATGAATGTAGAAATTTTTGAAACGGTGTATCTTTGGCTATCTGTATTTTCATCAAAAAAAAAAAAAAGGTTGAGAATTTAGAGGCTTAATATGTTGTGGGGTTGTTAACCAATGTCATAGAACAACATGTGTACTACTATTTCATGAGAAACTATTTGCTCTGTAAGCTTTCACCTGAAGTACAATAAAATAAAAATAAATAAATAAAAAATTGGCCAGTTACAACCATATGAATAGCAGCAGAACATTGTCTGATACAGTGCTGGAAAATGAGCCCCTCAGGTTGGAAAGCACTCAAAATACAACTAAGGAAGAGCTGCCTCCTCAAAGTAAAGTTGACCTTAATGACGTGGGTGGAGTCATGCTTTTGGGATCTTCATTTGCTGATGTGGTATGACTCAAAATGAGAAGAAAGAGCTGCAAACATCCATTAATAATCAGAATGTGGAATGTATAAAGTATGAATCTCAGAAAATTGAAAGTCATCAAAAATGAAATGGAACGCATAAAGATCAATATCCTGCACACTAGTGAGCTGAAATGGACTGGAATTGGTCATTTTGAAGCAGACTATCATATAGACTACTATGAAGGGAATGAAAATTGAGAGGTATGGTATTGCATTCATCATCAAAAAGAACATTTCAAGATCTATCCTGAAGTACAACAATGTCAATGATAGGATAATATCCATAGGTCTGTAAGAAAGACTTTAGTGGTTAAGAGTTCACTGCTAACCAAAAGGTAGGTAGTTTGAATCCACCAGGTGTTCCTTGGAAACCTTATGGGAGCAGTTCTACTCTGTCCTGTAGGGTCACTATGAATTGCAATCGACTGGATGGCAACAGGTTTTTATAAGGAAGACCGGTTAATATGACTATTACTCAAATTTATGCACCAACCTCTAATGCCAAAGATGAAGAAACTGAAGATTTTTACCAACTTTTGCAGTCTGAAATTGATCAAACATGTAATCAAGATGCATTGATAACTACTAGTGATTGGAATCCAAAAGTTGGAAACAAAGAAGAGGGATCTGTGGTTGGAAAATATGACTGTGGTAACAGAAATGATGCTGAAGATTGCATGACAGAATTTTGCAAGACCAAAAATTATTCATTGGAAATATCTTTTCTTTTTTAACAGTATGTTGTTGTTATTAGGTGTTGTCCAGTTGGTTCCCCCTCATAGGGACCCTGTGTACAACAGAATGAAACACTGCCCAGTCCTTCACCATCCTCACAATCTTTGCTATGCTTGAGCTCATTGTTGCAGCCACTGTATCAATCCATCTTGTTGAGAGTCTTCCTCTTTTTCACTGACCCTGTACTTTACCAAGCATGATGGTCTTCTCCAGGAACTGGTCTCTCCTCATAACATGTCCAAAGTATGTGAGACAAAGTCTCATCATCCTTGCTTCTAAAAAGCATTCTGGCTGTACTTCTTCCAAGATAGATTTGTTCACTCTTCTGGAAGTCCATGGTATATTCAATATTCTTCACCAACACCATACTTCAAAAACATCAATTCTTCTTCATTCTTCCTTATTCATTGTCCAGCTTTTGCATGCATATGAGGCGACTGAAAATACCATGGCTTGGGTCAAGCTGCACTAAAGGCATTGGTGGAAAACAAGCTTCCAGGGATTGACAGAATACCAACTGGATGTTTCAACAATGATGCAATGCTGGAACCATTCACTCCTCTATGCCAAGAAATTTTGAAGATAGCTACCTGGCCAATCTACTGGAAGACATCCTTGTTCATGTCCATTCCAAAGGAAGGTGATCCAACAAAATACGGAAATTATCGAACAGTATCATTAATATCTTCCTTCCTCCAACACTATAGGCTCTTGATCATATGCTACCTCCTGAAATGGTTGCACGTCGACCAATTCTTTTTCATACAGTGACTGTGTATTCCTTCCATCTGCTTTTGATGCTTCCTGCATCTTTCAATATTTTACCCATGGAATCCTTCAAAATTGCAATTCGAGGCTTGAATTTTTTCTTCAGTTCTTTCAGCTTGAGAAATGCTGACTGTGTTCTTTCTTTGTGATTTTCTAACTCGAGGTCTTTGAACATTTCATTATAATACTTTACTTTGTCTTCTCGAGCTGCTCTTTGAAATATTCTGTTCAGCTCTTTTACGTCATCGTTTCTTCTATTCCCTTTAGCTACTCTACATTCAAGAGCAAGTATCAGTTTCTTCCGACATCCATTTTGGTCTTTTCTTTCTTTCCTGTCTTTTAAATGACCTTTTGCTTTCTTCATATATGATGTCCTTGATGTCTTCCCACAACTCACCTAGTTTTTGGTCATTAGTGTTCAATGTGTCAAATCTATTCTTGAGACGGTCTCCAAATTCAGGTGGGATATAGTTGTTTTGGTTATCTAGTGCTGCTATAACAGAAATACCACAAGTGGATGGCTTCAACAAACAGAAGTTTATTCTCTCACAGTCTAGTAGGCTAGAAGTCCAGATTCAGTTTGCCAGCTCCAGGGGAAGGTTTTCTGTCTCTCAGCTCTAGGGGTAGGAGCTTCTCAGCACAGGGACCCCAGGTCCAAAGGATGAGTTCTTCTCCTGGCACTACTTTCTTGGTAGTATGAGGTCTCCCTTTCTCTCTGCTCACTTCTCTCTTTTATATCTCAAAAGAGATTGGTTTAAGATACAATCTAATCTTGTAGATTAAGTCCTGCCTCATTAACATAACTGCCACTAATCCAACCTCATTAACATCATAGAAGTAGGATTTACAACACATAGGAAAATCACATCAGATGACAAATTGGTGGACAATCACACAATACTGGGAATCATGTACTAGCCAAGTTGACACACATATTTTTGGGGGACACAATTCAATCCATAACAATAGTCAAGGTCATATTTTGGTTCTCGTGGACTTGTTTTAATTTTCTTCAGCTTCAACTTGAATTTGCATAGGAGCAATTGATGGTCTGTTCCACAGTCGGCCCCTACCCTTGTTCTGACTGATGATATTGAGCTTTGCCATCATCTCTTTCCACAGATGTAGCCGATTTGACGCCTGTGTATTCCATCTAGCAAGGCCCACGCGTGTAGTCATTGTTTATGTTGCTGAAAAAAGGTATTTGCAATGAATAAGTCATTGGTCTTGCAAAATTCTATCATGCGATCTCCAATGTCATTTCTATCACCAAGGCCATATTTTCCAACTACCAATCCTTCTTTGCTTCCATCTTTTGCATTCCAATCACCAGTAATTATCAGTGCATCTTGACTGCATGTTTGATCAATTTCAGACTACAGAAGTTGGTAAAAATCTTCAAGTTCCTCATCTCTGGCATTAGCGGTTGGTCTTTTGGAGCAGATTTGCCCAAGGCAATACTTCATTTGATTTCCTGACTGCTGTTTCCCTTTCTATGGGCCATCACCCCAACCCATTGTGTGGGGGGCAACCCCCAAGGAATTGAAACCTCTGCAGCTAGCGGTGCTCAGGTAACTGGATTGGGGCTTAGCAAAAGTCTCACCCTACCAAGCTGCCCACCAAAGACACTGTAATGTTAGAACCCAATGTGGAGATGGCCACTGCCACATCCCTCCTGTCTTAGGCTGGGTTCTCTAGAGAAGCAAAACCAGTAAAGTGTGTAAATATATATATAGAGAGAGATTATATCAAGGAAACAACTCATGTAATTGTAGAGGCTAGAACATCCCAAGTCTGTGGATCAGGGTAGAGGCCTCTCCCAAGTCACACGGCCACAGAAGCTGGCAAGCCCAAGATCGGCAGGTCAGAGGGCAAGGCTTCTGCTCACAGGCTGTGCAGATCAATGAATCCCAGGTTCAGCAGACAAGCTGACAGCTCAAGTCCCAAGAACGGGAAATGAGACGACAGGAAGCAGCCGCAGGATCCAGAGAGAGGAAAAACCCAGAATGTCTGCTTATATACAGATGTGGGCCACACCCCTAAGGAGACTTCCTTTCATCTGATTGGCTACTCACAGTATATTCAATCATGGGAGTGATTACATTAAAACACTGAGAATCATGGCCCAGACAAGTTGACACACAATCTTAACCAACACACCTCCCTAAGATACTTCGAGGTGCAAAAATACAACTCTGACATTCCCTTCAGCCAGGCCCCAGCAGGAGGTGAAGAACAACAGTAGAATGTGGGTTTCTCTTCCTCGTCAACATAATCTAGTTGATACTGTGAACTCAGGGTTGCAGCCAGCATGGCAGGGGCGGAGGGTGGAAGACTAGGCATGGCCCAGGATCTCAGGGACAGGAGCAGGGTTCTAAGAACCATCCTTGGAAGACAGCAAGAGGTGGGACTGCACATGAGCTGAGGTTGCAAGCCTCCATCAGACTTTTCTGTGTGGCTTCTTTTAGTGAAAGACAAAAGCACAACTGAAAATATAAAATAGGAATAATTAATGATGAGTAAGCTATGTGTGCTCCCACAGCTGGACTTGATAATTGGTGTGGGGAAGTGGTGGGTGTACACAGAAGAGGTCCAAGATGTAGGCCTTGTTGACAAGCATCATACAAGCTCTTTGGGGAGACCGGGTCTACTATTGATTGTTTATTTGACAGAAACAGAATTCCTAGGAATGGTCTGTGATTAAAGAAGCAGGATCCCATATTAAGACCAAGTCCTTATCACTTGTTACTACTCATGCGATTGAAAGCCTCTTCATCTTTTAGGAATCAAGACATTCCTTCCTTGGTACACAGACTGGATCATGGAGAATGCAAAATAGTGTAGGTCTTGATAAACGTGCCCTAGCAACTGGAGAGACTAAATGCCTACTGAGAATGACCAGACCTTCTGGATTAGAGTGAATGATTCAGGTTCTAAATAAAATGCCAGCTGGCCAGCATAAATCTACTAATGCTAAAGAAGTTATTGTGTGTATACATTTTCTTGAGTTCTTAAAATAGTGGTCTCATACGGTATGTGTCCTTTTGTGACTGACTTATTTCACTCAGCATAATGCCCTCCAGGTTCATCCACATTGTGAGATGTAGTATTCTTTGATGGTTGCAGGGGTGGGGAGGGAGGGGAAGAGGAAATCAGTAACTAGATAGTAGACAAGTGTCAATTTCAGTAAAGGGAAGGACAATACACAACACAGGAGAAGTCAGCACAACCGGTCCAACACAAAAGCATGAAAGTTTCCTAGACACATCCAAACACTTTGAGGGACCAAGAAGCTGGGGCTGGGGTCTGGGGACCATAGTCTTGGGGGACATTTAGGTCAAGTGGCATAACATAGTTTATAAATAAAATGTTCTACAACCCACTTTGGTGAGCAGCACCTGGGGTCTTAAAAGCTTGCAAGCGGCCATCTAAGATACATCTATTGGTCCCATCTCACCCAGAACAAAGGAGAATGAAGAAAACCAAAGACACAAGGAAAATACTGGCCCAAAGGGCTAAAGGACAACATGAATCAGAGACTCTACTAGCCTGAGATGAGAACTAGGTGGTGCCCAGCTACCACCAATGACCACTCTGACAGGGAACACAACAGAGAGTGCCGGACACAGCAAGAGAAAAATGTAGAACAGAATTCAAATTCATATAAAGAGACAAGACTTAATGATCTAACAGAATCTGGAGGAAACCCCGAAACTATGGCCCCCGGAAACTCTGCTAACCCTGAACTGAAAATATTCCTGAAGCCCACTTTTCAGAGAAATATTAGACACACCTATAACACAAAAAATTAATACACATGAGGATTAGGCTTCTTGGTTCAATCAAATATATGAGACAAAACTGGCGTCTCTTGTCCAAAGGCAGGACAAGAAGGCAGGAAGGGACAGGAGCTGGATGAATGAACACAGGGCACCTGGGATGGAAAGGGGGAGTGTGCTGTTACATTGTGGGAACTGCAACAAATGTCACAAAATAATGTGTGTATAAATTTTGAATGAGAAATTAACTTGAGCAGTAAACTTTCACCTAAAGCACAATAAAAAAAAAAAAAAGAAAGGATACAAAAAAAAGTTATTAAAACAGAAACCATGAGACATTACAAAATATATGTAACTAAGGCTTACACCCTCATTTGTGCACTGAATCAATGTTTCTTACGATGCAGTATCATTAAGATCCAGAGGACAATATAAATGGTCTAACATTAAAATAAAAAATTTCTTTACTACATTAATAGATGGCTGACCTTCGAAATGAAGGTATACAGACTAGTGTGTGAAGTGAGAAAGGGGCAGGTAAATGGTGAAGAGATAGTGGGCATGGAGGTCTGGTATCAGGAGAAAGAAAAAGTGAATTTTTTAGAGCCCAAAGAGAAAAATCAACATGGGGTTACAATTAATTATAAATATAAATCTTAAGAATTAAAGTTCTAAAGTTCTATGATGGTATGATCATAAAGGAAGTAATAGCTTTAGTCTTCAAATTGACTTTTTCATATGAACAATTCTGGATAGCCAGATTATTTTATAGTAAGTTTATTGTATAAACTCTAGAATTCAAATGAAAAAATATTTCATCACTTGTACATATTTAGAATGTATCGTTTAACCATAAAGTTGAAAATCTAATTTCCTGACAATTTGTCGAATACATTTTAAAAATACCATTGAAGATTAAAATATATGTTCATAGCCACTCTTATTTTAATTAGATATTTTATTTTGGATGACACTAATTCATTACTATTTTAATTAAATTCTTTTTTGTACTCCTAGCGCTCATTCTGATGCATTAAATATTATTTCTAATGAAAGAAAAGCAGCTTAATATCATCTCAAATTCTGTGGAGCCTTTGTGAAGTTAATTTTTCTCCAAGGATGAATCTTAAAAATGCTTCAACCGCAGAGATTTGAAGCCAAAATCATGTTTAACTTGAACGCTCAGTGACCCAAGAAGAGGATTACTAGAAGCTTTACTGGGCAAGGAATATTGCCACAACTCCAATAAAATTCTTACTGCCCCATCAAGTCTTTAGCATTGAGTTCATCCCCATTCTAACTCTGCCAATTTCTAAGCAGAAAGAATAACTTTTAGACATAGGTTTCCATGGAATCCAGCCTTTTTGATCCAGGGCTTGGCATTGCTATGAATTCAGCACCCTGTTTGTGTGAAGTTGTAATTGTTGTTATATGTTAGCGAGTTGGTTCCTGATGTATAAAAGAAGGAAACACTGCTCAGTCCTGTGCCATCCTCACAATCATTGCTATGTTTGAGGCTATTCTTGCAGCCACTGTGTCAATCCATCTCGTTGAGGGTCTTCCTCTTTTTCCCTGACCCTCTCTACCTTACCAAGCATGATGTCGTTATCCAGGGACTGGTCCCTCCTGATAATGTGTCTGAACTATGTAAGAAAAATTCTCGAAATCCTTGCTTCCAAGGAGCACTCTGACTATACTTCTTACAAGACTGAATTGTTCATTCTTCTAGTAGTGCATAGTATATTTAATACTCTTCGCCAACACCATGATTCAAAGGTATCAATTCTTCTTTGGTCTTCCTTATTTATTGTCCAGCTTTCACGTGCATATGAGGCAATTGAAAATGCCATGGCTTGGATCAGGCGCACCTTAGGCCTCAAAGTGACGTCTTTGCTTTTCAACACTTTAAAGAGTTCTTTTGCAGCAGATTTGCCCAACACAGTACATCCCGACTGCTTCTTCCATGGGCATTGATTGTGGATCCAAGTAAAATGAAATATTTCACAACTTCAATATTTTCCCTTTATCATGGAATAAGCACAAATATGGATCTCTTCAAGTGGGTTGGCCAGGTAGTTGTCTTCCAAATTTTCTTAGCCTACACGAATGAGCACCTCGACCATTGCATCCATTTGTTGAAACTTCTGAATTGGTATTATGTCAATTCCTGGAGGCTTGTTTTTTGCCAATGCTTCACTGCATCTTGGACTTCTTTCAGTATCCTTGGTTCTTAATCATATGCTACCTCCTGAAACGGTTGAACGTTGACCAATTCTTTTTGGTACAGTGACTCTGTGTATTCTTTCATTCTTCTTTTGATGCTTCCTGAATCATTCAGTATTTTGCCCATAAACTAAACCAAACCAACCCCTTGCTGTCGAGTCGATTCTGACTCATAGCAACCCTATAGGACAGAGTAGAACTGCCGCAGAGGGTTTACAAGAAGCGGCTGGTGGATTCGAACTGCCAACATTTTGGTTAGCAGTTGAGCTCTTAACCACTAAGCTACCAGGGCTCCATTTTGCCCATAGAATCCTTCAATATTGCAACTCAAGGCTTGAATTTTTTCTTCAGTTCTTTCAGCTTCAGAAATGCCTAGGGAGTTCTTCCCTCTTGAGTTTCTAACTCCAGATCTTTGCACATTTCATTGTAATACTTTACTTTGTCTTCTTCAGCCACCCTTTGACATCTTTTGTTCAACTCTTTTACTTCATCATTTCTTCCTTTTGCTTTAGCTGCTCCATGTTCAAGAGCAAGTTTCAGAGTCTCTTCTGACATCCATTTTGATCTTTTCTTTCTTTCCTGTCTTTTTAATGACCTTTTGTCTTCTTCATGTATAATGTCCTTGATGTCATCCCATAACTTGTCTGGTCTTCACTCATGAGTGTTCAATGTATCAAATCTATTCTTGAGATGGTCTCCAAATTCAGGTGAGATATAGTCAAGGTTGTATTTTGGCTCTTGTGGACTCGTTTTAATTTTTTCAGCTTCAACTTCAACTTGCATATGAACAATTGATGGTCTGTTCTGCAGTCGGCCACAGGCCTTGTTTTTATTGAGGATATTGAGCTTTTCCATCGTCTCTTTCCACAGATGTAGTCGATTTGATTCCTGTGTATTCCATCAGGTGAGATCCACATGTATAATCGCCTTTTATATTGTTGAAAAAAGGTATTTGTGATGAAGAAGTCATTGGTCCTGCAAAATTCTATCATGTGGTCTCCAGTGTCATTTCTATAACTAAGGTCATATTTTGCAACCACAGGTAATTCTTTGTTTTGAATTTTCACATTCCAATCACTAGTAATTATCAATGCATATTGATTGCATGTTTGATCAATTTCAGACTGCAAAAGTTGGTAAAAATCTTCAGTTTCTTCATCTTTTGGCATTAGTAGTAGGTGCATAAATTTGAGTAATAGTCATATTAATTGCAATTCCTTATAGGCCTATGGATATTATCCTATCACTGACAGTGTTGTACTTCAGGATAGATCTTGAAATGTTCTTTTTAATGATGAATGTGATACCATACCTCTTCAATTTGTCATTCCCTGCATAGTAGTCTATATGATTGATTCAAAATGACCAATTCCAGTCCATTTCAGCTCACTAGTGCCTAGGATATCGATCTTTATGCGTTCCATTTCATTTTTGATGACTTGCAATTTTCTGAGATTCATACTTTGTACATTCCACATTCTGATTATTAATGGATGTTTGCAGCTCTTTCTTCTCATTTTGAGTAATGCCACATCAGCAAATGAAGATCCCGAAAGCTTGATTCCACCCACGTCATTAAGGTCAACTTTACTTTGAGGAGGCAGCTCTTCCTCAGTTGTATTTTGAGTGCCTTCCAACCTGAGGGGCTCATCTTCCAGCACTGTATCAGACAATGTTCTACTGCTATTCGTAAGGTTGTAACTGGCCAATTTTTTAATAAGTAGATCTCCAGGTCCTTCTTCCAAGTATGTCTTAGACTGAAAGCTCCGCTGAAACCCGTTCACCATGGGTGACCCTGCTGGTATTTGAAATACTGGTGGCATAGCTTCCAGCATCACAGCAATATGCAAGCCACCACAGTATGACAATCTAACAGATGAATGGTGGTCCTGTTTCTGTACTCTACAGAAAATATGTGACTGTGTAACACTTTTCCTTCATTGTGTGTATCAGTTTGTAATCACAAACTTATGTGATTATTTAGTTAATGTCTGTCACTTCCAACAGAATATATGTGCCAAAAGAGTGAGCACTGTATCTAGTTTGCATACTGCTGTGCCAGGAACTTACCAGACATACAGTGAACATTTTTTGACTCAATAAATAGAAATCCATGCTGGGAACAGAATAGCAAGCTTCATTGTGTCTGCCTCACCTTTATTCAAGATGGTGGAAACTAAGAGGGATTTGGTCCTAATTCTCATTTATGTTTTAGTTAAACTTTTTAAGTTATATCTTAAATATTATTTAGTTAGAATGTATTAGTTAGTGTTGCCACCCAGCTCATGGTAACCCTATGGACAACAGAATCAGATTGCTGTGATCCATAGGGCTTTCTCCGGCTGATTTTTCAAAAGTTGATCAGCAGGACTCTCTTCCTAGTCTGTCTTTGTCCGGAACCACCACCGACACCTATTCAGCATCATGGTAACACACAAGCCTCCACTGACAGATGGGTGGTGGCTATATTTGAGGTACCTTGGCCAGAAATCAAAACCAGATTTCCCACATGGAAAATGAAAATTCTACCACTGACCCACCACTGCCAAATGTGGGTGAGCCACTGTATAATGCTAACAAGAAAGCTGTCTGGGACACAAAGGCCCAAAGGAGAGAACAGACAATAAGCCTTAGAGTGAAATTACATTCTATATCAGGAGAATTGCATTTTATGCTGGGATCGTGCATGCCCTGAAGTATGCCACAGACCTTTCCCTCTGATCTTTTTCACTCTTTTCCTACATGTCTCCCCTTATCCTTATCCTCCTCCTTATCCTAAGACTATGGAGAGTTAAAGGATGACAAAAGGTACTTCTTCAGATGAAGAGGTCTGTTGTATTTTCCTAATTCCTGCCTTGATCTCTTGGCAGGGAACCTTGGACATTTCCCCACTTTGGGTTCTTTTTCAAGTACAGAAAATTTACAAGCCCCCTCTGTTAAAGATGCTTCTCAACCATTTGAGTAATATAATTTTAAAAAATGATTAGGTTGTCAAAGCCAGTAGAACATTTTTCTCACTATAAAATAATCCAGCTAAGTCATCAAGCAAGCAATATTCATCTAATTTAAAGGAGAAGAGCAGTCTGCTTGGGGGATTGCGAGTTAGCATTATTTCTCTCTGGTTGGCCAATGTTTCTTCCTTGGGGCCCTTCAGTCAACCTCTGGGTTGCATCTGGCACCTACTTCCTATGCTGATCACAGTACCTTCTGCCCACTTTTCATATGAAGAATTCTAGGTTCCCAAACTACCTTACCCTTTGCATTCACTCCCACCCATTGTCTCTGTACCCAGATCTGGGTTATCCAGCAGGCTAATTTACAGTGGTGATAAGCTGATAGTAGCTAAAGGATTTGATCCTGGGAAGTATTTGTATTGGAAACCAGATGTAATGCCTTATGCACAAAGACGTTAATCTCTAAAACTGACATTTCAAGAAGTACGGGGTAGGGACTTGCACTGAGTCAGTGAGGGTGGGAGAATATTATGGGCTAATAACTAAATATTGGGATTGGGGGCTGCAGCTCTTGGAATACAGAAACACAGGAAAAGGTTGGGTTTCTTGGGAGTATACATAAAACTGGTGAGGCATAAAACAGATGGAAACAAGCATACAGGAAACTGAAGAAAACTAAGGAGAGCTGTTCTGGTTGGTGGTGTCCCCTATGCTTTCTGTCAGAGAGTGAAAGGGCACAGTAATTAAATGAATATACATGGTTCATACTCAGTCAACAGCTGAGTGCTCAACCTCTCAACCCCTTAACTACTGCTCACTTAAATTAGATCCTTGAAACCTTAAAGTGTCTCCTCAATCTATGCCTTTTCTTAAGACCTAGATCTTACTACAGGTGTGTGGTCTGAACTATCTTTATGAATTTAAGCTACAGTGAAACTCCCTAATTTTCCATCCTCTGCGGGTGTGTTGACTTATCTGCCTTTTCCTCTTTACCTTTCCTCAGTGCATGTTACCAGTAATCCATGGCGAGAGGTAGAGATTACTTTGAATAGCCTGAGAACTACTTAAATTTTTATCTCTCAGTGATTGTTAGCCACGAAGTTTAATCATTACTATTAAAGAAGTTCAGTATAATTCAGAATTTACAATAGAACTGAAGTTTTTCTCAAAAAAAAAAAGAAACCCTTCAAACCCAGCCAAGTTTTTCACCATCAAAAAGGCTTTCCCTTAGTGCAGGAGTAGGAGCCAGGTGACAAGAATGGGGAGGCCCAGGTGAGGTCACAATGAGCCATTATAGACCAAGCCATAAAAAAACAAACCAAACTCATAGCTGTCTAATCGATTCCAGCTCATAGAGACCCTGTAAGACAGAGCAGAACTGCCCCGTAGGGTTTCCAAGGCTGTAAATCTTTACGGAAGCAGACTGCCACATCTTTCTCCTGCGGAGCAGCTGGTGGGTTCGAACCATCGACCTTTCAGTTAGCAGCCGAGCAATTAACCACTGCACCACCAGGGCTCCTTGACCAAGCCATATAGGACCAATAAGCACCACCATCCATCCAAGACAGGCCTAGCCAAGGCTGGCCTCAAGGTCAAATGGTGGTATAGCAGTAACTGTTTAATTCCCTTTTGCTACAATTTCTCTTATTTAACCTCTTCCTTTTCCTGGCCCTTTTGATTCAGAAGAAAACACTAGTTATGAACCACCACATATTATTTTCAATATTTAAATTTTCTAAACATGAACAATAAGTGCTGAGTGAGTCTCCCTCATGCCAAACCTCCCCACCCTCCCAGCCCCCTGACTGGTCTTCCCCCATCCACCAACCAAGCCTCTCTCCCCTGTTCTCCACCATTGAGACTTAGCATGATCTTATCACCTAATGCCCTGTTCCTCCTGGGTCTTTAAGATGATCAGAGGACCACGTCAAATATTCCATCTTTAATAAAGCTTCAGGAAATCTCAGAAACAAGACTGTTTGATGGAGATGGGAAGCAATTTTATACGGAAGTGTGCCTAAGGAGACAAATATCAAGTTTTAGCTTTAGGCATCAATCTGGGCAAAGAGAAATCCAGCTTGTGAGCAAATGGCTATTAGAGTGCTAACAGTCCACCAGCAGCTGTAATATGTTAGAGAGAAAGGGTCGGAAAGGGAACGCAACCATATACTACACCGGTACTAGTTATTTTACACGCGTCAGTTCAATTCCAGAGTCCCTGGGTGGTGCAAACAGTTAACATGCTCAGCTGCTAACCAAAAGGTTGGAAGTTTAAGTCCACCCAGAGGCATTTTGGAAGAAAGGCTTGATGATCTACTTTTGAAAAATCAGCCATTGAAAACCCTGTGGAGCGCAGTTCTACTGTGACATACATGAAGTTGCCATGAGTCAGAGTCAACTCAACGGCAACTGTAAAAAAAAAAAAAAAACAAAATTTCCATTCCACAAATATCAAGAGCCAGCCATGTGCCAGACATGTGATATATGCCAGATTAAAAAAAAAAAAAAAAAAAAGACAATGTGTTTTCTTGCCCTCACAGAGCTTACAGTTTAATGGGCAAGAGACACAATATGATATGGTGTGACAAGAGCTATGACAGGGGAAAAGAGTGAAGTCAGGGCTTGTAGGAGGGATTCATAAGTAGACTTGGAAAATCAGGGAGGGCTTCTGGAGAAAGTGACATCCAACAGGGGACTAAAGGCTGGGTGGCAGTTACCCAAACAAAAATGAGGGTTGGGAGGGAAGTGAAGCATTTAATCTTGACCACAGTCCTGGAAAGTATGTATGACTGGTTCTATTTTCCCGGCATGGTAACCAAGACTTACAAGGCTTCAAAAGTTACCCAAGTCAAAAATCCCATCAGTGGTGGATCTGAACTTGGTCCGCAGGTCTGTCAAAGCCCAAGCCTTGTAGTTCCTTATAGTATATAGTTCCTCGTACTACACCAGGCCTCTGGCTGCACCTCACCTCCTTACCTGTTCTAGGCCCTCAGAGAAGCACCTGACAGGATGAAATGTCTGGACAGAAAGGAGGGCAGGACAAGACTCTAATCAGAACTGTGGAGATTTTATCACTAAGATGCAAGGCCCCCAACAAGGGTATCCTTCAGATTCACCATGGATTTCCTGTGCATTCTCTCTCTCCTCAGGACAAGCCCAGTGTCCAAGCAGCACACAGTAAGCAGACTTGTTCCTGAAAAAGTACACACAAATGATTTCTAAAAGCAAAGAAGTTTTTATTTAGAGAGGACCTGTCATGAATGCCTTTATAGCAAAAAAGTGTTTTGTAGAAGCGAAAGCATCTCTTTTCCTTTAAAGTGAGGCAGACCTGCATTTCTGGGAGTTGGCTTTTCATATTACAGCAAATTTCAGGAGATCACAGACAGTCGGAGACAGTCAGAGGCGAAGGGCCTCGATAAAACAATTGGCTTTCCTTCTGGCACCTTTTGTACGTGTGATATACTATGAGAAGAAAATAAAGGGACTGACATAAATGTCCATCATTAAGTATATTTATTTAGACCCTGGATGGCAAAAGGCAAGAGTTGCAGAGATTAATGAAGAAATAAAACACCCTTTTGACTTTTTTCTTTACTCAGTGATATTGAGCTTGTTTAGGAGCCTGCTTGCCTGATTTGAGGCCAAGTTATTGCAGGCCACACCTACCATATTTTTACACAAATAACACACGTCTTCTACGTCTGGTTGCCTGCCACCACCACCACCCCCCCCCCCACACACACACACAAGGTATTTTTGTAAGCACACTATTATAATTTTTTTTTACAGCAACATGTAAAAAAAATGGCATAGTGGCATTTATGAAAATACCTTGCAGGAGAAGGACGTGGCGGGCAAACAAATGTAGAAGGTGTACATTATTTGCATTAAAAAATACAGAAGACCTTTCCAGGCAATGAGAGCTTCCTTTTTTATGAGATTGAAGACAAGAATAAGATAGCAGGTCTAGGACACATAAAACACCCAAACCAAACTTGTTGCCATTGAGTTGATTCTGACTCATAGAGACCTTATAGGACAGAGTAGAACTGCCCCATGGAGTTTCCAAGGAGCAGGTGGTGGATTCAAACTGCCAGCCTTTGGGTTAGCAGGCAAGCTTCATAACCACTACAGCACCAGGGTTCCCACAGGACACACAGATGTATAAAAATCCTCTCTATTAGAGGTTTATTTATTGTGCAAGTAACAAGATATAACATAGCTAATGCTTCACTTTTCATTTACAGCCCAGAATGGAAACCTGCTAAATAGGCAAGGCAATCATGCCTTCATAATCATATATTTGGGGATTCATGCAATGTGCGTACAGGCTGAAGGCACACACACCTGCTGATTGACATGGATGTTTCAAACTAAACTAAACTCTCTCAGGTCCTGCACCATACCTATGATCAGTTGCCAATCAGACCATTGTGATCCATAGGGTTTTCATTGGCTGATTTTTGGAAGTAGATTGTCAGGACTTTCCTCCTTGTCTATCTTAGTCCAAAAGCTCCACTGAAACCTTTTCAGCATCATAGAAACACACAAACCTCCAGTGACAGATGAGTGGTGACTGCAAATGAAGTGTATTGGCTGGTAATCAAACCCAAGTCTCCGGCATGGAAGGCAAGAATTCCACCACTGAACTGCCATTGCCCTCTTATGTGACCCTAGCTCCAAGCAAACCTCAGTTGTGTACTCTCTCTCTTTTCTAATACCAAAGACATTCACCCTGACCTAGTGTTTATCACACACAAACCTATTCCATCTATCTAAATCCTCATCAACTCTTAGTTCCAAATCTGAAAAAAAAAGTATTTTTTAGTTCTGCCATTCCACCTAGATTCCCCATATCTATCTGTTATTGAAGGTATATGACCTGAATTCATCCTAATATCAGTTGTCTCTCTCTTGTTGCATACCTCCTCCCCTCCCCACCCACCACCACTACCATTACCACCACCAGGGTAAACTCTGAAGTAAGTCAAAGACAAGTCAATGAGCTAAGAACCAGTCCTGTTATTTATTAAATTTAGAGGGCTCCCATTCATATTCTCATATTCTGGAGCTGGCATCTGGCCTAGGCAGCTTTCTGTTTCGCACTTCCACCATCCCATCTTGCCTTCCCCGCTTCTTTCAGGCCCCCAGCACACTCCTAGAGCCCTCATCCAAAGAGCAAAAGAACACTGTGTACCGTGGTAGTTCTTACATTTTAGCAGCTCCCCACTTTCAACAAGGCACAGATAGTAACTGGAAATAAACCAAGACACGAGAGTAGCAAGGGAATTAGCACATAATAAGAACCTGTTTTGCCCTCATTACTTCTTCTAGCCTAGGGTAGTGGTTAAGAGCACCGACTCAGGAGCCATGGTGCCCACGTTCACACTCCAAGTTTTTACTTTCTCGTGTTGTGACCTTGGCCACATGACCTAGCCTCCGTGTCTTTGTTTTCTCATCTGTCAAACAGGGAAAGAAATAGTGCCAATCTCAGAGGGTTGTGATAAGGATGAAATGACTTCATATGTGTAAAGTATGTAGCACATATAACAATTGTTGTTGTTAGCCACCCTCGAGGTGGCCCCCAACTGATTACCAACCCATGCACAATGACATCAGACCACTGTGATCCATAGGGTTTTCACTGGCTGATCTTTCAGAAGTGGATCCCAGGCCTTTCTTCCTAGTCTGATTTAGTCTGGAAGCTCCACTAAAACCTGTTCAGCATCATAACAACACGCAAGCCTCCACTGACAGACAGAGGTGGTGGTTGCACTTGAGGTACATTAGCTGGGAATTGAACACAGGTCTCCTGCTTGGAAGGTGAGAACTCTACTGTGGAACCACCACTGCCCTCAAGCCAAAATAAACACTGGCTATTATTATACCCACCACCCATCTGTAGTGAGCAAATACTGGGAATGCTGCAAATGTAACTCTTCTGCAATGCAGATTGGTGTCATGGGTGACTTTTGCTCAGATGTCTGCTATAAAATGCTTGTGAATGTCTGTGAAATTGTACTATGGCTACGGGGGAGAGATTTTCCATAGGTTGTACTGTGGTGGCTTGCATGTTGCTATGATGTTGGAAAGTTATGCCACCCATATTTCAAATACGGGTGCAGGTTCA
Source organism: Dugong dugon (assembly GCA_030035585.1). Classification (NCBI taxonomy): domain Eukaryota; kingdom Metazoa; phylum Chordata; class Mammalia; order Sirenia; family Dugongidae; genus Dugong; species Dugong dugon. The sequence goes on from CM057464.1 coordinate 157,382,313, forward strand.
CCCATGGTGGACAGGTTTCAAAGGAGCTTCCAGACTGAAACAGACCAGGAAAAAAGGCCCCACTATCTACTTCCTACAATTAACCAATGAAACTCCTCTGGATCACAACAGAATATTGTCCAATATAGTGCTGGAAGGCAAGCCCCCTAGAACGGAAGGTAACGATGGACTCAAGTATGCCCACAATTATGAGGATGGTGTGGGACCGGACAATGATTTGTTCTGTTGTACACTGGGTCGCCATGAGTCGGAGCTAACTCAATGGCAACTAACAACAACAATTATTATACCAGGCTAGGCAAGTTGAGAGCCTAGCCAGTAAACCTTGCTGCTTTTCAGCCAAAAAAATAAAAAAGCAGAATTTAAATAGTTCTTTATTTCTTCTTGACACAGCTTTCTCTTAGTTCAATGTTGCTTTGGAGACATGGGAAGTACTTTAAGGTGAACGCTCTAGAAATGCTATGCATGATTGAGAGACGTTTACAAAGTAAACGTAAGGTTGGATAGTTTTTCTCTTTGTGGATGCGAAGAGACTAGAAATCAGGCAGATTCTCCCAAAATTTCTTTGTAAAAGAGATGAATTGTCCACCTAGGACATGAGCCCTGAAACTATAAATCAATCTCTTTCTTCAAATCATGTTGTTGGAATACAGCATTTTTTGTTGTGACTTCTCATTGAAATAATTGATGATGCTACATCTCCAGAATCCTTCATCCTAAGAAGAAAATGCTTCAACTATAACTTGCCCCCGTATTTACATTCTGTCCCTGTCTAAATGGGATTAAATGGCCAGCCACAGAGAAGCAATCAGTGCAAATGCCATTTGCAGGTATGTGGGCTTGAAGCAGGTCCTACCCCATGCCTGCTAGACAGTGCATGGCCGGAGATCCGGTGAAGGAATAAATGAAACAGGTCAAGAGTGCAGCAACCAGCCGCTGCAGCTGAAGGCTTATTTCACTCGGGAATTATAAGGGAGGGCTTTCTAGACAATGCTTAACCTAAGAGTTATTACTTCCACATATAAAGTCAGGGAGCTATGGAAAACCTCTCCCCCCACAGCCATAGTAAAATCTCACAGAGTTTCACAGGCATTTTATAGCACACGTCTGAGCGAAAGGCACCCACGGCACCGATTTGCATCGCTAAAGACTTGTATTTGCAGTATTCCTAGTATTGGCTCACTTCATTTGGAAGGACAACCACGGTCTTGTTTAATGAGTAATTCAATTTTCTGAAATCAAAAAAAATTAAGCTTATACTTTTCTAAGCCAATGTCTAAAAGTAAAACGCTAGGATCTAGTTCTGGACACCATCTCCTTCTGTCTCCAATCTATGCTGTCTACTTTTGGGGTGTGAATAAACTGCAAGGATCTCGGCTTCCCCATTTTTTATGTCTGAGCGTGACCTTGAAAAGCTCTCTGCTACTGCTATTCTGGCTGCTAGCCAGGTCAACAGTTCAGTTCAACAAACATTTATTACTTGATGATGGTCTCAGGTTCCCTCATGTTCTCTTCTTTATACCTTCTCTGAAAAGCTTTGACTTTGACCCTCTCCCACCAAAGACAAATGTCAGGCCATCTGGTCAACTAAGGAGCCCCAATCATAATTCCATAGGATCAAGTCTTCAATGATTAACTTACCCTACCCTCTTGGTGATACTTCACATATTCTGGCTTCATGCATATATATATATATATATATATATATATATATATATATATATATATATATACAATACACTGACCCACTTCATCTCAGAACTTGTGTCACTTGATGGTTATCTCTGCGGGGTCTGACAATTCTAAGCTTTGACTTTGTCAATAACTAGTATGAGCAGGATTGACACAGTGGCTGCAAAAATGGGCTCAAGCACAGCAATGATTGTGAAGATGGCACAGGACCAGGCAGTGTTTCATTCTGTTGTACTTTGGGTCTCTGTGAGTCAGAAGCGACTCAACAGCACCTAACAACAACAGTGCGAGCCTTCGCTAGACTTGAGGTTTGAAAAACCCATTTGACTCTTCTTAGCATGTCTAGAGGTGGTACTTGTCTTGCCCCTGTGAATTTAGAGAGGAAAACATTGCTTCAGTTCAGAGTCTTCTTACAAAGATCATCTGCCTGAAAACAACAGGCTCCTTCCTTTTTGGTTTTCCCTCAACAAAACTTCTCCAACCACTGTATCTACCAGCAGGAATGAAAGCTTATCACAAGTTGTCCATAACAAGACCAAAACCTGATAACACTTTTACTGCCCACCAATATTTGTTGTTGTTATTGTTAGCTTCCGTGGAGTCGGCCCTGAAGCATAGGAATACCATACGCAAGAGAACTGAACTCTGTCAGACCTGTACCGTCTCCATAATTGGTTGCAGATCAGACCATTATGATTCATTGGCTGATTTTTGGAAGTAGATCTACAGGCCTTTCTTTTTAGTCTATCTTAATCTGGAAGCTCTGCTGAAATCTGTTCAGCATCACAGCAACTTGCAAGCCTCCACTGACAGATGAGTGGTGACTGTGTATGAGGTGTATTGGCCAGGAATCGAACCCAGCTCTCTCACAGAGAAGATGAGAATTCTACCAGTGAACCACCCATGTCCCCACCCATCAACATAGTTCTATCCACATCCACTACTGTGGATCGCACAAAAGATAGAGCAGTAACTTCTGAATAGCAGACTAGAACCGCCCAATAAAAACAGAGGTTCTATGGTATTTGAAGTTTTCCAGCCCAGTTACAATCAATTCATAACAATGATGAAATAGTCTGTTAGTCCATGTTCTGGGTGGGCTTCCTGATTGCTTAGTGTGGTCTTATGGAAGAATATAGAATACCTCAAAAGGAAGACAAATAGTTTAAAAAGAGGCTTTGGATTAGAAACAGGTGCTAACATCTTCCATTAATGTGGGTAGAACCAAAAAAAAAAAAAAAAAACTATTGCCATTGAGTGGATTCTGACTCATAGCAACCCTATAGGACAGAGTAGAACTGCCCCATACGGTTTCCAAGAAGTGTCCGGTGGATTCGAACTGCCAACCTTTTGGTTAGCAGCCATAGCTCTTAACCACTATGACACCAGCATTTCCATCAATGTGTACAGAAGGAAAGTAAAATCAGATTTAGAGCCTCCAGATTGGTGCCAGAACTAACTTCGGAAGAGAATATATTCAGCAATTTTTAGATTAATGCCTCGTCTCTAAGTTTCAACCAGTTGCAAATATACTTTACGCTTCCCTTCTGTTTTCCACTACTTTCTTTCCAACTTTGAAAACTCTTGTACACCAGTTTCATTGCTGGAAGACCTATAACACGAAGACTCTACAGAGGGAAAGACCTGCTATTCATTAATAATGGTGACTCTTTAAAAGTCAGATGCTTACCTAAAACATTCCATGGGAATGCTATGGAGACCCCCTTCTGTATGCTACTCACAGTTTAATGCTTAACTATACTACGGTCCAGTGCCTTCAGTTCTGCCCTGCCCTGCAGCATGTACCTGAGCCTCTCAGAAGTTAATGGATCACTCATTGTGCTGGATTTTTCTTAGCTCATCCACTTCCCTAGAATTCAGAATTTGCTGCCAACGTTTTCACTCTTCTGCAAAATCGATACAGCACTATTAGGACCTGATATGCCCTGAAAAACATCCAGCAATCATAATTCCACGTTTAAACCTTTGAATCCAAGAAATAGTAATCAAAAAAGAGAAAAGGCAGAGCTAAAAGGAACATTGTATATAGCTCTAGTTAATATATTTAACTATTTCCCACTTCTAAAAAGTTAGAAATAGTGACTCAAAATCAAAATACTAAAAGAGTAGGAAAGAAATTATCGTTTAATAAAGACGTTTAATTCCACTGGCTTTTCCTAAGCTATCTGGTTTGATTCTCCCAACAACCCTGGAAGATAGATATTATTATCCTCATTGTACAGATAATGAAGTTGAGGCTCAGAGAAGTTATTTGCCCCAGTTTACATATACTACATGGATATATAAGAATTATAAGCTATATATAACATCAGGATTTAAATCTAGGAACACTCATCCCAGAACTTTTCAACAAACACTTAGTGCCTTCCTAAAATCAATTGATAGTGTTATTATTAGAACCATCGATCAATATTTTCCCTTTCATGTGATCATTATAGTTTAATATACATTATGGACAGTGCTCAACCTTAAAAGAGAAATGATCCAAGACCAATAGTTCTAAACCTGGCTGATCACCAGAATTACCTGGGTAGCATTAAAAACGAAAGAATTTCCTAGGCTCTATTCCAAGTCTATTGAATCAGAATCACTGGGAATAGGCCCAGAATCTCCATAAATACAAAGATCTCAAGATGATTTTCATCATCAGCCAAGTTAAGGAGCCATTAACTTCTATGGCAATGGTGACAAAAAGACAACACTAACTTTGAGATTGATTGCATCGTATTTTTTCAAAGTATTGTAACATCTTTTATTTCGTTTGTTCCTCACATCCCTCCTGGGCAGTAGGTGGAGTAGATATTTTTTATCCTTGTTAGATGCAAACACAAACCAAGCTCAATGAAACAGGGAAACTTTAAGTATCTTCTTCAACCTTCCTAGCTGAAAATGGACCATCTAGGAAAATCAAATTGGGTTTGGATGTACAGAATTAAGAATTGAATGCTATTTACTAGATTTTCATCTCTCCTCTCCTTTCTAATATCCCACTTTGGTTGAATAGGAACTACCTCCCACCTGATTATCAGATTACTAGTTACCGCTTGGATTGGAGAAAAAGAATCAATAAGGAAGTTTCCTTATCAATAGGTTTTGGAAAGGCAATTGTTCAAGTCACAGCTCTTCGGAGATGAAAATATCTCTATGATGATTTCAATCAGAGAAATCTGGGGGCCGAGGTGGGGAAAGGAGGATGTTTTAGAGAGGAAAAATACTACCAAAAGAAAGAAATAATGGGAAAAAAATCCTCATATATCCTACGTATAGCTTTCTTCTCCCAATTATCTATTAAAAATACCTTATCAATTTGTATGTTTCTCTCTCTTTTTTTTAAGGAGGTCCCTGGGAGCCCTGGTGGTGCAGCATTTAAGAGTCTGGCAGTTTGAATCCACCAGCCGCTCCTTGGAAACCCTATGGGGCAGTTCTACACTGTCATATGGGGTCTCTATGAGTCGGAATCAACTCAATGGCAACGGCGTTGGTTTTGGTTTTGGTTGGTGGTGCAGTGGTTAAGAGCTCAGCTGCTAACCAAAAGGTCAGCAGTACAAATCCACCACTTGCTCCTTGGAAACCCTACGGAGCAGTTCTACTCTGTCCTATAGGGTCGCTGTGAGTTGGAATTGACTCGGTGGCAATGGGTTTTTTAATTTTTAATTTCATCCATTTTTATATTTCAGAGCATTTTCAGGTTTACAGAAACAAGAACAGAAAGTACAGAGTCCCCAAATACCATATCGTCTCCTCACTGCCCACAGTCTATTAACATCTATTAACGTTAGTGTGATGCATTTGCTACAACTAATAAACCAATATTGATACATTATTAACTAAAATCCGTAGTTTACATTTTTATTGGTAGTTGCTGTCCAGTCGGGACCAACTCATGGTGACTCCCTGTATAACAGAACAAAATGCTGCTTGGTCCTGCAGTAGCTTACATTAGGATCCACTCTTTGTGTTGTATGGTTCTATAGGTTTTGACAAATGTATAATATCACTTTTTCAAACTGGCTTCTTCCACTTAGTAATATGCACATAAGTTTCCTCTATGTCTTTTTATAGCTTTCATAGCAATCGTACTCCTAGATATTTACCAAGATGAAAACTTATGTCCACCAAAAAACCTGCACACAAATGTTTATAGAGGCTTTGCTCATAATTACTGAAAACTGGAAGCAACCAAGATGTCTTTCAATAGGTGAATAGGTAAATAAACTGTGGTACGCAATATGATGGAATATTTCAATGATAAAAAGAAATAAGCTATCATGCTATAAAAAGTCTCTAATTCTGATGAAGGGAGTTATGATATAATTAGGGACCAAAGCTTCATTTCACTTAATCCTAATAATATTATGTCCAAGTATTCCCAGACTCCTGTGATGAGGATGCTTTACCTTTGCTCCCCATCTCCCCATTTCCTAATTTGAGGTGAAGAAGCAGCTACACCTCAATTACATGGCAAGCATCATTATGGTGGGGGCCCCAAAGTCCATGGGGATGTTTCATAAAGAATGTTGCCTCAAGATGTAAATTATTAGTAATAAAATAAATGGAATATAATATGCTTCGGTTTAAAAAAAAAAAAAAAAAAGCTTCCAGAGTAAGCGATTGGGTGATTTGTGAGGCATTTGCACAGCTCTCTCTCTCTCTGAGGTGGCTCTGGGTAGCATCCTTGCAATACTCACCCATTTTGGGTTGCCAAGGACTTTGGACTTATTTCTCTTCAAATACTAAGCATGCTTCCCAATATTTGATAAAGATATTTTGAAAAACTCAGCATATTACGCATAGTTTCATAATTCTCATTGCATGACTTGTTTTGGGCTACATCTTAATGGATGATTTTTATGATGCAAAGATAAGCTGTGTGACCCATTAGAAACACCTACAAATGCTGAGAGATTATATCAACATAGTACCTAGTGTTCCATCAGTTACATAACCTTTCCAAGTATTTGAATGTTTGGCAACATGTCAACCAAATGCACATGTATGTATCTTCTCTCATGTAGACATATCATGGTCATGCTGCATTTTGAAGGAAATCAATATGAACTACTAAATCAACAGTACCATACCCCAGTTCAGTATCTGGTCTCAAATGGTGGCACTGTGTAGAAGCCTCAGGGCTTGGTTTGCAGCCTGAAGTCACCCCCCTAACGCCAATTCCATCCAGAATGTATTGACAGTATTTCATGCTTTCCGCTTGTCTGCGTAATGACAGTTCAAGCCTAAATTAGGAGAGCATGCAGAGGAAAAAGCCAGAGAAATAACTTGGAATTATGCCACAGGTTTTACATGCAGTCCACTGAAGAGAATAAAACTTTCCCATGGTGGAACGTAGGCCATGTGTATACAAGTGCAGTTAAACCAAACACAACTACATTTTTTGTTCCCGGCTGATTCACTGCTGCTTATCTACAAAGCCACAGAATGCCAATAGAGAAATTCCTGTTGCATAACTATTGTCCAAATGGTTTTATGGGGGGAAAAGTGGCCAAATGCTTTGGCTCTAGTCCAATTTGGCTAGGTTAGGCATATGCACGCTCATCCTCATGCTGGTAATGAGTATACGCAATCATAATTGTGCATGATCTGGCTCTACTGTACTCTTTTAGTCTCAACTTGTACACTGCTTATAACCCTTGTCCCTACCCCCAGTGTCTATGGCCTTTAAAAACAAAAACAAACAAGCAAATCGTCACCGGAGACCTACCATGAACCAGGCACTGTTCTAGGTCCTGAGGTTACAAAGGGATCAAAACAGAAAAAGCCATGTCTCCACGGAGCTTACGTTCTAATGAAGGAATACTGTCACTAAACAATTAAAAAGTACAGTGTGTGTGGCAGAGATGGCCATCTGTCCACCAACATTTCCAGAGTGGAGTTGTTACTTTCAGGCAGTTGCCCAAACAGGGACTAGATTTCCCAGCCTCCCTTGCATCCAACAGTATCCACATGACTGATTCTTGCCAATGTAACATGTACAGAACCTGATGTGTCTGCTTCACTTATTCTTCTGTTTCTGCTAGATACAGAGGACTCTGAGGCTTCCAAGGCAGAGTCTCAAGATGGTTGAGTCCCTAAATCCTAGGTGAGGGAAAACCATTCACCACCTCGAAACATAATATCAAACTGTTAATAGAGTATGTAACATACCTGAATTGTGTTAAACTACAGAAGTGTTGTGGTTAATAATGTGCTACCATTAACCTAACTAATATGTCAAGTGGCCATAAGCTTTACGGAGAAAAACAATAGTAGACAGAGAAGGAGGGAAGTAATGGGTGGGGAGAGTTGCTAATCTAAATGAAGTGGTCAAAGAAGACTTCACTGATACAGTGACATGAGCAGAGACTGGAAGAACTGAGGACACAAGCTAAGTGAAACCCCTGGGAAAAGCTTTGCACAAAAAAGGAGCAGTGCGTGCAAGAGTCCTGAGAAGGGAACATACCTGCTATGTTCAAGGACCATCAAGAAGGTCGAGATGCCTGAAGTGGGGTGAACAATGGGGTGGTTGGTAGAAAATTAGGTCAGAGAGGAAATCGGGGGCTCAATCATGCAGGGCCTTGTAGATCGTTGTAAGATCTTTGGATTTCATTCTAAAAGAGTTGGGATGTTGCTGGGGATTTTGAGCAGAGGAATGACAAGATATTATTTACACTGTAAAAGGATTACTGTAGGTGTTGGGTTGAGATTAGGCTGTGGAGGGTGATACAAGGCAAAAGCGGAAGCAGTTGGGAGGCTGTTGCAATAATTCAGGTGAGAGACATCCGTGTCTTAGATGAGGGTGGTGGCAGTGGTGATAGAAAATGGTTATATCTTGTTTATTGAGGATATAGGGGACAGGATGTGGTAATGAATGAGGTGGAAGATGTGGTGAAAAGTGAGGAGCAAGTCTGGTGGTAAAGATCAGCAGTTCTAAGTCTGAGATAACCTCTTCAAGGCCCAAATAGAAATATCAAGTTGGCAGATTTATGAGTCTGGAGTTCAAGGGAGACGTCCAGGCTGGAGAAAAAAATTAGAAGTCATCAGTGTATTATGGTATTTAAAGTCATGAGGCTAGGTAAAAATCATCTAAGAAATGAAAGTAAATAGAGAAAAGAAAAGGTGCAGGGACTGAGCCCTGGAGGTTGGTAAGAAGAGAAAGATTCAAGCAAAGGAGACAGAAGGAGCAGCCATTAAAAAACAAGAAACACCAAGAGAATTCAGGTACCAGAAGGAAGTAAAGAAAGTTTCAGGGAAGAAGGATGATCAGTTCTATCAAATATTCCTGATAGTCAAGTAAAATGAGGACTGAATCTTCTACAGGATTTAGCACTGTACACGTCTTCGCTGGTGATGATAAGTGCATTTTCTGGAAAGTAATTGGGGAGATTATCTCACTAGAGTAGGTTTAAGGAAGAACGGTCCCTGGGTGGTGCAACGAATTTGCCCTCAACCACTAAACTAAAGGTTGGCAGTTCAAACCCACCCAGTGGTACCTCAAATGAAAGGTCTGGCAATCTGCTTCCATAAAGATTACAGCCAGGAAAACTCCATGGAGAAATTCTACTCTGTAACACATGAGGTTGCCGTGAGTCGCAATTGACTCAACAGCAATGGATCTGGTTTTTTGGGTTTTATTTTCTTTTGTTTTGTTTTTAAGGAAGAATAGAAACAAAAGGAAGTAGAAACCGCAACTAAAGACAGGCCTTTAGTGGAGTTTTACTGTAAATACGAGCAGAGTAATGAGCAGTTTCTGGGGAGGGATGTGTGTGGGGTCAAGTGAGTTCGTTTTTTTAAGATGGGAGAGATTACAATATAGCTCATGTTGATGGAAATGATTCAGTAGAGAGGGAAAATGAGTGATTGAGGAAAGAAACAAAAGAATTGTTGGAGGAGTTGAAGAGGAAGAGGAAATGTCCACAGGTAAAGGAGTGAGCCTTCCATAAGAGCAGGGCTGTTCATCCATAAAAATGCAAGTTTCCATCAAGTTGATTCTGATTCATGGTGACCCCATGTGTGTCAGAGTAGACCTGTGCTTCACAGGGTTTTCAATGGTCAATTTTTCAGCAGTAGATTTCCAGGTCTTTCTTCTGAGGCACTTTGTGTAGACTCAAACCTCAGCCTTTCGGTTAGTAGCTGATCACATTAACCATCTGCACCACGTAAGGACTCTATCCATAAAAACAGGAGAAATGGTATAGTCTATAGGCTCAGGTGCAGATAGGTGTGTAGATGTAGTGTGGGAGCATGTGGAAGTCACTTCTGATTGCTTCTATTTTCTCCTTGAAACAAGATAGATCATGGCTGAGAGAAAGGATGAGGTCTTGATGTTTTGAGGAGAGAGTAGAAGCTATAAAATTATCTTCTAGGACAGTGGGGAAGTGAACGGACTAGGAAAATGTAGTAGCATGGCATAGGTGCACTTGAATATACCCCTCATTGCCATCAAGTCAATTCCAACTCACAGCAATGCTATAGGACAGACTAGAACTGCCCCATAGGGTTTCCTAGGCTGTAATCTTTACGGAAGCAGTTTGCTACATCTTTCTCTGGAAGAACAGCTGATGGGTTCAAACCACTGACCTTTTGGTTAGCAGTCAATCACTTAACCACTGTGTTCCTAGGGCTGCTTCATTTGAATGTAGTGGTCTCAAATGAGACCAGAGAGCACGGGCATGTGTTTTTCTCTAGAATTCCACCACTAACCCACCACTGCCTCATCCCTCTGCTTAGAACCCTTAACAGACTTTCCAGCCGCTCTTAAGATAAGGACAAAATTCTTCCCATGAGATCCATAGCCTTGCAGGATATGGCCTGAGCTTACTTCCCCAGCTTCATGGCTCCCCAGTCTGTTCCCAGCCACCCTCTGCCTTCTGCTCTCCAACCACTTGGCCCTTACTCCTTCCAAAGTGCCATGCTTCTCCCTGAAATCTGGGTCTACTCAAATGCATTTCCCTCAGTTAGGCGTTCTTCCTATCCTTCAGTTCAAATATCATTGCCTCAGGTGTACCTTCGCTGGCCCCCAAGCTGTGCGAGGATGCCTTATTACATGCTCTCCGTATTAGTTTCTAGGGCTGCCATAACTAAGTACCACAAACTGGGTGGCTTATAAGAACAGAAAGTTATTGGCTCAGAATTTTGGAGGCTAGAATTCCAAGTTCAGGGTGTGAAAAGGACCATGTTCTTTCTCTAGAGCCTCTCCAACGGCTCTAGGGATAGATTCTTTTTTGTCTCTCCCAGCTTCTGGAAGCCCCAGGCACTCCTTGACTTCTAGATGCACCTTCCCCTTGTCTTTCTGTGTCTTCCCATCTTTTGTCAGGACACCACTCAGATGGGATTAGGACCCTCCCTACTCCAGTATGACCTCATATTCACTGACAACACCTTCAAAGACCTTATTTCCAAACAAGGTCATGTTCACATGTCCTGGGGGACTAGGATTTCCGTGTATCTTTTTGGGGACACAATTCAATCCATAACAGTCTCAAAGTATCCTGTGCTTTTCGCGTTTAGCCGTGTTTTCTGTTTCCTATTCACATGTATGATTACCGAGATTAAGGTTTGCTTCCACGCTAGTCTGGAAACCTCATGAGAACCGTGACCACTTCACTTAGCTCTTTTCTGTATTCCCAGCACCCACCGCAGTACCTGACATAGAAAGCCCTTTGTAAATATTTGTTCACTGGATCAATTTGTTAAATTAATGAATAAATGGTTCTAAAGTTTTACTTCATATTCTGTAAAATACGTCGAGTTGGTTCTCCAAGTACTTATATTTCACGCATCAAACGTAGGCAATTAAATACACATGCATGCGCACACACACACACACAAACACACACACACACACACACACACACAGGCACACACAGCCTTAGTGACTTTTTACACAGTATTTTAATATACAACTAGGCAGGTCATGTTGTGATTTGTAACTTGAAAGCTATAGCTAATTATTAAAATCAAGATAATGTATGTGTGGTTAAACCAAGGGCCATTCCCTCCTGGGAATGGATTATCAGGAAATTTTGCTGCACTGCATATGACAGAGTACACCTAAGGGCTAGAACCGAGGCTTGTTGGAATTTTCCTGCATGAAAGAAAATGGTCAATAAAATGAAATGCAAGTGTATTTTTTTCTGATTTAATTATGGGTCATTTCCTAAGCTATCTCATAAAGTGGAAAATGGGCTCCAGATTGTCTCCTATCCGTATCTTAATGGAATTTTTCAGACTATAAGTACTAGTGTGGTAAGAAAAAAAATATAGTCTCTTTAGGGAAATACCTACTTTTTCACCTTCTCTCTCTTACACTAGACATATAAATATACAAATAATAGGCATATGTAACTGAATATGTTTATGTCCTCACATATATTTCTCTCTTTTTTTTTAGTTGGTTTTCAATTACCATTAAAAACATTTTTTTCTTGTCTACTTCAGCTAGGTTAATTCTTAATTTATTTAGTGATTTCACCAACACAGTTTTATTTTCCCCTGTATCGGGGTTCACCTGTAGATTACATGAATAGGCATAGAAACAAAAGGTATAATATTAGTTACTAAAGTATGAAGAATACCAACGAGAATATAAAAATCCCTTAAATTTTTTGTTCTAATTAAACATTAAAAAAGATTTCCTAGGAACTACTCGGAAGAAACACTTTGACTTTTATAATAGAAATTTTTAACAAAAGTCAAGCTATGTAATGAATCCTCTTTATCTACCACCAAACTTGAATAATGAGCAACATTCTGCAACTATTCTTTCCTCTTGAAGGAGGGTGAAATACAGTTCAAATTCAAGGAGTTGTTTAGCAGAGTTGCCCAAAACAATCTGCCCATTCTTCTTCATCTCTACCACTAGCACTAACATCCCCTTCTCTGACCCGACCAGAGATCAACCACTTCTCATGGAGCCAGAATAGACTGTGCTTACTGCCATCACCAGCGGCAAATAGAAGAGGATTTCTCAGTGACCTGCTTGGCATGATCCCCTAGTTGCATCATTTCCAAAATAATCCTATTTTTATCACAGGGCTCATATCAGAAGCATCTTGACATGACTCTGACATGAATATATTCAAGTTCAATTTTAGAAATCAACTTGCTGCCCAGAGTCTGACACAGACTTGCTGGTGACTCATTATCTCTCTTTTTGCACAGGCTGTTTCGCAAAGCCATGTAAGATGTAGTTCAGCTGCCGCTGTTAAAATTCACAATTATACATTGTTTCCATGATGCTGTGTTTGAATTTCAGTTAGTATGCTACTTGTTTATATATTCAAGGAGCAGCCTAATAATTTTGACACTGGGTCCTGTATTTCAGAACTTACTCTGAACCCTAACAATTACCCTGATTTTTCAATAGCTGATTTTTTAATAGCTTTTGGCCAAGCACATCAAAAATTTTGTCTTGACCAATAGATAAGTGATAACTCTGGTGAAGGGTAAGACAGTACACAGTACTGGGGAAGCCAGTACAGCTTGTACAAGGCAAGGTCACTGAAGCTCTGTAGACACAGCCAAACTCCCTGAGGGACTGGATTGGTGGGCAGAGGGCTGTGGGGACCATGGTCTCGGGAAACATCTAGCTCAATTGGCATAACATAGTTTATAAAGAAAATGTTCTACATTCTACCTTGGTGAGTAGTGTCTGGGGCCTTAAAAGCCTGTGAGCAGCCATCTAAGACACTCCGCTGGTCTTACCCCTTAGGGAGCAAGGGAGAATGAAGAAAACAAGATACAAGGGAAAGATTAGTCCAAAGGACTAATGGACACAACTACCACGGCCTCCACCAGACTGAGTCCAGTACAGCTAGATGGTGCCCGGCTACCACCACTGACTGCTCTGACCAGGATCACAACAGAGGGTCCTGGGCAGAGCTGGAGAAAAATGTAGAACAAAATTCTAACTCACAAAAGAAGACCATACTTACTGGCCTGACAGACTGGAGAAAGCCCTAGAGTATGGCCTCTGGACACCCTTTTAGCTCAGTAATGAAGTCACTCCCTAGGTTCACCCTTCAGCCAAAGATTAGACATGCGCATAAAACGAAATGAGGCTAAAGGGGCACACCAGCCCAGGGACAAGGACTAGAAGACAAGAGGGGACAGAAAAGCTGGTAATAGGGAACCCAAGGTTGAGAAGGGATAGTGTTGACATGTCGTGGGGTTGTTAACCAATGTCACAAAACAATATGTGTACTATTTAGTAAGAAACTATTTGTTCTGTAAACCTTCATCTAAAGTACAATCAAAAAAAATTGTCTTGACCAAAGGAAGACAGGAGCCCTGGTAGTGCAATGGTGAAGTGCTCGGCTGCTAACTGAAAGGTCATCATTTCGAACCCACCAGCCACACCGCAGGAGATAGATGTGGCAGTCTGCTTCCATACATATTTACAGCCTTGGAAACCCTATAGGGCAGTTCTATTCTGTTCTATAGGGTCACTGTGAGTCGGAATCCACTCCACAGCAACAGGTTTTGGTTTAGAGATGACCTTCACTGATTCCTATTTAGGCGTACCCTGATTTGAGGCTATTATTTTCACTTTGCTTTAAGGTGCTCATGTCCTTGCTCATTAGAAAGCCCTTATTTGGTGTCCACTCTTGAGTTGCTGTCCAAGTTTCTTCTTGTTTAAATCCCTACCGGTACAAACGACTGAGCCTTTATCACCTTTTGATGTGTTCTTGGACTTTTCAAACATGGCTTATACCACAAGCACCTTCATCCTGAATAGAAGCCTCACATGGGCCTCAAAATATCATAGGTCCTAGTGAGGGTCCTTCCAACCTCTGTTCATTTATTCATTTAAGTAATGGTAATGTACAAGGCACTAGAGGCTGATATTGGCCAGCTTGTTTACAATCTGCAGAGAGAGGGAAAGGAGAGACTTAGTCACAGAAGGATGACACCTTGATATGTGTTACTCTTTTCTATCTAACTTTCTGTCAGTGACATGAGCTCTTTCCTGTAACCCTTGCCTGGACACTGAGCTCCAGCAGACTTCTCATGGCTTCTGAGTAGAGTTTGGGAACCCCTGCTTTGTCCAGTAGGTAACCTCACAAACAGCTGGCCATTTGCTATTTCCACACGTTTATAACTCACAAGGTATGAAGCTCCTGAAATGGCATCTGAAGTGGCAGGTGTTCTCTCCAAGCATCCCCAAGAATGTCATGACCCTCTACCCTAATGGCTGCAATCTCTCTTCTCAGAGGTCCAAATGACCACTTAAATAAAAATAAAAAATAAAAAAAAAAATACACATTGCCGTGAGTCAATTCCAACTCATAGCGACCCTATAGGACAGAGTAGAACTTCCCCACAGGGTTTCCAAGGAGCAGCTGGTGGATTCTGAGTAGCGCATTTTTAATTCTTTTCTCAAGATGGCAAGGGGTACACTAGTATGCTGAAGTCTGTACCTAGTATTTGGGCTCAAAGCCAGCCACATAGCCCTCCTGCCTTCCAGGCTCTGACTCTCTCCCAACCACAGCATCAGTCATCCCAGAAATTACATGTGGACCCTGCTGGGCAAGAGAGCCAGGCAACAAGGCATGGTTCAGATTTTCCAGAGCTCCTGAGCACTGGCTGAAACCATCTCTGTCACCTTAAGAGCTCTATCTAGCTCTTAGGAAAGCATTGCCACGCACATACAGATTTCTTGGATCATTTTCAATTACTAAGGGAAGGTACCAATTGTTAAAGAAAACTAAAAAATACCCACAATGACTGTGAAACCTTTTTATACCCCACTCTTTAGGTAATTTGTTCTGATTGCAACTATTTCAAAAGACAAGATTACACACCAGGGAAGCAAAAAGATAAAAAGAGAAATCTGTTCCCTGCTGTGGCCATATCAGAGCTCAACCCGTGTTTGGAAGCAAAGGCAGATTTGTTTCAGCCCTAATGAAACCTTGTTAAGTACGAATGCTGGGGATGAACTGATCTGCTAAGACAATGACTTGCTCGGTCATTAGGGAGTCATTGGTACATGCAGGGATTGTGGCCATTCTTGTTCTTTTTTCTTAAAGAGAACGTAAATATTTACTAAAAACTTCCCCCATTACCGTATTTGAGGGAAATGGAAGAACAAAATAAATGTCTATCATCTTCTTCAGACAGAAGTATACAAGCCATATGTGTGAGACATAGCTATAGATGCCCATGTAAGCAGCAGTCAAGAAATCAAGCAACATATCACACTAGACAAATCTGCTGCAAAAGAAGTGTTAAAAAGCAAAGATGCCACTTTGAGGTCTAAGGTGGGCCAGACCCAAGCCATGGTGTTTTTTTCAATCACCTCATATGCATGTGAAAGCTGGACAATGAATAAGGAAGACTAAAGAAGATAGATGCCCTTGAATTATGGTGTTGGCAAAGAATATTGAATATACCAGGGACTGCCAGAAAAAGGAACAAATCTGTCTTGGAAGAAGTGCAGCCAGAATGCTTCTTAAAAGCGAGGACAGCGAGACTTTATCTCTCGTATTTTGGAAATGTTATCAGGAGGGAACAGTCCCTGGAGAAGGATATCATGCTTGGTAAAGTAGAGAGTCAGTGAAAAACAGGAAGACCCTTACTAGATGGACTGACACAGTGCCTGCAACAATGGTCTCAAACATAGCAACGATCGTCAGGATGGTGCAGGACCGGGCAGTGTTTCGTTCTGTTGTACGTAAGGTCCCTATGAGTCAGAACTGACTTGACAGCACCTAACAACAACAGCTATAGATGTAGGCTGGAGTCCCTGGATGGTGCAAACAGTTAATGTGCTTGACTGCTAACCAAAAGGTTGGAAGATCAAGTCCACCCAGAGGTGCCTTGGAAGAAAGGCCTGGAGATCTGTCGTTGTTTAGAGATCTATTTCTGAAAAATCAACCACTGAAAAGCTGTGGAGCACACTTCTACTCTGATACACATGGGGTCACCATGAGTTGAAGTCAACTCAATGGCAACTGTTTTTGTTTGTTTTAACAGATGTACGTGCAGGCATAGATATAGACATATTTTAGTTTTCAAAGTTGGTTTCTTCTTCTCCTATCTTGCCTATTCTCTTCAACTGTCAGCAATTCTTTTATCCTACTGGAATGATGTTTTAACGGTGGTATGTAGGTGAAAATTGTGCTATTTTATTTACAAGAGATCAATGGCTATTACAATTACTGTGAGTAGCAGCAAAAAAATGACCTTCAGGACTCAACAGGAAAAGCAGTGGGACAGCCCTTCCATGTGCGAAAATTATCTGGGCCCCATTAATGGCAAGCACAAGGCAGAGACATGGAGCTGGGTACTTCCTTTGGGATGGGGAAGGGTTAGATATAGTTATGGGATTCGAACCACTACCAGCCATATTTTTGCCTTGGAGTTCAATTCCCATATAACTGGAAACAGATCTAAAGCAAATATAGAGAAAAGCACTGCTTTATACACATCTTTTATAAGGGTACCCATTGCCGTTGAGTGGATTCCTACTCATAACGCCCCTATAGGACAGAGTAGAACCGCCCCATAGGGTTTCCAAGGAGTGGCTGGTGGATTCGAACTGCTGACCTTTTGGTGAGCAGCCGAGCTCTGAATTGTTGTGCCACCAGGGCTCTGAGAGTAAGCAACAAAAACGGAGATCGAGCACAACAGATAGGTGTTTTATGTTATTCATTTATTCCGTGATTGAGGAAGTTTTAACTGAGCGTCAGAATTCAAGGTGTCATAGATAACAGCCTGCATAATGGAATGCAGGGCAGAGCTGACCTGGAGCACAAGTACATTGTTTTAGAACTACAGACCCTTAAGGCAAAAAAAAAGTGACAACAGAGAAAAAATAAGATTATTTCCTGCAGAAGCATTACTAAATTAGATACGAAAAGTAAGGGCTTAAACTACATAACCTCTGAAAGACTTTCTAGTCTACAATTCTGTGAGAATATATATAAGATTTAAGATGGGAAATGTTTGTTGAGGCCCAGGAAGCATACCAACGTATACAGTTTTCCACTGTTCCTTTCATTTTTGTCCCATATGTTTTACAGAGTGTAATTACCTAAATGAGATTTGGTTAAATAAAAATTGGTATTTTTGTGTTAACGAGTATGTTACATAAAAGAAAGAGTATCTCTAAGCTTTTAATTAAAAACAAACAGAAATCTTCTCAGAAAAGTAATTAGAAAGAGTTTAAAAAGGGGCTCAGATACTTGTAAGAAAATGTTCATTGCAGCATTACTAATAATAGCTAAAAGCTAGAAAGAACCCGCATCCGCCAACATATGAATGGATAAACCAAACGTGACATATATATACAATGGAAGAGTATTTAGCCTTAAAAAGAATGAAGTTCTGATACGTGCTGCAACATGGATGAAGCTTGAAAACCTTATGCTGAGTGAAATGAGCCAGACGCAAAGGGACAAATACTATGTGATTCTGCTTACATGAAATGTCTAGAATAGACAAATGAACAGAGACAGAAAGTAAACTAGAGGTTAGCAGGGACTAGGGAGAAGGGAAAGGGTGAGGTGTCGCTGAATGGGCACATAGTTTCTGTTTGGAGGGATGAAAAACTTCTGCAAATAGGTAGTGGTGATGGTTACACAACATTGTGAATGTAATTAATGCTACCAAAATGTACACTTAAAAATAGTTAAAATAGGAAAAAAAGCAAACCTACAGCCAAGGGTGTTTTCTTTTCTTTTCTTTTCCCCTCTTAAAGGTAACCGGGAGGTTTCAGTAATTTCTGGTCCAGGATTTCTTTGTTTTAGCAATGAGGAATTCTCGACTTGCTTCCCAGGCCTCCTTCCAGTGAGGGGCAGAGCTGGAAGCGGATCCTCAGATCCTGAGGTCCACACTCTCCCCTCTGCAGTCCCCAACTTCTGGACTAACAAGTCTCGTTCACTTAATGAGGAAACAGTGTCATCTAGTGGCTACTGGTCAGTTTTCTAGATGTGCTGTGATTCAACTCCATGTACAGGGTTAAGAACACCCCACTCTCCCATCTCTGCTGTCCCTGATTTACCAAGACAACATTGCTAGATCATTTTCTCCCTTCCACCAGGTTTTCCAAAGCCCAAGCACCTCCTAGCAGGACACTCTCTGTCTCAGTCATCTAGTGCTGCTATAACAAATACTGCAAGAGGGCGGCTTTAACAAACAGAAATTGGTTTTCTCACAGTTTAGGAGGCTAGAAGTCCAAATTAAGGGTGCCGGCTCTCTGTGTTAGCTCTGAAGGAAGGTCCTCATCTCTTTGAGCATCTGTTCCTGGGCGATCTTCCTGTGGCTTGGCATCTCTCTTTCCCAGGCTCTGCTCTGCTCATTTGTTTCATCTCTTTTGTATTTCAAAAGAGATTGACTTGAGATACAACCTACACTAATCCTGCCTCATTAACATAACAAACATAACCTAATTGTCATTAACGTAACCTAATCCGGCCTCATTAATATAAGAAACAGAACCCATTCACAAATAGGATTATAACCACTTCAGAGGTTAGGAATTACAACACATCACAAAATGGAGGATAGTTACATCAGATTATAAAATGGAGGAAACCACACAATACTGGAAATCATGGCCCAGCCAAGCTGACACATATTTTGGGGAGATACAATTCAATCCATAACACCCTCCAACCAACTACTCCCTTGTCCACTAACATTTTCCAGTCTCTTCTGCTGAACTTTCTGACATAGCATCAGGAATAATCCTCCTCTCAGGCCATATCCATCCTGGCTGCTGTCCTTAGAGTGTTTCTTAATTCATATTTTGAGCAAAACAACTCTATCAACCATGGCTTCAGGCTTTTTACTAATTGGTGTGTTTAATCAAAAAAAAAAAAAAAATTATCCTTTCTTACGACTATCCGGACACCGCTTTTCTTTCAGCCGTGCTGATCTCACAGTTGCTTTTGCCCTTCTGCCAACAAGCCAGGACCTTTTGTTCCCTTCGAAATGATTCTGGGTACCACCCCGGCCAGCACTGTGCACAAGGAAGGCTGTGGACTAGCTTCAGTCAAGCATGTCTAAGCACTCAATTCGCTCGTCTTTCATGTTTTCAACCATTTGCCAATCTCTTACTCACTTCCAGGAGTCAGACATGTTCCCTACCCTCAGGACCCTAACTTTGCAGGTAAAAAACAAAAAATGTAAACAAATAATTATCCCCTATGGTAAATGTTTTATTTTGTAGGGTCTGTATGAGTTGGAATTGACTCAATGGCACACAACAAGAAGAAGGCACAAAGGGAAAAGGGTAAAATGTATTCTGCTAAGGTTAGAAAAAGCTGCAGAAAAGAGGAACTGTAAGATTTGAGTTTGAAGGTGGGTAGTCCTTTTGTATGGAGCCCCGGTGGCACAGTGGTTAAGCTCTCAGCTGCTAACCAAAAGGTCGACAGTTCAAACCCACCAGCCACTCAGGGAGACAAAGATGTGGCAGTCTATTTCTGTAACGATTACAGCCTTGGAAACCCTATGGGGCAGTTCTACCCTGTCTATAGGGTTGCTATGAGTTGGAATTGACTGAATGGCAAGAGGTTTAGTCCTTGTGTAGGTCCCTGCGTGTTGCCAATGACTTGCATTTGTCTATTAACTGAAAAGCTGGTGGTTCAAACTCACTCAGCAGCACCACAGAAGACAGGTCTGGCAATCTGCTTCTGTAAAGATTACAGCCAAGAAAACCCTATGGAGCTCAGTTCTACTCTGTAACACACAGGGATGCCATGAATCAGAATTGACTCAATGAGAATGGTTCAGTTTTTTGGTTTTACTCCTTTTCTTCCTAGAGAAAGACAGGTGGAAGTAGCATTTGAGGCAGGGGAATAGCATGATGAAAGATGCAGAATCAGGAAAGTACACGGCAAGCTAAAGTCTCAGTAAAAGTTCACTATGTTTGAAAAAGGGGCCCAAGAAGACTGATGGGAAGTAATGTGAAAAAGCAGTCTATAATTAGAATATGAAGATGATTCAGTGTCATCCCAAAGAACTCAGACTTTGAATGGAATGAGATACCACCATATTTGGTGCCACAGAAAAAGACTGTGCTTTGAGGGCTCTAGGAAATCAAGTACTTTATTCATTACACCCATTTTGAAGATATTCATTTAACAGCTGGTGAAACTGAGGCCTTGAAAATGAATTATTTGTCAATGTTGGACAAGAATTCAGACCTGTTGGCTCCCAGTCCATTTCTTTGTAATTAAGAGCTAGCTAAGAGCATGCAATATTTATTAGAAGAATAAACTAATTTTAAATTAGACACTTTGGGGATATTCCTCCAATTTTATCCCCGTATAAATTCTCTAAAGGTACAACTAAACATCTACAATTGTCTTTTTTAATCATATCTTCCTCATCCAGCATGGGCCTGCTTTATAGATGAGAAAATAATTTGATAGGCTTTCTATTTGAAGGCACTTACGTGAAAAATAAAAACTTTTCAGATTATAAGAAGTAATAAAAGAGAATAAGCTGCCTTGGGTTGAAGAATAAAGGAGCAAGAGAAAGATCACCTTAAACATCAGAAAAGCACAGTGGTGTAAAGATTTCTAGAAAAGTGATTCTATTGGCTTTGTGAAGACATGAGTCCCATTGGCGTCAGAGAAAAAGATAGTAAATAGGTGTCATTAAAAGACGATCATGGCAACCAATTCTAACTCGGTAATCTAGAGGTCAACATTTCTTTTCAAAAACTCTCTTATTGGTGAGCCTCATCAATGTTTTCTATTTCTGCTTATTTAAACAAGTAGAAAATCTACCTGCTGCAATCTTGACTCAATAGACAACTCCGCTACTCCTGCTATTGTTTCTCTTATTAGCTATGCTCGTTCAAGTGCCAGGTCTTGCAAAGCTCTACTCCATTTTCCATGCCATAGCAATAGATAATATGTGTCTGAGCTGACATTTTTCTCCAAATGAATGCTAGACATTTCACATAGAGTTAAAAGCTAAAAATCCTATGACACAGTGCATTGGCCAATGCTGTTACTGTAGTAGTTTATGTCAGGACTGACGTTCCATTCATCAAGTGAACACCCAGTGGGTTAGGAAACAGAATGGGCTGCCATGCTGCTGAAGCTGCCAAATCACAAAAAATGACCAGACTTACACAGCTTCTCCTTGGCCCAGCTCAAGAGTCAACTCACAGATTTGGGTGTGTCATTTCTGAATTTTCCTCTCAGAAAATTAGTGGCCCAGCTGACCTCAGGAAGATGGGAGTGACCTGAGGCAGGGCTGCCTCCCCAGCTTCCCATTCTCACACAGCCATCTCCCTTGGCATTTTGCCTCTCTCAGGGCTGCCCCTGGGTGGCCCTAGGGCTCTCAGAATCATGGATTATGTAGACATCAGAGTGGCCCATGTTAGATCCCCTCTGTCAGTTGTAAACAGAGTCAGATGACCATGGAAGCTGTAAGCTAGAAGATCTTTCCTCCATACCTGGGCATCTGAGAGAGTATGTCTGTTCTGTGGTTTTAACTGCCTAACAAATAAAAATGAAAACTCTAAACATTAAAAAGAGAGAGTGGGACTGAGTGGACCAAATTTCTGATTCTGTTGAGAGCCCTGGCCCTAGATGCGAGGATGCTTGAGGCAGAGCCTCCAGACATTATGGCAGTTGTGACAAGGTGGGTGCCTTTCTTAAGTAGAATTGTTCACACTCATTGGAGCCACCTTTTAGGAGAAGAATGAATGGGAAACAAGTTCAACTCAATGATTGTAAAGAATCAAAACTTAAACGGACACCTACCACATGCTCGATACTATGCCAGGCAATGATCAAGACAAACATGATCCCTTTTTTGTGATGATAGATATCAAAAAGAGCTAATCTGGTCTAGGGTCCAGATCAGTAAGGGCTTCCCAGGGGAAGTGGTGTTTAAATAGAGACTAATAGAAAGGGGTAGAGAGAACCAGGGCTCTTAAAGCACAGAAACGAGAGGGATGGGCCCCAGAAATCTTTGGATATCTCTGATTGACCTAGGCCGGCCTGCCATTCTAGAACAGCTGAGATTCTGTCTGCCATTCCATATTCTGCTTAACTGTACAAAATATGGTCCCAAAATTCTACTCAAGTCTGACTAGCATGTTTCTCGGGAGCAACCTGGAAGGAGTATTTTAATTGCTCAGGTATTGGCAAATCTGGCCCACCATCTGATTTTGTAAACAAAGTTTTATGGGAGCACAGCTATTCTCATTTATTTGTGTGTTATTGTCTGGATACTTCCACTCTCCAACAGCAGGTGTGAATAGTTTCGAGAGAGACTATATGGCCCATAAAGCCTAAAGTGTTTGCTATCTAGCCTTGTATAGAAAAAATTTGCCAATCCCTGCAATAGCTGATAGAGACAGTGTAAACAAAGAGTTCATGAAATGTCACAAAGAGGTTTCCCAGTAGACCACAGCCCTTTAAACTAAGAAGTCATATGCCAACATTAGGTGCTTAAGACAGCCAAGAACAAGAAACCTCACAGTGTCTTACATTGGCTCTAAGAGCTGGAAAGCCTGATGAATGGCCTCCACAAATTGCTATCCACATATTTGTGGAGGGGATAGATTTTAGACTCAGGAGAGTATATCCACTTAGCAGGGTAACAGACCGTAGCACCAGTGTAATTTCACAATAGTTCTCAGGACAGTGGGGCAATTTTTCTTCTTCTAGAACTGGAAATGCCATCATATGAGGGATGTACTTGCCCGGAATCTCTGGCACGATGGTTCTAGTGAGGGTGGAAGCTGACTGGAAACAGAGTATTGTTGATAACAGAAGCTGAGGATATGGTTCCCAGAAGACAACTGGGTCATTGGAGAGATCAGACAGAAGCATGGGCAGCTAGTGATAAAACCCCATGACATAGTTTGCCGACAAGTCACTAGTTTCCTCCAGCAAGAGGTAACACTGTGCATGACTACTAGGAGGTAGAAAACAGAGTCCAATCAGCCCAGCTTGGTCCATGAAGTCACCCAACATCCCCCAGTCTAGCATTCCAGTGCAATGAGAAACACCTCTTCCTGAGACTGAAAACTAGGGTACTAAACAGGGTAGGAACCAGTGAGGTGAGGGAACTTCCAAGGGTTGCTGGTGTACAATTGTGGCCTTCACTGCAGGTGAGCAGGGCAGGCTGTTAGGAGCAAAGCCAACTAGACATCTGGGTGGATTAAGCCTGTTAACCCCACCTGACATCCTGGGTGCTGTTGTTGTTAGTTCCAGTCGGGTTGGCTCTGACTCACGGCAACTGTACGTATAACAAAACGAAACAATGCCCAGCCCTATGCCGTCTTTGTGATTGTTGGTATGTTTATATCTTCCATCATTATATTGAACAATGTTATGTTATGATCCAGGTTTTCACTGGCTGATTTTTGGAAGTAAATTGCCAGGCCTTTTTTCTTAGCCTGTCTTAGTCTGGAAGCTCTGTTGAATCCTGTCCACCTTCCCTGCTGGCATTTGAAATACTGGTGGCATAGCTTCCAGCATCATAGCACAATGAAAGCCACCACAGTATGGCAAACTGACAGACAGGTAGTGATACCCTGGATGTTTAGTGACTAGCAAAAACTATAGTTTCCAGATGTTGGAAAGGTTTCTGAACTGTTAATTGGGCTACTGAGACCATTCCCTCTTTACCAGGGGCTGTGTGTCACAAGGATCAAACAGTTTCTGAACCTGATTTTCATGGTCTCTGACAAGAGATTCAGCCTCATGCAGAAGCTTAGCAGATGAAGTCAATAGAGTCTGGCAGTCACCTATAGAGAGCTGCTTGGAGAAATGGTTTATAGTATTGAGCTGTCAGGTTTTTATATCTGTAGCCAAGGTTCAGATTCTGTTGATCAAAGGCAGCATATGAGTTTAGTGAAAAGGCTTTGGAATAAGGAGTCAGGAAAGCTGAA
Source organism: Dugong dugon (assembly GCA_030035585.1). NCBI lineage: Eukaryota > Metazoa > Chordata > Mammalia > Sirenia > Dugongidae > Dugong > Dugong dugon. The sequence continues at coordinate 157,406,887 of CM057464.1, forward strand.
TCTGGCTCTACCACTGATTAGGTCTTCTATTTTCCAGTCTGTGGTCTCTTCCAGAGCTAAAATTCTAGAATTATTCATAAATCAAAGTGTATATTATGATAAAGTATGCTGGCAAAAGACAGGCCCATGTGGGCTTGTACTGTCCCCCTAAAATCAATTATTAATGAAGCCTTGGCTTGCCGTTCTTGTATACAAGGATCGGTCTGTTGCCCATGATGTAATCTTCTGTTTCCATTTACAAATCAAGGCTATTGTAATCAATAAAGCCTTGTTAAACATTAGTAAGGGAGTGGGCAAATGACGCAGAGTTAATAATAGTCTATTATACATGCTATTGTTTTTCCCTGGATCCAAATTGTCCCTTTCCCCTCTGCTGGATTCTTTTTCAGCTGTAGTACATGATTACACTCAATATACTGTAACTCATTTACCTCTGAAGTTAGGCATATTTCCTGTAGGTATTCATTTATGTTTGTTAAAATTCAGGGAGAGTCATTTCACCCTGCTTCCTTGCAATGGTCCCAGTTTTGTTTCCAAATTAATAATTGGAGGTGTAGCCAGCATAGGTGGATTGGAAAACTTCTGATATTTTAGATGGGACCAAGAAATGTTAACCAAGTTGTTTATTGGCCTATTTTGAAAGCAATTAGTTTAACAAGAGTACCATACACTTTGGTATTTGTTTAGTCGGAAAAAATCATTGTCCACTAACGGTAAAAAAAAATTCCCTAGGAAGGTGTTCTGTATGCAGTCACAAACAGCTAAGGATTGACTTAGACCATCAGTCCTCAAACCAATGAGATTCTCAGCACAATTTCTTTCATCTGGATGCCACAATGTGAATATGTGGTTAGTTGAATTCCATTAAGCACCTAAAAAAAAAACAAACCCCTTGCCGTCAAGTCAATTCCAACTCATAGAGACCCTATAGAACAGACTAGAACTGCCCCATAGGGTTTCCAAGGAGCAGCTGGTGGATTCAAACTGCTGACCTTTCGGTTAGCAGCCAATCTCTTAAATCACTGTGCCACCAGGGCTCTATTAAGCACCTGTTGTTGTTGTTAAGTGCCATCAAGTCAGTTTCGACTCATAGCGACCCTATGTACAACAGAACGAAACACTGCCAGGTCCTGCACCATCTTCACAATCCTTTTTATGCTTAAGCCCATTGTTGCAGCCACTGTGTCAATCCATCTCATTGAGGGTCTTCCTCTTTTTCACTGAGGGTCTTCCTCTTTTTCGCTGACCCTCTACTTTACCAAGCATGATATCCTTCTCCAGGGACTGATCCCTCTCGATAATACGTCCAAAGTATGTGCGACGTACTCATGCCATCCTTGCTTCTAAGAAGCATTCTGGTTGTACTTCTTCCAAAACAGATTTGTTCGTTCTTTTGGCAGCCCGTGGTATATTCAATATTCTTCTCCAACTCCACAATTTAAAGCCATCAATTCTTCTTCGGCCTTCCTTTTTCATCGTAGAGCTTTCGCATGGATAGGAGACAACTGAAAATACCCTGGCTTGGGTCAGGTGCACCTTAGTCCTTCAAGGTGACATCTTTGCTTTTCAACTCTTTAAAGAGGTCTTTTGCAGCAGATTTGCCCATTAAATGCCTACGTAATAATAATAACAGCTAACCGTTATGGTAATAATAATAACAGATAACCATTATCTTACTTGTGCCAGGTCCTGGTCTAACTGTCTTATATGTATTAACTTGTTTAATCCTCACAGCTGCCTGTAAGATAATGTGATGGTTAAGGTTATGTGTCAAGCTGCCTGGGCCATGGTTCTCAGTGGTTTGGCAGTTATGATGTAGTTTGGCAGTTATGTAATGGTGTAACTTGGCAGTTGTGTAATGACATAATCATCTCCATGACAATATCTGCTATAAGCAGCCGATAAGCTGAAAGTCAGTTTCCTTGGGGGTGTGGCCTGTCTCCAGTATATACATGAATGTTCCAGCAAGGCTCTTGCTCTGGATCCTGCATCCAGCTCATCATCATCTGACCTCCTATTTTTGGGACTTGAGCTAGCAGCTTACCTGCTGATCTTGGGATTCATCAGCCTCCACAGCCTGTGAGCAAGCAGCCTGCTGTCTTACCTGCCGATCTTGGGTTCACCAGCCCCTGAAGCTATGTGAGTCAGAAGAAGCCTCCAGCCTGATGCCTGACCCACAGATTTAGGACTTGCCAGCCTCTACAACCATGTGAGCCATTTCCTTGAGTAGATAAATCTCTCTCTCTCCCTCCCTCTCTCTCTCTGTGTATATATATATATACACACACACACACACACACACACACAAAACCAAACCCATTGCCATCAAGTCAATTCCAATTCATAGCAAACCCCCTATAGGACAGAGTAGTGTGTATATATATACACTTCACTAGTTTTGCTTCTCTAGAGAACCCAGCCTAAGACAGGTTCCATTATCTCCCACATTTTACTCATACAGAAATTAAGAAATTAATTATATTGTCTTATAATTGGTAAATCCAGGCATCCTAATTCCAGGTCCAAGAGCTTAGCCAAGTGCTTCCATAACATACATTTCCATTTTGTTTTTGTAAAGAGCCTATTATAAGGTGAATCCTCTAATACCTAAAAACATAGAGAATTCTTATTTACTAATAGAATTAGGGGATCTACATTTTAACAAAAATCCAACTGCCTGGGATACTTGTTAAAATGTAGACTCCAATTCAATATATCTGGGGTGGAAATGCAAATTTTCAGCAGGGAGTCAAACCGAAAATAACCGGTTCAAAGCCCTGCAACATGTAATCCCTCTGCCTCATAGTACCCTTCAAAAATCTGGGAAAGTAATTATGCACTGTCCTAAATCTTATCCTTCCTGGATTCAGGCTCATCACTCAAAAGTCACAGTCTGGAGACCCAATTATCCAGGTCACTCTCCACTGGGCTTCCTAACTTTTGGTCAAACCCCATTTGAAATGAAGGGCCTGGAAACAAAGACAACTGTCAGAAGGCTTAAGGGGCCTCAACAATTGTCCCCATAACTGGACAATGTTTCCCTCAGTGTAGCCAGAGATCACACCTGCATTATTGACAACTGGGGCCACCCTACTCACTCATATTCAACATGTAACCCACAATTCTAGAGGGACTTTTTTTCTCATTTTAAATTCTCATCAAATCATGGTTACGAGGGTGGGGAGGAAGGGAGATGGTTATTTACTAACTAGATAGTAGACAAGAATTATCTTAGGTGAAGGGAACGACAGCACACACTACAGGGGAAGTCAGCACAACTGGAGTAAACCAAAGCTAAGAAGTTTCCTGAATACAACCAAACACTTTGAGGGACGGAGTAGCAGGGGTGGGGGTCTGGGGACCATGCTTTCAGGGGACATCTAGGTCAATTGGCATAACAAAGCTTATTAAGAAAATGTTCTGCATCCTACTTTGGTGAGTGGCGTCTGGGGTCTTAAAAGCTAGCGAGTGGCCAGCTAAGATGCATCAATTTGTCCCAACCCACCTGGAGTAAAGGAGAATGAAGAACACCAAAGTCACAAGGAAAGTATTAGCCCAAGAGACAGAAAGGGCCACATAAACCAGAGACTTCATCAGCCTGAGACCAGAAGAACTAGATGGTGCCTGGCTACCACCAATGACCGCCCTGACAGGGAACACAACAAAGTCCCGGATGGAGCAGGAGAAAAGTGGGGTGCAGAACTCAAATTCTAGTAAGAAGACCAGACTTAATGGTCTGCCTGAGACTGGAGGAACCCCAGAAAGCATGGCCCCTGGACTCTCTGTCAACCCAGAACTAAAACCATTCCCGAGGCCAGCTCTTCAGACAAAGATTAGACTGGACTATGAGACATAAAATGATATTCTTGAACAGTGTGCTTCTTAGCGCCAGTAGACACATGAGACTAAATGGGCAGCTTCTGTCTGGAGGTGAGATGAGAAGGCAGAGAGGGTCAGGAGCTAGTTGAATGGACTCAGGAAATCACGGGTGGAAAGGAAGAGTACGCTGTCACAGTATAGGGAGTGCAATTAGGTCACATAGCAATGCATGTATACATTTTTGTATGCGAGACTAACTTGAATTGTAAACTTTCACTTAAAGTACAACAATAAAATAAAATTAAAAAAAAAATTCTCATCAAATCCAACCTTCCCGTTATATATTCTTTAAGTTATCCTTTTAAACATAAGTGTAGTAGGATTTAATGTTTGTTTCTACACAGGGCCTTAGCGTGCTCGACCATTCTGACTCAGCAAATTTTTGTTTCTAATAGATGTCTTCCTCCTCTGCGCCAATTTCACCCTCAGGAGTCTTCTGTGGACAGTAAAGAAATTCAAATGACCTGTTAACTAGCTCACAGATATAACGAGTTCTTTTACAAGGGAAAAAGTTTTGCAGGGAATATAAGCACAGAGCTAAGCCGGACCCTAAAACATAAAAAAGCTGGCCAAACCCAAAGCTTCAACAACTTTCAGACCCTGGGGCTATTTTCCTATACTTTTTCCTTGTAGAAAAGTGATCAGTTCGTTGCTATAATCTGAGACACTTGGTAAAGCGAGAGTCAGCCTGGACGTCGGAGAGGTCAACCTGAAGTCTGTGCCACGTGGGTCATTATTTTGTCACATGTGACACTGTTTCCACACACAACGGGTTGAACTTGGAGAAACTCGTTAATTGACTCTGTCATTCTTAGCCAAAATTCTGAGCCAAAATGCAAGTCAGAATGCTAGGCCCATAGAGAATAAAGTACTGAATAAACTATCCCTTAGCCATCATAGCAGCGCCAAGGAACATAACAATCTCCGAAGGATGAAAATGAGTTTTCATATTTTTCGACAATTATTCTTTATGCTGCATAAACTTTGTTTAAATAATTCGTAGCTGCATAATCAAGAACCCACATACAAATTACAAGACATTTTATCTGTACATATCAAAAGGACTTAAAATATTTGGAGTAGTACGTTCAGAGATTTTTTTCATTTTCCTTCTAAATCTTTTCATATTCATTAGGTTTATTTAAACGATTCTGAACAGATTTCAGAGTAAAGAAGCAACAACAACAACAACAAAAAACAAAGAAACATGGATTTAAAATAATAAGAAACAAACTGCCTAACATTTAGAATAACACTGCCTTCCCGTTTTTGCTGGGAAATGGAACTGGCTTGTTTCAAAGCAGAGGGCTAACTTAAAATTATGGTGATAATGGTCTGTAGTAGATGCTTTGAAATTCAGGGAGACAATATGAAATGCAAAAGGGGACATTACAGAAAAGACCTTACTATTGTGTTGACTGTAATAGGTCTCAAAGGTAAGTTCTAGGTATACCTTGGATTCCTGTAATACCTGCTCTCTGCAAGCAAAGGGAACATCCAGTCAAACACAGTAGCATTTTCCCAGGATGTTTAAAAGTTTTGCGGAAGAGCTATAACGAGAATCTACTGTTTTCTGACAACTCCTTGTCTTTCTTAGGGCATTTTGAATAAGGAATTACTAAAGTTAACTGAAACTAAAGAGGGAGTTGTGGGGACAAGGGAGAGGTAGCACTTCCCAGGTGTCCCACAATGATATCGACTAAAAAAACATCAATCTCCTTGGCAAAGACGGACAGCCTCTGTTCTTTGCTTCCCTAGGGAACAAAGACATCCATATTTATGCTATTAGCCAGGGAAATAAAAGAAAGAAAAATGGGATTAACTTAATACACATGATTTATTTTAATCTATTTTAATAAAATTCCCATATATATATATATATATATATATATATATATATATATAGGTAGAAAGGAAGAAAACTGTCTTGCTATTATCTAGAGAATTAATAATAGTTACGTTGGGGAAAAAGCATACTGAAAACTCACTGGTATTCAGCAAACGGAATAGAAGCATAAGACTTCTCCCAAGAATAGTTTGTCCATGGGCAGTGAAATACATATCAGCAAAATAGCAATGTGTATGTATTTATACCTTCTACTTAAGATTACTCCAACTTTCTGTCATCTCTTGTTCTAGCCATCCTTTTCTCAATTTCTATACCTACCAACTCCACAGGGGTGTGATTTTAGATGTATTTTGAATATTAACTCTACCCCAAAGATTCAGATCAGAAGTAGGTTACAAATTCAATTAGCAAAGATATCTTTTTTAAAAATCTAATTTGGGAACCCAAAAGTAGTAAAAATATATATACTGTAGTCATCTCATATTTAGCAAACAAAAATATCTCCTTGAGATTAATGACCTATAGGAAGTTTTGTTTGCTATCCAAATGACTTAGGAACCCAGGAAGGAATGCCGTTGGGGAGATTTTGGCAGGGATTTTGAGTACAAAACACAAAAACACACAATGGGAGTTGGAAAATATTTGGAAAACTCAAAAATAACAGCTTGTTAATTCTCAGCTGATTTGTGGCTTACTTTCACTTTTTACCTCACTAGGACTAACGGCAAAAGAGCAACAGGGGCCTGTGGCTGACTCTGCTTCCAGATGTTTTATTCTAATGTCACTGTTAAGAGAAACATGGACCACTGCAGCCCGAGATGTCCATAGGTTTATCAGGAAACAGAAATGTGTGACTTATCTGCATTTAAAAACAATCAGACACAATATACTAGATTTATGTATGTCCTTTTTTTTCCCCCATTGCCATCAAGTTGATTCCGACTCGTAGCGACTCTATAGGACAGAGCAGACTTGCCCCATAGAGTTTCCAAGGAGCGCCTGGTGGCTTCAAACTGCCAAACTTTTGGTTCGCAGCTGTAGGTCTCAACCCCTATGCCAGATATGAAAAGCAATAGCATATTACTCGTTGTTACTTGAAGCCATAGAAATAGGCGTGTTCACCTCAGGAAGCAGATAAAGTCTTGAAGAGAAGAGGATTGAAACAAAATATGAGGAATATTTAAGAGGCAGGCAAAGGAAAAGTAGGGGGAGGGGAAATTATTAAGCCCCTTAGGCGACTAAGTCATAGGAACCAAATATCTTCAGAGTAACCCCTTTTAAAAAGGGACTTTTTGTCAACTGGAAGGAATTCATCCTGCAGTTCCCCACTGAGAAGAAACCCTAGAATGCTTCTTGTGTTTGATCATTTACAAAATGGTTTAAAAAGTGTTCCAATATCAGGGAACAGATCTGAATAATCCAACTTTTAGCCTTCTTTTGGGATAGTGAGGGTAGCCATGTTACTGTGTAAAGATCTCAATTCTGGAAACAAACCGAGTGCCAATATTAAGCCTGCTTCATTTTAGTGGGAGAACATGGAAAATGGTAGATGTGCTGAGATGGTTAAAATAGGTAAAGTGTGTGAAGGACATTGGCCTCTGCAGCACTTTAAGAGGGTGATACCGCAAACATTCAAGTCCTGGGGGACAATGAAGAGGGGAAGATTGGATTCATCATTAGGAATATGGTATGAAAGAGGAATTACATAAGATAATTCAGCAATGATTTTCATACACCTCTCCTATATAGAAATAGATTGCAACTAAATTTTTGTTAGCATATTTTGATGTACTAAAGATGGTCTAGGACTACAAACATACATATTATCTGTAATAAAAAGTCATGAATTTTCACTGCACATTTGTATGTGAATTTTAATTCTGGGTTACAACTGCCTGTTCTACTTCCCCCATCCATACCCTCCCACACAATCAGTCTCCTATCGTGTTCCCTAGTTTTATAACTATTCCCTTCGTACATTTATACTATGTGAAATTATCTTGCTTATTTATTTGTTTATGTGTTTATCTCTCCTCTCTCCCTGAGAGTTAAAGCTCAGTGAAAGAGAATCAGTCTATCTTGTTCACTACTATGTTCTCATCTCTTAGGACAATACCTAGTACATAGTAAACCAAAAAAACCAAACGCATTGCCCTCGAGTAAATTCTGACTCATAGCACCCTATTCGACAAAGCAGAACTGCGCCATAGGGTTTCCAAGACTGTAAACCTTTATGAAAGCAGACTGCCACATCTTTCTCCCACGGAGCAGCTGGTGGGTTCGAACCTCCTATCTTTCAGTTAGCAGCCAAGAGCTTAATCACCGTGCCATCAGGGTTTCTTACTCAATGAAGATTTGTTAAATTAATCAAATAAATGAAAGATTTTTTTAAAAAGTTATTTTATCAGAGAGGACTTCCCTGACCACCCCATCCAAAATACCATCCTTCAACATTTCCTACACTTTTACCTACTGTATTTTTCTTCTTAAGACTGTCACTGCCTCATACATTTTCTATTTTTTTATTGGTTTTTATTTGTGTGTGAGCTCACTGGCATCAATCTGTTTCGCTCACTGCTATATCTCCAGGGCTTAGAACAATGCCTGGCACACAGCAAGCTCTCAAAAGAGGTTGTATAAGTAAGTGGATTTAAATTAAAATTACACGTTGTAGCCATGTCACATAATAAGTTCTTTCCATATATGCAGTACATTATTTTCCTCCTGACTTAATTATGATTGAAGTATTTACATTCTCATCCCCATTCTGTTAATTCTAGTACAGAAGCATCACCCAGGCCCTGTGATAAGTCTAAAGCTTAAAGTAGGCGGTATTTGTGTTTAGTATCCCTTCTCCCTCGCCAGATGCTCTGCCCGTTCTTCCTCGTCTTCCCCAGCCCCCTTACACAATACACACACTCAGGCACCCATGGCTCATTCCATCCTTTGTATTCCAGAGCATCAGGCCCAGGCAGGGCTCTTTATTCTGGGCTTTTGCCTTCCTCTGTCATAATTTGGAGCCCTGGTGATACAGTGGTTAAGTGTTTGGTTGCTAACCAAAAGGCTGGCAGTTCAAATCCACCAGCCGCTCCTTGGAAACCCTATGGGGCAGTTTTACTCTGTCCTACAGGGTTGCTATGAGTCGGAATCGACTCAACAACAAGTTCATCATAATTTACCCTTCTACCTCACAGGGAAATGACAACTATTACAGGCAACTACATGCTACCTACATTAAAGCCATCCAATAATTTAATCCTCATAAACCCCATGGAGTAGACTTAATTAATACCACCCCTCATTAACAGTGAAGAAACAAGCCCCAAGAACTTGAATAATTTGTAAAGAGAATACATTTTTTTAAAAAGACCTGTTTTAAGCCCAAGTGTCTCTGACCTAAAAGTCCATGTCCTTTCCAACATCCCCTTTGCCAAATATCAAAGACAACCTAAGGTGAATATTGCTGGGAATGACTTACCCACTGCCGTTGAGTTGATTTCCAGTCATAGCAACCCTATAGGACAGAGTAGAACTGCCCCATAGGGTTTCCAAGGTTGTAATCTTTATGGAGGCAGACTGCCACATCTTTCTCCTGCAGAGTTGCTGGTGGGTTCAAACCATCAACCTTTTGATTAGCAGCTGTGATGGTTAAGACTGTGTGTCAACTTGGCTAGGCTATTATTCTCAGTGTTTACACGTGATCACCCCCATGATGGGATCTGCTATGAGTAGCCAATCAGCTGAAAGGGAGTTTCCTTGGGCATGTGGCCTGCATCTGAATATAGATGGACACTCTGGCTTTCGCCTGCTTTAGATCCTAAAGCTTACTCCTGTTCATCTGATCTCCAGTTCTTGGGACTTGAGCTAGCAGTTTATCTGCTGATCTTGGGACTCGTCAATCTTCACAGCCTATGAGCAAGAGCCCTGCTGTCCGACCTGCCAATCTTGGATTTGCCAACCCCCACGGGTACGTGAATCGGGAGAAGCCTCTATCCTGATCCGCAGACTTGGGACATTCCAGCCTCTACAATCATGTGAGCTATTTCCTTGATATAAATCTCTGTATATATTTATACACTTAACTGGTTTTGCTTCTCTAGAGAACTCAGCCTAAGTCAGCAGCCGAGCATTTAACCACTGCACCACCAGGGCTCCTTGGGAATGGCTTAGTGTGCTATTTCTCTTGGCAGGATGTGGTGGTGGAGAGTAGTAGGGAATTTTTCATTTTAGTGTGATGTTGCTGGAGACCCAGCATTTCAATACAAAGGAATGCATGTCTAATGGTGAGATCTGTGGATCCTTTGGCAGACTAGTAGCCCTGGTGGTGTAGCAGTTAAGAACTTCAGCTGCTAACAAAAAGGCTGACAGTTCAAATCCACCAGTCAGTCCTTGGAAACCCTATGGGGCCATTCTACTCTGCCCTCTAGGGTCACTATGAGTCGGAATTGACTAGACAGCAACAGGTTTGTTATTTTGGTTTTGGCAGACTAGTACAAGAGAAAGTCTTGAGCAGGGACAACTTTAGGCAGCTTGCTTTTAATCTCACTGTGTAAGAAACCACCCCACATGATCTTGCTAGTCCTGGTAGAAAATAGAGCACAAGGCGCTTAATTTATTACATGTTGCTCTACCTCCTCAGCTTAGCCAAATTATCCTGCAGGCCCATGGGAGTCTAGTTACCATAAACCAGCTAATATGAGTACTGAGCATTTTCCAAGTTGTGAAATGCTTCTATTGTCATTTGTATCTGTTAACCATTCTTCCTAACAGACACAACACAGACTTCTAAATTTCAGAGGTAGGAAGAGATCTCAGTGAGATCTAGCCCAATACCCTAAAGCCATTAGTTCTATTTTTACTTTATCCACAGAAGGACTTGCTTTGTTGAAACATTTTTCAGTAAGGCCTAATCAAGGAGGACTTAAGGAACAATTAAGATATGCCCTAAGTGTTGGGCCTTGTTTCTTTGCCCCGAGCTCAGGCAGTTTTTGCACAATGACAAACACTGTTATTTGCACACATTCCCATAACTGACCAAAGTGTTCATTCTTAACCAGCTCTTTAATGACATATAGACGAAAACCCCTTCAAAAAGGATGCACGTAACTTCTGAATGGCTCACTCCCTGTGCACCATGCATTATGCTAAGCACTATACATTCAATATCTCTCATAAACCTCAAGCATACTTATGAGGTAGGCACTTCTTAAATCCTTCACTTTACAAATGGGGAAACGAAGACACAGAGGGGTTAAATAACTTGCCCAAGATCACACAGCTGTTAAATGACAGGGCCGGGATTTGGACCCAGGGAGTCTGATGGTTTAGGGTAGTCTTAACCACTACCCTAAACATTATACACATATAACTCATATTTTTTAAGAAATGCCATTGAGTCAATTCCGACTCAGAGTAGAACTGCCCTATAGGGTTTCCATGGAGAAGCTGGTGGATTCGAACTGCTGACTTTTTGGTTAGCAGCCAAGCTGTTAACCACTGAACCACCAGGCCTCAATAACTAATATTGTTAATGCTAATTGAGTAACAAGGATTTTGCCTTGTGCCCATAATTCATTTTATAGCTTTTACTCGTAACTGCACTCTGTGTGGATTTTATTTATTGGTGGGAATATTAGGAGGATGGGAAGGGAGAAGAAGATAACATATGGAGCAATTAACTAAACTTCCCAGCTTGCCAGCTCCTGGATTTCAGATAAGAATTTGCACTATCCCGTACGTTTCAAAATGCAGGGTGTTGTATCACCTGAACTGCTGGCTCTCCATGTTGCCAACTGACCTACTTTTAAAATGTGTTTGTTTTAAAGTGGTCGTTACAGATCCAGTCTCCTGAATGAGCCTAAGATAAAGCTCAGTCTCATTCAGCTCTACAGAGACTTAGGGCAGCTGCACCTTCCGATAGCTTCCGGTGAAAGTGGTCAGACAAATTCACGCACTGAGAGCAGGAAACTCGTTTGAGTGGTGGGAGCTTTCTTCCTGGAAAGACCCTGAACCACATTCTTGTCTCTGCCCCAATCCTGATGGCAGAGAATAAGGCACCTGTATCTGGGGCTATAAGAGCATGAGCGAATCAAACTGCCCATGCTGGTTGACATTTACTTGAGCAGTTGATTGGGCACCCCATTGGCACATCTTTATGGAGCCCCTACTCTGTGACAAAAGGAGCCCGGGTAGTGCAACGGTTAAGCGCTCAGCTGCTAATCAAGAAGTTAGCAGTTCGAACATACCCAGCATCTCTGAGGAAGAAAGACCTGGCAATCTGCTCCCGTAAAGATTATAGCTTAGAAAACCCTATGGGACAGCTCTACTCTGTTGCATGGGGTTGCTATGAGTTGAAAATTGATTCTACAGTCCCTAACAACAACTATGTGCCAAGTGCTATAATCAGAGTAGAGGAGTCAACAGTGAGAAAAACGGACGTGAACTTGCCCCCCTAGAATTTACCATCTTGTACTGGCGTCAGAATTTAATCAAATAATCTCACACATGAATACATTGTTACAAATCCAAATACAAGCTATGAAGCAAAGAAATAGGCTTCTGTGAGAGGATAGAAAAAAGGATTCATGGAAGAAGTGACACTGTAACAGAAACTTAAGTAGATGCTGACCAGGCAAAGCAGGGTGGGGCAAGGGTGGACTTCCAGGTAGAGGGAACAGCATATGAAAAAACCCTGTGGTAACAGGGCCACCACTGGCCCAGACAGTGTCTTTGTACAAATTAAAAAGAAGACACCACCACCTCAAGAACCTTTGCTTTTTGTCAGAAAATGGTCATAATTTGATTTTGTTGGAACAAGACTTTTACTGCCAACTTCTGGAAAGCTGTTGTTTATACAATTCTATATTATCTGCAGTGTAAGTGGTGCAGCTCAATGCTGTCCAATGCTACAGCAACTAGTTACATATGGTGACTGACCACTTAATATGTGCCTAGGCTACGTTGAGATGTGTTGTAAGTATAAAAGATATAAGAATTTCAAAGATTTAGTGTAAAAAAAAGAAAGTAAACTATCTCAATTATTTTAATATTGATTACATGTGGAAATGATAATAAATGGATATATTGGGATACATAAATATAGTTGATTCTCATTAGTCACAGTAGGTATGTTCTAGAAATTACCTTGAACACTAACCAGCATGTTCGACCTTGGCAGGGAATGTTGGCCACTCAAGTTTTTGCAGTTCTGTGCATATGAATGTCTGCAAATGACCACAAAATTGCCATGAGCATAGATTTGGCAATATAAATAAATTTTAGCAAGTGGGTGAATTCGCAAATACAGGATTCGAGCATGAGGATCAACTGTATATTATTAAAATTAATTTGATTTGTTTCTTTCTACTTTGATAAGAGAAATTTTCAAGTTACCTCTGTGGCTCATGTGACATCTCTGTTGGATAGTATTGGTACACCCTTTGCAAGGGGGGCCTTGTGTAATTACATACTGTGCATCTATGTGGCAGGACTAGACATGACCACCATGAGGAAATGAAGGGAGACCAGAGTGATAGCCCCATGGAGGGCAAGGAGGAAAGCAGCACAAAATAGAGCAGAAGCCAGGTCATGCCAAGTCCTGTTTTCTAAGCCTAAATACTTTTAATCAGTTTCATGGTTTGTTCCATGTTCACAGATTGTTCCTTTGCCTTGATGTTAGTCTAGTCAATGATATATTTCAAAAGCATTTATTGAGTACCCACTAAGTGCTGGGAGCTATAGATGCAAAAGTGAACAAGATAATTTCTGTTGATAAGGGCATACAGCTTAGTGGGAGACACAGGTAAACAGGTGTTCAATAGAGTATGGAAAGTCCTGTGACTGGGCTGAGCCCCAAGCATTAAATAATTGCATAATGTTAATGATCTAAGGGCTGGACCAAGCCTGTGGAGGGTTCAGCAAAGACCTGCACATCATTCCTGGCAAACGGCATCTACTTGTTCTTTACTGGATGGGGATGCCCTCAGTCCAGAAGGCTAACACAATGTAAGCATGTAGCCAAGAAAACCAAACATACCCCACCACCATTCCTGGGCACCACTCCCCGTCTGTGTGTGGATGTTTCCTTTCCATTGGAGGCAATCACAATTCTCTTTGACATTCTGGATGAGTATAATTTATGTCCCTTATCATACTTTCTAACTGGAGAGCTAACCAACCCAGTAACTTCAGGGAGAAGGGGCCAGTGAAATCTTCTACTTGAGAGCACAGAGGAGTGAAGTTGGGTGGGCAGAAAAGAAGGACCTTGAGACGCAAGGGATGTGGAGTCCATAGCAAATCATGTGTCCACACTCCCACCAAGAGTCTCCATACATAGTCAAATGAACATGAAGTGCAGTCCTGAATAATAGTAATAATATCAACTATGCTAACTAATGATACAACAGACACTGTCATAAGTCATAGACGTTTACTAGCTCATTTAGTCCTTGTAAAAATCTTTATGAAAATGCATAGAAGTGTACCTATTTTACAAATAGGAGAAATGACTCACAGAGAAGTTAAACCATTTGCCAAACTTAACCCTGCAAGCAGAGAGCAGAAAAGATGAAGATGCAGAAGAAGACAGGGCTATGCTATAGCCCAGGGAAAGAAGGGAGTTTGTATACTTGGTGCATGGATATGAACCACAGGGTTTGTAAAGCATCACAGGTAGATCTGCCGCCCCCTGTAGTCCTTACCCCCGGACAGGCCCAGACAGTAAGGTGCTTGAGGAGGAGGCCGAGAAATGCATGGGGAGGCTGGGAAGGAAGCGTTGCCTGGTCCTGATGCAGAGCAGAGGCACTCTGTGTTCCTTTATCCATGAGAGGGAATTTGTGAAAAATGGAAAAAAGGAGAAAGTTGGAACTAGAATGCTATGTTGGGTTCTCAAATTTTATATCTACTTGTTTTGTTGTTGTTGTTAAGTGCCGTCGAGTCAGTTCCAACTCATAATGACCCTGTGCACAACAGAATGAAACACTGCCCAGACCTGCACCATCCTCACAATCATTGCTATGTTTGAGCCCATTGTTGCAGCCACTGTGGCAATCCATCTCATTGCAGATCTTCCTCTTTCTCGCTGACTGTCTCCCTTACTAAGCATGATATCCTTCTCCAGGGACTGGTCCCTTCTGATAACATGTCCAAAGTACGTGAGATGAAGTCTCGTCATTCTTCCTTCCAAGCAGCACTCTGGCTGTACTTCTTCCAAAAAGATTTGGTAGATGTTCAACCATTTCAGGAGGAAGCATATGATCAAGAACCAACATTGCTGAAGGAAGAACTCCAAGCTGCACTGAAGACATTATTTGTTTAGCAGGCTCGATAAAGTCATAGCAGCTCTCTAAAATGTTTTCTAATCTATAACATGAGAGGCTAATACCTAGTACCCGAACTAGTTCCAACAATCCAGGAATAAACAGAACAGAACAGGGGCTTTCTCTAGCAGCTATGGAACAACATGAAGCTGGAGTACCGGACTCAGGTTCTGTCCCTTGAGCTATGCGCCTCTGCTTGACTTTTAATTATCTTTTATGTCTTGAAACACACCCTCCTTGTTAATTTTTCACTATGATATTCAGTGACAAATTAGATAGAAAAATTATTTTCAAGTATAAATAAAACTGGGTTAAGAACAAGAGGGAGGCCCTGGATGGTGCAAATGGTTGATGTGCTTGGCTGCTAACTGAAAGACTGGAGATTCGAGCCCACCCAGAGATGCCTTAGAAGAAAGACTTGGTGATCTACTTCCAAAAAATCAGCTACTGAAAACACTGTGGAGTACAGTTCTACTCAGACACACAAGGGGATGAAGTGAGTTGGCGTTGACTCGACAGCAACTGGTAAGAATAAAAGAATCAAATTGTAGTCCCAGCTAAGACATTGATTCTTTGCGTGATAGTGAACAAGATATGTCTCTCTCTTTCCATTTCTCCATTTTTCAAATGGGAACCATATTAGAATGAAATGAGATAATGAATGGTACACACTTCGAAGAGTACAAGTTCTGGTGCAAAGCTATAACTTACTGTTGCCATTTTAATTATTAATTTATCAGATTGATATATCCAGATTTAGAAACAATATCAGGTACAGCACACGCCCTTTGCCAGGTCCTCTCTAAGTGCTTTTCACTTTCTAGGCCATTTAAACCTCACAACAACACCATGAGGCTGATATTATAATTATTCTCAGAAGCACAGAGAGGTTAAAAAAATATGCCCAAGGGCACACATCTGTTAAGTGGTCAGGCAGGTATTCAAACCTATTGTTGTTGTTAGGTGCCATTGAGTCAGTTCCAACTCGTTGTGACCCCAAGTACAACAGAACAAAACACTGCCCAGTCGTGCACCATCCTCACAATCGTTGCTATGTGTGAGCCCACTGTTGCTGCCACTGCATCAATCCATCTCGTGAAGGATCTTCCTCTTTTTCCCTGACCTTCTACTTTACCAAGCATGATGTTCTTCTCCAGGGACTGGTTCCTCTGATAACATGTCCAAATATGTGAGATGAAGTCTCGCCATTCTTGCTTCCAATGAGCATTCTGGATGTACTTCTTCCAAGACAGATTTGTTCATTCTTCTGGCAGTCCATGGTACGTTCAATATTCTTCGCCAATACCGTAATTCAAAGACGTCAATTCTTCTTCGTTCTTCCTTATTCATTGTTCAGTTTTCACATGCATATGAGGCAATGGAAAATGTCATGGCTTGGGTCAGGCGCACCTTAGTCCTCAAAGTGATCTCTTTGCTTTTTAACACTTTAAAGAGGTCTTTTGCTGCTGAGTAGTCCAATGCAATACGTCATTTGATTTCTTAACTGCTGCTTCCAAGGGCATCGATTATGGATCCACGTAAAGTGAAATCCTTGACAACTTCAATCTTTTCTTCATTTATCATTATGTTGCTTATTGGTCCAGTTGTGAGGATTTTTGCTGTTTTTATGCTGAGGTGTAATCCATACTGAAGGCCTTTGATCATCAGTAAGTGCCTCAAGTCTGCTTCACTTCTGGCAAGCAAGGTTGTGTTATCTGCATATTGCAAGATGTTAATGAGTCTTCCTCCAATCCTGATGCCAAGTTGTTCTTCACAGTCCAGCTTCTCAAACCTGAGCAGCTAGTTCTTATCAGGACTCTATATCACAGGCAGGGGGCGGTGGTTGTTCAGTGGTAGAATTCTCGCCACGCGGGTGTTCGATTCCTGGCCAATACACCTCATGTGCAACCACCACCTATCTGTTAGTGGAGGCTTGTGTGCTGCTATAATGCCAAACAAGTTTCAGTGGAGCTTCCAGACTAAGATGGACTAGGAAGAAAGGCCTGACAATCTACTTCTGAAAATCAGCAACTGAAAACCTTGTAGATCACAATGGTCTAATCCCTAACCGATCATGAGGATGGCACAGGACTGAGCATTATTTCATTCTGTTTCACATGGAGTAGTCATGCCATAGTGCTTGGGGTCACCATCAGTCAGAGGTCTACTCATGGTGTCAGCAAACAACAACAGCAACATCACTTCTCAGTCCACACGGCTTAGAGGTCCTGGTGCCAAATATATGCCTATGTTTCACTTGTTAGAATAAAAGAGATTCTAAAGTTAAAACTCTAGAAGTTGTATATTTTTAAGTTTTCAACAAAATGAAAACCAGCAAGATCATTATTTCTATGTATTATCGATTTAAAATGAGAGTCATTTTAAGATATCCAAGGTGACTCATTTTTCCTTCACTCAGGGACTTTAAAAACATAAAACAATATGCAAAATTGATTTAAAGCTTTTTTTCTTAAGAAGACCCAAGTTGGTTGGTGTTGTGTGCACACATTAACCCTCAAGGTCACGATGCATTGAGACAGCTGCCAACATTGCATCAGAAGTGAGTGCCACTCTTCCTTGCGCTGCCCATGGGGAGGTCTCCAGGAGAGGTGGAATGTGTCAGCACAAGCCAATCTGCTGCAAGAGACGCCCATGTACCTCAGCTCTGAACAAAGAGGGGCCAGAGTGAGCTGACGTCAGCAGCACTGTTGACACAACAGCCACAGTAGGCTAATCTGTTTGCGCTGATAACCTTTGCTGCAGCCTGAGCCTATGCCAACATTCAGATGGGCCACCCTGAACTCTTGTACTCACAAGGCCTTTCTGGATGGCCTTGTCAGTATCCTGCCTGCAGTGACCTTGCTGGAATCCAGAGAGGAACCCAGCACCGTCCAGGTGCAGACACTAGAGCCAGCCTACCTGGTGTGGAGCCTGGCTCTGCCGTGCCCCAGCTGTGTGACCTTGCACAAGTCACCTGACCTCCCTGTGCCTCAGTTCCCTCAATAAAAATCGAGGTAATGATAGCACCCACCCAGGGAGCTACTGTGAGCATCCAATAGGTTAAGACATGTCAGGCTGTTAGAACAATGCCTGGTGTCCAATAACCACACACTGTTATTATTATCATCTACAGTGTTGCATGACTGGTCACCCCCAATGTCACTTTTCATCAGTTTTCATCTTAATATGCCATGGCGATATGGTAATATTTTTATTGAGACATAATCAACATAATATAAAATTCAGCATTTTGAAGTGTTATTGTTGGGTGCCTTCTAGCTGATTCTGACACATAGCAACCCATGTGACAGAGAAGAACCACCCCAAAAGGTTTTCTAGGCTGTTGGTGGCACAATGCTTAAAGCTCTTGACTACTAAGGTCAGCAGTTTGAACCCACCAGCCGCTCCGTGGGAGAAAGATGTGACAGTTTGCTACTATAAAGATTACAGCCTTGGAAACCCTATGGAGTAGTTCTACTCTACCCTAGAGGGTCACTAAAAGTCAGAATTGATTTGACGGCAATGGGTAATCTTTACGAGAATAGATCACCAGGTCTTTCTCCCGCAGAGCCACTAAGTATGTTTGAACCACCAACCTTTCAGTTAGCAGCAGAGCACACAACCATTGCACCACTAGGGATTTTTTTCAAGTGTACACTTCAATATTTTAGTATTTTCACTACGTTGTACAACCACCACTAGTATCTAATTCCACAAGTTTTTACCACTTCCCCCTAAAAAAACCCATACCCAATAGAAATCATTCTCCATACTCCCCTCCCTCTAGCCCTAGGCAATCACTAATCTACTTTCTCTATGGATTTGCCTATTCTGGACCTTTCATATAAATGGAGTCATAAAATGTGTGGCCTTTTGTGAAGATGATGAAACTATAGAAGAAACCTCTGTGCTTCAGAAGCAAAATGACAAGATCCCATTCTCCCTCCCCCAATCAACAAAAATAATGCAGCATCAGCTGCATTTGTTCGCAGTTAACGCCTCTCTGTGGGCTGACAGGAGGAGGTTCAGCTTGATTTGGGGTTTTGAAACATTTTAAACTTTGAAGCTCATTTTCCATCCCACATAACACAACAGAGAGGCAGAGCAGTGGGCCTCTTGTTCCACCTCCTTTCCTCCTTTGTCTACAAAGGTCAGCAGAGCTCCCTGATGACTAAGTCTCATTACCAACTAATTACCTCCCCTGGAAGAAGACCTACTCCCTCAGACCTGACATATGGGAGGAAACTTACGATAGAAGCTTCATAACTAAAATAAACTGGTCCTCAAGCTCACAGAAGCCCCAGGCTAATAACACCCATGGACTTACATCTCATTGCAATTTGTTCTTGCTTTAAAATATACCCCGTCTGTCCTTTGGCTTGAGGGGTACTATTTAATTATGAGGAGAAAAAAACAAAACAACATTGCTGTTAGAAACAATGCAGAATAAACGATGTCTCATACCCACTCCCTTTGGGAGAAGAAAATAAAGGTACAATTTGTCAGTGTCTCAATTCCTGAGATCCTGTGGCATACAGTGCGGTAGGACAGTCACAGGACAGAGAGGTAGCTCGAAGCAGATTAATATTTCCAGCTATGAGTTACCTGAAGAAAGTAGTGTCAACCTCTGGATTCTTAGGCCTCTTCCCTCAAGCTGCCAGAGAGCCGCAGAGGGGGCGCACGGAGCTGCCCGCTAGCCCGGGCATCGGTCAGCTTATTGGAGGTCTAGTTTTAGGAAAGTCCATTAAAGATACATGTTAATGGAAACCATGCTTAACTAAATTGACATTCTGTGGCTGAATCTTTCGGGCACCTGTTGTATAACTTAGTGTTAATAATTGTTTTATTATGGTGAATATTTGCATCGCCCAGTCATGGGACGAGATAATTTTGTTGAGAATAACCAACCGGTAACTAGTGGCAAGGAGCCCTAGTGTCACCGTGGTTAAATGCTTGGCTGCTAACCGAAAGGTGGGCGGTTTGAACCCACCTGCTGCTCTGAGGGAGAAAGACGAGGCAGTCTGTTTCCCTAAAGATTTACAGCCTTGGAAACCCTATAGATCAATTCTCTCTACTCTGTCCTACAGGGTCGCTATGATTCAGAATCTACTCGATAACAACGGGTTTGGTTTTTATTTAACTAGCTGCTATTAAGTCAATTCCAATTCATGGCAACCCCATACATGTCAGAGTAGAGCTGTACTCCACAGGGTTTCCAGTGGTTGATTTTTCAAAAATAGATTGCCAGGCCTTTCTTCTGAGGTGGCTCTGGGTGGACTGGAACCTCCAACCTTTAGGTTAATATCCAAGCTCATTAACCACCCAGGGACTCCTTTATCCAGAGTAGTATAACCAAAACCAAACCAAATCCACTGCCATCGAGTCGATTCTGACTCATAGCAACCCCGTAGGTTTTCTAGCACCGCAAATCTTTACAGACGCAGACTGCCACATCTTTCTCCCTTGCAGCTGCTGGTAGTATAGTTTTTTAAAAAAATTATTTTTTAACCCAAAACATCTCAGGCAAATCTTGATTGTTTTACTATCCTTGTGACCTTACACGAGTACTTTTGTTTCTTTGTCTTAAACTTCTTCAACTGCAAAACGATGATTCTCAAGACTCTTACAGCTGTAAGAATCTACCAAGTTTTCTTTCACTAGTTAATTAATGTCAGAATATAACATTAACATGAATTCTCTATTCTCTCAGCTAAACTCCCATTTAAGAAAAAAAAAAAAAACCTCCTAGCGACAGAGTAGAACCGTCCCATAGGGTTTCCAAGGCTGTCATCTTTACAGAAGCCGACTGCCACATCTTTCTCCCTTGGAGCAGCTGGTGGGTTCGAACCACCAACACTTTGGTTAGCAGCCAAACACTTCAACCACTGTACCACCAGGGTTCCAATAAACAGATTGAAGTCCAAGGAAGGGAAAAGCAAGTGGTGAGTTCTGGCCCACCAAGTTCCTGCTCCGTAGTAAGTGATTTGAGAATAAATAAAAATGCCAGAAAACCACTGGTCTTCAGCCACACAAGAATATGATTTAAAAGGACATATTCTTTTAACGTAGCAATGAAATTAAAGAATAAAGTTGTACTTAACAGCCTTGCTTTGTAATTGTCGTTGTCCGGGGCAGCATATTCTAAGGCCTCTTTAGGAAAACCTGCCTCCTTCTCCTCATGGCATTAAACTCCAAGCTGGTTTAACAGTCAAGAAGCAGGAAGAAGGCAGTACATGAAACATAACCTATGTAACTAGTCCCGGAGTCACAGAGGGCTAATTATATAATGGACCCCGTTTTGAAGGGTCACTCGCTGCCTTCTCTTTTTGATGAACTGTAAAATGTCCCTTTGTTACTCGAGTGGACTGTGCCTTTCATGCCAGTGGTTAAGAGTCCCATTGCCTGTGGGGCATCTCTGATTACGTGATTAGGCAGGCTGACTGGGATTTCTTTATTCTAGACCAGCCCTCTTTATCAAAGGACCCAATGACGATATCTCAGCATTCATTCCTTTATGGTTCCAAGGCCATCGATAGCAGTGAGGTTACGTTACATCCTGCCCCAGGCTGAAAGGGGATAAGAGAGCTACTGTATGTACTGTACGTACTCCAAAAGCTGGGTGTGGCGGTGTTTTGTAACTTCTCAACAACTGAAACAACAAAGCACACTGAAGATTCAGGAACAGGTCTGTAAATCACACAGTACGCGTACAAGCATGTTTAAACCACCTTTTGGAGTGAAATGCATCTTGCATTTTCATTGGATAAATAGTGACCATTCTCAATGTTGTTGTCCTGCACTGTTGAGCTGATTCCGATTCATGGCGACCCCATGTGTTACAGAGCAGGATTGCTCCATAGGGTTTTCTTGGCTGTAATCTTAATGGAAGCAGATCACCAGGCCTTGTCTTCCATGGTGCCGCTGGGTGGGTTTGAACTGCCAGCCTTTCGGTTACCAGACAAGTGCATTTGCACCCCCCAGGGATCTTTATCAACAGAACTTGTGAATTAAAAGCAAACCATAACCCATCTGGGCTTCTTTTCTCTCCCCAAGTTTTTCACATGGTTTTGTTTCCCAATCCATTTGAACAAAACAAGATAGATTGGCTTTCATTGTAGTCAAAATATTTTGCAGGCATTGACGAAAAGTTCTCATCACGAGGCAGATAAGAGGATACACATGATGTCAACACAAGGTCAAGCAACCTTGAAGTTAAACAAATATTTCTCAGTGGGCTGCTTTGAATTTCCCTTCTCTTTAATTGTAAGAAAGACAGTTTTTAATTTCTAAGCATTCTGCTACCGCAAATACTCAAAAGTGAAAATCTCCCTTTTGCTTATATTCATAAGCGTCTACCTATTGGAGCAGCCCACGTGAGGCGAAAAGGTTGATCATTGATAGAGTAAAAGGACTTAGTGAGTCAAGAAGGAAATTCGCCTCAGGTCTGAAGTTGGTCACTCAGCATTTATTGAGCACCCACTGAAACTCTGACACTCAATTTGCCGCCTGTGGAAAGGCAGCTGTTGCCGCTAAGAGACCAAAACGAAAAGAAAAGCTTCTCCTTGATTCCTGTAAGGGTGGGTGTTATCATTTACACTGGAACAGGCGGTGGAATTTTACGTAAACTGGCCTCTTCAAAGAATCCAAGTGATCATTTTTTTACTTTGTGTCAAACGAGGCTTGTCAACAGTTCCTCAACAGAGGTCAAGAGGAAAGGTGTTACAAGCACCAAATTGCCTTTAAAAATGGTATTCGTGAATCAGTAATTCTCACTTCTTTGAAATTTCTTACTATTTTCTCTTTTGGGGGAGAAAAGAAGTTTCTGTAAATATTACTTGCAAGTACTAGATAGATTTAATTTCCTTATGTTAAGAGTACTTAGAAGAGGGGCACCATTGATAATTTAAGAACATGCTAAATATTTGCATGCATGTTTTTCTGCTAAGATCACAGATGCTTATTGTTTTGTTTTTTAAAGAGGGAATACACTGGAAAATTGACAACCAGCCAGACACCTAGTAGGAAATGGGACTTGATCGGTCTGTTTTAGGCTACAGTTTCTCAACCTTGGCACCATTGTCGTTCTGGGCCAGTTAATTTTTGTTGAGGAGGAACATCTTGTGCATGGTAGGCTGCCTCTACCCAGTAGATGCCTGTAGCACTCCCCCTGTGATGCCAACCAAAAATGCCTCCAGACATTACCAAATGGCCCCTGGGGGCAAATGCACCCTTGGTTGAGAACCACTGATTTAGATGAAGAAAGACTGTTTTTGGAGGGTGAGAGTGGGAATGGAGTCTGCTGTAGGATTTGAAATGGATTTCTAGTAATCTAAATAGTTTTTAAAATTATAGAAACAAAAAGATAGTGAGGTTTGGGTAGGAAGCTAGGTGTTTCCAACCTAGAGTCTGTTAACACACTAATATACCGCAATCTTGTTTTGCAGGCTCCTAGGTGAGCACCTGACTTATCTGAAGGGATGAAAAAAATTACATTTATTCTTTTTAAG
This sequence comes from Dugong dugon, assembly GCA_030035585.1. Classification (NCBI taxonomy): domain Eukaryota; kingdom Metazoa; phylum Chordata; class Mammalia; order Sirenia; family Dugongidae; genus Dugong; species Dugong dugon. The sequence goes on from CM057464.1 coordinate 157,430,439, forward strand.
ATAGGGTTTTCTAGACTAAATAATCAACTAAATATTCCTCAAAATGTTAATCATAGAATTACCATATGCCCCGGCAATTTCACTCCTAGGTAAATACTCAAAAGACTTGAAAGCAGGGATGTAAATAGATACTTGTAAACCAAAATTCATTGCAGCATTATTCATAATAGTCAAAAGTGGAAACAACCCAAGTGTCCATCAGCATAAGACTAGATAAACAAAAGGTGGTATATGTATACAATGGAATATTATTCAGCCATAAAGAGAAATGAACTTCTGATACATGCTACAATATAGACGAACCTTGAAAGAATTATGCTAAGTGTAATAAGCCAGACACAAAAGGGCAAATACTGTACCATCCCATTTATATGAAATAGCTATAATAGGCAAATGCATAAAGATCAAACTTTATTAGTGGTTTTCAGGTACGAGTGGGAGGGGGAAGGGGAAATTAATACTTTAAAGGGCGCTGAGTTTCACAGGGTGACAAAAAACTTGGAAACAAGGGTGGTGGTTGCACAACATGGTGAATCGTACAAGTAAAAACGGCTGAAATGGCAAATGTTTTATTTCATATAGAATGTTTTATTTTCATATAGATTTCATAAAGAAATCTGTCTAATAAGTAAAAATAAATTCTAGACTAAATAATAAAGCTAGTCCAAAGTTTGCTTCTGGTGTTCTAGAACACATTGTTGATAGGAATGAGAAAAAAATGTAACACTAATTTCTTAGGTTTCTGCTTTAACCCACAAAGATGATGGCCTGGTAAAGTGGAGGGTCAGTGAAAAAGAGGAAGACCCTCGAAGAGATGGGTTGACACAGTGGCTACAACAATGGGCTCAAACATAGCAACGGTTGTGAGGATGGCGCAGGACTGGACAATGTTTCGTTCTGTTGTACATGGGGTCGCTATGAGTCAGAACCAACTGTATGGCACCTAACAACAACCAGAAGTATCTATACCACTTGTAACATGTACAGCTGTGTTTGATTTTGTGTTTTATAGATATAATAAATAATATTCTATATCCAAAAGTTTTGGGAAATCAAATAATCTCTTTACCTCATTTCTCTCTCCTTCTTCCCTCTCTCTCCCATACACACACACAAACAAGCGAGCTTTATTAATCCAGTTTTGATTTTCTTCGTAAATATTAATTTTAACCTATGGCAAGTGGTTTTCTTAAAAAAATAATAGGAAGAAGAAAATCTCTTTCTTCAAACAAATTTTTAGACAAAAGCTCAACTTGTGAAACAGGCCTCCTCTTCTCCTCCAGATGCCTCCTCAGAGAGCTTCTTGAAGGAGAGTTTGAACCACTGGTGCAAGGAAGGGAATTAAACTTTTAAATCCATAATTATGATAGATAAGACAATAATATAAGTAAGGTTCACAAACATTTTAAGAGCAAAATAACTACCTTTATATGTGGCAAATTCTCAATGAGCCTCAGAAAAAAATTGATAAGTTTTCAAAAGCAGACATGAGCTAACATTACAAGGAAGAAGAACAACTTTCTTGGATTTTTTCAAGAGCCAAAAATTATATACTGCAATGGGAATTCCAGTTATTGTACAAAGCTGTTACTTCATTTAGTTCACTTAGAAATCCTAATTAAATATCAGTCCTCTGCTGTGAGGAACCAGCCCTCAGTTAAAAACCTCACAGTGGCCACACTGAATTCTGTCTTACCAATCCACAGCCAACCTTATTGGTTTTTCAGTAGCTTCTTCAGCATCAACATGGCTCCACCTCTTCAACCAACCAGGTGGCTTATACTGTGCTTCCAATCTCTCCACAAATGTTACTCATGTCTGACAGGAATTCCCACTTCCTGGCTCCCATCAAGTCAATTGCTATGTTTGTTTGTTTTTCAATTTAGCTTCAAAATTTACCTGAAGTTTTCCTGAGTACTTCTCTCTGGAAAGAGCTCTGTCTCCCTGTAAGTACTCTTGGAATTTGTACATTGAGCTGTACTACTTTACTGCCTTGACTTTGAATTCTCAGTTGTTTCAAAGGGTAGGTTAGTCATAGTTCCCACCTAGATGACAAATTCCTCAAGGCAAGACCCTATTTTTTCCCTTTTACTCTATTCCCTGTCTTTTGTTTATATGCTATACAATAATTATTAAAATAATGATTGCTAAAATAGAATTAGTGTATAGTTTTTTGTTTCTGTTTTTATTTTACAATGGATTATAATAAACCCAGGTATTAACAGGCCAGTCATGGAAATAGCACCTCACTCAGTTGCCAGAGACAACTAAAAATTAGTTAATAATTCCAACTAGGCCATACCTGAGCATGATAGCTCTGGCAGCCTAAACCAGCTCCTGGAAAAGGAGCAACAGACAAAACGTATGACCAGCCTCAGCTTCCTAGGTCAGGAGAGGCTGCCTACATTACAGGAGAGAAAAGGGCACACAGGCCTAGGGGTCACCCAAGTAGCCACAGGGGAGGGATGGATGCAAGTTTTATGAGACTTAAAGCTTAGGGAGTTGGAAGGGGAAACTTTATAAGAAAAAATAATATGAAATTACAAAATTTTGAGAATTCACTCCCTGATCTCAGAACCTTCTATAGACCTACAGTAGTCAAAATAGCCTAGTACTAGTACAACAGACACATAGACTAATGGACCAGAATTTAGAACCCAGAAGTAAATCCATCCACCTATGGAGAGCTGATCAAAGTCCATTAAATGGGGAAGAGAAAGTCTCTTTAACAAATGGTGCTGGCAAAACTGGATATCCATTTGCAGAAGATGAAACAAGATCCATACCTCTTACCATATACAGAAGCTAACTCAAAATGGATCAAAGACCTCAATGTAAAACCTAAAACTATAAAGATCATGGAAGAAAAAATAGGGCCAACACTATTGTTGTTGTTGTTAGGTGCCATCAAGTTGGTTCTGACTAATAGTGCCCCACATACAACAGAACGAAACACTGCCCGGTCCTGCACCATCCTCACAATCATTGCTCTGTTTGAGCCCATTGTTGCAGCCGCGGTGTCAGTCCATCTCATCGAGGGTCTTCCTCTCTTTCAATGACCTCTACTTTACCAAACCCGATGTCCTTTTCCAGGGACTGGTCCCTCCTGATAGCATGTCCAAAGTAAGCAAGACAAAGTCTCGCCATCCTTGCTTCTAAGGAGCATTCTAGCTGTACTTCTTCCAAGACAGACTGTTTGTTCTTCTACCAGTCCATGGTATATTCAATATTCTTCACCAGCACCCTAATTTAAAGGCATCAATTCATCTGTGGTGTTCCTTAATCATTGTCCAGCTTTCGCATGCATATGAGGTGACTGAAAATATCATGGCTTGGGTCATGTGTGGCCATTAGCCTAGTATACATGACGGAACTATGAAGCACGTCCCTCACATGTGTTATTGTTGGCCCTATAGACCTATCTAATCTTTGGTTGAAAGGTGAACCTCAAAAGTGACTTCAGTACTGAGTTAAAAGTGTATCCATGAGTCATACTCTCGGGGTTTCTCCAGTCTCTGTCAGACCAGCAAGCCTGGTCTTTTGTGTGTGCGTGTGTGTGTGTGTGTGTGTGTGTGTGTGTGTGTGTGTGTGTGTGAATTTGAATTTTGTTTTACATTTTTATTCCACTCTGTCTGGGGCCCTCTATTGTGCTCCCTGCCAGAGCAGTCAGTGGTGGTAACCGTCCAGCATCTATTATTCTGGGCTCAGTCTGATGGAGGTTGTGGTAGGTGTGGCCCATAGCCCTTTGGACTAATCTTTCCCTCGCATCTTTGGTCTTCTTCATTCTCTGTTGCTCCAGTTGGGATGGGACCAGTAGATGTATCTTAAATGATCTCTGCCAGGTTTTTAAGACGCTAGTCGATACTCACCACGATCAGGTGTAGAACATTTTCTTTATAGCCTATGTTAAGCCAGTTGAGCTAGATGTCCCCCGAGACCATAGTCTCCAGCCCTCAGCCTAGTAACTCAGTCTCTCAGGGCGTTTGATGTGTCTGTGAAGCTTCTATGACTTTGTCCTTGTAAAGTTGTGCTGACTTCCCCAGTACTGTGTACTCTTACCCTTCACCAAAGTTATCACTTATCTACTATCCAGTGTTTTTTCCTCCTCACCCTTGCCCTCCCTCCTAATCATCAAAGATTGTTTCTTTCTGTGTGGATACATTTTCATATGTTTTTATAATAGTGGTTTCATCCAGTATTTGTCCTTTCGTGATTGACTTATTTCACTCAGCATAATGCCTTCCAGATTCATTCATGTTGTGAGATGTTTTGTAGGTTCATCATTGTTCTTTATCACTGGGTAGTATTCCATCATGTGTACATACCATAGTTTGTTTATCCATTCATCTGTTGATTGGCACTTATGTTGTTTCCATCTTTTTGCTATTGTGAATAATACTGCAATGAACATAGGGGTGCATATGTCTATTTGTGTGATGGCTCTTATTTCTCTAGAATATATTCCTAGGAGTGGGATTGCTGGATTGTATTGTATTGATATTTCTAGCTTTTAAAGGAAGCTTAATATTGTTTTCCAAAATGGTTGGACCATTTTGCATTCCCACCAGAAGTCGTTTGATTTCTTGACCGCTGCTTCCATGCGTTGATTGTGGATCAAAGTAAAATGAAATCCTTGACAACTTCAATCTTTTCTCTGTTTATCATGATGTTGCTTATTGGTTGTGAGGATTTTTTTTTTTTCTCTTTATGTTGAGGTATAATCCATACTGAAATCTGTGGTCTTTGATCTTCATCAGTAATTGCTTCAAGTCCTCTTCACTTTCAGCAAGCAAGGTTGTGTCATCTGCACAACACAAGTTGTTAATGAGTTTTTCTCCAATCCTGATGCCATGTTCTTCTTCATATAGTCCAACTTCTCAGATTATTTGCTCAGCATACAAATTGAATAAGTAAGGTGAAAGGATACAGCCCTGACGCACACCTTTCCTGATTTTAAAACATGCAGTATCTACTTGTTCTGTTCGAACAACTGCCTCTTGGCTATGTACAGGTTCCACATGAGCACAATTAAGAGTTCTAGAATCCCCATTCTTCTCAAAGTTATACATAATTTGTTATGATCCACACAGTTGAATGTCTTTGCATAGTCAATAAAGCACAGGTAAACATCTTTCTGCTATTCTGTGCTTTCAACCAAGATCCATCTGACATCAGCAATGACATCCCTCATTCCACATCCGCTTCTAAATCCAGCTTGAACTTATGGCAGTTCTTTGTCTGTGTACTGCTGCAACCATCTTTGAGTTATCTCCAGCAAAATTTTACTTGTGTGTGTCATTAGCAATGTTGTTTGATAATTTCCGTATTCTTTTGGATCACCTTTCTTTGGAATGGGCACAAATATGGATCTCTTCCAGTCAGTTGGCCAGGTAGCTGTCTTCCAAATTTCTTGGCATAGATGAGTGAGCACCTCCAGTGCTGCATCTATTTGTTGAAACATCTCAGTTGGCATCCTGTCAATTCTTTCAGCCTTGTTTTTTGCCAGTGCCTTCAGTGCAGCTTGGACTTCTTTCTTAAATACCATTTGTTCTTGATCATATGCTACCTCCTGAAATGATTGAACATCGACCAATTCTTTTTGGTACAGTGATTCTGTGTATTCCTTAACTCGAGCCTTGAAGTTTGTTTTCAGTTCTTTCAGCCTGAGAAATGCTAAGCGTGTTCTTCTTTTCTTTCTTTCTTGTCTTTTTAATTACCTTTTGCTTTCTTCACATATGATATCCATGATGTCATCCCACAACTTGTCTGATCTTTGATCATTGTGTTCAGTGCATCAAATCTATTCTTGAGATGGTTTCCAAATTCAGGTGGGGTATACTCAAGTTTGTATTTTGACTTTTGTGGGTTTGTTTTAAGTTTTTTCAGCTTCAGCTTGAACTTACATATGAGCTATTGATGGTCTGGTTCATAGTCAGCTCCTGGCTCGTTCTTATTGATGATATTGAGTTTTTCCATTGTCTCTTTCCACAGATGTGGTTGATTTGATTCCTGTGTATTCCATCTGGTGAGATCCATGTGTGTGGTCACCTTTTATGTTCACGAAAAAGGTATTTGCAGTGAATAAATCGTTGGTCTTACAAAATTCTATCATGCCATCTCCGGCATTGTTTCTATCACCAAGGCCGTATTTTCCAACTACCAATCCTTCTTTGTTTCCAACTTTCACATTCCAATCACCAGTAATTATCAATGCATCTTAATTGCATATTAGATAAATTTCAGACTACAGAAGTTGGTAAAAATCTTCTATTTCCTCATCTTTGGCATTAGTGGTTAGTGTATAAATTTGAATAGTAGTTGTAGTAACTAGTCTTCTTTGTAGGCATATGACAGCATTGTACTTTATTGTACTTCATCTGAATATTTCAAATGAATCTTGAAATGTTCTTTTTGATGATGAATTTGACTCCATTCCTCTTCAGTTTGTCATTCCTGGCATAATAAACCACATGATTGTCTGATTCAAAATGGCCAATACCAGTCCATTTCAGCTCACTAATGCCTAGGATATTGATCTTTATGCATTCCATTTCATTTTTGATAACTTAAAATTTTCCTAGGTTCATACTTCAGACATTCCACATTTCTAGGGGCCCTAATATACAGCATAAGCAGAATACCAAACATAACTAAAAATGCACAAACACCAGAAGATAAACTAGATAACTAGGATCTCCTAAAGATTAAACACTTATGCTAATCAAAAGACTTTGCCAAAAAAGTAAAAAGATAACCTACAGACTGGGAAAAAATTTTTTGGCTATGACATATCCCATAAAGGTCTAATCTCTATAATTACAGAAAACTTCAACACCTCAACAACAAAAAGACAAACAATTCAATTTAAAAAATGGGCAAAAGACATGAACAACACTTCACCAAAGAAGACATTCAGGCAGCCTACATACATGAAGAGATGCGCACGATCATTACCCATTAAGGAGATGTAAATCAAAAGTACAATGATATACCATCTCACCCCAGCAATAATGGTATTGATCAAAAAAACAGAAAACAACAAATTCTGGAGAAGTCGTGGGGAGACTGGAACTCTTATGTACTGCTGATGGGAATGTAAAATGGTACAACCACTATGGAAAACGATACGGTGCTTCCTTAAAAAGCTAGAAATAGAAATTACCATATGTTCCAGCAATCCCACTCCTAAGTATATATCCTAGAGAAATAAGAGCTGTAACATGAATAGGCATATGCACACCCATGTTCATTGCAGCATTATTCACAATAGCAAAAAGATGGAAACAACCTAAATGCCTATCAATGGATGAATGGATAAACAAACCGTAGTACGTGCACACAATGTAATAGTACACAATGATAAAGACTAATTATGAATCTACAAAACGTCTCACAACATGGATGAATCTGGAGGACATTATGCTGAGTGAAATAAGTCAATCATAAAAAGGACAAATATTGTATGATACCATTATTACAAAAAGTCAAGAATAGATTTACACACAGAAAGAAACATTCTTTGATGGTTTCTAGGGATGAGAGAGGAAGAGAGGGAGAATCACTGACTAAATACTAGACAAATGTTAATTCCGGTGAAGGGAAAGGCAATACACAACAGGGAGGAAATCAGCACAATGTGACCAAGGCAAAGGAAGACACTGAGAAGTGTGCAAGAATAAAGGGCTACTATAGTAAATGCCATAACATATACAATCCTGCAACAACAGTAAAAACAAACAATAATTTGTGAGTAGATACATAGGCTAATATGTATGCGGAATAGGTGAGGGAGGTTGTACGGGAGTATACCCACATACATATATAGGTACAGTTTTGGATATTTCTACATACATAGTTGTAAATTGTTCATGTATATGTATATATGTATATATATATATAATAGAGCACATAGGGGACATAGTTATAGAAACTACTTAGACATCAGGACTGAACTACTGAAGTAAAGAATTGTGTTCTACGTCCTAGCCTGGTGAGTAGCATCTGGGGTCTTAAAAGCTTTCGCGCTGCCATTTAAGAAGTAACTATTGGTCTCTTCACCTGAAGCAAAGAAGAACAAAGAAAAATGAGTACTCAAGGAAGCAATTAGTCCAAAAGACTAATGTTCCTCATGAACCACAGCTTCCTCTAACCTGAGACCAGAAGAACTAGACGGTGCCCAGCTAACCACTACCAACCACTCTAACCGGGATCATAATAAAAGGTACTGGTTAGTATGGGTAAAAAATGTAGAACAAAATTTAAATTAAAAAAATCAGTTAAAAAAGGACCAGACATACTGGTCTGAAAGAGACTGGAGAAAGCGCAGAGACTATTGCTCTAAGACAACCTTCTAACTTGAAAGTGAAGACACTCCCGGAGGCCACTTTTCAGTCAAATAATAGACAGGACTGTAAAATAAACAATAATACCCGTGAAGAATGTGCTTCTTAGAACAATCAACTGTATGAGACCAAAAGGGTAACATTTGCCCAAAACCAAAGATAAGAAGGCAAGGAGAGACACAGAAACTGGACTAATGGAAACGGGGAAACCAGGGAGGAAATGGGGAGAGTGCTGACACCTTTCAAGGACTGCAACCAATGTCAAAGAACAATATGTGTAAGAATCATTGATTTAAACACTAATTTGCTATGTAAACTTTCACCTAAAGTGCAATAAAATGTTCAAAAAATATATTTTTTATAAATATATATCCACGTGAACACATTGTTAGGGGATCTTTCATGGACGTGGAAGAAGCCCATGTAAATAAGGAGCCTTGACGTTTAAGCTTCATTCACTTCATGGTAAGTCCATCTCTGCCCAGGAAAATTTACCTGAATGACCCAGAATCTTCCACCTGAAGTTTCTGGTTCAGTGCTTACCCAGTCTCTAAAGTACTGGGGAGGAGAGAAAAACAGAAGGATGAATGAGGGTTGCTGACAATTTTGACAACTAACTTTTGAAATTATTTCCAGATTTAAAAAAAGTAGCAGATGCTCTCCTAAAATAAAAAGAAGATAAAAGTAAAAAAGATTTATGCATTTTTACAAAGAAAAAGATTTCCTCATCTGCTCACAATGCTGGCAGATTGTCAATTTCCAGTCAAATGAATGCTAAGGGTACATATAATGATCTCATCTCAGATCTGAGACAAGGGGCCTAAAATTAGTTCACTTTAAAGTTGTTCAAGTAAATATAACCACTCACACTGGGTAGGTGTTGATAAAGAATACTTCCAATTGCCAGGGAGTCAATCCCGACTCATGCGACCCAATGTGTCAGAGTAGAACTGTGTTCCAGGATTTTCAGCGGATAATTTTTCAGAAGTAAATCACCAAGGCACCTCTGCGTGGACTCAAACCTCCAACCTTTCAGCTAACAGCCAAGTACATTAACTGTTCACACCACCCAGGGACTCCAAACAATTCTAGTTTCATGTTATTCAGAGAATGGGTTGATTTTCTAGAAAGTCTTGAGGCCTGATAAATATTATGTTTATACAAATGAGATACAGTTTTAAAGTTTGGTTGACCTGGGACTAAGAGTTAATTCTTGTTAAAACTGAGCATACCACTTGAAGAAGCAGCAAGCTTCCATTCAAATTTCTTTTGAATTTAACACAGGATACTTAACACTGTTGTTGTTATTGTGTGCCATCAGGTTGATTCTGACTCATAGGACAAAGTAGAACTGCCCCATGGGGTTTCCAAGGTAGCAATCTTTACGGAAGCAGACTGCCACATCTTTGTCCCATGGAGCGGCTGGTGGGTTCAAACTGCCTATCATTCAGTTAGTAGCTAAGTGCTTAACCAGTGTGCCACCACTGCTCCCTTACTTAACAGTATGATGGCAAAATAGCTATTTTGTTCTCAGCTATGACCATGTAACTTCCTATAACTACATTTCTTCATTTCAGTCCTCAGAATCTTAATTTTTGAATGAATGATTCACAACGATCAAAGTCAGTCCTGCCTCTCCTTTATTTCTTTGGAAGATTAAGTGTTTTGGAGCAGATAAAAATGACAACATGATTTATTTCAAGTGACCTAGAGTCTTAGTTTTCTAACCAGTTGCTGTTGAGACAACCCCAATTCATGGTGACCATACGTGTATCAGAGTAGAACTGTGCTCCATTGGGTTTAAAGGCTGATTTTTTGGAAGTAGATTGTCAAGCCTGTCTTCTGAGGTGCCTGTAGGTGGACTCGAACCTCCAACCTTTCAGTTAGCAGCCGAGCACATTAACCGTTTATGTGACCCAGGAACTCAATTAGTTTCCTAGGGCTGCCATAACAAAGCACCATTAAGCTGAGTGGCTTAAAACATTATTTATTTTCTCGCTATTCTGGAAAGTAGGAGTGGCTTAAAACATTATTTATTTTCTCGCTATTCTGGAAAGTAGGAGTCTGAAATCAGGATATTAGATGTGTTGATTCTTTCTGAGGGCTCAGAGGGAGAACCTGTTCCATGCCTCTCTCCTACCTTCTGGCGATAATCGGCAATCCTTGGCAATCCTTGGCATTCCTTGGCTTATAGATGCATCACTCTGCCTCTGCTGTAACATGGCCATTTCCTCTGTGTCTCTCTCTGTGTCACCCTGCTTCAGTATGACCTCATGGTAACTTAACTGCTAACATCTTCAAAAACCGTATCAAAAACATCTTCAAAAGCAAGGTCTCATTCTTAGGTACAGGGACACAATATCTTTTTGGGGGACACAATCCATGACACCTAGTTTCCCTGCCTTTGCTGCCAAACTTAGCCTAGGCTTGAAGACTACAGAACACTTATTTCATCTGTTCTTGACCAGCACAACCATGATTACAGAAACAAAGTCAGGGAAATCCTACTTCTACCCAGGGAAATTTAAAAATGATGGGCATGATAATGGGAAAAATGCTATCATGTGGTCTGTGAATCATTTTAGGAGAGACATGTTTGGTTTTGCTGTAAAACTCACTAGGATGAACCCAAACTACTGAGGACTGGCCACACTTCGGATTCTGTGATGTGCTATCAGGTGTCATTTCAACGTGTTCACCACCACAGATCCTAAGGAAAAAAAACAAGTGTGCAGAGCTAGAGCCCCAGGAATGAGGGAAGATATAAATGAAACTTACAGCAGTGATCACAAGGCCATTAGAACTAGTACCATGCCTTCCATTAGAACCTACCCACTCCAGTGTCATTACAAATCACCGACTGAAATCAGTCCTTCCTCTGCCTCTACCTCAGAATAGTGTGCATGGTTGGCCTGTAATACGCACACACACACACACACACATATATCAGTATCATTATTTTATAGTCACATTAGGAATCAATACTTATCGATGCCTACTGTTGACTACACACTATTGACCAAAAAATTTCTGTGCCGGATGCTTTAAAAAAACCAGACCATTGTTGTCAAGTTGATTCTAGTAAAACTGCCTCCATAGGGTTTCCAAGGAGCGACTGGTGGATTCAGACTGCTGACCTTTTGGTTAGCAGCTGAGTTCTTAAACACTGCACCACCAGGGGTCCTGGCGGATGCTTAAAGGATGCAAAAAAATATAATTTACAAGAGCTTCCCTCAAAGAACACATAGATTTATAAGAGTCAAAGTATTTTATATAAAATGATAATAAATCCAAATAGAAAGCCAGGGTTGACTGAGTGATGGAGATAATACATGTTACACAAGTGTAATGCAGACTTTATTCCTGTTATGGATAGTTCATGAATTATTTTCTACACAGAGTTTGAAGGGAAAAGTGCATTAAGAGTTCGGATCTGTACTGTTTAATTACAATAGACAATAGTCACATGTGTCTAGTTAAATTGAAATTAAATTAAATTGGATTAAAAATTCAGTTCCTCTACAGGATATAAGGAAAAGATTAGTGCAAAGGACCAATGGACCACAGCTACCAAGGCCTCCACCAGAGTGAGTCCAGTACAGCTAGGTGGTGCCCGGCTAACACCACTGACTGCTCTGACCAAGATCACCACAGAGGTTCTGGACAGAGCTGGAGAAGGATGTAGAACAAAATTCTAACATACAAAAAAAGAACAGATTTACTGGCCTGAAAGAGACTGGTCCCCGGACACCCTTTTAGTTCAGTGGTGAAGTCACTTCCAAGGTTTACTGTTCAGCCGGGGATTGGACAGCCCCATAAAACAAAATGGGACTAATAAGGCACAGCAGTCCAGGGACAAGGACTAGAAGGCAGAAAGAGACAGAAAAACTGATAGGGAACCCAAGGTTGAGTAAGGACAGTGTTGACATGTAGTGGGGTTGTTAACCTTTGTCATAGGACAACATGTGTACCAACTGTTTAATGAGAAACTATTTTGTTCTGTAAACCTTCATCTAAAGTGAGAACAGCAGCACAACTGGAAGAACGTAATCGATGTCACTGAATTGTGCATGTAAAAATTTTTGAAATGGTGTATCTTTGGCTATGTATATTTTCACCAAAAAAAAAAAAAGGTCGAGAAGGGAAAGGGTTGACATGTCTTGGGGTTGATAACCAATGTCATAAAACAATATGTGTACTGACTGTTTAACGAGAAACTATTTGTTCTGTAAACCTTCACCTAAAGTACAGTTAAAAAGAAATAAATTTAGTTCCTCTGTCACACTGGTCACATTTCAAGTGCTTAATAGTGACATGTGGCTGTTGTTTTTGTTAGGCGCCATCGAATTCGTTCCCACTCATGTACAACAGAACAAAATGCTGCCTGGTCCTCTGCATCCTCACAACCATTGTTACGCTTTAGCCGATTGTTGCAGCCACCATGTCAATCCAACTCATCGAGGGTCTTCCTCTCTTTTGCTGACCTTCTACTTTACAAAGCATGATGTCCTGCTCCAGGGACTGGTCCCTCCTGATTACCTATCCAAAGTACATGAGACAAAGTCTTGCCATCCTCGCTTCTAATGAGCATTCTGGCTATGTTTCTTCCAATAAAGATTTGTTCGTTCTTCTGGAAGTCCATGGTATATTCACTATTCTTCGCCAACATCATAATTCAAAGGCATCAATTCTTCTTTGGTCTTCCTTATTCATTATCCAGCTCTCGCATGCATATGTGGTGATTGAAAATACTGCCTTGGGTTAGGTACTCTTTAGTCCTCTAAGTAACATCTTTGCTTTTCAATATTTTAAGAAGCTCTTTTGCAGCAGATTTGCACAATGCAATATGTTGTTTGATTTCTTGACTGCTGCTTCCATGGGCAGTGATTGTGAATCCCAGTGAAATGAAATCCTTGACAACTTCAATCCTTTCTCTGATTATCATGATGTTGCTTATTTGTCCAGTTTTGAGGATTTTTGTTTTCTTTATGTTGAGATGCAATCCATACTGAAGGTTGTGGTCTTTAATCTTCATCAGTAAGCGCTTCAAGTCCTCTTCACTTTCTGCAAGCAAGATTGTGTTATCTGCATATCACAGGTTGTTAGTGAGTCTTACTTCAATCTGAATAAGTATGGTGAAAGGATACAACCCTAATGCACACATTTCCTTAATTTAAACCATGCGGTATCCCCTTGTTCTGTTCAAATGACTGCCTCTTGGTCTATGTACAGATTCCTCATGAGCACAATTAAGTGTTCTGGAGTTCCCATTCTTCACAGTGTTATCCATAATTTATCATGATCCACACAGTCAAATGCCTTTGCCGAGTCAATAAAACACAGGTAAATATCTTCCTGATATTTTCTGCTTTCAACCAAGATCCATCTGACATCAGCAATGATATCCCTCATTCCACACCCTCTTCTGGCTCCAGCTTGAACTTCTGACAGTTGCCTGTCTATGTACTGCTGCAGCCACTTTTGAATGATCTTCAGCAAAAGTTTACTTGTGTGTGATATTAATGATACTGTTCGATAATTTCCACATTCTGTTAGATCACCTTTCTTTAGAATGGGCACAAATATGGATCTCTTCTGATCAGTTGGCCAGGAAGCTGTCTTCCAAATTTCTTTATGGTCCATTTCATTTTTGACAACTTCCAATTTTCCTAGATTCATGCTTTGTATATTCCATTTTCCGACTGTTAATGGATATGTGCAGCTGTTTCTTTTCATTTTGAGTCTTGCCACCCTACGGGTCTGTCAGTTTGTTGGACTGTGGTGGCTTGTATGTTGCTGGCTGGAAACTATGCCACCAGTATTTCAAATACTAGCAGGGTCACCTGTGGTGGATAGGTTTCAATGAGATTCCAGACTAAGACAGACTAGGAAGAAGTAACTGGCCATCTATTTCTGAAAAAATTGGCCAGTGAAAACCTTATGAATAGCAGCAGAACATTGTCTGATATAGTGGTGGAAGATGAGCCCCCTCAGGTTGGAAGGCACTCAAAATGTGACTGGGGAAGAGCTGCCTTCTCAAATAGAGTCAATCTTAATGACATGGACGGAGTAAAGCTTTTGGAACCTTCATTTGCTGATGTGGCACGACATGTGGCTAGTGGTTACCATATTGGACAGTGCAGACGTAAACCATTTCCATCAGTGCAGAAGGTTCTAGTGGATCATGCCGATTTAGATTCTCTAATTGATATGCATGGACAGCCAATGGGGAAAACCATAAAAGACAAAAATTTTCCAATTTGGAATTATTAAAGCCAAAAATTACATAGACTAGTTGAGATTTTACCCTAATACAACTTGAAAAGGAGAGTTTTAGGCTTATCATTACCTAATATGCTAGCAATATTGTATGGAAACAGCCTAGAAACATCATGCACTTTCCTGGAGTTATCACAAGGTCATCAGATAACAATGGTATATCTAGGATAAATGAACATCCATCTCCTGACACTGTGTGCTCAATGAGAACTGATTATACATCAAAAAATAAAAATATTCCATATGTCTGACTGTTTCTACATCATCTGTGTTAGTTATTGCCCTCAGAGGCACTGTAAATCCACATGTACTATATGAACCCTGGAGAATAAATCACAAGGCATGGGTTTGGTCACAGTTCCACCAATAAGTGATATATAACCTTTACAAAATAAGGATCAAGAACTTGGGTTCGAACAGTGCTCCCACTTACCTCCCTGGAACTGGCCAAGTGCCATGGAAACTTCTAAATGTCCTCAACTCCACTCTGGGCCTCCAGGAACCTTGGGTAGCTTCTCCAACCTACATTCCTCCAGCTACCAGCTCTTCTCGCGGCCATCACTTTATGAGGACAAGAGGGACAACCCACAAGCCCTGAAATCCCCCAGACTCTAGCCAGTAAGTAAAACCTAGGTCCTTTCTATTTTCAGATCCTCAAACAGAGAAGAATATCCCATAATATGTCAATTCCCAACCTCCTGTTTCATTTCCAAACCCTCTTCTCACTTCTATCTCAGTTTAGGATGGATTTTTCCCGTCCTGGGGGGACATATGAGGAAAGAAACACCACTGGAAGCAGACACAATAGTCTACTTCAATAATCTTTCTGTCTTGCACTAGAGTGAGGCAAGCTTTTAAGCTTAAAAGATTAAGAACTTACTATCTTTGTTCTCAAATACAGTGCTGACAACTTCCTCAAATCTCCCAGCCCAAATGGGGTATGGTCACAGGCCAACATGCAGGACAATTTCTCAAGTTTATTATTGTTTTTTTTTTAATCCCACTACAGACACCAAACTGTAGGGTGAATGCTTTTTTCAAACATTCAGATTAGATATTCAGTCTTACTTGAACCAGTGTATCAGATTGTCCTAATACCTGAGCATTGCTCAGCCCCATTATCATTAGCAGCCACAAAGGAAATAAAGAGGTAGCTAACCTGAAGCCAGAAGAGCATATTTGATCAGATCAACATCACCAATGTACCTGTGAGAGTAGTTTGGCTTAGAAAATGGATATATCTTTTCACGTCCTACTGTACATTATAATTCTTGGTTTGTTTTTTTTAATTACTTAATGTAGCCCTGAACTTCTAAATTTACATCCAGAGACTACTTGGGAAAGAGACTGGATAAATGGAGACTACATTCCCTGAAATTTATGAGAGATATTTCCTTCCCCCACCCCATGTCTTAAAAAATAACCTGACACACCATGGAGTTAAACATTTTTCTTAAACTCCATTATCCAAGAGATGTTGCCAACCTCTGATAGATTTATTTCTTAGAAAGAAAGAATATAGATTCCATATACAATTAAATTAAAGCATATTAAGGTAAGGATTCAGGGAATTTGCCTCAGCTAGCACTGGATGTTCAACTTACTGCCCTAGTAGCAAATGTTCTTCAAAAGAAAGGACAAACACAATTTTTAAAGTAAGTCTTGATTGTAAACTCTTCTGAATATGCAATTGTTTCTCATATGCAATTATTTTGTTATGAAAAATAGTGTTTCTTCACAATCAGCATTTTTCTAGTAATTGAACGTAGTTTTACAGTTGGCTGCCCTCACCTAGAACATAAAAAGTGATTTTTCATTCCAAAACATAAGGCAGCAGATTGAACAGGCAAATCTGAAATATGATAGCCACAAGAAATAACTGTTTTCATTTTATCGATTTCTAGTAAGAGTTTCCAAGGAGGAACTCCATCTCCAGGTATTACATTTTGCAGGGAACAACAGACTAGGTTTAATCAATAGTTTCAGTGATGGGCTGAGTTCACACTGGGTAACAATGCTACCTAAGGAAGAAACGATGTTCTTTCCAAAATACAAGTGTGTGTGTGCGCGTGTGTGTGTGCATGCAAGTGTGCTGCTTAGCAGCGGTCCTAGAGGGACATTTCCACATGCTTCTTTTTCTTTTAGCCTCTGACTATTTAGCACTTGGTTACAATCCTCGAGAGACCATGCAGCGTGCAGGCCTGCGGTGACCACTGTGTGCGGAAGAAGTAACTTGGCTGTGTTTGTGTCTCTCCTCCCCTGTGGGCAAGTATCATTTCTATTTCTGTGCCACTGGAGCCTATGATGCCTGGCATCCTTTAGGGTAGGATCTTAATGCTTTCTATGGATGATTCATACTTTTAGAGAATGTAGAAAACATTATAGATACAAGAGGGAGGGATTATATAACTTACAAAAGCATTCGTCTCAAATCTGCTAAAATAACTAGTACTTACTATATTTGTCTCTCCCTGAGTGGTGGAAATGGTTAATGTGCTAGGTTGCTAACCGAAAAGTTGGACGCTAGAGTCCACCCAGAGGCACCTCAGAAGTAAGGCCTGGCAATCTACTTTCAAAAAAATCAGTCATTGAAAATGATCTATGGAGAACATCTCTACTCTGATACCCATGGGGTCGCTGAGTCGGAATTAACTCAACAGCAACTGGTACTGGTGCTGTATTTACCTAGCATATTTAACACCCACGGAGCCCTGGTGGCGCAGTGGGTAA
This sequence comes from Dugong dugon, assembly GCA_030035585.1. Classification (NCBI taxonomy): domain Eukaryota; kingdom Metazoa; phylum Chordata; class Mammalia; order Sirenia; family Dugongidae; genus Dugong; species Dugong dugon. Next base: position 157,447,790 of record CM057464.1, read on the forward strand.
GACCTCAGCTGCTAACCAAAATGCAATTCGAGTCTACCAGCCACTCCTTGGAAATCCTATGGGGCAGTTCTACTCTGTCCTATAGGGTCACTATGAGTCAGAATTGACTTGACGGCAATGTGTTTGATTTTTGCATTTTTATTTAACACCCAGAAATGATCCTTTTTTTCACCCCCCACCCCATATGACAAAATTTCTTTCCGCACAAATATGAAATAGAATAAATAATAACTATGGTCAGAAAAGAAATGCAGACAGTTAAAATATTCTTTTACTGAATGTTGTATGTATAATAATACCAGTAAAAATTAATGATATTAATAATGATTTTAATAAAACCAAAACATCTGAGAAAGCTAAAATTTAGATGACTTTTCAATCATACGGTTAGTGTAATGTATTATTTTCTTTAGTTTTAAAACAATTAATAATTATATAGAAGAATAAATTTCTATTTTAAGGAATACTACATCATGTAGTATGGAACCTTGGTGGCTTGGTGGTTAAGAGCTCAGCTACTAACCAAAAGGTTGGCAATTCAAATCCACCAGCAGCTGCTTGGAAACTCTATGGGGCAATTCTACTCTGTCCTACAGGGGTGCTATGAGTCGGAACTGACATGACAGCACCTAACAATAACAACAACAACAACATCAAGTAGGAATTAAATTTGCACTAACCAAAAAAAATACTGCAGCAAGCACTGTTTTAGTGTTTTTGATTTAAACACATAAACTCAAAGTAGTCACAAAGAATGAAGAATTGAAATAACTCAGGTTCTGTCTCTTCATCCTTATACTCTTTATATTGTAATTGTTTATTTCAAATCTACCACTTAAATTCAGGAACACGTAGTACTACAGGGGCTGGAGACACAATTTTTGTCAGAAGAGAGCTCAAAATCCCCGTGTGTTTATTAAAGGATAAGTAATAAACATATGTGAATTTGGAACTTGAATAGCTGCAAGCTAAAGATGAATTTTACATTTTATATGTGAAAAAAAATAAAAAACTTGAATGTTTCTTGACACTTGAAAATTACATAGAATTCAAAATTAGAGTGTCAAGAAATAAAATTTACTGAAGCACAGCCACATTCATTTACTTACGTATTGCCTGTGGATGCTTCTCACCCTAATGGCAAAGCTGAATAGTTACCACAGAGATCGCATGGCCCACAAAGACTAAAGCACTTACTAAATATTTATATATTATTAAAACTTAGAATACTTACAGAAATTGTTTAGAACTTAAACCAACAACTGATTTTTTCAAGGTGTATTTTGTCACCGACATTGTTTAGAATTACTACTAGCACATGGTGATGCTAAAAAGTAGACTGACTTATTGTTTTTCAATATTCTCTACAAACAATATGCTTCCTTACTGCTGCACAAAGGAGCCTTGGCGGCACAACAGTTAAGCACTCAGCTGCTAACAACAGCCAGAAGAACAAGCAAATCTATATTGAAAGAAGTACAGCCAGAATGCTCATTAGAAGCGAGGATGGCAAGGCTTCGTCTTGCTTACTTTGAACATTTTAACAGGAGACACCAAACCCTGGATAAGGGCACTGTCTTAGTCATCTAGTGCTGCTATAACAGAAATACCACAAGTGGATGGCTTTAACAAAGAGAAGTTTATTCTCTCACAGTCTAGTAGGCTACAAGTCCAAACTCAGGGCATCAATTCCAGGGGAAGGCTTTCTCTTCTCTTTCAGCTCTGGAGGAAGGTCTTTGTGATGCACCAGTCTTCCCTTGGTCTGGGAACATCTCAGCACAGAACCTCAGCTACAAAAGACCCGCTCTGCTCCCGGCACTGCTTTCTTGGTGGTATAAGGTTCCCATGTGTCTCTGCTCACTTCTCTCTTTTATAGCTCAAAAGAGATTGGCTTAAGACACTACCTAATCTTGCAGAGTTCAGCAGTATAACTGCCGCTAATCCATCTTGTTACACGATAGTAACAGAGTTTACAACACATAAGGAAATCGCATCAGATGACAAAATGGTAGACAATCATACAATACTGGGAATCATAATCTAGCCAAGTTGACAGATGTTTATGGGGCACACAATTCAATCCATGACAGACATCATTCCTGGTAAAGTAGAGGGTCAGCGAAAGACAGGAAGACCCTCAACGAGATGAATTGACACAGTGGCTGCAACAATGGACTCAAATATAGCAACGATTGTGAGGATGGTGCAGGACCAGGCAACATTTTGTTCTGTTGTACACAGGGTTGTTGTGACTCAGAGTTGACTTGAAGACATCTGATTACACTTGTAGTGCCTGCTGTTTACTACTTCTACTTATTGTTCTCTCCACGTTTTGTTTTTTCAAGCTTTAAGGTGTGTCTCCTGGGCTCTGGATTCCAAGATTTGATTATGTAATTCTGGTCACATTTCAGAAATATATTCAGAGAACTTCAATGAAACCACACTGGTTGTCCCATCAATGTTAGGTAATTGTTCTCATCCCTACCTCATGTTGCCAGTTAGACATAAACCTGATCTGAGACAGAGAAAAGTAAGCCTCAAGCTGTAACTGATATTTTATTTGCAGTGATAAGCCAGCACATTCAATGGTTTAGAAATTGTGGGAAAATACCAGGATCTGAGAATTACAAGGCTGCCTTCCACTTGCATTTGAAACCTGGAATGACTGAACAGCAGTTCAACCCTTCATTGAGATCACAAACACACCTGTGCTTCCTATTTATGTTCACCTGCTAACTGTACTCTCATTTTGTTTCACAATCGCAATGACTTTCTCGACAAACTGCTTTATCAGAATGTTTTAACCATTTAAATTCCCATGGTAGTATAAATGTGTTCATTCCAATTTGTCTGTACTACCAAGCTACCAGTTGCCACCAAGCAGACTTCAATTCATGGAGACCCCATGTGTGTCAAAGTAGAACTGCGCTCCATAGGGCTTTCAGTGGCTGATTTTTCAGAAGTAGATCACCAGGCCTTTCTTCCAAGGTGCTTATGAGTGGGGTCGAACCTTCAGTCTTTCAGTTAGCAGCCAAGCTTGTTAACTGTTTGCACAATCTAGGGACTCCAAATCTGTCTATAGCTGGATATAAACAGTGAGGTGATGGTGTCTGCTTGTAGCAGCTCATGAGAGCTGATGGTTAGGTAGCATCTCTTCCCAATTTGTGTTCAGTGATGTCACATTGGTAGTTTGAAATCAGCCATGGTGGAAATATTTATACCACAGGAAATGGCAAATGCCACAAATCAGGGCTCCCCCACCCCCCACAGAGCTGATTGTTAACACTTGCCTGCACCCCCACTAGATACATAAATCTGCTATCACTTCACACAGGGACTTTATCCGCTCTCCTTCTTATCCTAGCTTGAATGTGCCTGGTGAAAACCGTAAGAGCATATATGAATTAATGATTAAAAGTGTTTGCTTAGAGATCAGTGACGAGGACCTAAACTGTATTCCTTCTCCACACAGTATGCAGAAGGAGAAATGAGGCCAGAGTTTTCCAGACTACATGATCCCACTTTGGGAATCTAGCATAAAAAAGCAAATGCTCTCTGAGCCATGAATCTATGCTACTCAGGGTTCTAGCAAGAAACACTTGGCACACTCAAAGATTTAACTAAAAACAGTTGAATGAGAAGACCCTTTGCAGAGTTGTGGGCAGAGTTGAGGGAAACAATGAGGGGTGGTTAAGTACTCAGGGACTAACAACAGAAAAGACCGGAGCCATTACCGCCACTGGGTCTCCAGAAACCAAAGGAAGGGGAGGCTGTTCTTGGAGGCCAATAAACAGGAGCTCTAACCATAGGGAGAGGAGCTTCCAGAACTGTGGCAAGGCATGCAGAGGATCAAGTGGAGGTAAATGCCCAGACTCCTCTCTATGCCTGCCTTTCTATCCCCTACTAGTACCTCCCATTGGCCAGGCCAACCAGAAGGCAGAGGGCAAGGGCCCAGGTGATGCAATCCGTAAAGGTTGGTTCCCAAGGCACAGAGCAGACAAGGGCATAAGGCAGAGCTGGGGGACAAAGGCAAAGGACAATAACCAGCCCAGGCTCCAATGCTTTCCCTTCCTTTCATTCTGCATTGCTTTTTCTACTTCCATGCAGCCCCTAGAATAAGTAGAGAATTGAATCATTTAGCCATGCAGCCATATGTCTTGAAAAAAATCATTTTTTTTTTTTAAATTCTGATGAAAAGGAGGAATGTGAGAGAGAATGAAGAGATTTGGAAAGAAGGGAATAGTCTGTCATGGCTATAATTTAAAACAGAACTCAAATTGCAAAACAATTTTTCTACTTTACTAAGTTAAAAAAGCCATATAGATTTAAAAGAGCAGAAGAGACGGACGGTCTAAATGTGCTCGTGAATAATCTTTAATGGGTCAAATGACACAAAGCAGCAGTGTCCTTCCAACAGTTTTGCAGTCTGACTAATAGACAGCGAAGCCAGACGGTTCTGAATCAATTATCTTGAACAGGTTAAGAAGGCTTTACTTACCCCGCATTCCACAGCACTTGCTGAAGCAGCAGTTCATCTTCCTCTCTTCTCCTAAAAGCTTGGAGATAAAGAAAATGCATCTTAAGACTATAAACGTCGTTACAAGGGCCTAGCCCTAGATGCTCAGTACAATTATAATAGCTAGCAACTAACTCAAACCCATGGAGTCCTGGTGGGACAGTGGTTAAGCAGTTGGCTGCTAACTGAGAGGTTGGCGGTTGGAACCCACCAGCTGCTCCATGGGAGAAAAATGTGGCAGGCTGCTTCTATAAAGATTACAGCCTTAGAAACCCTGTGGGGCAGCTCTACTCTGTACTATAGGGTTGTTATGAGTCGGAATAGACTCGACTGCAGTGGGGCAGTGGGTTTTTGTTTTCGTTTTTTGGTTACTCAAGCCCAAAGAGCCTTTATATAATAAGCAACACTTGTACTCAATCTTTTGATTTGCATTATTTCTTTTCTCTCTCTCATAAGGCCCCACGCCACAGCCTCCTCAAGGGAGGACATTTTGCTCTTCCCTTTCTTCACCCACTGAAAACGTGTAATACTTCGGTTCTTTTTCTTCAGTCCAAGCAGTACTTTTTAGCATTATAGCCTAATTATCTGACAAATTACAAACAGTTTGATTCTTACAATTTGTGAGTGTATGAGTGGTTGTTGTTAGGAAAGTAGATACAATTTTCCAGGTAACAACCGGAACTTTCGGGGACAATGCCATTAGTGAGAGAAAGGACTAGAATACAAGAATTTAGGGCATTTTCAAATCTGGAAATCGGAATGTTTGAAGAGTTCCTGGGTGGCACAAATGGTTAAGCGCCCAACTACTGATGGAAAGGTTGGCAATTCGAGTCCACCCAGAAGCACCTCTGAAAAAAGGTCTGGTGATCTGTTTCTGAAACAGTCACAACCATGAAAACCCTATGGATTAGTTCTACTCTGCACACACAGGGTCGCCATGAGTTGGAATCAACTCCACAGCAACTGGTAGTAGTAGTTGATGAAACGCAATGTGAGTTCATGCTGGGGGTGAGAAGAGAAGGGGGCAAGCCACGAGCCAGCTCTCTCCACCCTGCCACATTCCGGTGTAAAATTCTAAGAGTCCAAAACTCCCATATTCAGACTTAGCCTACTAGGTTATCATGATGGTATACCCGATGCAGAAAGAGAGCATATTGTATTGAATGGTTTCTTTATCTGACTGACTGTTTTTAAATGTGAGACCAGTTATGCAGACCTCTATTTGTGCTTCTGCCCTAACCCCACGAAGAGCAGGAGCAGCCTGCATAGAACTTCACATTGTAAACCCACTGAGCTCTGTTAAACTGGCTCTTTGACACCGTTTGTGTCTTACATATCCCCAGTTTGGAATATAGGCCAAGAGACAAAAGTAGAAATGGATTAACAACTGCTCTAACAGTAATTGTCTTGTTACCATGTAGCAGCACTTGGTATGATGAACCAGGTTTTTTTCCATGTATTGTTTATTTTTGGGTTTGTTTATTTGTTTTTAACCTTAAAATGTTGTCTTACAAAAAAACAAAAATCAAACCCGTTGCCATCAAGTCGATTCCCACTCATAACGACTCTATAGGACAGAGTAGAACTGCCCCATAGGGTTTCCAAGGAGCAGCTGGTAGATTTGAACTATCAACCTTTCAGTTAGCAGCTGAACGCTTAACCACTGCGCCCCCAGGGCCCACGTTCTTACAAGGTAACGAAAATATTTAGAATTTCTTTTCTGAGTCCTCTTTTATCTTGGGGATGAACAGTATATTCTGAAATGTGATAACTTGGTAGTCTCCAGGATCCTAGTGAAATATGCTCTCTGGTTCACAAGCAAATCTCCATGTAGATCGCACTTACCTGGTACATGCAATGGAGTTAACAGTTGAGTTGTTGTATTCATTTCTTCATGGGGGTGATCTTTCAGTAAAGGCCTTTGTCTTGGATGAAAACATAAAATAAAATAAAACCGTTCAAAGGACTGGTATTGTTCCTAAATTTGATTCAACTATAAATATTCATCACTATTATAAATTCCCTTGGTTATACTCCTTTTCCCAAAGGTGTGGACTTTCTAAGTAAGGAACAGGACTGGGCGTTTTACTCTGGCTTCTTTGTCAACATTAATAAGGTCCAGAGTCAGTTTCCAGAGAAGTCCTTGAAGACTCTAATCACTCCGTGTCATGTTTAATGTGGTTCACGCTGAGAGCGTTATAAAACAACAAAAAATTCCACCATTCTTCTCCATTTCCCAGAGCAAAATACAAACGCTTTGGGGCACACCAAATACTCAGTTATCTTGCTTACTATTTTTTTTTTTTTTAATTGAAGGATGATAGTAGTAGGCTCTTCTAAAGTTGATGGCCCCTAGCTACATGGCATAGAGAAGGTTGGATCAATCCAGAAGGAACAGTCTGATCACGTTCAGGGATATCTTGAAGCACAGTTCTAACACCTCCTTTCAAACGACCATCAGCCCTGAGGGGCTGTTTGGTCAGGAATGCCTTAGGGCCTACTAAAAAGTTTTATTTGTAGATGACAAAACACATGACCAGTATGTCACTTTCTAGCCACTGAGGAGTACAAGTGCATTCCGTGTGCAGCACGACACAGCTTGTTTGTTTCTGAGCTCTGGACCAGTGCTGGATGATAAGAGCTGTCTAGAAGAAGGCTCCCATTGGACTTTTCCCATATTTCATGTTACTTCCCTTTTCTATTCTGTGTGGTCAGTTGTCCTTACGGTCTTTATCTGTATAATTTCCTTAGTCATAAGAGCTGAAATGCAAGAACTGTATATTTGACCTTATATAGGATGAACAGAAACCAAGCACGGCCTTTTAATAATTGAAATTTTAGGACTGTGATAAACATTGTGATATGTACTATATTCCTGGTTGATACCAACGACGCCTGTTAAGGATTGTTTTTCTTGAGGTTCAAAGCCATTTGTACCCTAACCTGAAAATATACCATCTCTACGCCCCCCCATACACACACACACACACACTTTCTCATACACACACACGTCTGTGTAACTATGATTCCCTCAAGGAGCCCTCGTGATGCAATGGTTAAGCACTTGGCTGCTAACCGAAAGGTCAGTGGTTTGTATCCACCAGTTGCTCTGTGGAGAAAAATGTGGCCGTCTACTCCAGTAAAGATTTATAGCCTTGGAAATCCTAGAGGGCAGTTCTACTCTGTCCTGTAGGGTCACTTTGTGCAGAATCAACTCAACGGCAAAAATTTTGGTATGGTTCCCCCGATGGCTACACTCCCTATTACTCTTCATTCTATTCACTTGGTTTCCAAAATAAAACTCGGTGTCGTCCTTGATTCTTTTCTCCTTCTCCATCAACATTTGGTCAGCTACCATTTCCTGCGTTCTACCTCTTTAACAACCCTAAATTCCATCCTCTCTTCTCCATACCTACTGCCTCCCTGTTCCAGCACTCAGCACGGTGTACTATAATCACCAAAATCCTGTTTGTCTCTTTCCTGAAGGCACAGGCCTGTCCTCACATAGTCTTTGTGCCCCAGCCCCTGACAGCACAGTGCCTGGCACCTAGTAGCTGGTGCTCAACAACGTTTGCTAAATGAATGATTTTCTTATACAAACTCTTCATGAATTTGCAAGAACATGTATGTAGCTGTAGCTGCCCGGGTGGTATGACTGGCAGGCAACCAAATGGACTACAGAACTGATTCAAATGCACTTCACCCAGAACATGATATAATGTCAGAAATCTCCACTGGTGGAATGGATTTAATTCCTAAGCTACAGCATACATTTCCAGGAGGCTTGTGTTAAAAATCAAATATGTTCTCTAAGATAAGAATTATCACTTCAGTTCTGATCCACTTATTTGGTTCATTAGTGAGGTCCTGGGAGAGTGGAACATAGGACAGGTGAGTTTGAGTAGGTAGTTAGTGAAGAGAGATCCATAGCATAAGACATTGCCCCAAGGAGGGACTGGGCCTGAAGGAAAATCACAGAAATAAAACACAGGGCATTTAGCCTTTGCCTCTAGGATTAGATATATCATAAGAAATATAAGCCATTAATTCATGTTTGAGTCAGAAATAGGAGACACTGTACTTCCTGTCTTGGGTCATAGCTCTGAGGCATTGCTTCCACTTACAGTGATAATTCTCATTCTAGACGTGAATCTAATAAAGCAATGTGTTTGGATTTCCTGGAATTTTTTCAGCTCTGAAGATGGACTTGTTCCCAACGTCTTCCATGTTCCATCTGCCCTCTTGAATGGGCAGGTTTCCATGACGTCAGCCGAGGGAACGCAAGGAGCTGCCTTGTTGTCCGCACATGCTGCCAGATCTGACAGGAATGGTGGGTTGAGACTTATCCTCCCCGAGATATACGAGCCAGCTGCAGAATTCACATTTTAATTTATCGCCCAAGAGAAAACAGGATGAAGTAAGAGCTAATAAAATAATCCAGTTAGCTGGAAAGTGTTCTATATTTTATTTCGAAGCGTGCTCTAAACCAGGTCGAATCCTCTCAGGATCTGCCAGATGTCACTCGTTTTCAGGAGTGGCCACAAGTCACTGGGTTCCCTTCCTCCCACCCTGTCTCCCTCCCTTCCTTCCTCCCACCCTGTCTCCCTCCCTTCCTTCCTCTCACCCTGTCTCCCTCCCTTTCTTCCTCTCTCCTTCTTTTTCTTTTTCCCTCCTTTCCTTCTTCCCTTCCTTCCTTTTGACACAGCTAGAGATGCAGCCTCTCCTTCATGGACACTTTCAATAAGTCCTAGAGTGGGGAGGGCATTTCCAGGAGCAACTCACCCGGGAGTCCCTGAGACCCTCATCTTCATCCCCATCTCTGCTTGAGGCTGGACCTCATCTGGAGGAGGTGGTTGGAGGATGGGGTTGGCTTCTTGGCAGTTTTAGAAGATCTCTTTGGAAATCTAACACAGCGTTGCACCGGTGTCCTCCTTTTCTCCCTTTCTTCCCTCCTTGTCTTATGTCCTTCCTCTCTTTCTTCCTTTCCATTCATTCTTCATTCATTCAGCAACTATCGAGGACATACTCTGGGTCAGACACTACAAAGAAGAGTGAGACAAAACTAATTCTACTTGGTTACACAAGTATGTATATAGGCATATATGTGTATGGGTATGAATATATGGGTACATATTTGTGTGTCTGTAGGCATATGTAATAAGCTTTTGTGGTGCAATGGTTAAGCGCTCGGCTGCTAACAGAAGGGTCAGTGGTTCGAACCTACCAGCCACTCCATGGGAGAAAGATGAGGCAGTCTGCTTCCATTAAGATTTACAGCCTTGGAAACCTTATGAGGGCAGTTCTGCTCTGTCCTATAGGGTCATATTAGTCAGAATAACTAGGTGGCAATGTGTTTGTGTGTGTGTGTGTGTTTTTTAAATAGGCATGTGTACATACAGGTATGTGTGTGCATGCATGTATATTCATACATATAACAAATCACATAGGGGACACAGATACAGATACTTTTTAGACATAATCAAACACCTCAGAAGATTAGTTTTCTGGGTTTGAAGGCTTAGGACCATAGTCTCTTGGGACAACTCAGTTAACTGGCATAATATAGTTCATAAAGTGTATGTTCTACATCCCAATGTGGAGAGTTGTGTCTGGGGTCTTAAAAGCTTGCAAGAGGCCATCTAAGATATAACTATTGGTCTATACTTGTCCAGAACAAAAGAGAAAGAAGAAAACCAAAGACTCAGAGAAGAAAGTAGTCTACAGGACTAATAGTCTACATGAATCAAGGCCTCATCTACCCTGAGAACAGAAGAACTAAATGATGCCTGGCTACCACTACTGACCATTCAGATCAGGGCCACAATAGATGGATTCTGATAGAAGGGGAGAAAAATGTGGAACAGAACTAAAATTCTTAAAAAGTCCAGACTTACTGGACTAGTTGAGATTACAGGACTCCCTGAGACAGTCACCCTGAGGTACTCTTTAAACCTTAAACCAAAATTATCTCTTGATGTCACCTTTTAGTGAATGTATGGATTGGCTCATAGAATAAAGAATATCACCTGTGAGTAATGAGCTCCTTTAAAAAATCATCTACACAAGACCAAATGGTCAAAAATTACTCTAAAGCAAAGAGGAGAAGGTAAGGGGGCAGGGAAACTAGAGTCCCAGAAGTGGTACAACCAGAAAGGAATGAACGAGAATAATGACACATTGCGAAAACTATAACCAATATCACTGAATAGTTTGTGTAGAAATTGTTAAATGGGAACCCAATTTGCTGTGTAAACTTTCACCTTACACACAGTAAAATACTATTAAAATAATAATTTTACAAAATCTCTGTTCTACACACACACAAAATGATGTCCACAAAGGTCTCCTGTTTGGAAACTTCCCTCGGCAGTGTCTCAGATGGGACAAATGTTGACTTTTGTCACATTACAGTTAATGGCACGGCTTACCTGATTCTAAGTGGTATATTAAAGGATGAGACAGAACGGGACAGTGAGGAAATGCTTGCCCATAGCTAGACAGACAGGAGAACTGGGTTGGATTCCTGGCTTTGCCTTGGACTTTGGCAAGTCACAGGGACTCTGGGCCGCAGGATCCTCCCCTGTGGAAAGAAGGGGTGGGGCTAGATGCCTGCTTAAGTCCTCTCAACCTCAACTGATTGTAAGATCTGAAATGTCCTCCCAAATGTGTAAAGGGCTCAGAGACAGCGATGAGGAGCTGGGTCCTCCAAGGTCACAAATGTTAAAATGAAAGCAGGAAAGAAAATGAAAAAGACTCCTTGAAATGCTTGTCTATTAAGGAATATATAATAAATCTAAGCAATTCCCATTTCCACCAGTGTAAAAGACTCAAATTGCTTTTCTGAGGTAGGCCACTACAGAAGCAATTCTAGTGAGAGGAGTAGGGGAAGCTGCTGAATGAGTCACCAAAAGATTCTGTGGAGAAACAACGCCACCTGCTGGCGTGGTGTTGCATGTTCTAAGTGTAAACCAAGAAATCTTCAGCCTCCAGGTTTGACTCAATACCTAGTTAGGGGCGTTAGTCTTAATCAGAAGCTGAGCTTTAAAACCCTGACAAGACCGCCAGGCTGTGGAAAGACTTCTCCACAGGTTAATTTTAACCGTATTTTAGATTTTTGCATCAAACTGGTCATCCATGCTATATATACATCTTCCTTTGCAAATCAGTCTCAATTATATGTACTAATAAAAATATCTTCGTCAAAATCTATTATTTAGAGTGCATAGCTAAGCTTACTAACGTGCCCTTTAGTTTAGACTCCATTAATCAATCAACCAGCCCATCCTACCACCAGACCTGTAAGTCTCTTTCCTGCTCTAGAATTCAGCCACATGGAGAAAATCAGGTATTTATTGAGCTCCATTAAACATGGGATGTATTATATACTGAAGGATATATAAAGAAGTATAAAACATGTTCCTGATCCCTTGTTGTAGAGACGTGGCATTAAAATTGTTGCTGTTCTTATTAGGGGCTGTCGGGTCAGTTCCGACTCATAGCCACCTTATGGACAGCAGAACGAAACTGCCTGGTCCTGCGCCATTTTCAAGATCGTTGCTGTGCTTGAGGCCACTGTTGCAGCACTGTGTCGCTCCATCTTATCAAGGGTCTCCCTCTTTCTCGCTGACCCTCTACTTTACCAAGCATCATGTCTTTTTCCAGGGACTGGTCTGTCCTGATAACATGCCCAAAGTACGTGAGATGCAGTCTCCCAATCCTCACTTCCAAGGAGCACTCTGGCTATACTTCTTTGAAGACAGACTTGTTCTTTCTTCCGGCAGTCCATGGTATAGTCAATATTCTTCATTAGGCATTAAAATAGACAAAGATCAATGACATTTGTAAAAAGTAAATAATCATATCAATCAACAAATAAAACATGTCCAAGAGTGTTATAGACCATAACTGCTTTGAGAAAGAAGGCTTCAGACTAGGGGCCAGAGAGGGTTTGGTTTCCTAAGCCAGTCCTGTAAAATGACTAGGATTTTGCTAAGATTTAGGGATCACGGAAGAATAGATCAAGCCAAAAAAAAAAAAAAAAAGAAGCAGAAATCATGTCACAAGTTTTTGATTAAAAAAAAGAAGAAAGAAAGAGAATGTACTTGAAAAATACCAGGAAGATCAATTTAACCTGAGTAGGACTTTTTAAGGGAATAGTGTGGGATAAGGCAGGAAGGGCAAGTCCAGACGTGATTAGATGATTCCATTAATGCAAGGATAAGGAATTTGAGCTTGTTCCTGTATGCAACGGAAAAGCATTGAAGATTTCTGGGAAGAAAAACAAAATGATCAGAACTGTGTTTTAAGAAGACTCTCACAGCAATCACGTACAGATGAGTCTAAGATGCTAAAAGATGCTTTCAATGTGTAAAAGACACAGAAGTAAAAATATGGGTCTTACAAGGTAGAATTCTCACCTTTCACGCGGGAGACCCAAGTTGGAGTCCCTGCCAATACCCCTCATGCAAAGTTCTGAAAATCAGCCAAAGAAAACTCTATGGATCACAACAGCACAATCATGGGGATGGTGCAGAATCGGGCAGCATTTTATTCTACTGTGCATGGGGCCACCATTATTCGGGGGCTGACTCAACAGTAGCTAACAACAGTATGTGTATGTAACAACAGGAAAGGAATCTGGCTCTTTGATACATTTCTGTATCAAGCACTGTATGATAAATTAAAATAATTCTGAATACTAAACTAAGGGGATGCCCACATAAGAGGGAAGAAAAATAAGAGGAGCCAATAAAACAAGTACAGCCAGAATGCTCTTCAGAAGCAAGAATGGCAAGACTTCATCTCACATACTTTGAACACGTTATCAGGAGAGACCAGTCCCTGGAGAAGGACATCATGCTTGGTAAAGTAGAGGATCAGTGAAAAAGAGGAAGACCCTCAGCAAGATGAACTGACACAGTGGCTGCAACAATGTGCTCAAGCACAGCAACGATTGTGAGGATGGTGCAGGACCGGGCAGTGTTTCATTCTGCTGTACTTAGTGTTGCTATGAGTGGGAACCAATTCGACGGTGCCAAACAACAACAATAAAACAAGCCAAAATTACCTACGACAGGGAGAAGAGAAAAATCCTGACCTGAAGCATGAGAGAAGCAATGACAAAGGCCAGAGATGTTTAGAAGAATAAGAATTAGGAAAAGAAGTGGTTGGACATGTCACACATTGTAGATAATGCATAATTAATGAATACTTTAATTCATAACTGATTAATGAATTACTTATTTCTTTTTTTTTTAACTGTAGAGGTTTGAGCAAGAAGAAAACTTAGAAATCATCTCTTTCTCGTGGCAGTAACCCCTTCTGAAACATGCCTTATAAATTTAGCCATCCAATTTCTGTGTTGTGTCCAGTGACGTGACCTCACCACTGCACTAGGTGGTCCATTCCGCGGATTTACAAACACTCAGAGGCAGATAGCAAATCTCATTCCAACTGTCTCCCAACATTTATTCTTCTCCTTAAAGCTGTTGTTTTTAGGGAGCCCTGGTGGCACATGGGTTAAGAGCTCAGCTGCTAACCAAAAGGTCCACAGTTTGAATCCACTAGCTGCTCCCTGGAAACCTTATAGGGCATTTCTACTCTGTCCTATCAGGTGGCTATCAGTCAGAATCAACTTGACAGCAATGGGTTTTTGGGTTTGGAGGTGGTTGTTTTGTGTCATCGAGTTGATTCCGACTCATAGTGACCCCATGTGACAAAGTAGAACTGCCCCATAGAGTTTCCTAGGCTATAATCTTTACAGAAGCAAATCGCCAGGTCTTTCTCCCACAGAGCCACTGAGTGCTTTTGAACCGCCAGCCATTCAGTTAGCAGCCCAGTACCTAACCATTGCACCATCAAGGCTCCCTAAGTCTAGATCACAACAATTATTTCAGATTGTCTATTTTGTCAATGTCATTTTTAAAAAGAGAGGCCTGGCACTGAGCACAATGCTCTAGGAGTACCCTAAAAGTCAGAGTATCAAAGAGGACTCTAACTTCTTCATGCTTCAGCTCAGACGGTAGAGCCTGTGGTGTACTCAGTTTGGGTCTGTGCTGAACTTATGGCTAGGACTCTTTTTATAAAAAACTCAAGTAACCAATGTCACTTCAGTACTGTACCTTTGCGCTCGATTGGGAATACACAATATCTATAGATGTTGTCATAGATTGAAAATATGTGTATCAATTTGGATAGGCCATGATTCCCAGTACTGTGTGATTGTCCACCATTTTGTCATCTGATGTGATTTTCCTATGTTTTGTAAATCCTGCTTCTATGATGTTAATGAGGGAGGATGGGTGGTAGTTAAGTTAATGAGGCAGAACTCAATCCACAAGATTGGATTATGTCTTGAGCCAGTCTCTTTTGAAATATAAAAGACAGAAGTGAGCAGAGAGACAAGAGGGACCACATACCACCAAGAAAGCAGTGCCAGGAGCAGAGCACGTCCTTTGGACCCGGGGTTCCTATGCTGAGAAGTTTCTAGTCCAGGAGAAGATTGATGACAAGGACCTTCCTCCAGAGCCGACAGAGAGAGAAAGACTTCCTCTGGAGCTGATGCCTTCAATTTGGACGTGTAGCCTACCACACTGTGAGAAAATAAATTTCTCTTTGTTAAAGCCATCCACTTGTGGTATTTCTGTTACAGCAGCACTAGATGACTAAGATAGATGTTTATCTTCTTTACAGCATTTCAGCCTGGACCTAGCTCTGGATCTAGTTAAAAATCAGTTGCTATCAAGTTGATTTCGACTCATGGTGACCCAATGTGTGTTAGAGTAGAACTGTACTCCACAGGATTTTCAATGGCTGATTTTTCGGAAGTAGATCTCCAGGCCTTTCTTCTGAGGTGCCACTGGGTAGGCTTGAATCACCTACCTTTCAGTTAGCAGCAGAGTGTGTCAATGGTTTGTACTACCCAGGGATCCAGTGTGTGGCAAATATTTAATAAGTATTTGGTAGGTGAATAACTAAATGAACATACTTTTAAAATTTAGAGCTTGTCAGCAAATACATTTACCCTTCATCTCAGTTCTCAAACATAAAGAATCTGACAAGAATACTACATCAGTTAGGGATACTTTTGGTGGCAAGTTAATAGAAAAATCCATGCACAAATAGATTTTATTTTTCTCACATAACAAGAAAGAGACTGCTTAGTCACACCAACGAGGACCCAGTTTCATACAATCTTTCAGATCTCTCATCCTTAGCATGCTTGCTTTCATCCTCGTGCTTTTCATCTCTTGGTCTCAAGATGCCTATTACACCTATGACATCACATCCACATTCCAGGCAAGAACAAAGGGAAAAGGAGAAGGGACAAATTCCATGCCAGCTGGGCCTGTCCTTTTTATATTAGGAAAGCAAGAACTTTCTCAGAGGTGCCACCAACCCAACAGACTGTTTTTTGTTTTTGTTTTTTTGCATCTTATTGGCCAACACTGGATCACATGGTTATCCCTAGATCAATTACAGGCCAAGAGGAATAACTGGTTTAGAACAATCATGATTCATTATCCAAGATTAGCACTGTGCCCTGTTGTTTTTGTTGTGTGCCATTGAGTCGATTTGACTCATAGTGACCCTTTGTGACGGAGTAGAACTACCCTATAGGGTTTCCTAGGCTGTAATCTTTATGGGAGCAGATCACCAGGTCTTTTCTCCCATGGAGCGGCTGGTGGGTTCAAACTGCTGACCTTTCAGTTAGCAGCCGAGCTCTTAACCATTGCACTACCCCTTAAATCAAAAGTTCTGTTAACAGGACAGAAAGACTATGGTTATTGGGTCAGCAAAGGGAAGTGCCTGCCACACATGCTTTCCATCATATATATTTGCATAGACAAGTGTTTGTATGGCTTCATTCAAGATCACCAGGGTCATGCTACTAGAATAGCATTTAATAACAGATCCCCAAAATGGCCTGTTTTCGTGCCCAACAGAGTCATTTACTATCCACCATGAACCTAGAGTAGGATTTTTTTTTTTAAGTCTAAAATATTGCACATGTTCCAGCTTAGAATTTTAGGTCTGGTTGTTTCATTACTCTACCAACACCCAGTATTTTCATTTCTTCCCCTTATGTTCTGTGTGCATCTCCTCATAAGAATACGAGTTTCTTTTTTTATTATTATTTTTTATTTTAATGACAATGATCATGTCTTATCCATGTCGATATCACCAGAACCTAGCACGGTGGTTGACATGAGGAACCAGATGGATGAGTATTTATCTTTAAAAAATGAAAGTACAACTTACTGGTGGATTTGATAGAGTATTATAAAATGAACATTCTATTTCCATTAAAAAAATTATCTGGGAAATATATTTTTATGGCACTGTTAACATTTCAGCAGGATGGTTTTCTTCTTGTGTGTTTCTTTTACTGAAACTGTCAGTGTAGTGAGTACTGAAAAGTCAATTTACTTGTGTACCCACACAATGGATTCTTCAATTCAAAAAAAAGGAACAAAAGACACATACATGCTATGACATGGATGAGCCCTCAAAACATTGTGCTCAGTGAAAGAAGCCAGACACAAGAGACCACACGCTGTATGATTTTCATTATATGAAATATCCAGAAAGGCAAAGCTAGAAAGACAGAAAGTAGATTAGTGGTTCCCAGGGGCCGGGGGCAATGGAGATTAACAGTAAATATGCCTGAGGGATCATATTGGATGATGAAAATCTTCTAAACCAGATTTATGGTGATGGATACACAATTAGGTAAATGATTTGGTGTAATATTGAATTGCACACTTGAAAAGGGTGGATTATGTGATATGCAAATATGCCTTGATAAAGGTTTTTGTTTTCTTCTTTTTTTAAAGTCAATTCAGGTCTCTGGAAGCTTTTCAGCATTCTTAAGAAGGAGCAGCATGATGTTCCAGGTAGACATGAGTGTGTCTCAGGGCAGTTTTTTAAAGCAAAGCACAGAGGCATTAGAGGAGCACATTACCCCCCAGATAAATCTTTAATGAACTCTCCCTTATACCTAGTCTAAAATTTCCAACACCAGCATCAGTAAGACCATAAAGGCAAGGACATTGTCTCTGAAAAACCCACATAAAATGCTCTGGGTTTATGCACCTTCCTCCAATGCAGACCTTCCAGTGAGCACAACAACTGGATTCATGTATCATATCCACAAGTTGATGCTGTGGATCAAGAGGGAATGAGAGACATATTGTTGTTCTTGTTGTTAGCTGCCACTGCATGACTCTGACTCATAGTGACTTTATGTACAATAGAATGGAACATTGCCTGGTCCCGGTTCATCCTCACAATCGCCAGCATGTTCAAGTCCATCCTTGTAGCTATTATGCCAGTCTGTATCACCAAGGCTCACTCACGCCCTAGTTGGCTCTTTCCTTCACCAAGCATGATGTCCTCCCCTAGTGATTGATCCCTTCTGATGGCATGTCCAAAGTAAGCAAGTCAGACAATGTTCTTTTGTGATCCATAGGATTTTCATTGGCTAATTTTCAGACATAGATCACCAGACCTTTCTTCCTAGTCTATCTTAGTCTGGAAGCTCTACTAAAAGCTTTCCACCATGGGTGACCCTGCTAGTATTTGAAATACCAGTGGCATAGCTTCCAGCATCATACTAACACGCAAGCCACCCCAGTATGACAAACTGGCAGACAGGTGGTGGGAGAAACAAATAGGTCTGACTAGTTTTGATTAATGATAAATGCAACAACTACAAAAAAACTCTCTTAAAACAAGATATTTTACTTTGTGAAGCATGACTACCCCTTAGCATAACTCTTATTTGTTAGGGAACCCTGGTGGTACAGTAGTTAAGAGCTTGGCTGCTAACCGAAAGGTTGGCAGTTTGAATCCACCCGCCCCTCCTTGGAAGCCCATCAGTATGCTTTAAATTGTCTCTCTCTCTCTCTCTCTCTATCTCCTTTTTCCACTTTGAGTTCCATTATAAAGGCTTTCTTCTGTTGTGCTTTGTACATGTCCTGCCTCAGAGGGGAGACAGGGATGCTTCAGGAAGGGAAAACAGGGGAGGGAAAATAAATCGTCATGCCACCAAAAAAGTGAACTTAGAGAGGTCATACTGTTTTGTTACCTTCTTTTTTGTATTATATTGTGAACATCTTTCTTTGTATCAAATGTTGTGTTTTGTTTTAGCAATAGCTCTCGCACCTAGAATTCACGCCATTTTACTGTTCCGGTTGGAGAGGGATGTGTGAGTCTTAGAACCACCCCTTCCACTCCTCCAAGATCATTGCATGTGACCCAAGGATTCTATGGAACCCAGTTGGAAAGGTGATGATCTACAACATCGGGCTGTATAAGATTCCATTTAGGGATGAAACATAATTTTTCAAATTTATTCCCTTGGTTGTACATATAATTTATTTTGTTGTTTGTTATTTGAAATAAAATTGTAGTAAGCAGCATGTAGCTAATCATTGTTCACGTACCTGGTGTCACCATAATTGGAATCAATGGCAACTAACTACAACAACAGGAGATTTCCTGAAATAAATTCCTATAAGTGGTTCAAATTTATGCATATATGTACACATATTGACAAATTATACTTCAAAAATGTTGTTCCAATTAACGCCCCTAGCAGCAATATAAGAGAGTATTTGATTCCTTGGTACAGTGAAACCTGTGAGAACCAGAACTCAGTGGGACTGTCTTCTTTTTCCAGGGCTCAAAAGTTTTCCGCCTTTGACAGGGTGCAGTGTTACCACTTCTTCTATCGCTCTCTATTAGTGAAAAATATTTGAGTTTTCCTTCTCTGACAGGTTTCTGCCTTACACAGGTTCTGGCTTTCACAGGTTTTACTGTAATTGGGTATTTTCTTTTTTTTTAAATATCTTTCTATCTGATAGGTGGAAAATTCTACTCATTGTATAAATTTACAGTTCTTTGAATACTCATGAGGTTGGGTTAATTTTTACATATTTATTAGTATTTACATTGTTCTGTTGCTCTGCTCCTTTTAGTGCTTGGCTTTTTAATTCACAGTCCAGTTCATTTCTTTGAGGAGAAAGTATTAGCTCATCTTGAGCTTTTCTGGGCCTCGGGATCAAAGCAAAGGTTGGAACTCAGGAACTAACCAGCTGAACAGACTCCAGAGTTGCATTTCAAGTCAGGATCCATGCAGTTCTGGATCCTTCCGAGCCACTTTCAAGCACTTGACCAGCTCCTGAAGCACAATCAGATTTCTTGGATGCAGATAGCCCTGGGACACACAATTTAATTTAAAAGCTTCAAAGAGTTCTTTGTCCCATCTCTGAGGAGAAAGGTCTTGGAGGCAGTAGTTAATCAGATAAGTACCTCTCTACTGAACTAGGAATTATGCTTGTAATAGAAACTTTGCTGAAAGATAAATTTAAATAAAAATAAACTGTTTTGTGTAAAATTAAACACTTGTCTTAAGGATGTGACAGTCCAGCTCACTTCTACACAGCCTTCAGGATTCCCATTGCTATTGACTAGTTAATTCACTCACTTGTTTTCCTTCTTTAAGCATTTCCACTGCCATCGAGTGGATTCCGACTCATAGGAACCCTATAGGACAGAGCAGAACTTTCCAAGGGTTTCCAGTGCTGTAACTTTAAGGAAGCAGACTGCCACATCTTTCTCCTGTGGAACAGCTGGTAGGTTTGAACCATTGACCTTTAGCTTAACAGCCAAG
Source organism: Dugong dugon (assembly GCA_030035585.1). Lineage (NCBI taxonomy): Eukaryota > Metazoa > Chordata > Mammalia > Sirenia > Dugongidae > Dugong > Dugong dugon. The sequence continues at coordinate 157,467,982 of CM057464.1, forward strand.
CACTTAACCACTGTGTCATCAGCACCTCCTATTTGCTCATACTTGTACAAGGTATTGTGGGAGTTCAAAAGAAAAAAAAGTAAGATAATAGACTCTATTCCAAAGATGTGCGGAGGACATGTATGCAGAAAACAATTAGAAAATTAGCCCTTTCCTGTTGAAAAAAGAAATTTTTTTTGATGTTTTAATTCCATTTACTTCTACAACCTAGTAAAAGGGAGGTTCCCAAAGGTGAGCTATTAATGTTTAAATTTTTTTTTTTTTTTTTTTTTAAGAATTAATAATTTTTTTATTTTTTTTATTTTTTTATATATATTTTATTGTACTTCAGGTGAAAGCTTACAGAGCAAATAGTTTCTCATGAAATAGTAGTACACATGTTGTTTTTTTTGACATTGGTTAACAACCCCACAACGTATTAAGCCTCTAAATTCTCAACCTTTTTTTTTTGATGAAAATTACAGATGGCCAAAGATACACCGTTTCAAAATTTTCTACATTCACAGTTCAGTGACATTGACTACGCTCTTCCAACTGTGCTGTTATTCTCACTTAAGATGAAGGCTTACAGAACAAAATAGTTTTTCATTTAACAGTTACTACACATGTTGCCCTATAACAATGGTTAACAATCTCACAGCACATCAAGAATATCCTTACTCCACCTTGTGTTGCCTATCACCAGGGGGCTTCCTTGTCCCCTTCTGTCTTCTGGACCTTGTCACTGGACTAGTGTACCTCTTTAGACTCATTTGGTTTTTATTTTTATTTTTATTTTATTTTAACACCATTTCAAAACTTTTTACTTACACATTTAAGTGGTATTGACTATGCTCTTCCAATTGTGCTGCCATTCTCGCCCAAGATGAAGGCTTACAGGACAAAACAGCCTCCCATTTAATAGTTACTACAAATGTTGCCCTATAGCAGTGGTCAACAATCTCACAATACATCGACAGTGTCCTTATTCAATTTGTGTTCCTTATCATCAGTTTCCTACTCTCCCTCTGCCTTCTGGCCCTTGTCACCGGACTCCTGTACATCGTTAGTCCCATTTAGTTTTACTGGGGTGTCCATTCCCAGGCTTAACATCGAACCTTGAAGGTAACTTCCCCTCTGAGCTGAAAGGGTGTCTGGGGGCCACACTCTCGAGGTTTCTCTAGTATTCTTTAGGCCAGTATATCTGGTCTTCTTTTTTTTTTTTTTTTTTTTGGGGGGGAGTTAAAATTATGCTCTACATCCTACTCCAGCTCTGCCCAGAACCCTCTGTTGTGATCCTGGTCAGAGGAGTCATTGGTGGTAGCCGGGCACCATCCAGCTGTACTGGGCTCAGTCCCGTGGAGGCCTTGGTAGCTGTGGACCATTAGTCCTTCGGACTAATCTTTTCCTTGTATCCTGTTCTCTTCATTCTCCCTTGTTCCCGAAGGGATGAGATCAGTGGAGTATCTTAGATGGCCGCTCATAGGCTTTTAAGACCCCAGACACTACTCACCAAGGTAGAATGTAGAGCATTATCTTTATAAGTAGTGTCATGCCAATTGAGCTAGATGTTCCCCGAGATCATGGTCCCCAGAGCCCTCCGTCCAACAACTCAGTCCCTCGGGGGGTTTGGATGTGTCTATAGGGCCTCCATGACCTTTCCTTGTGCAGGTTGTGTTAGTTTCCCCTGTACTATGTACTATCTCATCTCTCACCCAAGTTACCACTTACCTATTACCTATTTAATATCCCCCCCCCTCCCATCCCTGGTAACCAACAAGGATTGTTACATTTTGCATGTGAATTTTTTCATGGGTTTTTACAATAGAGGTCTCATACAATATTTGTCCTTTTGTGATTGACTTATTTCACTCAGCATGATGTCCTCCAGTTTCATCCATGTTATGAGATGGTTCACCGATTCATTGTTCTTTCTCGTTGCATAGTACTCCATTGTGTGTATGTACCATAGTTTGTGTATCCATTCGTCTGTTGATGGACATCGAGGTTGTTTCCATCGTTTTGCTATTGTGAATAATGCTGCCATGAACATAGGTGTGCATATGTCTATTCGAGTGATGACTCTTATTTCTCTAGGATATATTCCTAGGAGTGGGATTGCTGGATCGAATGGTACGTCTATTTCTAGCTTTCTGAGGAAACGCCATATCATTTTCCAAAATGGCTGTATCATTTTGCATTCCCACCAGCAGTGTATAAGAGTTCCCGTCTCCCCGCAGCCCCTCCAACATTTGTTATTTCCAGTGTTTTTGATTCGTGCCAGTAATGCCGGGGTGAGATGGTATCTCATTGTGGTTTTAATTTGCATTTCTCTAATGGCTAGTGATCGCGAGCATTTCCTCATGTGTCTGTTGGCCATTTGAATGTCTTCCTTGGTGAAGTGTCTGTTCATTTCCTTTGCCCATTTTTTGATAGGATTGGTTGTCTTTTTGTTGTAGAGGTGTTGGATTTTCTTGTAGATTATGGAGATTAGACCTTTGTCTGACTTGTACTGTCCAAAAATTTTTTCCCAGTCTGTAGGTTCTCTTTTAACTCTTTTGGTGAAATCTTTTGAAGAGCATAGATGTTTGATTTTTAGAAGATCCCAGTTATCTAGTTTATCTGTTGGGTTTTTTGTGTTGATGTTTATGGTTTGTATCCTGTTAATGCCATGTATTAAGGTCTGAAGTGTTGGTCCTATTTTTTCTTCTATGAATTTTATAGTTTGAGGCTTTATATTCAGGTCTTTGATCCATTTTGAAGTAGTTTTTGTATATGGTGTGAGGTATGGGTCCTGTTTCATTTTTCTACAAATGGATATCCAGTTTTGCCAGCACCATTTGTTAAAAAGACTGTCTTTTCCCCATTTGATGTATTTTGGGCCCTTGTCAAAAATCAGGTGACCGTAGGTGGATGGATTTACATCTGAGTTCTCAATTCTGTTCCATTGGTCAATGTCTCTGTTGTTGTACCAGTACCAGGCTGTTTTGAGTACTGTAGCTGTATAGTAGGTTCTCAAGTCAGGTAGTGTGAGTCCTCCAACTTTATTCTTCTTCTTCAGTAGTGCTTTACTTATTCGAGGTTTCTTCCCTTTCCATATAAAGTTAATAATTAGTTTTTCCATCTCTTTGAAGAATGTTGTTGGTATTTGTATCGGAATTGCATTGTATTTGTAGATTGCTTTAGGTAGAATTGCCATTTTCACAATGTTGAGTCTGCCTATCCATGAGCATGGTATGTTTTTCCATTTATGTAGATCCCTTTGGGTTTCATGCAGCAGTGTTTTGTAGTTTTCTTTGTATAGGTCTTTTATATTCCTGGTCAGATTTATGCCTAAGTATTTTATCTTTTTAGGGGCTATTGAAAATGGTATTGATTTCCTGATCTCCTTTTCATCGTTCTCTTTACTGGTGTATAGGAATCCAACTGATTTTTGAATGTTTATCTTGTATCCTGCTACTCTGCTGAATCTTTCTATTACTTCCAGTAAATTTCTCGTGGAGTCTTTAGGGTTTTCTATGTATAGTATCATATCATCTGCAAACAGGGAGAGTTTAACTTCTTCATTACCAATTTGGATGCCCTTTATTTCTTTTTCTTGCCTTACTGCTCTAGCTAGAACTTCCAGCACAGTGTTAAATAGGAGTGGTGATAAAGGGCATCCTTGTCTTGTTCCTGTTTTCAGGGGGAATGTTTTCAGCCTTTCTCCATTAAGAATGATGTCGGCTGTTGGTTTTGCATAGATGCCCTTTATTATGTTGAGAAATTTCCCTTCTATACCTATTTTATTGAGAGCTTTTATCAGGAATGGGTGTTGGACTTTGTCAAATGCCTTTTCTGCATCAATTGAGATAATCATGTGATTTTTTTCTTTCCTTTTATTTATGTGGTGGATTACGTTGATGGATTTTCTAATGTTAAACCATCCTTGCATACCTGGTATGAATCCTACTTGGTCGTGGTGTATTATTTTTTTGATATGATACTGAATTCTATTGGCTAGAATTTTGTTCAGAATTTTTGCATCTATATTCATGAGAGATATTGGTCTGTAATTTTCTTTTTTTGTGATGTCTTTGCCTGGTTTTGGTATCAGCGTTATGCTGGCTTCATAGAATGAATTTGGAAGTGTTGCTTCCTCTTCTATGCTCTGAAATAACTTGAGTAGAACTGGTACGAGCTCTTCTGTAAATGTTTTGTAGAATTCTCCAGTGAAGCCATCTGGGCCAGGGCTTTTTTTGGTTGGGAGTTTTTTTATTACCTTTTCAATCTCTTCTCTTGTTATGGGTCTGTTCAGATTTTCAATATCACTTTGTTGTAGTTTGGGTAGGCCGTATGTTTCTAGAAATTTATCCATTTCCTCTAGGTTTTCAAATTTGTTGGAATATAGTTTTTCATAATATTCTGTTATAATCCTTTTTATTTCAGTTGGGTCTGTTGTAATGTCCCCCATTTCATTTCTTATTTGGGTTATTTGTGCCCTTTGCTGTTTTTCTTTTGTCAGTCTGGCCAGTGGTTTGTCGATTTTGTTGATTCTTTCAAAGAACCAACTTTTGGTTTTGTTGATTCTTTCTATTGTTTTTCTGTTCTCTATTTCATTGATTTCTGCTCTGATCTTTACTATTTCCTTTCTTCCGGTGGTTGTAGGCTTTTTTTGTTGTTCTCTTTCTATTTGTTTGAGTTCTGTAGTTAATGTTTTGATTTTGTCCCTTTCTTCTTTTTTGATATGTGCATCTATTGCTATAAATTGTCCTCTGAGGACTGCCTTTGCTGTGTCCCAAAGGTTTTGGTATGATGTGTTTTCATTTTCATTTGATTCTAGGAATTTTTTAATTCCATCTCTGATTTCTTCTATTACCCATTGATGTGTAAGCAGATTATTATTCAGTTTCCATGTGTTTGATTTTTTTTCCTTGCTCTTTCTAGTGTTAATTTCTACCTTGATGGCATTGTGGTCAGAGAAGATACTGTGAATTATCTCAGCATTTTGGATCTTGTTGAGGATTGCTCTGTGGCCTAAGATGTGGTCTATTCTGGAGAACGTTCCATGTGCATTGGAAAAGAATGTGTACTTTGCAGCGGTTGGATGGATTGTTCTATATATGTCTATGAGGTCCAGTTGGCTGATTGTGTCCTTTAGGTCTTCTGTATCTTTGCTGAGTTTCTTTTTAGTTGTTCTGTCCTTTACTGAGAGTGGTGTGTTGAAGTCTCCTACTATTATTGTGGAACTGTCAATTTCTCTTTTCAGTGCTGTTAGAGTTTTTTTTATGTATTTTGGAGCCCTGTCATTGGGTGCATAGATATTTATTATGGTTATGTCTTCATGATGGATCATCCCCTTAATCATTATATAGTGTCCTTCTTTGTCTTTTATGGTAGATTTTGTTTTAAAGTCTATTTTATCTGAGATTAGAATTGCCACTCCTGCTCTTTTTTGATAGTTGTTAGCTTGATATATTTTTTTCCAACCTTTGATTTTTAATAAATTCACATCTTTGTTTCTAAGATGTGTCTCTTGTAGACAGCAAATAGATGGATCCTGTTTTCTTATCCATTCTGCCACTCTCCGTCGCTTTATGGGTGCATTGAGTCCATTTACGTTCAGTGTAATTATTGATAGATGTGAGTTTGTTGCTGTCATTTTGTAGTGCTTTTTTTTGTGATGCTGAAGTTTTCTTTGTTCTTCTTACTCTCTTGTGCTGAGTTACTTTTGTTTGTGGATTTTGTGTTCATTTCTTTTGTTTTTGTAGGTTTTGTTTTTGTTGAGACTTTATGTTTTTCGTCTTTATTTTTATGAGTTGGTTTGTTAACTTTTTTTGTGGTTACCATGAATTTTACCCTTATCTTTATAATTTTGAAGCAGTCTACCGTTACTTGGTATCGCCTTGCCTTCTTCTCCTTTAGAAGGTTCTATACCTATGCCGTTTGTTCCCTCTTTCATTGTTTTGATGTTGTTGTCATCCTTTGATTGATTTCTCTGATTCCCTGTTGTATATCTTTTGTTTTTGGAAAGTCGTCTGTAGTTCAGTTCCTAGAATGGTATCTGGTTCATGTTAACCTGCGTCCTAGGTCCTAGGTCCTGCCTGAGGGCTTAAGCTGTTTGTCCTCAGATCGAAGAACTCCCTTTAATAATTCTTGTAAGTTTGGTTTGACTTTTGCATATTCCTTTAGTTTCTGTTTATCTGGAAATGACCTAATTTCACCATCAAATCTGAATGAGAGTTTTGCAGGATATATTATTCTTGGCTGACAATTTTTTTCTTTCAAGATTTTATATATGTCATCCCATTGCCTTCTTGCCTGCATGGTTTCTGCTGAATAATCTGAGCTTAGTCTTATTGTTTCTCCTCTGTATGTGACTTCTTGTTTTTCACGAGCTGCTCTCAGGATTCTTTGTTTGTCTTTAGTTTTAGCGAGTGTGAATATGATATGTCTTGGTGATTTTCTTTTGGGGTCTCTTCTATATGGGGTTCGTTGAGCTTCTTGGATGACCAGCTTTTCATCTTTCATGATATTGGGAAAGTTTTCTGTCAGCAGTTCCTCAATGATCCTCTCTGTGTTTTCTGTTTTCTCCCCCTGTTCTGGTATGCCAATCACTCGTAAGTTTTTGCTTTTAATTGTGTCCCACATAACTCTCAGGGTCTCTTCATTTTTCTTTGTTCTTTTTTCTGAGTTTTCCTGAAACAGAGTTGTATCCAAGTGTTTGTCTTCAGTTCCACTGATCCTGTCTTCCATGGTTTCAAATCTACTTCTCAGCCCTTCTATGACACCGTCCATTTCTGAAATCTTGTTGTTTATCTTTTGGATTTCTAATTGTTGTTTTTGTATAATTTCGAGTTGTGAATTTATTTTGGCATTTTGTTCTTGCATCATCTTCCTGAATTCTTCCAATATTTTGTCTGTATTTTCCATAAATTTGTCTATTTTTTCCTCATGTTTGTCAGCTTTTTGCCTCAGTTCTTGGAAAATTCCGAGTATTAGTGATTTGAGTTCCGTATCAGGTACTTCTAGTGCATTTTCTTCCACAGGAGAGTTATCTGGTGTTTTAATTTGGACGCCTATTGGAGCCATCTTGTCTTGTTTTTGTAAATGTTTTGATATTGTTTGCTGTTTTCGGGGCATTCAGTAGATATTTCTCTCGTTTATCGATTGTAGATTTTTTTTTTTTTTTTCGTTCTTGTGGTACAGCTGGGCAGATCTAGTTGAGGAGGAGCCACTGGGATGGGTTGCTTGTGGCACTCACCGCAGCCACCAGGACGGTCGGTAGTCAGTGCTGGGCAGGTTCCAATAGGGCGTGCCTGCACCGCTTGGTGATGTGATGTCTAGTGCACGGTGCAGGTAGGTAGGGTGCAGCGGGAAGATGGTTATGTGTGAAGCTAAGCTGGATATGGGAGAGAGGAGAGAGGAGGAGGAGCAAAAAGCGTACAAACATAAAAGAATGCTAGGGGAGTTTGTCATTGGAATGTACAGATGAGAGACTATGGGATGGAGGAAACCAGAAGGGGGAAGAGAAAGAAAAGGAAAGAATGACCAAATAAAAATCAGAAAAGTTAAAGAACTGCAAAGTTCCCAGGGATCCCACCGATACAGCTATGAGGTCTGGGGGAGTCAGTCTCAATTTTCACATCTCAGCCTGGCCAGAGGGTACAGAGGCATACATAGCCTGGAATTCAGGGATCAGAAAGAGAAGGAAGAGATAGAGAGACAAGAAATTAAGCAATGAAGAAAGACAAAAGAGAAAAAGAGGTAAAAGATGACAAAACTAATCAAAAAAGGAAGAAAAATAAAATTGAGAGGAAAAAAAAAAAAAAAAAGGGCAACACCAGCAGTCAGTGCCTACAAATGGGACCCAGAGAGCCCCCACTCAGGGGCGCGAATTCCAAGAAGCCGGTAGTCTCGGGGTTAAGTGACCGTGGCCACAGGAAGCAGAGGGGCCAACGAACAAAGGCCCCAGGATCCCACCCACGCGGGAGCCCAGACCTGGAAACAGCCACACGCCCGAACGCAGCCCTACAGCCCCGCAGGAGAGAGCAGAGACAGCACTCGGAACCAGGCACCCAGGCAAAAGGAGGGGGAGGCGGAAGAAAAAGTTTCGCTAGGTGCCAGCAAACGGCTCCCAGAAAGCCTCCAGCCCGGGCGCACGGAATCCAAGCACCGGCGCCCCCCTGCTCAGGGACTCCGGCCACGGAAAGCAGAGGGGCGAACGAACAAAGGCCCCGGGATCCCACCCACGCGGGAGCCCAGACCTAGAAACAGCCACACGCCCGCACGCAGCCCTACAGCCCCGCAGGAGAGAGCAGAGACGGCACTCGGAACCAGGCACCCAGGCAAAAGGAGGGGGAGGCGGCAGAGAAAGGTTCGCTAGCTGCCAGCAAACGGCTCCCAGAAAGCCGCCAGCCCAGGCGCGCGGAATCCAAGCACCAGCACCCCCCAGCTCAGGGACCCTGGCCACGGAAAGCAGGGGATCCCCAGCTGAGGTGGAGAGGGGTGGGTGGTGGGAGAGCGCGCACCGCAGTTTACCGGTCCGTCTCCGACCAGATGCTCTGCAAGGCTGCTCTCCCGTTTGCTGGTCTCCGATAGGAATCCAAGATGGTGGATCCGCGCTGCGTTAGCTGGTAAGGAATCTCTGCCTGAGTCTCTCCTCGCTCTCCGTTCTCTTTTAGTATTCTCACTCCGTTTGGTGTTTGGCTGAGTTCTTTATCTCTTCATTTGGTGTTCTAGGGTTTCAGGATTGTTGATTCTCTGTTAGGCTTAGTTTTTCGGATCTTTGCTGTGGAGGGACGGGGTGGTGTTTCTGCCTAGAGCGCCATCTTGCCCCCAAAAAAAAATAAAATAAAATAATGTTTAAATTTTTGATATACAAAAGTAGCATACCTTCATGTAAAAAATTCAAACAATGTAAAAGTATGTAAAAATGCTCACATATATACACGCTAGCATAGAAAAGAAGACACTGATGTTCCATTCCCAGGGTAAGAGCGTGAGTGTGCTCTCCCAGATATGTTTCCATGTATATACACACATGTAAAGAAGCCCTTTACATTGCATTGGGCAAATCTGCTGCAAAAGACCTGTTTAAAGTGTTGAAAAGCAAAGATGTCACCTTGAAGACTAAGGTGCGCCTGACCCAAGCCATGGTATTTTCAACTGCATCATATGCATGTGAAAGCAGGACAATGAATAAGAAAGACCGAAGAATTGATGCCTTTGAATCGTGGAGTTGGCGAAGAATACTGAATACAGCATGGACTGCCAAAAGAACGAACAAATCTGTCTTGGAAGAAGTACAAGCAGAATGCTCCTTAGAAGCAAGGATGGCAAGACTACATCTTACACACTTTGGACATGTTGTCAGGAGGGATCAGTCCCTGGAGAAGGACATCCTCTTTGGTAAAGTAGAGAGTCATCAAAAAAGAGGAAGACCCTCAACGAGATGGATTGACACAGTGGCTGCAACAATGGGCTCAAGCATAACAACGACTGTGAGCATGGCACAGGACTGGGCAGGATTTCATTCTGTGGTGCATAGGGTTGCTATGAGTCGGAACAGACTTGACGGCACCTAACAACAACAAAGAAGCCCTGGTGGCATAATAGTTAAGAAATGGTTTCTTAACATTTTATGGCTGGAAATGTTAATCAGCTTCTAGCTACAGCCTCCTCCCCTTCATCCTGTGATTCTCCTACAGCACTGTGTACCACAAGATCTCAGGGATTGAGAAACTAATATGTACCTTTATTTTCTTCTCAGGAGCCCTGGTGGCAAAAATGGTTAAGCACTCTGCTGCTAACTGAAAGGATGGCAGTTTGAACCCACCCAGTGGCTCCGTGGAAAAAAGACCTGGCAATCTGCTTCGATAATGATTATGGCCAAGAAAACCCTATGGGGCAGTTCTGCTGTGTCACATGGTATCACCATGAGTTAGAATCGACTCAATGGCACCCAGCAACAAGATACACATATGTAACATGTGTGTAACAGAATGCCACATAAATCTTCTTTTGTCTTGAAATCTTGGCTAAAGCTCCAGAGCTGAGTCCAGTAGTCTCAACAAAGGCACGTGTTCTGAATACAGTACCAAGGAGCTACGACATACTCCCTTCAGACTTATAAAGAGCTGGCCACCCTCATCCTTACACCTTCACCCCATCACCCCATCCAGTTTCTGGAAGCAGAGATCAGGGATCATGGAAAGAGAAAAGGAGTCACCCAGGTAGTGAACTGCATGCCCGGGGAAAGAGTGCTTTGGCAGGAAAGAGGATGCTCCCCCACCAATGCCTAAGCCTAATCCTAGGAAGGGGGACTGATCCTAGAGAAAGGGTGCTGTAACAAAGACAGATCAACATCTGCATCATGTTGTGTGTTTACTTAGCTGTGGAAGTTCAGTTCATAAAAAGCCTGCTATGATTCCTTTGTTTTTTATCACAAAAAGATTAGAACTTGCTTTTCACCCATGTGGAGATTCTGAAGGCATTGAGGCTACCTAGAGCTGCTTGTAATAGCAGGACAAGGAAAGATGGCAGGAGCAGAGCAAATCCACACACCCGCCATCCAGCATAGCAATGATGTATGGTCTGAGTTCCTAGTGATTAGGAATATAAATGCAAATACTGAAACATCATTGGCAAAAAAATGAAAATACTGATAAAATCTTGAGTTAGCAAGAAGGTGTAGCAAAGGGTGCACTCATAATTATAAGTAAGATTTCAAATTTAAATATCTTTTTTTGGAGGGCAGTTGGCAGTAGCTAGCAAAATTTTAAAGACACATGCCTTTTCACCCAATAATCCACTTCTGAAACTTTATTTCACAACAAAAAAGATGCATAATTTCCTGAGGCATTACTGAAGACAGCTTACATGCCTTCAGAAGGGAGGATGCATTGGAACAGTGGAGATAGGATGAACAGGATTGTTGGGAAGCTTTAAACAAGTACAAATAAGAGCTTGAACTAAGAGAATGGCAGTAACAATGATGAGGGGAATAGGGACTTGAAAGATAGTTAATATTAGAATTCTGGACCTAGAGTCCAATTAAAGCGTGGTGCAAATGGTTTGCACTTGATTACTAACCTAAAGTTTGGCAATCTGAACCCACCCAGCAGCACTGCAGAAGAAAGTCCCGGTAATCTGCTTTTGTAAAGATTCCAGGCAAGAAAACACTATAAAGTATTTCTACTCTGTAACACATGGAGTCACCATGGGTCGGAATCAACTCAACAGCAACAGATTTGGGTGTTTTTTAGAGTCCAGTTGGTGAGGGTGGTTAGAAGTGGGAGGAGCTTAGACCACTGGGTAGTGCTGGTACCATCAACTGTGATAACAAACATAGAAAACAGAAGGAGGAGTGGTGGAGTTGGGGCAGGGCAAGGGTAAAGAGTTCAGTGTCTGACATGGTGAGCTGCCATCCATGGTCTACCTATTTTGATAAGTCTGCTCAGCATTTAGAAGCATAAATTGAAAGAGGCCAAAATAGCCTGGAGGTATATGTGAGTGAGTCTGAAGAGATATTAAATTGAGTTTAGGAAGTATTGATATTCATTCTCTCAGCTCTGGGGCAGCGCCATTAGCTTATCAGGCAGAAATACACTCAAAATGAACATGGTAAGTTCAGGGAATCCAGACCATTCCCCACTCAACTAGGATCCTCCTCTTGAGCTGACTCTTTGTAACTGATGTGGGTCTGCTCTGGCTCTCTGGGCCTCATGTGAGTGGACAACACTGCACCCCAGAGCACATGGGAAAGCTCTGTGGAAGAAGCCAAATGCCAGGTGTTGTGCTGGCCTGACCCTCATTAGGGTGAAGCCCTGGCCAGGAGGCTTAACCACTCAGAGCCTCAATTTCTCACTGCAAAACAATAGTGGGCCAAATACTTAAAGGAATGTGAGAACTGAAGTAACCTCACAGTCAGGTCAAGTATTTTACTTTAAAGAGGAGGAAAAGCAGACACAAAGAAGTTAAGTGGTTTATCAAAGGTCATGAACAATAGGTTTTTGGAACTGGAAGTGTTCTTTTCATTTCTAAGAACTCTTTCAGCCTTTAAATAATATTTTTATAAAAGCAACATATAAATAGAACTGGGTGCTAGAAGTTTCTAAACCACCACACACCAAAAATCACTGTTGAAAGACAAAACGAATTGGAATTCATCCATCTCACCATTCAGAGGTCTCACGTTAATTTTGTGCACTGGAGCAAAGTCTGATGTGAATGCAGAAGGCCATTTGTACAGATTGTTTTTCGGATCCTCAAAAACATTGCAGAACACTATCAAAATCTTTCAATTACAAGCATTTTCATGTTGGATTTTCACTGATGCTCCCTGCTATAGTCATTGGGCTGGCTGAAAACTTGCTGACTCTCCAACATGCCCTTTCCCATAAAGAAAAACAAATGAGGAGGCAGCAACATTGCCTTAAAGTCAATACCCAGGAATTGTGAGAAAAGAGTAAGTCTTTTCCCAGGTGGTGTGTTCACTAAAAATATGGCTCCCTCAGGCCAGACCCCAGCAGGCTCCAGGGTGTGAGCTGTACTTTTAATGTGTCTGAAAAATGAAAGAAGAGGATTAGAGAGGACATGTCTGAGGTTGCATTCACCTTCCAGCTGTTGGCATCCAGATGTAATTGCAGACCAAAGCTTGTCTGCTGCTGGACATTGACAGCTGTAGAGTAGAAAGCTGACTCCTCCCACGAGCGTGAGAGAGAGAAGCAGCCTTCTCTCTCTCATCCCCACCTCTTTTCCTCTCTTATTCTTTTATCTCTGTCTTGGACCATATGATTCTCCCCTGAGCCTCCTCTCCCTTCCTTTGGTCTTCACTCTTGTTCTTCTCTCTCTGCTCTTCCGTACCTCTTTCATAATTTCCTCTTTTCTCTGTACTATGTCTCTTCTCCCTATTCCTCAACCCCAACCCTGGTCTGTCTATTACTGGATACATGGAAATGAAGTCACCTGAAGTCATATTCAAGTGTGATTCTTGACACAAACATGTGTCAATCACAATGCCTTTAAAAGGGCTTCAGTAAGTCCAAATGGTCATGAAATCAAGAAACACCAGCCCAAGGAGGACACACCAAGCCCCATAAGGGCAGCGCCATCTTGTTTCCCTAGTTCCCTAGATGGTCAAGCATTAGAATCATCAGAATTTAGTAATACAGATTCCTAAATCCGTTCCCAAATGAGGTGGTAAGATGAGCATGTATAGAAAGCATCCCTTCCACGCCAAACATATAGAATTGGTAGGAATGTTGGATAAAATATCCATATTTTTAAAGTTGTATACCAAAAAACTCCCTGCCATTGAGTCAGTTCTGACTCATAGTGACTCTGTGGGGCAGAGTAGAATTGCTCCATAGGGTTTCCAAGCGTGTGATTTTTTTTTTTTTTTTGGCTTTTTTTTTAGGTGGAAGTTTACTGCTCAAGTTAATTTCTAATTAAAAAATTTATACATATATTGTTTTGTGACATTGGTTGTAATCCATACAATATGATGGCACACTCCCCCTTTCCATCCTGGGTTCCCTGTGTCCATTCGTCCAGTTCCTGTCCCTTCCTGCCTTCTCATCCAGCTTTTGGACAGGAACTGCCCATTTGAGCTCATATGTTTGATTGAAATATGCAGCACATTCCTCCTGCATGTTATTTTTTGTTTTATTGGACTGACTAATCTTTGTCTGAGAGGTGGGCTTCAGAAATGATTTCTGTTCTGGGTTAGCAGAACATCCGGGGGCCACATCTGGGGGCCACAGTTTTGGGGATTTCTCCAGTCTCTGTCAGACCAGTAAGTCTGGTCTTTTAATGTGAATTTGAATTCTGTTCTACATTTTTCTCCTACTCTGAGCCGAGAGAAAACTCTAGTTCAGAGGCACATATCTTCTCCCAACACACCCAAGGGCTACTGGTTTCAATACAGTCTCACTGCTATGTTCATGAAGGTCTTACTCTCAAGATTTTATTTCTTTCTTATGAGTATGGCTGTGTTATATAACTTTAAGGAGGCCGGTGGTGCAGTGGTTAAAGCACAATGCCTTACAAAGGGCTGCCGTGAGTCCAAGTGGTCATGGAATCAGGAAACACCAGCCCAAGGAGGACACACCAAAGCATTGTGACTATTTACTTATCTGACTTCAAGTGACTTTAACCACAGAGCAGGAGAAAAATGTTGTGATCCCTGTCAGAGAGGTCGTTGGTGGTAGCCGGGCACCATCTAAAGTTCTTCTGGTAGAGTCTCTGGTTCATGTGATCCGTTAGTCCTTCGGGCTAGCATTTTCCCGTGTCTTTGGCTTTCTTCATTCTCCTTTGCTCTGGGTGGGATGGTACCAATAGATGTATCTTAGATGGCCGCTTGCAGGCTTTTAAGACCTCAGACATTACTCACCAAAGTGGGATGTACAGCACTTTCTTTATAAACTATGTTATGTGAATTGACCTAGATGTCCCCTGATACGATGGTCCCAGGCCAAGTCTGTAAATCTTTATGAAGCAAAATGCCACATCTTTCCCTCCAGGAGCAGCTAGAGGGTTCAAACCACCGACCTTTCGGTTAGCAGCCAAGTGCTTTAACCCGTGCACCACCAGCGCTCCTTGAAGTTATATAACACAGCCAAATTCGTAAAGAAAGAAATGAAACCTTGAGAATAAGACCTTCTTGAATACAGCAGTGAGATTGTACTGAAACCAGGTAGCCCTTGGGTGGGTTAAGAGAAGATACATGCCTCCAAACTGAAGGTCTAGAATTGAAGCCCCAACCTCCTACACAGACAGTGGTTGGAACTCGGCTCCCTGCATAAAACCAACAGTGAAAAAGCCAAGGATGATCCCCGGAGAGCAACCAGAAAAACTCTACCCAAACATTGTAAAGCCACCAGCATTCCAACAATCTTCGAAGCTGATCAAATTATAACTCCAGTGGTGGACCTGTCTCTAAGAGTTTTGATCTAGGCAGGTGAAAGAGCTAGACAAATCCTGCATGATACCTGTTTTCATCCTGTATTTTGCATCTCATGTTTGCAAAACAGCCATGAACATAGAAATAGACCCTTCTTTGGAAAGCCCAATCTTTGGAATTTTGCCTGAAATCAATCATATTTTATTTGCCCAAACCCTGCAACAGACATAGGTCATATGTATCCAACAGACACCCCTTATTGGTTTTTATGGATGTTAATTAACTGCTCCGTTGTTGGCAGAGACACTCAGCTATAAATGCCTGCTGTTTCACTGAAGTTGTGAATGTGTCTGAGCCTTCCATGGAGGGTTGTAAAATCTTAATAGATATGGAGTAGCAGCACAGCATGGTGATTCAGGCCCATTTAGATTTTGTATCATGTACATGAATGGCTGTTTCCTCTCCTGCTCTTATTTTTACTCTTGTCCTTTCCATCCTGCCTAGGATAACCACCTCCAGAATACTAACTGAACAAAGTGGTGGTCTCCACTTATGATCCAGACTACTGAAATATGGATTTACAAAGGGCTTTTCTGTTCCTTCCTTCAATTTGTGCAGAACTTTTAATATTTACAAAATGCTTTCACAATGTTAACTCAATTCTATAAGGTAGAAAAATAAGAAAACTGAGTTTCAGAGAGTGACTTATTCAAAGTTAACAGAAGAACCAGGGCTTAAATCCAGGTTTCCGGTCTTCTACACCAGGTGACCGGTAGCCTCTCCTTTCAATGATCACGATCTCCCAATTTCTCTATACTGACACTTATTGACCTTGGCTGCACTGCACACTTTTCTTCTTCTTTGAGCAATAGCACCTCAACTTCCTTTTAAGAAATTTTCTCTCCCCATTGAGTAAAGTCTGGTGGAAGCATTAACTAAGGTGCTCTGCCCTGGGAACAACCCAAATGGCTGTTCCCTCCCAGAATTTGGAACCCAAGTAGCATGAAATTGAGTGGGCTCAAAAAATCACAGCTATACCTAGGAATGACTGAGTAGTGATCGTGGCTACCTAGAGATGTTCTAGCGCTTTATTTCCAAGCCTGGTTTTCCAGCCTTTCTTTTAATTATGTGACTTTTATCACAGCTAGTATTGGAATCTGTTACTAGAAACCAAAGAACCCATTGCCTCAGGATACCTTTTAAACTTGGAACTCAAACCACTCACTCCCAGAGGCCACCTATCAACCAAAAGACAGAGTGGCTCATAAAATAAAAAATATCACCCATGAGTACAGTGCTTTTCTAAGCAATCATCTAAATGAGACCTAACAGTCAATATTTACCCTAGACCAAAGATGAGAAGGTAAAGGGGGGGGACAATGAAGCTACATTAACAGAAACAGAACAACCAGAGTGGAAATAATGAGAAAGCTGACACATTGTGAAAAGTGTAGCCAATGTCGCTGAATAATATGTATAGAAATTGTTAAAAGAGAACTTAATTTGCTATGTAAATTTTCTTCAAAATCACAACAAAGTACTTTTTTTTTTAAATTCAGCTGAGTGACTCTCCACTTCTACAACCTCCATTCTAGCTATGGACATGACTTATTTTCAATTTAAAGAGTCTGTTCAGTGCTTATT
Source organism: Dugong dugon (assembly GCA_030035585.1). Classification (NCBI taxonomy): domain Eukaryota; kingdom Metazoa; phylum Chordata; class Mammalia; order Sirenia; family Dugongidae; genus Dugong; species Dugong dugon. Next base: position 157,484,489 of record CM057464.1, read on the forward strand.
TTAATGTTATTTACCTATGCAGATTTGTGGGGACAAGATACTGAGTGTAGGGGGTAAAGAGAAGGAAAAATATGATAGAAGTTTGTTGTTATCTACGTGTCCTATAGATGAACTTGAATTTCTTTAAATAACTATCTTCACTTTTGCTCATTTTTATGTTAAATCTGAACCTAATGTATAAGGACTTGTCGGTATTCTGAGGCTTTGACTCTATAACTCTCTCTAATCTGGTCCTCTTGGATAGTGCTTCCAGGCTGGGGTGATGGAGGGGTGGAGGGGGACTTTGGAATGTGTTTGTAGAATGACCTCTTTTTATAGGTGCTCTACAATGCCAAATACTGACAGTCATGTTCCTCTTTTCTACTAAAAAATGTCCTATATCTCTTAGAATACTCCTTCCTTCAACAATTATTTAACACCTAAAATATGCTCAGTCCTGTGCTGGGTTCTAGGGACTCAACAGTGAACAGGACAGACCTACTCTCTGTCTTCAAGAACCTGACCTTCCACTAGGAGAGACCAATGGTAAATAAACAATCAGACAAAAATATGCAAAATTCTTGCTGAGCTAGGTTCTGAGAAGCTTTGAAGGGGGTTATAACCTGGTCATGGAAGTCTTCTCTGGGAAAGGGTGATTGAAATGAGTTTTTAAATGTAAGAAGAATAAGTAGAAGAGTCCCTGGGTGGCACAACAGTTAAGCACCTGGCTACTAACAAAAAAGTTGGCAGTCCGAATCCACCCAGAGGCACCTCAGAAGAAAAGTCCTGGTAAACTGCTTCCAAAAGATCACAGCCATTGAAAACCGTACAGAGCATAGTTCTGCTCCCACACACATTGGATTGCCATAAGTTGGAATCAACTCCACAGTAACTGGTTCGATTGTTTGCTTGTTTTAGAACATGTATTCTAAAGCAAGTATCCTATATATTCTAAAACAAGTTATCACACACAAGTAAAATTTTGTTGAAGATAATTCAGAAATGGTTGCAGCAGTACATTGAAAGGGAGCTGCCAGAAATTCAAGCCAGATTCAGAAGTGGACGTGGAATGAGGAATATCATTGCTCATGTCATGGCTGAAAGCAGAGAATACCAGAAAGACATTTAACTGTGTTTTATTGACTATGCAAAGGCATTTGACTGTGTGGATCATAACAAATTATGGATAACACTGCAAAGAATGGGGATTCCAGAACACTAAATTGTGCTCCTGCAGAACATGTACATAGACCAAGAGGCAGTCATTCTAACAGAACAAGGATGTACAGCGTGGTTTAACAACAGAAAAGGTGTGTGTCGGGATTCTGTCTTTCACCATACTTATTCAATGTGTATGCTGAGCAAATAATCCAAGAAGCTGGACTATATGAAAAAGAAGGTGGTATCAGGATTGTGGAAAACTCATTAACAACCTATGATATGTAGATGACACACTCTTGCTCGCTAAAGCGAAGAGGATTTGAAGCATTTACTGATGAAGATCAAAGACTAGAGTCTTTAGTATGGATTACACCTCAATATAAAGAAAACAAAATTATCACAATTAGACCAATAAGCAACATCATGATAAATGGAGAGAATATTGAAGTTGTCAAGGATTTCATTCTACTTGGCTCCACAATCAATGCCCGTGGAAGCAGCAGTCAAGAAATCAAACAACAAATTGCATTGGGCAAATCTGCTGCAAAAGACCTCTTTAAAGCGTTAAAAAGCAAAGATATCACTTTGAGGACTAAGGTATGCCTGACCCAAGTCATGACATTTTCTATTGCTTTGTATTCATGCAAAATCTGGACAATGAATAACGAAACCCAAACGAGAATCGATGCCTTTGAATTCTGGCTTTGGCAAAGAATATTGAATATACCACGGACTGCCAGAAGAAAGAACAAGTCTGTCTTGGAAGAAATATAGCCAGGGTGCTCCTTGGAAACAAGGATGGTGAGACTTCGTCTCACGTACTTTGGACATGTTATCAGGAGGGACGAGTCCCTGGAGAAGAATATCATGCGTGGTAAAGCAGAGCATCAACGAAAAAGAGGAAGACCTCCATCTAAGATACTCCACTGGTCTCATCCCTTCGGGAGCAAGGGAGAATGAAGAGAGCAGGATACAAGGAAAAGACTAGTCTGAAAGACTAATTGTCCACAGCTACCAAGGCCTCCACCGGACTGAGTCCAGTACAGCTAGATGGTGCCCGGCTACCACCACTGACTGCTTTGACCAGGATCACAACAGAGGGTTCCGGACAGAGCTGGAGAATGATGTAGAGCATAATTCTAACTCACAAAAAAAAAAAAAGACCAGATTTACTGGCCTAAAAGAGACTGGAGAAACCTCAAGAGTAAGGCCCCCAGACACCCTTTTAGCTCAGTGGTGAAGCTACCTCCGAGGTTCACTGTTCAGCCTGGGAGTGGACAGCCCCGTAAAACCAAAATGAGACTAACAAGGTACAGGAGTCCAGTGACAAGGGCCAGAAAGCAGAAGGGGACAAGGAAGCTGGTGATAGGGAACCCAAGGGTGAGTAAGGGTATTGTTGATGTGTTGTGAGATTGTTAACCATTGTCATAGGGCAACATTTGTAGCACCTGTTAAATGAGAAACTATTTTGTTCTGTAAGCCTTCATCTTAAGTGAGAATAACAGCACAGTTGGAAGAGCGTAGTCAATGTCACTGAACTGTGTATGTAGAAATTTTTGAAATGGTGTATCTTTGGCTATGTGTATTTTCACCAAAAAAAAAAGAGGTTGAGAAGTTAGAGGGTTGATATTTTGTGGGGTTGTTAACCAAAGTCATAAAACAGCATGTGTACTTTTGTTTCATGAGAAACTATTTGTTCTGTAAGCCTTCACCTGAAGTACAATAAAAAATAAAAAAATAGCATTTCATTTTAAAAAAGAAAAAGAAAAAGAGGAAGATCTTCAACAAGGTGGATTGACATAGTGGCTGCATCAATGGGCTCAAACATAGCCACTATTGTGAGAATGACGCAGGACCGGGCAGTGTTTCATTCTATTGTACATCGGGTCGCTATGAGTCAGAACCGACTCGAGGGCACCTAATAACAACAGGAGTAAACTAAGTAGAATAGTGGCAAGTTGCGGGGGGGCGGGGGCAGAAGGGTTTTGCAGAAGAATAAGCAGTATAAGCAAGTGTTCTGTGGTTGAAGAGGGCCAGATATCTCTGTCTCATTCTTATTTTGCTTAATATTTTCCCCGTATTTTGTTTTTAAACTACTTTAATGTCGTATCTAATGTTTTCCTTACAACAGCCCTGTTAAACCAAAAAATTATCAGGTTTTGTCTAGGTCTCAGCTTCTGCAGCTTATTCTTCTCCCCACCTCTCCCCACCTAGTCCTCTCCTCCTCACGCACAACATCCACTTGACCTTCATCTTCAGGTTTAGTCCAGCTGAGTCTCCCCAAGTCCTGGGCTGAGAAGAGGAAGGATCAAAGAAGGGCCAGGTTCAAGTCAGTGTTGTGGCTAGTTTAACCCTGACCTTGTGCCTCAGTTCCGATAATAAGGTTGCTGGTTTGCTCTTAAGGTAAGTGTCTATATTTTACCACAGGCCTTGTGACAGCTCATTCTCTGGGTAACCTTCCTGGTGCTCCCATCACTGTCTAGTGCTAAGGCTCTGCCTAGCTTTTTCCTATCTCCCTGCTGGGAATCAGAGTCCCGTCCCTGAATTCCAGCAGAGTGCTGCTGTCTACAACCAGATTTGCGGAGGCCGTGCTCTGCTTGCCAGACTCTCAGAACCTCTTCTGCTCTGTATTTTCCGTTGTAATGCTCTGCCCCTGATAGGACAGGAGATGTCCTTCTGTTTCCAGCTGCTTGCAGTAACTGCCACCTAGTGGTCATTGCTAAGTGCTCTCATTCCTTATCCCAGCTCTGCTGGGAGTCTGGCTCTTCAGCGCCTATCCCACTCCTTTGGGAACATCCAGGGCAGGACCCGGACTCTTTCCAGTCTTTGTCTCCATCTACATTTAATCAGGTCATATTCCAGTCATATCAGACCCTTGGCTGAAATACAGCAGAGTCACCTCTCCTAATCCCCTCATCCAGGGCACTTTCACACGCCACTCAAATCATATAACTCATCAATAAGACTAGCTATTATTAACTAGGAGTTGTGAGCTCAGATGTGGAAAAAAAAAAAAACTGACAATTAGAGAGGGGTTTTATTTTCATTATTAGGGTCATTGTGAGTCAGCAATGCGTTTTATGGGGATGAAACTTCCTCAGCTGGTCAAGAAGCATTCTGTAATGAAGCCATCTTCAGCCTGATAAAACTCACACTGTCTACAGAACATACAAGCCATAAACTGAGTGGCCGAGATCCATGCTAATTCAATCAGGATATACAAACAGATCTGGTCAGCTCTCCCTCCCCTCCCCACCCTAGCTGACCAGGATTCCTGCGAGGAGAGGCTATATAGATGCTTCGAGGTTTCTCTGCTCAGCTGTTCCACCCCCGGGGCACACCAGGCAGTAAGAAGTGAAAAACATCACTTCTTCCCCAAATATTGAGTACTCCTATGTACGGAAACACATAGCTAAAATGTAGCTCATATTTCCCAGTGATTTTGTAGTCCGCGTACCGGGAAGAGCAATTTAGTGTTAGTTAGCCCCAGCACTAAGGACTCCCAGCCAGGCTGGACTTTTCTTTTTCTCCGTTCTTGCTCTCTGGCACAATTTAAAGAGAAGATAAAATGAGTGTCTCCTAACATGTCCCCATTCCCTGTCACCCAACCAGAACAAAACCACTCAGCCATTTCTTTAAAAACTGCATAAGCTGCAGAAAGGCCAAGCTAGGAAAATGTGCCAGGGAACATTAGCTGTCACACCACCTCACATGATGTCTCAGAATCTGTAACCTAATGCAAATCCCCATAATCTTAACACTTCCTCTTACTTAGCAATACAGACTGACACAAATCCCGACACCGATCACCGGTGAGCCTGTGACGCGGGCTCGGAGTGCGGGCTGTTCTGACAGTACCTAAGAGATACCTAAGGGTGGGGGAGACAAGGGTGAGGGTGGAGAATGTTTGATGATGCAGATACTAAAAAAAAAAAAAAAAAAAAACCTAGGATCTGCACACTAATAAAATTACTGTGCAAAACATACCAAAAAATAAAAAATAAAGAAGGAGGAGGATGAAAAGGAATGCAACAATGGTGAGAGCAACAAAGCCCCCACATCCTCCTTCCCAGATTAGATGCACACACAAGAATAACACCCACCGTGACTGATAATTATTACTGCAGGCCTTCTGTCTGGTTTTATTTTAAAAAAAAAAAAAAAAGTTTCCATAACTCATGGCAACCCTCTGTGTGTCAGAGCAGAAGTGTGCCTCATAGGGTTTTAATGGCTGACTTTTTGGAAGTAGATGGCCGTGACTTTCTTTCAAGGTACCTCTGGGTGAACTCAAACCATGAACCTTTGGGTTAGCAGCATTAACCTTTTGCGCCACCCAGATACTCCTACCTGGTTTGATGTTATTGTTGTGTGCTGATTCCAACTCATAGCAACCCTATAGGACAGAGTAGAACTGCTTCATAGGGTTTCCTAGGTGGTAATCTTTATGGGATCAGACTGCCACATCTTTCTCCCATGGAGCCACTGGCAGATTCAAACTACCAACTTTTCAGTTAGCAGCCGAGCACTTTAACCATTGTACCACCAGGGCTTCTCACCTGGTTTGGTAGAGAGTTTAATAATGTTTTTTAAATGATAAATCCCTCACTCTTCAACTTTGGTAAACAGATGTCACCAGGACAGAAAACAAATAATTATCTCCAAACACAATGAACTTCTGAATGCGAATGTTAGAAGGTGCGAGCTGTAGTCCCGGCTCCCTGCACAGCTGCTGTATGAAGTTCATTAATCCCATTCCAAATGAGGAGGTTTTGGGTTTGGGGATAACTAGTCCAACTCAGGATTCTAGTTTCCTATTAGCTGAAAGCCACTTCCCAATCCCCTCACTGTCCAAACATTGGTAAATGAACTTCCTCTGAGAAGGCCGAGGGAATTCCCAGGAAGCCTGTCAGTATTAGCATTTTCTACCCATGGAAAAGGGCTAGAGAGCACTTAGAGTCCAGTACATCTGCAATGACTGAATAAAATCAAATAGGATGTTGTCATGATATACTCCTAAATCTGGCCAGCTCAGATACGTCGTACATCACTCCACAGGTCAATAGTGTGTGGTAGCTATAGCAAATGTCACACGCCATAGTCTTCTCAATAGTCTGATATGCATTCGAAACCTTCATAATGCAAAAGGAAGACTGAAGAAAAATTAATGCATTCAAATAGTGGTGTTGGCAAAGAATATTGACTGTACTGTGGACTATCAGAAGAAAGAATAAATCAGTCATAGAGGAAAGACAACCAGATGCTCCTTAGAAGCAAGGATGGCAAGACTCAGTCTTGCTAACTTTGAGCACATCATCAGGAAAGACCAATCACTAGAAAAGGACATCACACTTGGTAAAACAGAGGGTCAGCGAAAGCGAGGGAAAACTTCAATGAGATGGATGGTCACAACAGCCAAAACAATGAGCTCAAATATACCAATGATCTCGTGAAGACGGCGCAGGACAGGACAACATTTCATTCTGTTATATATAAGGTCACCATGAGTTGGAGCCCACCGGATAGCAACTAACAACATCAAAGCTATTGCAATATTCACATTTTGAAAACTTGCTGGCATCTTAAAGGTAAACTCTACTACGGAAATTTATCAATTTGCAAACTTAGGCTTGAGACAAAGCTAGAAGACAGACAACAAGAGGTTTGTTTTCTTACAAAACATAACGCTTTCAGGAATGCGATGATTTAATCCAGGAAATCTCTCTTTAGTTAAAAATCAGGTCAAGAATAAATACTCAGACGGGGAAACTCCAAGCTATAAAATAATGTCTAAAAGACGAAGCAAAGGTTAATAGGAAGTCAGAAACTCCTGAAGGGAAGGAAATGAGTCTGTTTAATTCATTGTGAAAAAAATAGCTCCACAGAACACAGAGATTATCCCCAAATTAAGCTGAGACTGGCAGGACCAGAATGCATTGCTTCACTTATCCTACCTCAGAGGGCTTGGCTTCTTTAAGGAAACTCACATTTTACACAATTAACTCACGCACAGTTACCTCAGACTGGGCGAAGAGATAAAAGATATATGTGTTCTGAAGCAATCCTCTTTCGCAAGTGCAATGCCACAATTCCTGAAGAATGGAATCATCCTCCAGAAAAGGGTAAAATAATCACAGTACGCTTTTATTAAAACTGTCTCCAAGCTCACGACTGCATGCCCTTTCTAGAATTTCCGTCCAGTCAACTAAATCCTATACTTTTTCAGACCTTCATGATGTCTTCCATCATTAAGAATCTTTAACTTATTAATACAAAATCACGCTAATTAAAAACCAGTTGCCTGAGAATCGACATTGACTCATGGCAACCCAGACTCACACAGTAGAACTGTGTTCCATAGGGTTTTCAAGGGTTGATTTTTCAGAAGTGGATTGTCAGGCCTTTCTTCCAAGGCAACTCTTCGTGGACTAGAACCTCCAGCCTTTCAGTTAGCAGCTGGGTGCATTAATTCTTTGTACTTGGTTTTTGTATTATCGTTTGTGAGATGAATGCATCCTACTCATAGATCACTGAAGTGCAACTACTTGGCTTTGGCCTCATGGTAAACTAGTGTTTTATTACTCAAGGATGCAAGACACTTCATATAGTCATATAGTGATTTTGTGGCATTGATCTATAAGGTTAAAAAAAACCTGGCAAGCATCTAATATGAAAAACAATCCCTGCCTTCAGGAAGCTTGCACTCTGTGCAGAATGAGATGGAGCCCCATGGAAAAGCATTGAAATTCATTTTCAGAGCAGGGCGTGTGAGGCATAGAGATGATGTTTATATCTGTTTCAAAATACGTTAATCATAAAACAAATAGGGCTGGGGAACCTTAAGATCCTCAGGGCTTTGTAATTAAATGTCTTTTTCTATATGATTGACCTTTAAGGTAGTCAAAATAGGATATAAAAAGTTATCTATTGCCACCAAGATTTAAATCATTTTTCCAAAATGGGCTTGCCAAGACACAAGCAGGTGTCTTCTGCAGTGAAGGAGAAGCGGTTGAAAGGTTGACTGTGTTGGACAGTTCCAAGTGATCCTTGCATTTATTTAGGTTTCTGCAATTACCAGGCCCTTTGCTTATGATAGCAAATCACGATCAACCGTTGAAAGGCAGAAACAGCAGCACTCACCTTATCATGCCAAGGAAATGGTATATTCTTTTTATAAACAATATGGTGCAAAGGTTCAGGATGAGCAAGGACAGAGTCTGATCTGAAGCAATTTTTCCACTACTCATCATTTTTGACAGTTACAAGAAATCAAGAGAAGGGATTTTCTTGTCTCATTATCTCTAAACTTAAAGTTCAGGGAGTGAGTCTGTCTCAAGATTAGGATGCACTGAATACATCCTGAGGAAAGGGTGCAGTTCATTTTCTGCAAATACTGTCCAGGAGATGTGAACTCTCTCCCTTTAATCGGTGTATCAGAGGAAGGGGGAGGAGAGAAGAGGAAGTTCTGTCATCCAGCTCAGCATAAGGGCTCATAAGCACTTTAGTATCACTCCCACTGGGAAAGGGGCAATGTCCACCCAGGTGAGGGAGTTCAGCCTGAATACAGACCCCTAGCTCAGCCCAAGTCCAAGCCCTGACCTCGAGATCCCAGAAAGTTATAAATAACTCCTCAGACCAACTCCCTGGAGATTTATTATTATTAAGGAGGAGAGTGCATTCCCCTGGAGATACCTAAAATAAATGCAAAAAGGACATCAGAAGTCTGTGTTTTGCTGAACCTTAAACATCAGAGAAATAGTTCGCAATCCGCCATAAGAGAGAAATATGCTGACGTTGAAGTTTTTACCTCTAGCGGTGATTCTCTCATGCTTTGACTTATCAAGAATGTGGCATGAAAATCAGACTTCTCCTATTCAGAAATTCATCATCTCCTGCTGTTTATTCCCAGTGGTAGTTTTTGTGATCGGATACTCAACACTTTAATGAGATGCTGCAGTGAGTGCTTCATGCGCCGCACGGGAACCTGCTCCCACACAGGCAATCGGCACCTGGAGCAGAGGAGGTCGTGTGTCACATAAATTACACGGAGCCAGAGATTGCTCCCCGCAGGAGCCGCCCATCGTCTCCTGAGAAGGGCACCACCGACCTTAGAATCTTCCAGAGAAGGGGTTCCCATCCTCTTCTGCCATTGACTATTTCTGAGTTTGAAACATTAAAATACTTCTTGTTTTACATATAAACTCCCTCCCAAAAGCTGTAATTAAGAAACTTCTTACTCCCCCTACGTCTTGTCCTCAGAGGAGATAGAGGCCAGCTGTACTTGGGAGGGAACTTCAAAATATTCACCAGATTTGCAATGATTGTTTCATTGTCCTTGGTATACCTCTACCTCTTTGATGATTATATTTCTGTAGCTAGCTCCTCTTGGAGGGACACTTTGCTGTAGACTCTTTGGCAAGTCAGTTAACAACCCCTCTGTGCCTCAGTTAACCATCTTAGGGTGAGGAAAGAGCTACAAAGAATAATCTAGAAATCCCTGGCAACTCGACCTTGCTCTGATTCAATGACTTCACCCGTCCTTAATATTTCAAAGAGTGTTTTTCACTGCTTTGCTAGAAAATTGTTGAGTCACACTGGAATTGCATAAGATGAGGCTGGAGTGTAATGATAGCTCCAAGGGTAGCATTGGACCGAGGAATGTAAGTAGGTGTGGGAGGGGCGAGCATGATCAGATGTGTGGAGATGGCATAGCCTTAGGCCAACAGACAAGATTAGGCAAATTTTCAATGCTTGATGAACAGCCAGATGCAATCAGACACATGAGTCTTCCCAGAAGAGCTGCCTATCATTTAGATGGCAGAAGCCTCTGAGTAGCGATGGTGCTGGTTGGCACAGGCCTTTGGGTGAGTCAGCACTGACTGAGGTCCTGACGAGCTGGCGGCAGAGACAGACAACATGAATGTCAGAAGTGTTAGACTCGTGAACACCAAGACTCCTCCCAGAAGGCCTGCTTTAGCTCCACATGAACAAAATGTTTTCCTCAAACTATACTCCTGAAGCCCTGATCTGCAAAGCCGAAATGGGAAGCTTGGCTCTGGGACATCCCAAGAGCTGACCCACCCACTATTAATGAGGTCACAGTCAGCTGCAGGCACCCCAAGAAAAGGACACCCGAGATTCCCAGGAGATAAGCAAATCCAAAGCAAAGAAGGACCAGGAGCTTTGGAGTTTTAAGTCTAGGCTTACGCTTAGGGAAGTATACAATATGGATGATGTAAAGGCAGGTGAATTACCCCATAACAGACAAACACACACACACACACACACACACACATGGTTCCAGGCAGGACTGAAAAAATAGGTGCAGTAGGAGGAGGGTTCTTATAGGGTTGGCTTCTCTAGATCCTCCTGCTGAGCAGACTGGCAGCACTTGGGGCCCTAGATGGCATCTCTCCCCTTTGACCTGATCCGGAGCAGGCTTCCCAGGTTGTCTTTGGATGAAGGTGCACCCCTCTAATCAGGTTGGGTCTCCCAAGACACTAGGCAATCTCAGAACTTTTAAAGCATCCGCAGGTCAGAGGGCTAGAGACCTAGAAAACCCTTGGATAACATGGAGCACAACCTTCCCAATTCCCACTCCAGTGGAAAAGTATCACCAGCAGAGTGTTTAAATACATATATTATCATGATAAAAAGATGTCCACCATGTGAGAAAAATAACTCAAAAAGTACCTAATGAGGCAAATGAAAGTAAAAGTCTCTCCCCTTTATTTTAAACACCACGTACCCATCCTTAGTTCTATCCCTCAGAAGCAACCATTTTAAAATAGTTCTGTTTTTAGTCTGCTATACCATAGAATGGAGTCCCTCGGTGGTAAAAACAGTTAATGCACTCACCTGCTAACCAAAAGCTTGGAGGTTTGAATCCACATAGGAAGAAAAGCCTGACAATCTCCTTCCAAAAGGTCGCCAGGAGTCAAAATCCACTCAACAGCAACTGGTGCTAGTACTGGTATACCACAGAACTAACACATAAATGTGCCTCTCTTCCTGGACTTAGCAACTTCACGTAGTATATATCAGTTTCCCATTTGCATTTCACCTCCCAATTTTTTATTAGTTACAATACTTACATTAATATTTTAAGATCTTTGGTGGTTAAGTGTATAACTTTAAATAGTATGTGTAAATTCCTATTTCTTGATTCATCACCTTCTGACAGTGTCAACTGATTCTCTGTTCTGTAAGATGAGGAAAGTAGTTCATGGCCTCTAGCCTCGGTTCCCATCCTTTTCTCCTCCCCACTTGTCAGCTGATTAATATCATTATCCAGGCTTGTAACTTTTGCACTCTGTTCTATAAGTTCGTTTTCTGTACTTTGTCTATAGCTTGATTTAAAAATTGAAAACCAGTAAGAGGCATTGATCATATTAAGATTATATAGATTACTCCTTGGGCCTTAGCTCCGTCTTGTAAGAAAGCTCCAAAGGTATCACGAGAGGAAGAAAAAATGTACAGGTATGTTGAGACTGTGCCACAGCAGGAGGAAGGAAGTGGAGCGTGTCTTCAACAAAACTTGGGAGGAACAATTGGTTGGCAGTCTAAAAGAACTTGAGGGTGAAGTGCAAAAAAGAAAGATGAGGCAGAGGTCCAAGCAAACCACTAGCATGTACCTATGGAGCCCACAGGAGCAGCAAGTTGGAATGCCAGAGGCCAGACACACAAGGACAAGCTGCTGACTGCATACTACTGTCTAGAATGTCTCTCTCAATGGATCTAGAACTTCCATCGTCATCCATCTCCATGAACAACTCTGAAAGACCCATCTTGCTCATACCAAAGCAGTCCCCTTTGGTCCTTTGCCCTGGACCTGTGACATTCTGGAGGAGTTCTGTTTTCAATAGTGACTGAATGCAACATGTGAACAATAAATCTTCTGCTGTCTTAGCTGAAGAATCAAAAATACATATAAAGGGAGAGATTATGTATTATTAATTTTAGAATCAAGTGGTATGATTAGGCCCAGAAAAATGGAAATGTGATTTTATGTTACCACAAATATCCATTCAAAGAATCATGGAAAAATAAATTACATTTATTTATACTCTTTTATTTTTCCAAGTTGTATCACATTTCCATTTGCTTCATATTCGGTCACGACATCCTAATACAGTTTTTTGCTTGTGAAATTTCTAATTACCTTTCCTTTTTTATTCTAATGGATAGAATAGTCATATTCCTTGTTGCATATCTAAGATCTTCCAGGTTATTAAACATATAATTTTTAATCCATTTTCTTCTTTAAGTTATTCTTCAGTCACCACCTCCTGTCTTCCCTATTCTAATTTGGGAAAACTGCTTCCTAGGCATGTTCACAGTGGATAACTTGAAACTTTTTCATTTCATTTGTCAGGTAATTCTTGTATTTGTTGGATTCCTTCTTCCCCTTTTGCTGCATTACATCCTCAAGTAATACCACAAAGGGCAAATAGGGAGAAACTTCCTGAGTCATTGAATATCTTATTTTACCTTCATACTTGATTAACAGTTTGGCAGGCTATAGAATTTTAGCTTCAAAATAATTTTCCCTGAGAAATTTGAAGTCTTGCTCCACTGTGTTCTAGCATCCATATTCTTAATGAAAACTGTAATGACAATCTATGCTTGTTCTTGTGTGGGTGTCCTGTTTATTCTCTCTGAAAACATTATACTAGGAATTTCACCAGAATATTTCTAGGTGTAAGCCTTATTTGTCTGGCTTGACACATAGTGAGACTTTTTCATCTGAAAAGTCATTTTTAAGTTCAGAGAAATTATCTTTTATTATCTATGTGATTATTTTTTCCTCTCTTTTGTCTTGGTTTTCTTCTTTGGAATTAATTAAATATTACTAACTTTCTGGGATAATGCTCCATCTTAACTTCTTTCTTACATTTTTTCCCTTCTGTCATTCTCTACATTTTAAGTTGTTTCCTCAACTTTATTCCCCAGATGACTAATATAGTTTTCATACATACCAATATAAGATTCAGTTCTTGTATTGATTTACTACATTTATTTGGGGGATCAATGTTTATTTTTTTTTTCTTTTTCTTCTTTTTAATGTACTTTAGATGAAGGTTTACAGAACAAACTAGCTTCTCATTAAACAGTCCACATATCGTTTTATGACATTGCTTAACAACCCCACTACATGTCAACACCCTCCCTTCTCAACCTTGGGTTCCCTATTACCAGCTTTCCTGTCCCCTCCTGCCTTCTAGTCCTTGTCCCTGGCTGGTGTGCCCTTTAGTCTCATTCTGTTTTATGGGCCTGTCTAATCTTTGGATGAAGGATGAATCTCAGGAGTGACTTCATTACTGAGCTAAAAGGGCGTCCAGAGGCCATATTCTCAGGGTTTCTCCAGTCTCTGTCAGGCCAGTAAATCTGGTCTTTTTTTGTGAGTTAGAATTTCATTCTACATTTTTCTCCAGCTCTGTCAGGGACCCTCTGTTGTGACCCCTGTCAGAGCAGTCAGTGGTGGTAGCCGGGCACCATCTAGTTGTACTGGACTCAGTCTGGTGGAAGCCGTAGTAGTTGTGGTCCATCAATCCTTTGGACTAACCTTTCTCTTGTATCTTTAGTTTTCTTCATTCTCCCTTGCTCCCAAAGGGGTGAGACCAGTGGAGTATCTTAAATGGCCACTTACAGGCTTTTAAGACCCCAGATGCTACACATCCAAGTAGAATGTAGAACATTTTCTTTATAAATTATGTCATGGCAATTGAGCTAGATGTTCCCTCAGACCATGGTCCCCACAGCCCTCAGCCCAGCAATTCCATCCCTCAGGGAGTCTGAATGTGTCTATGGAGCTTCCATGACCTTGCCTCGTACAAGCTGTGCTGGCTTCCCCAGTATTGTGTACTGTCTTACCCTTCACCATAGTTACCACGTTTCTATTGTCTATTTAGTGTTTTTTCATCCCTACCCCTCCCCTCCCTCATAATCAAAGATTGTTTCTTTTTGTGTGTAAACCTTTTCATGAGATTTTATAGTAGTGGTCTCATACAATATTTGTGCTTTTGTGATTGACTTATTTCACTCAGCATAACGCCCTCCAGATTCATCCATGTTGTGAGATGATTCGCAGATGCATCATTGTTCTTTATCGTTGCGTAGTACTCCATTGTGTGTTTGCACCACAATTTGTTTATCCATTCATCTACTGATGGGCATCTAGGTTGTTTCCATCTTTTTACTATTGTGAACAATGCTGCAATGAACATAAGTGTTCATATGTCTATTTGTGTGATGGCTCTTATTTCTCTAGGTTATATTCCTAGGAGTGGGATTGCTGGATCAAATGGTATGTCTATTTCTAGCTTTCTGAGGAAGCGCCATATTATTTTCCAAAATGGTTGTATCATTTTGCATTCCCACCAGCAGTGCATAAGAGTTCTGATCTCCCCGCATCCTCTCCAACATTTGTTATTTTCTGTTTTTTTGATTCATGCCAGTAATGCTGGGGTGAGATGATATCTCATTGTGGTTTTGATTTGCATTTCTCTAATGGCTGGTGATCTGGAGCATTTCTTCATGTGTCTGTTAGCTGCTTGAATGTCTTCTTTGGTGAAGTGTTTGTTCATTTCCTCTGCCCATTTTTTAATTGGCTTATTTGTGTTTTTATTGTAGAGATGTCGGATTTTCCTATAGATTTTAGAGATTAGATCTTTGTCGGATTTGTAACAGCCAAAACTTTTTTCCCAGTCTGTAGGTTCTCTTTTTACTCTTTTGGTGAAGTCTTTTGATGAGCATAAGTGTTTAATTTTTAGAAGATCAATGTTTAATTTTTTAAGACGTCTTTCATCTCTCCTTGCTCCTATTTCATAGTAGCCTGTTCTTATTTATGAATGCACTATCCTCTCAAATCTCTCTGCAGAGGCTAATTCAGTTTTTATTTTTTAGTTCGTGTTTGTTTGTTTGTTTATGTCTTCTTTCTTCCCTTTATCTATTTCCCCCATGGTCAGTTGCTCTTTCACACATCTTGGTATTTCACTTTTACCAAATACTTGTTGATTCTTGGTTGATTGATAAGATTTTAATAAAAAGAATATTGGTTGATTAGCAGAAGTAGTTGGCAAAATTATTACTTGCGGTTTGGAAGAACAGTTTATTCACGAGACTCACGGCTGAATGGAAGACCAACTCTACCTTCTCTGCGAGAAGATGGGTCTCATCAGAGACAAGCTTCCCTTTAGAGTGTATGGACAATTAAGCTTGTGCCTGAATAACTATCAGAGTGAGGAGGCCTTTACTTTGGGTGGTGAGGTTCTTTAGTGTATTTCACTCCTAGCTGGAGCTGCCTTTTCCTTTCTTCTCCTCTGAGTCTCCTGCAAAGGTATGGAGCTATCTCTGGCTTTGTGCCAACATCCACAGGAGAAGCCTTTCCCAGGAAAATCTTGTACTCTGTTTTTGGGGCACTTCCTTTGTTCTTCCAGTTACCATGGAGTCAATTCTGACTCATGGCAATCCCATGTGTGTCAGAATAAACCTATGCTCCATAGTGCTTTCAGTGGCTGATTTTTTAGAAGTAGATAAACAGACCTTTCTTCCGGGCACCTTTGAGGGGATTTGAACCTCCAACCTTTCAGTTAGCAGCTGAGTGAGTTAACTGGTTGTACCTCACAGGGACGCCCCTTTATCTCTAGCAGGAAGCAAATGCTGTAGCCAGCTGCTCCCAAGACCTGTGAAGTAGGGGGAAGGTACTTGAGCTGGAGATTTCACAGATACACATTAAATTCTGAGCATCACTGCTCCTCAACTGTCCTTGTTCTTGCCCTAGTCACTCCTGTTCTCCACATATGATGCCTTCAAGCTTGGAACCTCCCTAGAGTTCTGCCAGGAACTCAGCCTTCTCCTGTGAATCCTCCAGGCTGTCCTTCAATATGATCTACTTTCCTGTTTTTGGTATAGAAATATTTCAGACTTATGAAATAATACATGAAATAACATAGTACACATCCATGTTCCTATCATCTAACTTAGATATAAAATGTAAAAATAAACATAATTGAAACCCTTGTGAACACCCTCTCTGATGTCTTTATCCTCAGTTCTGAGCGCAGCCTTGCAGGGGCTATGGCAGCCTGTAGTCATGTTTGCACCATTGGGGTGGGACCCTGTCAGGTGCAGGCATAGCCCATGTCTCAGTTTCCTAGCGTAGCTGTAAGATAAAATATCACAAGTTGATGACTTTAAAGAACAGAAATTTATTTTCTCCCAGTTCTGGAGGTTAAAAGGTTCAAATCAGGGTCTCAATCCTATCAAGCCCTTCTTTGTAGGTAGTCCCAGGTGTGCCTTGGTTCCTTTGCTTATAGACAATCCTTACATGGCACTTGTCTTCCCCTATGTATGCCCATCTCTGTGTCTAATCTGCTCTTTTTATAATTCAAAAGTGATTAGGTTTAGAACTCACCTTACTCAGGTATGATCTAATTAATGTAAAGAAAACCCTCTTTCCAAACAGGATTACATCCACAGGTATAGGGGTTAGGATTCCAACACATATTTTGGGGGGACACAACTTAATCCACAACAGACTAGAATGTCACCCTTAGCTGCTGTGGGGAACTAAGACAGCATGGGATGCCTGGAAGGAGTAAGGTCTTGGAACTAGGCTCAACTCAATTGCATGGGCTAGAATCCTTTCCAGTGAGAAAAGGGCCAACTAGGAGTGCTAGGACATTACAGCCAATGGTTTTAATGACTGATAACGGGGACAGTGTTCTGGTGGGGAGAATAGCATTTGGTCAAATATGCATTCATGAGACTGCCTTGTGAGCCCAGGGGGTATTTCTAGAGATCCGGAAAGACACAGAGGCAGGCAGGCGGCATCCAGAATGCCTGTCAACAGGAAGCAGGCCCTTCCAGAAGGCGGGATGCAGAAGTAGGACAAGAACCGACAAGAGCAGGACTAGCTCCAGGCCTAGACAGAAGAGTCTTATAGGCAGAAAACAAGTGTGGTAGGAGGTGGGTAAGTAAGATGTCGGGAGTAAGAAAGTTCAGTTGCCAGAATTTGGAATCAAGATACAGCTTAAGTCTCAGGAATAAAATGAGCTTGGCCAGATCAACAACAAGAGTAAAGATGTAGATTCCTCGAGGCTAGAGCTGCTGAAATTCCTCCTAATACTCAGAATTGGTCCTGGACTAAATTGATTGCGGTCACGTGGTCTCAGCACAGGAAGTGAGGAGGTGAGGAAAGGAGAAGGGAGAGAAAGTAGAAGCTCAGGTATGACCTGACACTATCACTTGACCTCAAAGTGGCTTATTCCGTATTTATGAACAAGCCAACATATCAGAAACTAAGCAAAATTATAAAGCTTACTCTGCCCCTCCACATACTCACACATACACAAACAAACATACACACACACACCATGCAACAAATTCCCCAGAGCAGCAGGAAAATCTCATTCCATTTTGAGCACCTTCTGTGCGCCAGGCACTGTGCTGTGACTTGAGACTTCAGTGGGGATTAACATATGGCCCTGACCTTCAACAATTCCTGTCTGGCTGGGGAGTCAGATATGCCATCAGGTGGCTTCAGTTCATGTGAATAGGGCTGTGCTGGAGGAGTTCCTGGGCTGCTGTGGCCACTATGGAGGGGACCCTCCCCCACACTGAGGAGAGTCGGGAAGGAGGGAGGAGAGGAGACAAAGCATGCTGAAAACGTGAAGTGTTCCAGAAACCACAAGTACTTCAGCACTTCTGGAGCACAATCTAAGACTGGTTAGAGATCATGGAGTCTGAGAGCTGTGGGTTCAAATCCCACCTCTACTACATACCAGTGTGAGATCTTGAGCATGTTACTTAATTTCTATAAACCTCCGTTTTCTCCTCAGATCATCTGAGGGACCAGAAAAAGTGCTGGAGATACCTTTATTACTTAAAGTCCATACTCCTGAGACCGTGGAGATAAGGAAGAATCAAAAACAATTCAAGAAGAAGGTATATGCCATACTGATCATGAAAACTATTTAACATTTATTACTTTTTTTAGGATTAGTAAACTCCAGCCTCAAGAGCTACATACGCTAAGAATTGGAATTGATTAGACATGACACTAGAAATAGATCAAACTATTTCATCTTCTCGTTACAAGTTTCCATGAAAATAGTAGTAATTTTATTTTTCATTGCTCTCATACAGACAAACGAGGACTACCATATATGCCTTCTCTAAAAAATTAAGTGTTAGGTTTATCAAAGACATTTACCACCCTCGTATGTGATGAGATACAGTCAATGATCAATCAGCAATGCTAGTGGCTAATGGATAGGGAGACCATCTGGACAATCTCCCCAAGGTAAGAAATTATAGTGATCTGTTTCTCTTTGGATTTTTTTAACCATATACTTGCAAATGAAAAAATATGAATTCTCAGTTTAATCAAAATTATATATATATAAAACTATGAAGACACAACGTGTGAGGAGACAAGATTGTTTGGCTTCCTTTCTGTGCCTTGCTATTCAGAAGTCTTCTCTTCACTGACTCTGTGCTGAAAATAGGCAGCACCTCTTAACTGATGGGTAAAAGTACTAACTATTGAGGATAAGCTAGAAATAATATTCTGCTGAGTCAAGACAGGGCTGGGATTTATGCCAGTATTCCCGTTCACCACATCTGGACAACTAATTCTCTTCAGCTGGGCATTAAACATGAGTCGGGATCAACTAGACAGAACTAGAACAGTGTCTCCACCAGCAAGGATCAGTGCTTAACAGTGATAGTTTTGATTTCAGTGAAGAAGTCATAAGAGTCCTTGGCTCCTTCTCTGCCAATCCCAGAACTCTTCATCCCCCCGAAAGGAAGGTTCAGCTCTCTGATGAGCCAGCAGTTGGTCCAGACCAAACCTGACTGCAGCTTCTTCGCCACCCGGTGGACACGTCCCACGTTGCTGGACCACACAGTAGCTGCCAGGCCATATTTAACGCTGTTGGCTCTTTTAATCACTTCCTCTTCGCTGTCAAAGGGGACAACACACGTCAGCGGACCAAATATCTCTTCCTTCATGCAACAGGATTCGTCCTTAATGTCTGTTATCACCGTGGGAAGCATAAAGTAGCCGGCTTGATTTCTGGGAGGTAGGCTCAACTTGTCCACTCCCTCACCGCACAGAATTTGGGCCCCTTCAGCGCGCGCTTTCTCAACATAACTTCTGACCTGGGCAGGTAAAAACTGTAATTAGCAACAATCTTACCATTTGTGCTTCACACACATCAACAAAAAATTCAATATTTTCTGGTCATCTAGGAGAGACGTATACAGTCGTTGCTAAGAAATCCAGGTTAACCAACTTATCACTCAGCGGATAAGCCTGAGGGCCAAGGCACTCTAACCATCCTAATCATCATTTGGGAGTTCAGTCCTCAAACTTATTGGGGGGAGGGGGGAAGGGTGAAAGGGAGCTTATTTCATTTCTAAGGGTCAGGCACTCTGATAAGTGCTTTCATACATTATCTCACTTAGTTCTCTCAAAATGCTATTAGGTGTTCTTATAGATTGAATTGTGTCCCCAAAAAAGATATGTTGAAGTCCTAACCCCTGGTACCTATGAATATGACCTTGTTTGGAAATAAGGTCTTTGAAGATGTTATCAGTTAACGTGAGGCCATAGTAGAGCAGGGTGTGCCCTGATCCCATCTGACTAATATCTTATAAAAGAGAAAAGATACAGAGAGAGAGACAGACAGAGGAAGAACAGTCATGTGAAGATGCATCTACAAGCTAAGGAATGCCTGGGACTTCCAGAATCTGGGAGAAAAAAGAAAGGATTTTCCCCTAGAGCCTTCAGATGGAGCATGGCCCTATGAACATTGCTTTGGACTTCTAGCCTCCAGACCTGAGAGACAATAAACTTCTGTTCTTACAAACCACCCAGTTTGTGGTATTTCATTATGGCAACAAAACTAATATAGGTGTGTATTATTATCCTCTAACTGAGCTTCAATAAGCACTGATGGTGCCATGGTTAAATGCTCAGCTGCTAACTGAAAGGTCAGTGGTTCAAACCCACCAGCCGCTCCATGGGAGAAAGACCTGGCAATCTGCTCCTGTAAAGATTACAGCCTTGGAAACCCTATGAGACAGTTCTACTCTGTCCTATAGGGTTGCTGTCAATTGGAATTGACTCAATGGCACATAACAACAACAATTGAGCCTCAGGACGGGCTAATGAGTACCCAGGCTCACACAGCTACTAAAGTGTAAAGCTAGGATGCACACTCAGGGATAACCTGGAGATAAAACTCAAGAGGATATTTTCTCACTTTTTGGGGTACATCCATTACAGAAAATGGGAAGTGAATGATACGTAAGATTTTATTAAAAGCCAGGATGCCCTTTAATAGCTAAGCCTGCAGAACAAATAATTTCTAATCTCATTACTGATTATGCCCACAAAATACATCTAGGTAATATAGTATAGCTAACTATAATGGGAAATAAATTATTTAATAAGTTAGCCCAGTGACTAAGAGATAAAGACAGAAGTTTATTAATAATGGTTGTAGAAATGAATGATTATAATAATGACAAGTTTTAATATGGAAATATTGTTGAAGTCACAATGATATATTATTCTACTTCTGAGGGGTATTATCAGCACAGAACAAGTGAAAAATAGCCCTAAAAATTAAAAGTACAGAACAACAAACAGTCAAGTAGTAAATTAAAAGAAGGGTAAATTTTGAGATGATGTTTTGGATTCCAGTTTATAATTTATCTATAAGAGCATTCTGCCCCAGTATTGATTAATAAATACTTCATTGTAGAACTACCTTCATTGTAGAGCTATTTGTTTATTGGCCATGTAAAAAAAAGTAATGTTATTCTAGTCTATTATTAACCTTCCTTCAGTTTGTAGAACATCTAATAAGCCATAAAATCAAAGACTTTTTTAAAATAGAACATTTTGTACAGATTCATATCCTCCTCCTACCATACTAGAAGCCCTGGTAGCACGTGGTTAAAAGCACTCAGCTGCTAACCAAAAGGTCAGCAGTTCGAACCCACCAGCTGCTCCACGGGAGAAAGATGTGACAGTCTGCTTCTGTAAAGATTACAGCCTTGGAAACCCTAGGGGGCAGTCCTGCTCTGTCCTGTAGGGTCGCTATGAGTCAGAATCGACTCGATGGCAATGAGTTTGTTTTTGGGTCTACCATACCTTCTCCCCCAACTTCCAAAATGATCTCAAAGATGTCCCAGAACTTCCCCTATTCTAGTTTGTGGGTAGAGACTAAAGAGTTTGTCCCTCTCTTTCCCCATACTCCCATGCTCCTTTTGAAACAGCCTAAGCACATTTAATAAAAGATGGCAAAAGGGCTGCAGTAGCCAGGGCTTTTGTCAGTGATTCGGGACAGTGCAAAGAGTGCTCTGGCTTTAGATGATCATGACTGTGTAAATGAAATTACGTGATTATCTTTTAGAGGCTCCTGGGATAGCAAGAGATGTACAGAAGTGTCAGCCTGCAAATTGCAAACTTTATCAAAATACATAATACATAAGGTGACCCACACTAAACTGAATTCATGTTCTAGACAGTTTCACTGGGTGAGTAGAATATTACCTACAATAGCAGCTTGGGAACTGAGGTTTTCAATAGAATCTAGGGGGAAAAAGCAACTTTGTGACTGATAATATGCTATAAAATGCAAAAAATTATTAGTATAATTTTTTTTTTTTTAATTTTGAGGGGAGATAGTAGCTTTAGGCAAAAAATCAGAGCACAGTGGTTGCAAGGATAGCTCTGGAGCCACACTGTGTTCAAATTCTAGTTCCTCCACTTACTAGCGAAAAGAAGAAAAATTGATTGCCATCTAGTCAATTCTGACTCATAGTGGCCCCACAGGACAGAGTAGAACTGCCCCATAGGGTTTCCAAGGAGCAGCTGGTGAATTCCAACTGCTGACCTTTTGGTTAGCAGCTAAGCTGTTAACCACTGCACCACCAGGGCTCCTAAGGGATTTTAAATACTCTAAGCCTCAGTTCTCTCATCTGAAAAACAGGATTAACACTACCACTTACATATACGGTTCTTGGGAATTTTATCTATTAAGTAAAATAATAGACGTAACAGATTTAGCATAATGCCTGTACGTGTTAAGTCTCTGTTGAATGTTAGCTGCTGCTGTTGCTGTTAATGATAATGATGATGATAATGATGCTTGATTTGCTACATACTAGCTAAGGGACTTTACAGACACCCCTCAGTCTGTATGTCAGTTTCTTTATCTGACAAATGGGGATAGTGGGACCACAAGAGCGGACCATCAGCCTGAAGACTCTATTGGGAGGTGTGTCTGTGAACTTCCTCCGTGCTCCCTCCAGCCCCAGTGTAACACTCAAGAATTCCATTTCTCTTGTTACTTGCATCTTTGGGCAGGCAGGCACATAGCCAGATTCTCCAGACAGTCAAGTGGGGAAGGCTCAGGAGAGTAATAAGGAAAACAAAAACAACCCCAAGAAAAAGGCAAAGGGAGCCTTTTCTTCGTTCCATGAGGACAGAATCGCCTGCAATTTATTGTGCATCCCCATGGAGTCACGGGGACCCTGGGAGTCACACTTCCATTTAGGGATCTGCTGCATCTCCATAAGTGTCTGAGCCCCTTGCCACTACAAAACAACTTTTACCTATTCTAATTGATTCTTCTGTCAATCACACCACCATCTATTATGCTAATCACACAGTATGATGGGCACAAAGACCAGGGCTAATTTGATTTGGAGAAGACACAGAAACACTGCAGGGGAAGAGAATAATTGGAAAGCCAGACCTTCCTTTGCACACAGCCCCCAAGGCTTTGCGGTGAGAGGCTGGGGAGGATGAGCATGACCGGAGTGTGTCCGTTGCCTCCTCCATCCTAGACAGTTTAACGGCTTGAACTAAAAAGGTCATAATCCAAAAAGGCCACACTCACACTCTCCCGGTTGCTTCTACTAGCTCTCTCCAAAAGGGTAGAGACACTTAGGGCTTCCTCACAAGAACTGAACTGAAAGCTCCTTGTCAGGAGTCCCCCTGTAGGAGACTCTGAGAGTGGGCACACACACCCTGGGCGGACCAGTGGGGATGGCAGAGGGCCAGGGACCCGCAGAGCCCAATAGGGCTGAGTCAGCAGACTCTCAGGCAGAAAGTAGATCATTCTGAGGCTTTCAATGTCAGAGAAAATGTGAGCAGAGTTGAAAGGAGCTCTACTCTAGGTAGGAGGGGTCACACAAACAGGATTACAACACAAGACAATCACCAGCCATTTTAGATGTGGGGTAATGGAAATCCCATCGCCATCATTCTTCTCTAACAGAGAGCGTGGCCGACGATAAAGACTACTTTCAAGTTCTTAACTGTGAATACCTGTTTTTAACTGTTCAAAACATTTCCCCTTAGAAGCAGGGGAACCTTAGAACTTTCTGAGATGAGTGCAAACTAATTGGCTGTATTTTATTTTCAAAATTTCCAAAGAAAGTGGATAAAAAAATTATTTTCTGTAAGGATCAAGTAGAAAATCAAAAGCAGACGATGGAAAAGTCTGGAGTTTAGTTAATAGTAATGTACCTAATAGTAATGTACCAATGTTGGTTTCTTATTGTGGACAAATGCACCCTGGTAACACAAGATGTTAACAATAGGGAAAACTGGGACAGCAGACACAGAAACTCTCAGCATTCGCTCTAAAACTTTTCTGTAAATCTTAAACTATTCCAAAATACAATGCTTATTTAAAAAAAAGAAGAAGAAGAAGAAGTATTTGAGTGAGACAGAAAACATCCAATGGTAAAAATAAATTTTAAAAAAACCAAACCCATTGCCATCGAGTCAATTCTGACACCAGGCCACCCAGTAGCACACAGTAGAACTGCCCCATAGGATTTCCAAGGCTGACAATCTCTACGGAAGCAGACTGACACATCTTTCTCCCTCAGAGCAGCTGGTGAGTTTGAATCGCCAACCTTTTGGTTGGCAGCTGAGCGCTTTAACCACTGTGCCACCAGGGCTCCTTAAAACCTGTAACCATCGAGTCGATTCTGATTCGTAGAGATTTTTAAAAGCTTTGTTTGAAAGATAAATATGTGCTTCCGGCCTTATGTTTGAAAACAATGGTAACTGTACCTTAGAAAAAATTTTGTCAGGAAAAAATTGATGACTGTAAGTTTTATCATTTCCAGGGTGATCCACAGTGCCTACATACACTTAAATGAAGTAATATTAAGATAATACAACCAACATATTAAATAGATGTCTCTTGTTTTCAGGCATAATTTGGTTTAGTAGAAGGCTATGTTTTTAAATAAGATATGGTGGGGAGAGGACAGCACCATGTCTAGGGCCTTGCCAATGTTTCAAGTATTTAAAAAAGTTAAATATTGTATGTGGTTTAGATTTTTTGGCCACTGCTTCTGTAGTTGCAATGCTAGAAATAATGGGGAATGGATAGCCACCACCTTTTCCCCTTCTTTTAGGAGAAGATAGGGATGATAAAAATATGGTATATAAGATGGGGTGATCTTGGGGGTCAACACTAAGTTGAGGCAAATTTATTACTTTGAGGAGGGGCAAGGGATGAAAATAAGCTGGCAAAATATGAGCTCTGACATGAAAATGTTTTCCCTGGGACTCACTGTGGCCAAGTGCAGCAAAGCACTCTCTGTCCCGCTTCCTTGTGTGCCAAGCCTGGACCTGACCAAGATAAGGGAAACAGCCAGGCTTGCCCTAAATATCTTAGTCTGAACTCATATGAGAACTTGTTCACTTGCTGAAACCCACATGGAAGTTGAGTTGAGGCAAAAGGAGGCAGGCCTGGAGATGAGAACCTTCTGGTGGCGTGTTCCTCCTGTCTGCATGCAGGTGCTAGTGGCACAGGCAGGTGCTAAACAAACCCGCCCCTCAAAAACTCTTAGTCCACAGCAGCTAAGCTAGAAATCACCTGGGCAGGAACCACCTGGAACAAACTCCAAGTAGATAGGAATAAGTACAGATCTTGGCCCCACCCAGATTAACCAGGAAGCCCCAAGCCTGCCTGGTGGTCTGTCACGGTGGACTCTAACCACCCACCTGTTGAAAGTCATTTTGGTCTTTTCTGTGAGGTCACTCAAAGAATGCAAAGTTTAGGGTGCATACTTTACTCCAGACAAAAATTTGGATACTGAAACTTACTAAATTCTCTGTGTTCATTTTATGGGTAATAAAAATTACAAGGGATCAGCAAAAAAAAAGTTTGACAATTTGGGGAACATCTAAATGCACTGTGAATATGGGATTTACAACTAAAATGTGCTATAACTGAAATAATTGAATATTTGTTTTATAAGTCGGTTCCCAAGAAACTCAAGAACATTGAAAAAATATAAACTTTCAGAAATTGTTGCATTTGAACGTTTAAAATAATGTTGTAAAAATCTTGAATAAATCTTGATAGTTATTTGGTTGAATTCTTTTGAAATTCATAACTGGTATTTTAAAAAGTTGGATTTGTATAATATTGATATAATGAACATACATTTTAGCCAAAGGTTTTTAAGGAACTGGAATTCAAAACTACAGCTGCCTATGCCATGCTGAAATAACACTAGTACCAATGAAAAGATGAAGAGCTAAAGGGGAGTTTTAAGGAAAACCTTAAAGGCTTGTATTTATCTATATGGCCCCTTTCTCATTGTTCTGATTTAATGATCAGCGGTACTACATGCTCTGTGTGCGTATTCTCAGTGTTTTCTTGGAGGTAGGTTGGGTTTTAGTTTTTTTTGTTTTTTGTTTATTTTGTTTTTCTTTTCAGAGTCGTGTTGCTGAGTCATGCTAATAAAAGAGATGACCAGGACCTGTGCATTTTGAACCCGATTCCAGGCAGTTTAAATCAAGGGTAATAAGAAGCTGAAGGAAAATGGAGACCTTAAATTGGGGGGCTACACTATAACCGAAATACATACGTGGCATTAATTCAATCATTTACCCGGCAAATACTTACTGGGCACCTACTATGTTCCAGGCACTTTTCTACGGGTCTAAGGATACAACGGAGCTCTGGTGGTGGAGTGGTTGAAAGCACTCGGCCGCTAACCGAGAGGTCGGCGGTTTGAACTCACCAGTCACTCCACGGGAGAAAGATGTGGCAGTCTGCTTCCGTAAAGATTTACAGCCTTGGAAACCCTGTGGAGTAGCTGTACTCTGTCCTATAGGGTCGCTATGAGTCGGAATCAACATATGGCAACAGGTTTAAGGATACAACAGAGGCCTTGAGTGGTAGAACTGATTAAGCACTTAGCTACTAATTGAAAGGTTGGCACTTCAAATCTACCCAGAGGCATCTTGGAAGAAAGGCCTGGTGATCTACTTCCCAAAAATCGGCCATTGAAAACCCTATGGACACAATTCTACTCTGACACACATAGGGTCACCATGTATCAGAATTCACTTGACAGTAACTGGTTTGGATTTTTTTTTTTTTTTGAAGGATACAGCAGTGAATAAAACTGACCATCGACCATGGAGCATACATTCTAGTCACAAGGAGATAGTCAATATGCAAAGAAATAAGACATATATGTTGTATGTCAGATAGCATTAAGAACCATAGATAAAAATAAAGCAGTGAAGGAAAGAAGACATCCTGAGAGGTTCAATTTTATGTAGGATAGTCAGGAAAGCCCTCCTTCAGAAGGTAACATGTAATCTAAGGAGGAAAAGGAGAGAGTCAAGCAAAGGACAGAAGGAAGAGGATTCCAGGCGCATGAACAGCAAGAGCATAGGCCGTGCAGCAGGAACATGCCTGGTGTTTTCAAGGAAGAATGGGGAAGCCAGTGTGCAGGAGGAGAATGAGTAAGGGGAAGGCCAGAGATAACAGAGGACAGACCACGAACTATCTCCTAGATCATTCTAAACACTTAGGCTTTGACCATGAATAAGGTGGGGTATGGCCATACATAAGATGATACATCACAGCCATGGACAAAATAACTATTATATTAGAGCAAGGTTTAAAAATAACATTGTCAGGGGATTTTTAGGACAGTGAAACTATTCTGTATGATACTGTAAGGGTGGACATATGACATTATGCATTTGTCAAAACCCAAAAGACTGTACAAAAATAACTAAATGGGAAATAGCAGCAGGACACTTCTTAAAAGAGCAGCATGTGAGTTCAGCCTCTACAAGATTTTAAGTCCCGTCTTCTTGGATATCATCGGCCCACCTCTGGTGTTTAGTTTATAGGGGATCATCTAAGGGCACCCCTAGAGCCAGGTGCTGGCCTGGATTACTCTTCTCCACTGAAAGGAACCAGGGCTCAGAAAAAAGAGGTCCCATTGCCCACGTGGGGCAGAGCAACTCAGAGGATTAAATTGTTCCCCCCACCAAAAAAAAAAAAATCTGTTGGAATCTTAACCCCTGTAACTGTAGATGTAATCCTGTTTGGAAAATAGTTTAATTAGGTCATACCCAAGTAGGGTGGGTTCTAACTCCAATCACTTCTGAGTTATAAACGGAGCAGAATAGACACAGAGGCACACATACATACTGGGGAAGACAGGCAAACACCATGTGAGGACCGTCTACAAGCCAATGAGCCAAGGAAGGCCCGGGGCTACCTACAGGGAAGGAACTGATATGGCCAAGGCCCTGATTTAGACTTGCAGCTTCCAGAGCTGTGAGAAAATAAATTTTTGTTCTTTAAAGCCATCCATTTGTGGTATTTCTGTTACACTTGCTCTAGAAAATTAAGACAGAGGGCCTGAGGCCACTGGTTGTGGAGAGCAGGGATGCCCACAGGAGTGCCTGAGGTGGAGCTCAGAAGGGCACGGACAGCAGGTCAAAGAGTGGGCTCCTGCAGCCAAGCAGTGACATGCTGAGCATCAAATATATGTATTAAACCCCACAGTAATTATAATACTTTAAACCCTGTTGAGCCTATAAAAAGCTTAAGTTCATTCAGTTGCTCAAAAAGAATATTCAGAATATGGCAGAAAAAAAGCCATAGCTACCAATATGAGTCCATGTGTGGGTCAGTTTCTCCACACACACAAAAAGTATGTACGTATGGGCAGGCTGCAGGGTAAGCGTACAAATTACTCAGTCACTTTAATTTGTTTGATTATTGCAGTGCCTAAAATAGAAGAAAATAGTTTATCTGCTGAGTTAACACAGAGAGAACAGGTGAAGGGGTAAACTGCAAAGGGGACCTCAGACCTCACTATCGCCTGAGCTACTAGAAGATGCTCCTGGGAAGATAATTTTTTGCTTCACCCCTTTCTCACAGGAAGCACACAGGAAGGTGTTAAGGTTGTTTTCACCAGTCATTTGCATGTGTGGGAGGCCAGGCATGGAGCCCGAGTCAGCAGAACAGCAGGGCACGGGAAAGGATAAGGAAGTCTCCTACTCCTGGTAAAATCCCTACTCCATGAGCATTAATATGGGGACATCCACAACTGTGGTTCCCTATGGACACTGTGCAAACAACTGCCTATGAGCCTACAATTTTGCAGGTGAATTTGACTGAAGAAAAGCCCACAGCCAGGCTGGCCAGTCTCACAAGCCTCAAGTGAGCCCTTCCAGCTGCCCCACAACACTGTTATTTCTGAGTCCATTCACTCTCCGCCCTCCAGGAAGACTATCTCACACCTTCTCCCTTCTCGAACCTTTAACACCTTCTCCCCTCCTCGCTCTCAGAAGGAGACCCTGTGTCCTATTTCACTAGGAAAATAGAAGAAATAAGAAGAGACCATCAAGCTACTACATCTTCCCACCTACAAGCATCTGTGCTTCACAATATAGTGGAGATCAAAACTAAAAAGTAATACATTAGTCAAAGTACTGTGCAGTGCCAGAAATTTCTATAAACTTAAGTAAAGGCTCTGTCCCTCATTGGCTAATTGATGAGGGGAAAGTCTCCCTTGGTGAGTCTCAGTTATTGCAGTTGTAAAACAAGTTTCTTTTAGCTCCAAAATCCTATGACTTATTATGGTAGTCACATGATGGTAATTAATTAAAATGACCCTAAATATCTTAATTTCATAAATCACTCAGAGATCATGATGGCTTCTCCCAGACGGTCACCCGATGGACTAAGAACCATACAGTTTGGATTGTTCGTGCTGAAACTTCCAAATCCCATCTGCTATAAGCCACACCAGGACCTTTTCCATAGAGAACTTTTACCTATGGAATTCCCGGCCAACCTTGGTCCACACCACTGTTATTAGTTGGCCTTTATGTTTTGAAATTTGCCTTCCCTAGTCTACTGGTAGTGTCTCCATGCTGACTTCTCAAGTGCTATCATTTTATGTGGATGCTTCATTAAATCCAAAATACTTAAACTATGTGATTAGATATATGCAAGTCATAATTTTTCAAAAATAGGGTTATAATTAGCAATATTTCAAAGCACAGATGTGTGCTATGCCTTGCACCAAGCCTTTGTCCAAATAAGAACTCTTTCTGTAATTTACATTGCAGAGATGCACTTACTTTCTCCAAATGAGCTTTACTTATCAGTGCTCCCATGCTGGCTGATGGATCAGAGGGAATGCCAACTTTCCACTTTCTGGTAGCTTCTACAAACCTCTTTAAAAATTCACTGTAGATGTTCTTCTGGACAAAGATCCTACTGGTACAGAGGCAGATTTCACCCTGCCAAAAATGACACACGAGGACATTAGCAAGACTTGAAGACAAACTCCTTCATGGGATAAATTGGTCTGCACCTTGTGGAAAGCAAGACAGAGTCCTTGACATGTATAACGCACAGTCAAGTGGGGAAGACAGACACAAGTAAATGTAAAAAAAAGCTCAATAAATAATATAACTTCAGGCAGTGGTCAAATCAATACAGAAAAAGTAAGCAGAGGATGGGAATAGAAACTGATGTAGGGGCAGCTATTTTACTAAAGCAAGTCATGGAGGCACTTGTGAAGAGGAGATATTTGAATCAACACTTGATTGATGTGAAGGGGCTGGGCAGGCAAAGATCTGGAGGAAGAGAATTCTCAACAGCAAGTGTGGAGTATCAGGCGCAAGAATGAGCTTAGAGTGTGAAGAAGAACAAGAAGGTGGGCGAGGCTGAGGGTGGAAGTGGAGGCAGGTATTGGGACATGTGTGGCAGGAGATGAGGTCAGGAGGTGAGCAAGGCAATCTCATGCAGAATCTCATAGGCTCGGTAAGGAGCTTGCATTTTATTCTCAATATCTTAAGAGACAATGGAATGTTTTAAGCAGCAAAGTGACATGATCTGATTTACATTTTCAAGTGATCATTCTGGCAGCTGTGTGAAGAATAGAATGGAAAGGAGCAACAGTGAGACCAGAGTGACACGTTAAGAGAGTATGTCTTAGTTATCTAGTGCTGCTATAACACAAATACCACAAGCAGATGGTTTTAGCAAAGAGAAATTTATTCTCTCACAGTCTAGCAGGCTACAAGTCCAAATTCAGGGCATCAGCTCCAAGGGAAGGCTCTCTCCGGCTGTTGGCTCTGGAGGGAGGTCCTTACCATCAATCTTCCCTGGATCTAGGAGCTTCTCAGGTGCAGGGACCCCGAGTCCAAAGGACACACTCTGCTCTTGGTGCTGCTTTCTTGGTGGTATGTGGTCCCCCTGTCTCTCCACTCACTTATCTCTTTTATATCTCAAAAGACATTGGCTTAAGACATTATCTAATCTCGTAGATCTCATCAATATAACTGTCACTAATCCACCTCATTACATCATAGTGACAGGATTTACAACACATAGGGAAATCACATTAGATGACAAAATGGTAGACAATCATATAGTACTAGGAATCATGACCTAGCCAAGTTGACAGATATTTTGGGGGGACACAATTCAATGCATGACAACATATTACAGGAGTCTCGATAGGTGAAGGTAGCTTGGACCAGGGTGACACCAACAGAGATGAAGAAAAGTGGTAGGGGTTCGCCAATTCCAACCAGTTTTAAAGGAGCATGGGACCCCATGTAAGAAAATTGGCATAGAAGACTGGAGAAGTGATAGGATTTAGGGTATATTTTAAAGGTAGAACCAACAGGATTTGTTAGTAGATTAGATATGGGATGTGAAGAAAAGAAAAAGTGAAAACAAGGACGAGTCCTAGGTTTTGCGCCTGAGTGATGATGTAGGTGTTAGTGCCATTCCCCAGAAAAGGAAGCACAAGGCAAGGAGAGGAGCAATATCGCAGGGCAGGGTGAGGGACAGAAATCAAGAGTTTCATTTTGGACATGTTAAATTTCTGATGCCTAATAGACATCCATGGAGCCCTGGTGGTAAAATGGTTAAGCACTCAGCTGCTAACTGAAAAGTTGTCTCTTCTAACCCACCGATGGCTCTGTGGAAGAAATGACCTGGCAATTTGCTCCCATAAAGACTGCAGCCTAGACAATCCTATGAGGCAGTTCTACTCTGTCCTACAGGGTCACTATGAGTTACAATCAACTTGATGACACATAGCAACAACAACAGACATCCAAATATAGATGCTAAGAGTTCAGGGTATAGGTTTCTGAATAAAAAACAAAAAACAATCCTATCATTTGAATATAGCATCTAATAGCTTACAAACCATATTCTAGACATTTCAAAGCACTATATATCTTATAAATAAATGCATACATAAATAAATATTTCATCACATTCATATGTGATAGTCACAACAATCCTCAGAAATAGGATGCTTCTAATTATCTTAATGTTTGTACAAACTAAACAGTGTCCTGAAATATTAAATTCTTTCTGTGACCAGGATTGCTATTCAAACTATCTGCATATCTTGGCTGGGAAATCTCAGAACCCCTGACATTTTCATCTGCACAATTGCCCTGTGCCACCTGGGGAGGGAGGGTACGATAAAAAGACTTGAGAGCTTTTACCAAGTTTCCTAGAAACCCAGTGCCAGGGAAGTATAGGTAATTCTATGAGCATTAGGAGGATGACTTTAGAGGAGAAAGGAAAAGGAAAATGTACTTATTGAGCAACTAGTATATTCCAGGTACCATGCAGGATGCTTTCCTCATAATAATCTGGTGATGTATTATCTTCCCCAGAGCCCTGATGGCACAATGGTTAAGCATTCGGCTGCTAACCAAAAGATCAGCAGTTTGAATCCACCAGCTACTCCTTGGAAACCCTATGGGGCAGTTCTACTCTGTCTTACAGGGTTGCTATGAGTTGGAATCAACTCAGCAGTAATGGGTTTGGGTTACTTTCTTTGTTGGTTTTTGTTTTTTTTTTTGTATTATCTCTCCCAGTTTACAATTAGGAACTGGGGTGTTCAAATATAGTGACACGATTGAGGCCACACAGCACCGGAAGCGATAACCTCCAGCGTGCATGACGCCAAAAGCCACACTCATTTTTGCCATGTCACATAGTATCTCTAAGCGTCAGTGTGTTCTGAGTCAAAGGAGACCATGCATCACACAGACAGACAAAAAACAGCCAGTAAGGCAGAGGTATGCACTACATGGAACTCATCACTCAACTAAGCAAAAGAAATTGGTTTGTTTGTTTTGCTTAAGATCCATGTGTTACCTTGGGTTGGACAATGAGTCCCCTTTCCTACTGACATGTTAAAATACTCCAAAGAGCAAGGCTCTCTGGCGAACTCAAATCCTAGCCCAATTCTGGTAGCCAAGGAGTCCATCCCCATGCTCAGGACTGGTTTACTTGAATGCATAGAGTTCACCTAACTTCTTCTCATCGCAATTTCTCAGTATACAAAACGTGCACTTCTCTTATGACTCCAAGACATCAAAATACTTGGTTTAATTGTTCACTTTGATACTTGTTTATTTTTAACCATAAAATTGCCTTATGTCTACTGATCCAGAAACCCTATATATTTCTAACCAATTTCTCTGAGAATTATGGTGAAATAATTACAATTATAATTACCATGAAAAGAATAACTGTAAAGAATGAAAATAATTTTTCATTCTATACTCACGGAAACCCTGTTGGAAAGCATTATTATTCCTATGATTTTACTGGTGAAGAAATGAACGCTCAACAAGGCTATCCAATATTACCTCAAGGTTATCCAATATTACCTGAGTTAGGTCATCTCATTCCACTCCTCTTTCCTCCCATGGAAGTTCTAACTCTTTGGCTTAAGTCCTTGTTCTCTGTTTAATAAAAATATCTTGAAATTTAAAAAAAAAAAAATTCAGTATTTGTGTACACTTGTTATGTCTTAGACATTACTCTAGGCATTGACGATAAAAAAATGCTGAGCAAATACAGGAACAGTTCCCTTCTTCATGAAGCTTACAGTCTAGTAGATTTGATCTAGTGTTCTTAACCCTTGGAATCCCCACAGCCTTGAGGAATCTGATGAAAACTATGGACCCCCGAAGAACATCTGTTACACAATTCCAAGAGATGCAAAGATGCCCTGAAGTTCATCCATGACTCTAGGGTAAGTAACCTGCTCTAAGATGTTTCAGGTATTTATATCTCAGAAATAGAAAAAAGGAAGACCCTCAGTGAGATGGACTGACACAGTGGCTGCAACAATGGGCTCAAGCATAACAACAATTGTGAGGATGACGCAAGACCGGGCAGTGTCTTGTTCTGTTGTACATAGAGTCACTATGAGTCAAAACAAAACAACAACAACATATCTCAGTGTGTGGATCCACTGGGGATGCTTTGTGGGGAGAATAAGGTTTACATTTGGATGGCAATAAAATACTGGGCAACTGTGTGAATAAAAGGCTGGAGAAACTTGGAGCAGCAAAGATCAACCATTTTGCCCACCTCTGGTCACTGATAAGAGTTCTGTAACTCAAGAGGAGGATTTTGCTGAAGAGAAGGTGTGACTCTCCAAAGCCAGCAATGGATGTTGAGATTGAACAAATAGTCAACAGAATAACGCAAACAATGTCCTGATTCTCCTTTCACTGAAATGGCACTGGATTGACCTACTCACCACCTGGGGTTTGCACTATGATGAAACAGATCCAGCCTGACAGGATCACAGAGGGAAAAAAGCCTACAAGACATACCTGGTTGGCAAAGCTGGACCTGACAGTGGCAGGAATACACTCCTCCAGGTTAGCATCCTCAAAGATAATGGCAGGATTCTTTCCACCCAACTCCAGGGAGAGCTTCTTGCAGTAGGGGGCGCTCAGCTGTGTGATCCGCTCGGCTGTAGGCTGGCTCCCCGTGAAGGAGATCAGGGGCACCTCTGGGTGGGACACCAGGGCCTCACCTACTATGGGCCCCATTCCAAACACAATGTTGACCACACCTGGTGGAACCCCTGGATGGAAAACTGTGTCAGTTACAACAGTTCCTGTCTGTATGTTAAGGGCTTCAGGTTACACAGAGATTCTCCTTGAAAGTCCAATAGCTTGAATTGGGGGAGAAGAGTACTTGGTGGGCTGTGCAACACCTGGAACTTTCACGGCTGACTGTAGTTTAATAGCAAAGTGAGACTGTAGAGTCTCCTCTGTCAATGTACACACTAGGTGAGATTTCTCCAAGCGCTTTGCCTAGAACATTCTAGCAATTCATTCCTTAATACTGACGAGGCCTGAGGTGCTGAGGATGCAGAGATATTCTCAGGTAGTCAAGTCCAGTCAGGGAAGAGTGCCCTCCTCCAAGCTGGCATTTCACAACTCAGTGTGAAAATGGTACAGTAGAGGATTTCACTGTAAACGCTGAAGAGGTGCAAAGAAGAGAATGACTATTGCGAGCCAGGGGGCAGGGGAAGGCTTCCCAGGAAAGGTGAATTGTGAGTTAGAAGTCCTGCCATCCATGGTTATGGACAGCGCCATCACACTCCACACTGACTTCCAAGTACTGAGAACATCTAAAGTAAGTGCCCTCGTCTTTCCTATCATGAGACCCTATTGTACTATTATCTGCATATATTTATTGTGTTTATGGATTTACTAGTTTATAGGTACCTGTCCTCCACTAGAAGGTACACTATCTGAGAGCAGAAATGGTATCTGTTTTTTTGCTCTGTTGTATCCCCTATGCCATGGCTCAGTTTGGCACATAGAATCAATACCAGTAAGTGCTCACATTTTGGGGTTCTTACCGTGGGCCAGCCATTGCTGTGAGTGATATATACCCTACTGCAATGACAAGCACTTGGCTGCTAACCAAAAGGTTGGCAGTTTGAACCCACTCAGTGGCTCTGTGGGAGAAAGACCTGGTGATCTGCTTCTGTAGAGATTACAACCAAGAAAATCCTATGGGGGAAGTTCTACTCTGTCACATGGTGTCACTATGAGTCAGAGTTGACTCGGTGACACCAAACAATAATAGATCTCCCAACGACTCTATGAGGTAAGTATTAGTATTATCCTTACTTTACCAATGAGAAAATTAAGGCAAAGTGTGTTTAAGTAACAACCAGTAAGTGGCAAAGTTGGTAGTAGCAGGTTAATAAATAATTGTTAAGTGAATGAATGAATGCTTAATGTACATTATACAAATCAGACATGTTTCTTGATTTTAGAAGGCTTTAGGGGTCCAGAAAGAAAATCATGTGGACAACTGTGTTGTGTCCAAGAGCTCGTAGGGTCTGCCTGAATTTATTCCTACTACTTTTCTAGGCTGGTCCTATAGTGGGTACAGAAATCCTCCAGTGAGTATGGTTTTTGAACTGCTTCCCTGCTCCTGGAATCTTTCCCTTGCTCCAGGTAAAACATTCTCTCATTAGAAACATATTGTCTTGGATTAAAAGCTTCTCTTCAAGAATCTACTTTTAAAGTATAAATAAATTATTTCACACAAATGTTCCATTACCATCCTTCCCATAGAGCCCCATCCTTAGCAGGATCACCTTGGGGATAACCACGTCCCCACGGAGGTGAGCCCCTATTATGGATTGAACTGTGTTCCCCAAAAAGAGATGCTGAAGCCCTAACCCCTGTATCTGTGAATGTGACCCTGTTTGGAAACAGTGTGTTTGAAAATGTTACTACTTAGGTTAGCAGAAAATCATATTGGAGTAGGGTGGGTCCTAATCCTATGTGACTGACGTCCTTATAAAAGAGGAGAAGATACACAAAGACATGGAGACAGAAGACTTCATGTGGCACTTCAGCTGCAAGCCAAGGAACGCCTGGAGATTCCTTAAGGAAACATACATGGAACTGTTTTTCCTTCAGAGCCCTCAGAAGGAATCAACATGGTCAACACCCTGATCTCAGACTCTCAAGCTCCAGGACAGTGAGGAAATACATTTCTATTGTTTAAAGCCACCCATTTTGTGGTACTTTGTTAGGGCAGTCCTAAGAAGCCTTCAAGGAGACACATGGGAAAAGTCGGCAAGGCTCCCCAGGCTAAATGGTTCACTAACTCATGATGGTGTCTAACAGGACCCCACCCTAATGAGCTCAACTCTATGCCCAACGTGCACATTTGCTGTAATCTAGTTTAGGTCAGTCCTGGCCACAGGTCACTACCAGAGGAGGGCAGACTTGGGCCAGACATGGTGTGAGAGCACCCTGGGCCCTGGGTTGGACACAGAAGGGGCTGAGAAGGCTGGCCTTCCCAGCAGGGCAAGTTTCCCACCGTTTCCTGGGTCTGGCTTTGCCTCTCCCTCGAATAACAGGCATGTGTGTAGGTGGATGGAGAAGTGGGGTGGGGGTGGGGGGGCAGAGTGCTAGGCTTTATAAATCCTGAAGGCAAAAAATGGACTGAATCATTTCTAATATTTACAGCAGTATTTTAACAAGGGAAAAGGGTAAGAGAGAATATATAAAACCACCTATTTATCACCACAGGAAAACGAGATCATTTCAGGCATGCTGACTGCCTTCTCCTACAGAACAGCATTAACACTGGATTCCATTTCCTTGGGCTCCAATGTTAACACCTCAACAGCTGTCTGCTGGCCGTTGTTCCTCAGTACCATTTTGCCATTTAGACCAGACATTAATGAAAGTTTTTTTTTAGAAATATATTGCAAACAGTTAATGTGCTTGGCTGCTAACCAAAAGGTTGGCAGTTTAAATCTTTCCAGATGCACCTTGGAAGAAAGGCCTGGTGATCTGCTTCTGAAAAATCAACCATCTAAAACCCTATGGAGCACAGTTCTACTCTGACACACATGCGGGCACCATGAGCCAAAGTCTGCTCAACAGCAACTGGTACGTACTGCTAAGAGATTCTGGTTATAAGTGAAGGAAGGCAATTTAACTGGAAATAACAAAACTGCAAACTTTAGGTAGGTGGCTAAGAGATGATAAAGGGAACACAGCACCTCAAATGCTGGGGCTTGGCAAGAGGGCAACAAGTCAGATTTCAAACTGAAATAGAGCAGAACAAAAACTAATGGGAAGGGCCAGAAAACCACAGTCAGTGGACACTCCAGAAATGAGGGCAAACATTCAGTGCCCCACAAGGAAAACATGAATATTATAGGACTCCCAAAGAGGTATTCATTGTGTGCTTTTTAAATTGATTTTATTTCAGAGGAAGGCCATCCATCAAGTCTGTTTGAAAGTTCAGGACTCGAGGAGCTAGCTCTTGAAACATCCAAAATGTATTAAGAGTTTATTTTTATTTGTTTGCTTTTTTCTTATAATACTTAGCAGGACTATGTATATGTGATCTATATCTCCTCTCAAGCCCAGGGGAGAAACTGAGTGCTTAAGAGTGGAGCAGTTTGAGCTTGACACTCTGAATGTTCATCAGATAAGGAAAGTTTGGCAATGCCACCCCACGGAAGCAGGGATGGAGGTGGAACTAATGCCATCTTGGTATAATAAGTTCATTAAAAACCAGTCACTGTGGAGTGGATTTGGAGTCAAGGAGACCCCATGTGTGTCAGAGTAGAACTGTGCGCCATAGGGTTTTCAATGGCTGATTCTTTCGAAGCAGGTCACCAGGTCATTCTTCTAAGGCACCTCATGGTGGACTCAAACCTGCAACCTTTCGGTTAGCAGCAGAGTACTTTAACCATTTGCCCACCCAGGGACTTAATAAGCTTATTAGCTCACAAGAAGTAAGATCAATGCTGTGCAAATAGGAAACAAAACTTTCTCGCAGACCAGGTTGGGGATATACAAAAGGAGAAGATGGTTATGAAGGATAAACCTCACAGATCAAGACATGTTTGATTTTAGGAAAGTGGGTATGGGACCATGGCTCTGTGGCACTGCCCCCACCTCCATGTGCCTCCTCCCCAATATGGGATCAACGTATAGCCTAAGACCCACTCCTGTCCCACTCTGGGGAGCAGCAGTCCCCATGCAGAGAAGAAACGCCTTTGGACTTTGCAGACATGAGAGACTCAATTCTGCCAAGAATGAGATTGGAATGTGGTCGCTTTTGTAAAGGAGGGATAGCACATTCTGGCACATGGACAAGGTGGACACATTCACAGCACACACCCTCCAGAACGCTAGCGTATCCACAGAAGTCATCCCAAAGGCCCGGGCTGGAAGGTCTCACTCATGAAACCTAGGCTGGGAGCTCTACTCAATCACTCATGATACAAGGGAGAGGGGCAGCTATACTAGGGTCATAAAGCCCAAGGGGAGCCCTGGTGGCCCAGTGGTTAAGAACTCGGCTGCTAACCAAAAGGTCGGCAGTTCCAATCCACCAGCCGCTCCTTGCAAACTGTATGCAGCAGTTCTGCTCTGTCCTATAGGGTTGCTATGAGTCGTAATCGACACGACGGCCACTGCTTTGGTCTGGTTTGGTTCAAGGCCTTCCCTAAACAGGCATGGTTTTAACCTGTTACCTAAGTCCTGGTTTAAAGAATCAGCTAAACATTCCCAGAGGTCAACATGTATGTTTAGCCTCAAGTGAAGGCAGATGAAAAGGAATCCAGAAGAGGGCAAGAGATGCAGCTCTTAGCACAACTCAGTCTATGGATGTGGATGAGCCCGGCTGTATCTTCTCTGTGGATTTCACTTGGCACAGCAGAGGTTGATACTGCCAGGAAGTCAGTAAGTCTGTTCCCCACCACCCACCCCATCATTCTTACCCACAGGTATGTGGAGACTGGAGCTGAGGACCTAACAGCAAGGGGCCTTCTCATTGTTTACATGCTGGTGGGTCCTGTCTGCTACCTTTGACCACTGGTGCCCTGTCAGGCTGTGACTGTCATGAGTTACACCAAGAACTGTACCAGGAATACACCTCGAGTGTGGCCATTAAACTATTAGCAAAAAGAGGACAAGAAGCTAAAGTGTAGTCCTTCATATGCTGGTCAGAGGCCAGATTATATCAGCTTCTGAGTAGTGGTTCCAAATGCAGGGAAAACTGAGCAAGTGTATATTTATTCAAACCTCTTGAAAAATGGGTTATTTCTATTAGATATTTATACAAACCATAGAAGTACCTAGCAATATTCTTATTTTCATCAAAATTAACTTAGCTCAAACATAAGATTTAAATGGACTATTCAAGAAAATATATGTAGCAGGCTGGTGTCTGATTTGATCTGGGCTCTAACCCTATCAATAAAACAAAACAAATTATTTGTCATCTTTGAGTCAGTTCCGACTCCTGGTGAACCCATATGTGTCAGAGTAGAACTGAGCTCCGAAGGGTTTTCAATGGCTGATTTTTTGGAAGTAGATCATCAGACCTTTCTTGGGAAGTGCCTCTGGGTGGACTTGAACTTCCATCCTTTCAGTTAGCAGCCAAGCTTGTTGGCCACTTTCGCAACCCAGGGACTCTTAAGCCTATCACTGTACTACTGCCTTTCTAGCCTTGTACTGCCAGCTGACAACCCCGTGGAGTAGAGCACTTCCTGCAGTAGCATGGTTCTAGAGCTGAACAGAGGAAGCAGTATGGGAGGACTCTGTGGATGAAAGGGATTTCCCAGAAAAAGATCAGAGAGGACAAAATCAAAGATGTCACTGGAATCGATTTTGCTGCTGAGCAGGTTTCTATCCAAAATAACTTAGCTCTGACTTTCCAGAAGTTGGTGACACTAAAGGGGCTGAAGCTTACAAAACTTACAACCCCAAAGCCAATCCCATGCCTCCTCCACCCTTCCACACCTAATTACCTGCTTTATGCAGCAGTTTGCACAACATCCACGCAGTCACTGAAGTCAGCTCACTGGGCTTGGCTATCACAGTGTTCCCAGCAGCAATCGCCGGAGCTATCTTCCAGGTCAGCAAGTAGAGCGGCAAATTCCAAGGACTGATCAAGCCAGCTAAAAACAAGAAGAGAAGCATGGCCAATAATGACAGGCCCCCAGAAGCAGCCTGGCCAAAGGGGATTATTAATGCAGAATTGCCACATGCCACATGAAATTTATGCTTACTCTTCTAAAAGCCAAAACTTTGCTCGTTTGTGGCTAACTTCAGGGAAATAATTCTAAAATATATTGCAAGCAACTGTGCCTTTTAATATTAAATATGATCAAAACAATTTATTCTTTTCCAAATGGCTTCTGAATATAATTATGAACGACAGCAATACAACTTCTGGGACTGAAAGAACCCAGAATGCAATGCTTTCAGGAATTTATGGACTGATCTTTATAATTCTTTCCTTTTTTTTTTTAACTTTTCCCTCCTATCACCAAACTGTCCAGCTGCTGTTTCTTCTCACAAGTTTCTCCATCTCCGTTCTCCGTCTGTTGTAGATCAGGGTGGATTACTCAACAGGCAAGGTAAGCACGGACTTACTTGTGCTTACTTCCCAAATCTGTAGTGAACAATTTCACATGTTTTTCACCACACAAGTAAGTCTATACTTACTTTGCTCACTGGGTAATCCATCCCTGTCAGGGACCGTAAATTTGAAAAGAGGCTTTGATTCTGTAGTAAGGTGCTGTGGGGTCGGGAGAGACACAGATTCCAGTCATACCTAGAAGCAGAATTTTTTATGTGGTGAAAAACTGTGCAATTGTTCACTGCAGATGATCTGGTAAGCAAGGTAAGCACCGTGCTTACCTTGCCTATTGAATAATCTGCCCTGGGAATTGAGGCACAAATCTCAAACTTTTTAGAATTATTTATAAAATGAATAAGAGCAAATAGGTTTTGAGTGTTTCTTTTGAAAGCCCAATGAAATCCATTTTGGGTAGCCAAAGGTTTTTTTGTTTGTTTATTTTTAAACAATTTTCTCTAGATTCTCATCTGTAGCCTGACCAGGTAGGTTTGCTGGATAAGCAACATCGCCAACAACTACAGCGTGTCTCCCTGCAATATTCTGAAACTTCCCAGGCCCCATGGCATAAAACATGCAAAAATAAAACCTACCTTATGAATAAGGAAATGAATTCACCTCATTTTATACTTTTCCCTCAAGCCTGTGCTATGAAAGTAAATATATATTATATATCATTAAATTTCCCATTGAAAAAAATCTGTACTTTAGGGGATAACAGAATATGTTTTCAGCATAACCCATTAGAATACTTCTTAGGAGGAGGTTTGACTTTCCATAATGCCTTGCAAATGTGACTTCCAAAGGGTTCAAAGAATGAAAGCAGTAAAATGTCCCATATTCTTTCCTTTTAACTTATATTCTCTTATCCTAGCATAAAATGTAACCAGTGAAATATGGATGGTTGGGGTTTTTTTCTCAGAGGAAACAGTGGCATCTACTGGACGGTTTTAGTCATTGCCTATATTTCATGTCCCCAAAAGGACAAAAGGAAAATAAATGCGGTAGATACTTCTTGCTGCTGTTGTGTGCCGGAGTCATTCTGACTCATAGTGACCCTACAGGACAGAGTAGAATTGCCCCCTAAGGTTTCTTAGGCTGTAATCTTTACAGCAGCAGATCATCAGGTCCTTTTTCCTACTGTGCAGCTGGTGGGTTCAAACAGCTAGCAGCTGAGTGCTCAAGCACTGAACCAAGGCTCCTTAGATAATTAATAGTGAAAGCTTATTTACCACATGCCTGGCACTGTTCTAAGTGCCACACTTACTAATGTATTTAGTTCCCATAAAAATATACATAATAAAATTAAACTATTATTCTAACTTTTAAAATAAGAATACTGAAGCACAGAGTTTGAGTAACGCGCCTCCAAGCATTTCCAGAATCTGTGAGCTTATCCAAGAACAATATTCCAGGAATAAGTAGCGAATTTGATACAAAGAAAATAAACTAGAAATAGATTTGGGGGGGCCAATTAATTTTTAGTAAAAGTAGAAAAAGTCTGTTCTTTCCTTTTCCTTAATCTGTTCCTTCAGATCAATTCAACAGGAATTTGCTGAGCCTCTCCGCGTAACTGCGATTCAGGCTTTCCGTGAACAGCACCTACCGATCCCTAGCGGAGTCCGCACAGTGTAGTGCAGACAGCCCGCGTGGTCCATCT
Organism: Dugong dugon; assembly: GCA_030035585.1. NCBI lineage: Eukaryota > Metazoa > Chordata > Mammalia > Sirenia > Dugongidae > Dugong > Dugong dugon. Next base: position 157,526,867 of record CM057464.1, read on the forward strand.
GTGTGCACTCTGACGTGTGGTGAAGGACGGACGAAGCGAAGAACCGGAAGTTCTGCACAGAGCGGGGAATGTCCATGGTTCTCGCCAGTGTTACGGTTTTCCCTGGAAGAAGTAAACGGTATAAAGCACAAGCAGTATATTCTACCACAGAGTTAGTGAGACACTATATCCAACACCTTTTACCACACGTGTATCCCCACTCACACAGAGATATCCTTGGTTCTTTCCAGCTTGTGGCAAGCACTCCTTGACTACGGAAAGCGTTGGTCATGGTTTGATAAAACTATGAAATAATTAGGTCTGAGGCTATAAAGTAAAATATAGGGTTAAAGATAAGTCAACTAACCTTTGCCTTGTGAACTGAAAAGAACCCTTGGCTACAATTATGAATTTACCAGATGCTGCCGCTTCACCCACACAAGCTCTTTCAATTCAAAATCACTAGGCTTTGTAAGTGCTGTAAAGGGAAATAAGGGGTCTTATGACAGTTGTATAAAAGTTGTATAAAAGACACGCTTTTATAAATATGTGATGTTTATTAACTGTCCTCCCAACACATTGAGGAGCCATTAAGATGGGCACATGGCAGAGGCTGATGGGGGCTCCCTGGCATGTGATGCTGTGGGTCTCACCAGCTCGCCCACTGCACACCCCATGCATTCCCTAGCTCATGGATTGAACAGAAAGAGAAACACCAGTTGACCTGGACTGTTACCGAGTTATCTTTAGTGATGCAGGAGGACTCTGCAATGTCAGGGGCGCCAGTATATGAAACATTTTCTTTGAAAGGGCTTGGAGTCAGACTACTTCCTAACTTTAGGTTGGTTTAAAGCAAGCATGATTTTTTAAAGATTTTGTGTCACTATGAGTCAGGATCGACTCAACAGCTGCAGGTATGTGGCTTTTTCTAACTAACAGATATATAGCAAAGATTTAGACACTGACTCTATTACCCTGACCTCTGGGAAGGAATTTTAAAAATTGGGGGAGTGGAATAGTGACTGACATCAAATATTTTTCTAAATAACTTGACTGCATAACAGCTCTTCAAATTATCTTTGCTTTGATATTCTCTACTTAGAATAACAGAATCTGTGGAAGATTGCACTATCAGCTCCAGTTCTTAACCTCTCCCCATATCTATGTCCTTTGTCATATATCTTTTCAGTTCCTCCCACCAAAGGGACAAAATATATTTTCCTGCTGCTTGACTTTGCGTTCAGCCATGTGACTGGCCTTGGCCATTAGAATGAGTCTGGAGTGTGCTGGTTCCGAGTCGAGGCCTTAAGAGACCTTGTGTGGTTTTGCTTTCCACCTCTACAGTTGCCATGAGAAGAACATACCCGGGCTAGTCTGAGGACCCAGGAGGAAGATGAGAGATGCATGGAGCAAAGCCCAGTTAAACTTCCTCACCAAGCCCACCCTCCAGCGACCCCAGAGGTATGAGTGATAATCAATGATTTTTGTTCTCAGCCACCAAGTTTGGGGAAGATTTGTTAGAAGGCAGCAGTTAACTCCAACAGAGCCTAATAAAACAAAACTTTTATGAGGCAATGAAGGTACAAAGGGCATAACTCTAGCTCTTGCTCAGAATCTAAGTATTATGTTGTTGGTGGTGGTAGCGTGTACCATCAAGTCAATTCATAGTGATTCTATAGGACAGAGTAGAACTGCCCCATAGGATTTCCTAGACTATAATATTTAAGGGATCAGATCACCAGGCCTTTTCTCCTACAGAGCAGCCAGTGGGTTCGAACCACCAACCGTTTAGTTAGCAGCTCAGTGCTTAACCATTGTGTGCCACCAGGGCTCCTTGTATTATAGACCTGGCAAAATCTTACAGATAGTCTTATTTTGTAGCTAAGGAATCAGAAAGATGAAGTTGTTCGCTTAAGGTCACACAGCTTATTAGTAGAAGAACCAGAACTAGAATCAGATCACATAATTTCTATTCTAGTGTCATTTCCACTTCACAATTTCTCCTATGATTCACATCCATAATTATACTTGGGCCCACACTTTGGAACCTTACAAGATGGCTTCTTAGGAAACTACTGATATCCTTGTAAAAACGTTGCATTTAAATGCAGCAAGTCACTTGGTAAGTTCGCTGGTGTCCACAGGCCTTGGGAGCTTTCCTATCCCAACACCTGGACTCCAGAGCACTTGGAGAGCCTGCATCTGTGATAGGACTCCAAATGGTTGGGCCTGAAGGAGCAGCATGTAGACACAGACATAGCAGTGGGATGATCCCAACTGGCCTGTATACACTAGAAGTGCTCTGAGCCTCTGTTTCTTCATCTGGAAATCAAGGGAGGTGGGCTACATGGCCCCTTTTCATCCCTAATGTCTGCAGATCCCATCTTCTCACCACCCTTATTGTAGCAGTAGCCAATCCCTGACATTAAAATGGTGCCCATTAGCATATTTGAGATTGAGATCATCTCCCAACTATCCACCTTGGAATTCTGAAATATTCTCCTTGTGCCAAAAGCTTGAAATAGCCTGTCCTATGTGTATAACCCAAGTAAATATTGAAGAAAATATTCAAACTGTCACGGATTTCATTTTACTTGGATCCACAATCAATGCCCACGGAAGCAGCAGTCAGGAAAATTGCATTGGGCAAATCTGCTGCAAAGGACCTGTTTAAAGTGTTAAAAAGCAAAGATGTGACCTTGAAGACTAAGGTGCACCTGACCCAGGACATGGTATTTTCAATCATCTCATATTCATGCAAAAGCTGAACAATGAATAAGGAAGACCGAAGAAGAACTGATGCCTTTGAATTATGGTGTTGGTGAAAAATATTGAATATACCATGGACTGACAGAAGAGCAAATAAGTCTGTCTTGGAAGAAGTACAACCAGAGTGCTCTTTAGAAGCAAGGATGACAAGACTTCATCTCACATACTTTGGACATGTTATTAGGACCAGTCCCTGGAGAAGGACATCATGCTTGGTAAAGTAGAGGGTCAGTTAAAAAGAGGAAGACCTCAATGAGATGGATTGACACAGTGGCTGAAATGATGGGCTCTAGCATAGCAATGATTATGAGGATGGTGCAGGACCGGGCAGAGTTTGGTTCTGTGGTACATAGGGTCGCTATGAATTGACTTGACGGAACCTAACAATAACAATATGTATAACACAGAAGCTGCAGGGAGGGCAACTGGGCTGGGAGGCAGAATCTCTTCCTGCTACATGCTACGGCCATGGTCTTCTGGTGGCCAGACAGGGAAATCTCCTGATAAACCACGCTCAGTAAGATATACAGGACTCCATGGGCTCCAAGCACCAACCGAACAGAACGGCTCTCTGCAGGTAGTGGGCAGCACTTGGGGAGGAGGAAAGGCCTCCTAACCCTCTACAGATCCCACCATGCAGGAGGCCACCTTCTCTATCTGTTTGTGATGTGGGAGGACTTCCCCTCAAGGGCCTGATGGAATACCCTGGGGTAGCAGAAAAGGAGGGCAGGGAAGAAAGGCTTAGTCCCGAGAGGGGCACCAATGAAGGGGCCTCTGGAACAGTCCAGAGGCAGGAAATATGAACCTGAGTTCCATCCATTATGGTTCAGAGGCGAGAGATTGTCTCACAAACTAATGGAAGGAGGGCATTAATCACCAATATCTTAGTAATGTATTCTGCTTTTCATAAAATATTTAGTAAGAGACACCTACACTCAAGCCATCTCTGCTAGGGAGAGAGAGCATGGAAGACAGAAAAGCCCTGTCCCAAGCACCTTACAGATGGACAAGTGGCGCTCACCTTGGTCTTTGGACTCTGCCTGGGCGAACTCCTCCAGGGACTGCTCCAGCAAATCTGCCAGCCGTGTCAGGACCTGTGAGCGCTCCTGGGGACTCTGGGCTGACCAGCCCGGAAAGGCTTCTTTGGCGGCCTCCACCGCGGCTTCGATCTTTGAGGAACAAATGGGAGAGGGTCCAGAATCCATAGGTCCATACACGTCTGATTTTTTATGCATTATTTCAAATATTTGACACTCCCCAGTGCTGAGTTACCCACAAAGCAGAAGACATAGGTCTTTAAATGAACAGCAAAGCAGTGGCACCACAAAAACAAAGAAAAATGCCTGGTTTCAACCAACATCTCCAGAATGTGGCAAGCAGATCATCAGAAAGAAGCGATTTTCATTTTAACAGACATATATTTTCAATCATTTAAAAAATATCATTTTATTCTGAATACTGTATGGGAAAGGAAACTTAGCCTAGGTGTGCAGAATCTCTAAAGCTCTTAACACACCTCTGATATACATGGTAATGTCTAAAATTTTGTGTGAAATCACATCCTCAAACTGTCATTCCCACTTGGAATGACTAACTTTATCAGTCATTTAATGACTAATTTGTATAAGAAGGGAATATGCTAAACTTCACATAAATTGTTTTCACTTAACCCCTTTTAAAATTCTGTAGCATTAGTATTGATATGCCCATTTTACAGTTGAGAAAATTGAGGCACAGAAAGCTCAAGTAACTTGCCAGAGGTCACATAGCTAGTAACTGGCAGAATCAGGATTTGAACCAGGAGCTCTGTGGCTCCCAAGACCACAAGCTGGCCTGCCATGGCATAACTGGAGTCCCTGCCCCTGCCCCTGTCCCTGCCTGGCTCTGCCCAGTGGAAGCAGTCTCTGTTGGAGAGGAGGGTGTTGTGGTTGAACAGATTGATTGTGGACTTGGTTTTGGGGCTAAATCCAAAAAGCAGACAATATATGGGAAGGTATGGGCAGGGCCAGCTCATGGCAAAATGTGATCTAGGCAAAATGAATTTTCAGATCCCCTTCTGTCTTTCTTCTCTCTCAGGCAATTTTCTAAGCCAAGCCTTTTCTAGAGATAGCAAATGCATAGCCTCCTACATGCATGACAAACATTAATAATCACTTACAGCTCTCTTCCACCACTGGGCCCAGGCTCAGCCTCAGGGTCTTTTCCACTGCCTTCAGGCAGCCTCAGACATCCTTCTTGAATCACATGATCTGATAATAATTTGGCCTCCTGGGCCTAGGCCACCCTTCTCACCTAAACCTGATCTATACCCCACCCTTGCTTTCCTCACGTCACAAAGTCACTTTCAGCTGAGCTAAAGCAGGATATGAAATCATGTTCATTGAAGTTAGAAATTTCTGGAAAGATGGTGGCTTCACCTCAGAAGTGAATCTCTAATGCGCACCTGCAGACAGGATGAGGAAGGGAATGCGGACCTCAGTGAGCCCCACCACAAACTGCAGCCGTGGGAAGCCTGCTGCCAGCCAACAAGAAGGCGGCAGCAGTCACTGTGAAAAATCAGATCTTTCGCTCCACGGAAAACACAAGTCAACTCCTGTTTTCTAAGCTGTCTTATGTCGCACGTCTTATGTCTATCTACTGTAATACATAATTATGATATAATTTACTATATGTAATAATACTGTTGTTGTTAGTTGTCGTCAAGTAGATTTCGACTAGTAGAAGCTAATACTTAGAAAATGTTCACACCTGCCAGGCCATAAGGGCTTTATATACATATTAATCTGTGTTATATAAATGACCCTACAAGGCCTCTGTGTATAGGCCCCAGATTGTTTATTTCAGAAAAAGAAAAGCCTGCCACACCAAACGCAAATTTTTACGCATCCAATTGCTTTAAAAAACAGCCCCACGAAAGCAAAATTTTAGCCACTTACAGTCTTGTCTGCTTTGCATAGCCCATGAAAGTGCACCCAATACCTGCTTGCCATGTTGCTACTGCGTACTGTCAAGTCAATTCTGACTCATAACGACCCAATGTGACAGAGTAGAACTGTCCCATAGGGTTCCCTAGGCTGTAATCTTCACAGGAGCAAATTGCTAGCTCTTTTCTCCCATGGAGCCACTGGGTGGGTTTGAACCGCTGATCTTTCGGTTAGTAGATAACCATTGCACCACGAGCCCTCCCATGCTAGCAAAAGATAACATAAAACTCTGTCTTTATGAAGACCCCACGCCGTTGCTGCCCTTTGGAGCTCTCTGACTCAGAGACATACCATCTTGCTGCTGAGCAGTATCACCTAGACACATTAAGCCCCCCTCTCTGATACCCTCACTCTGCCACTGGAGTTCCCTTGCCCTCTTCCCCTTCTGGTGACACCCCTGAGCCAATTGCCTTTGGAAGGTCTCCTGCTGTGAAGGACTTCCCCCAAAGTAAAACCTGTCAAAGTGAGGCCCCAATAAATAGCTCGTTTTGCAACACTGCCATCTTGTGGTCATGTATTTTCCCTTCCTCAGCCCTGAAATCTCTTGAACTCCCAATCTGTTGGATACTCACAACAATATTATGAAGTGGGTATTATTATTATTATTTCCATTTTACAGATGAGAAGATTGAAGCATGAAGAGGTTCAGCATTAAGTCAAGGCCATAGCCACTAAGTGGTGGCACTGGTCTTTGACGCCGGGCAGTCTGACTCCAATCTGTGCTTTTGACAGTGATGTTCTCATGCCAATGCTACAAAAAATGTCTGTGTGTGTGTGTCTCACCATTGATCTAAGTATCAGAGAGCAGTGTATTTGCACACTCTTCTCTGTAAAATAAGGACAATAATCACATCTAATTCACAGGTTGTTACGACTCATTACTTGGGAAAATCCATGTTAAAGGGCTTAGCAAAACACATAGCAAAAGCTGAAGAATAACTGAGTCACTCCTAACAGCACTGGTAGCATTTCCTGTAAGTGACTTTTTGGTAAATCAGACTTTTAGTTTGTATAGTGGCTGTATTTTTTCAAGCCAGAAAAAAATCTGGGACTTATAGGGATCAGAAAGGATATTTGCAAACTGGATTGCTGGGAAATCCAGAACATCTATTACTCTCTTAGCAGGTAAATCCATACCTCAATTCTGTTTTCTGAAAAGGCAAAGCCATTAGCTGCAGAAAACATTTCAACTGAATTTGGTATATTTGTAATTTTTAACTTCACTTTGGCAAACACTTGGAGAGGAGGAGGATTGGAAAACATGAAGCTGGATTTCCCACATTCATCTCAGGTCACTTGAAGCAAAGCAGAATTTCTGGTTATAATTCAACTCATGAGTTAGGCAATATTTGCAAAAAAAAATTAATCCATAAGTCTAAAGGTTTTCTAAAGCAAGGCAGATTTAAAATATCATTAACCATACAGAAATAATAGTTTACTTCTTAAAAAAACAAAAAATAAAACTTTGCCTATAATATACATTTATATATGAAGACTACAATTTTATTTTACATAATTTAGTTATTTGCACCTTAAAAAGAATATAATCCATTAGACATGAGATGACTATACATCCATCAGCCACATTTTATCACACCAGATATATTAACATTCTCAGTGCAGTAACTGATAAGTATCCAGCATACCTCAAATATTTTACAAAATTTTCCAAATAAAATGAATTCTAAATCACTATTTTAAAAAGTGTGTGCCAGATAGCACCTTGAGTATGGGATGCTGTTAAATCCAACTCCAAAAATATATGAGAATTTAACTGAGTTTCATCATTCAAATGATGAAACTTTAGTGTCCCTGCCTGGCTGTACTGGCTACTTTGAGGACACAAGAAATTATTTAGGAGGCAATCTAAAATTAATCCCTGGGGTGTTCTGTTTTGTTTTAGTGAAGGAACGTATTTTTTTTTAAGACCCATGGATATCATGGTAAATTTAGGCAGCACTTGATAGAGGAAACCGCCCCCCCGCAAAAAAAAAAATTACAGTTGAGTTGATTCTGACTCATAGCGACCCTATAGGACACTGCCCTGTAGGGTTTCCAAGAAGCAGCTGGTGGATTGGAACTGCCAACCTTTTGGTTAGTAGCCAAGCTCTTCACCACTGTGCCACCAGGGCTCCTGATAGAGAAAAGGGAGCATTTAATAAAACTGGTCACTCTTACAAATAATACTTTTAAATAGATGTCCATTTAGAAATGTTCATTGATTACAAAAAAAATGGACCATACATTTGTGTATGAGGTTGGCTAGATAACTGACTTGCTTCTAAATACAGCCACCTAAGATTTGTTCCCGTATCACTGATGTCCAGTAATGAATAAGCCTTCCTAGAATTAGAATTTTCCTTCTGCTAATGTTTAACTGTTCTACACATTTCCCCAACTCCCTTTGCATTTAGAGTACCCATAACTCACCAACACATTACATAAATTTAATATATTTAATACATTTGTTTCCTCAAAGTGAGTGTATATACTCACCTCTGCTTTTCCGCTATTTGGCACTCTGCAATACACTTCCCCTGTAGATGGGTCGTAAGAATCTATATATGAGTTACAAGGTAAAAATTTTCCACCTATGAAATTTTCCAGAATCAAAAGTGTCTTTGTTCCAGCCATAGTGAAGAAAAATCCTGCCTTTCACCTTTGCATTAGTTCAGTTATGTTGCCCCCAATACTTTTCTTCCAGTCCTGAGTTAGCCTCCTCCTCTCTTCCAACCCCAGTGCCCTCATTTGCAAATCATTGACCAGAGGAAGGTGACCTGAAACTCTCAAGAGAATTCCAGTCTCCAAACTCAGAACTAACAAAGGGCTAACAGACCTCATAGACTTTCAGTGCATTATGTGTTAAACTAACATCAACATATGGGTTCATAGACCTTTTAGATGGCCAAAAGATATCTGTACCTATCATTTTATTGGGCTCAACTGTAAACTTTTTATTCTTTATTTATTAATAATGAAGCAAGTTCTTTACATGAAGATACTGCATGACTGGGCAACATTTTGTTCTGTAATGGGTGGACACTGACTCAATAGCAACTAACAGTAACAGCTTATTTAATCCACACAACAACTCTATATAAAGTAAATGTTATTCCTTGCACTCTTGTGTAGAAGAAACTGAGCCTCTGAAAGGTTGAACAACTTCTCCAAAGTCACGTTGTTACTAAGGGGTGAACCATAGCCCCTTGGTTTCCACAGCATGCTCTTTTTCCTCAATGCATCACTGCCCTTTCACCCTGCAGAAGTAACTGAAGACAGACCCTTTTTTCCATGCTTCATCTCTTCTTCTTTGCCTTGGCTGCCTTCTCTCTGAAGAACTCTTCAGCTCAAAACCAGCCCATGGCATTATCTCACATCTTCCCAGATATGCCATGGAGATGAAGATAAAGCCAAAAATATGTGTAACGTATGTAACAAAAGGGATTCAGATACATGGATGTAAGAAATTTCTACAAATCAGTCAGAGAAATGAACAACCCAACATAAAAATTAAACAAAGGATATAAAAAAGCAATTCACAGAAAAGAGAATACACTTGGCCAATGAATGTATTGAAGGAGGTTCAGCCTCACTGTTTATCAAGGGATGTGAATTACAAAGAGGTGCCGTGTGTTGCCAGTTAGATTGGAAAGCAGTTTTAAAGATTAATACCCAACTGTGAAGACATGGGGAAGCATGTGCTCTCATGGGAAGGTTTACAGGGACATTTTGTTAGAGCAGTTTGTCAGTACATTTAAATGTGCCTACCTTTTGGCCTAATAATCCCCCTTCTAGGAATCTCTCCTACAGAATCACTTGCTCATGTGTTAAGAAGATAAATCACAAGGACATCACTTTTTATAAAAATTTAGAAAATTGACAACAGTCTAAATATCCATCACTAGGTGAATATTATAATTAATTTTGGTACATCCATAATATGGAATATTACCTAGCCACTAAAAGGATATATTGTTAAGTGAAAAAAGAATACTAGTAAATAAGTATGGTATGAACCCTTTGGATGTCTACATGTTTAAGAGGATCAAGGAGGAGGAATGAAGGGTTTCTTTCCTTTTTAACTCTACATACTTTTAAAGTGCTTGAACACATTATGATGAGCATATATTAATATACTACTTTTAAAGTTAATAAAAATTTAATTGAAAGTTAGATATCAGTATTTGAAATTCATTGGTCATTTGAAGTCATTTGTTGGCTGTGCATTTCATTAGACCCTTCCTGCTTCCTTCTTACTTGGTCTTGCTCTAGGTATTCTCCAAAGTCTTCGCTAATCACCTATGCAAGGCAGCAACAGGCTGTCCATTCTCTAAGGAACCAAGTTCCAGGCCTCCATCTCAGTATCTAGAAATTAGATATGATGCTCTGCTGAACAAAGGACCAACTTACTTGTCTCTTCTCCTTAGCAGCTCAAAGCCTCTACAGATGCTTTGGAAATATAACTCATTTTACTTAACACAAACAAATTATTGGAAAGGGCTGCCTCTCCTTACCCAGTAAGAGGCAAGAAAGCAGTATAAAGAAGAAAATTTTTTCTCAGCCTAAGATTTTTAACATTTCTTCTTCTAAATTACTTTTTCTTTTATCTTATGTTACTGAATTATGGTCATATTGATATGCTTTTGTTGAAAACCTCTTCCAATATTTTTTAGAAATTGATCACATATGAATAAATATATACATACATGAATAAAGTAATACAATAACATATACAGTCAGGGTCTATTTAGGAAAACAAAAATCATGGTAGGTATTTCAAAGAGAGGGAAATGATTTCATAGATGTTGGAAGGTTGCAAGAGCTTACAGGGACTATCGCGATAACCCAGATAATAGCAATGCAAAAAGCAGCTCCTTGTAGACTGTGGAACAAAAAGGAAAAGGTGAGCTACAAGAAATTAGAAGCTTGTAAGGTGATCCCCCTTACAACCCCAGCTAGTGCTGGTACTTCTGAGGGCGTGTGGGGTGGCTGAGCCGGGGAGGGCCAAGCAGCCAGAGGCGGTGGGCTGTGGCTAGAGCGACACTGGCAGGGACTAGAGACATAAAGTGTTCTCTTCTCCCCTCTATCCCTCCAGACTTTTCACACTGGCAGAAAGCCAACTGTCAAGAAGTTGTGGGAAATACAGTTTGCAGATCTCAGCCCCAGCACCATAGTGCAAAGTACCGAGGAGAGAGCTTGGGGCTGAGACGTGCTCAGGCCGTGCATAAACACTTCTGTCACCGGTCTCCCTGGCTTTCTCCCTCCCAGCTCTTGAGCGCCCTCTTTGCCCCTTCAGAACCTCTTGGAAGCCCATCCTCATCCCAAGTGCTTCATGCTCAAAAGTAATGTGTCATCCTCTCTGTCCCCAACCCACTTGGTTAAGATTTATCTCACCCAAGCTATAGGGAAAAAAAATAATAATCTGATGATACGACGGAAGCAACTGACACTGAGTGTTGACTGAGCTGAATGTTTGGTTCTTTACAGTTCTTAATATCCTAAAGGACTCCCATTAGGGGACTACGGGAGGTTCACTTGAAAGAAGAGTTTTCACGTGTATCATGGGGGAGGAGTTTTCTACAACATAATGGGAGAAAAGGGTCAGAAACTGGGGAAATGCTGGATGCTTATCGGAACTGCAGAGGGATAGGCCCAGCTACTGAGCAGGCTGGGTATTATTTCCAGTGATGTCCTTGTGCTGTCTGCTGGGCAAACTTGACCTTGTACATTTTTTCATAAAGTAGTAGGTCCTTCACCGCCCTTCCTCCCTGTCCTGTCAGGTGACCTGCTTCTGGCATCTCAGACCCTTTCTGTCTATAGTGCAGCTTTTTAATCCCCACCTGCAGGTCAACCATGGACCTGACTCTGGAGCAAATGCTCAGCTGAGGCAGGACAGAGTTCCAGCCCTTAAGGGTACAGTGACAGGCCTCACTGAGAGTCTGGTCATGTCCTCACAGCCCAAGTCCTTCTCTCTAGACTTGGGACCAATCTTTCTCTTGTCTTTTTCCCTTGAAGAGACATAAAATCTTGAATCTGGGCCTAGGCAGTAAGACCCTACTCCCTGCCACCTACCTCTCTGCACCTCTTGGTATCGCCTGCTACTGAATTCTCCTGCTGGCTCTACCTGCTCTCCAGTGCATGCCCGGCTGAACTCTGATCTGTTCTCACCGTGCCCCCCTGAATATCATTCTTTCCCATGAAGTGTGACTTCCATTAGCAGCAACTACATCTGCCCCCACCACACCCAAGGGGGTGAATTTAGTACCAGATCCTGCAGAGAGGGTAGGGAACTCAAGACCTTGAGATCAAGAGACAAAAATTATAAATGTGACATTATTAAGTATACTAATAAGCAAAAGGTAACTAGTAGTTCTAGAATATTCCAGAACGGGACAGGTGTTTTTACTTAGAGAAAAAAATTGTTCCCTCTGAAGAGGGTGAGGCAATACCTGATTTAGGGAGCTCTGAAGTGTTCTGGAGTCCCAGGTGGCACAAATGGTTCAGTGCTCGACTAACCGAAAGGTTGGTAGTTCAAACCAACCCAGAGGTGCCTCAGAAGAAAGGACTGGCAATCTGCTTCTAAAGGGTCACAAACTTGAAAACTTTATGGAGCAGTTCTACTCTACGCACATGGGGTGGCCATTAGTCAGAGCCAACTCAACAACAACAAAGAACAATAAGTGCTTTGGAGCTCTGAACTACCCAGGTGGGCTACAGTGCCAGGAAGTAGAGCAAGCTGCTTAACTGAGCAGCTCCCATATGCCAGGCACCTTACTGAATGATAAGGCAATCGATGCTGGAAGAACTCACATTCTACCAGGGGAGGCAGAGTGGTACACAAAAACCACAATGCAGTGCATGAGGGCATTCCTGGAGGTGTGTGCTGGGCTTGGGAGAAACCTAGGGCAGGGAACAAAGAGCTCTGTGCTAGTGGAACAAAGAGATCAGAGGATGAAACTTTTCAGATGGATAAGGAAGGATGGGGAGGAAGTTAAAAGGCAGACAAGAAGGTAATTCTAGGCAGATAAATGCCTGAGACCCCATCCTCCTTCTGCATCCACAGGAAGCTTGACCATCAGATTATCTCCTTTTGACCCTTCATCTGCTCCCCTCTCCTGGATCCTTAGACCTTTAAATGAGTTCAAGTCTCTCCAATATCCTATCATATACCATATCCCATCATATGTTTAAATTAAGTTTAAAACATCCTTCCTGTGGTACAATGAATCACGTTTATATGGCTTTTCTAGCCATGGTCTTGTAACTCCCACAAAATGACTGGCTGAGACTATGCAAATTGTGTGACTTATGGTCTACCGAGGGGATTGGTCAGTTCGTGGTCCTGCTGGGAAGACCATGCCTTGAAATTGACAAGGAGTAGGCTTATATAAGGGCCAATCCCACAGAGGTTCAGGGTCCCTGCACTGAGAGCCTCCTGGACCCAGAAGAGAGCTGTAACACTGAAGATGGTGCGAGATGGCAAGAGACAGCAGTGGTGGGCTTGCCGGACCACGGAGCGAGAGCTGAGCACCTTCGGGCAGGAGACATGCTGGGAGCTAAAAGAGTTGTACCACTTGTCTAGGCAGGGCAGAGGCTTGAGTGTGCCCTGTGCAGGGGCTGCCTTGAAGGATCCTGTGCAGAGGTCTTCCTACAGTAGGGTGGAGCCAGATGCCTCTGGGCAGAAGGCTTGCCAGCAGAGGTAGAAGAGCTGTAACGCTTGTGTGGGGCAAAAGACGCCTGAGTGTCTCCCATGCAGTGGGGACCTTGGTAGCGTGGTGGGAAGAGAGCCCTGCAGGCCTGGGTAGTATGGCAGGAGCCACCAGCAGAGGCCAGCGAGGACCAGCAGCAGAGCAGAAGCCTCAGGAGCCATGCAGGGCCTCCAAGCAGCATGGTGGTAACAGGAGGCAATGATGACATGAATACAGTATCCAACCTGAACCATGGCGCACCTGCACAGCAACACAAGAATGGAAGTGGCTAATTTGGGTGAGGATAGGCAGTTCTCCTTTGGGAATCTGTTATTGTTTACTGTTTGCTTTCTATAAATAATAATAACGGCTTCCACTTTGCCAACACTGTGTGTCTCGTGCATTCAGCTTGATCATAGATGAACAAAGCACCCACAGAATTGTTGATGCCAGTGAGTGTATATGTCTCATTCCTAGCAGTCTAATGGCTACCTGAGAGTTTGAGGCACAGCCTGTTTGCATGTGCAATGTAGATAGACAGACAAGTACTTACACTTCCCATGACTTTATGTCCTCCTCTGTCTTTAATCTTTCTATCCCACTCAAAATGTTATAAACTGGTAGACCCTGACTTACAACGTATTCAAGTTACAACAAACCACACTTATGACCAACAGTGTATCTGGAACATTGCATCTTCCTGGGAAGAAGTTATGGGAAAATGCATGCAGAGGATATGGAAAAAATTGCTGAGTTATGTGAACACACTCCAAGCATTTGATCAGGATATGATGGAAGAGATTGGTGGAAAGACTGTCCATATGGCAAGAACGCTGAATTTAGAACTTGGCATTAAGAAGGGGAATTGACAGATCAGGACTTAATGGGCTTTAAAGAGGAAAGACATGCTGAAGAAAGAAAGAATGAGGAAGAGGAAGGAGAGAAGTCAAAAAATCTTACAGTGAAAGGATTAGATGGAGTTTTTTCTAAACTAAATTAGGAGCTTCAGTTGCTTGAAAACATGGATCCAAACGCTGACTGCTTTGCTAAAGTCAACAGGCAGATTCGGGAAGCAGTGAGATGTTACCTCAAAATATATGAAGAATAAAAAAGAGCTATATAGAAAACTCTCACTAATTTTCTGACTAGAAACACCATCCCCATTCCCAGAACTTTCCACAAGTGAAGTTATTACTGCAACTGACAAAATGCCAATGTTGTCCAACTCTTCTTCATCATCCAAGTAAATTTTTCATTTGTGTGTTATGTATATATGTATATGTTAAGATTATCTGTTTACATGTAATGTTTCCAACCCCCCAAGACAAAGATGGATTTATAAAGATACTGATAATAAAAGGCAATAATAATAAAAACAAAAAAAACAAAAATGAGGTACTTGACTTACGTCGAACCAACTTATGACAGTCACCAGAATGGAATGTCGTAAGCTGGGGACTACTTGTAGAATAAGCGGGCATCGAAGTGTTATCATTATAGGAATAACTATCATTACTCATATGTGGCAGGATGTTGTTTCCCCTTTACTCACTCTCTGCCTCCTCATCCTCAGTCTTAGAAGTATTGTAACACAAACATACCTCAGTTATGCTATGAAAAATGGTTGATATGGAGTCTTTCTGGAAGACTGCTGTCTGTGTAATCCCTGAGTCCCACACTTCATAGACACTCTGTCTCTGCTTTGTCGTTCTGAGCACCTCAACGGAGTGTTGGTGTAGACTTCCTGGTAGCTCTTCTGCCTAGAGCTGTCACTGTGTTTAGCCATATACTGGGCAAGTCTCTCTGCATCTGTCCTTTCTTGTTGATCTCAGAATGGTGGTCTGTGAGTGGCCAGGACTCCCAACATGAAGAAATAAGCAATGAAATGTGTAGCCGTACTCCTGGTGAACTGGATGCATGGACCAAGAAGCCCATGTTATTAGGGTCCATGCCTCTTCTATTCCAAACATATCTGGCAAAATTCTGTAAAATATTGTCAATAATAAGGTCTGGTCCCTGGTCAAAAAAAAACCCTTCCTGTAAAAATCGACTCTCAATAATCTTTCCCTTGGTCAGAATGGATCTTATTAGGGAGTCAAGAAGCTCCCCGGATCTGCTGCCTCCTGGGAGTTAGTAGTGAAGGAGTCTGATACCTTGTTAGATCCTAGAAAGAAAAAAAAAAAAAAAGTTCATACTCATTCTGAGATATTATGGGTCAGGATAATTCTAAATAGTTCATTTGGCAGAGCAAGTCTTCTCACTGACTACATCAGGTATAAGGTCTATCTTCACTGGTTATCCTTGGCCATTTGGTCTAGAAAAACTGCTCCTTAATAGATTCTAATGTCCGATCCTCTCAAGCATCTAGTCACATGTATTGATCAAGGCACTGTGGAGCTAGGTGGTAGTGGCTGTTTTCCTAGCTTGTGGCCCTTGCAGTACCAATTCAATACCCATTACTTGGGTTTGATTTTTATGATTCTCAGAACAGCGGTCCTGTGCTGGAGAAGGCGAACACCTTCTCCCTGCCAGGCTCCTACTTTCCTCTACATTGGCCATAGCTTCAAGTCTTCCCTCTGACCCAGCACTGCTCTTCCACCTCCTTAGGGACCCAAGCCTAGAGTTGCATCATCAGCACTTACTGTGTATAGCACTTGCAGTATGGGCCCCAGGCTTTTGGCCATGACTTTTTGCTTGAAGAAAGGATCCCACCAGCGGGTTTTTTAAGATCGAATGTATAAGGTATAGCTGAATGCCGAGCCAGAAGGGTGGAGGGACTGCAACAATCCTCCACTCACTGAGGAACCAGAAGAGTAGGTGGTGGGACTGCCTATGGGATCCACCCAGCCTGACAGCAGTGTTCCAAGCCAGGTCACAGAAGAACACCACCTCTCCACCACCCACTGCGAAGACAAAGTGGGGCTAGAGACACAGCTACCTTTTAAAAAATAAATATATACATATTACTTTTAATATTAAAGAAAATCAAATGAGACTACATTTGATCTGTGGTTGTTAGGATAAAAAGCAAGAACTCAGTGAAAGGACCAGGAAACTCTCAGGTGAAGAAGATTCCACACAACCCCCAAGTCATATTTAGTGATCGTGGCAGAAAAATCTCTTAAATGTCTAAGAAACAAAACACATTTTGCTGTTATGCTCAAACTAAGGCATTTATTATGGGCTTTACATCTTAAATAATATCTTGGTTCCCAAAGGAACAGCTTCCACTAATTCCAAATTAAGCTTTCAAAAGTTTACTTGTTACATTCCTTGCTCAACACAAAACAGGTTAAATATTAACTACTTCAACAATCCAATTTAGTTACTTTTCCTTAAAAAGCATGCAGTAAAGTTGAAAATCAAAAGAGAAAACTGTAAACATTTTGTGGTTTGGCTAAAGTAGAGTTCACGTCATGATGATTCGGTATCTTCTAATACATATTTCTGACAGTTACCATAAATTTCAGAAAGGTAAATCCATTCACTAAAATTTCAAAATAAATTTTTTTTTTTTTTTAAATGTAAGTGCAATAATATTAGCCTTTCTTTGCCAGGTGGCAACTTGAATTTTTGCAGGAGTGATTATTAACACTTCTTTGCAGCTGATTACAGCTTTACTTTTCTCTCATTTCAAAAATATCAATTGCACATTGTTCCTTCAACTGAATAACTGGATTCTTTAAAGACACAGGTTAGCTGTTTCACTGCATTTGGTAACAGGATAGAAATTCTGATCCATCATTCTTTTATCTGTAAAGAAAACAGACAAACAAAAAAAAAAATTTGCTGTAGTTAATCATATTACTAAAAACAGTAACAAAAGGAAAATGACAGTGATGTAATTATTACGTCAGGAAACTTCTTCCCCCGTAACTTTCTCCCTTCCCTAGTCATGTTATTTCTGAGGTTTAATATAACTGGTTATTTTCCACAAGAAATTCTCTTGCTTTTAGAATGCACTTTTATAAAGAATGCCCTGTCAGATTAAACATGATGCTGATGACAGCAATGATATTAGCTAACATGTACTGAATGCTTTACATGGGCCAATTACTGTGCTAAGTGCTTTGTGTGGATCATTTCATTTCACAACAACTCTAGGAGGTTGTTATTGTTAGTTGCTGTACAGTCGATTCCAACTCATGGCAACACCGAGTAGATCTGATTATCATACTTTTACAGATGAATAAATTTAAGGAGAGATTTTATACGTGTGCTGCTAGCAGTCGGTAGAGCAAGATTACAAACTTGGGCAGTTTAACTCCAGAGCCTTTCTCTTCACCTCCACCCTACACTGCCTTCCACATATATTTTACATAAATGATGTACATAAAGTTTCTTGGTGCTTTAGAAACTTAAGAATAAGATTTTACATGATACATGTGTAACTGAATTTTGATGCAACTTAAGAGTCTGTCCTTGAAGTATACATTCAATTAAAGGAATTGAGTAAGTTTTATGTAAACAATCATGAAATAATGAAGCCCCTTTAATAATATAAGATTCCTATTAATCATGACAGTATGGAAAAAAATTTCAGTTGCTGATTTTTTCTGGGTTCATTAAGGCTATTTTCTCCAAAAGTCAACTCTACCTTGCATTATATAATAGAAACATTAGGAGCCCTGGTGGCACACTGGTTAAAGCGCTCAGCTGCTAACCAAAAGGTTGGTGGTTCGAACCCAACAGTCACTCCACGGGAGAAAAATGTGGCAGTCTGCTTCCGTAAAGACTTTTAGCCCTGAAAACCCTACGGTAGTTCTACTCTGTCCTACAGGGTCACTATGAGTTGGAATCAACTCGACGGCAGTGGGTTTGGGTTTTCTGAAACATTACTAGTATGTTAATTGAATTTTTTAAAAGACCATTTTAAATGAACTAAGAGACAATTATTTAAAGAAAAAAAAATTTAATAAGGGCTCTTCTATTATTTTAGTATGCGGTTCTAATGCCATAGCTGTTTCCTTAAATCATAAAACCTCAGTCCACCATCACCATCTGTTGCCAAAGTCGACTTGGACAGAACTATGCTCCATAGGGTTTTTAATGGCTGCTTTTTTGGAAGTAGATCACCAGGCCTTTCTTCCGAAGTCTGAGTGGACTTGAACTTCCAACTTTTTGGTAAATAGCCAAGCATGTTAACTGTTTATACCACCCAGTGACCTCAGTAATCATCTTTAAAAGGTAGGAAAAAAAAGACATCATAACCATGGATATGAAATCAATTACTTTAAAATACCTCAGTGACTACACCAGCAGCTATTGTAGAACCACTGTAACGCAGCATGAACCTCCCCAGTTCTTTAAAATCTTTGTATAGCTCAAGAGCGATTGGTCTTTGTGTCTGTAGCTCCACCAATGCATTCTGGCCTTTAGTCAACAACCTACCAAAAAAAACAAGAAAAGGATACACAGCAGAGGTGAATAAATAAATGTAATAACAACCACCACCTGAAAAAGAGATATTTCACATTCAATAAGCACATCAACAGTCTTTTAAAAACAAAAAAGAAAAAAATTTAAATAAAAAGATATGCCTTTGAGTTTCCTGGGTTAGCTGAATGAAATGAGAGGAGTAATCTAGACTGAGGAAACATTAGCTAGTTCACATATGTTTTTTATTAGTCTTCTGAACACAACACTATCCCTTGAAGGACCACTATAACCTAAAATGCTCAAGGCCCCTCCTGACCAATGCCTTCCAGTTCATTTCTTCAGCTATAGATCTTTCCTAGGAAATTGAGAAGTTCTCTCATAAAAAATAGATTTTTTTAAAAAACAGGTTTAATCCTACAAAGGGGTTATATGCATTTTAAAAGATGAATACAATGCCCTATGTCTTCTCAAGTAAAATACTAATTGGTGGACATATGTGTTAGGAAGTTATTTGTAGAATCTCCTGGTACCAAAAGACTAAACTCCTAACTCATTCTCTCTCTCTCTCTCACACACACACACACAGAGCCATAGGAACAGTGGTTCTTTAATGGATTCAGGATGAAAATCATTTAAGGAGCATATTCAAAATATGTCTGTTGAAAACAAAAGGGATGGGGCATGGGCCAGATTATGAAAGGCTTCTTACAAACGAGCAAACAAAAAGACACAAAACCTTGTACATGGGCCCCACCGAGGCTTACTGAAAGGAGTATCTGGGGGTAGAACCCAAAAAGGGACATTTTGAAAATGTTCTCCAGTTTATTTCAATGTGCTCTAGAAGGATAGAGAAAAGCAATTGTAAACTACCCCTTTAGGGACTCATAGAAGATGCCAAACAGGTTTCTAAAAAAATACATCAAAGTTTCCAAATACTGGATTAGAAAGAACAGCATCTAATAAACTCAGAACCTATGCTTAATTTAGTTTCTAGAAAGTTCTGTTTCATTCTACATAATCGAGTCTACTATATGCCTAAACTGGAATGAAGGGGAGAGGCCAAACCGTGCTGGTGCAAAATAAGAGAAATGAATAAGTTACATACAAGGTCACAGGGAAGAGGGACAGGGAAAGCTAACATGACAATATATTAGACCATAATCATTGAGCTAGGAATTCATAACTCAAGCAGGAAGGGGAGAATTCGAGATCAGATATGATGAGCCAACTTCAGATTGAGAATTCTCCAAATCAATTGTCTAGGTAAAACAACCTGGCTTCTGCCAAAAAATAATAATAATAATAATAATAATAAAATTAATGTGAATTACTTGACTACGTTAGAATCCTGGTTCTGCTACTTGATAGCTCTGTGACCTTCAGAATGATATGCAATCTCTCTAAGCCTCAATTTCCTTATCTGAAAAATGGGAAAAATAATAGTCTCTGCTGCTTATAGCTGCTGAGAATATAAACCATGTGAAAGTATTAATGACACAGCATAGGAGATAGTGGTCCTTAAGAAATGTTAGTTCTGTATCACATTTCTCAGAACATTTATGGCAAAAACTCATCCCAGAAGCTAAAGATTCAGCTTAAAAATAAAGAACCATATTTAAGAAAGAGATAAAGTAGCTCTTTCTTCCTAATTAAAGGAGAAACAGGTACAGGTTTAGAGCAGTATGAAGATCGTCTCTTCCACTTGCAGCCAACCCATTAACCCATTAACCACCTTGGGCCTCCTACACAGGTGCAAAGGATGGGGAACAACCAAAGACTGAAAAGGGGGATTTCTGGGTGGGATTCCCCAGAGGGCTGAAGTAAGGAAAACCCCATAGCTGAAGCAGCCAAGTCAAACTGTGGTTAATCTTTAGTTGAATTAGGGTAAGAAATCTGTATTTTGTAACATTCATCTCTAGTCTTTTGTATTTTATTTTTATTCAGAGAACTTAGTTTCTCAGAAAGCATTTCCTTTAAAAAACCCTGATCTTGTCTCATCCAAAGGGGAATTGTCCACACCTAGCCCTGGATATTAATGGCAATCAGAGGGGACCAAAACAGTGGAGGTGATCAGCTTAGCTTAAGGATCCAAGTGGACTTTGAACACAAAGGAACATGCCTTTCAGGTGGCGGTAAACTAGGGAATACACAGTATTGTAGATCACTTTCTTCCTGGGGTTGTTCTTCGCATAGGGAATGATTCTCATTTAAGGAAGTAATAAGAAAGTTGAGGAAAGCACCCCGCTGAAATTTGGAAGTAGTGGCTAGGCATAATTCAAATTCATCTTTAAAAATGTAGTACTGAGTTTTTAAATTTCTCCTCCCCCTCTTTTTTTTTTTTACATCTCCATGCTTGATATACACATATAAATTTATATTTACATTTTTACTTACAATTCACACCACTACCACCACATATAACAAATTATATCTAGCATTTGTATTTTAACAGAAGATTACATATTTGTGTTTGTTTTAATCCAGTCCTTGAAAAAAACAATGATTTCTGGAACAAGTGAAAATGGATTTACATACCACAAAGAGAAATACTGTACAATCAGGTTAATTTGTAAGGAATTTCCTTAAATTGCTTGTGGTTATTATTTCTGCATTAAAACACTCACTTCGGCTTTTTCTTTGTGACTTCACCGGTGCTTTTGCTTAAGACACTGATCAGTCTTTTCATAACGGCAGGCTCACTTACAGTTTGGTAGTGTAACAGCACCTAAACAAAAAATTGTAACATGGAAATCTGTTGAGCAAGCACTTCCTGCCCTTTATTTTGGCACTTACACTTAATCAGATTAATTATATACAATTCAACATACTGCCTGGAGTCTTTCAGGATCTCTAGTTGCTTCCTCTAAATCCCACCACTCTAACATTAGTTAAGTTGCTAAAGGACAAAGGCCACGGAAGGCAGGACCAATTTTGACACTGCCACTTACTGTATAAACTTTGGTAAATTACATAGCCTTCCCGTCAGTTTTTTTTCTTCTGTAAAAGGTAGAGGATAACAACATCTTAGGGTTTTGTAAAGATTACGAGAAAAAAATTATCACTTAGGACAATTACGGTTATTAATATTATAAGGAGCAGTAAGAAAAGAACCTGAGATTGAACCCCAAATCTTTCACTTTACTCTCTATCTCCAATTTCCTCAGGTGTAAAATAACATAAGCCTTACAGGGTTGTGAGAAGAATTAATAGAACTGGATGCAGTGCCTTACATAGCAGATGTTTCAACAAGTGTGAATCATTTCATCATAAAAATGAAGAAGGAAGGGCCATGTCATAGTCAATAGCAATTAATATATTCATTGTTAGAAAATGAGAATAAAGTATTAGAAGTATAAAAGTAAAGAGAAAAGGAAAAAAAAGCATTGTGTGATGTGATTTACGTGTATTATTTAATTCATACAAGAGGTTAGCCAGGCGGTGAGATCAGACAGCTGGGTTCAAATTCTGACTTATCACCTTCTAACCGTGTGATTCAGAGCAAGTTCTTTGACAACCCACTACTCCCACCATCCCAGCCTCAGGATCCTTAGCAATAAAATAAGGAAAATCAGATAATGCCATTTTTAAAGTGGTATCCAGCAAATGATAAATATTCAGTTCACTGATGACCTTATACATTAGCTATTATTGTCCATGTTTTGTTAAGGAAATTTACTATCAGAAAGATTAAGTACCTTAATGTGGCCATGGCGATATGTGCCAAGGCTGAATTTTATGCTTAGATACATTATAATTACAAACCTCAACATACTGCCACTACAGCTTACTAAGGAACCTGTAGAAATCACATGGATGGAAACTCTCACCTTATAAAAGAGGAAGCTGAGGTTTGGAGAGAACCTAATCCAAACCAGAATATAGTTGTTATTATTCAAATAATAAGCATTAAGTGTACAATATAAGTCTTTATGTGTAAATGTCTATAGTTTAGATACAGTAGAAAAACCAAATCTCCAGCAAGGACCAAAGCCATTAAAGTTCAGTTGGCTTGTAAATACCATTTTATGCTATGTTTGAAGAAACACTAACACCTCTACTCTGCAATTTTCTGGCTAAAATAGTTGGTACATTCGGAAAACAGAAATGCAAGATCAATGGGGATGCACAACCCTGAACTTTGAAGCGTTCTGAATACTGAGGTAGGAAGTCATTCAAGTAGCATCTTACCAATTCTATTTCTGTCTACTTCTCTCTTTCCCGCTGTGACAACAGTAGTCCCTGACACTCTCAGCTCTCATCTGAACTAAAATACAGGCTCCTACCTGGTCTCTCTGTCACTACTCTTGTCCCTCTTATAAACTTTTATTCATATAACTTATTCTTCAAACTGATTATCAGAATGATTTTTTCCAAAATACAAATTTAATGACATTTCCTTGCTTTTTAAAACCCTAGAAACTTTTAATTCCACCACAGGGCATCAAGATTCACCTCAATGTGACCTTTGCTTACCTCTCCAGCCTCATCTTTCTCCATTCTTCCTTGCAATCTATATTCCAGACATACTGAGCTTTCATTTTCTACATGTACCAACTTTCTAACCTTTAGGCCTTTGTATGGCTATGCCCTCTGGTTAGCACACATTACCCATCCCTGCTGTTTCACTGGCTAACTCCTACACATCCTACTCAACTTGCAGATCCCAATATAGAATCACTTCCTGCAAGAAGCTTGTACAATAACTCCTCTACATAACATCTCACTTTACTGGAACTGCTAGTTTAAATGTCCATCATCCTATATAAATATAAATTCTGTAAGAAAAAGAACTATGTATATCAGTGCCAGACATTTATCTGGCACTCAGGAAGTACTTGTGGAGAAATACAGTAAAAACACATGGAGAAAATCAGTCATACAGCGTTTAAAAAAACAAAACATTCACATGAACCTCCATCACTCTACAAAGGCAAAACTGGTTTTCTTTCTCTACGGCATCAGACTGCTGTGAACTGGAATGCTTCCTAAAGAATTAATAACCAATTCTTATCTTAGGATAAAAATTGTCCCAAAGCATGGTAAAAGACTAAGAACCACTTCTGTTCATTCAGTGGATTCAGGTCTCAAATAACACCAGTGTAATGTAAATATAGGTCTAAATATCTAAGTGTCTGCCAGTTTGTCATACTGTGGTGGCCTGCATGTTGCTGTGATGTTAAAAACTTTGCCACAAGTATTTCAAATACCAGCAGGGTCACCCATGGTGCTATTCATAAGATTTTCACTGGCTAATTCTTTTCGGAAGTAGACCACCAGGCTCTTCTTCCTACTCTTAGTCTGGAAGCTCAGCTGAAACCTGTCCACCATTGGTGACCTGCCGATATTTGGAATACCAGTGGCATAGTTTCCAGCATCACAGCAACATGCAAGCCCCCACAGTACGAAAAACTGACAAACACGTGTTCTGTTGTACATAGGGTCACTATGAGTCAGAACTGACTCGATGGCACCTAACAACAACAACAACAAACACCCATGGTGGACACGTTTCAGCAGAGCTTCCAGACTAAGACAGCAGGAAGAAGGACCTGGCAGTCCACTACTGAAAAAATTGGCCAGTGAAAGCCTTACGAATAGCAACAGAATATTGTCTGATATACTGCCAGAAGATGAGCCCCTCAGGTTGGAAGGCACTCAAAATATGACTGCGGAAGAGATGCCTCCTCAAAATAGAGTCGACCTTAATGACCTGGATGAAGCAAAGCTTTTGGGACCTTCATTTGCTGATGTGGCACAACTTAAAATGAGAAGAAACAGTAGTAAACATCCATTAATAATTGGAACATGGAAAGTACAAAGTATGAATGTAGGAATACTGGAAGTCGTCAAAAATGAAATGGAATGCATAAAGATTGACATCCCAGGCATCAGTGAGCTGAAACGGACTGGTGCTGGCCATTTTGAATCAGACAATCATACAGTCTACTATGCTGGGAATGACAAATTAAAGAGGAATGCGTTGCACTCATTGTCAAAAAGAACATTTCAAGATCTAGCCTGAAGTACAACACTGTCAGTGATAGGATAATATCCACACACCTACATGGAAGACCAGTTAATACGACGATTATTCAAATTTACACACCAACCACTAATACTAAAGATGAAGAAATTGAAGATTTTTACCAACTTCTGCAGTCTGAAATTGATCAAACATGCAATCAAGATGCATTAATAATTACTGGCAATTGGAATGTGAGAGTTGGAAACAAACAAGAAGGATTGGTAGTTAGAAAATATGGCCTTGGTGATAAAACGATACTGGAGATTGCATGATAGAATTTTGCAAGACCAACAACTTCTTCATTGCAAATACCTTTTTCCAACAACATAAGCAAGGACTATACACATGGGCCTTGCCAGATGGAAAACACAGGAATCAAATCGACTACATCTGTGGAAAGATACAATGGAAAATCTCAGTATCACTAGTCAGAACAAGGCCAGGCGCTGACTGTGCAACAGATCATGAATTCCTCATGTACAAGTTCAAACTGAAGCTGAAGAAAATTAGAACAAGTCCACAAAAGCCAGAGTATGACCTTGAGTATATCCCACCTGAATTTAGAGACAATCTCAAGAACAGATTTGACGCACCGAACACTAATGAACAAAGACCAGACGAGTTGCAAAATGACATCAAGGACATCATCCATTAGGAAAGCAAAAGGTCATTAAAAAGACAGGAAAGAAAGAAGAGACCAAAATGGATGTCAGAAGACACTCTGAAACTTGCTCTCGAATGCAGAGTAGCTAAAGCGAAAGGAAGAAATGATGAAGTAAAAGAGCTGAACAGAAGATTTCAAAGGGCAGCTTGAGAAGACAAAGCAAAGTATTATAATGAAATGTGCAAAGACCTGCAGTTAGAAAACCAAAAAGGAAGAACATGCTCAGCATTTCTCAAGCTGAAAAAACTGAAGAAAAACTTCAAGCCTGGAGTTCCAATACTGAAGGATTCTATGGGCAAAATACTGAATGACACAGGAAGCATCAAAAGATAATGGAAGGAATACACAGAGTCACAGTGCCTAAAAGAATCAGTCAACGTTCAACCATTTCAGGAAGTAGCATATGATCAAGAATTGATGGTACTAAAGGAAGAAGTCCAAGCTACACTGAAGGCTCTGGCAAAAAACAAGACTCCAGGAATTGGCAGAATACCAACTGAGATGTTTTAACAAACGGATGCCACACTGGAAGTGCTCACTTGCCTATGCCAAGAAATTTGGAAGACAGCTACCTGGCCAGCCAACTGGAAGAGATTCATATTTGTGCCCATTCCAAAGAAAGGCGATCCAACAGAATGTGGAAATTATTGAACAATAATATTATTAATATAACAGGAAGTAAAATTTTGCTGAAGATAATTCAAAAATTGTTCCGGTACTACATCAACGGGGAACTGCCAGAAATTCAAGCTGGATTCAGAAGAGGACTTGCAAAGAGGGATATCATTGCTGATATCAGATGGGTGTTGGCTAAAAGCAAGGAATACCAGAAAGAGGTTTACCTGTGTTTTACTGACTATACAAAGGCATTCAAATGTGTAGATCATAATAACAAATTATGGATAACACTGTGAAGAATGGGAACTCCAGAACACTTAATTGTGCTCATGCAGAACTTGTACATAGACCAAGAGGCAGTGGTTAGAACAGAATAAGGGGATACTGCATGGTTGAAAATCAGAAAAGGTGTGCATCAGGGTTATATCCTTTCATCATACTTATTCAATCTGTATGCTGAGCAAATAATCCAAGAAGCTGGACTACATGAAGAACTTGGCATCAGAATTGGTGGAAGACTCATTAACAACCTACGATATGCAAATGATACAACCCTTGCTTGCTGAAAGCAAAAAGGACTTGAAGCACTTACTAATGAAGATCAAAAACTTCATTATGGACTACATGCCTTCAGTATGGATTACACTCCAACTTAAAGAAAACAAAAATTCTCACAGCTGGACCAATAAGCAACATCATGATAAATGAAGAAAACACTGAAGTTGTCAAAGATTTCATTTTACTTGGATCCACAATGAACGCCCATGGAAGCAGCAGTCAAGAAATCAAAGGACATATTGCATTGGGCAAATCTGCTGCAAAAGACCTTTCAAAAGTTCAAAAGGCAAAGACGTCACTTTGAGGACTAAGGTGTGCCTGTCTCAAACCACAGTATTTTCAATCACCTCATATGCATGTGAAAGCTGAGCTGGGCAATGAAGAAGAATTGATGCCTCTGAATTTACAGTGTTGATGAAGAATACTGAATATACTACAGACTACCAGAAGAACAAACAAATCTGTCTTGGAAGAAGTACAGCCAGAACGCTCCTTAGAAGCTTTCGGACATGTAATCAGGAGGGACCAGTCCCTGAAGAAGGACATCATGCTTCATAGCGGATCAGTGAAAAAGAGGAAGACCTTCAACGAGATGGACTGACACAGTGGCTGCAACAACGGGCTCAAACGTAGCAATGACTGGGGATGGCACAGGACCGGGCAGTGTTTTGTTCTGCAGTACACAGGGTCAATAGTGGGAAGTGACTAGACAGCCGGCACCTAACAACAACAACAACAAAATATCTAAGACACATCTCTTTCACAACAGACAACTCAGGTAAGTAGACAGGATTCCCTTCATTTAGCTTAGGCATGACTAAGAAACTGCTCTCTATGGCTTGCCAAATTCAGAAGAAAGGCAGCATGGGACCCTAACTAAATTCTTTCTAACTTTTGTGAACTCTTTGTGGGTTCTGGGGTAAAATCAGGGAGGAACGAAGATTGAGTTGTGGCAGTATGGGATTGGGTCAGTTTTATTTGTCTATCTCCAGAGCATAAGTAGTGGCTCAAAAAAAAAACAAGTAGTTGAATATATGACTGAAAAAAAATCTACATGCATAAAAATAGGAAGTGATTAGATATATCTTATATTTTAATTCATGTTGTACATAACTCAAAGTCATCTGTAATTCAAAGCAATCTGCAGTATCATATAGTAGGGAAAAAAATCAATGGTTTTCAGAGCAAAAAGTGCTGAGTATGAGACCTGACTCAACCACTTACTATTCATATAATCATAACCTCTTGAGTCTCCAATTCCTCATCGGTAAATGGGGACAATAATAATGAAGGTCCACAAACCCTTAGCTGGGATTCAAAATCTCTAAAGACTGAAAACCGGAAGTTTTTTTTTCTAAATCTGTTGCAACCCCTTTGGCAGCAAAACCAGACGGGAATTTAAGTGAGGTAATTTATAGTCCTTATTTATCCCACTTCCTGTTGTGCTGCAGAAATATTAACGCATCTGATTACAGTGTGCTGCTCCATTCTCTGTTAGGGGTTTTACATGTGTCATATTACATTTCTAAAATCCAGAAATATCTTAATTCTGAAACACACTGGCCCGAAGGGTTTCAGATAATGGTTAGGATTCTGTACTTGATATGAGGTTGTGAGAACTGAATTATCTAGTGTTCTATAAACTATAATGGGCTAGATAATATGTTAGGTGCCCAAATAAGTCAAGTTACTATTTTCCTTAAACCTACAGGTAACCTATTTTTAAAAAATACCAGATAAGATGAGTTTAGTTAAAATCAAATCCATTCTTCTATTTTTCCTCTTGAAAACATACAGAGTTTACCATATAAACCAAGGGAAACCTGAATATACTTATGTTGCATTAAAACTCAATCCCAAAATAGTGAAATTTTCATTGCTTAGGAGCCTTTCCTTGGTTAAAAAAAAAAATCAAGTTTTTTCCAATAGGGAGGGGTCACTGAATTGACTGACAAAATTTGATCTTCTTTTCTGAAACAAATTTCATCCTGGTATTTGTGAATCAATATATTCAGGTGGAATCTCATAAAGCTGCACTGAAAAACTTTCAATTCATGTTTATTTTTAAGAAACAACAGTAGACAGGAAGACAGTATTACTATTCAAAGTAACTACTGACTTCTTGACCTCTCTACCTCTACATTGGCAAATATTATTGTTGCATGAGTAAAAACATACAGTAACCACCCTCTCCACCTTTTCCCTTGTAGGATACGTTGCTTTCTTGCTTTCTAAGAATGAGTTCTGTTTACCCATATGCAATCAGCTCGTAGTTACCGTGCTAACTATACGTGAATTCTGAATATTTAAAAATTAAATATTTTCAACTATAGCAATTTTTTTGGAAAGGGGCTTTTACTCTTTTTTAGTGTGTAGGAGAAATGTAATTACAAAAGTACTTAGATGTATCTTACAAGTGTAATTTTTATATGATCATATTCATATAAAAAATAGCTATGAAGAATTGTAAGCAAAGTACACGGTTATTGCTTAATTTCAAATACAGACATATCAACATAAAATTAATTTCAATGAGCTAAATAAAAGTATTCCCAAATCTAAAACACCATCACTAACTTGAAAAAAGTTTAAAGGTCCAATGTTACTATTACTGTCTTATTTTTATCTCAAAGATGCATCAAATGGTGAAAATGACCCATTTATATTTCCAAGGGCAAAGCATTTAATTCCACTGACATGAACTGGTTTTATTATCGTGCAGAATCTATACTATATGAGCTGATCAGACTAAAGAAAGTCTAATGGGAAAATGTTCATCTGTTAACTAACAAAAGCAAGGTACCAAACTATGAAGCCTATGGTTCCAAATGTAAGAAAAAAATTACACATAAAACAAGGAATTTCTGCTATTGACAAGTCATATCTTTCCTGGATAAGTAACATTATAGTATCAGATCTCCCTCTCCCTATAAAATGTGCATTTTAAAACGATACCGGTTAATGATGACCTGCAGACCAGCCTCACAGTATGCAGGGTCTTAAAGTGCTGCTTCCGCACAATTAGGGACTCCTCTATGTGGAAAAGCTCCAGGACGCACCCATAAATACCACTGGGTGGATAATACTGTACGCACATATGAAAATACACTGAAATCTAAACAGTAACATGGATTCTGCATCTACAGAGCATTCTTATTTTCTTTTTTCTTTTTGTGTTTTACAAAATTTTCTCTAACAATGTAATACTTTCATAATCAGAAAAATTACTTATAAGCATTATTAAACAAAACAAAAACAAAGACTCAATCTAACATTAGTTAAGTGGCCTTTAAAACACAGTAAAAAGCATTTATTTACCATTTCCCCTGGGTGAATTTTATTATCATCAGTCTGTAACATCTTGATTATAAAGTATCTTCTCAATGCCTCTTTTTAAAAAATCCTCAGGATAAAGGAACAAATAAAAAACAGTAATAATTTCCAAATTCTAATTTTATGTTTTTCTGAGTTAGAGTAATAAGATATTACTTGAAAATAACTATAGCATCAGTGCTTGTAAAGAAACTTACTATTTTTTAAGATAAAGTTATTCTGACTTTATAAAACAGTAACAGTAAAACATTTTGAAACTTACGGGAAATCCTTTAGTGATAGGAATTTCAATATTAAAGATGAGGATTCGGGCTCTGAAACGAGTGCAAGCCTTAATGGGATCTCTGGGGCCACAGAATATGCA
The DNA here is from genome assembly GCA_030035585.1 of Dugong dugon. Lineage (NCBI taxonomy): Eukaryota > Metazoa > Chordata > Mammalia > Sirenia > Dugongidae > Dugong > Dugong dugon. The sequence continues at coordinate 157,557,228 of CM057464.1, forward strand.
GCCAACACTGTAGCAAAAATAAATAAAATAAATAAAGAGGGAAGGTGGATGGGAGACAAATAAACTTACATCCAGGAGGAAAATCTCTAAAACCGTTTACCAACAAAGTAAAACAATTAATTAAGGACTTTTACTAAATACTCCTTTCTGAGCTTAAAAAAAAGCATGGTTTATACCATTAGCCTTCCATTATTTTTTTGACACTGCAGATTTCACTTAAAGAATATGACAAGTATGGGTACTAACTTGTATTAATTCCAATTTTAAGTAGATTCGGTATTCTTTTCATTCCTATACTTCCACTCACTGGCGTCTATGTTTGACCAAATGAGATTCAAAATTAATACTAATTCTTTCATACGAGCTAGTAGAGTGCAAAGTCTTTGTGTTTTGAGGTCCTATACCCAAACTGATGGTTGCTTAAACTCATTTTCACACTCACTTGATTTTGATGATATCCATCCCAACCAACGTAAGACTAACATGATCTCCAGCTGCCGCCCAATCGACAGGTTCATCATGCAGGGTGATTCCTGGAAATGAGTAAGAACCAAAGCATACAGTGAAACACCTCAATGTCAAACCATAACAACCAAGAGAGTCTGGCTGATTTGTGCTTCATCAGACAGTACTCATCATTTTCAATATGAATGGACTGAGAGTGACAAGTGTAACTGTGAGCGTTGCGGAAACACACTGCCTCTAGACTTCACTCTTCTAGAACACCACCCTAAACATAAAGTGACTTCTATTTGCCCATAAAAGGATGATTTCTGCTTATTTAATCAAGATTTTTATACTCATTTACTCAGCTGATAGATTCATTTAAAAAAAAAAAAAAAAACCTCATTGCTGTTGAGTCCATTCCAAGTCATAGTGACCCTACAGGACAGAGCAGAACTGCCCTATGGGGTTTCCAAGGTGGTAAATCTTCATGGAAGCTGACTGCCACATCTTTCTCCTACAATAGCTGCTAGTGGGTTCAAACTGCCAACATTTCAGTTAGCAGCCAAGAGCTTAACCACAGGTTCTATTTAAATACTTCACTTATAATAATGGATGCAGGCTTAATAATGGCACAAATCAAATTATTTTTAATGACATAAAATATAGGACTGGGTAAGACACCTAGTAATATTTTATTCTCTTGAGCTTTGCTTTTAATTAGACAACTACTTAAACTACATAGCCTGTCTTCTCCAAGTAATCCATGGGGATTAGTGCTCAGTCAGTATTTCAGAGGGTCCTCATCAGCCCCCTCAACTATCCTTGGCTCAAAAAGAATTCTTCCCAGAAAGAGCTCTGCATACTGATAACTGGTTTATGAAAAGAGATACTTTTAAGAAAACAATGATAATAAAATTTAAATGAAAAATGATTCCAGGTGTTGCAGATACCTATACTACCTAGAGGTAGTTCTGGACAGCAATTCCAAAGGGCAATATTCAGTCTATTCAAAAGCTTTTAAAAGAGATCCCATATTTTCTGAACATAAGGGCAAATTTATAGAGAAAGTTTCTTTCTATTGGAGCTTGGTCCTTTTGATGAAGACTGTGTATAGGCCAGCCACTGTGCAGTAGCCCTTGATTAACCTGTTTTTAGTAAATTACCATCTACTCATGTCGTTCTGAAAATACTCATTTTTTCCACGCAGCATACTCTTAACGGACAGTTTATAGACTTTTAGAGTTCAAGGAGAACTATAACAGCTCTGAGAATTATGATTCTGGAGGTCATGAGAGAATCAATCTGTAAGGTCTGATAAATTTGGGGTCACAGTTTAATTCATGTCTGCTGATTATGAGAAAAGAAAATCTTATTCTCAAAGTAGCATGCTAACAAAGAAATTAGTATTTCAAAGTTTTGTAGCCCTTGATCACCTAAAAAGACCAAAAGCAGTGAGCTATACTTACAAACATTCCCTTACTTAGCTTTACATTTAGGTTACACTATGTTACCAAAGCAGATATTCATTGATTTTTTATCATCTTCAAGAAATTTGCTTTAAAAGTGAATAGACTCATTCAACCTAAATGTACAATGAAATTTATAAACTAGTCAGGTACAACTCTGAATATAAACTATAAATTAAAAATAACGGAAAAATACTGAAACTATATATATATATATATATATACACATATTCCCAATAGGTCATACTTAAGTTTAAATTTCTTACAAATAATATTACAGTATAAAATAGATCTTCAACAGACTGAAGTCAAAGGCTTAGTTAGAAGCTAGATCAATGTTAAGTATGGAATTATAAACTTTTAATCAGAATTCAGAAAAGAATCAATGTGTAAACGTTAAGGACGAATGATTAAAAGGTAGAAATGGTGGTCAGTCATTATGAAACGATGCACGTTAGGTCTATATGCAAAAGCAGGGACTGTGGTTCTTTACACTAGTTCAATTTCTCTTTCCGACACTAGGTTTTTCTTTATTTGCATTTTATTTGCATATTTATATCTTCCTGTAAAATATTCTTTTGGTATAAACATGATCAAAGCTGTTAACTTGTAGTAATTCTGAAATACACACTGCAAACAACAGATGGTAGCAGTCTGCTTTGCCAGTGACTACTCAGTGTCAGGTTAGGTTTAGATTTATTTTCTGCTACACATTACAATTTTAAATGTATCTGTCAGGTGTCTATACATTTGATTAAACCCTAACCAGACTTCCTGAATCAGTGTCAAAAAAGAAAACATTGCCACAATTGGAATATTATATGTACATATATACACCCATACTCACATCAGAAAAAAATCGTTTAATGTTTTCACATTCTTATCTTCAACAGTTAGTATCATTTTGACAGTTACAATTTCAGTAAGCGTTAATAACTAAACTACTTAAAATAATCTGCTGTCTTAACTTTAAGGTTTGTTAAGCAAGAGTCTCGAGGAGGAATACCTTTTGTAGTACAAGTTTCGTTAGGAGGCATTGCTAGTAGTCGGTCACCAGTCTGGATATAACCAGCTTCAATTTTGCCAGTTACACAAAATCCAGATCCTTGATCTGCAAAGCATATCAAAATCTCATACAGATTCATAAAGCAATATTATCTGATGATTAATACTCTACTAGCTATATTTAGTTCACTGGTATTTATAAATTTGTAGTTCAATGGACATTAAGCAATAATCATTTCCTAATTTTTAACATAGCTACTAAATATGACATACCACATTCTATTCTCGTTAAGATTTTCTTAAAAATGACAATATTCATATTATAAAAAGTAAGGATTCATTCCTTTCCAAATATTTATTGAGTGCTTACTTAGTACCAGACACTGGGGATAAAGAGATGAAACTATAAATCCCTACCTTTAAGGAGTTTACACTAGTGAAGAGAAAGACAAAAACAATTACTTTGTAACAAGACAAATGCTATTTATAATGTGCAATGGAAACACAAAAAAATGTGCAACAAAGAAACCATGATGGGGGAATGATTACACTTTGAAGAAGGACCGTGAATTTGCCAGGTGACTTGTGTATATAGGTAGGAGGAAGACGCTGCTGAGCCAGGAAACTGCCATGTACAAAGGTACAGAGTCATAACTGAATGTGGTCTGAGCTAAGAGCCAAGTGCACCTCAAATGATGGGACTATATGGAATACTGGGAAAAGGCAAGACTTCAGGCTACAGAGACAGGTAAGGGGTGAATCATAAAGGGGCCTCATAAATTACACTAGGAGTTTGAATTTCTTCCTTCAGTTAAGTAATGGAAGCCAGTAAAGACTGTGAACAGGGAAGTGCAGTGATTGTACTTCGGTATTACAGCAAAGTGAAGGTTGATGAAATCCACACACACTGGGGCATAAAGGGAATGAATTCAAGAATTTAGGAACAAGGAATGAGAAGTTTAGAGTGATAACGTCAATGGTGGATAATGACAAAAAGAGAAAAATCTGAGATGGGGATGCCATTAACTGTGTGACAGGATATAAGGGAAAAAGATCAATTCTGGCCTTGTGCCTTTGAGGCCTAAAGGTGGAAAAGATGTACCCCAAGAGGCACCAACCACACAGAATGGTACCCCGAGAGTCCACTCCTGGGGGGACGTCCAGAAGCAGTTAGACACGTGGGTCTGGAGAATAGTAGAATATGTTTGGGATGGCGATACAGATTTGGGAAGCATTAAGATGCAGGAGGTAGATGAACTCACAGATGTCCAAAAGGAGCGTGTGGAATAAGAAAGAGGGCTGAGGCAGTATAATACCAATTCAGGGACAGAGAAAAAGGAGCCCACAGAGAAAAGACAGAGAAGGTCAGAGAGAGAGTCAGGTTAGCAGGACAAAGTGGGTCACAGAAACCAAGGGAGAAAAGTTTCAGGGTGAGTGTGGCTAACAGCATCAGAAGCAATGCCAGGATTAAGTAAGATAGAACTGAAAAGTGGGTACAGACTTTGGCAACCAAGAAGTCATTTGGTAACCTCAGTAGGAACACTGAGAGGAGAGCAGAAGCCAGGAAGCAGACAGAAGAGAGAACAGGAAGTGAGAAAGTAGTCAGCAAGCATTGTTAATAAAAAGAAAATCATGCATCTCTTGTATTTTAAGTAGATAACTGACATTTTGGAAACCATAACCATATTTCCTCTACTAGAATGCTGAAGCTAATAATAATACATTTCAATTTCACTGCATGATTTTTTCGAAGCACTCTTCATTCATTCATCTATTATTTGTTTATTAAATGGATATTATGTGTCAGACACTGGGCTACGTTCTCCAGATACAGATATGGAAAAGCCAGTACCTGCTCTTAAGGAGTTTGTAATCTAAGTGTAATAAGCAGACAGCACAGAAACATTTATAATACTGCATGAAAAATACAATGATGGAGGGTATGGAGAACACAGAGGACACTTTAGGGTATGTGTGTGGGTAAGCACGACAGTTATCAATTTATTGCCTCTCCGTTCCAAATCCACCCTTCATTGACCGCTATGTGACAATGGAGATGGACCTTGTAAGGTATTTCTTTGCCAGTGGACATAACATTATGCTCTCAGTCCCTGAGGAACACTGGAGGAGGAAGGAGCTTCTCCTCCTGCTTCCAATGTGCTTCTCTCACAGGATTCTTACAGTGCCTGGCTCCAGCAGTGACCACTGGCCAGCAGTACGTGGCACCTTCTTGTGGGCAGCTGTCCCTGGCAACACCTCGGATGACTCTGCAGCCTCAGCAAATTTCTCCATTATTCAGTAAGCCCTGGCAATGCCCTCCCTACCCCCACCCAAACAAGGTCTATATCAAACCCCAGGGAGGGGAAGGAGGTCCTCTTTCTTCCTTGGGTACTCTATGTCAACTATAGAAGTAGAAGCTATTCTCCATATATGCTATTCTCTAGTTCTCCTTACTCCTGATGAGCCAATCCCCTAGTATTCTAATCTCCTGTTATAGTTCATAATTCATAAATTAAACTTTCCCTGTTCAAATTACTGTCTAGTTTTTATCTCCTGATTAGACCCTGACTGATAACAGTGGGTAGTGTCAGTCAAATAAGAGTCACAGAAGTGAAACTTTAGCTGAGTTTTAAAGAATATAGAAGAGTTCGTCAGGAAGAAGGATAAGAGGTATGTATATAGATATTATGTATGATGGAGATGGGAAACATTCAATATTTTCTACTTCTAGAAATAACAATCAGAAGCACAGAATGTTTTTATTTGATAGAAATTCTATGGGAAATAACAATAAGAAGAACAGAACATCCTGTTTAAAAGAAATGCTGTCAAGCAGTCATACCCTCTACAATCACCTTGTCAGATCCAGTCATGTTTGAGTATGTCTAAAGTTGTGGAATTCACCACTCCCAAAAGCAGCTCATTTCCATTTAAGATGTCTCTAATTATTAGAACGTGCTTCCTTATGTTAAGATGAAATCTTTCCTAAATTTTGCTCATTGATGAACCATCTCTTTCTTCTGAAACAATACAGAAAATATCCATATCCTGTCCACTTCTGGCTTCTCAAATAATTTAAGACAATTATGTTTCTTCTTTCTTCCTTATGCTTAAAAAGCAACCTTCTTCCCCACCCCCCACCAAGACTCAAGGAAACTCAGAGATAAAGAGTTTTATGCTTTTCTGTAGGCCCTGCAATAAAAGAGAGCTGTTGTAACTATATTAATGGCAACCTTAAAGTAGAGGTTAAGGTAAAAAGTATTACTACAGATAAAGAGAAACACTGCTAATGGTAAATGGTTCAATTCACTAGGAAGTGGTAACAGTTATATATGCATATGTCTCTAAAAACAAGACTTCAAAATGCATAAAGTGTGGCAGAATGACAAGGAGAAATAGACTTCGATTTCCAACAATGGTAGATTAACAGGAACCAAATTTATCTACTTGCTTTAAACAACTAGAAAAACGGATGAAATATATGAAACAACTGTTTTCAGAGAATGGACAATGATCCCTGAGAGATGAGAATCAAACAAGGTGAGCCGTACAATTGCTCAGCCTTCTGTCTAGAGGAACATTCTGGACCACAGCATAGAAAAAGAGGATCCCAAGTACAGCCCAGGCTGCAATTTGAGGAGAATTCTGGAGTATAGGGAGAAAAAGAACTACAAAAATCTGCAATAGGGCTCCCTTCAAGTATTTATTGAATACTAAGATACACATGTGTAGGATGAAACTACACAAGGTCAGACAAAGACTAACCAGGAAGGTAAGAGTTTACTGGTTTCCAGAGCTCTAACAGGACTCAACATTGTTCTTTTGACAACAGTCAGAGTGATGAGTCCTTACTGATCACTCGGGGCATTCAGATGAAGATTCCGGAAGAGCCGTGACTTAGTAATGGTGCTAAACCATCCCTAGTGTAAAGGGTACTGTAGACCAGACTTAACAGAGCTTAAAAACAAGCTTCAAAGGACCAAATTTAATTGCAAGTAACTTAATTGCCTACCAGACAAAGTGTAACACACTTTAAAGCTTAAGAAAAAAAGAATCCAGACCCTTGATTAGACTGTCCAGAATTCAATAAAAATAGACAGGAAAAGAAAAAGGAATATGTGACCTTTTAATGGGAGAAAAAAAATCAGTCAAAAGAAAGAGGCCCAGAAATGATAGAGATGATGGAATTACCAGGCAAGAATAGTGAAATAGCTATTATAACTGTGTTCAAGTATTTAAAGAAAAACAGGAATATAGTAAGGAAAGAAATAGGAGACACACAAAAGAACTAAATGAAACTTCCAGAGATGCAAAAAGTCAGAAATGAAAATTTACTGAAAGGAATTACTAACTTAAGACACTGTACTCTTGAAAATGATGAGGTATAGAAAAAAAAAAAAAAATTGAAGAAATAGTGGCCGAATCTTCCAAACCTGAAAACTCTAAAGCCCACAGATCCAAGATCTCAATGAACTCCAAGCAGCATAAACAAAAAGAAAACTAAACCAAGATACATCAAAATCAAATGTCTAAAACCAGTGATAAAGAGAAAAAAATCTAAGAAAAGTCAGAGAAAAAGGTGCATTATGTTCACAGGAGAAAAGATAATACCACAGACAATTAGACACTATACAAGCTAGAAAACAACATCTTGAAAATGTCAAAAGAAAAAAAAAACAAAAAAAAAAACCCTAGAATCTTAAACCTAGGAAAAATATTCAAAATGAAAATGTAATGAAGACATTTTGAGACAAACATGCTGAGAGAACTTGTCACCAGCTGACTGCACTACAAAAAATGTTAAAGGGTGTTCTTCAAACAAAGGAAGACGATACAATATGAAAACTTGGATCTACACTAAGGAATAAAGAGCATTAAAAATGGTAAATAAATATAAAAGACATTTCTTCTCAGTTTTTAAAATTTCCTTAAAAATAACTGATTATTAAAGCAAAAACAGATAATTTCAGAATATCTGGAATTCTTGCGATGTTCTATTTCTTCACATGACTAGGCAGTAGTTACTTGCTATTCACTTTGGGAAAAAAAAAAATCAATGAACTATATATTTCTCTTTTGAATACTGTTTTATATGTGTGCTATATTTCTTTTTAAAAAAAGGCTAAAAATGAGTAAAATGTAGCCTTATATGTGGTGAGGAAAGGAGAAATTTGAGATAAGCCTCAAAGGATGGTAAGTCAATTATCAATTTATTGCTTCTCTGCTCCAAATGCACTGTTTATATATATATGCTTTGTGACAAATAAGTTCTTTAACTATTTCTCCTTTAAAGTGACTATGATATGTTAAGTGTCCTCAATAGAGGACGGTGGAGGGACACTGCAGGAGGAAGAGGCTTTCCTGCAGTTTCCAGGTGGGCCAGGAGCAGTAGTGGTCAGACTCAATAGTGTTGGTGTGACAACTTCTGGTGAAGTGCTGTCCCATCCAAGGGCCCAAAATGCAGCTCTTCTGCGACCTTGCAGCCTCAGTCTATAGCCCCCTCAACACGGAAACCAGGTCCTTGTGATGGCCTGTGTACAACTCCCTTTGGCCCAAAGATCACACTCTGAGCTTCTTCTGCAAGTCCCCTCCTGCCCCTGCCATTGGTACCTAGACTTCTGCATGCCGCCACTTATGGCCCTGAGTCACACATCACGCTGCTGACTCTTCTGCAAGTTCCTCCACAGCCCATATGCTCAGAGGTCTCTTCCCCTCACCAGAGTCCAGGCTCCAAATGCACTTCCATGCCACCAGTTGCCAATCACCCGTTCTTCCCATCTACACTCCAGAAGGTTGCTTACAGTTTTCCCAGCAACTCCAGAAAAGCTCTGGCTAACCCAGCAAACTTTTCTACCCAATAGGCTGAACCACACCCCCAGCAAAGTCTGAACCCCTTCCAAGTTTGTCCTTCCTTGGGTACTCTCCCTGAGCCTTAGGGCACTATACTGAGTTTCCTTAGGAAATGGACAAGTACAGAGAAACAAGAGCAAAATATAGGTAGACATACTGGGAATAAAGCCTCCATGTGGTTAAGAAATAGTGAATGATCCAGTTTTGTTGGAGAATAAGGAATCTACTGGGAGAAAAAACTATGAGGCCAGAAACATAAAAGATTAGGTTTCTTATGCCGAAACGTGAGTATGAAACAGGGAATGATGAGTAAAACGAAGGTTTTTTTTAGGCATGGGAGTTGCACGACTAGAATTATAAACTTAAAGATTAATTTAGAAGTAACCCTTACATTGGAATGAAGAATGGGGAGTTTGAAGACAATATAATAACTTAGTCCAAGGAAAGAGGTAAGGAGAGAGTGGAAAGGAAGGGGCCATCTTGAAGGAGCACTGCAGAGACAGCACGCACCTTTGAAAACATCTGATACGCATAATCTAAAAGGCTTGTCAATAGATCGTTGAGGAGGCTTGAAGGAATCTGGAAAAAAGCAGGGTTTAATTTACAGTGGAATTTTGACTCATCTCATCTCATTATATTCCTACTTCTCTTAGAAAATAATGCCTTTTTTGAAGTACCAATAGCAAATTTACTGTCATTTATACAGTACTTTTCAATTTATGAAATGTTTTCATATATGTTCTTGCATTTAATTTCAACAACAGTCTATGAGGTAGGTAGGTAGGGCAGTTGCTGTGTGCTGTCAAGTCGATTACGACTCATAGTGACCCTATAGGTCAAAGTAGAACTGTCCCACAGGGTTTTCTAGGCTGTAATCTTTACAGAAACAGATTACCAGGTCTTTTCTCCCATGGAGCTGCTGATGTGTTCACACTGCCAACCTTTCGGTTAGCAGCTGAATGCTTTAACCACTGTGCCACCAGGGCAGGCAGTAGCCTCATTAAATCAATTAATAAAACTGAGTATTAGATAGTTTAAATATTACATCTGATTTCAAAGCTAATAACCCAGCTTTTCTGATCACAAATCCTATTCATACACATTAGTATCTCCCATAAAGAACTCTTAGCTAATAATTTATATCAAGTTTATATTGTGTTACAATTAATATGGTAGTACTACTTACCAATTTGTTCTAATAAGCATAGTCCTTTATACCATTTTATGAGTTCATTTGATTGAGATCTTGTGATTAAATTTTCACCACTGAGACCACTTGTAGGTATAAAAGCTACATCACTCTCCTATTAAAAAAGATTGAAAGTATGAAACTTAATACAACCTTTTAAAAAAGTTAAAATGTTTACCATCACCATAATTGCATCAAGTTTGTCAATAACAACGAAGTACTTTTTAAAAAGTGACAGAAATCACAGAACTACTGCCCGACAGTTATCTGATGTAATAGTTTTCAAATTTTGATTCTGTGAGACATTTGCAAATTTGTTCAAAAACACTCAAACATTTTCAACTGGTGACAGAAACATATTTCATGTTTTTGTTGGAAAAAATTTCTACCAGTTTCTAGTCTGTGACTTCCCTGACCCTATACCACCTCATTTAATAGGTAAGAAAAGAAAAAAACAAAACAAAACCTTGTACTTACATTAAACCAAAGTCAGTTTATAAAACCCATGAAATTTTCTAAGGTAAGGTCATCCAAATTAAATAATATATACATGAAACCAGGGAGAAATGAAAATAAAGAGAATTAAACATATTTAATAAAGACAAAAATTTAGGGTATTCATTTTTCTTCTCTCATACATGTAAGATGAGACTTAAGGAAAGCAATAACCAAAAAAATTTAAAATTATCTTACCTTAAAACCTGCTTGCTTAAGAAAGTGCCCAAGTTTTCCAGTAATTTCTTGAAATCTTTCTTGTTGCCAATTAACCTGATAAAAGACCCAATTTATTTTTAAAACTATGCTTCAAAATATGCTGCATACAAAATTTAAATTTCTGCAACAAAGTATCAATAATCAAAACTATATAAAATACAAATATAAAAATTGATTACTATAAATTTGCATTAAAATTAAAACTCAACATCAGATCTCACTAATAATGTGATCTAACAGTACGTTTTCCTACAACAGAAAGCCTAAAAACAAACTTCAATACATATTGAATTATTCTGTATATACTGAAAGTGATTTCAAGTTTGTGAGAGAAAGGTAAGTAATTTACCAAATTGTGCTTGGAACCCTTGCTGGATTAAATAAATAACTCCACCCCCCTCAAAAAAAAAAATAGAATAAAAATGTGTATGTAATATGAACTCTGGAGCCCTGGTGGCGCAGTGGTTAAGAGCTCGGCTGCTAATAAAAAGGTTTACAGTTCAAATCCACTAGCCACTCCTTGGAAACCCTATAGGGCAGTTCTACTCTGTCCTATAGGGTCACTGTGAGTTGGAACAGACTGGACAGCAAGTCTACTTGGGTTTGTTTTTTTTTGGGGGGGGGAAGGGGGAGGAATATGAACTCTAGACAACACCATGCATGCTGCAGTATTTGGTGGGAAGTGTACTACTGTTTGCAGCTTACTTTAAAATGTGTCCCAAAATAAGATGGACTGATTAATAGATAAAGGGATAGATAGATAAACGGATAAACAGGTAAGAGATAAAGGGATAGACAGACATAGATAAATAGGTGATCAAGCAAGTAAATTATCACTAGCGGAATCTAAGTAGTGAGTCTAATATGGCTATTTAAAATTCTTTAAATATTTCTTTATACTTGAAAATTTTCATACTAAAATGTTGGGGAAAGCTAAAAAGTATGCATCCTAATGATATCATAAAAGAACTAATAGATAATGTAGATGAATATTTAGCTGATTCCAGGGTAAGAAAATTCCTAAGCATAAAGGAAGAAATTACAAAGGAAGCATTTATAAAGTTGAATATATGTGAAAAACACACCATAAGTAAAATTGAAAGTCAAATAACAAATTGGAAAAATTATGGATAAAGAATTAATATCTTTAATAAAGCACATTTACAAATTTATTTTAAAAGTTTCAAAAATGAACAAATTATTTATATAAACAATTCCCACAGAAGAAATACAAATGGTTAATATATAAATATATTTAAATATTAATACTCACAGAAGAGTGAATTAAAAAATATTTTACATATCAAATTAGAAAATAGTTTTTTAATGATAGCAATTTGAGAGTTTAAGAAAGTGAATACCCCATATGTGCCAAGAGTGAAAAACCAGAACTCTTCTCAAAGGCATTCTCATGGTGTTCAACAAATCTTAAAATGTATATGCCTTGAAGGCCAGAAATTTCCATAGAATAAACCATTTCTAAATACACACACACACACAAGAAATAACTAGAAATGTTCCAAAAGTAGGGAACTGAATAAATTACAGTATATCTTTAAAATAGGCTAAAATAAGCCACAAAAACCACCTCTTTATACAAGAATCATTGATTACTTGGAAACATGTACAAGAATGTTGTCAAATCTTTTAAAAAGCAGATAATAAAATAGATCATGACCTAATATAAAAGCACCTTTTTATTTATAAAATAAATGGGATGGATATACAAAATGAAATGTTAAGTTTCTTTCTTTTTTGAGGGAGAGTTGACAATATAGGTTATTTCTAGTTTTATTATACTTTCATTCTACTAGAATAAATGTGTGTTACTCTATAAACAAAAACAATTTTAAAGTTTTCCTTTATTCATTCTGACAATGAAAAGCCATCTTCTTGCTTAAAAATTACTAATATCTTATTTAAATCAGGATCACAAACTTATTTTTTAAAAATATGGCAACTGAACTAACAAAATGTATAACAGTCAAATCTGAGGTCATCTATATGGACAGAGAAACATCTTAAAAAGCATCTAAAAAGAATTCTCATAAAGCCTTTAAATACCTGATCCATTTTATTGACTGCAACTGCAAGCTGAGTTACTCCCAGAGAACGGACTAAGAGGCCATGTTCTCGCGTTTGTCCTCCAGTCTCAAATCCAGCTTCAAACTCCCCCCTGCTAGCATCTACAACTAAAACAGCTACATCCGCCTAAGGAAAAAAAAAAATCAAAACTAGAAATAATGTCATAGCATTTTAATTCAAAGGATGGATTATTCAAATAATTGTACTGGTCAGAGATTTTAAAGGCAGACAGACCCTAACCTGACACTAGATACCAAAAACAAATTAAACAAGAGAATTCCACAGACAGATTAAAATTTTAAAATAAAAATTAGTACTAGCACAACACCAAAAATAATGACATAAAGAACAATAAAAGATTTCCATAATAGATTACATAACAGTTAAAATTTCTAGGCAAAGGGAAAAAAACCAACAAAATTAAAACATAATTACACAGGGAAAAATATTTGCAGATACATGGTAAAGGCTATAATGGCTATAACATTACTACTATAGAGTCTTTACCAAAAAAGGAAAAAAGACAGCTCCACAGAAAAACAGGTAAAGGATATTTGCAAGCTATTTGCCAAAGAAGAAATACAAACGGCCAACAAATGTGAAAAAATTAAAATTCACTAGTAACCAAAGAAAAGGAAATTTAAAAAACATTGACATACCCCTCCCCAGCTTTAAAAATCACATTGGCAAAGATTAAAAAGAACAAAATTATTCACTGTAGGTGAGGTGGTAGTGGGATGGGCATTCTCATACACTGTTGGTGGGACTTTAAGTGCACAACCTTTCTGGAGGAAATTTTCACAAAAGTATCAAGAGTCTTAAAATTATGTATATTTTACTTCCCATTAATTCTCCTCCTAGGAATTTATCCCAGAGAAATATTTAAGGATCTACAAAGATATTCATCAGAGTATTGTTTACAATAATGAAAAATTGTGAAGAAATTACCAAAAAATAGTATATTCATCCTCTACAGCCACTGAAATAGGACCTTGTATATTTGTTTCCTAACCTTTATGAATAATTTTCAGAATCAGATGAAAGACACTTCTTCTCTCATACACAATTTACACACACATATGTATATATACATATATAGATTAAAAAAAAAAAAAAAAGAAAGAAGCTAACCTTAGCCTTAGCTCATTTTCCTCTTTAGCCTTATTGAAACTAGTTTTACAAGTTCCCACTATCATCTTCTTTATGCGATCCATTTGCATCCCATGGACGCATCCTTTGGAAATTTGCAATAAAACAGTCTGTGCGGTCATAGATGTTCCTTCATTTTCATTCTAATCAATTATTTTTGTCAATGACCTGTCAGGACATTTTTTTAAATGAACACTCTATCCTTGAAGTCATTCTCCCTTCTACAGTTTTTGCCTTGTATGCATACCTGAATGTGTTAGAAATCTGCTCTTCTATAACCTAGGACACAATAACTAAATTTGACATTCCCCACTTCAGCTATCCAGACTCTTTCAGGATAGTCACTTTCTCTCAGGGTCTTCTTATATTCCATCCACATCATTAAGTGCTCTGGCCTTTTGGTCAGAACAGAGTCCAGAATAGCTTTTCTCTCTGTTGCTTCCTGAATGACACTTTATGTTTATGCTGTCCAGTTCTTAAAGAATTTCACATACGTTCTCATATATTCTCACCATAATGAAAAATGAAATGTCATAAAGTCAAGAATTTACCAGACACTTTGCTCTTAGCAGAAGAGAATTTCATAACTTAAATTATAAGTGTCATTCATATGCTTTGTCTGGTGGGGCAATTTACACTATTACTTCTATTTCTTTTTCCCTCTACTCATACCCAAATACTCCCTCTGTTTTACATCTACCCTTAAACGTGTTCATATCCATTCCTTCATGACTTATGATGCTGAACTCTAATTTCTTCAATTAGATCCAATTCTTTTCATCAAAGATTCTTAGTTAAGAGCTCAAACTGGAGCAATGAATTTGAAAATTGGCCCTTTCACTCATATCTTTGGTTATCAATGCGTCTTACATCCTAGGTAAATTGTCTAATCTCACTGGGTATCAATTGCTTACCTCCCATAAACCTTGAGGCTTAAATACAGTTTATATAGAACACTCAACTCTGAACTTGCAAATCCTAGGTTCAGTAATTGTAAATCTCTTTCCTATCAGATTTTACTAATAACAGTGAAATTATATTTACCATCTTGGATTAAAATTAGAACTTCACTGAATTGGCTTTAAGGTATCTAAGGCCATAAATATTCTTTCTAACCTTCTTTCTCATTGCCACCTCCAAAAAAATACTGAGCAATTTCTCTAGTAATATTCTTTCTGTGCAACAGCTCTTGTCTTTCTTACTGCCACCTCCAAAAAAGTACTGAGCAATTTCTCTAGTAATATTCTTTCTATGCAACCGCTCTTGTCTTTGGGAGCTCAAATGCCTACATATTTTTAAGGAAGGTTTTTATGATCAAGTAATAGAAAGGAATTTTTTCTCAGTGTATACTATCTCTGTTCAAACAGTACATTTGTGTTAACTGTTCCATCCTTACAAGTCTTATATATCTATGCTATGATTTTCTTGAGGAGAGGCACCATGCCCTGTGTGCTTTTTTGTATCTCCAAAGCCTACCACAATATTGTGCACATTGGGTAAACTGTTTAATATCTTTGAGTCTACTTCTTCATTTTGACAAGAAAATATCTCTTTGACAAGAGATAAAAAGAGACAGAAGCAAGCAGAAAGAGAGGGACCTTACTACCACCAGGAAGAGCCAGGAGAGGAACACATTCTTTGAATCCAGGGTCCCTGTGCTGAGAACCTACTAGACCCAGGGGAAGACTGATGCCAAGACACATAGAGATCTCCAAGGAATACAGGGCCCACAGTCGTTGAAAGGAGATAAGGACCTTCCCCAGAGCCAACAGGGAGAGAAAGCCTTCCCCTAGAGCTGGCACCCTGATTTCGGACTTCTAGCCTCCTAAGCTGTGAGAGAATATATTTCTGTTTACTAAAACCATCCACTTATGGTATTTCTGTTACAGCAGCACTAGGTAAGTAAGACAGAACTTCTTTCTTAATCCACTCAGGTGGACTAGGAGAATGGGGCTGTCCAAAGCCAAAGGAGCAGAGTTGCCCTCCCAGTGGGCATGGAAGATGGAGCTGAAGCCCAAGGCCAAGGGACCTCCACCCAGAATCCAGACAGCATGGCCAACACACAGAGTCTGGAGAGCAGGGCCACTACCTAGATGGTCTCAGAGAACAGAGGATTATTTTCTAGACTTGAGAGCTAATGTAAATTGTTCTGTTGGGTTTTTGACTTGCTTAGTATCAGTTATTCCTTCTTTTCCTCCAATTTCTCCCATTCATAACAACCTTACACCTGTTCCACCATTGTACTTTGGAAACAGATAACCTGTATTCTAGATTTCACAGGTTCACAGATGAAGAGGAATTTTGTCCCAGGATGGAACGTGGACTGGAGTTCATTTAAGACTTTTGGGATGCTATGATGAGGTGAAAGTGTTTTACATGTGGCAAGGACATAAATTTAGGGGGGCCAAAGGGTAGAATGTCATTTGTGTACCCCAAAAATACATATCTACTTGGCTAAGCCATGATTCCCATCACTGTGTGGCTGTCCTCTATTTTGTGATCTGATTATCCTCCATTTTGTGATATGTTGTAAATCCTAACCTCTATGCCTGTGGTTATGGTCCCATTTGGAGTGAGCTGTCTATTTTGTTAATGAGGCAGGATTAGGTCATGTTAATGAGGATAAGGGTGGGATGAAACACCCTCACTCAGGTCACAGCCCTGATAAGACGTAAGGGGAGTTTCCTTGCAACCTTCTATCTTACAAAAGGAGAGAGAAGCAAGCAGAGAGAGAGGGACCTGACTACCACCAAGAAATAAGAGCCGAGAGCGGAGAACGTCCTTTGGGCTCGGGGTCCCTGTGCTGAGAATCTCCTAGACCCAGGGGAAGACTGATGCCAGGACAGATGGAGATCTCCAAGGAATGCCAGGCCCACAGATACTGAAAAGAGACAAGGAACTTCCCCCACAGCTGACAGAGAGAGATAACTAAGACAGGAATTCAATTAGATAATCCCTAAAAATTCTTTCCTACCCTAACTCCATAAGGAGTTTGAAACAAATGATGTTTTGATTACTCTGCCGTCTAGGATCCAGGATTCAAAACCATTATTGTGCTGTAACTGCTTGTTCAGGTATTTGCCTCTCCCATTAAACTATGAAAATGTGCTCTGTA
This sequence comes from Dugong dugon, assembly GCA_030035585.1. Lineage (NCBI taxonomy): Eukaryota > Metazoa > Chordata > Mammalia > Sirenia > Dugongidae > Dugong > Dugong dugon. The sequence continues at coordinate 157,574,248 of CM057464.1, forward strand.
GTCCACTGTATTCCCACACAGTCTACCATAGGGTTGGCATACAGCAGGCATTCAATAAGTATTCACTGAATGAAAAAAAAATACACATACACACAGAGCAAGAGAGGCACATACATATGCAGAAAGAAAGTGAGATAACATTAAAAACATATTGTGCCCTTTGGAAAATGCAATGAGAAATGGGGATAATAACTACCTCATAGAGTTGTTATAAGGATTAGACTAAATTATGCATAAGAAACACCTAGTACAGTGTCTGGCCCATATTAGGTACTCAATCAACACTAATAACTATTATTTTTCAATCTTCATTCTCATTCAATCCATGAATCTTAAAATAATATTGTGAGACTATATATCAACTCCCTAACATGGAACGAAATAGTTTATTTATCTTCAAATATATTCTAATTTATTCAAAAATATACTTTTTAGATTGACAAATGCTCACATTAGCATTCTCTTTTAATAGGGGATAGGCAAATTTTTTAACTCCCAGTGTTTTCCAACAATCATCTATTATAAAGGAAATCAATATCATACACATGAAGAATTATTTTCACCGTTTTAATTATTTAAAGTTATCAACCATTGTTGTTTTTTTTTTTTTTTCCGGTATTCTTATTAAATATTATGTAGGTTTACAAAGCAATTGCTTTTAAATCTTAAAAATAAAGTAAATAAACCACAGGGGGAAAAAACCACAAGCTTCACTATTTCTATACCTATTAACTCTTTAAAAATAAAAAGAACTTAAATATTACATAGTAAAAATGCAGAACTTAAAATAAATACTCCAACCTATAAATAAATGAAATATAAAGTTATATCTAATGAAGTACTTTATCATTATTTTTACTATAAAGGAATTCATGACATTTATACACTTGCTTCTTTGTAATAAATTAGAAAAGGTTTTATAAAGTATACATAAAAGCATCATGGAAAATACAATTTTTCTCTATTTTTCCAAACTTTATATTTTAAAAGTTTAAATACTAGAATTATAAACTCAGTATCAGGAAATTTTATGTACAACCAGTACACCAGAGTTAAGGAAATAGCTGGTACCTGGGCCGCTCCTGTAATCATATTTGGGATGAAATCTTTATGGCCTGGAGCATCCATTAACGTAATAAGTTTGGTTTTGGTCTCAAACTTTGTCATACCAACATCCATTGTTACTCCCCTTAAACAAAACATAAAGTGATTAGAACACCCTATATAATCAGTGAAACAGATTAAATATTTAATAATAAGCTAAACGACAATCTAAATTCTTATGTAACAGTGGGAATTTTATTACACAGACTATTATATTGGATAATCAAGCTATCAATTAGGGCTGAAATTTCTGCTGCAACAGAATTACATTTGTATGGCTTTAAAATAAGGTTGTGGATACAAGAGCTTAATGAAGGAAAAACAAAGTTATTCCTGTATTTCCCTTTTTTATTTTTTAAGAAGTAATGTAGAGAGGAGGGGCCAAGAAGGCAGAGTAGTCAGACGCTTCCGGTGGACCCTCTTACAACAAAGACCCGAAAAAACAAGTGATTTGATTATATATGGCAATCTAGGAGCCCTGAAAATCTAAGGCAGAGTTGAGGAACCGGACTGAGTGGCAGGGGAAGGGAGAGACGGTTCGGAAGCAGCAGAGGAGTTGCCAGACCTGACCCGGCGAGAGACTGAGCTCTTCAGGCCTGAGCAGCTCATGGGTGAGTGGTGAGGCAGGCAAGCAGCTGTATTCAGGAGGCGCGTTCTCCGCACCGGGAGAGAGCCAGCACCAGAGAGTCTACACGGCCACACAGAACCAGTGAGAAGCAGCCCTCAACACAGAAAGATAAGTACTTGGATATGGCCTACCACACGGAGCGAAAACACCCCCTATAGGGGAAAATCTCTCTCCAATTTACCTCCCCACTCCCTGCTCTGCACTGGGTGCAGGACTGGCTGCAGCAATTGCCAAGTCCCCTGGGCCAGAAGTAGGATCCGTTACATGCCCGGAGCCATTCTCCCTGCCTTGGAGAGTGAACAAATTAACAAACGGGAAAAAATAAACTGCCAGCTCCCCTACGCCAGGAACCCAGGGTAGACACAGCCCCTTTGCCAAAGCACAGGCATAAGGGATCCACGGACTTTGAGTGTCTTTCCCCCTGCAGAGACTTGTGTGGGCCCATCTCAACAGCGTAGGCCCTCACTACTGCAGTACAACAGGGTATGTACTGGAACTCTAACTTCAACTGCTTCAAACGTGAAGTGGCAGGTACTTGACATCTGACACTGCTCTGCCCATTAAGCAGGGTCTTCACCTACCCACATCAGGGGCCTGAGGACTGGTGGCTCCACCTGCGCCAACCAGCCACATGCAAGAGGGGCGCAAGAACAAGAGGTGCCCCCCAGTACTTACAGTCAACAGCATTAGGTGCTCACAGTCCAGCTACAAAACCCACCCACCTACGCGCTCTAGGGAACAAGGACACGCCAGCCTTTTGGACACTCAGGGGTAGCCATAAGCCCTCTGCCCTGTTCAGTGTGTCCCCCTGCTACAGCGAGATGCCTGTGCCTACACCAATCACCCATGCCTGTCTAGGACTGTAAGGGAGAGCCTACACCCCACACTTGGTGGACTCCTGAGCTCACATACCTAGTAAGAGATCTAACCACTTGGAGACAGGACATTAGAGCTTCAAAGGTGCCAGTAATCAAACTAGCTCATATGAGCAGCCTATTTGGGCATATCAAAACAAAAAGAAGCTAGGACACAGTAAGAAAAACATAAATAAATATAATAACTTATTGATGGCTCAGAGACAGCAGTCAATATCAAATCACATACAGAGGCAATGCATGATGGCTTCAGCAAGCTCCCAAAATAAAGAATCTAGAAATTTTCCAAAGGAGGGAAATTTCTTGGACTTTCTAGAGGCAGAATACGGAAGATTAATATACAGAACTCTTCAAGAAATTAGGAAGGAAATTAAGCAAAACGCAGAACACGAAATAGAGGAAATTAAAAAGATTAGAGAAGAGCATAATGACAAATTTAACAGGCTGCAAGAATCCATACAGAGACAGCAATCAGAAATCCAGAAGATGAACAATAAAATTTCAGAATTAGACAACTCAATAGAAAGTCATAGGAGCAGAATTGAGGCAATGGAAGTCAGAATAAGTGAGACTGAAGATAAAGCACTTGACAGCAACTTATTTGTGGAAAAATCTGGCAAAAGGATTTAAAAAAATGAAGAAACCCTAAGAATCATGTGGGACTCTATCAAGAGGAATAACCTACTAGTGATTGGAGCAGCAGAACAGGGGGATAACAGAAAATACAGAGAGAATTGTTGAAGATTTGTTGGCAGAAAACTTCCCTGATATCAAGAAAGATGACAAGATATCTATCCAAGATGCTCATCGACCCCACATAAGGTAGATCCCAAAAGAAAGTCACCAAGACATATTATAATTAAACTTGCCAAAACCAAAGATAAAGAGAGAATTTTAAGAATGGCTAGGGATAAATGAAAAGTTGTCTACAAAGGAGAATCAGTAAGAATAAGCTTGGACTACTCAGCAGAAACCATGCAGGCAGGAAGGCAATGGGAAGGCATATTTAAAGCCTTGAAGGAAAAAACTGCCAGCCAAGAATTATACATCCACCAAAACTGTCTCTCAAATATGATGGCAAAATTAGGGCATTTCCAGATGAAAAGAAGTTTAGGGAATGTGCAAAAACCAAACCAAAACTACAAGAAATACTAAAGGGAGTCCTCTGGTTAGAAAATCAGTAACATCAGATAAAAAAAAAAAAAACTAAGACTCAAACGAGAACACAGGACAGAGCAAACAGATATAACCCAGACAGGGAAGTCACAAAAGTAAATCAAAGCTAAAACACTGAAAATAAGGAAACAGATGTCAATATGTAAAAGATGACAACATTAAAACAAAAAAGAGGGACATAAAAAATGTTGACATAGATTTTTCATATAGAGAGGAAGTCAAGGTGATATAAAGAAACAAAAGACTGGTATAAACTTAGAAAAACAGGGTAAGTATTAAGGTAACCACAAAGGAAACTAACAATCCTACAAGTCAAAATAAAAAACTAGAAAAATATAAAGACTCAGCAAACACAAAATCAACAACAATGAAAAGAAAATATACAAAGAAAAACAACTCAGCACAGAAAATTAAGTGGAACAAAGAAACTATGAACAACACACAAAAAAAGACATCAAAATGATAGCACCAAACTCATACCTACCAATAATTATGCTGAATGCAAACAGACTAAATGCACCAATAAAGAGACAGAGAGTGGTAGATTGAATAAAAAAACACAATCCGTCTATATGCTGCCTACAAAAGACACACCTTAGACTTAAAGATACAAACAAACTAAACTCAAAGGATGGAAAAAATATATCAAGCAAACAACACTCAAAAAAGAGCAGGAGTGGCAATATTAATCTCTGACAAAATAAACTTTAAAGTAAAACCCACCACAAAGGATAAGCAAGGACACTGTATAATGATTAAAGGGTCAATACACTGTATAATGATTAAAGGGTCAATACACCAGGATGACATAACCATAATAAATACTTATCCACACGAAGACAGGGCTCCAAAATACATAAAACAAACTCTAAGAGCACAGAAGAGAGAGATAGACAGCTCCACAACAGTAGTAGGAAACTTCAACACACCACTTCCAGTGAAGGACAGAATATCCAGAAAGAAGCTCAACAAAGACATGGAAGAGCTAAACGCTACAATCAACCAACTTGATCTCACAGGAACACTCCACCGAACAGCAGCCAAGTATACTCTTTTCCAATGCACATGGAACATTCTCCAGAATAGACCACATATTAGGCCATAAAGCAAGCCTTAACAAAATCCAAAGCACTGAAATATTACAAACCATCTTTTCTGACCATAAAGCCATAAAAGTAGAAATCAACAGAAAAAGCAAGGGAAAAAAATCAGACACGTGGAAACTGAACAACCTTGCTCAAAAACTACTGGGTTATACAACAAATTAAGGATGGAATAAAGAAATTCATAGAATCAAACGAGAATGAAAACACATCCTACCAGAACCTTTAGGACACAACAAAAGCAGTGCTCAGAGGTCGGTACATAGCAATAAATGCACACATCCAGAAAGAAAGGGCCATAATCAAAATATTAACCCTACAACTGGAACATGTAGAAAGAAAGCAGCAAAAGAAGCCCTCAGGTGCCAGAAGAAAGGAAATCATAAGAATTAGAGCAGAATTAAATGAAATACAGACTAGAAAAACAATTGAAAGAGTTAACAAGACCAAAAGCTCGTTTTGTGAAAAGATCAACAAAATTGATAAACCAGTGGCCAAACTGACAAAAGAAAAACAGGAGAGGAAGCAGACAACCCATATGAGAAATGAGATGGGTGATATCACAACAGACTCAACTGAAATTAAAAGAATCGTAACAGAATACTATGAAAAATTGTACTCTAACAAATTTGAAAACCTAGAGGAAATGGACAAATTTCTAGAAACTCACTACCAACCTAAACTAACACGAACAGAGATAGAACAACTAAATAAACCCATAACAAAAGAAGAGACTGAAAACGTAATTTAAAAACTCCCAACAAAAAAAATCCTTGGCCTGATGGCTTCACTGGAGAATTCTACCAAACTTTCAGAGAAGAGTTAACACCCACTACTACTAAAGGTATTTCAGAACACAGAAAAGGATGAAATACTCCCAAACTCATTCTGTGAAGCCAGCATAACCCTGATACCAAAACCAGGTAAAGATACCACACACAAAAAAGAAAATTACAGACCAATATCCCTCATGAACATTGATGCAAAATCCTCAACAAAATTCTAGCCAATAGAATTCACCAACATATCAAAAAAATAATTCACCATGATCAAGTGGGATTTATACCAGGTATGCAGGGATGATTCAACATTAGAAAAACAATATAATCCATCACATACATAAAACAAAAGACAAGAACCACATGATCTTATCAATTGATGCAGAAAAGGCATTTGACAAAGTCCAATAGCCATTCATGATAAAAACTCTCAACAAAATAGGAGTAAAAGGGAAATTCATCAATATAATTAAGGGCATTTATACAAAGCCAACAGCCAACATCATCCTAAATGGAGAGACTCTGAAAGCATTCCCCTTGAGAATGGGACCCAGACAAGGATGCCCTTTATCACCACTCTTATTCAACATTGTGCTGGAGGTCCTAGCCAGAGCAATTAGGCTAGAAAAAGAAACAAAGGGCATCCAAATTGGTAGGGAAGAAGTCAGAGTATCTCTATCTGCAGATGATATGATCTTATACACAGAAAACCCCAAAGAATCCACAAGAAAACTACTGGAACTAACAGAAGTTTTCAGCAAAGTTACAGGATATAAGATAAACATACAAAAATCAGTTGGATTCCTTTACACCAACAAAGAGAACCTCGAAGATGAAATCACCAAATCAATACCATTTAGAATAGCCCCCAAGAAGATAAAATACTTAGGAATAAATCTAACCAGAGAAGTAAAGGATCTATACAATGAAAACTACAAGACACTACTGCAAGAAACCAAAAGAGGCCTGCATAAGTGGAAAAACATACCTTCCTCATGGATAGGTAGACACAACATTGTGAAAATGTCAATTCCACCCAATGCGATCTACAGATACAATGCGATCCCGATCCAAATTCCAATGGCATTTTTTAATGACATGGAGAAACAAATCACCAACTTCATATCGAAAGGGAAGAGGCCCCAAATAAGTAAAGCATTACTCAAGGAGAAGGACAAAGTGGGAGGTCTCACACTACCTGATTTTAGAACCTATTATACCACCACAGTAGTCAAAACAGCCTGGTACTGGTACAACAACAGAGACATAGACCAATGGAACAGAATTGAGAATCCAGACATAAATTCAGCCACCTATGAGCAGCTGATACTTGACAAAGGCCCAAAGTCTGTTAATTGGGGAAAAGACAGTCTCTTTAACAAATGGTGCTGGCATAACTGGATATCCATCTGCAAAAAACTGAAACAAGACCCATACCTCACACCATGCACAAAAACTAACTCAAAATGGATCAAAGACTTAAATATAAACTCAAAAACAATGAAGATCATGGAAGAAAAAATAGGGACAATGCTAGGAGCCCTCATATATTGCATAAACACAATATGAACCGTAGGTAACAATACAGAAGCACCAGAAGAGAGACCAGACAAATGGGAGCTCCTAAAAATCAAACAGTTATGCTCATCCAAAGACTTCACCAAAAGAGTAAAAAGACAACAGACTGGGAAAAAATTTTTGGCTACGACAAATCTTATCAATGTCTAATTTCCAAAATCTACAAGATACTACAAAACCTCAACAACAAAAAGACAAATAACCCAATTAAAAAATGGGCAAAGGATACGAACACATACTTCGCCAAAGAAGATATTCAGGCGGCTAACAAACACATGAAGAAATGCTCACGATCATTCGCCATTAGAGACACGCAGATCAAAACTACAATGACGTTATCATCTCACCCTAACAAGGCTAGCATTAACCCAAAAAAACACAAAATAATAAATGCTGGAGAGGTTGTGGAGAGACTGGAACACTTATACACTGTTGGTGGGAATGTAAAATGGTACAACCACTTTGGAATTTGATTTGGCGCCTCCTTAAAAAGCTAGAAATAGAAGTACCATAGGATCCAGCTATCCTGCTCCTTGGAATATATCCTAGAGAATAATAGCCGTCACACAGATATATGCACACCCATGTTCACTGCAGCACTGTTCACAATAGCAAAAAGATGGAAACAACCTAGGTGCCCATCAACGAATGAATGGATAAACAAATTATGGTATATCCACACAACGGAATACTACGCAATGATAAAGAACAACGATGAAGTCGTGAAACATAATATGGAGGAAGCTGGAGGTCATTATGCTGAGTGAATTTAGTCAGTCACAGAAGGACAAATATTGTATAAGACCACTATTATAAGAACTCAGGAAAAGGTTTAAACACAGAAGAAAACATTCTTTGATGGTTACAAGGGTGGGGAGGGAGGGTGAGGGTTATTTACTAACTACATAGTAGATACGAACTATCTTAGGTGAAGGGAAGGACAGCACACACCTCAGGGGAAGTCAGCATAACTGGACTAAACCAAAGCTAAGAAGTTTCCTGAATACAATCAAACACTTTGAGGGACAGAGTAGCAGGGGTAAGGGTCTGGGGACCACGCTTTCAGAGGACATCTAGGTCAACTGGCATAACAAAGCTTATTAAGAAAATGTTCTGCATCCTACTTTGGTGAGTGGCGTCTGTGTTCTTAAAAGCTTGCAAGCAGCTATCTAAGAGGCATCAACTAGTCCCAACCACCTGAAGTAAAGAAGAATGAAGAACCAAAGACACAAGGAAAGTATTAGCCCAAGAGACAGAAATGGCCACATAAACCAGAGACTTCATCAGCCTGAGAACAGAAGAACTAGATGGTGCCCGGTTACCACCAATGACCGACCTGACAGGGAACACAACAGAGAGTCCTGGATGGAGCAGGAGAAAGGCAGGCTGCAGAACTCAAATTCTAGTAAGAAGATCAGACTTAATGGTCTGACTGAGACTGAAGGAACCCCGGAAAGCATGACCCCTGGATTCTCTATCAGTCCAGAACTAAATTTCCAAGGCCAACTTTTCAGACAGTGATTGGACTGGACTGTGGGATATGAAGTGATACTCATGAGGAGTGTGCCTCTGAGCTCAAGTAGATACAAGAGACTAAACGGGCAACTTCTGTCCGGAGGTGAGGTGGGAAGGCAGAGAGGGTTAGGAGCTGGGTGAGTGGATATGAGGAATCAGAGGTGGAAAAGAGGTGTGTGCTGTCACAGTATGGGGAGAGGAATTAGAGTCACATAACAATGTATGTATAAATTTTTGTATGGGATAAAATTAAAAAAAAAAAAAGTGTAAAAATTTTTTTAAAAGAAAGATATGTGGATATCTCTGTAGGAAGAAAAATTACTGAAGATGAGAAATGATTAAATGAAGAATGACTATCAGATGGCAGTTTTCCTCATCTTCTATGTTTGTTTGATCAATTATAGAAATAAATGTATAAAACTTTCATTTGCAAGGTTAGTCAGTATACTACACTTTTTTTTTTTTTTTTTTAAGGAGGTATCAAAGGAGATGTTCAATGAAAAAAATTGAGGGAGATGAACAGCAGTTTGCTTCACACCCCATTTTATCCTTCTTGGAGACCCATGCAGTGCCTCTTCACAGCCACAAAGATGTAGATTGAGATTGCAAGAAAGCCCTGGGAGGATCTAGAAGAGTACTGAGTCATTCCAGAGCTCAGGAATTTAGAAGGGGGAATCAGATGGACAACCAATTAGGTAATCATTCATGCTAGTTTGTCCAGAATAGTCCAGAGTAATGAATAACAACATTCCTTTTTACTACCAAGAGTCCCAGTTACAATGATAAATTAGATGTTCATCCTAGCAGTAAGGTATCCTTGAGTGTCCTTAGTCAAGCCATTCTAGTTTAATCTAAAACTATGGGACATTTGAGTTTGACAAAGTGATGCTTAATTCTCTTAATAACCCACAAACAATCTAGGATCCATGAGCGCCTTCAGAACAGTGATGAACCAAGACTTACACCGAACTTTTCCTAGACTGCTTTGACCAGAGTGTACTCTTTTGACTCAGCTTTGTCTGAAACTATAACCCTTAGGATGTGAAAATGTCACTTATTTTACTAATTTGTTTCTCAACATTTGCAGAACAGAGGCTATAAGAAACATTAATTATATTTTTGAAATGCTAATAAAATGTTGAGTTAAAATTCTCAAAGCTTCTGCAATCAACAGAATAAAGGAATATTCTAAAAACTACATCATGCTGAATGAACAGCAGCAAACATAAGACAGTCAACCAGCAGATGTACTATCAAGAAAGCTAAAATGACTGATAAATCTAGGAATCAGATAGATTGAAAGCTCACTTTCCAGCTCAACTAACATATTTAAGTAAATGTAAGCAAGTCTTCTAACTTAAACGATACTAGCCTCAATTTCTTTACTTACACACTAAATGATGCAAAGAAAACTAAAATGCAAAATACTTTAAAAAACTGCTTGTTAAGCTATAGGTGAAAATTACTCAAGCTGTTGATACTGATATTATATACAATGCCACTGTTTTCCAAAATTGGCAACGGTCTAACTAGTTAACTTCACTAGGCTGGAAAAAGTTTGTGATACTAAAAAGGATGCCTACAAGGGAGAGGAAAAGAAAAACTATAATATAAATTCCTATTTACCGTAACAGCTGAGGAATATTATGACCTGTTTTACTGAGAATTACATATTATAATGTAGACTATCCACAATTGCAAGAAAATAAACATACACATAAAAAGAAGTATGAAAATAAAGATACATTCTCAACTCATATACAGAATGAAGACATCAGGGAACATGGTTTCATCTCTTTGTTGACTTAGAAGGATTTTCACAGGACTTCACAGGACTTTAGAGTCATTATTTTGACACAGCTGATATGTCTGCCATTTCCCTTAATTTCTAAGGTGTCCTCTTTTCTGACAAACGTGCCATTGGCTTCCCATCCCTAACAGCACTAACATCATATATGTACACACCCCCACTCTAAAAAGATTTCAAAAGAATACTATTCTTAGGTCAGAAATATATAAGTAGCTGCATTCTACTGCTAGAATCCCCATAAAATCAGGATTGAACATGGTAACAGAGGAGTCATGGACTGGGTTAAATCTGTGTGGAAGGGTTTAATTAGTTGTGTGTTAATTCTGTCTCACAAAAACACAGTACAAAAAGCCATAAAAATGACTTAAATCAAAGTAATTTAGATTTCCTGATCATCTTTATTTTAGACAGATGGTAGTGTAGCACAGAGTTACCTTTTCTCTATAACCTGATATAAAATTAAGAGTCTTACTCATAATACTAATTCAAAATCAAGACTGTGGTATATACTTAGGAAAGGAATAACCAACCCTTCTTCCAAAAAATAATTAGCCGAAGGTTTTTACTGCTTTTTTCTTGTGTGTAGCTTTTTTAAACATTCTTTTAAACTATTCTCACAGAATTTTGAACAGTAAAACACATTTATAGATTATAATGAAAAACATAATAAAAATTTTTCTCTGACAACTGAAGGTTTTTCCCAAAAATATTCAATCTCTAAAATACTTCATGGTATGTTTCAACACATATTACATATTTTAAAAGACTACATATCATTACAAACTGAAAATGATGAAATATAGTGACTACCTTTCCCTTTCTTCGCCAGTCTCATCCAAGACCCATGCATATGCAAATGAAGCTTTGCCAGCCTTTTTAGATTCTTGTTCATACTTATGCATAGTTCTTTTGTTTACATTACCCAGAAGATAAAGCATATGGCCCATCAGAGTACTCTTCCCAGCATCAACATGACCTAAAGAAAATTAATTCAGGATTAATACTAGGTACGTTTTTCAGGTGTTGTTGATGTTGAGGCATTGCATGAATGTTTAATTCAATAGTTCATGTCAGTATTTAAAGTAATAAACAGTGATTGTTATCAAATAAAGTGAAGACATCTAAATGGAGAATAAAAGACTATGTCTCTTAAGGAGGGTAAAAAATTCCCCGGCCTTCTGGAAATTAAAATTATCAACAAGACATGCCATTTTCATAATGTTCACAAAATGAAAGTGCCACAACAGAGTTTAATGGCCTCCTTGGTAACTGGACAGTGTTCTACCCCAGGGAGATTTGGAAGGGATGACTTGAGAGCATTAAGATGCAATGCCTCCTCAGTCCACGTACATTACACTCAGACAGAAACGCAGAGTGGAATGAGAATTTCCTTGCTGCCATTAGAAAGTTGTCAGGCCTAACACAGAGCTGACTAAGAACCCTGAGCAACAAAGGGCATTACCAATGACCACTAAGTTGAGGAGCTGCTTCCCCCCTTGTCGCTTCTCCAGTTCTGCTTTCACATCTATCTGCTGCCTCAGCTTGCTAGACTTTTTCACTGGTGTTGGTGTTGAACTCTGCTCTTCAGATGCCTGAATGGTGTGGGATGGAAGAGCTGATTTAGAAACAGTTTCAAGAACATCAGAAGAAGTAATGCTGGTATCTTCACTGGGAGGTCCTTTTTGAGGTGTGTGGAAACTATGACCATTTTCTTCCACAGTTAGTCTACAGAAAGTAAAGATAGGAAAAAAATGTTTTAAACATCTCAAAAGAACTCTTTAAATGTTAGAAAGGCATAGAAGTTGTCTCTTCAAATTCAATTACACTCCAAACTAAAAGTGATCTCTGATAAGTGGCTAGTGTCTGTTAAGGTGGAAATGATAAGTAACTACACCCAAACCACACGAATACAGACATGGAAGATCCCAGGAGAAAAACAGTCTACCATAAATTAAGATAAGAAGAAAATATCCTGTAAAATAACTGAAATTTAAAGTCTAAGCCTATCTCTTTGGCTATATAATTTCATCATAAACAGATGGCATAAAAGAGATATTTTGTGAAAATTGGCACCAAATGTGTTCCCAGAAATAAATTAGTATCAAAAAAATTATTTTCTCCTAACTCATTCATCCTACAGGTCAGAGACTTAGGATCTTTCTTTCTTTTTTGCACAAACACTACTCTTAAAGGAGATAGCTCTAAATGCCTACATTTTCTTAACACTTTTGGAAGAGGAGTTGTAATTCATTAATTCAACAAATACTTGCTAAAAAATACAACATATACTAGGCACTGGATGTTGAGAAGAAAAGAAAATGTAAAAATAAGAAAGTCATCCACCACTCCCAGAAAAGCCTACAATCTAGTGAGGGACTCAGATACATAAACTACAAGCAAGATCATCTAGCTAAATTTATTCTCTCTTTGACAAGATGCTACCAAGAGTTAAACACTGATCTTAGTTCTTCATTAGCTCTTTGAATACTCCTCACAGAAATCAGTACTAGTGCCACTCCACCAAAAAAAAAAACTCATTTCTGTTGAGTCAATTCCAACTCATAGTGACCCTACAAGACAGAGCAGAACTGCTCTATAGAGCTTCCAAGGAGTGGCTGGTGGATTCAAACTGCCGATCTTTTGGTTAGTAGCCAAGCTCTTAATCACTGCGCCACCACAGAGACCTCCAAAGAATGCCATCTAATTAATCAGACTACCATATGAGTTATACTCCCTTCAACAGCTATGGATAAACAGAATTAAGAGAAAGAGTAGGTTAAATTGCAAATTACTAAGAATGAAGCCAATTATATTCAACTCAGTGTGGAGCTGGCAGAGAAGAACTATATACACAAAACAATTTGTAATAACCACTTAAGATTGTAGCATAGTGGAAATGTGCAAGAGTAGTAAATATATTTTCTTCTTGCCCACTGTAACCAAAAACAGGTTAGTATTTCCCTCTCAGGATATTTTTATACACTCAACACTGGCCCTTCATCCTCTGCTTCAGGAAACACTAGTTTTATTTGCTACTTAATTAAAAACCTCATATCCATTCCCATTTTATTCCATTTTTGCAAATCTCTATTAATAAATTTAGGTATTCATTTTTTTAAACTGCATAAACACATTAGCTCCATCTTGAACTACTGGAAGAAAAATTAATATGTGGAAAATGTTCCTGTTCTTTTAAAGAATTCCAACAGGCAAATTAAGTGAAATCAAATTTAGACTAACATGTGCCAGCATTTACTTGAAATACCACAGCTATGTGACAAATCTTCATTTAGAGGTGTAAAAGAAACTACAAATTACAATAAACGTTTTCTACCAGAATGACTAGACCTAGGCTCTGGTTCTGATCCTGGGAGAAATAAAATATTTTTTGGTTTTGGTCACAGAATCTTTTCTCCAATGGGATGTTTATGTTAAATTCAGTACGGAGAACAGATAAAAGCAGAGTTGTCATGGTTGACAGAGTGGGTAGGAGTCTGGCTCTCAGCTCACCCACCAATCCAGGCAGCCCCCAGAGGGCCTACTCAGGATAGCAAGTGCTACACAAAACATAGGTCTGACTTTATAATTTCACTTACAATTCAATAACATAAAAGGTTTTCTCATTTTCATGATAACGTTCCTTTTCAAGTAAATCTTAGGTAAAGTGCAAATTAATTCACTAAAATTATATAGTGTTAGTGGGAAGTGACTAAAGGACACCCACTCCTCACTTACTATCTCATTATCTGACATTTTGCATTTACGACAACAGTAAAAAATCTACTGTCTGACTATTCTGCACATTAACAACATACATCTGGCAGTAATGAATGCTGAGGTGCTAGGCAAGAGCCAACGCTGGCTGTGATGGTTAAGGATACGTGTTAGCTTTCTAGGCTATGATTCTCAGTGATTTGGCAGTTATGTAATGATGTAATTTGGCAGTTATATATGATGTAATCTGGCAGTTATGTAAGGATGTAGTCATCCTCCATTTTGTGATCTGGTCATCCTTAATTTTCACGTAATGACCTGGTCTTTGGAACCTAACCATGTTGATAAGTGATGCATGGGTGTAATTAGAAAAGCATCCTAGGTAAGTCTGCAATTAGCAAACACTTTTGCATATTATGAAACAAAAGTCAATGTTTTAAGATTTTTAAAAATCTCTAGGATGGAATCCAAAAATGGCCATTCTGGGTTCAGGGCTATAATTACTGACTGTTATGAATGAAAGAATAAGTTGATTGTTTTTCAGGTGCTTTCTGATAAAATTTTACAGCCTTATCTAATGTCTTCAAATGACTACCTTCTTTTTTTAAAAAAAAAAAAAAAAAAAACCTTTCCAGAAGTGGGAATGCTTCTTTATGACACTAGAGGCTTAGGCTTTCTTCTGGAGTTATTTAAATGATACCTGGAAGCTAATAATTTAGGTTTAAGACGTTAAATGCAGAGTATTTGTTCTCTATGCAATGGTCTATCCATTTGGACTTACATGCATTTTTAGAGAGGTATTTACTATTTTTAATATTAGTGTAGAAAGTTTGTTGAATCCATAATTACAGACCTTTCAATTTTGAGGACTTCTCCCAAAGGGCCACAGCAAATTACTGATTCACAAGCTGTGTTTTTACCTTTAAGTTATTTCTAACTTTATTTTAAAATAAAAGTATTTCCCCAAAGACAATGATCAGTAAATATTTAAATGACTACTCTGAGAGAAAGACAATGACGGACATAAATGATTCCTTGTCTTCATGAAGCATATAGCCTAATAAAATTCTGAAAGGCTTGCACTACACTTGTAAAGTACAGAGTTTAGTTTTCAAGAATTATTTATTTGCATTTAGTATTTATTTGTATTTCTTGATCATTTATTACACATTATTTTTTACAATTATTCACAGAGGACTATGCATTTATTTCTAATATACTACATTAATTTGGACTTATTTACATGATGTTTAATAAGACTTCTGAAACTTTTGCATTAAGATCATAAACTCCTCAGAATAAAGAATCATGTATTTTATTTATTTTTTCTTTCTCTACAATAGGATAAAATGACACACAAGACTAAGAATAAAAAATGCATTTATCATTATGACAACCCAAACTCAATTCAGAGAGAGAAAGATACACATTAAGCCTTCTGTGACTGAATCAGGGTTCAAAATTATTTCAGTGGGCTAAAGCTATTCAAGATAAAAACTAATTTTTTCATTCATCCAATCATTCAATTAATGTATACTAAACATATGCTATGTTCTAGATATAGAGTCCTTTCCCTCACTGAATTTGAAATCCACTGGATCATCTTCCTTCTATAAAATCCAAAAGTTGAACTATGTGATCATTAAAGTTCTTCCTAACCAAGACTCATGACACTTCTACTAATTTAGATAGAAGAATGTTATATAGGAGAAAAAAGAACACTGCTAAGTTTATACTTCTTGAAATTAAAAAAACAAAAAAACCTTTATTGTTTATTTTGATAACAGTGTTCCTACTCTATCTTACTGGCAGTCAAAATACATAAAATTTATAGGCAACAGATTCTGGGAATGATTGAAAAATCTGAAAATCTTAAAGAGGTTAAAAAGGAATGTTTTCAATTGTGCCTTTAAGCCTTAAGCAACCCCCGCTTCCACCTGTCCATTAAAAACTCCTAGAAATTTTTTAGAAACTGCAATAAGAAGGAAAAATAGGTACTACTAGTATGTAATTTATTACAATTTTTCACCAGATGTTTGAAATTCTAGTTATGTTTATTTTTTATGTCTGTTACAACAATCCATTTTATTCAATATGAAAATATGAAGAAATTTAAAGATAGCATTTTAATTACATAAAAAAATTTTTTTAATAATTCCATGACTTAGTGACAGTAACTCCCAAACACTGTTTATATACGCCACCCAGTGGCATAAAAATTTAGTGTTAGATTTCATAAAATGGTATTTGTTATGTCATTTAATCCATGTGAGGAAACTGACAGTGAAATACATAATTAAGACTAGAATCAGGCTTAATTTCTCTAATTCCTCATCCCTTCTCTCTGTACTATGTCATACTGAGGACATATGATATTTCAATGCTAATGATATATAAAACTGAAATAGATTCTCTTTTTTTTACAAGCTAATAGAAGACAACATTGGTTTCAAAAAATTAGAGCTTTAAAATCTTACCCAGGTACTTCAAAGCCCATAGTTTGCTTCTTTCCAGATACAGTCATTTTAGTAACTTTTGGCACAGTTTCAGAATCACTTCGAGATGACTGGGAATCCATTGATTTTCCTAATTAAGAAGTAAAATATAAAAGGCTAATTAAGTAAGTGAATTTCTAGAAATATATGTATTACATATTATATGTTATGTAAGTATAGATATGATAATTAAGTTTCATAGAATTCATGTCTTTATAAAAACATTCAGTGAAATATTAAAATACTGTAAGAAATTCTTCTATCACCCTATTCTGGGAAATCCCCTATTGTCTGGCCTCTCCTGTGCTCAACCTCCATCAAATCTCTTCCTAATTTTGAACTGACTGATGAGTTTCAGTATTAAGAGATCACAAGGTGGTTTCTGCACTGAGCCTTGTTCTGACATTATACCGAGACCCTACACCTCCCTCTCTTACCACACCCTTTCACAATACTAAAATTATTTGTTCAGTTAGCAGATGGTTAAACTATTTTTAATCTTGTGATACCTACAAACTGATGAGCAAGCTGAGAGTCTGCTGAATTGTGCTGGAACAATGCATACTAATTTACCTGTACACAACCTTAGACTTAGTCAGATATTTGATATCTAGGAAGAATACAGGGAAAGAAATCAATGTTGGAAAAGTGAATTGAGAACACAGAGGAGGAGTAAATTACCAGTTAGCTCCCAGTAAGACTTTTACGCATTTGATAATTTAAAAAATACATATTCACATATAAATGTGTGTGTGTGTATGTGTGTGTATATATATATATATATGTATATATATATATATAAAATTCATTATATCTAAAATTCATGACTTACTTTAATATGTATCTTTATAACTTTTAATGAGAATACCATCAGGATTGGGACTACATAACTCTAAGGAAACTTCACGTACCATATAGATACAGAAATTACTTAAAAAAAAAAATAAAAAAGATAAAGTATCAATTCATCTAAAATGATTGTTGTTTGCCTATTATATGCCAGGCACTGAGCTGGAAATATAATGGTGTGCAAAAACAGATATAATTCTCACACTCAAAGAGCTTACAGCCTACTGGAGAACACATATTAAATGATCACAGACATAAATGCAAAATTGAAACGATTATTAATGTTATAAAAAATTCACATATGGTGCCATCAGATTTGATGATGGGGTACAAGAATTAGTCAGAATTTCCCTAGGAAAGGGAGAAATGAGCTAAAATGCAAACACTGAGTAGGAATTAACTAGAGAAGAAAGGAGGAGCATATCAAATAGAGTGCAGCTTTGTGTAATGGCCCTGTTGTAGAAGGAAGCAGGGTGCTTCAGGAGTGAAAACAGAGGCGGGAAGGAGCATGAGGACTGAGGGAAGCTGGAGAGGTGGGCAGTGGCCAGACAGTGCAGGACCTTTAGGCCCTGTCTAATGTTTGTTCTAATAGTAAGTGGAAGCCACCAAAATGATGTAAGCAAATGGGAGAAGGTGGAAAGACAAAGAAAAGGATAAAGTAAAGTGACAATATCTAAAAACAGCCAGTTTAGAGATAGGAAAAATCATGAGACTGGGACATATTACAAATTAGTAGCCTTTGCAACTTCCAAGAGGAAATGTCAAGTAAGGATTGAACATATTGGTCTGGAGCTCAAAAGAAAGGTCTGAGGTGGAGCATATATTTGTGATTCATCAGTACATAATTGGTATTTGAAGCCACAGACATTTTGAGATCACTAAGGGAGAGAATAGAGTAAGAAAAGAAGTCCTAAGAAAAAGCCTTAGGAGAACTCCAATATTCAATCTCAAAATTAAGAGGAAGATGAGCCAGCAAAGAGGTGAAGGAGACCCAGGAGAGGATGATGCCCAGGAAGTTAAGGGAAGAGTGTTTCAAGGAGCTGGGCATCACCAGGGTCTGAGGCTGCTGTGAAGTCAAGTGAGATGAGGACTGAAAACATTCACTGGAGACAGTCACTTCAGATACAGCTCAGTGGTGGAGCCAGCAAGAGCCATCTGAGAGAGGTGAGGGATGTGAGTATTAGAATAGACTAAAGGATGTAAGGAAGGTGAGGAAACAGAGGCAGCAAGTACAAGTTCACTATTTTATCTGCAACTTCAAAATCCAAAAAATAAAACCTGGCCTGCACTAACATGAGGCTACTTAAAGCCCTCACTTATCCCACTTAAAGTGAACAGTACACATTTCAATACAGAAATAGCAATTTCGTTTTGTAATCAAATGATTACAAGGTGCTGCCCTAGACCCAACTGGGTTATTACACCATAGATGGTATATACATGTTAATACCTTTTTAAATCTAAAATATTCTAAATTCTGAATCACATCTGACCCCAAGAGTTTTATATAAGGGATTGTAGATCTATGTAGATGACTCTTGCAGAAAACCTGGCTGTAAAGGGAGGAATGTGATAGAATGGTAGCAGAAAGTGGATATGGGATTAAACTGATGGAAAGGATAAAATTAAGAGATAGGCTAACTATTTTAGGAAGAGGTCATCAATATTTTAAAGTTTCTGAGAAGGTAGAAAAGAATGGAGATTACGATAGGAGAAAGGCTTGTTTCTTATACCTGAAGGCTGATTTGTAGGTTTAAGTGCTGCTAATGGCTTCTATTTTCTCCATATCATAAGACCTAGCCACCTACTCAGACTTAACAGGGGCAACCCGAAACCAAACCCGTTGCCTTCAAGTCAATTCCAACTCATAGCAACCCTACAGGACAGAGTAAAACTGCCCCATAGGGTTCCCAAGGAGCAGCTGGTGGGTTCGAACTGCCAACCTTTTGGTTAGCAACCGAGCTCTTAACCACTACACCACAGGGCTCCAGAGAGGGGCAAGAAATTAAAAAAAAAAAAAAAAAAATTGAGAGGCAAATAAGGTTTTCAATAATATTTGCACAAAGGATGAGTTGAACAGAAAAAAAAAGGAGGGGGCTTACTGGGTAGCACTGAGGAACTACTTAAGATTTGAGATAATGAATTTATACTAGACTCAATCTGCCCTTCTGTGTCACTTTCTCTAGCAATGGTCCACCATTTAGACACAGACACAGCACAGGCTTTAACTGGTTTACTCAGGGTTAAGATTTTACCCGAAGGTGAAAGGAGAAAGAAGAGAAACAAGGTAGCTGAAGGTACTGGCAAAAAAAAAAAAAAGTTATTGAAATGATAAACCTTGAAATCTAAGCTGCATAAAAAATTAAATGACAAAGGAACAGTACTGATTCACCAGGAGATAAGTAGAGAGGTCTATAGGTCAAGAAAGGTCACGGTATGAGAGGCTCAACTGGTGTGGCTGTAGTCAGAATAAAATGCATGAATTAGGAGAGAAAATTATAGTTATTACTGATGAGAGATGAAAATCACTGGAAATGAAGCAGTCAAGAAACCATCCTGAAAGTCCAGGGTGTTGTATAAACCATCCACATAGATGCATAAGTAACCTATTACAATGGCAGAAGTGACAGTGGAGAAGAAAAGCGTAAGCCAGTTGCCAAATTCTATGATGAATAAGGAAAAGTGGACACGAGGTTAATGACAGCGGTGAGAACTAAGAAAGGCTAGTTCAGGCTGAAGGCACAAACGTCAGAGGAGCAGAGATTTAAAAAAAAAAAAAAGGATGGAATAATTGTGTTGGAAAAGAAAATAAATTCAACCTTCCAGATCCTGAGCTTTGAGGAGACATAAATGAAGTAAGGCAAGGAAGCAGAAAGAACATTATAAAAATAAATTGAGGATACAGAGGGATTTGCTTTTAATAAAGAAGGCAGTTCCTAGAGTTAGAGCAACCACCATCCATTTGTCACTTTGTTGTACTGTGGTGACTTGTGTGTTGCTGGAGGCTATGCTACTGCTATTTCAAACACCTACAGGGTCACCCATGGTGGACAGGCTTCAGTGGAGCTTCCAAACTAAGACAGGCTAGGAAGAAAGGCCTGATGATCTCTTTCCAAAAGTTAGCCAATGAAAACCTTATGGATCTCAGCAGAACACTGTCTGGCTAGCTTGCTTTGGACAATTCTTCAAAAGGGATCAATTGTTGGAGGACATCGTGCTTGGTGAAGTAGAGGGCCAGAGAGGGCAAAGGAGACCCTTGGTGAGATGGACTGGCACAATAGCCTCAACAACGGACTCAAACATGCTGTTGACCATGAGGATGGTGCAGCACTGCGCAACATTTCGTGTACACAAAGACCATGAGTCAGGGTAGGCTGAAAGGTGGCTATCTATCTATCCAGTATTACGACGAAGATGGAGCAAAGTAGGAGGTGAGTGAGGGACAAAGGAGTAGAATGCTTACAGCAGTATGGTGACAAAGGGGTATGCGTGGGGGGGGGGGGTTGGCGGCAGGGGAAACATCCCTGACTGATTTGGACAAGGAGGATAGAAATGGTGGATTTGGGGCTCTACCAAAAGAATAGAGATACAAACCATAAGGCATTGAAATGTCTCTATCCAGGTTCCGCAGACCTAACTCCTAGTTGCCATTAATATTCGTTTTAATATCTTTCAACCATTTTGCATGTAAACAATACTTTGACCCACTTATATTTACATTTAGTATACTGAAATACTGTTAATTTTTGAGTTAAAAAGAAGGTGGGCATATAATGGCATAAAAGATCTCTAAACATAGAGAAAAATCACAATATAATTCTGCAATATTTCTGAGGATAAATATCTATATTTTCTTTTTTGGAGATTCTTATCAATAATACATCAAATCTAACGTGAAATATTTTACATATTGGGTGATTTAAGTGAAAGTAGAGAAAAAAGTCTAGTATTATGGATCTGAAGCCACCTATTAAAGCAGTAGTTCTTAAACCATTTTTTTCGGTCAGAGATCCCTTTGGAAAATCTAACAAAAAACATGGGACATTCTTGACAGAAAAATGTACCATACACACAAAATCCTGCATGTTATTTCAAGGGGTTCAATGAGTCCAACTCAAGAACCCTTCATCTGAAAGACAACCTTGGCTCAGGCTATTTTAGAAATACGTTAATTCAAATTAACGCTATCCACAGTCAAAGATAAAATGTACATTCAGTAAATTTATCCCCTGAGCTGTCTTGTTAACAGCAATGTGATGCACTTGCATTTATCCAACCACATCACGAAGTCCCCCTCATAACTAGCATCATCCTGGATGGAAGACACAGTCTACTGACATAGGTCTGAAATTAACTAAAATAACCAGTCACGGATCAATAAGAGATAAATAGGAGTATTCAAGCCCATCATATTCAAAAAATAAAATAAAATGTTTACCATGTCCCCCCATTCTCCCCAACCACCTGGAAATTCATTCACTGTATAACAATCTCAAGAAACTGAGCATTAAATTTCCAGAAAGCTCACCAAAAAATATGGCAGCATGGAGTGAACACTGTATGGGAAACAAATAAAAAGGAGCCTGAATTCTGGTCCCTGTCCTGCCACTAATTAGCTATTACCATAAGGCTTAAGCAATTCGTTTACTTTCATTAGCTTTAGTTTTCTTACCTATATAACAGAGTGAATTAAATGATTGCTTTCTCTGTGCATGTATGAGTCCATGACTCCAAAACCACTAAGATGTCCTTTAAATCAAACAGCCATCAAATACCATGAGGTAAAAGTAAAATATGTCTTTCCAAAGGAAGACTATCAATGAACTCCCCCAAGGCATGCAAAACCCATCCACCAAATCATAGTCGGCCAAAAGACACACATTCTGAGGATTCATATGTTAGTGATTAGTTTTCAGTCTCTGTGAGGATGGAGAAAAGAAATTAATCATTGGTTAGATTTTATAGTCGGACAGAAATAACATCTACTTGGTTGAAAAGCACTGATCAGGTCTAATGTGTCTGTATGATAAAGAACGGACAAAGAAGTTAAGTGACTTCATCTTAGTGACAGGCCCTGGACTTGAACCAAATTGCCTCACCTGTCTGTCTGGTACACCAGAATGAGAAACTGCCTTCTTCTCTCCATAGTGGTTAGCACTTGATGGACTGCTTCTGCCAGTGCCCCCATGCTTCCTTTCTGGGACTAAGAGTTAAATGTAAGAGCCTAGGTTTTCTCTTGAACACGGCACGCTATAGGTTTCTTGTCCTAAAGATTATTTTTAAATGTATAATCCTTTGTGAGGGATTCAAAGCCAGATCTCTCTAGCATCACACAATTGTTATGGACTACTGAGTTTAATAAAAGCCTCTGCTTGCACAGCCATGTGACGTACCCTCTTCTGACTCATTCCTTTTGGTCTTTAAGCACACTCAATGTTAGACTACTAGCTCTGTGAGGATAGGTACTACCTTACACACAAGTTCATAGTCTATAGCACTTTACGCAAAGCTCCACCCAAAAAAAGGCAATAAACCCAGTAATGATTAAACCCTAAGAGCTTAAATTTTGAAACCACGATTTGACCTCTATTGTTTTTTCAAGGTATTTTAGATCTCTTCTTCAGGCAATAACCTCCGTGATTTACTCTACATCTATTTCTTCCACCTAATACCAGCGACCTCATAATGTTTAGAGATCTGGGTTCTAAAAAGCCAACCCGGAACTTGTGTAGGTGCTCACATATGTACTTCTGCCAGATGCTTTATATGGTCTTTTACCCTCACAACAACTATTCAGAGTAAGTATTATTATTCCTACTTTAGAGAAACTGAGGTTCAGAGAAGTTGATTTGCTAAAGGCCATACAATCCTGAGTTGTAACATAGCCAAATTAAAAAAAGAAAAAGATGAATGACAAAGTGGCTAGTCTCAAAAAGTTTATACACTATTTTGAGAGACAAATTATATAGCAAGTTATGAAAGTTGTAGATGTAAGTTATAGAGACAATAAGCAAGAATGTATCTGAGTAATTTATGGAAGGCTTAATGAATGAAATGAGATTTGACCAGATCTTGAAAAATAAGCAAAATGAGGCAAAAATAACTGAGAAACAGCATATGTAGAAGTAAAACAGGCAAACACGCTGAAAGACTTGGCAGTGATCAATAAACTTTTAGAGTAAAGCTACATAATTGGGACTGTGAATCAAATAATTTTTTTTTCACATTGTGCTTTAGGTGAAAGTTTACAGAGCAAATTAGTTTCTTATTTAAAAATTTATACACAAATTGTTTTGCGACATTGGCTGCAATCTTTGCATTGTGTCAGCACTCTCCCCCTTTCTCTTTCCACCCTGGATTCCCTATGTCCATTCATCTAGTTTTCCTGTCCCTTCCTGCCTTCTTGTCTTTGCTTTTGGGCAAGTGTTGCCCATTTGGTCTCCTATACTTGACTGAAGTAGGCACAATCCTCACATGTGTTACTATTTGTTTTACAGGCCTGTCTAATCTTTGGCTGAAAGGTGGACTTCAGAGTTGCTTCAGTTCTGAGTTAGCAGGGTGTCTGGGGGTCATAGACTTGGGAGTTCCTCTAGTCTCTGTCAGACCAGTAAGTCTGTTTTGTGTGTGTGCATGTGTGAATTTAAATTTTGTTCTACATTTCTTTCCCCCTGTCTGGGACCCTCTATTTTGATCCTTGTCAGAATGGTCGGTGACAGTAGCTGGACACCATCTAGTTCTTCTAGGCTGGAGCTGATGGATAAAATAACTTCTTTAAAAAAGATATTTTGTAGATTTATCTTTAAGAACTCTATATTTTTATCATTTAATACAGATAAAGCTATATAGAAGTAGTAGTAAATATTCTAAATTAGGGAGGATAATTACTGAGACGGTTCTAAATTAGGAAAGATGATTACTGACACATTAAAGATTTAAAAAAAAAAAAAAAAATCCCTGTTGCCATCGAGTCAATTCTGACTCATAGTGACCCTACAGGGCAGAGTAGAACTGCCCCATCGGGTTTCCAAGGAGCAGCTGGTGGATTCGAACTGCCGACCCTTTTGGTTAGCAGCCATAGCTCGCCGTAGCTCTTAACCACTGGGCTACCAGGGCTCAGCATTAAGTTTAGTTAAGAAAAAATAGAAACTTATGTATGATAAAGATGATTTTGCCATAAAATATGCTGCCATGTCTCATCATTCTATAATTCCTTTACTTTTCCAAACCATTAAGGAGGCATTCCCCAAGCTTCAGTACTAGGATCCGATTTACTTTCCACAGATATCTTCTCTGGAATAATCAATTCCAATTAGCCTACTATGGCTAGAATACCTGAGGCTCTACACCCAGAAAATTCTCAGAACCTAAGCCTGGACCTAGTCATCAAATATTCTGGAGACTGAGTTTACTCAATCTGCAAGATGAGGGTATCACTACCTGTACCACCTACCCTACGAAGATCTTGTAGCATGTATGTGTAACAGCACTCAATTATTAATTTTTAAAAAAATTCTCAAACAAAACTAAAAAGTCAGACTTTTACTCTATGGAATTACCATTATACGTATACTAATTTCCTTGGCAGAGATCTCTTCAATCAAAAACATTGCTGAAGTTTCTGGTGAATACATTCTTACAGTAATATTTTTAGTCTGACTGGATATTTCTGTACCATTAACCTCTTTTTAAAAGAGATTTTAGGATCAAGAAGTATTAGAATAAACATATACCTAGTCAGATATACTGTAACACAAACAGTGCATCTTAGCTTAGCTTGAACCCAGTGTTTATTATTTGCTTAAATGTCATGCAAGTAAGTTTCAAGAGTATATAAAAAATGATCTGGTAGTACAAATCCAGTGGGGCTACTATGGGGGAAAATATGCCAAGCTGATTTTGTAGTTCACCTGGAAGAGTAAATGTGAAAGAATGACCAATAAAAACTTGGAAGAATAATGATGGGGGGCCTGAACTACCAGGTATCAAAGCCTCCTCTACTGGCGGAGTAATTTAAAATGTGGTAATGGCACAAATCAATAAATAACTCAATGAATTAAAATACAACATCTGCAAACAGATCAACTAACGGGAAAAAAAATATATATATAAATGAGAATTTGGTGTATGGAAAATATAGAGGAATAGAAATATATATTATATAAAGTTATAAACTGAAATTCAATACATGGAAAAAGAAGTTTTTCAACTCAGTGGGAAAAGGAATTGTATTGGAAATATTGGCTATTCATTTGGGAAAAAATGTTGTACCTATGGTATATCATATATAAATTCCTGGTTGATTAAACATATAAGCATAAAAAAATAAAAATATAAAAGACTATTATAATCTTCAGGTGAAGAAGACTGACAAATTCGATATTAATTTTTTTAAATTTCTCCCTTTTTAAAGATACCATGAGCAAACATACAGTGGGCAAAATATATGTGAAGGGTTAATATATATAATAAAGAGTTCCTAAAACCAGTAAGAAAAACAAACTGAGCAATAACTAACCCAGGTCAATATGTCTAAGTTTAAAGAAAGGTAAGGCAGGGGAGAAAAAAGAAGTGGATGGGAGGAGGAAGGAGAGGTGGGAAAAGGAGAGGGGAAGGAAGAGAAAGGGAGACAGGGAGGAAGTAAAAAGGACAGGGGATAGAGGAAGAGGAGTGGAACGAGCAGAAAGAATAAACAGAAGTATTTTTACCTATTTATTAACATGCATTGCTGCCAAGGGAAGCGGCAGGAGGAACGCTGATACTGTTGGTAAGAGTATAGACTAGTACAACCTCTGACAAGAAATTTGACAAAATCAAAATTTTACTATGTATACTTCTGGGAATGTAGACTACAGAAACACTAATACTACTGTGCAACGATAAATGAACAAGAATGTTTACTGTGGTTACAGGGCTAATAGCCTACACTAGCCACGGCCTCATCTATCCTGAGACCAGAAGAACTACATGGTACCTGGCTACCACCACTGACCATTCTGATCAAGGCCACAACAGATGGACCCTAACAGAGCAGGAAAAAAATGTGGAACAGAACTCAAATTCTTAAAAATCCAGACTTACTGGCCCAGTTGAGACTAGAGGACTCCCTGAGACTATAGCCCTGTTGTTGTAGGTGCCGTCGAATTCGTTCTGACTCAGAGCAAGGATTCTATTTTCTGCATTTCTGTATTTCCACAACCTAAGAGTTTGGTACATTGTACATCACCTATACATGTTTGGTGAATGCTGAATGAACAAAACCATTTCCAAAGGGCACTTTCAGTGTTCTGGTACACTACTAAAGAACTGACAGTGGGAACTGTAAATGTCACTTCTTTGAACATGTACCCTCTTACCAGGTTTTAAAAAAAAAAAAAAAAATCACAGTAAGACTATTTTAAATCTATCCGCACTCATCAGATTCTCTAGAGTTTCTCAACCCAGCACTATGCGTACTAACATTTTGAGCCAGATAATCCCTTGTTGGGACGGGGGCTATCCTCTGCATTGTAGGATGTTTAGCAGCATCCCAAAAGTGTCTCCAGACATTGCCAAATGTGCCTTGTGGGGTAAAATCACCTCGAGAATCATTGCTCAAAAGCATTATTAACAAAAGAATTAAATGCTCACTATATATAGCCACCATCTCAAATATATCATCTCCTAAACTCATCCTCTTACCCGCAAAACCTGTATTTCTTAATATCCTTTTCCCAGACAGCCAAGCTTGAAACCTCTAGCTCATTTATTCCTGACATCCCCTTTTCCTGCAACCTCTATATCCAATTAATACTAATTTTGTTAAACTTTTCCTCAAAAACATTTCACAAATTTGTCTTTTTCTTCCCACCTACATAGGTCAGGACCTTATGACCTCATGTCTAGGTTACTGCACCGTCTGATACGTTTTTCAGCTTTCAGTCTCTTGCTCACCCAACCATGTCTACCACTAGGTCTTTCATCATCTCACTCACCTGCTAAAATATATTCAGTGGCTCCATACCAAAAAAAAAAAAAAAGTCTAAATTCCTTAGCTACATGTACATAGTCCTTTGCAACATGACCAAATCTACCTTTCAAGACCCATCTCTTCCTGGCTATTCCCGATAACAGACTTGAGATTCTCCTGTATAAACTCTCGTTTTCTCACATCCATGACCATGGGCTGTGCTATTTTCATGTCTCAGCTCCCCTCTCCAAGCCTACACCCAGAATCCCTTTCTTCCTCCTTTCCCAGTTTCCAAATCCAAATTCTTGTTCAAGGCCTAACACAAATGCCATTAATTTCATGAAAATTATATTTGAAATTTATTGCAAAAAAATATTAATGCTACAAGGCAGGCTTCTTGATAATGCATGAATCACAGAGGCAGACTTCAGCATTGTATGTCAACGGCTCTCGAACTGACTCTACAAAAATTTACTGAGTATGAGGTAAAGACCAGTGAACTGTTTGCCACGTGTAACTAACAACAGAAGAAAGTACATACCTTCATGCTCCCATAGGACAACCCAAAAAAACCAATCCATTTCAAAAGCCTCCAATTCACCAATCACTTAGAATGTAGTAAAGACTCGGAGGCTGCTGCCAGATAGCCTGGGTTTGAAGTCAGGCTCTGCCATTTACTAATTTACGAGGCCTCAAGTGAATTATTTAACTTCTCTCTGAGCCTAGCTTCCACACTTGTAAAATAACAACAGTATCTACCTTAGAGAAGTGTTAGGAGAACTACATGAGTTAATACATGTAAAATGCTTAGAGCAATGTTTACCATGTATTAAGTACTCAATGCTTTACATCACTGACAGAAGGCAATGCGGTCTGTGGGTCTCTGATATCACCATTATATAAACTTCCTTTTTTTCATTTGATACCAGGGAATCTACAGACACAAATTACTCTCTGGTAATCACAAATTAATTCATCATGGGAAGAAGGAAAATATCAATTGTGTGCCAAACTCTGTACTAGCTACTGGGAAAAAACAGATCAAAGACATGATTCCTATCCTCAAGAAACTCAAGTCTAACAGAGATTCAACATAAACATATTACTTATTACTACAATGGGAACTGCTACAATGCAGACACAATGAGAGTGTATGGGAAAGGCACTAACCCACACTGGAAGAATCAGGGAAGGTTTCCTTCAATGAAGAATTTCTCCTCCTAAGATTCATTTTCTCATAATGAATCTTGGAGGAAAAAAAAACAGTAATAAGGAAAAAAGGGAACAGAGAGCATAACACAATACATACAACTACAAATAGATTTGCATGGCTCGAACACAGGGAAGGAGATTAAGTGGTGAGACACAAAGGTAGAAAAGCAGGTAGCTCGTTTGGTGGTGCAACAATTAAGCACTTGGCTGATAACCAAAAGGTTGGCAGTTTGAACCCACCTAGCAGTTCCACAGGAGAAAGACTTGGCAATCTGCTTCTAAAAAGATTACAGCCTAGAAAATCCTATCATTTTCTACTCTGTCATATGGGATTCCTATGAGTCGAAAATTCACTCAACACCACCTAACGATAACAGTTAGGGCACATGATTTTGAAGTATAAGAAGCCACTAAAGCAATTTAAGCAGTGGAGTGATATTTTAGTGCTTTTAAAACTTACTCCGACCACAGTATGGAAATTGGATTGTGGAGGCAAGGTTGAAGGGTGAGCAGTTAGAAGATTGTTTACTTATATGTGTAGGAGGTTCTATGGACTGTCCTAAGATAGGAAAAACAGAAGTGAAGAAAGGGATATCTAAAAGGTATTAGCAGCTAAAGTCAGAAACACCTGAATGGATGTGGAGGAGACAGAAAGAACAATTCTCAAATTTTCTGGCAAGGAGAAAAATGTGGACAGTGGTGCCATAACCAAAATGAGGATAACCTTTGAGGGAACTGAGGAAAGTCTGCTGGTCAGGCTCTTGCTTCTCTTAGTGTTTTCATTCAGTGCAAAGTTATAGCAGTCCATAGAGGAACTCTGCTCCCGCTGCTAAGTAGATGGGGACTGCTACTGAAGATTTTACTTGTTAAAGACTGGTTAGACACCATCTCAAGTCTTCACAATTTTTCAGGTAAATTATATGTTCTTAACACTGGAGACACAAATATGACTGTCTTAGTTATCTAGTGCCGCTATAACAGAAATACCACAAGTGGGTGGCTTTAACACTCAGAAATTTATTCTCTCACAGTCTAGGAGGCTACTCGTACTAAGTCTGGGTGCCAGCTCCAGGGAAAGGCTCTCTGTCGGTTCTGGAGGAAAGCCCTTGCCATCAGTCTTCCCCTGGTCTAGGAGCTTCTCAGCGCAGGGACCCCAGGTCCAAAGGACGTGCTTCACTCCAGGCGTTTCTTTCTTGGTGGCATGAGGCCCCCCTCCTCTCTGCTCGCTTTTTCTTTTGTATCTCAAAAGAGATTGACTCAAGATACAACCTAATCCTGTAGATTGAGTCCTGCTTCATTAACCGCATCTAATCCTGCCTCATTAACATCATAGAGGTTGAGATTTACAACACATACGATAATAACATCAGAGCACAAAATGGTGGACAAGCACACAATACTGGGAATCATGGCCCAGCCAAGCTGACACACATTTTGGGGGGGCACCATTCAATCCCTAACAAGAGAAATACCGTAGTCCTGATCTTCAGATGTGATGGACATGAAAACAGACAAGATGAAAAGAGAACAGAGACAGGGAGACTAAGACAATTTTGCAGGAGTCCACAAGAGTTATGAATGTAGCTGAGCAAGTACCATAGCATAGGAAATGATAGAAGAGACAGGCAGGAGAGACAATGATTAATAGAATGTGTTGATGAATTAAATGCTAGGGAGGCAAAAGCCAGAGATCTAAACTGTCTTAGACAGCTAGGACTTTAACTTAGATGCTCTTAATACAGAACACTTTGGGTCTGTGCTTCCTTTAAGACATAAAGAAATACACAGAAAACATCTGGATAATCAGGTCTGCAAAGCAGAAGAAATCTGAGTGTCATTAAAATACATAAAGAAGCTCAAGACCTGGAAATGGAGGCAACAACTTACAGAAAATGAAGAAGACAGCCAAGGAGTAAACCCTAATAACTCAATAAAGACGCAAACACAACGTAAGTATTCACATTCCTTGTAGAGGATTTACATGGAATTCAACTTCATACAATTATGTGATTTTGAAGGAGATATTTTTAGAGGTCATTTGGTCCAGTACACCAATTTACAAATAAAAACGTAAGTATATTTCCAAAGATCACATGCCTAACAGAAGTTTTGCTCTTGTTTTCGGCAGGCTGCTCCCAAGGTACCCTCCACTTTCAACTCCCTATGTTTTGTAGCTGTGCCTCCACAAGACTTCATGAAAGTGGTTTCCTCAAGATGACTGAACCAAGTTTATTTTGAAGTTGAATGTATACAAAAAACTGCTTAATTAAGCAAAAACCCCACTGTTGTGGAGTCGATTCCAAACTCATAGTGACCCTACAGGACAGAGTAGAAGTGCCCCATAGGGTTTCCAAGGAGTAGCTGGTAGATTTGAACCACAAACCTTTTGGTTAGCAGCCGAGCTCTTAAACCTCTGTGCCAATAGGGCTCCTTAACTAAGCAAGTGCCTCTAAAAAATGTTAATGATCAGTCCAGATCATGATTTTGTGATTTTACTGAGGTTGATCATCATTAATACCTACTCAGGTACTTCTGAAATAAAAGTTAATGTTAAAATGAATGATCTTGATCAGGTTTAATATTTATTTGCATTTTAAACTCTCCGATATATATATATATATATATATATATATATATATATATATATATATACACACACACACACACACACACACACACACACACATACATACACATATGCCCTAGCAATAAAATCATTGCCCAATAAAGGACAGGTTTTCATTTAATGTAGTTTTAGTTGCCAATGGGAAACTAGAAGACTAGGCCATTATTGCTCTAATAATAAACACTTAGATACATACTGTCTTCTTAACCTTTTGATTATGCTGATTTTATGAGGTAAGGAAAGGGATATTTAGGCTCTTTGTCATATATAACAGCAAATTGCTATCAATTTTAGGTTGCCATGATAATCCCAAATTCCTAAAAATGATAGCTCCAGACCAAAATGATATGACTTGAACATTAAAGGCCTTTATTATATATTCTCATGTGGCATATATTATTTTCTGTCTGTATTATAAAATATCAATATATAGTATGTGCCTCACCTCTCCAACTAATCTGTGAGCTCCAGAAAGGTACTTTTTATTTCTTCCACAACATCTACTCCAGTGCCCAGTACCTACTAGGCACTCAAATATTTAATGAAATTATATAATTTTATATAGAGAAAAAAAAGATGCTGTAATCCAGTGATTCTCAGCTTGGGACGAGCAGATAGATCAAGAGAACAACATCTTTGCCCCTTCCCCTTGGAAAATCATTGTCATTGGGAGGAGACACTGACGCCCATAAGAAAGAATTATCTCTCTTACATGTGCTAGGACAGAAAAAAACATTGATAACTAATTATCTAGTATAAAACTAATTTTATAATGAAGTAAGGCTCATGTAAGTTAAACAACTTGCCCAACTCAGTTTAACATTCTTTGCAAATTGTAACCACCTAGCTTTTGTTGACTGCTTTCAGGTTCATGTTTGAACCTGATGTTTGAAGACCTGCCTCAAAGCAGGAAACTAGCTCAGATGACCTTTTAAGATTCTGCCCTTATAATCCTGTTGTAAAAATAACTACTTGGCCTATTCAGTGAGAATCTCTCCCTCACAAATGCATTATATATTAATCTCTAAATGATACCAACCGTAAAGTTTAATATTATGATAAGCTAAAAACAAAATTATTAACGATTTTAATACTACTATCCACATTAAATACAGTACTAGTTAATGAAAACTATTTACTAGGAAGAGATGTTCTTAAATCTCAATCAAAACAACTAAGCTGCCTCCCACAAAATCCACAATCAAATGTGAAAAATATTATGAAGGACAATTTAAAAAATAAACTTGTTTACCTGGTGTCATTAAGAAAATTTCAAATTTGAATAGCACTTCTAAAGATGTACACTAGTACAAAATAGTATTTTTTTGTTTCGATTAAACATGACTTTCATTATTTTCTTAAATCAATGTTTTGAATGCATTCTCTGAACCAATCTGATACTAAAAATTGATCTCACATTAAAAATGCTTACATACATAATGAAAGGGGGTGGAGGGGAAGGATAGAAAATTATATGTACAACATGACCTCGATAACATAAAGAATAAAAATGCATAGGAAAAAAACCTGCAAGGAAATATGACAAAACACAAAATTATGGTTCTCATCTTTGGGTAAGAAAATCATGGGTGACTTTTCACCCTTTTTCGACATTAAGAATGTATTTACTTTAACGTTTGCAGAAAATAGTACGTTGACAAATTTCAAAAAAAGATGATGACTTTTTGTAATTATATGGTTCTGGTAGAAACATTCAAGATAAACTCAGAAAAGACTCTTTTAATGGAAGATAAATTCACACGCTGAGTTAAAAAAAAATTTAAAAAGGAACACCAATAGGGGTTTTCCAACTACACTTTTTTGACATCAATCATTACTTTTTCCTATAAATGTTTCAGTATGTCAGTACATACAGGAACACACAAGTACACACAAAAAGATTTTTTTAATTTCAAAGAAATCAGTGTTAAATTTTCAGTGGAAAAACAATTAATTCAAGTACAAAATCATTTCACTGAATCTGAGTAAACATTTAAATTCCAGTTACAGATGTACAGTCAGAAAGTACACTGACTAGGATATAGAAACTAAACCACTTCCTCCAGTATGACAGCTGTTCTGACTGTGATTTATTCCATATGATTTATTTTTCATTCTAAAACATCTTCATATAACTTATAACTTGCTTCATCAAGTCCATTGTATAGCATCCATCTCCTGTCATGCAGAAGAAAAAACTTTTCATCCCAAAATATTCACTGGGACCAGATTTTAATTTTGTTTCACTGAACCAGTAATTTTTAAAAAACGAAAAAAAATTTTTAATGAACAGTTTACTTACCGCATATTAAACTGGATTATATACAGCTTGTAGGCAGAGTGCCCACAAGATTTATAATCAATTACATGAAACGAATTTAAATTATGACCATTCTACAGCAATGAGAATCTTGCTACTTCAAGATTTAATGGAATAAAGATAACATTCTGTGTTAATAATTTTCATTTAAAAAAAAAAAAGAATCCATGCACATTCTATATGTAAATAAATATTATTACTATACAAATTGTGTTAGGTTAGAAACAGGACAACCTACTTCACAGAATGAAACTGGTCCATCAAAACCTTTCAATAAACAGTAGACAAATACATTGGTGTTTCTCACCATTCTACCCTAGATCTTCAGTTTCACTTATTCTAAACTTTCCCTGAGAGCTCATCACTATGCTCATCCCTGGAATTATCTACCCTTGGGCATCTCCCTAAAAATTATGTTAATTCTTCATGTCTCAAGCTTAAACATACTATGGGCAGAGCTCGCTGTTGTTGTTAGTTGCCATCGAGTCAGCTCCAACTCATAATAACCTTATGTTTCTTGCATCATCTTCATGATTGTTATGTTTGAGTCCATTGTTGAGGCTATTGCGTAGTGTCTCTAAACTAAGGGGCTCACTTACAGCACAGTATCAAACAATATTCTGTTGTGATCCATAAGGTTTTCACTGGACAGCAACAGATTAATTTTCAGAAGTAGATGGTCAGTTCTTTCTTCCTAACCTGTCTTAGTCTAGAAGCGCTGCTGAAACCTATTCACCATGGATGACTTTACTGTTATCTGAAACACTGGTGGCATAGCTTCCAGCATCAGAGCAACACACAAGCCACCAGAGTACAACAAACTGACAGATGGGTGGTAGAGAGGAGAGATAAGACTGTATATTTGAAAAATATCTTGATAATGCAGAATAATCTGAAGTTATTAGAAGAACATTTGCCAAGAAATAGTTTATCATATGATATGACCCCCTTTAATATCACAATCATGCTAAAAAACCATGAGTGGGAACTGACTTGATGGCATCTGGGTTTTGTTTTATTATTATCATCTAATTTTACTCTGACACAGAAGTATTAAAGAATTTGTTGAAGGTGACACAAATAGTAATTAGTACAGCTGCAATCTCAATCCAAACAGTCAACTCCAGTTCCTGTGCTCTTCCAAAATGCTGTGGTAATCAGGAGAATCAACAACTTCTATGGATAAAATCAGAAAAACACTGAACTTTGGACAGAGGAAAAGGTGGCGCATGGGGGTTGGGGAGGAATCTCATAGTATGCGTATTAGCATAGGGAAGAACAGTTTATAAGAACCTTGTTGAAAACTTCAAGGAAGAGTTTCAACTAGCATAACACGGTAAATAAAAATTAAACTGTATTAAACAAATTTAAAGGCATTGTATTTCATTAAATATTCTCTTTATCTAGGTGCCATTTACAGTGTATTTTAGTGACAGTAACACACACACATGCACACACACACAGTCTTTCAGACATTTATTTTAATCCTTATTTCAATCTAGTCTTTAATTTCTTTCTTAAATTCTACACTTAGGATTTTCAGGAACTTGAACTTAAGGACAAGGAGAAGCTCCTGTATTTAAATAATCCTGAACAAAGTTAAGTTTTAAAAAGATACACAATAGATCACATACTATCTCCAGACATCCTGAATTCATATGTGGGACCAAGAGTCATGCCTAAATGGCTTAAGAAGACTTGGTAAATAGCACCAATATCCAGATATAACTCTATAATAATAACTGCACTGTATTCCAAAGCTATTAGTAAAGGCAATAAAAAATAAACTAACATCGTTCTAATGAAGTATTATATGGTAGACGCTGGGTAAAAGTTTAAATTTTCACAGTACTCTGAAGTAGGTAACATTACCATTTTATAAGAAGAAACCAAGTCTCAGAGAAATCCAGTAACTTACCAAGATTATACCAACAGCAAATGCCAGAGCTATGTTACAAAATGATGTTATCTAATTTCAAAGCTACCACCCCCTTCTACTTCTACCACAAACTACCAGTTACAGCATACACGCTTAAAAGTCTAATGAAAATCTGGAAGAAAATAAAGTTCAGCTCTTTCTTTACATCCTACATAAAAATAAATTCTAGATGAACTGAAAGTCTTAGAAGTAAAAAATTCATACAATAATTCTCTTAAGAGAAAATTTAGGAGAAAATGTATAACTTAGAGACTAAAAGTTTTTATTTTGTTTTTTTCTTAACCTAAAACTGAAACTGGTAACTTATAAAAGACAGATATATAGTGACATACAAAAATTTAATTTTTCTGTAGAAAGATTAAAAAAAGAAGAAAAAGAAAAAAACCTGGGGAAATTATTTACAATTCATATGACTAACAAAAAGTTAACACCGGTAATATAAAAAGACTTAAAGTGAATAAGAAAAATTCAACCCAACAGAAAAATGGGCAAAGAATGCAATTAGTAATTCACAGAACGAGTTCAAATGGCAAATGTACTAAATGAAAACATACTCAACTTCAATTGTAGTCTTGGAAACGCAAATCAAAGTAACAGTGAAACACTACTTTACTTCTTAGCTGTAAGATTGTCCAAAATCAAGAAAAGTATTAAGACCTACTGCTGGAGACGATGGAACTTTAATTCCTTTCATAAAGAAATGGCCGCATCCATTGAAAGTAAGCAATACACCTTTCAAACCAGCAATCCCACAAGGGATCTACTTCATAGAAATAAAAACCCTGGTTTGTAAAGATATGTACAAAGCTGTTTTATGAACACCTCTGTTCATAAAAGCAAAAACTGGAAATATAACAAATGCTCTTCAATATGGAAATCTTAAATTGTAGCAAGTTGTATCATGGAATATTACAGAATCACAGAAGAGTAAGCTGGAACTATTCTAGTTGACAATGTGTTATAGCAAAAGGAAAATGAAAATTATAGTACCTTTTTTTAAAAAGAGTAATCAAAAATCCCTACATATACATGTGTCTATTTTTATATAGGACTGTGAAAATAAACAAATGTATGGAATAATATATGAATATATATCAAGCTGTTAAAACTGGCTAAGTGGGAAGAAGTGGGATAGGTACTCTCCCAAAAGGGCCTACTATAAAAAAAATCATGGTTTAAAAAAAAATAAAAACTTTTTTAAAGTCCAACAAGTCAGTGGAAGTCACGTAAGCACCTCAATTTGTTAGACATTAGCAATCCATTTTTAAACAACATTTGCTTTGTATGTGATAATAAAAGAACACTTTATTTCTCTGGACTGAGTTCAGCTCTTATCTTCGGCATTTCCACATGCCAGACACTATGCTAACAGCATCAGACAGGTTATTTTTCAGCCATAACGAGAAATGGAGTCCTGATACATGCCACAACATGGATGGACCCTGAAAACATTATGCTGAGTGAAATAAGTCAGTCACAAAAGGACAAACACCGTATGATCTCACTTGTATGAAACAGGCAAGTGTATAGAGACCAAAGCTTATTAGTGGTTACCAGAAGCGGGGAGTCATTGCTCAGGAGGCATCAGTTTCTGTTCATGGAGGCAGACTAACAGGGAAAAGGACAGTGGCAACGGTTGTACGACATGATGAGTATAATCAATGACACTGAACTATACATGTAAAACTTGTTGAACTGGCAAATGTTTTGTTGTATCTCTTTACGAAAATTAAAAAAAGTTTTTAAAAAAAAGTATGTAAGTGAGGAGGACTTTGTATCAGAAGCATCTTGTTCTAAAGGTTGGCCCACTCTTTTCTAATTTTGTGACCTTGGACAAGACGTTTAGGTATTTTTGTGCCTCAGATTTCTTCAGATGTAAAACTAGGATAAAAGTAATTCCTACCCTATAAGATTACTGTGAATATTAAATGAGATAGTGGATATAAAGAGTTTGGTACAATAATTGGTGTACAGTAAGTACTCATTGACTATTACTACTTAAACGCATCAAAATGTTAATACAGGACTAACGGACCACAGCTACCACAGCCTCCACCAGACTGAGTCCAGTACAGCTAGATGGTGCCCCCGGCTACCACCACTGACTGCTCTGAGCAGGATCACAACAGACGATCCTGGACAGAGCTGGAGAAGGATGCAGAACAAAATTCTAACTAAAAAAAAAAAACAAGACCAGATTTACTGGCCTGACAGACTGGAGAAACCCCAAAGAGTATGGCCCCCAGACACTCTTTTAGCTCAGAAGTGAAGTCACTCCCGAGGTTCACCATTCAGCCGGGGATTGAACGGCCCCAGAAAACAAAACAAGACTAATGAGGCACAGCAGTCCAGGGACAAGGACTAGAAGGCAGGAGGGGACAAGAAAGCTGGTGATAGCGAACCCAAGGTTGAGAACGGACAGTGTTGACATTTCGTGGGGTTGTTAACCATTGTCATAAGGCGGCAATATGTGTACTAACTGTTTAATGAGAAACTATTTGTTCTGTAAACCTTCATCTAAGGAACAAAAGAAAAAAAAGAATTATCTATGTGAGATCCAATTGACGACAGCAACTCAAAAGGTTTGATGGGAAGCCTAGGGGGCCGTGAGTTGAAGATAATGGTGATGGAATAATTTGGAAAAGGACAGTGAGAACAGCAGCACAACTGGAAGAATGTAATTGATGTCACTGAATTGTACATGTAGAAATTTTTGAAATGGTGTGTCTTTGGCTATGCATATTTTCACCAAAAAAAAAAAAAGGTCCTCCAAGGTTGAGAAGGGAGAGGGGTTGACATGTCATGGGGTTGTTAACCAATGTCATAAAACAAATATGTGTACTGACTGTTTAATAAGTGACTATTTGTTCTGTGAACCTTCACCTCAAGTACAATTTAAAAAAAAAAAAGTTAATACATAACACCTGTGAACGCTGGAACCTGTATAAGACGAAATCTGTCAAGAGAAGGAAAACTCAAATATTTTCCACTAAAACAAGCAATACAAAAGTAGTAAGACTGTACCACGCCAAAGGTGGAAAACCTGCAAAACTCGGAAAAACAAGGCAATCTCATCAAGTTCCAACTCTCACAGGTTTCACTGTAGTTCTAAATTCTGGATAATGGGATTAGATTAGGCATTTGTTTTTCCTTCCACTGGCTCATTTGAATTGTCTAGTTTGTTCTCAATAAACATTATTACTTAAGCTTGTGTTTAAAAATGACATCTAGCAAGTATTAAAAATTAAATTCTACAGTAAGTTAAGTCAAACAGAATTACTGTTTAAGAATCAAAGACCACAAAGTGATTTAAAAGGAACTCATTTCCTAGGACTGTTAGTTTACAAGAATTTAGAAACTGAGACCAATTCTCTTATACATGAATGCTAAGTTTCTCAGTTAAGTAACACTAGCAGAAAAGAACATAAAAAATATTTTTGAAAAGCCCCAGTAATGATAAAGCTGGTTTCCCTAACAGGGGATTGAATTTTAAAATATTCATCACCAAACAATAAAAATGAAAACAGGTTAAACTATTACAAAATAAAATTTTGTTGTAAAAAAATAATATATAGCAATGAAAAGGGCTTTCAAGTTCAAACGAACTCTGTTCAAATTATAATTTGCCGCTTAATAACCAGGTGACAGGAGGCTAGTTATTTATTTTATATGAGCCTCAGTTTCTTCTACCTACTTCATACATTCTTGTAATGATCAAATAATATAAAGCTTGACACGTAGTTTACATTCAGTATATTAATTCACTTCTCTAACTCCCTTGTAGGAGCCCCGGTGGTGTAGCAGTTCAGCACTTGGCTGCTAACTGAAAGGTCAGAAATTCAAATGCACCAGATGCTCCATGGAAGAAAGACCTGGAAATCTGCTCCAGTAAAGATTACAGCCTAGAAAACCCTATGGGGTAGTTCTACGCTGTCATATAGGGTCACAATGAGTCAGAATCAGCTAAAGAGCACAAAACATTCTTCCCTTGAGAGGGAACTGAAAACTGTATGTAGCCAAGAAATAGAAGCAGGTAACATGTTCAGAGTGAAATGCTGGTTCTATTAAATCAGAGATCTAGCACTTTATCAACTCTAAAGCCCCTATAAAGCTCTAGAGAAAAGTATGTGACTTAATTCTACATTCCCAATGCCTAGCACGTTATCTGATAAACAGTGAACAGGTAATAAATGCTGGCTAATTTAAATTTTCTGTCTTCTCCCTCCATTCTGTTTTCTGCTAAAGTACTTAACAATGCTTAGCACATAACAAACACTCAAAAATATTTCTTATTAAAAGGATCTATAATTATCCTTGGAATCAGACAAACAAGTATATACAAATATGTATAATGTGATTATAACTTCTAAGGTAGAAAAAAACAAAGCAAGGTAACTAGGGGTAATTTTTATATGGTATTGGCTATTCATGAAGATCAGCTGTTTCAAGAGTCTAAAGCAAATTATTTTTAAATTAAGCAATTGGTGTCTCAGTTTTTCCAGTGTAGGTGTATATACAAAGAGAAATCTTAAAGCATATCTGAGAACATTCTGAACTAGCTTTTTCACCTAAATAAACCACTTCCTTTCAAAAGCCCACCTAATTTTGAGCAGAAAGCCAATTAATTCTGAATTTTTCTGTATAAGAAGTATAGAATACCTTTAATTGTCTGAGCAAAATTATTCATTGATGGGTAAACTGGTGAAAAATTTTTTCAAGGAAATACACATTTTAAAAGGGGATACCAAAAAATTGTAGCTAAATATGCATACTTTAAACCTCCTACATAAAAGAATTAAAGTACAATGAAACATGTATTTTTTAGTGTATTACCAAAAAGTTCATATAGAGATGTTCATGACATCTCACAATAGTAAATAACATTAATCATTTCCTTAAGTATCTTGCTTTGAAATACTGACTCTTCCAATTAATCAAAGAATGTATTCCCATGATAAGGATAAAATTTCATAATACGTCTGCCCTGAGAAGGGAAAAAGTAGTGCTTGCATCTCCTCATAAAAATCTATTGTCACTATCTCTCCCATTCAGTTACTCTGGTGATGCCTAAGAAAGAGACAAACTAAGTAGAAAATAATGATCTTGTTTCATGTATTTACAGCTCTGTTTTATCCCTTTTTAATTTCTTGTCTCTTTAGGAACAACTTGCCATTAAGACTCAGATATGATAATCACCATCTGATTATAGTTAGAAATAATATTGTATAAATATTCAAACAGTAAACAGATATACTATATGAAGTCTGTCTAACAGGCTATTAAAACTGTGAAACTAGAAAAACAATGCTAGAAAAGAGTAACTGCATCCTTATTACACAAAATTATTTTATAAAATGAAAATTTTACTTGCAGGGAAAACTGATGAAATTCAAAGGGAAAGGAAAAGGATGCACATTAGTTTTCTAACCACTATGGGCCAACCAATATCATTTAAGGCAAACCTCATCCAAAATAACTCAACTGTGATAGAATCTTGAAATATATTTCTCCAAAGCTTTTGACACTTCTAAACAATCGATTCTCTTAATAATCTGTCTAATCAATATTTATTGGCTACTTTATTTGTAAGGCAATAGAAGTATCAATTTTGGAACTGCATAAAATCTTAAATTTAAACTTACGAGATTCCTTTTACAGATTTGTACACCAGTTATATTTTTTCAATGTTTACTATTTTTTAGAAAACTGTTTCGGTTAAAGTTAGGTTAATTATAAAATTTTAAGCCATATGTATATTTTTTCTGTCACGGATTTTATTTTCAAACAATAATGCTATATGTATTTAAATTTCTGGGGTTTTTTCCTTTTTTTTTTTTAAGACAAAAAGAAAAGCTTGTGTTACTCAGTTTTATAGTTTTGGGATTTCCCCCTTCATAAACTTAAGGGATAGCAAGGAAAATAAATATCATCAGAAAACTAAAAAATTGCCCCATAACTTTACTTCCCAAATACATGCTCTTTTAACAGACCATTCATATGAATGTATAACAAAATTACATGACAACATATTCTGTTATTTGTATTTGCTAATAGTGACTTGTAATATAGATGTTATCCAAATAAATTATAAACCCAAAAAACCAAACCCATTGCCATCGAGTAAATTCTTACTCACAGAGACCCTAAAGGACAGAACAGAACAGCCCTACAGGGTTTCCAAGGCTGCAATCTTTATGGAAGCAGACTGCCACATCTTTCTCCTGTGGAGCAGCCAGGGGGTTTAAACCAACAACCTTTCAGTTAGCAGCCAAGCACTTTAACCACTGCACCACCAGGGCTCTAAATAAACTATCAGGTTATCGAAATTAAGGAAGCATGTCAACATTTAATAAGTTATTTTAGAAATTAGAGTTCTAATTTATTACTACAATGAAAGTCAATTTTTATATAATTATTAATAAGTTTGCATTGCAAAATTCTAAAAAAAAAAATATTGAGGAAGACTCTAAATGAGAAATATAAGACATTTCGTTCTAGACTGTTTAGTGATATGTCATCATAAAGT
Source organism: Dugong dugon (assembly GCA_030035585.1). Classification (NCBI taxonomy): domain Eukaryota; kingdom Metazoa; phylum Chordata; class Mammalia; order Sirenia; family Dugongidae; genus Dugong; species Dugong dugon. The sequence continues at coordinate 157,616,443 of CM057464.1, forward strand.
CAGGCTGGTATGAAGAGTGGAATCATTAAATCTAAGCTTCTAAGCCTTTGGAACAAGGCCTGCCATATCACATATCCAGAAAGAATTTATTCACAAGCCTCTTAGAATATCAGTCTAGTTTCACAGTTGAAAGGGTTATCTAATCAAAGTGCTCTAAGGAAGAAACACCCAGTTAAAGGGGCAAAGTAAACGTATTTCTATTCCATTCCTCTCTCAAAAAACATTAAAGAGACAGAGAAATTGAAGAAAACTCTATCTTCAATAAAACTAGGGAAAAACCAAAATATAAACGATGAAGAGCAGCTGCCAAAAAGAAATCTGTATGAAACTGAGAGGACACATATGACTGCGTATCTTATCCAGAGGCATACTTCTCCGAAGTTGGAGGTATAGCTCTGAAGGATCCAATCAAAGACCTGTTATTAAGAACAGGAAGATCTGGAAATGTATGAAAGCTGAGGAAGAGTCTCAGAACCCATCTACAAGGACAAGGAAATCATAAAAACCTGAGTCGAATTTCACTGTCAACATTTTAAAGCTTCTGCTTACCTCAAAAGGAGAGAATTTGGAATGGTGAGCAAACCCTGCTGAAACATTACCTAAAAACCAAAACCAAACCAAACTCGTTGTCATCAAGTCGATTCTGACTCATAGCAACCCTACAGGACGGAGCAGAACTGCACCATAGGGTTTCCAAGAAGTGGCTGGTAGATTTGAACTGCTGACCTTTTGATTAGCAGCTGTAGTTCTTAACCACTGTGCCAGAAACATGATCTAAGGGCAGAGTACACAATGAGTTCAAGGATAGAAGAGGCCCAAGTTAAATCACTAGACTTCTCTCCACATTCTTCTTCATAAAATGCTGTCAAAACAAGAACTCCCCATCTTTCAAATATAAGAAAAGAGTCAAACAGGACATGACATGAAAGTGATAGAAAATATTCCAAAAACAAATAATGGAAGGAAAATAAGAGGTAGATGAAGAATACATAATAGATGAATAAGAAAAGAAGATAGTCTTTTTTTTAATTCCACATTAAATATATGAAAGAAAATATAGTCTCTGAGAGAAAAGCTTGAAGATAGAATACGAAACAAAAGATGATAAAAACAACAGAAGATGAGAAGTGAGCCAGCAGCTAAGCTCAGGAGAGAAAACAGAGGGAAAAAATTACTAGTACAAAAATAAAAGTCACATAAGAAGCAGCAGAAAGTAGAACAAGCACTGTTAAAAAAGAGACTGGGACATAAAGGAGAGTTTTGAGAAAATGGAATAAAATAAAATGGAAAATAAAAGATTAGAAAGAAAATAATATAGAAGACAAAGGAAATAACATTTGCATAAAAGGTACGCCTGAAGAAAAGGACAAATAGAAAAACGTTCAATGATATAATAGAAGAAATTTTTTTCTAACACAAATGAACTTGAATATGTAATCCAAAAGAAAAAACTGATATAAAATGATCAAAATCAAGGCACATGCTGGTGAAGTTAGTTTAAGGATGAGGAAATAATTTTATTAATACTTGGGGTGCGGGGTGGAAATAACAAAAATCAGCTACAAGATGTTACAAAGAAATAACTGAGCTAGCTAGCAACATGCAACAGAAAAAGGAGGAACAACACCTGCAAAGCCCTCCAAGAAAAAGTGACCCAAGACTATTCTTTGTTAATTTTTCACGCATATATAGGCCACAAAATCATTTGCAAATACTCCACAGCTCAGGAAAATGGGTAAAGATTCAGAGCAGACAGTTCTAAGAAACACAAATGTCCTTAAAAATATTACAAGACCATCAGCAACACTCCTTAAAAATATATAAACAAAAGAAATAAAAAATATTTTCTATTAGCATAATGCCAAAAGGAATACTCATATCTGTGAGACTGTGGGCATAAACACTCATACACCATTGAGAAGGAAATTAGTACAACCTCAGTTAAGGGCAATCAGTTAGCCAGTATCTATCAAAAGTTTTAAAGTATGTACTTTTTTGCCTATAATTTCTAGAAATTTAGGATGTTTACTTTGGCATCATCAGTAACAGTAACTGAAAATATTTAAAATGCTCATCAACAGGAGCTGTTTAAATATGGTACTATCAAATTGTGAGATGAAAAGCAAAGATGTTATTTTCAATAGCCTCATATGCATATAAAAGCTTGACAATGAATAAGGGAAGAGCAAAGACGAATTGATGCCTTTGAATTATGGTGTTGGAGAAGAATATATCACGGACTGTCAGAAGAACGAAAAAATCTTTCCTGGAAGAAGTACAACCAGAATACTCCTTAGAAGTGAGGACAGTGAGACTTTGTCTCGCTTACTTTGGACATGTTATCAGGAGGGACCAATCCCTGAAGAAGGACTTCATGCTTGGTAAAGCAGAGTCAACGAAAAAGAGGAAAACCTTCAATGAGATGGACTGACACTGTGGCTGCAACAATGGGCTCAAACATAACAACAACTGTCAGGATGGGCAGGACCAGGCAGTGTTTTGTTCTGTTGTACATACTCAACAGTACCTAACAGCAACAAAACACAACCACATTGTGGAATTCCATGCAGCTTTTTAAAAAAGAATGTGATTGATCTGTACTTGCTGGTAAGGAAAGATCTGCAAAATACATTAAATGACAAAGATACAGAAGTATTATAGTATCCTTCCCTTTGTGTAAAAATATATATGCACAATCATATATATGCAATATGCAAGGCAAATTTCTGGAATAATGCCAAAGAAGAAATTTGTTTACAGTGGTATTTTCTGAGGAACGAACGATATTGTAGGGCTGTTTTAGAAGAGACTCTCTTTTTACTTTAAATCCTATATCTATGTATCAGACACTATTTTAAGCTGGGACACAGCAGCAAACACATAAAACTCCTGCATTAAACACCATACATGACTAGGGAAGGGGGAGGGGCAGCAGATAACAAAAACAAATGTGTATGTACATGCAAACATACTATGTGGGTGAAAGAAGTACTGTTACCTGAGGAACAATAAGGCTGAGTTACAAGGGAAAGGGAGTGTATGTGTGCATCTGTGCGTGGGACGGGGTATACCATTTTACATAAGGTGATAACAAAGGAGTACAGTAAGCTAGGAGTGCATTTGAAGGTGTCCCAGGTGCCCCGCCACAGGACTGGGAGTAAAGAGCTATCTAAACTACAACCTCAAGAATGATTAGCTAGGGGGGAAAAGTGCGGGGCAGTACCATAAAAGCAGAGAAAATTCAGGTAGGTGTTCTTGGGTAAAGGGGTACACTTAAATGGGAAACACATCCTAAAGGACATTATAAAATAATTAAAAGGGTTTAGACAGGGGAGCATAAAATTAGATCTACATTTTAGAAAAATTACTCTAGGTGTTATGCAGGAAGCACTTTAGAGGGAAATAAACTAAAAGTAAAAATAAATAAACCAGTTAGATGTTTTAGTAATTCTGCCAAAAACTAAGAAAAAGTTATCAATAAGGACGGAAAGTAGTGGGCCAACATATGTACATACGTGTACACACACACACACAGACACACACACTCTCTCATTTATAAAGTAGAAATAACAGAATTGGTAATCAATTATAAGTAGTAAGTAAAGAAGAAAGGTATCAAGAATGATGCTAGGTTTCTGGCTCAGACAACTGAAGGATGGTGATATTAATGATATCCTGTAAAGGTAAGAAACAGGAGACGGTGGTGGCTTGGATCAGGAAGAAAAAGATGTCAGACTTGGAGAGTGTTTAACAGTATATATCACAGCAACCCTGTAAGTTGGAATCAACTCGATGGCAATTTTTTTTTTAATATTATATATGCCACACTTCAATATGTGTTTCAGCATCGACAGCCCCTCCTCCCTTTGAGGGTAAGAATCATATCTTTGTTCATCGTGGCATATTTCCTGCATCTAAAATAAGCTTTCCTTTAAGTTGTATAATATAAATCAGGCATGCCAAAGTCAGAAATCAATATGCACGTCATCAATTCTTTTACCTTCCATCGCTCTCTCTGAAGTTACATTACCAGTATTCATCATAACCTACACTTCTAATGGTATTTCTACGTAAGTACCAAAAAGTAAAAAGAATGTATAAAATTTTACCCTAAAAGTAAGAATTCCAAATGACAAATATCTTTTAAAAATTCTACACAACCAGGTAGTTTAATTTGTTTATAGAAACATACAGCAGTACCTTCAGCATAAATTATTAAAATACCCTTCTAAAATACCAAGTTTATATAAAAAATCATAATGGATAAATTGTGCTATATTTTCACACTTGATTTAAGAAAATCTTTCAATATAGCTTTATAAAAAAATGTATAAATATGCTCAAAATGTACAAGTCTTTTTACAACCTAAACATTAAAATTATACAATTACATAAACTGAGCCTTATGTAACTATATGTATACAAATCAAAAACAACTAGTAAAGAAATTCATATTAATCCTTCCTTGTCAACATTATCTTTGTTTACATATGTTCTATTGTCGATATACATAATAGAAAACTGAAATCATTTCTAAGTTACTATAATACTGCTTTTATAACCACATACATGCTTGTGTGAACAGAAAACAGGTGTTTTGATATACAAATCTTTTTCAATATACAACTATGTAACCTGTTTATTTGCAATGGTCCACATATAGATTCAGGGTCAATTTAAAAGGTAAATAAACATAGAAGAATTCATTATTTTACTCTTAACTGTGTTTCTCTTAACAGTGCCTCTTTTTAAATACAAAGAAAAGTAATCTACTACTTTTACCTTGATATGACAATTAGCTGCATGACTTCCCAATAAGAGCTAAAAAATTAAATATAACATACTGGGAATAGTTATTACGGCTTATATGACAAGAAAAGGGGTGTATCTTTTCCTAGAAGAAAAGTCCTCAAGAAAGGAGACTCAAAGCTAAGGGGGAAAGGTGGGAGAGGTTAGAAACCAGTTTAGTAAGTACGAAATAGGAAAAAAGACAAATCAAAAAAGGAAAAAAAGTTAAGGAAAGTGCTCTGTAAAGAAACAAAACTCTAGCTTTAGGTACTTAATGGTAAGAAGAACCATATCTATAACAGCTAACTAAAGAGTTCAGAACGCAAAACGACAAAACATCCATGATCTTTCGGGGGAAAAAAGTGGATTAAATGTAGCAATTAATTTAAAAATGTTTTTTATATTTGATATCATTTAGAATATAATTACAATATAATTTTTATTCCTAAAATGAAATATTAATGTACTTGATCAGAACACAGATAAAAGTGGTTTTGCTCCTGAAAACTGATATATGTGAACTGAAACCAAGACACTTAGCATACCTGAGCTACCAAGACAGCAGTGATTCAATAAATGGCAGCCAGCAGTGGAGAATATGCACTTAGTGCAAACAATCACTATCACAAGGAATGTACCCATAAGCTAGCAGGCACTCACCTTTTAGAGAGCCAAATGGCCAGGGTGGCGTGGAGGTCTCCTTGCTTCCACCCTCTGAACCTCAGAAACTGTGACACTGCCTTAGCCAACAGGATAAGTACCAGTCATGTACATGCCTAATAGGCCAGTAGCCATGCCAGGAAAAAGGGAGACTGGAAACTTATTTAAAATGTTGTTGCCTTTCCTTATCATCGTGTAATGCAGAACTGCTTTTTTCTCACAGAAATAATCTCATAAATCCTAATCAGCCAACAAAGAAAGACTTGGAGTTCACTGCATGAAGTGTGGTAGATGGTTAAAGTAGTATTATATTTCAACTTGAAAATTAGTTAATTACGAAAAAAGGTAAAATAACAATACTTCAACTTCAATGTGGAGTAAATAAGTATTTGTGGATTCGTGTGCAAAGTGGACCACCTGTGTAACAATCTATCTGGAATTATCGTCAGTGTCAACTCTTAGACTACAATTCATTTCTAAGTTGGAGACTGCCTACATATAAAATCTAGTTGATGGATCATATATCAACAGTTCAAAATAACTAAAATGTTCTATCAAGGTTCAAAAGTATAAATAACAAATTAGGTAGTTGGGGATAATTCAAACTTTAAAATTGATCGTAAAATATAGCTTGTGATTTATATGATCTCCTAAGTATCAGTATTATTTGCATTGAAGTATGAAATTGGGGGAAAAAAATCTTGTAAGACATCAAAAGAAATAAAAAAGTGTTTGGACAAGAACAGTGAAAACATAATGCCATCTTAAGCTTTCCCACCAAAATACTGGATATAAAAACATCAAGCACAGCTAAAAATACTGGAATGTCATTTTCTGAAAATAAACAAAAACAAGAAGAAATACAAAATATTTTTAAGTAGCTACCAGAGAAAAATACTTTTTCACTGGGAAAAAAACAAAAGTCCCGCTGCCGTTGAGTCAATTCTTGCTGGGAAAGGGTCTGATATTGTATTTTCATTAAGAAACAACACTTTAAATACTACTGCATTCTTTCTGCAAGAAATACTAATAAGCAGCATCCTTTTTTTTATATAAAAGACCATAATTCCTAATTAGCAATTTTCCTTGGTATACCTGATTACTAGACTGTGTGAATTATGAATTCAAGTTGGTCAGATATTACTCTTAGCATTAATAAGCCCTTCCTTTCTAGTGATCTCTTTCTCTAAGGCGGTGTTTCTTAAGAAGAATACATCAGAATCACCTGGGGACCACTGTGAAAATACACATTCCCAAGTCTCATTCCTCAAATACTGTTACAGCACATCTAGATTGAAGCCACTATATCTGTATTTCAAAAAAATGTTCCCTAGTGATTCCGGTCGTTATTTAAGGAACACTGTTCTAAAGGATGACAAGAAGAGCTTTCATCTGGTCTCCCATTGCTGAAATTTTGCCACTGAGGAGCAAGCAACTGTCAGTAGCAAAAATGGCACTCCATGTTTCATTGCTTATTGTAAAGACAAAGTTAATAAAATGTGATAAAACTGTCTATTCAAAGAACATGCAACCATGCTTGAAAACACTTTCTATATTTATTTTAAAATGTGCATTTAGGACAAATATTTTAGAAAATGTATAAAAAATAATCTATGTATTATTCCAACTTTAGTATTTACATGGTCCCTTTAAGAGTTTTCATTTTGTTATCATCAAAAATGAATTTCAACAACCTCCACAGTATTGTTAGAAGTCAGAAATTTTATGATTTTCTAATAGAAAAAATTTAGTACTCACCTTCAGAAAAATAATGAAACTGGGAATGATACTAGTAATATTTTAAAATATAGTATGTCTTAGTTATACCATGTCACAGAGAAGAAAAATTATCATCACTGAATTATAATAAACCCAACTGGTGGCATTTTTGCTTAAGAAAAAAAGCACAAAAATATTTTATAAAAGAAAACATCTCACTGTAAAAATTTATAAAGTGGAACATTTCACACAAAAATATCTGAGGTTTGATTTCACAATATCAAGTCATCATATGTACTTTGTAAACAGACACCCATTATAGGCTATTAACTTAAATAAAGCCAGTTATCACTAAAAGAAGATACAGTTTTAAAAAAATTCAGTGCAAAAATATTTACCAATTAAAGTTGTTATCAACTCACTTAAGACAATTTTCATATAAAAATCACAACTTGAATCCCATAATATAAAGTGATCCTATAAAGGCTTTAAACTGAGTTAAAATAAAAAGCTCTACAACAATCACCAAGTTTTCTTTTCGTTACTATTCTCTAGTAAAAGCCTTCTTTTGATTAGCTTTTACAACATCATCGGGAGATGCTGATTTGAAGTCAAATGGTGTTATTGCTATAAGAGGAATTTTCTCTTTGTCTTTTACGTCTTGAACTTGTCTACTATAAAGAAAAGTCTTATACAGATCAAGGGTGTGTCGCTTGCAGCTTTTTGGTGGGTAACGAAGACACAATGTTGAAGCAAAAGCTGAAGGTCTAGCAGCAAGGGCCTTGGTCCAAGAGATAGAGAAAGGTGGTTTCCTAGTCAGAGAGCCTTTACTGTTTTTCTTATTGTCCTTAGCAGAATTGGAATTTTTCCCTAACTTTGAATTTAGAACTTTAGTTCCTGGTGCTGGTGCAGTTGATTGGTCTACTACAGGTTTTGGAACAAAATCTGGGGTTTTTATAAGAACACTAAGATCAATATTTGAATCTATTCCAGAAGTCCTCATTTCAGATGAACTGAACTTAAAGGAATCATTCTTAATCTGAGATTTGTCTACATCAATGGTTTCAGCAATCAAATCAGAAAGTGACAAATTATTGAGATCTCTTGTAGGAGAAGCTTTACAAAACGCCAAAGATGATAGAGAGCCTGTTAATTCTGATACTCCAGTCGAAGACTGATGCCGATATGCAAGCTGTGACAGGGGAAAGGATCCCAAACTTAGATCTGTGAAACTGGCAGATGATGGGTTACAAAGATCAAATGATGAAGTAAAGCATTGGTTTGGATTGTTTTCTTTGTGTTCCTGACATAGCTCGGCTAGGGATGGGCTTTCACATTGGGAAAACTGCAAATTGTCTTTTTTAAAAATGGAATTTTTAGTACTTTGTTCAGCTAAAGGAACACTTTCAAATTCAGTCTTTTTACTAGCATTTAAATTATCAAGAGTCATCTTTTCCAACGAGCTAGTTAAATGTGAAGGATTATTTAGATTTCTTAAGCTGTTTTGTACTGGAATGTTTTGGAAATCAGGTAGTGACTTATTCTGAATAAATAAAGATTTATCAGGTGTACTCTTTATCATTAATGACTTTAAATCTGATACTCCTTTGAACTGAGTATCACCTTTGGAAACACATTCAGATGCATGAGGTCTTAACAACTCAGCATCTAGACTCTTTGAAAGCAGACTTTCCAGGCTGTCTGTGGATGACAATCTGACTGATGGCTGACTTTTATAAGATTCATAAAATGAAGCCCTTGGCATATCATTAATTAGGTCAGCTAGTGACAGCTCTTCTGTTAACTTACATGATTCTAGTTTCTTTTCACTTTTAGGTCTGTCAAGTTTCTTTTTTTTATGGAGTAAACCGTGACTTGGTACAACTGGAGAGTTATGATATAATCCACATTTCACTACTGGGCCAGAAAAATCAAAGAGAGCACTACTAGAACCCAAATGGTTTGCCGATGAAGGACAATGGCTTTGAACATTATCAGCTGAAACTTCAGAGGAAGAAAATAAGACTCCTTACCTTACAAGAGCCATTAATTTTCAGATGAATAGGTTGACATATTCAGAAGACAGTCACAGCAACCAAAAGGAAACATGAAATGAGGCATTTAATTACCAAATGCTTCTTTTGACATGAATAAAGTGATACTTGATCATTATTTAACATTATTTGAACACTCTCTAAAGGACAAAAAATTGTTACTTTCCTTTAACAATCTGAAGTCACCTTCATACTATGTTCCTTGTTGTGGCAAAAATCTAGCCCAAGTTACAAGAAATATCAACCCAATTTACAGTTAGCTATCTTTAACAGATCAGCATGCTCCTACCGACAGATGTCACACCAATCACTATAAAGGTAACCTGACACTCTTACATCCACTAAATCCCAAATCTAATCCCAAATTCTACAAATCTAAAACTAAAGATCTGCATATGAAAAGCAAGAGTTATATAATAACGATATATTTAATGATATTTAAATAAAGTTAAATTGTATCTATACATGATATAGGCATAAGAAGAAGTCCCAGTGGTATAGTGGTTAAAAGTGCTCGGCTGCTAACCAAAAGGTTGGCGGTTCAAATCCACCAGCCACTCCACAGATGAAAGCTGTAGCAGTCTGCTTCCCTAAAGATTTACAGCCTTGGATACCCTATAGGGGGAGTTCTACTCTGTCCTATACAGTCACTATGAGTTGGAATCAACTTGATGGCAGTGAGTTTGGTTTTAGGGTTATAAACATAAAAGAATTTTTTGGCATTAATTGGCTGGCAATTAATTTTTATCTCTTGTCTCACTAGAGATAAAAATAATAATAATAATTAAAACTCTCTAAACTACTAATGAGAAAAAAAATTGCTTTGTCTTGTTTTTATCTGATTTTATTTCCTCTACGTTCTGTTAAGGTAGAGTCCTGGTGGCACAGTGGTTAAGCACTCGGTTGCTATCCAGAGGTCAGCAGTTCAAACCCACCAGCTGATCCGCAGAAGAAAGTTGTAACAGTCTGCTCCTGTAAAGATTTACACTCTTGGAGACCCTACTGGGCAGTTCTACTCTGTCCACAGGGTCACTGTGAGTTGGAAGCAACTCAATGGCAACGGGCTTAGGTTTTCTTTTTTTTTTTTAGTTTATGTTAAGTGAGCCCTGGTAGTGCAAACAGTTAAGTGCTTGGTTGCTAACTGAAAGGTTGGCAGTTCAAACCCACCCAGCAGCTCTGTAGGAGAAAGACCTGGCAATCTGCTCCCATACAGATTACAGCCTAGAAAACCCTATGAGGCAGTTTTACTTTGTCATATGGGGTTGCTATGAGTCGGAATCGACTTGACAGCACCCAACAAGAACAACATGTTCTGTTAGCTATGCAAACAAAAAAGTGAAATAACCTAAAAAACAGGCTATAATAGAGGAAAGGGAACATAGTTCTCAGATTAAAATTCACAAACTAGAAAACCAACTGATAATAATCAAGAGTTAACTGTAACATATAAAATTTTCTGCTCATTTATCTTAATAGCGCAAGACAAATCAAACCTCTAAGCATTAACTATGTACAATAACAATAAAAGAGAATACGTAAAGGCATACCTTTTGCTATCTTCCCTGAAGACACTGCTCCCTCACTCTTGACCTTCAAGTTTTGTATTTTATCTTGCTCCAGAACCTCTGCCAAAGCCTTCTGCACATCAAACTTGTTTTTTAGAACTGCTTCAATCAATATTTCATCTGGTACAGCATCTCCAAGTGCCTCTCTCATGTAATCAAGGCATGAATAAAGACAAGCTAAAACAGACAATAATAATTAAAAGCTATACTAAATGGTGTCATTTTACACTGTCACATGTTAAACAAAATATCTATTGGCAATACTCTTACTGGCAATCGTCATCCCTGTTGTTGTTAATTGTCATCAAGTTAGCCCCTGACTCACAATGGAACAAAATACTGCCTGGTCCTGTACCATCCCATGATTGGTTGCAGATCAAGCCATTGTGATCCATACGGTTTTCACTGACTGGTTTTTTGGAAGTAGATTGCCAGACCTTTCTTCCTAGTCTGTCATGAAAGCCTCCACTGACAGACAGGTGGTGGTTGTGCAGGAAGTGTACCAGCCAAGAATTGAACCCAGGTCTTCCACAACGGAAAGTGAGAATTCTATCACTGAACCATTACTAACCCCTGCACAACCATCCTTAATGATTCTTAAAAAAAGGGCGAGATGATCTAATATAAAAATGTTGTAAGAATAAGGAAGTCCAGCAGATCAAGAAGAGAATGTAATTTTAAAAATAAAAAAAAATTTAAACTGGAACTAAAACCTACAGAAATTTTAATTTTTTTAATATTACTTCATTATAAAAGCGTAATCATTAATGATACCCATTAATGATGCAAATTCATGAGAGTAGAGGCTTTGTATCTCTAGAATCTAGGAGAACACCTGGCACTTAGGGTCCAATGAATAAATGAATGAATACGTTAATTTACAAAATACCTGACAATTTTCAAAATACTTTTATATACATATCATTTGTAATCCTTGCAATAACTCTGTAAGCTAGAAATATCAGGTAAATTCTAGTTTATAAAGACAAGAAGATTGAAAATCATTGCACCACTAAGTTGGCAGATTCCCTACTCTGTGAAACTGTCTCACAGACTACAAACTTATATTTCATTTTAATTATTACACATTGAACAAGGAATCTACTGGCAATACTCTTCTTAAAAAAAAAAAATACTTTTGGTAGTTTTTTCCATTATTCCCTTTAATTATTAAAAATAAATTCCTCAAATATTTGGCTAATTCTGTTTTGCTTAGTCCAAGATTAATTTTAGGCTAATAAGCTGTACTTGAAAAGTAATAACTACTGGATAAACGCATGAATTATTGAATTCAACAGAAAACTTTAATATAACTAGCATCAAGGCCTCTTCTAATTAATTACAGCAACTATTTCCTACAAAAAAAGACAGTACAGTGAAGGTTAAGAGTAGAGACTATGGAGTTAGACCATCTTGGCTCATATCCCAAGGCTACTTATTAGCAGATGTAACCTTGGGCAAGTTACTTCTGTGTCTCATTTTTGTCCCCTGTAGAATGAGGACAATAGCTGCTCTTCCCCATAACATTGTTATGAAGATTAAATATGTTAATACCTGAACAGCACTTAGAACAGTACCTGAAAAGCACTCAACATAGGTTAGCAACAATCACTGAAATTCCTGGGTAGCACAGTTAAGCACGTGGCTACTAAACGAAACGTTGACAGTTTGAATATGCCCAGAGACATTTCAGAAGAAAGGCCTGGCGATCTACTCTCAAAAGATCGAAGCCAATGAAAACCCTATGAAGCACAGTTCTACTCTGACACACGTGGGGTCGACATGAGTCGGAATCAACTCAATGGCAGCTTTTTTCTGTGTATAATCATTGTTGTCGTCATGCAATTACTTACATATTTCAGTTGGGAATGATTAACTTTTCTCCTCAAACATACTTTTGAATTTCTTAACTTCTTAATCATTGTCCACTGAAGCATAGAAGATAAAGCATAAGACTTCTACTCTATACCCACCCTCTCATCACAGTGTGATAACTGTAACACTTTCTTTAAAAATTCAATTAAATACTGTTGATGAGTTTATATAAAAGCTCCTCTACACATTTTTCTCTAGTTTTAAAATGTATTTGCGAATTGGATAAACAAATTCTTTTTACTTCTGCTGTATCTGTTAGTCCCCTTTCTCCTTTCTAACTTTGTGTATTTGTGCTTTCTCTCCATTCTCAATGTGGTTAGCTGCTGGTATAAGTCTTACTGGTTTATTCAAAGATCAGCTCTCAAAACATTTTTTCTTTCCAATTTCAAATTAATTAACAGTTATAGATCTTCAATTTAAAAACATTTATAGAACAAAACCACACCCCACAGAAAGAGCAAATCGGCTCAGCTCTGCTAACTACCAACAGATGGCATCACTGGTATACTTGGTCATTTGAATTCTACTACGTTATTCATTAATTTATGGCTTGAATGTGTGTGAAGCAATATCATATTTCAAATTTATTTATAAAACAAAACCAAAATATAAATATTTTCAGGAAAATGTTTAAGAGTTGAAAAGCAGCAAACTCAGTACCAATGTCATTACCATTTACAAGCTCTCTTGAAACTTAATGTTTACAGATGTGAACAATCAGGACACTTGTACAGTAACTACTCTGAACTTAAGGACCCCTGGTGACACAGCAGTTAAGTGCTCAGCTGCCAACCAAAAAGTCAGTTTAACTTAAAAAAAAAAAAAGCCTTTTGGAGTCTAACATCTTTTTAGGTAAAGGAGCTTCTGTAAGCTAATCTAAACTCCACAAAGAGTGCATGAAACAACAAATATTCCTGAAAAAAATTCTTATAATATATCACTGGAGTTTTCTCCTATGGAAAAGATGAGAGAAGAAGATAGTTTAATTAAAAATTCTGGTTACTAAACAACAGCCATACAATTAATTTGCAACGATCTAGTTAAATACACTCTTCAAAAATTATACTTAATAAAATGTAAACTTTCCTAGAAAATATACTTTTGAATCATTACTGCCCACAGTCACTATTAGGAATAATCACATTAAAATTGATAAATTCCAGTGTACTGGTTATTAATCATTTTCAGATAAAAAACTCAGATATACCACTTTTACTATACCTTGATCAACCCCACTTAGCTGATGGTTTGAAAAGGATTTGGAGGATTCTTTCAGATCTTCATAATCATACTCTTCTCCTGGCTCAACAGCTGAAGATTTGTCACGTCTTGAATAAATAAACTGAGCAGCTAGAATATAAAATGATTATAGAATGCTATAGTACAGCCATTCCTAAAAACAGCATTAACACTTGTTTTGTACAAAAGGTAAAGTAAAAATTAAAAATACAGATCTACTACCTTTAGACAGTACCCACATTGTATACAATGAATTTAAAAAAAAAAAAAAAAAACAGGAAGACAAAATATCATATCCAAAATTCAGCTCAAATGTCCTTACTAGCTACTCATTAACCTCTCGTAATCTTCTCCTTTCTTTCCCCCAGTCTCCAAGACCATACCACTGAGCCTACTTTCTCAACGTTTCCAATAATCACCTTTTTAAATATCTCATCCTTGCCTATCACTGCATCTTTCCTGAAGTTCCCTTTTCTTTGATATATGTATTTCAAAACCACACAACTTGCTTATTTGCATAATCAAGAAAACACTAAGGACAGTTAATTTTCACTTTCCAAGAATTGTTAATTTTACTTGAATCAAAGAGTTCACCAAGAACTAGACAAGCCTTAGCTTATAAACAACTCATACTTTCAGTCATACATTGACACTATATACTCAGATGCCCACTGAACTTGATCTTAGAGACTGTTCAATTGTGAAGCAATACATTTAAAGAAAAAGTTAAGAAAGACATAAGTATATAGTAACCTAAAGGCAAGATTTTATTAGGGATTTTATATTAGTTAGCTTTCTAGTTAGCTTTTTGTATCAGCAGTAGACATTAAGTCTACTGCTAAGAGTTCCCACATTTTATTTTTGTACATGTTTTTAGGAAGGCAGTATCTACAAAAAAGAAATTACCTACATTCAAAATGTATAGATAATGTATAGAATATAATGCTATGGCCTATATATAACATCTAAATTCAGAAGGGCATGGCATAAGTAGTATGTTGTTGTTGCTGTTAGGTGCTGTGGAGTCAGTTCCAACTCACAGCAACCCTATCTGACAAAGTAGAACTGCCCCACAAGGTTTCCAAGGAGTAGTTGGTGGATTTGAACTGCTGATATTTTGGTTAGCAGCCAAGCTCCTAACTACTATGCCACCAGGGCTCCATAAGTGGTATGCACAGTATAAATCGATGGCCTTACAGATTAGTAGGGAAGGCAAAGAAGAAAAATACAATATATTTTAAAACTCAAATGAGTAGTTGCAGAAGCAAAAAAGATTAAGTAATCATTAGAGTAGTTATAATAAAAAAGGTAAGAACATAGAAAAAGCTGAAAAAGCAGTAGAAGAGATCTTGGAAAAGGAGAACAGAATGAAGAGAAATACAGAGCAGGTGAGAGGCTACAATCTGTTCTGCTATAATGCACGCTTCCCTACTATAATTTAGCTCATACCAATTGGTAAATAGAGGAATAATGAGGCAACATCAAAGCTGCTTTGGTTTATGAGATGTTTCCCCCAGCACTTCAAACATTTTCTATCATCGTATAATAAACCAAAAAAAAACAAAGCCATTGCCACAGAGTCAATTCTGACAGCAGATACAAACTCCAATTAACACCAGCCAGACAGGAATACTGCACTATGCCTGATAACAAACCACCTCATGTTCTGCCTCTTGGCTCACCATGGCCACGCATCATGTTTTGGGAGTACTTACTGCTTGGCTCCCCAATATCCATGAGCAATTTGTTTTTGCAACATTATACATTACCCTCAACCTTTTCTTAATCTCTTCTCAATATCTGTTTAAAGGTGAAGTCCTACATTACTTTATTAGAAAGTTAATGTATCTTTTCAAATGTGCAAACATTTTTATTAAGAAGACTTTTGTATTTGTTAGTACTGTACAAGTGGAGTGATCTGTCCTGATACTATTTTTCCCATAAGTTTTGTTATTTTTAGTACACAATTTTGAAGACCACAAGGTTTTTCAGAAATGCACATACTATGCTGTATATACGTATACCCTTATTTTTTCCCTGAAGATAAGACTTGTGCAAAGAGAACATACACATTTCTATCATAATAAAGTCAGCATGGCTAAACAAATAACAGAAGAGATATCTTATTTCATAGATTCTCTATGATGACCATTTCTTTTCACGTATTGAAATCTCAGAATTAGGGATGTGTCTACCAATCAAATGGCATCTTAGCATCATGTAATACTTAAATTAACAGCCTTTTTTTAATAAGTGGTATGTAAAATATTATATCTTTACAATCCATGGCATTTTAGATTCAATAAACTGTGGTAGTGCTAAAAAATGTAAACACGGTCAATATACCTTCTGTGTCTGATGATTTACAAACTACCTTCCTGGCTTTAGTAAACTGTATCCAATTCATTCTATTAAGCAAAAGTAACAAATATATTTTCTCTTCCTCTCATAGCTCTGAATTGTGAGGAAGAAACATAAGACAAATCAAAAATTAAATGAGGCAGGAAATCAGATACTATCCTCAACAAGTTTCACTTAGGAAATAAACTCACGAAGAAGAGGAAGTTATCAATGTATAGGTTTCTACTCTACCCCCCGGAATTTTTTTCTGGAGGGAGGGGGTTTTCCTACCTTCCCTCCTCTCCTCCACACATACACACACCCCAACACCAATCCAACTCAGAAACCTATACTGTGACTGTTGTTTTGGGAGTAGTAATGGTTAGATTTGGCAGGGATGGGAGGGAGTTAGGAAAACTCACCTGGGGAAAGAAAAAAACAAAAAACTACTAGAGGATAAGAGATCCAAACCTTTGAAACTGAAATGAGAGCCCCAAAAAGCAACAATTTAAAAAATGGGCTGTGAGAAAAAACAATGGTGAGGAAAGGATAAACATAAAATGTTATTCTTTTCTAAAAATTTAAAGCACAAATTTTGATGGAAGTGCTTTCTGCAAAAAACAGGCACTCACCATGTCTTTTAAAACTTACGGCATTTGACTAATGCTCAAAGAATTCAAAAATGACTCCTAAAACTGCCTAAAATTGTTTCTCAAACACCTTAAAATAAAAATCATATGAGACGCTCATTAAAGATATGGCTTCACAGGCATCTTCCCCCTAGAGATTCTAACTCAGTGGCACTGGAATTGGGCCAGGGATTTGTATTTTTAACAATTACTTCCAGCTGATTCCTCTCACCAGCCAAAGTTAGGAACCAGTTGTCGTCCAGGTGACTCTGACTTACGGTGGCTCCATGTGTCAGAGTAGAACTGTGCCCCACAGGGTTTACAATGGCTGATTTTTTTGAAAGTAGATAACCAGGCTTTTCTTCTGAGGCACCTATAGATGGACTCAAACCTCCAACCTTTCAGTTAGCAGCCGAGCACTCAATAGTTCGCATCACCCACTTGTAGTCTTCTCCTGTACATTATGTCGTCAACTACTTTCTTAAAATACTAAACCAAAAACCCGCTGCCACTGAGTCCATTCCAACTCATAGCCACCCTATAGGACAGAGTATTTCTTAAAATACTACTCCCCTTAACTCAAAAAATTAAATGGGATGACACTACACACACAGAATTAAATGCTGTCTCCCACAAATTGGCCCCTACTTCCTTTCTTAGCCCTCTTTACTGCTCCAACTTGCATTAATCTTGTGAGGCACCCCAAACAAACTTCATGCAGGGGCCATTGCTCAAGCTGATTCCTCTACCCAGAATGCCATTCTTACTCCCAAATTTACCAGTCCCAATTCCACTTCTTTCCAAAAGCCTTCCCAGACTCTTACCAGATAAGATTATTTTCTTTAAAAATGTTCTACATTCTACTTTGGTGAGTAGCATCTGGGGTCTTAAAAGCTTGTGAGGGGCCATCTAAGATACTCCACTGGTCTCACCTCTTTGGGAGCAAGGGAGAATGAAGAAAACTAAAGATACAAGGGAAAAGATTAGTCCAAAGGACTAACCGGACCACAACTACCACGGCCTGCACTAGACTGAGTCCAGTACAACTAGATGGTGCCCAGCTACCACCACTGACTGCTCTGACAGGGATCACAACAGAGGGTCCCAGACAGGGATAGAGAAAAATGTAGAACAAAATTCTAACTTACAAAAAAAGACCAGACTTACTGGCCTGACAGAGACTGAAGAAACCCTGAGAGTATGGCCCCCAGACACCCTTTTAGCTAAGTTATGAAGTCACTCCTGAGGGTCACCCTTCAGCCAAAGATTTGACAGGCCCATAAAACAAAACGAGACTAAAGGGGCACACCAGCCCAGGGGCAAGAACTAGGAGGCAGGAGGGGACAAGAAAGCTGGTAACAGGGAACCTAAGGTTGAGAAGGGAGAGCGTTGACATGTCATAAGGTTGTTAACCAATGTCATAAAACAACGTGTGCTAACTGTTCAATGAAAAGCTAGTTTGTTCTGTAAACCACCATCTAAAGTACAATTAAAAAATTATGTTCTTTACCCTCCATACTGCTGTAGCATTGTTGTATGAATGGGGCTTTTAACAATCTGTCTTACACCAAACTAATATATGAACATATTAAAACAGGGTTTTTTTTGATAATACTTGATGCTCAGTATAAGTATGGAACTGCAGTGGACTATAATAAAGATTACAACTTCTAACCATATTAGTTGAAGCATAATACATAACCCTTCAAATAAAGTTTTATAGCTTTTTTGCTATCCCCAGCTTCTTGACGTGTTCAATATTCAGTATCAAAGTCAATCTTCCTAAAGGAGAAAAAAGCTGTAACATTCAGAAATCACCTTTCCATCAGCAATATTCTGCTAGTAAAGTATAAAAAAATACACATGTGCTGATGACTTTTAGAGAAATTCCTATTAATTCTTCAACTTACTCTATCTGAATTCTTTAGACATGAATATGATCATCTACCAATAACACTAGCTGCTTCTTTAGAAACAGCAAGTATTCTTCCAGAATTATTCATAAATTCAGTAAAAAGGAAAGACTAGACCAATCATAATAAAGGAGATAAGAAAATATGTGGTATTACTGCTATTTTATAAATGTTTTGAACAATAATAAATCTAAAACCACATGCATTTGTTACAAATATCAGTTTGTCACAGAAGAAACTTATATGAAACCATTTAACTGTCTCCTGCTTTGATAATGGTGGTTAACTTCTCGATGTGTACAACAAAAATAACTCTCAAAGACTCAGATTTTCCTAAACACAAACTATATACAAGATACATATCACGAGTTATAAGGGATAAGGTCAACCTAACTATGACCCTGGCCTCGAGAAGGCTAAACCATAAAATGCCAATCTCAGAAAAGCACCCTACTATTAACTCACCATTCAAGATTAAACATTATCTATCCATATAAGGCTAGATAAAACGAATGATTTAACCTGCACCATTAGGATGTCTTTCAGTAGTACCGCTAAGAAGGACTCGACCCTTATGTAAGCCATATTCAATCCACCTCCAAGTCCTACAGACCTTATTATTGCTGTTAGTTGCCGTAGTGTCAGTTCTGACTCATGTCAACCTTACCTATCACCATCAAATTAATTCCAACTCACAGTGATCCTATAGGACAGAAAACTGCCCCACAGGGTTTCCTAGGCTGTAAGCTTTTACAGAAACAAACTGCCACATCTTTCTCCCGTGGAGGGCTGATAGGTTCAAACCACCAACATTTTGGTTAGCAGTCAAACGCTTAGCCGCTGTGCCACCAGGGCTCCTTATGGTGACAATAACTCCCACAAATTATCTTTTGAATTTGTTGTTAGTTGGCCATCGAGTCAGCTCTGATTCACAGCAACCTTCCATATAATAGAATGAAAAGCTGCCCTGTCGTGCATCATCTCCATGATCTTTGCTATGTTAGAGCCCACTGTTGTGCCTATTGCGTCACTCCATCTCACTGAGCGTTTCACTGGCCTTTACTGACCCTCTACCAAACATGATGTCCTTTTCTAGCAATTGGTCTTTCCTGATGACACGTCCAAAGTAAGCTAGGCAAAGTCTTGCCATCCTAGCTTCCAAGGAATATTCTGGTTTTATTCCTTGAATCTATTTCTAAATCCACTGCTAACACCCTTGTCCTAAACAAGTTCTTAACTAGCATGCATCAGCATACCCTGGAGAGCTTGTTAAAACAGTTGCCGTGCCCACCTCCAGAGTGGCTCTGGGGTGGGGCCCCAAGCCTTCCTGGACATAACCCTAGACACTCTGTATTCTGGGGTGGGTACCCAAGAATTGCATTTCTAACATAGTTTCAGGTGATGCTGACTGGTACAGGGACCATACTTTGAGAACCACTGTCCTAAATTATACTCAGCTCTTCTAGATTAGTGTAATAGCCCCCTAATTAGTCTACCTATATTTACTCATGTACCACCTCCATATAGAAGAGATTTTTTTTATAAGCTCAAATCTAATTATCAGTACCATGAATATGCATGCTCTCTACTGCACTTAGAACGTGCATGATGAGGACAGGGCTACGAGACACAACTTTGTTACTAATTTAAGTTACCTAGTCAACTGTGATCAAGAATTATAGGAGCCCAGAGTGGTGGGGGTGGGGGGTGCTAACCCACAAAGTCTTTTTTTAATACTGCAAATGGAAAGTACCCAGGGGGTACTATGTCTTCTGAATCCCTAAACCACCTGCTGGCTTCTAACCCATCCTTCTGCTTTGTGATGCTTTGTAACGCTCTGTGATGGTGGAGTCTCTGCAAAGCACATGTCTTCTTTGACAACTGGATCCTTTTAGGATCAGCCAATGGCGGGGGGGGGGGGGGGGGGGAGGGGGCCGAGGGCATTAAAGGATTAAAGGGAGACTAGAAGAGGAAAGGACATGCTCCTTCCTTCTTGTCTCACTCACTGTTGTCAGCATCACCTCAGCAACACTTGTTCACCTTGCAGAAGCAGTCTGTTCTAGCAGCAGCAATTAATATCAGCTTGCAGTATTTCTAAAACTCACAAAATGAACTACAATATGCTCCCACCCACAGCCAGCCAGCCAAAATCCTCTCTTCAAAAACCTAAATCCCAACTCCACAGGTCCCTCCAGAGGCACCAGTACCCCCTCCTCAGAGGCAAAGCAGGAAAGCAAAACCCTCTCCTCACAGGTCCCAGTTCCAAGGAGCCCCTCCACAACTTCTAAAAGGATATTTCAACTTCCTCAGTTTGTTCCCCTAGCTCTAGGGACAGCAGATGTTTCTTGCAGTCACTACCTCCTTAATACTCTGGTTGTCCTTTTTGCATTTTTTTTCCTCTAAATCAGTTAACTTTCTATATTAAATTCTCTCTGGTATGCCTATTCCAAAGAAAGGTGATCCAACAGAATGCAGAAATTATCGAACAATATCATTAATATCACATGAAAGTAAAATTTTGCTGAAGATCATTCAACAGTGTTTGCAGCAGTACATTGACAGGGAACTGCCAGAAATTCAAGTGGGATTCATAAGAGGATGTGGAACGAGGGATATCATTGCTGATGTCAGATGGATCCTGGCTGAAAGCAGAGAATACCAGAAAGATGTTTACCTGTGTTTTATTGATTATGCAAAGGCATTCGATTGTGTGGATCATAACAAATTATGGATAACATTACGAACAGTGGGAATGCTAGAACACTTAATTGTGCTCATGAGGAACCTGTACATAGACCAAGAGGCAGTCGTTCGAACAGAATAAGGGATACTATGTGGTTTAAAATCAGAAAAGGTGTGCGTCAGGGTTGTATCCTTTCACCATACTTATTCAATCTGTATGCTGAGCAAATAATCCAAGATTCTGGACTATATGAAGAAGAATGGGGCATCAGGACTGAAGGAAGATTCATTAACAACCTGTGTTATGTAGATGACACAACCTTGCTTACTGAAGGTGAAGAAGACTTGAAGCACTTACTGATGAAGATGAAAGACTACAGCCTTCAGTATGGATTACACGTCAACATAAAGATAACAAAAATCCTCACAACTGGACCAATAAAGCAACATCACGATAAATGGAGAAAAAATTAAAGTTGTCAAGGATTTCATTTTACTTGGATCCACAATCAACTCATGGAAACAGCAGTCAATAAATCAAACAACACACTGCACTGAGCAAATCTGCTGCAAAAGACCCCCTTTAATTGTTAAAAAGCAAAGATGTCACTTTAAGGACTAAGGTGTACCTGGCCCAAGCCATGGTGTTTTCAATGAACATGCATGTGAAAGCTGGACGATGAATAAGGAAGACCAAAGAACTGATACCTTTGAATTGTAGTGTTGGCAAAGAATATTGAATATACCCTGGACTGCCAAAAGAATAAACAAGTCTGTCTTGGAAGAAGTACAACCAGAATGCTCCTTAGAAGCAAGGAGGGAGAGACTTCATCTCACATACTTTGGACATGTTATCAGGAGGGACCAGTCCTTGGAGAAGGACATCATGCTTGGTAAAGTAGAGGGTCAGCAAAAAAGAGGAAGACCCTCAACGAGATGGACTGACACAGTGGCTGCAACAATGGGCTCAAGCATAACAACAATTATGAGGATGGCGCAGAACCAGGCAGTGTTTCATTCTGTTGTACACGGGGTCCCCATGAGTCAGAACCGACTCGATGGCACCTAAAAACAGCAATAGCTCTGGTAAGATAACTGGTATAATTTCTATCTCCTGACAGGATTTTAACTGTTAGCAGTGAAACATGAAAGGAAGAGAGGAAGGATCAGGCTAACTTAGGCTAGATGACGGAAGAACTTGACCTGGAAGAGTAATTCTACAAATAAAGAGCTAGACGCATTTCAGAATAACAAGTAACAGGGAAAAAGATGACAGGAAGAGTAGAGGTGCTAAAGACAACTTCTAGAGCACCTATGCCTTTATAAAGAACAGAACTCTAAAGGGATATATTTGGTCTAAATATAGAGAATAAAAGTGGGATTAATACAGGTACAGTTTAAAGTAGGTACAGTTCAGAGGACAGCAGATAAGGACTTTGAAGGTAATGTTAATTAAACCTTTAAGCATGTGGAAAGTGAGTTTCATGAACTGCATTTACACTATGCCTAGCTATACGTAAATTGTTCCCACCTTTATGGTATAGTAAAATTTAGTGGGGTATTTTAACCAATTGTATATACTTGGCTGAAATTTGAAGACAGGTGTATCATTAGGGAAATTAGAGTGAGAGAAAGATCTTGATCAAAGACTGTCTTAGCTGGATAAAGTACATAAAAATATTTTCCTTTTATAGTGGCAGAGAAGAAATCTTTCAGCAGATAAGACCAAAGATGCAGCTCTAATGTGGTACCATACAGGAATCAGAACACTAAATCACTCTGCAACTCCAACAGAAGTCTGAACTACATACTTGGTTTACTTGGGTTTATTTATGAAACTGTACTTGGTTTATTTATGAAACTTTAATAGTATATGAACTAAAGTTCGATATGAGGGGAAGTCTATGCATTACACCTCAATATCTAATATTTAAGAGATCCTACACACAGACTTCTAATCCAGCTACTAGCCAAAATTTTGCAGTAGGAAAAAAAAAATAAGCAGTTACAATAGAATGTGAAACCAGAGTTCTGCCTTAGTTCTAAGGAAGAATCCAAGCAGTACAGAATAGTTGCAAAAGACAGGACTCCAGATATTATATAAATAATTCTCCAATTATTTAAGAGAATAAAAAAGAAATTCAGTTACATAAAATTTCTGAGAGCCTACTATGTGTCAGATACTGCACTCTATATAAAATTAACTACTATCTGCCCCCAAAAGTTTTAGAATCTCATTAATGACTAAGTTAGCACATCAATAATTTAATTGCATATTTAAAACTAGGTTGCAAAGAATACTGGGAAAACGAGGTTCTTCAGAGTTTTCTTCAAATTATTTAAAGTTAAATAATGGAATCAAAACTTTAAATTTTATTTACAGGTAAAGGAATTATTCTATACATATTTAGAAATTAAAATATAATTGACTTTTTAATGTAACATACTGTTACAGTTTCATGGAACACTCTAGTGTTTTCATGAAACTCTCCAGAATGACAATATTTACTTGACATTTTTAAGTGCCCAAATCATGGAAATTGATTTATTAAAAAAAATTCACCTGTTGATGGAGAAATACAATAATCGTCTTCTACAGACTGGCCATAGAGATCATCATCTTCAAAATCTAAAAATAAAAACAAAAGAGATAAATTCATTTATAAGTTCTTTTTATATTTTTAGTTATTAATGACAAAGCCTCTGAATTCTCTCCAAAATAAATTATATTATTCATCAAAATTAAAGGAACCTGGAATATTTCAAATTTTTCCAAAAATTCAAAGAACTTTCCCCACAAACTGGGCATTTACTGACAATCTGTATTTACAAAGACATACATGGTTCTTCAGTTTTTAAGCTAATTAGGTTTTTCTAAGTTTTTCTAAGTTTTCACTTCATATGAAACATGAAGTAAATAATAATAAAAATAATAATAATCCTACAGACCACATACTTGAATTGTCTTTCCAGTGTTGACAAAAACCTCAAATAAGCCATTCATCCTTTTTTTTTCACCAAGTGCTATCTATAACCAAAAGAACTTATTTTCTATACAACCAACTAGCACTGGATATACAATCTGACCATGAAAGAGTTTTTCTTCATATAAAGCTAGGTCTGTGATGCTGAACAGGTTTCAGTGGAGCTTCCAGACTAAGATTCTAAACAAAGGCCTGGTGATCTTCCAAAAATTAGCCAAAAAGAAACCTATGGATCACAATGGTCTAATCCCATTGAGCATGGGGTTACCGTGAGTCAGGGGCTGACCTGATGGCAGCAAACAACCGCTATACAAACCAGCTCACCCCATATACCCTTGTGCTCGCTCTGCTCTAGGCCAACTGCCTTGTTTCCTATTGACTGAGGGCTCTTCCCTCCTTCTGGCTGTTCCTTCTCCTAGTTAAGGTTCCAGCTCAAACATCACCTCTTTGCAGAAGTCTTCCCTGACCACCCTAGGTAAAATAGCAAGCCCCTCTCCCCCACGCCTCTACTGTCTAGCACACTCCTCCATTTTATTGTCTTTAAAGCACTACACCTATTTCGCTCCATGAATACATAAGCTCCTTCAGGGCAAGACTATCTAGTCAACTATACCTGATACACGTTTGGCACTAAATAGCACTAAAATAAAATGTGTTTTATTTTTATAGATTTTAAAGAATCAAACTATTTAAAACTAAAAACTCCACAAAGAACATAAATATATCTACACAAATGTATTTACTCATTCATTCAACAAGCACTAACAAGATGTCAGGGACTATTAGAGACACAACAGTGAGTAACGGGCACATTCCCAGCCCTCTCCAAACCTGAAGTCTAATGGGGAACACAGACAATTACAAAACCGTATGAAAAGTGCTTGACATGAGAAATACAGAGCAATTTGGGAGCACGTACATATACAACCAAACTAGAATTTGAAGTGGGTAGCTAGGGAAGGACATCCAGGAATATAATAATACCTAAACCAATTCTAAAATGATAGAGCTAGCTAGTTTCTGAGGGTATTCTGTGCAGCAGGAACAGCATGTTCAAAGGCTGAGACCAAATGCTATGGCAAAGAAAAATGAGGTAAGTGCTACTATTGGATAAAAATATGTAACATTTAATAATTATATCATAAGCCAGAGTTAATAAGTAACAATTTATTAGCAAATAAATAATGGGCCATTCACAAAAAAAAAAAAAAAAAATTGGCATTAAACACATGAATCTTTTTTTTACTAGGTCAGTTTGTCAATACAAAAATTGATCCATATAAAAAGATAGAAAGAATGCTTTCCTAGGATCTTTATAAAATGTTTAATTTCTTACACGAAATTTAGTATTTTAGTATTTTCTATATGTAAAGCACTGAGCCAGCTACTGGAATAAATACTGAAGTATGGATTTTACCTTCCTGTGGCTTTCAAATAAATAACTGAAGCAGTCATGTAAACTATCACCCAACTTACAGAGAAAAAAACAAAGTGAGAGTTAAATAGAGAAACCACAGGTCTGGGAGCACAAAGGATTAATTCTGAATGGTGGTTATGTCAGGGTATCCTAAATGAGTAATTTTATGTTTATTTCCTTAAACGTTCTTTAATAAAGTTGTATTACATTTAAGAATTTTTTAATTATTATCCTGAATCCAAGAGAAAGCTTAATTGGGAAGAAGATAAATGAATTGGACCCTGAAGATGAGTAGAACTTTTATAAGAAAAGGGGATAAACTTCCTACGCTATAGAAACAGCTTGGTTATGATGTCACCGTTTGTTTCAAAGAAAACATGACAACAACTTGACCTCAGGTGGCCAAGGTGAGAAGATATTTATCACTCACTCCCTCAGGTGAAGCACCATCTCCTCCAGAAAGCCTTTCTTAACATAGAAATCCTGCTTGACCCCAAATCATTCTGAATTAGGTATCCTCATTTATGCAGTTCCCATCTCACTTTGTAATTTTTTTTATAGCATCTCTAACACTCTATTCATCTATTACTTGTAATCCCCCCCCATAAAACTACCCTCAAATACCTTACTGTCAGTCTCCGAATCTCAGAACAGTGCCTGGAAACTCAATTAATGTTGACTGAGGAAATGATAAATGTCTATTCAAAAAATGAATGAGTACTAATTAGGCCTATTCACATCTTTTATATAATTGCAAAAATACCTCCCAGTCTAAAGTCATTTTTCAACTAACAGTGGCCCACAGCAATACTTAGATTCAACTTTAAAAGGACCTCCATTCTGAAATGACCACCAGGAACCTAACGTGGATTACTGTCTCCAAATATGGCAGTGTGTTGTTAGCTGCCCTCCAGTACGGTTAGAAGATCCTAGTGTTCCCAGAATCATCTATTGGGGGTGCCAATAATAACCATCAACATTATTAAGTACTTCGTGCTCTGTACTTTATAAAGCAATAGTTCCTTAATCTTCTGCATTCCTTCATATTTGTTAATATTTTTAGTTTGTATGATGCTTGGTGATGCCTATAATTAACCAGTGTATAAAAAGAGTTGTTATGTTTGTTCTAAAACTATTTCCAACTCCCTTTAAACTCCCAGAGTACACTCATATATAGGTTTTTGTTGTTGTTTTTCATTTTTTCATCAAGAAGTCCGTTTCTATATTCTCTTTCTTCTAGCACTGTTTAGTTTCTTTTTTCATTTCAAAATACAATTACATTGAGCATTACCGACCAAGACCTGAGTATACACCTCAAGGTCATCTGATCGACTTATTGTTTGGACCTTTTTAATATGTATCTTTTCTACTGTCTCCGAAGTTTCTAACTTAACTTGATACTCAAGAAATAGAAATTAATCTGATAGCTCAAGCCAGGTTCTGCACTAAATATGTATGAACATACACAAAATATTGATTATGTAAATCTAATACAATTACACCAGTTGAATGTAAACATTAAGTTGATCCGTGTTTCTCCGTCATGGACATTTTTGAAAGAGTCGGAAGAGGGGAAATAGAGCCAAGTGTGTGCCCGAACTGAGAGGAAAGGTACAATGGGAGGGAGGGGTGACAATGCTTGCGTGCATAAATATCACCAGATCCCAACCTCAGCAAAAGTCCTTCCCATATGACGCCGTGCAGCACCTCCCCGGGCCTAAATAAAATCAATCCCAGACGGCAGAAATCAGGACTTGCAACTACAACATATGCTGGTACTCTGATGTCCTGTTATGTACGTTCACTGGGCTTCCCCCGAATTCCAGCCTGGCACCAGTGACGAGGAACTCACAGATCGAAGTGGATGCCAACTGGCTGGGATCCCGGCTGGAAGATAAAACTGACGTCCCAGCACAGCTTTGCCACCTACCTTCATCGTAGTTATAGCCTCGGACATTCCGATGCCGGGCCATGGCGCAGAGGGGGAGTTCGCAACAGCAGGTTGCAAAACTCCCGGCTCAGATACTGGTAAAGCGCCAACTGCGGCCTGCTGACCACCTATGCGCCATCTTGGCTTCCGGCAGGCCTCTGCACCGAGCGCCTGCGCACGCGCGACGTCTTATCTGACGGCAACCTCTCAGGGTCATTGCCCGCCACCCTGGAGACGCATGCGCACTCGCGGGCTTTAGTCTGGCGCCCCTCCTCCCAGGAGATACAGGTAGGGTTTTGAGTTGATCCCGCCCACAGACAGGTTGACTGACAGGAGTTCCTAACGGGGCGGGATTTCACCAATACATCTTTTGGAGTCTGACAGAAATATCGAAAACGGGGTTCCCTGAACTGTGCCAGCGTTCCAGATTATTTTCCAAATTTGCTTTCTGATAATCTAGTGAAAAAGCTGACTGTATGCTCGACAGGAGAGGGGACCTTGTTTTGTCCAACTTTTATCTTGGAGACCTAGTTAGGCAGATAATAGGAATTCAACAAACTTGTGCGAATTTGGTATAAGAATTAGTACAAGCTTTAGAGAGAGAAAAGGGCTGTTTTTAAACGAGTTGTTGTTTTTAAGTACCATCAAGTCATTCCGACTCAGCAACGCTATGTACAACACAAGGAAACACTGCCCGGTCCTGGCCATCCTCACAATCCTTGTTATGCTTGAGACCATTGTTGCAGCGACTGTGTCAATCCATCTCGTTTAGGGTCTTCCTCTTTTTCGCTGACCCTCTGCTTTACCAAGCATGATATTCTTCTCCAGGGACTGGTTCCTCCTGATAACATGTCCAAAGTATTTGAGACGTAGTCTTGCCATCCTTGTCTCTAAGAAGCATTATGACTGTACTTCTTACAAGACAGATTTGTTTGTTGTCTTGGCAGTCCATGGTATGTTCAATATTCTTCACCAACACCATAATTCAAAACCATCAATTCTCCTATCTTCCTTATTCATAATCTAGCTTTCACATGCATATGAGGAGATTGAAAACACCGTGGCTTGGGTCAGGTGCACTTTAGTCCTTAAAGTAACATCTTTGCTTTTTAACACTTTAAAGAGGTCTTTTACAGCAGATATGCCCAATGCAATAAGTCATTTTATTTCTTGACTGCTGCTTCCATGGACATTTTAAATGGGTTGTTGTTGTTGTTGTTAGGTGCTGTCCAGTTGGTTCTGACTCACAGTGACCCTGTAAACAACAGAACAAAACACTGCACAGTCGTGCGCCATCCTCACAATTGTTGTTATGCTTGAGCCCATTGTGGCAGCCACTGTGTCAATCCATCTCCTTGAGGGTCTTCCCCTTTTTTGCTAACCCTCTACTTTACCAAGCATGATGTCCTTCTCCAGGGACTGATCCCTCCTGATAACATGTGCAAAGTATGTGAGATGTATTCTTGCCATCCTTGCTTCTAAGGAGCGTTCTGGTTGGGTATATACAGTTAAATTGAGAACCTGGTTACGATAGATCACCACACTTTTGTATGATTCATGGCTTCATGTATGAGAAATCCTGCATTAATAAGTAGACAACTCTCTGCCCTTATCAGTGTAAATGATTTTTATCAGCTTCATAAAGGAGTCAATAAGCATTCACTGAACATATAAAACCCTGAGTAACATGCTAAGAGTACTAAATATAGATTTACAGACATGGAAACCCTGGCAGCATGGTGGTTAAGAACTACAGCGGCTAACCAAAAGGTAGGCATTTGAATCCACTAGGCGCTCCTCAGAAACTCTGTGGGACAGTTCTACTCTGTCCTACAGGGTTGCTATTAGTCGGAATCGACTAGATGGCAACGGGTTTGGGTTTTTTTTGGTTTTATAGACATAGCACTGGCCTTCATGGTAATGATGAATGTTATTGATGTATAAATATACAACCTGAATATAAAGCAAATGATGCTATCCATATATGTAATATCCAACCTCATTATCATACTGAACAAACTACACTTGAGTTTTAGCTTGTGCTTTTGAAATGATGATACTTTATATCAAAGGCTAGTGCAAACTTCTTTAAAAAAAAAAAGATTTAAAAGCTGACTCAACTTTTTATTATCCACAACAGAAAGAAGTAATAAAATAATACAAATTTAATATGTGTTCATAAGTGACTTGGAATGTAATTTGTATGTGCATCTGAATGTTTCTGATCATCGAATGTTTTTTATATAGCACTGCTGTTTAATGTAGCCCAGGACAAAATTTTACACAAAAATAGAAATAGTTGTTAGTTTCATAGGGCTTTAGTGTTTTCCTTATTTTAAATTCTTAAATAAGTTCTATGTTGCAGCCTGTTTCTTTGTAAAATGGAGATAATAATAGTATCTACCTCATAGATAGGGTTGTATCCTTTCACTATATGCAGTCAATCTATTCTAAGCAAATAATCCAAGAAGCTGGACTATATCAAGAACAGGGCATTAAGACTGAAGGAAAACTCATTAACAACTGGCGTTATGCAGATGACTTAACCTTGCCTGCTGAAAGGAAAGAGGACTTGAAGCACTTACTGATGAAGATCAAAGACCACAGCTTTCAGTATGAATTATACCTCAACAAAAAGAAAACAAAAATCCTTACAACTGGACCAATAAGCAACATCATGATAAACAGAGAAAAGTTGTCAAGGATTTCATTTTACTTGGTTCCACAATCAACACCCATGGAAGCAGCAGTCAAGAAATCAAACTTCAACGCGTTGCATTGGGCAAATCTGCTGCAAAGACCTCTTTAAAGTGTTAAAAAGCAAAGGTGTCACCTTGAAGACTAAGGTGTGTGTGACACAAGCCATGGTATTTTCCATCGCCTCATATGCATGTGGAAGCTGGACAATGAATAAGGAAGACAGAAGATGAATTAATGCCTTTGAACTGTGGTACTGGTGAAGAGTATTGAATAGATCACGGACTGCTAAAAGAAAGAACAAATCTGCCTTGGAAAAAGTACAACCAGAGTGCTCCTTAGAAGCAAGGATGGCGAGACTATGTCTCACATACCTTGGACATGTTATCAGAAGGGATTAGTCCCTGGAGAAGGACATCATGCTTGCTTGGTAAAGCAGAGGGTCAGTGAAAAAGAGCAAGACCCTCAACAAGATGAATTGTCACAGTGGCTGCAACAATGGGCTCAGGCATAACAACGATCGTGAGGATGGCACAGGACCGGGCAGTATTTCATTCTATTGTACATAGGGCCACTATGAGTCAGAACTGACTCGAGGGCACCTAACAACAACAACAACCTTATAGATTTGCAAATAGTAATTTATCCGTGTAAGAGGATTTAGCACAAATTATAATAGGTGCTTAAAAAATTTGTTATTATTAAAATACAAATAGCAGCTTCCACCCTCCACCCAATCCCGCCCCACTGTAATTATCAATTACAGACTCAAACACTAGTAAAGTATGAAATGGATGAGTTATAAATTGACTGCATAAGCAATGTGCTACTAAAACCCCGAATAAGGAAACATTACTTCTGCCTGAGGGATAGTTATATAATTTGCCTCTCAAGTCGTCAATAATGTACTTCCTTAAAAGTCTAAATAATTGAGAGCCTCAGCTGTTTCTCAAGCAATAGGGCCTTCAATGATGTCCTCATAAAGTGCTAGGGAGTTTATTTACTGGTCTCAGAACTCTTTTAGGTATCATTGTAATAGTTTTGTATTGTAGTTTGATGGAAAGTACCACGACTTTGAAGTCACTCAGACCTGGATTTCAGCCCCAGCTCTGCCACTTTCTGTTTGTTAACTTCTTTCAGTTCAATTTCTAAATGTAAAAACAGATGTCTTCTATTTTGAGAAAATTAAATGAAGTGATGCATGTAAAAGCAGTAGCTGTTACACAATAGGTTCTCAATAAACGCTAGTTCTCTACCCGACCAACTGGAAACTTTATCTCTGTTTCTCTAGCACCCTAATGTCTAGCACTTTGAATGTTTCCTGAATGAATTAATGAATAAAAGAAAAGAAATATACTGATGTGTCTCCTGCTATGGGATATTCAGCAAATGCCATAAACAACTGTACAAATAATGCATATATACAGAGATTTGTAACAAAAAAAATTATAAAAATAGCATAACTAATTACTGAAAAAATTTTAACAGTATTATCAAGATTTAAGGAGCCCTGGTGGTGCAGTGATTAAAGCATTCCACTGCTAACCGAAAGGTCAGCAGTCCAAACCCACCAGCTGCTCTGAAGGAGAAAGATGTGGCAGTCTGCTTCCATAAAGATTTACAGCCTCAGTAATCTTGTGGAGCAATTCTACTCTGTCCTATAGATCACTATGAGTGGGAATTCACTCACTGGCAGTGGGTTAGTTTTTTGTTTTTATTGGTGTTTAATGACAAACACTAAAGTGGATTCAGAAGAGGACAAGGAATGAGGGATATATATCATTGCTGGTGTTAGATGGATCTTGGCTGAAAACAGAATATAAGAAAGATGTTTACTTGTGTTTTGTTGAATGTGTCTGGATCATAACAAATTATGGATATGTCTCAGTCATCTAGTGCTGCTGTAACAGAAATACCACAAGTGGCTGGCTTTAACAAAGAGACATTTATTCTCTCACAGTCTAGTAGGCTACAAGTGCAAATCCAGGGCACCAGCTCCAGGGGAAGGCTTTCTCTCTGTGTCAGCTCTGGAGGAAGGTCCTCGTCATCATCTATCTTACCCTGGACTAGGAGCTTCTCTGTGCAGGAACCTCGGGTCCAAAGGACGTGCTCTGCTCCCAGCACTGGTTTCTTGGTGGTATGACGTCCCCAACTCTCTGCTTGCTTCCCTTTCCTTTTTATCTCTTGAGAGATAAAAGGTGGTGCAGGCCACACCCTAGGGAAACTCCCTTTACATTGGATCAGGGACCTGACCTGGATAAGGGTGGTATTATAATCCCACCCTAATCCTCTTTAACATAAAATTATAGTCACAAAATAGAGGACACCCACAGAATACTGGGGCTCATGGCCCAGCCAAATTGATACACATATTCTTGGGGGGACATAATTCAATCCATCCAGGATGATGTGTGAAGAGTGAGAATTCTAAAACACTTAATTGTGCTCATGAGGAACCTGCACATAGACAAGAGGTAGTCATTCAAACAGAACAAGAGGATAGTGCATGGTTTAAAATCAGGACAGGTGTGCAACAGAGTTGTATCCTTTCACCATACTTATTCAATGTGCATGCTGAGCAAATTATCCGAGAAGCTGGACTATATGAAGAAGAAGGGGGCATCAGGATTGGGGGAAGACTCACTAACAGCCTGTGTTATGCAGATGAGACAACCCTGCTTACTGAAAGCGAAGAGGACTTGAAGGACTTACTGATCAAAATCAAAGACCACAGCCTTCAGCATGAATTACACCTCAGCATAAAGAGAACAAAAATCCTCAAAACTGGATGCATAAGCAACATTATGATAAATGGAGAAAATATTGAAGTTGCCAAGGATTTCATTTTACTTGGATCCACAATCAACACCCATGAAAGCAGCAGTCAAGAAATCAAATTGTGACCTACATAAATGGAAAAACATGCCATGCTCATGGATTGGTGGACATAACATTGTGAAAATGTCATTCTACTCAAAGCAATCTACAAATACAATGCAATCCCAATCCGAATACCACCAGCATTCTTTAAAGAGATGGAAAAACTAATCATTAACTTTATTTGGAAGAGGCCCTAGATAAGTAAAGCACTATTGATGAAGAAGAATAAAGTAGGAGGTGACCTCAGAAACTACTATACAGCTACAGTAATCAAAACGGCCTGGTACTGATACAAGGACAGACACATTGACCAATGGAACTGAGTTGAGAACCCAGATGTAAATCCATCCACCTACGGTCACCTGGTCTTCGACAAAGGCCCCTGTGATGGTTAAGATTGTGTGTCAACTTGGCTGGGCCATGATTCTCCATGTTTTAATGTAATCACTCCCATGATTGAATATACTGTGAGTAGCCAATCAGATGAAAGGGAGTCTCCTTGGTGGTGTCGCCCGCATCTGTGTATAAGCAGGCGTTCTGGCTTTTTGCTCTCTCTGGATCCTGAGGCTGCTTCCTGTCATCTCATCTCCCATTATTGGGACTTGAGCTGTCAGCTTATCTGCTGAACGTGGGATTCGTCGATCTGCACAGCCTGTAAGAGGGAGCCCTGCTCTCTGACCTTCCGATCTTGGGCTTACCAGCTTCTGCAGCTGTGTGACTTGGGAGAGGCCTCTACCCTGATCCACAGACTTGGGACATTCTAGCCTCTACAATCACATGAGCTGTTTCCTTGATATAATTTCTCTCTATATATATATTTATACACTTTACTGGTTTTGCTTCTCTAGAGAACCCAGCCTAAGACAGCCCCAAATCCAACACATGGGGAAAAGACAGTCTCTTTAACAAACGGTGCTGGCAAAACTGAATGTCTATTTCCAACAAAATGAAACAGGACCCATACCTCACACCATACACAAAAACTAATTCAAAATGGATCAAAGACCTAAATATAAAACCAAAAACTATAAACATCATAGAAGAAAAAAAGAGGGTCAATGCTAGAAGCCCTAATACATGGTATTAACAGGATACAAACCATAACTAATAATATACAAACACCAGAAGATAAGCTAGCTAACTGGGATCTTCTTAAAAATTAAACACTTATGCTCATCAAAAGACTTCACCAAAAGAGTAAAAAGAGAATCTACAGACTGGGGAAAAAATTTTGTCTATGATAAATCCAACAAAGTTCTAATCTCTAAAATCTATAGGAAAATCCAACACCTCTAAAACAAGAAGGCAAATAATCCAAATAAAAAATGGACAAAGATCTGAACAGACACTTCACCAAAGAAGATATTCAAGAAGCTAACAGATACATGAAGAAATGCTTGAGATCACTAGCCATTAGAGAAATGTAAATCAAAACCACAATGAGATACCACCTCACCCAGACATTACCAGCATGAATCAAAACACAGAAAATAGCAAATGTTGAAGAGGCTGCAGGGAGATTGGAAGTCTTATGCACTGCTGGTAGGAAATGCAAAATGGTACAACCATTTTTGAAAACAATATGACACTTCCTTAAAAAGATAGAAATAGAAATACCATACAATCCAACAATCCCACTCCTAGGAATATATCCTATAGAAATAAGAGCCATCACACCAATAGACATATGCACACCCATGTTCATTGCAGCATTGTTCACAATAGCATAAAGATGAAAACAACCTAGATGCCCATCAACAGATGAATGGATAAACAAACAATAGTACATACACACAATGGAATAATATGCAACGATAACATGTATGAATCTGGAGGGCATTATGCTGAGTGAAATAAGTCAATCACAAAAGGACAAATATTATATGAGACCACTACTATAA
This sequence comes from Dugong dugon, assembly GCA_030035585.1. Lineage (NCBI taxonomy): Eukaryota > Metazoa > Chordata > Mammalia > Sirenia > Dugongidae > Dugong > Dugong dugon. Next base: position 157,651,716 of record CM057464.1, read on the forward strand.
AAGCTCATGAAGAGATTTTAGCACAAAAAGAAATAATCTTTGATGATTACAAGGGAGGGGAGAGGTGGAGATGGGAAAACACTAAATAGACAATAGATAAGTGATAACTTTGGTGAAGGGTAAGACAGTACACGATACTGGAGAAGCCTCACAACTTGTCCAAGGCAAGGCCATGGAAACTCCATAGACACATCCAAACTCCCTGGTGGAATGAATTACTGGGCTGAGGGCTGTGGGGACCATGATCTCGGGGAACATCTAGCTCAAAAGGCCTAACATAGTTTATAAAGAAAGTATTCTACATTCTATTTTGGTGAGTAGCATCTGGGATCTTAAAAGCTTGTGAGCGGTCATCTAAGATACTCCACTGGTCTCACCCCTTCGGGAGCAAGGGAGAATGAAGAAAACCAAAGACACAAGGGAAAGATTAGTCCAAACGACTAATAGACCACAAGTACCACAGCCTCCACCAGACTGAGTCCAGCACAACTAGATAGTACCTGGCTACCATCACCAACCACTCTGACGGATCACAATAAAGGGTCCTAGACAGAGCTGGAGAAAAATGTAGAACAAAATTCTAACTGACACACACAAAGATCAGACTTACTGGTCTGACAGAGACTGGAGAAACTCTGAGAGTATGACCCCCAGCCACCCCTTATAGTTCAGTAATGAAGTCACACCTGAGGTTCACCCTTCAGCCAAAGATTAGACAGGCCCATAAAACAAAACAAGACCAAATGGGCACACCAGCCCAGGAGCAAAGATGATAAGGCAGTAGGGGACAGGAAAGCTGGTAATGGGGAATCCAAGTTCGAGAAGGGGAGAGCGTTGACATGTCATGGGGCTGGCAACCAATGTCACAAAATAATATGCATATTAATTGTTTAATGAGAAGCTAGTTTTCTCTGTAAACCCTCATCTAAAGCATAATTTAAAAAAAAGAGAGAGATCAAATGTTATATTACATTGGGTAAATCTGCTGCAAAAACCTCTTTAAATTGTTAAAAAGCAAAGACGTAACCTTGGGGACTGTGATGGTTAGGATTGCGTGTCAACTTGGCTGGGCCATGATTCTCAGTGTTTTAATGTAATCACTCCTATGATTGAATATACTGTGAGTAGCCAATCAGATGAAAGGGAGTCTCCTTGGAGGTGTGGCCCACATCTGTATATAAGCAGACATTCTGGCTTTTTGCTCTCTCTGGATCCTGAGGCTACTTCCTGTCGTCTCATCTCCCGTTCTTGGGACTTGAGCTGTCAGCTTATCTGCCGAACCTGGGATTCGTCGATCTGCACAGCCTGTGAGTGGGAGCCCTGCTCTCTGACCTGCTGATCTTGGGCTTGCCAGCTTCTGCGGCTGTGTGACTTGGGAGAGGCCTCTACCCTGATCCACGGACTTGGGACGTTCTAGCCTCTACAATCACATGAGCTGTTTCCCTGATATAATCTCTTTCACTCTATATATTTATACACTTTACTGGTTTTGCTTCTCTAGAGAACCCAGCCTAAGACAAGGACTAAGGTGCACCTGATTCAAGCAATTGTATTTTCAATCCCTTATATGCATATGAAAGCTGGACAATGAATAAGGAGAACCAAAGAAGAACTGATACATCTGAATTATAGTGTTGACAAAGAATATTGAATATACCCTGAACTGTCAGAAGAATGAATAAATCTGTCTTGGAAGAAGTACGGCCAGAAAACTCCTTAAAAATGAGGATAATCAGACTTTATCTTGCTTACTTTGGACATGTTATCAGGAGGGACCAATCCCTACAGAAGGACATCATGCTTGGTAAAGTAGACAGGCAGCGAATAAAAGAAGATCCTCAAAGAGATGAATTGACACAGTGGCTGCAACAATTGGATCAACATGGCAACAATTGTGAGGATGGAGCAGGAGCAGGTGTCATTTCATTCTGTTATACTTTGGGTGCCTATGAGTAGGAAGTGACTGGATGGCACCTAACGACATTGATGTGTGGTGAGAGTACTAAAAGGTAGCCTTCTGGGGTGCAGGAAATGTTCTATAACTCGATCTGGACTGGGCAATGATTATAAGATTTTATAACATTTAAAAATCTATTGTACTGTACATTTAAGATGTATGCAGTTGCAGTAAGTTCTACTTCAATTTTTAAAAATTGCAAAAAAATCCTTAAATAGCTATCTTTGTTCTTAAAAAAAAAAAAACCTTATATGTAGTTTTCCATTGTTTTCCTTACGCCTTCATAGTCTGATGTTTTAAAGCTATAAATGAAAAATAAGAACTTTGATATATCTAAGTTGGAATGTGTCAATGTTTCCTGGAGTGCAGTCTGTTCCTATTTTCTATTTTAACCTGAACAAATTACTGATTTGCTTGAACTTGAAATGAAAAAAAGTCTGTTGTTTCTTAAACAGTACTATTCTTGGAAGCTACTTAAATACTCATGAATTTTGGTAAATAAATTATGGTGACTTCTGTTTTCCATAATTCTTAAAAGATAGTGGAAGAATTGATCTTTATAAGAAAGGAAGAGAGGGAGTGAGAGAGAATAGTTGTTATTGTGACATTAGACACAGCATATAAGAAAAAGCTCTAGAGTTTTCTAATTAAAGGCCTAGGAAAGTGTGGCCTATGTTAGAGACTGTATGATAACATGGGTGTGTGGAAGGATCATTTTGAGGTCCTTTGTAGTTCTATTATTGATTTGTGGACTTATACTTGAATAATTTAGATCTAATCATCTTTATTATCAAATGTCTGTAAAATACATAAATATGTTACTTTATTTCCTACTGATCTTTAAGATTAGTTTTTATGTTAGTTTCCTTGGACTGTTATAACAAAATACTATAAACCTGGTGACTTATAAGAACAGAACTTAATTGTCTCACAGTTCTGGAGGCTAGAAATCCAAATCAACAAGTCCACCAGGCCACGTTCCCTCTGAACACTCTAGGGGAGACCCCTTCCTTGTTTCTTCCATCTTCTGGTAGTCCCAGGCATTCGTGGGCTTGTAGATGCATCTTCACATATTAGTTCTTCCTCTGTGTCTCTGTGTCTCATCTCTTTTATAAGGACACCTCTCAGATTGGATCAGGACCCACTCTACTCCAGTATGACCTTATGTTCATTTAACTGATAACATTTTCAAAGACGCTCCGTAGGAACTAATAATATTCTTACCCTCCCTTTCTGGAATTTCCCCTGACTATCTTCACATATTATTCAGTTATTCTTTTTTATTTTTAAAGGCAGAAATCTAGGTGAATGAAAATTGGCAAGATTCAACAAACAGGTTCTTCATCTAAGGCAAAGCTTTGCCCCCAAAGGGCTTGAGGCCTTCCAGGGATTCTATGTTTGACACAAGTGTTGATAGCATGACTAAACAAACAAGAACACATTGAAGGAAGCTGAAATGGATCTTCAAAAAAGAAGCAGTGGGTGCTTTTTAACTTCTGTAGGGTATTATAAAGCTTAATGCAGAACATATCAAACCCTTGGAAAGGTAATAGTGAGGTCATGAACTGCATAAACCAGAATGATTCTCTGCAAGAATAAAATAGAAATCAAAGAGTTCTATATTTAGACATGTACTACTAACTGGGGGAATACCAGCAAAACAAAAATCCCTCGGCAAAACCTTCTTCTGCTGCAGATAGGCTCTTTTAACTACCAATCTTGAACTCTCTGGCTGTCAAGCACTTTTCATGAAATATCATAATAAAAATTGTTCAGGGCTTCTTTAAAAGATTGACCATTTCAAAAATTTATGTGGTTCTAAATGTTCTAGTAATAATCTTTCAATGGAGCTGCCTTACTTACAAAATAAAGTCTAAACCCTTAGAAAGTCATAGGAGTTCTGATTTCACTGCCACCTGGTTTCCTGCCTCACCTGCCACCAATCCACTTATCCACCTGAAGTACTATATTCCACTACTCCTACTTTCATGTTCCAAGTCCTGCCATACTCTTCCTGCCCCAGGGCATTTACACACACTATCCCTTCTACCTAGAATTCCCTTCTCTCTCCATGCCCCCTTATATTCCTGGGGAGAGCCCCGCTAGCATCACACACTCTGTGATGCCTTCTCTGATTTTCAGACTGAGTAAGACAACCCTCAATTGTGCCCTCAAAGCAGCTTCTGTTTATCTCTACTATAACACTTTCTAATTGCCTATGTTTCAGTCTATCCCCCTCCACTTACCCAATTTGATATAAGCTCCTTAAAGATAGCAACATTGTTTTGTTTATCTTGTATACCCAATATAATGGCTGGCACAAAAATGTAATAGATAAAATAACTTTGTTGCATGACTGCTGAATAAATTTTAAGTATGTGAAATAAATATATTTGCAATTTCAGTAGGATTTTGGAGAAAGAAACTTCGCAAAGGAAGAAAGGGAGTAGGCAATATGAAAATGTTGTTGTTAGGTGCTGTTGAGTCGACTCAGACTCAGCAACGCTGTGTGTAACAGAATGAAACACGGGTCAGTCCTATGCCATCCTCACAATCGTTACTATGCTTGGGCCCATTGTTGCAGCCACTGTGTCAATCCATCTCGTTGAGGGGCTTCCTCTTTTTTGCTGGCCCTCTACTTTACTAAGCATAATGTCCTTCTCCAGGGATTGGTTCCTCCTGATAATATGTCCAAAATAAGTGATACAAAGTCTTGCCATTCTCTCTCTAAGGAGCACTCAGGCCGTACTTCTTCTAAAACAGATTTGTTCTTTCTTCTGGCAGTCCATGGTATATTCAATATTCTTCGCCAATACCATAATTCAAAGGTGTCAATTCTTCTTTGGTCTTTCTTATTCATTGTACAGCTTCCACATGCGTATGAGGCGATTGAAAACACCATGGCTTGGATCAAGTGCACCTTAGTCCTCAAAGTGACATCTTTGCTTTTTAACACCTTACAGGGGTCTTTTGCAACAGATTTGCACAATGCAATGTGTCTTTTGATTTCTTGACTGCTACTTCCATGGGTGTTGATTGTGGATCCAAGTAAAATGAAATCCTTAACAACTTCAGTCTTTTTTCCGTTTATCACAATGTTGCTTATTGGTTCATTTGGGAGGATTTTTGTTTTCTTTATGTTGAGGTGTAATCCATACTGAAGGCTGTGGTCTTTGATCTTCATCAGTAAGCCCTTCAAGTTCTCTTCGCTTTCAGCAAGCAAGGTTGTGTCATCTGCATAACGAAGGTTGTTAGTGAGTCTTCCCCCAGTCCTGATGCCCCATTCTTCTTTATATAGTCCAGTGTCTTGGATTATTTGCTCAGCATCCAGATTAAGTATAGTAAAAGGTTACAACCCTGATGCACACCTTTCCTGACTTTAAATCACGCAGTATCCCCTTGTTCTGTTAAAAAAACTGCTTCTTGGTCTATGCGCAGGTTCCTCATGAGCACAATTAAGTGTTCTGGAATTCCCATTCTTTGCAACGTTATCCATAATTTGTTATGATCCACACAGTCGAATGCTTTTGCATATTCAATAAAACACAGGTTAACATCTTTCTGGTGTTCTCGGCTTTCAGCCAAGATCCATCTGACGGGAGCAATGAAATTCCTCATTCGATATCCTCTTCTGAATTCAGCTTGAACTTCTGGCAGTTCCCTGTTGATGTACTGCTGTAACCGCTTTTGAATGATCTTCAGCAAAATTTTACTTGTGTGTGATATGAATGACATTGTTCAATAATTTTTTGTTCTATATTCTTCTATAATATGGAAACAGAGGCTAGGAAAATAAATTTCTAGATTAAAAGGGTCTCTTTCGTATATACCCCAAAGAAATGAAGAAATATGCCCACACTAAAACTTGTACATGAATGTTCATAGTAGTATTATTAACAGTAGCCAAAAAGTAGAAACAACCAAAATGTCCATCACCTGATGAATGCATAAATAAAATGTGGTATATCCATATAATGGAATAAAAAGGAATGAAGTACTGATACATGTTACAATATGGATGAATCTTGAAACCATTATGCTAAGTGAAGAAATCACTCACAAAAGACCATATACTATATAATTCCATTTATATGGGACGTCCAGCATACGCAAATCTATAGATAGTAAGTAGATTAGTGGTTATCTAGCATTGAAACTAGATGGCTGGGTGACACAAATGGTTAAGTGCTTGACTGCTACTGAAATGTTGGTGGTTCAAACTCGAACCACTCAGAGGCACTTCAGAAGACATACTTGGTAAAGTACTTATGAAAGGTCACAATCATATGGAGCAGTTCTGCTCTGCACACATGAGGTCACCATGAGTTGGAAATGACTCCACAACTAACAAAAACAATGCTGGAAAGGCTGGGGAGAAACGGGGAGTGACAGCTAATAGGTTTCTTTTTGGTGGTACTAAAAATGTTCTAAAATTAATTGTGGTGATAGTTGCACAACTCTGTGTATATACTAAAAAACTACTGAATTGTACAGTTTAAATGGATGAATTGTATGGTATGTGAATTATATCTCAATAAAGCTGTTCTTTTAAAAAAGGGTTTCAGGGAAACTCAGTTTCTTCCAGGTAAATATTTATTCAATTTGAAGATCAGAGTTTCTGCCTCTAGAGAAAGTCTAGGCACAGTGAGAAGCTTCTAACCTCACGCCAGAGAAGGAGAAATCTCTGGCACAATGGCAGCTTCCTGTGGTGGTTATGAACTGCCTACGTGAGAAAACTTCCTCCCTCATTTACCAACTGTGTAACCTTGGGCCAATTGCTTATCCTCTTAGTTACTTGGTTACTGAGATGGAGGATAATAATAGAATTACCAGAAACAAATATAGTGAGAATTTGAATGACTTGATTAATGAAAAGCTTCTAGAATAGCTCCTCTCACAGAGTAAGCACTCCAACAATGTTTTTATTCTCCTCTGGCCGCACAGATGTCCACTGGGGAAGGATGGATCCCATCTGGTCCTTAAATGTTGTGTTGGTATCTGCTGAGGTGGGGTTACTCTGGCTGGTCTATGATGACATCCACCACTAACATCCTGGAACTTTACCACAACCTCCAACAGTAAAGCTCCCATAAGGCCTCATCATCTTACCTCAGGCCAATTGGTCCAAAAGAACTTTTAGAACTTCTTGCCCCTTGGCAGGGCTGATGATTCTCAAATGATTTCTCAGCTTTGTGCAAGTGAAACTGCCCTCAGCCACCTCTCTAAGCTAAGAGGGCTACACCAACCTCCTGTCTAACCTTCACCATTGGGTTCTGCACATATCATTTTCTGAGGGACTTTCAGCCTTCCCAGGCTATGCTGAAGGAATTAGGGCACAGCTTCCAATATTCTTGAATTTCTCCAATCCATCTGGAAATCTCCAATCCAGGCTGAAGGGAAGAGTATTTTTTGAACATGAATTTCTGATTCCAATTTTTGTTGTGTTGATTGTTCTTCCAAATCTGTTGTCAGATAAAAATGTTAGTGATTATTATAATAATATATAAATTATTTATGTATAAGGACAGAATTTGAAATGGCACGTGAGAAAGTAAAATTAGTACGAGGTGGAGTTATTCTAGAGGTTATCCCTGTATTTATGGGTTTTTTTTATGTGATAAAATTATTGTAATAATCATCAGTTTTTAAAAAAAGTTAGCTAACATTTATTTAGTACTTGCTGTAGGGTCGCTGTGAGTCAGAATCGACTTGATGGCAACAGATTTGGTTTGGTATTTCACGTGTTGAAACATGTTCTTTAAAAGCACTATTTAATGTTTTCTTCTCAACACTATTATCAGGTAGTTAGATATTGTTATAGATTGAATTGTATCCCCCAAAAACGTGTGTCACCTTTCTAGGCCATGATTCCCAGTATTGGGTATTTGTCCATCATTTTGTGAGCCAATGTGATTTTCCTATGTTGTAAATCCTACCTTTATGATGTCAGTGAGGCAAGATTAGAGGCAGTTATGTTACTGAGACAGGACTCAATCTGTAGAGTTAGGTTGTATCTTGAGTCAATCTCTTTTGGGATATAAAAGCGAGAAGTGAGCAAAGAGGAAAGGGACATCTTAACACCAAGAAAGAAGAGCTGGGAGACAGCATGTCCTTTGGACGCGGCGTCCCTGTGCTGAGAAGCTCCTAGACCAGGGGAAGATTGATGACAGGGACCTTGCCCCAGAGTTAACAGAGAGAGAAAGCCTTCCTCTGGAACTGGCACCCTGAATTCGGACTTCTAGCCTAAACTGATAGAATAAACTTCTATTTGTTAAAAGCATCCACTTGTGATATTTCTGTTATAGTAGCACTAGATAACTAAGACATGCATCTACTTAATAAATCAAATCATGTACCCCAAAATAACTGATAAATCTATTTGACTGATAATCAAAATCAGTAATTTCTAACTTCCTTTCTTTGACTTTGCTTTCTTTCTGTCATTCACATATTTAGCACTTTGGTACAAAAATTTTAATGCTAAGGAAATGGCTCAAACTTAATTATATCATTAGCATTTCTGGACACCAAACTAGGAGAAGCTTCTCAACAAAATAAAGGATATGGCAGAACCCATGTGCCAATCTTAAGTATTTCTGTGAAAAGTACTGTTTTGCTCATAGTAATTCCCAAATTCTTCATAGTAAGGTAAGCACAACAGTATCAGCTTCTGTGATTAAGACTTATTGGCTCCTTTGCTGACTTCCATCCACTGGTACTCCATACTATGCAATTTTATCTGTTAACTATTGTTCAACACTACCATTCAATTTTAGTTAACCATATTGCAGACACAATAAATATTTGGTGAATGAATACCTTCCCTTAGCTGCAGATAGAAGTTGATCATTCTTATACCGTAAAAAGAGAGAGGGGGTGGTGTGACTTGGTTGCTGTATTTTTGGAAAAGTATATTTTGGGAAGTGTATCAGTTTTCATTGGACGGTTGAAAGAAGTTGGATAAGAAAAGAAATTAGGTAAAATTATTTCAATGAGAAGGTGAAATGTTCATTTTCTGGGTTCATCCTGATCTGAATCCAGGCTTGCCAGATATACATTAGCAGTGTATGCACAACTTCTTCTAGAATTTATAAACTGTTCTTTTCTGTGTGTCATCTTGAGTGCTGCTGCATCTCTAGACGTAGATGCGACACACAGCTCTTTGACCACAGGAAAGAGGTGTAGGCACAGTACAAAATGCTCCAAGGCACCAACAGACTGTTAATAACAATCAAAGGGAAAAGTATTTTTAAATCCTAAGGCAAAATTCAAAGCAAAGAAAATTTGCAAACCAAATTTAAAGGATAAAAAAATATAAACATAAAAGGTTGAGTTTGAAAAGTTAAAATAGGCTGTCATTAGAAGTAATTTAGAACCGTGAAATGTTTGAGGAATTTCCCTTTCTCTGCCCTGTCATGCTCTTTCTTCTTTGAAAAGACAGAAGATGGGGCATAGTTTTAATGTGTTACTTAGGAAACTAAATCTGGAAAAAATCTGGGAAGGCAGAGTAAAATAATTTAAATCAAAACCAATTGAGTTAGTTCTTATTAGATTTCCTTAAGAGTGGCAAGTTGGAGCCAACATCATTCTTAATGGAGAGAGGCTGAAAACATTCCCCTTGAAAACAGGAACAAGACAAGGATGCCCTTTATCACCACTCCTATTTAACATTGTGCTGGAAGTTCTAGCTAGAGCAGTAAAGCAAGAGAAAGAAATAAAGGGCATCCAAATTGGTAATGAAGAAGTTAAACTCTCCCTGTTTGCAGATGATATGATACTATACATAGAAAACCCTAAAGACTCCACGAGAAATTTACTGGAAGTAATAGAAAGATTCAGCAGAGTAGCAGGATACAAGATAAACATTCAAAAATCAGTTGGATTCCTATACACCAGTAAAGAGAACGATGAAAAGGAGATCAGGAAATCAATACCATTATCAATAGCCCCTAAAAAGATAAAACACTTAGGAATAAATCTGACCAGGAATATAAAAGACCTATACAAAGAAAACTACAAAACACTGCTGCATGAAATCCAAAGGGATCTACATAAATGGAAAAACAAACCATGCTCATGGATAGGCAGACTCAACATTGTGAAAATGGCAATTCTACCTAAAGCAATCTACAAATACAATGCAATCCCGATACAAATACCAACAACATTCTTCAAAGAGATGGAAAAACTAATTATTAACTTTATATGGAAAGGGAAGAAACCCCGAATAAGTAAAGCACTACTGAAGAAGAAGAATAAAGTTGGAGGACTCACACTGCCTGACTTGAGAACCTACTATACAGCTACAGTACTCAAAACAGCCTGGTACTGGTACAACAACAGAGACATTGACCAATGGAACAGAATTGAGAACTCAGATGTAAATCCATCCACCTACGGTCACCTGATTTTTGACAAGGGCCCAAAATACATCAAATGGGGAAAACACAGTCTTTTTAACAAATGGTGCTGGCAAAACTGGATATCCATTTGTAGAAAAATGAAACAGGACCCATACCTCACACCATATACAAAAACTACTTCAAAATGGATCAAAGACCTGAATATAAAGCCTCAAACTATAAAATTCATAGAAGAAAAAATAGGACCAACACTTCAGGCCTTAATACATGGCATTAACAGGATACAAACCATAAACATCAACACAAAAAACCCAACAGATAAACTAGATAATTGGGATCTTCTAAAAATCAAACATCTATGCTCTTCAAAAGACTTCACCAAAAGAGTTAAAGAGAACCTACAGACTGGGAAAAAATTTTTGGACAGTACAAGTCAGACAAAGGTCTAATCTCCATAATCTACAAGAAAATCCAACACCTCTACAACAAAAAGACAACCAATCCTATCAAAAAATGGGCAAAGGAAATGAACAGACACTTCACCAAGGAAGACATTCAAATGGCCAACAGACACATGAGGAAAATGCTCGCGATCACTAGCCATTAGAGAAATGCAAATTAAAACCACAATGAGATACCATCTCACCCCGGCATTACTGGCACGAATCAAAAATACTGGAAATAACAAATGTTGGAGGGGCTGCGGGGAGACGGGAACTCTTATACACTGCTGGTGGGAATGCAAAATGATACAACCATTTTGGAAAATGATATGGCGTTTCCTCAGAAAGCTAGAAATAGACATACCACTTGATCCAGCAATCCCACTCCTAGGAATATATCCTAGAGAAATAAGAGTCATCACTCGAATAGACATATGCACACCTATGTTCATGGCAGCATTATTCACAATAGCAAAACGATGGAAACAACCTCGATGTCCATCAACAGATGAATGGATACACAAACTATGGTACATACACACAATGGAGTACTATGCAACAAGAAAGAACAACAATGAATCTGTGAACCATCTCATAACATGGATGAAACTGGAGGGCATTATGCTGAGTGAAATAAGTCAATCACAAAAGGACAAATATTGTATGAGACCTCTATTGTAAAAACCCATGAAAAAATTCACATGCAAAATGTAACAATCCTTGTTGGTTACCAGGGATGGGGGGGGGGGGGGAATACTAAATAGGTAATAGGTAAGTGGTAACTTGGGTGAGAGGTGAGATAGTACATAGTACAGGGGAAACTAACACAACCTGCACAAGGAAAGGTCATGGAGGCCCTATAGACACATCCAAACCCCCCGAGGGACTGAGTTGTTGGATGGAGGGCTCTGGGGACCATGATCTCGGGGAACATCTAGCTCAATTGGCATGACACTACTTATAAAGATAATGCTCTACATTCTACCCTGGTGAGTAGTGTCTGGGGTCTTAAAAGCCTAGGAGCGGCCATCTAAGATACTCCACTGATCTCATCCCTTCGGGAACAAGGGAGAATGAAGAGAACAGGATTCAATGAAAAGATTAGTCCAAACGACTAATTGTCCACAGCTACCAAGGCCTCCACCGGACTGAGTCCAGTACAGCTGGATGGTGCCCGGCTACCACCAATGACTCCTCTGACCAGGATCACAACAGAGGGTTCTGGGCAGAGCTGGAGAAGGATGTAGAGCATAATTTTAACTCCCCCCCAAAAAAAAGAAGACCAGATTTACTGGCTTAAAGAATACTAGAGAAACCTCAAGAGTGTGGCCCCCAGACACCCTTTCAGCTCAGAGGTGAAGTTACCTTCGAGGTTCGATGTTAAGCCTGGGAATGGACAGCCCCGTAAAACTAAATGGGACTAACGAGGTACAGGAGTCCGGTGAAAAGGGCCAGACGGCAGAGGGAGAGTAGGAAACTGATGATAAGGAACACAAATTGAATAAGGACACTGTCGATGTATTGTGAGATTGTTGACCACTGCTATAGGGCAACATTTGTAGTAACTATTAAATGGGAGGCTGTTTTGTCCTGTAAGCCTTCATCTTGGGCGAGAATGGCAGCACGATTGGAAGAGCATAGTCAATGTCACTTAAATGTGTAAGTAAAAAGTTTTGAAATGGTGTTTAAATAAAATTAAAAAAAAAAAAAATGAGACTAAAGAGGTACAATAGTCCACTAACAAGGCCCAGAAGACAGAAGGGGACAAGGAAGTCCCCTGGTGATAGGGAACACAAGGTGGAGTAAGGATATTCTTGATGTGCTGTGAGATTGTTAACCATTGTCATAGGGCAACATGTGTAGCAACTGTTAAATGAAAAACTATTTTGTTCTGTAAGCCTTCATCTTAAGTGAGAATAACAGCACAGTTGGAAGAGCGTAGTCAATGTCACTGAACTGTGAATGTAGAAATTCTTGAAACAGTGTATCTTTGGCCATCTGTAATTTTCATCAAAAAAAAAAAAAAAGGTTGAGAATTTAGAGGCTTAATACGTTGTGGGGTTGTTAACCAATGTCATAGAACAACATGTGTACTACTATTTCATGAGAAACTATTTGCTCTGTAAGCTTTCACCTGAAGTACAATAAAATATTAAAAAAAAAAAAAAAGTGGCAAGTTGGAAAATTGGAAAAGGAGAAGGGAAGTATTTTTTTTCTTGTCACCTCAAAATGTGTGTAGGGGTGAAGGTGTAGTGTGTCTTGAAAAATTGAGATGTGGAAGAATTACAAAACAGTGTTTCCTGTATATTAGACCACAAACTTTGCAGACTATTACACAAAATCTGTTAGCAGGCCTAAAAAATCACACTTGGGAGATGCCACTTGAGACCAAATATGTTTTATATAGTATGACCAGTGGTCTTTTAGAAGACTTTGGTTCCTAATTCCCACAGGAAATTGCCTTCACCTGCCGGATCCCAACAAGCCACCATTTTTTTCTTTTTATGCCTGAGGCTGCCCTGTCCACCCAGAAGAGGTGGTGAGAGCTATCATGCCCATAGATAAGCAAGCAGCAAAGCACACTTGGCCTACCCACCCTGACATATCAAAACAAAATAAAATAGCAGGATGAAACAAATGAACATACAATCAATAAATAAAGAAAATAATACCTTAATGTCTCAGACACAGCAGACAATATCAAAACATATAAAAAAGTAGGACAAAATGGCTCCAGCAAGTGACCAAAATAAAGAGTCAGATAACCTTCCAGTAGAAGAAAAGAAAGTGGAACTATCTGATATGGAATTCAAAAGACTAAAATTTAGAGCTCTCCAAGAGATTAGAAAAAGGACCAAGGAAAATACAGACAAAATCATGTGAAAAATAGATAAAATCATGGAAAACCAGACAAAACCAATGAAAACATAGCCAGAATCAAGGAAAACACAGAGAAAGCAATAGAAGAATTCAGGAAAATAATACAAGAACAAAATGTCAAAAATAAATAATTAGAAATCATACAAAAACAGCAACTAGAAATGCAAAGATAAGTGACAAAATTTCAGAAATGGACAATTCAATATAATGTTTTAGGAGCAAACTTAAACAATGGAAGACAGAATCAGTGAGATTGAAGACAAATCAATGGATGGCATTTTGTTTGAGGAAAAATCAGAGAAAAGAATGAAGAAAACATAAGAATTACACGGGACACAATCAAGAGCAAAAATTTGCACGTGATCATAGTTATAGAATGGGGAAAAATGGAAAACTGAGAGAAAATTTTTGAAGATTTGCTGGCAAAAATTATCACGAAAGACAAAAAGCTGACATTCAAGAAGCTCAATTAACCACATATAGCATAGACCTGAAAAGAAAGCCACCAAGATATATTATAATCACCCTTGCCAAAACCAAAGAGTCCTGAGAGCAGCTCAAGAAAAATGAAAAGTCACTTACAAAGGGGAAACAATAAGACTAAGCTCTGATTACTTGGCAGAAACTGTGCGGGCAAGAAGCAACTGGATGACATATATAAAATCTTGAAAGAATAAAACTGCCAACCAAGAATAATATATCTTGCAAAACTCTCTCTCAAATATGATGGTGAAATTAGGACATTCCAAGATAAACAGAAATTAAGGAAATTCATAAAAACAAAGCCAAACTTACAGGAAATATTAAAGGGAGTCCTTCGGTTACAGAATCAATAACATCAGACAACAACCAGAGTTTAGAACACAGGACAGCATCAGCCAGATACCAACCTAGGTAAAGAACTCTCCATAAAAAGAAAAAACCAAACTACCAAAAAGATTTAAAACAGGGAAACAGAGATGTCAATCTGTAAATGATGACAAAGTCAAAAGAATAAAAGGGGAAATAAATTGTATAGGTATAGAACATTCAAATGAAGAGGAAGTCAAGGCAATATCAAGTAATAAAAAAACTTGTTCAAACTCAGGAAGATAAGGGGAAATTTCAAGGTAATCACAAAGAAAGTTAACAAACTTACTCAGCAAAATAAAAAAGAAGGAAAACATACTCAGTAAACACAAAATCTATAATAGCAAAGGAATTAAAAGAAAATCCACAAACAAAAGGAATTCATCACAGGAAAATAAGAGGAACAAAGAAAATGTCAGCACCACAAAAAAAAAAAAGCACAAAAATGTGAAAACAATAAACTCATACCTACGGATAATCACACTGTATATAAATGGCTTAAATGCACCTGTAAAGAGACAGAGAATGGCAGAATGGATTAAAAAAAACACGATTCATCAATATGCTGTACAGCAAAAGAAGCCCACAGCCACAAGAAGAGAGGAAATAATAAAGATTAGAGCAGAAATAAATGAAATAGAGAACAGAAAAACAATAGAAAGAATCCACAAGACCAAAAGTTAGTTCTTTGAAAAGATCAGCAAAATCAATAAACCATTGTCTAAACTGACAAAACAGGAGAGGAAGCAAATAACCCAAAGAAGAAATGAGATGGGGGACATTACAACAGACCCAACTGAAATAAAAAGAATCATAACTAAGAAAAACTGTACCCCAACAATTTTGAGAACTTAAAGGAAATGGACAAATTTCTAGAAACACACTACCTACCTAAACTAACACAAAATGAGACAGAAAATCTAACAGACCAATAACAAGAGAAGAGATTGAGAGATAATAAAAAAAACCTCCCAACCAAAAAGAAAAAAAGCCCTGGCCCAGACAGCTTCACAGGAGAGTTCTACCAAGCATTCAGAGAAGAGCTCACACCAGTACTACTCAAACTATTTCAGAGCATAGAAAAGGAAGGAATACTCCAGAGGTCATTCTATGAAGCCGGTATAGCTCTGATATAAAAGCCAGGTAAAGACATTGTCATGGATTGAATTGTGTCCCCCAAAAATACCTGTCAACTTGGCTGGGTCATGATTCCCAGTATTGTATGATAGTGTACCATTTTGTAATCTGTGATTTCCTTATATGTTGTAAACTCTATCACTATGATGTAATAAGATGGATTAGTGACAGTTATACTGATGAGGTCTACAAGATTGGATAGTGTCTTAAGCCAATCTCTTTTGAGACAGAAAAGAGAGAGGCGAGCAGAGACACATGGGAACCTCATACTACCAAGAAAGCAGTGCTGGGAGTAGAGCGCGTCCTTTGGACCTTGAGGTTCCTGCGCTGAGATGCTCCCAAACCAAGGGAAGGCTGATGACAGGGACCTTCCTCCAGAGATGACGGAGAAGAAAAAGCCTTCCCCTGGAGCTGACATCCTGAATTTGGAGTTGTAGTCTACTGGACTGTGAGAGAATAAATTTCTCTTTGTTGAGGTCATCCACTTGTGGTATTTCTATTATAGCAGCACTAGATGACTACGACAGACACTACAAAAAAAGAAAATTAAAGACCAGTATCTCTCAGGGATGTAGATGCAAAAATTCTCAACAAAATTTTAGCTTATAGAATTCAGCATCATATCGAAGAAGTAATACAGCACAACAAAATGGGATTCGTACCAGGTATGCAAGGATGGTTTAACAATACAAAATCAATTAATATAATCCCTAAATAAATAGAACAAAAGATAAGAATCACATGATCGTCTCAATCGATGCAGAAAAGGCATTTAATAAAGTTCATTCCCATTCCTGATAAAAACTCTCAGTAAAATAGGAATAGAAGGGAAGTTCCTCAACACAATAAAGGGCATCTATACTAAACCTATAGGGTTACTGTGAGTCAGGATTGGCAACGGTTTTTTGTTTTGTTTTGTTTTTTGGTATAGTAAACCTAAGGAGTCCTGGTGGTACGGTGGTTAAAGCAATTGACTGCTAACCAAAAGGTCAGCGGTTTGAAACACCAGAGGTTCTGTGGGAGAAAGATGTAGCAGTCAGCTTCCCTAAAGATTACAGCCTTGGAAATCCTATGGGATTCCTATGAGTCCAAATCAACTTGACAACAATGGGTTTTTTTCGGGGGGGGGTGGTTTATACTAAGTCAGGCGCCTTGGTGATGCAGTGTTTAAGAGTTAGGCCACCAACCAAAAGGTCAGCAGTTCGAATCTACCAGCCACTCCTTGGAAACCATGTAGGGCAGTTCTATTCTGTCTCATAGGGTCACTATGAGTCAGAATCGACAAGATGGCAACAGGTTTACTTTTTTTTTTTTAGGGGGATGTTTTATACTAAGTTAACAGCCAACATCATTCTCAATAGAGAGAGGCTGAAAGCATTCCTTCTGAGAAAAGGAACAAGACAAGGATGCCCTTTATCACCACTGCTATTTAACATTGTGCTGGAAGTCTTAGTTAGAGCAACAAAGCAAGAAAAAGAAATAAAGGGCATCCAAATTGGAAAGGAAGAAGTAAAACTATCCCCATTCACAGATGATATGATCCTATACACAGAGAACCCCAAAGTTCCACAAGAAAATTACTGAAACTAATAGAAAGATGCGGCAGAGTAAAATGGTACGAGATCAACATAAAAAACTCAGCTAGATTCCTATACATTAACAAAAAGAACTTCAAAAAGGAAATCAAGAATACAATACCATGTATAACAGACCCTAACAAGATAAAATACTTAGGAACAAATCTAACCAGGGATGTAAAAGACCTATACAAAGAAAACTACAAAACACTACTTCAAGCAACCAAAAGATACCTACATAAATGGAAAAAATATACCATTTTCCTGGACAGGAAGACTCAAAATAGTGACAATGTCTATTCTACACAAAGCTATCCACAGATACAATGCAATCCCAATCCAGATACCAACAGCATTCTTTAACAAGAGGGAAAAACTAATCACCAACTTTATACGGAAAGGAAAGAGGCTCTGGATAAGCAAAGCATTATTGAAGAAAAGAACAAAGTAGGAGGCCTCAAACTATCTGATCTCAAAACCTACTATACAGCCACGGTAGTCAGAACAGCCTGGTACTGGTACAATGACAGACACATAGAAAAATGTAACAAAATGAGAACACAGATGTAAATCCATCCACCTATGATCAGCTGATCTTGCAGAAAGGACCAAAATTCATTAAACAAGGATTTTCGTTTTCTTTTTGTTGAGGTGTAATCCATACTGAAGGCTGTGGTCTTTGATCTTCCTCGCCAAGTACTTCAAGTCCTCACCACTTTCAGCAAGCAAGGTTGTGGTATCTGCATATCAACAGGTTGTTAATGAGTCTTCCTCCAATTCCAGTGCCTCGTTCTTCTTCATATACTCCAGCTTCTCAGATTGTTTGCTCAGCATCCAGACTGAATAAGTATGCTGAAAAGATCAAACCCTGATGCACACCTTTTCTGACTTTAAGCCATGCAGTATCCCCTTGTCCTGTTCGAATGACTGCCTCTTGGTCTATGTACAAGTTCCTCATGAGCACAATTAAGTGTTCTGGAATTCCCATTCTTTGCAATGTTATCCATGATTATGTTCCACACAGTCGAATGCCTTTGCACAATTACTAAAACACAGGTAATCATCTTTCCAGTATTCTCTGCTTTCAGCCAAATTCCATCTGACATCAGCAATGATATTCCTGGTTCCTTGTCCTCTTCTGAATCCAGCTTGAATTTCTGGCAGTTCCCAGTTGATGTACTGCTGCAGCTGTTTTTGAATGATCTTCAGCAAAATTTTGCTTACATGTGATATTAATGATATTGTTCGATAATTTCCACATTCTGTTGGATCACCTTTCTTGGGAATAGGCATAAATATCGATCTCTTCCAGTAAGTTGGCCAGGTTGCTGTCTTCCAAATTTCTTGGCATAGATAAGTGAGCGCACCCGTTTGTTGAAACATCTCAGTTGGTATTCTGTCAATTCCTGGAGCCTTGTTTTTCAACGATACTTTCAGTGCAGCTTGGACCTCTTCTTTCAGTGCCATTGGTTCTTGATCATATGCTGTGTCCTGAAATGGTTGAATGCCGACCAATTCTTTTTTGGTACAGTGACTCTGTATTCCTTCCATCAAAGATGGAAGATGGAAGGCAAAGATTAGGTAGGCCTATAAAACAAACAACAACGCAAGTGAGTGCTTATTAGTTCAATCAATTATATGACATCAAATGGGCAACACGTGCCCAAAAATAAAGACAAGAATGCAAGAACAGACAGGAAAACTGGATGAATGGACATGGGGAACCCGATGTGGAAGGGCGGAGAATGCTGACACATTGCCAGGATTTCAACCGATGTCACAAAGCAATTTGTGTATAAATTTTTGAATGAGAAACTAATTAGTGCTGTAATCTTTCACCTAAAGCACAATAAAATTTTTTAAAAAAGTAAAGATGACACTTTGAGTACTAAGGTGTGCCTAACTCAAGCTATGGTATTTTCAGTCACCTCATATGCATTTGAAAGCTGTACGGTGAATAAGGAATACCAAAGACGGATTGATGCATTTTAATTACGGTGTTGGCAAAGAATATTGAATACACCATGGACTGCCAGAAGAAGGAACAAATCTGTCTTGGAAGAAGTACAGCCAGAATGCTCCTTAGAAGAGGATGGCGAGACTTCGTCCCACGTACTTTTGGGAGTGTTCTCTGGAGAGACCAGTCCCTGGATAAGGGCATCATGCTTGGTAAAGCAGAGGGTCAATGAAAAAGAGGAAGACCCTCAGTGAGATGGATTGACACAGTGGCTGCAACAATGGGGTGAAGCATAACAACGATTGTGAAGATGGCGCTGCCCCGGGCAGTGTTTTGTTCTGTTGTACACAGTGCCACTATGAGTCGGAACTGACTCAATGGCACTTAACTACAATAACAATGAGGCTAAGCCATAAAAAGTGATAATAAATTCCACCAGATCCTCTTGGGATGCTCACCCGTGGAACCAGCCACCATCCTGTGAGGAAGCCAAACAGCTACATGAAAAGGCCATGTGTAGTTGTGCCAGCATCAGCCTTAGCTGAGGTGCCAGATGACAGCTCATTTCAACCCACCAGACACGTGAGTGAGCAAGTCTTCTGATGATTCCAGCCCTCACTCTTAAAGATGCTCCAGCTGATGCTGAGTAAAATAATCTGTCCCCAGTAAATCCTGCCCACATTGTAGACTCACTAGGAAAAAAAAAAATCTGTCATTGTTTTAAGCCCCTAAGTTTTAGGGTGAAATTTTTAATGCAGCAATAGATAACCAGAATAATTATAAACCCAAAAAACATTTCTGGGTAATACAGAAATGAATATGCCCATGTCCTAATGAAAAATTTCATGCTTATAAACTCTCATAATTCATAAAAATGCTAATGATAGTTAAAAATAATGATAAATACCATTGATTGTAATAATTTATATGAAAGAGAATAAAAGTTTAGATAGTCTGTAAGTGGGATTTTCCTTTGACACTAGCCACAATTCTGAGAATTGCCTCCTAGGTATGCCATGAAAAATCACAAAAGACCCTTTTATTCCATTCCACTGGTATTTTATACTAAAATAATTCAGGAAAGCTAGTGTCACAAGGACTGGAGATTTATGTTATGAAATTCTATAGTTCAGTGTTACGGGAAAAACTCCCACCCTTTCACATGTTACCCAACACATTAATTGCCCGAAAAGTTTTAAGGAACAAATATTTTATTCAAAGGTTTGTGCTTTAAAAAAAAAAAAAAAAAAAGACACAGCTCAACAAAGAAGCTTTTGGTAAAAATGTCCTCTTCACAATGAATACTTAAGTGGGTCATTTATGATTTTAAAAAATATTACTACAGTGCCATTCCACTTTAATTTTATTGATAATTCAGACTTATCCCAAGGATTCTTTTTCTTTTTCCTTAATGTCATTTTTTGATTAGTGAATGAAAAAGCGGGTAGGAAATTAAGCAGCACACAACTAAGCATCTGATTTGAATAGTCCTAATCAAACTCAATAAATACAAAACATTCTCTATAAAAATGTTTTCAAACCTGAAGGAAATTGCTTAAGAATTAACAATCTCTTTCCTGGTGGTTTAGACCAGGCAAAATCTGAGACACACTTAGAACCTGCTAGTGTATATAAATCTTGTTTAATATAGAGATAAATATTGCTTTATCCACTAATCACAGTCTGTTGACTGTCTGAAAAAGAAAATAAAAAGTTTAAGAGGAAAATGATTTGGAAATTGTGATGTTTTTAATCACAGTTTGGTTAAACAGGCCAAAAGGAAGAGGAGACATAAATTGGTCTTCTGTATTGGTGCTTCTTTCTTCTTCTTGGCTCTGGATCCGAGGGTATTGACTTGATGAATTTTGAACTCCTTGTATAGATAGGGAGCTCTGGTGGCACAGTGGTTAAGCTCAGCTGCTAACCAAAAGGTCGGCAGTTCGAATCCACCAGTCACTCCTTGGAATCCCTGTGGGGCAGTTCTACTCTGTCCTATAGGGTCGCTATGAGTTGGAATTTACCCAATGGCAACATGTTCGGTTTGTTTTTTGTTGTTATTGTTATATAGACAGAGATTTTTCCTCTGGCTTGCTCATTCTAATCCAGGGTAAAAAACCATTCTGTGTGTACACATATGTTTAATCTGTTGCTGTTGAGTCAATTCTGATTCATAGGGACCCTATAGAACAGAGTAGAACTACCTCATAGGGTTTCCAAGGAGCTGCTGGTGGATTTGAACTCCTAACCTTTTGGTTAGCTGTCAAGCTCTTAACCACTGCACCACCAGGTCTCTAGATACTCTAGAGTGTGGGTTATTCATATATTTACATGAATTTAGAAAGAATCTAGATCCTTCTGAGCCTGTGATAGGATTGAATTCCCAAATCCTCTATCTCATAGCAAATTTTCAATACTTAGTTTGTGTCCCAGGGAACCTAAGCATAGCACTTCATTTACCAATCTAAGTAGCTGGAAAAAAATTTGTTCAGAGGGTATGCATGGGAAGAGACCTTTGTTTTGCTTACTTATAAGGAGCAATTTGGTGCAAGAGAAAGAATACCTGACTGTAATTAAGAATTTTAATTTTTGTCCAGGTTACTAATCAAAACTAACTAATCAAGACAAAATGTAATCTACTACAACGGTGATGGGAAATCATTCACTTTGCCCTCTTGCATTTTTTTTGAAACCTCTAAGTTTCCTTCCATTTTAACATTACAGTGATCTTGAACATGAGCAATACCAGCATTCTGTCATTTTTGAATACAAAAGCAGAAGGTTCGTATATAAGATTCTTCAGTAGACCTGAAAATGTGAGCAAGTTTCTAGCTTTAACACTTAAGGGACTGTAATTCCTCCAAAGCCAGCAGAATGCTAACATGACCTAATCAACCTATAAAGACATCCTTACAGAGCACACTGGAGACC
Source organism: Dugong dugon (assembly GCA_030035585.1). Lineage (NCBI taxonomy): Eukaryota > Metazoa > Chordata > Mammalia > Sirenia > Dugongidae > Dugong > Dugong dugon. The sequence goes on from CM057464.1 coordinate 157,673,807, forward strand.
TGGTGGCGCAGTGGTTAAGAGCCCAGCTGCTAACCAAAAGGTCAGCAGTTCTAATTCACCCGCCACTCCTTGGAAACCCAATGGGGCAGTTCTACTCTGTCCTATAGGGTCGCTATGAGTCAGAATCGACTCGATGGCAATGGGCGTACAAATGAACTGTAAGAGACAACATAGTCCCTATTCTAAAATTATTTAAAGGCAATATGGACAAATTTGGACTTAGAAAAAATGCAAAGATTATGTTAACTAACCAAATAAATGCTAATGTTGGAATAAATGCTTACTGGGAAGTCTATGAAAGGAAAGAAAGAGAGTTGGATGTCTGCACACAAAGGAGAGGATATGAAGGCTGAAAGCGAGGGACCAAGATGATGTAAGAACTGGATACTATGTTTTAGGAAAAATGATTGAATGGCTTGCAGCTAATTAGTCTAGAAAAGAGAAGACCAAGGAGAAGGTGTGCTAATGTCCCCATGCCCTGGTCAAATTCCAAGTCAAATAACTTCATTCTACCTATGTGAATCCTCTGCTATTTAATTGAGAGCAGCCATACTTAACTCTACTTCCTTAAAAGCAAACAAAACATGTCTGGAGTTGTTTGCACTATTATACTATGTGGTATAATGAGATTCTTAGATTTAAAAAAAGTCCAGAAAACTCTCTGTAGTCCTCAAAAAGACCCTTTAAGTTTAGATTGTTAGCATTTTTCCCAGCAATAACATTTTGAGTCTTTATTATGTTATAACATAGGAAGTAATATGAAGTCTTAAATTCATTAATTAATTTAGGAAGCATCAAGATTAGGAAATATAGTTTATATGATAATTTTTATATAGCAATATGGCATCTTTTCTAAAATTATGCTGCTGGAAAACACCCTTCAAACTTTTCTTATATTTACATGGTTCAGTATGGGGTGCTCTTTATGTTCAGCACAGGTATTTAAGAACACATCAACTTCTGGTTGCTTTTTTACTTCACCTCTCAGTTGCCAGTTTTTCTGAATTCTCTTTATATTAAGGCAAGACCTAACTTGGCTTGGTTGTTGGAAAATCCTGGCCTCATGGGAGGGTAGAAACTTAGCCTAAGCCCAATAAACTTTTATGATAACACTCCTTCAACTTCATTTTGGTGGCTTAATCTGATAACTGGAAAGAAGGGAACTACTTAACAATATGTCAGCTTACTATCTAGTTTGGTTCACATGTCGAACGTATAAAATTGTATCACCCATTGCTAGGATAAATGTCATATCTTGCAGAGACTAGTCTTGTTCAACGGATGCACTTTTAAAATGTATAAATCTACTTGAAAACCAATCTGATAACAAATATATGCCTGCAGAAGGATGATTCAATTGTATCAATGTACTTGTCACTCAGACCTCAACCAAAAAAATAATAATAATAATAATGTGATGGGCCCGGATGGGTGTTAAAAGCATGCAGTGTCTTGATAATAGGAAAACATTAGCCACAAAAATGAAAAAAAAAATTTTTTTAATTCCAGTCAAAAATTGTCTAATGAGTTTTTTTAGGCTTCATGACATGAGTATAAAGAGAAAAACTCTCATATTGTATGAAAAATTAGTAAATCTTAAGAAAGCTTTTATTTATTTTTGCCATTATTATTTTAAAATAGATGATACATATTGTGCTGACTCATTCTCAAATGGTATGCCTGAAATAGGGAATATAACTCTCTTATTTGCTTCAAATGTTGCAGTCAATTTTGTATACTAGTGTGGAGGAAGGACAGTCTCTTAATAATCTTCCTTGCAGAAAATGTGCTCTACCTCTCCACCATTTCCCAATTTCTCCTTATTTTCTTGCCCCAGAGTCCTCATTTAGTTACTTACAAATGTTATTTGCAATGTGATTTTACTTGTAGACAACATTGGCCAAGTCTAATAGCTCATAACTAAAGCGAAGACTGCTTTCTACAGATTCTTTAATAATTTATTAGGGCATTTTAACTATGTCCAGTTTCACACGAAGAAATGTTCCTCTGAAAACCAGTTAAGCAAATCCGAAAGTAGGAACATTCAAAAATATTTACGAAGTCCAGTCCTAAAAATGTTTAATTAATTATGAAACCACACCCCCTCCACCTCAGAAACTAGATTTACATATGTAAAGTAGAACAAGGTTATAAAATTATCTAATGTATTTGTCAGTGAACCCTTCTATTCCCAGGACCTAATTTTTTTTTTTTTAATTATACCATTACGATTTCTATACTTACTATGTAAATTAGTAACTAATAGCTCTTCACCTGATTTTCTCACTTGTGCTTGGCCTTGACTTGACTTTACTGTGATACTAGGTGGCAGGAAGAGAAGCTACTCTTCTTTACTTACTTCCTCCTTCTTTCCTTTTCACTATTTAGTTAAGAAGTTAGGAATATTACTAAAGCTTTGTTTCAATATTTTTTGTTTGGTTGGTTATTGTGTTTGTGCTTATTTGTTTAGTCTAGTTAGGAATTTGACTACAGAACTGTGAAATAACTCATGTTGTTTTATTATTATATGCATAGAATAACATTTCACCTCTCATATCTTTAAGATTTTTGTTAGAAAAATTCACGTACAGGCTAATAAGTAGCTTTCCATTCCTAGGTCCACTTAAAATATGAACATAAAAAATATTAGATAAATACATGCAATGTTTCCTAATACCATTTCAGAGAACTGAACAAATAATATTGATATTTTATATGTGAGTGCTTTAGGTCAAGCTAAACATGACAATATCTGATTTCCTGTTTAGAGGTCTGAATGCTCTTGTGCCTCAGTGAACCCTCAAATGCTAGTATTGTCTCAAAATTTGCTATTATTGGCTGAATATGACTCAATACATTATATCTTGGGGAGAGTCTTGGATTTTTAAACCATGCTTCCTAAAACCAGGCTTAGCTAAACCTAAACATATAAGCACCTAATGGTTGAAATTTTGGTCACCAGGAAAATCAGTGAGGATCAACATTTTGGGAAAAAGGAAAGCATATTCACTCATTTATTTTTCATTCATTTATTAAGTACCTTCTATATGACAAGCTTTTAATTAGAAATAGGGTATACAAAACTGAACACAGAAAAATAGCACAAAAGAAGTTTACAGTCTAGAGGAAACACTATTGTGATTGAATATGAACTGTTTTCTATCCGGAATGCTCTTCTTCACTCTTCTTTCTCTTGATTCCTTCCCACTTCACTCACAACTGTCCTACATTCCTCTTTCACTTCCCAATCCAACTCCCATCACCTGCTGTCATGGATTGAATTGTGTCCCCAAAAAATATTTATATCAATTTGGCTAGGCCATGATTCCCAGTATTGCTTGATTGTCCACCATTTTGTCATCTGATATGATTTTCCTATGTGTTATAAATCCTACCTCTATGATGTTAATGAGATGGGATAGGCAGTAGTTACATTAATGAGGCAGGAGTCAATCTACAAGATTGGATTGTGTCTTGAATCAATCTCTTTTAAGATATAAAAGAGAGAGGCAAGCAGAGAGACGAGGGACCTCATACCATCCAGAAAGAAGCACTGGCAGCATAGCGTGTCCTTTGGACCAGGGGTCCCTGCACTGAGAAGCTTCTCGACCAGGGAAGATTGATGACAAGGACCTTCCTCCAGAGCCGACAGAGAAGAGAAAGACATCCCCTGGAGCTGATGCCCTGAATTTGGAATTGTAGCCTACTAGAATGTGAAAGAATAAATTTCTCTTTGTTAAAGCCATCCACTTGTGATATTTCTGTTAGAACAGTACTATATAACTGAGACACCTGATTTACTTTTTTTCATCCTTCATGTTTCAACTTTAACCTCACACCTTCAGGAAGACCTTCTCCAGCTCCATTGACTTGGCTAGGTAACTCTGCTAAAAAACCAAAAACCAAACCTACTGCAATCAAATCTATTCCAACTCATAGCGACCTTATAGGACAGAGTAGAACTGTCCCATGGAGTTTCCAAGGAGGGCCTGGTGGATTCAAACCGCCAACCTTTTGGTTAGCGGCCATAGCTCTTAACCACTACACCGCTAGGGTTTCCAGTTTAATAAGTAGGCAGATTAAAGTAAAAAATATTTTGTAAAGCAAAGAGAAAAGCATGATAGTATCATGGCTTTAGTGTTATAACTTGCTGCCTGCTGTTGAGATTTCATAGGTGCTTTCATGGGTCTTTCCACCATATCTTACAATTAAGTTTTCAGCTTTATATTTATTACTTTCTGATTCCTAATTTTATATTGTATAACCTTCAAGTTACCTTGAAAATTATAGGCATATGTTTATACTTTTTTTTTTAACAAATGAAAATTATTAGTAAAGAAATAAAAAAGCACATCTCTGTATACTTTTTAAAGACCGAAAAATAAATAACATTTTAGATTCTGTGGTATGCCTTTCTTCTGAGTTCCTAACACAGTGACATTGACTCCTTAACACTTGGCAGAACTCCAGCTGAGATCACTAATACTTAAAGCAGTGTTTACAATGACATCCTAACTGTGTGTCCCAATTAGTAATCTATTATCTCTCAAGCCAAACCCATATTTTGTTTTATGATGCTGGGACTGAGACTCTGCAAAGCACATTTCTCCTTCACCCATTCAGGCTCAGCCAATAGGGGGTGCTAGAGAAAGGTAGGAAACCTGGAGCTGAAGAAAGGACTTGTTCCTTCCTTTTGTTTTCTGTTCTATTAGTGTTGTCTCATCAAAGATTTCTCACGTGGCAGAGACAATGGTTCTTGTCTCCTGCCCTTTTCAGTATTCCCAGAACAAGCTTCATGTCACCCCCATGCTAGTACAACCTGGGTTCAGTCAGGTAAGCAGAAACTAATTACACATTTCAATGGAGAGAATTTAACATAATGAAAGATTGAACAAGTGTTGGAAAACTGAAAAAGCAAAAAGGGGATGTGGAAGTAATACAGAGATAAGTAACTGCAGGAAGCCGCTACCACCCAAAGGCAAAAAGGGAAGAAGTAGTAGTGATCAGTACCTAGAAGGCTAGGGGAAACTCAGTGAAGATGGGACTCAGGCCTCTAAGGAGGGGCCACTGTGGGCTTGTGCTGATGCCCAGGAGCTCAGAGAAAGAGAGTCATGGAGCTGAGACTTGGGTGTTGACATGGGGGCACTGCCTGGCTGGTCCAGAATGTATAGAAGAAATCTCAGCTTAAGCCTAGACTATGTCCCCTGATGTGGTTTAGGAATATCTAAGCATATTTACTGAGCCTCTGAGATGGGCCCAAGATAAATCAATTTTTATCAGTTGATATATTTATTTGTTAGTTTGGTTGTTTCCTTGTCTGCCTAGTTGTTTGTTTTGGCTCAAGGAGGAAATAGGTTTTAGTTACCAAGTGCCTAGGGAGAAAGACTGAGGAATGAAGATCACAGCATGGCATTTAGTTCCCAGCCTAGGTTGTCTGACATACTCTGAATCCTATTATCTATAGCAAGAGACAAGCTTGTGAGACCATTTCCACGAGGGTCTTTGTGAAACATAGAGCTCTAAGGTTACCTCTTAGATCCTCATGTGACAGTGTATCACAAACTCTAGGAAATAAATGCTTCCCACCTCCCTCCATTTCTGAGAAGAAGACAGTGCCACGGTGGCGTGATAAAGGCCGAACTGTACGTATATAGTGGCCCTCAGCACAGAGTGCTGCCACTGCAATGCTGAAAACCAGAAAAGCAGTGTCCAAAAGGGAAGAGAGTTAAAGATATAGCTCAGAAGATAAGCTCTTCCACAAATACGAGATTCTCCCTCATTATTCCCTACCATACAAATGGAATTTGAAGTAACGTTTTGTTCTCTTGTTGAGGTGTTTATGCATCTGCTATTGGTATTTTCAACTTATAACACAAACTCTTGAGTGAGAATAATAAACCTTTGTAGCTACTTGTTGATAAAACATATCCCTGCTATGAAATTTTAATTCAGTTAAAATACGTGTTAATTACTTAGGCGTTACTAATTGTGTGAAATATGTTAGCCCAAAAAGTCACAAATATTGAGACTAATTTTAATATTGTGCTTATAGTCATAATATCACTTGTTTTTCTGGAGGCCATTCTCCCACTTAATCTTTCACATAGAGAATTGTGACATTCAGCAGGTTCCATGCATGTATTTTGCTGTGAAAAGTGATGTGCTGAGAGGTCCAAAAGGAACATGAAAGCCGTGCTACTAAATATTAACCATTAATTTTACTTCAAACCTTTTAATTTTAAATTAGATTAAGTAAGGCTTTATAGATGTTTTCCATAGTGTCTTCAGAATTTTTCTCAATTCTAACGAACATTAAATGTCTAATAATGCTCTGGGGTATACACAAAAAGATATCAAATACAACAGAGCATTTAAAAATGTTCTGAAACATTTCCACTCCATATGCTGGGGGGGCATATTGCAGTATTATAGCGAATTGTGGGAAGTGTGGTTTCACTGTAACACTTTTCATACTAACAACGATATTTAAGCAAGCAGTCTGTTCAGGATTTCTGTCTGCTCAATTATTTACACTCTATGTCTAATGTAAGCCTGACACATTTATTTCTGTGAACAACAAGTATTTTACTGTAGAAAGAAGGTGTTTGTAAGCATTGCCACATGGTCCTTGTGATGTCTAAGCACAGTAAGACAGCCATTTTTAAAAGCTGGAAAACAAAGATAATTCAAGAAATGGAGAGAAGTAGTGTTGAGTTTTGTTACTTAAAAATGTTTTAAGAATTTTTATGTTACTTTTCACTTAAGACATAGAATATATATGGTATGAAAAGTAATTTTTTTTTTTACATAAAAAAAGATATCTCTGCCTGACAGTTGAAAATGTGCCTCCATACTCACACAGAGCCCCTCAGCAAAGAGCAGAATATTTATTAGTTCAAGGCATTTAATGAAATCTCTGACCAATCATTAGCTGACCACTTAGCTAACTAAGCAGAGACTTTAGCGGCCACACAAAACAAAAAATGCAAAATTTACAAAATTAGTTTGGAAAGTCACTAAACAAACAGACAGCATCAGCAGCAACAACAAAAAACCTTGAGAGAGACCAGACTTGCTGATCTGACAGAGACTGGAGAGACACCTTGGACGCCCTTATAGCTCAGTAATGAAGTCACTCCTGAGGTTCACCCTTCAGCCAAAGATTAGACAAGCCCATAAAACAAAATGAGACTAAATGGGCACACCAGCCCAGGGGCAAGGGTGAGAAGACAGGAGAGGACAAGAAAGCTGGTAACGGGGAAACCAAGGTTGAGAAAGGGAGAGTATTGACATGTTGTGGAGTTGGCAACCAATGTCACTAAACAATATGTATATTAATTATTTAATTAGAAACTTGTTTGCTCTGTAAACCTTCATCTAAAGTGCAATAAAAAAATTTTTTAAAAATAATTAATAAATAAATTTTGCTATTGCTGCAATAAAAAAACAACCTTGAGAGAAAAGTGATCTGATTTTTGGAGTTGCCACATTATATTATTTAAAATATTCAGTTTACAACAACAAAAATCATAAGACACACAAAGAAACAAGAAAGTATGACCCATATACAGGAATAAAAAAACAGTCAATAGAAACTGTCCCTGAGGACAGAAGTTGAACTACCTATAAAAAGACTTTAAACTGGTTATTATTATAATGTCCAAATAACTAAAGGAAACTATGATTAAAGAATTAAGGGGAAGCATGAGAACAACTTATCAGCAAATAGAATATATCAATTAAAAAATAGAAATTCTAGAGTTGAAAGATACAATAAGTGAAATAAAAATATCACTAGAAAAGCCCAAAGTAGATTTGAAGTGGCAGAATAAAGAGTTGGTGAATCCGAAGATAGCTCAATTGAGATTATCTAGTCTTAGGAACAGAAAGAAAAGGAAGAAAATTGAACAGAACCTAAGTATATCAAGATACGCATAATGGAGATCCCAACACTAAAGGAGATAGAGAAAGGAGGAGCAGAAAAAACATATGAAGAAATAATGGCCAAAAACTCTCCAAATTTGACAAAAGACATTAACCTACACATCCAAAAAGTTCAGTGAACTCCAAGTAGTATAAACTTAAAGAGACCATCAATAATTGTTGGAGACTTCAATATGCCACTTTCAATAATGGATAGAACAACTTGGTAGGATATCGATGAGGTATTAGGAGACTTCAACAACTCTATAAACCAACTAGACCTAAAAGATATCCAATAGCAGCAAAGTAAATATTTTTCTCAAATGTACATGGAACATTCTCGAGAATAGACCATATGGTAGGCCATAAAATAAGAGTCAATAAATTTAAAAGGATTGAAATCATAGAAAGTATGTTCTCTAATTTAATTTGTGAATTTCCAAAATTTCCGTTATTAACCTAAATAGCCAATGGGTCAAAGAATAAATCATAAGGAAAACACTTTGATATGAATAAAAAGCAGTACACAACTTACAAAAACATATAGGATGCAGTGAAAACAGTGCTTAGAGGGAAATTTATGGTTGCAAACACCTATACTGATGCAGTGGCTGCAATAATGGGCTCAAAATAGCAACAATTGTGAGGATGGTGCAGGACCAGGCAGTGTTTCAGTTCTACTGAGCATAGGATCACTATGAGTTGGAAAAGATTCAATGGCACCTAACAAACTTTAAGGACACCAAATAAGACTTCAAAGTAATTAATATTTATCAGGTTGTAATGCCTATTTGACTATAACATATTCACAATAAGAGGAAAAATTTAAATCTTCTAGTAAATCCACATACCCCACGCCTCTGTCAGTTTGTTGTACTGTGGGGGCTTGTGCGTTGCTGTGATGCTGGAAGCTATGCCACCAGTATTCGAATACCAGCAGGGTCACTCATGGCAGACAGGTTTCAGCTGAGCTTCCAGACTGAGACAGACTAGGAAGAAGGACTCGGCAGTCTACTTCTGAAAAGAATTAGTCTGTGAAAATCTTGTGACTAACAGCAGAACATTGATATAGGGCCAGCAAATGAGCCCCTCAGGTTGGAAGGCATCAAAATATGACTGCGGAAGAGCTACCTCCTCAAAGTAGATGAACCTTAATGACATGGATGGAGTTAAGCTTTTGGGACCCTCATTGGCTGATGTGGCACAACTCAAAATGAGAAGAAACGGCTGCAAATTTCCATTAACAGTTGGAGCATGGAATGTACGAAGTATGAATCTAGGAAAATTGGAAGTCATCAAAAATGAAATGGGATGCATAAACATTGATATCCTAGGCATTAGTGAGCTGAAATGGACTGGTCCTAGCCATTTTGAATCGGACAATCCTATGATCTACTATGCTGAGAATGACAACTTGAAGAGGAATGGTGTTGCATTCATCGTCAAAAAGAACGTTTCAAGATCTATCCTGAAGTACAACACAGTCAGTTATAGGATAATATCCATATGCCTACAAGGAAAACCAGTTAATTCGACCATTATTCAAATTTATGCACCAACCACTAAGGCCAAAGATGAAGAAATTGAAGATTTTTACTAACTTCTGCAGTCTGTAACTGATGATACATGCAATCAAGATGCATTGATAATTACTGGTGATTAGAATTCGAAAGTTGGAAACAAAGAAGGATCTGTAGTTGGAAAATATGGTCTTGGTGATAGAAACAATGCCAGAGATCACATGATAGAATTTTGCAAGACCAACGACGTCTTCATTGCAAATACCTTTTTTCAACAACATAAATGGCGACTATACACACGGACCTTGCTGGATGGAATACACATGAATCAAATTGGCTACATCTGTGGGAAGAGACGAAGGAAAAGCTCAATATCATCAGTCAGAACAAGGCCAGGGGCTGACTGTGGAACAGACCATCAATTGCTCATATGCAAGTTCAAGTTGAAACTGAAGAAAATTAGAACAAGTCCACGAGAGCCAAGGTACAACCTTGAGTATATCCTACCTGAATTTAGAGACTATATCAACAATAGATTTCACATGTTGAACACTAATGACCAAAGACCAGACAAGTTGTGGAATGACATCAAGGACATCATACATGAACAAAGCAAGAGGTCATTAAAAATACAGGAAAGAAAGAAAAGACCAAAATGGATGTCAGAAGAGACTAAAAGTTGCTCCTGAACATCGAATAGCTAAAGCAAAAGGAAGAAATGATGACGTAAAAGAGTTGAACAGAAGATTTTAAAGGGTGGCTCGAGAAGACAAACTGAAGTATTATAATGATATGTTCAAAGACCTGGAGATAGAAAACCAGAGGGGAAGAACACACTTGGCCTTTCTTAAGCTGAAAGAACTGAAGAAAAAATTGAAGCCTCGAGTTGCAATATTGAAGGATTCTATGGGGGAAAATTTAAACGACACAGGAAGCATCAAAAGCAGATGGAAGGAATACACAGAGTCACTATACCAAAAAGAATTGGAGGACATTCAACCATTTCAGGAGGTAGCATATGCTCAGGAACTGATGGTACTGAAGGAAAAAGTCCAAGCTACACTGAAGGCATTGGCGAAAAATAAGGCTCCAAGAATTGAATACCAATTGAGATGTTTCGACAAACAGATGCAGTGCTGGAAGTGTTAACTCATCTATGCCAAGAAATTTGGAAGACAGCTACCTGGCCAACTGACTGGAAGAGATCCATATTTATGCCTATTCCCAAGAAAGATGATCCAAATGAATGAGGAAATTATCAAACAGTATCATTAATATCATATGCAAGTAAAACTTTGCTTAAGATCATTCAAAAGCGGCTGCAGCAGTATATCGACAGGGAATGGCCAGAAATTCAAGCTGGATTCAAATGAGGATGTGGAATGAGGGATATGGTGTCATATGGGTCCTGGCTGAAAGCAGAGAATACCAGAAAAATGTTTACCTGTGTTTTATTGACTATGCAAAGGCATTCGACTGTGTGGATCATAACAAATTAACGGATAACATTGTGAATAACAGGAATTCCAGAACACTTAATTGTGCTCATGAGGAACCTGTACATAGATTAAGAGGCAGTCGTTTGAACAGAACAAGGGAATACTGCGTAGTTTAAAGTCAGGAAAGGTATGCCTCAGGGTCGTATCCTTTCACTATACTTATTCAATCTGTATGCAGAGGAAATAATCCAAGAAGCTAGACTATATGAAGAAGAACGGGGCATCAGGATTGGAGGAAGACTCATTAACAACCTTCGTTATGCAGGTGACACTACCTTGATTGCTGTAAGTGAAGAGGACTTGAAGCACTTACTGATGAAGATCAAAGACCACAGCCTTCAGTATGGATTACACCTCAACATAAAGAAAACGAAAATCATCACAACTGAGCTAAAAAGCAACATCATGATAAATGGAGAAAAGATTGAAGTTGTAAGGGATTTCATTTTACTTGGTCCACAATCAACACCCATGGAAGCAGCAGTCAAGATGAACTATTGGAGAACCTAACCAGATCACATGGAGATCTGCTTCCATAAAGATTACAGCCTGGGAAACCCTATGGGGCAGTTCTACTCTGTCCTATAGGGTTGCTATGAGTTGGAATTGACTCAACGGCAATGGGTTTGGGTTTTTTTTTTTGGATTGGCCATTCCTGAATCCTTTTATCCCTGAATCATTCGTTAATTATGGTATAGATGGGGCGGGGGGAGGGGTGGAAGGTGCTGATTATCTTAGCCTAGATCACATCCTGCATCACATCCTGCATCACATCATATCACATCACATCAGGATCTGGAATGGATGACAGAAAATGAAGAAACTGTGGATCTCCAAATGAAAGTCAGGGCTATCATAAGAATGAGGAGTAGATGCTGGCCAGCAAAAACAGCAAATGTAGACAACACATGAGAAGAATTTACTGAAGTTTTGTTGATGTGCTTCGGACTGACTGAGTGAAGCTCACTCAGAGCAATTATGTAGTTCAAGTTTGGGCCTTACCATCTAGTCATCATCCATATTACTGAGTCTCTCTTATTGCTTAGTATGAGTGACCTACTTGGGTCCTGGAATCCTAAGAACTTCTCAAATTGCCAGAGCTCATGTCCCTTGTGGAATTGTTTAAAAAATTGACCTTTAAGTTTCCCAGTCTAGTGCAAAGAGGCAGTTGTGCTATGTTATAAAGACTACTAGACTTAAAGTCAAGAGTCTTGGATTTGAATCCCAGATCTGCTAGTCAATTAGCTAAAATGATTTTTTTTTTTTTTTGGACAAATCACTGAACTTTTCTCTCTCTTAATGGGGATAATAATATATATTTAACAATACAAATATATGTGAACATCAGACCACATGGGAGAAGGCATAATACATGCTACCTGGAATTAATTTTCTTTTCTTAATCACTTCTCCCCCAGTTCACTAGTACCATTCTACTCCACTCTTTCTGAATTTCTCTTTCCTTATACTCCATAAGAAAGAAGGTTCATGTGCTAGCAATCACTGTCAGGGAACTTCTTCAAGAGGGTAACAAATGTATATTATTATTATGACAACAAAATCATAGATAATTTACTAATTTTGATAAGAAAACTTTACAGTTGTTTCTGATTCTGGTTCTAAGATTGTCTAAGATTGCCTTTGTGTTCATTTGTTTTTCTTCTCTTTATCCAGCCTTGTAATCTAATCTTATCAATAACGTATTTCTTTCATCAATTTAAAAATTCCACTTTTGTCCTTCTGTCATCTAAAGGCTATTTACATGAAGTACCATTCCGCCTTCAGAATTACATTTCCTCACCATTTTTTTTTTTTAAATAGTTTTCATCTGATGATTGGGGTCTTGTCCCTCCAAAATATTCTCGTTCAAAGATCATCATCTCATAGAAATATCTGTATTAATTCTTCCTTTAAGATATTTAACTGCTTTTATTTCACTTAAATATAAAATCAAAATTTATTATCTTCTGGAAAGCATAATAGATGTACTTCTGTTGCTGAGGCTGGAAGGAGGAACAGAGGTATGGACTAGAGCCAAAAATAATGAATAACGTGTGTCCAGAAGATAAGAAATGTGAGAGTGACAGGGGATATGATTCATAACTATATTGAGAAAAAGGCTTTAATTGGGACTGCCCTGGCAAAACAGGACATAATATGAACCTAGTTTTAAGAGAAATGTTTAGGTATTTTGGTAAATCAAATTAATTTGGGTTGTCTCAAATACAGTTTGGTATTCACATTTGGTTATTAACTCCTAGGGCAAATTAGTCAGTGATATGTCTCATCTGGTTATGATAAATTACTCTCAATGATTGATATCTGGCCACTATCATCAAGTAAGTATTTTGTTTGTGATTGCATTGGCTCTATAGATTGATTTGAGAATTAACACCTTAACCATATGTTCCAATTCACGAACATGGTATATCACTTCGTTTATATAGTTCTTCTTTGATTTCTCTCAGCAATGCTTTTGTTATTTTCACTATACAGATCTTGCACATACATTGCTAAACTTATCCTCAAATATTTTACTTGTTGCTAATGTAAAGACACAGAACTGATCTTTGTATATAAACCTTGCATCCAACAACCTTGATAAATTCCCTTATTAGTTAATAAGCGGGATCTTTTGGTACATTTCATTCTACCCTGTATGATGCATTGAATTGTACCTCCCAAAAAGTTATGTTCAAGTCCTAACTCCTGTATGTGTGAATATGAATATGTTTGGAAATAGAGGTATTCTTTTCTTCTGTTAATGAAGTCATACCTGAATAGGTGGGTTCTAAACCTAATCCCTTTTGAGTGGTGTTTTATAAAAAGAGCAGAATAGACACAGACACACAAGGGGAGATGCCATGTGATGATAGAGACAGATGTATCTGTAAGCCGCAAAGGAATGCCAAGGGTTGCCAGCAGACACCAGAAACTAGGAGAGAGGCTCACAAAAGGTATCAACACAGTAAAAACCCTGATTTGGAATTTTAGCCTCCAGAGCTGTGAGAAAATAAATTTCTGTTCTTTAAAGCCACCTACTTTGTAGTATTTTTGTTATGGCAGTACTAGGAAACTAAGATATCCTATCAGATAGGCTAAAATCTGTGCTTACTGCTGGTGAAGATGCAGGGAAAATTGCATTTGGAAATGTGAATTATTAACACCTTTTTGGAAAGCATGTTGATAGTATCTATTAATATTAAAGTACACAATCTTTTTAGCTCAGCAATCTCATTGCTTGTGATTCATTTCATAGCCAGTATAAAAATATATGTGCAAAGATATTGATTGCAGCCGTTATTGTAATGATAGAAACCTGAAAGTGAAGTGAATGATTACCAATAGGAGAGTAGCTAAATAAATTGTGGTACTTCCACCTTTTATTAAAGCTGGCTTGATTGGGTTTCTCAAAATTAATTGGAAATAATTCTTTCAACAAAAGGGCTATAATGCATAAGTAATGTTTCATTTCCAAATCTGATACTATTATAGAATTACTAAACACTAAAAAAGTTTAAAAATCAATTATTGTTTAGTAGATTCTTCTTTATTCATTCTAGGGCTTTGTCTTTTTGTGAGGAGAGGTATCCACAGTCTGCAAGACAAATGTCTGTTCTTTGGAATTTGCATGTTGGCCATACAGCTATAGCTACTCAATTTTTTTCTTCCATTCCAGGAGAATTTTCAAAACTTACTCAGCAGAACTTACTCAAATACAGTGTCTTAGGCAGGGTTCTCTAGAGAAACAGAACCATTAAGATTAGATCGATAGATGATAGATAGTAAAGGAATAATTTCTTTTGTAAAGATCAGCACAAAGCTAGTTCCTATGAGGCGGTGGTTAAAGATGTTCCAAATGTTCAACTTTTACAAAATTGCTGTACCACTCCATCATCTCTAACATCAGCTACTCCTACTCCCCTCAGTACTCTCCCCCTCCCCCCACCCCGTCTTTGGGTTCTGTAATTCGCTGCAGCATCTCACAGAACTCATAAACCACATCAAGGAAATGGCTCATGTTGTTCTGAAGGTTGGCAAGTCCCAAATCTGTGGATCGAGCATAGGCTTCAGCCAACCCACATGGCTGCAGCGGTTGACGAACCCAAACTGGCAGGTCAGACCACAGGCTGCTGGCTCACAAGGCTCTGGAAGCTGGAGAATCAGGTCAGAAGATAGGCTGCCAGTCCAAGGGGATGAGGAATTGCAGCATCATCAGGTCAGATCGCAGGCCTCTGGCTCAAGTTCTAAGAACCGCAATTCAGACAGTGATGAACCAGACACAGGATCCAGATGCAGAGAGAGAGAGAGAGACCCCCACCAGGGCACCCACATATATACCTTGGATGCAGGCCACACCCCAGGGAAGGATGTAACTTGAGTAGGGGTGGGACTCGAGTCATGCCCTCCTGCAAGGCTACAACTCAAGATACACCCTACACCAATCCTCTTTCATTAACATGTAGAGGTTTTAAAATTTATGACACAAAAATGGAGCATCATTAGGATGATTACATCAGATCACAAAATGGAGGACAACCACGCAATACTGAGAATCATGGCCTAGCCAAGTTGACACATAACCCTAACTACCTTAGTCATCTAGTACTGCTACAACAGAAATACCACAAGTGGATGGTTTTAACAAAGAGAAATTTATTTCTTCATAGTAAAGTAGGCTAAAAGTCCAAATTCAGGGCATCAGCTCCAGGGAAAGGCTTTCTCTCTCTGTTGATCTTCTCATCAACGTTCCCCTGGACTAGGAGCTTCTCGGTGCAGGGACCCCGGGTCCAAATGACATGCTCTGCTCCTGGCACTGCTTTTTTGGTGGTATGAGGTCAACCTGTCTCTCTGCTCACTTCTCTCTTTTATATCTCAAGAGATTGCCTCAGGACACAATCCAATCTTGCAGACTGAGCCCTGCCTTACTAACACAACTGCCACCCATCCTCCCTCATTAACATCATAGAGGCAGGATTTACAACATATAGGAAAATCACACAATACCAGGAATCAAGGCCCAGCCAAACTGATACACACATTTTTTGGGGGACATAATTCAACCCATGACACCAACTATCACAGGTTCCATGTAACTTATTTGCATAGTCCCACTCAATCATCTTGTGTGAATCACAAAGACCATGGCTAGAAAGGTCACATTAAGTAATTCATTGCACCGCAGGCCACCCCCACCCCCCAGATCTTCTAGCCATTGACCCTTTCTACTTGAAAGACTAACTTCCCTCTCTCAATCATTTACAGTCCAAAACAGTCATTAACAATCAGTCCTTCAGTAGGGCAAATGAGTCCTAAGGGTGAGGTTACTCAGGTACCAGCCATTCAGGTCAGCTGCAGGTGTCCATCTGATCTGGCCAGGTTCTCAAATAGTCTGTCTCATCTTCACCCTTTCTGGCCTCTGATAAAATTTAACTGAGAGAAGATTATTCCCTTGTTCTGATCTCTCTGAAGGTATCAGCATTATGTTAGATTTCCCCTGCTGCATAACTCATTTATTCATTCCTTTACCTTCAGCTATTATTTCTCCTTGCTTCCATTTGTTGTTTATTTTCACCCAAACTTTTCCATCTTGGGAAGGGACATTAGGTTCAGCTACTGTACTAGTCCAGATTGCTGGTAAGAAGACCAGTCTAGCAAGTGCTTCCCTCTCAGTCTATTCCCATTCATGCTGAGTAGGGTAACATAGGTACAACACTAGTGGGCTATTTTGCCCACTAGGCAATATGGAAGTATTCACTGTCAACCCCAATTTTGCCAGATGGGGAGAATGTACAATCTATCCCATCAGGACCTTGGGAATTCTCACCTACATGTTCAGGGGTATAGTTACAGTGTCTTGCTTAGGGATCACCCCTGCTTCCAGCACCCGCAGCTGCAACCCTGGTCCTGGGATCACAGCATCCAGCAAGAAAAAAAGCAATTTTAGGTGTTGTGGGGAAGAACTGTACGGTGGCACAGCATCCTTTCCCACTCCCTCTTCCGATGATCCCCCAGAGAAGCATCTGTCCAGTGTTGATCCTTCCTTTGTCCCCCCTATGTTGAGTGTGAGCACACACTCATGAAAGCGTGTGAGCCAACCCTTCATGCCTTTATTTCCCCTGTTTTAGATAACAAATGTTTCAATTACACATTCTAATTCTCGATCAAACCATTACTTTGAGGGTGGTATGTAACATGGTATGTCCATTTAATATGATGTTTCTTGGCCCATTGCTGCACCCTGTAGGCTGCAAAGTGTGTTCCTTGGTCTGATGAAATATAACTTGATGGCCCAAATTGGTACAGTATCATTTGTTCCAATCCCTTAATGGTTTTTGGCATTTGCATCTGTCGCGGGATAAGCAAAGCCCAGTCAAGAGTAAGTATCTATTCCTGTGAGGACCCATCTGCAGCCACCTGGTGCCACCAATCATTGGTCTGATATAATCAACTTGCAAAATATGTGCAGGGCCTTCCCCCTGGGGAATCTGCCCCTTGGTCCACAACCTCTGTCTCTCTTGCTGGCAGACAGAGCTGTCCTTATTGGCGTTTTGTGCTTCATAGGGTGCAAGGGGGATGTGTCTAGATTCAGCCCATCTGTGCATTGCTGCAGCACCCCCATGTCCACTCATTTCATGGACCCAATTGGCCACCTCAAGTGAGCATACCAACAGGTCTACTTGCTGATTCCAATTGCCTTCTGATCCAGGAAGGGGGTTTTTCTGATGGGCATCAACATGTCCTACTATAATGCACCCTCTAAATTCCCAGAGTGTTTTCCGTAGGTCCATGCTCCATGCATGTGTCCCCTTAACAGTCCAATTTTCCATTTTCCGTTCACTTGACCATATAGTCAGGCCATTGGCTACTGCCAATGAGTCAGTAAAAATCCAAATACGTGGGCTTTCACCATTGAGCAATTCTTCCATCACGGCTAGGAAGACAGGATGCAGTTCAGCCCATTTTGCTGATCTGTTTTTACCTTCTTCAATCAGAGTCTTTCCATCTTCTGGTCTTAATGCAGCAGCCTTCCACATCACATGTTGTCCATGTACCTTGGAGCTGCCATCCCTGAACCAAGCAGCCTTCTGCTGGTCAGCAGAAAGTTGTTTGTAGGGTACTGTCCATGTAGCAATGGGCTCTGGAAGCTTCTCGGGTGGTTCCAGGGTAGGATCTATGGGAAAAGAGGCTAATTGCTCATGGATACGGTGGGTGCCTCCCTGCATCACCTGAGTAGCTTTTTCTTGTATAAACCATTTTCATTTTATTATAGAACAATTTTGGGCTCCGCCTTCCTTATTAAAGTGTTTCTCTGACATCACCCAAGACATTATGGGTATTTCAGGTCTCATGATGATTTTACGTCCTTCTGTCATTGAGAAAGTCTCAATCAACACCCAATAGTAGGTGAGCAATTGCCTTTCAAATGGCTTGTATTATACTACAACATCTAGAAAGTTGCTAGTCCAGAATCCCATAAGTCGCCATAGGGCGGCATTATCAGGTTTTTGCCATAAGCTCCAGTCTGCATAACCATGTGTGGCAGACACCCCGAAAATCGTGTTTGAATGTGGATCATAAAGGCCTAAGGGCAGGGAAACTGAGACTGCTTTTTGTAATTCAGATATAGCCTGCTGTTGCTCTGGCCCCCATTAGAATGTAGTTTTATTCTGAGTGGTTTTATGGATGGGGGCCAGCAATATTGCCAGGTGTGGAGTACACGTTCTCCAAAATGCAAATAAAGCAACCAAACTTTGGGTCTCCTCCTTAGTCTTGGGGGTAGGTAGTGATAACAACTTATGCTTAGCTGTCTGTGGAATGTCACAGTGGCTCTTACCCAAGTTATTCCCAAGAATTTCACCATTTTGGCAGGGCTCTGGATTTTTGTTGGATTTATTAACCAGCCCTCTGTTGGGCATGTGGGCCACCACTGTATTCAAATCAGCCCTAGCCTGTCCTTCAGGGTTTGATATTAACATAATACCATCAGTGTAATATATCATTACACTTGAGATCTGCACCAAGTCCAAGTCTCTTCTAACCAAGCTATGACAATAAAATGGCAAATTCAAGTTACTCTGTGGCAATGCAGTGAAAGTAAACTGGGATCCTTCTCATGTGAAAGTAAACTGTGGCTGGCTCTTTTCTGAGATTGGGATGAAGAAAAAGGCATTTGTAAGATCAGATCACTGAGTTCCAGTCTCTTTAGCTTTCTGTATTTTCTGCACCATTGATACCATGTCTGGAACAGCTGAAGCCACAGGTGGCAGTACTTTATTTAGGCCTCAAGAGCCTACTGTCAGCCTCCGTAAAGCATCTGCCTTTTTTCACGGGCCATATAGGGCTGCTATACAGAGAATTTGTTGGCACCAACACTCCAGCCTTTAGCACATCTTTAATCAAAGCAGTATTCTCCTTTCATCCACCTGTATGTTATACTGTTGCTGTTATGTTATACTGTTGTTGTTAACAACTTGATGGGTTGGGGCAATTCTAATAGTTCCCATTTAGCATGTCCAATCAACACTGGCCTAAGGATAGACTTACACACTTTCAGTTTTAGAATATCAGGTAGAGGGAGTGTTCCCTAATTAGACATAATATCCATACCAATAATACATTCAGGTAAGGGGGAAGCAAATACTTCATACAAGATCTGTTTAAATCTTCTGATTCTCATCCAAACTTCACCTTAGTCCCATCAATCATTGCATCCCCACATACCCAAGTCTAACCTTAAGCCTCTTCAAGATTTTATTGACAAGTTTTGGGATTACAGTACATTGGGCTGCTGTGTCCAGAAGCCCCAAGAAGGTCTCTCCCCCATCCCTGGGTCATTTCACCCACACATGTGAATATGGCCATGGGTCTCCTGCTGGGGGCTGGACCAGAAGACCCCCTCAACAATCCTTATCTTGATCAACTAGCTTAGCCCCTGCTTCAAATGATCCCATGTGGGAATTCTCATCATTAAATGCCTCCTGACTGGGGTGAATAGAACAGGCTTGTTTAGGCCTCTTTAACATTAGGAGACTACCTGTAGTGCTGCATCAGAACTTTTGTCCCAATTCCATCAGTGTCCACTATATTTATCCCATTTCTTTCTTTCTTTCTTTTTTTAACTGTGCTTTAAGTGAAAGTTTACACCTCAAGTTAGCTTCTCATACAAAAATTTATACACACATTGTTATGTGCCCCTAGTTGCTCTCCCTGTAATATGACAACACACTCCTCCTTTCCACCCCAGATTTCCCATGTCCATTCAACGAGCTCTTATCCCTTTCTGCCTTCTCATTCCGCTTCTGGACAGGAGCTGCCCATTTAGTCTCATGTATCTACTTGAACCAAGAAGCACATTCTTCATGAGTATCATTTTATGTCTTATATATTCAGTCTAATGTTTGTCTGAAGTGTTGGCTTCGGGAATGGTTTTAGTTCTGGGTTAACAGAGAGTCCGGGGGACATGTCTTCTGAGGCTCGTCCATCTCAGTCAGACCTTTAAGCCTGGTCTTTTTACTAGAATTTGAGTTTGGTATCCCACTTTTCTCCTGTTCCATCAGGGACTCTCTGTTGTGTTCCCTGTCAGGACAGTCACTGATGGCAGCCAGGCACCAGCTAGTTCTTCTGGTCTCAGGCTGATGCAGTATCTGGTTAATGTGGCCCTTTTCGTCTCTTGGGCTAATATTTTCCTTACGTCTTTTGTGTTCTTCATTCTCCTTTGCTCCAGGTGAGTTGGGACCAATTGATGCATCTTAGAAAGTCACTTGCTAGCTTTTAAGACCCCAGACACCACTCATCAAAGTGGGAGGCAGAACAATTTCTTAATAAACTTTGTTATGCCAATTGACCTAGATGTCCCCTGAAACCATGGTCCCCAGACCTCCGCCCCTGCTACTTTGTCCCTTGAAGTGTTTGGTTGTGTTCAGGAAACTTCTTAGCTTTTGGTTTAGTCCAATTCTTCTGACTTCCCCCGTATTGTGTGTTGTCCTTCCCTCCACCTAAGATAACTAGTGTCTACTATCTAGTTAGTGAATTCCCGTCTCCCTTCCTCCCCACTCTCATAACCGTAAAAGAATGTTTTCTTCCATGTTTAAACCTTTTCTTGAGTTCTTATAATAGTGGTCTCATACAAAATTTGTCCTTTTGTGACTGACTAATTTCACTCAGCATAATGCCTTCCAGACTCATTCATGTTATGAGATGTTTCCTGGATTCATCGTTGTTCTTAATCATTGCGTAGTATTCCACTGTGTGAATGAATGTACAATGATTTGTTTATCTATTTGTCTGTTGATGGGCACCTAGGTTGTTTCCATGTTTTTGCTATTGTGAACAGTGCTGCAGTGAACATGGGTGTGCATATACCTATTCGTGTGATGGCTCTTATTTCTCTAGAATATATTCCAAGGAGTGGGATTGCTGGATCATATGGGACTTCTATTTCTAGCTTTTTAAGGAAGCGCCAAATCGATTTTCAAAGTGGTTGTACCACTTTACATTCCCACCAACAGTGTATAAGTGTTTCAGTCTCTCCACAATCTCTCCAACATTTATTATTTTGTGTTTTTTCGATTAATGCTAGCCTTGTTGGGGTGAGATGGTATCTCATTGTAGTTTTGATTTACATTTCTCTAATGGCTAATGATCCTGAGCATTTCCTCATGTGTCTGTTAGCCACCTGAATGTTTTCTTTGGTGAAGTGCCTGTTCAAATTCTTTGCCCACTCTTTAATTGGTTGATTTCTCTTTTTGTTGTTGAAGTTTAGCAGTATCTTGTAGATTTTAGAGATTAGACCCTGATCAAATATATCATAGCCAAAAATTTTTTCCAGTCTGTAGGTTGTCTTTTTACTCTTTTGGTGAAGTTTTTGATGAGCATAAGTGTTTAATTTTTAGGAGCTTCCAGTTATCTAGTTTCTCTTCTGGTGTTTGTGCATTATTACTTATTATTTGTATTCTGTTTATGCTATGTATTAGGGCTCCTAGCATTGTCCCTATTTTTTCTTCCCTGATCTTTATCAGCTTCGATTTTATATTTAGGTCTTTGATACATTTTGAGGTAGTTTTTGTGCATGGTGTGAGGGATGGGTCTTGTTTCATTTTTCTGCAGATGGATATCCAGTTATGCCAGCACCATTTGTTAAAGAGACTGTCTTTTCCTCAATTAACGGACTTTGAGCCTTTGTCAAATATCAGCTGCTCATAGGTGGATGAATTTACGTCTGGATTCTCAGTTCTGTTCCATTGGTCTATGTATCTGTTGTTGTACCAGTACCAGGCTGTTTTGACTACCGTAGCGGTATAATAGGTTCTAAAATCAGGTAGTGGGAGGCCTCCCACTTTGTTCTTCTTCTTCAATAAAGGTTTACTTATTCGGGGCCTCTTCCCTTTCCATATGAAGTTGGTGATTCATTTCTCCAACTCATTAAAAAATGCTGTTGGAATTTGGATCAGGATTGCATTGTATCTGTAGATTTCTTTGGGTAGAATTGACATTTTCACAATGTTGAGTCTTTGTATCTGTGAGCAAGGTACGTTTTTCCACTTATGTAGGTCTCTTTTGGTGTCTTGCAATAGTGTCTTGTAATTTTCATTGTATAGGTCTTTTACGTCTTTGGTTAGATTTATTCCTAATTATTTTATCTTCTAGGGGGCTATGTGAATGGTATTGATTTGGTGATTTCCTCTTTGAAGTTCTCTTTGTTGGTGCAGAGGAAGCCAACTGATTTTTGTATGTTTTTCTTGTATCCTGAAACTTTATTGTCCTGAAATCTTCTATTAGTTCCATCAGTTTTCTTGTGGCTTCTTTGGGATTTTCTGTGTATAAGATCATATCATCTGCAAATAGAGATGTTTTTACCTCTTCCTTACCAATCTGGATGTTCTTTATTTCTTTTTCTAGCCCAATTGTTCTGGCTAGAACCTCCAGCACAATGTTGAATAAGAGTGGTGATAAACGGCATCCTTGTCTGGGTCCCATTCTCAAGGGGAATTCTTTCAGACTCTCTCCATTTAGGATGATGTTGGCTGTTGGCTTTGTATGAATGCCCTTTTTTATGTTGAGGAATTTCCCTGTTATTGCTATTTTGCTGAGAGTTTTTATCATGAATGGGTGTAGGACCCATTTGTCCAAATGCCTTTTCTGCGTCAATTGAAAAGATCATGTAGTTCTTGTCTTTTGTTTTATTTATGTAATGGATTACATTGATTGTTTTTCTAACGTTGAACCATCCCTGCATACCTGGTATGAATCTCATTTGGTCATGGTGAATTATTTTTTTGATATGTTGTTGAATTATATTGGCTAGAATTTTGTTGAGGATTTTTTTATCTATGTTCATGACAGATATTGGTCTGTAATTTTCTTTTTTTATGGTGTCTTTACCTGGTTTTGGTATCAGGGTTATGCTGGCTTCATAGAATGAATTTGGAGTATTCCATCTTTTTATACGCTCTGAAATACCTTTAGCAGTAGTGGTGTTAACTCTTCTCTGAAAGTTTGGTAGAATTCTCCAGTGAAGATGTCCGGGCCAGGTTTTTTTTGTTGTTGGGAGTTTTTTAATTACCTTTTCAATCTCTTCTTTTGTTATGGGCTTATTTAATTGTTCTACTTATGTATGTGTTAGTTTAGGTAGGTAGTGTGTTTCTAGAAATTTTGTCTATTTCCTCTAGGTTTTATATTCATCCCATTTCTTAGTAACCATCTAAAAATCTCTGTCCTGCTGGGGTAAGTTCTCCATTGCCTCTTCCCATTCTGCTATAAATCAACCTTATGTTTCTTGCATCTATAAGACCTATGCGGGGAAGACCCATGCCAATAGATCTGACATTGCTTCTTGGATTGTTGCTTTGTTTCACAGTAGCAAGTTTACATGGGGTGCCCATGTTGAAGGGGCTCCCTTTATTACCATATCTGCCATGAAGTGTGTAAAGGGCATACTCATTGGATGAATATCTTGATCACCATAAAGCCATTCCAGCATGGCTTGCATAAACAGCACATCTGCTGTTTTCTCTGGAGTGTTCCATTGAGTATGTAGAGGGAGAGAGGGAAAGTTTTCCTTTTCAGGGTAAAGAGATCTCACTGCAAATTCTATCCAGTCCACCAGGCTGGCCAGCCCCTTTGGGTTAACCTGCTGTGTAACTGTATCCTGCATCATCATTTGTGACTAATCTATAGTCAGTTTTGGGTCTTGTATCACCCTAAACATACTTTTTATACATACTTTCCACAGCATTCAAAACTAAAAACAATGCCCCTAAATTAGTCACTTTCACAATCCTTTTTTGTAATGGTTCCTCAGGAAGCTGAGGATACCTATCTACATTTTGAAGCAACTCCTTTACACTATACCCCTTGGTTTCTATAGTTTCTTGATTTTGCCCATTTCCTTCCCAGACTATCTTCTTGGTGACCATCCAGTGTAGCGGAGCTTCTTGTTGTTCCTACTTGATTTTTCCTTTCTGGGTTTACCCTGAGACTGGTGGTCCTAGCTCTGACCTGACCGAATCTGGGTTGGTTCAGTCCTAAAACAGGCCACTACATTCTTTTTCCCTGCCATTGTAGCTATTATTGATAACAGAAACCAAGGAATTGTATTTCTGGCCCTTTCCTTATCACTTCATTTCCATATGCATCCAACTAACCAATTCTTCTAAGTTAGATCCACCACTCCTCAATCTCATGAATAGCTTTTGCCTTGAGTAACTGATTGCAAATAACAGCTGCTTCAATCCATGGGTGCAGTTTATCCCATCCAGAAACCAAAGTTTTCTCATTGTCCTGTTTATCCCTTTTATCCCAAACCACATATTTCAGTGAGTCTGGGTCATTGCAGCAAAACCCACCATTCTGACACCGACTAAATGAATCAGCACAAAACTGGTTCCTATGAGGAAGAGGTTAAAGATGTTCCAAATGTTCAAATTTTACAAATTGCTGTACAACTTCATAATCTCTAACATCAACTACTCCTCCTCCCCTCAGTACTTTCCCTTTTGTTTTTGGGTTCCATAATTTGCTGCAACATCTTACAGAACTCATGAACCATATCAACAAAATGGCTCACTTGAAATGGCAAGTCTCAAATCCATGGGTCAGGCATAGGCTTCACCCAACCCATGTGGCTGTAGGGGCTGATAAACCCAAACCATCAGGTCAGACCACAGGCTGCTGGCTGATAAGGCTGTGGAAACTGGAGAATCAGGTCAAAAGATAGGCTGCCAGCCCATAGGGCTATGGAAGTGGGAGAACTCCAGTATTGACAGGTCAGACGGCAGGCCCCTGGCTCTAGTCCCAAGACACAGGATCCAGATGTAGAGACAGCAAGCCTCACCAGGGTACCCACATATATAGCTTGGATGCAGGCCACACCCCAGGGAAAGGTGTAACTTGAGTAAGGGTGGGACTTGAGTCGTGCCCTTCTGCAAGACTGTAACTGAGATACACCGCACACCTATCATGCCTCATTAACATATAGAGGTTAGGATTTACAACACATAAAATGGAGGATCATTAGGATAATTACATCAGACCACAAAATGGAGGGCAAACAAGTTGACACATAATTGCAACCATATACTTTATTTGTTCCATATACTTTATTTGTATAGTCCCACTCAATCGTTGTGTGTGAATCACAAAGACCATGGCTAGAAGGGCCATATTATGTAATTCATTGCACTGCAGATAGATAGATAGATAGATTTATTTTTTTGAGGAACTGGCTCATGCAATTGTGGAGAATGGCTATTCCCAAGTTCGTAGATCAGATGACAGCCTGGAAATTCTAGCAGACTTATGCTCCAAATTGATAGGTCACATAATGGGAGAGAGAGGAGAATTCTGGCAGAATGCCTATTTATAGTCTTGAGACAGAATCCTCTCCTAGGAAACCTTGATTTTGTTCTTACAGCCTTCTACTGTTTGGATGAGGCTCACTCGCATTATGGAGGGTAATCTGCTTTACTTAAATTTAGATGATATGAATGCTAATCACACATAAATGCTTCATGGTAACATCCAGAATAGTGTTTAACTAAACATATGGTCAGCATAGACTACACATATTGACACAAAACTAACCATCGCATACTGCAATGTGCTTTAAAAACTCTGGCATCTATCTCTTCTCCACTATTAGATCCTTGAAAAGCAAAGCAAAGAAAACATTATTCTGACAGAGATGAAGACACTACCATGACTTCCTCATATGTCCTTGTATCACATTCTCTTTTGCACATTTTTAGTATTGGATACAATCTGAAATTATTTATTGTATCACTATGTATGATATTAAATGCCTATTTTTATTGCTGTATAGAATTTGTGGCCCTTTGGGGAAATACACAAATATTTTCCTATTAAAAGTAAATGAGCATTATGGTCAGATCTTCCACAAGGCCATCAACAGCGTACTATGGTTATCCTCCTAAGGCTTGACATATCAGAAGGATAAGTTATAAAAGATTCTTAGTACAACTGCTATCTGGCAGACCTAGCAGAGAAAGAAAAAAATACAAAGACTTAAACAATCTCAGAAAATGAGCCAATTTTTCATAGTCATTAAGTGCAGAGTAGAACTGCCCCATAGGGTTTCCAAGGAACAGCTGGTGGATTCCAACTGCCGATCTTTTGGTTAGCAGCTGAGCTCATAAACACTGCACCACTAGGGCTCCATTTGATTAGTAGAGCTACCTAATTTCAATAAGTTTGATGGTTTAAAAGGAATTATTTCTTTAAATATCTTGTAGTTTTTATTTATAGCTACTCAGCCTTTCATTCAACCAAATAAATATTTAATGAAAATAAATACACTTTATCTATGATGTAAAAGTCATAAAACAACCTAGTTAGATGTAGTGGTTACATTAAGTAGTCAGATACAGGAAACCCTAATTTAGTAAAGAGTGGCAAAAAATATATAAATAAGTAAAATGCAGTTTCTGAGATTCAGCCTTGAATCTACCCAACCTGTTGAAAATGGAATTATATACTTTGGAAATTTAAAGCTGATTCTCCAAGAAAAGTTCAAAGCTAATGAAAAATATTGTAAACTTAGTGGAAGTGATATACCCATCAAAATAATTAGAAGTAAAAGCACTGTAACCTTAGAGATATCTTTTTCCCAAAATTATATATATTGGAAATAATTCACCAAGAAAACCTAAAGAAACAAAAGAATATAAATAATCAACTTTGGATTGTCAAAGCAAAGATCATCCACGATAAATTAAAAAAGGTGATGATAATGAGTATAGCTCATTTTTAAAACCTGCAACATTGGTATATGTCTTTGAGTCAATCTTGGAACTCCCCTACCTCCCAGATAGATGAGTCAGACTTTAAAATTACCTCTAATTAATGTAAGAATGAAATCAAATGCCTTTCAACATAAGCTCCTAGAGGAATTTTTGGTACATGATTGTCTTAGTTTCCTGGTGCTGCTGTAACAGAAACACCAAAAATGGGTTGCTTTAAAGAACAGAAATTTATTTTCTTACAGTTCTGGAGGCTGGAAGTCCAAAATCGGGGTCTCAGCCATGTTGATTCCTTCCTTGTCAGTTATTGTTGTTAGGTGCCATTGTTGTTGTTGTTAAGTACCATCGAGTTGGTTCTGACCCACAGCTAACCGATGTACACCAAACAAAACACTGCCTTGTCCTGGGCCGTCTTTACAATTGTTGTTATGCTTGAGCCCATTGTTGAAGCCACTGTGTCAATCCATTTCATTGAGGGTCTTCCTCTTTTTCACTGACCCTCTACTTTACCAAGCATGGTGTCTTTCTCCAGGGACTAATCCCTTCCGGTAACATGTCCACAGAATGTGAGATGTAGTCTTGCCAGCCTTGCTTCTAAGGAGCATTCTGCTTGTACTTCTTCTAAGACAGATTTGTTCATTCTTTTGGCAGTTCATGGTATATTCAATATTCTTCACCAACACCACAATTCAAAGGCGTCAATTTTTCTTCAGTCTTCCTTACTCATTGTCCAGCTTTCACACGCATATGAGGCGACTGAAAACACAATAGCTTGGGTCAGGCACACCTTAATCTACAAGGCGGTATCTTTGCTTTTCAACACTTGTCTTTTGCAGCAGATTTGCCTAATGCAATGCGTCTTTTGATTTCTTGGCTGCTGCTTCCATGGATGTTGATTGTGGATCCAAGTAAAATGAAATCCTTGACAACTTCAATCTTTCCTCCGTTTATCATGATGTTGCTTATTGGTCCACTTGTGAGGGTTTTCATTTTCTTTATGTTGAGGTGTAATCCATACTGAAGGCTGTAGTCTTTGATCTTCGTCAGTAAGTGCTTCAAGTCCTCTTCACTTTCAGCTAGTGAGGTTGTGTCATCTGCATAATGCAGGTTGTTAATGAGTCTTCCTCCAATCCTGATGCTGTGTTCTTCTTCATATAGTCCAGCTTCTTGGATTATTTACTCAGCATACAGATTGAATAGGTATAGTGAAAGGATACAGCCCTGACACACACCTTTCCTAACTTTAAACCACACAGTATCCCCTTGTTCTGTGCAAATGACTGCCTCTTGATCTATGTACAGGTTCCTCATGGGCACAATTAAGTGTTCTGGAATTCCCATTCTTCACAACGTTATCCATAATTTGCTATGATCCACATAGTTGAATGCCTTTACATTGTCAATAAAACTCAGGTAAACATCTTTCTGGTATTCTCTGCTTTCAGCCAGGATCCATCTGACATCAGCAATGATATCCCTCATTTCACGTCCTCTTTTGAATCCAGCTTGAATTTCTGGCCGCTCCATGCTGATATACTGCTGCAGCCACTTTTAACTGATCTTCAGCAAAATTTTACTTGCATGTGATATAGGTGCTGTTGAGTAGGCTCCAACTCATAGAGGCCTTTATGTACAACAGAATAAAACACTGCTCAGTGCCGTGCCTTCCTTACAATCATTGCTATGTTTGAGTCCATTGCTACAGTCACTGTATCAAACCATCTCGTTGAGGGTCTTCTTCTTTTTTGATGACGCTCTACTTTACCAAGCATGATGTCCTTCTCCAGGGACTGGTCCCTCATGATAACATGTCCAGAGTACATGAGATGAAGTTTTGCCATCCTCTCTTCTAAAGAACATTCTGGTTGCACTTCTTCTAAGATGGAATACTTCCTTGTCGGTAGCCCAAGCACTCGTTGTTTACATCTATTTTCCCCAGTGTATGGTTATCTCTGTGTCTAAACTGCTATTTTTTTAACTCAGAAGTGATTAGGTTTAGGACACACTCTACATTGATATAGCCTCATTAACTTAATATTAATTGCATTATTGAAAGTAATTACATTTCATTACACCCACAGGTATAGAGGTTAGGACTCCAACACGTATTTTTGGGGGATGCAATTCAATCTGCAGTCAAATACTGGGGGGAAATATCAACAATGTTAGGTTTTGTGCTTAAGTAAATGTTTTGAATACCTTAAAAAAAAAAAAAAATTTAAGCCCTTGACTTAGGCCTGGGGGTCCCTAACCAATGACAGAAGATCTGCTTTAGCCTTCCCTGGCTTCAGCAGGGTTGGGAGTTAAAGGAAGCACAGTGTGTGTGCTGATTTGACATCCCCAGCACACCACTCTTCCTGCCAGAGTTTTCCAAGGCTACAGACAGACAGACAGATATACTGCTACAGACTGATTCCAGGGATGAACTGATCAAGATCAGCTAATTTAAGCCCATGTTTCAAAGTGTTTCTGCTGATGCATTCATACTATAGAAAGACAAATTGAACTTCCTTCACTCTGCTTTTACAGAAGATAGTTCTCTTAAGTGTTTTTTATTCTTGTTTATGTAATATTTTCCTCCAGATTGACAGGGTTCTAAATTTATTATGAATTTGGTAAAGTCTCTGAATTTTGTGTTTCTATATTACACACCTTGTGTCTGTTACTACTGTTGTGGTTATATATTCTGGATTTTAAAGTCACAAATATAATTACGGTAGGTCAATATCAGTAGCTCTGTTTAAAATATTCCATCAGTAGGAACTCCAGGTAGATAACTTTCACCTGAAATTTCTAGACTCTCAGAAACTGCTTAAAGATTTCTATATTTAAATGATTGATTAAAAATGATGACATTTTCTTTTATTTAACTTTAGCCACATTCAGAAGAAGATTTAAAAAAATTATTCTGAACACCAACACTTAAATATTATTGCTGTTACTGTGGTGTTGAAACTAGGAAAAACTCATCTGAGATTTGGAAAGAACCAACTAATTTATTCTAAATTCTTATACACAGTGACTAAACTATGGCCAAAAAAAAAAAAAAGACAACCAAAAAATCAGATAAACAAAAGAGTGTTTTAACACAACAGAAAGAATTTAGGTGTTAGAGCTCCACATAGTCACAAATTCCAGGTTCACCACTTACTAGATAAGTACATTTTGTTAAGCTACTTAAAGTCATTAAACCTCAGTTTCTTATCTATGAAACAGAGAGGATATCTCCCTCATGGCATTTTTGTGAGGCTTAAAGCATGATGCTTGTGAACTACAATTCCTAGTATACTATATGCACTCAACACATGGGTGCTATTACCATTAGGAGGAGCCCTGGTAGTACAGTAGTAAAGAGCTCAGCTGCTAACCAAAAGGTCAGCAGTTCAAATCCACCAGCTGCTCCCTGGAAACCCTATGGGGTGGTTCTGCTGTGTCCTATAGGGTCCTATGAGTCACACAGAAACGGTATTAGCATTGGGAGGAGTCCCTGGGTGGTGAAAAGGGTTAAGAGCTCAACTCTTAGCCAAAAGGTTGGTAGTTTGAACCTATCCAGAGGAACTATGGAAGACAAGCCTGGTAATTTGCTTCCAAATGGTCACAGCGTTGGAAACCCTATGGAGCAGTTCTGGTCTGCACACATGGGGTCACCATGAGTTAGAACCAACTGGACAGCAACTGACAACAATATTAGCATTAAGAGGGCCTCTTTCTACTTATGAGATGGACAGTGGTTAAGAACAGAATCAGAGTACTTATGGTTAATTTGTAGAAAGACTTTTGGTGCTACAGGAATGGCATGGTCAAAGGGGTTAAGACCTTATCCTTTTATAAGACATAATGAAAAAGAATGAACTGGGGGTGCTGAGGGCTGAACATGAGGACACACCAATGGTTCAATTAATCAGCTGGACCAGATGGAGCCAGGTAGTTGAGGACAACCATCCTCTTCCCCTTCCCAACTCATACATTCTAGAACCCTGAGCCATTTCTCGCGTGAGCTTCCTGCCTTTGGGCACTAGGCACAAGCTTCTCCCACAACATGTTCCGGTTGTCAAATTTACCAAAGGCTCTCACCAAAAAAAACTTGTGCTCTGCCTCCCTTTCCACACCTCCCTCCTTCCCCTTTCTCCATCCCCAAAGAAGAACCCTCACTATATATTAAGGCTATGTTTTATTTCTCTAAGCAAGATGCTCAGACATTCCACATACAATTGCATTTAAACCTAAGCTCTGTTATTTGTAAACAATCGTGTGGTTGTGTTTTTTTTTCCTCCAGGGAATTTTACCTCTGTAAACCACGTGGCAAAGGAACAAGACAGAACGCCAGTTTTCTGTGCATCCAGACGTGCAGGCAGACAGCATCCCAACAACTACAGACGCTGGTGGTTCCCGGGCCACTACAGTAGAATAACATTTAAAAATTTTTTAAAACTAGACAAACCACAGCTACTTGTGTGGTTGGTGTGTTGCTAAAGGCCATCGTTCTCCTATCACATGGTCACACACAGAGCTGGAGTTCTTCCAATAAGCAGGCGTTAACGGTCCCTGAAAAGCCGGTCGAAAGAGAAGGGAGAAGGGTCAAAAAGACACCCCAGCTGTCATCCCAGAGTGACATGCTTTTGTAGTATAAGAAAACCCACATTTCCCAGGGAATTCCTAATGGAGTTGAACAGATTCCATACACATGCAGGACAAAATGTATCTACAGTTTTTTGTTTTTTGTTTTTTGTGGAGCACCTACCGTGTGTCAGAAACTATGCTGCTTGTCTTCACCTCTCCAGCTTTGTCTGTTGAAATCCTGCTGTCCCCTTAAAGGAAACCCTGGTTGTGTAGTGGTTAAGAGCTATGGCTGCTAACCAAAAGGTCAGCAGTTTGAGTCCACCAGGCACTCCTTGGAAACTCTATGGGGCAGTTCTATAGGGTCTCTATGAGCCAGAACGACTTAATAATGGTAATGGGTTTTGGTTTGGTTCCCTTGAGTCTCAGAGAACCAATGCTTTCTTAGGAAAGCCTTTCCTTCCCTCCTCAATTAGGTCAAATCTTCCTTTTACACACTATAGTGATGCTAGGCATCCTTTCTTTTTTTTTTTTTTTTTTAATTGATGTAATTAAATGAAGTTTACATTTCAAGTTAGTCTCCCATACAGAATTTTTTTTTTAACATACATTGTTATGAGACCCCAACCGCTCACCCCATTCTCCAACAGTGCATTCCTCCCCTCCGCCCCTGATTCCCCATGAACATCCAACCAACTCCTAACTCTCTCTGCCTTCCCCTCTCACCTCTGGACAGAAGCCGCCCCTTTGGTCTCATATCTAGTTGTCTAAGAGGCACATTCTTCACAAGTATCACTTTATGTCCCACAGTCCAGCCCAATCCCTGTCTGAAGAGTTGGCCTCAGAAACTGTTTTAGTTCTGGGGTGATGGAGAGACCAGGGCCCATGCTTTCCGGGGCACCTCCAGTCTTAGTCAGACCATTAAGTCCGGTCTTCTTACCAGTATTTGAGTTCTGCATCCCATCGTTCTACCGCTCCATCAGGGACCCTCTGTTGTGTTCCCTGTCAGGACGTTCATTGGTGGTAGCAGGGGACCATCTAGTTCTTCTGATCTCAGGCTGATGAAGTCTCTGGTTTATGTGGCCCGTTCTGTCTCTTGGGCCTAGACATCCTTTCTTAACTGCTCTTATCACAGCTGAATTTTACATAGATTTACATTCTTATTTGATTAACATCTGTCTCCTCCAAGCTGTGAGCACCATGAGGACAAGGACTGTGCCTGACCTTCGTCACCACTATATCCATAATGCCTTGCAGTCCCTCAATACATATTTGCTAAAATATTGCTCATCTTTATGTTGCCTGCTGTCTTATATGCCCTTGAGCTAATATCTTGCCTAAACTGATTTGGGGAGAGGCAAGATGAATAAATATTAATTGAAAAGTAAAATGCCTTATTTCCTCCCCTGGGACACATAAATTACCACACACCAGTAGTGATCTGGTAAGCCAGCTCTCCAAAAATAAATACACAAATAGCCCCGATTTATACTGTTTGTCAATTTCCATGGTGTAAATACTTCCACCATGTCCAATGCAAGCTATTAACATGAAGTTACTGAACGTGAGTTGGGAAAAATATGCACAATATTTCTCACTAGCTAGTCTGAACCGGCACTAGCACACTGCTACCTCAACCCATGGATTTTCTTAAATATTTCATTTCTGCCATGGCTCATTATAACTGTAGATGCAAGAGTAGCCAACAACACCTTTCATCCTCTGATAGCACATAACTAGAGAGATACTTTGACTCATGATGACCCTGCGTACAACGGAACAAAACATTGCCTGATCCTGCGTCATCCTCAAAATCGCCAGCATGTTCAAGTCCATTTTTGTGGCAACTGTACCAATTCATCACACTGAGGTTCTTCCTCACCCTCACTGGCCCTCTACTTCACTGAACATGATGTCCTACTCCAGCGTTTGACCCCCCCGATGACATGTCCAAAGCAAGCTAGCTGGATAAGGTTCTATAGTGCCCACAAGATTTTCACTGGCTAGTTTTCAGAAGTCAATTGCCAGGCCTTTCCTCCTAGTCTGTCTTGGTCTGGAAGCTCCACTGAAACTTGTACACTGTGTGTGACCCTGGTGGTATTTGAAATACCAGTGGCATAGCTTCCAGCATTACAGCAACACAAAGCCACCATAATATAACAAACTGACAGAATAGTAGTGCATGGAACTAGAGATCCCATGAAATAAATGCACATACAAATAATTCACCAAGAAACTCTAACATCGTTGGGAATGGAGTCTTGATTTTTTTAATCTGCATAGGTTTGAATTTACAGTTAGGATCCTGGTAGATGGAACATGGATTCACATTTGAACTCTGGGAAAAAGTGGCCTGGAACATGGGTTCTCATTTTAGGATTTTATTAATTTAGTATAAGGGCAATAATGTTTACTCTATAAATTACTGTCTGGGCCTCAATGAGTAGCTAAAAATTTTCAGTTTAACAATTAGTTAAAAATAAATATTTGAAGTACTTCAGGTAGGGTTTTTGCCCTAGTCTCTCTTTCTGAAGTTTCACCAATAGGGGTGCTATTCTTTGATTTTTTTTTAAATTATCAGGACTTTAAAGTCACTAAAAAAGTGAGTATGCTCCAAGGATGGCTAGCACGTTAGCCTTAATCAGCCCATACCTTCACTATAAGTGAGAGCAAGAACCAGCAGAAATAGGCTAGTTGGGCCTCCGTAGATGAGAAAAGAGGTTCTGAAAGAGGAATCTGCTTCATGTTTTAAATATTTATTTATGCAAAATCTAGCCAGCTACTTCTCTTTAGGCTTTTGAGATGCCTAATATTTTATTTTATCCTAATGTATTCATCCTAATATTTATTGAGCAATCACATTTATTGAGAAAATCTATAGCAGCTTTGGATTTGGAGATAAAAGATAGTTGGTTTTAATCACTTGCAAGTTTCACACAAATATGACAAAAATTATCATTACTTCTTTTTGTTAAATAAAAATACCAAAAGCCAATTATCAAAATGACTGTTGTTTTCTTCAAAGCAGTTGCCTTGGAAGGCCTATATGCACTGTAATATTTCTGGAACATCTGCCACAGTCTTTGGTACATTTAAGAGCCTCCACGTTAGAAAATATTTTACATTTGAGGAAGATTTGGTTTTTGGATATAGCCAAGGTCACATGGAGCCAAGTCTAGACTATAATATGGGTGAGTGATAACCTAGGGGACTCTGTTGGAAGCAAAGAAAGTCCAGCTCTAGTAATGGGATTTTTGCCTCCTGAACTCATTCTGAGAATTAAATTTGATATGCTGACGTACACTGGACCCTCTAACACAAGTTTTGGCCAAACTAGGCACTCAGAAATCCCTAATTTAATTAACTATAAATTTAAGTAAATTAAACAAGAACTTAGTTAAAGATCTTAAGTTGAGAACATGTTATATGATAGGCACAAGGTTGAAGCAATAAATGTGGGCAGGTATGACAATAGAACCTTTGATGTTGACAGAAAGGCAAACTGGAAAATATTCATCCTTCAGAAGCTCAAATCCACCCACACTGGAAATTGTCACTAACGTAATTTTGCCCAGGAATAACATATACTCTGACCTGTAAAGCTCATCTTGTTCTTTTACTCTTAAAACAGAGACGTTAAGGGGCAAAGAGAGGACAACTTACAGTTCTAACAAAGCCAGGTGGAAATATATTAGAACTTAAGTGAGCAAAAATTGCTGAACTGATTCAGACAGCAAAACGATGAGAAGTTATGTGGCTCAGGTTTCAAACAGTCTAGAAAAAGCATTATCCACCTGTTATTCTAAAGCTCTATCAGGAATTGCAAAATGCAGGATCAATGCAATTTCCCCAAAGAAATAAAGACTCTTAAAAAACAAAAA
Organism: Dugong dugon; assembly: GCA_030035585.1. Classification (NCBI taxonomy): domain Eukaryota; kingdom Metazoa; phylum Chordata; class Mammalia; order Sirenia; family Dugongidae; genus Dugong; species Dugong dugon. Next base: position 157,709,446 of record CM057464.1, read on the forward strand.
GTATCACATCTAGCAATCTGAGGAAGCCACAAGAACTTTGCCAAAGTTTTTTAAATGATGTTTTTTTCTTTCTCCCTCTTTTTTTTTTTAACAAATTATCACAAACAACAATAACAATAGCGACAAATGTGCATTGTGTCTAGTATGTTCAAACACAGTAAATATAAATAGCTTCTGTTGCGGGTGCCTTAGTCCTTGAACACACTTTAGACTGATAATAACTTAGCATATTGGAATATTGGTCTGAAGTTTAAAAAAATATGCAAGAGGAAGCTTCAAAAATATAGCCTATTTATAGAATTTGTTTGGCTTGTAGATTTCATATTATTTTTAAAATGTAATTACGGAAAGAATTTAAAAATTAGGAAATTTTATAGAAAAAGCCAGATTTGGGGGACTTCTTAAAAAATCAAACATGGTGACAACACTAGTCCTTTATTCCTCTGTAGCAACAATTGATTGGCGCTGAGAACCAGCGGTGCTTTTTACCGTGCTTCATTGAATCTAAGGCACTATTGATTGTAAGACACATCGATATTTTATATACTAAAAAAGCAATATATATATATATAGCATTAACAATAGGAAAAAAAGAGCTCTTTAAAGTGTTCGAAAGCAAAAATGTCACTGTAAGGACTAAGGTGCGCCTGACCCAAGCCATGGTGTTTTCAATCGCCTCATATTCATGCGAAAGCTGAGCAATGAATAAGGAAGACCGAAGAAAAACTGGTGCCTTTGAATTATGGTGTTGATCAAGAATGTTGACTATACCATGGACTGCCAGAAGAACAAACGAGTCTTTCTTGGAAGGGGGACAGCTAGAATGTTTCTTGGAAGCGAGGATGGCGAGACTGCATCTCACATACTTTGGACATGTTGTCAGGAGAGACCAGACATCTTGCTTGGTAAAGTAGAGGGTCAGAGAAAAAGAGGAAGACCCTCAATAAGATGGACTGACACAGTGGCTACAACAATGGGCTCAAGCATAGCAACGATTATGAGGATGGCGCAGGACTGGGCAATGTTTCGTTCTGTTGTACGTAGGGTCACTAAGAGTCGGAAATGACTCGACAGCACCTAACAACGACATTAACAATAGACCTGCAAAACTCATTAATTGTTCACACTAGTCTCTTGACTTTAAAACATCAGTTCTGAGTGACTGATCAATTTCTTCTTCTCTCAGTTGCATTGCTTGGCTTGCGATAAATTGATAAGGAAATCTGCATATATCCCAGTAACAAAATATACCATAGCTGCATCTACTTTGCGAGAACTACTTTTTTGGATCCCACAAAGTGTTGGTAGTTGCTTTGCAAGAAAATATGGAATTGCAGTCATTTCTCAAACAATAAATTTTTCCTTTACCTATGTGGTAAGCCGAATAATGCTCCCCAAGGAAGTCCAAGTTCTAATCCCTGGAACCTGAGAATACGTTACTTTACATGGAAAAAGGAACTTTGCAGATATGATTAAATTAAGGACCTTGAGATGGGGAGATTATCCTGGATTATTCAGGTGGGCCCAATCTAATCACATGAGTCCTTAAAATAAAGAACCTTTCTCATCTGAGGTCACAGGGAATCGTGACTACGGAAGAAGCGTCAGAGAGACTTGGCTAGCTTTGAAGATGGAGTAAGGGGGCCGTGAATCAAGGAATGTGGGCAGTCCCTAGAAGCTGGAAAAGGCAAGAAAATAGATTTTCCCCTAAAGCCTCTAGAAAGGAATGCAGCTTGCCAACACCTAGATTTTAGCCTAATGAGACCCATGTTGGATTTCTGACCAACAGAACTGTAAGAAAATAGATTTGTTTTGTTTGAAGTCACAAGGTTTGTGTAAATTTGTTGCAGAGACAATAGAAAGTGAATACAACTAATGTCAATTGCTTGTCCCACTGCTTTGTTTACCTGCCTTTCTTTATATAAACTTACATTTACTTTCAATGCCAAATAAAGCATACTCTTTTGAAAGATATTTTATGTGGCAATTAAATACCACACATGTGGTGTCAATAATGCATTTGACTCAGTTGAATTGACCATGATACAAACCACTCTGACCAAGTTTATGCACCCCAGTTTCAGAAATGTTAAAATGTGAATAAATAGAATCTCTGAAATATAGAGGATAAAGATTGCATTCGCCAGTTCTCCCCAATCCCCACCACTCCCGACCAGCTCGCTTTACTCACTGGCATCTCTAGCCTGGCCTCTGGGGGCCCTAGTTTAACTTCTCAACTTTCTCTATTGTGAATAAGAAAAAATGATAGGTTCATCGTAAGGGTGAATAACATCATCAGTATGGAGAGCTTTGAACACTGCAGAGTCTTATACAGATGACAGAGATGCCCTGAGGTACCAGATTAGAATCCATGGCACTCTCTTCTTCATTGCCCTCTCTTCCTCAATCCATGTCCAGAAAGTGCCTAGAGCTTTCTATCTTTTCCATTTCAACTGCCCCCACACTAATGCTCAATTATTTTAATAGCATCCTAATAGTTCTAACTCTGGATACTGTTTCTCTTCTCCTTCAGTCAGTTCTTAGAAACAGCCAAATGGCTGATTTTTCTAAAATAAAGTCTTATCCATGTCTGTCTCTCTTAGCAGTCACCCCTAAACTTTTAATGGTTCCAAATTTTGACTGAAATCCACAAATCCCTTAGCCTGGCATCCAAGGTCTTAACAGTGTTGCTCTGTACCAAAACACATTACTAGCCCAGCATGCCTTTACCAAGAACATTCTCCGGATCTCTCTTTACCCCACTACGCATATCTAAGCCAGAGATTTTGTTTGAATTGAGCTTAAGATCCTGTTTCTCTATGAAATCTTTACCAACCAACCCAATCCTTGACAACCCCTGTATCACAAGTCTAATGCCTCTCTGAATTTTCTGACATCTTTAGCATCATGCCCTAAATCTTGCAAGACACCAGTTGTTAACAGTCATGAAAATCTTCCCAGGCTTTTTATTGTCCCTTGACTACGTATGCTAGGTCGCTGGTGGCACAAATGGTTTGCATTCAACTACTAACCTGAAAGTTGGTGGTTCGAACCCACCCAGCAGTGCCATGGAAGAAAGACATGGAGATCTGCTTCTGTAAAGATTAAAAACAAAAAAAACAAAACAAAACAAAAAAAAAACCCACTGCTGTTGAGTCGATCCTGACTGACGGCAATCCTATAAGGCAGAGTAGAACTGCCCCATAGGATTTCCAAGGTTGTAAATTTTTACAGAAGCAGACTGCCACATCTTTCTCCCGTGGAGCGACTGGTGGGTTCGAACCACTAATCTTTCGGTTAGCAGCCAAACCCCCTGCCGTTGATTATGGTGACCCCATGTGTTACAGAGTAGAACTGCTCTATAGGGTTCTCTTGCTAACCCCTGTATTCACAATTTACTGATGCATTTCACTTTGCCTGAACCCTTCCTCTTACATGTAAGCTGTCCAAATCCTACTCACCTTTCAAGGGTTGGCTTAGGTTTTCTAACTCTTTCCAGGAATTTAACAACCCCTCTAGCTCATGTTGTATGTGCTCTTTGAATTATTAATTTGAGAAGATGAGTTTGTTCTGTGCTGTATATCTACTTGATGTGTATAATTCATGATTTTTCCTCCAACCAAATTTTAAGCTCATTAAGATAAGGACATTTACTGTACATTTTAGAGGTTAGAATTCCACCCCTGCCACTTAATTACTGTGTGACCTTAGGCAAGTCACTCAATCCCTAAGAGCTTCAATATTCTTATTTGTAAAATGGAGAAAATGTATGAGAAGAGACCTATCAAAGTGTTTGACACATAGTTAATTCTCATTATATATTTATTATTTGCATAGTATTTGTTTATAAGCTTCTATCCCATCCCACTCCCTGCCACTCTGTCCATGTATACATAAAGGCTACTTGTTAGACTAATTATTTCATCCCCAAACTGGTGTAATTCTAATCTTTGGAATAGTTTGTTGCTCACCACAATGACCACAAGTAATGATATGTTTTCCAGAAGACAGACACTCCCATGGTGCTTTGTTAGTGAGATATTGAAGGCAAACATTGTCATCTTTTGATTCTGACCCTCATATTTTCTACCGATAATAACACCTGTTTCCTTAGCAAGGGTTTTGTGAGGTTCAAATAAGATAAAGCATGTGAAAGTGTTTTATATGTGTTATAAATTGCTATTAACATGTGTTATTATTATTCAAATATCCTTATTTACAACTTTGTTTTAATTAAATTGCTTTCCCAAATAAAAAGAGGCTACAAACCATCATCAAAGATCATTCAGTTATTCATTCATTCTCTTTCTCAAAAAATATTTACTGATCTCCAGTTACGAGAAAAGTACCAGTGCTGGTCACACGGGAGATATGAAGATGTAATACATCTACCCTCAAAAACTTCATATTATCCTTCTCACCTTTCACCTTAAGCCATCCTGTTTATCAACTGAACATTTGAGGTGTCTGTACTTGAGACAGGATGGGGTGGGGAAAGAGACCAAGTAGGTGATGTGAAGGGGGGCTCATCTATATGTTCAACTCTTTTGTATCATGTGAACCACAAGGACTGTATTTATAGTGCAGTGAATCTTCTAGAGATGAAAAGTCTCAGCCCCAGAAAGCAATGCCAAATTATGAAAAGTCTGGAGGCAGAAGAAAACCACCAAAGGGTATTCTTTAAAAAAAAAAAGAAAAGAAAAGCATACTTACTAAAGACTCTGACCACATATCATTATGACTCATAGTAAAATGGTCCCTGGTGATTCACTGCTACTTATTATTTTTTTAAAGTGTGATAATTATCTTTACTACTTAAATTAAGCTTTTCTTATTTCCAAAAAAATAATTTTTTAAAACCCTCAAGGCTTTGTTGGATTTTTATTACATTGTTTGATGCAAACAAGATTAAATACTCTGAGTCTCTCAAATCTAACATGAGACTTGGTTACACTTTTATAATGCAGAATGTATTTTGAGTTCCATTCTAGATCACTTTTTGAAAGAATAAGGATTTTTCAAAATTGCAAGTTAGCTATAAAGTATAATTTTTAAAGATAAATTACAAAAATGCTATTTCAATATATTTCAAACATTGAGCACTTAAAGGTAAGCAAAGGAAGAGAGGGAGGGATAAGCCTATGAAATATTTTCACTGTCTTTATGGAAACCCTGATGGTGTAGCGGTTAAGAGCTATGGCTGCTAACCAAAAATTCAACAGCTCAAATCTACCAGGTGCTCCTTGGAAACTCTATGAGGCAGTTCTACTCTGTCCTATAGGGTTGCTATGAGTTGGAATCTACTTGACGGCAACAGGTTTTACTTAAACAAGCATTAACCTATTTCAAAACCAATATCAAAATCATAGTAAATGAGTTTTGCCATGTGCATGATTACAATTATATTTAAGGTAAAAAATGTCGTGGCCTGCAGCAGAGAATCTTCCCTTGAGATACTACCCATGTCAGCTATTCTCATTACATTTGTTCTTTAATGGGTGAATTAATGTGATAGGTAGATTGGATGCAATGGAACTCTCCATTAAATCATTGATCTAGGTTTTTAAATGCCTGATAATTTCTGAATAAATGATAACTAAAATTATCTATAGAAGGGCAAAATCATATCCTCCAAATGTCAGGTTGTCTCACAAACCTGGTCCTTGTTCTTCTTTTGTAATTCTACCCATCTAGCATGCTACTGGAATCAACTCAATGGCAATGGGTTTGGTTTTGGTTTAGCACGGTAGTTGGCACATCATAATTCGTTGTTTATGACGTTCTTATTGAATTGCAATGATGTCATATAAAAATAAACCAAATTCAGAGAGGAAGTGTGTGTTTGTGCATTCATATTTTAACAATGCCATCTGAGCTAGTAGGCAGAAAATTGTACTTTGCCAAGAACTTTAATGTTTAATTGATTAGCACTCCTACTAATTTACACCATGTGCTTAACCAAGTCATTTCCTCCCTCTGATTGTGTCTTCATTTGTTTGTTTATGTAAAACCTCATTTTTAAATTTATGAAATAGGTTTGTCTTTTCTGACCTCACATATTTATAAATACATTATTTGTACCCGTCAGCTTGGGCAGAAGTACATAATCAAAACTTTGTATGACATTACACATGGGTTAAAAGGCTGGTGTTCAAACACATTAAAGTGCTAAAACAAGACCTACGCTCGATACCTATTCACAGAATTCTGTGAAATGTTAGAAAAATGTCTATTCACATTCTCTTGTGTGTCTGGAACATATTTAAAAGAAATCATGTCCCAGACACTTAGGATATTGTCATGTTGTGAGAATTAATTCTAGATTTGATTTTAACCCTTTTGTTTTCTCTTATTCTCTGTACTTATAGAAAACCTCTGAGAAGACAACAGACGGATCCATTACTAATGATACACATTTTTAATATAGACATTTCTCAAGTATCTTGTATCACTTAACAAAGCCAATAATCTGACGAGTTTAGTGATGTTACTGATCTTATTTTTCAGATAATGTAACCAAGCAAAAGACCAGGTAATGGAAAGGCAGAAATTAGTTCAATATGTACACAGGGCTGTTGCTCAATAAAAATGTAAATGTGCCGAAGAGGAATTACACGTGTAAAAAAACTGAAATAGACTAGCCGTTCTAGCTATCAGCGAAAGCTATCAACACGTGCATAATGAGTCATTAGATTACTTAATAAGTAAGATCTATAAGGTATAATATCTATTTATTATTTAATAGAGACTAATATGAGCCCTCAATATCTGTTAAACACTGTTCTAGGCACATTACATGTAATTCTTTTAATCCTCCTGACAAGTTTTGAGATAGGTATTATTGTCCCTATTTTACAGATAAGAAAGCTAGGACACAGAGAAGTTAAATAACTTACCCAAGGTCCACACAGCTAGTAAGTGAAGGAATGGGGATTAAAACTCAGACACTTTGAGTTTTAAGCTCCTAGAAATCAAGGATTGTTTTCAACAATCTAGTACTTCTGCATAACTAATGCAGTGCATTGTACAATAAAACCTACCAAAGCCGGAACCTATGTAAGGCAAAACCTGTCAGAGAAGGAAAACGCAAATACTTGCCATTAACAGAGTGATAGAAAAGTGGTAAGACTGCACCCTGTCAAAGGCAGAAAACTTGCGAGGCCCAGAAAAACAAAGCAGACTTGTTGAGTTCTGGTTCTCCCAGTTTTCACTGCATTTAGAGGCGTTTACTAAGTATTTAGGACCCCTGGGTGGCACGAAGGGTTTAAGTGCTCAGCTACTAACCGAAAGACTGGCAGTGTGAATTCACTCAGATGCTTCTCAGAAGCATCTGAAAGGTCAGATGTTGAGAACCCTACGGAGAACAGGTCTACTCTGACACACGCGGGGTCACTGTGAGTCAGAATTGACTCGATGGGAACCTGTTTGTTTTTGATGTGTTTTTTTTTTTTTTTTTTTTACTAAGTATTTGCTGAATGGAAATGTGACAGCAGTAGAAACTTCTGTGGTCAGTGTAATTTAACGAGCTTTACTTTTTAAGACGCAACAGTAAGCCACTGCCTCCAGAGTAAACCAAAGCCACTGCCTTTAATTCGTGTTTATTATGACAATCAGGGCTTTAGTGAACTAAACAAATTGGAACTGTCATCATGCTCTGTAGCTTAGAAGCTGGGTAACCTTGAGCAAGTCAGCAACCTCTATGAACCTCAGTTTCTTCATCAGTAAAATAATGATATTAATACTATGAAAATGAAGTTGCCAGGTTTGGAGAGAATATAGTAAAGCAGCAAAGAATGTAATGTATAGTAATCTAGTGATTAATAATAATAATTACCTTTATTATTATTCTCATTAGCCCCACAACACACCTCTAGCTGATGGAACAAATGAGAATAGGACCTTAGTCTTCAGATTTCTAACCCAGCTTGTCTAGACATTCATTCTTACTCTTTTCGTAGGTTGATCATCAGAAAATTAAATAACTTTTACATTCATCTAATACCATCACCATATTTTCAATGCACACTATGTTTAAGTTCTGTTTTGAAACTTGATTGAGAAAATAAGTTTGCAATGTTGCAGAAGAAAGCAGCAATTTGGTCTTTCTGATTAAGGGACTCTACTGGCACTACATCAGGATCAAATTCACTTTGGAAAGCAGATGTTACTGTATCAAAACCACAAAATGTTATCAGGGTGGTTCCCTCAGAAGATACTTACTGGCAAAAACTTCTGACATTTACTATAAAAAATAAGCATTTTTCCCTTTATAAGAGTTTATGGTAGACATTTTAGAAAATACAGAGAGAGAAAAAAACAAAGAGTAAAACAAAAGTCTCCAGAGATGCATCCCTGAGAAAAGCCTGAGCCCTCAAGAAAAATGGAAACTGCCTGAAATGCGTGCAATATTTGTAATTTTCATTCTACTTCTACAATAGACAATTTTTTGTGTCATTAAATATTCTGGTACAACATCCACCTAAAAGGCTGTGTGGAATTCTATAGTATGGATATGCAATAAATCAGCTACTGAACATACGATTGTTGGTAATGCTGCTAGTAAGATTCCTGTACACAGACAGATATAGCTAAATTCTTAGGATAAAATTCTAGAGGTGGAATCACTTGATCAAGGCTTAAATATTTGTAATGATTGCCAAAGTTCTTCCAGCGGTGAATGAATGACCTTGCCAACAATCAATATTATCACTAAAAACAAATCTTCACCTATTTGTTGTTGCTGTTTTTTAAAATGGTATCTTGCTGTTTTTTTTTTTTTTTTGGGAAAATCTGTATGTCTTTGGTTACTAATGTTACCCCAAATTTTAAAATATGTTTGTCTGCCATTTTATCTTCCCTTATGAAATTCCTATTCCACGTACTTCATCACTTGTATTGGACATTTATTATTTTTTTCTTCTGTGAGCTCTTTATGTAGTACTCCTTTGTTATATATGTAACAATGCTTTTATCAGTCTTTTTCTTTTAAATTTTAATTTTTGGTGTTTTACTAAAAATAACTCAAAGTTTTAACTTTTATGTAATTTAATCTGCTGCCTTTGCCACCAAACTTACAAATTCTTACTCTACCCAAAGACTGAAAAATATTAATAGTCTCTGGCACTTAAAAATTTTAGTTTTTCCATTTAAAGACATAATATATCTGGAATCTGTTTTGGGGCATTGCTTGAGGTAAGGATACACAACACATACACTCACACACACCCAAAGAAGGAGGTATACATTACATATTTTTTTCTCTCAAACGATTAACCAGTAGTAACACTGTTCATTGAATACCTATCCTTTCCCCCATTGATTTGAAATGCCACATTGTTCACATACTACATTCTCCTTTCTAGAGGTGTCTATTTATGGACATTTTGTACCATTGATCTGTTTGTTCATTCTCGTACCAATTCTATATTATTTTAATTATGATGACATTATCTTGCTTTTTTAAAAATTATAGGCTATATATATCTCTCCCACTGGTATGAATTTTCTTAAAATTTCTTAGCAAGTCTCACTCAACTTTTCTTCCAGGTAAATATAAAACACATTTTGACATATACTTTTACAGCTAGGAATTCGTAATTGGTTCATGGTCTAATGATCTAACAAGTGATTGTTCGTCCAGTTTTGTTTGGTAGAAGGAGACTAAGTTGTAGAATATGGAATATGATGCTAGAGAAAGCTGTGAATTGTTTTCTCAATATCTTTGTTGCTAGAATAGAGTCACTTAGATGAAAATTTATATGAAAACAATGTGTTGGCCTCATCCCTAGTCAGTCATACAATTTTGTTGATTTTTCCCATAATATTTATGAAAGTATAGCCTATGTAATTCAGTCCCAGAGTCATGCTGTGTTTAAAATAACGATGTTTGTGAACTGAGAATAATTTTTTTTTAGCTCAAAAATCAAGAAAGGGACATATAAGTTCTACGCTTCCTTCACGTTCTGGATCACATTCCCTTTCTTATGGTGAGGCTTTTCCATTTTCTCCAGTTCTTGGCGTCCTCTCTCTGAGCTCAGACTGTCCTTGGCAAAAACCAAACCAAACCCATCGCCATCAAATTGATTCTGATTCATAGTGACCCTATAGGACAGAGTAGAACTGCCCCATAGGATTTCCAAGGTGTAACTTTTACTGAAGCAGACAGCCACATATTTCTCCCGTGAACTGCCAACCTTTCAGTTAGCAGCCTAACGCTTAACCACTGCGCCACCAGCATATTCTGCCTTTTATTGTTGAAGAGTGTGTGTGTGCGTGTGTGTGTGTGTATGTGTTTATGTGTGTGTGTGTGTGTGTCTGGTGTTGTATGTACCCAGTCTCTCTAGGGCAGCTTGCAAACACTCTACCAGCACGGTGCCCCGAAGACAGTACATAGTCAAAAATGTGTCCTTCGGGGATTATTTCCAGTGTCCCTCCATGTTTTCCAATGTGAATTCCATGTTTTTTGTCTGTCTACTCCCAAGATTACGCTACCTATTAATTACAGTCATAATTTTATTATAGTCTAGCACTGGTCTTTAATTATTTTAACACTTATGTGATTCAATCATAGTTTTGAAACCAATCAACATTAATTGACATTGCGTTAATATAGGTCATGTAGGAATCTTTACTGTGGAGGTGGTTTTCTTAAAAGCTCCATGGAAACATTGTGAACAATGCAGGACTACAGAATCTCCCCATCAAAGCAACCAAATTAGAAAAAGTGAACAAATTTGGGCCATAAAACTAGAAAAGGGGCAAGTAAGAGGGGAAAAAGAAGATTTTGATGGGGCTCAACACACAAAATGACATTGTATAGTTTCTAACTCTTCCCCAGACATAAGCAGCAAGCAGTAAAAAAAATGAGCTAAATATTTTGTAGAGTAGACTGAGGATATCTATTGGCAGCTGTGGGAAAACTCAAGGAAAGCTCCTCAAGAGCAGAAGTGCCTCAAATAAACTTAGAACCTTGGCTGAACCAGAAGACTGTACTTACCATCTTCCAAGGCACTGTGCTACCTTGGAAGAGTAAACCAAAGACCATAGATGGGATACCCCTTGGCTAATGAGAGTGGGCCATAGGACAGGACATTTAATACACATAGAAGACAAGGAAGAACAAGATGTCCCAGCAGGGACTGCATCAGCCCAGATTATGCTTTCTCCTTCATCTCCTTGTTCTTGTCCTTTTGCACTGAAAGCAAAAACTTACCCGCAAAGAGTAGCTCAAAGGGGAAAGAACATATAGATCCCAGACATAAGTAGAAAGAGAATTAGGGAGAACACACTCACATTATGTTATAGAAGGTAGAGTGCTTGAACTAAGCTGTCCAAGTTAAACATGAACAAGAGGAAAATAAATACCATGGTAACTAGACAAACACATTAGAGAAAGAAAGAAGGAAATGAAAGGATGAAGGAAGAAAGGATTTTAACTTTTTTTGTCTTACACTTTAGGTGAAAGTTTACAGCTCAAGTTAATTTCTCATTCAAAAATTTATACATATATTGTTTTGTGACATTAATTGCAATCCCCACAATGTGACGGCACACTTCCCCTTTCCACCCCGGGTTCCCTGTGCCTATTGGACCAGTTCCTGTCCCTTTCTGCCTTCTTATCCTGCTTTTGGACAGGAGCTGCCCGTCTGATCTTGTGTTTCTGATTGAACTAAGAAGCCCATTCCTCACATGTATTATTTTTTGTTTTATAGTCCTGCCTAATCTTTGTCTGAAGAGGGGGCTTCAGGAATGGTTTCAGTTCTGGATTAACAGTGCATCTGCGGGCCATAGTTTTGGGGGTTCCTCCAGTCTCTCTCAGACCATTAAGTCTGGGATTTTTACATGAATTTGAGTTTTGTTCTACATTTTTCTACTGCTCTGTCTGGGAATCTCTGTTGTGTTGCCTGTCAGGGCAGTCATTGGTGGTAGCTGGGCACCATGCAGTTCTGGTCTCAGGCTGGTGGAGCCTCTGGTTCATGTGATCCTTTAGTCCTTTGGGCTAGTATTTTCCTTGTATCTTTGGCTTTCTTCATTCTCCTTTGCTCCGAGTGGGATGGGACCAATTGAAGTATCTTAGATGGCTGCTCAAAAGCTTTTAAGACCCCAGACGCCACTCACCAAAGTGGGATGCAGAACATTTCCTTTATAAACTGTTATGCCAATTGACCTAGATGTCCCCCAAAACTATGGTCCCTAGGCCTAAGCCCCAGCTACTCTGTCCCTCAAAATGTTTGGATGTGTCCAGGAAACTTCTTTGCTTTTGCTTCGGTCCACTTGTGCTGATTTCCCCTGTATTGTGTATTGTCCTTCCCTTCACCGAAGTTGATCCTTGTCTACTAGCTAGTTAGTGATTTCCCGTCCTTCTCCCTCCCCACCCTTGTAACCTTCAAAGAATGCTTTTTTCTGTGTTTAAACTTTTTCTAGAGTTCTTATAATAGTCGTCCCATACAATATTGTCCCTTTGTGACCGACTTATTTCACTCAGCGTAATGCCCTCCATATTCATCCATGTTGTGAGATGTTTCATGGATTCATCATTGTTCTTCATTGTTGCATAGTATTCCATTGTGTGTATGTACCATAATTTGTTTATGCATTCATCTGTTGATGGGCATTTAGGTTGTTTCTATCTTTTTGCTACTGTGAATAGTGCTGCAATGAACTTGGGTATGCACGTGTCTATTTGTGTGATGGCTCCTATTTCTTTCAGGTGTATTCCTAGGAGTGGGATTGATGGATGGTATGGTATTTCTATTTTTAGCTTTTTATACTATTTTACATTCCCTCTAGCAGTGCATAAGATTTCCAATCTCTCCACAACCTCTCCAACATTTGTTATTTTGTGTTTTTTTGGATTAGTGCCAGCCTTGTTGGGGTGAGATGATACCGCACTGCAGCTTTCATTTGCATTTCTCTAATGGTTAACGATCATGAATATTTACTCATGTGTCTGTTAGCCACCTGAATGTCTTCTTCGGTGAAGTGTCTGTTCATATCCTTTGCCCATTTTTTAATTGGATTATTGGTCTTTTATTGTTGAGGTGTTGCTGTATCTTGTAGATTTTAGAGATTAGATCCTTGTCGGATATGTTGTAGCCAAAATTTTTTTCCCAGTCTGTAGGTTCTCTTTTTACTCTTTTGGTGAAGTCTTTTGATGAGCATAGTGTTTGATTTTTAGGAGCTCCCAGTTATCTAGTTTCTCTTCTGGTGTTTGTGCATTGTTCATTACGATTTGTATACTATTTATGCCATATATTTGGGCCAATAGCATTGTCCTTGTTTTTTCTTCCATGATCTTTATAGTTTTAGATTTTATATTTAGGTCTTTGATCTATTGAGTTAGGTTTTTTGTATGGTGTGAGGTATGGATCCTGTTTCATTTTTTTACAGATCGATATCCAGTTACGCCAGCACTATTTGTTAAAGAGACTATCTTTTCCCCGTTTAATGGACTTTGGGCCTTTGTCAAATATCATCTGCTCATAGGTGGATAGATTCACATTTGGGTTCTCAATCCTGTTCCATTGGTCTCTGTGTCTGTTGTTGTACCAGTACCAGGCTGTTTTGACTACCGTGGCAGTATAATAGGTTCTAAAATCAGGTAGTGTGTGTGAGGTCTCCCGCTTTGCTCTTCTTCTTCAGTAATACTTTACTTATCCAGGGCTTCTTCCCTTTTCATAAGAAGTTGGTGATTTGTTTCTTAACATTAACATTAGGTGAAGTACCTAGTTTGAAAGAGAAGAAATTACAACAAAAGAGAAGCAGATTTCTCAAGGGTACATTATTATATAAAAGAATGTAATAATTATATACATCTAATAGAATGAGAGCAGAGAGTCAAGTTGATAAACAACAAAATTAGGTGATAAAGTGATTCTAGAACAGGGCTCTCAAACTACAGTTATTATTATATGGCTCAGTACTGCAACCTAAGATTGGTTTTTACATTTTTGAAGAGTTGTTAAACAAACAAACAAACAACAAAGCAAAGAATATGTGACAGTGACTATAGCGGGCTTACAGAGCCTAAAATATTTACTGACTCTTTATAAGAGAAGTATATTTACCTCTATTCTTGAGCAATTAAATAAGTTGAGAGCCAAAATTGTACCACTACAGATTTAAAAATATAATTATAGGTCTCAAGGAACAGAACATATATATGTATTTATGCATGTAAATGTGCACATATAAATACATACTCATATATATGAATATCGTAGTATTTGCTATTTGAATAAAAAGCTGAAATACTCGTGAATTCAAAAGATAAAGAAATTTAAAATAATTAGAAAAATTATTAAAGGACAAATACAATTAAAGGACATAATCTAATGTAGAGGTAATTTGGTCCTTGAAATAGCATCTCAACAAACTTAATGAAAAAGCTATTTAAAGATTTAATTCAGAAATTTTTTTTTTTTTTCCTGAAACGAAGAAATAGTATTGTATACTAGGAAAGACTGACATAGATTGTCAACACTGAGACATACGCTGATGAGTAATTGAGCTGCAAGGACAAAGAAAGAGTTCTTCAGGAATCCAGGTAGAAAAGGAAAGTCATCTATAAACTGATCTATCTTCAGGTATCTTTGTAGCAATATCCAGTACCATAAGACTATAATAATTCTCTGAAGGAGAAAACATATGATTCAAAAATATTATACCCTGCTAAGCTGACATTCAAATATACAGATATAGGCATTCTCCAATCTGAAAGCATTCAGGTAATAAAGCCTTTTTTTAAAAACGTATTTTAATAATGAAATCTAACTTAGAGGTGAATCAGAAGCAAAAGTCTCAGTCAGTAACATAGAAAATATGGAAAAAGATTGATGATGACCGCTAAATCCATTTAACATAAACTTAAGACTAAACAAGTTGGGTGACTGTCATTTCAGAATAGGGTGTAAATGCTATAACCTACAATAAACTAAAAACAATAAAAAAACAAAAAACCCCAAACCCGTTGCCGTCGAGTAGATTCCAACTCATAGAGACCCTACAGGACAAGGTAAAACCGCACCATAGGGTTTCCGAGGAGCAGTTGGTGGCTTTGAACCACTGACCTTCCAGTTAGCAGCCCAGCTCTTAACCACTGCGCCAACACAAGCAACGAAAAATAGGAGACGGGCATAGAGGAGATGAAAGCAGAAGAGCGCTAATAAACTTTCTTCCACCGCGTGGAATCAGTTCGCCTTGTTGCTGTTAGCTGCTGTCCAGTTAGCTCCGATTCTTAGTGACCTTATGTATAACAGAAGGAAACACTGCCCAGTCCTGCGCCATCCTCACAATCATTGCTATGTTTGAGCCCATTGTTGCAGCCACTGTGTCAGTTCATTTCGTTGAAGGTTTTCCCCCTTCTCACTGCCCCTGTACTTTACCAAGCATGATGTCCTTCTCCGGGGACTGGTCCCTCCGCATAACATGTCCAAAGTACCGGAGACAAAGTCTCGCCATCATTGCTTCTAAGAAGCTTCTAAGAATCAGTTCAAACATTATCCAAAATTGAAGCACGTAGGTTAAAAAAATAACTGTTCCAACCCCTTTTCTTAACCAGTCTTTTTTTATTTTTTATTTTTTGGTGAAGAAATATTTCTCTGAAATTCACTAATTCTTTCAGTTTTACTTTAGTTTCTTTCTTTTTTTTTTTCCTTGTATTGAATGAGGGTCAAATGAAATATAACATTTCTAGGGGCCCTGGTGGCGCAGTGGTTAAAGCGCTCGACTGCTAAAAGGTCAGCAGTTTGAAACCACTAGTTGCTCCACAGGAGGAAGATGCAGCCGTCTGCTTCTATAAAGATTTACAGCCTTAGAAACCCTATGGTGTCATTATGAGTCGGAATCCACTCAATGGCAGAGGGTTTTTTTTTTTTTTATTTTTAAAATAGTATGTGTAGTGTGATCTCATTCTTAATAAGTTGTTTATTTATATTCTATGTATGTCTCAGTCCATACGACTGTCAATCCCTTTTTCCATCCACCCATCCATTTTATATAAATGCAAAAAGAATTATCTAAGATGATGTTTACCATTATGCAAAGCAATGTGGGAGACTTGTTGCTTTCTAATTGGTACATTTCTCTACTGCAAAAATGTATATGCACATGGATTACTTTTCTGGACAAAGTGATAAATTCCTTGCTTTTAAATAAACGTAATCTCCTAGGAGTTTAGCCTGTGACACTGAAGCCTTACGGAGAAAATGCAATGAGAACTTAAATGCCGTGATGTGCCATCGTGTCACAGTGACCTAGAACTGCCGCTGAGCCAGTCCTCCCATTGCTCCCACACGTCACTTCCTGAAGGCGGCTGCAGACAGTACAAGGCTTGCTTTTTCTTTTTTAAACATCTAGAGGCACCTGTTCTTTGAAGTGGGTGTCAGCTGCATATGTGACACCCATCATCACATGGTATCTGTTTTTAATTAGTGGAAAATGCTGCAATACTTGCCTCTCTGCTTGAAAATCCACAAACTTCAAATTGTCCCACAAGGGTTAATAGTTTGTTTTTTCTCAAATCAGTCTTTCTTTTTTATATCAGAAGACATCTTCTGAGTATTTTCAAAGTACTATTTTGATTCTCCATTAATTTAAATGAAAGTAAACTTAATGGAGTATTTTTAAAATAGCATCTTACATGTTAATGTCTGACTGGAAACATAAAAAAAATTTTGGCAGCCTTCCAACCAGAAGGCCAGATGAATTGTCAATTAAAGGGCCACCAGCAGCAAAGAGGGCACATGACAGAAACACAGAATGTTACGGGTCAACTAAGATGACATGTATGACTTTTCATATATGTACTCCATCATAGGTTTTTCTAGTTAGTATCAATTGTATTTTTTTCTCTGGGGAAAAAAAAAAACTATGAACTATTAATATATATTACATCCATCCAGAAAGTTTTTATGATTTGTGCCCAGTAATTACTATCATGAAATATTGCTAGATTGCTTATTTCTGCTTCCAAGACTGCTGCAATTATCCAAAACAAGAAACAAATACTCTTATTAAAAGTTGACTATGGGAAGATCCTGGGAATTCCTTAGTGACCTAGCTCTACAAAACCTATTTCTCTCATTCCAAATCCTTGATATTCTATCCCTCTTCCTGAGCTGTAATAAGAAACTATGATGTGCACTCAGCGTTGGCTACATCATTCGTGGGGCCCAGTAAATGAAAATGCAGGGGCCCTTGTTCATAAATTATTGAGAATTTCAAAATGGCAACAGCAGAGCATGAAAGAAAGCCCAGGGCCCTTCTGAGTGTTGGGCCCTGTGTGACAGCACAGGTTGCATGCCCATGAAGTCAGTGTTCTGTGCACTTGTTTCTGTATTCAGCATTGTAAATTTCGGAAGGACACATCTTCAGATACTGATTCTTGGATGCTGCCAAGAATTCACTTTCATTTTTGCCCGGACAGAATCATCTTCTCTCCTCCCTATTAGGATTAGCTCCATGTCCTGATTGCTCAGCCAACTTTCCTCCTTCTGTGAAATTATGCCATAACTGTCCCCTACTCAACCGTTTTTCAACACACCTATCCAGGAACCCAGGTTCAATCCCACCAGCAGTTCTGCAGGAGGAAAGATCTGACAATCTGCTCCCATAAAGATTACAGTCTAGGAAACCCTCTGAGGCAGTTCTACTCCATCACATGGGGTCGCTATGAGTCAGAATCATTCATTCAAAAGTAACAAATATTTAGAAGATTAGAATAAGAGTATAAATAGTTTCTTTCAGGAGGTCCAAGATGGTTGGAGCCCTGGTGGCATAATGGTTAAGAGCTTGGCTGCTAACCAAAAGGTCGGCGATTCAAATCCACCAGCCACTCCTTGGAAACCCTATGGAGCAGTTCTACTCTGTTTTATAGTGTTGCTATGAGTCAGAAGTGACTCGATGGCAGCTAACAACAACAACAAGCTGGTAAGAGGATTCCTGGTGGTGCAATGGCTAAGCACTCAGTTGCTAACTCAGAGATTGGAGGTTCAAATCCACCAGCTGCTCGGTGGGAGAAAGACGTGGCAGTCTGCTTCCACAAAGATTATAGCCTTGGAAACCCTATGGGGCAGTTTACTCTGTCCTGTAGGGGCGCTATGAGTTGGAATTGACTCGATTGCAGTGGATAAGCTGTTAGGGGAGTGCTGAGGTGATACAGGGAAGGGAAGGCAGCCAATAAATGGTGTATTATCAAGACAACTACCTTAGTGGACTGGAGTCCCTGGGTGGTGCAGACAATTAACGCACTTGGCTGATAACTGAAAAGTTGGAGGTTCAAGTCCACACAGAGGCACCTCAGAAGAAAGGGCTGGTGGATAATCAGCCCTTGAAAATTCTATAGAGCACAGTTCTGTTCTGACATATATGGAGTCACTATGAGTCAGAAGTGACTCAATGGCTTTTTTTTTTTTTTTTAGTGGACCAGAGCTTAATATCCCCTTTTAGGAGGGAATTCTGGGAAATGGTATAAATAATACTCAGAATACCTCCTGTCATGATATCCTCCACTGAAGGACAAGGGAGCTAGAATATTTATGTATCAAATCCTGAGAGTCATTGATTGGGGGTTGGTCTGGAGCAGGGGGCTGCAATTCTTCAGGCCTGATGCGTAAGTGAGCAGAATGGCCTTCTACAGTTTCTGGAAATAATCCTCAAGCTTGGAGATGCAGATACTAGTAGTTTGAAGTTGGCCAGAGCATGGTGAAATCGGACAATTTAAGGGTACCTGGGTGCACTGACAGAGGCTGCTACATGTGAGTGCCTGTGTTGTCCCAGGCACTCTTCTAAGGGCCATTGACAAAAATCCAAGGTCAGTTCACCTAAAGCACAATAAAATAAATGAATAAAAAATCCAAGGTCAGGAAGTTTACATTCTGGTTAGGGGAGACAGACAAAAAACAAACAAAGCAAAAGATGGTAAGTGCTATAAAACAGTTAAACTGGTTATGGGAATAGAGAGTCATGGGGGTAAAAAAGGAGTAGAAAAGAGATAGGGAACTTGTTTAGAAATGGTGGTTGGGAAAAGTCTTTCTGTAAAGTGATATTTCAGCAGAGATCTGAGTAAGTGAGGAGACAACCAAGTGGATGCCTGGGGACAGGGAGATCCAGGCAGAGGGAACAGTGAGGGCAAAGACCCTGAGATAAGCGTATACCAACATGTTCAGAAAATAGCGAGAAGACTAATGTTGCTGGCTAGATTATAGGGAGAAAGGAAGAGAATAACAAGAGGTGGGGTCATAATGGTAGGCAGGAACAATATCGTGTAGGGCCTCATAGACCACAGTAAGAGCTTGTCGTTTTGTTGTGTTGTGTAGTGTTATGAGATGGAAAGAAAGTGAAGGCTTTAGAGCAGAGAAATGACACGAGCTGTGGTGTCACTGACAGAAATCTATGATTGCCATATTGTTTCTGTTTTTCACTCTGTAATAGAGATGGCTAACACAGGTCTGTAGGCCAAAGCCTGACTAGCTTTTTTATCCTACCAATAATCTAAATTCAGAAACAAACACTAAAAATATTAAAGCAAACACATGATCACTCATCCATTCACCCATACATTGAGAAAGTCTTTCAGAGTTGAGTAATTCCAGCTGCCCCCACCCTCCTACCTCTCACCCCCACTACTGCCATCTGGGACAAGCTGCTGTGGGGTCTGGCAGCTGGAAGATAGCACATATGAAAGAGCATGAAGGCAGAATGAGAAAGAAAGGCAAAGATGCTGGCCAGCCTAATGATTGTTGCTTTTTTCCTTTCCTTTCCTTTGCTTTAGCTTTTGTTTTGTTTTCTTTGTATCACTATCCTAAAGAGCTCCAGCATAACATAGTTCTTAAAACACAGAAAGTATTCAATAAATGTTGCTGGATTCTAAAAATCTGTGTTAGTTTACCCCAAGTGACTGGTTCAAGTAAAACAAAAACAAAAAACCAGTAATGACATAAAAGGCACAGTAGCTTAAGCAGCAGAATATGCACAGGTTGAACCAAAAAAATGACACGGGGGACATTGTGCCTTGGGTTTCAGTAAGTGTCGTGATTGTGAATAAATTGATTTCCCTATTTCTAGAAGGTTATACTACTATGATTGTGGAAAGTGTGGGTGGGGAATCAGGAAAGGAGCTGGGGCTTTTGCTGAAGCATTGAAAGATGTCCACAGAATATTGCTCCCTCCTATGGAACAGGCCGTGGATCAGAAGAACATGAAGCACTTCTGCTGAGACAGCTGCATCTCTGCTGAGAAGAGAGAGACCAGCTTCGTATTTCCGTGGTGTAAAATGTAAGACATGTAAAAATTGAGTTAAATCTCCTGTTCTATCTGTGAGAAGATGCAGATGAGTTCAAAGTGTATGGTCTTAATTAAGACAGATTTTTTTTTTTTCTGTTCTCAACCATTCTACTAAAGACAGAAAAGCAGAAGAGTCATTTCTATACCTCTGAAAGAGAGGATCTGCTGTGACAATGAGGAAAGGCAGTTTTGCTCACAGCAAGATGGGCACCCGGAAAGCAGTTTTGGTGAAGTGGAAAGAAGAAGCCCCAGAGAGCCTCATGGTAATGGCATGTTTATGCTGTCAGGCAGCTGCCACAGTTGGGGTCTACCAACAAGGGGCAAAGGACCTCAGTGACCCTTCCAAGGCTTTGATGGAAGGAAGTGATGTGGGTGGTTGAGCAGAGAAGCAGCAATGAGAAGATGGACTTGCCTGACTACTGTCCAGGATATGCACAGGAAGCTTATTTGTGGTACAACACTTGCCTATGTAGTTCGCAAAATGTGGGGCTAAAGAAAAATTACCCTCTGCCCAGGATGACTAAGGAGTTTCATTTCGATTGAATATGAAGTCTTGCCAGAGAAGAGAACGATCATTCTGAGTTTGGGACCCAACTGATCACCAAGCTAACAGAAGGAAGAGTGAATTGTCCTTTGAACCTCCACAGAATTTTCTTTTACCACTGAAAAGGTGTACATATATAATCTCCTTATTAAAAAATATTTAATCAATAGAAGATTTTCTGTTCCTTCCAATTATTTTCCTTGATCTCATTTAGAGACTGCAAACTTAGTTATAATCCATTTGGTTTTGCTAACTTCAGAAAAACTTTCTATTCTACAAGAAACTGTCCAGCATGCCTATACCTCACACTGATGTTCCATTTGACAATCAAACTGAAGACCACTCTTTGAGTGAGACTGCAAACATACTTTCTTATTTAGAAATTGCAGCTATAACACACACAGATTATGTATGTTCTTCACTTGCACAACTATTTACCTCTGTTCTCAAAGATACTAAGATGGAGGTAGAAGTGGGGAGAAAAATTATGATGATAAATAAAATAAATATGACTTGATAGTTCTTTGCAGACAGTAGAATTTGTATTAGTAACAATAAAATCCTGAATAATAATACTTTTAAAAAGGCAATGGTGATCATTTAAATGTAGAAAGATCATTTCTGAAACTGCTCTGGCTAAGCTGTTTGTGTGTATAAGTAACAACTCATCTATGTCATAAACATCCAGCTTTTTTCCTTTTATCTTCATTCTTATAGATTAAGAAACTATATTATTTTAATGCTATAATAAATACCTCTGTTTCTTTCCCCAACGAGTTCTAGAAGAAAAAAGGAACTTAACAGAAAAATATAGAAATCCTCTTCAAATAAACTCTTCATATTCAAACTTCATGATAAAACTTCTTCAGAAAAGTCAACTTACCTCCAAGTTTAGATCATTCTTATTTACAAAAGATTTTAGACAGAGATAAAACATTTTCCTTCCACCAAACAGCAGGAACAATAAGTGAGAATCTTTATATAATGCAAACAGGCAAAGATAAGCAACATTTGTTTAATAAAGTGAGGAAAATTCCACTTTAAATTTTCAGTCATTAAGCTCATAGTCTCCACAGTCTGGGAATTACTAGTTCTGTCCAAAATAAGGAAAAGGAAAGAAAAAGAAGTAAGTAAAATTATGAAAAATATCCTTGATTTTCCCCTCAAAATAGTGTGCATGTCATGAGAGAGATAGGAAAAAACTTAGAAATGTAAAGCACATTTATTAAATTGTAAGCTTCTTTAGAGTTCACCATGCATTGCTCAACTTGGTCTTCATCCTTTCTTCCACAGTAAGCCACAGAGTTAATGGCTTACACAACTGGAGGTCCTCATGGAATGAGAGGTCCTCATTACTGAAGGATAATTTGTCCTGAAAAAAGCTCACTTAAAGTGAAGTTACTTAAAATGGGGAACAAAATGCCATGTGTAGAGTAAAGCAAATGTTTGATTACCCTATTTTGAAAAATATAATGAAAACTTATAAAACTAAGAATCTCATTTTGTGTTTTACAAAATGTAAGTTAAAATTGCATCTATGCACTAATTACCAGAACAAAGAATGAATCAAGTCTTGATTCTTTTTAAGGTAATTTTTCTGACAAATGTGTAGGCCAGTAGGATATGATACCATTTAGTATCTGTTTGACTTTGCAAATGATCATAACAAGAATCATTAAAAAATATTCAAGACCTTTAATTTCCCAAGCTCCTCTCTTAATACATTGATATGTAAAGAGTTCCCTTTGAAATGCCTATTATATGATCATTCTTGTCAATTTTGTCTTCTTCAGGTATTAACTGGTCTAATTCTACCAGATCATCATTTGTCAATTGCTTTGTCTATAACTGGAATAGTTTTCCAACATTGCTTTCCAATTGCAGTTTATAAGCAGTGTGCATTGTATTTGATTCCTGTTATTAGATTTTTACAACCTCCAGACAGTGATTAAGAAATTCATCACCAAAAATGTTGATGTGATGGATGAAGATCAATGCTAGATTTAAGGAGGGAAGGGGTTCATAAGAGAATACGTTGGTGTTTTGATAACTTTAGCTTCCTCATGCAACCCTCCTTGCTTTGGAGGCTCCAATGCCAATAATAAGAAAAGAAAAATCCCTCATGGCTGTTGAATAAACAAATAACAATAAGCAAATATGAAGTAATTACTCAGATTTAGAACATGCATTAGTTTGTGGAAGTGGGTGCATATGGGCTGAGTTGTGAAAAATGTCAAGACTTAGCTGTTGAAAGCTCTTTTACACTGAAAGTTCATCATCAGCAAATGTACTCATGAACCATACCATCAAAGTATGCTGAAATTATGTAGGCCTACAGTGACAGAAAGGAGACCTGGTAGCACAATGGTCTGACCAAAAGGTTGGCAGCTTGAACCCACCCAGCCACTTCATGGGAGAAAGACCTGGTGATCTGCTTCAGTAAAGATCACAGTCTTGAAAACCCTATGGGCAATCCTACACTGTCACATGGGGTCCCTACGAGTCTAAACCGACCAGACAGCACCTAATGAAGTGGTGAAAGAACACCTTTCTCGTATTTCTTGCATAGGTTGTATCGCATGGTCTTAGAACCAGTAGCATTTAGCCAAATGGAATGCCTTACTTTTATTATGGCTATTTTCACCCAGTGGTTTAGTGTATTTTCTCTTCACTCTGAAGAAGATATGAGCTTTAGGCTCTTTCTGAATATTTTAATGTCCCAGGAAGAGATTAGTCTAGGGCTCCCTACCGGTTTAACTACACTAAATATTTATCTCTGTTTCTCAGAAAGCACTCAGACTGCTTAGAAATGGGTCAAACCATTTGTATGCTAGCCATGGGCAGTCTAGCTATACGAGACATTGCACAAAGAATCAAATCAGATCAGATCCTTGAAGTCCAGCTCCTAAAAGAGCATTCTTGAACCATGATGTGCTGTGACTATAAGCAGTCTTTGCAAGGTAAATAATATATAAACATTGCAATATATTACCTGGTGTTATGGATTAACTGTTTCCCCCAAAAATGTATGTCAACATGGCTAGGCCATGATTCCTAGTATTGTGTGGTTGTCCTCCATTTTGTTATCTGATGTAATTATCCTGTGTGTTGTAAATCTTAACCTCTTTGATGTTAATGAGGCAAGATCAGAGGCAGTTATGTTAATGAGGCAGGACACAATCTACAAGTTGTATCTTGAGTCAATCTCTTTTGAGATATAAAAGAGAGAAGTGAGCATAGAGAGAGGGACCTCATGCCACTAAGAAAGAAGTGCTGGGAGCGGAGTGCGTCCTTTGGACCTGGGGTGCCTGTACTGAGTAGCTCCTAGACCAGGGGAAGATTGATGATAAGGACCTTCCCCCAGAACCGACAGACAGAGAAAGTATTCCCCGGGAGCTGGTGCCCTGAATTCAGACTTTTAGTCTCCTAGACTGGGAGACAATAAATTTGTGTTTGTTAAAGCCGTCCACTTGTGGCATTTCTGTTATAGCAGTACTAGATAAGTAAGACACCTGGTTAGACCTGAGGCTACAGCACAGCACAGGATGACTTAAAAGATGAGCAAAGAGTATCAGCTTTTCTGAACATATTTCCCTAGACAATACAACCCTGGGCTGGGCATTGCAAGAAGGATAAAATAAAGAATCTCTATTTATTGAGGGCCTGTTATGTGCCAGATTCTTAACATATCCTATTTTAACTAATTAATAAGGCAAATCAGAAATGATCTGACTTCTACTTTCCAATTTTTCTTTTTTACATATCACCACTATTCTATATGAGATTTAGATATGTCTCTGAGTGTATGAGTTGAGTAGGGAGTCTAACTTTACTTTTTACAAATCATTTACTAAATTTCCCAATGATATTTATTAAGGTTGACTCTGGGCTGTCAATTTTTTTCTATTGATCTTTGTGTACACTTCTGCACCAGTACCACACTATTTTCATTACAAAGACTTTATAGTAAGTTTTGATATGTAGTAATGCAAGTTCCAGTCACTGTGATTTTTCATCTAATCTTTTACTAAGTAGTTTTACATATTTTTTTCTTTTAATTTTCAGATTACCTTCTACAGGAATTTTAGAATCAAATTTCATTAAAAATTCTGGTAATATTTTAGTTGGGATTGCACTAACTTCACACATTTTTGGGGGGTAGAATTTTAAATGTTTACAATATTGAGTCTTCCTATGTAGGAACATGGCTTATCGCTCCATTTTTTCAGATCTTCTTTGGTGACATTTAGCAAAATTTGATCATTTTCTTCATATGGGTCTTCCAAAAACCAAACTCAAACCTATTGTTGAGTCGATTCTGATTCATGGTGACCTTATCGGACAGAGTAGAACTGCCCCATAGGGTTTCCAAGGCTGTAATCTTTACAGAAACAAACTGCCATCTTTCTCCTGTGGAGCAGCTGGTGGGTTCAAAGAGCCAAACTTTCAGTTAGCAGCTGAGTGCTTTAACCACTGCACTACTGGGCTCCTCTTTATATGGGGCTTACATATTTATTATTATAATAATTCCTAAATATCTTATAATTTTTATATTATTGTTGCTATTGTATGTGGGATTTTTTTTTTTTTTGCTTTTATGTTTTCTTATCAGTTATTGCTGATATATACAACATTAATTTTTATATCTTCATCGTGTATTTGGCCACCTTGATCAATTCTTATATTAGTCATTATAGTTCATCTATTGATTCTTATTCATTTCCTGTGTAGGTGATCATATCTCCTACAATGATATGATACACTTATATCAAGTGGCAATTTTATCTCTTCCCTTCTAATATTTATATGTTTGAATATTTATATTCTCAATTTATTTTTTTTCAGTGAACTTTTCAAAGCCTTCAATACATATTGAATAATGGTGGTTTAGCAGAAATCCTTGCCTTTGTTGGAATTCTTCCAAAATTTCTTCATAAGAAGGTTGGCTATAGTTCTTATACTTCTTCATAAAGTCTAGGTTGATTGAGGTTTCCGTTTTTATGGGGCTTTGTTTATTTACCAGTAATTTTTTTCCACAACTACTGAATTAATTATATGTATTTTCTCTTTATGGATTGTGTTTTACAGATGATCTAACAGGTTATTAACATTACTCCTAAAGAAGTTTGCAACCGACATTTTTTTTCACAGCTCTAAGTACAGGGAAATAATTGGAATAATTGAAGAGGCTAGGCCAAAGGGTTTAAATATACTAAATATACTGTCCTCTTCTGTACCGTGCTATGTAGTCTATATGTATTACGTTCCCTGATGATGCACCTAACTCCGGTGAGGCGGTCACTTGTTCACTCTGCCTATAGAAGAACTGCCACAGTCCCATGAGCATAAGTGTGGGCATGAAGGGATCAGCTGAACTCCTAGAGGTTCTGATGTGACTCTCACTTTTTTTGACTTATCTGCAACGCATGTCTGCTGGTGACCTCTGTCTGTTATTGAAGAACGCTGCTGATCTCTTTGCCGTGTATCCTGACAGCACTGACTTCCTTCTGTAGCTTCCAGATAAGTAAATTTTCTTGATTTATCAGGAGGTGACTTTGTCTGGTTTGTCAGTCAATTTGATCTTCCTATTGACGTTTGTCAACATGGGGATTTTGAGATCTTTTAATCTAATGAATTATATAAATGCATTTTGTAATGTTGAATGATTCTTGCATTCCTACAATAAATCTTACTAGGTTATGAGATTTTTATTTTTTTCATATACTACGGGAACCAAATATATTTGGCGACTTATTATATAATAAAAGTTACTTGTCAATTCAGTGTGGGAAAGATGGACTTTTCCAGTATATGGTGTTGGGAAAAGTGGGTAGGATATAGAAAACTATTAAATTGGGTCCATCTTTTACACTATACACCAAGGTTTGCTACAAATGTATCAATGATTAAATGTAAAATATGAAATCATAATGGTACAAGAAGAAAATATTTGTGCATTCTTTTATAACTTTGGATTAGAAAAAGCCTTTTGAAACCAAGGCTCGAAATCCAGAAACCAAAAATTCAAAAAAAAAAAAAAAAGTTTGATATAGGAGTACATAAAAATGGAAAAGTTCAGCATGGCAAAAGACACCACAAGTAAATCTGACAAATGACAAATTGGGATAAAGTATTTGAAATTTATAGCAGGAACAAAGAGCTATTTTTCCCTAATACTTTAAAAGCACCTAGAAAGAAAAAAGGTCAGCAACCTGAAAGAAAACTTACAGTTCACAGAAAAGGAAATACAAACGATCCTAACATATGAAAGAATATTCAACCTCACTCATAACAAGAGCAATGCATATTAAAACTACACTAATATAATATTGTTCACCTGCCAGATTAGCAAAGCTTCCAACAGCAAGTTGGGGGAGAAAGTCTGCTCATGTACTTTGGATTGTTGTTATTAGCTGCTGTGGAGTTGTCCCCAATTTATGGTGACCCCAAGCACAATGAAACATTGTGATCCATAGGATTTTCATTGGCTGATTTTCGGGAAGTAGATTGACAGGCATTTCTTCCTAGACCATCTTAGTCTGGAAGCTTCTCTGAAACCTGTTCAGCATCACGCCCTGCACTGACAGACAGATCTTGGTTGCACATGAGGTACATTGGCTGGGAATCAAATGCAGGTCTCCTGCATAGAAGAGGATAACTCTACCACTAAGCTACCAATGTCTCATGTATTTTGGGTATGCGTGCAATATGGAGCAAACTCCATTAAGGGCAATTTGGCCTGCTCTAACAAAACTGCATTTTGCATCCCACTTATGCAGGTTTTTTTCCTACAGATACATCTGCTTGTGTATAAAATTTTGTATTTACAAGGTTATTAATTGAGATAGTTTATAAATAATATTCTTTTAAATGAGTAGGGGGAATTCAAGTGGCTATAGAAAGGGAACTGCTAAAATAAATTATTGTAAATCCAGACAATGGTATACAAGTCTATCATAAAAGCAAGTGAGCAAGCTTTCCTTGTACTAATATTGAAAGATGTTTAGGACACATCATTAAATGAAAAAAAGCTAGGTGAAGAAGAAGTCTATAGTATGCTGCCTATAATGCTATTCATCAGATATCGACAGCAATAGTTCCGAAAGTGGGGTCTGGGGAACTCTAAGGAACCCTGAGACTCTCAGGGGACCTCAAGGTCAAAACGATTTTTGTGATAATACCAAGATCTTATTTGCTTACATTCTAGTAGCATTGAAGAGTCCACAATTTTGACCACTTTCTAAAATTTACAAAAATATTTTAGGGAAAAATCCAGGAATAAAAGCAGCCTTTGACTAATAGTTTCAAATTAATCTGATTGGCATTTCCCTTGCTCTGTCACTTACCAGTGGCATTTCAATCAACCCCTGAAAAAATGAATAGACACTGCCCGGCAAGTCTAAGGAAACAAACCACAGCCACTTGCTTTTTAAGGTTTACGCTTCCCACAAAGGAATTTACAGGAAGAAAAAGAGGAGGGCAAAATAAATATTCCCAGAAAACTAGTCCAAAAATTTCTGTCAAAATTAAACTTTTCTTCCCTCTTCAGATTTGTAGTAGTAAAAATAAAAAAGATAATCAATCAAATTTCTAGGTCACAACAAATAAATAATTAAAATGGGCAAATTTCTTTCTGTTCAGTTAGTAAGTATAAACTTACTAAATATAGGGCTTGTGGTCATTGCAATATGTAGCTGGGGACCAGATGCTTGGTCACAAGGGGAATTGAATGAGGGTAGAAAGCCATCTCTACTATTAAAACAATCCAAAAGCATATAGCATTTGCTGTTTATAAGATACTTCTCCCTTGTGTAAAATATTTCTGAACCATGGTCTATAGGGCACACACTTTGAGCTGTTTTTTCCTGGAGTTGTGTTTCATTTGCACAATTTAACCCACATTTTTTCTGTGATTCTCCATATGACTAATGAAGTATAGTTCTGAGGTTATGATTTAGGGGAAAATATGTGGTTATGGAGTGCATAGTGCTGACTGGATCCATACCCTGGTTATAAACATGCTCTCACACAACTGGACCGCCAGCCTCCCTTCTCTTTTCTTTTTCATTTTGATGTTTAAAGATGATCTATTTAACCGTAATTGTGTGGTTAAGAAAAACTGTCTTTACTTCACCGGCTCTTTGGCCTGTATCTCGAATAAAAACGTATAGGCTATCAGTTCTTCAGATTTTTCCACAAAAGAGAGACTCAAACTTAGTGGCTCCATGCTAAGCCAGTCTGTTAATTCCTCACATGCCCCAGCTGTCCAAGGCTACCAAATTGTTTGAAGAGATGCTGAAGTATTTGCCATGAGAGTTTTTTTCCTTCCTGCTTACATTCATCTGGTTTATCTTTGTACACTAGCTCCTTAAGCAGACATATGGATGTACCTATTTACTGTCACATGAGGCATTGGTTTCGTGTCCAGTTTCATTCATTGCATTCTATGTAGTTCCGTTCACTGTGCATGGGAACGCCATGAGGCGACTACTCGAGAGCAGAGAACAACAACAATTTACTCTCATATACAAGCAATGAGTACATATATATGTAAATAATGTAGGTGCTTTCTGTGTGTGTTTATCTGCAAAACAATGAGACAACTTGAGGAGTAAATGCATTTCAAAACTCAAAAATTAATATAAGGTTATATTAAAACCTTATTTGTATCTCATCGTCTAAAAACAAAAATAAGGACAATAACCCCAAAAGCAAATGGTTTCCTATTATTGGGGCTTCGATTAATTCCTTAAACAGGTAGAGCAATGATAGTATTGCAAAGACCTTAGAGTTTAATTTCACTAAGAAAGAGTGACTTCACCCTATTGGACTTAAATAATACTTCAGTTTCCAGCATCATTCCATTTTTAGCTTCTCTGTAGAATCTAGGATTTAGTGTTCTTTGTAGAAATTAGTTTTAGAATAGTTCTAGAAAAGGGACTGGAATTGCCAACGTATTTTGTTGCATGTTTGTATGAATGGCTTAGTCAGGATTGGGTTTATAATTTATGGTCTAAAGAGGAAAGTTTCTGAATGACACTGATGTTTACTAGCGGTGATCTAATTCTCATGATGAATATGAACACCTTACTTACAAAATGTGTCAATTGATTATGGGGAATCCAAAATGTGCAGGAACAAAAAAATTGAAAATATAATCATCATTTATGCTAAAGCATACTTAATCTCATACAGTAATCCTTCCTCTTCACCAGAATGATATTATCTTGAAAATCTCATGCCTATAGTTTACTCCTATTTATCTGTGGATGTCACCTTCTCCAGGAAGCCTTCCATAAATCCCCCATGTCAGGGAAAGAGAGGGTGACCCACAGTTTCTTTTCCTATCAGTACTTCTTTACTCACCAGTAGGATGAAAGCAAAGGGTATTGGTAGAATGCACACATATCAAGAAGTGAAATAAAAAACAGTTGAATTTGTTTTGTGCAGCATTTCCACTGTTTAGGTAAGAATAAAATTCATACAAATGTACAAACTACAAAACACAAATTGTGCATATGAGCTAAATACTCTCATATTTGCACTTAAGATTGGCAGTGCACAACATAAAGATAAGCAGTAAAATTCATGCTAATAATTTAAAGTTTTGATTTTTCTTTACTTAGAATGACATCCAATAGGAAATAAGCAACATGACAAGTCAAGAGAAAGTACAGAAGAAAGAAAAAAGCATTATATTTTAGTACCTTTAGCAGCAATTTTTCCTGACTTTTGAATAAGGGGCCCTGCATTTTCATTCTCTACCGGGCCTCACAAATCATGGGTCCTGGTTATGTTGAAGGAGTCCCTGTGTGGTGCAAACGGTTAATGCACTTGGCTGCTAACACAAAAGTCAGCGGTTTGAGTAGACCTGGTGATCTACTTCTGAAAAATCAATCATTGAAAACCTTATACAGCACAGGTCTACTCTTACACACATGGGGTTGCCATGAGTCGGAATCAACTCTGTGGTAATTGATTGTTTGGTTACGTTGATGCATTAAACAGGATTCTTTGAAGTCTGAAAAAGTTCAGCATTTTCCAGAATGCCTAATACGTATGCTGAAGGGAAGGAAGGGGGGAAGGAAGGGAGGGAAGAAAAAAGGGAGGAGGGAGGGAAGAAGAAAGAGAGAGAGATTTTTTGTTTTGTTAAAGCAGCACTTTGTATTTCTGAAGTATGAATACTGGGTACATCGCTTCCTTAGAGTCTGCCTACAAATACTCTTTGCCCTGGTGTTCTTTATGGTTTTAGGACTGGGAGGTTTAAATTTGTTCCAATACTGTACGTGCCCTGGGCTTTCTCAGTGCCTCCAAGAGTGTTTTATCGCTAGCATGCAGGTACTCTGTGAACTTTAGGGGAAGATCCTCTGTTCTACATGCTCGGGAAGGAAAGACCTGCTTGTAAAATGTAACAAGTGTTTCCTGGGTTGAAGCCAACTTATTTTTGATCTTCATTTGATCTTTATTTTGACTAATCCTTTTCTCTTTGTGTGATTTCCTTTTGTTGATATGCCAAAGTTCTGCCAACCTGTTTCCTTTCTCAAAAAACCCCCCATTTCTGTTAGGCTTAATTTAGAATTTAGACTTGTTTTGCCAAAAGAAAATTGAATCCCCTCTGCCCTAGCAACAACCCCCAATCAAGCTGGAAGCGTATCTTGCAAAACGTCCTGGCAATTGACTCATCTATATACTCCCTGTGCCTTTACCTTTTAAGGACAGCTATATGTTGGTCTTTATGGATATGTTTAATGGAGAAAAAACCCAGGATTTTCTTTCTAGTTGTTTTCTTTCCAGTTATTTATTCTCACAAAGAAGAGAATATTTTCATGTCACTGTGGCGAAATGTATAGAACAGTAACTATCCAGGTGATGCAGGCAACACATTCAGCTGTAATTTGAATTGCCCAGATAAATAAGATGCCTTTAATCCCAGTTCAGGGATGTGATATAAAGAGACTTGGTGGATCCATTCCATTGGCTACTTCAGGAACTCTGCTTGGCTATCTGGCATTATGGGAATGTGTGCATTCTGCACAAAGGAAAGAGGGAGGAAGGAAGGGAAGGGAGAGATAAAGGGAAAGAGAGAGAGAGATTGTGACAGATAATCTGTCAGCAAGCCCAAAGCCCTCTTGCAAAGCTTTACTAAACTCTGCAGGTGCTAAAAGAAGTTATCTTATTCCAGGTGAAATCCTCTTCAGAGGTTTGAGCAGAGCAGACTGAAGTACCAGTTAGCACTATTAGCTCAGCATTTTCAGTCAGCA
The DNA here is from genome assembly GCA_030035585.1 of Dugong dugon. Taxonomy (NCBI): domain Eukaryota; kingdom Metazoa; phylum Chordata; class Mammalia; order Sirenia; family Dugongidae; genus Dugong; species Dugong dugon. Next base: position 157,741,534 of record CM057464.1, read on the forward strand.
TGTAAGGTTTGCTTCCAAAAACTCCCTTTGAGCCTGAGTTTGCAAAGGTTCTGGTCTCCTGAGTTTCACTTTGAGTATCAAGTTCAAGCAGAACCCTAAAGAAACTCAAAGCAAAACTCACTTTGGACCCTTTGAGTTTCACCTGGCTTCTACCTGAAACAGCTACCCAATGCTCCCTTGAAACTTGGCCCAAGTTTGCATGCGATTCAACTGAAATCCAATTGAGCATTGCTGAAACGTTTGCAAAGCTCCAGGAAATGAGCTGTGAACCTAGTGTGACCTTTAGGTTTCTAAGGAAGTTTATCAAAGTTTTCAACAAACCTATAACTTAAACAGGACTCTTAGGGCCTGGTGAAGAATCTACACATTATATTTCAAACTATCATTCGCCTCCAGGAAATCTGTGAATCACATATAATTGGCCCCAAGAGATGAGTTATTTATTTCTGTTTTGTAAAATTATTGGTTTTCCTCTCTGTATACTCTTTTAAATGTAGGAAAGATTCAGTTAATATCTGATGAGTAGTTAGGTAGCGATTACATGCTGTTTGTACCTCACTGGTGCGTTCTGTGAACTCCACAAGCTCAGGCATGTTATTAAGCATCTGCAACAAATTGGCCCCAGGAATCTACACATTTCTAATGGTAAGCAGTTGAGGAGATAATCCAATATCTAAGCACAACACAATGGGTTGGAACAATCTGTCACACAAGACAAACTTCCACTTTTTCTAATGAAGATAAAACTTCACTTATTTTTTCCTTGTTCTTTAGGAGAGGTTTCTTCCTCATCTCATCTCTGCGTCCCTCCACCCTTTAATCTCACCACAAACCCCACTTGTGTCTTCCAGATAATCCTCATCCAGTCTCTTCTCTAACCATTTACCCTCTTGACCACTGCGCTCCATTTCCCTTCTTCATTCTACGTTACCTGTCATCCGTCTTTTCTTCATCCGCCTCTTTTCTTACGCTCCTTGACGTGATTTTTCAGCCGGCTTCTAAACACACCTACTTCACGACAGTTTTTAAATGGGTGTCTGATATCCCCTTCCACCATTCCCTGTGCCTTGGTGAGGCCGTATTTCCCACCTCATGCTCTTTCTTCTCTGAACTGGCATTTGGGGAACTCCTCAAGGGGGGAGTTATAAGGCTGTCCCTAGGCCCTGCCAGGGAGAAACACTTCACAGCAACTGTGGATGACAGAGTGAGTTTTTTCCATCAACTCAAACACAAATGGGAGTATAATATACAGCGGAAAAAAACATGGATTTAGGAATCAAACAGATCTAGGTTTAAATAGCATCTCTGCCACCATGACCTTGGACAAACTACCTAACCGCTTGGAGCTCTGGTTCCCTCATCAGTGAAATGGGGACACTATATTCACCTCAAAGTGTTAAGGGAATAAATGAATTGATGCACACTTTAGAGGCTTTGTTGTTGTTGCTGATGTTGTTAGTTGCTTCAAGTCGATTCCGACGCATGGAGACCCCATGTGTGTCAGAGCAGAACTTCTCCATAGGGTTTTTAAGGCTGTGACCTTCCAGAAGCATAATGCCATGCCTGTCTTCCCAGGCCCCTCTGGGTGAGTTCGAACCACCATCCTTTAGGCTAGTAGTCCAGTACGTAACCGTTTGCACCACTAAGGCTCAGTCTATGTTAATTCTTTGCTGTTAAGAGTTCATTAAGAGAAGATACTGCACCTATCAGCTTGGGCTTAAACCAGGCTGGTATAGTGGGAAATCAGAAAATTTGCTTATTTATAGTCTTCTCATGCAGTGCACCTCTCTGTCCAATGTCCTAAGCAACATGGTGTTTTTGCATTGAGGCACAAAGGACACCAGACTCAAGGAGACTTTGTATTTTTCTCATTTGGGAAGCATATTCCAAAATGCTCATTGTGCTAGGACCATGGGGATTTCATGCAAACCTGCTTGATTTTAATCAGAGCCCTTGTCTAGAGAATGAGAGTCTTACTATAAACAGTATAATCATAACTCACATCTGTACGTTACTTTGCAAATAAAAACATACCTTGTTAAATAGATGAAAAGAAAATTAGGTAAACATTAATATTGCTTATAATTTAAGCATACTGAATTTAATGATATTATTATTAACATACAAATATTAAAATTAAAAGAATTTGTCTCACAAAGACATATAAGTAAGGGACGTTGAACATTGTTTCTGAACTATGAGTCCAATGAAAAGCTATTCTTTCTGACAAAATGAGGATCTTAATCTTTCTTTCATTCACTTCAACACACACAGCTTTTGAAATTTTATTTTTCTGCAAATGTGTGCACTTTGAGATAAGGCAGATTCCTCATGGACTTCTCAGTATCTTTCGTGCAACTTTTTCCATCATAGGAAACACATATAGCTACCAAATAATAATTGGGAAAAATGTACTTTTTACTACAGTCTTTTGGTATTTATCTAAGGCTTAGGCTCTAAGTAAGGCCAAAATGTTTGAATCAAAAATGTAGAACTCTGTCAACCATTCAGTTTTGTTTTGTTTCATTTTATAAGGACATCATATTTAGAGCCACTGAAACAAGATGAGTGTTTGGTGCCATGTGGATTATACTTTAGTTTAAAATGTCTATTAGGTTTAATTTTATGTACAAAATTAACAATTCAATATTATTTGAAGGTAGCTAGATGAAATGTAGGGGCCCTGTGGCTCAGTTGTTAAGAGCTACAGCATGCTACGGCTGCTGACCAGAAGGTTGGTAGTTCAACTCCAACTGCCGTTTGGAAACCCTATGGAGCAGTTCTACTCTGTCCTATAGGGTCGCTATGAGTCAGAATCGACTCAACAGCAATGGGTTTGGTTGGGTTAGATGAAATGTATAACAATATTTGCTTTCTTAGATTCGGTAGAATTTACAGTAAGAAATTTAAAAAAAATACAATATGTGAAAAGAGAAAAGGTCCATTGTTTTACCATTGTTAGACATATTTCTCAATGAATATTTGTTGAATTAATAAATATTATAATAAATTAATAGCTGAGACTTTCAGCCTATAAGATGAGCCCAATCTAGCAAATGTGAATGAGTGGAGAGATCTCCGTACGCTCCTTGAGCAGTTTGGGCAGGCCCAGTGCAGGGCTCCCAGACAACAGCTAGACAGACCATTGACACAGAAGATGAGACAAAGCAGAACCCAGCAGTGTAATCCCAAGTCAGAGTATGCTATGAAGATCTAAAAATAAGAAAAAGACCACATGCCAATGCAAAGCATAAAAACCAGTTGCTGTCAAGTTGACTTCAACTCATGGCAATCCCATGCGTGTCAGAGTAGAACGGCTGATTTTTTGGAAGTAGATCCCCAGGCCTTTCCTCTTGACACGTCTGAACGGACTCGAATTTCTAAACTTCCGATTAGCAGCCAAGCATGTTATCTATTTGCACCCCTCAGGAACTCCTGAAAAATATAAAGGGGTAGAGATAAGAGTAAGATTGTAAATGTGAGAGTAAATCAAGAGCTAAGAGCCATGCTTGAACTGAATCCTTACGGAAATAGGAAACAGGCCAAGCAAGCAAAGGCAGAAGGATTACCTGAGTAAATGTTTTAACCTTAGTCCCTTAGTCTTACAAGTAGTGGTTTGCATTTTGAATTTATAAGCCACCAGAAAATTATCTAGTTGGAAATAAATATTGGAAAGAAGTCAGGGTGGAAGGGTGAAGGGAAAGGAGGAAAGAGAAGATGGGAAGAAAGAAGAAGTAAGGGGGACAGTATAAGGGGAAAGAAAATAGAAAAGAGAAGGTAAAACATGGAGGAAAGAAACAAGGGCATGAAGGTGGAAAGGAAAGAAACTTCCAAGAGGAATGGGCGGAATCTTGGGTATTTCTCCACTGGTCTTACAGCACAGAACTGTCCTTTAGCTTCTTTATTCAATTTCCCAGTGTATCTAACTAGGCATCTTTGAGGTTTGTAACTTTGGCTCAGAAATGGCTCCAGTCTCAGAAGAGGGCTCTGAAATAAATATGAGGGATGTTTCATTATAACCACAAATCCGTAAGAGTGAAATTCAAAGAAAAAGGAAAATGAAAATATTGTTTTGTCTTAAAAAGTTTGTCCTCAGGTTATTACCCAGTAGTGATTCATTTTACCCAGCAAGGAAAGTTAGGGGTACCCCTTTCATGAGTCAAAATCTTTTTCTTGTGGATTTCTTTGTTTTGAATATTTTATTTCCTGCTTTTTTTTTAAAAAAAAAAAAAAGGTATTAATGTCAGGCGACATAATAAATGGAAAAGTAGCTGAAAGCCATCACCACAAAATAAGGTTGAGAACAGGGGCATCAATCCTATACGGGACATTTGATTAAGATGACTAAAATTTTCACCTTCACTCATCAGCAAATTGTTATCCGGTTGTGAGGAGCAACGAAAATATATTTTATATATATTCTATTTGTTGTGTCGTTAGCTGCCACAAATCATCCCCTGACTTATGGCAACCCTCTGCCATCCTCATGATTGGTTAGCGATCAAACCACTGTGATCCACAAGGTCCATCGGCTGATTTTGGAACTACTTCTGTATCTTCACTGGGCTCCAGATTTAAACTTGGGACACTTGATGTCCAGATGTGACCAGGAATATATACTTGGGAGAAACAAAACACTGCTTTTTAAATAACAGAGGGTAAGAGTAGGGACGTCATCAGCAGTGGTGTCACTAGGATGGTGTAGAGGGGTGCAGATCACACCGGGTGACACTGTCAGAGGGGGTGACAGCAAAATGACTGTCTCGAAAAATATCCCTGTAGTTAGTTATAACAACAAAAACATTTTTCGTAAGCCCAGCTTACATGTATCAATATACCGACAAGGCTAAAATTCTATGCTAATTTACTTTTTGAACCTTCTAAATGTGCTCCTATAGGGTCGCTGTGAGTCAGTGGGTTTGGTTTTTTTTTAATGTGCTCCAGTCAGAGCTGTCATTATTACCCAATTACAATGATGCTTCGAATCACGTGGTTTTCTCTGTGTGTGCTACAAGCATGCCCTGTTGTTTTCGTTACTGCTAGTATTTTTATAGTTGCTGATTTTGTCAGATTTTCTGGTGTCTTAGCTACGGTGTCGTGGTAATTAGTATTTGTGAACGTATATCAATAACTTTTTTGAGAATGAAATAGTAATTAAAGAAGAAAAGGAGAGATATATGGGAATTATGATTTACAAGTAGCATTAGTACAGAAAACATTTCTAAGAATTCTGTATGGTCTGGTAGTGGAGGAGGTCCATGGCCGGGGGGTGTGACACCATGAGTTACTGCACTGGGTAACACCAACCCTAGTGACACCATTGGTCATTAGCCCTAATAGTGGCCTAGAATAATACTGGGCCCAGCAAGAACTTAGAAGAAAACAATGGAAGTGAGATACCAAATGGGTTCTCGGGGAAAGTGTGGGATAGTTGGGTACATAGATAACTATCTTCCATAAAACAGTTCTTGGTGCCACTATCTAAAACGGGATCCTTTACTGAAAGGATCATTGTACCTATATTCCTAATTATAATATTATAATTACGATAGTTTACATTTACCAAATATTTGCTATGGACCAGAAACTATTCTAAGCATTTTACAAATTAATATGTTCAATTTGAGCACAACTCTATGCTAATACTCTACTATCAATATTCTCCCCCATTTTGGTTAATTCATAGCCTAGACTGATCACCAGTGAATTAATCAGGTTACTAACTCAAAAGAATTGCTAGCGATAATTCCAGCAAGGTGGTAAAAAGTTATGGTTATTAAGTTATGAAACTTTCCTCTAACTGTTAAATAAAGAAAGATAGCTCTTTATGATAAGGACATAAATGAAAATTGTTTCAGAAATTCAACACAATATAGGAATATTTGAATAAGACATCTTAGCGAGGATTATTATAGAACTCAATGATTTACACTTGTATATCTGACCTAGGAAATCTCAACCTGTAATTCAATATTTTCTATATGCATGGTAACACTAGATTCTATAGCTTGTCTCCTAATGTATGTGCTCTGGATGAAAGAGTTTAGGTCAGATGTCCAATCATAGCTCAGTGAAATTACTGAGTCAGGAACAAGAAGCTGAGCAGCAGTCCCTGCTCCTCCACCATTGGCTATGTCACATAGGGCAAATTTCATCATACTGTCAACCTTAGTTTTGTTACCTTAAAAACGGAAGATATTAATGTTTAACCTACTGTCATGGTTTGAATTATGTCCCCCAAAAAATGTGTCTTTCAATTTAGCTAGGCCATGGTTCCTGGTACTGTGTGATTTTCCTGTATGTTGTAAACCTGCCTCTATGATGTTAATGAGGGAGGATGGGTGGCAGTTGTGTTAGTAAGGCAGGACCTGATCTCCAAGACTGGATTGTGTCCTGAGGCAATCTCTTGAGATATAAAAGACAGAAGTGAGCAGTGAGACAGGGGACCTTATACCATCAAGAAAGCAGTGCCGGGAGCAGAGCTCGTCCTTTGGACATGGGTCCCTGCGCCGAGAAGCTCCTAGTCTGGGGGAACACTGACGAGAAGGCCAAGAGAGAGAAAGACTTCCCCTGGAGCTGACACCCTGAATTTGGACTTTTAGCCTACTTTACTGTGAGGAAATAAACTTCTCTTTGTTAAAACCATCCACTTGTGGTATTTCTGTTGTAGCAGCACTAGATGACTAAGACAACTACCTCACGCAACACTTCGTGAGAATCAAATGAGTTACAGATCCAAAAGAACTTCTTAAACTTTGATTATTTTCAGTAATGTTAAGCGTGAGCTTATCAGATGGAGGAAATGAAAGGACATGTATTTGCTCAAGTATATTACAGATTTGGATCACCTCCTTTAACATTTAATCATGTGTTCATCTTTGATAAATGGGATGACTACTTATCTTGTAACTATGATAATAAATGTGTTTTGAGTTATCTCTAAGATGTCTAAGATGCTTTGTGTGATGTAGTAGTTAAGTGGACATTTAAGCCAGACTTGCCTGGATGCAAGTCCAAACTCTACCTCTCTGTGACTCAGTGCTCTCATGTATAAAATAAGGATAATAATAGTATCTATCTTACAGGGTGTTTGTGAGGATTAAATGAGTTAATAGATATAAAGCACTTAGAATTCATTTCTAGTACATAAACTGCACTATTTATTTGTTATTATTATGAAGTATAACATAGATTCAGGTAAAGGCAAATTACATTATTATTCTAAATTACTCTGTACTCATAATCACACACTTCAAAGTTATCATTATATAGCTGTTTTTAAGTGCTTTAAATAAATGAATGTTAAGCATATATTACTTGCCCAACACCATGCTAGGTACTGTAACAGCAACAACAACAACAGCAAAACTATGTTATATGTTCCCAGCCCATACGGGACTTATAATCCAGTTGGGCTCAGTAGAGGAAAAGGTATGGAGTTATTAAATACCAAAACAAGTATGTGGATATCAAAATAAGAAATCTAGACCTGCTCTGAGGTACAGTAGAGGGTCATTGTGATTCTCTGTCAGGAGAGTAATGTGATGAGAATGGTTTTTGGGAAAGATTAACCTAGCAGTAGAATGCTCAACAATCCAAAGGGGAAAGAGATCTTTCTCCTGTATTCCCAGTCGGAGTTGGTGGCACCAACATGCACCCATACCTCAGCCAGAAACCCGGCAGCCCAGTCGACCATCAAATCCTGTGTGTGTGGCAGCCTAAGGATGTAAGCAAGGCACTTTCCACTCTGAATGAACTGCCCTGTCTCCTATATGATTAGGAGCATGGCTCTCCATTTCTCTTGACCCTACACCACCTTCTATCTGGGCTATTGCAACTACTTCCTAGTATCCCTGATGCCTTTGAATGTCACAAATCAGACTAATTGTTACCCATCGTCTTCCTAAAATGTGTGTCTGACCATGCCCATTCATTCACTCCTTCATTAATTCACAAGTGCTTATTTTATGCTTACTATATACCAGATCAAGTACAAACACTGAGGATAAATTGTTGAGCAAATGCAAGTATGGTCCCTGAACATCATGGGGACATTATGTTGACCGGTAATAATCAAATTATCCTCACAAATTAATGTTCAGTTTAAGGTAATGTTGAATATAACTTTCTAAGCCTCAGTTTCCCCATATTAGACTAAGACAAGCTACCTCACAAGGTTTTTATAATGATAAAATTAGATTACTATTACTAAAGGATCACCAAGTAGGTGCTTAATAAACATTTAGTTTCTTTTTTAAATTACATGGAAGAGGTTTGTCTAGAAGATAAAGCTAGAGATATAGATCTGAAAGTCAGAGGTAGAGCATAAAATGGAAATAAAACCCTAAGAGTGAATGAATTCTCCAAAAGAGAGACATAGGTGGAGAAAGCTGTAGATCAAGGGTCAACTCTAGTGAGGAAAAAAGAAGAAAAGGAGCCATCAGGAGAGAAAGAAATTGTAAGGGATGTGGCAGAAAAACCAAGGTCTACTGTTATTTTTATTCACTGTCCAGCTTTTGCATGCATATGAGGAGACTGGACAATGAATAAGGAAGACCGAAGAAGAATTGATGTCTTTGAATTATGGTGTTGGAGAAGAATATTGAATATACCACGGACTGCCAGAAGAACGAACAAATCTGTCTTGGAAGAAGTACAGCCAGAGGGCTCCTTAGAAACAAGGAGGACGCGACGTCATCTCACATACTTTGGACATGTTCTCAGGAGGGACCAGTAAAGCAGAGAGTCAGTAAAAAAGAAGATCTTCAGTGAGATGGATTGATACAGTGGCTGCAACATGGGCTCAAACATAGCAGTGACTGTGAGGATGGCGCAGAACCAGGCAGTGTTTTGTTCTGTTGTACATAGGGTTGCTATGAGTCGGAGGTGACTTGATGGCACCTAACAACAACTGTTATTTTTGTGTTATAGATTAGGAACTTATTTCTCTATTCCTCAGTAGTTTACTTCCATAGTAGTCCTTTGCTCATTATTAAATGACTTTGCAGGAAAGGTTTACAAATAGTCTTTATTTATTTTATTTTTAGGAATACCTGCTCACACAGATAACAATAAACCACCAGATTACAATATGAAGGACATCATATTCACGTCAAGAAAATGATCACCCCTTAGTTGAACTGGAGCCCTAATGGCATAGTGGTTAAGAACTTGGCTATTAACCAAAATGTCTGCAGTTCAAATCCACCAGAAGCTCTTTGGAAACCCTGTGGGGCAGTTCTACTCTGTCCGACAGGAATTAACTTGAAGACAATGCTTTTTTTTAAAATTTTTGTGTGTTTGGTTGAACTACCAAGTGTTGCATGCAATCAACTTTGACTCATTAAGACAAGTTGGGGAAGAGGCCAGTGAAATTAATCAATACTCAGAATTATATATTGTTTATACAAAAGAGATTTTATTGTTTCATATATATTCAGTGACTTTCTATTAGGCCAAAAAGAGTACTGGCAAATCGACACTTTTGTAGGCTTGCTGCAATAAATAACAAGAATGATTTTGTTATAAACATATCAATTGAGAGTACATAAACAGATGGTATCAAACTGCAAACTTGAACAATATGTTCTCTCAGGTAGGTTAGTTATCTTAGTAATCTTTTTACACCCTTTCTTTGCTTCCTGAATTCACTTGGCATAGGTAGGCTAAAGACAGTCTTTGTCTTAACGCCATCCCAACTACTTAAAATTCCAAATCAGCAATCCAGAGTATAGAGGTGTTATCATGCATAGTGCTCCAGCTGACACAGAGATATTCTTCTCTTTGCAATTCCAGTTATATTTAAACTGCAGATCAACTTTTCAATGGCTGACTGAGAAGCTCTTGAACCAAATAAATGTATTTAATTTCATTAACGTGTTCTCTTATAAGAAATATACTGTTTGAACTAAGAAGAGAGGTGGTCCCAGCATTCAAGTCTTCACCCCATCAGGGCACAGCAGAGGTACTATATTCAGTCTGGGTGTCACACTTTGGGACAACCCCTAATAAAATGAAACCTAGTTGGAAGCGCATGAGACTTGAAACCATTTCATGAGGGACAATTGAAAAAACTGAGAAGACTTAGTCCAGAGAACAAATGACATGGAAAGGAAAAGCAATAATAATATCTGTCTCCAAATATCTGAAGGGCTGGATGTGTAAAAGGCATTGAACTTATCTGATGGCTTCAGAGCAGAGGTCTTCAAACTTAAGCATGCAAGCAGAGCTTATTAAAGCTTATTAAAGTAGAAAATCTGAACTCTATAACCCCAACCAAAATTCAGATGGTCCTGTGGAGAGGAGAGTCAAGGAACCTGCATTTTAACAAGAACTGCAGGTAACTCTGAAGCAGGTAGTCCAGAGCCCACTTGGCACAACACTGTTTTATAGGGCAAAATGAGAGCCAGTGGGCCAATGTCACAAGTAGGCGGATTTCAGCTCAGTATAGAAAAAGTATTTTCCTAACAATGACAGCTACTCTGAAATGGAGAGACTTGTCTCAGGCCATTGGGCATTCTCATCACTGGCAGCATCCAATGCAACCCTGGATGGCCATGGTGGAGATGTCATAGAAGAGAGTATCCAATAGCAGATGGTTGTGCTGCATCGAAGCCTGGAGATTCTACTGATAATAGAGTGTTTATTTCTGAATTTGTTAAATAAAGTTGTCAGTTCTGATCATTATCCTTCATATAGAAGTTACTTAGATGTGTAACAGATAAGAAAGCAGAAGCTGTTAAAACTCTTGAGACAGGGAAAATAACTGGTCGATTAATTTTTTTTTTTTCTTGAAGGAACCTAAACTAAATTACACTGTAATTGACCAGAGACCAGACCAGTTGCCACCAAGTTGATTCTGACTCATGGCAACCCCATGTGTTTCCAAGTTGAGCTCTGTTCCAAAGGGTTTTCTTGGCTGTCACCTTTTGGAAGCAGATCACCAGGTCTTTCTTCTGAGGCACCTCTGAGTGGATTCAAACTGTCATCCTTTTGATTAGTAGCTAAGCTCTTAACTGTTTGTGCCACCCAGGAAGTCCTTAAACTGTAATTATATAGGAAATATTAGAATATGCTACTTTAATTTTTAATCACACATTATTTCTTTGCCATGATGTGAATTCTTGAGCCTTGTGAGTAACTTAGCATATGTTGACCAAAGATGATAAGAAACAATGAATGACACATGTATCTGGAATAAAGAGCGGAGGCTGTGGTAGAAGAGGGGCCACCATACACACGCTCTGTGGGGAGGAAAGGATGAAGTGGGAAGAAAATAATCTAAAAACTATCTTTGGTATTTGTATGTCATTGATTTTTTCTTTCCAAATTTCAGTTGCCATCTTTAAATTTACTATAAGCCAAGAGTTCAAAGTTAGAACTTACTGTTCTAGAGAGAATGAAAAAGAAACAGGAAGGGAAATGACATCTTTTCACATCCTGAATAAACCAATTTTGACATTGATAGGGAAAGCGGGTTGATTCATAATAGGTCAGATGTGATGGGAAGCCCATAATGAGACATTAGTTCCATTGTGGTTTGGCTGTGTGAACTGCCTGGCTGCAGGGTGTTGAGCAAGCGGCAAGCTCAGATTCATGCCTTTTCCTTGTGAACATAAAACATTCTTCGTTTGTAGGCCAAAAGTTCATGCTTTTTAAAATAGGGATAGAAGTTTAAGAAAAGGGTGTTGATTATCTCTTTATCTGAGAATGAGGAAAGCTGTGATGGTCATTGGAAGGACTTTCTGAGGAGGTAACGCTTGAGGTAAGCACCAAATGACCAAAAGAAACCTGATATCTAAAGATCATAATAACTGCTTATGAGGTAGAGGCACCAAGCTAGTGCAAAAAATGAGTGCCTGCCTCAAACACACAAAAGATCACTTTGCTGGGAGAGGAGCAGCTAGTTTGCAGAGCTGGGGGATATTGAGAAGAATCCAGAGTCCAACAATATGGCTCATACCGTTCCTGTGGCTATAAAGTCACAGCTTCAGTGGCCACCATGCTAGGCTCTGACTGACAAGAAGAGACCCCTGGAGCCTACAACTGGCTGGATAAGACCCATGGAGAGCCTAGTTTCCCAGCAACTTCCTGGAGGGCTGGTTAACACAAATCAGACATGTGGTGGACTCCATAAATGGACTTTGACCAATGAAAGACAGGGGATAGGAAGGGATCAGCAGATAACTGGCTTGATCTTCCTCTCTCTGAGGGCTGGTCCTAAGACCAAGCACCCAGTAAAACCGTGGCCAGCCCAACAACACACCCTCTTGTATTTGCTCTCCCTCCCTTCTTGCCTTACTTGGCGTTTCCCCTCACTCTAGCTTCCTGTGATTGTACTCTCTCAGAAAGAGTTCACACTAAGCTTTTACCTCAGGCTGTTTTCTAGGAAATCTATGCTAAGATGCATATATTAATTCTTTTAATCTTTACAGAAATCTCAAGAGATCAGTGTTATAAATATTGCCAAGAAATAGATAACGAAACTGAACACAGAAGTTAGGTAACTTGCCAGAGTCATACAGCTGGTCAGTGGCCAACCTGAGCTGTGAACACAAGACATCCAGCTGGACAGCCACTGCGCTCTACTTTCATGTAGACACTGGCCATGTCTATGGTGCAGGGGCTGCTTTCAGGCTGGCCCTGCAACTCCTTGCATATGAGTCAACTATTCTCAGAAAGAGCTGCCTGTCTCTCTTCCATCTCCCAGGAGAGCTCATGATGCACATTGTTAGGGCCCCTCAGACGACACCTCTGGACTCATTGGACTAGAAGGGGCCAGGCCTGAGAAATTACCTAGGCTTCATCAGCAGTATCATTAACCATTTATCAAACTTCTATTCTGGGCTGAGCACTGTTCCAGGTGCTAAGAATTCCAAGTTATCAGAGATGGCAACAATACTCACTCTGGAGAGATGGGGAAACAGAGCAAATACAGAAAAGTAGGGCTAAGGCTAGGATGAGGCTAGTGAGACACTTGCCTTGCATGCAAAATTCAAGGGAGTGACAAAAAACTCAATAGTCAATATAAATAATATTTTAATGCAGTATTTTTTAAAAGTTAATTAATGCAAAGAAATTTATGATGAACAAATTATCAAAATTTTAAATAAAGACAGGATCAGTAACTGCCAGGCCAAGCCATATTAGAGCTGGAGGCAAAATGAATAATCAGTAATACTGATTCTCACCCTAGTACCACACTGAAGAAAGGAATAAAGAGTTCGAAGTGCATATGTCCATTTCTACAGCCCTCGAGGCCACACTCAACCCCACAGTAGAATCAAAACTCATTTAAAATAACTTCAGGGCGTAGAACTAACTAATACACACATTTGAATGCTTTGTACAAAGATTAAGATGAACAGTTACAATCCATTTCCAGCACTCTGCTCTCCTACAACCATTCTTTAAGCATAAAATAATATTATTCAAAATTAAAATTAACTTGAAATTGTTAAAATAGTAAATTTCACTGTGAAAAGGGAAAAAAAGTCACTATTTTCTTATTGATTTTTTTTAATCTTACAGTTAAATAAAAGGTATGATTACCAATGACTGAAAATGTTAATATAACTAGTACATGAGAAAACTGAAAATAGAATAGAAGCACTAGTTTATTATATTTATATTTTTATTCAATCCTGCTAACATGAAGGCAGGAATCCTTGGGTGGAGCAACATTTAAAGTGCTCAGCTGCTAACTGAAATTTTGGAGGTTTGAGTCCACCCAAAGGTGACTCTGAAGTAAGGCTTGTGGAGCTATTTCGGAAAAATCAGCAACCAAAAACCCTAAGGAGCACAATTCTACTCTAACACACGTGGGGTGACCATGAGCCAGAATCGACTCAACAGCAACTGGTTCTACTGGTTATGCTGACTGATAATAATAGCTAGCAATATGCAATGATTTATAATTAGAAAAATAATTTCAATTTCCAAAACTATAAATTCCTCATTTAAAATTACAAAACTAAATGCTTTTACATATGCCAACTCTGAGATAGGAGGCCTGGTGGCAGAGTAGTTAAGCACTCAGCAGCTAATTGAGAGGCCAGGGTTTTGAACCCACCAGCTGCTCAGTGAGAAAAAGATGTGGAAGTCTGTTTTCATAAAGATCACTGCTTTGGAAACCCTATGGGACAGTTCTGCTCTGTCCTATAGTGTCTCTATTAGTTGGAATTGACTCGATGGCAGTGGGTAACTCTGAAATACTCAGATGAGAAAATATTCTTATGTCTGTGAGGAATTATCTCCTGGGTTGAGAAAAAAGATTCTTTGACGGTATGAAGTTCTGCCTGAATTGATATACTGTATCCAAATACACCGCCACTTGTCTGTCAGTTTGTCATACTGTGCTGGCTTTCGTGTTGTTGTGATGCTGTAAGCTATGCCACCGGTATTTCAAAATACCAGCAGGGTATTCGTGGTGGACAGGTTTCATACTAAGACAGACTGAGGAGAAGGACCTGGTGATCTACTTCTGAAAAAATTGGCCAGTGAAAACCTTATGGACAGCAGCAGAACATTGTCTGAAACAGTGCCAGAAGATGAGCCCCTTCAGATTGGCAGGCACTCAAAATACAACTGGGGAACAGCTGCCTCCTCAAAGTAGAGTTGACTGTAATGATGTGGATGGAGTAAAACTTTCAAGACAGTTATTTGCTGATGTGGCACGACTTAAAATGAGAAGAAATAGCTGCAAACGTCCATTAGTAATCGGAACATGGAATGTAAGAAGTATGAATCAAAGAAAATTGAAAGTCGTCAAAATGAAATGGAATGAATAAAGGTTAATATCCTAGGCATTAGTGAGCTGAAATGGACTGGTATTGGCCATTTTGAATCAGACAGTTGTGGTCTACTACACCAGGGATGACAAACTGAAGAAGAATGGTATGGCATTCATCATCAAAAGGAACATTTCAAGATCTATCCTAAATTGCAATGCTGTCTGTGATAGGATAATACGCATACGCCTAAAAGGAAGACCAGTTAATATGACTTTACACACCAACTACTAATGCCAAAGATGAAGAAATTAAAGATTTTTACCAACTTCTGCAGTCTGAAATTGATCGAACATGTAATCAAGATGCATTGATAATCACTGGTGGTTGGAATGCAAAAGTTGGAATCAAAGGAGAAGGATCAGCAGTTGGAAAATATGACCTTGATGAGAGAAACAATGTCAGAGATCATATGACAGAATTTTGCAATACAAACAACTTATTCAGAGGAAATAACTTTTTTCAACAACATAAATGGTGACTATACCTGTGGACCTTGCCAGATGGAATACGCAGGAATCAAATCAGCTACATCTGTGGAAAGAGACACAGCCAGGGACAGACTGTGGAACAGACCATCAATTGCTTATATGCAAATTCAAGTTGAAGCTGAATAAACTTAAAATAAGTCCACGAGAGCCAAAGAACAACCTTGAGTATATTCCACCTGAATTTAGAGACCATCTCAAGAATAGACTTGAAGCATTGAACACTAATGACTGAAGACTAGACGAGTTATGGGATGACATCAAGGACATCATACATGAAGAAAGCAAAAGGTCATTAATAAGACACAAAAGAAAGAAAAGACCAAAATAGATGTCAGAAGAGACTCTGAAATTTGCTCTTGAACTTAGAGTAGTTAAATCAAAAAGAAGAAATGAAGTAAAATAGCTGAACAGAAGATTTCAAAGAGCAGCTGGAGAAGACAATGTAAAGTATTATAACGACATGTGCAAAGACCTGGAGTTAGAAAACCCAAAGGGAAGAACATTCTTAGCATTTCTCAAACTGAAAGAACTGAAGAAAAAAACTTGAGCCTCGAGTTACAAGATTGAAGGATTGTATGGGCAAAAAATTGAATGGCATAGGAAACATGGAAGGAATACAGAGTCACTGTACCAAAAAGAATTGGTCGACATTCAACCATTTCCGGAGGTAACATATGGTCAAGAACTGATGGTGCTGAAGGAAGAAGTCCAAGCAGCACTGAAGGCATTGGCAAAAAAAAAAAAAAAAATGGCTTGAGGAATTGACGGAATACCACTTGAAATGTTTTAACAAACAGACGCAACGCAGGAACTGCTCACTTGTCTATACCAAGAAATTTGGAAGACAGCTACCTGGCCAACCAACTAGAAGAAATCCATATGGCCAACCAACTGTAAGAAAACCATATTCCTGCCCATTCCAAAGAGAGGTGATTCAACAAAATGTGGAAATTATCAAATAATATCATTAATATCACAAGCAAGTAACATTTTGCTGAAGACAATTCAGAAATGATTGCAACAGTACATCGACAAGGAATTGCCAGAAATTCAAGCTGAATTCAGAAGAGGACGTCGAACAAGGGATATCATCGCTGATGTCAGATGAATCTTGGCTGAAAGCAGAGAATACCAGAAATACGTTTACCTGTGTTTTATTGACTATTCAAAGGCATTCGACTGTGTGGATCATCATGACAAATTATGGATAACATTTCTAAGAATGGGAATTCCAGAACACTTAATTGTCCTCATGCGGAACCCGTGCATAGACCGAGAGGCAGTCATTCTAATAGAACAAGGGATATTGCATGGTTTAAAGTCAGGAAAGGTGTGTGTCAGGGTTGCGTCTTTTCACCATATTTATTCTATCTGTATGCTGATCAAATAATCCAAGGAGCTGGACTATATGCAGAAGAACGAGGCATCAGTACTGGAGGAAGGCTCATTAACAAACTTTGATATGCAGACGACACAATCTTGCTTGCTGAAAGCGAAGAGAACTTGAAACTCACTGATGAAGATTGAAGGCTACAGCTTTCAGTATGGATTACACCTTAATAGAAACAAAACCAAAAAAAGAAAAACTTCACAACTGGACCAATAAGCAAGATCATGACAAACAGAGAAAATATTGAAGTTGTCAAGGATTTTATTTTACTTGGATCCACAATCAATGTCCATGGAAGCAGCAGTCAAGAAATCAAACAACGTATTGCATTGGGCAAATCTACCTCAGAAAACCTCTTTAGAGTGTTAAAAAGCAAAGATTTTAACTTGAGGACTAAGGTGTGCCTGGCCCAAGCCATAGTGTTTTCAGTCACCTCATATGCAGGCAAAAGCTGCACAATGAATGAGGAAGACAGAAGAATTGATGCATTTGAATTATGGTATTGGAGAATAATCTTGCATATATCATGGACTGCCAGAAGAATGAACAAATCTGTCTTGAAAGAGGTATGGCCAGAATGCTCCTTAGAAGCAAGGATGGGGAGACTTCTCACATACTTTGGACATGTTATCAGGAAGGGCCAGTCCCTAGAGAAGGACATCATGTGTGGTAAAGTAGAGGGTCAGCAGAAAAGAGGAGGACCCTCAAGAAGATGAATTGACACAGTGGCTGCAGCAATAGACTCAAACGTGGCAAAGATCATAGGGATGGCACAGGCAGTGTTTTGTTCTGTTGTACATGAGGTTGCTGTGAGTCAGAGCCAACTTGATGGCACCTGACAACAACAACAACATTCAGATACATCAAAAACTTTCTGTGTAGGTGTGAAATCAGTACAAGGAGAGCTGACCTAAGAAAAGGCTTATATGAAAGCTGCTCCACTAATAGGTGGAGGGTTGGGGTAGGGGCACAGGCATAGAGAAAGGTAGGGAAATTCCCACCTTGAGAGAAGAGCAAAAGGGAATACCCACACAACATCAGTGATAACTTGGCATTGATTTAACTTCCTCTTCCTATGCTTGCTGAAACACTTCTTTAAAACGAAACAAAATACAGCAACAACAACAAAAAGCCTTCTTTCTTTTACCACTGAACAACATGCTAACTGTAAGACTGCTAAATCGTACTTTCCCGGCAGGTCAGGTTGTAACTTGATTTAACTGCTTTTGCACTGGGACAAACGGAGAGAAAGTGACTATCCTTCCCCATCTCACGCAGCCTTAGTCCTTTTTTGCCAAGTTTTATAAATATGCCACATTGTTGGTATTTTCTTTGTATTCCTGTAGCCTACAGACATGCTGGAACTTCTTTGACTTTTCTTAACCCCTTATTTGTGGGCCATGTAGCTGATAGAAGTCTTGCGTGTACCAAAGGGATAAACTCTCCTTTCATATTAAACAACAGTTTGGGAAAATGTACTTCTTAATAAACATTCAAAATGAGTTAAGAAGTACAATTTCTACTAGTGGGTTCCTATGTGCATATTATAAAGGTGTGTTAGTCAGGTGTCTCACACACTAAAAATAAAATCAATGAGCTTTGGTGCATTTAGCGATTATGCCTTTAATTAGGAGTTTCGTCAGTATGACCATTCCAGTGCACACACACCCATAGGCACACACACGACACATACACATGCATGGTTCAGGGTTCAAGAAAACCTACAAATTTCAAGTACAGTAACATTCTTATAACAACAACATTCTTATATTTAGCCCATAGGACAGGCTGTAAATTTCACAATCATTAATTTCCTTTTGAACTTTCTTTTTTTTTTTTTTTTTTGTAATCCATTTAAATAAACATGATTCTAGAGAAAACTTGAAAGGCAGCATTTCAGTGCTTTTGTTCCAGTACTTTTTAGTGCTGAAACAGGATATTGGGGGGGAAAAACCCCCCCATAGTTAATCTTAATACTCTAATGAGGATATATTTTAAAGTCTGTGGTTGTTAGGTGCCACCCAGTCGGTTCCAACTCATAGTGATCCTACGTACAACAGAACAAAACACTGCTCGGTCCTGCGTCATCCTCACAATTGTTGTTATGTTTGAGCCCATTGTTGCAGCCACCGTATTAATCCATCTTGTTAAGGGTCTTCCTCTTTTTCATTGACTCTCTACTTTACGAAGCATGATATCCTTCTCCAGAGACTGGTCTCTCCTGATAACATGTCCAAAGTATGTGAGATGCAGTCTCACCATCCTTGCTTCTAAGGAGCACTCAGGGTATACTTCTTTCAAGACAGATTTGTTCATTCTTCTGGCAGTCCATGGTATATTCAATATTCTTCTCCAACACCACAATTCAAATGTGTCAGTTCTTCTTCGGTCTTCCTTATTCATTGTCCAGCTTTTGCATGCATACGAGGCAACTGAAAATACCATGGTCTGGATCAGGCGCACCTTAGTCTTCAGAATGACATCTTTGCTTTTGAACACTTTAAAAAGGTCTTTGCAGCAGATTTGCCCAATGCAATGCATTGTTTGATTTCTTGACTGCTGCTTCCATGGACATTGATTGTGGATCCAAGTAAAATAAAATCCTTGACAACTTCAATATTTTCTGTTTATCATGATTTTGCTTATTTGTCCAGTTGTGAGGTTTTTTGTTTTCTTTGTGTTGAGGTGTAATCCATACTGAAGGCTGTGGTCTTTGATCTTCATCAGTAAGTGTTTTCAGTCCTCTTCACTTTCAGCAAGCAAGTTTGTGTCATCTGCATATCACAGATAGTTAATGAGTCTTCCTCCAATCCTGATGCCCTGTTCTTCTTCACATAGTCCAGCTTCTTGGATTATTTGGTTAGCATACAGATAGAATAAATGTGGTGAAAGGATGCAACTCTGACACACACCTTTCCTGACTTTAAACCATGCAATATCCCTTGTTCTGTTAAAATGACTGCTTCTTGGTCTATGTACAGGTTCCACATGAACACAAGTGTTCTGGAATTCCCGTTCTTAAACATTCCCATAATTTGTTATGATCCACACAGTCAAATGCCTTTGAATAGTCAATAAAACACAGGTAAACATCTTTCTGGTATCTCTGCTTTCAGCCAAGATCCATCTAACATGAGCCATGATGCCCGTCGTTCTACGTCCTCTTCAGAATTCGGCTTGAATTTATGGCAGTTCCCTGTCAATGTACTGCTGCAACCTTTTTTGAATTACCTTCAGCATAATTTTACTTGTGTGTGATTTTAACAATTTTGTTAGATAATTTCCAAATTCAATTGAATCACCTTTCTTTGGAATAGGCTTAAATATAGATCTCTTCCAGTTCATTGGCAGGGTAGCTGTCTTCCAAATTTCTTGGCATAGACCAGTGAGTGCTTCCAGGGTTGCAGCTGCTTGTTGAAACATCTCAATTGGTATTCTGTCAATTCTTGGAGCTTTGTTTTTTTGCCATTGCTTTCAGTGCATCTTGGACTTCTTCCTTCAGTACCATCGATTCATGATCATAAAGTCTAGTCTTGATATTTAGTTAAGTCTCTAGTTTTTCATGACTGTGCATTGAACACTTAGATTCTTTTGGAATTTATATTGGACCCAAGCTTCCACTTATGAGATAAGTGCAAAAATGTGTGTTTAATGCACATGTTTAAGCTCTGTGCAAGTTCTGCCCTGTGAAAAATTTCAAATGTAAGTTGACAAAACCTAGAAAACTATAACACCTATATATTCATGTAAAAAGCAGTCTAATTATTCCAAGTCAAAAAAGAGAGGGTAAAATCATTTTTTAGATTTCAGTTTTGAATATCATCATTCGTCTTTTCTTCTCAGTAGAAATAGTGTATTCATGTTCTAAAAAACAGCAGCAAAAACAAAATGCAGATTAATCTTATTTTATAATCTGTATATTTCATATCTCCAGATGTAGAATTAGAAATAGAATAGGGGAGTGGTTGAAAGAGAAAGAAAAATAATATTTAGAACCATTTTCCCCCCTAAAAAGATAACAGTATAAAGCATTGGTACACAGACTTCCCAGCTATGAATAGTGATATTATTTGGCCTGATTAATGCTATAATCTCTGAAACTTTAAATATGTGTGGCCAGAGATTATTTCTTTTTTATTTTCATTCTCATTTGTTTGAAGGGTTAAGGTAGCCACTATAAACTGGAGGACCACAAGAGAGAACTCATTCACTAAATAAAATAAATTAAGTCCTGGGAACCATATGATTTATAGAAAATATTGAGCAAAGAACTAACACCCTAAAACTATGTTTATATTTATTAACCTCACAGTTACATCTTCATATGAGAATAAAGAGTGATGTCTGTGTTCAACTTGAGGTTCATACATGTCTATTATAGTAGTTTGGTTGTCTACCAAAAATCTAACTACGTGAGGCGGGAACCAGGAGCGCAGCCAGGCGAGTGGGTGGCTGGAGGCGGCGGCGCAGAGCGGCGCCAAGGCCAGGGGCTGCCAAAGCCAGTGGGAGCCTGTCCTCATCGTCTCCTGTCACCCCCTGCCGGGTCTCCAGCAATGGTCCCTGCGGCGCGGACGCCTGGCATGGGAGAGAAAGAAGGAGCCCTCATGGCACAGTGGTTAAGCGCTCAGCTGCAAACCGAAAGGTCAGGGGTTTGAACTCACTCAGCTGCTCCACAGGAGAAGAGATCCAGCTATTTGCCCCCATAAAATTACAACAACAGGAGTTCCGGCAAAATGGCACTCTAGGCAGAAGCACCACGCCGTCCCTCCACAGCAAAGATCCGAAAAAGTAAGCCGAATGGAGAATACAACAATCCTGAAACCCTAAAACATCAAATGAAGAGATAAAGAACTCAGCCAAGCACCAAATGGAGTGAGAAAACTGACAGAGAACGGGCAAGGAGAGATTCATGCAGAGGTCCCCTACCAGCTAACGCAGTGCATATCCGCCATCTTGGACTCCTATTGAAGATCAGCAAGCGGGGGTACGAGAAAGCAGCTTCACGGAGCTTCCAGCAGAAGACAAAACAACCGGTAATTGGCGATATACGCTTTCCCACCCCCCACCCTTCTTCACCCCAACTCGGCCTCCTCTGCTTCCTGCAGCCACAGTCTCTTGACTGGGAAACAGTGGCTGCTTGGATTCCACACACCTGAACGGGTGGTTCTCTGAGTGCCGTTTGTTGGCTGCTGGTGTTGCTTTTTTTTTCTTTTTCCTGCTTCTTTTGATTTCTTGCTTGCCTCTCGCCACCTCCCCCTCCCTTCGCTCAAGTACCTGGCTCCGTGTGCCATCTTTGCTTCTTCCTGAGGGGCTGTGGAGCTCCATTCGAGTGTGGAACTGCTTCCCGGTTTGGGCTGCCATGCTGGTGGGATCCTGGGGCTTTTGTTCGTTTGTTTGTTTTCTTTTCCTTTTCTTGAGTTGGGAGCCCTTTCTGGCCAAGCTGAGCTGCGTGGCAGGGAGACTCCCCTTCGGCTTCCACAGACGTACAGAGGGATCCCTGAGAACATTTCTTTTTACGTTGTTTTTTTTTTTTTTTTCTGTTTCTTTGGGGGGAGTCTTTCTTTTTTTTTTATTTGTTTTGTTTTCTTTTTCCTCTTTTTACCTTTTTGTCTTTCTTCATTGCTCAGTTTCTCGTCTCTCTATATCTTCCTTCTCTTTCTGTTCCCTGAATACCTGACGTTGTTTACCTCTACGCCTTCTAGCCAGGCTGTATTGCAACACCTGAGAGCGACTTCCCCAGACCTCATAGCTGCACCGGTGGGATCCCTGGGAACTTTGTGGTTCTTTAACCTTTCTGATTCTTATTTATTCATTCTTTTCTTTTCTTCCTCCTCCCCTTTCTGTTTTTCTCCATTTCAGAGTCTCTCATCTCTCCACTCCAATGGCAAGCTCCCTTAGCATTCTGTTTTGTTTGTTTTTATGTTTTTGGCTCCTGTTCCTCTCTCCTCTCTCCCATATCCATCTTCGCTCCACACATAAGAACCTCCCTGCTGAATCCTGCCTACCTGCACTGTGCACTTGACATCACACCACCAAGCAGCACAGGTACAGCCTACTGGAACCTACCCTGCACTGATTACCGACCCGCTCTGGTGGCTGTAGTAAGTGCCACAAACAACCCATCCCAGTAGCTCCTCT
The DNA here is from genome assembly GCA_030035585.1 of Dugong dugon. Taxonomy (NCBI): domain Eukaryota; kingdom Metazoa; phylum Chordata; class Mammalia; order Sirenia; family Dugongidae; genus Dugong; species Dugong dugon. The sequence goes on from CM057464.1 coordinate 157,764,342, forward strand.
TCAGCTAGACCGGCCCTGCTGTACCATATCTGAGTGACTGACCCTGCCAGTTGAAGAAGGAGGCAAAAAGTATTGTGCCCACAGACAAGCAAACAACAAAGAACACACAGTCTGCCTGCTCAGACATAGTCAAATCTTTTTTTAAAAAAGGGATGAAACAAACAAATCTACAATCAATAAATGAGAAAAATAACTACTGAATGCCCCGAAGACAGCAGACAATAACAAAACATTTACAAAAACAGGACACGATGGTTCCAGTAGGCGTCCAAAATAAAACACCAGATGACTCTCCTCTGGAAGAAAATGCACTAGAACTACCTGAAAGGAAATTCAAATCTCTAATACTCAGAATTCTCCAAGAACTGAGGCAAAAAGCTGACAAACAGGAGGAAAAAATACACAAATTCATGGAAAATACGGACAAAAAATTGGAAGAATTCAGGAAAATAATGCAGGAACAAAATGCCAAAATAAATTCACAACTAGAAATTATACAAAGACAACAATTAGAAATTCAAAAGAAAAACAACAAGATTTCAGAAATGGACGATGTCATAGAAGGGCTGAGAAGCAGATCTGAAACGGTGGAAGACAGAATCAGTGGCATTGAAGACAAACACTTGGATACAACTCTGTTTCAGGAAAACTCAGAAAAAAAAAAAAAACAAAGAAAAATGAAGAGACCCTGAGAGTTATGTGGGACACAATCAAAAGCAAAAATCTGCAAGTGATTGGAATTCCAGAACAGCGGGAGAAAACAGAAAACCCAGAGAGGATCATTGAGGAACTGCTGACAGAAAACTTCCCCAATATCATGAAAGATGAAAAGCTGGCCATCCAAGAAGCTCAACGAACCCCACATAAAAGAGACCCCAAAAGAAAATCACCAAGGCGTATCATATTCACACTCGCCAAAACCAAAGACAAACAAAGAATCCTGAGAGTAGCTAGCAAAAAACAAGAAGTCACGTACAAAGGAGAAACAATAAGATTAAGCTCAGATTATATGGCAGAAATCACGCAGGCAAGAAGGCAATGGGATGACATATATAAAATCTTGAAAGAAAAAAATTGCCAGCCAAGGATAATATATCCTGCAAAACTCTCGTTCAATTTTGACGGTGCAATTAGGTCATTTCCAGATAAACAGAAATTAAGGGAATATGTAAAAGTCAAACCAAACTTACAAGAATTATTAAAGCGAGTTCTTCAATCTGAGGACAAACAGCTTCAGCCCACAAGCAGAACCTAGGACGCAGGATCATACCAGCCAGATACCTATCTAGGAAATGAACTCGCAAGGACTATCCAAAACCAAAAGAAATACAACAGGGAATCAGAGCAGTTAATCAGGAAATGACAACAACATCAAAACAATAAAAGAGGGAATAAACGGCATAGGTATAGAACCTTCTAATGGAGAGGAAGACAAGGCAATACCAAGTAATGGTAGACTGCTTCAAACTTAGAAAGATAAGGGTAAAATTTATGGTAACCACAAAGAAGGTTAACAAACATGCTCATAAAAAAAGAGGAAAAACATAAAGTCTCAGCAAAAATAAAATCTACAAAAACAAAAGAAATGAAAAAAATCCACAAACAAAAGTAACTCAGCACAAGAGAGTAAGAAGAACAAAGAAAACTTCAGCACCACAAAAAAAAGCACTACAAAATAACAGCAACAAACCCACATCTATCAAGAATTATACTGAATGTAAATGGACTCAATGCACCCATAAAGAGATGGAGAGTGACAGAATGGATAAGAAAACAGGATCCATCAATATGCTGTCTACAGGAGACACACCTTAGAAACAACGATGTGAATTTATTAAAAGTTAAAGGTTGGAAAAAAATATATCAAGCTAACAACTACCAAAAAAGAACAGGAGTGGCAATTCTAATCTCAGATAAAATAGATTTTACAACGAAATCTACCATAAAAGACAAAGAAGGACACTATATAATGATTAAGGGGACGATCCATCATGAAGACATAACCATAATAAACATCTACGCACCCAATGACAGGGCTCCAAAATACATAAACCAAACTCTAACAACACTGAAAAGAGAAATTGACAGTTCCACAATAATAGTAGGAGATTTCAACACACCACTCTCAGTAAAGGACAGAACAACTAAGAAGAAACTCAGCAAAGATACAGAAGACCTCAAGGGCACAATCAGCCAACTTGACCTCATAGACATATATAGAACACTCCATCCAGCCACTGCAAAGTACACGTTCTTTTCCAATGCACATGGAACGTTTTCCAGAATAGACCACATCTTAGGCCACAGAGCAATCCTCAACAAGATCCAAAATGTTGAGATAATTCAAAGTATCTTCTCTGACCACAATGCCATCAAGGTAGAAATTAACACTAGAAAGAGCAAGGAAAAAAAATCAACTACATGGAAACTGGATAATACCCTGCTTACACATCAGTGGGTAATAGAAGAAATCAGAGATGGAATCAAAAAATTCCTAGAATCAAATGAGAATGAAAACACATCATACCAAAACCTTTGGGACACAGCAAAGGCAGTCCTCAGAGGACAATTTATACCAATAGATGCACATATCAAAAAAGAAGAAAGGGACAAAATCAAAACATTAACTACAGAACTCAAACAAATAGAAAGAGAACAGCAAAAAAAGCCCACAACCACTGGAAGAAAGGAAATAGTAAAGATCAGAGCAGAAATAAATGAAATAGAGAACAGAAAAACAATAGAAAGAATCAACAAAACCAAAAGTTAGTTCTTTGAAAGAATCAACAAAATTGACAAACCACTGGCCAGAATGACAAAAGAAAAACAGGGGAGGACACAAATAACCCAAATAAGAAATGAAATGGGGGACATTACAACAGACCCAACTGAAATAAAAAGGATTGTAACAGAATATTATGAAAAACTATACTCTAACAAATTTGAGGACCTAGAGGAAATGGATAAATTTCTAGAAACACACAGCCTACCCAAACTACAACAAAGTGACGTTGAAAATCGGAACAGACCCATAACAAGAGAAGAGACTGAAAAGCTAATAAAAAAAAACTCCCAACCAAAAAAAGCCCTGGCCCAGATGGCTTCACTGGAGAGTTCTACAAAACATTTACAGAAGAGCTTGTACCAGTACTACTCAAGTTATTTCAGAGCATAGAAGAGGAAGGAACACTTCCAAATTCATTCTATGAAGCCAGCATAACACTGATACCAAAATCAGGAAAAGATGTCACAAAAAAAGAAAATTACAGACCAATATCTCTCATGAATACAGGTGCAAAAATTCTGAACAAAATTCTAGCCAATAGAACTCAGCATCATATCAAAAAAATAATATACCACGACCAAGTAGGATTCATACCAGGTATGCGAGGATGGTTCAACATTAGAAAATCAATCAACGTAATCCACCACATAAATAAAAGGAAAGAAAAGAATCACATGATCATCTCAATTGACGCAGAAAAGTCATTTGACAAAGTCCAACACCCATTCCTGATAAAAACTCTCAATCAAATAGGTATAGAAGGGAAATTTCTCAACATAATAAAGGGCACCTATGCAAAACCAATGGCCAACATCATTCTTAATGGAGAGAGGCTGAAAACATTCCCCTTGAAAACAGGAACAAGACAAGGATGCCCTTTATCACCACTCCTATTTAACATTGTGCTGGAAGTTCTAGCTAGAGCAATAAGGCAAGAAAAAGAAATCAAGGGCATCCAAATAGGTAATGAAGAAGTTAAACTGTCCCTGTTTGCAGATGATATGATACTATACACAGAAAACCCTAAAGACTCCATGAGAAATCTACTGGAACTAATAAAAAGATTCAGCAGAGTAGCAGGAGACAAGAGAAACATTCAAAAATCAGTTAGATTCCTATACACCGGTAAGGAGAACGATGAAAAGGAAATCAGGAAAACAATACCATTTTCAATAGCCCCGAAAAAGATAAAATACTTAGGAATAAATCTGACCAGGCATGTAAAAGACCTATACAAAGAAAACTACAAAACACTACTGCATGAAAGCCAAAGGGATCTACATAAATGGAAAAACATACCATGCTCATGGATAGGCAGACTCAACATTGTGAAAATGACAATTCTACCCAAAGCAATTTACAAATACAATGAAATCCCGATCCAAATACCAACAACATTCTTCAAAGAGATGGAAAAACTAATCATTAACTTTATACGGAAAGGGAAAAAGCCCCGAATAAGTAAAGCACTACTGAAGAAGAAGAATAAAGTGGGAGGACTCACACTACCTGACTTCAGAACCTACCATACAGCTACAGTAGTCAAAACAGCCTGGTACTGGTACAACGACAGATACATTGACCAATGGAACAGAATTGAGAACCCAGATGTCAATCCATCCACCTACGGTCACCTGATCTTCGACAAGGGCCCAAAGTCCATCAAATGGGGAAAAGACAGTCTTTTTAACAAATGGTGCTGGCAAAACTGGATATCCATCTGCAAAACAATGAAACAGGGCCCATACCTCACACTGTAAACAAAAACTACTTCAAAATGGATCAAAGACCTGAATATAAAGCCTAAAACTATAAAGTTCATAGAAGAAAACATAGGACCAACCCTTCAGGCCTTAATACAGGGCATTAACAGGATACAAATCATAACCACCAACGCACAAACCCCAACAGATAAGCTAGATAACTGGGATCTTCTAAAAATCAAACACCTATGCTCTTCAAAAGACTTCACCAAAAGAGTAAAAAGAGAACCTACAGACTGGGAAAAAATTTTTGGACAGCACAAGTCAGACAAAGGTCTAATCTCCATAATCTACAAGAAAATCCAACACCTCTACAACAAAAAGACAAACAATCTTATCAAAAAATGGGCAAAGGAAATGAACAGACACTTCACCAAAGAAGACATTCAAATGGCCAACAGACACATGAGGAAATGCTCGCGATCACTAGCCATTAGAGAAATGCAAATTAAAACCACAATGAGATACCATCTCACCCCGGCATTACTGGCACGAATCAAAAACACTGGAAATAACAAATGTTGGAGGGGCTACAGGGAGATGGGAACTCTTATGCACTGCTGGTGGGAATGCAAAATGATACAACCATTTTGGAAAATGATATGGCGCTTCCTCAGAAAGCTAGAAATAGACATACCACTTGATCCAGCAATCCCGCTCCTAGGAATATATCCTAGAGAAGTAAGAGTCGTCACTCGAAGAGACATATGCACACCTATGTTCATGGCAGCATTGTTCACAATAGCAAAACGATGGAAACAACCTAGATGCCAATCAACAGATGAATGGATAAACAAACTATGGTACATACACACAATGGAGTACTATGCAATGAGAAAGAACAACAATGAATCTGTGAACCATCTCATAACATGGATGAAACTGGAGGACATTATGCTGAGTGAAATAAGTCAATCACAAAAGGACAAATATTGTATGAGACCTCTATTGTAAAAACCCATGACAAAGTTCACACACAAAATGTAACAATCTTTGTTGGTTACCAGGGATGGGAGGGGTGAGGGGGAAATATTAAATAGACAATAGATAACTGGTATCTTGGGTGAAGGGTGAGACAGTACACAATACAGGAGAAACTAGCACAACTTGTACAAGGAAAGGCCATGGAAGCCCCATAGACACATCCAAACTCCCTGAGGGACTGAATTGCTGGGCGGAGGGCTGTGGGGACCATGGTCTCGGGGAACATCTAGCTCAATTGGCATGACACAGCTTATAAAGACAATGCTCTACATTCTACCTCGGTGAGTAGTGTCTGGGGTCTTAAAAGCCTGTGAGCGGCCATCTAAGATACTCCACTGGTCTCATCCCCTCAGGAGCAAGGGAGAATGAAGAGAACAGGATACAAGGAAAAGATTAGTCCGAAGGACTAATTGTCCACAGCTACCAAGGCCTCCACCGGACTGAGTCCAGTACAGCTAGATGGTGCCTGGCTACCACCACTGACTGCTCTGACCAGGATCACAACAGAGGGTTCTGGACAGAGCTGGAGAAGGTTGTAGAGCATAATTCTAACTCACAAAAAAAAGACCAGATTTACTGGCCTAAAGGAGACTGGAGAAACCCTGAGAGTATGGCCCCTAGACACCCTTTTAGCTCAGTGGTGAAGTTACCTCCGAGGTTCACTGTTCAGCCTGGGAGTGGACAGCCCTGTAAAACCAAATGAGACTAACGAGGTACAGGAGTCCAGTGACAACGGCCAGAAAGCAGAAGGGGAGAAGGAAGCTGGTGATAGGGAACCCAAGGTTGAGTAAGGATATTGTTGATGTGTTGTGAGATTGTTAACTATTGTCATAGTGCAACATTTGTAGTAACACTTAAATGAGAAACTATTTTGTTCTGTAAGCCTTCATCTTAAGTGAGAATAACAGCACAATTGGAAGAGCGTAGTCAATGTCACTGAACTGTACATGCAGAAATTTTTGAAACGGTGTATCTTTGGCTATGTGTATTTTCACCAAAAAAAAAAAAAAAAAGGTTGAGAGGGCTGATATGTCGTGGGGTTGTTAAACCAATGTCATAAAACAACGTGTACTTCTGTTTCATGAGAAACTATTTGTTCTGTAAGCCTTCACCTGAAGTACAATTAAAAAAAAAAGAAAGAAAGAAAAAAAAATTACCAAAAAAAAAAAAAAATCCAACTACGTGAAAGTCCAAAGTGTCCCCTGGGAGAAAACCCATTCTAAAAAAAGAGTGCCAGACATGTGTGTCAGATTTAGTTATGATACAGTTTTTTTTTTTTTTTTTAAAGCGTTAGTGGTCAGAGTCATTCTCAGAGTGACTCTATATATATGACAGAGTAGAACTACCTCATAGGGTTTCCTAGGCTGTAATCTTTATGGGTGCATATTGCCAAGTCTTTTCCCCCTCGGAGATACTGGTGGGTCCAAACCACCAACCTTTGGTTAGTAGCCTAGAGCTTAATCATTGCACCACCAGGGCTCCTTGTATAGGGCCCCTATGAGTTGGAATCAGCTGATGGCACACAACAACAGAGGTCAGATGGGAGGAGGTTCTGAGTACAACAAGGTGATTTTCCCCCAATTCTCCCCTCACCCCCCGTCCAGCTCCCAAGTGCTGAGTTGGCCACAAAGTTGTTATACTAAATGGGTGACATCAGGACACAGGTACAAGGATTATGGGGAAAAATGTAACCCTTAGAGGTGGAGACAGCACCACCTTCTCTTGTTGAGGACACAACCTGGTGGTGGTACGTGGAAAACTCCCGAGAACACAGTGCCCCTTGGGCTCACGAGGAGTCCAGCACAACAGCTGCAGTGGTGACAGTGCCTAATGCACATCGACTCTGACTGGTGGGGGTGACATCATGAGCCCCATAGGCAGCTACAGGGGAGCACAAAGGGATGAGGGAAAAAGCTGGAAAGAAAGAAAATGACAGGCCCATATTGTAGATGGTAGGACTTGCTCATGAGCACTGGTGAGACTTCTAGGAATTAAGATTGTGTCTGCATGGGAGTCATGAAATAATGGGTTAAAGGTAGAACTAGAGACACTCAACTTTATGCATTCATTTATTACATTAAAATCATATAAGATAAACAGTAAATGTAATGGTGGACCACCACCCATCTATCAGTTCATCATACTGTGGTAGCTTGAGTGTTGTTATCAGGCTGGAAACTATGCCACTGGTATTTTAAATACCAGCAGGGTCACCCATGATAAACAGGTTTCAGCAGAGCTTCCAGACTAAGACTAGGAAGAAAGGCCTGGTGAGCTACTTCTGAAAATTAGCCAGTGAAAACCCCATTGATAATAACAGAATACTGACTGATAGTGCTGGAAGATGAGGCCACCTAGGTTGGAAGCCACTCAAAATACACAGAGATCACAACAATGGACTAGAGCATACCAAGGATCATGAAGATGACATAAGACTGGGCAATGTTTCATTCTGTTGTCTATAGGGTCACATGAGTCAGAACCAACTCAGTGGCAACTAACAACAACATCACAGTGGACTATTTGGATTACACATTTTGAAATGACTCTTGAAAATAAAGTAGATTTATTTATCACTTTTCATGTTTGTGTTTATTAATTTCAACATAATAGTCACAGACTTTACTCTCTGGGACATAATGTGAATGTAGATATTTCATCATGGGCCATAACTTGAATATGAATTATTTCATCTAATCCAGCAGTCTTGTTGGGCACACTCTTCTAATATAATCCTGATTTAAAGAAGAGGAATCAGTTCCAGAAAGTACCAATGACTAGTCCAACATCACAGTGTTAGTAAACAACAGAATGGGGCAAATTCAACCCCTCAGGCTCAGACTCCTGGGCTCATTTCATAGCCCCACATGACCTGTCAGTTCTCCCACTGCTACTTGGCGAACCAGGTCAGCCTGCAAAAGCTCTGGACAAACAATCAGGAAACCCCAAATGGAATCCTCTTAGCTCTTGTTCAGTCTCTTTGACCTTGGGAAAGTCGCGTCACTTTCTATTTTATTTCCCCATCTGAAGAATGGGTTAGGTAATAATAGCACCTGCCCCGCCCAACCTTACATCAATGTTACGAGAAAGAATTAGATAATGTCTGCACTGAGTTTTGCACTCCTTAGAAAAAAGTCCCTATAAAACACAAGGCAGAAATTCATCCGACTTTATGAGGGCTGATGAGATCAAAGCCTGCGGCTACGGGCTGGGAAGGCTTTCCCCTGCACAGAGAGCGTTTACTGATCTACAGTCTAATAACATTCCTCCCTCAAGATTCTAAAAGGATTTGCAGATAGTCATTAAGTAAATCTTGCTGCCCTTAAGCAACGCACGAATTATTTGCACCATAGCAGCTAAAGATTTATGAAAATGAAATCTTAGGGGGCGCAAAAGTGTGCTTCAAAAAAAAATCCAGAAATTATGATACATAGACCTATTTTCCAGTCACCTATTCTCTATATCCACAAAATATAATTTTTATTTAATTCTATGTCGGTGGTGATAGCTGCCTTCAATTTGGCCCCGACTCATGGCAATCTCATGCACAACGCAGCAAAATGCTGGCTGGTCCCATGCCGTGAAGTTGGACCATTGCAATCTGTGGGGTTTTCACGGGCTGTTTTACTGAAGTAAATCGCTAGGCCTTTCTTTCTAGTCCATCTTAGTCTGGAAGCTCCTCTGAAACCTGTTCAGCATCCTAGCAACACAAAAGCCTCCACGGAGGGATGGGGTGGTGATTGTACATGAAATGCATTGTCCAGGAATCGAACCCCTGTCTCTAACATGAAAATCGAGAATTCTACCACTGAACAACTGCCAATGCCCCTTATTTAACTCATTTAACAGTTGTTCATTTGTAGCCACTAAGCAGCATCATTGCAAACATATTTCAAGGTGGGAGACCCTAGGCATAAATAAAGTGGAACAAGTACTCCTAAATATCAGTAACTTTTAAAAAGCTCTGGGCAACTCTAAAACTTTATATGCATCCCTAAGCTTTAATATTTGGCTAATCCAAAAATACTGCCTTCTCCCCCATTTACTGTGCAGGTCGCTTCCTTCAGAAAGTGGATAAGGTCATCAGCCAAAAAAGCACCCACTGTTCAGCTTTAGGGAACCCATCTTCCTAAATCTCCAGGATCCATTAACCATTTCTTGAGATGTTTGCATAATATTGCCTAATCTCATTTTCTAATGTCTCAACTTGACTGCTTTTCATTTTAATTTATTTAACTAGACTGGCAAAGTCTCAGAGTAAAATGCTGTACTATCTGATTTTTGAATCTCCATGTTAATCATGTATAATTGGCCTTCATTTCCATCTGCCCTCATTTCTCGAATTAGCAGATCAAATTTCCAAATCCAACCCAGTCATGACCTCATGACATTCATTTGACTTTGCCTCAATATTCTATCAGAGCCTTAAAATGTTAGTTATTAGTGTAAGGACTGGGTAGTAAAATGACAAGTTTCAGCTTTTGTAATACTTCTTATTTGAACTAGAACTGTTGAAAGGCAAGGGTTAAAAAGCACGGAAGACTCCTTATGTCCAGGGCCAGACTGACAAAGGCTGTCAGTGTTTTCTTTCCCGTTGGACCTGTTTACAGTTTATTGAGATGAGCACTGGAACCATTGTTGACCGGCAATATGCATTCACCAGCAATTGGCTAGAAACCACTAACTTTGTTCTCTCAACCTTTCCTAGAGTTTTTGCCTTAGAAAAGTGCAACCGGTTCCATCTAGTCCTAAAAAGGGAGGACTGACTTTATGAATTAGTACTGGATTAATTACAGTGGGGACCTCCCCATGCTCAAAACATAAACCTATTTCTGTTCATATTTAGTGTCAAGTAGTAATCTTTAAAGTGGAGGAAACAATTTCAAAGGTGCCACGAAGGTGCCCCTTTGCAAAATCATTGTCTCCACCCAATTATACTGTGTTTCCTTTGACTAAATGATTTTTCCACTGAGGACATGCAAATAGCTCTAGAAAAGACAATATGTTAGGTGTTATCAGTCATTTATACCTTAGCATGAATGAATTCGGCAGATACTGCCAGGGTGGGTGTGGTGTGGGGCTGGAAAGGAAAGTCAAAGGGCACTGAGCATCTGAGATGGAAGGCAGAATTCAGAGAAAGAAAAGTCAGAGGAGCCGAAGACAAACTCTGCTAAATTTTACCTGGCCAGATATTTTCTTAATAAAAATGCAACCTTCATTTAATTCATCAGTTGCAGATTATTTCTTTTAAGCTTGAAGTGGCATATTGAAGCTTTTCTTTAAAGTCTACGTAGGAATTCTGTTCATAGAGCAAGATGAGGAGGTGGAGGAAACAGGCCCTGAAGTTAACTCTTCTACTCTCTGTGCCCAGGAGGGCATGTTGCTAATAGCATGCCAGCTGGCTGCGATGGCAATGAAAACCTGCAGCAACACGCCACCGTCCAGCACCACACTGGGCTGGAGGGGTGCAGCTTCCAGGCCAGGGGAGGAGAAGGAGTACAGAACAGTTCATTCTAATTATGCCATGGAGTCTGAACCAAAAAAATAAAATAAAATCCCAACAACACTGGCCAATTGTATATTGCTGTCTAAAGTGAGCTGGGCTGCTAATAGTAGAGAAGAGATGATGTTTCCAGCTCTCTAGATAGAACAAGCTTGTGACTTGCTGTTGTGAGGTGCTGTCAAGTTGATTTCTACTCATAGTGACCTCAGGTGACAGTAGAACTGCCCCACAGGGTTTCCTAGGCTGTAATCTTTACTGCAAAGAGCCCTGGTGGCACAATGGTTAAGCATTCAGCTGTTAACCAAAAGGTCAGTGGTTCGAACGCACCAGCAGCTCCCTGGGAGAAAAGACCTGGCGATCCATAAAGATCAACAATAATCTTTACAGGAACAGATCGCCAGGTCTTTCTCCCACAGAGTAGCTAGGTAGCTTCAAACCACTAACCTTTTGGTTAGCAGATGAGTGCTTAACCCCTGTGCCGCCAAAGCCCTTTAAATTTGTGATTGTGAAGGATAATTAACGTTTCTGTAAAATGATGAATAATAGAAATCAAGGACCAAAGACCCTTGGTTGGTGGAAAAGTGAACTCTACCTAAAAATATGATCTTGCCCAAGGTAAAAAAATAATCATAATTTCAAACCTTTTGATAGTATTGCTGAGGGTCTCTCTGGTAGACTGTCCTTTTGTTTAGAAAACAATTCATTGAGTGTTTTGGATTTGCAAAGATACACATTGAGCCTAGTCTGGAAAAGAGATTGCAGATTAATTTTTTCCAAATAACATTACTGGAAAGGGGTGGGGTGGAGACACTAAGGGTTTGGAAGCCCTGGGAGGAGAGATCATACAAGGCTGGAGCTTTAGGGCAAGAGGGTCTAATCTTGAAGTTCAAGGTGGGTTCTTTTCTGTGCCTGGTGTTGCTGCTGCTCTGGGGAATGAAGGAAGATGGGTGATGGGCCTGTGAAAGGGGAAGCAGCGTGAACAGATGAGAGCAAGAGGAGGACAGATGACAGCAAGAAAAGGCGGCAAGATGAGGAGTAAATATGGAAAATTCAGCAGGATCAGGAGCTCAAGGTGAGAGGTGGCCACAGTGAAGGTGTCCTCAACCTGGAAATCTTTAGTAATTTCAGGAAGAGTTCTAGGATTCCCCACAGTATTTTGTATGGCTGTTTGAACCATTTTATTTGTGAAAATAGAAAGAAAGAAAAGGGTTTAAGTTCAGAATGCTAGAGGGCAGGAGGTTTCTCAAGTCCATTTTTCATACTTAACTTGCTCTTGCTGCGTAAGACATGATAATCAGTGGAAGCGAAGCTCTTCCTCTCTCCTATGTCGCTTCCTGGCTTCAAATCTCACATCAAGAACCATCAGGAATGGTTGGATTCTGAATTTGGGCATAGTTCCACATAGTTCAGTCCAGTGGTGGTAAACTGGCTCTCTGGGGTGGAAAAAAGGAGTCAACTGATTTTTGCAGTATAAAAACACACACCTTGGCCAATTGAAAGCTATAAACTTTACATCGCTGAATATAGAATGGGGAAGAAATGTGTACAATTGGCTCTCAGAAGTCAGCTCCAACACACCACTGGCTCAATTCACATGAGAAGAATTAATTCCACTCTTATCACAGGATCAGCCACCTGGCGTTCTTTCAATTCCCTTTACTTGCTCTGCTTCTTCCTGCCACATGGCTTTTGTACTTTCTGTTCCTTCTGCCTAGGATGTTCTTTCCTTCCTTTTCATCTAATCAACGTCTACTCAACCATCAGTTCTCAGTGTAACCGTGACTTCTTTAGGCAAGCCTTCTCTGACTTACCTGGCCAGGTCAGGTCCATCCAGCCTAGGCTCTCATAGCACCAGGCGTCTCTTCTTCCTAGAATATGTCACAGGTATAATTTTATATTTGTTCAGTGATTCATTTAACTGTAAGCTCCAGGAGGTCTGGGCCTGTATCTGTTTTTGTTCACATTACATCCCCATCACACCCTCTGGCAAATGACTGGTGTATGACGACCATTTGTTGGAACACAGACCATACCCCAATCCTGGTAAATCATCAGCTGGTTGTTTTCCATCTGAAGGTGGAAATGGTGGAGCACAGAGTTAGTCTTATCTCTCCATTGGTCAACACCATGCCTGGAGATGCTTCCGTGACTACTTCCCTTGAGTGGGAGTCTATGGTAATGTATTCATAAGTGAAGAACGAAGTAGTAAATCCGCAGAGGTTTAGAAATAATTTTGTGTCATCTTGAGGTACGTAATAATGTCTTGTGTGGTTGCCTGATCGCTTCATCATCAAAGAACCATATTCTTTCACTCTTTGCTATCTACACATACCTGCTCAGTATACTTGTACTTATTCGACTAAAAATTAAGTTATTCTGGAAAATAACAAAGAAAGGAAATTGGGACTTTTTAAGTACATAGGTAATTTCCAGTCTTCAAACAACTAAGATTTCATCAGTGAAAAATTCAATTGTCATTTAAATAATAAAAATATTTATACCGGGTAACAAGTTGAAAGGAGTTTACAGGAAAATTGTTAAATAATAACTACAATGTATGGAGTACTTACGTATTAAATTCTCATGACAGCTCTATGAGGACAGAGAAGTTAAGCAAACTGCTCAAGGTCATATGGCCAGCAAGTGGTGGAGGAAAGCCTGGAAGGCAGGGACTTTGGCACTGGAACCTACGCTCCTCATCACTAAGCTCTGCAGCCTAAGAGGAAAGGTCAAATGCAAAGTAGATACAATAATCCTTCAGCCAGGGAAGACAAATATGGACAAAGACATATGGATAGAATTGGAAGGAGGCAAGAAGAAATTTAAACCACCTTCCTGGGGTAAGAGGGTTAGATAAAAAAGACCAAAACCAAACCCACTGCCATTGAGTCGATTCTAACTCATAGCGACCCTACAGGATGAAGCAGAACTGCCCCGTAGGGTTTCCAAGGATCGGCTGGTGGATTTGAACTGTGACCTGCTGGTTAGCAGCTGAGCTCTTAACCACTGTGCAACCAGGGCGCCTGATAATAGGTCGTTTTTTTGTTTTTGTTTTTTAACTTTTAAAATTTCATCTAAGATTGTTGTAAAAGCAATTTTTAAAGAAAAAAAAAACCTCCCATCTTTTGACCTATGGAACGTGCCCACACACTGTCATTAGCATTTTGCTAAGGGTTCTAAGAGGACAAGAAGATTTCAGTTTATTCTTCTGTAGCCGTGTGAGCTGTGCCCTAGCCTAGTCATAGTAGCAGGAGCGTGTTTTGGCAGTAAAATTGGAGTTAAACTTAGTTAAACTGCTTAGCTATGCATCAAAAGCCAAGCATTGCTCATATGCAGTTTTATAAAACTTTCTGTAAAGAATTCATTAAGGGCTGAAGTCAAGCCTAAGCAAAACTAAAAAAAAAAAAAAAAAAAATTTTAAAAGACACTCTTGGAGACCAATAAGCCTCATTCACTGCTGTCAATACTCAGTACAATTCCCTTTATCAATAAGGGCTCTAACTTTCATTAAGAAGTTCCTATGTGCCAGGTGCAGGCTAAGGGCTAGACAGGCATTATATCATTTAATTCTTGCAAATACCCTGTGACTCAGCTACTGTGTTGTCCTCATTTTACAGCTGAGAAGTGAACTAACCAGCCAAGTTGATACATTCAGTGAAAGGGTGAACAAAATTCTGAACAAAATTCTTTCTATCTGATTCACGCTATAGGTTATATTGAAAAATACAAAAGGTTAAAAGAGAAATGTTCACTTGCAAACTTTGGCTGGCCACTCACAGTATTTGATCTTCTGGCTGGGTCAGTTCATGATGATTTCTTTCTGGAAGCCTTTGAGAAACATAATCCATGCACAAGCTTCTGCTTTGTAAGAAGCCTGACAAAGCAAACCGTTTGTTCACTGAAAAACCCCAGCTCTGCGAAGTAAGCAGTGGCAAATCGTAGAGTAGTTTTCAACTTCTGACATATTTGAACCATCTGGGGAGTTTTGAAAAAAATACTAGTACCTGGGCCCCATCTCAAATCAATTAAATCAGAATTTCTTAGGGGTGGGCCTGGGCCTCGGTGAATTTTTAAACCTCCCTTGGTGATTCTAACGTGCAGCAGGGCTAGGAGCAGTTTGCTTGTCTCTCGTCACAGCTCGGAACACCATTCAAGAGCCTGTTCTCTGCCCTCTCTATCTCCTCCACCCTTAACCATTCCAGATGGGAAAAAAATGTTCAATGCACAATGACGTAACAAGAAAAAAAATGTTTTTTCGCTAAGAAGCCCCATTTGTACCTGTATGCACCTGCTTGTAATAGTTGTTTATTTAATAAACTTATCTATGCTCTGCCACCAGAATTTTCTAGTTTCAAGAGTCATACCAAAAGACAACAGTAGATGGCCCACCTCTCCAGAAAGAAAGATCAAAGACCCAACATTGTGTCAAATGGAAGAGCCAAAGTGCTCCTTGTGAATTAACTTGGGGTTGCAGATGGGGGTGAGAAGATTAGAAATATAATGAGGAAAACAAGAATGCAGTCTTTCCTAGACTGATCAAAGAGTGGGTTAAAAGAATCACTTAAAAAATGCTGCGGATGGTAATGAGCAAAAGTGATTCCAGGGCATACGCTCTTTGATACCGATCATGAAAGTAGTGAAAGTTTAAACAGGGAAGTTGGCAAACCGTAAAAGTTTGAGTCCCAAAGTTACACCTAAGCATGGGTGTCTTTTTTCCTCTTTTTGGGTGAAAGTGGGAATGGAAGATTTGGGTTTATATGGACAACATCCATGAGGAAACTGGTTATGTCTTTCCCTGACTGCCAACATACATCATACAGAAGGTCTGGAAAGCCCAGGAATTTCCATTGCATCATCTATTCTTAAAACTGTTTTCATTTTCACTTTCACCATTCATATTTTACATTTCAGAGACACCAAGTAATTACACTTCTCATTAGAGTTTAATGGAAGCAAAATTCTAGTTGAAATCTAATTTCTATATGGTTAAACCAAAAACACAACACAAAACCCACTGCTGTTGAGTCAATTCCAACTCACAGCAACCCTACAGGACAGAGTAGAACCACCCCATAGGGTTTCCAAGGCTGTAGTCTGTATGGAAGCAGAGTAATGGATTTTGAACTGCCAACAGTTTGGTTAGCAGCCGAGCTCTCAACCACTGCGCCACCGAGGTTCCTCTAGATGGTTAGTCTAGTATGAAGTGCTTGTGATAATTAAAATAGAGCTTAAGTGGATTGTCTTTTCTTTTTTATACACGTGTACATTTTAACCAATAAAAATAATAATATGCTCTATAAAGAACTTTTCTCCTGCTGATCTTCAGACACTCTCAAGGGATACTCATTCTCTTAAGAAGGAAAGCACAGATTATCATTTCCATTTTATAACTGGGCCAACTGAGAGAGAAGACAAAAGAGAGTTGGCAAAGATCTTCAGGTGAAGCTAGTCTCATGATTTCCAATCCAGAGTTCCACTCTGGAACCAAAGCAGACTCAGCATCAGGGCCGTGAGGGCAGGTAAACAGTGGGTTATACCTTAACCACATCCTTCTAGCAGTGAGGTCACCCCAACCTTGGCCCAGCTCTGTATACAAATAGGTGAAGGTCTAAGGATGCATTCTGATGTGTTCATTCTACCTGTGCACGTCAAGTTATCTTTAGTGAGGCTGCTTCCTATTTAATGCTCAGAATGGGAGGCTGCTGACAACCCTTTTTAACAGCGTGCAGTTCAGGCTGAATGCTCATTTTACACAACTGCATCTGCAGACATATGTGGTGATAGTGGTAATAGAGTTGTCCCATGGTTCACTTAATTCCTGAGTACTTGATTAATTCCAATTGTAATTAGAAACAAATCTATCCCTGTGTTAAGCACACTACCTCTGTGGAGAGGTCATGTAAATCTATACTCAGGAATGTTTTTAAATAAATTTTTTTTAATTCCTATGAACATTTTCAGGAATTTATAATAAATCTAATCATCATGATATTTTTCTCCTTAAAATTGTTTCATTGTTCTCTTTTACCTCTAGAATGAAATCCAAACTCCAGGAGAAGAAATGCTATTGTTAGATGTCATCAAGTGGATTCTGACTCATAACAACCTCATGTAACAGAGGAGAGCCGCCCCATAGGGTTTTCTTGGCTGTAATCTTTACAGAAGCAGATCTCCAGATCTTTCTCCCACAGAGCCCCTGGGTATGTTTGAACCGCCAACTTTTAGGTTAGCAGCCAAGCGTTTAACTGTTGTGCCACCAGAGCTCCTCCGAGAAGGAATAGAAGTTCTTTTATAAACTATCTCCAGTGTATCTCTCCATCTTTATCATCTACTACTCTTTAGCACCTTCCATATCCCCTAGAACATACCCACTGCTCTTGCTACTCAGAGCTAACCATTTTCAGAGTGTGTTTTGACCATGATTGCAAGCTGGAGATCTGCGGGGCCATCCTTCCCATAGACATGTTTTGTTTGGACCCTTCAGTATTTAAAAAGATTTTTGTTTGTACATTTCACAAGGCTTCTATCTTCTTGTGAGAAATGGAAGATTCACCAGCATCGGGCCCCCATTCCTACACAAGCAAACTGCTGAATCTAAGTAATGGCTTCCTGCTTTGGATGTGGCATGTACTCTCTAGTTCGTCACAATCCCACCACTTTCTGCTGCATCATATCTAGTCTGATCACTCATTTTTCTTACCTGCCTCTTCCCTGTAGGGCCACATACTTTTACACCCTAGTATTCCCTCATACTAGTTTCTATTTGGGGAATATTCTTCCTAGTTTACCATAGTATTCCCTCATGTTAGTTCCTGTTTGGGGAATGTTCTTCCGGGTTTCTCTCTGGTAGAATTCTACCAATTCCAGTTCAATATCTCCTCCTCTGTGAAGTCATTTGTTAGTTTCCTTCATCTATGATTCCTGACCACCTTGTACACACTGTATCATAGCACTGACCCCAGTATGCTAGAGTTCATTATAAGCACAAACACCCTGACTACGCGTCTTCTCAGGTACAAGGATCTGGTTCTATTTATCTCTGTATTGCCAGTATTTAATACAGAGGTGCTGATGAATAAGTATCCAAGCAAGTCACAACATGATGTAGAATAGAGTATACTGAAGGAAGAGTGACTATTTTTTCCGACTCAGGCATAGGTTGTTTTAACAGCGGTTGAAAGTGGGGCAAAAAAGTAGGGTGGCGATAAAGTTAGGAACATACGCAGAATCCTTGACTAAGAACAAATTCAGAAAGCAGGGCACATAATTGTGCATTCAATGATATATGTAAATATAATTAAGTAAAATAATGATAAAACTGGGTGAATAGACACGAGAACCCAGGGTGGAAAGGGAAAGGGGGAGAGTGGTGACACACTGTAGGGATTGCAACCAGTGTCACAAAACAATTTGTGTATGAATGTTTGAATGAAAACTAATTTGCACTGCAAACTTTCACTTAAAACACACACACAAAATAATAATAAGTATACTTGAGGAAAACTTTGAAGAAAATTTATAGATACTAAGTATTTATATTTATAGTCTCTGGCCAAAATATTTTTAAATATAGTCATATTGTTTTTACAATTAAGGAAGAACAATTTGGGTAGTTGTTTATAAACCTATTCTTCTACATAACGGGGGCAAGAGATTTAAACTGTCAAATGTGCGTTGTGGAAGGGAAAAACAGAAAGGAGAAAGTAACTCTCATTTTTCTGAACTTTTTGCTAAAGAATGAAGAGGAGGAAATAAAAATACTGAATTCATTAATACTGAAAAGAGTTGACTGGTAAGTAGACCAGAGGTCAGCTGTGTTTTTCCAAAGTAATGATTACCATTACATGGTCTTTAAATATCTTACGCTTATTTCTTAAATCAACTCTAATCAACAATAAAAATGTGAGGAAACAGCTGAACAGTTGTTGACTGAATGGGGTATATGAAAGGTAAAAACTATTTGCACACATAACGACAAAACTAGTAACCTACGCTAGTATACAACAACGATCTGTTTTGTGTAATAGACTCTGTTACTTCTAAGAGGTGCAGATGCTTCCTTGTATATAATTCTCAAAGCACCTCCTTTAGCTTCTAACTGAAGTACGCTGACAAATGTGTTTTTGCATGCATTTAAGTTTGTACTTTATATTACCTGCCATTAATCTACTCCTACTTCTTTTCCACTAGCGGCTTAAAAAGGAAGAAGAAAGAAACATGTAGTAATTGACCTAAAAAGACAAGCTGCCAATCTTTTAAATGAAAGAAAGGAAGTATAGGGTGACAAGTTTATGTGGGAGGGTTATTTTGAATAACTCCAAGGAACTTCATTTTTTTGTTTTTTTGGTATAGCATCCAGTTAGTGGTGTGCTCTTAATTTGTTTTTTTTTAATTCTCCCTCTTACAAAATCTTGTTGCAGAAATGAAACATACATATCTTAGCATAAGATACTAATTTCCTCAAGCATCTTCTATGAAGTTACAAAACTCGTGATGAAGTAACAGCCCGTTTAAACACTTGCTCAGTATCTCTGGCTTCAGTTTATGCCGTTAGAAGGTCCCGGACGTCAGAACATTCATTCTCAAACCCATGCCCCTCAAAGCTCTGCTGTATAAGCAAATAAGAGGTAGAAAAGTTAAGAGGAAAAGCTGAAACGTCTTCTTCTGGGAAGCAGAAAGTTACTTCTCCACGTTATCGTTCTAAAGTATCTATTATCATGGTCAAATCCTTTCCTGTCATCAGTTTGCTTAATTAAATGTTTTATTTTACTTTGATGAACAGCAAAATGCATAGGCTTCACAGCCTATAAACACATAAAAACTGATTTCTGGAATCCTAGGGAGTGAAATTATTTGCTTTGGAAAACTAAAATCTCACCAGGCTATCTAATGTAAAATTACATCAGTTACAGTCTTATTTTCTTCCATTCTTTGCCATAACAGAAATTGACCTTTGACTTGCAAGAAGAATGCAAAGTTCGACGAAGTTGTCATTATCTCTTTTTCAATAAATCAGCCTGAAATCTTGCCAATCTGTTTCCATTTAATGAACCACCTCCCAATTATAGTAGTGCGAACGGTTACCATGCTCAGCTTCGAACTAAAAAATTGGAGGTTCAAATCCACCCAGAGATACCTCAAAAGATAGGCCTGACAATCTACCTCCAAAAGATCTGCTGTTGAAAACCCTACAGAGCAGAGTTCTACTCTGACACATACAGGGTCACCATGAGTTGGAATTGACTCAATGGCGACTGGTTTGGGTTAGTACTATAATTCAACTTACTTAGCTGAGTTTCTGTTTTTAGCAGAATGTTTGGTTTTGTTTTTGTAGCTTTATTCTGTATTTGGCCTCATCAGATTGCCTATTAACATGTAATCCAAACCATTGCAAATGGCCTCCTTTTTACATGCGGATATATATCAAATATACTTCTAGGTGCATTAGGAATGGTAACAGTCTGAGGCCCTTTGACTTTGACACTTACTCGTTCTGTGCCCTTAGGCAAATTTCTTAACCTTTTAGACTCTCAGTTCCCTCATCTCAAAAAGGAGGATATTATCTTACCTAGAGTGTCGCTTGGAAGATTAAATGGGACGATGTGTATCAAGCTCTTGATCTAGTCCCTGGAACTAAAAACTTGCTCAATAAGTAATAGTGACAATGGTGGTTAGGACAGGGATGATGATGATATCCAAGACAAATACGCATACAATTGGGGGACAGGAAAAAAGAGAATAGTTTTGAGTATTCCATACCCAGCCCCTGTGTCCCAGACAGAATTCACAAATTTTTCTTCACTCAACCCAGGAAAGGGTGGGAAGAAAGTGAGGTTTTTGAAGCTGGTTAAACAGTATAGATTGATAGGTTGTGACAGGTTGTGCATAGCTTATATTCTAGTGGCGGAGGAGACAATTATGAAGTTAAATAAGTACAAATATATAGTAGACCAGAGAGTAGTTAAGTAATAAAGAGAAAAATTTTCGTAAGGAAGGGGCATGGGGAATGTAGGAGTGGGGAGCTGAAATATTAGAGTGCACAGGAAGGTCTCACTGAGAAGGTAAATTTGAGTAAAGATCTAAAGGAAGAAAGGACTGAGTCATGTGGGTAGAGAGAAGAGCATCCAGGCAGAAGAAAAAGCAAGTGCAAAGGCCCTGAAGTAGGAGCCAAAACCAGTTGCCGTCAAGTCAGTTCGAACTCATGGCACCTCCATGTGCTGCAGAGTAGAAATGTGCTCCATAGGGTTCTCATGGCTGTGAACTTTCAGAAGCAGATCTCTAGGCCTTTCTTCTGAAGCACATCTGGGTGGGTTCAAACCACCAGTCTTTTGGTTAGTAGCCCAGAGCATAACTGTTTTTGCCACCCAGAGACTACTGAAGTAGAGTACCCCTAGAAGATTCCAGGATCAGCCAAAAGGTCCTGGTGATTCAAGTGGCCTGACCAAAAATAGTAGGAGAATATGAGGTCAGAGAGTTGCAAAATGTGTGGTGGGTGCTGGGCACATATATGTTATCATAGAGGCTTAGGTTTTTACTCTAAAGTAGGAAACCATCGAAGAGTTTTGAACAGGGGAGTGACATGGCCTGATTTATCTTTTAAAAGAACCATCTGTCTACTCTGTTGAGAAGAGACTAAAGGCGGCCAATTAGAAAAATAGACAATATTCTAGTGAGAGATGATGGTGGTAACAGTCGAGATGGTGAGATGCAATGATATTCCAGGTATATTTTAAAGGTACAGTCAACAAGCTTTCTTGATGGATTACAAAGAGAGAAATCAAGTTTTGTAACTGGAAGAATGGAGTTGGCCCTTACCAGGAAAAAAAAAAAAGACTTGGAAAGAGTCAATTTGAAGAAAAGAGTCAGGAAATGTGGGCCAAGAAGTTAGCTTAAGTCTCAAGTGCAAGGGAGAGATCCAGACCGAAGACAAAATTGCACAGTTCTGAGACTGTAGAAGTCTTCTTAAAGCCATTTGTAAGAAACTCTAAAGCAACAATGAGGTTAACACCTAATACAGGCTTTGAACAAGTAGAGCACAGGATGGCAGAGGAGAAGAACACAGAAATGGAAGGAGGTAGGTAATGATGATGCATTGCAAAAGGCTCTGGGGTCAAGGGTGCCAAACACCGCCCACTGTAACAGGAAATTAGCCATGGCGGGGTGGGCTGTGAAGGCAGCTCAGTGATTCTGCCTCATCTGTGCCAACCAGTGGCCCCAATGATCTTCTTATGCCTCAGCCTATTCTCCAGACTCATTTCAAGGGCACCTGATTAATTATGTAATCCTAACTTGATCTTTCTATCATGAACATAATAATAACTTACTAAAGGATTTACTACACAAATAAATAATCTAAAAAAAAGTTTAGAGAAGGAAATGTTTATTCATTCCCATATGTGAAGAAAATGTCATCCTTAAATTGACCTCTGTGTTTGTTAAGAATCACTCCTACTGAATTATCAAGGCAGGATCTTCCAACTGGCTACTGCCGCCAATGATCATCATAATTCATGGCCTATGACATCACTCGCTCCTGGGGCTTTTCTACCCATATTCTGCTCTTTTCTGGCTCTTTCTCCCTCACGACAAGAACTCTGTTCTTGGCTCCTTCCCCTTCTCCTCCTGCACATGCTCTCCCTCTGGAAGCTCATACATCCCACCTACGCACCATTTTCCCATTTCTTTCTACTAAGTCCATGAAAATAACTCTTCACTGGGTTTCTCCCATCTCCTGCAGGCATCTCAAAAGCAACACATCCTAAGCCATTGTTTTCTCTCCAAATCCTCTCTTCCTTCAGAATTCCTTCTGCCACATGATACAGCATTATTTATGATGTTTCCACAGCCAGAAACCTAGGAGTGACCCTAGATTCCTTCATTCCCCATCTCCTCAACCTAACATCCAGTTAGTCCTGTTAATTCTACAACTTGAATGTTACTTTTCCCCTGTACCATTTCTGTATTTCATGCACACTTTAGTCATTATGTATATCACACACATTTATTATTTATTTATAAGCCTGTGTCCACTGTTAGATTGCAAGTTCCTTAAGGGAGGCTGCTGGGCTTTATTGTGGAAGTAAATTGACTAATTTCAGATTTCAAGAGAGTGAGATGAATTGGTCAGTATGAGGCCAGAAACATCAGTGACTGCAGCAAGGGTAGTAGAGAAAAAAGGGGCTGCCATCTTGTTATGGCAAAAACAATTATTGCAAAGTTGATGTGGATGGTGCCTCCTAGAGTTGTGCCTACACAGCCTGCACAGCCACATGTAGAGGGCTTAATTAAAGACCCTTG
Source organism: Dugong dugon (assembly GCA_030035585.1). NCBI lineage: Eukaryota > Metazoa > Chordata > Mammalia > Sirenia > Dugongidae > Dugong > Dugong dugon. The sequence continues at coordinate 157,787,674 of CM057464.1, forward strand.
AATCCGTGGATGAGAATTCACAGAATGCCTGATATGTAACCAATGCCGTGGTTGGCGCTGCTAGGCGATAAAAAAGTTTCAGACACAGTCGTCTGCCCTCTAGGTGCCTTCCATCTTGTTGCAGAGAACAGATGGACGAATAATCCATGACAGTACAGCATTAATTGATCTATGTGGTGTAGACTGTGAACTAGAAGAAAAAAATCAATGAGACAAATCATGAAAGTCTTGGTGGAAGAAGTGAACTTGAGAAGGGCCTTCAAAATGGGTAAAATTGAGTAGAAAGGGAGCCTAAGAAAAAGAAATGAACATATAGGTGCAAAAATGTGTTCACAGGACCATCAAGAGACTGGCCTGACTGAAAGAGATGCTTTATGTTGGGGGAAAGTGGGAAATGAGTTAACCAGTACCAGTTGCCATAGAGTCAACTCCAACTCATGGCAACCCCATCTGTGTTAGAGTAAAACAATGCTCCATAAGGTTTTCAATGGATTTTTCAGAAGTGGATCACTAGGCCTTTCTTCTGAGGCACCTCTCTGTGGGTAGACTGGAACCTCCAACCTTTTGGCAAACAGCCAAACTCAGTAACTGTACCACCCAGTGACTCTGGAAAATAAGGTAGGGCAGGTGAAAAACCAAAAAGCTAGGCAGAAGATAAATACCCACAGGAGTCATTAGTCTGAGCAACTTTTAATTAAAATTTGACTCTATACCCTACACCAAGGTTAATATATGTATAGTACGTACATTATATATGTATATATATTTGGCTCAGTTGAATTTCCTTATGTCTTCTTAAACAAGAAGCACAATGACATGGACCCAGCAGTCTACACAAACAAAGGAAGGGAGAGGATGTGTCAATCAATGGGGACACACCAGCTGATTAAGGAGGGGCATTATTTCACTTTAAAAAGAGGCTTCTTGCTTCTTCCTAGAGACTAAAAGTCTGATCACTTCCATAGGAAAGGCAGCATCGAGAGGAACTGGGAGGCGGGGGAGCAACCAGAGTTAAAAACTCCATGGCAGAACATCAATTACAGCCTTTACAAATACGTGTTTAACCATAGAAAGAACGTTTCAAGGCTGGTCCAAAGAAACTTCTCTGTGCGCGCATGTGATGGAAACAGAAGGTATCAGTTAAAGAAAGGACAAGAAAGGAAATGAAAGAGAGGTGTGAGGTTTGTCAGCCTTTTCCCTAAGCACCCTCTCCAGTTCTCAGTGAGTGCATTTTAGCTACTCAATGTGACAGAAAACTCATCATGAAACTCGAGCCAGTGGCAAAGCAGAATGAGCAATTTCATAGAACAACAACGGACATGAGGTCTGAGACAGAGCTACAAAAGGGAGAAAAGTTAACTGTGAAACCTCCAACAGTTAGATACTGCCTGGTTCAGGAGCAACAAAATTTAGATACAGTGTTAAGCTTGACTCTCAGATGTAAATATTTTTTCTTTTATGAGCTTGCTTAGAAACTGAACATACTTGACTATAGGAGGCTTTTTTTTTTTTCTTCTTCTTCTTTCTGTAATTTGTTGTGTATTATCAGCTATTTACATAATTACTCTAATTAAGCTAGTTACAGCAGTTCCTGTAAATACGTGAAAGATCACTGAAACATGTAATTATGTCCTTATATCATTAATTAAACTCTATCAGCTGGGAAAATTACTATAAATATGTCTGGAAGTGTCATTAGTCTGTGTAATGGAGACATAGAATTCTTTATTGAACTACACTAAAGTGCTCTGCGGGAATAATTCATTGAAAATACCACTTACAATTTTTAAAGTTCAAGATCTCAGGCATAAAAGAAAAATTTCTCTTTCACACCCTACAATGGTTTGAAAAACGGATACATGTTTTAGGTTTCCTTTACTACAAAGTTGAATAGAATCCAAATTGACAAGTGGGCCTAACTCCCTAGTGGTCATTGCCAGCATTGCTGCAGGAGTGTGCAGTGTCTGAGCCCTGAGCTCTTCCTCCGGGAATTATCACAGCCAGGGCCCATCCACTGAAGCACTCAAGGAGGCCACATCTGCCTTCCATGCTGGGCCCATCTCAGTTGTTCCCTCCTGGATTCTCATGCACCTAGAGACAAAGCTCTTTTCACAGAGTTTATTGGTAGGGCAAATTGTTAAGCTCTGGACTACTAACCAAAAGGTGGATGGTTCAAACCCACCCAGAAACTCCTCAGAAGTAAGGCCTGGTGACGTGCTTCTGAAAGATCACAGCCTTGAAAACTCTGTGGAGGAGTTCTACGTGGGGTCACCATGAATCAGAATCAGCAACAACAACAATGTGTAGTAGCTGTCCTAATGCCTCTGGCCAAAATACTCGATTAATGATAGTGGGATTCTCAGGGGTAAGACTGTATTTTAAAGGACACAAACATCAGAAGAGTGAAAAATCTCAAAGCATTACGTTTATAAAGATAGAATTTCAAATATTGTGAGCATTATGTATACAGCTAAGAGTCTTGTCTTTTATTCCTTCAAGTTAGACAGCTTTTGCCTCCTCAGGAGACAGGACCTGTAGTCAACATTTGGAGGTACTTCCAGTCTTATACCAGGAACCCCGATTCTGTCAAGAAAAATTCAGATCACTCTGCCAGAAGGTGGCAAACGTTGGCCGTGGAGGGCCTTATTAGTTCAAAGGCAGCTAGCTATGAAAGAAAAGGTACCTAGCACTATAAAATGAGGGGATCCCCAGAACTTCAGAAAGACACCCAGGAAACCCCCTCCCTCAGAAAATAACAAACAGAGAAAGCTTTCAGTTCTTCAAGTGCAAAAAATAAAAGCTTGTGACTAGAATTCTGATTCTCTTTAGTTTAGTATTTATTTCTGAGGAGAAGAAAAGGTTAACTTTGGTCTTATACCAATATGTTACACAAATTTTCATCTTTTTGGAAATCAACATCTATGTTTTTAAAGTTCTAAGTTTGAAGTACAAGTTTCTAAGTTTTGGAAGAAAGCACTTATAATTTAATTTTAATAATTATAAAATACAGTATTTCCATTTGTCTCTAATTTTCGTGTGCAGAGACTAACACACTTGACTATGGTTCCATCAAATTTGCTTTTCTGGACTAAGCAGGTATTTAAAAAACTAAATTTGGATTAGGATTTGTACCTTCTTTCAACTTCATTCCCTGAGGCTGATTTAAACTTGTTCTACGAACTGATACTTAATAATAAACCAGTGACTCTACTTTCTGAGTCCACCAATGCCTTTGTGAGTCTGAGGACTACTGTGGAACTTCTCCCTCTGAAAACATCGGTCAGAAAATTAGACCAGCTTTCAGTTCACAAATACTGCTAATCCCCCTCCCCACATCATTCCTTTTCTCAATGAGTTTTTCTTATAGATACTGAATATTTTACACATATATAAACTATTTTCCAGCATGTTCCTGATGTAACATTATCTTTCAGAATCTGCAGTGTTTTCCTATTCATCCCCCAAAGTGAAGCAGCCTCAGCAGACCTACGAGCAGGCTGCAGATCATCAGCATCTGTCTTTACTTCAAGATTCACCTACCTTTAGGAACAAACTGGTCTTCTCAAGGCGAGGTATCCCTCAGAAGGTAAATGTTGGTGTTATTGTTGCCTGCTATGAAGTCTATTCCAGCTCTAGATGACCCTGAAAGACAATGCAGAACTGCCCCATATGGTTTCCGAAGCGGAAATCTTTATTGGAGAAGCTGCTGGTGGGTTCAAACTGCAGACCTTTTTCTTTGAATGCAAACACTTAATCATCATTGCATCCCAGGGTTCCTCAGAAGGCAAATAGACCCTAGTGAAGTTAGGGGACTGTGAAGAGAAACAGAAGATAGGAGACATCTTACTTGTTTTCAGGATCCCTAGGAGCATCATCCCCAAAGTTGTAACTCACTAAACAGGGTATCTCAGCAGAAGAGATACTACAGCTAGCCTCAGAGGAGGGAGATGAGTCTCCAAGAAACATCCAATACTTCTGTTTCATTTGGTGATGGCCAAGCCACGATCTTTTTTGAAGTCCCCAGTTAAGCTGTGCAATGCTACCTTAAAGTCAACTGTCTTAGTTATCTAGTGCTGCTATAACAGAAATAACATGAGTGGGTGGCTTTAACAAACAGAAATGTATTCTTTCACAGTTTGGGAGGCTAGAAGTCTGAATTCAGGGCGCCAACTCCAGGCGAAGGCTTGGTCTCTCTGTCAGCTCTGGGGGAAGAGCCTTGTCATTAATCTTCCCCCGGTTTAGGAGCTTCTCAGCACAGGGACCCCAGGTCCAAAGGACAGGCTGTGCTCCGGGCTCTGTTTTCTTGGTGGTAGGAGGTCCCTCTCCTCTCTGCTTAATTCTCTCTTTTATATCTCAAAGAGATTGACTCAAGATACAACCTAATTCTGTAAATGAGTCCTGGCTCATTAATATAACTGCTTCTAATCCTACCTCATTAACATCATAGAGGTTAGGATTTACAACACATAGGATAATCACACCAGATCACAAAATGTTGGACAACCACACAATACAGAGAATCATGGCTTAGCCAAGTTGATACACGTTTTTTGAGGATACAATACAATCCCTAACATCAACATTCTCTTTAGATCTATTAAAAAAAAAAAAAAAAACCCATTGCTGCTGAGTCAATTCTGACTCATGGCAACCCCATGTGTTACAGAGTAGAATTGCTCCATAAGGTTTTACTGGCTGCAATCTTTTTAGAAGCAGATCGCCAGGCCTTTCTTCCACAGTACTGCTGGGTGGGTTTGAACGGCCAACCTCTAGGTTAGCAGCCAATCACAAACTGCTTGCACCACACAAGGACTCTCTCAGATCTAAAATGAGATGGAAAAGCAACATGAAAACTGAATTTTCAATATTGGCCTAAAGTTTCATTCTTTCGGGCAAGTAATCACTGGAGCTAATATTGTGGTCACTAAGAGTCAATAAGCCTTTAGGATCACATGTCTGGCCACAGAGTTCATCCTAAGATATTACACTACAAATGGCTACTTAATAGAGCAGTCCCTTATACCATCAATGGATTAACTCGCCTCATTTAGGTGAGCAGTTATTCAGCACGATTGTTGACGTTAAGAAAATATAAGACTTCAGTAATATCCGAAAATCCTATTTCTTTGAAGAAAACAAAATATTTTACAACATGTTACATATAATGTGCACTTATTATAGGCAGAGTAAGACCTAGCAACACTGTGAAAAAGCAAGGTTAATTCTAGGCTTCTTCCCAAGTCCACCAAAGAAGATACACTCACAGAAACTTGTTCCCTACCTAACGAGATTTTTCACTCCAGTGGCCAATCTAGGCCTATTTGCAATCAGACTTCCCAACTCAATAAACGAATCTACGCTAAGAGGTAATAGTCATAAATGGATCCACGTGGTCATTTAATTCAAGGCAATTGTTTGAACAGGAGTCTGATATCACTCCAGGGTTATTAACTGTCAGGTGGAGGACAGGGAAATTATTTTTGGACAATCTAGTCTACTAAAACCACATTAGACTGAGTTATACAGGGCAAGTCCCCACCAACATCTTATCTGGGTGTTTTACAATCAAGGATAACCTAAGCTCTCTCCCACAGAACTTTGTGTGTTACTGGGCATATTGTATGACGACTGTCACATGTTGGTCTCACTCCAGTGAACACTTTCAAGGCAGGGGCTTGTTGCATTCATCTTTGTCTCACAGCTCCTAGCAAGAACCCCTCCTACGGAAAGCCCTGACTAATATTTGTTGACCTCCAAAGAAAACATAAAATGCTCTGTTTATGTCAGTATGACCAACACAGCCCTATGCCAACTGTGGATCTTAAAAATGATTTTCTAAATTCCAGAAGAAAAAATAAAAGACAAACATAATCCTTTCCTATACTACCAGGCAACATAAATTTTCTAAGTCACATTCCTAGGTCTGCCTTATATCCTTTCTGGTACAAACTGGGGATTGAAAAGGTATCTAAATATATAAATATGGTTAAAGTCCTGCTTTTTTGATTTTTGGAAGTAGCTGACTTCAGCATTGGTCACCTCTGATGGTCTGAGTATTTGTAATTATCCATTTATTCTCTGAACACCAGGTCATGTATCTTATAAAAGAAAAGCTATTAGATTTACATAAATCTTACCTGATTGCAATTCTAAAGCTCAACTGTTTACTTTAAGAAGTATATGCCTAATCGTTGCCAGATAATTCCTATGGCTCTAGGCATGACTGGAAGGCAGAAATGCTAATAATTACCTAACCTCAGAAGGTCACGTCTTCCTTCTTTGGGAATTATCTGCAGTAAGTCCTTCATTCTATTTGTTACAATGAGTTAACCCTCTTATAGGCCTGGAATTCTATGATCCCTCGCAAAATAAGTTACATTCTCAGTTCACACGTTATTTCCAATAATCATAATGGGTTATTCTATTCCACCCTTGAAAACAAATTCTAGAAAACTTACCTTTTGGGGGATGGGTAAGCTTCTAGGAAAGCCCAGAGGCTTTGTGATCAAAAAGGCCTAGGTTCAAATCCTGACTCTGAACTTTAAAGCTTGTGTAACTTTGCATGCCTTCTTAAACTCTCAACTGCTGGGTTTCCTTATCAGTGAAATGGAGATCATATTGTCTACCTGGCAAAGACGCTTTGAGGATTTGAGTTAGCCTAAAAATTACCTGGAATATAGCAAATGCTCAATAAGCGGTAGCTATTAATCTAGTGTTTTAATCTATTTGTTGTAAACCATATTTGTGTTAACTTATCTACAGTTTATGAAACACTTTGATATGTATTATCCACTTGATCCTCACTGATTCTACAGGGTAATAGAATAGGTAGCATCTCCATTAAACAGGTGAAGAAGTGGGCTCAAATATTAAGATTTTTCCCTAAGTTTAAATGTTTGGGAATGGTAGGACTCAAACTCAGGATATCTGGCTCCAAATCAGACACGTATTTCCTGCCCTCCGGCTACCCTGCCTCCTATCACTGACCCATCCAGCCTGGCTGTTCATCTCAGTTAAACGTTACTACTAAAGTAAAATCCTAATGTTGAACAATTTATCTGGAACCTATTGAGAGAACTTACCTTATTTTCAGCATTCAGAAATTCTGCAAATCTGATCCTTAAGAAGATGAGGGAGGTGAGTATGAATAGCTTGAAGATAATATATTAATAATCATTTGACCTTGAACAATCCCATGTTCTATAGCTATGCTGTACAATATAGTAGCCACTAGACACAAGTGCCCTGGGGCGCAGTGGTTAAGCGTTTGGCTGCTAACCAAACAGTGAGCACTTCGAATATATAAGCTGCTCCTTGGAAACCCTATGGAGCAGTTCTACTCTGTCCTATAGGGTCCCTATGATTCGGAATGGACTCGACGCAGTGGGTTTGGTTTTTTCTTTTTAGCCACATGTGAAGGAGTCCTGGTGACACAATGGTTAATGGTTCAGCTACTAACTGAAAGGTTGGCGGTTCAAACCCACCCAGCAGCTCTGCAAGAGAAAGGCCTGGTGATCTGTTCCCGTAAAGATTACAGCCTAGAAAACCCTATGGGGCAACCCTACCTGGTCATGTTGGATCACTATGAGTCAAAACTGACTTGATGGCACCTAACAACAACAAGCCACATGTGGCCACTGAGCACTTGAACTGTGGCTTGTGTGACTGACTAAGGAAGTGAATTTTTTATTTTATTTATTTTTAATTAATCTAAAATTAAATTTAAAAACCAACGATTGGTTCAGTTACTGGAAAATTTTTAAGAATGTTTGAAACAACTTGGGTATGTGAATCTACTTTTTCAACTGCATATTTTATGAATTCTAAACACAGATCAAGTATTTCTGATGAAAATATAGCATCTAAATTGAGATGTGCTGTAAGTGTAATATATGTACCAGATTTCAAAGTCTCAGTACAAAGAAGAATAAAAGTATCTTTTTAATAATTTTTAGTATTGATTATATGCTGAAATGATCATATTTTGGGTATACTGGGTTAAACAAAAAGTATTATTAAACTTAGGTTTCCCTATTTAACTTTTTATAAATATGGCTACAAGAAAATGTAAAAGTTGATATGTGGTTCACATAGAGTTTTATTTGGCAGCACTGTTCTATAGGAAACCAAATTGCCTGTGTAACTGGAGAAAATCACAGATAATATTATTTTTCATTTTATTCATCAGTTTTAATTTTTGACTGACTGTTGTCTCAGATTCCTCATTACTAAGGTGTTTCAGAGGTGTTACTTTCTCTGAGACAGCCAGACAGAAGGCAAGTATGTGTGCCTTTTTTTAGTGGGGAAAGGGTGGAGAGAAGAAGCCCTGGTGGCACAGTGGTTAAGCATTCGGCTGCTAACTGAAAGGTTGGCTGTACAAACCCACCCAGTGGCTCCATGAGAGAAAGACCTGGTGATCTGCTTCCATGAAGATTACAGCCTAATAAAACCCTATGGGGCAGTTCTACTCTGTCATATGGGGTTGCTATAAAATTGACACAATAACCTTTGAGTAAAAGTCTACTTTCTGTTTGATTCAGTGTCTCAAACATTTATCAAACATCTATCAAGTGAAAATGACACAAAGGTTAATAGATCCCAATCCCAGCCCCGAGGGCTTATGTTCTAGTGCAGTGTTTCTCAAGGGGTGGTCCATAAACCATTACATCAGCATCACCTGATTCTACCTGTTAAAAATGCAGATTAATGGATCCCCACTAGCCTATTGAATTAGACTCTCGGGACACGGTTCTCTGGGAATCTACATTTTAAATGGCTCCTAGGTAATTCTTACACCACTAAAAATAAGCTCCACTGTTCCACAGGGCACAAGAGAGAACTATCAAACGAACATTGGACATAATGTAATACTCTGCTAGCCATATACACTAGAGGAGAAGGTCTCTAAACTGAGGCTGGAATGATGAGCAGGAATTTCACAAAGGAGGATGGGAGGAGAGTGGCAAGCAGAGCAATTGGAATGAGCAAGGTCATTGTCCTTAGTTGCCATTAAATAGATTCCTACTCATGGCAACTCCACATGTGCACAGTAGAACTGTACTCCACAGAGTTTTCAAGGATGTGACCTCTCGGAAGCAGATTGGGCCTGTCTTCTGAGGCACCTCTGGATGACTCCCGAGTTGCTGGCTTGAGTAACTGAAAGTTGGTGATGCCATTTATTGAGAGAGAGCATCAACAACCCAGGCTGTTCTAATTTCAAAACTCTGTTGGGTGTTCTTTTGAGTTAGTCACTCTACGCAAAACCTGTTGACAGTCTTTCAGAAGGAAACAGTAAAGCCATAACATAGCACAAGACTATCCTACTACACAGGAACGGCATCACTTTTTGCAGTAATAAAACCTGTTCTGATGTTACATTTTTGAAGAAACCTATTTATTAGGAAATGCTTTTGGGATATTAATCAACATTATCGTCATGAAAATTCTTATATTCACTTACTGAAAGGTATCATTGATCAAGCCGCAATTCAATTTTTTCATAATTTTAAACATTAGTTACACCTACTTCATATATCCATATATAGTCATAAAAATAATAAAATAAATATACAGTGATACAGTAAGAGGGGAAAAATAAGATTCAGAAAAACAATACGTAAAAAAAAAAAAAAAAGTTTTGAAAGTTCCAGAGTCATGTTGTCAAAAGGACAAAGCCATTACAAATATTAGAAATAAAGAAAGCACTATGACTATTATCATAAAATTATGGCATTGATATAATCTGTAAGGTTATAAACCTCTACCTGTTGACAAATGGAATTCATGTGACGGACTCACAGTTTGCAAATCAGAAGAATGTGAAGGCATAAGAATTAAAAGTTGGAGGCTGCCATGGAGTACTGCAAAGAACTCAGGATTTGGAATAAAAAACCTGAGTGTAAACAATCCCAACTCTGCTGTGTAGTAGCTATGTGACCTTGGGCAATTCATTTCACTTCTCTTAACCTCAGTTACCCCACATGAAAGTAGGGACTATAATTTCTAGGGGAAAGAAAAGGCAAAAAGGACAAGAACTGCTATGAGGAATAAATGGGGTAATACATGACAAAGCTTGTTTACTATGGATTGAATTATGTCCCACCAAAAAATGTGTGTCAACTTGGCTAGTCCATGATTCCCAGTATTGTGTGATTGTCTACCATTTTGTCATCTGCTTTGATTTTCCTATGTGTTGTGAATCCTACCTCTATGATGTTAATGAGGCAGGATTAGAGGCAGTTATGTTAATGAGGCAGGACTCAGTCTGTAGGATTAGGTTGTGTCTTAAATCAATCTCTTTTGAGATATAAAAGAGAGACGGGGGGATCTCATACTGCCTAGAAACAAGAGCCGGGAACAGAGTGTGTCCTTTGGATCTGGGGTCCCTGCGCTGACAAGCTCCTTGACCGGGGAAGACTGATAACAAGGACCTTCCCTCAGAGCCAACAGAGAGAGTCTTCCCCTGGAGCTAGCACCCTGAATTCAGGCTTCTAGCCTCCTAACAGTGAGAGAATAAATTTCTCTTTGTTAAAGCCAAACCACTTGTGGTATTTCTGCTATAACAGCACTAGTTAACTAAGACACTGTTGTAAACTCCAAAATCCAAATATAAGGCATTATTAAGCATATTCAACAAATAAAACCAGCTCCAACTAGTTCTTCAATCACCATCAGCACCACATTTATGTGCACACTTTACTCAAGACCCTATGCTAGTAACTGAGTAGGTAGAAAAGTAAGAGACACTGTCCCTCCCCTGTAGCTTACAATCAAGACTCAAGATGACCCATCTGGAGCAAGAGAGAACAAAGAAAACCAAACACACAAGGGAAAGATTAGTCCAAAGGACTAACGGACTGCAACTACCACAGCCTCCACCAGACTGAGTCCAGCACAACTAGATGGAGCCCGGCTACCACCACAGACTGCTCTGACAGGAATCACAATAGAGGGTTCCTGACAGAGCTGGAGAAAAAGGAGAAAAATGTAGAACAAAATTTTAACTTACAAAAAAAAAAAAAAAAAGACCAGACTTACTTGTCTGAGAGATACTGGAGAAACGCCAAGAGTATGGTCCCCAGACACCCTTTTAACTCAGTACTGAAGTCACTCCTGAGGTTCACCCTTCAGCCAAAGATTAGACAAGCCTATAAAACAAACAGTAATGCATGTAGTTCAACCAAGTATGGGAGACTAACTGGGCACACCAGCACAGGGGTAAGGACGAGAAGACAGGAGGGGACAGGAAAGCTGGACAAATGGAAATGGGGAACCCAAAATCGAGAAGGGGAGAGTGTTGACACATCACCGGGTTGGCAATCAATGCCCCAAAACAATATGTGTATTAATTGTTTAATGAGAAACTAATTTGCTCTGTAATCTTTCACCAAAAGCACAATTAAAAAAAACAAAAAAAGACCAAGAAGAAACAAGGCACACTTATAAAAAATAAGTACCGGTAGTCCCCAAGTTATGAATGAGACCCGTTGCTAACTGTGTCTTTAAGTCGAATTTGTAGGTGAGTTGGAACAGGTACATACAGTTCTTATTTAACCTTATTTTAGTGCAAAACAATATTCGAAGCCTTTTCAATAATTTAAAAGCTGAATGTGCAGCAAGTGAAAGTGACTATGATGAAGAACTTGTTGAAGTAAGGGTTGGTTGAATCGTTTCAAGTGAGGGCAAATTTACATAACATTAAACGGCAAGTAGGAGTTGTCCATAAATTGGATGTTCATAACCCAGGGACTGCCTGTAAACAAATAGATGGTAGATAGATAGACAGACAGACAGATAGATAGATAGCAAAAGGATGATAAGTGATAACATGGGCCTTATGCTCAATAAGCAGCAGAGCTGATAGGTATTAACGCAACTCACAGGTGGGAAAGATTGTGGATTAGGAAAGTCCAAGAGTGCTTCAGAAGGAAGGCTGAGCTTTAGCTGGGACTGAAGGAGGGATGGCACTTTTATAAACAGAGAGAAGGAAGGAAGACATTGCAGGCATGAGGCTCGGTGTAAGCGAAGGCCCTGAGATTAATCATGGTATACTGGGGGAAAAACAGAGTGAAAAGAGGATGGTAGAAGTTGGAAGGTAGGTTGTAGTGTAAGAGGATAACATTCAGCCAGTGTGCCCCAGTTAAGCTTTACAGGTTGTCTATAGCCAGGCCCATTTTGATTGATCGGTGCATGAGCCATCCCAGTTATTAAATACCATCACTCCTCAGGGTAATTTCGTGTAGGCATAGAGGCCAGAGAAAGTTCTAGACAGGTAACGTCAAGTTAAGAAGTTCAGATCGTATCTTGTGAACATTAACGAGCCAGTTATGAGTTTTTAAACAGGTAGCTAATCTAACAAAAGTGATTTTAGTGAGATTGATCGAGTAATGGGGTATGGAATGGATAGCGGAGAGAAAGGCCTTAGGGTGGAAAATAAGTTCTGGAGCTGTATAGTAATTCAGGGTGAAGCAATGAAGATCTAGAAAAAGGTGATGACAATGGGATTGGAAAAGAGGCCCTGGATATATAAGAATCATCTAGCAAAAGGCCCATGCTTAGCACAGTGCCCAACATTGAGAAAATACTCTACACGTGTTTATTAAGGGTAAAGAACTTTGGAAACGTTTCACGTATGTAAAGGTAAAATAGGGGAGGTAGATATCTTGGGAGACACCGGTTATTAACGAAGAGAAGTACCTTTAAAGATGGCTGCTACAACCTTGATGTTTTGAAGATTTGGAAAACAAGAAATTGTGTTCTGCCCGTACATATAAGAAACATAACTTGGATATCTTGTCATTTTAATTATTCCAATAAATCCCTATGTGTTATTTAGCTTTGTTGTCGTTTCTGTTAGAATTTCTATTAATGTTGTCATCGTTAGGTCCGTCAAGCTGATTCCAACTCATAGCAACACCATGTACAACAGAACAACATGCTGCAGGTCCTCCACCATCCTCACAACCATTGCTACGTTTGAGTCCATTGTTACAGCCACTGTGTCAATCCATCTCATTGAGGGTCTTCCTCTTTTTCATTGACCCTCTGGTTTATCAAGCATGATGTCTTTCTCTAGGGACAGGTCACTCCTAATAGCATGTCCAAAGTATGTGAAACCAACTCTACCTATCCTCTCTTCTAAGGAGCATTCTGGCTGTACTTCTTCAAAGATAGATTTGCTCATTCTTCTGGAAGTCCACGGTACATTTAATATTCTCCACCAACACCATAACTCAAAGGCATCAATTCTTCAGTCTTCCTTATTCATTTTCCAGCTTTTGCATGTATAGGAGGTGAATGAAAATACCATGTCTTGAGTCAGGGGCACCTTAGTTCTCAAAGTGATATCTTTGCTTTCTAACACTTGAAAGAGGTGTTTTGCAGCAGATTTGCCTAATGCAATGCATCATTTGATTTCTTGAATGCTGCTTCCATTAGTGTTGATTGCGGATCCAAGTGAAATGAAATCCTTGTCAACCTCAATATTGTCTTCATTTATCATAATGCTATTATTGGCCCAGTTGTTGAGGATTTTTGTTTTCAATATGTTGAGGTGCAAACCATAATGAAGGCTGTAGTCTTTGATCTTCATCAGTAAGTGCTTCGAGTCGTCTTCACTTTCAGCAAGCAAGGTTGTGTCATCTGCATTATCACAGGTTGTTAATGAGTCTTCCTCCAATCCTGATGCCGCGTTCATCTTCATACAGTCCAGTTTCTCAGATTATTTGCTCAGTATACAGATTGAATAATTATGGTGAAAAGATAAAACCTCGACACACACCTTTCCTGATTTTCAACCACGCAGTATCCCTTTGTTCTGTTTGAATGACTGCCTCTTGGCCTATGTACAGGTTCCACATGAGCACAATTAAATGTTCTGGAATTCCCATTCTTCGCAATGCTATCTATAATTTTTTATGATTCTCATTGTTGAATGCCTTTGCACAGTCAATAAAATAGTAAACATCTTTCTGCTATTGTCTGCTTTCAGCCAGGATCCACCTGACGTCAGCAATGACATCCCTCATTCGACATCCTCTTATAAATCCAGCTTGAATTTCTGGCAGTTACCTGTGGATGTACTGCTGCAACTGTTTTTAACTTATCTTCGTGAAGTTTCATTTGCATGTGATATTAATGATATTGTCTGATAATTTCCACATTCTGTTGTATCACCTTTCTTTGGAATGGCCCGAATATAGATCTCTTCCGGTCAGTTGGCCAGGTAGCTCTCTTCCAAATTTCTTGCCATAGACAAGTGAGCGCTTCCAGCATTATATCCGTTTGCTGAAACGTCTCAATTGGTATTCTGTCAATTCCTGAAGACTTGTTTTTTGCCACTGCCTTCAGTGCAGCTTTGACTTCTTCTTCATACCATCAATTCTTGATCATATACTACCTCCTGAAATGTTTGAACATCAACTAATTCTTTTTGGGACAGTGACTCTGTGTAGTCCTTCCTTTTGATGCTTCCTGTATCATTCGATACTTTGCCTATAGACTCCTTCACTATTGCTACTCGAGGCTTGAATTTTTTCTTCAGTTCTTTCAGTTTGAGAAATGTCAAGCGTGTTCTTCCCTTTTGGTTTTCTAACTCCAGGTCTTTGCAGATTTCATTATATTATAATACTTTACTTTGTCTTCTCGAGAAACTCTTCGAAATCTTCTGTTTATCTCTTTTTTTTTTTCTTTCATCTATCGGTAATCCATTTATCTATTCATCCATCCACCCACCCACCAGTATACACACAAAACTCTGTATGGAGATTAATGAAACTTCCTCCCTGCTGTCAACAAGTCTACAGTAGTCTTAGTTATCTAGAGCTGCTATAACAGAAATACCACAAGTGGATGGCTTTAACAAACAGGAATTATTTCCTCACAGTTTAGGAGGCTAGAAATGTGAGTTCTGGGTGTCAGCTCTAGGGGAAGGCTTTCTCTGTCAGCTTTGGGGGAAGGTCTTTGTCTCTTCAGCTTCTGTTTCCTGGTTCCTTGGAGATCTAGCTTGGCATCTCTTTCCCCATCTCTGCTTGCTTAATCTGCTCATTTTATATCTTCTAAGAGATTGACTCAAGGCATACCCTATGCTAATTCTGCCTCATTAACAACTCATTCCCTAATGGGATTATAACCACAGGCGTAGAGGTGAGGATTTACAACACAGCGGGGGGACACAATTAAATCCATAACAACAGTCAAGACGGGAAGGTTGTTGAATCCTTTCAGCAGTAAGTATTTCCTTAAGACATTTACTGGTCTTAACTTTTTCTTATATTTGATAGTCTGATCCTTTATCGCTCAATTTTGCTTTCTGTTCACAATAGCTCTAGTTTTTTGCTCTAAAGCTTGGCATTCCTTCACTGCCAAGTAAATTCATCCGAATTTCTTTGGACGCATTTACTGATGGACAATCCTATTCTTACTTTTACTCTTTAATGTTTCTTAATTGTTCTCTTCGGGTCCTTACGTATGCCTAATTCTTAGTTAACAGCTCCCTCCTACAACTTCTTACCTCTCATGGGCCTAGTCCATGTTTTACTAGAAGGCACAGCACAAAGGTTCTTCAAAACTGCCAGAATGGGCCTGGATTCAGGTAGGGATGGTGACAATGGTTGTCACCACCAGCACTATGGTAGCCATATGCTGATGTTTCCCACAGTGCGAAAGCATTCAGATGTCATGGTTTTAAAAGATGACGGAACTAATCCCAACAAAAAATCTGTCAAAGTTTCAAAAAATCTACAGGGTTTTAGTGCCTTCACTTTTATTTTATTTTATTTTATAGTTGTAGTTTAAATGAAGTTTATATTTCAAGTTGGTCTCCCATACAAAAATTTATACATACATTGTTATGTGACCCTAATTGCCCTCCCCATACTGTGACAGCACACTCCTCCCTTCCATCCCCGATTCCCCATTGCCATTCAACCAGCTCCTAACCTTCTCTGCCTTCCAATCTCACCTCCAGACAGAAGCTGCCCATTTATTCTCTTGTATCTACTGGAGCTAAGAGGGACACTCCTCACGAGTATCACTTTATGTCCCACAGTCCAGTCCAATCCCTGTCTGAAGAGTTGGCCTCAGAAATTGTTTTAGTTCTGGGCTGATAGAGAATCTGGGGGCCATGCTTTCCAGGGTTCCTCCAGTCTCAGTCAGACCATTAAGTCTGGTCTTCATAATAGAATTTGAGTTCTGCACCCTGCCTTTCTCTTGCTCCATCAGGGACTCTCTGTTGTGTTCCCTGTCAAGTTGGTCATTGGTGGTAGCCGGGTACCATCTAGTTCTTCTGGTCTCAGGCTGATAAAGTCTCTGGTTTATGTGGCCCTTTCTGTCTCTCGGGCTATTACATTCATTGTTTGTCTTTGGTGTTCTTCATTATCCTTTACTCCAGGTGGTTGGGACCAATTGATGCATCTTAGATGGCCGCTTGCAAGCTTTTAAGACCCCAGACACCACTCACCAAAGTGGGATGCAGGACATTTTCTTAATAAGCTTTGTTATGCCAATTAACCTAGATGTCCCCTGAAAGCAGGGTCCCCAGACCCTTACCCCTGCTACTCTGTCCCTCAAAGTGTTTGATTGTATTCAGGAAACTTCTTAGCTTTGGCTTGGTCCAGTTGTGCTGACTTGCCCTGTAGTGTGTGCTGTCCTTCCCTTCACCTATGGTAATTCTTAACTACTATCTAGTTAGTAAATAACCTTCACCCTCCCTCCCCACCCTCGTAACCATCAAAGAATGTTTTCTTCTGTGTTTAAACCTTTTCTTGTGTTCTGATAATAGTGGTCTTATACACTATTTGTCCTTCTGTGACTGACTAAATTTACTCAGCATAATGAGTTCCAGCTTCCTCCATGTTATGTTTCACGACTTCATTGTTTTTCTTTATCATTGCATAGTATTTCATTGTGTGGATATACCATAATTTGTCTATCCATTCATCCGTTGATGGGCATCTAGGTTGTTTCCATCTTTTTGCTATTGTGAACAGTACTGCAATGAAGATGGAGTGTGAATATATCTATTTGTGTGATGGCTTTTATTTCTCTAGGATATATTCCAAGGAGCGGGATAGCTGGATCGTATGGTACTTCTATTTCTAGCTTTTTAAGGAAGCGCCAAATCGATTTCCAAAGTGGTTGTACCATTTTACATTCCCACCAACAGTGTATAAATGTTCCAGTCTCTCCAGCATTTATTATTTTGTGTTTTTTGGATTAATGCTAGCCTTGTTGGGATGAGACAATATCTTATTATAGTTTTGATCTGCATTTCTCTAATAGCTAGTGATCGTGAGCATTTCTTCATATGTCTGTTAGCTACCTGAATTTCTTTGGTGAAGTGTCTGTTCATGTCCTTCGCCCATTTTTTAATTGGGTTATTTGTCTTTTTGTTGTTGAGGTTTTGCAGTATTTTGTAGATTTTAGAGATTAGATGCTGATTGGATTTGTCGTAGCCAAATTTTTTTCCCAGTCTGTAGGTTGTCTTTTGACTCTTTTGGTGAAGTCTTATGATGAGTATAAGTGATTTTTAGGCACTTCCATTTATCTAGTCTCTCTTCTGGTGCTTGTGCACTGTTACTTATGGTTTGTATTGTGTTTATGCCATGTATTATGGCTCCTAGCGTTGTCCTTATTTTTCCTCCCATTATCTTCATTGTTTTCAATTTTATATTTCAGTCTTCGATCCATTTTGAGTTAGTTTTTGTGCATGGTGTGAGGTATGGTCTTGTTTCATTTTTTTGCAGATGGATATACAGTTATGCCACCACCATTTTTTAAAGAGACTGTCTTTTCCCCAACTAACAGACTTTGGGCCTTTTTCAAATATCAGCTTCTCAGAGGTGGATGAATTTATGTATGGATTCTCAATTCTGTTCCATTGGTGTATGTATCTGTTGTTGTACCAATACCAGGCTGTTTTGACTACCGTGGCATTACAATAGGTTCTAAAATTAGGTAGTGTGAGGCCTCCCACTTTGTTCTTCTTCTTGAGTAATGCTTTATTTATTTGGGGCCTCTTCCCTTTCCATATGAAGTCGGTGATTCGTTGTTTAGCTCTTTTACTTCATCATTTATTCCTTTCACTTTAGCTACTGTGCATTCAAGAAGTTTCAGAGTTTCTTCTGACATTTATTTTGGTCTTTTCTTTCTTTTCTGTCTTTTTAATGGCCTTTTGCTTTCTTCAGGTATGATGTACTTGATATCATCCCACAACTTGTCTGGTCTTCAGTCATTAGTGTTCAATATGTCAAAACTATTCTTGAGAAGGTTTCTAAATTTGGGTAGGATATACTCAAGGTCATACTTTGGCTCTCATGAACTTGTTTTAATTTTCTCCAGCTTCAAATTGAACTTCCATATGAACAATTTATGGTCTGTTTCACAGTCAGACCCTGGCCTTGTTCTAACTGATAATATTGTGCTTCTCCATCATCTCTGTCCCCATATGTATTTGATTTGATTTCTGTGTATCCTATCTGGCAAGGTGCACGTGTATAGTCACTGTTTATGTTGTTGAAAAAAGGTATTTCCAGTGAATAGGTCCTTGGTCTTGCAAATTCTATCATGCCATCTCCAGCTTGCTTTTTATCACCAGGGCCATATTTTTCAACTACCAGTCCTTCTTCTTCGTTTCCAACTTTCACATTCCAATCACCAGTAATTATCAATGCATCTTGATTGCATGTTTGATCAATTTTAGACCGCAGAAGTTGGTAAAAATCTTCGGCTTCTTCGTCTTTGGTGTTAGTGGTTGGTGTGTAAATTTGAATAATAATTATATTGACTGGTCTTCCTTGTAGGTGTATGGACATTATCCTATCACTGACAGCATTCTACTTCAGGATAGATCTTGAGATGTTCTTTTTTATGATGAATGCAACACCATTCCTCCTCAATTTGTTATTCCCATCATATTAGACCCTATGATTGTCTGATTCAAAGTGGTCAGTACCAGTCCATTTCAGCTGACTAATGCCTAAGATACTGATCTTCAAGCATTCCATTTCATTTTATTAATAAAAACTTTAATAAAAGTTTGTAATTTTGTTGACTCACTTTGAAAGCTGCTATTTTACCTTTTTAACATACGTGGGGGAAGTGTAGAGAGGGAGGAGAAACTAATTAAGAACAGTTGTGGGAAAACATGGGGAAAATTACTTTTTTAAACTGGTTGTAAAGACTCTCCCCCTAAGCTTTGAAGATATTGGACTGTCATTTGGGACAAAGTTAATGATTCCATAAAGCAGGTTTTCTAAAGCAAAAAGGGGGAAGTTCTTCATCTCCTATAGCAGTGTTTTACAAACTGTGGTTCACCGCCTATGAGCAGGGCACAAAAACAAGGTATGAGGTGTTAACCAGAACGTATTTTGAATGGAATGGAATGGAGTAGAAAATACCAGACTGCATAGTTTTTAGTAAGGGGTAAGTATTGTTTTCTGAAACTTATGCTTTAACGTTGTGTGTGTGTGTGTTTGTGTGTGTGTGTACTGAGGTGGGATGTAAGATGTGTTTCTTATTGTGAGTCATAGTCGAAAATGTTTGACAGTCACTGCCCAATAATTGTCCTCAAAATAAATGAAAACCTTTCAAAATCAGTTGACAAAATCTGTAATTATATTAAAAGAAGAAAAGACAAAAACATTTATTCATATATATCTAGAAAACTTTCCTTACTCCCCCAGCAGGTCTCTCCACCTAGTACCTATCTCTCACTCTCAATTCCATATTTTTACCTCTTAAATAATCTTCAAAGACTTTCTCTTGGCGATCTCTCTATATAAATGCATATTAATAAATCCACGATACAGCACAATTATTACCCTCATGCCTTAGATTTAAAAAAAAAATCAGTGCTGTTGAGGCGATTCTGAATCATAGCAACCCTATAAGAACAGAGTAGAACCGCCCCTTAGGATTTCCTAGGAGCAGCTGGTGGATTTGAACTGCTGACCATTTGGTTAGCATCCAAACTCTTAACCACTGTGCCACCAGGGCTCCATGCCTTAGATAGTTCCTAAATATAGAATTTATCTATTGGTATGCTGGTAAATGTTTAACAATCAGTTGTCCAGTGGGGGAAAAGCCCTGATTTGTAGGATTTGACACCTTCTGTGGTGTAAATACTCCAGCCATAGCCAATTTCAAGCCACCAACATGACAGAATTGGAGAGATGCTTGTTAGCACATGTTGTATGGTGTCTCCACCATAGAGACGTATGGCATAAATATCCTTAAGGGCATAGATAATAGTAAGATGTAGTAAAATGATTAGGAAGTGATGGGCGTTGAATATTTATAACTTTTCATAACAGAATAGGCTTACCTGTAAGTTTATATAATTTTTAATAATGTCTATGTTTAACAACTGGCTCACAAAATTTAGCTACAGCACACCATTATCCTAGTTTGACATCTTGAGCAGGCTCTGATCTCACACTCTATCACCTGCTGAACAACTCTACCCGGATCTCTTCCATAAGAAACCACAAACTTACCATACTCAAATCTAAAGTTGCTTTCCTCTTTGAATTTCCTTAGCCCATACTTCTCTTCCTCTCCTGACTTCCCTATTTCTGTTAATGGCACCTCCAGTATCCAACCAATCACTTACTAATCTTGTAGATTCTGCCCATGCAATATTCTTTTGATCTGCCCTTTCTTTTTCATTCCAACTAGCGTTACTGCCCAGTCCAGATCAATTAACTGGTCTCCTCTCCTTCAGTCCCTCTTGACTGCAATCTATCTGGCAATACTGTCAATCTTCCAAATGCACAGCTCTGATAATGTAACTCTTCCATTCAATCTACACATCGTCTCTTAATCTGGTCTTCAAAGCTCTCTTTGCTCCAGGCAATCTGGACAGCTCCCTTCTCCCTGTGCTTGGAACATACCTTGTGTTTCCTGATTTTGTGCTTTTGTCTACACTTTTCCCTTCATCTGGAATGCCCTCCCTCATTTTACGATGCAAAAAATCATAGCCTTTATTCAAGACCCAGTTCAAATGACAATGAAAATATTGGAAATTGGTTGTCAGAGGGATATACAAGTTTATGAGAATCTGGATCATGAAAACAAATAAGTAACAAATGCAGGAATCATTTAAAGACAAAAATGTATTTGGTGATATTTTATATGAAGTATATAAATACGTAGCACTGATTATGATATGATATAGTAGCACTGATCCCATTTTTATTATTAAAAGGTTTGCGTGAGGCAATATGAGGTTTATCTCAAACCTATGGATTTCAATTATACATGCTACAGCTGTTCTTCATTAACTGAAATAATCAAGAATTGTCTGTACTTTAACCATTTGGTGTTTACTGTAATTATTTCCCTCTTAATGCCCTGAGCCAAACTGTGTTGAGGAGGTTGGAAGAGGTGGGTGGTAGAGGCATGGAGCTCCTGGGCCCTGGTCTGTCACCACCACTGATGATCCTCATTCATATTTGAGACACTGATCATAGATATTAAAGATCCTCCACATGCCTAGAAATTCTCAACAGTCAGAGGCAAGGAAGCTGGAACTTGTATCTTTTCTGAATCTTACTTCCTTCAGTCATTCCCCAAATTTAGTGTAAATTAAATGCTTTAAATATTTGCTTTCTTGAGCTGGAGTATCATAATGATGATCAGTCAGCAAGTGATTCCTTTTCTTTCAAGTTTAGTGGTAAAGGACAAAGAAACAGGCTGCTACAGCCCTCAGGTCACTGGCATCAATGTCCCCAGGGAGTTAAAGAATACTGGGTTATTGAGAGCCTGAATCCTTAGCCTAGGAGAGGTGGAAAATAATGAGGTAGCAGAAGATGGTAAGAGACAACTGGCAAAAACAAAGGTGTCTTGAACCAGCCTGCCCTCACTCTTAACACCTAGATTGTCAAGCGTGGTCTAAGCACCTCTTGCATGAGAACCAGTCGGGTACTTGTTTAAAATGCAGATTCTTGGGTCCCCACCGGAGACCTGCTGAATTATAATCTCTAAGGGAACAGCCAGGGACAGAGCATTTTTCATAGGCACACCCAGTGATTCTGATACACACTGAAGATTGAGGATCACTGCTCCGGTGTTGGCTAACTTTGGCCTGCAGGCTAGCTTGTACAGCCCTTGAGCTAAAAATGGTTTTTACATTTTAGAGAAATGTAAAAAGAAAAAGAATATGCAACACAATAATGTGGCCCACAAAGCTTAAAATATTTACTATCTGGCCCTTTACAGAAAAGTTTGTCGACTGCTATCTAGCGCATTGCAAATAGCCTGGGTGGCACAAAGCAAACAGCCAGGCACTCGACTACTAACCAAAAAGACTGGACGTTCAAACCCATCCAGAGATGCCTTGGAAGTAAGGCCTGGAGATGTGCTTCTGAAAGGTCACAGTCTTGAAAACCCTATGGAGCAGTTCTGCTCTGCACACATAGGGTCGCCTAAGTCAGAATTGACTCAATAACAACTGATAACAACATCTGAATTTAGCCCTATCCCAGCCCTGCAACAACTAAAATAACTGATGCATCAGAACTTTCAAAAACAAAAACTGAGAGTGATGAGCTGCATAAAGCTGTCATCTAAAAATGCATTTGTAATAATTTTAAATGGAGAGAGGAAATGTATAAATAAAATTGCAGCAAGCAATCTCTGAAAATATAGTTTCATCAGTACAAGAATTTGATTCTATCCTTCCATATACTTACCAGGTGACAATAAATCATAAATTAGCCTAGGAAGAATTACTGCATATACACTATTTATTGGACTATGAATATCCCCCAGTACATTATAGCCACATATATGAGGAAAATGTAAAACTATACCCCAGAATGTCCGCAGAATAAAAATATAAAATTTCAAAACAATATGTAGGATAATTATTCACAAAGGGAATAAAAGAAATAGAAAGTTAAATTGCTATCTTCCTACTTGAAAGGAGTCTGGGAATCATAGAGCAGTTCCACTTCCTAAGAATAAGAATCTTGGGAAAGAGCTGTGAACTCATTTGGGAAACGTTCAGATATCCGCATTGTGCCAAAAAGGCTCAGTGTTTTGGGAACCATCCCAGTTAGATTCGTAAAGTAATCCCAAAGCCAAAATGCAATTCCTTTAGGGGTAGTTTCTAGATGTTTGTTCTAGATATCTAAAAAAAAATTTTGTTTATTTTCGATGTGGAGAAAGAAACTTTATTATGGAATCTAGAAATAAATATTGGCTTTAAAAATACGTTACCTACAAGTGACTTGTCTTTCGGAAATGTAAACTGAAATATCTCACAATAATTTTGTTTCAGCGCTTTTTTTTTTCCTCAGAAGAAAGGAATGTTAGAAACGTTACTAGCAATAACATTTTGATAAAGATTTAAACTACATAACAATTTTTAAGAAACAACGTCTAAAGCCCCAGATAAAGTCTTGAAACTTAGCATGCTTCACCATTTAATAAAACTATGACTCATTTTAGTAAGAAAAATGCTTTCTGAGCTAACTTTAACTGCTGAAGAACATAGGACACCCACAAACCCAGTCAGCAAAAGTCTCAAACTCCTATAAGATTAAAGGAAAAATAAATTAGTGTGTACAGAGAATTAAAAAAAAAAAAAAATCCCCAGTGCCGCTAGTCTATAAACGGAAGTAAAACTAAAACCCCCCTAAAATCCCCCAATCATCGATCCTTATA
Source organism: Dugong dugon (assembly GCA_030035585.1). Lineage (NCBI taxonomy): Eukaryota > Metazoa > Chordata > Mammalia > Sirenia > Dugongidae > Dugong > Dugong dugon. Next base: position 157,811,341 of record CM057464.1, read on the forward strand.
AATTCAGCGTTTATCTTCTCCCTTGACTTCTTTGGGAGCCATAAATGATCACGAAATCTTTTATGACTTTTATCTCTTAAATAAGAATCCTCAAACTACACGAAGTATGGATAGCGACCTCCGTGTCACGGAGTGTTTTAACTTTTAAACCCATGCAAGAAAACGTGAGGTTTCCTGAGTTCTACGGGGACTGGCTGTTGGGAACCGGATGGATTTTGCAGATGTGTAATCCCAGGACGCGCACTGAACGAGTGGTGCGGGGGCAGAGGTGTGTGGTGGCCGCCGCCTGGGCCGGGCAGGGTGGGTGGGACCGGGCGTGTGCTCGGGTGAGAGTGAAGGGCATGTGACAATACGACGGTGGCGTGTTGGCTGCAGGATCTGGGCGGAGAGTGAAAGCTTGGCCGGGGTGTCCCATATGTTAGCGGTGATAGTCACAGCCCCACTCGTATTTAAGTGTCCTTTGTCACTAACAACTTAGAGATGTTCTTTATTAAAAAAATATATATATATACAAAAAGACCTAGCCAAGTGTCCTATTAAAACATATACTTCCACTCCCAAACCCCACCCCCAAAATTTCCCCATCTCCAGGGAGCTGAGTTTTAAACCAGCCTAAAATCCAATCCCAAATGCGGGAGTCCCCTCCTCGCCCGCCCCCGCGACAGTGAGTCAGAGCCCGGCGAGCCCGGGTTCTGGTGCCGGGGAGCACGCCGAGTGGGGCGACGGCTGTAGGGCTGCCAGAAGGAGGGGAGGTGGCATCAGCGGGACGTGGCGCTGGACCGCGCCACCGCCCCCTGGTAGCGGGGTTTGCGCTGGAAAAGGCGCCGCCGCAGCCCCCGGCCGCCCCTCCCGGCCGCGGGCTCTCCGCCCGCGCGCCGCCCGGGCCTCGCGGCGCGCCAGGCACAGTGCGGCGGCGCGAGCGCCGAATGGGAGCTGGGCGTCCGGGCCAGCACCCCGCGGGCGGCAGCCAGGGCGACCGCGGAGGCGGCGGGTAGGGCGCGTGCGCACTGCAGGGGCGCCAGATTTGGCGGGAGGGGGAGTGTCCAAAGCTCTTTGTTTGATGGCATCTCTGTTTACAGAGTTTATACTTTAATATCAACCTGTTTCCTCCTCCTCCTTCTCCTCCTCCTCTACGACCTCCTCCTCCTCTTTCTCCTGAGAAACTTCGCCCAGGCGGTGCGGAGCGCCGCTGCGCAGCCGGGGAGGGACGCAGGCAGGCGGCGGCCAGCGGGAGGCGGCAGCCCCGTGCGGTCCCCGCGGCGCCCGGCGGAGCCCCGCGCCCGCCGCGCCATGGCCCGGAGACCCCGGCACAGGTAACAGGGCGCCCGGATGGGCGGCGCAGGGCGGGGGCGCGCCGGGCGTGAGGCGCCCGAGAGCAGGTGGGAGTTCGTTCCCGGCGCTTCTCCGGGGCTGTCAGATCCTGCGAGGACCCGGAGCCCCTGTCTGGGCAGCAGCAGCCGCTCGAGAGACCAATGAATGGAAGAGTCTATGCGGGAAATGTAGCAGGACGTTGGGAAGGAAGCCCTGTGGCTCTTTTTGCAAGTTGCACGGGGACACATTGCTCTTTGGGGTGTGTGTGTGGGGGGGGGGGGAACAGCACGTTCCAACCGAGGGCAGAGTGGTGCCCACAACCCCGGTGAGCCCACCAGGTGCCTGGCTGGATGCCGCGGGTGTCGGCGAGAGAGTCGCCGCGTAATTGCTGGATGCATTGAGATATGTTTGGACTTGGAAGTGCAGAGCATATGGCAGCTATAGGGAAAATGCCGGATTGTAGTAGCTGCAGGTAGTTCATTTAAATTTCATTCATTTTTTGTGGAGGCGCAGAAGAGTGTCAGCTGACAGACGGCTGGAAAGAAGATTTTAGCGGAGGAAAAGGGTCGCTACATTCGAAAATTGTTTAAAGCCTTGTTTTTGAGGTTCCAATCATTATTCTTCGGGAGACTTTTATTTCTAATGCAAACATTGCACACACGCGCGCGCGCGCACACACACACACAGACACACACGCCTGCGCCGCACATGTCACCGCACTTAGGGAGGCTCGCCTGGAAGATGGATGAAATCCCCGAAATTTAGGCCGGGCAGATGGGAAAAGGGAACCGAGAATGAAGGAGATGCTCGTCCGAACTGTCAGTTGCTGGCGTTCTAGCTTCCACAGTCTTCTCAACTTGCCGGACTGGATGCGCAGGAGCTCCCTGCGAACAGCCGTGGACAGGGGGTAGCCTGGCGGCCGTCACAGTCGCCACTCTGTGGAAAGGGACCGGGTTTGCAGCACCCAACGCCGCTGCCGTGCGACCAGGACGCAATCCCCGCGGGCCCTTGCCCTGGACTAGAGGTCCGTGCGCCGCGCACACACGTGGACACGGCTGAGGTCGCCGCTCCTCCCGCGCCCTGCGCCCGCCGCCTTAGGGCGCCGGGGCTGAGCCCGGGGGTGGGCAGACCCTCGCGAAGGGGTTCTGGGGTAAAGTCGTGGGGACAGAGCACATCCACCCACTTTTCTTAGGGGTTGTTGGATTTTCTTGTACTTATTTAAATGTTTTTGAACTAGCGGCCGCTGTTCTCAAGCGGCGCTGGGAAGTTGCAAAGAGCGTTGGTGTGGGCCCTGCAGTGGCACCCCTGGGCCTGCCCGGCCGGGGAGCAGCGCCAAGGCATGGCTTGGCTCAGGAGAGGAAGGGAGGCGACCTGGGGGGAGCCCCGAATCCTTGCGCCTTGCCGGAGACCTGGCCGCGCGGGGTGGGAGTGCCGCCCCTTGAGAGGTTTCACCTTCACCTTTGAGACACAACAGTGGGGCAGCCGGGGGCACCTATATTTTTTTAGTGTAGGAACTGGGGGAAGGAGGAGGGCAGGGAGGAGACGCGGGTGGAGGCCCTGCGCCCCGAGGTCTCGGCTTCCCTAGCAGGGCGGTGCCGCGCAGATTCCCTGCGGCTCCCAGGTACCCGAGAGGGGAGGTAGCCGGCAGGGGTGGGAGCCTTGAACTTGCCTTGGAGTGGGGGGGGGGGGGGAGGGAAGTGGGGAGAGAAACTCGGCTGCCGGCCTGAAGCTGTTTCTTGCTGGGCGAGCGTCAGCTCCGCAGAGGTTATTAACGAGGTCAGCGAAATGAGTCTGAACCCCTTTTCTAGAATCACAGTAGCAGCCACAAGGCACTTCCTCCCGCTCCCCACCCTCTTCCCAACCCCTAGCCCCCCTTTTCTTTTTCGTTTCTTTGCACGGTTTGTTTCCTTGACAGAATGTAATATTCATAGTTGTACTCCTGTAACCACACCGGGTCTAGCAGGTGGGGAGTCGAGTGCATCAACCCTGAAATAAGCTTTTGAAAGTCCTCTAACTGTTGGGTCTGAGATCTAGTCAGAGCAGATAAAGGATAAGTTATTTCAGGTCCTTAGTAGAAATTAATCATGCTACCGAGGCGACCCGGACAACGCAGAGCAAGGAAATCGCTTGCAAAGCTCAAAGGCGAGCCTCCGTGCCAAGCCTGCTGATTTTCAGGGGGCTGACTGTGTGAGAGCCCTGGACTCGCCCTACTCCCCTCGTGGCCCCTTAGGGGCCTGCAAAAGTTACACACCACATTTTCCCCCCAAGACCTGGTTTTGCACATCTGTGTTTCTGTGCTTAATTTTTCAGTGGCACCGAAGAAATGGAATCGTCCATTTTTAGCGCTGAAAAGTACCTTAGAAATTGAATCCAAGCCCATATTTAGAGGCAAGGAGACTGAGGTCCCAAGAGAGGAGAAGTGATTTGTCCAAATCAGGCAGCTCGATGGAGGCAGAACTAGGACTGGCACCTTTGCCTCCAGAACCCCTCCAGAACCCCAGTTCTGTTGGATTCCTATTCTCTCTCACCTGATGTTGGCTGCCCCCTGTGGGCAGCTGAATATGTTGCTTGTACCTGGGTGCCAAGCTGTTTCCAAGAGAGACTTGCCCGATTACTAGTTTGGAAAATGCAGCCTTCAGTTCTGAAAATGCAATCTCCAGATCCAGTCAAACCTAGAAAGTTAAAATGAGTTGAATCGGTGACTCTGTGTGCAGATTACTCTGGTTTTCTTGGTATCCCTGATGTTTCACAAGGCTGCCACTTCATTTGGGGGCTTTCCTAGGAGTTCCCTGTGAACCTTTCGGAAGATGCTGACCTACAGCTCTAAATATTATAATAATGTATATTTTTGCTTCATGACGTTTGTATTTTACATGAAAAGGAAATATAGTAATTATTATTAACCAGAAATTATTTAGTGCCTCCTGTTTACAATGTGAAACAGAACTAGGCTCTTGTTTAAAAGGACAGCCACTAAATGAAAGGAATGATTACAGATTATAAATACACTTTAGTGGACTTTTTTTGTGGATCATATCCTTCCTGTCGCTATACATGCTGGACCTTCATATTGTTACCAAAAAAAAATAGGTTTAAATTGTAAGAACCCCAGATTCAGGATTTTTGGCAAGCACTTTAGCTTGACGTATAGTGGGTCAGTAATATACACTTGTGAATTAGTTTAGGCAGATAAAACCTGACTTAAATATAAATTTCTTTTTTTTTTTAAAAAAGTAATATACATTATGACACTGCTTTATCTCATGATTGTTATTGATTTCAGTTTGATGGATTTCTCAATATTCCAATGATACATTTTAGTGAAGTTTCTGAGGTAGTATAATTTTCCTCATATTTTACGTTTTATAAGTAAAATTATAACTAAAAGTACATATGTCTGAAATAACTCTTATCTATTCAGGATATGATTAATAAACATTAAATATAGAGTTACTTCAAAAGTCATCAAAATTCTTTGTTTTGATCAGCTATGTAAAAGAAAAAGCTCTTTTAAAAAGAGTTGTGGGTTCTTTTTTAAACCCATGGATTTATTCTGGGGGAATCCCTCAGTTTTGAATTAGGAACATTTTGGGATATTTCAAACACCATTTAGTGAAAGGCAGTAAAAACAAAAGAGTAAGTAAGATTCTGACTATTGAGTGGGCTCATTATTCCCTTTGTTTCTTTGGAAACTGAGTATTGTAAGCATAGCCACAGGTTGGATCTACTTGAGCCTGAGTTTTGAACAGTTTGATGTTAATGTGATTTACAAAACATTTTGATCACTTAATGGTCTTATTCATTTAAATCCGTCTTCGTCTTCTTAGATTCTTCTAAGCCTCTACTGTTTAAGGGATGATTATAATTACAATACTGAGTGTATTACAACTTGAATTTTTTCTCTTTTAATAAATCACCAGCCCCATTGAAATAACATTTGAGTTATTTATTGTTTGGGAAATATTATTTAAACAATGTGACGTATGCCAAAGATTTGGAGTGTGTTCTTATATAAAGGACATGGGCCCTTGTTCCTTTTATTGTCTTGAACATTAAATTTTAAACATAAACTTTCATTGGTGGGAAGATTGCCAAATGTATAACTTGTCACTGGTCTAACAGTAACAACAGGTTTAAACATGCAGAGTAATAAGAAAGTGCCAGGTCCTTTGCCGTATCTGTGGATACCAATAACAGCAGAACCAGTTTACAATGCTAGAGCACCAGAGCGTAGAATAAAATCTTGTTGTGCAAGTTTTCAGAGTTTTATCTTCGTAAACTTTGAGAAGATTGTTGAGGAGTTTTTGTGTAAGTTTTGTAATCCAATAGTTTGAATCCTCCTGTTACAGCTTACGTCTGCCCATTTTTATTTCTGGCAGCATATACAGTAGTGACGAGGATGATGAAGACATTGAGATGTGTGATCATGACTATGATGGGCTGCTTCCCAAGTCTGGAAAGCGTCATTTGGGGAAAACTAGGTGGACCAGGGAAGAGGTAACTAATCACTTTATCAAAACATGGGAAAAGCCTAGAGTGTGTCAATTTATGAAAAATGAAATTTCAGCTAAACTACAGGTGTCAAACTCATCAGCAGCCTCTTTGTGATCTTATCTGAGCCTGGTTGTGCAGCTTCACCTCTCACCACTCTCTGGATTGTACATTCTGCCAACCATTTCCAAACTGTTTGCAGTTCGATGAATGTCCTCTCTTTCTCACTTTAGGCTACATCTTTGTTTTCCTCTGCCTACTGTATAGCCCCACAGCCTCTTACTACTTCTTCATTACCCAGCTCACACATGAACTCTTCTGTGAAGCTATCCCTAGCCTCCCCAAACAGGGTTGCATGCCTACTTCTGTGGTCCTGTGCAATTGAGCTCATGTCTGGCCATAGGTCTTATCGTTGCTTTAACATATATGCCTCCCCCAGTAGACTGCAAACCTGTTGAGAGCAGGGCTAACCATCAGCTCATTTTTGTGTTCCTCAAACCCAGAATGGCTTGACACAAAGTGGAATATGAATAAATATTCCCAGAATGAATCAACTGCTGTTTCCAAAAACACAACAAACAAAAAAAAACCCAAGACCTCATAAAACTCATCTTGTTATAATGTATTCATTTAATATTCTATATATATAATACTTTACAAAGCAGTGTACATATATGTATAGGAGGCCTGGTGGCACCATGGTTAAAACGCTCAGCTGTTAACTGAAAGGTTAACGGTTTGAACTCACCAGTTGCTCCTGGGGAGAAAGATTTTAGCCTTGGAAACCCTATGGGGAAGTTCTACTCTGTCCGATAGGGTCTCTATGGGTAGGAATCAACTCGAAGGCCACCGGCATATTCTAAAAGCATTCCATAGTGGATGGAGATGTGTCTGTCTGCTTCCCACATTTCTTTTTCTGCTAGTATCTTAAAACTTGATCTTTTTAGGGATGGGAAAATACCTAGGTAGCAAAATTTCTAATGTGTGGGGAAATGTTTATTTTTCTTTAATGTTCTCAACTTCTTTTGCAACTAATTTTAGAGGATTCGTGTTAGAATAAACAGTATTAACTCTTCTTCAGTTTCATTCCACTCTGTTTCATCTAAACGAGAGCTCCTACTGGCAGGCAGGCAGGAAAGCAGGCAGGACTTCCAGTGAGGCCCGTAGAAAATGCCCATAGGAAGTGCACTTGGATGATCCTTAGAGATAAAGAAGTTCTTTCGTTAACACTGGTTCCTAATTCCTGTGTCTGTATAGTACCAGTGACCCACATTGTGTGTGAATGCTGTTGCCTTTGCAGAAACATAAGGATATCATTCCCTTGAAGGAACACATTTAGAAAGACACTAGAAAACGGGTAGGGCAGTGAACAGTCTTTAAACTGAAAGAGCAGATTGGCCACTGATGTTTAACATCTTCTGTGTTCTAGTAAGGCTGACCTCGTTTAACTTATGAATATATTGATACAAAAACTGAACTATTTTCTTACATCATACATGCCTTTCAAGCTAAATTACAAAGTGGTCTTCCATTTTTTGTTTGAAAGAGTTTGAACTAACTGAAAATACTGTAATTTTTACTCGAGATCCTATCTATTGCAATAATTAAATGTCTACTAAATCTAACATTGGAGTCCATTACTTTTTTCCTGCACAAAGTAAAAGTATTAACAGTTACCATATATTAAATACTCAATATGTACCAGGCATTATGCTAAATGTTTTGCATAATTACCTCTTATAATTCCCAAACAACCTTATGGATATCAGCTTTCCCATTTTATAGATGACAATACTAAGGCCCAGAAAGATAAAATTATATACCCAAGCTTATACAACTAATCAGTAGCTGAGTCCAAATTCAAAACCTGGTCTGTGTGACTCTAAAGAAATCTATGTTCTAAACCAGTACATTACATTAATACCTGTTGTATTTGGATATTTTGAGAGGTTTTTTTTTTTTTTCTGGATTGGATTATTGGATTGGTTCCCTCCTTTTTCTAACATGAGTAGAGTTACTTAGTAAATGACTGATATCCGAGGAGTACTTTTAAATGTCTTAGGATGAAAAACTAAAGAAGCTGGTGGAACAGAATGGAACAGATGACTGGAAAATTATTGCCAATTATCTCCCGGTAAGTTAGTAGTTTTTTTCTTTTATTTTTGTAAAAGGGAAGCTTCTCCCAAATATTTTAATAAGATATTCTCGGAAAAGATATTAAATAGTATTTGCTCACATATAAGAAGTAGAGGGAGAAATGCCCCATCTATAACATATTTTATATTGTCATACATATAACTGGAATTTCTAGATAGATTGCTAAAGGATTCCTAGAACTTTTTTAAAACATTTGCTTTTTGTTTTATGTTTTCATTTATTAAGATAATAAAATTAGCATTTTGATGATTTATTACATGGTAAATGACTAAACTCATGATATTTCTCCCAATCAGCTTCTTCTGAATTCCTACTTTTATCAATAGCAACCTTTAGCACCCAGGTTTAGAATTTTGGAATCATGTTAGATATATCACACCCCCCCCCCCTCCATCCTATACATCCAAGCATTTACTAAGTATTTAAATTACGAGTCTGAAATTCCTTTGTCAATGGTCCGTTTTTATTCTCATCACTGCTTGCATGGTTTACGCTCTCTCCCTCTCACCTACACTGTTACAGTGGCCCCCTAACTGGCTTCCCTGCTTGCAGCTTTCCACGTTCCAATTCATCCCACACGCTACTGGCAGACCGAGCTTCCTAAAATGCAGCTGTACTTTATCTTTTCAAAACCTACAACAGCAACTTTAGAGTCTCCCAAATTAAGTTAAACTTCCTCAACCTGGCTTGCACACCAGGGCCCTCCTCTATGGCCCCTACTCAGCTCCAGTTCTGTTTCCTACTTCCTCTCTGTAAGAAGGTTTGGTTACATTCATTTCTGCTTTCTCTCCTAGGGCATTTTGTTCCTGATGATCCCACCACCTAGAATATTCTCCCTTTACTTCTCTACCAGTTAAAATTCTGTCCATCCTTCAAAGGCCATATCAAGAGCTTTTCGTGACTGCTCCTAGGGAGACATAATTTCTCTGTCCTCAGAACACTCCTCTCTCCATTAATCTCTTCTTGGGTGTGAACCAAAGTTTGCCTTTTGTTATAGTTAATTATATATATTTTTTTCTCTCTTATATTATAAGCTCCTATAAGGTAGGGCCTATCTTTTATTTATCTTTGTTCCTTTTACAATATAAATTCTGGCCCTGAATTGAAGCACATCTCTTAGTTTGAATGGGAAGCAAACTTTAGTCATTTAGGATGCGTTTCCATAAAAGCCTGACATTAATAATGAATCTCTAATAAGCCTAAGGCCATGTAGGTACTTCCACATGAAACAGGCTGAGGTTAAGTTGAAGTTAAATTGGCAAAGACGTGTGCAGTATATGCTGTTCCTTTGGTTCAAGTGGAGGACTATTTCCCTCAGGAGGCAGAGTTTCTAATTTTAGATGCAACTTTGATATATTCTTTGTCTATTTTTAAGCTGTAAGTTAGTGAGTGATATGTGGGCTCTCCGAACATGCCTAAACACGTTCTTGAATGTTTTCACTGTATACTGTCTATTATAATTCATATTAGAACAAAGTCTTCATGTGCACCTCAAATCTTACCGATGTGACAATGCATACTTTATTTTATTGGCCTAGAATCGAACAGATGTGCAGTGCCAGCACCGATGGCAGAAAGTACTAAACCCTGAGCTCATCAAGGGTCCTTGGACCAAAGAAGAAGACCAGAGAGTAAGTTCTTTCTTCACTGAGGTGTGATTTACAATTAAAATATTCCCAGAACATCTTTGTTGTATGTTTTCCAACTTGAGAAAATAGGTAAAGTGTGCGAACAGGAAGTAGAGGACCCTATGCCCATATTTCCAATGAATGAAAGCAGATTTTTAGAATTTTTCTGAAGATCTTATAACACTGAAGAATGATGACACTGACTCATTACATAACATTAAAACACAGGTTATTTTTGTGTGTTTATCTGAAGGTGATAGAGCTTGTACAGAAATACGGTCCGAAACGTTGGTCTGTTATTGCCAAGCACTTAAAGGGGAGAATTGGAAAACAATGTAGGGAGAGGTGGCATAACCACTTGAATCCAGAAGTTAAGAAAACCTCCTGGACAGAAGAGGAAGACAGAATTATTTACCAGGCACACAAGAGACTGGGGAACAGATGGGCAGAAATCGCAAAGCTACTGCCTGGACGGTAATAATATGTCAAAAAATATATTGATTGGGAAGGATGAGGGAGTGGGTATTGAAAATTCTGTTTTAAATGTATAATGAGTGGATTACATTCCATCAGTTGTAATTCATTGGGTTAACCTGAACCATGGCTTTTAGAACTGGAAGAGATCTTAGAGTTTATCTGGTTGAAGACTTGAGTTAAAGTCCAGGAGCCACCCAGCTGTGAGCCCTGGGCCAAGTCTTTTAACCTCCTTCGGCCTCAGTTTCTCCATTTGCAAAATGAGTAGTAACCTACTTCATAGGGCCAATGTTAGGATCAAGCGAAATGAATGTCAAAGCGCTTGGTTCCCTACCAAACTCTAAACACATTGTTGGAAACTGAAGACAGTTTGTCTCTGGTCTGAGTTCACACAGCTGATTAAGAGGCCAGAAGGAACTTGGCCACCATTTTCTATGATACTGGAGTTCATTTTATTATGCTACTTTTCTTAATTTTTGTTTCTTTTGAGTAAAAACATAATGTATTTCTAGAATTCTCATACAGCTTCCAGGTTTTTAAATAATGTCAGTGTAATGCTTTCTTTTTAATGAACAAGACAAGAAAATGACCTCATTATGAAGGATAACTATGGAAGCTCATTTTTGTCCGCATTCCCCACTTAAACATATAACAGATTTTGTTGAATTTGGAAATATTTCATTACAATCCAAAAATTATGTAAGATAAAACCAAAACCCTTTGCCACTGAATTGATTCCAGCTCATAGCAACCCTTTAGGACAGAGTAGAACTGCCCCGTAGGAGTTCCAAGGAGCTTCTGGTGGATTTGAACTGCCAACATTTTAGTTAGCAGCCAAGCTCTTAACTACTGCACCACGAGGGCTCCGATGTAAGATAGAAAGTAGTAAAAGTCTTTTTCTGTTTGAGCTTCATATCCAAAAGTGGAGAAAGGGTCGTTTCCAAGAAGCCATGGCTGTGATGGTACATGTACCGTTCTCTTGATGCTGTATCACATTTCCTTCGTTCTAGATCAGTATAAGCTTAGAAAATTTAAGAGGTTGGTAAAAGGAGGCTTCTTATCACATATGGTCTCAGAGGATATGCTGTTGATTCTTCTAAAAATTAAAGGGCCAATTGAACTTCCTCTTTCTTTCGCTTACATCCCCCATTCCCCTTGAAATAGTAAAAGAGAGGCTTAAAACGGTTTTTTGAATTGAGAAACTGTTTTCCTGAGAATTGAAAGACTTTAGTAAAAAGGCTATGCAGTTTGAAAATGTTTTGAGGATTAGCACCTTACCCTTCTGGGTTCCATCTTCCATCCTCACCTGTCTGGTTATAGGACAGTTTGGGTGGTTTTCAAACGGTGGAATTTTTCTGGACTCAAAATTTCTTGCTGGTGCTATGAGAGATAAAGAGTGGACAGTGAGGCAACAGCGGCATAATCGTTCGCTGACTTCACTAAGTACCTGTTGGGCTGGGGTAGGTCCTGCTAAACCTCACTCCCAGAAGTCATTTTCTAGGAGAGCTGAAACTTTAAGTTACACCAGAGTCTTGTACCACAAACAATTAGTATGAACACGAAGAGTTATTGTGTTGAGAATACACCTTTATCAAGGAAATAAAATGGTCCAAAGATACCAAAATTTATAGAAACGTACATCTATTCCAGTTATGGAATTAAGAAAAATCGGTGGATTATAAATTAGGCAATAGGGAAAGCATGATCTTAGGAGGCAGAGGAGACAAAAATGATTAAACAAAAACTATTAGTGGTCCAAAAGAAAAGATCTCTGTTAGAAACAGTTTTCTGTCATTTAACTTTAATCTGAATTGAAATATTTGCTTGTAAAATTTTTATATGATATATTTCTGTGCAGAACTGATAATGCTATCAAGAACCACTGGAATTCTACAATGCGTCGGAAGGTCGAACAGGAAGGTTATCTGCAGGAGTCGTCTAAAGCCAGTCAGCCAACAGTAGCCACAAGTTTTCAGAAGAACAGTCATTTGATAGGTTTTCCTCATGCTCCACCTTCAGCTCAGCTCCCTCCAACGGGCCAGCCCTCAGTTAACAATGACTATTCCTATTACCACATTTCTGACGCACAAAATGTAAGCCATTCCTAAGAATTTAGTTTAATGAGAGCAGGGCTTTGAATCTGTTCGTTCTGGTTCAAACCCCTGCTGAGAGTTTGCATTTCCACCCCAGATATACTGAATCAGAATCTACAGTTTAACAAGATCCTCAGGTGTTTCTTATGTATAATAAAATTTGAGAACCACACTGCTCTACTAATGGAGCCCCGGTGGTGCAGTGGTTAAGAGCTCAGCTGCTAACCAAAAACAGGACGACAGTTCGAATCCACCAGCTTCTCCTTGGAAGCCCTATGGGACAGTCCTACTCTGTCCTACTGGGTTACTCTGAGTCAGAATTGACTCTGCAGCAATGGGTTTGGTTTGATTTTCTTCCTCTACTAGTGGTCCTCAGAACTGGTCCCTAACCAGCAATATTAGCATCACCTGGGAACTTGTTAGAAATGCAGATCCTCAGCAGAGGTTTGAAACGATATGAAACAAACCGGTTTGAAGCCCCGAATGAGAGACATGGTTATTTTAGCACTAGGTAATAACAACACTTTGTACAGTATACAGTTGTATACTTTTCAGAGAGCCTTCATAAAAGTGATCATGACTGATCCCACCCTAAGTCCTTTGAAGTTGGTACGGATAGATATTATTATTCCTGATTTATGTATCCAAAAATGAGGATGTTAAGTGATTTGTCCAGGATTACACAGCTCATAGAAATAGTGCTAACTAGAATCCAAGTTGTCTGATTCTGATACCTCTACTTCATAACTTGCTGCTTCAAATCTAATTTGAAGTTAGCTTTTGAATGGAAATTTATTTAACAACGTGCTGCTGAAGAATAGAGGAATGGAGATGCATTTATTGGCTAATATTTCTCTTTTCCAAAATGAAAAGCAAATGTAGTATCACACTTAAAGAGGAGATAGCTTGACTTACTGAAATTCTCTTGATAATTCTAAGATTGATTCTGGTAGTAATCTAGCAGAAATATCTGAATTTATTCATTTAGTAAGTGTTTATGCTCTTACTCTGAATCAAGAAAAGAACTTTGTGGCATTGATTATCTGATGTCTTTTTTTGTCAATCTTTATTTTGATTATTTGTGATTCCTTTCTCATTTCTATGTACTATACTTAGGAAAAGAAATCATTCAGAATGGGTAGAAAAGAAAGAATGAAGGGAAAAAAATCAAGAAACTTTAATCTTAAAACTAGCAATAGTAAATGATGAAAGATACCCTAGAATACAGAGCTTATGTGCAAATTCTATGCAGAACGTATTCATAAACAGTTTTTACTTTTCTATATTTGTTTCATCCTTTTGGCCACAGACTTTCCAAAAAAGTCTCAGGTGAATGAACTATCATTAGAGGTTCGATGCTTTTCATTAAAACCCATAATTATCTCAAGAAAAATATTTTTATTTACAAACAGCTAATACCATCACTTTTTCCCATCAAAACTTCTATCATACATTCATGAATGCATTTGAGATTATATTTTCCATTGCTCTTCCCTAATTAAGAAATACTTCCCGTCAGGATTGGTGCACACTTCAGATTTCTTTCACTGTTTTAGCTATCTAAAAAACCAAACCAAACCTATTGCTATCAAGTAGATTCCAACTCATAGTGACCATAAAGGACAGAGTAGAACTGCCCCATAGGGTTTCCAAGCAGCGGCTGGTGGATTGGAATTGCCAAGCCAACCTTTTGGTTAGCGGCTGAACAGTTAACCACTGCACAACCAGGGCTCCTTTAGCTATCTAGCCACTTTAAAAAGACTAAATTTCAGATTATTCTTTATTGCTTAATGAATTTTATCAGTAAAGCATTATTTTCTCAATCCTGGAGCAAAACCTCAGGAAGCCAAGTCCCCTGAAGCATATGTAACCGTGAGTGACTCAGCCTTTGTTTTCCCTTTTTGATCTAGGTCCCTGGTCATGTTCCATATCCTGTAGCGTTACATGTAAATATAGTCAATGTCCCTCAGCCAGCTGCTGCAGCCATTCAGGTAAGATCATTTTAAGATCATTTCCTAAAGCAACTTGTTAGCTGTTCAAGGCACCGACTTAAAAAACGCTTTATTTCTTTCATCCGAACACCTATCTTTACCTGGCCAACTGAAGTAAAAGGAGAAGGGAATAGTGTAGGGGCGGGGTGGAGTTCTGGCCAGCCAGCTACCAATCTTCGCTTCTGAAGTGAATTTGCTCTGGAATTCTCTGATTCTCTGCTACTATATATTGGAAGGATCCCTGGTGGCACAGTGGTTAAGAGCTGTGACTTCTAACCAAAAGGTTTGTAGTTCGAATCCACCAGCTGCTCCTTGGAAACCCTATGTGGCAGTTCTGCTCTATCCTATAGGATCGCTATGAGTCAAAATCAACTCAACAGCAGTGGGTTTTTGGTTTTTTGTACACTGGAACAGCTCATCAGTCAGCGTACACTGTAGCCTCAGATTTCACCTGGATCCCTTCAGCCCAGAACAATATTCATGAAGATTTTTATTGGAGCCAAATTCAGTTGGCACTGGTTTCACCAGGGAAGCTTTGGGCTGTCTGTGTATGGTACTTCACGACTATAGATTGCAGTTACCATTGTATTTACAACTTCCAATCAGACCTTTGTCTCTTTGTCTCCTTCAACTTTTAATTTCAGAGACACTATAATGATGAAGACCCTGAGAAAGAAAAGCGAATAAAAGAATTAGAATTGCTCCTAATGTCAACTGAGAATGAGCTGAAAGGGCAGCAGGCGCTATCAGTAAGAATAGTCACTATTTGTTTGAACAGGGGTGGGGCTGGGGGATACCAGCTTTACCAGGCACTGGTATTATCCTAATCAAGGCTCTGTGTTTCCACTAACAATATTTAAACACAAGAAGTTCCTTGTAATAAAATACAGTTGGTGCCAGCATGTATATTGACTAAATTGGAAGTATTTTTGTGTTGCAATAGCACCAAAATATCCCACTCAGGATTGTCATCACTGATTTTTTTCCCCTAGGAGGGCTACAATCAATTCAAAGACTAGCAAAGAAAAATAAATGAAAATCTACGTTTTTTTAAAAAAGCTGTGCATCTTGTAATGAAGATATGGTGCCTATTCATTTGATTTTTTTCTTTTTCTATTATTTTTCTTAACCTAGATCTTCATACTTTATAATTTCAGCCTTGATCTGATGCATGTTCAGTACATAAACGTAAAATAAGATCTATCTTCTCTATAAGTAACACTAGCCACTCTCTTTTGTTTGCATGCATGGAAACTGCGTGGGCCACTATTGAATTCTGGCATCTTTTTTTTTTTTTAGTGATTGGGCAGCAAACTGGGAATGTAGCTTGTGCTTTGTAACATATGTAGCTAACCAACTAAAACAGAATAAAAGAGAAGTGATACCCAGTAGGTATTCTTAGGAGTAAATTTCTTTTTTTTAAATAAAATGATTATGTGCATGATATGTTAGTTCGACCACTTTTTAACTTTAGCTGATGTTTTGCAATTTCTCCTGTTGCATGATCATGCTGAAAGGAGACTTCTGTTAACTTGACCTTCTGCTTTCCTAACCACGTTGAGTTAGCAGCCCTTCACTGCCCGGTGCAATCTGTAGCCTTAGAAAGGGATAGAAGCAACAGGAATATATGCAGACGAAAGCAACTCTAATTTCTTGAATCTTTTAGCTTTTTTGTAGCTTAGAAAGCAAATAGGACAATTCTTAACACACAGCAAACATTTATGGACCTTCTGGAAATTGTGGTAAAGAGTATGTTTAAAACACTTCCTGTGAGAGTTGTACTTTGTAACATAGTCCCATTAATTGCAGTTTTAACAAAATCATAACAATTTAGGCAATCATGTAGATGATAAACTATACCACTATTAAAAAGCAGGGTCTTGCATTGATAAAAGGAAACATCTTGACAACTGTTTCATAGGAGTAAGTTCTGGATGATGCAACTAATTTTATCTTCCCTCCAACAGCATCTGATACCTTGTGCAATTTCATTGCTAAGTTCCTTCTTCCTTTCTTCTCCCTGCTCTTTCTTTATTTCTCGCCTCCCTCCCCCTTTTCTTAGACACAGAACCACACATGCAGCTACCCCGGGTGGCACAGCACCACCATCGCCGACCACAGCAGACCTCATGGAGACAGTGCACCTGTTTCCTGTTTGGGAGAGCACCACCCCACTCCATCTCTGCCGGTGGATCCTGGCTCCCTTCCGGAAGAAAGCGCGTCTCCAGCAAGGTGCATGATCGTCCACCAAGGCACTATTCTGGACAATGTTAAGAACCTCTTAGAATTTGCAGAAACACTCCAATTTATAGATTCTGTAAGTAGAAGGATTAAGGCAAGTTAATGGTTCTGGAAGGGGAATTAGGAAGCCCATTTCTTAAATCATTGCCATTTTCTATAGCAAATATCATGTTATTAGTATATGCTAATGTAAAGGTAAAAGTATGATTTTAGTCTTAGTATATACTTTTTTTGAAGTTATGATTTCATAAGCTACCCAGATAAAAGGTAATGTTTCACACTTTTCCTTCAAAATGCATATTTTTTTAAATAGTGAAGATAATAACTTATAAGCAGAGTTTGGATTATAGGAATAATGTTTAAGTTATATTTAACTTTTTTTTTAAATTTGTTTATTATTTTGTGCTTCTGTAGAACTGTGCCTTGCTTTGGGTTAGCACATGAAGAATTATGTTTACTCAAAGCTTAAATCAATGTATTTGAAGTGGTAGTCAATTCACTGGTGGTACTGTATGGCTTTCTGCCCAAACATGGATGATTGCTTACCAGTCCCAACTGGTCCACTGAGTCAAGTCATCTTTAGTGAAACAAATTTGAGTTCAGCACCTCATAAGCAGACACTTGGTGAATTCTTTCGGATTCCCAGTTGGTTAAAAAGCATTTATTGCATACCCTTCAGACAGGGGATGAATATTGCCAATAATGTTCTGTCTAGAAAAGGTTTCTTTTTGCTTTAGATTGCATGCAAATGACAGAATGCCAGGAGGACCCTGCAGTGCACATGTAGGATCTCGATGAGACAGCATGGTAGACCCTCTAATGTGGTGTAACAGAACAATCGTTAACCTTGAAACTGGTTCTCAAGAAGTCAGCCGGGCCAGGGGTTCTCTTTGCATTCAGTATCTCTCTCTCTCAGTGCTGTGTTTCAGGTGATGGCACACATCATGCACACACTGTCTCAAAGTTCTGTGCCTCCCACATTGTTTCAGGATTCTTCATCATGGTGTGATCTCAGCGGTTTTGAATTCTTTGAAGAAGCAGATTTTTCACCTAGCCAACACCACGCAGGCAAAGCCCTACAGCTTCAGCAAAGAGAGGGCAATGTGAATAGACCTGCAGGAGAGCCTAGCACGAGGTTGAACAAACGCTTGTTGAGCGAGGGTTCATTTAACCCACCCAAGCCCTTCCCTCCTACAAGGCACAGCACAATTCCGCTGGTCATCCTTCGAAAAAGGCGGGGGCAGGCCAGCCCCTTAGCCACTGGAGACTCTAGCTCCTTCATATTTGCTGACATCAGCAGTTCAACTCCCAAGCGTTCCCCTGTCAAAAGCCTACCCTTCTCTCCCTCGCAGGTAGATCAAAATGTCTGCACAGATGTTACTAATTTTCAACAGACACCTGAGCCTGAATAATCTAGAAACTAATCCTTTGGAACAAATGACTAACTACTGTTGCCCTACTGATTTCACTCCATTGTTGAATCTAGCTCTTGCTAAGTCAGACTACCTCCCAAAGTGCAGGCTGCCTGCAGGTTGATTGGTGATTGTGTTTTAATGATTTTGCTTGCGCTTTGGTGGTTTGAGAAGATGGTTAGTTGCATGGCATGTGCTTTTATTTCCTTCAACACTAGAGTTTAACATTTCTGTCCCTTCTTCTTCTCTGATCCTTTACCTCCCTTTTAAAATTTTAACATTTTTCTGCATCTTGTTCACTTATTATTATGTGATTCACTGACCCAGGGAAGGGGGGAACCGAACCATGTTTTGATAACATTTGGGTTTTAACTAAAAGCTAGACGATTTAAAGCTTCCAATCCATCTATGGGTGGAAGTGCTTCAGAAGAGGATGAGGAACAAATGCTTAAGGAAAGTAATTTGCTGTAATTTCTCAACATTGGCTCTTTTGACTCGTGCTGTAATATTTTATTAGCACAGTTTTGCCAAAGAATATTCTTGTTTCATGTAGGTTTTTTGTTTTTTTTTTTAAGGCATGGAAATTCTAATTCTTATTAGAGACCTGTGTTCCTAAATTATTAAGAAAATTGAAATCAATAGATAATTTGGCACTTTAAAACATTTTTCCAATTATGTCTTTTGAGTTTGTTTCAAGTGCAGCTTTAAGTATGAACAAATGATGCCTCACAAAAAATTATCTTGTTTTTTGCCTGTATTTTCCAAACTGTGTTCTGCAGAATATTAGTTCTGCAAGACTTTAATAGATGTCCCAGAAAAACTTCTAAATATGTAGGTATATGAGTTTGGGAAACAAAGAATCAAGCACATTTAAAAATTGGTTTCTTTACTACAGGACCTCTCAGAGTTTTTTATATACTGATGTACATGGTGGATTTTCAGGAGGAGATTATGATATGCTGTCTTTCCCAAACTTACTTGACCTTAGAATCATGTGTTTCAGGAGCACCTATTTTTTTCCCAGAACACTATATAATAAACTTACTGTAATAATAGTTTTAGTTCATAAATCATTAAAGAGAGAAAACAGAGTATAAAAGAAAATGATCATTACTTTCTAAAAAAAATCCCTTTTACCTTTTCAGCATTGATAAAGTATGCACCTCATTCTCTTTAATGGCAAGTGTCATTTATTGGAATATTTTCTTAGGATTTTGCAAGTTTTTCAGCATTGACACTAGATTTTATTTCTTGGAAATCACACTCCAAATCTTGTGTGCTCAATTAAAATAAAGTATTACCTTATCCAACACTACATTGTTGGATATTTTTATTTATTATCCTATTATATCTTTATTATATAATGGGTCAGTAAAACATGCTTGTCATCAAGGTGTAGTTTCTTTTAAAATTGAGCTAAATAAAGAATTTCTGTTTAATCTAAGTAATTTTTTTCTTTCCCCCCATATTTAGTTTTTAAACACTTCCAGTAACCATGAAAACTTAGACTTGGACATGCCTTCTTTAACTTCCACACCTCTCAATGGTCACAAATTGACTGTTACAACACCATTTCATAGAGACCAGACTGTGAAAACGCAAAAGGAAAATACTATGTAAGTCCTTGGTTCAAGAATGAAATTCTTTATCTTTTAGTTAGGGTAATATAGTCTCCAAATATCTTAGTCCACATTAGTAATCTGCATGTATGTGTATAATCATGTATATTCCTACATTGAATATATCTGTCCTGGGCATGTTACCACTACCAAGAGGTAGAAGGTGAAAGGATAAACTAAAATTATCCTTTGTCATTCATTCCATAATTTCCTATATATGCAGAGGTTGTTTTCATTTCATTTAATAAGATATCTTCTTCTCTGAAAACAATATTGTAAATCTTTGATTTCATCTAGATGATATACTTTAGAATAAGAATGGTTCACATTTTTTAAATCTTACTTTTTCTCTTTGAAATTTATGTATAGATAGGACCTTTTCTAACACCCCCAGGAATATTATATGATTAGAAGCCAAGGGCTGATAAAGCAGTCATTTATCTTCAATAAAGGAGCCCTGGTGGCCCAGTAGTTAAGAGTTCCAAAAGACTGGCAGTTCAAATCCACCAGCTGCTCCTTGGAAACCCTATGGGGCAGTTCTACTCTGTCCTATAGGGTTGCTATAAGTTGGAATTGACTCGACAGCAATGGGTTTGGTTTTTAGTTTAGTTTAAAGGTTTTACCAGTTTAAAGAAATGGTGGAGAAAGGCAGCATGAATTATAAAATACTTTCAAATAAATGCAGTCTCATTATTTCCAAGTACAAGAAGTAAATTTTAAAAGTTAACATAATGTCTTTTTAATGTGGGCTTTGTGTTAATGAATAGATGAAATTGATTTGTAAATGATATCAGATCTTCACAATGGCCACAGTCATTATAAAGACCTAGGGTGTTGTATGTGTCTTCAGAACTATTAAAGAAAGATGAAAATTATTTTAATGCTCTTAGTCCTAAGGGTAAAATATTTTGAAATATTTTAACATATATGATGTACATATTATTTTTTTCTTAATCTATATATGTGATTAATCAGCATCCCCAGTTGCCTAGCAATGACAGTTTCTTGTATTCAGTAGAAAAACAGAGCAACGTAAGAGAGAGATATGGGTTTTCTTATCCTGAACAACTTTTTTTTCTTTTTAAAGTTTCAGAACTCCAGCTATCAAAAGGTCAATCCTAGAAAGCTCTCCAAGAACTCCTACACCGTTCAAACATGCACTTGCAGCTCAAGAAATTAAATATGGTCCCCTGAAAATGCTAGTAAGTTTTAGAAAAGTTCTTGGGTTTAGTTGGCTTAGTAACATAGAAATTTTCCTCTGATGCAAAAATACGCACTCTTTCCTTAGCAGCCTCAGACACCATCTCATCTCGTAGAAGACATACAGGATGTGATCAAACAGGAATCTGATGAATCTGGAATTGTTGCTGAATTTCAAGAAAATGGACTGCCTTTACTGAAGAAAATCAAACAAGAGGTAAACACGTGGTCCTTCAGAAGGAACAAGCGGTGAATCCTGCTCACTTTGCTCCTCACTCTGTTTACTTAATGCATCTGGCATCTGTGCTGTATAACAGCACCATTCACAGAATTTTCACACAAGATGTAGTTAAAAGGCACTGCCAGACTATAGGTGTGTGATCTTTCATTTGGGAAGCCAGGGCACCTCTATCTATTTTATGTTTGGACAGAGAACATGCTAGAGAGGAAAAAGAAGAAAGAAAGAAAGAAGGTAGGCAGTTTTTTTTACTAGTCTTCTTATCAGTGATTTAGCTAAATAAAAAATAAAGTTGCTATCGACTCTATTTTGACTCCTGGTGACCCCACGTGTTGCAAAGTAGAACTGCATTCCATAGAGTTTTCATAACTATGACCTTTTGGGAGCAGATCATCAGGCCTTTCTTCTGAGGTACCTCTGAATGGCCTCAAACTGCCAACCTTTTGGTTAGCAGTCAAGCACTTAACCATTTGTGTCACCCAGAGATTCCTTAGGGTTGTGTGTGCGCATGTGTAAAAGTGGGAGAATCTAGCTAGCAAAGATCAAAATTTTAGCTTGGTGGCAAGTGGCATTTCTAACGGGTTAGATACAAAACCTCTTGAATTTATTTTCATATTGGGGTAAATATTTGAGAGACTGGCCAAAAATTTAGAGTGTTAATGTTTCATGAGAAGCTCTAGAATAACTAAGCACTTCCTATCTGCTTTTAGGTGGAATCTCCAACTGATAAAGCAGGAAACTTCTTCTGCTCAAACCACTGGGAAGGGGAGAGTCTGAACACTCAGCTGTTCACGCAGTCGTCACCTGTGGCAGATATGCCAGTAAGTATATGTGCACAAGCCCCCACGTTGTGTTGGTGACTCACAAAATTCAGTGTGTGGCATGAAGGGCTACTGGGATTTCAGCATTCTTGAATGCATCAAATACATCCTATTTCTAACTATTCTCTCTCGCACATGATTGTTTTCTATGTAATTATTAAAGTGTTAAATAGAAAGTGGAAATTTTATTGATGTAATGTAAATAGATTCTGTTCCATAGCAGAGTTTTTCATTATTTTCTTATGATATGAGGGTTCTTCTCACTTAAAAAATCTGCTGCATCAGTGTATATATTTCCGTGAAAACAAGTTTTAAATTTTCTTTAATTGATTTGTCTCCTAAATTTGGCATTGCCTTCTTGTTAAATTGTCTCTTCTTTGGTGTTATGTAGCATCTAGCGTAGTGCCAACCATGTGTTTGATTCACAGTGGGTGCCCGGTATTGTATGCAATATTATATGGCTTTGGTTACCACCTTTCAAAAAGGTTTGGCATTCAGGTAACCTGACTTTTTAAGTTTGTAATTTATGAGTACTTGCCCTTGTCTCATAGAGAATCAGAGCAAATAACTATTGTAATATTTATTAGGCATATACTAAGTGCCAAGTACTGTTCTGAGGACTTAAGATGTCTTAATACATTTATTCCTCACAACAACCATATGAGATTGGTGATACTATCATGCCCATTACACCAACTGGGAAACTGAGGCACAAGGAGGCTGAGTCATTTGCTCAAGGTTATATAGCTAATAAGTGGTAACGCTGGGTTAGAATTCAGGAAGCCTGAGCTGTTTTAACCATTATGCTCTATTGTCATTAATTTGTAACTCTAAAATACTTCTGTATAAACATTCGAAATAGTTTTCTCAGTTTACTAATAGAGCTTAGTAGATCTTTCATTTAAAAAAACATGTATTCATTAATTTAGCAGATGTTTATTGAGTGCCTACTGCATGCCCAAAACTATGGCAATAGTTGCCACAGCAGGATTAGGATTAGTGCATAGCTGAGTTCTCCTTTTAGCTCATAGGGAAGAGACTTTCTGCATTTTTTTCACCCTAATATATGTCACCTCAGAGTACTGTACTCCCTAAAGTGCTGGAATTGTGTTGGCACTCATGTTTTCCAGCCTCATTTAAATTTCAAATTATTCTCTTTACCTTTAGAATATTCTCACAAGTTCCGTTTTAATGACGCCAGTATCAGAAGATGAAGACAATGTTCTCAAAGCATTTACAGCACCTAAAAACAGGTCCCTGGCGAGTCCCTTGCAGGTAATTACTGTTCCAACACTGGTATCTTAGAATTCACTCATTGAAAAACTGATCATTTTGCAATTTTTTTTTTACATTTTAGACATGGGGGAGTGATGCTTTTAAACAACCTCCTTTGTGGAGAAAAGTATATTTTCATACATTGCTAGTGCAAATGTGAATTGTTACAGTCTCTTGGAAAACAATTTGGCAGCTTGGTTAACAATTAAAATTCATATTCCTTTTGGCCCAGTAATCCTTCTCCTAAAATTCTATTCTTTTTTTTTTTTTTCTTTTTTAATTTTGTTGTACTTTAGGTAAAAGTTTACAGTGCAAATTAGTTTCTCATTCAAAAATTTGTACACAGATTGTTTTGTGACATTGGTTGCAATCCCTACAATGTGTCAGCATTCTGCCCCTTTCCACCTCAGGTTCCCTGTGTGCATTCATCCAGTTTTCCTGTCTCTTCCTATCTTCTTTTCTTGATTTTGGGCAGGAATTGCCCATTTGGTTTCGTATACTTGATTGAACTAAGAAGCATGTTTCTCACGTGTGGTACTGTTTGTTTTATAGTCCTGTCTAATCTTCGGCTGAAAGGTAGATTTCAGGAGTGGCTTCAGTTCTGAGTGAGCAGGGTGTCCGGGGGCCATAGTCTCGGGGTTCCTCTAGTCTCTATCAGACCAGTAAGTCTAGTCTTTTTTGGTCAATTTGAATTTTATTCTACATTTTTCTCCCTGTCTGTCCAGGACTCTCTTTTGTGATCCCTGTCAAAGCAGCTGGTGGTGGTAGCGGGGCATTAAACAACTTCTTGATTCTAAAACTCTAAAGCTTTCTCGTTGCTATCATATGAGACACACTGGAAAATTTTATTATAGCAGGTTCCCAGAGCATGATGGAGTGAAACATACCTGATGACAACTGAGACTAAGACCATGTATTACCTATATGTCAATATTTCCTTCCTCTGCATGTAAATATCTTATAAAAGTCTGTCTATCTAGTTTACTTTTTGTTCCAAAACTTTTATTTTTTACTTTCTATTACTAAGCAATCAAAGCTCAGGTATTGTTTAGATTTTAAAAGAAGTTTGAAATGAGCTAGATAGAAAATAATTGCAATTTATTTGACTATCAGCATTCCTGGGTGGTGCAAATGGTTAACACCCTTGGCTGCTAACCAGAAGGTTGGAGGTTCAAGTCCACCCAGAGATGCCTCAGAAGAAAGGCCTGGCAATCTACTTTCAAAAACTCAGCCATTCAAAACACTATAGTGCATAGTTCTAGTGTGACACACACAGGGTCACCACGAGTCAGAGGCAACCAGAACTGGATTTGACTACCAGGATTCGAAAGCCAGTGTTGTGTAGACAATCTGTAGTTGACCATCTGCTGTCAGGTTTTAATATCAAAAGAGATTTTCCTTGTAACTCTGGAGTGGGTGTATGCTGATGAAATATAACGAATTTCATGTTACTCCTGAGCCAAATGAAAATAGGAATGCAAATTCACTCTCCCAAATTATTTAAAGCAGTTCCCAACAGTAAATAGCCCAATACCCAGCCACCTGCAGAACACTCCCTCATTCCCCCTGTGCTGCACCAAGGGAAACTTCATAAACCCGGGAGCATATAGAGAACCTGAGAAAGTTCTCAAAAGTGGAAAGTTACATTTGATTCTGTAAGTTAAAGACATTCAGTTAAGATGGTATACTTGGAGAAGCTTGTCCACTCGCTTAAAGGGCTTTGCTATCATTGCAGTAGGCCTTCTCCCTTTAAATTGTGAGAATCTTAAAAATGGTACCTAAAATCCCACCAATTAGAAATCTATTTGTGATACTTGTTGGTGTTGTTAGGTGCCGTTGAGTCAGTTCCAACTCATAGCGACCCTACAGGACAGAGTAGAACTGCGCCATAGGGTTTCCCAGGCTGTAAATCTTTATGGAAGCAGACTGCCACATCTTTCTCCCATGGAGCGTCTGGTGGGTTCGAACCACCAACGTTTCTGTTGGCAGCTGAGTACTTAACCAGTGCACCATCAGGGATCCTTATACTTACTAAGTATTATTTTTAAGTAATACAAATAGAGCTGAAAGGGCTGTAGGCATATTTTGTTGATGAGTTCAGTCAGATTGCTTTCCTGGTGGCCTCTATCAGATTCAATTGCTTTGAAAAAAAAGATGACTGTTGCCGGGAGCGTGGAATAAGGAAAGTTAGTACTTTGTGGAGAATCTGGGAAGTTGCTGAATGAGTTGGGCTCAGGTCAGACGCATGTGAAGAAGACTCCGAGTATCACAAAGATTTGGAGATGAGGAAGAGACAGCACTCCACCAAGCCATATAAGGGACACACAAAGGGGTGAGAAGAAAGTCAAGGCAAAGGTCAGCCATTTCAAAACCTTACACAGAGGCAGTCCTGGGTCCAGAAGGGAAATCTTTTCTTTCCATCTGCCTTCCTGAGTTACCTGGCCCTTGGTTTCCAGAACATAGAATTTGACTAGTACTGCTAGTACTTTGGAAATGTCCCTGGGAGGCACTAATGGTTTGCACTTGACTACTAACCTAAAGTTGGCAGGTTGAACTCACCTAGTGGCACCATAGAAGAAAGACCTGATAATCTGCTTTCAAAGAGATTATAGCCAAGAAAACCCTATGGAGCAGTTGTACTCTGTAACACATAGGGTTACCATGAGTCAGAATTGACTCAATACCAGGGGGTTTGGTTTTTGGTTTTATCGGAGTCCCTGGGTGGCACAAATAGAAGGTTGGCGGTTTGAATCCACCGAGAGGCTCTGAGGAAGAAAGGCCTGGCAACCTACTTCTGAAAATTTAGCCATTGAAAACCCTATGGAGCACAGTTCTACTCTGACACACATGGGATCGCCATGAGTTGGATTTGACTTGATGGCAACTGGTTTGATTTTTTTTATTTATCGGTACTTTAATTAAGCTAGATTAAATTTTATGTATATTTTGTAAACTAGTTTAGAACCTCACCTGTATTTGTAACAGTATAGAAAAAGTTCATTTTCAATTTCTAAGGAAAAACATATAATGCTGTTGCATTTTTTTTAAATTATCATTATAGAACTTTATTATTAATATATTTATATTTTATTTAATAGAAATACCAATTATCTTGAAACTCAAAATTAAATAGTAGGTCTATTTTACTAATCTATATTTTCTAGCATATTTGGCACTCTACAAATTCTGACATTTATATATCAAAGTTAAGTCATCTATGCATAGCACATAGTGAAGACAGTATTTCTCAATGCCACTAAACTGAATAACTGAAACTTAAAAATTAATTTTAGAATCAATGCTTTTATCTGCACTACATGGTTTACTGATTTACACAGATCGAACATTTTAATAATATGCTATAATAGATAACTGTGGAGCCCTGGTGGTGAAGTGGTTAAGAGCTCAGCTGCTAACCAGAATGTCTACAGTTCGAATCCACCAGCTGCTCCTTGGAAACCCCATGGGGCAGTTCTACTCTGTCCTGTAGGGTCACTATGAGTCGGAACCAACTCGACGGCAAAGAGTATGTATGGGTAAAACAGATAACTAATTCATTTTAAGAAATACTTACTAACTGAATGAACAGTACAGTACACATCAAGTATCACCTTCACTTTGTATCATGGAGATCTAGTTTCTGATTGTGTAGAAATGTGTGATTTCTAAAACGTTTCAAACTTTTATGATAAATGTTGGAAAATGCATCAAGTGATTCTAAATATTGAATCATATATTGCCTATAATTGAATAATATATTGCATATAATCCTGATTCAGCAGTATTTATGTTATGTTTTTATACAACGTGATATTTGTTTGTTTAAAACATAGTGTTATTTCAGATATTTCCATTGATAATCCAATTTGACCTAACTTAGGCAGATTTCTCACACATGGTATTATTGGACATATTGTTCATTTATTAAATGATCTGGCTATTCAATTTAAGAGTACTATATAATCTTTTTTTTTTTGTACTTATATCAGATATTAAGTGGAATTTTAGGCAAACCATCTAGATATTTTTGTCATAGTATTTTCAATTAAGACAATGAAGTATAATTACCCAAAATATCTTAAAATTTAGGTACTTCTAAAACTTAAAATAATTTCCACCTGTAAGATGCAACTGATTGTCTGTCCCTCCAGTTATCTAAATAAATTTACTTAGGTACAAGAACAGTTTTAGCAGTAAAATAATAAAGTCATTATATCTGATATTGAAAACTGTAGAGACTGCAGAATTCTGTGTTGTTTTACCATTTCAGTTTTAATCATCCCTGGCTCAATTATGGCAATAACATTTTAGGCAGAGCAATTATTATTGTTTTTGAGGCTCATAGACCTTTATGACTTGGCTTCTTTTGTACATATAAATGCACATGCTTACACATAAATATGTGTAGGTTACATTTGATATTTTTATATTAGAAACATGAGAAGCTATAAGGTTATAACATTTTATTATGATAAATTTCAAACATATGTAGAAGTGAAAAAAAATACCATGATCTAGAGTTAAGTTATTAACATTTTCCATATTTGTTTCATCTATTTTGTGAAGTATTTTACAGCAAATTCCAGATAATGTAATATTTTATTCTTATGTAGTTCTGTATCTCTAAAAATAAGAACATTTTCATATATGATGCAATACTTTATCATACACTATTATTAGCAATAATTCCTTAATACTCTAATTCCTAGACTATATTCAGATTTTCCCTTTAATCCAAAAAAATGATCTTTTTCTTGTTTGTTCGCTCAAGATTGAAACAAGTTCACACATGGCTTTCGATTGTTAAGTGTCTTGAGTCTCTTTTAATAGCTAGACCAGTGCTGATCCATAGAACTTTCTGCAATGATGGAAATGTCCATATGCTTCTGTCCAATATAATGGCCACTAGTCATATGCAGCTATTGAGCACTTGAAATGTGGCTAGTGCCACTGAGGAAGAGAATTTTTCGTTTTATTTAATTCATATTAATTTAAATGTAAATAGGCACATTTCCTACTTTACTTTCTGGAATCAGCTCTTCAAGGAGCTCTGAGTGCTGTTACTGGGAAATGGTACGTAGAGACCAAAATCAAGGTGCTAAGTATGCCCGTCATTGCATGGGTTGTCACTGAGAAACAGTTTGCCCTGTCCTCTAATTTATAAACTATACTGCTTCAATAGAGGCTTTTATTAGCCATCATACACAAATAATATCATATATTTTTAAAATTATTTATGCTTAATCTTTTTCCAAAAGGAATTTGAGGCAGCTGCATAATCTTATAATTGCTAGGTTTCTTTAAAAACAAAATAATTGCTTTAATTTTAAATTGTAAAAGCAAACAGGGTACTTTAATAATAAAAAATGTTCTAAGATATTTTTGATTTTGTGTCTTTCATGTGACTCAGAATACATGAGATATTCACGTTACACTCTTGTCAGTACTCAGCCTTTTTCCCGATTTGTTTGTGAATAGAAGTGGAGTATTAAAAAAAAACCCATTGCTGCCGAGTTGATTCCAACGCATAGTGATAGGCAGTTATAAAATGATCACAAATGAGGAAATAGAGAGCACGTGCAGTGTAGAAAGTTTGCAATTCGAGACATGTAAGGCAGATTCACTGAGGAACATTGCTGGAGTCTGCCATTCAAAACTTACCCTGAGAGAGAGCCATCCGGGTGG
The DNA here is from genome assembly GCA_030035585.1 of Dugong dugon. Classification (NCBI taxonomy): domain Eukaryota; kingdom Metazoa; phylum Chordata; class Mammalia; order Sirenia; family Dugongidae; genus Dugong; species Dugong dugon. Next base: position 157,839,977 of record CM057464.1, read on the forward strand.
ATTTGTATCTTTTCCTGCCCCTTTAGTCTGTCGTCAAAGGATTGGGGAAGGAATTAGGGCCCAACAAAGAGGCAGGCACCCACACACAGAGAAGTTCCTCCTTAGCAAGGAGAAAAGAGCCGCCTGTTTTCCTCAGTATGTTCTCAATGAAATGAATACATTATACTAATAAACATTTCTTAAAGTAGTCATCTGTACATCTTTATAGGTAGTTCTGAAACTATGCTTAAGTTACAAGCCTTCTAAGCTTCTGTATTTTTCTCTTAAATTATAATTTCCTTTTATTCCTATTTAAAACCCTAGTGTAAATGATGTGTTCATATGCTTTTTACTCACTTACTTTCCTCTTTTTTGTAACCACAGAATGACAACCTTAAATTTTAATTTCTTGACTTGGCTTTTGTCATGGCCTTACTTTTTTTAAAGTAGTGAATTTCACTGAAGTAAATATCTCAACCATTATTATTTAAATACATTTGCACAAGGTCAAAGACTTTTAAAATATTATTGCTGGCAATTAAAACTCACTTTTTCCCCCAGCTTTTTAGTTCAGTGTGTTTTGGATCGCTCCTATTTTTATATGAATTGTTAATGCAACGTTCTCTTTTTCAAAAAAAAAAATAGGGAAAAATCTTTTTTGCATGATAGGTTTTGCAGAGGTGTGTAATAACCAGCATGAGGGCAACAGGAACCTGGATTCCAGCCTAGACTTCACATTTTATCATTGCATGACTATAAACTAACCTGTTTGGAACAAAATGCTTCGTCTATAACTTGGGGATCAGAGTATACACTGCATTCACCACACAGGGTGAGAATCAAATGGATATAATTGCCTTCAAAATAGCAGCACACTAGCAAATGTTTGTTGTTGTTAGTTGCCATTTACCAGTCCTGCACCATCTTTATGGTCATTGGTATGTTTGAGTCCACTGTTGTGGCTTCTGTGTCAATACATCACCAAGCATGATGTCCTTTTCTAGCGATTGGTCTTTCCTGATGATGAATCCAAAGTAAGTGAGCTGAAGTACCACTATCCTCACTTCTAAGGAGAATTCTGGCTGTATTTGTTATTATTATTATTATTTTTTTTTTTTGGCAGTCCACAGTATATTCAATATTCTTCACCAACACTACAATTAAAATGCATCAATTCTTTTTTTGCCTTCCTTTTTCATTGTCCAGCTTTCACATGCATATGAGGCTATTAAAAAGACCATGGCCTGGGTCAGGCGCACCTTAGTCGTCAAAGTGGCATCTTTGCTTTTCAAAACTTTGAAGAAGTCTTTTACAGCAAACTTGCCCAGTGCAATATGTCATTTGGTTTCTTGACCGCTGCTTCCATGGACGTTTATTGTTGATCAGGAGAAAGAAAACTTCAATTTCTTTTTCATTTATCAGGATGTTGTTTGTCGGTCCAGTTGTGAGGATTTTCGTTTTTTCACAATCAGGTATAATTGGTGGAATTACTAGGTAGAGCTGTACGCGGTTCCTGTCCTTAGAAACACAGGCACGGAGGCCTCCCCAGTGGCCAGGTCATCTTTCACTGTGGTGCATTATTTCCTCTAGCACGCTCTGTCTCATTCCCTATTCTACCCTTGCAGAGCTGTGTCAGTGGGTCAACAAAAGAACTGGCTGATTCTACTGATTCCTTGAAATAAAGATAGTCAGATCTCTATTGTTACGGAGGTAAAACAACTGGTTTACCGGTTTTCTCTATTTTTCTGCTGCTTGTGTTGGCACGTAAACAGACATGGAAACAGTCTATGTGGGGCATAGATCTTTCCGGGCTTTTCTTAATGTAGTGTACTGTTGTTCACGCCCTCCCCTGGATGTCTCTGTACTCATTTGGTTCTCTCTTTTGGTCATTTTTTTCCACTTACCCTGGCAAAAATTCACATAGTTATCACTAGTGACCTGCTTTCAGTATACGTTATGACTTAAGCAAGTTTGCTGTGTACAGCTTTTGGGCTGAATTCAAAAAGGCTATATGAGTAAGGAAGGTATGTAGAGCTCAGGGTCAGAGTGCCCTGCCCTAGAGATTACAAGATGTGTATTTTGTTCTTGTTGTTGATGATACTTAGAGAAAATAAACACCCGGAGACTGAATCTTCCTCAGGCAAACAAAGAATTGCTTTAGAGCAATTTGGTGCTTGACTTAATTTTAATAGTCTGGAACTAATGTATGACTAAGGAAAGAGCTACTCTTCCAAAGGATTGTGCTACCCTAGACTATGTGATGTAAACAGTTGAAAAGTATATAAACATGCAGGATGAAGAGACCCCTAGAGACATCTGGGACAAACTCCAAATTTGGGAGAGGTTCATCTACATTAGCAATTGTTAACTTAGGCTTGGGTGGGAACTGGACGCACATTCAGAACCCCATGGAGCCACTTCCAGTCACCCTGTGTACCTTTAATCCCCTAGCTTTTAAGGTTCTTTTCAAAGAAAGATAAGCAGCCGTGAAATTGGAGCAATTAATTGGTTTGTGCAGCCATAGGGAAACATTTACATGCGAGAAAGCTTTGATAACCATTGACCTTACCTCAGCAAAATTTCATCTCAAGATTCACCCCTGAACTTCAAGATACAATTAGAGGTTTCTACATTCCCTCTTATAACTGACAGACTTTTAAAAGATATCCCTTTGGGAGGAAACTCTGACTTTTAGAATTTTAGTCCAGAGTAGATCTTTTCTTCACAGGGGCTGAATAGAAGAATCAGATAATTCTTGTTTCTTTCTCTTTTGGACACTGTACATACCTGCTTCTTATTTAAAAAGGGAAACAACGTAATACCATCTCAAGAGTTACTTTAATTTTACAAAATCTTTATTTTTTTTATGAATTTAAGAAACTTTCTATTAGGTCTGCAGATTGCGAAACGCTTCATTTGCCTGGGTTTTTTACCTCAGCAGCTATTGTGTGAAGTTGCAGTATGAATATATGAATATAATAATAATAGTGGTAGTTGTTCAGTGTGATGAAAAAAGCTATTCACACCCTAAATGAAAATGCAGAGAAAATCTAATTCTGACAGAAAACCACCTGTGGACATGGTCTTGTCTCATTTTATTTCTTCTGTTTTCTACAAAGGATCCAAGTATTTATTTAAAGTGCTTTAACAGGATATCCCAGCTAAAACTTTGACAGACTGTTTACACTTCATTTCTGCCCGGAGGCAATTAAAGGCACATTACAGGATAAGCAAGATGACTCAGCTGGCAAGAGAAGGATGTGCGGGCAGGATTATTAATGTTGGAATGAATTAGGGCAGAGTGACATGTCTGGAATAGCACCACGGGTTAGTAACTTAACAAGAATTCATGCACAGAAATCCGTAATTCTTATCAATTCTTTTGTATAAATGAAACTAAAATTTAGAAAGAGGAAATAAGGGAGGATGCACAAAGATATATATGACAGCATTAAAAAATATTCTTCCAGAGCAAAGACGTTTAATCCTCCTTTGTCAATACTATTCTGTCTGCTTGAAAAGTTGGCCTAGGGCCCCAGGGCTCCAAGGTAAGAAGAGAGAATGAAATAGCAAAAGAGGGGGCAGCTGCCATTTCAGCTATGGGACCTGAGCATTTCTTTTTTTCCCTGAGTACTGGACCTTCTGCTCTTCTCTTGCTGTCACACCATGGGTAGGTGCCTGCTCTGATCAGTTTTTTTCACTCATTGTTGTCATCTTGTAAGAAGTGCTTGCTTCGTGTTCTAGTAGCGTAGAAACGGGGCTGCCCATTTATGATTGCCTTTTTGTTCCCCCACATAGTGGCTCCCCCACACAGTGGCTCCTGCACACAGTGACTGTCCCACACAGTGGCTCCCCCACACAGTGACTGTCCCACACAGTGGCTCCCTCACACAGTGCTCTCCACAAAGTGGCCCCCCAACACAGTGGCTCCCCCACTCAGTGGCTTCTCCGCACAGTGGCTCCTCCTCACAGTGCTCTCCACACAGTGGCTCCTCCACACAGTCACTCCTCCACACAGTACTCCCCACACAGTGGCTCCTCCACACAGCGCTCTCCCCCACACAGTAGCTTCTGTCGCTTGATGTTTGTCTATGCTAGGAGATTTAGGGAGCTTGACCAGGTGTTCCAGTTGTCCTGCTCTCCATACACCTAGAGCTTCAGGGCTTACACGCCCCTGAAATACTATACTTTCTAGAAATCAGATATTTCAGTCAATTTGATTTGTTTCTATGTAAATTTAAGTTATTTTGACCTGGCAGAAGCTGATTCGTCTTGTTATAAATATCTGGCCCTGAAGGAAGACCCAAGCATGAATAAAGTAATGAGCCATGTGGAAGAGCTAATAAAACAGAGTCGAATTTCAAGCTGAAAATACATTAAGCCAGTAATACTTAGTATTATTAGATTGTCCTGAACAGACTGGGAATTCTGAATCAGCTTAAGTATTATATTGCAAAGGATCAGAACTTGACTTTCACCAGGAGGCATAGTAAACGCGAGCATAAGATTATCTTAACATATTTCATTATACTTTTATAAAATCAGTTCTGTATTAATTGAAGCCCAGGAAGGTAGAACATTTTTTCGCCAGAGGAAAAAAATGGTCTTTCCTTCCTAGCGCCTCATTTTTCCTGCCATTCTCACTTCACCTCCTCCTTTCCCTCCAATTTGTATGTACTCTTTCAAGATGTGTATTTTTGGTTTTTGTGTGTATCTTTATGTATATTTTAAACTTACCTGTAAGCTCCACACATGCTGCTCTATGTACCTTTAATCGTTGCTTCTAAACATTGCACAGTACTTTGTGGTAGACATCCACCATATTTAACTATTCACTCCCAAATGGTAGTTATATATGACATTCCTACAGTGACCACAAATATAAGTGCAATAATTGAAAAGATAACATTAAATTTTTTTAATTGATTTCTTGTGTCAATGCAGTGTTTGAGTGCTTTAAGGGAAGATTATAGCAACAACATGTTAGCAATGAATTAAACTAGAATATGTCATTTGGATGAACAGATACACCCTACAGAAACATATAATCTATATTAATTCACATGCTTGAATCTAGAGAAACATCATTTATTCAGAACCATTTCAAGGAATGCTATTCGCTACCCTGGTGATGGTGTTTGGGAAAACATTAAATGTGACTTAGTGGCACAAGTCAATCCAAAACGTCTGGCATCTTTGTCCTTTTTGTGGTACACGGTTTTGGAAAATATTAGGATGCTCCATCTTGCTGTGTGGTATTTCAAGTTGAGCCTCTGAGCTTTCAGAGTAAACGTGTCTACTTCCACAGTGCCATTTACACTGGTAATGAGATGGCTCCACAGATTAGGCAGAAGCCAAGGAGTTGGGTTTATGTCTTATGAAAGTTTAAAAGAAGCATGGAACTGCAAAATTTATGTCATTGAATCTTTATTCCAGCCAGTTGACGAGAAAACTCCACCAACCTACAAATACCACATTCATTCGATCATTAAAACAAAACAAAACAAAAAAACCCTGTTGCCATGGAGTTGATTACAACTCATGGCAACCCCATGTGTTATGGGTTGAATTGTGTCACCCAGAAATATGTGTTCAAATCCTAATCCCTATACATGTGAATGTGATCCCATTTGGGAATAGGGTTTTCTTTGTTATGTTAATGAGATCTTATCTGTACAGAGTACATCTTAAGCCAATCTCTTTTGAGATATAAAAGAAGCAGATTAGGCACAGAAGAAAGGAAGCACAGATGAAGGTAGATGCCAGACCACATGAAGATCGCCAAGTAACTGAGTACCAGAAACTGAAAAGAGACAAGGACCTTCCCCCAGAACCGACAGAGAGAAAGCCTTTCCCTAGAGCCAGTGCCCTTAGTTCAGACTTCTAGCCTCCTCAACTTGAGAAAATAAATTTCTATTAATTAAAGCCACCCACTTGTGGTATTTCTGTTATAGCAGCACTGAGGAACTAAGACACCAATGTGTCAGAGTAGAGCTGCGCACCATAGGGTTTTCAATGGCTGTAATCTTACAGAGGAGCCCCAGCGGTGCAGTGGTTAAGAACTCCGCTGCTAACCAAAAGGTTGGCAGTTTGAATCCACCAGCCACTCCTTGGAAACCCTATGGGGCAGTTCTATTCTATTCTAGTCTTAGGGTCAGTATGAGTCAGAATCGACTTGATGGCAACGAGTTTGGTTTTCTTTGTTCTGTTTTAATCTTACAGAAGTAGATCACCAGGACTTTCTTCCACAGCACTGCTGGGTGATTTTGAACCTCCAACTTTTCAGTTAGCCAAGGGGAAACCATTTGCACCACCATCATACCGCTTTGCTAAAAAGTCTGAAGGCTCTCACATCCCATCTTAGTGCATCTTTCTGTATTCTAAGGCCCTGGGGACCTGACCTCACAATTTCCCACCAAATTACTTGCATTATTCCTGACAAGCACTCCAATGGAAATAGCATATATGCTCATTATGGGTGCAGGCTCTGATATCACACTGCCTGGGTTCCCTGGTGGTGCAGTGGTTAAGAGCTCAGGCTGCTAACCAAAAGGTGGGCAGTTCAAATCGACCAGCCACTCTTTGGAAACCCTGTGGGGCAGTTCTGCTCTGTCCTATATGGTTGCTATGAGTCAAAATCAACTTGGTGGGAAGAGGTTTGTGTTTTTTTGGGGGGGTTCAAATTCTTGCTCCTTCATTTCTTAGCTGGGTGATCTTGAGTATATTGCATAAATTCTTTCCTTTAAATTTTTCTAATCTATAAAACAGGCATAATTAATCGTACCTATGCCCGATGTGTTTTATGTGAGAATTAAATGAGATGATAACATGTAAAACACTTAGGTCACAGGTGGCACAGAGTAAAACCAAAAACCAATTGCTGTCAAGTTGATTCCAACTCATCATGACCCTATGTGTGTCAGAGTCGAACTGTACTCCGTAGGGTTTTCAATGGCAGATTTTTCAGAAGTAGATCACCAAGCATTTCTTCCAAGGTGCCTCTGAGTGGGCTTGAACCTCCAACCTTTCGATTAACAACTGAGCGAATTACCTGTTATAAAAAGAGATTAAACAAGCAAGTGAGAGAAGCAGATATGGGTAAAGAGAGATGCCAAGGCACAAGTAGATTGCCCAGAAGCAGAAGCTCAGAAGAGACAAGGACCTTCCTCCAGAGCCAACACAGAGACAAAAGCCTTCCACTAGAACCGGCACCCTGAATTCAGACTTCTAGCCTCCTAAACTGTGAGAAAATAAACTTCTGTGTGTTAAAGTCATCCATCTGTGATATTTCTATTATAGCAGCACTAGATAACTAAGACAGAATTTGGTACCAGAAGAGTGGGGTGCTGCTCTAGCAGACACCTAAAATGTGGAAGCAGTTTTGGAATGGGTAATGGATAGAGGCTGGAAGAGTTTTAAGGTGCCTAATAGTAAAAGCCTAAATTGCCTGGAAGAGACTATTGGTAGAATTATCAAAGACAATTCTGGTGAGGGCTTAGAAGGAAGTAAGGAGAACTATAAAGTCTCTGTCTTAGAGAATACAGAACACTTCATTGTGCTCATGAGGAACCTATCAACAGGCAGTTGTTCGAACAGAACAAGGGGATACTGCATGGTTAAAAGTCAAGAAAGTTGTACATCGGGGTTGTATCCTTTCACCATATTTATTCAATCTATATGCTGAGCAAATAATCGGAGAAGCTGTACTACATGAAGAAGAACGAGGCGTCAGGATCGGAGGAAGACTCATTAACAACCTGTGTTATGCAGATGACACAACCTTGCTTGCTGAAAATGAAGAGGACTTGAAGCACTTACCGATGAAGATCAAAGACTACAGACTTCAGTATGGATTGCACCTCAACATAAAGAAAACAAAAATCCTCACAACTGGACCAATAAGCAACATCATAATAAACGGAGAAAAGATTGAAGTCATCAAGGATTTAATTTTACTTGGATCCACAGTCAACACCGATGGAAGCAGCAGTCAAGAAATCAAACGACGCCTTGCATTGTACAAATCTGCTGCAAGAGACCTCTTTAAAGTGTTCAAAAGCAAAGATGTCACTTTGAGGACAAAGGTGCACCTGACCCAAGCCATGGTGTTTTCAGTTGCCTCATATACATGCAAAAGCTGTACAATGAATAGGGAAGACTGAAGAAGAATTGATGCCTTTGAGTTGTGGTGTTGATGAAGAATACTGAATATACCATGGATTGCCAAAAGAACGAACAAATCTATCTTGGAAGAAGTACAGCCAGAATGCTCCTTAGAAACGATGATGATGAGACTTCGTCTCACATACTTTGGACATGTTATCAGGAGGGACCAGTCCCTGGAGAAGGACATCATGGTTGGTAAATTGGAGGGTCAGCAAAAAAGAGGAAGACTGTTAAGGAGATGGATTGACACAGTGGCTGCAACAGTGGGCTCAAGCATAGCAACGATCATGGGGATTGTGCAGGACCAGGCCGTGTTTCATTCTGTTGCACATGGGGTCGCTATGAGTCGGAACGGACTCGACAGCACCTAACAATGACAACATGGTGCCAGCAACAGAATGTTGCTAGAAACGTGGATGTTAAATGTGCTTCTGGTGAGGCTTTAACTGAAAATGATGAACGTGTGTTTGGACAGTGGAGGAAGGGCGATGCTTTTCATGCAGGGGCAAAGAACTTGTCTGAATTATGTTCAAATGTTTGGTGGAAGACAGGACTTGTAAGTGATGAACTTGGATATCTGGCTGAGGAGATTTCTAAGCAAGGTCTTAAAGGGGCCACATAGTTTCTCCTTGCCACTTATAGTAAAATGAGAGAGGAAAGAAATGGACTTAAAAATGAACTGTGCAAAATGGAAACAAAAATTAAAGATTTGGAAAATTCCGTTGTACAAACTAAGGACATATGTCCTAGAAAGTTCATCAAGGACGTGGCTACACAATCTTTTGTTAAAGAGATTAAGCCTGTGACTGATGGATCTAACCAACTACCACAGCAGAAAATCCATCAGCTTAGACTGAAGGGGACAGAGAAGGAACTAAAGGACAGAATGCTGTCTGCCTCTTGGATATTTACAGGTAGAAAACAAGCCAAAGGAGCTACGTCTGTTGTCCTCCAAGAAAAGAAAAGGACCATCCCTGAAGCAGCTCAGAGATCAGCAGAACTGTTGGAAGGAGCATGGGAAGCAGGGCTGCATCGGTTTCAAAGGGTAGAGTCACGCCTTCTAGGTTTAAGAGTCAGATCTTCACCAATTCAGTTTGCAGTGTGGGGCTGCCGTTCATGAGTGCCAGGGGGATGGGGTTGCTTCCCAAAGCTGATAGGGTAGGGCTGCCGTACCCAAGGGGCAGAAGAACAGGGCCTGCTGGTGCTGAGGGGGTGGGGTCGACACTCAGATGGACTAGGAGAATGGGGCTGCCCAAAGCCAAGGGAGCACAGTTGCCATCCCAGTGGGTCTGTAAGGTGAAGCTGAAGCCCAGGGCCAAGGGGCCACCACCCAGAATCCAGAGGGCATGGTCAACACTCAGAGTCTGGAGGGCAGGGCCACTGCCCAGATGGTTTCAGAGAATAGAGGATTATTTTCAAGCCTTGAGAGCTGATGTAATGTATTCTACTGGGTTTTGGACTTGCTTGGTGCCCTTTATCCTTTCTTTCCACCCAATTTCTCCCATTTATAATGGAAATGTATACCTTGTGCCTATTACACCACTGTACTTTGGAAACAGATAACTTGTAATCTAGATTTCACAGGTTCACAGATGAAGAGGAATTTTGCCCCAGGATGGAATACACCTAAAGTCTCACCCATATTTGATTTAGATGATTGTAGAAGATGAGACTTTGAACTTGGCATTGATTTATGACTTTTGGGATGATGTGATGGGGTGAATGTGTTTTGCATGTAGCAATGACATGAATTTTGGGGGCCCAAAGGGTGGAGTGTTACGGATTGAATTGTGTCCCCAAAAAATATGTGTTGTAAATCCTAACCTCTATGCCTGTGGCTATAATCCCATTTGGGAATAGATTGTGTTTGTTACGTTAAGGAGACAGAATTAGTTTAGGGTATGTGTTAAATCAGTCTCTTTTGAGAGAGAAAAATAGATTAAACAAGCAAAGCAAGAAAAGCAGAGATGAGAGAAGAGAGATGCCAAGCCACATGAAGATTGCCCAGGAGCAGAGAAGCTCAGAAGACACAAGAAACTTCCTCCAGAGTCAAAAGAGAGAACGCCTTCCCCTAGAGCCAGCACCCCGAATTTGAACTTCTAGTGTCCTAAACTGTGAGAAGATAAATACCACAAGCTGTCCACTTGTGGTGTTTCTGTTACAGCAGCACCAGATAACAAAGACGGTGCCTGTTAAGTGTTATTGTCATTTAATCCACTATATCCCTACTCCATCCCACAGCAATGTGCAAATTGCAGCTTCCTGGCTCTTCAGTGCGATTTCTCCCACCTGTGTCACACTCCTTTTCTACCTATCTAAATCAAAAGTATTAAAAAGCAAAAATGTGCCTTTGAGGACTAAGGTGAGCCTGATCCACCCATGGTATTTTCGGTCGCCTCATATGTATGCGAAAGCTAGACAATGAATAAGGAAGATCAAAGAAGAATTGATGCCTTTGAATTATGGTGTTGGTGAAGAATATCGAATATAATATGGACTGCCAGAAGGACGAACAAATCTGTCTTGGAAGAATTACAGCCAGAACGCTCCTTAGAAGCAAGGATGGTGAAACTTCATAGTTTGGACAGGTTATCAGGAGGGACTAGTCCCCTGGGGAAGGACATCATGCTTGGTAAAGTAGAGGGTTAGGGAAAAGAGGAAGACCATCAACGAGATGGATAGATACAGTGTCTGCAACAATTGGCTCAAGCATAACAATGACTGTGAGGATGGCGCAGGACTGGGCAGTGTTTCGTTCTGTTGTGCATAGGGTCACTGTGAGTCAGAACCAGCTTGATGACGCCTAACAACAAGTCCTGCCTATTCTTGCCCCTTCCCCAGAGCATTGCCCTGGCAATTCCTCGGCATCCCAACCCCTATTCACCTGTATTGGGCACCACAGACCTTTCACATGCTGTCTGTTTTTACTCTGCCTGTTTCACACGTGTTCATTTTGTCTTCTAAAGGACACTTTAAGCTCTGGAAAGCAGAGGCTTTTCTCTTCTTATGCATCTTTTGTTTTATAGGAAAAAATTCTCCTTAGATGTCAGTACCAAGAATAGTTGTGCTTTTTCTAAACCACTGGTTTGGTTTGGAGCATATGGACACCAAATCTTATATCTGATTATATTTCTTTTTCCCTCTTTTGGCTGCTACAGAGCTTAGAATCAAGCTTGTGGTTTACTGTTCTTCAGGGCAAGTATTTTGTGTACATGTCTCACCCCATCTTTATATTGTTTATTTTCCCCACATTTTTTCCATGTGACCCTGCTTTCTACGCCTTTTATACCTTGTTTTCTTGTATTCACTTTTTAAGCATCTTAATTCCTTTTGGGAACAAAGGGGGCATACCTGTTACCATCTAGTCAATTCTGACACATAGTGACCCTACAGGACAGAGTAGAACTGCCCGACAGGGTTTCCAAGGAGTGCCTGGTAGATTCAAACTACTGACCTTTTGGTTAGCAGCCATAGCTCTTAACCACTACACCACCAGGATTTTCAAAGGGGACATAAATAGTACATATTTTAGTGTAAAGCAGCATAGAGGCATGGCAAGAGCCAGGGCTATGCAGAAGGTAGACCTAGGTTCAAAGTCACTCCACCACTGACCTGCAGAGTAGCCTGGAGCAAATTACCTCCACTCTCTTGAGTCTCTGTTTCCCAGCCTGACCCTTAAAGAGAGAAGGAACCTACCTCACAGGGTTGCTGTGCCATCTAAATGAGCTAATGTGAGTGAAGTGCCGAACACTATACCTGGCATCTAGATGCTACCCGTTAAGTATTAGTTCCATCTCGTATCCTCAAGTGTGTCTTCAAAAGTTAAGCTGTTAAGGAGTACTGAGTTTCTGTTTAGGGAGATGAGAATCATTCTGGAAGCGGATACTGGTGATGGTTGCACAATATGGTGAAAGTCATTCATGCCACTGAATGGTACACTTAAAAATGGTTACCATGTCAAACGTTTTGTTATATAAATTTTGCCACAACAACAAAAAAAAAAATTAAGCTATGCTGCTAAGCAGATGTTTCTAAATATAATCAATGGGAAATTTTATACTACATTTAGTAGGTTGCTCAATTCCAGCACCTACAAAAGCTCCTTCTCTCAGGCGGCTCAAGCACTTACCAATTTGCTTAAGGCCTGCAGCTCACCTTAGGTTTCTGGAAAATTATCTCCGTTCCTGTCTCCAGTGCTATAAAATCACCTAACGAAAGGCATCAAAGCATGAAGACGTGGTTGATTCTTCTGATTCTGCTTGGAGTGGGTTTTCCCTCTTAAAAATAAACAATTTCTGATAAATAACAAGTCCCTGGGTGGCGCAAACAGTTGTTAAACACTCAACTACTAACTGAAGGGTTGGCAGTTCGAACCTACCCATAGGTGCCCTGGAAGAAAGGCCTGGCAGTCTGCTTCCAGAAGGTCACAGCCTTGAAAACCCTGTGGAACACAGTTGTACTCTATATGCATGAGGTTGCCATGAGTGGGAATCAACTTGATTTGGTTTGGTTTTTGATAAATAATATCACTTAAGAATGCTGAATTCTTGAGTGTTAGGGAGTCAAGGCTTTCTCTGACAAAGGCTTCCTGGTGTCAACAACTTGCTAGCTGGCTGTAAAAATTTCGTACACTGGCTCTGCTGGGATCAGGAGTCCGTTTGCAAACCATAATACGTGCTTCCTAGTCTGACCTTGCTGTTGCGCTCTTTTTCTCCATTAGCCTTGTAGCGGTGCCTGGGAATCCGCATCCTGTGGAAAGACAGACGACCAGATGACGGCTTCCGGTCAGGCTCGGAAATATGTGAATGCATTCTCAGCCCGGACTCTGGTCATGTGAGACATTTCCAAACAAGCATTATGGTTTTCAGAACACTTCAGGTTGACTTGGGATATACCATTCCTCTACATGAAACTTTTCATGAATGGGAGAAGAGCCTATTTTTGTTGTGGTACAACAGTTGAGAGCAGCACAAAGTGCATTTAGTTGACCGAAATCTTATTGGATTTCATTCAACTAAAAGGATTTTTAAAAATAAATAGCAGTCTTACCTAAATTATTAGGTAATGAATTGTCATCAGTTGTTAGTATCTTAATGCAAATTTTTTTAGAACAGAAAGTGATTTATCTGTATTTTAGAGGATCCAACAAACCAGTATTTTCTCCTGTGATGACTTTTTTGAATTTTTACATTAAAAATGGTACTCCAATATTTTCACTGTTCTCAATCACTAAATGTAATACATTGATTAAAAAAAAGAATCAGTATAAGCATTACTATAAATGTTGACTTAATACCATGGGATAATTAACCAAGATTGTAAATGCTCATTTATGGTTAATAACATTGGAGGTACATTTACTGTACTAAACCATTTTATGAGTTTTTTGTTAGCTTGCTTTAAAAATTATTACTGTATGAAATAGTTTTATTAAAAAAATTATATTTTTATTCAGTAATTTAATTTTGTAAATGCCAAATGAAAAATGTGTTTTGCTGCTATGGTCTTAGCCTGTAGACATGCTGCTAGTTTCAGAGGGGCAGTAGAGCTTTGGATGGAAGGAAAAGAAACTTGGTGTTAGGTAATTGACTATGCACTAGTATTTCAAACTTTTTTATTTTTTATATATATATATATATACATATATATATACATTTTTTTCCTTTTGTAATACATTGGAAAACTTGTTTGGGAGATTTTGCATTTGTTGTTGTTTTTTGTTATTGTTGGTTTATAAGAGCATGCATTGCACTTCTTTTTTTGGGAGATCTGTGTTGTTGATGTCCTGTGTTTTGTTTCGAGTTCAGCCTGACTGCTCTTTTTAATTCAGGGTTATGTGTTTGATCGCATCCATGGTTTCTAAGTGTATGGTCTCAGAACTGTCGCGTGGAGACTGTGTTTGCAGCTGGGAGACAGAAGACTGGGGTTGATAACCAGTTGCTGCCTTAAGAATATTCGGTGCAAGATGGCCGGCGCTAGACTTTTGATATGACAGTGTACTTACTGCCTTGTAGAGAAATAAAGCTGTGCCCTTGTTTTACTTACTTTTGACTTCTCTTTTATTTTTGATTGTGGACAATAGTCATACTTTTAAGAAAACGAAGGGAGCTCAGTATAATTAATAAACTGGACAGCATCTAACTCAATGTGATGAAGCCAAGAATCGTACTTTAGAGAAACAGGAACAGACAAACCAATTTAAATAGCTCACAAAATAATCATGTGCAGAATGACAACTGTAAGGAATCTTCCAGACTGTATCAGCCAGGGTTCCAGCAACATTCCAACTGGGATAATGCAAGGAGAGTTCATTTACAAAGAGACTGGTACCACAGATGTGGGCAGAGTGTAGGGGAACCACGGGGATAATGTAGGCATGTGGATATAGCGCTCATGGTATCGCCGCCCGGAGGGGGAGAGTCATCTAAAGCAGGAGCCCTTGAGTGGAATTGGGACCTTTGGCAAAGGCACTGCCACCCAAGGTGATCTCACAGGGAGGGAGCCAGAGGTAATGCCCTAACTTTGCTTCCTCTATTCCTCTGCCTGGGCTCCTCACTGGCAGAACCAACCAGAAGCCAGAGGGCAAGGGAATGCCCTGTTGTAAGCCAGATGGTCAGCTTCCTAGGGCAGAGAGCTGGAGGGCGGGTTCTGGAGGAGCAAGGTTGCCCAGCAACCCGTCAGTCCAGTGCCCCCATTTTACAGCTGAATCTCCACTGGTTTCCATCTCTTAGCTCAGTGTTCATTTCCCTGTGCTACAATCCCTTTAACACAGATGTCTTATACTTCCTTTAGTCAATCTGTTCCAGCTCAGAATTTGGATTCTCATACGTATGATGTTAAACGTTTGGTATTTGTAGAGCCAAGGATGTGCTACACCTAATTACTAGTCTTTAATATTGCTTTGCATTCTTTGATTGTCCTTCTGATAGCTCATAACACTTCATCCTAATGTTAGGAAGTTTTTTATATTCATGCACTCTTTTGAGTAGTTTTCCAGGTGCTCACTCTACCGCTTACTAGCAGTATGAACCTGGAGAAGTCACTAACCTCTCTGAGCTAGCCTTGTTAGCTTTATCTGTGAAATGAGTTCATTCCTACAGTGAACTTTTGTTAAGTGACACACTATACAATATTTGCTATTACATGCCGTCTCCATGATTAAATGATGCATGCCATATTGCATGTCAAATGCTCCTCTGGCTGATAATGTGCACTGCTAATTGCAGACTTAAACTTGGGGTCACGTTATAATTTTTAAAATAAATTAATGGCAAGAATGAACTCAATGTTATACAGAACAAATATTTACATTCCTAACAGGTGTGTTACCCAATAACTCAAGACTGATCATCTAAGGTAATTAAAAGATTACAAGAAGTGTGAATTTAGATTTTATGCACAAATACACTCACATAAGATCCATTCCGCAATAAACTATAAAACGTGTTTGTTTTCTTTTCTTTTTTTTTTTTTTTTTTACCATCCTGCTCTTTACAATGGGGATCCAGTAGTAAAAAAAAATGGAAACAGTATTATTTACCACTTAAATAAAAGATTATCCTTTTGAGTTACTACTTGTAGAGCTCATATCCACATATGTACATCCAGAGAATAGGAGGGACACGGAGAGGACTCAGACAATTAATAATTCAAGCTGATGAAAAAGATGTCCAGGGGAAAGTGCTTTGTTTCTTTAGAAAGTATACAATATTAGAACTGGAAGGGACCTTAGCTATCATAAGGAGCTTCCTATAAGAGGCTTGCATCATTGTTCTGTAGAAAGAAAATCACTTTTGGGGCCCGGCCAACCTTAGTTTAAATCCAGACTCTGCCCTTTACCAATTCTGTGATTTTGTATGCGGTTTGCTTACTCTCTTTAAGCTTTGTTTTACTTACCTATAAATTGGGGATAAAAATATTTCTCAAGGTTATTGGTATTATGAATACAGGCAGTCCCCGGATTACGAACTAGTTCTGTTCCTAAGTCTGTCTTTAAATCAGATTTGTACATAAGTCAGAACAGTTAGGTATGGTTCATACGTTCGCATCTAATGTCAGTCAGTCAAATGTTTGTCTTAGTGTATAGTATATAGTGTATTTTTCTATGCATTAAAAAACATCAAGGAAACACTTCCAGATACGCTGAAACATCTTTAACATAATAATACAGAAATAATGTAATGTTTTGATGCACGTTACAACATTGCAAAGTACTGCCTGTTTGTTATTACAAACCATTGTATGTGTCTTAAATTTTTAATATGATAGGCTTTATAGGGGTTGGTTTGTAACTACAGGTTATAAGTAATGAGGATTGGTTTGTAACTACGGATTGTAAGTAAATCGGACATTCGTAACCCTGGGACTGCCTCATTACATGAGCTAACACATGTATTCTTCCATCTCTGTAAATTGTTGCTGAGAGTATTGATTAGATAAGTTACAGTAATACGATAGATCATAGAAAAAAAACATGCCTATTTCCCAGTAAAGGAGAAATGAATACCCTGGAGGCCCACCTCCCTAATTGTGTGTTAACTCTGTTCTCTGTATAAAAACTAACTTAAATCTAGATTATATCTTCTCAAAATATCCCTAATCATTCTCACATATATTTAAATGTGTGTATAGTTTTCTTATTCTTGTACAAATATATGTCAGAAATATAGGACATATTTTTCCTTAAAGTTGTTGGTTTCTAATCCAAAAAAGAAAATGATCTCATAGATAAAATGTGCTGTGCAGATCTATTACACTGAACTTAGCAGCTTTATGAGTTTGGTGCTTATTTTTCTCCTTTTAACCATTGCTACTAAAAAATAAATTTTTCCTTATTCACCATTTTTAGAGGGTGCAGCTGACTGAGGAAAGGAAGCCAGCTAAAATGCAAGCATTGTTTTAAAAAATGAAATAAACTTGTACACAATTATGCCTAGTAACACTGCTAACTGGGACAATGTGGCGGGGGTGGGGGAACCAAACCCATTGCCATGAAGTCAACTTCGACTCATAGTGACCCAAACTATAAATTTTAGCAAACTTCTTAGTGTTTTGGTAATAAATAGGAAAGAATTACTTTTAATTAATATTCAATGTAATATTCTTGATACTAAGGTGGAAATTGAAGAGATTATGGTCTTCGCTGTCAAGTAGGCTTCATATTTGCCTTGTGGACCATGTTTGTTTTATTCAGCTAGTATGTTCTGAGTACCTATTGCGTGTGAGGTGCTGTGTTTGAAGTTGAGTTTAGATCTTAAAACAGCATAAGTAAAAACCCCTGCCATCTGTGAGCTTATATTCTGATGAGAGATACAAATAACAAAGTGGATAATTACAATATGGTTGTAATAGGGGCGGCAGAGGCCGTAGGAGAGACACCAGATCTAGACTTGGAGAAGCAAAACAGATTTCCCACAGAATTCACCTCTAAACGGGACTGACAGATGAAGTTGGGCGAAAGTGAGAGTGGGAGGGGCCAGTGGGGTGATCTATCTTTGGTTTGATTTTTACAATATGTAGGGAAGCCTAATTTTATCTATAGTATATATAAATCTCTAATAACATGGTTCTATTGTCCATGATCTGTCAAAAGGAAATTTATATCTCAAGAAGATTAGCACATAAACAAAGAAATTTTCGTCCACAGCTCCTTCATTCTAAACCCAGGTAATCAGTTTGCAAATCACTTGATAGCTCTGTACTTGGAGATTTCTATTTAAATCTAGAAGTATTTTATCCTGTATATAATTTAAAAGCACACCAAAAACAAAAACGGTTGCCATCAAGTTAATCCCAACTCATGGCGACCCCATCTGTTGCAGAGTAGGACTGCACTACGTAGGATTTTCAAGCCCCTTTCAGAAGCAGGTCACTAGGCCTTTCTTCCAAGGCTCCTCCGGGTGTGTTTGAACAGTCAGTCTTTCAGTTAGTAGTCTAGAGCTTAACCATTTGCATCACCCAGGAGGTTCTCAAATCCAGGACAAACAAAATTCAAAGAAAGCTTCAGTAGCCCAAAACATTGAAATGCTTAGGATAGCATTATGATGTTTTCCTGCCAGAAAACTGTCTCTGAAATGAATTAGTAAGTTAACAAATCACTTAGCCTTTCTACAGTTAGACTTAGGATTTGTTTTCATTCTAGCATTTTTCTAAAGAACATAAATCTAATCACTATTTTTTAATGGTCCCAAATTTCTAAAGATGTAGAGACACTCCCTCCTTCCCTTCCTTGTTCCTACGTCATTGCAAGCAGTGACCAAGTTGAAGGCCTGAAGTCAAGTGCAAAGGTGGTCACTGGGTGGGGTAGTAGCAGACTAGGCCTTACTCAGATCATCCCAAATCCATTTCCCTCCCTTATTCCAAATCTGCCAAAATGAAAAGACATTGGACACATGTATCTGATCAAACACAGTGAATTGATGACATGAATTTACTACACTCCATCATAAAATTCTAATTCCAAAATGATAAAGGGGTGAATAAGGGTCACTGGTCAAAGAGAACAGCAACAGATAAGAGAATATTTTCCAAGAAACTACTTACTTGTTTATTCAACAAATATTTATTGAGCATTCCACATGCAAGGCAGAATTCAAAACAATCAAAAATATATAAAATGACTGGATGTTATGGACTGAATCACGTTCCCCAAAAATGTGTGTCAACTTGATTAGGCCATGATTCCCAGTATTTTGTGGGTATCCACCATTTTGTCATCTGACGTGATTTTCCTATAAGTTGTAAATCCTACCTCTATGATGTTAATGAGGCAGGATTAGAAGCAGTTACGTTAATGAGGCAGGACTCAGTCTACAAGATTAGGTTGTGTTTTAAGTCAATCTCTTTTGAGCTATAAAAGAGAGAAGCGAGCAGAGAGACAGTGGGACCTCATACCACCAAAAAACAAGAGCCAGGAGAATAGCACGTCCTTTGGAGCAGGGATCCCTGTGCTGAGAACCACCTTGACTGGAGAAGATTGATGACAAGGGCCTTCCCCCAGAGCAGACAGAGAAAGCCTTCCCCTGGAAGTGGCACCCTGAATTCAGACTTCTAGCCACCTAAACTGTGAGAGAATAAATTGCTCTTTGTTAAAGCCATCCACTTAAGGTATTTCTGTTATGGCAGCACTAGATAACTAAGACACCGGCATAGCAGTATTTTCTTGAATAACCTCAAAATCACTAACAAAGAAGCCTGTTTCAGATTTGCTTTTTTAATCACCATATTTCTTTAATCTAAAATGTCCTTTTTCATGTTTTAACATTTCTGATGTCAGGCTGTATCTTTAATGTAGTCTGAATTTTCTCTCTTTGAAAATTAATGTTATTAAGTCTATAGAGTCTTACAATTTATTTTACACCATAAAATAAAGGAAGATCTTGGAATGTACAAACAGAAATTTCAGAAGGGACTCCCTAGCTTTTTATTAGTAACGAAACCAACAAATGTTCAGTTCCCCACAGACTTCGTCCACTCCCCAGGCACATCAGAGCCACATGGGTAAGTGCATGTCTAAACCTTTCCGGTACAGGAACTCACTTTTATCTTCAGTGTCTAACCCAATGCCCAACATGTAGTAGGTACTCAGTAAATAGTTCAGAAATCCAAGAATGAATGTGAGCATCCCTGCATGGTCTCACCTCCATCCTGTGAGATTAAGATCAGCCACTTCATCTCTCTGGGTCTGTGTTTGCTTGTTTATAAAGTGAGGAGTTTGGATTGGCTGAGCCATCCGAGCACTTCTGACTCTAACAGTCTATTAAGTAAGTGGCGTTATCAAGATGCTGCAAATGGGAAAACAACAATGATTTAGAGGGATTTATTTGAAGTGTGTATTGCTCATGAAGGTCAAACATTTGATAATATTTGCTAACCACCAGTTGAGGAAATGCTGGTGGCGCAATGGTTAAGAGCTACAGCTGCTAACCAGAAGGTTGGAAGTTCGAATCCACCAGGTGCTCCTCGGAAACCCTACGCCGGCAGTTCTACTCTGTCCTATATGATCACTATGAGTCGGAATTGACTCAACGGCAGCGTTTTTGTTTTTTTTTAACACCAGTTGTACAAGGAGTTCCCGCACTCTGGGGCTTCTCCCATCTCTGTCCCCAAACCTCACAATTGCTAGTTAAATGGGATTCCCTTTATCCCAAGAAACCTAAACAATGCTCAATTATATCACTTAAAAGCTATGCAACATATGGAAGCTCTCTTTGTGTCTCATAGCTAATTTGTATAACCTTACTTTAAGTAATCAGCTGTTTCATTGTGCAACAGTCTAAGACAACTTACATTGACTTTCTAGCACTCTTAATGGAAAATTAATACCCTAGAACAGGGATCAGCAAATTACACACCACTGACCAAATCTGGCCACTGCCTATTTTAGTAGATATATTTTTATCGGAACACTGCCACATCCATTAGTTTACTTGTTATCTGTGGCTACTTTCGCACCAGATTGCCAGAGCTCAGTAACAGCAACAGAGACCATGTGACCCACAAAGCCTAAAATATTCACTATATGGCTCTTTACAGAATAAGTTTGTGAACCTGGCCCTCGAAGAAAAGTAACCAAAAAACAGCGTAACACTTCTTCCATTGGTGGGAAAGAAAATAATGGGTTCTGCTTCAGTTAGATAGACTAATTAAGTTCAAGCTTTCTCCACTTGCTGGGTCCCTTTGTTGGCTACATGCCATGGCTACCTATGTTTGGGAATTGAGAACATCTAGTAGATTAAACAACGTGAAATTGCCAATCTTTGGGTTTTGACCTACAAATAAGGGAACTTCATGAGATTCAAACTAATACTTTGGTCTTGATTAGTGTGCTCAGTTTCAATTCCTTATTCCCTTTGTAGTCTTCCAAACACCTCAGTGGTTCACAAGCTTGGCTACATATGAGAATCACCTGTAAAGCTTTTAAAATGAACCGATGCCCAGGCCACACCCTAGACCAATTGAAGCAGAATCTCTGGGGGAGGAGCCAAGCATTAGGTAGGTTTGGAAAGTACCTCACGTAATTCTAATGTGCAGTCAGTCTTGAGAACCACTGAACTTCTAGGATTGCCCGCAATACCCAGGTGCTGGGTGTTATGGGCTCCTTCCAACTAGATAGAAGAATGCCGACAATTGTAAGAAACGATTAGGGAAACCACCACTGCCGTGATTCTCAAACTTCAGCTCGCGTCAAATCATCTGGAAAACCCAGATTGCTGGTCCCCTCTTCCAGAGTTCCTGATTCGGTAGGTCTGGAGTTGCCCTGAGAATTTGCATTTCTAACAAGTTCTCAGGCAATGTTGATGTTGCTGGTCCAGGATCTTTCAGAACCACTGTACTATTACTGTGTTCCACGGACACAGTGCCTTGCTCATAGTAAGTCCTCAGTAAATGTTTGTTGAACAGATAATGGAAGAGTTGTGGCAGAGGGGATAACCAGTGACTATTTTAGGCTAGATGCTAGGGATATAGCAGTGAACAAGACAGATACCGTCCTTATGCTCGTATGTTCTAGAGAGAAATACATAACTTCACGGATGTGTATGCACTCTCCAAAAGGGAAGCATGGAGTACTATAGCAGCATATAGAAATTCCCTAGCCTAGCGATTGGCTAGCCTCCTGAAACCCTCCTTTAAATGCCATATTGCCAAGTTCTATCATCAATAAGTCAGATGAAATCCAAGAACAGAGCACTGGCTTGGGAAAATACATAAGTGGAGGGGAGAGGGAGAGAGAAAGCACACTTGAGAGATTTAAGTTCCTGCTTTGGACTTACTGCCACTGAGTATCAAGTATAAAATTAGATGGACTCTAAGATCTCTATGCTCCTAATCTCCTAGGGAGAAGGACACGGAGGTGTGAGGAAAGTTCATATAGCTCATTCCTCTGTTCCTCTCACACACATACAAGCTTAGTATACCTCAGGACAAGAGAAGGTCTCCATTTTCAGTTATTTGGGCTACTTAAGATTGCAAAGAGTCCCTGGGTGGTGCAAGCGGTTAACAAACTCAATTGCTAACCAAAAGCTTGAAGGTTTGAGTTCACCCAGAGGTACCTCAGAAGAAAGACCTGGCAGTCTACTTCTGAAAAATCAGCCATCTAAAACTGAACTCTATGGATCCCAGTTCTACTTGATACACATGGGGTTGCCATGAGTGTGAATCAACTCAATGACAACTGGTAACTGGTATGATTGCAAAGACCAAAGACACATTCAGACTCAGGTGGCCTCAGCTGATGGGACCTTATTGTAAGGACACAAAGAATAGCCTCGAAGAAACAAAAATGGTTTCAGAAGCACCAGTATTCAAGCCTAGTGGAGATCTAGAAGTTATCTGGGATATTGTGGCAGTTGTGATAACCCAGTTGCCCCAAATAGTCTTCCATTCCCATGACCTGGTTGCTGTTCCCTCTCAGTCACTTTGGTCCTTCCCACCGCTGGTGCTCCCTCTAGCCCCAGCCATCTCTCTCTCAGTAGTTATAGCCTCATATTATCTGCATAACCAATTAGGATGACCTGATGGTTTGGTCCTCGGCTAAGTTTTTAATTCCTTTCTACAAACTATTATCAGAGACTCATTTTTCAGGCCGAGGTCCAAGTAATCTTGTGCACAGGAAAATCCATGAATAATGTACTACACCAATAAAAAACTTAGGTGGATTAGAATTTTTCCTTATTGATCATCCTGAAAGACAGTTGCCTAATGTTACGGATTGAATTGTGTCCCCCAAAAATGTGTACCACCTTGGCTGGGCCATGATTCCCAGTATTGTGTGATTGTCTGCCACTTTGTCATCTGTCTGTGATTTTCCTATATGTTGTACATCCTACCTCTATGATGTTACTGAGGCAGGATTAGAGGCAGTTATGTTAAGGAAGCAGGACTCAATCTACAAGATTTGGTTGTGTCTTAAGTCAGTCTCTTTTGAGATATAAAAGAGAGAAGCGAGGGGAGGAGAGACCTCATACCACTAAGAAAGCAGCACCAGGAGTAGAGCGCATCCTTTGGACCTGAGATTCTTGCACCGAGAAGCTCCTAGACCAGGGGAAGATTGATGACATGGAGCTTCCCCCAGAACCGACAGAGAAAACCTTTCCCTAGAACTGGCACCCTGAATTTGGACTTTTAGCCTCCTAAACTGTGAGAGAATGAATTTCTTTTTGTTAAAGCCATCCACCTGTAGTATTTCTGTTATAGCAGCACTAGATAACTAAGACACCTAAGTTCCTCAAAAACGTCCTTTCTCCATTCCTCCGATTGCTCCTTTGAGTGCTCTTCTGGTAGGTATTAATATTTTCTAAACACCTGCTGATCCCCAGACAGGGCAGTTATGGTTTTAGCAGGGAAGGAGGAGTCGCTGGGCTGTACTTACTGGAGAAGCTCTGAACAGTCATAGTCAAATTTGGAATCTGTAGGAATTCCAAAGCCACAACTCACAAATCCATTTATAAGACTGGTTCCCTTTGGTTCAATTCTTGCATTAAATGAGTAGAATGAGGCATGAAGTAGCTTGTGCTTGGAATATGAAATCAGTTATAGGGCTAGGTGGGCATTATGGATTTAAAACAGCTAGTGGAATATGTCCAGGGCCCTACATCCAGGTCCCTGGAGGACATACTGGCTCTCTTCCTCCTACCATCTGGCTGTATCATTCTTCTGCATATGTCCTGACTCTTGTCTCCATCACTACGCATTGTTCAGTTTGCTGTACTCAGTGGGCTTCCTCATTTACCCTGGAGATCTGGCCACCTTGGCTGAGCCATGAGGTGTTCTGCTGCCTTTCTAGATCCCGTGGCTCCATGACCCCCACCGGGTACTTTTATCTTTGTTTATATGACTATTGAGAGGGTAGCCCCAGGAATTTGTTTTCTTTTAAGGCCCTAAATATGACTCAGAATTAGAGTTTGCAGTAAAGGAACATTCTCCGGGGCTGCATGCAGTAGTTGCATTCTTGCCAACCCTTTTTATGTGCAAGTGAGAAATGCCACCATTCAGACTACGTAAGTCATTTTGAAACTAATTGCAGTTGGTGCTTTTGTTGGCATCCTTCCTTTGAAGTTGACTTTCACGTCATCAGTGGTTTTGTCTGCAGACCCTTGTGCCAAGGTGAAGCAACAAACCTTTGCTCACAGAGCAATATTCTTAACAGTCTTTTGTCCTGGGCCACAGAACTGTCCAAATAAAGGTGACTATGCATGGATTGGTGGATGAACAGGGATGTATAGATGGGTAGATGATATGATAGAGTGAGTATTGTAAAATGTTAATTGTAGAATCTAGGCAGTGAGTGAGTGTATGGGTGTTTGCCGTACAATTCTTTCAACCTTTCTGGGTGTTTTAAAATGTTGGTGGGAAAGGTGAACACAATGTCAGCAATGAAGTTAGTAGCAGATTATGGTTAAACATTTGAAAGCAGTGCAGAAGGTTTTCTTTCAAAATTAAATGACTTATTGTTATAAGTTAATGATTCCCCTACTAAATACTTTCTAAATTAAAGACATAGATGTTATACCAGTGATTAATATTCTGAAGACCTTTAATGAAACATACTATCAAATTCCAAACCATCAATCATTTATTAACACATGGAAAAAGCGTGGGTTTTGCCGTCATGTGGCAATAGGAACAGGCCCTGTCTCTGCCATTAGGCCAGGGTACTTAATCACCATGAGCCTCATGTGTAAAATGACAAGTGGGAGTGAGGAGGGAATAATACCCACATCTTAAGGCTATACAGAATAAAGTACCTTATAAATATTACTTATAAAAAATTAACTATAACAATTTAAAAGAATAAAATGATTTATTTTGTTATCCAGATGTTTCCAGCAACTCCTCCAAAATTTGGCCAATGCTATGTGACTGAAACAACTGGAGCATTTTGAGAGGTTGGATGTCCAGGAGACCCTCAGTTAAATTCTCCTTTATTGGTCTGAAGCCCCTGAAGCTTGTCGTACATCTAATGGTTTTTTCCTCCACTCTTAGAAAAAAGATAAGAATAAAATCCTGACTGTTCTTCTTAAGTTACACAAGATCTACATATACCTATCCAGAAAGATAATTTGCACATTATTGAAACAAATGAAATATGACATGCTTGCAAAGTTTCTGTGAGAAATGTTTGTCTCAGTTTACTATTTAATGTTGTTACTAGAGAATAGGGTGGGACTTGCCCTTTTAACCTGCCTCAGAGGAGAAATGGAAGTATGATAGTATAACAAAGCAATCCAAAACTCAGTGGCTTAAAATAACAACCATTAATTATTTCTTGTGAACCTTATGAATCTGCAGTTGGGCTCCTTCAAGCATCTGCAATCAACTGCAAATCCAAAAGGCAGCTTTGCTTCTGGATTTGACTGGATGGGGTGATGGGGACATTGGGCTGACCTAGGCTTGTTCAGGTAATGGCTTAGCAGAGTTTCAAAAGAGCAAACAAAAATGTACCCAGTTTATGGAGACCTAGGCTCAGAATTGACACAATGTCACTTCTTTAGCATTCTGTTGATTAAATCAAGTCACAAGATCAGCAGAGATTTAGGGAGAGGGGAAATTAACTCCACCTCTTGATGGAAGGAACTGCAGTCATATTGCAAAGGGCCATGAAGAAAAGGAGGAGAATAATTATGATCATTTTTGCAGACAATCTATCAAAGCAATCACCACATCAATCATTTTTACGCTGGAAGATGCTATTAAAAGGGTCAGCACATCTTTCCCCCTAAGACAGATGTACAGTTGGGGGCTAATTTCTGTTGCAGGATTGTCCACCAGAAGATGAAAGGCCTGGGTATGCTCAGACGTCTGAAACAAAGTAAGAGATCTCATGAGCACAAGGAAAACACCAATGTAATAATGTCTGAAAATTTTATTACTCAGGATGAAGAATAAAATAGTAACAGATAATCTGTTGGCTAATCTCTGAGTCTCTTGATGTCATGAAATTGACGTCTTGATGTCACAGTTTATCTTTAAATAATCCAAATTAGATCTCACCCAGAAAACAGAGTCACTCCTGCATTTGGCAAGTTAGATATTAAAGTACCGTTTGCATTTTGTTAGATATTTCCTGCTATAAAGTACATTAACATGTGTGTTATAGAGGAAGCCACTGTAGGATCTCTATAAATGGATCTTCTTTAGATGAGATTGGGAAAGGCCTAGAATGCTGGTTTCCACAGGCCTCAACTCAGGAGCTGCACCCCCATGGAATCTTCCAGATTCCTAAACTCGAAATAATCTCTCTCCCCTCTGACTCTACAAGACATTTTATTTTATCTGTCTTTCAACGTTTTAAACTTCTCCATTACCTTTTACACACATGCCTCATCTTCCTCACAAGTACTCATCTTTGTATTTCCCATAGCACGTAATACAGTGTCTTCTATATATATTGGGGACATAGCAGGGCTGCTATTTAGCGGCACTGGACATGCATGGTTGGTGCTCATTCTGATTATTCAGAAGCCATGCTGCACCATTGGAAAATATATAAATGTACATATAAATATAAACATATATACATACACACACACACATTCATTTAATTAATAATTAATAAACATTGGTATTTATCAGTATCGAAACCCAAAATCCAAACCCATTGCTGTCGAGTCAATTCCGACTCAAGGTTACCCCATGTGTTACAGAGTAGAACTACTCCATGTGGTTTTATTGGCTGCAATATTTATGGAAGAAGATCACCAGACCTTTCTTCTGTGGCACCACTGGGTAAATGTGAACCACCAAACTTAGGTTAGTAGTCGAGCGCAAATTGTGCCATCTAGGGAACCCTACATCCATCAGTATATGAGATTATATACTACAAAATGCCCTCCTACTAAAACATAACTAGATCCTATATAAATTTTAGCAAATATATTTTAAAAAAAAAAAAAAATCCTAGCCTCACAAGAAAGTAGGAGGAGTTTCAAGCCCGCAACCCGAAGAAGATGATGATGAAGCTTAGCAGACAAAATCCAAATAGTAAGCAGCAAGTAATGCCAAAAAGCTGAAGTTTCCCTAGGAGAAAATGCTCATACCAGTTCTGGGTTGTGGAGACTTCCACATTAATCCAGGACCTTCGAAGGAGACTAAAACACCTCCAAACTGGTAGGTGTGGTAGGCAGAATTCTATAGATGCACTCCCTCTCAAGATTACCATCCTCTAGTTATTCAATCAAACACTAATCTAGGTACTGCTATGAAAGCATTTTGCAGATGAAATTAAAGTCTTAAGTCAGGTGACCTTAACAGAGATTATACTGGTGGACCTGACCAATTTAAAACAAGTCCTTTAGAAGCAGAGAGTTTTCTCTGGAGACAGCAGAAGAGGAAGTCAGAGAGATTTGAAGTGTGGGAGGGATTTGCACCCACTGCTGACTTTGAAGATGTGGGAGGACTCATGCAAGGGCCAGTGAACAGCCTCTAGAAGCTGAGAGTGGCCCCTCACCTGACAGACAACAAGGAAACAAGGACCTCGGTCCTACAATGACAAGGAACTGAATTCTGCCAACAGTCTGGATGAACCTGAAGGCAGATTCTTCCCCAGAGACTCCGGATAAAAGTTCAGTCCTTTCAGCTTTGGAAGACCCTAGTAGATAACCCAACCAACTCCTCCTGGGTCTCTGACCACATAGTGAGTTATGTGAGCTAATAGACAAGTGAGCTAGCTGTGAGCTAATAAATGGGCATTGTTTTAAGCTGCTTAATTTGTGGTCATTTGTTATGTATGAAGAGAAAACTAATACAATATCATACCTTTTTCCTATCAGAAGCAAAACTAAATCCTCTCCAGAGGAAAGTAACTCAAATTCAGATTCAATCAAAAATTACCAAGCACACAAGAAAGCAAGCTATCAAGTACACAAGGAAACATACTACAAGTGAGATATGGCAGAAATGAAACAACATTTTTAATCCTGCCAAGGTCTGTATTTGAAGATCGAAGACCACGTCTTCAGTATGGATTACACTTCTACATAAAGAAAACAAAAATCCTCACAACTGGACCAATAAGCAACATCATGATAAATGGAGAAAAGATTGAAGTTGTCAAGGATTTCATTTTACTTGGATCCACAATCAACACCCATGGAAGCAGCAGTTAAGAAATCAAATGACACCTTGCATTGGGCAAATCTGCTGCCAAGGACCTCTTTAAAGTGTTAAAAAGCAAAGACGTCACCTTGAAGACTAAGGTGCGCCTGATCCAAGCCATGGTGTTTTCAATTGCCTCATATGCATGCGAAAGCTAGGCAGTGAATAAGGAAGACCAAAGAAGAATTGACGACTTTGAATTATGGTACTGGCGAAGAATATTGAATATACCATGGACTGCCAAAAGAATGAACAAATCTGTCTTGGAAGAAGTACTGCCAGAATGCTCTTTAGAGGCAAAGATGATGAGACTTCATCTCACATACTTTGGACATGTGAGGGACCAATCTCTGGAAAAGGACATCATGCTTGGTAGAGAGTCAGGGAAGACACTCGTCAAAATGGACTGACACAGTGTCTGCAACAATAGGGTCAAGCATAACAACAATTGTGAGGATGGTGTAGGATGAGACAGTGTTTCATTCTGTCGTACTTAGGGGCATTATGAGTTGGAACCAACTCGACAGCATCTAACAACAACAACAAGGTCTATAATACAGAAAATGGAATTATCAAATAAAGAATATAAAATAACTACATTTAAAGAAATGAGATCTGGGATTTTTTTTTTAGTGAGCAAATAACAAAAATCAGCCAGGTAGCTCTGAAAGATAACCAAATAGTACTTTTAGAAGTAAAAAAAAAAAAAAAAAACTTTAGTAATTGAAATTTAAAACTCAAAGTGGGTGTTAAAAGTCAGATTAAGCACAGTAGAAGAGAGAATTAGAAGACTAAAAATAGATCTGGAAAAATCACTGAAAATGCATCACAGAAAAATAAGCAGATGAAAATAAGAAAAAGAGACATTAAGAGAAATGCAACAGATAATAAGTCCCAGACACGTATGTAAAGCGAGACTAGAAATAATTAGGAAGGGGCAATATTCAACAAGAAAAGAGCCCTGAGAAATTTCTAGAACTGAAAAAAATACACTCATTGATATATACCAAGCTGGGGTGGTGGGGGAGGGAAAACTAGATATTATTGCCTAGTAAAACAAGAGAACATCAAAGACAAAGAGAAGCTCTTAAAGGCAGCTAGAAAAAGGAGACAGATTGCCTATAAGGGAGAAAAAAGGTAGAGAGAAGAGACAGATTGCAGACAGATTGGCTACCAAATTTCTCAACACTATCAATGAAAGCCAAAAGATTGTGGAGTATTTTCAAAGTGCTGAAAGAAAATAGCTGTAATTGCATATACAGAAAATAATAAATAAATACTTTTAAAGAGTAAGGATAAAATAAAGATATTTCAGATAAAGAAAAACTGAGAAACTGAGAAAGTTTATTCAAACAAAACTTCACAAAACAACTTTGAAAGGATGGCGATCAAGAAGAAGAAAAATAACTACAGAAATTGCGTGTGAGAAGCAAGAAGGAACGGTGAGCAAAGAAATTAGTAAACATTTAGTAAACCTATAACTCAGTAATTATATAAAATTTAAAACATAATGAAAGTAATCTTATTTTGTGCCGTTAACCAAAGATACTACTCAAATACTGGACAACAGTATGTCAGGTAGTCTGATTTAAAGTGCTCTTAAGGTTTTGATTTGTTCAAGAGGTGGGATAAGTTACTGACTAAATTTAACAGGGATTGGACTGGACTGTGGGACATAAAGTGATACTTGTGAAGAGGGTGACTCTTAGTCAAGTAGATACAAGGGACCAAAGGGGCAGCTTCTGTCTAGAGGTGAGATGAGAAGGCAGAGAGGGTTAGGAGCTGGTTGAATGGTCATGGGGAATCAAGGGCGGAAAGGAGGAGTGTGCTCTCGCAGAATAGGGTGAGCAACGAGGGTCTCATAACAATGTATGTCTAAAACTTTTGTGTGGAAGACTAATTTGAAATGTAAACTTCATTTAATTACAACAATTAAAAAAAAAGAAAAAAGTTACTGACTAAATTTAGATTTTAAGTTGTTATGCATACATAATTAATTTTCAAGAATAGTAACTAAAAGAATAGAATTATGATTTGCAAAACAATAAAGGGAAAATTGAATAAGGAAACAGAATTATCCAAGTCAATCAAACCAAGGGGAGAAGAAAGAAGGAGAAAAAAGAAGCATAAAAAAATCAGGATGAAGAGAAAGCGCAAAGTAAAATTATATAAATAAGTACATATATATCAACAAGAACAATAAATATAAATGGAATGACTTCTCAATTAAAAGACAAAGTTGGCCAGACTTAAAAAAAAACAACGCCAGCTCACCTCTGCTTTCTGTTCTTCTAAGAGAAACACCAAACGCTTGATGATGCAGAAAGGGTGAAAGTAAAAAGATAGTGAAAGATACACCAATCAACTGTTACCCAAAACAAGGATGGTGTAACTATATTAATATCAGTAAAATTAACTTTAATTTAAAATTATTTATTATTAAAAACAAAGAAAGACACTACATAAAGATAAAGGGTTTTTTAAACTCTTGTGCACCAAAAAAAAAAAAAGTTTTCAAAATATAGGAAGAAATCAGTGACAATGCTAAAAGAGTGAAGCTGTCAAAGCCACCAGCGTGGTGGTTAATTCCAATACACCTTTCTCAATAATAGATAAGCAGAGAAAAAAATAGTGAATGGTAGATTTGAATGAAAACATATATTGAACACATTTTCTCAATTCATTTACAAAAATTATCATGAACTAGACATGCAGCAAGTCTTAACAAACTTCATAGATTAGATCACACAGTCTCTAACCACAATGTAATGAAGAAAGAAATCAATCATATGCAATATTTACATACATATGTGTATGTGTACATTTTAAAACACAAATCTAAAAAAATCTGTCTTAATGGACATTCGAAAGTACCTAGACCTGAATGATAATGGAAATACTACAAATCAAATCTTATGGGATGTCATAAAATTGGTACTTAAAAAAAAAAACCCAGTTTATGTCATTCAATCGTTAAAGCATAAAAAAGTAGAAACGAGGAATTAATGACAACAATGTATTTTATGGGCTCACTGCACAAGATTATTCTTGCTATAAACTAGTAAGCCACAAGTACTCTGGAAAGAAAATCAAAGGCAGTGACTGAACTGTACAACTGTGAAGGTAACCACTTGGTAGATTTCATCTCATGGATCTCAGCTGCTTAGGAGGCAAATAAAATCCAAACTTGGCCTTTTAAAGAAAATTAAATGCCTTGTAAACACATGGGGTCATCAAGCGTCAGAGGTCGACTCAACGGCACCTAACAACGATAACAACAAAATTAATGAAGGAGTTGTAAATAAAATGCCTTGTGAATCCAAATTCTTACATTCACATGAATGCGTAACTATGTAGTTTAAAGGTGTGAACTTTAAACGGGAGTGGGAAAATAAGCAGCCTACTCTTAAGGACTTAAGTGATAAGGAAAACTGTCATTAGGCAAAACCAAGTTTCAGGTAAGACAAGGAAGTAGGGGCATCATTAAAGTTTAACATGTGACTGTCAAAATGAGATGATGACGTGATTAACAGAAAGATGTCAACAAATATAGTCATAAAACAAAATTTCTCTCCCTTTCTTCTTTCTTTCCTTCCTTCCTTCCCTTCTTTCTCTCTTCTTTATAAAGTCAAGAGATAGATAAATGTAAGTTTACATTTATAGAGACAACTTTTCATAAAGTAGGAGATAACACAGCAAGATAGAAGTACAGTTTCCCAGGTCTCAAAAATTTCGCAAAAGGAAATATATCGCTATAGCTGTAGAAGAAAGATAACTACCCTCTTAGAGTGAGGATTCCACCAGGCATGAAAAAACTCCTTTGTACCCTCCTGGCTCCTCATGTCTGACACTTGCGGAAACCCTGCCTTCCCGCCTGCTCACCAAAGGCGAGTAACTAGTGCAAAATAATTCCAGCATATTCTGAGTGTTCGCTGTGAGACCAGGGGCTGTCAAGGTAAATGTCCCAAGAACACTCAGCAGGCCCAGCTTCAAGTTGGCCTGCAGTCCACGCCCACAGGAAGTTGTCTGGGGATAGAGAAGGAGTTTCAGAGGGCTCAGAGAAAAGAGTATGAGGCATATCTGAGCACTGGTCTAGGACTAAAGAAATGTGCACCCTGGACAAAGCTCCCCATCATGGGACATGTGTTGTTGTTGTGTGGTGTCAAGTCGATTCCAGCTCATAGTGACCTTATAGGACAGAGTGGAACTGCTCCATAGAATTTCCTAGGCAGAAATCTTTATGGGAGCAGATCCCCAGGTCTTTTCTCCTTCGGAGCAGATGATGGGTTCAAACCACCGACTTTTCAGTTAGCAGCTGAGCTCTTAACCATTGCTCCATGAGGGCTCCTTTCATGTGGTGTTGGGCCACTACTAATGTTTCTAACATTACGCACTGTGTGTGGGTGGGAGGAGGCAGGGCAAGGAGAAGACAGGAGCTCTCCCAACTGTCCTGAGAGAGATGGCTTTCTTCATTTGGACACATGAAAGAAATGACAAAAATAAATACAATCAGACAGGTGAATGGTGGAACATCCATGGTGCTATTGATCTTGCAACAGTGTAAAGACTGTGTTGTATAATCAAAGAAATATACCACAATCATGTAAGTATTGCTCAACCTAAGATGATGGTTCGATGATACCAACTGTGCCCACTTGCCTTCACGAACTTTCTGTTCTTGTAGACACTTGCACAGCTTTGAATATGTACTCTGCTTGGCATAGGCATTTTTTTAATCTTTCTTATTTATTGGCCTAATCGGTTGTGCTTTATTTATTGATAAATATGTTTATTTGGAGAAGAAATCCAAAACAAAAGTCCTAGTTATTACTTTTTACAAAATTTCTAAGAGATTGCCATAGTAGTGATGGACAACCTGTGAGTGTTTAATCCTCATAAAATGATAAATGTTCATCCGATGTCAATATGGGCGGGGCTGAACCATGAAGAATCCATGACTGAGGTTGTGAACTGAAATTATGTGCAAAATTTTACATGACTATGCTTTTTTCCAAAGACAGGGTCTTCAGCATTCAACAACTCTTAAGTCTTAAATATATTAGCTAGGATTTCCTTGGATGCAAGTGACAGGAACCTAACTTAACTAGTTCAACCATGGCTTCAGAAGGGCTGGAGTGGAGACAGGCTCAAGGACAACTGAAGGCAGAGGCTGCAATACCATCAAGGTTGTCTCTGCTTCTCTAAGTGAGTCAGCTGCAGATTCACATCCTGACAAGCTTTCTAATGCCTAGCTGTTATTGTTGTTGTCACTGTCATTGTTAGCTGCTGTCAAGTTGATCCTGACTCATGGAAACTCCCTGCACAACAGAACAAAACACAATCCAGTTCTGCACCATGCCCATAATCTGTTTCGGATTGGACCATACAGTTTTCACTGGCTAATTTTCAGAAGTAGATCTCCAGGCCTTTCTTCCTAGTCCATCTTAGTCTAGAAGCTCCACTGTTCAGCATGATAGCAAATGCACAAGCCTCCACTGACAGAGAAGTGGTGCCTTGTGCATGCAGTGCATTGGCCTGGAATGAAACCTGGGCCTCCCTCATGGAAGATGAGGATGCTACCACCAAACTACATTACCCAGTTTTAGGTATAAATATCTCGGAGAAAGACACTGATCAGCCCAGCCTGAGTCAATTGCTGATTTGGGCCAGGTTTCTTCAAAGCAGACTCTGTGATGAGGATGTGTGTGCAAGTGATTTATAATGAAAGTGCAGGAATGAGGGTGGGAGTGGGGAGCAGGACAAAAAGAGGAAAGAAACCAAGCAAGCAAAGCATGCCGTTTTAGGTGAAGTTCCAGTCTCAGCCTGAACCTGCAGGGGAGCTCTGGAGTGTAAATGATGCTCAGAGTGTGTCCAGAGCCAAGGCAAGTGAGCTGGGCTTTTAACCTCCCACACCAGTTAGTCACTGACTAAAGGTTAACCAGAGAAGCATAAATGCTAGATGTTTCTGACTCTTCGCTTGCTGTGGGTAATGTGTGAAAGCAAAGCATCTCCAGCAGCCCAAGACAGGCCACGGAAGGGTCACAGACACAGGCTCTTAGATGCAAAGCACACCAAAGCCAGGGGCATAAGCATGCAGGAATGGGGATGCCAGGAAGCCTGGGCAAAGAACCAAAAGTGTCTGGTGCACATGGGTTTTCCAGGATCAAGCGCTGTAGCCAGTGGCTTGAGATACTTTGGTATCTTCAGTTAATTCCAGGACTCCCCCCTTGAACAATTATTGTGGCTAAGAATATGGGTTATATAAATGATGGCTGTTACCATTTGGATCTCATAGCTAGAGCCAGGGGAAGAAGAAGTTCTCTCAAAGAAATATGGTAGACAGATAAAAACATAATAACCTACTTTAACTACTCCCCAGAAGATTAAGGACAGTGAAGCACTTTCAAACTAGAATCACACAGATAACCTTGAAGTGTCCAAGAATCTTGGTATTGAGAATTAACAGTGGAATCTAATAGAGTTATAAAGGATGCAGCATTCTGTTTTTTATGACTGTTGTTCTTCTAAATAATATTTAACCATGGAGATATCATTTAGAAAGAAGAGTTTCCAATGGAAATGAAATACTCTAGAGAATTTCAGAAAACATTCAGAAATAAAATTTATTTGAAATAATAGATATTTTTGAGTAAAAATAAATTTATGGAGCCCTGGTGGCGCAGTGGTTAAGAGCTATGGCAAGCTATAGCTGCTAACCGAAAGGTCAGCAGTTCAAATCCACCAGCCATTCCTTGGAAACCCTATGGGTCAGTTCTACCCTGACCTATAGGGTCACTATGAGTCAGAACTGACTCGATGGCAATGGGTTTTTTTTTTTTTAACAGGTTTAGTCAGGCCTGGTGCCCTAGTCAGAACTAGGAGCCCTGGTGGCTCAGTGGTTAAGTGTTTGACTTCTAACTGAAAATTTGGCAGTTCTAACTCACTTAGCGACTCCGTAGGAGAAAGACCTGGCAATCTGCTTCTGTAAAAGATCACAGCCTAAAAAACCTTATGGGGAAATTCTCCTCCATCACGTGGAGTCACTGTGAGTCAGAACTGACTCAACAACACACAACAACAAGTCAGGCATATTATTTTCTGTTATTTTGATCTGTTGTTGTTGCTGTTAGGTGCCATAGGTTCCCACTCATATCGACCCTATATACAACAGAACAAAACACTTCCCTGTCCTGCGCCATCCTCACAATCGTTGTTATGCTTGAGCCCATAGTTGCAGCCACTGTGTCAATCCATCTCGTTGAGGGTCTTCCTATTTTTCACTGACCCTCTACTTTACCAAGCATGATGTCCTTCTCCAGGGACTGATCCCTTCTGATAACATGTCCCAAGTATGTGAGACAAAGTGTCACCATCCTCGCTTCTAAGGAGCATTCTCGCTGTACTTCTTCCAAGACAGATTTATTCATTTTTTTGGCAGTCCATGGTATATTCAATATTCTTCGCCAACACTACAACTCAAAGGAGTCAATTCTTCTTCCGTCTTCCTTATTCACTGTCCAGCTTTCACATGCATATGAAGCACACCTTAGTCTTCAAGGTGACATCTTTGCTTTTTAACACTTGAAAGAGGTCTTTTGCAGAAGATTTGCCCAATGCAATGTGTTGTCTGATTTCTTGACTGCTGCTTCCATGGGCATTGGTTGTGGATCCAAGTAACATGAAGTCCTTGACGACTTCAATCTTTTCTCCATTTATCATGATGTTGCTTATTGATCCTTTTGTGAGAACTTTTGTTTTCTTTATGTTAAGGTGCAATCCATACTGAAGGCGGTGGTCTTTGATCTTTCTCAGAAAGTACTTCAAGTCTTCTTCACTTTCAGCTAGCAAGGTTGTGTCATCTGCATAACGCAGGCTGTTAATGAGACTTCCTCCAATCCTGATGCTGCTTTCTTCTTGATATAGTCCAGCTTCTTGGACTATTTGCTCAGCATACAGATTGAATAAATACGGTGAAAAGATACAACCCTGACACACACCTTTCCTGACTTTAAACCATGCAGCATCCCCTTATTCTGTTTGAAAAGCTGTCTCTTGATCTATGTACAGGTTCATCAGGAGAACAATTACGTATTCTGGAATTCCCGTTCTTCTCAATGTTATCCATAATTTGTTATGATCCACACAGTCAAATGCATTTGCATAGTCAATAAAACACAGGTAAGCATCTTTCTGGTATTCTCTACTTTCAACCATGATCCATCTGACATCAGCAATGATATCCCTCATTCTACTTCCTCTTCTGAATCCAGCTTGAATTTCTGGCAGTTCCCTGTTGATGTACTGCTGCAACTATTTTTGAATGATCTTCAGCAAAATTTTACTTGCGTGAGATATTAATGAAATTGTTCAATAATTTCCACTTTCGGTTGGATCATCTTTCTAGGGACTAGGTACAAATACAGATCTCTTCCAGTCAGTTGGACAGGTGGCTGTCTTCCAAACGTCTTGGCATAGACGAGTAAGCACTTCCAGTGCTTTATTTCTTTGTTGAAATATCTCAATTGGTATTCTATCAATTCCTGGAGCCTTTTTTCTCACTAACACCTTCAGTGCTGCTTGGGCTTCTTCCTTCACTACCATCGGTTCTTGATTATATGCTACTTACTGACATGACTGAACGTCAACAAATTCTTTTTGGTACAGTGACTCTGTATGTTCCTTCCATCTCCTGCGTTGTTCGGTATTTTGCCTATAGAATCCTTCAATGTTGCAACTTGAGGCTTGAATTTTTTCCTTAGTTCTTTCAGCTTGACAAATGCCTAGCATGTTCTTCTCTTTTGGTTTTCTAACTCCAGGTCTTTGCACATTTCATTATAATACTTTACTTTGTCTTCTTAAGTAGCCCTTTGAAATCTTCTATTCAGCTTTTTTACTTCATCATTTCTTCATTTTGCTTTAGCTACTCAATATTCAACAGCAAGTTTCAGCTGAGCTTCCAGACTAAGACAGACTAGGAAGAAGGACCTGGCAGTCTACTTCTGGAAAGAGTTAGCCGGTGAAAACCTTATGAATAGCAGCAGAACATTGTCTGATATAGTGCCAGAAGATGAGCCCCCCTCTGGTTTGAAGGCATTCAAAATACAAGTGGGGAAGGGCTTCCCCCTCAAAGTAGAGTCGACCTTAATGACGTGGATGGTGTCAAGCTTTTGGGACCTTCATTTGATGATGTGGCATGACTCCAAATGAGCAGAAACAGCTGCAAACATCCATTGATAATTGGAACATGGACTGTACGAAGTATAAACGTCAGAAAATTGGAAATCTTCAAAAATGAAATGGAATGAAAAAACATCGGTATCCTAGTCATTAGTGAGCTGAAATGGACTGGTATTGGCCATTTCAAATTGGACGATCATATGGTCTACTATGGCAGGAATGATCTTGATCTAGATTTCAGGAAATAGAATATACACAAAATTTGTTGTTGATGGTATTTTATTTCCTAAAAAATAGTGTTTACAATTAAGAGAGCATTTATTATCATTTCTGAAAATAAAAGCAGTTTTGGAGTTGGAAAACAGAGATAAATATTTTGACTTACAGTTGATTCCAATAGAGTACACATTTCAAAACAAAATATTACAGAACATCTCTAATAGAGTAAATGCTCAGTTTATTCAATAGTATGTAATAAGGCAACTGCAATGGAAGACTCAATGTCAATTTTTGTACAATCCCTGCAAAACACATCAAACCCTAGGGAAATCTGAGAGGTGGTTGCATTTCATTGATGCAAACAGTTTGCCCAGGATTATAAAAGTTTTTTTCTTGTTTAATAAAATGCATTGCTAGGCTCAGGATGACACTATTAACACATAGGGAAATTCAATGGAGTTGTAGAAAAGTACCAGGAGGAAGAATCAAGAGGTGGATTATGAACCAATGATTGTGAAGAATCTGTTTTCTGATTGATTCCTGCTCTCTTTGGTCCCAGATTTCTTGATGGTCTTTCTTTCTTTCAAGGCTTAACTCACTCTTCTTGGACCTGGTTCTTGACATTTTCCTCTGATATGGATCTGGAATCCTCTCCTTGGCTATAATTTATGCTGGCCTCTTAGTTTGTGTCTGCTTCAGCTGCCCTGAACAAAATTCATCTATTCAGTCTAAAACATCCCAGTCATCATATGCCACCTTATCCCAAGTGGTACTAAGAAAGACCCTCTTAGGTTTAAAGCAATACCAAAACATTTCAATATGTTGTTTTTCAATCTGACAATATAATTTGAAATTTCATTTAAAAGAAGGAGTAGGCAAAAATACCAAAGAATATCCTATAAAAGGATAAGAATAAGAAGGGGAATCAGCACTGTCCTATATTAGAGACTATTCCAAAGCAACAAGAAATAAAAGTGCAGCATGTGGCTTGGGATAGCTTCACAGTTATAAAAATTCACAGTTAAAAATTCAATATATGACCAGGAAGGAAAGGGACAGTGGTTAGTGACTGGAGGATAAAATCCATTTCATACCTATACTAGTTAACCAGCAGTTGCTTCTGAGTCAATTCTGACTCATAGCAACCCCCTTCTGTCAGAGTAGAACTGTGTTCCATAGGCTTTCAGTGGCTGAAGTAGATCATTAGGCCTTTCTTCTTTGGTGCCTCTGGGTGGACTCAAATTTCCAGTCTTTGGTTAGCAGCCGAATGTGTTAACCATTTGCACCAACCATGGATACAAATACTATATACCATATAATACATTTAAAAAAAAATTAACCATTATTTTAATTTATAAAAAAATAATAGAATACTTATCAAATATCTAAACGCTGGAATACTTTTTAACTTTAAAAGTAAAAGACTGAATCACAAAGCTAGAATTTAAGAGATTTAGCCAAAGAGACTTTGAAAACCTTTACATCTCCAAAACAATGCTATCCTTAACCAATGTAGAAAGGCATACAAAAGGCTGTGAAAAAATATGTACAGCAAATCCTTTATTATATAAAGAATTCATTCAAATTGGTGAGAAAAATATAAAAATTCCAATAGACAAATGAATGATTCAAACAAGAGGAAGCATAATTCTCATACAAAAAGAGTTAAAATTATGAATCTTGTTAATTAAAAAAAGAAACATATAAAAATAACAAGGATTTTTTGCCAATTCAAAAATAATTTAAACACTTTGAAGAGGCTTGTGAAATTTGGCATACCCATCAACTCTTGCTGGCAGTGTGAATTGCTACAAATATTTTTGGAAAATAATTTAGCAATTTATCTAGAAAAAGAACAACAACATTCTTGATACGCCTTGACACAGTAATCCCAATTTTGGAAACTTCACACAAAAAAGCCAAAATGAATAAGAAGCAGTAACATTTATGGCAGCAAGAAAGAAAGGAAAGTAGGGAATTAAGAAGCTGGAAATGCTTACTCTGTAAAAAAAAAAAACAGAAGAAAAGAGTGGAACTGCCCCCATACAGTTTCCAAGGAGCACAGTGTTCAGTAAAAGAAAACGACATATATCACTTTGCACATATTAAATTAGCGATCATGAAGAAATGAGTATTCATATGAACAATGATTGGAAGGAAACTTTCAAAAGTGAAAGTAGTTGGTTTAGAGTGATTTACTCTATTCATCGTCTGTGTTTTCTTTACCGTTATTTTATATCCTAAACAATAGTAATTAAGCATAGGCAGTACTACAGACAGAGCTGACACCAACACCAACTTTTCCAGGCAGGCAGACTCTTCATTGTTCCTAGAGATGTGAGCAGCTTTCAATTGCTAGAATAGGGATGTTGTTGTTGTTGTTACTTGCCTTGTGTCGATTTCAACTTATGGCATCCCCATGTATGCAGAGTCATATTGCTCCATAGGGATTTCAAGGCTGTGACCTTTTGGAAGCAGATCACCAGGCCTACCTTCCAAGGTGCGTCTAGTTGAGTTCGAACCACCAACGACTAGTAGCCAAGCACTTAATCGCTTGCATCACCCAAAATAGAAAAAAAGTAGAAGAAATAGACCATTTTGGTTTTTTTTAAGCTAGGAGACACCAAGAGCATCTACTGTCTACATACTCAAGTGAGAGGAAAATTCAGGTAAAAGATTGCTCATATTTCCATACAAGCTTAAAACAAGCAGCTGATAAAATCTTCTGAATAGAGATTATCGAGTCATTTATTGACACTTTGTTTTATTAATCATCACCATCAAATAATAAACTATTTATTAGTCACTCATTTGTACATGCTGCTACATTGGACTTTATCTGATAACAGTGCTCTTCACCAGAGTTATGAAGAGACTTTTTCTAAGAAAAGAGGAAAACGTGGCCTTTGGACAGGCTTCCTCCCACTCCTCATCTCGCTTACACTCATTGGCTTGATTGCTTTCATTCATAAGTTTGGTCAGAAGGGAGGAAGCAAAGGGATTGACTCTGCTGCTGTAGGTTTTTGCGTCTGGCCAGGGAACAGACTTTCCTTTATAATAATTAATACAACATGGTGGAATGTTTCTATTGTTAGGTTGTCATCACTAAGTTTTGCTATGCTGTCAGCTTAGCAGCCAAAAAAAAACCCCTGTAACAGCCCCAGAAACCACTGCTCTGGCTTGGGATCAATGGGCACAGTGTTTGGGAGCTGACAGCTTTAGGTGGAAGGGATGTCAGATTTACAGCAATACCTGCATTAGGCTCCCCAGCTGTGAAAAGCTACAAGTGCCTGTTTCCTTCAAGGATTTCTATTTCCTGCTTCCTACTCCGGTAGTTGCAAAGCTGTCTTCTTGACAGGTTATTAAGATCTTTAAAATTGAGATGTGGGTTTTTGGTGTTTGTTTTTTTAAGTGCTCAAATTGATGGTTTTAGAACATCTTGAAATTTAGCTCTCTGAGTATAACAAAATGGTCTCCCAGAATGCCATTGGGCCTCCGCCATGGAGATACTGCGAAAGGAGTGCTGAATGAAGTGGGTTGTTAATTAACCAATTGCTCTCGAGTCAATTCTGACTCATGGAGACCCCATGTGTGTCAGAGTAGAACTGTGCTCCACAGGGTTTTCAGTGGCTGATTTTTCAGAAGTAGATCCTCAGACCTTTCTTCCCAGGTACCTCTGGGTGGACTTAAACCTCCAACCTTTAGGTTAGCACATTAACTGTTTGTTTTCTACCATGGTTCATTAGGAAGGTATTCTTGCAATAAGAATTTTATTTACATAACTAAGTATGGGCCTTAAAAATACTTTCACAGTTCTGGCTCAAGACTGACAGGTCATTGACTGTTCTACATAGCTAATATGATTTGGTTCTTAGTAAGGAATTCACTCTCTTACAGAAACTGATATAACCCATTACAGTCGAACTGATTCTGACGGAAGATTGGCCTTCGGGAGAAAGATGTGGCAGTCTGCTTCCTTAAAGACGTACAGTCTAGGAAGCCCTATGGGGAAGTTCTATTCTGTTCTATAGTGTTGCTGTAAGTCTGAATTGACTCGATGGCAACAGTTTTTTTTGGTAATCTTTACAGGAGCAGACTGCCACATCTTTCTCCCCAGGAGCAGCTGGTGGGTTCGAACTGCCGACCTTCTGGTTAGCAGCTGAACTCTTAACTACTGCACTACCAGGGCTCCTTAGAAACTGATATAGAAACTGAAGCAAGGACAAGAATCCTGACTGTGTAAATACAGTGCTGAGGCCATGAATTGCTTAACATCTATGAACGTAATCAGTCGAAAAGATGCAAAATTGTGTTTTCGGTATAGAATATTGAAAGCAATTCCTTACCTGTGTTGCTGAGGCCATCTTTTTATGAGAAGGTTTTTTTTTTTTTTCATTGTCTTCATTTTTTCCTTATCCTGTAATGTAAACATTTCACACCTCACTGGGTAATTTCAGAAAATAAGAAAATATTCCTAATGTATTTTAAGAAATCTTTTGAACTAGTTGCTGTCAAGTTGACTCCCACTCACAGCCCTCTTTGAGTATCAGGGTAGAACTGTGCTCTATGGGGTTTTCTTGGCTGTAATCTTTATGAAAGTAAATCACCAGGCCTTTCTTTTGCAGCATTTCTGGGGTGGACTCAAACTTCCAATCTTCCCATCAGCAGCTGAGCACATTAACTGCTTGCAAAAATCTTTATGTCCACATAGATATTGCTGCAGATTTAAGTAACTTAATGCTGATCCTTTTTTTCCCCTCAACTAGATAAAGAAGTTCAGAAATCGAGGCTGTTTCCTGGGAGTTTCTGTAGGATGTACCCATGAGGTCTTGGCAGCATTTACTGGGTTGGTGAGTATCCACCTTCATTTGGTACCTTGACAGTTGACACTTGGGTTTTCCTGGCTCTAAACTCTTGTGCCTGGAGTTACTCAGGCCAAGCTCTCTGTGAGAGAGTATCAGAGAAGAGGCCACACAAAGAAGGAGACCCCAGGATCCGCTCCACCTTTAGGACAGCTCTCATGATAGATCTGTCTCCTCTCTTGTTTATCTTCCTTCTTTAATGGAGTTGAGCCTCAGTTTCCTCTTCTGTAAAATGGAGATCATAACTCACACCCCATGTGATTATTCTGAGGAATAAAG
Source organism: Dugong dugon (assembly GCA_030035585.1). Taxonomy (NCBI): domain Eukaryota; kingdom Metazoa; phylum Chordata; class Mammalia; order Sirenia; family Dugongidae; genus Dugong; species Dugong dugon. The sequence goes on from CM057464.1 coordinate 157,882,753, forward strand.
ATGTTCCAGCGGGTAAAGTGCTTGGTCTATGGAAAGGACTAAACAAATGACTGTGAAAAATAATGAACATTGTAAAACAGTACAATCTGCATATGATTAAACAATTTAGTCAGAAAATCTCTTCTGTATTTCCTACATGTGATAGATGCCCTTTTACACATCTTGAATATACTTCCAATAGGTTACGTGTATTTACTCTTATTTTATATACTTAAATGTAGGGTCCCATGGATTGATATGGAAGGTTACACAAAACAATATTTTATTATTAGAGCACTGATCCCTATTTCTTCTTTTAAAAATGGAACTGTAGGATGCAGAAACAGCGTACAAATACACGGAACCCGATTCACTTACTCCCACATACCTTCCTATTTCCTCTGATTCATCCCACAATAGTCCTGCAGCCTTTGTGTGAATAAAGGAACCACTGTGTCTCCTTCCTACAAATGTCTTGCATGCCTGGTCTCAGTTCTGAAATAGGAGAGCTCTTTTGCACTAAGTTTGATCTCTGAATGTCAAGAAATGCAATATTATTCATTTACAACGTATATGATAATGAACAGGATTCTTATTTCATTTGCCTAGCCCTACGAAGTTAACAAAGGATAGCTTAAGAATGTGTTCCTTCAACATTTATGTAGGGCCTACTGTAGACAAGAGTTCTATTTTGGTGTCTGTGGGAAATCACCAAAAATGTGGAAAAAATGACCTCTCCACTGAGTGACTCATGCGAACTAAGAGGGGTGGGGACTTTCAAGAGGTCTTTTTGTCCAGGTTTCCTATCTCTAAGTTGGTTTTTACTTATGTCAATAAATAAGCAATGTGGCTTACTTTTCTCATGTCTGTGGATGCGGGGAGTGGGGAGGACACGGCCACAGTGTGTTCAAGAACCACATTCTGTTCAATAACCTCTTTATATAATAAACTACATCATATTCAATAACCACAAAATTGCAAAACTGTATCAGATTGTTCTGGAGTTAATGAAGAAGAGAAATTGTGCATGTACATGTGTGTGTGTTAATATCACTTGACTGTGTATCTATGTAGCTTCCAGGTCTCTAGCAAAGGCACCTCCGCCACACCTCCCTTGCCTCTGAGCATCTTAGCTGGCGTTAGAATTATCTGTGTTGCTGGCCTGCCTTGAATCAGAGGGTAAAACCACTTTAGGAAATTAAAGCGTAGGTTTTCCATTCCTTGACATATTGTGGAAGAAATCTGTCAGGTGATGAAAAGGATTTGGTCTTCTGGCGAGCTCCTTGGAGCCCTGATGGCGCACTGATTAAGAGCTCGGCTGCTAATAGAAAGGTCAGCGGTTTGAATCCACCAGCCTCTCTGAGGGAAGATGTGACAGTCAGCTTCTGTAAAGATTACAGCCTTGGAAGCCCTATGGGGCAGTTCTACCCTGTCCTATAGGGTCACTGTGAGTCGGTGAGCTCCTTAGTGGGTTCAAAGGCCTTGTGAGGTAGGGCCCCAGGGCAGGGCCCAGCAGTGGGGCTTTCTGGTGATCAGGCTGGAGAATGTGGGCAGGATACACCCAGCAAACAAGCCAGGTCTCCAGTAATGAAATGTGACAGGGTTCCCACTGGTGGGAGGCTGACAGGGAAAGCGCCAAGCGAGTGCTGGTAGTTGGGGAAGGATTTGCATAATTACATTCACCTGAGGGACTCCAGTTACCCAACAAAGCATCTCTTTGTGGTAAAGCCAGCAGCTGCCCATACTGTTCGAACAATGGGGGCTGTGGCCTTGTTCTTCCAAAACAAACGCTTGGACTCTGAAATATGACAATTAGCGTTTTGGATGGTATAGTCAGAAAGGACTCGAAGGTGCAAGACAACAACAACATAGTCATTAATAGTACAAATGTTAGCATTATGAATAACACTCCATACTGTGAGGCACTCATTTGTAAGTGATAATCTGTTACTTCATGCTATAACGCGTACTAATAACAATACAGTAAAACCTGCGAAAGCTGGAATCTGTGTAAAGCTGAAATCTGTCAGAGAAGGAAAGTGCAAATATTGTCCACTAGAATGAGCGCTAGAAAAGTGGCAAGACCACACCCTGTGAAACGTGGAAAACTTGCAAGACCTGAAAAAAACAAGGCAGTCCCATTGAGTTTCGGCTCTCACAGGTTTCACTTTACTACATTTATATATGCACTACTTATACAGTGTATAGTTTTGTATAATAACGTACATATATATATACTTAAGACTTATGTATTAAAGTATCCTTGAACAGAGTGAGATTACCCCTGGAATATGTTTTCTCCTGATGTTTGATGAAGCATTATTTATGTAAGGCACTTAATGTTTTAAGTTCCAGGACAGTGTCCTTCGTTCTCTGACTCCGAAATATTACAATGGGTTTGAGAGATGCTAATCAGAATTTAGAGGGGAGGCGCTTCGCAACGAGGCTGCAGCGCCCACGCACTGCAGTGCTCTTTGGCTGGGGGGCATATTTACCTAAGACTCCAAATAGACATTGTGGAGATATGAAGACACAGCGCAAATACTGTGCCCGGCTCATTTCCTGGTATTGCCTGCATTTACATTAAAAAGGTGGGGGCAGGGGGTGGAGGCTGTGAGGGTTTGGAGGCAATTCCTTTATTATGCCCAGGAATTGCTATGTTTTATGACAATTAAAGCACAGGAGTCATATCTAAAGGGTGAAAAATCCCTCAGAGGGCTTTGTCTATTCACAGCTTCGATTAAGTACACATTTGAAAGAGTATTTGTAAACATAGTCACATCAGAATTTCTTCTCAGCATTTTACTGAAAAGTAGGAAAATAGGAGAGCACCTCAAATGAGGCAGTAACCAGGCCTTTCCTTTCAAGCTTAAGCTGTTCTTAGCCTGAGGCAAGACAGAAGTATTTAACTTCAGCGAGATGAAGACCCTAGAAGATAGCAGGGTTCCAAAGCTGGAAGTCAAAGACTAGGTCCCCGTATCCTTGGCCTTGACCTGTCTTCCAGAGATAGCATCCTGATTAAAGGCAAACACCGCTGGTTTTTATCTGCCTTCAGCAACAGGTAGTGGGAATTAAAAGTGAAAGACAAGCTGCTGCCATTGCCAATGCTCCGAGGGAGACTCATACAATGACAGGGGCGGATGGCAGGTGCTCTCAGAGCCGGGCACACACAGGAAGCCTCAGGAGGGCCGTATCTCACGGTACCATCGGTTCTCATGACCGGGCCTCCCACTCCCACCCCTTCCCTGCCAACCACCATCACCCTGCCACCAAAGTGGGCTTTCTAAATAAACAATCTTTCCTTAAAGCTCTCCTGGTCCCCGTGGCCAACGGTAGTGGTTCTCAAGCCTGGTGGCATATCGGAATCATCTGGGTACAACCCCACCCCAAACCTTCAGAAACAGAATTCTTAGGGACTGACAGACCACAGAAGGGAAATCAGTATGTATATTTTCCTTAATGTTTCCAAGTGCTGCAAATTTTTGGAACCAGCAATAACTCCAACCACATGAAAGAACTCAAGCTTTCACGATACATATTTCCAAAGGAATTTCATTTCCCTCCTAAATGTATTTGAGGATTCCTGGGGTAAAGGGGACAGGGTCTTTACATTTGTCTTGTTTTTCCTTTTCCTCATTACCCCAGCTCAGAACTGCTGCCCTCCCTCACTTTTTCCTGGATCTCTTTGGCAGGCTCCCTGTCCTGTCTTTGTATCACTTTCCGCTCTCCTTCACCCAGACCACCACTGCCACCAGGCTGACAATAAGTTGCCGGAGAGACTACTCTGACTCATGGCAAACGCATATGCATCAGAGTAGAACTTGATCAATAGGGTTTTCTTTTCAATGGCTGATTTTTTAGAAGTAGATTGCCAGGCCTTTCTTCTGAGGCCTTTCTGGGTAGATGCATACCTCCAACCTTCTGGTTAGCAGCTGACCCATTAACTGTTTGCACCATCCAGGGACTCCAATCTGAAGATAATTGTGGTTAATAACGCTTTACTAATGACCTGGAAGGGGCGGGGGAGTCCCTGGGTAGTGTAAATGGTTAACACGCTCAGTTGCTAACTGAAAGGTTGGAGATTCAAGTCCACCCAGAGGCACCTCAGAAAAACTGTCTGGCTATCTACTTCCAAAATACCAGCCATTGAAAACCCTGTGGAGCACAGTTCTACTCTGACACATATGGAGTCGCCATGAGTCAGAATCAACTCAACAGCAGCTGGTACTGGTAATGACTTGGGGAAGACTAAAGACAGTACGGAATAGGAAACAACTTAATATTCAATATCAGACACCACTGCTCCTTAAATGTCTTGGCCATAATCCCTACGGTTAGAGAAATAAGTGGATGGTCGGTTATCGCTGCGTTTATGCCCTGGCCTTACCTGCCCCTGCCCCAGTGGCCCTTCTCCCATCTCTCCTCTTCCCCACCTCGGTTTCAAGTTTCTTCCCCTCCTTCCCAACCTCAAAAAATTCACCTCCTATCTGGGGTCTTCCTCTGGAAACAACCTGGAAGATGCCCAGATTAGAGACATCTTCCCCTGCTATGAAAGGCACTTGTTACTCTACAGAGCTGCCTAGCCTTTTTTGTGTTTCTCCCACTCTAGCCAAGTGCTTGAGCCCAGTATTTCAAAGGCATTATTAGTGTGTGTTCCCATAAGAAAGACTGATGATGTTCTCCAGGGATAAATTCTGTAATGTTTCATACACTGTCAGGTTTTTAAAATTGCAATTATCTCCCTTGCTGGCTGGGCCCCTAAAAAGTCTTCCAGATCATTCTGAAGAAGCCCTACTGTCCCTGGACCATATCTGGAAACCACTGTCCTCCCCCTGTGGAAGACCCTTTTAGAAAGCCTGTCCATCTTGTAGACTCCTGCTTACCCCAGGAGAGGTTCTCTGTGTTTTGCCTCATGAAGCTTTCTGTAACTCCAACCAAAGTAGCTTTCCTTTTTGTCACACCTCTATACTTTGTACCTGTCAGTATGAAAGCAGTCATCAAGCAGTAATGGGATTTTGGGGTTGGCACATAAGACTCCTCTACTGAAAGCACCTTGAGGGCAGTTCCAAGTCGTGCTAGTTGTGGTGTCTCTGGCATCCAAAGTGCTTGGCACAGAGGGGTGTGCTCCATAATGTTTACAGAATGAAGATGGTGTGGAATGATAGGTATCTGTTGGATTAGGCAATTAGGAGGTCATTGGTGAGCGTAGTCACTCTTGAAGAAACGCTAACTGGGAACAGTCGGCCTTCTAATGCTGCTGCCTAATGGTGGGGGTTGTGTTGGGTGTTGGAATTCACCAAATGTTCCACTCTCCAAGCCAAACATTCTGGCATGTGTGCACTCCCGTGTGTGTGTCAACCCAAAGGAAGAGTGCCATTTACTTACTTATCTACCCATAAGGTCGTGTTTTTGCCATTTGTCTGCTGGAGGAGGCCCTTTGTGAATCACTCAACAACACGGTATGTGCTAGCAAAGTCCCTGGCTGCTGTGTCTTTGGTGTAGCTCCCACCTTCTGAGATTGGAGCCCATAGTTAGAACCCTACTGAGTCATTTCATTCCTTTTTCATCGTAAAGGGGGAAAACCGATTACAAAATTAGATAAAGGTACTTTAGGAGGGCATCATCACCACTTGTTTGGAAAATGTTCAAAGAGTCCTAGATGTTCCACAGGCTCTTCAAACTCAATATATGCAAAATAGAAGTCATCATCTCTCCTGGACAAAACTGCCTTGCTGTGCATTTCCTTCAATGGGTGTACCTGGTTGTCCAAGCTTGACACCCTACTGCACCATCACCCCTTCAGTCAGCCCACAAGTCTTACTGGGTTCACCTCAGAAGGCTTGTTCTGATCATCTCTCCTCCATCCTTTGGCCACTGTCTGCCTCAGCCCATCATCCTCTCTTGCCTTTTGACGACCCCTAATAACTTCCAGTCTTGCCTAACTAGTCCAGCTGCCCTTAAGATATCTTTCTAAAAACAAGACATCATTCCACTGCTTAAAACACTTCCATGTCCCCACTTTACTCTCAGCCACAGCATGAGCCCAGACTCTCTAGATTGGTTTACAAGTCCATCAGTTCTGTTCTAACCCACCATTCTGTTCTCACTGTCAGCTGCTCCTACATAGTGCTTTAGTCACAGACAGTTTCCTGAGGGTGCCACCATCAGCCTTTAAGCTTCTTTGGCTTTGCATATGCTGTTCCCTGTGCCTGGCATGCCCATCCCTCCTTGTCTGTCTCCAGATGAATCTGTCTCCAAGTTCCGTGTCTCTCCCCTGTAGAGTTGTATACACCTCCACTGTAGCACTTAGTTCCACATGGAACCGTTTGTTTAATCTTCCCCATGGTACCTGACTTCATCAAAGGCGATGTTTTATCCATTTTTCCATCCCCAGCATCTATCTCAGTGTCTAGCAATTATTTTGTACAAAGTAAATGTTTGTTAAATTGAAAGTCTATCCACAGGGACCTCAATAGCTATACCATGGAACAGCATGTAACTATTAACCTGAATGAGCTAGATCCACATATATTGATTATAACTATAGAGTAATATATGTGGTGCACCTCTATTTTTGTAAAAGAAAAATAACCCTTGCCATTTGTTTTTGCCTGTCCAAATGTAGAGAAATGTATGGAAGGAATCTAAAACTGCAATCTTTGGTTACCCCAGGGAGTGAGATTGGAGGAAAGAAGGGAAGAGTGATACAATTTTCTTTATAACTCTATTGTTTGACTTGTCACAAAGAGCTTATATTACTTTTGTAAAACCAATTAAGAAGAATAAACAAAGCAATGGCTGCTGAATGAATAAATAGGCTTCAAGAAAGAAGTTTCCATAACAGGAGGAGCATTGTCGCTGTTGTGCATCCTCTAAGAAAACCTGACGAAGAAAATAAAAATCCCCAGAACATATAATTAGGGTATTAGTATTCACTTAGTAAAGGATTTTCCTCTTCTGAGAGAATTCCCACAGGCTTCTTTTTAAAAAGGCAACTCCATTAAATCTCTTCAGCATTTGTTAACAGATCATTACTGCAGAGCTTGACAGAGGAGTGGGACCGAGAAAGAGAAAGGCTTAGGAGTTGTTGTCAATTGAAGATCAATCAGGAATGAAGGTAAGCTCCATTAATCTTATAATGTAAATTAGTGGGAAATTATTACATTGAAAAAAATTCAAAGTTGACACGGTTTTTCCGAAGAAATCATTTGGTTAGATTGAGATCACCCAGTGGTTGAGAGCAAGGAGAGGGTGCCCAGCGTCCCGGGGGAGGGAGACACCAGCAAGGACACAGACTTGGCAGACTCGAGAACACTTCCCCCAATTGTGGCAGATATTGTATCCAAATGCTGCATCTTGCTAAGAAAGCACATGCCTATTCAGATGTCTACAATTAGTCAGAGAGGAGAGGTGGGTGGTAGTGGGCAGAGAAGAAACTTACTAACATAAAAGAATTTTTAAAAACAGGTAAAGTAGAACTTGGCAGTCACCACGAAGAAGAAACACTAAGATAGTTGCATCCATTGGAATGGATGTGGGACTATCTTATACTTTAGTCATTAAAGCAAAGGACGATAAGAGCTACTGACCCATCTTGAGTATTTGATATTTTAAAAAAAAGTCAGTTGGGTTTATATTATTGACTTATCATGTACTTGTCACTATGTGATAATTAAAAAAAACCTCATTCTACTAAAAGAAAGGAAATCAATCCACATGCCTCTTGGGCTCCCACTCACAGCTTTTATACTGTAAAATCAAGTTAAAAAGAATAAGTGCAGCCTTGAAATTGACAGGAAGAAGACACGATATGCAAATACATTTGTTTCCTTTAGATTCCATAAAACAAGGTTGGTAGACTTTTACTGTAGAGTCAGATAGTAAATATTTCAGGCTTTGTGGACCAAGAGACAAAATCTAAAATACTGAGTGGTGCAAATGGTTAAGTGCTACATACTAGCCAAAAGGTTGGCAGTTTGAACACACCCAGAGGCACCTTGGAAGAAAGGCCCTGGTGATCTGCTTCCAAAAGTTCACAGCATTGAAAGCCATATGGAGTAGTTCTACTCTACACACAGGGGGTCGTCATGAGTCAGAAGTGATTCGCTTAGCTATGAGTTAGAACTGACTCGACGACAACGGGTTTGGTTTTTGGTTTGACAACTAACAAAACAACAAAACTTATATAACAAGAGCGAAAATAAAATGTCCACAATTTTATTTTAGTGACAAAATTAAAAACATTTTTATGGGCACTGAAACTTGTACTTTTCATGTGTCATGAAATATTCTTCTTCTTTTGATATTTTCCAATCATTTAAAAATGTAAAAAGCATTCTTAGCTTATGAGTCAGACAAAAATAGGTGATGGGACAGCTTTGGCTCATGGGTGACAGTTTGCTGACCCCTGACATAGAACACTCCCAGTCATGACCAAAACAAAAAAACAAAAAAAAAAAAACCCATTACCCTCCAGTCAATTCTGAATCATAGCTACCTTTAAGGACAGAGTAGAACTGCCCTGTAGGGTTTCCAAGGAGCGGCTGGTGGATTTGAACTGCTGAGCTCTTAACCACCGGGCCACCAGGGCTCCCCAGTCACGACAGCAGTCATTAATCAGTCAAGGCCCTCCTTCCAGTTGAGCTTGGGCATGACTTCAGAATTCTTCTCAACACAACACTGCTGCCGATGATAATCACCAGAAGTGAGGGAGGGCAGCCTGACTGCCCTGTAGTGGCTATCTCCACAGTGACTGCTCAAAGAATGTTTAACTCAGCTATCAGCTGGGTTCTCCCTGCCCCTTCAGATCTGGGTGTGATTGGCTCAGTCCTCCATTCCCCATCCTCAGGAAAGTTGAACTCCAAGATTTTTGTGACCCACAAAGAGCTTGCATGTTTATGTCCAGGAGCAATTGCTTCTGCTACATTAAGTCCATTTATGGATTCACTTATCCTTGTTTTCATTATTGCCTCAACTAGAATGGGGAATTCAGCTATTTTAATATTTTACATATTTTTAGCAAGCACACAGACTTTCACTTGGAGATTTGGGGAGACAATGGTGATTACAATGACAGTTGTCACAGCATCTGCTCAGCATTGTTGTTTATATCATCGTCATAGCTACCATTTTCAGAGAAATGACTTGTTTTGCCAGACACTTTTCATATATTATCTTATTTAATCTTTCAATAGTAATTGGAAATAGACTGTTTCAGGAAAAAGAAACTGAAGCTTAAAGAGACTGAGCAACTGGTCAATCACAGAGCAGGTCAATGGAACCCAGCCGGCAACCCAGAGCCCTTGCCCCTAAACATGACACAGTTCTCCCTCTATGAGTTTTTGTTGCTGTTGCTGTGGTCAAGTTGATTCTTGATTCTCATGGCTGTCCCATATGTGCAGAGTACAACTGCTCCATAGGGTTTTCAAGGCTGTGACCTTTTGGAAGTAGATCAGAAGGCCTGTCTTCCAAGGTGCCTCTAAGTGGGTTTGAACCACCAACTCTTTGGCTAGTGAACTCTAGTGCTTAACCGTTTGTGCCACCCAAGGACTGCCTTAATCTAACATTTTTATTCTTGAAAAAGCTTTCCCCACATCCTTGGATTCTCCTTTGCCAGACCACACTATGGACTGTTCTGGCTTCTAGCCCTTTTTGGGTTCATTTCCCAGCCCCTGTCTTTCTTACCGCTCCTCCAAAATTGCTCTTATGAACTCTCAGTACCTTGACAATTATTTAGCGTAAGTTAGCTCATGCAAGCTCACATTCCCAAACTGAGTTCAGGAAGAAATCTTCTTAGGGAGATAATATTATATAGAAAAAGACCTCAGTTGCCCAATTGGACATGGAGAGATAGGACAAGGTCTATAGAAATGTTGGAGGAAATAAAGTACGTTCAAAAATTAGAAAATTGAAGAATTTTATTTTCTTTCTGAAAGAGAAGGGGGCAGAAAATAAACAAGAAAGGATGAAATCAGAGATTGCTGACCAACATGACGGAGTGCATCCAGGACTTTTAAAGAGTTTGCTTTGCATGCAGACCTACAGTAAAGTCTTCTACACGCAAAAAGATTGTGTGAGAATATGCAGAATGTGTGAAATTAGGAAATGAAAAATTAAATGAAGAAAATAGGTAAGAAAGGAATGTAACCTGTCTGAGAATTAAAAGAAATTGTGTAAACTTTCCATATTGGGCTTTTGACATTGGGCTTTCCACAGGACATACTCATTGTTTCTAGGTCTTCAGGAACAAGGAGAATATAAGCAATGAAGTGGTACTCCACACCCCACGGAAGAGGATATTTCTATCTGGTTAGGGAGGGGGGAAATGTAGAAAAATAAATGTGGACAGTGGATGAACTGACGATTGTCAGGAAATCATATTAGAGAGGGCAGTAGTAGTATTAGGGGTTAGGACTTCAACGTACTTTTTGGGGAACTCAATTCAATCCATAACAATGACCAAACTAGAAACGAAAGAGCAGAACTCCAGGCTTCTGGAATGAGTTATTAAAGGGGAGCAACAGTGTAGTAGGAGTGTCTGTAATGCAGTCATCAGTTCCCCACACACCGATGATGAGTTGATGTTTACTGAATGAGCCTCTGTAACGCAGTGGAGAGGGTGGGCTAGATGACAAGGCCCAGCCCCAGGGTGGAGTGCAAGAAGATCGGCATTGGGATCCCCCTCGAGACCACGAGCTCCTTGAAGGCCGTGCCTAGGGATTCTTGTATTTCCGGTGCTGACACAGTGTTTGACACATGGTGGGTCCTCTATAAATATTGGTTGATAAATAAATGAATCACTTGGCTGAAGATGAAAGAACACTCTACAGCAGAATCAGGAGCTTCGCAGTCTGGGTGATGTCAGCACACTTGGTGGAGATATTTGCCTTCCTTCATAAAGCAAGTCCCAAGTATATTCCAAATACTGCATGTTACAAATATTGTATGGGGCATACTTACACTAAAAATTATTCATTGTTTATCTGAAACTCAAATTTAACTGGACGTCTGGTATTTTATCTGGCAGGCTTACTTAAGACCAAGAAAGAGATTTTTAACTCCGCCACCTGCATAGGGTCTTTGTACTTGGTCTCGGTCCCAGGTTCTACCCCACCATCTCCACGCATCCCTCAGAGCTGTGATGGAGCTTTTTCCAGTCCCCAAAAATGACTTCTCACTTGAGACCCTACCCACCTTCTTTCTACGTACAGGGATCCTTGCCTGTCTGGACAAAATCACAATATCTGAACCATATAACAGTCCCTGGGCGGTGCAAATGGTTAATGCGCTTGGCTACTGACCTAATGGTTGAAGATTTGAGTCTACCCGGAAGCACCTTGGAAGAAAGTCTGGGGATCTACTTCTGAAAAATCAGCCATTGAAAACCCAATGGGCCACAGTTCTTTGACACACGTGGGGTCGCCATGAGGCAGAGTTGACTCTGCAGCCAACTGGTGGTGGTGGTGGAACCATAGGATGAATAAGCCATCCACCCAGCAGCAATTGCACATTTCCTCACAGTTCTAGCTGGTCAGCATAAGGGAGCTTTGTACTTTTCTATGGAATACAAAGCTCATCTCCCCCAAGGATCATGCTTAAAAATCCAGAGAATAGTGAAGCTTCATGAACAGTTGGTAGATATTCAGACTAGAACACATCAATTTATCTTACATATCAGAGGATTAAAGAGTCAGCCAACCATATGACATGCCTAGGAGCTATTTTCAGCTCTGTTTTAACCTGTTGAACTCCGGTTAGCAACTTCTGTATTTTTATCTTATGTTATGCTTCCTTTGAGGCAGTAAGTCTATAGGGCAGTGAGGTTAAAAAGAAATAACTAACAACTTTTAAGAAAACAATCTAAAATAAGCACCTGTGTAGTGATTATAAAAATATACAGATTTCCTTTGTTTCTACTGGTAATTTTGAAGCCCACACATTTGTGATATGTTTGCACATAACGTGCAGTTCTTTTCCATTTAAGCTTTTAGGTCAGATCTGTTAGATTTCCTCCCTCCTCTCCACCCTCTGGCCCCCACATGATCAGTGCAGAATTTCTTGCCTTCTCATGTTGAACCAGAGTGATAATGCTGGTTAGCCCTTAATTCATATCTTCTGGGTAATAGCCCCCTAGAAGAAAAGCCTGGAAAACTGCTTCCATAAAGATTACAGCCAAGAGAACCCCATGGAACAGTTCTACTCTGTAACACATGGGGTTGCCGTGAGTTGGAATCGACTCAGCGGCAATGGGTTCGGGTTTGTGTAAAAGCCACATATGCCATAACAAAATGAGCTCAAAGATTAGCTGGGATCCCTAGTCCTGGTTCTTGTATCAGCTTTGGCTGTCTAGGCAATGTTGTTGTTGTTAAGTGCCATTGATTCGATTTCAACACATAGTAACCCCATGAGACAGAGTAGAACTGCCCTATAGGGTTTTCTAGGCTGTAATCTTTAAGGGAGCAGATCGCCAGGTCTTTCTCCCACAGAGCCACTGGGTGAGTTCAAATCACTAACCTTTCGGTTACCAGCTGAACGCCTAACTGTCACACCACCAGGTTTCCTTAAAAGTGTCCCTAGTCACCTCCTTTTCTCCTTCGTTTAAGTGAGCATAAAATTGTGAGTTCTTCAATAGATTGTAAACTCAGGGAGGGCAAGGTGGCATGTGGTAGACAATAAAAGTTTGTTGAAATAATACAAGAACTATGATAAGGTCATTGGTGAGGCCCGTCACTTAGAGTTCCTTGTACTGGTTAATCCAGAGCATCCGACTTTTAAGCTTCGTTTCTACTTACACATTACTGTTCATTTATGGTGTGAAGGAAACTAATCTGATCAGGTGTCAAATTAGTGGCTCCCTGCCTTCCACAGACACAAGGCTGTGCAGTAGTGCATCCTGCACACTTCTAGGCACAAGACCTGTCATTTCCATGTGGTCTCCACCTGCCTCCCTCTAGGTTTGCGACGGCAGCCGACACTAAATACAGTGGCAGTAATGAGGCTACCCAGCTGTCATTTTCCAGCCCTCCGTTCAGCAAATACTTGACCTCTCCCTGTAAAGGCACGCATCTACATGTTTCCATTATTTTCTTCAAATTGGGAAGAAAAAATATAATCCGCCAGAGATCTCCTGCTACTTTTCTGGGGGCAAATGAGAATCTCAACAACATATCCATTGTCTGATCTGAGCTTTGCTCTACCAGTCTTTCAGGGAAAGGAAAAAAACGAAAAAAAAAAAAAAAAAAAGAAAAAACTTTGATCCCTGGGGAGGTGAAGCGGAAGTTGATCTTCACCATTAAATTTTTTTATAGATAGCAAAGTCCATGCTTCCACCTGCATCCAAAGCACAGAGGCAGCTGGCAGAACAAAGCACCAGAGAAAAATAGCTGACCAGAATCTCTTAAATTGCCCATGTACAGGTGCAACCTTGTTTTTCATCTCCGTGGCAGTCACTAGTGATTGACAATGTTTTACCCAGAGGACTTAACCCTTTTTTCCCCTAGATGAACCAAAGAGTCAGTTCTCATGATTTAAAAAACAATTCCTGCCCTTCGGTATATTCTAGAGAAATTAAACCCAAAGGGATGGGAACAGTACTTTAAGCCAATATTCGTTGTTGTTATTAGCTGCCGTCAGTTTGGATCCCGCCTCATGGTGATATCAGGCCCAGCTGAAGGAAACACTGCTTCGTCCTGCACCATCCGCATGATGGATCAGGGATCGGACCATTGTGATCCATAATGTTTTCATTGGCTGATTTTCAAAGCAGATCACCAGACCTTTCCTCCTAGTTGGTCTTTGTCTGGAAGCTATGCTGAAAACTGTTCAGCATCATAGCAATACACCAGCCTCCACTGACAGATGGTTGGTGGCTGCTCATGAGGTGCCTTGGCCAGGAATCAAACTTGGGTCTCCCATGTGGAGGGCAAGAGTTCTCAAGCAATTTTACCTTCTATGAAAAAAGGAAAAGAACAAGTTCAGAGAAAAGTTTTGAAAAATTATCGCTAGGTCTCTCCAGCTTTATTGTCAAGACTGAGGCACTTCATTTTTATCTGTGTTGTTGTTAGTTGCCCTTGAGTTGGCTCCAACTTATGGTGACCCCATGTATAACAGAACAAAATGTTGCCCAGTCCTGTGCCATCTTTACAATTTTTGGTGTGCTTGAATCATTGTTGTGGCCACTGTATATTTTGAATGCCTTCCAACCTAGGAGGCTCATCTTCCAGCACTATATCAGGCAATATTCTGTTGTGGTCCATACGGTTTCCATTGATTAATTTTCTGAAGTAGATCACCAGACCTTTCTTTCTGGTCTTAGTCTGGAAGTTCCAATGAAACCTGTCCACCATGGATGACTCTGCTGGTATTTGAAATACCGGTAGCATAGCAACATGCAAGCCACTAGAGTGTGACAAACTGACAGGTAGTGGTTTTTATCTACAGACTCCCAAATAGAGACAGCATGTAGCGAACTCTCCCCTGGAACGGGAGTGACATTAAGTATTGGACTATCTTGGTGTTCAGTAAGTATGAAACAACCTGACCTATAAAACCAATTCTGGGTTGGCCTCAGCTTTTTCCCCGTCAACATTCCAAAAGTTAATTTAGTTAATTTAAGTGAGCAGCAGAGAGAGGAGACACTATCATGCAGCTCAGCGTTAAAACTTCCAAAAGACTATGAACTGAGCGGTCTGACTGGCGCAGTGCTGGTTTGTTTCTCCTACTCCCCCACCTCCTTGCAGCTCCCAATGTGTCTCACCTGGGGTTACTTTTCTTAGTTGTGCACAAGGATATTAGCCATTTAGGCAGTCCACCTGGAGGGGTAAATTTATGTGGAGTCCAGACAGATCACCTGCCTCCTGCTGTCTCTTGCAGTCTTCAAGGGGCGTTCATGGCAGGATGATTGAGGGGTCACATAGGGATGAAGGCAATGTTTGATGCTAACAAGGAAATAAGCAAAAACCGTGAGTGTTGCACAAACAGCTCTCAGAACCAGTACAAAAGTCGAACATTTGGAAACATGGAATTGCCTCCTAAATAGTGGCCCCTCCTAGTGAGAGAAGGCAAGTTTGTTACTGCGGATTGTTGTAGTTTGGTGCTGTCCAGTTGGTTGTGACTCATAGCAACGCCATGTGACAGAGTAGAACTGCCCCATAGGCTTTTCTAGGCTGTAATCTTTACAGGAGCACACTACCACTGTGCCGTCAGGGCTTCTTCTACCGCAGATTGTTCTTATTGTTGTATGACGTTGAGTTGATTCTGACTCATAGCGATCCCATAGGACACAGTGACACTTCCCCATAAGGTTTCCTGGGCTGTGATCTTTATGGGAGCAGATTACCAGGACTTTTCTCCCACGGAGTTAGCACTTCAGAGGAGAGCTCCAGAGCTCTGAGGTGGACTCCTCTCCTGCCAGTGAGTTCTCTGCTTCCCCAGCAGGGTTCTGAGCCAAGGGAGAGACTGTTAATAAAGTGATAGCATTGTGGATCAGATGGCTTCTCATTCTGGTAAGTTCATTATAAATCACCTCCTCTTAGCACAAGAAATCTCACTGATGAGCATTCTTGATGATTTAGATGTCTGGAACACACCGTAACATGAGCACAGAGCATGACCTCAATACCTCTTACTTGTGGAGCAATAGCTTGACTTCTGAATGGGAAAAATGACATGAAGACAACTCTGACACTTTCTTTCAGAGTTTTAGTAAATTTCTAATTATCACAAGTGCCCAGAAGCTTCCCATTCCTGTGTCTTTGGCCTTGACATGGTCTTTGAAATGTGTCAATGTTAGGTTGGAGGCATCTGTCCAGATGTTCAGGTCTCCACACTCAAACCAGTTAATCTGGAAGTCAAATAATCACAGGAACTCTGTGGCCTGGAAATCAACCTATCTCATTCCTAAATCAAACTTTTTGAACGAGTCTTGATATATCTATGTGGCCAAAAGCTATTGAACTCAAAATTTTCAATTTTCATTAATTGTTTTGATCTTGGCCACAGTTAATAGCAGCTAGTGATTTTGCATGAAATAAAATAGCAAGGTTACTCAGGAATTACAGCGTCAGCACCATGGTGATAATCTAATGAGGCAAAAGCTTGGATGCTTGTCAATTTAATCAGAACAATAGGTGCTGTCAACCAGACAGAGATACTGTAGGAAGTATTGTCTCAGAAATACTCCAGCCTTGACTCAGGCAGCATAACCCTTCTCCAGTTGAGTTTATATTGAGCACATGCAATATGAGGCCCTGGTGGCACAGTGGTTAAGTGTTTGGCTACTAACCAAAATGTCAGTAGTTCTTCGAAACCCCATGGGGCAGTTCTACTCTGTCCTATAGGGTTGCTATGAGTTGGAATCGACTCAATGGCAATGGGTTTGGCTTCTTGTTTTTTTTGGTTATATGGACTATACCTCTGCTTCGATCCAATTCACAAAAACTTCTGTGTGAGTGGGGAGAATAAGTCTGAAATTCTACTCTGATATTTACCCCTTCTATGTGTACTAACATCATCACTACAACCTGGAGGCCGAGAACTCCCAGGCTCAGAGCAGTCTATTTGTAAGCTGAGAGCTGGTGACTGTCTCTTCACTTTGGTCATTCCATGAGGGAGAAAGTCCTTTAATCACTACACACATTCTAACAGGGTTATGCACAAGGGGTTACAAAATGCTGTAGACTTTGGATATTCTTGGCCTTGGGAGTTTTTTTTTTTTTTTTTTGGTTTAAGTTTGTAAAGGTAATTACCATTATTTACAGTACTCAGGGCAAAGCTCCACCCTGGGCTTTG
Organism: Dugong dugon; assembly: GCA_030035585.1. Lineage (NCBI taxonomy): Eukaryota > Metazoa > Chordata > Mammalia > Sirenia > Dugongidae > Dugong > Dugong dugon. The sequence goes on from CM057464.1 coordinate 157,899,520, forward strand.
GGCCAGGGGATCTCAGACTAGAGTGTACTGGGGTGAGCCAAATCCAAGACAAAGGGACAATTATGCTCACATAAAAACCAACAGTGGTGGTAGTGGAATGGGGGAAACACTCACACAGGGGGAGGTGTGCGTAGGGAGGAGCTTCCTTTGAAGTTTTGCATAAATCTTGTCAATTTTTTCCCCCTACAGCACTGGGAATAAAGGTTCTTGGTTTTCATCCTGTGTCTCTTACTAAGCTGTGCCATAAGGAAATAGACTTCCTTCTTACTTGATTTGCCAATTTTTAAAACTGAACCTTAAGTAAAAGAATTCTGGAAGAATTAAGAAAATGGGAAAGATTGGGTAAGGTGTGATGAAGCTTTCTTAATCTCTTGGTAGAAAAGAACTACAAGTAAAACAGCAAAAATTTTAAAAAAGATTTTTTTTAATTTAAAAAGGTTTTTATTTTTTAATATCAACCTGACTTTTGAAGTACTTCACTGTAGCCATATCTCTGATATATGTCCATTTTTCACTCATGGAAGTTTTAAAGCCATGGGCTTAGAAGAGTTGCTACAGTACATCAGGTTCTCCAAGTCAGAAAATAATTAGCTAATACCTCACTCACATGCATTACCTTCATGTTAACTTATTCTACTTCATTTTCTTCCTGTCAGGATTAAGGCCAGATGATTATTTGTGCTAATGTTATGAATCATTGACAAGAAAAGCTTGTAATGGAAGTGTTGACACGCCTTGAGATACTCGGGCACTACAATGTACCAGGAGCAATCAGTGAATGGGAGAATCAGAACACACAGAGCCATCCCCCTCACCTGGCCCTTAGAATGATGGTAATGCAGGAATTCCTCACTAAATGCATTATTTCCCAAAGGGCAGTCTCTATAGATCTTCTGTAGCACTTTTCAGAACAGAAAAACCATTAGAAGTTGGATTATCTCCTTCAGTCCTGGAGGAAAATGCTCTTTAGGAAGCGGATGTAGAAACGTGAAGTGTGCTCGCAGTGGCCTCGGTGAAGCTAAGGAGTGCAGAAATTTCAGAGTGTTAGCCTGCCCTTGACTGCTGCACACACCCAGCTGCAGACACCTGATAGAACTCACGCGCTCTACTGCCCGGCAGCAAAGAGGAAAAGGGGAATTACAGGCAGGCTGACTTGAAACACTGCTCTGGCCCCACCTGAATTTCAGGTGCCCCAGGGAGTCCTTTCAACCACCTGGAATTGAGGCTGTTTAAAGGTACAGATGCAATATGTGTTTGTCTTGCTTTTGTTTGCACCTGAATGCAGCTACCAGCTGGAAGCCAGAAGGTGTGGGGCATGGCAAGCAATTTTGCTTGTAAATAAAGAGAATATAAGAGTTTAAAAAACATTGCTGTGGCTGAGCTGAGAGACAGTGAGAGAGAGAGAGAAGGCGGAAAAGTATACAAGGCATCAGAAAGGAGAGAGGGAAGGAGGCTGGAAGAAGAAATACATTTACTACAGGAAATAGAAAAATATACAGAGCAATTTGCAATGGTGTGATATTGCTCCATATTTTCCATGATAATGTTAATATTCCTACATACGATTCATCCTCAGACAGTTTATCAATACATAGACAGAAAATAAGCCTTCTGGGCTTGTGATCTATCTTTGAGCAACATTTATTGAATGAGCATACTATGTGTCAGGCACTAACATAAACACTGAGAATAAATGATAAAAAGATGTCATGTTATAGTCAGATAGCAAACAAATAGTTATAATGAGACTGTTGCTATGATGGAGGTGTACCAAGGGCCAAAGAAACAGAAAGGGGCATCTGTGTCTCCTTGGGGAACTGAAGGCAGAATGAAAAGGGAACACGTCAAGACTGCAGATTTTACACAAACCTCTTCTTTCACAACAAAAGCAACCTCAGCAGACAAATTCCCACAAGGATGTGAAATGCATTAGTGGTGGTGTTTTATTATTTATTCCTTTTGCACTAGAAAAACTTCTCTAAATTCTATAACATTTGGAAATAAAAAGTTTTACTTAAGGTTGAAGTGAATATTTCAAAGGCAATATGCAACTTTGAGATGCATGTTGATCAGCTTCTTTATGTTGAAGATTATTCTGCAAGAGCTTTTGGAAATTTGGAAAATATAAAATGTTTACCTAACTTTCTTATTCATTTCTTAGTAATATAAAGTTACTTTTTGTCAACAGTGAGTGAACTAAACATTTAAAAAGAGCTTGTTCTTTTTAAAGAAAATATAGTCTGTAGCTTGGCAAACTGAAGGACAGTACCCTAATGATTAAGAGGGAAAGGTTTTGTGTGTGTGTGTGTGTGTGTGTATGCATATGTGTGTGGCAAAATACACTGTTATGAACTGAATTGTATGCCTCCAAAATATGTGTCAACTTGGCTAGGCCATGATTCCTAGTATTGTGTGATTGTCCACCATTTTGTCATCTGATGTGATTTTCCTATGTGTTGTAAATCCTACTTCTATGATGTTAAAAAGGCAGGACTAGCATCACTCTACAAGATTAGGTTGTGTTTTAAGCCAGTCGCTTTTGAGGTATAAAAGACAGAAGCAAGCAGAGAGGCAGGGGGACCTCATACCATCAAGAAATGAGCCAGGAGAACAGCGCATCCTTTCAACCTCGGGTCCCTGTGCTGAGAAGCTTCTCGCCTGGAGAAGATTGATGACAAGGAGCTTCCTCAGAGCTGACAGAGAAAGCCTTCCACTGAAGCTGGCACCCTGAATTCGGACGTCTGGCCTCCTAGACTGTGAGAGAATAAATTTCTCTTTGTTAAAGCCAACCACTTGTGGTATTTCTGTTATAGCAGCACTAGATGACTAAGACATACACATAGCATAAAATCTACCATTTTAAAGTATATAATCCCATGGTATTTAATACATTCACAAGGTTGTGCAACCTTCACCACTATCTAGTTCTAGAACATTTTCATCACCCCAAAAGGAAACCCATACCCAGTAGCAGTCACTCCCCGTTCTCCCTGCCAGCCTGAGGCAACCACCAATCTTCTGTTTCTGTAGATTTTCCTATTCTGGACATTTCATATAAATGGAATCATACAATATGTGACTTTTTGTGTCTGGCTTCTTTCACTTACATAATGTTTTCAAGGTCACCTATGTTGTAGCATGTATCAGTATTGCACTCCTTTTTATGGCTGAATAATATTCCATTATATGGATATACCACATTCATCAGCTGATGGACATTTATGTTGTTTCCATCTTTTTGCTATTGTGAATAGTGCTGGCATCAATATTCATGTACTGGTTTTTCTTTGAACACCAAAATAATTCTTTTGGGTATATACCTAGATGAGTAATATGATAATTCTATGTTTATTGAGGAAAGGCTAAAGTGTTTTTCACAGCAGCGGTACCATTCTACATTCCCATCAATAATGTATAAGGTTCTAATTTTTGCACATCGTCACTAACTCTTATTTATTTTTTAAATTATCACAGTCATCTTATTGTTGTCAGCTGCTCACGTGTGGGCCCTGGACTCATGGTGCCCATTCACAACAGAAGCAAATGCGGCCCGGTCCTGTACCATCCCCTGATGGGTTGTGATGGGACCATTGTGCTACATGTCTTAGTTATCTAGTGCTGCTGAAACAGAAATACTACAAATGGACGGTTTTAACAAAGAGACATTTATTTCCTTCGAGTAAAGTAGGCTAAAAGTCCAAATTCAGGGCATCAGCTCCAGGGGAAGGCTTTCTCTCTCTGTCGGCCTTCTTCTCTTCAGTGTTCCCCCGGACTAGGAGCTTCTCTGCGCAGGGACCCCAGGTCCAAAGGATGCACTCTGCTCCTGGCACTGCTTTCTTGGTGGTATGAGGGCCCCCTTTCTCACTGCTCACTTCTGTCTTTTATATCTCAAGAGATTGCCTCAGGACACAATCCAGTCTTGTAAATTGAGTCCTGCCTCACTAATACAACTGCCACCCATCCTCCCTTATTAACATCATAGAGGCAGGATTTACCACACATGGGAAAATCACACAATACTGGGAATCATGGCCCAGCCAAACTGATACACACATTTTTGGGGGGACATAATTCAATCCATGACAGTACATATGGTTGTCATGGGCTGATTTTTGTAAGTAGATTGTCAGGCTTTTCTTCCTACTCTATCTTAGTATATCTTAGTCTGGAAGCTCCACTGAAAACTGCTTGGCATCATAGCAACATGCAAGCCTCCACTGACAGATGAGTGGTGGCTGTGCTTGAGGTACATCGACTGGGAGTTGAAGCTGGGTCTCCTGCATGTAAACTGAGACTTCTACCACTGAACCACCAATAAACCAAAAAAGTAAACCCGATGCCGTTGAGTCGATTCCATCTCATAGCAACCCTATAGGACAGAGTACAACTGCCCTGTAGAGTTTCCAAGGAGAGCCCGGTGAATTCAAACACCTGACCTTTTGGTTAGTAGCCGTAGCTCTTAATGACTATGCCACCAGGGTTTCTGAACCACCAATAGTGAGTGTGAAATGGTATCTCATGGTGAAGAGGGAGAGTTTTGGAGTCCGAATACCAGAAATCTGATCATGACACCCCAATTCAAAAGCTGTGTGATCACAGACACACTGTTTAATCTTTAGGAGCCTTAAGGGTTTTATTTTGTTTTAATGACAGTAATAATGATATCTATCTTGCAAGTTTATTTTGGAAATTAAATGAAATAATGCATATAAAACCCCTGACAATGTGCCTGTACATAGTCTGTGCTCAACAAATGCTATGAAAATCAGTCTGTAATCATGAGTAATTATAACAATGAACAGTTTTCCTTTCTCTGCTAAATTATGATTATGTACATAGGACAAAGTGAATAAAAGACATTATCTGTGAATTTAATGGCTACAGCCTACTAAAGCCCCCAAACCAAACCCATTGCTGTCAAGTCAATTCTGACTCATAGCAACCCTATAGGACAGAGTAGAACTGCCCCATGGGGTTTCGAAGAACTACTGACCTTTTGGCTAGCAGTCTGAGCTCTTAACCACGGTACCACCAGGGCTCCACGGCCTACTAAAGTGGTTAAATACATTTTTGAGTGGAACAACCGGGTATTGCTGAAGAGTGAGTCATTTAATAATTATTTCCATGGATGTTGTCTTAGTTATCTAGTGCTGCTATAACAGAAATACCACAAGTGGATGGCTTTAATAAAGACAAATTTATTCTCTCACAGTTTAGGAAGCTAGAAGTCCAAATTTAGGGTGCCAGCTCCAGGGGAAGGCTTTCTCTCTCTGTCAACTCTGGGGGAAGGTCCTTGTCATCAATCTTCCCCAGTCAAGAAGCTTCTCAGCACAGGGACCCCGGGGTCCAAAGGACACATTATTCTCCTGGCTCTTGTTTCTTGATGGTATAAGGCCCCCGTCTCTGTGCTCGCTTCTCTCTTTTATATCTCTAAAGAGATTGACTTAAAATACAACATAATCTTGTAGATTGAGTCCTGTCTCATTAATATAACTGCCTCTAAACCTGCCTCCTTAACATCATAGAGGTAGGATTTACAACACATAGGAAAATCACATCAGATGACAAAATGGACAATCACACAATACTGGGAATCATGGCCTAGCCAAGTTGACGAACATTTTGGGGGGGACACAATTCAATCCATGACAGATCTGTAGACAGAGTAAGGGTCACTGTGAGGCTGCCCACAATGGCCTCTATTCTCAAGAAGCCTACCTGACTAGCATTTATATCCAGGAGTAGTCACACTAATCCCAAGGAGAATTACAAGAGCAGTTGTTGCAAACACATCAAGAAACAAAGTTAAAGATGTTCAAAGCATCTTTAACTTCAGTGGCATACAGACCTGAGTGCAAAGTGTCATGACCATAAGCAAACCTTAGTTGGTCCCATGCCAAAAGATGCAAGCTCCATCTCTTTAGTCCAGTCATCCCAGGTCTGCGTCGGATTTGTGCACCTTCGCCTCGGGGTCTCCTAAAATTTATATAAACACTGCTGAGCCTGGATGTTGGGTTCGCTTGTCGAACAAAGAGTTGTTAGAGGCTTTTAGATTTTTTTGGATGAGAAAAATATATGGGTGATGAAAATGACAGGATTCACTGAATAGCATGAAAATACTTGACGCCGTGAATCCTTAAAATTAGGCTCAGACTCAGCAACAGTGATACTGTGGGCTTTTGTTTATGAATCTAGGAATCTGTCCTCTCAGAAAACTATTAGAATTGTAAATAAAGAATTGTTAAATGGTTATCAGATTCACACACAACAGTGTTCAAATATACAGATTTTAGAAGCCATTTGAAGGATTTTTACCCTCAGATGAATGGGAATGCAAAATATTATGCAAATCAGATTTAATCTTCTGGATAATTTGCCTCAGTAAAAAAAAAAGACATAAAAGGAAGATTACATCCACATTTTAACACTGTGTTTTTATGTAATACTCAGAATTCATTGGGGACTTGAGTGGAGGTATCCAACGCCCCGCCTAGATGGATCCTTCATCTTGGATTCCCTGGCTTTGGGGTCAGATTGAGATGGCTGTCAGGAATGGTTTTTATGGCTTAATGTTAAGCTCAGTGGATGCCACAGATGTCTTCTTTCAGCCAGAAAGAAGAAAAAGATGGAGCCAGGGGGAGAAAAAAAGAAAAAGGAAAAGTGTGAGAAAGAGAAGAACGAATTAAAAAAAAAAAAAAACAAAAAACAAAGACAGCCGTGACCATGGAAAGGTGTGGTAGAATGATGAATGACATTTTCTTAGTTTCCTTTCATAAATTCCCTATTCTTGCTGGGCATTTGTGATTTTTAAAAAAGATTCTGTTCTACTTGAGAACATCCTGTGATATTGAGCACAAGCATAGATTTATAAAGGATTATCTCAAGTACACAAGAAATGTTAAATAATACATGTTGATTGACAGATTGAAAACATTAGTGTATTGATCACATTTTAACCTCCCTATTGGCATCCACATCCAGATTAGTACCCCATTTTTGACCTCCTACTGTGTGTCAAATATAGTGGTAGGTGCTGGGCATATAAAAATGACTATGGCAACAATCTATACGTATGTTGGTTTCAAAGTCATGTGCTAAGGGTCTTGGTAGACATTAGATACAGGAGACTTACGTGAACACAGTAAGGAGCTAACCAACCTACCCTAAGTAATCAGGAAGGGCAGTGGTGGTTCAGTGGTGGAATTCTCACCTTCCATGCAGGAGTCCCGGGGTTAATTCTTAGCGGATGCACTTCATGTGCAGCCACCACCTGTCTGTCAGTGGAGGCTTGGGTGTTGCCAAGATGCTGAACAGGTTTCAGCAGAGCTTCCAGACTTGGACTAGGAGGAAAGGTCTGGTGATCTACTTCAAAAAATCAGTCTGTGAAAACCCTATGAATCACAACAGTCTGATCTCCAACTGATCATGGGGGTGGTGCAGGACCTGGCAGCGTTTCTGTTCTGTTGTGCATGGGGTTGCCATGAGTTGGGGGCCTACTCGATGGCAGCTAACAACAACAGAACATTTGGAAAGGAATCTTAGTGTATGTGACATTTGAGATGAAACCCAAATGATAGTAGCTAGCAAAGACACTGGGGGAAAAGAGGTTTTCAAGCAGAGACAACAACCCAAAGGCTTGAAACAGCAATGGTCCTCTGAGGGAAACAATGTGGTTTTGTTGCAATGTGAACAGAAGATTTCTACACGAAGTCAGTGGAATTGGAGAACCAGCAATGGAGAGATATGGAGGTCTTTGTATGTCATAAAGTTGCTTGGACTTTATTCAAGTATCAGCCAAGTTTCTTTTGCTATCACTTTCAAGGAGATTGAATTCCTTCTGAGAGTTTCCTGTGATATTTAGAGAGCCAACCAACCAACCCACTGCCATCGAGTTGATTCCAACTCATAGTGACCCTGTAGGACAGAGGAGAATTGCCCAATAGGGTTCCTGAGGCTGTAAATCTTTACGGGAACAGACTGCCATATCTTTCTCCTGTAGAGCAGCTGGTGGATTTGACCTGCTGACCTTTTGGTTAGCAGCCAAGCAGTTTAACCACTACGCCACCAGGGCTCCTTTGTCAGAGAGCACAAGAGTAGATTTATAGGAATTATTCTAAGCAAACAGGAAATGCTCAATGGATTTAGTAATAGTGGATAGGTGAGTCAGTGAAGAGTTTTAAGCATGGCAGGTCAGATGTGCATTATGAAATGAAGTTTTAGGTCAAATGGGAATTTATTGACCATGAAAAGTAAATGTAATTTATTTGATTACTTGAAAAATAATCATTTGTCTTGAATATACAATGCATGAAATGATTTTGTTTTACTTTGTTCATGAAAAGATTTTTAGAAAAGCACTCTGGCATTTTCTGCACACCTCCTTCCTCTTCCATCTACAAAACAGAATTATTTTTATTTTTCACATGTACTTATTTGGACCCTGTTACACTATATTTTAACCTTAAGTAAGTTTTTACATATTTTATGTATTCAAATACAGGTCTGGAGCAAAAACACAAGCACCTTCTTATCCGTGACTACAGGAAGAGACCATAAATTGATTCCAAAAGATGCCCATCAAAATTAGTCTTATCATAGTTGCATCTTGTGCAGGGAACATTTGTTGGCTTGCCACATAATTTATTTCCACATTTTTTAGATGTCAGTAGAGTTTCCTTGTTTGGACAGAATACAGCACTGGAGGAGGACACCTGGACTCTGATCAATAGTTGTTGGGCAAGTCATTTAATCTCTTTGTGACTGATTTGAAATACGGGGCAATAATGGCTTTTCTGTCTAACAGATTGTTATGAGGCTCAAGTTTGGTAATGTATGTGGAAGTTCTCTAAAAAACACTGTAGCGTGACAGGGGCAATAAGTATATGACAATTTCAAGAAGGTGAACGCAGAGTAGAAGAGTTGAGGCTCCTGGTTCAAGTGTCCCTCCAGCTCCTGTCAAATGCCTGGCAAACAGGCATTCAAGAATTATCTACTGAATGAGTGAATGTACACACACACACACACACACACACACACACACACACACACTTAAAAAACACATTGAAGTGTTAAAAATCATTGACAATCTCTAATTATAAAATATATTTAGGGAGCTAGTCAAAACTCTAGCTATTGATTTAAGAATATATTTAGTCCCTAGTTGTATCCAGTTGTTAATATAAGTAAAAAACAAGACAAAACCTCTCTCCCTCCATGCATACTGAGAAATGTCATTTCTCTTGACTCTGACATCACCTTGTTTACATTTTTACCTACTTCCAACCCTCACTCATTTGAATTCATCACCTGTAATAACCTAATTCTAAAGGATTTTTCTGACCATGTCCTACAAGGGTTATTTACTTTTACTTGTGTATGAATTTATAATTCAGGACTTCTTTCAGAATTAGGAGTTAACAATGCAGCTTTAATTGAGAATGTTACCTAGCAAATAGTTGGAACCAGCATTAGAAGGCAGGATCCTGCCACTGATTTATGCGATCTCGGACAAGTTACTTAACTGGAGTGTGTGAAAGAAGGGTTTTCCTTTATATTTTTTGGAAACACACACGCATACATTCTCACATTCATAAAAACATACACACACACACTCACAAACACATACACTGTCATACTCACAAACATAACTTACACACAAATATTCAAACTCATATTCACAAACACACAAGGTCATACTCAAATACAACACACACTCACACTGTCACATTCACAAACATATCACACACACACCATCCATCCTAGCTCCCAAGCTGTACCACAGAAGAGCTCTGAAGGGAGACGATCGGGTGGAGGGGGAGCTTTTCCTATATTGTCTCTTATTCACTTTTCCTTGGGTTATTCAGTTTGCGGTTCTGCCAGTTCTCCCCTTAATACTTAGGCTCAAGCAATAAGCTTCTCAGGTCCCTGAGATCGTTCCATTTTCAACAGAAAGGATCAAGAGAAAGAAACTCATTAGAGAAAACACAAAGAACAGATCATTAATCAAGCGTTGACAGTTAGTCTTTGGTAACTGGGCTGGAACCACTTGGTACCTTGCCTGGCTTCTCACCTCTGTTTGTTTACATTGAACATGATGCATCTTCTCTGTCACCCAGGACCATTCCTCTCATACCTTTCCCCTCTCACTGAAACTTCCCGATTCAAGGCTCCCAGACTCCTTTGGGTCCTGTTGTTTCCAGGCTGAGGAACTGTGACTGTCCCTAGGAAATGGGCAAAGCTGTGGACATTGACACAACGCAGATTTCAGTTTTTTAGGAGAGCAATCTCCATTCCCCATACCCTTGAAGAAGGAATCTTGTTTACTACAGGTCCATCCTTACCCTTCAACTACTTTAATACCTGTATCAAATTACACACATGAAGTAATGAGGATCAGTCTTTCACATGGATATAGACTGACAAGAACTTATTGTTACATAGAAAGGTCTATTTTACCAAAAAAGTTACTTTTTTCTTTCTCCAGTGGAACTGGAATAGTTTCTGTATTAATTTCTTCTCTGCTTATGTTTGTAAAATGGCGGGATTGCAGCTTCCAAAAGAGGATAACACACAGATGGAGGAGGTTGCCTTGTGAGCCTTGTTTAGAGGAGAAGGATGTGCTCCAAAGGCTACCAAGAAAGAATTGATCTGAAAATCTTCCAGGAGAGAATCCTACCGTAGCCAGCATCAGCCACTCATGCATTGGAAGGGTGGACTTGGACCACCCCTTCCCCAAGACTGTCCCTCTTTAGGAAAAGACCACACATGGCAGAGAACAGATTAAGGATCTTTTTCTAAATATTCCTATTTTGAAATCCAAAAGTGAAGTTTGCCCTTGGCTATAGGACATTTTCAATATAATAACCCTATATTCATGTCTGAAAGAAAAATCTACCTTCATTTTGCATGGCTGCAGGCTCTCCAACAACTATAGTACAACAGTTTGTCGCAAGTGTATTGGATGTTTCAGTTTGCCAGACCTGTCATGATAAATTAATTACAGGATGTTGCAGAAATGGCAAAGCTCCAGCAGCATCTTGCATAGTTTAATATAGCCCCATTTCCCCATTTCAATGTATTTGTGGTTAGATAAATCCTCAGAAATTTACAGCTGCTATAGACTAGTTTATTATGTACTCTGTCTGCACACATGATAAGTATAAGAATTTGATGTTCTTAAAGTGCATAGATTTTGCTGATATTTCTTTACCACCATGGAAATATTTAGCTGCTAAAAGTAGCATCTGCAGATACTTCTGAACATTCACATCTGTATACCAGGCACGGATGGGGAAAAACGTCACTGTGCTTTACTATTTCCATTTACTTTAAAGTGAAAAAATTGTGACTCTAAAAAAAATTTGTGGAGGATTTATATAAAACAGCCCTGTGAACAAATTCAATGGAAAAAAAAAAATTAACTAGTGATCTAAGCTGAAAATAGTGAAAAGCTGAACTGAAGCTACCAAACTTTTCTCCAGGGAACCTTCTTCCCTTGGTCTCGTGACCACTTTTCGCAAACTTCAGTTGCTCATTTTTGCTCTGGCAACAAGTTATTTTCCTCAACTTCTTGCTCTTTCCTCCATTTAGACTATTTTTTAAAATCTTCCTTAAGCAAATTATCTCCATTCCAAGCAATTTAAGAAATCATCCTTTGGTTGGTTACATGTTCGTTTATATATATGTTGTATAAACCATACCTAAATTTTCCTCACCACATTCTTTTATAGTTTTTGACAAGTATCACGTGATGATTTCAGAAGAAAAGTATTAGATATTAAAATCAGATTGTTTAGTACTTTTAGAAATGACACTCAAGTAAAGTTGAACCATTTTGACATAACTGATAGAGGCTGAACATGAATTAGGTATGGTTATATGTGTACTTATGATCCTATTTAGACTGAGTGTAGAAATTAAAATTGCAGATTCTTAGCAGTATTAGCCTCCTCGATTTTTTGAGATAATAAAAATAAATCCATCCATAATCAGTATGAATTTAAGGTGTTAAGATTAGAAAAGCAACTTAAGAAAACAGAGTGCTCACAACATATGCTTGATGTAGATTTGGAAGAGATCATTAGAAAAAAAAGCATTCTTTGTGTTTACAAAACAAATGTTTTTCCGTTACTCAGTTCCCGCCTTAGCTTAAAGTATTTCCTATTCACCGTAATAATTAGAGCAGAAGGATATGATGAATGAAGTGCCTCATTACCAACTTTGCTTCCTGGGTCTCTGAAGAGAGTAGCTGTCTGCTTTTGCCTAGTTGGTCCATTGTTACCCTAAATGATGCTGACATTCATTTCTCCTGTAGATAATTGGGTTCATCCATAGATTAAGCTCACTAGTCAACAGAGCCTTTTGACTGACATGTTTCTTGATGTTTATATCATCTCTTATATGACTGGAATGGCGCCTTTTCTGCTCTTGAATGTTACTGTACATGTTTGATTCTAGAGCTGTTTTCTTTTTTTTGAACCTCTCATATTTTCTTTTTTAAAAAAGTAGAGATTAGAAGTAAATATTACAACTGTTCAACACGGGTTATAACATGTTAATGTTACAAAAAACAGGCACTGCCTTTAAGAAGTAAGTGGTGTGGCAGGCAGGCAGCTGTGGAACCCAAGCAGTATGGAGACCTTCCACCACCACCTTCTACTGTATTTTGGAAAAGACAGGAAAAGCAGCAGCTGTTCTCTTAAGGACACTTAATAATTACAGTATGGACTAAAGATTTACAAAATAATTATGGGATAAAGAAATTATCAGTTAAAAACATTTTATTTTTCCTCATATATATTTCATTTTACTTAGGTTACTGTTGCATTAAAGACATATTAGATGTTTCTAGTCCCTAAGTAAGGAGCCCTTATGGTGCAGTAATTAAGTACTTGGCTGCTAATCGAAAGGTCTGTGGTATGAACCCACCAGCCACACCATGGGAGAAAGACGTGGCAGTCTACTTCAGTAAAGATTTACAGCTTTGGAAACCATACGGGGCAGTTCTACTCTGTCCTATAGGGTTGCTAAGAGTCAGACTCCACTCAACAACAGTGGGTTTTAGTCCCTAAGAGTGGTCACAGATAAACACAATGACATCCAACTTGCTTCTTTAGTTACTTGAGGATGCTGTAGTCTCCTACTTGCTTACTCTCCACAGCAACTGAGATTCAGTACATCAAAGGCCATCCAGTGGAGTCAGACAAACCTTCATTTACTGGCCATTGGCCCGTGGACAAGTTACTTAGCTTGTAGAGCCTCGGTTTCCTTATCTGTAGGACAAGGAAGATTTTATTTATCTCGTGGTTTGATGTAAAGAGTAAATGAGGTCATGTTCATAAAATGGAGATTGAGGGATATTTTCTGTTGTTAAGTTCAATTAAGTTAGAAATCAACAAACATACAGCTTAAAAAATTTGGATTTTGAAAATGTCTGTGTAATTTACTTATCAGATATGGGCCTTAAGTGGAAAAAAATCATTTAAACATGTATAAGATGTAAGGTTATAAATTTGTTACAGTTTCTAGAGCTTTCCAACCCTCTTAAGAATATGAGTTAAATATGTGACTTAAGTGACGTCATATGAAGCTATAAAATGGTAAGTTATTTCCTAGATACAGTCTTGCTGACCTTCCCAAAATGTCTTTTTTCTCCATTTTTTTTTTAATTGCACTTTAGATGGTTTACAGAGCAAATTAGTTTCTCATTAAACAATACACAGTATTTTGTGACACTGGTTGCCAACCCCATGATGTGTCAATACTCTCCCCTTCTCGACCTTGGGTTCCCCATTACCAGCTTTCCTGTCCCCTCCTTGCCCCTGGGTTGGTGTGCCCATCCAGTCTCATTTAGTTTTATGGGCCTGTCTAATCTTTGGCTGAAGGGTGAACCTCAGGAATGACTTCAGTGCTGAGTTAAAAGGGTGTCCAGGGGCCACACTCTTGGGGTGTCTCCAGTATCTGTCAGACCAGTAAGTCTGGTCTTTTTTTTTTTGGTGGTTGGATATATGTTTTCATATTTCTAGGATAAATACCTAGGAGTACAATTGCTGGGTCATATGGTGACTGTATGTAAGAAATTGAAAACTCTTTTACAAAGTGGTTATACAATTTTGCATTTTTACCAGCAGTATGAGAATTCCAGTTGCTCCACATCCTTGACAAAACTTGATTTTTCTAATATTAGCCAATCTAGTACGTATTCAGTGGTATCTCATTGCGAATTTAATGTACATTTCTTTGATGACTAATGATGAGCATCTTTACTTGTGTTTATTAGCAATTGAAACATCTTTTTCGGTCACGTGCAGGTTCAAATCTCTTGTCCACTTTTTTTATTGTGTTGTTTGGTTGAAAATGCCTTTCTTTTAGAAAACATTTCTAATAACTTTAAAATTAAGGTCAAGTATTCATGGTGTTGTAATGGTTAAGAACTCAGCTACTAACTGAAAGGTTGGCAGTTCGAACCCACCCAATGGCTCTGTGGAAATAAAGACCTAGCGATCTGCTCCCATAAAGATTACAGCCTAGAAAACCCCATGGGTCAGTTCTACTTTGTCCTCTAGGGTTGCTATGAGTTGGAATAGACTCGACGGCACCTAACAACAACATCTGCTTTTATGGAAAGAAACCTTGCACAAGATTTCAAATGTACCAAGCGTTAGCCATTTTAAAAAAATTTCATTTAAAATGTGCATTTTAAATACAAAATTTGCACTCATGGTGTAAAACAGCTCATGTTTTCAATCTTTAAAACCTGATTTTTATTCTAGCTTTGCAAACCTTATCCATAGCATAGTTTTGATAGAGAAGAAACTTTAACCTTCAAGATAGCTGAATCAACTGGGAAATACATTTCTAAGAATGGTTTAAAAATATTACTTCGATCTAGAATAAGGGAGTTTCAAATTCTAACTTGTGTAGAGAAAAAAGACTACATAAAAATGGCATAAAATTCCGTGATTTTAGAACAAAGATAAGAATGATGACAAGACAAAGAAATCCAACATGTTCCAAGAAAATGATGACGCCCTAAGTCTTCACACGGATTTTTGTGTCTGATTCCTCCACCTGACTTAGATCTATTACTTGGAGGGCACTGTTACGATCTTCCCCATCCCACTTCAACTCAGAGAGTATGGTAAAGATGTGTTTATTCATCTATTTGTAAATACAGCCCAAGTCTTACTTTGTCAGCAGGACAAAGGAGAAAAGGACTGGGCTTTGAGTAGAGTCGACTCTTCCTGACGCTTACCTCGACTGTTATTTCTGTCTTCAGTAGCTGCAGTATAAAAATAACCCTTTATTTTTCATATGGCCATTAAGATCTCAGCTTAGCTTCCTCTGACATATTATTTCACCCACTTGTCTCAATTTAAAATATTTCTATAACCTGCTGAAATGCTGGTGATTAAAACCAAAATCACAGAATCAACACACATCTCAAAACCATGAGCTAAAACTGCAGAGAGATGTATGGTTTTATTTTTTAATTATCAAGTGCATTCACAAGACAGAAATAACAAGCTTGTACAAGGGTGACAAGCTGGCTGGGCCCAGCTGTACCTGACACACAGACATGAGTATCCCCAACAATGAGCTCAGTGCTGTCAGAATAGACCTCAGCACCCCATCACTGAGGGCTTCAGCAGTCACCAGTGCCACTCGCCACTTTTGAAAATGCCTTTTTTGGTAAGTTCTACAGAGCAGAGGCACGTTTACCAATTTTCATGCCTCTAAACATGTGCGGGGATAAGGGCCAAACATATTTTTACTAGATGTAATGCACATGGGGTATACATCTGGGCAAAATTTACACCTCAATGCCCAACACAGTTTTTCTCACTTCTTATTTTAATGGAACCAATTGTCTAATTTGGCAAAAAAGTTTTCTAATTTTAAGTTAGTTCTTATCTTCTTGGGGTTAAATATTTTATCAACAGACTTATAATCACATGGTAAAGAAAGAAGAATCAAGAAAAAAACAAAAAAAAAAAAAAAAAGAATTTTCCTATTATAATCATATACTTCAAAATACACAGTCATATAGTAATAACTGTATATGATATTGTTTTTCTGGAACTAAATAAATAATGCAATTTAATAATTTAAAAATAAATATTAAACAATGAAGTCTAAAAATCACCTATATGTTTAAATATGAAAAGTTCTTAAAAAGTAAAACAAAAAAAAAAAATTAGAACACTGTTGCCTGTCCAGCCAAAAATCATTATGAGTTTAGGTATATCACAAGGTACACATATGATTCTTTCAAAACAAATATAACATTTTAATGCTCAAAAAGCAAATTGTTCCATTTTAATAACTTTCTGACCATTTGGAATACACAATATTCTAAAGCTGCTTATCTTTTAAATAAAGTTAAATTTCAAAAGCAGATACCTCATAATCTGAGCATAACATCACACATATAACCACAATACAGATATAATACTATTAAATGATTACTTAACAGACATGCTAACAATACAAATACTTATTCTCCACGTCTGCTGAGTAACAAGTACGTTTTTTTCTTTATTGATTTTCCAACAGTGGTAATGTAATTTTGATACAATGACTAATAAATACAAGTACCAATACTTTGACCAACAATAATCACAATGGTTTATAATAATTAAGATCAAAGGCCACATTTGTTTTTCTACCCACCCCTCGCTTCTGATTTTTCTGGATTCTTTCATCAGGACAAGAAGTAGTGGATCCTTCTTTTCTTCCTCGGTATCTGAAAACTCTGAACTTTGAAGAGAAATTCCACTCGGTTTAATGTGTCATTTCATTTCTACGCATTTGGTTCTTTGTCTTTTCATTTTTCTTCAACTCTTTACTAGGGAGAAAAGTTTACAAACGTACTAAATGACCTTGAACAGTCTTAGCCACAACCAAATCTTAGCATGCCGAGGTAACAGCAGAGGTAATGAAACACACTGTGCAACGCACACATACACACACATATAAGACCAAATATGATCAGAACATTAATTACCTATTTTCTAGTTTGCCCTTCCAACATACTGTTAACATCTCTTAACATCGTCAGCAAGTGTTTAAGGCCTCCTCCAGCAGTGACAAGTTAATATAAGCAAAAAAAAAAAAAAAAAAAAAAACAAAAAAACAAAAACAAAAAAAACCAAACAAACCTTCACAAATACAGACACTGTTGCTGTTAGTTGCCACTGAGTTGTCTCTGACTCATGATGACCTTATGTATAACAAAACAAAATGTTGCCTGGTTCTGTGCCATCTTCGTGATCATT
The DNA here is from genome assembly GCA_030035585.1 of Dugong dugon. NCBI lineage: Eukaryota > Metazoa > Chordata > Mammalia > Sirenia > Dugongidae > Dugong > Dugong dugon. The sequence goes on from CM057464.1 coordinate 157,916,796, forward strand.
CATACAGTTCATACAGACGCCAAGTACTCCAAAACCCTGGGCGATTTCCAGAAATTAAGAGCAGGTAATCAGAGATCATAAAAATCTTCATTCATTGGGAAAAAAATCATCATGGATGGATGCTTCAGGGATAGTGACTGGAAAGCTCATGGACCATTTTATTAAACAGCACTCCTTCATCTTCTATGGCTATTCCTATCTTTACAATTAACTATTACATTTTTTCAAATCAATAAAAAAATGGTTTGTCTCACTTTGATTGATAAAGATAATGATGGTTAACTGACTATACATCTAGGTGCAGTTTTGAAATAAAACAAATTACACCATTAATACAAATCAAGAACAAATACGGAGATGAAACAAGAAGTTCCTTCCTCAGAGACCATGTAGTAGGTGCACTGGTGATAAACTGGTGAGGCTGAAGCTGAAACTCTTTATGCAGTTATTCTCATACCAGTGATGAGCATCTGGATTTACACAAAAATGTTACTGCCTTTCCTCTATACAGAAAGGGCTTTCACTTGGTTGCCGTTGGAAAACTGCAGCCTAAGAAAGATAGCTATCTGGTTAAGGTGCGGTCAACTCTATCAATCACTCCTGAGAAAAGGTGATTGTGGGGGGAGCACTGTGGAAGAAAGGGCAGGGGCTAACCATTTCCTAAGGGGCCTCCCTGGTGGCGCAAGAGGGTTAGGGAACACCTGTGCTTTTAAAGCCAGGCCCAATCTTAAATAAACGGATGCACTAGCTTTTCATATTAAAATATTTATATCTGAGGAAAAAAACTTTCGTCAACCCATGCTTCTTGATTTTAAATATGTTAGTGTAGAGCTACCACAATAAGCTGATATTATATATAACCCAAAACCAAACCCATTGCTGTCAAGTTGATTTTGACTCATAGAGACTCTGTAGGACAGGGCAGAACTGCCCCATAGGGCTTCCAAGGCTATAAATCTTTATGGAAGCTGTCTGCCACATCTTTCTCCTGCAGAGCAGCTGGTGGGTTTGAATGGCCGACCTTTCGGTTAGCAGCCGAGTGCTTTAACCATTGTGCCACCAGGGCCCCAATACCATATGTAGAAGCCCAAAAATATGTTTCAAGTCAAGCTTATGAAAACAACCGAAAATGTGCATAAAATGGGTGTGTCAAGGTACAATATCATTAGGGGTACAAGAAGTGTGTCACTTCTGTCTCTATGTGTATACAGGGAAACTATGTAATAATGATTGCTCAAAATTAGTCTCATAAAAGTGAGAAAGAAGGTAGTAAAGGCTCAAATGGATTCCAAGCCCAAGTCACACAGAGACGCTACAAGCCTCTGCAAAGGGCAGTGAGAAAGGTAAAGGGACCTTAGAGGAGGAACAAGGCAAAACCAAGTGAGAGGAGGAGTTTATGGCAATGGGAGGACAAAAAAGAAGAAGAAAAACAGGACAGGGAAGGGAAGAAAGAGCAGCTGGAAATTAGTGAGATGGATCCTGCACGTGCAAAAGACAGAGAACAAGTTAGGTCATCTGGGGGGGAGGGGGCTGCACAGTGAGGAACAAAACCAAGAAGCCAGAAGGGCCCTCAGGAGAGGGAACCCAAAGAGAAATTTAACTAGAGAAAGCTGAAGTAGGTAGTAAAGATAGCATCTTTAAGGGAAATGATGCAGACTAAGAAGAGGAAGACACATGGGCAGAAAATGACAAAGACTGCCCATGAAAGGCAGAAAAGGGGCAGAATAAAAGGAAACGCAGAAGAGATGGACAAATGTATACCTTCTGACAACAGAGGGGAAGCACGGGTGGCACATTAGCTTGATGGATGCTGACAGCGTGGGGACTTGCAGGTTCAGAGACAGGAGAGATCTGCTGAAAGAGGGAAGGGATGTCATCTTGCCAAAGACACAAGTAATAAATCCAAATCCAGTCCTCTTCTGAGGTATCCTCATAAAGCGTCCCAACGTAAGTGAACAGAGGAAGAGAGTAACAAAAATGAGGCCCTTTGAAAAGGCACAAGATATGAAAAGAGAAAGGAAAAAATGTGCAGTACAATTGAGAAAACGAATATGAAACTAGGTTATGTCCATGTGTATGTTATGTGTGAAAAATGAGATTCATAAAGACATTTGGCCCTTCCCCACAAGAAATTCAATCCAATAAATATTCCCTGAAGGTTTACTATGTGGCCACATACCAGGGAAGTACTGGGGAGAAAAAAATGTGAGCGTGTTACTGTCGCTGCCTGAAGGTGCTTCCATCTCGTCAGAGTTAACAAGCAAAGCAAAGATGGAAACGACCCAAAACTTGGAGCCAGAAGACCAAGTCCTACCTCAGGCACTTTGTAGCTGGGATTCTGGTTTCTTTCAGTGCAGAAAGAAAGGGCTGTATTAAAAAATTTATGAAATTACTTTCACTGTTTAAAAGAAACCACCAAGTAATATATATCAATGTACTGAACAGAAAAATTAGAAAATACACAAAGTAAAATGGAAAAAAAAAAAATCACCACAATCACAACACTCAGAGATAACTACTGATATCTTTTGATGTATGTTGGTCAATATTTTCATGTCACATAGAAATTATAGTCATTTTTTACTTGAAAATTTATCATAAACATTTTTCCATGTCTATAAAAATACCTCTCTCTATATAATGAATAAGTCATAGTACTGATTATAGAAACGTTCCATAATGTAATCAATCCTTTATTCCTAGAAATTTAATTTTTCCCCTTCTATTTTTCAAACACTGCTTAAAGGAGTAGCCTTTAACTGAATCTTTGCATGTAACCTTGAGTATTTTCTTATACTAGATCCCTGGAAATAGAACTGTCAGATCAAAAGACATGAACATTTTGAAAACTTAAAATATATATATTACCTAACTATCATCCACAAGGATGAGTTAATTTTATACTATTAACAGCAGTGCATGAGGGAACTCATTTCCCCACATCTCATCAATACTAGCTATTTCAAGTTTTGAAAATTGTTGCCATCTTGTGAGGGAAAAATAGCATTTCATCTTATTCTTTTAATTTCTATTAATGTGATCACTGGAAGGTGAACATTTTTCGTGTATTTATTGCTATTTATATTTCTTCCTTCTAGAATTTCCTGTGTATGCCATTTGCCAATTTTTCTGTTGGTGCACTTCTTTTCTTAGAAGTTTTTATATATTAAGGGTATTAATCCTTTTTCTGTTATATATTCTGTAAAATTCCCCATCTCAGATTACTGTTTGTTTTTAAATTTTGTGTATCTTTTTTTTAAAATCAAATTATATGATTTTAAATTTTCTATTATTTAAATCTAAAAACTTGATTCAAAATGTTAAAAAGTCATTCCTTAACCCAAAATTACATTAACTATTCATTTATATATGCCTTCTTCTGTACAATTAAATAGATAGATATATTTTTACAATTAAAATCTAAAGATACTTTCATAACTAAAATTTTGAATCTAGTTTCTAGAAAGTAGCAAACTAAAAAGTGTGGATGTGAACAGGGCTGTGATATTTCATTTTCAGTAGACAAACTTCATTTTTAACTAATAGAGAAGATAGAGGCCTTTACATAGGCCTTTCTTCAAAAGGCCTTTCCTGGCCTTCTTAAACCCCACACCCCATTGGAAAACACTGCCATTCAAACACATTTTCCCACTAAGCTCAGTGGAAACAACGGCCCAACCCTTCTCTGCTTTAAATTCTAATCCTGTGTGTTTCCTCAGGTCCCCAGGAATTACCCTCCTCCTCCTATTCCCTGCACGGCTCCTCCTCAAGTGGCTCTTTCCTCTCAGCTTGTAAATATTCTTGTCATTCCCCTCTTTACAGAAATCCTCTCTACATTCTGTAGATCCAGTATCTAGATCCTAGATGCTGTCCAGTGTTTTCTTCCTTTAAAGTCCAGCTTTGACTGTCTCCCCCTTTTCACTCTTCAGGCTGGAGGCAATCTAATCTATGTTCCTCAGACTCTACTTAAAACCATCCTCTCCAAGGCCTCTTGGTTGCAAATCCCAAAGGGATTCCTGTCCTCATTTTACTAGTCCTCTCTCTGGCATTTGTCACTGCTGACTATGCATTCCCTAAATTTTTTTCTGTTGACTCTATGACACATCGTTCTCCGGGTTTTCCTGTTACCTCTATTAAGGTGACTTTTCGGCCCATTTGCTCATTCTTCTTCACCTGTGTGTCCATCATGCGTTCCCGGTTCTCACGGCTCTGTTCTTTGCCCGCATCAGAACTGCAGGAGGGAGAGATGAGAAACAAGGAGCCAATAAAAAAGCTACTGCAATAGTTTAGATGAGGCTTTGATACAGGGAAGTGGCAGTGAGAATAGAACCTGTTGCCGTTGAGTCGATTCCGATTCATAGTGACTCTGTAGGACAGAGTAGAACTGCCCCATTGGGTTTCCAAGGCTGCAATCTTTACGGAATCAGACTGCCACATCTTTCACCCACAGAGTGGTTGTGGGTTCAAACAGCTTACCTTCGGTTAGCAACCGAGAGCTTAACCACTGCACTACCAGGGCTCCTCGTGGGAATAGAAAGGAGGTATAAATGGGAAATCTGAGCAAAAAAAATTCACCGAACTATTTGAGTGATTATATATGGAGTCAGGGACAGGGAGTTGATTAATAATGTAGAGAGATAAACTTCTGGTTGGTTGGCTCCTTCTTCACAACCATGATGAAGGGACAAGAATAAAGTAAATTTCATCTGCCTCAGAAAAATATTAGATGCCTGGGAAAAACCAGAAAGTTTTTACCACATAGATGGAAAAACACATTAGTGGGTGTGTACATATATATATGCATGTTTATATATATACACACAGCTTGTATGTATGTGTGTGAGTACATATAAATGTATGTGTATATATACACGTATATATGTATATATTTAAAAAGTAAAGTACAGGTGATTCCTTAGTGACAAAGAAAGGGGTGAAGAAAGTATATTTCTAAGAAAGCTGTTACATTCTGACCTACAGAAGGGGGGCTGCAAGCTTTTCAAATGATTCAATGGCAACAGCAAAATATAAAAGAAATATTTTGTGGATGCATGTGTAGTAGTACAAATTATATGAGGAGAAAAAATACACAGAAACAATGAAAACAGTGAAGACAGTGTCTCCTTTCTAGGATTCCAGGGAATGGTGGGAGATGAAACAGAATCTGAAAAACATGCAAGAATTTAAAAATCAGGTAATAAGTAAGACTGAGTAAAGAGACATAAATAAAATATAGTCAGATGACTGAGGAGGGAAGAAAAAATCAGAAATAACAAAGATCAAAGAATAAATGAATTAAGTATATTTAGAAAGAAACACAATGCGAGAAAGGAGCCCTGGTAGCACAATGGTTAAATGCTTGGCTGTTAACCAAAAGGTCTGTGCTTCAAACCCACCTAGCAGCACCATGGGAGAAAGATTTGGTAAAGATTATGGCCTAGAAAACCCTATGGGGCAGTTTTACTCTGTCACATGGGCTTGCTATGTGTCAAAATTGACTTTATGGCATTCAACAACAACAGAATGTGAGAGAAGAAAGAAAAGGTTTAGCTCTGGGGGGAAAAAAAAAAAAAACCACTGAGAATTCACCATCTTAATTGGTCTGAAACCCATCCTTTCAGACTTATCTCCAGGGAACTTCTGCTCTTGAAATTAAAACTAAAAAGTCTGTGTTGGCCAGGGATAATACAACAAAAGGTGGACTGTAGCAAACCGGAGAGTGGGCAACTCATCTAAAGGGGGCAACCCACTTCTTCTCAGCTCTAGCTGACGGATGCCATGAGAGAATATGGAGGTGTGTTCCCATAACTTAAGATTATTTTCAAGAGAAGACAGAAATCTTCATTTCCTTTTATATAAAAAGGAAATACACACACAGTGGACCCTTCCAGGTTGACCTCTGTTCTAGCCATAGCAGACACTTCCCGCTGGCTTCAAGGTATCCACACACTTCCGCACTTTTGTGCCTTGGCTCGTGCTATCCTTCTGACTTATAGGTCCTCCTCTTGCTGTTCACCTTGTCAATGTCTCTACTTGATCTTCAAGATGTAGGTGCTGTCTTACTTCTTTGGCTTTCATGACCACTGTAGGAAGATCAGACTGTAGTCATTCTCTCCCTTTTTCCCCTTACAATCCATATACTATCTATCAGAAAACTACCTTGAAGATAATGCAAAATCTGGACTTTTGCTTGTAGCCAAGATGAAGTAACAGGGACCAGATTTATCCTCTCACCTAAAATGACCAAAAAAACTAAAAGAATATATGAAAAAACAGTTTTCAAGATACTGAATTACAAGCAGAGAGCTCTGAGAGATGGGAAATAAACAAGATGAGCCCTACAGTCACTCCAGCTTACTGCCTTGAGAGTTTCCAGACTAAGACACAAGGAGGTGAAACTCAAGTGGAGCCTGGGTGAGGCTCCTTGAGTGAGGAGATGGAGCTGAGTCTGGGGAGACCAAGAAGGCTAGAGTTCACAGAACAAACTGCAAGAGAGGAGAGAGCTCCACAGAGAGAGAACTACGAGACCTAGAAAGGGTTCTTCCTCAAGTATTCAGTACAGTACTAATGAGCGTATGCATTTGAGGAAACTACCCAAGGCCAGAAACAGTGCCTATTTCCACTAGCCAGCTTGGAAAGTCTCACAACTAATGGGGCATTGGGTAGAGTACCCAGAAAGGTCTTGTCTCAGTAGTGAGGATAAATTATTCCTAGAATAAATATGGCTCTGGCCCTACTTAACAAATCTTAAAAGACCTGAAAGGATTATACTGTTTCAAAGTAATTTAAGTACATTCTAGAATAGGGCTCAGTAATATTTATAGGAATGTAAAAATATTTAGCAGCCAAAAGATAGAATTTTCAATGTGTAGCATCTAGTAAAAAATTACTAGACATACAAAGAAGTAGGAAAATGTAATCTATGATGAGGACAAAAATCAACTGAAACTGACCCAGAACTGACATATATCAGAATTAGCAGACAAGGACATTAAAGGAATTGTTATAATTGTATTCCACCTGTTCAAAAGGTTAAGCAGACACATAGAAAATATATAAAAGACCCAAACTGAACTTCTAGAGATGAAAATTAAAATTTCTGAGATGAAAAAATACAATGGATGGGATCAAAGGCAGGTTAAATATTGCAGAAGAAAAGATTACAGAACTTGAAGACATAGCAATAGAAACTATTCAAAATGAAATATATAGAAAAAAATAATTTAGAAAAAGAGTGAACTGTAAGACATCTATATATGGCCTAATATATGTGTACCTGGCACCCTCCAAGAACAGGAGAGAAACACTGGGACAAAGAAAAAAAGAGTAGAAGAAAAAATGGCCCAAAATATTTTCAATTTGATGAAAACTATAAGCCCACAGATCCAAGAAGCTCAACTAAATATATGTAAGACCTATACACTATATACAGGGACAGCATTGCTGATGTCAGATGGATCCTGGCTGAAAGCAGAGAATACCAGAAAGACATTTACCTGTGTTTTATTGACCATGCAAAGGCATTCACCTGTGTGGATCATAACAAATTATGGATAACACTGCGAAGAACAGGAATTCCAAGACACTTAATTGTGCTCATGAGGAACCTGTAAATAGATTAAGAGGCAGTCGTTCCAACAGAACAATGGGATACTGAGTGGTTTAAAGTCAGGAGAAGTGTGTGTCAGAGTTGTATCCTTTCACCACATTTATTCAATCGGTATGCTGAGCAAATAATCTGAGAGGCTGGACTATATGAAGAAGAATGGGGCATCAGGATTGGAGGAAGACTCATTAACAACCTGAATTATGCAGATGACACAACCTTGCTTGCTGAAAATGAAGAGGACTTGAAGTACTTGCTGATCAAGATCAAAGACCACAGCCTTCAGTATGGATTACACCTCAATGTAAAGAAAACAAAAATCCTCACAACTGGACCAATAAGCAACATCATGATAAATGGAGAAAAGACTAAAGTTGTCAAGGATTTCATTTTACTTGGATCCACAGTCAACACCCACGGGAGTAGCAGTCAAGAAATCAAATGATGTACTGTATTGGGCAAATCTGTTGCAAAAGATCTCTTTAAAGTGTTAAAAAGCAAAAATGTCACCTTGAAGACTAAGGCCCACCTCATCCAAGCCATGGTGTTTTCAGTCGCCTTATATGCATGCAAAACGTGGGCAATGAATAATGAAGACTGAAGAAGAATTGAAGCCTTTGAATTACGGTGTTGGTGAAGAATACTGAATATACTATGGACTGCCAGAAGAACAAACAAATCCGTCCTGGAAGAAGTACAGCCAGAATGCTCCTTAGAAGTAACGATGATGAGACTACATCTCGTATACTTTGGACATATTATCAGGAGGGACCAGTCCTTGGAGAAGGACATCATGCTTGGTAAAGTAGAGGGTCAGCAAAAAGGAGGAAGATCCTCAATGAGATGGACCGACACAGTGGCTACAACAATGGGTTTGAATGTAGCAACGATTGTGGAGATGGTGCAGGACTGGGCAGTGTTTCGTTCTGTTGTACATAGTATTGCTATGAATCAGAACCGACTCAATGGAACCTAACAACAAAAACAACAGCATACACTGAAAACTAAAATACAAAACAAGACCAACAAAACAAAACAAAAACATTGCTGAGAGGAACTGAAGATGACCTAAATAAATACATATATATACCATATTAATGAGTCAGATGACTGCATATTGTTAACATGTTAATTATCTCCAAACTTATCTATGGATTCAATGCAATTTCAACTGAAATTATAGCAGGCTTTGTTGGAGAAATTGACAAGCTGATTCTAAAATTCGTATGGAAAGGCAATTGACCTTGAATAGTCAAATCAACTTTGAAAAAGGACAAAGTTGGAGAACTAATACTACCTGATTCCAAGATATATTATAAAACTACAGTAATAAAGACGGGGGGTTGGTACTGGTGTAAAGACAGAAAACCAGATAAATGGACTGGAATAAAAGAGTCTAGAAACAGACCTACACATATACTGGCAACTGATTTTCAACAAAGGTGCAAAGGCCAGTCAGTGGAGACAGGACTGTTTTTTCAACAAATGGTGGTAGAACAACTGGATATCTATATGCAAAAAAATGAGCTCTAATCCATACCTCACACCATATAAAAAACGTAACTCAAAATAGATGAGACTTAAAAGTAAAACCCAAAACTATAAAACTTCTACAAAAAAAATAAGAGAAAACTTTTGTGACCTTGGTTTGGCAAATATTTTCTTAGATACTACATTAAAGCATGATCTATAAAAAACAAAAAACAGACAAATTGGACTTCATCTAAATTAAAAAAAAAAACTTTTGCTCTTCGGAAGCCACTGCTGACAGAATGAAAATGCAAACCAAAGACTTGGAGAAAATATTTGCAAATAATATATCTGATAAAGAACATATTTAAAATGTATAAAGAATTCTCAAAACTTAATAAAACAAAACAAATAACCTAATGCAAAATGGGCAAAAGCTTTGAACAGATACTTCACCAAAGATATATGGATGTAAGATACACACATACAAGGATGCTCAACATCATTAGTCGTTAGGGTTATGTACATTCAAACCACAAGGAGATATACCTACACCTATTAGAATGGCTAAGATTAAAAAGACTGACCGTACCAAATTTTGTGAGGATGTGGAAGTGGACCTCTCATACACTGCTGGGGGGAATGTAAAATGGTACAATCATATGAAAAAAACATTGGGAAAACAGTATGGCAGTTTCTTAAAAAGTTAAACATACACCTATTATACCATCCAGCCATCCTACTCCTAAGAGAAATGAAAGCATATTTCCATACAAACACTTGTATATTGAATATTGATATTAGCCTTATTTGTAATAGCCCAAACGTGAAAGAACCCAAATGTCCATCAACAGGTAAATGGATAAACAAATTGTGGTATATCCATGCAATGAAGTGCTACTCAGAATTACAAAGGAATGGACTACTTATACACACAACTACATGAATGAATCTCAAAGTAATTATGCTAAGTGAAAGAAGCAAGTGAGAGAAAGTATATCGGTGATTACTAGGGAATAGGGGTGAGGTAGGGGAATAAGTAGTAGAAGGGAGAAATTACAAAGGGGCATGAGATGGCTATGTTTGGCAAAGATGGATATGTTAATTATCTTGATTGTGGTAATTATGTCATAAGTGAATACCTATGTCAAAACTTAAACTGGGTATTTTAATTATGCGCAGTTTATTGTATATCAACTATATCTCATTAAAGGTGTTAAAAGATAAATATGCACACACAAAACCTGACCTCTTCTCACCAACGCCATTGCTAACACTCTTGTTCAAGCCACTATCCAGTGTCACCTGGATTATTTCAACATTCTCTTAACTAGTCTCCCTGATTCCACCCGTACCTGTTAATGTCTGTTCTCAACTCAGATGCCAGAGTGATCCTGTTAAATTTAAGTCAGTTCACTCTCACTCCCTTTGTTCAATGGCTCCTTACTTCACTTAGTGTAAAAGGTCTTACAAGGCCTTGATTCTCTTAACTTGAAACACTTAACTTCGTTATGCTTCCTTGAATGTACCAGGAAAGCGCAAGTCTCAGGGCCCTTTGCACTTGCCCTCCATGTATTCATGTTACTCATTTCCCAGCCTCCTTCCTATCTTCTCAGTGAGGTCTTCTCTGACACCCTATATAAAACTGCACCCTTTACACCTGCCTCTCCTATTTCTTATTTATGCTTTATTTTTCTCCAGAGTGTAGCACACATTGACAAAGACATCCTACTTACTTACATTATGCAAATAAAACGTTAGATCCATGTAGCAAGCAGTTTTATCTATTTACTGGTCTCTAGTGCCTAGAATGGTGTCTGGATCACGGTAGGTAGGTACTCAGAAAATCTGTGTTTACCAAATGGCTACGCACTGTGTCTGTTTTCCTTACCACACTGGGCACTCCTACAAGACACACTGTGTCTCCATTTCTCCTTGCATTCTCAGTGCCTAGCACAGCGCCTAGTACAGAGAGCACACGATCAATACTTTTTCAGTTGAATGGATGCGCACAAGTAAACCACTGTCACTCACTTTTAAAGTGCTCTCTACTCTTTATAGCGGTAGCATCAAGGTCTAGGACAAGACCAAATCTTTGATATAGACAAATAATGTTTACTTAGGCTCATGTAAAATGCTGGGCAAACAAAGCTGGACAAATCTCCTAGCACCACCTTCCAACCATCTGCTGTTCCCAAGACTCTCTCACACGGCATTCTTCTAGAGACACAATCTCTATCCTGTTTTCTCTCCCAATGTAAATTCCCAACCCCAAACCACCAATAAGTCAGCCAGTCTCCTCTCATTCTCCCTGCTTCCAGCCCTTGTGTGCTTTCCCCTCTCTTTGGCTTTGTGTACTCCTTCAATCTGAAATACCATCTTTCCTGCATCACATCAAAATCCCCTTCGTGTGTCAAAGTTCAGTTTAAGCCTTACCTCTTCCTCAAAGTGTTCTCTAGCTACTCGTACACCTAAAAAAACCAAACTCACTGCTGTGGAGTCAATTCCGACTCACAGAGACCCCATAGGGTTTCCAAGCTTGTTAATCTTTACAGTAGTAGATTGCCACGTTTTTCTCCCGAGGAGCCACTGGTGGTTTCTAACTGCCGACCTTTTAGTTAGCAGTCAAGCGCTTTAACCACTGTGCCACCAGGACTCCCTTACTTATACACCTACTACTACTACCCACTGCCATCTAGTAGATTCCCACTCACAGCGACCCTACAGGACAGAGCAGAACTGCCCCACAGGGTTTCCAAGGAGCACCTGGTGGATATGAACTGCTGACCTTTTGGTTTGCAGCCGCAGCTCTTAACCACTGTGCCACCAAGGCTAGTAGTACCTTCTTATTCTGCTCTTACTGCAATTATAATTTGCACCACACCATTTTGCACCTAATTATATAATTTGTTGCCCTCTAAATGCTTCTCATTTCTATTTCCTCATCTGAGCTGTAGGACTTCCTTGGAATCTCTCAGTGCACTTAGCTGGGTGCTGAACACACTGTGATGCCACTTACCTGACACTGGATGGTTATCATTTCAGAAATGGGGTGGGGGAGGGGAGAGAAGTGACAGGAAAAAGGCTGAAAAGTGGATGAGCAGAGTAAGAACTAAGAAAAAAGCTGCAAGTAAAAGGGTATTTTAGGGAAAAAAGGTGGACTGTAAACTACCTTCTCATGAAGACAAGAAGAAATGAAGCAATCTGGATAGGATTATTATAAAGATGGAAAAAATAGTGGCAAAGTGATAGTATACTTGGAATTGACTCTTATGGCTGCACTATATTAACAGGAGATTTCATTCATTCATTCAATTCACATATGAATGTTTATGAATAAAGAACTTTAATATAATTAACCATACGAATTAACCTTTCTCTGCCCAAGGCCGTTAATGAAATAAAGAATCCATGTAAAAAAAAATAATAAACAACAAAACTTAAGATAGAATATATTAGTAACTACCCACTGCTGTCGACTTGATTCTGACTCATAGCGACCCTGTAGGACAGAGTAGAGCTGCCCCATATGGTTTTCAAAGAGCGGCTGGTGGATTTGAACTGCTGCCCTTCTGGCTAGCAGCTGAGCTCTTAACCACTGCACCACTAGGGTTCATATTATTAACTAGGGAACACTAATACTACTTATTAAGGATTATAACATATTTATAGGAACTTCATTACAAATCGGACTTGGGCAGCAGATAATGAAGAATAACACAGAGGAATGAGGTACAAAGAGGTAAAATTTTAACTTTTAAGGAAATGTCTTCATTAAATTAACCTATAGAAATGTCTTCTTGTTACCTTAAAAAGACAGTGTAGCTTTACATAAATGTGTATAAACTGTATGCAAAGAAGTGAAGAGCAATACAAGAAATTCAAGCAGAAAGTAGTAAGAGGCGGTCCTGTGTGCCTGTGTGGCTCCTTTATATATTCTGGTCAACCAACTAATAAGCAAATGTTGCAAACTGAAAGGGCTGCAAAGAAACTAAAAAAAAAAAGCTCCTGACAATTTACTTGGCTACCACTGACTCATTTAGGTAAGTGAAAGAAGTCAAGTCGTGGGTGACTTCTTTTTACACACAGGACAATAGTGTTTCCACATTCAACTCGCCTACAGTTTTCAACTCATGAGAAATGTATCTTAATTCATCCTTGCTTCTAAAAATTACAAGTATAGGGAAAGCCCAAAGGCTTTAAATGAGCTCAAACATTTAGACATATCTGAACTTCTCATGAAAATGTCTTTATTTAAATTCAGATGATTTTTAAGAGCTGTATGTTCAAAAGGAGAAGCTAAGCTACCCTACAGCCTTGAGGTGCTGGGATGGTAGTGAGGCTTTGGTGAGCTCTAATCTGGAGAGTGTGGCTCGGGTCTCTGTGTCATCTGAAAACAGGTTCCCAAGGTAGTCAGAGTGAGGTGTGCATAGAAGACATTCTTACATTCACATATTATATGAAGGTTTAAAAAATTTAACAAAACAAGTTCAAAGACACCGAGAACACTGATCTGACACTGTATTAAATGTCCTTTTTTTTATTGTTCAGGAAGTTTATCCCCATTGTTCCAATCTATTCTTTTTTCCTATGTGTAATTTGTCATTGCGTGTAAGTTCTACAAGGCCAGTGATTGTACTACCTATTATTATGCAAAATGTAAACTGCTCAGAGCTTGGAATGGAAAACATACTTGACAGATAAAACAAAAACAAAAAGCTGAAAGACCTGATATGTGTGTTTGCACCATATGACAGGCAGAGGGAAAGAAAAGCAAATTAGGAGACTAGGGACTTGTGTTCTGGTACTGGGTCTGCCACTTACTACCTGAGGTGACTTGAGAAAAGTCACAGCCTTTCTGATCTTGTTTCTCCATCTGTAAAACAGAAGTCAGATCCTGGTCTGCACCTTTCCCAGAGATACTGTGAGAATCAAGTGTGATAATGGAGTGACTGGGTTCTGAAGCTACACAAGGCTATATATAAGTAGTTATATAATTATCAATGGATCTTATCTCTCAGGAAAAGATCTTTAAACCTAAAACAAAAATGGTACCTTAACAAGGAGCCTGTCAACAATGAACATGGTTAAAAAACCAGTAGTCTGGGAAGCAGGAGACATACGTCTTGGTGACATAAACAGGCCCTGTGAAATGTGCATAAGGCCTTTCTCCTCAGTTTTCTCAACTACAAAACAAAGGGGTTACAGAGAGAATTTCTAAGGTATCGTTTAGTTCACAATTCTGTAACTTTTAAATTCCATTTAAAAACTGTTTGCTTTTCATCTGAAGAATGAAATACTGGCTTGTGAAATACTGCATGGTTTTATTTGACAATTCTTGTAAATAAGACTGTCATCTGAATCAGAATTTTTAAGCTGGAAGAGACATATTATTCTTCAAAATGTCAAAGCTTACAACAAGCTTAACACGAACAAATACCTTCCTGAAGCAAATGCAGCAGGGATTTATCTGTGCGCACACGTGCGAAGTGTGCCCTCGTGTGTGCACGTGGAGGGATATGACAGGAGTGGGTCGGCCCAGAATCTAAGGAGTTCAAGGCCGTTAGACTCATGTTACAGTTTGGTAGTGATGTAATGTGAATATGAAGTTTGAGTTAAGAGGGACTTTAAAAAATAAACACCTCAAAATACACTACTCAAGTACATTAGGCATTTACAAAAAACATACAACGACAACGGTCTGGGTATTAGCTTTTTTTGTTTAATGTCTCAAAAGAGGCATTTCATAATTTTATTTTTACCATATCATCCACTTCTTTTCAGTTAATGTCATTTAAAAAAAAAGTTACTCAAACAAAAATAAGTGACAAAATAAAACTCCTCTAAAGTTTAGTGTGATACTATTTTATTTAACATTATTTCTTATAACTTTGTAATATACATGCTCAATGTCCCACCATTAAAATATTCTCCTTTGTTTAGAGTAGCTAACCTCTTTTAAAAAGCAATTACCTGAAATGGAATGCATAGTGTGATATAGTATTATATATCTACTCTGTCTTGTAGGGTCACTTTGAGTCGGAATCAACTCAACAGCAACAGATGTATTTTTTTTTTTAAATCAAAAAAGGAAAATGGAGAAACTGTCCTTAAAAACCCCCAACTATTTATCACTGCAAATTATTTAGGAGGAAAAGTTGCTTACTGTGTCACAGATTCTGAGCCCAGTCTGAAGTCCTGGGACTTGTCCTTCATGACTGAGTGCTGTGAAAAAAGAAAAATAAGCAGTAAGTAAAAAATGAGAGAAGATAACACAGTCAGTACTCACATGCTGAAAACCCACCAACTTCCTGAGTGAGGAGAGAATATGTCTGTTCTGAACAAGAATGTCTATCAGCATAAGGTATTCCCACATATGAGCTTTACAACCAAGGGAATAGTTCTCCAGATACTGTATTTTTCATGCAAACAACATGCATCTTCTACATTTGTTTGCCAGATGAGCTCTCCCCCATCCCCCAAGGTATTCTGGTTAAGAACATTATGCTAATTTTGTTTTTACAGCAACAGGTAAAGAAAAATTGACTTAGTGGCACTTATGAAAATACCTGGAGGGTGAGGGGAGAGCGCAGCTGGCAAACAAATGTAGGTGTGTGAAATACAAAATACGGTAGTTTGAGCAGTCTTTTTAAATAAAGTCAATTTTCGAGTGGCAAAAAAAGGCAGTTGTGAATCAGGTTAAATTAATGTAGAAATACTATGTGGTATATTACTTAAGCTCTAAATTTATCTTTCTACACTGCATCTTTCCTTCATAATCTCTTCAGTATACTCTGTATTTTCATAGTGGTGACATAGTGGTTAAGAGCTCAGCTGCTAACCAAAAGGTCGGCAGTTCGAATCCACCAGGTGCTCCTTGGGAACCCTATGGGGCAGTTCTACTCTGTCCTATAGGGTTGCTATTAGTTGGAAGCGACTTGACGGCAATGGGTTTGGTTTTTTTGGTACTCACTGAACTATATGCAAAATTTTGCATAATCTATAAAATTTGTTCAGTATTATCTGTTTTATTAATGGCAACTTTGAGAAAAAGAAATTAAAAAGCAATTCTAGTGATGCCCGATTATACTGAGTGTTAGATGCTTCCTCTACAGTTTGAAACATTAACTCCAAATCAACGTGTAACACAGGCAAGTGGTATTTGACATGAGACATAGTATTTTATACATCAACCCCATGTTGCCATAAAGCAGACTACAAATATTTGTTAAAGAAAATTGCATGTTATGGAAAAGATTCATTTAAAATTCACACGGGAAAGATGAACTGTTAAAGTTTTGAATTATACATATATGAAACATACCATATTTGCCTAATTGTTAAAAAACTTCTAAACCAGAAAACAAAACAAAAACAAAATAAAAGGAGTACAACCTTCTCTTTCATCTTAACCTGTCTGGGTAACTACTGCTTTCCCAGTGTTACTGCTACTGAAGCTTGTTTTGCCTTTTAGATTTCCTCCTTCACAAAGGACATCATGCCTGGGAAAGTAGAGGGTCATCAAAAAAGAGGAAGACCCTCAACGAGATGGAGTGACACAGTGGCTGCAACAATGGGCTCAAACATAACAACGACCGTGAAGATGGTGCAGGATGGGGCAGCGCTTTGTTCTGTTGTAAATAGGGTTGCTATGAGCTGGAACCAACTTGATGGCACCTAACAACATTCAGATTTCTGAAAATCATTCTTCAGCAAGATTTGACACTGAGTATCTTTAAACAATCATTACGTTTCTTATCATAAAGATTTCAAGAGGGTATCATGCTTTTCTCGATCAAAATTATGTGATATTACTGCTAACTGTACAGCTTTAAATCAAGCATATAATAATAAAACCAAGGATTGAAGAACAACAAGACTTATGGTAAAGGGTGAGTGTTACAGCAAGAAAGCCAATTCATAGAACAACAAAAGAACCAGTGACATCTTGAGTTATCTCCACCAGTGAAGATGATCTGACTCAGCTGAAATGTATTTGGGGAAAAAAGTACAGAACATGGAAAATTTCAAATTCTGGGATGAATTCAGACTGTAGACCAGTCTACATGCCCTCATCCAATAGAACAACAAGCAAAGAAAACCATCAAAACCTAAATTCGGAAAGCATCAATCATAACAGAATTTCTTCAGTTTCTTCCCAGGCTTCTGAGACAAGTTCCAAAAACAGCAATCAAAAATTAAAGGTAAGATGCTTTATTCTTTACATGGTCTAAGTATTATTACTCCAATCTCTTTGCCCATAGCAAGACCAGAATCTTACCAGACACATTATACATAAAACTTTTTAAAACTACAAAATTTTTAAAAATAACTCATTGTGACAGCTCTATCAGAAAAAAATCTCGTCAATCTGAACTGATTCCAGAGGTTGAGGGGAGAGAAGTCAGACTGAGGAAAGTCATTACTGTTAAATCAATGTTACTTTTAATTATTTTCCGTGGCCCAAAAAATGAGAACAAAATTTTGCCAAACATAGGTCTTACCAAACCTGCTTTAATGCACCGATATAAATGATTTGGAATAGAGCTCTGTTCATGTGAAAAGGGTGCTCTGATGTCCTCAGACAGTTTGTCTTAAATAGGATCAATACTGTCCTGCCATCTTTCCTATCGCAGTATTGCATTACTGTAGTAACTGCAATACCCATCTCCTTTTTCATGATACGAAGGTAGCCTAGTCTATGCTCAAATACTTATGAATCTCAAATTAACAGGGGATCCACATTACAGAGTTGTAATACTTGTTTGTAATGGGTTATTTATTTAATCAAGACCAGCACTTCACTTCTAAACACCTTTACTCACTCATTACTTGGTCTCAGCAGCAGCATGTCATATAGGTAGTTGCTCGTGGAGGCAGGAGGAGGGGGAAGAAGGAGGTGTCTCTGTGAGCTGCTTTGGTTTATTTCATCTTTAAACAATAAAGCCCTAAGGCTGTTATTCAATCAGCCCATATACACTGCCCATCAACAAAGCCAAGACCCATGAGCGCCCTTCTTTCCACATACACCTCTCCGACAGTTGTTCTGTGACTTTGTTTCGTCTTCGTGGATACCCTTGATTTGGGAAAGGAGATGAAGAGAGGAAGGTGAGCAAAGCAAAGAAGATGAATGGAAGGACCAGAATCTAGAGACCCCTGCTTCCCCAACTTCCACAACTTCTTAGTGATGCTTTTAAATTTTAGATTCAACAAAATTTAAACATGAAAGGAATGATTAATGGAATGGTTTTAAATGCCTCCAGAGATACGTATTTACTGAGAAGAAAACAACTCACCCAAATATTTCCATAAACTTTAGAATAAATGTAAAATTAGGTAAATGTTCAATGTTTGTTGTAGCTAGCACATCAGCTTTATATACAGCAAATTTATGACAGAGTAGAGTTCTCAGTCTGCTCCTCCTGATATATCTTTTCCATACAATTAATACCTAATGTTTGTTTATAACCACTTAGGAATTTTTAAAAAAGATGTTTTTTTCTTGAAAATGGACAGGCGGCTCAGAATAAAAGCACACACTGCCATAGCACCATTCTCTCATTGTACAGGTGAGGAAATGGTGGCCCAGAGTCACCATGGCTACAGAAGTTAACAGTCTGAAGGTTATGTTGTGCTTTTCAACCTGATTTAACAGCAAAACTATTCTTCAATACAATTTTTCATGAAAGCTTCATGTATAAACATTGAAAAGTAGAATTACTCTGGGTGAAGCTAGGCTTTCCTACCCTGGCACCCCCTACCTCCCCACCCCAACCTCCAACTGCAGATTCCTCTGAGGGACAGAGCTCTAGGACAGCTACAAACCACTGGACTAGACAAGCTTTTTCCTATTTCCAAGAATATAATTTTATGCTTTAAAATATTTATATAAGTTTGAAGTTGGTTCTTTGATTTCAGAATATATTACTGATTATGTCTCTGATCTATCTCATGTTAAATCCTCCGATTATAATGCTTTTCTTTAAGAAAAAAAATACTCAGTAAATTAAGATGCAATGTCTAGAAGCATATTATAGCAAAAAAAAAAAAAAAAAAAAAAAAAAAGACCATCTTGACTCATGATTTGTAGGTTTGGGATATTAATTATGCCAATTAAAGGCAACAATAACAAATCATTATGGCAAACTAAGAGCAAGGCACTGTGTTAGATGCTGTGGGGATACAAAGCTGACTGAGCAGGATCCCCTGTCCTTTAAGAGTGTATAACCTAATAGGGAAGGGCATGCATGCAACCAACACTGCAGAGTGAGATACATGTTATGATAATAAGGGCAAAAAAGAAATGTGTGGAAATAAAGGTGAAATAGCGTTGGATTGTAACTGGGAGGCTTTTGAGAAAGATTCACAGAGGAGGGAGCATTTAGCTGGACCTAGAGGGATGAATCGACATTCCGATAATCGGTGCTTGTTGCTGTTAGGTACCATCGAGTTGGTTCTGAATCATAGTGACCCCATGTACAAAAGAACAAAACACTGCCTGGTCCTGCACCATCCTGATAATTGGTGATGCATAAAAATGATCCAGTTTGAGAAAACAGAGTAAGCAAAGGTCTGAGGCATTTGTCTGCAGAGTAGCATACGCAGGGAGGTGTCCTGGAAGATAAGGAAAAGTAGGTCAGAACTTGTGTCCAATCACAGAGGCATGGGAGTTAGATAAAAACTTATGATATTTGGACTTTACAGATGAGGAGCTAGCCAAGATTTCACAGCTGATGAGTCATATGACTTGGTTTTACGTTAGGAAGGTATCTCCAGAAGGCAGGTAAAAGGTGCATCAGAGACTGGTAGTGGGGAGAATGGAAACCACTACAGGCAAGAAAGCAGGGAGGGGGCTGTGGCTATTCCACAGCAACATCTTTCCCAAGCTCTTTTCTCTCAGTTCACTCTTAAAAAACTGGCGTTCCTTACGGCTCTGTCTTCTGTTCTTTGTTTCATTCTTTATACTTCTCTATTCACGTGGATTCAACCAGTACGTTGACACTACCTTGCCGCTGAGTTGATTCTGACTCACAGCGACCATACAGGACAGAGAAGAACTGCCCCATAGGGTTTCCAAGACAGCCACATCTTTGTCTCACAGACGGCTGGTGGATTTTAACACCGACCTGTTGGTTAGCAGCCGAGTGCTTAACCACTGTGCACCAGGTTCCGTTCAGGTTTATGCTAATGACCTTCAAATTAATACTCTGAATCCAGATCTTGAGTTGTCATCAAAACGACTTGGCAATCATTAGTTTTCGGCAAAGCTAGTTTAAACACAGCAGTTTTTCTGAAGATACATTTGGATCCATAAAATTTCACCAAAACTACCTTGCAAATCTGAGTTTTCAGCAAATTTCTCCTAAGCCCCATAGAGGCCTGTGAGACATCTGCAAGTGGCTGCTGCACAAGTACCACAAACTTCACGTGTCCCAAACTGAAGTTCTTTCCATATTCTCATACCCTGAGATGTTCCAATCAGAAGCCTAGATTTCCCTTTTTCCTTTACATAGATTGTCACCAAATCCTAGCTCCTCACTATTTCTGACCTAGATTACTGCAAGAGCCCTACTCATCTTATTTGCTCCAGTACTGCTTTTTCCAGTCTTTTCTCTCCAGAGCTTCTTGAATGAGCTTTTGAAACAATCAGCTTGGTCATGTCATCTCACTGCTTTAAATCCTTTGATGGCATCTTACTACCTACAGGATAAAATCCAGCTCCTTAACATTCATACAAGGACCTTCTCAGTTCCTGTGCAGGTTCAGCTTCTTCTGCTTTCAACCTTGCACCCTCACCTCCAGCCAAGATGGCATATTAAACCAGAGTCCAGAATGGTATCTACGTGGAAATTTCTAGTAGGCAGCTGGAAATACACGTGTAAATTCAGACCTGCATGTGAAAGCTGGATGATGAATAAGGAACACCGAAGACCAACTGACACCGCTGAATTGTGGTGTTGGTGAAGAATACTGAATATACCACGGACCGCCAAAAGAACAAACAAATTTGTTTTAGAAGTACAACCAGAAAGCTCCTTAGAAGGATGGCGAGACTATGTCTCACATATTTTGGACATGTTATCAGGAGGGATCAGTTCCTGCAGAAGGACATCATGCTTGGTAAAATAGAGTGTCAGCAAAAAAGAGGAAGATCATCAAGGAGACCAACTGACACAGTGGCTGCAACAATGGGCTCAAGCATAACAATGATTGGGAGGATGGCAAAGGACCCAGAAGTATTTCCTTCTGCTGTGCATAGGGTGGCTATGAGTCGAAACTGACTCGATGGCACCTAACAACAAATTCAGACCAGCCAGTGTTACGGATGTGGAATCTGTTCGTTACATCTGAAATACTAAAGTAATATTTGAAGCAATGAGATAATCCAGAAACAGTATGTTAGAGAAAAAAAATTAAAGAAAGGTGACATACATCTTGGTGAAAGCTGTATTACAGAGTCAGGCAAAGAGAAATGAGAGAGAAGAAGAAAGCTAAGTGCAATGTTACAGTATTAATGACCCAGAAAGTTGGGATGTGGAGTACTTCTTCACATGGTCTGCCAACTCTGCTGGCCCCTACCTCCCTCCCTCCCATGGGAAGCATTCCTTGCTCCTTCCCCCTGTGATCATGTTCCTCAGATGGGTAACAGTGCTGGCCACCTTCTGGCTTTTGCACATGCTATTCCTAATGCCTCAAGTGTACCTTCCTGCTCGCCTGACTCCCCCTAAAAATTAACCCTTTCACTTCTCACCACATAGCCTCACAGTTTCCCTTCACTGTGTGTGATTCTAAGAGGTATAATTGTGAACAACAACAAAGATGAACAAGACCGTGGGCCTCACTCAGAATGGGAATCACACGTCTGACACAGAGACAATCAATGTAACCATGTGATTTTCTTTAGCAATTATTAAATTCCAGAGCAGAAGTGAGAACAATGGACAACTGGTTTATACTCAGTTACTAGGGACTGGTGAGACAAGTATGCCAAGTCACATGCTCCAAGTGTTGTATATGTGTCTGGCGTCACAGTACTAAATATCACTGCTTCCATGCATTTAGTTTTTGGTGGTCTAAGTGACTAGGTCTGGGGAAAGTGAAAACTGTTTGTAGATAACCAAGAAGGCAGGAAACACCATAATGACACCTCCTCTTTTTCTGTAATTCCTGCAAACTGAAGAGCCATTTGGGTCATCCAATTCCTCTTTTGGGACTCCATTATTCCCTAGCGGTAGAATACGAGGGAATGAAACTGGAGAGACTGAAGGAGAACTTGACAGTTCTGTGAAGTCCACTGCAAGTCTGTGTGTCGGTGAAAATCAACATGTGCCTCCTCTGCCTCCTGTGCAACACCATCACTGCTGATGCCTCAGATGGCGTGTCAGGTTTGGTTTGGGAGATGAATACCTCAGTACAGCTTCTCCTGTTTGTTTGTTTAGGACCTATTCCTTCCTTCTTTCAATAAATATTTAATGAACTCTTGCTTTGCACTAGATGGTGCGAATCCAATTATAAGCAAGAAAGAACCCCTACCTTCAAGGAATGTTTAACCCTTTTATTTCCATCCAGTGAGAAAGAAAAGAAAAAAAGGAAATCATACACATGAGCCATGCTGGGAGAAAAAGTAGGTTACTTTTCCTTTTGACTCATTTTTCTTTGCCCGACCTCTTCCTTCTCCACCTTTATTATGAAAAAATTAAAGATTTTTATGAAGTACATACTTTAACAGTTTCACAAGATTTTTTCAACATAGCTTCTGTGCATCAGCCAAATTATTCTTTTTACCATTATTGGTTGCTACCTTCTCCAATCTTGTTCCTGATATATTTATCAAGTTTTTGGGAAGTGTGTCTCAATTCATATCATAATCATTTATTGAGAGTAACCTATATGTAAAGTACTAACTTAGGAGCTTTGGGGGGAATATGATGACTGTTGGAAAGTTGATTTCTGTTGGTTTTTTGTAGTTGTGTGTAATGGCTTATAGATTGCCATACAGTCAGGGTGACTGCAAGTTTATATCCAGAGGTCAAGGGGCCTGAAGTAGGTATGTTATTTCTCTAGCAGGGTGGGAAGAGTATTCTCTAGCAAAATTCCATAACTCTTGGGTTCACAAAGGAGGCTTTCAGAGATATAAAGCAATCAGTAGCTCCTAAAGATTAGCAAGTCTAGGGTACGATCTGGGCATTGGTATTTTTATAGAAGTGCCCAAGGTGATTCTGAGACTACCAAAGTTTGAGAATTATTAATCTGGCAAACACCAAACTGGCAACTAATGGGGATGGGACAGCTCAGGACTAATTCTTGACTTGGGTGTCTGAAGCTGACTTTAGTGAGTATAGTTTAGTAGGGAATCAGCATGGATTACTGCAACCTCTACCGTTTCCTCCCTTTCTTGCCTTCTTCCCATCCCTGGTTTGAATCTAAATTCTTAGAATCCTACAGGGATTTCAAGCACCCTCCCCACAAAACAAATATTAAACAGATACAGTCTCTCTAAGGCTTATAATGTAGTGATGACAAGGCAGATGCATAAACACCTTGGCTGTGAGACGCAGGTGAAAAACACAGTAAAAGACATACAATGTGCTATGATACTATGGAAGAAAGAGCGATTCCTTTCGACCACGGGGAGGCTCTGGCTTCTCTCTCTGTAGCCCAATCTAAACTGTTGTTTCCTGATACCTCATCACCTAAATATGTGTACATATTCATATTAGTTTAAAAAATTAATTTGATCATGTTTTTATATTTGCTCTTTGGTTGTTTTCTTTTATAGATTCATATCCATTATAGACTCAAGCACAAACAACACTTTTGTTCTATGATATTTAAAACGTGTAAATTTATCAGTCATACCAGATGAAATAATTATACGTGGTATTTGTGGTAATTACAAAAGTTGTGATCGTAAATGCAATCCCTATTGTAAGACTGTTTCTGTGGAAAAATTCTATTTGAAATGTAATGTAGACCTATACCAGTGAGTTTAAGGACAGGGCGATATGTAGCCTTTGTGATCTTGGCCCAGGCATGTTTTTCTACACCGATCTTGGGAAATGATACTGCTTTCTAGTTACTAATGCTGCAAGCTGGCATAACTTGGGCAAAGAGTATTTCCCTCACTAAGATGATGTCATTCTTCAGGGTTCTAGCAAATGCTCCTTCTCCTCTGGGTTCAGGTACAGCAGTGTAAGAGGCTGCTGGGTACACATGGTTGCTTAAACACACCTACAAGAATGGGGAAGCAGCAATAGGGGTAAAAGAAAGACTCATTAAGCACAAAAAAAGTAGAAGGAGAACAGCGATAAAGCAAATCTGTTCCAGTATGTTGAAACAGATCTTTTATTGTACGCGTGGTTTGTCTGCATCAAAAACCAAAAACCCAAACCCACTGCCATTGAGTCAGAATCAACTCCATGGCAGCAGATCTGGTTTTTTTTTTGGTTTTAAAGTAGAAATATGTTAAAATTAGAGACCATTATCATCACATTATTGTGACTGCTAAGTAATAACAATAGCAAAAAGAATAGTCTTGCATACAGTTAATTATTAATTATTAGCATATAGTTAATTTCTCAAGCAAAGGAAATGAACAGTAGTCAATCAATATCTAAATTTAACGAAGGGGAATTTTATATATACACGTTACCTGGAGCTTCACACAGCTGGATACATCTTCAGGTGAAGCTGTTCCTTTTAAGTAGAGTAACTGCGAACTCTAACACCACTAACTCATATGCTTGTAGGGAGTGGATTAATGAAAGCAAAATTTCACTAACAGATCTTAAAATACAAAGCATTGTAATTTAAAGACAGGGCATGCTCATATCCTAATATATATATGTGTGTGTGTGTGTGTGTGTATGTATTATATATATATATTTTTCTCCTCCACCCGCAGGAGAAATCCGACAATGTCTAGAGACATTTTTGATTGTCACAACTGGGGTGAGGGTGCTTCTGACACCTAACAGGCAAAGGCCAGAATACTGCTAAACATTCTACATTACACAGCACATCCCCTCACAACAAAGAATTATCCTGCCCAAAATGCCAATAAATCCCAAGGTTGAGAGACCCTGAAACAGAGTGCTTAACAAAGCAAGAGGACAGCAGAATTAGGGTGTCGGAAAACTCAAAAAAGTCATGCCGATTGTCAAGTCAGAAGTCAGGGTGACTGATAATAATCAATTCTTCCATTTTCTAATGGGTACTTCATGGCTAGGAATGGTTCATGGGAAGTTCTCCCAATAGCATCTTTCACATTAGAGATCTGTAACAGATTATTAGAGGGATGTTACTGGTTAACCTTTGAAAACATCATCATGAAGAGCAAACACCAGTTATCCCAGTGGCTATGGAGTCACTGTCAGAGACAGTACTGGGCCATAAACATTGGTCTGACTGAGCACAACATCAATCATTTTATGCCCTTATGTATACTCATTATTCAAGGATTAAAATCTATACTTGCCTAAAACAAGTCTATGAGTGTTTTTTTAAAATTCCAAATTGTTCACTGTACATGATTCTAAGAAGTCATTAAGAATGTGCTACAAAAACTTACAAATGATTTCTCAGAATTATGAAATCTTCATTGAGAATTTCTACTATTCTCTAAACTGAATTTTAATGGCAGATCTGTGTAAGAAAATGAGACGTGGTAGTGGCTAAGCTCAGAGGCTCAAATCAGCTGAATAAGCAGTATGTTGGTAAATAGGAAAACAATTTCACCCATACGTTATTTTGTGTACATTCTGAGTAACAGGAGTTAGGAAGACATCAAGGAAGTGACATATTTGACAAGTCTAGTTTTAGGGTGGGGACTACAGGGGATTCTCTCACAGCCACTTAATTATAGAACCTCCCGCAGTAGTCTATGTCCTGTCCTCAGGCTAGAAGGGCTAAGAAGACAAGCAGCTCCGTGGGATTTCACCCTAGAGCGGAAGAGGGTCCTGGAAACCAGGATGAGAACTGCCCAAAGTAGTCAGAAACCTGCTGCTGTGGGGAAGAGACAAAGCAAGGGCCGAGGTACACATGCTACACGCAAGGGCTGAGGTACACATGCTACACACAAGGGCCGAGGTACACATGCTACACGCAAGGGCTGAGGTACACATGCTACATGCAGTGGCTGAGGCAAAGGTGAAAGGGGAAGATGAGCAATCAAACTGGTCACCAGACCTTCAAGACAGTTAAGACCTTATGGGTTCCCTTCAGGTTAGGAGAGATTCTCTATTAATCTCTGGAAGCTTTTAGAGTTCCTTTGTGAAGAATGTTTAGGGACTTTACTGTCAGGAGTAAAATCTGGGGGTGTGAGATGACTCATACTGGCTTTGCTGTCATATGATTGGGGTCCCACCCAAGTTCTTACTGGGACATGTGATGTCTCTACATTTGAGACTAACACTTTTCAAAGGTAAAAGACACAACATTAATACAAAATTAATATTTTTTCCTCAGAATATTTATGCTATTGAAACAAATTATGGGGAAAGAAGATATACATACAAGTGTTGTCTTCATTCAGATTCTTCATGGGACACAAATAAGCACTTTAGTATTAAACTACTTGTAAGGTAAGATTTCAAATTAGTTTTATCACTATCTTTGAAATGTGTAAAGTTAGTTTTGATTTAGTTTTCTTCGGATAAAGAAAGAAAATTTCAAATATTTCTGAAATTTTAAAGTAAATCTAGGAATAAATTTTTACTTATTTATATGACAAATCAGGGATAAATCAACTATGTATATTTTTTTGATAAACAGAATTACTAAGTAAAAAAAGCTATGAATTGATATCTTTCTTTAGTAACAAGAAGGAAGCAATAATAATTATGACTGTATTTTCAATGGTCTAGTGTACATTTAACTTTTAGGTATTTGAAAAATCTGTTTTGCCATACCCCAAATCACCAGTCTATTATAAATTTGTTGTTGGATTTAATACAATAATAAAATTACATTACTCCTATGGTTAAGAATAATTCAGATGCACCCCTGGCAAAAGACTAGTAAATTGAAAAACATTTTCTGTTTAATGTGATTTCTAAAAATAGTGATCTACAGCACAATTAATCTAGGTTTTAATGAATTGTCTATTTTTGGGATGAAGAGGGTAAATGAAAATTAGATACTTTGCCAACTAAGAGAAACACACGCACATTGAAGGCAACTTATTTACTGCCTGCTGAGGGGCTGAGGGGCTGACAAAATTACTGATGTAAAATTTTGTGTGCTTGTGTGCTCAGCTGGAAGAGGAACTACCATGGAGTTATCTGATGCTTTTGGGTGCTCTGTTCTTATTCTGGACTAGATGAGACAACATCTGTTCCTGATACAAATGGAGCAAGCACTTTGGTTTAGGCTCCAGCCCTTGAGAATTAACTCTACATGCCTGGTAAAACACTGAAGATAATTAAAAAAACTCTTCTCCTCACAGGAAGAGACATGGATATTTTTATCATTATATTGGAATAACAAAACCAATAACTATTATTCAATTATTCATTTAATGAATTTTTAGAGGACATATGCAAAAAACACAGATGTGATTAGTAATTCCTCCACAGTCACAGAAATAATCTAACATTCTCGTGCATAATTATTACTATACATCTGGCATTTACAGAAAAACATACCGGTTGTGTCAGTGTTGAAACATTTATAGAAGGTACTTTTCTATTTTGGGTTCCAATTTGTAGAAATAAACAAAAGGAAAACAGCATTTTCAGGGGGGAAAAAAAACTAAAAAAAACCTGGGCCTAATTTTAAGAATTAAAAAAAAGAAAAAACCTGAGCTTTTTAATACCATGAAACTTTAAAAAATAGAACCGTCTGTGGTAATAAGATATCCAATATATATTGGCGAAAGGTGAAAGAAAAAAGAAAACATGAAGTTATGATTCCAGTTTCATAAAAACAAGGAACAGACATGTATGAGTCGGAATGGACTCGACAGCAACTAACAACATGCTTATATATGCAGAGAACATTTTTAGAAGGATATGCAAGAAGCAGCTAGAGTGAAGATGAGTGTTGGCAGGGCGGAGGACTTTTATTTTTCATTTTACACTATTCTTTACTGGTTGAATTTTTTAAACTATGAGCATGTATTATTTTAATCATAGAATAACTAAAAATAATTGAAAATACAAAAAGAAAAAGATTTTAACGATAACTTTTTTTTCCCCAAAGAAATGAATGATATAGGTTAATACTTAGGCTATCAAAAATAAAGCTCTTAAAAAAAAAAAAAAAAGTCCAAAATCCAAACAAAAAAGTAAACCAGGTTCCAAAGTTGTTAGCACTACTGTTTTCAAAGCTTCTGAATTACTTTCCTCACTGACAGTACCAACAGTCTTTCTTTTATTAGATGCAAATTTACAGCATAATTAGAAAAACGTTCTGGAATGACCATGGAGGAAAACATTCTCCTACTCCCACTCCCCTGTGTTTAGGGAGTTATTGATTTGGTTGGGGTTCTATCATGGGGAATAACTAACTCAAGCCTTCCCCCCTCCTCTTACACTGGAAGAACCAGCAACAAATGCTGCCATCACCCACCAACACTGCAATGACAAGATGAAATGTTGGAAGGTACCTGGCACACAAAGCAACAGAGCAGGTGTGTTCCACTTGGAAGAACTTATAAGATTCAGCAGCTGTCAAGCTGTTAAGAGGTATAATTTTACTTCTTATTCTATGGATTGAATAGAAATAATTAAAAGAAAGAACTACTGAAGTTTCTTTCCTTTTTTTCGTCATTAAAAAAAAAAGTAGAGAGAATATAATTCTAAAAACTTCCATAAGAAGCGTACAATGAAACAAACATAAAACAAGGATGTAAAAAACCGATGTGACTCAAAACTCAGCTAACTATCTAAGCAACAGCTGTCTGTGTCTTTCACTGGGTGGTGGAGGAAAAAGGCCACTCACTGGCCTGAGAAAACGAAGGCCTGGGATCCCATTTTGGCCATGCTTCTACTTAGCAGTGTCATTCTAAATGCATATCTTATAATTTTTCTGGATCTTGATTTCCTCATCTGTAAAATGAAGCTAATCAGAATCACCAGCGATGATCTCCCAGGTCCCGTCCATGTCATCAGTTCTATCGTCCCATGAACTCAGACCTCCCACAGTTCTAGTCCCTTAGCAGAGACTAGCTCTCATGTTCTTTTCTTTCTTTTTTAAACAAGAACACATCTCATGTATGATAATAAAAATAAGACTACACATGAAATTATGCATCTGGTAGAATCTGTGGGATGTTTATAAAGCAGGATCTCGATAAAAATCAAACCATATATATTTGATAAAGGAACTACACTTAAGACATGCAACTATGTCAGGTGCTAAGGAAGCTCAGTTACACATTTCTCAAGGGGCTGGCTGTTAACTTCATGACTCAGAGTGTACCCAAGGCATTCTGACAATATTAACATTTCTCAGGGACTACTTTTTACATAAGCATAGATCTTTCCTTACACCTTTTTCCCCACAGGGAAGTAAAACACTGTCTAACTATATACATGATGCATTCCTAAGAGAACAAAAAGTATGTAGGATTCTATTCTAACACATGGATTCAGATAAAGCAGATCAAATCATGATCTTCAACAAAATAAATCCATGCATCTTAAACTTTAAAGTCTAATTCAAGTTCCATCTCTTCCATGAGAACTTTTTATTCCCTTGCCCAAATGGATTCGTATCCTTTGCAACTCCCTTGCTTTACCTACTTTATTTTTAAAAGTATTTTGCTTTCTTTGCATGCCTGTTAAGTTCCTTGAGATCTACCAGAACTAGGGTTTGGGCAGCAGTGGGACTGATCAGAAGCAGATTTCAAGGGTCAAGCTGGATATCTGAAGAGTTGGTCTGCTGGGATACAAAGATATGTTTGAAACAAAGAGATCAGTCTGTGAGGGGAAAAGCTACACAAGATAAAAAGAAGAAAAAATCACCCTACAGTCCAAACTAAGACTATGCTGCAGTAAGCAAGTGGAGCAGTGGCACAGGCCATGAGAACTGGGTAGTCTTGGGAAGCAAGTAAGAGGTCCCCACCCATAGAAACTCAGGTGGATCAGGAAGAGGAAGGGGCAAAGCCAATTTCACAGGGAGTCGGTAAGATACGGACAGAGTTCTTTATGTCGCCTGTGAATGAGGCAGAATTATCCCCAGGGTTTTGGAGAGGAACACACTTAGAGGTGGGGGTTAGGTAACCTCAATTCCGAAGGTTAGCATGATGCCCAGTCAGGGATACCAGTAGGTCACTACATGTACTTATATTTCCACAGCATCTTCCATAGTTCTTGACATGGACTAAAAATACTGTTAGTTGCACAGTGACTCCCTGTGCCGATGTTATTAATGCTTCCCCTGCATTAAATGTCTTTAGGTTGTACATTTAGATTAGTATCTTCCTGAATTCTTAAATCTGAATTCCAAACAATGGGTAGTATTACATGTGCAACACCTGTCCATAGTCAAGTTCCTCGCCAATCCTTTTGACTATATCCCTTGCAGTCCCCATACTATCTTAGTCAAACGTCACTGTATATCCTTGTGTATCTGAAACTTGTCATTTTACCAGGAAACCATTTTTATTTCAGTTACTTTTAACATAGGCTGTTCATTCTCATACACTTAACTGTGAACCATGGGGCCAGGAGTTAACACTGGCCTCCTCTTTGTCCCTTGCTGCTGTTTTGAGGCTGTTACACTTCCATGAGCACTCCTCCTTGGGTGTCTTGACACCTGGCTGTAACAAACACCCTCTACTTCTCTTTGCAGCTGTTACCTTTGGACTTTGTGGTCACTCTACTACAATGGTTCTCAATGTTGGTTCCAAGCTGAAATGACGTGGGAAGCTTTTGAAATCTACTCATGCCCTAGGTCCCATTCTAAGCCAATTAAACCAATTTGTAGGGGTGGGGACAGGCATCAGTATTTATTTACTCTGTCATTCCTCGGGTGATTTTCAATGTAAAGCTAAAGTTGAGAACTTCTGCACTAACACAGGAATTAAGAACTTCTTTTGTTTCAGTGGAGCCCTGGTGGCACCGTAGTTAAGAACTCTACTACTAACCAAAACATTGGCAGTTCAAATTTACCAGCAGCTCTCTGGAAACCTTCTGGGGCAGTTCTACTCTGTCCTATAGGGTCGCTATGAGCTGGAATCGACTAGACGTCTATGGTTTTTTGTTTCAGTTTCCTCTTCATCCCAACTCCTGCAATTTTAATGCCCAAGAGCACAACCTGTCCAACAAGATAGGTTCTAGTTCCTCAATCATAACATGTCCTTGCTGGCGATTGTGAGGATGATGCAGGGCTGGGCAACATTTTGTTCTATTGTACGTAGGTTCAGCATGAGTTAGTGTGGAATCAGTGGCCGCAAACAACAACAATTTCACTTCAGCTCTTATGTACATGCTCTGAATTTATCAAAACCTGGAGCAGCTTAACATCTGAATATTAAACAAACAAAACAGTTTCTGGCTTTAAACTGTATAATTCCAGCTTACTAATTCCTTTATCTTTGAATTATGGTATTGAATATATATTGACTATACCATGGACTGATAGAAGAATGAACCAGTCAGTCTTGGAAGAAATACAGATAGAGTGCACCCTGGCAGCAAGGATGGTGAGATTTTGTCTCACACACTTCGGACATGTTATCAGAAGGGACCAGTCCCGGAAGAAGGACATCATGCTTGGTAGAGTACAGGGTCAGCGAGAAAGAAGACCCTCGATGAGATAGACTGACACAGTGGCTGCAACACTGGGCTCAAACAAAACAACGACTGTAAGGATGGCACAGGACCAGGCAGTGTTTCATTCTGTTGCACATAGGGTCACTGTGAGTGGGAAACGCCTCGATGGCACCTAATAAACAATAAAAAACTCCTTTACTATGACACCATGCTTCCACCAGGTAGCTTACTGAGATCTACTGAGAACGTTGCTTTCTAAGTCTGCCAACTCTCTCCTGATTTCATGGCTTTTCCAATCTGGCTGAGATTCCATGGTATTCCACTCCAATGACTCTCTTACTCAAGTTATTCCATACTTTTTCACAACTTACTCAAGTTATTCCATACTTTTTCATCCTAGAAGCCTCAGTTCAAGCATTACTGCCTCTGGGAACTTTTCCTCGATCCCCCCCCACCCTAGGGTAG
This sequence comes from Dugong dugon, assembly GCA_030035585.1. Classification (NCBI taxonomy): domain Eukaryota; kingdom Metazoa; phylum Chordata; class Mammalia; order Sirenia; family Dugongidae; genus Dugong; species Dugong dugon. The sequence goes on from CM057464.1 coordinate 157,949,055, forward strand.
ATTTAGAAGGTTTCTCCCTGTATGTTCTGAATGCATCATGCACATATTTTTATTACAGTTCCTACCACATTCTATTGAAATTCCCTGCTTACAGGTGCCTCACTAACTAGTAACCTTGTAAGCGCCTCAAGGTTAAGTGCCTTGCCTACTCACTCCCATTTCAGTGAGGATTAACACAGTACTTGGCATGGAAGCAGCTCAATAAACACATGGTGAATGACTGAACGACACACGACAGGTTCAACTCTCAAAACTTTGTCACGATACGATATTTGTAAAAGAAAAAAAAAATTGATGTCAGTTTATGGAGTAAAGAGGAAGCCAGGCTATTTAATCTAAGGCAAGAGCTAAGATCACACATTAAAGCAAGTTTAATAAGCAATATATATGATGGTACAGTGCTTAATTTTTTTTTTACCAAAGTACTACTAACAGCAGAAGAATACTGACTGATATCCTCAAGGGATCTGATGGCACAGACCAAAAAACACAATACTTCGTTGGTTGATTATCCACCCATATTTAATGTTTAACTTAAAAATATTTAAAATTACTAGCAAGTAAAAGGAATGCTCCAGGAAGACAGAACATTTTACTTTGTGGATTCCACGGACCTTAGGCCTAATGTGTAGCCCCTAGGTGGGCTGATGACGGTGTCAGCATCACTGTTATAGAAACAAGAGCAGAATGGAGACAGCATCACACTTAAAGTCACAAATTACACTTTGGGTCCTTGTCCTATCACTTAGGCTGTGATTTGGGGGTGTGCTTTCATCTCTCTGAGCCTCCTCTTTCCTTGCCTGGAAAACAGCTATAACAACATTTGCTTTATATACTTCATAAAGTTGGTGCCAGGATCAAATGAAAAAAATAATTTAAGCAATGAAAAATTATAAGCATGAAAAATAAAGTCATATTTTACCCAGAGAGAGTGAGAAATCAAAGTACATATGTAACTCATATTCTTGAAAACACTTACCTTTTGAGAAGCTGAAGAAGGTTTTTCCATTTTAGTTTTTTCCTTGGGGCTTAAAGGAGGGGAACGCTCCTTTACCTCTGGAGGTAGTTCTTGATATAGTGCTGGAATTAAAAAATGAGTTCACAGAATCAAATGGATGTGCACTGTTCCATGGAGAAAAGAAACCAACAATTGAGGGGGGTGGGTTATGAAATTGATACTCAATTCCTTGATATAACAATAATCTACTAGAACTATTGTTATGGCAATGTGTAGTCATGAACATTAGTTATCAAAAGAACATATAACTTACGACTGGAAAGTTCTGTTCAGCAGACTATCCTCTATCAGAGTTTCAGAAATGTAGAAGGCATCATTTTCACTTACTATGTGGTCATGCAAATGCTTATCTTATTTCAATATACATTTACCAGGTACACGCTATATGCAAAGTTAACTGGTAGGTACTGCTGGGGGAGGTACAAAGATGATCAAGAGACAGTTTTTGCTCTCAAGGAGCCTACAGTCTGGTCAGAGACAAATGTCTTCACAAATAACTAAGATAAAATAGAATGTGACATAATTTTTAAGAGTGATAATAACAAAGATAAATTCTGATGTGGGGATGACAAATCCTTAATGAAAGAGTGGTAAAGGTATCAAACTCTGAAGAACAGGTAGGATTTTGCCATGTGTAATGAAAGGATAATTTGGGACCAAAACTCAACCCACTGCCATCAAGTCGATTCTGACTCACAGTGACCCTATACGACAGAGTAGAACTGCCTCCTAGGGCTTCCAAGGCTGCAAATCCTTACGGAAGCAGACTAACACATCTTTCTCCCGCAGAGCAGCTGCTGGGTTCAAACTGCCCACCTTTCGGTTAGCAGCCAAGTGCTTCACCACTCCACCACCAGGGCTCCTGATAATTTTGGAGGACGGAATGAATTGAATAAGCATGGAGCTAGGACCATACAGGGTATTTTCTTCAGGTGGTGAGAAATCCAGTGTTGAATCTGAAGAGATATGCTGAGCTTCTTAAAGGGCTAAAAAAAGAAATCTATTTTGGCTACATTACTTGGGCAACTCTGAATTGAGAGAAACTGCTAAAATATAGTTGATCAAAATTCTAAAGCTGAGGTTTTGAAATATACTAATTAGCTTTGTGTATGGGTTAATTTTATCATTGGGTTTCTTTATCTCTTATTGAAAAGGGTGTCAGATATGATTAAGGAAGATGATCAAGTTTTTCTTTCTAGGAGCTTAAGATAAAAACGGATAAGTCCTTCTGTAACAATGAGGTAGCAACTCATTCTACTGTGTTGCTTTATTAGACAACATGGCTCTCAACTGAACAGTTCGTAGAAATTCTGTTCATATATACTCCCTTAGATTGTTTGCTTTATGTATCTGACTTCACATCAAGATAAAAGACGATTTCTCCTACTGATTTTTAGAATGGAATGTGCTGCTGACAGTCATCTTTCTCTAACGTTAAAACTGGGCAGGTGTGTTTTTGTTAAACACAGGTAGAAAGTAGGATAAAAAGGAAAAAGAAAATAACCCTCAATGAAGTGTGAGAATTGAGTCATTATATTCTCGGGTGTTCTACTTGTTATGCCCCTTGCAAGGCTTTCACCAAACAGTAAGTGATGCCAAAAGAAACCATCAATTATTCTGGGATAAAATAAGGGGCCATGGCAGTCAAAGGATGGTCACTTTTTGAGACATGGAATTAATTTCTGTGTGCAGCCACCAAGCATTACCACAGTGTGTTTCAGAAGTGTGACTCTGATTATTATGGAGAGAAAACAAATTTTATTGCATTTTAACCTCCTGTAGATTAAATATCTAGAGCATCTCAATGTGCAGACCAAAGATGTTATTTCTGCAAACTCGATTCTAAAATTAAAGCACTTCATACCATCCTGCCCAGGAATACACAATCATTTTATATTGTCAAGTGAAAAATATTCTAAAAGTTTACACTTGTATCTGAAAGGAACAGTGGATTGTAATAGCTAGTTTAAGTTACAGATATACTCCAGAGTGGCTATGATCGCACAGGCAGCTCTTGATTTAAAGACAGAACTGCCCCTGCTGAACCAAAGCTGTCTATCCAGTGAAGAGCCATCACTGGGAGGGGAAGGGAAGGAGCTTAGATATTTAAAGACAATCTGGGGGTTCCGAAGTTTGAAGGGCTCAGTTTATGGGAGATGACTTAGATGTTGTCTTACACCTACCTGGAATTAAACTGTCCTAAAATTTCTTCTTCCCACATTGCCTTAGTTTTCTCCATTATGCATCCTCTTTTAAATATAGAAATACGACTTTGACAGAGTTAAAGAGCAATCAGTCATTCACTATTCACAGAAAAAGAATTAAAGCAGTGGTATAGAGGAAATTAAGAATTCTGTTATGGGAGTGAGAAGTGGGTCTTTTTAAGGCGCTCAGCACTTTTGAGGGAAGGAGTTTGCTGGAAGAAGCAGGTGAGTTCAGGAAGGCGCTGCCATGAGGCCTACAGCAGCCTGAGAGTCTTGCGGGGGAGCGGAGCAGGGACACGGGCAAACACCAGGAAGCAGAAAGGGTAGCGGGCAGGTACCAAAGACAAATAACTTGTTTAGGCCTAGCCTAGCACCCAGTATTTATGGAAGAAATTATTTCTCCTTTCCTTCATTCCTTTTGTTCTCAAAATTCAAAATTCAGGTTAGGGATCAACACTACTTTCGTTCAGCCATATTTTAGGTTAAGTGGGGTTTCATGGCCTACCCTGAAAACCAGTTTTATTCATAACAATTACTTCTTTGCAGAAACAAAAGACTTAACAATGAGTATTCAAAACACAGAGTGTTCTCAACATCAAGACTGCCTATAATACACTTTAAATCAGAACCATAAGATGTATTTCTAGAAGAAAGGTTACAGATGATATGGCTCAACTTCCTCATTTTATAGGAGGAAACTGAGGCATAGCAGTATTACTTGTTGAGCTGGGATTAGAGTTCGGTTTTCCTGACCCTGGAGTATTGTGCTTTCCTACCACTATCAAGTTAACTGCTGAAAGGATGCATTCTTCTGAAGCACTACTTACTGCTCCTCTTTCATGACAGTCTTTCAATTTATTTTCAGACCCTCTCTAACAGCAGTTCTGTTTTCACCTCTCAAGGCCTAGTAGTGACTCTATAGCTTTCAGAAACTCGTATTTAGAATTTCTTCTCTAACTTTTTTTTTTCCCCTTTGATAAATGAGGGCTTAACGCTCACTTACTTGGGAATGAAACAATTTACCGCAGTTTGTGTTAGCAGGTAACTGGCTAGGACTGAAGTATACAAATTAAAAGAGTGGGAGTCAGGGAACTAGAGGTTCTAAGATGCCTGTTAACTGAGGAGTCACTGTGGCAAGGGAAGAGCTGACAACAGTGTGTGTAAAGCAGGCAGCAGGGCAAGGGGGCTGAAGAAGAAAGTTGGTAGCTAGAGGGGCAGGTTCCCTGGGATGAGAAGAGAAGTCAGTGAAGCAAATATCCCAGTCTCAGAATGTGACACCTTTCTACCACACCGGTGCCCCCTCCCCATCCTTATTTATTTATTTATCATGCACATGAAAAGCAATACCCATTGGCAGACATATGCAAAGTTATAAAGACAGTAAATTAAAGGGCAGAAAATGATAAAATCTTGGACCATATTAGTAATCCAGGAAGGGAGCATAAAACTTACTTTCACTAGCCACATGATTAGCTGGAAAATAACCTTCCTGTCCCTTTCCTACGCTGCCATACCACCAGTCTTCATTATCTTTGAAAAACACTCGGATAATGTCTCCACGATGGATGGTTAGTTCATCTGATCGATTTGCTGTGTAGTCATAAAGAGCCACTACCTACAAGAGAGATAAGACCACCACAGCTTTATCACAACTGTACCACAGAGAAAACCCCCAACATTCACTTCCTCTTGCAGAAGAGCAGCTGAAACCAAAGCAGTACTTTGGTAACTCTGAGGCTGTCTCAAGGGTTGCTAATGGGATCAGGGGTGGTGGGAACACAGCAGGAGAAGCAAGATAAAAGACTGTGGGACTGAGAAATGGTTAAGAGCATTCAATACACTAAGATTAGCTTCAAAATAGCAGATGTAATTTTTTTTTAAGTAAATTACTTGTGAAGCAAATAAAAAAAAAGCTCACACACCATTCACTTTCTTAGAATTGCTTTATGCTACCTTTAGATCCCATTCTCTGGGCTAAGCAGATATATCTGAAAAATAATTCTTCAAAATGTTTATAGTTTTACACAAAGGGAAAGTGCAATAGAACAATTTGATTGCACACCTTCCTTGTGATCACTTGGTTTATAGTTAATGTCTTTTTTTGAGGTAAATTTCCCTATAAGCACATATATATTTTGGTATTTTATAACAACAATCTCTATAAATAAACCTTTTGGCTGCCTTTCTAAAATACTCTTATAAGCTTATTTTCACTAGATACACATTTACGAGGAAAAGCCTTTCTATGAGAATCTTCCTTTGTGTTGTTAATCACTACACTTATTTTTTTTTTCTTTTGAAAAACTCAAATCAAAATGATACGGCAGTGGCTACAAAAGCATTTTAAAATCCCTCATAGTATAGCTTTTTTTAATGTTCATAAAAGAAGAGGGCAGCCACCAACCCACTTGGGATCTGATGCATTGTATAAAGTAGGACATGGAAGCATGTACACTGAACAAACTTGTTTATTTTTTTTCCTATTATAATGGGGTTTAAAAATTTCTAGGTTATACAACTACATATTACATGTAATAGGAAATTACCATCATAATCCTTTGCATTTCCAGGTTGTTTGGGTACTGATTCATTTAACAAATATTTATTGAAATCCCAATGAGCCTGGTAGTATGCTAGGGCATAAATGCCAAAAAACCAATTACCATCAAGTCAATTCTGCCTCATAGTGACCCTACCAAAAAACAAACAAAAAAACACCAAACCCATTGCCACTGAGTCTATTCCAACTAATAGTGGACAAAGTAGAACTGCCCCAGCTGTGCTGAGAAGACCAACTATGTGGGTCACCAACGGGCAGCTGATGGATTGGAACTGCTGACCCTTTGGTTAGCAGCCATAGCTCTTAACCACTGCGCCATACAGGAGAAGCTAAATGTACAATGAATGGTAAATAGGCTACCTTCTAGAAGGGGTATCTAACTTAGGCTTTGTAGGAGAACTAAATGATAACCAGGAATTAGCCAGTGAAGAGAGGGAAAGTGTGTCTCAGCCAGATTGCACACCATGTGTGAGAATACAGGGGTGAAAACCCCAAGAGTTCAGTATTGTAAGAGCCTGGTAGTAGACGTGAGAACCTAGTTAGAAGGGTGGGAGGAGATGAGGCTAAAGGAGTAAGTAAAGGCCAGATCATGCACCTGGAGTTGAAGCTGTTCAGTCTCAATAACATGGACGACAGGAAGAGGCAGAAGGGTTTCAAGCAGGGAATTCCATTACAGTTCACAAAACTCTTTCTGGTACCTTTAAGTTCATTTAACAATACTTTTTACCACATACTATGTACCAGGCAATCTTAATTGGGTAAGTTTTGAACTAATTGCTGTCACAATACAGTATAAGGGCAGTACTGATAATCTAATTCAAGTAGTACATATGCAATGCCTACTGAACTGCTCTGCATAGTACCTAATTTACAACATGCTATCCAAAATGTTGTGTAAGGTTTACAAATCTTTTATGACTTTTAGTATGTAATGCCAAAGTCGCTTATTTAAAAGTGGAACTTTTTACTTTTTCCCTTGAAGTTCTTCCTTCTCTCAACCGTTTCTGCTTTATTCTCCTACGTGGCACTACCAGAGAATAGGAACACTAATTAAAATGTACTCAGTGCCTGCCATGTTCCAGATACCATGCTGTTGTTGTTGTTAGGTGCCACTGAGTCGGTTCTGGCTCAGAGCAACCCTGTATAGAAGAGAACGAAACACTGCCTGGTCCTGTTGCATTCTCATGATCGTTGTTATGTTTGAGCCCATTGTTGCAGCCACTGTGTCAATCCATCTCATTGAGGGTATTCCCTCTTTCACAGACCTACTTTACCAAGCGTGATGTGTTTCTCCAGGGACTGGTCCCTCCTGATGACATATCCAAAGTACTTGAGATGAAGTCTTGCCATCCTCACTTTTAAAGAGTGTTCTGGCTATACTTCCTCCAAGACAGATTTGTTTGTTGTTCTGACAGTACACAGTCTATTCAATACTCCTCACCAACACCATAATTCAAACGAATCAAACGCATACTAGTGGATTACGTGTGTTACTTCATTGTATCCTTACGATAATCCTGTGAGGGCATATATTCTTATTTTCATTTTATAAATGTGGAAATTGATGTTCAGAGATATTTAATAACTTGCCTGAAGTCAAGTAAACTAGTAAGTGGTAGAATCTGGACTTAAACCCAGTTCCCCCCCGCCCCAAATTAAATCTATTTATAGACCATCTTTGCCTAGAATCAGACACGGGGAAGAAGTAGCAGAGAGGAAAGAAAGAAGGACAGAAGATTCTAATCATTCACAAAAGATAAAACACATTTTTGGGGAGTAGTACGTAGGCACTCAGCTGTGCTGAGAAGACCAACTATGTGGGTCACCTGCAGGCCCACTGTGCACCTCACGACACCCAAAGCCCCAGTCCCAAGAAACTGTGTGTTAGTTTGCTTCTGGTACACTAAATACTGCAACTTTAATGAGTCTTATGCAAGTATGAGGTCAGTGTATGCTTATGTATCTGAAGACAGGTGCGTGTTTGGAAGGAAAGCAGGGAGGAGTCAGGTTAGGCAACAGAATCATTTATGAAGTCCCAGAGCAGGTTTAGTCACCATGTGGACTACTGACAACCTTCCATTCATTAAAATGGAGTGGGAAAACCTTTTCTGAGTACTCCATGAGGGTCTGTTGATGAAGAGTCCCTACGGAGGCACAAGGGCCAAAAGACTCCTAAGTTCCTACACTTCAATTTTCCTATAACAATTGTTGTTGTGTGCTGTTGATTCCTCCTCATACCCGAAAGGACAGAGTAGAACCACCCCATAGGGTTCCTAGGCTGTAATATTTATGGGAGCAGGCTGCCAGGTCTTTTCTCCCACAGAGCTGATGGTGGGTTCGAACCACTGACCTCTCGGTTAGCAGCCAAACACTTAACCACTGCGTCACCAGGGCTCCTCTCCTAATATCCATTGATTATTTGTGGTGCCAAGACAGGCTGGTATTGAGGGGCTCATACGACACCATCAGGTGTGGAACATAGAGTGCTAACATAGAACATGTTTACAACTGCCAGAGGGCCATGTATTTAATTCTGTAACAAGAGAATAATCAATGCCAATTATAATAACATTAATTATAATAACCAAAAACCAAACCCGATGCTGTTGATTCCGACTCATAGCAACCTTATAGGACAGAGTAGAACTGCCCCATAAGGTTTCCAAGGAGGGGCTGGTGGATTCGAACTGCCGACCTTTGGGTTAGCAGCTGAGCTGTTAACCACTGCACCACCAGGCATTGATTTCGTTGTTTTCCCCAAACTAAACATATTTATAGACCATCTTTGCCTAGAATCAGACATGGGGAAGCAGCAGCAGAGAGGAAAGGACATAATCAATGCTCATTATAACAATTATATGTTTCAATAATATATATTAAAACACATGTTGTTCTAATAGGCACTGATTATTCTTTTGTTACAGAATCAAATACATGGCCCTCTCACACTTGTAAACATGTTCTATGATTAGCACTCTATGTTCCACACCTGATGGTGGCAGATGAACCCCTTAATACCAGCCTCAGCATGTGCCCATGTTAGTAATGACAGAACTGGGAAATGAGATGTTTGAAAACCCTGGAAAACACCAATCTGCTTTTTTTATCATTACAGTTTTGCTTTTCCTAGAATTTCACACAAATGAAATAAGACAGTATGTAATCTTTCTGGCTTTCTTTCACTTCGCATAATGCTTTTGAGACTCATCTACATTATTTTATTTAATCAGTAGTTATATTCTTCCCCTCCCTCCACCACTGGTAGCATTTCAATGTATAAGGAGCCAAAGTGGCACAGTGGTTAAGCGCTTGGCTGCGAAACTAAAGGTCATCAGTTTGAACCTGCCAGCTGCTCCACAGAAAAAGATGTGGCAGTCTGCTTCTGTAAAGATTTACAGCCTGGGAAACCCCATGGGCAGTTCTATTCTGTCCTATAGGGTTGCTATGAGTTGGAATTGACTCGACGGCAACTGGCTTGGTTTTTGGTTTTCATTTCATCGTACAGCTATACTACCATTTGTTTATCCATTCAAGGTGCTGTTGTTGCTGGGTGCCACGGAATCAGTTCCGATTCATAGCAACCCGATATACAACAGAATGGAAACACTGCCTGGTCCTGTGCCATCCTCACAATCATTGTTTTGTTTGAGTCATTGCTGCAGCCACTGTGTCAATCCATTTTGTGGAGGGGCTTCCTCTTTTCTGCTGACCCTCCACTTTACCAAGCATGATGTCCTTCTCCAGGGACTGATCCCTCCTGATAACATGTCCAAAGTATGTAAGATGAAGTCTTGCTATCCTCACATCTCCTTAGACTGGGTTTTCAATTTTTGGAAAAGAATATAAACAATGATATGAATATTCATGTACTAGTCTCTGTGTGGATTTATGTTTTCATTTCTTTGGGGTAAATGTTTAAGAGTGGGATTTCTAGGATGTATGGTAAACATATCTTTAACTTTAAAAGTTAACTGCCAAACTGTTTTCCAAAGTGGTTATATCATTTTGCATTCCCACCAGTGATGTATGAAAATCCCAGTTGCTCTACACCTTTTCCAATAAAAACATAAAATATTTATGTACGTGTGTTTATTATTTTACATATAATAAAGAAACTATATTACATTTATATAAAAATATAAAAATTGGAAAAGTTTCAGTCTTTTTAATCTTAAGCATTTGAATTCAATGAGTAGTGGTATCTCATTCAAGTCTAATCTGATTTTCCCTAATGACTAATAACGTTGAGCACCTCTTTATATATGCTTATAGGGATATATGAAGTCCTGGTGGGGCAGTGGTTAAGAGCTATGGCTGCTAATCAAAAGGCTGGCAGTTTGACTCCATCAGCTGCTCCTTGGAAACCCTATGGGGCAGTTCTACTCTGTCCTATAGGGAGGGCCGTTATAAGTCAGAATCGACTCGCTGGCAACAGGTCTGGTTTTTTTTACAGGCATGTATATCATGCTTCCAGGCACGTGTATCACGCTTCCAGGCATGTGTATCATGCTTATAGGCATATATATCACGCTTATAGGCATACATATCACTCTTATAGTCATTTATATCATGCTTATAGGCATATATACCACCTTTGGTGAAGTGTCTGCTGAAATCTTTTGTGAACCCACTTTTAGTCAGGTTGTTTTCTGGTTACAGAGTTATAACATTATCTTATATATTCTAAACAGAAGTCTATTATCTGATAGATGTTTCTGAGGAGAAGTTATAAATTTTGATGCAGTCCAATTTATTACATTTACTTTTATGCTTTTTGCGTCATATGTAAGAAGTCCTTGTCTAACTCAAGGCCACAAAGGTTTTCTCCTATATTTTCTTCTGAAGTTTTATAGTTTGGGCTCTTACATTTGGATGCATGCTCTACTTTGAGTTCAATTTTGTATATGGTATGAAGCAGGGATTGAGGTTCTTTTTTTTTAAAACATATAAATATTCCAATTATTTTGGCACTGTTTATTAAAGATTTTCCATTCCCCCAGTGAATTACCTTAACGCCTTTACTGAAAATCAATTGCCTATATACGTGTTGGTCTATTTCTGGACTCTATTCTGTTCCGCTGATTTTATATATACATATAGACATATATACGTGTGTGTGTGTATACACATTCACCTATTCTTTTGTCAATACTGTACTGGCTTGATTATTATATCATTATAGTAAGTCTTGAAATCAGGTGGTGCAACTCCTTCAACTTCGTTCTTCTTTTACAAAATTATTTTAGCTTAAATTTAGAATTTTTGCTGACATTTCCATGTAGATTTTACAATCAGCTTGTCAATTTTACAAAATAGCCTGCCAGGATTTTATCAAGATTGTACTGACTCTATACAACAATTTGGGGAGAAATGCCATATTAAAAATTATTGAGTCATCCAAACTTTAAATACAATATCTATTAGTTTTCTCCAACTCAGTTTTGACAATTATTTCTTCAAATATTTTATATGTTCTCCCTCTCTCAATTCTTCCTGGGACTCCAGTCATGCAATATTAAATTGCTGATCTGGTACCATAGGTTACTGATGTTAAATGCAAATTGCAAGGCCTTAAACTAAGGCTAAAGGCCATTATATCCACCCACTCCTCTAAGTATTTTACTGCTCCAACCTTCTATTTAGCAAGCTATACATTTATATCACACTAGCTCTGCTGCTTACCTCCCCTATTCCCTGGCACAGGAAAATGCCTTTACACATTAAGCTTTAAGGTTATATCACTGGCTTTATTAATTAATTTAAACAGATAAATAATTAATTGTATTTCAGATCTAAGTTTCTCTCTCCTGAGAAACCTGGTATACTTCTTTTTATCATCTGAGAATTATATAGCTCACCATGTTCCTTTTTCAGTCCTCCCCCGCACCAGGCATCTTTTCTGCTGAAAGTGAAGAGAATTCAAAGCACTTACTGATGAAGACCAAGGACTACAGCCTTCAGTATGGATTACACATCAACATAAAACAAAAATCCTTACAACTGGACTGATAAGCAACACTGCGATAAATGGAGGAAAAATAAGAGTTGTCAAGGATTTCATTTTACTTGGATCCACAATCAACACCCATGGAAGCAGCGGTCAAGAAATCAAATGACGCACTGCATTGGGCAAATCTTCTGCAAAACACCTCTTTCAAGTGTTAAAAAGCAAAGATGTCACCTTGAGGACTAAGGTGCGCCTGACCCAAGCCATGGTATTTTCAATCACCTCATATTCATGCAAAAGCCGGACAATGACAAGGAGCAGCGAAGAACTGATGCCTATGAATTATGGTGTTGGCGAAGAATACTGAATATGCCATGCACTGCCAAAAGAACAAACAAATCTGTCTTGGAAGAAGTACAGCCAGAATGCTTCTTAGAAGCAAGGGTAGTGAAACTCTGTCTCACTTACTTTGGACATATTATCAGGAGGGACCAGTTCCTGGAGAAGGACATCATGCCTGGTGAAGCAGAGGGTCAGCAAAAAAGAGAAAGATCCTCAACAAGATGGACTGACACAGTGGTTGCAACAACGGGCTCCAAGAGCAATGATTGTGACGATGGTACAGGATCCACCAGTTTTTCATTCTGTTGTACATAGGGTTGTTACGAGTGGGAACCAACTCAATGGCACCTAACAACAACAAGAATCAAACTAGCTACTTAATCACATTAAAATCTTACCTATACAACCACTGTCAGGTGCCATCGATTTGTTTCATATCGACCCTAGGTACAAAAGAACAAAACACTGCCCAGTCCTATGCCATCCTCATGATCGTTGCTATCTTCGAGCCCATTGCTGCAGCCACTGTGTCAATCCATCTCGTGAAGGGTCTTCCTCTTTTTTGCTGACCCTCCACTTTACCAGTCATGATGTCCTTCCTCAGGGACTGGTCCCTCCTGATAACTTGTCCAAAGTATGTGAGATGAGGTCTTGTCATCCTTGCTTCTAAGGAGCATTCTTACGTCTTCCAAGACCAAGTTGTTTGTTCTTCTGGCAGTCCACGGTATATTCGATATTCTTTGCCAACACCACAATTCAAAGGCACCAATTCTTCATCTTCCTTATTCATTGTCCAGCTTTAGCATGCACATTAGGCGACTAAAAACACCATGGCTTGGGTCAGGTGTACTTTAGTCCTCAAAGTGGTATCTTTGCTTTCAAACACTTTAAAGAGGTCTTTTGCAGCAGAATTTGCCCAACACAATGCATCTTTTGATTTCTTGACTGCTACTTCCATGGGTGTTGATTGTGGATCCAAGTAAAATGAAATCCTTGACAACTTCAATTGTTTCTCCGTTTATCATGATGTTGCTTATTGGTCCGGTTGTGAGGATTTTCGTCTTCTTTACGTTGAGGTATAATCCATAGTGAAGGCTTCATCAGTAAGTGCTTCAAGTCCTCTTCAGTTTCTACAAGCAAGTTGGTGTCATCTGCATAACACGGGTTGTTAATTAGTCTCCCTTGAATTCTGATGTCCCATTCTTCTTCATATAGTCCAGCTTCTGTGATTATTTGCTCAGCATACAGATCGAATACACATGGTCAAAGGATACAACCCCGACACACATCTTTCCTGACGGTAAACTATGCAGTATCCCCTTGTTCTGTTTGAAAGACTTCCTCTTGATCTATGTATAGATTCCTCATGAACACAAGAAAGAAAAGATCAAATCTATACAACAGAAGATGGATTATAATCTACTGGATAGAATAGTATCAACCATGTTTTTGCTAACTGTAACGTAGAGCATTTTCTTCTTAAGTGTAACAATTCAGGCCAGTCTAGAGACCAAGAACTCAGGGTTCGGCGTTAAGCATCAAAACAAAAATCTGCATTCAAATTTTGTCTCTAATTTAAAAACAATGTGATCTTGAACAAGTTTCTAACTTCCGAGATCTTCAGTTTCCTTCACTGTAAGATGGGAAAAATATATCATCCATCCACCCTTCTTTTCATCTAACAAATAACTGAGTCTTGCTTTGTGCTACGTACTTGGTTTAATGAGCGCATCCTATTCCCATGCCCCACCAGTATAAACAGAAATGGGTTCCTCCCTTCTGGAACTTACAATTTAGTCTACAGGTATTAAATGAGAATTAAATTAGGTCATACACATTGGCACAGTACTAGACACAATTAAGTCCTCAGTAAATGGTGACTGTTATTTATACTCTGGAAGTGGCAGAATTCTTCACTTTAAAAAGATGTCACATATGATAAGATTTTCTCTAACTGCTAAGGCATTTTCACCTGATAGACCTTATTATAATTTCAAGGATGCATCTGAAGTGCAAATGGATATTCTTCTAATGATAAAGAAGAACTAGGAAGATAAAAATTAAGAGGTGTTATTGTATTTGTTTTGTAACTAGGCTAAGTCTGAAGAACTTTTAAGGAATATTTGTCTAAACAAAGCAAAATAGAAGTCAAGAGTTCATAGGAAAATGTATTAGTACAACATAAAAAATTAAGATTCACTGATAGTAGCAGGAGCCATGTAACTGAGCCTGCATGTATCCATCTATACATGCATTCTTCCTCTTTAACTGGTTATTCTAACAGTCCTAAAAGAAGTTTTATTCCATTTGTGGTCAAAATGAGTTTTCCATCCAATTAAAACTATACATTAAAAAGATTGAGTCCTTCATTTTAATAGAATATCTTTTTATAATTGCAATTTCGTTTTCTTTTTTTTTTTTTAGAACAGCCGAATTTTCAATATGGGAACAATATAGTTTCACTTTTTATTTTATGGCACAGGTTTAATCTATAAGTTACCTATATACAGAGTGAGTCATCCTTTCAAGTGTTAAAAAGTCAGTTTTTCTGTATGTTTTGCAGAAAAGGATCAACTATATTTCAAGCATATTGTTTGTAAGCTGGAAAATTTCCTTTTGGAAATTTTTCTTTTTAAAGAGTATTATGAGAATGTGATAAATATGGTTATTAGCAGAATTATAACTGATTAATATAAAGTAAAATAAAAAGTAACATTTTAGTAATTATTTTAAAAGTAAAATCAGCTCTAAGAAAGTTTCAATTCTCAATAATGTCAATTAAGATATATTTGGTCTTTAGAAACCAAAGAGCAGATCAAAGAAAAACATTTTAGCAGAAAATCAAATAGAAAAATAAATTCTGAATTGTACAGAAGCACATTAATAAATCTCCAAATGACCCCTTTATTAATAGTGACTCTGGGACGACATTTTTATTTTATAAGAGGAATAAACACAAACTTCTATGTCAAACATCATGTTGCAGACATATACATGCCCTTTTAAAATTATTTCCATGAATATCACATAAGATATCCCTAAAGATATTTATAAAAAGGAAACCAAGGCTCAGTTATTTTTAACTCATCTTATCTGGATTATAATAGGTTAAGAAAGCAGAGGTAAAGAAAGTAAATAATTACATGGAGTTCCATTGCATCTGTACCAAACTATCTATCCTATCCTGCTATATAACAATGCTGGCATATGTGAAACTTACATACTTCTCAAACAAGTATTTGAAAATATTTAATTACAAGTACCTTCTGATAAAATAACAACTATGGGTAATGGAAAGAAAACCAAACTAGGAAACAAGACAGTAAGTTTCAAGTCCTGTCTGGGCCTCCAAGGGTAAAACAGATCACAAAACACTCAAATTAAACATCTGTAAAATAAGGGATTTTGGTAAGATGATATGTGGTGTACCTTTCAGTTTTAAAATTCTATCACATTATGCACTCAAATAACCATTCCAAAAGCACAGTGTTCATTCATTATATTTTAAAGTAAATTCAAAATATCAATTTGGAGGATAGTAGCATAGCCGCATCATTTATTATCACACATTAATAGGAAATGCTTCTGTTTGACCTTTGTTACTACCTGCAATGCTACACAGGAAGAGACCACTAGTAATAATTAAAGAACAATAAAAATAAAGCACTTCCTTTGAATTTACCATGGGGAAATACTTTTTTCCTTCTTTGATAAGCAGAGAAGATTCTGGAAGTCAGACTAAACCTGACCTTTGGACTTAAAAAATAAAGCTACTTTATACTGGGAGGGTAATTTTCATGTTATGATTAGAATCTATCAACCTTTTTTTAACCACCATTCACATACTTCATTATAGTGAATCATCAGTATTTCAAAGAAAAAAGCTCAAAATTACCTTTTTATTAGTCATTCCCTAAAAAAAAAAAAAAAAAAAAAAAAGAGGTATCTGCAGACTTTTATAGGCTGGACTAGAATTTTTTTTTGTGTCAGAAAATAAAAATGATAACAGTACCTTTATTTTCTTTCTTGAGAAAGTTAATCTACTCATTGAAAAAGGAGAATTACGAATCTTTGGTTTAGATTAGTGGTTCTCAAAGTGTGGTCCACAGACCAGCAGCATCACCATCACCTGGCAACTTGCTGGAAATGCACATTTTTGGGTCCTACTCCAGACTCACTGAATCAGAAATTCTGGGGGCAGGCCTGGTAACCTATGTTTTAAAAGCCTTCTGTAATGGTTAAGATTGTGTGTCAACTTGGCTGGGCCATGATTCTCCCTACTTATGTGTGATCACTCACATGATGGAATCTGCTGTGAGTAGCCAATCGGAAGAAAGGGAATTTCCTTGGAGGTGTGGCCTCCATCCGAATATAAGCAGACGTTCTGGCTTTTTGCATGCTCTGGATCCTGCAGGAGCCTCCTGTTTTTGGACTTCAGCTATCAGTTTATTGGCTGATCTTGGGATTCATGGATCTTCACCACCTGTGAGTGTGACCCCTGCTCTCCAACCTGCCAATGTTGGGTTCACCAGCCCCTGCAACTACATGAATCAGGAGAAGCCTTGCAGTCTTGCCTGCCAATCTTGGGATTTGTCGATCTTCAAAGCCTGTGAACAAGAACTCTCCTCTCCAATCTGCCGATCCTGGGTTCTCCAGCCCCTGCAGTTACCTGAATCGGGAGAAGCCTCTATTCTGATCCACAGACTTGGAATTTTCCAGCCTCTACAATCACATGAGCCATTTCCTTGATATAAATCTCTCTCTATATTTGTACACTTCACTGGTTTTGCTTTTCTAGAGAACCCAGCCTAAGACACATCCCAAGGTGATTCTGCTGCACCTCAAATTTAGTCAATACTTTATTTCAGTGATCTACTTTCTAATACACATACATTTATTTTCTGCATATATCAAGTATGCAACTAAATGGGTAAATATAATTTTAAATATAAACCCAAACCTTATAACAGAATGTTATGGCAAAACTTAAGGAAGTAAACCTGTTTTTCCTTTCCTGGTTATTAGTTTTACCTATCTTGCTTAGTTTCTTTCCCTCCTGTCACACTGAAATGCTGACTAGCTCCAGATTTGAGTAGTTGAACATGTAGGTCGTCATTTTTTCAACAAGCTCATACTCAAACTGCAACCTGGAGTCATTTATGTTTCCATAAAACCTCTTAAGAATAAACTAAGTTGTTAAAATAGAAAATTACTGTATTTTTATGCAAATAGCATGCATCTTCTATGTTGGTTTGCCAATCACACCCTCCCACCGCAAGGTATTTTTTAAGTGCTGCTATGCCAATTTTTTTTACATTTATCACTGAAAAAAAAAAAAAAAAAAGGCATAATGTGTTCACAAATATACCTTGCAGGGGAGGGCGGTGTTGGCAAACAAAGTGTGTGTTATTTGCGTAAAAATACGGTAAGTAAAATTAAAAGATGAATGTGTTCATTAAACAATAATTATTAGGTACCTATTTACGTCTCAGCAACTTTTACAGGTTGGGGATATAGCAGTGAGTAAAACACTCCCTGTACTCAGGGAGCTGCCACTTTACTGAATGCTCCACTGTTTTCGGTCTGGTGGTCCTTTTGAAAAAAGGGATATCTTTAACCAGGCATTACAAGTTAGTCTTCTATTTCTCTACTTTTAAGTCCTAATAAATAGTACCAGGGTTCATGCAGATGACAATTTATTCAAGAATTATTTCAGAAAAGTATGACTTTCTTTAAATTCTCTTAATGAATCATGAGTCATGAGCAAATGCAAAAAAAAAAGACAGACAATATAAACAAAACTAAATTCAGTATTTTCAAATAACATTTACAATTTATAGATAATTTTAGTTGTTATAAATTTTATACTTTATAGCTTAAAGCAGTGACTTAAAGCGACTATATACAGAAATATATTCCTCATGATAAATAGAGTATTCTTCTTTCTAGCTTACTGTATTTTTTGTTGTGTTTACCTGAAGATGCTACTTTTCTGTCCAGATTCTTTCCATACCCGTAAGTGTTCTGAGGGGTAGTAATAAAGTTTTAAAACTAACTAAACATAAAAATGTATAAACTGTCAAATGAAAAATTTATTAATGTGTCTATCAAAGCTATAAATACATGAATATATAAATATTCAAGAAATTAAAAAATAACCAAACATATAAATATATAAAAAAGTTATGAGAGTATCTTCAAGTAGACGAATTTGTACAGCTGCAAAACTACTTTGGTAAAGTCCTTTTCTAAACTTGAGTCAAAATCAATTTGATGGCAGTGGGTTTTTTTTTTTTTTTTTTAATACTTGAATTAAAAAAAAAACAAACCCACTGCTTCGTGTTGACCCTATATAAACCTGTTGCCGTTGAGTTGATTCTGACTCAGGGTGACCCTATACGACAGAGCAGAACTACCCCATAGAGTTTCCAAGGAGAAGCTGGTGGATTCAAACTGCCGACCTTTTGGCTAGCAGCTGAATGCTTAACCACTGCGCCACCAGGGCTCCAGAGTATATAAAAAACCCTTAAAAGTCCACAATAAAAAGACAAACAACCCAATTAGAAAATTGACAAAGGATTTGAATAGACACTTCTCCAAATAAGATACACAAATGATACTTCAAAAGATGCTCAATATCATTAGTCATTAGGAAAATGCAAATCAAAATCACACAGAGATACTACTTCAGATTCATTAGGCTGGCTATAATAAAACAGACAATAACAAGTGTTGTTAAAGATGTGGAGAAACTGGAACCCTCATACATTTGGTGGGATTGTAAAATGGTTCAGCCACCTTGAAAAAGTTTCCCCAAATTGTTAAACATGCAGTTACCACATGATGCAGCAATTCTACTTCCAGGTATATAACCAAGAGAATTTAAAACATATGTCCACACAAAAACCTGTACACAAATGTTCATAAAGTATTATTCATAATAGCTAAAAAACGGAACCAATCCAAAATGACCATCAATGGATGAACAAAGTGAGATATAACCATATGATGGAAAATTATTTGGCCATAAAAAAGGAGTGACATTCTGATACGTGCTACAAAATGGATGAAGTCTGAAAACACGCTAAGTGAAAGAAGCCAGACACAAAATGTCACATATTGTACGACTGTATTTGCATGAAATGTCCAAAAGAGGCAAATCCATAGACAGAAGGTAGATTAGTAGTTGCTAAGTTGGTGGTTCATACTCATCCAAAGGTACCTTAGAAGCAAGGTCTGGTGATCTGCTTCTGAAAGGTCACAGCCTTGAAAACCCTGTGTGGTGCAGTTCTACCCTGTACACCTAGGGTCATCATGAGTCTGAATCTGCTTGAGGGCAACTAACAACAATAACAACAGGGGCTGGGGAGAGGGGAATGGGAGTAACAGCTAATGGGTATGAGATTTCTTTCTGGGGTGATGTAAGATGTTCTAAAATTAGACACTCGTGATGGTTGCACAACTAAAAATCACTGAATTGTACACTTTAAAAGAGTGAATTTTATGTCATGTGAATTATATTTCAATAAAGCTGTTACAAAAAACATTATCATAAAAATGATTATTAAGGGAGTTGAAGCTGGTTATAATAAATAAAACAAATTAGTGAAAATATTGATAAGGAGACTATGCTGTTTCCACATCAAAGAAGAGTGCCTTGATCTGGCTACAGACATGGACAAGAGAGGTTAGACTATGAAAATATAACGGAAGGAGAAAGCTGCACATGTGGGACATATGAGATGGATAAGCTTACTATATTAGCAGGTTTGTGATACTAAAGAACCAAGCAGCTGGTAGTAACACTGACAATAAACTAAAATGTAAGGTCTGGTAAAGGCATTGGGGAGGATAGGAATTTTATTGAGCTGTAATGTGCAGATGACACCACCTTGCTTGCTGAAAGCAACGAGGACTTGAAGAACTTATTGATGAAGATCAAAGACTGTATACAACCTTTAGCATGGATTATACCTCAACATAAAGAAAACAAAAATCCTCATAACTGGACCAATAAGCAACATCATGATAAACAGAGAAAAGATTGAAGTTGTCAAAGATTTCATTTTACTGGGATCCACAATCAACACCCACGGAAGCAGCAGTGAAGAAATCATTGCATTGGACAAATCTGCTGCAAAAGACCTCTTTAAAGTGTTCAAAAGCAAAGATGTCATTTTGAGGACTAAGGTGCACCTGACCCAAGCCACGGTGTTTTCAATTGCTTCATATGCAAGTGAAAGTTGGACAATGAATAAGGAAGACCAAAGAATTTGATGCCTTTGAATTAACGTGTTGGAGAAGAATACTGAATATACCACGGACTGCCAGAAGACGGAACAAATCTGTCTTGGAAGAAGTACAGCCAGAATGTTCCTTAGAAGGATGTAGAGACTTCGTCTCACGTACTTTGGACACGTTATCAGGAGGGACCAGTTCCTGAAGAAAGATATCATGCTTGGTAAAGCAGAAGGTCAGTGAAAAAGAGGAAAACCCTAATGAGATGGACTGACACAGTGGCTGCAATAATGGGCTCAAATAATGGGCACAGGACTGGGCAGTGTTTTGTTCTGTTGCATGCAGGGTAGCTATGAGTTGGAATCGACTTGACAACACCTAACAACAATTAATTTTCAGGGTCTTTAGGTTACCAAATGGTAACAGGCTAAGTATTGATGATAAATACTTTTCTAGTAGAGTGGAGAAAGAAAAAAAATAAGATTAGAAACATCAGCTGGGGAGTCATTCATGCATATGTATTAGATAAAACCAAAGTATATACAATAAGCTTTCTAAGCAGGTCTAAAGGAAGAAGGGCAGAAGTCCCATCACCTCATTCTTGGAGGATACTCATAATTACCTTCTCATTCCTTCACTCTGTTCTTCAAACAGCTGTCTGTGGCATGTGGGTAGGATAGTTTGAAGTGCTGCAGGTGTTTGCAATTTCCTTTCTCAAGGTCACAGGTGACCTGCCTGTGCACTAGAAAAACCACAGCTTCTGGGCCCCTTTCTTCCCACCAAACCCCAAGATCCCCTTCTCACATCCAGATTGCTCACTGGTACTTATGTGTCTTTAATCCACTCAACAGAATTGAAGTCCCACTATTTCCAGGAAATATTCTAAGACATTGTCCAATAATCTCTAAGTGTATCTGTTTGAAGTATTTTGGTGGGTGGATGGGATGTTTTCTTAGATAACTTTCATAGTAAATTTATTAAGTGGAGGAATCTGTATTTGGCTATGTCCCTCACCCCTTCCCCCGTCAAATCAAGGCCTTCATGAGCCCTCACAGCTGTCCTTTTGGCCTTTTTAGCAGTGCCCAGTTGTTCACACCCTTCATTACCACATCTCCAGCCTAATCCCATCAAGTTATTTTTGTGATCTTAAAAAGATCAAATGTACAGTACATATCAAGGCTTTAAAACTATAAATTGTTCTGTATGTGTGAACTACTGTTAATATTACCTTGTCGCTATGAGTCAGAGTTGACTCGATGATGATGATGGTGGTTTTCTTTTTTGTTTATGGAACTGCTGTCATTTCTACAAGTCTGCTTTTTGCCACTGAGTGACATTAGAGTTTACTGGTTTATACACATAAACTGATTCTGCTTTTAGTGAGTTAATGTAATAGTTGGATCATCTACCATAAAGTATTAACACATTAAATTTAAATGTTTCTAGAAGACCCTTAAAGCCCTGTTGTGCCTCAGTTTCCCCAAGTGTCAAATGAAATAATAATAATAATAATAATACCTTTACCTTATAGAATTATTATGAAATCCAAATGGGATCATCCACATAGACACTTTTCATAGTGCCTGGCATATAGTAAGTTCTCAATAAATGTTAGGTAAAATTATTATTATTTCACTCCTAAAGTTCTTTGAGTTATTTTATAGGAATGGTATTTTGTAGTATAATAGTTCCACAGAGCACCCACAGCTATAAACGTGGTCATATTTTCCAAACAAAATAATAGATCTACTAACGCCAACATCATCTCTGGAAAAAAGAAAAATTATTTCCAGGTTTGGTAAAATAAGGTCCAAATCCAAAAAGTGCCCTCAGAGAAGTCTGCCCACGTTGCCATAAGATATTACTAGGCATAAATATGGTGACGGGAAAATTTTATGAAGTTTCATTAAAAACACAGAACATGAGGTTTCATTTCCTCTAGGGATTTATCTTACTTAATCTCTAGGCATCAGACTAATCTGTGACCCGATTATGTGGCTATACCAAGGAGTGTCTGTGTTAGTGACTGCTGTGCTGCTGTCTGTGTCAAGGACTGATCTCCGTGCTGAGGACCCTGAGACAATGATGACAGGATAAAGAGTATCACAGGAAGAAGAAACCCAGTGAACTCGTGTGTTTATCATGGTAAAAAAAGAACCTATGGAACATTAGTGGTGGCAGATGGTAGATGTCCACCTAGGCAGGGAAAGCAATGTACTGGTTTGATACATTTTGATTACATTTCTCCCAAAATAGAAAATAATATTCCCTAAGATTATGAGTGTTAAATGTTTTTCTTGTAAAACTTCCCGAATTATTGTCTCCTTCATTTTATGGCATGAGCAACTGAAGTTTGAGTTTCTGCTATGGACGAGATTTATGCTTCCTTAAAGTGATCATATTTTATACCGACTGGAAAAGGAAAATTTTAAATAAGCTTAAATAATCACCAAACTGTATTTGAAAACACATGCTATAAATGCTTTGTTAAAGTACAACACTGAAATTGCCATTAAATAATAACCCCCAAACAAAATGACTTAAAAGTAAAAACTTCAACTGCCAGCAGATAAAGAAATTGTTGTTATTTTGATTTTGTCCACTCTTCAATATTTTTCTAATGTTTCCAATAAAGACAATTTATAAGCGGCATTATAAAATCTGTCAATGTTGCAGAGTTTGGGAGAGATACAAAACTTAGGAGATACAAACCTGTAGGGTCTCACTCTGGGGAAGAGAAATAGACTGTAAACTAAAATTACAGTACAATGTGGGAAAGACTATACAAGAAGTGTGAAGGGATCCCGGGGTGATGCAGAGGAGAGAGTGTCTCATAAAGCCTGAGGTGGGTATGGGAAAGCTGGCAAGGGGTGATGAGAATAATCAAGTTAAGGCTTCACAGATGTGATACTTTTACTGGAAATACAAGCAGAAATTTCCTAGAAGGAGGAAGAAGAAAGGGGAGAGGGGAAGGAATCCCAAGCATACAGACAATAATAATAATAGCTAACATTTACGAAGCACTTACTTTGTGCCAGGCCCTGTTCTAAGCGTTTTACACGTATTAAATGCATTTAATTCTCACAACAATCTTTTAAGTAGGCATCGTAATCTCCATTTTTATAGACAAGGAAATTGAAGTACAAAGAGGTAAAGAACTCTGCCTGAAGTCACACAGAATAAAAGTGGCAGAGCCAGGACGTGAAGCCAGGTAATTTGGTTCTGGAATGAGTGTTCTTCTGATATTGTCTCTCAGTGTGAGAGACCCAGGCACATTTAAGAAACTCTAAGTAGATCAGAAATGCCCGGGTGAATACTGGGGAAAAGGCTGGAGATAAGTTTAGAAAGGTAGTAGAGGGCCTCAGTGACTTGCTAAAAAGCTTGGTTTTCAACTGGGAAGTGAAGGGTCACAGCACTGGATCTTCAATATATAATTCTATCTGCGCTTTGGATGAACAGCTCTGTGGAGAATGGATTTGGGAGGTGGGGAGGAGTCGTCTGACTCCTGACTTAGTTTTATCCAATGATTCTGGGTATCTAGCTCCTTCCTGGATGGGCTCTGGATATCTGTTGTGCATGCTCTCCACCATGATGATACATATGATCTCCCACATATGAGCCTGAGCCTTCTGACGGCTGGATTTTCCTCCTGGACCCCGAATCTGTAGAGTACAGCTGTATGAAGCACAACAAATTTAGATCTTCAAACGCAGATTCTTTTCTGTAATCTTTTTGTTGTTGTTGTTGTGTATTGTTGTAGTTTAAATGAAAGTTTACATTTCAAGTTAGACTCTTATATAAATAAATATTTATACATACATTGTTATGTGACCCTAATTGCTCTCCCTATACTGTGACAGCACATTCCTCCTTTCCACCCGATTTCCCATGTCCATTCAACCACCTCCTAACCCTGCCTTCTCATCTCACCTCTAGACAGAAGCTGCCGGTTCTAGCTCATGTATCTACTTGAGCTAAGAAGCACACTCTTCACAAGTATCATTTTATGTCCCACAGTCCAATCTAATCTTTGTCTGAAGAATTAGCCTCGGAAATTATTTTAGTACTGGGCTGACAGAGAATCCGGGAGCCATGCTTTCCAGGGTTCCTCCAGTCTCAGTCAGACTAATTAAGTCTGGTCTTTCTAACAGAGTGAGTTCTGAACCCCACCTTTCTCCTGCTCCATCAGGGACTCTCTGTTGTTTTCCCTGTCAGGGCGGTCATTGGTGGTAGCCAGGCACCATCTAGTTCTTCTGGTCTCAGGCTGATGAAGTCTCTGGTCTATGTGGCCCTTTCTGTCTCCTGGGCTAAAACTTTCCTTGTGTCTTTGGTGTTCTTCATTCTCCTTTACTCCAGGTGGTTGGGACCAATTGATGCATCTTAGATGGCTGCTTATAAGCTTTTAAAACTCCAGACACCACTCACCAAAGTAGGATGCAGAACATTTTCTTAATCAACTTTGTTATTCCAATTGACCTAGATGTCCCCTGAAACCATGGTCCCCAGACCCCTACCCCTGCTACTCTGTCTCTCAAAGTGTTTGACTGTATTCAGGAAACTTCTTAGCTTTGGCTTAGTCCAGCTGTGCTGATTTCCCCTGTACTGCACGCTGTCCTTCCCTTCACCTAAGATAATTCTTATCTACTATCTAGTTAGTAAATAACCCTCACCCTCCCTCCCCACCCTCGTAACCATCCAACAATGTTCTCTTCTGTGTTTAAACCTTTTCCTGAGTTCTTTTAATAGTGGTCTTATACAGTACTTGTCCTTCTGTGACTGACTAAATTCACTCAGCATAATGCCCTCCAGATTCCTCCATGTTATGTTTCACGGCTTCATCGTTGTTCTTTATCGTTGCGTAGTATTCCATTGTGTGGATATACCATAATTTGTTTATCCATTTATCTGTTGATGGGCACCTAGGTTGTTTCCATCTTTTTGCTATCGTGAACAGCGCTGCAATGAACATGGGTGTGCATGTATCTATTTGTGTGACGGTTATTTCCCTAGGATATATTCCAAGGAGTGGGATAGCTGTATCCTATGGTACTTCTATTTGTAGCTTTTTAAGGAAGCACCAAATAGATTTCCAAAGTGGTTGTACCATTTTACATTCCCATCAACATTGTGCAAGTGTTCCAGTCTTTCCACAATCTCTCCAGCATTTATTATTTTGTGTTTTTTGGATTAATGCTAGCCTTGTTGGGGTGAGATGATATCTCATTGTAGTTCTGATCTGCATTTCTCTAATGGCTAACGATCGTGAGCATTTCTTCATGTGTCTGTTAGTCACCTGAATATCTTCTTTGGCAAAGTGCCTGTTCATATCCTTTGCCCATTTTTTAATTGGGTTATTTGTCTTTTTATTGTTGAGGTTTTGCAGTATCTTGTAGATTTTAGAGATTAGATGCTGATTGGATTAGTCGTAGCCAAAAATTTTTTCCCGGTCTGTAGGCTGTCTTTTGACTCTTTTGGTGAAGTCTTTTGATAAACATAAGTGCTTGATTTTTGGGAGCTCCCAGTTATCTAGTCTCTCTTCTGGTGCATTGTTACTTATGGTTCGTATTCTCAAACACAGATTCTTTTCTGAGATCTAAGACTGCATTGCCAGTTCTCTAGTTCATGGCCCACAGTGACCTGAAATTTAGCATGTCTAAAACTGAATCTATTATTCTCAAAAAAGCATCTTCCCTTTCTTTTTTTTTTTTTTCCAAATCTGTTAGTGGGGTCATCATTCTCTCAGTAACCTATGTTTGCTGTTTTGGGATCATTGTATTTTCATCACTTTTGAGTCCCTATCGTTAGTTCTAATCTCTAATGTTTCTCATAAGTATACTCCCTTTTCCATCTCCACTTATTCAGATCTTTATCACCTCAAGTGTGGACTGCAGTAGCTTCACAGCTCATTTACTTTCTTCCTATCTCCACTCCATCCCTGGTTTCATGAGCTGCTTCTCTTTTAATCTGAAATATTAACCCTTTGATCATATTATTCTCATGCTCAAATGCCTTACTATTGCTTATAATGATAAACTCTTAATTCTTTACCTAACATCTAACAATCTTTATAAATTATACCCAAACCACCTTTTGTAGTCTTCCAATGTCTCACATTCTTTAACTGCTTCAGTCAAACTGTCTATCATCTATATACTTTGTATAATGTCCTTTTGCTATGGTCTCTGGTTACCCTGTTACTCTGGTCTAGAACATCCTATCCCCTTTAAGTCCCCTCCTTCCTTCAAGATCCAGCTTGGGACCTTCCTACGAAATAGCCTTTCCAAACCACTCCAGTCGGGAATTCCTATAGCACTTAACGCCTATGCTATATTCCTACACCTGAGCATAAACTGCCTTGGTGACATCGCTTTCATTATTACGCTGAACTTTTATCTATTTCATGTACTGGGTTTTAACTATTTATAATTCACTTTACTAACAAGACCAAGAGACTCAAAGACACAAACCATATTTCATACATTTTTTTGTATTTCCACTTTTCCTACAGCATTCCCGTACCTATCCAGCGCTTAGTATGGTACTAGCCTCTGCATGCTGCTAATTATTTAGAAAATAAATTCAGCTTACACAACTATTATATTTTAGTTCTCTAGGAATATGAACTCTTCAAAATGTTAAAAGCTTAAAAGTCTGTCAAAAAAAATTCAGCAAAGCCAAAAGAGAACTGGGGGGAAAAGTCTAAGAAAAATCTAAATGTCAGTAGAGTATGCTAATGGGAAAAAAATCAACATAAGCTTCATAATTTATCAGGTCTGGGGGAAAATTAATGTGCAGATACTTATTAAGATAAATGTATTATGGACAACTCACAAGTGATCTTAAAGGAAAATCTATTTTGCATTTAAATCTGAATTTCAATAGAACTGCTTTGAATTGCTACTTTATTGATAAATGAAAACAGGTTCTTTTATGACTCAAGTTATAAAAGCTTACAGTTTATCAGTTCCCTCTCCACCCTGCAATTACCTACAGGAAGAGGCTGGCCATAGGTCTCATTTTATGAGTTTTATAGGTGCGCATTCACCTCATACTGTGAATACCTGGTAAATTCTCTAGATTGGAGAAAATAAACTGCTGATTTTGGATCAAAGACTTTTCACTCATATATTTATCCATAAATATGTTGCCCCAAATATTATGTTAAGATGTTAAACAGGCATATTTTACATGAAATATACGTGTGAAGTATATTACACAAAAGTGTAAGAATGCAATATGCAGTAACCTTGCAAACCTACAGATGGGCTAAACAATGATTATAACCTAACAACAAAACCAACTCAGTGTTATAGAATAATGTTATAGAATAAGTACAGATATCATATAATCTAGAAGACACAGAATAAAATTTAATTTGTATGATTCAAATCAGCATATTTATGAATAACTTTAGTTTTGAGGGCAAGCAACATAACAAACATCTTAGAAATGTTTTTAGAACAATAAAATAATCTAAAACATTAAAGTTTACTAATGATGAAAAACTAGGTGACAAAAATTTATCCATCAGTCCTTATAAAATCTAGGAGTAGAATTGCAGAATGAATTTTAGTAGCTTGTTAAACTGGTCTTAGAATAAAGAATCAACATTTAAATTTCCAGTCAGGCTAGGACTTTTAATTCCTAATGATTAGAGCAACACTAAAACGAATGGCAAATGTGTTCCATATTGGGATAATCCTGATGAGACAGCCTGGACTTTATTCCAACCTGTTGTGATAGATGGGCGGTCTTCTATGAAAATATAAACTGTAATCTTGTAAACTGCCAAACATTCATTTCTTAAAAGAAAATGTGTTCTCACTAATGGGGATGTAGTATATCTGAATAAATTAGGAAGAAAAGAGTAATATCAGTTACTGTTACAGGTTTGGAGCATAGGAGTGTTACATAAATCAGTCATTAATTAGACTAGGCCATATTGATGTTATCTGAAATTGATCGTATTAGTTTTCAGTGGAAGTAATTCAGAAACAATCTTTCTCAAATCATTAACAAGTCTTTATACATTCAGAAAGGCTTACCAAGTGTTAATGTCTTTTATGTGTATACAAATTCCACTAGAAAATATCGAAGGGTATGGTATCTGCTATGCTATTACTGTACATTAAAAGCACATATACTTTACTATGCTCCTCATATCTATCTCTAAGAAGAAAAGACCAAACATGTGGGGGGAACATTTCCTTATGCTACCTGCTATTTCTCTTTTATTTGCAATTAAGTCCTTCATTTAAAGCAAATACGGGACTCAAGCTATGCTGACTTAACTATTAACTAACTTTTACACCTGTCTTTCAGGGTTCAGACAATGACCTCTAATTAATCTCAGTTTGATATTGTACTTAACTTGCTATACAGCCTATAGACAGGTGCAGTGACTACTTCGTAAAGTAGCATGATTTGATTCTGCTCATATAATATAAAATCTAAGGGTTTTAATATTATGATTGTCTGATGTCTTGTTTCCTTTTCCAATAACAGTAAAGTGTCTAGGTGAATATTATTCCAGACAAAAATCAATGAAAAGAAAGCCATACATTTAGGTATCAACCTGTAATTAGGGCATTAGGTACAAATAAAAGAAAACCTGTAACACAAGAGCAGACAAAAGAGGCTACCTAGACAAAAGAGTGTTACCAGGCTGATGTCCGATGGCTCTCCTGTAGTACTAAATGTTAGGTGATAGATCATCAATATCCACAATGGTTTTTTTTTTGGTATTGCACTTCAGGTGAAGGTTTACAGAACAAATATTTTTTCATTAAATAGTCGGTACACATACTGTTTTATGACATTGTTCACAACCCCACGACATGTCAACAAGCTCCCTTCTCGGCCTTGGAGGACTATTTTTTTTTTTTTTTTTGGGAAAACATACACAGCCAAAGATACACTATTTCAAAAATTTCTACATGTACAATGCAGTGACGTTGATTATGTTCTTCCAGTTGTGCTGCTACTCTCACTTTAGATGAAGGTTTACAGAACAAAATAGTTCCTCACTGAACAGTCAGTATACATATTATCCTACGACAATGGTTAAGAACAACACTACATGTTGACACTGTCCTTACTCAACCTTGGGTTCCCTATCACCAGCTTTCCTGTCCCCTTCTGCCTTCTAGTCCTTGCCCCTGGACTGCTGTGCCTCATTAGTCCCATTTTGTTTTATGGGGCTGTCCAATACCCACAATGTTTTGAGGGGGAAAGGTCCTGTCCAAATAATCAGAAACGCAAAGTGTCTTATGCAAAGACAACTGATGTTTTTAAAATATGTGCAGTCAGATAATATGCCTCCCGTTTTATATTTCTTGAAAAAAAAACCTAGGAAATGTACTCTTACGTATGAACAAAATTAAGAGCTCAGCATGCAAACAACAAGCGACAATGAGCAGTATTACTTGTTAAAAGGAGAGTTTTAATTCTTCTTTTTGATGGTTGCAGCATGCCATGTGGGGATTTTTTTTTCCTTTACTTTCTATAAAAGGTATCTCAGAAACAGATATTTATGTCTAAAAGAAATGGATCAGCTTTAGGTCATGGCATCTATTTATACGGAGCAATTTTTTTTGAATCAGTCACAATCTGACAGAAAAGACGAAGTAGAAAGAAATTACACTTGACTGTAAGTCGCTGATCTGATTGATATCCATCGTCCTCAAATATTTTAGTATGTATTTACTACAAATCTGGACATTCTCCTATATGACAATGCATCCATCAAAATCAGGAAAGTAACAGTGATACATTATAATAATCTAATCCGCAAATGGCATTCAAATTTCACCAACTGCCCCAATAATGTCCTTGACAGCAAAAGGATCCAGTCGTCTTTAGTTGCCATCTTTCTTTAGTCTCTTTCAGAAGAGAACAATTTCTTAGTATTTTCATGTCTTTCATGACCTTGACGCTTCTGAAGGTTACAGGCCAGTTATTTTATAGAATACTCCTCAATTTGTGCTTGTCGAATGTTTCTTCATGATTAGATTCAGGTTATTCATCTTTGGGAGGGATATCACAGAAGCGATGACAACTCTTTTCATTGTGTCTTAATCAAGTGGGGTACGATTTCAATGTGTCCCATGACCGATGATGTTCACTTTAATCACTAGGTTAACATGTGTCTGCTATTGTAAAGTTACTCCTTCCCCTTTGTAACAACCAGTATTTTGTGGGAGAGTACTTTGAAACTGTGTAAACAGCCCATTCTGATCAAGCTTTAAATTAATTAATTAATATATATCTATACCTATCTGGATGAATTCATAGGTGCCAATTTTACCCAAAGGGTTATAATCTATTATTAACAACATTTATTTTGAAACTCAAATGCTCTCTGGTTTGACCATTAAAAAAGCCGAACCAGTTGCCATTGAGTAGATTCCAACTCATGGTGACCTCATGTGTGTCGGAGTACAACTATGCTCGATAGGGTCTTCAAGGTCAGGTTTTTCAGAAGTACACCGCCAGGCTTTCCTCCCGAGGTGTCTCTAGGTAGACTTCAACTTGCAAACTTTCAGTCAACAGTCTAGCAAGTTAACAATTTGCACCACCCCACAAAAACCAAACCCAACCCACTGCCACAGAGTCAGCCATATGTTACAGGCTACAACTGAGCTCCATAGGGTCTTCTTGGCTGTGATCTTTATGGAAGCAGATTGTGAGGCCTTTTTCCATGGTGCCACTGGGTGGGTTTGAACCACTAACCTTTCAGTTTTGCCCCACCCAAGGACTCCAATTTGACCAGTGGAAGCCCCTTTAAGCTGACTTCCGTATCTCTTTCAAATGTCTCCATCATTTTTTTAGTGCTTCCTCCTTGCTTTCTGGCACAAAAAAGTGTTCCAAACTCATCTTGTACTTTCCAGTCGCAGTCCTTGGATCAGTCATTTCTCCAAAGATTAGTTCCTTTTTATGGAGAATGGAATTTAGAAGTCAAGATCTGAGTGTTAGCTGTGCTCATTGCTACTGGACTGTCACTGCTCTCAGGCCCTCTCAGTAGACAGAGATAGGAAATGTATGTTATGTGTCTATATCGATTCTCAACATATTAAAAACCATCAGTGCACAACTATACCTCCAATTACAATCCATCTAGTTTTTGCCTTCCCATATTGCTTCTCTGACAGTTGAGAAACCTGGCTTGCAATATCCCTAATATATTTATTTGATTAATTCCCGAATATGTAACATGATCTTAGCTGTCAGCTCTTCTACTTGGATGCCCTCCTCCCACCACCTGGGATACAACACACTACACCAGGCCACATCCTGAGTGGATGACTCCACAGCCCACTTGAGCTTCAGAACCCCACAGCAGGCCACTCCTACATGTATACACCTTCTTCAGCCTGTTTGGACTCTGACACTCTATCCCTACACTGGGCTGCCCTCCTCATCTTGCTTGGGATCTGACACTACACCAGACTGCCCTTGACACAGACATCCTTCTCACACAATTCTGGCTCCCCAAGCTAAGATATCCTTGCTGGGATTAACCCTTCTTACTCTGCACAGGCTTTGACACTCCGCTCTGAGCCCTGGTGTAGATGCCTACCTTGCTCTGACTCATCTAATGTCATTAGGTCCAAACTCTTCAGGAACCAAAGGGAAGGAGAGGATTAGAGAAAGGGCAAGAGTTACATTAATATATAAATATTCCCTTTAGGAAAAAAAACAGAGCTCAGGCAAAATAACCACAACACTGGCAGCAAAAGTCAAACATATTTTCAAAAGAGACTAGGTATAAAGTTAACGATAATTCAGTAATACTTATCTGAATTATATTTAAAGACTGAGAAATAGGGGGAGGAGGGCAGAGAAAAAAAAAATGGAAGAGAATACTAAATGCCTTGTTTCAAATGCAGGGACCCCAAATATACCACTTCACTCCCAATTTTTATCAGAAATGTAAGTTGAAGAATGTTTTTTCAAGAACTTAAAGATAACAAGCAATAGCATTTTTAAAAACGCAAAATATATTTATTCTCTAAAGCAGTAAAAACTATAAAAATCCAAATAAAAACCAAACAACAATATCAAAGTTCTTGTAATAAATGAAAAACAAGAAAGTAAACAATTAAAAAAAGAGAGACTGCACAGAACAAAGTAACAAGAGTGGGTATGTTTTCAGGCTGACCTATATTTACTTAAAGGACACATAATTACATTATAGTGTTATAGGATCTAACTATCCCCTGTAACCATATATTTACTGAAAAGTTCATTCAGAATTCCAAACTGTAATGTCAACAAATACATCTTTCCCTGTTATAGAGACTTGAGAGAGTCTCGTTTACTCATTCTTCACACCTGCTGAGTAGTTGTAACTAGCATCTCACACTCTCCTAGATCCAAGCCGCTCACATGGCAAAGTATTTTCTTTTATGATTAGGCTGATGGAGCAGGGGTTCCATCGAGAGGGAAGTGGGAGTGCTAAGGAGTAGAGAAGAGAGCTGAAAATTGTGGGTTAGGCATGGGGAAGAAGTCATTCAGGGCTCTAGCCTAAGCCATTTTGAAATTCTGGCCCACTCCCTTTCTACTTTTTGTTTTTTCCCCAACCCCAGAAAATGACTTTTAAATCATGGTATCTCTCCTTTGGGGGCCAGTACAGCACACAGTTCAGGCTTATAGACTTGTTAAATTTTTAGACAGACTCCTCCCCATTTACCCTATCTCCAAACAATTTCTCTCTAAAACCTTTAAGGAAAATAAGGGTGCAAAGGTTCAAATAAATGGAAATTAGGAAAAATTATATTTTTTAGAAAATCAGACTTTACCTATCCTGGGGACCAAAGGGCACTGGGTAAGGATCAGACTTGTGATTCTCTTTAGAGCTTATGGATAAGGGCCAAGGTTAACTGTCAGCCACCTGCGAGATTAGAGAGGAGAGGAGTAGAAGAACATGCTTAAAGAGACAGAAGGAGAAATGCAGCTTGTGTTGCCTCAGAAAAACATGAAAAAGGAGCTTGAGGAAATACTAGATGTTTGACTTCCTGTATAAACAAGTTATATTAAACCTTACTGAGTACACAGAGTAGACATATTATTAATATATTAGGAGCTATTATTTAAATTTATCCAACTGGACAAGCACAATCAAAAGGCCAAAAATACCTATACTACTATGTATGAGATTTTGTTCCTAAATCATGAAGTTGTTTTCAGATCATTACAGAACACTGCTGTAAATGATAATACCATAATTTCTCATGATTTCCTATCATCAGGATTTTGTTCTATTACTTCATCATTTCATTAGCATGGGAATCTACAATCAGCCTATAGGGTGCAACAATCAACTGTGCCAGGATGCATTTTTCTGAGTACCAGAATTTACAAACAAATCAGAAATGTAAACACAAGTACCACAGTAGAGCCCACAGGAATAAATTTCAAAAGTATGTAAAATAATCCAATGATTAAATATATTATTCAAATATATTAAAGATAATTTATTTCCCTTAATTGCTAACCTTCAGTCTTTAATATTAAAGAACAAAATTTATATAATGTTATGGCTACTTTTTTTAGCATACTAATTAAAGGATAACTAAAACATATACTATAGCAAAGTATTTTGTTTCATGATTAGGCTGAGGAGTAACTCTTCATACACTGGTCTTTTCTGGAGCCCGATGTATTAAGTTATCAAACATGTTAAATCAATCACATGGATTTATCACCAACAGAAAATTTGTGATAAAATTCAAATAAAGCTTAATACTAAATATTTTCTTAAAAAATGGTATTATCTACCATTTTCAATAGCCCCTAAAAAGATAAAATGCTTAGGAATAAATCTGACCAGGGATGTAAAAAACCTATGCAAAGAAAACTACAAAACACTACTGCATGAAACCCAAAGGGATCTATATAAATGGAAAAACATACCATGCTCATGGACAGGCAGACTCAACATCGTGAAAATGACAATTCTACCCAAAGCAATGTACAAATACAACGCAATCCTGATCCGAATACCAACAACATTCTTCAAAGAGATGGAAAAACTAATCATTAACTTTACATGGAAAGGGAAGAAGCCCTGAATAAGTAAAGCACTACTGAAGAAGAAGAGTAAAGTGGGAGGACTCACACCACCTTGTCTTCAGAACCTACTATACAGCTACAGTAGTCAAAACAGCCTGGTACTGGTACAACGACAGACACATTGACCAATGGAACAGAATTGAGAATCCAGATGTAAATCCATCCACCTAGGCTCACCTGATCTTCGACAAGGGCCCAAAGTCCATCAAATGGGGAAAAGACAGTCTTTTTAACAAATGGTGCTGGCAATACTGGATATCCATTTGCAAAAAAATGAAACAGGACCCATACCTCACACAGTATACAAAAACTACTTCAAAATGGATCAAAGACCTGAATATAAAGCCTAAAACTATAAAGTTCATAGAAGAAAAAATAGGACCAACACTTCAGGCCTTAATACATGGCATTAACAGGATACAAACCATAACCATCAACGCACAAAACCCAACAGATAAGCTAGATAACTGGGATCTTTTAAAAATCAAACACCTATGCTCTTCAAAAGACTTCACCAAAAGAGTAAAAAGAGAACCTATAGACTGGGAAAAAATTTTTGGACAGCACAAGTCAGACAAAGGTCTAATCTCCATAATCTACAAGAAAATCCAACACCTCTACAACAAAAAGACAAATAATCCTATTAAAAAATGGGCAAAGGAAATGAACAGACACTTCACCAAAGAAGACATTCAAATGGCCAACAGACACATGAGGAAATGCTCGCGATCACTAGCCATTAGAGAAATGCAAATTAAAACCACAATGAGATACCATCTCACCCCAGCATTACTGGCATGAATCAAAAACACCAGAAATAACAAATGTTGGAGGGGCTGCAGGGAGATGGGAACTCTTATGCACTGCTGGTGGGAATGCAAAATGATACAACCATTTTGGAAAATGATATGGCGCTTCCTCAGAAAGCTAGAAATAGACATACCATTTGATCCAGCAATCCCACTCCTAGGAATATATCCTAGAGAAATAAGAGTCGTCACTCAAAGAGACATATGCACATCTATGTTCATGGCAGCATTGCTCACAACAGCAAAATGATGGAAACAACCTAGATGCCCATCAACAGATGAATGGATAAACAAACTATGGTACATACACACAATGGAGTACTATGCAACGAGAAAGAACAACAATGAATCTGTGAAGCATCTCGTAACATGGATGAAACTGGAGGACATTATGCTGAGTGAAATAAATCAATCACAAAAGGACAAATATTGTATGAGACCTCTATTGTAAAAACCCATGACCAAGTTGACACACAAAATGTAACAATCTTTGTTGGTTACCAGGGATGGGAGGGGTGGGGGGGAAATACTAAATAGGCAATAGATAAGTGGTATCTTGGGTGAAGGGTGAGACAGTACACAATACAGGGAAAACTAGCACAACCTGTACAAGGAAAGGTCATGGAAGCCCCAGAGACACATCCAAGCTCCCTGAGGGACTGAACTGCTGGGCGGAGGGCTGTGGGGACCATGGTCTTGGGGAACATCTAGCTCAATTGGCATGACACAGCTTATAAAGACAATGCTCTACATTCTACCTCAGTGAGTAGTGTCTGGGGTCTTAAAAGCCTGTGAGCGGCCATCTAAGATACTCCACTGGTCTCATCCCTTCGGGATACAAGGAAAAGATTAGTCCGAAGGACTAATTGTCCACAGCTACCAAGGCCTCCACCAGACTGAGTCAGTACAGCTAAATGGTGCCTGGCTACCACCACTGACTGCTCTGACCAGGATCACAACAGAGGGTTCTGGACAGAGCTGGAGAAGGATGTAGAGCATAATTCTAACTCACAAAAAAAAGACCAGATTTACTGGCCTTAAAGAGACTGGAGAAACCTCGAGAGCATGGCCCCCAGACACCCTTTTAGCTCAGTGGTGAAGTTACCTCCGAGGTTCACTGTTCAGCCTGGGAGTGGACAGCCCCGTAAAACCAAATGAGACCAACGAGGTACAGGAGTCCAGTGACAAGGGCCAGAAGGCAGAACGGGACAAGGAAGCTGGTGACAGGGAACCCAAGGTTGAGTAAGGATACTGTTGACGTGTTGTGAGATTGTTAACCATTGTCATAGGGCAACATTTGTAGTAACTGTTAAATGAGAAACTATTCTGTTCTGTAAGCCTTCATCTTAAGTCAGAATAACAGCACAATTGGAAGAGCGTAGTCAATGTCACTGAACTGTGTATGTAGAAATTTTTGAAACGGTGTATCTTTGGCTATGTGTATTTTCACCAAAAATAAAAGGTTGAGAAGTTAGAGGGTTAATATGTTGTGGGGTTGTTAACCAATGTCATAAAACAACATGTGTACTACTGTTTCATGAGAAACTATTTGTTCTGTAAGCCTTCACCTGAAGTACAATAAAATATATATTAAAGAAAAAAAAAGGTATTATCATATCTTTCTACAACAGGAAAAATAAATCACATGGAGCACTTAAAAAACTTATTGTGCAGAAAGGACAAAAAATAATGAAGAGTAAGATATATTCCAGTATATGTCATCTTATGAAAAAATCTTTCAACTGGGAACTAGAAACTGATGTATATTTTATACCAAATATTATATTCTGAGACTAAAAGTAAAGGGAAATTTAATTTTCTTCTTTCTATATTATATTCTATGATTTTTGAAAACAGGGTAAATACATATTATAGCTGTTAAATGCCTCCAAGTTGTCTGGTAGTAATAGAAGAGGGATTACAGAGGGGATTTCACTTCTATATATAACAAAGTAAAGCAACCCATAAGAGAAATGAAGCACAATGGCTTTCTTTCATTAGTACAAATCAATCACCCTAAATAATGATGGCAGTGCACAAAAGAACACTGATTTTAAAAAAGGCTTAAATCAGTTTGCATAAAGTTACATTACTTTACCAAAACCAAGAAATATCTTTAAAT
Source organism: Dugong dugon (assembly GCA_030035585.1). Lineage (NCBI taxonomy): Eukaryota > Metazoa > Chordata > Mammalia > Sirenia > Dugongidae > Dugong > Dugong dugon. Next base: position 157,986,368 of record CM057464.1, read on the forward strand.
AAAAAATTCTGTTCATAAACCTTAATATAAACAAGTATCCATAAAAACAATGCTGTATTTTATTTTAATCTTGGCAAAAAGAGCAAAAATGAATGTTTCCTTCACTGAGTAGAAAAGATGAGGTTAATTTTCTTTAGGAGATATACGTTTTGGCTAAAGGAAAGTTATAAAAGTTTTCTACAATGGCATTTTGTGTCACTGTAACCAGTGTCATTCTGTAGCTTCCTATCAGTTTTAACGATGCAAAAACAGATTGCCTTACTGTTGGCGCTTCATCTACGGGATGGTTACAAGGCCTTCTTTCTATGCTGATAATCCCTGTGAAAAAGAAAAGACCGTGAATATTTACTTATTATGCCTATCCATTTCATTTTGAAAACATTTATTTTAGTAAGGCATGATTCCTACAGCTTATAAGAAAAATGCTTCTCTCAGATGGCAGGATCCTTTAAAGTCGTATCACGCATCCTTTGGTCAGAAACAGTTGGAGGGTTAGCTAAGAGACTTGACTCAAGGTTAGTTGAGCCAATTTTCCCATTCAAGTGGCAACCAGCAATAGCACAAGATGTGCCCATATCCTACTTTCAGCTCAAAATGATACCATTATCTGGGCTCTCCTGCTGTTCTTCCATGAAAGTTTTATTTCTGACTTGAGGTCATCAAGTTTTCATAAAGAAATGATCTCAAAGGCTATGAAAGGAATCATTTCTTTATTTTCTCAAAAAGAATAAATACATCTATTTGAATTTCTCTTTGATCATCTGACTTCCTACGATGACATATTCTGCTATTTACTGTATTCAAACACCATGGAGTATCTGAAGAAAAAAAATTTCTCTGATTCTCTCCTTTAAAACGATAACACTGATTGTTAAACTTGGAAAAAAAATTCTTTTATCATGTGTGGATTTATCTTTTCTGTTCCCAATGTTCTCTACTGTATTTCTTTGTAATAAATAGCCTTTAAGGATAAAACACATTGCATCCCATCTGTAAAGATACTGGTTCAAAGTTTAGCTAAAGTAAAAATGAACACAGGTGTAGGTCTCATTTACTTTTCAATCTCTGCCCATCAGTAAACCAACATCTGGGTTGGCAAATTAGAATAAAAACCCATTGCCACTGAGTTGATTCTGATTCATAACAACCCTATAGGACAGAGTAAACTGCTCCATAGGGTTTCCAAGGTTGTAAATCTTTACAGAAGCAGACTGCCACATCTTTCTCCCACGGAGCAGCTAGTGGGTTCGAACCATTGACCTTCTGGTTAGCAGCCAAGCACTTAACCACTGCACCATCACCTTATTAGTTTGTTCAAATAACACTAAAGGCTGTCACATGCAGGGCTGGTTACAGGTGAGAACTGCAATGTACTGTTAATAGCAATTAGCAAAAGTTCTAGTTGAAACAAAATGCTAGTTCCTCTCCTTTTTAAGTATTTAATTCATTTTTCCTTAACATATAACAAGAGATTAAGCAAGATCCACAGAAAATAATCACTTTTTAAAATCATTTAGCAAGCACTCATTCAAAATAAACAAAGTATTGCAAAACATGATAAAAATTATATATTTTTTGTTTCGCTTAAAAAATTCTCTCAACATCTACTGTAGAAGGCACCATTCTACCTTCATTCAATCAACTACTATTTACTGAGTCGCTACTTGGCACTAAGGGATAAAAGATGAATGAATAAATTATGATTTCTAACCTCAAGAGCTAAGTCTAATAAAACAGAGATGTCCATTTTTTGAAGAAATATCACAGAACATATTAACAAGGTTTTGTCTTAAGTGTAACAATAAAGTCTTAAACGAAATTCTGATGGAAAGGCACATTTTTATTTATAGAGTAACAGTGACCTTTTAAGTTTTTTAAGCTGAAGAATTAACAAAAAAAATTTTTTTAATAGGCGAGTAAATATATTTTGGAAAATATTCAAATAATGCAGATTCTTGTTTTTTTAAGATTTTAAAATACAGAAGTATACAGAACAAACCGTGAAATCCCCATTTTCCCAGCCCCCACACTTCCACACCCCTTCCTAGCTGCAACCACTGTGAACAGTCTGGCAAGACACATTGGCTTTTAAATGTGTGTGGTCGGTCACACCATGGGGTTCAGGAAGTAGCAACTTCTTACATGTGTGGTCTCACTATTGTCCTCTTACTGCTATAAACCTGACCTAGCCTGATAATAATTTAAAAATTCTTATCCAATTAGAAACCAAACACCAAACCCATTGTCACTGAGTTGATTCTGACTCACAGCGACCCTATAGGACAGAGTAGAACTGCCCCATAGTGTTTCTAAGAAGCATCCAATTAGAAATGAATTTAAAATGATGGGGGGGAAAAAAACAAAACAAAATATATCCAAATTCTCAACTGACAAAATAGAAAGGAAAAAAAATCTACATATTTTATAGCTTTCATTTCAGGATAAGAATGTGTTTTAGAATTTGAAATCATATTGCTTAGTTTAGCTCTTTCTAGAGGCCTACAAAGATCACAAGTCGAGGGCTGGCAAAGCCTGGACAGTATAACAGAGCTTGGACAGTATATTCTTCTGGGATTTCAGGGCCAGTGTGCAGGTACTAAGCAAGGACCTCTGGAGGAAAAGCAGGTCTCTTTCAAATGCATCGGCAGAAGACTGGGTTTTCTGAGTTCACTGAGGGCTCTCAGCCAGCAGAACCTGTACATCTCCTTGGCAACAAATGTTACAGCACACTGGCAGACGGTATAGACCACAGAGAACTTAGAAGAAGCCAATACTGCTGAAAGAATGTGCTTCCAGGCTTGTCACTGGAAGAGCTTTAACTTGCATCTGATGAGACTTAAGAGAAGTTTACTCCTGTGCCTCAGCAGAGAGATAACACTGCCCAGGTATTTTTTTCTCCCCACAGCTCAGACCTCCATCAGTACACGTGAACTTCAAAACATGAGTGAAGAAAACTAACAACTCTCTTAAGGAGCCTCAATAACCTCAAGAAAACCAAATGAGCTTCAAAAATTGGTGGTGCCACTAATACCAAAGGAAAAGTTAAAGGACCTCTTTAATAAAAACAAAACAATCAAACTAACAAAATAGCAACTATTAAGAACTTTAAAGATAGTTAATTAACAAACAAAAAAGACAGCCTTATTTTAAAAAAAAGGAAACAGTGGCCTTTGAAAAGTCAGTCAGAAGTCAAGTAACTCTACCAAGGTCACACAACTACTGAGCAATAGTACCAGGCCTGAAACCCATGCATTTAAGTCACCAACTCCCCAAATCCAGTAATGTGTATGTTTGGCTCCTGTGGTTGGGATCTGAGTTTATGCATCTTTGTACCCACAGTGCCTAATGCAAATGCTTGAAAACACAGAAGGTCCTCAGGAGTTGACTTGAATGACCACAGTCTTTTCTGCCGTATCTACCAGGTTCATATGTTATAATGCAGTGTTAACTGTGTGTATTAGTCATCAGAATGTCTAAGTTAATGCTCTGTTTTCAAAATGTTGATTTACTTCTTCCTTTGGTAAGGTTCCCAAACTTGCTGCAAAATTGAAATGTTTTACTGAAAAATGTTCCTAAATTTTCCAGATATTAGTTAGCACCACTGATAAAAGGTAGTGGAAGAAATTTTATGCTTCCTGGCAGACACTTTAGGTATTTTATTTTGGAGAGAATCAGAACATACCTTTTTACCCCATGTACCTGACTGATCTGAATAGGAGAATGTAATATATTTTTTAGTTTTCCTAAACCTTAGCAATCTTCAACTCAGGACCATGATCAAAGGAAAGAGAGAACAAAGATGACCAGTTTTATTGCAAAATCATAAACAGGCAAGAGTATGTGCCAAATTCTGAAGTGAGAAGATATAGCCAAAAAATCTTATGCATCACCACCAAAAGGTTATGGCTTACCCACTAAGCACTAAGGCACTGTGCTAGGAACAGGGGAACCGCTATCCTCCCTTCCATGGTATCTTTTTAAGTTATTTATATTTCAGGGACCACTGTGACTATGTATCCTATTTGAGTTTTGGAAATCCCCATGAACTCTACAGAATACAGAGAGAGAATTATGCTTTGATTACCTATGGCTGTGAAGAAAGGAAATAGTATTTATTACATTGTAGTAAAATACAAATTTTTAGATGGCAGATGTCTTTCTGCCAAATTTAATATAAGGCTGTTTGTATTAAGCCTGCAAGCCCTTCATAAGAATTATATTTTGCAGATAACATTATTTTATATCTAGAAAGCCCATAAAATTAACACAACCAATAATAGAATAGAAAAATTCAGAAAATGAGCAAGATACAAAATTTAATATAAAAATCAATATACTTTACATATTTAAACAACCAGTTAGGAGATACAGTGAAAGAAAACACCCTACTTATGACAGCAATATGAAAGATAAAATAGTTGAATAGAAGAAATGTGCAAAACAGGAGGAAACTGTTAAAATATTTCTGAAAGACATAAAAGCACTCTTGAACAAATGGAAAGACGCCCCTTGTTCTGAGACAGAACAACGTAACATAAATGTCAATTTTCCCCAAGATAATATATGAATTTTATGTGACTCCAATAAAAATAACAAGTTTTTTCCCCAGCACTAGACAAGTTGATTCTAAAATTCATATAAAATGCAAGAATATCTAGCAAAATCCTGAAAAAAAAGAGAAATTAGTGGGAATAAAAACTTGCCATCGAGTCGATTCCAACTCATAGCTACCCTATAGGACAGAGTATGCTGCCTAGGGTTTCCGAGGAGTGGCTGGTAAATCTGAACTGCCAACCACTGCGGCAACACTACTAAATACACATAGTATAAAAAGCCTCAGTAATTAAAGCATGGTGCTTATGCATGAGTAGACATGTAGCTTAGTAAACAGACTGAAAAATGCATAAAAAGATCCAAGTATGTATGGAAAAGTATCAATAGAAATAAATACTTTTCAATACATGGTATTTGGACAACTTTCATTTGGAAAAAGAAATCAGATCCATACCTCGTATCATATACCAAAATAATTAATTCTTAATGAATTAGATATTTAAATACTAAAACTGAAGCTATACCAATCCTAGAATAAAGCAGGGTGAATTCCTATATAAATCTAAGTATCTAGAAAGTCTTTCAAATTTTTGCATGGCAAAGTTAAAAATCTAATAACAAACTGAAAGAAAAAAATTACAGAAAAACGACAAGTCTCCCTATTATACAAAGAGTTCTTAAAACCCAGAGTGGAAAAAAGATTCAAAACCTCAAAGAAAAAAGGGGGGAGGGAAAGATCATTGTCAGAAAAAGATAAAAAATAGTGCTTAAAATATATAAAAGATGCTCAACTATACTCATAATTAAAAAAACACACACCAAAACTACACTGACGAGCATTTTCTCACTTACTAGACTGCCAAGACTTCAAACATTTAGCAACACACTTTGTAGACAAGGCTGTGGGACACAGGCACTCTCATACACTGTTGGTAGGAAAGCAAGATGGTACAATTCCTATGAAAGGGGGAGGAAACTATACACATGCTTACCCCTTTATCCAGCAAACCCCATGATAAAAGTCTATCCCAAAGACACACCCCTACAAACATAAAACAATTTATAAACAAGGTCATTCTTGTGGTAGTATTTGTAATAATAAAACGTTGGAATTTACCCCACTGTGGTTCATGCACACAGTGAAGTAAAAACAGCTGTATAAAATAACAAGGAGGGTCTCAATGAAATGACAGAGTGATTTCCAGGATGTATCAGAGTGAAAAAAGTAGACACACACACACACACACACACACACACACACACACACGTATATAATATGCTCTCTTTTGTGTGGAGTCCGTGGGTGATGCAAACAGTTAACAGGACAGGCTGAGAACTGAAAGGCTGGAGGTTCGAGTCCACTCAGAGGCATCCACGAATAAAGGCTAGTAATCTGTTTTGAAAAATCAGCCACTGAAAATCCTGTGGAGCATAGTTCTACTCTGACAAACATAAGATCACTCTGATTCCAACTTGATCACAACTGTTTTTTATCTTCTGTGTAAGAAAGGGGAAATTAAAAAAACTGTAACATACATAGACACACACACGTGTATCGGTGTACATAAATCTGTATTTACTTATTTCTGCAAAAAGAAATGCAGAAACGATAAAACAGAAACTAATGAAAATAGCTTTGTATGTGGGAGGTGGGACTGAGTAGAAGGGACAAGGAGTAATGTGAACCTTTTCTGAATATACCTTTCCATATAATTTTGACTTTCTACTATGTACATGCTTCACCTACTTAAAATGAAGGAAAGGATGAAAAAAGGAGCAAGCCCTAAAACTGAATATAAACAGTAAGTTCTGCTTTAGAAAACTTAATGGCTTGCTCCATACAACCTTAGTGAAAATATTGACTTTATCATACTTTACAAATATTTCTATTAAGAAAAAGTACACACATACATACATATGCAACACACACACACACACACACACACACACACACACACACACACACACACACACACACACACACACACACACACACACACACACACACACACACACACACACACACACACACACACACACACACACTGTCCCCTCCTCTCAATCCCACTACTTAAGTTTGGACCAGGGCTTCAAACTGGTTTGGTCTGATTTGAACCCCTGCTGAGAATTTGCATTTTTACCCCAGATATACAGAATCAGAATCTACATTTTAACAAGATTCCCAGATGATCCTTATGTACAATAAATTTTGAGAAACACTGCCCTACTAGTGGTTGTCAGAATTGGTTCCTAACCTGCAGCATTAACATAGCTTAGCAACTTGTTAGGAATGCTAATTCTCAAGAGGAGTTGGAACCAGAGCAAACTGGTTTGAAGCGCTGGTTTGGACACTCTCTGGATTACTGTAATAACTTCCTAATTAAACTCCCTGACTTGCTCCATGGACTGTCCACCCACACCCCACACTGCCAGAATAACTCTTCAAAGGGGAAAAGTCAAATCTTGTTATAAAATTTTTAGTATTTGATAAATTCCTTTAGTCAACTCTAATTGAAGACTGACATCTGTTCAAACCACATTTTATGCAATATGCTCCAAATAGCAAAACTGAGAATCCAACCAAAAAAACCCAGTGCCTTTGAGGTGACTCCGACTCATAGTGACCCCATACGGTTTCCAAGGCTGTAAATCTTTGTGGAAGCAGACAGCCACATCTTTCTCTCTCAGAGTGGCTGGTGGATTCGAAATGCCGACCTTTTGGTTAACAGTCAAGTGCTTTAACCACTGCACCACCAGGGCTCCTTGAAACTGAGAACTGTCAAGTATATTTCTAATAAAGATCTGCCACAAATTTGTTATACAGGCAAGGCCAATATATTCCAACTCTGTGTTCAATCCTTAAGATATAATTTAGTGTCTGTAAGCCTTTAACATTAATATTATTTTAACAATAATGTTATAGTACCTTGAAAATCAGAAGCAGAGGCACAAAATAGGCAAAAGGGTATATCACTATAATTTAGGTATTTCTTTTTTATTCAGATGTAATTATTATTGCAATGAAGACTACAGAGAAAATGACATATGTACCAAAAGAAGCTTCAGATATTTGTCTGTATGCTCAATTTTTTCTTTACTGTCTTTCTGAATATCAAATATCCCAGTTATCAACCTCATAGTCATCCCTGTTGTCGACTGCTGACCAGTGGATTCCAACTCACAGTGGTTCTTTTCATTCAGCGGAGTGATCTCATTAACTCCTGTGGATTCAAATACCACATATATGCTAATGACTCCTTAATCTATATGTAATGATCCAAGCCTATATTTCAAAGTATTCAGTCTCATAAAAGCTTCACAGACACATCCAAATGCGCTGACAGACGGAGCCACTGGGCTGAGAGCTGGGGACCTTGGTCTTGGGGGACATCTAGCTCAATTGGCATAACAAAGTCTATATATGAAGAAAATGTTCTGTATCTGACTGTGGTGAGCAGCAACTGGGGTCTTGAAAGCCCACAAGCAGCCATGTAAGATACATTTACTGATCCCATCCTGGCTGGAGTAAAGGAGAATGAAGAAGACCAAAGACACAACGGAAAGATTAGTCCAAAGGACTAATGGACCACAACTACTACAACCTCTACTAGCCTGAGCCCAGAACAACTAGATGGTGCCCAGTTACCCCCACTGACTGCTCTGGTAGGGATCAGAATACAGTGTGCTGGACAGAGTGGGAGAAAAATGTAGAAAAAAAATTCAAATTCACAAAAGTAAAAAAAAATAAAAAAGACCAGCCTTGCTGGTCTGACAGAGACTGGAGAAACTGTTAAGAGTATGGCCCCTGGACACCATTTTAACTCAGTACCGAAGTCACTCCTGAGGTTCACCCTTCAGCCAAAGATTAGACAGGTCTATAGGGCCAATAATAACACACATGAGGGACATGTTTCACAGTTCGATCATGTATACAAGACTAATGGGCACATCAGCCCAAATGCGAAAGACAAAAAAGCAGGATGGGACAGGAAGACTGGACGAATCGCAGCAGGGAGCCTGAGGTGAAGCAGGGGAAGTGCTGACACATCACAGGGTTGGCAACCACTGTCACAAAACTATTTGTGTATTAACTGTTTAATGAGAAACTAATTTTTCTGTAAACTTTCACCAAAATCACAATTAAAAGAAAAAAAAAAAAGTAAGTATTCAAACTAGTTTCTAGCCCAGGGCCTGATTAATAGGAGGATATTTAATGCATTTCAAATGAATGAGCAGGCTATTAGGCATCATCTCACTCCAGGTACTTCCAGGTACCTCAAACTCAATGTACCTAAAATACCATTCATTGACTTTCTCCCAATATGCCTGTATTTCCCTAATTTAGTCAAAGGATCACCACCCACCCATTCACCTGAACAAGAAGCCTTGTCTCAATCAACCTCAAATTCTATTTCTTTGTCCTTTACCACTCACCTTCCAAATCTGCAACACTTAAATGATTTAACATCTCCACTTTCTTACTTCAGTCTCTTTTCTCCCACCTGAATTGTTCGGATCATCTTTTAGCTGCCCATCCTACTGGAATGCCCTAATACCTTCACGACTTACTTTTCTCATCTTGCAGCAGTTTACACATAGCCTTCTCTATGAGGCCTTAACCTCCCCTCTCATGAACAACTTGCCGCTACGTCACATTTGCACCCCAGTGCACTTTGTTCATTTCTCTCATGATAGCAAGTATCAAACAGTACTAACACCTCTCCTTTTCTAGTATGTCTGCAGTGAATACTGGCAGTGCTGGGGTTGGGGCTGAGCTTTCCACTTCATTTATACAAAGCTCTATACAATCTGGCCCTCACTACCTATCTAGCCTCACTGTCTTCTGCTTCCCCCTCATTCCCTTCACTCCAGTCATACTGGCCTTGTTCTTGTTCCAAACACACATCAAGCACATTCCTGCTTCAGGATTTTAGTCAGGGCTGCTCTTCCCCCAGACAACAGGGCTTATCCCCTTTCTTCCTTCTTCAAAACATGGCTCAAACATTACCTTCTTTGTAACTCTTTCCCTGACCATGCTATTTTACACAATTAAAAAGTTCTTAAATTATTTTTTAAAAAATGACCAGTTACTTCATTTATTCATCACTTTCCATATAAACCAAAAAAAAAAACTCTGTTGCCACTGAGTCGATTCCGACTCATAGCAACCAGTGACCTCACCCCACTCCTCAGTTTACTTTACCCCTATCCCTATTTTTTATTTATTGTATTTTTATTTATTTGCCTGTTGTCCATTTCTCTGCACTTGAAGTTGAGCTAAACTAGAAATGGGTTTTTATCTGTTTTGTTCACTGAAACACTCATAGCACCTAAAACAGTGTCTGGGACAAACTAAGTACTCACTGGAGTTTTATGTAATGTATGAATGAATCTTGCATCATCTGTATGTAGCAGGAATTAAATAAACATCCTTTAGAATTAAGAAAGAAAGAAAAAAAAACAATCAAGTTAAAGCAAGCAAGGATTTAATGATGAAAACTGTTTTTCATTATTACATTGTTAAAGTATGAGAATGTGGGAAGAGAGACATTTTCTCAGGTTTATCCATAAAGAATAAAAATTCAATGTTAAGGAGAGATAATAATTTTAAACTCTGAACTTGACTTTGATGATTTAGAAGGGAAAGTTTTCCATAACCCAAAGCAAAAATAAAAATAATTTTTAAAAATGCTTACTACGCTATATCAACTTTTTCCCCCTAAAAGTTCAGTAAACAAGAAGTACATTAATCTGCCTAATCACTGTGCATACTGTGCATTTTTAACTGCCTTTAACATTAGTTTTTACAAGTGTTAAAATACTTTCAACCTTTTGTTAAATCTTTACTTTAAAAAGTACCTTTTAAAAACTGAGGTAACACTTAAGTATCAAGTTTCACAATGTAACCAAAAAGAAAAAAAAAGGAAAGGAAAACAAGAGACTCCTCCTCCTCCCCCCAAAAAACTATATTGATTTGGAATTTCCCAAAATAAAAAACCTACTCATCCCTACCTACTTTTCTCAGAAAAAATTTTTCTGCAGTGAGATGTGAAAGACTTGATTACTTTCCAAAGAAGGGCAGATAGATACAACAAACACATACAAACAGACACACACTTTCATATGCTTTATAAGTATTCACTCACTTATTCTCAGAATATCAGAACACCCTCAGAAGGCAAGTTTGAAGAAAGTAGCACAAAAAATAAGGTTATTAAATGACTACTGACATACTAGGCTTGTAAATGGCCAGCAACAAAACCTAGATTCCTTATCCTAGGCAATACTTTAGAGGACTCCTAAATGGAGTCGACAGCAACTAACAACAACAAAATGGACGATACTTTTATATATTGTATAGAGAAAATAGAACTCTAGACAGGGATACAAAACTAAGTGCATTTTATAAGGATAATATATTTGAGCAGATTTATTCATCTCTGTGCTCCCCCAACGTTTTAGGCTTATCTCATGTTGAACTCACTACCATGGTATTATTTCTTTGGCTACTGGATTCCCCAACCAGATTGTGAAGACTTTGAGGACAGGCTTATACCTTCCATTTCTCCCAGGGCTCAGCATAATCCCAGTCATATACCTGCTTTTCCATAAGCACTGTTCGATGAATTGCATGAATGAATATGTGATAAATTATAAAAAGGTTTTATTTTTAAAGCAATAACGGCTTTCATTAGGGTGCTTCTAAAATACAGTGTTTCTGGTTCTGTTGAAACAGAAAAGGATGGCCACTAGTCAAAAATCATTCTCCATTTTTACCCCTTATCAAATTATAATTGAATACTTTTCAGAGGAGAAGGTTGAGAAAAAACGTTTTGCCTGAAATTAGAAAATTCAAACAATGTTCTACTCTTTACTATTAACCATTCGCAATGCATAAATCTCTTAAATTATTTTTAAAAAATGACCAGTCACTTCATTTATTCATTTGTCAGTTTCCATATTTCTCATCAACTTTGTCCTCAGACGTGTAGGCAAGTTTGCTGACTAAGAACAACACAGAGAGTGATTCTTTACATTTTCATTCACTTTTCATTTAAGGAAAAAGCTTCCTGAAAACATACGTTTAAAATTCTGGAAAATTCAAATCAACATTATCTCTGAGGTCTCTATCATTACCAGAAGGTCTAGTTCCTAAGCTTAATTTCCATCTTTAGTTACCATTTTCAATAAGTGATGGATATTCATTTCCAGAAATATTACCAGTAAAATTTATGATATCACAGACTGTTACCTATGCAGACCCAACTGACTAAACCACAAAATGCAAAATTATGTACTTAACTACTCTAAGGCAAACCTTTGGGCTATTTTGACTATACTTTCACAAGACTATATAACCTGAGTTAGAGTAAATGTGGATTTAATTTAGATAGCCCTCTTCCTCTGAATTTCCAGAGCCCTATATATTAGTAAACACAAACTAAAATGATTAAAAACTTTAAAAAAAAAAATTTCGTCCTAGATTAAATTTTAAAAAGTTACTTTGGACATGGGGGTATACAAAGGAAACAATTAGGGGAGGACCCATGGGAGGTGCCTCCCCTAGGCAAAATCAGTAAACAAAAAGGTGTTCACCTGAGATTGAGCATTTTTCACAGAATCACAGAATATAAAGGCTGAAATGGGTATTGACGTTCATATATGAAAATGTTAATACGCAGGTATATAAAAGGAAGGAACAAGTATGTAAGATTAATATGGAGTAAAACTTAACCTTTGATTTTAAGTCTAAATTATTATTTTTCATTATCAGACATGGGGCCAACATTTTGTATAAGCAGATGTTCTCCCTGCTTATAAAACTGGAAATAATATAACTAGCAATTGAAGAATGGTTAAAAAGTATGAAATACTTGTTTTCTTCAAAAGCATGCATTAAGTTTATTTTCAAAAAAAGGTACTGAAAAACATGCTTTAAAATCTACATTTGGTGATGTCTCCTATAATAATAGCATTAAATTAATTTAAAAAATTAAATTAAATGCTTATCTTAAACTGAAAAAGCTGTCAATTTCTGTCAATCCTATATCTATTATATAGGGTATAACAGATAAGCTGAATGATAAAAACAGTAAAAATGTGTTCTAGGACTGATATTAAACAACATGATTAAATTAAACAACATGATTAAATTAAACGTAATTTTATTTTCAAGCTATAAAAACAATGAAGTTATGTCTGGTCAAAATATTTTAGTCATTTTACAACCAATCCCTTCACCCAGTCCATTTCAGCAACAAAACACCGGTATAATTCTTCATTTAACTCCCACCTTTGAGTGAACTGATTACTGAAGAGATTGCTTTACCCTGGAGGCACAGCAGTCAATTACACACCATTCATTTACTTTCACCATGGTATACATTTTGCTGCGATAAAGTAGTTTTGAAACCTTCAAAGATTCCTGTTTTTGAGTTATACGATATAAACTACTTAGTCACAGAAGCATTTTAATCAGTATGCCTAGAAGTTATATTTTGAAATAATATATGTACTAGAAGAATTTGGATTTTAATATATTTACCAAGTTTAATCCTAGGAACATGGTGCTTTCCTTCTCTAAAGGGAAAGCTGGATGAAGCGGGAAGTTAAATATAAAATAAAAATGTTTAATGATTAAAGCAGTTCTGAATATAGTCATAAAGATACCATCGATTACTCTTACTGCATTGTAAATCAAACTTATCTTGGTATTTAAACACTTTCACTTGTAGTAAACATTTTCCAATCCTCTATTTTCGAATAAAAAGTCACTAGACGAAATAATAACTCACTCAAGGTCACAGCATAAGTAAAAGAATCTGGATTTAAATTCAGGTTTCTCTGACCTCTTGGCTAAGTGCCGCCAGAATATCATGTGCTAATTTAAATAAGAAAAAGTGGAAACTTCTAGAGGCCAGTCTCTACTCAAGTCAATCAATACTGCTTATAAATAACGTATCTTCAAAATCATGGTGATGAAATACCATAAAATCTTCAACATTACAGTCAGGAAACTTCTACTATTAAAAGCATTATTTGTATTCAATTTTTTAAACCCGAAATTTATTCTTTACGTTGGAAAACCTGACTTGTTTGTGTTAGATAATGAAGATTTATACAGAAGTGGGTTTTACAGATCTGTACTGTGCAATCTTTGCTGCCGTTGAGTTGATTCCGACTCATAGCGGCCCTAGAGCACAGAACAGCCCCATAGGGTTTCCAAGGAGCAACCAGGGGATTTCAACTGCCAACCTTTTATTTAGCAGCTGAGCTCTTAACCATTGTACCACCAGGGCATGTTACCAGGAGGGATCAGTCCCTGGAGGACATCATGCTTGGTAAAGTACAGGGTCAGCAAAAAAGAGCAAGACCTTCAACAAGATGGACTGACACAGTCGCTGCAACAATGGGCTCAAGCATAACAATGATCATGAGGATGGCATAGGACCAGGTAGTGTTTTATTCTGTTGTACACAGCGACGCTATGCGTCGGAACTGACTCAATGGCACCTAACGACAACTGTGCAATATATTAGCTACACGCGTGGCTCTTTAAATTCAAATTAATCACAAAATAAAATTAAAAATTCAGTTTCTCAGTCACATTAGCCACATTTCAAATGCTCAACAGCCACATGTGGCTAGAAGGTACTGTATTGCATCGCACAGGTCTAGAGTTCAGAAAAGTGGTCTGGGCTGAAGACAAGCATTTTGAGAATCACTGGCACGTGAGTTTTATTTAAAATCATGACATTACTAAGAAGTGAGCATATATAGAGAATAAAAGAGGATCAGACTGCAGTGGAACAATCTAATGAGACCTGGAAGAAAAGAGGAAGCATCAGCAAAGGTGAGTGAAAAGGAGTAGACAATGAGAGAAGAGGGAAACCAAGACAGTGAGGTGTTCCAGAAATCAATGTATTAAATATGTCAAATGTTGCTGACAGGTCAAGCAAGGTAAGAACAAACAACTGACCACTGGAGTAAGCAATGTGAAGGTCACTGGCGAGCCTGGAAAGAATAGAGATCTCAAGAAATTTATGGAAGATGGAAAGTGTTTGGAAACATCTGTCTGAAAACATTATAGGGGCTACAATAGAGACAGGAGCTATCCGACTCAGACTCAGAGAACCTGTGAACACAGAGTCAGCATATTTGATGGGGACAAGGGCAGGGCCATCATATGTAAAACACCTACACCAAAGAGGCTGCAAACTTCACACAGAAAATGGAGGCTGTCCAGCATTAACCACAAGGAAAAATTCACTGAAACTGTCTTTTAAAATAATATTTAACAAACCATATGGGGAGAGTGAAGGTTTCTAGAGTGGATACTGCTGTCCCTGTCACTCTCATTCTGGTAATTAGGAGCTCACAGCCTGAAAGCTGGGACGATTCGTCTGCCTGCTTACTCTAAATATAAGCTGCCAGTTAATATGTTGACCCATACATACAAAGTTCTCAGTAAACGACCCATATATACGAAGTTCTCAGTAAACTTTCTGCTAAGGTGAGAAATACAGCAAGATTATAGAGCTAATTACACAACTGAAGAGGAAAGTCGTATTACCTAGTCCTTCATTTTTTCAGAAAGACACTGAGGATCACCAGACACACAATGAAAACCAGTAGTACGATATAAAAAACACAGAATATACAAACCGACAAAAAAACTGAACACAAAGGAAACATCAATGTAATGAAATCCACACAACTTCGATATTACAAAAAGGAACAAACCGAACAAGAAAGAGACCAGAGAGAT
Organism: Dugong dugon; assembly: GCA_030035585.1. Classification (NCBI taxonomy): domain Eukaryota; kingdom Metazoa; phylum Chordata; class Mammalia; order Sirenia; family Dugongidae; genus Dugong; species Dugong dugon. Next base: position 158,001,690 of record CM057464.1, read on the forward strand.
TAAAAACATGATTGCTGAATTGAGAGATTTAGAATAAACAAATAAGAGGGCCTGAGACAGACTAATTAGAAAAAAGAAGGGAGGAGTAAATGATGAGTCCAAAGTTTCCACCTGAAATGTTAAAGAATGGTAATACAAAGAGCCCTGGTGGCCCAGTGGTTAAGTGCTTGACTGCTGACCCAACGGTTGGTGGTTCAAACCAGGGCTTCAAACCGGTTCTGCCCAGTTCATCTACTGTCAATGAAGCGAAATCAGAACAGACTCAAACTTTTAAAATTTGGGTGAAACAGACCTATACCCAGAACTGGAAAAATCACGGGTCGAAGTCCTGGAATGAGCGATTAGGAAGAGGCATAGTGAGCCCTTTCAGGAGACTGATGTGGGAGACTGGATTACTGCCAGGACTGTGGAGAGCAACACACATCCAAACTGGTGGGTTCGGCCACCATCTCTGAGAGGGGCACTACTGTTTCCCACTCTGCCAGTCAAGAGATTTGATTACTGTGCAACGCACACGTCGCCCTTGTTTTCTAAGAAGGAGATTAAGTTTCTAGCAGGGCTTTGACCTGTAATTTTTCACATTCCGGGCATCCTTCCAGTTCAGCCACACTTTAAAGTTCAGGCCCATTCAGGTTTCACTTAGTTGCCAAGACCAAACCAGGCAGAACCGGTTCAAAGCCCTGGTTCAAACCCACCAGCTGCTCTGCGGGAGAAAGATGCGGCACTCTGCTTCTGTAAAGATTACAGCCTTGGTGTCTTAGTTATCTTGTGCTGCTATAACAAAAATACCACAAGTGGATGGCTTCAACAAAGAGAAGTTTATTCTCTCAAAGTCCAGCACACTACAAGTCCAAATTCATGGCGTCAGTTCCAAGGGAACGCTTTCTCTGTTGGCTCTGGAAGAAGGTCCATGTTATCAATCTTCCCTTGGTCTGGGAGTTTCTCTGCGCAGGAATCTCAGGTCCAAAGGACGCACTCTGCTCCCAGCACTGCTTTTTTTGGTGGTGTGAGGTTCTGCTCTGTCTCTGCTCTCTTCTCTCTTTTATATCTCAAAAGAGGTTGGCTTAAGACACTAACCTTGTAAGCCTCATCAGTATAACCGCTGCTAATCCATCTTACTAGATCACAATGACAGAGTTTACAACACATAAGGAAATCACATCAGATTACAAAATGGTACACAATCATACATTACTGGGAATCATGGCCCAGCCAAATTGATGCACACATTTTTGGGGGGACATAATTCAGTCCATGACACTTGGAAACCGTATAGGGTTGTTGTAGGGTGACTATGGGCTGGAACTGACTTGATGGCACCCAATAACAACAACAATGCTGTCACCAGAAATAAGACCAAAACTAAACCACACCCACTGCCGCCTAGAGTCGATTCCAACTCATGGCGACCCCATAGGTTACAGAGCAGAACTGAGCTCCACTGGGTTTTCTGGGATGTAATCTTTACGGAAGCAGCTTGCCAGGATTTTCTTTCATGGTACCACTAGGTGGGTTCAAACCACCAACCTTTTGGTTAGTAGTGGAGTACAAACCGTTTATGCTACACAGGCAGCTGCAGAAATAAGACAGAAGAGTAAAAGTATAGATACTTCTTTTAGGAAATCCAAGTTCACTCATGGCAATGATTAATTTGTCACATATATGACAGAAAGCAAGGAGCTCTGGTTGCACAGTGGTTAAAGCACTCAGCTGTTAAGCAAAAGGTCAGCAGTTTGAACTCACCAGCTGCTGGCAGAGGGAGTGGGGAGGAAGAGCTGCAGTCTGATTCCGTAAAGATTTATAGCCTTGGAAGTCCTACAGGAAAGTTCTACTCTGTCCTATAGGGTCACTATAGGTCGGAATTTACTCGAAAGCAGTGGATTGGTTGGTTGGTATGACAGAAAGTAGTCAGCTACCATAGCTTGCAACACATGCTTGAGGCTGAATATCTTTTCTGATTAGGTTTTATATTGTAAAGTCATGGTATACTGTAATGGCTCTGTTTAGCTTTGCCTAAAATCTCAAAAATCCTACATTTGATCTTCTTAGAATTTTTGATATGCAAATAGCATCTATTAATCTTCAAAATATAAAACAAGATAAGTTCAGAGATTGTGAATACATTAATTGGAAGGCTATGGAAAAAGTAAACATCAGAATATCTATGAAGAACGAACTCAATGATCTAGCATGTACTATAGCTATAAAAACCTGTTGTGTTGAGTCGATTTTGACTCATAGCCACCCTACTGGACAGAGTACAACGGCCCCACTGGCCTTCCAAGCAGTGACTGGTGGATTCAAACTGCCGACCTTCTGGTTGGCAGCCAAGTTCGTAAGCACTGCGCCATCAGGGCTCTGCTATGGCAATGGTAGAGTTAAATTATGTAGTTTTCAAATTCATTAAATCAATAAGACCTCACTTGAATTTCCTATAGCTTATGGCTTTCAGTTTCTTCATATAGTTATTTCATTTAAAAAATTAATGAGAAAAATGCTATTGTATACTTGACAACTAAAGTTAGTGGGTTCTTAAAGAAAATACATACACACGCATATACACAAAGAAATGTGACTGTAGTAGAAGAAAAGCTTAAGGCAAGTTTTCTACTTTTAAGAGATGGGGAAAAAGGCTGAAAACAATTACAAGGTTGAAACTGTATACACCATATAAACATATATAATAGCTTCTTACAAAATAAATGGCTAGGAAGTAATTGGGAAATTCATGCTCATTCAAATCAGATTTAAATGAGAAGAATTTGCATTCATATTATCCCTTCAGCGGGTATAAGAAGAGAGTTAGTACTTCAATGGGGGCATTAATACTAAATGAACATTCAGTCCATGAAGAACCATTAAGCATGTCAGTATTCACTATATTTGATAAAAAATTATTTTTACAGGTTGAAAAATAGAATTATACGAAGCACCTTAAATTCTTCTGATGCCCCTACAGATTGTGTTTTTAGAGACAAGCAAATCTTAAGAGAAACACAGAAGCTAGTGAAGGAAGTCCTGTTGTTTTGTTCCTTTTCATCATCTGTGAAACAAAGTATTGTCCCCTAACTCCACTGATACCCCTTCGTACAGATTTTGGCCTGTTACCTTTCTTTTCATTATCTTAAGGCCTTAATGCTATCTCATTACATGTCAAATATGGGTTAAAGTAGATATTTATGTGGAAAACTAAAGTTTCAAAAGATAAGTGGGTTCTGGTAAATTATTCAAGTTCGCGATGCTGTTTGAAAACCTTTCTCTTAAAATTACTTCACCTTAATGTCTTTTCTGGCATGCTTCTAAAAATTCTACTTTTTGCCTTTCTGACATTTTTTTCCCCTATAATTATCACTTAACACATTTTACTGTGTTACTGTATTTTAAAAACAATTTAAAATACAATTTGAAATACAATTTTTAAAATACAATTTTTAAATACAATTTAAAATACAATTTTTAAATACAATTTAAATACAATTTTTAAAATACAATTTCCTTTTGCCACAACGCATGATTTCAAAATAATAATAACAGAAAAAGTCAAAAGCACCTCTCACCAAATCTCATGTTGTTTACTCTCACAATATTTTATGGTTTTCAAAGATTTAAAAGTATTTTCTTGATCCTCACAATTCTATGAAGCAAAGAATATAGGGACATTATACTCGGTGAAAGTCAACTACTTAAGATAACACCGGCAGAAGTGGCAGAATTAGAGATTAGGCCCACTTTCCCACTCTTCTGACTCCAACTCCAGTGCTTTTTCCACCATAATACATGTGTTGAATCCAGAAAAGTGGCTGTTTTGGAAAAATGATTCTTGCTTTTAAAAATTACATAATAAAAGCATTTCTGATTCCTTTTAGTACCAAAAAGCACATTTAAAGACACTGGTCTACAGAAAATCAATTACGTAGATTACATGACAGTGAATTAATTCACCCACCCCATCGTATGTACTGAAGTTTTGGAATTTAGAGGTTTTGAAATCAGAATTCAATAAAGCAATCTTTTTCAATTAACAGTTTAAAGTTCATTATGTAATACTAACAGAAAGCTCTTCAGTTCTGATGGGATGAGAAAGTCATTTTACCTTCCTTAAAATGGAAACCCTCTTTTACCATGAGCTGTGCTTATCAAGGTTGTTTGTTGTTGTTAGGTGCCCTCTAGTCAGTTCCAACTCATACTGACTCTGGTGGCATAGTGGTTAAGTGTTTGACTGCTAACCAAAAGATTGGTGGTTCAAACCCACCAGCTGCTCTGTGGGAAAAAGATGTGGCAGTCTGCTTCCATAAAGATTATAGCCTTGGAAACCCTATGGGGGCATTTCTACTTTGTCTTACAAGGTCCTATAGGGTCACTATGAGTCAGGATCGACTCAATGGCAGTGGGAGCTTATTGGGAGTCCTTCTAATTCCTAATTTCTGTAAAAATGTTTTTCTCCTGAAATACGAGAACCATGATGTTTCCAGCTTAGATGTAATCTCCCTCCTACAATATCTGTAACACAATATCACAGCATTTCTGAAATTTCAACCCAGGATTCATTTTACATTTCAGTTATACTATCTAAAAAGTTTTGCTTTTCTCTATAAAAAATTAAAACCTTAAAAAATCTTGAAATATTGAAAACAATAAAAATAAAAGTTAACTGGAAAGCTAGCTCCTAATTTTAAGAGCTGGTTAAGTGTATACTAACCAAAGGTACGCAGAATAAAACTGAAGAAAAAAAAAAAGTTCCTGAAATATTATTCAACATGTAGAAGCTCCAAAGTTAACTGACGAATCTCTTAACCAATACTGAAGTTATCTAAATGATTTTATGATTTTGTTTAAATTAAATATATTGACTGTCAAGGTAAATACGTTATGCTAGATAAGTTGGCGGAAATGCTTGGCTATCAAGTTTAATATTGTTTATAGGGTCTAATGGGGAATGCAAACAAAACTTGGAAAAAACAGAATTGATTGTTTTTAGAAACCACGTCATCCACTCATCAAACTCCAAGTCCACCATTAAAAAAGACACTGACATGAAGATTACATTAGTAAATTCGTATTAATAAAATGATTCATTTTATTTTGCAGACTGCAATATTTAGTTTATATCCCTAGGAAAGGGCCTTGAACAAAGTAGCTAGTAAAAAATATATATATGTATACCTATATCTCTGTCTATATACCTCTATTACCTACCTATCTAACCTACCTACCTTACCTACCTACCTATCTATCTCAACCCCTGCTCTTAAACTTCCTATCATGAAAGCTAGTGAGCCCATACAGACTAGCTCTGGGTAAACAGTTTTTACTTCTACTGTACAAAGCCAAACATCTATATTTCAAATAGGTTTTCAGTAAGATTTTATTTTTTAACAGATCATCTGCATTATTTCTTTTTGTAGTTCTGCATTTCATATTGATAGTTCATTTGCAGACTTAACTATCACTCGAATATTGAATAGATTCATAGAATCTTTAAGACAGAAACTCATCAAACACCAGTACCCTCAATTACCTGTAGGGATAAGAGAAACGGAGGCCTGAAGAAACTGCTGAACATTCTAGTCATCGAAGGAGGGGAACCAGGTCTAGAAACTAGCTCACCTGGTTCCTAGTGCAGCTTTTCCACAAACACTGCCTTCTTAACAAATAAAATGGATTAATTTGGCCATTCTGCAATGGATTACTTTTTTTTTTTTTTTTTTGTGCTTTACATGAAAGTTTACAGAACAAATTAGTTTCTCATTAAACAATTAATATACACATTTCTGGTGATACTGGTTGCCAACTTCATGATGTGTTAACATTGTCCCCTTCTCGACCTTGGGTTCCCCATTTCCATTCATCCAGTTTTCCTGTCCCCTCCTGCCTTCTTGTCCTTGCTCCTGGGCTGGTGTGCCCATTTAGTCTCATATACATGGTTAAACTATGTGTGTTATTGTTTGTTTTATAGGCCTGTCTAATCTTTGGCTGAAGGGTGAACCTCAGGAATGACTTCAGAATTGAGATAAAAGGTTGCCCAGGGGCCATACTCTTGGGGTTCTGCCAGTTTCTGTCAGACCAGTAAGTCTGCTCTTTTTTTGGTGGGGGAGGGAGGGGAGATTTGAATTTCAATCTACATTTTTCTCCAGTTCTGTCCAGGACCCTCTATTGTGATCCCTATCAGAGCAGTCTGTGGTAGTAGCCTACATACCCTGTTTTTATAATTCTTTTATACAGTGATATCCCAGTAAACCTTCTAGGAAGGGTATGCTTTAAAATGAGGCCAGACATATTAATAATGGAAACAAAATCAAGTGAAGCACTATTACTGTGTATCATACGGCTTAATGGTGATGCTTTGGAGATACTGTAGATATGAATGGACCAAAACTCGCTGCCGGTGAATCGATTCCAACTCACAGCGACCCTACAGGACAGAGTAGTACTGCCCCATAGGATTTCCAAGGCTGTAAATTTTTACGAACGCAGATTGTCACATTATACTCGCACAGAGAGGCTGATGGGTTCAAACCGCAGACCCTTCAGTTAGCAGCCGAGCAATTTAACCACTGTGCCACCAGGGCTCAATATAAATACCCCACTCTGGACTATCCGGCCATGAAAAGCTGAAAAGTAAATTAAATCAATCCTAGTCACAATTTGAAGTTTGCAAGGCTTGTCTTTATCATACCCTGTTTTCCCTTTATTCTTTATCTGTATTCCTTATCTGTCTCGGTGGTAATCCCTCTTCTCATTTCAAAGACCTTCTTATTTAGCTTCTTTGATCTTTTCCTTTACAGAAAATGAAAGAATTTTATATCTATTAGCTACACCTTGTTGTCTAACACACTTTAAGACATTACTTGACTGAATTTTAATCAATATATTAATTCAACCAGACATTTACATTTTAAACCTTTAATCCGGGTATGCAGAATGAAACGTTTGTTCTTAGGAATTTCAGACCTCAGCAGACAGAGATGGCAGAGGTGGAGTGGAGGAAGGAGGTTCCCTTTCTCCTAGACATTACACGGATAAGGTCTGAAGGCAAACCAAATATCCATTTAGAGAGTCTAAAGACGGTAGTCCATGGTATGCCCTCCAGAATAAACAGCAAAGACCAACAATATTGCTCCAACTTCTGGCAGATATACAGAACACCAAAAATTTTAAATATAAGACATTTAAATTTTTTACACATAATTAACAGTCTATGTATGTTACATGCATAACACCTTATGGTTTACAAAGTGTTTTCATGTATGCTATCTCATTTGAGCTTCAACAATATATAATGTAGACATGATTCCTAGTTTTCAGATTCTAAGGTTTGCAAGTAATAAAGATGATAAAAGGCACATTCAGAACTGAACACAAGAGTTCTGAATCCAAGTTATGTATCTTTTCCGTATGTAATATGTAATCAATACAACGATCCTTAAATAACCTGCATGTGTCTACTCCAAGTATTTTTGCAGAAAAGTGATATTGGCCTCAAATTTCTAATTATGTTGATCTTTTCAAGCTCAAGTTCCTACTTTTTCTTATAACCTTTTTGTCAAATTGTTTTGTTATTATCAACTGTCTCATCCTTCTAAAACAACAGAAAAATACTGTCAAAAGCACATAGCTAACGAGCAGAAAAGTCATCTTTCAATATCAAAAATAAACATTTCTCACCTAGATGCTTTTTCTTTGATATCCTTTGAAAACCTTATTCAAATTAATTTAAAACATTAGCCTAAAAATTTGCAATTGTATAGCTCGTTTTAACTCAGTGATTCAAGTAGATTTTTCTAAGTAGCTTTTTTGCACATTTTATTAATTTGTCAACTTTGAAGAGGTAAAATGTTGCCGCAGGTTGCATGCTCTTTCTGCCAAAACGTATTTTACCAAGGCTTTCTTTGAAATCCATTATAAAATGGGGTCATCCATAAACTATGATTCCTTTATCCAACTGGGAAACTAAATCAGATTTAATATTATACATATTTAAGAGAACTTTTAAGTTATTAAATGTTCAATAGAATATAAGGTGAGAGTATCTACTGTTAAAGTTACCAAATTCAAATTCTGAAATAACAATTTTTGTTATTTTAAAGAAAAAAAAAGATGCAAGAATGTAATTCATCAAGTGTGAAAACTGACCATTTCAATGCTACAAGTTTTATTTCTGAAGTGAAAATAAATGATATTCATTTTAAAAATAGCATCTGAACATTTAAAAGAATAATCACAATTTTAAGAAAAAGGCTCACCAGTCTGAGTGAAACCAAACTGACGCAGAATCTCATGAGCGGACAGCATGTTTGACTGTTTGAACTTAGGCTGTTGTGAAGAGGTTGATGTTGAAGTAAATGAGAGATTTTTGTTGACCTGTAATAGGAAAGGCAAATCAGAAACCAAAGCGTAATTTCCTGGGTTACTGAATGCAAAAACTGCCTGAGAAATATTTGCTTACAGGGCACATGGTAGGTCAAAAGGGGTGGTAATGACATATTGTTAGTTTTTGAAGTACAAAACAGAATAGTTTTTAATCAAGGAAGGAACACAGTGGTGATAAAAGCATAACTATATGAAAATAAATCTGTTTTACTGTAAAAGTCTGCTTATCACGGAGTTGACATTCTTAACTTAAGAGTGGTCACTTTAAAGTTACACAAGAAATGCAAAAAATGAAAGTGACCCACTGACTGCTTTCGATTAAGAAAGAGTTAAAATGTTTCATGTCTACAATTCTCTAACACTGTAGTGAAATACAGGTACTTCCTTTCTAGAGATTGCACAGAAAACACCTGTAAGATTCATGTTTATATACATCATGCTGACATAGATAACACAGCTGTAACCTAGCTTTCCATGTGAATTCTGTGAGTAGTTTCCACTACATCAAAAAATCTTACTCTTAACACACAGTTTAAAAACAACATTAAAACAATGATCAAACAAAACTTATGTAATTATATACAATGTTTTACAACACATAAAAGCTATGATGTCTGAGAACAATGGACTCACAGAGATGAATGCAACATTATAACTTCAGCTACTGTAGGAAAATAAAGAATAGTTCACACAAAGTTTTAAATGTTTATCAGTAAATTCACCTTGTAACTAACAATTTCAACAATGATCTAGTTGCTTGTCCATCATGAAATCATTCATTATATCTTTATTATTTTTAAAAATCACTTTCAAGAACCACAATAAAATGTGCTAATTTTGAAAAAACTGGAAGTTTGATTTTCTAATTTACAAAAATGTAATCTGAATTAACAAAATGTTAACTGATAGTTTATTATATATAAATATTAATATATGAAAATGGTTCCTTTCCTATTTTCTTTGTAAATAATCAAAATCACACAGAGGACTACCTCTGTATTTATACTTAAAAATTCCCCTTTGATCTTCTGTATAAGATAGTGGTAGGTTGTGGTTACTTGCCCTTTATCTGACATTGTTTACATAATGCTTGTAAATGCTTCTTTCAAACAGTGATAGCAAATGGTATATCTTGTTTTTGTCTTAGAACAAAGCACTTTTGCATATTTTGGGATAAAGCCAAATAATTAAGACCATATAACAATATAGTTCTAAAGTACATAAACTCAGTTATGATGTCATCTCACAACAAATAAAATCTTTTTCCACACTGTTAAAACCAAAAACCAAACCCACTGCCCACCTCGTCGAGTTGATTCCCACTCGTAGCAACCCTATAGGATGGAGTATAACTATCCCAGAGGATTTCCAAGGCTGTATATAATCTTTACAGAAGCAGACAGCCACATCTTTCTCCCATGGAGTGGCTGGTGGGTTTGAACCGCCAATCTTTTGATTAGCATAAGAGCGCTTTAATCACTGCACCACCTGGGCTCCTTCTTCAACGTAATTAAAGATAAAAAAAAAAATACCCATTGCTGCTGAGTTGACTCCAACTCATACAGACCCTACGGGGCAGATAAGAACTGCCCCATAGGGTTTCCAAGGAGCACTGCGCCACCAGGGCTTCTCAAAGTAGTTAGGTGGGGTCAAATACCACAATCGCATTAAAAATTATCTAGCGTCAAGAATTCCATTAACATCAAAAACCAAACCCACTGCTGTGGAGTCGAATCCAACTCATGTGACCTTATGAATCTACTAGGAGCCCAAATACTGCCCAAAATTGATTTTGATTATTTATATTAATATATAAAACAAGAATGAAGTAACTTTACATATTTGAGCTTTAGTTCCCATCTTTGGTTGCTTCACTGGGAATGTGCCAGAAGAGCAGTGAAGATGAACTGGTTTTATAAAGCACTATTCATGTATGTTAACCATAAAGCACTCAACAACATAAGAAATAAGAAATAGATTTAACAGGTTATATAGTCAAAGGTTTCTATATAAATAATGTACTACATAAATATTAGTTATTATTATACTTCACTAGAAGAGTAATTAGGAATATTTAATGTAGTATTAAAAAAAAAAAACAAAAACAAAAAAAAAAAAACCAAACCCGTTGCTGTTGAGTCGACTGCAACATAGCAACCCTACAGAGTAGAACTGCTGTATAGGGTTTCCAAGAAGCGGCTGGTGGATTCGAACTCACGACCTTTTGGTTGGCAGCCAATCTCTTAACCACTGGGCCACCAGGGCTGCAATGTAGTATTATGATGCAGTAAATTTTTCAGTTATGCTTTTAAATGGAAGTACTATATATAAAATGACATATTTTTCACTTAACTATTTTATCCACTTCTCTTTTTAGAATCATTTTTCAATTTTACTTCTGTGTTCTTAAAAATTTTTATCCTACATGTCATACAATGCATTTTGAAATCAGGAGCAATATAACAGGTGTATGCAGGGGACACACACACACTCACACACACAGTTTGCCTTTTCAGTCTTCCTCTTCAGAAATTTACTTGTGAAAAAGCAAAAAATCCCAAAAAAAAAAAAAAAAAAAAAATTGAACAAGATACTTAAATGCCTCTGTTGAAAGACTAATGCTTTTTAAATAAAAGGTTTTAAAAAAAAAAAAAAAATTATTATCTAAAATTACATGCTCTTCCTCAGTATTTTATGTACTTCTACTGTTTCTTGACACACTTCTTTGGAGACTATTCCAATATTCATAAAGTAACTAGTGGAAACATAACAGGAGATAAATCCATTTTAAAGTTTTGGGATAACTGTTAATTATTATCATAATTTTAAATTAGAACTCAAAGTATTTCTAAAACTTACACATATTCACCACTTGAGTTAGAGGAAGAAAAATAATAATAACCATTAAATAGAGTGAAGCAATATCTATTTTTGAAATATATCCTGTGGAAAAGAATTGCTTAATAATTTTACAACAACAGAAAGGTTGGCTAAGACAGTCTACCCTACGCCAATCTACCCTCTTTTCACAACACACATTTCTGCTTGCTTCATGCAAAAACCACAGTCTGCCAAAGTCAGTTTAATACCTCCATATTGGAGGACATGACAAGCATAAAAATTTAATAAAATTTATAATAGGGAAAAAGAAGAAAAAAATCACCCAGAATTTCTGGCAAGGTAGCCACAAAACTGTTTTGCCTACTCTTTTAGGGCACACCAGTTTTATGCAAAATATGCAAACGTTGACTCTCCAGGAGGGGGTTAATTTTCATATTAAAAAGTCATTGCCCCAGCATGAAACTGAAGGTACAGACTAGACAAGTTAACCAGTTTCCCTTTTAGTGATTAGTTTCATTTTAAAACCTCTGAGAGACAGATAACCCTTATTTCCATATATACTTACAAATCTAATCATTTTAGCTTGATTATAGATTATATGCTGCATTCACTTCAAGTAGAATAGTTTTTGAGGTTTTAAACTGTCAGGCCAATTCAAATTTGTTTTAAATTTTAAGTGAAAAAAAAAAAAAAATGGTGACGCTGTTTATAAATGTGTTCACTTTTTCACCACCTTCTCATAGCGGTCTATTTTTTCCATTAATTCTGAACAATAATGCAGATAGTACTTTAATTTGAAGACAGTTCTGGTTGCAAAAATAACAATACCCAGGAAATACTGTGTTGCAAATCATATGTCTGTTGTGAAAATTAAAATTCCAGTGGTAAAGAACAAAAACAGAAAACCTGAGCCAAAGTGAGAACCAAGGTATCCGAAGTTAGGTGCTTTAACGTTCTCATAATATCAATTCTAAAAGTAGCTTATATTTATGTGACTTCTTAGTTAGTAAAATCTAAGAAATAAGGCGCCATTGGCATGGTAAAGAGAAATTTAGACAACAGCTCTAGGCTCACGGATGTCTTCTTTACAAGCTGGACAGTAAAGTGAGAGATCAGGAAGAAACACTTCTAAGGTGCCAGAAAATCCCCACTCCTCATCCCAAATCACTTCATCACTACTGCCTTAACTAAAACCAGAGTTAAAATTCAGATCAGTCATTCAGCTTTATTTTGTAATATTTAGTCAGTATTAGTTGAGTCTCTCATTTTTTTGATTCATTTCTGATTCCTCAAAATAAGACCTAGACCTACTTCAAATCACTTACCCAGCCACATACTTCAGGGAAAGAATTTACTTGAATGTATCTTGGTTTTCCCCAAACCTTTACCTACTTTTTTTCTTAGCACATTTCCTTCCTTCACACAGAAGAATTGGCCTTAGCCCCTATGAATTCCCTCTTTCATCTAACTTCATTTCCTTTCTTCTAATGTCAGAAAAGAGGTGCCTCTATTCAAGAATAATCCCTTTATTCGTTCCCTTGGGGATATTCTTAAGGCTCTTCCAAACTGTACTTTCAAACTCTCTACTTGTGATTTCCTCACAGGCTATAAGCATAAACCAAACCTGCTTCCACTGAGTTGATTCCAACCCATGGCGAAGCCATGTGGTTCAGTGTAGAACTGTGCTCCATTGGGTTTTCAGGGTTTGCCAGGCCTTTCTTCCAACTGTACCACTGAGTGGATTTGAACCACCAATCTTTCGGTTAGTAGCCAACAGGAAACTGTCTGCTCCACCCAGGGACCTTTGGCTATAAGCATTACCTGTTGCCGTCAAGCTGATTCCAACTCACAGTGACCCTACAAACCCTTCAAATTTAGTCCAAAAATAAACAGCAAATAAACTAACAAAAACTCTCACCCTGATTCCACAACTTCCTTAAGCTTCATTACAAGCTCAAATCCTTGAAAGATAGCACGCAACTGTTACTACCAGTATACTTAAACCTCTCCCTCTTAAACTGGCTACAACAAATCTTTTCTCCATCATAACACTAAAGTGGAATTTAAGGTCACCAAGCACTTCAAATGATTAAATTCAGCAGATTCATTTAGTCTTCTGATACCTGATGCTGTCGATCACTGTTTCTTTGTTTCTGGGAAACCATTTTCTCTTGGTGGTTCCCCTATGTCCAACCATTTCTCATGTGTTGTTTGCTATACTCCCTGGGGCCTCTTCTTGCCTCAGAGTTACCCTGGGCAATAACACGTTTTCATCTCTTTACCTTCCTTCTGTGTTGATGTTTCTTGAATTAAAAACTCTTCTGATCGATAATTTCTGAACTAAACTAACCCTTCCCCATAATTGACTTCCTCAAAGAAACCTATCAGTATCCACCTAGCTGCCCAGGCCAGAAAACTGGGAATCATCTTTCATTTCCCCTCACCTTCCACACAGAGTCAGTCACTAAGTCAATTAGATGCTCTGACATTGGATCCCACTCTTTCTCCATAGTCAGTGCTTTGGTTTAGCCCTTCCTCACTTCTTGCACACTGTGAAGGTCTCCAGATTTGTTTCCTTATCTCCTCTGCTTCCTCTCTCATTATTCTATAATGCTACCAGGATGATTTTTCTAAAATGCTTAATTTACTGAGTCACTCTTCTGCTTAAAAGCCATCATCAGCGACTCCCCAGTGTCCCACTAGACAAACTCCATACTTTTTAGCATAGCATACAAAGCTTTGTATATTCCAAAAACTGCCTACCTTTGCAACCTTATGGCTCCATCTATGTTCCAGCTATAACAAACTGTGTATAGCTCTCTAAACATGTCTCTGTGACTTAGTGCATGCTGTTCCTAAAACGGCCTTCCCTGCTGGTCTTCACCTCCTTGTGGATGTCAACTCCTAAAAGCCTTAGCTGAAGCATCACATCATGTGTGAAAGGCCTTTTGAAATCCCCAATAGAATTTATCACTTCCTCCTTTGTCTTTCCACTATGTCCTGTATTATCTATTCTGACAACATTGGTAACACTTTAGCATACAGGTAGACCTTATTTGCTGATGTTATCATTCTCAGATGTGATCTCTCCAACCCTCAAAGACAAATAAAGATTGAATTTATAAAGATACTGATAATAAAAGGCAATAATAACGAAAGCTAAAAAAAAAAAAAAAAAAAATGAGGTATTCAACTTACGTCAGAACCAACTTACAATGGAGTAGTTGTCGAAACAGAAACCCGCCAGTTGGAGACTACTTGTACTTATTTGTTTTGTTAATTTCTATCCACTAGACTGTAATCTTCTTGAGGGGAAGGAACAAAAGGTTTTGTTTATCCTTCAGTAAATAGCTGCTACACTAATAAGATCTGAGTAGAAGGTCAAATGAGTCAATGCATATGAAAGCAGCGCATTATTTTAAATCTTACCCTAAGCTAAGGTGGTATTTGTATTCAAGACTTATCAAATGTGACTTGTGAAGAGCGTGCTTCTTAGCTCAAGGAGGGAGATACACGGGTCTAAACGGGCAGCTTCTGTCCGGAGGTGAGTTGTGAAGGCAGGGAGGGTTAGAAGCTGGCTGAAAGGACATAGGAAATCAGGGGTGGAAAGGAGGAGTGTGCTGTCACAGTATAGGGAGAGCAATTAGGGTCACATAACAACGTATGTATATATTTTTATATAAGAGACTAACTTGAAATGTAAACTTTCATTTAAATACCATAAACAGAAAAAAAAAACCGACTTATCAAATGTGACTTTTTGATAATAAGAATCACAGAAAAATGGACTTGAGAGTAAAGAACTCATTAAATTACATAGGTTAATACTCAAATTTAAAATAATGTTCTAGAAACAGATAGGAACTTTCCAAAATTTCCAATAATGAAATTCCATAATTTCCTTTAGCGGCCCAAATACTGTCAAAATAATAAAGCTTAACTTGTTCTTACTCAGTATTGGAATGTCATGAGGAAATACTAAAATCAGCACTTGTTTTAATTTAAAAAAATGGAATTCTGGGAAGACGGCGGTGTAAGATGGTCTAAAATCTCAACCCTGTCTACACAAACACCAAGAAAAATTAACTAGAAACAGCAATCAACACAATAAAGCAACTAGACCCAACAGAAATACACAGAATACTCCACTCAACAACAGCACAATATAAATTCTTCTCCAACGCACAAGGATCATTCTCCACAGGACAGACCATATGTTAGGCCACAAAGCAAGGCTCAATAAATTTAAAAATGCTGAAATCATACGAAGTGTATTTTCTGACCATAATGGAGTAAAATGAGAACAACAGAAGGAAAACTGGAAAACACACAAGTACGTGGGACACTAAACAACACACTACTAAACAACCAATGGGTCAAGAAAGAAATCAGAAAATACTTAAAGGCGAATAACTCTACAGAAAACAGTTTGGTGGCTCCTCAAAAACTTAAACACAGAATTACCATATGACCAAGAAAGTCAACTCCTAGGTAAAGACCCAAAAGAACAGAAGCAGAACACAAATGGATACCTGTACACCAATGTTCACTGCAGCACTATTCACAAAACCCAAAAGGTAGGAAAAAACCTAAATGTTAATCAACAGATAAATGGACAAACAAAACATGTTATATCTATATACTGGAATATCACTGAGACAAAAAGAAAAATGAAATCCTGATACATGCTACAATGTGGGTGAACCCTGAAAACACTATGTTGAGTAAAGTAAGACAGTCACAAAAGGGTAAAATATAGTATGATTTTACTCATATGAGAGATCTAGAAACATACAGAGATCAAAATGTATTAATGGTTATGGGTAGGGTGGGAGAAAGAAGGAGTCATTGATTAGGGAGCACTGAGCCTCTGTTAAGAGTGACAGAAAAACTGGAAACAGACACTGGTGATGTATGACATGATAAACACAATGTCAATGAACTGCACATGTAAAAAATTTTGAAATGGCAAGTTTTTTTAAATATATTTATCACAATTTAGAAAGACAAAATAAACCTCAAAAAACTCTTCATAAAACTGAAAACCACTATTCAAGTATCAATTACTTTTTTCCTCTTCATGATAAAAATATCCATTTATATATATTTTTTCCATACAAAAATTTATACATACATTGTTATGTGACTCTAATTGTTCTCCCCATACTGTGACAGCACACTCCTCCTTTCCACCCGATTCCCCATAACCATTCAACCAGCTACTAACCCTCTCTGCCTTCCCATCTCACCTCCAGACAGAAGCTGCTCATTTAGTCTCTTGCATCTACTTGAGCCAAGAGGCACACTCCTCACGAACATCACTTTATTTCCCACAGTCCAGTCCAATGCCTGTCCGAAGAGTTGGCCTCAGAAATTGTTTTAGTTCTGGGCTGATAGAGAAACTGGGGGCCATGGTTTCTAGTCAGACCATTAAGTCTGGTCGTCTTACTAGAACTTGAGTTCTGCCCCCTACCTTTCTCCTGCTCCATCCGGGACTCTCTGTTGTGTTCCCTGTCAGGGCGGTCATTGGTGGTAGCTGGGCACCATCTAGTTCTTCTGGTCTCAGGCTGATTAAGTCTCTGATTTATGTGGCCCTTTTTGTCTCCTGGGCTAAAACTTTCCTTGTATCTTTGGTGTTCTTCATTCTCCTTTACTCCAGGTGGTTGGGACCAACTGATGCATCTTATGTGGCCGCTTGCAAGCTTTTAAGACCCCAGACGCCACTCATCAAAGCAAGATGCAGAACATTTTCTTAATAAGCTTTGTTATGCCAATTAACCTAGTTGTGCCCTGAAAGCATGGTCTCAGACCCTTACCCCTGCTACTGTGTCTCTCAAAGTGTTTGACTCTATTCAGGAAAACTTCTTAGATTTGGTTTAGTCCAGTTGTGCTGACTTCCCCTGCAGTGTGTGCTGTCTTTCCCTTCACCTGAGATAATTCTTATCTACCATATAGTTAGTAAATAACCCTCACCCTCCCTCCCCACCCTCCTAACCATCAAACAATGTTTTCTTCTGTGTTTAAACCTTTTCTTGAGTTCTTATAATAGTGGTCTTAAATAATATTTGTCTTTCTGTGACTGACTAAATTCACTCAGCATAATGACCTCCAGCTTCCTCCATGTTATAAGATGTTTCACAGCTTCATCGTTGTTTTTCATCATTGCGTAGTATTCCATTGTTTGGATATACCATAACTTGTTTATCCGTTTGTCTGTTGATGGGCACCTATGTTGTTTCCAACTTTTTCCTATTGTGAGCAGTATTGCAATGAACATGTGTGTGCATGTATCTATTCGTGTGACGGCTCTTATTTCTCTAGGATATATTCCAAGGAGTGGGATAGCTGGATCGTATGGTACTTCTATTTCTAGCTTTTTAAGGAAACGCCAAATCGATTTCCAAAGTGGTTGTACCATTTTACATTCCCACCAACAGTGTGTAAGTGTTCCAGTCTCTCCAGCATTTATTATTTTGTGTTTTTTGGATTAATGCTAGCCTTGTTGGGGTGAGATGATATCTCACTGTAGTTTTGAACTGCATTTCTCTAATGGCTAATGATCGTGAGCATTTCTTCATGTGTCTGTTAGCTGCCTCAATATCTTATTTGGTGAAGTGCCTGTTCCTGTTCTTTATCCATTTTTTAATTGGGTTATTTGTCTTTTTGTTGTTGAGGTTTTGCAGTATTTTGTAGATTTTAGAGATTAGACGCTGATTGGATTTGTCGTAGCCAATTTTTTTTCCCAGTCTGTAGGTTGTCTTTTGACTCTTTTGGTGAAGTCTTTGATAAGCATAAGTGTTTGATTTGTAGGAGCTCCCATTTATCTAGTCTCTCTTCTGGTGCTTCTGCATTGTGATTTATGGTTCATACTGTGTTTATGCCATGTATTACGGCTCCTAGTGTTGTACCTATTTTTTCGTCCATGATCTTCATCATTTTCAATTTTATATTTAAGTCTTTGATGCACTGTGAGTTAGCTTTTGTTCATGGTGTGAGGTACGGGTCTTGTTTCAGTTTTTTGCAGATGGATACCCAGTTATGCCAGCACCGTTTGTTAAAGAGACTGCCTTTTCCCCAGTTAACGAACTCTAGGCCTTTGTCAAATATCAGCTGCTCACAGGTGGATGAATTTATGTCTGGATTCTCAATTCTGTTCCATTGGTTGATGTATCTGTTGTTGTACCAGGACCAGGCTGTTTTGACTACCGTGGAGGTATAATAGGTTCTAAAATCAGATAGTGTGAGGCCTCCCGCTTTGTTCTTCTTCTTGAGTAATGCTTTATTTATTCAGGGCCTCTTCCCTTTCCATATGAAGTTGGTGATTTATTTCTCCATCTCATTAAAAAATGCCATTGGGATTTGGATCAGGATTGCATTGTATCAGCAGATTGCTTTGGGTAGAATCGACATTTTCACAATGTTGAATCTTCCTATCCATAAGCAAGATATGCTTTTCCACCTATGCAGGTCTCTTTTGGTTTCTTGTAGTAGCGTCTTGTAGTTTGTATAGGCCTTTTACGTCTCTGGTTAGATTTATTCCTATGTATTTTATCTTCTTGGGAGCTACTGTAGATGGTAGTGATTTGGAGATTTCCTCTTCGAGGTTCTCTTTGTTGGTGTAAAGGAATCCACCTGATTTTTGTATGTTTATCTTGTATACGGAAACTTTGCTGAAATCTTCTATTAGTTCCAGTAGTTTTCCTGTGGATTCTCTGGGGTTTTCTCTGTATAAGATCATATCATCTGCAAATAGAGATACTCTGACTTCTTCCCTAGCAATTTGGATGCCCTTTGTTTCTTTTTCTAGCCTAACTGCTCTGGCTAGGACCTCCAGCACAATGTTGAATAAGAGTGGTGATAAAGGGCATCCTTGTCTGGTTCCTGTTCTCAAGCAGAATGCTTTCAAAGTCTCTCCATTCAGAATGATGTTGGCTGTTCGCTTTATATAAATGCCCTTAATTATACCGAGGAATTTCCCTTCTATTCCTATTTTGTTGAAGGTTTTTATCATGAAAGGGTGTTGCACTTTGTGGAATGCCTCTTCTGCATCGATTGATAAGATCATGTGGTCCTGTCTTTTATTTATGTGATGGATTACTGTGATTGTTTTTCTAATGTTGAACCTGGTATAAATCCCACTTGATCGTGGTAAATTATTTTTTTGATATGTTGCTACATTCTACTGGCTAGAATTTTGTTGAGGATTTTTAGTCAATGTTCATGAGGGATATTGGTCTGTAATTTTCTTTTTTTTTTGTGGTGTCTTTACCTGCGTTTTGGTATCAGGGTTATGCTGGCTTCATAGAATGAGTTTGGGAGTATTCCATCCTTTTCTATGTCCTGAAATACCTTTAGTAGTAGTGGTGTCAACTCTTCTCTGAAAGTTTGGTAGAATTCTCCAGTGAAGCCATCGGGGCCAGGGCTTTTTTTTTTGTTGGGCGTTTTGTAACTGCCTTTCCAATGTCTTCTGTTATGGGTTTACTTAGTTGTTCTACCTCTGTTTGTGTTAGTTTAGGTAGGCAGTGAGTTTCTAGAAAATTATCCATTTCCTCTATGTTTTCAAATTTGTTAGAGTACAATTTTTCATAGTATTCTGTTATGATTCTTTTAGTTTCAGTTTGGTCTGTTGTGATATCACCCATCTCATTTCTTAAACAGGTTATCTGCTTCCTCTCCTGTTTTTCTTTTGTCAGTCTGGCCAGCGGTTTATTAATTTTGTTGATCTTTTCAAAGAACCAGCTTTTGGACTTGTTAACTCTTTCAATTGTTTTTCTATTCGCTATTTCATTTAATTCTGCTCTAATTCTTATTATTTCCTTTATTCTGGAGACTCAGGGCTTCTTTTGCTGCTCTCTTTCTACTTGTTCCAGTTGCAGGGTTAATGTTTTGATTATGGGCCTTTCTTCTTTTTGGATGTGTGCATTTATTGCTATAAACTGACCTCTGAGCACTGCTTTTGCTGTGTCCCAAAGGTTCTGGTAGGATGTGTTTTCATTCTCATTTGATTCTATGAATTTCTTTATTCCATCCTTAATTTCTTCTATAACCCCGTAGTTTTTGAGCAAGGTGTTGTTCAGTTTCCATGTGTTTGATTTGTTTTCCTTGCCTTTTCTGTTGTTGATTTCCAGTTTTATGGCTTTATCATCAGAAAAGATGCTTTGTAATATTTCAATGCTTTGGCTTTTCCTAAGGCTTGCTTTATGGCCTAATGTGTGGTCTATTCTGGAGAACGTTCCATGTGTGTTGGAAAAGAAAATATATTTGGCTGCTGTTGGGTGGAGTGTGTGGTATATGTCTATGAGATCAAGTTGGCTGATCGCAGCATTTAGCTCCTATGTGTCTTTCGTGAGCTTCTTTCTGGATGTTCTGTCCTTCACCGAAAGTGGTGTGTTGAAGTCTCCTACTACTATTGTGGTGCTCTCTCTCTCTCTTTTCACTGCTGTCAGAGTTTGTTTTATGTATTTTGGAGCCCTGTCACTGGGTGCGTAAATATTTATTAAAGTTATGTCCTCCTGGTGTACTGACCCTTTAATCATTATATAGAGCCCTTCCTTATCCTTTGTGGTGGATTTTGAAATCTATTTTGTCAGAGATTAATATTGCCACTCCTCTTTTTTGAGTGTTGTTTGCTTAATATATTTTTTTCCATCCTTTGAGTTTTAGTTTGTTTGTGTCTTTAAGTCTAAGGTATGTTTCTTGTAGGCAGCATATAGACAGATTTTTTTTATCCAGTCTGCCACTATCTGTCACTTTCTTGGTGCATTTAGTCCATTTACATTCAGCGTAATTATTGATGGGTATGAGTTTAGTGCTGTCATTCTGATGTCTTTTATTGTGTGTTGTTCAGAGTTTCTTTGTTCCACTTAATTTTCTGTGCTGCGTCGTTTTTCTTTATGTATTTTCTTTTCATCTTTTTCACTGCTGTTGATTTTCTGTCTGCTGAGTCTTTGAATTTTTCTAGTTTTTTTGTCTTGACTCGTAGGATTGTTCGTTTCCTTTGCGGTTACCTTAATATTTACCCCTATTTTTCTAAGTTTATACCAGTCTTTTGTTTCCTTATATCGCCTTGACTTCCTCTCTGTATGAAAAATCTATGTCTACATTTTTTAAGTCCCTCTTTTTTGTTTTAATGTTGTCATCTTTTACATATTGACATTTGTTTCCCTATCTTCAGCGTTTTAGTTTTGATTTACTTTTGTGACTTTCCTATCTGGGTTGACATCTGGTTGCTCTGTCCTGTGTTCTAATCTTGGGATGTTATGTGATGTTACTGATTTTCTAACCGGACGGCTTCCTTTAATATTTCTTGTAATTTTGGTTTGGTTTTTGCAAATTCCCTGAACTTCTGTTTATCTGGAAATGCCCTAATTTTGCCATCATATTGAGAAACAGTTTTGTGGATATATAATTCTTGGCTGGCAATTTTTGTCCCTCAAGGGTTTATATATGTCCTCCCATTGCCTTCTTGCCTGCATGGCTTCTGCTGAGTAGCCTGAGCTTATTCTTATTGACTGTCCTTTGTAGATGACTTCTCATTTATCCCTAGAGCTGCTCTTAAAGTTCTCTCTTTATCTTTGGTTTTGGCAAGTTTGCTTATGTCTTGTTGACTTTCTTTTGGGATCTACCTTATGCAACGTTTGATGAGCATTTTGGATAGATATCATGTCATCTTTCATGATATCAGGGAAGTTTTCTGCTAACAAATCTTCAAGAATTCTCTCTGTATTTTCTGTTATCCCCCCTTGTTCTGGTATTCCAATCACTTGTAGGTTATTCCTCTTGATAGAGTCTCACATAATTCTTAGGCTTTCTTCATTTATTTTAATGCTTTTATCTGATTTTTCCTCAAGTAAGTTGGTGTCAAAGTGCTTTATCTTCAATCTCACTAATTCTGACTTCCATTGTCTCAACTCTGCTTCTATAACTTTCTATTGAGTTGTCTAATTCTGAAATTTTATTGTTAATCTTCTGGATTTCTGATTGCTGTCTCTCTATGGATTCTTGCAGCCTGTTAAATTTGTCATTATGTTCGTCTCTAATCTTTTTAATTTCCTCTATTTCATGTTTTACATTTCGCTTAATTTCCTTCCTAATTTCTTGAAGAGTTCTCTATATTAATCTTTTGTATTCTGCCTCTGGTAATTCCAAGAAATTTTCCTCCTCTGGAAAATTTCTAGATTCTTTATTTTGGGAGCTTGCTGAAGCCATCATGGATTGTCTCTTTGTGTGATTTGATCTTGACTGTTGTCTCTGAGCCATCAGTAAGTTATTATGCTTATTTATTTTATGTTTGCTTACTGTGTCCTAGCTTCCTGTTTGCCCAAATAGGCTGCTCTTATGAGCTAGTTTAATTGCTGGCAGCTCTGAAGCTCTAATGTCCTGTCACCAGGTGGTTAGATCTGTTACTAGGTATGTGAGCTCAGGAGTATGCCCACTCCTCCTGTATGGATTCAGCCCAGGTAGACAGCCACCAGGTGTGTTGCGTAGACTCTCACCTACTGTCCTAGACAGGCATGGGTGATTGGTGCAGGCACAGACATCTGGCTGCAGCAGGGGGACACACTCTGAGCAAGGCAGGGGACTGACGGCTGCCCCCGACTGTCCAGGAGGAAGGTGTGTCCCTGTTCCCTAGAGTGCATAGGTGGGTGGGTTTTTCAGCCAGACTATGAGCACCTAATGCTGTTGGCTGTAAGGACTGGGGGGCACCTCTTACTCATGGGTCCCTATCGCAGGTGGCTAGGTGGCATGGGTGGAGCAACCAGTCCTCAGGCCCCTGATCTGGGTAGGTGAAGACCCTGCTTAATGGGAAGAGTAGTGTCAGATGTCAAGAACCTGCCACTTCACAGCTGAAACAGCTGAAGTTAGGGTTCCAGTATATACCCTGCTGTACTGCAGTAATGAGGGCCTATGCTGTTGAGATGGTCCCACACAAGTCTCTTCAGGGGGAAAGGCACTCAAAGTCCGTGGATTCCTTATGCCTGTCCCTAGGCAAAGGAGCTGTGCCTACCCTGGGTTTCTGGCTTAGGGGAGCCAGCAGTTTATTTTTTCTTCTGTTTGTTAATCTGTTCACTCTCCAAGGCAGGGAGAATAGCTTCGGGCACGTGACAGATTCTGCTTCTGGCCCAGGGGACTTGGCAACTGCTGAAGTCCGTCTGGGACCCAGTGCAGATCAAGGAGCAGGGAAGTAAATGGGGCAGAAGTTTTTCCCTAAGGGGGGTGTTTCTGATCCGTGCAGTAGGCCATACGCAATTAACTTATCTTTCAGTGATCGAGGGCTGCTTCTCACTGGTTCTGCGTGGCCAAGTAGAGTCAGCGGCTTGGTCTCTCCTGGTGAAGAATATGCCTCCCGAGCACTGCTGCATGCCTGCCTCACCGCTCACCCGCGAGCTGATCCGGCCTGGAAGGCTCAGGCTCTCGCCAGGTCAGTTCTGGCAACTCCTTGCTGCTTCCGAACTGTTTCTCCCTTCCCCTGCCACTCAGTCCAGTTCCTCAACTCTGCCTTTGATGTTCAGAGCTCCCAGATTGCCGTATATAATCGAATCACTTGTTTTTTTTGGGTCTTTGGTGTAAGAGGGTTTACCGGAAGCATCTGACTACTCCGCTATTTTGGCCTCGCCTCTCCATTTATATTTTTAATGGAAGATTTTAAAAATTATCTTCTCAGATTTCTCTATTTTTTAGAAACTTTTTTTTTTCAGTGAACAGTATATACCAAAATAGACTAGACTAAAATACAGATTATTACTTACCCTTATGGCACTGATCTACTAAATGTAATCCAACAAACATTAACCTAGCAGCTTTTATATTCATCAGGGTAGATGATATTAATGATTTTTTTTTTTTTAAATAAAGTCCCCCGGCTTCAAAAGGCTAACAAAGGAATGTAGAGAGAGAGATATGTAAAGATAAACAAATGAAGATTTGTTCCCATTTGAGGAAATTCATAATCTAATGCTAGGAAAAGACAGTCACAACTAATTATAATTTAAGGCAGAATGTGAGGTTTGAACAATTCTGTATAGGAAATGGGGAAACAGATTAATTTCATTTGTGAGGGATTAGACAAAGTTTAATGGAAATAGAATTTATGGAATCCCATTTCTGATATCCTTCAATTCAACCCTAACAGACGCTCTCTAAACAAGGAAAAGAACAAGGAAATTTGTAAAGTATAAGTTCATATGTAGACATTTTGGGGCTATTGCAATTCAGAGCAATGTAAGGCTTCCAAAACCAATTGCTATCTTGGAAACAATCAGATGAGAACTATTTCATCTTACTATAATCAATTCTGTATCTGAGCTTCCACCTATAGCTTCTGACTACTTCCTTATTAGAAAGGATGAAAAATTCCTTAAGGTCAGAACCTCCATTAGCACTCAGGATCACATCCCCTCTTAGTTTTCAAAGGACCAGATTCCAGCAATTACCACCTTCACGCTACATTATCACCTTCTCCATCACCAATGAATTGCTCCCATCAGCAAACATATATGCTTTAATATCTTCCATCTAATATTCCTCTCCAGCTCCTGCCCTGTTTCTCAGCTCCCCATTCACAAAAAAATTTCTTAAGAAGAACGGCCGATACTTATAGTCTTGGCTTTCTAGACTTCCATTCCACCTTCAATCCACTTCACTTGTGCTACTGTCTCTGCCACTTACTGAAATTGCTCTTATCAAAGTAACCCAATGTCTATCATCTTGCCGAATACAAGAGTCAACTCTCTTTCTTCATCATATTCATTCCCTCAGTAGCAGGTGACAAAGTTTACCACCTTCCTTCTTGAAACAGTCTTCTCTGGGTTTTCCTGACATACCCTCTCCTGCACCAGTATCTCAGGTATTTAGCTATACTGTCTCCCTAAGGAGACAAAATATATCCCAAATCTGTCCATTCCCTGCATCTTCACTATTACCATCCCAGTCCAGGCTACCATTTCCTCTTTGATGCACTACTATCACGATCTCCTAACTGATCTCTCGGCTTGGATGTCTTTTTATTCCCCTAAAAGCCATTCTCATATTCTTCCTTGCTTAGCACCTCCAATGGCTTATGTCTACCATTAAAACAAAATCCTAACTCCTCATCATGTCTACAGGGCCCTTTACAAGGCTCCTCTTGATCACATCTCCAACCTTGTCAAGAAATGCTATTCCCACTCACTCACTACACTGCTTAAGCACAGTGGTCTTTTTTCTGCTCTTGGTAGTTTTATTCCTAAATTATGACATTTGTAGGACACAAGTAACTCCTTTTGAAATGTTTCTCTTGGAGAAGCCTTCCATGATCATCCTTTTGAGTGAAGCCTCCCCTCCAAGTCATTCCTGGTCCCATGGGACCATTTTATTTTCCTCATACCAGTTATTATCTGAAATTACCTTGCTCATTTACTTTTTTACTGTTTGTCTCCCTACAGTAAATTGTTCTTGTTCACTGTTATATCTCAATCTCCTACAAAACACTTGGTAGGCACTTAATAAATGTTTAAAGAAAGTTAATTTAAAAAAAAAATTAGTGAGTCATCAATAATATAAAAATATGGCTGCGATTTAAAGAAAAAACAACTTATTTATTAGCTACCTGGTGAAAATCTATTATCTTGGATGTAAGAGACGAGATGCTACATAAACACACTTTGGTTTTAAGACAGAAGAGTTTCGACAAGAGTGCCACAATTCAAATGGCAAAGAATAGTCTTTTTAACAATTAACAAATGGTGCTAGGACAACTGGATCTCCATATACAATAAAGTGAAGTTGGACTCCTACCTCACACCATGTGCAAAACTTAAATCCAAAAAGATCACAGACCTAAGTGCAAGAAAACATGTTGTTGTTATTGCTGTTAGGTGCTATCAAATCAGTTCTGACTCATAGCGACCCTATGTACAACAGAATGAAAACACTGCCTGGTCCTGCGTAATCCTCACAATTGCTGCTACGCTTGAGCCCACTGTTGCAGCTACTGTGTCAATCCATCTTGTTGAGGGTCTTCCTCTTTTTCACTGGCCCTCTACTTTACAAAGCATGATGTCCTTCTCTAGGGACTGATCTCTCCTGATAACATGTCTAAGGTATGTGAGACGCAGTCTTGCCATCCTTGCTCCTAAGAAGCATTCTGGTTGTACTTCTTCCGAGAAAGATTTGTTCCTTCTTTGGCAGTCCATGGTATATTCAATATTCTTCATCAACACTACAATTCAAAGGAATCAACTCTTCTTCAGTCTTCCTTATGCATCATCCAGCTTTTGTATGCATATAAGGCAAGTGAAAACACTATGGCTTGGGTCAGGTGCACCTTAGTCTTCAAAGTGATATCTTTGCTTTTCAACACTTTAAACAGGTCTTTTGTAGATTTGCCCAACGTAACGTGTCTTTTGATTTCCTGACTGCCGCTTCCATAGGTGTTGATTGTGGATCCAGGTAAAATGAAATCCTTGACAACTTTATAGGAGTAAATGTTTGTGATCTTGGGTTAGGCAACCGTTTCTTAGATGTGACACCAAAATCACAAACAACAAAAGAAAAATTAGATAAAATGGACATCATCAAAATTAAAAACTTTTGTGCCTCAAACAACACTATGGAGAAAGTGAAAGTGAAAAGACAACCCACAGAATGGGAGAAAATATTTGTAAATCATGTATCTTGTAAGTGATTTGTATCCAAAATACATGTTTTCTTCAACTCGACAATAAAAAAGGACAGATAATCCAGTTTAAAAAATGGGAGAAAGATTTGAAGAGACATTTCTCCAAAGAAGATATACAAATGACAACATTAGTCATTAGGGAAATCAAAATCAGAATCACAATAAGATACCACTTCACACCCACTAGAATAGCTATAATAAAAAAGACAAGAACAAGTGTTGGCTAGTATGTGTAAAAATTGGAACTCTCATACATTGCTGGTAGAATTCTAAAATGGTGCAGTCACTTTGGAAAACAGTTTGGCAGTACCTCAAATGTTAGATATAGAGCCACCTTATGACCCAGAAATTCCAGTCCTAGGTATAAAACCCTAGAAAAATGAAAACACATGTCCATACTAAAACTTGTACAAGCATATTCATAGCAACATTACTCTTAATAGCCTAGAAGTGGAAACAACCCAAATGTCTATCAACTGATTAATGTATAAACAAATACTAAGTATATTAACACGAATGGATAAAACTGAACATTATTCAGCAATAAAAAGTAGTACTGATAGATGCTACAACGTGGAGAACTTTAAAAACATTATTCTAAGTGTAAGAAGCCATTTACAAGGGATCACATATTATATGATTCTATATACAAGAAATGTCCAGAAAAGGTAAATCTAAAGAGGTAGAAAGTATATTTAGTGGTTGCCAGGAGGGGGCAGTGAGAATGGGGAATGACTGCTAAGATATATACGAAATGTCCAGAAAAGGTAAATCTACAGAGGTAGAAAGTATATTTAGTGGTTGCCAGAAGAGGGGCAGTGAGAATGGGGAATGACTGGTAAGAGATACAGGGTTTTTTTTTTTTTTTTTTTTGGGAGGAGGGAGGGTGGATGACAAAAAAAATGTTCTAAAATTGAAGGTGGTGATAGTTGCACAACTCTACAAATATAGTAAAAATCACCGATTTTTACATTTTAAATGGGTAGACTTTATGGTATGTGAATAAGTATTCTTTTATTAAGAAGAAGACTAAAGACACTAATAAGGTTACCCTTTCAAGATCTGGATTAATTACCAAATATGTAATAATTTTTAAAGTAAGTATTTATTCAATCTTTGTTAGGTATTGGGGATATAAAGATGTCTGATGTGATCATCAACCCTCAAGGAATTTACAGATTAACAGGGGCCTTCTCCATAAAGCTTTTCCAAATGTGTGTAAAACATTTTATTCTCTGGACATTCAGACACCATTACAAAAAGGAGGGTATGCAGTACGTTTGTTAAATAAAGAGTAATAGTTCTGAATTGCCAATCAGAGAAGAAACTAATTTCTTGCCTCCGTTTTTATACACCATGTATAGTTAGGAAGATTTAGTAATCTTGGAGCTACAATCATTACAACAATCATTGCTATCAGCAACAAGTTTCCTGAACATCTGCAGCCCAAGTCAGAACATAGCTTGTTCTCTTTTTTTCCCCCGTCTTCCTTCCCCTTGTCTATATTCCATATCCTGCTGACTTGTGATAATTAGGTAAAAAAGTGATGGGTCTTGACTGATACTGGACAGCTCGGTGATGGGGTAAGTCCAGTGTTTTTTGGCATGTTTCCTCCTGTAAGATGCTCTATGAGGAAATACACAATAGCCTACTTACTTCTGCATTCCAAATGCCTGACACATGGTAGTAGGTGCCTACTGAATGAAATAAAACTTTTCCACTGCACTGACATTAGATGAAGTAGTCTTTGTAAATACTAACACCATTCTAATTCTTTTCCTTCTAGATGTCTCACTCTTCTACTTTATGACACACATAATTATAACTGAAATGATCATCTGTGTAATTATTTCTTCCAAGAAATACTTAGTATCTATCATGTGCTAAGAATGTCTCTCAACTAGACTGTAATTCTGTGAAGGAAAGGAAGTGTCCTTCACTTCATTAGCCCTAAAACAGTTTCTGACAAATTACATGCATCTCAATAAATATTTGATGAATGAATGGATGTCTCATTATTTAACTAAATTTGGGGAGTAGGCAGAAAAGAAGAAGGGGTAAGAATGAACATGGTGCCATTCCAACTCTTTTAAATTAAAATTTACTTTCTTCACAACTGAGTTAAAGGTTGTACACAGAATAACCCTACTTTTAATTTGGTTATTTGTCTTTTTGTTGTTGAGGTTTTGCAGTATCTTGTAGATTTTAGAGATTAGACGCTCATCGGATTTGTCGTAGCCAAAATTTTCTTCCCAGTCTGTAGGTTGTCTTTTTACTCTTTTGGCGAAGTGTTCTGATGAGCGTGTTTGATTTTTAGGAGCTCCCATTCATCTAGTCTCTCTTCTGGTGCTTGTGCATTGTTACTTATGGTTCGTGTTGTGTTTATGCCATATAGTAGGGCTCTGAGCGTTGTCCCTATTCTTTCTTCCATGATCTTTATCATTTTTGAGTTTATATTTAAGTCTTTGATCCATTTTGAGTTAGTTTTTGTACTTGGCGTGAGGTACGGGTCTCGTTTCAGTTTTTTTGCATACACATATCCAGTTATGCCAGCACCATTTGTTAAAGAGACTGTCTTTCCCCCAATTAATGGACTTTGGTCCTTTGTCAAATATTAGCTGCTCATAGGTGGATGAGCTTATATCTGGATTCTCAACTCTGTTCCATTGGTCTATGTTTATCTGTTGTTGTACCAGTACCACGCTGTTTTGACTACCATGGCAGTATAACAGGTCCTAAAATCAGGTAGTGTAAGGCCTCCCACTTTGTTCTTCTTCTTGAGTAATGCTTTATTTATTCGGGGCCTCTTCCCTTTCCATATGAAGTTGGTGATTAGTTTCTCTGTCTCATTAAAAAATGTTGGTGGAATTCGGATAGGGATTGCATTGTATCTGTAGATTGCTTTGGGTAGAATTGACATTTTCACTATGTTGAGTCTACCCATCCATGAGCAAGGTGTATTTTTCCACTTATGCAGGTCTCTTTTAGAGAAAAACCCTACATTTAAAGGGAGGAAAGTTGCTGCACTTGAAAGCATGTCAGATACAATTTAACTGGAATTGTTTAATCTAATAATCAAGAGCTTTTTGTATACTATACTATCAGTTTTAGATTAACTTTGGGACCTTGGGCAAATCACTGAACCCCAATAAGCCTCAGCTTCCTTCTTTCTAAAATTGGGATGACAATAATATCTAATCTGCCTCTCATGCTTGCTGTATAGTTAAATAAGAAGTGTGAAAGACATTTGTAAATGATCAACAGCATTATCACCATGATATATTATTGCTATTTGTGTGCAACTTACATGTGTGCAATGTTTATACAACTTCCTCAGCATACACCCACTGGAACTGGATTGGTGTCTCTTATATATTAACTATCATAGAACACTTCCCTCAGAAAATGAAATGACATTGCTAGTTCTTTACTGAAGTACACCCCAATCACTTAGTACTCTTAAACCTGTAAAAACATGAAGCTACTTGCTAAATATAACCCTTACTGAATTCTCAGATTTCAGTATTACAGTAAAACCTGTGAGACCTGGAACTTGACGGGACTGACTTGCTTTTCCGGGTCTCTCAAGTTTTCTACTTTTGACAGGGTGCAGTCTTACCACTTTTTTATTGCTTTCTATTAGAGGAAAGTATTTGAGTTTTCCTTCCCTGACAGGTTTCCACCTTATACAGGTTTTAGCTTTCACAGGTTTACTGTATAACTGCCTGATAAATTTGAACTCAATAAGGAAAACATGTATCAGATTTTTTCTAAGTTCTATTAAAAATTATGAAGGGTGCATTCCATTTCTTTGGTGCATCACAACCAAAACTATAGTTTTAAAGTTCTCTTCCTGGTAACAAAAACTACATACCTTTGCAGCACAGGCTCGTATCACCTCCTAAAAGAAATATAATACAATAAAATAAACATATATTCATAATTTCCTTTAAATAAAAAATTGGCTCTTTTCAACATATTCAATTGTTAGTCTTCTAATAACCAAAATCAACATGTGGGAGAGTTTATTTTTTTCATCACCTTCCGGCTGTCACTCTGCATTTTCAATAAGCTGGAAAGAGTATAAATTAAAGAGACTTAAGGACATGTTTGGAGCCCTGGTGGTGCAGTGGTTAAGAGCTACAGCTACTAACCAAAAGGTTGGCAGTTCGAATCCACCAGCTGCTCCTTGGAAACCCATCTAAAATACTTGCCAAAACGGAAGGTACTGACAAACAGATTTCTGGGGGTCCACAGGTATCTCCCACAAAAAACTTACCAATAAATGTAGCATAAATACTAAAATTCTGTACTAGAACACTAATACACTAACAGGTCTAAAAGACACACCCTGAATTAATCACAGTATGCAATTATCTCTATCAATCACAATAACAGTACACATAAATATAATTCTCACATTAATAATTTATTTCAGATGAAATCTAACAATAAACAGTACTGAATGGTAAAGTATGTGAACAGTACTCAAGGAGCTACAGAAAGGAACTGCCTTTCCTTTCATGGGACAAGACCAAGAAAAGATCACGTTTGAAAGACAAACTAGTAAAAATCAATGCATCATGGATGATTTGAAAATTTGCTGCTACGGAGACACCAAAAATATTCAAGTACAATTAGGGTTAACCACCATATATCATAAGCCTAGTATAGAGCTAGGGAAAAATGATAACAAATCAATGTGAAATCTAGAAAAAAAGAGAATGGAAAGAGAGGAATGTCAATTTTCTTATCCAGAAATTTCTAAGAGACAGACACTGTATCTAAAGGATATCAGTAATTCAATCACTTTTTAGTGACATGACATGGGAGTCCAATTGCCTGGAATGAATCTCAGTACTAGCTTACAAGCTGTATGACCTTGGGATGTTGCCTGATCACAGTGAGCCTCAACTTCCTCTTCTGTAAAATGGGGACAATATCAGCACCTACCCTATGGCATGGTTTTGATGATTAAATACAATTAAACACTTAGCAAGTACCAAAAATATATTGTCAGTTATTACTAATAATTAACATGTCAGTTATCACTAATCATTAAAACATATAATCTCCTGTGGGATAGAGAAAATTAACCAACTTTTTTCAAAACTGGTATAAACTATTTTCAAACCTATACCAGGTCAATACCTATCTCTCATACTCACCATCTTTTTTCTCACTATCAATAATAACAACTAACACTTATCAGTGGTACAACAGATCAGACACCCTGTTAAAAGCTTTACATTTAGGATCTCACTAAATCTTAAAAATTCTGTAAGGTAAGAATTATCACAGTGGTCATTTTGTAGATGAGGAAAATAAGGCTTAATTAACTTATCCAGTGTCACAAGCTGCCACAGGGTAGAGCCTACCTCTATGCCCATGCCCAGCCAACTGGACCCTTGAGCTACACTCTTCACTATAATTTCCACCTATCTCTCTTTCTTAGGAATGAAGCTTCTGAAATTACTATTCTAGTCTATACTACTGATGTGATATTTTGCCGTGCCAATTCTTTACCATTTACAACGTGAAATTCAATTCCAGCTTGCCTTAATTTCTTTAGATTCTTTCTATACTAGCCAGATACCTCTGTTATCAAAATCTCTAACCCTTTTTTTCACCTCTGCCTTAACAGAGGCCTCATTTCTTCTATTTTATTGAGACAAAATCTAAATTATTCTTCTATATCTTATAGCAAATCATTTTCAGAAATACTTTGCCTTATTACTTTCCTGCTTTAATGCACATAATCTTTTCAATTCAGCTCCTCCCTGAAATGAGATTTATCAGTCTCCTTGGGCACCTCAAAATTCTACCCCTTCAGCTTAGGCTGTAGGGGGTATGTGCAGCTCCTAAACTGATTTCTGGTGTATTTGGGCATTCATACAACATGGCTCTGCTGAACTGAAGCCTAATCGTCTATTCCTCTGTCTAGTTTTTTGACTGTGGAGGGAATTTACTCCTGAGACATGCAACATTGTCCACCATTCTTGTTCCTTGAACTCACCATAATCTGGCCAATACTACTTTCTCTTGCTTCAACTATATCTTTAATAACTTCTGGATCTCTTGCACTTGTTTACATACGAAGTTCCAGCACAGTACTCAGCACTAGCAGGGGCTCAACAGTTACACATGGAAAAAAATTTAGGTACTGCTGCTTTTGATAAATTTACAAAATTTTTAATAATTTAGTTTTTTAAAAAGCAGCAAGGGAAATCATGCGTATACTCTTTCTATCTGGAAAACCCTTAACACTTTATACCTACCATTTGAATAGAAATAGTTTTCTTCTCTATAAAACCATACCACATTAAAAGAGACAACGCTAGCATTTTATAAGTGGAACTTATTATTAAAACACTCTGCCTTACATTACAGTTGGCATACTTTATCGTGGCGAGTCAGAATCAGCTTCATGATAACTGGTTTGGTTTTTTGGTTTTACCAGACTTTATGCAAATTGAGGTGAAGCGTTACTGTATTTTTACTCAAATAATGCACACATTCTATGACTGACTGCCAACCACGCCCTCCCACCCCCACCGCAAGGTATTTTCGTAAGCACACTCTGCTGGTTTTTTTTACAACAACCTGTAAAAAAAACCGGCACAGTGGTGCTTATGAAGCTACTTCACAGGGGGAGGGCGTGGCTGGCAAACAAACATAGAAGGCACATGCTACTTGAGTAAAAATACGGTAGACATTTCTGTGTCCTCTGGACTGTCACAAGCATTTCAATAATAAGTACTTGAGATAAAAAAGTTTCGAAGTTCAAACTGTTGAATCCAACCCACAAGGCCAAGCTGTACCTGGTCAGCACTGCCTACAGAGTTAGTGCATAGGTGTGCATGACTGGGATGGTTCCTCTTGCCACAAGCAGAATACACTGGCAGGTTATCAGTATGTGGGTGGATGTTGGCAGGGAGGACAATGTCAATTAGAGAAAAAGAAATCAAGGAGGTGGGTCAAGAATTGGAAAAATAAGACAATAGTGGGTAAAGCTTTACAGACAGAAAACCCAAAGGAGCAGGTTCCAAAAGGCAGAAGAGACTGACCTCCCTGAAAGGAAGACAGCAAGATGGCCAGAGGAAACAGTTTTTGTTCCCTAAACAGGAAAGTTTAGGAATTCATTTCTTCCTTGAATCATTTACATAAATTTAATTATTATTTAGTGAAAATCAGCTATGCAGACTAGAGCTGTAAAGAAGAGGACAATACTGGAACTGCCCTTAAGGAGCTTAGTTTAGATGAGGGCGCTCAACACATATTTATCAAGTTCTTACTAAGTGTCGGGAACTGTGAACTAGATCAATTATTCTGAAATGTAGTCCTAGGACCCGCAACATCAGCATCACCTGTGAACTTGCTGGAATGCAAAATCTCAGTACTATCCTAGACCTGCTCAATCAGAAACTTTGAGGGTGGAGCCTAGCAATCTGTGTTTGGAAAAGCCTGGCAGGTGATTCTGATACACACTGAAGTCTGAGAACCACTGAAGGAAGCATGAGGTTTTAGGTAAGATTATACAGAATTTTGAATACCAGGGCAGAAATTGCTTGTTTACATGTTATCTGTCCTCCTAGAAGTAGTCCTTTTGCAAAGTCCTGAGAATTGATAGGAAGAGGGTCTAAACCTGCTAAAGACCATCTCTTTCCTTCCTGGTCCTAATGGGCCAGGGCAGAGAAGGCCACAGTCACTCCTGACTTACCAGGAGATGGAGCGTTACAGACATGTGGTAAATCCTAAGCAAGCTCTTCTGGCTCATAGCCCTCCCTCATTACTAGGTCCTGGTCTGGCCTTTACAGAGCTATTGAATCAGGAAAGCATGATCGGTTATCCTACATTCATTTTCACTACTGTAATTAGTGCTTTTAGAACAAGTAGGTCAAAGAACTATAAAAATATGAGAAAGTCTAGTTTTAAGAAATTAACTTACTTCATTAAATTGACATTCATTGGCATTGCAATGTAAAATAGGACAGAAATTATTTAAAAATTTCTAGCTTCTTAACTGCATAAAATAATTATACACACCGTGACAGAATCAAGCCTCTGTTTCACTTGCTGCATCTTCACTGAAGAGTTTTCAGCGTGGATAAATTCATCAATCTGGAAAGAGCCTTGATGGGGCAGCTTAGGACAGGTGCACAACGCATCTTGACTTTGGTGTATTCCAGGTAATGGGAACGTTCCACTGTAGTGTTTGAACATTTCAGCCTCCTGCTGGGCAACTGTAGAAATGAATCCATAATTAGTTCAAATCATTATAGGAAAAGCACAACGAAATCACTAAGCCATGAAATTATAGCATTCAACGAGTGATCAGAAACTCCTACCAGTCTAACACACTTTAAATGCTGGATATTAATAAAAACAACTTGACTGACAAAATGTGAAATTATTAAATACTATATAACTATAGGGGCCCTGGTGGCTAGTGGTAAAGAGCGATGGCTGCTAACCAAAATGTTGGCAGTTTGAATCTACCCGCTGCTCCTTGGAAACGCTATGGGGCAGTTCTACTCCATCTTATAGGGTCACTATGAATTGGAATCGATGCAACGGCAGTGGGGTTTTTTTATATAACTATAACCAACACTTGTCTGTCAGTCTGTCATACCATGGTGGCTTGTGTGTTGCTGTGATGCTAGAAACTATGCCACCAACACTGCAAATGCCAGCAGGGTCACCCACGGTGGACAGGCTTCAGCACAACTTCAAGACTAAGACTAAGAAAAAGGACCTGGCAGTCTACTTCTAAAAAAATTGGCCAGTGGAAACTTTACGAATAGCAGTGGAACACTGTCTGATATAGTGCTGGAAAATTTAAGTCCCTTAGGTTGGAAGGCACTCAAATGACGACTGAGGAAGAGCTGCCTCCTCAAAGTAGAGTTGACCTTAATGATGTGAATGGAGCAAAGTTTCAGGACCTTCATTTGCTGATGTGGCACGACTCAAAATGAGAAGAAACAGCTGCAAAAATCCATTAATAATCAGAACGTGGAATGTGTGAAGTATGAATCTAGGAAAATTAGAAGTCGTCAAAAATGAAATGGACTGCATACAGATCAATATCCTAGGTATTAATGAGCTGAAATGGACTGACATTGGCCATTCTGAATCAGATAATCGTATGGTCTACTATGCCGGGAAAGACAAATTGAAGAGGAAGGGCGTCACATTCATCGTCAAAAAGAACATTTCAAGATCCATCCTGAAATACAATGCTGTCAGTGATAGGATAATATCCACATGCCTACAAGGAAGACCAGTTAATAGGACTATTATTCAAACTTATGTGCCAACCATTAAGGCCAAAGATGAAGAAACTAAAGATTTTTTTACCAACTTCTACAATCTGAAACTGATCAAACATGCCATCAAGATGCATTGATAATTACAGGCCGACTGGAATGTGAAAGCTAGAAACGAAGGATAAGCAGTTAGGTAATATGGCCTTGGGTGACAGAAACGCCTCCAGAGATTGCATGGTAGAATTTTTCAAGAACAACAACTTATTCATCGCAAATACCATTTTTTAACAACATAATCGTCAACTATATACGTGGACCTCGCCAAATGCAATATGGAGTAATCAAATCGACTACATCTGTAGAAAGAGATGATGGAGACACTCAGTATCATCGGTCAGAACAAGGCCAGGGCCGACTGTAGAACAGATCATCAATTGCTCATATGCAAGTTCAAACTGAAACTGAAGAAAATTAAAAGTATCCAGGAGAGAGAGCTAAAGTATGATCTTAAGTATATCCCACCTGAATTTAGAGGCCATCTCAAAAACAGACTAGATGCACTGAACACTAATGACTGAAGACCAGACGAGTTGTGGGACGACATCAAGGACATTATAAATGAAGAAAGTAACAGGTCATTAAAAAGACAGGAAAAAAAGACAAGACTGAAACGGATGTCAGAAGCGACTCTGCAACTTGCTCTTGAATGTTGAGTAGCTAAAATGAAAGGAACAAATGATGAAGTAAAAGTGCTGAAAAGAAGATTTCAAAAGGCAGCTCAAGAAGAAAAAGTATTATAATGAAATGTGCAAAGACCTGGAGATAGAAAACCAAATGGGAAGAACACACTCCGCATTTCTCAATCTGAAGGAAATGAAGGAAAAATTCAAGCCTCGAGTTGCAATATTGAAGGCTTTTATGGGCAAAATGTTGAATGATGCAGGAAGCATCAAAAGAAGATGGAAGGAATACAGAGAGTCACTGTACCAAAAAGAACTGGCTGACATTCAGTCGTTTTAGGAGGTAGCATATGATCAACAACTGCTGGTATTGAAGGAAGAAGTCCAAGCTGCCCCATTCTTCATATAGTCCAGCTTCTGGGATTATTTGCTCAGCATACACATTGAGTAAGTACTGTGAAAGGATACAACTCTTTCGTGATTTTAAACCATGCATTATACCCTTGGTTCTGTTTGACTACCTCTTGGTCTAAATACAGAAGAACCGGGCATCAAGATTGGAGGAAGACTCATTAAAAACTGGTGTTATGCAGATGATACAACCTTGCTTGCTAAAAGTGAGGAGGACTTGAAGCACTTACTGAGGAAGATCAAAGACTACAACCTTCAGAATGGATTATACTTTAACATAAAATAAAAGCCTCACAACTGTACGAGAAATCAACATCATGATAAATGGAGAAAAGATTGAAGTTGTCAAGGATCTCAACTTCAATTACTTGGATGCACAATCAACACTCACAGAAGCAGAAGTCAAGAAATTAAATGACATATTGCACTGGGCAAAAGACCACTTTAAAGGATTAAAAAGCAAGGATTGTCACCTTGAAGACTAAGGCGTGCCTGACCCAAGCCATGGTGTTTTCAATCACCTCATGTGCATGAGAAAGCTGGACAATGAATAAGGAAGACTGAAGAAGAACTGATGCCTTTGAATTATGGCATTGGTGAAGTATATTGAATATACCGTGGTCTGCCAGAAGAATGAACAAATCTGTCTTGGAAGAAGTAGAGCCAGAATGCTCCTTAGAAGCAAGTATGGCGAGACTTTGTCTCAAGTACTTTGGATATGTTATTAGGAGGGATCAGTTGCTGGAGAAGGACATCACGCTTGATAAAGTAGAGGGTCAGCGAAAAAGAGAAGACCCTCAACAAGATGGATTGACTGCAACAATGGACTCAAACATAGCAAAGACTATGAGGATGGCACAGGATTGTTTCGTTCTGTTGTACACAGGGTCACTATCAGTTGGAACCAACTCAGCAGCACCTAACAACAACACAGAAATATAATAAAGGAAATGTAATAATTTCACAGATAATTTCACTTCAAGCAGCACCGCAAATGAGCCTTGAAACTCACATCAATATTTTGGTCTGGTAAACGTAACGAACTGGGATGACAGCCTAGCTTTAAACATAAGTGTACGTTGTTAGGGGTTGTCGAGTCGATTCCAACTCATAGAGACCTTATGTGACAGAGTAGAACTGTTCCACAGTGTTTTCTAGGCTGTAATCTTTACTAAAGAAGATTACCAGGTCTTTCTCCTGTGTTGTCACTGGGTGGGTTCGAACCACCAACCTTTCAGTTAGCAGTAGAGCGCTTAACCATTTTCACCACCAGCCCTCCTTATATGTACATAAAAACATAAAAAAACAAAGGCATAGCATAATAAAATTAATAGCAATGCTAAAACAATTGAAAATAATCATCCACAAATTCATCTCCCTAAAACTGTTTTCTTATTTCTATTTTCCTTTCTAATCTTTATCCACATGTATATTTTATGTGGTGTCCTTGGGTGGTATAAACAGCTAAGTGCTTAACTACTAGCTGACACGCCTGGCAATCTGCTTCTGAAAACTCACAGCCTTGAAACCCTAGAGTAGTTTTACTCTGCAACATGGGGTTGCCATGAGTTGGAATCTACTTGATGGCAACTAGCAACATCAACAATTACTGAATATTTAGAATGTTTTCTGTGTTCTTCCTTACTATAGACAACGCATCATAAGCAGGGCTTTGAACCTGTTCACTTTGGCAGGAAACCCTGCTGAGAATTTCCATTTCTAACAAGTTCCCAGGAAGGTATACATAAAAATCACCTGAGGATCTTGTTAAAATGTAGATTCTAAATCAGTGTATCTGGGGAGGAAATGCAAATTTTCAGCAGGGAACTTGGTAGAAACGCAAATTCTCAGCGGGAGTTTGAACCAGAACCAACCGGTTCGAATATGTGAATTCATAAGTATCTTCACAATTTAATTTGTTTCTTAAATTCTTTCTTTAGATTTAATACTTCAGAGTGGAACAGATGGTTCAAAGGGTGAATGTTTATGATGATGATGACGAGCACAGTAACATCTGCATAGTTTTTAGGATGCTTTCACATACATTATCTCATATAATCATTTAAAATAATGAATTTAAAATTTTCTTCTGCCTGCAAAAATGTTTAGTTAGAACCTGTCTGTATATACAAAGTGCAAAAAAATATAATCCTTTAAAAAGTATTTCCTTTCTAAGTACAAGATAAAAAAGAAGAAATCCTAAAACTGGGATTTATAACATGGAATCAATGGATGAAGCCTTCAGATTCTGTGGACCATTAAAGTTATGTACAGAAAGATGAGTGTGTGTGCGCAAATGTTTCTGGAATGCAGATCCATAACCTCTATCTGAGGATTACGTGAGTCTGAAAAGGTGAAGAGTCATTAACATAAAAACGGATAGATTTTGCTATCTGAACATTTAAAAAGTCCTAATTCAAATAAAAAACTACCATTTTCAAAATTAAAAAGCAAATAATAGGTAACAAGGTTCTTGCACCTCCAACCAAGACAGAGTAAAAGAGACCAGATACC
Source organism: Dugong dugon (assembly GCA_030035585.1). Classification (NCBI taxonomy): domain Eukaryota; kingdom Metazoa; phylum Chordata; class Mammalia; order Sirenia; family Dugongidae; genus Dugong; species Dugong dugon. The sequence goes on from CM057464.1 coordinate 158,041,430, forward strand.
CTTCAGCCTGAATCTATAAAAAGTGGGCAGAATGCATCATAAAAATGGAAGAAATAAAACCTTTTCTTTGCAGGTATGATGGTCTACACAGAGCTGAGACTAGGGTGAGACAAACGAGGCACGCAGGGCACAAAATTTAAGGAGGCACTCACTCTCAGTTCCTGGCCTTGCATCTATGTAGAACATATGATGAATCTAAAATATAAGCCCTTAGAACTAATAAGCAATTCGGCAAGGTTGCCGGATACAAGATTAACTTACAAAAATTAATTGTATTTTTATATAAAAGTAATAAAAGAATCAGAAAGAAAAAAATAGTTTTTACCATGGCATAAAAATATGGTATACTTAGGAAAAAATATAATGAAAGACACGAAAGACCTGTACACTGAAAATTACAATAGGCTGCTGAGAGAAACTGAAGAAGAATCTAATAAGCGATATGTTGTATTAGTGCACTGAAAGACTCAATACTGTAAAGATGTCAACTCTCCCTAAATTATCTATAGCTTCAACACAATACCCATCGAAATTCCAGGAGGTTATTTTTGCAGAAAATATCCAATGAATTCTAAAATTCACCTAGAAATGCAAAGGCATCTAGAATAGCCAAAGTAACTCTGAAAAAGAACAAAGGTAGAAATCTAATACAATCTGACTTCAACTTTTATTATAAACCTCTAAAGTAATGAAAGCAGTAATCCAAAAACAAGCCAATTTTAAAAATTGCCAAAACATTTGAATACATTAAAGAAGATACACCAGTTGCCACTGAATCAATTCCAACTCATGTAAATCTTACATGTGTCAGATTAGAACTATGCTGCATAGAGTTTTTAATGCTGATTTCTGGAAGCAGATTGCCAGGCCTTTCTTCTGAGGTGCCTCTGGGTGGACTTGAATCTCCAACCTTTTGGCTAGCAGCCAGTGCATTAACTGTTTGCACCACACAGGAACTGCCAAAGAAAATACACAGATGGCAAAAATAGCATATGAAAGGGTACTCAACGTCATTAGTCATCAGGGAAATGCAAATTAAAACCATGATGAAATAGCACTGTACACCTATTAGAATGACTAAAAATTAAGTCCGGTGAGACTATGGAGATATTGAAACATTCAGACGCTATTGGTGGGAATGTAAAATGGTATAACCACTTTAGAAAACAGTTTGGCAGTTTCTTAAGAAGTTAAACATACATTTACAGTATGATCCAGCCCTTCCACTCTTAGAAATTTATCCAAGAGCAATGAAAGTATATACGATTACCTATACAAAGACTTGTACTTGAGTTTTCATAGAAGCTTTATTTGTAATAGCTAAAAACTAGAAACAACCCTAAGGGCCACAAAAAGATGAATGGATGAACTGTGGTATATTCATACAATGGAACAATAACCACAATAAAAAGGACGAATTACTGATACATGTTAAAATACAGATAAATCTCAAAGTAATTGTGACAGTCAGACAAAAAGAGTACATGGTTTATACCGTTTCATTTATACAAAATTCTAGAAAATTCAAACTGATTCATAGTAGTCTTTAGGGGAAGGGGAGATGTACAGAGATTATAAAGGGGCACAAAGAAACTTTTAATATATTAATATATTCATCATTTTGATTTCAGTGATGGCCTCACAAGTGTATAAATATGTCTAGACTTATGAGAGTATATAATTGAAACATGCACAGTTTATTTTATGTCAATCATACTTCAAAAAAGCTGTTCACCCCTACACGTCTGTCAGTTTGTCATACTGTGGGGGCTTGAGTGATGCTGTGATTCTGGAAGCTATGCCACTGGTATTCAAACATCAGCAAGGTCATTCGTGGCCAACGGTTTCAGCTGAGCTTCAAGACTAAGACAGACTGGGAAGAAGGTCTCAGCAGTCTACTTCTGAAAAGAATCATCCAGTGAAGACTTCATGAATAGCAGTGGAACACTGTCTGAAATAGTGCCGGAAGATGAGCCCCTCAGGTTGGAAGGCACTCAAAAGGCGACTGGGGAAGAGCTGCCTCCTCAAAGTAGAATTGCCCTTAATGACGTGGATGGAGTCAAGCTTTTGGGACATTCATTTGCTGATGTGGCACAACAAAATGAGAAGAAACAGGTACAAACATCCACTAATAATTGGAACATGGAACGTACAAGGTATCAATCTAGTTGGAAACCTTCAAAAATTAAATGGAACGCATAAACATTGATATCCTAGGCATTAGTGAGCTGAAATGGACTGGTATCGGCCATTTTGAATCAGACAACCATATGGTCTATGGGGAATGACAACTTGAAGAGGAATGGCATTGCACTCATCTTCAAAAAGAACATTTCAAGATCTATCCTGAAGTATAATGCTGTCAATGATAGGATAATATCCATATGCCTAAGGGGAAGACCAGTTAATATGACTACTATTCAAATTTATGCACCAACCACTGAGGCCAAAGATGAAGAAACTGAAGATTTTTACCAACTTCTGCAGTCTGAAACCGATCAAACATGCAATCAGAATGCACTGATAATTACTGGTGGTTGGAATGCAAAAGCTGGAAACAAAGAAGAAGGACTGGCAGTTGGAAAATATGACCTTGGTGATAGAAATGATGCCAGAGACTGCATGACAGAATTTTGCAAGACCAACGACTTCTTCATGGTAAATACATTTCTTCCACCAACATAGTCAGCGACTATACATGTGGACCTCACCAGATGGAATACACAGGAATCAACTGGCTACATCTGTGGAAAGGGATGATGGAAAGCTCAACATCATCTGTCAGAACAAGGCCAGGGGCCGACTGTGGAACAGACCATCAACTGCTCGTTTGCAAGTTCAAGTTGAAGCTGAAGAAAATTAGAACAAGTCCAGAGGGCCAAAGTACGACCTTAATTATATCCCACCTGAATTTAGAGACCATCTCAAGAACAGACTTGCGGAGGTGAACACTAATGACTAAAGCCCAGATGAGCCGTAGAATGACATCAAGAACATTATATATGAAGAAAGAGAAAGGTCATTAATAAGAAACAAAAGAAAGAAAAGACCAAAATGGATGTCACAAGAGATTCTGAAACTTGCTCTTGAATGTCAAGTAGCTAAAGCAAACGGAAGAAATGAAGTAAAAGAGGTGAAGAGAAGATTTCAAAGGGCGGCTCAGGAAAGTATAATAATGAAATGTGCAAAGACCTGGAGTTAGAAAACCAGAAGGAAGAAAATGCTTGGTATTTGCAAGCTGAAAGAAATGAAGAAAAAATTCAAGCCTCGAGTTGTAATACGGAAGGATTCTATGGGGAAAATATTAAACGACACACGAAACATTAAAACAAGACTGAAGGAATACACAGGGTCACTAGACCAAAAAGAATTGGTCAACGTTGAACCACATCAGGAGGCAGCATATGATAAGAAACCAATGGTGCTGAAGGTAGAAGTCCAAACTGCACTGAAGGCAATGACGAAAAACAAGACTCCAAGAATAGACGGAATACCAATTGAGATGTTTCAACAAACAGATGCAGCACTGGAAATGCTCACTCATCTATGCCAAGAAATTTGGAAGACAGCTACTTGGCCAACCAACTGGAAGAGATCTGTATTTATACCTATACCAAAGGAAGGTGATCCTCCCAAATGCGGAAGTTATTGAACAATATCACTAAGATCACACACAAGTAAAATTTTGCTGAAGATCATTCAAAAGTGGCTGCAGCAGTACATGCACAGGGAACTAGCAGAAATTCAAACCGGATTCAAAAGAGGACGTGGAAACGGGTATCATTGCTAATGTCAGATGGATCCTGGCTGAAAGCAGAGAATAACAGAAAGATGTCTACTCGTGTTTTAACGACTATGCAGAGGCCTTCCACTGTGTGGATCCTAGCAAATTACAGATAACATTACGAAGAATGGGAATTTCAGAACATTTAATTATGGTCATGAGGAACCTGTACATAGATCAAGCAGCAGTTGTTCAGACAGAACAAGGGGATACCATGTGGTTTAAAGTCAGGAAAGGTGTGCGTCAGAGTTGTTATCATTTCACCGTATCTATTCAATCTGTATACGCAGCGAATAATCCAAGAAGCTGGACTATATGAAGAAAAATGGGGCATTAGGATTGGAGGAAGACTCATTAACAACCTGCATGATGCAGATGACACAGCCTTGCTTGCTGAAAGTGAGGAAGACTTGAGGCACTTACCGATGATCAAAGACTACAACCTTCTGTATGGATTACACCTCAACATAAAGAAAACAAAAATCCTTACAACTGGACTAATAAGCAACATCATGATGAACAGAGTAAAGACTGAAGTTGCCAAGGATTTCATTTTACTTGAATCCGTCCACAGTCAAGGACCATGGATGCAGCAGTCAAGAATTCAAACAATGCACTGGATTGGGCAAATCTGCTGCAAAAGACCTCTTCAAAGTATTAAAAAGCAAAGATGTCACCTTAAAGACTAAGGTGCTCCTGCCCCAGGCCCTGGAGTGTATTCAATTGCCTCATATGCATGCAAAAGCTGGAGAATGAATAAGGAAGACGGAAGAACTGACACCTTTGAATTATGGTGTTGATGAAGAATACTGAATATACCAGGGACTGCCAAAAGAACAAACAAATCTGTCTTGGAAGACACACTGCCAGAATGGTCCTCAGAAGCAAGGACAGTGAGACTACATCTCACATTCTTTGGACATGTTATCGGGGACCAGTCCCTAGAGAAGGACATCATACTTGGTGAAGTACAGGGTCAGTGAAAAAGAGGAAGACCCTCAATGAGATGGACTGACACAGTGACTGCAACAATGGACTCAACGTAACAACAATTTTGAGGATGGCGCAGGACCGGGCAGTGCTCCACTCTGTTGTACACAGGGTCGCTATGTTGTGCCACATCAGCAACGACTCAATGGCTCCTAACAACAACAACAACAACAAAGCTGTTAAAAAAAAAAAACCACGTGGCGCACTGGTGATAACAGGGACTACTATTCTTAATATGCAAAGAGTCCCTAAAAGAAAAATTTAAAAATAAATAATCCAGCAGAAAAATAGGTACAGGATACTTACAGAAAATTCACAAAAGCAGGTCTACACCCAATAGAAAATTTAATTTAACTTTACTAATAATTAAGGAGGAATTAATATTTAAAAAATGCAAATAATAAAGTAACGCTTATTTTTTGTCTGTTTAACTGAGTCATCTTCTGTCCCGATGTTTTTCCTAAAGAACCAATTGAGTAAGGGTACTGAAGTGTGCACTGCATCATTGTTTAAAAAATGGAAAAACATGTTAACAGTGTAAGTTTGCAACAGCAGTGGTTTGAATAAATTATGGTGTACTCATTTAATGAAAGGGAATTCAGCCACTAAAATTATGTACAGAAGTCTAACTATCAAGATGGAAAACTGCTCACAATAAGTTATTAAGTAGAAGGAAAAAGAGTTTATAAAACAATTTAGTGAATATACAAATGGTGATCACCTTATTTACATTCATCAACCTTGGTTTTACCATCCATGAGTTTGAGATTGTGCATACAAAAAATTTCAGGCCTTTGATCTTTATATTCATACAGTAATCCATTCAGACGCACTATATGAAGACAGGCAAATAGCAATCGGTGCCTTCTCCTGCAGACCTTGATTGTGGTACATAGTAGGTGACATTATCAAGGGAGAAGGCCTGTTTACAATCCACTTTCGGGGATAAAAACGTGAATTGAGAATTCAACTACTTTTCCAGGATGGAATGTGTATCTGTTTCTCTACAGATATCTGAATTTTTGATGAGTACTTTTCACTACATATTTTGGACTTCTTTTCAGAATACTCAGAACATTAATTTATCCTCAAATATTCAAAGACTGTTTAAAAAATAAGGGCAACTTTAAAGCTGTAAAAGAAAATAAAAGTGTTCTGTGGACTGGAATTTGGAAGATTTAACATTAGCAGATGGTTTCAGAGATGAAAGAATCAACACACGCAAATCACATTCCATGATCTTAGCCTTATTTGCTTTTTAACACTGTCCCTTCAAACTCTTGTTTTTTGCTACTATGAATGGAAAGTAAAGCTGGGTTTAACCATTTAACGACATTTTCTAACTCCCTATGTTTTCTCTGAGATTTTGAACTTGCCAGATACATATCTGACAACCATTTCAGTTTAACCCTGAGTGAATGAGTATGCAAAGCATAATACACAGTAAGTACATACACAGTAACTACATACACTGACACAAGCAACAGTTACACAAAATCATACGATTTGGGTATTTTCATCTTATTTTTTGCCAAACTGTATTTTCTAAATATTTTAAAAATGCTGAACAGGTATTATTTTTCTTCTTTAAAAAAGAAAATCTTTAACTGTTAAAAAATTTTACAAAGTCATTACCTAAGTATTTATCTACATCTAGCTTCCCAAGTATCAAGATGCCTTCAGAAAAAATTAAGATGGCATAAACAGAGGCAAATAACAAAAATAAACCCCAAACTATTCTGAGCACTTATTTCTGTTGTCTAGAGGGAATTTTCTATACACAAGTCATCTGACTGGATTTCATCGAGTCAAATTAACACTTTATTTTTAGCACTTCTAGGTTTGTGAAGACAGCCATAAAAAAAACTGCAGAAATACTGACAAAGACTAGTTTCTCAGATACTAGAAACAGAAGCTGCTTACAAATTCTTGCTTGTTGTTGCTCTCTCCCTCTCCCACTGTCCATAAATATACACATCAATCTATCTGTAATAAGACTGTAGAGATTATTTCATTGTAAAATAGGTTATAATCAATGACTTCTTAATTCCTTCAAGCTCTATGCCTCTAATATCTGAAAGGCTAACTACACTTTCCATGGGCCATGGTTAGAGTATGATTTGCAATTAAATAATTATGTTTCTTCACTTTGTAATTTTCTCTTTTTTGTGCTAACTTAACTTTGCATGTTTAAAATTTAGCTCTACTGAAGTGGCAATATTAATCTCTGACAAAACAGACTTTAAAGTAAAATCTACAACAAAGGATAAGGAAGGACACTATATAATGATTAAAGGGTCAATACACTAGAAGGACATAAATATAATAAATATTTATGCACTCAATGACAGGGTTAGCAAATACATAAAACAAACTCTAACAGTATTGAAAAGAGAGACAGACAGCTCCACAATAATGGTAAGAGACTACAACATACCACTTGCCGTGAAGGACAAAACACCCAGAAAGAAGTTCAATAAAGACATGGAATATCTAAATGCCACACTCAACCAACTTGATCTTGTAGACATATACAGAACACTCCACCCAACAGCAGCCAAGTATACTTTCTTTTCCAGCGCATATGGAACATTGTCCAGAATAGACCACATATCAGGCCATAAAGCAAGCCTTAACAGAATCCAAAGCATCGAAATACTACAAAGCATCTTTTCTGACCATAAAGCCGTAAAAGTAGAAATCAATAACAAAAAAAGTAAATAAAAAAATCAAACACATGGAAACTGAACACCACCTTGCTCAAAAACTATTAGGTTACAGAAGAAATTAAGGACAGAATAAAAGAAATTCATAGAATCAAATGAGAATGAAACACATCCTACCAGAAACTTTGGGACACAGCAAAAGCAGGGCTTAGAGGTCTATTTACAGCAATAAACGCACACATCCAAAAAGAAGGTCGGTCTAAATAAATAAATAATAAGAAGGGGCCACATAAATAAATAAAATAAAATATAAATAAAAAAATAAAGAGAGCAGCAAAAGAAGCTCTTGGGCACTAGAAGACAGCAAATAATAAAAATGAGAGCAGAATTAAATAAAATAGAGAATAGAAAAACAACTGAAAGAGTTAACAAGACCAAGACCTGGTTCTTTGAAAAGATCAACAAAATTGATAAACCACTGGCCAAACTAACAAAAGAAAAACAGGAGAGGAAGCAAATAACCCGAATACGAAATGAGATAGGAGATATCACAACAGACCCAACTGAAATTAAAAGAATCATAACAGAATACTATGAAAAACTGTACTCTAATAAATTTGAAAACCTAGAGGAAATGGACAAATTTCTAGAAACACATTATCCACCTAAACTAATACAGACGTAGAACAACTAAATAAACCAATAACAAAAGAAGAGATTAAAAAGAGAATTTAAAACTCCCAAAAAAAAAAAAAAAAACCTGGACGGCTTCAGTGGAGAATTCTACCAAACCTTTACAGAAGAGTTAACACCATTACTACCAAAGGTATTTCAGAGTAGAGAAAAGGATGGAATACTCCAAAACTTATTTTATGGAACCAGCATAACTCTGATACCAAACCCAGGTAAAGGCACCAGGAAAAAAGAAAATTACAGACCAACATCCTTCATGAACATAGATACAAAAATCCTAAACAAAATTCTAGCCAACAGAATTCAACAACATATCAAAAAAAGTAATTCACCATGACCAAGTAGGATTTATACCTGGTATGCAGGGATGGTTCAACATTAGAAAAACAATCACTGTAATCCATCACATAAATAAAACAAAAAACAAGAACCACATGATCTTATCAATTGATGCAGAAAATGCATTTGACAAAGTGCACTACCCATTCATGATAAAAAACTCTCAGCAAAATAGGAATAGAAGGGAAATTCCTCAGCATAATTAAGGGCATTTATACAAAGCCAACAGCCAACATCATCCTAAATGGAGAGACTTTAAAAGCATCCCCCTTGAGAACAGCAACCAGACAAGGGTGCCCTTTATCACCACTCTTATTCAACACTGTGCTGAAGGTCCTAGCCAGAGCAATTAGGCTAGGAAAAGAAATAAAGGACATCCAAATCGGTAACGAAGAAGTCAAAGTATCTCTATTTGCAGATGATATGATCTTATACACAGAAAATCCCAAAGAATCCACAAGAAAACTACTGGAACTAACAGAAGATTTCAGCAAAGTTTCAGTATACAAAATAAATATACACAAATCAGTTGGATTCCTCTACACCAACAAAGAGAACTTTGAAGAGGAAGTCACCAAATCAACACCATTTACAATAGCCCCCAAGAAGATAAAATACTTTAGGAATAAATCTAAGCAGAGATGTAAAAGACCTATACAATGAAAACTACAAGACATTACTGCAAGAAACCAAAAGAGACCTGCATAAGTGGAAAAACATACCTTGACTATGGATAGAAGACTCAATATTGTGAAAATGTCTACTCTACCCAAAGTGATCTACAGATACAAGGCAATCCTGATCCAAATTCCAATGCCATTTTTTAATGAGATGGAGAAACAAATCACCAACTTCATATGGAAAGGGAAGAGGCCCCGGATAAGTAAAGCATTACTGAAGAGGAAGAACAAAGTGGGAGGCCTCACACTACCTGATTTTAGAACCTATTATACCGCCACAGTAGTCAAAACAGCCTGTTACTGGTACAACAACAGATACATAGACCAATGGAACAGAATTGAGAATCCAGACATAAATTCATCCACCTGTGAGCAGCTGATATTTGACAAATCCCTGAAGTCCGTTAAATGGGGGAAAAGATAAGTCTCTTTAACAAATGGTGCTGGCATAACTGGATATCCATCTGCAAAAAACTGAAACAAGACCCATACCTCACACTATGTACAAAAACTAAGTCAAAATGGATAAAGACCAAAATACAAAATGAAAAATGATAAAGATCATGGAAGAAAAAATAGGGACAATGTTAGCAGCCCTAATACATGGCATAAATAGTATACAAATCATAACGAACAATGCACAAACATCAGAAGAGAAACTAGATAACTGGGAGCTCCTAAAAATCAAACATCAAAAATCCTCATCAAAAGACTTCACCAAAAGAGTAAAAAGACAACCCCTACAGACTGGGTAAAAAAATTTGGCTATGAAAAATCCTATCAGGGTCTAATCTCCAAAATCTATAAGATACTGCAAAACCTCAACAACAAAAAGACAAATAACCCAATTAGAAAATGGGCAAAGGATATGAACAGGCACTTCACCAAAGATGACATGCAGGTGGCTAACACTCAGGTGGCTCACGATCATTAGCCATTAGAGAAAGGCAGATCAAAACTATAAGGAGATACCATCTCACCCCAACAAGGCTAGTATTAATCCAAAAAACAGAAAACAATAAATGTTAGAGAGGTCATAGAGTGACTGGAACACTTACACACTATCGGTGGGAATGTAAAATGGTACAACCACTTTGGAAGTTGATTTGGCACTTCCTTAAAAAGCTAGAAATGGAAGTACCATATGATCCAGCAATCCCACTCCTTGGATAATATCCTAGAGAAATAAGAGCCATCACATGAATAGGTATATGCACATCCATGTTCACTGCAACACTGTTCGCAATAGCAATAAAATAGAAACAACCCAGGTGCCCATTAACAGAAGAATGAATAAAAAAATTATGGTATATTCACACAATGGAATACGACGCAACGATAAAGAACAATGATGAATCAATGAAACATCTCATAACACAGGTGAACCTGAAAGGCATTATGCTTAGTGAAATTAGTCAGCCGCAAAAGGACAAATATCGCATAAGACCACTATTTTAAGAACTCAAGAAAAGTTTTAAACACAGAAGAAAACATTCTTTGATGGTTATGAGGGTGGAGAGGGACGGAGAGGGGTATCCACTAACTAGATAGTAGACAAGAATTATCTTAGGTGAAGGGAAGGACAACACACAATACAGGGGAAGTCAGCACAACGAGACTAAACCAAAAGATAAGAAGTTTCCTGAACACAAACACTTCGAGGGACAGAGTAGCAGGGGCAGGGGTCTGGGGACCATGCTTTCAGGGGACATCTAGGTCAAGTGGCATACAGAGTTTATTAAGAAAATGTTCTACATCCCACTTTGGTGAGTGGCATCTGGGGTCTTAAAAGCTAGCGAGCGGCCATCTAAGATGCATCAACTGGTCCCAACCCACCGAAGCAAAGGAAAATGAAGAACACCAAAGACACAAGGAAAACATGAGCCCAAGAGACAGAAAGGGCCACATACACCAGAGACTCCATCAGCCTGAGACCAGAAGAACTAGATGGTGCCTGGCCACTACCAATGACGGCCCTGACAGGAACACAACAGAGAGTCTCTGATGCAGCAGGAGAAAGTAGGGTGCAGAACTCAAATTCTAGTAAAAGGATAAGACTTAATGGTCTGACTGAGACTGGAGAGACTCCGGAAGACATGGCCCCTGGACTCTCTGTTAGCCCAAAACTAAAACCATTCCCAAAGCCAACTCTTCAGACAAAGATTAGACCAGACTGTAAGACATAAAATGATACTCATAAAGAGTGTGCTTCCTAGCTCAAGCAGATACATGAAACTAAACGGGCAGCTCCTGTCTGGAAGCGAGATGCGAGGGCAGAAAGGGACAGGAGCTGGTTGAGCGGACACGGGAAATCTGGGGTGGAAGAGAGGAGTGTACTGTCATATTATAGGGATAGCAGCTAGGGTCACTAACAGTGTGTGTATAAATTTTTGTATGAGAAACTAACTTGAACTGTAAACTTTCACTTAAAGCAGACACACTAAAAAAAAAAAGATAAAAAAAATTTACCTCTAACTTAATCTGATATATTTAAAATTCACAATTTCAACAGTTTCATCATCCTTTTATTATTGAGGAACTGTCATGTACTATACACTAAAGCACGTTCTGGGAATACAATGGCACTGTCCCCCTCTCTAGGTTTGAATTTTTTGAAGGTCAACAAGAAATTACTGCAATGTGCTAATGGACAAGGGGCTCAGAACACAGAAGTGGCAGCTACATTTGCTTAAACGAACAATATATCCATCAAAACACCTTCTAAATTTACCTCCAATAGGCTACTATTTGGGATTCTGAATTTTATACAATTAAAAAATTCTTAAAATATTTTTATAACTGACAGTCCTTTGATTTGCATACTAAGCTCAGTACTTTTGTGTATGTTCAGGCCTTAAACAATTATAGAAAAAAAATGTGGTTTTCTCAGGAGATTTTTATCTTCATAGGAGGAAGAAGGGAGGAAATAAGATATTTTAATCCACTGCCCTCTGCATTTGAAACAAATACAAGGCTTGTTACTATTAAAATCTATTTGTACTTATATGTTATTGATTTATAATAACGTACAATTAAAAACACAACATATTCTTTGTCTTACACTGTATTAACAATAAGATTTGCTTTTGGTTCAACATCTTAGTTACTTTGTTTCAAGATCTATTAATATAGAGAGCACTGTTATTATGTATAGTCATCTTACTGGCTACCCAATTCCTATACTTACAAATTATCACATTTCTGATCACATGATTACTGTCAAGCTGGTACGTCTATTTCTTTAGATTCTCAGCATTCAGCAGTTATGCAGCATCCTCCTTCTCTCCCTTTAACATTTGCTATGTGTAGAGAATGTTCAAGGGTTTATAATGATTTTCATTGTATTTTTACCTGGCCTGACTTCTTCCTGCTTCAGCTAATCTTAGATACTGTGTGGATAGATCCAAGAAGTTTTACTAACACTTCAATTCTAGTAGCATGGGTGTGTTTCAGGGCTTGTCAGAAATTCTGTATTTCCTTGACATATTTCATATGCTAAGTCGAAGTTATAAGCATCATTAATAAAACTGCTCCACCACTCGTAGTGCTGCTATGATGCTGGAGGCTATGCCACCGGTATTTCAAATACCAGCAGGATGAATCCATGGTGGACAGGTTTTGGCGGAGCTTCCAGACTAAGACAGACTAGGAAGAAATGCTTGGCAATCTATTTCTGAAAATTAGCCAATTAAAGTTTATGGACCATAACAGAACACTGTCCGATACGCTTGCTTGGACACATCATTAGGCAGGATCAACTGCTAAAGGAGGACATCATGTCTAGTGAAGTAGAGGGTCTACGAGGGTGTGGGAGACCTCTGGTGAGATGGACTGGCACAGTAGCTACAATGATAGACTGGAACATGCTGGTGATCGTGAAGATGATGCAACATACAGCAATGGTTCCTTCTGTTTTACAAAGGGTGGACGTGAGCTGGAGTCCACTCGACAGCAGCTATCTATCCACCTAATAAAACTGGTCACAAAGCTATATAAGAAACTGTAGCAGATTCGTTTCACAGCCAACTAGATGAGAGCATCTACCATCATTTGCAAATTCTTCAGTTGGACACCAAAGTGGCATATAATAAACTATCTGTGAAAGCTCTGAAGGGCATGCTATTCTTCAATTTCTGGTTTCCTATCGCACATTATGCTATTTAACTGAAAGTATGTGATGAGTTTCTATTAACTAATATTTCCCTGTTGCAGCACGGTTCATGAACTCTAATAATAACTATGCTTCATGCCTTGCTTTATGGTTTCATTTTATCCTTTGATAAAACAATGAGATAAGCTACAACAGGTGTTATTTTCATCTTACAGATGAAGCAACAGATGTAGAAGAGTTAAACCATTTGACCAGGGTCAAACAAAAAGTGATGGAATTTTGTCTAAAACCCCAATACTCTAACACCTTCTCTAGACTTTCCCACCACAATCTTGTCTATTTTGCACAGTACCTTCTTCCTTCTTAGTGCACTTAAAATGCACGAATGTAAGCATAAAAAAATGCCTGGATGAGGAACTCGGGGCTCTGGTTTATGCTCAAAGCCATTAAGCTGACTTCAGTTTTCCTCATGTCCTGAATCTTTGAGTGACACAAGCTTACAAATCAAAGTACCCACTATGTGAAGAATACTGAAATAAATGCTTTGGGATATGACCAAGAAATCAGCAGTTTCAGCATGTCTTAAAAGTTGGCATTTCTGTCTCCTAATTTCTCTTGCTAGGCTAATAATAAATATTTAAAGCTCTGACCTACAATCAGTTATGTTTATTACTGCATAATTTTATCCAAGTATGAGAATTACAATAACTGAGTTTCCTTTTGAATTATCCATCTTCACTACTTGAAGAAAACCATTAAATTACAGGTAAAACTGTGAATATTAAATCTATTTCAACTCGACATTCTTTCTACAAAAATATTGCAAAAGCAGTTACATTAAAATTTAATGCTACATGCTAAAGAAAATTCGTATTTTGAACTACACTGAGAACATAACGGCTTAATGCATCATAATTATTAAGTTAGCCCAAACATTTTTAAAGAGTAAATTGTTAAGAATAATACTAGATATGCAAGCTTCCTTTTAATCTTAGGAGGCTGCCTAAATATTAAAAACAACATTATTTCACCACAGAAGTATCTGGCTAATACCTATGCTGTTTAATTTAAGTTACTTCATAAAACAGGAAATGCAAAGACTAAGTAACTGTGACAGATAGCTTCATGTTTTATGAGCTTGAGCTCTGGAGTCAGCCTAGAATAAAATGTTGGCTTCAGCACTTAACTGAGTGACTACTTCATTCCCCCTCTGCCTTAGTTTCATCATCTGTAAAATGAAGATAATAATAAAATCGAGCTTCTGCAGTTTTGGGAAGCCTGCATAATATATGTAAGATGTTTATACGAGTGGTGGACACATAGTAAATACTTCATAAATGTTAGTTACTACTACCCCTATTATTATTAGCTCTAAACATACTAACTGAGCGTGCCTTTTGTGCTATATTTTAATAAATCCTAAGGGGGAAATGCTATTCTACAGAATTTGTAATTCTTAATTCAAGAATTTACTGCACATCAGTAACACACAAAGTACTATGTTAGATATAAACAGCAACAACAACAATAAAAAACCAAACCCACTGCCCTCAAGTTGATTCTGACTCACAGTGACCCTACAGGACAGAGTAGAACTGCCCCATAGGTTTCTAAGGCTATAAATCTTTATGGAAGCAGGCTGCCACATCTTTTGACAATGAGTTTGAACTGCTGATCTTTTGGTTAGCAGCCAAGCGCTTAACCACTGCACCACCAGGACTCCTATGTTAGACATAAGGGGTTATAAACATCATGGGCTATTATTCAATGAGCAAATTATATAACGAAATTTTTACAAAAACCTAAACATACATGTGACCTGTAATCTGACAAAGCATAACAGTGTGAAAAATAAAGATATCAAGGACAACAACATAGAAGCTCACTGTTGCTGTTGTTGTTTGCTGTCAAGTTGATTTTGACTCATAGCAACCCTAGAGGACAAAGTAGCCCCGGTAGGGTTTCCTATGCTGTTATCTTTATGGGAGCAGATTGCCAGGTCTTTTCTCCCATGGTGCCACTGGATGGATTCAAACAGGCTGACCTTTCAGTTAGCAGCTGAGTGTTTAACTGTAGTGCCACTAGGTCTCTTTAAATATTGACTGTATGAATAAAATCATATTTAGTTCCAGGGACAGAAATTGCTTTTAAGTTTAACTAACATTCTTCCAGAGCTTGAATCAACTACTGAGAAAGTACAAGGGATTGGGAAAAAAAAAAAAAATCATGGTAACCTGATTCTAATTCCTGGGTTTCATAGCCCAGTTCAACTTGGCACACAATATCCACTGCCCTCGAGTCAATTCCGACTCATAGTGACCCTGTATGACAGAGCAGAACTGACCCATAGGGTTTCCAAGGAGCAGCTGGTGGATTCGAACTGCCAACCTTTTGGTTAGCAGCCAAATGCTTAACCACTGAGCTACCAAGGCCCTGCAATAGGTGCTCAACAATAATCTGTGTTATCTAAGACACTATTACGACAGTAAAGCACTCTTAGAGTTAATACTGATTCAGAGGAGATATTGCCACCTAGTGAAAGACTAGGCTCATTACCTGGAATTATTAAATAATGCTAAGAACTTCCCAAATTAAGACTTAACACTACTTAAAATATTATATGCATATTCCTTAGATGTTCCTATTCAGAATAGGTACTGGTAATAAAAAAAGATGAATAAGACTCTATCTCTGCTTCCTACAAAGTACAGGAAATACAAAGAACTCACACTACTCCACAGAAAACCACAGTGTAAATGGTATTACAGAAAAAAAAGGTTTGCTTATTAGACAATCAAAAGCTAGTATGTCAGGAATGCCTCCTAAAAAAGTAGGTTAGTGTAGTAAATAAGTACACAGATTCCAAGGCTAGACTGTAAGGATAAAAATCCCAGCTTCTATAAAATGGGGATAACAGTATCTACCACATAAGTTTAATGTGAAAATTAAAGAATATATGTAAAATACTTAAAGCAGTACAAGGAACAGAGAAAGTGCTATGTAAGTTTTTACCTATTATTATTATTAAATGTATAACTGCATGCTGGAGACTAAGGTAGACAAATATTAAGAGTAAAACATTAATTGCTACAGTCTAGCTTCATAAATTTAATTCAGTAGAAGCCGTTTCTCTGACTAGTACTCTGTTATTATGGGAATCCTAAAAGTACATTATTTGTGGTACTCTGTGACTAAATTTTGTATTACTATATGATTAACCCTTTCAACATCAGGCAAATAAAACTGCCTTCTGAAAGTAAAAATTTTCTTTCTTACCAAAAAAAGCAAAAAGTCAGTAGAATGAAAGACTCAAAAGACCACAACCTGAACATATGCTTAACAGG
The DNA here is from genome assembly GCA_030035585.1 of Dugong dugon. Classification (NCBI taxonomy): domain Eukaryota; kingdom Metazoa; phylum Chordata; class Mammalia; order Sirenia; family Dugongidae; genus Dugong; species Dugong dugon. The sequence goes on from CM057464.1 coordinate 158,058,037, forward strand.
GAAAGATGCTTGCTGACTCTTCACAGATTTTGCTAGAACTGAAAAATGGATGATACATTTAGCTACCACTGTGGTCTCATTCGCAGCTTATTTAACATTAAAAAAGAAAAAAAAAAAAGAGCTTGCTTCATTTTCCTTGAAAATTACCTAAAATCAATAAAGTATCAGCACCCTGAAGCCTGATTTATTTTCCACTTAATCTATTTTGTCTTCATATAAATATTTTAAAACCATACCACAGTTCTATATATTTTGAATTTTATACTATTTACATAAAAAAAAGTGTGAAAAAAAATTTACGTAAAGCCACAGGTAAACTTTACTTTTAGACAAGAAAGTTTTTGGCCAAAAGATTCTCATATTAAAAAAAAAATAAAATATAAGGCAAAACTATAATAGGTCAATAAGAAATATTATAATTTTTAATGAAAAATTTGAACACTACTTGACTTGATGATTCTGGCCTGCATTTAAAAAGTAAAATATTTCAGAGTCAGAAACAACTTTTCATTTTCTTATGGATATATACCACTCACAAGAACTGTACTAAATCTTGGATTGCTTGAGATTACTTAACTTCTTCCTAAGTTTCCTCATTTTAAAAATAGGCAGCAAAGAGTTGGGAAAATGTGTTGAAACATATTGAGTTTTAACTTGTTTGAAAAGGTGTGCTACCAAAACTTGTTCTAAATACCTTGTACAAAGTAATTTTAATTTCATGTCCATTATTTGAACCTTTTTACTGCTAAAATGCTCGTGTAAATCCTTCCTTCTACACTTTAACATAGTACAGCTATACCATTATATTCTTAACTTTATGCATTTATTTTCCAACACAATTTACCTGGAAAGATACCCACTTCGATAAACAAAAAGAAAAGGCTGACAAACAGAAAGAGTCACAGAAAGGGAAAAAAATACACAGAAACTTTTTTCTAATTCCATTCCATATAAGATGCTTATCAGCCTATTAAAACATAAGTTCCTATAAAGTCAAGCGTATATTGGTTGGATAAGCATGGTAACACCATTTTACCTTTTGCTGTTTGTGTTTGTTTTAATATAGTGCCTATCAATTTATGGAGCACTTTCACAGTTACTCTCTTATATTATCCTCACAAATAATCCTTTTAGGTAGAACACTATTATTCATAGTACCATTTAATATACAAGGAAATGAAGCTACGGAAAGGCAAGAGGCGTATGCAAAGTCACTGATGTAAACAGAACTGAGCCTAAAACTCATGTTTTAGATTCCTAACACTTTTCTCTACTACTTGGCTAGAATGGACTTCTTATCAATGTCTATTGTCTAAAAACCAGACTGGCAAACCTAACTCTCTTGGGCTGATCTAATTATAAAATCCTTCTGTCAATGACAAAAATAAATTGCTTGAAGACAAAAAAAAAAAAAAAAAGAGTTGAATCTTAACTTGCATTAGTGAAAATTTCCAAAGCTTAAAAAGCAAATTAGAATCTGAATGAAGACTGTTGTGAAATAATCTCTAACCTCTTAAGAGTCTGAGGAAATAACTGTGTTGCCTATTTCCTGTATAACAGTCCCAATTATAAAGTACTTAGGTATAACTCTCTTCCTTTATATGAAGATTTAGAATGAGTACAAAGAAAGAACTGTTTTCAGGATACAGGTTTGAACTAGACATCAGATTTGGACTTCGGCTCATTTGAGAAATCCATCTGTCGTTTCCCATGATCAGGCAATGTTTATTTTTGCTAACATTTGCCTGTAAAAGCAAATAGTATTGTGTTGCTTGACAATTCTACCATTAGTGATAGTGTTCTACAAATCTGAATATGTGTTGTAGAAATTACTTCTCTCAATGCTCTTTAAAATAAAATAAATCTCAACTTTATGCATTATTTTCTAATATAATTCACCTGGAAAGGCATAATACAATCCATTCAATGATCAAGAATTTTAGGTTTCTGATTTATCTCAATTGTCTAATAACTCAGCATTTGTCACAATCACTAAGTGATTCTTTTAACATAATAAACTTAACTTTTGACACTTCATTAATTTAAAACACTTTGTCCAAACAGTTCCACGTTAATGTTACCTATATACTATTTGTATATTTATGCACTTCTAACATTTGTGTAGGTATAATATATATGCGTAAGCCTTCGTAGCTTATCATAAACAGGAAATGATGACACTTACAATTTAAACAAGTCAAAGAGACTAATAAAGATCTTTTATTTTTGTACAAGAATTAATATATGAAGAAAATGAAATTGCAACTTTGAGAGCAATCACAATATTACTGCAATACAGAATGAGGAAATCCTAATTTCAGTACAAAAATTAAAGAAACATATGAAAAACAAGATAAATAATAATTCTTAGAATGCTATACTGTTCCTGAAAAATGTGTATACAGTCACCTTATTTCTTTATTATTTCTCAGAATAATAGGATAAGGTAAGTTTAGAGCAGAAAAAGTCCTTAAATTTCTAATTTCAGATCTTGTTTTCATTTTTCTTTTTTTTTTATGTTAAGAAACTCTCAAAACTACAACTTACTAAAATTATAAGCTTAGGAAAAACAAAAATATAGCACAAAAATTAACTCACTATTCAATTGATAATATTCAAGATCCCTGTTTTCAAAATGTTACTTTACCTTTTATATTTAGCTAACATGTTCCCAATTAATTTTTAGGTGAATTTTAATTATTTAAACTGGTTTACAAAGAAAGTGATGGCTACATTTCTGCAATTCCAAGATAAGAGCACAATCATTGTGTGTACTTTTTGCCTACATTTAAATTCAATAACAGTCATATTTATGGAAAAATAAAATGTTATATAACACAATAATAATATCTATTTAATCTGTTCAGTTCTTAGAGTACATTCAAGAAAGCTTTGTTAACATAAAGGATAATAGCTTTCATAGAATTCATGATTCTTAGTTCAGTCTAAATGTAAAGATTACTCTAAATATTCTTTACTTAAAAAGTAGTGGACTTACCATGGAAATCATAAATATAAAGAAGAATTGGCTCATTCTGCCCAAATGCACAAAATGCAACCATATGTTCAAGTGGATGATAGGAGATGTCTCGAATGGGAGACTTGAATGGAAGGTCAGAATACATTGCTACTTGTTCTCCTAAAAAGAAAATACATTCAATAATTTGTCTTAAGCATTACAAGATTATTTTGCAATTTATTAAAAAATATTTATAGTAAGTAATGATGAAGCTCGTATTATTTACATGAAAATCCTCAAGTACTTTATAAATATTTGAGTACCACTGTATTAAAAAATTATATTTGTACTGCATGCCTACTCCACTCATTGACTATCTCATTATGTGACATTTCACATTTACAACAACAGTAAAAAATCTACTCTCCGACTATTTCGTGCATTAACCACGTGCATCAGGCAGTAATGTACGCCAAGGTGTGAGGCAAGTAATGCTAGCTGTGATGGTTAAGGTTATGTGTCCATTTGGCTGAGCCATGATTCTCAATGATTTGGTAACTATGTAATGATGTGATTTTGACAGTTATGTAATGGTGTAATTTGGCAGTTACATAATGATGTAGTCATCTTCTATTTTGTGATCTGATGTGATCATCCTTCATTCTTGCATGCCAATTTTTACATAACGATTTGGTCTTTGAACCTAACCATGTCAACAAGTGAGGAGTGTAATGTATTCTGTAGGCACCCTTCTTTCTACTTCACAATCCAATCTCTTCAATGAGGTTTTCAAGGCACAAGATAGAGACAAAGGATTTAGAAAGAAGTAGAGCAATATCTGACTGTGACTTCTGACAGAGCTGAGCAAATTTCAACTAACAAAGAACTCTGTGTAGAACAAGAAGAGGAATTACAGGATTCTAAAACTGAAGAAATTCTGGTTGGGATTGGTTTCTATAAGGGATTAGTTTTTATATTTTTACCTGAGGCTGTGTGAGGTATCATCTGCTTGAAAGATACCTATGCTTCTGAATGGCTAAAAGAAGCCTACAGCAGAGGGTTATAGGTCTATGAAACCTATGAAAATCAGTGAGGATATCACAAAAAGCAAGGAACTTAGAAGGGAAGAGAGATTTAACACTTCTGAATTGATGGTATGTATCAAAAAATCAGTACAGAAAAAGACCTAAGTAACTAGTCAAAAATGCCTAAAGGAAATGTCAAGCGATTGAACAAGGCTAAATCAGATACTGTTCATCAAAAAAATTTTAAGTGAATTTGATAAAATTATCTCAATTTCTTGCTAAAAAAAAGTTTATGTAGTTTCAGCTTTTCTTTTGAAAAACAAAGGTGAGACACAAATAAATTTCCCAACATTAAGTGTTCATTTTATTGAGAAAAAACTGAATTGCAGTAATTCAGGTAAACTGCTGTTTTACGTTCCAGACATCTTTGACAGGAATGTTCCTGTTTCTAATGAAAACATATTGTACGTGTTGAACCACATGGATCCCCAGCTATATTCCAAATTCATTTCATAACATTTGTATTTTGCATTACAGTCCTCACTAAATACTTGTTTAAAATCAACAATATCTCATTGTAGGTAAGAAAGGACAAATCTTGGTTATTGTGTGAAATCTTAATTTGTGAAAACAGTAAAACAACAAAGAACAGAATTTAGTATAAGCTAAGACTATAGCTGAGGTCCATTTATTGGCTCCCCAATCTTAAAATACATAATTGAAAATTTGAACTCAGAATTTCCTTGACTATTGCCCCATAAAGTGTGAAGACTTTTCACACTTCTTCAAAAACCAAAAACAAAAGAAATTTTTTTGAATGTCGATGAAATATTTACCTGTTTCTGGGTTCCAAACATACACTATACCATCCTCACTTCCAGCGAAAAGAAAAGTCCCACATGGTGTCAATGTACTATGAATCTTCTCCCGATAATTTGCAGCACCTACAAATTTCCTTGCTGCCAATCTATAAACAAAAAAATTGTTTTACAAATGTAACCTGTCTGACACAATTAAAAGACTGATGGTAGAAAAATGTTTCTTTTAAATACTTCATTTAAACTCAAAAAATGTATTGTAAGAATCTGTGATGGATGCAGAATAAAAAAAGAGCTAGTCTCCGAGCTCAAAAAGTTTATGATTTAGCATGAGAGAGAAGAAATGTATTATTGTAAAGGAGGAGGAAGATACAGAAGTACAAAAAAAAAAAAAAAAAAAAACCCCAGAAAAAGTGCTTTGGGGATTTGGACAAGAGAGATTAATTCTCGTTCAAGATCAGAGACTACTATATGGAAGTACTATTCAAGCTGGTTACTAAAAAATGGATAGAATTTTTATATTCCTTCCACATGATGAAATTTAAAATCACACAAGAAATACTTGATCTATGAAGAAACATTATTAAAATCATCTATTAAATATAATGCACAACATTCCAGATGTTTTCACTTATGAGTAACAGCAAACACTTTAGTGCTATGTCTGGGTAGGTACTATTATCATCTCTGGTTTACAGAGAAGCTATTATGTATACTGCTTTGCAACTGGCTTTTTTTTTTTTTCCTCACTCAACAATAAATCATGAATAATGGCCCTCTGTGTCATGAAATAAAGATTATACTTTATCATTTTAAGTGGGTATATGTACATCATTACCTAACATATCTTAAACAATTTTCTATTACTGGACAACACTGAGGATGTTTCCAGCTTTCTCCTATCATGAACATGATTTCTATGAGCAATCTAACGTACGTATGTTTCTACTGTTTTACAATTATTTTCTTAAGATAAATTCCCAGACCTGGGGGTTATGGGTCAAACATTTCTGGACTTTTTGCTATGGGCTGTACTGTTTTTAAGTACTTTACATGTATTAACTAGTTTATTCCCACAAAAACCTTATGAGTTCAATATATTATTTCCTCACTTGAGACATAAGGAGAGGCACAGACAGGTTAACCAACTAGTAGAAGGTGCAAAAGGCAGTGTGTGAATCTAAGCAGTATCTTCCAGAGTCCAAGCATGATCGTAAACTATATACAATACTACTAAAAAGAGAATAACCAAACTCCTTAGCCTGGCCTTCTAGAACCTGACTTTAATCTCTATTTCTAAATATTTCTCTCTCAATACCCCTTTATCAAGAAACTTATGTTCATATATACTGGCTAACTCACTTTGCCCTGAATATATCTTATATTACTCCAACACTGAACTTTTATTTCTATCCCACAGAAAAAAGTTCCATCTTTGGTCTCCTCCTGTCTAATTTCTACACATCCTTCAAGACCAAGCTCAAAGGCTAACTCTTCCATACAGCCTTTAACAGGAGACTATATTATAGCTGTCAGATTTATTGTGGCCCCGAAAAAAAAATCCTTTTATTATATATTTATATTTATTAAATAAATACATATTGAGTACTTGATATCTGCCAGGTATTACATGGGTGCTATGTATAACAACAACAAAAAAGTAGATTCTAGTCCTAGACCATCTCACACTTTAGTGTAATTAAATGCTTTATGTCTTATTTTGGAGGCAGACAACTAGCTCATAAACTCCTGATGCACTAATCCTGCCTGTCATTCTCCCACACCACTCATGCCAGTGTCCTGAATAGCTCTACAGAAACACTGATGGGCTAAATAATAAGTCCTAAACAGCTACTTCCAGAATTAAACTAATACAGATTACCACATTGCCTCTCTAAGCAGAGTAAGGCTCAGAAATAAAATAACTAATAAGCATCATGTGCAATAAAATCGTTTCTCTCAGTTGTTTTACATGAACTCCAATACCAAAACCAAAGTACATGCTGGCTTCCCAGAATCTACTTCCCTTTCCTGCACTAAGGACACTTCCCTTTTGAGTGCCTTAGTTAGGACTTAAAGAAAGAAGTAAAGCAATGCAGTATCGCTATGAGTTGGAATCAACTTGACAGCAATGCGTTTGGTTTTTTGGTTTGGTATTATTCAAAAGCCCTCTCATTCAGTTATGATATCATACTATGCTATACCAATATCATAGAGATAAAAGGCATTCCTCACTGTTGAACATAGAAAGTTTCTTTAATTTTGACAATTAAAAACAACTGACTGCATCTCAGGGTTTCCAAACCTGAGCACTGTTCACATTTTGGCCAAGATAATTCTTTGTCTTGGGAAGTTGTCCTGTGAACTGTAGGATACTTAGCAGTACCCATGGTGTCTACCCACTAGAAAGCAACAGCAATAGTCAAAAATGTCTCAGACATTGTCAAATGTTCCCTGGGACAAAAAATCGTCCATGGTTGAGAACCACCGCTGCATTTTATAAACATAAATTAATCCATTAGTTATTCTATGGATATGTATCCTGTCAATACCAGAATATACTTACATTCGGAGATCCATAATTCTCAACGTACTATCTTTGGTATGGATTAACAAACGTTTTCCATTGGGATGAACCTCCAAATAGCTTACTGGAATCCCCTTAAACTCACTCTCTTTAATTTCCTAAAATGATTAAAAAAAAAGATTATCGAATATCACTATCAAAAAGTTTGTCTGCTGCTAAACCTTTAGAATTAGTTCTAAAAAGTCATTTTCTGTTTGGCTGCAAAACGTAAAACAGAGTTGAAAATAAATCTGCACAAATTTTTGTCGCTGTTGTTATGTAATACCTTATTTAATTAGTGCTTTTGTAGTATATTCACTTTCCCAAAATTAGTCCCCAAACCAGAAGCACTTCTAATAAACATATCTTTTAACATTCTATTTTTAGTTTATCATCATATAAGGAAACTTCCGTTTTTTTGTTTTTTTCTCCATTAAATATTTTATTGCTTTTTTGGTGAAAGTTTATACAGCAAATTAGGTTCTCAATTAACAATTTCTGTACATATTGTTCAGCAACATTGGTTACATTTTCCACATTGTGCCAACATTCTCATTATTTCCATTCTGGTTGTTCAGTTTCCATTAATCTAATTCCCCCACCCCCCACCCACCCTTTTCATCTTTACTTTAGAGTAAATGTTGACCATTTGGTCTCATATAGATGATTTTTTTTTTTCTTTCTTTTAAGAAGCATAGTACTTACAGGTGATATTGTTTATTTTATGAGGTAATCTGTTATTTAGCTGAAAGGTGACCTCTGGGAGTGGTTTCAGTTCAAAGTTTAAAGGGTATCTCAAGGCGATAGTCTCAGGGATTCCTCTAGTCTCTACTGGCCAGAAAGCCTGGCTTTATTTTTAAGAATTCGAATTTTGTTCTGTAATTTTCTCCCATTCTATCCAGAACCATTTATTGTGTCCCTGGTCAGAACACTCGTTAGTGTAGCCAGGCATCATTTAGTTCTTCTGGTCTCAAGATAGATGAGGCTGTGGTTTGTGTAGGCAATTAATCCTGTAGCTTCCGATTTTTATAAATTTAAAAGTAAGTACAGAATTAACTTTCAAATTCTACTCCAATCTGAAATTATTTAATCATACACTTCTACTCATCCTGGAAGAGATAAGTTATCGGAATCTTATTCTGAAATAAAATTTAGCTTGTAATTTTAGTTTTTTGGATTTTGTTGATAGTTATATTTAAGATCCCTATAGAAGACATCCAACTAATGATGTCAAGAAAGACATAAACACGGAAGAGTACCTGCCTGTATAAGACTTCCTTTCACTGGAAGAATTACCAAATGTCCTTGTTTGGATTTCTGAGAGAAACAAATTGCAAATGCAAAATTGCTTAGGCTAAAGCCCTTAGAGTCAAAGGAAAGTCTGCTTTAACCTGTAGGCAGAATTCTGAATTAGCCTTCTTCTCATTTCAGGGGTCCCCTTTTTGCTCCCTTCTCCTAGAGGGTCTCCTCTTCACAGGTGGGTTGGCACCAGCAGTGCTGTGCTACAATACTGCTGCAGCCCTAATAGTGGTTAGCTGAGTCCCTGCTACAGCTGTTTAACACTAAGACTTGCTATCAGCTAATTTTTATAGAAAAATGTCAAACAATGACACCACAGATGGGGATTTTAGTGAGCTGTACCACAACAGTTTGGGGATGGGGGAAGCACGGCTGGGGGTTTGAGCAACTGGAGCAACACTTACACAGATGCAAATGTGCAAAATCAAAAACAAAACTACGTAACACGTGTTAGGTGTAAATTTGAGAAAGTGCTGGCAGATTTGGTGTTTGCAGAATCCGTTAGTGATTCCCTCTATATTTTTTTCTTTACCAGATTCATTCTCAGAATAAAAAAAAAAAAAAAAAAGGCCCTTGTTTTGAAGCCAATGACCTGGTCCAAGGACTGTGTGAAACAACACATGGACACTTCATCCTCAAGAGACAGAGGAGTGTAACAGCCTTCCCCACACTGCTGGCGGAATAGTACCAAGAATGAATGAAACCAGGCTCTAGTTTGCCCTCTGGCATTCAGTGATCCACTGCTACTAAAAAGACACAGCAGCTCATTTCCTAACTTTTTATTTTTGACTACCTCAAGTAATCATCAACTTGCAGATTTTCAAGGTAAATTTGTCTTCTCGTTACTATATTGTGGTAAATAAACACGACTTTTATAACAAATAACTTCTGCATTATATACTCAAATAATTAGAACTGGTGCCTTTGGAGCCTTGCCAATCACTCAGGTTCACAAGTAATTCAACAGTTTTTTTCAGACTGTGCAAAATTAGGTTACAACAAGACGTCATTCATTAATCTGACAGATGAGATGAGAATGACTAAAAACAGGAGACATCAGACTGTTTTTTAAACAGATCTGACAGACTCAACAGATTTAACTAAAGTTCATGGAAATTCTTTACACTTAAAGAGTGTCTTCTTCAAACTAGAACAACTGCTGTCATAATCTATTATGAAAAACTGAAGAACAAAGGTTTAACATGTATGGTAGAAACTACATCTATTTATAGAAAACAAATTCAAGTTTAATGATCCATTTTATTTTTTTTAACCAAATGTAAAAAATATACACCAACATAACTGCTCAAAATACAAGCCACTTTCTACCCATAAAATGAAGAGGTTACTCACTTATTTCTGCCTATTTAGCAAATTTCAAACGAAACAATTATTGTGATTAAGTAACAAAGCCAATCATAATTACATAATTCTGAAAAGCAACACTGCTGAGAAAACACTGAGCACAGTATTTTCACAGAGACGTTACTGATTCAAGAAGAGCGGAAAGTATGTTATTACTTACAGACAGTAATACAACATACACCTCATTTTTGGGCATAAATTTCATCTAAAGGATCACTGAATGCCAGAGGGCAGACTGGGGCTCAAAAAATGAAGGCAAAGCTTGATCAAAATGAAGAAAATTTTCAGTAAGTCACATCACATCATCAAGCAGCCATCAGGAAGGCATGATGATTGACTTTTCAGGGACTGAGAAAACTGTTATTTTTTTAAAGAGAGAACAGAATGTCTTGACATTGATTTTAAGGTCATTTTTCAATTTCTCTAATTAAATCCCAAAACAGGAAACACAACTTTATACCTTATTTATGCTCCAGTGGCGCACTGAATGTTGCACATCATTCACTTTGACATAGGTATTCCAAACGACAATCACCCCTGTGCAGTCTCCTGAATACATGTGATGACCTATTTAAAAAAAATACTCATTTATGAATGTTGCACAGAATCAGAAACAAATAATATAAAGTTGGGGAAACCACATTCCAGTAAAACAGTCAAAGAATCGAAGACCTACTAAAAGATATTTCAGTTTTGAAAAAGGAAACAATGAAAAAAATTTATATTCAAATCTCAATTATATTTAAATGCATTCACTCTTTTGAATTATTTTTGATGATTTATTCGTCTTTGCCACTTGCCTGAATTTAAATACAAAAAGAAATGAGCGTCTCAGTCTATGTGTATATGGCTCATATTCCAAAATCAAACAAATCATTTGATTAATCTAATATGTACCTGTATCCCTTATCTTCATTAATCAATACAATCTATTTTACATTTCTGGAAAAATATCCACATTCTAATACATACTGGTAGCATAATGCCTGAGACCCCGTAGGAACTCAATAAATAATCAGAGAATAAATAAAATAAAGAAAAGGTGTTCCAGTTTAACATTAATTCTTAGAGATAAACCATCTTACAGTTTTATGGGACTGCACAGACCGTCAAGTTCAACTTCATACTGACTCAGGAATATCTTACACACGATTACTAACAGATAGTTGTTCAGAAACTGTGAATTTAATATTTTACAAAACAGCTTATTCAGCTGGTGAACCGTTCTATGTATTAGAAAGTGTTTTCTAATTCTGAGGAGAACATATGTCTTCTTTAGCTTTGGTCCCACCTCTATGCATTGGAGCAACACAGACAAAATTTCCTGTTTTTTCACATTTGGACAGCTTATGGTCAAATATTTGAAGAAATTCTCCATTTCACTTTTACAATCTGAGAGGTACTTCTTTCTATTATGACAGTATTTTCAGACACCTTTCTATCCTTGGTTGATCTTTCTTCTTTTTATGGATGTCTTAAAATAATTTTTTTTATTATTGTAGTTTAGATGAAAGATTACAGAACAAACCAGCTTCTCATTAAACAATTAGTACACATATTGTTTTGGGACAGTGGTTACCAATCCCTTGATATATCAACACTCTCCCCTTCTTGACCTTGTGTTCCCTATTACCAGCTTTCCTGTCCCTTCCTGTCTTCTAGTCCTTGTCCCTGGGCTGGTGTGCCCCTTTAGTCTCTTTTTGTTTTATGGTCTGTCTAACCTTCGGCTGAAGGGTGAACCCTGAGAGTGACTTCATTACTGAGCTAAAAGGGTGTCCGAGGATCACTGTCTCAGGGCTTCTCCAGTCTCTGTCAGACCAGTAAGTCTAATCTTTTTTTTTTCTGAGTTAGAATCTTGTTCTACATTTTTCTCCAGCTCTGTCCAGGACCCTCTATTGTGCCCCCTCAGAGTGGTCAGTGGTGGTAGCCGGGCACCATCTAGTTGTGCTGGATTTGGTCTGGTGGAGGCTGTAGTACTTGCGGTCCATCAGTCATTTGTACTAATCTTTCCCTTGTGTCTTTGGTTTTCTTCATTCTCCCTTGCTCCAGATGGGGTGAGACCAGTGGAGTATCTTAGATGGCCACTCACAGGCTTTTAAGACCCCAGAGGCTACTCACCAAAGTAGAATGTAGAACATTTTCTTTATCAACTATGGTATGCCAATTGAGCTAGATGTTTCCTGAGACTGTGGTCCCCACTGCCCTCAGCCCAGTAATTCGGTCCCTAAGGGAGTTTGGATACGTCTATGGAGCTTCCATGGCCTTGCCTTGGACAAGCTGTGCTAGTTTCCCCAGTATTGTGTACTGTCTTACCCTTCGCCAAAGTTACCACTTATCTATTGTCTATTTAGTGTTTTTCTATCCCCACCCCTACCCTCCCTCATACTGGATGACCTTTTTTGAATGTGTTTCAATTTATTAACATCCCTATAGTTGAAATGAATATATAAGTATTCATTTTGGTCTGGATCCCATACTAACTATAGCTATAGCTTACATAGGTTACATTATCTGAAATAATGTAAAAAGTGACTATTTAATAGATATAATGAATTAATTTATTCTTTCAGCTAATGAAATAATTTATTTTTTTAAAACATTATCACTATTAAGAGATACCTTTAAATAACTACAAGTTTCCCTTCTATATATATTTTTTAATGTTGTTGTTCCAGTTAATATAAATTTTCAATATTGCTTTGGTATATTCCCTTTATATCCTCATTTTTTACTCTTTAACTTAGAAGGCCCTTTTAAAAACTACTACTAAGATGTTAAACACTAATCCCATGAAATAAATTTATGAAATTTCAAAAACTGCATGACTGGTTCTTATCTAAATGTTTAAGAATTAATAACCTTAAAACTATAAAGAGAACTTCTAAAGAGAAGTTCTGCAGTGCTTAATCTATACCCAGGTCTATCCTGTGATCTACAAAAAAAGGATGAATCTAAATATGCCAAACAACCATCAATACATAAAATCTCTCAAGCTTAAATAACTATTAACCTAGTCAAATGAAAAATAATTTAAAAAAACTTCATGCAACTCGCCTTCATTTGGAGCACATTCTCTGACATACCTTCAGTATCGAAACAGAGAGAGTTGATAAAACTCTTGTGAGTGTCAAACTGTCGGATCAATATGGCAGGTTCCTCTCTCATATCAACTTTCCATATCCGTATCACAGAATCATAACATCCTGTAACCACTAGCTCTTTTACAGCTGGATGGAATTTAGCCGTGTAAACAAAGGAAGGATGAGGTAAAACTCTGAAAGTACTGGTATTATTTATTTCATTTTTCCATATCCTAGAAAAGATTAAAAAGTTACATATTGCCTCTGAAAGGCCAAAATTTCTTTATAAGTTTCTCTACAAACCAATATAGCCAACTGGGCCTCAAGTATGTAAGTGACAACCAATGGTAAAATAAATTTTGGAATAATAAAAAATATGATGAAAAAGTATTTCATGGGTGGAATTCCTCCCATTTTGACAAAGAGATTTTTTTTTTTTTTAATTGTACTTTAGGTGAAGGTTTACAGAACAAATAGTTTCTCATTACACAGTCAGTAAGCATATTGTTCTATGACATTGGTTAACAAACCTACAACATGTCAATACTCTCCACTCTCAACCTTGGAGAACCTTTTTTCTTTTTTCGTGAAAATATACAAAGCCAAAGATACACCATTTCAAAAATTTCTACATGTACAATTCAGTGACATCAATTACGTTCTTCCAGTTGTGCTGCTATTCTCACTATCCTCTTTCAAATTATTCCATCACCATTATCTTCAACTCACTGCCCCCTAGGCTTCCCACCTGACCGTTTGAGTTGCTGTTGTCAATTTGATCTTATGTAATTTTTTTTTTTTTTGTACTTTAGATGAAGGTTTACAGAATAGAATGGTTTCTCATTAAACAGTTAGTACACATACTGTCCTATGACAATGGTTAAAAACACCATGGCATGTCAACACTGTACTTTCTCAACCTTGGGTTCCCTATCACCAGCTTTCCTGTCCCCTCCTGCCTTCTAGTCCTTTGACAAAAAGATTTCTCAAAGTTACTGTCCAGCATAATGGTTAATCTGTGCACTAATTTAATCTATACTGTGAAAAATAGAAGCTGTATTTATATTGGGATATGTCTTGTTGTTTTTAAAATTATTTTTGACATTGGTTAAACACATCAAATAGTTGATAAAATATTACATTGGGTACAATATCCATAAAACATAAAATACAGGCAGAAATTTTAACGATTTCCTGTTTGGGTTGTGTATAATCCTTCTGTGAAGTTCATACTAGCGGGGTTTATACCACAGGATAGTCTATTAAAGTTTATATTTGTAATTTCAAAGCCTAGATAATAAACATAAAGATCCTGAAGACCTAAAAGCCACTGAAATTATAATATGAATTTTAGAATAAAATAAGATTAATTATAATATTTCGATAGTAAACAAACTATCTCACATTAAATGCTTTCATTACATTTAACACTTTCATTACCTCTCCCTCTAAATAATAGATGATTTTTTAATTTAAGATTATTAATACTTCTACAGTCTTGGCACAACAGCAAACCTTAAGGGTTAAATGGCTCTTTTAGATACTTTCCAGTCAATGTGTAAAAACAGGCAAAATCCAGCAATATGAGTGTGGTATACTTGATTTTTATATGTTTGGTTAAGCTATTATAATGAGAAGAATATATTAATTTTTAATATGGGGAAATGCTTTATAATTCATCCTTTTAATTACTGCCTAAGAACTAAAGTAACTTAACTCCTTTTCAAAATTATCAATAACAGAAAAGAAAAAAACCACAGTTGCTAATAAAGAATAACATTCTATGAGTTTTCTCAGCAGCTGCTTAAAATACAGGATATGGTCTTTAATTACTAAGAATCCAAACTAATACTGGGGGAAGTGAAAGACCATGTTTTCAAGTAAAAATAAAGCACGTGTGTTGTTGCATAAACATTCTCACCATATAACACTTTCAATGAACATATGCTATATGAAATATGGTACTTATTAAAAAGAAAAAAATCACCAATTTGGAAGGAGTATTAAGTTAAAAAGGTAAAAACCTCAGTTGCTTGCTAATAAAATTTAGCAGCATTATTTGGTATATTACATAACAGGCAGAAATGAAGCAACCACATCTTCAAAACATTTTAATATAATTAAAATGGACTTAATATTTTTAAAGCAAAATGAAGCTTGCGGTATAAAAACTAAACTGGTATCAATGATGGCTTTAGTCACCCAAGCACTGACAGGATTCAAGGTCCTAAGAAATGTATTGCGTTCAGGGAAAAATCAGGTTTATCACAGAGAAAGAAGACTACAAGGATACACAAATTTGTAAGGACTAGAAGAGTGTGCATACACAGACACAGACACAGACACACACACACACACACACACACACACAAATACTTAGAATTGGGAAAGAAAAAAATACAAAAAAGCATACCAAACTTAAAATAGTATGTATGCAGAGAAAGTGGAACAGGCACATAGCCTATCTGGGAGCCATTACACATGAAAAAGCCTTTCTGACTGTATTAGGAGTGGGTGACTTGAGAAAAACACAGATTATCCTAACAATAACTACAGAAAGGGATTTAGCCTAAACCCAAGTAAAATTTTGCTGAAGATCATTCAAAAGCAGTTGCAGAGGTACATCAACATGGAACTACCAGAAATTAAAGCCGGATTCAGAAAAGGACATGGAATGAAGGATATCATTGCTGCTGTCAGATGGATCTTGGCTGAACACACAGAATACCAGAAAGATGTTTACCTGTGTTTTACTGACTATGCAAAGGTATTCGACTATGTGGATCATAACAAATTATGGATAACATTGCGAAGAGTGGGAATTCCAGAACACTTAATTGTGCTCATGAGAAACCTGTACGCAGACCAACAGGCAGTTGTTCCAACTGAACAAGGGGATACTGCATGGCTTAAAATCAGGAAAAGTGTGCATCAGGGTTGTATCCTTTCACCATACTTATTCAATCCATATGCTGAGCAACTAATCCGAGAAGCTGGACTATATGAAGAAGAACACAGCATCAGGATTAAAGGAAGACTCATTAACAACCTGCAATATGTACGTGACACAACCTTGAGCGCTGAAAGTGAAGACGACTTGAAGCACTTACTGATGAAGATCAAAGACTACATACAGCCTTCAGTATGGATTACACCTCAATATAAAGGAAACAAAAATCCTCACAACTGGACCAATAAACAACATTATGATAAATGGAGGAAATACTGAAGTTGTCAAGGATTTCATTTTACTTGGATCCACAATCAACACTCATGGAAGCAGCAGTCAAGAAATCAAATGACGTACTGCAATGGGCAAATATGCTGCAAAAGACCTCTTTAACAGTTTAAAGGACTAAGGTACACTGACCCAAGCCATGGTACTTTCAATTGCCTCATATGCATGCGAAAGCTGGACAATGAACAAGGAAGATCAAAGTAGAACTGATGCCTCTGAATTTCGGTGTTGGCGAAGAATACTGAATGTACCATGGACTGCCAGAAGAATGAACAAATCTGTCCTTGAAGAAGTGCAGCCAGAATGCTTCTCAGAAGCAAGGATGGTGAGACTGTATCTCACGTACTTTGGACATGTTATCAGGAGAGACCAGTCCCTGGAGAAGGACATCATACTTGGTAAAGTAGAGAGTCAGCAAAAAAGAGGAAGAATGTCAATGAGATGGACTGACACAGTGGCTGCAACAATGGGCTCAAGCATAATAATGAGTGTGAGAATGGCGCAGGACCAGGGAGTGTTTCGTTCTGTTGTACACAGGATCGCTATGAGTCAGAGCCGACTCGATAGCACCTAACAACAATAACATATGGCAGAAAGCTAATGAGGACAAAATAGTTACTCAGGTGACACTGTTGATAACATGTGACAGTGATCCTCAGGCAGACAGAGAAGAAAACATGAGCAGGAATTCATACTTTTGTCATCTCTGGGCAGATTCTCTTCCTTCTGACTTTAGTTTACTCATTACAAGTATTCCTTCTCTTTCAAAAATCTCATTCTCTTCCTGGTTCTAGCAACAATGCTTCACTGTTTACTCAGTTAAGGCTTTGAGATTCATATTTTTATGACGTAAAGCGTCTTAATATAAATTTCAAAGCTACAGAAGAAAAATGTAAACTTACTATATTATACTGTATACTATAATGGGTATGTTTAATGGGGAAATCAAGGTGGCTTCAAGAAATAATAATATCTGAGCTGGGTTTAAAAAGATGACCAGGAACATACTATAGCTCAAAAAAGGCACTTAATAAATGCTGAATGAATGAGTTAGACAGAAAGAGTAGGAAAACCATAGGAAGAGTAGGTAAAAAGGCATGGAGATGCTAAAGAAGGTAGGATGCTAAGGTATTTCAAAAGATTGTGTGGGAGAGGAAAGGGTACCAGGGAAGTGCAAAGGAGAATGGCGTACGGCCAATGAGGGCCATGTCTGTTAGGTCATGCTAAGGAACTGGGGAACTTTCCAATGGACAATGGGTAATTAAATTATTTTAAAATCAAATCATTATGAAAGATGGTTTTGGAAAGATAATTTTGGCATAGCAGAGAGGGAGGAGGTAGAGATTAAAGACTGGGAAAGTTTAGTGGCAACAGTTTTAGCAACAGACAATAAGGGTTTGGATTAAGGCAACATCAGTGAGGATAGAGAAAACGTGACAGAATGGTGAGCCCTCTAGGAGGAAGACTTGACAGACTTTAGAGCTAGTTAGATGTGGGAAGGAATGATGGGAAACCAGGAAGAGATGGATACTACTCTGAGTTCCTAGCTTGGGAGACAGAGTAGATTAGAATGACATTACAAATACACATATGCACACACACAAATATGTGTATTATAAGAGGACTAAAGGAGGAAAAAATGAAGTCTAGGGAGGTGAGTAAGTTAGATTTTAGGTTTGAGGTGCCACTGAGCTATGTGGGTGGAAATATGTAACAGAAAACCAAACTCAGTAAAGAGGTGGGAACTAGAAATAATTGAGATTCAAAATCTGGGAAGAAGATTAAGAGAAACTAGGAGAAGCATAAAAATCCAGGAGACAACTATGAAGTACAGGATTCTGTGGATCTATATTCATGGAGAACAGGCAGAAGAAAAGTAAGTAGGAGGAGAGAATAATATTAGGATTGGTCCCAGTCATAGGAGGAAAACAAGGAAATTCATGATAATGAAAATTATGAATTGAAAAACTGTCAAGATAGGGCAAAAATCGATTACTGCAATGAAAGCAGAGTTAAGAACTAAAACTGGTCAATGAATTTGAAAATGAGCAAGAAACTGCTGACTTCTTAAAGAAGTTTGTGCAGTATGGTGGGAGTAAAAGCCTGACTCACTGGATAGAAGCAGAGACACTTTGTACAGAATGCTCCTGATGGTGTAGAAAGGAAAAAAACACGGTCATCTGAAAGGCAGGAAAACTTGAGAGAAAGGTTTTTTAAGATAAGGAGATTTGAGTATGTTTCTAAGATGAAGGGGGAAAGCCACAATAAAGACACATATTAAAGAGGTAAGAGGGGTAGGAAACAGTAGATGGTACAGAATGCACCCATACCTCTTTATGAAGAGAAGCAGACGGAGATAAAGGTGAGTGAACTCAAAGACAGTAGGAGGAAAATATAGGAAGTCCACATCTGGCTAATTTCCACACAGGTAGCAATCTAATGGAAGTGGGAAGACTGGCATTTAGTATAGAGGACTCGACGAAAGGTAAGGTTTGGCTCTGCTGCCAGAGGAATGAGAAAAGGGAACTGACTAAAGGTAAGCAAATGGAATGCACAGCACGGGAGAGCTCTGGTGACCTAAGCCTTACAAATTCATAGTCAGGCCATGTATTTTTCACCAGCATTACCTAGCATCCTTCACAATGGTTGTGCTGGAAGAAAAAACCAAGTAGATAGGTTCTTGAGGGTTTTGTTTACATGTTAACAACAATAATAGTAGGTTCCCCGCTGGACAGACAGGAAGGTAGACTGTCACTAATTGCCATCGTTTTCATTTAAATAAAAACTAAATAGCAATGGTAACATCTTGATCAACCAGACATTTTATAAGGAGAAAGTGGCTGATAAAATGAGTAGAAGAGGTCCAGAGACTAGAAGTTTTCATGTGTCAAAGAGCAGGAAGCAGAGGAAGTAAGCTAAATGAGAGTGAAGTTAGAGAGGATCTCCAACTGCTCTAAGTGTCAGTTTCCTACTCTGTAGAGAGAATAATGTGTATCTACCTAGAGTTGTTAGAATCAAACTAAGTGGCAAATATAAAAAACCCTACTGCCGTCAAGACAGATTCTGACTCACAGTGACCCTTTAGGACAGAGTACAACTGTCTCATAGGGTTTCCAAGACTAAATATTTTGGAAGCAGACTGCCACATCTTTCTCCCGCAGACAGGCTGGTGGGTTGGAACTGCCGACCTTTTGGTTAGCAGCCAAACACATTAACCACTGCACCACCATTGCTCCTGGCAAATATGAAATATAAAAGTATCTTGAAAAACTGTCTACAGTATTTTTAGAAAACATAAAAGGGAGAAAAAGCAGCTAAAAAAGTGTAAATGAAACTTTAAAAGGCAACTTTTCAAATGTTTTATTGTGATACTTATTAAATTAAAAGGGACTAAATTATTTTAAGACTACCATTCTGAAAAATGCAAATATCCACCAATCTATAAAGCTCTGAAAACCTAAGATGCATAATCATTATTTACCCTACGGTGATGTACTGAACAACACTGTGTTCGAGCTCTGCATCAAGACAGCAGTGAAGGCACAATTCGTGCCACCAAAGAGCTTACGATCTAGGAAAAGAAACCTCAGTTGTTTAAGAACCTCTTCACAAGTATTAATAAAGCAGTTTACATAACAAGAATTTACAGACACCAAGGACTAGAAATGTTATATATTAACCAGCTGCCTTCAAGTCAATTCTGACACACAGCAACCATACAGGACAGAGTAGAACTGCCCCACAGGGCTTCCAAGGAGCGGCTGGTAGATTCGAACAGTTGACCTCATCTGGGTAGCAGCCAAAGGCTTAACCACTGCACCACCAGTGCTCCTGTTATATTACATATATAAAATACATTTAAGAAAAGTGTCTTCAAGAAAAAAGTCTTCACAACTACTTACGTAATCAGTCAGTCGAAATGATGCATAGACAATGCCTTGATAGGTAAAACATGGCAAAAGTGTAAGAACAGTTACAGCACGCTCAATTTATCTTCTCTTTGTTTTTCCTGACCATAGACAGGAATAAGTACACACAATAAGTACTTCTCAAGTATACCAACCTGGCAGTTCCATCAGACGATGCAGTAAGGATATAGCGATCATCATTCGACCAGCAAAGATCATAAATGATATTGAGATGGCCACACAATTCTCTCATGAATCGTCCAGAAGGGATTTCATATACTAATGAAAATATTTAGAAATTAGTAGGTTTCCAGACAAAGAATTCTTAATCCAGCAATACACAAATTCTTTATTATAGTAACTTGGGCATAAGGTAAGCACTGTCTATAAGAAAATCATCAGCAAAGATATTGCAGTGCAAACAAAATTTCAGAATCTATGTAAAAATAGTTTTTCATGCATTTTGGATGTAAGAATCTGCACACGCAAAATTTTATAATATGCTATAATAAAAAATTATTCTTATCTGTTCAAAGCAATCCTCCTAAAAATCTCTTGATATTCAAGTTACTAATCAAACAATAAACAACATATTTAAATTGCTGTTAAGTTCAAATATTCTGCAACTTGGGCTTTTCACACAGCCTTCATGAGTAAGACACAGTGAAACCTGCGAGCTGGAACTCGACAGGACTGCCGTGTTTTTCGGGGTCCCCAGTTTTCGGGGTCCCCAGTTTCCTGCCTTTGACAGGGTGCGGTCTCACCACTGTTCTATTACTTGTTTTAGTGGAAAGTATTTGAGTTTTCCTTCTCTGACGGGTTTCCGCCTTACACAGGTTACAGCTTTTGCCACGTTTTACTGTATTATTTTACCTGAAAATCAATTAAATTTCAATCAAGATTTTTAATTATGTGAAGTAATGAGAAATTTAAACTGTAGTACTGCCAAGAAAAAGATCTAATATTGAAACTATAGGTATAGTAAGTGAATTAACAGAGATACACTCTGATAGACAAAGTACTATGATATTAAACCAAAAAAACAAACCATACCCCTTGCCGTCAAGTCGATTCCGACTCACAGCAACCCTCCAGGACAGAGTAGAACTTCCCCACAGGGTTTCCAAGGAGTGTCTGGTGGATTCAAACTGCCGACCTTTTGGCTAGCAGATGTAGCTCTTAACCACTACGCCAGCTGGGCCCCCACTATGATACTACTCAGTGTTATATATAATGAAAGCTTCTAAGAGTATCACTTAACACAGAACTACAAAGTTTCCAAGTCTCTACTCCCACCTAGTGGTAAAATTATTTTTCCTTTAAAATTCTAAACTTTCTAGAAGCACTTCCAGATAGCAATTAAGGACTTTTGGAAATCTGTTGTAAATGCCTATATTAAAAAAGAAGAAATATCTCAAACCCTTTTCCTACCTTTCAACTTTAAGATACTAGGAAAAACAAAACAAAATAAATCCAAATCCAGCAGAAGAAATAATAAGATTAGAGTGAAATGATAGATACAGACAGAAAATAAAATAAATTTTTAAAGATATCAACACAACTGACAAACCTATAGCTAGACTGACCAAGGAAAAAAATAGAGAAGAATCAAATTATGAACACCAGGAATGAAAGAGTAGACATCACTAACAACATTACCAAAATAAAAAGGATTGTAAGGGACTATTACGAACAGTAAGGTGCCCTGGTGGCGTAGTGCTTAAAGCACTTGGCTGCTAACCGAAAGGTCAGTGGTTTGAACCCACCAGCCGCTCCACAGGAGAAAGATATAGCAGTCAGCTTCTGCAAAGACTCGAGCCTTGGAAATGCTATGGGGAAGTTCTACTCTGTCCTGTAAGATTGCTAAAAGTCGGAATTGACGTGACGGCAATAGGTTTGATTTTTGGTTTTGGTATTAGGAACAACTGTATGCCAACAAATTAGATAGCCTAGATGAAATGGACAAATTCCTAGAAAGACATTAACTACCAAAAGTGACTCAAGAAGAAATATAAAATCTAAACAGACCTATGACAAGAAACCAAACTAGTAATAACAAAAACTTCCCAAGAGAGCCCAGGCCAGATGGATTCAATCCTTTACGAATACTTCCAAAAAATGCAGAAGGGAAGGGGAAAACCCTGGTGGCGTAGTGGTTAAGAGCTACGGCTGCTAACCAAAAGGTTGGCAGTTTGAATCCACCAGACACTCCTTGGAAACTCTAAAAGGCAGTTCTACTCTGTCCCATAGGGTCGCTGTGAGTTGGAAACACTGCCCAATTCATTCTGTCAGGCTGGTATCACCCTGAAACCCAAATGAAACCAAGACATCACACAAAAAAGGAAATTACAAATCAATATCCCTTATAAATGTAGATGCAAAAATTTTCAACAAAATCCTAGCAAACTGAATTCAGCAACATATAAAATACATACACTATGACCAAATAGGATTTATCTCAGGAATGCAAGGTTGGTTCAACATACAAAAATCAGTCAATGTAATCCATCATATTAATAGAATAAAGGACAAAAACACCACACAATCATTTCAATAGATGCAGAAAGAGTTATTTGATCAAATACAACACCCTTTCATGATTAAAACCATTGCTGAAGAGTCAACTCCAACTCACAGCGACCCTGAAGGACACAGTAGCATTGCCCCATAGGGTTTTGAAGGCTATCAGTCTTCAAGGAAGCTAACTGCCACATCTTTCTCCTGGAGAGCGGCTAGGTTTGAACTGCTGACCTCTGGTTAACAGCCAAGTGCTTAACCACTGCGCCACCAAGGCCCCTTTCATAATAAAAAACACTGAAAAAGTAAAAATACAGAGGGATCTAAGCCTGACAAAGGCCATCTACAGAAAGTTTACAGCTATCATTACTCTTAATGGTGAAAGGATGAAAGCCTTCTTCCTAAAATCAGCCAGAAAACAAGGATGTACATTCTCACTACTTCTATTCAATCCTGTACTGGAGGTTGCAGCCAGGGAAATTAGGCAAGAAAAGTAAGCAAAAGATATCCAGATTGGAAAAAAGTAAGTATCTCGATCTGCACGTGACATGACTTTGTATACAGAAAATTCCAAGGAATCAACAAAATAACTGGTTATAACTAATAACTGAGTTCAGCAAGGTTGCAATATACAAGGTAAGTGTATAAAAATCTATTTCTATAGCCTAACAATGAACATTCAGAAAATGAAATCTAAAAAAATAAAATCCATCTAAAATAGCATTAATAGGAATAAAATACTTAAAATAAATTTAATGAAAGAGGTAAAAGAACTGTACACTGGAAACCATAAAACATCACTGAAAGAAACTGAAGATAAATGGAACATAGAACATCCTATATGTTCCCTATAAGCTTGCATTAGAAGACTTGATGTTGTTAAGATGGCAATACTTCTCAAATTGATCTACAGATTCAACACAATCCCTATCAAAATTCCAGTTACATTTTAATTTTTTTTCCAGAAATGGACAAGGTGATCCTAAAGTTCATATGGAAATGTAAGGGACCCAGAATAGCCAAAACAATCTTGAAAAAGAAGAACAAAGTCAGACGACCCACACTTCCCATTTCCAAAACTTACTACAAAATTACAGTTAATAAGACAGTGACAGTGTAATGCTGACATAAGGATCACTGGAATAAAATTAAGAGTCCAGATATAAACCCTTACATTTATGGACAACTGATTTTCAACAAGGATCTAAGACAATTAAATGTGGAAAAAATAGTGATGGGACAACTGGCTATCCATACGTAATAGAAAAAAGTTGGAATCTTACCTCACATCACATACAAAAATTAACTCAAACTGGGCAGAACTGCCCCATAGAGTTTCCAAGGCTATAAATCTTCATAGAAATAGACTGTCACATCTGTCTCCCGTGGAGCAGCTGGTGGGTTTGAACCACTGACCTTTCGGTTAGCAGCAGAGTGCTTGACAATTGCACCACCAGGACTCCTTAAGAGCTAAAACTATAAAACTCTTAGAAGAAAACGTAAGAGTAAATCATCATGAGCTTTGATTAAACACTTTCTCAGATATGACATCAAAAGCACAAGAAACAAAAAATAAACTGGACCTCATCAAAACAAAAAAGTTTTGTGCTACAAAGGACATCATCAAAAACTTGTTAAGGACAACCACTAATTGAAGAAAATATTTTCAAATCATCTACCTAATAAGGGACTTGTATCCAGAGAACAGAAAAACTCTTACAAGTAAACAAAAGATAAGTAATCCCATTAAAAATCGAATAATACTTCAGAGAAGATAAACAAATGATATAAAAAAGATGCTCAACATCATTTGTCACTAGGAAAATGGAAACCAAACTCACAATGAGATACTACCTGACACCTACTAACATGGCTCCAATAAAAAAGACAGACAATAACAAGTTTGACAAGGATGTGGAGAAACTGGAACCCTCATACACTGCTGGTGGAATTACAAATTGTCACAGCCGCTTCAGAAAAAGAGCCTGGCAGTTCCTCAAAATGCTAAATATAAAATTACTATAGATGCAGCAATTCAACTGCTAGGCATATACCCAAGAGAACTGAAAACATATGTCCACAGAAAAACTTCTACACATGTATTTATAGCTGCATTACTCACAAGAGCCCCAAAGTGGAACTAACACAAATGTCTATCAACTGATGAATGGATCAACAAAATTTGGCAATCCACACAAGGGAATATTATTCAGCAATAGAAAGGAAGGTACTGATACATGCTACAACATGGATTAACCCTGAAAACATCCTGAGTGAAAGAAGCCAAACACAAAAGACCGCATACTGTATGATTCCTTTTATATGAAATGGTCAAAATAAGCAAATCCACAGGAGACATGAAGTAGATTTGAAGCTGCCAGGGGGTGAAGAGAGAGGGGAATAGGGAGTGATTGGTAATTAGCATGGAATTTCTTTTTTGAGGTGATGAAAATGTTCTAAAATTAGATAGTGGTGATGGTTGCACAACTCTATGAATATACTAAGAATATAAGAAGAAAAGCAGAATTGTTACTCATGGATGTTTTATCTCATTTAAACACTAAGTAGTAATAATTACAACAATCAATTCTACAGTCTGTGAATGTTCAGCTTAATAATAATAGTGAAGTGGGTAACCAAAGATACTAGCAATATATTCGGTATCTATGTTTCCATGTCTTGGATTTTTTTTTTTTTCCCATTTTAATTGTATCAGATATATTTAACTTGCCTCTCTGAGCCGTTATTACCTGCAAAGCTAAAAGCTTCAACATGCCAAATGCACTGGAATAATGTCATAAAGCAGTATATGAATCATACCATTTAATTTTCAAATCCCCAAATAATATTCATTTTACCATCCTCCTTATTAATTAACCATTCCTATTATCAATGGTTAAAATGTCCACAAGCAATTCAAAGTAATTTTGCCATCAGCCTAAGCCAATGTATACTTGGGAAGGTAGATTTACTACCAAAAGGGACAGCATCAAAGTGATTTTAGTGCAATCCTTTTTTTAATACTAGTAATCAGGTAACACTAGTAACTTTATTGGACAGCCACCTAGCAAGTTTCGTGAGCTTATATTCTCTTTTACTGTTTGAGATTTAATTCGTAAGTATATCTAAATCTATTTAACATTTTCCCCCACATGTCTGTTAGTTTGTCGTACTGTGGGGGCTGGCGTGTTGCTATGATGCTGGAAGCTATGCCACCAGTATGCAGATATCAGCAGGGTCAGCCATGGCAAAAAGGTTTCAGCTGAGCTTCCAGACTAAGACAGATTAAGAAGAAGGGCCTGGTAGTCTACTTCTAAAAAGAATTAGCCACTGAAAATCTTACAAACAGCAGTGGAATATCGTCTCATATAGTGTCAGAAGATGAGCTCCCAGGTTGGAAGGCACTCAAAAGACAAATAGAGAAGAGCTGCCTCCTCCAAGCAGAGCTGACCTTAATGACATGGATGGAGTCAAGATTTCAGGACCTTCGTTTGCTGATGTGGCACGACTCAAAATGAGAAGAAACAGCTACAAACATTCATTAATAATTGGAATGTGGAATGTACGAAGTATGAATCTACGAAAATCGGAAATTGTCAAAAATGAAACATCGATATCCTAGGCATTAGTGAGCTGAAATGGACTGGTATTGGCCATTCTGAATAGGACAATCATACGATCTACTATGCCAGGAATGACAACTTGAAGAGGAATGGTGTCGCATTCATCGTCAAAAAGAACATTTCAAGATCTATCCTGAAGTACAACACTATCAGTGATAGGATAATACCCACATGCCTATAAGGAAGATCAGTTAATAGGACTAGTATTCAAATTTATGCACCAATCACTAAGGCCAAAGATGAAGAAATTGAAAATTTTCACCAGCTTCTACAATCTGAAATTGATCGAATATGCAATCAGGATGAATTGATAATTACTGATGATTAGAATGCAAAAGCTGGAAACAAAGAAGGAACGATCAGTAGTTGGAAAATATGGCCTTGGTGATAGAAACAATGCTGGAGATCGCATGACAGAATTTTGCAAGACCAACGACTTCTTCATTGCAAATACCTTTTTTCACCAGCATCAACGGGATTATACACATGGACTTCATCAGATGGAATACACAGGAATCAAATCGACTACATCTATGGAAAAAGACTATGGAAAAGTTCGATATTATCAGTCAGAACAAGGCCAGGAACCAACTGCAGAACAGACCATCAATTACTCATATACAAGTTCAAGCTGAAACTGAAGAAGATTAGAACAAGTCCACAAGAGTCAAAGTACGACCCTGAACATATCCCACGTGAATTTAGAGACCATCTCAAGAATAGATTTGACGTGTTGAACACTAATGACTGAAGACCAGACGAGCTGTGGAATGACATCAAGGACATCACACATAAAGAAAGCAAGAGGTCATTAAAAAGACAGGAAAGAAAGAAAAGACCAAAATGGATGTCAGAAGAGACTCTGAAACTTGAACGTCGAGTAGCTAAAGCAAAAGGAAGAAGTGATGAAGAACTTAAAGGTGGCTTGAGAAAACAAAGTAAAGTATTATAATGACACGTGCAAAGAGCTGGAGACAGAAAACCAAAACAGAAGAACAGGCTCGGCATTTCTCAAGCTGAAAGAACTGAAGAAAAAATTCAAGCCTCAAGTTGCAATACTGAAGGATTCTACAGGGAAAATACTAAACAACGCAGGAAGCATCAAAAGAAGATGGAAGGAATACAGAGTCACTATACCAAAAAGAACTGTTCAACGTTCAGCCATTTCAAGAGGTAACATATGATTAGGAACTGATGGCACTGAAGGAAGAAGTCTAAGCTGCACTGAAGGCATTAGCAAAAAACAAGGCTCTGGGAACTGACGGAGTATCAACTGAGATGTTTCAACAAATGGATGCAGTGCTGAAAGGGCTCATTCATCTATGCCAAGAAATTTGGAAGACAACTACCTGGCCAACTAACTGGAAGAGATCCGTATTTACACCTATACCCAAGAAAGGTGATTCGATCGAATGCAGAAATTATCGAACAATATTATTAATATCATGTGAAAGTAAAATGTTGCTGAAGATCATTCAAAAGTGGCTGCAGCAGTATATCAATAGGGAACTGCCAGAAATTCAAGGCAGATTCAGAAGAGGATGTGGAACCAGGGATATCATTGCTGATGTCAGATGGATCCTGGATGAAAGCAGAGAATACCAGAAAGACATTTACCAGTGTTTTACTGACTATGCAAAGGCATTTGACCATGTGGATCATAACATATTAAGGATAACATTGCAAAGAACAGGAATTCCAGAACACTTAACTGTGCTCATGAGGAAACTATACACAGACCAAGAGGCAGTTGTTTAGACAGAACAAGGGGATACTGCGTGATTTAAAGTCAGGAAAGGTGTGTGTCAGGGTTGTATCCTTTCACCATACTTATTCAATCTGTATACTGAGCAAATAATCTGAGAAGCTGGACTACATGAAGGACTGGAGGAAGACTCATTAACAACCTGTGCTATGCAGATGACACAACCTTGCTTGCTGAAAGTGAAGAGGACTTGAAGCACTTACTGATGAAGATCAAAGACCACAGCCTTCACTATGGATTACACTACACCTCAACATAAAGAAAACAAAAATCCTCACAACTGGACTAATAAGCAACATCACGATAAATGGAGAAAAGACTGAAGTTGTCAAGGATTTCATTTTACTTGGATCCACAATCAACACCCATGGAAGCTGCAGTCAAGAAATCAAAAGACACACTGCATTGAGCAAATCTGCTGCAAAAGACCTCTTTAAAAGTGTTGAAAAGCAAAGATGTCACCTTGAAGACTAAGATGCGCCTGACCCAAGACCTGGTATTTTCAATCACATCATATGTATGTGAAAGCTGGACAATGAATAAGGAAGATGGAAGAATTGGCACCTTTGAATTGTGGTTTTGGCAAAGAATACTGAATATACCATGGACTGCCAAAAGAATGAACAAATCTATCTTGGAAGAAGTACAACCAGAATGTTCCTTAGAAGCAAGGATGGTGAGACTACATCTCACATACTTTGGACATGTTATCAGGAGGGACCAGTCCCTGGAGAAGGACATCATGCTTGGTAAAGCAGAGGGTCAGTGAAAAAGAGGAAGACCCTCAATGAGATGGACTGACACAGTGGCTGCAACAATGGGCTCAAGCATAATGACGATTGTGGGCATAGTGCAGGACCGGCAGTGTTTCATTCTGTCATACATAGGGTCGCTATGACTCAGAACCGACTCAACAGCACTTAACAACAACATCAATTTACCATTTTGAACAAGCTTATTTTTCTTGAGCATAAAGTAACACATGTTTATCACAGAAAATCTGGAAAACATATAAAACGGAATGAAAATAATTTTTCCACCGCCCAAAAGAAAGATACCACTATCAATGTTTTAGGGTATATTTCCTAAGAAACTTTTTTTCCCCTATGCATAGTTTTTGGTGAATTTTTTCAATAGTATAGTTGTAATCAAACTACTACACAAATTCTTTTTTTTTTTTTTAAAGCTATCATTACTTCATAAGAAGAATATTTATTAAACGCCAATCAAGTAAGTTATGAGTTCCCAGTGAAATTCATAAAGTGAATTAGCCAAAGAATAACAAATTGTCTGAAGCTTAGGAAAGTTCAACACAATTGCTTGCTCAGGTCAGATGTCAGTGAGGATCTGGCTATTTCTTTGGAGGTGAGCTGGTTTTCATTACTGAGCAAC
Source organism: Dugong dugon (assembly GCA_030035585.1). Taxonomy (NCBI): domain Eukaryota; kingdom Metazoa; phylum Chordata; class Mammalia; order Sirenia; family Dugongidae; genus Dugong; species Dugong dugon. Next base: position 158,087,592 of record CM057464.1, read on the forward strand.
AAGTAAGGGTGAGTATTTAATGTTTCTAACTAATGCTTCTAAGTATGTTAACACATGCTTTAAAAAAAAAAAGAGAACCTCTAAAGTTACAAAAACAATTCTTCTTTTCAACATGGTTTCCTATACTTTTTAAAGGCAAGTTGAGAGAGGGGGTTTTTGGTCTCTCTGCTGACTTCCTTAATCATAGTGAAAAGTCTTCATCTACATACTCTCGGGGCAATACATTAGTGTTCTGGTACATAACAAATTTTCGGGTTTTCATAATTCAAATTATCACTGATACCAACTAACCACATTGGACTAATAATCCCCATTTGTTAATCCTTCTCATCTCTCAATTTCTATATTTAAAATAGAAATGCTTACACATAATGCTCCATCATGTTTTAAAAATAAATTTACTACCCTTCATTTGATCATTCTTGCTATTTCAGAAAAAATATTATACAGACAAATATAACATTATTATGAAAGAACTCTTATTTTACTTGAAGAAATCTATTTTCCTTAATTTAGCAGTACTAGGGATGACTCAAGCTAAAATTTCAACAAACTTTAAAAACCAAACAGCATACAACAATCAGATTAACAGATAGGATTGCTACTCACAAATAATTGGATATCCATCCCTGCTCGCACAGGCTGCTGCTAATATTCTTCCATTATGGGAGAAAGCAAGACAAAAACATCCTCGTTCTCCTGCATTTAGTGAAAAGAGGTGCTTGTTTGGGATACGGCAAGCCTACAAAACACACATTTTAAAAATATCAATAGGAAACATTAAAATGCAAAGGCTAGTTGTTAATTTCAATTCCTATAAGTGGCTTTTCCAAAAAGTCCCTTCACTGTGATGCAGAGGAAGAGAAAATCAAGTAAGGAGAATGTAGACAAACCATAGTTAATTACTTTCTAAACAAAGAATCAGTTCTCCATAAAGTTAAGCGAATTTGTACTCTAGGTAGAAATGGTACTCTTAAGTCACCTAAAATATGACTAGAAAAATGATCTGAATATTTGATACTCTAAAGCTGTCACTGCCACACTGTTTTTATAAAGCCACTAAAAAAAGGCTTGTTACATCCCTTTTCCATGACAGCAACTAAAAAATCATTTTTGCGAAGGCTACAAACTGCACTAAGACCATAAACACCCTATAGGGCCACTACAACTTAAGTTCGCCACGTGTTCACGCTCATTCTCTCTTTATGTCTCAGAATCACCATCCTTCGTACTCTGTACTTGGAAAGTGTACTTTCAAAGTAACCAATCACTTCCTATGGGTTTCTCATTCAGTAATACTTCTTCATAATTTTTATGTTTTCATTACCTGCAACCAGAATAAACTAAATTTTTTCCGGTATTAATATGTTCTGTAGAAAACACTATTTACTTTTATTTATCCTAGTTTTACTTCTTCCTACTTTTAGTGAGTCTCAGTTCCTGTATTCCTTATTATTCAAAAAGCTGAATTAAACGTATATTGAACCCTTACTATATGACATGAATGTTGCATGTTATTACAAAAGTCTTTTCATATACTCATCACAGCAACCCTGTGATGGCCAGTATTAGTTATATATAGCTACATATATTATTATATATCACTAATAAGGATTATTCAAAGGGTCAAGACCAGCTTAGCAGGCCTAGTCAGAGACTATCAGTTCAAGTGCTTGCTTTCTAGATAGGTATTAGGATTTTCACAAACGGGGTCAAGATTTAGCAGTACCTCAGGAGGCAGAGTCATAAGCAGCTACTAAAAGGGTGAAAATTTCAACAGATATTTATTAGGTGCCAGTAAGGTATCAGAGACAACACTACCTATCTTTTTCATCCATTCTCCAATCAGATGATTCAGAAAGGGGAAAGAAGGATAAAAACTAGAGGAAAAGTTAAGAAGTTTAATAACCACTTGGCTGCTGTTTCTGGAGTGTAACTGAGGAAAGCTCTGTGCCCATTCACCTAGGTGAAAATCACTGAAGCCGTCAGTTGTCTTTGTGTTCCCAAGGCTTGGTACTGTGCCCTAGTAAAAACAGGCACTCAATGAAAGCTTAATAATGACCATAAAGGTCCTCAAAATCATGGATGCTTTCCCTTCCCTTACTACCTGGCAGTCACCACATCATGCTGGCTCTTACTTCTATCTCTTGCGTTCAACCCTTAGTTTGATTTTCCCACCACTCCAGGTCACCTTCTTTACATCCACAATTCTCAGACTTTTTGGTTCTCAGGATGTTTTAGTCTGAGGACCCCAAAAGCTTTTATTTATGTAGTTATACTGTTATTTATCATATTAGAAACGAAAATTGAGAAATTAGAAAAATAATTTAAAAATAATAGCTACCATGTTAACATAAGTAACATTTTTATGAACAATAACCACAAAAATGAAATTATTTTACATTTTTGAAAATGTCTTAAATGTCTGGCTTAATAAAATACAGGTAGATTTTCATAGCTGCTTGCTTCTGCATTCATTTTATTGTGATATCACAAGTCATTCAGCCTCCAGAAAACTCCAGCGTACACTTGTGAAAGAATGAGACTAAGCAAGACAAACAGTATCTTAGAGTTATTATAAAAATAGGTTGACCTTCTGGATCCTCTGAAAGGATCTCAGGGACTCCCAGGGGTTCCCAGACCACACTCTGGGAAGTGCTGATCTACACAACTATTTTTATACCTATCTTTCCTCAAGACTTCTCTGAAACATACTTGAAAGTGAACAACACTGTAACTGTTTTCTTATTATTTCCTCAACTAACAGGGAAGGTCCCTAAGGGCATAGTCTGTTATTCCCTCCATATTATTAAATTCTGATTAAAATAACTTAAAAACGTATCTGTAAAACTGGCTTCAATAAGAAAGTCAAATGTGATTCAAAACACCTAGACTGCAGAGGTGTAGGAAAATAATCATTATTACATACTACACATTTGGATAAACTGCATCTGGTAATGGCACAAACGTATAAAATGAACCACTCCACTCTTCATGGAAGCAAGTAAGAAATATGTAAAATTGAACCAGCAATGCTTCTGGCCACTGTTAAGAAATGCTAACCAATTAAGAACACTTAAGTAAAAGCGTAAATGCCGCTCAACTTCCGTTGGAAGGATATGCATGTACATATCTCCATTAAAATGTGACTGAGGAAGAAGCCAGGGGCTGTAAAAAAATTTCATAAAATTCATAAACAGTAGTAGACATATCTCTTACAGACATCAAAAATCTGTAGTTTTTGACTGCTCAGGCCCCCAAACCAAGAGCCTAGGATGTTGCTTTTATGTGCATGACAGGCATTCTCCATTATTTGTCAAACGAATTAATGAGAAGACTAGATTACGGATAGGAACAATAATGATCTCAGACTTTTCAGCAGCAAACAGGTTACTCTAGGAGCTGTGGGAGTTTTTAAAGCAAACAAGTAGTTATTTAAATGAAACCAGTATTATCAAAAACTTCACCTGTCCAGGCAGTCGTTTCCACTTGACTACCTCCTTTGACTCTTCTAATCCAGGCTCTAAGTCTATCGGACTTGACTCACAGTGACGTTCACAATACACCGGTTTACCTTTTTCTTCCTGAAGAGCTACCATAGACCGGTAAGATGGTCTTATCTAAAAAAGTACCAAAAATAAGAAAGTCCATACAATGTGTTCATCTTTTTCTCCTTTCTAGAACGTACTGCTTTTTAAAACTATCGAAACAAAACATCAACATGGATATGCTTCCAAACTGTAATCCAGAAAAAAATTCTACTTTTATTTGTACATTATTCTAAAATAACATCAACAATAAAAAAAATCAGTTGCCATCAAGCCGATTCCAACTCATGGCAACTCGATGTGAGTCAGAGTAGAGCTGTACTCCATAAGGTTTTCAATGGCTGTAAGCTTTTGGAAATAGACTGCCAGGACTTTCTTCCAAGCTGCCTCTGGGTAGACTCAAACCACCAACCTCTCAGTTAGTAGCTGACCAGTTAACCATTTGTGAACCCAGGGACTCCTAAAATAAAATACAAGCTGCTTGAAATTACAGTCTTATTGAAAAAAAGGAAACCTTAAAAGTTTAGAGGAAAAAAAAGAATTCCAGTGGTATATGAAATGGTTTCAGTAACTTGTTTTAGCTTCTTCAGCAATACTTATCAGGAGTTATACTGTGGCTCTGGTCTACTATCATATTTCTGACTCTAAAAATCACAAAACTGACTATCATGAGATCTCCGGCTTTTTAAATTCTCCATTTCTTAAGAATGGATTTAACGTAATTCAATTAAAATCAACGTATATCAAGCCTGTGGTCATAATTTATAATATCAACTACATAATGTACCACTGAGCTGAAAATCAACGTCTTATTTCATTTTAGGACCAATTGTTGTTAAGATCATTTATAATTTTAATTTATGTGAAACAGCTGTAGAAATATTATTTACTGATCATTTCAATATATTGTGGAAAATGTGCTTTTAAATCAGGGGTCTGCAAACTATGGCACCTGGGCCTGCTGCCTGTTTTTGTAAATAAAGTTTTATTGGAACGTAGCCACACTCAGTCATTTAGTTACATTTGTCTACATACGACGATGTAGCTAGCTGTTTCGTGCTACAACAGTAAAGTGAGTAGTGGCGACAGAGACCATATGGCCCACAAAAGTATAAAATATTTACTATTTGGCCTTTCAGACAAAATGTTTGCTAACCCTTCTTTAAGTCATTCTTTTATCTTTAAATTTTTTAAAACAAATGTTATAACAAAAATATTTTCCTAACACTGAAATATACATTTAGTACTTAAAATTCTTTTAAATATCAGCTATTACAGGCTTAATATGTAATCTCTGAAGCTAACTTTTTAATCTAGAAATCTACTGAAAGAATTATAGAGACTTTATCTTTTTAGAAATGGAAAACATATTATGGCACCATTAAATTTCAATAAAAGAGGATATACATTTATCTGTGCTACTAACTTACACAATCTGGGACTTTCAATCCTCTTACAGTTACGTATAATGTTGATGGATAACGATTTCTTGGACATTTTGACCACCATTCAAAAATCTCAACAACATTTGACTGTGATCGAGGCTTGGTAGGTGGATAATACAGCTGTAAGCGAAGTTTTGAATTGATGTTTACATTTCCATTGGCTCCTAGAAGCTTAAAATACGAATTCAAATAAAATGTTATATTCACTGAATACATCCAATAAAACAAGAGTATACTGCCAAACACTCATTTAAAAAATATTAATATAGCATGCTGAAATCCCTTAGATTTATAAAGCAAAGGAAAATAACACTGACACAGTTGGTTAAGCATAAAACAGTTCTAGAGCATTTTGAACGAAAGATAACCCAAATGACTTCTTCAATATTTTCCTGATGGCTCTCTTTTGCCTGTACAACTTTAGACTGTTGGTATAGCATTTACGTTACTGTGCCAGACTTTACTTCACAAAAACGAGGTGAAAAATATATATATATTTCTCTGAAATAGTAATGGTAAAGATTAAAATGCCTATCATTTAAACATAGAAACAAATTACCCACTTGTTCAGTGCCGGTATTTTTGAAGGAAAACTTTAATGCCTGAATTTTTTAAATTTTTTTTATTGTTGTAGTTTAAATGAAATTTATGTTTCAAGTTAGTCTCCCATACAAAAATTTATACATTGTTCTATGACCCTAATTGCTCTCCCCATATTGTAACAGCACACTCCTCCTTTCCACCTGATTCCCCGTGTCCATTCAACCAGCTCCTAACCCTCTCTGCCTTCCTATCTCACCTCTGGACAGAAGCTGCCCGTTTAGGCTCTTGTATCTACTTCAGCCAAGAGACACACTCCTCACGAGTATCACTTTATGACCCGCAGTCCAGTCCAATCCCTGTCTGAAGAGTTGGCCTTGGAAACTGTTTTAGTTCTGGGCTGATAGAGAACCCAGGGGCCACGCTTTCTGGGGTTCCTCCAGTCTCAGTCAGACCATTAAGTCTCGTCTTTTTACTAGAATTTGAGTTCTGCACCCTGCCTTTCTGCTGCTCCATCAGGGACTCTATGTTGTGTTCCCTGTCAGGATGGTCATTGGTGGTAGCCAGGCACCATCTAGTTCTTCTGGTCTCAGGCTGATGAAGTCTTTGGTCTATGTGGCTCTTTCTGTCTCTTGGGCTACTACTTCCCTTGTGTCTTCGGTGTTCTTCATCCTCCTTTATTTCAGGTGGTTGGGGCAATTGATGCATCTTAGATGGCCGCTTGCAAGCTTTTAAGACCTCAGATGCCACTCACCAAAGCAGGATGTAGAACATTTTCTTAATAAGCTTTGTTATGCCAACTGACCTAGATGTCCCCTGAAAGCATGGTCCCCAGACTCTTACCCCTGCTACTCTCTCTCTCAAAGTGTTTCACTGTATTCAGGAAACTTCTTAGCTTTGGTTTAGCCCAGTTGTGCTGACTTCCCTTGTACTGTGTGCTGTCCTTCTCTTCACCTAAGAATTCTTATCTACTATCTAGTTAGTAAACAACCCTCACCTTCCCTCCCCACCCTCGTAACCATCAAAGAATGTTTTCTTATGTGTTTAAACCTTTTCTTGAGTTCTTATAATAGTGGTCTTATACAGTATTTGTCCTTCTGTGACTGACTAAATTCACTCCGCATAATGAGTTCCAGCTTCCTCCATGTTGTAAGATGTTTCACAGCTTCATCGTTGTTCTTTATTGTTGCATAGTATTCCATTGTGTGGATATACCATAATTTGTTTATCCATTTGTCCGTTGATGGGCATCTAGGTTGTCTCCATCTTTTTGCTATTGTGAACAGTGCTGCAATGAACATGGGTGTGCATATAGCTATTCATGTGACAGCTCTTATTTCTCTAGGATATATTCCAAGGAGCTGGATAGCTGGATCGTATGGTACTTCTATCTCTAGCTTTTTAAGGAAGCGCCAAATCGATTTCCAAAGTGGTCGTACCATCTTACATTCCCACCAACAGTGTATAAGTGTTCCAGTCTCTCCACAACCTCTCCAGCATTTATTGTGTGCTTTAGATTAGTGCTAGCCTTGCTGGGGTGAGATGGTATCTCATTGTAGTTTTGATCTGCATTTCTCTAATGGCTAATGATCGTGAGCATTTCTTCATGTGTCTGTTAGCTGCCTGAGTATCTTCTCTTGTGAAGTGCCTGTTCATGTCCTTTGCCCATTTTTTAATTGGGTTATTTGTCTTTTTGTTGCTAAGGTTTTGCAGTATCTTGTAGATTTCAGAGATGGACGCTGATCGGATTTGTTGTAGCCAAAAATTTTTTCCCAGTCTGTTGGTTGTCTTTTGACTCTTTTGGTGAAGTATTTTGATGAGCATAAGTGTTTGATTTTTAGGAGCTCCCATTTATCTAATCTCTCTTCTGGTGCTTGTGCATTGTTATTTATGGTTCGTATGGTGTTTATGCCATGCATTAGGGCTCCTAGTGTTGTCCCTATTTTTTCTTCCATGATCTTTATCGTTTTTGATTTTATATTTAAGTCTCTGATCTATTTTGAGTTAGTTTTTGTGCATGGTGTGAGGCATGGGTCTTGTTTCAGTTTTTTGCAGATGGATATCCAGTTATGCCAACACCATTTATTAAAGAGACTGTCTTTTCCCCAATTAATGGACTCTGGGCCTTTGTCAAATATCAGCTGCTCATAGGTGGATGAATTTATGTCTAGATTCTCAATTCTGTTCCATTGGTCTATGTATGTTACTGTACCAATACCAGGTTGTTTTGACTACCGTGGCAGTATAACAGGCCTCCCACTTTGTTCTTCTTCTTAAGTAACGCTTTATTTATTCGGGGCCTCTTCCCTTTCCATATGAAGTTGGTGATTCGTTTCTCCATCTCATTAAAAAATGCCAGTGGAATTTGGATCAGGATTGTACTGTATCTGTAGATCGCTTTGGGTAGAATTGACATTTTCACTATGTTGAGTCTACCTATCCATGTATGCTTGAATTTTTAAAGTAAAAAATCATTTTCAAAAATGACTAAGAAATTCAACTCATTATGCCACTCATTACTTTTTTTTTCCAATAATGCTTAGTCTATCATTTTAGAAAGGTCTATTTAAAAAATCTATTAAAACAAACTATGTTCATGCTAAATAAATGGAGGTTCTGAGGGGAAAAAAAGGAAACAAGTCACTGACTGTGACTTCCTAAGTAGGAAATATCCATGTCCTCGTACCTTGGTGTCCTCTACAAATTAGGAGTAAAGAGTTGGGAACGTTTCCAGCAGTTCAGGTAGATGGTGACTTAAGATAGAAGAATAGAGATTGAGTGCAGGGAACATATTTAGTAACTGTTTGTGAGGTAAAATTGCCAAGTCTTACTGACTGGTTAAACGTGGAAAGTAGAACAGGAAAGAGTCAAGTAAAACAAAAATTTTCTATGATGGTGGAAATCTATATATTTGTGCTAGCTAATATAGTATCCATTAGTCACATACATTTGAAATGTGGTCAGTGGAACTGTGAAACTAAACTCTTTGTTAATTTCTAAATTAAATTAATTTACCTAACATCTATTTATTGAATCTAATTAACTTGAATTCAAATAGTCACGTGTGGCTTGTGGCTACCATAATAGACAGTGCAGCCCTAAGGTTGTAAACTTGGAAGATCGGGCAGATGGTGGTGTTACCAATGGACGAAGCCGACAGGATGTTCAACTTGGAGCAGTCTGAGATATCTACGAGAGATTCAAGTAGAAATTTCCAGTAGGTAATTGCATTTGCAAGTGTGAAACACAGGCGTGAAGTCTTTACTAGATATAAAAACTTAAAACCAAACCTGTTGCTGTTGAGTCGATTCCAACTCATAGTGACCCTATGATAAAAACTTAGGAATAGTTAAAATTACAAGTAAATGACAACACCCAAGAAAAGTGAGTCAAGGATGGAACCATAAGTAGGACCAATATTTAACTGACAGGTAGAAGAACATAAAGGAAATGGAAGGAATAGTGTAAGGAAAATCAGAAAAGGTGGTGCCAAGAAAACCATGGTAACAAAGTTTTAAGAGAGTGATGTATCAAATATAGACAGATCTAATAAAATAAGAACTAAAAATGTTATAAATTTGGCAAACAGTCATTAGTGATGTGGTAGGAGATGTTTTAGGAGCAAAGGCAAAATCCAGACTGTAGCACGTTAAGGAATGATGTATAAATAAGGAAAGAGAGATGGCAAGCTCATCTTTCCCCAGCCCCCTACGGAAGGATGTAAAGTCAATGGAGGTTATATTCTGAGAGTGACATTGTGATCAGTCAATGTCAAAAGACAGAGAGTGAAGAACAGTTTCAAATGGAGTAAAAGAGATGCTCAGTCACTAAATATTAAGCACTCTAAACTCCCTTCATAAGACCTACTACCGTCTGCCAAGGATCCAGTCATAGTGACTTTAAGGAGATACTTTCCAGTTTCTGAATTATACTCCTCCTAAATTGTTTCAATATTCACTAGGCAATCTGGTTTACACTAGTATATTGCTTAGCATGAGTAAACGACTAAGATCCTGCCAAGATCCTGGCATTATGAAAGCAAATGAATGAGGCTTTATTTTTTTACAGTTTAAAAAAAGAGTCACATATGTATTCTAAACGTATTAAAGTACCTCAGAACCTGAGGCACAGCTGAGAATTAGCATAACATTTCATTTATATTTGGAAAAGGGTCCTTTTGTGTTCATTCTGCACCACTATAATAACTTTACAAATTACCCAGGGCATTTCTGGAACCAATGGTGTAGGTATTAAAACAACATTTAAGTTTTGATTCTTGACGTTTTCTCAAAGATAAATTTTATTCTGGTCACTCCATCCTAGTTTCCATCCATTTATTAACTCTTTCAACAGATATTTACTGAGCATTTTCTGTGAGCCATTAATATGCTGGGAGACGATGAGATTACAGAACAGAGTTTCAAGAGAGTGATGTATTAAATGCAAACAAATCTGATAAAACAAGGAGTAGAAAATGTTTAGAAAATTTGCTAACAAGAAGTCACTGCTCACTTAGAAAAGCCTGCAGTTGAATAAAGGTGATACATAAGTGCTACAACAGGAGAAGCACACAGAAAAATACTTGACCTCAATGTGCACTAGGGATGGGGTCAGGGAAAATTCCTGATTGACATTTCTGCCAATGTCATAAGATGGACAAATAGATAAAAAGGTAAGTAACATTCAAAAGTAAAAATGCTATGAGATATGTTAATAATGTTTACCAAGCACAATTTATAGTAAAGAGTGGAAGACTGCACAAACTTTAGCATAAAAGGAATGGAAGCGGTTTCTAACACGACCTCAAGATGGTAAGGTTTATTATGTGAAAGTGAATCTTTTTTTTTGAGTGTTTTGGTTTTTTGCTCTAAATCAGTATGAGAGGGGGTATAGAAAAAGGTGAACTGGTGATAGAAGGGTGATTTTAGATGGTACATTGGACCAGGTGATCCTGAAGGTCACTCTAGGATGAACTTTCCTCACCACAGTCAACCTGTCTGCCATTCTGCACCTCTTCCAAGGCTTCTCTCTAACCCCCAACACAGATTAAGTGCCTCAACAGGGCTTTCATACCAACTCTCTCTACAGCACATAATCACATAGGTAATTTACCTACACAGAGACTGAGCTGGAGGGCAGGGACAATGTCTAATTTATCTCAGAATGCCTTATATTTAGTAGAGTGCCTGGCATATCAGAGACACTTAATAAATATTTGTTGACTATATGGATGCACAAATGGAAAAGTTTTATAAGGTGGTACAAAGCCAGGCTAAATAGTCAAGACTTTTTGGAACTAAAAAATATGTTTGAGGCCAGAAATAAGGGATACCAGAGATAAGGGATAATTATAAAATTAATATTCTCTTTACCATCTTTCAAACTGATCCACATCTTTCATCTCTGCTGAAACATCCTAGTCAAAGACATCATCATTTTATACCTAGACTACTGCAAGAATTTCCTAACTTTATCTTCCAGTGTCTACATTCGCTCCCTAATTCATTCTCTACAAAGCAGAATAATCTCAAACATAAATTAGATTATTTCAGCCTTTTGTTTAAAATCCTGTAATGGCTTCCCATTGCTGTTTAAATTCTGCAATGGCTTCCCATTGCTATAAAGGCTAAGAAGTCCCCATAACCAAGACACTACCTACCTCACCAAACTCTTTATCAACTATTCTTCCCCTCAGTCTCTGTACTCCGATCACAGTGGCCTTCTTTTGGTAATCTGAATACACCTTGCTCCTTCCAACATCAGGGTATACACTGTTTGCATATACCTGACCTTCTACGTAGAATTCTCTCTTCTCTACTGCCATCATCTAGCTAACACTCAGGTTAAATGTCTCTTCCTTAGGAAAGCCTTCCCTGATCCCACAGGATCCTCTGCTTTTATTACCCACCCTATACTTCCTCACAGCATTAAAAAAAAAATCGTAATTAAATGCTGTGCTGCGTAACCAATTATTTTATACTTGTTTTTCTTGCTGGAACACGAAGTCCATAGGGTCAAAGATTTTTGTCTTCTTTGTTCACTGACTAGAACGATGGCTGGCATTTACAAATGGCTTTATAAATATTTGTTCAATTGAATGAATGATGGCAGGGTTGTGTCTGTCTTTTTCAATGTAGCATTCTCAAAGTTAAACTATGCACCTGGCATACACTGGGCAGTCAGTAAGTATTTAAGTATTTGAATGAGTATCACCTGAGCTTGAGTTAATAACTCTTCACTACCGTAACCTTGTCTTAGATCGTAACTCATTTTATGAAACCAACCTGACTTGTGAGAAAGCAGTCAGTCAGACTTGAAAATTATTTTAAGTGTTTAAAAATGGATGTGAAAAACATACCTTGAGAAATGCCCAGGCAATTTTCCGAAAACCGCACTCTTGGTTTTGAACCTCAGAGTTATTTCTAATTTCATCCATGCTTAAGAAATCAAGAATCTGCAAATAAGTTAAAAAAAATTACTTCACAGACTACTCAGTTACCGGAAATTTAGTATTTTCCGATAATATATTACTAAAATAAAAAAAAAAAAATCTGTATACTTAAAATTTTTTCCTTATATGGAGGAAACACATTTGTACCAAATTTCATTCACCCTAAAGTTAACTCTTCCAGTTAGTAAGAGTCTATTTTCTCACCACTTTATCTTTTATTAATAAATATTTTATTAAAATTTATTTGAAATCCAAGGCAAAGTACTACTAGCTTCGGATATAGTCTCGACATAAATAAACCAAGCCTAGAATCTTAAGCTTTGAGCATTTATTTATGTATCAGAATTGACATCAAAGGTTTGTTTGCTTAAAACGCTTCTCCCTATTTTGGAGTCCTTCCTTGGATCACCTTTCTGCAGATGGGATTTTGTTTTTGGATACATATTCTCATTAGACTTCTCAGGAGAATTTCCTTCATACCTCTATCCTCTATGGAAGTTAAAGCTCATGGCTTTGCAACCAACCTGCCACAGAAACTATCTGAACTGTAGTTCAGCGACTATCACTTTGAACTTACTGCTGCTTATTAAAAGCTCAGCTGAGATAATGAATCTTTACGGAAGACTACCTGAAAAAATAATATGAACTCCATTCAGCCCTCTTCTTTAGACACTGAAATCTGTTCTCAGATGTAATACATGCTCTTTGAAAAATCACTCAAACAATATAGAAAAATATATAAACAAAGTAAAAAGAACCTGAAATCCAGACTCATAATCATCATTAACATCTAGTCTATACATATCTAAACCTTTTGTTGCGCATTCCTAAATACGTGCAAAATGACTACAAATCCGATAATGCTGTTTCGCAAACTCTTTTCATGTAATACGAAATGGGTATCTCTTCATGTCAATACGTCTGTTAATACATGGCAATACATCATGTTAATGGCTGCACAGTACTCTACTATATTATAAATACCATAAACTAATAAAATCATAATTTAATCAAATCTCTTACAGATTGAAATTTAGGTTCTTAAAATTTTGCTATTATAAACAATGCTGAAATAAATATTCTTGCACACACCTCTTCACTCGTCACTTTTCCCTAAAGATAAATGCCTAGAAGTGAAATAACTGTGTTAAAGATTTCTGACTGATACCACCAAGCTGTCCTCAATAAACCCTTAAAATGTTAAAATTAAAAAGTACTTATGTAGGCAGTAACACATCATGTTAAAACTTAAGAAGCAACCCAAAGTATTTATAATCAAAAAATCTCTTTCTTAAATCTCTTAATAATAATAAAATGAACATAAAAAATCACCATAACTATCACAGGACAAATCTGTATGACAAAGGAAAAATTCCTTGAGATATAAATTATACCCCTTTTTCTTATTACAGCTTTAAATATATCACACAACATAATCATAGACATAAGTGGCAGAATATTTATATCATAAACACACATAGGTAATATGAAAGTCAAGGATCATAAAGACAAGTAACTCCACACATGAATCACTGGCTCTGGTCATGTCAATCTCCTTGCTGTTCCCACAGTAAAATTCTCAATTTTGCTTCAACTGGAAAGGAAGCTTTCTCTACTTCCCTTTGTTTACAGTGAGATATAACACGATAAAGAGTATTTCAGGGTCAACGTTATCTTCAAATATTAATTACGTGCACTTAAAAGTAGAGTAACTTTGGGAAAATCATTTTCACTTGGAACTTTTATTTCCTTAGTAGCAAAGGGAGAATAACAAGCCAGCTCAAAGCTCATCTACTCCATAAAGCTTTCCCTGACTGCTCTGACCCTCCACTAACCCTTTATATTCAAAAAGTTCTAGATTCATTTCTGGTTATATGCTACACGGAATTAGTCAACTGATTTGTGTATGTCTGTCTTTATTTTGCCAGCTGGATTTACAAACTCTTAGGGTGTTTTAAACAGTTCAACGAGTTTGCAGTCTATGAAATGGGTTAAGAATGAAGGCTCTGCATTCATACAGATTAGGTTCGTTACTTCAGTTAACAGTTAAAGGTAATGGAGTTGTTGTAAAGATTTAATGATACAGAGCACACCAAAGGGCTAACTACTAACCCTTTGGTATGCAAATGTAAATACCAAATACGCCCTCAGCAAACACACTACCACTGTTGTAAAAGGGCCTCTCACTTGGATCTCCATAGCGTATTACATACAAACGCTAAATCCTAGAGATTAAACTGTCACACAACTTTGATACATTACTGAACTATTAAAAATAACTGCTTACATTTGTGCTATTAGTAATGTTATTAATTAAATTTTATTTAAATTGCTTAATTAATTCATACCTCGAAGAACAGGATAACTTTAGGGCTCTCATCAAAATCACGAAGCAAATAGGGAAAATTTTCATTAAATATAATCTGTTCTTCCCACTCTGGAAGTCTTGATTTTAACTGCTTAAAATCATATGGCTGGGTCATGATAGGAAGAATATAATCCACACTCTCTTTTTCATAGTAAGATGAAACAGGCCGTTCACTGCTCAAATAAAAAACATACTTCCATTAACACAATTCTATACAATTTTAAGAAGTCAAGAAAAAATAAAAACATAGTGTACACGATGAGACAATCAGAAATAATGAACAGCAGGGGAAGGGTGGGAGAGAAAAACACTAAATAGGCAATGGATAGATGGTAACTTTGGTGAAGGGTAAGACAGTACACAATACTGGGGAAGCTAGCACAACTTGACCAAGGCAAAGTCTTGGAAGTTCCACAGACACATCTAAACTCCCTTAGGGACTGAATTACTGGACTGAGAGCTGAGGATCATGGCCTTGGGGAATATCTAACTCAAATGGCATAACATAGTTTATAAAGAAAATGTTTTACATCCTACTTTGGTGGGTAATGTCTGGGGCCTTAAAAGCCTGTGAGTGGCCATCTAAGATACTCCATTGGTCTCACCCCATCTGGAGCAACAGACAATGAAGAAAACCAAAGACACAAGGGAAAGGTTAGTCCAAAGGACTAATGGACCACAAGTACCACAGCCTCCACCAGACTGAGTCCAGCACAACTAGATGGTGCCTGGCTACCACCACCAACTGCTCGACAGGGATCACAACAGAGGGTCCCAGACAGAGCTGGAGAAAAATGTAGAACAAAATTCTAACTTACCAAAAAAAAAACAGAC
Organism: Dugong dugon; assembly: GCA_030035585.1. Taxonomy (NCBI): domain Eukaryota; kingdom Metazoa; phylum Chordata; class Mammalia; order Sirenia; family Dugongidae; genus Dugong; species Dugong dugon. The sequence continues at coordinate 158,102,778 of CM057464.1, forward strand.
CAGACTTACTAGTCTGACAGAGACTGGAGAAACCCCGAGAGTATAGCCCCCAAGACTCCCTTTCAACTCAGTACCGAAGTCATTCCTGAGGTTCACCCTTTAGCCAAAGATTAGACAGGCCCATAAAACAAAATGAGACTAAGTGGGCACACCAGCCCAGAGGCAAGGATGAGAAGGCAGGAGAGGACAGGACAGCTGGTAACAGATGACCCAAGGTCGAGAAGGGGAGAGTGTTGACATGTTGTGGGAGTGGCAACCAATGTCACAAAACATATGTATATTAATTATTTAATGAGAAACTAATTTGCTCTGTAAGCCTTCATCTAAAATACACTAAAAAAGAAATAATGAATAGCCATAATGACAAAAAGAAAAAATTATTTTGATTGTCCATGAAAAAAATTATAAATTTTATGAGATTTTTTTATCTTGCATTTATATGCTATCAGTTGGTTTCACAGAAATTATTTTATCACAAAAAAATAAATTAAGAGGTATAATCACACTTTTGGACTGGAATAAAGTAATATAAAGTAACTCCTTCATGATCTTAAATACATTTGTGATAAAATATTATAGTAGATTTAAGTAAGAAAACAAACACATAAGCACACACCACTTACAACATAAGATGATTTACAATGTAAGTTAAAGGCCATAAATTATTCATTTACGTTTGGTAGAGGAATCCCTGGGTGGTGCAAATGAATAATGTGCTCAGCTGCTAACCGGAAGGTTGGAGGTTCGAGTTCACCCAGATGCACTTTGAAAGAAAAGTCCTGGCAATCTACTTCAGGAAAATCAGTCGTTACAAACCCTATGGAGTTCTATTGGCAATTGTGGGGTTGCCATGAGTTGGAGTCAACTGCAGCTGGCTTTAAGCTTGGTAGAAGCTCCAAACTCAATGTACTTAGACTGAGTTGCTGAATTAACAGACGCCCTCCATTTCTTCCATAAAATATAGTGATGAACACCTACACCCATCCTTCAGTACAAATCTACAGCCCTACTCCCAATGACTTTCAACTACCAATGGCAGAAAACAGGACTTCTACTACAGACATTTTCAATTTCAAGAGTTGGCTGGCAATTAAAAAAAAAAAATTACCTATCATCTTTCTTGACATATTGACCAGTATTCTCATCAACCACATGAATTTTTACCATCGGGTGAGAAATCATAAAATCGGATTTAAGTCGATCAGTTCGGTGAATGTAAACTCCCAGGACAAGGTCATCATCAAGTAAACATTTGGGATAAACCGGACTATCTCGGCTTGTTATTTCATGAACACCATCACCATCAGAACCTTCATTATCATCTGAAACTACACGCATGGAAGAAAATCAAAGTTATAATTAATTGTTGCCATGGTAGAATTTACATATAACCTAATCTTTATGATCCATGATTATTTGACTTCGTTAACAAACGAAATTCAAGGGAAAAACAAAAGGAAAAACCAGACAGCAGCAGACTACATCCCGAGAGTAAAATACTGCATTTATTTGTGCATTAAAATAGAGTGAGGAATTTTTCTCATAAGAACTAATAACATAAAAAGAAAAGAAAAAAGAGAGCAAGAGCACAAACAAGTAATTTTATCTAGGTATCTTCCTAAAACAATATGTATCATTCACTTCATTTATAACTGAAACTTCTGCTTCTGGGCAGAATACAGTAGAATACAGCATGTCAATGCTCCTGGTAACAACTAGAAGAGCAAAATAAATTACAAAAACTTTATTTTTAAAGGCATCAGAAAGGTAAGGAAATAATGTAGACTAGATGGAGTAAAATTCCACAGAGGGAAAACCATTCAGAGGTAAGCTGATGGACCGACAGCTGTTTTGGTATCTAGGAACATTTGCTGATTCTGGGTGTGGGATGAGGATCAGGGTTTGGCCCAAACAGGAGGTCAGTGCTGGGAGAAAGAGAAACCAGCAAAACTTTCAGTAGCGGCATGGGGCTGGAGTGATAAAACCAGAGACGTCAGGAACCTCAAACACATGGCCAATTTTCCTCACAAGACTGAATTCTGAGGCTGTGAGAGGCTAAAGAGGTAGTGAAATCTTTTAGTCTTGTGGTAAGTAGGAAACAATGACCCACAGGGGAAGGGGACTAAAACAAAACAGGCAAAAGATGAAAATCACAGAGGCATAGTCAATTTAGACTGACGACTGATAGCCACTTTTCACCTGGGGGCACTTACCAATTCTGGGCGCAGCTAGAGGTTGAGAATCCAGGCGTGGCCCCTGGCAGAAGGCCGCTACTGGGGGACAGAGAAACCAGCAGAGATTTTGGCGTTCACGCGGGGCTGGAGTGACAAAATTGGAGACTTGAGGGGCCTCAAACACATGGCCAGTCTCCCCCTCAAGACAACTGCCAAATTTTGAAGCTGCATAAGGCAGAAGGCTAAGGGCTAAGCTGAAAACCTCTGAATGGCAAAACTGAACCTCACACAGTCTTTTCGGGCTGAGAAGACAAATACCTGTCAGACTCTCAATTGAAAGATCTGAAGGACACATCCTAGGAAAAGGGTGAATCAGAGATAGATTCTCACCAAAACTACAACTCAGCCCTGACCTAGGTGAATTCTTGATGGTTGAGATAAGCTGTCCATCCTACCTGTCTATGAGAGGAAAGGGGGGAACTTTCTATAGTGGAAGATAAAATCATTGCGCACCATTAGGATTCTATTCACAATGTCCAGCATACAATAAAAAAAGACTGGATATGAAAAGAAGCAAGACTATATGACCAATAGCGAAGAGAAATAATAGACAATTGAAGCAGACCCACAGATGATCGAGACTGCAGTTAGCACACAGGACTTTAAAATAACTATGATTAATATGCTCAAGAAAATAAAGGAGGAAGATGGGCAAAACAGTATTTAAAAATTATTTTTCTACAGATAACAGTAATCCATAAAAAAGATATTCTGAAATTGAAAAATACAATATATGAAATTAAGAACTCAGGTATGTCTAATAACATACTGGACATAAAGGAAGAGATGACTAGTGAACCAGAAGAAGGTCAACATAAATACTCAAACTAAAGCATAATGAGAAAAAAGCATGGAAAAAAAGAACGTAAGAAATATATGGGACACACTTAAAAGGATTAGGACATGTGAAATTACAGTCTAGAAAAGAGGAGAGAATGGTGAAGGAGCCATATTAAAAGAAATAATGGCCAATAATTTTCCATAACTAATAAACAATATCAACCAGTAAACCCTAAAGAGGACAAATTTCAACAAAACCATGTGTAGGCTTATTACAAATGAAATACTGAAACCAAAACAAAGAGAAAATCTGAAGAGTAACCAAAGGAAAAAAATACACATTAACTTCAGAAGGACAGCAGTAAGTCTGTAGCTGAAAACAGAAATGATGGAAGCCAGAAGACAACTGTATGATTTCTTAAAATACTAAAAGAAAATAACTTCCAGCCTTAAAATCTATAACTAGAAAATATCCTTCAAAAATTAAGGTAAAATAAAGGCATTTTAAACCAACAACATCTGAAGGAATCAGCTACTAGCAGGCCTATACGAAGAGAAATACTAAAGAGAGGTCTTCAAATAGATGAGAAATGAAAAAAATGGAAATTCATAAGGAAAAGGGTAAATTCTGGAGTGAATATAAATTAATATTGACTCTATAAAATGGTGATTGCAATATCTATGAAGATTAAAATATATGTAGAACTAAATATCATGACTCCAAGAATCCATAAGGCAGGGATAAATGGAGTTAAATTGGTCAAATGGTCTAGCAGTGTTGGGGAAGTAAACTATATTAGACTGTAAGTCAAGAATAAACTGGAAGTAAACTCCCTGAGGGACTGAAGTGCTGGGTGGAGGGCTGTGGGGACCATGGTCTCAGTGAACATTTAGCTCAAATGGTACAACACAGTTTATAAAGAAAAGATTATACATTCTGCCTTGGCGAGTAGCGTTTGGGGTCTTAAAAGCCTGTGAGCAGCCAGCTAAGATACTCCACTGGTCTCACCCCTTCAGGAGCAAGGGAGAATGAAGAAAACAAGATACAAGGAAAAGATCAGTCCAAAGGACTAATGGACCACAGCTACCACGGCCTCCAGAAGACCGAGTCCAGTACAACTAGATGGTGCCCAGCTACCACCACTAACTGTTCTGACGGATCACAACAGAGGGTCCCGGACAGAGCTGGAGAAAAATGTAGAAAATTCTAACTCACAAAAAAGATAAGACTTACTGGCCTGACTGAAACTGGAGAAACCCCGAGAGTATGGCCGCCAGACACCCTTTTAGCTCAGTAATGAAGTCACTCCCAAGGTTCACCGTTTAGCCAAAGATTAGACAGCTCCATAAAACAAAATGAGACTAATGGGGCACAAGAGTCCAGGGACAAGGACTAGAGGGCAGGAGGGGACAAGGAAGTTGGTAATAGGGAACCCAAGATTGAGAAGGGACAGTGTTGACATGTCATGGGGTTGTTAACCATTGTCATAAAACAATACATGTACTAACGGTTTGATGAGGAACTATTTGTTCTGTAAACCTTCATCTAAACTACAGTTAAAAGAAAAAGAATTAACTGGAAGCTCTCTACTGCAACAACTAATAAATAGGAAAAGAATGCATTATTAACAAGTTAATAGAAGGAGAAATACAATAAAAATAAATAATTCAAAAGAATACAAGGAGAAAAAAGAGATAAACAGGTAGATGAGACAGAACATAGTCAGATGATAAACATAAGGATACAGAGAATACAAGCAAAAGGATGGAGAAAAGTGTACCATGTAAATTCAAACTGCAAGTAGACATTAATGCAAAAAAGAAAAAAAAAAGTTGTCGTTGAGTGGATTCCAACTCACAGCGACCCTACAGGACAGAGTAAAACTGCCCTACAGGGTTTCCAAGGAGCACCTGGTGGATTCGAACTGCCGACCTTTTGGTTAGCAGCCGTAGCTCTTAACCACTAAGCCACCAGTTTCCTAATGGAAAAAGATTTATTAAAAATAATGAAGGAGATTGGAAAACTAATTTGCTCTGCAAACTTTCACCTAAACCACAATAACGTTAAAAGAAAAAAAATCGTATAATGATACAAGGCTCACTGTGGCAAGAAGATGTAACAATCCTAAATACACACATATCCAATAACATAGCTTCAACAATTACACACACACAAACACACACATATATATACTGACAGAACCAAAATGAAAAAAAGACAACAAAATGGGAAATTTTAATACCCCTCTCAACAACTGACAGAACAAGCAGGCCAAAAGTATCAGTAAGATGAGCTGAACACAATTAGTAAACCCAATCTAATTGACATGTATAAAACACTGCAGCCAGCTACATCAGAATTCACATTCTGTTCAAGTGCACATGGATCATTTACCAAAACTGATCATAAGCTGGCCAGGAAAAAAGCCTCAATAAATTGAAAAGACTGAAATCATTCACAACCTGTTCTCAGAAATCATTCACAACCTGTTCTCAGATAACAACAGAAGATGGAAACCAATAACAAAAAGATAACTAGAATACCCCTACTGCCTGGAAACTAAATAATATACTTCTAAATAATGTATGAGTCAAAAGAGAAATTAAAATGGAAATTAGAAAATATTTTATATACTGATGATAACGGAGATACAGCATACAAAATTTGAGGGATATACAGCTAAAGCTGTGCACTGATGTAAACTTACAGTCTTAATGTACGTAAAAGACTGAAAAATCATTAAGTTTCCACCTTATGAAGCTAACGGAAAAAAACATCAAATCAAACTCAAAAAAAGGAGAAAGGAAGTAATACACATAACAGCAGAAATCATTAAAACAGCACACAAATGTACACTAAAGAAAAATCAAAGCCCAAAGTTGATTCTTTGAAAAGATTCATAAAATGAAAATCCCCTAAGAATGATCAAGAAACAGAGGGAAAACAAATTACCAATATCAAGAATGGAAAAAGTGACATCGTTCAGATGCTATTAAAAAAAAAACCCATCGCCGTCAAATCGATTTCATCTCAGAATGACCCTACGGGACAGAGTAGAACTGCCCCATAGGGTTTCCAAGGAGCAGCTGGTGGATTTAAACTGTCGACCTTCTAGTCAGCAGCTGATTTCTTAACCACTGTGCCACCAGGCCTCCTCAGATGCTACAGACATACAAAATTTTGAAAATTTGGATGAAATGCACAAATTTCTCAAAAAACAAAATCAAAGCTGACAGAAGGAATAGAAAATGTAAAGAGTCTGATTATTTATTAAAGAAACTAAATCTTATTTAAATTTCTCTCTGTAAAGAAATTCAGCCCAAAAGACTTCACCAGTAAATTCTTCCAAACATTTAAAAATAACACGAATCTACACAGATTACAGAAAACTGAAAGGGACTAAACATTCCCCAACTCTTTTTGTGAGACCACCATAACCTTGATTCTAAAACTTAGTCAAGTACAAACCAATCTGTCTCATGACCACTAATACACAAATGCTAAACAAAGTATCAGCAAATGAAATCTATTAAGAGAGATAAAGGAAAATTTACTACAACCAAGGGAACCTCTCCACCCCCACTAGGAACACAAGGATGATTTAAAATTCAAAAATAATGTAATTAATCACATTATATAAAAAAGGGTGAAAATTTATATAATTAAGACAGACACAGAAAAAGCCCTTGACAAAATTCAACATCCATTCATAATAAAAACTCTTAGCTAACTAGGAATAGAGATAACTGCCTTAATCTGATAAAAGTACTTTGAAAAACCCCACAGCAAACATCACATTTGTTAAATGTTTTCTTCCTTTTCCAGATTCCCTGGAACTTAGGCTTGGACAAATTTACTCCAGGGGCCTCACACGTAAAAACTCCTGTTTCCTTTTACCTTCTTGACATACACAAAGCATTTCTGCTTACAGGCAGTTTTAATCTATGTGTGCGCTCAAATGTTATAAACTGACATTGTCAACAGACTCTGCTTCTTCTGGTAAGTTTAACTGTTCCATATACCTTGCCTTTTGCCTGACTGAGGATAAAATTAATGATCAGCTACAACTTTAAGGTATAGGAAAAAAAAATGCTTTATTTGGTTCCCTCCATTTTCTCTTATCAATATAAACCCCAAGGCTGTCTTTGTTCGAGGGAGCACTTTCTCTAGTTATAGGGACAGTGCTTCTCATCCATGGGTCTAAACGCCAAATAAAACTTCAAATTATAACACTGCTCAGATTTCTTTACTTTTTTTTTTTTTTGACACACTCAATGGTGAAATAATGGAAGCTTCCCCTCCACCCCCCCAAAAGGCTGCTAACAAGGCAAGGGTACTTGTTATCACCACCTCTATTTACCACTGTAACGAAGTCCTAGCCAATGGAACAAGGCAAAAAATAAAAATAAAAAAAGAAGAATAAAAGGCATAAAGACTGAAAAGAAATAAAACTATCATCATTAACAGATAAGACTGTGTACATAGAAAATGCAAAATAATCTGCAATACAGTGAGAAAAAAAATGTTCTCTTCAATAAATAGTCTAGGTCAATTATATATTCCCATGGTGGGGGGGGAGCTGTCTTGACTACTATCTCCCACTGCATACAAAAAACAATTCAGAAATTCAGATGCACTGCAGATTTAACTGTGAAAAGTAAAGCAATAGGTTTTTAGGAAATAATATATAGAAAACATATTCACAATCTGGGAAAGACTTCTTAAATCACAAAAAGTACTTACCATCAAAGGAAAAAAATTAATAATCTGGGCTATATAAAATTAAAAACATATCTTTATTTTAAAAGATCCCAATAAAAGAGAAATACTAAAACCCTGAGTGGGAAGACATTAGCAATATATATGTGTGTATACGTATATATATCTGACAAAAGATTCATACCTAGATACATAAAAAACTCCTACAAATCAAGAGGAAAAAGACAGACAATCCCATGTTTTAAAAAAATTCACAAAAGACTTGAACAAATTTATAAAAAAAGGACTCCAATCAATAAACATGAAAAACACACTCAACTTCACTAGTTATCATGTAAAATAAAATTAAAACAAAATGAGATACTGCTATATACCCTAAGAAAGACTAAAATTTTTAAAAAGACTGACAATATTAAGTCTTGGTGAAGCTGTGGAGCAGGCGGAACTTTCTCACACTGCTACTGTCAATTGTAAACCAAGTTTAGAAAACTGGAAGTATATATTAAAGCTAAACATATGCATAATCTATAACACAGTAACTCTATTCCTAACACTATACCCAACAGAAACCTGTATGTAAGTTAACCAAAAAACATAACTGTAACGTTCATTGTAGCTTTATATGTAATACCTAAAATGGAAAACAACTTAATAAACTAGATAAATTGTGGCATATTCACACAATGGATATCCATACAGTACAAAAACAGAAATGAGAATGAATAAGCCCAACTGCATGCAACAGTATTAAATCTCACAAAAATAATGTTGAGTGAAAAAGCCAGGCACAAAGAACAATCTTTACAATTCTATTTATACAAAGCACAAAACAGGCCAAAATAAACTGGGTTAGATATCAGGATAGGTTACTCTTGAAGGGCAACTGACTGGAAGGGGGACCTGAAGAGTCTTCTGCATGCTGATGATGTTCTCCTTCTTGATTTAGGTAATAATTTTTACAGGGATGTTCGATTTGTGAAAAATCACTAAGCTGAATGCTTGTGAAATGTACACTTTTCTACATGTATACCACACTTAAACAAAAAATTCTATAAATTATAGGAACCACAAAACACCATCAACTGCATTCTCCAATGAATATGTACCATAAATTCTAAACCTGTGTGTTTTAGTTCCAATTTTTGGCCAACTAAATGGAGACTGAAGGGGCGGGGGGGGGGGGGGGTGGACAGAAGAAGTAGGAAAAAAGACAAGAAGTAAAGGAAAATAAGAGAAAATAAATGAGAAAAGTGGAATATAAAAAACAAGAGGAAAAAAGAAACAGTAGGAAGGAAAAAGAAAGACGAGGAATTGGAAAGAGACTATGTCTGACAGAAGGATACAGCCTTAATACCGGAAATGTTTATTTGCTTTTGACCATTTCCAGCTTTCAACAACTATGAATCTTAACCATTTACAGGCTTGGAACTCACTGGTATAAAGAAGAAATCCTGTATGCCACAATAGCAAATACAAAGTCGGTATCATTGTAGAGCTGAATTAAATTAAGTGAATAGTTACAGATGATTCAAGCAATATAAACTGGTCACAGAGACTTAGTTACAAATAAATGAAAGTTTTAATCTAGATGAATCCCAGAATAAATACCAAATATTCTACAGTAGAGCATTTTCAATGAAATCTTTTGGGACCAGATTCTTGTTTAAGGATTAAGTTCCTAGAATCAAGTTATTTCTAACAAGGTACACATTTTTCATTTAATATAGATAACAAACCTGCTTTAGCCTTCTTTTTTGTTTTTTTTGGTTTGGATTTTTTGTCATCTTCCATGTTGTCTTCTACGTTTTGTTCAATTGAGTTTATTTTATCATCTTGATGAGAATCTGAAGTCACTGCTCCAACTGGAGACTCCTTTTGTTCATCTTCAACTTTGTCACGCTCAAGTTCAGAGATGGTCAATGTACTGCAAACACAGTTCAAGTACATGCCATTATAAACATGACATTATTACAGTTGTTCACAGTATGGCAAAACAGTGACTAAAGGCAAGGATAATCTTAAAACTGCTATCATTTTCTGCTAGAATACAAACGGTTTCTTATACACTAAAATGGTTAGCAATCAAACTAGGTATTATATTGTTTTATACTTGGTTATGAGATATATACCCCATGAGCCAACTTAAACTGAGCTATATATCCCAGAGAAAAAATAAAAGCGTACTTCACAGATGGGATAGCAATCAGGAGAAAGATTTATACTATATTGTGTGGTGCCTCTAAGATGGCCACTGATTTCCACATTTATGTCTTTGTGCAATTCCCTCCCCTTCAGTGTGTGCTGGACCTAGTGACTCACTTCTAGTGGACACAATTCAACTAAAGTAATGATGCCACTTCTGAGATCCAGTTCCAAGAAGGCTGTGACTTCAGCCTTGCTTTCTCTCTGACCTCGCTCTGAGGAAGCAAGTGGCCATGTGAGCAGCCCACATGGAGAGGCCCACATGGCAAGGAACAGATACCTCTGGCCAACAGCCAATAAGGGCCTGATACCTGCCAATGGCAACATGAATATGCACGGAAGTGGATCTTTTGAGGCCTTCCAAGAGCCATGTTGCTTGGCAGATCCTTCTCAGTCAAGTCTTGAGAAGACTGCAGCCCCAGCTGACACCTGACTGTAGCCTTGTGACAGACCCAGAGTCAGAGGCACCCGGCTAAGCCAAACTCGGATTCCTGACCTACAGAAACTGGGAGATAATACATTCTGTTGCTAAGCTGCTGAATTTTGGGGTAATTTTTCTACGTGGCAACAGTTAATACATATACTAATGTGTCTCTGCAGCAATCCAATTTGCCTTCTATTACCACTGGTTAGACAGCTTTGATAAGAGATTTTTGTTTCTGTTTTTAGCTGGCTGTACGCTGTAGGAAAATTGTCCCTGAATGCTAAACAATATTCATATACAGAATGTTCCCACCTCAAGTTGGTTCTCTAAATGTAGGTTGCAGGAAAAAAAAAAAAATCAGGTATGGTGGTTAAAAGTCACTTTTTATTTATTTTACTGTTTTCCCCCAAAGAGGGACGAATAAATATGAATATACTCACAAATGCCCACATCATTTACACAAGTATTGAAAAGGACTAGAAGAATACGAAATTGCTAACAGTGATTACCTTTGGATGGTCAGACTACTGGTACTTTTATTTCCTTCCTTGTGTATGTTCTACACTTAACAACTACTAAACAAGCTATCAAAGCTACCGTTTTATAAAAAGAAACAGGAATCTGTAATTCAAAAAAAGGAGAAGTAATTCAGTTTCTATTGTTTTAAAAGCAGATGTGAGTAGTTAAGGGCAGAGACTCTGGAGCTAAACTGCTAAGGTTCTGGTCAGCCCTTACTAGTTCTGTGACTTACAACACCTCAGTTTCCCTGCCTTCAAAACAGGATATTATATTTCCTCATAGGGTTGTTATAAGGAATAAACACATCGAGCACATAGATAGTAAGGGCTGTGCAGGAATCCCTGGGTGGTGTAAATGGTTAACATGCTTGGCTGCTAACTGAAAGGCTGAAGATTCCAGTCCACCCAGAAGCACCTCTAAAGGCCTGGTAATCTACTTCTGAAAAATCAGCCATTGAAAACTCTACGGAGCACAGTTCTACTCTAACACACATGGGTTCCCCATGAGTTAGAATAAACTCAACGGCAACTGGTTAAGGAATGAGTAAATGGTACCTGTTATTCTTGTACTGGCAATGTCTCCAAATGAAAGACTAAGAATTTTTTTTTGTTAAATTACATATTATCACTCAAGAGCTGAAAATAACACTGTTTCTTTAAGAGGGTATTTTATATTTATCAATACAAAGTACCTTGTTTCAGCTTTAGACTGGACCGGTACTTTTTTTTTCTTCTTCTTCTTTTTTTCACTGCTCAACTTGTCATCATGCAGTGAAGTATCTGAGGGAAAGTAAGTCAACTGTTCTTTCAGTTTCTTTCTTATTTTCTTCTTAATTTCCTTTGCCATTTCTTCCGCTGCCTGGAGCTGATACACTTCCATCAGCTCTTCTTCCCCATCGAAATCGTTTTCTTTTCCTTCATTTGCCTTCTTACTTTTCTGATGAGCAACACTCGACTGTGACTTTGTTTGCGCTTTTGGATGTGTAGAATCCAACTTCCTCTCAGTAGTTTCCAGTTCCATTTCTTGGGGAGACACCTGGGGCGCTGTGTTTGTGACCTTTCTATTTGGCCTTCCTTGTTTTTCTTCCTCTACACTAGCATCATCACTTGGATTTTCAGGTGACTGCGTATTCCCTAGTTTGTCTTTAGAGATTCGCATGCTCTTCTCGGGGTTATCGGTGTTGGGAACACTTACGTTATCACTTTTAGTTCCTTTAATATGCTGAAGATTGCTTCTAAAGGGGTCAATCTAGGAAAACAGGACACAATAACGAAGTTTCAGCAAAGCACAGTTTAGTTACATAAAGATAACAAGGAAACCCTTTAAGAACAGTGATTAATGTTGAACAATATGTAATACTGAAAAGATAATTCAGTTTTCTCACTTGAACAAAATGATACCATTCTAGAGCATTTGATGAATACTCTCCTAGTTTATTCTTCCCGGTATTAGATTAGTATAACCTCTGAAAGCAACTTCAGATTAAGTGATTTAATTAATTAACATGGAGAAAACTACATAATGATTTTCAGAAGTGAATTAACTGCTCAAATCTCAAATGCTATTTTTCCTCATTGACAAAATGACCCTTACTCGTTAATTACAAGATCTTTGAGAAACTGGCTAAAAGAGCCATTAAGAATAAGGCATTTCAGGTTCCCCAGCAGAAAACATGGGTCATTTATCCTGCTTCATAATTACTTCCTAAAACTAAAAGTCCATAGCTCCAGGATTACCCTGTAATTAGTCCAGATATATCACTGAAAATGCTGCTAAATAGTAAATATTATCAAGTTAAATCAAATGACTAAGCACACACCTGTATCTCTTTTCCCAACCGAAATTATTTGAAATGAGAGGTATTTTTAAAAGGGGGAAAAAAAAATCAAGAAAGGATGCTACTTGGAGTAAAATAGATATTTTGAGAAAATTCACTAAGGATAAAAAAACAGGCAGGATCAGATCTATGGAGAAACAGAGAAAACCACGGTCCATGAGAAAAGACTTCTCCAGAGACAAGGGTATTCTGAAGAAACCTAACTGCAGAGTCGAGTAATACAAGCAGAAGGGAATGAAACTGAGGATGGCCAACTGACAGGTGGGAATGGATGGCTCTGTCTGCCCCCGGCTCTGTTTATATTAAACAGCAAAAGCTTTTTACCCAGAGGATAAAGCAGCTAAGTATAGAAAGGCAGGTACAACCCTCACCAACAGCAGAAGCAGACTATGTTAAAACCAACCAACAGGCAAAGGGACAGTGATTCTCAGATATAAAGATGAGATAATGAGAAACTAAGGAAAGAAGCCCAATGAAGGAAAGGTACCAAAGCCTACAAAATAGAAAAATTAATACTAAAGGAAAATGCATTAATAGCACAAACAAAACAAGAATTTAAAATAAACCAAATCAAACCAAACCTGTTGCCGTCGAGTAGATTCCAACTCATAGCAGCCCTACAGGACAGAGTAGCAATGCCCTGTAGAGCTTCCAAGGAGCGGCTAGTGGATTCAAACTGCCAACCTTTTGGTTAGCAGTCAAGCTTTTAACCCCTGTGCCACCAGGGCTTCGAATTTAAAATAAGAATAGTTAACAATCATAAAGAAATCCAAAAAGGATACTGGATAAAAAAGATATTAGAAATAAAAATTTGGGTGATAAAAATAAAAAAAAAAGCTCTGTTGAAATACAAATGGACAAAACTAAAGAGCTACAAAATAAAGCCAAAATCAAAATGAATCATTCTCCCGGGAACGGATGAGCTTACCAATGAAGACTGAATTGAGCTTCAGAAAAACCCCATGTTTAAAAATTTCTAGATAGAAAAATATTAACACGTGTGAAAAGATGGGAAAAAAGTTAAAAGAATTAGTATTCCAATATACAGCCAAGACCCTCTTGCTCACCTAAGATATTCTTCATATACTTCCAAATTCTACCTGTTCTCCAAGAACAAATTATGAAGCCATATCCTTCAAAAAATGCCCCAATCAAATCTAAGAAAAATAATCTCTTTCTTAAAAAAAGTTAATTATGTTCTATCTTAGAAGCAATATATGCTTAATTTAAAAGAAACAAAATAAAATTAAAAGAAAAAAATACTGAAAAATAAAAAGACACAAATCTCAACTATGGTTGTCTCACACTCAGAAAAAGCATTGCTAATCTTTTCAGAAACTTCTTTTTGTCTTCTATGAACAAAGTCATACTTCAGTAATCCTGAATTTCCATTATGTTAAAATGGGCATACATAAATTTTTCTACTGTTTCACTGAGTACCAGAAATGAAGTGCCAACATACACAGATTGTGAGACACTCCTGAAGGAAATAGTTTGAAAAAGAGACAACCATGTGTGTTAAGGAATAGAAGAAAAATTTACGGTCTAAAAGAAAAGATTTTAAAAACCAAACCCTGGGAAAACTAATCAGATGACGCTTAGTTTTTGATTCACTTACTCTATTCCACCAATCTGTCAACCCTTGTACTAATAACACATTATTTTAATTTTATAATGATTTTATACTATTAATTTTTCTTTTTATTTATCCAATTCATTCACTTTCTTTTTAAATACTGTAATATATTCAGTAGCATTATACCGACACTTTCATTACTTTTTAAATGGCCTGTTTTGTGGTTATGATTTCCTTTTTGCCTGGTGTTTGCCAAGAGAGGGTGAGTAGTTTATGCTTCCCCTCACACTTGTGTCCTGATAGAATTTCTCAACATCGAAACTGGACTTTAGGAAAATGGACATATCCCTTCCCACTTCTTAGTTATCCACTTAATTTAGCACTCCTAGTCTAAACTGCATCCTGTTCATGCTCACAAATCCCACTCCGATGGCAAAAAGAGAAAATAGCAGAAATTCATGTTCTTTTTTGACCAAGTAAGCCCATAAAAAGAGCCTACTGACAACTGTTTTCAGAGTCGTTCTGCTTCTGCCTAATTTAACCACCTCATCTGAGGGGAGGGCACATACAACATGCAATGTTCCATCCTCCGCACGCCCAAACTCTCTACCATATTGCTTACTGGCAGCTACAGGCTCTGAACAGATGTAGAGTTGAACTGATTTGAGGAGGCGGGGCATTATTTTGGTTGTCTCAGAATTCAATGCCTGTCCAATAAAGGGGATTGTTCAGTTTTCTGATCAGAGCAGCCTTAAGTCAGTGGAAGACATGGGGGTGATCGGCAGTTTGTACCCATCTACTCCCTGCTGGCAATACTCTGCGTATTCACACTGAAGCACATGCATTGGCCAGGTATTTCTTAATACATCCCCTTCACCACAGTAGTCAGCATAACTTACTCCTAGTTACTAGTGCAGACAGATTCTGATCTTTACTAGTGCTGGTGCCAGTTCTTACCTTGGAAGTCTTCATGGATATTTTAATGTGCAAAGACGAATTTGGAGCTATGTTTTCAAGGCTATCTTAACCAAGAAGTGAGATACAGCCAATGATATCAAAGTATTCCAACTGCATAAAGTTCTAAAGCAAACTGTTTACAGTGTTTCTGCTAATCTCTGATGCTGACATCAAGTACAACAACCAAGCTTTTCAGTAACAGATATCCAGTAGCTTCCATCAGCAATCCTGACCTGAATTAATCAGACTGATCTTAAAATCCTAGAACTCGGGGTTGAAAAGGATGTTAATGGCCTAATTCAACCAAGAATCTAATGCTTCAATCCCCTCACAATAACCCTTCTAAGTGATTACACAGCCAATGCATTAATACTCAAAACAGCTGAGTATCAGTACCATCAGAAAATGCACATTCTATTTTAGGACGTACCCACTGTGGGAGAGACCTAAATCTGACTCATTCTGTCAGTAGTTCTAAATTGGTGTACAGTGGTACATACACTGGTATACAATGAACCCCTCACACATGTGCAGCTGGAATGTGGCCAATGCTAGTACTTACTTTTGCTTTATTCGAGAATATATACTGGCAGTCAGACAGCATATTAAAATGAATGGCCAAATAACAAAGTACAGAATGGGGCAAAACTCACTACAAGTGAAAGGTAGGATGTATAACTCATCATAATTCTCCTGTCAAAGAAATATCATGTATCATTTACCAGGATATGCATGAACTTGTTTTGTTTTTGTGAGGATACAAGAGATATGGTCAGAGAAGTAAATAGTGCAACTGAAACAGTGAGACAGATTTGAAAAGTGAATAGTGCAATAACCGTGGATGTTATTACAGACTCTCTATAATAGCATGGGAATCAGGTTGTAGTTCAATGCAGATTTGCCTAGTACTGTTTTGAATTCTGTATTTTTAATCCCTTCAAGAGTGCTGCCAAAAATCTAACATTTGAAAGTGTGCCTCAGAGACAAAAGGATAACTACTGCCTATGGTTCCACAGACTTCTCCTGCTTCTACTGGGAAGAATCTCACAGAGTAAGTGCAAATAAAGTTAACCCACTAAATATCTGAAGATATTACTTTGTAAATTCTTCACAACTCTGGGCTAAAAATCTTCATTTTTTTCAGAAATGTGTAATATGGCTAATTCTGAGTTTCCTCATTATCATTGGTCACTCTCATCAGTTTCTCTGTTATTATAGGACAGTTCACAAGACTGAAATCAATACTCTAGGAGTGATGTACATTCTAATGTAACTTTATCATGTGCTATTGACCATGACATA
The DNA here is from genome assembly GCA_030035585.1 of Dugong dugon. Lineage (NCBI taxonomy): Eukaryota > Metazoa > Chordata > Mammalia > Sirenia > Dugongidae > Dugong > Dugong dugon. The sequence continues at coordinate 158,119,329 of CM057464.1, forward strand.
GACTTAATCTCTATAACTTCCAAAGTTCCTTAGAGCTTTCATATGGAAGTCATAATTTTGTGCAGGTATATAAATCACCATTAGTAAATTATCAATTACTTACTGAGATGTTTTCTCCAGATTTGGCAATCTTTTTCTGCAGTTTTTTTCTTTCTCGTATTAGATCATTGTGGGTCTTAAGCAATTCTTCAAAGCGAACTTTAGTTTTTACTTTGGCTTCACTCTCAACTACAAAAGACAGAATGATTCATGTCGTTTTTCTAGACAATTCTATTATAACACATATCAGCATTATTATTATGTTAAAGAACACAGTTTTGTAAAAGCCTGCATGAGTTCACCAGTTGCATTAGAACAACTGACCACTCCTTCCTCCTTAAAATGTTCTTTCTCTCTTGCTTAGGTGACGCAACATTCACCTGCAATCCTCTTACCTTTTGGACCACTCTAAGTCTCCTTTACTAAATTAATTTTTTACTTCTGATGCATAGTAGTATCTACCATTATTGGTTATGTTTTCTTTAGCAAGTCCCTTAACATTTCTAAACCTCACCTTCCTTATCTATAAAATCATGGACAACACTGACCTAGCCTATAATCAGCATTCAACAAACCTTGAAGCTAAAAGTTGTCTTTTTTCCCTTGAAAACATAAATCAGATCATGTTACTCCCCTGCTTAAGACACTATAATAGTTTCACATTCCATTTAGGATAAAATAAAACAAGTCCTTAACGTGCCCTACAGGGTTCTGCACTTCCTCACCTTCCTCCCTCTACAGCTTAAAATCAAGACAAATATCCCCTTAGGTCCCCACACTGCAGCCATAGTTCCCTCCTTCTAACTCCTCACCAGACACCAAGCTCCTTCTAGCCTCAAGGCTTTCCTACATGCAGATGCTTCTAACTTCAAAGCTCCTCTAATTCCCTACCTGGCTGCCTAAATGTTGCTTCTGAAGTGGTACACTTCCTGACACCTTCATCCAAAACCCTGTTTCTCACATTGCAGACTGTTCTTTTCCTTCATAGCACTTAACACATGAAATTATGTAATTATTTGTATAAATAAATTTGTATATTCATTGTTGTCTCCCCTACTATACTACTATACTATATAGCTTCGCATTACATCCCTAGTTACTATTACAGGGTCTGGCAGGGTATATGTTCAATTAACATGTTTTAAATGAATGAATGCTGAATGAATGAATAAATGCTCTAGTGCAGGCACTGGCAAACTACAGTCCATAGGCCAGTTGCCTGTTTTTTTTTTTTTTTTTAAGTGAAGTTTTAATGAAACACAGCCATGCCCATTCAGTTAAGTATCACAGCTGCTTTGGTGCTACAACAGAGCTGAGCAGTGGCATAACTGAACAGCTGCTACAGAGACCAAACCCAAAATACTAGCTGGCCCTTTAAGAAAAAAATTTGCAGACATCTGTCCTAGAGTAAAACACCCAATTTTGGTGATAAAGAATAAAAACTAATCATATGTTTTAATTATTATTTATTTTGTCCATCTGGGTCCCAAACTACTGTCCATTGAAAACATACTTACCTTAATCACCAACACTAAATATAAAATTGAATACCAAGCTATTATATATCTCAAAATGTAATCTTTGGTCAATAACACCTACTTTATTCATTAATCTGTTAAGGAAACTCTTAAAATAATCCAAATTTTAAAATAAATAAATAAGTAAATAACATAAATTTTATACATACATTTCTTAAAAGCTTACCAATGGGCATATCTCAGTTTTATGGAGAGCATTGAGCAGTTACGTAAAGCACTGCCTCAGTCAGGATCCTATAAAAAAAGATTCATTTGTAATGTGAAACTTTCAAATAAAAATGATAAAATATTCTTCACACAAGACTATGCACTGTTTGTCCACTATCTCCTCAGGCTTATACCAACAAAATTATACTCTCTTATTCTAATCTTAGGCAACTGACTTAAATAACTTTGAATTAATTTAGGGTCCTGAAAGAGGGTAAAGCAAATTAGATAATATTTGAATAAAATATTTATATTGAAAGATTCAGAGCCTTGGAAACTCTGTGAGGCAGTTCTACTTTATCCTACAGGGTCAGTATGAGTCAGATCGACTAGACAGCAGCAGATTTTATATTTGGAAAAAGAAAAAAGATTTTGAAAGGCAGTGTCAAAAAGAAAAATTAATAACAGACATCTTACTTTGATTCTAAGGTCTTCTTACCCACGAAACCAAATATTCACTGCAAATAAACTCCTGACCAAAATTAATCCTGCCAACGGCTTTTCTATCACCCAAAGTTGCTATTTTTTCTTTCCTGTTGGAAGCCAAACCAAAAACCAAACCCGCTGCTGTCAAATTGATTCCAACTCATAGCGACCCTGCAGGACAGAGGAAAACTGCCCCACAGGGCTTCCAAAGAGTGGCTAGTGGATTCGAACTGCCGACCTTTTACCTTTCGGTTAGCAGCCTGAGCGCTTAACCACTGTGCCACCAGGGCTTCCCTGGTGGAAGTCAGGCTTACTAAATGTGAACTTCAAAAGACATGGCTGAAGGTGGGTGGAGGGCCAGACACTACCCTGTGACTTCGTATCAACTGATCTCAGTAAAACGGGAAGAGCAGGGTTCACTCAATCACATTGAGATTAGCCAATGATGGATCTTCTATTCTTCTCCCTCCTCTTTTCTTTACAAGCTTCATTGTAACCAGCAAACTTCAAGCCATTTGCTTTTTTCTGGAATCAGACTGGTCTTCCTATAGGTATAGAGTAATCGCTCAGAATAAACCTTATGTTTCAACTTCTTTGCATTTTGATTATTTTTAACAGCAGTTAATGTCTAACATGGTATGTTAATAAACTTCTAAATCTGTTTTCAGTAAATTAACGAATATTTCAACACACTTTTAAGAAACCTAACTCTAAGTCAGGATTGATTTCCCCAAGACTGCATACTAGTGTATTAGTAAAGTACACCTGAGGGAAGTACATCACAGATGATGAATTTAAACCACACAATACCTGAAAATGCTGCTGTTAGAAAAGGTGAGCACAAGCATTTGTACCATCTTTCTCAAATGAACACCTGGGTGTGTATTACAGTGTGTCAGAGCTACTCAAAACCAAAGACAAACTCAGTAATATATTTCTGAACTGCCAATTTCATTTAAAGATGGGTGTGTGTGTGTTTAAAACAAACATGTATTAATTCCCCATTAGAGCATAAAATATGCATACATTTTTAAGAGTAAAACTGAAGGCTATTAAAAAAAAAAAAAGGAAAACCAATTTGCACCAGTTCAGGCATTCAGTTAATGCTCCAGGTCCTGAGGAGCCATGTTGATGATCCTCTGATATTGCGGTACTTTGGGTAGAAAAACATCTGAGAAAAAATACTTAAGAGAAAAGAATGATTATATAAATATACCCCAATTACATGAGAATACTCTTCTAACTATGAGCAGGTACAGAGACAAAACAGACATCATTAAATTCACAGCACATAAGCTGCTATAGTTTCTGATAGGAAAACCCCTATTTACTCTTATCAGTAGATATAGATCCACTAAGCCTGGTCACCTATTTTCCAACCTACATCAAATCAGAAAGAGAGAGAGGCTACAAAGGCAAGTGCAATGTCAAAGGCAAGTGCAATGTCAGTATCAGTAATGGAAACCTGACAGAACATAGGAAATAGAAAAAAAACAAAAAAAACAAACAGGAATTGAATCTTTATAGTATTCAGTGGTCATTCAACATACAGGAAAACAGTTCAACTATATTATGACTATGAGAAGTCAAGAAGAGGCTTACTTACATTCAGCATAACCTGTTTTCTCTTCAACAGGAAATTTATATGAGATTTTTAAAAAAATTAAATAAAAAGTACTGATGAGGCAGGGGAAAGAATCAAGGATAATTCCTATCTTCCGAAAACAGAACAAGCAGGCTAGTAGTATCATTAACTGCAATACAGTTTAGTGCAGGGTGTGTGTGTACCGTGAATGTGTGTTTGTGTGTGTGTTAGGTGCCGTCGAGTTGGTTCCAACTCATGGTGACCCTAGGTACAACGGAATGAAACACTGCCCAGTCCTGCACCATCCTCACAATTGTTGCTATGTTTCAGCCCATTGCTGGAGCCACTGTGTCAATCCATCTCAGTAAGGGTCTAAGAAGCAAGCTGGCTGTACTTTTTCCAAGACAGATTTGTTCTTTCTTCTGGCAGTCCATGGTGTATTCAATATTCTTTGCCAACACCACAATTCAAATAAATCAACTCTTCTTTGATCCTCCTTATTCACTGCCCAGCTTTCAAATATATATGAAATCGCTGAAAATACCATGGTTTGGGTCAGGTGCACCTCAGTCCTCAAAGTGATATCATTGCTTTTTAACACTTTAAAGAGACCTTTCGCAGCAGATTTGCCCAGTGCAATGCATCCTTTGATTTCTTGACTGCTGCTTCCATGGGTGTTCATTGTGGATCCAAGTAAAATGAAATCCTTGACAACTTCAATATTTTCTCTGTTTATCATAATGTTGCTTTACTGCTCCAATTGTGAGAATTTTTGTGTCCTTATGTGGAGGTGTAATCCATACTGAAGGCTGTAGTCTTCGATCTTCATCAGTAAGTGCTTCAAGTCTTCTTCCCTTTTGGCAAGCCAGGTTGTATCATCTGCACACTGCAGGTTGTTAGTCTTCCTCCAATCCTGACGCCACACTCTTCTTCATATAGTTCAGCTTCTCGAATTACCTACTTAGTGTACCGACTGAGTAAGTATGGTGAAAGGATAAAACCTTGATGCACGTTTCCTGACCTTAAACCACTTGGTATCCCCTTGTTTTGTTCAAGTGACTGCCTCTTGTCTGTGTGCAGGTTCTGCATGAGCAAAATTACCAAAACAAACAAACAAAAAAAAACCCCAAAAAACCCAAACCCACTGTCATCAAGTTGATTCTGACACACAGTGACCCTAGAGGACAGGGCAGAACTGGCCCATAGGGTTTCCAAGGAGCAGCTGGTGGATTCTGACTGCCAACCTTTTGGTCAGCAACTGAGCTCTTAACCACTGTGCCACCAGGGCTCCAAATTAAGTGTTCTGGAATTTCCATTCTTGGCAATGTTACCATAATTTCTTCTGATCTATCCATCTGACTACCTCTGCATAGTCAATAAAACACAGGTAAACATCTTTCTGGTATTCTCTGCTTTCAGTCAAGATCCATCTGACATCAGCAACGATCCCCCTTGCTCTACACTGTCTTCTGAATCTGGCTTGAATTTCTAGCAGTTCCCTGTTGATGTACTGTTGCAACTGTTTTTGAATTATAGTATAGCATAGTATAGCGCAGTACCTTAAAACAAACAAAAAAAAAAAGCCATACCCACCACCATCCAGTCGATTCCGACTCATAGTGACCCTACAGGACAGAGAAGAACTGTCCCATAGGGTTTCCAAGGCTGTAAATATTTACAGAAGCTGACTGCCACATCTTCCTCCCATGGAGTGGCTGGTGGGTTCCAACCACCGAACTTTCAGTTCACAGTCGAGCACTTAACCACTGCCCCTCCAGGGCTGCTCCACTTAAAACCCAGGTCCTGGAATTAGTCTCCCATGGTTACTAGTGTGACTCTGAGCAAAATGTTTCCCCATCTGTAAAATCAGCAATATAACTGTCTACTCAGAAGGTTGTTTTAAGGATTAGATGACAGAGAACAAGCACCAATAAATACTAGCTACAATTTTAATAGATACTTCTTCCTCTGTGAGTTTAGTGTGGGGCATGCTGAGTTAGGTATTTGAGGGGCACTAGGTGGCTATGCACCTAAGATCCGTTGTCAGATCCCTGATTTGAATCCCACTTCTACCAGTCAGTAGATTAATCTCCGTGGACCTCAGTTTCCTAATTCTTGTACAGAAAGTTAGTCACTCATAGGTTTTTGTAAGGATTAAATGAGATCATGCAAGCAAAGCACTTAGCATGATGCCTAGCACACAGTAAGCCCTCCATAAATGTTATGTTTTGTAGACAATAGTAAGAGCCCTGGTGGTGCAGTGGTTAAAGCACTCGGCTGCTAACTGAAAGGTTGGCAGTTTAAACCCACCAGCCTCTCCCTGGGAGAAAGATGTGGCAGTCTTGTTTCCGTAAACATTACAGCCTAGGAAACTCGACGGGACAGTTCTACTCTGTCCTACAGGGTTGCTATGACTTGGAATTGACTCGACAGCAGTAGGTTTGGGTTGCAGTAGATGACAGAATATATTAATACAGCAGAGAGACCTAGGCTGAAAATTTTGGCATTATTTACACATATGAAGGCTGCAAGGTGAAAAAAAAAGCCAAAGATATAATTCTGGGAACGCGTAAAATAAAAAAATCAACAGGTGCCTTGGAGACAGAAGTATCACAGAAGCCAAGGGAAAAAGCAAATTTCAAGAAAGAAGTCATCTACACTATCTGACAGCAAAAGTTGCTCTAAGTTTTGAAGCATGTCCCCTGGATCTGCAATCAGGAAGTGACTGATGACTTGCCCCAAAGCTGGTTATTAAAAAAAAACAAACCAACGCGTTGCCGTTGGGTCGATTCTGACTTACAGCGACCCTATAGGACACAGTAGAACTGGCCCATAGAGTTTCCAAGGAGCGCCTGGTGGACTGGAACTGCCAGTCTTTTGTTTAGCAGCCACAGCACTTAACCTTATGCCACCAGGGTTTCTAAGCTGGTTATGGAGTGGTAGAAATGTGGAAGCCACTGGTTAAGGAATGGATGGAAGGTGAGACCTGTAGAAGGTGAGTGTGGATAATTCTTTCTAGAATTCTGTTTCCAACTGTCTCCCCCAGCATCTAAAGACAGTGACATGAAGTAGCAGCTTCAAGAGGCAAAAAGACTATGGAAGGACTTTGCTATCTGTTTCAACACTGTTTCTATGCCTCCACTGCATCCTGCCCCCTTTTAAAAAAAAATCATCCTTTATACTGCAAACAGAATAATCTTTCTAAAATACAAATTTGATGGTGTCATTTGTTTAAAGTTCTGTACTAGCTGCCGATCACCCACTAGAAAAAGCGTGAAGTCCTTACAATTGAGGTCCAAGGCAGTTTATGAATTCACCCCCCCCCCCCGCCTTTCTTTACTTTTACATCTCCTCTCCGGCCACACTGCCACAGACATTTTGTGCTCCAGCCACATGAACAATCTGCAAACCCTCAAACATGCCAAACTCCTTCTTTGTTTTATTACACATTCACCCTTATCTCCTAAGATGTGCCCTCACTCCCTTGTCCCATAAACAAACTCCCAACTATCATCTGACATTAAATGCAAAGGTACCTTCTCTGAGGAGCACTCTAACATCTACTGAGCACATGAAGATGTTCAATGAAATTACTTTATGCCCATAATTACTGTATTAAAATGAGTAAAAAGGTATAAAATTTAAAAAAGACATAAGTAAATTATGTATTTACATTGTTGCTGTTGTTAGGTGGCATCGAGTTGGTTCTGACTCATAGTGACCCTATGTACAACAGAACAAAACACTGCCCAGTCCTGTGTCATCCTCACAATGTCTGCTATGCTTGAACTGATGGTTGCAGCCACTGTGTCAATAGATCTCGTTGAAGGTCTTCCTCTTTTCTGCTGACCCTCCACCTTACTAAGCATGACTGGTCCCTCCTGATAACAGGCCCAAAATAGGTAAGACAAAGTTTCACCATGCTTGCTTCTAAGAAGAATTCTGGCTGTACGTCTTCCAAGACAGATTAGTTTGTTCTTCTGGGAGTCATGGTATATTCATATTCTTAGCCAACACCATAATTCAAAGTGCAATGATTCCTCTTCAGTCTTTCTTATTCAATGTCCAGCTTTAGCAGGCATATGAGGTGACTGAAAATACCATGGCTTGGGTCAGGTGCACCTTAGTCCTCAAAGTGACATCCTCGCTTTTCAACGCTTTAAAGAGGTCGTTTGCAGCAGATCTGGCCAACACAGTATGTCGTCTGATTTCTTGACTGCAGCTTTCATGGGCATTCATTGCGGATCCAAGTAAAATAAAATCCTTGACAACTTCAATCTTTTCTCCATTTATCATGATGTTGTTTATTGGTCCACTTGTGGGGATTTCTGTTTTCTTTATGTTGAGGTGTAATCCATATTGAAGGCTGTAGTCTCTAATCTTCATCGGTAAGTCCTCTTCACTCTCAGCAAGCAAGGCTGTGTTATCTTCCAATTCTGATGCCAAGTTCTTCTTTAAATAGTCCATCTTCTCGGATTATTTGCTCAGCATACAGACTAAGTATGATGGAAGGATACAACCATGACACACACCTTCCTGATTTTAAACCTGCAACATCTCCTTGTGCTGTTCGAACCACTGCCTCTTGGTCTATGTACATGTTTCTCATGAGCACAATTAAGTGTTCTGGAATTCCCATTCTTCACAATGTTATTCAGACACATGCGGATGTATTTACATTACTTACTATTTAATACCATGACTTGTCTATCAATTTGAAATACTGTGGTGGCTTGCATGTTACTCTGATGCTGGAAGCTATGTCACTGGTATTTCAAAAATCAGCAGGGTCAATTCATGAAGGACAGGTTTCAATGGAGCTTCCTGACTAAGGAGACTAGGACTTGGCAATCTACTTCTGAAAAAACTGACCAGTAAAAACCTTATATATAGCATAGGTTATTCTTTCTTGTCTGATATAACTCTGGAAGATGAGCCCCTCAGGTTGGAAGGCACTCAAAATACAACTGGGGAAGAACTGCCTCCTCAGAGAGGCTCAATATTATCAGTCAGAACAAGGTCAGGGGTCAACTGCGAAACAGACCATCAACTGTTCTTATGAAAGTTCAAGATGAAGCTGAAGAAAACAAAAACAAGTCCATGACAACCAAAGTATGGCCTGGAACATATCCTACCTCAATTTAGAGACCATCTCAAGATTAGACTTGCTGCATTGAACACTACTGACCAAAGACCAGATGAGTATTGGGATGACATCAAGGACATCATACATGAAGAAAGCAAAAGGTCATTAAAAAGACATGAAATAAAGAAAAGATCAAAATGGATGTCAGAAGAGACACTGAAACTTGCTCTTGAATGTAGGGTAGCTTAAGCAATTGGAAGAAATGATTAAGTAAAAGAGCTGAACAGCAGATTTCAAAGGATGGCTTGAGAAGACAAAGTAAAGTATTATAATGAAATGTGCAAAGACCTAGAGTTAGAAAACCAAAAGGGAAGAACATGCTAAGCACTTCTCAAGCTGAAAGAACTGAGAAAAAAATCCAAGCCTCGAGTTGCAATACTGAAGGATTCTATAGGCAGAACATTGTACGGCACAGGAAACATCAAAAGAGGATGGAACGAATACAGAATCACTGTACCAAAAGGAACTGGTCAACATTCAACCATTTCACTGGTAGCATGTGATTAAGAATCGATGGTACTGAAGGAAGAAGTCCAAGTTGCACTGAAGCCATTAGTGAAAAGCAAGGCTCCAGGAATTGAAGGATTACTAAGTGTGATGTTTCAACAAACTGATGCAAGGCTGAAACTCTGATTAGTCTATGCCAAGAAATTTGGAAGACAGTTACCTGGCCAACCAACTAGAAGAGAACCATATTTGCACTCATTCCAAAGAAAGATGATTCAAGAGAATGTGGAAATTACTGAAAAATATCATTAATATCACATGCAAGTAAAATTTTGCTGAAGATAATTCCAAAAGCAGCTGCGGCAGTACATCAACAGGGAACTTCCAGAAATTCAAGCTGGATTCAGAAGAGGATGCGGAACAAGGGATATCATTGTTGATGTCAGATGGATCATGGCTGAAAGCAGAGAATACCAGAAAGATGTTTACCTGTGTTTTACTGACTATGCAAAGGCATTCGACTGTGCAGATCATAACAAATTATGGATAACATTGCAAAGAATGGGAATTTGAGAACACTTAATTGTGCTCATAAGGCATCTGTACGTCGACCAAGAGGTTCAAACAGAACAAGGGGATACTGCGTGGCTTAAAATCAGGGAAATCTGCATCAGGGTTGTATCCTTTCACCACACTTATTCAATCTTTATGCTGAGCAAATAACCTGAGAAGCTGGACTTTATGACGAAGATCGTGGCATCAGAATAGGAGAAAGACTCATTAACAACCTGCAATATGCAGGTGACACAACCTTGCTTGTGTGATACTGAATAGGAGTTGAAGCACTTACTCATACAGCCTTCAGTATGGATTGCAGCTCAACATAAAGAAAACGAAAAGCCTCACAACTGGACAATAAGCTACATCATGATAAATGGAGAAAAGATTGATGTTGTCAAGGATTTCATTTTACTGGGATCCACAATCAATGTCTATGGACGCAGCAGTCAAGAAATCAAAGGACATTTGCACTGGGCAAATCTGTTGCAAAAGACCTCTTTAAAGTGTTAAAAAGCAAAGATGTCACTTTGAGGAGTGAGGTGTGCATGACCCAAGCCATGGTATTTTCAATCACCTCACATGCATGCGAAAGCTGGACAATGAATAAGAAAGACTGAAGAAGAATTGATGTATTTGAATTACAATTTCGGCGAAGAATATTGACTATACCACAGATTGCCAGAAAAATGAACAAATCTGTCTTCAAAGTAGTACAGTCAGAATGCTGTTTAGAGGGGAGGACGGTGTGAGCTGGTCTCACATACTTTGGACATGCTATCAGGAAGGACCAGTCTCTGGAGAAGGACATCATGTTTGGTGTTACGGATTGAACTGTATCCTCCAAAAACTGAACTGTATCCTCCAAAAGTGTGTGTCAACTTGGCTAGTCCATGATTCCCAGTATTGTGTGATTGTCCACCATTTTGTCATCTGATGTGATTTTCCTATGTGTTGTAAATTTTACTTCTACGTTAATAAGGCAGGATTCAAGGCAGTTACGTTAATGAGGCAGTACTCAATCTACAACATTAGACTGTGTCTTAAGTCAATCTCCTTTGACATATAAAGAGAGAAGCAACCAGAGAGACAGAGGGACCTCATTACCACCAAACAAGAAGAGTCAGGAGCACACATCCTTTGGACCCAGGGTCTCTGCACTGCAAAGCTCCTGGACCAGAGGAAGACTGATGACAAAGAGCTTCCTCCAGAGCAGACAAAGACAGAAAGCCTTCCCCTGGAGTTGACGCACTGAATTTGGACTTCTAGCCTACTAGACCGTGAGAGAATAAATTTCTCTTTGCTGAAGCCATCCACTCATAGTATTTCTGTTATAGCAGCACTAGATAACTAAGATATATGGCAGAAAATCATCGAAAAAGAGGAAGACCCTCAAGGAGTTGGACTGACACAGTGGCTGCAACAACAGGCTCAAACACAGCAATGATGTCACAAGAAATGGGCAGTGTTAGTTCTGTTGTACACAGGGTCTCCATGAGTTACAACTGTCTCAACAATACCTAACAACAACAAAAACACTGTTTAACAGGATAATACACAATAAAATTTATAAACACTAATATTATTTAGAAGCCCTGGTTAAAAGCTCAGCTACTAACCACAAGGCTCGCAGTTCAAATCTACCAGCCACTGCTCAGAAACCCCATGGGTCAGTTCTACCCTGTCCTATAGGGTCACTATGAGTTGGAATGGAGTCGACAGCAACAGGTTTTTTTAATATTATTTATGAGTCCCTGGGTGGTGCAAAGAGGAGTCCTAGTGGCACAGTGGTTAAGCACTTGGCTGCTTACCGAGAGGTCAGGGTTCAAACCTACCAGTCACTCTGTGGGAGGAAGATGTGGCAGTTTGCTTCCATAAAAATTTACCCACCTTGATAACCCTACGGGGCAGTTCTACTCTGTCCTATAGAGTCATTATGAGTTTCAATCGACTCGATGGCAATAGGTTTGGTTTTGGTTGTGCAAACAGCTAAGTGCTAGGCTATTTATTAAAAGGCTGGAGGTTGAAGTTCACCCACAGGCACCTCAGAAGAAAGGTCTGGAGATCTACTTTCACTCTTGAAAGGTCACAGCCATTGAAAACCCTATGAGCAGTTCTACTCTGACACAAAAGGGGTCACCATAAGTCGGAATCCACTCGAGGGCAGCTGGGTTTTTCTAATATTATTTAATAACATACAGATACATAACAGACATAATCATTTCTCAATGTCACTGTGTACTACAAAAAAAATTACAGAACTAGTGACTAATATTTAATTAACAGCAACACTGTCTGACTTAAGATCCAAAGTTAAGATCAGACTTAAAAAGAGATCCCTGAACCTCATAACCTGAACCAAATCAAACCCACTGCTGTTGAATCAATTCCAACTCATAGGGACTCTATACATGCTATTATTTTAAAACTTCTCCCTCAGAAACCTTTTTACAGAAAATGATTAGAGATAATCATTAGGAAACGTAATTGGCTTGTTTCAGCTCATTTTAACTTTACCGGATCTCCTGATTTTCAAACATCGATCAGTAGGTAACTAAAGGAAACCCTGGTGGCATAGTGGTTAAGAGCTACGGCTGCTAACCAAAAGGTCTGCAGTTCGAATCCGCCAGTCACTGGCCCTATGGGGCAGTTCTACCCTGTCCTACAGGGTTGCTGTAGGTCGAAATCGACTCCATGGCAATGAGTTTTTTTAGGCGACTGAAGAGCAAGGAGAGAAAAAGCCGAAACACTTGAATGATTCACTCCTTACTCAAATTTGATAGCAAGGAACAAACAAAATCCGCGTATAAATAATTCAATTAATAAATCAACAACAAACCCACTGCCGTGGAGCTGATTCCAACTCAAAGAGACCCAATGGGACAGGGAAGAAGTGCCCCATAGGGTTTCCACGGCTGTAATCTTTACGGAAGCAGCCTGCCACATCTTTCTCCTGCAAATCAACAAGTCTTCATAAATAAACACTATTCTGAATATGCTTTTAAAAAACCCTTTTGGTATTTGAATTTCTTTCAAATATTCTTTAAAAATTTCCCAGGGTCCTCATAACAAGTACTCTTTTTTCCCCCGAAAGCCCAAACAATGGCAACAACCATTAATGCAACAGGTGAAAAAACTGTTGCCAGGTCTTTTTCAAATAAAGTAAAAACCATATACGCCAGTCTGTAGATGTTTTCACTGTGAGGATGAAATAAAGCACAACCATTTGGGAGGGATTCCTAAACCATCTACAGGCTTTTCTATTTTTATGTATATTGGAACGACACTATTACATTTTTTAAAAACAAATATAACACACTGATCACCTTTTCTCAGATGTATTTAAGAAGGCATTTCACAGGTTCAAGATTCAGCACCAGGTTGACACTGTAAAACGAAATAAACATACTACGCATCTGATTTTAAAGCGTTTAAACCAGACTCGGGAGTAGCAAAAGCAAGAATTGCATTCTCGCTTTGGACACCATGCTAACAACTCAGAAACAGAGTCGTCCACCGAAGAGAGCGGAAAAGTACGTAGAGGTATTTTTCAAAAATCACATCCCTCCCCTCCGGGATGCCCAGCACTGGCGCAGTGCGGCCCCATCCCGGCCACGCCGGCACGCCGCCCCCGCGCTCTCAGACCAGATCCGTCCTCCTGCCGCCGAGAGGGCCCAGGAAGGCCGAGTCCCTAGGCCCGGGCTCCCACCACCAGCGCGCCTGCAACGTACTCACAAAACGAACGGCGCAGAGCCGCGGACCGCCTGTCCCGCCCAAGCCGACGCCGGGCGGCGCGAAGCGGCTCCCGGCGCCTATCGGGGCAGGCCTGGAGCGAGGCGGCTGCGCAGGTACCTCAGCCGCCAGCGACCCGGGCTTTGCCAGCGGGCCCGATGCCGCAATGCGGGCCGCACACCCTCCCACCCGCTGGCGTCAGTGCTAGCCTACGCCGCCGTTCCCATGACAACTGATGCAGCCATTGCTCTTTGCCTGGACCGCGGTCCCCTTCCGTTCCCTCTCCACGGCCCCGCCCCCGCACCGCCTACGCGTCGGCCCGGGAGGCGAGGCAGTTTGCCGCTAGCGGAGGCGGTGCTTGCGCGGCCGCAGGACTTCAGGCGGCGGACTGGTGGGCATGCGCTGCGGGGTCGTGCGCGGGACTCCTCGCGAATGGGCGGACCCCGGAGAACTGCCTTTGAGGCTCTGGACGCGGAAGGCTTGTACTAAGCGAGACTTGGGGAATACGTGATGCTCCTCAAGGCCTGAGCCCATCTCTACTCTCACACCGAAACGGGCTTTGCGCCTCAGAACTGCAGCAAACTCAGGGAGAAACAGAAGGGGGAAAAGGGAGGTGGGGAGCCTATCCTTGATGCAGCCAAGGAAAAGAAACGTAAATGAGGCAACGAAGGAGGCGCTTCACCTCCCACGCATTTGCGCCCAGAAAATGAAACATGCAAGTGAAGACTGGAGAAGAGTTGTACTACAGACAAAATCTTAGAGAAAAAATTATCCACGACTTGTCTAGCGCTGAGCTCTCACTATACATTTAAAACAAAACAAAAATAAGTGTCATTTTTTTCCCTCACCTAATAACCCCTCCCACTTTTCTTATTTCTGCCACAGGCGCCATTTTTACCTCTGAGTCACCAGGGCTGGAAAAATTCTACACAAGTTACTCCTCGATTCTTGAATTAGAGGCCATCTTCTGCAGTGGTAGTTAAACACCATAACCTGTTGCTGTTGCCTCGTTTGTACAGTGAGAGCGTTACACATCTTTCTCTGGAGGCCAGACTTTCCATTCCCATTGGCTTTCCATTCCATTCCACACCTCACAAAACATATCTCGTTTGTTTCTCCAAATCTTGTGAGACAAGCCGCGCGAAATATTATCAACCCAATGTGTCCCAAACTGAATTCTTCAACTTTCCACCCAAAACCTCCCCGTCTGGATTTCTATCTTGGTTTATGACACCACTAACCATGATCTAGTCAGATACCTGTTGCTGTTGTTGTTAGCCGCCATCCAGTTGTCCCAAGTCTTGAACGCATACTGTTATAAATAAATGAGCTTTTAAAAATAAAGAAAGCTCTTCCTTACATTAGAATGCCATTAATAAATGAAGGAGGAAGTAATATAGGTAGAAAAATCATTTGTCAACCATTATAGTAAAAAATGATTCAGGCAAGAATCATCAATGGATGCTAAAACTAGTGGGTGAGACTTTTAAGAAGAACAAAATATTTGCATAGTCTCACATTATCTCCCCACAAAATACTTACTAATTACAAAGCAAAAAAAGAGAAACTTGAGAATGCAGAAATCTGGCACTGGTGATCAGAGGTAACAGTAATGGGGCAAATTTACATCTTGTGACAACTGGTGAGAAGCACTTTGAACACATTTCTGTGATACTCCTGCCAAAAAGGCATAACCTGAGTCTAATCATGAGGAAACATTAGACAAACACAAATTGACGATCATAGACCTGTATTCTTTAAAAGCATTAAGATCATGAAAGACGAGGAATGAGTAAAGAACTTTTTCAGATTGAAGGAGACTAAAGAGACATGACAACTGAATGGAACACATGACTCTGAATTGGATTATTTTGCTATAAACAATAGGATTGGAACAGCTGACAAAATTTAAATGGAATCTGTGGATTTGGTAGTAGTATTTTAACAATATTTATTTCCTAGTTTTGATGACCATACTCTGGTAAGGTAGGAGATTTCTTTATTTTTAGAAAATACACACTGAAGTGCAACCAGAATGCTCCTCAGAAGCAAGGATGGCGAGACTAAGTCTTACATATTTTGCACATGTTGTCAGGAGGGATCAGTCCCTGGAGAAGGACATCATGCTTGGTAAAGTAGAGGGTCAGAGAAAACGAGGAAGACCCTCAACGAGATGGATTCACACAGTGGCTGCAACAATGGGCTCAAGCATAACGATTGTGAGCAGGGTACAGGACCACCAGGTAGAGTTTCGTTCTATAGTACATAGGGTCGCTATGAGTCGGAACCGACTTGACAGCACCTGACAAGAACACACTGAAGTATTTAAAGGTAATGAGGCATCTTGTCTGCAACTTAAGGATCCCAAATGGTTCAGAAATAAATGTATATATAAAAATAACATAGAGAAATATAAATAATAAATATAGATAAGTAGCCTGGGTGGCATAAGCAGTTTGTAATTGGCTGCTAACCCGAAGGTCAGCGGTTCAAATTAAACCAATGTCTTCACAGGGGAAAGGCCTGGTGAACTGCTTTTGTAAAGATTACAGTCAAGAAAACCCTACGGAACAGTTCTGCTCTGTACTCATGGTCACCATAAGTCAGAAGGCCGACTTGATGGCAGCTAACAACAACAATATATCTAGACAGAAAGAATGATAAAGCAAATGTAATATGCTAACAACTGGGGAATTTGGGCAAAGGAATTTGGACAAAGTTATTTATACTATTTTTGCAATTTTTCTGTAAGTTTAAAATTATTTTAAAATTAAAAACAAACGACTTAAAAGCACCCAGGTTTCCGGCTCCAGTAACTGGGTGGAGAATGCTTAATTAATTAAGAATGGAAAGTCAGGAAGAAGAGCAGGTTTTGAGGGAAAAGATGTTTAGTTTAAGTGAGATACTTCCAGTAAATAGTTGGAATATATTATTGCTGTTAGGTACCGACGAGTTGGTTCCAACTCATAGCGACTCCATGTGTAACAGAACGAAGCATTGCTCAGTCCTGTGCCATCTTCACAACACGTATATTTGAGACCATTGTTGCAGCCACTATGTCAATCCTCTCATTGAGGGTCTTCCTCTTTTTTGCTGACCCTCTACTTTACCAAGCATGATGTCCTTCTCCAGGGATTGGTCCCTCCTAATAACATGTCCAAATTATGTGAGATGAAGTCTCACCATCCTCACTTCTAAGGAGTGTTCTGGCTGTACTTCTTCCAAGACAGATTTGTTCATTCTTCTGGGAGTCTATAGTATATTCAATATTCTTCACCAACACCATAATTCAAAGGCATCAATTTTTCTTTGGTCTTCTTATTCAATGTCTAGCTTTCCCATGCATATGAGGTGATTGAAAACACCATGGCTTGAGTTAGGTGCACCTTAGTCCTCAAAGGACATCTTTGCTTTTTAAGGTTTAAAAGAGGCCCTTTGCAGTAGATTTGCCCAATGCGATACGTCATTTGATTTCTTGACTGCTGCTTCCATGGGCATTGATTGTGGATCCAAGTAAAATGAAACCCTTGACAACTTCATTTTGGGTAGCGTAATTGAGTATTTATGATGTTTATTATGATGTTCTTACTGTTTGTCATGGATTGAATTATGTCCCCCCAAAAATGTGTGTATAAATTCGACTGGGTCATGATTCCCAGTATTGTATGATTGTGTACCATTTTGTAATCCCATGTGATTTCCTTATGTGTTGCAAACTCTATCACTATGATGTAATAAAATGGATCAGCGGCAGTTATACTGATAAGGTCTACAAGATTGGATAGTGTCCTAAGCCAATCTCTTTTGAGATATAAAAGAGAGAAGCAAGCAGAGACACACGGGGACCTCATACCTCCAAGAAAGCAGAGCCGAGAGCAGAGTGTGTTCTTTGGACCTGAGGTTCCTGTGCAGAAAAGCTCCCAGACCAAGGGAAGATTGATGACACGGACCTTCCTCCAGAGCCGATGGAGAAATCATTTGCTTGGAGCTGATGCCCTGAATTTGGACTTGTAGCCTACTGGACTGTAAAAGAATAAACTTCTCTTTGTTAAAGCCATCCACTTGTGGTAATTCTGTTAGAGCGGTACTAGATGAGTAAGACACTGTTCCAGTTGTGATATAGTCAGTCAGTTGGGATATAGTAAACATGTTAATCATTACCATTCACAATTAAGAAAGCAGATGTACTGCTTTCGTGTTCATTAACCCAGAGTGCAAGACTGAAGTCACCCTACTGTCCTAAGAGAGGCAAGCAATTAAGAAGTGTTAATGGAGAACCTGAGTGTCACAAACAGTTAAGCACTCGATTACTAGCTGAAAGGCTGGCAGTTCAAGCCCCCCTAGAGGCGCCTCAGAGGACAGGCCTGGCAATCTTCTGAAAGTTCACAGCCTTGAAATCTCTATGAAACAGTTCTCTGTACACATGAGGTTGCCATGAGTCAGAACTGACTGGTTGGCAACTAACAACAGCAAGAAAGATATTAAATGATATTAAAGAATATTTGTTAACTTTGTTAGGTGAAATAGTGGTGGTTGTTGAGTACCACAGAGTCAATTTTGACTCATAGTGACACTATGTTGGCTCTATGTGACAGAGTAGAACTGCCTCATAGGATTTCCTAGGCTGTAACCTTTATGGAAGCAGATTGCCAAGGCTTTCTCCCTCAGAGCCACTGGGTGGGTTCGAACCGCCAACCTTTCGGTTAGCAGCCAAATGCTTAACGGTTAAGCCCCCAGGCTCCATGAAATAGTGATATTGTGGTTGTATAAGAATGTGACTTTTTTTAAGTGCTTAGGATAAAGTATCAAGACACCTGAGATTTGCTTTAAAATATTATAGGAAAAAAAATGATTAGGGGAATGATGACATATGTATGTCTAAATTTTGATGCTTGTTGAAGATGGCTGATGGGTATCTGATGCTTTATTACACATTTTCTTTGTGTGTTTAAAATTTTTCATAGTAAACCAAAAAAATAAAAGTAGGAATATGCATGTCATAGATAATTTGAAAGATATAGAACCACAGAAAAAAAGAAAGAATACTCAATTACACTACCCAAAATGAATCTCAATTAACTTTTTTGGCAAATTTCTTTTTTCCCAAGTATTTCATCATGTATGTTAGCCACTTGAATATCTTCTTTGGTGAAGTGTCTGTTCATATCCTTTGCCCATTTTTTAGATTGGATTATTTGTCTTTTTATTGTAGAGGTGTTGGATTTTCCTGTAAATTTTAGAGATTAGACCTTTGTTGGATTTGTCATAGCCAGACTTGTTTTCCCAGTCTGTAGATCCTCTTTTTACTCTTTTGGTGAAATCTTTAGATGAGCATAAGTGTTGAATTTTTAGAAGGTCCCAGTCATCTAGCTAATCTTCTGGTGTTTGTGTATTTTAGTTACGGTTCGTATCCTGTTAATGCCATTGATCCTATTTTTTCTTCTAGGATCTTTATAGTTTTGTGTTTTATATTTTGTTCTTTGATCCATTTTGAATTGGTTTTTGTGTATGGTGCGAGGTATGGGTCCTGTCTGATTTTTTTGCAGATGAACATCCAGTTTTGCCAGGACTATTTGTTAAAAAGACGGTCTTTTCCCCATTTGATGGACTTTGGGCCTTTGTCAAATACCAGGTGACCATGGGTGGATGGATTTACATCTGGGTTATTGATTCTGTTCCATTGGTCAACATGTCTGTCGTTGTACCAGTACCAGGCTGTTTTGACTACCGTAGCTGTATAGTAGGTTCTGAAGTCAAGGTAGTGCAAGTCCTCCTACTTTATTCTTTTTCTTCAATAGTGCTTTACTTCTCCGGGGCCTCCTTCCTTTCCATATAAAGTTAATGATTAGATTTCCCATCTCATTAAAGAATGCTGTTGACATTTGGATAGGGATTGCATTGTATTTGTAGATTGCTTTGGGTAGAATCGACATTTTCACAATGTTGAGTCTACTTATCCATGAGCATGGTATGTTTTTACATTTATGTAGGTCTCTTTTGGTTTCTTGCAGTAGTGTTTTGTAGTTTTTTTGTGTAAGTCTTTCACATCCCTGGTTAGATTTATTCCTAAGTATTTTATTTTTTTAGTGGCTATTATAAATGGTATTATTTTCTTGATTTCTTTTTCGTAGTTCTCTTTATTGGTGTATAGGAACCCAACTGATTTTTATCTTGTATCCTGCTACTCTGCTGAATCTTTCTATTAGTTCCAGTAGTTTTCTTGTGGAGTCCTTTGGGTTCTGTATGTATAGTATTGTATCATCTATAAATAGGGGTAGTTTTACTTCTTCTTTACCAATTTGGATGCCTTTTATTTATTTTTCTTGCCTTATTGCTCTAGCTAGGATTTCCAGCACAATGTTAAATAGGAGTGGTGATAAAGGGCATCCTTGTCTTGTTCCTGTTCTCAGGGGGAATGTTTTCAGCCTTTCTTCATTAAGAATGATGTTGGCTGTTGGTTTTGTATTAAAAAAAAAACCCCTGTTGCCATCAAGTTGATGCCAACTCATAGCAACCCTATAGGACAGAGTAGAACTGCTCCATAGGGTTTCCAAGGAGCAGCTGGTGGATTTGAACTGCCTACCTTCTGTTTAGCAGCTGAATGCTTAACCACTGGCACCACCAGGGCTCCTGGTTTTTGTATAGATGCCCTTTATTATGTTGAGAAATTTCCCTCCTATACCTATTTTATTGGGAGTTTTTATCAGGAATGGGTTTTGGACTTTATCGACTGCCTTTTCTGAATTGATTGAGATGATCATGTGATTCTTTTCTTTCATTTTATCTATGTGGTAGATTACGTTGATTGATTTTCTAATGTTGAACCATTCTTGCATGCCTGGTATGAATCCCAGTTGGTCTTGGTGTATTATTATTATTTTTTTAATATGGTGCTGAATTCTATTAGCTAGAATTTTGTTGAGAATTTTTGCATCTATATTCATGAGAGATATTGGTCTGTAGTTTTCTTTTTTGTGATGTCTTTGCCTGATTTTGGTATCTCGGTTATGCTGGCTTCATAGAATGAATTCAGAAGTATCCCTTCCTTTTCTATGTTCTGAAATAGTTTGAATAGTTTGAAAGGCTGATGTAAGCTTTTCTCTAAACGTTTGGTAGAATTTTGCAGTAAAGCTATCTGGGCAAGGGCTTTTTTCTTTTGTTGGGAGTTTTTTTTAAATTACCTTTGCAATCTCTTCTCTTGTTATGAGTTTGTTCAGATTTTCGATCTCAGTTTGTGTTAGTTTAGATAGGTAGTGTGTTTCTAGAAATTTCCTCTACGTTTTCCAATTTGTCAGAGTATAGTTTCTCATAGTACTCTGTTCTAATCATTTTTATTTCAGTTGGGTCTATTGTAATGTCCCCCATTTCATTTCTTATTTGGGTTATTTGCATCCTCTCTTATTTTTCTTTTGTCAATTTGGCCAGTGGTTTGTGGATTTTGTTGATCGTTTCAAAGAACCAACTTTTGGTTTTGTTGATTCTTTTTATTGTTTTTCTAGACTCGAATTCATTTGTTTCTGCTCTGATCTTTATTATTTCTTTTCTTCTGGTGGCTGTGGGCTTCTGTTGCTGTTCTCTTTCTATTTGTTTGAGTTGTATAGCTACTGTTTTGATTTTTTCTTTCTTCTTTTTTGATATGTCATCTACTGCTATAAATTGACCTCTGAGCACTGCCTTTGCTGTGTCTCAGATGTTTTTTGTATGATGTGTTTTCATTCTTGTTTAGGAATTTTTTCATTCCATCTTTGATTTCTTCTATTACCCAGTGATTTTTAAGCAAAGTGTTATTCAGTTTCCATATATTTGATTTTTTTTCCTTGTTCTCCCTGTTGTTAATTTCTACCTTGATGACTGTGGTCAGAGAAGATACTTTGTATTATCTTAGTGTTTTGGATTTTGTTGAAGGTTTCTCTGTGGCCTAAGATGTGGTCTATTCTGGAGAACGTTCCATGTGCATTGGAAAAGAATGTATACTTTGCTGCTGTTGGGTGGAATGTTCTATATATGTCTATGAGGTCAAGTTGGTTGACTGTGGCCTTTAGCTCTTCCATATCTTTGATGACTTTCTTTCTAGATGTTCTGTCCTTTACTGAGAGTGGTGTGTTGAAGTCTCTTGCTATCATTGCAGAACTGTCAATTTCTCTTTTCAGTGCTGTTAGAGTTTGTTTTATGTATTTTGGAGCCCTGTCATTGGCTGAGTAGATATTTATTATGGTTACATCGTTATGATGGATTGTCCCTTTAATCATTATATAATGTCCTTCCTTGTCTTTTATGGTGCATTTTGTTTTCAAGCCTATTTTATCTAACACTAGTATTGCCACTTCTGCTCTTTTTTGGTTGCTGTTTGCTTGGTGTATTTTTTTCCCTCCTTTGGTTTTTAATATATTTATGTCTTTGGTCTTAAGGTGTATCTCTTGTAGATAGCATATTGATGGATTCTGTTTTTTAATCTATTCTGTCACTCTCCATCTCTTTATGGGTGCATTTACATCATTTATATTCATTGTGATTATTGGTAGGTGTGAGTTTATTGCTGTCATTTTGTAGTGCTTTTTTTGTGGTGCTGACATTTTCTTTGTTCCTTTTACTCTTCTGTGCTGAATTCCTTTTGTTTGTGGATTTTTTTCTTGTTGCTTTCATTTTTGCATATTTTGTGTTTACTGAGACTTTATGTTTTTCTTCTTTATTTTGATGGTTAGGTTTGTTAACTTTCTTTGTGGTTACTTTGAAATTTACCCCATCTTCTTAAGTTTAAAACAGTCTTTTATTACTTGATAATGCCTTGAGTTCCTCTCCATTTGATACCTACACCATTTGTTCCCTCTTTTATTATTCTGATGTTGTTGTCATTTGCAGATTAACCTCTCTGGTTTCAGTTGTAAATTTTTTAGTTTTGTTTTATCCTTGAGAGTTCATTGTCTACATTGGTATCTTGCTGGTCTGTCTTATGTGCTAGATTCAGCCTGTTGTCTAACATTGTTGGTTCTCTAACTGAAGGACTCCCTTTAATAATTATTGTAAGTTTTTTTTGGTTTTGACATATTCCCTTAATTTCTGTTTATCTGGAAATGTCCTAATTTTGCCCTCGTAGTGGAGTGAAAGTTTTGAAGAATATATTATTCTTGGTTGGCAGTTTTTTCTTCTTTCAAGATTTTATATATGTCATCCTATTGCTTTCTTGCCTGCATAGTTTCTACCTTTTAATCAGAGTTTAGTCTTATTGTTTCCCCTTTGTATGTGACTTTTTGGTTTTCTCAAGCTGCTGTCAGGATTCTTTCTTTGTCTCTGACTTTAGCAAGTGTGATTATGATATGTCTTGGTGTTTTTCTTTTGGGGTCTATCCTATATGGGGTTCGTTGAGCTTCTTGGATGGTTGACTTTTTGTCTTTCATGATATTAGGGGAGTTTTCTGTCAGTAAATCTTCAATGATCCTCTCTGTGTTTTCTTTTTTATCTCCCTGTTCTGGAATTCCGATCACATGCAAATATTTGTTTTTTATTTTTTCCTACATCGTTCTCAGGGTTTCTTCATTTTTCTTCAGTCTTTTCTCTGATTTTTCCTCAAACACAATGATATCCAAGGATTTGTCTTCAATTTTGGTGATCCTGTCTTCCATTGTTTCAAATTTGCTCCTAAAACCTTCTGTTGCACTGTTCATTTATGAAATCTTATTGTTTATCTTTTGGATTTCTAATTACTCTTTTTGTATAATTTCTAGTTTTTATTTATTTTGACATTTTATTCCCGCATTATTTTCCTGAATTCTCTCCTTGTTTTGTTTGTATTTTCCATGATTTTGTCTATTTTTCCTTGCATTTTCCTTCATCTGTTGGAGAACACTGAATATTAGAGTTTTGAATTCCCTATCAGGTAGTTCCAGTGCCTTTTTTTCTAGCAGAAGGTCATCTGGTGTTTTATTTTGGTTGCTTTCTGGAGCCATCCTCTCCTGTTTTTTTTTTTTTTTTTTTTTGAATGTTTTGTCTGCTGTCTCCAGGACATTCAGGAATTTCTTTCTTTGTTTA
Organism: Dugong dugon; assembly: GCA_030035585.1. Classification (NCBI taxonomy): domain Eukaryota; kingdom Metazoa; phylum Chordata; class Mammalia; order Sirenia; family Dugongidae; genus Dugong; species Dugong dugon. The sequence goes on from CM057464.1 coordinate 158,143,033, forward strand.
TTGATTGTAGATTTGATTGTTTCACCCTTCTTTTTTGTTTTATTTAGTTACATCTGGGAAGGTGGACTGGGTGTGTTTTGTTGCTTGCTTACCTGTAGGCACAATACTTCTCAGAACCTTGTCCAGGTGGGCAGGGCCAGTCACTCAGCTATGGTGCAGCAGGGTGTATCCAGCGGCGTTGGAGGGGTTGGGATGGGTAGTTTGCAGCATGAACTGGGGGTGATAAACTGGGACTTGAGGTGGTGCAGGGCAGGGCCTGGGGGATCGAGTGGGTGAGGGATGTGACACTTGGTGTACAGTGCAGATAGGCAAGGAGGAAAGGAGAGGTTGTGATGTGCAGAGCTAAGTGGGTGAGTGAAAGAAGAGAAAGTAGAGGGAGAATAAAAGCAAAAAAAAAAAAGAAGTAAATAAATAAATAAAAATACAAATAAAAAAAGTAAATAAAATGGCGATGTGGTAGGATTCAGTGGGTGGGGGTGGAGCAGACCCAGCAAGGCTATGTGCTGGTGGTCTCTGGCTGAGCGGTGTGGCTTGGCCTGTCTTGAAAGGGCATGGGTGGCACATGGGGTAGGTGGGTGAGAGAAAGGAAAGGAAAGAGGGGAAGAGAGGGAAGAAAAAACAAATAAAATAAAAGCAACAACAACAACAACAACAACAACAAAATAATATGGTGGTGGGGGACCCAGCCATTGGGGACAGGCAGAATTCTGGTGGTGGTGAGCTGATGTCTCTCTCACCAGGTGGTGCTGCATGCTCCATCAGTAAGGGGTGGAGGCAGCATAGGGCCTAGGTGGGAGGGAGAAGGAAAAGGAGAAAGATAAAGAAAAATAAAAAATATGGCTCTAAGAGAGCTGGCCTCTGGGAGCGGCACAGACCCAGGGAGGCTCTGTGCCAGAGGCTTCCCAGATGAGTGGTATAGCACAGCCTGCCAAGAAGTTGGGGGCTGTGTATGGGGCTGAGTGGATGGGAGAAAGGAAAAGAAGGAAGGGAGAGAGAGAGAAGCAACAAAATGCAATATATATATATAAACAAAACAAAAAAAGAACAAAGCAAACAAACAAAAAAAGCATGGCCCATCAAGAAGGGGAGGGGATGGCACACAGTGCTAGCTGGGTGAGAGAAAGGAAAGCAGGAAGTGAAAGAGAGAGAAGCAACAAAAAACCCCAAAAAACAATATCAAAAACCAAACCAAAAACAAACAAAAAAAATGGCACTGAAAGGGGCTGGCTGATGGGGGTGGGGCAAACCCTGGTGGCAGTGAGCTAGTGTCTGTCTAGCATAGCAACCATGGCCTGTTGGAAAGCAGTGGAGGTTGTGTAGAGGGAATAAGGGTAAGGGGTGGGAAAGTGTGTATCCCTGGTTACCAGGTGCTCTGTTGCCTGCTGGGAGCTCTGTGGAGTTGCCTTCCTGTACTCCCTGTGTCAGCAGTCCTTGGTGGCTGAAGTCCAAGATGATGAATCCTGGTGACAGTGAACTGATGTCTCTCCGGCTGAGCAACAGTGGCCCATTGGAAAGTGGCAGAGAGCTCATACAGGGAAGAGGGTGGGGGGTAGGAAAGCGTGTATCCCTTGTTACGAGGTGCTCTGTCTCCTGTTGGGAGCTCCATGAAGTTGCCTTCCCGTACTCCCTGAGTTCTTTGGTAAATGTAGTCCAAGATGGCGAATCCAGCCACGTTAGCTGGTAGGGACCTCCACTCTGTAGTTCTTCTTGTTCTCTGTTCTCTGTCAGTTTATTACTCCATTCGGTGCTTGACTGAGTTCTTTATTCCTTCATTTGGTGCTTACGGTTCCAGGATTGCTGTTTGTATCTGTTTTACTTAGTTTTTCAGTCTTTGCTGCAAAGGGATGGTATGGTGCCTCTGTCTATAGCACCATGTTGGCTCCACCTCCTGTCTGACTATATTTTCTAACTGGTGATTGCCCATTTTCCTGGTGTCCCTCTTTCTTGGTTTTCCTTATCAACTTGATCTCTTAATATTGGAGTGTCCCAGAGCTAAGTTCTTGGACTTCGCCTCCATCTACACTTAGTCCCTTAGTGATCTCTTCAGTCTCTGTAGTTCTTTTGTTATACAGACTACTCCCACGTGTTATCTCTCCAGCTCATTCTTCTCTCTTGAAGTTCAGACTCATGTATCTAACTGCCTACTAGACAACTCCCCTTATATGTCTAATAGGCATCTCAAACTTAACTTTTCTATCACTAAACTCCTTATTGTGTACCTCCTCAGATAAAACCTCACTTGAAGCTTTCTCCATCTCAGTTAATGGCAATTCCATTTTTCTAGTTACCTCAGCCAAACACCTTGAAGTAACCTTTGACCTTTCTCCTTTTCTCATACCCCATGTCCAATTTATCAGGTTAATATAGATTTGAACCTAAATCCCATGTAAGAGGCTACACTATGAATTCTCAGGGGAGACAATTTAACCAAACTTTAACCCTGACGTATAAGCTTTCTTGTCTCCTTTTGCTGGTGCAGTCTTTTGAGGCTACCAGTCTTATGCAAATATCTTAGTTTCCACACTGAACAAGGCTCATCTCCTGCATTTTGGGAGGCCATTAAATTCTAGGACTATATTCCTCCAATCAGCAAATGACCCCAGAAGTAGGCATGTCTTCAGCCCTTGCTTACCACTCTTGTTTCAACTCTTCCTTCTCTCTGGGCCTCTAAGGGTTACCTTTAATTTCCTGTGTGCTCACTCATATAATTTAGTCAAATTTTAAGCCAATTTTCAGAGCTTGTGATTTTTCAGACTATCTCCTTTGACATATTGGGTAAAGAGGAATCTCATCTCAACTCTTAACACGTTGCAGGAAATTTCATGAGTTAATAATAATTTCATTGTAATATTTATTGACATTTAAATCTAGCAGGTAACTTAGTGTAAGAACTAACTCTTCCTTTAAACTTCTTGAGTGTTGATATACTAAGAAAACTTAATGAAGATGGCTACTAGGTCAGAATTCAGTGAGCTCATCTTGAATAAAGTTGCTTATAAACTTGTTATGTAAATAGGAATACCATTTTATTAGGAAAATGTTTTGACTTAGGCCTCAGAAGACCCCATGTAAAACAGGAACTGATGCGGAGACTGAGGAAAAGAATACAAAAAAAGAAAAAAGAGAATTCATTTTGAGCATATGCTCAGTCTAGGTCTCTAAAACAATCGGCACTAGATGGCAGCATATTAACATATATAATGATATATGCTCCCAGTTTTAGGTTTTGTTAAGGCCTTACTATTGCATTTTATTAAACACTCATTTGTTATCCAAACCATTTAATTTACTAAAGTTTCATCTGATGGTTTGAATTTATAACAGTTGATGAGATTCATTTGACATCAGGCTGAAAAATACAGTTTCCAGATTAATAGCTGTAGTACAGAATAGTATCTGTAGATCATCACCAAGAGACTGTCTAGCAACGTACAGAAGAATCCAGACCCCTTTCCTGTCATTAAGGGGCACCATCCAGACAGATAGCTTGTGCTCATCTTTCTGGTTGCACAAAAAGGACATTTCACACACTCATTTCTGTTCCTGACTTGCAGGGCCTTTTGTGGCTGCTAATGTTTAAACTTTCATCTTATTATTCAAATGGTATCTACTTACTAGATTGGGAACCACCTTCATAGCTCTTACTAAGTGTGAAAGTAGGGGCTTCCCAAGCTCCTTCTCTGATGGACTCAGGTCACTGAGAAGGGACTTGCTTTATCATATTTGAGATTAACTTTCAATGGGTAACTAGTATGTAAGATGTAAAAGAAATACATAATTTTTATGCATAATTTAGTTTCACAAACCCTTTTTTTTCTCCGTATTGGAGATAAGTTATAGTTTTATGTCTTTTAAAATGTTTATAATAAACTATTATTGACATAATGTATTAATAGGACAAAAAGGTTTATAAGAGAAGAGGACAAATCCCTGGTTCATCTCTTCCCTCCCACAGTGCTGCTCCTGAGAGCAAACCACTTTGAACAGTTTCTGGTTTTTTTCTTCTGGTGATTACCTCCTTATCTCTTATCACTATTTCTAGTTTCATCCATTTTAAATGTTGCCTTAATCTACTGCTAAGAGAGATGATGGTTTAACTCATTTGTATCACACTCACGTTCTCTACCCATCTCCTCCCAATAAAGTTATATAAAGAGACAGTATAGTTATAATAGATAAGAGAACAGACTGTAGAATCCCACTTCCACCATTTACCAGCTGTGTGGCCTTAGGCACGTTACTGAATCTATCTGAACCTCTTTTTCCTCATCTGCAAAATGGGGATAATAATAGTTCATGCCTCAGTGGATTATTGTGAAGATAAATGGGTCAATACATTTGAAGCGCTAAACAAATGCTATTACTATATTTAACTCATCTTTTGTCTATCTTTGTAAGCGTAAATGATATACTTAGGCTTTATTTCTTTTTGATCAACTATGTACAGTATCTCTTGACACTTCACTTTGTAAGAAGTCATTGGTAGACTTACACTTCCCTTCCCTCTGCCCTTGTCCACGCCTCAATCTCACCTCTCATATTTTTCATCTCTTAACTAGTTTTTCTGTTTTCTGGCAGTTTTCTTCCAACCTTTTGTTGAAAGTTTTGCTCTAGCAATACTACTTATAATTCCTGAGAGTTTTACCTCATTTCTAGCGTTGACTTTTTATAGGATTTAAAAAATTCGCCGTCTTATTTACCATTGTATTAGTCAGAGTCCAATCAGGCAACAAAGCTGTACCAATAATAGATTTACAATAGAGTAAATAATTGTGAACTAAATAAAAGATGTACTAACTACCGAAAGGAGTAAAAGAGAATATCTAGGATAGTCAAAGGTAGTAACTGCAGGGAGCAGCTGCTACTCCTAGGGTTGAAGGAAAAGTGAAAAAGGAAAGAACTTAGAAATTCCAGAGGAGGTGGCCTGGAGGCTCAGATTCAGACATCTGAGGAGTGGGTGTGGTTGCCACAGGAGCATGCAGCCCTGTTGCTGTGATGACACTGAAGGAATCCCTTCACAGCAATCTGCTGCCAACAAGAGAAAAAGAATACTAAAAGAAAAAGTCCCTCCTCCCCTTCCAACTAGCAGTGCCCCTCTAGTGCCCTCTTTTGGCAGAGCCTACATCAGCAAAGGCAAAATGTCTGCAGAGTTCTAGTATCGAAGGCCAGGCAAAGAGCAGTGGATTTGGAACCAAGAGAAAATAAATAAATGATTGGCATACCTATCTCTGAGCATATTAAATGAAGACACTGCCTTCCTTTTTTTTATTCTCTCCTGTTTCTTGAATTATTTCAGCTTTCTCTGTGGATTTTTTTTCCCCCTTTGTCTCTCTTGGCCTCTCTCTTTAATAATGAAACATTTAAAAAAATGTCTGGGGTTCCATAATTATTTATTATTTTTGTTAAAAGTAAGCCAATTAAAAGCTGCTTATTCTCTTTAAGAAATTTGATGATATTTCTTGTCTGCTGTCTTCTTTATTGAATTTGTGTATATATGCATAAATATGTACATATATACATATGCTGTTGTTCTGACTCACAGTGACCCTATGTACAACAGAATGAAACACTGCCCAGTCCTGTGCCATTCTCACAATCGTTGCTATGTTTCAGTCCATTGTTGCAGCCACTATGTCGATCCATCTTATTGAAGATCTTTCTCTTTTTCTCTGACCCTCTACTTTACCAAGCGTGAAGTCCTTCTCCAGACACTGGTCCCTTCTAATAACATGTCCAAAGTAAGTGAGGTGAAGTCTCACCAACCTCACTTTTAATGAGGGTTCTGGCTGTATTTCTTCCAAGACTGACTTGTTCGTTCTTCTGGCAGTCCAAAGTATATTCAATATTCTTCGTCAACACCGTAATTCAAAGACATCAATTGTTCTTCAGTCTTCCGTATTCATTGTCCAGCTTTTGCATGCATACGAGGTGATTGAAAATACCATGGCTTGGATCAGGTGCACATTGCTTCTCAAAGTGACATCTTTGCTTTTTAGCACCTTAAAAAGGTCTTTTGCAACAGATTTGCCCAATGCACTGCATCATTTGATTTCTTGACTGCCGCTTCCAAGGGCATTGATTGTGGATTCAAGTAAAATGAAATACTTGACAACTTCAGTCTTTTCTCCATTTATCATGACATTGCTTATTGGCCCAGTTGTTGAGGATTTTTGTTTTCTTTATGTTGAGGTACAATTCATACTGAAGGCAATGGTCTTTGATCTTCAAGTGCTTCAAGTCCTCTTCACTTTTAGCAAGCAAGGTTGTGTCATCTGCATATTGCAGGTTGTTAATGAGTCTTCCTCCAATCCTGATACTGCAAACCACTTTGAACAGTTTCTGGTTTTTTTCTTCTTCTTCTTCATGCAGTCCAGCTTTCCAGAATATTTGCTCAGTATACAGATTGAATAAGTATGGTGAAAGGATACAACCCCGACGCACACTTTTCCTGATTTTAAGCCATGCTGTATCCCCTCTCTCTGTTTGAACGGCTACCTCTTGGTCTATGTACAGGTTCCTTAAGAGCACAATTAAGTGTGCTGGAATTCCCATTCTTCGCAATGCTATCTGTAATTTGTTATGATCCATACAATCGAATGCTTTTGTATAGTTAATAAAACACAGGTAAACATCTTTCTGGTGTTCTCTGCTTTTAGCCAAGATCCATCTGACATCAGCAATGATATCCCTCGTTCCATGTTCTCTTCTGAATCCAGCTTGAATTTCTGGCAGTCCACTGTCAGTGTACTGTTGCAATCGTTTTTGAATTTTCTTCAGCATAAGTTTACTTGCATGTTGTCTTAGGCTGAGTTCTCCAGAGGAGCAAAACCAGTGAAGCATATATACATATATACATACATGCACACACACACACACACACAGAGACACACACACACAGAGACACACACACACACATATATATAAAGAGAGAGAGAGAGATTTATAAGAAGGAAATGACTCACATGGTTGTAGAGGCTGGAAAGTCCCAAGTCCATGGGTCAGGCTGGAGGCTTCTCCTGACTCATGTAGCTACAGGTTCTGGCAAACCCAAGATCAGCAGGTAAGCTGCTAGTTCAAGACCCAAGAACCAAAGGTGAGATGAGGATCCAGAGTTTTGTCAGAAAATTCACATGTATTGAATACAGGTCACATCACAATGGAAACTCCCTTTCAACTGATTGGCTGCTCATAGCAGATCTCATCATGAAGGTCATTATATTATATCAAATCTCATTATGGAGGTGATTACATCATTACATAGCTGCCAATCTACATCATAACTGCCAAACCACTGAGAATCATGGCTCAGCCAAGCTGACACACAATCTTAACCATCCAGTTGGTTGGCCAGGCAGGTAACTGTCTTCCAAATTTCTTGACATAGACAAGCGAGCGCCTCCAGCATTGCATCTGTTTATTGAAACATCTCAATTGGTACTCCGACGATTCCTGGAGGCTTGCTTTTCGCCAATGCCTGCAGTACAGCTTGGACTTCTTCCATCAGCACCATCGTTTCTTGATCATATGCCACCTCCTGAAATGGTTGAATGTAGACCAAATCTTTTTGGTACAGTGACTCTGTATTTTTTCCATCTTCTTTTGATGCTTCCTGTGTCATTCAAAATTTCCCACTTAGAATCTTTCAATATTGAAACTTGAGGCTTTAATTTTTTCTTCCTTTCTTTCAGCTTGAAAATGTCAAGCATGTTCTTTACTTTTGGTTTTCTAACTCCAAGTCTTTTGCACATTTCAATATAATACTTTACTTTGTCTTCTTGAGCCACCCTTTAAAATCTTCTGTTCAGCTCTTTTACTTCATCATTTCTTGCATTCACTTTAGGTACTCTACATTTCAGAGTCTCTTCTGACATTCATTTTGATCTATAGTATATATATGTGTGTGTACTTGTGTGTGTTATGTGTGTATCTGTTTCCTTTACAATTACTTATGGGATTATTAGAAAGAAGTGATAAATGTATGTGCTCAGTCCACAATCTTGAATTGGATGTATATAATTTATTTTGAAAAGGAAAGTCCGTGAAGGAGCCCCACCTTTCTAAGGCCAAGACATGGATATATTACTTAAGCAAGGACAATCAACACTGTCTCTGAAAACTGAATCTTGAATGGAATAACACAGTTGCTGGTGTGTGATGCAGCACTTCAGAGAGGTTACTCATTAGTCCTGACTACTAGATATTGGAACTCTGGTGCTTCACGTAGTGTTCCATCGAATGCTTGATTGTGCAACTTTTTATCTGATTCTGTGAATGACCCATATCTTTAGAATTAATCAATTTTTGTGTGATAAAAGACAGAGTTGGTTTGCATCCTAGAGCCCAAATTAACACACATGTATTCCCTGTTGTAATGCTTTTCTCAGCAATTCAGATGTGGCCTTAAAATCTCAATGAAAATTATGCTGAATATCATCACCACCACCACCACAACACTACGTTTTATTTAGTTTTTAATTGATTTCTACATCCCATGACTGGGAATTGATGTAACTAACAGATTCCATGCTTTGCCCTAACCAGCTGAATCTCTGTTTGGTCAGCCCCTGACATGAGGATAGCACACCCAATATTGACTTATCCTTTGGAAGGGTTCAGTGTCATTTCAAACTTGTCCTCCCCATTTCCATTGCTTGACCAATCTTTTTTCTTTTAAGCTTTTCCAAGGTATAATTTATATACCAAAAGATTCACCCATTTGAATTGTTCAGTTCAAGGATTTTTAGTACATTTTTACATTGTATATTCACCACTACAGTCCAGTTTTAGACTATTCTATGTCCATTCCTAATGTAATAATTTTTTATTGCTCATTGATGAATCATAATATCATGTACTACACAGGTTCTAGAAAAGCCAGACCTGTAGCATGTAGCAGTCAATCTCAGAGATTGGCTGATGCCCTCAAATTAATGTAAGGGGAAAGTGACAATGTGGTAGATGCAGAGAAAATTATTGTGTTCTTGAAGGAGCAGTGCCAAGAGCCAAGTAGGAAAGACAATACCAAATCAAGCCAAACCTGTTGCTGTTGAGTTGTGCCCAACTTATAATGACCCTAGGAACCCAAATAATAGGAATCAGCAAGGTAGACAATACCATAGGGTCCAGCCTAATACTGCTGAACAGAATCTGACAGCTTTTATTGGATTTGGCACATCTGCCTGATGATGCCACTTGATACTCCAGATGTTTCAACCTCTGTCTCAATACAGCATTTTGTAAATGAGTACAAAAATACTGACATAGGTAAGGTCACTCTTGAGACTAGGGTTAACATTTTTTATGCTTTCTCCTTAATCATTCATTTTAATGTAACCCTATCTATGAGAAAAATGGATGACAAAAGTGAATAAAGTAATGATGATACTTTCTTCTTCTAGATTATATTGCTTTTTTAATCATTGTTTCCTGCCCCTATTCCAAACTTATTGAAGAAGGTAATGTTTAAGGGTATCAAAAAATTAAGTTTTCAGAGTCCTGACACTGTAGATGACTAATATCAATAGTAACAAGATACAATATTGAAACAGAACTGGGATGAACTTGCTTGGAGGAGGATAAAGCTTTTTATTTTTTTCTCTTCCCAGTTTTCTTTACTATCTGAGATCTCTCAAGGTGGCATAGCATTGAGTGGCCAGGCTGGCCTTCTGTTGTTTTTCTAATGTCCAGCCTAACACTCTTTCAAATATTATTAAGGTCTGTGGACTTCTCTGTTTAGGTCCAGCTATAGGTTATCTTGAAAGAGAATAAAGATTGGGAAAGATGAAGAATATGTGTTCCTCCACTGACAATATTTAGTTAGCTTGTCATCCCCCAAGAGTAACTTAAATTTGGTGCTGGGGACTTCTTTTTGACGTATGAAACAATGATACAAGAGCCTTGAAAAATATAGATGTTGGAAATATATATATATATATATTTTAACTTTTATTTCATGGATTACGAAGGAAATGGAAGGATTTGGAACTGAGAAGAAGCAATGTTTTCACAATAAAGACCTCAGCCAATCCTATGGGAAGGTCTAGAGCTGGGATGAAAAAAGGGGACTGGGTCTTTACACCCCTGCATAAAACTAATCATTGAATGTCAGCTACCACCACCAGCACGACCCCTCCATAGCAATCTGATGGATGAGGGCTCTCTCTTTGGCTGAGGACAATTCCTAGGGAGGGATTCAGATGACAGCTAAGCTGCCATCATTCCCAACAGCTGGGGGAGGGGGTGCTTCAGTTCTGACGGGGAGGTGGGGTAGAGATCTGGGCAGTGAAGTCTACAGCTCCTGATCATATAGTGAGAAAATCCAGTTCTGAGGCTCAAGACCATTAGGAAAATTCAAGATTTCCACTTTTACATAGATGGAGGGCTAAAAGCAAGAAAGGCATAGCTCATCTTGGTGTTTGCCACTCAAATCAGTTTTAGCCCCTACTTCTTGCTGTTAAAACCTGTTTATTGTTTACCCTCTATACAGTCATTGGGTCAGGGAGGGAGATTCAGATCCCTGTCCCAACGGGATAAATCTGATTACTTTTGTCCAATCATAGTAACGATAATTCTATTCTGTTTGCCAGAGATTGGTTTAAGGAGAGGCATGTGACCCTTCTGGCTAATAAGAGATGAGAGGAAGTCTGCTGGTGTCATGGATTGAATTATGTTCCCCCAAAAATGTGTGTATCAATTTGGCTGGGCCATGATTCCCGGAACTGTGTGATTTTCCCATGTGTAGTAAATCCTGCCTCTATGATGTTAATGAGGGAGGATGGGCGACAGTTGTGTTAGTGAGGCAGGAATCAATTTACAAGACTGGATTGTGTCCTGAGGCAATCTCTTGAGATATAAAAGACAGAAGTGAGCAGTGAGACAGGGGGACCTCATACCATCAAGAAAACAGTGCTGGGAGCAGAGCATGTCCTTTGGACTGGGGTCCCTGCGCCGAGAAACTCCTAGTCCAGGGGAACACCGAAGAGATGAAGGCCAACAGAGAGAAAAAGCCTTCAGCTGGAGCTGACACCCTGAATTTGGACTTTTAGCCGGCTTTGACTGTGAGGAAATAAACTTCTCTTCATTAAAAGCATCCACTTGTGGTATTTCTGTTATTAGCAGCCCTAAATGACTAAGACAGCTGGGGTTGCTTCTCAGAAAGGTTTGCTCTTAAAAAGAAACATACTCGAAGAAACACTTTTTTTCTGACTCTGTATTTGGCTGGGTGAGGAAATGATGTCTAGAGCTACTATCGCCATTTGGACCATAAGGTGAACCAACATAAGACAATAAACCAAGATGCTAAAGATGACAAAATGAAGAGGTGACAAGAACCTGGTCCTTGATGCTCTAGAGATGCTAAATTAGCCAATCCAGCAACACTCATACTTTTTGATTTCTTGATAAGTAAAATAACACAACTTCCCCTTATTATTTAATGGAATAAAGGCATGTAAAACCCTTTAATTACTCTCTGCCTTTTGTTGATCTGGAGCTCTGGTGGCGCAGTGGTTAAGAGCTCGGCTGCTAACCAAAAGGTTGGCAGTTTGAATCTACCAGCTGCTTCTTGGAAAATCTATGGGGCCGTTCTACTCTGTCCTATAAGGTCGCTATGAGTTGGAATCGACTCACCAGTAAGGAGTTTGATTTTATAAGTTTGTTGATCTGAAATCAACAGCATCATTGTAGTTTTAAAAAATCGAAATACAGTGTAGACTGTAAAAGGGAGTCATCTTCAAGTTTGCAAACCCTACCTCATGACAATGCTTAATAAATACTTGATTAATTCATTCTTAAGTTCATAAAATATTCATTAATTGATAACTGTGTGCCAGCTAGGCCCATGGCATACTTCAGGGAACAAAACAGACCATCTCTGTCCTTATGGAGCTGACATTCCAGCATATAAATGAATGGTCCGTTTTAGTATAGTTTTAGGTTTATTTAAGCTTATTCCAAAATTAAAAAAAAAAAAAAAATACCCCAAACAGATGGCTGTTGCATATTCATGTCCAGTAACAGGTACTACATTGATGTGAACTTATAGATACAGCACCACCAAATTCTTACTCAAATGAGATCCAAGCTTAGCAGGGTGTTAGGAGTTGCATTTCTATCAATAAACAGTCTGGAATTCATCTATTGTCCTAAACCTGGTATTGAGGGAGATCTGTGTAAACATCTGTGTGGCCAACAAGATTAAGCCTCTTGGTCTGACCCCAAGTCTACTGTATCCTGCGACGCTTGCTTCCGTTCTTGGTTTGGACTTTATTCTCTGCTGGTAATGGATTCTAGCCCTGAATCCCAGCCAAATTGTCTGGGCCTAAGAAGCTGATTTGTTTTGTCAACACCTTCTCTCTGGGGGCGATCTGGATCCTATCCCAATATTCTCCCCTCTACATCCCGCTGGCTAAGACAACCCAGAAGGCCTTCTCCAAGGCTCCAAACAAAAAACTGTCATCCATTGGTTAATAACATTTCCCACATAACTAATTCCTGGTGCCATGCTCCCACTTGGCGTATTTGAGATATTAACATTAATCTGGATTGGACTCAAATTAGGCATGTTCCCTTAGATGCTGAAATTGGGGGGAGCTCTGGGGCTTTGGTGGTGCAGTGGTTAAGAGCTCAGTCTGCTAACCAAAAGGTCGACAGTTTGAATCCACTAGCTGCTCCTTGGAAACCCTATGGGTCAGTTCTACTCTGTCACATAGGGTCTCTATGAGTCAGAATTGAGTCAGCAGCAACAGGTTTTTGTTTTCTATGGTCATATCCATCAGACCGTCCCTGACTCCATCCTGTCTTGGCTTCCCTCTGTCCTACAGGTCTCCTACAGCTGGGGCTCTCTTCTGGCTCTGTTGCCAAGGCCGATCAGGTCATAATACCAAAGGGTAAGAATCTTCGGCATTCTGTAGAGTCTACTTTCCTCAACAGTTCTTTAGATTTTAATGCATCTTAATCATAGTTACAAGTAACATTTTATTCTTTCTGTAGCAGATTAGGCCTCCTGGAGAATAGTCATTTTCAAAAATTGTCTACAATTCAGATGCTACACCAAACTTTTATACTTTTTGCAAGCAGTATGGGCCAAGTCCAACATATCATGCAGAGTGCAGACCAGTGTTTCTTCTAACTTCAACAGTGATAAATATTTATTAAGCCTCCTCTGTGTTCATGGCACTATACCAGGTGCTGCTACAACTATTTTTTCCTTCCAGGAAAAATAAATTCAAGTATGGGATAAAAAGCCCAAACTCATGAAACTGGACTGACTATGCTTCTTACAAATTCAACACGCTGCAGCTGTGTGCTTAAACCTGGTTCAAACAGAATGATGAAATAAAACATTATTATTGTTGGGACTATAATGATGTCTGAATAAACAGCCAAAGTGAAAACCATCTCTGAAGACCATAGCATATGCATGTGCAGAAGTAACTTAAGTTACACATTCTTCTGCTGTTCTGTGATATGGCCAGTTAAGAGTGTTTTACCATTAATCTTAAAGATGTTTAAACATGCTTGCTTTTCCTACTCTTTTCCTTTGAAAGTATATGTGAATGTTTTTGCACTAAAAACCTCATAATATTTTACTTCTTTTTCATGTGACATTTCTGTCAAATGATGTCTGGAATAAACCAGCTTTGACCTTTCAGTGAAAATTAAAAATATTGTTCCACAGTTTTAACAGTTGTAACATAATTTTTACATTTCCTAACACCCTTATTACAATGAAGATTAACACAGAGGAAAAAATACTTTTCTGTGTGTAGGATAAGAACCAAGCCAACTATATCACTGTCAAACTTCTCGCAGAAGACTTATACTGTGTTTGCATTTTAATTACATGCTTGAACATTTAGGACTTTTTAGTCCTTATTTTTCAAGTATGTATTAGTAGAAAATAGATTGAAGCATAGAGTGCACCAGAGGAGTGTCTTTAGTGATTTTATATATGTGTACCATAATGTTTGAAATAAAAATATTAATCTTTTGATTTTATACTTCAAATGTTACATCTGTGCATATAAAATCCTACATGACTATAATCGTCCAGGAAAAAAAATTGCAAATAACTAATAAATCACCCAAGTTTTAGATAATTCTGACACTATTCCAGTGTATTTCCTAGAGTATTTCGCTCTCAAGATTTTCTGACCCAGGCATTTATGGTTAGAGACAATATTTTATAGATCAAGGGATAGGTGCTTTGTGGAGAAAGGCATTTTGTCTTGAACAATGCTGGAAGCCAGCCAAATGGGAAATACCCGTTGCCTTTGAGTTGATTCCAACTCTTGGAGACCCTATAGGACAGAGTAGAACTACCCCATAGGGTTTCCAAGGAGCGGTGGGTGGATTCGAACTGCAGACCTTTTGATTAGCAGCCATAGCTCTTAACCACTGTGCCACCAGTTCACCAAATAGTAAATGGTATTATACAATAGAGATTTCTGCAAATGTCTAATGTGAGCTAAACCCTCATGGTTGAAAATAATTTCCACAGGTTGGTAAAGGTACCTAGTTTCATTAACAATTGTCTATTTTTAATAAAAGCCCTGCTTTTCCCATAATTAGGTTGATGAGAAATTAGTCAGGAAAGCTGCTCACTCCAATATAATCACTTTCTACTCAATATGTTTGTAAGTAATAGTTTTTTCATATAGTGAGGCATATACTATGAGTTTCAAATGCAGGTTACTATTTGCCCAATAAAACTAATTAGTTAAATTATAGTGGGTTATAATTTTCAGAGGTAATAACCAGAAGATAATTTTTTAACTTTTATGTAAAATGAACTTCATAGCAATTGATTAAATCAAAGAATCTTTTAGTAGGAACTGTGAGCACTAACAATTGGCGTTTAGTGAGTACTTGCTATATGTTTGATAACTTGCTAAGCACTGTGTATACTTTATTTAATTCTCACAAGAGCCCTATGAAGTATGTACTATTATCATCCTTATTTTAACGTTCCAAAAGAAAAGCAGCATGTCTGAGGGCAGACGACAGCTACCAGGTGAGGAAATGGGTTTCCTGAGCCAGATAATCTCAACTTCCTCTGCTTCAATAATATTTTACTTGTGTCTCTGCTGTACAACTATGTCTTATCTACCTGTTAAATTGTAAACTTACTGAAGGAAAAGACATCTTGTGTTAGTCTTTTTGTCTGTCACTTGCCTTGAATGTAGTAATCTATAAATGTTTGGTGAAAGGAATATCCATAAAAAAATATAGCAATAATAATGCTATGGTATCTAGTAATCGTTACATTTTACTCTTACAAGGATTAAATAGAATCACCATGGAATCGATTTACTTGATTGTTGCTTAATATATCTTAAAAGCCCAAAATATTAAATTGACGCTACCATTACTGACTTGATCATACAAAGTCAATTACTATTCTAAAGTAAACAAAAAGGTTCATAAATTCCTTGTGATAGTCTTGCTGCCAATGAGTACAAACATTCATCCATCAAATATTTATTGAACATCTATAATGTGCCAAGCACTATTGCAGGAGCTGGGATACAGTGATAAACAAGAAAGACAGGGTCTCTGCTCTTAGGGAGCTGAAATTTAGTGCAAAAAAAAAACAAACCGCAGACGGATAGACAAGTAGCAATTGAGGTAATTAAGAAAATAAAACACAGTAGCAGGATTCAGAATGATAGAAGGGGTGTCTTCTTTAGTTTTGGTAGTTAGAAAAAGGCCTTGCCATGAAGCAAAGTTCAGCTAAGGCCTGAAGGATGAGAGGGGCATGGATGTGGCCAGTCTGAAGAAGATGAAGAAGTATGGTGTGGCTGGAGCATACTGAAACAGCATGATTTCAACTCATCTGCACATGGAGGTAATTGGATATGCATTACACATCTGCTTCATGCTGGGACCATTTGCTTCTCAGTGACCTTAAATGAGGAACATGGGTAAACAGAAGATGGAAGTTTACACAGAAAAGCAACAACAGTAAAAATATGGTTCATGTCTCCTGACTTTCAATTCAGAGATACCCGTTGCTGTTGAGTTGATTCTGACTCATAGCAACCCTGCACGACAGAGTAGAACTGGCCCATAGGGTTTCCAAGGAGCAGCTGGTGGATTTGAACTGCTGACCTTTTGATTAGCAGCCAAGCTCTTAACCACTGTACCACTAGGCATAATTAGAGATATTTTTATAAATGATATTAAATTTGAGTCCTTTATTTACTGGGAATATTATAGAATGTTTGGAAATGGTTTAAAGTATAAGATCCTTACTTTAAAAAAAAAAAAAACACACACACACATTGTAACTTTTAAACATCCAGAGTTAAGTCTCTTCCCTTTAGTGCTATTCATATTTAGAGTCCTATATGAAGATTTCTTCCTGGTTTACTACGTACACTTCTTCCTTAATATATTCATTCATTCAACAAATACTTATTGCAGTCATGGCACTGGAGATAACAAAATTCTTGTCTTCAAGGAACTTACTTTCTTGTAAGAGAGATAGAAAATAAATAAATTAGTAAATCATTAAGTGTGTTAAAATATGACAAGCAGGAAAGGGGTTAGAGAATGTCGAGAAAGATTTGAAATTTCAAGCCACTTAAATATTGTTCTACTTCAATTTTTAAAATCAAGAAAAACATAAGGACGTCTGTGCTAGCTATTTTCTGTCTGCCATCCCATCTCTCCACACAAATCTATTTCCAGGGGGCTGACCTCTGTACGTATCACCCATACACCCTCCCCTCTGGTTTCCAGTGAGGTTCAACTTTGGGTGGCATAGCAGGAGATGGGAAGGCAGGAGGAGACAGAGGTAGCAGTGTTCATCCTGCCCTTCCCAACTTCACCATAGTGTATCAATGACTCTGTTCCTCAACAGCCACAGCTCATTTTGGGGCATCTTCTTGTCCACAGCTCCAGGTCATATAAGGCACTGACATCACTACTTTCTCCCTAACTTTGCTCTTCAGGTTTAGTGAGTTGGTAATGTGTCCCACTTCCGAGCCTACTCTTGTTGGTACGCTTAATTTTGCCCACACGTTAGTAAATAGTTCTTTCATTAAATTCTCTTGAGTAAAACCCAAAGAAATGGAGTGTGACATCTCTTTTCTGCTGTGACCCTGACTGATACAGCTCCTAAACTATCTCAAAAAATATATAGCACAAATTACAGTCCTCCTAAGACTTTCATATGAAGGTATTCATTGCAACATCATACACAATTGCAAATAAATTATGAACTACTAATGTAACCGTAAGGAAAATTTAATAAATGGCATCACATCAACGTGATAAAATACTATGCAGCTCTACAGTGAGACTTATGAAGACTGTAGAAAACATGGAAATTGAAATAATGTGTGGACGTGGAATGCCATCTACCTTAGGATTTGTTTTTGTTAGGTGCCATTAGTTTTTGATGCATAGTGACCCCATGTAACATAGCAGAACTGCCCCATAGGGTTTTCTAGGCTGTAATCTTTATGGGAGCAGATCACCAGGTCTTTCTCCCTCAGAGCCACTGGGTAGATTTGAGTCCTCAACATTTTGCTTAGCAGCCAAGCTCTGAATGCTCCAAATGCTTAACCGTTGCACCACCAGGGCTTCTTACCTAGGATATGCAACTATGTAAAAATAAGACTGTCTTTGGATAGAGACTGGAGCTCTGGTGGTGCCATGGTTAAGAGCAATGGCTGCTAACCAAAAGGTCAGCAGTTTGAATCCACCAGCCTCTCCTGGGAATTCATATGGGGTAGTTCTACTCTGTCCTATGGGGTCGCTATGAGTTGGAATCGACGCAACGACAATGGGTTTGGGTTTTTTGGTGGATAGCAACAGAAAAGTCTCTATATATACTATATATATATATACTCTCTCTCTCTATATATATATATGCAAATGTGAAGATAATTATGTTGGGTGGTGGAGACTAGTGATTATTTTTTAATTTTAGAAGTTTATATTATTAAAAATCAAAATTATTTTAATGCTTTATGAGTATCACTATTAGAATATTAAACTATTATGCTTACGTAAACCAAGATAAATGCTCCAAGCAAGAAAGAGTGATTAAAAAGTTCTCAAATTATTCTTCTTGTATCTCAATTCTAAAACCTAGCCATAAATTATTAACAGACCCTGGCTTCCAAAGTGTAATACAGGTCTTATAAAATTGAAATATTATTTCATAGATAGTGTTTAATGGCTTCTAATCAAGGTGGAATCTCTTAAACAATCAGCTTTAGAATTAAATGTAAGCAAAGTAAAGTTGTTAATATTTTTTGTTGTTGTTACGTGCTGCCTAGTTGGTACCAACTCATAGCGACCCTATGTACAACAAAACGAAACATTGCTCAGTCCTGCAATATCCTCACAATCCTTGCTATCACTGAGCCCATTGTTGCAGCCACTGTGTCAATCCACCTCCTTGAGGGTCTTCCTCTTTTTTGCTGAACCTCTGCTTTACCAAGCATGATGTCCTTCTCCAAAGACTGGTCTCCCCTGATAACATGTCCAAAATACTTAAGACAAAGTCTCGCCATCCTCCATTCTAAGGAGCATTCTGGCTGTACTTCTTCCAAGACAGATTTGTTTGTTCTTCTGGCACTCCATGGTATATTCAATATTCTTCACCAAAACCATAATTCAAAGGCATCAATTCTTCTTTGGTCTTCTTTATTCAATGTCCAGCTTTTGCATGCGTATGAGATGATTGAAAATACCATCTCCTGGGTCAGGCATACCTCAGTCCTCGAAGTGACATCTTTGCTTTTGAACACTTTAAAGAGGACCTTTGCAGCAGGTTTTTCCAATGCAATATGTTGTTTGATTTCTTGGCTGCCTCTTCCATGGGTGTTGATAGTGGATCGAAGTAAAATGAAATCCTCGACAACTTCAATCTTTTCTCAGTTCATCAAGAGGTTGCTTATTGGTCCAGTTGTGAGGATTTTTGTTTTCTTTATGTTGAGGTGTAATCCATACTGAAGGCTGTTTGTAGTCTTTGATCTTCACTAGTAAGTGCTTCAAGTCCTCTTCCCTCTCAGCAAGCAAGGTTGTATCATCTGCATACTGCAGGTTGTTAATGAGTCTTCCTCCAATCCTGATGCCCCACTCTTTTTCACACAGTCCAGCTTCTCAGATTATTTGCTCATCATACGGATTGAATAAGTATCGTGAAAGGATACAACCCTGGTGCACATCTTTCCTGACTTTTGCCCATAGAATCCTTCAAAACTGCAACTCAAGCCTCAAATTTTTTCTTCAGTTTTTTCAGCTTGAGAAACGTTGAGAGTGTTCTTCATTTTGGTTTTCTAACTCCAGGCCTTTGCACATGTCATGATAATACTTTACTTTGTCTTCTTGAGTACCCTTTGAAATCTTCTGTTTAGCTCTTTTACTTCATCGTTTCTTCCATTCACTTTAGCTACTCTACGTCAAAAGCAAGTTTCAGAGTCGCTTCTGACATCCATTTTGGTCTTTTTCTTTCTTTCCTGTATTTTTAATGACCTTTTGCTTTCCTCATAAATGATGTCCTTGATGTGAATCCACAACTTGTCTGGTCTTTGATCATTAGTGTTCAGTGAGTCAAATCTGTTTTTGATATACTGCCTAAATTTGCATGGGATATACTCAGGGTTGTACTTTGGCTATCGTGGACTTGCTCTAATTTTCTTCAGCTGCAACTTGAACTTGCATATGAGTAATTTAATGTCTGTTGTGTAGTCAGCCCCTGGCCTTATTCTGACTGATGACACTGAGCTTCTCCAATGTCTCTTTCCACAGGGGTTGTCAATTTGATTCCGTGTATTCTATCTGGTGAGGTCCACACCACATGTATACTCGTTATTTATGTTGTTGAAAAAATGTGTTTGCAATGAATAAGTTATTGGTCATTTCTATCACCAAAGCCTGTTTTCCAACTACTGATCCTTCTTTGTTTACACATTTCGCATTCCAATCGCCAGTAATTTTCATACATCTTGATTGCATGTTTGATCCACTTCAGACTGCAGAAGTTGGTAAAAAATCTTCAATTTCTTCATCTTTGGCATTAATGGTTGGTGCATAAATTTGAATAGCAGTCATTTTAACTCATCTTCCTTGTAAGCTTATGGATATTATCCTATCACTGACCGCATTGTGCTTCAGGATAGATCTTGAAATGTTCTTTTTGATGATGAATGTAACACTATCCCTCTTCAATTGGTCATTCCCAGCATTGTAGACCATATGACTGTCCAATTCAAAATGGCCAATACCAGTCCATTTCAGCTCACTAATGCCTAGGATATCGATGATCATGCATTCCATTTCGTTTTTGACGAGTTCCAATTTTCCTAGGTTCATACTTCGTACACTCCACGTTTCCATTATTAATGGATATTTGCAGCTGTTTCTTCTCATTTTGAGATCATGTCACGTCAGCAAATGAAGGTCCCAAAACCTTGACTCCATTCATGTGGTATTTCGAGGGTCTTCCCCAGTGGTATTTTGAGTGCCTTCCAACCCGAGGAGCTTATGTTCTGGCACTATATCAGACAATGTCCCACTGCTATTCGTAAGGTTTTCACTCACCAACTTTTTCAGAAGTAGACTGCCGAGTCCTTTTTTCTAGTCTGTCTTAGCCTGGAAGCTACACTGAAACTTGTCCATCATGGGTAACCTTGCTGATATTGGAAATACTGGTGGCATAGCTTCCAGAATCAGAGCAACATGCAAGCTACCATAGTCCAACAAACTGACAGACGAGTGGTGGTGGTAATATTTGGACAATTGTATAACTATTAATATTTGGACAGTTATATAACATGGTTATTAGCCTTGCAAGGTGTATTTAACAGCCTTCATTTCTATTTACCTATCTTCTAAAATACTCAAAGTTTCAGATTTCAACTTATTACACTTAGAATCATGAGACTGATCACGTGACTGCATCTTAAGGAAAAAAAGCAAAGAGGAATGAGTTAATTATCTGAACTTCAGGGTATCTTAGATTTCTTCATTAAGAATTTATAGATAAATCTTATTATTAAGGAAACAGTTTTGAGAAGGACCTGCCTTTCCCTGTAATTCTGAAAAGTGTTATACCAGAATATATGAAAAATAGAGATACTTTGATGAAATTTTAGTTCAAGTGGCTATGCTTAAACCATCATAATTGTAGATTCAGTTGCTTGATATTTTAATTCAATTCATTTTTCGTTATTTTACTTCTCGCTCAACAGCAAGGTGAAACACTATGATTTTGGCTAATATTCTAGTATTTGTCAAAGTATGGAAAGCTGACTTTATCTTTTTCATTCACTGTCACTCTTGAGGTATCCAGAATCATCAAAAACCAAATTGTCATACCCTTGATGTAACAGGAATACTGGTTTATTTTGGTAGGAGTCGAAAAACATGATCTAATCAACACAGCAATCTATACTGGGTTCTCACAATGGCCTCTACTGAATGTGACAACTTATTATATGAGTGATGAAGAGTAGTAAAAGGACCCAAGGGCACTAACAGCGCTATGATATGTATATTTCACACTCATCCTATAGGACTAAACAGGGAGTTATTATTATTATTATTATTTTTAGATCATCTTTGTTTTTTCTTCACTTTTTTTTTTTTATACTGTACTTCAGGTGAAGGCTTACAGAACAAATAGTTTCCCATGAAACAGTAGTACACATATTGTTTTATGACATTGGTTAACAACCCCACAACATGTCAACCCTCTAACTTCTCAACCTTTTTTTTTTTTTTGGTGAAAATACACATAGCCAAAGATACACCATTTCAAAAATTTCTACATGCACAGTTCAGTGACATTGACTACGCTCTTCAAATTGTGCTGTTATTCTTACTTAAGATGAAGGCTTACAGAACAAAATAGTTTCTCATTTAACAGTTACTACAAATGTTGCCCTATGACAATGGTTAACAATCTCACAACACATCAACAATATCCTTACCCAACCTTGGGTTCCCTATCACCAGCTTCCTTGTCCCCTTCTGCCTTCTGGCACTTGTCACTGGACCCCTGTACCTCGTTAGTTTCAGTTGGTTTTACAGGGCTGTCCACTCCCAGGCTGAACAGTGAACCTTGGAGATAACTTCACCACTGAGCTAAAAGGGTGTCTGGGGGCCATACTCTCGGGGTTTCTCCAGTCTCCTTTAGGCCAGTAAATCTGTTTGTTTTTTTTTTTTTTCCTGTGAGTTAGAACTATGTTCTACATCCTTCTTTAGCTCTGTCCATAACCCTCTGTTGTGATCCTGGTCAGAGCAGTCAGTGGTGGTAGCCGGGCACCATCTAGCTGTACTGGACTCAGTCCGGTGGAGGTCTGGGTAGCTGTGGACAATTAGTCCTTCGGACTAATCTTTACTTTGTATCCTGTTCTCTTTGTTTTCCCTTGCTCCCGAAGGGATGAGACCAGTGGAGTATCTTAGATGGCCGCTCACAGGCTTCTAAGACCCCAGACACTACTCACCAAGGTAGAATGTAGAGCATTGTCTTTTTAAGCTGTGTTATGCCTATTGAGCTAGATGTTCCCCGAGACCATGGTCCCCACAGCCCTCCGCCTAGCAATTCAGTCCCTCAGGGAGTTTGGATGTATCTATGGGGCCTCCACGACCTTTCTTTGTACAAGTTGTGCTAGTTTCCCCTGTATTATGTACTGCCTCACCCTTTACCCAAGATACCACTTATCTATTGCCTATTTAGTATTTCCCCCCCACCCCTCCAATCCCTGGTAACCAACAAAGATTGTTACATTTTGTGTGTAAACTTTTTCATGGGTTTTTACAATAGAGGTCTCATACAATATTTGCCCTTTTGTGATTGACTTATTTCACTCAGCATAATGTCCTCCAGTTGCATCCATGTTATGAGATGATTCATAGATTCATTGTTGTTCCTTCTCGTTGCATAGTACTCCATTGTGTGTATGTACCATAGTTTGTGTATCCATTCATCTGTTGATGGGCATCTAGGTTGTTTCCATCGTTTTGCTATTGTGAACAATGCTGCCATGAACATAGGTGTGCATATGTCTCTTCGAGTGACGACTCTTATTTCTCTAGAAACAGGGAGTTATTTTCCCTATTCACTGTTTTTCTGATGTTTTGAGCAATCTCACTTATTCTATGGCAATATAAGGTGTTCTCCTGCCCTTCCGTTATGTGTGTCAAATTCTCTTATTTTAAAAACTTTGCCAAACACTAAAAATTCATTTTCTCAACTGGAATATTTTCCTAAAATTGAACAATTAGCTAAATTATTATTATTATCTTTTTTTATTGTACTTCAGGTGAAGGCTTACAGAACAGATAGTTTCTCATGAAACAGTAGTACACATATTGTTTTATGACATTGGTTAACAACCCCACAACATGTCAACCCTCTCCCTTCTTGACCTTTTTTTTTTTTTGGTGAAAATATACGTAGCCAAAGATACACCATTTCAAAAATTTCTACATGCACAGTTCAGTGACTTTGACTATGCTCTTCCAATTAGATAAATTATTATTATTATTATTTTTTATATATTTTATTGTACTTCAGGTGAAAGCTTACAGAGCAAATAGTTTCTCATGAAATAGTAGTACACATGTTGTTCTATGACACTGGTTAACAACCCCACAACGTATTAAGCCTCTAAATTCTCAACCTTTTTTTTTTTTTTTTTGATGAAAATTACAGATGGCCAAAGATACACCGTTTCAAAAATTTCTACATTCACAGTTCAGTGACATTGACTACGCTCTTCCAACTGTGCTGTTATTCTCACTTAAGATGAAGGCTTACAGAACAGAATAGTTTTTCATTTAACAGTTACTACACATGTTGCCCTATGACAATGGTTAACAATCTCACAGCACATCAAGAATATCCTTACTCCACCTTGTGTTCCCTATCACCAGGGGGCTTCCTTGTCCCCTTCTGTCTTCTGGACCTTGTCAGTGGACTATTGTACCTCTTTAGTCTCATTTGTTTATTTATTTATTTTATTTTATTTTATTTAAACACCATTTCAAAACTTTTTACTTACACATTTAAGTGATATTGACTATGCTCTTCCAATTGTGCTGCCATTCTCGCCCAAGATGAAGGCTTACAGGATAAAACAGCCTCCCATTTAATAGTTACTACAAATGTTGCCCTACAGCAGTGGTCAACAATCTCACAATACATCGACAGTGTCCTTATTCAATGTGTGTTCCTTATCATCAGTTTCCTACTCTCCCTCTGCCTTCTGGCCCTTGTCACCGGACTCCTGTACCTCGTTAGTCCCATTTAGTTTTACTGGGCTGTCCATTCCCAGGCTTAACATCGAACCTCGAAGGTAACTTCCCCTCTGAGCTGAAAGGGTGTCTGGGGGCCACACTCTTGAGGTTTCTCTAGTATTCTTTAGGCCAGTAAATCTGGTCTTCTTTTTTTTTTTTGGGAGTTAAAATTATGCTCTACTTCCTTCTCCAGCTCTGCCCAGAACCCTCTGTTGTGATCCTGGTCAGAGCAGTCAGTGGTGGTAGCCGGGCACCATCCAGCTGTACTGGACTCAGTCCCGTGGAGGCCTTGGTAGCTGTGGACCATTAGTCCTTCGGACTAATCTTTTCCTTGTATCCTGTTCTCTTCGTTCTCCCTTGTTTCCGAAGGGATGAGATCAGTGGAGTATCTTAGATGGCCGCTCATAGGCTTTTAAGACCCCAGACACTACTCACCAAGGTAGAATGTAGAGCATTATCTTTATAAGTAGTGTCATGCCAATTGAGCTAGATGGTCCCCGAGACCATGGTCCCCAGAGCCCTCCGTCCAACAACTCAGTCCCTCGGGGGGTTTGGATGTGTCTATAGGGCCTCCATGACCTTTCCTTGTGCAGGTTGTGTTAGTTTCCCCTGTACTATGTACTATCTCACCTCTCACCCAAGTTACCACTTACCTATTACCTATTTAGTATCCCCCCCCCCCCCATCCCTGGTAACCAACAAGGATTGTTACATTTTGCATGTGAATTTTTTCATGGGTTTTTACAATAGAGGTCTCATACAATATTTGTCCTTTTGTGATTGACTTATTTCACTCAGCATGATGTCCTCCAGTTTCATCCATGTTATGAGATGGTTCACCGATTCATTGTTGTTCTTTCTCGTTGCATAGTACTCCATTGTGTGTATGTACCATAGTTTGTGTATCCATTCATCTGTTGATGGACATCGAGGTTGTTTCCATCGTTTTGCTATTGTGAACAATGCTGCCATGAACATAGGTGTGCATATGTCTATTCGAGTGATGACTCTTATTTCTCTAGAAACAGGGAGTTATTTTCCCTATTCACTGTTTTTCTGATGTTTTGAGCAATCTCACTTATTCTATGGCAATATAAGGTGTTCTCCTGCCCTTCCGTTATGTGTGTCAAATTCTCTTATTTTAAAAACTTTGCCAAACACTAAAAATTCATTTTCTCAACTGGAATATTTTCCTAAAATTGAACAATTAGCTAAATTATTATTATTATCTTTTTTTATTGTACTTCAGGTGAAGGCTTACAGAACAGATAGTTTCTCATGAAACAGTAGTACACATAATGTTTTATGACGTTGGTTAACAACCCCACAACATGTCAACCCTCTCCCTTCTTGACCTTTTTTTTTTTTTTGGTGAAAATATACATAGCCAAAGATACACCATTTCAAAAATTTCTACATGTACAGTTCAGTGACACTGACTATACTCTTCCAATTAGATAAATTATTTTTAATGAAAATTTTATATAAGATCATTCATTTATTCTAGTAAATGTTTACTACATATTTCTGTGTACTTTTTACTAGGTACACAAGTATAATGTATATATCTATACAAATGAATGTATAGAATAAGACTATAAAATAATAATAAGCTTCCTTGCTGCCATATAGATATATTACATTAAAATATCCAAATCATGAAGAACAGGAAAAAGAACTTAATGATAGGAAACTGAAAAATAAACTCAGAAGAAAAGTAGAATTCTGGAATTCTGAAAACTAATTTATTTATCAATAATAACCATATTTCAATGTAGCTACTTCATAAAGGTAACAAACAGATTAATTATTAGCTGGCAGAAAAGCCAAATGTGACTTATTCTTCAAAGTTTGCATGTGTGCAAAGTGTTTGCTAAGTACAAAAGACAGGAGAATGACTTCAGTGACTCCTTTGCTGGCTAGGACCCTAGTCCATTCAGCCAAGAATCCTGCCCTTGAGTGTGATGTCAATGGATGCTTTTTTAATAAGCAAATTTATTCTTCATGCCATCAGTTATATTAGGAATCTCACCTGAAGATGTCCAATTTAGTTCATCACCTGTTGTTAGGTGCCGTTGAGTTGATTTTTTACTCATAGGGACCTCACGCAACAGAGAAGAACTGCTCAAAAGGGTATTCTAGGCTTTAATCTTTATGGAACAGCCAACCTTTAGGTTAGGAGTCAAGCGCTTAACCTTTGCACCACCAGGGCTCCTTCATTACTTATTATAGGTGCAATAATATTAGTGTTACTTATTAAGTACAAAGATGAATAATTTATTTTCCATTATTTCATTTATTGAGTGTTTACACTATACCTGCTAGTTTAGCTTTGCTTTATGCATAATCTCTTTCCAAACTCTCTTGTGATTGGATGTTTTGGAGAAGAGCCTTAAATATTTGATGGCAGCTAGAAGAAGGCTTCCTACGCTATGGATAGAAGGTTCTGGAAAGGTCTTAAGATATTTAATAGTTGATTTAAATCGTCCCTAATGTGTGTTTATATATGTAAACTCTCTGGAACATATAGCAAGTATTAACACTATATTGATAACTTTAATGACTGTATAGGCATTTCTAGATTCTAACAGGCCCATTGGATCTCAGGAGGTCCAGGCCATCCAGGGCCTACAAAGAAAAACTGTCTCAGATTCCATACCTGTCTTTTTATGGAATACTAGCAAATTGTCCCACAAGAGGTCACCAAAGCTCCAGTTTTTTGGCGTGTGGTTTTCTGACTTTTTGTTCTTCCTGCAAAGGAGTAGAAAAGATATTCTGTTTCCTGGTTTTCTACCTACTCAGTAGTCTGGCCCCTCAATCCATTCCAGCTGGACACAAAGGTAAGTGACTAAGAATCAGGGCTTTGATTAGTTAGGGTTGAGGTAGTTTATGGAAGTTTGCAGTCATCATTGGATTCTCAATTCCATAGCATGGACTTCTGAATGTTCCTCAGCATAATTTATACTTGAAAAGACAGGGCACTTTCTGACCTCAATAACTAAACTCCTTTAGCTGTAATTTAGATCTTTTAAAGGCACATTAACACTTTTCAGGCCCCGGGTTGACATCTACATTGTTATATGTAACAGAATGATAGAACAGAGATCTAAAATAGGCCTGCACTCAGTAAATATCTGTTCAGGGAAGACTGAATAAAGAAATTCTGAAAGTACTCTCAAGGATGGAAAAATTGCTGCTAGATCTAACTTACTTCTTGAGAGAATTTTCAGACTGAACCAGTCAGATTCCTACACAGAATGTAGTTTAAAGCAAAGTATTCTTTTAGAAACAACCTCTATTTTCTTTACAGCAAACATGAGTATTAAAAGGAAGATTTAAAAAAATATATTTTAGTTAGTGATTTCCCCTGCCTTCCCCTACCATCTGTTGTTATTGCTGTTGTTAGGAGCCGTCCAGTCAGTTTGATTCATAGCGACCCGACGACAACAGGATGAAACACTGCCTGGTCCCGCGCCATCCTCATAATCGTTGTTATGCTTAAGCCCATTGTTGCAGCCACTGTGTCAATCCATCTTGATGAGGGTCTTTCTCTTTTTCAGTGACCCTCTACTTTACTGAGCATGATGTCCTTCTGTAGGGACTGGTCCTACCTGATAACATGTCCAAAGTACGTGCGATGAAGTCTGGCCATCCTCACTTCTAAGGAGCATTCTGGCTGTACTTCTTCCAAGATGGATTTGTTTGTTCTTTTGGCAGTCCATGGTATATTCAATACTCTTCACCAACACCATAATTCAAAGGCATCAATTCTTCTTTGGTCTTCATTATTTATTGTCAAGCTTTCATATGCATATGAGGCAACTGAAAATATCATAGCTTGGGTCAGGCATACCTTAGTCCTTAAAGTGACATCGTTGCTTTTTAATACTTTAAAGAGGTCCTTCACAGCAGATTTGCCCAATGCAATACGTTGCTTGATTTTTTGAGTGCTGCTTCCATGGGTGTTGATTGTGGATCCAAGTAAAATGAAATCTTTGACAACTTCAATCTTTTCTCCATTTATCATGATGTCGCTTATTGGTCCAGTTGTGAGGATTTTTGTTTTCTTTATGTTGAGGTGTAATCTATACTGTAGTCTTTGATCTTCATCAGTCAGTGCTTTGAGTCTTCTTTGCTTTCAGCAAGCAAGGTTGTGTCATCTGCATAATGCAGGTTGTTAATGAGTCTTACTCCAATCCTGATGCCATGTTCTTCTTCATATAGTCCAGCTTTCTTGGATTATTTGCTCAGCATACAGATTGACTAAGTATGGTGAAAGGATGCTGATTCTTAGTGTAATAAGTTGAAAACTGAAACTTTGAGTATTTTAGAAGATAGGTAAATAGAAATGAAGGCTGCTTTCCTAATTTTAAACCATGTAGTAGCCCCTTGGTCTGCTGCAATAACTTCCCCTTGGTCTATGTACAGGTTCCTCATGAGCACAATTAAGTGTTTTGGAATTCCCATTCTTCACAGCGTTATCCATTATTTGTTATGATCCACACAGTCAAATGCCTTTGCATAGTCAATAAAACACAGGTAAACATCTTTCTGGTATTCTCTGCATTCAGCCAAGATCCATCTGACATTAGCAATGATATCCCTTCTTCTATGTCCTCTTCTGAACCCAGCTTGAACTTCTGCAGTTCCCTGTTGATGTACTGCTGCAACCGTTTTGAATGATATTCAGCAAAATTTTACTTGCGTGTAATATTAGTGACGTTGTTTCTGAAGTCTGTTGGATCACCTTTCTTTGGAATGGGCACAAATATGGATCTCTTCCTGTCAGCTGACCAGGTAGCTGTCTTGAAAATTTCCTGGCATAGATGAGTGAGCGCTTCCAGCATTGCATCGTTTTTTTGAAACATCTCAATTGGTATTCTGTCAATTCCTGGAGCCGTGTGTTTTGCCAATACCTTCAGCAGAGCTTGGACTTCTTCCTTCAATAGCATTGATTCTTGAGCGTATGCTACCTCCTGAAATGGCTGAAAGTCAACCAATTCTTTTTGGTACAGTGACTCTGTGTATTCCTTCCATCTTCTTTTGATACTTCCTGTGTCATTCAATATTTTGCCTATAGAATCCTTTAACATCGCAACTTAAGGCTTGAATTTCTTCTTCAGTTCTTTCATCTTGAGAAATGCGAGTGTGTTTTTTCTTTTTGGTTTTCTAACTCCAGGTCTTTGCACACTTCACTATAACACTTTGTCTTCTCGAACTGCCCTTTGAAATCTTCTGTTCAACTCTTTTACTTCATTATTTCCTCCTTTCGTTTTAGCTACTCAACTTTCAAGAACAAGTTTCAGAGTCTCTTGTGACATCCATTTTGGTCTTTTCTTTCTTTCCTGTCTTTTTAGTGACCTCTTGCTTTCTTCATGTATGATGTCCTTGATATCATTCCACAGCTCGTGTGGTCTTCGGTCATTAGTGTTTAATGAGTCAAATCTATTCTTGAGATGGTGTATAAATTCAGATGGGATATACTCAAGGTTGTACTTTGGCTCTCATGGACTTGTTCTAATTTTTTTCAGGTTCAACTTGAACTTGCATATGAGCGATTGATTGTTACATAGTCAGTTGTTCTGACTGATGATATTGAGCTTCTTCATCATCTCTTTCCATAGATGTAGTTGATTTGATTTCTATGCATTCCATTTGGTGAGGTCCACTTGTATACTTGTTGTTTACGTCATTGAAAAAAGGTATTTGCAATGAAGAAGTCGTTGGTCTTGCAAAAGTCTATTATGCAATCTCTAACTTCATTTCTATCACCAAGGCCATATTTTCCAACTACTGATACTTCGGCTTTGTTTCCAACTTTCGCATTCCAATCACCAGTAATTATCAATGCATCTTGATTGTATGTTTGATCAATTTCAGACTGCAGAAGTTGGTAAAAATCTTCAATGTCTTTATTTTTGGCATTAGTGGTTAAGTGTAAATTTGAGTAGTAATATTAACTGGTCTTCTTTGTAGGCGTATGGATATTATCCTATTACTGACAGCAATGTACTTCAGGATGGATCTTGAAATAATCTTTTTGATGATGAATGTGATGCTATTCCTTTTCAATTTATCATTACCGGTATAGTAGACCATAAGATTATCCAATTCAACATAGTCAGTACCAGTGCGTTTCAGCTCACTAATGCCTAGGATATGGATGTTTATGCATTCCATTTCATTTTTGACAACTTCCAATTTTCCTAGATTCCTACTTCATACATTCCACATTCTGATTATTTATGGATGTTTGCAGCTGTTTCTTCCTGTTTTGAGTCATGTTGCATCAACAAATGAAGGTCATAAAAGCTTGACTCCATCCATGCCATTGAGGTTGACTCTTTTTTGAGGAGGCAGCTCCTCCCCAATGGTATTTTGAGTGCCTTCCAACCTGAGGAGATTATCTTCTGGCACTATATCAGACAGTGTTCCACTGCTATTCATAAGGTTTTCACCGGACAGTTTTCTTACCAGAAATAGATTGCCAGGTCCTTCTTCCTAGTTTGTCTTAGTCTTGAAGCTCTGCTGAAACCTGTCCATCATGAGTGACCCTGCTGGTAGTTGAAATACTGGTGGCATGGCTTTCAGCATCACAGCAACACGTGAAGCACCACAGTACAACAAACTGATATCCCAGTAACCATCAAAGTATGTTTCTTTCTGTGTGTAACTTTTTATTGACTTTTTATAACAGTGGTCTCATACAATATTTGCCCTTTTGTGGTTGAATTACTTCACTTAGCAAAATGTCCTCCAGATTCATCCGTGTTGTGAGCTATTTCGAGGATTCATTGTTATTCTTTATCTTGCGTAGTATTCCATCGTGTGTTATGCACCACAGCTTGTTTATCCATTCATCCACTGATGGGCACTGAGGTTGTTTGCATCGTTTTGCTATTGTGAAAAATGCCGCAGTGAACATGGGCATGCTTGTATCTATTCATTTCACAGCTCCTATTTCACTAGGATATATACATAGTGGGATTACTGGATCATATGGTATTTCTATTTCTAACTTTTTCAGGAAGTGCCATACCTGGAACTGAACCCCGCTTCTGGAGATCACCTTTCAGCCAAACAATAGACAGGCCTATAAAGTGAACAGTAACAGCCGTGAGGAGCGTACTACTCTGAACAATCAACCATACCAGACCAAAAGGGCAGCATTTGCCCCAAAATAAAGTTCAGAAGCCAGGAAGGGGCAGGCAAGGTGGGCAAATGGAAACAGAGAACTCAGGGAGGAAGTGGGTAGAGTGCTATCACATGGAGGGGATTGCAAAGAACTTTTTGTTTCAGTTCCCTAGATTGCAACTAGGGGATTGAAACAAATGTGTGTAAATTGTCGAATGAGAAACGAATTTGCTCTGTAAACTTTCACCCAAACCACAATAAATTGTTCAAAAAATATATTTTAGGGAAACATTAGCTTACAATTCAAGGATATTTCTCCCCACTCTTAGAAGTATATTGCTCTAATATAAAAATGGAACCTATCCTTAACTTCTCCATCTCTTGAATCTTAGAAGAAATAATGTTAGTCTTAGCACCCTCTGCTAGTAAGATTACTGACCGTGTATCTTTCTAGCTGGAGGCTCTGGATGCACTTTTTCATATGTTCTGTTATATAAGGGAAGAGAACACAGGCAAAGGCTTCTCTAATGATCTTTTCACTTATCTTCTCTAAATGGAGAATTTTTAACTTTAAAATATTGTAACCTAAACATATACAAGAAGTTTTACCGTTGTGAATCAAGTACTTGAACGATCACGTTTTCATATGAATAAAGTGTTAAAATTACAAACAATATTAGAATTATAAGGTTGAAAAGAAATTTAAAGCTTTCCACCCTGTCAACATGAAGGGGCTTAGACAAAACGAGGTTGAAGATCCCTTCCAGCCGTAAAATGCAATGACTCTATTTAAATTCTCATGCTTTTGGACCATAAAATTCCCATTTATATTGCAATGAAATTGCTTTAGGTAGAGGACTTTTCTTAATTGAATAACTATCTTGTTATGACATCATGGCTTAGGAGTTAAAAATCAGATAATTAAAATTTCATTTTCTACAGTTACTGAGATTTTGCATGATTGCCTCAGCAATATTTATTTGAATTGCATTTCAAACTCTGTGTTAATGAACACTTTGTTTCATGAAATCATTTTGCACTAGTCTAAAAACAATTCTTTCCTTTTATTTCTTTTTGGAGGTGAGGGAATTGTGTTCTTGTATCAGAGATGATTATGAACTAAACGACCCGAGTGAGTAATAATGCAGGGATACCGCATTTCTATTTGACTAGAATCACCACCCAGGAAAAAGGAAAAATGAAACAGGCCAGCCAGGAGAGTGAAAGTGAACCGGTTATAATATATCCAAAGGCGAATCACGGTAACCAGAATCACATCATAAGTCTTTTCTAATATCACTCTCAGCCACTCCACCATCCTGGGCTAGTGTTAGCTAATGAGGCCTGGGCAGTTTATGGAAGTTTGCAGTCATCAGCAGATTCTCGATTCCATAGCATGAACTTCTGAATGTTCTTCAACATAATTTACACATGGTAAGAATGGACACCCTCTGACTTCAATAACTAAACTCCTTTAGCTGTAAATTGGATCTTTTAAAGGTGCGTTAACACTTTTCAGGAGAAAGCAGACAAAAAATTCAGACAGCTATCATATCGCACCAGTTCTAAGTCACGCATTTTTCTCCCAGTTTTACATATCAGGAATCAGGTTGTTCCTGACAGTTGTTGCCCAGGAGGTATCAACTTGGTGATAGCTGTTCGTATCGTCTTCCCTTCTACTGAGAAATGTGCATTGTTGATACTGCATGAATTGAGTTTAATTGCCATTTAAAAATGCCTTTAAAAACTACACTATGATTCAGCGTTAGAATGAAAAGTTAGTGTGTGTGCAGAAAGGCTGGAAATAGTACAGTGGGTATATATTTGATATCAGTGATGTAACTATTTATCGTTGAAGGGATGACTTCAGTTTCATATTTTCTTGCAAATCAATAAAATGCTTTATGAGCTCTATGAAAGGAAGACATGTACAAGTTGAATAGGTTGTACAAGATGTTGTTACTGAGATATGTGCGAAAGGATGGCCTTCCACCTTGCTACACTAAGTATAGTCTATAGACCAGCAGAATCAGCATCACCTGAGAACTTGACAGAAACGCAGCATCTCAGGCACAATTCTGGTCTTACAAAATCAGAATCTACGTCTTGAGAAGGTTCTCAGGCAATTCATACACACTCTAAAGTCTGAGAAATTCTGGTATCCCATGCCAAGCAATGCAACTAAAGGCAGGCGAAATGGCCAAATCCCTCTGAAGATGAAATAAATTTCAAACAAATAATTCATTCATCATGCAGGCCTATCATTAAGATGCCAACCGTCAATATCAGAAAGTGCCTGCTGGCTTTGAAGAGATGCTGCTTACCTTTCAGTGGCATGTGATTCTATTGAAGAAAAATGGAAACTATCAGTTGGTTAAATAAGAAATGCTAACAAAATCCTGAGCTCTATGATACATAGCACAATTATACTAAAAGAGTTCTTTCAATATGTATAAAATAAGAATTCTAACTGATAAGAAAGCATTATGTTATAATTTTATTGGCAGCTTTTTTGTTTCTTAGTGTGACATAAAATAATAGTGTGTCTCATAGTTGGTGAAGTCTTAGACCCAATGAAAAGCAGAATAATACAGTGTGCTAAGTGCTATAATAGCAAGACGCAGGGAGTGCTACAGAGTAAATAGGCTGTCACTCCCATAATCAGTGCAGGTTGATTACTTTAAGCAAAGTTAGTCAGGTGAGGAAGGGAATGGAGTGAGGCTAGGTCCAGGGAGGGGAGAGGATCATTACAGGAAGAGGGGATTACCACGTGCATGAAGGCCTCCAGGCTTTTTGTCAAAAGTAGCAGGTAGAGGAATTGAACCATTTTTTTTCCCTAGGGGCGCAGGTTGGGATGCTAGAGTTACAGCTTTGTCTTAGCTGTAGCCTTACAGTTGTTGAGGTTAGGTGCCGTTGAGCTGATTCCAACTCACAGAGACGCTATGAATAACAGAATGAGACACTGCCCAGTCCTGCACCATCCTCACAATCATTGTTATGCTTGAACACATTGTTGCAGCCACTGTGTCAATCCATTTAGTTGAGGGTCTTCTGCTTTTTCCCTGACCCTCTACTTTACCAAGAATGATGTCCTTCTCTGGGAACTGATTCCTCACGATAACATGTCCAAAATACGTAAGACAAAGTCTCGCCATCTTT
Source organism: Dugong dugon (assembly GCA_030035585.1). Lineage (NCBI taxonomy): Eukaryota > Metazoa > Chordata > Mammalia > Sirenia > Dugongidae > Dugong > Dugong dugon. Next base: position 158,177,587 of record CM057464.1, read on the forward strand.
GCTTCTAAGGTGCACTCATGTTGTACTTCTTCCAAGATAGATTTCTTTGTCCTTCTGGCAGTCTATGGTATGTTCAATATTCTTCACCAACACCATAATTCAAAGGCATCAATTCTTCTTCGGTCTTCCTTATTCATTGTCCAGCTTTCGCATGCATATGAAGTGACTGAAAACACATGACTTGGATCAGGCTCACCTTAGTCTTCAAGGTGACATCTTCGTTTTTAACACTTTAAAGAAGTCTCTTGCAGCAGATTTGCCCAATGCAGTGCTTTGATTTCTTGACTGCTGCTTCTATGGTTGTTGATTGTGGATTCTAGTAAAATGAAATCCTTGACAACTTCAATATTTTCTGCGTTTATCATGATGTTGCTTATATTGGTCCAGTTGTGAGGATTTGTGTTGTCTTTATGTTGAAGTGTAATCCATACTGAAGACTGTAATCTTTGATCTTCATCAGTCCTCTTCACTTTCAGCAAGCATTACAGAGCAAGAGCAAAAGAAAGTACCCCTTTACCTCAAAGGAGATTTTAGGGGCTAACAGCTCCCGTTCCCACATAGAGAACTGACCTGGGAGCAGTTTTCTATAGAATCAGGTTCAGTGACAAAGTTTACTCTGAACTGGGGTATTCCTAGACAAGGACAGCCCCCAGTTAAGAAATGGAAGCATTAGTTTTGATGGCTGAGGGTGTGGCTTTCAACGCTACATGCACATTATAATCACCTGAAGTGATGCCTAGGCCCAATTCCAGAGATTCTGATGTGACTGGCTGGGGAGAAGCAGGAGAATTGGTATTTTTTATCCCTCCCCTTACAGGATACTACTATGCAGCCTATATAAAAAATCCAGGCTTGAAGTCAAGGTGAGATGGAGAAGTGAGCATTTGGTCTGAGTAAACAGGAATTTTAGTGCCCGTACGGTCAGAGATGAAGTCGAGTGTTATTCAAACCCTTACTCTTTTAGGGGAAGCCAGGCATTTGGGCAGATATTGTGGCGAAATGGGGAATCTGGTGAGCCATAGGAATCACCAAACACGTCTGAGGATCTTGGAACTCTTTCACTCTAGCATAACAGATTTTTTTTTTTCTCGCATCATGTGGGTGTTTGGCATGCACAAGATCCATTCCGGACTTTCACATCTAGGCCCTCGTATATGCACTTGTCTGGACAGCCCAGAGGTGGTGCTGCTGTACTAGTAGTCATACTGGTCATATCGTGGCTTGGAAATACTGACAGAGGCAGTGGTGTGGTCTCTTTCCTTTGTTTTCTTCCCCACAAAGAGTATACAGCTCTTTCAAGGCCAAGGAAAATAGGCAAAAATTGGTGTCTGTGTATCTGTGTCAAGCATTTAAGCTCAGAGAGGGAATATATATGGTGGGTAAGAAAGTGATCACTCATTCATGATGAAAATATACTGGTGACATCTCTGCTACCTTTTAGAGAACAAATATGATTCCTATTGTTAACGTTGTTTGGTTCCAGGAGTGAGAAAATGGGGAACTTGAGAGAATGTACTCAGGTAGTAGATGTTGGTAGTAGACCCTGAGACAAAGTATATGGTGGACGTATTCTAGAATAAAAGGAGTAGTGGGTTTGCAACTGCAAAAGCTGAGGGCAACATTAGGCCACAGGTGGCAGAGAGCACTATTCTCTCAGCACCCTGTGTATGGTGCAAGGGGAGGTCTTATACATCAAAGGCCATCACTACCCTCAGCAGAAGCTCCACTAATAATGTCCATGGACGCAGGAGCCAGAGTGGGTCAGTGGATAGCTGGGTAATTGTACCTGAACTTGCTTTCAAAGCTATGTGATGCCTTAACCTATTATAGGCTGCACTTGGAGGCTTGTTGTTTTGAAGGCAGATTTGTGGTTCTACCAGTGGACTATTCTTTGCTTGACAGTGGGGGCCAAGGCACCTAGACTATAGAAACATCCTCCTAACTGGTCTCCCTGCTTCCACACAAATCAAAATGATCACTTAAGTGAGTGAGTCAAATCGTGTCTTTATTCAAAACCCTTCCATGGCTCCTGTACTCGGAGTAAAAGTCAAAGTTGAAACAATGGGCCTTCAAGGCCCGTTGTGGTTTGTGTTCCCTCCCCTACTTCTTCTATGACCTCATCTCCTCCTACTTACTCCCTCCCTCACTCTGCTCCTGCCATGCTGGCCTCCTTGCTGAACATGCCAGACGTGCTCCTGCCTCAGGGCATTTGTACTTCTTAGTCTCTGTGCTTGAAATATTCTTCCCCCAGATGCTTGAGTGGCTCACTCCCTCACCTCCTTCAGTTCTTTGCTTGAATGTCACCTTCACATTAAGACCTTCTTTGGCAACCCTATTTAAAATGGCACCCCTACACTCCCTAACAGCCTTCCCTGCTTTATTTTTCCATTTATTTATTATTTTTATCTCTACCCAGTAGAATTTAAGCTTTATGAGGGCAGAGTATTTTTCTCTTTTGTTGACTTCTGTATCCCCAGAGCCTAGAACAATGGGTGGTAATCAATAACTATCTGTTGAATAAATCAAAGAATGTGTGAATTGTCCCTAAACTAGAGGTCCAGATGATATCTTGGTGGCATTTGGAATTGGACACTGTCCAAGTAGTCTGCAGAGCTGTCCTGACTGGTGGCCTGCGATGTCGCTGATGCCACAGAGAGTGGCTGGGTATACGGGCTCTGCCTCCTGGGCAACTCTATCGGTGAGTGGTGGGGTAGGAGCAGTAGTGAGGAGCTGTAGTTGGCTTATTCCTTATGTTTCTAGCTTTAGGATGAGTTCTATGAGCTCCCTGGGCAGCACCCTCTCAAACTCTCAGGGCCTAAAATTATGAAGTATTGTGGTACAGTGGTGAGCATTTATTGTATTTGTTGCTCAGTACTCCAAAAAAAAACCCAAACCCATGGCTGTCGGGTCAATTCCGACTCACGGTGACCCTATAGGACAGAGTAGAACTGCCCCATAGGGTTTCCAAGGCTGTAAATTTTTATTGGAGCAAACTGCCACATCTTCGTCCTGTGGAGCATCTGGTGGGTTCGAACCATCGACCTTTTGGTTACCGGCCAAGTGCTTAGCCATTGCACCACCAGTGCTCCTAGTGCTCAGCACTAACTACCCCAATTTTGCTTTGAGGGACCCACTTCTCGCTTGCTTTCAGTCTGTGTACTTCAAGTGAAGTGGATAGCTTACACAGGGTTGGCAAACTATGGACCATGTACCAAAACCTGCATGTCACCTGTTTTTGTTAAGCCTGTGAACTAAGAATGGCATTTACATTTTTAAATGGCTGGAAAAGAAATCAAATAATACTTCATGATATGTAAAAATTGTATGAAATTCAAATTTCAGTGTCCATAAACAAAATTTTACTGTAATACATCCATTCCCACTCGTTTATGTATTCCTCATGGCTGCTTTTGCACTACAATGGCTGAGTCGAGTAGTAGAGACAGAGACCGTGTGGTCTGCAAAGCCAAAAGTATTTATTACTTGCTTCTACAAAAAGGAGTTTGCTGCCCCTTACCCTAGATTATCACTGTATAATTCTATTCTCCTGATTATAGTGACTGGTTCAGCCAAAGACCCATGCCGAAATTCCTGAACCTTTGTTTGAGCTACTGGGGAAGCTGACTTTCTCTTCTGCTACACAAAGTGATTTTATGTTGAGAACATGAGGATATCAGGAACCATCAGGCAGACCATAAGGATAAAATCTCAGTCGAGCTTGTGTCTTTAATCTTAAATTAGCTAGAATTGATTTTTGTTGTTTGCAGCCAAAGAAACTTAAATAATAAAGTCGTTTGGAAGAAATCCTACTCCAGGTGTGGAGGGAATGGGATTAATTAATTCCCGCGATCACTGCCTTGTACCGGAGACAGCAGCAGCTCACCGATGACAGGAACCTGTCATAATAGAACTTACTATGACCTGAATTTGTTCTGCTCTAGGAGACATTGTGAAAGAGCCCTGGTGGCACAATGTTTAAGCACTCAGCTGCTAGCCAAAAGGTCTGCGGTTCAACTCACCAGCTACTCCTTGGGAGAAAAGACCTGGAGATCTGCTTCTGTAAAGATGACAGCCTAGGAAACCCCATGGGGTAATTCTGCTTTGTCTTATAGGGTAGCTATGTGACAAAATAAACTCAATGACACACAACAAGGAGAAACTGTAGCTCAGGAGCATAGGAGATGCCATCAGTATCTAGGACCTTCACTTTACAGCACACATTTGTGTCCTTTTTAAGTATAAATACTAGAGGAGTTCAGGACTTACGATGTTTATATCTTCTTATCGGAATTACCCACATAATGTGTGATTTAACTTCTACAGACTCTTTTCAATTTCTATGTATACAGTAGCAGAATTACTGTATTCTTTAATTCAAATGAAATGTATGAAGGTGTTCGGAGGGCAAGGCTAGAGAAGCTTAATAGCATGTTTTATTTGATGGAATTGAGTTTTCAGAACATCAGATATTATCAAATACAGACCCATTATCAAATAAGAATATAAAACATGTAATATTTTGATAATATTTTTAGAAATATAAATCCATTTTGCCCTCCTATTGATTGGTCCCACACCTTGCCATTAAGACCATAAAGTTGTTCTCTGTTCAATACCTCGGGAAGGAAGTGTTGTTGTTGTGGTAAGGTATCATCAAGTCAGTTCTGAATCATAGCCACCCTATGTACAAGAGAATGAAACACTGTCTGGTCCTGTGCCATCCTTACAATCATTGCTATGTTTGAACCAGTTGTTGCAGCCATTGTGTCGATTCATCTCATTGAGGGTCTTCGTCTTTTTCATTGACCCTCTACTTTACCAACCATGATGTCCTTTTCTACAGACTGGTCCCTTCTGACAACATGTCCAAAGTATGTGAGATGAAGTCTTGTCATCCTCACTTCCAAGGAGCACTCTAGCTATATTTCTTCCAAGATAGACTTGTTTGTTCTTTTGGCAGTCCATGGTATATTCAATATTCTTCGCCAACACCGTAATTCAAAGGCATCAATTCTTCTTCGGTCTTCCTTATTCATTGTTCAGCATTCTCATGCATATGAGGCCGCTGGAAATATCATGGCTTGGGTCAGGTGCACCTTAGTCCTCAAAGTGGCATCTTTAGGGGAAGGATGTGACGTGGTAGAAAACAGAAACATGAAAGCAAACAAACAAAAATCCAGGAAATTGCCTGGCATTCGTTTTCATAAGTTCACACTTTTAGGCCCATGGAGAGTCTCCAAAACCCCCCAAAACTAAACCCATTGCCATCGATTCCAACTCATGGTAATTCCATGTGTATTAGAGTGGAAGCACACTCCATAGGATTCTCAATGGTTGTGATCTTTTGGAAGTAGAACACCAGGCATTTCTTCCCAGATGCCTATGAGTGGATTCCAACCACCAACCTTTTGGTTAGTAGCTGAGTGCTTAAGCTGTTTGCACCACCTAGGGACTCCTGGATAGTCTCCAGGTATAAACAAATGTTTTGAGAGAAATATCATGGCGAGTGCTGCTTTCCGCTTGTTGAGAGGAAAGGATTCACCAGGATATAGGTAAGGAAGGGAACAAGAGGATTGATGACAGTACAAGTAGTTGAGTTTCAGAGAGGGGCCCCAGTCCCACACTCAGACCCCCGAGCCCCTTGAGGCCTTGCTCTGGCCTCCTCCAGAGATTCTGGAGTCATGTGGAGGTGCCCACCCAGATCCCACTTGGTTTCCCAGCTTTCCAGATCCTATACTGGCCACTGCCTGGACCTTGCCTAAGGGCACAGGCCAGAGTTCCAGGGCCACTGAGCTACTGCAGAGGTAGCTTAAAAGAATGGCCAGGTGTGAGGGAGCGAGCCTGGTGGAAGAGGGACTATGTTGCAGACCTCCATTTATATTCCTTCCCTTCTCCTTTCCATGCTACAGGCAGGCTTGAGGGCCCTTTCTTGCCAGAAACCCAGGGAGGTGGCAAAATTCCCAGATAGTTTTGTGAGAGGAGAAAGCCCCTGTGTAGAGTTTTCACACACCCCTACTCCTGCCGACGAGTCAGTTCTGACTCATTACAACCCTATAGGACAGAGTAGAACTGTCCCATAGGGTTCTGAAGGAATGGCTGGTAGATTCGAACTGCCAACCTCTTGGTTAGCAGCCAAGCTCATAACAACTGTGCCACCAGGGCTCATAGGCAACGTTGAGTAGCTAAAGCAAAAGAAAGAAATGCTGAAGTAAAAGAACTGAATAGAAGATTTCAAAGGGTGGCTCCAGAAGAAGAAGTAAAGTATTATAATGAAATATGCAAAGAGCTGGAGATAGAAAACCAAAAGGGAAGAACACACTCCACATTCCTCAAGCTGATAGAACTAAAGAAAAAATTCAAGCCTCGAGTTGCAATAGTGAAGGATTCTATGGGGAAAATATTAAACGATGCAGGAAGCATCAAAAGAAGATGGAAGGAATACACAGAATCATTATACCAAAAAGAATTGGTTGACGTTCAACCATTTCAAGAGACAGCATATGATCAGGAACCGATGGCACTGAAGGAAGAAGTCTAAGCTGCTCTGAAGGCATTGGTGAAAAACAAGGGTCCAGGAATTGATGGAATACCAATTGAGATGTTTCAACAAATGGATGCAGAGCTGGAAGTAATCACTCATCTATGCCAAGAAATTTGGAAGACAGCTACCTGGCCAACCAACTGGAAGAGATCCATATTTATGCCTGTTCCCAAGAACGGTGATCCAACTGAATGTGGAAATTATCAAAGAATATCATTAACATCACAGGCAAGTTAAATTTTGCTAAAGATCATTCAAAAGTGCCTGCAGCAGTATGTTGACAGGGAGTTGCCAGAAATTCAGGCCGAATTCAGAAGAGGGCATGGAACGAGGGATATCATTGCTGATGTCAGATGGATCCTGGCTGAAAGCAGAGAATACCAGAAAGATGTTTACCTGTGTTTTATTGACTATGCCAAGGCATTCGACTGTGTGGATCATAACAAATTATAGATAACATTGCAAAGAATGAGAATTCTAGAACACTTAATTGTGCTCATGAGGAACCTGTACACAGATCAAGAGACAGAACAAGGGGATACTGTGTGGTTTAAAGTCAGGAAAGGTGTGCGTCAGGGTTGCATCCTTTCACCATACCTATTCAGTTTGTATGCCGAGCAAATAATCTGAGAAGCTGGGCTATATGAAGAAGAAAGGGGCATCAGGATTGGAGGAAGAGTCATTACCAAACTGCAATATGCAGGTTGACACAACCTTGCTTACTGAAAGTGAAGAGGACTTGAAGCACTTGCTGGTGAAGATCAAAGACCACAGCCTTCAGTATGGATTACACCTCAACATAAAAAAAACAAAAATCCTCACAACTAGACCAATAAGCAACATCATGATAAATGGAGAAAAGATTGAAGTTGTCAAGGATTTCATTTCACTTGGATCAGCAATCAACACCCGTGGAAGCAATAGTCAGGAGATCAAAAGATGCGTTGCATTGGGCAAATCTGCTGCAAAAGACCTCTTTAAAGTGTTGAAAAGCAAAGACGTCACCTTAAAGACTAAGGTGCGCCTGACCGAAGCCATGGTATTTTCAATCACATCATATGCATGCAAAAGCTGGTCATTGAATAAGGAAGACCGAAGAAGAATTGATGCCTTTGGATTGTGGTGTTGGTGAGGAATATTGAATATACCATGGACTGCCAAAAGAATAAACAAATCTGCCTTGGAAGAAGTACAATCAGAATGCTCTTTAGAAGGAAGAATGGTGAGACTACGCCTTACATACTTTGGACATGTTGTCAGGAAGGACCCGTCCCTGGAGAAGGACATCATGCTTTGTTAAGTACAGAGTCCACGAAAAATAGGAAGACCCTCAACGAGATGGATTGACACAGTGGCTGCAACAATGGGCTCAAGAATAGCAATGACTGTGAGCATGGTGCAAGACCAGGTAATGTTTGTTCTGTAGTGCATAGGGTTGCTATGTGTTGGAACCGACTTACGGCACCTAACAACAACAACAACTCCTGCCATAGTATCAGGGTTTGACATAGAAATTAGGTTGAATCAGATAAAAATATTTCTCATGCACTGGAGCTTATGGATGGAGATTGATGACCTAGGTCAGGTATTTTGACCCCATTAGTGTGGGAAAATCAAGAGTTGACTTCACTCCTCAGTCATTCTAAGTGTGACAGTTTAATTTTGGCTGCATTCCAGCAGCCCCCATCATGCAAGTACTAGAACATGTCTGTATCTCATATCCCTGGATTTTGGTTCATGCAAATGTACTGCTGTTCAATTTGAAGAGCCACTTTTCCCTCATCTGAGTATGAAGTCTATTTTTAATTGAGAAAGGATGAATCACGGGGTTTCATTAGGGAGCTCTTGAGAGAGATTTTCATACTGAGTTCATTTTTGTTTGACATATAACCAATGAAATAATAGAACAGAAATACATTTATCTTTTATAATTATTTCCCTCTCTTCATACATAGGAGGTTTTGTTGAAATGTTAGCATAACAGCTGTACTGAATAACTCTCTCTCAACAGAGCAAAGAACAATACGATTAGTCTATTCTATTTCTACAATCATCTCAATTTTTCTGAGACTATTTCTCCCATCCTTCACCGGGAGAAAAAGCGGGGTGGGAAAATAGGGGAAGTGAACTATGGCAAAAGCCTTTCATTGGCAATGCAGGATGAAGACCTTGATGCTTTTAGGGCTCAAGGGAAGATGTGAGTACCACATAGGGCAGTGATTCTCAAACTGGGATGATTTTATCCACCAGGGGATCTTTAGTAATTTCTGGAGATATTTTTGGTTGTCACAAGTGTCAGTGGGAGGTGCAGGGGAGATTGTGCTACTGGCGTATAATAGGAAGAGGCCAGGATACTGCTAAACATCTACAATGCAGAAAACAGCCCCCAGGCCCCAGAAAGAATTATCTGGCCAAAAATGTCCCTAATAGTGGTAAGGTTGAGAAACTCTGATTTAAGGTAATTAAAAAAGGAGGTAAGATTTCAGTAAGTAAGGGGGAAAGGCAGGGTTTTTATAGGATGAGAGGAAGCACCTCAACATTTGTTGAGAAGGAAGTAAAAGAGAAGGAGGAACTAGAAAGTTGAAAAATTCTTTTATACTTGATGCAAATTTTAAAGGAAGACTGTCTTGAGAGGGTGTGTCGTTAACAAACTTTTTAAGGAGAGAATAAAATTCTGTGAAATCAAGGAATATTATGATTATTTAAAACATAAAACAGGGCCATGACTATGCTTCACAAATTGCCTTGCTAATTTCACACCCTATAATGCTTTTGGGGTCCCCGGGTAGTGCAAATGGTTAAGCACTCGGCTACTAACCAAAAGACTGGCAGTTCAAACCCATCCAGAGGCAGCTTATAAGAAAGGCCAGGTGATCTGCTTCCCAAAGTTCACAGCCATAAAAGACCATGGAGCACAGTTCTACTCTGCACACATGGGGTCACCGTGAGTCAGAATCAACTCGACAGCAACTGACTTTACAATATTTTTATATACTAAGAGGAGATAAATGTATAAACAAAAATACGGACATGGGATATTTCTACCTGACTAGATTGTATAGGTCCATGGATGGCACAAACGGTCTGCATTCAACTACTAACCAAAAGGTGGGTGGTTTGAATCCACCCAATGCTGCTGTGGAAGAAAGACCTGGCAATCTGCTTCTGTAAGATTACAGCCATTTACTGAATTGCTGGGCAGAGGGCTGTGGGGACCATGGTCTCAGGAAGCATTAGCTCAATTGCCAAAAAACAGTTTATAAAGAAAATGTTCTACATTCCACCTTGGTGAGTAGCGTCTGGGGTCTTAAAAGCCTGTGAGCAGCCACCTAAAATACTCCACTGGTCTCACTCCTTTGGGAGCAAGGGAGAGTGAAGAAAACAAGATACAAGGAAAAGATTAGTCCAAAGGACTAATGGACCACAACTACTGAGTCCAGTATAGCTAGATGGTGCCCAGCTACCACCACTGAGTGCTCTGACAGGGATCACAACAGAGGGTCCTGGACAGAGCTGGAGAAAAATGTAGAACAAAATTCTAACTCACAAAAAAAGATCAGACTTACTGGCCTGACTGAAACTGGAGAGACCCCGAGAGTATGGCCCCCAGACACCCTTTTAGTTCAATAATGAAGTCACTCCTGAGGTTCACTGTTTAGCCAAAGATTAGACAGCCCCATAAAAAAAAAATGAGACTAATGGGGTACAAGAGTCCAGGGACAAGGACTAGAGGGCAGGAGGGGACAGGGAAGTTGGTAATAGGGAACCCAAGGTTGAGAAGGGACAGTGTTGACATGTTGTGGGGTTGTTAACCATTGTCATAAAACAATACATGTACTAACTGTTTGATAAACTATTTGTTCTGTAAATCTTCATCTAAAGTACAATAATAATAAAAAAAAGATTACAGCCATTGAAAACCCTATGGAGTGCAGTTATACTCTGACACACATGGGGTCGCCATGAGTGGGAATTGACTCTACAGCAATGGGTTCAGTCTTCAGATTGTATAGGCCAGTGAATGCTAGGGGAAAAGGTGGTCCTGGGGCAGGAGAGGAAGACATTGAATAGCAAATTATGGAATTTGAATCTACTCAGTAGAATTGACAGTGGAGGATGTTTGAATAGGGGAGTGACATTTTCTGAACTGGTCTGACGGTACTGCAATTTTTTCTTCTCAGGGACCTCAGTTATAAGAAAGCACTACAGTAAGACAAATGGAATGGTCTTAAAATATTTATGAATCTTTATTTTTTCTTATAATAATGATAATGTAAATGTAAAAAAACTGATGTTGTAAAACAGAGAAAGAAAGTTGTTATCTTGCTCCACAGAAGAAACAATTTTGACAGTAGTATACCTATATCTGAATATAGATGTTTAATAAAAATTTGAATCATACAGTACATACTCTTCTGCAATCCTCCCTCTTTTTTTTTTTTAATTTGAAGTATATTTTGGACACTTTTCTATATTAGTACATACAGAGCTAAAAATTCTTTCATATTGACTGTCTAGTATTGCAGCGAATGAATGTACGTATTTGTTTCACCAATCCTTTTTTGAGGACCATTTGGCTTATCTCCAAATCTTTTTAAATTTACTTTTAAAATTGTATTGTGGTAAAAAATATTTTGGTAACAAAACATTTGCAATCTTAGCCATTTTAAAGTGTAGAACTCAGTTGGGTCATTTCAATTTTTTGGTTTTACAAGAAATGCTACATTGAATGTCATTGATCATACATCTTGTACACTTCTGCAAGTATTTTACACTGGATGGATTTCTAGAAGTAGAATTGCTGAGCCAAAGGGTGTGGCCATTTTAAATTGTAAAAGACATTTCTGAATGTCATACAAAAGTGTTGTATCAAAATTTTTTTTTCCCACTAAAACTACAGGAATCAGATTAGCAATCACTACATAGGGAAAAGTAAATAGGCCGCATTAATAAACTTTTTAATTTTTTAAAACTTATTTCTGGTGGCAATATGCACAACCAAACATATATCACAGTTTCTACATGTGCAGTTCAATGACCTTGGATACATAATTCACAATGTGTCGACATTCTATCTCTACCCATACTATTACATCACCATTAATTTAGAATCTCTGCCCCTTAAAGTTGTCGTTTGTGCTTTAGATTAATAGTTGTCAATTTGAACCCATATAGATAATTCTTTATAAGAGAACAATGCTCATGGCAAATAGTCTTTATTAATTGAACTAAACTGTTGTTTAATTTAACGATGGCTTCATGGGACAGTTTTGGTTAGGTTTAAAGATTAGTTTGGGCAATAGATTCAGGGGTCCCCCTAGCCTCAATGGTTCCAGTAAGCCTGGTTTCCACATGAATTTGAAGTATTGTTCCACAATTTCCCTCCTTTTGATCAGGATCCATCTACCGGGTCCTTGATCAAAACGTTCAATAATGGTAGCTAGACATCATCCATTTTTTCTGGTTTCATGACAGAGGAGGTAGTAGTTCATGGAGGTGATTAACCTGCAGTCCATTTCCTTCTCTGATTCCTGGGTGTCCTTCCTCTGCTGTTTCTGGAGAATAGAGACCAATTCTATTTTGGGTAGCTGCTGGCAAGCTTTTAAAACCCCAGGTGTTACACTCACTGAACCAGGAGGCAGAACAGAAACTCTAAAAACTATTTTCGGCCAATTGACTGGATAGGCCCTAGAAGCCATGACTCTAAACCTCTGAACCAAGAAAACAAATCCCATGAAATGTTTAGTTGTACCTAAGTAGTATCAACAGAGCCCTAGTGGAGCAGTAGTTAAGAGCTTGGCTGCTCACTAAAAGGTCAGCAGTTCGATTCCACTTGGAAACCCTATGGGGCAGCTCTACTCTGTCCTATAGGGTCACTATTAGTTGGAATCAACTCAGTGGCAACAGGTTTGGTTTGGTTTTTACGTAGTATCAACAGGTGCAAGCTGTTTTTTTCTTTGGCTGCTGTTGTAGTTTTAAAATTACATAAAACACTTTATTTGCCATTTTGCCTTGTTTTGCATGTGTACAGCTTAGTGATAACAGCTACCATATTTTAATGGAAATAATGTGCCTTCTGTGTTCTTTGAAGGCCAAGCCCTCCCCCCACCGGGTATTTTCATAAGCTTGCTATGCTAATTTGTTTTTACAGCAACATGTGGAAGAGGATTGGCATGGCTGAGCTTGTGTGGGTGCCTCATGGTCCAGGGGAGAGGGAGGAAGGCCTGGCCGACAAACAAGCACAGAAGGCACCTGTCTTAGTTAGCTACTATTGCCATAACAGAAACACCACAAGTGGATGGCTTTAACAAACAGAAGTTTATTCTCTCACAGTCTAGGAGGCTCAAAGTCCAAATTCTGGGCACCAGCTCTAGGGAAAGGCTTTCTTTCTCTGTCAGTTCTGGGGCAAGATCCTTGTCATATCAATTTTTCCATGGTCTAGGAGCTTCTCAGTGCAGGGACCCCAAGTCCGAAGGAAGCGCTCCACTCCAGGCACTTCTCTCCTGATGGTATGAGGTCCCTATCTCTCTGCTTGCTTCTCTCTCCTTTTATCTCTTGTAAGAAAAAATTGATACAGACCACACCCCAGGGAAACTCTCCTTGCACTGATTCAGGGCTATGACTTGAGTAAGGGTGTTGCATCCCACTTTAATCTTGTTTACCGTAACCTAAGCTTGCCTCATTAATCACAGGAAGAGATTAGGATTTGCAGCATATAGGAAAATTACATTAGATCAAGAAATGGAGGATAACTGCACGTGGGAATCATGGCCTAGCCAAATTGACACACATTGTGGGGGGACACAATTCAATCCATGACACGCACATTATTTGTGTAAAAATACATTAGTCAAGTTGTATAACCATTACCCTTAGTCGATGCCAATTTTCTCATCATGATAAACAAAAATTCATTACTTCCTCGAGAGTGATTTCCCCTCTCCTTCCCCACTCCTGCTCCTGGTAACCACTTAGAACCATTGGTCCCTACATAATTACCCAGTCTTGTCATTTTATATAAATGAGACAACATTTGTTCCCTGTGACTGACCCACCTAGCTCAACATAACGCCCTGGAGGCACATCTGTGCACTGGCGTGTATATGGACTTCACCTTTCCCTAAGGCTGAGCAGTATTCCATTTTATGTATTCACCACACTCTGTTTATCCAACCATCCGAAGATTGGCACCTGGGCTGCCCTCACCCCTTTGCCACTGTGAATCATGGATACTGTTTTTATTGATTCTGTACCAGCACAATAATTTCTATATTAAAAAAAATAGTTACCATTGCTTTATTAATACATTTATTTGTTCTCTGTAGAGCGTTTGTCGACAAATCTTAGCTCATTGCTAAGATTTTTGACTGCTTCCAGAATGGAGTTTTTTTAAAAGTGTTCAATTTTATTTGTCTGTTTTGATGTTGCTATCAAAATTATAGCCCTTATAGCCCACTATTTTAGTTTTAACTTCTCAAAATGAATAAAATTGTGTGTTAAAACCATAACATTTGATTAGTATTAGAAATGTTCAGTATCAGTGCATGTTGTTGTGGTTGTTGGGTGCCATCGAGTCAGTTCCCACACATAGCGACCACAAGTACAGCAGAACGAAAAACTGTCTGGTCCTACGCCATCCTCACAATCACTGTTATGCTGGAGCCCATTGTTGCAGCCATTGTGTCAGTTCATCTCATTGAGGGTCTTCCTATTTTTCGCTGACCCTCTACTTTACAAAGCACCATGGCCTTCTCCAGAGACTGATCCGCCAGTTAAATGTTTAAAGTATGTAAGATGAAGTCTCGCCATCCTCCCTTCTAAGGAACATTCTGGCTGTACTTCTTCCAAGACAGATTTGTTCGTTCTTTTGGCAGTCCATGGTATATTCAATATTCTTTGCCAGCGCCATAATTCGAAGGCGTCAATTCTTTGGTCTTCCTTATTCACTGTCCAGCTTTCCCAAGCATATGAGGCAATTGAAAGTATCATGACTTGGGTCAGGCACACCTTAGTCCTCAAGGTGATATCTTTGCTTTTCAACACTTTAAAGAGGTCTTTTGTAGCAGATTTGCCCAATGCAATGTGTCTTTTGATTTCTTAACTGCTGCTTCCATGGGTGTTGATTGTGGATCCAAGTAAAATGAAATCCTTGACAACTTCAATCTTTTCTCCGTTTATCGTGATGTTGCTTATTGGCACAGTTGTGAGGATTTTTGTTTTCTTTATGTTGAGGTGTAATCCATGCTGAAGGCTGTGGTCTGTGATCTTCATCAGTAAGTGCTTCAAGTCCTCTTCCCTTTCAGCAAGCAAGGTTGTGTCATCTGCATATTGTAGGTTGTTAATGAGTCTTCCTCTGTCCTGATGCCACCTTCTTCATATGCTGCAGTTTCTCGGATTATTTGCCCAGGATGCAGATTGATTAAGTATAGTGAAAGGATACAACCCTGATACATACCTTTCTTAACTTTAAACTACACAGTATCCCTTCGTTCTGTTCGAAGGACTGCCTCTTGATCTATCTACAGGTTCCTCATGAGCACAATTAAGTGTTCTAGAATTCTCATTCTTTGCAATGTTATCCATAATTTGTTATGATCCACACAGCTGAATGCCTCTGCACAGTCAATCAAACACAGGTAAACATCTTTCTGGTAACCTCTGCTTTCAGCCAGGATCCCTCTGACATCAACTATGATATCTCTCATTCCATGTGCTTTTCTGAGTTCAGCTTGAATTTCTAACAATTCTCTGTAGATGTACTGCTGCAGCTGCTTTAGAATGATCTTCAGCAAAATTTTACTTGCATATGATAATAATGATACTGTTTGATAATTTCCACATTCGGTTGGATGACCTTTCTTTGGAATAGGCATAAATATGGATCTCTTCTGGTCGACTGGCCAGGTAGCTGTCTTCCAAATTTCTTGGCATAGATGAGTGAGCACTTCCAGTGCTGCATCCATTTGTTGAAACATCTCAGTTGGTGTTCTGTCAATTCCTGGACCCTTTGTTTTTCGCCAATGCCTTCAGTGCAGCTTGGACTTCTTCCTTCAGTATCATTGGTTCCTGGTCATATGCTACATCCTGAAATGGTTGATTGTCAACCAATTCTTTTTGGTATAGTGACTCTGTGTATTCCCTCCATCTTGTTTTGATGCTTCCTGTGTCATTTAATATTTCTCCATAGAATCCTTCACTGTTGCAACTTGAGGCTTGAGTTTTTTCTTCAGTTTTTTCAGCTTGAGAAATGAGGAGCATGTTCTTTCTTTTTGGTTTTCTGTCTCCAGGTCTTTGCACATTTCATTATAATTCTTTACTTTGTCTTCTTGACCTGCCCTTTGAAATCTTCTGTTCAGCTCTTTTACTTCATCATTTCTTCCTTTTGCTTTAGCTACTCAATGTTCAAGAGCAAGTTTCAGAGTATCTTCTGACATCCATTTTAGTCTTTTCTTTCTTTCCTGTCTTTTTAATGACGTCTTGTTTTCTTCACGTATGATATCCTTGATGTCATTCCACAACTCGTCTGGTTTTCTGTCATTAGTGTTCAATGTGTCAAATCTATTTTTGAGATGGTCTCTAAATTCAGATGGGATATACTCAAGGTCATACTTTGGCTCTCGTGGACTTGTTCTAATTTTCTTCAGTTTCAGCTTGAACTTGCATATGAGCAATTGATGGTCTGTTCTGCAGTTGGCCCCTGGCCTTGTTCTGACTGATGATATTGAGCTTTTCCATGGTCTCTTTCCACAGACGTAGTCGGTTTGATTCCTGTGTATTCCATCTTGTGAGGTCCCCGTGTATAGCTGCCGTTTATGTTGGTAAAAAGAGGTATTTGCAATGGAGAAGTCGTTGATCTTGCAAAATTCTATCATGCAATCTCTGACATTGTTTCTATCACCAAGGCCATATTTTCCAACTACCAGTCCTTCTTCTTTGTTTCTAACTTTCACATTCCAGTCACTAGTAATCATCAATGCATCCTGATGGCATGTTCAATCAGTTTCAGACTGCAGAAGTTGATAAAAATCTTCAATTTCTTCATCTTTGGCCTTAGTGGTTGGTACATAAATTTGAATAATAGTCTAGTCATATTAACTGGTCTTCCTTGTAGGAGTATGGATATTATCTTATCACTGACAGCATTGTACTTCAGGATAGGTCTTGAAATATTCTTTTCGACAATGAATGCAACACCATCCCTCTTCTAGTTGTCATTCCAGGCGTAGCATAGCATATGATAGTCTGATTCAAAATGGCGAAATGCTAGGCTATTTCAGCTCACTAATGCCTAGGATACTGATGTTTAAGGGTTCCATTTCATTTTTGACAATTTCCAGTTTTCCTAGATTCATACTTTGTACATTTCAAGTTCTGATTATTGATGAATGTTTGCAGCTGTTTCTTCACATTTTGAGTCATGCCACATCAGCAAATGAAGGTTCCAAAAGCTTGACTCCATCCATGTCATGAAGGTGGAGTCTACTTTGAGGGAGGCAGCTCTTCCCCAGTGTCTTCTGAGTGCCTTTCAACCTGAGGGGCTCATCTTCCAGCACTATATCAGACAATGTTTCACTGTTATTCATAAGGTTTTCACTGGCTAGTTATCTTCAAAAGTAGACTGCCAGTTCCTTCCTCCTAGTCTGTCTTAGTCTGAAATCTCAGCTGAAACCTGTCTGCCATGGATGACCCAGTTGGTGTTTGTCACCGTGTATAGTCATGTGTATATTCACCATTTCCGTTGTTAAAAAAGGTATTTGCAATGAAGAAGTCTTTGGTCTTGCAAAATTCTATCATGTAATCTCCAGCATGATTTCTATCACCAAGACCATATTTTCCAACTACTGCTCTTCTTTGTTTCCAACTTTTGTGTCCAATCGCCAGTAATTATCAGTGCATCCTGATTTCATTTCGATCAATTTCAGACTGTAGAAGTTGGTAAAAATCTTCAGTCTCTTCATCTTTGGCCTTACTGGTTGGTGCGTTAAGTTTGAATAATAGTCATATTAACTGGTCTTCCTTGTAGGTGTATAGATATTATTCTATCACTGACAGCATTGTACTTAAGGATAGATCTTGAAATGTTCTTTTTGATGATGAGTGCAATGCCATTCCTCTTCAAGTTGCATAGGACTAGAAAAATCAAGTACTTTTTCCTGGGCCTTCCTCTCAGCCCTGTGGTATGTGAATCTATGTCAAGTGTAGACTACTTCCTAATTTTTTTTTTTTTTTCTGGAGCCAAGGATTATGTCTTACCAAAGGATTTCTAGTGAATTAAGTCTTATGTAATATTTAGGAGCCTAGATCCTGGAGGAGGTCTGGCTAGAACTGCTCCAAAAGGTAAGGTCATCTCCAGTTGTAATTCTTAAAACAGTTTGGTATAAGGACATCAGAGAAGTATTAGGATGCATACCAGTTGAGTAAGGCTCAGCCAACGAGACACAAGAACTAGCAAGACTTGGAACCCTGAAGTCTGGCAATCTTTTTCTGGGGTCTATTCAGAAGATGTGAAGTCCCAGCCACAGAATGAGTCTCAGAGCTGGACTGCAGAATTAAGTAGGAAGAATGGAAAAGCTAGTTTGACTTCTTGCCCTAGGAAGCACAATACCACATCATGAACTTCGCAATAATCACACAATCAAATGAACTGGATACTGTGGAATGAATTTAGGCTCTGGAGATTTTTCATGAACCTTCACATACAATGTGTGACTTTTCTCATTTATATGTTGAGACAAAGCCACTGATGGCCGTGTTTTTCCACACAACAATATTTTATGTGCTAAAAGAGAGATGGTGATGCAGCACTTCCTGAAACAATGCTCTAATTTTGCCTCTGGGATATTTTTCCAAGTCCCTGACATCCATTCTGTGAATTTTCATTCTGGCACTGTCTTTATCTTATCAGAAGGTGACAATGGAAGGTGTTCAGCCAATGAGCAGGACTCATATTTCTTCCTGAAATGGTTGTTGTTGAGAAAAATGGGGAGGAGCTGTAATTATCCAGTCATGCCACTAGAAATAACAACCAAATTAATGGAGACATGATCGCGATGATGAAATACCATCAATAGCAAGGTGAGTCCCAACTTTGAACATGCTAAAATGTGGGAACATGTGCATCTTATAATTAAAAAAATATGGTAATTTAAGCTACTCCTTTTTTGAGACTGTTCAATTAATTCCTTTAATCACTCAGCATATGTTTACTTTGCACAGATCATGTGCTGTTCTAAACACTGCCACCCATTCTGATTTCTTGTTTATGCATTTGTGCCTCCTTTCAAATTGCTTAATTAACTAAACTAATAGTCTATGCCACCACCTGTCTGTCAGTTTGTCGTACTGTTTGACTTGCGTGTTGCTGTGAAGCGTTTGTGTGATCGACTGTGTGGATCATAACAAATTATGGCTAATGTTGGGAAGAATGGCTAACATTGGGAAAAATGGGAATTCTGGAACACTTAACTGTGCTAAAGTGGAACGTGTACATAGGCCAAGAGGCAGTCGTTGGAACAGAACAAGGGGATGCTGCATAGTTTTAAATCGAAAAATGGTTGTATCTTTTCACCATACTTATTCAATCTTTATGCTGAGCAAATTACCAGAGAAGCTGGAGTATATAAAGAAGGACACGGCATCAGGATCGGAGGAAGATTCACTAACAACCTGCAATATGCAGATGACACGACCCGGCTTGCTGAAAGTGAAGAGGACATGAAGCACTTACTGATGAAGATCAAAGACCACAGCCTTCATTATGTATTACACCTCAGTATAAAGGAAACAAAAATCCTCACAACTGGACCAAAAAGCAACATCGTGATAAATGGAGAAAAGATTGAAGTTGTCAAGGATTTCATTTTACTTGGAGCTACAATCAACGCTCATGGAAGCAGCACTCAAGTAATCAAAAGACACATTGCATTGGGCGAATCTGCAAGAGACCTCTTTAAAGTGTTAAAAAGCAAAGCTGTCACTTTAAGAACTAAGGTGCGCCTGACCCAAGCTATTTATTTTCAGTCATATGCATGCAAAAGCTGGACAAAGAATAAGGAAGCCTGAAGAACAATTGATGCCTTTGAATTATGGTGTTGGTAAAGAATATTGAATATACCATGAACTGTTAGAAGAACAAACAAGTCTGTTTTGGAAGAAGTACAGCCAGAGTGTTCCTTGGAAGTGAGGATGGTGAGACTTTGTCTCATGTACTTTGGACATGTTATCAGGAGGGACCAGTCCCTGGAGAAGGACATCATGCTTGGTAAGGTAGAGGGTCATCAACAAAGAGGAAGATCCTTGACGAAATGTACTGACCCAAAGCGTTTCATTGTGTTGTACGTAGGGTTGCTATGAGTCGGAACCAACTCAATGCCACCTAACAACAGCAGTAGTCTATAAATTTTATTTTTTTCTATTTAGTTATTTTCTGGTTTTATTCTTAGTAAATGTTTCCTTTTGTTGATTTTGTGTTTTTCCAAATGTTTTATTTGAATGCTTAGTGGTTCACATGTGGTATTTGAACTATTGTTATTTTCTTGAAATTGGCGATTTCAATTTAGAGGTTTTCTCTTATGCAAAAAAATTTTTTTAGAGAAAAATTTTAAATTTACGTGTAGCGGCGTATTTTATTTTTCCAACTTTGTGATTAATTTCTACATCTGTTGTATTAGAAGATGTCATCTATATAAATTTCTACTCTTAGGAATTTATTAGCTTTTTTGTATTCTAATATATAGTCCATATTTAAAATGTCTTATGTACTCTTGAAGAGTGCATAAATCTTGATATAAATTAATGTATCAATCTTATTGGTTGGCTCATTTGGTTCATCATTATTTTTTATTCCACTTAATCTGTTATTGCTGAGAGAAATGAATTAGTCACCCAAATCTATTTGTGTTTCTGTTTTAAGAATATTTTGTTACTGTTTGGTGCATAAATATTCGTGACTGTTAGATCTTTATTGTTTAATATAGCGATTGTTCTGAAGTGCCTATATCTGCTACATTTTGTGCTTTTTGATTTGTGTTCAACATCTTCTGATATCACTATCATGACCCTGCTTTCTCTCGGTTGATATTTGCCAGCTATGTCTTTGATGATTCTTTTATTTTGAATGTTACCGTGTCACTTTGTTTCAAGCTTAGCTTTTCTGTACACCATGTTTTACTCTTTAATCTCATCTGTATTTTTTCCTTTTTTTGCCTTTCTATTAATTTTTCTAAAAGATGTATATTCTTAGGTTTCTAGTGGTTGTCTTTATATCTTAAAATAATATGCACAGGATATTATTTAGACTGTACATGGATTATAGCTTTACGCAACATTTATTAACTCTCCCTCCTGAAGGAAGAGGGCGTCCCCTAACTCTCTCACATCAGTGCTCCGACTAGGATGGATCACAGCACCTTGTCCATTGGCATGGAGTGATGTCCTCAGGTTGACCTGTGGACACCATTGCCACAGTTGTTCAGTCTCAGTTCTATATTCAGATGGGTTCGTTGGTCACTGTCAGCACTTTTGCCATTACTTCCCCTTTTCTTTTATTGGTTGGTTGAAGTTCATTTCTTAAAAAAAATTCATGGAGAAAAATGTAGAATAAAATTCTACGTTTCCTAAATTCGTCCATGTTTGAAAGTGTCTGATTTTCTTCTCTTTATGCCTGGAAAAAGCTTTGAGCGTAAAAATCCCTGGAATGCATGATCTTTTCCCTGAGGACTTGACATTTTTCCATTATCTTTCTGCATTGTATCAAATTATGTCATTGACTGTGGGAAAGTCAAAGATTAGCTGAGGTTTCTTTAGCTTTCTTTATCTCTGAAGTTTAGTATCTTTACCAGGAAAGATACTTTACCAGTTTAATCAATTCACATGCATTTTGATGGAAGCATAATATGCCCTTTAAATTGGTAGATGCAAATATTTATTTAAAAAATGATTTTTGAATTATATTTTTGAATACTGTGTGTCCTATTGTTCTCTTTTTTCAGCAGAACTATGTGAATATATATTTGATTTCCTTTGTCTTCTACAGCTTTTATTTTCTCTCTAGCCCTTTTCAACTCTTTTGGCTGGGCTCAGTGTTCTTAAGCCTACCCTTCATGACCCCGAGTTTGTTTTACCTATTTTCCTTTTCGTTGCTTCGATATGAGAATTTCCTTTTTCTGATGATTTTATTTTTCTCTTCCATTTCTCTTCCAGTATTTATAGAGATCAAGTTTCATTAAGTTCTCTGATTTCCAGGAGGACTGTTTAAAGTTTTCATCAGCTTTGTAGCAATACCTTTGAGGTGCGTGTTGGGGGTTTATGTCTATTTTTTTGGTCCTATTTCTTTATTTTTTTTTCATAGATTGTTTCTTTCAACCCTATGCTTATAACGTTATTAAATTATGACTCTTCATTTTAATTTTGAGGGAGGTTCTTCTACTTGGCTCTTGGCTGAAATCTGGAGTGGTAATCACTTGGCTGCTAACTGAAAGGTTGACAGTTCAAACCCACCCAGGGGTTCCACGAGAGAAAGCCCTGGTGATCTGCTTCCATCTTATGGGCCAGTTTTACTCTGTCACATTGGGTCACTATGAGTTGGAATCAACTCGACGGCACCTAAAACAGCAACAGTCTGTCTCTAAAGTCCCTAGTTGGTGCACACTGTTTTTGCTCAGATGCTAACCTGAAGTCTGATGGTTCAAACCTACCCAGCAATACCATGGAAGAAAAAGCCTGGAAATCTGCTTTTGTTAAGATTACAACCAAGTAAACCCTGTGGAGGAGGTATACTCTGTAACACACAGGGTTGTTATGGACTGGAATCAACTCGAGTACAGCTAACAACAACAATCTGTCTCTACTATGATTATTTAAAATGTTTCAAATCCCACCGACTGCTCTGACGATGATCCCAATAGAGGGTCCCGGACAGAGCTGGAGAAAAATATAGAACAAAGTTCTAACTCACAAAAAACAAAACAAAAACAAAACAAAAGACCAGACTTACTGGTCTGACAGAGACTGGAGAAACTCCGAGAGTATGGCCCCCGGACACACTTTTAGCGAAGTAATGAAGTCACTCCTGAGGTTCACCCTTCAGACAAATACTAGAGAGACCCATAAAACAAAACCAGACTAAAGGGGCACACCAGCCTAGGGGCAAGGACTAGAAGGCAGGAGGGAACAGGAAAGCTGGTAATGGGGAACCCAAGTTAGAGAAGGGGAGAGTGTTGACATGTCCTGGGATTGGTAACCAAAGTCACAAAACAATACGTGTACTAATTGTTTAATGAGAACCTAGTTTGTTCTGCAAACTTTCATCTAAAGTGTAACAATAAAAAAAATTAAAAAAATAAATAAAATTGTTCAAATCCATTCTCATCAGGAAAATCCTTTTGTTGAGTGAGTTCTAAACCTCATTGGCCCTATGATTTTAGTTTTCAGTTTAATTTCTTTTGTTCAGAATGGCACTTCGCTTATTTCACTGATTATAAAAGGAATAGAATCTCATAGGTATTATAAAACAATTTAGGAAGCATAAAGAACAAAGTAAGAATTGCCCCAAATTTCACCACTCAGAGATGATTGTCATCATTTTGACGTATATTACTCTATAACTTAAAACATTTAAATATATGTGTGTGTGTGTACACACATACACAGAGAAAATGTTACACACATGCTCTTACTACAGGTCTGTAATAAAGGGATCTATCTTTTTCCTCCCTGAAGGTTAGCTCTGTTGTTCCCAAACTGTGTACAGGGGCACCTCAGGGCACTGGAGCAAACTCATAGGGGTGCCATGGGAATTTTTACACTCATGAGATGTTGCTGTTAGGTGCCGTCGAGTTGGTTCTGACTCATAGAGACCCAGTGTACCACAGAATGAATCACCACCTAATCCCGCGCCGTGCTCACAATCACTGTCATGCTTGAGCCCATTGTTGGAGCCACTGTGTCAATCCATCTCATCTTCCTCTTTTTCGCTGTCCCTATACTTTACCAAGCATGATGTCCTTCTCCAGGGACTGATCCCTTCTGACAACATGTCCAAAGTATATAAGATGTAGTCTCACCATCCTTGCTTCTAAGGAGCATTCTGGTTGTACTTCTTCCAAGACAGATTTGCTCATTCTTTTGGCAGTCCATAGTATAGTCAGTATTCTTTGCCAACACCACAATTCAAAGGCATTAATTCTTCTTTAGTCTTCGTTATTCATTATCCAGCTTTCACATGCGTATGAGGTGATTGAAAACACCATGGCTTGGGTCAGGTGTACCTTAGTCTTCAAAGAAACATCTTTGCTTTTCAAGACTTTAAAGAAGTCTTTTGCAGCAGATTTGCCCAATGCAATGCATCTTTTGGTTTCCTGACTGCTGCTTCCATGGCTGTTGATTGTGGATTCGAGTAAAATGAAATCCTTGACAACTTCAATCTTTTCTCTGTTTATCATGATGTTGCTTATTGGTCCAGTTATGAGGATTTTTGTTTTCTTTATGTTGAGGTGTAATCCGTACTGAAGACTGTGGTCTTTGATCTTCATCAGTAAGTGCTTCAAGTCCTCTTCACTTTCAGCAAGCAAGGCTGTGTCATCTGCATAACGCAGGTTGTTAACGAGTCTTCCTCCAATCCTGATACCACATTCTTCTTCACATACTTCAGCTTCTTGGATTATTTGCCCAGCATGCAGATTGAATAAGTACAGTGAAAGGATACAACCCTGACACACACCTTTCTGAACTTTAATCCACGCAATAGCCCCTTGTTCTCTTTGAACAACTGCCCCTTGATCTATGTACAGGTTTCTCAGGAGAACAATTAAGTGTTCTGGAATTCCCATTCTTTGCAATGTTATCCATAATTTGTTATGATCCACACAGTCAAATGCCTTTGCATAATCAATAAAACACAGGTAAACATCTTTCTGGTATTCTCTGCTTTCAGCCAGGATCCATCTGACATCAGCAATGATATCCCTGGTTCCATGTCCTCTTCTGAATCTGGCCTGAATTTCTGGCAGTTCCCTGTCGTCATACTGCTGCAGCCACTTTTGAATGATCTTCAGCAAAATTTTACTTGCATGTGATATTAATATTGTTTGATAATTTCCACATTTGGTTGGATCACTATTCTTGGGGATAGGCATAAATATGGATCTCTTCCAGTCGGTTGGTCAGGTAGCTGTTTTCCAAATTTCTTGGCATAGACAAGTAAGCACTTTCAGCATTGCATCCATTTGTTGAAACATCTCAGTTGGTATTCTGTCAATTCCTGAAGCCTTGTTTTTCGCCAGTGCCTTCAGAGCAGCTTGGACTTCTTCCTTCAGTACCATTGGTTCCTGATCACATGCTACCTCTTGAAATGGTTGAACGTTGATCAGGTCTTTTTGATATAATGACCTGTGTATTCCTTCCATCTTGTTTTGATGCTTCCTGTGTCGTTTGATATTTTCCCCATAGAATCCTTCACTATTGCAACTCGAGACTTGAATGTTTTCTTCAGTTCTTTCAGCTTGGGAAATGCTAAGCATGCTCTTCCCTTCTGTTTTTCTATCTACAGCTCTTTGCACATGTCATGATAATACTTTACTTTGTCTTCTCAAGCACCCTTTGAAATCTTCCATTCAGTTCTTTTACTTCATCATTCTTCCTTTTGCTTTAGCTACTCAATGTTCAAGAGCAAGTTTCAGAGTATCTTCTGACATCCATTTTGGTCTTTTCTTTCTTTCCTGTCTTTTTAATGACCTTTTGCTTTCTTCTTGTATAATGTCCTTCAAAACTCGTCTGGTCTTCTGTCATTAGTGTTCAATGCATCATATCTATTCTTGAGATGGTCTCTAAATTCAGGTGGGATATGCTCTAATTTCCTTCAGTTTCAACTTGAACTTGCATATGAGCAATTGATGGGCTGTTCTGCAGTCGGCCCTTGGCCTTGCTCTGACTGATGAGATCGAGCTTTTCCAACGTCTCTTTCCACAGATGTACTCGATTTGATTCTTGTGTATTCCATCTGGCGAGGTCCATGTGTTTAGCTGCCATTTATGTTGGTGAAAAAAGGTATTTGCAAGAAGTCGTTGATCTTGCAAAATTCTATCATGTGATCTCCAGCATCATTTCTATCACCAACACCATATTTTCCAACTACCAATCCTTCTTCTTTGTTTCCAACTTTCGCATTCCAATCACCAATAATTATCAATGCACTCTGATTGTATGTTTGATCAATTTCAGACTACAGAAGTTGGTAAAAATCTTCAATTTCTTCATCTGTAACCTTAGTGGTTGGTGACAAAATTTGAATAATAGTTGTATTAACTGGTCTTCCTCGTAGAAGTATGGATATTATCCTATCATTGACAGTGTTGTACTTCAGAATAGATCTTGAAATATTCTTTTCGACAATGAATGCAACGCCATTCCTCTTCAAGTTGTCATTCTCAGCATAGTAGACCATATGATTGTCTGATTCAAAATGGTCAATACCAGTCCACTTCAGCTCACTAATGCCGAGGATATCTATGTTTATGTTCCATCTTATTTTTGAGGATTTCCAATTTTCTGAGATTCGTACTTTGTACATTCTATATCCCGATTATTGATTGGTATTTGTAGCTGTTTCTTCTCATTTTGAGTCATGCCACATCAGCAAATGAAGGTCCCAAAAGCTTGACTCCATCCATGTCATTAAAGTGGAGTCTACTTTGAAGAGGCAGCTCTTCCCCAGTCTTCTGTGTGCCTTCCAACCTGAGGAGCTCATCTTCCAGCGCTATGTCAGACAATGTTTCAGTGCTATTCATAAGGTTTTCACTGGCTAATTCTTTCCAGAAGTAGACTGCTGGGTCCTTCTTCCTAGTCTGTCTAAGTCTTGAAGCTCAGCTGAAACCTGTCTGCCATGGATCACCCTGCTGGTATCTGAATACCGGTGGCATAGCCTCCAGCATCACAGCAATATGCAAGCCCCCGCAGTATGACAAACTGACAGACATGTAGGGAAAATTCATAAGAGAAATGCAGTAATATTGACATCTCCTGGATACCCATAAACTACAAGATTGTGGCAGTTCACAGTTCCCAACATGCTACATTCCTTTCAATGAAGTCACCTGTGGAAAGGTGGTTTTCTGGGGTTGCTGCAGTAAAAAGAATGTACTATGTGAAAATCAATGTGGAACAAGAAATGAGGATGGCAGTGTCTACGCTAGTTCCAAGGTTTGAGAATTTGTTCCGTGTCCAACATACGAACACATCCGATTAGCAAGTAATTGTGGCTATTTATTAATGAAATAAAAAATTCCTTTTTTTAATTTATGGTATAATTTTTTCAAACATAGACATGCATGCATAGAAAAATCATCAGTCAAATGTGTGGCAGAATAAGGATGTTTTCAGACCTTCAAGCTTTCAAAATATTTTTCTCTTTCCCTCTTTTGTAGGAACCCGTTAGAGCATGTGCTTCTTAAAAACAAATGAATAACTCAAGAAAGAAGATCCAGAAAACAGGATTTATCCTGGAAGAGCAGCAAAAGGAATTCCCAGTATGATGGTAAGTTGCAAAATTACACCTTTTGCCTATTTTTCTAGTGGGCTGTTGATTTTTTCCTTATTGACTTGAAGAGCTCTTTATTAAGGAGATAAAATCATTTTTCTCAGTTTTTGTTTTTTGCCTCTTGATTTTCTTTGCTACATAGAAATTAAAAATTTTTATATACCATATTGATTAGTCTGAGAATAATTTTAGCTCTCAAATCCTGTCATTGCTCTAAGTTAGAAAAGGGACCAAAGTGGTGTGAGAATAGGGTGCTGGGTGGCAGAGATGAAAAAATGATGGATTGTAAGTCAGGACACGTGGGTTACAGATACAGTAATGCTATAGTTATAGAAAATAAGCCAGCTGCTTGATTTCTTTGGACGTCAGATTTGTTATCTGTAAAATGATGACGTTTTGACTATATACTTGGTAAATCCCTTCCAACTATGTATGCTGTGCTAGTCAGTCTGGACTTACCGTATTTTTATGAAAATAACACGTGCCTTCTACATTTTTTTGCCAACTGGGCCCTCCCCCTCATAGGTATTTTTTAAACGTGCTATGCTAATTTTTTTACAGCAACATGTGAAAAACAAAACCGGCATAGCATGCTTATGAAAATACCTCTGGGGGGAAGGTGTGGTTGGCAAACCTAGAAGGTGCGCATTATTTGTGTAAAAATATGGTACTGTAATAGGCTTTTGATAACAAATTTAAATTGACCCTTTGGAAAAATACTAGAAATCATCAACAACAAAAATTTCAGGTATAAGAATGGGACTAAGTATTATAAAACCATAAAAAATAGCAAATGAAATATAATACAAAAACTCAATTGGACAGCTGCTCAGAAGATGTTGAGGAGGGAAAGCACGTGTCCTCATTTAACTGTGGTCTGGTTTCCAATGACTGTGCGAATGAAAGATAGAACATTGTTATATATGGAGCCCAGGAAGGTCAAACTGGTTTCATCTGAGCTTTCCACTGGCAAAGAGGAAACAGATGGGAACTTGCTGTAACTCCACCTGCAACGTGATTTGAACACAAACATCTTCTTTCTGTGGGTTTTTTTTTGTTTTTTGTTCTGAGAGTGACAACTCATTTACAAAAGACAGAAGTGGCTGCAGACCTCTGAAACTCACCAACAATCTGTAAAGAACTTACTGTCTGTAGCTCAGGCAGAAGATGAAGAAAGAGCAGATGGTAAAAAAGGACTTCATATTCCCATGTTTTTCCAACTCTTTCTCCGTCTCCTTAAATTACCATCCCATATAACTTTTGTTCATCTGTATCTATGTGATCCTATATGCAGGATGCATCTGTCATTAGCATTATCTGCAAACAGGAATGAGACATGGCACACATTGGGTCAGGGGCGTGCTTTCCTTGCCTACTAGATCTGTAGTGAACGATTTCACCTTTTTTCACCACATCAAAGATTCTGCTTCTAGATTTGGTTGCCATCTGTCTGCCTCCCAACCCCACAACACCTTCCTTCAGAATCAAAGCCTCTTTTCAAATTTACAGTCCCTGAAAGGAATGGGTTACCCAGTAAGCAAGGTAAGCATGGGCTTACTTGTGCTTTCTTACTAATCTGTAGTGCACATGTGGTGAAAACAGGTGAGATGATCACTGCAGATTAGTAAATAAGTACAAGTAAGCCCATGCTTACTTGCTTACTGGATAATCCAACTCTGCTAACTGTTTTATTATCTTTAAATAAGTAAAAGTGCTTCTTACCCAGTTGGCATCTTTCACATTTCTTTCTTCATAATATGATCGGTGGAGCAGAACCTCTTGTCTCTGCGCTAGACTTATTTTCCATATTTTCTAGTGCTTAACCAAAAAACCCAAACCCAATGCCGTTGAGTCGATTCCAACTCATAGCGACCCCAAAGGATGGAGTAGAACTGCTCCATAGGGTTTCCAAAGAGCAGCTGGTGGATCCCAACTGCCGACTTGTTGGTTATCGGCCAAGCTCTTAACCATTGTGCCACCAGGGCTCCAATTCTCACAATTGTATAGTAATAAAATCATCACAGCTTTATACTTTGTGAAGATTTAATTTAGTTTTGCTGAAAATTATAGTCAGAACTATTACATCAGTATCCAAGAGAAAATAATGTGAACTTCAAGTCTCAGTCTGTGTATATGGTTAGGAGTTGAATAAGCTTAAAAACCCACTGTATTTGCACGCACTTGAGCCTTCAATTTGGACAATCGACTATAAAATGGCTAGTGTAGAAGACTAAACAGAGTAAATGCATTAGGTTTTCAGAGCATTTGGAACTATCTTAGATGAATTCTAAATGAGAAAAATAATCCATGTGTCTTAAAAAGAAAGTAAAATTATTGTGTGTTAGAGGATATATATTCATAATCATTATAAAGTGGTTTTAGTAATGATTTTATGTGGCCACATGATGCTAACGATTTTAAAATACCAGACGTTTTTATTACAAAAATAATGTAAAAATGTTACAAAATATTGAAAGACTACAGTGCCACTGCCTTAATACACCATTGTTTACATCTTGCTATTCATCTTTACAGGCTTTTGCCTTGTGCAGAATTTTACGTAGTTGGAGTTGTATTCTCTGTATTCAGTAGTTTATCAAATGTGTTTTTGCATTTATTACATTTTTACAACCTTACTTTTAATGGTAGGAGAAGTCTATAAGTATTCATACTGTAACTTGCTTAAACACGTTATCATGGTTAAGCTACAAATGAATATATTAATATGTATACATAATTATTATTTTTTTATCCATCTTGGATTCTATTACTAGAAAGCATTATTACTAAGTTAAAGAGTTATAACGTTTTTTATAGTTCTTGACACACATAGCCAAATTACTTTCTAAACTGGTTATAGATATTTAGAGCACAATTAACAATATATGAAACTGCCAGTATAATATATAATTTCTTAAAGACACTGATTTAATAGATTGAATAACCCTTTTCTGTTTTGTTTTGTTTGCTTGCTTTTTTGTTTTAATCAATGACCTTAGCAGTACAGGCTCCATGTTGCTGTGGAAATATTGTTGTGGTCAGAGAGAATGGAGCAAGAGTTTCAGAACTCTTTTTTTTTTTTTTTGGTAGAGTTTCGTAGTCAAAGGGAGGAGAGTGTTAGAAAGGTGTTTCAGCTGGGTGCCAGGCAGGCTGTAGAGGGTTTCTATTCAAAAGCCCAGGACTTTTCTATTTTTTGGATTCTAGTTTTAAAATTTGGTCTACTTCCCTATTTCCCTATTACGATTTTGCTGAAAGTAAAGGAACAGTCCCTACCATGTGCCACTTTAATATGAGATTTATTACTTTCTTCCCAGAGGATGCCTGCTTTGTGTGCAGCAGCTGAAGATAAGGTCTCCTTTGAAGCTTGATCTGGACCTTGCTATGCACTCCTGCGGTCACCACCCTACAGCTATGGGACGCTCAGCTAAGCGCAGCCAGGGATTTTGTCTGGTGAGTGACAACTTCTGAATCTAAAGTCCAACTCCAGAAACTCCAGTAGGGTTTTTGGGATATGTTCTATAATTTTTGGTACTCAGAAGGCGTGAGCCTTCAAGCCACCTCAGGCCACTTGGACATTGGCTAATTATAGCAAGTGATTCAGCTGCTCCTGCAATTGGCAGCAGGCAGGATGAAGGGGCCTGGCCAGGGACTGAGAGCACTTCAGACATCGTGGAAAGTCAGCGAGAGGCTGCTGCCATGAGTGGTGTGTGTGTGCGTTTGCAAGGGAAATAACAGGGTTTGGGATTGTATTTGTTATCTAAGTAACAAAGGGGCTAAGTAATCCATATAGCCTTGTTTTGTTTTTAATCTTTGGCTGAAGGATTTATTCTTCTCTCTGGGTTAAAAACTAGGTCTGTTTCCCTAGTTACAGGGTCTCCTAACCAGGACATAGTGTAAGGTGGACACACCATCCTGTGCATTAATTAGAGCTAAGGCCAGGCCTCTGTGTGTGTGTGTGTGCATGCAGGCGCCTGTGTTCGGCATTTGAAACGGGCCTGATGGGCCACTCAAAGGGACACAGGTTTGAATGTTTTCGTTTTCAAAAATGAGAGACACTTGACCAGGATTATAGCCTATGGGCAGGGGCGGATTAACCAGTAAACACGGTACACACTGGTTTACATAAAACAAGGTATGCACTGCATTACTTGTGTTCACTTACTAATCTATAGTGAACAACTTCACATGGGTTTCACTACATCAAAGATGTGAAAAACCGGGTGAAATTGTTCACTACAGTTTAGTAAATACGTACAAGTAAGTAAGCCAGTGTGTACTTTGGTTATCGGGTAATCCAGCCCTGTCTACGGTGAAAGAACACGTAGAACCAGAGAGATGGCAGATCCCGGAGACAGAGGGGATGGCTGATAGAACAATGTTTCTGAGAGTGAGCTTACCAAAAACCAAACCCATTGCCGTTGAGGTGATTCTGACTCATAGTGACCCTATAGGACAGAGTAGAACTGCCCCACGGGGTTTCCAAGGCTGTAAATCTTGGTGGATTTGAACCACTCACCTTTCGGTTAGCACCTGAGCACTTAACCACTGTGCCACCAAGGCTCTTGGGAGTGAGCTTACTCACTCCCAAATCTATGGCCGATCAGGCAGTAGAAATTGGAGGAGACAGCCCAGGGCTTGACAGTGAATTTGAAAACTGCAAGCAAAAGAAAATAACTGAAGTCATGGGCATGGTGAGATTGTCATGGGAGGGCAAGTTGAAGATGGATACATAAAAACAAACTTAGATATGGAGACCAGAAAGGAAGAAGTTGAGAGAAAATCCACAGATGTGTAGTCAGACTTACATTTCTCACTTTAGAAATTCAGAATTAAATTTTATGTCCCAGGAATTTTAGGATGAAACACATGTAAGCATTCCTCTATCTTATTAAGGGTCTTATAAGAACTATGTTTAACAAAATTATAGAAATCTTTTGCCAACGTCAGTGTTTGGAACTCTAGGGTCTATTTGTAGTGATTTAAATTTTTACAATAAATTTTTTAAATCTGAGACCGTTTACATATGCAAGGCTTAGTTCAGTCCTTTACCCAAAACTTGGGGAAATCACTTATTAAACTTTGTAAATATGCAAGATACAATTTCTTGAGCCATGCCCTAACCCTATTAAATTATTATCTACAGAAAAAAACAAAACAAAAAGAAACAATCAAACCCATTGCTGTCGAGTTGATTCCAGCTCATAGCAACCCTATAGGACAAAGTAGAACTGCCTCAGTGTTTCAAAGGAGCGGCTGATGGATTCAAACTGCGGACCTTTTGGTTAGCAGCCGTAGTTTGTCGTAGCTCTTAACACTGCATCACCAGGGCTCCATCTACAGAGTGGAGGCTAGTAACTAATGTTTTAACAGATGTTTCAGATGATCCTTATACACCAAAAGAATACTAAGCCCCAAATTGCTCTTTCCTCTCTCAGACCTGTGTGTAGGTCTATGGGAGTCATGCAGAGAGAAAGGTCATTTAAATTCCATCCTTTCAACAAATATATGGAAGACGGGTCTGTAAAAATAGAACATCTTAATCACTTTGCTAACTTGTAAAAACGTATATAAGCATTTCGTAGAAGGGGACAGGGAAGCACCAATAACTGATGTAGAAATTCTTGTCATCCTTGGTGAGAGGAGGTTCAGAGTCAGGAATTATTTTATTTAGAAAATAAAGAAATCTGAAAACTCTCACACCTCAGGTATTTTGGAACAATTTATACATTTATATGTTTTTACTATTTCTTATTTTAATTGCCTTTTATGAGACTCATTATAGGGCAAGAACTTTGGGTTTATATATAGGAAGAATATAGTGCAAGACATTAAATTTCAAGCCAGTAGGTGATGGTTCTCAGTCTTTTTGACTGGATTGTCAGGTTTATAAGCAGATCTGCTCCAACAGATCACAAAAAAGAAGAGTGGTTCTAGAACAATTGGAAGAGGTGCTCATGGACGATTTCCTATCAAAGTCGGTTTTTAACTATACATATGATTTGTTTTGAATAAGATACCTTCCAGAACATTTATTTTGTTTTATTTAAATATTATATATTTAGCCATTTCATTTTTTTCCCCTGTTCAACCTATTATTTTCTATGAAAAAATATTGCCAACCAACTGTTTTGCCAGCCCTAGAACTTTTCAAGAACACAATACCCTGTGGTTGGCAAGGGATTCCTGTAATTATTTCAGGCAGGAAAATAAACATTTTTACACACACTCTTCATTACCTTAAAGAAAATAGGACAAGTAACTGAAAACGCTTTAGTAAGTGTGGCAGCATGAAGTATTAACAATTTAATGGAATAATTTCCCCTTGCCATTCCCTCTACCCCTTCTGGTGGGGCAGAAAAAAGAAGAAAAGAAAAGAGGATCTGGCTGCTTCCTTGGATGAATGCCATGAGGGCATTGTGAAGGATCTCAGCCTTGGGGGCAGCCATCAGAGCTCCTTAGGTTGAGCTAATGACCATCTCTGTAATCGCTGTCGACTGTTCCATCAGCAATTCCAGATGATAGTGAAGGATAAATGTGTCATGATGTTGTGCTCAAACGAGGAACAGTGAGAAGGCAACCACAATGGAATAGGAAGAAACTGGGTCCTCTCTATTTTCTATGGATCTTGTAATCGTGGAGTCTTGTACAAATCCCTTGAAGAAGATGGGAGGAAGTACCAATAAAGACTGGTATTCATCCTTTTCCCGATGTGGTGGGGCTCAGATGCTGGAATAAACTGAGCTTTATAGAAATATGAATCAAATAATTCTAGCACCTCAAGTATAACATGTTACATATGATGATGGATGTTGCTTACCATTTCATTTCTTCTTTTTTTATTGCTGAAAGATATATATATAACACAACATTTGCCAATTCAAGATTGTTCACCCGTACAATTTAGTGACTCCAGGCTTTCACAAGATTTGTTTTATTTTTGGAGAGGGAAAGTTTTGATTTTAAGGCTTTGGTTTTACCTACAGGAAGATGAGGCTTTCTCTTCATCCAGTGTGGGAAAAAGAGGGAAAGATTGTGGAAATGGGTCTGAGCAAATGTGGAAGTGACACTATTGTGGAAAAGATCAATGCAAATTTTGATACCAGAAGGTTTTTGAGAATTATTGAGCTTATACAAATTCTGCTTTTAGGGCTAAATTAGCACTATCTGGAGCCAATAAAGAACAAAAACAAAAACAAAAACCCAAGACCATTGCCGTCGAGTGTATTCTGACTCACAGCGACCCTACAGGGCAGAGTGGAACTGCACCATAGGGTTTCCAAGGAGCTACTGGTAGATTCAAACTGCTGACCTTCTAGTTAGTAGCTGATCTCTTAACCACTGCGCCACCAGGGCTCCTCTGGTTCCAATAAAGACTGGTATTGATCCTCTTCCCTATCTGTGTGGTGGGGCTCAGATGCAGGGATAGTTTGAACTATATAGAAATATGAATCAAATAATTCTAGCACCTCAAGTATAATGGAGCAATCTGTACATGTTAGAATTTTTCTTTTTGCATATTTTGTATTGCTATTAATATAATAGGTTTCTGTGGAGAGCATGTATGAAAATACCAGTGGGGGGAGAAGAGTTTGTTTTTTTTTTTTTAACTGATTAAAATGTGTGGAACTGCTATGATGTTTTCCTCTGTGTTTCCTTTGGCTACAGATAATCCCACAAAGCTAACTCAGTGACGCACACGGGCAGCTGATAACAGCTGACACATGTAGATCTTAAGCCAAGTGTGTATTATCAGAAAACGAGCTAAAAACCCCATAAAACTCCCCGCTGCCCTACTTGAAAGCATTTCTGTTAAATTCTCTTAATGACACAGTAGATGATATTTTTAATTTTGTGTGCTAAAACACTTCAAGTGAAATATGGATATGATCCAGAGATAGAACGTAAGTACTAATGCACTTTTCAATAGCAGAATATCTGAGAATTGCATAAAATTAGTATCATTCACTAGAATTGGCACTTAACCATTGGACCGTCTGTATTTGTCTTTTAGTTTTAATTTTAATATTTTAATCAAAATTAAACATGAACAGAATTTTAAAAGTCAAATTAATATTGTAATTAAATGAAAAGTAGCAGTTCTCTGCATTTCTCCACAACACAGATTCCTGCTCCGTAGAGACTACCACTTTCAATCATTTTAGTTGTTACTTCTATTGATTGTTTTCATACTTTTAAATAACCTCCTTATCCTGCTATTTCTTTATTTTTTATTTTAAGAAATCATCTAATGACGTCACATTATAGAAGATATAGTTTTGGTCTCTTCCACCCTCCTTTCCTTTGTTCACACCTCTCTTTTCCCAGCTTTCCAATACAGTTTTTGGTTGAATCATATTTTTCTTAGGTAAAGTCAGCATTTATGATGATTATGCAGGTATAATTCAGGGCGGAACCATAGTGAAGTATGACTGTATTTCTTTCTTGTTTTGCCTACTAATTGTCTTTTGTTCTCTTAGTTTTCTGTACACCTACCATGAATTTATTCCCAAATTCTCCAACAGGACTATGGATCTCCTCTTATCTCTCAACATGTTCAAACACATCACGTGTGGTGCCCACAGAGAGGTGCCACTCAGAAGTCTTTCGAGAGAGCCTGCTGTCGCAGCTGATGCTCCTGGGAATGCTTGGATCACACTTTCCCTGGGTTGCTCCCAGCCAATGACTGAGTATGGCAGGGGCACTAGGGCCCATTTCTGCTCTAGTACCAATGAGCAACCTTTGCCTGGGGATTCTCCACCCTACCAACTTGGCCAAAACATTCTCAGAAATGTGCTATGATCTCGGGATTTTCCTACCCAATCCTTCCTTCCCTGTCTCCTTCCTTGGATGTTATATCTGTATCGCAGTCTGATGATTCTCCTCGCCTGCTCCTGTTCCATCCTGTGTTATCATTCACAGACATTTCCCCCAGTAAGTTTCTTGTACATCTAATCCCCTCTTGGTACTTCTTTCTTAGAGGACTTAAACTGACATGGGGGATACTAGGAGGAGTTTGAGAAAACAGATGCTAAAATGAGGTTTGGGGACTGGTTTGCTCATTGCTCAGCTAGTAAGGAAGACCCCATATTGAGAGGAATGTGGGTTGGATGGTCTCTGGTACAAGTTGGAGGCCCAATTGCTTAAGATTTCACTAATGATGATTTCAGAAACCAGATAGCCAGAGTTGGCTGACTATTGCTAAGTTGTATTGATGTCCTACAAAGACTAATGAGAAATTGATGATGGTTAACAAACAGTTAAGAGCTAAGCGTGAAAGCCAGAGGGACTTTTTAGTAGCTTACAAGGAAGCCCTTATCATCTACAGTGGAGGAACATACACAGCTGAGAAGCAGACACAGGATTTGGTAGTTAAAGTCACAAAGCCTCAGAGATGTTTAAATAGTCAGCCAACTCAGGTTTCTAGAAAACCTGAGACTTTGACACACGGGATGGAGGTGTCTAGGAGAATGTGCCTGAGTATTTTGGGCTCTACAGAACCCTTGAACCCTCATAATTTAACAGAGGTGGCCCACCTCTCCCCAGCAAGGACTAGTGCTTCCCCTTGCAGGAAGATGCTGCAAAGCCTTCTTACCCACAGAGCAAAAGATACCCCCCTCAGGGGCTGGTTCCACCTCCTCTCCTGGCTAACGGGTCTATAAAACCAGTTGCTGTGGAGTCAGTTCCGACTCATGGTGGCCTCACGTATGTCAGAGTAGAACTGTGCTTCATAGGGTTTTTAATGACTGATTTTTTAGAAGTAGATTGACAGGCCTTTCTTCCAAGGCACCTCTGAGTGGACTTGAACTGCCAATCTGTCGGTTAGCAGCCGAGCACGTTTAATCGTTTGCACCACCCAGGGACTCCAAAAGGCCTGTAACTAGGGTTAAATCCCAACACAACTCCACTGGGGATGTGCTGGGCCTGATAAGAACCAAAAACAAATGATCAAAACCCAAACTCATTGCCATCCAGTCGATTCCAACTGATAGTGACCAGATAGGACAGAGTAAAACTGCCCCATAGGGTTTCCAAGGCTGTAAATCTTTACCAAAGCAGACTGCCATATCTTTCTCCGTAGGAGCAGCTGGTGGTTAGCAGCCAAATACTAAACCACTGCACCACCAGGGCTCCTTCCGGGCCTGATAAAAGAGGGAAAAAGTTTCACACGAAAGGAACAGCAAGAATTAGCTAACAGGTACTGGCAGGAG
Source organism: Dugong dugon (assembly GCA_030035585.1). Classification (NCBI taxonomy): domain Eukaryota; kingdom Metazoa; phylum Chordata; class Mammalia; order Sirenia; family Dugongidae; genus Dugong; species Dugong dugon. The sequence goes on from CM057464.1 coordinate 158,214,869, forward strand.
CCAGAGGAGTACACTTGGGATTGGATTTTGAGGGTACTTGATCAAGGGGGCCCAGAAGTGAGACTGGATATACAACAATGTATTGACTTGGGGGAAACTCTTGGGACATGGGATTTAACACTCAGGCAAGGACCCCAGGTGATTGAGCAAAGTTGTTACTAGGGTAGATCTTCGAAACCTGAAAAAGCAATGGTCTGAGTGAAGCGGAAATGGCCGAGAAAGGAAAACAAAGGATAAGGGAAGGGAGCACAGAGTGAAGATTTGTGTCAGATCTTAATGCCCACCGGAAAGCATCCACCATAGAAGAGGCACTGCACAACCATGTAGATGAAATGACTCTGGCAGTTGATGTTACCTAGACTTCAGCATCCGCTACCCTAAAACTGTTGTGGTAAGGACGTGAACTCAATGGCTATGGTGTCAGAGATCGAGGACTTGCATAGGCTTGAAATCATGGACTCCCGCTTACCAAGGTTGACTCAGCTACTGCTGCCTCTGATCATTCAGGTTACCAGAAACTGGGACCTGTGCTGAGAGCTTGATATAATACTATTACTCAATTACACTAAGCAGTCACTTGGTAGCAAGTTAACCACACTGGACCTCTAATATCCTAGAAGGGCTGCCAACACATTGAGAAACAAGAGAACATGATATACTTGGTAAATTAACCCTTCAAACATTCCAGTATTGAGGAAAATTATACATGATTGCCTGGAATCTAATTTTAATCGTTTAAAGGGAGTGAGGATATTTCGTAGTATTAGTTTTCTTTTAGTCACATGACATTTTTCCAATACCTGAATGCCTGCTTTCTAGAGAAAATCCTTTTGAATCAAGAGTAAGAATGAATTCAAAGAGACTTAAAAGGAGAAATTCTACCCTGATTATCTCCTCTCCTCTGAGAAGGGGAAAGGAATTTCTAGGAAATTATTTTTGTTCCATCTTCCTCATGGAATCAATGAACTGTTCCATCATGACAAAATGAAAGCCATCAATGTAGCACTGCTATGCCCTGTCTGGCTTCCAGTGTTCCTCTCATATTAAAATTGCTTTCTAAAAGTACTGAAAAATTTCTCTCTTTTTACTAGGCTGGCAATTTCATACTTGTGAATTACCCAAATTTAGACTCCCAAGACTCTTAAGTGGCTACATGTTCTCAAAGAGTCATTGAACTCACCAGGGTTTGCTCACAGCAACTCATCATTCTTGCCAAGCTCTTGATGAGTAACTCACTCTGCTGATCCATCTCTGTATTTGTTCAAAGATATAAATTGTTCTGAGAAGTGCTCACCTCTGGAGGTCTGTAAAACAGTGCCGCAACTAATTCTGTATTAGTAACTGCTATGGGATAGCACTTACCCTCACGGCCTCATTGCTGCCTCCTAATATGATTTTGGATGTGTTATTTCATTTTTCCCCACAAAATTTCCACATGCACAAGGAGGCCAATAATTTTTGTTCCACTCCAATTGCAACCAATAAAGGAATTAAATCAAAAAAACAAATCATGCCTCTCAAAAATAAAATTAGGTGTGAACACAGAAAAACCCCATGATTTACAAAAAAAAAGTCTTGAGTAATAGTGCTTAATCATAAAATCATAAAAGAAATTGTGTACTATAATCTTAACTTACAGGCTCATACAAGGAAATATCATTTGAGTGTGTGTCAATAAATGACTTCTTAACAAAGAAATATACTACCGTCAATTAAAATTGTTTGTTTTAAAGGATGGGTTAAATGCAACTACCACCGCTCAAACTCACAAGCTTTTTGATTTTTTGCAAACTATATATCAATTAACAAATTATTTCTTCAAAATGAGTACCAGTGTAAACTTTGACTCCACTGAGATATTCTAAATTATGAATCAGTGGTAATTTTACTTTTAAGATTTAAAAATCCTTGAAGATGTTGCTTTTGAATATACAAGAAGGAAAATTACATGCAAAGATATTAACTCGTCTTCCTAATTGCAATAGATTATGCTGGAGTTCCACTTCTAGACTTACTCTGAAAATTTTAATATACTTGAATTAATTTAAATAGCTGTGAGATAATTTATTTACCTGAGTTGTATAAAGCAATATCTCATGTGCCCTCTTATGAAACCAGGTTGCTCATAGGCCAAACATGTTTGCATCGTGGGGCCATTTTTATTGACATATGGTAAAGTGACTGGATTTTGAAATCAGACAATCTTCATTTGTATTACTGATAAAGTTACTAAATATGCTGCATGAGAAAGCTGGAAAATGAATAAGGAAGAACGAAGAAGAATTGATGCCTTTGAATTATGGTGTTGGGGAAGAATATTGAATATACCATGGAATGCCAAAAGAACGAATGAATCTGTCTTGGAAGAATTACAGCCAGAATGCTCCTTAGAAGTAAGGATGGCAAGACTTCATCTCATGTATTTTGGACATGTTTTCAGGAGGGACCAGTCCCTGGAGAAGGACGTCATGCTTGGTAAAGTAGGGGATTAGTGAAAAAGAGGAAGACCCTCAACAAGATGGATTGACACAGTGGCTGCAACAACGGGCTCAAGCATAACAACGATTGTGAGGATGGCACAGGCCCAGGCAGTGTTTCATTCTGAAGTACATAGGGTCGCTATGAGTCAAAACTGACTCGACCATACCTAAAAACAACAGTAACAACAATACTGAGAAAAATGCTTGGTCCCTAATTAGTAAACATATGTTCAATGAGTAAGAAATGAACTGGATAAGTAACATACTGTCCCTTACCCATAAAAATAAAGGCAATAATAGTTTATTCTCAGGATATTATATGATAGAATATAAATATTAGAAATAATATCTGAAGAGTTTAATACAGTGCCTGACATGATTAGTGCTCAGTAAATGGTTTGTAAAAATCCACTTATTTATTCATTGTACTAATATCTTAATAGTACTTACTCTAATTCCATAATTACCTTTTTCTTGCTTTTCTCATCACTCTGTTAATACAAAGTCCCCCTCACTCTAAGTAGACAGACTTACCTTAAACTTCAAAGAGAAAATAGAGGCCATTAGATAGGAATGCCTTCACCATCTGCATCCAAAACTTTCAATTTAACTACAAGCACACTCATCCTTTCACTCTTCCCTCCAGTCACAATAAAATTCTCTCTCCCTTCTCCTGATGATTCCTCCATTCTTTCCTAGCTCCTTGGGGACCACATTTAGTCAGTCACTTATCTCTTCCCTTTCCCATAAGTCTTCAATAAATCTCTCCTGCTCTATGTTCTTTTAAACAGGCTCTCTCATATCAAACAAAATAAACAACTTGACACCACAATCCTATCTGGTTACTCTCCTCTCTCTCATTGCCCTTATAGCTAAACTTCTTGAAGAATCCACTTCTCCATGTGTATTCGGGAAACAATTCTTTGATAGTTCCCAATGGCCTCTCTTCCTGAAAGGAAACACAAAAGAGAGAGGTTAGTGGGACAAACTACAGTCCCCATCCCTGCAGCTGGTCAAAGGGAAGCAACGGAACACTCATCCTCTCCCTCTTCCTCTGTGCATTCAAAATTTCACTTGTATTCAGCTGTCACCTCAGAAAGTCTTGGAGTTAACCTGGAGGTTGACTCAAACCTTTGTTCTTGAGGGGTCTGAGACCTTTTTTCTAATCATAGCTTTCTCAGGCAGGGGTTCTTGCATGTGTCCATTCACAGTTGCAGTTGGGCAATGTAGTGCCAAGAGGATCACCTAGTTCTGTGTATATTCTCCCTGTGCCTATCGTGTAATAGCAGGCCTACCTTTTTCCTGCTGTTTGCCCTTGCCAAACTGGTGACTCCTCTTCTCACTTTTTGCTCTCTGGACACAAGGAATCCAAAGTGCCACGGTGAAAGCCATACTGTGTGCCCTGAAGAGAGTATAGCCCCTTTGGGGACATGGATTTGCAAACTTGCAAAGACGAAAGTTGTGAGGATGGGAAGCACAAAGGCCCCCAGTGGGTCACTGGGAGTGGAGCCACTCCTGCTTCCACCGTTAGTACTCAGGTTCATATATTCTTCCTATCAGGGACACAGTGTCATAGAGATCTCCTCAGGTACTGCATTCTGGGGGATGGCACCCCATCCTTGCAGAATATTGCCTCCAAACTAGCACTTCAGCTGTTTCTTTAGAAGGCCATTCCAACACTGTATGAAGCTGACTGCTTCTAGATGGTGCACTATGTGAATGGACCTGTGGATATCCTGCTGGCCAAGGCTATAGTGCAGGCAGTTCAGCCACCTGGCTCTTGTGTCAAAGAGACTGTAGTAGTGTTTAAAGTATTTATGGGAGGTCAGAATGCTGGCACAAGCCCTGATAAGAGAATTAGAGAAAAGACTCCTATCTTTGATTTGAGATGTAGCTGGAATGGAAATATGGCTCACTTGTCTTCTACCTCATGGCTCCTCCACCACCAAGAAAGTTGGCAGGAACTTGCACATCTCAGAAGGGTGAGTGAGTTAAAATCCCCGAGAGCAGCCTTTGACTAGTTTTGGGAAAGAAATGGATGGATAAATGCTCCTCCTGCTTTCTTCCTTCTGGTGTACAATTCTGAGAGACAGTCAATAAAATTTTCAGAAGGTCCCAGCAGAGTAAAGTGTCATGCCCACTGGGAAAAATCAAATCCCAGTTCTCAGCCACTTCTGTTCTGATAACAGCTGCACATACAGCACCTCTTCCTCTGACTCTAACAACCTGGAATTAGGTCAGACCTCACAAGTTAAAGGGCACAGTCCTCCAGACTGCCAAGACTATCCAAGACCCTAGTGGCAAGCTTGGGAGTCCCCACAGCACCCTTACTCTGACCTGCTGACTACAAATTTGGGAGTTTTCCATTACCCCTTCAGGATGCCAGCCATAAGCTCAGGGGCCTCCAGACCCTTCACTTTTGACCTGGTAGCTCCCACTGCTCCCTTGGGCTCAGTAATTCACTACAGTGACTCATAGAACTCGTAGAAAGTGCTACACTTATGATTACAGTTTTACAGGAAAAGGATACAAATCAAGAGATGCATAGGGTGTGGTCTGGGAGAGTTCCCGATGTGTGTCTTCCATGTTCCCAAAAGCTGGGGCTACCCTCCCAGGAGTTACCCAGAGCAGATTCTGCTTGGTGCAGTTTCTCGTAAATAAAGACACACCGAGGTGAGAAGGGAGGAAGAGCATTTATTGTAAGCGCACAGGCAAAGAGCAAGGAGGTGTATACCTCAAATCGAGCTCCCTGAACAAAGGGAGGCATAACCTTTTGTACTGTCTCTCACAAGGAACTATATACAAACATTACGGACTACATAGGTTATCATGGCGTGCAGGTGCAGTAAGATAAATTGCATTTTTTTTTTTTTTTGGTCATATAGGCTAGTAAACTGGGTTTGACTGGCTTAAGCCACACGCAGTGCTTTGGGGACAATGGACAGGAGGCGGAAGGTCCCCCTTGGTCTGAGCAGCTGCTAATTGAGCCACCCTCATCCCACACTCATTGCTATCACTTGAGATTTTGCTTGATAATGGCTAAGCAGCTCCTGGCTGCATTGGCTAGCACAGGTGCATCCAACCAGGAAGCCCAGGGAGCTTCCTGGTCCACAGTCTTTATTAGGGCCTCATTAACTAGGCATGATTGATTCAATCAGCCCACCTCCCTTGAGCTTTCCTAATATCACGGCCTGTCAGGTCCCAGCTCAGTAACCTCATTAGCATAAGCCCTTAGGTGTGGTCTCGAATCCTCAAAGACACTTCAGTCACTGGGGAAAATCCAAGGTTTTACAGGTTATCTCACGAACCAACAACAAAGACCAAATTCTTTGGGTAAAGTTAGTGTAAACCTCACAATGCCCTATAGCCAAAGACCACCTGGAATACACCTGTAATTGAACAAGTTGGTTTTAATTCTCCTTGCAAAAAAGGGATGACATACACTATGGGAAGCCATGGTGTATCTCTATATAAGAGGATGCTAGAAAGGACTTAAAGGATTTTTGGCTGTCTTAGGCATTTTGGGGAGTGTCCAAGAAAGGTGGGGCTTTGATCTGGATTGGATGCTGTCAGGAAGTGAGGGTAACTCTATGATTGGATATCTTAAGTCTTATCTATAAAGTGAGAGGAATAGAGCAAGGCTAAATCTATAATTTGCATGTATCCTAGCTGCTTTGGAGTATGTGTACTCCCAAAAAATAGGATACAAATCCCAAATAAATACAGGGTTCTGATAGTTCAGTAAATTTTTTGGAATCCAGTAGTCTTGGGCATGAAAGGTTAGATGTCTTTACTAAAATAAAAATGAGTTGTATATTCTGTACAACCTTCAATATTCCATAAGCCTGCTTAGATTTTGGAGGTAACTTATTCTACGTATGGAAGAAGTAGTCAGTCACTCGTATTGGCCAGGCTAGGAAGATACTTGGTTACTTTTTGGTTTGGACAATGTTCATGTTTTTATCTGGATTCAGATATGATTATGAAGTGGTCTTTTTGTTCTGATCCATCACAATTACTAAGTGGCCTTGTCTGGTATTTATATTATGTGAAATTGTTTATGTCCAATAGGGGAGCACTGAAAGCTAGCTGTGAGTGCCAAGCCAGCTCTTAACGAAACCAAAGTCTAGTTGATAATTCCAGGCCAGTTCCTATCTGTCAGGGATTGCTTTTATCTTTCTCAAGAGCCACTGTTGTTCACAGCAATGACCTCAACAAAACAGCTTTAGACTGTCTTTTGATCCTTCCCTGTTTCATTCTTCCTGGTCCCTCACTCCTGTTCCTTGGGATGGAAATTTGGCTCATTTCTCTTTATGCTAATCTGTGCCCTTATCATTCTTCAGGCTATACTTCCAGGCTAAATCATACTTAAACCTATTGCCATCAAGTTGATTTTGATTCATAGTAACCCTATAGGACAGAGTAGTACTTCCCCATAGGGTTTCCAAGGCCATATGTCTTTATGGAAGCAGCCTGCCACATCTTTCTCTCACAGAGCAGTTGGTGGGTTCCAACTGCCGACCTTTTAGTTAGCAGCCATGAGCTTAACCACTGTCCCACCAGGGCTCCTTAACCCTTTTTTTGGGAAAAAGTATTCCAAATCATGTTCTCCTTTTGAGAAAAAGCTATCTATAATGAACACTGTGCTATGTGATCCATTTGACTATAAAGTCAGGGAGGCTCAGCTACACTCCATAATTAAGTGGATGTAATGTATTCTCAAATAGGACTCAATAGATCTGGAAACAAATGTAACTTTCATGAACAGGCTATTTTCTGGAGAGGCTACATTTCACACTTACACAGCATAAAAGTTACTTTACCAAAAGTTTTTAGCAGATGACCGTTGTAGACCTCCTAGATTGAAAAGTTGTACAGTAAAGAAATTTGTTTGGAATAAAAAAAAAAAATCAATAAAATTTGGAAAGATGTAAATTTATAGGTGGTTATAGGGTAATAATATAAGCTCCGAAAATACGAGAATGCTTTTCTTATTTAATTTGAAAAGCCAAGTTGTTTGAAAGTCAGGGAGTAAGTACTTTGCAAGAATATGAATATTCTCAGAATTTTAATATGATATATTCCTCACTGGTGTGGCTTGAGATATAAGAACCACAGGGTCAGTTCTTAATGATTGTGTTTTAGGCATTTCTTTCTCCGTCTGTGAGGAGATGATGAAAATGAGCAATGCAAGATAAATAAAGGTGTTCTAATCTAAATAGGTCTAACACTACTGGGGATTTTATAACACTTGGGTTTTAATTTCAAACAAGTTATTCTGCCTGACCATAGCTTTTTCATTGCAGATTAGTATTAATATCTGACATATCAGATTATTAGATATTCATAACAATTTATTCCTTTAGATAGTGTGGTTTATTATTTTTATTTAATAAATATCTATTGAAAGACTTTGATGGGCCAAGTGCTCTTCTGGTTGTGGAAATATAGATGATAACAAGGCAGACAAAGTCCCTGTTCTCTTGGAGCATGAGTAATTTCATGGGGAAAGGTAGACAATTTTTAAAAATTAAGAAGAAAATATCAGATAGTGATGAGTAAGTGCTGTGATAGAGAGTGACTTGGGGGCTCCTTTGGAGTCCCTGGGTGGTACAAATTGTTAATGTGCTCGGGTGCTAACCAAAAGGTTGGAAGTTTGAGTCCACCCAGAGGTGCCTCAGAAGAAAGTCCTGGCAATCTAGTTCCAAAAAATCAGCCATTGACGACTCTATGGATCACAGTTCTATTCTGACACACAAGGGGTTGCCATGTGTTGGAATCAATGACAACTTGTTTGGTTGGTTCGTCAGGGAAGTCAGGGTAGTCAGGGAAGACCCCAAGGGCAAGCAGGAGCCAGCTCTGAAAGATCGGTGAAAGAACTTCCCAGACAGAGGGAACTGATGGAGCAAAAGCTACCAGCCAAGAACCAAGAACCAGGCTGTCCAAGGAAGAGATGACACAAACCACAAACTGAGTTGTCCAGACAAAATAATCGAGAGACTACCAAGCACACCCCCTTCTGCTGGCTAGGCCCCAATCCCAGCCTTACAAGACACATGTATGACTAGTTTTTATTAGCTATCTTACAAGGATGGCAGAAACAACAGAACTGACATTCCTGCGTAGTAAAACAGGAGCTTGGTCTGTGGGTGACTTGGAGAAGCTTAATAATAGAGCTTCGGCTAGTTTGATAATTAATAGATTAATTCTGTTAACTCTCAGTTAATGCTTACTCTTAGATGAAAACCCTAAAGGAGAAAGAATACACCAAAGATGACATGGAACTCAGCTTCTTGTTAGCACTTGTTACTGAGAAGACATTTGACTTAGCACACAGGCTAAATGCTGTTTGCTCTTTGTGGGGTTTATTTGGAGGGCCACTCTTGGGCATGTTTATATCACAAGCACATTCCAGAGGCACTGGCCCAGGCCTGTTATTTCTACCTTGTAGCTCACGTGGTTTAGCTTTGGTGCTGATGTGCGTAAATGTGGTTGTTTCTGTGGCTTCTGGAGAGTTACAGATTATGCAAAAGGTCACACAGGGCAGTTTATCTTTCCAGATATAGAACAAAGTAAAAAACTCTCTAGAATGTTGGTGCTTAGCAAACTAAGCTTGTATGTTTAATTTGCCTTTCCAAGGTTAAAAACAAAAACACTTAAAAATAAAATCAGACATCATTAGCTCAGAATAATACTCTTGAGCCTATAGAGAAAACAAACAAAAATAAAAGCTCTCAATTATGTCTGCTTCTCTTATCTCTATCTTTTTATAGTATTTCTTAGCTATACTTTTCCTAAATCCTGAGTATATTTTGTGTTGTTTTTGATGTGAGAACGGATAAAAAATATATTATACATCTTCAGTGTATAGTTAACTGATGGAAAAAGAGAAAGACAAGTGGTAACTCAGCAAGGAATAAGTGAGGTTGTAAATCTGTTGGTAATTCAAGGATATTTAGAAATACCTCATTAGAAGGTTAATTAAAAAGGTATCCTAGTGGAGCTAGTAAATTAATTGTTTCCAACCTCAAAATCTCCTTTAAATATTCTCAGAGAAATTAAGATTTTAGTGAGGGAGGGTCCCCTTTATGGGAGGTTCCCTTTATGGTTAGTTCTGTCTTAGGGAGCAAGGTGCATCTTTTGTATTCTCTTTAATTGCAAAATATTTTGTTTCTTATTTATTTATTACTTATTTTTAAATAAATGGATTTTATTTTTTAGAAGAGTTTTGGTTTACAGAAAAACTGAGCAGAAAGTATAGAGAGCTCTTTATCTCTCCCCCACAGTTACCCCTACTATGAATATCTTACATTAATATAGTACGTTTATTACAATTGATGAACCAGTATTGATACATTATTATTAATTACAGTCCATAGTTTACATTAGGGCTCACTCTTTGTATTATAAAGTTCTATGGATTTTGGCAAAGGCATAATGTCATGTATCTACCAGTATGGTAGGATACAGAATATTTCACTGCCGTAAAAATCTCCCATGCTCCTCTTATTCATCCCTTCCTCCCTCAATATTTGTTTTTAAAGAAACAAACAGACACTTAGAAGTAATAGTTTCCAACTATTTGTAGAATAGGAAGCTATGTTGCTTACTTGTAGTGATTCTCAACCCTGGATACACATTAGAATCTCCTAGCTTTGTGTATCTCAAACTTCAATGTGTATATAAATCATCTGGCCATGTTATTAAAATACAGATTTTGATTCAGAACGTCTGGAGTGGGGCCTGAGATTCTGCATTTCTAACAAGCTCCTAGGTGATGTTGCTGCTGGTCTTACCAGTTGCTATAGAGTCATGGTAACCCCATATGTGTTGGAGTAAATCTATGTTTCACAGGATTTTTTGGAAGTAGGTCACCAGGACTTTCTTCCGAGGCATTTCTGATGTACTCCATCCTCCAATCTTTTGGTTAACCTCTGAGTGTGTGAATCGTTTGGGTCACCCAGGGAATCCATGGATGATGCACAGTCAAGGCAAAAGCACAGTTCTAATTCTGCACAGGAAAAAAGAAGTAGTCAAAATTAGAAGGAGCCCTGATGGTGCAGTGGTTAAAGCACTCGGCTGTTAACTGAAAGTTCTGTGGTTGGAACTCACCAGTCGCTCCTGCATTCTGTTCTATTTGATTATTTAAATTTAATTTGTCAGAGGTTTGAAATTTAAAGACATGAATTCTTACCATTTTATTAAATAATGTTTGAAATATATACACTATTGTATTTCATAAACTATATTAACAACTAGAACCGAATTAAAGATATTACCAAGAAGATATTTTACACTTTTACTTACATTCTTCCTGTAATCTAGACCTGATCTCTTTTAATGTCAGTGATGACAGTGGAGTAGTGAATCTGAATTTTTGAAGGTATCCACTTGCAGCTAAAGGGAAAATCTGACCTGAAGATAGGCCAGAAGCTCTTATTAAGAATTATTAAAGCTTTCAGAAGAGTTTTTTCAGTATTCAGCTATTTCAATAGGTTTTATTATCTAAAATAAAATTACAGTGACTTGTAAAATTGTTCACTGAAAACTTCATCTACTTTGTAAATAGAAAATACTCTCAGTTTTGAATAAGTATAAAGATTAAGAAGAATAATTTCAAAATCTACAACTGTGAAAATGTTGAAAATCCTTGATTTAGCTCTATTTTCAGTTTCTAAATAAAAGCTTTGAAGAATAGATCCAGTGCAAAATAAAGTATTTCATATTTAAAGGAAAAAATTCCTTTATGATTTATTTATAATGTTATTTATTTGAGAAGCATTGCTCAAAGAGTATATAACTGTCTACTCAAGAGAATTAATTGAAAATTGACTGAATTAATAAGACAGTTTAATACTATGGCTAGTTACAAAATCAATACCTTTCTTATACAAAGAGTAACCTGTTAGAAATTCTGATGGAAAAGGGTCCTTTTATAGTAGCAGCACAGGAGCTGTCTTGGTTATCTAGGGCTGCCGTAACAGAAATACCACAAGTGGATGCCTTTACCAAAGAGAAATTTATTCTCTCACACTCTAGGAGGCCAGAGGTATGAATTCAGGGTGCCAGCTCCAGGGGAAGGCTTCCTCTCTCTGTTGGCTCTGGAGGATGGTCCTTGTCATCAATATTCCCCAGTCCAGGAGCTTCTCAGTGCAGGGACCCTGGGTCCAAAGGATGCGCTATTCTCCTGGCTCTTGTTTCTTAGTTGTATGAGGTCCCCACATCTCTCTGCTCACGTCTCTCTTTTATATCTCAAAAGAGATTGGCTTAAGACACAGTCTAATCTTGTAGATTGAGTCCTGCCTCATTAACATTAACTGCCATCAATCCTGCCTCATTAACATCATAGGATGATCACATCAGATGGCAAAATGGTAAATGATCACACAATACTGGGAATCATAGCCTAGCCAACTGACACATATTTTAGGGGGACACAGATCAATCCATGACAGGAGTCCTGGTAACGTATTGGTTTAGCACTCACTGTTAACTGAAAGGTTGGTGATATGAACCCACCAGAGCTCTGAGGAAGAAAAGACCTGGCAATCTGCTCCAGTAAAGAATACAGCCTTGTAAACTCCTATAGGCAGTTCTACTCTGTCCTATAGGGTCACTATGAGTCAACAACAACAACACAGTAGCAACAAAAATTATAAAATGCCTAAGAACAAATTTCGGTAGAGATATGAAGGATCTAAATGATTAAAATTTCCAAAATATTAATGAGATTAGAATAATACTTGGATAATTGAAAAGACATGCTGTGTCTACAAATGAGAAGACTAAATATCATAGCATATCCATTTTCTTTAAATTCATCAGATCCCAATAAAATTTTTTTGAAAGCTCTGACACATTACTTTGGAAAATTAATCTGGAAGAATAAGTTTCTAAAATGGCCAACACAGATTTTTGGAGGAAAAAAAAAAAAGAGTAACAGATGTGGACTTGCTCACTAAGGTTTAAAATTGTATAAAGCTAATAAAAATTAAACACTTATATAGAAATAGACTAATAAATCAATGGAACAGAACATCTAGGAACAAACCCAAGCATTCTGGGAGAATTTAGTACATGATAAAAATGTTATTTTAAATCAGTGAAATAAAGATGAATTATCTAGTGAATGGTCTTGGAACAACTGGTTATTTTGAAAAAAAGAAAGTTAGATTCTCTGCTTCATATATTTACACCAAAGTGTACTCCCGACACAATAAATATTTAAGTGTAAAAACAGAAACGATGTAAGTACCAAAAGAAAATATATGTGAATGTTTTTAAAATCTTGGGGTAGAAGGAATGTGTCCCAAAGTAGGTCACCAAAGGCAGAATTAATCAAAGGAAATACTGATGGATTTAACTACATGAATTTGCAACGTTTGTGTGTTAAAATCAGCATAAAAGATGAATAATAAACTATGAAATTATTACAGGATACATAATAGATGAGATGTATCTTCAATATATAAGGAGCTATTACATAGAAATAAAAACGAAATGATGGCTGACGTGAGTGTAGAAACCATAAAAGAAGAAATGTAAAGGCACAACATACATAAAAAGTAACCAAATAAATTAAAATTAAAGAAGGGGATACTGTATCAGTCACTGCTTCTGTGTAACAAACACTTCCAAAACTCAATGGCTTAGAATAATTATTTGTCTTTTGGCTACTCTAGGAAGATTTGAGCTTATTTCACTTGTTTCGGTGTGTAGGCTGGGGACTCTCTCTAGGATGCACTTGGCTGGAATGGTTTAGATGGGACAGTTATGCAACATGTGTCTTTCCTATTCAACCAGGACTCCTGAATCACTTATCTTTTTCCTGGGGCCAGTAGACTAGTGCATGCATGTCCTTCTTTTGGCAATGGAAAAAGTGCAAGAGATCAAATCCAGTTGGCAAGTGTTTTCAAGCCTCTGCTGATGTCGCATCTGCCAACATTCCACTGGCCAAAGTATATGATACGACCAAACTCAGAATCAAGGAGTAAGGAAATATATTTTGCCTTTCAATAGGAGGAACTATGAAGTCACATGGCAAAGGACATGGATACAGGGAAAGATAATAATTTGGGGCCATTAATATAATTTACCAAATACCATCTTGCACATTAGACTAATAGAGATTTTTTTAAAAGAGTTATCAAGAGTGTGAGGAAATGGGTACTCCCATGCACTGCAGCTGGTTAAGAGTGTAAATGGATAATATGCTACCTGGAGGGACAATTTAAGAGTATATTTCAAAATCCTTGAAGGTGTGTATTCTTGACCTAGCGGTCCCATTTTTAAGAATTTACCCCAAGAAAATAATCAATTAAATGTGCAAAACTGTGTAAGTATAAACGAGGCTAGTGTAGAGGCAGTTCTACATGGAAGGCTACACTTGTTTTTTGTACTTGATTGGTATTGTAGCTGTTACATATTTTAAATACCCTCTCTGAGTACAAGGATATTAATCACTGAATTGTTTGTAAAATAAATACTTGGAAATGATCTAAGTTTCATTAATATAAAATTGATAAAAAATCAATGTTGGTACATCCACATAATGACTTACTAAAGAATCATTAAAATAATGATGCTTATTTATATTGTCATGAAAGAAATCCATACTATATTCATTAAGTGAAAAGTAGGGGCCTGTTTCAATAATATATATGATTATGTATGTGTTAAAAGCAGTCCCTAGGTGGCACAAATGGTTAAACACTTGGTTGCTAATGGAAAGGTTGGTGATTCAAACCCAATCAGAGGAATCTTGAAAGAAAGGCTTGGCAATCTGCTTCCGAAAGGTCACAGCCATGAAAACCCTATGGAGCAGTTCTACTCTACACACAAGGGGTCACCATGAGTCAGAATCACCTCACTGACAGCTTTTTTTTTTCTTTTTAATATGCTTTAAATATACGAAAAGACGTTCATCAAGGTAGTTATTTCTACATAGAAGATTATGGGTGATTTAATTTTCTTACTATTCCTTTTTTATATTTTCTGTTTGTAGTTTCAGTTAACATGAATTATTTTATAACCATAAAAATCTATTTCTATTTTTAAAAAAATAATACTGAGAATTTCATTATAATTAGCTTGGATGTGAATATATGGGTAATGATATTCTATGTTATGAAGTCAAAACATTACATGGAAAAATAGCTACAGCTCTTAAAAAGGAAAGACTTGTCCACTCCCATCACAAATGATAACCTGTTACCTTTCGAGCAAAAGGACATGACTCTTAATAAAGTTAATACGAAAAACTAAAGTGTATGGAAGATAGACTATTAGTAAGGAAGGTATGAATACTGTTATACTTTTTATATAAACAACATAGCCAGCCATATTTTCATAAAAATAATGCTTCCTTGGTTTTGTAAAATGAGAAAGTATTTCAGGGTTTATGGTAAAGTCATTTTGGAGGTACAGAAGATTGATTTGGAAAAGGTTCCACATTTATTATGTTTTCTATCATGCTTCATAAAAAAACAAGTATGATCTGATGAATGGAACATTGTGAGAAGTCAGAAAATATTCCTGTTTCTCATTATACTTTTCGTTTATCACATGACTTTGATGAAGGACCCTCCTCTCTTAGCATCAGAGTTCATTAATCAACCAAAAGTATGTAGAACACTTTCTTTTCAATGCAGACATTTAATAAACTAAAGAATATTAGTTAAAAATTAAACTCTAAGAATTAACTTATTATAGACTTTTCCATTTTTGGCTACAAAAATCAGACCTTAATCAACCACCATATTTTCTTTACCAAAAAAAAAAGGAGCAGCAGGTAATTTTATTTTATTTTTTAAAGCAAAGAGAGACAATGGGGGGGGGGTGCAAATCAGGAATTCTTCAATTTTTACTGAAAGATCTTTAAATGACTGATTTTGCAAATTTAAACCCAGAAGTTTGCAAACTGTGGTCTTCACAGCCTCTGGTTCTGTAGCGCGCTAACTTGGGGCCCACAGAGAGGGTGGTTGGATGAGGAGGAGGGCAGGCAGAGGAGGCTCCTCACTCCCACCCCCATCCCCATTCCACCACTGCGACTCTGATTTCATAAGTTCTGTACATCAAACTTTCAAATATTTGACTTGAAAAATCAATTTCTACTACAAAAAATAATTTCAAAAAACTTTTTAACTTATTCCATCTCCACAGGATATGGATGAAGAAATTGGTACTCAGAGTGGGCTGTGCTCTCAGCACAGTCATTATTCACATCTGAGAGATGTAAGATTGCATCAAACACCTTTGCATCATTGTCACATTTGGTCATCATGGCAAGTGTCGTGTAGACTGAGGGATATCAGTACCACCATTTGCCAGATAAGGAAACATATTCAGAGGGTTTCAACAACTTGTCCAAGAGATGATACCTCCACCTTCATCCCTATTTCTGCTCCTCTACTCACCCTTCTCCAAAGCACTCTCTATCTGACAGGCTGCCTTCTCGCCATCATGGTCCTCTATACTTGTATATGCCCCAAACCAGGGAAGTTGTCCACTACGTGTCTGTCAGTTTGTCATACTGTGGTGGCTTGCATGTTGCTGTGATACTGGAAGCTTTGCCACTGGTATTTCAAATATGAGCAGAGTCATCCTTGGTGGACAGGTTTCAGCTGAGCTTCCAGACTAAGACTAAGAAGAAGGACATGGAAGCCTAATTCTGAAAAACTGGCTAGTGAAAACCTTATGAATAGCAGCAGAACGTTGTCTGATACAAGTCCAGAACATAAGCTCCTCAGGTTGGAAGGCACTCAAAATACAACTGGGGAAGAGCTGCCTCCTCAAAGTAGAGTCGACTTTAATGACATGGATGGAGTCAAGATTTTGGGACCTTCATTTGCTGATGTGGCACGACTCAAAATGAGAAGAAACAGCTGTGAACATCCACTAATTGGAATGTACAATGCACAAAGTATGAATCTAGGAAAATTGGAAATCGTCAAAAATGAAATGCATAAAGATCAATATCCTAGGCATTAGTGAGCTGAAATGAACTGCTATTGGCTGTTTGGAATCAGACAATCATAGGGTCTGTTATGCTGGTAGTGACAAATTGAAGAAGAATGACGTCACGTTCATAGTTAAAAAGAACATTTCAAGATCTATCCTGAAGTACAATGCTGTCAGTGACAGGATAATATCCACATGCCCACAAGGAAGACCAGTTAATATGACTATTATTCAAATTTACCCACCAACCACTAAGGTCAAAGATGAAGAAACTGAAGACTTTTACCAACTTCTGCAGTCTGAAATTGATCAAACATGCAATCAAGTTGAATTGGGATAATTACTGATTATTAGAATGCGAAAGTTGGAAACAAAGAAGAAGGATTGGTAGTTGGAAAATATGACTTTGGTGACAGAAATGATGCTAGAGCTTGCATGATAGAATTTTGCAAGACCAACGACTTCTTCACTGCAAATACCTTTTTTCAAAAACATAAACAGTGGCTATACACATGGACCTTGCCAGATGGAATACACAGGAAATAAATTGACTACATCTGTGGAAAGAGACGAAAGTTCAATATCATCAGTTAGAACAAGGCCAGGGGCCGACTGTGGAACAGACCATCAATTGCTCATATTCAAGTTCAAGTTGAAGTTGAAGAAAATTAGAAAAAACCAACAAGAACCAAAGTACGACCTTGAGTATATCCCACCTGAATTTAGAGACCATCTCAAGAATAGATCTGATGCACTGAACACTAATGACCAAAGACCAGATGAGTTGTGGAATGACAGCAAGGACATCATCATACATGAAGAAAGCAGGAGGTCATTAAAAAGACAGGAAAGAAAGAAAAGACCAAAATGGATGTCAGAAGAAACTCTGAAAGTTGCTCTTGAACATAGACTAGCTAAAGCAAAAAGAAGAAATGAGAAGTAAAAGAGGTGAACAGAAGATTTCAAAGGGTGGCTCAAGAAGACAAAGTAAAGTACTAAAATGAAGTGCAAAGACCTGGAGGTAGAGAACTGAAAGGGGAGAACATGCTTGGCCTTTCTCAAACTGAAAGAACTGAAGAAAAATTCAAGCCTTGAGTTACAGTGTTGAAGGATTCTACAGGGAAAATATTGAACAACACAGGAAGCATCGAAAGAAGATGGAAGGAATACATAAATCCACCGGACCAAAAAGAACTGATTGACGTTCAACCATTTCAGGAGGTAGCATAAGATCAGGAACCGATGGTATTGAGGAAGAAGTCCAAGTTGCACTGAAGGCATTGGTGAAAAACAAGGCTCCAGGAATTAACGGACTATCAATTGAGATGTTGCAACAAACAGATGCAGAGCTGAAAGTGCTCATTCGTCTATGCCAAGAAATTTGGAAGATAGCTACCTAGCCAATCGACTGGAAGAGATCCATATTTGTTCCCA
Source organism: Dugong dugon (assembly GCA_030035585.1). Classification (NCBI taxonomy): domain Eukaryota; kingdom Metazoa; phylum Chordata; class Mammalia; order Sirenia; family Dugongidae; genus Dugong; species Dugong dugon. Next base: position 158,232,742 of record CM057464.1, read on the forward strand.
TTCCAAAAAAAGGAAATCCAAGGGAGTGTGGAAATTATCAAACAATATCATTAATATCACATGCAAGTAAAATTTTGCTGAAGATCAATCAAAAGTGGTTACAACAATACATTGACAGGGAACTGCCAGAAATTCAAGTCAGATTCAGAAGAGGGCATGGAACAAGAGATATCATTTCTAATGTCAGATGGGTCTTAGCTGAAAGCAGAGAATACCAGTAAGATGTTTACCTGTGTTTTATTGACTATGTAAAGGCATTCGACTGTGTGGATGATAACAAATTACAGACAATGTTGCGGAGAATGGGAATTCCAGAACACTTAAACGTGTTCACGAAGAACCTGTACTTAGACCAAGAGACTGTCATTCGAACAGAACAAGGGGATACTGCATGGTTTAAAGTCAGGAAAGGCATGTGTCAGAGTTGTATCCTTTCACCATACTTAGTCATGGTGAGCAAATAATCCAAGAAGCTGGACTATATGAAGAACGCAGCATCAAGATTGGAGGAAGACTTAATAACAACCTGCAGTATGCAGATGACACAACCTTGCTTGCTGAAAGTGAAGAGGACTTGAGGCACTTATTGACGAAGATCAAAGACCACAGCCTTCAGTATGAATTACACCTCAGCATAAAGAAAACAAAAATCCTCACTACTGGACCATTAAGCAAGATCACGATAAACGGAGAAAAGATAGAAGTTGTCAAGGATTTCCTTTTGCTTGGGTCCACAATCAATGCCCATGGAAGCAGCAGTCAAGAAATAAAAAGACACATTGCTTTGGAAAAATCTGCTGCAAAAGACCTCTTTTTTAAACACTTTTTTTAAAAAGCAAAGATGTCACTTTAAGGGCTTAGGGGCTCCTGATCCAATCTCCTCGTATGCATGTGAAAGCTGGACAATGAATAAGGAAGACCAAAGAAGAATTAATACCTTCAAATTACGGTTTTGGTGAAGAATATTGAACATACCATGGACTGCCAGGAGAATGAACAAATCTGTCTTGGAAGAAGTAGAACCAGAATGCTCCTTTGAAGCAAGGATGGTGAGACTTTGTCTCATGTACTTTGGACATGTTATGAGGATGGACCAGTCCCTGGAGAAGGACATCATGCTTGGTAAAATAGAGGGTCAGCGAAAAAGAGGAAGACCCTTAATGAGATGGATTGACACAGTGGCTGCAATAACGGGCTCAAACATGGCAATGATTGTGACGATGGCGCAGGACTGGGCAACGTTTTGGTCGGTTGTATATAGGGTCACTATGAGTTGGAATTGACTCGAAGGCACCTAACAACAATAAATGGGAAGTTGTAGCGTATAATTCATAGCATTTTAAAAAGAATTTCATTGAACCTGTTATTATTAGAAAGAATTTATCTCAAAATGGCAGTCCTGAATAGGAACATGTCCATTAATCACAAACTCTAACCAACAAGTGCTCAGAATAGGAAGGTAAATCAAAAAGTATTGCTAGTAAGTTTCCAGTTCATGCATGCATGGGTTTATTCCGAAGAAAATGTACTTAAATACGTCTCTGGGATCAGTGGATGGCTGCAGACATGTTTTATCAGTAATACACTTGTCTTAGTATTGTTAAGATTCCTTCAAAAAAAAACAACAACAACAATTTTTTAACAAAACTCAAGTGGAAATCTTCCCAAATCATTGAAGCTTTGCAACAAGTTTATGGGAATGCTGCCCCACATAAAACCACAGTTTTTAGACGGATCAAGCATTTTAAGGAAGGTCCGGAAGATCTCAAAGATGCACCAAGAAGACCTCTCAGACTGTTATGGCAACAGTTTTTTGGAATTCCAAAGGGGTAATCTTGACAGATTTTCTTAGGACACAGGACAATCATGGGGGCTTACTCTGAAGAAGTTTTAAGAAAATTGAAAACCGTATTGGTGAGAAAAAGGCCAGGAAAACTGCACTGATGAATTTTTTTCCATCATGGCAAAGCACCTACTCATTCTCTGAGGGTTACAAGGGCTGTCCTATGAGAATCTTGTTGGGAAACCTTACCCCATCTACCCTACAGCCCCGATCTTGCCCCTTCAGACTTCTTTTTGTTCCCCAAACTGAAAGAAGATTTAAAAGGAACGCAACGTAAGTCCCTCGAGGATACCAAACCTGCCGTTCTGACGCGCTGTAAATTGAAGATAGCAAAATTCTTCAGGGAAGGGTTAGAGAGATGGAAACACTGTTTTCAGAATTGTATAGACCTAGGTGGAGGCTATGTCGAGAAACAGTAGCTTTCACATGTTGATATTTTCGTTTAATAAAGGTTTCTATGATTTTGTAACAATACTTTCTGACTTACCCTCATAGGATGAAAGTTCTACTTAGTAATTCTACAAGATCGGTGTAGGGTGTGTGTGTGAAGTGCTTTACGTGTTTTTCTTCTATAGAGCATTTTAATAAATGACATATTTGAAACTTTAAAAGTTATATTAAAGACGTATAGTTAGAGCATTAACATTGTAAGCATGAAGATTATTTTTTACAAGAACTCTTAATAGAATTCGTAAATTTGAATTGGTCTTTTTGTAGTGTATTTTATTCCTTTCAAGTACACTAAATTTCTGTAGATATATAGACTCTGTGTGCTCATTTTAATTCCAACTATTAGGGAGGGGTTTGTTGTTAGATGCCAAGTCGGCGGGGAGAAATATGTGTCTGAGGCTTCCTTAAGCTGTATGCCCTCCCTGTGGATTGAGGCATACCCCAAAACCTCTGGGATCTATTGGCTGAGGGAGCAGAGAGTCCCTGGAAAAGCACATATTCTAAGGAAAGATACCTGGCTCAGAATTTGTTTTCTGAGAATCTTATCATGTCATAAGGAAAAAAAAAAAAAAGTTTATAATGCCTGTATTATATTCCATGATACATATCTACCAGAATTTAGTTAACCATTCCTCTATCATTAGGTATTTAAGATGTTTCTGGATCTTTGCTATTATTTAAAATAATACTGAAGTGAGCATCTTAGTGCATATATATCTCTGCATACATCTTTGATAATTTTCATAGAAAAGATGCCTGTAAATGACATTGTACTAATTTACACTTTTGCTGTTTTACCATAACTATTGTCCTGCCTGTTTTCACTGATATTGAATTATTATGCATTAATCTAATAATATTACTGATGAAAAATGGTATCTCAGAGTATTAACTTACGTATTTTCTATGTTGTATCATGGTGACTTTTTTTCCATGTATTTATCGGTATAAATATATGATAAATGGAAAAATATTGAAGTTGTCAAGGATTTCATTTTACTTGGATCCGCAATCAATGCCCATGGAAGCAGCAGTTAAGAAATCAAATGATATATTGCACTGGGCAAACCTGCTGCAAAAGAGCTCTTTAAATTGTTGAGAAACAAAGATGTCCCTTTGAGGACTAAAGAGCACCTGACCCAAGCCACGGACTAAGGTGTGCCTGACCCAAGCTTCATATGCATGCAAAAGCTGGATAATGAATAAGGAAGACTGAAGAAGAATTGATGCCTTTGAATTATGGTGTTGATGAACAATATACCATGTACTGCCAGAAGAACCAACAAATCTGTCTTGAAAGAAGTACAACCAGAGTGCTCCTTAGAAGTAAGGATGGCAAGACTTTGTCTCAAATACTTTGGACATATTATCAGGAGGAACAAGTCCCTGGAGAAGGACATCATGCTTGATAAGGTAGAGGGTCAGCAAAAAAGAGGAAGACCCTTGACAAGATGGATTGACACAGTGGCTACAACAATGGGCTCAAACGTAAGAAAGACTGTGTGGATGGTATAGGACTGGGCAGTGTTTCGTTCTGTTGTACATAGGGTTGCTATGAGTAGGAGCCAACTCAACAGCACCTAACAACAACATTTATTAGTATTTTTTTTTTTTCATCTGCAAGTGACATGAGGAGTCTATACCTTTCAACATCTCTGATTTATGTAAAACTGTATATGGAATCAGATATTTCACGGTATTAGCATCAGTTGTCTGTGGGTTGAGGTGTGGTGATATTTGTTTTATTCTTTATAGTTTCCATAAGTTTCTCGGCATACAGTATTTTATAAGAAGAATATAAAAAGCAAAAAGAATGTCTTCCTCTTTGCAAGAAATGTACATAAAATAAAATAAGATACATATGTGTAATTTTATTACTATGTATTTTTACGGGACTTATTCAACATATAAAGGACTTTTGTCAGCAGACACAGAGTACTTACTTCTCGGAGTACTTGTTTTTTATTTGTATAGCAGTATGGCTGCGGTAGGACTAGCAAAGATTTTTACTGAGAATGTAACAAAAGTGATACTTTGAAAACAGTTCCAGTATTTGAGGGACGCCAGATCCACTAACGTTTGAAGGAGGCGATATAGTGCAATGGTTAAGCTCACAGACCCTGGAATCAAACTGCTTAAATTACTCCCAATTTTACCACTTACTTCTTGTGTGACCTTGACAAAGATAAGCTGTTTGTGTTTTAGTTTCCTCATCTGTTAAAATTGGGGTATAAATAGAGCCTGGATCTTAGAGATGTTACAAAGATTGAATAAGATACTATCCAGAAAGCATTTAGAAATCCTGGCACTTAATAACCTCTTTAACATTAGTGATAATTAATATAATCAGGGCCTTCTTATATTCACCAAACTTCAGCTTCCTGTAGAAGAACACAGTTGCCAGATATTTGAATGATGACGGGAGTTGTAATTATGTTTTCATTTGCCTTTTGTGAAAGCCTCTGCCACCCCAGGGTACAGAGAATGACACAAAAAAGGCGGAGCAATGGAAAAGCACAAGCGATGTTCAAGGAACAGCAGAGAAATCTGGACAGTTCACCAAACCTCCCCCTCCAAATACAAACAAACAAAAAAAGCCAAACCTGTTGTTGTTAATGTCCAACTTATGTGGATCCCAAGCGTTTCAGAGTAGAACTGCACTCCGCAGTGTTTTCCGCGGTTGTAATCCTCCAGACAGGTCCCTGGGTGGTGTGAATGGTTTGCACTTGACTGCTAACCTAAAGTTTGGTGGCTAAAACCTACCAAGCGGTGCCATGGAAGAAAGGCCTGCAATCTGCTTCTGTAAAGATTACAGCCAAGAAAATCCTATAGAGCAGTCAGTTCTACTCTCAATTTGATGGCAGTGTGGTTTTATTTAGTTATTTATTTAATTTTACAGAAGTAGATCTCCAGGCCTTTCTTTCGTGGCACTGTTGGGTGGATTCAACCCACCAACCTTTTGGTTACTAGCCAAATTCAAACTGTTTGTGCCACCTTGGGGCTTATAGATAGTTCACAGCATAATGCTATTCTGATATCACCCTGAATTTACTAAATGATTGCTCACGTTTGGCTTTAGTATAGGGATAAAATATATTTAAAGACTTGTCTTTATTATTTATACAGTGACATAGCTATATTATCATGTAAATGTATTTCATGGGTCTTTCTACTCTCCCACCAGGTAGTAAAGTTTCAGATAATTCTGAAGCCTTGGGGAGAGGCATTATCCAGAATAATTTCACTAGAGAAGCAAGTCCTGACCCTGTCACAAGGGGCTTATGTGTTGGCCTAGAACTTGTCTTATAGACAGAAGTAGCAGACTCTCACTCCCATAACATCCAACAGTCTTTGCATTACAAAAAATCTACACTTGGTTTCTGAAAAGCATCAATTAAATATTAGAGAAATGTTACAAGTACAACATTTGTAATGAATAATTAAATAAAGATTGACTATGTTACTCTGTTGTGACTATCCACCTCCAAAGTCCTTACTGACAATGATAATGTTGTTAGTTGTTGACTCATGGCGACCCTGTGCGTGCAGAGTAGAACCGTTCCATAGAGTTTTCAAGGCCGTGACCTTTCAGAAGCAGATCGCCTTGCCTGTCTTCTGAGTGCCTCTAGGGGTGTTGGAACCACCCACCTTTTGACTAGCAGTTGATCTCTTACTCGTTTGCACCACCCATGGACTCCTGCTGACAATGATGTTGTTGTATGCTGTTGAGTCGGTTCTGACTCATAGCAACTTCATGAGATAGACTAGAACTGCCCCATAGAGTTTTCTAGGCTGTAATCTTTACAGAAACAGATTGCCAGGTCTTTTCTCTCTCGGAGACACTGGCGGGTTAGAACTGTTGACCTTTTCTGGTTAACAGTTGAGCACTTAACCACTACACCACCAGGGCTTCTTTGCTGACAATGATAGAGTGGATTAATTTTAAAAATGATTCTTTTAATTTTTGCTTTTAAAAAATATTGACATTAGGAATGGGCTAAAAGTCTCAACTAAATATTGCTTGAGCTCTCCATTCTATTTTCTCAAGGAATAGTTAAAAAGTTTCTTTGAAAAATTGCCTTAAAGTGCTCCCTAGGCTGTTCTAGGTCCATGATCTTTTTCATACTTATACTCAATCTTTAAATCTGTACCCCTGGCAGGTGTCTGGCTGGTTACCAGTGGATCAAACTGGTCAGCTCCTCCTGGCTGCTATTTTAAGGCCACTATGAAGTGTGGGGAAACCCTGGTGGCATAGTGGTTAAGAGCTCGGCTGCTAATCATAAGGTCGGCAGTTCAAATCCACCAGCTGCTGCTTGGAAACCCTATGGGGCAGTTCTACTCTGTCCTATAGGGTTGCTAGAGTTGGAATCAACTTGACAGGAACAGGTTTGGTTTTTGGTTTTATGGAGTGTGTACTCTTTAGAGAATCTCCCTGGTGTGGTACCTCAGAAAAGTTGATTAGACTTCCATGTAAGGAAGGGCTCTGTGAGTCTCTGGTCCTTACCCCATCCCTGTAAATGGCGATTAACACCCAGAGGAACATTTGACACTGTCTGATTGATCTATTTCTAACTAATGCATCAGGGCATTCATTGATCAGAATATACTGTCAGCTCTTGGCATTTCCATTACATAAGACTTGTTGCGAAGCTATTTTTGAAATATTTCATCTTCTGATAATCTTTAATCAGAAAGTACAAAACAAAACACGTTAAGGATAGAAACAAAGCGTCTCTTTCTGTGGCCTTCACCAGTTGCAGACTCTCAGAGGGCTCTGTTTCAGCAGAACTGTTAGTTTCATCACAGTCTAAGGCTCCAGATCAATTTCTGCAACTGCGCCTTAGGGATGTATATGTACAACTTCCCTGGCTCACAACTGAAAATTTCATCTCGCCAATACTCCCATCTACCTTTATATGCTCATATTTTTCTTTAGCACTCACTAACATATAATGCACTACATATTTCAGCTATTTATCTTGTTGTCTAATCTCCCACTAAAATGTAAACTCCATGAGGTCAGGAATTTTAGTCTATTCTGGTCATATCCGCAGTATCTAAAAAACTGCTTGGCCCTTTGGATGTACATAATAAATATTTTTTAATGCAATCCAGTAATTCTGTTTTGTACACTCTAGTCAGTTCGTCGTACTGTGGTGGCTTGCTGTGATGCTGGAAGCTATGCCAACAGTATTTAAAATACCAGCAGAATCACCCATGGTAGGCAGGTTTCAGGAAAGCTTCCACACGATGACAAACAAAGACCTGGCAATCTACTTCCAAAAATTAGCCAATGAAAACTGTCTGGATCACAACAGAACATTGTCAGACTCACTTAATTTGGACTTATCATCAGGAGGTATCAGTTGCTAGAGGAAGAAATCGTATTTGTAAAGCAGAGGGCCAATGAGGTGAGGGAGACCCTCCTTGAGATGGGCTGGCTCAGAAGCTGTAACAATGGACTTGAACATGCTGGTGTTTGTGAGGATGATGCAAGACTGGGCAACATTTTGTTCTGTGGTACATAAGGTCACCATGAGTTGGAGTCAACTCAATGGCAGCTATCTATCTGTCTATCTGTTTTAGTGTCTTGTCATGATAAGACAGAGATCCCCAGGCTGTAGAAAATTTTACTACCTCAAGCAGCTTTGCATCAGAATCCTGCTTTCTTTGCCTGGCTCTCCCCACAGCTTTTGCATTAGAACCCTGTTTCCTTTGCTTGGCTTCCTCCCTCACAGCTTTGCATTAGAATCCTGCTTTCTTTGCTTGGCATGCCTCATAATTTTACATTACAATCCTGGTGATGCATAAAGTTATATGTAAACCCCACTGCCCTTGTGTGTGCGGTATGATTAACAATGTTACGGACATAACTTGTATGAACTCCCTACCTGAAAACTCCTTAAAGGTAACCTTTCCTCTCACTCTTGTGGAGCAGTCTTGGTGGCAGCGGCTCCGACTGACTCTTTTCCTTGTGCAACGAAATAAAGGTGACTTTTCTGCTCTTCCACCTCAGTCTCTCGTTTATTGGCCAATAAGAGTCACGCCAACAAGAACCTGGAGTTTCCACCCGGTAACAAAGATTGGCATTTCATGGATATTCACAACATTTAGAGGAAAAAAGGACAAACACTTTATAGAAGAGAAACTAAGGGAATCGATATTTTGGGAGTCACTGGCAACCTGAAAATAGCTATGTACTGTTAGCACACTTTCAGAAATGAAATAAATTTTTACCATTAATCTGGAGTTACTAACTTCTCACAGTTATTATGTATGTAAAAGTGGCTAGAATCTGATATTCTATGGTGAACTACAACATTTCTTTCATGACTGGATGAGACATAATCCTTTTTCCTACCTTAGATATTATTTTTCAGTCATGAGCCGATTTTTCCTAGTGAAGTCAAGATTAAAAATATTAGAAATACAAATCCATTGTCATTGTCCTAAGATGTAAAATCACATTTTCCAAGATGGGGTTTATGATTATATGTAAAATGCCTTATTGTACCCTTAGTCACTGCCCAGTCACTCTCTAGGAAGAATCTACCCTATGTGACCCACAACTACTTCTGTATTTATCTGGCCTCTGCTATTAAACAGAACCATCTTGAGATTACACACCAGTTAGGTTAGGATTGATAGTTAGAATTAGTAAAGTTACTGAATGACTGTGGGGCTCAATGAAATGGGAACCAATCACTTCTCCTGATGACTCTGTTTTTTTTATGTCCCTTCCTAATTCTCGCTGCCATGGTGCCACTCACATTCTTCATTGTGGTTTAGTTTTTTTACATTTTGGTGTGGCAATTTATTTTCATAGTGAAAACAACAAAAACAGAAGTAAATGAGGATAAAACAAAACAAAACAAAACCCATTGCTGTTGAGTTGATTGCGACTTACAGTGACCCTATAGGACAGAGTAACTTCCCCATAGGGTTTCCAAGGAGCAGCTGGTAGATTCAAACTGCAGACCTTTGGATTAGCAGCCAAGCTCTTAACCACTGCACCACCAGGGCTCCGTATATGAGGATACAAGATAATATTTGGCTTAAAACATTCACTATTTTTGCTATTTTGAGGACTTGTATCGTATGAAGGTGTGTGCTAAGCATCTGTTTTATAAATAAAAAAGCTGAAGGAAGAAGTAGCTTGCCCAGTGTCATCCATTGAGTAAGTGGGGTTGCTGGGATTTGAATTTAAGGGCATTCAAACTGCAGGCTTGAGTTCTTAGCCATGACACTTGATGGTTCCTGCTTATTCCCTACATTGAAGAACAGTAGAGATCACACTGACCCTGTAAGTCTAACATATGTACCATGTTTCCAGAAGGCAATGAGATAAATTGCATCTGGGAAGCTCTGCCAGGAGGAATTTGAATACTGTTACTATTCCTTACCCTGCAGGCAATTCTAAGATCTCTTGAGTATAGAGCTTGGCAATCCATTTGCCAGTGTTGATAAAAGTGCAGTATTTTCCCTCTTCCTTTGCTTGAGGAGCAGTTTGATTCTTTCACATGTTTTCCTTGTATTTGCTGATAAAGGAGAAGAACAAGAGGATAACAGATATGAGCACTTAATCATGTTGCTTACTATTATGGAGTTACATAAAAACATGTTCTTTATCGAGGCAGATGTGGTTTTATAAAATAATCATGAATGGTCTTTCTGTTTGACTTGCGGCATGATTATGCACAACGCTGGAATGTATGCTCTGGAAAGGTCACCTTGACCTTCAAAGGATCTCTTTAGGCATTCATGATTGTCACTTCCTGATTAGTGTGGTGCAGGTTGAGGTACTTTTAACACTATTTTGTATTAAAGGAGAGTGTTTAAGTGAATAGGGTAGTTGCCTAGAAATTAAAGAGTTGTAGTTAGTTACAACAATTCACTCTTAAGCAGTCTTAACGTTGTTTTTTAAATCTGTAGCTTCTTCTTCTTTTCTTATTTTTTCAGATATATGAAATAAGGATTTCCATAATGCATTTAGCTTATGCTCAATAAAGCTGTGAAAAAATTAATTTATTTATTATGTACATGATGACATTAAATTAATAATTCTGAGTAGTTAAAATTGTAGAAGTTGCTGAATAAATCCAAGCAACAATTTCAATCCAGTGAATTGGTTTAGAATGACTGGTCCATCATTAAATAGTAATCAATCACCAAAGGCCTGCAAGAAAGTACATGCATTAGGATGGTAATGTGAAACAAAACACTTGAATCAATACATGTTTTATATTTTTGTGTAATAATTGTCTATCAATTTTCCACTATGTGATGATAACCAGTGTAATAATTTTATTATTTATGAACTCACTATCTACATTTTATATTTTTGTATAGTAGTTAAGTAGTAATTGTCTACTCTGTGATAATGAATGTATATCACTTAAAGCTATTTTTACACTAATTATCAAAAAGATAATAGATATAAAAGTGCTTTGTACACGAAGTTAGTTCCTTTTGTTTTATCCCTATAAATGATGCACTTTGTGGATTTTGTTTGTGTAACTCATATTTGAAAATGTCAGTTCTTTAAATAATAGAATTATTGCAAGTATTTGTGATTTTCGAACCTAAATAGAGGAATTGTTTTAATAAGTCTATCAGTCATCTGAAACCATAATACCTGGTCCCTAGAACACTTTCATTTTTTGATGTGGATATGCATGACACGTGCAAGGGTGAGCAATATTTCAAAGTTGTATGCAAAGAACATTTCAAGATCTTTCCTAAAGTACATCACTTTCAGTGATAGGATAATACCTATATGCCTACAAGGAAGACCAGTTAATATGACTATCATTCAAATTTATGCACAAATCACTAATACCAAAGATGAAAAACCTGAAGATATTACCAACTTCTGCAGTCTGAAACTGATCAAACATGCAGTCAAGATGCATTGACAATTACTGGTGATTGGAACAGGAAAGTTGGGAACAAAGAAGGATCAGTAGCTGAAAATATGACCTTGGTGACAGAAGCAACATTGGATCGCATGATAGAATTTTGCAAGACAAATGACTTATTCCTGGGAAATATCTTTTTTCAACAACATGGACATGGACCTCTACAGATGGAATACACTGGAGTCATATCAACTACATATATGGAAATAGATGACAGAGAAGCTCAATGTCATCAGTTAGAATAAGGCCAGGGGCCAACTACAGAATGGATCATCAACTACTCATATGCAAGTTCAAGCTGAAGCTGAAGAAAATTAGAACAGAGTCCACAAGAACCAAAGCACATCCTTAAGTATATCCCACCTGAATTTAGACATCATCTCAAGAATAGATTTCACGCATTGAACACTAATGTCCTAAGACCAGACAAGTTGTGGGATGACATCAAGGACATCATAAAAGAATAAAGCATAGTCATTAAAAAGACAGGAAAGACCAAAATGGATATCAGAAGAGACTCTGAGGGCCCAAAGTCCATCAAATGGGGAAAAGACAGTCTTTTTAACAAATGATGCTGGCAAAACTGGATATCCATCTGCAAAAAAATGAAACAGGACCCATACCTCACACCAAATACAGAAACTAACTCAAAATGGATCAAAGACCTAAATATAAAGCCAAAAAACTGTAAAGTTCATAGAAGAAAAAATAGGACCAATGCTACAGGCCCTAATACACAGCATTAAAAGGATAGAAACCATAACCATCAACACACAAACCCCAAAAGATAAGCTAGATAACTGGGATCTTCTAAAAATCAAACACCTATGCTCTTCAAAAGGCTTCACCAAAAGAGTAAAAAGAGAACCTACAGACTGGGAAAAAATTTTTGGACAGTACAAGTCAGACAAAGATCTAATCTCCGTAATCTACAAGAAAATCCAACACCTCTACAACAAAAAGACAAATAATCCTATTAAAAAATTGGCAAAGGAAATGAACAGACACTTCACCAAAGAAAACATTCAAGTGGCCAACAGACACATGGGGAAATGGTCACGATCACTAGCTGTTAGAGAAATGCAAATTAAAACCACAATAAGATACCATCTCACCTTGGCATTACTGGCACAAATCAAAAACACTGGAAATAACAAATGTTGGAGTGGCTGCGTGGAGATTGGAATGCTTATGCACTGCTGGTGGGAATGCAAAATGATACAACCATTTTGGAAAATGATATGGGGCTTCCTTAGAAAGCTAGAAATAGAAATACCATATGATCCAGCAATCCCACTCTTAGGAATATATCCTAGAGAAATAAGAGTCGTCACTCGAATAGACATATGCACACCTATGTTCATGGCAGCATTGTTCACAATAGCAAAACGATGGAAACAACCTAGATGCCCATCAACAGATGAATGGATAAACAAACTATGGTACGTACACACAATGGAGTACTATGCAACAATAAAGAACAATGATGAATCTGTGAAGCATCTCATAACATGGATGAAACTGGAGGACATTATTCTGAGTGAAATAAGTCAATCACAGAAGGACAAATATCGTGTAAGACCTCTATTGTAAAAACCCATGAAAAAATTTACACACAAGAAGTAAAAATCTTTGTTGGTTACGAGGGTTGGGGGGGGGGATACTAAATAGGCAATAGATAAGTGTTATCTTTGGTGAAGGGTGAGACAGTACACAATACTGGGGAAACCAGCACAACTTGTACAAGGAAAGGTCATGGAAGCTCCAGAGACAAATCCAAACTCCCTGAGGGAATGAATTGCTGGGCGGAGGGCTCTGGGGACCATGGTCTCGGGGAACATCTAGCTCAACTGGCATAACACAGTTTATAAAGACAATGTTCTACATTCTACCTTGGTGAGTAGTGTCTGGGGTCTTAAAAGCCTGTGAGCAGCCATCTAAGACGCTCCACTGGTCACACCCCTTCGGGAGCAAGCGAGAATGAAGAGAACAGGATACAAGGAAAAGATTAGTCAAAAGAACTAATGGACCACAGCTACCAAGACCTCCACCAGACTGAGTTCAGTACAGCTGGATGGTGCCTGGCTACCACCACTGACTGCTCTGACTGGGATCACAACAGAGGGTTCTGGACAGAGCTGGAGAAGGATGTAGAACAAAATTCTAACACACACAAAAAAGACCAGATTTACTGGCCTGAAAGAGACTGGAGAAACCCCGAGAGTATGGCCCCCAGACACCCTTTTAGCTCAGTGGTTCACCATTCAGCAGGGGATTGGATAGCCCCATAAAACAAAACGGGACTAATGAGACACAACAGTCCAGGGACAAGGACTAGAAGGCAGAAGGGGAAAGGAAAGCTGGTGATAGGGAACCCAAGGTTGATTAAGGACAGTGTTGACATGTAGTGGGGTTGTTAACCATTGTCATAGGGCAACATGTGTACTAACTGTTTAATAAGAAACTATTTTGTTCTGTAAATCTTCATTTAAAGTGAGAATAGCAGTACGACTGGAAGAACATAATCGATGTCACTGACCTGTGCATGTAGAAATTTTTGAAATGGTGTAACTTTGGTTATGTATATTTTCACCAAAGGAAAAAAAAAAGTTGAGAAGGAGGAGGGTTGATATATCGTGGGATTGTTAACCAATGTCATAAAACAATATGTGTACTAAGTGTTTAATGAGAAACTATTTGTTCTGTAAACCTTCACATGAAGTACAATAAAAAAATAAAAATAAATAAAATGGAGAAAAAAAAAAAGAAGAGACTCTGAAACTTGCTCTTGAACTTACAGTAGCTAAAGTGAAAGGAAGAAATGATGAAGTAAAAGAGCTGAATAGGAGATTTCAAAGGGAAGCTCAAGAAGACAAAGTATTATAAAAAAAAATGCAAAGATCTGGAGTTATAAAATCAAAAGGGAGGAACATGCTTAGTATTTCTCAACCTGAAGGAATTGAAGCAAAAAATCAAGCCTCAGTCACAATATTGAAGGATTCTATGGGCAAAATATGGAACGACATAGGAAGCATCAAAAGCAGAAGGAAGGAATACACAGAGTCACTGTACCAAAAACATTCGGTCTTTGTTCAACCATTTCAGGAGGTAGCATATGATCACGAACTGATGGATTGAAGAAGACCAAGCTGCACTGAAGGCATTGGCGAAAAACAAGGCTCCAGGAATTGATAGAATACCAACTGAGATGTTTCAACAAACAGATGCAATGCTGGAAGTGTTCTCTTGTCTATGCCAAGAAATTTGGAAGACGGATACCAGGCCAACTGACTGGAAGAGATCCATATTTGTGCCCATTCCAAAGAAAGGTAATCCAATAGAATACGGAAATTATTGAACAATATCATAAATATCACACACAAGTAAAGTTTGGCCGAAGGTCATTCAAAAATGGTTGCAGCAGTCATACTGACAGGGAACTGCCAGATATTCAAGCTGGATTCAGAAGAGGACGTAGAATGAAGGATATCATTGCTGATGTCAGATGGATCTTGGCTGAAAGCAGAGAATACCAGAGAGACGTTTACCTGTGTTTTATTGACCAGGCAAAGGCATTCGACTGTGTGGATCATAACAAATTATGGTAACATTGCAAAGAATGGGAATTCCAGAACACTTAATTGTGCTCATGACGTACCTGTATATAGACAAAGACACAGTCGTTTGAACAGAACAAGGGGATACTTGGTGGTTTAAAATCAGGGAAGTTTCACATCAGGGTTGTATCTTTCACCATACTTATTCAATCTGTATGCTAAACAAATAATCTGAGAAGCTGCACTATATGAGGGAGAATACAGCATCAGGAATGGAGGAAGACTCATTAACAACCTGCAATATGCAGATGACACAACCTTGCTTGCTGAAGGTGAAGAATACTTGAAGCACTTACAGATGAAGATGAAAGACTACAGCCTTCAGTATGGATTACACCTCAAAATAAAGATAACAAAAATCCTCACAGCTGGACCAATAACCAGATAAACAGAGAAAAGATTGAAGTTGTCGAGGATTTCATTTTACTTGGATCCACAATCAACACCCATGGAAGCAGCATTCAAGAAATCAAAAGACTCATTGCATTGGGTAAATCTGCTGCAAAAGACCTCTTTAAAGTGTTGAAAAGCAAAGATGCCACTTTAAGGACCAAGATGTGCCTGACCCAAGCCATGGTGTTTTCAATCACCTCATATGCATGTGAGAACTGGACAATTAATAAGGAAGACTGAAGAAGAATTGATGCCTTTGAATTATGGTGTTGATGAAGAATGCTGAATATACCATGAACTGCCAGAAAAACAAACAAATCTGTTGTGGAAGTACAGCCAGGATTCTTTATAAAGAAGGATTGTGAGACTTCGTCTTATTGTACTTTGGAGATGTTATCAGGAGGGACCAGTCCCCGGAGAAGGACATCATGCTTTGTAAAGCAGAGGGTCAGTAAAATACAGGAAGACCCTGAATGAGATGGATTGACACAGTGGCTTCAACACTGAGCTCAAGCATAGGGATGATTGTGAGGATGGTGCAAAACCGGGCAGTGTTTCCTTCTGTTGTAAATAGAGTTGCTGTTAGTTGGAACCGACTTGACAGCACCTAACAATACAATTATGTACCTGGTACAGTTCTCAGTGTTTAAGGTGCGTTAAGACATTAATCCTCACAAAAACAATTTAAAATAGGTATTGGTATTAATTTTTTAGAGAGCAAACTGAGGCATGCTGTGGTTGAATGACTTGCTACATAGCTGGATGTGGAGGGGTTGGGATTGAAACCTTGCAATTTGGCTACCTAATTAGCATTCTTAACTGTTTAGTTAAATAATAGTACCCTTTAGGACTTAGCTTCAGATGTTAGTCATAGAAATAGTCTGTTTTCCTGACTTTGGTTAAGATGAAAGTTCTAGTCTCCTGCCAATAAATCTCTAATTTATCTGGAATTTATATTTCAAGGATACTCAGGTTCTAGAGTTTTTTGTCCCAATGGTCATTCTAATGTTGGGCCTAAGTCATTCCTTTTTTTTTTTTTTTTTTTAGTTTTTATTTTTTTAATCATTGTAGTTTAGATGAAGTTTACATTTCAAGTTAGTCTCCCATCCAAAAATTTATACATACACTGTTATGTGACCCTAATTGCTCTCCCCATACTGTGATAGCACACTCCTCCTTTCCACCCCTGACTCCCCATGTCCATTCAATCAGCTCCTAACCCTCTCTGCCTTCCCATCTCACCTCCGGACAGAAGCTTCCCATTTAGTCTCTTGTATCTACTTGAGCTAAGAGACACACTCCTCACGAGTATCACTTTATGCCCCACAGTCCAGTCCAATCTCTGAAGAGTTGGCCTCAGAAATTGTTTTAGTTCTGGGCTGATAGAGAATCTGGGGGCCATGCTTTCCGGGGTTCCTCCAGTCTCAGACCATTAAGTCTGGTCTTCTTACTAGAATTTGAGTTCTGCATCCCACCTTTCTCCTGCTCCATCAGGGATTCTCTGTCGTTTTCCCTGTCAGGGCCGTCATTGGTGGTAGCCAGGCACCGTCTAGTTCTTCTGGTCTCAGGATGATGAAGTCTCTGGTTTATGTGGCCCTTTCTGTCTCTTGGGCTAAAACTTTCCTTCTGTCTTTGGTGTTCCTCATTCTCCTTTACTCCAGGTGGTTGGGACCAATTGATGCATCTTATATGGCCACTTGCAAGCTTTTAAAACCCTAGACGCTACTCACCAAAGTAGGATGCAGAACATTTGTAAGCTTTGTTAAGCCGATTGACCTAAATGTTCCCTGAAAGCAAGGTCCCCAGATCCCTACCCCTGCTAGTCTGTCCCTCAAAGTGTTTGATTGTATTCAGGAAATTTCTTAGCTTTGGTTTAGTCCAGTTGTGCTGACTTCCCCTGTAGTGTGTGCTGTCCTTCCCTTCACCTAAGATAATACTTGTCTACTATCTAGTTAGTGAATAACCCTCCCCCTCCCTCCCCACCCTCGTAACCATCAAAGAAGGTTTTCCTCTGTGTTTAAACCTTTTCTTGAGTTCTTATAATAGTGGTCTTATACAATATTGGTCCTTCTCTGACTGACTAAATTCACTTAGCATAATGCCCTCCAGATTCCTCCGTGTTATAAGATGTTTCAGAGCTTCATCATTGTTCTTTATTGTAGTGTAGCATTCCATTGTGTGGATATACCATATTTGTTTATCCATTTGTCCGTTGATGGGCACTTGGCTTGTTTCCATCTTTTTGCTATTGTGAACAGTGCTGCAGTGAACATGGGTGTGCATATTATCTATTCGTATAAAGGCTTTTATTTCTCTAGGATATATTCCAAGGAGCGGGATAGCTGTATCCTATGGTACTTCTAGCTTTTTAAGGAAGCAACAAATTGATTTGCAAAGTGGTTGTACCATTTTACATTCCCACCAACAGTGTATAAGTGTTCCAGTCTCTCCACAACCTCTCCAGCATTTATTATTTTGTGTTTTTTGCATTAGTGCTAGCCTTGTTGGGGTGAGATGATATCTCATAGTAGTTTTGATCTGCATTTCTCTAATGGTTAATGATCGTGAGCATTTCTTCATGTGTCTGTTAGCCGCCTGGATATCTTCTTTGGCAAAGTGCCTGTTCATATCCTTTGCCCATTTTTTGATTGGGTTATTTGTTTTTTTGTTGTTGAGGTTTTACAGTATCTTACAGATTTTAGAGATTAGATGCTGATTGGATTTGTCGTAGCCAAAATTTTTTTCCCAATCTGTAGGTTGTCTTTTGACTCTTTTGGTGAAGTCTTTTGAAGAGAATAAGGGTTTAATTTATAGGAGCTCCCAGTTATCTAGTCTCTCTTCTAGTGCTTGTGCATTGTTACTTATGGTTCGTATTGTGTTTATGCCATGTATTAGGGCTCCTAGCATTGTCCCTATTTTTTCTTACATGATCTTCATCGTTTTCAATTTTATATTTAAGTCTTTGAACCATTTTGAGTTAGCTTTTGTTTATGGTGTGAGGTATGGGTCTTGTTTCAGTTTTTTGCAGATGAATATCCAGTTATGCCAACACCATTTGTTAAAGAGACTGTCTTTTCCCCAATTAATGGACTTTGGGCCTTTGTCAAATATCAGCTGCTCATAGGTGGATGAATTTATGTCTGGATTCTCAATTCTGTTCCATTGGTCTATGTATTTGTTGTTGTACCAGTATCAGGCTGTTTTGACTACTGTGTCAGTATAATAGGTTCTAAAATCAGGTAGTGTGAGGCCTCCCAGTTTGTTCTTCTTGAGTAATGCTTTATTTATTCGGGGCCTCTTCCCTTTCCATATGAAGTTGGTGATTTGTTTCTCCATCTCATTAAAAAATGCTGTTAGAATTTGGATCAGGATTGCATTGTATCTGTAGATTGCTTTGGGTAGAATTGACATTTTCACAATGTTGAGTTTTCCTATCCATGAACAAGGTATGTTTTTCCACTTATGCAGGTCTCTTTTGTCTTCTTGCACTAGTGTCTTGTAGTTTTCATTGTACAGGTCTTCTGTGTCTCTGGTTAGATTTATTCCTAAGTATTTTATCTTCTTGGGGGCTATTGTAAATGGTATTGATTTAGTGATTTCCTCTTCGAGGTTCTCTTTGTTGATGTAAAGGAATCCAGCTGATTTTTGTATGTTTATTTCGTATCCTGAAACTTTGCTGAAGAGAACAGGATACAAGGAAAAGATTAGTCAAAAGAACTAATGGACCACAGCTACCAAGACCTCCACCAGACTGAGTTCAGTACAGCTGGATGGTGCCTGGCTACCACCACTGACTGCTCTGACTGGGATCACAACAGAGGGTTCTGGACAGAGCTGGAGAAGGATGTAGAACAAAATTCTAACACACACAAAAAAGACCAGATTTACTGGCCTGAAAGAGACTGGAGAAACCCCGAGAGTATGGCCCCCAGACACCCTTTTAGCTCAGTGGTTCACCATTCAGCAGGGGATTGGATAGCCCCATAAAACAAAACGGGACTAATGAGACACAACAGTCCAGGGACAAGGACTAGAAGGCAGAAGGGGAAAGGAAAGCTGGTGATAGGGAACCCAAGGTTGATTAAGGACAGTGTTGACATGTAGTGGGGTTGTTAACCATTGTCATAGGGCAACATGTGTACTAACTGTTTAATAAGAAACTATTTTGTTCTGTAAATCTTCATTTAAAGTGAGAATAGCAGTACGACTGGAAGAACATAATCGATGTCACTGACCTGTGCATGTAGAAATTTTTGAAATGGTGTAACTTTGGTTATGTATATTTTCACCAAAGGAAAAAAAAAAGTTGAGAAGGAGGAGGGTTGATATATCGTGGGATTGTTAACCAATGTCATAAAACAATATGTGTACTAAGTGTTTAATGAGAAACTATTTGTTCTGTAAACCTTCACATGAAGTACAATAAAAAAATAAAAATAAATAAAATGGAGAAAAAAAAAAAGAAGAGACTCTGAAACTTGCTCTTGAACTTACAGTAGCTAAAGTGAAAGGAAGAAATGATGAAGTAAAAGAGCTGAATAGGAGATTTCAAAGGGAAGCTCAAGAAGACAAAGTATTATAAAAAAAAATGCAAAGATCTGGAGTTATAAAATCAAAAGGGAGGAACATGCTTAGTATTTCTCAACCTGAAGGAATTGAAGCAAAAAATCAAGCCTCAGTCACAATATTGAAGGATTCTATGGGCAAAATATGGAACGACATAGGAAGCATCAAAAGCAGAAGGAAGGAATACACAGAGTCACTGTACCAAAAACATTCGGTCTTTGTTCAACCATTTCAGGAGGTAGCATATGATCACGAACTGATGGATTGAAGAAGACCAAGCTGCACTGAAGACATTGGCGAAAAACAAGGCTCCAGGAATTGATAGAATACCAACTGAGATGTTTCAACAAACAGATGCAATGCTGGAAGTGTTCTCTTGTCTATGCCAAGAAATTTGGAAGACGGATACCAGGCCAACTGACTGGAAGAGATCCATATTTGTGCCCATTCCAAAGAAAGGTAATCCAATAGAATACGGAAATTATTGAACAATATCATAAATATCACACACAAGTAAAGTTTGGCCGAAGGTCATTCAAAAATGGTTGCAGCAGTCATACTGACAGGGAACTGCCAGATATTCAAGCTGGATTCAGAAGAGGACGTAGAATGAAGGATATCATTGCTGATGTCAGATGGATCTTGGCTGAAAGCAGAGAATACCAGAGAGACGTTTACCTGTGTTTTATTGACCAGGCAAAGGCATTCGACTGTGTGGATCATAACAAATTATGGTAACATTGCAAAGAATGGGAATTCCAGAACACTTAATTGTGCTCATGACGTACCTGTATATAGACAAAGACACAGTCGTTTGAACAGAACAAGGGGATACTTGGTGGTTTAAAATCAGGGAAGTTTCACATCAGGGTTGTATCTTTCACCATACTTATTCAATCTGTATGCTAAACAAATAATCTGAGAAGCTGCACTATATGAGGGAGAATACAGCATCAGGAATGGAGGAAGACTCATTAACAACCTGCAATATGCAGATGACACAACCTTGCTTGCTGAAGGTGAAGAATACTTGAAGCACTTACAGATGAAGATGAAAGACTACAGCCTTCAGTATGGATTACACCTCAAAATAAAGATAACAAAAATCCTCACAGCTGGACCAATAACCAGATAAACAGAGAAAAGATTGAAGTTGTCGAGGATTTCATTTTACTTGGATCCACAATCAACACCCATGGAAGCAGCATTCAAGAAATCAAAAGACTCATTGCATTGGGTAAATCTGCTGCAAAAGACCTCTTTAAAGTGTTGAAAAGCAAAGATGCCACTTTAAGGACCAAGATGTGCCTGACCCAAGCCATGGTGTTTTCAATCACCTCATATGCATGTGAGAACTGGACAATTAATAAGGAAGACTGAAGAAGAATTGATGCCTTTGAATTATGGTGTTGATGAAGAATGCTGAATATACCATGAACTGCCAGAAAAACAAACAAATCTGTTGTGGAAGTACAGCCAGGATTCTTTATAAAGAAGGATTGTGAGACTTCGTCTTATTGTACTTTGGAGATGTTATCAGGAGGGACCAGTCCCCGGAGAAGGACATCATGCTTTGTAAAGCAGAGGGTCAGTAAAATACAGGAAGACCCTGAATGAGATGGATTGACACAGTGGCTTCAACACTGAGCTCAAGCATAGGGATGATTGTGAGGATGGTGCAAAACCGGGCAGTGTTTCCTTCTGTTGTAAATAGAGTTGCTGTTAGTTGGAACCGACTTGACAGCACCTAACAATACAATTATGTACCTGGTACAGTTCTCAGTGTTTAAGGTGCGTTAAGACATTAATCCTCACAAAAACAATTTAAAATAGGTATTGGTATTAATTTTTTAGAGAGCAAACTGAGGCATGCTGTGGTTGAATGACTTGCTACATAGCTGGATGTGGAGGGGTTGGGATTGAAACCTTGCAATTTGGCTACCTAATTAGCATTCTTAACTGTTTAGTTAAATAATAGTACCCTTTAGGACTTAGCTTCAGATGTTAGTCATAGAAATAGTCTGTTTTCCTGACTTTGGTTAAGATGAAAGTTCTAGTCTCCTGCCAATAAATCTCTAATTTATCTGGAATTTATATTTCAAGGATACTCAGGTTCTAGAGTTTTTTGTCCCAATGGTCATTCTAATGTTGGGCCTAAGTCATTCCTTTTTTTTTTTTTTTTTTTAGTTTTTATTTTTTTAATCATTGTAGTTTAGATGAAGTTTACATTTCAAGTTAGTCTCCCATCCAAAAATTTATACATACACTGTTATGTGACCCTAATTGCTCTCCCCATACTGTGATAGCACACTCCTCCTTTCCACCCCTGACTCCCCATGTCCATTCAATCAGCTCCTAACCCTCTCTGCCTTCCCATCTCACCTCCGGACAGAAGCTTCCCATTTAGTCTCTTGTATCTACTTGAGCTAAGAGACACACTCCTCACGAGTATCACTTTATGCCCCACAGTCCAGTCCAATCTCTGAAGAGTTGGCCTCAGAAATTGTTTTAGTTCTGGGCTGATAGAGAATCTGGGGGCCATGCTTTCCGGGGTTCCTCCAGTCTCAGACCATTAAGTCTGGTCTTCTTACTAGAATTTGAGTTCTGCATCCCACCTTTCTCCTGCTCCATCAGGGATTCTCTGTCGTTTTCCCTGTCAGGGCCGTCATTGGTGGTAGCCAGGCACCGTCTAGTTCTTCTGGTCTCAGGATGATGAAGTCTCTGGTTTATGTGGCCCTTTCTGTCTCTTGGGCTAAAACTTTCCTTCTGTCTTTGGTGTTCCTCATTCTCCTTTACTCCAGGTGGTTGGGACCAATTGATGCATCTTATATGGCCACTTGCAAGCTTTTAAAACCCTAGACGCTACTCACCAAAGTAGGATGCAGAACATTTGTAAGCTTTGTTAAGCCGATTGACCTAAATGTTCCCTGAAAGCAAGGTCCCCAGATCCCTACCCCTGCTAGTCTGTCCCTCAAAGTGTTTGATTGTATTCAGGAAATTTCTTAGCTTTGGTTTAGTCCAGTTGTGCTGACTTCCCCTGTAGTGTGTGCTGTCCTTCCCTTCACCTAAGATAATACTTGTCTACTATCTAGTTAGTGAATAACCCTCCCCCTCCCTCCCCACCCTCGTAACCATCAAAGAAGGTTTTCCTCTGTGTTTAAACCTTTTCTTGAGTTCTTATAATAGTGGTCTTATACAATATTGGTCCTTCTCTGACTGACTAAATTCACTTAGCATAATGCCCTCCAGATTCCTCCGTGTTATAAGATGTTTCAGAGCTTCATCATTGTTCTTTATTGTAGTGTAGCATTCCATTGTGTGGATATACCATATTTGTTTATCCATTTGTCCGTTGATGGGCACTTGGCTTGTTTCCATCTTTTTGCTATTGTGAACAGTGCTGCAGTGAACATGGGTGTGCATATTATCTATTCGTATAAAGGCTTTTATTTCTCTAGGATATATTCCAAGGAGCGGGATAGCTGTATCCTATGGTACTTCTAGCTTTTTAAGGAAGCAACAAATTGATTTGCAAAGTGGTTGTACCATTTTACATTCCCACCAACAGTGTATAAGTGTTCCAGTCTCTCCACAACCTCTCCAGCATTTATTATTTTGTGTTTTTTGCATTAGTGCTAGCCTTGTTGGGGTGAGATGATATCTCATAGTAGTTTTGATCTGCATTTCTCTAATGGTTAATGATCGTGAGCATTTCTTCATGTGTCTGTTAGCCGCCTGGATATCTTCTTTGGCAAAGTGCCTGTTCATATCCTTTGCCCATTTTTTGATTGGGTTATTTGTTTTTTTGTTGTTGAGGTTTTACAGTATCTTACAGATTTTAGAGATTAGATGCTGATTGGATTTGTCGTAGCCAAAATTTTTTTCCCAATCTGTAGGTTGTCTTTTGACTCTT
Organism: Dugong dugon; assembly: GCA_030035585.1. NCBI lineage: Eukaryota > Metazoa > Chordata > Mammalia > Sirenia > Dugongidae > Dugong > Dugong dugon. The sequence continues at coordinate 158,256,442 of CM057464.1, forward strand.
TTGGTGAAGTCTTTTGAAGAGAATAAGGGTTTAATTTATAGGAGCTCCCAGTTATCTAGTCTCTCTTCTAGTGCTTGTGCATTGTTACTTATGGTTCGTATTGTGTTTATGCCATGTATTAGGGCTCCTAGCATTGTCCCTATTTTTTCTTACATGATCTTCATCGTTTTCAATTTTATATTTAAGTCTTTGAACCATTTTGAGTTAGCTTTTGTTTATGGTGTGAGGTATGGGTCTTGTTTCAGTTTTTTGCAGATGAATATCCAGTTATGCCAACACCATTTGTTAAAGAGACTGTCTTTTCCCCAATTAATGGACTTTGGGCCTTTGTCAAATATCAGCTGCTCATAGGTGGATGAATTTATGTCTGGATTCTCAATTCTGTTCCATTGGTCTATGTATTTGTTGTTGTACCAGTATCAGGCTGTTTTGACTACTGTGTCAGTATAATAGGTTCTAAAATCAGGTAGTGTGAGGCCTCCCAGTTTGTTCTTCTTGAGTAATGCTTTATTTATTCGGGGCCTCTTCCCTTTCCATATGAAGTTGGTGATTTGTTTCTCCATCTCATTAAAAAATGCTGTTAGAATTTGGATCAGGATTGCATTGTATCTGTAGATTGCTTTGGGTAGAATTGACATTTTCACAATGTTGAGTTTTCCTATCCATGAACAAGGTATGTTTTTCCACTTATGCAGGTCTCTTTTGTCTTCTTGCACTAGTGTCTTGTAGTTTTCATTGTACAGGTCTTCTGTGTCTCTGGTTAGATTTATTCCTAAGTATTTTATCTTCTTGGGGGCTATTGTAAATGGTATTGATTTAGTGATTTCCTCTTCGAGGTTCTCTTTGTTGATGTAAAGGAATCCAGCTGATTTTTGTATGTTTATTTCGTATCCTGAAACTTTGCTGAAATCTTCTATTAGTTCCAGTATAAATCCTACTTGATCATGGTGAGTTATTTTTTTGACATGTTGCTGAATTCTATTAGGCTAGAATTTTGTTGAAGACTTTTGCATCAATGTTCATAAGGGATATTGTTCTGTAATTTCCTTTTTTTGTGGTGTCTTTACCTGGTTTTGGTATCAGGGTTATGCTGGCTTCATAGAATGAGTTTGGGAGTATTCCATCCTTTTCTATGCTCTGAAATACCTTTAGTAGTAATGGTGTTAACTCTTTCCTGCAAGTTTGATAGAATTCTCCATTGAAGCCATCCAGGTCAGGGCTTTTTTATGTTGGGAGTTTTAAATTATGTATTCAATCTCTTCTTTTGTTATGGGTTTATTTAGTTGTTCTACCTCAGTTTGTGTTAGTTTAGGTAGGTAGTGAGCTTCTAGAAATTTATCCATTTCCTCTAGGTTTTCAAATATGTTAGAGCACAATTTTTCATAGTATTCTGTTACGATTCTTTTAATTTTAATTGGGTCTGTTGTGATATCACCCATCTCATTTCTTATATGGGCTATTAGCTTCCTCTCCTGTTGATCAATGGTTTATCAATTTTGTCGATCTTTTCGAAGAACCAGCTTTTGGTCTTGTTAACTCTTTCAATTGTTTTTCTATTCTCTGTTTCATTAAATTCTTCTCTAATTCTTATTGTTTCCTTTATTCTGGTGCCTCAGGGCTTCTTTTGCTGCTCTCTTTCTACTTGTCGCAGTTGCAGGATTAATGTTTTGATTATGGTCCTTTCTTCTTTTTGGATGTGTGCATTTATTGCTATAAACTGAGCTCTGAGCACTGCTTTTGCTGTGTCCCAAAGGTTCTGGTAGAGTGTGTTTTCATTCTCATTTGATTCTATGAATTTCTTTATTCCATCCTTAATTTCTTATATAACCCGGTAGTTTTTGAGCAAGGTGTTGTTCAGTTTCCATGTGTTTAATTTTTTTTTTTTTTCCTTCCTTTTTCTGTTGTTGATTTCTACTTTTATGGCTTTATTGTCAGAAAAGATGCTTTGTAATATTTCAATGGTTTGGATTTTGTTAAGGCTTGCTTTCTGGCCTAATATGTGGTCTATTCTGGTGAATGTTCCATGTGTGTTGGAAAAAAACGTATACTTGGCTCCTGTTGGGTGGAGCGTTCGGTATACGTCTATGAGATCAAGTTCGTTGATTGTAGCATTTAGATCTTCCATGTCTTTGTTGTTCTTCATGGAAAGTGGTGTGTTGAAGTCTCCTACTACTATTGTGGAGCTGTCTATCTCTCTTTTCAGTGCTGTTAGAGTTTGTTTTATGTATTTTGGAGCACTGTCATTGGGTGTGTAAATACTTATTATAGTTATCTCCTCCTGGTTTATTGACCCTTTAATCATTATATAGTGTCCTTGTGTATAGTTTGTGGTGGATTTTACTTTAAAGTCTATTTTGTCAGAGATTACTATTGCCACTCCTGCTTCGTTTTGAGTGTTGTTTACTTGATATATTTTCTTCGATCCTTTGAGTTTTAGTTTGTTTGTGTCTTTAAGTCTAAGGTGTGTTTCTTTTTTTTTTTTTTTTTAATTAAATATTTTATGGTACTTCAGGTGAAGGCTTACAGAACAAACAGTTTCTCATGTAACAGTAGTACACATGCTGTTTTATGACTTTGGTTAACAACCCCACAACATTTTAACCCTCTGAATTCTCAGCTTTTTTTTTGGTAAAAATACACATAGCCAAAGATACACCATTTCAAAACTTTTTACTTACACATTTAAGTGACATTGATTATGCTCTTCCAATTGTGCTGCCATTCTCGCCCAAGATGAAGGCTTACAGGACAAAATAGTCTCCCATTTAACAGTTACTACAAATGTTGCCCTATAACAGTGGTCAACAATCTCACAACACATCAACAGTATCCTTACTCAACTTGTGTTCCTTATCATCAGCTTCCTACTCCCCCTCTGCCTTCTGGCCCTCGTCACCAGACTCCTGTACCTCGTTAGTCTCATTTAGTTTTACTGGGCTGTCCACTCCCAGGCTGAACATTGAACCTCGAAGGTAACTTCACCTCTGAGCTGAAAGGGTGTCTGTGGGCCACACTCTTGAGGTTTCTCCAGTATCCTTTAGGCCAGTAAATCTGGTCTTTTTTGGGGGGGGAGTTAGAATTATGCTCTACATACTTCTCCAGCTCTGTCCAGAACCCTCTGTTGTGATCCTGGTCAGAGCAGTCAGCGGTGGTAGCCAGGCACCATCTAGCTGTACTGGACTCAGTCCGGTGGAGGCCTTGGTAGCTGTGGTCAATTAGTTCTTCGGACTAATCTTTTCGTTGTATCCTGTTCTCTTCATTCTCCCTTGCTCCCGAAGGGATGAGACCAGTGTAGTATCTCAGATGGCCGCTCACAGGCTTTTAAGACCCCAGACACTACTCACCAAGGTAGAATGTAGAGCATTATCTTTATAAGTAGTGTCATGCCAATTGAGCTAGATGTTCCCCGAGACCATGGTCCCCAGAGCCCTCCGTCCAACAACTCAGTCCCTCGGGGAATTTGGTTGTGTCCATAGGGCCTCCATGACCTTTCCTTGTGCAGGTTGTGTTAGTTTCCCTTGTACTGTGTACTGTCTCACCTCTCACCCAAGTTACCACTTACCTATTACCTATTTAGTATTCCCCCCCCCCCCAATCCCTGGTAACCAACAAGGATTGTTACATTTTGCATGTGAATTTTTTCATGGGTTTTTACAATAGAGGTCTCATACAATATTTGTCCTTTTGTGATTGACTTATTTCACTCAGCATAATGTCCTCCAGTTTCATCCATGTTATGAGATGCTTCACAGATTCATTGTTGTTCTTTCTTGTTGCATAGTACTCCACTGTGTGTACGTACCATAGTTTGTTTATCCATTCATCTGTTGATGGGCACCTACGTTGTTTCCATCGTTTTGCTATTGTGAACAATTGCTGCCATGAACATAGGTGTGCATATGTCTATTCGAGTGATGACTCTTATTTCTCTAGGATATATTCCTAGGAGTGGGATTGCTGGATCGAATGGTATGTCTATTTCTAGCTTTCTGAGGAAACGCCATATCATTTTCCAAAATGGTTGTATCATTTTGCATTCCCACCAGCAGTGTATAAGAGTTCCCATCTCCCCGCAGCCCCTCCAACATTTGTTATTTCCAGTATTTTTGTTTCGTGCCAGTAATGCCAGGGTGAGATGGTATCTCATTGTGGTTTTAATTTGCATTTCTCTAATGGCTAGTGAACGCGAGCATTTCCTCATGTGTCTGTTGGCCATTTGAATGTCTTCTTTGGTGAAGTGTCTGTTCATTTCCTTTGCCCATTTTTTGATAGGATTGGTTGTCTTTTTGTTGTAGAGGTGTTGGATTTTCTTGTAGATTATGGAGATTAGACCTTTGTCTGACTTGTACTGTCCAAAAATTTTTTCCCAGTCTGTAGGTTTTCTTTTGACTCTTTTGGTGAAGCCTTTTGAAGAGCATAGGTGTTTGATTTTTAGAAGATCCCAGTTATCTAGTTTATCTGTTGGGTTTTTTTTGTTGATGTTTATGGTTTGTATCCTGTTAATTCCATGTATTAAGGCCTGGATTGTTGGTCCTATTTTTTCTTCTATGAACTTTATAGTTTTAGGCTTTATATTCAGGTCTTTGATCCATTTTGAAGTAGTTTTTGTGTATGGTGTGAGGTATGGGTCCTGTTTCATTTTTCTGCAAATGGATATCCAGTTTTGCCAGCACCATTTGTTAAAAGACTGTCTTTTCCCCATTTGATGGACTTTGGGCCCTTGTCGAGAATCAGGTGACTGTAGGTGGATGGATTTATATCTGGGTTCTCAATTCTGTTCCATTGGTCAATGTCTCTGTTGTTGTACCAGTACCGGCTGTTTTGACCACTGTAGCTGTATAGTCGGTTCTCAAGTCAGGTAATGTGAGTCCTCCCACTTTATTCTTCTTCTTCAGTAGTGCTTTACTTATTCGGGGCTTCTTCCCTTTCCATATAAAGTTAATAATTAGTTTTTCCATCTCTTTGAAGAATGTTGTTGGTATTTGGATTGGGATTGCATTGTATTTGTAAATTGCTTTAGGTAGAATTGCAATTTTCACAATGTTGAGTCTGCCTACCCATGAGCATGGTATGTTTTTCCATTTATGTAGATCCCTTTGGGTTTCATGCAGCAGTGTTTTGTAGTTTTCTTTGTATAGGTCTTTTACATTCCTGGTCAGATTTATTCCTAAGTATTTTATCTTTTTTAGGGGCTATTGAAAATGGTATTGATTTCCTGATCTCCTTTTCATCGTTCTCCTTACTGGTGTATAGGAATCCAACTGATTTTTGAATGTTTATCTTGTATCCTGCTACTCTGCTGAATCTTTCTATTAGTTCCAGTAGATTTCTCATGGAGTCTTTAGGGGTTTTCTATGTATAGTATCATATCTGCAAACAGGGAGAGTTTAACTTCTTCATTACCAATTTGGCTGCCCTTTATTTCTTTCTCTTGCCTTATTGCTCTAGCTAGAACTTTCAGCAGAATGTTAAATAGGAGTGGTGATAAAGGGCATCCTTGTCTTGTTCCTGGTTTCAAGGGGAATGTTTTCAGCCTCTCTCCATTAAGAATGATGTTGGCTGTTGGTTTTGCATAGATGCCCTTTATTATGTTGAGAAATTTCCCTTCCATACCTATTTTATTGAGAGCTTTTATCAGGAATGGGTGTTGGACTTTGTCAAATGCCTTTTCTGCGTCAATTGAGATGATCATGTGATTTTTTTCTTTCCTTTTATTTATGTGGTGAATTACGTTGATGGATTTTCTAAAGTTAAACCATCCTTGCATACCTGGTATGAATCCTACTTGGTCGTGGTGTATTATTTTTTTGATATGATACTGAATTCTATTGGCTAGAATTTTGTTCAGAATTTTTGCATCTATATTCATGAGAGATATTGGTCTGTAATTTTCTTTTTTTGTGATGTCTTTGCCTGCTTTTGGTATCAGCGTTATGCTGGCTTCGTATGAATTTGGAAATGTTGCTTCCTCTTCCATGCTCTGAAATAGCTTGAGTAGAACTGGTACAAGCTCTTCTGTAAATGTTTTGTAGAATTCTCCAGTGAAGCGATCTGGGCCAGGGATTTTTTTGGTTGGGAGTTTTTTTTATTACCTTTTCAATCTCTTCTTCTGTTATGGGTCTGTTCAGATTTTCAATATCACTTTGTTGTAGTTTGGGTAGGCCGTCTGTTTCTAGAAATTTATCCACTTCCTCTAGGTTTTCAAATTTGTTAGAATATAGTTTTTCATAATATTCTGTTATAATCCTTTTTATTTTGGTAGGGTCTGTTGTAATGTCCACTATTTCATTTCTTATTTGGGTTATTTGTGCCCTCTGCTGTTTTTCTTTTGTCAGTCTGGCCAGTGGTTTGTCGATTTTGTTGTTTCTTTCAAAGAACCAACTTTCGGTTGTGTTGATTCTTTCTATTGTTTTTCTGTTCTCTATTTCATTGATTTCTGCTCTGATCTTTACTATCTCCTTTCTCCCGGTGGTTGTAGGCTTTTTATGCTGTTCTCTTTCTATTTGTTTGAGTTCTGTAGTTAATGTTTTGATTTTGTCCCTTTCTTCTTTTTTGATATGTGCATCTATTGGTATAAATTGTCCTCTGAGGACTGCCTTTGCTGTGTCCCAAAGGTTTTGGTATGATGTGTTTTCATTTTCATTTGATTCTAGGAATTTTTTAATTCCATCTCTGATTTCTTCTATTACCCATTGATGTGTAAGCAGAGTATTATTCAGTTTCCATGTGTTTGATTTTTTTTCCTTGCTCTTTCTAGTGTTAATTTCTACCTTGATGGCATTGTGGTCAGAGAAGATACTGTGAATTATCTCAGCATTTTGGATCTTGTTGAGGATAGCTCTGTGGCCTAAGATGTGGTCTATTCTGGAGAACGTTCCATGTGCATTGGAAAAGAATGTGTACTTTGCAGCGGTTGGATGGATTGTTCTATATATGTCTATGAGGTCCAGTTGGCTGATTGTGTCCTTTAGGTCTTCTGTATCTTTGCTGAGTTTCTTTTTAGTTGTTCTGTCCTTTACTGAGAGTGGTGTGTTGACGTCTCCTACTATTATTGTGGAACTGTCAATTTCTCTTTTCAGTGCTGTTAGAGTTTTTTTTATGTATTTTGGAGCCCTGTCATTGGGTGCATAGATATTTATTATGGTTATGTCTTCATGATGGATCGTCCCCTTAATCATTATATAGTGTCCTTCTTTGTCTTTTATGGTAGATTTCGTTTTAAAGTCTATTTTATCTGAGATTAGAATTGCCACTCCTGCTCTTTTTTGGTAGTTGTTAGCTTGATATATTTTTTTCCAACCTTTGATTTTTAATAAATTCACATCTTTGTTTCTAAGGTGTGTCTCTTGTAGACAGCATATTGATGGATCCTGTTTTCTTATCCATTCTGCCACTCTCCGTCTCTTTATGGGTGCATTGAGTCCATTTACATTCAGTGTAATTATTGGTAAATGGAAGTTTGTTGCTGTCATTTTGTAGTGCTTTTTTTTGTGGTGCTGAAGTTTTCTTTGTTCTTCTTACTCTCTTGTGCTGAGTTACTTTTGTTTGTGGATTTTGTGTTCATTTGTTTTGTTTTTGTAGGTTTTGTTTTTGTTGAGACTTTATGTTTTTCGTCTTTATTTTTATGAGTTGGTTTGTTAACTTTCTTTGTGGTTACCATGAATTTTACCCTTATCTTTCTAAGTTTGAAGCAGTCTACCCTTACTTGGTATTGCCTTGCCTTCCTCTCCTTTAGAAGGTTCTATACCTATGCCGTTTGTTCCCTCTTTCATTGTTTTGATGTTGTTGTCATCCTTTGATTGATTTCTCTGATTCCCTGTTGTATTTCTTTTGGTTTTGGAGAGTCCTCAGTAGTTCATTTCCTAGAATGGTATCTGGTTCGTATGAACCTGCGTCCTAGGCCCTAGGTCCTGCCTGAGGGCTGAAGCTGTTTGTCCTCAGATCGAAGAACTCCCTTTAATAATTCTTGTAATTTTGGTTTGATTTTTGCATATTCCCTTAGTTTTTGTTTATCTGGAAATGACCTAATTTCACCATCAAATTTGAACGAGAGTTTTGCAGGATATATTATTCTTGGCTGACAATTTTTTTATTTCAAGATTTTATATATGTCATTCCACTGCCTTCTTGCCTGCATGGTTTCTGCCAAATAATCTGAGCTTAGTCTTATTGTTTCTCCTCTGTATGTGACTTCTTGTTTTTTTCGAGCTGCTCTCAGGATTCTTTGTTTGTCTTTAGTTTTGGCGAGTGTGAATATGATATGTCTTGGTGATTTTCTTTTGGGGTCTCTTCTATATGGGGTTCATTGAGCTTCTTGGATGGCCAGCTTTTCATCTTTCATGATATTGGGAAAGTTTTCTGTCAGCAGTTCCTCAATAATCCTCTCTGTGTTTTCTGTTTTCTCCCCCCGTTTTGGGATGCCAATCACTCGTAAGTTTTTGCTTTTAACTGTGTCCCACATAACTCTCAGGGTCTCTTCATTTTTCTTTGTTCTTTTTTCTGAGTTTTCCTTAAACAGAGTTGTATCCAAGTGTTTGTCTTCATTTCCACTGATCCTGTCTTCCACAGTTTCAAATCTACTTCTCAGCCCTTCTATGACACCGTCCATTTCTGAAACCTTGTTGTTTATCTTTTGGATTTCTAATTGTTGTTTTTGTATAATTTTGAGTTGTGAATTTATTTTGGCATTTTGTTCCTGCATCATCTTCCTGAATTCTTCCAATTTTTTGTCTGTGTTTTCCATAAATTTGTCTATTTTTTCCTCATGTTTGTCAGCTTTTTGCCTCATTTCTTGGAAAATTCTGAGTATTAGTGATTTGAGTTCCCTATGAGGTACTTCTAGTGCATTTTCTTCCACAGGAGAGTTATCTGGTGTTTTAATTTGGACACCTATTGGAGCCATCTTGTCTTGTTTTTGTAAATGTTTTGATGTTGTTTGCTGTTTTAGGGGCATTCAGTAGATATGTCTCTCGTTTATTGATTGTAGATTTTTTTTTTTGTTTCATCCTTGTGGTACAGCTGGGCAGATCTAGCTGAAGAGAAGCCACTGGGACGGGTTGTTTGTGGCACTCACCGCAGCCACCAGGACACTTGGTATTCAGTGCTGGGCAGGTTCCAATAGGGCGTGCCTGCACAGCTTGTTGGTGTGATGTCAAGTGCACGGTGCAGGTAGGCAGGATGCAGCGGGGAGATGGTTATGTGTGAAGCTAAGCTGGATATGGGAGAGAGGAGAAAGGAGCAGGAGCGAAAATCATACAAACATAAAAGAATGCTAGGGGAGCTTGTCATTGGAATGGACAGATGAGAGACTATGGGATGGAGAAAACCAGAAGGGGGAAGAGAAACAAAAGGAAAGAATTAACAAATAAAAATCAGAAAAGTTAAAGAACTGCAAAGTTCCCAGGGATCCCACCGATGCAGCTATGAGGTCTGGGGGAGTTGGTCTCAGGTTTCACAGCACAGCCTGGCCAGAAGGTGCAGAGGCATACATCGTCTGGTATTCAGGGATCAGAAAGAGAAGGAAGAGATAGAGAGACGAGAAATTAAGCAATGAAGAAAGACAAATCGGAAAAAGAGGGAAAAGAAAACAAAACTAATCAAAAAAGAAAAAAAATAAAATTAAGAAAAGGAAAAAAAAAAAAGAAAAGCAACACCAGCAGTCAATGAATGGCGCTCAGAGAGCCAGCCAGTGCGGGTTGGTGTTTCTGGACAAGAGACTCTGTCCGTGGGAAACAGAGGAGGCTGAGTGTGAGTGAAGAAGGGTGGAGAGTGGAAAGCATATATCACAAATTGCCTGCACTCTGGGGACCCTCAGAAAGAAGCTAAGAGGGTGCAAGGAGCCAGGCACCTGAGTGTAAGGAGGGGGAGGTGGTGAGAGGCAAGCGAGAAACCAGAAGAAGTGGAAAAAGCCACACCAGCAGCCAACAAACGGCACCCAGAGAGCCGCCTGCCCGGGCACGCGGAATCCAATCAGCCGCAGACCCCGGTGAAGAGACTGCGGCCACGGGAAGCAGAGGGGCTAACGAACAAAGGTCCCGGGATCTCACCAGCGCGGGAGCCCAGACCTGGAAGCAGCCACATGCCTGAACGCAGCCCCACAGCCCCGCAGGAAAGAGCAAAGACAGCGCTCGGAGCCAGGCACTCGAGCAAAAGGAGGGAGAGGCAGCGAGAGGCAAGTGAGAAACCAGAAGAAGCAGAAAAAGCCACACCAGCAGCCAACATCGGCACCCAGAGAGCCCCTGCTCAGGTGCACGGATTCCAAGCAGCTGGCAGTCTCGGGTTAAGAGACCTTGGCCACGGGAAGCAGAGGGGTGAATGAACAAAGGCCCCGGGATCTCACCAGCACGGCAGCCCAGACCTGGATGCAGCCACACGCCCGAACGCAGCCCCACAGCCCCGCAGGAGAGAGCAAAGACGGCACTCAGAACCAGGCACCCGAGCAAAAGGAGGGAGAGGCAGCGAGAGGCAAGCAAGAAACCAGAAGAAACAGAAAAAGCCACACCAGCAGCCAACAAACGGATCTCAGAGAACCGCCAGCCCAGGCGCGCGGAATCCAAGCACCGGCGCCCCCTGGCCCAGGGACCCTGGCCACGGGAAGCAGGGGAGCCCCAGCCGAGGCAGAGAGGGGTGGGGGGTGGGAAAGCGCACACCGCAATTTACCGGTCGTTCCGTCTCCCACTGGACGCTCCGCGAGGCTGCTCTACCGTTCTCCCATTTGCTGGTCTCCGATAGGAATCCAGGATGGTGGATCCACGCTGCGTTAGCTGGTAAGGATTCTCTGCATGAGTCTCTCCTCTCTCTCCATTCTCTTTCAGTATTCTCACTCCGTTTGGTGTTTGGCTGAGTTCTTTATCTCTTCATTTGATGTTCTAGGGTTTCAGGATTGTTGATTCTCTGTTAGGCTTAGTTTTTCAGATCTTTGTTGTGGAGGGACAGCGTGGTGCTTCTGCCTAGAGCACCATCTTGCCCCGCCTCCCTCTAAGGTGTGTTTCTTATAGGCAGCATATAGATGGATAGTGTTATTTTTATCCAATCTGCCATTCTCTGTCTCTTTATTGGTGCAATTAGTCTATTTACATTCAGCGTAATTGATAGGTATGAGTTTAGTTAGTACTGTCATTTTGATGTCTTTTTTTGTGTGTTGTTTACAGTTTCTTTGTTCCACTTAATTTTCTCCCCTGAGTTGTTTTTCTTTGTGTATTTTCTTTTCATCTTTTTCATTGTTGTTGATTTTGTGTTTGCTGAGTCTTTATATTTTTCTAGTTTTTTTATTTTGGCTTGTAGGATTCTTAGTTTCCTCTGTGGTTACCTGAATATTTACCTTATTTTACTAAGTTTATACCACTCTTTTATTTCTTTATATCGCCTTGACTTCCTCTCCATATGAAAAATCTATGTCTATGTTCTTTAAGTCCCTCTTTTTTGTTTTAATGTTGTCATCTTTTACATATCAACATTTGTTTCCCTGTTTTCAGTGTTTTAGCTTTGATTTATTTTTTGTGACTTCCCTATCTGGATTGACATCTGGTTGCTCTGTCTTGTGTTCTAGTCTTCGGTTGTTATCTGATGTTACTGAATTTCTAGCCAGAGGACTCCCTTTGGTATTTCTTGTAATTTTGGTTTGTTTTTTGCAAAGTGCCTAAACTTCTGCTTATCTGGAAATGCCCTAAATTCGCCATCATATTTGAGGGACAGCATTGTTGGATATATAATGCTTGGCTGGCACTTTTTTTCCTTCAAGGCTTTATATATGTTATCCCATTACCTTCTTGCCTGCATGGTTTCTGCTGGGTAGTCCCAGCTTATTCTTATTGATTCGCCTTTGTAGGTGACTTTTCGTTTATCCCTAGCCATTCTTAAAATTCTCTCTTTATCTTTGGTTTTGGCAAGTTTGATTATAATATGTCTTGGTGACTTTCTTTTGGGATCTACCTTATGTGGGGTTCAATGGGCATCTTGGATATATATCTTGTCATCTTTCACAATATCAGCGAAGTTTTCTGCCAACAAATCTTAACAATTTTCTCTATATTTTCTGTTATCCTCCTCTGTTCTTGTACTCCAATCACTCGTAAGTTATTCCTCTTGATATAGTCCCACATAATTCTAAGGGTTTCTTCATTTTTTTAATCCTTTTATCTGATTTTCCCTCATATAAGTTGGTTTCAAGTGCTTTATCTTCAATCTCCCTAATTCTGACTTCCATTGCCTCAATTCTGCTCCTATGACTTTCTATTGAGTTGTCTAATTCTGAAATTTTATTGTTAATCTTCTGGATTTCTGATTGTTGTCTCTCTGTGGATTCTTGCAGCCTGTTAAATTTGTCAGTATGCTCTTCTCTAATCTTTTTAATTTCCTGTAGTGAGTGTTCTTCATTTTGCTAATTTCCTTCCTAATTTCTTGAAGAGTTCTGTATTAATCTTTTGTATCCTGCCTCCGGTAATTCCAAGAAATTTTCCTCCCCTGCAAAATTTCTAGATTCTTTATTTTGGGAGCTTGCCAAAGCCATCATGGTCTGCCTTTGTGTGTTTTTCTATTGATTGTTGTCTCCGAGCCATCAATAATTTATTATATTTATTTATTTTATGTTTGCATACTGTGTCCTAGCTTCTTGTTTGTTTTGATATGCCCAAGTAGGCTGCATATATGAGCTAGTTTGATTATTGGCACCTTTGAAGCTCTAATGTCGTGTCACCAGGTGGTTAGATCTGTTAGTAGGTATGTGAGCTCAGGAGTCCCCCCACTCCTCCTGTATGGATTCAGCTTAGGTGTCCAGGTAGATAGCCACCAAGTGTGTGGTGTAGGTTCTCACCTACAGTCCTAGACAGGCATGGGTGATTGTTGTAGGCACAGGCATCTGGCTGCATCAGGGGGACACACTTTGAGCAAGGCAGGGGGCTGATGGCCACCCCTAAGTGTCCAGGAGGAAGGCATGTCCCTGTTCCCTAGAGAGCGTAGGTGGGTGGGTTTTGCAGCTAGACAATGAGCACCCAATGCTGTTGGCTGTAAGGACTGGGAGGCACCTTTTATTCTTGGGCCCCATCACAGGTGGCTAGGTGGCGTGGGTGGAGCCACCAGTCCTCAGGCCCCTGATGTGGGTACGTGAAGACCCTGCTTAATGGGCAGAGCAGAGTCAAACGTCACAAACCTGCCACTTCACAGCTGAAACAGTTGAATTTTAATTTCAGTTATATACCCTGTTGTACTGTGGTAGTGAGGGTATGCTGTTGAAATAGGCCCACAGAAGTCTCTGCAGGGGGAAATGCACTCAAAGTCTGTGGATCCCTTATGCCTGTGCCCAGGCAAAGGAGCTGTGCCTTCCCTGGGTTCCTGGCTTAGGGGAGCCAGCAGTTCATTTTTTCCCCTCTTTGTTAATTTGTTCACTCTCCAAGGCCAGGAGAATAGCTCAGGGAATGTGATGGATCCTACTTCCGTCCCAGGGGACTCGACAGTTGCTGAAGCTGGTCCAGGACCCAGTGCAGAGCAGAGAGCAGGGAGGTAAATGGGAGAGAGTTTTTTCCCTAAGGGCATTGTTTTTGATTCGCACAGTAGGCCATACTCAAGTACTTATCTTTCGCTGATCCAGGGCTGCTTCTCAGTGATTCCTGGTGGCCGAGTAGACTCTCTGGTGCTGGGTCTCTCCTGGTGCGGAAAATGCACCTTCCAAGCACCACTGCTTGCCTGCCTCACTGCTCACCCACGAGCTGCTCAGGCCTGAAGGGCTCAGGTTCTCGCTGGCTCAGGTCTGGCAACTCCTCGCTGCTTCTGAACCATCTCTCCCTCCCCCTGACACTCAGTCCAGCTCCTCAGCTTTGCCTTAGATGTTCAGGGCTCCTAGATTGTCATATATAATTGATTCACTTGTTTCTTTGGGTCCTTGTTGTAAGAGGGTCCACCAGAAGTGTCTGACTACTCTGCCATCTTGGCCCTGCCTCCTTCATTCTTGATTTCAGTCCAGTTCCTTTTGTTTATTTTTATGACAATTAGGATAATAGCTATTCTATGCCTTTTTTATGGTCTATTCCTAAAAATCCTCCAAGCTCTTTCCTATATCTTTCTCCTTTTCCATGCTCAGAGCCACCAGTATAGATCCTCTTAAGCTTCCTTAATGGTAGTTCTAATTCTTGTCTCCTTTCAATTTATTTTCTAGATTAACTTTACTTAAGCAGAGTGCTAATCACAAAACCTTCCAGTTTCTCCCTGTTTATCACTATATACGATCCTAGCCCCTTTATCTGATAGTTCAAGGCCTTGGTGATCTGGACCTACTATCTTCCTTTTCCTACACAAAAATTAATAATAATCATGAAGCTAACGTTTATTAAGTGCTTACTGTGAAGGAAGCACTGTATTTGCTTCTGGAGATACAAAGATAACATATTTTCTGCCTTTGAGAGCATCACAGGCATGATTTCACTGAATGTCAGAGATAGGTACCATTGACTCATAGGAGATATGTACTATTAATGACTCTATTTAACTCGAGAGGAAACTGAGAGTTAAAGAGCTTATACAATTTACTCAAGGGCAAAGGTTATTGTGTGGTACAGTTTGGATCACACCTTCAGTTTTAACCCCAATACTGTACTCCCTGTCATCATTTTTCTACCCATAATGCATTCTTTAGCTATACTGGGTCACTCACTGTTCTTTTTACATATCCCACTTTTCCTACTTGATTGTCTCATTTTATTGTTATTCTACCCTCCTAGAAAGGTTTTTTCTAAATCTCTTTCCCGTCTCTGTTTGTTAAATAATCACTACCCTTTGTTATTGGGCATAAATGAAACCAAATTCACTGCTGTTGAGTCAATTCCAACTTATTGTGAACCCATAGGGTTTCTAAGGCTGTAAATCTTTATGGAAGCCGACTGCCACATCTTTCTCCCTCAGAGTGGCTCGTGGGTTCTAACCGCCAACCTTTTGGTTAGCAGCTGAGTCCTTTAACCACTGTACCGCCAGGGCTCCTCGTGGATATAACTGACTTCTCCAACCACAGAACCAGATTTTTTTTTTTGTTGTTGTTTGTTAATAAACTCACATAGTACTATAACCTCGTGTTCTGGTTGTACAAACCATATCCCTCTTCTATATTTTAAGTTTCTTCAGTTTGAAAATTTACTTTGTATTCCTCAAAGTGCCTAACAATGCCTAGCAAAACAGGTGATCAATCAGTATTTATAAATATGTTCATGCTTTTAAATAATTGCTGTCCTTTACTATCAGAAAGACACAAGAATGAGTTCTAACTCATTTTTCTTTTTCGCAGATTTAGGATTTAAAGAATTATTATTATCAGCCTTTTATGTTAATGATTTATTTTACTATTCAGGTATCCAGTTGAGGTTTTATCAAGGGTGCTAATTTTTTTTAAACAAAAGAAGCTTTTAATGATGTAACATAATAAAAAAAAATTTCTCAGAGAAGCTGATTGAGACTTTCCACCAAAGGGTTCTGCTGGGAACAGAAGACATAAACACCAACCACATTTTAGCACAACTTTAATCATTCTCTTGTGGTTTGACTTTTCTGATGATGTCTAAACTTAAACATAAAAGGAAACTCCACCTTATATGGATGACTTGGAATGGAAAAGAAGCTCCACAGCTTTCCTGTTCTGCTAGTGGTTTTGACTTTTTCCACACGTGCATTTGCTTTGAACTCTCCCAAATTTAGGTGCTATGTAAATACAAGTTATAATTAACATGCTTTCTTTGGGTGTCCTTGAACAAAGCATTCTCTTTTATGATATGCTGCACATATTTACTTGGAATAAATATGAGTTTTGAATTTGGATTTAGAAAGCAGATAAAATGACTGAAATTCACGTCTTTTATTTGCTTTAATCTAAAGCTGCAGGATTAGGCTCAAATGTGAAGAGAATAAAACACGGGAGAACCTTATTGTTTAGCCATGAAGTTACCAGAGATAGAAGGGTTAGCTTATAGGTCCTAACAGAATGCATTGTTTTTCATTTTCTTGAAAACTAGCCTATGGTAGTACTGTGCAGCTGCTAACCAGCTGTTTCTTTTCTATTACGTTTCTTGTGAGTACTCTGCTTTACATTTATATATTATCTGGGATCCTGAAATAATACTTGTAGATTCCAGATATTGGATGGGATTTGTTGTTTGTTGCTTTTGGATTTTTGGTTTAATCCAACATGTTTAAAACTTTTCCTCTTAATTGCTGTTAGGAGTATGTGAATGTTTGTTTAAGCCTGTCCAGAAAGGCCTCCATGCTCAAGTGAGGGTAAGTATTGAAACAATTAATAGGCTAATTCAAGCCATGTTCTCACCTCTCTCATTCGCCCTTCACTGATCTGCCAAATCAGTATGATTGCCTCAGTTCTGCATTTAGCAGTGAAGTTGAAGGCTTGATCCCTGAAAGAAGAGACGCTTACATGCCTACATCTTTATAGACAATAATAAACATTGTGATCATGGAACAGAAGTCTCAATAATTTCACGCCTTAACTGGCCTAATGGCAGAATTCCATGATCAGGACAAAATCCTTCGGTTTGTCACGAATGAGTATGAGCTGGGGTCATACAGATCAAGGAATTATAAACAAAGACATATAGACAGTGCATTAGCACATTATTCAGGATTCACATGGTGTGGAGTTTAAACACAATGGAACATATTTATATTACCGTTTTTACTGATTAGAAGTTGAGATGCAATGATAATAATAGGTAACACTTATCATACTTACCATGTGTTATATAATTTTTTTTTTAATGTGTAGTAACTTACTTAATCCTCTTGATAAAACCAGTAAAAAAAGTTGCTGTTGAGTCGATTCTGACTCATGGTGACCCCCTGTGTGTCAGAGTAGAACTGTGTTCTATAGAGTTTATAATTGCTAATTTTTCAGAAGTAGATTGCCAGGACTTTCTTCTGAGGCACCTCTGGGTGGACTGGAACCTCCAACCTGCTAGTTAGCAGCCAAGCTAACTGTTTGCACCACCCGGGGACTCCCATGGAATCTGTAGGCCATGTTATAGTGTGGCTCCAGAAAGTACCTTGGAACAAAGAAAAGTACTGTTAAATACTTGGCACATCAATGCTTTCCATTTAAATACAGAAGACTTATAATTTACACATTTAAGATATATATATACATGCAGTATTTGTCTTCAGAACAGTGATTTTCTTTGATTTAATGTACACTTTTATATTAATTGGAAGAAATTGATAGGCTTTAATAATAGTTTGAAATATCCAAAATAAAGTACTTACTGGATAAGATGACAAGGCACCCTGGTAGTGCAGTGGTTAAAGTGCTTGGCCGCGAACAGAAAGGTCAGTGGTTTGAACCCACCAGCTGCTCTGCTGGAGAAAGATGTGGCATCTGCTTCTGTAAAGACTGAAAAAAGAAAAAAACAAACCAAACCCACTGCTGTCAAGTCGATTCTGACTCATAGTGACCCTATACGACAGAGTAGAATTGCCCCCTAGGGTTTCCAAGGAGCTGCTCGTGGATTCAAACTGCTCACCTTTTGGTTAGCAGCCGTAGTCCTTAATCACTGTGCCACCAGGGCTCTCAGTAAATATTACAGCCTTGGAAACCCTGTCCTGTAGGGTCACTATGAGTCAGAATCAACTCGACAACAGCGGGTGGAGGATAAGGTGACACTTATGGTATGCTTTACAAATAGTAGTTACTCTATAAATTATTGAGCAAATGTAGACAGATGCTAACAGGTGGAGATGAATTGATAGTATAAAAATCTGAGATCCTAATGGGGGTTTGAGGCTTAGCCCCTTAGGGGGGGTAAAGTGAGTGTGTAAAATGGCAGGGCCTCATTATTAAGATAGGCTACTTGCTCAGAAAATGGGCTGAGATCCCAACGGAATGAAGGAGTGGATATTCTTAGCTGCCGTGAAGTTGGCTCTGGACTCATGGTGACGCCATGCAAAAGGGAACAAAGTGCTGCCCGGTTGATTACAGATGAGATCTTTGTGATCCATAGGGTTTTCACTGGCTGATTTTTGGAAGTAGATCACTAGACCTTTTTTCCTAGTCTGCTTTAGTCTGGAAGCTCCACTGAGACCTTTCAGCATCATAGCAACACACAAGCCTCCACTGACAGATGGATGTAGTCGGGCTTCAGGTGCATTGGCCAGGAATTGAACCCAGGTCTCCCCCAGGGGAGATGAGAATGCTACTGCTGAACCACCACTGCCCCAGAAGGAGTAGGTAGGTGAGGCTAATATTTAAGGACTCAGAAATAAATAGAAGTAAGGTATTTTTTTAGAGTAGCACACTTGCCCTGGATGGAGATAAAGATGTTTAAGAAGTAGGTGAGAAGTGTTATCCTATAGATCCAGAGGTTTTGCTACCAGATCAAGAAATTAGGCAAGGCAAAAAAAAAAAAAAAAACTGCCCCATGCAGAAACATCTATAGTGGGGCTATCCACATGATGTAAGTAGGGCTGAACATTATTTGGAACCAGAAAACCATTTTAATCCAATGATTCAGGCTATTTCACTAGCCTACTCTCTAATTTTCTTCACCTCATCTTAAAGAAGGCCCCAATAACTGGAGATTCACAAAGTCATAAAGATCACATACGAAAAGGGTAAGTGGAAAATTTTGCACTTATCTTAAGAAACCTTGGGAAAGTGAAGATGGGGAAGAACTAGATCAATAGTATTGACGTGAAAATAGAATTTAAAAAACAAGCATTACATTAGAAATTTTTAGATTTAATCCTGACCCAGCCACAAGTTAACTGTGTGGCTTTTGGCAAAAATCTTTTTGAATCTTAATTTCCTCATCCAGGAAATGAGGGTGTTGGAATAAGATCATCTTCAAGGTTTGTTCTGGCTCTAATTTTATGTCTATGGCTTAGAGGTTTTCATTAAGTACAAATTCAATATGAAACAATGGTGTGACATATGATGCCAAAAATGTAATGCACTTCCAGGCTTCTTTAAGAGAAATACAGACTAGATCATCCCACTGCGTTCAGCACGAGTCACTTCTTATGGCTGGACAAATCAAGCTCTGGCTGCATATATTATGAAGGACATTGATATAACAATAGCACATCTGGAGGAGGTTAACTGGGGCAATTATGGTTCTGGGAACAATATCACAGAAGAAACAGGAGAGAAGTAGGAGACTTCCAATCATTTTCTTCCAATATCGTTTCTGTAAGAGGGATTATACAGCTCTGAGGGGAAAAAAGTGATGTCACTTTGATAACTAAGGTGTGGTTGACCCAAACCATGGTATTCTTAATTGCCTCATATGCATGTGAGAGCTGGGCAGTAAAAAAGGAAGACTGAAGAAGAATTGATACCTTTGAATTATGGTGTTGGCAAAGAGTATTGAATATACCATGGACTGCCAGAAGAAGGAACAAATCTTTTTGGGAGGAAGTACAGCCAGAATGCTCCTTAGAAGTGAGGATGGCTGTACTTGGACGTGTTATTAGGAGGGACCAATCCCTGGAGAAGGACACCAGGCTTGGTAAGGCTGAGGATTAGCTAAAAAGAGGAAGACCTTCAACAAGATGGATTGACACAGTGGCTGCAACAATGGGCTCGAATATACCTACTATTGTGAGGATGGCGCAGGACTAGGCAATGTTTCATTCTTTTATACCTGGGGTAGCTATGAGTTGGAGCTGACTTGCTGGCACCTAACAATGGCGGGGAAAGTTATGGGAAGACAGGGTTTGGCTACATAAAAAATACATAAAACAACAATTTTCTAATGATCAAAGTTTTCTTGTAATAAATGATTGCTTTGTGATGAAGGAATTTCTTTCAAAAGGGTAAGTTCAGGGAAAAGTTGAATGACCTTCTTTGTGTGGGAAGCTGGACTTGATGACCTTTAAGGTCCCAGGCACTCAAAGCTGCTTCCATCCTATGATTGAGTGCTAATGCTAGTTTTGAAACTAAAATAACAAAAATTCATGTATTAGTGTCAGATCTGACTGAGGGTTTCCTTCAGTACATTTCTTTAATATCTAATCCTATCTGGTGTCTGTTTCTCAGAGGATCTAAACTAGCACAATAATAAATATGCAGTAAATATGAGCTATTTTATCTTTCTCTTTCCTCTCTGACTCCAAATTCATCTTTTTTTCTTTCTGTGAACAGTTTCTTTCTGTTGGAGAATATAGAATTAAAGTCAGTTGTAATTTTATGGTCTTTTCTAATTGAAAAATTGAAATGTTCTTACTGTTTGATAGTGATAAAATGACTATTTTATTCTGTTAGGTGGGCAGTAATGATTTAGAGTTGAAAAATTTTAAGAAGAAAGGAATATATTTAGTGAAAATATTTAATATCACTTAATATTTAGATTTCACATCTAAATTGGACTAGTAAATTTTTTATTGGTTGTGTACAAGATCACTATCTATGTGTAGACATGACTTAGTGGAGGAATAGCAAGGGGACATTAGAAAGTCAGACACCTGGGCTGGCAAAAGCCATTCCACTGTCTGGATTCAGCATCAGCTCCTCCTCTGTCTCCTCTGGTAGAATTTCCAGCCAATGTTCATTCCTGATTACCCAAAAGCCAAGCATTTCCTGCAAGGTAGCAGGAGGGACAGGAAACACCATGTGCTTCCTGGTTTTGGAGGTGGCACAGGACTGAGGCAGCCAGTAAAAGCAAACACCCAAAGAGGGAAGGGATTTGGTGACCTTGAACAGAGTTTTGCTGTTCAGCAGAATGATACAATCACTTGTTGAATTTCAGTCTGGACTCAATAACTACTGGGTACATGCTTGCTACAGAACTTCTACTTTCAGGGGCTCCAGTTTAATAAGGATAAGGAGCCCTAGTGGCACAATGGTTAAGTGCTCAGCTGCTAACCGTAAGGTCGGAGATTCGAACCCACCAGTGGCTCCTCAGGAGAAAAGACCTGGCAATCTGCTCCCGTAAAGATTTACAGCCTAGGAAATCCTATGGGGGAAGTTCTACTCTGTCCTACAGGGTAACTGTGAATCAGAATCAACTTGATGGCACACAGTAACAACAAGTTTAATAAGGTAGACACACAAATACTGATCCATTCAGGGGAGAGAAACAAAGGCCCACCACCCTTAGCAGTGGGGAGAGCATGGCAGCGCTCTCAGTAGCGATAAGCAAACATTTTTTTTTTTGTCCTGGGGTCAACTAAGGCCATTCAGGAAACACTTCATTGAGGGAGTCTCGAGGAGAAAAAGTATAAAGATATGTTTTTGATGGAGAGAAGGATGCAGTAATTCCAGTTAAAAGGAATTGTCATAGGTCACAGCTATGAGTCTGAGAGAATGATTTGTGAATGGGGTCAAGGAACTTGGGTATAGTTTTGAGGTTTTTAAACATGGTATTAAGTATAAACTAGCTGGTGTCAAGTCAACTGCCAGGCATTACTTCTGAGGCCTCGAGGTGGACTTGAACCCCCAACCTTTCAGTTAGCAGTTGAGCACATTAACCATTTGCACCACCCAGGGACTCCTTCAACATGGTGTAAAACTCTGCATTCGACGAGTAATGTGAGTTTCTGGGGAAAAAAAAATTTTTTTTTAAATTATTTAAATTATATCTCTTATAGAGCAAGGAAAGAGGACCATGACTTCTGTAACCTCCCTGAGACTGCCTGCCACTTCTGGTGCTAGCAGCCTCTTCAAAACCATTAAGTTTTTGAAACAGGAAGGAGTTTTTGTTCCCAACCGGGAGGCCATATATAGAGAGATTAAAAGCAAGAGATTTGGATGTAGCATGGATATGAACCACAGTTCTACTACCTCCTAGTCAGATCTCCTTGGGAAAGTTACTTCATCTTTCTGAGCTTTCATTTCCTCATCTGTTAAATGGGGTAAATAATAGGCTACCACAAAGGACTGTTAGGAGGATTAAATGAGGTGCGGAACGTTCAGTGTTTAGCAAAGTTCCCGGAATATTTTACCGCTGCACAGATTCAACAGTGGCCCCCTGGAGGAGTTACCAAGACATGTCAGCACAGTGCCTGTGTTGATTATGAATTTCTTGCAAAAGGAGGCACACGTGACTTTTAAATATTTTTTGTTAAAATAGGTTGGAGCTCGGCTGCTCACCAAAAAGTCAGTAGTTCGAATCCACCAGCCCTCCTTGGAAACCCTATGGGGCAGTTCTCCTCTATCCTATGGGGTCGTTAGGAGTTGGAATTGACTCAATAGCAATGGGTTTGGGTGTTTTATTAAGCATCTCAGAATACTAAATGATTTCTTAATCCCTATGCTGTAGCATAGAGAATTATTTGTCCACTTCACTGTGATTTTTAAAACTAATTTAGCATCAGAATTAAACAGTAGCCCAGTTTTTGTTCCTGCTTGAAAGAAACAATTCATCTTTAACTTCCCATATCTCTACCTTACCTCTTTCAAAATCACAAATCATTTCTCTTACCAGAAATCTCCTAAATCGCAAAGCATTCACAATGTACCCTGACATGATGCAGAGAAATGGAAGGGTACC
Source organism: Dugong dugon (assembly GCA_030035585.1). Taxonomy (NCBI): domain Eukaryota; kingdom Metazoa; phylum Chordata; class Mammalia; order Sirenia; family Dugongidae; genus Dugong; species Dugong dugon. Next base: position 158,278,908 of record CM057464.1, read on the forward strand.
AGACTAGGGGTGGAGGGGGGCGGGGGGCCTTTTTGTGCTTGAATTCAGGAAATGTTTTTTTTTGTTGCTTTTTTTGATTTGATGTCTGAAAAGAGCAGTGGCAAGGAGTCCTGCTGTAGCAATGGTTAATCAGTAGACTGCTCACCGATATGTTGGCTGTTTGAACCCACCCTGGCAATCTGCTTCTGTAAAGATTACAGCTTAGGAGATCATATGGGGAATTTCTACTATGTCACATGGGGTCACTGTGAGTGGAAATCGACTTGACGACACCTAACAACAACAACAATAAGAGCAGTGGCATATGGGTTCTATTCTTAATCAAACCCTGATCGTGGTTACGATTCATGGCAATTTTCACCACTCCAGAAGTCCACAAGGGCTTTGAATTATTGACACTACTTAACAACCTTGGAAGAGCTCCTTGTACTTGCTTCCCTGAGGGGCAAGGCGAGTGATGAAGTGGGGTAGGTGGGAGGATGTAAGGAGGACAAGCAAGGAGAGGGATATGGATATTGTAAAATGCTGTTATTTTAAACCTGAAAGTTTTGTTTTAATTTACACTTGAGACATTGTAGAGAGAGCACAGAATTATACATTGAAAAAAACGGGGTTCCAGTCAGGCAGTACTCAGTGCTTCTTCACCCTTACAAGCCTACCTGCCTCTGTGACTATCATTTCCTCCTTCTTCCTTTACAATAGAGGAGGTAACCCCCTTGCCTTGGGGCCAATCCCTCCACCTATGCTTGGGGTCCCAACCCTTTCTTACTTCTCTATTCATTATTCCCTTTCCCGTCTCTATCTTCAGCTTCTTTCTTTTTGCTGGATCCTTTCCATCGATATTTAAACGTGCACCAGCTCCTTCACTTAAAGAAGTTTCTTCATCTTGTTTTCCCCTTTACTGATCCCCCTAACTTTCTCTTTTATCTACGCACAGGAAATAGCACGGAAAGAAGATAGTCGTCTTTACTCAATGGCTCCATTTCCTTGTTCACACTTAGTAATTAACCTTCCTTTAAAGGGGGAGTCCTGGTGGTAGAGTAGTTAAGAAGCCTGGCTGCTAACCAAAAGGTCAGCAGTTGGAATCCACCAGCTGCTCCTTGCAAATCCTATGGGGCAGTTCTACTCAGTCCTGTAGGGCTGCTATGAGTTGGAACCGATGGCAGTGGCTTTGTTTTTTTAAAGGGCTAACCCAAGTCATCAGTCTTCATCCTGACACTAAGGCTGACACATGTTATTAAGATTTTGTACTACTTGACCTCTTATCAAAGCACAACAAAGCTGATTATTCCATTCCAACTGAAACTGCTACCGCCTTGGTTTCCATGCTGCTAGATCCTCTTGGAGTTTCTGCAACTTTCCAGTTGCTCCTTCTCATTCTCCATCGCCAGCCAGTCTTATTCCATCTGACCTGTAAACATTGCATTTCTTCAAGTTTCCATCCTAGTCCCTTTTTTGTTCTCCCTAGACCTTCCTTAATAGTTTTCAGATCTTAGGGAATCGATGCATAAAAATGACTATGTCTAAAGCTCCTGGTATGTTTGCATGATAAGTAAGTTATATATATAATAATAATAATAACCAATAGTAATATTAATGCTCTTTTGAGGACAGAATGATGTTTTCTGTGGATCTGTTTATTTTGCCAACTTATTGTTAGCTTACTTGTTTGTGTGGTTGCCTTCCTCACTGAGGATATCAGCTCTAATGTAAGTCAACATTAGTTTTTCCTTTTTTTAAATTTCCTACTTTTTTCTTTTAACCTCATCCAAGTAGACGTAAAAGTCTTTTCACAATTTTCTACTATGCAAGATGATAATGAGGTGTGGTATATGGCATATGGTATATGGCTTGAGTGTTTTTTTCCAATTTAAAACTAAAAAAAATTTTAGCTAAACTTTCTAGAAAATAAAGTGTAAGTTAGCCTACCTTTTTAAAATTAATTTATTCATTTTATTTTCAAAAATTTTAAAAATCATAAGGCAAAACATAATACAGTTATGTTAAATAACCACATTAAGCCAAAATGGAATTTGATTTTTAAACGTATACTCGACAAATTTAAGTAAAGTTTGCAAACTGATTTTTGTCAATGTTATTTACAACACAAAGATTTATTGTCAATGCTGAATAGTAAACCTTCTAAAATCATAAGCTAAGGCAATTACATAAAAATATAGCTTAAGACTTTTATGCGAACTTGGACAAAATTTTTTTTACTCATCGACATGATTAGGCTCAAATATAGGCCTAGCAGTTACAGAATTATTATGCAAACATGTTGATTGCTTGATCTCTTTTATAGGTTTATATATAGATAAAAATAAAGGAGTCTCTGGGTGGTGCAAATGGTTAAATACTTGGCTGCTAACTGAACGGTTGGCAGTTTGAAACCACTCAGAGGCACCTAGGAAGAAAGGTATGGCAATCTACTTCTGAAAGATCACAGCCATTGAAAGCCCCATCGAATGCAGTTCCACTCTGACACACATGGAGTTGCCAAGGGTTGAAGTTGACTCAGTGACAGCTTGTTTGTTTTCTTTATAAATAAAAGTATTATTTGAACCAAAAATGAAAGAACGAAACTTACCTATTATGTGAAACCCACACTTTTTTCGTTTTGTCTTTTGTTGTAAAAATACTCAGTTCTGGGTGAAATATGAAATAAGCATACGTATATTTCATTTTCAACTGTAATTAGATAATTTCTGTACTTGGTAAATAATAAAACACTTGTTCATACATGAAACAAGTTGAAAACCATAGCAAAATATTCATTGCTTCCTTATAAGTGTCAGGATACTCTTCTTTCCCAGAAATTCAGAATTCATCTAGGGGCAAGAGAAGTAATCGTTATCTTGAGTGTACAAGTAGACTTCGACTCACAAAGTTCTTCCTCTGCTCTCAAAGTCAAGTTCTCATACTGAGCTGAAGAATCAAAGATCCAGTCATGCTATTAGATTCTAAGGGAAAATACCCTTCAGTGTTGTTCGGAAGTTCTGGAGATGGTTTTCAGAATGGCTTGAGACTCGCTCATCTCCTCCCTCCCTCACAAGCCCAAGCAGCCGTTGAAACATTGCACAATTTTCTTTTTGCAACATGTTTTCAGTAAAGATTTGATTTCTTTTAAATCAAAGAATCTTGTCACTTGAGGTAAAAAAAAAAATTTCCTGGGTCTTACAAACACTTGTTCAACTGGCTAATGTGATAAAAAATGTTTGCCAGGTAGGCTAGTTTCTGCAGCCATTCTTCATCTTCAAAGTACTCAGAAAAATCTGGCCTACTACTTCCTTTATTTTATTTTTGGTGAAAACATACATAACAAAACGTGCACCCGTTCAACATTTTCTACATGTACAGTTCAATGACACTGGTCACACTCCTATCACTGTGTCACCATCTCACTGTCTCCATCCATATGGCTTCACCACCATTTAACTTAGACTCTCTGTCTTCTAAACTTCTTGTTTGTGTTTAGAATTATGGTCGTCAATTTTATGTCGTATAGATAATTCTTTGAAAGAGTGTGCGGCTCAAGGCGAACATTCTTTACTAGTTGAGCTAAACTGTTGTTTAGTTTAAAAATGCCTTCATGGGGTAGTCTCAGTTCAAGGCTCTATGATTATCTCTGGGGACTAGATTCAGGGGTTCCCCAGGTCTCAAAGGGTTCAGTAAGTCTGGTTTCTATAAGAATTTGAAATTCTGTTGCACATTTTTCCTCTTTTTAATCAGGGTCCATCTATTAGGTCCTTGATCAAAATGTACATGGCCTATTAATTTATTGAAAGTGCTTGTATACTTCTCTCTCAGCTTATACATCCTGTTGAGATCCCTCTCTGTTGCACCACTGTGTTTGTGTGTAGAAGAAAGCGTATGCGCTCCCGTTACCAGATTTGTATACTGTTTTAAAGAACCTGCAGTGAACTGGTCTTTGTTTAATACAGGCCATCATTTTCGTAGCGTCCTCCAGAAGTTTTTTCATTTTGTATTCAAGACTCTTTGACACCAGTAGCTCTCTGGAAAAATAGCAGTGTCTTGTGATGTCAGGGTGAATTTTCTTGGGGCGCCATAAACACGGATGCTGGTATACCTTCTCCAAGATAGATCTTCTGTCTCCAGATATGAAGATAGGCATGAAATATACCTTGTCCTTTACTTGTTTGGGGCATTGCTGGGCAGTTAAAAAAAAAAAAGAATTCTTGAATTTCACTATCATTTACAAATTTTACAAATGCTACAATACAGCATGACATTTATTGGTGAAATTTGTTTATTCATCAAACTGGACAGAGGAGCTGTTGTTTTCCAGTTTATTACACAAACCTCTTCAGCATCACATGGCGTGCCATCAAGCTGTTAACATGGTTGAGAGTGAAATCTTTTCAGTATCTTGTATAGAATCTTGCCTGCGTTTTATTTTCTATAATTTTACCTGCTATTAGATTTTCAACAACTATGCAACTTTTCCTTTTCTAGGCCATAAATTCTTCCAATAACTGCTAAATACCTTGCCTCCTGAGCCTTTTTTGGTGAATGTGACTTTTTCTTTTTATTCAAACCTTTATCCTGTTTGCTTTGAGATTCAAATAGCTGCTAAATATAATCAGTGTCTTTACTTGTCAAATGGCTGTGATTTGTAGTTAAGTGTCTTTTCAGTTTTGCTACAGTTATACACATGTGAAAGCTGGACAATGAATAAGAAAGACAGAAGAAGAATTTATGCCTTTGGATCATGGTGTTGGCAAAGAATATCGAACATACTACGGACTGCCAGAAGAATGAATGTCTTGGAAGAAATACAGCCAGAGTGCTCCTTGGAAGTGAGGATGACGAGACTTTGTCTCACATATTTTGGACATGTTATCAAGAGGGACCAGTCCCTGGAGAAGGACATCTTGCTTGGTAATGAAAAAGAAGAAGACCCTCAAGGAGATGGAGTGACACAGTGGCTGCAACAATGGGCTGAAACAAGCAACGGTTGTGAGGATGGCGCAGGACCAGGCAGTGTTTCATTCTGTTGCACACAGGGTCTCTATGAGTCAGAACTGACTCGATGGCACCTAACAGCAACAACAACATTGCTGCATTTGTAGTTGTTTGCCACAGATTATGCACAATGACAGGACAACTGGGATGTAAAACTTGTTGATAAGGGGCTTTCATTGTAAAGATGAATTCCTTTGTGTCCCTTGCTGCCTGGGCACAGAAGATTGGTATTCCTTGTCATTAACCTTATCAGAACTGTCTGTATGCCTCAACCGAGAATGCTCCTTTTCCATTTTATATCTTGTCTTCAGAAATCACCACACTGGATCACCAGGCAGGTTTGTAAAACACAAGCACGAATAAAATATGACACGGAAGGTCATAATAGATAAGTAAATGAAAAAATCTCAAGAAATACCAAAACTTCACCATTTATTTGTTTTCAATCTACTTTATGCATACTTTGCAGCATTCACTACAACAGCAAGCAGCAGGTGGGCAAATCGTCTTGGCGTGTGAAAGTTTTTCTTTAGAATGAAAGTTTCCATTTGATATTCGTTACATGGACAGAGCTTATTTGCTTCTTTAAGGAGCACTGGTGGCACAACGGTTAAGTGCTCGACTGCTAACTGAAAGGTTGGTGGTTTGAACCCATAGAGCAGCTTTGAGAAAGACCTGCCATGAAAGAAAGACCTGGTGATCTGCTTCCATAAAGATTACACCTAAGAAAACCGTATGTAGCAGTTCTACTCTGTCACAGGGGTTGTTATGAGTGGCAATTGACTTGACGTCACCTAAAAACATTTGCTTCTGTAACTCAGTTGGCAGTGCATAAGAGGAGATGATGAAGATCATTTGGGAGGAGAGGTTGACATTATTAGCCTTCTCCTCCATCTCCTTGTGCAAAATTGGAAATAAGTACATCCAGATGAACACCATCCTACTACACACTGCAGTATGGGGTCGAAAGCCCTCTAACAAAATTGCTGAGAGGAATGCTCAGTCATAGTCCTTCACTGTGAGTGCTAGCATCATGCAGCATGTGAAGTTCAAAAGCTGATGCTTAATATTGTTTTAATTGTTGTTTCATATGGAAGCCCTAGTGACATCTCACAAATCCTAGGACTCTGCAAAACTTCTGCTGAGAAACACTGCCCTAGACCATCTCACTCCCTCTTACAGCTTCATTTACCCTTTTTCAAATGTATGCCTCCTCTTGATTCCGAGCATGTAAAATTGCTTACTTGAATGTCTCATAGGTACATCAAACTCAACATGCCAGAAACTGAGTTCTTGATTGTGTTTCCACTCCCTCCCCCACCACTCGAAAAAGAAAATTGTGAGCTTCTTCCTGTGCTGCCCACTTCAGCAAATGGCACCAGTATCCACTTATTGTTAAACCAGAAACCTGGATGTCATACTTTGCCCCATATCCCTGATCCCCCCTCCATGTTTAATCAACGTTTAACTCCTGTTAATTCTACTTTCCAGATATCAGTAAACTGGATCTTATTTTCCATCCCTTCCACCCCTGTTGTTATTGTTAGGTGCCGTCGAGTCATTCCGACTCATAGCAACCCTACGTACAACAGAATGAAACACTGCCCAGTCCTGGGCCATCTTCACAATCATTGTTATGCTTGAGCCCATTGTTGCAGCCACTGTGTCAATCTATCTCGTTGAGGGGCTTCCTCTTTTCCACTGACCCTCTACTTTACTAAGCATGATGTCCTTCTCCAGGGATTGGTCCCTCCTGATAACATGTGCCAAGTATGTAAGAAGTCTTGACATCCTTGCTTCTAAAGAGAATTCTGGCCGTATTCTTCCAAGACTGATTTGTTCATTCTTCTGGCAGTCCATGGTATATTGAATACTTTTTGCCAACACCGTAATTCAAAGGTGTCAATTCTTCTTCAGTCTTCCTTATGCCTTGTCCAGATGACACAAACTTGCTTGCTGAAAGTGAAGAGGACTTGAAGCACTTACAGATGAAGATCAAAGACCACAGCCTTCAGTATGGATTTACCTCAACACAGAGGAAACAACAAACTGGACCAATAAACAACATCATGATAAACGGAGAGAAAAGATTGAATTTGTCAAGGATTTTATTTTACTTGGATCTACAATCAATGCCCATGGAAACAGCAGTCAAAAAAATCAAACAACGCATTCCATTGGGCAAATCTGCTGCAAAAGACCTCTTTAAAGGGTTGAAAAGCAAAGATGTCACTTTGTGGACTAAGGTGCGCCTGACCCAGCCATGGTATTTTCAGTCTTCTCATAAGCATGTGAAAGCTGGACAGTGAACGAGGAAGACCTAGACTCCTAGTCAAATTAATTCCTTTTTTCTGTGTAGAAAAAGAAATAGTCTCTTAAGTGGTCACCCTCATCTACTTTTAACCAGTGCAATCCATTCTCTACCAAGATGTCAACTGGGTGTTTTTTTTAACACAGAATCTTATGTCTCTCTCTGCTTGTTACTCTTCAATAACTACTGATGCATTGCTTTTAAGATGAATACCGAAACCTCTAGACATAGAATGATGTGTGTGATCTGTCCTTGCCTACCTTACAAACTTCATCTCTGACATCTTTCCTTCTCTCCCTGCATTCCGTCCACGCAGACCTGTTGTAAGACTCTCCTAATTTCTGGATTGTTGCTCAGCCTGTCTTCTTTCTGCCTACAACACTTCCCATCATCTCACTGTTACTCATCCTTCAGATCTAAGTTGCAATGCCATTTCCCCAGAGAAGACGGAAGTTCCTTAGTACTGTGTACATCTGCCTAATTTCACTTACAGCAATTCTAATCACACAATTAATTGCACAATTAGTTGGTTGCTATCTTTTCCCTGAAGCTATGCTAATTGCTCCTGGAAGACAGGGAATGTATTTGTTGTGTTTACCACCTTTATTTCCAGCACTAGCACATGTTAAAAACAATTGGTGGGATAAATAATTAAATGAACGAATGCTCAATTCTCTGTTTTGCTTTTTTCATGGCACAACTCTCAACTTTAGAAATAGAATTACCATAATCATTACATAAAAGAAACTTGATTTCCTATTTTAGTTTTTAAAAAATTAATTAGACTTGTTACTATAAGCAAAATGCTTAACATTTTTAATGATGCCTACTCTACCATCCTATGTGTGTTATAAGTTTGACATGCTAAAACACAGTTGTGATACATGGCAAAGTAAAGAACAACATGAAATTGTAAGTTATAAATATACTTACCTGTGGCTTGAATTTATTGGCATGAAAAATCATCCCATTTATTTGCAAGAGCAAATAAAAATATTGATTTGAGATTAGCATTGCAGCTGTTGAGTATCTCAGTGTCCATTAAATGTTGGAGGGGATAGTTTTAAAACACACAAATAAAATACAAAGATCATTTTATAGTTTTAGTTTTATTACTATATTTTTTTAAAAGACATTTCAAAATCAGTATTTCCTATAAATAAAAATATCTAAGTAAGTAATTTTAATAAATTTATGTGCCAAAATAATTATTTTCTTTTTTGTTTGGATACAAACCAGCATAGACATGAACTTAGCTCTTTTCACTTGGGATACAAGAACACACTATTCAAATTCAATCAGAACATCCAGATGTAAATGAACTGTTCGTCCAGAGTTCACAGGATGTTCATTTTGGCTTCAATCCCTCCAGACTGGATCCATATCAAGACTTTTTTTAAAAAATTAGTTAGCAGTTCTGGTAAAATTAAGGAATATTGTTATTTCAGCTTGAAACCCTTTAGATTGACCAGTGATTTCAAAAAAAATAGTTGTTAACATTTGATCAATAATTATTCAAAGTATGAAGATTAAAAATTAAATTCCTGATGTGGGCTGTATTTTAGAAAATCAGTCTAGATGTGTATTAGATAGGAATACACAATCAGAGATTTAAAAAAAGGGAGTGAATTTTAACATCTCTATCTTTATTTGTTGCTTTTGGGTCCTTTCCAGTCGGTTTTGACTCATAGAGACCCCATGTGGCAGAGTAGAACTGTCCCATAGGGTTTGCTAGGCTATAATCTTTATGTAAGCCCTAGTGGAGTAGTGGTTAAGAGCTCGGCTGCTAACCAAAAGATCAGCAGTTTGAATCTACCAGGTGCTCCTTGGAAACCCTATGGGGCAGTTCTACCCTGTCCTACAGGGTCACTACAAGTTGGAATTGACTCAGCAGCAATGGGTTTTTTTTTTCAGTTTAATCTTTATGGAAGGAGATTGCCAAATTCTCCCCCGGAGCTGCTGGGTGGGTTTAAGTGACCAACCTTTCGATTAGCAGCCAAGCACTTAATGGTTGCACCACCTGGGCTCCTCTGTCTTTATTTGTTGTTGTTGTGTGATATCAAGTTGATTCCAACTCATAGTGACCCTATAGGACAGAGTAGAATTGCTCCATAGGGTTTCCTAAGCTGTAATCTTTATAGGAGCAGATTGCCAGGTCTTTTCTCCCTCAGAGCCAATGGTGGGTTCAAATCACTAATCCTTTGATTAGCAGCTGAGCACTTAATGATTGCACCACCAGGGATCCTTCTATCCCTATTTGGTCTCCTCTTACTTTCCACACTCGAGTCCCTGGGTGGTGCAAACAATTAACGTGATCTGATGTTAACCAAAGAGTTGGAAGTTCAAGCCTACCCAGAGCCTGGCGTTCTACTTGGGAAAAATCAGCCGTTGAAAACACTATGGAGCACAGTTCTACTCTGACATACACGGGGTCACCATGAGACCCTATCAACTCGAGGGCAACTGGTTACTTTCTGTGCATCACAGATCAAGACTGAGGCACCGCCACAGCTGTTCACTGCCGATGGTTAATTCCCTGTTAATTGGTTGAACACGGCTGCACCAATTGGATGTTTTGCCTAGAACACCTACCATGGTATCCCAACTCCAAAGAATGAATCAAAACATAAAAAATCCCAGCAAGAATGTCAGATATACAAATTATTTATTTAAATTCCTTGTCTGACCTCAAATTTTCCTGATAGTAATATAAGAGATCAACACATTTATAAAGTTTGGTTTTATTTTTTCCAAGATGGCGATTTGTTTTTCAGAAGTTATTAGCTAACAAGATTTAAGACAGTTATAGCCTGCGGTTCTTATAAAGCCTATTGAGCATAGGAGTCTTTTACCCTCTAGTAAAATAAACTTGTATTTGTAGTGTCCTAACCAGAAAATCTTTCACATTACTTTCTGTTTAATATATCTGGACTTGTGCAATAGGTTTCCTAGAAGAATTCCAGCTACTACTCATGGAAGAATAACTGTAGAAAAGCTGTTAGCTACTGTTAGACACTCATAATATATAACTTTAAATGTCTCTCTTATTTTTGTTTTTGTTCTAGTGCTTGAAACATAAGAAATAATCAAATTAAACAATACAATTAAATCAGCATGATGACATAGTATCTCATTACACATTTTACAAAACATTGTGCTATGCTGCATACATTTTATGCTCAGAAATCTAATCAAGCCTGGTTCTACATTGAATATTATCAGTTTCATAATGTAGCACATGCACATTAATTAAAAATAGCTAGGCTATAGTATTGAGGTATGTAATCAAACAATTTTGGTATTGCTACGAAGGTTTTGTAGATGTGGTTAACATCTTAAATTGCTTGACTTTAAGTAGAGGAGATGACCCTTGATAATGTGAGTGGGGTCCTATATAATGAGTTGAAGGCCTTAAGGGTGAAAACTGAGCCTTTCTGGAAAAGAAGAAATTCTGTCTTAAGATTGCTGCAATATCTCCTGCCTGAGTTTCCAGCCTGCCAGCCTGCCCTACAGATTTCAAACTTGCTGGTCACCACAATCGCATGAGCTAAACTCCTTAAAATAAATCTCTCTCTCTTATGTTGTTGCTAGGTGCCATCGAGTCGGTTCCAAGTCACTATGAGTTTCTCTCTTATAAGAAATAATGTAATATATTAAATATAAGAAATAATAAAATTATTAGACATTACAATTAAAACAGCATGATGACATGTTAATCTCATAACACCTTTTTTGAAAGGGATATATATATACTCCTGCCTGATACAGTTGCTGTTGATATTAACACTCCTTCTCAGTAATTGATTGAACAAGTAGATAAAATAATTAGTAAAGATATAAAACATTTGAAAAACAAATGCAGATATAAATTCTTTTGAGTGCATAAGGAACATTCATCAAGATCAACATAAAACAAATCTCAATAAATATCAAATATCAACCATCATCAGTCTGGGCATAGTTGACATTTGATATATATTTCTTGTTTTCTAAGATTCAACTTAATCACAAAATATGGGAAGTACTTGGGGAATACAGGACTTTTACTTCCTTCTCTTATATAAGAAATGATCTAGTGGGGTGGAGTCAAGAGAAACGCAGTTGAAAATATACATGGAAGGATATAGAATGAGAGCTCAGGATCTACTAAGGAAAATGGTCAGACTATTAAATGTGGTCTGTTCTGACGAGACCTGGAGTGTATTGCCCCTGACTACAAATGTGGGCCTGATGATAAGTACCAAAGGATTCTGGGGCTGGTGAAATAAAGACAGGCATCACCCAAAGAAGGTCATGAGTTCACTGGATAAAAGAAGAGACAAAAGCATGAGTAACTAGGGTCACAGCCAGAAGAAATAGAATGTACCCTAAGACTAAGGATAAAAGCATATTTGTGATGGGGGGAGAAAACCCTGACCTGTAGCCAAAGAATGAAAAAAAGAATAAGGGAAAAGGTATCAAAAACACTGGGTGATTTAAGAAGCTAGGTCTGAGAGCAAAGGTTATGTACCAGGTTCCTTTCTTCATGTAGTGCCCAGGGAATTGCTCTCAAAAGCTCGAGTGCCTCCTAAAAAGTGCCACTCTGCCAAACTAGACTCGGAGCTAGATGTAATTGTGTTGCTCTCTTTCATTCGAGTGGGTACCTTTGTTTACTGCCCATAAATGACCTCAAGGGTGCATCTTCTTCGTTCCATTCTTGAACTTTCAGTATTTTTACCAACAAAAACATGATCTTTTTTTTTCCCCAGTGTGTTAGCACGGAATTAACATCTCTTGCTGATTTTTAATATTTGGCTTATTATTATAGTACCCGTCTTAGCACCCTCTTCCCGGAGAAATCAAAATGCCAAAGTGTAGCATTTCTTAGGCCAAGAAGTATTGCAGTTGTCACCCAAAAGATTAGGACAACAATCACACAAATTACAACTCTCTTAATCAGAACACGTGACTGATATTCTTCAGCTCATTCAACAAATATGTATCAAATATCCTCATATGCTTTATGTTTCATGTACATATGCCTTGTATAATACCCATAAGCCTTTCTGGGTATGTGTCCTTATTCTATGATCTTTGGTCTTTAATTTACCAACTCATGCCAGCTCCCCAAAGGATGTGCTGCAGGATAAGGGTGTAGTCTTATTGATAATTTTAATATCACTTACCCACTACGTGTGATTCTACAAGTTTTCATCAATGGGAATATTTCATTAAATGTTAACATTCTTGGAATGAGATTTTGTGGCTCTAATATATAGCTCTTTTTTGCCAATCCCTGATATCAGAATTTTTTTTTTTTTTTTACAACTGACATCTGAGCTCTTGCTCTACATTCCCTTTTGTCTCTTGGATATGAACTTGGATTTATTAGTAGATATTAGGTCAAGGTTACCTCATAAGCTATTTGTAGGTTCTTCAGGATGAAGCAATGTCCCCTTACAAGGTGTTAGAAGGCAAGAATATTCTTCTCTTCTTCTTTCCTTGGTTATTAAAAAACACTCAGACTATATTTCACTATTGGTAGAGATTGGTATTGGTAGGGAAGAATTGGTAGATGTCCAGCCATTTCAGGAGGTAGCATATGATCAAGAACTGATGGTATTGAAGGAAGAAATCCAAGAATCACTGAAGGCATTGCTGAAAAATAAGGCTACAGGAATTGATGGAATATCAATTGAGATGTTTCAACAAATGGATGCAATGCTAGAAGTGCTTGCTCATATATGCCAAGAAATTTGGAAGACAGCTACTTGGCCAACTGACTGGAGGAGATCCATATTTGTGCCCATTCCAAAGAAAGATGACCCAACAATGTAGAATGTGGAAATTACAGAACAATATCATTAATATCACATGCAAGTAAAATTTTGCTGAAGATCATTTAAAAGCAGCTGCAGCAATACATCAACTAGGAACTGCCAGAAATCCAAGCTGGATTCTGAAAAAGGATGTGAAATGAGGGATATCCTTGCTGATGTCAGATGGATCTTGGCTGAAGGCAGAGAATACCAGAAAGATGTTTACCCGTGTTTTATTGACTTTGCAAAGGTATTTGACTGTGTAGATCATAACAAATTATGGATAACATTGGGAAGAATAAGAATTCCAGGACACTTAACTGTGCTCATGAGGAACCTGTACATAGACCAAGAGGCAGTCATTCAAACAGAGCAAAGGGATACTGCATGGTTTAAAGTCAGGCAAGGTGTGCATCAGGGTTGTATCCTTTTACCATACTTATCCAATCTTTCGCTAAGCAAATAATCTGAGAAGCTGGACTATATGAAGAAGAACAAGGCATCAGGATTGGAGGAAGACTCACTAAACCCTTTTGTTACTATATTTTTTTCTCCTTAATTTTTTTTTTTTTTGAATTATGGTTTTGGCATGCGTTTTCAGTATTGGAATGCATGCTTTTTAATTGAGTATGTTTGAATTTTTGGTTGGTAATATGCATTTTGAGAAATATGATCTGGCAATATAATCCACAAATGAGGCAAGTGGTGCAGATCTGTGGCATGACAGTATGTCACTGAGAACTAGATAATTTGTTGCTTGTGCCTTTCCATTAGGTTGCATGAGAAACCTCTGGTTTTCCAAATATGACAGAAAAAACAAAACGAACCCATCAGGGCTCCTTAACTATCACGCAGGAAAGCTGTAATTATGCTTGCAAGCCTTCTCTCACAGAAATAATGGAAAAAAAGGCAAAGTTTTACAAAACTGACACACCCAGGAAGCATCACCTAATAGAATGCTCAACCTACACAACAATGAGGGTCCAACTCCAGTCTGTTGAGCTTCACGCATTTCAAAAGGGACCCATCTTGACACTAAATGCATTAGAACCAGAATAACACCTTATGTCTGAGGTCCAGAGGCATAAAAAGTGGCTGGCGTACAATTTAGGCCACTGGTAATGGCAAGGTTAACAACCTACGATATGCAGATGACACAACCTTGCTTGCTGAAAGTGAGGAGGACTTGAAGCACTTTCTGATGAGGATCGAAGACCACAGCCTTCAGTATGGATTGTACCTCCACATAAAGAAAACAAAAATCCTCACAATTGGACCAATAAGCAAAACATCATGATAAACGGAGAAAACATTGAAGTTGTCAAGGATTTCATTTTATTTGGATTCACAATCAATGCCCAATATTGCATTGGGTAAATCTGCTGCAAAAGACCTCTTTAAAGTGTTGAAAAGCAAAGATGTCACTTTGAGGACTAAGGTGTGCCTGACCCAGGCTATGGCCCTTTCAGTCACCTCATATGCATGTGAAACCTGAGCAATGAATAAGGGTAACCAAAAAAGAATTGATGTATTTGAGTTATGGTGTTGGCAAAGAATATTGAATATACCATGGACTGCCAGAAGAATGAACAAATCTGTCTTGGAAAAAGTACAGCCGAAGTACTCTTTAGAAGAAAGGATGGTGAGACTTGGTCTCACATACTTTGGACATGTTATCAGGAGGGATCAGTCACTGGAGAAGGACATGATGCTTCGTAGAGGGTCAGTGAAAAAGAGGAAAACCCTCAACTAGATGGATTGACACAGTGGCTGCAACAATGGGCTCAAGCATAAGAACGATTGTGAGGATGGTGAGGGATGGGCAGTGTTTTATTCTGTTGTACGTAGGGTTGCTATGAGTCAGAACCAAATCGACAGCATCTAACAACAACAACGACGACAATTTATTTAATACAGCTGGATTGACTTTCTAATTCACTGAGAACCCTCGGAAATTGGCTCTAGAGCAGCGCTTCTCAGACTTGAATGTGCATAGGAATTTCCTGGGAATGTTGTGGAAATGTTACTGGGTGGAAACCCCAGGTTTTTGCTCGGCATGACTCATATTGTCCAATAAATGAGAGACAGAGGTGGGAGAACAGGAAAGGCACCTTTATTTTGTTGTACAAGGAAATGGAGTCAGTTGTAGCTGCTGCTGCCAAGGCTGCTCACCAAGGGCAGGCAGTGAAGTTACTTTTAAAGGGGTTTACAAGTAAGGAGTTCGTACAAGTTACATCAGCAACATTCTTAATGCTACTACGCAGGTGCAATGGGGTTTACATACAACTCCCAAGCAAAAGCAGCATTCAAATGCAAAGCCATAGGGGTGGGGGGCAGAGCCCAGCAAAGGAAAGGATTTTTCAATACAACACTGTAGGGAAGGAAGCCAGGTAAAGAATACAGCACTGTGGGGGCTCTGTCTCAAAAATGCAAATTATATTCAGTAGGTCATTTCCTTTCACTGACTTCATGTAATGCCAGAAGTCCTTTATTGGACTCTGCACACCAAGACCATCAGCATCACCTGGAGTTTATAAGAAATGTAGAATCTCAGGTTCCACCCCAGACCTACTAAATCAAAATCTGCTCCAGATCCCACCAGGTAATTTTTTGCACGTTAAAGTTAGGGAATTGATGTCCTGAAAATCACACAGAATCAGATTTGTAACAGCAAAAGCGCAATTATTATATCGTCTCTGAGTCTACCTTACTGTGTCCTTCTCTGATTATTCCTTGAGGATGCAGTATGCATTCACGTAAAACGAAGCAACCTGCCCAAACTACCTTCCCTTGTGTATTAAATTTTAAAACACTGATATCATTTCCACCACATCGAAATCCATATACCAATGATTGCAAACTGCTGACTGAGGGCCACATGTAGATTGATATGTTTCATTGGTCATTTTCTTTTTTCTGCACATGATTAAAAGGTAGTGTTACTAGGCAGTTGTGGGCAGATTAATACCTGTTTTCTTACACAGAAACTACATCAAATATTAGTGCCATACAATTATTCCCAATGTAAATTCCATGGAACAGTAGTTTTAGAATTATAAACAAGAATTATTTTAAAAAAAATGTTTTTGTAATCCATTAGGTTTGCAAAACTGAGTGAAGCAAACAAACTTATTTATTTATTTATTTATTTATTTTATTGTACTTCAGGTGAAGGCTTACAGAACAAATAGTTTCTCATGAAACAGTAGTACACATGTTGTTTTATGACATTGGTTAACAACCCCACAACATGTCAACCCTCTAACTTCTCAACCTTTTTTTTTTTGGTGAAAATACACATAGCCAAAGATACACCATTTCAAAAATTTCTACATGCACAGTTCAGTGACATTGACTACGCTCTTCAAATTGTGCTGTTATTCTTACTTAAGATGAAGGCTTACAGAACAAAATAGTTTCTCATTTAACAGTTACTACAAATGTTGCCCTATGACAATCTCACAACACATCAACAGTATCCTTACCCAACCTTGGGTTCCCTATCACCAGCTTCCTTGTCCCCTTCTGCCTTCTGGCCCTTGTCACTGGACTACTGTACCTCGTTAGTCTCAGTTGGTTTTACGGGGCTGTCCACTCCCAGGCTGAACGGTGAACCTCGGAGATAACTTCACCACGGAGCTAAAAGGGTGTCTGAGGGCCATACTCTCGGGGTTTCTCCAGACTCCTTTAGGCCAGTAAATCTGGTCTTTTTTTTGTGAGTTAGAATTATGTTCTACATCCTTCTCCAGCTCTGTCCAGAACCCTCTGTTGTGATCCTGGTCAGAGCAGTCAGTGGTGGTAGCCTGGCACCATCTAGCTGTACTGGACTCAGTCCGGTGGAGGCCTTGGTAGCTGTGGACAATTAGTCCTTCAGACTAATCTATTCCTTGTATCCTGTTCTCTTCATTCTCACTTGCTCCTGAAGGGATGAGAGTTTAAGACCCCAGACACTACTCACCAAGGTAGAATGTAGAGCATTGTCTTTATAAGCTGTGTCATGCCAATTGTGCTAGATGTTCCCCGAGACCATGGTCCCCACAGCCCTCTGCCCAGCAATTCAGTCCCTCAGGGAGTTTGGATGTGTCTATGGGGCTTCCATGACCTTTCCTTGTACAAGCTGTGCTGGTTTGCCCTGTATTGTGTACTGTCTCACCCTTCACCCAAGATACCACTTATCTATCGCCTATTTAGTATTTCCCCCCCCACGCCTCCCATCCCTGGTAACCAACAAAGATTGTTACATTTAAACAAAATTATTTTTGAAAGATACCTCAGAGACTTTAAATTACAATGTACAGTTTGGATCTTCACTGAAACATTTTCCAAATTTATTTAGTCATGGAATCCTTTGTCACAGAGGATCTCAAAGGATCATTGTTCTATAGAACATATTTTAGATCAGGAGTCGGTTAACTTCAGCCTGTAGATGAAATTCAACCTGCCACTTGTTTTTGTTCTACCATGAGCAAAGAAGGGATTTTACATATTTAAATGCTTATAAACAAAAGAAAAATAATATTTCGAGGCACGTGGAAATTATATGAAAATCAATTTCAGTGTTCACAAAGAAAGTTTTATTGGAACACAGATACACTCATTTGTTTACATATGGCTGATGGCTGCTTTTGTGCCACAATGACAGATCTGAGCTGTTAAGACAGATCATTGCTCTTGCAGGTGGAAATATTCATTAGCTAGCGTTTTACACAGAAAGTTTGTCAACACCTGCTTGAGATGATACTGCTAAAAAGGGACTCTCTTTTTCTGGATGAGTCCTGGTGTACTAAAGAGAACAAAGTTCTATAGTAAATCAATATTCTTTTATATCTACTTTATGTCTACACTGAAGTAAATGTAGATATTTTAAATACTCATGTTAATAAATTTCAATAGATATTTCTTTCTGAAGATTACCACAATTTTCAGACTTTAAAAAATGTATAGAATTTAGATTCTATATCAAGTGTCTATGATATCCGGTTATTTCAAATTTTGCCTCAGTGTATTTCCAGTTTGTTGATCTATTTCAGAAGTTCACAAACTTTTTGGTTGTCTTGGCAGTTGTTTATACTCTCAGTAGTTATTGAGGACCTCAAAGAACTTTTACTTATGTGGGCTATATTCATCAATGTTTATCAGATTAGACATTAAAATACATATATTTAATACTCATTTAAAAATAAAAATAAAAAGCCCATTTTGTGATAATTGTAAATAATATATATCTTCAAAAAATTAACCTTATTTTCCAAAGAGTGGCATTGTTTGACATTAAAAAACAAAAAACAAAAAACTCTTTAATGTCTAGTTTAATAGGAGACAGCTAGAATCCCATATCTATTTCTGCATTCCATCTGTTCTGATATCACAGGTCATGGAAATCTTCACTGAACACTTGTGAGAGAATGAGAGGAAAAAAGGTAAATAACATCACAGAATTATAATGAAAGCATATTTGACTCCACGGACCCTCTGAAGAGGTCTTAGGGAGCTCTAGTGTTCCCTGTACCACACTTCGAAGACAGTCGCTCTTTTGTAACTGAAATTAAGCATATATAATACACACATCTACCCCTCACCCCCCCAAACACACACATATGTTTTCAGTGGCAAAAATTATTGTCAATTCTCAATTTAGAAATGTGGCATATTTCAAAAGTTTGCTTGTAAGGGATTTGATTACTCGTTTAACCCGATTGACTTATACTAATAGTGTTTCAGAATCCACCTATTTGGAGAGTTAGTGATTCTTTGTGAAAAGGTGTTCAGAGTTCAAGCGTGGCTGATAGCAACAGGACTCCTCTCCTGCTGGCTAGTGATGGTATTGGAACGCCTATCCCTGCATCACCACTCCTCACCAGCCAGTGAAACATGCACTTTCCTCAGCTCCAAGCTACTACTGGGGCTCCCCTGGCCTGGACTAGGGGCAAAAACATAATGAAAAGAAGGACTTGGCGGGGGCAGGGGGTGACAAAATGACTTTTGTTTGAAGAAATGCAGGAATTAGTTCAACGTTTCTTCATTCCACTGTTTCTGCTCTTTAGAACAAGAGTTGTCTTCTTGTTCACTGCAGAATAGAACTCATCTCACTGTTTTCCCCATATCTTCCTGTGTTTGTTAGCCCTCTTCCAACTCACACTAGCTCGAAGAAAAGATAGCATATTGGTTTACATAACTGAAAAGACGAGGTATAAATGATAGAGTTGACTTCAGGCATGCTTGCAGGTCATTAGAACTTTATCTCTCTTCATCTCTCAACTCTACTTTCTCTTTGCGGGCATCATTCCTACCTAAATGTTTAGCTAAGTGAAGCTCACAAAAATGGTTTTCAGCATGCTTTGGATAGATTCCTTCTGTCATTCCATATCAACGTCCTCTAATCAAAGGTGTCCAGGGTACCCTGGTGTATTGTTCTTCATCTCCTCCCCCGACCACACACCTGAGTCCTCCCAATTACTATTCTAGCGTTCTTTACCTCCAGCAAAGCATGGCTTCATGCTCTAGAAAATTTGGTGTTTTTTTCTCTCCCGATCATTCCTGAAAGTGCTGTTTCCTTATGGTTCTCTCAATGCAGGGACAATTATGCCCATTTGATTGATAGGAAAGCTGAGACCCAGAAAGTTTAAATAATTTGTCCAAGATCTCAGCAAATAGTAGAACCAACTCCTTCTCACCCTAATCTCCATTAAACATCTTGCTAACTGCACTGCTACATTTATTTATTCCTTCTCCAAATGTTTGGCTGGCAATGTTTTGGACACTGAGGATACACAGTGAACAAATTAGAAAAGTCCTTGCTATGAAGGAATTAATGTCCTAGTGGGGAGACAGAAAATAAGCAAACAAATATATATAATGTCAAGTGGCAACAAGTGAAGAGAAAAGGGTGTTTTTAATTCAGGTGATTATGGACAGTATCTCTGAGGTTACACTTGAGCAGAGACACAATTGAAGCCAGGAAGCCTGTCACAGGATGTGAGAGGGAAGGGCATCCCAGACAAGAGAACAGGAACTACAAAGGCTGTAAAGTGTGAGTGTTCTTGGCTGAGGCCTGGACCTGATTTTGAGTGGAGGTGGGAGTGGGAGGGGGGATTAGGTCAGAGAGGTAACCAAAGAACATTTTATTCAGAAAGATCAGAGAGATGGCAACTATTCAACTACATATTCTCATTTTCTGAAAGAAAAATTAAAAAAAACCTTTTATCATGTGAAGGTATTTACCTTCAGAACATTAAAAAAAAAAAAAAAAAAAGAGAATCTTTCATCATTTCTACCATCCATAAATGAGTCTTCAAGTTTATATATTCAGTCATTACTCATTCATTCTTTTAGTCAACATTTATTAGGCATGCACTATAATCTACATCCTGGGCCAGATGTTGGAGCTGTGGAAAAGGAAAAGATAACATAGTTTTCTGTCCCCAAGGATCAGTTGTGTATATGTCATCTACAGCAGGAGGATGACCAGGTTGAAGACAGTAGCATCTTGCATGTTGTCCACAATTTTTTTCTGAAGAGTGGCTTGCACAAGTGTGAGCTGGAAGCCTGCCATTTACATTTAAATTAAATGTTCTGCTAGAAATGGAATCAGTGTGGTAATGGATCCCTTTTACTACTGTTTCGGCAGGGTTTAAACGCATTTAATTTCCATGTCACAAGGATTAAAAATGCATGATGTCAAGTACTCTGGGGAGCAATCCATTTCATAATTTGAAGTGGAACCAGTAAAACATGATTCAAAAGGGAACTGAAGGTGACAAAGTACAGAATAACAGGCAGCAGTATGCTTACTCCTATCACGAGCCTTCCTGGGATTAACCTGACGGGAAACAGAGAAGTTCATGGAAACAAATCAGGGAGCCAAACTCTATTTTCTCTATTTTCCTCAGAAAGAGAGAAGTGTAAATCAGGATGAAAGAAGGTTAATGCAATATGCAGAAAACGTTTTTAGCATTGGTTTCCTCTGTACTGAGATGAGGAAAACAGAACATAAGGAAGGCCAAGTGAGGGCCTGTATAATGAGCTGTGGAGTGAGAGAGGATGCCCGTCTGTGAGAGGCCTCCACCAGCACCAGTTGGCACCTCCCTGCCTAAGGCTATTTCATGTGCTTGGACTTCAGAACAAGCGAGGAGGCCTGTGGATACGCTCTCTTTCCAACATCTACTCTCCTTCCCTTCCATCTCCTTCAAACTTGTTTACATTTGTACTCACATATTTTATATGAGTCATGAAAGTTGGTTATATATTATGGCTACATACTGCTATATTACATTTTCAAGGGCAGAAAGAGGCTGTCCATTAATCTGCCAAGTCAAATCCCTGCCAAAAGGGCCCAAGCTAATGAGAAGGTTTGTAAATTCCAGTGAAATGGCTGAGATGTGGAGATCAAGGAATTCCACAGAGAGCCAGCAAATGGAATCATTATGGGTCCCTGGCTCTTTCACAGGCGTTTCTTTTCACCATCTGAGTTGAAAAATTTGAGAATTTCCACATTTATATAGTAATGTTTTAGGAATCCTATAAATTTCAAGCTGGAACTAAGTCAGGTGTGATTTAAGCTTAAGGGGCTTATTACAATGTTTTTGTACAATACCAGTGCTCAATAAGTAACTGTTTAATGAAACAATGTGTATCTACAAAAATAGACAAGTATCAAATTGCAGACGTAAGAGCAACTTTACTATTTGAGTCTAGTACTTCCTCCTCCACTCCTATAAATCTAAAAATGGGAAATTCTATTAAATTTAGGATTTTTATCACCAAGGAGTTGCTGGTGAATTCGAACTGCTAAACTTCTGGTTAACAGCTGAGCTCTTAACCACTGTACCACCAGGGATCCTAATAAGGTATATAATTTAAATTTAACTAGTATTAACACTGTAGGTATTGCACTGGGCAAATCAGCTGCAAAAGACCTCTTTAAAATGTTAAAAAGCAAAGATGTCACCTTGAGGACTCAGGTACACCTGACCCAAGCCCATGGTATTTTCAATTGCCTCAAGTGCATGCAAAAGCTGGACAAAGAATAAAGAAGATGGAAGAAAAATTGATACCTTTGAATTATGGTGTTGGTGAAGAATAATGAATGTATCATGGAGTGCCAGAAGAATGAACAAATCTGTTTTGGAACAAGCACAGCCAGAACGCTCCTTAGAAGTAAGGATGGTGAGACTTTGGATGTACTTTGGACATGTTATCAGAAGGGACACATCCCTGGAGAAGGGGATCATGCTTAGTAAAGTAGAGGGTCAGTGAAAAAGAGGAAGAACTTCAATGAGATGGAATGACACAGTGGCTGTGACAATGGGCTCAAACATAGCAATGATAGTGAGGATGGCACAGGACCAGGCAGTGTTTCGTTCTGTTGTACACAGAGCTGCTATGAGTTGGAACCAACTCGATGGCCCCTAACAACACCTTAGGAGTCCCTGAGTGGTGCGAATGATTAACACACTAACCTGTGAACCGTAAGATTGGCAGTTCAAGTCCACCCAGTAGTGCTTTGGAATAAAGGCCTGCCAATCTACTTCTGAAAAATCAGTCACTGGAAACTCTATGGAGCACAGTTCTACTCTGACACACATGGGGTTGCCATGAATCATAGTCAACTCAATGGCAACTGGTTAATAGGAACTGCAAAATACAGTCAGGGCCAGTTATTGATGTTTCAACATCATCACACAGCGATAGGTAGAGACTGAAAACACACAGGTGGGTGATTTTTCCAAAGGAGAGGATGTAGAATGAGATTATATGCGATCTAAAAAAGAGTTTTTCCTGCAATGTACAGTCGTCATACCAAGATTGATTCAGGAAATAGAGGGTCAGGATGTCTGCTTACACAGGATTATAATTAACTGGTTTTTGGTATATGGTTGCAGAAGCTAGAGACACACAGAGAGATTTACTGAGTGCAATATTTATTTGTCACCTAAGTAATTTTTTTAAAAAAAGACTTCCTATTAACTCCTGCAGAGATTTACTTTAGATAGTGAAAACCTCCTTGACACTACAAATTATTAGACACTAGAAGAGTTAATTAAATAAAATGAGTGGAAACATTGATTCTACTTCTTAAATATTTCTCTAGTTCAGTGATTTTCAAATTGTGTTTCTCAGAGAGGCTCAGGAGCTGCTGCGGTATATAAGGGGAAGGTAGAGCAGAGGGACTCCTGTCTTCCAGCTCCACCTTCACCAGCTCTGCAGGTACTTGTTTTATGGTGTAGGTTTTCAGAGAAGACTTCATTTGAACCAACAAAACAAGACAAAGCATTTTCTTCTCCACCTACAATGCTAACAAGCCTTAGATGAGATGGTTGCACGTGATGAATGTACTGAATGTCACTGAATTATATACGTAAAAACACAGAAGTGGCAAATGTTTTGTTATGTATATACTTGTGGCTGTTATTAAGTGCTGCTGAGTCATTTTTGACTCATAGCAACCCTATGTGAAACAGCAGAACTGCCTTATAGATTTTCTTGGCTGTAATCTTTACAGAAGCAGATTGCCAGATCTTTCTCCTGAAAAGCTGCTGGGTGGGTTCAAATTGCCAACCTTTTGGTTAGCAGCCGAGTGTTTAACCGTCCTATGCCAAAAAGACTCCTTATATAGTGAAAAACAAAACAAAACAATACAAAGCAAGCAAACAAACAAACAAAAGCCTTAGTTGAGGCTTTCATCATTTCTTGCTTGGATTATCATTCTTCCCATTGGTCCCCTTACCTTTGCTCTTGCCCCCTTTGTAATCTACCTTCCATATGCTCCCAAAGTGATCATTCTCAGATACAAATCCAATCCTGACGCTTCTTCGGGACATTTATTGACTTCCTATCACCTTTAGTATAAAGTTAAACTCCATAGAATGGCCCTTAGAAAGCACTTCATGATCTGGCCTCTACTTACCTCTCTCCCACCCCATATTCAAGATGTCGCCATTTGTTCTGTGTGCATGAGTCATAAGAAGTGATGTGCACTTGCAGTGCCCTGAATATCTAGAATGCCTTCTGCTTAGCTAATTCAACTTCTCAGATGCAGTTCCTGTATAACCTCCTCTTAGAAGACTCCCTTGACCTTGGTAGTTCAATCTGGAGTCCTCCTCTGGGGCTCCCACAGTGGCTAATGCATGACAGCACATGCATTAAATACACATTAATGTATTTACTGATGTTTGAGTTTGTCTCCCCACTGGACTGTGAGCACCTTAATGAAAGGGACTGGCTTATCAACTGCATTTCCTCAGACCTTGACCTTGTACTTGACCCTCATTCTTGTTGTTGAACAAGTAAATAAACAAATGTCTCCACTTTTGGAGACCTTTAATAGATTTTTATTTGTTTTATTCATTAGATAAGGTTTGGCCACTGAATATTGACTAAATAACCTCTTAAGATTTTATTTGTTGGTATTTTTTTTATTTTTCAGTTTTTATATCCTTAAAATTTAATAGCCCTTCTACATACTTGTGAACATAACATTTTAGAATATTGGGAAAGGCTTTTTGACCCTTTAAATTATAAAAAAAAGATAGAACAAGAATTTGGATGAAAAGCACTTCTTCAAGGGAAAATATCACTGCAGTCTTTCTGTTTCAAATGCCCTAAAGCATTACTTTTTTTTCTTATTTGTTTGTAATGCTCCAGCCACAAATTTGGTAATGGCACCCATTTCCTACAAGATAGAGTCCAAACTTGTTAGCCTGGTTTCCAAGACTTCAGTAATCTGACCCCAAATGACTTTCTCAACCACATTACTCACTAGTCTTTGACACACATTTTTGCCTCTCAAAAACCTTTTCCTCTCATATTTCTACTTAATCTACTTGGCCTTTGGTGGATATTTTCAATCAGAGGATTTACATCTTTTCTTATTTCTGGAAAATTCTCCACCATTACATGCTAAGATATCATCTATCCACTCTTTGTGCATGCCTTTAGAATATCTGTGAGGCAGATACTAGAGACTTTATGTTTCCTAATTTCTGGTTTATATACTCCACTCATTTATCTCTTTCCACTGTGATACAGGGAGATTCTGTTCTGTCTTCTAAGTCAACTGTGATTTGACTTGTATATAATTTATTTACTGAAATTTTCAAAAATTTAAATGACTACGTTTCGACTTAGCTTTTTAAAAGCTATATATTTTTGTTTCATAACTTTCTGTTTTTATTTTATGGATGCAATTTTTTCTTTATATTTTAAACACTGTAAACATATTTATTGCAAATTCCCTTTCATATTGTTCTGTTACTGTCAACTGTCTTTCATGATGTTGAGTGTTCTATTTTGTTTTATGGTTTTTGTTTGTGAATTCACTTCCGTGGGAATTATCTTTTTTGGGGATTTAGAAAACCACTCTGGGATGGTTTCCACTGGTGTGCCTATCAATATCTTTAAGACTCAATGATTCTGAATTAATTTTTGTGTTAGTTTTCAGACTGGAATTCTCAGAGTGCATTGGTTATGAGAAATCAGGCCCTACTCCCTGCTCAGTCTTGGGGCTCTATCTCTCAAGAGGACATCTTTATCCACTGGCAACCTTGGGTCTGCAGGCAGGGCTGTTCTGGGTCTTTCATTGATAGTGTAGCGTTTTCTGGCGATCTCTTGGCTTAGCAAAGGGAGCCCCGTTCTAATTCCTGCTGTGAACATGTACTCTTGGGCCGAACTTATACCTTGAATGGCCATAAAGACCCCAGCCTTTGAGGCCTGGAATCTTTCCTAGTTTCTGACTCATTGTTATGTGTTTCCTCTATGTTCTCCTATTTGGAGATTTTCTTTCTTGCTTTTGAGTTCCACTATGTATTTAACTTTTAAAAATACTTTTTAATCCCTATTTATATATGTTTGAAGATATTGGAGGAACTCTACATGTGTCTAATAGTCCATCTTATCTGGAGAACTATTTACTCTTTCTTGATTGTCTAAATATGTAGTCCTTTGTTTTCATTGTTCTCTCCACATTGAATAAACCAAAAAAAAAAAAACCAAAAAAACAAAAACCCCAAACCCACTGGTGTTGAGTTGATTCTGACTCATAGTGACCCTATAGGACAGAGGTAGAACTGCCCCATAGAGTTTCCAAGGCTGTGATTTTTACGAAAGCAGACTGCCACATCTTTCTCCCATGGAGCAGCTGGTGGGTTCGAACCACTGACTTTTCAGTGCACAGCTGAGTGCTTTACCACTGCGCCACCAGGGTTCCTCTCCCAGGTTAAATAATCTCTCAAATTATCGCTGCTGTTGCAAATTCTACTCATTCTGAAGGTAAAGTCTTCAAGGCTTTTTCCCTCCTGGGACCAAATTAACCCCATCATTTGCTTATCTGAACTCCCTTGACATCCATTTAATACTTTATTCTGTTTTAAAGTGCTTTATGCCTATTAGTTGTCTTCTTGTGAGATTATAAAATCTATGAGATTTGGGGTCGTTTCTTAAACTTCTTAGATTTATTCACAGTGATATATACACAGAACTAGGCACAAACCTGAAACTCAGTAAATCCTTCCTAATGGAAGAATGACTGACGGAAAAGACACAATGTTGTCGTTGTTAGGTGCTGTCGAGTCAGTTCTGACTCATAGCGACCCTCTACATACAATAGAACGACATGCTGCCCGGTCCTGCGCCATCCTCAATCATTGCTATGTCTGAGCCCATTGTTCCTGCCACTGTGTCAATCCACCGCGTTGAGGGTCTTCCTCTTTTTCTCTGACCTTCTCCTTCACCAAGCATGATGTCCTTTTCCAGGGTCTGGTCCCTCCTGATAACATGTTCAAAGTATGTGAGACAAAATCTTGCCAAGAATGATTTTACAGTGTCTTAGATTTCAGAGAATCCAAGCACCCAGGAAAACAACATTTGTTTAAATTTTCTTTTCTTTTGTATTCTAGTTAAACATTTTATTTGAGATTCATGAATTTATAAGGCCAAGGAGATTTCATACAAGATCCTAGCTTGCTGAAGAAGAACTGAAAGGTTTTATTGCAAGCAGTATAGAATTAATATAACAGATAAAATCTTAAGGAATGGGTTTGTGCCAACAAAAGAAGCCTCCTTAAACCAGTGGGGAAAATTAGCTACTTATGTCCATGTCTGCTTGGAATTCGGCCCTGAGTAAATGAACAAACAGCTGATTCTCAGAGCTCCTTTCACAGGGAAATGCTTCTGAGTTCCAGTTCATGGGAGCTCAAGAAGGTATGGGATGCAAGCTACATTCCAATACTTAACCAGCCAATCAAATCTTTAGCACTTCTGAAGTCTTCAGCTTTGCCAGTGAACGTGGGAACACCCAAGGGCACCTTCAAATTAAAAATAAACACACTGTTCTAAAGAGTCCTAGATGTGTAATTTGGTAGAAATTCAAGGGATGTCTTTTTATAGTAACACAGTCTATAAAGAAAATCAAATTCAGGTAAGGTGAAGCCCTTTCTAGTCTTAAGTGCATGTAAATGCCCTTTAACTCTAAATTCAAATACTTAGGGCATTTTCTTTTCTCGCTGTACTTTGTGGGTAAAACACATGGTACAATTTTTTAAATTCTAGCCATTTTTTATAATGATGATTTTTTATTATGGATGATTTAACATTAATAAAAATAATACCTAAGATAATTGTATGAAGTTGGTACTATTATTATCTCTCTATTATTATCTCCCATACGCAGATGGAGACAACTGAGAGAGAGGTTGATTAATTTATGCAAGTCACATAGTAGTCCTAAACTCTTGTGGAATTCCTTGTGGCTTCCCATTAATGTCTCCACTTTAGAAGTCACATATTTGTCCAGGGTTCTTTTATATTTTATTGAGATGAGGGGGTAAAAACAACAGTATTGGTTAAATTATCACCACCTTATTCCATTTAAAACTCAACCCTTTCCTACTGGGTCGTGGTTCACTCATGAATTTCCTCTAAGCGTCTTTTTCTATAACTTCATTATCGCCACTAATCCTAGGTTTAAAAGGAGGGGTGCCTGCTACTGTCTGAAAGTTAACACGTCTGATATAGATCAAATATAAATTCAAATTCAAAGACTCCAAACACACCTTTAGCTGGCCCCATATACTTATATGCTTTCTGCATCCCACACTCTAACCGAACTTGTCTTGGCTACCTGGGAGCATGTTGCAAATTATCCTATGTGCCTGGTGTCCTTTTTTACAATTCTTTTCTCTTTTATCTTAGAGTCATGTGCTTACATCTAAACTGGTAAAGGAATAAAGTTTGGACACCATGAATTCTAGAAAGCCTGTATTTTAATATTTAGAGTAGATTTGTTTAAGGAATAGATATGGTCAAGACTTTCTTTCTCTTTTTTCAATAAAGGCTTAGATGTTCAAATTGTATTTATTCAAAACAACATTTCAAACTCTGAGAATTTTGGGTAAGAAAACAAAGAAATAAGGTTACTATACCTAAACAGTTTTACACTGAATTACTTTATCTACAGAATATATTACTGGGAAAGGTTTTGAAAACCTCTCTGTAGGTCCTTAAAAATGGTGAAAATTTGCACCTGTACTCTGGAAGACTGGGTTATAGGAGATAAACTTAGTGCATTTTAATATTACAAATTTCTGTGGCTGTTATTTTATGATTCTATTCCAAATGAAAAATGTAGTCCTTTCTAATGTGTATTTTAGAAAATGAAGTAACATTCTGATCCCTGTGAATAAAAATATGCTGCCAATGGGGCTATCAAAGATGTTGGGACCACTATTCAAACACTTAGATGACAGAATAAGCAGGGCATTACATTATAATAACGTTTCCCAACTTTTGATAAACTAGATTCACCTTAGGAAGCTTGTAAAACTACAGATTTCTGGATCTCACCCCTTTATTCCAGATTCCGAATTTAACTGGATTGAGTGAGCATAGTACAATACTGTTAATTGACTATACAATCTATATTTATTTTATATATAGCATAATATAATTAAACAGAACATAATAAATAAATTATGTTCATTATAAATAATATATATTTATAATTTATTTATTAGGGGTTGAAGACTGGTGCTTATAAAGGCCATTTATTTAGTCTTTTGGCAATGTCAAACAAACAAATTCATCAGAAAGAAATGTTTGGATGGAGGGAAATGGAAGGAATATCGACTTTGTAATTTTCATCATTGTACATATTTTCACAAAAATCATAAATAGCTAAAGAGAGTCATTGTACCTCAAATTTCCAATCAGGTTTAAGAAATATTTTGTTTGCATTCGCTAATTCTAAGTGAGACACTGAGTAGACAAACAGACAACGACCAGCCCACATATGACAGTAGAACTCTGACACATCCCCCTGCAACCACCAGCCTAGAAGTCAAACCACAACCACTGCAGTAGTCAGCCCAGAATAATTAGGACTTGGTCAATGACTCCTAGATCCCCTATTTTTTGCCCCTGCTTCTAACTCAGGACCAATGAGAGAAATATGCTTTCCAAACAATCATATAGGATGCCCACTTCCTGCTAGTTGGCCTCCAGCTTCCCCATGCCAACAGCCTCCAATCAGGGCATACCTCAAACCATCCTTTTTTCTACTATAAAGCTTTCTCCCTCTCCTGCCTGCCTTTGAGTCTCCTCCAAATACAAGCAATGGTGGCTGACTTCTTGTTATAGTAAGCTCCAAATAAATTGTCTCTGTTCTCATTTGGGTGGTCTTCATTTATTTCCACATAAGAAATTATAAATGGGGGGAAAATCAATTATCCTTGCATACAAACCTAAGATAGTTTCTACCAGTTTATAGGAGGAGAAAGCAGACATTGTCACTAAAGCTAATGTTCAAAAGGACAACAATCACAATGACAAGATGAATTCCAAGCACTTTCCTCTGTAGCAAATATATTTAAAGAAAGCCAAGAGCTTTGAGAACCTGGCCTCTCCTGAGAATGGCGGAATTGTTACTCTGGGCCCCACTAACTCTGCCAGCACCTGCCTAAATTTCCTTGAACTGAGGAATATGGAGAAGGAAGACTAGCGACAAGAAAAGAGGAGCCAGGTAACAGAGGAGTGACTTTTTGTTGTGTTGTTGTTAGGTACCTTCCAGTCAATTCCAACTCATAGTGACCCCATGTGACAGAGTAGAATTGCCCCCATAGGATTTTCTAGGCTGTAATCTTTATGGGAGCAGATTGCTAGGTCTTTCTCCTGTGGAGCAGCTGAATGGGTTTGAACCGCCAACCTTAAGTTTAGCAGCTGAGTGCTTAACCATTTTGCCGCCAGGGCTCCTGGTGACCTTTTAGCTGATAGTCTCTGAGAAATTTAATCAATAATATTGAAGTTGAGAAGAGGAAGTACTCTCCTGTGGTCAGTATGGAATGTTCTAAAACTTGATTCCAAACGCAGATGCTTTACGTAAGCATTTAACATTCCCCATCAACTCAAGAGGCAGAGCTCACGTCTTCACAACTGTAGACCTGTTGTGTTGATGTTGCTTTAGTCTTATGAAGAAAAAGGCTTTAAGGCAATTTAATTCTAAAAACAATCCTGGTTATCTGTTATGTGCAATTCATAGCACTTGGTAATGAACCTAAGAGAGATGCAGGAATATTCCTATCTCTACCCATTCCTCAAATGAAAGAACATTTCTATTATAATTAGGTGGCAAAACACACTGCCAATTATTCATGCCAATTAATTGATCATTTCTGGTTGCAGTATGGTACATAAAAGGAGTCACAAAACCCTGTGATTTAATTCACCCTAACTCTGTAGTTTCATAAGCTATGTACTATAAATGCAAATTAATTTCAAATAAATAACTCCTGTCTTTAAAAAAATGAAATACTCATCACGAATCTGATATTTGGAATGGTTTCATTGTAGCTAATGGATTATATAAATTCAATAATTAATTATATTCTCACTATCTAGAAGAACCTGTATTATTACAAAAGAAGCTTGTTGATATGGGCCAGGGTGGTCGATTAGAGCATATTATGGTGTTGGAGAAGAATACTGAATATACCATGGACTGCCAGAAGAACAAATAAATCTATTTTGGAAGAAGTACAGCTAGAATGCTCCTTAGAAGCAGTAATGGGGAGATTTCATCTCATGTGCTTTGGGCATGTTATCAGGAGGGACCAGTCCCTGGGGAAGGACATCATGTTTGGTAAGGTAGAGTTTCAGGGAAAAAGAGGAAGACCTTCAACTAGACGGACTGACACAGTGACTGCGACAATGGGCTCAAATATAGCAATGATTGTGAGGATGGTGCAGGATGGGGCAGTGTTTCGTTCTGTTGTGCACAGGGTCGCTATGAGTCTGAACCAACTCAACAGCACCTAACAACAACATGTTTCTTATGTTAATCAAATACTTTAAACGTAAATCTAAGCATTATCAAATGAACTGAAGCATTGATGAGAGAAATTTGGGAGGGTTGTGGGAGTAATAATGACTGCTTTGGTTCTCAAACTTGGCTGCCCTTTGGATTCATTTGGGGACTTTTTTTTAAAAAGGTCCAAACCCCAGGGATTCTGATTTAATTGTTCTGCAGTGAAAATCAGGCCAGGTGATTCTATTATGCAGCAAAGTTTAAGAAACATTGGTTTAGAATGTAGAATCTAGTTTATGACAGCTTCAGACTCCTCCTCCAGACTCCTGAACTTTTTCCTAATTTCATAGATTTGGCAAGCAGTCTTGTGCTGTTAAATTGGTCTCCCTGGTAGGTGTTACTCCTGGAAAGAGATAATAGTCATTGTAAATTATTAATTGACTTTCTAGTTAAATCAGTCCTTGGTGAGTCTGAGCAGTGTGAGGCAGTCCAGCTCCCCTATCAGCTGATCAGCCTGCAATATGCAGGCTATTAAGATTCCATCCTCCCAACAGCAGGCCAACCCAAGAAACAAAACCGGTGACAGTCATACCAAAGCCCTGGTAGTCTGTCAATCTATTTCCCTCAAATTACTCCATTGCTTGTTTCTTAATTGGCTTATACATCTGCTTAATCTTGCCCTTGACCAGAAGTTCTCAGTCTTGATTGCATGTTAGAATCACCTGGGAAGATTTTAAGACTCCCACTGAAGACCAATTAAATCAAAATTGCTGAGGGTGGGATACACACAACAGTGTTCTTTAAACCTCTCCTGAAGATGTTGAGAACTACTGATAGGCTGTAATAGTCTGTCATATTTATCAAAAACAGTCCTGAACCTGCATGTTCTTCAGTTGATATCTGAGAGCTATCTATGTAGACATATATATCCTTTTAATTACTTTGACTCAAGTTGATGTAAGGAGCACTGGTGGCGCAACGATTAAGCACTTGGCTATTAATCGAAAGGTTGGCAGTTCGAACCCACCCAGCGGCTCCGCAGGAGAGAAGATCAGTGATGTGCTCCCGTAAAGATTACAGCCTAGGAAACCCTATGGGGCAGCTCTACTGTATCATATAGGGTCGCTGTAAGTCAGAATCAACTCCATGGTGCACAACAAGAAGTTGATTTGTTTGTTGGCAGACAGATGTTGCTAAAAACTTAAGAAAATGTTTTAAATAAACTGTGTTAATATACGTAGGAGTCCTGGTTGCGCAGTGGTTAAGCACTCAGCTGCTAACCGAAAGGTTGGCGGTTGGAACCCACCAGCCTCTCCATGAGAGAGAGATGTGGCAGTCTGCTTCCATAAAGATTTACAGCCTTGGGAACTATATGGGGCAGTACTACTCTGTCCTATAGGGTCCCTATGAGTTGGAATCAACTCAGCCGCAGTGAGTTTTTTGGTAATATACTTACAGAGCCCTTACTTTGGGCCAGGACTTCTTGAAAGCATCCTATGTAGATTGACTTATTTATTCTATCCCCATTTTACAAGTGAGGAAACTAGCCCGAGTTTACACAATTGCCAGTGTGAGATCAAGTTTGTTAGCAGAGCTTAGCACTTGTCGGTGTTAGGGCTAAGGTTCAAATGAGGCTCTCTGGCGCCAGTGTCAGCAAGCTTAGCCATAGGCAATCAGTGAGTGTGATTATTACAACCCCCAGATACCATGAGGTAGGGAATATTTGTACACTTCCATGTTATAGGTAAGAAACTGAGGGACAGAGTAACTTTCCTAGGATTGAATAGCTCATTCGTGGCAGAGCTGGGATTTGAACCCAAGCAGTATGCTGTCAATAATCTCACCTTCTTTCACAGAAACTCAGCTGATGTGGCTCTTTCAGAAACTTCTGTTGCTGCATATTGGAATTAAGTACTGCATGTTTCATGTACCCTTCTGGGCTTATTTTTAATACTTTATCCAAAATTTAAAAAACAAAACAACAACAACGAAAAAGACCCTCAAGTGAATTTTTCACTCTGCTACTGCACTGGAGAACCGATTAATAAAGGGATGCTGCTTTCTTAATATTAGTCCTTGGTTTTAAATTTTCTTTGATTTGTGAAGAGGTAGGGTACCGTAAAGGAGCCCTGGTGCCACAACAGTTAAGCACTCAGCTGCTAATCAAAAGGTCAGCAATTCGAACCCACTCAGCAGCTCTTCGGGAGAAAACATCTCGTGATCCGCTTCCATAAAGATTACAGGCTGGGAAACCCTATGGGACTGTTCTATTCTGTCATATGGTGTCGCTACGAGTTGGTATTGACAGCATACAACAATAATAGAGGACCATAAGGCCATCAAAGCTCCATGAAGAAAGAAGTTTCTCAATGTCTCCTCTCAAATCTTTGCCACTTTGTATGTCTAAAATGCTTTTAATTTCCTTTATTAGTTTGGTGTGTCCTTAATTTAGTATTTAAAACCCAGATTTCTCCCAGCTATTGAACATTTTCCCATTTTAAACTTTTAAAAACAAATTCAACTGAGTTTTATGGCAATGACCATGTAAATAGGACAAATGTATCTCAAGCTTTGGTTTAAGGGTTGAAACAATTTTACACTGTAGATTTCAGTCAATATAACAAATACTGGGCATGTAACGAACCAATTCTGGATTATAAGAGGTGATTTCAAAAGTTCCTTGCTTCTCAAATTTTAATATGCAAGCAAATCACCTGTGGGATCTTGCTAAAATGCAAAAATCTGATTCAGGAGGTGAGATGCCCAACTCCGTATTTCTAGCAAGTTCCCAAGTGATGCTGATGTCGTTGGACTGTGAATTACACTTTGAGTGGCAAGAACACTGTGCTGGTAAATTGGCCTCCAAAGAGTGAAAATAGTCCTGATTTGCAGCATTTGCTAATTTCCATAATGTAAATACTCCCACAATGGCCAAGTTCAAGCTACTAACATGATTTCACTGAAAGCTGAGTTGGGAAGAGACACATAGCAGATTGCACATAATTGACTCTTCCAAGTGGGTACAAGCTGGCTCGGGCACGCCACTGGATCTACGTGACTATAAGCATGCACTAATTCAAGGTTCAAAATACTAAGTGATGCTATTCCACTGGGCAAAGAATTTTAATAAGACTAGGGAGAACAAGAAAGGTACATGCAAAATGACTAGAGATTAGTTACAGGTATTGAGAATAAGTGCAAAATAATGTAGTGCTGAGGTTATATACTGATGATAGGGCACGGTTAGGGAGTTAAAATCGAGTGCGAAATTTGAGGAAGCCTTTGGGGAAGCTTTGAACTACATTTTGAAGGTCATGGTTTTGGATGAATGGGAAAGGAGAACATTCACAGAAAAGGAAGTGGAGTAGGAACTAGCAAAATGTCTGATGCTAAATAAGAGTGAAGGGAAACCTTGAATTACTGAATAATCAGCAGTAGGGTAATTGTTTCAGAGGCAGAATGAAGGCATACTACATTTTATTCTCTAGTATGACTGAGGAATAAAATATACAGATTAATCAAATATTCAAGTTAACAGAGTTGACATATGTACCAGTTAGAGATACTAATATTTAAAGTAATAGAATATATTGAAATAAGAAACCTAAGTTCTTTAATTTTTGACAGAAAAGGGACTTCTGGAGTTGCCGTATCTCAAAGTCATGATGTTGAGCATCTTTGGTGCCTATTTTGGTAGAGTTTAGTGATGGAGAGTGAGGAGTTTCATTCACAGTGTGCTATTAGAAGGGTATATTCACAAGCCTTTCCCAAGGACGAAGAATGAGAGCATCCTAGAAAATACTATCATATGGAAAGAATTTCTAACTGGGAGAAATGTGCTCCCTTGCAGTATAGTGATTCATTAAGAGCCTAACCTCAGTCTCCTCACCTGTAAAATGGGGCTAATAATACTTATCTCATATGGTTTGGGAGCCCTGGTGGCACAGTGGTTAAGAACTCGGCTGCTAACCAAAAGATCAGCAGTTCAAATCCACTGGCCACTCCTTAGAAACCCTGTAGGGCAGTTCTACTCTGTCCTATAGATTTGCTATGAGTCAGAATTGACTCAACAGCAATGGGTTTTTTGGTGTATATGGTTTTGGTGAAGATTAAATGGACTTTTGACTAATATGATCAATAAATGTTAGTGTCCACTAAATACAGGTTTCTACATTCCCACTATGTCTTTGAGGGAACCTGTGGCCAACTATGTGTAATTTTTGAATGCTGAGGGGTCTTCCCTAGACCCTCCAGCTCCTCCTTCAGTCAGTCAACTGTATGATAATGCCTTCTTACAATTCTGAGAGCTGAGTACACATTTCTTATTTTAAAAATTATCTTTTTTTCCCCCGTTTCTTGGAATAAACGTGCTATTTCATTTTCTTAGTTTGTCCTATATTCAGAACTAAAAGAGGGTCAATCAGTCTCTCAGGTTGAGAAACCCAAAGCTATAAGCTCCAGAATCTTGCCTTTGTCTCTGATTCCAAATGGGCTTGTGGGGAAAAGTGATATAACCATGAGATCACTATGTTCTTTTAGATGATTTCCTGTTTCCTGTGTATTTAAATACACAGGGAATAATCCCGCTATTAAAATGAGACCCTGTATGTGTGTATGGGCAGCAGTTCAATGAAAAAGGAAGAAAAATATGCTTGCTGAATACCAGATGTAGAATGCATAAATCCTGTCAGGACAAGCAGGGAATAGCTTTATGGCTGACTTGCAAGAAACCTGAGGGAACTGGGAAGTCAGATAGGCATGTGTCAAACAGACTTATTTAAACCATCCACTTCCTCAGCAAAATAAAAGTTTGAGAGAGTTTTGTTTCCTTTCGTGGTTTGAAATTACAGTTGTAGGCTTCAGAGGTCCTGCTTATTGAGGGCTTTCAAGCAAAGTTACACTACCCAGGTCAAGCATCCGGCAACACTGGGATCACCCAGTGCCTCTGACTGAGGGCTCCAACCTTGCCCTGTTTGTACTTTCTGTCCTTTGTCATCTCAGCAGCTAAATGCAGTGTGGCTGACCACTGCTTCATGGCCGCTCTATTCGTCAGAGCTAAAAGGCTTGGTTATATCTGAAAGAGAAAACCACTCACTGGATTACTTCTCAGACCAGGCTTTATGTGGCGCTACTGTAGATTCTGAGTGCAGTCCGCACCTCCGCAGTCGGTCGTTGGAAACGAGGCAACTCTTCCCTCCCCAGCCTCACCCTGTCTGCAGTTCACCCAAGGTTTATGGCCTTGTAGACAGTCAGTTTGTGTTAAAAAAACAAAACAAAACAAAAACAAACCTGATTTAAAAACTCGTAACCTGTGTGTACTTGGCCCCAAGGCCCATGCTAATTTTCAGTAAGAAATAAAACTGGATGCCAATGATTTTCAAGTGTGACTTCCTGACAGGCAAGTCCTTTAGGAGACCAAATTATAGTTTAGTAGGTTGTTGGCAGAAGTCCCTGGATAGTGCAAATGGTTAAATGCTCAGCTACAAACTGAAAGGGTGGAGGTTCGAGTCCACACAGAGGTGCTTGGAAGGAAAATCTGGCTATCTACTTCTGAAAAATTAGCCATTGAAAACCGGGAACACACTTCTCCTCTGACACACATGGGGTCACCGTGAGTCAGAGTTGACTTGAGGTCAACTGGAAAGTTGTTGATGTGTGGCTACAAAGCAAAGGTATTTAAGTATTCTCCAGTTCTTTGATTTCAGCCTTGGAAACCCCTACAGGGCAGTTCTACTCTGTTCCTTTAAGGTGTGGTAGCTCCATAAATTGTTTTTGGGACATTTCTGTTTTAAAATATTCTGTTAAATGTATTATTTCCTATATGGCTCCACACACTAGAATTAAAAAATAAAAAGAATTAAATATGTATATACACATGTTTGATGCCATGGAAAGATTCGTGGGCTCTGCAGTCAAACAGACCTGGGTCCAAATCATTCCAGCTTCAGTACTTATTAATGTGTGAACTTTAGTATGTTATTATACCACTCTCAGCCTCAGTTTCCTTATGTTTTAACTGAGAATGTACATGTAAAAGGCATTTGATAGAACCTAGCAAAGTGTCTGACACTTTGGGAAACCCTGAAAAATTCTCACTCCTCACCGTTCATCTATCTGTCTATCCATGTGTTCACCCGTCTATCTGTTCATCCATGCAAGCATCCATCCATCCATTCATCCATCCACCCATTTATCCTTTCATTACATGCCTGCGAAGCATCTTCTATGTTTCAGCGACTGTTTCAGTTAATAGAACTATAAGCAAGAGTAGAATGTGAGCTGTTGTCTTAAGAAACAGTGTCACTGTCTATAATGGGGACAGACATGTACATACAGGCACATACCAGGCACAACGGTGACATGAAAGAGGGAATGTCCAATCTTTCTGGTAAGAGTGTGAGTGTTAGGAAAACTTTAGCCTAGGAAGTGACTCATAAGCTGAGCTTTGAAGAATGGTTGTCTTGGGAGCCAAATGAGGTAGTGGGTGTCAGGGGTGTGATAGTGGTAAGCATGGGCATTCCAAAAAGAAAGTACAAAGTTTACAAAGGCTTAGAGATAGAGAAAAATATGGCACCTGTGTTGTTGTTGTTATTAGCAGCTGTTGACTCATGGTGACTCCATCGCAATGGAATGAAATGCCACCTGGTCCTGCACCATCTCCATCATCAGTTGCAGATGTGACCATTATGATCCATAGAGTTGTCACTGGCTGGTTTTTGGAAGTAGATTTCCAGGCCTTTCTTCCTAGTCTATCTTAGTCTGGAAGCTCTGCTGGAACCTGTTCAGCATCATAGCAACATGCAAGTCTCCACTGACAGAAGGGTGGTGGCTGCCACATGAGGTGCATTGGTTGGAAATCAAACCCATATCTCCCTCATGGAAGGCGAGAATTCTACCACTGAACCACTAATGCCCTCATATGGCACTTTTAGAGAATTGCAGGGCCAGATTAAGGCATGTGAGGGCCCTAAACACTGACCATCTGTGGTGCCCCCTCCTCTGTTTACTCATGCATTCGAATGGAGTATGTGAGTTATATATATATATATATATGTATATGTGTATATATATGTATAGATACACACACACATGCGTGTGTGTCTTAGCTATGTATGATGTAGCTTCTTTTTAAATGTGGCTGTAATATTAGCTATTCAACACAAATTTTAGCTAAATGAGATGAACTGGATTATAAAATTTTTAGTGGATGCAGGGTACTAAGTTTTGTACTATATACCATATTTACCCATATTTACTACAAAAAGAATACATATTCTACAACAACAACAAAAATGAGTCAATGAGCTTAGCTGTTTCAACAGTCAGTGTAAAATTCTGTTGTGCTCCCACAATAAAAAATTTACTTTCACCAATTTTGCTTTAAATGGCTCATACTTCAATCTGATGCTTGTTTTGTAATAAATGAACAAATAAAAAGATGTTATAAGAGAAAAATTAAAGATCAGAAAGCAAATATTACAACAAATTACTGTATTTTATATTTTGGATAGATCTTTCATCTCTAACTTGTTATAGTTAAAAAACATTTCTATTCTTTGCTCTTACAAATTCCTAAATGATTTTGTCACAATTAAGTTACTTAACAATATCTACTTCCACACATAATAAGGATAATGAATCGAGTCTCTCTTAAATCGTTGTACTCTGAGGATTTTTGAGTCTCTTTAGGGACAAAAATGAGTGTTTTGTTGTATAGCTTGTGATCATTAAAATTAGGAATATGGGAAAAGCCATTTCAATATTGGGAAATATGCATTGTATTTTGTTTTCTATTATGGAAACATACATGCCTACATGAGTA
The DNA here is from genome assembly GCA_030035585.1 of Dugong dugon. NCBI lineage: Eukaryota > Metazoa > Chordata > Mammalia > Sirenia > Dugongidae > Dugong > Dugong dugon. The sequence continues at coordinate 158,318,117 of CM057464.1, forward strand.
AAATTTGTCTTTCCTGAATCTGTAAACTTAGTTCTCATGTAAGAATGCAATCGTCACACTTCTCTGTAAAGGTCTGTATTTAAGTCATTGGGATAAGCCTGCTAATTCTTGGATGTCTTCATGCATTCTTCATCAAGTACATCCACATTGTTTAAGAAGGAAAATCTACATGAAAGAACTTCGTACACTTTCGCCCTTCTTTTCTTGCAAGATTCAAGTGTGTCAATGATGGTGTGGTGTGTGGTTATGCGAAATTGATATCTGGCACTCGATACTTCTGGAATACTTCTATCATTTAGTTTTTTCTTTCTAATGATTCTACGATAGTGAGATGCTTTATCATCAGTATTTGGTGGTATTTGTTTTGTTGTGTTTTCAAAATTTTCAAAGTCTTCTCTTAAATTATGTAAATACCCTGTTAATAACTGGTAGAGATCTGTGAATGTCTTTAAATTTACTACTGAATTGTGGAGAGCTTGACTCATCTGATGAAAATGCAGCACTATATTATTCCACATAACCAACATAAATACATACTCTAGTGTTTGCATTTTGTTGGTAATGTTTTCAGCTTCTCTTTTGGTATCTCCTTTTAGTGTCTGGTCTTCAGCAATATATTCTTTTTTTTAAAAATTTTTTTATTGTACTTTAGGTGAAGGTTTACAGAACAAATAGTTCCTCCTTAAACAGTCGGTATGCATATTGTTTGTTTTATGACATTGATTAACAGCCCCACGACATGTCAATACTTTCCCTTCTTGACCTTGGAGGACTTTTTTTTTGGTGAAAATATCCATAGCCAAAGATACACCATTTCAGAAGTTTCTATGTACAATTCAGTGGCATCGGTTACATTCTTCCAGGTGTTTCAGAAATATATTCTAAGACAGCTAGAATCTGAGTGTAAGATTCCAGAATTGTACTCATTGCTACAGCATGCCCTTCCCAGTGTGTATTAGAAAGATATTTTAATACTAGATCATTGCCTAAATAAGTTTTAAGAACTGCCCATTGGTGACTGGAAGTGGCAAAAAATGTATAGAGTAACTGACCAGCACAAAAAAAATCAACTGCTTCACAACAATCTACTGCACTACATCCTAAGTAAATATGCAGCACATGGTATGAAAATGTTGCTGTTGTTAAGTGCCTTCCAGTCAGTTCTGACTCATAGTGACCATATGTATAGCAGATCAAAACACTGCCTGGTTCTGTGCCATCCTCACAATAATTATGTTTGAGCCCATTGTTGCAACCATAGTGTCAATCCATCTCATTGAGGGTCTTTCTCATTTTCATTGACCCTCTACTTTACCAGGCATGATATTCTTCCCCAGGGACTGGTCCCTCCTGGTAACATGTCCAAAGTATGTAAGACGAAGTCTCTCCATCCTTGCTTCTAAGGAGCATTCTGGTTGCACTACTTCCAAGACAGATTTGTTCCATCTTCTGGCAGTCCATAAACCCCCCAAAAACCCGTTGCTGTCGAGTTGATTCCGACTCATAGAAACCCTGTAGGACAGAGTACAATTACCTCATATGGTTTCCAAGGAGTGCCTGGTGGATTCAAACAGTGGACCTTCTGGTTAGCAGCTGAACTCTTAACTAATATGCCACCAGGGCAGTCCCTGGTGTATTCAATATTCTTAGCCAACATTGTAGTTCAAAGATGTCAATTCTTCTTTGGTCTTCCTTATTCATTGTCCAGCTTTCATACGCATATGCGGTGATTGAAAACACCATGGCTTGGGTCAGGCACACTTTAGTCATTAAAGCGACATCTTTGCTTTTTAACACTTTAAGGAGGTCTTTTGCAGTAGATTTGCCCAATGCAATACGTTGTTTGATTTCTTGACTGCTGCTCCCATGGGCGTTGATTGTGGATCCAAGTAAAATGAAATATTTATACATATACATTCTCAGTAAAAAAGATAAGGAAACTGAAGCTCAGAGAGGTATAGTAACATACTAAAGTTCACACATTAATAAGTAGTGAAGTTAGGATGATTTGGGCCCAGTTCTGGTTGCCTATCACATGCAAGTAAAATTTTGCTGAAGATCATTCAAAAGCAGCTGCAGCAGTACATCGACAGGGAACTTCCAGAAATTCAAGCTGGATTCAGAAGAGGAGGTGGAACCAGGGATATCATTGCTGATGTCAGATGGATCCTGGCTGAAAGCAGAGAATACCAGAAAGATGTTTACCTGTGTTTTATTGACTGTGCAAAGGCATTCGACTCTGTGGATCATAATAAATTATGGATAACACTGCGAAGAATGGGAATTCCAGAACACTTCATTGTGCTCATGAGGAACCTGTACATAGATCAAGAGGCAGTTGTTCAAACAGATCAAGGGGATGCTGGGTGGTTAAAAGTCAGGAAAGGTGTGCATCAGGGTTGCATCCTTTCACCATCCTTATTCAATATGAGCAATAAGTTTCTGAACAAATAACCTGAGAAGCTGGACTTTATGAAGAAGAATGGGGCATCAGGATTGGAGAAAGACTCATTAACAACCTGCGTTATGGAGATGACACAACCTTGCTTGCTGAAAATGAAGAGGACTTGAAGCACTTACTGATGAAGATCAAAGACCACAGCCTTCAGCATGGATTATACTTCAACATGAAGAAAACAAAAATCCTCACAAATGTACCAATAACCAACATCATGATAAACAGAGAAAAGATTGAAGTTGTCAAGGATTTCATTTTACTTGGATCCACAATCAACACTCATGGAAGCAGCAGTCAAGAAATCAAAAAATGCATGGCACTGGGTAAATCCGCCGCAAAAGACCTCTTTAAAGTGCTGAAAAGCAAAGATGTCACTTTAAGGACCAAGGTGTGCCTGACCCAAGCCATGGTATCTCCAATAGCCTCTTATGCATGTGAAAGCTGGACAGTGAATAAAGAAGACTGAAGAATAATTGATGCTCTTGACTTACTAAATGATTTAGGATTAAATAGTTTGCAAACCAAAAATATACAGAGCCGAGTGATGGAGAATACAGTAATCACTCACTCTTATAATTTTAACCATTAGCTTTGCACCCTAGAAATATATTCTGCCTACAAAACCTAGTTTGTTTGCCATCCAGAAATTTTCTTCACGATCCAATAATTTACATCATTGGAAGAAAAATTATTCCACAAAGCAGTATCTGTATTTCCGTTATTTATGGGCTCTGCGGATACGACAGTTTCAGATTCTAAAATATTTGCACTTTCTACTCCATTGTTAATATTGTTACTACAGCAAGGTATGGATGCAGAATTTGGAATAAGTTCTGTTATATTAGTATTGCTATTAGTAATTCCAGCACTAGTGGTACGGGTACAACGATTTGCACCCATTAAACTCGAATGTTCAGTGGACGAAGTCTCTTCTGATTCACTATCTTTTAAAAAGGAAGTTAATTTTGGAATTATCTTTAAGGAGTCACAAATTCTTTTTTTTTTATTTTCTGTGAGCTTTTGTTTTTGTGCCCATTTAGTTGTTGCCATTTAATTTCACCTGGATAAAAAAGTATGCCACTTTTTAAATTTGGTTCTACTGTAACAAATAAATTTGAATAATTGAAAATAAATAAAATTTATAAAACAAGTAAAATTTATAAAATAAAATTTACCTTCAAATTTGGACATTAACACAAAACTTTATATTTGAAAATTAGTAAGTAAACACATTGATTTGGAAAGTGTGATTTTATTCTTCAAGTCTGAGATAGTCAGAAGAAATAGTACTTGCAAGGCAGTTGGAAATAATTTCACTCATTTGTCATACGATGTTTGTTGGTGAGCCCTTTGCAGATCTCCATGAGTGTTTTTTGTCTTGAAATAATACTTAAAAACTTGTGCACTCACTTTCTGTCCTTTGATGCTGTGTCTGCCAAGTTCATTGGACTACTAGTGATACCCAACGGGGGTATCAAAGAGCAAGATACAAATACAAGGGTATGCTCAACAGGAAGATGCAGAGACAGATGTCAACGAAGGTGTTAAATGCTACATAGCTTAAACAACCTTGCCCATGGGTACCCTCGTGACCCTGCGTGAACTTTATTTCTGGCTGGCACATTGTCACACACTGGAGCTGGTATCAATTTCATTTAGGGCCTTGCTATTTCCCTTCCACTGTGATGCTGGCTTTTCCATGTGTCATATCTGCTTGGCATTATGGATCTTTGCTTTGGACAACTTATGCCCCTGTTTTGTTGATGCCCTAAGTACTTGCTTACCTTGCTTATTGGGTAATCTCTTCTTGGAGAATTGAAATAGTTCCGTATTTAAGGACATGGGGCCTCTGAGGAATGGGAGGCTGTGGAGTGGCAAGAAAGATGATTCTGAAGCTGTCGAAGGCCTTAGAAGAGATGCAAAGACTTGTGCTTTTGGTCCTGTGAACAATGATAAGCTACAGAAGCATTTTAAGCAGACCCTCACAGATCACTGTCCTTCTGATACGACATTACTACCTCAGAAGTGCTTATAAATTAGAAATGGATAATTTTTTAATTCTTCTTGATGGTATTTGGAAACATGTCTAATATGAGAAACATTAAAATAACTCACATGAGATTTGCTTTGGCTTTTCCTTCACATGTTTTTTGGAGGGGAGGTGATGATAGTAGTGATGGGCTCTTGTTTCACTGCTCAACAATTTTTTTAGAAGAGGATGTCCACTATTCATTTTCACTTTTATTCTTTCCCTCTTCTTCCTCTGTTTCTAATATCCCTGTCTTCAACAACGCTTCTACAGAACTAGTGCATATTATCCTGCTGTGATGTTAGGGAGAATTGAGCAAGTTTTGTGCCCAGCCTCTGCTTGGAAAAATCACTAGAGTCAGTTTGGGTTTGGGGGAATGTTTACATAATGGAAGTAACTTTGGGTGCAAACTTGTTGGAACTCGGTCACAGGAACCACTGGAGATAGGAAGGATGGGTAAAGAGAAATCCAAATTTGAGGGTTGAAAAGATGGGAAACTTGGATTATCAGCAGAGTCTGGGCCTTCTACTACATTGCAGCTCAAAGCAGGATGTCCAAAGAGTATAATAAGCATAGACATTAGAACCAACCTGAAAAAAGGAGGAGTGTGGAGGGAGACAATGCCTGATATGCAGCAGCAGGTAGTGTCTTCCTGTTTTATGAAATCAGAGCCCCTATCCATTCAGGTAAGAGTTCAAGGCAAGATTGATGTTCCTGGTAGTGAAATAGCATATAAGCCCCAAGAACAAAGTGAGAGTCCAATAAGCAGGAAGTATGGAAGTGAATGATGACTTGGTGGCTACATGGGTACAGTCTCTTCTCTGGCACTCAAGATATGAGAGCTATTGTCAGGAAGTGTGATTTCAAACTTCACTATATGGTAGAAATGAGGTGACTGGTTTCCTTCCTGCCCCAGCTGTTTTACCAACTGGGCCACAGGGCATACTATGCTGTGTAGGTCTCAGCAGAAATAATGCCTGGACAGTGTTCTTTCGCTAGTACCAAGCAAACTGGGAAAATAGCATAGAAGTATGTGTGTCAAAGGAACTGATTTCAAAGTTCCGTGGTTTAGTTTCATGTATGTTTAAGAATGGCCCTTAATAGAGTAAGACGGATTTTTTTCAGTTTTGACTGTTGGAAAGACTTCTATAATATTTAAAAGTGGTGTTCCCTTCAGAAACTATATTGACAAATCATGACTGGGTTGGATGGAGTAGGGTTGGGGAAGGGGAGAGACAGAGAAAGAGAGAGAGAGAATATGAGGGCCGTATAAAGTGTTGAATATTGGATACTCTGTTAATTGTTGGCCCCGGAATGTTTATAGTGAAATTTACTGGAACAAAATTTACATATTGATAAAAAGGATGCTTTTTAAAAAATAGCTAGTTATGCTAAAATCTTTTTTCTTTGTCAGCGTTGCAATGTTATATAAGCACTGAATTCTCCTGCAGTTTTCAGTTCTTATTGTGTACCACCTGGGTTGGGAGGATGAAGATGGAATGAAATTGAGGAAGTGAATGATGAGAAGTATCTTGAAAGAAACCAGTGGGATACTGTCAGCTCTGCAGGTCCTGAGAAAAGTTATTAACCAGTATTGTGAGGATTGTGTAATGGATGTTCTGATATTTTTTTCTCTCTTGTTTTCTCCCTCTTCTGCCAGAACTTATAGTGATTTTATCACCTTTCTTGACCTCCTATTCTTCCTCCACTTGCTGCTGTAGATGCTTCCTGAGCTCATTGTACTTGAAGATGGACCAAACAAAAGAGCAAGTAGTGCCTGCATAGTGAGTTTAAAGAGGCATCTGTTCTCTGGGGAGAAGATGGGGGCAGGGTGGGGTGAAGAGCAGAAGATATGTATATTAGTTAGATATTGCTGCATGATAAATTATATCAAAACTTACCAGCTAAAAACAAAAACGTTTATTATCTCACACAATATCTTATGGCCAGGAGTTCAGGAATGCCTTAACTGTGTGGTTCTGGCTCAGGGTCTCCCATGGGGTTGCAGTCAAGATGTTGGCTGGGGCTACAATCATCTGAAGGCTTGACTGGGGCTCAAGGCTTCACTTTCAAGAAGGCTAACTTGTAAGACTATTAGCTTGAGGCCTCAGCTCCTCACTACATGGAATTTTCCTCACAACTTGGAAATGGCCTTCCCCCAGAACGAATGATCGTACAGAGAGAGACTAAGACAGAAGCTGTGATGTCTTTTACGAACCGAGTCTTGGAAGTGACACACAATCAGTTCTGCCATGTTCTATTCATTAGAAGCAAGTCACTAAGTGCAGCCTACACACAATGTGAGAAGAATTAAAGTCTAACTCTTGGAAGAAATTATATCAAAGGATTTGTGGACATGTTGTAAAGCCAGCACAATTTATGTACAGGCCAACTTCACAAAATGTGGGGCTGGAACAGAGTTATGGATAATGTCTCGTTCTGCAAACAACAGCCTCATCTATAAATAAAAGCCCATAGTTCATGAGTCACCACAGCCAAACAGGAAAACGGCTTCTTGGAGACAGTTATCAAGAATGATATCTCACTTGTCTATTTATTTTAGGCCCCAGGTTAAGAGTTACAAATTGTATGTCCTACATGATTCTGGTACCTCTATAACAACTGAATAAATTTTACTCAATTTTTGGAATAGTTAATACATACACGTGGTACAAAATTTAAAAGGTACAAAAGTTTGTGGTTATAGAGTAAAATTCCCTCTTTTTCCTGTTTTTCCCATTTCTTGGAATCCAGTTGTTTTTACTGGTTTCTAATGTATCCTTTCAGCAATGTTCTATGTATTTACAAACATATATGTATACATACTTTTTCTCTTCCAAAAATAATAAAATACTACCTGCATTGTTTTCTACTTTGCTTTTTTAAATTAACAGTGTGTCTTAGAAGACTTTTATAGAAGAATGCACAGACCTGCCTCATTTTTTAATGACTGTCTAATACTGCATTGTATTTATTTAAGTAGTCCCCTACGGATGGACATCACGTTGTTGCTAGTCTTTTGTTACAGCGGACAAAGCTGCAATGAATAGCTCTGCACATTCGTCGTTTCTCACCTAAAAAAAAATTACATTGCCCTCAAGTTGATTCCTACTCATAGCAACCGTATAGGACAGAGTAGAACTGCCCCATAGTGTATTCAAGGATGTAATCGTTATGGGAACAGACTGCCATTTTCCTCTCGTGGAGTGGCTGGTGGCTTCAAACAACCGACCTTTCTGTTAGCAGCTGAGCACTTAACCACTGCACCACCTGCACTCCTTATTTCTCACCTAGGAGTAGAATTTTTGTGCATTTGTAATATTGATAGATATTGATAAATTGCCCCCCCCAAAGGGCTTTACCAGTTTACTCCCAATGGAAAAAATATGAGTACCTGCTTCCCTAAACCTTTGGCAACATAATGTGTGACACACTCCTTGATATTTGCTAATTTTGTAGGTACAAAGTACTCTGCAATTTCAATTTTATTTCTCTTTATTTTATGACCTTATTATGAATAAGATTGGCCTCTTTTTATATGCTTAAAAATCGTTTGCATTTATTTTACTGTGAACTGTTTGTTTTTAAACTTTGCCACTTTTTTTTTGGGTTGGTTTTAGTGATTAGTGGGTGTTCTTTAGAGATTAAAGTAATTAACCCTTTGTCAGGAATGTGAGTAGCAAATGTTTTTGCCCAGTACTATTATTATTATTATTATTTTTTATTGTACTTCAGGTGAAGGCTTAAAGAACAAATAGTTTCTCATGGAACAGTAGTACACATATTGTTTTATGACATTGGTTAACAACCCCACAACATGTCAACCCTCTAACTTCTCAACCTTTTTTTTTTTTTGGTGAAAATACACATAGCCAAAGATACACCATTTAAAAAATTACTACATGCACAGTTCAGTGACATTGACTACGCTCTTCCAATTGTGCTGCTATTCTCACTTAAGATGAAGGCTTACAGAATAAAATAGTTTCTCATTTAACAGTTGTTATACATGTTGCCCTATGACAATGGTTAACAATCTCACAACACATCAACAATATCCTTACTCAACCGTGGGTTCCCTATCATCAGCTTCCTTGTCCCCTTCTGTCTTCTGGCCCTTGTCACTGGACTCCTGTACCTCATTAGTCCCATTTGGTTTTACAGGGCTCTTTTTATGTGCTTAAAAATCATTTGCATTTATTTTACTGTGAACTGTTTGTTTTTAAACTTTGCCACTTTTTTGGGGGGTTGGTTTTAGTGATTAGTGGGTGTTCTTTAGAGATTAAAGTAATTAACCCTTTGTCAGGAATGTGAGTAGCAAATGTTTTTTCCCAGTATTATTTGTTTTTTGACTTTTTAATGTTTATTTTTCTTTTTTTGTCACATAGTATAACTAAAAAAAATTTTTAAGTGTATTCACATTCATCAGTTTTGTTTTGTTTTTTTCTCTTACAACTTCTAGATTTATGTCATTCTTAGAAGGTGTTTCCCCTCTGAGGTTATTTATTTATTTATTTATTTTTAATATATATTTTATTGTACTTCAGGTGAAAGCTTACAGAGCAAATAGTTTCTCATGAAATAGTAGTACACATGTTGTTTTTTGACATTGGTTAACAACCCCACAACGTATTAAGCCTCTAAATTCTCAACCTTTTTTTTTGATGAAAATTACAGATGGCCAAAGATACACCGTTTCAAAAATTTCTACATTCACAGTTCAGTGACATTGACTACGCTCTTCCAACTGTGCTGTTATTCTCACTTAAGATGAAGGCTTACAGAACAAAATAGTTTTTCATTTAACAACATGTTGCCCTATGACAATGGTTAACAATCTCACAGCACATCAAGAATATCCTTACCCAACCTTGGGTTCCCTATCACCAGGGGGCTTCCTTGTCCCCTTCTGTCTTCTGGACCTTGTCAGTGGACTATTGTACCTCTTTAGTCTCATTTGTTTATTTATTTATTTTATTTTATTTTATTTAAACACCATTTCAAAACTTTTTACTTACACATTTAAGTGATATTGACTATGCTTTTCCAATTGTGCTGCCATTCTCGCCCAAGATGAAGGCTTACAGGACAAAACAGCCTCCCATTTAATAGTTACTACAAATGTTGCCCTACAGCAGTGGTCAACAATCTCACAATACATCGACAGTGTCCTTATTCAATGTGTGTTCCTTATCATCAGTTTCCTACTCTCCCTCTGCCTTCTGGCCCTTGTCACCGGACTCCTGTACCTCGTTAGTCCCATTTAGTTTTACTGGGCTGTCCATTCCCAGGCTTAACATCAAACCTCAAAGGTAACTTCACCTCTGAGCTGAAAGGGTGTCTGGGGGCCACACTCTTGAGGTTTCTCTAGTATTCTTTAGGCCAGTAAATCTGGTCTTCTTTTTTTTTTTTGGGAGTTAAAATTATGCTCTACATCCTTCTCCAGCTCTGCCTGGAACCCTCTGTTGTGATCCTGGTCAGAGCAGTCAGTGGTGGTAGCCGGGCACCATCCAGCTGTACTGGACTCAGTCCCGTGGAGGCCTTGGTAGCTGTGGACCATTAGTCCTTCGGACTAATCTTTTCCTTGTATCCTGTTCTCTTCGTTCTCCCTTGTTCCCGAAGGGATGAGACCAGTGTAGTATCTTAGATGGCCGCTCATAGGCTTTTAAGACCCCAGACACTACTCACCAAGGTAGAATGTAGAGCATTATCTTTATAAGTAGTGTCATGCCAATTGAGCTAGATGTTCCCCGAGACCATGGTCCCCAGAGCCCTCCGTCCAACAACTCAGTCCCTCGGGGGGTTTGGATGTGTCTATAGGGCCTCCATGACCTTTCCTTGTGCAGGTTGTGTTAGTTTCCCCTGTACTATGTACTATCTCACCTCTCACCCAAGTTACCACTTACCTATTACCTATTTAGTATTCCCCCCCGCCATCCCTGGTAACCAACAAGGATTGTTACATTTTGCATGTGAATTTTTTCATGGGTTTTTACAATAGAGGTCTCATACAATATTTGTCCTTTTGTGATTGACTTATTTCACTCAGCATGATGTCCTCCAGTTTCATCCATGTTATGAGATGGTTCACCGATTCATTGTTCTTTCTCGTTGCATAGTACTCCATTGTGTGTATGTACCATAGTTTGTGTATCCATTCGTCTGTTGATGGACATCGAGGTTGTTTCCATCGTTTTGCTATTGTGAATAATGCTGCCATGAACATAGGTGTGCATATGTCTATTCGAGTGATGACTCTTATTTCTCTAGGATATATTCCTAGGAGTGGGATTGCTGGATCGAATGGTACGTCTATTTCTAGCTTTCTGAGGAAACGCCATATCATTTTCCAAAATGGCTGTATCATTTTGCATTCCCACCAGCAGTGTATAAGAGTTCCCGTCTCCCCGCAGCCCCTCCAACATTTGTTATTTCCAGTGTTTTTGATTCGTGCCAGTAATGCCGGGGTGAGATGGTATCTCATTGTGGTTTTAATTTGCATTTCTCTAATGGCTAGTGATCGCGAGCATTTCCTCATGTGTCTGTTGGCCATTTGAATGTCTTCCTTGGTGAAGTGTCTGTTCATTTCCTTTGCCCATTTTTTGATAGGATTGGTTGTCTTTTTGTTGTAGAGGTGTTGGATTTTCTTGTAGATTATGGAGATTAGACCTTTGTCTGACTTGTACTGTCCAAAAATTTTTTCCCAGTCTGTAGGTTCTCTTTTAACTCTTTTGGTGAAATCTTTTGAAGAGCATAGATGTTTGATTTTTAGAAGATCCCAATTATCTAGTTTATCTGTTGGGTTTTTTGTGTTGATGTTTATGGTTTGTATCCTGTTAATGCCATGTATTAAGGTCTGAAGTGTTGGTCCTATTTTTTCTTCTATGAATTTTATAGTTTGAGGCTTTATATTCAGGTCTTTGATCCATTTTGAAGTAGTTTTTGTATATGGTGTGAGGTATGGGTCCTGTTTCATTTTTCTACAAATGGATATCCAGTTTTGCCAGCACCATTTGTTAAAAAGACTGTCTTTTCCCCATTTGATGTATTTTGGGCCCTTGTCAAAAATCAGGTGACCGTAGGTGGATGGATTTACATCTGAGTTCTCAATTCTGTTCCATTGGTCAATGTCTCTGTTGTTGTACCAGTACCAGGCTGTTTTGAGTACTGTAGCTGTATAGTAGGTTCTCAAGTCAGGTAGTGTGAGTCCTCCAACTTTATTCTTCTTCTTCAGTAGTGCTTTACTTATTCGGGGTTCCTTCCCTTTCCATATAAAGTTAATAATTAGTTTTTCCATCTCTTTGAAGAATGTTGTTGGTATTTGTATCGGAATTGCATTGTATTTGTAGATTGCTTTAGGTAGAATTGCCATTTTCACAATGTTGAGTCTGCCTATCCATGAGCATGGTATGTTTTTCCATTTATGTAGATCCCTTTGGGTTTCATGCAGCAGTGTTTTGTAGTTTTCTTTGTATAGGTCTTTTATATTCCTGGTCAGATTTATTCCTAAGTATTTTATCTTTTTAGGGGCTATTGAAAATGGTATTGATTTCCTGATCTCCTTTTCATCGTTCTCTTTACCGGTGTATAGGAATCCAACTGATTTTTGAATGTTTATCTTGTATACTGCTACTCTGCTGAATCTTTCTATTACTTCCAGTAAATTTCTCGTGGAGTCTTTAGGGTTTTCTATGTATAGTATCATATCATCTGCAAACAGGGAGAGTTTAACTTCTTCATTACCAATTTGGATGCCCTTTATTTCTTTTTCTTGCCTTACTGCTCTAGCTAGAACTTCCAGCACAATGTTAAATAGGAGTGGTGATAAAGGGCATCCTTGTCTTGTTCTGTTTTCAGGGGGAATGTTTTCAGCCTGTCTCCATTAAGAATGATGTTGGCTGTTGGTTTTGCATAGATGCCCTTTATTATGTTGAGAAATTTCCCTTCTATACCTATTTTATTGAGAGCTTTTATCAGGAATGGGTGTTGGACTTTGTCAAATGCCTTTTCTGCATCAATTGAGATAATCATGTGATTTTTTTCTTTCCTTTTATTTATGTGGTGGATTACGTTGATGGATTTTCTAATGTTAAACCATCCTTGCATACCTGGTATGAATCCTACTTGGTCGTGGTGTATTATTTTTTTGATATGATACTGAATTCTATTGGCTAGAATTTTGTTCAGAATTTTTGCATCTATATTCATGAGAGATATTGGTCTGTAATTTTCTTTTTTTGTGATGTCTTTGCCTGGTTTTGGTATCAGCGTTATGCTGGCTTCATAGAATGAATTTGGAAGTGTTGCTTCCTCTTCTATGCTCTGAAATAACTTGAGTAGAACTGGTACGAGCTCTTCTGTAAATGTTTTGTAGAATTATCCAGTGAAGCCATCTGGGCCAGGGCTTTTTTTGGTTGGGAGTTTTTTTATTAGCTTTTCAATCTCTTCTCTTGTTATGGGTCTGTTCAGATTTTCAATATCACTTTGTTGTAGTTTGGGTAGGCCGTATGTTTCTAGAAATTTATCCATTTCCTCTAGGTTTTCAAATTTGTTGGAGTATAGTATTTCATAATATTCTGTTATAATCCTTTTTATTTCAGTTGGGTCTGTTGTAATGTCCCCCATTTCATTTCTTATTTGGGTTATTTGTGCCCTCTGCTGTTTTTCTTTTGTCAGTCTGGCCAGTGGTTTGTTGATTTTGTTGATTCTTTCAAAGAACCAACTTTTGGTTTTGTTGATACTTTCTATTGTTTTTCTGTTCTCTATTTCATTGATTTCTGCTCTGATCTTTACTATTTCCTTTCTTCCGGTGGTTGTAGGCTTTTTTTGTTGTTCTCTTTCTATTTGTTTGAGTTCTGTAGTTAATGTTTTGATTTTGTCCCTTTCTTCTTTTTTGATATGTGCATCTATTGCTATAAATTGTCCTCTGAGGACTGCCTTTGCTGTGTCCCAAAGGTTTTGGTAGGATGTGTTTTCATTTTCATTTGATTCTAGGAATTTTTTAATTCCATCTCTGATTTCTTCTATTACCCATTGATGTGTAAGCAGATTATTATTCAGTTTCCATGTGTTTGATTTTTTTTCCTTGCTCTTTCTAGTGTTAATTTCTACCTTGATGGCATTGTGGTCAGAGAAGATACTGTGAATTATCTCAGCATTTTGGATCTTGTTGAGGATTGCTCTGTGGCCTAAGATGTGGTCTATTCTGGAGAACGTTCCATGTGCATTGGAAAAGAATGTGTACTTTGCAGCGGTTGGATGGATTGTTCTATATATGTCTATGAGGTCCAGTTGGCTGATTGTGTTCTTTAGGTCTTCTGTATCTTTGCTGAGTTTCTTTTTAGTTGTTCTGTCCTTTACTGAGAGTGGTGTGTTGAAGTCTCCTACTATTATTGTGGAACTGTCAATTTCTCTTTTCAGTGCTGTTAGAGTTTTTTTTATGTATTTTGGAGCCCTGTCATTGGGTGCATAGATATTTATTATGGTTATGTCTTCATGATGGATCATCCCCTTAATCATTATATAGTGTCCTTCTTTGTCTTTTATGGTAGATTTTGTTTTAAAGTCTATTTTATCTGAGATTAGAATTGCCACTCCTGCTCTTTTTTGATAGTTGTTAGCTTGATATATTTTTTTCCAACCTTTGATTTTTAATAAATTCACATCTTTGTTTCTAAGATGTGTCTCTTGTAGACAGCAAATAGATGGATCCTGTTTTCTTATCCATTCTGCCACTCTCCGTCGCTTTATGGGTGCATTGAGTCCATTTACGTTCAGTGTAATTATTGATAGATGTGAGTTTGTTGCTGTCATTTTGTAGTGCTTTTTTTTGTGATGCTGAAGTTTTCTTTGTTCTTCTTACTCTCTTGTGCTGAGTTCCTTTTGTTTGTGGATTTTGTGTTCATTTCTTTTGTTTTTGTAGGTTTTGTTTTTGTTGAGACTTTATGTTTTTTGTCTTTATTTTTATGAGTTGGTTTGTTAACTTTTTTTGTGGTTACCATGAATTTTACCCTTATCTTTATAATTTTGAAGCAGTCTACCATTACTTGGTATCGCCTTGCCTTCTTCTCCTTTAGAAGGTTCTATACCTATGCCGTTTGTTCCCTCTTTCATTGTTTTGATGTTGTTGTCATCCTTTGATTGATTTCTCTGATTCCCTGTTGCATATCTTTTGTTTTTGGTAAGTCGTCTGTAGTTCAGTTCCTAGAATGGTATCTGGTTCATGTTAACCTGCGTCCTAGGTCCTAGGTCCTGCCTGAGGGCTTAAGCTGTTTGTCCTCAGATCGAAGAACTCCCTTTAATAATTCTTGTAAGTTTGGTTTGACTTTTGCATATTCCTTTAGTTTCTGTTTATCTGGAAATGACCTAATTTCACCATCAAATCTGAATGAGAGTTTTGCAGGATATATTATTCTTGGCTGACAATTTTTTTCTTTCAAGATTTTATATATGTCATCCCATTGCCTTCTTGCCTGCATGGTTTCTGCTGAATAATCTGAGCTTAGTCTTATTGCTTCTCCTCTGTATGTGACTTCTTGTTTTTCACGAGCTGCTCTCAGGATTCTTTGTTTGTCTTTAGTTTTAGCGAGTGTGAATATGATATGTCTTGGTGATTTTCTTTTGGGGTCTCTTCTATATGGGGTTCGTTGAGCTTCTTGGATGACCAGCTTTTCATCTTTCATGATATTGGGAAAGTTTTCTGTCAGCAGTTCGTCAATGATCCTCTCTGTGTTTTCTGTTTTCTCCCCCTGTTCTGGTATGCCAATCACTCGTCAGTTTTTGCTTTTAATTGTGTCCCACATAACTCTCAGGGTCTCTTCATTTTTCTTTGTTCTTTTTTCTGAGTTTTCCTGAAACAGAGTTGTATCCAAGTGTTTGTCTTCAGTTCCACTGATCCTGTCTTCCATGGTTTCAAATCTACTTCTCAGCCCTTCTATGACACCGTCCATTTCTGAAATCTTGTTGTTTATCTTTTGGATTTCTAATTGTTGTTTTTGTATAATTTCGAGTTGTGAATTTATTTTGGCATTTTGTTGTTGCATCATCTTCCTGAATTCTTCCAATTTTTTGTCTGTATTTTCCATAAATTTGTCTATTTTTTCCTCATGTTTGTCAGCTTTTTGCCTCAGTTCTTGGAAAATTCCGAGTATTAGTGATTTGAGTTCCGTATCAGGTACTTCTAGTGCATTTTCTTCCACAGGAGAGTTATCTGGTGTTTTAATTTGGATGCCTATTGGAGCCATCTTGTCTTGTTTTTGTAAATGTTTTGATATTGTTTGCTGTTTTCGGGGCATTCAGTAGATATTTCTCTCGTTTATTGATTGTAGATTTTTTTTTTTTTTTCGTTCTTGTGGTACAGCTGGGCAGATCTAGTTGAGGAGGAGCCACTGGGATGGGTTGCTTGTGGCACTCACCGCAGCCACCAGGACGGTCGGTAGTCAGTGCTGGGCAGGTTCCAATAGGGCGTGCCTGCACCGCTTGGTGATGTGATGTCTAGTGCACGGTGCAGGTAGGTAGGGTGCAGCGGGAAGATGGTTATGTGTGAAGCTAAGCTGGATATGGGAGAGAGGAGAGAGGAGGAGGAGCAAAAAGAGTACAAACATAAAAGAATGCTAGGGGAGCTTGTCGTTGGAATGTACAGATGAGAGACTATGGGATGGAGGAAACCAGAAGGGGGAAGAGAAAGAAAAGGAAAGAATGACCAAATAAAAATCAGAAAAGTTAAAGAACTGCAAAGTTCCCAGGGATCCCACCGATGCAGCTATGAGGTCTGGGGGAGTCGGTCTCAATTTTCACAGCTCAGCCTGGCCAGGAGGTACAGAGGCATACATCGCCTGGTATTCAGGGATCAGAAAGAGAAGGAAGAGATAGAGAGACAAGAAATTAAGCAATGAAGAAAGACAAAAGAGAAAAAGAGGTAAAAGATGACAAAACTAATCAAAAAAGGAAGAAAAATAAAATTGAGAGAAAAAAAAAAAGGGCAACACCAGCAGTCAGTGCCTACAAATGGGACCCAGAGAGCCCCCACTCAGGGGCGCGAATTGCAAGAAACCGGTAGTCTCGGGGTTAAGTGACCGTGGCCACGGAAAGCAGAGGGGCGAACAAACAAAGGCCCCGGGATCCCACCCACGCGGGAGCCCAGACCTAGAAACAGCCACACGCCCGCACGCAGCCCTACAGCCCCGCAGGAGAGAGCAGAGACGGCACTCGGAACCAGGCACCCAGGCAAAAGGAGGGGGAGGCGGCAGAAAAAGTTTCGCTAGGTGCCAGCAAACGGCTCCCAGAAAGCCTCCAGCCCGGGCGCGCGGAATCCAAGCACCGGCGCCCCCCTGCTCAGGGACTCCGGCCACGGAAAGCAGAGGGGCGAACGAACAAAGGCCCCGGGATCCCACCCACGCAGGAGCCCAGACCTAGAAACAGCCACACGCCGGCACGCAGCCCTACTGCCCCACAGGAGAGAGCAGAGACAGCACTCGGAACCAGGCACCCAGGCAAAAGGAGGGGGAGGCGGCAGAAAAAGTTTCGCTAGGTGCCAGCAAACAGCTCCCAGAAAGCCTCCAGCCCAGGCGCACGGAATCCAAGCACCGGTGCCCCCCAGCCCAGGGACCCTGGCCACGGAAAGCAGGGGATCCCCAGCTGAGGCGGAGAGGGGTGGGTGGTGGGAGAGCGCGCACCGCAGTTTACCGGTCGTTCTGTCTCCGACCAGATGCTCTGCAAGGCTGCTCTCCCGTTCGCTGGTCTCCGATAGGAATCCAAGATGGTGGATCCGCGCTGCGTTAGCTCTTAAGGAATCTCTGCCTGAGTCTCTCCTCGCTCTCCGTTCTCTTTTAGTATTCTCACTCCGTTTGGTGTTTGGCTGAGTTCTTTATCTCTTCATTTGGTGTTCTAGGGTTTCAGGATTGTTGATTCTCTGTTAGGCTTAGTTTTTCGGATCTTTGCTGTGGAGGGACGGCGTGGTGTTTCTGCCTAGAGCACCATCTTGCCCCTCCTTCCCCTCTGAGGTTATTAAAAATTTTGTCCTGGTTTCTTTCAGTGCTGTTATGGTTTGATTTTTTTACATTTTAATTTTGACCCAATGAGCTCTTTCAGTACTTTACATTTCTTAAAAAGTATAACTACTGTGCAAAACTCTAAATTTGTGTCTTTTGTTTTTGGTTAAGGTATTCCTATTTGATTCTCACTTTTCTCATTTGTAAAATAGGGATAATACATATTAATTAGTACTATCTATGGTTATGGTGTCCATTAAAGAGGTATATAAATTTGTCAAAACTCATCAAACTGTAGTCTTCAAATGTTTATGGTTTATTATATATAAATAATTCCTCAGTAAGTTGATTTTAAAAAGAAAATATTAAGGCAGAAACTAGTTAGAATAAATTATGAGGCCTATTTAAGATGATGGAAACGGACTTGGAGAGGTGGAAAAACTTGAGCTCTTAGTAAGGCAGCATGACTTGGTGACTGACAGGATGCTGATGTGTTGGAGGTAGAGTCAAAGATAACTACTAAGTTTCAGGATAGTAGAGATTGGGGGTATATAAAAAGGCAACCTGGTTTGATGAGCTGGGTTTCAGAGAGATTGAGATGAACGCCCCTAGGTACAGGCATTCAACAAGCAGTTGAATACACAAGGGGATAGTTTGGGAGGATATTTGAGTTAAATATATCGATATGGCAATTAAGTGAAGCCATGGCATTGAATGCAATCACTCAAGAAGCGTTTCTAAAGTAATGAAAGAATAAGGAGGAGAATAGAACTCAAAGATCATCAGTATTTCAGACATCAGTTGAGAAAAAGGAGACTGGAGAAGAAGTAAGAAAAACCAAATGGAGATATACGATCAAAAAAGAAGACAATGGCATCCTACAAGTCAAGGTGGAGTGAGACAGAAGGTGGATGACGTGATACCTAAAGGGAAATGCTGTCAGTACTGACAAGAAACCAGGGAAAAGAGCTTTAACTTACCATGGCTGATCCTGGTCTAACAAAAAAGACATTTCTCATAGAAAGAACTAGCAAATAATGGAAATTATGGATTCTCTCTTCTGTAATATTTCTGAAGACTGGTGTAAGTGATTTGTCTAATTTGATTTATATTAAATGCTGATTAAAGTGAGTAGATAAAATGAGTAGCTTGCAAAGTCACATTCTGGTTTTGTGGTTTAAGTTTTTCTAAATGAGAGTTAATGGGGCTGAAAAGGACAAGAAATAAATATAAAAAATAAAACAATAATGAAGTGAACAGAAAAAAGAAATGAAGAATTGAAGAGGTTATCTAAATAAAAGCTTAAAAAAAAAAAAGCTAAAATGTAAAAAGACTTACAAAAAAGTGGAAAGCCAAACTTGAGATATATAAAAAGAAATATAGAATGCTGCTGGAATTTAAGTTTGTATAAGATGAATAAAAGGGTAAAAATTGGCTCATGAGAAAAAAAAAAATGTCAAGAAAATAAGTAACTTAAAAAAATAAGAAATGAAAAGCTATCTGAAAGAATCTGAATATAGTATCTCAAACAACTATCATAGATAAGTACTATAAGAGGCAAAAAACACTGACGTGAAAGAAGATGCATAAAACAATGAGAAAAAAAGACAAGTCAATGCATTAAAATTTTCTTTAAAATAAATGGCAAAAAATTAATATGTGGTAATATGTTTTACAACACATTTTATTGGATCTTATGTCTCAAAAGAATAAATTCTTTTTTTTTTTTTTTTTTGGCACAAACAAGTAGTTTTAAGTCTGTTAGGCACAGAAATGTAAAACCCCCAAATTTTCTGGGTTTGTTTTTGCTGATACCCTCATATTCTATGTAGCCAAGACCTGGTTAAAAGCATTCTGATGATGTCTTTGAAGATGAAGTTGGCAGTAAACTGAAGGAATAAACCTAAAATCTCTTGTTAACTGGTAATCAGTTTAGGAAATATGATTGTATTACCCCTGTTTAACCCAGCAATCTTTCACTCTATAAAGTTTTTGTGTCTTTTTGTTTTATTGTATCTTTGAAACGATAGATCAGTTCTGGGGAAAAGTAACATTTAAAAAGTATTGACTCTTCTAATTCATGATTATATATATATATATATATATATATATATATATATATATATATCTTCATCTATGTATGTGATTTTTGATTTTTCTCATTCGTTTTGTAGTTTTCAGGGTATTTTTGCTGAAATATTATCCAGATTTATGCCCATGTATTTTTTCCTTAGGTGTTATTATAAATGGTATTGTTTCAGTTTTTATTTCCAACATCGTACTGCTAGTATATAGAAATACAATTGATTTTTTTAATTGAACTCATATCTTGTGACTTTACTAAACTCGCTCATTAGTTATAGTAGCTTTTATACAGATTCTTGGGAATTTTCTATGTAGACTATTATATGAAAATAAAGATATTTTTCCTTCTCTTCCAATCTATATGCCCCATATTTATTTTTATTGTCTTATTGCATTGGCTTGAATGTTTTTTCCTGATCTATCTGACTAGAAGCTTTCAAATTTTATTAACTTCTATCAGGAACCACCTTATGGTTTCATTGATTTTCATTATTTCTTTTCTGTCTTCAGAGAGGATTTTGCGGTTTTTCCAGCTTTTTCTTGTTTTGAAAGAGAGGATAACACTATTCTAGCTTTCTGCATTTGAGACAGAAGTAGAACTGTCAGAATCTGTATTTTTGAACAATATATTCAGGTGATTTTGATGATCAGACAGAGGGATTTCTTTCTTTATCTCTTTCCTTCAATAAACTCATGGCTTCTTTTTAATTGCAAGAGCATATTTTCCAGAAATCTCTATAACATTTCCCTCTTATTTCATTGACTCAAATAGATATTCTTAAACTAGTCCTATGGCCAGTGTGCTTTGTGGCTTATACTTGATTGCTTGAGCTGTGGTGGCTTTGTACTGTGTCAATTTAGCTAAGCTGAAACTACATTTCAGAATTCCTTTCCTTGAACTGTTTTGATTTATAGTCGTGCCAGTAAAAATTTGTGTGTTACATGGAAGGCAGAAGTAAAGTTGCACTCATTTTTTAAGCTCTGAGATTTGGTATAGTGTCAGGCATTCTTGAAGATCTGTTGGCTCATCTTCTTGACATGGGACAACATCTAGGCTAGGTAACAGATGATACAGTGATACACTCTTCCATTCTGAAAGCACAGTGAAAGGGGTGATCAAATTCTCCCAGGATCATCTGAAAAGGCTTCACAGTGACAGTGATGTTTGAGATGAACCTTGAAGTCTAAGGCAAAGGAAAGAAAATAAGAAATTCCTATCAGAGATTACAACATTTTCAAAGAAACAAGCAGGTGTATGTGTGATGTGTTCAGGGACAAGTGACATTTCTGAGAAGCTTGAGCATAGGAGGGTGGGGGCAGAAGATATGCCTGGCAAGCAAGGTTGGAACCAAAGTGTGATAGATTATGAATGCTGTTCTAAAACATAATCTTATGGACTCCAGGGAAGGCAGGAATGCTTTAAAGCCAATACTATATTAAACTTGTGTTTTACGAAGATAGTTCTTGTGACAGTTGAAAATATACACGGAGTGTTCGTCAGAAAACTGGAAGCTTATATACAAGCTAGAATGGTATTTTACAAATCAAAGGAAGTAGTGATGAGGGCCTTAACCTGGGTAGTGGCAGTGGGAATGCAGCCAAGAGCAGATAGAGATGCTCAGGACATCATCTTAGACCCCGAGTTGTTGTTTGGTGAAGTTGAGTTGATTTTCAACTCATAGTGACCCCATGTGACAGAGTAGAACTGCCCCATAGGCTTTTCTAGGCTGAAATCTTTTTTTTTTATTTAAATTTTGTTGTTGTTGAGAATATACACAGCAACACATACACCAGTTCAACAGTTTCTACATTTACAATTTAGTGACATTGATTACATTCCTTGAGTTGTGCAGCCATTCTCATCTTCCATTTCTGAGTTTTAACTCTGCATTAACAAAAACTCACTACTGCCTAAGTTTCCTATCTAATCTTTTAAGTTGCTGTTGTCAGTTTGATACTGTACAGATAGATTCTTAAAGAGCACAATACTCAAGGCAAACATTCTTTACTAGTTAAGCTAAACTATTATTTGTTTTCAAGAAGACTTCAGGGGATAGTTTTGGTTAAAGTTTTAAAGATTATCTCAGAGCAATAGTTTCTAGGATTTATCCAGCCTCCATGGCTCCAGAAATTCTGGAGTCCATGAGAATTTGAAACTCTGTTCTATATTGTTCCCCTTTTGATCAGGATTCCTCTATAGAATCATGTTTTTAAAACAAAATTTTTTTTATTATACTTTAGATGAAGGTTTACAGAACAAATAGTTTCTCATTAAACAGTCAGTACACATATTGTTTTATAACATTGGTGAACAACCCCATGACATATCAACACTCTCCCTTCTTGACCTTGGAGGACTTTTTTTTTTTTTTTTGGTGAAAATATACATAGCCAAAGTTACACCATTTCAAAAGTTTTTACTTGTACAGTTAGTAACATTGATTACATTCTTCCAGTTGTGCTGCTATTCTCACTATTCTTTTCCAAATTATTCCATCACCATTATCTTCAACTCACTGAACCCTGGGCTTCCCATCAAACCTTCTGAGTTGCTGTTGTCAATTTGAACTCACATAGTTAATTCTTTTTTTTTTTTTGTACCTTAGATGAACGTTTACAGAACAAATGGTTTCTCATTAAACAGTTAGTGCACATATTGCCCTATGACAATGGTTAACATCTCCACGACATGTCAACACTGTCCCTTCTCAACCTTGTGTTCCCTATCACCAGCTTTCCTGTCCCCTCCTGCCTTCTAGTCCTTGTCCCCATGCCTCATTAGTCTCGTTTTGTTTTGAGGGGTTGTCCAATCCTCGGCTGAATGGTGAACCTCGGGAGTGACTTCACCACTGAGCTAAAAGGGTGTCGGGGAGCCATACCCTCATGATTTCTCCAGTCTGTCAGGCCAGTAAATCTGGCCTTTTTTTGTGAGTTAGAATTTTGTTCTACATCCTTCTCCAGCTCTGTCCAGGACCCTCTGTTGTGGTCTTGGTCAGAGCAGTCAGTGGTGGTAGCCGGGCACCATCTAGTTGTACTGGACTCAGTCTGGTGGGGAGGCCTTGGTAGCGGTGGTCCATTAGTCCTTTGCACTGATCTTTTCCTTGTATCCTGTTCTCTTCATTCTCCCTTGCTCCCAAAGGGATGAGACCAGTGGAGTATCTTAGATGGCTGCTCACAGGCTTTTAAGACCCCAGAGGCTACTCAGGTAGAATGTAGAACATTGTCTTTATAAACTGTGTTATGCTAATTGAGCTAGATGTTCCCCGATACCATGGTCCCCACAGCCCTCTGCCAGCAATTCAGTCCCTCAGGGAGTTTGGATGTGTCTATGGAGCTTCCATGACCTTTCCTTGTACAAGTTGTGCTGGCTTCCCCAGTATTGTGTACTGTCTTACCCTTCGCCAAAGTTACCACTTATCTATTGTCTGTTTAGTCTCCCCCCTCCCCAACCCATCGCTGGTAACCAACAAAGATTGTTTCTTTTTGTGTGTAAACTTTTTCATGAGTTTTTACAGTAGAGGTCTCATACAATATTTGTCCTTTTGTGATTGACTTATTTCACTCAGCATAATGTCCTCCAGTTTCATCCATGTTATGAGATGGTTCACAGATTCATCATTGTTCTTTATCTTTGCATAGTACTCCATTGTGTGTGTGTACCATAGTTTATCCATTCATCTATTGATGGGCATCTAGGTTGTTTCCGTCTTTTTGCTATTGTGAACAGTGCTGCAATGAATATGGGTACGCATACGTCCATTCATCCAACGGCTCTTATTTCTCTAGGATACGTTCCTAGGAGTGGGATTGCTGGATCGTATGGTATTTCTATTTCTAGCTTTCTAAGGAAGTGCCATATCATTTTCAAAAATGGTTGTATCATTTTGCATTCCCACCAGCAGTGCGTAAGAGTTTCCATCTCCCTGCAGCCCCTCCAACATTTGTTATTTCCAGTGTTTTTTGATTCGTGGCAGTAATGCCGGGGTGAGACGGTATCCCATTGTGGTCTTAATTTGAATTTCTCTGATGGCTAGTGATTGGGAGCATTTCCTCATGTGTCTGTTGGCCATTTGAATGTCGTCTTTGGTGAAGTGTCTGTTCATTTCCTTTGCCCATTTTTTAATAGGATTATTTGTCTTTTTGTTATAGAGGTGTTGGATTTTCTTGTAGATTATGGAGATTAGACCTTTGTCTGACTTGTACTGTCCAAAAATTTTTTCCCAGTCTGTAGGTTCTCTTTTTACTCTTTTGGTGAAGTCTTTTGAAGAGCATAGGTGTTTGATTTTTAGAAGATCCCAGTTATCTAGCTTATCTGTTGGGTTTTGTGCGTTGATGGTTATGGTTTGTATCCTGTTAATGCCATGTATTAAGGTCTGAAGTGTTGGTCCTATTTTTTCTTCTAGGAACTTTATAGTTTTAGGCTTTATATTCAGGTCTTTGATCCATTTTGAAGTAGTTTTTGTATACGGTGTGAGGTATTCGTTCTGTTTCATTGTTTTGCAGATGGATATCCAGTTTTGCCAGCACCATTTGTTAAAAAGACTGTCTTTTCCCCATATGATGGACTTGGGCCCTTGTCGAAGATCAGGTGAGCGCAGGTGGATGGATTTACATCTGGGTTCTCAATTCTGTTTCATTGGTCAATGTCTCTGTCATTGTACCAGTACCAGGCTGTTTTGACTACCGTAGCTGTATAGTAGGTTCTGAAGTCAGGTAGTGTGAATCCTCCAACTTTATTGTTCTTCTTCAGTAGTGCTTTACTTATTCGGGGCTTCTTCCCTTTCCATATGAAGTTAATGATTAGTTTTTCCATCTCTTTGAAGAATGTTGTTGGTATTTGTATCGGAATTGCATTGTATTTGTAAATTGCTTTGGGTAGAATTGACATTTTCACAATGTTGAGTCTGCCTATCAAT
This sequence comes from Dugong dugon, assembly GCA_030035585.1. Taxonomy (NCBI): domain Eukaryota; kingdom Metazoa; phylum Chordata; class Mammalia; order Sirenia; family Dugongidae; genus Dugong; species Dugong dugon. The sequence goes on from CM057464.1 coordinate 158,342,594, forward strand.
GAGCATAGTATGTTTTTCCATTTATGTAGATCCCTTTGGGTTTCATGCAGTAGTGTTTTGTAGTTTTCTTTGTATAGGTCTTTTACATCCCTGGTCAGATTTATTCCTAAGTATTTTATCTTTTTAGAGGCTATTGAAAATGGTATTGTTTTCCTGATTTCCTTTTCATCATTCTCCTTACTGGTGTATAGGAATCCAACTGATTTTTGTAGCTCTATAGAATCTTTGATCAAAATGTTTCATAATCTTTATGGAAGCAGATCACTAGGTCTTTCTCCTTTGGAGTGACTAGATGGGTTTGAACTGCCAACCTTTCATTCAGCAGTTGAGTGTTTAACCTTTGCACCACCAGGGCTCCTTGGACCCAGAGTTAGTGCTCAAAAATATCTTTTATGTTTTTGAATGAAAAATGGAATATCTATGAAGTAGAATGGATTGAGCTTGGTTACTAATTGGATGTTATAGTATAAGGATAGGAAAGAGTCAAGAACTATTAATGTTTTTTAGCTTTGGTAATAATTGTATGGCAATGCCACAGGCCAAAGTACAAAAAAAATAGTGGTATGGCGGTTTCAGAATAAGGACACTAAATTTAATTTTTGGCATACTGAATTTTGGGCATCTGTGGAGCTTTCATGGTTGGTGGGGATTTGACAATATGTTTGAAGGCAGACACTTAGGAATCACTGGCAGCACATAGGTCAAAGCTGGAATCATGCAAAAGCATGTTTGGTCGGAAAGATCATTCAAATTATGAAAGGGGATCCAGTGCTTGAATCCACTGATTTTTAAACAGTACATAGAAGAGGAAGAGGCATTATTAGTATATCTTACGTTATGTGATAAGGGGATAAGAGAGGGAAGAAAACTCTCAATACAGTTTCATTTTCCCCACATGCAAAATAGTTTATTTGCAAAGATAATTGTATAGACTTAATTTTTTCCTTTTAGCTCTTCTCTACTCAAGAGAAAAAAAGTATTTTGTTTCAGTAAAATAAATTTTGTTTTTCTAGAGAAGGATTTTGAAGTACTTCAAAATAACATTTTACTATTTCTTTGGTTCAATGTATATGTTATCTTTATACCAAATTACTCTGAAGATTAACTCCTATAATAGGACTTCGAGATAACAGGCATTTATTATGTAGACAGCAACAGGTTTAGCTTTTTGTTTTTTTTTTTAAATGGCAGATATGGGGGCAGAAGTGATTCAGCAGTACAATTTTTGCCTTCCACGTGGGAGAACTGAGTTTGATTCCAGTGCACCTCACGCACAATCACCACCCATCTGTCAGTGGTGGTTTGTGTGTTGGTATGATGCTGAACTGATTTCAGCAGAGTTCCTAGACTAGTACAGACTAGGAAGAAAAGCCTGGTGATACTTAAAAAAATCAGCCAATGAAAAATCCTATGGATTACAGCGGTCCAATTATCAAACAATCATGGGGATGGCACAGGACTGAGCAGTTGTTAGTTCTGCTGCATATGGGGTGGCCATGAGTCAGAGCTGAATTGATGGTAGCTAACAACAACAAGGAAATCCTGCTGGCATAGTGGTTAAGAGCTACAGCAGCTAACCAAACGACTGGCAGTTCGAATCCACCAGGTGCTCCTTGGAAACTCTATGGGGCAGTTCTACTCTGTCATATAGGTTCGCTATGAGTTGGAATCGACTCATCGGCAACGGGTTTGTTTTTTTTTGTTTAACAACAACAACAACAAAATGGCAGATACTTATGTCAGTGATCAGAGGTATAGGAGGGAATAAAAACACATGGAGACTCTGAGCTTTTAAAGGTTACATTTATGTGAAGGCAGCTAGGCAAGAAAACTATAAGTAGGTGAATGAAGAAAATAAATTTAGATGATGCTTAGTGAAGAAAACAAAAAATAATAGAATGACTGGGAAAGACCACCATGGGTAGCCAGGAAAGGCCTCTCTGGGGAGGGAAGAAGGGGCATTAGTCAAAATTATTGTACAAACAAAACTATTACATAGTGGAGGGTAAAGGAAATTATAGATATTACAAAAACAGTCCTGTAAGGAGGGGAAACTTTAGGTACTTTAGAAATAAATTAATTTGGAATCAAATTTTAAGTCATTTTAGAGGTTTTAAATATGTTCATGTTTCTTCCTTTGCCCTCATTCTTGAGCTAGTGGTGAAACTGAAGATAGGAAAAAAAGAAAAAAAAATCAAGTTTCTTAGATTATCCCAAATATTCACTTGGGTAAACATCCTGATTGCAAATTAACCTCAAAAATGTTGGCTATAATTTCTGTTATAACTAAGCTTTTTGTGTCAGTAAATCCCCAACCAAACAGAGCTTCATTTTCTGCATCTTTAAAGTCAAGGCTGGGGTTTAAAAATTTCTTAATTATTTAACTAACATGTAGAATCAAACGTGATACCTAAAGTCATAGTACTTTGGAACCGGACTGGACCATCTTGTTTAAGCCACCCTATGTTACAGGAGGTAAAGTGAAGGTTGAGGAAAAAAAACACAAAGTAAAAAAAAGCTAATTGTCAGAACAAGAACAGAAACTTTAGTTTCATATCCAATGATTGGGATTTTTCTGATTATCTCATCCATTCAGTAAACTAGTGCTTCCTACATGTCAAGCACTGTATTAGGCTTTGGGTACTTTGATGAGTAACAAGTTCTTTCTTATAGGAAATCACTCTCTTATTTTCTAAGCATTGATGATATTTAAAAGATGTCTCAAGCAAATTATAATTTATAACCTCTCAAAATACAACAGAGATTATTGAAAATGTCAAATTGACATACAAGAACAAGTCTTTGCTTATTCTCTAGCTTTTGCATAAAAACATTTTTTTAATGGTATTTTAATAGACAAGGCTTTTGGAGTCATAGATTTTAAGCTTAAATCCAGACTTTGAGATTTACTAACTTCCAGCCTAGGAAAAGTTGCAGAGCTTCAGTTTCTAGTGACAAATTGTGACAAAAGTGACCAACTCAGTGCTAGGAACATACAGTAGGCACATACATGTTATCTTTTATTTTTATTTGTAATTTAAACTTTCTTACAAGAAGAAAATATGCTTTTAGAAGTATTTTCAAGATGGAATGGTAGGACCTGGTCTGTTGATTCATACAATGAATTTTACTGACTATAAAGCTTTATCTGACATTAATTTTTTTGCAAATACTATGACTCATTTGAGTTAATATACTGATAATTATCCTATAATTGGAAGCTAACTGTATGATATTCTGAGAATTTGTCTGAATCACTAAACCTTTATAAGCTTTCATATAGGAAACAGACCAATATAAAAATATTATTTGTATGACATCACCACTATGGTCGTACCAGGTAATAGAAGGCAAAACAAAAGTAAACTTCTTTATTTCTTATCCCTTTCATATTTTTCTCTCTGGGCACAGAACATACAAAAAAATTGAACAGAAATATCGAGTCAGTAATCTGTGAAACATTAGGCAACCAGGGGAAGCTGTCTAACCTGGCTTTTAACCTCAGCTCTTATACTTACTAGCTGTATGATTTTACAGTAAAATCATACAGTATGTATGATTTTCGATGGGATAGCTGCATCTATGAACTTCAGTAGCCTCATCTGTAGCATGTGGATAATAATATCTAGCAAAGTAGAGGGTCAGAGAAAAAGAGGGAGCCCCTCCAGGAGATGGATTGACACAGTGGCTGCAACAATGGGTTCAAGCATAACAGCAATTGTGAGGATGGCGCAGGACCCGGCAGTTTCTTTCCCTTGTACATAGGGTCTCTATGAGTCAGAACCAGCTTGATGGCACCTAAGAACAGCAACAACATAGGATTACTGGGAGGATTAAACGAAATAATATCGGTAACTTTCTTAGCACAGTAACTGGCACATGGAAAGTGTTCAATGACTAGTAACTGTATTTTTGTTATCTCATTAGATATTTGTGTTCTAAACAAGGTTGTTTGATCTACAAAAGTTGATTGTTGCCTTCTAATGACATAGCTGAACTTAGATGAATATTTGAGATCCTATCTATCATCTGTTACCTAGGCAATCAGCGTAGTTGTTGTTAGGTGCTCTCCAGTTGCTTCTGACTCCTAGCGACCCCATGTGACAGAATAGAACTGCTTCATAGGATTTCCTTGGCTGTAATTTTTACAGAAGCAGATCACCAGTCTTTCTCCCGAGGAGTGGGTGGGTAGGTTTGAACTGCCAACCTTTCAGTTAGCAGTTCAGCGCTTAACTGTTGTGCCACGAGGGCTCCTACAATCAGTGAAGAGCATAATGTAAATATTGTCCACACTCTGTATTTTAGAGGCTATCAGTAAGAATACTCTTATCTTCCAGAGATTTAAAATTTTTAATTTATTTGGCAAATATCTATTGAATGTCGACATTGTATAAGGTATTATGTTGGTTTCTCTGAGGGACAAGAAATGAATGAAATAATGAACTTTGTCCTCAAAAGGCATAAAGACATATAATAAAATAATAAACATAGAGAGAATGATGTGTACATCCATTTTTCTGTCCCCATGCTCCACCCCTCTCCAACTCCTAGAACTTTTCCACTCTGCTTGCTGGAATCCACAGTTACTCATAAGTGTAAGTATTTCACGTATACTTAATCTCTTCTCTAAGTACAGCTGGCTCTTGTCTGACATGGCTTTTGCACAGGCTTCCTAAGAGCTGATACTTTCCTTTGTATCTCTGGTCCACCGAGCCTAAAGCAAAGGTCGATGTCCTCCTTGATTCCCATTGCTGCATTGTCCAACATGCTAACCACCGGCCATCTGTGGCTATTTAAATTAAAATTTAAAAAAATTAAATAAAATTTAAAATTCAGTTGTCCATTCACACTAACTGCATTTCCTGTGCTCAATAGCCACTTGTGGTGAGTGGTTACTATATTAGACAGTGAAGAAATGAAACATTTCCATTAATGCACAAAGTTCTATGGGAACCACTATTCTAGATCATTCTTCCAGCCATCTCGCCAAATCCACAGCTTTGAATCTTTTGTCATCAGACTATGCTACCCACTACCCTAACATTTTAGCAGTCATTTACAGGTCTCCAGATCATTCACTCTCCTTCCATGAGGTAGCCTCAGGCTCATTTCAACGTAACTTGATCTAACTAAGTTGATCTCTTGGCAATTCCTTGACCTCTTCTCCTCCAATGATCTTGTCCTTAGTTCTACTTCTATCCCCACTCCTGTGGCCATACTCCAACAACTACATCTAATATTCCAACTTGCTCTAACATTTCCCCCACCTTATATACCTTAGATTTTATGCTTCATCATTACATTCGTTCCTTGCACACACTTTTGATTTTCTTGCCCTGCTCTCACATTGTATTACTTACCTGGTAAAACCCTACCCTGCATAAATTCAACTCTCTGCTGATTTTGAACCTACAGCCCCTAAGATAAATATAGCTGGAAAATAACCACAATCATGCTGATGAGTCTCACTTTGAATTCATTCACTCTTCCTGATCGACATTCCTCACCTTTCTCCTTAAACTTGTATCTCCTGCCCCGTCTTCACCCTCAGCTGATGGCATTTCTTCTCTTACTACTGTGAACTCAATCAGAAAAGAACGTCACACAATTAAAATCAAAATCCTTCCCTTGACCTCATTTCCTCTTTCCAGATACCACCTCATTTATCTACTCCTCTTTATAGGCAAATATCGTAGAAGCAACTTTCTATGCTGTTTCTTTCATCCATTCCTCTCTTCTCATTCTTTTTAAAACCCTCTCCAAAAAGTTTTTGACCAGCTCCTTTTACTAAAATTGCTTTTATCAAGATCTCCAGTGGCATCCATGTTGCTAAATCTAATGATCCTGTCTCAGTTATTATCTTACTTGACTTATCTGTAACTTTTTTTGAACATTTTATTGTGCTTTAGGTTTGCACAGCAAATTAGTTTTCCAATCAATAATTCATACACAAATTATTTTGTAACATTGGTTGCAATCCCTTCAGAGTGTCAGTACTCTCCCCATTTCTACCCTGGATTCCCCATTTCCATTTGTCCTATTTTCCTGCTGCTTCCTGCTTTCTCATTTTTGCTTTCGGGCAAATGTGCCCTTTTGGTCTCGTGTAGTTGACTGTTCTAAGAAGCATATTCTTCACCGGTGTTATTGTTTACTTTATAGGCCTATTATTTGACTGAAAAATGGCCTCTGGGAGTGGCTTCAGCTCCATGTTAGAAGGTTGTCTTAGGGCAATAGTCTTGGAGGTTCCTCCAGTATCTGTCAGACCAATAAGTCTGGTCTCGTTTTTTAATGAATTTGAGTTTTGTTCTACATTTTTCACCTGTTCTAACTGGAACCCTCTATTGTGATCCTGGTCAGAATGGTTGGTAGTGGTAGCCGGGGACCATCTAGTTCTTCTGGTCTTGGGTTAGAGGAGGCTGTGGTCATGTGGGCTACTAGCCCTTTGAACTAATTGCTTCCTTGAGTCTTCGGTTTTCTTCATTTGCTCCAGACAGGAAAAGACTAATAGTTGTATCTTAGATGGCTGCTCGCCAGCTTTTAAGAACCCAGACGCTACTTACCAAACTAGGATGTAGAACATTATCTTTATAAACTGTTATGCCAGTTGACCTAGATGTCCCCCGAGACTATGGTCCTTAGACTTCAAGCCCAGTAGCTCAGTCCCTCGAGGTGTCTGGTTATGTCTAAGAAGTTTCCACAACTATGCCTCCTATGTGCTCTATTATATATATGAATATACATGCAGCCTTTACAGATAAGTATGTAGAAATATCTACAACTATACCTATATATGCACACAGGTGTACTCCCATATGTCCTTCCATACCTATTTAGCATGCATATCTACTTACGCATCCATTCACAAATAATTGTTTTTACTGTAGTTGCAGAATTTTATATGTTATAGTATTTACCATAGTTACTCTTGCTCTTTACTCTTGCGTACCTCTCAGTGTCTTTTTTTGCTTTGGTCACATTGTGGTGACTTTCCCCATATTTTGCATCACCTTGCCCTTCACCAGAATTAACACATGTCTACTACCTAGTTAGTGAATCCCCGTCCTTCTCCCTCTATATGGTAACCATCAAAGAATGTTTCTTTCTGTGTGTAAACCTATTCTTGTCTTTTTATAATAGTGGTCTCATACAATATTTGTCCTTTTGTGATTGACTTATTTCACTCAGCATTATGTCCTCCAGGTTCATCCATGTTGTGAGATGTTTCATGGATTCATCATTGTTATTTACCATAGTGTAGTATTCCATTGTATGTATGTACCACATTTTGTTTATCCATTCATCCATTGATGAACATTTAGGTTGTTTCCATCTTTTTACTATTTGAATAATGCTGCAGTGAAATGGGTGTGCATATGTCTACTTGTGTCACAACTCTTATTTCTATCTGTAACATTTTACAAGATTGCTCATTACTTGCTTTTTAATACTTTTTTTTTTCTTGGTTTCCAGGAGGTCATTTTCTTCTGAGTTTCTCTTACATCACTGGCCACTCCTACTCAGCCTTTTTTATGCTTGTTTTTTTCTCATCTCCCTAACCTCTGATGCTGTAATGTTCCAGGACTCAGTATCCTTTTCTTCTTTCTGTAGTGCTTCTTATATCTACATTACCCTTGGCAATCTCATCCAGCCTTCTGGATGATGATTTAAATGCCATCTAAATGTACACTAACTCTCATATGTTTTATTTGCAGTCCAAACCTTTCTCAGAACTCCCAATTCATATAACCAACTACCTACTTAACATCTTTACTTGGCTGTCACCAAACCAAACCAAACCCTTTGCCGTCGAGTCAATTCTGACTCATAGCAACCCACAGGACAGGCAGAACTGTCCCATAGGGTTTCCAAGGAGTAGCAGGTGGATTCGAACTGCTGACCTTTCGGTTAGCAGCTGAGTTCTTAACTACTGAGCCACCAGGGCTCCCAGCTGTCTAACAGTCATCTCAAAGTTAATTTATTCTAAACTGAATTCCTGATTTCCCTCACCAAACCTTGTCTTCTCATCGTCTTCCCCAACTCACTAAATGACAACTCCATTTTTGCAGTTGCTTAGGTCAAAAACTTTGCCTTGGATTTCTCTTTTTCTCACACCCAAAATTTAATCTATCAGCAAACCTTGTTGGTTCTATCCTAAAATACATTGAGATCTACTTTTTTACCACCTCCACTGCTACCACTCTGGTTCAGCAATCGACATCTCTTTCCCAGATGATATAATAGGCACTTAATCAATCACCCCATTTCCGTACTTGCTCTCCCACTGTCTATTCTCAAAACAGCAGTCAAAAGAATCATAGTAAAATATACATTAGACCATATGTATCTCTTCTGCCCCAAATTCTCTAATAGTTTCCCAGCTCATTCAGAGTGAAGGTCAAAGTCCTTATAATGGTCTAAAATGATCTATAGAGTCTGGCCCCCATTAACTCTCTGATTCCATCTCGTTTTATTCTCCTACTCAGTTTCTCTACTTCAGTTACACTGACCAACTTTCTGGTTTTCAAACACACCATGTAGACTCCTGTCTCAGGATTTTTGCCCATGTGGCTTTTTCTACCAGAAGTGATTTGCCATCAGAAGTTTGCCAAGCTTGCTACTTCCCCACCTTCAGAATGATACCTTCCCTGACTTTGTTGTTAGCTGCCATTGAGTCAGCCCTGACTCATAGCGATCCCATGTGTTAGTGATTGTAACTGCTCCATAGGATTTTCTTGGCTGTAATCTTTACAGAAGCAGATCACCAGGCCTTTTTTTCAAGGAGACACCCGGTAGGTTCAAACTGCCAACCTTTTCGTTAGCAGTCAATTGCAAACCAATTGTACCAAGCCACCCAGACTCCTTTTCCCTGACTGTTGTTGTTAGGTGCCGATGAGTCAGTTCTGACTCATAGCAACCCTGTGTGCAAGAGAACAAAACACTGCCCAGTCCTGCGCCATCCTCACAATTGTTATGCTTCAGCCCATTGTTGCAGCCACTGTGTCAATCCGTCTCTTTGAGGGTCTTCCTCTTTTTTGCTGACCCTCTGCTTTACCAAGTATGATGTCCTTCTCCAGGGACTGATCCCTCCTGATAACATGTCCAAATTATGTGAGATGTAGTCTCACCATTCTTGCTTCTAAAGAGAATTCTGTCTATTCTTATTCCAAGACAGATTTGTTCATTCTTCTGGGAGTCCATGGTAAATTCGATATTCTTTGCCAACCCCGTAATTCAAAGGCATCAATTCTTCTTAATTCTTCTTTATTCATGGTCCAACTTTTGCATACATATGAGGCAATTGAAAACACCATGGCTTGGGTCAGGCACACCTTAATCCTTAAAGTGACATCTTTACTTTTTAACTCTATAAATGGGTCTTTTTGCATCAAATTTGCCCAATGCAACACATCGTTTGATTTCTTGACTGCTGTTTCCATGGGCATTGATTATGGATCCAAGTAAAATGAAATCCTTGACAACTTCAATCTTTTCTCCATTTATCATGATGTTGCTTATTGGTCCATTTGTGAGGATTTTTGTTTTCTTTTGTTGAAGTGTAATCTATACTGAAGGCTGTAGTCTTTGATCTTCATCAGTAAGTGCTTCAAGTCCCCTTCACTTTCAGCAAGCAAGGTTGTGTCATCGGCATATTGCAGGTTGTTAATGAGTCTTCCTCCAATCCTGATGCCATGTTCTTCATATAGTCCTGCTTCTCTGATGATTAAGCTCCCTCCAGTCTCCAGCAGTCTTCAATTCCCTTCCCAACTTTATTTTTCTACGTATTTTTTTGTCTCTACTTCTATCTGTCTATCTATCTATCTTATTATCTACTCATCTATCATCCATTGTCTATATATACCCACTAAAATGGAAGCAAGATTTTTTTCTTGTTTTATTCATTGCTACATCCTTAGTGCCCATAAATTAGTCTCTGACGCGTAGTTTATGTTCCCTAAATATTTGTGTGATGAATGAAAGATGCTATCCATAGTAATTTTACAATATATTCTTATTTTTTTTAAATAAAGGTGTTTTGTTCCTTTTTAAGTTTCTTTCTTTTTTAATCAATTTGACGCTTTAGACAATACGGGGCTTTGGGGCCAAGAATGAAGCGAGAAGATATATTCAAACCACTGGCGGCATTCTAAGTTACAGAAAAAATCATAAAGAATTATTTCTACAAATGTTAAAAACAAACCATCTGCTCAGAAAAAAAAAAAAGAAAAAGAAAAATTCCCAAGAGCTAGAAAACAGAGAAAGTGCATCAGAGTGGGGCAAGCCAGGACCACACCAGGACAAAGGGAGTTGGGGTTTTAGTTCTCGCTTAAGAAGAGGAACTGAATGCCACTGGTAAAGGTGGAGGGCCCAAGTGGACAATCAGTGGAAGGCTGGAGGTGGAACCTGATAGGCAGGGAGCTGGGGATGAGGGATTGAATTAATTCCACTCAATCAAGAGGAAAAATCACCCATAAAGGACTAGATCCTGGCCCATATTACTTGCATGGGGTCCAAAATTGCACAACTTATCTGGAGCAGGGCCCCCAACGTTCTAATTTAAGGTCAAGTTTGGAGCCATGAAATACATGAAATACAGAGGATCAGACTGCAGAACATCAAACTCTAGCGAGAGAGAGGGGAGAAAAGGAAGGGTCAAAGAAGATTTCAATTTTATCTGCAGTATTTGTTGAGGAGTAAAAGGCAAGTAGAAAATGTTATCAATTTTGAATTCTTGATGAAAACATGGGTTTCTTTTCATTAGTTGATTCATGTTTCTGTAATTATTTTAATTCCATAATTACTTTAAAAAAGAATAATTTAAAAAAGAAATCAGAGTAGGTTTCCTAGTCTTTCTGTGATATTTCTAGTGGACCAGGCCCGTTTCCTATATAGTTCATTTGGTAGTATCAGGAATGATTTTAAAAAAGAGTAAATGTTAGTTCATATATATACATATTTTTTCCTTTTTTTAAAGTTATAATGCACTATAACTGTTATAACTGCTAAAATGTACTCTTTTCAGATAAAAGTAAAGAAAAAATATATATGTCAAATCCGATTGTTTCCTTTAGTTCCTTTGATCAATTGTGACAGCACCAACTTGAAAGTAACCTAAACCCAGAGGACTTCCCATGCGGTTCACATCACATGACATTTTATAGTGAATTAGACTTGAAACTAAAAGAAGCAGTTAAATATATCCTTGGACTTTTGCATATTATCAAGTCGACCTTATATTTAGTATGTGGTTGAATGTGTGTATATGTTGATTTAAATTAAAAATTTTGAACATCTTGTCTAAAAAGTACGTAATCCACATTGTGTTTGTTTTTTGGTTTGTTTTTTCCTTGCCCAGTGAAAATTGCTCAGATGTAAATCTGGAATACTGTTTCTTTTTTTTTTTTTTTTTCCTGTAAGGCTTCCTGAAAATTTCTACTGAATACAAAAATCAAGGTGCTATTAACCCTTATTAATAATCTGTACAAAGAGCAATATTTTGCTAACAGCAAATAGCCATTTATGCTAATACTTCTGGATGAAAAAAACTTGCATCTTCTGAATGCCAATTTGGAATAAGAGCTGCTTTGTTATTCTGCCTCATATATTGTGCTTTCAGATGTGTTTTCTAGTCTCCTAAAATCTCATCTTCAAAAAAATTTTCTGCTCTTCAGAAAGAATAGTCCCTTGTGAGAAATAATTTCTACTCAAAACGTTATTTAAAAAAATCTGTTTGGGAATTATCTGCTTTTGAATCACCCTATTGCATCCCCCTCTCACTGTTTGTTTTGGCTTAATGCATCTTTGAAAGCTGTTAAATAGATCATACTCAGATTTTCCAAAACAATTCTTTATTGGAAAAAGATCAGGAATCAAAAACGTAAAAGTTTAGACTCAAGAATGCTCTTCCAAATTTGAAAAATTTGGTGAAAGTAGGTGTTTAAAATGGAATGCTTTCTCTTTCATACACTTAACAATGTTTCCATTGAACTACATGAAGAAGAATGAGGCATCAGGATTGGAGGAAGACTTATTAACAACCTGCTATATGCAGATGACACAACCTTGCTTGCTGAAAAGGAAGAGGACTTGAAGCACTTACTGATGAAGATCAAAGAATACAGCCTTCAATGCGGATTACACCTCAACATAAAGAAAACAAAAATCCTCACAACTGGACCAATAAGCAACATTATGATAAACGGAGCAAAAAAGAATGAACAAATCTGTCTTGGAAGAAGTACAGCCAGAATGCTCCTTAGAAGGGAAGATGGCAAGACTTTGTCTTACATACTTTGAACATGTTATTAGGAGGGACCCGTCCCTGGGGAAGGACTTCATGCTTGGTAAAGGGTCAGTGAAAAAGAGAAGACTCTCAAGGAGATGGACTGACACAGTGGCTGCAACAATGGGCTCAAACATAGCAATGATTGTGAGGATGGCGCAGGACTGGGTGGTGTGTCGTTCTGTTGTACATAGCGTTGCTGTGAGTCAGAACCAACTCAACAGCACCTAACAACAACAGAACCATCATAAATTACTTGACATTTCACACAGCTGTAAATGTAGTCTTTTTTTTTTTTTTTTTTTTAAATAAATATGACCTGCTTGGATTTTATATCCTGTATTGGAAGCTGTGGCTGCGATGATGGTTCAAATCTGCTCCTAAGAGAGTGATTATCTACCCTTCTATCATTTATTACTTTTAGAGTATGTGAATCTATTAATATCTGCAGAGCACTTTGAGATATTAAGAATAAAATATGTTTATACTTAATTACAGACTTTTGACCAAAGAGATACTTTAAATGGAAACTATGGTTGGGGAAACAAGGAGATGGAATTAGAAGAAGCATTCTTAACGAAGGATAAATGAGTAAGGTTATGAGAAATAGAAATGTAGAGAAAAGAATATAAAAAAAGATCTGTGTCTGATATATTCCCAAGAATAGCAGGTCCAGGAATTCTAACAATAGCCAACAATGTTTTAAACTTTATATTTCTGTCGATCATAATTGTGCTTGAAAAATCATATAAGGCGCTAATAATATCATACTAGTGATGGACTTCACCACCCATTTGTCAGTTTGTTGTACTGTGGTAGCTGGATACTGGAAGCTATGCAACCAGTATTTCAAATACCAGTAGGGTCACCCGTAGTGGACAGGTTTCAGCATCACTTCCAGATTTGGACAGACTAGGAAAAAATCCCTGATAACCTTATTTCCAAAAATCAGTCAATGAAAACCTTAGAATTACAACAGAATATTGTCCTGCATAGTGCTGGAAGATGAGCCCCTTAGGTTGGAAGGCACTGTGTAATGGCCACAACAATGGACTCATACATGCCAATAATTATGAAGATGGTGCGGGACCAGGCAATGTTTTGTTATGTTGTACATAGCATTGCCATGAGATGGAGCCAACTCAATGGCAATTAACAAAAACAAAGTGATGGGCTTGGGCTATGATGCCATTCTTCTAGAAATTTCAAAGGGTATAGCTTTCATGAAGCGAGTATGAGGCACATGTCTTAGTCTTCAAGGCATCTCAACTGAGAAATGATATTAATGAACGGGGGCTTAATTAGAAATAAGCCCTTTGAGAGGAATTAAGTACCTTTGATTAATATAATTACTTTTCTCATTGAATTAATCAAGGTTGAACTCTAACTTATAACCCCAGATCTCTAAATAGAATGCTATGTCTGTCTGAAAACAAAATTTTGTAACAGCTTTCGCATAGATCCACTGTCCTGGTGTTCTCAAACCTAGCTAATCAATAGGAACAACTGGGAAGTTTAACAAAGTGTTCAGATTCATGTCCCCTCCACCCCCCATTAACTCAAATACCTAGGGTGGAGATTGGGAATAAGACTTTTACAAATTCTCAGGCATTCAAAAAATTCAGAACTTTGAGAAATTTATTAACATTTAGCATATGAAATAACAATAAAACATATTGCGTGTGTACTATGTCCCAGATGATGACATGCATTCTTTATCCTCACATTTCTGAGGGTCTTTATTCCCATTTTACAAAATAGAAGTTAAATAGAAGAGCAGGTCAGTAGGCTGCCTAAATTCTTAGTAAGAGGCAGTTCTGCCTAATCCTGGACTTTGTGAGCCTCTCAGAATAGCATAGATAAATTAATGTTCTGATCTTCTGTACAATATACTGACCATACGTATTCGACTTGGTCCAGGCATATTTGGTAAAAATAGTTTTATGTTTATTTCCAGAAAGTTCCAAATCTTTTCAACATGGCATTTAAGCATTTTTACTGTTCTGCTGTGCTGGTTAGGATTTTGAATTGTGAGATGGTACTAGAATTTTACGGCTGAAACTGTGCAGATTCTCTCATGATCTTTTTTAGCTAGTAAATTATTTGAGATTTGCATTTTCTTGATGACAGGAAGAAAAATTTTGATATACTTTCTTTCACTATATGAAAGGGAGAAGAAATGTTGTGTACTTTTAGGAGGCTGCTATTAAATAAAATATTCCAGCCTTAGGCTTTTCTCCCTTTGCCTACTTCCTACTCTTCTTTCAAGACTGGCTAGATTTTGGTCCATTAAGAAAGGTGATTGAACAGAATGAGGAAATTATTGAACAACATCATTAATATCCCGTGCTAGCAAAATTTTGCTGAAGATAATTCAAAAACAGCTGCAGTCATACACCAACAGGGAACTGCCAAAAGTTCAAGTCAGATTCAGAAGAGGATGTGGAACAAGGGATATCATTGCTGATGTCAGATGGATCTTGGCCAAAAGCAGAGAATACTAGAAAGATGTTTACTTGTGTTTTCTCAACTACATGAAAGCATTCAACTGCGTCGATTATAACAAATTATGGATAACACTGGGAAAAATGGGAATTCCAGAACATTAACTGTGCTCATGTAGAACTTGTACATGGATCAAAAGGCAGTTGTTAGAACAGAACAAGGAGATACTACATGGCTCAAAATTAAAAAGGTGTGCAGCCGGTTGTATTTTTTCACCTTACTTATTCAATCTATATGCTAAACAAATAATTCAAGAAACTGGACTATATGAAGAACATGACATATTCGAGGAAGACTCATGAACAACCTGAGATATAAAGATGACACAACCTTACTTGCTGAAAGTGAAGACGACTTGAAACACTCATGAAGGTAAAAGACTGGATTATATCTGAACAAAAAGAAAATGCAAATGTTTACAACTGGACCAATAAACAAACTCATGATAAATAAATGGCTGGGAAATTGAAATTGTCAAGGATTTCATTCTTCTTGTATTGACAGTCAATGCCCGTGGAAGCAATGGTCAAGAAATGAAATGACATATTGCATTGGGAAAATCTGTTGTAAAAGACCTCTTTAAAGTGTTAAAAAAGCAAAGCCATCACTTTGATGACTAAGGTACACCTGACCCAAGCCATGGCATTTTCAATCACCTCATATGTATATGAAAGCTGGACAATGAAAAAGGAAGACCAAAGAAGACTTGACACATTCGAATTGTGGTGTTGGTGAAAAATATTGAATATACATGGACTTCCAGAAAGACCAACAGATCTGTTTTTGAGACAGTATAGCCAGAATGCTCCTTAGAAGCAAGGATGATGAGACTTTGTCTCTCTTACTTTGGACATGTCATCAGGAGGGACCATTCTCTGGAGAAGGACATCATGCTTGGTAGAGGGTCAGTGAAAAAGAGGGAGACCCTCAATGAGACGGATTGACACAGTGGCTGCAACAATAGGCTCAAACATAGCAAGGATCGTGACGATGGCGCAGGACCTGCCTGTGTTGCCTTCTGTTGTGCATGGGGTTGTTATGAATGAGAACGGACTCGATGGCATCAAACACCACAAACAACAACTGATGGTGCAGGTAACCAACCATAAGGTGTTCACATTGGCTGTCAGGGAGAAAGTTCATTGATTGTGTTCTCTCCTTCTTCTGTAGGTAGAGCTTTGAAACAACTCGGTAGAACTTTGAAAACTATCGGGAGGGTGGGGACCTTTTCCATTTCCAGGTAATACCTTTAGATTTCTAGCAGTTCATTCTATTTTTGGCTCCCGCAACCCATTTTTGTAGGATTAGCTGCAAACTTGGTGTAATCTGCGTTGTACTACAGCAAACGCAGAAACTATGGATTCCCACCCATGAGTTTCCTATCGAAAGGCACTATTGTAAGAATTCCACAAAAAATTAACCATTGAGACCAGGCTTCATAGAAACAATTAAGATATATTCATCTTAAAATGTAAGTGTCCTAAAATTTTGAAGCAGAATAGGTGATACAAAAACACAGAAAATTGAAATGAATGGATTATGCTTGCTCATAAAGGAAAAGCACACTTTTCAGTGCATCAGGCTTCTGGTTCACAGGATCATCCTGCATGTACGTTCAGAATCACTTTGTTTATATTGTTATCTCTCTGTTGCCTGATGCACACAATTCTGCATACTTATTAGGGGAATGAAGATGTTTCTCTGGTACTCAGGCAACTGTGCTGGGGAAGTGTATTTCACATTCAGTCTCTTCACTCTCCAAAGTCATCAGGCTAATTGCATATAAGCTGGGTGTTTACAGTGTGGGGCTATGGAGTAGGGGAAAATAGTTTGGCTAATGTGCACTGACGTCAATGGCTTACGTCCCAGTTAAGGGACTCTTGTTGCTGCTTAGCAAATTCCCACACATTTTCTGGTTCAGCTTAAAAAATGCTGACCATTTTCTTGTAGATTGTATTGGAAAGGAGGGCTCTATCATGGAAGCAACAACCCCTTCTGTGTACAAGCATTGTGTGTGTGGTAAACTTACATATGTCTATCATACAAATATGTGTATATCAACATGTTGAATTATTTCTGGAATAATTATCAAGTTTCTATGTGAGACAGGAACAAAAATAGAATTAAGATTGTAGCCTGGCTGTGCGGCATATATTATAGAACACCCCTACATATCCCTGGTTATTAGTGTTCACTTTGTTTTTCTTAGCCAATTTTTTATATCATATAAAATTTCAATATTTTGAAAGAATAAAGAATATTCCATTCTCTTGCCTTTTTTGACATCCTGAACCAGTCATAGGTACTTTTTCTTCCTTAGAGATCTTTTCTCCAGCATCATTTGGATGGCAGGGCAGAATAATTTACTAAAATGCATAAGAATAATATAATAAAATGTAGAAATATCTATTAGAAATATATGCAAATATTTACTTCCCCATGCTTACAGATTAGTGAAACCAGTGGAAAGCATTGATTTTTAATTTGTTCCTTTTCAAAGAACTTAACAATGTATAGAGATGTAAAGATGTATATCAATATAATTATAGTACAAGCCAGAATGTGATAAAAGCTATAAAAATGTCACAAGAATATTTAAAGAAGATTGCCAAAGATAAACATACCATTTTAGGGGACTCCATTTCCAGGAACGAAGTGGACGAGATAGTTTTAAAAAACTCTCTATTGCACACTGGAAAAGCTGGATAAAATATGAAAAATGTTTTTTTTTAAATGCACTGTTCATCATGCAAGAAGGAAAAGTAAATTTCCAGAGAATAAAAGGGGGTGCTAGAAACCAGAATATTAAACTGACACTAAACATACTGCTGTCCTGGGGAAATAAGCCACTCTTAGCAACCTGGAGCCCTGCTGATGAAGTGGTTAAGAGCTTGGTTGCTAATCAAAAGTTTGGCAGTTCAAATCCACCATCTGCTCCTTGGAAGCTCTATGGGGGCAGTTCTGCTCTGTCCTATAGGGTGGCTATGAGTCAAAATCACCTTGACGGCAATGGGCTTGGTTTTTGGATCTCAGCAACCCGGTGTCTTGGGTTTTAAATGGATGCATAGGTGACAGGAGTTCAGACTTCAGGCCTGTACAAGGTGGGGAAATGTATCTCCACCTAAAGCCAGAATCCTTCAAGAGCCTCACATTCAGTCAGTGAAATGGTGGATTACAAAAACAAAGACACTAAAAAATGGACTACTAACAAAGGCAGAAGAAAGAGAATTTGGTTTGTCTTCACATAAGGTCTGAATGGTGAAAAGCCCGTTCTGAAAATCAGGAACTGTAGGCCTATTCTTGTAGGGCAATTTGGAAACCCCAAGTGGAGAAATTGACTTCAGGTGGTACTAAGTCAGTAGTGCCCCAGGGTGCTTGGGAGAAACAACTCTAACTAGTTCCTGGAAGGATACACCTGCAACTTAGGTCTTGCAAGATTCACACAGAGAAAGCACAGAAAAACGTAAGCTAACTGTATAAAAGCAAACTTAAACAGAAACAAGCTACCTTGAGATTGTTTTCTCAAGCACAACTTGATTCCCAGGGGCTTCAGATATTGGACTTACTACATCCAAAATATAAATATGCTTAAAATATTTAAAGAAATTATACAGGAATTTAATAATATTAGCAAGGGAAAGAGTATACTTAAAAAGACTGACATGCATAAAAATTAAATAGAACTTCTAGAAATTAAAGATATAATTGTTGAAATAGCTTCTCCATTGGGTAAGCTAAACAGATACAGCTGAAGAGAGAATTAATAAAGTAGAGGAAAAATCTAAATGTATTTTGCAACATGCATCAAAGAAGGAGAGACTAAAACATGGAAACTATGAAAGAGAGATTAATGGACATGAAAAATAAAATAATATGGTCCAGTAAACATCTCAGTATTTCAGAAAATGAGAATTTGGGAAAGGCAATGAGGACTGAATCCTGAAATTCAGGAAGCAGAAAAAAAAATCTCAAATAAACAAACTAAAAGAAATGCAAATCAGATACATTATATTGAAACTTTATGGTAAAATATGCAGAATATCATGGCTACAAATAAGATCTTAAACAGGAAAGAGAAAAGATAGATTATCTACAGAAGCATAACAATTAGACCGAGAGCTGCCTTCTCAGTGACTATAATGGAAGCCAGAAGATACTAAATAATATCCTTCAAATTTAGAAAGGAAAAAACTGTCAAACTAGATTTATATACTCAGAAATCTTTCAAGATTCAAGATTGAATCATGACATTTTAAGGTAAACAAAACTGAAAGAGTTTACTGCTAATAAGCACTTCTATGGATATCCTTTTGAAAGAGAAGAAACAATCCCGGAGGAAATGTCTGAGATGCAAGAGTGGAACAAAGAAATCTGTAAGCTTGTGAGCCAAGCTAAACAAACATATAATAAAATAAACAATACTAGAAGGTTAAAAAAATGAAATGGACTCAAACATATCAGCAATCATGAAGATGGCATAGGACCCGACAACGTTTGGTTCTGTTATATGTAAGGTCACCACGAGTCAGAGCCGACTCTAGGGTAATCATCAACAACAAAGGTGTCCATGTCCTAATCCTCAAAACCTGTGAATAGTTTAGGTTACACTAGGCTCCTATGAGTCGGAATCAACTTGACAGCAATGGTTTTTTTTTTTATTTTTTTTTTTATTTTTGTTTAATCCCATCTGACTAGAGGAGTTGAACATGAAATAGTAGATAAGGTTAGAAAAGTAATTCACAGATTTAACACAATCAAAAATCAAAGTGCTATTTACTGCTTACAAGGAGACTGCCTAAACAAAAGGACTTTGTTTAATCAAAACTATAACCATCATCATGTAATAAGCATAATAGTTGCCACTTACAGAGTGCCTACACAGGTCTGAATCTTCACTAAGCTCTCTATGTGGAGTATTTTATTTAATTTTCACAATGACATTCATTTATTTGAGTCATCTTAATGAGTTTCAATAAGTTTTATAATTATATATGTAAATAGCATGCTAATTTTTATTAGACTTATTCCTAAATTCCTTATAACTTGTTAGGGTAAGCGATAAGCGATAATATGTATAAAATTTCATTTTCTGTTGTTGTTGTTAATTTCTATTGATGCAATGGATTTCCACATTGATTTATATCCAGTCACCTTGTTAAACTCCCTAATTAATGATATTAATTGTAATAATTCTTTTGTATATTCTTTTGGGTTTTCTATGGAGATAATTATATTTTCTGAAAAAAACTTGACAATTAATGTTTCTTTATGATCTATATGCATTTAATTCTTAGTCTATTTTTTCTGGGATGACAAATACCTACAATTAAATATTGAATAGAAGCAGTGATAGAGGCATCCTTGTCTTAGCCTGACTTTAAAAGAATACTGTTAACATTTCACTTTTAAATACATTTATTACAGATTTTATCAGGCTATAGCAGTTCCCTTTTAATTTTTAATTTACCAAGAAATTTCTTCTTAAAAATTCTTTTCATTTCCACCCATTTCACAGATGCTAAAAAGTGAGGTGTACACAGGCTAAATAACTTGCTTAACATTAACTTTAGGTCATAGAAGTTATGTTTGATATATTATTGTGTGCAATAATAGAACAATGGAGAAGAAAATTAGGAAGAAAATCACATGATGGAATTTTTAGAATAATATTTAACATCACTAGAAAATGCTTATAAAATAGTATGTAAAGAAAGAAAAAGCAGACTACATCTGCTTTATACAGTACATGCAGTAGACCCTTGTCATTCAAAAATTTAACATTTGGTTATTCGTGATGGACCTCAGTAGTCCACGATGTATAGTAGGTTTTCATTTGGGGATGTTGAATATGAAAGATGATTCTTTTCTAGCTAATATTTGTGTACATGTTTCTCTACTTGTTCCTCAATTCATCTGTTTTTACAAGACTCTATAACCGAACCAAAACAAACCCATTGCTATTAAGTCTATTCCGACTTACAGCAACTCTAAAGGACGGAGTAGAACAGTCTCATAGAGTTTCCAAGGCTGTAAATCTTTATAGAAGCAGATTACCACATCTTTCTCCCAAGGAGCTGTTAGGGGGTTCAAACTGCCACCTTTCAGTTAGCAGCTGAACACTTAACCACTGCACTACCAGGGCTCTCAGAGACTTTGTAAAGACAGTTCTAAATTATTTGATATAAGAATATTCAACAGATGTGAGTATTTAACATATTTTGCTTTTTCTCCAGTTAATTATTATTCACAACTACCTTCCTTTTTCTCCATATCTACCCCAAGGTATTTACCAGGCCCTGACATACTGGGAAGGAGCTCTGATGATGCAGTGTTTAAGTGCTGGCTCTAACCAAAGGGTCCACAGTTCGAACCCACCAGCCACTCTGCAAGATGTGGCAGTCTGCTTCCATTAGGATTATGTTGTTGTTGTTAGGCGTGGACGAGTTGGTTCCAACTCATAGCAACCCTACGTACTACAGAACGAAACACTACCCCGTCTTATGTCATGCTGAAGATCGTTGTTATGCTTGAGCCCATTGTTATAGCCAGTGTCAATCTATCTCGTTGAGGATCTTCCTCTTTATCACTGAGCCTGTATTTTACCAAGCATGATGTCTTTCTCCAGGGATTGATCTCTCCTGACCACATCTCCAAAGTATGTAAAATGTAGTCTCGCCATCCTTGCTTCTAAGGAGTATTCTGGATGTACTTCTTTCAGGATGGATTTGTTCATTCTTTTGGCAGTCCATGGTATATTCAATATTTGTCACCAACACTACAATTCAAAGGCATCAGTTCTTCTTCAATCTTCTTTATTTATTGTCCAGCTTTTGTATGCATATGATGCGACTGAAAATACCATGGCTTGGGTCAGGAGCAGCTTAGTCTTCAAGATGACATCTTTGCTTTTCAATACTTGGAAGAGGTCTTTTGCAGCAGATTTGCCCAATGCAATGCATCTTTTGATTTCTTGACTGCTGCGTCTATGGCTGTTGACGGTGGATCCAAGTAGAATGAAATCCTTAACAACTTCAATCTTTTCTCCACTTATCATGATGTTGCTTATTGGTCCAGTTGTGAGGATTTTTTTTTTTTTAACTTTAGGTGAAGGTTTACAGAACAAATAGTTTCTCATTAAACAGTCAGTACACATACTGTTTTATGACATTGGTTAACAACCCCATGACATGTCAACCCTCTCCCTTCTTGACCTTTTTTTTTCTTTTTTTGGTGAAAATACACATTGCCAAAGATACACCATTTCAAAAATTTCTACATGCACAATTCAGTGGCATCAATTATGTTCGTCCATTTGTGCTGCTATTCTCACTTTAAATGAAGGTTTACAGAACAAAATAGTTTCTCATTAAACAGTACACATGTTGCCCTATAACAATGGTTAACAACCCCACTACATGTCAACGTTGTCCTTACTCAACCTTGGGTTCCCTATCACTACCTTTCCTGTCCCCTTCTGCCTTCTAGTCCTTGTCCCTGGACTGCTGTGCCTCATTAGTCCCATTTTGTTTTATGGGGCTGTCCAAACCCCGGCTGAATGGTGAACCTCAAAAGTGACTTCACCACTGAGCTAAAAAGGTGTCTGGGGGCCATACTCTTAGGGTTTCTCCAGTCTCTTTCAGGCCAGTAAATCTGGTTTTTTGTGTGTGTGTTAGAATTTTGTTCTACCTCCTTCTCCAGCTCTGTCCAGAACCCTTTGTTGTGATTCTGGTCAGAGCAGTCAGTGGTGGTAGCTGGCAACCATCTAGCTGTACTGGACTCAGTCTGGTGGAGGCCTTGGTAGCTGTGGTCCATTAGTCCTTTGGACTGATCTTTTCCTTTCTTGTTCTCTTCATTCGCCCTTGTTCCTGAAGGGGTGAAACCATTGGAGTATCTTAGATGGCTGCTCACAGGATTTTAAGACCCAGATGCTTCCAGTTGTGAGGATTTTTGTTTTGTTCATATTGAGGTGTAATCCATACTGAAGGCTGAGGTCTTTGATCTTCATCAGTAAGTGCCTCGAGTCCTCTTCACTTTCAGCAAGCAAGGTTGTGTCATCTGCATAACGAAGGTTGTTAAAGAGTCTTCCTCCATTCCTGATGCCCCATTCTTGTTCATGTAGTCCAGCTTCTCAGACTATTTGCTCAGCATACAGATTGAGTAGGTATCATGAAAGAAAACAACCCTGACACACACTTTTCCTGACTTTAAACCATGCAGTATCCCCTTGTTCTGTTCGAACAACTGATAATAGTGCCAAAAGATGAGCCCCCCAGGTTGGAAAGGACTCAAAAGACGACTGGGGAAGGGCTGCCTTCTCAAAGTAGAGTGGACCTTAATGATGTGGATGGAGTTAAGCTTTTGGGACCTTTATTTGCTGTTGTGGGACGACTCGAAATGAGAAGAAACAACTGCAAACACCCATTAATAATCGGAACATAGAATGTATGAAGTATGAATCAAGGAAAATTGGAAATCATAAAAAATGAAATGGAACACATAAACATCGTTACTGTAGGCATTAGTGAGCTGAAATGGATTGGTATTGGCCATTTTCTGTCGGACAATCATATGGTCTACTATGCCAAGAATGACAACTTAAAAAGGAATGGTGGAGCATTCATCATCAAATAGAATATTTCAAGATCTATCCTGAAGTACAACATTGTCAATGAAAGGGTAATATCCATACACCTAAAAGGAAGACAAGTTAATATGACTATTATTCAAATTTACACACCAACCTCTAAGGCCAAAGATGAGGAAATTGAAGATTTTTACCAACTTCTGCAGTCTGAAATTGATCAAACATATGATCAGGATACATTGACAATTACTGGTGATTGGAATGAGAAAGTTGGAAACAAGAAGGATTGGTAGTTGGAAACTAAGGCCTTGGTGACAGAAATGATGCCGGAGATCGCATGATAGAATTTTGCAAGGCCAACGACTTCTTCATTGCAAACATCTTTTTTCACCAACATAAACGGTGACTATACACATGGACCTCACCAGATGGAATACACAGGAATCATATCGACTACATCTATGGAAAGAGACGAAGGAAAAGCTCAATATTATCAGTCAGAAAAAGGCCAGGGGCCAAATGTGGATCAGACCATCAATTACTCATATGCAAGTTCAAGTTGAAACTAAAGAAAATTAGAACAGTCTACGAGAGCCAAAGTACATCCTTGAGTATATTCCACCTGAATTTAGAGACCATCTCAAGAACAGATTTGATGTGTTGAACACTAGTGATCTAAGACCAGACGAGTTGTGGAATGACATCAAGGACACCCTACATGAAGAAAGCAAGAGGTCATTAAAAAGACAGAAAAGAAAGAAAAGACCAAAACGGATGTCAGAAGAAACTCTGAAACTTGCTCTCGAACATCGAGTAGCTAAAGCAAAAGGAAGAAATGATGAAGTAAAAGACCTGAACAGAAGATTTCAAAGGGTGGCTCGAGAAAAAAGTAAAGTATTATAATGACATGTGCAAAGACCTGGAGATAGAAAACCAAAAGGGAAGAACATGCTCTGCATTTCTCAAGCTGAAAGAACTGAAGAAAAAAATTCAAGGCTCGAGTTGCAATAGTGAAGTATTCTATGGGGGAAAATATTAAACACTGCAGGAAGCATCAAAAGAAGATGGAGTGAGTATACCAAAAAGAATTGGTCGATGTTCAACCATTTCAAGAGGTAGCATATGATCAGGAACCGATGGTACTGAAGGAAGAAGTCCAAGCTGAACTGAAGGCATTGGCAAAAAACAAGGCTCCAGGAATTGATGGAATACCAATTGAGATGTTTTAACAAACGGATGCAGTGCTGAAAGTGCTCACTCGTCTATGCCAAGAAATTTGGAAGACAGCTACCTGGCCAACTGACTGGAAGAAATCCATATTTATGCCAGTTCCCAAGAAAGGTGATCCAACCAAATGCAGAAATTATCGAACAATATCATTAATATTACACACAAGTGAAATTTTGCTGAAGATCATTCAGAAGCAGCTACAGCAGCATATCCACAGGAAACTGCCAGATTCAGGTTGGTTTCAGAAGGGGACGTGGAACCAGGGTTATCATTGCTGATGTCAGATGGATCTTGGCTGAAAGCACAGAATATCAGAAAGATATTTACCTGTGTTTTACTGACTACGCCAAGGCATTCAACTGTATGGATCATAACAAATTGTGGATAACATTGTGAAGAATGAGAATTCCAGAACACTTAATTGTGCTCATGAGAAACCTGTAGATAGATCAAGAGGAAGTTGTTCTAACAGAACAAGCGAATACTCTGGAAAGATTATAGCTTTGGAAACCCTATGGAGCAGTTCTACTCTGTCCTATAGGGTCACTGTGAGTCAGAATTGACTTGAGGACAGTGGGTTTGGTTTGGGTTTGGATGTACAGGCCAGGGGTACTGGCACTGGGCTTTCTACAGAGCATTGGGCTGACAGAATTTGACTATTTATGAATGATACAGGGGCCAGGATCAAGCCAGTGAGGATGCATTTGTTCTGGGTGTGGGCAAGCAGACTTCCTGGTGGCATATACTTATTTTAAAGCACATCTACAAGTGGAATAAAAGTGAGCTTCAATGCTAAGACCTCCTCAGTCATTATGGCTAATAAATCCCAGATTTATATTCTAAAGCAAATCAGTTAGTTATAAGTAATTAGTCTGGGTAAAATTGAGGCCAGACACACCCTGAAGGCCTCCCTGGCTTCCCTAACTCCTCCTCACACTTCAGGTCTCACTTGAATGCCATTTCCTCACAAGAACCTCTTGTTGACCCCCAACCTAAATTATTTGTCCTTCTCAGTCCCTCTTATAGCACCCTGTTTTTTTCTGTCACAACACCGGTTCAGAAGTCAGACCACTGGCATCCAAACCCTGTTTCCACCAGCTCTTTGCTGTATGAGTTTGGGCAAGGTACTTGTATTAGTTTCCTAGGGCTGCTGTAACAAAACACCACAAAGTGGATAGCTTTAAACAACCGAAATGTATTGTCTCACAGTTCTGGAGGCTGAAGAGTCCAGGGTCAGGGTGTTGGTCGTGTTGATTCCTTCTGAGGCTTTGAGGGAGAATCAGTTCCATGCTTCTCTCCTAGCTTTTCTAGGTGTTCCTTGGCTTGCAGCTGCAGCATCAAATAGTGTCCTTTCACTGTTCGTCTCTGTGTGTCTATTTTCCTCTTTTGTAAGGACCCACCCTATTCTGATATAACTTCTCGTTGATGTAACTGATGTTGTTGTTGTTAGGTGCTCTTGGGTTGATTCTGACTCATAGTGACCCCATGTGACAAAGAAGAACCTTTTTTTTACAGAAGCAGATCACCAGGTCTTTCTCCCACAGAGCCGCTGGGGGTGTTCAAACCACCTATCTTTCGGTTAGCAGCTAAGAGCTTAACCGTTTGTGCCACCAAGGATCCTTAAATATAACTGATAACATCATCAAAGACCCTACTTCCAAACAAGGTCACCTTGAACATACCTTTTTTGGAGGGACATAATTCAATCTATAACCATATTTAACTCTTTAAACCTCAGTTTTCTCATCTATAATTCCTACCACATAGGGAATTGGGACGAATATACAAGATCATTTACTGAAAGTGCCTAGCATAGTGCATGGTACATGGTAAGCATTTACACAATGCAAGTCATTATTAACTTACATCTCTTACCCAAAATATGCATAGAATGAAGAAAGAACTGGACATATTGTGTGGTTACTTAATGGTTCCTAGTTGCTACCATTGTGTCTTGTACAGACCTATTTTTGGATTTTGAAATCATCTCTAAGAGTCTAAAACATTGGTTCTCTGGACAATTACCTTATTATCTGAGGTAGCAAAAGACTGGGAGACAATGGGACTGAAAGACCAACTGAATACAAGATTAGCTTTGGTAAAGTAGAATCCCAGGTACATTTAAATATTTTGCTTATGTTTTTCTGATTACCATTTTCATACAAGCTCATTAATATTTATATATAAACATGTAAAGAGGCAGAAAATATCTCCATCCAGAACCAACTAGCGTTAATCTTTTGCCGTATTCATTCTCTTTCAGTCTAGAACAAAAGCTGTTTAGAGCTGGAAGAGCTCTTAGAATTTATCTAAGTTTTAACACTAAGTCAGGTGTCCTATCTCCTGTCTGTCTTCCTGTCTGTTACTACAATCTGCTTTATGAAAAGAATGAGGGAAAATGCAGCTCAGGGAAGATAAACCAGCCTGGAAATACGGAAAGCGTAAAAAATGATTAAAAACAACAACAAACCTCCTCCCCCAAAACAAAACAAAACCTTCAACATTTATTTCCCAGAATCATCACAAGACCTTGAATTTGTATAGAGTTTCAAGTATCCTCAATTAAAACCTACTTGTGAGTGATGTCACTAACTGGATAGTAGACAAGTATTATCTCAGGTGAAGGGAAGGACAGCACACACTACAGGGCAAGTCAGCACAACTGGACTAAACCAAAGCTAAGAAGTTTCCTGAATACAATCAAACACTTTGAGGTACAGAGTAGCAGGGGTAGGGATCTGGGGAGCATGCTTTCAGGGGACATCTAGGTCAGCTGGCATAACAAAGCTTATTAAGGAAATGTTCTGCATCCTACTTTGGTGAGTGGCATCTGGGGTCTTAAAAGCTTGCAAGCGGCCATCTGTGATGCATCAATTGGTCCCAACCACCTCGAGTGAAGGAGAATGAAGAACACCAAAGACACAAGGGAAGTATTAGCCCAAGAAACAGAAAGGGCCACATAAACCAGAGACTTCATCAGCCTGAGACCAAAAGAACTAGATGGTGCCCAGCTACCACCAATGACTGCCCTGACAGGGAACACAACAGAGGATCCCTGATGGAGCAGGAGAAAGGTGGGGCACAGAGCTCAAATTCTCATAAGAAGTCCAGACTTAATGGTCTAAGACTGGAGGAACCCTGGAAAGCATGGCCCCTGGATTCTCTATCAGCCCAGAAATAAAACAATTTCTGAGGCCAACTCTTCAGACAGGGATTGGACTGGACTGTGGGATATAAAGTGATACTCGTGAGGAGTGTGCCTCTTGGCTCAAGTAGATACAAGAGACTAAACGGCCAGCTTCTGTGCAGAGGTGAGATGGGAAGGCAGAGAGGGTTAGGAGCTGGTTGAATGAACATGGGGAATTAGGGGTGGAAAGGAAGAGTGTGCTGGCACAGTAAGGAGAAAGTAATTAGGGTCACATAACAAAGTATGTATAAATTTTTGTATGGGAGACTAACTTGAAATGTAAACTTCATTTAAACTACAACAATTAAAAAAAAAAACCTACTGGTAAGTGACGTCAGAATTGAAAACCCCAATCACACTCCAGCAAACCAAACCAAACCAAACCAAGCCAAGTGAAATGAAGTGAAGCTAAGCCAAACCAAACCAAACCAAACCAAACCAAACCAAACCAACCAATCAAACATTTTGCCCACTTCCCACCCTCCCAAAGTATCCTATAAGAATTACCTGCCCAATTTATACTATATCTTACTCTTGATTAGTAAGGCCTTGGGCTAAATGAACTGCAGGCAAATGCAGTTATCTTACTTTTCCACATTTACATACTTCATGACAATGTAACAAATATTTGATTAAAAGTCAATGTTTAATAGACTGGTGGGTGTCTTAGTCATCTAGTGCTGCTATTACAGAAATAACACAAGTGGATGGTTTTAACAAAGTTTATTTCCTTACAGTCAAAGTAGGGTAAAAGTCCAAATTCAGGGTGTCAGCTCCAGGGGAAGTCTTTCTCTCTCGGCCTTCTCGTCAGTGTTCCCCCAGACTAGGAGCTTCTTGGCGCAGGGACCCCGGTCCAAAGGACGAGCTCTGCTCCCGGCACTGCTTTCTTGATGGTATGATGTCCCCCTGTCTCTCTGCTCACTTCTGTCTTTTATATCTCAAGAGATTGCCTCAGGACACAATCCAATCTTGCAGATTGAGCCCTGCCTTACTAACACGACTGCCACCCATCCTCCCTCATTAACATCATAGAGGCAGGTTTACAACATACAGGAAAATCACACAGTACCAGGAATCATGGCCTAGCCAAATTGATACACACATTTTTGGGGGGACATAATTCAAACCATGACAACTGGCCACATGGGACAAAGTGATTTTAGAAGATGTTAGATAATTTAAAGTGATCATGGTAAATAAGCGTGGATCATACAAAAAATTATCTCCACAGCAATAGTAAATATAGAAGTAAAAAATTATAAATAATTCAAACGTTTTATAATAAAAGCTTGGTTAAACAGAACACTGCACTTCAGTACAATAGAATGACGTCACTGAATGCTTGGTAGCATGGACATATGATCACAATATTTGAATTAAAAAGCTGTTACAAAACACTATGTGCAATATGATTCCATTTGTGGAAAAATATATTTATGCTTGGAAAAGAGACTAGAAGAATATACGCTCAAATAGTAAGAGGATTTTTCTGCGGATGATGGTATCATGATGATTTTATTTCATTATTTTTGCTTTTTAATATTTCCCAAATTTTCTACAATGAATATATATTTCAGTTGATTGTCCTACTGGACAATTTGAAATTTTTAAACTTGGAGAAGCCATCACTTATTGATAATGCGGAGTCCTAGTCTTCTAGAGGGTTCATCGACAGCTGTCAAAAATCTGCAAGCCCACTGAAATAATATGCATGATGTTTTGCATGCGTTTTTATATATATTGCTCATGGAAGGTGTTAACGGATTGAATTATGCCCCCTAAAAAAATGTATATTAATTTGGCCATAATTCCCAGTATTGTGTGGTTGTCCACCATTTTGTGATTATTATTTTATATTAAAGAGGATTAGGGTGGGATTGTAACACCCTTACTAAGGTCCCATCCCTGATCCAATGTAAAGGGGGTTTCCCTGGGGTGTGGCCTGTACTGCCTTTTATCTTCGAAGAGATAAAAGGAAACGGAAGCAAGCAGAGAGCTGGGGACCTCATACTACCAAGAAAGCAGTGCTGGGAGCAGAGTGCGTCCTTTGGACCCGGGGTACCTGCGCAGAGAAGCTCCTAGTCCAGGGGAAGACTGATGAGAAGGCTGACAGAGAGAGAAAGCCTTCCCCTGGAGCTGATACACTGAATTTGGACTTCTAGCCTACTAGACTACGAGAAAATACATTTCTCTATGTTAAAGCCATCCACTTGTGATATTTCTGTTATAGCAGCACTAGATGACTAAGACAGAAGGGGATCCCTATCTGTCTCCAAATTCTCAAAGTGCTCAGTGAGCCCAAAAGACCCAAGAAAAAATACTTTCCTGTAATCTGGATCTGAATCCTATTCACAGATAATAATTCAAAGTAATTGTCACCAAGCCCCTTCTCATTTTAAAGATTCTGAATATACTCTTAGGGTTAGTAGGCCATTCACGTTGCATTTAATCTTTTATGTGCATTTGGAATAACATCAGAATATTCACGGGAGTAAATAAAATTATCATCCATTCCAAACTATTCTCGAAAAGGTAAGTTATTTATTGTTTGATAAAAACTGTATCTTGCTATCAAAACTCACTAGTATACTCTGACCCTCTAAAAATAAGTATTAAATTTTCATATTATAATTAAATAGCACAATGACCTGTTCTTGTTATATAACTCCCTTCTATGAAATACATTTTGAAACATTACCTACTAAGGAAACATTCAGTTTTGCTCCCTCTTGATCCTTATTTAAATAATCATATTACATTGACTTTTTGCTCTGTAAGTCTTCAAATGCCCTTTCTTCAAAAGCAAAAAAAAAAAAAAAAAAAAATCTTCAATTACCTTTGTAAATGTATTTCTATTTTCCTTTTGAGAACGGAGATAAAGAGGTACTAAAATCTGCCTGTGTTTTTTTGCTCACTGAGCCTAAAATCTTATGGGGGCAATGCCAACACCACTAGCATATTGGAAACCCTACAGGGTATTGGTTTGTTTTTTATTCATAAATTAAGTTTCTTGAAACATTTTCATTTTGTTCTTACACTTTGATTTTGGATAATTGTGCATGCAGACTAACACACACTTCTTTGATTCATTAACTGAAGAAGTGCACTCTGGTTACAAAGGTCACATCATAAGTACTTATTAAGTTATAAATAGAAAGAAGTGAATTCATTTCTAATTTATTGTTCAGTAAAATTATTACTTCCCACTTGGGACAGATACAGAATTTGTGGCTCTTTTGAAATACCAGCCTGCAGCCTCTTTCTGTCCAGAAAACACTAGAGCCTTTCTGGGTTTGACTCTGTAAAGTGTTTTGTTTATTTGCTTTTAATTCCAGGGCTGATCCTGCAGTCTTTACACACACTGTCTCATGGTGAATATTGGAAGCTAGCCTCCATAATCTTTAGGGAAACAAATATGGGATGGTTCTCCCTTTCAAAAAGTTTGTTACAATTCACTGTAGCCAGTTTGGATTTTGAAGAATTTTCCCTAAAACTGACATGTTGTGGGTTTTTGCACTTTGCAACATCCCATTCACTAACCCAGTGATGGGAGAAGATAGTGCCAACTGGCTGTGGCACACTCACCTCCTCCTTCTGTGGGGTGCTTGATCAGGACTTCCCATCTGATGACTGAAGTTTTCATTATAAACCTATGTTTCTGAGAAGTAGGGAGAGCAGAGGGAAAATTAACCTTCCCCAGGCCTATAACGGAGCCCTGGTGGTGCAGTGCTTAAGAGCTCGGCTGCTAACCAAAAGGTCGGCAGTTCAAATCCACCAGCCGATCCTTAGAAACTCAATGGGACAGTTCTACTCTGTCCTATAGGGTCACTATGAATTGGAATCGACTCGATAGTAATGGGTTTTTGGTCAGGTCTACAATAAATATTATAATCAGAGGATTCTGACTAGGCTACTTACACAGGAATAGAAAGGCAGAAGCCAAAGATCAGGCAACATACAGAAGAAGAAATTTCCTTCAAGATACCTCTGGTAATGTTACTATGTTTGGGAAGATAAGGCTTAAGAGAGAAATGGTCTAATTTTTCAACTTAAAAAAAAGAACAAAAACAAAAAAACCACAACAGAACTTACTTCTAAGCTTCAGACTATTGGAAAATCCTGAGACCCAAGGCATCAGAAGCAATGGGAGAAGGCATATATATAGTTCTCAACTACTGATATTCAATGGATAAAATGGATACAAAATTATTATGCTGTTCAAAATAAAATATACCATATATTGAAATGCTACCTTTCTCATATATCAATACCATTCTGTTTAATTGACCAACTTATCTAATAGTACCATGCCACACTGTTTACTATTGCTTTTTTTATTGTATTTTTTGATAGCTGCTAGAACAAGTCCTTTCATTTATTTCTTTTTCAAAAATTTCTTAGCTTTTCTCTGCAATTGACTTATCTTTGTGACTTTCTAAATAGCTTGTGAAGTTTCATGAAAAATCTTGTTGGGATTTTTGTTTGGCATTGTTTTGAACTGGTGGATTAGTTTGGAGCAAATTGACATTTTAAAAATAGTGGATCTTCTCTCTGCTTATTCAGTTCTTTATGCTCATCACTAAGAATGGATAATATATTCCTCCAAGATTTAACACTTTTATTTTGTTAAATTTTATTCCTACGTCCCTAGGTGGTGCGAAGGGTTAAGTGCTTGACTACTAACTGAAAGGTTGGTAGTTGGAACTCACCCAGGAGACAGGCCTGGTTATCTGTTTCCGAAAGATCACAGCCTTGAAAACCCTATAGAGCAGTTATACTCTGCACACATGAGGTCACCATGAGTCAGAATTGACTTGATAGCAACTAACAATTGCTAGGTACTTAGTTTTGATAGAAAAAAAGCCTTTTTTTTTTTAAACATGAGCTCTCTCTTGATCTCATGAGATCAACTATTCTAATTTGCTAAGTTGTTCTTTTTTTTTGGGAAAGACCAGGCTGGAGATTCTATTTCCTTCATTTCCACACCATCTACTTTATTCCCATGCAATCTGGTTTCCTAGCCCATCCCTGTAGAAAAACTACTCTTTAAAGTGTCACTGATGATGCCTGAATTTCCAAATCCAATATTTTTTCACAGTTTTGATCCTCCTCAATTTCTCTGCATTATTTGATGTTGTTGATTCTTCCTTCCATCTCATTGCTCCTTCACTGGTGCCCATGGCATTTCAGATTCCTGGTTTTCCTGTTTATCACACTCTCTTTGCCCCTTACCTACCTCTTTATTCTACCATTTTGTGAACATAATATTCCTCTTGTGACTTTCTTCTCTTTCTGTATGCTTTCATCCTGTAAGCTCCAGATGGCAGGGATTTCTGTGTGCTTTCATCAAATGATGTAAGTGCTTGACATATTGTAGGTAATTAATAAATGTTGCCTGACAAAAAGAGAACGAATCTAATTATAGCTTAGAAATTCTTATCAATGCAAAAGTCATACAGCTATTGATAATTATTGCTCAAATTTAAACTCTATTTGTCATTTTTTGTGTACTACATTATGGTCTCATCCTACTTTCAGTCTTATTTCCCTCTTACACTCTAACTAAACCAGAGTATTCAGTACTCCCTAATGTTGCCTTTCTTCCTGATGTTTTCTGTACCTGGGATCTCTTCCATTTCTACTTGTTGAAATCCTATCCTTTACTTAAGACTCAGATTCTCTGTCTCCTCTTCTTGGAGGTCTTTTTTCATTTTCCCTGATTTGATGTAATCTCTTCCACTATTGAATCTTCATGGATACTGTTTTATTTCTACTACTCTCATTGCATTTATATTCATTAATAACAAATATCTTACAAACTGGCACAAATTAAAAAGAATGATAATTCCCAGTCTTGGCAAGGGTGAGGGAAGAAAAAAGTCTCAAACATTGTTGGTAGGAATTTCTAGAGGATAATTTGGCAACATATATCAAAGCCTTAACAATTCAAATGGTTTTTGGCTTAGTTATTTCTACTTCTCTGAATTTTTCCTAAGGAAATAGTTGGACATTGTCTTAGGCTGGGTTTTCTAGAAGCAAAACCAGTGACATGTATCATCAGGATTGGAGGAAGACTCAGTAACAACCTGTGTTATGCAGATGATACAATCTTGCTTGCTGAAAGTGAAGAAAACTTGAAGCACTTATTGATGAAGATCAATGACCACAGCCTTAAGTACAGATTACACCTCAGCATAAAGAAAACAAAAATCCTCACAGCTGGACCAATAAGCAACATCATGATTAATGGAGAAAAGATTGAAGTTGTCAAGGATTTCATTTTACTTGGATCCACAATCAACACCCATAGAAGCAGCAGTCAAGAAATCAAAAGATGCATTGCACTGGGCAAATCTGCTGCAAAAGACCTCTTTAAAGTGTTGAAAAGCAAAGATGTCCCCTTAAAGACAAAGGTGCTCCTGACCCAAGCCATGGGGTTTTCAATCACGTCATATGTATGTGAAAGCTGGACGATGAATAAGCAAGACAGAAGAAGAACTGACACCTTTGAATTGTGGTGAGGCGACGAATATTGAATATACCATGGACTGTCAAAATAACAAACAAATCTGTCTCAGAAGAAGTACAGCCAGAATGCTCCTTAGAAGAAAGGATGGCGAGACTACTTCTCACCTACTTTGGACATGTTGTCAGGAGGGATCAGTCCCTGGAGAAGGACATCATGCTTGATAAAGTAGAGGGTCAGCAAAAAAGAGGAAGACCCTCAAGGAGATGGATTGACACAGCAGCTGCAACAATGGGCTGAAACATGACAACGATTGTGAGGATGGCGAAGGACTGGGCAGTGTTTCATTCTGTTGTTCATAGAGGTGCTATGAGTCAGAACCGACTCGATGACACTTAACAATAACAACAGTGTGTATATATATATGTGTGTATATATATATATATGTATATCTATCTATCTATATATATATGTATATATATAGATGGATAGAGATTTTTCCCAAGGAAATGGCTCACATGGTTTTAGAGGCTGGCATGTCCCAAGTCCATGGGTTAGGCATCAGGCTGGAAGGGGGCTTTTTCTGACTCACATCGCTGCAGTCGCTGACAAACCCAAGATTGGCAGGTCAGATGGCAGGCCACTGGCTCACAGGCTTTGGAGGCCAATGAATCCCAAGATTGGCAGGCAATACAGAGGGTTTGCTGGCTCAAGTCTCAGGAACTTGAGGTCAGATAATGATGAGCTGGATGCAGAAACCACAGCAAATGAGCAAGCTTTTCCAGAATACCTATATATATCAGATGCAGGCCACACCCCTGAGGAAACTTCCCTTACAACTGATTGGCTGATCACATCAGATCACATCATAGAGGATGACTACATCATTACATGGCTATCATATTACATCATTACATAACTGCCAAACCACTGAGAATCATGGCCCAGTCGGGTTGACATACAACCTTAAGCATCACAATCTTCCCCTTGTCAACTTAGCACCTGTGCACATCTCCTTAAACCATATACAATCTCTAAATGAAGAAAATTACAAGGTCATGCTTGTGCCTAACATGACATAGCTAACATGCGTACAACCAAAAACACACTAGCTCTGTTTACATCTTATATTTTATAAATGAAGAGAAAAAAAAATTTACACACACATGTAAGGAAGAAGTGCTCGTAACAATTACGGTCCTCATTTCTGCAACTGGTCATGTGGTTGTAACTGGTTATTTAGAACTACCTTCTTTCACCACCCATTCCGTATTCCCTTTCCCCTGAGCAAGAACCTCAGCTGGTCATGGTTCTTTGCCTGGTGGGGTTACCCAAACCTTCATTTCTGAAGGGTCTGGGCCATTAGCAGTCATATCAGAATTGAGTTGCTGTAGTTTTCCATTGACTTTAGACACAGGGCATGGTAGTACTAAGAAACGCCCCAAGGGATCTCCTGTATTCCAGACATACTCTTCTTTACCTCCATTATGTAATATCAGTCTGATTTCCTCTTGATAATCAGGGTCGATCACACCAGAAAATACGGTAACTCCCTTCTTTGCCTGTTGATCCAGAGGCATGAGGAGCCCAAAGTAGCTGGGTGGCATTCATACCGTCCAGTTAAATGGAATCCATGTTGTGCTTCCAAGTGGGAGCATTCCTCTCTTTGGAATTAAGATCTCTAGACCCATAGAACATAGGGTTGCAGGGACAGTGTCTTAGTCATCTTGTGCTGCTATAACAGAAATACCGCAAGTGGATGGCTTTAACAAAGAGAAATTTATTCTCTCACTGTTTAGTACGCTACAAGTCCAAATTCAGAGCCTCAGCTCCTGGGGAATACTTTCTCTGTCAGCTCTGGGGGAATGTCTGTGTCATCAATCTTCCTTTGGTCTGGGAACTTCTCTGTGCAGGAACCTCAGGTCCAAAGGACATGCTCTGCTCCCGGCACCACTTTCTTGATGGTATGAGGTTCCCCTGTCTCTCTGCTCACTTCTCCCTTTTATATCTCAAAAGAGATTGGCTTAAGACACTATCTAATCTTGTAGACCTCATCAATATAACTGTTGCTAATCCATCTTATTACATCATAGTGATAGAGTTTACAGCACCTAGGGAAATTACATCAGATGATAAAACAGTAGATAGTCATACAATACTGGGAATCATGACCTAGCCAAGTTGACAGATATTTTGTGGGGACACAATTCAATCTATGACAGACAGGAAGCAAAAATTTTGCAAGTGGGACACTGGGGGTAATAGTGAGTGAGCCACCCCCATTTGCACCCCTTGATTCCTGGAACCATGAATCCTGGCTATGAGAGAAACAGTACCATATATCGGACACTGGATTAGAGCAGGTACTGCCTCTTGGAGAACATTGTCCCAACTCTGCAAGGTATTGTCACATAGATGGCACTGTAATTGTGTCTTAAGAAGGTCATTCCATTGTTCTATCAAGCCAGCTGCTTCAAGATGATGGGGAATATGGTATGAACAGTGAATTTCATGAGCTAGGGCCCATTGCCACACATTATTTTCTGTGAACTGAGTCCCTTGATCCAAGGCAATGCTGTGTGGGATACCATGATGGTGGATAAGGCATTCTGTGAGTCCTCAGATGGTAGTTTTGGCAGAAGCATTGTGTGCAAGGAAGGCAAATCTGTATGCAAAGTGTCTATCCCAGTAAGAACAAAACACTGCCTTTGCCATGATGGAAGTGATGCAATGTAATGAACCTGCCACCAGGTTGCTGGCTGATAGCCTCCAGGAATTGTGCCGTATTGGAGACTCAGTTTTGGTCTCTATTTCTGGCAGATTAGGCACTCATCAGTGGCTATAGACAAGTCAGCCTTGGTGAATGGAAGTCCATGTTACTGAGCCCATGCATAACCTCCATCCCTGCCACAATGGTGACTTTGTTCATGAGCCCATTGGGCAAGGACAGGAATAGCTGGGGAAAGAGGATGACTGGTTTCCACAGAATGCGTAATACTATCCCTTTGTTAAAATCTTCCTCTGCTGAGATCACCCTTTGGTGAGCATTCACATAAGACACAAATATCTTCACTTCTTTGGCCCATTCTATCCACATACTTCTTCCCCATACTTCCTTGTCACCAATTTTCAAATCATGTTCCTTCCAAGTCCCTAATCATTTAGCCAAACCATTGGCCACAGCCTATAAATCAGTATGCAGTTGCACATCTGGCAACTTCTCCTTCTGAGAAAAGTGAACAACCAGGTGCACTGCTTGAAGTTCTGCCCATTGGGAGAATTTCCCTTCACCACTGTCCTTCAGGGAGGTCCCAGAAAGAGGCCGTAGTGATGCTGCTGTCCACTTTTGAGTGGTGCCTGCATATTGCACAAAACCATCCCTGTAAACTAGGCAGGCGTTTTCTTTTCCTCAGTCAACTCATCATAAGGAACTCCTCATGAGGCCATAGATGCAGACTGGGAGAGGGCAGGTAATGTGACATAAGGGGAAACTAAGGGCATTTGAGCCACTTTCTCATGCAACTTACTTGTACCTTCTTCAGGTCCTGCTTGGGCCCAGTCTCGTATATACCACTTTCACTTAATGATGGAGTGCTGCTGTGCATATCTGATTTATGGCTCTGTGGTTCAGTCAACACCCAGTTCATGAAGGGCAGATCAGGCTGCATGGTGACCTGGTGGCCCATAGTAAAGAGTTCAGTCTCTACTAAGGCCCAGCAACAAACTGAAGGCTGTTTCTCAAAAAGAGAGTAGTATCTGCAGAGGATGGCAGGACTCCTCCAAATCCTAAGGGCCCGTGCTGGGATTCACCTATACGGGCCTGCCAAAGACTCCAAAAAGCATCTTTATCTACCACTGATACTTCAAGCACCATAGGATCAGCCAGATTATATGGCCCAAGTGGCAGAGCGGCTTGCACAGCAGCCTGAACCTATTGCAGAACCTTCTCTTGATCTCGGCCCACTCAAAACTAGCAGCTTTTTGAGTCAGTTGATAAATAGGCTAGAGCAGCACACCCAAATAAGGATATGTTACCTCCAAAATCCAAAGAGGCCCACCAGGTGTTGTGCCTCCTTTTTAGTTGTAGGAGGGGCTGGATATAACAACTTATCCTTTACTTTAGAAGGAATATCTTGACATGCCCCACACCACTGAAATCCTAGAAATTTCACTGACAGGAAAGGATCCTGAATTTTTGTTGGATTAATTTCCCACCCTCCAGCATGCAAATGTTTTACCAATAAGTCCAGATTCATTGACATTTATTTACTGTGTCCAATCAGCATAATGGCATCAATGCAATGGACCAGTGTGATGGCTTGTGAAAAGGAAAGGTGATCAAGATCCCTGCTGACTAAATTATGACATAGGTCTGGAGAGTTGATATATCTCTGCGGTAGGACACTGAAGGTGCATTGCTGGCCTTGCCAGCTGAAGGCAAACTACTTCTGGTGTTCCTTTTAAACCGGAATCGAGAAAAAGGCATTGGCCAGCTCTATAGCTGCATACCAGGTGCCAGGAGATATATTTATTTGCTCAAGAAATGACTCACCTCTGTAACAACAACTACAATTGGAGTCACCACCTGGTTAAGTTTATGATAATCCACTGTCATTCTCCAAGATACATTTGTTTTTTTGCACAGGCCAAATAGGCGAGTTGAATGGATATGTGGTGGGAATTACCACCCCTGCATCCTTCAAGTCTTTAATAGTGGCAGTAATTTCTGAAATCCCTTCAGGTATGTGGTATTGCTTTTGACTTAGGTAGGGAAAGTTCTAATGGCTTCCACTTGGCTTTTCCTTTCATAACAGCCTTACTCTACTTGTCAGGGATCCAATGTTGGGGTTCTTCCAGTTGCTGAGTATATCTATTCCAGTCATGCATTCTGGAACTGGGGAAATCACTACAAGATGGGTTCAGGGGCCCACTGGACCAACTGTGAAATGAGCCTGAGCTAAGCCTCCACTAATAACCTGACCTCCATAAATCCCCACTCTGACTGGTGGGCCACAATGATGTTTTGGGTCTCCTGGAATTAGTGTTAGTTCAGATCCAGTATCCAGTAATTCCCAAAAAGTCAGATTATTTCCTTTTCCCCAGTAAACAGTCACTCTAGTAAGAGGCTATAGATCACTTTGAGGAAGACTGGAAGAAAGATCAACAGTATAAGCTTTTGGCAGTGTAGTAAGGTCCTTCCTCAAGGGGATACATCCTCCCTTCGTTCAAGGGGTTGTGGGTCTGTAAATTGGCTCAAGTCTGGGAATTGATTGAGGGGCCGTGACTCTCTATTCTGGCAACTCGAATTAGACTGCTGTTTACTTGACCTAGAATTCTTCTGCTTGTACAGATCAAGTAAACATTTAGTAGATTTCCCATCTATTTCACTCCTAGGGACACCATGACTAAGTAGCCAACGCCATAGGTCCACATGCATCAGATTATTCTGACTACTGCTTTGACTCTGCTGTCCATTATGGTGACCACATCCAACCAGTCTTTGTCAGTTGAATGCTGCCACTTGGCCTCCACCATTACAGTGTCCAATCAGCCCCACTGTAGTTAGGTGTCTTAATTCAGTTAGGGCAGTTCCCACTGTCAAATCTGACTTACCTAAAACAGCAATAACAGCAGTCTTCAAGAATGCTGGCGCTCCCTTCACAAATTTGTTCCTCACCATTGTGGTAAAAGGTGTGCCCTCTGGGCATTCCATGTGTGGATCTGTTGGGTGGGTCTAACCTATAAGTCCACTCTAATGTGCCAAGTTCCCTAAGCCTTGGATAGCTTCTTCTACAGTATACCAAGGCAGGTCTGGTACTTCAACTTGATTTTGTGTAGGCTATCAGGTAATTCATGCTTCAGCAACCCAACCAAATAAACTATTCAATCCTTTCCTAACTTTTGAGCTGAAACATTGAATGAAGTATTTCTGCTTAGTGGGCCCGTATCAATAAACTCAGACTGATCTAACTTTATGCTCCTTGCACCATTATCCCACACCCTTAATAGCCATTCCCACACTTATTCCCCAGGTTTCTGTTTGTACATATTAGAAAGGTCAATCAAGCAGTTCTTTTGGAGTGTAGCGTACCTCCTCCTGGGTCACACTCTGTACTTCACCTTTTGGGGCTCTCTGGGACTTAAGTCTAGTTATAGGTCTAGCAGCAAAGATGCATGATGGAGGTGGGTCCTGGGAACATTCAGCAATGTCTTGTAAGGCGTGTTCCCCAGGCAATGTCCGAGGCAATGACTCAGATACCACCCCAGGTGATATCTCAGACAAAGGCTCTTCAGGCACAGCTGGGTTAATCTCATCAGATGAGGGTGGAGGAGATAATGGCTTTACTTGGGAGGGTGGCTTAGTAGACAAATATGGAGTAATCTCTTCAAATGGGAGTAAGAGGACTGGTTCTGTTGAGAAGAGTGATTCAATGGAATCTAGGAGCTCAATGTCTCTAGGTTCCTGAGTATCTGCCCATATGTCCCCATCCCAAGTTTCAGAATCCCATTTCTTCCCAATCAATGCCCTAACTTTAACTTCAGACATCTTTTGAGGTTGAGAATTCAATTGGTGTTGTAATTCAGCCACTCTTATGATCAGACTGTGGGTGTGGTTTTTGGCAATATCAACTCTGTTACTTCAAGAAATAAGGCTTTCTTTCAGGGCACAAGTGGCAGTTTTGAGGTCTTTTATGCAGCGCTTGAGCTGTGACTCTGAAGCCATGAGCTCATCTCTTTCTTTCACCACTTTGTGTAGTGAAAATAGGCTCAGCCAACCAGCTTCCTTATACTTCTCATTCTGACAAAACTGTTGAAAAGTATCAAACATGCAATCATTGGGAGCCTCACTTCTCACCAATACTTGATCTATTGGTGGTGATATTTTGTGTATTAATATTGCCACCTCATGTCATGGATTAGCAGCACCCTCTTTACTACTGGAGGTAGAGTCATCAGTGCATTAAGACTAGTCAGACTTGAGAATCAATTTAGAAAACTCATTCTTACGATTTTGTTTCTCTCGAACCACTCTCGGAACCAAATGTCTTAGGCTGGGTTCTCTAGAGAAGTAAAACCAGTGAAGCATATTTATATACATATATATAGAGAGATTTATCTCAAAGAAATGGCTCATGTGGTTGTAGAGGCTGGCAAATCCCAAGTTCGTGGGTCAGACGTTAGGCTGGAGCTTCTCCTGACTCACACAGCTGCAGGGGCCGGTGAACCCAAGATTGGCAGGTCAGACAGAAGGGCACTGGCTCTTGGATGGTATAAGCTGACAAATCTAAATTTGGCAGGTAAAATGGCAGGATCCTGTCTCACATGCTGCAGAGGTTGATGAATCCCAAGATTGTAAGGCAATATAGCAGGCTGCTGGCTCAGGTCCTAAGAACTGGCAGTCAGATGATGATGAATCTAATGCAGGATCCAGAGCAAGAGAGTGAGCTTTGCCAGAACACCCATATATATATATTGGCCACATCCCCAAGGAAACTCCCTCTACAACTGATTGGCTGATCACATCAGATCACAACATGGAAGATGACTACATCTTTACATAACTGCAAAATTACATCATCATGTAACTGCCAACATCATTACATAATTGCCAAACTACATCATTATCTAACTGCCAAATCACTGATGATCCAGCAAAGTTGATGCACAACCTTAACCATCACAGACATATATGTGCAGTATTGTTCATTGTGGTGTTTTTTATAAAAGTAAAAAAAAAAAAAGTAAATAAGTGAAATGCCCACAAGTATGGTTTTAGTTCAGCAATTTTCTGTATATTCATATAATTAGAAGACAACAAAGCCAAAATCATCTTGTAAAAGAATATTTATTTACATGGGAAAATATTTACAATATAAAAAAAAAACTGGGACACAAAATAATTTTTTCATTATAATGTCATTATGCAGAGAAAGTAATATGCTTAGAAAACAGTAGAAAGATGTATATCAAAATAGTAATAGTGGTTTTGGGGGATTGTGGGTGATACAAATCTTTTTAATGCTGTGCTTTTCCATTTTTTCCAAATTTTCTTGTCTATGCAAATGTTTCTAATTTTTTTAAATGTTAGGAAGTCCTGTCCCCCTTTCCCCGATTTCAGATAATGCTATAGGGCCATCCCAGCTCCAGAGCTCTTTGTGCAATTAGCTGAGGACTTTGTTGAAACTGCTTCATAGCCGATGTTCTCCATCTGACCACTCTTGCGTCCTTCACTCCCCATACAGCTGTCCATCCTGAGAGCATGCTCTAATCTTCCTACAGGGAAATTTCCACTTCAGACTTCACTTTTCAGGGAGGCTGACCTGGAACATCTACTGTTTGCTGGGCACTTTATTACTTCCAAAAGTCTTCTAATTTTACAAAAATCTTGGAATAAGAATTTTAGTTATTGATACCCCGATTTTGAACAAGAGGAAAACTGTGTTACAAGAGTTTATGTATTACTTGCAAAGGACATGCTTTTAATAACGGTCAGAGCCAGGATTTGAAAGCAGGTGTGTTTGGGTATAACAACCATGCTTTTTCCATTAAACCAATAGTTCTCTATAGTAAGTCTTGTGCTTTATTATTCTCGTGCTTTTCTTGCTCTCCTTGGTAGATAGCATATTCTTTGGCTGCAGGAATTTTGTCTTATTTATCTTTGAATCCACTGCAGGGTATTGCATGGTATCTTGCACATAATAGGTGTTCCATGTTTGTGGAATTGACTTGTACTAGTCAAGTCTTAAAATGTAGTTCTACTCCTGTTCCATAAGAAAGGGATTCCCTAGCAGAAAAAAATCATAATGTAGCAGTTGTAATTTATGTTTTGTGAAATAATTTCCTAAAAAATAAGATTAATTCTCTTCTCCCTTTCCCTTAATATTAGATAACAAAAAGCTATTTTCCAAAACTTTGCTTTTAATTACTAATGTAAGTTAATCAGTGAGATACAGTAAATGTATACTGAACTTTGATGGCAAATTTGGGTTCTGTATTATATCTCTGATTCAGACTTCTATAAAATCTAAGTTGTTGGAGAAGAGACTCTACCTGGGGTAGAAAAATGTAAGAAGAATATAGGTTTGTTTGTAATATTTAAGAATCGGACATGCACTAACACAATTACAGTTTTTGTGGCAGCAGATAGCGATGTCTGAAATGAAGTTTCCAGCATTCACCGGAATTTGTAATTGCATGTTGAATTTTCTTAAAAAGAAAATCTATCAAAGTTATCACTTTATAAAAAAATGCAAATGAAATAAATGATGGGTTATATTGCTGGAACAAATAATACTAGATTCAGGTTTAGATAGAAGGAAGAGGGCATCTGAAAATAAACTACAAAGGATATACAGAGGAAAAGTTTTCCTATCGACTAAATTCTATTTTTCTTGGACTGCCAGAGAGTCAGTGGTGTAAAAAGATATTACTAATAATGAAAAAGGACAAATTAATTAAAAATTGTTAAGCTCTAGTAAAAGGTCATAATGAATCTATAGAGTGTGTGATTGGTAACTGACCCCAACTATGGTATAAAGTGATTAATACAAAGGCTTGGATGTTCACTTAGTAGGTGAAGTACATAGTCGTCTAGGTGGGATGATTTCAGGGGCTGCCACCGCCATAAGTGGGTCAGATACCTTGAGTCCTAAAATTCCACTGTTAGGAATTCATCACTTCAGTTGATAATTTTGGATCCTATTAAATATGCATTTCCCTGAGAAGATAATACACATCAATTCTTCAATATAAATATGTCTTTCATTGGAGAGAAGCACAGAAATATACACCTGAAGGCCAGAAATATAGCTTCTGAGTAGAACAGACCCTAATATAGTTAGATATGGTTATGATAACTGTTGAACCTTAAGCCTGAGGTCTATAAAGTCTAGTCTTCAATTAATTTACTCTAGACTGCATCTTTATATTGTTTCCTTTTTTTTTTAGCCTTACTCTGGAAGTTCTTCAAACATTTCTCTGTAAAGTGTAAGCAACCATCTCCAAGCCTAGAAGATCCATTGCACTGATCATATTTTTCCCTGGACTCTAGTTCTTCCTTTGGAATGGAAATATTACAGTCTTTGAACCAGTCCTTTAAAATCAGAAAATGTGTGCACCAGGGTTGTATCTTTTTGCATTCAGTCTGTATGCTGAGCAAATAATTCAAGAAGCTGGACTATATGAAGAAGAATGTGGCATCAGGATTGGAACTAGACTTATTAACAATCTGCAACATGCAGATGACACAACCATGCTTGTTGAAAATGAAGAAGGCTTGAAGCACTTACTGATGAAGATTAAAGACTACAGCCTTCAGTCTAGATTACATGTCAACATAAAGAAAACAAAAATCCTCACAACTAGACCAATAAGCGACATCATGATAAATGGAGAAAATATTAAATTTATCAAGAATTTCATTTTACTTGGATCCACAATCAATGCCCATGGAAGTGGCAGTCAAGAAATCAAATGACATATTGCATCAGGCAAATCTGCTGCAAAAGACCTTTTTAAAGTGTTGAAATGCAAAAATGTGACTTTGAGGACTAGGGTGTGCCTGATCCAAGCCATGGTGTTTTCAATTGCCTCATATGCATGTGAAAGCTGGACAATGAATAAGGAAGAC
This sequence comes from Dugong dugon, assembly GCA_030035585.1. Lineage (NCBI taxonomy): Eukaryota > Metazoa > Chordata > Mammalia > Sirenia > Dugongidae > Dugong > Dugong dugon. The sequence continues at coordinate 158,387,476 of CM057464.1, forward strand.
CAAAGAAGCATTGATGTATTTGAGTTATGGTGTTGGCGAAGAATATTGAATATACATACAATGGACTGCCAGGAGAACAAACAAATCTGTCTTGAAAGAAGTCCAGCCAGAATGCTCCTTAGAAGCAAGGATGGTGAGACTTCATCTCATGTACTTTGGACATGCTATCAGCAGGGACCAGTGCCTGGAGAAGGACATCATGCTTAGTAGAGAGTCAGCAAAAAAGAGAAGACTGTCAAAGGCATGGACTGACTCAGTGGCTGCAACAGTGGGCTCAAACATAGAAATACTGCCTGGTCCTGCACCATTCTCATGATTATTGTTTTGCTTGAGCCCCATCATAAGTTGGGGACTACCTGTATAGAAGAAGACATGGGGTAGTGGCAGACCAACTTTTCTTTTTTCAAGATTTTGCCTTACATGGTTTGGATTAAGACGAGAGAGAGAAAGAGAGAGGGAAAGAAAAAGCGGGAGGAGGAGGGGAAGAAGAAGAAGAAAGAGAAGTTGAAGAAGGCGAAGGGGAAAGAGAGATTGATTCCAACTTTTGTCCCTTGTTCTTTGCTTTCTACTTTCTCTCCGCTTCTCCTGTCCTCACCCAGGACAGGTGTGCTTCTGCTAACAGGGGACTTAAACTAAGACTGGTTTTCCTAGAACTTAATTTGAACTACATTATTGGTTAATTGATTTTTGAAGGCTTGCCTGGTATTTGTGGCATCCACTTTTGGGTAAAGCTGCCTACACAAATCTGAACAACAAACACATAGGTGGCATTTTACAACAAATTGATTTAGAAATCAGGCACACAGTTATAGACACCATTTTAACTAGAGAAAGCATCTACTAAAGAAGTCAGCGGCCCATCAGACGATCTTAAATAACTGTATTAAGCAAGTAGAAAAGAATGGTGACCTCATTCATTTTACAGTCAGGGCATCCCCATGTGGCAGGGTGGGCCAAATGAAATGAGAAACGTGGGACTGGTAAATATGTAGTAATTATTCAGTGTATAAAAACTTTAGCCATGGAAATACTTTCTCAATTAAGAATTGTAAGTGTAGTTTATAGGAGTTTAAATGATGCATATGCATTTTAGGAAAATGTACACACAGATATCAAATAAAACAAAGAAAATATTGCTCAACACACTCAGAAAAGCTACTTGTCGATATTATTTGAACTTTTAGATATATGCTATGTTCCTTGAGCCCTTTGGCTCCTCCAGCTTGTCCACTTGTTATTTATCTCCCCGACCCCGTATCCCCCCTCAAAAAGCCCCTTTGTCTTTTCATCCTCTTTTCTTAAAACCAGCTGCCATGAACTTGATTCTGACTCATGGCAACCCATGTGTGTCAGAGTAGAACTATGCTCCATAGGGTTTTCAATGGCTGATTTTTTTGGAAGTAGATCAACAGGCCTTTCTTCCAAAGTGCCTCTGGGTGGACTCAAACTTACAACCTTTCGGTTCGCAAAGGAGCTTGTTAACCATTTACACCACCCAGGGGACTCCCTTACACAGTAGAACAGGTTTAAAATTGCAGCCAGTAACTCTTTTCTTAGAGGGCTGTTTTCCAAAAGATAATTCTGTATTTTATTTCCTCATTCCTGTGTCTTTCTAGGGAAGATGGTGTGTAAGGATGCAGTTTTTTCTCCTCAAGTCCTTATCATTGTTAAAAGTGTACCAGATAGAGTTAGTGAGAGCCTTCCTTTCCCTGCATGAACTCTGCACTTGTTGAGGTTGTTTTCAGGCACAGTTTATGGTTGGTACAGAGAGGTTTAGAATCTTAACTGTGACATTACAAAGCATATGGAAACTGAAACTTCTGAAGGAAACTTTCTACTTCAGTTTTTGGCAAAGAAAATAGGACTGTGAGAGGAGAGGGAATTAGATCATGACATATGTTACTTAGCAAAAGAGGGAACTAGGGAAAATAAAATGAAAAAAACTTGGGAGACAAAATGCTGGTGTGACTTTCATACATAGGACCCTTCCTCTTTTTTTAGCTGGCTTCTAAACTACTTTTTACTATTCTAACTGCCTTTATGTTCTTCAGTACTTCATATATCATGAAACATAAGTTGAAGGCCATTTAGCTATTTATTTTGCTTGGAAGTTCTTTAATTTCAGAATTCTCTCGTATTCTTGCACTTATTTAGTCTGTTTGATCTTTAAGAAATTGACTAGATTCTTGGTGGCAATATATTTTTTTGTTTCCTGTTTTCACCTGGAATATACAGAAGAGGGAATATTATGATTCCTTTTTGGTGCTTTTTCAAAGTATAAATAACAAATACCTTGCAGATATAAACTCTAATGTTGTAATATAGTGGCTAAATATATCTGGCAGCAAGAAGGAAAACATAAAACTCTGGCACCCTAACTATAATATTTTATTTCTGAATGAAATTACATTTTCAAAAGAGTGAGCAATTATATTCCAATTATAAGACCAAGAACATAAGAAGGTTATTGTAAGCGAATATTTTAAGGAATATGAGAAATAGAAATCTGAATAAACTTTTTTTGGTTTCTCTTTATTACAGAAGAAAATAATTTTGTATATGCATTGAAAATTGTCCACTGAAACCAAATTTTACATCATAGTATGTAAAATGTATAGGATGCTGACAAAGATCAGTTTATTAACATTTAATTAATAGATTTTTCACAGAAATACAGAATAAAACATCAGTCAGTAAAAATACAGAATTCAAGTCATAAAAATTATTTTTAAAAATTTTATAAATGATCTTAGAATTCAGAAATTTGGTGCATATCAAAAATATATGTTGGGAAGAAATTCTATAATTTAAACTGTAAAATAAGGAAGATTATTTTTATAATCTTGGATTAAATTATATTTTGATAAAATATTTAGCTTTTTTTCTCTTATCTTTGCGCTATTATACATTTTAGAGTCTTCTTGTTATATAAGCTTGTTGTTGTTGTTGTTGTTGTTGTTAGGTGCCGTGGAGTCCATTCTGAATCATAGTAACCCTATGTGCAACAGAATCAAACACTGCCTGGTCCTGCACCATCCTCACAATCGTTGCTGTGTTTGAGACCATTGTTGCAGCCACTGTGTCAATCCATATCCTTGAGGGTCTTCCTCTTTGTCGCTGACCCTCTACCTTACCAAGCATGATGTCCTTCTCCAGGGACTGGTCTCTCCTGACAATATGTCCAAAGTATGTGAGACAAAGTCTCACCATCCTCCCTTCTAAGGAACATTCTGGCCGTACTTCTTCCAAGACAGACTTGTTTGTCCTTCTGGCAGTCCATGGTATATTCAGTATTCTTTGCCAACACCACAATTCAAAGGTAACAATTCTTCTTCAGGCTTCCTTATTCACTGTTCTGCTTTCCCACGTGTATGAGATGATTGAAAATACCGTGGCTTGGGTCAAGCGTACCTTAGTCCTCAGAGTGACATCTTTGCATTTTAACACTTTAAAGAGGTCTTTTGCAGCAGATTTGCCCAATGCAATACGTCCTCTGATTTCTTGACTGCTGCTTCCGTAGGCATTGATTGTGGATACAAGTAAAATGAAATCCTTGACAACTTCAACCTTTTCTCGGTTTATCAGGATGTTGTTTATTGGGCCAGTTGTGAGGATTTATGTTTTCTTTATATTGAGGTGCAACCCATACTGTAGGCTGTAGTCTCTGATCTTCATCAGTAAGTGCTTCAAGCCCTCTTCACTTTCAGCAAGCAAGGTTGTGTCATCTGCATATCACAGGTTGTTAATGAGTCTTTCTCCAACCCTGACGCCCTATTCTTCTTCATATAGTCCAGCTTCTCTGATTATTTGCTCAGCATACAGATTGAATAAGTATGGTGAAAGGATACAGCCCTGACAGGCATCTTTCCTGACTTTACTCCTTTGTTCTGTTCAAAGCACTGTCTCTTGGTCTATGTACAGGTTCTTCATGAGCACAAGTAAGTGTTCTGGAATTCCCATTCTTTGCAACGTTTTCCATAATTTGTTATGATCCACACAGTCAAATGCCTTTACATAGTCAATAAAATACAGATAAACATCTTTCTGGTATTCTCTGCTTTCAGCCAAGATCCATCTGACATCAGCAATGATATCCCTCGTTCCATGTCCTCTTCTGAATCTGGCTTCAATTTCTGGCAGTTCCCTGTCAAAGTATTGCAGCAACTGCTTTGGAATGCCAGCAAAATTTTACTTGTGTGTGATATTAATGATATTGCATTCTATTGGGTCACCTTTCTTTGGAATGGGCACAAATATAGATCTTTTCTGGTTGGTTGGCCAGGAAGCTATCTTCCAAATTTCTTGACACAGAACAGCAAGCACCTCCAGTGCTGCATCCGTTTGTTGAAACATCTCAGTTGGTATTCCATCAGTTCCTGAAGCCTTGTTTTTCACCATTCCCTTCAGTACAACTTGGACTTCTTCCTTCGGTACCATCAGTTCTTGATCATATACTAACTCCTGAAATGGTTGAATGCCAACCAATTCTTTTTGGTAGAGTGAACCTTAGCGGCCATTTTTTTCAACAAGAATATATTTTGCCTTTTGTCTATCCTAAATTTGAACTTTTATAGAGAAATGTTCCTCACATCCTAAAAAGACAGTCCATTCCAATTTTAGCAACTCTAATTGATAGAAAATCTACCTGACATTAATTGAAATCTATCTCTCTGAGATTTGAAACGCTTTACAGCCATCAGACATTCCCTTCCTGGAGTTTCTACTCTGTTGTGTTTCAGATTCTTTCTGACTGCATTTGCTTTAACTTTTTTCAGTGTGAAGTTCAATCTCCTTGTGAGAGAAGAAAGAAGCAAAATCAAAGTTGAGTGGTTCTACTTTTTCTGTGACCTTGAATAACAACTTCTTTGAGCAGGAGGACTTATTTTTCCTCATTTATTATCTTTATTTGTACATAAACTTAAAAAAAAAGTTTACTGTGTCTAATGTTCTAGAATAAGTCAAGGTGTCACCCGATACTTCTGCAAGGCACGCGAGTGCCATTGTTTTGGTATCTTAAAAAAAAAAAACTCAAATAACTCCACGTTGTTACTTTTCAAATGATAGGGTCGTTCTTTCAATTGCAGCAATAAGTGACATCTAGTTGTTTTTTCTTTTAAGTTACACTAAGCTTTAACACGATCTATACCAGACATTTCAATAACATCAAACTGCTGTCTTAGAGTGAGTGTTACAGATGGATTTGTGACCTTTTGTTTATTCCATGGGGTGATATAATTCAACACATGATGAATAAGGCTCAGGAGGTCTGGGTTCTGATCCTGGCCCTGGTGCTGTCTAACTCAGTAACCTTGGCATTCATAGTTACATCTCTTGAAAGCCAGGAATTTTCAGGTCTTTGGTTGCCATGAGTTGGGACTGACTTGAAGGCAACTGGTTTGGATTTTGGTTTAGTGCATCTTCTCTGACTTGCTGTTATTATGCTTTAAACTTTTTTCCCATTACTATCAAATGAGACTTTTCATATCCTGGAAGTTAGTTTATGGAGCAATTTCCCCTGGTACTAACTAGATCTCAGATTATGTTTACTTTACAGATCAAGAGCCCGTCCTCACAATATAGGACATAGCATCATTTATATTAAACATGAGTTTAGCCATATCTGACTTACTTTTCAGCTCTTAGTAAATATTATTAGCTTAGGAAACTGTTTCAGCATGGCATTATATAGCTTGAATTGCACAGATCAAATAGCTAATGATCTGATACTAATGCTCGTATTTCTTCTTAACCATGACTATTTTGTTTAGTATTTAATATAGGGGAAATAACGATTAAAAAGTTACATTTGTATTAAAGTTCACCATTTAATTTCATATACATCTGATCCTCCCTAAACCCTGTGATATAAGCAGAGCTGGTGTTTTTGACTCTTATGTTTAGACGAGGTCTTTGGGTGGCACAAACAGTTTGCTCTGAGCTACCAACTGAAAGTTTGGCAGTTTGAACCCATACAGCAGCACCACAGAAGAAAGGCCTGGTGCTAGGCTTTGATAAAGGTTACAGCCAAGAAAACCCTATGGAGCTCCATTCCACTCGTAACACATGGGGTCTCCGTGAGTCGGAACTGACTCGATGGCAATGGTTTTTTTTTTTTTTTTTTTTTTTTTTTAATATATATTTTATTGTACTTCAGGTGAAAGCTTACAGAGCAAATAGTTTCTCATGAAATAGTAGTACACATGTTGTTTTTTGACATTGGTTAACAACCCCACAACGTATTAAGCCTCTAAATTCTCAACCTTTTTTTTTGATGAAAATTACAGATGGCCAAAGATACACCGTTTCAAAAATTTCTACATTCACAGTTCAGTGACATTGACTACGCTCTTCCAACTGTGCTGTTATTCTCACTTAAGATGAAGGCTTACAGAAAAAATAGTTATTCATTTAACAGTTACTACACATGTTGCCCTATGACAATGGTTAACAATCTCACAGCACATCAAGAATATCCTTACTCCACCTTGTGTTCCCTATCACCAGGGGGCTTCCTTGTCCCCTTCTGTCTTCTGGACCTTGTCAGTGGACTATTGTACCTCTTTAGTCTCATTTGTTTATTTATTTATTTATTTATTCTTATTTTATTTAAACACCATTTCAAAACTTTTTACTTACACATTTAAGTGATATTGACTATGCTCTTCCAATTGTGCTGCCATTCTCGCCCAAGATGAAGGCTTACAGGACAAAACAGCCTCCCATTTAATAGTTACTACAAATGTTGCCCTATAGCAGTGGTCAACAATCTCACAATACATCGACAGTGTCCTTATTCAATTTGTGTTCCTTATCATCAGTTTCCTACTCTCCCTCTGCCTTCTGGCCCTTGTCACCGGACTCCTGTACATCGTTAGTCCCATTTAGTTTTACTGGGGTGTCCATTCCCAGGCTTAACATCGAACCTTGAAGGTAACTTCCCCTCTGAGCTGAAAGGGTGTCTGGGGGCCACACTCTCGAGGTTTCTCTAGTATTCTTTAGGCCAGTATATCTGGTCTTCTTTTTTTTTTTTTTTTTTTTTTGGGAGTTAAAATTATACTCTACATCCTACTCCAGCTCTGCCCAGAACCCTCTGTTGTGATCCTGGTCAGAGGAGTCGTTGGTGGTAGCCGGGCACCATCCAGCTGTACTGGGCTCAGTCCCGTGGAGGCCTTGGTAGCTGTGGACCATTAGTCCTTCGGACTAATCTTTTCCTTGTATCCTGTTCTCTTCGTTCTCCCTTGTTCCCGAAGGGATGAGATCAGTGGAGTATCTTAGATGGCCGCTCATAGGCTTTTAAGACCCCAGACACTACTCACCAAGGTAGAATGTAGAGCATTGGCAATGGTTTTTTTTTGTTGTTGTTGTTTGTTTGTTTTTTTGATGTTTAGATAAGGAAACTAAAACTTAGAAAAAGTGAATAAATGAGGAATACCCATAAACCTTCTTGAAATATTTCCTATTATAAAAGTTGTTTTTGTTAGATGTTGTCGAGTCAGTTCTGGCACACAGTGGCGCTGTGGGACGGTGTAGAACTGCCCCACAGGGTTTCCAAAGAGACACCGGTGGATTCGAAATGCTGACCTTTTGGTTAGCAGCTGAGCTCTTAACCACCGTGCCACCAGGGCTCCATTATAAAAGTAGCTAGCACTAAAATAGTTCTATGTTCCAAGGACCATTCTAAGTGCTTTATATGTATTAACTCATTTAATCTCACAGCAATATATGAAGTAGGTACTATTATTATCATCCCCATTTTACAAATAAAGAAACAGGCACAAAGTCACACTGTTATTAAATGGCAGAACTGGATTTTGTCCATGGCTTTATCTCTCATGTATTCACTGAGGCAAACATTTGTTGAGAGTATGATAAGTGCAAAATGCTATATTATGTACACTGAGAGCTGTGAGGCCAGCAAATATTTGAAGAGATAAACAAGACCATAACTAATAAAAATGAAGCTAGTGTGCAAATGTATAGAAGCTTTAAGTTTTCCGTTATTATGTAACGGGAAAATAGAATTCTGATGGTAAACCTTGGAAATCTATTGAAGGAGATAAGACTTTGTCTTAGTTAACAAGTACTTCTGTAAAACAAATACCACAAGTGAGTGACTTTAAATAACAGAAATTTTTTTTCTCACAGATCTGGAAACTAAAACTCCAAACCAGGGTCTTGGTCATGTCAATTCTTTTCTTGCTGGTAGTCCAGGATGTTCCTTGGTTCTGATTTAGAAAATAATATTGGCATCATTTATTCCCTGTCCTTGAGCATAGAGCATGTGACCCAGCTGGAGCTGGGCACACAAGGACTCACAAGGACACATCAACTGGGCCCTGAGGTGTAAAGACAATAACTAAAACAATCTTGGAAAATAGCTTTTAGGGAAACTTTCACATAAAGACAATCAAACAGAACACAAAAGACTTTCTGCTCTTATCTTTTTCTATTAGCATTTAGTGAATAGAAATTTGTTGGACCAATGAAGACCCTCCTGACTGTCATTACTGAAACCTGTACCAACGATTGTTAAGAAAGACGATTCAAAATGTAGGATCACAGTTTCTAGCCAATCTGAAAAGCCTGAACTTTCAATGGTTTTGCCCATTTGTAATGTTAATATACGCTGATAACTCTGTAATGGCCTTTGGACTCGGGCAGACATGGCTGTGGCAGCATGCTTGTCCATTTTACCACTTCTGCCCTTTTTGAATATACGCCAAATAAAACTTTCTTTTTGCTTTACTCAACTTTATGATGTTTCTTCCCCTACAACAGTTCCTTGGAGTTCCTTTGCTTGTACACAGTTCTCACATGATGTCTGTCTTCTCCAGAGTGTGCTTGCATTTGTGTCTGATCTGCTCTTTTTACAACTCAAAAGTGATTAGGTTTAGGACACACCCGACACTAGTATGACCTCATTAACATAACAAGGAAAAACATATTTCCAAACAGGATTACAGCCACAGGTATAGGGGTTAGGATTCTAACACTTTTTTTTTTTTTTTTTTTTTTTTGGGAGGGGGACACAATTCAATCCATAACAGACTTGAATTAGTCTTTAAAGTTTGAGAACAACTTCGACAAGTGGAGGTCTGAGGATGAGCAGTAAGTAGGACAGCATGAGCAGAGGCCCAGAAAATGAGAATGGGCAGTGGTGAAAGGTGAGATTTCCCATGTGACTGAATTCAAGGGTGTAGGAGGGAAGCAGGATTTAGTGAGAGATAAATTTAGAAACATAGCCTGGAGCCAGATTGTGGTGAGCCTTGAATGCTAAACTGAAAAGTTTTGGATTAATTCTATATGCAGCCTAGAGCTAGTGAAGGTTTTCAAGGACATGTGTTACATAATCAGAAAATTTTAGAATAATTTCTCTGGCAGCAAACCGTAGGATTAATTGGATAGGATGAGACTGACAAAAGGAAAGGAGTTAGGATGTCAATGCAATTGTCCAGGCAAAAAAGACACAGTGAGTGCCTGAGCTAGGCTAGTGACAATGTGAGTAGGGAGTCTGTTACTGAAGAGAAACCATCTCAGAAATAGGATCAACAAGATTTGACAAATGATTTATTAGGAAAATAAATGATAAGGAGAAATAAGAGATGACCTTACATTTTGTAGCCTGAACAGTGGAAAAGGCGACCTTAGTGGTGAGAGGAGGCATGGGAGGAAAGGGATTTGAAAGGAAAAATATGTTCAGTTTTTTGTTTGTTTTTGGTAAAAAAAATCCCTTTCCCCATAATCTTTCCTACTTTTGAATTTTAATGGTAAGTTCTGCACAGTTCGGTTAATTGTATCCTTATATGTGTTTATCTCCCAACTACCAACTGTCGGTTTGTGGTACTGTGGTGGCTTGCCTGTTGCTATGATGCAATAGCTATGTCACTGGTATTTCAAATATCAGTAGGGCCAGCAGAGCTTCCAGACTAAGACAGACTAGTGTCAGAAGAAACTGAGTCAAAAATAAAATTAATCTATGGGTTGAGGAGGAGCCCTGGTGGCGTAGTGGTTAAGAACTTGGCTGCTAATCAAAAAGGTTGGCAGTTTGAATCTACCAGTTGCTCCGTGGAAGCCCTATGGGGCAGTTCTACTCTGTCCTATATGGTCATTATGGGTTGGAATTGACTCAACAGCAGCAGCTTTTGTTTTTTGGTTTACAGGATGAGGAAGGAGCCGTGGTGGCACAGTGGTTAAAGTGCTACCCTGCTAACCAAAAGGTCAGCAGTTCGAATCCACCAACCTCACAACTGGACCAATCAGAGACATCATGGTAAAGGGAAAAAATATTGAAATTGTCAAGGATTTCATTTTACTTGGATCCACAATCACTGCCCATGGAAGCAGCAGTCAAGAAATCAAAAGACTTATTGCATTGGGCAAATCTGCAGCAAAAGACCTCTTTAAAATGTTAAAAAGCAAAGATGTCACTTTGAGGACTAAGGTGCACCTGACCCAAGCCAGGGTATTTTCAATTGCCTCATATGTATGGAAAAGCTGGGCAATGAGTAAGGAAGACAAAAGATGAATTGATGCCTTTGAATTATGGTGCTGGTGAAGAATACGGAATATACCATGGACTGCCAGAAGAATTAACAAATCTATCTTGGAAGAAGAACAGCCAGAATGTTCCTTAGAAGCAAGGATTGCGAGACTTTGTCTCACATACTTTGGACATGTTATCAAGAGGGACCAGTCCCTGGAGAAGGACATCATCCTTGGTAAAATAGAGGGTCAGCGAAAAAGAGGAATATCTTCAATGAGATGGATTGACACAGTGGCTCCAACAATGGGCTCAAACATAGCAACAATTGTGAGGATGGCACAGCACTGGGCAGTGTTTCGTTCTGTTATATATAGGGTCGCTATGAGTCAGAACTGACTCCAAGGTATCTAACAACATTCCTGACTCTCCTTTTCTGTTGCTCCTGGTAAATAAAGAACAATTGTTGTTCCTTGGATGGCGCTTGCAAGAAAGAAGCTTATTTTTGATTGACTTATACAATTTACTATTGAAAAGCTGTCAGGATTTAATTGATCAACAAGGGAGGCCTGATTTACAGGAAAGCTAGGCTTAAGATTCAGTAAAGATAGTCTTAGCGACGTTGTCCACTGGACCACTGACGCCATTTTATCAACCACTTTCTGTTTTGATTTCATTTAACACTAAGAAGAAAGGCCTAGTGATCTACTTCCAAAACTTAGCCAGTGAAAATCTTACGGATTACAGTAGAATATTGTCCAGTATAGTGCTGGAAGATAAGCCCCCTATACTGAAAAGCACCCCAAATACACAGTGGCCACAACAAGGGACTCTAGCATACTGAGGATCATGAAGACAGTACAAAACTAGGCAACGTTTTGTTCTGTTGTACATGGGGTTGCCATGAGTCAAAGCAGACTCAACGGCAACTAGCAACAAGAACACATCTTCCATATTATATGATTGCCCATAGTCCATGTGTGTATTGGAACTTTGACTACCTGGTTAAATTTGAATCTGCTTGTCATTATTTTAAAAAAACTCTATGATCATCCTAATAATCCTTTATTAAAACACAAATAAATACTTCTGTCAAGTATTGATATAAATTTGAAAATGATTGGTAAGGGGATCAATAGTTGAGTGATTTTCTGAAATGTGATTAACATTCTAGTAAAAGGAAGGAATTCTTAGATGCAAAATCATGATTTGGTTCTGACTTACATTATTCTTATGGAGGATCCTGTAATGGTTTTTCTATGTGTCATTCATTATATTATGTCAAAAATGTTGCAGTTTCAGGATTCAGTAATTTCTAATGAGTAGCCCTTTTGATTATACTAACAGCATTCTACTCAAATATTTCAGTGGATAATATTTCTAAACTTTTGTCTGTATGTTTTTGTACTCATTAACTACATTTAAACCAGTGTTAATCTGGGAACTTCGCAAGACTTGACCCAGTATTTTTGACGTCTTTTAAACTGGTGGCACACCCTTTGCATGATGTATTTTTCACTGTTTAAAACTGCCTTTTTTTTTAAGATATTTTGAAAAAGTTTATTTTTATTTCTTTCTGTCATGATTTTACTTTTTTTTATAATTATTTATAATATGTACTTACTTGTATCTTTTTTTTTTTTTTTTTTTTTTGCCAGTTCATCATCAGTAAGTTATTCAGTAAAGGAAGCTTAAAATTTTTATGTCCTTTAAGATGTATTCTACCTTCACACATCCATCCCATCAAAACTGGATCTAAGACAAAGGGACACACTCCAGGAAATTAGTCAGAATATCCTTGCAATTGTATTACTGTTTAAAAAAATCTGCTAGTTTTCCCTCTTGGTCTTTCCCTAACGTGGCCCTTCTCCGCAGCAAATTATACTTCCTACCCCACTAAATTCAGACTTGGCCACATACCTTGCTTTGACCTGTGAAATGTATGTGGAGGCAACATGTTGCACTTTCAAGTAGAATCTTGAAGAGTCATTGCCTACTTCCTCCAACTTTTGTGTCCTCTGTTCCTTTAGACTAGCATATCACAGATAGGGTCTGAACTTTACCCTTGGTCTCAAAGTACACTTGTAGTAGAACCTCAGTCAGTCTGTAACCATATGATGTGAATGAGATATAAACCTTTTCTACTGGAAGTTGCTGGAATTTGGGAATTGTTTATTAACTGATGCTATGGATTGAACTGTGTCTCCTAAAAATTTGTGTCAACTTAACTAGGTCATGTTTCCCAGTATTATGTGATTGTCCAAGTTTTTGTCATCTGATGTGATTTTCCAATGTGTTGTAAATCCTACTTCTATGATGTTAATGAGGCAGGAGTCAATCTACAAGATTAGGTTGTGTTTTAAGTCAATCTCTTTTGAGATATAAAAGAGAGAAGTGAGCAGAGTGACATGGGGGGACCGCATACCACCAAGAAACAAGAGTCAGGAGAAGAGCATATCCTTTGGACCCAGGGTCTCTGCACTGAGAAGCTCCTAGACTAGGGAAGATTGATGACAAGGAACTTCCCCCAGAGCCAACAGAGAGAGAAAGCCTTCCTGGAGCTGGCACCCTGAATTCGGACTTCTAGCCTCCTAGACTGAAAGAGAATAAATTTCTCTTGTTAAAGCCATCCACTTGTGGTATATAGCAGCACTAGATAACTAAGACAACTAGTTAAAAACAAGCAAAAAACAATTGCCTTAGAGCAGATTTTGACTCATGGCAACCCCATGTGTGTCAAAGTAGGGTCTTCAGTGGCTGATTTTCATTAGTAGATCGCCAGGGTTTTCTTCTGAGGCATCTCTCGCTGGACTCAACCCGTCAAACTTTTGGCTAGCAGCCGGGTGCATTAACCATGGCACCACCTAGTGATATTATATTTAGCTTGAATTGACTAGTACAAATAACTCTGCGTTCCTGATTCTTATTATCTCTTCATTTTGTTATAGGTCATTGTAGACATTTTCCTATATAAATATTAGTGTATTTTTTATTAAATGGTATAATGCCATAAAATAATTGTTGCAACCTTAAAAATTCTTTTTGTCTGTTAATAGTGTATTGTGACCATTAAACCAAATGACTGAGTATCTAATTGTGTCTTTAATCGTTGGAGAGTGTTATATTTATGAAAGGTGGTATAGTGTAGTGTTTAAGAGTACAGTCTCTGGGATCAGATTTCCTGGGTTCAAATCACTGCCCTACCGCATACTAGCTGTGTGATCATAAGTAAGGTATTAAATTGATTTGTGACCTCAAGTAAGAGACTTATTTGACCCAAGATATAAAATAAAAAAACAACGGACCAAACGTGCTGCTGTCGAGTTGATTGCAATTCATGGTGACCCCATGAGTTACAGAGCAGAACTGCTCCCTCAGGTTTTCTTGGCTGTAATCTTTCCAGAAGCAGATTGTCAGGGTTTTCTTTTGTGGTGCTGGTGGATGGGTTTGAACCACCAACTGTTAGGTTAGTTGTTGTTGTCAGTGTTCGGTGTCGTTGAGTCAGCTCCGACTCTTAAGGACCCCGTGTATAACAGAATGAAATGTTGCCCAGTCCTGCACCATCCTCACAATCATTGCTATGTTTGAGCCCATTGTTGAAGCCACTGTGTCAAGACACGTCATTAAGGATCACAGGTTAGCAGTCAAGTACAAAATGTTTGTGCCACCCGAGAATCTAGATATGATAAACCAATCCTTTATTATTGAATTTTTTTCATTTTTTTCATTATAAAAAAAATGATGAATAACATCATTGACACCACCATCTCCCTCACTCCCATTTCTGTCTTAACCCAATTTCTTACAAACCCTGATGATTTTAACTTTTAAATATCTTTTATATTTCTCCTTATATCTAGTACTACCACTACCATTTAGTCCAGTTTATTAATGCTTTAATCTCCTGCCTGAAGTCCTAGCCTACTTTCGTCTATTCTTATTCTCTTCTAATCTACTTTCCATACAGTAACCAGAATAATCTTTCCAAACTGTAAATATTATCATTCATTCTTATGCTTAAAACTCTTTGATGGCTTCTAGTTTTTCTTAGACTAAAGACAAATGTTCTTAACAAGACTTACCTGTCTTCTTGATCTGGCCTATGCCTCCCCAGCTTCATTTCTTCCCACTTTCCCTCATGGTGTCTCTGTTCTATTTCTGAAAAAACATAAAAAAGGGAGAAAAATCATAAATGTTCTAAATTTTAAATGGGAAAGGTGACACTGTTGTTTATTAGTCTTTGTCAATTTATAGGAAAAATATTACTAAAATGGATAATTTTGGAGAAAAATACAAACCACTAAAATATAATCAAGAAAAAATAGGAAATCAAAATACACTAATATTCATGAAGAATAATTTTTTTAAATGATCAGATTATTACCTTGAAGCTGGCTCTAGGGGTAGATGGATTTACCAGTGATTTACTTAATCTTCAAGAAACCATTGCTTTCCTTGCAATTTGTTATAGAATACAGAAATAGTATGGAAAGCTATCCAATGCATCTTATAAAGCTAACCTCACAATTCCTAGCCTCGTACCTATAAATGTGACCTTATGTGGAAATAGGGTCTTTGTAGATGTAATTAAGATGAGGCCATACTGGATTGGGGTGGGCTCAATTCAGTAAGACTGGAGTTTTAATAAGAAGAGAAGAGACATAGATATACAAGGAGAATGACTTGTGATAACGGAATCAGAGACTGGAGTGACATGTCTATAAACCAAGGAACCACCAAGGATTGCCAGAAACTATCAGAAGCTAGGAGAAAGGCATAGAACAGATTCTTCCCTAGAGCCTTCAGAGAGAGCATGGTCCTGTGGACACCTAGATTTTTGCCTTCTGACCACCAGATCTGTAAGAGAATAAATTTCTGCTGTTTTTAAGCCACCTAGTTTGTGGTACTTTGTTAAGGTCGTCCAGGGAAACTAATACACCATCCCTCACTCCTGATTCCCGGGATAACTTCCCAAAACAAAACACCTATATAGAAACTCTCTTCTCAGACTCTGCTTTTAGGGATATTAAGATAAGAACTAAATATTTCAGTAACTATTTGATCCATTTTAATGTGCCCTTGTGACATATCAGCAGGTTTTATCTACATAAAGACATCAAAGAAGAAGAAAACCTAAATATTGAAATTTTATTTTTATTCAAAATCAGCAATTAATGTTGTTGGCTTACAAACTGGAAAAAAAAATTAAAAAATAAAGATTTCTCTGTAAATGACTGATTTTTGGTTTGACACCAATCTGCTTTGGATTTATTTCTGTGTTTTATGCTATATACAGAAGATGGAATTATTTTCATATGAAATTCATTTTGGAAGAGAGAAGGAGTGTAAAATTTAAACAAGTTTTTCATATGGATATATATTTTCCAGTTCAGATAGAGCATGGACTTTTTTTTCCCCTGTTATATGAGCTTTGAAGTTCCCTCCTTGTGACCCACTACCAATCTATCTACTTTACACAAAACATATTTGAGTAGACATCTATTCCAAGAGGGTCAGTAATAGTGCTTCTATGGTAAAAGTATTTCCTCATGATGAACTATATATTGGGGCAAAAGAGACAGGGGATAAGAATTGTAGCCGTTAAAAATAGGCACATAAAAAAATTTTGCTATTGCAAAATTTATACCTTCATATGTTCTACTGAATAATCACTCTTCCATTTAACATTTCTAATTTGCTTTATATTTTTAATCTTCTAGCCTTTTTTATTAATATTTATTTTTTTAACTTTTACCTTGTCCATTTATTATTTATTAAACTTTAGATGGTTTACAGAACAAACTAGCTTCTCATTAAACAGTTAGTACACATATTGTTTTATGACATTGGTTAACAACCCAATGATATGTCAACACTCTCCCTTCTCAACCTTGGGTTCCCTATTTCCAGCTTTCCTGCCCCCTCCTGCCTTCTAGTCCTTGCCCCTGGGCTGGTGTGCCCCTTTAGTCTCGTTTTGTTTTGTGGTCCTATCTAATCTTTGGATGAATGGTGGACCTCAGGAGTGACTTCATTACTGAGCTAAAAGGGTGTCCAGGGGCCATACTCTCGGGGTTTCTCTATTCTCTGTCAGGCTAGTAAGTCTGGATTTTGTGTGTGTGTGAGTGTGTGAGTTAGAATTTTGTTACATTTTTCTCCATCTCTATCCGGGACCCTCTACTATGATGCCTGTAAGAGCAGTCAGTGATGGTAGCCGGACACCATCTAGTTGTGCTGGACTCAGTCTGATAGAGGCCGTGGTAGTTATGGTCTGTTAGTCCTTTGGACTAATCTTTCCCTTGTACCTTTACTTTTCTTCATTCTCCCTTGCTCCTGAAGGGGTGAGACCAGTGGAGTATCTTAGATGGCTGCTCACAGGTTTTAAGACCCCAGATGCTACCCACCCAAGTAGAATGTAGAACAATTTTCTTTATAAACTATGTTATGCCATTTGAGCTAGACGTTCCCTGAGACCATAGTCCCCACAGCCCTCAGCCCAGCAATTCAGTCCCTCAGGGAATTTGGATGTGTCTATGGAGCTTCCATGACCTTGCCTTGCACAAGTTGTGCTGGCTTCCCCAGTATTGTGTACTGTCTTACCCTTCACCAAATATCTTGTTCATTTAATTTTAAAATTTTATGATAAACGTTTGTGTAAGTATGTATCTTTATATATGACAAAAAATGTTTTTAAGAGAAAAGATGTTTTGTTAAATGAGTAAGTCAGCGATGGAATGAGGAGTGAAACTATTCTGTTTACGGATGTTATACTTAATAGTAACTTGCCCAACCTCATCTTTAACAATGGAAAGAGCCACAGCCAATGATCTGGAGACTGAGTTCTCATTTAGTCATCTCCGTGTCTGCCCGAAAGCTGCTGCATCAAAGCATATGGGACTTGTGTGGATCCTGGCAAATCAGATCAATAATACCTGGGCCTGCTTCACGTAAATGTTTGATCCTCCCACCATTAATTACCCAAGAAGACCCCCCTCTCCATCCAGCCCTCTAGTCTGACCTAGGTGCTCCTTACCAACACTGGTGGACAGAACAATGGTTCTCCCAAGGATGTTTACATCCTAATTCCTGAAACCGGTTACTTTATGGGGCTAAAGAATTTTGAAGATGTGATTAAATTAAGGATCTTGAGACGAGAGGTCTTCCTGGATTATCTGGGTGGAATCAATATAATTACGAGGGTTTTTAGGGAAGCAAGAAGCTCAAAGGTAGTAGTAGGAGGTGTGATGTTGGAAGCAACAAGTTGGAGTGATGTGAGGAAGGGGCATGAGCCAACGAATTCAGGTGGCCTTTACAGGATGAAAAAGGCAAAACAATGGATTCACCCCTCTAAATAGAGCCTCTAAAAGGAACCAGCCCTACTGACACCTTGGCGTTAGCCCCATAAGACTCATTTCAGACCTCTGATATTCAGAACTGTAAGAAAGTAAATTTGTGTTGATTTAAACCACTAAGTTTGTGGTAGTTTATTACTGTAGCAATAGAAAGCTAATACACTAACTTGACTCCAGTCTCCAGTTGATAAACTCAGCTCTGTTTGGTAAAATTCTAGACAACATGTCATAACAATGTTAAAAAGGCAGGTGTTTTACATGAAGAATCTTTCCCACCCTTCATACCTCAAACTACTTACTCCACCTAAACGTAAGTTCTCATAATAAAGAATATAGTTTGAAACACTTACAATGTCCAGACAGACAGAATGTAGACTCACAATTGTATATGAACGCTGATTCTATTCCTATGGAAAGTTTTGAAGTTCACACACACACACACACACACACACACACACAAATGCACACACACACACACACAAATGCACACACATACACACATATACCTGCATATATATACTCCATAATGGATAATATATATTAAAAAATATATGTGTTTTAATTATATACATACCACACGTACTCACGTACACGTGTACATATGTACACATGTGTGTATACATGTACACATGTATCATGTATACACATATACATATGTATATCTCCACCACTCCTCTGTCAGTTTGTCATGCTGTGGGAGCTTACATGTTGCTGTGATGTTGAAAGCTATGCCACCAGTATTTCAAATAATAGCAAGGTCACCCATGGTGGACAGATTTTAGCAGAGCTTTCAGACTAAGACAGACCAGGAAGAAGAACCTGACAGTCTACTTCTAAAAAAAATTGGCCAGTGAAAACCTTATGGATAGCAGCTGAACATTGTCTGATATAGTGCCAGAAGATGAGCACTTCAGGTTGGAAGATACTCAAACCAAGACTGGGGAAGAGCTCTCTCCTCAAAGTAAAGTCCACCTTAATGATGTGGATGGACTAAAGCTTTTGGGACCTTCATTTGCTGATGCGGTACGACTTAAAAATGAGAAGAAACAGCTTCAAACATTCACTAATAATTGGAACATGGAATGTATGAAATATGAATCAAAGCAAATTGGAAGTTGTCAGAAATGAATGAAACACTTGAAGATCAATATCCTAGGCATTAGTGAACTGAAATGGACTGGTATTGGCCATTTTGAATCAGACAATCATATGGTCTACTGTGCTGGGAATGACAAATTGAAGAGGAATGGTGTCCCATTCAGTGTCAAAAAGAACATTTCAAGATCTATCCTGAAATACAATGCTGTCAGTGACAGGACAATAGCCATATGCCTATAAGGAAGACCAGTTAATATGACTATTATTCAAATTTACTCACCAAACACTAATGCTGAAGATGAAGAAATTGAAGATTTTTACCAACTTATGCAGTCTGAAATTGATCAAACATGCAAACAAGATGCATTGATAATTACTGGTGATTGAAATGGGAAAGTTGGAAGCAAAGAAGAAGGATCGGTAGTTGGAAAATATGGCCTTGGTGATAGAAATGACACTGGAGATCACCAGATAGAATTTTGCAAGACCAACAACTTATTCATTGGAAATACCTTTTTTCAACAACATAAACAGCAGCTATACACATGGACCTCACAGGATGGTATACACAGCAATCAAATCAACTACACTTGTGGAAAGAGAAGATGGAGAAGCTCAATACCAATAGTCAGAACAAGACCAGACACTGACTACAGAACAGGCTATCAATTGCTCATATGCAAGTTCAAATTGAAGCTGAAGAAAGTTAGAACAAGTCCACAAGAGCCAGAGTATGACCGTGAGTATATCCCACCTGAATTTAGAGACCATCTGAAGATTAGACTTATTGCCATGAACACTGGTCACCAAACACCAGACCAGTTGTGGGATGATATCAAAGACATCATACATGAACAAAGCAAGAGGTCATTAAAAAGACAGAAAAGAAAAAAAAATAGACAAAAATAGATGTCAAAAAAGACGTTGAAACTTGCTCTTAAACATAGAGTACCTAAAGAGAAAGGAAGAAATGATGAAGTAAAAGAGCTGAACAGGAGATTTCAAAGGGAAGCTCAAGAAGACAAAGTAAAGTATTAGAATGAAATGTACAAATACCTGGAATTAGAAAACCAAAAGGGAAGAAAATGCTCAGCATTTCTCAAGCTGAAAAAATTCAAGCCTGAAGTTGCAATTTTGAAGGATTCAATTGGCTAAAAATTAAACGGCACAGAAAGCATCAAAAGAAAATAAGAGTCACTGTATCGAAAAGAATTAGTCAACATTCAACCATTTCAGTATATAGCGTATGATAAAGAACTGACGGTACTGAAGTAGGAAGTAATCCAAGTTGCACTGAAGTCATTGGTGAAAAACAAGTCTCCAGGAATTAACAGATACCAACTGAGATGTTTCAATAAATGAATGCAACACTAGAAGCACTCAATCGTCTATGCCAAGAAATTTGGAAGACAGCTACCTGGCCAACTGACTGGAAGAGATCTATATTCCTGCCCATTCCAAAGAAAGGTGATCCAAATTATCAAACAATATCATAATATCACATACAAATAAAATTATGCTGAAGAGAATTCAAAAACGATTGCAGTAGTATAACAACAGAGAATTACCAGATATTCAAGCTGGATTCAGAAAAGGATATGGAAGGAAGGATATCATTGCTGATGCCAGATGGACCTTGGCTGAAAACAGAAAATACCAGAAAGATGTTTACTTGTGTTTTATTGACTATGCAAAGACATTTGACTGTGTGGATCATAATAAATTATGGATAACATTGCAAAGAATGGGATTTTCAGAACACTTAATTGTGCTATGTGGAACCTGTATATAGACCAAGAGGCAGTTGTTCCAACAGAACAAGGGGATACTGCATGGTTTAAAGTCAGGAAAGGAGTATGTCAGGGTTGTATCCTTTCATCATGCTTATTCAGTCTGTATGCTGATCAAATAATCTGAGAAGCTGTACTGTATGAAGAAGAACAAGGCATCAGGATTGGAGGAAGACTCATTAACAATCTGCATTATGCAGATGACACAACCTTGCTTGCTGAAAATGAAAGAGGACTTGAAGCACTTACTGATGAAGATCAAAGACTGCAGCCTTCAGTGTACATTATACCTCAACATAAAGAAAACAAAAATCCTCGCAACTAGACTAATAAGTAACACCAAGATAGAAAGAAAAAAATACTGAATTTGTCAAGGATTTCATTTTACTTAATCCACAATCAACGCTCATGGAAACAGCAGTCAGGAAATTAAATGATGCATTGCATTGGGCAAACCTGCTGTAAGAGACCTCTTTAAAGTGTTAAAAAGCAACGATGTCACTTTAAGGACTGAGGTGAAAATACCCAAGCCATGATATTTTCCATTGCCTGATATGCATGTGAATGGTGAACTATGAATAAGGAAGACTAAAGAATTGGTGCCTTTTAATTATGGTATTGGTGAAGAACACTGAATATACCATGGACTGTCAAAAGAATGAACAAGTCAGTCTTGGAAGAAGTAAAGCCAGAACCCTCCTTAGAAGCGAGATTGGCAAGACTTCATCTAGAGTACTTTGGACATGTTATCAGGAGGGACCAGTCCCTGGAGAAGGACATCATGTTTAGTATAGTAGAGGATAAGTGAAATAGAGGAAGTCCCTCAATGAGACAGACTGCCCCAGTGGCTGCAACAATGGGTTCAAACAAAGCAACGATTATGAGTATGGCACAGGAACAGGCAGTGTTTTGTTCTGTTACACATAGAGTTGCTATGTATATATATATGTATATATACGTATACATATATGTATATATATACATATACACACACACATATACATGTATGGGTCCCTGGCACAGTGGCTAAAAGTGTTCAACTGCTAACAGAAAGGTCGGTGGTTCGAATCTGCCAGCCACTCCTTGCAAACCCTATGAGGCAATTCTCCTCTGTCCTATAGGGTCACTATGAGTCAGAATTGACTTGATGGCAATAGGTTTGGGTTTTTCTTTTTTGGTTTATATATATATATAAATTAAACTAAGAGGAAAAAACCCAAACCAAAACAATTATCAACTTCCATATAGATACCATGTTACCAATCACTTCTTTTAAACCAGTATTTCCAGAGAGCAATTTGGCAGTGCCTATCAAAATTAAAATGTGTACATCTTCTAACCTACCAATTCAAAGCTTAGAAATTTATTCTAAAGAAATACTTTAAAAAATGTTTAAAGATATATGATTAATGCTAATTGCAGCACATTGTCTTATAAGAATAAATTGAAAACATACTTATCATTATTTAGATTACGGCTTATTTCATCAAAAGCAGAGGGAGAAATTAGAATGTACTGGCATAGAAGTATATCCATGATATATTTTTGAGTGATAAAAAGTAAATTTTAGATTAAAATATATTATATGAGGCATAAAAATATACATACATTTAGGTGTAGTATAAGAATTTTTTCAGACACATAAATTGCATCAATACTTTAAAAAATATATTAAAGATTAAAATATATAGCTAGCATCAAGAGCAGAGGAAAAGAAACTTTTAAGCTAATGGATTGTAATTTCCATTTCAAGAGTTAAAGTACTCTGCTATTTGTCTTTTTTTTTTTTTTTTTAAAGAATAGGAAGAAATAGATTCTCCTTTTTGTACTAGAGAGTTTAGGAAAATGTTACATCTCTGAGAAACACCTTGAACATTTTAGTCTGTTGATTTTATCAAATGTCATAAATGAATACTTTTTATTTGTTGAAAACATATGATTTCTTTCTCTGCTTTTGAGCTTCAGATGTAAGAACACAGTCAAACTGTCTTTTTTGGCAGGGTTGAGATGCAAAGTTTTTAAGAACTTCTACTGAATAAATGGTTTTTTTCCCCCCCGATAACTTTATAGGTGAGCTGCTCCTTTACATAAGCCAGCTTTTTAAAATTTAAGGGAAAACAAGTAAATACAATTTCAGATTTTTTTTTTTCTTTCAGGGCAGGAGTAAACATGACTAGAGTGATACCACGTGCCAGTGTGTCTCAGTGATTTTAGAATATTACCTCTTTTAATGCTCATGACCACTTGTTGGGGCTGGAATCATTACTCACACAGGCTCCAGGAAGCCCAAGGTCACCTTGCCATATGTTCTGACACAGGGTCTGTTTTCTTTCCCTATACCAAAGGACATGAAAACATTATTTGGTTTTAAGCAGTCTATTAGTGAAATTATTATTTTTTCAATCTCATATTTGGTAAAACTGAGCCATTGTCTTGGGCAAGTCCTCTAAGGAAGTTTGTGTAATCACAGAGTACAGCCATTTAAAACATCTAAATGATGTTTTAACTATGCTTGTAAAATTTTATTGCTCTAAAAAAATAAGGGTGCAATTTCAAATATGTACCTTGAGCATTTTCTTCCTCTTCTTTTTTTTTTTTTTAAAATAATATTTTATTGTGTTTTCGGTGAAGCTTTACACATCAGTTTAGGTTCCCATTCAACAATTTCTACACAAGTTGTTCAGTGGCATCGGTTACATTCTTTACAATTCATGAACATTCTCAGTATTTCTGTTCTGGTTGTTTCTTTTCCATTAATCTAGTTACCCTGTCTCCTTACATTCTTATCTTTGTTTTAAAGTAATTGTTGCCAGTTTGGTCTCATATAGATGATTTTTTAAAGGAGCACAGTACTCACAGGTGATATTCTTTATTTTGTGAGCCAATCTTTTTTTAGCTAAAAGGTGACCTCAGAGGTGAGTTTCAGTTCAAGGTTTAAATAGTGTTTCAGGGCAATAGTCTCAGGGAGCTCTCCAGTCTCATCTGGTCCAGTAAGTCTGGTTTTTGTTTTGTTATTTTTAGGTATGTGAAGTTCTGTTCCACATTTTTCTTCCATTCTATAAGGGTCCATCTGTTGTAGTAGCTGGATACCATCTAATTCTTCTGGTCTCTGGATAGATGCGGCTGTGGTTCATGTAGGCAATTGGTCCTGTAGACCAGTTTCTTCTTTGAGACTTAGAGGTTTTTTGTTTTTTGTTTTTTCTTTCTCTTTTGCTCAAAACAAGTAGAGATCAGTAGTTGTATCTTAGACGGCTGCTCACAGGCTTAAAGACACCAGACATTACTCACTAAACTAGGACGTAGAAGAGCATTTTCCTCTTAAAGACTATCATTTGACATTTAATCTTAGGTGCTAGGTGATTAGAACTTTTTAGCTATTCTTTATGCCAAGTCTATATCTATCAAAGTCTGAATTCAGGCATATACCATGGATATAATTTGATATTTTTAGACAAATCTCATAACTGATTCTTTGAATACTAACCATTGAGATATTTTCCTGCATATTTTAGATTTTACGTTTGTGTTGTAGTTGGATAAGCACCTAGATGAAATTTAACCAGAGTCTGTAAACAATTGAGAACATTATTAGAGTGATATGAATAATAACAAAGCTCCTTTTATAGGCACTGACTGCCCACATTTATCAAGGAGCTACTGCCTAATATGGGTTAGAAACTCCTAAAGCATACTGTTGGTATGGACAGGACTAAAACTCCCTGCTCTTAAGGGTCTCACAAGTTAGATGGGAGAAAACCTTCTGAGCACCTACTATGTACTAGGCACTATCCTAGGTACTTCTAATATTTGATCATTTAAGCCTCACAATAGCCTGCCTTTGGACAGGATTTTTCCATTTCCTAGAATGTGCTTGCTCTTTTTGGTCCCTTGGAAAATTCCCATTGGCTTCAGTTAGGATCTTGCTGAGATAGTTTCTCTATGAATTCTTCCTTGACCTGCCTCCACTCACTAACCGCACATCTCCAACCCCCTACAGAATTACACTTCCCATCTCTTAACTGTTTCTCATTTACTTGCATGATACAAATCACACTGAACTGAAATTTCATGTTTATTTCTCCCGGATCCAAAAGTTAGCTCTCTGAGAAAAAGAATTTTGGTTTGTTTTCTTTATTCAAATTACCCTCCGCCACACACAAGCACACATTACTCCACTTGATTAATCACTCAGATCCTTAAAGGATAACCACCTGATATTACTCATATCTGTTCTCATCCCCACTGCCAGTACCTCGGTTCAACATCTGAAAATTCACTTCCTTCTAGGAAGCTTCCTGATTCCCCAGGCTGATCCGCGTGACCACGACCCTCTTTGGTGACGCATTCACCTTTGTATGTACCTTTGTGAATGTTCATCACCGCCTTCTGAGGTCATCCATTTATTCTCCTGACTCCTCCACCAGACAATGGGATAAGAGCTGAATCTCATTTGATTTTGTCTCTATCTGGATGGTAACTGAAGCCTTGTGGGCACTCTGTATTTGTCAAACTAAACACTCTCCTTACTGTACTCAATTAAAAAAATCAACTTTATTGAGATATAATTTGCATAGAGTAAAATTTAGACAAATGTACTGGTAGAAAATTTTTGACAAGCATATATGTCTGTACACCCATCACTCCAACCAAGATACAGAACATTTCCATCTTCCAAGAAGTTCCCTTACGCCCTTTTGTAGTCAGTCTCCCCATCCACCTCTCACTCCAGAAACAAGGCTCTCTTTCCTATTGCTATAGAGCAGTGTTGCCTATTTTATAACTTCATATAAACAGAACCAAACAATATGTACTCCTTTCTCTAACTTTTTTCACTCAGCTTACTATCCATGAGATTCATACATGTTGTCATATGTAGAAGCAGTCAGTAGTATTCCATTATAAATGAATCTTGATCACATGTTTGATCAATTTGAGACTGCAGAAGTTGGTAAAAATCCTCAATTTCCTCATCTTTGGCATTAGTGGTTGGTGCATAAATTTGAATAATAGTTGTATTAACTGGTCTTCCTTGTAGACTTATGGATATTATCCTATCACTGACAACATTGTTCTTCAAGATAGATCTTGAAATGTTCTTTTTAATGATTAATGCGATACCATTCCTCTTCAATTTGTCTTTCCCAGCAGAGTAGACCGTATGACTGTCTAATTCAAAATGGCCAATATCAGTCCACTTCTGCTCACTAATGCCTAGGATATCGATCTGTATGCATTCCATTTAATTTCCGATGACTTCCAGTTTTCCTAGATTCATACTTTGTATATTCCACATAATGATTATTAATGGATGTTTTCAGCTGTGTCTTCTCATTTTGAATCATGCCACGTCAGTAAATGAAGGTCCTGAAAGCTTGACTTCATCCACATCATTAAGGTCGACTCTACTATGAGGAAGCATCTCTTCCCCAGTTGCCTTTTGAGTGCCTTCCAACCTGAGGGGCTCATCTTCCAGCACTATATCAGACAATGTTCCTTTGATATTCATAAGGTTTTCAGTGGCCAATTTTTTCAGAAGTAGAACATCAGTTCCCTCTTCCTAGTCTGTATTAGTCTGGAAGCTCCGCTGAAATCTGTCCACTATGGGTGACCCTGCTGGTATTTGAAATGTGACATAGCTTCCAGAATCACAGCAACACTCAAGCTCCCACAGTACAACAAACTGACAGATGCATGGTGGATTATCGATCACGATGCGCTGATAAATGACACCAGAGATAGCATGATAGAATTTTGCAAGACCTAACAACGGTATTCAATTGTGTGAATATGCCACAACTTTTTTATCCATTCACCTGTTGATGGACTTTTGGGTTGAACCTAGCTTGGTTATTATGGACAAATATGCCAGGAATATTCATGCACAAACTTACAAAAATGAACATATGTTTTTTTTTTTTCTTTCCTTGTGGATAACTGGGTAACACAATAAGCATAGATTTAATTTATAAGAAACTTCAAAATGTTTTC
The DNA here is from genome assembly GCA_030035585.1 of Dugong dugon. Lineage (NCBI taxonomy): Eukaryota > Metazoa > Chordata > Mammalia > Sirenia > Dugongidae > Dugong > Dugong dugon. The sequence goes on from CM057464.1 coordinate 158,414,181, forward strand.
CAACATGTTTGCAGTATTTCACACTCCCATCAGCAATGTAGGAGTATTCTAGAGCTCCATACCCTCTTCAAAATTTGGCATTACTGGGCTTTCTAATTTTAGCTATTCTGGGGGGAGTATGTTATTGTTAGGTGCCATCGAGTCAGTTGACTCATAGCGAACTTATGTACAACAGAAGGAAGTTCATCATCCTCATAATTGAGTCCATTGTTGCAGCCATTGTGTCAATCCATCTCGTTGAGGGTCTTCCTTTCTTTCACTGACTTCTACTTTACCAAGCGTGATGTCCTTCCCTAGGGACTGAGCTGTCCTAATAACATGTCCAAAGTATGTGAGACATAGTCTCGCCATCTGTGCTTCTAAGAAGCATTCTTGTTGTACTTCTTCCAAGACAGATTTGTTCCTTCTTTTGGCAGTCCATGGTATATTCAATATTCTTTGCCAACACCACAATTCAAAGGCATCAATTCTTCTTCGATCTTCCTTATTCATCATCCAGCTTTCAAGTGCATATGAGGCTATTGAAAATACCAAGGCTTGGGTCAGGTGCACCTTAGTCTTAAGAGTGACATTTTTGTTTTTTAACACATTAAAGAGGTCTTTTGCAGCAGATTTGCCCGATGCATTACATCATTTGATTTCTTTACTGCAACTTCCGTGGGCATTGACTGTGAATCCAAGTACAATGAAATCCTTGACAACTTCAATCTTTTCTCCATTTATCATGATATTGCTAAGTGGTCCGCTTGTGAGGATTTTTGTTTTCTTTATGTTAAGGTGTATCCATACTGAAGGGTGATAGTCTTTGATCTTCATCAGGAAGTACTTCAAGTCCTCTTCACTTTCAGCAAGCAAAGTTGCATCGTCTGCATATTGAAAGTTGTTAATGAATCTTCCTCCACTCCTGATGCTGTTTTCTTCATATAGTCCAACTTCTTCTGATCATTTGCTCAGCATACAGATTGAATAAGTATGGTGAAAGGATACAACCCTGACAAACACCTTTCCTGACATTAAACCATGCAACATCCCCTGTTCTATTTGAACGACTGCCTCTTGGGTCTATGCACAGGTTCTGCATAAGCACAATTAAGTGTTCTGAAATTCCCATCCTTGGCAATCTTATTCATTATTTGTTATGATCCACACAGTAGAATGCCTTTGCATAGTCAATGAAACACAGGTAAACATCTTTCTGGTATTGTTCTCTGCTTTCAGCCAAGATCCATCTGACATCAGCAATGATATCCCTCATCCCATGACCTTTCTGAATCTGGCTTGAATTTCTGGCAGTTCCCTGTCAATGTACTGCTGCAACTGCTTTTGACTGATCTTAAGCAAAATTTTACATGTGTGTTATGTTAATGATATTGTTTGATAATTTCTGCATTCTATTGGAGACGTATTCTTTGGATGGGCACAAATATGGATCTCTTCCAGTTGGTTGGCCAGGTAGCTAGCTGTCTTCCAAATTTCTTAGCATACACAAGTGAGCCCTTCCAGTGCAGCATCTGTTTGTTGAGGCTTCTCAGTTGGTATTCCATCAATTCCTGAAGGCTTGTTTCTCATTAATAACTTCAGTGCAGCTTGGACCTCTTCCTTCAGTACCATCAGTTCTTGATCATATGCTACCTCCTGAAATGGCTGAATGTCAACCAATTCTTTTTGTTACAGTGACTCTGTGTATTCCTTCCATCTTCTTTTGATGCTTCCTGTCATTTAATATTTTGCCTGTAGAATTCTTCACTATTGCTACTCTAGGCTTGAGTTTTTCCTTCAATTCTTTCAGCTTGAGAAATGCCAAATGCATTCTTCCCTTTTTGTTTTCTGTCTCCAGGTCTTTGCACATTTCACTATAATACTTTATCTTCTTGAGCCGTCCTTGGAAATCGTCTGTTCAGTTCTTTTACTTCATCATTTCTTCCCTTCACTTTAGCTGCTCTACATTCCAGAGCAAGCTTCAAAGTCTCTTCTGACATCCATTTTAGTCTTTTCTTTCTTTGCTATCTTTTTAATGACCTCTTGCTTTTTTCATGTATGATGTCCTTGATATAATTCCACAACTGGGGTGGTCTTTGGTCATCAGTGTTTAATGAATCCAATCTATTCTTGGGGTGGTTTCTAAATTCAGCAACATATATTCAAGGTCATACTTCGACTCTGGTGGACTTGTTCTAATTTTCTTCAGCTTCAACTTGAACTTGCATATGAACAATTGATGGTCTGTTCCTCAGTTGGACCCTGGCCTTTTCTGACTCTAACTTCTTCCACTGCTAATTAGTTTGTATTTTACCTCTCTCATTTTCTTGGTTATTCTTGTTAGGGATTTAGCAAATTTATTAATTTTTTTTTCAAAAAACTAACTTGTGACTTTATTAATGTTACATAATTATTTATCTGTTTTCTATTTTACTGATGTCTGATCTTATGTCTCTAACTGTTTCTTTTCTTCCGTTTACTTTCAATTTACCATTTAATTTCCATTTATTTTCTTGCTTCTTAAAATCAAATACTCAAAATTTAGTCATTTTAATTATTTTTTCTGGCTTCTTAACTACAACTTTTTTATTCCATTTTTATCGGTTTCACTAAAGCTAACAATATGCATCGTTAATGTACCAGAATCTATTCAGAGTTAGTATTGCCCCTCTTCACTTTATACTACCTACTTCACCCTTCATACTTTCTACTATACTTCCCACTTCACAAATACGATGTCCTTGCAACACTATAATTTCTTTTACTTGTCTTGCCATTCTTTGTGGAATAGCTATTATATCTTTTGCTTCTTCATACATATAATTTTCTACTTGCTTTGAATATCAATTACATTTTAAAGTACATTGTGAGAAGAAAATAAATGTAGCCTGTTATATTTACTCACTTATTTGCAATTTCTGATGGGTTTCATTCCTTCCTGTAAATACAAGTTTCCCTGGAGTATCATTTCCCTTTGGACTCATGGTGAACCGTTAGAATTTCTGGTTGTGTAGTCTGCTGGTGGTAAATACTCTCAGAGTTCATTGATCTGAAAATGTCTGTATTTCACCCTTGTATGTGAAGGAATTTTTTACTGAATATTGAATTTTGGATTGCCAGTCTTTTCTCTTAGAACATTGAGGATGTCATTTCATTATTTTCTGGACTCCAGTTTTATCTAATAATTTCTAGTCATTGTTCTGCTATGTACTACCCATGAAATTTTGGACAAATAATAACTTTTATAGACTTCAGTTTCCTTTTTTGCAGAATATTTCTAACAATATTTGCTTTTTATAAATTCACATTTAAAGTGTAGATCAAACAAATAATGCATTTAAAAATAATTTGAATGTGTTAAGAACCCGAGTTAAGAGTGTTTGACTTAAGGACAACTAGTACTTAAGACCTCATGCATCTGTCAGTTTGTTGTACTGTGGTGGCTTGCATGTTGCTGTGATGTGGGAAACTACGCCACCAGTTTTTCAAATACTAGCAGAGTCACCCGTTGTGGACAGGTTTCAGCTGAGCTTCCAGACCAAGACAGACTAGGAAGAAAGACCTGGTAGCCTACTTCTGAAAAAATAGGCCACTGAATAGTAGCAGAATATTGTCTGGTATAGTGCCAGAGATGAGCCCCTCAGGTTGGAAGATACTCAAAATACGACTGGGAAAGAGCTACCTTCTCAAAGTGGAGTTGAGCTTAATGGCATAGATGGAGTCAGGACCTTCATTGGCTGAGGAGGCATGATTCAAAAAAAAGAAAGAAAGAAACAGCTGCAAATATCCATTAATAATCGATAGGTGGAAAGTGTGAAGTATGAATCTAGGAAAATTGGAAGTCATCAAAAATGAAATGGACCACATAAAGATGGATATTCTAGGCATTAGTGAGCTGAAATGGACTGGTATTGGCATTTATAATTGGACAATCATATGGCCTACTATGCTGGGAATGACAACTTGAAGAGGAATGGCTTCGCATTCATTGTCAAAAAGAACATATTAAGATCTATTCTGAAGTACAACGCTGTCAGTGATATGATAATACCCATACGCCTACAAGGAAAACCAGTTAATACAACTATTATTCAAATTTAAGCACCAACCACTAATACCAAAGATGAAGAAATTGAAGACTTTTACCAGCTTATGCAGTCTGAAATTGATAGACGCATTGATAATTACTGGTGATTGTAATGTGAAAGTGCGAAACAAAGAAGAAGGGTTGGTAGTTGGAAAATATGGCCTTGGTGATAGAGGACGCTGGAGATCTCATGATAGAATTGTGCAGGACCATCAGCTTCTTCACTGCAAATATCTTTTTTCAACAACTTAAAGGGTGACTATACTTGTGGACCTCACAGGACAGAATATGCAGGAATCAAATTGACTGCATCTGTGGAAAGAGACGCTGAAGAAGCTCAATATCATCAGTCAGAACAAGGCCAGGGGCCAATTGATGAACAGACTACAAGTTCAAGTTGAAGTTGAAAATTTGAAAAAGTCCATAAGAGGAAAAGTATGACCTTGAGTATATCCCACCTGAATTTAGAGACAATGTCAAGAATAAATTTGACTCATTGAACACTAATGACATAGACCAGAGGAGTTACGGGATGATATTAAGGACATCATACATGAAGAAAGCAAAAAGTCATTAAAAAGACATGAAAGAAAGAAAAGACCAAAATGGATGTCAGAAGAGATGCTGAAACTTGCTCTTGAGCATAAAGCAGCTAAAGCAAGTGGAAGAAATGATGAAGTAAAAGAGCTGAACAGAAGATTTCAAAAGGCAGCTCAAGAAGACAAAGTAAAGTATTATTACGAAATATACAAAGACCTGGAGTTAGAAAACCAAAGAGAAGAACAAGCTTGGCATTCTTCAAACTGGAAGAGCTGAAGAAAAAAATCAAGCCTCGAGGTGCAATTTTGGAGGATTCCATGGGCAAAACATTCAACAATGCTGGAAAAATCAAAAGAAGATGGAAGGAATACACAGACTCACTGTACCAGAAAGAATTGGTTGATGTTCAACCATTTCAGGAGGTACACAAGATCTTGAACCGATAGTATGGAAAGAAGAAGTCCAACCTGCACTGAAGTCATAGGTGAAAAACAAGGCTTCAAGAATTGACGGAATATCAATTTAGATGTTTCAACAAACGGATGCAACACTGGAGGGGGTCACTTATCTACGCCGAGAAATTTGGAAGACAGCTACCTGGCTAACCGATTGGAAGAGATCCATATTTGTGCACATTCCAAAGAAAGGGTATCCAATATAATGCAGAAATTATTGAACAATATCATTAATATCACACACAAGTAAAATTTTGCTGAAGAGCATTCAAAAATGGTTGCGGTAGTGCATTGACATGGAACTGCCAGAAATGGAAGCCAGATTCAGAAGAGGAATGAGGGATATCATTGCTGATGTTAGATGGGATCTTGGCTAAAAGCAGAGAATACCAGAAAGATGTTTAGATGTGTTTTATTGACTATGCAAAGGCATTTGACTTGGTAAATTGTAACAAACTATGGATAATATTGCAAAGAATGGGAATTCCAGAACACTTAATTGTGCTCATGAGGAACCTGCGCTTAGACCAAGAGGCAGCCCTTCGAACAGAGCAAGAGGATACTGTGTGGTTTAAAACCAGGAAAGGTGTTCGTCAGGATTGTATCCTTTCACCATACTTATTCAATCTGTATGCTGAGCAAATAATCAGAGAAGCTGAACAATATGAAGAACGGCATCAGGAATGGAGGAAGACTCATTAACAACCTGTGATATGCAGATGACACAATGTCACCTGCTGAAAATGAAGAGGACGTGAAGCACTTACTGATGAAGATCAAAGACCACAGCCTTCTGTATGGATGACACCTCAACATAAATAAAGCGTAAATTCTCACAACTGAATCAATAAGCAACATCATGAATAATGGAGAAAATACCAAAGTTGTCAAGGATTTCATTTTACTTGGATCCACAATCAACACCCCTGGAAGCAGCAGTCAAGAAATCAACCAATGAATTGCATTGGGCAAATCTGCAGCAAAAGACCTCTTTAAAGTGTTAAAAAGCAAAGATGACACTTTCAGGGCTAAGTTGCACCTGACTTTAACCATGGTATTTTCAATCGCCTCATATGCATGTGAAAGTTGAACTATGAATAAAGAAGACCAAAGAAAAATTGATGCCTTTAAATTATGGTGTTGGCAAAGAATGTTGAATATACTATGGACTGCCAGAAGAACAAACAGGTCTTCTTGGATGTACAGCCAGAATGTTCCTTAGAAGTGAGGATGATGAAATTTGTCTCAAGTACTTTGGACATGATATCAGGAGGGACCACTCCCTGAGGAAGAACATCATGCTTGGTAAAGTAGAGGGTCAGTGAAAAAGAGGAAGACCCTCAAGAAGTTGGATTGACACTGTGACCTCATTGATGGGCTCAAGTATAGCAAAGATTGTGAGGATTGCGCAGGACTGGACAATGTTTCATTCTGTTGTACATGGGGTTGCTCTTAGTCAGAGTCGACTCGACGGCACCTAAAAACAACAGCAAAGAGTCCGCTAGCTATTCTATACTGCTAAAACCAAGTACGGAATTTCTTTTCATTGAAGAAGTAGCTACATGTGACTTATGGTCTTCTGTAATGGCAAGGAATTCCCTGCCTGTAGTATTACCCAAGGAAATTTTCACATTTTTGGACCTTAGAACAGTTCTTCAAATTTTTTCAGGTCACAAGAATACTCAAGATAGCTACATACAAAATTTTTTGCAGTGTGCCAATGGAAGGAATTTCGTGTTTGGAAAATGTTACTCTATTCTTTTTTATGTGCTTTCCCCCCATGGCAATACATAAAACACAAATATTAATATTCAGGCAGTTTATGAATAATTGAATAGTTAGTAACCGACTTCTGAATGTTTTGAGAAAAAAAAAAAAAAACAAAGAAACAAACCAGGCTCTATAGAAAGTTATTTCTTGTAAATATTTTATTAAATGGTTTAATAAAATATATGAGTAGTCTGCATTTGTTTAGTACTTATACAAAACATTTTCACACAGATTAGTCTAATAAGTCAGTATAACAGGGTGGGATTTTGTAGACCTATTTTACGTATAAAAACTCAGAGAGGTTAAAGTTCCCAAGATCAAATGAATAGTAAGAGTTGGGAGTGGAACGCAGGCAGATTTTCTGTCTCCAGTAGGCAGAAATTTCTATTTGAAAAACAAACAAACAAATGAATAAACAAACATAAGCAAAATGCCTACCATAAGCATGTTCTTTAAGATTTTTCTATCAACTGGTGGACATGTTGGCCCAGCAGGAGAAAAATGAACATAGACAAATTATAAAAATATGATCAAATAAAACTTCTATAGTTAAAAATATAATATCTGAAGTAAAAAATTCTCTGGATGAGCTACAGTAAGCCACACTTCATCATTTTTTTTTGAAAACTAGTCATATAAAGAAAATGTTAAAAATAGAGAAAAAGACATTTTACATACAGTAAAATAAGAACAATCAAATTGAGTACAAGCTATGGAATGACTTCTCTAATGTAATGAAAGAAAAGAATTGTCTACTTGGAATTCTATATGCAGTGAAAATATCGCTTTAAAAGTAAAATAAAGACACTTTAGCACAAAGGTTGAGAGAATCTGTCACTGTTCTTCAGATTGAAGGAAATGATACCAGATGGAAACTTGTATCTACACAAAGGAATGAAGAGCTCCACAAGTGGTGAGTATGTGGGTAAATGTATATTTTTAAAAATGTATCTCTTTTCATGGTTTCTTTAAAATAAAATTGAATGCTTAAAGCAAAACATAATAACAATCTATGGCAGGGTACAATTTGTAAAAACAATACCGTAGAGTACGGTAGAAGGAAAATGGAAATATATTGTTGTAAGATTCTTACATTATTCATGGAGTAGACTATCAAAAGTTGAAGGTGAATATTGTAATCCCTTGAGCAACCACATAAAAAAACAAAATAAAGGAAAGATGTATAGCTAATACGCCAAAAGGAGATAAAATGAAATACTGAAAATACTCAGTTAATCAAGAAGAAGGAAAATAGGAAAGAATGGACAAAGAACAAATAGGACCAATGGCCAATATGTATACTAAAAGATGCTCCAATCCTTAGTCATCTGGGGAATGCAAATTAATACCATGATGATATACCATTACACACCCACTAGAACGGCTGTGATTAAAAAAAAAATTGCCAATACAAATACTGAAGAAATATAGAGCAACTAGACATTTCATTCATTGCTGGTGGAAGTAATTTTTATAATTACTTAGAAGAACTCTTTGACAGTTAATTATAAAGTTAATATACATCGACTCTATGACCTAGCAATTCCACTCCCATGTATATACCCAAAACATATATCTACAAATGACTTGTACAAGATTATTCAGAGAAGCTTTATTCATAATAGTCAAATTGGAACAACCCAAGTGTCCCTCAACAGGTGAGTGGATAAGCAATTTTTTGGTATTTTCATGCAATGGAATAGTACTCAGCGATAAAAACAACAAACTGTTGATACATTCAGTAACGTGAGTGAATTTCAAACACATTACAATGAACAAAAAAAAAATTCAGACACAAGAATCTATCTACCATTGTTCCACTTAAACATAATTCTATAACAAGCAAAACTGATCTACAGTGACAGAAAGCATATTGATGGTTATACGGAGTAATATAGAATTGACAGCAAAGGGACAGGAGAGAACCTGGTGTTGTGCTGAACATGTTCTACGTCTTGATTTGGGTAGTGGTTACACAAAGGTTTATATCTGACAATACTCATCACATTGTACACGTAAAATGGCTGCATTTTATTGATGTAAATTATACCTCAATAAAGTTGATTTAATAATAATAATAATAAAGACCAAAGTATAATGCCACAGACTGTTGTTGTTAGGTGCCGTCCAGTCAGTTCCAACTCATAGCGACCCCAGGTACAACAGAACGGAACACTGCCCAGTACTTCGTCATGCACACAATCATTGTTATGCTTTAGCACAGTGTTGCAGTCACTGTGTCAACCCATCTCCTTGAGAGTCTTCCTGTTTTTCACTGACCCTCTACTTTACCAAGCAAGATGTCTTTGTCGAGGGACTGGTCCCCATTGATAACATGTCCAAAATACATGAGCATTCTGGCTGTACGTCTTCCAAGATAGATTTGTTTGTTCTTCTGGCAGTCCATGGTATATTCAATATTCTTCACCTACACCATAATTCAAAGGCATCAATTCTTCTTCAGTCTTCCTTATTCATTGTTCAGCTTCCACATGCATATGAGGTGATTGAAAACACAATGGCTTGGGTCAAGAAAACTTAGTCCTTAAAGTGACATCTTTGTTTTTTAACACTTTAAGTAAGTCTTTGGCAGCAGATTTGTGCAATGCAATGCTGTCATTGTTAGGTGCTGTCAAGTCGGTTCTGACTCATAGCAACCCTATGTACAACAGAACAAAACACTGCCTGGTCCTGTGCCATCCTCACAATCATTGTTATGCTTGAGCTTGTTGTTGCAGCCACTGTGGCAATCCATCTCATTGAGGCTCTTCCTCTTTTTTGATGACCCTCTACTTTACCAAGCATGATGTCCTTCTCCAGGGCTTATCCCTCATGATGACATGTTTGAAGTATATGGGACATAGTCTCCCCATCCTTGCTTCTAATGAAAATTCTGGTTGTATTTCTTCCAAGACAGATTTGTTCATTCTTTGGCAGTCCATAGTATATGCAGTATTCTTTGCAACACCACAATTCAAAGGTGTCGGTTCTTCTTCCATCTTCTTATTCATTGTCCAGCTTTCGAGTGCGTATGAGGTGACTGAAAACATTATGGCTTGGGTCAGGCACACCTTAGTCCTCAAAGTGACATCTTTGCTTTTTAACACTTTAAAGCAATCCTTCGCAGCAGATTTGCTCAATGCAATGCGTCCTTTAATTTCTTGACTGCTGCTTCCATGGGTGTTGGTTGTGTATCCGAGTAAATTGAAATCCTGACAATTTCAATCTTTTCTCCGTTTATCAGGATATTGCTTATTGGTCCAGTTGTGAGGATTTTTGTCTTCTTTATGTTGAGGTGTAATCCATAGTGTGGTCTTTGATCTTCATCAGTAAGTGCTTCAAGTCCTCTTCACTTTCAGCAGGCAAGATTGTGCCATCTGCATAGCACAGATTGTTAATGAGTTTTCCTCCAATCCTAATGCTGCATTCTTCTTCATATAGTCCAGTTTTCTCAGTTTATTTGCTTAGCATACAGATTGAATAATTATGGTGAAAGGATACAACTCTGATGCACACCTTTCCTGACTTTAAACCACGCGGTATCCCCTTGTTCTGTCTGAACGACTGCCTCTTGATCCATGTACAGGTTCCTCATGAGTACAATTAAGTGTTCTGGAATTCCCATTCTTCTCAATGTTATCCATAATTTGTTATGATCCACACAGTCAAATGCCTTTGCATTGTCAATAAAACAAAAGTAAACATCTTTCTGGTATTCTCTGTTTTCAGCCATGATCCATCTGATATCAGCAATGATATCCCTTGTTCCCTGTCCTCTTTTGAATACAGCTTAAACTTCTGTCAGTTCCCTGTCAATATACTCCTGCAACTGCTTTTGAATGACCTTCAGCAACATTTTACTTGAGTATGCTCTGTTGGATCACCTTTCTTTGGAATGGGCACAAATATGGATCTCTTCCAGTCAGTTGGCCAGGTAGCGGTCTTCTAAATTTCTTAGCATAGACAAGTGAGTGTTTCCAGTGCTAATCCGTTTGTTGAAACATCTCAGTTGGTATTCTGTCAATTGCTGGAGCCTTGTTTTTTACCTATGCCTTCAGTGCAGCTTGGACTTCTTCCTTTAATGTCCTCTGTTCTTGATCATTTGCTACCTCCTGAAATGACTGAATGTCAACCAATTCTTTTTGGTACAGTGACTCTGTGTATTCCGTCCATCTTCTTTTGATGCTTCCTGTGTCCTTTAATATTTTCCCCATAGAATCCTTCAATATTGCAACACAAGGCTTAAATTTTTCCTTCAGTTCTTTCTGCTTGAGAAGTGTCGAGCATGTTCTTGCTATTTGGTTTTCTATATCTAGGTCTTTGCACATTTCATTACCATATTTTACTTTGTCTTCTTGAGCTGCCCTTTGAAATCTTCTGTTCAGCTCTTTTCCTTCATCATTTCTTACATTTGCTTTAGCTGCTTTATGTTCAGAGCAAGTTTCAGAGTCCTTTCTGACATCCGTTTTGGTCTTTTCTTTCTTTCCTGTCTTTTTAATGTTCTCTCACTTTCTATATGTATGATGACCTCCATGTCATGCCACAACTCATCTAATCTTTGGTCATTAGTGTTCAATACATCAAATCTTTTCCTGAGATGGTTTCTAAATTCATGTGGGATATACTCAAGGTTGTACTTTGACTTTCATGGACTTGTAATTTTCTTCAGCTTCAGCTTGAACTTAACGTATGAGCAATTGATGGTCTTTTCCCTGGCCTTGTTCTGACTGATGATGTTGAGTTTTTCCACTGTGTCTTTCCATAGATATAGTTAACTTGACTGCTGTGTATTCCATCTGGCAAGGTCCACATGCATAGTTGCAGTTTATGTTATTGAAAAAAAGTTATTTGCAATAAAGAAATCGTTAGTCATGCAAAATTCTATTGTGTGATCTCTGGCATCGTTTCTATCACCAAGATCATATTTTCCAACTATTAATCCTTCTTGTTTCCAAATTTCACATTCCAATTGTCAGCAATTATCAATGCATCTTGATTGCATGTTTGATCAATTTCAGGCTGCAGAAGTTGGTAAAAGTCTTCAATTTCTTTATCTTTGGCCTTAGTGGTTGGTGCATAAATTTGAATAATAGTCGTATTAGCTGGTCTTCCTTGTAGGTGTATGGGTATCATCCTATCACTGACAGCATTGTACTGTAGAGTAGATCTTAAAATGTTCTTTTTGATGATGAATGCGACGCCATTCCTCTTCAATTTTTCATTTCCAGCATAGTAGACCATATGATTATCTGAATCAAAATGACCAATACTAGTCCATTTCAGCTCACTAATGCATAGGATATCAATCTTTATGCGTTCCATTTCATTTTTTGACAACTTCCAATTTTCCTAGATTCATACTTCATACATTCCACATTCTGATTATTAATGGATGTTTGCAGCTCTTTCTTCTCATTTGGAGTTGTGACTCATCAGCAGATGAAGGTCCTGAAAGCTTGACTCCATCCATGTCTTTAAGGTCGACTCTTCTTTGAGGAGGTAGCTCTTCCCCAGTCATATTTTGAATGCTTTCCAACCTGAAGGGCTCATCTTCTGGCACTATATCAGACAATGTTCTGTTGCTATTCATAAGGTTTTCACTGGCCAATGTTTTCAGAAGTAGACTGCCAGGTCCTTCTTCCTATCTGCCTTAGTCTGGAAGCTCAGCTGAAACCTGTCCACCATGGGTGACCCTGCTGGAATTTGAAATACCGGTGGCAAAGCTTCTAGTATCACAGCAACATGAAGCCACCACGGTATGACAAACTGACAGCATTAGACTAAGTTTAATAATTAAGATATGCATATACTAATATTATACATCAGTTCTATCTACTAGCTACATGATTTACAAACAAAACTGTGGAAGAATTTCACATTTATCCCCTAGTTTGGAGTCCCTGGGTGGTGCAAATGGTAAACATGCTGGCTGCTTACCAAAAGGTTGAAGATTGGAGTCCACCCAGAGGCACCTCGGAAGAAAGGTCTGGCAATCTACTTCAGAAAAAAGAAGCCTTTGAAAAACCTACAGATCTTAGTTCTACTCTGACACACACTGGGTTACCATATGTTGGAATTGACTCAACAGTAACTGGTTTTATCTCCTAGTTTATCTGAGGTAATCCCTTTAACTTCCTCTTCCACCAGTATACCCTCACCAAAATACCAATTTATCTTTTGAGCTTCATGTCAGTTGCAAATAAAACCACAGATTTCTCCAAATGTCTCAAGTAGTGAGAGTTACATATGTGTTTGGTATGAAGAAGTATTAATTACAATTGCTCAACTTGCAGTTAGCCAAGCATTCTCAGACTATTGACAATGCATGGAGTGATGGCAGATGAAATTTGCTCAAATTTCAGTCGTTGGGATAAGTCTGATTGGCCTCATGGTACAGAATGTGTTATATGTGTTTGGTAGATGAGTTTGAAATAAGAATTATGCCATGAATAAGTCAGGTATAATAGGCTGCCCACATCTAGTTTGAGGGTAAATTAAAACACACACAGATATCATCTGATCTGCACATGACTCTCTAGAATCATAGATTGTTGGTATTGGCAACAGAAAAATACCAAGGAACTGGTTTATCTGCAAGTATTTCTTATTTCTGTCCTCCAGTTTTGGTTAGTCATTATGAGCCACTGAATCTCAATATTCCGCTTCATTCTGATCATCTGTACCAAGAGAAAATGTGGAAAGTAAAGAAATTATTGAATTCATTGTTAACAAATTCAAAGAGTTTAACCAGTTATTGAAACTTCTCTCACCACTGCCAAACAAACAAGCCAACACTTTCTTATTACAGCGGTGATCAAAGAGTAACACTCAATCACTAGACGTCTGTTTTCTTTCCCCTTCACGGGTACTAAGATGTACTGAAGAACCAGAGGCCAATTCAACTAAAATATGATTTTTCCTTTCTCTAGTGACTGTGGAACTGTCTGACTGTCAGATCTCTAAAATAGGTGGTTGAGCTTAATCTTGAAAGACTCTTTCAGTTCTAAAATTCTTTGACTATGTGAAATTGCAGTATAGAGTAGAAGAAAAGTAATATCAAGACTAATGACTCCTTTAAGAGCATCCCAAAATATTTTCTAATGTGCACTTTTGATTCAAATTTGCTCAGAGAATTTATTGTCTAAACAAAATTCAGACACTTTAGAAAAAAATTTAAAACAAACATTTGAAACGGGATCCAGGACATTGGAACCAATTTTTTTTTATATTGAAGTAGACATTGAATAAATTGATACTGATTACATTCTATGAAAAATTTGCTTATATTTATGCTATAATAATTTCTATTAATACCATTGAATTATGTAAGCTTGTTAAAAAAAGAAAGAGGTAGGCCTGTTACTTTTGTTTTTATTTCAGAGCATATTTCCATATCACTGACTAACTAATCTTGTTTCTTATTATTAATCAGGAAAAAATGCAGATTCTTCTTCTATTTATTCTGATTTAACTGTCATATTTATGTATTTTCTGCTTTTTGATTGACACATACATCAGTTCTTAATGTTTCTCTGAAAGTTGTGTTAAAACCACCAAGTTAAGGTTTTGATGAGGAGTTCAGAAGCCACTCATGCGCAATATAAACATTAAAACATATTGCTTCTTAGGGCTAGTAATGAGACGGGGCCATTTTTCATGGAGGCAAAGACAGGGCAGGACATTCAACAGTAACTATAAGTAACACAGCTGCAGAGGCAAAGAAGCCAAAAACAGAGATGTGTCAGTCTCCTTGTTTTAGGGGTCTAATATAGTTAACTGTTTCCAAATGTGCAAGTTTACCCAAAACTTCTTTGCTATTATTCTGTTCTGCCTATACTAGGGGTAAAAGCTTCCAAGTACAGATTGACAGTTTCCTGTGAAACTTCCAAATCATCATATTAATCATTAGGTCAAAATCCCCTTTAAAGATATGGGGTGGTAGTGGTTCCTTGCATGTGAAGAAAGTGAAAATTAAAGACAGATTTAATGAACTATTCAATGAACAAACCATGAGCAATGTGTTAGAAATAAAGAAAATATATTTTACTCTTCTGAATCTAAACTGATTCAAATGGTAACCTATCAAGAGAGAACAAACACATTTAGGAACCATAAAACAAGGGAATTAGGCAAGATATAAACCAGAAATTATAGATAATGCTGATTGTTTAATGCTGGAATTAGGAATAAACATTTTTCATTTGTCTCTTTAGTGTGGTTCAAATGCTTGTCCCAAAATAGAACACCGAAGCAATGTCTTTTAACCTCTTTGACCCTCATCATCAGATCACTAATATGTGGGGACTTGACTAGTCATGTAAAACTGATTCAAATATTATTATTCTACTATCTTAGATATGCAATCAGACTGAATATGGAATCATGAAATAGATGACATCCATATCACTTTCAATAATAAGATTCTTGGTCATTGTTTGCTTTTGTTTTGTTTCAATACTGAGATAAAATCATAGAGAATATAAGCACCAAGTTGACAGAAACAGAGTATTCAATAAGAATGGCTATACTCTCTAATTATTAAAAAAAAAAAAAAAAAAAAAGGTTAAATCAAGAACAGAAAGATAAAGGAAAATAGGCTGTATTCTTTTTCAGTTCTGATTCCCTATCATTTCCTATTTAACATGAACAGTGTTAAATAACTGGATTTTCTTTTTTTTTTACACACAAAGAATGATGTGGTTGCATAAATTGGTGCCACCACTTTGGAGAGCAGTTTGGCTCAACAGCAAATATATAACAATCAAACATTATAGTGACAAAAAAGAAAAAGTTGCAGGGAGATTCACTTTTATGACACCATTTTTTAATGTTTGGAAAGCATTCGAATCTATATCTTTTTTTCTGGATACATATAAATGTAAGAATAAAAACATGCATATAAATGATAAACATAAAATCAGAATAGTGTTTATATCTGGGGAAGGAGGAAAGAGAATAGAATTCAGAGAGATCTTCAAATATAATTTTAATGTTTTATTTTTTACAACAAGTAGTAGGTCTATGGGAGTTATTACAGTGTACTTTTACCCTTTGGCATTTCTGAAATATTTCACGATAAGAAAGTTTAACGGAAGCATGATTATTTAGCTTGCAGCTATAAAAGTGATTTAATTTTTTATATGAAGCATGAGAACCAGTTGTTTACTGCCTACATAAATAGAATTGGAAAAATAGGTTAAATGTAAGGCTCACTTTCCCAGTTTAATGTGTTCTTATTATAGCCATAGGTTGTAAAGAAAAGTATGTGTGGCTTTCTGAATGTCTTGAAAATGAGGCTGAATTCATATCTTTCTGAAGGCGCTTGGGTCGCCTGGCCAAAAGTGAATTAGATCACCTCTCCACTTCCCTCTGGCTTTTAAATTCTTATTCTAAGATGATAACAACTCAAGATGAGGAAGCAGAAGAGAGAGGGAAGAACATTCATGAGTACGAATATCAGAGATTAAAGCCCCAAAAAAGCAGGCCAAAAAATAAGCATCATTAAAAAAGTTCTCTTCTTTCATTTTGTCCTTCATGAATACAAGTAATTTCTAAGCAAATCAGATATATCGTCAATGTCTCTTCATTCAGTGTTTTAAATCATATTTTTTATTTGTATGGGGTGGTTCAGTGATGGAATTCTAGCCTTCCATGCAGCAGATCCAGGTTTAATTCCCAGCCAATTCACCTCCTTTGTCTGCCAGTAGAGGCTTGCATGTGGCTATGATACTAAACAGGATTCAGCGGGGCTTGTAAACCAAGACGGACTAGGAAAAAAGGCCTGGTGATTTACTTTCAAAAATCAGCCAGTGAAAACCCTATGGATCACAATGGTCCGATCCACAACCGATCACATGGATGCCGCAGTACCAGGCAACCTTTCATTTCATCGTGCTTGGAGATTCCATGAGCTGGGGGCCAACTAGAGGGCAGCTAACGACGACAAAGTCTCCTGGGAAAGTACCTTAGAAATGCCCCTAAATATTAGTCAATGGACAGATACAGTTGTAAAGATCCTGATCTTTTACTTTTCTAATTCTGTGTCCAATTGGGATTGTTGCCAACTGCACATTTATTACTTCTTTTACTGAGCCGAAATTTAACCTGATCCTACACATGAAAATGGGGCTCAGGTTAGATCTATTGCCTTCTGGTATTTCTGGATGAGGGACCACATTTTTAGACTCCATTTTTAAGTGTAGAAAGAACAAGCATTTCTTCAATACATTTACCAGTTGTGAGTGTATAAATTTATCTTTCGATGTCACAGTACTGAAATGCTGCAATTTCTGTTATATGCGTGCTTAAGAATCAATGCACAAGTTTACATAAACAAACAAATAAAAAGAAAACCTGTTGTCATTGAGTTAATTCCAACTCATAGTGACCCTTGTAACAAGTTTACATACATGGGTGAAATATGATTTATCTCGTTCCTCCTGAATATATGTGTACTAGGGCTGCTTGGGGACCTGCCACTTAGAGAAAGTAGTAATTATGGATCTAAGGTGTTTCTTACGTTGATCTCATATACAGAGGCACTTCCCAGAAAATTGCTTTTGCCAACTTTGACCAGGAACCCACACAAGCTCAATGACTGCCAGAATTTTTGTCTGTTTTGTTCACTGCTGTGCTCTTGGTACCTAGAACACTGGCACATAGTTGGTGTTCAAAACATATTTGTTGACCAAAGGAACAGATTATAATCATGTTTTCATGTGTGAATTCATCCTAAAGATTCCAAAAGATTTCCTTATTTTGATAAATGTTAGGATTTTGATGGGTCTTTTTTATTCCCACTAGATACAAGCAAAAGTACTTTTGATTTCTCAATAGTAAATGTAGAATAAATGTTTGAGCTAAATGTTATGTGGTGAAATAATCTATACTGGTAGAATTTGGAGAATCTAGGATTGCCTTTCATAAAATCCCAGCTATTTCTACAGTAGTACAAACTGCCATTTATATGAGTACTATCCACACACACACACACACACACACACACACACACACACACACACACACACTCTCATATATTTGCTAGGAAGGAAAATAACCTGTGCTCGGACCTGATTTTTTCAATAACAACATGAAAAATGTCTGACTTCTTCCTTATACTTGGTCTTCCAAAATATTGTTGATGTTGTTAGCTGCCACTGAGTTGGTTCTGACTCAATTGTGACCCCATGTACAACAGAATGAAACACTGCCCAGTCCTGGGCCATTCTCATGATCTATTGCAGATCAGACTCTTGTGACCCACAGAGTTTTTTATCAGCTGATTTTTGGAAGTAGATCACCAGAACTTTCTTGCTAGTCTGCCTTAGTCTGGAAACTCCACTGAAACCTGGTCAGCATCATAGCAACCTGCAAGCCTCCACTAACGGATGGGTGGTGGCTAACATAATGTACGCTGTCTGAGAATCGAACCCAGGTTTCCTGCATGGGAGGTGATGAGAATTCCACCACCAAACCACAACTGCCCTTTCCAAAATATTAGCTGCCTAAATATTGCTTGTTGATACTGTTGACTTTTGGTATACTTCTAAATGGGTTTGACTTAATCTATTGTATATGTGCAGCATAGTTGAATGGTAAAGATATTTGAAGGCTTTTTCTAACTTTCGTTCCCCAACAGTAAGATTCAGGTCCACAAATGAGCTCCATTTTTCTGTGTCTCCAGCACAGTGCTGGCAGAATAATGCTCAAGAACACACAGGGAAAATTCCAACAGAAGAACTGAAAAGATAGAGCACAAAAATGAGCTCCCAGTTGACCAGGGAAGTGGCAACAATGTGGAATGAACCCAGGGAGATTTGACCATTAATTCTGGATTTGCCATGAGTTAGCTGTGTAATCTTGGAAGTTTCTTAACTCATAGGGTTTAAATTTCTAGGGTAAGGGGATTGGGACAAATAATCTATTGCCTTCTGGTATTTCTGGATGAGGGACCACATTCTTAGACTCCATTTTTAAGTGTAGAAAGAACAAGCATTTCTTCAATACCTTTACCTCAGTTCTTGAAAGCTCTCAAATTCTATGAGCAGACTCATAGTGAACCTATTGTACAACAGAATGAAACACTGCCTGGTCCTGCGCCATCCTCAGAGTCATTGCTATGTTTGAGCCCATTATTGCAGCCACTGTGTCAGTCCATCTTGATGAGCATCTTCCTCTCTTTCTTTGACTCTCTACTTTACCAAGGATGATGTCCGTCTCCAGAGACTGGTCCTGGTCCCTCCTGATAACATGTCCTAAGTACATAAGACAAAGTTACCAAAAAAGAGATTTTTGTCCTTTTACAAACCCTTCTTCCTTCCTTATTTTTTAATAACCCTTCTTTGATTTTTTTTATCTGTCAATATTAATTTTAGTTTCAGTAAAAAACAAAATCTTAATTTCTACATTTTAAGGAATTCTTACTTTCAGAATCCCAAGTCAGAAGTTCCCCAGATTAGTTTCTTACTTTTCTCATTTCTTATTAAATCATGTTTTGACATGTATACAAGTATTCTGCAACCCACACTTTTTAAAATTAATACATGTAATTGCTTAGTATATTCAGCACATTAACTGTTAAAAATGAGACTGTCATTCATTTTGATCAATAAAACAGAAGTATCTTTATTCTGAAAGAATAAAGCAATCAGCAAAGAACCATTTGTCAACATTAGTAGCTTTGGTGAAAAAATAGACTTGTATCACACCACTCTTGACAAATGGTCTTTTCTCTGGGCCACAAGAGTTGAGTGGTATATCCTGAGAAAGTGTCTCCTGTGCTCTCCTCCAATGATTACCATCTACATTTCAATGTTTGATTTTATTTCTAGTTCCCCACACACTGACATTCTTCCCTACTCTAGTGTTCTAGTGTTCTTTTTTTTTTTTTTTTTAATCATAAAATCAGAATGGAATACCATTCACAGCCACTAGGATGGCTAATACCAGAAAAATGGGAAATAACAATGCTGGCAAGGATGTGGAGAAACTGAAACCCTCATTCATGGCTGGAGGGAATGTAAAATGGTGCAGCCATTGTGGACTAGTTTGGCAGCTCCTCAAAAAGTTAAACATAGAATTATAATAAACCAAAAACAAACTTGTTGCTGTCGAGTCAATTCTGACTCAAAGCAACCCTACAGGGGAGGGAAGAACTGCCCTATAGGGTTTCCAAGGAACAGCTGGTGGATTCGAACTGTCGACCTTTTGGTTAGCAGCTGAGTTCTTAGTGACTGCACCACCAGGGCTCCAGAATTACCATGTGACCCAGAAAATCCACTCCTAGATGTATACCCAAAAGAAGTAAAAGCAGGAACTGAAACAGATACTTCTACATCAATGTTCTTTGCAGCATTATGCATAATAACCAAAGCGTAGGAAAACCCAAGTGATGAATGGATAAACACAATGTGGTATATACATACAATGGAACATTACTCAGCCATAAGAAAAATGAAGTTCTATACTAGCAACGACATGGATAAAACTTGACATTATTCTGAGCTAAATAACTCAACACAAAAGGATGAATACTATATGATCCCACTATCATGAAATACCTAGAACAGGAAAATGCATAGAGACAAAAGTTTTTTAGCGGTTACTGGAGGTTGGGGGGAGGAGGAAATGGGAAGTTATTACTTAAAGAGTTCTGATTTTCTGGAGCCCTGGTGGCACAGTGGTTAAGCATTCAGCTGCTAACCAAAAGGTTGGCATTTCAATTCCACCAGCTGTTCCTTGGAAACCCTTTGGGGCAGTTCTACTCTGTCCTATACGGTCCCTCTGAGTCGAAATCGACTAGACAGCAATGGGTAATGGTAATAACTGATTTTCTGTTTTACTTGTTGCCGAGTAGATTCCGACTCATAGCGACCCTGTAGGACAGTGTAGAACTGCCCCCACAGGGCTTCCAAAGTTGTAATCTTTACAGAAGCAGACTGTCACATCTTTCTGTCTTGGAGAGGCTGGTGAATTAGAACCATCCACAGTTTCATTATGAGCACATAATCAGTGTGCCACCAGGGCTTCAATATTTTGATTAAAGGAATAAAAAGAATTAAAAAATGGATAGTGGTCATGGTTGCATAACATAATGAAAGCAATTAAAGCCACCAAATTGTACACTTTAAAATGGCTGATGTTTTGTTATATATGCTGTTGTTGTTAGGGGCCATCAAGTCTGTTCTGACTCATAGTGACCCGGTGTACAACAGAACGAAATGCTGCCCCGTGCTGGTCCATCCCCAGAATCATTGTTACGCTTGAGCCCGTTATTGCAGCCACTGTGTCAATCTATCTCATTGAGGGTCTTCTTCTTTTTGGCTAATCCTCTACTTTACCAAGAATGATGTCCTTCTCTAGGGACTGGTCCCTCCTGATAACATGTCTGAAGTATTTGAGACGAAGTCTCCCCATCCTTGCTTCTAAGGTGCATTCTTGCTGTACTTCTTCCAAGATGGATTTGTTCTTTCTTCTGGCAGTCCACAGTATATTCAATACACTTCACAGACACCATAATTCAAAGACATCGTTTCTTCTTCAGTCTTCCTTATTCATTGTCCATCTTTCACATGCATATGAGGCAATTGAAAACAGCATGACTTGGGTCAGGCTCAACCTAGTCCTTAAAGTAACATCTTTGCTTTTTAACACTTTAAAGAGATCTTTTGCAGCAGTTTTGCCCAATGGAATGCGTCTTTTGATTTCTTGACTGCAGCTTCCACGGGCGTTCATTATGGATTCAAGTATAATGACATCCTTGACAACTTCAACCTTTTCTCTGTTTATCACGCTATTGCTTATTGGTCCAGTTGTGAGGATTTTTGTTTTCTTCATGTTGAGGTGTAATCCATACTGAAGGCTGTGGTCTTTGATCTTCATCAGTAAGTGCTTCAAGTCCTCTTCACTTTCAGCAAGCAAGGTTGTGTCATCTGCATATCACAGGTTGTTAATGAGTCTTCCTCCAATCCTGATGCTGCATTCTTCATATAGTCTAGGTTCTCGGATTATTTGCTCAGCATACAGATTGAATAAGTATAGTGAAAGGATACAACCCTGATGCACACCTTTCCTGACTTTAAACCACACAGTATTCCCTTGTTCTGTTTGAACAGCTGCCTCTTGGTCCATGTACAGGTTCCTGATAAGCACAACTGAGTGTTCTGGAGTTTCCGTTCTTCGAGGTTTTATCAATACTTGGTTATGATCCATACGGTTGAAGGCCTTTGCATAGTCAATAAAACACAGATAAACATCTTTCTGGTATTCCCTGCTTTCAGTCATGACCCATCTGACATTGGCAATGATATCCCTTGTTCCATGTCCTCTTCTGAATCCTGCTAGAAGTTCTGGCAGTTCCCTGTTGATGTACTGTTGCAATTGCTTTAGAATGATCTTCAGCAAAATTTTACTTGTGTGTAATATTATCGATATCATCAGATAATTTCCAAATTCTGTTAGATCACCTTTCTTTGGAATATGCACAAATATAGATCTCTTCCACTCGATTGGCCAGGAAGCTGTCTTCTAAATTTCTTGATATAGAGGAGTGAGCACCTCCAGTGCTGCATTTGTTTGTTGAAACATCTCAATTGGTATTCTATCAATTCCTAGAGCCTTGTTTTTCACCAGTGCCTTCAATGAAGCTTGGACTTCTTCCTTCAGTACCATTGGTTCTTGATCATATGCTACCTCCTGAAATGGTTGAAGGTCCACCAATTGTTTTAGGTACAGTGACTCTGTGTATTCCTTTCATCTTTTTTGATGCTTCCTATGTCTCAATATTTTGCACATAGAACCCTTCAATATTGTAACTTAAGGCTTGAATTTTTTCTTCAGTTTCTTCAGTTTGAGGAAGGCCGAGCATGTTCTTCTCTTTTGGTTTTCTGACTCCAGGTCTTTGCACACTTCATTATAATACTTTACTTTGTCTTTTCCAGCCACCTTTTTAAATCTTCTGTTCAGCTCTTTTACTTCATTTCTTCTGTTTGCTTTAGCTACTTGACTTTCAAGGGCAAGTTTCAAAGTCTCTTCTGACGTCCATTTTGGTCTTTTCTTTCTTTCCTGTCTTTTTAATGACCTCTTACTTTCTTCATGTATGATGTCCTGGATGTCATTCCACAGGTTGTCTGGTCTTCAGTCATTGCTAATCAATGCATCAAATCTATTCTTGAGATGATCTTTAAATTCAGGTGGTGTGATGGTTAAGATTGTGTGTCAACTTGGCTGGGCCATGATTCTCAGTGTTTTAATGTAACTACTCCCATGATTGAATATACTGTGAGCAGCCAATCGGATGAAAGGGAGTCTCCTTGGGGATGTGGCCTGCATCTGTATATAAGCAGACGTTCTGGCTTTTTGCTCTCTCTGGATCCTGTGGCTGCTTCCTATCATCTCATCTCCCGTTCTTGGGACTTGAGCTGTCAGCTTATCTGCTGAACCTGGGATTTATCAATCTGCACAGCCTGTGAGCCCTGCTCTCTGACCTGCCAATCTTGGGCTTGTCGGCTTCTGCAGCTGTGTGACTTGGGAAAGGCCTCTATCCTGATCCATGGACTTGGGACATTCTAGCCTCTACAATCACGTGAGCTGTTTCCTTGATATAATCTCTCTATATATATATATACATTTATACACTTTACTGGTTTGCTTCTCTAGCAAACCCAGCCTAAGACATTTGGTACCAGGAGTGGTTCTAGAGAAACAAAATTGTAAGGATGAGTTTTCTAAATTGTTTCTCAAGTCTAGTTAGTATAAAGACATTGATAACTCTGCTTCCAGCAGTAAAGAGGTCACTGCTAGTCCATGGAGCGAGGTGGCGATACAAATACACAAAATATCATCACCAGTAGATCAGGTATTGGTGAAAGGTGAGGCTCAGGGTGAACACATGTGTGATATCTTTCTACAGCTTTGTCAGAATGAGAAGTATAAGGAAGCTGGTTGGTCTGTCCTATTTTCCCTAGACAAACTGATGAAGGAAAGAGATGTGCTCAGGGCTTCAGAGTCAAGGCTCGAGTGCTGCATACATGACCTCAAGGCTTCCACTTGTGCTTTGAAAGAAAGCCTTATTTCTTGTAGTAACAGAGCTGAAATGGCTGAAAACCAAACCCAGAGTCTTATCATAAGAGTGGCTGAATTACAATGCCAGCTCAATTGCAAACCTCGAGAGGTGTCTAAAGTTAAAGTAAGGGCATTGATTGGGAAGAGATGGGATCCTGAGACTTGGGATGGGGACATATGGGCAGATAATCAGGAAGCTGGAGACACTGAGCCTGTAAATTCCATTGAATCACTCCTGCCAGCAGAACCAGGCCCATCTGAAGAGATTACTTCATGTTTGTCTGCTAAACCACCCTGCCCAGAAAAACCATTAGCCCCTCCACTCCCATCTGAGGCAATTAGCCCTAGCCCAGCTGCCTCTAAAGAACACTTGCCTGAGTCATTGCCTGGAGCATCGCCTGAGGCAGATGCTTTACAAGATAGTGCTGAATGTTCTCGAAACAATTCTACACTACTGATTCTGGCTTCTAGACCTATAACTAGGCTTAAGTCCCAGTGAGCCCCAAAAGGTGAAGTATAGTGTCATGGTTGGAATTATGTCCCCCCAAAAATGTGTGTATCAATTTGGCTGGGCCATGATTCCCAGAATTGTGTGGTTGGCCTCTATTTTGTGATTGTAATTTTATGTTAAACAAGATTAGGGTGGGATTGTAACACCACCTTTACCCAGGTCACATCCAATGTAAAGGGAGTTTCCCTGGGGTGTGGCCTACACTACCTTTTATCTCTCAAGAGATAAAAGGAAAGGGAAGCAAGCAGAGAGAGGGGGACCTCATACCATCAAGAAAGCAGTGCCAGGAGCAGAGTGCGCGGTCCCCGCGCATAGAAGATCCTAATCCGGGGGACACTGAAGAGAAGAAGGCCGACAGAGAGAAAAACCCTTCCCCTGGAGCTGATGCCCTGAATTGGGACTTTTACCCTACTTTGACTATGGGGAAATAAACTTCTCTTCATTAAAACCATCCATTTGTGGTATTTCTGTTGTAACAGCACTAGATGACTAAGACATATACAGAGTGTGACCCAGGAGGAGGTACGCTACACTCCAAAAGAACTACTTGAGTTTTCTAATATGTACAAACAGAAACCTGGGGAATATGTGTGGGAATGGCTATTAAGGGTGTGGGATAATGATGCAAGGAACATAAAGATGAATCAGTCTGAGTTTATTGATATGGGTCCAGTGAGCACAGACTGTTCCTTCAATGTTTCAGCTAGAGAAGTTAGGAAAGGATCTAATAGTTTATTTGGTTGGGTTGCTGAAGCATGGATTATGAGGTGGCTGACACTAAATCAAGTTGAACTACCAGACCTGCCTTGGTATACTGTAGAAGAAGGTATCCAAAGGCTTAGGGAAATCAGCATGCTAGAGTGGACTTATCAAGTTAGACCCACAGACCCACACATGGAGGGTCCAGAGGACACACCTTTTACCACAACTGTGAGGAACAAATTTGTGAAGGGAGCTCCAGCATCCTTGAAGACTGCTGTGATTGCTATTTTATGTAAGTCAGATTTGACAGTGGGAACTGCCCTAACTGAATTAAGACACCTAACTACAATGGGGCTGACTGGACCCTGTGGTAGTAGGGGCCAAGTGGCTGCACTCAATTGACAAAGACAAGGTGGGTATGGTTACAGTAATGGACAGAAGAGTCAAAGCAGTAATCAGAACAGTCTGACTAGTATGGACTTATGGCGTTGGCTACTTAGTCATGGTGTCCCTAGGAGTGAAATAGATAGGAAATCTACTAAATATTTACTTGATCTATACAAATGGATGAATTCTAGGTCAGGTGAGCAGCAGTCTAACTCGAATCACCAGAACAGAGTGTCACAGTCCCTCAATCAATTCCCAGATTTGAGCGAGTTTAAAGACCCACAACCCCTTGAATGAAGGGGAGGCTGGGTCCCCTTGAGGAAGGACTCCAATACACTGCCAAAGATTTTTACTATTAATCTTTCTCCTAGCCTTCCCCAAAGGGACCTACAGCCTTTTATGAGATTGACTGTTCACTGGGGAAAAGGAAATAATCAGACTTTTTGGGGATTACTGGATACTGGCTCTGAGCTGACACTAATTCCAGGAGACCCAAAACATCACTGTGGCCCACCAGTCAGAGTGGGGGCATATGGAGGTCAGGTTATTAATAGAGTCTTGGCTCATGTCCATCTCACAGTAGGTCCAGTGTGTCCCCGAACCCATCCTGTAGTGATTTCCCCAGTTCCAGAATGCATAATTGGAATAGATATACTTAGCAACTGGCAGAACCCCCACATTGGATACCTGACGAATAGAGTAAGGGCTATTATAGTAGGAAAAGCCAAGTGGAAGCCATTAGAACTGTCCCTACCTAGGAAAATAGTAAACCAAAAGCAATACCGCATTCCTGGAGGGATTCCAGAGATTACTGCCACCATCAAGGACTTGAAGGATGCAGGGGTGGTGATTCCCACCACATCCCCATTCAGCTTGCCTATTTGGCCTGTGCAAAAAACAGATGGATATTGCAGAATGACAGTAGATTATCAAAAACTTAACCAGGTGGTGACTCCAATTGCAGCTGCTCTTCCAGATGTAATTTCACTGCTTGAGCAAATTAATCATTTCCTGGTACCTGGTATGCAGCTCTTGATCTGGCTAATGCCTTTTTCTCCATACCTGTTTCAAAGAACCACCAGAAGCAATTTGCTTTCAGGTGGCAAGGCCAACAATACACCTTCACTTGCCTACCTCAGAGCTACATTAACTCTCCAGCCCTGTGTCATAATTTAGTCTGCAGGGACCTTGATCACCTTTCCCTTCCACAGGACATTACACTGGTCCATTACATTGATGATATTATGCTGATTGGACCTAGTAAGGAAGAAGTGTCTATGACTCTGGACTTATTGGTAAAACATTTGCGTGCTAGAGGGTGGGAGATTAATCCCACAAAAATTCAGGCACCTTCCACTGCAGTGAAATTTCTAGGGGTCCAGTGGTGTGGGGCATGTCGAGAATTCCTTCTAAAGTGAAGGATAAGTTATTACATCTTGCTGTTCCCACAGCTAAAAAGGAGGCACAACGTCTAGTGGGCCTCTGGATTTTGGAGGCAACATATTCCTCATCTGGGTGTGCTACCCTGGCCTATTTATCAAGTGACTCGAAAAGCTGCTAGTTTTGAGTGGGGACCAGAACAAGAGAAGGCTCTGCAACAGGTTCAGGCTGCTATGCAAGCCGCTCTGCCACTTGGACCATGTGATCCAGCTGATCCAATGGGGCTTGAAGTGTCAGTGACAGATAGAGATGCTGTTTGGAGTCTTTGGCAGGTCCCGATCGGTGAATTACAACGCAGACCCTTAGGATTTTGGAACAAAGCTCTGCCATCCTCTGCAGATAACTGCTCTTCTTTTGAGAAACAACTTTGGGCTTGTTACTGGGCCTTTAGTAGAGACTGAACGCTTAACCATGGGACATCAAGTCACCATGAGGCCTGAGCTGCCCATCATGACCTGGGTGTTGTCTGGCCCACAGAACCATAAAGCTGGACGTGCACAGCAGCAATCCATCATTAAATGGAAGTGGTATATTTGAGATCGGGCCTGAGTAGGACCCGAAGGCACAAGTAAGTTGCATGAGGAAGTGGCCCAAATGCCCATGGTCTCCACTCCTGTCACATTACCTTCCATCTCCCAGTCTGCACATATAGCCTCATGGGGAGTTCCTTATGATCAGTTGACTGAGGAAGAGAAAACTCATGCCTGGTTTACAGATGGTTCTGTGCGATATGCAGGCACCACTTGAAAGTGGACTGCACAGCACTACAGGCTGTTTCTGGGACCTCCCTGAAGGACAGTGGTGAAGGGAAATCCTAACAGGCAGAACTTTGAGTGGTGCACCTGGTTGTTCACTTTTGCTTGGAAGGGGAAATGGCCAGATGTGCGATTGTATACCGATTGAAGGGCTGTGGCCAACAGTTTGGCTGGCTGATAAGGGACTTGCAAGAAACATGATAGGAAAATTGGAGACAAGGATTTATGGGGAAGAGGTACGTGGATAGACCTCTCTGAATGGGCTAAAGAAGTGAAGATATTTGTGTCTAATGTGAATGCTCACCAAAGGGTGACCTCAGCAGAGGATGATTTTAGTAATCAAGTGGATAGGATGACACGTTCTGTGGAAACCAGTCATCCTGTTTCCCCTGCTACTCCCATCATTGCTCAGTGAGCTCATGAACAAAGTGGCCATGGTGGCAGGGATGGAGGTTATGCATGGGCCCAGCAGCATGGACTTACACTCACCAAAGCTGACATGGCCACAGCCTCTGCTGAGTGCCTAATCTGCCAGCAGCAGAGACCAACGCTGAGTCCCTGATATGGCACCATCCCTTGAGGTGGTCAGCCAGAAACTTGGTGGTAAGTTGATTACATTGGACCACTTCCATTATGGAAAGGGCAAAGTTTTGTCCTTACTGGAATAGACACTTACTCTGGATATGGATTTGCCTTCCCTGCACGCAAGGCTTCTGCCAAAACTACCATCCATGGACTTACAGAATGCCTTATCCACCATTGTGGTATCCCGTACAGCATTGCCTCAGATCAAGGGACTCACTTCACAGCAAATGAAGTGTGTCAGTGGGCCCATGCTCATGGAATTCACTGGTCTTATCATGTTCCCCATCATCCTGAAACAGCTGGCTTGATAGAACAATGGAATGGCCTTCTGAAGACACAATTACAGCACCAGCTAGGTGGCAATACCTTGCAGGGTCGGGGCAATGTTCTCCAGAAGGCTGTATATGCTTTAAACCAGCATCCAATATATGGTGCTGTTTCCCCCATAACCAGGATTCACAGGCCCAGGAATCAAGGAGTGGAAATGGGAGTGGCACCACTCACTATTACCCCTAGTAACCCACTTTCAAGATTTTTGCTTCCTGTCCCCTCGACCTTATGTTCTGCAGGCCTAGAGGTCTTAGTTCCAAAAGGAGGAATGCTCCCACCTGGAGACACATCACTGATTCCACTGAACTAGAAGTTAAGAATGCCACCTGGCCACTTTGGGCTCCTCATGCCTCTGGATCAACAGGCAAAGAAGGGAGTTACCATACTGGCTGGTGTGATTGATCCTGATTACCAAGAGGAAATCAAACTGATATTACATAATGGAGGTAAAGAAGGGTATGTCTGGAATGCAGGAGATTCCTTGGAGCATCTCTTAGTACTACCATGCCCTGCAATTAAAGTCAATGGAAAACTACAGCAACCTAATTCTGACATGACTACTAATGAGCCAGACCCTTTAGGGATGAAGGTTTAGGTCATCCCACCAAGCAAAGAACCATGACCAGCTGAGGTGCTTGCTGAGGGCAAAGGGAATACAGAATGGGTGGTGGAAGAAGGTAGTTCTAAATACCAGTTATGGCCACGTGACCAGTTCCAGAAATGGGGACTGTAATTGTTATGAGTATTTCTACCTTCTATGTGTGCATCAAATATTTTTGTTTCCTTCACTTATAAAATATAAGCTGTAAACGAGGCTAGTGCATTTTCAAGTGTATGCATGTTAGTTGTATCATGTTAGGCACAAGTATGACTTTCTAATTGTCTTTATTCAGAGATTATGTATGGTTTAAGGAGACGTGCACATGTGCCAAGTTGACAAGGGTTGACAAGGGGTGGACTGTGATGGTAAAGATTGTGTGTCAACTTGGCTGGGCCATGATTCTCAGTGTTTTAATGTAATCAGTCCCATGATTGAATATACTGTGATTAGCCAATCAGATGAAAGGGAGTCTCCTTGGGGGGTGTGCCCTGCATCTGTATATAAGCAGACATTCTGGCTTTTTGCTCTCTCTGGATCCTGTGGCTGCTTCCTGTCATCTCATCTCCCGTTCTTGGGACTTGAGCTGTCAGCTTATCTGCTGAACCTGGGATTCGTCGATCTGTGCAGCCTGTGAGCAGGAGCCCTGCTCTCTGACCTGCCAATCTTGGGCTTGCCAGATTCTGCAGCTGTGTGACTTGGGAGAGGCCTCTACCCTGATCCACGGACTTGGGACATTCTAGTCTGTACAATCACGTGAGCTGTCTCCTTGATATAATCTCTCTCTATATATATATATTTATACACTTTACTGGTTTTGCTTCTCTAGAGAACCCAGCCTAAGACAGGTGGGATATATTCAAGGTCGTACTATGGCTCTTGTGGACTTGCTCTAATTTTCTTCAGCTTCAACTTGAACTTGAATATGAGCAATTGACGGTCTGTTTTGCAGTCAGCCCTGGTCTTGTTCTGACTAATGATACTGAGGTTTTCCATAATCTCTTCCCATAGATGTAGTCAATTTGATTCCTGTATATTCCATCTGGCCAGATCCAGACATATAGTCACTGTTTATGCTGTTTATGTTGTTGAAAAATAGTATTTGCAATGAACAAGTCCTTGGTCATGCAAAATCCTATCATTAGATCTCTGGCATCATTTCTATTACCAACGCTGTATTTTTCAACTACCAATCCTTCTTCTTTGTTTCCAACATTTGCATTCCAATTACCAGTAATTAGCAATGCATCTTGATTGCATGTTTAATCCATTTCAGACTTCAGAAGTTGGTAAAGATCTTCAGTTTCCTCATCTTTGGTAATTGTGGTTGGTTTGTAAATTTGAATAATAATCTTATTAATTGGTCTTACTTGTAGGTGTATAGATATCATCCTATCACTGACAGCGTTGTACTTTCAGGATAGATCTTGAAATGTTCTTTTTGAGAATGAATGAGATGCCATTCCTCTTTAATTTGTCATTCCCAGCATAGTAGGCCATATGATTGTCTGATTCAATATGGTCAATTCCAGTCCTTTTCAGATCACTAATGCCTAGAATATTGATCTTTATGCAGTCCCTTTCATTTTTGATGACTTCCAATTTTTCTAGATTCATACTTTTTACATTCCATGTTCTGATTATTAAGGGATGTTTTCAGCTGTTTCTGCTAATTTTGAAACATGCCAAAATGTAATTGCTTACAAAAAATTGTCATATGAGATTTAAATATGGCAGTATAATCCCTTAGATAGTCACCTGGGGATTGCATTCTTATTCCAGAGATGCTGCCCCTGCCCAAATGTTTTTTTGTCATCTATTTTTGTTTGTATTGTTAGATTACAATCTTGAGTCTTCATTGTATCTTCAGTGTCAGGATTTTTTTATTTTATTTTGAATGTTAATTCTAAATTTTGGATACTACCAGATCAATTAGAAATAAACACAGTGAGCAATATGGATCATATACGTGGGTGACACTGTTTTTAGTTTTAAAAATCTGGACTGGTTCTGATTTTGGGCTGTAGCTGAACTATTGGCCATGAAGATTCTTTTTAAGGGAGCTTTTAAAAAGATGTTATGATATAACAGCATGTTTGGAATTTGTGTTTAAGGTCAAAATGTGACAAATTGGGAGATAAATAATAAACAATCTTCGTTTTGTTTTTAAAAAATCAGTTCCATTAATTTATGTTCCACATCCTCTTATCCTTTTTAATATAATGTCAATTTAAATAATATTACTGATGGCAAAGTACTTATGGCCCAACCAGAACCATAATCCCATCACAGAAAAAAATTTTACCTGAGTATGTGCTTTCTCATCCCTCCCAAAAACTTATGCTTTATTGACATGAAAGAAATAACATAAAATTAAAAAAAAAAAAAAAAAAAAAAAAAAACAACCAGTGTGAACCCATGTATGTCAGGGTAGAAATGTGTTCCATGGGGTTTTCAATGGCTGATTTTTCAGAAGTAGATTACCAGGCCTTTCTTCTGAGGCACCTCTGAGTGGACTCCAACTTCCAACTTTTTGGTTAGCAGTTTAGCACGTTAACTGTTTGGCCCATCCAGGGACTCCAGTGGTTTAGTTATTCTCTCACGCACAGAGCTGTGACAACTCTCTGCGTACATCTAACATGCTGCAGATGTGATGTAAGGAGCATGCTCACTGAGTTATCCTGTGCAAGGCGCTTAATCTCTGGGAACCTCGGTTTACTCATTTATAAAACCTGGCAAACAATATCTATGGGACCCTGATGGCCCAGTGGTTAAGAGCTCAGGCCTAGTTCACTCCAAGAGTTGTGGTAAAAATCAAATACAATTACATATTTTTGTTGTTGTTAGCTGCCATCAAGTTGGCCCCTGACTCATGGCAACCCCAAGCACAATAGGGCAGCCCCATACACAATGGAACGAAACACTACCTGGCTTTGTGCCATCCGCATGATTGGCCAGTCCCATGATCAGCCATTCCCAGGATTGGTTGAGTACTGGACTGTGTTATCCAAAGAGTTTTCATAGGCTGATTTTCAAAATTAGATCACTAAGTACATATTTTTATTAAACTCCTCATTAAGTGCATATTTTATTAAATGTGAAATGACAAACAA
Organism: Dugong dugon; assembly: GCA_030035585.1. Classification (NCBI taxonomy): domain Eukaryota; kingdom Metazoa; phylum Chordata; class Mammalia; order Sirenia; family Dugongidae; genus Dugong; species Dugong dugon. The sequence goes on from CM057464.1 coordinate 158,446,494, forward strand.
ATGCTAGACCTTGCAGTACATGCTCTTTATACGATTTCATGGGGAAAAAGATTCCCAAATAACAAATGCATTTCATAAACCCCTTCATTTTTGAAATGGAAATTAAAAGCAAATAAGTTTAATCCATGTTTGTTCAGTTTGCTTTTTTTTTTTTTTTTTTTTGGTCATCACTAGTTTAAAAAGTTGGCCTGTTACAACTATGATGAAAGAGATAAGAAGCTTAGTTTTTCTTTACCCAAATTTTTTTGCATCTAGTAAAATGTAGCACTTACTCCAGCTATCAAACTAACTTTACTAGTTGAAATAATCTTCTCCACTAATTAGTTATGCCAATGTTAAGAAAACGTCTATATGCTCTGAAGCCTACGTATTCAAGGAGTATCGTCTATTTTACTTGCAAACAGCAATTTACCCACAATGTGTTGTCATCACAGAACTCACAGAACATTTGATTTATGTTATGGTTGGCATACTCTTCAACTGTAACTATTTTGCCTGGTTTATTAGTTGATAGGGCATAATATTTGTTTCTATTTCTCATTAGAAAATATGGACATAATACTATATTTTATATTATTTAAATATTATTTTACTTAATAAGACTGGAATTTAATCCAACTTATGGTAATTTTTTAAAAACACACATAAATATGTATTTGCAGGAGAGTTGTCAACATAATGAATTTTAAAATTTGGTATATTATTTTTTAAATATCTGATTTAGAGCCAGGAAGTTGAATATTCGTTACTTGTGCTGAATTATAACAAATAGAATCTTAAAAAAATATTAGCATGTTTTTACCTATTTATTTCCTCAAAATAACATATTTTGAAGAGTATCTAACACCCTGCTAGCAAATGTTCAATTATTTGTTAACAAAAAATCCTGTATAATCTGAATTTTTATATTTGCATTGTAAGGCAATAGAATTTTATTGCATAATAACTCTGACTATGAAACTTCACTAAACATCCTCATTAATGTAACATCATATTTTGGATGTAGTAAAAATCATTAATTCTAAAATTACACCAGGTGCTGTAAACATTTGTTGAACATGCAGAAAAAAGACTGGGAGCTACAGACATCTGTAAGCATAAAGACAGGAGAAATTAGTTTCAGAAAATTTGTCTTCTATTTTTTTATTCAACGAGAACCACGAGTATGGTAGCAAGACAAAGGTTTTTTGTTTTTGTTTTTTTTCTTTGTGTCTGGTGATTTAATTGCATTTTTAATGTCCCAGAACCATATGGAACAATTTCCCTTTAAATTAATTTAAATTAGCAGATATATGCAAATCTCTTTATATGCTGTTTTTTTCGCTTTCAGAAAACCGTGTTTCACATCAGTTGAGTTCTTGGAATTGTAAAAAGTACACAATTCTTTTAAAAACATTAAAAAAAATACATTGTGACTACAAAAGTGATTCTTCTAAACACATTTTAAAAAATTACCTTTTTCTCAGAGATAATAAGCAGATAAACTGAGATTACAATTACAGAATGTAAAAATACTAATCTTAGAGGATTGGAAGACAAGTATCTCCCCAAAAGCATAAGAATAAGCATGTCCAAATGTTTTCTTTCCAACAGAGAAGAATAAAATAAAGTTATAGTCTAAAAATCTGAGTATGCAATGCATCAGCTAAAAGATCAGTGTGTATTTCAGAAAATGATATAGAAATCAATGTTATTAATTATTTTGAAAATTTCACCTCCAGAAGTTAAATTTATTTATAGCTTTTTATTTGTTTATTAAAAGCTAGAAGACTTCACGTTAACATCTCTGCAAATATTTAGCCAAGAATGCCAGCCGCTGATTAGAGGCCTATGACAGAAAATTGGGTATATTTCCAATCGGATGCCTCTACTGTATCCAAAACATAGCATTTTAAAATACAGTGCTTCTCTGCTGAAGGATGTTAAATCCCCAAAAGAGCAAAGCTGAGCAAATGCAATCTGGGCACTGATGCAAAGCCATTTGACCAGGAAGTAAACATAAAGATGAAAGGCAAGAACGTCTGCTGATGATGTGAAACCATTAAAGATCAGAAAGGATCATAGTTGTACACATACGAGCTCACATATACTCACACGCAGAATAATAATCACGAGCATTTTTGAATGCCTCTGTCTAGGCACTAAGTGATTCACATGTTATTGTTAGTTGCTGTCAAGTTGGCTCTGACTCATGACAACCTTGTGTATAATAGAATGAAACGCTGCCTGGTCCTGAGCATTCTTCATGATTGTTGGTACGTGTCATGGTTTGAATTATGTCCCCCCCAAAATGCATATATCAGTTTGGCTGGGCCATGATTCCTGGTACTGTGTGATTTTCCTGTATGTTGTAAACCTGCCTCTATGATGTTAATGAGGGAGGATGGGTGGCAGTTGTGTTAGTAAGGCAGGACCTGATCTACAAGACTGGATTGTGTCCTGAGGCAATCTCTTGAGATATAAAAGACAGAAGTGAGCAGTGAGACAGGGGGACCTCATACCATCAAGAAAGCAGTGCCAGCAGCAGAGCGCGTCCTTTGGACTGGGATCCCTGGGCAGAGAAGCTCCTAGTCCGGGGGAACACTGAAGAGAAGAAGGCCGACAGACAGAAAAAGCCTTCCCCTGGAGATGATTTTGGACTTTTAGCTCACTTTGACTATGAGGAAATAAATTTCTCTTCGTTAAAACCATCAACTTGTGGTATTTCTGTTACAGCAGCACTAGATGACTAAGACAGTATGTTTGAGTTTTATTGTTGTGGCTATTGTGTAAATCCATCTCATTGAGGGTTTCCCACTTTTTCATGGGCTCTCTACTTTACCAACCATGATGTCGTTTTCTAGCAATTGGTCTTTCCTGATGATGTGTCAAAGTAAGCGAGTTGAAGTCTTGCCACCGTCACTTCTAAGGAACATTCTGTGTGTGTTTCTTCTTTTAAGACTGATTTGTTCAATTTTTGTTGATTTACATAGACTTTCTCATTTAATCGTCACAACAACTCTATGAAGCAGGACCTATTCATATCCTCATTTTAGAGATGAAAAAGTGAGGCATATTAGATGTTGTGTTAATTGTCCAAGGTCCCAAGGATATTTTAACTCCTGAGCTCACATTTTAAACTACTCTGTTATGCAGTGCTATCTCATACACATGTGTGCTCTTATGCAGGGAATAGAGATTCCAATCAGACATGCAGAACATCAGATTAGGCATATATGACTCAGAAAGTGGTCCCTCCAGCATGATGTCAGACGCTGATGAAGTGGCTTTATCACACGGAGCCTATCGTCTTTTGTTTAAACATCATCGTGCCTAGAGCTGATATTTATCATATGGCTATCTTTGACCACAAGAAAATGGCATCTTTTTCAAGAAATAAAACCCCCAAGACTTCAAAGTTAGTTCCAGTAAGAAAATATGTGATCAGTAACAGAAAGGCTGCACATGGGACTGGACTGCCTCCCTGAGGGATTCAGGCTGTTAGATGCTGCTTCCTCCACTACAGCCTTGGAGTGGCTGCTCTAGTTTTCACACTGAGGTTCCAGTGTGAGGAGTGGACTCATAACATGTATAATAATAACCACCCCTTATGGAGAACTTTTTGTATGATCTGAATTTAATATGCCTTGCCTCATTTAAACCCCACAAAATTCCAAATAAGAATTATTTTTCAGATGAGAAAAATGGCTGTGAAGATTAACTAAGTTGCCCAAGTTTATTGAGCTACAAAGTGGTAGAAATGAGATTTATTTTAATTCAATGCCTGTGTCCTAAATTATTACACTGCAACTTTCTCTCCCCAGCCTTCCCAAGGAATTTCACACTATAACAAATGCACTCAAAATTATATTTGAAATGTTCTGTGTGTCGAGTACTGCACTAGGGTTTTAAGTGCTAAGGATATTATCAATACCACTCTCTTCGAGAAATTTAGAGTCTAGCAGGGAAACAGCTCATAAAACAAGTTAGGGCTGGATGGTAGGGGAACAAAAATCAGGAGACTTATTCCAGGGTAGGAAGAGATAAAAGATGATGAAAACAGTCAGGTAAAGTGGAGGATGCTGAAGGCTAGGGGAGAGGAGTATCTCAGGTAGACCATAGATACAAAGGGCCATAGAAATGAATATGATGTCTTCTAGGGACTGAAAGATATTCAAAGCTGGATCATAGAATGTGAGAGGATTGCAAGTGAGAAAAATCCAATAGTTAAGCAGAGGTCAGATCATGTAGGACCTTGCCAATCATGATAAGAAATTACTTTTTAAAAATTCAAGCAAAGAAAATCATCATTTGGCAATCTCCTGTGCGATGCACCAGTAGGTTCACTTTCGTGGTATTCCTGCCAAAAATGTATAACATAAATCTAATCATAAGGAAAAAGCAGACAAAACCAAATGAGGATGTAATCTGAAAAATAAATGACCATACTATTCAAAAATACCAAGGTTGTGAAAGCTAAAAAACACTGAGGAACTGTATAGATTAAAGGAGAATAAAAACATATACCACCACTCGTCAACACTTGAAGATACGTATCCTAGGCATTAGTGAGCTGAAATGGACTGGTATTGGTCATTTGGAATTAGACAATCATATGTTCTACTGTGCCAGGAATGACAAATTGAAGAGGAACAGTGTCATATTCACTGCCAGAAAAGATCATTTCAAGATCTATCCTGAAGCACAACGCTGTCCGTGATAGGATAGTATCAATACACCTACAAGGAATACCAGTTAATAAAACTATTATTCAACTACTAATGCCAAAGATGAAGAAATTAAAGATCTTTACCAACTTCTGCATGCCGAAATGGATTAAACATGCAACCAAGATGCATTGATAATCCTGGTGATTGGAATGCGAAAGTTGGCAACAAAGATCAGTAGTTGGAAAATATGGCCTTGATGACAGAAATGACACAAGAGATGACATGATAGAATTTTGCAAAACCAATGACCTATTCATTGGAAATACCTTTTTTCAAAAACATAAATGATGTCTACACACATGGAGGTCATTAGATGGAATACACAGGAATCGAAGCAAATTGATGGTCTATTCCACAGTCGGCCCCTGGCATTGTTCTGACTGCTAATGTTGAGCTTTCCCATCATCTTTTTCCACAGATGTAGTCGATTTGATTTCTGTATAGTCCCATGCGGTGAGGTCCACCTGTATAGTCACCCTTCACGTTGCTGAAAAAAGGTATTTGCAATTAGGTCTTCACAAAATTCTGTCATGCAATCTCTGCCATCATTTCTATCACCAAGGTCATAATTTCCAACTACATATCCCTCTTCTTTGTTTCCAAATTTTGCATTCCAATCACCAGTAATTATTAATACATCCTGATTGCGTGTTCGATCAATTTCAGACTGCAGAAGTTGGTAAAAATCTTCAGTTTCTTCATCTTTGGCCTTAGTGGTTCGTGCGTAATTTGAATAATAGTCATATTGACTTGTCTTTCTTGTAGGCTTATAGATATCATCCTATCACTGACTAAGTTGTACTTCAGGATAGATCTTGAAACGTTCTTTTTGATGCTGAATGCTACGCCATTCCTCTTCAATTTGTCGTTCCCGGCATAGTAGATCATATGATTATCTGATTCAAAATGGTCAATACCAGTCCATTTCAGCTCACTAATGCCTAGGATGTCGATGTTTATGCATTCCATTTCATTTCTGACAATTTCCAATTTTCATAGATTCGTACTTTGTACATTTCATGTTCCAATTATTAATGGATGTTTGTAGCTGTTTCTTCTCATTTTGAGTCATGCCACATCAGCAAAGGAAGGTGCCAAAAGCTTGACTCCATCCACGTCATTAAGGTCAACTCTACTTTGAGGAGGCAGCTCTTCCCCAGTTGTCTTTCGAGTGCCTTCCAACCTGAGGGGCTCATCTTCCTTCACTATATCAGACAATGTTCTGCTGCTATTGGTAAGATTTTCGCTGGCTGATTTTTTTTAGAAATAGACCGCCAGATCCTTCTTCCTAGTCTGTCTTAGTCTGGAAGTTCAGCTAAAACCAGTCCACCATGGGTGACCCTGCTGGTATTTGAAATACCAGTGGCATAGCTTCCAGGATCATAGCAACACACAAGCCCCCACAGGAGGACAAACTGACAGACATGCAGGTGTAAGGATCCTTTTGTCTGCAACTTATTCTCAAACAAATTAGAAAAGTTACACATACACACAAATGTGCACACACAGAAATCGAATCTGATAAAATATTTACTTGGAGAATCTGAATGAAGGTATAGGAAAACTCTTTGTATTATGTTTGTAACTTTGTATAAGTTTAAAATTATTTTAAATTAATTTAAAAAAAAAAACCAAAAAAAAGTTAATTGAAAGTTGCTTGGAAGCTCTAACAATCAAAAAGACTTTTGAGGAACACAAAAACAAATAGTAAGAATACAAATATATGCAGAATGGCATGTACAATATAAAACATTTTCATTCATTTTCAGGTTTAGTTCTCATAATGCATCCCTATGAGACTGTAACACCCACTTTCTTGAAGCATTTTTTTAGATACATAAATACTTTGCAATGTAGACTGAAAGAGAAGTTAGAATATAGATTATATTTTCCTTTCTACCTGAGGCCTACTATATCTGTTCCAGTTTTCTTTCTTTGTTTTTTTTTTAATAATTTATTTTATATATAATTGTTGTTGTTGTTGAGAACATATACAGCAGAACATATACCAATTCACCAATTTCTACGTGTACAATTCAGTAACACTGATTACATTCTTCAATTTGTCCAACCATTCTCACTCTCCTTTTCTGAATCGTTCCTCCCCTATTAACATAAACTCACTGCCCCCTAAGTTTCTTATCTAATCTTTTAAGTTGTTGTTATCAGTTTGATCCCATATAGTTTTTAAAGGAGCACAATGCTCAAGGAAGACACTCTTTACTAGTTAAACTAAACTGTTTGGTTTGGAGCCCTGGGGGTGCAGTGGTTAAGAGCTTGGCTGCTAACTAAAAGGTTGGCAGTTTGAATCCACCAACCACTCCTTGGAAACCCTATTGGGCAGTTCTACTCTGTCCTATACGGTTGCTATGAGTCAGAATCAATGCAATGGTGCAACGGCAATGAGTTTGGTTTTTTTTATTATTTGGTTTAAAGAAGACTTTAGGTGATATTTTTTGGTTTAAAGTTTAAAGATTATCTCAGGACAATAGTTTTGGGGGTTCATCCAGCCTCCATGCTTCCAGAGAATTTGGATTCCATGAGAATCTGAAATTCTGTTCCTCATTTTCCCCCTGTCTTAGTCATCTAGTGTTGCTATAACAGAAACACGACAAGTGGATGGTTTTAATGAAGAGAAGTTTATTTCCTCATAATCAAAGTAGGCTAAAAGTCCAAATTCAAGGTGTCAGCTCCAGGGGAAGGCTTTCTCTCTCTCGGCCTTCTCTTCAGTGTTCCCCCAGACTAGGAGCTTCTTGGTGCAGCTACCCCAGTCCAAAGGACGCGCTCTGCTCCTGGCACTGCTTTCTTGATGATATGAGGTCCCCCTGTCTCACTGCTCACTTCTGTCTTTTATATCTCAAGAGATTGCCTCAGGACACAATCCAGTCTTGTAGATCAGGTCCTGCCTTACTAACACAACTGCCACCCATCCTCCCTCATTAACATCATAGAGGCAGGTTTACATCATACAGGAAAATCACACAGTACCAGGAATCATGGCCTAGACAAATTGATACACACATTTTTGGGGGCACATAATTCAAACCATGACATTCCACCCATTGGCCCCCAAAATATCACATCCTTGCAACATGGAAAACATATTCACCCCATCATATCATAGTAAAAGTCTTAACTCCAAGTACAAAATCCAAAAGTTCCTCTTCATCTGTGAAATCTAGAATACAAGTTATCTGCTTCCAAAGGTACAATGGCAGAACAGGCACAAGCTAGACATTTGCCTTACAAATGGGAGAACCTAGAGGAAAAGAAGTGATAAGAGGCACCTAGCAAGTCAGCAGAACACATTACATTAGCCCTCAAGGCTTTGAAAATAATCCTCTGTTCTCTGAGACAATTTACACAATAGCCCTACCCTCCAGACTCTAGGTATTAGCCACAGTCTCTGGATTTTGAGTGGAGGCCCCTCGGCCCTGGGCTTCAGCTCCGCCTTCCAGGCCCACTGGGACAGCTGCTCTGCTCCCTTGGCTTTAGGCGCACCATTCTCCTAGTCCATGGGAGTAAAAATTCTACCCTTAGAAACATCAGAGGCCATGGCTCTACCCTTTTCTTCTATAGACTCTTTGATCAAAATGTTCAGTAATGGTAGCCTGGCACCATCCAGTCCTTCTGGTCTCATGGCAAAGGAGGCAGTTGTTCATGGAAGAAATTAACCACACATTCCATATCCTCCTCCTGTTCTTTACTCTCCTTCTTCTTCTGTTGCTCCAGGCAAATGGAAACCAATTGTTGTAGCTTGGGTAGCCCTTTGCAAGCTTTTAAGACCCTAGGCACTAAGCAATGAATTAAGAGATGGAACAGAAATACTAAACACCATATTAGGCCAATTAACTGGGATGTTCCATGAAACCATGGCCCCAAACCTCCAAACCGAGAAACCAAATCTCATGAGGTGTTTGGTTGTACATTAGCACCCTCAGCAGCTGCTCTTTTTGTTGTTGTTGTAAATATACCTATCACAAAATTTTTGTCAGTTCAACTTTTTACAGGTGTACAGCTAATTGACAGTGATTACATTAATCAGCTGTGCAACCCTACCCTTAATCAATTTTTTTTCTTTTTCTCTCTAGTGTTCTATACACAAAATGATTTCACCCAATTTCCTTTTCATGAGGATCAACTTGACCTTGAAAGCTTTCACAGGATCACCAAATCAGAATGCAATAAAATAACTCCAATATCCATGAAAGAAATATAATAGATTCACATTTTGCACTGAGACTAAAGTTGAACTTTAGCACAACCTTTACATAACCCATTAAGCAGAGGATTACTGGTTTGCATAGTAATTCTTACGCACAGTAAATTTTGACAACCACAGAGCTAAATAAAATAAAAATTTACATGCACATGTCTGATCATTCAAATGATTCCACTTTTAAGGTAACTATCAAATCCAGAGCAATATGGCGTGGGGAAGGGGGATGAGGAGAGAATTTTAAGTGTGTTTGCCTGCTCTGGAGCTTATTCCACTTGGGTTAATGTTAAGCCTGTAAAAACTTAATATATGTAAATAGATTTGTTTGTTGTTAGGATTAAATAAGAGTAGAACAAATAAATGTTGCTTCCAGTTACAGGGTAACTGGTATCATAATAGGACTCTGCCATAAGTAACTATAAAACTGAACAAAGTATACAAAGTCACTGTTTTTAGACATCGAACAAAAGTCAGTGCATGACTGTGATCCCTGAAAGAAAGGCCAAAAAATGAGGTGAGCCCTGCAATTGCACCAGCTTTCTGCTTGGAGTCACTTTATAGACTGAGGCTTAGGGAAGCCAAAAACATCTATTGCCTTCAAATTGATTCTAACTCATAGTGACCTGATAGGACAGAGTAGAACTGCCCAATAGGGTTTCCAAGACTAATCTTGGAAGTAGTCTGCCACATCTTTCTGCCACTAAGTGGCTGATGGGTTCAAACCACCAGTCTGTCGGTTAGCAGCCAAGCACTCAACCACTGTGCCACCAAGGTTGCTTGTGGATCAGGGAGGAGGAACCCAAACAGAACACAGAAGTCTCAGCAGTCTCCCTGAGCTGAGGAAACAAGAAGATTAGAATTCAGGGCCTGCAAGGTGGCTGGCATTTGTATGGCAGAGCTTGGGAATGAAGCGCCCTGTGTAGAGAAGGAGTTTCAGAATCTACCTAGGGATCGCCTTTAATTTTTGACTGAATAGTAAGCTGGATATGTGTAGGTTGATATTTCCTGAGGCTAGGCGAAGTGCAACTACTAGGGAAAGAGCAAATACTGGTGAGCTCTGTCAGATATCAATATACACTCACCAAAATGGCAAAATTTTTAAAAGACTGACAACACCAAATGTTGGAGGCAATATGGAGCAACTGAAATTCTCATATATTGCTGGTTGTTGTTGTTGTTGTCTTTAGGTGCCTTCCAGTCAGTTCATAGCGAACCTAGGTACAATAGAAGGAAACACTGCCCAGTCCTTCATCATCCTCACAATCACTGCTGCGTCTGAGTCCATTGTTGCAGCCACTGTGCCAATCCATCTCCTTGAGGGTTTTCCTCTTTTTCTCTGACCTTCAGCTTTACCAAGCATGATGTCCTTCTCCAGGGACTGGTGTCCCTCCTGATAACATGTCTAAAGTATGTGACACGTAGTCTCTTCATCCTTACTTCTAAGGAGCATTCTCGCTGTGCTTCTTCCAAGACAGATTTGTTCATTCTTCTGCCGGTCCACGGTATATTCAATATTCTTTGCTAACACCATAATTCAAAGGCGTCAATTCTTCTTAGGTCTTCCTTATTCGTTGTCCAGCTTTCACATGCATATGACGCCATTGAAAATGCCGTGGCTTAGGTCAGGTGCAGTTTAGTCCTCAAAGGGATATCTTTACTTTTTAACACTTTAAAGAGGTCTTTTGCAGTAGATTTGCCCAATACAATACATTGTTTGATTTCTTGACTGCTGCTACTATGGGCATTGATAGTGGATCCAAGCAAAATGAAACCCTTGACAACTTCAATCTTTTCTCCGTTTATCATGATGTTGCTTATTGGTCTACTTGTGAGGATTTTTGTTTTCTTTATGTTGAGATGTAATCCATACTGAAGACTGTGGTCTTTGATCTTCATCAGTAAGTGCTTCAAGTCCTATTTGCTTTCAGCAAGCAAAGTTGTGTCATTTGCGTATCACAGGTTGTTAACGAGTCTACCTGCAATCCCGATGCCATATTCTTCTTCCATATAGTCCAGATTTTCCGATTAATTGCTCAGCATATAGATTGAATAAGTATAGTGAAAGGATATAACCGTGATGCACATCTTTCCTGATTTTAAATCACACAGTATCCTCTTGTTTTATTTGAATGATTCCCTCTTGGTCTACGTACAGGTTCTGCATGAGCACAATTAAGTGTTCTGGAATTCCCATTCTTCACAGTGTTATTCATAATTTGTCATGATCCACACAGTTGAATGCCTTTGCATAGTCAGTAAAACACAAGTAAACATTTTCCTGGTATTCTCTGCTTTCAGCCAAGATCCATCTGACATTGGCAATGGTATCCTTCATTCCAAATCCTCATCTGAATCCAGCTTGAATTTCTGGCAGTCTCTGTGGATGTACTGCTGCAACCTCTTTTGAATTATCTTCAGCAAAATTTTACTTGAGTATGATATTAACAATATTATTCAATAATTTCCTGATTTGGTTGGATCACTTTTCTTTGGAATGTAATTAAGAATCTCTTCCAGTTGCTTGGCCAGGTAGCAGTCTTCCAAATGTTTTGCATAGAGTGAGTGCGCCCAGCATTGCATTCCATCTGTGTGTTGAAACATATCAATTGAGGTATTCCGTCAATTCCTGGAGCCTTGTTTTTTGCCAATGCCTTCAGTGCAGCTTGGACTTCTTCCTTCAATACCATCAGTTCCTGATCATGTACTACCTTCTGAAATGTTTGAATGTCAATCAGTTCTTTTTGGTACAGTGACGGTGTATTTCTTCCATCTTCTTTTGATGCTTCCTACTTAGTTCAATATTTTGCCACAGGATCTTTCAAAATTGCAGCCCAAGGCTTGAATTTTTCTTCAGTTCTTTCAGCTTGAGAAATTCTGAGTATTTTCTTCCCTTTTGATGTTCTAACTCCAGGTCTTTGCACATTTTGTTATAAAACTTTACTTTGTCTTCTCAGGCTACCCTTTGAAATCTTCTGTTCAACTCTTTTAGGTGATCATTTCTTCTTTCCACTTTAGCTACTCTATGTTCAAAAGCAAGTTTCAGAGTCTCTTCTGACATCTATTTTGGTCTTTTCTTTCTTTCCTGTCTTTTTAATGGCCTTTTGCTTTCTTTATGTATGATGTCCTTGATGTCATCCTACCACCTACCTATTGCTGGTAGGACTGTGAAATGCTATGACTACTTTGGGAACCAGTCTGGCAGTTTCTGGTAAAAGTTAATCATATACTTATTCTACGACTCAAGAATCCACACTGAGGTATTTATCCATGAGAAATATTTTTGTATAAATATAAAAAAGCTTATACAAACATTAAAAAATAGGTAAAAACTAGAAATAACTCAAATGTCTATCTACAGTAGAGTAGAAAAATCATACATTGTATGATTCCACTAATCTTTGGTGAAAGTGATCAGAATAGTGGTTGCCTCTGGGTGATGGGTGTAGGGATTGACTTGGAAGGAGTAGAGAGAACATTCTGGGGTACAGAAATATTCTATATCTCACTAGGGATGTGAGTTTCATGGATTTATACATCGTACTCTTAATATCTGTAATTTCACTGTATGTAACTTTACGGATAGGGTCGTTGTAAGTCGGAATCAACAGCAATGAGTTTGGTTTTTTGTTTAATTGTAGAAAGAGAGATAATCACATATAGGTTCTCAATGAATGCTTGCTGAACTTGAAACTAAATTATTTTTTTATTATACCCTGTGCATACTTTTTTTTTTTTTTTAATTTGCGAACTATCATCCACAGCTTTTTCCTCTTCTTCTAAGTCACGTTTTCCTCTCCAGGCCCTAGTCAACATTACTATTCTCATGCCCTTGGGCATTTGTTTCATGGCCTCTCACAGCTATCACTGAGCTTTTCTGACTGATTCTGTGTTCCAGAGAAAAGGAAATAGTTACTAAGATAAGAAAGTCAAAAAATGATCCACAGGATGCATATGCAGAGTTCCTGCTCAAGTTCACCAGAAGAATGTAATCTGGGCTGAATTCCTAATTTTGGCAAAAAGTCCATCACTTGCAATAAGCTAAGCAAAGCTGGGGAAAACCTCTAGCATTAACTCCCGTCAGCTGAATAGCTTAGGGTATAGCAAGATTCCTTTTCAGGTAGTTGTATATTCAATACCAGAGGGTTTAACCTTCTAACTCAGAGTTTGGCTCCACGTGCTGCTGCTGCTTCCCTAGGATATAGTCAATGTCCACTGGTCAGTTAGGGTCTGTCAAACCCTCCCACACCTCTTTAGCATACATATCTGGCTATGTATCCTTTCCTAAGTTATTGTTTGTTAATACTCTTGATGCAGGATTGGCTATGCTATAGTAATTGCTATAGTTGCCCTTTGTTCTTGTGTTCCTATCAGTGTCTTCCTCTGCCTTTGTGATGTTGTGTTGATTTCCCCCATACAGTGTATCGCCTTTCCCTTCACCAATATTACCATGTGTCTTCTATCTATTTAGTATTTACCCTCCCTCTCTTTCCCTTCCCTGGTAGCCATCAAAGAATTTTTTTTTCTGTATGTAAACATTTCTTGTTTTTTTTTTTTTTTTAACTAATAGTGGTTTCATACAATGTTTGTCCTTTTGTGACAGGCTTATTTCACTCAGCATAATGTCCTCCAAATTCATCCATGTTGTGAGATGTTTCGTGGATTCGTCATTATTCTTTATCATTGCGTTGTTTATCCAATCATCCATTGATGGGCATTTAGGTTTTTTCCTTCTTTTTGCTACTGTGAGTAATGCTGCAGTGAACATGAGTAAGCATATGTCTATTAGTGTCATGGCTCTTATTTTTCTAGGGTATATACCTATGAGTGGGATCAATGGATCATATGGTATTTCTGTTTCTAGCTTTTTAAGGTAGTGCCATATCATTTTCCATAGTGGTTGTACCATTTTACATTGCCACCAGCAGTGTATAAGAGTTTCAGTCTCCCCACAACCTTGTCAGCATTTGTTGTTTTCTGCTTGTTTTTTTAATTAGTGCCATTGTTGTCGGGGTAAGATAGTATCTCATTGTAGTTTTAATTTGCATCTCTCTAATGGCGAACGATCATGAGCATTTCTTCATGTGTTTGTTAGCTGCCTGAATGTCTTTGGAGAAATGTCTGTTCATGTCCTTTGCCTATTTTTCAGTTGGATTGTTTGTCTTTTTGTTGACGTGATTTTTTTTTTCTTAAAAACACATGACTATTATCCACCCCTGAGAAATAATTTGTCTATAGAATATACTTTCATGTTTTGACTCCTTTCATTCTGAAAATTCACTCCATAACACATATCATTTTACAAAGAACCAAATTCATTAATAGCCTGATGATTAAGAATATATTTAAATTGTGGTGTATGTCTCTTATGAGCCTTTTAGTAATTCATAATTTTTGGTGGTTATAGGTTTGAGTTTTCAAAAATTCTTTATTCATTCATTTAAATTTGTTTGGAATATTTATACATCCTGTAGCTTTTCCTAACAGTAACATACAGAATAGTCTCACAGAATGCCTTTAGAACAAATTTGTTATGAACTAGGCATTTACTATTTCATTAAAGAAAAATGGATTGAATTTACTGAGTGAGGTCTCCATTAGGAAATTTGAAAAAAAAAAAAAAAAACAACAAAACAGTTGCTATCAAGCTGGTTCTGACTCATAGCAACCTCGTGTATGTCAGAGTAAAACTGTGGTCCATAGGATTTCAGTGTTGACTTTTCAGTAGTACATCGTTAGACCTTTCTTCCAAGGCACTTCTGGGAGGACTTGAACTGCCAACCTTTTGGTTAGCAGCAAGCATGCTAACTGTCCCACCCAGGGACTCTCCATTAGGAAGTAGAATGAATCATTTTCTGAAGGTTCCTTTGGTGAAATGAGCTCTTTTATGTGGTTTTTTGCCTTGATTCTTTGGAAAAAGCAGCTTGAGAGATTTTTCTCCTAAGCCCTGAGGAGTTACTTTTGCCCTAGTTCTCTACCCCAGAGGGTTTGTTACTTTTGTCCAGATTGATAGATATTTCCTGGGTCAGCCGTAAACAACTTCATTTTGATATTTTTTATCTGGTCCTGAGCTGTAGCCTGCTTTATGATTGGTACGCACCATGCAGGGATTGGTCAATAGACTATGCAAATGAAGCAAATTGTAGCCTACTATGCAAATGAAGTACCTGTAGCCTACCAAGAGGGGACTGGTCAGTCTGTGGCCCTGGTGGGAGTAACATGCCTTGAAATTGACAAGGAGTTTGTGTATTTTAAGCAGCCAGCCCCAGAGAGGTTTGGCAGACAGAGAAGCAACAAGAGAAACAGTTGGAAGAAGCAGAAGGAAGAAAGCAGAAAGAAGCAGAGAGAGAGAAAGGAGTCAAGGAATCTCCTAAAAGAGCTGTAACACTAGTCAAGGGTTGTAACACTGAAAACAGCAAGAGACTTGTAAGAGGTCCAGTGGTAGAGCCAGCAGTGACAGATGGCAGGGCCAAAAGGGGCCTGTCTTGAGGGGACCAAGAGGAGCCTGTCCTCAGGGGAATCATAGGAGCTGAGAAAGCTGTCCTGCACTGAAGAAGAGAGACTCTGCCTGCATATTTCCTGATCCTGATTCCTAAGTTGTAGCCTGTCAATCCTGATCCAGAGTTGTACCCTGTTCCTTAATAAACCCCTTAACTGTAAGTACAGTGAATTGCCAAGCCCAAACAGGGGAGGAAAGAGTGCTGAGGGGAAGGAGAGTGGCCAGTGTCAGAGATGGAGTGGTACAGCAGCTTGGGGAATGTAGAAATCTGGGATATGTTTGACCTCCACCTCATAGGAATTGGCTTTGTGCAGATTCTTATGCTTGAAGTTATTTATATAGTCCCCATAGTTTATTTCACTTTCTGAAGTACAAGTGACCCTGAAGTGTGGTCTCCTTTCTGCTTTGTTCTGTCTGTTACACCTACCACTTGACCTAGTAGTATTACATTCATTTACACCTTTTCTGTTTAAGTGTTTATCTAAGTGAATACATTTTCAGCTTAAACTGCATGGATGGCAACATTGCTGCAGTTTGCATATGCTCAGAATTCAGTTTTCCCCGAAGAATCATTTGTTATGTATGGCATAATTTATTTATGGTAAATGCTTGTTATGTTGTAGAATACTTTACTGAGCTATAGATACCCATAACTTTCCCCTTCAGTTTGTTTATTAATCTATCAAATAGTCATTAAGCACTTACTGTTATAGGTACAGGGAACACAGCTGTGAAGAAGTTAGATGTAGCCCCACCTGTAACGGAGCTTAGAGCCTCTTGTCACACAAATAATTATAGAAATGATTATTTAATAGCAAATATGACAAGTATCATGAAGCAAAAGCACAGGCATGTATGAGAGTATGTTATAGCACAAATTAACCTTCTTGGGGGTGAAAATGTCATTTAATCAAAGTCCATTCTAATACCAAGAATTAGCTTGAATCTTTCACGTATAATATTTCCAGATGTATTTACTTCATGATGGCACTGTCGTTTTTTAGCCACATGGATTCCAGTCCATCGTCCTGGTGTAGGACAAGTGCTGCACTGATTTGACATTTTTGCCCAATTTAGAAATGTTCTAGTTTTTTGTTTGTTTGTTTATAGTACAGAAATGTTCTCATTCTTTGTTTATATTATAACATTTACACTTTGACTTAAAATTTCATTTTTTTAGCTTTTTCTCCAATAATTAAGTATAAAATTAACCGTTATTTTCTGCATAGAAAAAACTTCCAGACATAAAATATATAATTATCGAATATTAATAAATTTTCAAAAGACAGTATCTTTTGACTTCATGAAGATAGTGCTTTTTGGGGGGGCAGGGCTTGCAGAGAAGAGTGGAAAAATATATTCTTTGTTAGATAAGCTGCTAGAGATTGATGTAGTTCTTCCAAGTTTTTGTCTGATGTATTTTATCTAGTATGCAAGTTATACCACAAATGTAATTATTACTTAATTGTTGCTTAACTCTATAGCCATTTAACTATGTTGCTTAACTATACAAGTATAACTGTAGTTAATATAGCTTAACTGTAAATACCATAATAAATATCAGAACACAAGATTTCATTTTAAAAACTGCCGAGACCTCGTAAATATTTTCTTCACTTTCAATTTTCTAGCAACTTGTTCAGGTTTATATATGACAATGGACTGTCTTGCATTCACTGTATGGAAGTTAAAAACTATCACAAACTTCATTTCATTGCTGAGACATGCTTAGCTAGCGTTTTAAGTTGCCTTCACTGAGATTTCTACAGTCATGTTCACTTTATAGTGATATTCTGCAGAGAAAAACCTGCAGTATAAAGTGATCACAGTTATGATCACTCTGAAGTGCCCCAATATAGAAATTTATTTTGGAAAACTCAAGGTTAAATTATATTTATCTTGTGCATTGCTTGATTCAAGAATAACTAGCTCAACTTTCTCTGGAATAATAGGTGAGCCATTAAAATGTCAATTTGGTTTAACTCCAAAATCAACAATACATTGCTTTGCTTCACAAGAATGAACCAACCTCTGATTCTCAAAGCTTGGGTTCACATCACTAACGTAGGTCCTTGGATCAAACAGAAATAATCAAATATGATACAAGTTATCAGAGTAACATATCTACTGAAGCTTGTCTTGGTAGCAGTATTTACAAAAAGGTTTTTTTTTGTGCAATACCCAATATATTAGGGACTGTTATTAAAGGAGGTATAATAATTGATGAAGCCTGTGGGTGGTGTAAACAGTTAATGTGCTTGGCTGCTAACTGAGGCTGGAGATTTGAGTCCACACAGAGGTTCCTTGGAAGACAGGATAGAAAAAACTAAACAGATGTAAAATATATAATTATTAAATATTAATAAATGTTTAAAAGATAGTATCATTTAACCTCATGAAAATTGTATTTTTTTGAGGAGGGGGTTGCAGAGAAGAGTGGAAAAATAAGTTGTTTGTTGGATAAGTTGCTAGAGATTGATGTAGTTCTTCCAGGTTTTGGTGATCTACTTCTGCAAAATCAGCCATTGAAAACCCTATGGAGCACAGTTGTACTCAGACACACGTGGAGTCACTAAGAGTTGGAATCGACTTGTCAGTAAGTGACTTGGTTTTGTTTTGTTTTGTCTTAATGATGTGATGGCAATAAACCCTATTGTTATCGACATACTTCACTCTTCTGCAGGAAGAGCACAAAGTAGCATTGGATTCAAGATTTAGCATTTCCAAAAGGGAGTGGTGGTTTGAGACACTTGTATAGATGTATCAAAAGAAAACTTGCTAAATGAGGGGGAAACAGGCCTTAGCCTGAACAAACTTCATAATTATTTCAGCTTTTTCTTTACCTAGAGGCCTGGCAGAGCTACCCCTAGGATAGAGAACCGAGGAAGTGAGGGCCTCAAAAAGTGAGAATTCAGATGGCTGAACACGGAAGACAAAAACAAGCCTGGAAAATACTGCCCTTGGAGAAATGAGAACTGCAAAGAGATGCTTTCTGAAGCTAAAATTTCTGTGGTAGAATACACCTCATTCTCATGAAAATAACTTCTTAGAATGGATACATACACAAAATAGCAACTGGATACAGCTGGATTGCTGCCTGTTTTTTGGTGCAAGAGTCCTGATGTTTTTCAACCCAGAGCCCAGTTCTCATTAAATTTTATGAAGAAAGAACTCCTCAGCTCCGGTAGACTCCTTAGCCATTTGAGTAGGGACACATGCTCTGTTATGCAACCAAGGGCTGTAGACAGAGTCACATAACTCTCCCAGGGAAGGAGGGACAAGAAAAAATAAAACGGAAGCTAAGAAGAACTCTGCCTGACAAGTAGAACATTAGTCAAGGCACCGTCAGTAGGATTAAGCAGTGAACTTTGTTTGGCACAACACCAAATTAGCTAGGTGAATAATTTAGGCATTAAAGGGACATAAATCATGAGGGTAAAGTGGTTAGGTCTAGTTTTTAAAATGATATATTTGCTGGCTAATGAAATATTTTTTAAAAGACTAAAAGATATTAAGAATTTTTATTACTCATTACAAGGCATTTTGATGACCTGAATAACCGGCCTGATAAAACTTTAAGCAAGAGCTAGTGTATAGACTTTTTGTGTTTTTTAAACTGCTTCAGTTAGGGACATCTGAAGAAATGAGAGCTGCAGAAAGGTCATTAGCAATTTGATCCAGCATTCAAGTATTTACTCTTGAAGTAAAAAACAAAGTTCTTAAACTTTCTTTATTAACCAAACTATAAGTTATACGAATACCATTACATGATGAAAAAGAGTTTCATATTTCCTGACAAAAGAAGTGTAAAAATGAATAAATCTGATAAAGTACAGTCTTGATAAAAATTTACTAGTACTGCTAACATGCCATTTAACATAATTTATTTAATATTTTTTTCTGAACATAAGAATGTTGCAAAGTTTATAAGAAACTCAATATAAAAGATGAAATTTATAAAGCAAGGCACACATATTGCAGGTACCCAGACCATGCCTGTCACGTAGTAGTTTTCTTATAAAGATTTGTTGACGCATTGACTGCTTGGCTTAATGGCTATAATAGTGCAGCATAAATTTTTTTATGAGGTGCTTTCTAAATATCTTGCGTTTATCTTCTAAATGTAACTTTCCTATATTCTGGGACTGACTTTCTTGTGACTTTATTGTGTCATAACTAACAGACACAACACTGAGATATTAGTTTGGCTTTGCTTTTTTTTTATATATATTTTCTCTTAAATCTTTAAGAGGTATAGTATGAGAGCTATAATTTTTACATCCAAATTTGCCTCTAAGTCCATCTTATATTAAAAGAGGATGCAGAAAGAGCAACAGGAAACTTCATGAAATATGCCGTTAGCTCAGGCCCAGAACCTCATTAGTGAGCTGAAATGGACTGGTATTGGCCATTTTGAATTGCACAGTCATATGGTCTACTATGCCAGTAATGATGAATTGAAGAGGAATGGCATCACATTCATCACCAAAAAGAACATTTCAAGATTTATCCTAAAGTACAATGCTATCAGTGATAGGATAATATCCACAGGCCTACAAAGAAGATCAGTTAATACGACTATTATTCAAATTTATGCACTAACCACTAATGCCAAAGATGAAGTAATTGAAGATTTTTACCAACTTCTGTAGTCTGAAATTGATCAAACATGCAATCTAGATGCATTGAAAATTACTGGTGGTTGGAATACGAAAGTCAGACAAAAAAAAAGAAGGATCAAAATCTGGAAAATATGGTGATAAAAATGATGCTAGAGACCACATGATAGAATTTTGCAAGGCCAACAACTTATTCATTGCAAAAACCTTTTTGCAACACCATAAATGGTGACTATACACGCGGGCCTCACCAGATGGGAATACACAGGAATCAGATTGACTACATCTATGGAAAGAGACTGTGGAGAAGCTCAATATCATCAGTCAGAACAAGGCCAGGTACTGACTGAAGAACAGATCATCGATTGCTCACATGAAAGTTCAAGACGAAGCTGAAGCAAATTAGAACAAGTTCACGAGATCCAAAGTACAACCTTGAGTATATCCCACCTGAATTTAGAGACAATCTTAAGAATACATTTGACACATTGAACATCAATGACTGAAGATCAAACGAGCTGTGGAATCACATCAAGGACATCATACATGAAGAAAGCAAAAGGTCATTAAAAAGACAGGAAAGAAAAAACAGACCAAAATGGATGTCAGAATAGATTCTTAAACTTGCTCTAGAACACAGAGTAGCTAAAGTGAAAGGAAGAAACGATGATGTAAAAATGCTGAACATAAGGTTTCAAAAGATGACTGGAGAAGGCAAAGTAAAGTATTATAATGAAATGTGCAAAGACTTGGAGTTAGAAAACCAAAAGGGAAGAACACACTCTGCGTTTCTTAAGCTGAAAGAACCGAAGAAAAAATTCAAGCCTCAAGTTGCAATACTGAAGGATTCTATGGGCAAAATATTGTACAATGCCGGAAGCATCAAAAGAAGATGGAAAGAATACAGAGTCATTGCACCAAAAAGAATTGGTCGATATTCAACCATTTCAGGAGGTAGCATGTGATCAAGAAATGATGATATTGAAGCTAGAAGTCCAAACTGCACTGAAGACATTGGTGAAAAACAAGGCTCCAGGAATTCACAGAATATCAATTGAGATGTTTCAACAAACAGATGCAACAGTGCAAGTGCTCATTCATCTATGCCAAGAAATTTGGAAGAGATCTACCTGGCCAACCGACGGGAAGAGATCCATGTAAGTGCTCATACCAAAGAAAGGTGATCCAACAGAATGCAGAAATTATCAAATAATATCATTCAAAAGCGGATGCAGCAGTACATTGACAAGGAACCGCCAGAAATTAAAGCCAGATTCAGAAGAGGACATGGAACTACGGATATTGTTGCTGATGTCAGAAGTATCTTGGCTGAAAGCAGGGAATACCAGAAAGATGTTTACTTGTGTTTTATTGACTATGCAAAGGTATTCAACTGTGTGGATCATAACAAATTATGGATAACACTGTGAAGACTGAGAATTCCAGAGCGCTTAATTGTGCTCATGAGGAACCTGCACTTAGACCAAGAGACAGTCATTTGAACAGAGCAAGGGGACACTGCAGGGTTTTAAATCAGGAAAGGTGTGTGTCATGATTGTATCCTCTCACCATACCTATTCAATCTGTATGCTGAGCAAATAATCAGAGAAACTGAACTATATGAAGAAGAATGCGGCATCAGGATTGGAGGAAGACTCATTAACAACCTGTGTTATGCAGATGACAGCCTTGCTTGCTGAAAGTGAAGAGGACTTGAAGCACTCACTGACAAAAATCAAAGGCTACAGCCTTCAGTATGGATTACACCTCAACATAAAGAAAACAAAAATCCTCACAACTGGACCAATAAGCAACATCACGGTAAACAGAGAAAATACTGAAGTTGTCAAGGATTTCATTTTACTTGGACCCACAATCAACATCCATGGAAGCAGCAGTCAAGAAATCAAACGACGTATTGCACTGGGCAAATCTGCTGCAAAAAAATCTCTTTAAGGTGTTAAAAAGCAAAGACATCACTTTGAGGTCTTAGGTGCACCTGACCCAGGCCGTGGTATTTTCAACTGCCTCATATGCATGCGAAAGCTGGACAATGAATAAGGAAGACAGAAGAACAATTTATGCTTTTAAATTATAGTGTTGGTGAAGAATAGTGACTATACCATGGACTGCCAGAAGAACGAACAGGTCTGTCTTGGAAGAAGTACAGCCACAATGTAAAAGTGAGGATGATGAGACTTTGTCCCATGCACTTTGTATATGTTATCAGGAGGGACCAGTCCCTGGAGAAGGACATCATATTAGGTCAAGTAAAGGGTCATTGAAAAAGAGGAAGACCCTCAATGAGATGGACTGACACAGTGGCTGCAACAATGTGAGGATGGTGCAGTACCAGGCAGCATTTCATTCTGTTGTACATTGGGTTGCTGTAAGTCCGAACTGACTTGTTAGCACCTAACAACAAGAACAACAAAAAACTGTGAGAAAATAAATTTCTGTTCATTAAAGCCATCCACTTGTGGTATTTCTGATATAGCAGCACTAGATAACTAAGACATTTATATTTAAATTTTCTGACATTAAAATATTTTACAGAAAGTTAGGAAATAAGTAGCTTTCAAGAAAGACTATGGGCTTCATAAGTAATTCCTATGAACCAACTGGAAAAAATACCAATACTCAGTGCATAAATGGTAGGTATATATGGGGAAACACTCACAGTTTGTCCCAGATTTCTGAATAGCCAGGAGGCCATTAGAGCAAGACAACCGATCACTAAATGCGATTCCTCCATGAATATCATGTCTTTCTGATCAGAGCTTGGACACATGTTAGCACATGGAAAGTAGCTTTTATTACTTACAAAAAGAAACAGATAGTATACAACAGGTGAACATTTCCCGTAGCTCAAAAGCTGTCCAGTGGAGATGTAAAACTTCTCTGTGCACCCTGCTATGCACTGTTGTTGATTCTGGCTCATAGTGACCTTATAGGATAGAGTAGAACTGCCCCATAGGGATTCCAAAGCTGTAATCTTCATGGTAGCAGACTGCCACATCTTTCTCCTGGGGAGTGGCTGATAGGTTTGAACCTCTAACCTTTGGGTCGGCAGCCAAGCTCTTAACTGCTGAGCCACCAGGGCTCCTAAAAAAACAAAAGGTATCTTAATTGCTTAGGCTGTGTTCAGAAACCAGAGACAAAAGTCCAAACCTAGTTCTTTGTCTCACAAATGAACCCCTTGGCCTTTGGCTATCTGTTTTGTTTTTTGTTTTTGTTTTTTCCTTTATATCTAACATTTAGAAAATTACTTCATCTCCCCTTCATACCATCGATATTAGCCTAGTAGGAGGGAGGAGAACAGCGATGACATGGCTGCCAGATGGATCCAAAATACTGCATATGTATACGTATATATATAGTTGCTATGATTTGGAACCAACTCAACAGCACCTAACAACAACAACTTCAAGAATAATCATGAAAATGTGAATGAAAATAAGAACAGGATACACATTTCAAACCATCATTAGGAAATGTACTAATTTCTATAGACGCTTAGAAAAGTGGAGGGCAAAGGAACATAGAAGCCATCTGTTACAATTGACTTTAGGCCTTCAAGTGGTTGCTCAAATGTGCATTTAAGGAGCACAGAAAAGCCACCTACTCCTGTCTCAAAAATACCTTCCTCACCTAGGTGCTTGGTCCCAAAAAATCCACCACTGGAATACATCTAAATGTTTATTCCTTTGGCTTAAACTTTGCCCTCTCCAAACAGTTTCTTATGAAATGCAAATACCCCTGGATTACGGGATGTTTATACTTATTGTGGGTTAGTTTATCAAGTAGAATTTTTCTCTTGGCGATAGAGGCCTGACTACCCACAAAGGAGGGGAAATGTGAGGATGTGAAGGTTTCATGGGCAGAGCCAGCTATAACCTTTGCCAACTGCAACCCAAAAACTTCAATGCCAGTCAGGAGCAAAGTTTTGAAAAGTTTAACTTATAGCTCTGCCTTTCACCAGCACCCTGATGGGTTGATGAATTGATGCATGCTGATACCTTCATACTATCAATTTCTCTGTCTTTTTTTGCCTCTCTCTTTCTCTCCGTATACACGCACACATGTGTGTATGTGTGTGTGTAATCAATGAATAAAACCAAAAGCTCACTTGTTTTTTGAGGCCATATTTCATCAGTATTCATTGTTATGCCTTCAGGCTGGAATTACCCAATTTAAGGGAATAAACATAAAATTATGACTACAAAATTAGGTTCAAAATTGTATGTTTCAAATGTGGAAAGAAATCATAACAAATTATGAATTTCTTAAAAAATGGTAAATCTCACAAGGACCTACCTCTGTGTTCACCTCCTTATGTATCTTATCTATATAATACCTACAACAATCCTATCAGACAGGTGCTACTGTTATTTTCATTTTACAGGGGAGGAGACGAGGCTGAAGGAGTATAGTGATCTAATCATAAATAAAGTGAAGACGAGATATATTTTTATGTTTCTATTTTGTTGTTCAATGCATCAAATCTATTCTTGAGATGGTCTCTAAATTCAGGTGGGATATTCTCAAGGTCCTATTTTTGGCTCTTGTGGACTTGCTCTAATTTTCTTCAGCTTCAACTTGAACTTGCATATGAACAATTGATAGTCTGTTCCCCAGTCAGCCCCTGGCCTTATTCTGACGGATGATATTGAGCTTCTCCATCATCTCTTTCCATAGATATAGTCAATTTGATTCCTGTGTATTCCATCTGGCAATGTCCACGTGTATAGTCACCATTTATGTTGCTGAAAATGGTATTTGCAATGAAGAAGCTGTTGGTCTTGCAAAATTCTATCATGAAATCTCCAGTGTCATTTCTATCACCAAGGCCATATTTTCCAACTACCAATGCTTCTTCTTTGCTTCCAACATTCATATTCCAATCATTGATAATTATCAGTGCATCTTGAATGCATGTTTGATCAATTTCAGACTGCAGAAGTTGGTGAAAATCTTCAATTTCCTCATCTTTGGCATTAGTGATTGGTGCATAAATTTGAATAATAGTTGTATTAACTGGTCTTCCTTGTAGGCATATGGATATTATCCTATCACTGACAGCATTGTACTTCAGGATAAATCTTGAAATGTTCTTTTTGATAATGAATGTGATAGCATTCCTCTTAAATTTGTCATTCTTGGCATAGTAGACCATATAACTGTGTGATTCAAAATGACCAATACCAGTCTATTTCAGCTCACTAATGTCTAGGATGTTGATCATTATGCCTTCCATTTCTTTTTTGATGACTACCAACTTACCTAGATTCATACTTCTCACATTCCATGTTCTGATTATTAATGGATGTTTGCAGCTGTTTCTTCTCATTTTGAGTTGTACTACCTCAGCAAATGTAAGTCCCAATAGTTTTACTCCATCCACATCATTAAGATTGACTCTATTTGAGGAGGCAGCTCTTCCCTAGTCATATTTTGAGAGCCTTCCAACCTGAGGGGCTCATCTTCCAGCGTTATACCAGACAACATTCTGCTGATATTCATAAGATTTTCACCGGCCAGTTTTTCCAGAAGTAGACCACCAGGTCCTTCTTCCTAGTCTGTCTTAGTCTAGAAGCTCAGCTCAAACCTGTATACTATGGGTGACCCAGCTGGTATTTGAAATATCAGTGGCATAGCTTCTATCATCACAGCAACACACAAGCCACCACAGTATGACAAACTGACAGAGGAGCTGGGGAAGAACATCATACATGAAGAAAGCAAAGGTCATTAAAAAGACAGAAAAGGAAAAAAACACCAAAACGGATGTGAGGAGACTCTCTGAAACTTGCCCTTGATCTTAGAGTAGCTAAAGCAAACTGAAACATGATGAAGTAAAAGATCTGGACAGAAGTTTTCAAAGAGCAGGTTAAGAAGACAAAGTAAAGTATTATAATGAAACATGCGAAGACTCGGAATTAGACAACCAAAAGGGAAGAACATGTTCAGCAGTTCTCAAGAAGAAGGAACTGAAGAAAAAATTCAAGCCTCAAGTTGCAATGTTGAAGGATTCTATAGGCAAAATATTGAACGACACAGGAAGTATCAAAAGAAGATGGAAGGAATACACAGAGTCACTGTACCAAAAAGAACTGGTCAACATTCAACATTTTAGGAGGTAGCATATGATCAAGAACTGATGGTACTGAAGGAAGAAGTCCAAGCTGCACTGAAGACATTGGCAAAAAACAAGGCTTCAGGAATTGATAGAATACCAACTGAGATGTTTCAACAAACAGATGCAATGCTGGAAGTGCTCACTAGTCTATGCCAAGAAATTTGTAAGACAGCTGCCTGGCCAACCAACTGGAGGAGATCCATATTTCTGCCCATGCCAGAAAACATGATCCAACAGAATGCAGAAATTATCAAACAATATCATACACAAGTAAAATTTTGCTGAAGATCCTTCAAAAGTGGTTGCAGTAGTACATCAACAGGGAACCACCAGAAGTTCAAGCCACATTCAGAAGAGGACCTGGAACGAGGCATATCATCACTGATGTTAGATGTATCTTGGCTGGAAGCAAAGAATACCGGAAAGATGTTTACCTGTGTTTTATTTGACTATGCAAAGGCATTCGACTGTGTGAATCACAACAAATTATGGATAACATTGAATGGCAATTCCAGAACACTTAATTGTACTCATGAGGAACCTGTAGTTAGACCAAAAGACAGTCGTTCAAACAGAACAACCGGAAACCATGTGGTTTAAAGTCAGGAAAGGTGCGCGTCAGGGTTTTATCCTTTCACCATATTTATTCAATCAGGATGCTGAGCAAACAGTCAGAGAAGCTGGACTATATGAAGAAGAATGGGACATCAGGATTGGACAAAAATGCATTAACAACCTACGATATGCAAATGACACAATCTTGCTTGCTGAAAGTGAAGAGGACTTGAAGCACTTCCTGATGAAGATCAAAGACCATAGCCTTCAGTATGTATCACATCTCAACATAAAAAAAAACACAAAAATCCTCACAACTGGGCCAATAAGCATCATCATGATAAACAGAGAAAAGAATGAAGTTGTCAAGGATTTCATTTTACTTGGATCCACAAGCAATGCCTATGGAAGCAACAGTCAAGAAATCAAACAACTTATTGCATTGGGCAAATCTGCTGCAAAAGACCTCTTTAAAATGTTAAAAAACGAAGACTTCGCTTTAAGGACTAAAGTTTGCCTTATCCAAGCCACAGTGTTTTCAATCACCTCATATGCATGTGAAAGCTGGACAATGAATAAGGAAGACTGAAGAAGAATTGATGTCTTTCAGTTATGGTGCTGGCAAAGAATATTGAATATACCATGGATTGCCAGAAGAACAAACAAATCTGTCTTGGAAAAAATACAGCTAGAATGCTCCTTAGAAGTGAGGATGGCAAGACTTGGTCTCATGTACTTTGGACATGTTATCAGAAGAAACCAGTCTCTAGAGAAAGACATCATGCTTGGTAAAGTAGTAGGTCAGCAAAAAAGAGGGAGTCTCTCAAGGAGCTGGATTGACACAGTGGCTGCAACAATGGGCTGAAGCATAACAAAGATTGTGAGGATGGCACAGGAGCGGTTGATGTTTCCTTCAGTTGTACATAGGGTTGCTATGATTCGAAACCGACTCAGTGGCACCTTAGCTACTGTCAAGTTGGCTCATAAACTAAAAGGTGGCAAAGGCAGTACTGGGTCCTCTGACTGTCTCCTCCAGAGTCCACAGTGTTAATCACTATTGGTAATGGTATGCCACTGGATTCTAAATTCACTTGAAAAAAAAAAATTGTCAACTGGGAGGAAAAGTGAGAAAAAGTCTGACATTCTGTTTCATATAATGACTTATTTATTGCTATTATTTACCTGTCGGATAGGAATGTTGTGTGGTTTTATTTCAGACTTGTATGTGATCCAAAGACTGTTAGTCCATATTAATGCACTAGAACATGCATGTTATCATATTTCCTGTGAAAAAGAGTTTAAGAAAATCCGGAACTCCATCCGGTAATTTTTTTCACCCATATTATCAGTGTAATGTAATTTCAAGTTGTAAACCCATAGACGGAATGTCAGTATATTATAATACACCCCAGAAAGTGGTCTGACTATATAAAACAATTATCATGCGCCCAACTAAAGAGAGAAGAAGGTTTTTAAAAAAAGGCTATTTCAATCAGATTTAAGCGTATCTAGAGATTAGTAATTTAAAGACACCATCTCAAAAGTACAGTGATTAATATGCTTACTTCAAGTGAATGATTTTCATATTATCATTAATCAACTCTTCATCTGAAAAATACACACAAGGGAACTGCGAGAAGAGAAGGTATCACATTTAATTTATTCTAAAATGTCTTTCCTATTAAAACACACTTGTCAAGTCTGGTATTCAAAGCTGCTACTACTTTAGAATAATAGCAACAACAGGCTGATGAGAATCCTAAGTGGCACTTAGTCAGTGGAGTAACTGGACGCAGCAATGCTTATGCAAATAAATGTCCCTCAAAGGGAAGAATGAGAAATCTGCTCTGAAACTGCAGCTGTGAAAAGCTGGTGGCTAGGAAGTGGAGAGGTAGGGACTCAAAGATAGAGAATTAAGGTAGAAGTAACTAACAAATATGACTGCACAGCTGGAATGATGTTCAGGGTAGATATTCAAGTCTTTGTGTGTGTAGCAAGTATAAATAAAGTGCGGATGAGATGTATTTTTATGTTTCTATTTTGTTGTTGAGAGCTGCCATCACATTGGCCCCTGACTCAGGGTAACCTCATGCACAATGGAATGAAACGCTGGCCAGTCCTGAGCCACGTCTATGATCAGTTGCAGATTGGACCGTTGTGATCCATAGGGTTTTCATTAACTGACTTTCAGAAGTAGATCACCAGGTTTTCTTTCTAGTTCATCATAGTCTGGAAGCCCCACTGAAAGCTGTTCAGCATCATAGCAACGTGCAAGCTTCCACTATACATGAGGTGTGCCCTGAGGTGCATTGGCCAGGAATCAAACCTGAGTCTCCCACATGGAAGGCAAGAATTCCACCACTGGACTTCTAATGCTCTATCGTGTCTATAAAGCACGTTAATGTCTGTTATAAGCACTATGCCACCAAGGTGTAGAAAGTTAATAATAATTTCCGAGTTCTACCTTTTTACTTGGGGTTGAGTCCATGTCCTGGAAGACTGACCTCTGCCCATGCCACTAGACTCCAGGCTTCAGTCTTCTCCAGCCACCACTTGATGCATCCTCTTAACTTTCTCAGACTTCCCTAAGATTCCTTCCTCCTTCTCTGTGACATCAGTAAGTGGCACACGGGGGATGATCCATCTGCCCCTGGGCTACACTAGGGGGCAGAGGACTTGATGGAGCTCTCCAGCTGGTCTCTATGTTTGTGGGGTGCTGTGCCCAGGAATCACCTCACTGTTCCCTATCACACTAGGGGTTGGTAAGGACTGCCTGCCTTGACAGATACACCTCCATCCCAGTTTTGGAGGACTTTCCACCTTCTCAGGCTGTACTTTAGGGAGATACCCAGGGACTTTCTTGGAGAGGACACAGAGCACAGAGACTACTACAACACTACCCCTTTCAGGGGCAACCTTTGGCTTCTTTGCTAATGTTCCTCACTCCTCCAGCCAAGGAATCTTTTCTAGCTGCCTCACCTGGAAGCCTTGTCTTACACCTTCATGCATTCTCCCAATCTTTTGTTTCCAAGCCTGACAGACATTTGTAACTTGAAATAAAAGGAAAAGACTTTCTTTTTTTTTTTGTTTCTGTAGGGTATTCTTTCCTTGAAGCAATAAGCGTCTCTGAAGTAAAGAGTCCTGAGGAAGAAAGTAGTCACTATCATATCATGTATCATATATGTTAACATTGTATCACATATATAATATTTGCATAGAAAAAACGGTTGAGGTGCATACATCCATATGCTGGTAGAAGTCATCCCTGAGTATGAAAATGACAGGAAGACGATTTTAAATTTACTCATCTGTACCCATTCTTTCTTTAATAAATATGAATATATGTATATGTGTTTATATATTTATAAATATGTATATCAAATAAATTTGAAAATAGCCTTAAATTTTTTATTTTTAATCTTAATATTTTTCCTTGGAAATTAGCTAGTTTCCCAATTAAGATATCCACTGCAACAAAAATATGTTGTCCACGTTCTTCAACAATTAACATTTGTTGTTGTTGCTAGGTGCCTTCGAGTCTGTTCTCGCTCACAGTGACCCTATGTATAACAGAACGAAACACTGCCCGGTCCTGCACCTTCCTCACAATTGTTGTTATGCTACAGCCCATTGTTGATGCCACTGTGTCAATCCATCTCATTAGGACTCTTCCTCTTTATCGCTGACCCTCTCCTCTACCAAGCATGATGTCCTTCTCCAGGGATTGATCCCTCGTGAAAACATGTCCAAAGTATGTGAGACAAAGTTTTGGCCGTCCTTGCTTCTAAGGAGCATTCTGGCTATACTTTTTCCAAGACAGATTTGTTCTTTCTTCTGGCAGTCCACGGTTGTCTTAGTTATCTAGTGCTGCTATAAGAGACATACCACAAGTGGATGGCTTTAACAAAGAGAAATTTACTCTCTCACAGTCTAGGAGGCTAGAAGTCTGAATTCAGGAAGCCAGCTCCAGGGAAAGGCTTTCTGTCTCTGTTGGTTCTGGAGGAAGGTCTTTGTAGACTATCTTCTCCTGGTCTAGGAACTTCTCAGTGCAGGGACCCAGGGTCCAAAAGATGCGTGCTCCTGGCTCTATTTTCTTGGTGGTATGAGGTCCCCTGTCTCTCTGCTCGCTTCTCTCTTTTATATCTCAAAAGAGATTAACTGAAGATACAACCTAATCTTGTAGATTGAGTCTGGCCTCATTAACATGACTGCCTCTAATCCTGCCTTATTAATATCATAGAAGTAGGGTTCAGAACACAAAGGAAAATCGCATCAGAAGACAAAATGGTGGAAAATCACACAACACTGGGAATCATGGCCTAGCCAAGTTGACACACATTTTTGGGGGACACAATTCAGTCCATAACATTGGTATATTCAATATTCTTTGCAATACCATAATTCAAAGGCATCAATTCTTTTGGGGTCTTCCTTATTCATTATCCATCTACCACATGCATATGTGGCAATTGAAAATACCATGGCTTGGGTCAGGCGAACCTTAGTCCTTAAAGTGATATCTTTGCTTTTTACAACTTTAAAGAGATGTTTTGCAGCAGATTTGCCCAATGCAATGCATTGTTTGATTTCTTAACTGCTGGTTCCATGGGTGTTGATTAAAGATCCAAGTAAAATGAAATCCTTGACAACTTCAGTATTTTCTCCATTTCTTTGACGTTGCTTATTGGTCCAGGTGTAAGGATTTTTGTTTTCTTTATGTTGAGGTGTAATCCATACTGAAGGCTGTAGTCTTTGATCTTCATCAGTAAGTGCTTTAAGTCCTCCTTTCAGCAAGCAAGGTTGTGTTATCTGCATATCGCAGATGTTAATGCGTTTTCGTCCAATCCTGATATCTGGTTCTTCTTCATGTAGTCCAGCTTCTCAGATTATTTGCTCGGCATACTGATTGAATAAGTATGGTGAAAGGATACAAACCTGACGCACACCTTTCTTGACTTTAAACCATGCAGTATCCCCGTGTTCTGGGAACGACTGCCTCTGGGTCTAAGTACAAGTTCCTGTTGAGCAATATTAAGTATTCTGGAATTCTCATTCTTCACAGTGTTATCCATAATGTGTTATGATCCACACAGTCAAATGTCTTGGCATAGTCAGTAAAACACAGGTAAACATCTTTCTGGTATTCTCTGCTTTCAGCCAAGTTCCACCTGACATCAGCAATGATATCCTTTGTTCAATGTCCTCTTTTGAATCCAGCTTGAATTTCTGGCAGTTTCCTGTGGATGTACTGCTGCAACTGCTTTTGAATGATCTTCAGCAAAATTTTACTTGTGTGTAATATTAATGATATTGTTTGATAATTTCCACATTCTATTGGATACCCTTTCTTTGGAATGGGTACAAATATGGATTTCTTCAAGTATGTTGGCCAGGTAGCTCTCTTCCAAATTTCTTGGCATACACTAGTGAGCACTTCCAGTGCTGCATGCATCTGTTGAAACATCTCAGTTGGTATTCCATCAATTCCTGGAGACTTGTTTATAGCCAATGTCTTCAGTGCAGCTTGGACTTCTTCCTTCAGTACTGTTGGTTCTTGATCATATGCTACCTCCTGAAATGGCTGATTGTGTCAATCAGTTCTTCTTGGTACAGTGACTCTGTGTATTCTTTCCATGTTTTTTTGATGCTGTTTGTGTTGTTTAATACTTTCTCCATAGAATCCTTCAATATTGGAACTTGAGGCTTGATTTTTTTCATCAGTTCTTTCAGCTTGAGAAATGCCGAGCATGTTCTTCCCTTCAAGTTTTCTAACTCCAGGTCTTTATGCGTTTCGTTATAATACTTTGCTTTGTCTTCGCCAGCTGCCCTTTGAAATCTTCTGTTCAGCTCTTTTACTTCATCATTTCGTCCTTTTGTTTTAGCTACTCAATGTTTAAGGGCAAGATTCAGAGTCTCTTCTGACATCCATTTTGGTCTTTTCTTTCCTGTCTTTTTAATGATCTGTCTTACTCTCTTCATGTATTACGTCCTTGATGTCTTTCCACAACTCGTCTTTTCCACAGTCATTAGTATTCAATGCGTCAAATCTATTCTTGAGATGGTTTCTAAATTCAGGTGGGATATATTCAAGGTTGTACTTTGGCTTTTGTGGACTTGTTCTAATTTTCTTCAACTTCGACTTGAACTTGCTTATGAGCAACTGATGGTCTGTTCTACAGTCAGCCCCTGGCCTTATTCTGACTGATGATATTGAGCTTCTTCAGCGTCTCTTTCCACAGATGCAGTCAATTTGATTCCTGTGTATTCCCTCTGGCAAGGTCTACGTGTATAGTCACCGTTTGTGCTGTTGAAATAAGATGTTTGCAATTGAGAAGTCTTTGGTCTTGCAAAATTCTATCATGGGATGTCCAGCATAATTTCTATCACCAAGGCTGTCTTTTCCAATTATTAATCCTTCTTTGTTTCCTACTTTCACATTCCAATCACCAGTAATTATCAATGCATCTTGATTTCATGTATAATCAATTTCAGACTGCAGAAGTTGGTAAAAATCTTCAATTTCTTCATCTTTGGTCTTAGTGGTTGTAGTGTAGGCATATTGACAATGTTGTACTTCAGGATAGATCTTGAAATGTTCTTTTTGAAAATGAATACAATGTCATTCCTTCTCAATTTGGCATTTCCAGCATAGTAGGCCATATGATTGTCCGATTCAAAATGGCCAATACTAATCTATTTCAGCTCACTAATGCTTGGGATGTCAATGTTTATGTGTTCCATTTCATTTTTGATGATTTCCAACTTTCCTAGATTCATACTTCATATGTTCTATGTTCTGATTATTAATGGATGTTTGCAGCTGTTTCTTTTCATTTTCAGTCATGCCACATTAGCAAATGAAGGTTCTGAAAGCTTGACTCCATCCATGTCATTAAGGTCGACTGTACTTTGAGAAGGCAGCTCTTCCCCAGTTATATTTTCAGTGCCTCCCAACCTGAGAGGAAACCCTGGTGGTGTAGTGGTTAAGAGATACGGCTGCTAACCAAAAGGTTAGCAGTCTGAATCCACCAGGTACTCCTTGGAAACCCTATAAGGCAGTTCTACCCTGTCTTATAGGTTCAGTATGAGTTGGAATCGACTTGACGGCAATGGGTTTTGTGTTTTATTTTCCAACCTGAAAGGCTCATCGTCCAGCACTATATCAGACAATTTTCCACTGCTATTTATAAAGTTTTCACTGGCTAATTTTTTTCAGAAGTAGACTGCTAGGTCGTTCTTCCTAGTCTGTCTTAGTCTGGAAGTTCAGCTGAAACCCGTCCACCATGGGTAACCCTTCTGGTATTTGAATACCAGTGGCATAGCTTCCAGTATCACAGCAACAAGCAAGCCACCACAGTAAGACACACTGACAGATGTATTTTCCATTGCTTAATATGTTCAATGACTTTATCTAGCTTATCTAATTCAATATCACAGCAACCCAAAGAGGCAGGCACTTTTATCATCCTGACTTTATAGATGAGAAAACTGAAAAGTTAAGCAACTTTTCCACAGTAACACAGCCAGCAAGTTGCAGAACAGAATTCCTACTCATGCAGTACAATTCTAGAGCTCACACCTGTAATCAATGCACTATACTATCTGTATCACTCCAGGCAATTCTCCTGGCACTGGAAATTAAAAAAATCATAAGTTAGGACTTGGTTGCTTTCCTTGTGAAGCTCACGTTACCATGAAAGGAATCAAAATGCATTAATCTGGTTTTGACTCACTCCAATAATTGCTAGGATATGGGTATAAGAAAGGTGCTGTTGGAGCACAGAGAAAGAACACTTAACCCAGTTTGTAAGCAATCAAAGAAGGCTTGCTAGAGACAATGGCAATCAGACTAAGTGTTGGAGTTTATTCAGGAATTCAGTAGATTGAGGAGATGGAAGCATTACTGGCAGAGCGAATAATCCGAGCAAAACACAGTATTAAGACATAGCACAGCTTGTACAGGGTAACTGCAGTTTCTTATTGGGGAGTTTGAAGCAGGGAGTGGTGGAAGAAGTGGTCTCCAGGCTCAGCCAGGACAGGCCATAGAGTGCCTCTTGGGCACCAGGGCATTACCCTACAGAGGATAAGGAACCACTGAACTTAATGAGGAAATCATGGCAGAAGCTTAGTCAGATACCCAGGCAAAAAGTGCATTCCAGTTGCTCATCCCAAGACCTCAAGATGTCCTGTAGGGATGGAAAGTTTATTGCTAACTTCATACTCACTGGGTATCAGCATTTTATTTACTAATGGTTTTGAACTTCTTTTCATGTTTATGTTTGCTATTTGCTAGCACTCTCTTGTGAGTGATTTTCAAATAAACAACATTATATTAAAGGAAAAGTTTGATCCATTTGTAAGGCAGGGTCTATGGGTTTCTTTTTGCTCATTCTCTTTGCGCTTTCAGTGGAACAAACCGTGCAATTTTTATCCTTTCTGTTTTTAGAGGAGCAGCTGTAAAAGTAATTAATGGCTAAAGAAACTCTAGTACATCCTGCAGACGGCCATTCTGCGTTTGGCACTAGCTGGGGAGCTGAGACTGCTGCCTCTGTATGCTTAGAGACCCCTAGCAAGGATCCTGGTGACTGCTGAAGGACTTGTGTTCCAAACTGGGACTCTACTCAGCAACCTGAGTCATTTTGGTGACTGACATCCATGCTGAAAAACTCATGTCAACAAGTGTTCTCATATTTCCAAAGATGAGGACTTTGGTGCACATACAAGTTTTGTTTTGTTTTTTAATCACGGAAGTTGACAATGCTGGCCATAGGCTTTTTGTGACTAATCAGTAAAAAGCGAGACAGTCACAAATTGTATATAAGGATGGGCATTTTCCCCTGATAATTTTTTCTTTTTCAATCTCCACTTTGTTCTGTTTTCTCTGTTTACCTTCCTTCCAAATACATGTACAGAAATCATCCCTACTGTTAAACCATTTCAGGTATAATTAGAAAGCTTGCCACATGTACCATCTGCTTAGTTATTAGAGCTGAAGTGAGACTTAAATCAGATAATTTGGGTTCCAGGCCTAACAAGGGTATTGCTGCCTGTGACCTTGAGTAAATTGTTTGCCATTCTAGATTTTTAGTTTTCTCATCTGCAAAATAAGGATAATTATACCTGCCTGGTCCTCTTCACAGTGTTCTTGAGTGATCTTGAATGTGGAAGCACTTTGCAAACTGTGACATTCTATCCAAACATAAGGAATGATGGTATTGTTGATTTTGTTGTTGTCATTGAAAATATACACCAATTCAACACAATTTCTACATGTGCAATTCAGTGACATTGATTACATTCTTCAAGCTGTGCAATCATTCTCATCCTCCGTTTCTGAATTGTTCCTCTCTGATTAACATAAACTCACTGCTCCTGAAGCTTCCTGTCTAACTTTTCAAGTTGCTGTTGGCAATTTGATCCATAGAGATAGTTCTTTAGAAGAGCACAATGCTAAAAGCAGATTTTTTTTTCCTAGTTAAGCTAAACTATCATCTGGTTTAAAGAAGACTTTAGGGGATAGTTTTGGTTTAAGGTTTAAAGATTGTCTCAGGGCAATAGTTTCAGGGGTTCATCCAGCCTCAGTAGCTCTAGGTATTGTTGATTTTGACAGAAAAATACTTCAGAAACAGTAGTGAGAGAGAGAGAAATCAGTCTGGGATTCCTTTGTTCCCTCTCATTGACTCACCTAATAACATTGAGGTAACAACTCGGTGCTATGTTTCCCCTAGTGGGCTGGGAGAACATACATTTGCCAAGTATGGAGGGGGCAGACGAGCCTTCTAGACTCCCTCCCATTTCTGCCCTGGAGCTGAGCCCTGCTGCTCCATGCTAGATCAGAGGAGGGATCTGACCAAAGAACAATCAGACTCACTTCATTCCATGTTGGTTGTGCTGTTGCTTCTCCGAAGTGCTCAGAAAGTGGTGTTAGGCTGTTATGGCTGTTGCCCCACCCTTGGGAGAATGCCCAGGGGATGTGGCCCGCCCCCAGGCAGCCCACAGGAAGCTGGACCAGAAAGTGCAGAGTCACTGAGCCCCAAGCACCAGGACACAAATCTTTTCTCTACCCCATATACTTTCAAGGGGCTGTCTTGCAAAAATGTTCAATATTTGAGAAAGTCAGGAAAATGTTTTATTAGTCTTTTATTCACCGTTATGAGAAGGTAAGATAATATTTATGCAACTGGTATTGGATAAAACTGGTAAAAATTATGACTGGACTATAGACCCAGCGCCTAAAATTATTCTGACCACGGTCAAGTAAAAACAGTAAAAGTTGAAAATAGCATTCAAAATTTTAGTGAGAATTCATTTCAGCTTTATTCTTTTTTTCTCTTACCCTGATATGAGTATGGGAAGAATTAAATGAGGAATTCTGTGAAGACTGTAAAAATACATCTACTAAACTGATTAACAACAATATTAATTTCACAAAAATGTTTTAATTTTTGTAATGCCTCTGAAACAGCAGTTCTCAAACTTCTTGGTTTCAGGATTCCTTTACACTTACAAATTATTTAGGACCATAAAGGGCTTTTGTTTATGTGGATTATATCAATAAATATTTACTGTGTTGAAAATTAAACCTGAGAAGCTTAAGAATATTTAATAATATACTGAAAATTAACGGTAATAAAACTGCTTATTAACAGAGTAGTGATATGATCACGTCATGTAACTACTAGAAAACTCTACTGTACACTCCTGAGTGAATAAGAGCGAGAAAGGCAAAGAACTTTTTAATTGCTTCTTGAGCACCAGTCTTAGAACCTATGCTCTAAAATATTTTGATCTCCATAAAAAATACCAAATCAAAAATTAGGTACTATAATCTATTATACTGGGATTTTTAAAATTATTATTATTATCTGGTTTTATTAATCTGAAAAATTATATTGATATTGTTAAGATTGCAGGTTAAAAAAAACAGTTGCTGTGAAGTCAATTCCAACTCATGGAAACCCCATGTGTGTCAGAGCAGAACTGTACTCCATAGGGTTTTCAGTGGTTGATTTTTCAGAAGTAAATTGCCAGGCCTTTCTTCTGAGGCACTTCTGGGTGGACTGGCACCACTAACTTTTCAGTTAACAGCCAAGCACATTAACCATTTGCACTACCTCAGGACTGCCAAGGTTACGGGTAATAAAAGCAAAAAAAAAAAAAAAAAAAAAAACCCAAACCCATTGCCAATGAGTAAATTCCCACTCATAGTGACCCTATAGGACAGAGTAGAACTGCCCCAGAGCTTTTCCAAGGAGTAGTTGGTGGATTCGAACTACTGACCTTTTGGTTAGCAGCCAAGCTCTTAACCATTGTGGGTAGTGAGCTTAATTCCCCACCCTGCCATTGACTAGTTGAATGACCTTGGGACAAGCTATTTAAATTCTCAGTCCTCAATGTCCTGTATGTAAAATAAAAATGATAAAAGTATACCTACCTCTAAGAGCTGCTGTGACGAATAAATGACTTAATACATATAAAGCACTTTGAACAGTGTCTGGCATATATAAACTCTCAATAAATGTTAGTTATTATATATTGTAGTATTGTGTTAAAGATATTGTTAGTTTTTATGTATTGTTGCATGAAAAATCAAGTAATATACAAAGCACAATTTTTGTTTTTGGGAAGGTGAAGAACAACTAAAACCTATTTGAGATACACACACACACACAAATTAAATAAGAAAGAATATGTTTAAAAGCTTTGGAAAAGGGTAATAAAGGGGAACTTGGCATTTCCGCTGTGAAAGTATTTTAGCGTGTCAGTGGGTAAAAGACAAGTCAATTTAGACAAATCAACGGAAAAACACTATGTAGTCCAGAAATATATCTTAATATATATAATAATATGATATGGTTAATTAACATCACAAATTAATGTGGAAACTGAGTCAGTTATTCACTAACAGTGTTGAAAAAGTTGGCTAATTATTTGTTTTTTTAAAATCACTTTCTATCCTCAATTTACTCCAACAAGAAATTAAATTACGATTGGATTTAAGATTAAATGCTATAAACACACACACACACACACAAACACACTAAAAAAAATACAGATAGTGATATAGATAAATATTTAGCTTATCTCTGGGTGGAGAAGATTTTCTTATCTTAGAAATCATGGGGGGGGGATTACAAAACATCAATATATTGATTACATTGAAATCATCAATATTAAAGCAACTAATTGAAGAAAAAATATCCACAACAAATAGTAGCCACATAAAATAGTTAGCATCCACAGACAATAGTTAATATATTTAAAATACTATAAGCTGATACAAATTGTTAAGGGTGATCTAAGACCCCAGTGGGAAAAATGGCAAAGGTATCATACTGGTCTGTCAGTTGCCTCAGAAGCTCAAGGATGAAAAGAGGTTGCTTGTTGTCATGGAAATTTATGTAGGATTTCTGGTAATATGACACTAAAAGGGAAATTGTCCCTTAAGTAGAATAGTCATCTCAGGTCCCACACTCACCTGAGCTTGAGATGAGTGGTTGGTTTCAAAGATAATTATGAAAATTGCTCAGTTTAGGACAAAAATCTTTTTGTTTACACAGAATGTGTGTTCCATAAAGAAAAATCTGATTAGATGGTTTGTTAACACCGGATGGGTTGAAGAAGTTGATTTATGGAAATACATTTTGGAATAGATTTTGAACACCAAAAATTAAAATTAAACACTTTCTAGAGTTTTTGTTTTAATTTATATGGAATAGTTTGGTAATAATGTGTTAGCCCTGCTTTTTGTGAGATTTTATGGTCTTGTCAACTACGGTCCTTCTCAGGACCATAAGGCCCTTGATGGATGAGGACTCACTATCCAGGCAGTGCCTCTCATAAGCATACCACCCATCCATATGTCTCAACACCGCATAGGAGAACAATTGCTTT
The DNA here is from genome assembly GCA_030035585.1 of Dugong dugon. Lineage (NCBI taxonomy): Eukaryota > Metazoa > Chordata > Mammalia > Sirenia > Dugongidae > Dugong > Dugong dugon. The sequence continues at coordinate 158,486,125 of CM057464.1, forward strand.
GAAAGTTTAATTGATTTTTTTTTAAAAGGTATTTGAAGAGAGAGCCCAAATCCTCAGATTCCGTTTTCCCTACCATTTCCAGAAAAGGCACTGATTGCACAGGTTGACGCCTATATCTGGTTGTCCCAGACCAGAGTGAAAGTTCTGGCTTGACTCATGGGGACTGGCTAAACCTGCTGGGCAAAAGAGCCAAATGGTGATCCTGACTGTTGCATAAGAGCCTTCTGTGTGGTCTAGTGGAGAGAATACTGGGCTGGGAGTCAGGAAGTCGGAGATTGGCTTCTGGTCCAGTCTTGGGGGTGGGTGGCAGGGTGACTTTGTTGCACTCCAAGTAGGGCTTTTGTGCCTCCAGCCTTCAGATTTCTGTGTTCTTTAAAAAAAACCAAGGCCTTTGATTTCACATATCTTTTGGGTTGACTCTCTCTCACTTGTGATCTTTGACAGTAAGATTTTATCTCTCTGAATCTCAATTTTCTCATTTATAAAATGGAGAAACTACCTACACCATGCAACTGAGAATTAAATGAAATAATATTTATTGCATTGTGCTATATACATATAGCATTGCGCTTGGCATATAACCATCTCAATAAATGGAGTCTTCTGTACTTTCCCTTACAGCTTATCTCACATCTTGTGTCCTCACAAATCCAATTTTGATTAATTTTCAGACAGGAAAAGATCATATAAATTCTGCTTGTGTATTATTTGGCTAGGAGCCTTGGTGGTGTAGTGGTTAACAGCTCGGCTGCTAACCGAAAGGTCTTCAGTTTGAATCCATCAGCCACTCCTTGGAAACCCTGTGGGACAGTTCCACTCTGTCCTAGGGAGTCACTATGACTTGGAATCGACCAGACGGCAAGAAGTTTGTGATTTTTTAGAATTTTTGGAATTTGGGTGGTGCAAAGGGTTAAGTGCTCAAGTACTAGCCAAAAGTTTGGCTGTTCGAACCCATCCAGCGATGTTTCTGAAGATGGGCCTGGTGACCTGCGTCCGAAAGGTCACAGCCTTGAAAACCCTATGAACCAGTTCAACTGTGCACACATGGGGCCGCTAGGAGTCAGAATCGACTGGGGGGCAGCTAACTGCAACAGAACCTCCTGAGATAGTCTCTACAGCCACACCCTGAATTCAGACCTCTAGCCTCCTGAACTATGAGAAAAATAAATTTCTGTTCTTTAAAGCCACTCACTTATGGTATTTCTGGAACAGCAGCAGTAGGAAACTAAGCTAGCTTCTAAAACAGAAATTGCCAATACTTTGGAATAGTTAGCACATCAAGATCATTATCAGTCACACATATGTTACTGTAGTTTAGCTTTCCAGATCCCTTTTCAGGAGAGAAGTTTTAAATTCATGTGTGTTGAGGAGCACGGGATGCAGTTCATATAACTTGGATATTTAAAAAGTGAGGGAAGAAAGGGAAAATGGCAGATAGGAAATAAAACCTTTCCATAATTCACCCTTGTACCCAGGATTGCAAGGATAAAACAAAATCACTGGTATAAATAAGTATTCTTGCATGAAATGGTTTCAAATATTAGTATATGGTATTTTCATTTACTACTCTTAACTGAGAGTTTTTCTATTGAAAAGTACATTTCAAATATCCTTAATCATCCTTAGGATTCTCCCCCTTATGTGTGAACTCACATAAAAAGTCACACTTTTCTTTCCTTTTGAACTATTGCTCTACAGATCACATTAGTATTTTCCAAGGGTTTTACTGTTTAAAGTTCCATTGCAGTGTTCGTGGTAAACTCTCTTGTGTACAGTAATACATGACAACTACAATGCATAATGCCTAAAACTAAAATGACTGGCTATTCTGTGGTCAGTAAAAGGAAATTATATAACCTCAGTTGCCAATGCTGTTAAGGGAAAAGTCTTCACATATCTGCAGCCTACCCCCTGCCCTTGTCACTTGCCACTAATAGTAGGTTTTGCAAATAGGTTGGGGTAAGTGGACCCTGGAGTACTATTCTCTGTACCCCAAAACCCTGCCGAACCCTTCTGCTTGGTTACTTCAAATCTAACTCCCACACAACTTTACTCTGTTCTATCAGAAACCATGTGTGTCTAGTACTATTAATCTATGCACTTTCATTATTTATTTACATAAAACATTTTTTTAAAAGAATAGTTTGACCTAACGTGCAGGTTATCTTGGACCTTCCCATCATGTTATTCTGTTGTTGGTGGTGTTTTTTTTTTTTTTTTTTAACTTTCTTGAGCATTTACTATTTAACTAAAAAGGGATAGCAGCAATCTCTACTGTTTCCAGTTCCGTTTGAGCTTTAACTTTTATGCCAGCTGCTATTTTCACATTTAATGGGATTTCAAGTCAAATCTCTACTAATCTTTACCATCCAGGGGAGCTGCTCCACTAGGGAGACGAGGTCCAGTGTCTCCATCAGCCAGTTGCTGCCACATGGTTGCCCTGACTCCACGTCTGGATCATGCTACCCATGATTATGGGCTCTTGTTGGCAGCTCAGTGGCCCATGGGATTGTGGGTCAGAAAGCAGAAAAGAAATCTTGAATTACAGGGAGAAATGATGCTTAAAAAAGGCAAGCGTTTACTGCTGTCTGTTTTTTTTTTTCCACACTAAGATATTTTCATATAGTTTGTTCTTTATTTCAGTCAAGTATGGTTGGCTGCAGTCCTTAAGGAGCTGTATTTCAGTAGTGTGTCTTGATGAAATAATCCTGTTGTAGTTGTTGTGTGCCTTAGAGTCGATTTTGGCTCATGGCCACCCTATAGGACACAGCTGAACTGCCCCAAAGGGTCTCCTAGGCTGTAATCTTTGTGGAAGCAGATCACCAGGTCCTTTCTCCCTGGGTTCGAAACACCAACCTTTCAGTTAGCGCTTAACCATTGTGCCACAAGGCCAAAGCCCGTTGCCATCGAGTCGATTCTGACTCATAGCAACCCTATAGGACAGAGTAGACTGCCCCATATGGTTTCCAACAAGCAGTTGGTGGATTTGAACTGCTGACCTTTTGGTTAGCAGCCGTAGCTCTTAACCACTGTACCACCAGGGCCCCTTGAAATAATTCTAGAAGACTGTATTTAAAATATTACATACCCACAGCTTTTTTTTTTCACAGAACATCGACTTTTTTTTAAATGTAAGGAATAGTATATTTTGCTTGTTGTTGTTATCTGCTATGGAGTTGGCCCCAACCATTATCGGTTATAGATCTCCAAAAGTAGATCACCAGGCCTTTCTTCCTAGTCCATCTTAGTCTGGAAGCTATGCCAAAACTGTTCGGCACCACAGCCAAACGCAAGCTTCCACTGACAAATGGGTGGTGGTTGCACATGAAGTCCATTTAAGGGAGGCGAGGGGACAAACTTGGGTCTCCCTGTGTGGAAGGGGATAATTCTCCCACTGAACCATCACTGCCCCCATATATTTTGCTTAGTTAAAAGTAGTAAGCATATTATTTTAGACTTTTTGTTCATATTAACCAGTCATTTAAATTCATTTTATCTGTGTTTCTGAGGGCAGTGAATCTCTCTGTGCATTTGATTCAGTGGTTGGATGGCTGGAGATACCCTAAAAGAAGAAAAAGAAAGAAAGAAGGGAAATGGTGATTAAATAATTATGTCCATTATTTTTACCACTACTTGATTTTTTTTAACTGCTGATAATACATCTTATTTTATATAATACTAAAGGTAATTAAGGGGCCCTAGTGGAGAAATGGTTAAGTACTCAGCTGCTAACCAAAAGGTCAGCAGTTCGAACCCACCAGCTGCTCCTAGGGAGAAAAGACCTGGAGATGTGCTCCTGTAAAGATTTATAGCCTTGGAAACCCTATAGGGCAGTTCTACTCTGTCCTATAGGGTCGCTATGAGTCAGAATGGACTCCATGGCATACAACAACAACAAAGGTAATTACTGAAGTTAATATTTCTAGTGATAAAAACCTTAGAACAGAAAATATCTCATTTATGCTCCTCAAAATTAATTCTCCATTACCTTCCTTCACCTCAAGCATCAAGTTTTATCATTAGTGATGCATTTATTTCTATGTTTCTTACTCTACCAGGTCTGATCCAGTCAGACTCCTGAGATGAACCCCAGGTTCCTGACAGTGATGAAATCGTTCAGGAATGTAGACTTATAAGTAAGCCATTAAAGAAGGCTATATAGCCCAGTACGGTGTGTGGCACTCACACTGAGAAACAGGTGATATATTTTTCATCACTGCTTCCCATTGCCCCAGATGTCTTTTCTCAAAATAGATAGCATTTTATTCCACCAAGCATATATATTACTTTTTCCTTCTTAGCCGTTTGAATGGAGATAGGCAGAGAATAAACAATAGCTTAACAAGAAATCTTAATTGCTAATTATAATACGTCATTGCTCATGTAATTTTGTACTATAATTCATATTTGGACTCCCGTTGACTTTAGATCCTTTGTTTCTACTGTCCCTCTTTTTCCTGGCTTTGTGTTGCCTATTTTCTTGTTTATTGTATTTTTTCTGAGACTTTCAAAGTATTTCTCCACCCCCTGCCAATGGAATTAGATACTCTGGAAGCAGACCTTGTTGTTATTCTTGCTGTCATTAGGTGCTGTCGAGTCAGTTCCAACTCCATGTGACCCTATGTACAATAGAACACTGCCCGGTCCTGCGCCATCCTCACAATTGTAGTTATGCTTGAGCCCATTGTTGCAGCCACTGGGTCAATCCATCTTGTTGAGGATCTTCCTCTTTTTCCCTGACCCACCACTTTACCAAGCGTGATGTCATTCTCCAGGGACTGTTCACTCCTGATAACATATCCAAAGTACGTGAGACAAAGTCTTGCCATCCTCTCTTGTAAGGAGAATTTTGGCTGTACTTCTTCCAAGACAGACTTGGTTTTTTTTTGGCAGTCCATGGTATATTCAAGATTCTTCACCAACAACACAACTCAAAGGTGTCAATTCTTCTTTAGTTTTCCTTATTCTTTGTCCAGCTTTCATATGCATATGAGGTGATTGAAAACACCATGGCGTGGGTCAGGTACACCTTAGTCCTTAAAGTGATATCTTTGCTTTGTAACACTTTAAAGGGGCCTTTAACAGCAGATTTGACCGATGCAATGCGTTGTTTGATTTCTTGACTGCATCCATGGGTGTTGATTGTAGATACAAGTAAGATGAAATTCTTGACAACTTCAATCTTTTCTGCATTTATCATGATGTTGTTTATTGGTCCAGTTGTGAGGAGTTTTGTTTTCTGTATGTTGAGGTGTGATCCATACTAAAGGCTGTGATCTTTGATCTTCATCAGTATATGCTTCCTGTCCTCTTCGCTTTCAGCAAGCAAGGTTGTGTCATCTGCATAATGCAGGTTGTTAACAAGACTTCCTCCAATTCTGATGCTGCGCTATTCTTCATGTAGTCCAACTTGTCACATTATTTGCTCAGCATACAGATTGACTAAGTATGATGAAAGTATATAACCCTGATTCACACCTTTTATGACTTTAAACCATGCAGTATCCCCTTGTTCTGTTTGAACCACTGCCTCTTGATCTATGTACAGGTTCCTCATGAGCACAATTAAGTGTTCTGGAATTCCCATTCACCATGTTATCCAAAATTTGTTATGATCCACACAGTTGAATGCCTTTGATAGTCAAAACACAGGTAAATATCTTTCTGGTATTCTCTGCTTTCAGCCAGTATCCACCTGACATCTGCAATGATATCCCTCGTTCCAAATCCTCTTCTGAATCCAGCTTGAATTCCTGGGAGTTCCCTGTTGATGTACCATTGCAACCTCTTTTGAATGATCTTCAGCAAAATTTTACTTGCCTGTGGTATTAATAATATTGTTCGATAATTTCGGCATTTGGTTGGATCACCTTTCTTTGGAATAGGCATAAATATGGATTTCTTCCAGTCAGCTGGCCAGGTAGCTGTCTTGCAAATTTCTTGGCATAGAAAAGGGAGCACTTTCAGGGCTGCATCTGTTTGTTGAAACATTTCAGTTGGTATTCCGTCAATTCCTGGATGCTTGTTTTTTGCCAATGCCTTCAGTGCAGCTTGGATATCTTCCTTCAGTATCATTGGTTCCTGATCATTTGCTACTTCTTGAAACAGTTGAATGTCGACCAACTGTTTTTGGTACAGTGTCCCTGTGTATTGTTTCCATTTTCTTTTGATGCTTCTTGTGTCATTCAGTATTTTGCCCACAGAATCCTTCAGTATTGCAACTCGAAGCTTGAATTTTTTCTTCAGTTCTTTCAGCTTGAGAAATGCCAAGCTTGTTCTTCCCGTTTTGTTTCTAACTCTAGGTCTTTGCACATTTCATTATAATACTTTACTTTGTCTTCTCAAGCCACCCTTTGAAATCTTCAGTTCTTTTACTTCATCATTTCTTCCTTTCACTTTAGCTACTCAGTGTTCAAGAACAAGTTTCAGAGTCTCTTCTGACATCCATTTTGGTCTTTTCTTTCTTTCCTGTCTTTTTAATGACTTCTTGCTTTCTTCATGTCCTTGATGTCTTTCCACAACTCGTCTGGTCTTTGATCATTAGTGTTCATTGTGTCAAAGTTACTCTTGAGATGGTCTCTAAATTCACCTGGGATAAACTCAAGGTTGTACTTTGGCTTTTGTGGACTTTTTCTAGTTTTCTTCGGCTTCAGCTTGAACTTGCACATGAACAATTGATCTGTTCCGTAGTTGGCCCCTGGCCTTTTCTGACTGATGATTTTGAGCTTTTCCATGGTCTCTTTCTACAGATGTAGTCGATTTGATTCCTGTGTATTCCATCTGCTGAGGTCCACGTGTATAGTTGCCGTTTATGTTGTTGAAGAAAGGTATTTGCAATGAAGAAGTTGTTGGTCTTACAGAATTCTATCATGCGATCTCCGTCATCATTTCTATTACCAAGTCCTTATTTTCCAACTACCGATCCTTCTTTGTTTCCAACTTCCACGTTTCAATCACAGTAATTATCAGTGTATCCTGACTGCATGTTCTATCAATTTCAGACTGCAGAAGTTGGTAAAAATCTTCAATTTCTTCATCTTTGGCTTTAGTGGTTGGTGCATAAATTTGAATAATAGTCATACTAACTGGTCTTCCTTGTAGGTGTAGGGATATTACTCAATCACTGACAGAGTCATACTTTAGGATAGATCTAGAAATGTTCCTTTTGACTATGAATGCAACGCCGTTCTTCTTTAAGTTGTCATTCCTGGCGTAGTAGACCATATGATTGTCAGATTCAGAATGGCCAATATCAGTCTATTTCAGCTCACTAATGCCTAGGATGTAGATGTTTATGTGTTCCATTTCATTTTTGTTGATTTCCAATTTTCCTAGATTCGTACTTTGTACATTCCACCTTCTGATTATTAATTGATGTTTGCGACTGTTTCTTCTCATTTTGAGTCATACTGTATCAGTAAATGAAGGTCCTGAAATCTTGACTCCATCCACATCATTAAGGACAACTCTACTTTGAGGAGGCAGCTCTTCCCCACTTATCTTTTGAATGCCTTCCAACCTGAGGGGCTCATCTTCTGGCACTATACCAGACAATGTTCCGTTGCTACTCATAAGGTTTTCATTGGCTAATTCTTTTCAGAAGTAGACTGCCAGGCCCTTCTTCCTATCTGCCTTAGTCTAGAAGCTCAGCTGAAACCTGGGTGATCCTTCTGGTATTTGAATACCAGTGGCATAGCTTCCAGCATCACAGCAACACGCAAGACACCACAGTATGACAAACTGATAAACATGTGGGGGGGAAGTGGACCTAGGAATGTGCATTTTGAACAAGTACCACCCCCACCCCCCACCCCTTCCAGGTATTTTTTTATGCATGCGAAAGTTAGAAAATCATTCAGGAAGATAGACCTACTACCATCACCTGCAACATAATTACCCTTCCAATTACATCTTTTTCTATACTTTTTCCCTTGCTGAGTATCAGTTCATCCATTTTCAATAGTGCAAAACCATATTGCTTAGTCCTGTCCACCAAATCTGCATCCAGCCCTGTTGTTGTTAGGTGCTGTCGAGTTGGTTCCGACTCATAGCTACCCTATGCACAACAGAATGAAACACTGCCTGGTTCCGCACCATCCTCAAAATGATTGCTATGTTTGAGTTCCATTGTTGCAGCCTCTATGTCAATCCATCTTTCGAGGGTCTTCTTCTTTTTCACTGAGCTTCTATTTTACCAAGCATGATGTCCTTCTCCAGGGACTGATCCTTCCTGATAACATGTCCAAAGTATGTGAGATGAAGTCTTTCCTTCCTTGCTTCTAAGGAGCATTCTGGCTGTACTTCTTCAAGACATGTTTGTTCATTCTTCTTGCAGTCCATGGTATATTCAATATTCTTCGGCAACACCATAATTCAAAGGTATCAATTGTTCTTTGGTCTTCCTTATTCATTGTCCATCTTTCACATTCATATGAGGTAATTGAAAATATTATGGGTTGATACCAGCCCTAGATGGCACCAACATTAAGAATCACCCAATAGAAAGACTCAGACCTGTTCTGTAGCCCCACGTCCCATAAATTGTCCTTGGTCATTCAACACAGTCTTGGAGAAGGACCCTGGTATTGCATGTCCAGTATCACACCATTGAGTAGATCATTCCTTGGCATCACCAAAGTCAAAATTGAATTGTGAGATTAAGTAGAACATACATGAAATAAGAGAAAACAATTTCATACTTGTTGAGTTTTTTCTTTTGATATCTGACTATTACAAAAAGTTTCAGGTCTCATAAGTCTCTAGATTCTGTCCTATGCCTCTTTCCATTAGGATCTCTGATACCTTCTTCACTTTATATAGTAGTTCTTTTTCCCACAGCAGTGTTCTTTGAACATAGTAGGCATTTAAATATGTCATTATTATTACTATCATTCTCATATTGTTTTTGACATAGGAAACAGTTAGAATAGTGTCTCACACATGAGCTATAATCTATAAATTTTTAATATCCTTTGAAATTACACTGAAGCTCCATCTTGAGTAATATTGAGCATCCCACACATCAACTGTAAGAGCCCAATGTTTACTTAATTGATTTACCAACATGTTGGTAGAAACTTAAAAGAATCTTGGCGTTTTCTTCATTGTAAAATGTATGTACATTGTTATTAAGTATCCACTCAGAATAATCAACAAAATTGTCATCAGTGTTATTCTACATATTTTGGCATAGTTTCAACACAGAAAACTGTCACCTACTTTAGTGTATAACCAGATAATAAAAGATAGCATGATTTTTAAAGTTGAGTATTTTGTGGCTCTATCATTTAACAGAAAAAAGATCAAAATGTGTGTCTTACTATTAACCTCTTTATTTGATTTGATGCAGTGGTTAACAGCTCAGCTGTTAACCAAAAGTTCGGCTGTTCGAATCCACCCGCAGCTCCTTGGAAACCCTATGGGCAGTTCTACTCTGTCCTATAGGATCGCTATGAGTTGGAACCGATTCAGTGGCAACAGGCTACTCCCAGCTTGGTGGTTAACAACTTGTTTATGTTCATCTACCACATAACTTTTATCCATCCTGACCCACCTACATATATGACTAGCTCTTATTTGCCCAGCATAGGTAATTTGACCACACAAATCTGGGTTTGGTGGCTCGCCCAAATATTCCCACTGTAGCCTCTCTTACTCCACCACAGATGGCATTTATTACTCAGTATTGTAATTCTTTCTTCATGTATGATGTCCTTGATGTCATACATGAAGAGAGCAAGAGGTCATTAAAAAGACAGGAAAGAAAGAAAAGACCAAAATGGATGTCAGAAGAGACTCTAAAACTTGCTTTTGAATGTAGGGTAGCTAAAGCAAACTGAAGAAATGATGAAGTGAAAGAGCTAAACAGAAGATTTCAAAGGGTGGCCTGAGAAGACAAAGTAAAGTATTATAATGACATGTGCCAAGACCTGGAGTTAGAAAACTGAAAAGGAAGAACACACTCGGCGTTTCTCATGCTGAAAGAACTGAAGAAAAAAATCAAGCCTCGAGTTGCTATAGTGAAGGAGTCTATGGGCAAAATACTGAACGACACAAGAAGCATCAAAAGAAGATGGACGGAATACACAGAGTCACTGTACCAAAAAGAACTGATTGACGTTCAACCATTTTGGGAGGTAGTACATGATCAAGAAGTGATGGTACTGAAGGAAGAAGTCCAAGCTGCACTGAAGACATTGGCAAAAAACAAGGATCCAGGAATTGACAGAATACCAAATGACATGTTTCAACAAACGGATGCAGCGCTGGAGGTATTCATTCGTCTATGCCAAGAAACTTGGAAGACAGCTACCTGGCTAACCAACTGGAAGAGATCCATATTTATGCCCATTCCAAAGAAAAGGGATCCAACCAAATGCGGAAATTATCAAACAATATCATTAATATCACAAGCAAATAAAATTTTGCTGAAGATCATTCAAAAGCAGTTGCAGCAGTACATCAACAGGGAACTACCAGAAATTTAAGCTGAATTCAGAAGAGAACATGAAATGAGGGATATTATTGCTGATGTCAGACGGATCCTGCCTGAAAGCAGAGAATACCACAAAGATGTCTACCTGTGTTTTATTGACTATGCAAAGGCTGTGTAGATCATAACAAATTTTGGATAACATTGCGAAGAATGGGAATTACAGAACACTTAATTGTGCTCCTGAGGAACCTGTACATAGATCAAGAGGCAGTCGTTCGAACAGAACAAGGGGATACTGCGTGGTGTAAAGTCAGGAAAGGTGTGTGTCAGGGTTGTGTCCTTTCACCATACGTATTCATTCTGTATGCTGAGCAAATAATACGGGAAACTAGACTATGTGAAGAAGAAAAGGGCATCAGGATTTGAGGAAGACTTTTTAACAGCCTGTGTTATGCAGATGACACAATCTTGCTGAAAGTGAAGAGGACTTGAAGCACTTACTGATGAAGATCAACGACTACAGCGTTCAGTGGATTACACCTCAACCTAAAGAAAACAAAAATACAACGGAACCAATAAGCAGTATCGTGAGAAACAGAAAAGATTGGAGTTGTCAAGGATTTCATTTTACTTGGATCCACAAACAACACCCATGGAAACAACAGTCAAGAAATCAAACAATGCACTACATTGGGCAAATCTGCTGCAAAAGACCCCTTTACAGTGTTAAAAAGCAAAGATGTCACCTTAAAGACTAAGGTGCGCCTGACCCAAGCCATGGTGTTTTTAACCACCTCATATACATGCGAAAGCCGGGCAATGAATAGGGAAGATCGAAGAAGAATTGGCTCCTTTTAATTATGATATTGGTGAAGAATATTAAATGTACCATGGACTGCTAAAAGAACGAACAGATCTGTCTTGGAAGAATTACAGCCAGAATGCTCCTTAGAAGAGAGGATGGTGAGACTTCATCTCACATACTTTGGACGTATTATTAGGAGGGATGAGACCCTGGAGAAGGACATTATGCTTGGTAAAGTGGAGGGTCAGCAAAAAAGAAAAAGACCCTCAATGAGATGGATTGACCCAGTGGCTGCAACAATGGGCTCAAGCATAACAACGATCGTGAGGATGACACAGTACCAGGCAGTGTTTCATTCTGTTGTACATAGGGTCGCTATGAGCCAGTAGTGAATCGACAACAGCTAACAACAACAACAATACTGTAATTCTATTTGCCTGCCAGTCTGGTAGCCTGTAAGTCTGAACTGTTTCATACTGTAATTCCAGAAGTAAGACAAGGACCTGGAACATAAATTATTGTAGCCCATATGTGCAAAGGCAAGCCAAGAATATTTTATGGCACTTACTCAGGACCGTCTTCACTTTACTTTGAGTTCATGACCACTCACTCCCAGTTTTACGTGGCTCCTGCCATTTGTATCTGACCCTCATTTTTAGCACCAAGTCTTCTCCATGAGCTTACCAGTTAACTTCAGTTTTCCTGATCCCATCTTCTGGAGCTCTCTGGGGACTCTGGCTCAACTCTCTAAATCTTCCCAGTTTTCATGGCTTTAGGAGGATCCACTGACCTTGTTCTATCCTCTTAACCCAAACCCTGGGGGCCCCTTGAGATAGAGGCCTAAACATGGTATGTCCTTGTAAGTATTTTTAACTAGTGGTGTAACCTTCTTGAGATCATGAAAACACGTTTTTTCTTTGATTCATCTTATCTAAGTGTTTTGGACACTTCCATAAATGGATATGTTGATAATAATTATAAACATGCTTTCTTTTAAACTATCTTTCTGAAGAGTATTTGGTGGTTTTAGAAAGAAAAGCTTTTGCATATTAGCACGAGGTATTAAAACCTGAAGTTTAAATAGATGAGGCTGGCTTTGAATGGTCTTATTAAGGCAAGGTGAGAAAAAAAAAATTACGCTGGAAAAAGTCTTATGTGGAAAAATTTGTATGTTTGAAAGGGTACAAAAAAGATTTCACCACCTAGGGCTAGATTATGAAAGGACACAGGTTTATATTTCCATAAACTCAATTTCAAGTAAAAAAAATTCCAGGTTTTCCAAAGCTATAGATCTGTTATCTTAGGCTTGTTGAGTAGATAGAGCAGAAGGGAAAGGTGTATCATTTGACTGGGCAGTAACCCTGTTTCATATCTGACCAGGCCAAAAAAAATTTCTTTTGAAGGAGGCCTCTTTTGGCCAGGTTATTTCTTAGCTTTATTGACAGTACCTCACTGACATCAAGATGGGCTGCCAGTGAGGAGAACCTGGTTCCTGAGCAGACTGCTGGTTAGAGCCTCCAGAAGAACAACACAAGGGACCAGTCCACCTGAGAGAACTGGTGGAAGAACTCAGAAAGGGACAAGAAGAGTGCCTTCTACCCAGGAGGGCTGGTCTGAGTACAATGATTTAGCATTCCTGGAATTCATTCTTAGTATGGTGCAGAGCACTTACTATTCACTCAGTATCGTTTTTTTTTTTTGAATGAATGAATGAATGCATCTTTGATCAGGACATAAGTCTCTACTCCTCAGCCAGACCAGCAAAAGAGGCTCTGGATCTGGCAGTCGGCAGCCTCATACTGTTCATCGTCTTCAAATACCTCCTTGAGTTTTACCAACTCCAGGAAGTGACCAGCAAAGGCTCCTCCACCTCCACCCCATTAACCACATTAGGCCCATTTAGTTAAGCAATTGATTACAACCCCCAAACCCAGGTAGTCAGTGGAGAAGCCTGCAACTGAACACCTTGATACAACAGAATTGGGGCTAAGATACTGGGCAGGGACTTGTCAGCCTCACCCTTAAAATATACATGAGAGACAGCATAATTAGGAGTGCTGCCATTTGGGGTGTGGGGAGCCTGGTATCAGGCTGATGAAAGATTTTCCTTCGTGAGATGAAAGCCCCACATCTTGAAGATCAAGATCTTCTCTGTGGGCTGATGGGCCTGCATCCTAAGCGCACTGTCCTTATACATCAATTGCAGATTTGCCTTGGGCTTTTTGTTCTAATAAGGAAAGCTAAGTCTCAGCAACGGGCTAAGAAAAGATAGGGCTTGTAGGGTCTCAAAGCTTCTAAGAGGCAACTTTGCTGAAGGCAAGACAAGGGAAGTTAAGGAGCTAGACCTAGGACCAGGAGCCGAAATCCATTTTTAAAGTGACCTTGTACTTCTTATGCCAAGGAATAAAACATTGACATGGTTTAGTCCAATGGCTAAGTGTCACCTTTCTGAGGAGTGTGGTACATTCAGGCTACTACTTCTGTATTGAGCTAATGTTCCTCCCTTTTTAGTCTATTATTTCCAGGCTTACAAATCAATGAATGAAAGGCTTGACTATTTAAAATTCTGGTTGAGGTGGGGAAGGCAGGAATGTAAATTTGATGAGGAAAGGGGAGGGAAGAGCGATCAGTAGCTGTATGTTCCCAGAGGGGTTGGCAGGAACGGGCCACAGAACGGAATGGGAAGTGCTGAATGAAGCTCTGTGTATACTGTATATACCAGTTACTGTGAGGAGGGAGCCAGGAAGTAGGTAGCTGGGTATGTGGGCTGTTGGAGTAGCCAGGTCTGCTGAGAAGACATGTTTGAGGGAAAACTGTTGCTTTACCAGGAATGGATGCTGAAATGCCAGGGCAAAATAAATGAATGCTGAATAGCATTTGAATGTGAATGAAATCACTGGAGAACATTAATGTCAATTATGACTGTGGATATCCATACTAAATGAGCACTATCAAAAGGAAGGGGAATGTTGGGAAGCTCATTTGAGAGCTAGGAGTGAGAAAACATTGATTGCTGTGGTGAGTTGACAAAAATGTTTTTTTTAGAAAAATGACTACTACCCTTTCAAGAGTAACCAGTCAGTAACTATCTTAGAGGGGCAATACTTGTGAACCAGGCTCTAGGGAGCTGAAGAAAATGCCTTCCCAAAAGTTAAACATCTAAAGTAAATCAAATTTTATAAAGAAAGTGCATAATGTATGTGTATTTTATAAAGAAAGTGTAAAGCCTCTGTGTGTGTGTCTTCGAAAATTTTTATTTATTAGACTAGCACTCAGACATTTTTTCTCGAACTATTTGACTTTAGATATATTTGACTACTTAAAATTTAAAAAGAAATGTGTATATTGGTACTTGTACAACTTACTAGACTTGCCTCTCCTAATATTCTCACATTCACACAAGCGCGCGCACACGCGTGCGCACGGCTGTAACAGAATTGTTTTGTCAAAGTTTGATGGTTTTCAGTTATGGGAAGTTGGGTGTTACCAGTTTGCTCATTGCCCCTCTGGGAAATGTGGTCCACCTGCCATGAGGAAAATATTATCAAATTCTCTCCTACATTCCTGAAAGGCCCAAGGGAAAAAAATGTATTTTATGACTCACAAAAAATTGAGGACCACTTCTTTTTTCTTTTTTAATTGTACTTTAGATGAAGGTTTACAGAACAAATAGTTTCTCATTGAACAGTTAGTACACATATTGTTTTATGACAATGGTTTAACAACCCCACGGCATGTCAACTGTCCCTTCTTGACCTTGGGTTCCGTATTACCAGCTTTCTTGTCCCCACCTGCCTTCTAGTCCTTGTCCCTGGACTGTTGTGTCCCATTAGCCTTGTTTTGTTTTATGGGCTGTCTGATCTTTGGCTGAACGGTGAACCTCGGGAGTGACTTCATTACTGAACTAAAAGGGTGTCTGGGGGCCATACTCTGGGGGTTTCTCCAGTCTCTGTCACACTAGTAAGTCTGGTCTTTTTTTGTGAGTTAGAATTTTGTTCTACGTTTTTCTCCGGCTCTGTCCTGGACCCTCTGTTGTGATCCCTGTCAGAGCGTCAGTGGTGGTAGCCGGGCACCATCTAGTTGTACTGGATTCAGTCTGGTGGCGGCCGTGGTAGTTGTGGTCCATTAGTCCTTTGGACTAATCTTTTTCTTATATCTTGTTTTCTTCATTCTTTCCTACTCCCAAAGGGGTGAGACCAGTGGAGTATCTTAGATGGCTGCTCACAGGCTTTTAAGACCCGAGACGCTACTCACCAAGGTAGAACGTAGAACATTTTGTTTATAAACTGTATTGTGCCAGTTGGACTAGATGTTCCCTGAGACCATGGTCCCCACAGCCTTCCACCCAGCAATTTGGTCCCTCAGGGAATTGGATGCGTCTATGGAGCTTGCATGACCTTGTGTTGTACAAGTTGTGCTGGCTTCCCCAGTATTGTGTACTGTCTTACCCCTCACCAAAGTTACCACTTATCTATTGTCTATTTAGTATTTCCCCTCACCCCTCCCATCCCTCGTAACCAACAAAGATTGTTTCTTTTTGTGTGTAAACCTTTTCATGAGATTTTACAGTAGTGGTCTCATTAAGACCACTTCTTAAGTGCTTCCTTGGGCATTCAAATTAAAACTCAGAACATCTCTACTGGCCATGTTGTGCTAATTAAAATATATTGACATTAATGCCGATTATGACTGTGGAGACCCATACTAAATGACTACCAACAAAAGAGTGTATCAAAAGAAACAACATAAATGTTGCTTCCATCACCATTTTAATTTTAAATGGATACATAAAAATAAATGTGAAACATAGAATGTGATTTCTACCTTCTGTATTAATACCCATCACTATCAGTATTTTTTCTGGAAATGCTGTTAAGGATTTGTGTTTGTTTTTCCATCATTCTCCCCACTATTCCCACCTCACTCCTTCGGGAAGCCCATTTTGTCTGAAAGCTGACAATTCATTCCTCGACAGTCACCTTGGGGTCAGTGCAGGAGCAGTGGGCCATCCACACTTTTCTATGGTCTTTTGAATTTGAAATGAGGAAATATGAGGAATATGGTATGAGAAGTATGGTATGAAAGTATGAGAAAGACTCTCCCACATAGAAAGCCGTGAGATGTAAATTTTAGAAGTTGTCAATAGTCATAGGTTCTATCATTTATGGAGAACTGCTCTAAGGTGAGAAAGAGTGAGACTGACAGACCAAGAAAAGCAGAGACAGGACATAGAGAGATGGTCCTGTCAGTTTTCTACCCCCTGGTTACATTTATTTCTCTGGATCACTGCCCATCCTGGGATTTGGTCATTCTATATCCTTGGGTTATATGGGAGATCAGCACTGGGCTGCTAACCAAAAGGTTGGCAGTTTCAGTTCACCCAGAGGTGACTTGGAAGAAAGACCTGGCAATCTATTTCCAAAAGGTCAGCCACTAAAAACTCTATGGAGCATGGTTCTCCTCTGACACACTTGGGATCTCCATGAGCTGGAATTGACGTGTCAGCAACTGGTTTGATTCTTTTGGTTTTTGTCCTAAGCTGGTCTTGCTTGAGTTTTGGGCCATTTAAACAGAATCCTATTCAGTAGATTTGGCAAAGTCCTAGGTATGAATATGGAAAGGAATCCCAGGAAAGATTATTTCAAGGAGTAGTAATTAGAAGTATTCATCCATAGCAGGCTCTATCCCTGGCATGAAGTATAGTTAGCATATGTACCATGGGTCACAACCCATACATAGTCCATTGCCATCGAGTTGATTCTAACTCATAGCAACCCTATAGGACAGAGTAGAACTGCTTCATAGGGTTTCCAAGGAGTGGCTGGTAGATTTGAACTTCCGACCTTTTGGTTAGCAGCTGAGCTCTTAACCATTACACCACCAGGGCTCCTAACCTACATATGGTGGTTTTAAAATACATTGCAAATATTCTGATACTCCTGTCTCCCTTCAAAGGTGGAATTTAATTCCCCTTCCTCTTGCATATGGCCCCTATTTAGTGATTTGCTTCTAATAAATAGAATACGGCAGAAGTGATGTTATGTGACTTCCAAGACTGGATCTTAAAAGAGGATAGTTTCCACCTGGCTCTCTTGCCTCTGGATCACTTGCTTTGCCAGAAGTCAGCCTCCATATCATGCAGACACTCAAGCAGCCCTGGGAGATGCCCACATGAAGTGGAACTGAGGCCTCCTGCCAACAGCCAGTACCAACTTGCCAGCCATGTGAGTGAGCCGTCTTGAAAGTGGGTCCTCCAGTCCCTGTGAAGCCTTTAGACCACCACAGACCTGGTCAGCCTCTTGACTGCAATCTCATGAGAGACCCTGAGTGAGATCACCCAGCCAGGCCACTCCTAAATTCCTGTCCCACAGAGATAATAAACTCTGTATTGTTGTTTTAACAACTATATTTTTAGGAAATTTGTTATGTAATAACAGATAACTAATACATCATACTATATTCAAAATGGAAAGAAATTATGCTAAAGAGATTAGTCAATCAGCTTCAATAGTAAGTGATGGCAGAGATTGCAAAATAGGTAACCCAGGCAGAGAAATAAATGAAGTTCATGATTTAGAAGTTTGGTCCCCTTTATCTTGGATTTCAGGTAGAAAACACAACTACTGAAGGCCTGAGAATAGGTAGGAATAGATCACCTAACATGGAAAAAAAGGGAGATAGAATAATATTGCGGGCAAGACTCAGAGTTTCGGAGTCAAACATCTTTTGATTCATTTCTGACTAGTGGGGTGGATGCCATAAAAGCATTCCCAATGCAGGGGTTAAGTAGGGCAGGGCAGCTAGGGTGATAGATGGAGGTGAAATGTGGCAAAGAAGAGGCACAGGACCAATCACTTACATTGTAAATACGCAACATTCTCAGTGAAGTTTAACTTCCCCACAGAGTAATTAATTATGTGCCATATTGTGCTCTACAGCTTATTTCTAAAAACATATTTGTGAGTACCTTTTTGCCAACACTATTTTCCTAAGACACATTCTACCTAAATGGCCAGGAGCAGCCAGAAGCAAAACCCACCAAGTCCTGTTTAGTTTTTGTTCTCTCTTTGCTGATATACATATGGACTTAAGATAACTGAATTGATACTTTTTCTACCTACAATAGAAATATTTTATAAATTCTTCAGCTAGACTACAGGTAATCTGCCTGGATGTCTATGAAGTTAAAAGCCAATAGAACTGCTCTATTTTGTACTTGTGTGGTTACGACTCTCTTGGCACAAAGTAAGGATATTTTTGCCTCTCTGTCTGCTGACATGATCTACAGAGCCTAGCTGAGAAAACTGTCTAAGTGAAAATAAATAAAGCCCCATCAGAACAAATTAGGGACAGGAGAACTTCGAAACAGTGTAAGTGTTGTGAAACCATCAGAATGTTAGGATTTAGGATGCTGCTCTAAAGTTCTTTAGAATTTCTGAGAACTCTCCTTGGGAAGCGTTTTTGCTTTCATAGGACTTACAGTATGAAGATGCACATGGAGACTGAAAACTGAGAAAACATTTTCGGCAATAGCTGACCTGGTATCAAACACCTAAAAACCGCATTTTCACAGCTCTGTCAGGATATGAAAAAATTGCTTGTCCTTATCTGTTTTATAAAATTAAAGGTGATTTAAGGAAATTGAAGCTTCTATTTCCTCCAAGGGGAAAATGGAGTTTGCAGAGTTCTGGTATATATCAATGCATGACTTGCTTCAGATCATCATTTTAGCTGGAATATGCTGTCGTACCAACGCTCACCTGAGGTACATTTCATTCGTAGCAAATCTTTATTTAACCCTCCTTAAATGGTAAACATTGATCTGTTGCTGGGTAAATAGTTTAAAGAGCATAGCCATGGCCAAGTTAATAGAGACAGATTTAAAATTTTTTCAAGCAACCGTATGTAGAAACGTAATGAAGCCTATCCAATTCTAATTCCGTCGTTAATTTGTATCTGAAAGAGCAAGCAAGGTGTGCTTTAGTACATCAAGGAGGTAACCTGGATATTAGCCATTTAGGATATGAAATAGGTCATAGAAGATTGCAAAGATTTTGAATAGACTGAAACAATTAGATGTGGGAAAGAACATTGATCTCCCATCTTTCTGGGTTAGCTGCATTTTAATGCTTGTGAGGTGAGACTTGAGAAGAAAAGGAAAGGAATTTCAGCCATCAGGTTACATGAAGAGCGGGTATTGGCAGATCTAAGTAGTCTCAGCCAGGCTGAGCCAGAATATTCTTAGATAATCAAGTGTGGCTTTATTGGTACAGAGCTATTATCCCAAAGGGGACCTGCTAGAAAAAGTCCATCTCTGCTGTTGTACAGCATGACCTTTGGTGCTTTAACTTTCCTTTCTCGCCTCTAAGGTAAGAGCTACAGCATAATGGGTAAGGGCTCCTGGGTTTGAGTTCTTCTCTGACATTTATGTGTACTGGGTCTTGTGTGAGTTACATAGGCTTTCTGTGCTTTCGATTCCTGTTTCATGAAATGGGAATGGCAATGCTTACTTCACAGAGTACAATGAGCTTAGATGGAGCATGTTGCACAGAACCTGGAATATGGTAAGGATTCAATTCCTATGAGCTACAGCAACTGATACTTTTAATATTTCCTTGGAGTACCTGGGTGGTGCAAACAGTTAATAGTGGTTTGAGTCCACCTAGAGGTGCATTGGAAGAAAGGCCTGGCAATCTACTTCTGAAAAATCAGCCATTGAAAACCCTATGGAGCACAGTTCTACTCTGACATACATGGGTCACCATGAGTCGGAATCGACTCAACAACAACTGGTTTAATATTTTCTTGCAGGGAGATCAAGGCCATTTTTTATTAATCAAAGTGAACCAGCTGGCATCATAGGTTGAAAATCCTTCAAAAATTCGTTGGAACTAATTACAAACTCTCTTAAAATTAGTATTATCAGCATATAGTTAGGCAGTTAACCAGTTGCCATCAAGTTGACTCTGTCTCATGGCTACCCTATGTGTGTCAGAGCAGAACTGTGTTCCATAGGATTTTCAGGTTAGGCAGTTACTAAACGCTAATTCTTCCACACTCAACTATTTCATAATGATGATATGTTCAGAACAGTGATTGAAAAACAAAAAGAAACCCAGATTTGGTGAAGATTTATTTTCCTTCTCTTCAGAGAAGGACAATATTTGAGCAGTGTTCTAAGAAAAACCGTAGCATTTTTAAAAAGTACCTTATGTGAACTGAACAGTGAAAGGAGAAAAGCACATGAAAAAAGTCCATTACCACTTTAAAATGCTTTTAAACCATAGAGCCACAAACTAAGTTTTGTGGAGTTTTTGCCACTGACTGCAGCTGGGATTTATCTTCTTATTTTGCCTATAGAGACCCTGGCGCTTGCAGTTCTGTTGGTGAGGTTCATGGGGACTTCCATCTGTTAAATACATTCTGTCACTTAAAAAAAAGATTTCTGGATTTTAAAATAAACTTTCATAAAGAACAGATCAAGCATATTGTAATCTAAAATACTTCAATGGGAATTCAGTGTGAACATAAAACTACAGGTCTCCGTCTTCCCTGGCTCTTTCCCCAAGTCTGAAAAACAGACGTCTTAGTTTCCTAGGGTGATCATAACAAAATACCACAAATTGGGTGGTTTTAAAGAACAAAAATTTATTGTCTCACAGTTCTGGAGGCTAGAAGTCCAAATTAGGGTATCGGCCATGTTGATTCCTTTGAGGGCTCTGAGAGAGAATCTGTCCCATGCCTCCTGTCTGCTAATTCTGGTAATGCTCAGCAATCCTTGGCATTCCTTGGCTTGTCGTGCATCTTCGCATAGTGTCTTCCTCCTATGGGTGTGTCTCTGTGTCTGTTCTCTATTTTATAGGACACCACCCAGAAGGGATTAGGAGCCACCCTACTCTGGTATGATCACATGTAAATCCAACTGATAACATCTTCAGAGAAAGACCCTATTTCCAAACACGGATGCGCTCACAGATACAGGGGGTTCAGACTTCAGCATATCTTTTTGGGGGACGTAATTCAATCCATAAAATGTACTAAACTCATCCCCAACCTAAAGTAAGCTAAATGTGACTTGATATCCTCTTCAAGCTACTGCTATTCTTGCTCTCTGCTCTACAGCTAAGAATATTTAAGGAGTAGTACTATGAGTCGGAATCAACTCAACGGCAATGGGTTTTTTGGTTTTTACTCACTGACTGTAACCAGTTCCATTCACAGCTCAGCCTTCTGAAATTCTTGCCATTCTCTGAAACTGCTCTCTACCCAGCCAGAGGAGGAGAGCTGGCTGTTCAGAGTTTACTGTGCATGGAAGGGAGAGAAGCTTCATCCAGCCCCTACAGGAGTCTACATTCTCCCAGGCTGATATTAAAGGAACATCCCTCTGCAAGCAAAGCCAGGGGTCATACCACTACCAACTTCTGCCCTCTGAGATAGGAAGCAGGATGAGTTGGGCTGAGAGATAGGCTGGGAGCAGGCAATATCAGAAAGACAAATGGCACACACATGTGGGTCATGTATTTACCAACGTCTGAAAGGAACATTGATCATTTTCACCAAAGCCTGTGCTTGTTCTCTGAGAATTCACTTGTACTGTGAATGATCTGAATATCAAATTATCTAAGTTCCTTAAGGTTGCAAAGATCATATTCATTTAATTTCAATGAATAAATATGTTTGCTTTATAATGGCACTTGGGTTTTCATTTGAAAAATTCAGAGGAAGAGCCCTTCTGTCTTTAGTCAGCCTCCTAATTACACTAATCTTATGTGATTGATATATTAGGCTCTGGGGGAAAGGGAAACCAGGGGAAGGGAGGCCACAATACAATCTCTTATTCTCAGCTCCAGATGGCACAGGAAATCCTCAATTAAATTGTACCACTTCCCTCAGCACTCAATAAAAGACATGCATTATATTCAATATCCTTAAACTCATTTATGATAATGGTTTATGTGCAATGGTAAAGTTAACTCATTTCTGCTAGACTGTCTTTTTATTAGCATTCCAAAGTAATGCATGCATCTTGTAAAACAGATCAAAAGTTCAGAAGACTAAATTGTGGAAAATTAAAGTTCTCCATTGCTCCCTATGACTCTTCACTGTAATAGTTCCTCCCACTTTGCAGAGGTAGACAAGAGGAGATCTCACACACAGCCAGGGAACTACGCCTTTAATATCATGTTGGCATATTTTCTTGAAAGAATTGAGAGGAATATAAGATTCCCTAGACCCAAAGAAAGAAGCAAATGCAGCAATATGGCATCTCAGACAAGGGAGAAGGTCTGGCCATGGTTATGCTGTAGAATTTTTTCTTCTGCTCCTAAGTCTGACTTAGAACAATGTCTGCCTTGTGTATGCACTTTTAGAAAGGGGTAGCTGGACTCTGACAATTAGTAGCCTGGCACATAGCCTGCCAAGTGTCTGGAAGTGGTTTTCCTTCCACCTCTGCTCCCCAGCCTGGTGTGTACCACTACCCAGGTGAATGTTAGCTGAGGAAGAGGAGCTATCTCCATCCCCCATTATGCATGACTACACACGCACGCCACCTAGAGGCCTGGATGGATCAAAATTGTGGAGGTGTACATTTAATTTGAAGCAGTGATGGTTCAGTGATAGGATATGCGCCTTCCATGTGAGAGACCCAGTTCAATTCCTGGCCAATACACCTCATGCACAGCCACCACCTGTTGGCCATCGGAGGCCTGCGTGTTCCTATGATGCTGAGCAGGCTTCGGTGGAGTTCCCAGACTAAGATGGACTAGGAATAAAGGCCTAGCAATCTACCTCTGAAAATCAGCCAGTGAAAACCTTGAAGATCCACGAACAATCATGGGGATGGTGCAGGACTGGGCAAGATTTTGTCTTTTGTGCATAGGTTCACCATGAGTCAGGGGCTAACTCAACCGCAGCTAGAACAGTAACATTTATTTTGTGGTAAGCATCTGAGAAGATGCTCAGCCCCCTGTGAAAGGATGAACCAACCTTGCCTAGCTCTACCATTCTCTACTCCAACGTGGATCTAGGGGTGTGTGCTTTCCCCTAAACAAGTGTCATTGACCCGCGTTGCGCGCTGATTGAGGTGGGTATTAAGGCTTATGGTTCTGTCATCAACCAGAGCATGGTTTGCAGGCTTAGCTGTCAACCAGCCTTAAGCCTGTTGCCATCCAGGTGGAAAACCGGGAATTTAGTGAGGCTCAGCACCGAAAGGAGAAAAGAAGGCAAAGATGGAAAGCAGCAGTCTTCTCAGAAGTGGTGTGATAACAGACTGGGTTTAGCAAGGGCAGGATTCCTGACAAATATCCCCCTTCATGCATTCTCAAAACTTTCTTAGAGATTCTGTTCTAAGAAATCACCCTGATTCAGTGATTTTCCACATTCCCGTGGCTACTCTGTGGTAGAACTGGGAACAGATGGCTAACAGGGCACTATTCATCAAAATTCAGGAAACTTGATTGTCTCACCAGAGTTCTATACCCATTGATTACCTCTATATCAAAAGTAAGAATTCTGAGTAAGTAAGAAAGAAGCTGGTAACATCAGCAACAGGTACCTCTGGGTAAATGGTGATCAAGCAAGATATTTAGAAAAACTTCTTTAATTCTTCCTAAAAATGTTAATTGTAATAACATTTTTAACTTCAGAAGATTATTTGGTTACAATACTAGCTTAACAACAATTACTATGTTGTAAAAATATTATTTTATTGTTCAGTGTAATGTATTCTAATGAGAGAAAATTAGTTAACCTCAGGATAGATTATTTTTGGCTACTTTTAAAGATGTTTGAAAATCTTTAATCATCTTTATAGTTTCTCTTACACTCAAAATTTTATATTATCTAGATAACTGACATCGGGTCTAAGCTGTCCATAGTAAAAGGTAATAGAAATTTATCTGTCTTGTGCTCCTTTGTATCCCACACGTCCACACAGTCCTTTGTATTTAGTGAGAGCTCAATAATTAGCGTTAATAAATCAGTTAAAACCTGTTGCCATTGAGTCAATCCTGACTCGTAGCGACCCTGTGGACAGAGAAGAACTGCCCCATGAGGTTTACAAGGCTGTAATCTTTACGGAAGCAGACTGCCACATCTTTCTCCCAAGGAGTGCCTGGTGGGTTCAAACTAATGACCTTTCGGTTAGCAGCCAAGTGCTTAGCCACTGCGCAGCCAGCTGCAGCTTTAGGTACTAAGAAAACATTTGTTTAAAAATCTGGATAGATAGGCTAAGGAATACATGAACAAATAAGTATATGTTATCCTTCTAGTGTTACTTAGAGGAAAAGATTATAGCCTTGGTAACCCTATGGGGCTCTACTCTGTCCTATAGGGTCGCTATGAGTTGGAATCGACTCTGTAGTAATGGGTTAAAGCTGCCAGAATGTCCCTGGATGGCACAAATGGTTTGCGCTCGAATACTAATTGAAAGGTTGGTGGTTCAATCCCACCCAGTGGGACTGCAGAAGAAAGGCCTGGTAATCTGCTTCTGTAAAGATTACAGCCAAAAAAAACCCTGTGGAGCTCAGTTCTATTCTGTAACACATGAATCAGAATCGACTCAATAGCAATGGGTTTGGTTTGGTTTTGCAAAGTGGCAAACATGGTGCAAAGCAACAGGGCTTACAAAGAAATGTAAGACATGATCTCTCCTTCAAAGAACTCATCAATTCTTCTACTTTATCAATTCCCCATCTGATTTTCAATCGTGGAGAGAGGGGAGAGGCAGATCAAAAGTTGGGGGTGATGGAGATGGGGAAGGTAAAACAAATAAAGCACACGTCTTTGTTATATTCTTTAAAACCAAATAGTATAAAAATGAAGAGCCTGTAAAAACAAAAAAGTAATAGACAGAATGATGAACTTTTGCTGTGCAGTATGTACCAGGGAAAATTGTGGAGTTACCTTCTGTTTGTAGGAGTCAAGTCACAGTAAAGTTACGCTTGGGTTTGCAGAATATACTCTAAAGTTTTAACTGAAGTGAATAATATTTTGCTGTTTATCCCACTCTATTTTCTGAGTATTTCTTTGGGTGTTCTTGTCTGAGTTGCCCGACATGTCTAGGATATAATTATTTGATATCATCCAACACACAAACTCTTCCTTTTTAACAAATGTTCACACTGTTGTGGTAAGTAGCACTGTGTTCCCTTACACCTACTGAATGTGTTAATATTGAAACCAGGATGTGCCCAGGGTGAAGGCTTCTGCAGTTCCTTTTATACATTTTTGTTGCCTTTTGAGAATGTTTCTTTTCCCAGCTTTAAATCTTGGATCGGCAGTCAATCCTGTATCTCTCTCTCAGGCATAGCTGATACTGACCTAAAACTGAGTAAGGGATATTTGAATTTTTGATTTTGCCTGATTTGGAAAGAAGGGTGAAGAGATACTCATTAAATTTGTTTCAGAATGTAGAAGAGGATGCATAAGCAGTAATATCCCCCCGGAACTTTCTGTGCTCCCTCCACCATCCCCACAATGTAGGAGGGAGCTGGATTCTGACAACTGTCTGCGGGGAGGAATTTTTAGCCATTCTCACCTGTAGTTATCTGTCACCATCGGTAGCACGATTTTTAAATATGGAGACGGGTTCTTTTTAATGGGGAAAAACTCTTTGCATTCCCAACTTAGCATGTATTTTAGTGAGAGAAAAAGAAGGCTGATAAGGAGGCTATTGTTGCCGTTGGGCCCTATCCTTGGCCCTAGTACGATCCAAACTGATCCTAAAGAGTACTCAGTCCCCAACAGTCTGTCCTTCCTTCCCAGAAAGCCAACAGGGTCCTGCCTGGAAGACTCAAATAGCTGTATTCTGAGAGCCAGTGAAGTTGAAGAACAGCCTTTGCACCATACTCAGGGTCACAAACTCCAGCAGCCCTGAAGCGCTCTATGAAGCACTCACTTCCTTGCCATCTTTAATTTTAGTCTCTTGGGTGCCCATGATCCTGTCCCCCAGTGTCTTGGCATGAGATCTCTGAGCAAGGGCAGTGGTATCTGACTCCTTACCTAGTGGTCCAACATCTGCTTAATATCATGGATTAAACTGTATCCCCCCCCCTCCGCCCCAAAATATATGCTGAAATCTTAAACCCTGATGGTGCAGTGGTTAAGCACTCAGCCACTAACCAGAAGGTTGCTGGTTTGAACCTGCCAGCGACTCCTAGGCAAAAAGATTTGGCTATCTGCTTCCATAAAGATTTATAGACTTGGAAACCCTACGGGAGTCCTATTCTGTCCTATAGGGTTGCTATAAATCAGAATCAACTCCATGGCAACGGGTTTTGGTTTTTTGGGTTTTTTTTAAACCTGTGGATATAATCCCATTTGGGAATAGGTTTTGACTTGTTATGTTGATGAGACCCGCCTTAGTTATCTAGTGCTGCTATAACAGAAATACCACAAGTGGATGGCTTTAACAGACAAAAATTTATTCTCTTAGGAGAATAGAATAAATTCTATTAGGAGTCTAGAAGTCCGAATTCAGAGTGCCAGTTCCAGGAGAAGGCTTTCTCTCTCTGTCGGTTCTAGGGGAAGGTCCTTGTCATCAATCTTCCCCTGCTCTAGTTGCTTCTTAGCACAGGGGCCTCGGGTCCAAAGGATGCATGCTCCTGGTTCTTCTTTCTTGGTGATATAATGTCCCCATGTCTCTCTCCTCACTTCTCTCTTTTATATCTCAAAAGAGATTGGCATAAGACACAACCTAATCTTGTAGATTGAGTCTCATTAACATAACCAATCCCATCTCGTAATCCTATCTCATTAACATCATAGAGATAGAATTTACAGCACATAGGAAAATCACACCAGACCACAAAATGGTGGACAAGCACACAATACTGGGAAATATAGCCTAGCCAAATTGACACATATTTTGGGGGAACACAATTCAGTCCATGACAAGGCCTTATCAGTATAGGGTGTGTCCTAAACCTAATCACTTTTGAGTTCTAAAAAACAGCAGATTAGACACAGAAGCAGGCACAAAAGAAGACGACAGATACCATGTGATGATCACCAAAGAACTGAGGAACAGAAGCTGAAAGAGACACGGATCTTCTCCCAGAGCCAACAAAGAGATAGCCTTACCCTCTATAGTCAGTACCATTAATTCAAACTTTTAGCCTCATAAACTATAAGAAAATAAACTTCTTTTCAGAACAGGATGAAAATACATCAGAAATTGACTGTAGTATGTCAGTTGCTCTTAGAGCAAGTTTAGGCATTAAAATAAAACATACAAACCAACAGACATACAAAGCATTAAGTAGAACAGTTATTCTCAACTTTTTTTTTAACAGCAAGAATTCTTTATTTTTCTTTTCATTAATAGATACTACAATTTTGAAAGACTTCATCTGCAAAGCAGATGCACACGGCATTGATTTTTACTTCCTACTACTCAGATTCCTCTTCATATCACACAAATATATTCCCTTTACTATTGGAATAAATATATTTTTGGTTTTATTACTTAATGACATAAGTAATAATCCAACGGAGCTTCTGAACAGCAGAAGGTGGTAAAAAGAGATTTGCCAGTTAAGTTAATAAAGTTCCAACCAAAAATGAAGAACTTTGACAATTGCTTTGGCCCGTAAACTCTCATCATTTCAAATAAACTTGTTACAGATGTGAAAATTGCTCTAGGATCCCCACTCCATTACTGTTCTCACTGAAACCTAGATTTCTAAACTCCTCAAGTTCAGTACCCCTGATTAGAGCTTATCAAGAAAAGAGTTAGGCTTTACCTTCCCACTTCCTGCAGCCGCTTAAATTCCCATGGTTTGGTGCTCACGAAGCAGTCAAAAAGATACAACCACCATGTCTTATGATCCTGATACAGGGTTTTCTAATTGCATCCCGTGTGCTAGGAGTACTCTCATCGCCTAGGTTAGAAAATGCTAGAGGAAAAAGGGTCAGGAAGAGAAGAATCTGAATTGAAAGAGTAAGGGAAAATCAGCTTCCCTTCCATAGATCTTTTTCACTCTAAGTGCCATTCGCAGAAATCTGGTATCCAAGGAGACTAGTGCAGTACATGCTAAGGTTACATATTCTCTGCAGATACAAAAGGCTATCTATCCGATCTGACACTACATCTAAAAGTAGCAGAGGGAAAGTGTTTGGGAAAAGTATTGAATAATTAAGTGAGTTCCTACCATATGCAGAGAACCATGATGTATACAATGAAGGATGCAAAATATACACTAAATGATGATAAATATGAGACCACTTATTTCCATGTAGGACCCTTGGCAGTCTTTGTAGCATTCTGGCTTTTGTTAAGTCTATGTTATTACCTTTGAAAATATGAAGCAATGCCCCTGTCATAAATTTACTTTTTACCTCCTGCTTCGGTAGAAAATAAAATGCTATCTGCTATAAACTGGAGTTTTCCTGAGACTGATTTCATAGTTGAATGATACACAAAAGAGCAAGGACTGTCAGAAATTGAATAAGAAGATCATAATAGCCTTGCAGGTTGGTGACCAGAAATGCGGCAAAGCTGGGAGAAAAGGAAATAACTGAGAGAAGCGAATGTTCCACAGCATGATGATTTAATCAGGGGTGAAGGAGTTGCCACCAGCAGCCAGAAAACAGTGTGTTCAGACGAAGGGAGAGTGAGGAACCCTCTGGAAACAAGAACTCACTCAGGGAAGTTGATGAAGGTTAAGACTAGGAAAGAGAAGTTCACAGAGATTTCTGTGAGAGTTGTGGGAGAAGCACCCCTTTAGATGATTGGAACTTACTGGGCTGTGATTCCACATTAACTCAAGGGTAAAGTAGAGACACCAGCTTAAGAGAACTTTACTTTGTTAATAACCAGTAGAATTCGGTGAGTTTTGACATAGTCTTAGAGTATAACTTTGGGTGTCTAGATAATGATAAGAAGTGAAGAATTAAAAGCTTAACAT
The DNA here is from genome assembly GCA_030035585.1 of Dugong dugon. Classification (NCBI taxonomy): domain Eukaryota; kingdom Metazoa; phylum Chordata; class Mammalia; order Sirenia; family Dugongidae; genus Dugong; species Dugong dugon. The sequence goes on from CM057464.1 coordinate 158,515,271, forward strand.
TATTCAAAGTGGACTCAGAGAATATTATATTTGGATTACTTTTATAGCTTCTTAAGAGCTGCTGCAAAAGAACTTTTTAAGGTGTTGAAAAGCAATTATGTCAGTCTGAGGACTAAGGTGTTCCAGACCCAAGCCATGATATTTTCAATTGCCTCATATGTATGCAAAAGCTGAACAATGAATAAGGGAAGTCCAGAGAAGAATTGATGAGTTTGAATTATGGTGCTGGCAAAGAATATTGAATATATCATGGACTACCAGAATAACGAACACATTTTTCTTGGAAGAAGTACAGCCAGAGTGCTCCTTGGAAACAAGGATGGTGAGACTTTGTCTCATGTACTTCGGATGTGCTATCAGAAGGGATCAGTCTCTGGAGAAGGATATCATGCTTGGTAAAATAGAGGGTCAGCAAAAAAGAGGACAACCCTTGATGAGATGGATTGATACAGTGGCTGCGACAATGGGCTTAAGCATAACAGCAATTGTGGGAATGCTGCAGGACCAGACAGCATTTTGTTCTGTTGTACATAGGGTCCCTATGAGTCGGAACCAACTCAATGGCACCTAACAACAACATTTAAATCAGTTGATACCATGTAAAGCAGATTACCGTCCATAATGTGAGTGGGCCTCATCCAAGGCTTTAAGTGCAAAAACTGAGGTCTCCCAAAGGGAGAAGGATTCTGTCTCAAGGCTTTAACGCCGGCATACTGTGTGGCTTGCAGGGAAAACTATGACTAACACACACACTGTACCCAGGCATTTCCACTTGCCCCTCTGTTCAGACAAATGTTCAGAGTTGTCCCAATGTGATTGTAAATCTGAAAAGGAAAGTCATCACACACCCCTGGGGTCTTTTACAGAAGATTCTGTAGCACATGTAGTAAATGCCCAGCCATTTCTCAAGTGGACCTAATTATATTAAAAGTTGATCCTCTACCCAGCTGTGAAGCTGCAAGAGATCCGTACACTTGCTCTGTTTCTTAAGTGACTGATTAAAACTATTTAATAACATTTAGATAAAAGAATTGAGGTGAGTAAACTGGCCCCTCCTGTGTTTAATACAGGGCTCTGTCTCTCAGGGAAAATTGTTGACTAAGTAGTTGCTTTGCTATCATTAAAAGTATTTCTTCTTTTACTGTCTACAGCTACACTACACCAGTTCTGCAGATATTTCCATTGTTCTTCCGAGGATTCTAAAATAAATGTAAATATGGAGTTTCCTGCAGTTTGCAATCCTCCCTGAGACATAAGATGCCCTTTAATGCTAGATGGATTATAATTTCAGGGCTCTGCAAGGTCCTTGGCGTTCTTAATATTTGTATCCTCACCTCTTTGTGAGGATACCCATATATAGTTCTTGCTACAGTTGTTAAGTCTCATTGAGACTTCCACTCCATTGTTGCCATAGTGTCTTCGCTACCCAACAGCTTCTTCCTGGCATAACTCCCCCCTTTTTCCAGTTGACATCCCATCGCCAATCATTACTGAGGAGAGGTAAATCCATTGTTGTCTGGAAGTCCCTGATAGCTTTCTTCCCTTACTATTTCAGCAGTATTGCTGCTGACCTAGTCTTGGATCAGCTAGAACGATTTCAAGATCACAAGTTATCAATGCTGATTAGTAAACTCCTCTAAGTAACTGATGCCCAAGCGTCACAGGATCCATTAGGTCATTTCCTCTACCAGCAAACTCCCATTTTTACATGGCCTGTCTAATGTTTCTGGTCCTTTCCTAACTTTTAATGAATATGTCAGGGAGAACAAGGGTGGGTTTCTCTTTGGGATCACTATTCGCAGTGTGTCCAGCTCTGCTTACCTCAACCATGGCCCTCTGTGACATAATGAGAACTTGGAGGACTGTGCATATTCTACTGAGTCTTTGCCTATATGTTTTGCCAAATGAACCTAGCTTTATGAATAAGCCATTTGTCATTAATATTGTTTGTACAACCCTTCAGCTTAAGAATTATTATCAAGTCCTTTGCAAATAATACCCAAATTCTTTGCCCCCTCTTTCCCCGCAGAACATTGGTTTAACAAACTCCATCCTTTACAATTCCGACTGTTGACTTCTGCATTCCTGCATCCAGCAGTTGAATGTTGCCAGGGGTGGGGGGTGGGAGGGTGGGGGTTGACACAACTGAGTTGACTACTTTCACTTAAAATCTATAATCACAAAACTCAAATTCATACTAAATATTCCCTAGACAGTCTACTGTGTTTTCTAGTTGAATCCACTTTTCATTTTACTCTGTAAAATTCCTCCTCCCACCCAGTTTTGCCCTCATCTCACTCTTCATCAGAAAACAGAAGCTAGCGCCAACCAACAGCTGACTTACACCCGCCATCTATCTTCTCCTTCTTAACCTCCTTTTAAATGAGAAAATGTCTTTCCCATTAAAGCCACTCCCACTATGTGAACTCCAGACCCTATCTTCTTTCACTTTTTCAGGATGTGAGCTCCTCACATTGTTCTGTCTTCTCCTGTATCATCAATCTCTCCCTCTCTACAGGATCATTCTAATAGCACACCATCACACTGATATATTTCCCACTGAGGGAAAAAAAAAAGTCTTTCCAGAAGGACCTTCCCACATGTCACTCCAGCTCCTGTCTCATTTCTTGGCCCCCAGCCTTAGCCAAACTCTTCCAAAATGTTCTCCATGCATGCCCTCCTCACCTTCATCCCATCCTCTTCAATTCAGTTCAAAGTGAATTCTGTCCCAACAACTTTACTAGAGGGATTTCTATCAAAGACTTCCATGATATTGAATGCTGCCAGACCCAAAGGACACTTCTCTCTTGCTCAAAAAGTTGTCAGATCTTGATGGAATTGAACAGTTCCTCCTTCTGGAAACCCTGACTTGTATGACTCTATACTATATTTTTTTCTTTTAAGCATGTTTAATCTTTCTATTTTTGTTTCATCTGGCTGACTTCTAAATGTTAGAATGTCTTAGGTATTGGTCCTGGCCTTTCTCTCTCCATTACATGCTCTCAGTGTGTGATCTCAACCCACTCCTATGACTTCAAATACCACCTATATCCTAAAGGTTCACAAATGTATATTGCCAGTCTTTACCCTCACTGAGCTCCAGTCCAAACTGGTATACCAGACTTACTTGATTTATTCTCTTTAATGCTTCAGAATCTCTCAAGTTTAGCATGTACAAAATTGAGCTCTTGCTTCTCCCTCCAACAAAAAACAAGGAAAAAACAACAGCAACAGCATTGTTCCTGTCCATAATCTTTCACCACATTTCAACAAGTTGTATAACTATCAATTCAGTTATTCAAATCAGAAGTTAGAAATTTTGATAGATTTTCCACCTCCAAATAGTCCATCAATTCTTTTGGATTCTATCTGACATACATCTTTAAAAAGTCCATTTCTCTCCATCTCCCTGCCTTATGGAGGTTCAGTCCATCAACATCTTTCACCAAGATTATCACAGCAGCTTCCTCATTGGTCTCAATGTTCCCATTCTTGCCTCTGGCTCTCTGTTCTATTGTCTCAAAGACAAAATCTTTGTCTTCCTGCAAAATAAGAGCCTCATGTCTTCATCACTCAATAAAGTGTCAAATTTCTTTCTCCTCTATCCACACAATATGGGCAGTTTAACAACTTCTGGGTTAACAGGAATTCTGTTGCAAGGGTTCCTTTTAGTACCTTTGAATTTCGTTATTAGACTTCAGCATAACTTCTCCACCCACTCCCATTTAGCCATCAATTCAGTCATTAGATGGCTACATATTGATGGCTTGCTAAATGTCAAGTACTGTGCTAGGTGCTGAAAACACACTGTTGTTGTTGTTGTTGTTGTTGTTGTTGTTGTTGTTGTTGTTAGGTGCCGTTGAGTTGGTTCCCACTCATAGGGACCCCATGTACAATAGAACTAAACCCTGCCCGGTCCTACCCTATCCTCAAAATTGTGGTTATTCTTGAGCCCATTGCTGCAGATGCTATGTCAATCCATCTATTTGAGGGTCTTCCTCTTTTTTGCTGACCCTCTACTTTACCGAGCATAATGTCCTTCTCCAGGGACTCATCCCTCCTGATAACATGCCCAAAGTATATGAGACAAACGCTCGCCATCCTTGCTTCTAAAAAGCATTCTAGCTGTACTTCTTCCAAGACAGATTTGTTTGTTTTTCTGTCAGTCCATGGTATATTCAATATTCTTCGCCAACACCGTAATTCAAAGGCATCAGTTCTTCTTTGTTCCTCTTCATTGTCCAGTTTTCACACACATATAAGGCAATTGAAAACACCATGGCTTAGGTCAGGCGCACCTAGTCCTTAAAGTGGCATCTTTGCTTTTTAACACTTTAAAAAGGTCTTTGGCAGCAGATTTGCCCAATGCAATGCGTCATTTAATTTCTCGACTGCTGCTTCCATGAGTGTTGATTATGGATCCAAGTAAAATGTCCACTTATGAGGGTTTTTGTTTTCTTTATGTTAAGGTGTAATCCATACTGAAGGCTGTAGTCGTTGATCTTCATCAGTAAGTGCTTCAAGTCCTCTTCACTTTCAGAGAGCAAGATTGTGTCATCTGCATATCACAGGTTGTTAATGATTCTTCCTCCAATCCTGGTGCTGCATTCTTCTTCATATAATCCAGCTTCTAAGCATACAGATTGAATAAGTATGGTGAAAAGATACAACCCCAAAGCACACCTTTCCTGATTTTAAACCACACAGTATCCCCTTGTTCTGTTTGATCCACTGCCTCTTGGTCTGTGTACAAGTTTCTCATGAGCACAATTAAGTGTTCTGGAATTCCCATTCTTCACAATCTTATCCATAATTTGTTATGATCCACAGAGTCGAATGCCTTTCCATAGTCAATAAAACACAGGAAAACATCTTTCTGGTATTCTCTGCTTTCAGCAAGGATCCATCTGACATCAGCAATGATATCCCTTATTCCACATCCTCTTCTGAATCCGGCTTGGATTTCTGGCAGTTCTCTGTCGATATACTGCTGCAGTTGCTTTTCAATGATCTTCAGCCAAATTTTACTTGTGTGTGATATTAATGGTACTGTTCGATAATTTCCGCATTTGGTTGGCTCACCTTTCTTGGGAATAGGCATAAATATGCATCTCTTCCAGTCATTTGGCCAGGTAACTGTCTTCCAAATTTCTTGGCATAGACTAGTGAGTGCTTCCAGCACTGCATCCATTTGTTGAAACATCTCAACTGATATTCCATCAATTCCTGGAGCCTTGTTTTTCACCAATGCCTTCAGTGCAGCTTGAACTTCTTCCTTCATACCATCAGTTCTTGATCATATGCTACCTCCTGAAATGGTTGAACATCAACCAATTCTTTTTGGTGCAGTGACTCTGTGTATTCCTTCCATATTCTTTTGATACTTCCTTCGTTGTTCAATATTTTTCTGTAGAATCCTTCAACATTGTAACTCAAGGCTTGAATTTTTTCTTCAGTTCTTTCAGCTTGAGAATTGCCGAGCTTGTTCTTTCCTTTTGGTTTTCTATCTCCAGGTCTTTGAACATTTCATTATAATACTTTACTTTGTCTTCTGAAGCCACTGTTTGAAATCTTCTGTTCAGCAATTTTACTTCATCATCTCTTCCATTCGCTTTAGCTACTCAATGTTCAAGAGCAAGTTTCAGAGTCTCTTCTGACATACGTTTTGTTTTTTTCTTCCTTTCCTGTTTTTTTAATGACCTTTTGCTTGTTACCATTTCAGGAGGTTGGTATATTACTGGATACTTAAGATAGTCATGTTGTGCTTTCCTAAAATACAGGTAGAATGTCTTAGTAACTTAGTGATAATGTAACAGAAATGGGTGGCTTTAAAGAACAGAATTTCATTTTCTCACAGTCTGGAGGCTAAAAGTTCAAATCAGTGTCTTGGTCACACTGATTCCTTCTGTGAGCCTGTCCTAATTTCTGGTGTTTGCTGGCGATCCTTGGAGTTCCTTGGCATCTGTCTTCCCCCTGTGTGTGTCTCTATCTATTCTGCTCAGAAGTGATTAGGTTTAGGATCCGCCCTACACTGTTATGACCTCACTAACATAACAAAACAAAAACCCTATTTCTAAATAGGATCACATCCACAGGTACAAAGGCCAGGAATTCAATACATATTTTGGGGGGACATAAATTAATCCATAAACAGGTAAATTATTTTCCTACTCACTAGAAGACTCCTAAAAAACAACTTGTGAGTTAAATGGAATCCAGGTTTTTAATGCCCTCATGTAGTTTGCTATTTTAAGGAATCTTATAAAGTTAACAATCAAACTCTAATTTTTATATAAATTTGAACTTCTGCACCAATAATTTTCTTTGATCAATTTTACAGAGCTCCAAAAACATCAAAAGTAAACCATTATAAGTGGAATCTCTATTTTAAATGCACTAAGGGGATTTGCTATATAAAGAAATCCTGATATAACTCTCTATAAAGAAATTAACCATTAACTTATTATTAATAAATTTGGACTTTTAAATTATAATTTCTGTATTGCAGAAAGTAAAATTTTTAGAAATATATAAAATGTAATCAATAAGAAAAAACAAACTATAAATTATGGCAAAATATATGTTGTTATAATGGAAAGAAACACACAAGTAATCTGATGTATAAGACACTTTACTTCTTGTGTTTTGAAGACGCAACTTTCCCCAAAATCTTTGCCTCGAGATCTATGTTATGGCGTATCTCTAGACTAGAAAATTCCTGTTTGAAAGCAAATAACCATTGGAGTCATGACACAATAACGTTTTTTATTTTTTCTGCTATTAAAACTTCAGTGCGGATTAGATTATCAGGTAACTGTTGTTCAGAACAGGCACTTTATAAAGATCTATTGATGACATGATAACAGCTCCTAGTTTGGAAAGGGGAGAATAAAGAATGAAAAATAGACTTAGAAAATGAGTGGAAAAATGGGGTTAGAAAACTGATGCCGAAGGACAGCAGGCTCACAGGTAAGTGAATGGGGGGAGGGGCTGCAGAGAAAGGTTCCTGGTACCTGTAGGCTAACCCAAAAATTCCAAACTCATTGCAGTTGAGTCGATTCTGACTCATAGCGACCCTATACCAATTACACATGGGGAGGAGGCAACCAAACCTAAATTTTGATTTACAAATTTGTCCTGATGGTGAATGGTCGATGAAAAACATGAAATGGTAGAGTTTAGAAAAAAGCGTTCTTCCTTTTCGCTTTCCAATTGTCCTTTCTATTTGATATTTTTGCCATGAATTTAGCTAAATTAGCACGTTGAAAACACCGTCCTGAGATAACTTGTTGGTTTGAGAAGCTGTTTTGGTGAATGATCATTAATTAGTAGAAGAAAAAGAAAAAATAATTTGAAATACAAAGTATTTTAAATGCATGGGAGGAAAATCCAGTAGTAGGGTCATTATTCCTCATCAGAGTGTAAGTAATTAATCCATAATGTATTTTGTTTCTGATCATACAAGCTCTGGCTCAATACTCAATAAGTATTTGTAAATATTATTTAATATATGTTGAGATGTTTCAACAAATGGATGCCGTGCTGGAAGTGCTCAGTGTCTATGCCAAAAAATTTGGAAGACAGCTACCTGGCCAACTGACTGGAAGAGATGCACGTTGTCATGGATTGAATTGTGTCCCCCCAAAAAATGTGTGTATCAATTTGGCTAGGCTATGATTCCCAGTGTTGTGTGGTTGTCCTCTATTTTGTGATTATAATTTTACGTTAAAGAGGATTAGGGTGGGATTGTAACACCACCCTTACCCAGGTTACGTCCCTGATCCAGGGTAAAGGAAGTTTCCCTGGGGTGTGGCCTGCACCACCTTTTATCTCTCAAGAGATAAAAGGAAAGGGAAACAAGCAGAGAGAGGGGGACCTCACACCACCAAGAAAGCAGTGACAGGAGCAGAGCATGTCCTTTGGACCTGGGGTCCCTGCTCAGAGAAGCTCCTAGTCCAGGGGAACACTGAAGAGAAGAAGGCCAATAGAGAGAGAAAGCCTTCCCCTGGAGCTGATGCCCTGAATTTGGACTTCTAGCCTACTCTACTGTGAAGAAATAAATTTCTCTTTGTTGAAGCCATCCACTGGTGGTAGTTCTGTTAGAGCAGCCCTAGATGAATAAGACACATATTTATGTCTATTCCAAAGAAAGGTGGTCCAACCAAATGCAGAAATTATCAAACAATATCATTAATATCATACACAAGTAAAATTTTGCTGAAGATCGCTCAAAAGCAGTTGCAGCAGTATATCAACAGGGAACTGCCAGAAATTCAAGCCAGATTCAGAAGAGGATGTGGAATAAGGGATATCATTGCTGGTGTCAGATGGATCCTTGCTGAAAGCAGAGAATACCAGAAAGATGTTTTCCTGTGTTTTATTGACTATGGAAAGGCATTCGACTCTGTGGATCATAACAAATTATGGATAAGATTGTGAAGAATGGAATTCCAGAACATTTAATTGTACCTATGAGGAACCTGTACATAGATCGATAAGCAGTCATTCAGACAGAACAAGGGGATACTGTGTGGTTTAAAATCAAGAAACATGGGTGTCAGGGTTGTATCCTTTTACCATACTTATTCAATCTGTATGCTGAGCAAATAATCTGAGAAGCTGGACTATATGAAGAAGAACAGGGCATCAGGATTGGAAGAAAACTCATTAACAACCTGCGTTATACAGATGACACAATCTTGCTTGCTGAAAGTGAAGACGACTTGAAGCACTTACTGATGAAGATCAGTGATTATAGCCTTCAATATGTGTCATGGATTAAATTGTGTCCCCCAAAGATATGTGTATGAATTTGGCTAGGCCATGATTCCCAGTATTGTGTGATTGTCCACCATTTTGTCATCTGATGTGATTTTCCTATGTGTTGTAAATCCTACCTCTATGATGTTAATGAGGTGGGATAGGCAGCAGTTGTGTTATTGAGGCAGGACTCAATCTACAATCTGTCAATACACATTCTCTTTTGAGATATAAAAGAGAGAAACGAGTAGAGAGATGGGGGACCTGATACCATCAAGAAAGCAGCACTGGGAGCAGAGCACATCCTTTGGACCCGGGGTCCTGTGTGGAGAAGCTCCTAGTCCATGGGAAGATTGATGACAAGGGACTTTCTCCAGAGCCGACAGAGGAAGCCTTCCCCTGGAGTTGACACCCTGAATTTGCTTCTAGCCTACTAGACTGTGAGAGAATAAACATCTGTTTGTTAAAGTCATCCACTTGTGATATTTCTGTTACAGCAGCACTAGATAACCAAGACAGTATAGATTACATCTCAGTGTAAAGAAAACAAAAATCCTCACAACTGCACCAGTAAGCAACATCATGATAAACAGAGAAAAGATTGAATTTGTCAAGAAATTCCTTTTGCTTGGATCCACGATCAATGCCCATGGAAACAACAACAAGAAATCAAATGATGCATTGCATAGGGCAAATCTGCAGCAAAAGACCTCTTTAAACTGTTGAAAAGCAAAGATGTCACTTTGGGGACTAAGGTACATCTGACCCAAGCCAAGATATTTTCAATCACCTCATATGCACGTGAAAGCTGGACAATGAATAAGGATGATCGAAGAAGAATTAATGCATTTGAATTATGGTGCTGAGAAAGAATATGGAATATGCCATGGACTGCCAGAAGAATGGACAAGTCTGTCTTGGAAAAAGTAGAGCCAGAGTGTTCCTTGAAAGTGAGGATGGCGAGACTTGGTCTCATGTACTTTGGACATGTTTTCAGGAGGGATCAGCCCCTGGAGAAGGACATCATGCTTGGTAAGGTAGAGGGTCAGCAAAAAAGAGGAAGCCCCTTAATGAGATGGATTGACACAGCATCTGCAACAATGGGCTCAAACATAGCAATAATTGTGAGGATGGCGTAGGACTGGGCAGTGTTTCGTTCTGCTGTACATAGGGTTGCTATGAATCAGATCCTCGATGGCACCTAACAATAACAACAACATCCAGCACTACAGCATTTTACTAATAGGAATACACTATTGCTATTTTAATTCCTTACTTGCAAACCTGTAATAATTCCTCATTGCCTAATGAATAAAGGTCAAATTCCAAACCTGACTTTCTATTAATTTGCACTAACCTGCCATGTTGGGGGTCACAATATATTTTTCCTTTTCCATATCTTATATGCCCATCATAATGAACATAAAAATCAGTCTCTCAATGTACTATGTGTCTTCCTGGTGCAGGACAAATGAATCTGTACAAAGTCTTTCCAATTTTCACCAGATGGAAGTAATCTCCCCTTCCTCTGAATTTCCGTTGCACTTTTTTCCACATTTAAAGCTCTTGTTACATCTTTCCTCTTATTACTATTATTAGAACACAAATCTTCTACTTGATGCAGAGTATACGAATTTTAAAGATGGAGGCCTCATGCTATTGATCTTTGTCAACTCTGTATATTGAGAATATACCACTGTGTTCCTCAATGAATATTTCTTGAATAAATAAATATCCATAAAGTCTTTGAGAAATTTATCACCCTAGAAATGCAGCAAAAGAAGAATTGCATTTCTTATTCCATTAATAAAGAAAATAGTGTTGAATGGTAAAGAAAAGAAAATGATTTAAGAATGGTCATTTCTATCAATCATGGGCCGTTTAAGAAGGGAATCTGAGAAAATAATTTTTGGAAGAAAATGAACAGGTTGAAATAGTGTTGCTCCTTTTAGAGTATTTTTACAACTAATAAATTGCAGAAAGTGCGATCACTTCAAATACTGTGCTTCAAAGAACATTCCAAAGTATGTATTAAATGATGGCATCTCCGCACACTGGTTAGTAACATAGTATTTTTAAACTCAGTTGTTGTAAATGGATATTATTGCATTTAATGGATAAAATTTATATATACACGTATATATATATATAAATATAATATATACATACATTACTTTAAGTATATATATATATATACTTATATATATATATATACTTTACATATAAGTATCAGGGAGAAGATAGTTGACAGTCACCTCCAGGAGACATGACCACTGTCTACTGAATTTGGTTTGTTAAAACAAATTCTTCGCATTAAAAGTAACAGAAACTCAATTTAAATGGCCTCAGGCAAAAAACGAATTCATTGACTCACGTAACTGATGCTGGAACTTCACTTCTGAATGACCACTATTGCTTGTGTGTCTGCCTCAGTGGCCACTCCTTCATGGTCTCCTTTGCTGGATCCTCTCAACTTCCCAATCTCTAAATACTGGAGGGGCCCAGAAGTGAGTCCCTTTCATTCTTTAAGTGATCTCACACCCTTCCATGGCTTTCAATACCACCGTATCTGCCAATGACTCTCCAGAATATGATCCTGCCTATGTGACGTTTCCGTTTTGATGTCTCACAGGTATTGTAAAGGTAACGTGCTGTCTGTGATCACTTTAATTTATGATGACTGAACTCAAGTGGGTACTTAGTCTTCCTGGAAATATATGATCTTGGAAGAAAGGCCTAGCAATCTACTTCCAAAAAATCAGTCATTGAAAACCCTGTGGAACATAGTTCTACTCTGATACACATGGAGTTTCCTAAGTCAGAATTGACTCAAGAGCAATTGAGAACTGAGAACTGCTAATCCCTACTCTCTACTCTCCTGGATGACTATTTTGTATCTTCTCTCTCCTCGAACCTCCACCACTTCTCCTATCCTCTCTCTTCACCAATAATCCTAACTTTTATTTCACTCAGAAATTAGACACAATCAGAAGAGAACTTTCAGGAGCTTTCACCACCATTACCCCCCACCTAACAGCACCTGAACTATATACTCTGCCTTCCCTTATTTTCTATGGATGAATCATCCATGCTACTTTCTAAAGATAACCACTCTGCATTAGGTTTCTATTACAACTGTAACAAATTACCACAAACTTACTAGCTCACAGTCCTTTAGGCGGTTTACCTGGGTCCTCTGCTTAGAGGTTGATAAGGTAGAAATCAGGCATTGGTAGGGCTGAGTTCCTTCCAGGAGGCTCTGGGGAAGAATCCATTTCTAAGCTCCTTCAGGTTGTTAGCAGAATCCAGTTCTTTACAGTTGTAGGAATGAGGTTCCCCTTTCTTTGCTGGTGTTAGCTGAGGGTGGCCAGTAGCTTCTAAAGTTCCTTGCACATGGTGCTTCCATCTCAGAGACAGCAACAGTGCATTGAATCCTTCTTACACTTGGAATCTGTCTGACTTCTTCTTTTAAGAGTTCATATAAATAGAGTGGACACAGTAAGATAATCCAGGATAATATCTCTATTTTAAGGTCTGTAACTTAATTCATATCTGCAAATATTCTTTCGTTATGTAATGTAGCATTTCGTTATTCACAGTTTCCAGGGATTAGGGCATGGACATCTTTGGGAGTCATTCTGCCTACCACGCATTCCCTTTGTGCTCCAGTAATTTTTTCCTCTCTCTTCTGCATCACTAATTATGCCTCTCAACCGTATCTTTTCCATCAGTGTTCAATCCAACTGCTGATATTTCTCCTATGTTAAAAAACAATATCTCTCTCTTCTAATTATGGCTCCACTTCTCTGTTCAATGTAGAGAACAACACCTAGAAAGAATTGCCTATACTCTCTATCTCTAATCCTTCCTTTTTTTTCTCTTGAGTTTTCATCCTTTCTACTGTACTGAACATACTTTTGTCAAGGGCAGAAATGATCACACATTCCAACTTCAAGTATCAACTATCAATCTTCACCTAACTTGCATTTTACACAGATGATCATTGACATATTTTAATTGGCTTCCAAGATACCACACCCTTTTGGTTTTTCTCTTACCTCATGGATGGGGAAGACTTATTGGTCTACTGTTCTGGTTCTTTGACATATTCCTGGCTTCTTAATATTGGACTTCCTGGTGCTTTTCCAGCTAAATTCTTTCCCTTTGTAATCTCAGCTCATTTAAAGCCAGTCTCATGGCTTTTAATATCATACATACACAATCACTTCCAAATTGTATTTATAAACCAGAACTGTCCCCTGAACTCCAGGCTTGTATATTCAACTGCCTACTCAATGTTTCCATGCAGATATCTTAAAGGTGAAGTTAACATATTCAATAGAAACTCTTCATCTTCCCCACAAAACCTGTTCCTCTCACTTTTTCTTGGTCAGTTCCAACTTCCCTCTCTTAGTTGATGGTGCCAAATTTTTGGAGATGTCATGGGTTCCAGTTAACCGTCTCTCTCCCTTACAATTAGTATCCAATCCATGTAACAAATGTCATTGTCTTAAGTCACCATGGAGCCCTAGTGGCATAGTCGTTAAGAGCTTGGCTGCTAACCAAAAAGGTCAGCAGTTCAAATCCACCAGTCTCTCCTTGGAAACCCTATGGGGAAGTTCTACTCTGATCTATAGGGTCGCTATGAGTCAGAAACGACTCGACGGCACCTAACAACAATAACGACATTGCCTCTAACATAAAAATATAATCAGAGGAGACTTCCAGGCAACATGGTGCTATAGTCAGAAGCACCACACTGTCCCTCCATGGCAAAGATTAGAAAAACTAAGTCAAAGAGAGTTACACATCAATCCTGAAACCCTAAGCATCAAATGAAGAGATAAAGAACTCAGCCAAGCACCGAATAGAATAAGAAACTGACCTAGAACAGAGAGTGAGGAGAGATACATGCAGAGGTCCGCTATCAGCTACTGCAGCACGAACCTGCCATCTTGGACTCCTATCGGAGATCAGTGAACAGGGGGTATGAGAAAACAGCTTCACAGAGCTTCCAGCAGGCGATAGAATAACTGGTAACCAGTGATACAGGCTTTCCCATCCCCCACCCTTCTTCACCCCTACTTAGCCTCCTCTGCTTCCTGCAGCCACCGTCTCTTGGCCAGGAAGCAACAGCTTCACCCTGGTGTCACTTGGATTCCACCTGCCCCCACTGGCCAGCTCCCTGAGTGCCTTTTGATGGCTGCTGGTGTTGCTTTTTTCTGCTTCTCTAGATTTCTTCTTTACCTCTCACCGCCTTCTCCTCCTTTCTCTCAAATACCTGGCACCATGTGCCATCTTTGCTTCTTCCTGAAAGGCTGTGAAACATTGCTCATCTGAGAAACTGCTTACCAGCCCGTGCTGCCACACTGGTGGGACCCCCAGGGCTTTTTTGTTTGTTTGTTTGCTATGATTTGTTCTGTTTTGAAGATTGTTTGTTTGTTTTCTTTTTCTTTTCTCAGCTTGGGAGCCACTTCTAGCCAGGCAGTACTGCACAGCTTGGAAGCCACTCTCTTACTCTGTGCAGACGCACAGGGACATCCCTGGGGGCATTTCTTTTTTCTTGTTTTTTTTTTTTTTTTTGTTTGTTTGTTTCTTTGTTTTGTTTTCTACTCTCTCTTATTCCCTTTTTGACTTTCTTCATTTCCAGTTTCTCAATTTATTCATTTTTTTCATTTTATCCTTTTTCTTTTTGTTTCATTTTTGTTTTTCCCCATTTCTCAGTCTGTCATCTCTCCACTCCAATAGTAAGCTCCCTTAGCACTCTTTTTTGTTTGTGTGTATGTTTTTGTCTCCTGCTCCTCTCTCCTGTCTCTCAACTTTCCCATACCCATCTTAGCTCCACACATCACAATCTATCCCCTCCTTCCTGGCTACCTGCACCATGTGCTGAACATCACACTCCCAAGCAGCACAGGTATGGCCTACTGGAACCTGCCTTGCACTGATTCCCAGTCCGCACTGTCAGCCCTGTTATGTACTACAAACAACCCATGCTAGCAACTCCCCTTCAGCTGGACCTGCCCTGCTATACCATACCTGAGTGACTGGCCTGCCTATTGGAGAAGGAGGTAAAAAGTATCATGCCCACAGATAAGCAAACAACAAAGAATGCACAGACCACCTGCTCAGACATAACCAAATAAAACAAAAAATCAGGTCGAAACAAACAAATCTACAATCAATAAACGAGGAAAATAACCACTGAATGCCCCGAAGACAGCAGACAATATCAAAACATTTACAAAAACAGAACAGGATGGTTCCAGTAGGCATCCAAAATAAAACACCTGCTGACCTTCCAGTAGAAGAAAAGGCACTAGACATAACTGACGGGGAATTCAAATCTCTAATATTCAGAATTATCCAGGAGTTGAAGCAAAAAGCAGACAAGAATGAGGAAGAAATAGACAAATTCATGGAAAATACAGACAAAACAATGGAAGAATTCAAGAAAATAATACAGGAACAAAATGCTAAAATAAATTCACATCTAGAAATCATACAAAACAACAGATAGAAATCCCAAAGATAGACAACAAGATTTCAGAAATGGACAGTGTCATACAAGGGCTGAGGAGTAGGTTTGAAATGATGGAAGATAGGATTAGCGAAATTGAAGACAAACACTTGGATATAGCTCTGTTTGAGGAAAAATCAGACAAAAGAACAAAGAAAAATGAAGAAACCCTGAGAATTATGTGGGCTACAATCAAAAGCAAAAATCTTCGAGTGATTGGAGTTCCAGAACTGGCGGAGAAAACAGAAAACACAGAGGGGATCATTGAAGAATTGCTGGCAGAAAACTTCCTCAGTATCATGAAAGATGAAAAGCTGACCATCCAAGAGCTCAAAGAACCTCATATAGGATAGACCCCAAAAGAAAATCACCAAGGCATATCATAATCACACTTGCTGAAACCAAAGACAAAGAATCCTGAGAGCAGCTCGAGAAAAACAAAAAGTCACATACAGAGGAGAAACAATAAGACTTAGCTTGGATTTTTCAGCAGAAATGATGCAGGCAAGAAGGCAATGGGATGACATATATAAAACCTTGAAAGAAAAAAAAATGCCATCCATGAATAATATATCCTGGAAAACTCTCATTCAAACATGATGGTGAAATTAGGTCATTTCCAGATAAACAGAAATTAAGGGACTATGTAAAAACCAAACCAAACGTACAAGAATTATTAAAGGGAGTCCTTCCATCTGAGAACAAACAACATCAGACCACAAGCTGAATATAGGACACAGGATGGTACTAGCCAGATACCAACCTAGGAAATGAACTATTAAGGACTATGAAAAACCAAAAGAATTGCAACAGGGAACCAGAAAGGCTAATCTGTAAATGACAACAGCAGCAGAACAATAAAAGAGGGAATAAATGGTGTAGGTCTAGAATCTTCTAATGGAGAGGAAGGCAAGGTGATAGAAGTAATAATAGACCAGGTCAAATCTAGGAAGAGAGGAGTAAATTTCAAGGTAACCACAAAGAAAATTAACAAACCTACTCATCAAAATAAAGAAGAAAAACTAAAGTCTCAGTAAAAACAAAACCTACAAAAACAAAAGAAATTAAAAAAAAAAAATCCACAAACAAAGGAAACTCAGCACAGGAGAGTAAGAGAAACAAAACATCAGCACCACAAAAAAAAAAAAAAAGCACTACAAAATGCAATCCCACTCCTAGGAATATATCCTAGAGAAATAAGAGCCGTCACATGACTAGACGTATGCACACCCTTATATTCATTGCAGCACTGTTCACAATAGCAAAAAGATGGAAACAACCTAGATACCCATCAACAGATGAATGGATAAACAAACTATGGTACATACACACAATGGAGTATTATGCAAAGATAAAGAACAATGATGAATCTGTGAAGCATCTCATAACATGGATAAAACTGGAGGACATTATGCTGAGTGAAATAAGTCAATCACAAAAGGACAAATATTGTATGAGACCTCTACTGTAAAAACTCATGTAAAAGTTTACACACAAAAAGAAACAATCTTTGTTGGTTAAGAGGGATGGGAGGGTTGGGGGGAAATATTAAATAGACAATAGATAAGCGGTAACTTTGGTGAAGGGTAAGACAGTACACAGTACTGGGAAAGCCAGCACAACTTGTACAAGAAAAGGTCATGGAAGCTCCATAGACACTTCCAAACTCTCTGAGGGACTGAATTGATGGGCAGAGGGCTGTGGGGACCATGGTCTCAGGGAACATCTAGCTCAATTGGCATAACACAGTTTATAAAGACAATGTTCTACATTCTACCTTGGTGAGTAGCGTCTGGGGTCTTAAAAGCTTGTGAGCAGCCATCTAAGATACTCCACTGGTCTCACCCCTTCAGCAGCAAGGGAGAATGAAGAGAACAAGATACAAGGAAAAGATTAGTCCAAAGGACTAATGGACCACAGCTACCATGGCCTCCACCAGACTGAGTCCAGTACAGCTAGATGGTGTCTGGCTACCACCACGGACTGCTCTGACCGGGATCACAATAGAGGGTCCTGGATAGAGCTGGAAAAGCATGTAGAACAAAATTCTAACTCACAATAAAAAGACCAGATTTACTAGCCTGACATGCTGGAGAAACTCTGAGAGTATGGCCCCCAGTCACCGTTTTAGCTCAGTGGTGAAGTCACTCCCGAAGTTCACCATTCAGCCAGGTATTGGACAGCCTCATAAAACAAAACGGGACTAATGAGGCACAGCAATCCAGGGACAAGGACTAGAAGGCAGGAGGGGACAGGAAAGCTGGTGATAGGGAACCCAAGGTTGAGAAAGGACAGTGTTGACATGTCGTGGGGTTGTTAACCATTGTCATAGAGCAATATGTGTACTAACTGTTTAATGAGAAACTATTTGTTCTGCAAACCTTCATGTAAGGTACAAAAAAAGAATTATCTATGTGAGATCAAATTGATAACAGCAACTCAAAAGGTTTGATGGGAAGCCTAGGGGGCAGTGAGTTGAAGATAATGGTGATGGAATAATTTACAAAAGGATAGTGAGAATATCAGCACAACTGGAAGAATGTAATAGATGTCACTGAATTGTACATGTAAAAACTTTTGAAATGGTGTAACTTTGGCTATGTATATTTTCACCAAAAAAAAAGTTCCAAGAAGGGAGAGTGGTGACATGCCATGGGTTTGTTATCCAATGTCATAAAACAATATGTGTACTGTTTAATCAGAAACTATTTGTTCTGTAAACCTTCATCTAAAGTACAATAAAAAAGAAATTTAAAAATGAAAAAAAATATATATATATAATCAGAAGTCAACCATTTCTCACCACCTCTAACAAACCATCCTGGTCAAGATCACCATCATTTCTTACTTGTTTTATTGCAACGTATCCTTTATCGTTATTAGGTGCCGTCGAGTTGGTTCCAACTCATAGTGACCATAAGTAAAACAGAATGAAACACTGCCCAGTCCTGCATCATCCTCACAGTCTTTGCTATATTTTAGCCACCATTGCAGTGACTGTGTCAAAACAACTCATTGAGGGTCTTCTTTTTAGCTGAGCCTCTGCTTTACCAAGCATGTTGTCCTTCTCCAGTCACTAGTCCCTCCTGATAACACATCCAAAGTATGTAAGATGAAGTCTTGCCAACCTTGCTTCTAAGGAGCGTTCTGTCTGTAATTCTTACAAGACAGACTTGTTCCTTCTTCTAGCAGTCCACAATATATTCAATATTCTTTGCCAACACCCTAGTTCAAATTCCTCAACTCTTCTTTAGTCTTCCTTATTGATTGTCCAGCTTTCACATGCATATGAGGTGATAGAAAACACAATGGCTTGGGTCAGTTGCACCTTAGTCCTCAGGGTGATATCTTTGCTTTTTAACACTTTAAAGAGATCTTTTACAGCAGATATGCCTGACGAAACACGATATTTGATTTCTTGACCATGGGCATGGATTGTGGATCCAAGTAATGGAAATTCGTGACAACTTCAATATTTTCTCTGTTTATCATAATATTGCTTATTGGTCCAGTTGTGAAGATTTTTGTTTTCTTTATGTTGAGGTGTAATCTATACAGAAGGCTGTGGTCTTTGATCTTCATCAGTAAGTGCTCCAAATCCTCTTCCTTTTCAGGAAGAAAGGTTGTATCATCTGCATATTGCAGGTTGTTAACACATCTTCCTCCAGTCCTGATGCCATATTCTCCATCTAGTCCAGCTTTTCCGATTATGTGCTCAGCATACAGATTGAAAAAGTATAGGGAAAGGACACAACCCTGACACACACCTTTCTTGACTTTAAACCATGTAGCATCCCCTTGTTCTGTTCAAATGACTGCCTCCGTGTACAGTTTCCTTATGAGCACAATTAAGTGCTCTGGAATTCCCATTCTTCACAATGTTCTCCATACTTTGTTATGATCCACACAGTTGAATACCTTTGCATATTTAATAAAACACAGGTAAACATCTTTGTGGTATTCTCTGCTTTCAGCCAAGATCCATTTGATATCAGCAATGATATCCCTCATTCCATATCCCCGTCTGAACCTCGCTTGAGTTTCTGGCAGTTCCCTGTCAATATACTGCTGCAACCATTTTTTAATTATCTTCAACAAAATTTTACTTGCCTGTGATATTAATGATAGTGTTTGAAAATTTTCACTTTCTCTTGGATCACCTTTCTATGGAATGGGCATGTATATGGATCTCTTCCAGTCCATTGGCCAGGCAGCTGTCTTAGAAATTTCTTGACATAAACAAGTGAGTGCTTCCAGCACTGCACCCATTTGTTGAAACATCTCAATTGGTATTCTGTCAATTCCTGGAGGCTTGTTTTTTTCACCAATGCCTTCAGTACAGCTTGGACTTCTTCCTTCAATATTATCAGTTCTTGATCATATGCTACCTCCTGAAATGGTTGAATGTCAACCAGTTCTTTCTGGTGCAGTGACTCTGTTTTCCTTCCATCTTCTTTTGATGTTTCCTTTGTTGTTCAGTATTTTGCCCACAGAATCCTTCAGTATTGCAACTCAAGGCTTGAATTTTTTCTTCAGTTCTTTTAACTTGAGAAATGCTGAGCATGTTCTTCCCTTTTGTTTTTCTAACTCTAGATCTTTGCACGTCATTATAATACTTTACTTTGTCTTCTTGAGCCATGCTTTGAAATCTTCTGTTCAGCTGTTTTACTTCATCATCTCTTCCATTTGCTTTAGCTCCGCTACTTTCAAGAATAAGTTTCAGAGTCTCTTCTGACATCCATTTTGGTCTTTTCTTTCTTTCTAACGACCTATTGTTTTCTTTAGGTATTATGTCGTTGATGTCATCCCACAACTAGTCTGGTCTTCAGTCATTAGTGTTCAATGCATCAAATATATCCTAAGATGGTCTCTAAATTCAGGTGGGATATACTCAAGGTCATACTTTGGCTTTTGTGGACTTGTTTTAATTTTCTTCAGCTTCAGCTTGAACTTGCATATGAGCAATTAAGGGTCTGTTCCACAGTCAGCCCCTGGCCTTGTTCTGACTGATGATATTGAGCTTCTCCTTGGTCTGTTTCCACAAATGTAGTTGATTTGATTCCTGTGTATTGCATCTGGCGAGGCCCATGTGTATAGTTGCCATTTATGTTGTTGAAAAAAAGGTTATTTCCAATGAATAGTTCCTTGGTCTTGCAAAAGTCTGTCATGAGGTCTCTGGCATGGTTTCTATCACCAAGGCCATATTGTCTAAATACTGATCCTTCTTTTTTGTTTACAACTTTCACATTCCAATCTCCAGTAATTATCAATGTGTGATCAATTTCAGACTGCAGAAGTTGGTAAAAATCTTCAATTTCTTCATCTTTGACACTGTTGGTTGGTGCATACATTTGAATAAATGGTCATATTAACTGGTATTCCTTGTAGGCATATGCATATTATCCTATCACTGACAGTGTTGTACTTCAGAATAGATCTTGAAATGTTCTTTTTGATAATGAATGTGACACTATTCCTCTTCAATTTTTCATCCCTGTAATAGTAAACCATATGATGGTCCAATTCAAAATGGCCAATCACAGTCCATTTCAGCTCACTAATGCCTAAGATATCTATCTTCAAGCATTCTTTTGTTAGTGTCCTTGTTTCCACCCAGACCTCCACACAGAGACCAGATTGATCTAATTAAAGTGTAAATCAGATCACTTCATTCCTCTGCTTAAAACTCCTTTTCGCTGATTAAAAATCACAGTCCTTATAATGATCTAGAAAGCCCTACAAGATCTGCTTCTCTAGATCCTTTGTTATCTCCTACTACCTACCAGCCATGCTCCTACCTCATAGCTTTTGTGCTGGATATTCAGTATTTGCTCTACCTGTAATGCTCTTCCCCTTCTTCAAGTTTGTGCTCAAATGTCATCTTTCCAGTGATACCTCCCCTGGATACTTTACTTAAATTTGCAAGCCCTCTCTGACCAGTAATCCTTTTTTCCTCCAAAATATTATCACCATTGAATATCCTACATATTTTTTAAATTTACTTTTATGGTCTGTCTCTGCTCTTAAGAACGTAAGTTCATGAGGGCAAGGAATTCTGTGGTGTTTTTTTTCCCCCCACCCATTGTTTTGTCTCCAACATACAGAAAAGTGTCTGGTGCAGAGTGAGCAATGAATAAGTCTTTGTTGTTGTTGAATGACGGTCCAGACCACTCTTTATAATACCCAATACCAGGTTCTTCTCCAAGTCTTTACCATCTCAGTAAATGATAAGTCTGTTCTAGTTTCCTCAAGCCAGGAACCTTGAAATTATTCTTCATTCCTCTTTCTCTCACATCTCACAACTTCAAATCCTGACAACTATATCTACAAATACACACATATCCAAAACCTCAGCCTTTCACTTCCTCCACTGATTGCACCCAAATTCAAGCCATTATCACAGTGCCTTCATTATTGCTGTCCTTGCTTCTACCCTTGCTCCCTAGAGTCTATTTTCCACACAAAAGTCAGAGAAATTCTTTTACAATTTAAGTTAGATCACAGGCATTCCTCAACTTAAAACCTTCTGATAGGTTTCCCAACTTAGAATGAGTCAACCTAGAATAGAGTCCAAATATTTTACATGGCCTACAGGATACTTCCTCATCTTGTCCCAGACATACCTCTGAACTCATTTTTTCTCTAGGGTCATTATCTTCCAGTCACCCTATTTCTCTTTTTACTCCTTGAACATAGCAAGTATGAACATACCTTTTTAATGTTTCCTCTGCTTAGAATGCAAAGAAACCTATGACCTGCTTCTTCACGTCACTCAAGCCTCTGCTCAAAGTTGCTTTATCAGAGTGTTTCCTTAACTATCCTACCTAAAATAGCATGCACACAAACATTACTCTGTTCACTTACCCTTCTTTATTTCAAAGCCTTTATTATCATCTGAGATTATATATTTACTTATTTTTATTGCTTGTCTTTCCCTGTCTGCAGCATGTAAACTCCATGACAGCAGATGCTGTTTTATTCACCACTCTATCTTCAACACCAAAGATGATCCACAATAACTACAGTCTTTCTTAATCTCTAGATTAGAGATATAAATGCCTTCTTTCTCAAAGAGTCAATATTAATCCTTGAAAAAGAACTCTGGCCTTTCTTGAGTGTTGTTCCTACCTCTAAAACATTTTCTGTGTCCAGAGCAATGGAGAAATCCAATTGGTCATCCTGGGTCACATGCTCCTCTATAGTTGGGGGTTTGGGGGAGGAGACTATGTGATCCATAGGTAAAGGAAGGAAATTTCCCAAAAGAAAATAAGATGTTGTTAGCAGAATCCAGGAGGTGGGGATAGTATGGGGGAGACAGAAACAACAGATGGCCACCATGGAGATTTTCCAGAGTGTGAAGAGAAACAGGCATAATTTGGGGGCCCTGGTTGAGGAAGTATCTCTAAATAAGTGTACCTTCATGTACTTTGGGAGAGAGGATACGCTGATACCACAGGCATGCCTGTAAGGCATTGCTGTGCCCTGCTTCTTGAATGACTCCCTGTGGAAAGTTGCAGGAGGGATCTCCCTAGCATGGAAAATCCTGGACTTCACTACATAAACTGGAGGAAAGTCAGCAAAGCAGGGACCAGCTGCATAAACTCATATGTGATTTCTATTTTCCACCACACATAATATTGTTCACCAGCTCATTTGCACAAGTCTGCAACCATGGCCGTAAAGATTAACTAACAACTCAGTTTTAGGTCAGGGAAATTAATTTAGCTCAAAAATAAGCAACAGCTGTGAAGTGGGCACATGTACATATACACTCACATATGCAGAGAATATAAATCTTGCTGGTATTATTTAGTTCACTGTTTTCTGTTTGTTTTATGACTTTTTTTTTTTTAATACACCCAACTGCAAGGTATTTTAAATTTTTTTAATATATTCCTGAATATAGAAAATGTTTCTTGGGTTCTCCAGAGAGTGGGGTGCCCAGGCTAACCACAGGCACACATTCTTCCCATAGTACAGTACTTTAAAATTAATAGCACATGCAGAGGAAAAACTAAATCCTTTGACGTCACTCCTGAAATGAGGAAGCATAAACAGAAAAGGCTCCTCTACAGTAAGCTGCCAAAGTTGAAGCCGATTGGTCTCTGCTTTTCCTTGCCTCTGGCAACTGACAGCGCGCCCCAGCCTCGCAGGCCGGCTGCCTGCTCCCGGAGCCACTCAGAAGGTCTGGCTGGGCACTGCAGTAGGCTCGGCTTGGTCCCAGCCCTTGCCTGGGAGAAAAGTGGTGTACTCACCCAGAGAGAATCTTTCTACCTTTCCTTCTTTCTCGATCTCTCTGTGCGCTCTTGTGTTTCTTTCTTTTCATTCTTTTTTTTGGACTTAATTATATTCCTAATCCTGGATGAAGTTGCTGGATTCTGCAGCACAAGTCTTCATGAACAAGCAGCACCGTTCAGAGATTTCACGGCATTCGAAGGTCACAGAACTGCCACTATGGTTAAATGTCTTGTTTAATGGTTGAGGTATGTACAACAAATTTAAGCGGCAAGCTAATTTTTCTTGAGAGAGTGGAATCACGGAGAGATGGCAGGATTTTTATTTAAAATGAACCTGTATATATATATATATATATTTTTTTTTTTGGCCTGTGATTGTTACTATAGCAACTAGCTTTTGAATTTCCTTCCTTTTTCTACGCGACCTGACTAAACATTATCACTTACCCTGAATTAACTGTTTGAAGGCAATAGGGTTTCATTCCAGCGGGTGTAATGAGAGACTCCGGGATTCTCAATGTACTTTGAGCCCCGACTAAGCAAGCCTTTTTAAATTTATTTATTTTATTTTGAATGCAGTATTTCTTCTCTAATGTAAATCTTAGAGTTGAGTCATTTTTTATTTTTGGTGGTAGAGGATAGAAAATATGTTGGTAAAGGGATTGAGGAAGGTTATGGAAACGAGATGAAAAAAATCCTTTTTTTTTTTTTTGAGCTTGTCATGTTGGTTGATATCAAACTTCAAAAGGAAAAAAAAATTAGTAGAAAGAGGGGGAGAAGCTGGTAATGAGATTGAAGATGGGCCAATCTCTAGAAAAGTGTCAGAAAAAATATATTCAGTTTATCATCTTTTTACCATCTTGTTTCATTAAAAAAAGTATTTAGAATTTAGAAGTCAACAGGAGATGCAGGTACTGAGTTATATGACCAGTAATTTATATCTTTTTATTTTTTTGAAGGAAAATAAAAGCCTCTTTCTTACCACTGTAAATTTTCTAATTATCTTTTCTGTAACAGTTGAATGCAGAGTAAGATATTTCGTTAGGGATTTAAGTGATGGGGCCTGAGGGCTAATTAATGATCTATAGATTCTGTTCTTCCTGTGCTCCAGCCTGCGTGACTGTGGAATGTCCGAGTAAACCTCACTGCACAGGAAGGGAAGCATATGCATTCATATACAGTAACACGCTAAGTGCTGAAGGAAGCAGGGCAGTTGAGCCCAGGGCTAACGTTGGCACATTATTATTGTGTATTGAGGGGGACTCTTGCTAAAAATCTTTCTTATCCAAAGAACCAATTTTTGTAAAAGCAATTCAAGTGATACATGGCTAACATGAATTTCCCCTTCTCAAAGTTATACAATCGCAAATAAGGATTAGTTGAAACCATTATTCTGTTTCCAAAATTTCTTACTTGATGTTTTTTACAGTTTCACTTCTCAAGATCGATAATCAGAAATCTTTTAAAACTGAATCAGGTTAGCAGGGATATTAAGCAAGGTATCAAACATATAGTATATTTCAAAGGGTTAACAAAATTAACTGTATAAGACTGTAATGTACCAAGTTAGGAACTGCAAAAATATTAGCTCTAAAATGCAGAGGATGTGCTGTGAATGGACAATTGCTTTTCTGCAGCGCCTAGTGGGAAAACAAGGACTTTGTGTGTTGTAAATGCATAACCACAGCTCCTCCATTTCCTCTGCTTTATCTTTTATTACTGGCTGGTGAGACAAAGATGGGTGTCAGGAGTTGCATCTTGACTGACTGACATCTTCTCTAATAAAATGAAGTTGCTTTTTCTCTCAAGGAGAAGCCCAAAATTAACTACAGGCAGTCCCTGGGTTACGAACAAGATCCATTTCTGTCTTTAAGTCGAATTTGTAGGTAAGTTGGAACAGGTGCATACGGTTCTTACCTAGCCTTACTTTATTGCAAGAAAAGTCTCCCAGCCATTTCAGTTATTTAAAAGCTGTGTGTGCAGCAAGTGAAGGTGATTGTGATGAAGAATTTGTTGCAAGTAGGGGTTGGTTCAATCGTTTCAAAGTGAGGGCAAATTTACACGACATTAAAGGGCAAGTACAAGTTGTCTGTAAATCAGATTCATAACCCGAGGACTTACTGTAGTTGCAACTCCAAAACCTGTATCCTCTTTATAACAGCTTTTACATGATACTTATAAGCTCTCTGATTTCAGAATATACTCACTTAATTGAACAACAGGAGACAAAACCAGTAGTGATTATATGTCTGCAAAATAGCTGGGAGAAACTTTTTTTTTTTTAATCAAGTTACTTAGGGCAAGGATGGAAAAATCCAAGCTGTGTCAGGGACAGACATAAACTTAGGGAAAATAATTACACCCATTGCATCTTTTAATGCTCTCCACGATGTTCAGCATAAGCTACCCATTGTCGGTTCTCCATAAATACTTAGTTAAAATGTTTGATATTTTACTACTCTTCATATAGTGTAGATGTTAAATAAATTTCAAACATAACATTTTCAACTGTCTTCGAAACATATTTTTGGGGTTAGTCCAGTCTAAAATATAATCTAGAAATCAACACATGAGTGGTACAGAGGAGGGCATTCCAAACTTTAACTCGTGTTATTTCAGCCAAAGAACGTCTTACTGCAAACAGATGCGAACATAAAATGACCAAGTTTCCTCAGAGTGGGAATGTGCCACCTGGAAAATACCTCTGCCTGGTAATTAATCTTCCAAAGTCTAATTTGTTGTTAGCCAGGCTCAAATCACAGGGGAAGCTGCTTGTTGACTCACAGAACATAGTGTTGGAAGGAATTTATTAAGTGGTGAACTAATCCAAGCAAGACTAGAAGGGATTCCTTATATTAAAGAGAACTGTCCAAATTAAGTATCAGAACAGAATTTAAGACATCTAAACGTAGAAGCTAACAGGTATTCTAAGTAATTTAACTCGCATCGCTGAGGCAGGTAACTATATACAGAAATTCTTATCCAAAGAATTCACCTTTGTATGGATTCAGCTCATGTTTCCAAAGAGGCGTCCAAACAGATGAGGCACATGGCTGAGCAAAGAGGGTGATGCTTACTTGATAAATTGGCAGTATTTGAAGCAGTTTATGTGGATATTTTTAGGGGGGATGGGAGAAGGGAAAAGGGCATGTACAAACCAAAATTGATTCAATACCTACCGTGTTTCAGGCATTGTTAGTGATTTGAATGCAGAACACGAAATGTGTCAAAGTTCTAGTATATAATCAAGGTATTTATACTTTTCTACTTTCCCAAGAATCATGTAGGTATCCGAGTGAGCTAATTTCTATTTAGAGATTGATTGTGTTGTGTGTACTAAAAAAGGCAGCAGACAGAGATGGGAACCAGGGTCAGCAGCATCATTCAGATGCTGACTAGCTGGATGACTTTGAGCCACCCATTTACTGTTGACCTCAGTTTCTTCATCTGTAAAAGGAATTGGTTGTACTGGGTTATTTCTAATATCTTTTTTAGATACAACTTTTTCTAGTATTCTTATTATCAAGTTGAGGTG
Organism: Dugong dugon; assembly: GCA_030035585.1. Lineage (NCBI taxonomy): Eukaryota > Metazoa > Chordata > Mammalia > Sirenia > Dugongidae > Dugong > Dugong dugon. The sequence goes on from CM057464.1 coordinate 158,542,323, forward strand.
TTTTTTTTTTAAACGCCATTTGTATATAAACATGAAAGTGTCAAATTTTTATTCATAAAGATATTACTGCGTGCTTTCTACAGTCAAAGGTTGTGTCTGCTGAGGTATGAATAAAAAGATAGGTAAGATATGATTCCCACCTTCAAGCAGCTTACATTCTGGTAGAAAGACATATGAACAAAGGAGTAGTCTATGCAGAGTAATGGAAGAACAAAAGAAGGAGAAATTTGGAAGGGAGATGATGATGAAGGAAGACTAGGTAGAAGAGGTGACCTTATGCAACCTTAGAATTCAAGAACAAAACTTAATCTTATATCTTTATAGATATTTATGATGATGATCAGTTGAAGATATTGTAGTTATTTTGAAATAATATATTTGTAATGGTGTTCTTAAAAAAATATATAATGTTAAAGACAGTCTAAGTTTTCCCATAGGTCAATTAAACTACTTACAGGGCTGAGATGGCTAATTAGATCAGTGCACTGGCATCCTCTTCTTCATCATTTGAGCTTAGAACCCCTAGGAGTTTACGCAAGAGTTCTTAGAGAGCTTGGACAGCAGCCCCAGGTCCCAGCAGCCATTTGGCGCAAGCAAGAAATGTTCACAAGCTGTGATGGGCTTGAACATTGACACAATATGGTGTCATGGGAAATGCCCTGGGCATCAGAAACCTCGAATAGTGGCCCAGGACTTCCAGAAATTACCTGTTGGAATTAAAGAAAATTTCTTAAACTTTGGAGGGCTCTATTTCTTCATCTTTAAAATGAGGCTATTGGAATACTTCTAGGATGCCTGTTTCCTTTCCAAATTTTGTAATCTACCCTTATAAGATTAATATAGAATTCTTAGCATGCATTTGTTTTTATTCTCCCACCTCTCCCATCCCTATCTCCACTACTTCTCTTTATAGTTTGCCTTTGCTGCATCACACAAATTTACATAATTTAAACCAAAAATTTTCCCATTGCCAAGAGAAAACAGAAACAAAGCAAGGCCTTGGATTTTGGAGAATTTCTCCCCAGAAAGACTATCACTCCCCTGGGAAGGTCCCCCAGTCTTGCCTCATTTCTCTCACAATGGGTTGATGTGCAATCTCAGGGCTGTAGCATTCTTTGAGTAAAGGGAAATGTTTTGTGTTCATTGTAACTGGGTACTTCAAGACTACAGAGCAGATGTCTTTCTCCTAAGTGCCAATCACTGTCCTAGATTTTCTATATTATTTTACTGAATATATCCTCAAGTCTAACTCTGGGTTCTTTGGAAAATACTTGAAAACATGTTGATAGCTAAGTTGGGGATTCTGAGAGGAAAATGTTTTTTAGATCATCCATTTAGTATCTGCACTGAGACTTTGCCCAGGTAGCACAGCCTTACCTCACCCTTGCAGCAGGATTTGATGCAATTCATTTGCTCTAATCTGGAGACTGATGGGGTCCTATGTGGTCCAGAGCATTCCAGCTACCATCTCCTCTGAGTGAGGGTTTATAACAGCTCAAGTATGGAGAACAATGGGCAGTGTTTGTATTTCTAAAAATGATATGACCCAAAAAAGCATGGATATCTATTAAACAATATATAATTCTTAGTTATATTGCTGTATAAATACCTCAATATTTTGAAATTTTAAATCCTTTCATAAATATTTTATAGATTTATTTGCATATAGTATAGAAATACAAAAATAATAGCCTTAGTCAATATACCAGTAACGAAAGTTGGTCCTACAAAGTTCCTTCCTTTCCTTTCTTTCCCTTTCTTCCTTCCCTCCCTCTCTCTCTTTCCTACTTTTTTCCTTTCTACCTTTCTTTCTGGTATTTGTAAGGAGAAGATGGAAAAAATAAAGTTCGGTAATGAGGTTTTGAGGAATTTTCCTTTTTGAAAAAACAAGGTCAGGTTCGTTTTTGGTTTTGCTTTCTGGTGGTTGGTGAACTCACATAAAACGTTTCATCAAAATTGCTGTTCAGATTTTTTTTCTTATATATACCCCCGTGTTTTACATTGTCATAATTAACATATGAATAGTAAATACAAAAAGTTTCCTTTCTATAAGATAAAAATCTTCATAAATAATAGCCCTCTGTTTTATACACACAAGAACAGGATTCTATTCAAGAAAAGAGTTTACACAATACTTAATATATTGAAGGATATTTAAGAGTTTTGAGCTTTAAGAATCTCCTTTTTCCGTGATAGGAGATAGGAGACCAGGGTTAGTCTGATATGGGTGTATGTTTCCCTGGGTCCAGATGTAGGTAGATATGAGTAGGCTCCCATGTGCCTGAGTTGGTCAAATCTTGATATCTAATGCTACCAAGTAGTCAATAATTTACATACTCTTTGACCTTAGCAAATCATAGTGTAAAGACATATATGTTTATTTTAGCATAGTTTGTAATATAAAAATAATCAGAAACTGCCTGAACCCAGTAGTTGGTGAATTATTAAATACATTATTTTAAAAAATAAAATAGAATACCGCAGTCGTTTAAAAGAATGAGGTAGATCTACATGCACAAATCTGGAATGATTTTCAACCTGTATTAAGTTTTTAAAAAAGATACGCTATAGTAGCATTCATATAAATACATACATACATTCACACACAGTAATAGAAAATTTCTGGAAATATACACAAGAAACTTAACAATGGATGCCTCTGGGAGGAGAACTTGGAGTATGGGATAGGAACAAGATTTCTTTTCACGTATACACTTTAGAATTATTTGTCTTCTACCCTTTGTAAACTTATTACATTTATAATGGAAAAAAATACTGACATTTATTTGTTATCTTGTAATATTTTGAGAGAAAAATATAGAAGGTAGAAGAAGAAAGAGTTCTAATGTTTTTTGATTCCTTCATTAGCTTGTTCCTTTGAGCCTTACTGAGTTTCTCCCACGTGCCATTCACACTGCTAGAGAGCACAGTGTGGCCTGGAAACAAAAGTCCTGGAAATAAGGACATAGATGGTTCATCACTCCTGCTTGAGTAACTTTGACTCAATCATCCCTCTGGGCACCAGTTTCCACACGTATAAAATGAAGGGCTTAGCTGAGCTCAGGGTTCCTTCCAGCTTTGATGTGTGCTAAAGCACCTTATTGGTTTCTTGCATGCCCAACCATTTGGGATCTTCCTCCACAAACTAAATGCAATATTTTATTGCACACTTTAACTAAACTTTGTTTCAGAATTGGTTTGGTCTAATTTTTCAAATTAATTAAATATGCAAAATATATATTTATGCAACTAGTGTTTTAAGGAACCCATACCCACTCCCCTCAAGTCGATTTGACTCAGAGCGACCCCAAAGGGTTTCCAAGGCTGTAAATTTCGATTCTAGCAGACTGCCACATCTTTCTTACACGGAGCCACTGGTGGTTTTGTACTCTGGAACTTTTGATCACTTTTAACCACTGTGCCACCAGGGCTCCTTAGTGTTTTAGGAGACCACATATTATTGATAGAACTTTAAAAAAATAAAAATATACTCTATATCATTTATTCAAAAGATGGTAGAAAACGTCCTTTATATTAAGACGTGTAGTTGGTGGAGTAATTCTAGCAACCAATGCTTTTTCAATCTGAATATGATTTATACATGTCATGGTTTTCCAGGAGGGGGGAAGAAAAACTTTCATTTCCCTTTCTCATTATGGCACTTGCCAGCTGTATCCAGTCAGATGAAAGAGCTCAGTCATTCACAAAAGTGTGGAAAGCATTCTCATAAAAGGAGATGCCGCAGTAATATAGAGGTCTAAAGAATGCCTTGATTTAGAAAAGGTCATTAAATCTTAGAAAAAAAGTTGTTTTCTATGTGATAGAAATATAGTTTATTTCCATGTCTTTAAGACAAGTGTTCCTGCTTTTTCAATTCAACTAACATTTAATTTTAATTTGTTTTTAGTTTTATTTGAAAAATGTAAGCATTAGTCATTTTACTTACTGAGTAATTTTTATTTTCTATTTTTCCAGACCTATGTTACTCTGGAGTGGAGAATAATCTTTGAGTTAAAATAAAACAAAAGGGATGAACATAAAATTGTTAGGAATTTGTGTGATAGCAGTTTTGAATGGCCAGAAGCAACATTCTAAACTTTTCTAAGTATGTTTTAGTCATTGAAAAACCATTAAGCATTATAAAAATAATTCAATGGCTTACAAATAAAATAATTAAGAAATACTGTCATCTCTTTCATTGACTATGTTGCCCCCAAGTGTCCATGTATGGGTGCAAGAGAGAGCACGAGAACAAAGCCCTTCTCGAACTTGCAGACAAGTACATACGAAACCTTTTTACAGATTATACATATCAAAACAACAGTGATGTGGAGAACATAGGCTATTTAAAAATATAGTCTCCATTAGTTGTGAATCTTTCAAAATGAAATAAATACATTTATTGAGTTATACATATTATATATATGTTATTAAGCAATAATATATAATTTTTAGAAATTCAGTTTGAGTATTTTATGTGGAGTGAGAAAGGGAAAACAGAAAGAAAAAAAATGAGTATCAAACTTTTTTCAAGGAACACTGAACACTGTAAACTAAAGACCTGAGTTCAAGTTCTCAAAGCTAGTCTTACTGAGAGTGGTATTTTGGGCAAGCTATTGAACATTTTTGGCTTTCAAGTCTCTAACATGTAAATTGAAAGTGATACATTTTTAGGTCCAAGACTTCTAGGATTTACTTAGTTTGCAAATGGGCTGGCTTTTATACCTAATTAGTAGCTCAGTTAGTTCATAACAACAATGCCATGCCCCTTCATTCTCAGAACCTTCTGTTAGGTTAGGATTGGTTATTCCCACTTTAAAGACGAGGAAATTGAGAGTCAAAGAAATTATAACTAATAGAATTGGGATTCAACCCCAGCTTTTCTAATGATGATTTTTAATTGTTTTTGCATGTTACAAACGAGTCATGTTTAAAATCCATCTTTAATCATTGTGATCATGAGTTAAAATTTTTTTAAAAATTTACACAAAACATAAAAGTATCTGGTATAAAAGTGGTAAAGCAATCTACTCAATACATTTGTGTACAAATGTATATATATATATCTTTTACATTCAAGTAAATAAAACCTTTGCTGTTGCATCAAGTCGATTCTGACTTATAGCGACCCTATAGGGCAAAGCAGAACTGCCCCATAGGGTTTCCAAGGAGCAGCCAGTGGATTCAAACTGCTGACCTTTTGGTTAGCAGCCAAACTCTTTTTTATTTTTTTATTGGTGTAATTTAAGTGAAAGTTTACAATTCAAGTTAGTTTCCATACAAAAATTTATACATACATTGTTATGTGACCCTAATTGCTCTCCCTATACTATGACAGCACATTCTTGTTTTCCACCCCTGATTTCCTGTGTCCATTCAACCCGTTCCTGATCCTCTCTGCCTCCTCACCTAACCTTCGGGCAGGAGCTGCCCATTCAGTCTCATGTATCTACTTGAGCTAAGAAGCACACTCTTGATGAGTATCATTTTATGTCCCATAGTCCAGTCTAATCTTTGTCTGAAGAGTTAGCCTTGGGAATGGTTTTAGTGCTGGGTTGACAGAGAGTCTAGGGGCCATGCTTTCTGGGGTTCTTCCAGTCTCCGTCAGACCATTAAGTCTGTTCTTTTTACCAGTAGTTTGAGTTCTGCACCCCACTTTTCTCCTGCTCCATCAGGGACTCTCTGTTGTGTTCCCTGTTAGGGCGGTCATTGGTGGTAGCCGGGCACCATCTAGTTCTTCTGGTCTCGGGCTGATGTAGTCTCCAGTTTATGTAGCCCTTTCTGTCTCTTGGGCTAATACTTTCCTTTTGTCTTTGGTGTTCTTCATTCTCCTTTTACTCCAGGTGGGTTGGGACAAATGGATGCATTTTAGATGGCTGCTCGCTAGCTTTTAAGACCCCAGACGCCACTCACCAAAGTAGGATGCAGAACATTTTCTTAATAAGCTTTGTTATGCCAGTTGACCTAGATGTCCCCTGAAAGCATGGTCCCCAGACCTCTGCCCCTGCTACTCTGTCCCTCAAAGTGTCTGGTTGTATTCAGGAAACTTCTTAGCTTTCGTTTAGTCCAGTTGTGCTGACTTGCCCTGTAGTGTGTGCTGTCCTTCCCTTCACCTAAGATAATTCTTATCTACTGTCTAGTTAGTGAATAACCCTCGCCCTCTCTCCTCACTCTCGTAACCATCGAAGAATGTCTTCTTCTGTGTTTAAAACTTTTCTTGAGTTCTTATAATAGTGGTCTTATACAATAGTTGTCCTTCTATGAATAACTAAATTCACTCAGCATAATGCCTTCCAGATTCCTCTATGTTATGTTTCACGGATTCATCGTTGTTCTTTATCTTTGCATAGTATTCGATCGTGTGAGTATACCATAGTTTATCCATTCATCTGTTGACGGGCACCTAGGTTGTTTCCATCTTTTTGCTATCGTGAACAGTGCTGCAGTGAACATGGGTGTGGCAGCCAAACTCTTAACCACTGTACCATTAGGGCTCCCTCAAGTATATAGAGGAACAATATTGTTTCATTTTAAATGTATTCACAATGGATGAACCTGACCCTTCAAACTCCAGGAGTTTTGCTCTAAGAGGCAGTATAGTGTAGAATCTGGCACTATTCTATATCGTTCAATTATTACTTGTGTGACCTGACCAAGTTACTTAATCTTTCTGGGCCTCACTCTCCTTATTTATCAGATGCTGGTGTTTATAATATCTGCATCATAAGATTGTTGAGAATATCGGAAGAGTTTTATTTGTAAAGTGTTTAGAACAGTGTATGGAAGATAGTACACATCATGTGAGTGCATCAGCTGATATTTGCTTAGAAGTTTTAAAAATTATTTCATTCCGTTCTGAGTACAGCGCTGTTGGGTGCTTAGGCATTTAAGAGAAAAATAATTTATTTTTAACTTTCTGTATTGAACTATAGTACAGAGCAGAAAAATAAGTAACATAAATGTACAACTCAATGACTTATCATAAGTGAACCTCTGTGTAACCATTATCCTAGTCAAAAAAAACAGAACAATATTACATTCTTGGCACCTCAGAAAGTCCATCATAACCTCCTGCATTTTTTCACTCAACATTGTATCTTGAATTTCATTAGATTGTTGAATTGAAGTGTATTTTGATCATTTTCATTGTTGCGTTTCATTACCTGAATATGAAATAATTTATTTACCCATTTTACTGCAGCAGAAAGTTTGGGTTGTATTTATTTTTTAATATTATTACTGTATTTTTATGCAAATAATGCATACCTTCCACATTTGTTTGCCAACCATGCCCTCCCCCTCACCAGGTATTTTCGTGAATAAGCTAATTTTTTGTCACAGCAACATGTAAAAAAAAATTGGCATAGTGGCACTTATGAAAATATCTCACGGGAGGAGGGTACAGTTGGCAAACCAACGTAGAAGGTATGTGCTATTCACATAAAAATATGGTAATAACACTGAACTAAGTATTCTTGTACCTGTTTTTTGATCACATGTACATGATTTTCTGTTGAGTATATACTTAGGAATAAAGTTGCTGGGACACTTTTAAATTTATGTTCAGTTTTAGTAGAAAATTCAAAATTTCTCAAAGGAGTTAAAATAATTTACACTCCCACCAACAATATATAATAGTTCAGTATTCAACTGCTCTACTTACTCATTAAGTCTTACATCTTAGCAATTCTGGTAGGTGTGTAATGGTAGCTTACTGTGGTTTTAACTTGCATTTCCTTAATTACTATTGAGTTTGAGTACCTTTTCACGTGTTTACCAGCCATGTAAATGTCCTCTTTGTTAATTATCTAATCAAGTTTTTTGTATATTGATTTGTAGGATTCTTTATATATTTTTGATACTGCAAAGTCAAGACCCCTCAAGCAAATCCCATCCTCATCGCCAATTGTATCAAACCAGGCCAACAAGGCTAAGATCATCCACCTCTGATGTTAAATATATGGTGGATAATAAATCCCACTCCACATGCCATCTGCGTCCTGTGGAAGTCTCGGCTTCCCTTCTCTGGTCAGTTCAGACCCCTGCTGCCAGCACAGCCTTTTCTCTCTCATACTCATTTACCCAGGACTAGGTGACTGGGTACCGACCCCTTCTGTCTCATCACCAATTTACTCAGGGTTAAGTGAGCGGGTACTGGCCCCTTTTCTCTCTCATTCCCATTCTCCAGGGACTGGGTCAGTGGGTACCAGCCCCTTCTATGTTTCTTAGGTCTAGATAATCTGATGGAATGACTAATAAACTCTAGGGAAAGGGCTATCTTTAATCTAGCAGAATAAAGGATACAAAAACATAGGGTGAGTTCCGGGAGGAGTCTTGGCACAGAGCTTCCATGTTCCCAGAGGACATGCTTACCCTCCTGAGAGCAGATATTCGCTTTCACCACCGAGAAAGCCCAACTGAGCCTCCGTCTTCAAAGACTTTTATTGGCCTCACCATCTGGCCATGATAGATTACATCATGCCTCCTGAGGCTTAGTTACCATCAGGTCCCCAGGTGGTCCCTCTTAGTCTGGCCAGCCCCCACTCATTGGCCTCAGGTGTGGTCCAGCTCTTAGGCATCAGGACCAAAGGCCAAATTGTTTATTGCAAGGGAGTTCCACACCTCGCAGATACCTTGATTATTATGTATGTTGTAAATATTTTCTCCCATTGGTAAAATCTCCTGATTTGTTCTTCTTTTTCAAGATCATCTTGGCCATTCTTGGTTCTATGCATTTCCATATAAATTTTAGAATTAGCTTAAGATCCCCCCGCCACCAAAAAAAAAAAAAAAATACATTTTAGATACAGACCATTTTGGGAAGATTGATATCTTTTTGGAGTCTTCCAATCCATGAACTTAATATGTTCCTCCCTTTATTTAGATCTTCATTAATTCCATTCAATAATATCTTCTAGCTTTCTAAGTGGTCATTTTACACACTTTTTGCTAGATTTCTTACTTGGCATTTAGTATTTTGATACTATTTTAAACAGTATCTCTTCTACTTTAATTTTAACTTTTTGCTACTCATACATAGGAAAACTCTTTTTTGTATATCAGTTTGTTATCAGCAACTTTGCTAAACTCACTTATGAATTCTAATAATTTATCTGTAAATTCTTTTGATTTTCTAGGTAAGTAAGCATACTTTTCAATAATATTCGTAGTTTCTTCTTTTTCAATACTCATAACTTTCTTGTCTTATTGTACTGGCTAGGATTTTCAGCAAAGTGTTAAAAGGATGATAGTAGGGGACATTGTCTTGTTTTTAATCTGAGGGAATCCTTTCAACATCCACCATTAAGTATGATATTCTCTATAATGTTTAAAAGTTTTATCATTTAATGAATATTTAATTTATCAAATGCTCTTTCTGATATTTTTCGTATGATTTTTCTCTATTATTCTAATAATATGATGATTAATTTTGGAATATCATATCAAACTTGAAATCCGGGAATAAACCCAACTTGGTCATGACATACTGTACTTTTTTTTAAAATCTTATATTACCCTGTTTCTAGATTTCTAATAATTTTTAGGATTTTGAAACAATATTAATGAAAAAGATTGGCCTAAAATTATTCTTTCAGGTAATGTGCTTATCAGGGTCTACTAACCTCTACAGTTTTTAAAGTTTTTTTAAAGTTTTCTGGAGATTTTGGTAGAATTCACAAATAAATCCATCTGGGCTTGGAATATTTTGTGGGCAAGTTTTTAGTCACAGTTTTAATTCCAGTAATTTTTATAGGCTATTCAGATTTTCTGCATTTTTTTTTTTTTTTTTTTTTGGTCAGTTTTGGTAAGTTAGGTTTTTCTAGGTTTTATCTATTTTACCTAAATTTTAGAATTTATTAGCATAAAGTTGTTCATAATATACTGTCATAATATTTTAATATTTATCTCCCTTTTTATTCTTGATATTAGTTATTTGAGCCTTTTCTCTTTTTCTTTCTTTTCCTTAATCAGTTTTGCTGGGGTGGTTATCAATTTTATTAGACCTTTCAAATAAACAGATTCTGGTTTTGTAAACACTCAGTACGTATGCATGTGTATTTATTAACTTTTTTTTTCTAAATTTCATTATTTTAATTTTTTTCAATAATAATAATATTTTTCTTTTTTCGTTTCTTTGGGTTTATTTGCTGAGGTTTTATTTTAATATTTGGTTAAGATATTAGTTTGGTTCATTAATTTGCAGCCTTTCTTCATTTTAAACCGGTATATTTAAAACTATAAATTTTCCTCTCAGTTTCTGCTGCAACCTATAAGTTTTAAAATTTAGTTTTTCTAATATCATTCCATTAGTTAGTTCAAAATAATTTCAATTATAATTTGTTTTTTAATATGTAGATTATTTAGTAGTTCATTTATTTTCATACATGTGGGGGTTTTATAGTTATCTTTTTGTCACTGTTTCCTAGTACACACTCTCCTCACTTATCAACATAGTTAGGTTCCAAAGACTGGGTCATTATGCAAAATCGGCATTATGCAAAAATGGAGGATGATAATGACATCAGATCACAAAATGGAGGATGACTACATCTTTACATAACTGCCAAATTACACCAGTACATAACTGCCAAAGCACTGAGAATCATGACCCAGCCAAGTTGATAAATAACCTTAATCATCACAGCCAGTGATACTCTTGCCTCACACCTCAGAGTTCATTACTGCCGAACATATGTTGTTAATGAACAAATTAGATAACAGAGTTTTTACTATTGTTGTCAATGCAAAATGTTAGATAAAGAGATAGCCAAAAAGTGAGAAAAAGGTGTATAATTCTACTCCAGTCATAGATCATACTGTATACGATTTAGATGTTCAAAATTTGTTGAGCTTGTTTTATGACCCAACATATGGCTGACTTTTCTAAATGTTTCACACGCAGCTGAAATGAATGTGTACTCTACAGTTGTTAGATACAGTGCTCTATATACACGCAGTCCCTGGGTTACAAATGGGACCCTTTCCTAATTGTGTCTTTAAGTCGAATTTGTAGGTAAGTCGGGACAGGTGCATACAGTTCTTATTTAGCCTTACTTTAGTGCAGGAAAAGGCCTGAAGCCTTTTCAATGATTTAAATGCTACACATGCAGCAAGTGAAGGTGATTGTGATGACGCATTTGTTGAGTGTAGAGATTGGTTCAATTGTTTCAAAGTGAGGGCAAATTCACATAACATTAAAGGGCAAGTGTAACCTGCCTGTAAGTCAGACATTCGTAACCCAGGGACTGCCTGTATATCAATTAGATAATTCCTTAATTGTGTTCTTCAGATCTTTTGTATCTTTACTGATTTTTGTCTGCCTCTATCAATTACTGAAAGAGGTGTGTTAAAAATTCCCATGTGACTGTGAGTTTGTCTTCCTCCTTTTAGTTCTGTCATCTTTTACTTCACATAGTGTGTTGAGCAGTATAAGACTGACATTTTATAGATCTAAATTGTTGAATATTAGCAATTTGATATAATTCAAACTAGTATTTTGATTCTATACTGTTAATTCATGCATTCACAGTGGGAGCAAAAATTGGTTATTAAGGGAGAAATAAAACACTTAAACTTTAAATGGTAGTGGCGCTCCAAAGAGTCCCACACATAAACAGATATACACTATGTCTATGATACTAAAATTTCAAATTTCATTGGGGAAAGGAGGGCTGTGATTAGGGGAGTAAAAGGCATGTTAGGAGAGGCAGGGTGATAATGGAATAAAAGGTTGAGAATTACTGAGTTAGATATAAATAAAAAATTTTTATATCTTCCTGGTAACTTGAAAACTTTAGTATAATAAAACGTCCCTTTTTCTCTCAATTAATCCTTTTTCCTTCAATTCTACTTTGACTAATACTAAAATCTGTACAGCCAGATTTCTATCAGTGTTCACATGGCTTACTATTTTCCATTCTTTTAATTTTTAATTTTCTATGTGTTTATATTTTAGATGTGTCTCTTTCAAGCAGCAGATAGGTAAACTTTTTTATCATTCCGTTTAGTTATATTTGTCTTTTCAGTGGAATATTTAGTTCCTTTATACACCTATACCTCATTTATCAACTATCTCATTATCTGACATCTCACATGTACAAGAGTAAAAAATCTACTGTCTGACTATTTTGCACATTGACAATGTACATCTAACAATAATGAACGCCGAGGTTCAAGGTTACTGTAACACCAGCTATGATGGTTAAGGTTATGTGTCAGTTCTGCTGGGCCATGATTCTCAGTGGTTTGGTAGTTATGTAATGATGTAATCAGCCATTATGTAATGATGAAATTTGGCAGTTTTGTAATGATGTAGTCATCCTCCATTTTGCGACCAGATGTGATTATCTTCCATTTTCTCATAATGCCAATTTTCACATAATGACCTGGTCTTTGGGACTTAACATGTTGATAAGTAAGGAGTGGGTGTATTTAATGTAATTAGTGATATATTTGGGTTTAAATATGCCATTTTAATATGTACATTCTATTTGTACTGCCTGTTCTATATTTCTTTTTCTCTACTTGCTTCCCTTCTTTTGGATCGAGTGTTTTTGTCATCACGTTGCCCCTTGCCATTAACTTATTATTTTCACATTAATTTTCATTGTTCCACTGGTTACTATCGAGTATGCATCTTTGACATAATCAAAGCGTAATGCAGAATAGTACTTTTATCTCTTTTTGGAGAGTTTGGGAACCTTAGAATGCTTTAAGTACTTTTGTACTGCTCTTGAATATATATTATTACATATTTTATCTTATATAGTTTAAATTCCACAAGAATTATTATTATTGTTTTATACATTTATATATACTCTTCATTCCTTCCTGCATCTCTGATATTACATATAGGATTTCCTTTAATGCGGTGATAACTTAGTTCAGTTTTTTTTCCTTTGTCTGAAATGTCTTTATTTCTAAAGTGGACTTTCTCTTGGAATAAAATTCTAGATTAGTAGATGTCTTTTCCCAGTTTAAGTTATTATCCATTATCTTATAACTTCCATTGTTTTTGTTGATATGTCAGCTGACAGTCTTTTAAATGCAATTTGTCCTTTTTCTCTGACTGTAATACTTTCTTTCCATCTTTTACTTTCAGTAGTTTTACTATGATTGCTTCGGTGTCATCTTCCTTGCATTTATCCCACCTAGAATTTGTATGGTTGCTTGGATGTGGATCTTGATGTCTTTCAACAGTTTTAGAAACTTCATATTAATCATCTCTTTTAATATTTCTTCTGCCCCATTCTCTCTTACCTTTCTTAATGGGACCACAATTACAGGCATGTTAGAGCTTTTGCTGTTCCTACCCATGTTGACTTTTCAGTGTTTTTTATCCTTTAGTCTCTTTGTTCTTCATTTCGGATATTTTCTTTTGACAAATATTTCATTTTCCTTATTCTTTCTTTGGCTGTATCTAGTCTGTCACTTAACCCATTGATTAATTTATTAATTTCAGTTACGGTATTTTTCAGTTCTATAATTTTTAGGGTTTTTAAAATTTTTTTTTAGTTCTTTTTGTTTGTTTGTTTTTGTAGTGTATGTGTTTCCTGGGTGGCACAGAGTTTAAGAGTTTGGCTGCTAACTAAAAGATCAGCAGTTTGAATCCACCAGCCGCTCCCTGGAAACCCTATGGGGCAATTCTACTCTGTCCTAGAGTGTTGCTATGAGTTGGAATTGACTTGATAGCAATGGGTTTGGGTTTGGTTTTGGTTTTGGTTTTGGTAGGTGTTTAAAACAGTGACTGGTACATAATAAGTACTATGCAATTTTTCCTTATTTTTTCTTTCTTTCTTTGTTTTCTTTAAAGAATGTGGAAAGAAAGACAAAAAGAAAGTAATAATATACACCAGAAGTAGATTCTCAATTTTTTTCTTTTTATATTGTCTATTACATTTTGTCTGTAATAAATTAAAAATGAAATTTGTATTCATAAAAATCACATACTAAATACATAAAAATTAATAAGTATGTGTTCAATTTCCATATTTTACTGTGCCCATTATAACCATTATGTAAAATTTTTTTAAGTGATTGACAATTTCAATAGGGTGATTACCTTATTTTATAACAGTTGTTTGCCAGTAATACTTTGAAAACCATTATCCTTCTTGAGATTGCTAATACCCTAGAGAAATCTTGGGTCAAAGAGCTATTTGTAATAAACTCTGTATTTCCTTTCCACCTCACATTTCCAATCAAGGATGCTTACAAAATATATCATTTAATTCCTGATTTATGGTTTTTCTGCTTGGAAGTTAATGTTGTCATATATAGTAGTTGATATAAATTAGCTGTCATGGGTTGTTAGCAACTTTCTTCATTTTCCAAATTGTTCTTCAGTTTATACGTTCCATACAAACTAATCTAATCTCTCTGAATAAAAACTATAGTCCATATACGCTGTAAACATACAAAAACGCATTTATTTTCAGTACACTTACCCTCCTGAGGGAAATTAGTAAATTAATTATTTAAGTGGTTGGAAACAAGATAAACTGTAGAGTAAATGTAACTATCCCACAGATAAATTCTTGTCTCATTGTGCAAAACCAGGTCTTTAGTGTTCTGTATTTATCTATTGTCTTAGTTATCTAGTGCTGCTATAACAGAAATACCACAAGTGGATGGTTTTAACAAAGAGAAGTTTATTTCCTTACAGTAAAGTAGGCTAAAAGTCCAAATTCAGGGTGTCAGCTCCAGGGAAAGCTTTCTCTGTCAGCCTTCTCATCAATGTTCCCCCAGACTAGGAGCTTCTCTGCTCAGGGACCCTGGGTCCAAAGGACAGGCTCTGCTCCTGGCACTGCTTTCTTGGTGGTATGAGGTCCCCGCATTGCATTCTCTGCTTGCTTCCCTTTCCTTTTATCTCTTGAGAGATAAAAGGTGGTGCAGGCCACAACCCAGGGAAACTCCCTTTACAATGGATCAGGGATGTGACCTGGGTAAGGGTGGTGTTACAATCCCACCCTAATCCTCTTTAACATAAAATTACAATCACAAAATGGAGGACAACCACACAATTCTAGAAATTGTGGCCCAGTGAAATTGATATTACACATTTTGGGGGGCACATAATTCAAACCATGACATCTATTGTCTCTGGTAGTTTGTTACCTTTTCTTGGGTATTTGTCTTTTGTTAGCACTTTGTATAAGTTTTTTCAGTGCTAGGGTATCTTTGGAGCACAGGTGAACTTGAAGAACAGCTAACAAATACAAAATACACTAAGTCCTAAACCTAGAATCTAATAAATTATTTATGAGCAATTTACAAATAACTTGAAAATATATATATTTGGAAAGGAAATATTAGTTAATAAAAATATGCTTGATATATCCTGCTCTGTTGATGCTCCTTTTAAACAGATGTGTAATTTTAGTTTTCATAAATTATGTGGTCTTTTTAAAAAAAAAAAAAAAAAATTAGAAAATTGGAATTTTAAAAAGGATTAATGTTCAATAATTTAAAAATGAGTATGGTGGAACTTATTAAAGTAAAAGCATATTAATAAGTGATAAGTTTTATAGTAGAACTTATTCAATTAAAAACATATTAACAAGCGGTAAGTTTTATAGTGGAACTTATTAAATTAAAAACATACTAATAAGTAGTAAGTTTTAGCTGAAAGGTTGGCAGTGTGAACCCATCCAGAGGCACCACAGAAGACAGGCCTGATGATCTGCTTCCAAAACGTCACAGCCTTGAAAACCCTATGGATACTACTCGACACATATGGGGTCGCCATGACTTGAAATCAGTTCAGTGGTAACTAACAACAACAAGTTTTATGAAACGTACTATTTTCAATTGATAGTATCAAAGCTTACAGGTAATAGTACAAACTAAGGAAAATTAGCATAATATTTAAGCCAAATGATTGGGAAACTCATGATACTTCTTGAATTTTTAAACTGACAAAATATTTTTAGCTTTAACACATTACAGAGTAATCACAGAGAGTTATTACAAACAATTGAGTAACTAAATAGCAGTGATGCACAGTTTTTGTTTGACACTTTCTCAAATTCTTATGAAAGGGAATGTGAGTTATTCTCTTATTAATACAGCAAACACGTACTGTGTTCCTTCTTAAAAGAAATACAAAAAACTAACTTAAGGAATCCATAAATGACTTTTTCAAAGCTAATTTTATGTGTTGAATTAAAAACAAACAAACAGAAAACCTAGTATTTTGACCTGCATTTTTTTTTAATTCACGAAATCTTGAGTATGAAGGATTACTTCAATGGTTATCTAACTGTGAAGTAGGCCTGAAATTATGTCAAAGAGATCTGAGATCATAGCTTTTTTTTTAAATTAGGGTTTCAGGCTAGAGAAGTATTTCAGTGTGGCTGAAATCATTTTCAAATTCCACATAGCAGAGGTTTCTCTGAGTCCTTGTCCTTGTCCTGGGCCATTTGTTCCCACTAGTAGAAGCCAAGATGGCCACGCCAATCATCTGCCTCCGGCCACCTGAGTGGTTTTTTATTTTGAATATCACCCCTTCCAGTGCTTATATCTTAAAAAATCAGGGGAATGATCTAACAAATCAAAGTGGAGAAAATTTTTAAAAATACTGACTGTAAGGGCTGTCAGGGAGACCCAGAACTGTAATCTGAAAGGGTTTCTCTGGCTTTCCCCATAGGGCACAGGCAGCATGAGAACTGTGTTCAGTATTCAACCCAAGTGAATTTTTACACATGCTTAACTGAAACTGAACTTTAGTCCTAGTATTTTATATTCCATTGTTTAGTTTGGCCTAGATGTTTTAAGCATGCTGGCTCAATTATTTTTTACTAAGAGAACCTCAGTTTAATAATCAGATGATTTTGTTTTTCTTGCTGCACTAGGTTGTATATTTATGTGTGTGTGTGTGTGTGTGTGTGTGCACACGTGTGTGCGTATAAGCATATATAGTTCAAACCGGTGAAATTACAATTTTTTGATCAAAGAAACATTCAAAGATCAGTAATTTCGTGTGTGTGTATATATATATATATGTGTGTGTGTGTGTATTATACACAGAGAGAGAGAATGCTATAGGAGTATGACTGAAGCATAATATCCTTTAATTAATAAAATCTAGAATTATAAGTTGTCATGACAGATCTTAGAACTGAGTGGATATAGGACTTCCATAATGTGTGTGAGTGTATGTATATATACACACACACATTTAGGACTGGGCCTGGTAGTAAGTACTGTGTGTATTGTGTATATTCTATAAGTGTTATTTAAATAAAATAAATTTGGGACCAATTGATGAAGTCTAGATTTTGGGATGGTATCACTGGGTGGTACCATTTACTCAAATGGAGAAGAGTGAAGAAGGATCAGGTTGGAGGAAGGGAGATGTAAGAAAGAAGTAAAGAGTTCTATCTTGAACACATAACTTTGAGATGTCTATTACTGAAACAGAGATGAAGAAATCTAGAGTTTGCGGGCAAGATCAAAACAGAGCTTAGATTTATCAATATATATGTTATTTAAAGCCTTGAAACCAGATGAGATCACCTAGGAAGACAATATAAATAGGAAGAGGGTGGAGGAGTAGCCTTCCACTGGCATTTAGAGGTCAGGAGAAGGGGAGGAACCAGGAAACGATTCACATGCATGCGCATCTGGTTTTTACATGGTGCTGCCTGCATTACTGGAGCCCTGCCAGAGTTCATGCTTCGAAGACTCTGTAGATATGAAAGCCTCTTTATGCATTTCTAGTGGTGAGGGGCTGAGGCTTCTGGCTTGGACCCTGATGACGGGAATTTTCCATTTATACTTGAGATTAGCTGTGGTATTAGTATGTTGTTCCATGTTTACTCGTAGATTTTTTTTTCTTTTTTAGTGCAATCATACTATATGCGGCCCCTAATGATAGCTTAACTTTTTAAAATTGTGTCATTATTAATATCTTTTCCTTTACATGAAAGTGTGAGTATTTCCAATATACAAAGATGTTTCGGTACAAAAGTCAAGAGCTGAAAAAGAATCATTCTGTAAATACTGCATTATTGATGACGATTTGATTTCCAGTTAGCCCACAAAAACTTAAGTAGCCCAGAAGGATATGAAATCAAAGTGCAATGAGTACATAGAGCTTAAACAATACAGGCAATAGTTTATGAAAATATTTGCTTAGTGTTTTTATGATACCAGGAACATTTTCTTCTTTTATTTGGGTCTATTTGGTCCTCGTAAGGTGAGGGCAGAGAGTTGCTTGTTGGGTAAGAGTGGAGGGGGACGGGGAAAGGTGCTTCTGTGACCACAGGCATTACGTATAAGGTAATCAGTGATTGTAGAAAACTTAGGGGTATGCATTGAGAAAAAGAATTCTCAGGAAAAGACAGGAAACTTGAAATCTGATCCTAGCTTTGACAGTCACCTATACTACAACCTCAAGGAAGGTACCAACTTTTCTGTGGTTTAGTTGCCTTTCATTTTATACTGGCTATAATAATCCTTTGCAGTGTTGTTGTAAGGATAAGTGGGGTAAACAGTTAATGTACTTGGCTGCTAACTGAAAAAGTGCAAGGTTTGAGTCCACCCGGAGGCACCTCAAAAGAAAGACTTGGTTGATCTACTCCTCAAATAATCAGCCACTGAAAACCCTATGGAGCACAGGTCTACTCTCTGACACACCTGGGGTCACCATGGGTCAGAAATGATTCAACCGCAACTGCTGGTGGTGTGTATATATACAGATACATGTGCATATATATGTGTGTGTATATATCATATTCATTCATGAGTGGTAGTGTGGATGGTGGAAAGATCTCTGTAACTATTAACTACTGTTCATCATTATTATCATCTCATAGACTCCTGCCATCTCTTTGTTTCTTATTTAAATTTCTGATACCTAGGAAAATACAAATGGCAGGATTTTAATAATGTGGAGCAATAATAACAGAAAGGAGATTTGAAAGGAAACAACTAAGTCAAGCAAGTCAGAGGAAATTTTTTTATAATAACGTTGAGATTATGTCACCTAGTTTCTCATTAGCTCTTCCAAGTTTTCCTAACAGATGCTTCAGCGAGTTGTCAATTCCAGGTTTCTTAAGGGCTGAATACTTGGCAGAGAAGAGTTCAGTTGCCTTAGCAGTTATAATCTTATGTAAATATAATCAGCAACATACTTGTAATTTGCCTTCAGAAAGCAATCTAGGATTTCTTTACAAATCATGATTTACTATTTTACTGACTCTCTGTGTGCTAAGCCAGGAAGAATTTCTGGTTAAGATTTCATAATTTTATCAGTGACTTCCCAATTGCTTAAACTTTTCTCGTGCAGTACCATCTACATCACATTAACACCGCTTAGGGGTTTTTAAGAATACTTTTGATTTCACCTAAGAGACTGTAAAACAAAAAAAATATACATACAGAAAAAAAATTGTTATGCCTTACAATTTGTGTAGCCTCTCTGATGCATGCCGTATGTCAAATTCAAGTGTTCATAGTATATTAAAAAATGTATAGAAGTCAAAAGTTTCTTTTCATTCTGTGGATCTTCTGCACCTTATGAAGTCTCACAAAGTAAACCCATTCTATGTTTGAAGTGGGTTCATAAGATGAATACTATCAAACCAGTTGCCACTGAAGTTACTCCAACTCATGGTGACCCCGTCGGATTTCCAATGACTGATTTTTCAAAGTAGATTGCCTGACCTTTCTTTCAGTTCACCTCTGGGTAAACTCAAATCTCAAACCTTGGTTAGCCCCTGAGTGTGTTGACCGTTTGTACCACCCAGGAACTCTAAACACTATCAAGAACTGTGTAAACACATTGATTGAAATCTATCACAGTAGTTTTATCTGGAACCTAATTTCTCTGCCCATTTAATCAGCTTTTGAGGTTATATAACTAGCTTGTACATAATAAGATGCGTTCAATGTGCGTGTGAACTTGGAAAATATAACCTCATCTAATACTGTATATTTACAAGTTACGTTCAACTTCTAACCAAAAGGTTAGCAGTTCAAATCCACCAGCTGCTCCTTGGGAATCCTACAGGGGAGTTCTACTCTGTCCTATAGGGTCACTATGAGTCGAAATTGACTAGACAGCAATGGATTTGGTTTTGGTTTTTATTCGGTGAATGTGCTATATTTTTCATTTCTCCATACACAAAACTTCCACTTAAAATCTGCTTTTGAAAACTTCATCAGCAGCAGATTAAAATTATCTTGGATTTAGTGAGGAATTTTCTCATCTTATATTTTATTCTACAAATAGATGTAAAGTTCTATCACAGAAAGTATTCTATGTAACAGAATAATTTTTGTGTCTTAGTGTATCGTCAAAAGCATGAGTGTTTTTGATCATCTGGTTTCAATTAACTTTCTACAATTACTCTTGTATTAATGCATTTTACAAGCATGAAGAAATTCACTCTGGCTACAGTCCATGCAACAACCATTCCCTAAAATGAAGGTACCTGATTATTATACGAGCCCTGGTGGTGCAGTGGTTAAGAGCTCAGGCTGCTAACCAAAATGTCGGCAGTTCAAATCCACCAGTCTCCTTGGAAACCCTATGGGGCAGTTGTACTCTGTCCTATAGGGACCTACCAGTTGGAACTGACTCCACAGCAACGAGTCGTGGTTTTTTGTTTGGTTGGTTTTTTTTATTATACTTACATGGGAGGTAAGAGCTGTGATCTGTGAGAAGTACTCATCTAGTGATCTTCAACAAGTGGCAATTATTTTTCAATTTCCCTCACTCCTCTCTACGACAGACTTCTAAATTTCCCCTGGGGTGAGGGTAAGGTTGGAAAACACATCTGAATCCCTAAACCATCCACAAACAAGAATGAAACAATAGACAAAAGTATCAAAGTGTGATGGTAAGATGTCTTCCCAATTCATTCCAGCGTCTCCCTTGTCTCCAACTTCTGCAGCTTTGATATTTGAGTCCAAGAATATTCTCAAAATTTTTTTTCACTAAAATAATAAGCATCCTGTGAGTACAGTCAGCCCTCCATATTCGTGGTTCTGCATCTGTGGATTCAACCAACCGCAGATCGAAAATATTCGAGGGAAAAAAAAATTCCAAAAAGCAAAACTTGAATTTCCCACTTACCGAGCACTATTCCCAACCCACGCGAACGAAGTGATATGCAGGCATACCCTGCTGTAGCCTCCCGCCATTTCACAGACCCTCAGTCTCTCTGCAGCTCTCGTCGTTTGAGTATTATTCAGGAGGATGTGGGTAGGCTAATTATATGCAAATAACACGCCATTTTATATGAGGGACTTGACCATCTGCAGATTTTGGTATCCCCAGGGGTCCTGGAACCAATCTCCTGCAGCTATCAAGGGACCACTACATGTTTATTATGGAGCTTTTGCCTAAATTGTTTTTGAAGGCTTCTTGAATGATCTTTTATAAAGATTGTTGTTGTATGCTGTCGAGTGAATTGCAACTCATAGCGACCATGCAGGACAGAGTACAACTGCCCCATAGGGTTTCCTAGACTATAATCTTTAAGGGAGCAGATTGCTAGGTCTTTTCTCCTGGAGCAGCTGGTGGGTTCCAACCGCCTACATTTCATTAGCAGGCAAATACTTAACCATTGCGCCACCAGGGCTCCTTCTAAGGAGAGGCTATAGCAAGAGCAAATGCCCTGAGGTTGGAGCATGCCTGATATGTTGATCTGCTTTCTTATCTCTTTTTTCTGTTTAATTTCTATCCTGAATGTTATGGTTTTCTTTATGCTACTGACTGGTTTACTCTGTTGCTGAGTTATAATCTTTCTTCTTTTTTAATTTATACATTTCAAGCTATAAATTCCCTCCCCCCTCCACCCCGGTACCTTTTTAGCTGAACATCATAATCTTTGAACGATGGTCTATTCATTTCTAAGTACTTCGTAATTTCTGTGATTTTTAAAACTCAATAATTACTTAGAATTGGTTATTTTGAATATATAAGTGTGGGAGGTGGAGAAAAGGTTGGTTTCTGTTATTATTGATTTCTAAATGTAATGCATTGTGTTCAGGGAATTTTGCTTATGTAAAATGATTCTTAGGTATTTTTGAGACTTTGTAATTTAGTAAGTCACTAATTTTTGTAAAAGCAAATCTTTTGAAAAAGAAAAAAAGTATTTTTTTCTAATTGTTGGAAACAGTGTTTATATAGATCAATCTTGCTAACTGTGTTGTCAAAATCGTCTATTCCCTTACTAGTTTTTTGACTGCTTGATCAATGACTAGGATAGGTCCCTTAAAACCTCCTGCTATAACTATGGATTTGTGAATTTATCCTTGTAATTCTGTCAATTTTTGCGTTATACATTTTAGAGGTTTGCTGGTAATTTTATGGTAATTGTCTCTTTTATCATTGTCCCCAAAATTACGTCTGCTATGAAGCCTATTCCATCTTAAAGCCCTATTCCATTTCTCTTTTGGTTTTTATTTTCCTGGCATATCTTTTTTTCACCTTCTTAGTTTAAATGTTTCTGTGAGTGCATGTTTTTGGTGTATCTTTTTAAAACAATTTTATTTGTAATGTAATTGGAGATTCTCTGTCTTTTAACTGTAGCTAAATTTATATATACATTAAGATTTGTTTATTCAGTTTTAACAGTGGTTTTTTATTTATTATTCTTTTTTCTTTATTTGCTTTTTTCCTGCTTTCAGCTTGATGGATTGAGTTTTTTAATGCTCCATTTTCCCTTTATTGGTTTGGAAATAATCTTTATGTCTTCAGCTATTACTCTCAAATTTTTAACATTCATACTAGCATTAAAATATAAAAATGTTTATATTCATTCAATATCTTTACCACACCCCAGAATAATGTAAGAAACTTGCTTAAAATTAGTTGTCGTGGAGTTGATACTGACTCATGGCTATACCATGTGTGTCAGAGTAGAACTATGCTCCATAGGGTTTTCAGTGGCTGATTTCTCAGGAGTAGATTACCAGGCTGTTTTCTTCCAAGGTGTCTTTGGGTGGACTCCAGTCTCCAAACTTTTGGTTAGTAACCAAGTGTGTTAACCATTTGCACCTCCCAGGGACTTAATTATCTTAAATCAGAGCACATCCATGCTCAGAACCATATTATTATTGTCTAATATTTGACAGTGTTAAACCACTGTGCTACCAGGGCTCCAAAAACAAAAGCTGTTTTCTTTTTGGAGCCCTGGTAGTGCAGTGGTAAAGAGCTTGGCTGCTAACCAAAAGGTCAACAGTTTGGATCCACTAGGCACTCCTTGGAAACCCTTTGGGGCAGTTCTACTCTGTCCTATAGGGTTGCTATGAGTCAGAATTGACTCAGTGGCAACAGGTTTGGTTTTTGGTATTTTGTTTTTTAAACTTTGAGCTATTATCTTTAAAAAATTTGTATGGTACATGCTTATTTAAATTTACCTACCGGTTTTCCAACATTGCCCAACATTGTTTTCTACATCTCCTTCTTTCTTTTTAGGTTTAGATTCTTTCTTTGAGAGTCTGTAACTGGTAAATACTTCTAGTGTTTAAAATGAGAAATGTCTTTTGAATGATAATTAACAGACTATGGAAGAGTTCTTTCCTCTTAGCACTTTAAAGATAACATTCACGTGTCTTTTGGTCTCTATCATTGCTGAT
Source organism: Dugong dugon (assembly GCA_030035585.1). Classification (NCBI taxonomy): domain Eukaryota; kingdom Metazoa; phylum Chordata; class Mammalia; order Sirenia; family Dugongidae; genus Dugong; species Dugong dugon. Next base: position 158,565,915 of record CM057464.1, read on the forward strand.
AAAAATTCTTCTGTAAGTCTAATTGTTGTTACTTTCTGGTAACCTGTCTTTTCTGCTTGCGTTTGAGATTTTCTCTCTGGGCTCAGGTCCTCCACAAAGCACATACCCAGAAAAGATTAGAACTATAAGAGCTTTCTTGAGGGGGAAACGTCTGTAAAGGATAAAGGGGAAAGGAAGCAGTAGTAGATGGGGCAAGCCTTCAGACTACAGTGCCGGCCTGACACCCATGAAAGGAGAAGGAGAAGAAAGGCATTTGAGGTAGTAGAGCTTTCAGAAACTCAGCCAGGCTCACGGGGATCTCCTAAGTCAAATTGCCTGGTAGGAGAGTTTGGCTATGGGCAAGAATGGCTCGGCTCAGCACTGGTGGGAACCGTCTGGCAAGAAAAGGCCTCATTGTGAACACTGTGGTGGATCTGGAAGGTACGGCTGTTGGAGGCTGTCTAGAGGAGAGCTGAGGGCTATCATACTCAGTTTTCCATCTTCTGCAGATTCATAAAAATATCTAGATTTACTTTTATTTATCCTGCTTTGTAATCTCATATTTCTTCTATCTTATATGTCATGTATTTCATCACATCTAATAAAATTTCAGCCTCTCTTTCATTGAAAATTGTGTCTCCTCTATTTTCTCACTTTCTTAAATGTCTATTAGATATACTTTCAACAGTCTCATTCCATCTTTCATTTTTCTTATCTCCTCTTTCATATCTACCAGGTCTTTATTTCACTGTACTTCATTGTGAAAAAAACTCCTCAGATTTATCTTCCAGTTCAGTCATATTCTTCGGAGCTATGTCTAAAATGCTTTTAATCCATATTTGAGTTTTTATCATCAGTTATCACATTTATCATTTCTAGAAGATGTATTTGTTCTTAGAAAATCTGCTCATTCCTATTTAGGTGTCCTGCTCTTTCCCTACGGTTCCGATCCCTTCATTCATCCCCAGTAATTTTCCACCCACTTCTTTTGTGGATTCCTTCGGATTGTTCTATTAACTCGTGTTCTACTTCTGTCTACTGACTGCTTCTCAATGAATTTTCATTTTTATTGTAATTTTCATCATTTAGCTTATATTCAACAGTGATTTCCTATTTTCCTGTCTTGTGTGTTTTGTGTTTGCTTCTAAGCAATGTCTCAGGAATTTTGCCATTCTAGAACTAGTTTTCACGTTCGTTTTTATATTTGAGGATTTCCGTACCCCGATGTCAACATCAAGTCTTGGTTTTTAATTTCTCATGAGAGTTTGTTTGTTTTTTCCCACCCTGGACAACAGAGAGACTGCCTTGCCAATTTTCTGAGACAGCAAACAGAGACATTTGATTTCTCTTTTCCATGAAGGGAAGCCCAGTGTCATGTTAATGCAAGGCTCCAGTTTTCTTCACTTTTACTTCTGAATGGACATTAAATCCCCAGTCCTATCTCCTAAGTCTTACATGTAATTAATATCTTTCTTAGTGTGAGTTCCCCAGAATCAGATCCTCAGACAAGGACTCAAGGGCCTATAGACTGTTCAGTAGGTGTACAGAACCCCGTAAGACAGTGAGGAAGTGATACAGGGAGTCAAAAGCAACCAATAGAGGGTGAGTTTTTAAGCTAGCTACTTCATTGGGTGATTTAAGTGGGAAGCTCTGGGAAAGGGTACAGATGCCTCAGAATTAGCCCATGTAAGAAGTGAGAGAGCTGGTAGGTTTACACACCACATCTGGGTAGTCATAGGTTGAGAATTGCTGGAGTGTAGGGAGGAGAGGATATTATTCTCTGGCATTTCTAACATGCCGTGTGCAGTCACAGCGAACTTCCAGAGTTCTGGGGAAAGAAATCCTTGTTACAGAGATGCAAATACTGGCAGTTGGAAGTTAGCAGGAACACCCTAAAAGGCCCAAGAGGTGGGGGCTGAGCACTCTCAGCAGCTGCTACAATATCTTGCTGGTTATACAGTTCTCTCATGATTGAAGCACCTGGATTTAAGTTCCCTCTTTGCTTCCAATTCCTAGGGACTTTTTTTCTTTGTTTTGAGTTTAACAGGATATTTACACTTTTGTTACATACTTATGAATTTTTGTTAATATGTGTTTGTAGTTTAAAACACATCAGTTCTTCATGTTGCGGGAACTGAAATTCCAAGATATTTCGATGTATGTTTTAATTTTATAAAATAAGATCATAACTAAGTATGCCATCCACAACTTCTCTTTGTATTTAAAATAACTTTGACATTTTTTCCATAACCACACATGTTGTTGTTAGTTGCCATCAAGTTGGCTCTGACTCATGGCACCCTGCCTACAACATAACTAAATGTTACCTTGTCTTCTCCATCTTCATGATCGTTGGCATGTTTGAGTCCATTGCTGCAGTGATTATATAGTGCTTTCCAGCCTAGGGGCTCATATTCTAGCATTATATTGGACAGTATTCTGTTGTGGTCCATAGGGTTTTCATTGGCTGATTTTTAGAAGTAGATCACCAGTTCCTGCTTCTTAGTCTGTCTTAGTCTGGGAGCTCCACTGAAACCTGCCCACCATTGTGACCTTGCTGGTATTTGAAATACCAGTGGCATAGCTTTAGCATTACACCAACATGAAAGCCACCACAGTACAACAGACTGACGGATGGGTGGTGGAATCATGCATATGTTGTTGTTATTGTTAGTTACCATCAAGTCAGCTCCGATTCATGGTTACCTTCTGTGTAACAGAATGAAACATTGCCTGGTCCTGCACCATCTTCATGATCTTTAGCATATGTGAGCCCACTGTTGTGGCTATTATGTCAATCTGTCTCATTGAGGGTTTCCCTCATTTTTGCTGACCCTCTACTTTACCATAATATCCTTTTTTAGGGACTGGTATTTCTTGATGACATGTCCAAAGTAAGCAAGATGAAGTTCTACCATCATTGCTTCTAAGGAGCTTTCCAGTTTTGCTTCTTCTAAGACTGATTTGTTTATTCTTCTGGAAGTCCATGGTACGCTCGGTATTCTTTGCTAATACCATAATTCAAATGCGTCAATTCTTCTTCTGTCTTTTTTTCCTTGTCCGGTTTTTGCATGCATATGAGGTGATTGAAAAGACCATGGTTTGGGTGAAACGCCTTAATCATCAAGGTGACATCTTTGCTTTCAAAAACTTTAAAGAGGTCTTTTGCAGCAAATTTGACTAACGTAATACGTCATTTGGTCTACCTTATTCTTCTTAATTTATTTTTTCAAACTCCTGTAGATAGACATTTGTTTACAGAATGTCACAGTAACGAAGAATACAATAAATATTATTTCATCTACTTTCTTGCATTCTTATGCTAGTATTTCTGTGGGAAAATTTCCTAGTACTAGAAATTATGGGTCAGAGCTTTTAGCACATTTAAATTTTAAAAGATATTACAAAATCCACCTGAATTATTTTCACCAATGTTCTACTCTCACCCACAGCATGTAAGGGTATCTTTTTCCCTCACCCTCACCAGTGCGTTATCTCAATCATTTGATTCTTTTGACAGTCTGGCAAGTGAAAAGTGATAGATCGTTTTAAATTACAGTTTATTTTAATTATTAGTGAAGATAAGTAATTTTATATGTTTCTACTCATTGGTATTCTTATTCTGTGAATTACTTGTATAACTTTTGCTCATATTTTTATTGGCCTGCTCATTTTTTTATTTGATTAATAAGAGAATTTTTTAATATTCTGAATGCTAGTCCTTTCTCATATGTCTTGAATATATTTTTGAAAGTTATATTTCATCCTTTGAATTTGTTTCTTGTGTTTCATTACCCATGTAAAATTGTATGTAACCAATTTCATCCATTTTTGACTCTGTGGCTTCTCATTTTCATATCATGCTTTTATAAATTATTAATTATTTAAAAGTCAAGCAGTTGAATGCTTACTATGAACTAGATATACCATGGCATGAGGGATGAGGAACAAAGAGGAATAAGAAGACTTCTATTGCTTCAAAGAGTATTACGTTACATATAAAATATTTCGTTCTGTAGAAGGACTGAAGTAAATAGACTTTTCCCCAATACAGATAAATAAGGGAACAGATAACAATTCTCCAGATTTGTGTATTTTTTTAAAAGAAAAACTTCAACCAGTAAAACATCAGCAAGTATAGTAAATAATATTTAGAACTGATCAGCAAGAAAGCCAGGCATAGAACTCAAGGTCTGTTTACATATTGATACTGTGAGACTGCTGTTTTTTTATTAGCTGAGGCAAATCCTGCAGGAATTACAAAAAGAGAAGTTTTGGGTTTTTTTTTTTTAATACGCTTTTATGTTTAACTAAGACTCATCTCAATAGCATTTTTAGACATCTACTGTATGACCAGACTTTGCTAAATGTGGATGCAGGAGAAATACTGTTTGAGACATAGTCCCTGCCTTAAGGAAATAGAGAGGCAAAATATGCATAAGTGAGACACCCAGAGAATAATTAGAAGGCAAAATAATGTGGGACAGACCCTGTACATATATATTAACAGAGCTTAGGAGAACGGTTCTCAGTGTCCCTGTGCCAGTCGACAAGTATTCATACTAACTTAAGGCAGAGTATCCTTAAGTTATAATGCTTAGACCATATTGACATTTGCTGACATAAAGAACTCTTGAACAGCAGAAAATACACAAACATAAATAAAATTTTATATGTATAAATATATATTGCTGTTAGGTGCCATTGAGTCCATTTTTGACTCAGAGTGTCCCCATGCGACAGAGTATAACTGCCCCATGGGGTTTTCTAAGCTCTGATATTTACTGAAGCAGATCACCAGGTCTTTCTCCTGCAGAGCAGCTGGGTGTGTTCAAATCACAACCTTTCATTTAGCAGCTGAGTGCTTAACTTTTGTGCCACTAGGGCTCCTTTAAAATATATATATGTATGTGTATATATACATATATATGTATACATATATATATACATACCAAAATTTATATTTAAAACAATTATACTTTCAAAGAAATTTGTTTTTTATTATATGTTTTTAAGAAATATAAGCATACACCAAAAAAATTAACGACTTAAAGACAAATCATCAGTCTTGATTTCCTACGTTACTGAAGTGGAGCAGAACAGTGAACAAACCATGAAGGCAGATGCTCTAGAAAAATTATTTATCTTTGTTTTCATATACAAAGCAAACATCACCCCACAAATCACATACTGATATTGCTGACATCCCATCCCCAAAATGCCCCACTGACCCTCCTTGGCTTGAGTTGCCCATCAGCAAAACAGGATTCAGAGGGAAGATCAAAGAGAGAAAAGAGTGGACTACAAATAATCCACCAAACAGAAAATCTACTCATGGAAGACTCTGCTCTTGGCCACGTACTTTAGAAACAGAAATGTTCATGTGTAATTTAAGATCTCATAAATTTATTCATCCAACATTTATTAAATACATACTATAAGCCAAGCACTGTATGTTTACATGGATAAAGTCAAGAGTCACTTTTTAGTCAATTCTAGGGGAGGAAAAGCTCAGACAAGAAGTATGATAAGTCGCAATGGTAAGTTGGATGTGACGAGCTAACAAGAACATTGCAGACATAGTCTGATGGCTAGGAGGATGATTCAGATTAGAAGTGTGAAAACTGAAAGTAAAACAGAATTGAAGCAGTGCTTGGGTACAGCATTATGAGTATGAGGTAGTCAACGTGTCTTTATTCTCCTGTCCTGGGGACTTAGACGAAAAAAAAATAATCTGGATCTGACCTTCCACTGGGCCTTAAAGATGAGGGAGGCAGAGGAAATTAAACCCAAGATTCTTAAGTAAAGACATCCTTCAGCAAAGGGGATTCCAAAGTGCTTAGCTGAAGAATTTCCATTTGGGGCTGGTGAAGACAGGGAGTTGCATTCAGGGTAAGGAAGCAGAGAGGAAGAAACAGTTGTCTGGATGCTTTCTTTGCAATCTAGATAATACTACCATACCTGTTTCCACTGAGTCTATTCCAACGCATAGCGACCATATAGGATACAGTATAACTGCCCCACAGGGTTTCCAAGGCTGTATTCTTCACAGAAGCAGACTGCCACATCTTTCTCTCACGGAGCCTGGTGGGTTTGAACCACCAACCTTTCGGTTAGTAGCCAAGTGCTTAAGTACTGTGCTACTAGAGCTCAGCAAATGAATAAACAAAATTATAAGTTTGCTAACAGTTTCAATCCCAAAAATGCTGAAGAAGGGATTTTTTTTTTTTTTTTTTTTTTGTGGGCAAGAGTCTTCTTTGGGTAAATCTCCGACCAGTTTTGGTGTTTGTACATTTTTCTCAGTGTATTTCAGAGCTGGGAAGTACAGAGGCCCCACAGGGAGGATATGCATCATTTGCTTTTATTGCATTTAACTTTTGGAACATGCAAGAGGCCTGTGCTGTTGTTTCAGATTATGTTGTTGTTAGGTGCCATTGAGTTGACTGCAACTCACAAGGACTCCATGTGACAGAGTAGAGCTGCCCCACAGGATTTTTCTAGGCTGTGATCTTTACAGGAGCAGATCATGGGGTTTTTCTCCCACAGAACCACTGGGTGGGCTCGAAGCACCAGCCTTTTGGTTAGCAGCTTTTCTGTTGTGCCACCACGCTACATGAGGACATATCTTTGAGACAGTGTGTGGTGGAATCACAGTGTCGTATAAAAGAAATAGTAAGGTCAGTGCTGGAGTCTGAGACCTAATAGCCAAGCCCTGCAATGTGTTTTTAATAACAAATACCTATGAAATGACCTGATAATCTGGAACAGCCTATGCCTGCAGACCTTAAGGGGCTATAAGCTAATAAAGCAAAGCTAAAGTTCACTGTAAATAAGGCAACTTGCACAGACACCAGGATGGCATCTGCTTGCGAGTCACTAACATCTCTCTAGACCTTTGTCCTCTCTTTCTCCATATTGTATGGGATTTTATGTTAAAGGAACTCAAGACATCCTAGAAGAATGCAGTTGAAATGATAGTATTCTGTCATTGAACTAATTGTACAATTCTATTACATGTTGTAAAAAAAAAAGTTTGAAAATGTATTGAAAACCAACTTGAGGAAGACAGTCCACCTCAGGGGCATCACTAGGAGGGTGTGGGGGTGCAAACTGCACCAGGTGACACTGTCAGAGGGGGTGATGCCAAAATAACTGTCTATCAAATTTTTGTACAGTATTTCAGCAGAAATTTGATATTATTTATAAAAATATCCCTGTAGTTAGTTATAACAACAAAAACATTTTTCATAAGCCCAGCTTACAAGTATCAATATGCCTACAAGATTAAAACTCTGAGCTAACTTACTTTTTGAAACTTATAATGCACTCCAATTAGAGCTGTAATTATTACCCAATTACAGTGAACCTTCCAGTCACATGGTTTCATCTGCACGCGCTACAGGCGTGAGCTGCTGTTTTTTTGCTGCCAGCGTTTTTATAGTTGCTGATTCTGTCAAATTTTCTGGTGTTTTAGCTCCAGTATTGTGGTAATTAGTATTTGTTAACCTCTATCAATAGCTTTTTTGAGAATGAAGTAGTAATTAAAGGAAAAAAAGGAGAAAAATCAAAAAGGGCTTCCGCTCAGTGACTAACAATGTGACTAATAACGGTGTAATTCAATGCAGGAAGATTTTATAAAACAGTTTTATTGTTAGTATTCATATAATCTAAGAAATATTTCATTTAAGCAATTTGCGACTATATTTATCACATATTATTCTAGGATTAAAATCGATAATAAGCAGTACTAAGGATTCTGTATAGCCTGGTACCGGAGGAGGTCCACGGGGAGAGGAGTGACAGTATGAGTTACCACACTGGGTGACACCAACCCTAGCGATGCCACTGGTCTGCTTTAACTTTTCCACCTTCCCACTTGCTTCTAATTTGTGGAACAGGTTTAGAAGAAGTATATTCTTTTTCACATAAAGGTGAAATTCTTTTGCCCTGTTTTTAATAATAAGCTTTGAAACCATTCTTCAAATCGTACTTAAATGTGCAGGAAGTGATTAGATTTGGGAAGAGAAGGCAGGCCAGCCAGAGCAGCTGGTCCGATTTGTCGAGGGGAATCACACAAAACCTTTTAGGTGTAAGATTCGTGGCTATTTCCTACCGGGTATCCATGGCACACCAAGTGCTTGTTTATTAGCATGCAGTGTGACCAGCTGGGAACCAAGAGGTTTGCTAAATAATCTCCTGCCTCCCTGAGTTCTTTATAGTGCTGACTAAAATGTTCTATGTATTTCATGTTAAAGAAAAAAAAGATCTTCCACTGAGAAACATCGTCTTCATCTTTCGTCCCCTCTGTGTTTCCTGACCCCATTTTTTGTTTACCCTCAATATCAAATCATATTCCACTCTGTTTCTTTCAGTTTAAACATTCTCCATTTGTCTCTTTCCATTCATCAACCTTTCTGCCACCTTTCCCTAGAGTAGTTTCTCAATTTAAACCGTATTCAATAAATAAATACACTTCACAGACTGAAGCGATGTGTCACGGGACTTTTCACCTGACATTTCCATCTATAGCAATTTTCATTTCCCAAAAAAATGATGGTGACGATGATAAAAGTATTCCATCTTTGTAGCGTGTCTGTGCGGCTTTTTTAAAGCCATATTTGCTTATGTGTGGCTTGCAACTTCAAAAGGCAGGCTCTAATGCCTTTTTGTAACTTTTATTTTGTTAATTAGACCCATTCTATATAGTGATGGAGCCCTAGTGGCACAGTGGTTAAGAGCTCGGCTGCTAACCAAAAGATCAGCAGTTTGAATCCACCAGCCACTCCTTGGAAACCCTGTGGGACACTTCTACTCTGTCCTATAGGGTCGCTGTAAGTCAGAATGGACTCAACGGCAATGGGTTTGGTTTTTTGGATTTGGTTGTATAGTGATAATGGCATCTAGTTCTATTTGAACATTTCCAAGGACTGATGAAGACCTCAAGATTTCCCTAGGTACCCAGCATGCTGATGTTTCCAGTCATATAGTTTTCCATTTTACTGATTGATCTGAAATCCTTCATTAGTAGTACAAAGAGAGCAGTGTATATTTCATTTCACACAGCAGACATTGAAATATTGGGTGAAAAATCTCTTCTTTTTCAAACTAAGTATCCTCAATTATTCCAGGCATTCCTCAGATGTCGGGGTTTCCAGGCCCCTCATATTCATGGTTTTCTTTTTCTGACACACTCCAATTTGTCAAGTTTCTTTTGTGATCAATCATGAGGAACAGACTGGTCATACACAATTTATAACCACCACTAAAATATTAATATGTACCCCACCCATCTCTCAGTGGAGATTTGTAATACTAACCCAAAGGTTGGTTGTTTGAATCCACCCAGAGCTACCTCAAAAGAAATATCTGGTGACCTACTTCTGAAAAATCAGCCATTGAAAACCCTCTGGAGCACAGTTCTATTCTGACACATATGGGGTCACCATGGGTCGGAATTGACTCAACAACAACTGGTATGATGCTGAACAGATTTCAGTAGAGCTTCCAGACTGAGATAGACTAGGAAGGAAGTCCTGAAAACTGCTTCCAAAAATCAGCTCATGGAAACCCTATAAATCACAACGGTAGTATCTGCAGGAGATGGTGCAGGACTGGGCAGCATTTTGTTCCATTGTGCATGCAGTCCCTGTGAGTCAGGGGCTGATTCGAGGCAGTAAACAACAGCAAATACTATATATGGGAAATCCCTGAAAAGACCTATTAAACACATGGCCCGAGGATGTGGGTCACTGTCACCTAAAGGGGTCGCTGTATTAACTGGACACGTACTAGGCACTCTAACAGCTCTGTCAAAGCTGTGACACTCAGCTGTCACAAGGAAGCCTTGACGCCTGCTCAGTCCACGTTTGCTTATGCTTTCCACTGCTCATACAATAATAATTCAGCAAAGCTAAGTGGGAAAGAGTGTCTCTAAGGTCTAGTCTTTATTAATAAGCTATATTAATTCTCCTTGGCCATCAAATCCTAGGAAAGTAAAATCAATTTCTCTGAAAAGGGATTTCTAATTTCGTCTGCAAAATCTGATGATGTTTATTGCTTGAAATATGAGCCTGCAATAGACAATGCTTTAGCCAACGGGGCAATTATAGTGAAGGAGTTTTATCAATGGGATCAATGGGGAAACCTGCTTTTTGTCAAAGAATTTTCATCAAGTGCTCACACGTGCCAGGCACTGAAACCAAAAACTGTTGTCATCAAGTTGATTCTGACTCATAGTGACCCTATAGGACAGAGTAGAACTGCCCCATAGGGTTTCCAAGGGGCGACTGGTGGACTTGAACTGCCAACCTTTTTCGGTTAGCAGCTGTGCTAGTCTCTGTTCTCAGCCCTTGATCCAGACTCTTTTTGGGCTTTCGATATGGGACAAAATAAACACGCGGTGTCCACATCATACTGGATCATCAAATGTCCTCCAGCAAAACCCACAACATTCATTTCAGGGTCATCCTCACAGGGCTGTGGCCTCTCCCATTGGGATCCTGAACTCTGATGGACTCGGATGACCAATGAAGGGAGCTGGTTTCTCATCGGGGTCTGCCAATCCTCACATGACTAATTCTGCATGCTTAATATCTCCAACAACAAAGTCATTTGATTTCCAAATTTGTTTTGTTTTTGGTAGGAAATACTTATTTAACATGCATGATATTATTTTTCTTTTGCAAATGTTTCATGTAAAATAGTCTCTGACTCTCACTTCATCTAAATTCTTGTCCATTTAAATCTTAACAGCTCTTATCCTACACACTCGTGTAAGTTCGATGCCAGTACTATCCATATGGAATAAATACATAAAAGCCTTTATGTATCTTATGGGTCCACAATACTCTAATATTTTGCTGAAACAATAGATGTGATTTACACATTCCAAATTTACTAGAAAATTCAGATCTTGGTAGCAACCATTTAGTATATACTGACTCTCGAGAATTTTCAGAATTTTCCTGATTCTGTATCACTGAAATGCTCCCCAGGTTTTCTTGGTTCTCCATATTCAAGTTGGACCCTTCTTGTGCCCTTCCTCCTTTCCCCCTCCACTTTCCTTTCTTCCTACGATCTTTCCTTTAACAAATATTTGCAAGTGTTTACTGAGCATTTATACTGTGCATGGCCCTATGCAAGGGACTGAAGATGTAAAAATAAGTCTTGCCTTTGAGTACTTTATCATTTCTCTGCAAACTAAATGCATAGACTTAAGAGAAAAGAATGGGGCTGGGTGGTGCAAATGGTTAAACACTCGACTACTGATTAAGCACCTGACTACTAGATGAAAGGTTGGTGGTTCAAACCCACCCAGTTCCTTGGAAGACAGGCCTGGTGATCTGCTCCTGAAAGGTCAGGTCACAGCCTTGAAAACAATATGGAGCAGTTCTACTCTGTACACCTGGAGTCGCCATGCGTTGGAATCGACTCACCGGCAACTAACAACAACAACAAAGAGAAAAGAATTGTTCCCTAAACTGCAATCCCACCAGAAAAAATAACAAAACATGAAAGGGTCTGCTTCAGTTAGAAAGGGGAATATGCCATTTCGAATAAGAAACAATGGCTACATAAGACAAGTCTCCCCAACCTCCCTTCTAAGGAGCCTTCTGGCTGTACTTCCTCCAAGACAGATTTGTTCATTTTTCTGGCAGTCCACGGTATATTCAATATTCTTAGTCAACACCGTAATTCAAAGGTATCAGTTCTTCGGTCTTCCTTACTGGTTGTCCAGCTTTTGAATGCATATCAGGCATTGAAAAGACCATGACTTGGTCAGGCGCGCCTTAGTCCTCAAAGTGATACTTTGCTTTTTAACACTTTAAAGAGATCTTTTGCAGCAGATTTGCCCAATGCAATACATCATTGGATTTCTTGACTGCTGCTTCCATGGGCATTGAGTATATACAAGTAAAATGAAATCTTTGACAACTTCATGTTTATCATGATGTTGCTTATTGGTCCAGTTGTGAGGAGAAGGACATCATGCTTGGTAAAGTACAGGATCAGTGAGAAGGGGGAAAACCTTCAACGAAATGAACTGACACAGTGGCTGCAACAATGGGCTCAAACATAGCAATGATTGTGAGGATGGTACAGGACCAGGCAATGTTTCGTTCTGCTGTACATCAGATTTCTGTGAGTTGGAACTGACTCAATGGCACCTAACAACAACGATGGCTGAAACAATATTGACACAGAAAAAATTAAAAATATACACTCAGGTGTTGGTACTTATTTAAATTTTGTGTACCATATTCTGCTTTCAAGATTGCTAAGCAAAGTCTTGTGCTTAGTAATTAGCCAGTATTTATAAATAATATTTTAGTTAAGTGCTTTATTTTGTTGAAAATATTTATTTGGCTGTTTTAATGTATGCCCTGTCAATAATCCACATTTGAGGAAAAGTTTAGTCAGATAGTCTACATAAGCATAATTTATGGCTGTTACCTTGGTATAACCAGTTGCCATAGAGTCAACTCCAACTCACGACAACCCCATGTGTGTTTGAGTAGAACTCTGCTCTATAGGGTTTTCTACGGCTGATTTTTCAGAAGTAGATTGTCAGGGCTTTCTTCCGAGGTACCTTTCAATTAACAGCCAAGTGCATTAACTATTTGAACCACCCAGGACTCCTGCCTTGGTGAAGCCAAATCTAAAAGTGAAAACTAAAAAAAAAAAAAAAAAAAGAGTCACATAGCCCTTTCTCAATGCTCTTCTTTGTTTCTAGTACGAAGCTCAATCTATTAGCCTGACGTTAAGGTTATTCCATAATCTGGTCACGACCTACCTTTTGACAATTTACCTCACATTACTCGCCAACCCTTTACTCCACTATGCTTACTATTTTCCTGCATATATTTTTGTGTTTACCCTCCTCATTTCTCCTCCTGAAGTAACATCTCATAATCCTCTCCGTCTATAATACTATTGCCTTTTTTGAATTCTTACTCTGTGTGAGCTACTGTGTTAAGTGCTTTCCTTGCAATATCTCATGTAATTCTTATGGTAGCCCTATGATTCTGCAACGATCCCCACTGTAGAGAAAAAAAAAAAAAAAAAGAGAGAGAGAGAGAGAGAGGCTTAGGGAGACTAAGTAACCTGCCTGAGGTCACATAATAAGTGACAAAGCCAGACTTGAACGCTGAATTGTCTAACTACCAAGTCTAGGTGTCTAACTATTACGTTCTGTTGCTTCTGAGGGCTTACAGCTCTGGTTAATTATCTTTGTAACCTGAGATAAATTATCCAACATCTCTGAGCTCCAGTAAAGCTGGGATAATGTACATAGTACCTTATAAAATGTTCTTGTTACTTCGTTTATGGTTAATACAGGAGCCCTGATGGCACAGTGGTTAATAGCTTTGACTGCGAACCAAAAGGCTGGCAGTTGGAATCCACCAGGTGCTCCTTGGAAGCCCTATGGGGTGATTCTACTCTGTTCTATAGGGTCACCATGAGTTGGAATAGAATAAATGCCACTATTCTGAATTATTTGGAACCATCGATCAAGAAACAAAACTAATGTCAACAGTGAAGCATAATAGTTTTATTTTTCAGTGTTTGTAAATGTTTTCCAACTATGTACTTCCAGATACCTGAAAGATGAATGTGGTTAATATGATCTACCACGATGTACATACACTTAAGGAAAACAAGCATAAATACTACAAATATATATATAGTTGTGTTTTTTTCTGAAACTTAGAAGTGAATTTTAGTAAATACCCAGTCCAGATTATTTTTCTAATTATGTGGTCTTCTTGACTAGAGAAAATATGCCTGGAAAGAATCTTGGTATTCTTTAGGAGAACTTGAAAGTATTAAATCACTTATTACTTCATTTAGGAAAAAAAAGTCACTATTTTGAGCTAGCTGCTAGACTCGGGAGATAGGCTGGTGAAAAGACAGACAAGGTTCTTGTCTTCATGGAGCTTAGAATCTGAGGAATAAGCAAATAACAAATAAATGAATAAATATTTGATTACAACTGAGGAAAGTCCTTTAAAGAGACGTACCTGTTGTGATTGGAGTGTTTAAGTGCGGGAGCACAGACTGGGTAAATAAAAAATGCTTCTCTATGAAGAGACATTTAAGCAGTTATACAAAGGATGTTTAGCAGTTAGTTAGCTAAAGCAGGTGGGGCAGCGGTATTGCTGACAGGAGAAACAGCATATGCTCAGCCTCAGAGGAGGACAAGAAGGCCAATGTAGCTGGACTCCAGAAAAGAGGTGGGAGAAGGTTCTAGAGTGGCTCTAGACAAGGCTTGAGTGATGGCCTTGTGTGTGGATTTTAGATTTTAGTCTAAAAGAACTGGGAGGTAGTTAAAGATGTAAAGTGTGTGTGTGTGTAGAAGTAAGCAACATGATTAGAATTTTTACTTCAGAAATATTTCCCTGGCTGGTATGTGAAGAATGGATGGGGAGAGAGACAAAACGTGAGGCTCCCGCAGTCTACCTGAAAATGATGATGGCGGTATTATGACAGGGGAAAAGGAGATGGAAAGAAGTCGACAGATTTGATACATGCGTCACAGGTAAAACAGGCAGGAATTGATGATTGTTTGAATGTGGACTGTGATAGAGAAAAGATATCAAGATTGACTCCTAGGTGTCCTTGCGAAGAGTTGTACTCAAATGTTCATATCAGCTTTATTCACAGTAGCCAAAAACTAGAAGCAATTCAAATGTTTATTGACTGGGTAAGTGAATAAACAAAATGTGGAATATCTCTATGGTAGAATACTATTCATCAATAAAAAGAAACGAACTACTGATACATACAATGACATGGATGAACTTTCAAAACATTATACTAAGTAAAATAAACCAGACAAAAAAAAACATATATGGTAGGATTCCATTTATATGAAATGTCTTTTTAAAGGCAAGTTTATATACAGAGAGTAGATCAGTGATTGCTGAGACTGGAGCTGGGAGCAAGCACATGGAAACTCTGGAGGATGATAGAAATGTTCTAAAACTGGATTGCGGAAATAGTTTCACACTGGATAAATAAACTAAAAATCACAGAACTCCAGATTTACAATGGGTTGATTTTATGGTATGTAAATTATACTTTAACAAAGCTTAAAAAAAAAAAAAAAGAAGAGGTTGTGCTGGTGCTTCTTCTTGACTAACGTATGATGAGGTAGTGCCTATATCCCGTGTCTTTTTTCTACCCCACTTAATTTTACTATTTGTTTCAAATCTTCCTTATATGATAGAAATATATCCCACTTGTTTTTTACCCTAATTTCAGTTTGAGCAGAATTTCAGTTCTGGAGTTTACCTGAGAATATAAAGGGAATCTCCTCACTCAACAGTTTGATCTTACATGTGTCATGCCCACTTTACACATTGTCAGGGACTTATTTAAGGTCTCTTTAGGAAACTGGTTCATTCTAGAGGAGCTAGAGGAGGCCTGAGGTATGGAGAATATGATCACCCAACAGATGTCCAGGCCTATGTCAGATTCCACTCAGGCTCTTAATGAACCACTGTCATCCCGACCTCGTAGGACCTCAGCACTGGAGCCAACCCTACTTGGCTTATCCAGCTAGAAGATACCAACTTCTGTGTTGATAGCCCAGGGATATGTGGGTAACTGTTCTTTGGCTTATATAACTTTTGTAATATACAGAATTCACAATATTTTATAAACCTGTTCTGATAAAAACATGATATTTTCAAAAATGAAGTTCCATAATCAGAGGTTTCTGAGGATGTATAATGTTGGGATGTGGTGGACAAGTCAAGAGTCTCCTTAGAAAACTGTCCGTTACTCTCTGGTTCATTAACACAGTAAGGTTTGTTAGGCAGGTTCTAGGCATTTCCTATGGTGATTCGAGCATTGTGAATTCATTCGCACAGGCCGAAGTAGTGGATCAGAGTACTGTTATTGATTTGTTTCACTCTGGTGAATGTAAATGATTCATGTGCACCAACACTTGTCCTGCTAGGGGTAAAACAGAAGGAATAAAAAGTGCACAGCTTCAAAGTTGCAGCTGTGCTCTGCTGGTAAACCAGCTTGTCAATCAGTATGAATGATATTTTTAAGTATGCATCATAAACTCTCCAAGGAATCTGCACCATCTTCCTTGAGATCATTATAGATTTACAAAACTGAGTAGAAGGAGGAGAATGTGGAGAAGGATCAGAAGCAGCAGCAACTACAAGCTCATCTTTTTTTGCTGGGGGTATGAAACAAGTTGCACTAAGTCCAGGAGAGCAAAAATATACTTTCAAGGTGAACAGAGGAAAATGCAGGAACAGCTAATGTGAAAATGGCCATGGTCAACATTGTTGTTATTGTTGTGTGCTGTCAAGTCAATTCTGACTCATAGTCACTGTATAGGATAGAGTAGATCTGCCCCATAGAGTTCTCTAGGCTGAAATTTTTATGGGAGCTGACAGCCAGGTCCTTTCTTCTGAGGAGCGGCTGGTGGGTTTGCACTGCCTACCTTTTGGTTAGCAGCCAAGCGCCTAACCATGGCACCACCAGGGCTCGTTGTGGTCAACATAGTACTGTTCTGTTTTGGGTGCTCATTCTCCGCTCCTGCTGCTCTAACCATAACCAACCCATTCTACAAGAAGCTAGTAGAAGTTGAAGTGTTTATTCACATTTTATATTTTAAAAAACCAATATGTAAAAGAAAGGCATATTTTCCCTTCCTGAAACCATAAACCGTATGCCAACAAAGCTCCTGTTTAACCTGCTTCCTAAGATTAAGAGGGTTTCTTATGCAGACAATTGGGTCGCACCTTTTCTTGGAGGACCATGTGCTTCGGCTTTAACAGGACACATTCCACAGGTGATGCTGCATTTAAACCAGTTGCCATTGAGTCGTTTCTGACTCAGTGGCAACCCCATGTGTATCAGAGTATAACTGTGCTTCACAGGGTTTTCAATGGCTGATTTTTCAAAAGTAGATTGCCAGGCCTTTCTTCTGATGCACCTCTGAGTGGGCACAAACCCTCAACATTTTGGTTAACAGCTGAGCACGTTAACCATTTGTCCCACCGAGGGACCCTAATGTTGTATTTACAGGAGCAATATATTTTCTTCCAGGACAACCCAAAGAATAGAAATATTAATCTCTTTGACAAGCCCTTACTATCATATTGTGCTATATTTGGAAAATCAGATTTCAGAGCAGAAGCAATAATTTTAAATTCAAGGTGAGAATCCCAAAGAATAATAAAAAAGGATCAGTGAGGAGAATCTGAAAGAGTGGTACTTATTAAAATGAGAATCTTTATGGGGATGATGCACGTAAAATCATAGGTCAAGAATGTGTATGCCACACATTGAAATGGCCAGTTAGTTTCATCTTTTCCTAACGTGTTAAAAATTCAATCCACCTGCTCATTAAAAATGTCCAGAAAAGCAAGACAACTTTTGGGAGCATTAAGGAAATTATAGATGCATCATAATGAAGTCAGAGCAAAGTTGAAGTGATTTTTATTGAAGTCTCTTAGACTAGGAATTCTTAACCGGAGGCCCATGCTAGAATCATCTGGAGAGAGCTTTTCAAGATGTACACACCGGTTTCCACTCCAAGTCATATTCATTCAAGTCTGAGATGGAACTCACTCATATGGATTTTGAAAATCTCCCCAAGTGGTTTTTAGGACAACCCTGGCTAAGAAGAGAAAGTATTTTCTACCTTGTGATTATATACCTGTCACCTTCCGTACTAGATTACAAACTCCCTTGACAGGAGTGTGTCATATTGCTAAGTGGGTAATACAGTAATTCAGCTAGACTGGAAGCCCCAGGAAGGAAAAGTGTGTGCTTGTTTTGTTTATTATTGTAATCCCCTATCCCCCTCAGCTAGAAGAGTGCCTGGCCTATGGTTTGTGCACAAGGAATGTAATAAATAATGAATATTAGGAAATTAATTATATACGTATGGAATTGAATTGATTTTCCTCTGTTATTATTAGTATTGATTTTTATCTACATAGTGGGTTATCAAATGTTTGCTGAATGAACACACTGAGTTTTGAAGGATATTGTTGTTAGGTGCCCTAGAGTTGGTTCTGAGTCATAGTGACCCTATGTACAACAGAACAAAACACTGCCTGGTCCTGCACAGTCCTCACAATCATTGCTGTGTTTGAGCCCATTGTTGCAGCCACTGTGTCAGTCCATCTCACTGAGGGTCTTCCTCTTTTTCGCTGAACTTCTATTTTAGTAAGCAGATGTCCTTCTCCAGGGACTGGTACCTCCTGATAACATGTCCAAATTACCTAAGATGAAATCACACCATCCTCACTTCTAATAAGCATTCTGCCTCTACTTTTTTAAGACAGATTTGTTTGTTTTTCTGGCAGTCCATGGTGTATTCAGTGTTCTTTGCCAACAGTATAATTTAAATGCATCAGTTCTTCTTCAGTCTTCCTTATTCATTGTTAGCTTTCAAATGCTTATCAGGCAATTGAAAATACCATGGCTTGGACAAGCGAACCTTAGTCCTCAGAGTGATATCTTTGCTTTTAACACTTTAAAGTGGTCTTTTGCAGCAGATTTGCCCAATGTAATATGTCATTTGATTTCTTGACTTCTTCTTCCATGGACATTGATTGTGGATCCTAGTAAAATGAAATCCTTGACATCAATCTTTTCTCTGTTTATCGTGATGTTGCTTATTGGTCCAGTTGTAAGGGTTTTTGTTTTCTTTATGTTGAGGTGTAATCCATACTGAAGGCTGTACTCTTTGATCTTTTTCAGTAAATGCTTCAAGTCCTCTTCACTTTCAGCAAGCATGACTGTGTCACATACTTATCAACAAAGGCTGTTAATGAGTCTTCCTCCAATCCTGATGCTGCATTCTTCTTCATATAGTGCAGCTTCTCAGATTATTTACTCAGCATACAGATTGAATAAGTATGGTGAAAGCATACAGCTCTGATGCACACCCTTTCTGATTTTAAATCACAGTATTCTGTTGTTCTGTTAGAATGACTGCCTCTTGGTCTATGTTCAGGTTCTAAATGAGCACAATTAAGTGTGCTGGAAATTCCATTCTTTGCAATGTTATCCATAATTTGTTATGATCCCCACAGTTGAATGCCTTTGCATAGTCAATAAAACACAGGTAAACATCTTTCTGGTATTCTCTGCTTTCAGCCAAGATCCATCTGACATCAGCAATGATATCCCTGGTTCCACATCCTCTTCTGAATCTGGCTTGAATTTCTGGCAGTTCCCTGACACTACATTGCTGCAATAGTTTTTAAATTATTTTCAGAAAAATTTTACTCTACGTTAATGGTATTGTTTGATAATTTCCACATTCTGTTGGATTACCTTTCTTTGGAATGGGCATGTATATTGATCTCTTTCAGTCAGTTGCCCAGGTAGCTGTCTTCTAAATTTCTTGGCATAGATAAGTGAGCACTTCCAGCATTGCATCCGTTTGTTGAAATATTTTAATTGTTATTCTGTCAATTCCTGAAGCCTTGTTTTTCGACAATGCTTTCAGTTAGCTTGGACTTCTTTCTTCAGTACCATAGGTTCTTGATCATATGCTACCTCCTGAAATGGTTGAAAGTCAATCAATTCTTTTTGGTACAGTGACTCTGTGTATTCCTTCCGTCTTCTTTTGATGCTTCCTGCATTGTTCAATATTTTGCCCATAGAGTCCTTCAGTATTGCAACTTGAGGCTTGAATTGTTTCTTCAGTTCTTTCAGTTTGAGAAATGCCAAGTCTGTTCCTCCATTTTGAATTTTTAACTCCAGGTCTTTGCACATTTCATTATAATACTTTACTTTGTCTTCTCAGGTTGCCCTTTGAAATCTTATGTTCCGCTCTCTTCTTCATTTCTTCCATTCACTTTAGCTACTCTACGTTCAAAAGCAAGTTTCAGAGTCTCTTCTGACATTCATTTTGGTCTTTTTTTCTTTCCTATCTTTTTAATGACCTCTTGCTTTCTTCATGTATGATGTCATTCCATAACTCGTCTGGTTTTTGGTCATTAGTGTTCAATGCATCAAGTCTATTCTTGAGATGGTCTCTAAATGCAGGTGGGATATACCCAATGTCATACTTTGGCTCTCATGGACTTGTTCTAATTTTCTTCAACTTCAACTTGAACTTACATATGAGCAATTGATGGTCTGTTCTGTAGTCAGCCCCTGGCCTTGTTCTGACTGATGATATTGAGCTTTTTGTGCATTTGTCGTACTGTGGTGGCTTGCATGTTTCGTGATGCTAGAAGCTATGCGACCGCTATTTCAAACATTAGCAGGGTCACCCATGTTGGACAGGTTTCAGCAGAGCTTCCAGACTAAGACACACTAGGAAGAAGGAATTGGAAGCCTACTTTTCAAAAAACTGGCCTATGAAAACCTTACGGATAACAGCAGAACATCGTCTAATATACTGCTGGAAGATGAGGCCCTTAGGTTGGAAGGCACTCAAAATACAATTGGGGAAGAGCTCCCTCCTCAAAGTAAAGTCAACCTTAATGACGTTGATAGAGTAAAGTTTTCAGGACCTTCATTTGCTGATGTGGCACGACTCAAAATGAGAAGAAACAGCTGCAAACATCTATAATAATTGGAATGTAGAATGTACAAAGTATGAGTCCAGGAAAATTGAAAGTTATCAAAAATGAAGTGAGGCTCTTGAAGATAGATATCCTAGGCATTAGCAAGCTGAAGAGGACTGGTATTGGCCATTTTGAATCAGACAATCATATGGTCTACTATGCCGTGAAAGACAAATTGAAGAGGAAACGTGTCATATTCATTGTCAAAAAAGAACATTTCAAGATCTGTCCTGAAGTACAACACTATTAGTGATAGGATAATATCCACTTGTGTACAAGAAAGACCAATTTATACAACTGTTATTCAATTCACACACCAACCACTGATGCCAAAGATGTAGAAATTGAAGATTTTTACCTACTTCTGCGGTTTGAAATTGATCAAACATACGATCAAAATGCATTGATAATTACTGGTGATTGGAATGCAAAAGTTGGAAGCAAAAAGAAGGATCAGTGATTGGAAAATATGACCTTGGTGATAGAAATGATGCCAGAGAGCACATGATAGAATTTTGCAAGACCAACAACCTATTCACCAGAAAATACCTTTTCTCAACAACATAAATGACGACTATACATGTAGACCTCGACAGATGGAATTTGAAGGATAAACCAGGAGTTATTTTAAGGGGCTTTTGAGTGGTGTTTGGAGAAATCAGTCTCATTATTGTGTATTTGTTTCTTCTTTTGGGCCTTTTGTAAAATATATCTTTGTTTTATACTGGACATCCTGTGAACAGCTCAATTATACCTGATTTCAAAAACTTAGGAATCAAAGAAGTAATCCAAAGTTAAAAAAAACAAGCAGATATAGTTAATCATATGTTTCCAAGTACCTTCTCAAATGGCATTGTTAATGGATCTTACCTCACAAAACTAGCATAACCCATTATTTTTATAACTGATGCATCAAATCTCTTTTTTACCATATGGCTTCTAAGGCCTTATAATTCCAGTCCCATTATGAAGAGACACATATTTTCTAGTAAAGTACATGGAAGGAAATAAAAGCAGCTCCAGTTGTTAAATAATTACAGCAATCAATGTTGGCATAAGTAGGGGATTTATTATAATAGTGTACTTCTTCCATGTTATTCAATACCATTGATAATTGAGAAAACTAACCCAGAATGCTAATCAAATCTGAACTTTTACTTCATATAGACTATCACTCAAGCTCAGATACGGAACAGAGGATTTGAAATGTTCAGCTAGCTACCTTCATATGAATTATATTAACCTGAATAGTTATCATTATCTTTATTAAAGATGCCTGTACTTTTATGTACAGTATATTTGCAATGGACCAAGCTGAGGATGCATAAACCAAATATGTGCTTTGTTTCCATCTTCACCATCGAATTTGCTCCCATAAAGTCTTTCCTAATCCTCCCCTACCTATGATCTTGACTCTGTTTGAACCCACATGACATTGATTTTGTATCTCGCTTATGCACTTAACGTCTGCCTTCTTTTAGACTTTCTACAAATTGTAAACACCTGTAGGGAGGGAGTCTCTCTCATTCATTCTGCATCTCCTGCTATGACAAGCACATCCCAGGTACACAATTATAGCCTTACTGAATTGGTAACTTGTTAACCAGAAATTAATGATAACGTCTTTTAATCCCAAGAATAATTACTTCATTGTCATTGAAGTAAAAAGAGAACATTTAACTTCAAATTTTGAAGTCTTTTAAAAATACATTTTTAGAAGCTGATTTAAAGTAGATCTTTTAGGCTGTCACCAAAGGCATTTATTCAAGTTAAAAAACTGATCTATATCTATATCTATCTATATGTATATGTGTGTGTATATATATACATATATACATGCGTAATTTATATCCCACCTGCTTCCAAAATTAACTGAAGGAGTCATTAAAATAATACCAATTATGGGAACCGTTAAAATACCATTAATCAAACCAGTCACAAAAAGTTTTAGGCCTCAACTCATCTCAGTATTTTTAAATTATAGGTCAAAGCATTGATCACACTTACGCGTGCCATTATCTCCACACAAAGTAGAGTTTTGAGAGGTTTATTTGTTAAATATTTTAAACTAGTTGCTAGTATATCATATGATTCTATGTCAAACATAGAATTCTATACTATTTTTAATATACATCATTAATTTACACTGTTCTTTTAAATGCTATGAACTATACAGCACATTTAAACATTTCTATATATATGCGTATATATACACACATGTATATATGCATATATACATACACATACACACATGCATATATATACATATATATACTCAGAGGTGAAAATTATCTTAATTGCTAGCTTTGAATGAGTTTAAAAATGGAGAATTCCAAGGAGTTGGGAAATCTACCAAACATTTTACCATCTCAGCAAAGCCATAATAACAAGAATTATAACCTGTTCCCATTTTTCTTTAAAAGGTGACTCAAGATGAGGACTCCAAGGAAACAACAGTATTCTGTTTTAAGAGAGAAACACTAGGTAAATGGAGACAAAAGAAGAGTGAAAACTCCAGGGACAAAAGTCTCCCACATTTCCTCCATCTAAAGTACACTTACCAAATTGCATGATTCCAATTACCTCTTACAATTAACTTGTCCAAAGGGGTTATGTGTTAGACGCTTAACTTTCCACCTAGGTATGGTGAAATGTATGGTGCATCTGGAACATCTCATTTCTATTGAAAATGAAACATTTGGACACATCAGTACAAGATGGATCTTGCTAAATATGGGAACATGTTTACTCAAGTGGGTTCAATCATAACTTCTACTCTTGAAATAAAATTTCAATCTAGCTTACAAAACTAAAAAATGGTTTTAGAGTTTTCTTTAAGGAAAATTTTCTCACAAAAAGAATTGTAGTTCATTTCAAAATATTGGATAATTAGATCTCATGCCTTTATACTTAATGTGATGGAAATGATTTGAGGTAGGATTGTAGTAGGATTTAATTAATGAATTCTCATTAAAATTATAGGTAAGCAGTCATATTATACAAAGCAGAAAAATCCTGTTTGTTCAATTAAGAAAATTATGCAATGGAATAAAAATAAAGGAATTAGACAAGCTTTTTTGATGTTGATACTCTGAAATGACAACAATATGAAGGCTGCCCATCAGCTTTTAGAAGGCACACGTGCAATAAAAGAACTTTGTGTCATCCAAAAAGAAATCCATAAGTGATATGAAATCCATTAATAATGATGGCGAACAGTGAAAGCTAAGGGCTTTAAAAAAAAAAATCAATGTAATACCGAAAGGTCAATAATTAAAGCAAAGAGGAGAAGATAAAGGGGCAAGGAAACTAGAGTACTGGAAATGGAACGACCAGAAGACAATTAAAGAGAATATTGACACATTGTGAAAAATGAAACTAATCTCTGAACAATTTGTATGTTGTTGTTGTTGTTAGGTGCCATCGAGTCGGTTCCAACTCATGGCGACTATCATGGATTGAATTATGTCCCTCCAAAAAATGTGTGTATCAGTTTGGCTGGGCCATGATTCCCAGTATGTGTAGTTGTCCTCCATTTTGTGATTGTAGTTTTATGTTAAAGAGGATTAGGGTGGAAGTGTATAATACCCTTACTAAGGTCACAGCCCTGATCCAATGTAAAGGCAGTTACGCTGGGATATGGCCTGCACCACCTTTTATCTTACAAGAGAGGAAAGGGAAGTGAGCAGACAGTGGGGGACCTCATACCACCAAGAAAGCAGTGCCAGGAGCAGAGCACGTCCTTTGGACCTGGGGTCCCTGAGTGGAGAAGCTCCTAGTCCAGGGGAAGATTGATGAGAAGGCCGACAGAGAAAGAAAGCCTACCCTCAGAGCTGATGTCCTGAATTTGGACTCAGCCTACTTTACTATGAAGAAATAAAATTCTCTTTGTTAAAGCCATCCACTTGTGGTATTTCTGTTATAGCAGTATTAGATGACTAAAACAGCAACCCTGTGTAAAGCAGAATGAAACACTGCCCAGTCCTACGCCATCCTCACAATCGCTGTTATGCTTGAGCCCACTGTTGCAGCCACTGTGTCAATCCATCTTGTTGAGGGTCTTCCTCTTTTTCATTGGCCCTCTACTTTACAAAGCATGATGTCCTTCTCTGGGGACTGACCCCTCCTGATTACATGTCCAAAGTACGTGAGACATAGTCTCAACATCCTTGCTTCTAAGGAGCTTTTTGGTAGTACTTTTAAAACAGATTTGTTCTTTCTTTTGATAGTTCATGGTATATTCAATATTCTTCGCCAGCACCACAATTCAAAGGCGTCAATTCTTCTTCGGTCTTCCTTATTCATCGTCCAGCTTTCATATGCACATGAGGTGATTGAAAACATCATGACTTGGGTCAGGTGCACCATAGTCTTCAAGGTGACATCTTTGCTTTTCAACACTTTAAAGAGGTCTTTTGCAGCAGATTTGCCCAATGCAGTGTGTCTTTTGAGTTCTTGATAGCTGCTTCCATGTAAAATGAAATCCTTGACAACTACAATATTTTCTCCATTTATCATGATGTTGCTTATTGGTCCAGCTGTGAGGGTTTTTGTTTTCTTTATGTTGAGGTGTAATCCATACTGAAGGCTGTGGTCTTTGATCTTCAGTAAGTGCTTCAAGTCCTCTGCACTTTCAACAAGCAAGCTTGTGTCATCTGCATAATGCAGGTTATTAATGAGTCTTCCTCCAATTCTGATGCCACATTCTTTTTCATATAATCCACCTTCTCGGATTATTTGTTCATCATACAGATTGAAGAAGTATGGTGAAAGAATGCAACCCTGACACACACCTTTCCTGATTTTAAACCACAGAGTACCCCCTTGTTCTGTTTGAATGACTGCCTCTTGATCTATGTACAGGTTCCTCATGAGCACAATTAAGTGTTCTAGAATTCCCATTATTCATAATGTTTTCCATAATTTGTTATGATCCACAGAGTCAAATGCCTTTTCATAGTCAGTAAAACACAGGTAAACATCTTTCTGGTGTTCTCTGCTTTCAGCCAAGATCCATCTGACATCAGCAATGATATCCCTGGTTCCACATCCTCTTCTGAATCCAGCTTGAATTTCTGGCAGTTCCCTGTCCATATACTGCTGCAGCCACTTTTGAATGATCTTCAGCAAAATTTTACTTGCATGTGATATTAATGATATTGTTCGATAATTTCCACATTCGGTTGGATCAGCTTTCTTGGGAATAGGCATAAATACAGATTTCTTCCAGTCGCTTGGGCAAGGAGCTGTCTTCCAAATTTCTTGGCATAGACAAGTGAGCACTTCAGGTGCTGCATCCGTTTGTTGAAACATTTCAGTTGGTATTCCCGTCAATCCTGGAGCCTTGTTTTTTCCCAGTGCCTTCAGAGCAGCTTGGAATTCTACCTTCAGTACCATTGGTTCCTGATCATATGCTACCTACTGAAATGGCTGAATGTTGACCAATTCTTTTTGGTATAATGACTCTGTGTATTCCTTCTATCTTCTTTTAATGCTTCCTGCGTCGTTTAAGATTTTTCCCACAGAATCCTTCAATATTGCAACTTGAGGCTTGAATTTTTTCTTCAGTTCTTTCAACTTGAGCAATGCCAAGCTTATTCTTCCCTTTTGGTTTTGTACCTCCAGGTCTTTGCACATGTCATTATAATACTTTGTCTTCTCAAGCTGCTCTTCGAAATCTTCTATTCAGCTCTTTTACTTCATCATTTCTTCCTTTTGCTTTAGCTACTCGATGTTCAAGAGCCAGTTTCAGAGTCTTTTCTGCATCCATTTTCATCTTTCCTTTCTTTCCTGTCTTTTTTAATGACCTTTTGCTTTCTTCATGTATGATATCCTTGATGATATTCCACAGCTCATCTGGTCTTCGGTCATTTGTGTTCAACGTGTCAAATCTGTTCTTGAGATGGTCTCTAAATTCAGGTGGGATATGTTTAAGGTCATACTTTGGCTCTCGTGGACTTGTTCTAATTTTCTTCAGTTTCAACTTGAACTTGCATATGAGCAATTGATGACGTGTTCCTCAGTCGGCCCTTGGCCTTGTTCTGACTGATGATATTGAGATTTTCCATCATCTCTTTCCACTAACGTAGTGGATTTGATTCCTGTGTATTCCATCTGGCAAGGTCCACATGTATAGTCACTGTTTATGTTGGTGTAAAAAGGTATTTGCAATGAAGAAGTCATTGGTCTTGCAAAATTCTATCATGTGATCTCCAGCATCGTTTCTGTCACCAAGGCCATATTTTCCAACTACCAATCCTTCTTCTTTGCCTCTAATTTTCACATTCCAATCACCAGTAATTATCAGTGCATCCTGATTGCATGTTTGATCAATTTCAGACTGCAGAAGTTGGTAAAAATCTTCAATTTCTTCATCTTTGGCCTTAGTGGTTGGTGCATAAATTTGAATAATAATTGTATTAACTGGTCTTCCTTGTAGGCTTATGGATATTATCCTATCACTGACAGCATTGTACTTCACGATAGATCTTGAAATGTTGTTTTTGACAATGAATGCAATGCCAATCCTCTTCCAGTTGTCATTCCTGGCATAGTAGACCATACGATTATCTGATTCAAAATGGCCAATACCAGTCCATTTCAGCTCACTAATGCCTAGGATATCAATGTTTGTGCGTTCCATTTCATTTTTTACTATTTCCAATTTTCCTAGTTCATACTTCATACATTCCACTTTCCGATTATTAATGGATGTTTGCAGCTGTTTCTTCTCATTTTGAGTTGTGCCACATCAGCAGATGAAGGTCCTGAAAGCTTGACTCCATTCCTGTTATTTAGCTCGACTCTACTTTGAGGAGGCAGCTCTCCCCCAGTTGTATTTTGAATGCCTTCCAACCTGAGAGGTTCATCTTTTGGCACTGTATCAGACAATGTTCTGCTGCTATTCATAAGGTTTTCGCTGGCTAATTCTTTTCAGAAGTAGACCACTGGACCCCTCTTCCTAGTCTGTCTTAGTCTGGAAGTTCAGCTGAAGCCTGCCCACTATGAGTGACCCTGCTGGTATTTGAATACCAGTGGCATAGCTTCCAGCATCACAGCAACACACAAGCCCTTACCATAGGAAATCGTCAAATGGGAACCTAATTTGCTGTGTTGACTTTCACCAAAAACAATAAAACCTTATTAAAAAAAAAAAAAAACCTACAGATTTTGTGTTCAAAGCAGATGATGCTTCATCAAACCTTGGAAAATAATCTCAAGTCTTCTTTTAACATATAAGATGGAGTCACTGCCAAAGGGGAGGGACTGTAATAGCCTGGAACGGAGAAAGAGAAAGATCTGCTTGTGGACAAGAAAGACGCCTGATGTTCTATGACTTCTCTCTAATGGCTACCAACTTGGCGTGGTTGTGGGTAATTCAGTAAACTAGTATGCCTATTCTTAACCAAGAAAAAAAGTCTTTTATCTAATATATCTTAGTACAGTGCTGATCTGCCTATAAGGATTTAAACAAAGATCAGAATTAAATGGGATTGCAGGCTTCTCCAAGGCAGTTATGGACAAGAACAGTTTGGAAATATTGCCTAAAAAGCAGACTCATTGTAGCCTAGGGAATGAAAATAAGGTCCGTGAAAACACTTAAAACATTAGAACCAGGCAGAGTTTTCTACTTGTAAATAAAGACTTCTGTTGTGTGCGGAAGGAATCCTGGCGGTGCAGTGGTTAAGCTCTCGGCTGCTAACTGACAGGTCAATGTTTCAAACCCACCAGCCACTCCACGGGAGAAAGATGTGGCAGACTCCTTCTGTAAAGATTTACAGCCTTGGAAACCCTATGGGGCAGTTTTACTCTGTTCTACAGGGTCGCTGTGAGTCGGAATTGACAGCAGTGGGTTTAATTCTGGTTTGGTTGGGTACAGACTGGATTTACTAAGCCAGTAGTTTTAGTTTTCTTGTAGGGGGCAAGGGAAAACAGCAGAAAGGGAAAGAACAGAGGGGGATTTTGACAAAGAATATTTATATTTAGTATTTCTCCTCCAACTACTCTCCTTCAGCTAGCACTCACTCCATCACCTTCCACAGCTCATGCAAGGTCTCCCAAGTCTGCCCCAAGTGTCGCTTCTTCTTCTGTGCCAATCTTCTTGCTTTCTGTGACACAGACATCTTGAAAAATTTCTACCCTTTTCCACACATCTTTCTCTGCATCTGGTATACTTTTTTGTGGCTAACTTTAAAACACAATACCACTTACAGAAGTTTAACCACCAAACAAATAAAGGACAATTTTTAGAGATTGGCCTAGAATGTGCCAAACAATAATTATATGAGAAAGTGAGGAAAGGACAACCCATTCTCCTTGATTGATGAACTTGCAATCTTGTGCAGAACACAAGTGGTGGGTGAATCAGAGCTGAAGTATGAACTAATGTATATGAGCCTTAGTTCATATGAACCGATTTATTTATGAATAGATTAGCCCAGCCCCAAGGAACTCAGAAAAAAAAGCCTCCCTTGGGCCCCAAGATTGGCCAAGCCACTCTTCCCTAGTATTGGTTCAGCCAGTGCCGTACTAACCACTCTTTTAGGCCTCCTAAATTTAGCACTCATATCCACAGGCCCAACCTGTTATTGTGCACCTGTTCCTTTGAGTTGAACCAGAGTTGCCTCAGAAGAAAGGCCTGGCAATCTACTTTTGAAAATTCAGCCACTGAAAACCCTATGGCGCACAGTTCTACTCTGCCACACATGGAGTCATCATGAGTCAGAATTAGCTTAATGGCAACTGATGTTTTTGGTTCCTATCTGATCTGATGAGTCCAGTCTTCTACTTTGAAACTGTAATCAGTGTTACCATTTATTGAGTATCTGCTATATACCTGGTAAACTGTTAGATGTGTTACATATATCTACCATAATCCTTGTAATAGAATTATAAAGTGTATATTACTATCCCCAATTTACGGATGAGGAAAAGGAGACTTGGAGAGATGAAATCATTTGCCTGAAGTTACAAATGTGCTGAGAATCAAAGCAAATCAGTCTGGCTCCAAAGCCAACATTAATTTTACCAAACCTCACACTACGGTTCCTTGACATGCTTCCCAAAGCCCTCCACGATTCTGCTGCTACCTGCTTTCCAGCTGCATCTCTGGCCCTCCTCACCTTCTACTCAATGCTACAGCAGTAGTTAAAGACTTGTAGTCCACCCTCATCATCTTCAGTGTTTTTATTCCTGCTCTTTCTTCTGTCCAAAATACCACTCTGCAATCTAACTTGGCATCTACTTGTGTCTTTCAAGATGTGGGATTCCTAAGGGAGGACTCCCTGATATCCACCGCCACCCCCCACCCCCCACATCCACCCAGAAGTCTATGCCCTTTCTCATTCTGTGCCGTCAGAATGAGCAATTTTAGGTGTCCTCCCACCTATGGAGCTGTGGTGGCGCAGTGGTTAAGCATTCAGCTGCTAACGGAAAGGTCGGCAGTTCAAATCCACCAGCTGCTCCTTGGGAACCCTGTGGGGCAGCTCTACTGTGTCCTATAGGGTTTTTATGAGTCAAAATTGACTTGACAGCAATAGGTTTTTGTCTCCCACCTACATAGTGAACCTCACATCTCCTATGCCCAGCACAGTGCTTGGCATAGGCAGAAACTCTGAAAGTGCTTCTTGAATGGAACTCATTTGAAACTTTAGAGGTGCTTTCCCATTGGCGTGTGTGTGTGTGTGTGTGTGTGTGTGTGTGTGAGAGAGAGAGAGAGAGAGAGAGAGAGAGAGAGAGAGAGACAAAGACAGAGGGAGACAAAGACAGAGACAGACATAAACACACGCACACGGAGACTATGTTTTAATCTTCCAAACTAGATTTCACATTTTGTAATAGGGACAGTGCCTTCTACTTTTATTATTGCTGTTCTTTCTTAAAGCCTCTTGTCTACTAAAGACAACAAAGAGAATGGTCTTGTGTTCTTGTCAGTGCTAAATACACCCAGTAAGGTGAACTATACATAAGAGAAAGGCAGTGGGGGTGGGGGAAAGATGGCAACAAATTTGTGTCTTTTTTTTTTCCTATATTGCCTGTTTATATCCTTTGCTCATTTTCTACTGGGATATTGATAGTTTTCAAATTGATTTATAAAAGCTCTTTCTATATTATAAATAGTAATTCTTGTTCATGAAATGTTTTAGTTATTCATTTTTTTATTTTTAATTTTATTTACAGTGCTCTTTGATTCCTCCCTCTTTCATTTTAAAGTATAGGCCTTTATGAAATTTTGA
Organism: Dugong dugon; assembly: GCA_030035585.1. Taxonomy (NCBI): domain Eukaryota; kingdom Metazoa; phylum Chordata; class Mammalia; order Sirenia; family Dugongidae; genus Dugong; species Dugong dugon. The sequence goes on from CM057464.1 coordinate 158,596,690, forward strand.
AAGAAATGTACATGGGTGGTAGATTTTCAAAACCGTTGCTAATACAACAAAGTCTTTCTGTTGTCTTCACATACACGCTTGAATACAACCATCTGAGTATATCATTCTTTGTTAACATTCTATTAACATCAAAACTCTGGTTGTTTCCTAAGTGACTTCTGGGATTCAATATTGTATACAATTCTTTGTTAACACCCTTTTAAGCCTCAAAATTCTAGCTATTTCCCTATTTGACTTTGAGAATGTAATGTTGTAGACAAGCTGTCTAAAGTTAGTCTGAGATTGCTTTTTATAGCTAACTTTTTCCCCACATCTCCAGGTTTTTATGAAAATATTTTCTTTCTCTTTTGTCATGGAAAACCTCTGCCAGATAGCTTGTGAGCCTGAATGCTTCTCTTTCTCATTTTTAAAATTTTAATATTTTTAGGGCATGGTGAGCATGTTTAATCTGAACAGATGTATCTTTTTAGATAGAGATGTTTCTTTAGCTATGCCTTGATCACTGCCCCTTTGTATTTCCTCTTTAGGAGCACTGGTAAACCTTAGGTTGGAGTTTTAGTATTTTCTCCGCCATATTTGCCACCTTAGTTTCCAATTCTCTTTATTCTGTTTCTCTACATTCTTTCAACGTTTCTTATATTTTTTCTATGTCTCCGATTCAGTTTTCTACAGTACTAGTTCTAGTCTTTATTCTTTCCATTGAGAATTCAGATTTTTTTATTGCATCTCCAGCATCCTTTTAATTCTACTCTGTTTCACTCAGTTCTCTTCGTCTTGCTTCTCGTCCTGATGTTTTCTGCCTTCTCTGGCTCCTCATGCCTCTCTGCTCCTATTTTTTGGAAGGCATGTCTGCTTGCTGCCTGTTTCAGGAGGCAAATTTTTTCTGATTTTCTTTTAAGCTGTGACAATAATTATTTTTTCTTTTGTATCTTCAGGATGATTTCCTCATTCTACATATATATATATATATACTTTTTTTTTTCTCCCAAAATACTCATGTAGGGGATAGCCTGCCATACTCAGTATTGCCAATTGATAGGCTGTTTGGCTGATCCCAGACCTTCTCACAGTTAGTTTTGGTATTGGTAGTGGGAGATTTTTCTAGCCCCATTTCCAGTGTCTAAAAACCAAAAAACCAAATCCATTGCCATCAAGTCAATTCCAACTTACAGTGACCCTATAGGACAGAGCAGAATTGCCCCATAGGGTTTCCAAGGAGTGGCTGGTAGATTCAAACTGCTGACCTTTTGGTTAACAGCTGTAGGTCTTAACCACTGTGCCTCTAGGGCTCCTTCAAGTATCTAGGTAGCATTAATCTGGATTAGTTATGTTAGATCGATGCAATATCATCTATTCTCAATATCCGGTTCTTTGACACGGTAAATATGAAGGCTATTGGCTCTTCTGAAAGCTTTACTAATTTTTTTTTTTTTCCCAAAGCTTTTTGGATGCCACAGGCCATGTAGCCCCAGTGGCTAGAGCAGGGAGAATAAGACCTTGGACCTGCACTTAGGACTGCTGGGAACATTTATCAAGGAAACTAAAGTGGCAGCCCCTGCCAGTGTCTCCAACTCAACCTTAGGGGGTGACCTCTTGCCAGTAAAGAATGCTTCTCTTAAGGAAGAAGCAGAATGAGGCAATTCAAAAATGAGAAAACTCTACATTCATACATAGCTTCACCAATAGATTTAAATTTACAGGGCTAGTTAAATAACAGGTAATGATACCTATTCAGGAGCATAATAAACCTATAAATTCTCCTGTGACTGTGAAACAGATGACTGCTGAAACTGACTGTAGTTCATATGGGATCTTTTGTTAGAGGGGAATAGTGATTATACATAAAGGGACTCTTTAAGTCTGAATTTGAAAATGCTTTCAATAGCTGGCAGTTCACAGCCTGTCTTCATAGTAGATGTTCAATAAATTTTTTTAATAAATGAACGAATGAGTAGAGACCATTTCTTTGCAAGAAAAAAATCTGAAACAGGTGGGGAGCTATAGTGGGGATGGCAGTACTTTCTTCTTTCTCTCCCCTAGAGGTAGCCTCTGTGAGCTATGCGAAGTCGGGCACACAGCATTGAGAAAGCCTCAAGTGAAAGGGACAAGCTCTAACTTAATACCCAGGAGCATTTTCTAAGCCTCCAATTGGCTCCACTATCTTTTCAGTTTCAATGAACAATGCTCAGCTTATTGTATCTACAGCCATTTGATAACCTCTGCAGTGCAGAAAATCCCTAATTTCATGGACAGTCACCTCAGTGCTTGGGGTATGACAAGGGAGAAGTGCAAAGAAACATTTTTTTATTGCACATCCTATTGTCCTGAACTGAGCAAGAAACTAGAAAGCAGAATGCCTCGGTTCTAATTTGACACTGTCTGACTTTGGGGACGTTTCTGAATCTCTCTGAGTTTCAGTGTCCATGTCTGGAAAATGGAGGAACTGAGCAAGACCGTCTCTAAAGACACTTTGGCTGTAACACCCTACGGCTCCCTTTTCAAGTAAAGAGGACACCATTCCCTTAACTGGGCACTAAGAAGTTTTATACTGCAAATGTGCTTCTCAGAGCTCCACAGGTGTTTGTTTAGAAGTAAACAGGAAAATTGCTTATGATGCTGCTTGCCTTACTGTAGTTTGAGATTAAAAGGGTGCATTTTTTTAAATATGTTCAGTTTTCAAAAGACTTGCTGGAGGAAGTCGGCCAATTTCTGCCCACACAACTTCCAAGTGACGTCAATGGGAGCAGAGAACACAGATCTCTAGGCAAGTTTTGGCTCATTATGTGAGGATTTTTTTTTTTTTTCTTTTTTAAAAGAACAACTGCAAAAATGATTCCTCTCAACTCAAATTACACAATTTGTTCTTCTCTGTGCCCTGAGTCAGCAATAGACTTAATGTGGAAAATAAAGCTAGATCTGCTTTTTACACATCAAATAAAATAGGACATAGTTACATGAAACACTGGATGTTTGAGACTTGTAAGCACTCTGTAACCAATGCTGTCTAGCCACAGCCCACTACTAAATTCAATATAAAATGCTGATAAATGGACAACTTACCTAATTATTCTTCATTTAATCCTAGATTTGATCGCCCATCCTGTTATTGATGTTGTATAGCTTGGCCTATGGTCTAACCCTCTAAATTATCTTTAAAAGAATTGCCTGGCAAGAAAAAATAATTTGTATTTTGTCCTCAGCTCAGCTTTATATGATAAAGTCAAATAGATCTAGTAACTGTATTCTACTGAATAGAAATATAACTCATTAATAAGAATAATTAATAGTCATGTAGCTCTTATGTGTGATAGACACATACTGACTCAATCCTCACAGGAACCTTGTAAGTCTGGTGTTGTTATTCTCAGTTTTACTGATTAGAAAAGCCTCCTGGAAAACAGAGGTTCAGAGAAGTTAAATAATTTGTCCAAAGTCACGTGGTGGCATTTGGATTCTGACCCAAGCAGTCTGATTTCAGAATCTGTATTCCTAACCACTGTGTTATCTAGATGATAATTTGTTTATGTATCCATTCAAAACGAATTTTCAGAGAGGGACTCTACTACTCCTGGGAAGCGTCCCCAGTCCCCAAACCCCGTTCCCTCCTGACCACCACCTTACTCTGACCACTAAATCAATCCTCTCCCTACTTCCTGCCAAACTGTTCCAGGCTCTAAGTAGAGTCTGTTTATTAAGTAATGTGGTGTAATGACATAGCAACAAAGTAAGTAGACAGGGGAGGGAATTCAGATTTATTGTGTACCTACTGTGGGCCAGACACTGTACTCGACTGCTCACATTTATTTAATCCTGACAAAGCTGAATGAGATGAGGCTGTCAGTGACACTTTACTGATGATGGAACTGAGTTTTAGGGAGGTTGCCAGTTGCCAAAGATCACACAGCTGGTAAAGTGGTAAGGTTCAATTCTAACCTGGGTGTTTATGTTTCCACCACCTGTGCTTTCTTCACTACAACACGCTGTCTCCAAGGAGTATTATTATGTATTGAATTGTATCCCCCAAAAAATATGTGTATCAGTTTGGCTAGGCCATGATTCCCAGTATTGTGTGATTGTCCACCTTTCTGTCATCTAATGTGATTTTTCTATGTGTTGTAAATCCTACCTCTGTGATGTTAATGAGGTGGGATTGGTGGCAGTTATGTTAATGAGGCAGGACTCAATCTACAAGATTAGGTTGTGTCTTAGATCAATCTCTTTTGAGATATAAAAGAAAGAAGTGAGCAGTCAGACATGGGTACCTCATACCACCGAGAAAGCAGTGCTGGAAGCGGAGTGTGTCCTTTGGACCCGGGGTCCCTGTGCCTGAGAAGCTCCTAGACCAGAGGAAGATTGATAACAAGGACCTTCCCCCGGAGCTGATAGAGAGAGGAAGCCTTCCCCTGGAGCTGGCACCCTGGATTCAGACTTCTAACCTCCTAGACCGTGAGAAAATAAATTTTTCTTTGTTAAAGCCATCCACTTGTGGTATTTCTGTCATAGCAGCACTAGATAGCCTAAGACAAGTATGCACAAACAAAATAAAGTTTGGGGTCTTAGCTAGAACGGGGGCATGCAAAGGTACTATTATATATATACAAAGTGCTTTCAGAGCTTGGAGGTGGGAGAGCTTCACTTTGCCTAGAAGAGTCAGGAAGGCTTCACAGAAGTATTGGCATCAAGTCAGACTATCTAGTGTCTAGCACATGGTAAGTGGTCAATAAACACTTGGAGAATAAAGAATGAACTGCTTTGTCTCATATGAGATTTCTATTTCCTTCATATAGGTCAAACTAGTAACATGCATTAGTTAACCTAAGGAAAACCTCTTCATTAGATATACATACACTATTTCAAACATATGATTGCTGAAATACAAATTTTTTTTTATTACCTAAAACTTTGAGTTTAAGGAAATTTCTGTACAAAGAAAATCACATTAGTTGGTAGTACCAATGGTTTATAGGATACCGCTGTCCATTTTTATTAAACATCTCAAACATACCACCAAAGGAGAAGAGGAAAAACATTTTGGGAGCTATAAGAAGGAATTCTGAGGCACCCCTGATCTTTGGGAAGCTCTTAGATTTTTTTGGGGGGGGTGATAGTGACCAAAAGGAGTTCATCAATTTGAGATTTTCTACTATAGTATCCCATTGTACTCTGCATGGCTCAAATAGTGTTGGGAGGACTTCATTCAATTCTGGGCTCAAAGAGGTACATGGACAAATTGCAATATAATGTTGATTAACAGTAAATATTTGAACTAAACAGCATCAAAATATTAGATTTCTTTTTCAAGCAATTATAACTCAGTTCAGTGTTTTATGTATAAACTCTGGTATCTTTAGAGGAATTTGAAAATTTTTGAGTGAAATTGCAAAGTGCTAAATGAGTTCGTGTACAAATGAAAACTGATGCCCTATATGTGATATTCTAGAAGAACCATTCTATACATATTAAAAGGGGAAATATATGAGAAATATGTATAAAAGCACTGTAAATTTTTAAAAACGAGGTATGATATAATTTAAAGTTATGTCATTTGAAAAGAACACTTTGCCTCAAAAATATTACCAATTAGGCAAGAGGCAGTTTGGGTTTAAATTGTCCTCCTTTCATAGTTTGTTCACATCCCACCAAATGTCTTATTTGTATTCAAATACCACAGGGAATGAGCAAGAAATTGTATGTTTAAATTGGACTTTTTCAAGGCTTTTAAGGCCAGAATATTTGCTTTGCCAGAGACTAAATTATTGCAAAGTGGAGCAAGCACCTGATCTTGTGGTGAGTCAGAGTAAGTAAATATCTCCACCTGGAAATGGAAATGAACGCTCCCAAGACCCTGGAGCACCATTTATTAGCCTGGTGACAGCTGTTTGCTCCTTGGTGGCTCAGCCTGATCATATGTCTTGAGAGTGGAGATCACCTGCTGATTCTCTTTTCCTAGCACATAGATCACATCACTTATTACTTACTCTTTCAAATTGCATCACCTTCCAGTCCACACACAAGTTTTAGTAAATTCAGAAATGCCTAATGGACATTCTGATCTGAGATAACATTTCTAGCCAACTTTCATCCATAAGGGTCTCTATAAACCTTCTTCCCAACCATGCTATGGTCTTCTAATCATGATACTAACTGTACTGTAATATTACATCCATTACTATGATGTAAAGTAACTAACATGTATTGTTGTTGTTGTTCTTGTTGTTGTTGGGTGCCACTGGATCAATTCTGACTCATAGAGACCCCATGTGACAGAATAGAACTGCCCCATAGGAGTTTTTCGGCTGTAATGTTTAGAGAAGCAGATCGCCAGTCTTTTTTACCTCCAGTGAGGCTACTGGGTAGATTTGAACTGCCAGCCTTTCAGTGAGCAACTAAGCACTTAACCGTTGCCCCAGCAGGCCTCCTTTAACACGTATAGAGACGTAATATTACTTTTAATCAAAGCCAGTGCAAATTTAATGGACATTTTAAATTCCTTTTCCTTTTGTGGAAGGAGCCCCGGTGACACAATGGTTAAAGCACTCAACTGCTAACCAAAAGGTTGGCAGTTCTAACCCACTAGCTGCTCCTCAGGAGAAAATGTGGCAGTCTGCTTCCGTAAAGATTTACAGCCTTGGAAACTCTATGGGGCAGTTCTACTTTGTCCCACGGGGTCACTATGAGTCAGAATGAACTCTACGGCAATGGGTTTGGTTTGGTCCCTTTGTGGGATACACAGGGATCTCTGAGGAGAACCGTGTACGCTTAAGGTCAAATACCAGTTGTTTCTGTCCATCCTGCATGAATAACACAACATGCAACTCATTGCTGTTCACTGACCTCACAGTTAATTTATCTTGTGTGGTTGCAAAATTTACTTGCTGTCTTAGTTTCCTAGGGTACAGTAACAAATACTACAAAGTAGGTGGCTTTAATAAACAGAAATTTGTCTCACAGTTCTAGGTGCTAGAAGTTCAAATCAGAGTATCAGCCATGTTGATTCCTTCTGAAGGTTCTAAGAGAGAAACTGTTCGACGCCTCTCCTAAATTTCAGTGGTTGCTGGCCATCCTTGGCATTTCTTGGCTGCTTGTAGATGTATCTTCACGTGGCACCTTCCCCCTGTGTATGATGCTGTTTCCAAGTCTGTTCTCCCCTTTTATGAGACACCCCCTCAGAAGTGATTAGGATTAGGACCCATCCTACTCCCTATGACCTCATTTAATTTAACTGATAACGAAAGAAAAACCCTATTTCCAAACAAGCTCACATTCCCAGGAATAGGGATTAGGACTTCAACATATCTTTTGGGGCAGCACAATTCAATCCATGACACTTGCTCTTTGTAAATCTGGGTTACAGAACTTTTAGGCTTTCTGAAAATCACATTTAGAGCTGGTTTATGGAGTTGTACAGGGCCCCACTCTTAGAAGAGCCTAACCCATTGCCGTCAAGTCCGACTCATAGCGACCCTATAGGACAGAGTAGAACTGCCCCATAGGGTTTCCAAGGAGCACCTGGTGGATTCGAACTGCTAACCTTTTCGTTCGCAGTTGTAGCTCTTAACCACTACACCAGTAGGGTTTCTAGAAGGGCCTAGACTTGATTTAATGCTCTGCTATCCCCATCTTGAAATCCTTAAAAATTTTTGAACAAGGGGCATTATGTTATCATTTTACACTGTGCTTTGCAAATTATGTAGCCAGTCCTGGTCACATTGCAATGTTAATGTAACAAATACAATGTTGATTTAAAGTCTAAGAATTAAGATAAAAAATTCATCAAAAAATCTGTGAAGAATCTCATAACATGGATGAATCTGGAGGGTGTTATGCTGAGTGAAAAAAGTCAATCACAAAAGGACAAATATTGAATGAGACCACTACTGTAAAAACTCATGAAAAGGTTTACACACACACAAAAAAAAAACAATCTTTGTTGGTTTCGAGGGAGGGGAAGGGAAGGAGAAACACTAAAAAGACAATAGATAAGTGGTAATTTTGGTGAAGGGTAAAACAGTACATAATACTGGGGAAGCCAGCACAACTTTTATACGGCAAGCTCATGGATGCTCCAAAGACACATCCAAACTCCCTGAGGGACCAAATTGCTGGGCTGAGGGCTGTGAGGGCCATGATCTTGGGGAACATCTAGCTCAGTTGGCATAACATAGTTTATAAATCAAATATTCTGCATTCTACCGTGGTGAGTAGTGTTTGGGGCCTTAAAAGCCTGGGAGCAGCCATCTAAGATACTCCAGTGGTCTCACCCCTTTGGGAGCAAGGGAGAATGAAGAGAACAAGACACAAGGGAAAGATTAGTCCAAAGGACTAATGGACCACAACTACCACGGCCTCCACCAGACTGAGTCCAGCATAACTAGATGGTGCCCGGTTGCCACCGACTGCTCTGACAGGGATCATAATAGAGGGTCCCGGACAGAGCTGGAGACAAATGTAGAACAAAATTCCAACTCATAAAAAAAGGCCAGACTTACTGGCCTGACAATGATGGAGAAACCCCAAGAGTATGGCCACCGGACACCCTTTCAGCTCAACAAAGTCACTCCCAAAGTTCACCCTTCTGCCAAAGATTAGACAGGCCCATAAAATGAAACAATACTAAAGGGACGTAACAGCCCAGGGACAAGGACTAGAAGACAGGAGGGGACAGGAAAGCTGGTAATAGGGAACCAAAGGTCGAGAAGGGAGAGTGTTGACATGTCATGGGGTTGTTAACCAATGTCATAAAACAGTATTGTACTGTTTAGTGAGAAACTAGTTTGTTCTGTAAACCTTCATCTAAAGTACAATAAAAAAAAAATTCATCAAAATGCTACTAACACATTTGACAGTTTTTCTAATTAAGATGTTCTGTTTAATAACTTTGGATTTTTATTTATTTATTTACTTTGGTGAGGTATAAAGTAGTCTTGTTTTTAAAACTTATCTACTCCTCTGATGTGTTATGTTATACATGTATGTATGTATATATACAGACTTTGGGCCATGAATACTTTTCTTCAATGGTTGATAAGTAAATTGAGTAGGAGGGAAGTGAAAAAAGAGAAAGAGTCCAAAATCTTCTAACTTAGTTGTGGTCAAACACGTAAAACATTCAACACTCTTTCCTTTCACTGTAATCATTACGTTGCCTCCTCCTTCAGAGAGTCATAATCCTTTCTTATTTATTTTTGAATTACTATAGTTTATAAAAATACTGCAAATGTGCAAAACGTCACCAAAATTGAGATTGAACATGGCCAGACAAGCAGCTTGAGGGCCTGGGGCCTGAATGCCTTTTCTAACAGTCAGCGAGCACGACCAAGTAGTCTTGCCATGTTTCTCTTTCTTTCTGCGTGTGGGTGCAAGGGCGTGGGGAGTGGGCCAACATGACGCTAAATGCACTATGCAAAAGCCAGCATGAATCCCAGGCCTTTCTGTGGACAGAAAGGACTGATTGTGTGGTAAGCAGCTGGAATGCATGCCGGTCACTTTTTGGAGTGGTGGTAGCAGGCATCATTCTGCTGGATTGTTTGAGGAGAAACCCAGCAAGGGAAGAGGGGAAATCTCGTGCCCTGGACTTCTGTGGCCTTGTAATTTTCCTCCTTTTCTTGGTTCAAATTGTAAAGAAGAATCCCATACATTCAGAATTCTTCCACTTTGTTTTCTCAGTTGGAAGCTGTTGTTTCAGAAATGCCACCCTCCTGTTCCGTCTGCTTAGCAGTAGACTGTGCAGTCCGTGTGGCCAGAATAACAGAAGTTAGGAGAGCTGCAGAATAGCCCTGTGCTGGAGATTCAGGGGACATTTTAGTCAGAGTCCATGCATAAGAGCTGAGGTAGAGCGGTAGTAAGCTTGTAAATAGTGCTTGAGAAAACTTCTTGTGTGGAATGGTAAAAGAAAGAGCCAGAATAATATTTTTTGTGAAATTTCTAAATTCTTCACAACAACCAAAAACCCATCGGACCACTTACAGATCTACTGGCAATAATTTTGCAAAATTAAAGAACCCCTGAGCTCTGCCTTTTGTCTGCTGTTGGATATTTAATCATCACTCGGTCAGTCTGTGTCTCAGTCTTCTAGAATATTCATTAAGTTACAGCACTCATCCCCACACCAAAACTTACAGCCCCTGCCCACCCAAATCGTCTACTGAGAATAGACATCATAGATAAAATCTTATAAGAGGAAGAGGTTCCAAATGTCTTCCCAGTTTTGCTATTTTTATTGGATTTCATTCTTCAAGTTAAAATCAGAGAGAGTTGGAGTTCTGGATATGTGTAATTTGCTTTTCAAGCATTTACTGCAATAAATGGTATGAATATGAATTTACTTACATAGTGTCCTCATATAATGAATCACACAAATATTTTTAATGGCATTTTAATATTTATATTTCTTATTTTGACTCATAGTTTAATGAGGCTTTTTTTTTTTTAAGCTCCTCTAGGCTTTTCCCAGGATGTCATTGTGAAAATGCTGTTAATAAGATTCCACTTAAGCCCACATGCATTTTTAACTTTTATATTACAGTTGGTAGGGTAACTGAACTGAACCAGCTAAACTGATTTCTAACTGCCCACCCTACCTAGGCTTCCCAGCTCATGAAAAGCTCTGAAGTGACTAGGTAAGATCAGAGGAAAGCAACTAAGGAATCTTCTTACTTGGTAAACTGCAAACTCGGTCTCCCCAGCCCCAGAAATCTCTGCTGAAATTTCTGCTTTGCTCCAATTTAGCCTCCTGGCTACTGCTTTCCACTGCTTTCTGCAGGGTTCTTTGAGACCCTCCCTGCACGTGCACAATTTAGGAGTCAGGCAAAAAGTTAAGGGGAACTTGTACAGATTTGAGAGATCCTCCCATACGGTTTCCCCTTCTTTGGGGTTGCCTTCTATTTCCAGCTCTTTCGGCAGCCCCAAACCTGACCTATAAGTCAATAAAACTGTGACAGTCTACTTGGGCTCTCTTCCTTTTCAAGGATCCTTCCCCCTCCAACTTCTGCCTGCTTTGATTGCTCTGCAGTGCCTTCAGTCAATTGATTGTTTATATTTTATCCAGCTTCTATAACTGTTATCAGGAGGGTTAATTCAGCAGGCCACTCTGCCATGCTCAGCCCTGGAACGCCTTGAATCACTACAATTAATGATGGCACAGTGGTTAAGAGCTCAGCTGATAACCAAAAGGTTGGCAGTTCGAATCCGCCAGCCATTTTTTGGAAACCCTATGGGGCAGTTCTCCTCTGTCCTCTAGGGTCACTATGAGTCAGGATCGACTCAATGGCACACAACAACAAGAACAATAAACTGCTTAAATAAGCCAGAGCAAGTTTCTATTGCTTGCGACTCAAATCCCTGACTGGCGTATTGCTTTTGAGGTATTTGTTGGAATGGGTGAGGCTATTCAATAAGACCGTTAAAATGTGAGTTTGAAATTTAAGTCTGGGTTTGAAATATAGATGTTACCAATGTACAGTTGGAACCATGACTGCAGATGAAGTCACCAGAGAGACTGTGAGGTACAGGCCTCAAAGAAGATCCATTATAACATCCATAGGGGCTGCGACTTCTCATCTGCCAATATCCTGTGCTGAGCCTTCTTGTGGAAGTCTCAGGGACCATGGGTTCCTCTCCTTTACAAACCAGGTTTACAGGTTCTACTTTAGAAATGTGGGTAACACCTATGGGTACACTCAAATATTTACTAACTGGATTTTTTTACTTTCTTTGATTACATTACCTCCACACAACCAGAAATATTATTTTGTGGCATGAGGAAAACTTCTGTAAAAGTGATCCTATACCCCTAGAAATATATCAGACCACTATTCTGTATAATTAACCTACATTCTGGTGTTGAAAGCATGACTAGGAAGGAATTAAAAAATAGAATCGGAGGGCAGTAATATGTAGTTGATAGCACAAGGCTCTACCTTGTATACTTAAATCATTCACAGGAGGAAAAATATTTAAAATGTTAGAATGAAAGGAAAAAGCAAAAACATTTGGCCATGTAAAACCATGCAGTAATTACAGTGAAGCACCTCATTAAACAAAGTCTTTATTTGCAAAAAGACTAGAGAACTCTAATTAAATCCATAAAGCTGTCCCTATGAAGAATTAACTGTGGCAGGAAAATTCAAGGTGGCCCATTAAATCTCCACACTCACAACTGTTTAGGGAAAAATATAAGCAAACCCGACATTTGCCCTGATTTCTGATGGGTGGTGAATTTTCTCTAGTAGCCAAATGGATGACTTTGGGCACCACAGCTCGCGTATATGTCAGGCTCAGAAGGAAGGCTTACTTCGTTTCTCCAGTGAAAAGTAAAGCCTTCTTTTTCTATAAACAAGAACTGGATTTTCTCAACACTTAAAACATAGCATCTTCATCTTTGAACTAACTTTTTAACCAATGAGATGTAAACAATTTACAGGACTTTTAGATACCGATCCTTATAAATCGACCCAGGATTACTTTCCTACGTCTATATTTGAATATGACTTTTCACTACATTATCTTTGTGTTTCTGTGTTTATCACGATATTGACTAATTATTAGAGGTCAGATACTATGGATCTATGGAGAAAATCACTGAAGTCCAAACCTGCTCTGCCCATTACGGTAGCCATTCACCCTGTGTCAGTCTTGAACTCTTGCTTGGGGGCTTCAAATACGTACCACAAAGAGTTTTATAAACCTAGTATGGAAAAAGAAAGTAAAATCTCATGAACAATTTTATAGGGATTATATGTTGAAATAATATTTTTTGACATATTACATTAAATATAATGGCTACTAGGAATTTTTAAATTCCATATGCATTTTGCATTTATAGTTTGCATTACATTTACATTGAACAACACCGGTAGGTGGTTCCTTTGGCTTTGTTAGCCAAATGCACGCTTAGGAATATTTTTTAAAAGAAGTCAGGGTGTCCTAGAGCTATATAATTTCATATATAGAAGGGACTTTCAAAAGCAAATGATTTATAAATGCTTATATCTCCTCAACGTAACTTCTCCCACCACACAAACACACAGAAATTTTCATGCATGTAAAACTGTAGTCAGTATAAGTCAGAAGGAGCTATGAAAGTTTGACTTTTTGGAAGAATATTGTAACTAGTGTTTCTAAATGTTCCTCTAGTGTGTAAATTGGGGAGTTGGACTATAACTGAAAGAAGAAACCAAGGGAATAGACAGGAGGGATCAATGACAGAGCACGGATGGAAAGGTAGAAGGGCATAGCCGAAAAGGAAAACAGAAGGGACAAAATCTGAAAGGAAAAACCCTGGATCTCTAGGAGAACACTAACAACTGTGTAGTTGACAACAATAATGTCTGAGAATAGCCTCTAGTCTACCAGTATTTCTTCTGAGGCATTGTTTTACTTCACCTCCATAGAAGCCCATGAAGCAAACATTTTTATCATTCTCATTTTACAGATTGAGACCCCCATTTAAGAAACTTGCCCAACGTCCCAAAGTTACTCAATAGTGGGGCCAAAACTTAGGGGGACCAACTACCCCTTTGCCAGGGGCTGGGTTTCTTGGGATATAGGATAGGACGTTCAGTACTAGAACTAGAAATACTTTCAGAGCTAGAACTAGGGCGGTTGGTCACCTTACATTTGAACCCAAATCTTCTGACTCTAAATACCATTCTTTTTTGCATTAATAATAATGACAAACATGTCCTCATCACTTTCTATGTGCCAGGAACTATAATAAGGGCCTTACGTGAATTATCTTTTTAATCTGCAAAACAACCTCATAAATGAAGTAGTGATTTTTCTTTCCTTCCTCCCACCACCCCACATATTCCAGATAAAGAAATCAAGTCTCCCAGATATTTGATAACTGTCTTAGTTATCTAGTGCTGCAAAAACAGAAATACCACTCGTGGATGGTTATAACAAAGAGAAATTTATTCTCTCACAGTCTAGTAGGCTAGAAGTCCGAATTCAGGGTGCCAGTTCTAGGGGAAGGTTTTCTGTCTCTGTCTGCTCTGGGGGAAGGTCCTTGTCATCAATCTTCCCTTGCTCTAGTTGTTTCTCAGAGCAGGGACCCCAGTCCAAAGGACTTGTGCTCCTGGTTCTACTTCCTTGTTGGTATGAGGCCCCTCTGTCTCTCTGCTCACTTCTCTCTTTTATATCTCAAAAGAGATTGACTTAAACCACAACCTAATTCTGTAGATTGAGTCCTGCCTCATTAACATAACTGCCTCTAATCCCGTGTCATTTACATCATAGAGGTAAGATTTACAACACATAGGAAAATCACATCAGATGACAAAATGGTGTACAATCACACAATACTGGGAATCATGTACTAGCCAAGTTGACGCACATTATTGTTGTTAGGTGCCGTCAAGTTGGTTCCAACTCATAGTGACCCTATGTACCACAGAACGAAACATTGCCCGGTTCTGTGCCATGCTCACAATCGTTGCTATGCTTGAGCTCATTGTTGCAGCCACTGTGTCAATCCATCTCGTTGAGGGTCTTCCTCTTATTCGCTTGCACTCCACTTTACCAAGCATTATGTCCTTCTCCAGGGACTGATCCCTCCTGACAGCATGTCCAAAGTATGTAAGACGTAGTCTCCCCATCCTTCCTTCTAAGGAGCATTCTAGTTGTACTTCTTCCAGGACAGATTCGTTTGTTCTTTTTGCAGTCCATGGTATATTCAATATTCTTTGCCAACACCACAATTCAAAGGCGTCAATTTTTCTTTGGCCTTCCTTATTCATTGTCCAGCTTTTGCTTGCATATGATGCAATTGAAAATACCATGGCTTGGTTCCAGCACACCTTAGTCCTCAAGGTGACGTCTTTGCTTTTCAACACTTTAAAGAGGTCTTTTGCAGCAGATTTGCCCAGTGCAACGTGTCTTGATTTCCTGACTACTGCTTCCATGGATGTTGATTTTGGATCCAAGTAAAATAAAATCCTTGACAACTTCAATCTTTTCTCCATTTATCATGATGTTGCTTATTGCTCCAGTTGTGAGGATTTCTGTCTTCTTTATGTTGAGGTGTAATCCATACTGAAGGCTGTGGTCTTTGATCTTCATCAGTAAGTGCTTTAAGTCCTCTTCACTTTCAGCAAGCAAGATTGTGTCATCTGCATATCGAAGGTTGTTAATGAGTCTTCCTCTAATCCTGATGCCCCTTTTTTCTTCATATAGTCCAGCTTCTCCGATTATTTGCTCAGCATACAGATTGAATAGATATGGTGAAAAGATGCAACCCTGAGGCACACCTTTCCTGACTTTAAACCACGCAGTATCCCCTTGTTCTGTCCAAACAACTGCCTCTTGATCTGTGTACAGGTTCCTCCTGACTACAATTAAGTGTTCTGGAATTCCCATTCTTTGCAATGTTATCGATAATTTGTTATGATCCACACAGTCAAATGCCTTTGCATAGTCAATAAAACACAGGTAAACATCTTTCTGGTATTCTCTGCTTTCAGCCAGGATCCATCTGACGTCAGCAGTGATAGCCCTCATTTCACGTCCTCTTCTGAATCCAGCCTGAATGTGTGGCAGTTCCCTGCTGACATACTGTTGCAGCCACTTTTGAATGATCTTTAGCAAAATTTTACTTGCGTGTGATATTAAAGACACTGTTCGATAATTTCCACATTCAGTTGGATCACCTTTCTTGGGAATAGGCATAAATATGGATCCCTTCCAGTTTGTTGGTCATGTAGCTGTCTTCCAAATTTCTTGGCATAGATGAGTGAGCACTTCCAGTGCTGTACCCGTTTGTTGAAACATCTCAATTGATAATCCGCCAATTCCTGGAGCCTTGTTTTTCTGCCAATGCCTTCAGTGCAACTTGGACTTCTTCCTTCAGTACCATGGGTTCCTGATCATATGCTACCTCTTGAAATGATTGAACATCGACCAATTCTATTTGGTATAATGACTCTCTGTATTCCTTCCATCTTCTTTTGATGCTTCTCGCATCGTTTAATATTTTCCCCATAGAATCCTTCACTATTGCAACTCGAGGCTTGAATTTTTTCTTCAATTCTCAGCTTGAGGAATGCCAAGCATGTTCTTCCCTTTTGGTTTTCTATCTCCAGCTCTTTACATGTCATTATAAAACTTTACTTTGTCTTCTCGAGCCGCCCTTTGAAATTATCTTTAGGGGGCACAATTCAATTCATAACAGTAACTTAGCCAAAGTCACTTAGTTAATAAGTGTCTGAATTCAAACTCAGGTCATCCCAGTCTAGGGCCAACGCTGCTAACCACACAAGCTGCCCAGCTGCAGGCTGTCACCTCACATACATGCTAAGGATCAGGGTGCCTGTTGAGCCTTTTGCTCCACTCAAGCATTTTTCCATCACGTTAGTATGGAAATACAGCTGAACTGAAATCCACAGGTTTTACTCTCCAGCATCCACCTTCTACTGTAGTCACTCTCTACTGCATAAAACATATTCATTCCTACTGGCATTTATCCTGTGCCCCATTTGAAATGAGGAAAGTACAATTTCCTATCATATTTAAAATGTCAGCGTCTACATTTTATAATGAACAAAATGTTCCCATTCAAATTATTTCTATAAGTCTATTGATATGTTTTAGCATGAAGATTGTTTTGTGTGGTTTATCTCCTCTGTGGTCTTATGGGAACTTTCTAAAGCTAACTGCCTTGTATATTAATTTAAAACACTCTGCCAATTATGATTCCTAATAGGGGTAAATAGGAAAGCATCAAGATATGACATCACTTTTTCAAGTCAACCACATATGGGAGTCATTCTCCAGGGTGAACGTGCATTCAGCTTATGGAGAGACTCACAAGTAAAGAACTCTTCTGGCTATTGAACTGTTCTGGCTGTCATATGAAAGGACAGCAAAGGAGCCAATCTTTCCACTTGTGCTACTGAACGCCTCCTTTTTTTTGAAAGTCTCTTGCTTTAGTTTCAATTGAAAATTAAGGGTAGAAGATAATGAAAGCTCTGTTCATTTTGACCTAACAAGGAGCCTTTTAGAACGCTCACCTAAGGATCCTGTCTTCCAGATGTTACGTCTGCAACTCTGTGGCTTATTATGACTTCCTGAACTTTGCTAAGAAAAAACAAAACAAAACTAAGATATGGCCCCTAATAAAATGTTATTGAGAATTATGTAGTTTATACACGCGAGTAATCTTCCAGTCCTTGCTGTGAAATGCTCTCTCTCTCCCTACAACCATATACAGGTTTATTTTATCTCAACATAACAGTAGTACATCCCTGCTGTGATTACATAATAAGCCCCATTAGATTACTAAGGTTGTTTTTACTACGTAGGGGTCATTAGGCAAAACACTCTGTATTTTGTTTTTCCTAATTCTTCTATATGCACTCCACTGTAGGAAACAACTTTAGAAACAGAACACAGGAGTTTCAATCCTGACTCCACACTTACTAGCCAAATGATGTTGACACTTTAAATGTAAAAGGGTTATTAAGATAGTACCTGTTTCACAAGGGAGTTGCGAAAATTAAGAGAGTTAATACAAGACAGAATAGTGCCTGGCACAGTGTATACACTAATCAACATTACCTATTATTAATATTTGCAAATCTCTTTAAGAATATTTAGCTCATTTGGTCTTCACAACAGATCTTTGACATGGATAGTGTTATCCCCATTTTATTGATAAGCAAATCAAACTTAAATCTAGGTCTTCTAACTCCAAAAGGCTGCTTTTTTGTCTCAATTTTTCTAAGTAATATTAAAGCATTCACACTTTTTTAATGTTGATGATGAGCCTTTGCTAATCTCGGCTTGGTCATCAGCTTAAGTTAAATGATAATTATATAAGGATGTTTTTAGTGTAATTCAAAAAATCTCTTGGCAAATGAGTGTCTAAGATTACAATGTATTTTTATTAATAGAAAATGTGCCTATAGTCTCCTATAATATTTTCCAATTAGAATACAGAACTGTTTACTACAATGCATAACAAAAATGTTCAGTGTTTAGCACCATAGTTGGCACATGGCACATCAATTCCCCTTTTCTTTCTAAATAAAGTTGTCAAATTTTTATCTCTCCATCTTTAGAGAAGTTATTTCTTTGATCCCAGTTTTCAACTCCCAGGTACACATGATATCCTCCACCAGTGCGAATGATTCACTTTCAAACTATTTACAGCTCAACTTCCTGTCTATCTTTAGGAATATTTTTGCATGTTATCTATATAATAGGCTCCTTGAACTTTTTTCTATTCCCTAGTCTAAAACAGCCCTGGTGGCGTAGTGGTTAAGAGCTCGGCTGCTAACCAGAAAGTCAGCAGTTCAAATCCACCATCCATTCCTTGGAAATCCTATGGGGCAATCCTACTCTGTCCTATAGGGTCACTATGAGTTGGAACCAACTCGACGGCACCTAATAACAGCAACAGTCTAAGGGAATAGCAAGGCTTCATTAGCCTAATGAAGTTTCAAAAAGAGATTCACCTAAATATCAATAATTATAGTCAACTTATTAACACCAGAAAAATACTACAGCAATGAAGTTCTTTTGGAATCCTTTTATGTACTGACTTAGCATGAGTCTGTGATTTAGATTACTTTCCACTTCTTTTAAGAGCTAAATACAACCTAGTAAAGGAAAAGTCTTTGAAGTGAGAGCTGGTTGACCATTTCCTGCGCAAAGTAGCCAATCCAGCTGAAATGTCTTGGAAATGCCTCAAGCTTCATCAGCAAGTGCTGGGGTGACGTCAGTGTGGGATTTCTACCGAACTTTAAGTTCTGATAAACAATGCGGTGGTGTTGGTAGTTGTCACTGGTGAATTCTTTTTCTCTTGGGTGGTGCCAGCAAAGTTCTTTATTCATTTTCGAGCTGTGTTTAAAGAGCAACAGAGGGTAAGGCAGCAAGAGCTTGGGAGTGATCAGATGCCAACCAAGGCGGACCACCTATTAAAATCAGTGAGTGCTGAGCAGAATGTTTTGCTTTAGTTCAACTTCTCTTTCAGTATAGGATAAGGAAATAAGGGGGTTTCTTGGAAAATAAGCTATTTCCCACTAACCACCACTTGTCTCCTGTTTCGATCTCTATCCTACTAGAGAATTCAACAAGAAAACACTCTGCGGTAGAATCCAGATGGCAAGGCTTATCTTGGATTTAATGCTTTTCTTAGATGAATGGATGCATTCAGGAGGCTGGTGGGGCAACATAGCAGTGGTGAAAGCCCCTCCAGCGGCAACAATAACAATGAAAGAACCCAACAGGCAGTTTTGCAAGCTTTAGCCCTGAAAAAAAGCCAAGAAAACATATTGCTTGTCACCAAACTAGGAATAAAAATAATACTGTATTTTTTACAGAAGTGAACACGACAACTCACTGCTTATTAAGCAGTTTCCATTATCTTGTGTTCTATTATATTAAAATTTTCATAGCAGAATGTGTCTCATCGTCTGAGCAGTCTAAGGCCAGCCCCCACCCCTTGTGCCCTCCAAGGAATACTACTTACATAATTGTTGACTGTAGAAAGAGATTTTCATTTTCTTCAAAAAACAAGGTTGATACATCAATAAAATGAAATAATAAAGCATATCTCACAATTTTATTCTAATGCCTTCAGAGAAAGTTAAACCAGGTTGCAAACAGCCATACTTATCTGGTGAGTTGTGTTTCAAAATTTGGAGTAATACTGTTGTTGTTAGGTGCTGTCGAGTCAGTTCCGACTCATAACGGTCCTATGTATAACAGAAAGAAACACTGCCCGGTCCTGTGCCATCTCCACAATTGTTGTTATACTTGAGCCCATTGTTGCTGCCACTGTGTCAATCCATCTCATTAAGGGTCTTCCTCTTTTTTGCTGACCTTCTACTTAACCAAGCATGATGTCCTTCTCCAGGGACTGATCCCTCCTGATAACATATCCAAAGTATGTGAGACATAGTCTCACCATCCTTGCTTCTAAGGAGCATTCTAGTTGTAATATTATCAAACATCAAATGACACAACCAAAGAGTCTCTTTCTAATCTGTTCACATACCTTCCTACTACAAGGAAAGACCAAAAAAAAAAAAAAAGTTTCAGATTCCCCTTTGTACTCTCATCCCAACTTCTAACTTTACTATTCACCCCTCTACTATTCTTTGCAAAAACATTCCCCAAAAAATGAAAAATAAAATTTACTGAGTCAGATTGAAAATATCCATTGAAAATTTCCAGTACACAGCCTTCTCTCTCATACAACTCAACAACGTGAAATGAGCGTTAGTGTTAGAACTCAATTTACAACAAACATGAGTGTTATTTTCACTGTAGTTTATGTATGGTAGATCGTGGATCTAAACTTTTACTGACTAACACTGTTCACTCTAACTCCTGTTTCTTTTTATCTCCCAGCAGACTTCCACTTTCAAGCCTTCTCAAAGCAAAAGTCTTTAGTTCCTCATATACAACTCTGGAGAATGTAAAGGAAAAGGAAACACTGCCCTGAATAGTGTTTTCTATGAGTTAGTAAGGTACTCCTGTATCCCAAATGATATGGGACCCAGGGAGTAATTCTAAGTTCCAAGGTTCAATAGAGAAACTCGATAGCTTTTTTGGCCTCTCCAAAAACAGGTCACAGCTGCCTGGCTTCCTAATTTGGTTTGATGTACTGTGAATCCCCGAAGGGATGAGTCATTCTCTTTTTCATATGTAAATTCGGGAACCGTTCCAAAACAAAAACGAATCTGGGTTTACCTGTGATTTTATACGTCCTTTTCTACCCCACTATGCAGATAATATAATTGACTGTCAGTAATTATTTACCATATCTGAGAGTAAGTATATGGCATTTTTTCATCTTTTGCGGGACATGACTTCATTACTTCAGATATCCACAAAGATAATATTCCCAGGGGATTTGTTTTTCTGCTTTAGGAATGTTTCACTGAAAATGGATATCTATTATAAAACACTGAACCCTAAACAAATGTTATATAGAAAAGTAATAAAATTAGTTATAAAATATCTTAAACCAAGTCCTTTGTGAAGTCTGTGTAATAACAATATCATGCATTTCTCTTGTTACATATTAAGCTCACGAGGGACACCATAAATCACTTTGTTTTATGAGATTTGATGAGGCAGAAAGACCATCCCTGTTGGTTGTCAAATTAAGATGCAGTATGATTTTACACTTTGTTCCATCTCAAAATTTGGCTGGGTTCTATCTCTCTGTGATTTACCAGAGCCAACCACTTCAGGGTGTTTGGGTGTCTGCCAGTGGACGTGGCATAGATGCTTTCAATAAAGGGATACAACCACTTTATGGAAAATCAGCTAGCTTTACTAAAATTTTCAAGAGATATCAATTCTATTTTATTAATGTTCATTTAAAAAAAAAAAAAAACTTAAGTAGCCAGCACAGTCTATGTAATCTGCATTGTGCTCCTTCTTTTCTTGTACAAAATATAATATTTCTCATTAAACAGTTCAGTACAATTCCACAAATATATGTTGATCACCTACTCTCTACCAAACTGCATTAGATAGTGCAGACACCAAGAAGATACACTACCTGCCCTAGAGGATGGATCCAATATTATTTACTATATATAAAACTGAATCAAAATTAATCTAAGAGGTGTGTGAAGATATTTGTATGAACATCACATCTGATAGATCATTTAAAAGTATATAAAATTGAGGCTAAGTGATTTTATTATGTATGAAATAAGGTATGATAAATAAAACTTCAAGTAATGGAAAAGTGGTGGATCATTCAATAACTGGTATCAGGAAAACTGACTAACCAGAAAAAATACTTAAGTTATATACTAACCTCAGACAAAACAGCAAAAAAAAAAAAGGTGGGTTAAGAAGTTAATTGTATTAAGAATCATAAAACGTAGAAAGACATATTATTGAATATGTGTAATGGCCTCAGGATAGGAAAGGAGTTTCTAGGTATAAAAGTCATGGAGAAAAGAATAAGTGTCAGATTTGTTAACATAAAAATGTAGAACTTAAGTATATAAATTTTTTAAATTAAAATACTGGTGACAAACCGTATAAAATTCTTGCAAAATATGACAAAGAATTAATAGTCTTGATAATCAAGAACTCTTACAAATCAAGTATTATTAACAATATAATTAAAAAATAGCAAGTTAGGTGATTAGAAATGCATAGTGAAAAAAACACGAAGAAGTGATAGACATGAACATATATTAAACTCACTTGTAACCAAAGAAATCTGACTAAAAAGCAATAATAAATATGTTTTTGCCTATCAGAGTCACAATTTTTTTTTTAATATAATAACAATTAGCGATACAAAGGAGCAGAGACAGGCAACCACATTTAATTTGGCTGAAACTGGAATAAATCTTCTGGAAATTTGTTTAATAAAGAGTATTAACAAAAATTTAAAAGTCAATACCGTTTTCGTAATTCCAGTTCCAGAAAAGTATACTAAACTAATAATAAAAGCCTTGGGCAAAAACACATTCATCACTGTGGTCTTTGTTATTTTAAAAATTGGAAGCAACTTAATTGTTGTGTTATAGAGAAAAAGCTAAATACAGTGGCACAAATAGTTAAGTGCTCAACTGCTAACCAAATGGTTGGTGTTTGAACCCAGCCAGTGGCTCCTTGGGAGAAAGACCTGGTGACCTGTTTCTGTAAAGATTACAGCCTAGAAAACTCAATGGGACAGTTCCACTCTGTCACATGGGGTCGCTATGAGTTGAAATTGGCTCAATGGCACCTAACAACAACATCCAAGGATACAATTTTTTTTTCAAAATAATTTAATGGCAGGAGGGAAATCTCTTGAAATAGTGTTAAGTGCAAAACCTTAGCTACACTAAAACTCACACTTTTTAAAAATGTATACAGATATTTAACAAATAATATTTAAATATTTACTATGTGACAGGCATTGTTCTAAGTGCTTTATGTACTTTATCTCTTTTAATACCCACAACAACCCTATAAGGTATATACTATTTGAATCTGCATATTAAAGATGGGAAAACTAACATACTTGCTTCTAACTTGCCCAAAATCATCCAGTAATTATTGGAGCAAACAAGGTCCTTAATCTCATATAATTTACAGACTAGAAGGAGAGAGATTAATCAAATAAGTAAGTCAATGATCAAATCAATCAAAATAAATGCAAAATTATAACAATGATAATAACCCATAAAGTAGAGGTTCTTTCTAGAGAGTTTGACCTAGTCAGAAAGATGAAGGGATGCTTGCTTCCTTCAATCAAGCTGATAATTTAAGAAAGAGTAGGAGTTAACTGAAAAAGATGAGAGAGAATATCCCAGGTGGATGGAACAGCATTTGCACGGACCTTCTAATGAGAGAGTGCATGGCATGCTGGGGGAACTGAATAAACTAAGTTGGAGCAGGAGCAGAGCAAGTGTATGGAGGCAACATGATGTAAGACAACCCTCAAAGCTCTAACATGTGGAAAAAAGATGCCTCGTTTATAGGTGTGTAATCTGAGAGTCCCAGAGGCCGGGTGACTTGTGCAGTCACAACATCTACTTGGTGGCGATCTAAAATCTAACTCAAGCCTTCTGGTTGCAGGATCAGGAGTTGTTCAACCCAATTATGTTTGCTTAGAAAAATGGTTTTCAAGCTTTTTGAGTGGAAGAATCTTAGCAAACTTTCCAATAAATGAAAGAGATCAAAGTATTATAGTAATACAGTTTTTCATTTCAAAAGCATAACTTTACAAAACCATAAGTCAATGCATGAGAAGAACACGGCTGTTTTAGTAATATAAAAATTTAAAGTCTGACTGACGGATGACAATTACCATCCGTCTTATATCAAATTCAGCATACAAGTAGTTGTATATTTTGTTTTTTCTGTAGCATGGAGAAAAACCTGTTTCACATGGATAAGTACCTGCAAATGACAACAGTTTTAATACCTTGAATGGCAATCTCAGGATATTATTCAATTACATTTAAGCAGAAGCTGAAAGGAAAGAAGTAGAAAGCTTTTTATTTTACAAATAAATCATTAAAAATATATAACGAACATTATAGCCCCTCACTGCCAAGAGTTCAGTTTGGAGACATCAATCACAGGTTCTTCAGCCAGTTTAGATCTTCATTGTCTGTAGTGAAATACTTTGCAAATTTATCTTGGAACATTATCAGATGTTCAATATGTCATTTAAACAGCTCTCAGAGTATCCAATAAGGAGCTATCTCACTTTCTGCCCTAGCTAAACATTCACATAAGTTTTCAGTCAAATTCATTTCATTGCTTGCACTTTACTTGCAGTTTTAAGCATAACTATACTGTGATCTTGCATTATCAAATTAGGATTATTCAATTTATTACCAAAAAAATTAGCAGTGTATGCAAACCAGTGAAACCAACTTTTGGAGATACAGTTTTCTAGAGGAAATTCAACAGAAAAGAATTCTTACTAATACCTTGCCACAAAACATTAAAGGTAATTTAGGAGGAAAAAAGTACCTTCTGAAACTAACACCGCACATATTGTTAAAATAACTCTGAAAGAAAATCTACAATTTAAAGACAATGTCGAATAACATTTGCAGTTAGAATCATCTTAAAACGGTGCTTTGAAAGATTTTCTTAGCAGCTTACTTTCTCCTATACATAAATAGCTTTTCAGAAATAACTTTTATGCAAGCTCTAGCCTTAGCGTATTTTCCCGACACTCATTTTGTACCACCTGCCCAATTTTTTGATGCTTTTTTGTCATTTTTTTTTGTTGGTGTATTAAAAACCAACCTAGCCACTCAACCTAACCACTTCTACTACGTGGCAAGTGTTTAATAAATTTTCCTGAATAAACCTACTGAACAAAAAGGGAAAATCCACAGTTGTGGTACTCTCATAGATTATGATTTATAACTTCTGTCATATTCATATTCTTAGATTATCCTCTGGGTTACATTATAACACTATAATTCTAAATATTTTTTTCAATAGAAGCTTACTCATCCAATATTCTTGTTAGCATACAGTTTCATAAGCTTTTTCTTGAGAAGAATGTGTATTGTTCCACATACAATATGATAATTTTTTCTGTAATATTTATGCTAAATTTACCTGAGAGTCTTATTTCAATACATGCAGTTTTCAAAGTAACTTTGTGACTTGGCAGTAAGTATAGAACTACTGTGCAAAATTTCACGACCTATAATAAAAACGATGAGGAGCCCTGGTAACTGAAAGGTCAGTGGTTCCCCTACCCGTGGCTCCGCTGGAGAATGATGTGGCAGTCTGCTTCTGTAAAGATTACAACCTTGGAAACCTTATGGGGCAGTTCTACTATGTCCTATAGGGGGCGCTATGAGCTGGCATCGACTCAATGGCAACGGGTTTGGTTTGGTTTATAATGCTATGAGAACTTAGATGATTTTTTTACCACCCGAAAAGGTGAATCCTGTAATTAGTAACATTCAGTGCAATTTCCAAGTGGCTCTCTGGGAAATTCTTCTGGCAAGCACACTTCTTTCATTTTGCTCATTGCTAAAGAGTGGTGAACACTGATGAAAGGGTGTCAGCATATCAAGATATTGTCTTATCCATAAGCTCTTATCCAATCCTTTGTCAATTTTCTTTCCAAATTTCTGGTTTTAAAAAGTGACCTGTTTCTAACTTAAGAGTTTTGTTCTATCTTACTTTTTTAAAATTGTAAATATAAAAGTTAATTCAAAAGAGTACTTAAAACTTACAATAAAGTTGTGGGAACTATAAAAAAGCAGACAAAAAAGCACCTAGTTATTTCACGTAAGAGTTGTATCTAGAACTGCACTGTCCATATGTAGCTAGAGCAGTTGAAATGTAGCTAATCCAAATTGAGATTTGCTGTAAGTGTAAAATATGCACCAAATTTTGAATACTTAGTACAAAAAATATATATCACTAATGTAATGTTGAAATAATAATATTCTAGCTGTACTGTATTAAATTAAATACATCACCAAATTAACTTTATTTGTTTGCTTTTCTTCTGTTTTCTTTTATTTGTTTTCATTTTTTTCTCATTCCTTTCCTTTTTTAATGTGGCTACTAGAAAATTTTAAAATTGAGTATGTGGCTTGCCTTATGTTTCTAAAGGATAGTGCTAGTCTGTGGTATCGTATCATCAATATTCTGTGACTTATTTTTGCCCTGCCAAGAGAATGTGTTAAGCAAATATGCCTGAATTTACCTAGCATTTAATTGAGTGGGATGCACTAAAGCTATAGTCATGTACCTGCTGGGAGAATTTCATGTGAGCAGACAAACACAGGCCTGCAGAGCTAGAAATCTTCCATTTAGGAATACATTCACAAAAAGTTCAAATACAAGGCCACAGACAGCAGGAGACTCTCTATACCTGACCTCATGAGTGGCTCTACAGTGGTCCATGGCCAATCGAAATTTGCTAAAGAACCATTTTAATTGTGCATAGTATTTTTATTACATTCTTTTAAAAACTTCAAAATATTTTTAAGTGAAATTTTAATCAAATAGTTGGTACGCTCTTAGTCATCTAGTGCTGCTATAACAGAAATACCCCACAAGTGGATGGCTTTAACCAACAGATGTTTATTCTCTCAGAGTTTAGTAGGCTAGCAGTCCAAATTCAGGGCACCAGCTCCAGGGGAAGGCTTTCTCTCTCTGTCAACACAGGAGGAAGGTCCTTGTCAACAATCTTCCCCTGGTCTAGGAACTTCTCTGCCCAGGAACCTCAGGTCCAAAGGGCACACTCTGCTCCTGTCACTGCTTTCTTGGTAGTATGAGTTCCCCCTGTCTCTCCACTTGAGTCTCTCTTTTATTTCTCAGAAGAGATTGGCTCAAGACAAAATCCAGTCTTGCAGATTGAGTCCTGTCTCATCAACCTAACTGCCTCTAATCCCATCTCATCAATATCACAGAGAAAGAATTTACAACACATAGGAAAATTACATCAGATGACAAAATGGTGGACAATCACACAATACTGGGAATCATAGCCTAGCCAAATTGATACACATATTTTTGGGGGACACAGTTCTGTCCATAACACCCTCCCTGAAAGCACATCTGAAAATCCATGTGGTTCCATGAAAGCTAAGAACGCTGCTTTTAGAAGAATCTTTACACACTCTATGGCTTGGTTTATTAGTCTGACTGTATTTATGGGTCTGGCTTTAGCTTTGTCCCCTCCAACTTTGGTTTACGTTAGTGGTTCTCAAACTTTGTATGTGTAAGTGTGACCTAGGTCACTATTACCAATGCAAATTGCTGGCCCACCACCAGAGACTGGGATTCAGTAGGGCTGTGATGGGGCCTGGAATCTGAGTATGTTTATTAAGTTTGCACCCTGACACAATGGGCCTCCACCTACCTCCCTGGCAAGGGCAGTGTTGCTAGCCATCATCAACGACGTCAAAGGCTTGTTCACTTTAAACATCTGTTGAAATGTCACCTTCGAGGTTATTAGGTTGGACCCTGAGACAGACTGTAGGGAATGAGAAAGGGTGGTCAGTGATCCTTACAAAAAGATGGAGAAGAGCAACAGACATTCTAACTGTTGCTGTTCAGAGTGAAGTATTTAGCTTTTTAAATTTGTCTGTGAATTTTAAAATTGAGTTCACAAACCATAAATTCAAGGGTTGAGAATAAGCTGCATAAGGTCATTATAAGTTAATGCATACAAATCATCTAGACTATGCCTGCTGTGGAGAAGGTGTACTACCTTCTCTATTTTTTCCTGTGTGTGTGTGTGTCGATAGCAATTCTTTATCAATAGCTCTGCTCTAGCAGATATGTAGGTCCCTGGGGGCACAAACGGTTTGCTCTTAACTAATAACCTAAACAAAAATCCTCACAACTGGACCAATAAGCAACAACATGATTAACAGAGAAAAGATTGAAGTTGTCAAGGATTTCATTTTACTTGGATCCATAATCAATGCCCATGGAAGCAACAGTCAAGAAATCAAATGACATATTACATTGGGCAAATCTGCTGCAAAAGACCTCTTTAAAGTGTTAAAAAGCAAAGATGTCACTTTGAGGACTAAGGTGCGCCTGACCCAAGCCATGATATTTTCAAACACCTCATATGCATGCGAAAGCTGGACAATGAATAAGGAAGACAGAAGAATTAACTCTGAATTACGTTGTTGGCAAAGAATATTGAATATACCATGGGCTACCAGAAGAAAGAACAAAACTATCTTGGAAGAAGTACAGCCAGAATGCTCCTTAGAAGCGAAGATGGCAAGACTTTGTCTCATATACTTTGGACATGTTATCAGGAGGGACCAGTCCCTGGAGGGGGACATCATGCTTGGTAAAGTGGAGGGTCAGTAAAAAAGAGGAAGACCCTCAAAGAGATGAATTGACACAGTGGCTGCAACAATCAGCTAGAGCGTAACAATGATAATGAGTATGGTGCAGGACCAGGCTGTGTATCATTCTGTTGTGCATGGCATCACTATGAGCTGGAACCGATGTGACGGCACCTAACAACAACAACAACAGCTAACCTAAAGGTTGATGGTTCAAACCTCCCCAGCCTCTCCATGGCAGAAAGTCCTGGCGATCTGCTTTTGTAAAGATTACAGCCAAGAAAACCCTATGGATCAGTTCTACTCTGTAATACCTGAGGTCACCATGAGTTGGAATTGACTCAACAGCAATGGATGTAGTTTTTTTTATTGTTTACCAGATATGTATAGAAACTAAGAAATTGTTAATCGGGCACACAGGTTATGGCTATTTAAATATGAATACCAAAATAGTCTTTTTTGTCTTTCTGGGGTTTCCAAATTCTATTGCTCCTTGCCATTTAACTTCTGTCAATGGCTAAAAACTAAATCACCAAAAGAAGCAAGTTTTCTTTGCAAGAAGCCAGCTACTAGTAAGATGTTTTTGAAATAGTGAATTCAGCATCAACACTGGCTATTTCTTAACAGACTAGCAGAAGAGTCCCCACAGGGCAGTGAAATACCACATAAAACACACAAAAAATATAAACCCAAACCAATATTTTGTTATCATTCCACTGGATTATATCACATCCAGATGTAAAGACTGGCCTCATTTAGACTTTTCTTGACTTCGGTGGTTTGTGCGTGTCTATCCATTTTAAATACAGTATACTTTTGAAAAGTTTCTATCTTGCTAAGGTAGGATGAGGTTTTAGTTCTAGACTATTTCTCTAGGTTACAGTCCATAATACAGAGTGCTATTGTGAGTCACATCATGTTTTCAAACAATTCTTTTCAGTACATTTATAAAAGTAGAGTCATTCTTGCGGCCCGTGAGTTTAGCTGTATTTGTTTACACTGAGCTTGGGAGAAGAACATGTAGTTGACGGTATATTTTGACTATTTTTCCGGAGAGTAAAAGCTGGCAAAGTAAGTAATGTTTCACAAAACTGTTGAGAAATTCTTGGTTTTGTTAAAGATACATCAACTCTGCAAATTATAAAACCGGTCAGTGCAATGAGTCAGATTACATATTCACTTTAAGACTTAATCCTTAGGGAATAACACCCTTCTAGTCTGACGCTGGTGGCGCAGTGGTTAAAGCTATTGGCTGCTAGCAGTTCCAAACCACCAGTGGCTCCTCGGGAGAAAGATCTGACAGTCTGCCGTAGAGATTTACAGCCTTGGAAAACCTATGGGGTCTCTATAGTCAGAACTGACTCAACAGCAGTGGGTTTGGTTTTTTTGTTTTGTTTTTAGTCTGACTGAAAGTGGCCTGGAGGCGTAGTGGTTGTTAAGCACTTGGCTGCTAACCAAAAGGTCAGCAGTTTGAACCTACCATTTGCTCCGCAGGAGAAAGGTGTGGCAGTCAGTTTCTGTAAAGATTACAGCCTTGGAAACTCTGTGGTGCAGTTCTACTCAGTCCTATAGAGTCGCCATGAGTTGCAATTGACTCCACAGCAATGAGTTATGTTAGTCTGACTGACTTGTCTGTATACTTGATTTACCTTGTTTGTGGCTAAGTCTATAAAATGAGGCAAACAAGCAATACTGGAATAAATTCAATGAATTTTAGAGATTGAAGGACCATGAGCCTTATGAAACCTGCCTGAGGTCTCAGTGCTGGACCGGGGACTCAGGATTCCTAACCCTGGGAGCAGGGCGAAGGTCTACCCTTTGCTCAGTACTAACCTATGTTCAAAAGAAGAACTCAAAAGAAGCACCAAGTTTTTAGGCCCAAAGGGTGTTGAGGAATATCTAGTTAAACTTGCATTTTACCAAAGAGGAAACCGAGGCTCACAGGCCAAGGCATTTGCCCAAGGTCAGATAACCCATTATTCACAGAGCTGAAGCTAGAACCTACTCTTAATTTAATCTTTTTTTTGCCAGAATTTCCCAAGGTAACACAAAAGGACACCAGCATCAGCATCACCAGGGGTGCTTTGTAGACATTTAAATTCCTGGTTCCTGTTATTTCCTCTCTCACTGTACAGGAACATTTTAACACACACATTGGATAACTTTATACCAAATAAAACTTGAGAGTCAATGCATCTTGATGTATTCTACAGTTTTAAAGAAAATCGCAAAACATTATTTTATTTATACAATATATAAAATAAAATATATGTAGAGACAGACAATTTGGAAAACTGATCCAAATTAATTAATTGAGATTAATCAGGAGAGCTTTCCTGGAGTAAGGCAGGTGAGCCAGTGAAGTATGTAATCATCCATCATTAGTGAGGTTAGATGAGGTAAACGTTCATTTTGGAAGAAAGCATCAAAGTGGAAATGAACGAAACACATATGTATATGGAGAATATTCCACCAGTGGGACCTGAAAATCATTCTGGGAAGGGAGGGAAAAATAAGATTGCATGGAAAGGGATTCTCAAGGGATAAATGTTACTATGAAACTGCCAAGTTTTAATACTACTAGAAGCTTTGGAATTTTACAAGTGTTATTGGGGATGGAATGAAAAAACACAATAGAAAAATCAAATACGTATTTGTTATTTCTATTTGTCAGAGATTTAGTTCAATAATTACTTGTGTTATCTAGGTCATGTTGGAAATCCAAAGAGGAAAAACATTTCCAGCCCTTAAAGAGTTTAAAATCTAAATAGGGGTAATATACCTTAACATAAAAATATCGCTTACAAGACAGGCTACGCATACTATAAGAAAGATGCAAATTGGCATGAAGCTTTGGTGAAGGAACAGATGACATATGACTGGTAGAGCAATGAGGCATCGTGGGAGCAGGCCAGGAGGGTAGTCTTTAGGCTGGATCTGGGTAGGCAGGTGGGATTTACTAAGCAATGATGTACTGATTTTGGTCACTTAAAAGGGCCACTGTTGTTTAAATTTGAATTGGGGGCTTTAAATTTCATTTAAATTTTAAATATAACCCCCTCAGATAGAAAGCTTGTCTGTCTGTCTCTCTCTTTTTATGAAAATAACATAACTTTTATTTGAAAGCATCAAAGTATGCTTACAATGTCTGTTTACAATTTCTTTCTTTTTTTTAAATAATTTTATTGTGTTTTAGGTGAACATTTACAGCACAAGTTCGTTTCTCATTCAAAAATTTGCACACAAATTGTTCTGTGACGTTGGTTGAAATCCCCCCAATGTGACAGCACTCTCCCTCTTTGCACCCTAGGTTCCCTGTGTCCATTTGTCCAGTTTTCCTGTCCCTTCCTGCCTTCTCATCTTGCTTTTGGACACGAGTTGCCCATTTGGTCTCGTATATTTGACTGAACTAGAAAGCATCTTTCTCAAGTGTGGTACAGTTTGTTTCATAGGCCTGTTTAATCTTTGTCTGAAAAGTGGACTTCAGGAGTGGCTTTAGTTCTGAGTTAGCAGGATGCCCCGGGGGCTATAGTTTCGGGGGGTTCCTACGGTCTCTGCTAAACCAATAAGTTTGGTCTTCTTTTTTTTTTTTTTAATTTTAAATTTTGTTCTATATTTTTCTCCTTTCTGTCTCTTATTCAATTTATTTTTCAAAAAGAAATAAAATAAAATTTAGTTCAATTTCCTCCTTATCTCCTTTGGGTCTAGAATAAGCAAGAAAATAGAGTTTAGTTCAAAAAACAAAAGTAATAAAACCATAAGATTAACATGATAATTATCAGTATTTAAAAATTACAAATGATTAGTTTTTGCTGCTTGTATAAAATTTTTAAATGCTATTACTATATGTCTAGTCCTGTTTAATATTTGTCCAAAAATACATTAGTGTGTGCTGATGCAGAAAAAGAAGGTATTTACTCTTGATACTTCTGATTGTGAGGGTTTTTTGTTTAATAAATCTAAACTTCAAAATGCAAATGGACCGTGCAAGTTATGTCTCTGCATTTAAACAGTAAGCAAGGGGCCAAGACCAAAGACAATGACCTCCATCAGATTCTGTTCTTTTCCAGTGATATATTTTGGTGCTATTAACAATAAACGTGGAATGTACCTGGCTTACTTACCAAAAGCCTTTGTTCTCCAGCGAGTTAAAAACCCTGCTATCAACAGCGTGTCAGGGATTTATCTGTTGTCTGAAATTCAGGTTTTGTCATACCTTGAATGCCCAATACTATTTGACTCCTCCTGCGTTACTAGGTGGACTTTTGTGGATTGCCCCTTTTATTCCATTAGCATCTACTAGTACCATGCCCCTGCTTCCTTCCTTCATTTATTCAACACAAATTTATTGAGTGCCTATTAAATAAAGGATACTGTGTGGGACAACACACAGTATTGTTATTTCTATTTGTCAGAGATTTAATTCAACAATTACTTGTTGTGTTATCTAGGTTACTGAAAGTAAGTTAGAGGCCTTCCATGACCTTTATACTAGGAATTAGATCGGTGTGATTAGTGCTTCAATAGACGTCTATCTTGGGTCCTACATGGTTTAAGAGGCCTCCAGGAAGAGGAGGCGATGCCAAAGCTGTAACCTGAAGGATATAAGGGAGAGCTACTCTGTGATGGGTGCAGGGGCCTAGAGGTAAGAGAGAATAGTGGGGCCTTGGAAAGGTAGCTTAGCAAGCCTAGAGCAGAGTACAGTTGGGGAACATGAGGCAGAGGATGAAGGTCTAAGGATTCTGGGTTATTCTGAGGGAAAAGAGTAGTCTTGAAGGCTTTTGATCAGGGAAGTGATTGAATCAGATGGTAGTGATTGAATCAGCTGGTTGCTGTGTGACAATTAGAATGGAATGGGGCAAGATGGCAACGGGTTAGGTTTTGTTTCTTGGGGGGCAAGACTAGCAAAAGAAGGATACATTAGGTGACTGTGCGGTAATCTAAGTGCAGGACGAGACAGCTGTGGGAACTGAGGTGCTAGCAGTAGGATAGGGAAAGGTAGATGGATTTGAGAAGCGGAAGCAAAAGGACTTGAGAATTCATTGAATTACTTTGAAGCTAAAGGAAGCTACTGGTAGCAGGAAGGGAAAGAAAGGAAGAAATCAAGTAAGTTACCCAGGATTCCGGCTTGTAGAAGCGAATGAGAAAATAAAGGAGAAATCAAGATGTTATTAAAATTATTTTCAAGATATTCAACTCCCAGATATTTTAATGGTACATGCGTGACCAAGGCTACAATATACGTTTACTTTATTATTCACCATAAGATTTCTGAGGCTACTTGGAGTTATATTTGCAACTGAAAATCTGTGTTATATTTCATTTTTTTAAAGTATCATTTACCAGAGCCTTTTGACATTATTATTTTGATCATCAAAATAATTTCCTTATGGGGAAGCATTCTTGCCAACTCACCTAACCACATATTTGAAACATCAGCTGTTAATAGGTTGGCTGATATTTTATCTTCCTTAAAATTTGCCTTACATTAAAGGTTTGCATGTTAAAGTTCAGAGAATATATTCATTTTCTTTTTCAGGAAGTAAAAGTCACATACATGTCTAAAATTTGAAAACTAAAGACCAGTAATTATTTCACATAACTAACACACATGTGTAATGAGTGGTGAATTTAAAGATACCCAAAACCAGATCTTTGATTTTAGAACTTTATTTTGAATCAAGTTCCATAATTTTATTCCTTTATACATCAACTTCAACTGTTTTCTTTTAAAAAATATCCATTGACTATCTGATATTAATCATACGATATGAAGTACTGATGACCTGTTAGAATGGATGACATTAAGAATGTTATCCAATGTCAAGATCATTAGTTTGGAAAATAAAGAAGAACTACTCTTGGGGTTTAGAAGAAGAAATGTTTCACTAGCAAAGGACTATGAAAGAATGTTGGCATCCGTAAAAGTGAAAGGTATGAATGTTGGTGAGCCAAGAAAGCAACTGAATATTACTTCCTGATTCCAAAAGTTTAATATTTTCATTTGTAATAAATGAGTAACAGAGATCATAATTTTTCCTGGAATAATCATAACAAAATATATTACAGGAACTGTGACAAGGGAATGCCTTCTCTCTTAATAATTTCAAAATAAATAGATGATTTTCAACTTGAAGAATATAACTCCACAATAATTTTAGCGCTGCACCCTACCGGTTATTTTGGGGACCATTGTTATGTTTCAATTTAAAGCTTTAGGGTAGGTTTAATACTCTTTGTGATATATCTGTGTGCAGGTGTGTGTATAAGGGTGGGTGATTTGCGTATAAACATGTACACAGGCACACATAGAAATGTACATCTACTTCAGATCTTTGTGGAATAAGGCAGGGTACAAACAAGATTTTAAAAAACAGATGCTTGTTAAGTATTTTTCATTACCCTACACGTAAACACACATATACAGACAAAAACACACACATGTACTGACATATACACTATTCCAGAGGTTGAGTGAGATATATAAATGAAATAAACCTGGATTCAGGCCTTAAGGAACTCAGGGTGTAATAGAAAAATAAATGAAAATGTGAAGTAGAAAATGGAAAGTGACTAAAAATATTGTAGAAAATTCAGAAAAAGAAAGATTAAGCCAAAAAAAATCAGGAAAGATTCATAAAGGATCGCCATTTTAGCTTGGCCTTAAATGATAGAGGTAGTCCCTATGTGGTGCATTGGTTTACACACTCAACTGCTAACTGAAAGTTTGGAGGTTCAAGTCTTCCCAGAGGTACCACAGAAGAAAGGCCTGGTGATCTACTTCTGAAAAATCAGCCATTGAAAACCCTATGGAGGTCAATTCTACTCTAACATACATGGGGTCACTATGAGTCACAGTCCACTCAATAGCAACTTGGTATTTTGTTCGTTAATGACAGGGATAATTTGGACATAAGGAGAAGGGGGGATAGACATTGAAAGTGAAGAAGAGAGAAAGAGATAGATAAATACATACATACATAAAAACTTGTTGCTGTCCAGTCGTTTCTGACTCACAGCGGCCCTATAGGACAGAGCAGAACTGCCCCATTAGGTTTCCAGAGAACAGCTGGTGGATTCAGACTGCCAGCCTTTTGGTTAGCAGCCAAACACTTAACCACTGTGCCACCAGGGCTCCCAATACACACATACATGCAATAATACCATTGAGCCAGACACTTTACTGATAATATCTAATCCTCAGAATAACTCTGGGAGGTAGACAGGTTTTATCCACATCTTAGTGATGAAGAAATAGGTTCAGGTTTCCTGAGGTCACACAGCTAGTGCATGCCACCCATGAGCTGCTGGATCCAAAGCTCACTTCTTTATACTTCCTTAAAGATTTTGAAAAACAAGTAGGACAAGCAAAGGGAAAGCATAGGTTTACTTTGATTGGAGCACAAGGTAGTACAAGGTCAAGAGTGAAAATAAGGTTTTTTTCTTTGTTTACTTTACCTGATTAAGGCAGCATGTAAGGATAGAACAGTCATAGATGGTATACATTGTATATACTTCCTGTGCACCAGGCACTGTACGAAGAACCTTATGTGTTTTATATCATTTGATCTCATAACTCTATATCATCTAGGTTATTTAGGGGAGGAAACAGAGGCTTGGAAAGAATAAGGAAATTTATTTCCAAGGTCAAAGAGCTAAAAATTGATAGAACTGGATTCAAACTCACTGTTATTAGATGCCAGACAAGAGCCTGGCTCTTAAACACTATACCACAATACACTAGAAAGCACAATTATGTAATATATATTGTGTGGGTGTATGGGTATGTGTGTGAGTTAGTCTGTGCATGCAAGGATTTGAAGCTATATGGATATGTGTGTATATGTGTGTGTGCATGTGTGTGTTTACACCCACAAATATATTTCATACTTATCAGTGATCTACAGAGGTGCTTCTGTTTACTTTTCTGAGTTTAATAGAATTTGTTTCACTGATACTTTTCCTTGATACGTGATCTTTTCTTCATTCAGTCATTCATTATTGTTACTTTAGGTGCCGTTCAGTCAGTTCCAACTCATAGCAACCCTACGTACAACAGAAAGAAACTCTGCCCAGTCCTGTGCCATCCTCACAGTCGGTGCTATGTTTGAGCCCATGGTTGCAGCCACTATGTCAATCCATCATGTTGAGGATCTTCATCTTTCTTGCTGAGCCTCTACTTTACCAAGCATGAAGTCCTTCTCCAGGGACTGGTCCCTCCTGATAACATGTCCAAAGTATGTAAGATGAAGTCTCGCCATCCTCGCTTTTAAACAACATTCTGGCTGTACTTCTTCCAAGATAGATTTGTTTGTTCTTCTGGCAGTCCCTGGTGTATTTAACATTCTTCGCCAACACCATAATTCAAATGCATCAATTCTTCTTTGGTCTTCTTTATTCTTTGTCCAGCTTTTGCATGTATATGAGGCAGCTGAAAATACCATGGCTTGGGTCAGGCGCACCTTAGTCCTCAAAGTGGCATCTTTGCTTTTTAACACTTTAAAGAGGTCTTTTGCAGCAGATTTGCCCAATGTAATATGTCATTTGATTTCTTGACTGTTGCTTCTGTGGGCATTGATTGTGGACAACTTCAAAGTTGTCAAGTCACTTATTAAAAATCATTAATTGAGTACCTATTTTATGCCAAACATTCTGCTAGATACCAGGATTAAAAGCTAAGAATGTCCCCTGCTCTTGAGTAGCCCAGTTTTTCTAAAGGCTGGTAAATTAATAAAATGTATCTATAGACATTGCTTTATTTCCAAGGTTATTTGCTATTTTTGTTTTCATTTTCTTTCTTCCTTTGCTAAGAATACATAGAGGAGCAAAGCAAAATAACAAAATGAGTGGTTGCTCTCATTTACTCCCCCAGCAACTAACCCACTGAACAATGATTAAAAACAAGCAGACTGAGATCTCAGAACTCCAGATGGCAAGTGATGTGTTGGAAAGTCGGGGTGAGTCCAGAAGGAGGGTAGAGGAGGAGCGAAGATGGCACAGAAGCTGAGAGAGCCTACCCACTAACATTGGAAGCATTCACTTATCACAGCCATTTGTGGACAGGGCTGGGCAGCACCCCAAACAGGAACCCAGAAAGGTAGCTAATCTGAGGAAGCTGTAGCCCAATTTTTTTTTTTTTTAATTGTACTTCAGGTGAAGGCTTACAGAACAAATAGTTTCTCATGAAACAGTAGTACACGTATTGTTTTATGATGTTGGTTAACAACCCCACAACATGTCAACCCTCTAGTTTCTCAACCTTTTTTTTTTGTTGAAAATACACATAGCCAAAGATGCATCATTTCAAAAATGTCTACATGCACAGTTCAGTGACATTGACTACACTCTTCCAATTGTGCTGCTATTCTCACTTAAGATGAAGGCTTACAGAACAAAATAGTTTCTCATTTAAGAGTTACTGCACATGTTGCCCTATGACAATGGTTAACAATCTCACAACACATCAACAATATCCTTACTCAACCTTGGGTTCCCTATCACCAGCTTCCTTGTCCCCTTCTGCCTTCTGGCCCTTGTCACTGGACTACTTTACCTCATTAGTCCCATTTGGTTTTACGGAGCTGTCCACTCCCAGGCTGAACGGTGAACCTTGGAGATAACTTCACCACTGAGCTAAAAGGGTGTCTGGGGGGCATACTCTCGGGGTTTCTCCAGTCTCTTCTAGGTCAGTAAATGTGGTCTTTTTTTTTTGTGAGTTAGAATTATGTTCTACATCCTTCTCCAGCTCTGTCCAGAGCCCTCTGTTGTGATCCTGGTCAGAGCAGTCAGTGGTGGTAGCCGGGCACCATCTAGCTGTACTGGACTCAGTCCGGTGGAGGTCTTGGTAGCTGTGGACCATTAGTCCTTCGAACTAATCTTTTCCTTGTATCCTTTTCTCTTCATTCTCCCTGGCTCTCAAAGGGATGAGACCAGTGAAGCATCTTAGATGGCCGCTCACAGGCTTTTAAGACCCCAGACGCTACTCACCAAGGTAGAACGTAGAACATTGTCTTTATAAACAGTGTTATGCCAATAGAGCTAGATGTTCCCTGAGACCATGGTCCCCACAGCCCTCCGCCCAGCAATTCAGTCCCTCAGGGAGTTTGGATGTGTCTATGGGGCTTCCATGACCTTTCCTTGTACAGGTTGTGCTAGTTTCCCCTGTATTGTGTACTGTCTCACCCTTCACGCAAGATACCACTTATCTATCGCCTATTTAGTATTTTCCCCCCACCCCTCCAATCCCTGGTAACCAACAAAGATTGTTACATTTTGTGTGTGAACTTTTTCATGGATTTTTACAATAGAGGTCTCATACAATATTTGTCCTTTTGTGATTGACTTATTTCACTCAGCATAATGTCCTCCAGTTTCATCCATGTTATGAGATGCTTCACAGATTCATTGTTGTTCGTTCTCGTTGCATAATACTCCATTGTGTGTATGCACCATAGTTTGTTTATCCATTCACCTGTTGATGGGCATCTAGGTTGTTTCCATCGTTTTGCTATTGTGAACAATGCTGCCACAAACATAAGTGTGCATATGTCTATTCGAGTGACGACTCTTATTTCTCTAGGATATATTCCTAGGAGTGGGATTGCTGGATCAAATGGTATGTCTATTCCTAGCTTTCTGAGGACACGCCATATCATTTTCCAAAATGGTTGTATCATTTTGCATTCCCACCAGCAGTGCATAAGAGTTCGCATCTCCCCGCAGCCCCTCCAACATTTGTTATTTCCAGTGGTTTTGACTGGTGCCAGTAATGCCGGGGTGAGATGGTATCTCATTGTGGTTTTAATTTGCATTTCTCTAATGGCTAGTGATTGCGAGCATTTCCTCATGTGTCTGTTGGCCATTTGAATGTCTTCTTTGGTGAAGTGTCTGTTCATTTCCTTTGCCAATTTTTTAATAGGATTATTTGTCTTTTTGTTGTAGAGGTGTTGGATTTTCTTGTAGATTATGGAGATTAGACCTTTGTCTGACTTGTGCTGTCCAAAACTTTTTTCCCAATCTGTAGGTTCTCTTTTTACTCTTTTGGTGAAGTCTTTTGAAGAGCATAGGTGTTTGATTTTTAGAAGATCCCAGTTATCTAGCTTATCTATTGGGGTTTGTGCATTGATGGTTATGGTTTGTATCCTGTTAATGCTGTGTATTAAGGCCTGTAGTGTTGGTCCTATTTTTTCTTCTATGAACTTTATAGTTTTATATAGCCCAATTTTTTAAGGTGGCGCAGATTGGTTGTGGGAGTTCGCAGACTACGCAATTGGGATGGGGCAATGGGAGACCGTGGCACTGCAAGAGAGTGCTATTGAATCTCACTGAAGTCCAAGACAGAGGTGTACTAGGGCCAGAAAGAACTGCAAGGGCAGCAGGGAAATACTTCAGATAGACGGGAAACAGAGGGAAATGACTGGCTCACAGCAGGATGCCATAGGACACCCATGAGGGAAAGACATAGAGAGACCCCAACTTTGCCACAGGAAAGTCAAGCCACACCACTTACTTTAGTGTCTGTGACAAGCTAAACCTCCCTCCTGCACATGTGTAT
This sequence comes from Dugong dugon, assembly GCA_030035585.1. Lineage (NCBI taxonomy): Eukaryota > Metazoa > Chordata > Mammalia > Sirenia > Dugongidae > Dugong > Dugong dugon. Next base: position 158,636,512 of record CM057464.1, read on the forward strand.
TGAATTCCAGAGATCAAGCATCCAAAACTCTTGAATCAGCACAGAAAAAAACCTAAGGATAAGAGTACTGTGTAGTGGATCTAGGAGAAGATACTAAGCCCGCTGCCACTGGATCAATTCTGACTCATAGCCACCCTGTGGGGCAGAGTGGAGCTGCCCCATCAGGTTTCTATGGTTGTGAGTCTTTGTGGAGGCGGGATGCTCCATCTTTCTTCCACAGAGCTGCTAATGGACACAGGTCTTGGGCTTTTGGCTGACAGTTGGGCAATTGGCCACTGTGCCACAAGAGCACCCAATCACAAAATTTTCCCACAAAAACCCAATACAAAATTGAAACTAACAAAAAAGATAACAAAATGGCCCAAGTTCAACAAAAAAATAAAACACACAAAATCACAAGAGAAGAAGAACCAATCAAAAGCAAAACAGGCAGAAGAGGAAATTTCTCCTATGAAAGCTGGACTAGCATAAAGAATTGATAATTTTCAGACTGTGGTGCTAAATATGTTTAAAGAAAGCAAAAGGCACACAGAAAACAAACAAACAGAGATCAGGAAACAAATGAAGGAATAAAATCAGAGACTCAGCAAGACGACTGAAAACAAAAAAAAGACAGAGAGAACTACTGGAACTGAAGAATAAAGCAACTGAATTAAAAGAGTAAGAGAAAAAACTCAGCAATAGAGTCAAACAGAAAGAAGACAGAACAAATGAACTAGAAGACAAAACAAACTGAACTTATGAAGACTATGAAACCAAAAGGTCAACAATGACTCAAAAGCAAAGATGAGAAGATAAAAGACAGGGAAACTTGAGTACTGGAAATGGAACAAACAGAACACAATTAAACAGAATGTTGACACATTGTGATAAATGTAACTAATGTCACTGAACAATTTGTGCAGAAATTGTCAAATGGGAACCTAACTTGCTGTGTAAACTTTCAGCAAAAACTCAGTAAAATATCATTTAAAAAAAGAATACATAGAGAATATCTTTTTAAACCATTAGATTAGAAAGATTCAATATAAGCAAAAATCTGCTAGTTTGCTAAGCATAAATTAATTAATGAGCATTACTAATTGATGGATATAGATCATATTGCAATGTCAGCTTCACAGGCAGATTTATGAAGCATGATCTTCAGGATTACTTGATTTCACTGACAGCTTCTGTCTTAGTCATCTAGTGCTGCTATAACAGAAGTACCACAAGTAGATGGCTTTAACAAAGAGAAATCTATTTTCTCACAGTCTAGTAGGCTAGAAGTCCAAAATGAGGGCATCAGCTCCAGGAGGCAGCTTTCTGTCTCTGTCGGTTCTGGAGGAAGGTCCTTCTCATCAATCTTCCCCTGGACTAGGAGCTTCTCCACGCAGGAACCCTGGGTCCAAAGGACGTGCTCTGCTCCCAGTGCTTCTTTCTTGGTGGTATGAGGTCGCCCTGTCTCTCTGCTCCCTTCTCTCTTTTATATCTCAAAAGAGATTGGCTTAAGACACTATCTAATCTTGTAGATCTCATCAATATAACTGCTGCTCACCCATCATAGTGATAGGATTTACAACATATAGGAAAATCTTATCAAATAACAAAATGGTGGACAATCACGCAATACTGGGAATCATGACCCAGCCAAGTTGACAGATATTTTTGGGGGGCACAATTCAATCCATGACACCTTCCAATGTTCTATTCTTCATTTTGTGTCCATTAATTTGTGTTCCTTTTCTTAAAGAACACTCCCTCTAAATTTTATAAATTTTAGGCTCCAAAAGAATCAATTCCACCCCTGGTCAGTCTTAATAATTTAAAAACAACTCAATAACTGGGGAGTTGATTACATAGTCCACAAAAAATAAAGAATGATTTCATTGCTAATCTCTCTTGGTCCTCACCACTTTGGTATTTACATTTTAATTGCTTTGTTAGGTGCTAGTAGTACAGCATGAGTCCTAATAAGAATTAAAACTCAAATCAATGATTATCGCTCCTTGTAAGAAGGCTGCAAAGGGTCTCAAGGCAATTAATTAATTAGAATGAGATATGAAACATCAACAACACAGCCCCTTCTACCCCAAATAATCCCCAAGTGACCTTTATACATAATTTCCTTTCAGACTCTTGAAATGCTTTGCTGGTTTAACTTTTTAAGCCTATTCTAATGAGGTAGAATGTATACACTACCTTCATTTTCCTCGTGTAAACTCTGAGACTTGGAAGATTTAAAACAAATTTTGTTTAATTTTGGTAGTATTTGTCACTGGAAAGAGCTACTGATTGGGAAAAAAAAGTATTTATGAGTCTTACTTTCCAGTGGAAATTACCTTTCAAAGATACAATACTTGGAGAATCCTTTGCTTTGGAGGGGACTCCGCTTAAAGTGCTCATGGTAGATTCACTGCACAACTCCAGGTGCCAACTTCTTAATGGAGTAATGGCATCAAAACTTGCTAGTTTGAACTTATTTAATTTTTAAGTATAACTTTGTTCACTTATTCCTCCCTTTTGAGTTTTCAAAGTCTCATAGATTTTTAACTTGGCTGCCATGAAATAATGAATGGATTTGGTATATTTTTGTCCCAGATCATTCATTCATTCTTCCTTTCAACCAATGTTTACTGAGAACCTATGATTTGATGGGCATTGATCTAGGTGCTGGAGAATAACACTGGACTAGACAGGAAGTCCCCTTCTTCTTGAAGTGAGGAGACTCAGGAAGAGATGACTTTCAAATATTACTTTAGCCAAAGTACATTGTGGGGTTTAGTAAGCTATACCAAGGCAGAATATAACTACTGGAAAAATATACACTTATTTTCATGGATTTTAATTTTCACTTTCAGTTCATAAAACCTGTCAGTCATTTCCCAAAGTATTGTATTTTCTACCTCTAGCCTGGGGTTCCCATTGATTAACAGTAGAACTTACAGGAATCTTTCAGAGCTGTCCATATGGAGATGGTCAACACTATTTGACCAGTAATAGTTTTTTGATTGTCTAATGGGAATATCTGAATCTTTGACCTCCTGGGAAGTTATACAACAAGCCCTTATCCCTGTGGAAAAGTGTTGTTCCTTTGTGGCTCAGAGGCCCTGTGTTTGCATGTTAGGCTTGATGTTCTGGAAGTCATTTTCTCTAGCACTGGGGTTATTTAGTTCCAAGGACTGGTTTGAATTTCTTTTAAAACTTTAAGTGTATAGGATTACATTTAATTGTTGGTTTATGCACAGGAGCATTACTGCACTGAGATGCAAGGAGCACATTAAAAGTACTTCTTTGTCCTGAGTAAATATTCATTCAGTTACAGGCTGGATAAGGTCCCATGAACCTCTCAATCATGACGTCTGAGCAAAGATTTGAAGATATTGCTGATATTATCTATTAAATTTAGCTGTCCATAGGTCTCATAAAGTAGCCTGAAAATTGCAGTATAGATCAAGAAACCCAATGTCTAAAACTTGGATGTTTAGATCAAATGGCTAGAGTCTAGCAATTGTGAGTATGTATTTGCTGTGAACACACAAGTCAGACAAAAAGGCAGTTGTTCCAAGTGCTCACTGTGTCAGTCTTCCAGGGCAGCAGTGGCCCATACTGACACACTGCTGCACAATATGTAGCGCTAAAGAGCAGGGGTGTGGAGTCCCATTCTGGCTCAAATTTTCTTCTGGATGCAACAGTCAGATAAGGGAATGATTTTCTTGAAGGATAGCATGTTATTCTAGTAGTTTCTAAGGATTAGATTCCTTTCAAAGTGTGAAGGAAGGACTCTTATTCAAGGCTCCTAGCTCCTTCTTCTCTCAGGTTTCAGCCTGTGCATGATTTGGAATGTTGTGGTCTTCATAATGTATTCATATTAGGTTTGGAGATTTGACAACTTGCATTCACATTTCTATGATCTACTCTTCATAAACGCCATTTGGATTACACTAAATATAAGGAAATCTATCTAATTGTGAACAGCCTGTACAAAGTAACACTGGGTGTGCAGTCAGAGCAGGTAGACAGTTTGTTATTTCCCATCTTTGCTGATTGTCAAAACCATGAGTATTGGGGATAATGTAATTAAACCCTCAATAATAAGATGGTGCCTACTTAACAGAATGCTTTTTCTACCTAAGGATATTTCCAAGTGTGGTGAGGAGCCACATCGGTCAGCAAACATGGCTGTTGTGCAGCATTTCCTTTCTAAATTATTCTAAATGCTTTTGGAATCTCCCTACTACCTCAGCAAGATGGCCTGCGACCTACAGTGACATCACGCAGATCCATAGCCTCCAGAATCCAGGCTTGTGTCCAGTCACTAAGTGGAGTCCCTCAAGCCCCTGCATGATCAGGCCTCTGCCAACTTATCCAGTCCAACTCTCCTGTTTCTCTGAACCCCATCCCCTTCTAGCCATCCTTAAATCCCTCCACTGCCTTAATCATCTGTCAAATTTTCAAGTCAAACATAAATACATTATGAAGACCATGGCCTTCCAAATTGTGCATAGGGTGAAGACTGAGAGAAGAAGGAGCTAGGAGACTAAATCGTGAGTCCTTCCTTAAAACTTTAAACGGAAATTAATCCTTGGAAACTCCTGGAAGGTGATTGCACCTACCTTGAGTCACTGTAGGTTTTTGCACCTACAGTTTATTGTACCTAAAACAAATACCCTTCCAGCCTATCTTATGCCTTCAGTCTCTACTTTAGACTTGTCTAATATTAGTTCCTCTCTCCACTATCCAATCAGAATACGTTATCCAGAAACTCGTCCACACTCCTTAGGATGTGGCCAGTGTGCTGATCACTTACAAAGAACCTTCTCTTTCCCAGACCCATTGGTGTTCTCCCCTATCCTCGATGCCAAGAAAAAGGGTGCCTCAAAGACTACACAGGGTTAGACAGTCACTGGGCACCAGCACAGAATCCAGATAGTCTGTAGGAGCCTCTCAGAGTTAATGTTTCCACTACACACAACGTCTAATTAATCTTCCTTAATTGGGACTTTAAACAAACAAGAATTACTTGAGAATAATGTAATCAAAATAGAGATAAACTCTACTGAGTTTAATAAATTCAGCATAGACAGCTAAATACAGATATGTCAGCACCTAACCTATGGAAAGCCCTCAACAAAGGGTTGCTAAATGAATATTTTGAATGAAATATTCAATAAAAGTTACTTCAAATGTTCAAGTTCTTCTCTTTCAGGAATTGGAAATAGTTGTCTAGTCAGGATTGATTCAGTTTTTCATCTGCTCTTTTTCTCTCTGATTTTCCATTCATTCTAAACAAATACTTGTTGCATACTCCCATCTAACAGGTACTACAGGTTCCTTTCCTTTAATGTATCCTTCAGGGGCTTGTAGATGCCCAGAGCAATGGCTCAAGGTACAGTTTGAGGAGACAACTTAGATTGCAGTTGAAAAGTCCCAGTTTTCATGGCTCTTCTGCCAACAAGTAATTGTATACTCTTGGAAATAATGCCAGCCAGTATTAATTAGGCGCTTGCTATGTGTTGTTGTTATCGGTTGACGTCAAGTTGATTCTGACTCATAATGATCCCATGTGTGCAGAGTAGAACTGCTCCACAGGATTTTCAAGGCTGTGATTTTTCAGAAGCAGATTGCCAGGACTGTCTTCCAAGGCGCCTCTAGGCGTGTTCAAACCACCAACCTTTCAGTTAGTAGTAGAGTGCTTAACCATTAGTGCCACCCTGGAACTCCATGCTAACTATGTACCAGGCACTATTCTAAGTGCTTTATATATATTAACTCATTTAAACCTCATGATAAACCCATGAGGTAGGTAGTAATATTATCCCTATTTTACGCATAAGGAAATTGAGGCAAAGAATATTGAATAACTTGCCCAAGGTGGCATATTTGGTCAATATTGAATCTTGATTTGAACCCAGGCAGGCTGGCTCAAGAGTCCACACTCTGGTCATCATAAGACCCTGGAATAGAAAATGACCTAGCCCCTATGGGACCCTGTTTGTTTGCTACATCTATAAAATGACTTGATTGACCACAGTAGTCTCCAAGATCTCTCCCAGACTAACAGTGTGTGTTTCTAGTACTGGAGCTGTGCTGTTCATGCTAAATACGCTCACCTAGTCCCTCTTTACTTCGCACGTTCTTTCTTGTCTGCAGCTTGCACTACACTCTGCTGCCTCTCCCTCTCTCCATCCTCCTCTCTTCCAGGCTACTACTCTTCCCAGCCCTGAGCTTACCACTTCCATCCTACCCTGCCAATCTCTGTTCTCTAGACCTTTGATTTTGTAGATAATCCTCTGAAGAACCAATGTTCACCATGATGGGAAGAGCAATTTTCTCCACTCAGAAAACCTCATGACTCACGCGGAAGAACTGTGTTTTATGTCTTGTACACAGTACTGCCAAATAGCCCTCTCCTACTTCCACTTCCTTTCTTCTACAAAACAACAACCACTTTAGATTGTACAAGGTGTTTTCACATACATTATTTCAGTTGAGGTTGTATTAGTTTGTTGGAGTTGCCATAACAAAGTACCACAACAGGGTGCCTTATTTATTCTCTCACAGTTCTGGAGGCCAGAAGTCCAAAATCAAGGTGTTGGCAAAGCCATGTCCCCACTGAAGGCTCTAGAGAGGAATCTTTTTGTGTGTCTTTCCTAGCTTCTGGTGGTTGCAGCAATCCTTGGAATTCCTTGGCTTGTAGATGCATCATTCCAATCTATGTCTCTGTCATCACATGGCGTTCTCCCTGTGTATGTCCATGTGTCTCCAAATTTCCCTCTGCTTATAAGGACATGAGTCCTACTGGAACTTGAGGCCCACCCTAATCCAGTATGACCTCATCCTAATTTAGCTAATTACATCTGCAAAGACCCTATTTCCAAGTAAGGTCACATTCCAGGTGAACATAACATTTGAGGTAGGACAGTATTCAACCCAGTACAAGGGGCGGGCATTGTTACTCTCTTTATTCTACAATGACGTTCAAAATGGCAAATAGTAATATGCCCAGGATCACACAGCTAGTGAAGGACAGATTTGAGATTTGACCCCAAATGTTCTAAGTTCTTTCCATTATGTGCACCAGTCTGTTCTCTTTCTGTACTGTTTCTTGTTTTCTCCACCACAAAGTGTCTATGGACTTAATCTTTAAAAACTCACCATATATAGGTTAAATGTATATTGGTTTTAATTGTTTACTTTTAGAGACGTGTCTATCCTTTTTTCTCTGGAAAATATCTGTAGCTAGTTGTCAACCCTGGGGTCCCTAGGCTGATTAATAAAAGATGAAACTGTATTGAAAAATTGTGTTTATCAAGAATTGTGGCATATGTATTTGTGTCTATTATTTGGGAATTCTCAGAGTCTATGCCTGAATTATTTCCTAAGACCTTGGATCAAGATGCCTACTGAGTTCCTATAACTGGATGTATTAGAGAGATAGTTTGTGTTCCGTTGAGTTGATTCAACTCAGAGACACTACAGGACAGAGTAGAACTGCACCACAGGGTTTCCTAGGCCATAATCTTTATGGGAACAGACTGTCAGGACTTTTCTCCCTTAGAGCCACAGGGTAGGTTCGAAACACCGACCTTTCAGTTAGCAGCCAAGCTCTTCACCATTGCACCACCAAGTCTCCTTACTCCAATTATATTTCACATGCCATCAGCCTTCACAGGTACAGATTCCGCTAAAGCTGTCATTTTATAGTCATTGTTTTGCATGATGAAAATGTGATTTTCAATGTGCATTTTAATATGTGCAGTGGTTGCTAGGACTAAAAGTGGTACATGGAGTAAGGCTGCTTGAACTGAAGAGCACAACATAAAATTAGGTGGCTCCAAACCTGCAGCTATCTGACCCCAGGATCTCCTTGTAGGAGGTCCAACAAGACGTTAGAAATATAGCCTTTCTAGTGCCTGTTACTTTCCAGGGCTAAAATAACAGAAAACACAGTTCTGAGTTCTGGATGTTTGCTTATAACTTTGAAAAAAAAAAAAAAAAAAAACCAGTCCTGGGCTGAAATCAGGTTTTCCAAGTTTTGGTTCATAATAAGTAGTTTTTAAACATTTAAAAATAGGGATGTGTAATAAAATGCTGAGAGACTCTCCGGAGGTTGCTGTTGCTGGCACTGCTCTAATAGAAAGCATACGCCATTGAGCTAACATTTTGTTCTTTGACAGAAGAAGAAAACAAAGCTGTTAAAAGCTGGTAGGATCATTTTCCAATAGCAATAGCATTAATATCTTTCAAGTCACTCCTAGCCATAGCTAATTAGAGGTTTATGAGGGGTGGCCCTTTCTCAAGGGTCACCTCAGGTTATGTAGCCCACAGATTTGCTGTTGGCTGTTGGCAACAATGGATTTGTTGAGAATTTTTGCTCAGCCCGAAGTGGTTATCGTTTTTTTTTTTTTTTTTTTTTTTTTGGGTTTTTTTTTTTTTGGGGGTTTTTTTTTTTTTTTTTTTTTCTATTACTAGTGTGTCTCTTATTTTGACTGGCTGAAGTTGGGTTGGACGACGAGGTTTGATTAAAAGGCAGTGCCAGGTTGTTGCCGGAGATCTGCACTGACAGATTGTTGAAAACTTATTAGTCTGACGTTTTCACAGCCTGCCCTGGGGTGGAAATCTGCTCTTTCACTGGAAAAGCTTAGGAAAGAAAACATGAGCTCGAGCTGAAATCAGCCCCAGTTCCAAATCTGCTGTCTTCTGGCAACAGAATGCCAAGGGCTGCCACAGTGTTTAGAGATTAAGTCCTGCCTATGCCACCCACACAGTAGACAGGACTGCATAAAATAACATGGACTCGGGCCACGGTAAAGCATGAGACCCTGAAAACGCATCCTCCGGAAACCGGGAAATTGTGGTGTGCTGCTCAACACTGGGTGCTAATGGCAAGAGCAGCTGCTGAAGTCAGCCTCACATGAGGTTTCAACTGGTTTGTTAGTGGGAATTTTTTTGGCCATCCTGTGGAATAATCCAAGGGAAGGAGTAAGGTACATCTCAGGCTTGGTACCTCTCTAGGGTAGAAATGGGCAAAAAGTTTGCGGCCAGTACTATTGTTGACAGGTATCTGGTGCCATCATATTGCAATTATTCTTTGCAATGCTAAAAGAATTCATTAAGCATCCGAGCACTTCCAGAGCAAATCCAGCCTCTCTAACATGTCCATAAATAGTTTTTTGAATCATTATTTGGCCCCTACTTTCCTCCACTCTTATCTATGACGACCACTTTGATTAATCCCTCTACCCTGACCCACCATAGCTGCTGGCTTTGCTCCCATCCTAGGTAATTACTTACAGGATCCTAACAAGACATCTGGAGTCCTGGTGGTGCAGTGGTTAAGAGGTATGGCTGCTAACCAAAAGGTTGGCAGTTTGAATCCACCAGCCACTCCTTGGAAACCCTATGGGGCAGTTCTACTATGTCCTATAGGGTTGCAATGAGTCGGAATCAACTAGATAACAACAGGTAACAAGACGTCTGAACTTTGGCTATGCCTGGAAGAGTCTTCTTTTTTGCCAGCTGTCTCCTTCCTGTCCTCCAGACTCAGAAAAGAGCACATCTCATTTAGAAGCCTTCTCTGAGAGCCCCAGACAGGGCTGGGTGCCCCATCACTGGGGTGCCCAATAATCTTCTGCGTTTCTGACTCCAGACTAAACTTTCTGAGGACAGAACCTGGCCTAAATCTCATTTGATTTTATATCCACGCTCACACTGCAGCGCCTGCACAAGTAGGCACTTGGTAATAATGTCTTTTTGAATGTTCATTCATTCATTCACTCTTTTGATAGACATTAAGGGAGTTCCAAACTTCCCTCTTAACAGAAGTTATCTTTTTATTATCTCAGACTAAAACACTTTCTCCAGACCTATCTTCTAGGGTTCTGGCTTTGATTAGTCCTAAAAAGGTTTCTGTTGGAGGAAATGTAAGCTGGGAAGTGAGCCTGATGTTTCAAAATCTCAATGTCAGGTTGCTCCCTTCATCCCATTGTATCTCCAGGTCACGTGGCAGCACCCATGGCAGCACTTTGTTGCTGTTGTTAGTTGTCGTCGAGTCAATTCTGATTCACGGTGACCCCAAGTGTGCAGAGTGGAACTGCTGCATAGGGTTTTCAAGGCTGTGACCTTTTGGAAGCAGATTGTCAGATCTATCTTCTGAAGTGCCTCTGGGTAAGTGGGCTCTAACCACCAACCTCTGGGCTAGTGGTCAAGCATTTAACTGTTTGTACCACCCAGGACTCCTTACGGCAATACTCACCGGTAAGAATATATTTTTAAAAAAAAACATTGCTGTCTAGTCGATTCCGACTAATAGCGACCCTATAGGACAGAGTAGAGCTGCCCCATAGAGTTTCCAAGGAGCGCCTGGTGGATTTGAACTGCCAACCTTTTGGTTAGCAGTCATAGCTCTTAACCACTATGCTACCAGGTTTTCCATGAATATGTACATGTCCATAAAAACAGTCTTTTCTCAAACTACTCCAGGTAATCTCTGATTAACTTCAGAACTGGTGTATATCCATAAATGTCCTGAAAAAGAAAATCTCTCTGTCGACGCCAAATAATCTCAGAGTTCAAGTATAACCCCAAAAGTTGAAGGATTCATTCATTCATTTAATTAACGTTTCTGAGTGCCCATTATGCATTAGTCATTGTGCTAGACACTTAGGGATTCAAAGATGAACAAATAAAACAGATGCAATCCCAATACATCAGCAGACAAGCATTTGCCTTGTTTACCAAATATCTCATTGAGGAATTCATGCGTTGTATGGCAAATTTGCAGAATTGAAGTACCTAAGGATAAGGTGAGAGTGGGGATGAAGCCAATTTGTGCTGAAGGCTTACCTACTCCAGGTTGTCTTGGGTGCTCCTGGCACAGATGAAGCGCACATCACCTTTCAACTAACTCTAGAAACTACTGAGTAGTTGGAGAATAGTTAGCATTTTTTCAAGTTCAGGAAACCCAGTCTTGATGGTTTTTCCAAAAATGAGTCTAGTCATATGTCACGTTGTTTTCTGTTGTGTTTGTTTTTGTTTTTAATGAGCAGTCAAGCACAGTCATGGAGACCTTGGGTTTTTCTGCATTTTTGCAGCAGCATTTCAATGTTCTGTCACCAGCTTCATGGGTCTCAAGATGCAGTTGTGCCAATAGCTTTCTAGTCCCCGAATCATTGTGATGGTGGTGTGTTCTTAAAGTCAGGAATTCCAGTAATGCTTCCTGGCTCCCCATCTTCCCGGCTATGGCTTCTCAGCAACTCCCCCTGTGAGTCAGTTTTGCAGTCATTCCCAAAGGCCCAGCCTAGATCAAGCTCCTCCAATGAATTTATAAGCACCGAATGCTAAAAGTGCTAGGAGCCCTGGTGGCACAGTGGTTAAGAGCTTGGCTGCTAACCAAATGCTGGCAGTTCAAACCCACCAGCCGCTCCTTGGAAACCTCATGAAGAAGTTCTCCTCCGTCCTATAGGGTCGCTGTGAGTCAGAACCAACTGAAGGCAACGGGTTTCAGGTTTTTTAATGCTACTTTTTTTTTAAAAACTATAATGGTGGTAAGAAAACAATGATTTTAAAATTGTAGTCTATTAATTGTTTGCTGATAACATTTAACACTACCTACTTGCAGAAAATTGTTATTGTCTCAGCAGACCCTAAAGCAAACCTCCAAGCAACAAGGATTTCTGCCTTTGGTTTTATTTATTTGCTGATGTTTCCTCTCATCCAAAAATACCAAGACAACTTCTCTAAAAAGATTAACAGCTGGAGGCTTGTTGAGAGGCTAATAAATTCAAGTGATAGCAAACATTCAGAGAAATATAAAGATACATGAAATCTTATTTGACGTGGGAAAAATAACTGATTTAAGAAAGCTATAAGTGCTGCCAATTGAACAATGGGGAAAAAATGTTGGTTTTTCATTGTTTTTAATTAATCCTTTTCCCCCAGGCATCTGTAAGTTTGTCCTACTGTGGAAGCTTGTCTGTTACTGTGATGCTGGAAGATATACCACAGGTATTCAAATACCAGCAGGATCACCAATGGCAGACAGGTTTCAGCTGAGCTTCCAGACTAAGACAGACTAGGAAGTAGGACCCAATGGTCCACTTCCGAAAAGAGTTAGCCAGTGAAATCCTTATGAATAGCAGCAGAACATTGTCTGATACAGTCCCAGAAGATGAGCCCCTCAGGTTGAAAGACATTCAAAAGACGACTGGCGAAGAGCTCCGTCCTCAAAGTAGTGTAGATCTTAATGATATGGATGGAGTCAAGCTTTCAGGACCTTCATTTGCTGATGTGGCATGACACAAAATGAGAAGAAACAGTTGCAAACATCCATTAATAATCAGAATGTGAAATATACAAAGTATGAATCTAAGAAAATTGGAAATCGTCAAAAGTGAAATGGAATGCATGAACATTGATATCCTAGGCATTAGTGAGCTGATATGGACTGGTATTGGCCTTTTTGAATCAGACAATCATATGGTCTGCTATGCTGGGAATGACAACTTGAAGAGGAATGGCATTGCATTCATCGTCAAAAAGAACATTTCAAGATCTATTCTAAAGTACAACGCTATCAGTGATAGGATAATATCCATACATCTACAAGGAAGACTAGTTAATATGACTATTATTCAAATTTATGCACCAATCACTAAGGCCAAAGATGAAGAAATTGAAAATTTTTACCAACTTTTGCAGGCTGAAAATGATCAAACATGCAATCAGGATGCGTTAATAATTAACTGGTGACTGGAACGCAGAAGTTGGAAACAAAATAGGATTGGTAGTTGGAAAATATGGCCTTCATGATAGAAACGATGCCAGAGATCACATGATAGAATTTTGAAGACCAGCAACTTCATTACCAATATCTTTTTTTAACAACATACACAGCAACCATACACATGGACCTTGCCAGATGGAATACACAGGAATCAAATGGACTACATCTGTGGAAAGAGACAGGCATTATTCAAAGACATGATGGAAAAGCTCAATGTCATCATTCAGAACAAGGCCAGGGGCTGGCTGAAGAACAGACTATCAATTGCTCATACGCAAGTTCAAGTTGAAGCCAAGAAAAATTAGAACAAGTCCACGAGAGCCAAAGTATGACCTTGAGTATATCCCACCTGAATTTAGAGACCCTCTCAAGAATAGATTTGATGTATTGAACACTAATGACCAAAGACCAGACGAGTTGTGGAATGACATCAAGGACATCCTACATGAAGAAAGCAAGAGATCATTAAAAAGACAGGAAATAAAGAAAAGACCAAAATGGATGTCAGACGAAATTCTGAAAGTTGCTCTTGAAAGTCAAGTAGCTAAAGCAAAAGGAAGAAATGATGAAGTCAAAGAGCTGAACAGATTTCAAAGGGCAGCTCGAGAAGAAAAAGTAAAGTATTATAATGACGTGCATAGAGCTAGAGACAGAAAACCAAAAGAGAAGAACACACTCAGCACCTCTCAAGCTGAAAGAAGTGAAGAAAAAATTCAAGCCGCAAGTCACAATATTGAAAGATTCTAAAGGGAAAATATTAAACGATATAAGAAACATCAAAAGAAGATAGAAGGAATACACAGGGTCACTATACCAAAAAGAATTGGTCGATGTTCAACCATTTCAGGAGGTAGCATATGATCAGGGACCAATGGTACTGAAGGAAGAAATTCAAGCTGCACTGAAGGTATTGGCAAAAGACAATGCTCCAGGAATTGACGGAATACCAATTGAGATGTTTCAACAAATGGATGCAGCACTGGAAGTGCTCGCTTGTCTAAGCCAAGAAATTTGGAAGACAAGCTACCTGGCCAAGCAACTGGAAGAGATTCATATTTATGCCTATTCCCAAGAAGGATAACCCAAACAAATGCAGAAATTGTCAAACAGTATCATTAATATCAGTATGACAACTCTCACAGTCAGTGGTTAATGGGTGAGAAAAGGAGATGTAATCTAATATAAGATGAGATATTCTACTTGGCCAAGGCAATGAGGAGGCCAAGAGTTGCCAGTATGTGGGAATCTATGTGTACCTCGGTAGAAAAGCTTGGTAATTTTCTTCTGAAAAATCAGCCACTGAAAACCCACGGAGCACAGTTCTACTCTGACACACATGGGGTAGCCATGAGTCGGAATAGACTCCAGGGCATCTGCTTTATGTATACTGGTCAAGCATCAGGTAAGCTGTCAGCATTCATTCTCTCATTCACTGCAGGAGAATATACTACAGAGAGTGGTACATTCTGTGTCTCAATTTTCTCCTTTATAATGAGAGTATGAGATGATATATATATATATACAGCACTTAGAACAATGCTTTGCCCATACTGTGGACTCAGTAAACGCTGGATATCATTACTAGTCCACAAGTAATTACTGAGGGCCTGGTATGTGATGGGAGCCCTGGTGGTGCAGTGGTTAAGAGTTCAGCAGCTAACCAAAAGGTTAGGATTTTTAATCCACCAGCTGCTCCTTGGAAACCCTATGGGGCAGTTCTACTCTATCCTATAGGGTTGCTATGAGTTGGAATCAACTGTACGGCAATGAGGTTTTATTGGTTTTTTTGTTGCTGTTGTTGTGCTACGTGATGAGGCATATTAGGGACACTAACAACCGAAGTGGTTTGATTCCTTTCGGTCTATGATGGTGACAGGCGTTATACGCATAAATTCTTATGCAGTTTACTCTACGTGCTATAGAATGAGAACATATGCCAGGAGTATCTCAGTCACCCAGATGGGGATTTCAATAACTATGCCTTATTATTTTGTGGGGCAGAGTTGACAGGGGGAGATGGGCAAGAACAAGATGAGTTGGTCCCACTAGTTCTGGTACAGGCAATAAAACAAAGATGGAATCCCTAAGCAGAGCCAGGAACCTGAGAATTAGGCAGAAGCCTGGTGGTCAGAACCGGGCCTAAAATCAAGGTCACCCAGCAGCAGGTTGCACATGTGACCGGGTAGAGCTGGTCCTACTGTTGGGTTGCATGGCCTCAGCAGCCAAGGAGGAGGGCTGCAGTGATTGAGAACTTAGTGGGGCTCAAGACCTTCTCGCATGACAAATCCTGCAGTTTCCAGAGACTTTGGACCCTGTGGCTTAGCTCCTAAACTGGGTCATCCCTCCGGGTTGCAGAGCAACAGGAGCCTGGCAGGGAAGGCCCGGTGAACACTAGCATCAATGAGAAAAAGCACTGGGAGGAGTCTGGTTTCTTCCAAGTCTGAAGAACAATCAGATTCCTTCCTGGGCATTGCTTTCAAATCTGTTACCATCATTAGGTAACTTTACAAAGAAGGACAATTGAAAAACTAATTCGAGGTGCCTGAGCCACTCCCCGGACTGCTAGAGAGACAAAGATGAGGAAGCGAACTGCATCATGGTGGGAAGGGCTGCCGCACCCACCCTCCCTGCTCAGTTATTGGCTTGTCTGGTCAGTGAACCTGAGCAGGCCAAGACTGTTAAGAAACGCATACTTCATGGGCATTGCCAAAACTGGCCCTGGATTTGTATGTGGCCAGAAAAGAGAGTAGGACCCCCAGAGCAGCATCCCACCCACACCACTGTGCCTGTTGAGTGCCAAGTATAAGACTGCCCTTGGGCTTTGGGCAGCCATGGAAAGTTCTGCAACCTCCACCAGCCATCCCGTGGAAATCCCTGCAACGAAAGCTTTTCCACCGTGCGTCTGCGGGCTTTATCGTTAGTAAGGGATAAAGGGAGCACCTCAGCATTATTTCCTTGTAGAACCTGGAGTATGGAAGGATAGCACGTCCTAGGACTTTGCTTTGCCAAGCAGCTGAAAGCATTTTAGAAAACTCTGATCTTTCATTTAAAAATAATTATTAACTCTTTCAGGTCAGAAAAACACCACTTTAAAAAGCAAGTAATGTAGGAAATGTATCCCAGCAATCTGAAAGAGTTTAAGCTCTGGGCAAAACAGGAACAGACAGTAGGATCAGACTGCACGGGTCATTAATCCTCACATTTGCTCCCTGATTTGCCTTTGTGGCGTATATTAGCGTCACCATGTTACCCATGAAGAAATGAAGCATGAAGAGATTAAATAACATGATGAAATATCATCCTAGGTCAACAGAGTAAGTGGAAAAAAGAACCCGTAATTCAGATGTCTCCATCTAGTACTGAATGCCCTCTTGCCAACCTTCAGATGTACCCAACCTCCCTTCTCACCAGTCCATTTTCTTGGCTCACCGAAGCAGCATTTTTCCTTTTTAGGTCCCTGAGCCAATTGCCAATCTCCCTGAGCACAAGTAGGCCATCCAAAAAAAAAAAGGATTGATTTGAATATAACTGAAACATCGTTTCCCCTCTCAACCTACCCTTCTTTGTATCAAAGGATTTCTTAAATAGGGGTGAATAAAGCAGATGCTCACAGCCAGGATTTTTTCCCCCAGAAATTACTTTGCCTTATAATACATTAACTACAGCTATAGTAAAGAATGACTGGAGTGGAATTCATCAAGTGGTGAACAGAGAAAGAAAGAGAAAATGTATGAACCTAACTCGTCCCCAGTCTCCCTAAGGGCAAAGGAAATAAATGATAGAACAAGTCACTGGGGCAGTCTACTCTGCTACCAAATGGCCTTACAAGCCCAAGACAGATAGGTGAGGAGAAGCAATGTGAACAGAGCCATTTTTATATCCAGAGTGATGCATGTGTGAGTTATTCCTTTATATTATGAAATATTTCAAGCACAGAAGAAAGTTCTGAGGATAACTTAAGGAACAAATCATTACGGGAAAAGTTGATACTCTGTGTGCCCTCCAACATTTCGTTGCTCTTTGTCTCTCTTCCTATTCTGAATTTGATGTTCATTGTTCCAATGCATGTGTTTATGCTTTTCCTATAAAGTAATGTATCCATAAACAATAAGTACTATTTTTAGATATTTTCAACTTCATAAAGAAATTACGACATGTTGGAGACTTGGTTGTTGGGGTTTTTTGTTTGTTTGTTTTGCTTTTGCTAGACATTATATGATTTACACATTATATACATTTTGTATGATTTGAGCATTATATTTTTTTATATGATATGAATATTGCACATTTTATATATACATGCTGTATGTGTCATAAATATTTAGACAGCCTATGTAGCTCTGATTTATTCATTTTAACTGCTGTGTAGTGTTCCAATGTATGAATAATATATTATTTATACGTTCTGTGGCCTTACATTAAAGTTGTATGTGAGACTTTCTCTAGCTATAAACCCAGAAGACGACTTGCTATGTCATAGGGTGTGCACATTTCAACTCTACCAGTTTTTGTCAATTCTTCTATAAAGTAGTTATATCATTTTTCACTCCCATCCACAGTGTGTGAGATTATCCATGTATCTACGTTATTGATAACCCTTGGTATTGCCAGACTTCTAAGTTTTGCTAAACCTGTGAGTGTAAAACAGACCTTATTTTATTTTTAATTTGTTGATCTAGTTTTAATTTACTTAGACTGAATATATTTTCTACGTGTATTGACCATGAAGCTATCCTCTTCTATGAATTGCTTGTTTGTGTCCTTTATCCGTTTTTCTGTTGGATTGTTATTTTCTAATTGATTTAGAGGATTTATTTATGCATTCAGGTACTAACCATTTATGAATTATATATGTCACATTAATACGGCCTATTCTTAAATAAGTGATTGTATCTCTGGAGTTTGTCTTGCACAAAACTTTTAACAAGCAAGTTAAAACTAAGATATAGATATGAAAATTGATATTCCCATCAGTTTTTGGGCTCAAGGAAAACATTGTAAGTGCCACTTTTTTTTTTTTTTTTTTTATCATTTCTTTATTGTTTTTTTTCCCTCTAAGTTCAGAGAGTTAAGTATAGGCCACCTAGACTGGTACTTGGTAATATTTATGCTTGATTGTGGACTGGGTTGTTTAGAATAATTTAGGCCCTGAATACGGACCAATTAAGGAAGTGATTAACCTCAGATTGTCGGGCCTAATGGGTTGCATACCTTCCACTGAAACAGAAACTTTTGGAAGCTGAGTGTATCCTTGGCCAGGACTCCTCACAGAAGCACACAGAATTAGCCCTAGGCAGGAGACATGAGGCATGCAGGGACTATCCATCCTAACTTATCTCCAAAATGTTTTACTACCAGGAAAGTCTCTGCTCATGACATAAGTCCCTAGCCTCAGGTAACTAAAGAACACATGAGGATGAGGAGTGGAATAACATGGTAATTAGATTGCAGGGACGTATTGTCTTGGAAATCTTGATATGAAATCTTAAAATAACTGTGGCATTCTTTCTCTTTCAGAGGTGTGGCAAAATCTTGTTTGAGAACCGTGATCAGAATGCCAAATGTGTTTGCATGCTAGGTAAGAAGGCCTCTCATTTTAAATATATTAAGCATGCTGATGTCAGATAGACTTAGCAATTGTTCTGTTGCCTTACTGACTGCCTCTTGTTCCACTTTGCAGAGGCTTATGAGCTGTCTTGTAAGTTAATAGATAGCTATAGCACATTTTCACGTGGAACGCTTAATGATGAAAAAAGGTTTTGATATGAATAACGTCAGGAGTCATACTTTCTGTGTCTTTGAAATTTTGGGGAGGATCATCAGCAAAACATAGAATTGGGTGCTCTTTACTCAGGCAGCTGTGACAAAAGGTAAGAAGAACCACATTGTTATTCCTAAACCAGAGATGATAAAATAGGAAGCTATTACTTAAAGTAAACTACTATCCAGTATTTACGTCGAAGCACAAAGTCTTTACTTATAACGCCTGGGAGAAATATATATTTGAACTAATCCGAAGTCAGCACAACAATTACCCACACTGTGTTCGTAACAAAATACTATCATTATACTGAATATTCATTTATTCTTATGGGACGTTATACCGTCAATGCCTTTTGTACATATATAGTATTCTGTTAGGAAATTAAGTTGGTATTATTTTCCTCATTTTATAGGTTAGAAAACTAGTACAGAGAATATTAATTATACACTTAACCTCCAAGTGAAAAAATTGTCCAAATCATGATATGCAAGTTTCTAAACTGTAAAATTTTAGGCCTGGTGTTTAGAGCTTCTTGAAGTCACTAACCTAGGTAAACTTTCAATTAATTGCATTCATGGAACAAAACAGTAATATGGATAAATAAAAATAATTCTTAAAATTAATTTTCACCAAAATTTTACCCTTATCCATTCTAACCTTTAACCATACTCATGAGCAAAGCACAAAATAATTCATTTTAGCTCCTTTCATTTTCTCTGGCTACCTCATTTGTTGGCAGTCCAGATTATCAAGTGAGATAACCCAAAAACAAACAGCAGAGGAAGGTCTAGGTAATTCATGATTTGAGATGATCACATACCACATAATCAAAGCGAAACAAAAACGATCTGTTCTTCTAGCTTTCTGACTTTCCTTATATTCTTGTACTGTTGTTTTAAACCTCTCAGTTGCAGTTCTCATATATTTTTATCTTAATTAAGATAACTCTACAGTAACACCTTCATTGGAAAATGAACATTTTACTGGACGCACATGAATAATGAAGATAGCACACATACACCATGTCAGATATTTAAGATTCCTTGCCCTTAACCGTGGAAATGCCTTTTAAATGCCAATATTTAGAGTAAAAACTAGATAGAAAAAGGAAGGAAGGAAGAAAATAGAAAAAATTCCTTTCTCTGCGTGTGTGTTCCAACCTTGGGCTTGGGAAACCATCTCACCACATATCATCACATACTAGGTGTTCACCGTGTACCAAGTCCTGCTCTAAGATCTATTCATCAATTAATTCCTTTAATTTTCTCAATAACAAGATGAGGTTGGTGCCATAATCGTCCCCATTCTACAGATAAAGAAATTGAGGAAAATGGCCTGATATTACAAGCACCTTAACACCACGCAAATATTATTTGATTGTAGCTTCTACCTGATCTACTAACTTGAATCTATTTTTAACTCATAATTATTTTAAGCATGCGAACACATGATTTACTGTGACTGACTTTTCCCTTGCCCTGGCTCCCATGTGAGTTGCTTGCTTAGTTTATAGCTAGGACAAGGACAGCAATAGATCTTACTATTCTTCTAAAGCACGGCCTGTAGACTTGACTTAAAGTAAGATCAATAATCTTTCCATTTCTTATATGGCATTATTTATATAGCTCCCAGAAGGTATTCCCGACCACCATATACCTCCCCAAATGAATCTACCAGACTGCACAAGATTTCAAAATCAGAAATATATTTATATAAATCTGTTTTGCTATTACTGCTATTGTCATAATAGCTAAAATTCATTGAGTGTTAACATGTGACAGGTTAGGTCCATCCCAAGAATCGTACATAGTTAGATCATTTATCCTAAGTAAAGTAAGACATAGCTTCTCTTTCAAAATGTAGATATCCTTGGCAATGGCAGTTTACTAACTAAGCTGCTATTCATTATTAACCTTGGGTTTAATTTGTTTGCTCAATTTGTATTTTCTTAGTGACATAGAACTAGTATAAAGGAACCATGAGAATGGAAGTTTTTATTAGTTTGAGGACATAGAAGAAATAAGGATGGAAAAGAGAGAAAAACTGTACATTTTACCTTTAAAATAGGTGGTAAATATTTATGGGGTGTTCAAAGATAATTTTACATCTAGTAAGCTTGAGTTACTCATATAAAGAAAACTGTGCCCTCAAGGAGCTTACATCTAAGATGGTTTAGACTTTTCCCTACTTGTCTTTTTAATAGGATTGCTGCAAAATTCATTCAAACATTTACAAAGTCCTTTGAAATCTTAGATGAAAGAGAGTGCCAAAATAAAATTATCATGGATATCAACATACACGGATTCACCTGCCATTAGCATATGCTCACCTGAGGCCAAGGGATTGCTATTTCATGGCAACATCCTGCAAGACGATAAGAACTGAAGCTGAATAGTTTATTCACTTAAAGCAAACCAGAGAAATTCAAGTTATAAATGTATATAGCTCAACTAAAACTGAGCCTACATCTTATATTTCTTTGAGAGAGAGCATCTATATTAAAACAACAACCAAATAAAGCACCACTTCACCACTGTATGAAGTAATAATTAGTTCATTGCTTCCTTTGAGAGGAACCGGTCATAGTTCCCGTATCACTTCCTGAAGCAGTTCTTGAGAAAACTTTTATATCTCCAACAGCAAAAGATAAGGAGTCTCTGATATTTTAAAGAACGATTAAGTTTTATAAGTGTTGCCAACCATTAACATAGTTAATATTTTTGCTGGTAATTGTATAACAGTACCCTAAATAAATAAAAATTTCCAAACAAGAAAACCAAATATACAAAGCCTGCATTTCCAAAACTTCAACTCTTATCTGTATGTCATCCCAATATTGAGATCCCTGATAGAAGTGGCCTGAGATATCCCACAGGTTTAAATTGCCAAAGTCTTGCCTGACCCCTGTGAGATCCCATCTCTGCCCACCCAAACTCCAGGTCCGGATGTCCTCCTGGAACCTAGCTGGGCTTTTGGTTTCAGCACAGCTGAAATGGAACATGGAAGAGGGTCACAAGTCAGGGATGCATTTGAAGTTCAGTTTTCACCTATTGAAGAGTCCCTAGATCATTCTCAAAAAATATAGTTTTTAAACTTTGAGTTATCTACCTCACGACCTCCACAAATAAGCCATCTTCTCCAAAAACCATATTCTTGCATCATTACATTTAATGAAACGTAAGTGTAAAATTCACCTTGAGTTACTCTGAAGCACTGAATTCAATGCAGTTTTAAGTGGGAACAAACTACTGTCATGTATGGGTCTTATGGGAAATCACTTCTGGGTTCAGGAGAACAGTTTGTGTTAGATACGAAAGTAAATAAGGTGACCTGCAGAGCTGGCTGTACTGAGCATTAACTATTCATTCCTTAAAATTGTTCTGAGAGGCCAAATATGGATAATCAAGTTAAGCACCAAATGGTAACTGATGTTGCTTTGCTTCTTTCCTTCAGGCTTAGGGCATGTGTTGAGAATTTTTCTTCTTGTTACTCGTTAATTTAGCCGTAAGCTTTCTCTCAAGATCATATTGGCCTCAGAAGTTTATAGAACTCTAGCAAGGAGTATACAGCTGTATAGTAAGACTTGTACCTTAATTAGGTGTAATGAACTTATACCAAAGGAAAAAGGGAGTGGAAGACAAATGATCTCTCATTGCACAATTAATATAAAAAATATGGTGAGTTACTAAAAGAATTTTACTTTTCAAAAGTATAATGAAAACTGGTAAGAAGAGCCTAGAGCATTTAAAACATTACATAAAAGGGGGACTGTTCATTCACTTCTTAGTTCATTTGATAATTTTGCCCTGTGAAATAATGTTGTTATTAGCTGCTCTTAAATTGGACCCTGATTCATGGTGACCCCGTGCACAACGGAACCCACCGGCAAACCGGTGGTGGCTGTGCATGAGATATATTGACTGGGAATCAAACCCGGATGTCCCTCATGGAAGGCAAGAATTCTACCACTGAACTACCAATGCCTTCTGTGAAACAATGTTTTGGAAAAATAAATTTTCAAAAAAGAATCCCAGGTCAGATTTGGGGCCTCTTTCTCGTTATTCTTAGAGTGGGGTTATTTCAGATGGTAAAGCCTTAATTTGTAATTAACGGATATTTGTGGGCTCAGTTTCTTCATCCTCTTTATCAACTTTTTATTCTTGCCAATTTGAAAAATTCCAGTGGCCCTGCTTTCCTTCCGTGCACAATTCCTTTCATGCCGATCAGTGTCATTATCATTTGAAAGTACAATTAGCACTTTCTGGCCAGTCATGGCCTAAAAGGGGGCATTCATACGTCAGTTTGTTGGTTGAAGTTTATTATAAATCATTTACACGCATTGCCAGTTTTCAAAGCAATAGAATACCATAAAATCAATATTTTATTACCATTCAGCATAAGCTGAGACTTATTTCTAGTCTTAGCTCTAAAAAATTAACCGTGTACTCATAGAAGCTGCATAGTTTCTCTAAGCTTCAATTTACAGTTTTTCAAGAAAATAGAAATAAAAATATCTGTCCTTCCCAGCCCAAAGGTTGCTCTGATGATAGAATGAGATATTCTGTGAGCAGACACTGCCTGCTGTGATGTCCTAAATGTCATGTATGTGTGTGGTGCAATGAGTTCCTTTCTATATGGCCTTTCTGGCCTTGGGTTTATGATTTTGCCGAAATGATTGGCTAGGCCACAATCTTGCAAGGGATTGGTTAGTACACTATGCAAATAGGATACATAAAACCACATAATAGGATTAAGTGACCTTGTGGAAATTGATCAGTTACTATGCAAATTGAATGATTGTGGTCTACCAAGGAGATTGGTCAATTCATGGTCTGGATGGGAGGACCATGCCTTGAAATTGAATATAAAGGCCAATCCCGCAGAGGTTGAGGGGGACCTCACTACCATCAAGAAGAGCCTGCAGTGAAGCATGCCTTTGGGACCCAGGGTCCCTGCACTGAGAATCTTCTATACCGGGAAGAGAGAGCTGTAACTCTAAAGAAGACATGAGACGACAAGAAGCGATGGCAAGCACAGCAGAGGCCAGCGGCAGAGAAACGGTGGTAGCAGTACCAATGGTAAGAACCACAGGATTGGCAGATGGTTACAGTGGATTACCAGCCCATGGAGCTAGAGTGAGCTGAGCACCTTTGGGCGGGAGGTTTCCTGGCAGAGCAGGGTGCCTCTGAGTACTTGTCAGCAGAGCTAAAGAGCTGTAATACTTGCGCAAGCAGGGCAGGGGCTGAGAGGGGCCCAGCAGCAGAGGTCCTCGGCTGGTATAGCTGAGAGAAGGGCTGTTGGCTGGCATAGCTGAGGGAAAGGCCTGCTTGCAGGCACAGCCAAGAAGGAGCTGAGAGCCATCCTGGTGGGAAGCTGTCCTGATTGACGAACTCCTGCCTCCTGAGTTGTATCCTGTTACTTCCAAGTTGATCCTGATCTTGAGTTGTAGCCTATTACTTCCCTAATAAACTACATAATCAAGAGTATGGTCTGTGAGTTCTGTGTAGCCATTGCAATGAATTATCGAACCAAGTAGAGAAATAGAGAGGGCTGTAGGGGAGGATGGCTGGTGTCAGAAATGGTGAAAAATGGGAGAGTGGAAGTATATCTGACCTCCACCTCATAGGAATCAGTTTTGGGCTGGTCTTGATTCTCATCCCTCCTCCTGAATGTAGAAAGGCTCAGATACTGGATTACAATGTGTCAATAAATTTATAGATAAATACTAAACAATTGAAAATAAACAAATTAATAATAAAAACTAATTAATTAATAAATGAGCAATAAATTATTATTTATATCATTGGTAATGTTTACAAAAGCAATTGAGAAACTATTATACAAATCTGAGGGCAATTATTAAAAACAAGTAAATAAGTTCTTCAAAATTGTGCAGTGTTTCAAGGGCACAAGACAGTCCTCCAATATTCAGTCAACAGATATGCATTAAGCACCTTCTATGTGCAAGCCCGGATGGCACAGTGGTTAAAGCACTCGGCTGCTAACCAAAGGGTTGCTAATCTGACCCACCAGCCGCTCCTCAGGAGAAAGATATGGCAGTCTGCTTCTGTAAAGATTACAGCTTTGGAAACCCTGTGGGGCAGTTCTACTCTCTCCTATAGGGTTCCTTTGAGTCGGAATTGACTTGACGACAACAGGGATTTGGATATGCAAGGCCCATATCCAATCTGTCAGTTCGCTGTACTATAGTGGCTTTCATGTTGCTGTGATACCAAAAGCCATGCCACTGGTATTCCAAATGCCAGTGGGGTACCCATGGTGGACAGGTTTCAGAGGAGCTTCCAGACTGGGAAGAAATGTCTAGTGATCTACTTCTGAAAATTAGCCAGTAAAAACCTAGGGAATGATCACAACAGAATATTGTCTGATGCAATGCTGGAAGATGAGCCCCCTAGGCTGGAAGGCACTCAAAATACACAGTGGCTGCAACAATGTATTGGAGGACACCAGCAATCATAAAGATGGTGCAGGACTGGACAACATTTCATTCTGTTGTACACGGGTCACCATGAGTCAGAGTCAACTCCACAGCAACTGACAACAGTATACAATGTACTCTGCTAGGCACTGGGAATCCAAAGATCAATTAGGCACAGATCCTGCCCATCACAGAGTTTACAGTCCAGCAAGAGATTCTAATCGAAAGGTCGGCAGTTCAAATCCACCAGCCGCTCCTTGGAAACTCTATGGGGCAGTTCTACTCTGTCCTATAGGGTCACTATGAGTCGGAATCAACTCGACGGCAATGTGTTTGGTTTTTTTGGTTTACTGAACAGTAAAGTTCAGCCATTCACCTGATAGGTGTGAAATTAAATCATTTTAACCCAATGTGTATTTGAACCTCATGACCTGTATTCTAAGGTTGAAAGGTTGATTTTTCTTGAAACATATGTTAATTTTATATTTTATTCCTTGATAACAAATACATAATATTTTATTTTAGGAGTGAGAGAGTATCGTCATCTTGTACAATAGAAAAAAAAATCTATATTCTTCTCATTTTGTGGAACTTTGTCATCTAATAACACTGGGATTTTTTTATATCACTATTTTGCTACTATCACTTGCATCTGACTGTGATTTTTGTAAGTAGATATTTTTGCACTCTGTAAATTGTTTCTTAAAAATTAAATACACAATCTGTTTTAAGACAAAATAAGTTCTGATATCAAAGTAGGCCTCTGTAGTTCAGTAGAAAGAACAGGGCATTTAAAAATCTGGTACCAGCCTAATAACTGTGTGACCATAGACAAGTCACATAAAGTGACTTATATAGATTTCGATTTACTGTTCTCTAAAATGGAATAATACTTAATAATAATATTATCTATTGTAATGAGTTTGCTGAGGATCAAATGACACAATAACTATTAAAGCATTTGGTAATGTTTTAGTGTTCTATAAATATAAGTTTTTTTTTTTTTTGGAATACTAACAATGAATTTATCCTGTCCTTGTGTTTTATTTCCTATTAGTAGTATTTTTTTATGTACAAACTGACTGCTTTGATATATTTTCAATATTAAACTATCTCAGTTTGGATGAAGTGAATAGACAGTTTCAAGGGCATACTTGCAATTTAGAAATAAGTATATCATCCTCATAAGGACCATTTTATGTGTATTTGACTTTCAAAGCGAAGGTCTATGTTTAAAGACAAAAGTGGCTTAACTTTGATTTATCAAAGTTAAAATGTCTCAAGAGTTTGAATCTTAACTTATACTTACAAAGTGCTACATTCATATCCCATGGATGCACGAATTCACTCTTTCTATGAGCATAATCAAATAACAAAATCTCTGGACGATATTTCTGAATTCTGCTGAAAGAGAGCAAACTGCAACCTGGACAGTGCCCAGGGAGGACAGTGGGGGCATTGTTCCCATCACTCTCTGTCCCAGGACCCTGCTTTATTTTATTTTTCATTGCACTTTATCATAAAATGACATATTCTATACTTATTTGTTATTCACTATCTCCCCGCCTGCCCCCACCAGAAACCCATACACAGAATGTAAAGATGATAAAAACAGGGAATTCATTTTATTCATCTCTGAATTTCCAGCACGTTGAACAGTGTCTAGCTGCCTACTCTCTAATAAACCAAACCAAACTAGCTGCCCTGGAGTCCATTCTGATTCGTGGAGACCCCATATGTGTTAGAGTAGAAATGCTATCCATGGGATTTTCAAGGCTGTGACCTTTTCTCCCAAGGCTCTTCTGGGTAGGTTTGAACTGCCAACCTTTTGGTTAGTAGCCCAGTGTTTAACTGTTAGCACCACCCAGGGGCTCCTATCCCCTAATAGGAACGCATTATTTGCTGAATAAGTACTTGCTGAATGTGTGTGTGATAGCAGCACACACATCTGTAAGGCATGGCCCAGATGTATTGAAGACTGATTGATACTGTGTTTGAAACCTCTGCTGAGACAGCCAAGGTCAGAGTCAGCCCCTATATGAACTAATTGACAGTTTCCCAGCCATATTACTGTAGGTTACAGGATGAGAAGTATGTAGTTCTCTACAAATAGCCAATTAAAATCTATCCTAGGAATCAAGTGACAAACAAATACTTGTTTACTTGCTATATGTCCAACCCTCTGCTAGGAACACTCTGTAAGATGAATAAGAAGAAGAAAGATGGAGTCCCTATCCCTGCAGAGTTTATCCACGTGCAAATGTAACCTTTTGTTATGAAAACAGGCAGAGGTCCATTATTCTGTCCTGTATATGTTTAGAGGAATTTATAGAAAATTACTTCATTCCTAGGTGTTATGGATATGGATGGAATTGTTCCCCTAAAAATGCATGTCAACTTGGCTAGGCTGTTATTCCCAATATTGTGTGGTTGCCCTCCATTTAGTGATCTGATATAATTATCCCATGTGTTGTAAATCCTAACCTCTGTGACGGTAATGAGGCTGAATAAGAGGCAGTTATTATTAATGAGGCAGGACAAATCTACAAGATTAGGTTGTATCTTGAGTCAATCTCTTTTGAGATATAGAAGAGAGAAGTGAGCAGAGAGGAGAAGGACCTCATACCACCAAGAAAGAAGAGCCAGGGGCAGAGCTCATCCTTTGGATCCAGGCTCCCTGCACTGAGAAACTCCCAGACCCAAGAGAAGAGTGGTAACAAAGACCTTCCCCCAGAGCCAACAGAGAGAGAAAGCATTCCCCTAGAGCTGGCACCCTGAATTCGGACTTCTAGCCTCCTAAACTGTGAGACAGTAAATTTCTGTTTATTAAAGCTATCCACTTGTGATATTTCTGTTATAGCAGCACTAGATAACTAAAATATCAGGTTTGAATGAAATGATTCAAAAGGCTTTCTGCATTATCATAGTGCTTTTTAAAAATTTATATTTGAAAGGCAACATTGCCCCGAATAAGAAAAACAAGTTTCCTAGTTTCACAGTATCCTTTCACCATACTTATTCAATCTTTATGCTGAACAAATAATCTGAGAAGCTGGACTATATGAAAAAGAATGGGGCATCTGGATTGGAGGAAGACCCATTAACAATCTGCAATATGCAGATGACACAACCTTACTTGCTGAAACTGAAGAGGACTTGAAGCACTTACTGATGAAGATCAAAGACTACAGCCTTCAGAATGGATTACACCTCAACATAAAGAAAACAAAAATCCTCACAACTAAACAAATAAGCAACATTGTAATAAATGGAGAAAAGATTGAAGTTGTCAAGGATTTCATTTTACTTGGATCCACAATCCACACCCATGGAAGCAGCAGTCAAGAAATCAAAAGATGCATTGCATTGGGCAAATCTGCTGCAAAAGGCCTCTTTAAAGTGTTGAAAGGCAAAGATGTCACCTTGAAGACTAAGGTGCACCTGACCCAAGCCATGGTGTTTTCAATCGCCTCGTATGGATGCGAAAGCTGGATGATGAATGAGGAAGACCGAAGAAGAGTTGACGCCTTTGAACTGTGGTGTTGGTGAAGAATATTGACTATACCATGGACTGTCAAAACAATGAACAAGTCTATCTTGGAAGAAGTACAATCAGAATGCTCCTTAGAAGCAAGGATGGCGAGGCTGCATCTCACATATTTTGGACATGTTATCAGGAGGGATCAGTCCCTGGAGAAGGACATCATGCTTGGTAGAATGGAGAGCAAGCAAGTAATAGGAAGACCCTCAACAAGATGGATTGACACAGTGGCTGCAACAATGGGCTCAAGCATAACAATGATTGTGAGGATGGTGCAGGACTGGGCAGTGTTCTATTCTGTTGTACATAGGGTCACTATGAGTCAGAATTGACTCCTCAGCACCACCAACAACAACAGTTTAACAGTTGCTTTCAGCGGAGTGTTGCAGCATTTCCTCAGCCACAAAACACTCCACATTTTTATGCAGCTGAGACCCAGGGCTCAGGCGGGAGCTAGCTGCAGAATAATAACACAACAAAAAACCAAATTAGTAGGTTTGACGTTGTCAAAGCCAAAAGTGATAGAAGCACCAATCTTATATTAGCTTTACTTTCTGTTTGAAGGTGGATAAAGGTCTTTAAATGAGGCCTATCACCCTTCATCACACCTTATCTATCACACCTCATCAGAAAAGACCAATTGCTAGAAAAGGACATCATGTTTGGTAAAGCAGAGGGCCAACGAAGATGAGGAAAACCCTCCATGAGATGGGTTGACACGGTGGCTGCAACAATGGGCTCAAACATACCTACGAATGTGAGAATGGTACAGGACTGGGCAATGTTTTGTTCTGCTATACGTAAGGTCCCCATGAGTCAAAGCTGACTCTGCAGCAAGTAACAACAACAATAGCATCGCCATTCGTACAAAAGTACCCTTCAGAAAACGTGTTCAATCAACAAATATTTTTAGAAGCCCTGGTGGCACAGTGGTTAAGAGCTATGGCTGCTAACCAAAAGGTCAGTGGTTCGAATCCACCAGCAGCTTCTTGGTGAACTGCCCCTATTGTGGCAGTTCTACTCTGTCCTATAGGGTCACTATGAGTCAGAATTGACCCGACGCCAGTGGGTCTGTTTTTTTCTGTTTTTTTTAATTGTGTGGCAAAGTAGAGATGCAAAGACATTGAAGTTAAGGCTCCTGCCCTCAAGAAGCATCCAATCTAGTGAAACATGGGCAACTACACAGACAATGACCATGTAATGTGATCAGTCATAATAAGGATGAATGTAGGGTCCTGTGGCAAGCATAAGGGGGAGGATGGAGTGGTGAGTGTCAGGAAAGGCCTCCTGTAAAAGGTAATAAGGAGCTTAGTGTCGAAGAGGGGCAACAGCTAGCCCCATGAGGCTGGGAAGGGGATAGCCGGTTGGGGAAGATGGTGTCGTTTCTAGGCAGTAGAAGCAGCAGGTGGAGGAAGCTTAGGTTTGAGATAATGGGGCCAGTTAGAGAAAACTGTAAGAAGGTCATTATGCCTGGAGAATAGAATAAGAGGAATGAGATGATAAGACAATCGGTGTGAAAAGGAAGATGGGGCAGATTACAAAGGGCTTTGTAATAGGCCGAAGAACCATTTATGGATGTTAAGCTAAGAAGCTACAGTGTTAGATGCATGCTTTAGACAGATCACCTGGCACAGATGTTGCTTTTATGCGACTTGAAGGTTGAAAGCAGATTTGAGGGTCAGGTAGGAGAAGCCTGATTATCTGCCTGGAGTCCAGAAGTTCAGGGAACAAGCCACACAAAATCATGTAAGTTTCTAGGCCATTATAATAAATAAAAGATTTCGCCCCTCTAGCAATAGTATAGTTGAAAATAGAGAGGTATTGTACTAAGAAAAAAAGTGTGAATGTCTGTTTTCTTTTACTTTGCTTTAGGGAAAACTTCCTGGAAGATCAACTTCAAATGTTAGCATCTTTAAGAGAGCAAGTTTTCAATTAGGATACTTAACACGAGTAAATATGAACTGGCAGTATGTGTCCTAGCTTATATTTATCAATAGCCTTATGTCTCTTTAACAACTGAATTTATAGCTTATATATTTATTGGCATTTCTATTTCTTCTGCTATTGATTTACTTAGCTCTTGGTTTAGCTATATAAAAAATGGGGTTTTTTTCCCTTTTTTGTTGAAATGTAATTTAACTAGTGAGAAATAGCCAATTTTTAAGTATACAGCATAGTGAATTTTTACAAAGTTAACATATCCATATATACACAGCTTCCCCTATACCTCCTTCCCAGCCGTTTCCTCCCAAAGATTCCATTCTGACCCTACTGACTTCTATCACCATTCCCTAACTTTAAAATGTGTGTAAATGGAATCAAAGAGAATATTTTTTTGTTTGCCTTCTTTCACTCAGCATTGTCTGTAATTTCCACCCATATCCATGCTGTTGAATAATTTCTTTTTTTTTCTTTTGCTATTGAGCTGGAGTCAGCAAATTATAGCCCATAGGTCAAATTCAGC
Source organism: Dugong dugon (assembly GCA_030035585.1). Lineage (NCBI taxonomy): Eukaryota > Metazoa > Chordata > Mammalia > Sirenia > Dugongidae > Dugong > Dugong dugon. The sequence continues at coordinate 158,667,486 of CM057464.1, forward strand.
CTATCACTTGATTTTATAAATAAAGTTTTATTAGAATTCAGACACACCCATCGTTTACATATTATCTAGGACTGTTTTTGCGCTACATTGGCAGAATAGGGTAGTTGTGATACAGACCATATGACCCTCAAAGCCTGAAATGTTTACTATGCAGCCCTTTACAGAAGAAGATTGCTGGCCTCTGTATAGAGTATTCCCGTGTGTGTGCATGTGTGTATGTGTGTGCGTGTTTGAATACGTGTGTGTTGAGAGAGAGAAAATTTATTTGTTAATACTAATGGTAACAAACATTTGGCCCTCTCTAATTTGGGACTCTTACAAATAATACCCTTATGAACTTTTTGTCCATATTTTTTTGTGCTCAAAATCACACATTTCTCTTGGGTCTACTTAGAACTGCAACTGTTGAATCATAGGATATGCATATGTTCAGCTTTAACTGACTCTGCCTAATAGTTTTCCAAAGTGGCTGTACCAATTGACCCTTCCATCAGCTGTGTATAAAGGTTCCATAAATAATTTAACACTCAATAATTATCTTTGAGTAGAAGTTAGAATACATAAATTCATCATTCAACTCAATACAAACAACATTTTATGTAATAGCCTCTAATGAAGATCATGATTATCATTTATGTAACAAACCATCAAGTTGATAATGGTGGTAATAAAACAGGTATATTTTATTTGTTGATTATCAATGAACATTAAAGAGTTGATGGAGTGTTGCATAAACCAAACTAATGATTACTCTTTGTTGAACATTTGGAAATAAATGTCCCACGAATGATCCCAATAAGTGCCCACTCATCCACAGGGGAACTATAAACAAAACTCTGGTTCTTAAATAAAAACTCTTCATTTCTATTTTTTTTCTTTTACTGAAAAAATATGCAATTAATTATTTTCTGCCAGTCTTAAGTTATAATATGAAAATCACAGTTAAGGCATCTAATTCTGGAAAATTTATAGTCTAGTTTCTTACTATGAAATGACATGGGACAGTATTTCTAAAATTAACCCCCACATGCTGTTTCTGTGGATTTTACACACACTTGCTCTAGTAATGAAGCACCAAAGTATTTTCGTTTTGCCTTTTGATCAGTTTGTCTCAGTATTAGGTATGTGCAGATGGGGATCGCAGGGTCACCTTAGCTGGTATCAGAATGGAATTGAGTGAGAGATTATACTTTTGCAGTACTTAGGAAGTGTTTTGGGTTTAATGGGTAGTGAAATCATGTATAATTTCTATTTCCTTCTTTTTGTCTCTCTGTATTTTCCAAGTGTTCAACAAAGAGTAATTTTTGTTTTATAGTAAAAAAGATTTTTAGTTGTCTTTCTTATTTCTAAGGGTGCGAAGATTGTTTCTTACTGTTCATCCGCTTTAGTAAAACATACGCCTGACAAGTGTCAAACCTTCCTTCACTTACTCCAGTGGTGGTATCTACATAAATGGAGAAGTGACTTCAGTGATAACTGTGCTTTGTGGAAACAACTGTGCCAGTTGCTACATCTTGGATATAAGGCAGGGCTTTTACTGACCTATCTCTTACAAACTCATCTTCCCCAAACAAATGCATTTTTTGAGATCAGCCATTCCCTTTGCATAGTGCATGTAATCCCAGCAATCCTGTGCCTTGTGTCATAAATAAAAGTGACACCCACTGACACGCAGCCCAGGAAATGGCATAGAAGTTGCAAAACAATATGAAAGTCAAGTAACTGAAGCTTTGTGGTTCTGTGGCAAATGGAAGCCTTCCAGAACAAACTCTCTAAGAGTCTGTTGTACCAGGGATGGTTAAGGTCTCATTCCACAAATAGTATCTAACAATATGGAGCAAAACAGTGTGGGACTTCCTTAGTGTCTCAATATTGTAACACGTAACACATGCATGTGTGCACACACGCATGCATGCAAACACACATACAAACCCTGCCTCTGCCTTCAGTTGTTATTAGTTGCAATCGAGTTGATTCTGACTCATAGTGACCCCATGTGTGCAGAGTAGTACTGCTCCATAGGGTTTTTCAAGGCTGTGACCTTTTGGAAGCAGATTGCCAGACCTGTCTTCCAAGGTTCTTCTGAGTGGATTTGAACTGCCAACCTTCCAGCTAGTAGTGGAGCGCTTGACTATTTGTGCCACCCATAAGCCTTCTTGCCTGCAGAGACTCTCTAAAATGTTAACCAAGGAGTGTTTCAATTATGCAAGGACAGTTCGCAGCTTTTGTTCAGCTAGGAAACAAACAAAAGGCAATTGCGTGTTTCCAACTTCAAGATCTCTATTTTGTTCCTTTCTTCTCAACTGTGACCCAAAAAGCACAGGATTTTGACTAAGAATAAAGGTGTGTGTGCAGTATAACCAGTTAGTTTACTTTCGGTATTCAGAGACGAAATGGGGAAATGTTTAGGGACAATGAGTGTCCTAAAGTCTGTCTCAAACAAAGGAAAATCCTGCAGATATACAAAAATGCTACATATATCGTGTTTTTCCAAATATGTATGGTCGTATATATGTGTGTGTATGTATATAATTTTGAGTGTTAGGAAAAAGTTAGGAAAAAATAATTTATCATATTTTTCTGCATTTTACAGCTTTCCTAACATCAGCATGGATTACTTTTATAGGAGGAAAAATAAAAGAAACATAAAGAAAGGACCTGCTGGTAACTTTTAAAAAATAAAACATAAAAGGGAGATAAAAAGAAATGACAAAAAAAAAAAAAGCTGAAAGTCGTGTGCAGTTGTGGTCCTCTGAGCACTGAAGAGGCTTTGAAAGGTTGTTCAGGGACAGGATGCTGAGGTAGAACTTTTCTGAGAACTAAGAGGCAGGCAAGCCTTTGTTCAGTCTCTACCCTCTAGGTTATTGTTTTCATGCAAGAAAATTAAAATATGTTGGGACCTCTTTAGCAATCCACCTGTTTTTCAAACAAAACAAGTTTTTCTGGGTCCATTTTTAAAGTAAACCATCACACTGAAAGGAAATCCAGTGACTTCCCAAAAATAGATAGCTTCTAAATTGCACTCATAACCATTGTGATTACAAAGGGCAGTGTTGAATAATAGTAATATACTAAGATTTCTAATGTACAATTATATATTAACTATAAGCCAAAAATAAAAATAAGAAACAAACTCAGTGTCATCGAGTTGATTCAGACTCATAGAGACAGCATGCGTTACAGGGTAGAAGTATTCCATAGGAATTTCTTGTCTGTAATCTTTATGGAAGCATAATACCAGGACTTTCTTCTGTGGCACCACTGGGTGGTTTCAAACCACCAACCTTTATGTTAGTAGTTGAGCGCAAACCATTTGTAAGAAAGGAAAACAGTGCTTTGTATAACATTTTGTTTATAATTTGAGCTGGTTAATTCAGAGCTCATATAATATTCTATACCTACATGATCTGATAATGCTGGATTCATTCAACAAAAATATGTATTGAGTACCTCCCAAGTATGTACACTCTTTTGGGCACCAGAAAAACAGTAGTCAATAATACAGGCAAAAATCCTTGCCCTGTGGAGCTTAAATTCTAGTGGGAATAGAAGATGGGGCTGGGGAGTGGACAGGAAACAATATAAACAAGTAAATCATATACAAGATTATTTTAAAAGGTGATAAAAAAAATAAAGCAGGGCTGTCTGTGAGGGACAGTGTAACGGTACTGGTAGTAAACAGAACAGCCAGAGAATATTTCCTGCTCTGCAAAAAGAGTGTCCTAGGTAGAATTCTTGCTTTCCACCCTGGAGACCAGGTTCAATTCTTGGCCAATGCACCTCATGCTCAGCCACCACCTATCTGTCAGTGGAAGCTCTTGTGTTGCTATGATGCTAAACAAGTTTCGGCAGAGCTTCCAGACTAAGATGGACTAGGAAGAAGGGCCTGGTGATCTACTTTTGAAAATCAGCCAGTGAAAACCGTATGGATCGTGACAGTCCTATTCACGACCGAGCATGGAGATGGTGCAGGATGAGGCAGCATTTTGTTCGGTTGTGCATGGGGCCTCCATGAGTCAGGAGCGATCTAGACAGCAACCGACAACAACAGCAAGATAAAAGGAACAGAACGTGCTAAAGCCCCGAAGGAGGGGGGAACCTTGAGAACCCAAAAATCAGAGGGTGATGAGGATGGCTGGAGCCAGGAATGAGGAGCCGGAGATGAGAGCTTATGGGAGCTAGATCACGTAGGGCCCCCTAGGTCACTGTGAGGACTCCAGGTTTACTCTGCAAGAGATAAGGAGCCATCGGAAATCTTTCGGCACTAGCGTCACATGATTTGACTTCCATTTTAAAACACTGGACATATTGTGTTGATGTAAGAAATTAACAAAATAAGGAAAGAGTGTTTGTATTGTTATTTCTGCCCGGAAATAAACAGATATATTGAGGGAACTAACAATAAGCAGACTAAACCCATATGTTAAATAGGTTCCAGATAAATAACATGATCAATATTCATCTAACTTCAAAAGATCAACCAAAGGAAGGGTCGCGTTAAAGTGGGTGGAGATTAGAAGGAGTCCTTGGGTGGCACAAATGGTTAAGCACTTTATTACCCGCTGAAAAGTTGGCAGTTTGAACCTACCCATAGGTCCCTCGGAAGACAGGCCTGGAGATTTGCTTCCAAAAGGTCACAGCCTTGAAAACCCTATGGAGTAGTTCTCCTCTGCACACACGGGGTCACCATGAGTCAGAATCAACTCAGTGGCAACTAACAACCATAGAGCCTAGAAAGGAAAGGAGATTGGCAACTCACTCCTGGAAAATTCTCCTTAGCAAGTCGCATTTTTGTTTGATTTATCTTTAAAGTGACTTTTTTTTTCAATGGAGGGACCTGTCTCTGTTCCTGTTTTCCCCTCTTTGATTCTTTAATTTTCTTAAATAGTAGTTTGGTATCACAGTTAATGGCCTACTCAGGAAACCAGTTTCACTAACTAAAAACCAAAGGAAAAGGAAACCTCTCCTTTTCCTATTATCTTTAAAGTAGGTGTTTGCAAATGCCAATGGAGTGAAGCAGGCCCTGAGAGTCTTAATATGACAATAGGCAGGGACACTGTAGATTCCTGAAAGGTTGTGCACCCACAAGCCTGGACACACCACTGACCTAGACTAGAATGTGAATGGCGCCCCCCTGGAGGTGCAATAGGGAGACCCTGGGCACCGATGGTTGGTGCAACATGGGAGGAGAGACTGAGGCTTTGGGCTCTCAGAAGCCCAGTTTGTCCGAGAGCCACGGGCGGATCCAAACACCCTCTTTTTGATTTATTCAGTTAGAACATGAGAATACCAGCACTTTTTTGCCCCCATACACTTTCATTTTATCTCAAAGGAAAAATTAGTGAGAATTTCTTAAGAAAGATAAATCTAGACAGGTAACTAAGTGAAAAGGATTCCCAAAACACAGTACAGTATATAATTTCCATTCAGATCAGCTAACACTTACTGAGTACCTATTGTAATCTTAGAACTATGCTTGCAAGTAGAGATAGGAAGAAATAAGGGATGCCCCTACCCACAATGTCCTCAGTTTCCAGTATTATACAGTCAGGCCCCTCAGCTCTGTAAGCTAAAAAGAGAGGTAGCAGAGAGTGGGATATGACTGGTCCCCTCCCTGAAGTGACAGTTTTCTTAAAAACTTACTAGTTTTCGTGGACACACATGAGCCTGGGACCTGGTCATCCCCTCTGAGTTGTTTCATGCTAATCCTGGTTAAAGCATTGATGCCAGTTGCCATTGAGTTGATGCCAAATCATGGCAAGCCCAAGTGTTTCAGATTAGAACTGTGATCCACAGAATTTTCATGGTTGTGACCTTTCGCAAAAAAATCACCAAGCCTTTCTTCTGAGGTGCCTCTGGGTGAGTTCAAACTGTCAACTTTTCATTTAGTAGCCCATCAATTAACCGTTTGCCCCACCCAGGAACTCCAAAATATTGACGGGTCCAGAAAAATCTCTAATAGTAAGATTTGATTGAGAGTCTAAGGATCTAATGTTAAGTCCTGCCTCTTCCCTTAATTAACTATGTCACAGTCTCTCCCTGCCTCAAGTTTCTTGTCCTTCAAGCGAGCCCAACAACTGCCTAATAACTCCAACATTAACTACACTGCTTATGGTTTTGAACATAAAAGAAGGTAGTATGAGTAAAAGATTTGGGGGTAAAAAATTGTCTAGGCCATTGTATGGTATATGAAGAGTATGATTGATTTCTATCTAGAAACCACGGTAGTAAAATTAATTAGCTTTTGCTTGAGTTTGCCTTCAGTTGAAGAAGGCTAATTGAACAAAATTGGTTTCACCAGACTTTCAACTTCTAAAACCTCAAGATATTGCTGTGAAGGAGAAGCCTTGATAACTGTCACTTGATAATCAGTTGTAACAATCTGCCTGTTATCAGGTACCAACAGCAAATATCCCTGATAAATGTCCTGATTAACTTTATAGGATATATTTCCACAATTTTCCTTTTTAAAAGTCAGCAATGCTTAACTTTTTATTAGACTCCATGGTTTGGCTTATCTGTTTTCCCCAAAACACATACTGACACTGCAGGAAAGCTTGTGGGAGAATGAAGACTGAAATAAAGAGGAGACTATAAGAAGCCGTGGGAGAAAGAACATGAAAGATAACTAGTAGGGAACCAGTGCCACTTTGGCTGAACTTGAATGCCCACCACGAATGTAGATTCCCAAGCCAAGATGGCTGAGAACAGAGAAATTCAGTGACTCCTGAGGAAGCATTCTCTTCAGAAGACTTGGCAAGAATATTGTTGCTCTTGAAGAAAGGCCTGCTTTTTGGCAAAACTGAACCAGATTTAAATTCATACTGAAGCAAATGATTCAAGAATCTCAATTTAAAATACCCCTTTATTTATGTATATGTACACACACATATATACGTATTGTTGTTGTCTGCCATCAAATCGATTCCAATATATAGCAACCCTATATGACAGAGTAGAACAGCCTCAGAAGGTTCCCTAGACTGTAATATTTATGGGAGCATATTGCCAGGTCTTTTCTCCTGTGGAGCTGCTGGGTTGGTTTAAACCATCAACCTTTAGGTTAGCAGCCCAGCACTTCACTATTGTGCCACCAGGGTTCTTTATATACCGCATTTTTATGTAAATAACACATGCCTTCTAAGTTTGTTTGCCAACCACTCCCTCCCCTAGTGGGGTATCTTCGTAAGTGCACTATGCTAACTTTTTTTAACAGCAACATGTGAAAAGAAAAAAATTGACTTAGCAGCGCTTATGAAAATACTTCACTGGGGGAAGGAGCGATTGGCAAACAAACGTAGACGATACGCATGATTTGCGTAAAAATACAGTATATATGTATGTGTGTGTGTACACACCCACGCCTCACTTATGGATATGGTTAGTTTCCAAAGACCAGGTTGTTATATGAAAATCAGCGTTACTTGAAAATAGAGGATGACCATATCAGATTACAAAATGGAGGATGACTACATCATTATATAACTGCCAAATTACATCATTACATAACTACCAAATCAGTGAGAATCATGGCCCAGCCAAGCTGACACATAACCTTAACCATCACAGCCAGCATTACTCTTATCTCATACCTAGGCATTCATTACTCTCAGACATACATCATTAACGCACAAAACAGTCAGATAGTAGATTTTTTACTACTGTCAGAAATACTAAATGTCAGATAATGAGATAGTCAATATGTAAGAAGTAGGTATATATATGTATATACACATACATATATACACACATATATGTACCGTATTTTTACATAAATCATGCACACCTTTGATACTGCTCCCTCCCCCATGAGGTATTCTCATAAGCGCGCTATGCTAATTTTTTTCACAGCAACATGTAAAAAAAATTGGCATAGTGGCGCTTATGAAAATACCTCCAGGGGAGGGAGCAGATGGCCAACAATTGTAGAAGGTGCGTGTTATTTGAGTAAAAATACAGTAATGCATTCTATATGTATTTTTCTAGATAGCTTAAAAAAAAAACTTCTCTGTAATAAAGAACTAACCAGAGTTCATTGGCGTATAATCTTATTTCAGAATCTGCCTTGGCTCTTTAAAGATCTCGCAGATCAAGAGATGTGATCTCTAGCTTGTAAGCATAGTTTGAAATGTTACCTCTATCTGAGCTAAATTTACTGCCAAGAATTTATAGTAAGGTTGGGTTTTTTTTTTTCTCTTTGATTTCAAGAACTTCAAGTTCAGAGTTGCCAGCAAGTACTTGCCATACACTAAAAGCATTCTTAAGCCTGTATTATTTCATGTTGCTTTGGAAAGCTTAGTAGGAACTTCCAGCTCCATCACTCCCAGTTATTCTTAACGTACTGTACAATGGAAAAGAATCTCATGGCTGTTCCAGTGGAAGAGGAGGGAAATGAAATGCAAAGAGAAGGAAACATCACCCAGTTTGGGAAATAAAGAGGACAGTGGTGAATTAGTAAAATGCCATGCTATAGTCAATAGCAGGCTAAAAGTATTTCACTAGTGAAAATAATTAGTAAAATCAGCATAAAAATGACTCATTGTAGGCCCAAAGTCCAGATAGTTATCGTATCAGCAAATATTTATTGAGCACCTACTATGTGCCAGCCATTCCTCTAGGCCTGGGGGAAATAGCAATGAATACACTAGCCAAGCTCTCTGTTCTCTGGAAGTTTAGATTTAAGTAGTCAAGATAAATAAAAATCTGTAGGTACTTAACTAAATAATTTCAGGTAGTGATAAAGGCTATCCAGGAAAACAACGCAGGATAAGGGCGTAGAAAGTGACATAATGGTAGAGGGGGAGGGAGTAGTTTTAGATACATGGTCTCTAGGAAGACATTTCAGAAAGAGAAGACTAGGAAGGCCACAGTCCAGAACAGGATGAACCAGAGTAAGAGTGGTAGGTAGGAAGGAGAAGAGTTTGAAGAGGCAGGTGGAGCAAGATCACGTAGCATCCTCAGGCCAGTACTCAATAACTTTAAAGTGGACACAAATCACCTGGGGAAATGCAGATTTTGATTTGGTAAGTCTGAGTTGGAACCCAACATTCTGTATAACTAACAAGGTTTCACATGATGCTGATGCCGATACTGTTGCCAGAATACACTTTGAGTAGTAAAACCCTAGTCCATGATAAGTGGGGCATTGGTAGTTCAGTGATAGAATTCTCTCCTTCCATGAAGGAGACCTGGGTTCAATTCCTGGCCAATATACTTCATGTGCAACCACCACTCATCTGTCAGTGGAGACTTGCATGTTGCTATGATACTAAACAGGTTTCAGCAGAGTTTCCAGACTAAGACGAACTAGGAAGAAAGTCTTCGGAGTCTACTTTCAAAAATCGGCCAACGAAAACTCTATGGATCACTATGATCCAGTCCAAAACCAATCATGAGGATGACGCAGGAACAGGCAGCATTTCGTGTCATTGTGCACAGGGTTGCCATAAGTTGGGGCCTCCTTGACAACAGCTAACAATAGTCCATGAGAAAGAACTCAAATTTGATTCTACATGCAATGCTTTGAACAGAGAGTGGTACAACATAATTTATGTCTTAAAGAAGTCACACTTACTTCTGTGTGGAAAATACACTCTACATAGGCCCTGGAAAAGAACAATGACATTAGTCCAAGAACATGAGATTGGTAGTTTGGATGAGCGGAGCTGAAGTGAGGACAGTAAGAAGTTTGGATTCCGGCAATATTTTGAAAGTGGAGCTGATACAACTTGCTGATGAACGGGATGTAGTAAACAGTTGCCTCAGCAACTGGAAGGACTCCCTGGGTGGAGCAAATGTTTAAGTGCTCCACTACTAACCTAAAGGTTGGTGGTTTTAACCCACTCAGAGGCACCTCAGAAGACCGTCCTGGAGATCTGCTTCCAAAAGGATACAGACTTGAAAATCCTATGGAGCAGTTCTCCTCTGCACACGTGGGTCACTATGATGCAGAATCAACTAGAAGGCAACTAGCAACAGGAAGCAACTAGACAAACGGTGATGCCATTAACTCTGATGGAAAGAAGGAGAATAATGGGTAGAGAGTGACATGGTGATGGGGGGAGGGCGTGCTCTTTTAGGCAGAATGTCACAGAAGCCCTCTCTGAGGAGGACTCGATTTTAATGATCTAGGGAAGGGAGATTCCAGAAAGAGAGAACCGCATGTGCAAAAATTGGGAACTTCTGCAGAAGAAGATGGGAACAAGTAGTGTAGAAATCAGAACTTTATTTTGGACCCAAAGGAAGTGACATTATCAAGTCACAATATTAGAATAAAAAGATCACTGGATTTTTCAAAAGACATTAGTGTGAGTTCTAGCTCTGCCACTTATTAGCTGCACGACGTGGAGCAAGTCCCTTAAACTCTCTGAGCCTTGGTTTCCTCATCACAAACAGCAATAATAGCACCCATGGCACCTATCTCACCAGGCAACAGCGATATCCAAATAAAAGTAAAATGCAAGTGGAAGTCTAAATTAATAAAGTGTAAAATGCATTGTAAATGTTGGTTGTGGCGGTTGTTTTGTTGTAGTTGCTGCTGTTGTTGTTTCAGCCACAATAAATAATGTACTGCAATGCTGTAGTAAGTGGACATAAACACACCAGACATGCAACTCGGGGACCCTGTGCCTTGATGTTATAAGAACGCTAGAGAGTCTTTTCCAGCAAACATCAAGTCATCTATCTTATTTTTGAGAAGCTAAGAAATCCAAGTTCATGTGATTTTAATTATAGCCATATTTTTATTTAAAGTGGGAAGCAACGGAAGATTGTGGTAGCATAAATCACAAGTCATCTAATCTCATTTAGATTATGTGAAAACAAGATGGAAATCTTTGAAGTTAGCGTTTATGTGCTAACCACCCCCCCCCCCCCCCCCCCCCCAGTACACACAGACACACACAATCACATTATGGTTCTCAGAACTGTTTGGAAAGGAAATATTATTTGTAGGAATTTTTATTGAAAAAAATAATGAGCTCAGTGTCTATGCTATAAATCAGTACTCAATGATCTGAAGCGAACCATCTTAGCTGCCACTGCTCCATCAAATTGTGCAGCTCACTGAAATAAACCAAGAAGTTTCCTGATCATTGGTAATGGACTAAATAGAAAAAAAAAGCCAAGATAGGTAGACGACAGGTACAAAGTTCTCAATACAGCTTAGGTGAGATAGGGATTGATACCGGGAGAGGAAGCTACCTAAGTTATCTAAAAAACAATCATCCACTCCCAAAAGTCTTTGATGCTTATTTTAATCTATTTCATATTGTCCTCTGTTTCCTTAAATAAATTATTTGAAAGATGCTCATTAGAATTGTGATAATATTAGTTGCCTATTTTTAGCTGCCATTGAGTTGGCCCCCAACACGTGACGACCTCTTGCACAATGGGATCACACCAATGTGACCATAGGGTTTTCATTTCTCGTTTTTGGAAGTAGATTGTCAGGCCTTTCTTCCTAGTCTGTCATAATCTGGGGAGCTCCACTGAAATCTGTGCAGCATCACAGCAACATGCAAGCCTCCACTGACAGACAGGTGGTGGCTGCACTTGAGGTACATTAGTCAGGAGTTGAACCTGGGTCTCCCACATGGAAGGCGAGAATTCTACCACTAAAGTACCGCTGCCCTTATTAGTTGCCTAAACAAAAAACGAACAAACAAACTCATTGTTGAGTTGATTCTGACTCATAATGACTTGATATGTTACAGAGTAGAACTGAACTCTATAGGGTTTTCTTGACTGTAATCTTTCTTCTGCAGAACCACTGGGTATGTTTGAACTACCAACCTTTCAGATAGTAGCCAAGAGCAAACCATTTGCACCCCAGGGACCCTCATTAATTGCTTAGTGGAAAACAATTAGCAAACTAAGCAATACCAGCTACATATGCTACCCTGGCTGTTTGTTTCTCTACTCGTGGGAGCAGGAAGACAATTCAGCTTCCATGTACTTGGTGTCCTCTGCTCCTCAACTGAGACTCAGGAATTATAAACTGGATATTGACACCAATAATGAATAAGACTGTATCATTCCTAACATCTTGGTAATGTTGTTGTTGTTGTTGTTATTAGGTGCTGTCGAGTTTGTTCCTACTCATAATGACCCTATGCACAACAGAACGAAACACTGCCTGGTCCCGCCCCATCCTCACAATCGTTGCTATGTATGAACCCGTTGTTGCAGCTACTGTGTCAATCCATCTCTTTGAGAGTCTTCCTCTTTTTGCATGTCTTTCTCCAGGGACTGGACCCTCCTGATAACATGTCCTAAGTATGTAAGATGAAAATCTCACCATCCTCCCTTCTAAGGAACAGTCTGGCTTTACTTCTTCCAAGACAGATTTATTCGTTCCTTCAGCAGTCCGTGGTATATTCAATATTCTTCACCAGCACTATAATTTAAAGGCATCAATTCTTCTTCCATCTTCCTTATTCATTGTCCAGCTTTTGCATGCATATGAGGTCATTGAAAATACCATGGCTTGGGTCAGGTGCACCTTAGTCCTCAAAGTGGTATCTTTGTTTTTTAACACTTTAAAGAGGTCTTTTGCAGCAGGTTTGCCCAATGCAATATGTCGTTTGATTTCTTGAGTACTGCTCCCATCGGTTTTGATTGTGGATCCAAGTAAAATAAAATCTCTGACAACTTCAATATGTTCTCCATTTATCATGATGCTGCTTATTGGTCCAGTTATGAGGATTTTTGTTTTCTTTGTATTAGTTCAGGACTAATCCATACTGAAGGCTGTAGTCTTTGGTCTTCATCAGTAAGTTCTTCAAGTCCTCTTAGCTTTCATCAAGCAAGGTTGTGTCATCTGCATATCGAAGGTTGTTAATGAGTCTTCCTCCAATCCTGATGCCATGTTCTTCTTCGTATAGTCCAGCTTCTTGGATTATATGCTCAGCATACAGATTGAATAAGTAACATATTGAATGAATATCGTGAAAGGATACAACCCTGATGCACACCTTTCATTTAATCCTCAAATTAGCCCTGTGAAACTTTGACTGTTATCAATTTCCTGTCATTCCAATTAACCAGATTATATATGTTCTGCTTCATCCTCTTTATCTTCAACGTACTGAACTTTACTTATGTTCATTTTTGGGGTATACCTTACATTCCCTAAGAAACTGATCCTGAGGAACTATGCAATTACAGCTAAACATTTTAGTGATTTATTTGCAAAGATTTAAATGTTATTATATATAGCAGGTTAAAGTGAAAGAAAAGAAATTAAACTATTTCTCCCCAAATGGCTCAAACTGAACAAACCTGGAAATATTAAATGTTGTATATCAGTTCTGTGGTTCTCTTTCACAGACTAGGGGCTTGTTAAGCATGTGTCGTTTCTGAGCAGCATGCCCGGTAAAATAACTAGGCCTTAAATCCCAGAAAGTGTATTCTCAACATGTAGGGAATATCTGACAGATACTTCTTGTACTTGGACTAAATCCACATTTATAGCCATCTTTAACTACAGCTATCTAATCACCAAAGAGTCCCTGGGTGGTATAACTGGGTAAGTGCTCAATGATCAACTGAAAAGATGGTTCAAACCCACCCAGAGGCACCTCAGAAGAGAGGCCTGGTGCTCTGCCTCTGAGAGGTCACAGCCATGAAAACTCTATGGATACAATTCAACTCTGCAACACATGGGGTTGTCATGAGTCGAAATCAACTCAACAGCGACTGGTTTTAATGGTTTATACAATCACCATTTCCATGCAAGTCTAGTGTCCTCCTGGTGTTAACTTTTCTGGTCCAAAGATTCAAAAACCACATAAATTCAATAAGTATGTATTGAGTGCTTATTGCTTCCAAGGTATAGTGCTGGTGATTCTATGAGATTTACAAACTTACAAATATCCCTCTCCAGAGCTTCTCTCGGAGGTCACACACTCAAATGCCTTCAGGAGGATGATGTAAAAGAGTAAAACCAACTAGTTCAGTACAAGAGACAGAGGGGGCACTGAGGTCACCTGAAGAGAACATGCCCCACCTAAAACGGACGGTGGCTGCTCAGCTCCAGCCACCTGATGCCATGAGGGAATGCAGGCTCCATGGGACCAACTCCACTGATTTTTCAGGAAAATCCGGAAATACAGACGTTTGTGTAAAATATTCTGATTTGTAAATATTAGCAGCATATGTGTTTTTTTCTTTCTTTTAAATACAATGCAACCAAGTCCACTAGATCACCATTTTTCAACTTCTGATTCTCAGTAAAGAAGAGAGACTTGCCAAAGTGTTCATCCCCATGCTTCTCAGCAGCTTTTCACTCTCTGCCATCTCACATCAGAGCAACATCACAAGCAGCCACCTCCCGTCCACTCAGAAGGTTGTAAGCTTTGAGGAAGGTGAAAAGCAGGTCCTTCAAAGAAAAGCTTGGCCTCCCAAATCCAGCTCCTTCACTGCTGCCTTTGGACAGAGCCACATGTAACACAATCAGAGACAAGAAGACGTGCAAGTTTGAATTTCTCCAAAGAAGGAGAGTCTTACAGAACTTACATGCCCTTGCAGATCCCTGGGGGCAGGGGTGGGGGTGGGGGGTACTGAAAGAGACAAGGAAGTTGGGAAATGGAAGATGAGATCTCTATTTCAATGTATTGAATTTAGGGGAATAGCAAGACATCCAAATTAATGCAGTTTAAGAGATTTAAGCAGATTTTAAATGAGATGCAAGACTAAACACTATATATTGGAGAGCTATGAAAATAGAACAACTAAAATCAAGAAAACTGATATAATCTCCAATGGGGATGCCTTAGGTGTCCTATCTGATGCCATGGCCAGGACTAGCAGGGCTAATAAATCGACCTGAACTAGACCCATCCACAGTGGTGGGACATTACAGTGAGCTAGAGGAGATGTCTCCAACCAGATGAAAGAGTGAATGGCAACAGAAAGCAGGATTTGGTAACCGTGCGGATCCCTATATGAAGGTTCCTTTTAGAAAAACAAAGTCTAGCCTCAGGGAACCCAGAAGTGGTGGTATTCCCATATCCAGCCCTGCCGCAAGCATCAGAGAAATCTATTTATACTGGGCTCCTCAAAACAGACCATTTACTAGATCCCAGATAGTGAAACTAGTTAAAAATGAGTCTGGCATACACTTAGAAGGCAGGGAACTATGCAATCTCTAGAACAATTTTTACCAAGAATGACTAAAGATTTAAAATTAATTCCCTCTGAACTTGTACTCTATATTCCTCAAGTAGTATTCTCCAGAGTTCAACTTTTACCTTCCTGGGCCTCTTAGGGGAGATGGGGGAGCCGAGGGAGGTGCGAGGGTCCTCTGGTCGTCACAGTGGGCTCACGATGGTCCTCAGGGGTAAATTTTACTGTTTCCCCAGTGACTGCTGTGGGAGCTCGGTTCCCCACCTCTCACTGGGGAAATGTTGCAGTGATAAGTCTCTTGTTATAGGGCAGAGAGGAAGTAAGTAAAACAGACCTCTCGGAAGAATGAAGGGCATCCTTCCAGTCTTTATTCAGGTCTCTGGAATTCATTTGTTATACCCTTCTCTAGATCATTCTATCAAAAGGCATCTAGAACATGGTGCTATAGGCAGAAGCACCACACCGTCCCTCCACAGCAAAGATCCAAAAAACTAAGCCAAACAGAGAAAACAGCAATCCTGAAACCCTAAGCGTCAAATGAAGAGGTAAAGAACTCAGCCAAGCACCGGATATAATAAGAAACTGATAGAGAACAGAGAGTGAGGAGAGGTACATGCAGAGGTCCCCTATCAGCTTACGCAGCATGAATCCTCCATCTTGGACTCCTATCAGAGATCAGTGAACAGGGGATATGAGAAAGCAGCTTCACGGAGCTTCCAGCAGGAGACCAAACAACCCATAACCAGCGATATACGCTTTCCCACCCCCAACCCTTCTTCACCCCAACTCGGCCTCCTCTGCTTCCTGTGGCCAGTGCCTTGGCTGGGAAGCACCACCTCCACTCTGGTGTCACTTGGGTTCCACCCGCCCACACTGGCCAGCTCCCTAAGTGCCATCTGTCAGCTGCTGGTGTTGCTTTATTCCATGTCTTTAGATTTCTTCCTTACCTCTCACCACCTCCCCCTCCTTTCTCTCCAGTACCTGGCTCCGTGTGCCATCTTTGCTTCTTCTTGAAAGGCTGTGAAATGCTGCTCGAATGTGAAACTGCTTCCCGGACCATGCTGCCACACGGGTGGGATCCCGGGGTTTTTGCTTGTTTGTTTGTTTGTTTTCTTTTTCTTTTTCTTTTTTCAAATTGGGACCCAGTTCTAGCCGGGCAGTACTGCATGGCTTAGGACCTACCCCCTCAGTTTGTGCAGATGTGCAGAGGGATCCACAAGGACATTTTTTTTATTGTTTTTTTGGGGGGCTTTTTTTTCTTCGGTTTTTCTTTGGAGGTTTTTCTTGTTCTTTCTTTCTTTTATTTGTTTGTTTTGCTTCTTTTCCCTCTTTTTCCCTTTTTGTCTTTCTTCATTACTCAGTTTCTCGTCTATATTTTCCTTCTATTCCTGCCCCCTGAATACTAGGTGCTGAGTGACACCTTTACCCCTTCTAGCCAGGCTGTATTTCATGGCCTGGAAGCAACTTCCCCAGACCTCGAAGCTGCACCGGAGGAATCCCTGGGAGCTTCGCTTTTCTTCTTTCTTTCTTTTATTTATTAATTTTTTTCTTTTCTTTTCTTTTTCATCTTCTTCTTCACCTTTTTGTTTTTCATAGTCTCTCATCTCTCCACTCCAACAGCAAGCTCCCCTAGCACTCTTTTTTGTTTGTTTGTATATGTTTGGCTCCCGTTTCTCTCTCCTCTTTCCCATACCCATCCTAGCCCCACACATCACAGTCTCCCCCCTCCATCCTGCCTACCTGCACCATGCACTGAACATCACATCACCAAGCAGCCCAGGCACCACCTACAGGAACCTGCCCTGCACTGATTACTGGCTCACCCTGGTGTTCGTAGTGAGTGCCACAAACAACCCATCCGAGCAACTCCTCTTCAGCTAGACCTGCCGTGCTGTACCCTATCTGAGCGACTGACCCTGCCAATTGAAGAAGGAGGCAAAAAGTATCATGCCCAAAGATGAGCAAACAACAAAGAAAACACAGCCCGCCTGCTCAGACATAGCCAAATAAAACAAAAAAGCAGGACGAAACAAACAAATCTACAGTCAGTAAATGAGGAAAATAACTACTGAATGCCCTGAAGACAGCAGACAATATCAAAACATTTACAAAAAAGGACAGGCTGTTTCCAGTAGGCATCCAAAATAAAACACCAGATGACTTTCCAGTAAAAGAAAAAGCACTAGAACTACCTGTTAGGGAATTCAAATCTCTAATATTCAGAGCTATCCAAGAGTTGAAGCAAAAAGCATAAAAAAATGAGGAAAAAAATAGACAAATTCATAGAAAAGGCAGAGAAATTCATGGAAAATACAGACAAAAAAATGGAAGAATTCAGGAAAATAATGCAGGAACAAAATGCCAAAATAAATCCACAACTAGAAATCATACAAAAACAACAATTAGAAATCCAAAACATAAACATGAATTCAGAAATGGACAGTGTCATAGAAGGGCTGAGGAGCAAGTTTGAAACGGTGGAAGACAGGATCAGCAAAATTGAAGACAAACACTTGGATACAACTCTAAGGAAAAATCAGAGAAAAGAATGAAGAAAAATGAAGAGACCCTGAGAATTATGTGGGATACAATCAAATGCAAAAATTTTCGAGTGATCGGAGTTCCAGAACAGGGGGAGAAAACAGAAAACACAGAGAGGATCATTGAAGAACTGCTGACAGAAAACTTCCCCAACATCATGAAAGATGAAAAGCTGGCCATACAAGAAGCTCAGTGAACCCCATATAGGATCCATCCCAAAAGAAAATCACCAAGACATATCATAATCACATTTGCCAAAACCAAAGACAAAGAATCCTGAGAGTAGCTCGAGAAAAATAAAAAGTCACATACAGAGGAGAAACAATAAGACTAAGCTCAGATTATTCGGCAGAAGCCATGCAGGCAAGAGGAAATGGGAGGACATGTATAAAACTTTGAAAGAAAAAAATTGCCAGCCAAGAATAATATAGCCTGCAAAACTCTCATTCAAACATGATGGTGAAATTAGGTCATTTCCAGTTAAACAAAAATTAAGGGACTATGTAAAAACAAAACCAAGCTTGCAAGACTTATTAAAGGGAGTCCTTCAATCTGAGAACAAACAACATCAGCTCGCAGGCTGAATCTAGGACGCAGGATCATACCAGCCAGATACTAATCTAGGAAATGAACTCTCAAGGACATCCAAAACCAAAAGAAATACAACAGGGAATCACAGCAATTAATCTGTAAATGACAACAACATCAGAACAATAAAAGAGGGAATAAATTGTGTAGGTATAGAACCTTCTAATGTAGAGGAAGGTAAGGCAATACCAAGTAATAATAGACTACTTCAAACTTAGAAAGATAAGGGTAAATTTCACCGTAAGCACAAAGAAAGTTAACAAACCTACTCATCAAAATAAAGAGGAAAAGCATAAAGTCTCAGTAAAAACAAAACCTACAAAAACAAAAGAAATGAAAAAAAATCCACAAATAAAAGGAATTCAGCACAGGAGAGCAAGAGGAACAAAGAAAAAGTCAGCACCACAAAAAAAAGCACTCACGAATCAAAAACACTGGAAATAACAAATGTTGGAGAGGCTGCGGGGAGATCAGAGCTCTTATGCACTGCTGGTGGGAATGCATAATGATACAACCATTTTGGAAAATGATATGGCTCTTCCTTAGAAAGCTAGAAATAGAAATACCATATAATCCAGCAATCCCACTCCTAGGAATATATCCTAGAGAAATAAGAGCCGTCACACGAATAGACATATGCACATGCGTGTTCATTCTGGCTGTACTTCTTCCAAGACAGATTTGCTCATTCTTTTGGCATTCCGGGTATATTCAGTACTCTTCGCCAAGACCACAATTCAAAGACATCAATTCTTCCTCAGTCTTCCTTATTCATCATCCACCTTTTGCATGCATATGGAGTGGTTGAAAACACCATGGCTTGGGTAAGGCATACCTTAGTCTTCAAGGTGACATCATTGCTTTTTAACACTTTAAAAAGGTCTTTTGCAGCAGATTTGCCCAATGCAGTGTCTTTTGATTTCTTGACTGCTGCTTCCATGGGTGTTGACTGTGGATCCAAGTAAAGTGAAATCCTTGACAACTTCAATTTTTTCTCCATTTGTCATGATGTTACTTATTGGTCCAGTTGTGAGGATCTTTATTTACTTTATGTTGAAGTGTAATTCATACTGAAGGCTGTAGTCATTAGTCTTCATCAGTAAGTGCCTCAAGTCCTCTTCACTTTCAGCAAGCAAGGTTGTGTCATCTGCATAAGGCAAGTTGTAATGAGTTTTCCTCCAATCCAGATGTGACATTTTTCTTCATATAGTCCACCTTCTCTGATTATTTGCTCAGCATACAGATTGAATAAGTATGGTGAAAGTTTACAACCCTGACACACAACTTTTCTGACTTTAAACCATACAGTAGTCCCTTGTTCTGTTACAAAGCCTGTCTCTTGATCTATGTACAGGCTCCTCATGAGCACGATTAAGTTCTGGAATTCCCATTCTTCACAGGGTTATCCATAATTTGTTATAATCCACACAGTCAAATGTCTTTGCATAGTCAATAAAACACAGTAAACATCTTTCTGGTATTCCCTGCTTTCAGCCAGGATCCATCTGCCCTGGTTCCACATCCTCTTCTGAATCCAGCTTGAATTTCTGACAGTTTCCTGTCAATGTACTGCTGCAGTCACTTTTGAATGATCTTCAGCAAAATTTTACTTGCATTTGATATTAATGATATTCTTTGATAATTTCGCATTTGACTGGATCACCTTTCTTTGGAATAGGCGTAAATATGGATCTCTTTTAGTTGGTTGGCCAGGTAGCTGTCTTTCAAATTTCTTGGCATAAACGAGTGAGCACTTCCATCGCTGCATCCGTTTGTTGAAACTTCTTAGTTGGAATTCCATCAATTCCTGGAGCCTTGTTTTTCACCAGTGCCTTCAGTGAAGCTTGGACCTCTTCCTTCAGTACTATCAGTGGTTGAATGTTGACCAATTCTTTTTGGTATAGTGACTCTGTGTATTCCTTCTGTCTTTTTTTGATGCTTCCTACGTCGTTCAATATTCTCCCCTTATAGTCCTTTGATATTGCAACTCAAGGCTTGAATTTTTTCTTCAGTTCTTTCACCTTGAGAATGCCAAGTGTATTCTTCCATTTTGGTTTTCAAACTCCAGGTCTTTGCACATGTCATTATAATACTTTATTTTGTCTTCTCATGCCACCCTTTGAAATCTTTTGTTCAGCTCTTTTACTTCATTTCTCCTGTTAGCTTTAGCTACCTGATGTTCAAGATCAAGTTTCAGGGTCTCTTCCGACATCCATTTTGGTCTTTTCTTTCTTTCCTGTCTTTTTAATGACCTCTTGCTTTCTTCATGTATGATGTGCTTGATGTCATTCCACAACTCATCTGGTCTTCGGTCATTAGCGTTCAATGCTTCCAATCTACTCTTGAGATGGTCTCTAAATTCAGATGGGATATACTCAAGGTCGTACTTTGGCTCTCATGGACTTGTTCTAATTTTCTTCAGCTTCAACTTGAACTTGCATAGGAGCAATTGATGGTCTTTTCTGCAGTTGGCCCCTGGCCTTGTTCTGACTGATGTTATTAAGCTTTTCCATCGTCCCTTTCCATAGATGTAGTCAATTTGATTCCTATGTATCCCATCCAGCAGGGTCCATGTGTATAGTTGCCGTTTATGTTGGTGAAAAAAGGTATTTGCTATGAAGACTTGATTGGTCTTGCAAAATTCTGTCATGTGATCTCCGATATCATTTCTATTACCAAGGTCATATTTTCCAGTTACTGGTCCTTCTTTGTTTCCAACTTCTGCATTCCAATTACCAGTAATTATCAATGCATCTTGACTGCATATATAATCAATTTCAGACTGCAAAAGGTGGTAAAAATCTTCAATTTCTTCATCTTCAGCCTTAGTGGTTGGTGCATAAATTTGAATGATAGTCGTATTAACTGATCTGCGTTGTAGGCAGATGGATATTATCCTATAACTGACAGTGTTGTACTTCAGGACAGATCTTGAAGTGTTCTCTTTTACAATGAAAACAACACTATTCCTGTTTAATTTGTCATTCCCAGCATAGTAGACCATATGATTGTCCAATTCAGAATTGCCAGTACCAGTACATTTCAGCTCACTGATGCCTAGGATATTAATTTTTATGTGTTCCATTTCATTTTCAATGATTTTCAATTTTCCTAGATTCATACTTCGTACATTCCATGTTCCGATTATTAACGAATGTTTGCAGCTGTTTCTTCTCATTTTGAATTGTGCCATATCAGCACTGAAGGTCCCAAAAGCTTGACTCCATCCCTGTCATTATGGTCGACTCTGCTTTGAGGAAGCAGTTCTTCCCCAGTCAGCAGAAGAGTCAGGAGGGACAATGGTGGGCACCTGACTTCTTAGTTGATGCAGTGTTAGGAATTGTCCTAAATAATTACTGAGTTTGTCTTAAAGCCTGTAAAAGTTAAAACACAAACACACAAATACATACATGCACACACTCTTAAAGCAAGTTGGTCATGGCATTAGAGTTTTCTAGACAGAATCTTCTTTTTCTTGTCTCATATGTGAGCATTGTTATGAAAATATTTCCTAAATATCCTGTAGGCTTTTCTCTAAGCCTTCGCAGCAAGTGATTCTCCGCAGACTAATTAGAACTTCAATGTTTCCTCAAGATAAAAATGTATTGATCGTCTACATAAATACCCGGAATCCATTTCAAAATGCTGCAAGACTTTGTTGCCCCTTGCCCCAATGGCCTGACAACCTGGGAAGATGTCAGCAGCTGCTGGCAAGGCTTTATGTTTACATGGGTTTTCTCATTTCCCATGTGTGTGCACTTGCACGCCAAGGCAGGAACATTTACTCCCATCATTTATAACCTCTTTCAAAAATGGACTTCCTCAATTTACTGCTAATTCTGAAGGAATAAGGAATAAAATGAAGGCTTGGTGTATCTCTTTTTGGGACCAGATGCTGCTACCATGTGTATTTGGCAATTCTTGCATCCACCTATTAAACCAGCTGAAATGGGGTATTGAAGTAAGGAGTGATGAACACCAGAGGCCTTACCTAAGACCACAAGGTTACTCGTCAGGATTCCTAGAAATAAATTATATCTCTCAATTTAAAAAAAAAGACTAATGCCATTCCAGATAATAGTACACATTTAGGGATGATAGTTCATGTCTACTGCTAACTTAGAACCTCCCAGAACACGTTTCTGTTAATCTTTCAAAGTATTTTTATCTAATCTGAAAGATGTTTTCAACTGCAGCATTTAATTTCCCTAATCAGCAGAAATTGATTAGCAAATGCTTATATTAATTTACCAATTAAAGGGGCCAGTTGGATGACCAGTGACACCCCAAACAGCATGTGGTAGCTCTAATAAATACTCAATCCAGAGCTATTCCAGGCAAAAAGAATACTGAATTTTTATGCAGAAAATAAGATTTAAACCAGGATTCAATGTGAAAAAAAGAGAAGACTAAAGATAATTCCTTGTTGTGGTGATTACAAACCTGGATTCTGGCATCAGGCTTGAACTTGAATTCTCTTTAGAAAATTTTCTCACTCACCATGGGCTGTGTTCCTCACCTGCAAGTTGGAAATAATCACTGTGAGGGTACACTGAGATCACGTGGGCGATGTGTTTACATGGCGTCTGCAATGGGGAGAGCTCAGAGGCTCTAAGGCTGTCATTCCATTTCTGTCTGGTCCTGCCTGCCCAGTCAATCCAATGTTCACCAGTCCTAAGGATAAAAGCTCTGCACATCTGTCAGTTTGTCATACTTTGGTGGATTGCATGTTGTTGTGATGCTGGAAGCGGTACCACCAGTATTGAAATACCAGTAGGGTCACCCATAGTGGACAGGTTTCAGCTGAGCTTCCAAACTAAGACAAACTAGGAAGGACAGAGCGGTCTACTTCAAAAAAAAAAATTAGCCAGTGAAAACCTTACAAACATCAGTGGAACATTGTCTAATTTACTGCTGGAAGATGAGCTTCTCAGGTTGGAAGGCACTCAAAATACGAGTGGAGAAGAGCTGTGTCCTCAAATTAGAGTCAACCTTAACGATATGGATGGAGTCAAGTTTTCAGGACCTTCATTTGCTGATGTGGCACAACTCAAAATGAGAAGAAACAGCTGCAAACATCCATTTATAATTGGAACATGGAATGTAAGAAGTATGAGTCTAAGAAAATTGGAAGTTATTAAAAATGAAATGGAATGCATTAAACATTGATATCCTAGGCATTAGTGAGCTGAAATGGACTGATAGTGGCAATTTTACATTGACAATCATATGGTCTACTATACTGGGAATGACAAATTGAAAAGGAATGACATTACATTCATTGTAAAAAAGAACATTTCAAGATCTATCCTGAAGTACAACCCTGACAGTGATAGGATAATATCCATACAGCTACAAGGATGACCAGTTAATATGACTATTATTCAAATTTACATGCCAACCACTAAGGCCAAAGATAAGAAATTGAAGATTTTTACCAACTTCTACAGTACAAAATTCATCAGACATGCAATCAAGATGCATTGATAATTACTGATGATTGGAATGTGAAACATGGAAAAAAGAAGAAAGATCAGTGGTTGGAAAATATTGCCTTGGCAGTTGAAATGATGCTGGAGATGACGTGATAGAATTTTGCAAGACCAATGACTTCTTCATTGCAAATACCATTTTTCAACAACATAAACGGTGATTATACACGTGGACCTTGCCAGATGGAATACATAGGGATCAAATTGACTACTTCTGTGGAAAGAGACAATGAGAAAGCTCACATCATCAGTCAGAACAAGGCCAGGGGCCAACTGCAGAACAGACCATCGATTGCTCCTATGCAAGTTCAAGTTGAAGCTGAAGAAAATTAGAACAAGTCCATGAGAGCCAAAGTACAGCCTTGAGTATACCCTGCCTAAGTTTAGAGACCATCTCAAGAATAGATTTGATGCATTGAACACTAATGACCAAAGACCAGATGAGTTGTGGAAAGACATCAAGGACATCATACATGAAGAAAGCAAGAAGTCATTAAAAAGACAGGAAAGAAAGAAAAGACCAAAATGGATGTCAGAAGAGATTCTGAAACTTGCTCTTGAATATTGAGTAGCTAAAGTTAACAGAAGAAATGATGAAGTAAAAGAGCTGAACAGAAGGTTTCAAAGGGTGGCTCTAGAAGACAAAATAAAGTATTATAATGACATGTGCAAAGACCTGGAGTTTGAGAACCAAAAGGGAAGAATATGCTTGGCATTTTTCAAGCTGAAAGAACTGAAGAAAAAAATTCAACCTCGATTTGCAATACTGTGGGATTCTACAGAGAAAATATTGAATGACACAGGAAGCATCAAAAGAAGATGGAAGGAATACATAGTCACTGTACTAAAAAGAATTGGTTGACATTCAACCATTTCAAGAGGTAGCATATAATCAAGAACCGATGGTACTCAAGGAAGAAGTCCAAACTGCATTGAAGACATTGGTGAAAAACAGGACTGCAGGAATTGACAGAATACCAATTGAGATGTCTCAACAAATGGATGCAGTGCTGGAAGTGCTCACTCGTCTATCTCAAAAAATTTGTAGGACAGCTACCTGGTCAACCAGCTAGAAGAGATCCATATTTATGCCTATTCCAAAGAGAGGTAATCCAACAGAATGTGGAAATTTCCGAACAATATCATTAATATCAAATGCAAGTAAAATTTTGCTGAAGATCATTCACAAATAGTTGCAGCAGTATATGGACAGGGAACTGCCAGAAATTCAAGTCAGAGTCAGAAGAGGACGTGGAACAAGGGATATCATTGCTGATGTCAGATGGACCCTGGCTGAAAGCAGAGAATACCGCAAAGATATCTACCCGTGTTTTATTGACTATGCAAAGGCATTCCACTGAGTGGATCATACCAAATTATGGACAACATTGAGAAGAATGGAAATTCCAGAACACTTAATTGTGCTCAGGAGGGACCTGTACATAGACCAAGAGCAGGCATTCGAACAGAACAAGAGGATTCTGCATGGTTTAAAGTCAGGAAAGGTGTGTTTCAGGGTTTTATTTTTTCACCATACTTATTCAATCTGTATGCTGAGAAAATAATCAGAGAAGCTGAACTATATGAGGAAGAACAAGGCATCAGGATTGGAAAGAAAACTCATTAACAACCTGCGATATGCAGATGACACAACCTTGCTTGCTGAAAGCGAAGAGTACTTGAAACACCTACTGATGAAGATCAAAGACTACAGCCTTCGGTATGGATTACACATCAACATAAAGAAAACAAAAATCCTCACAACTGGACCAAAAAGCAACATCATGATAAACAGAGGAAAGATTGACGTTGTCAAGGATTTCATTTTACTTGGATCTATAATCAATGCCCATGGAAGCGGCACTCAAGAAATCAGAAGACTCACTGAATTGGGCAAATCTGCTGCAAAAGACCTCTTTAAGGTGTTCAAAAGTAAAGATGTCACTTTAAGGACTAAGGTGCACCTGACCCAAGCCATGGTGTTTTCAGTCACCTCTTATGCATGGGAAAGCTGGACAATGAAAAAGGAAGACTCAAGAAGAATTGATGTCTTTGAATTATGGTGTTGGAAAAGACTATTGAACATACCATGGAGTTCCAGAAGAATGAATAAATCTGTCTTGGAAGAAGTACAGCCAGAATGGTCCTCAGAAACAAGGATGGCAAGACTTCGTCTCACATACTTTGGACAGGTTGTAAGGAGGGACCAGTCCCTGGAGTAGGACATAATGCTTGGTAAAGTAGAGGGTCAGTGAAAAAGAGGAAGACCCTCAACGAGATGGACTGACACAGTAACTACAACAATGTGCTCAAGCATAACAACGATTATGAGGGTGATGCAGGACCAAGCAGTGTTTCATTCTGTTGCACATAGGGTCGCTATGAGTCAGAAGCATCTCTATGGCACCTAGCAACAACAAGAAGGACAGAAGAACAGAAAAAAAATGCAAGGAAGAAGGAAAAAAAAAGGCCTCATGAGAATGAGGATGGGAGGAACCTTGGAGAACTTTCTGAAATCATTGTCATTCCCTTGGAAGTATAGAATGAAATTAAAGTCCTACGTAAGAGAACAGGGTACCACTCCGCTTTACCTGCCGTTTTGCTACCAGGCTAACCCTGTTTAAGCGCTAGACTTTATACTTTCTCCGTGACTGTTCTTGAAAGGAAAGGGAGTGTCGTGTTGCTGTATTTTCCACAAATTCAGAGGAAAACCCCACTGGGAAAAGAACAAACCTTCCAAGTAGCTTGGTTTCTCTTATTCAGCCACAACCATCCTGTAGTGCCATCTGCTCTCATGGACATGCTGAGCAGAGGTTTTGGGAGCACCAAAGGCCCCTAGAGCTGCAGCTTTCCTAGATTGGATGAGGTGACTGGAGGTCTCTAGACTCTCCCATAAATGTTGCTTCTCTGGTGTTCCAAGGTTTTCTACCATTTTTTTCTACAATGAAATGAAAATGGAAGGAGAGTATGTTCTCGGAAGGAGCAAAAAGAAAAATCCAAAGATCTTTCTCATCTTTAAAGAGAAGGATTTCTTTGGACATAGATTCCCTTTTGGAGAAGTTGCTTCCTTGAAACCCTACAGTGTGGACAACTTTACTTCAACTAGCCAAGTTTCTTGCACACACACAAAGGATAAAACAGATAGCCATAGTTTGGAAGACTCAGAAAGTATTTCTATCCCTTGGAAGGATTTGTTGTATAGGAAAAATAGAGCAGGTTAATCTTTCAGTTAGCTCAAGCCTGGCTTAATCCCAAGGAATTTCATATTCAGAGTAACTGCAACCTTCCTGGATGCACTGTCAAGTTTACAGCTTAGAGAACCGCTAGCTGTGATGGGCCTGACCAAGGTGACAGCAGACGGAGGCCCCTGAGACCTTGAAAACATATTTTCCATCTCCAGATCCCTGATAGCAGGGTGTTTGCGACACGCTTTGCTCAGGCACACAGGTGATACGCTCTTCTCCCTTTCCCTCCCACTGCTAATAAAACTCCTGGGATTCTATTATACTGCAGTTACTTCTCTAGCAGAGATTTCAGCCCTGCGTCTTATAGGAGGTATCCATACTGTTCAGCTGAGATCCTGAATCAAAGCTCTGTTTGGTATCCGATCCTATTTACTGGAGCTTTCACATTACTTAACATGTAAAGAACATAAGCCTTGCCTTTTTTTGAGTGTATGCAGATAAGGCTGGTTGATGGCGGGTGCAAGCTGCCTTGGTTTATCAAGACATCTTTGAAATAAGAGTAATTTCAATAACTGAGGTGATAACATTTTCTTTTTAGCCCTCTCCTCTGAGTGCATTGCGTGAAAATGTCTAAATAAACTAAAACGTTCCTCCTGAAGATTGCAAAATGGTGAGCTTTAGAACAACTTATTAATATTGTCTATTTAAGGTAAAGCATTTAGCAGAGTGTAATAATCACCCAGTTAGACAAGTTTTTTATACACTGGATACTAACGGAACTCAATCCAGCTTTGTTTCCAGAACTAGGATAGTAATTAGGAAATTAAAATATGGTTATGTTGGAGACTATGCCACCAGTATTTCAAATACCAGCAGAATCACCTATGGTGGACAGATTTCAGTGGAGCTTCAAGACTAAGACAGACTAGGAAGAAAGGTATGATGATCTACTCCTGAAAATTAACCAATGAAAACTCTGTGGATCACAACACAATATTGTTCGGTATAATTCTGGAAGATTAGCCCCTTAGGTGGGAAACTGCAATAGCTACAACGATGAACTCAAATACACTGACAATCATGAAGATGGCACTGGACTGGACAGTATTTCATTCTGTTGTACATGGGGTCTTCATGAGTTGGAGCTGACTCAACAGAAACTAACAACAAGCTTATTGCAAGAAAAATTAATCTTAGTTAATCTAAAATAAAATTGATCTACTTTGTCAGTTATTTGCCATTACTAAGGAAATGTATCCCTTACATAATCTCGCCTACTTTTATTTAATCAGAGTTTCTGGAATATAGCCCATTATCTCTTACTTTTTTAATGTTGGAAATATATAAGAATTCACTTTCTTCTAGCAAAGATACATGTACCAAATTAATTTGCTCTCTCTCCTGGAAAATTAAGTCCTTTTTAAACAACTTAATGGATATCAATTAGAAGAACTTGGTAAAATCCTTACAGGACTAAAAATTGGGTAAACTTACTAGAATATGAGATCATAAGGGCAGAACACAATCCATGTTATCTATCAGTGTATTCGTTTTTCCTCTCAGGGTATGCTAGGAGGTCCTCAGTAAAAATGGACTGAGTGAATGAATAAATGATCTGCAGGGAGCTAATGACTTAATTGATGAGATATATCGAAACATATCAGTCAACATAAGCTGGAGAGTTGCTTCAATTACAGTAGTCCATGTTGGTTTTCAGGAGCTGACTACCCACTTTGTGCATCATCCAGGATCTCTGGTTTCTTCCTGTTTCACTCTTCCTGTTTGACGTTTGTTATTGCATCGACAAGAGATGTATACGAAAAATATGAAACTCATATCATATTAGAAGATTTGAATATTGGTTATGCTTCTAGAAAGTTTGGTTAGTACGATTATGGATTTAGGGGATTAGTAGTAGATTCTATTCACAGAGAGTGTGTTTCAATGAAATGCTTATGGATCAGAAACAAAGTTTCTCTAAAGCAAAGATGTTGTTGTTAGGTGCCATCGAGTCAGTCCTGACTCATAGTGACCCTATGTACAACAGAACAAAACTCTGCCCAGTCCTGTGCCATCCTCACAATCGTTGCTATGTTTGAGCCCATTTTTGTAGCCACTGTGTCAATCCATTTCGTTAAGGACCTTCCTCTTTTTTGCTGACCCTCTACCAAGCACGATGTCCTACTCCAGGGACTGGTCCTTCCGGATAACATGTCCAAAATACGTGAGATGAAGTCTCGTCATCCTTGTTTCTAAGGAACATTCTGGCTGTACTTCTTTCAAGACAGATTTATTCGTTCTTCTGGAAGTCCATAGTATACTCGAAATTCTTCGCCAGCACCACAATTCAAAGGCATCAATTCTTCGTTCTTCCTTTTTCATTGTCCAGCTTTTGCATGCATATGAAGCAATTGAAAATACCATGGGTTTAGTCAGGTGCACCTTAGTCCTTAAGGTGACACCTTTGCTTTTCAACACTTTAAAGAGGTCTTTTGCAGCAGATTTGCCCAATGCAATATGCCATTTGATTTCTTGAGTGCTGCTTCCATGGGAGTTAATTATGGATCTAAGTAAAATGAAATCCTTGGCAATGTCCATCTTTTCTCCATTTATCATGATGTTGCTTATTGGTTCAGTTGTGAGGATTTTTGTTTTCTTCATATCGAAGTGCAATCCATACTGAAGGCTGTAGTCTTTGATCTTCATCAGTAAGTGCCTCAAGTCCTCTTCACTTTCAGCAAGCAAGGTTGTGTCATCTGCATATTGCAGATTGTTAATGAGTCTTCCTCCAATCTCGACACCCCGTTCTACTTCATATAATACAGCTTCTATGATTATTTGCTCAGCATACAGATTGAATAAGTATGGTGAAAAGTTACAACCCTGACATACACCTTTCCTGACTTTATACTATGCATATGGTATATTCTGTTAGAGTGACTACCTCTTGATCTATGTACAGGTTCCTCATGAGCACAATTAAGTGGTCTGGAATTCCCATTCTTCCAAATGTTATCATTAATTTATTATGATCCACACAGTCAGATGCCTTTGCATAGTCAATAAAACACAGGTAAACATCTTTTTGATATTCTCTGCTTTCAGTCAAGATGCATCTGACATAATTCCACATCCTCTTCTGAATCCAGCTTGAATTTCTGGCAGTTCCCTGTTGATGTACTGTTGCAATCATTTTTTAATGGTCTTCAGCAAAATTTTACTTTTGAATGATATTAATCATATTGTGTGATAATTTCCACATCCTGTTGAATCACCGTTCTTTGGAATGGGCACAAATATGGATCTCTTCTGGTCAGTTGGCCAGGAAGCTATTTTCCAAATTTCTCGACGTAGATGAGTGAGCATCTCCAAAGCTGCATCCATTTGTAGGAACATCTTAATTGATATTTTGTCAATTCCTGGAGCCTCATTTTTTGCCATTTCTTTCAGCACAGCTTGGACTTCTACCTTCAGTACCATCGATTATTGATCATATGCTATCTCTTGAAATGGTTGAACATCAACCAATTCTTTTCAGTACAGTGACTCTGGGTATTCCATCTTCTTTTGATGCTGACTTCGTTGTTCAATATTTTCCCCATAATATCCCTCAATATTGCAACTCAAGGCTTGAATTTTTTCTTCAGTTCTTTCACCTTGAGAAATGCTAAGCATATTCTTCCCTTTTGATTTTCTAACTCCAAGTCCTTGCACATTTCATTTTAGTACTTTATTTTGTCTTCTTGAGCCATGCTTTGAAATCTCCTGTTCAGCTCTTCTACTTCATCATTTCTTCTGTTTACTTTAGCTACTTGACATTCAAGGGCAAGTTTCAGAGTCTCTTCTGACATCCATTTTGGTCTTTTCTTTCTTTCCTGTCTTTTTAATGACCTTTTGTTTTCTTCATGTATAGTGTCCTTGATGTCATTTCACAACTCATCTGGTCCTCAGTCATTAGCGTTCACTGCATCAAATCTGTTCTTCAGATGGTCTTTAAATTCAGGTAGGATATACTCAAGGTCAAACTTTAGCTCTTGTGGATGTGTTTTAATTTTCTTCAGCTTCAACTTGAATGTGCATATGAACAATTGATGATCTGTTCCGCAGTCGACCCCTGGCCTCATTCTGACTGATGATATTGAGCTTCTCCATTGTCTCTTTCCACAGATGTAGTTGATTGGATTCCTGTGTTTTTCATCTGCTGTAGATAGTGAATTACATAGGGACTGCATGGTTGCAGGCTATGTCCACAGTATAAAAATAATGGAAACAACAATAACAACAAAAAGTGTATTTGGGTGTCTTGAAGTGAGAGAATGGAATGCACAGTTTCATTATGTGGAAGTAGAGGATTCAACGAGAAAAAGCACTGGCCTAAGAGTTAGGAAGCAGGGTCTTTGCTGTCACTTAGTATTCTAGATCCCAGTTAACTCTTTAATAAAATGGAAGATAGCACTTAATCACAGAGGTGAGTTTAAGGCAATGGTTCTTGAAGTATGTTCCTTCAGCATCTCTTTCGAATTTGATAGAAATGCAAATTCTCTGGCCCACACCAGAACTAACTGAATCAGAAACTCAGGGGGTGGGTCCCAGCAGTCTGTTTCAACAAGTCCTCCAGGTGATTCTGCTGCACACTCAAGTTCGAGAACCATGAACCTTGGGTTTTCCTGGAAACCAGTTGTGAAGGTTTTGTTGCTGCTGTTATTGGGTGTCATCAAGTTGATTCCAATTCATAGTGACCCCATGTGACAGAGTAGAACTGCTCCATAGGATTTTTCTTGACTGTATTATTTACAGGAGCAGATCACCAGGTCTTTCTTCCATGGAACCACTGAGTGGGCTCAAACCACCAACCTTTCAGTTAGCAGCTGACTGCTTTAATCATTGTACCACCAGGCTCCTCTGGTGAGGGCTTTAGAGGTTCCTTTTCCCCCCTACCCCCAACAGCTCTTGAGACAGGGCCTCCTACAACCCAGATAGTGACATCCTGCTGGTCAGGATTTTGGTTAGACATAAAGGAATTGAGGATTGTTATTCTACTCTTCCCTGCCACCACTCCCTACTCTTCCTCACCCCATACCCACCAATGCAAGCACATTGTCATCAAGTGACTACTTACTACCTGCTTGCTAAAGCCTGAAATTCCTTTAGCTAGGAGAAAAGCCTATTGATCCACAATTAGATTAATATACAACTCTTGATTGAGAGGATATTTTATGTGAATACTTTTTAGTCAGAGCCCTGGTGGCATAGTGGTTAAGAGCTCGGCTGCTAACCAAAAGGTCGGCAGTTCAAATCCACCAGCAACTCCTTGGAGACCCTATGGAGCAGTTCTACTCTGTCCTGTAGGGTTGCTATGAGTCAGAACCGACTTGATAGCAGCTAACAACAATAACAACAACTTTTTAGTCAAACATAATTAATCACTCTCTGAGTGAGAGGAAAGAAGAAAGTCTAGTTCCCTGAATCCAGAAAGAGAGGAGTTTCCATAATATGGGTGATCAGAGAGCTGTTGGAAGAAAAAAAAGAGGCTATGAAATTTCAAGACTTTATGTCTACGCCTTGAGTAACCTTCAATGTGCATATAAACTGAGAACACATTCATGAAGATAGATTTTTTTTTTTTTTCCTGTAGCTATGAAATCAAACTGTTCTGTCTCATGTGGTTCTTGGAGAATTTTAGGCTTTTTTGTTTGTTTGTTTTGAGGGTTTTTTGTTTGTTTGTTTTGGTTTTGTTATTGTTTAATCCACAAAAGAGCTTTCTTGGCAAAGACTTTGTTAAACAAAGTGTCACCATAATCCATAGTTTACCCATCTTCATCACCACTATGAGAAATCAAAGGAAAAGTTAAAGGTGGCTGCCTCTCCATTCCTTCCCACAATGTTAGTCTAGAAACTTTCACCAAAGCAGTATCCTAGAACAATTTCACTTCATAAGTACTCTGTTTTAGGTGATAATTCTGGTTCATTTTAACTTTCAAGTATATGTTATTTATTTGCATTTTAGATTATTTTTAGTTTATAATCTCCTACAGTTCAAATCAAGCCTGCGCTATACAATACCTAACATATAGTGATGGGCAATAAACAATAAGTTGTGATGATACTTCCTTTCTAGCTTTGAAATTTAAGAAAATGGACAAATTTTTCTTTGTATTTAATTGTTCCCTGTAGCTGGAGTGTGTGGATGATTTATGATCAGGAAAAATAATTTGAAAAACAAAGGAAAAAAATGACTCAAAATGTGAGCTGCATGTCTAATATTCACATTTCACCTACAGATATTAGAATATCATTTTCCAGTGTTTGGTCTATGGAAGGAACACACTTAAGAGTCTTCCAAAATAATTCTGCTGCATAAGTAGGAATAGTAATTTCCATGAAGTGTGAAACTTTCTCACGTGACTCTCCCAACACCCTGTGTAATAGGCATAGGGCTATTGCCTTTAATTTTCCTGGGTGAATAAAAGGGTCTAGGGAGATCCAATGATTTTCCCAGTGTCAAACAGTGAATTATAAAACCAATTCTTGACCCAGACACTCCTGTCACCCATGCTCAGCTGCACCTCGCATTTTCATCATGAGCCAGGCTTCCCCATCATGACCTCTGGAGTCTGGTCAACCACCACCACACTGGGCCAGGTCATATTTCAGTAGGTGATATCCAAGGAAAGGAGAGAACTGTTTGATAGGTGGACTCTTGGTTGAAGGGAGGAAGGGGCTACCCTGTTTCTGACTCTAGAGGTAAATTTAAAAAGTCTACTCCTAGACAACATCTCAGCATGACATAGTAGAGGTGAAAGTATTAACCATGCCATCTTTCAGATAAGTGTATCTTCTTGGTCCTAAGCTCAGTGGTTTTCAGTCTTAACTAACCATTAGAATCACCTGGGAAGATTTTTAAAAACCCAGACGTTCCAGCTTTACCCTCAGTGAATCTAGGGTGGGGCTCAAGCATTGGTATTTTTGAAAGCTCTCCAAGTGACTCTAACGTGTAGCTGGAGTTGAGATCTGCTGATATACCTGAAATGGAAGCAACACTGTTACAAACTGGCACAGAAGAAGTCTTTTTTCCTCTTCACACTAGGTAAAAAGAGCGTGTTTGTTGACAGTCTCAGCTATTTCTATGTGGAGGCCTTGTATAATTTCCAAACAAACCAGAAAGTTGTGTCTACCAGAGAATTCCTGTGGGATATTATTAAAGGATTTATGGTTAACTGATGGGCTGAATTAATGGTGAGCATTAAGGCAGATAGAACCTCAAAATTCAGGCAGATTAACAAAGTCACCAATGTGGAGGTACCGATTTTGAGTTTAACTTTGAGTTTCCTATCTCTCCCAAGACAAGCACTGGTGGTAATAAAAAGGATGCTTTCTTTCCTTTACCATCAAGTGTGCCTTGACCAGCCCATGTAAAAACCTGAGTCTTCCAGATAGACATAGGAGGAGAGGTATAATTAACTTGAGTAAGCAAAGAATAAACAGCAGCCTGAAAAACAACTTCTAGAAATCTAAGACAGACCCAGGTCTGTCCTTAAACTACCCTTTCCTTTAATAATCTCATGCACAAAGAAACCCCTAGAAATTACATAAATACCTAAAATTGTCTCTCCTTGCATTGTATTCAATTACGTGTGTATGTGTTTGTGTGTGTGTGTGTGTGTGTGAGTGAGTGAGTGTAGTGGGAAGGGAAGATAGAAGAAGAAGAGAGGACGTTGGTTTAATTGCCACTGAGATTCTGTCCTTTGAGTCCCATTGTGGAAACACTAGTATACAATGTGTTAAAGTGGGTGGGTTAGGAACAAATAATACATTTCATATTAAAATGAGGAGATGAATGTATCATACAAATTTAGTTACATTACTAGAGACAAAAAACAGGATGGTGCTCCTTCACAGGGTTGAGTTATATAACATTTATCTGAAATTTCTATGTTACCAAATAGATACATTTGAGCCCCATCCATCCTGGTGCAAACCAAAAAAACCAAATCCATTGCCATTGAGTCGATTCTGACTTACAGAGACCCTACAGCACAGAGTAGAACTGCCCCACAGGGTTTCCAAGGAACGTCTGGTGGATTCGAACTGCTGACGTTTTGGTTAGCAGCTGAGCTCTTAACCTCTGTGCCACTAGGGCTCCATCCTGGAGCAAGGAGCTATCTAATTGTTAATTAGATGGCTATTTGCAGCTAAGCATATGTATAAATGGGTTCATAATCAGAAAGCCACTAAAACACTCAAAGCCAACTGAAATGTCATCACAATTTATGAAAGTCACAGGTACAAATGGACCCGTAATATACCAAAAAAAGCCATTGGAAGATGCTTTTCAAACTCAAGAACTTGTCTTTATTATATTAGAAGGGTAAAGAACCTTCATTGGTCAATTACATTCAGTACACTTATTGAGGATCTACCACGGGTTTGGCATTGTAGAGAGTAAAAAATGATATAGTACCTCCTCATATCAACTACAACACACATATTAAAAATTAGAGAATGCTGAGACTTATTGTATAAGACAGCATGTACTTACGTTCTCATTTAAATATATGCTATTACCAAGGAAAAAAAATTTGGACTAGAAACAGTAAATACTATCAACAGTTTGAAGAATATAAAACAAAGTTCATCAGAACCATAGAGCTCGGTTTCAATCTTCCTTCATTCTAGCAAATCTTTCTGAAACAGCACTTTTATCAATAGCAAATATTGGCCTCCCATTGCCATCAAATCAATTCTAGTTTCCTCATTCCAGAATCAAGGCTTATTCAGAGTTAAAGCCATACAAACCTTGTATTTTCACTCTCCTCTGCAAACTGTAGTCAAGTCAGGTCAAATCCCTTCATTCTTATCTGTATCATGCAGTCTTGTGGCCCAAAATCTATAGATCAGGCAACGGAAGTGTGAACAGTGAAGAAGTTCTGGCAAAATGCCATTTTATAATCTGGAAGGAGAATACTCCCTAGGAAAAACTCCCTTTTGGCTCTTAAGGCCTTCAACTGATTGGATGAGGCCCACCCACAGTATAAAGGGTATTCTGCTTTACTTAAGGTCAAGTGATTCATTCACATGTAACTACTTCATAACACAGTCTAGACTAGTGTTTGAACAAACAGCTGGGCACGTAGCCTAGCCAAAGTGACACATTAAAATTAACCATCACAGCCTGTAAAGGCTTCTTACTGTAAGACAAATTGAGTGAGTTATAAGGAAAGGTTCTAGTTAAAATATTTGTCAGGGGAATAACTTAGAAAGAATTTTTAAAAATTAGTGAAAAGGGAACTGAAGTACATTTGTTTTCTTTAAGAGCCTATTTTTTAAAAAATGTTTGTTAATTTAATTGTTAAACAACACTTAATTTCTCAGCATTTTTAAAATAAAGGGATACACAATGCACACACACGTAAAGAGAGAGGCTTTTTTTTTTTTTTATTAAATGCTGCTCCAAGTTCAATTAAAGTTCACCCTTGACAGAAAAAAACCTCTTCATCATAGTGGTTGTCTTAGTCCTCTAGTGCTGCTACAACAGAAATACCACAAGTGGATGGTTTGAATGAAGAGAAGTTTATTTCCTCACAGTAAAGTAGGCTAAAAGTCCAAATTCAGGGCGTCAGCTCCAGGACAAGGCTTTTTCTCTCTGTCGGCCTTCTTCTCTTCGGTGTTCCCCCAGACTAGGAGCTTCTCTGCGCAGGGACCCCGGTCCAAAGGACGCGCTCTGCTCCCGGCACTGCTTTCTTGATGGTATGAGGTCCCCCTGTCTCACTGCTCACTTCTGTCTTTTATATCTCAAGAGATTGCCTCAGGATACACTCCAATCTTGTAGATCCAGTCCTGCCTTACTAACACAACTGCCACCCATCTTCCCTCATTAACATCATAGAGGCAGGATTTACAACATACAGGAAAATCATACAGCACCAGGAATCATGGCCCAGCCAAACTGATACACACATTTTTGGGGGGACATAATTCAAACCATGACAGCGATATATACAGGAATCTCACCAAGAGGACACAGATTCCTGAATGCCAAATATGCAGACCCAAATAAATATATTGAGAGTAATAGCAGAGAATTTTCCAATTTCAAATCATGACTTTACATTTTAGCATAATTATTGGCTCATTCGTGGGGATTAGCATGTCTTTCAAACTGATTTTTCTAGCAGAGTGATATTAGAAACACCCAAATAAATAGAGAAATGAGAGTTGCTGTTATTTGGGTCATAAATACTTTGAGCAAAAAATTAACCTTGCTTAGAAAACTACTGATTTACCAAATGATTCTGCAACCAGCTATTTTATAGGATATATTTAGGTTTCTTTTAACTGCCATCTTAGGGACTCTCTAAAACTAAGAAAGAAAGCAGTATCGTGTTTGTTTTCGGCCACTACAAAGGAGGGGAAAATGACCAAGCTAAAAGTGTAGATTTTTATCAATATAGGACAAGGAGAAGTGTTTTGTAACTCAATTCTCTGTTGATTAACCAATTTAAACAATCTAGCTTTGTTGCAGAGTGGAGAAGCATCCTTTCCTCTTTTTAACTTACACTCTGTCCCGTCATTGTAGAATGTTAAACAGCAGGAAAAAAATCCATTTGACCCAAAGTGTAGTCTTTTACCTTGGCCTGATTGTTTTGACCCAATACTGAGGAAGAAGATCCACCCCATCACCCTAGTTATTTTCCAATGTGCACGGCACATTTGTGAATAAATGTGAGGGATCCAGGGCAGATTGCAGTAAATGTACTGTCTGGGTGTTTTCCTTCTCTGAGACATAACAACCCCCACTTAGAGCACAGGGATGCTGTGAGGATTCGCCATATTAAGTTAGAATTCCAATCCTTTGGAAACAGTACTATGATCAATTATTAAGACTGGTAAAAGCTCAATAAATGTCATCGGTATTATCGAAGCATTCTAGTAGAATAGTCTAGGTTCTGCTGCAGTAAAATCTCAGTAGCTTGCTACAGTGTAAGTGTATTTCCTTCTCACATCATAGTTCAATGCTGCTCTCCTCCAAGTATCAACTCAGGAACCCAGATAGCTTCCATTTGTAGCTACACAGTTTGGAGAACATAGGCTTCAAGGTTACCATGGGAGGGAAAGAGAGGACTAGAGGACTAGAGGGCTGTTGTTGTTATTAGGTGCTGTTGAATCAGCTCCAATTCATAGTGATCCTATGTATAACAGAACAAAATATTGCCTGATCCTGCACCATTCTCACGATAGTTGCTAAGTTTGAGCCCATTGTTGCAGCCACTGTGTCAATCTGTCTCGTTGAGGGTCTGTCTCTTTTTCACTGACCCTCTGCTTTCATTGTTGTGGTGTGCTGTCAAGTCAGTTCTGACTCACAGACTAAAACTGCCCCATAGGGTTTCCTAGGCTATAATCTTCACAGGTGCAGATCGCTAGGTCTTTTCTCCTGCAGAGCCGCTGGGTGGGTTTGCACTGCCGACATCTCAGTTAGCAGCCAAGGGTTTAACCACCATACCGCCAGGGCTCTTCTACCCTCTACTTTACCAAGCATGATGTCCTTCTGCAGGGATTGGTCCCTCCTGACAACATGTCCAAAGTAAGCAAGATGAAGTCTGACCATCCTCCCTTCTAAGGAGCATTCTGGCTATGCTTCTTCGAAGAGAGATAGTGTGGGATAATTTAAAGGACCAGGCCCTGAAGTGGCTTACATCAGTTTCCACTGGCCAGGACTCAGAAATATGGCTCCCAAATTTACTGCAAGGGAGTTTGGGAAATATATTTTTCCTTTATGCTGACGTAGAGGAAACAGAATGGTAAACATATCACCTTGTCTCTGCTACAGATTCCTAGGTGAAGAGGAAAGTAATGACTCTCAGATATAAAGGAATCCTAGAGGATTTAGGCCAGTAAGTTACCTGTGGTTCAGACTAGTTTGGGAAGGGCATAGGTATTGCATATCCTGAAAGATATTTCTAAAAACTTTTACAAACACATGGTGTAAAAAAGCAAATCATAGGCTTTATAAACTATAGAATCTTTGTTTGCCTTTTGAGGTCAACACTTTTTAACAGAATTTGGCTACTAACCAGAAAGTTGGCAATTTGAATCCACCAACCACTCCTTGGAAACCCTATGGGGCAGTCCTACTCTGTCCTAGAGGGTCACTGATTCAGAAATGACTTGATGACAAAGGGTAGACCAGGCTTTAGGGACTTTTAATCTGCAGGGGTATAGCTAAGCATTGGACCTATTATCCATTCCTGGGTCTTGTCCGTCTTCTAAGTCACATTCCAGTTTTTGTTCTTATCTCCTAGAAGGAACAATTTAGACTTGGCAGCTACTTTGACAAAGTTACTATGATTCGAGGTCAGCTTGTCATCTGTAAGCAGAATCAAAGAGAGCAAGCAGCTGTAGATCGAAAGTCAAGTCAGAAGTCCAGGGATGAGAACTGGACATCTTAGCTGAGATCAGAGAAACCTAGAAGATCAAGGTCAGGAGGTTAGAGGAAAACAGTTGCAGTTCTGGTTCCAAGGCTGGAACAACGTAGTCAGGCCAGAGACACAAGTCCGAGAGGTGAGTCCCAGATGGCCTGATGAGGCCACACACTGTGGCCTCTCCTCCGTTAGTCACCCGGGGTTACAGCCCATGCCACACGCGACAGCCTGCTTTCCAGCCACATTTTGACATGACCAAGAGGTTTACATTTTACTCACACCTCAGAACTGATTACTCCTTCCTCTCTTCCTCCCTTCCTCCCTCCCTTCTTTCCTCCCTCCCCTCTCCCTTCTTCCTCCATTCTTCTCTTTCTTTAATTCTTTCTTTTACTGTCTCAGATGGTTGATGGTGAAAGAGACTGATTTTAACTGTGATTTTTCACTTCCGACAGCTCTGAAAAACTGAAGATTTTCCTTTTCTTTACAACAGAAATAAATGTAGAATTTTCCCTGGAGTATCAGGCTTCTCCGTTATCCATGTAACAATACTCCATGTCTTCTAGTACTTAGTCACCTCCCTCCTCGAGTGAATATTAAACATGGAGCATCTTTCTTCTCAGAGAAGACTTTAGGTCACCAGGGACCCATTGATTGTTATTTATTTAAAATATCACAGGGTCTATTGAATCTTATAGCAAAGGCAATGGAAAAGGTAGTTTTTGTTTCATAACAGATCTTTTACTATTAATAGTTGCATGGGCTGCCTGACCTTGGAATCTCTCTTTTGCATGACTGCAGTACCCCTGTGTCCCAGTGTGGATCTTGGCCTTTTGAATAATGTTCTCATTCTCTACACTAACTTGTCTGTCTTGGCTAACCAGAGTCTTACTGTGGACCGCTCAGAGTAGGGAAGCATTAGAGTGTATACATACTTCTAAGTGCCTGAACTAACATGGGACAGGCATCATGGATAGTGGCTAACTTCATGAAACAGCCTCAATTAGTCGTCATCTCTGACATTACCCAAAGTGGTATGGCTGCTGTCTTAGTTTCTTAGTGCTGCTATAACAGAATCACCACAGGTGAATGGCTTTAACAAATAGAAATTTTATTTTCTCACAGCTTAGGAGGCTTGAAGTCTGAATTCAGGGCACAAGCTCTAGGGGAAAGCTTTCTCTCTCTGTCAGCTCTGGGGGAAGGTCCTTGTCTTTCTTCAGCTTCTGTTCTCTGTTCCTTGGTGATCTTCATGTGGCGTGTATCTTTCCCCCTGTGCTTCCTTCTCTGTGCCTAATTTGCTCTTCGTATATCTCAAAGAGATATACACGACTACACTGATATGGTTTCACTAACTTAACAAAATCCTATTCCCAAATAGGATTACATCTACAGGTATAGGGGATTAGGATTTACAATACATATTTTGGGGAACACACTTCAACCACTAACAGCTAGGAGTCACCGAATGTGCAGGCACCTGTTTTCAGCTTTTCACTTAAACACACACACACACACACACAAAAACAAAGAAGTTTAAGAGCACAGGTTTTCTAAGCGCTGAGCTTCTGTTAAGGATGATGGAGAAACTTGGAGGTGGATAATGGTGATGGTTGAACATGATGAACATAATTAACGTCACAGAATTGTACATGTGAAGAATGTTGAAACAGCAAATGTTCTGTTTATATATACATATATATATACCTCCCAAAACCAAACCCTTTGCCTTTGAGTCAATTCCGACTTATAGTGACCCCCTAGGACAGAGTAGAATTGCCCTATAGAGTTTCCATGGTTGTAATCTTTATGGGAGCAGACTGCCACATCTTTCTCCCATGAAGCAGCTGGTGAGTTGGAATCACAGACCTTTTGGTTAGCGGCCAAGCATTGAACCACTGTGCCACCGGGGCTTCCTATATATTTACCACGTTTAAAAAAATAGTATAGGTTTTATTGGATTTGAGGAATTGAAGTTCTTGTGAGACGCTAATGATTGAGAATATAGATTATGTGTCTTCTCCTGGGTCTTTGTTTTGTGTATGCTTATCTCATACAGGTGAAGGAGCCCTGGTGGCACAATCAGTTAAGTGCTTGGCTGCTAACCAAAAGGTTGGCGGTTCAAACCTACCTAGCAACTCTGCAGGAGAAAAGACCTAGCAATCTACTCCCATAAAGATAACAACCTAGGAAACCCAATGGGGCAGTTCTACTCTGTTACATGGGGTCGAAATGAGTAGGAATCGCCTCTACAGTACCCAACAACAACAACGTCTCATTAGG
The DNA here is from genome assembly GCA_030035585.1 of Dugong dugon. Lineage (NCBI taxonomy): Eukaryota > Metazoa > Chordata > Mammalia > Sirenia > Dugongidae > Dugong > Dugong dugon. The sequence goes on from CM057464.1 coordinate 158,709,114, forward strand.
TGGAAGATGTAATTCCAAGCCAGGAACACATCTGTGACAATTTAAATGAAAAAAAATATACAGAAAAGCACTTGAGGAACCCCACCGCCTTTTCTGTTTTACCAGCCTTGATTTAAAATGTGCTACTTGCCACCCCTCTCTTAACTGCCCTCCCCCACAGACTGCCTACTCCCTTCCCAGCCCATTACCCACAGGTTACCTGCCCACCTTCTGATTGCTCAGGAGGGACCACTGCCAGCAAAACGAGGCCTCAGGGCTTACTTTTCCCTCGGCCTCCCTTCGTTCACGTGTCCCTGCTTGTTTTACTCTCTCTCAATCTGCCAATGGCCCCCACACTGTGAATTGTAGACCCCACACATTATCAACAATATCTAGATAATGGAAGAAATCAAGATCCATTCAGAGACTGGCACGTGAACTAAACCTGTAGAAATGGAGCCTGACTGGCTTTTAAAGTAACTGCTTGCTTTGTCCTAACTTTTTCATGTTATTAATTCATCACTTCACAGCTAGTTTCCAAGTCATTGTCTACAATACCCTGCTTTTATCATTTAGCTATGAGTTGAAGAAGGGAAGTGTATTAGCCTCCTGGGGCTTCTGTAAAACGGTACACAATTTGAGTGACTTTTAAGAACAGAAATGTATTGTCTCACAGTTCTGGAGGCTAGGAGTTCAAATTCAGGGCGTCAGTGGAAACACCATCTCTCCGAAGGCTCTAGGGGAAGAATCTTTCTTGTGTCTTCCAGCTCCTGGTAGCTCCAGGCATTCCTTGGCTTGCAGCTGCAGCAGAAGTCCACCATCACATGACTGTCTTCCTTCTGTCTCTCTCTCTTTCTTTTCTCCTTTTTTATAGGACACCACTTAAATTAGATTAAGACTCACCCTAGTCCAGTATGACATCATGTTAACTGATAACATCTTCAAGAACCCTATTTCCAAACAAGGCTACATTCACAGATACCGGGGTTAAGACTTCAACATAAATTTTAGGCAAACACAATTCAGTCCATTACAGCTAGTGTTAAAGTCTACGTATCGAAAGAGGCAATTAAACATATAAGAGAAAAGAGGATATAATTCCTTTGGTTGAATAAAGAGAGTACTCTGACAATAGCTATACTATAAAAGCAATTTTCCCTACTTTAATTAATAGCAAGCTAACATCTATATCAGAGACTGAATTTTTTTCCAACATAATCACTGGAGATTATGGAAAGCATATTAGCCCCATTTTACAGTTAGAAAAATGGAGACACAAATCGCTCGAGGATCTCATCCGATACAATAAAAGAGCTGGACAAAAGCTAATAGCTTACAGATGTAGGATATTTTTCAAAGAAAAAGCATAAATCATGTTATCTTTGATGTTACATGTGTAGAACAAACACAAATGTTTGCCTTTGAGACTTAACAATAGTCAGAGGAGAAAAAAATCTTTTCTTTTTTATTTTAGAATTCCTCTGTGTACGTAGTCACTTCTGTAAGACCAGTCCAAGGTATTTGTTTAATGAATCACAAATTTGACTGACTAAATTATACAACAAGCTAAATTAAAATGTCCTTGTTATAAATCTTAAAAGTCTCTCTCTCTTTTCACCAGTTCTTTTACGGGAAAAAAAAAATTCACATAGGCATGATGATAATAATCAAGACTAAGACCTTCCTCTTCCCTCCCAGATCTAGTCGATTGGAATAGTTGTTGAACTGGGAGAAGTCACAGCAATCCTTATCTAGTGAGTCACATTTACTGGGTGCCAGGCACAAAGGTCTCTCCTCTGAAGTGGCTTTCAGATCAGAGTGTACTGTTAGCAATTAACGTGGGAGGTCACAGGAGTACATGGGAGGGCATTGAACTTAGACTTGGGGACCAAGATATGATTTGTGGAAGAGGTGACAGCCAAACTAATACCTAAAAAAATGCATAGGAGTTAGCCTGGCAGAGGAGTTTGGATAATATTCCAGAAAAGGGCAACAGGCTGTGAGAAGGCCTAGAGGTGAGAGAACTTGCAGCATACCAGAGGGACTCAAAGAAATCCTGTGCGACAGGAATGTTGGGGAGTAGGGATCACTTGATCACTTACCTATAAGAATCTTCGTTTTGCAATTTTTGAATACATTAAATTCATTTACACTCAATAGTGCCCTAGGTTGAATAGATAAGACTAGATCTTACGGCTGACACACCATACAAGTGTGTGGATAAGTAGAAAGAATTTGGTTTTAAGCAGACACTTTGAATATTATCCTTGAATAGTAGGTTTACTCTGAGCTGTTCTCCCTATTGTAAACTGAGTTCAAACCCAGGTACTATAGGACTGGCACTAAATTTGACCAACTTGACATTTGCTTTCTATTGAGTAATTTTCCCCTTTCCGGATAGTTTTTTTTTAAAGACATTTATTGAGATTATTTTCTTGATTTTGGAAGAACCACATGTTCATTTTAGGAAGCTTAGATTATATAAGAATGTTATAGGGAAGAAAATAAAAATCACAGTAATCTCATCGATGGTGGTAACCATTGTCAATATTAACTTGTACTGAGTATTCCATATATTATTTTCTGAGCTTTTCTGTGAAAATATTTCATAGTAAATTTTTAAACCATTTGAGTGTATTCTTTCTTTCTGCATACACATGATACATATTCCATTCGTTTTAAAATTCATTTTAATTACATAATTTACAAGTATACTCTTATTTTGCAAATTACAGAGCTACATCTAGTGAGTAACTTTTAGTTAGCCTGTTACATTTCAAAGAGCTTGGGCTCATGCCGTCCTCTATTCATTAGTTTTAAAACACCACTGTGAAGTGACGTAGGTGGCAAGTATTATCATCCCTATATTGCAGATGGGGCATCCAAAGCAGACAACAGTTGCATAACCGAGACGGCTGGAAATAGAACCGGGGTTATTTTGAAAGTAGGTGAAGTATAAATTATACATAAAATTAAATATTGGTGATTACTATCTCTGTTCAAAAGCCTCATCTCTTTGAAATACTAATGCATGAAACATATTGGCTGTCTTTTTCCGTAAATTAAGAACCAAATCTAACCTTGGGGAGCCCTCATGGATATCAATAGAAAGTTAAGCCAGTTGCATGTGAATAGTCACTGCCAGAATTTTGTCTGAAAGCTTAAACACACTGTATTAGAGCTACAAAGAATGCTAAAAGATTAAGTTGAATACAAATTTTGAAGTTAAAACACACACATATATATGCACATGTGTGCAAACACAACACACACACACTAAGAATTTTCAGAACAAAAGTAGCACCGGAGCCAACTGCATGATTTTATTAGTAATCTTTACTTGGGCACAAAGTCCCTTGAAGCTGGCAGGATTCTTTTCCTTAAGTCAAGCCGGCAGGATCAAGCCTGTTGGGAGTCAGCAAACCACAACAGACGTCATCGAGTCTCTCAGGCTTCAGGATATACATAGTGATCACTGCAGGGGTCAGGGAAGAGTTTTCTTCCTTGCTTGCGCAGGCTTGCACAATTGTCAGCAGATATAACCCTTGCCTTTCTTTGAAGTGTAAGCTATCAAAAACTAAATAAACCACATGAAGTTGCTTTCTGATTCAAGGTGACAGAGCATACCAATGCCTCAATGATAATTCTTTTTAAAGACAGAAATAGAGTTATAAATTTACTACATCTAATTTGCGCCTTCCTTTGGAAAAAGAAATTTTTCCCAAGTGCCTTTTCCTCCTGAGAGCAAGTAATAAAAGTGAAAATAGGAGAAAGGTAGCAAGATTGACCACACAATACATGAAGTTAGCAAGAGAATGAGGCGGGAATTGTCAACCATGAAAGAAAAGTGAGAAATGCTGAGTCTGTGGCATTCAAATAACCCTTATTCTCCTTGTGACCAGATAAATATACATTCTTCTTTCCTGAATTCCTTCCATTCTTGGTGCAATACTTGAAAAAAAATTTTTACCAGGTTTTTGGCATTTTCCTCTTTTCTGGGAATACTTCTAAATGACCTAGGGGAAATTTTCTAAACCAAAGAACAGTTTTGGCAGCAGTAACAAGCCTCAGTACGTATTATTATTGAAACAAAGTAGCTTAGCGTTTTGCTCATGCAAGGATCGACGAGGATATCAGTGTTAAGCAGGATAAATGAATTTGATATCTCTCATTTTAATGTGTGGAAAAGGATGTTTTTCAATTCATTATTTTAAGTGTATAAAAGAAAACCTTGATTGATGATTTGCTAATAAATAAGAGAAGATTAATTAGATTATTAATGTCAATGTTATGACTCACCCTTACAGAATTAAGTTCTCAATGTACTATGTTTGTTCTATTTATGTTACTGCTTTGTCAGTTATTATGTAGAAAAGTATGAAACAAAAATAAAGTCTGGGTCTTTATTTTTCTCATCTATAGAATGGGCGTAATAAGCCGTATTTCGAAGGGTTACTGAGATGATGCAATCAAATAATAAATTGTCCAACCAAGTGCCTGCACATGGTAGATTCTTTCTGGTTTAGTCTCTTCTACTTTCTTGCTATTTTCTATGGCATCTAAAAAACAAAACAAAAAAAGTATGTGAGGACCTCAGTGGACTCATTGTGTAAAGTCCAACTAGTTAGGACTCAAAGCCAAGTATGTCTAAAGGAGCTACCATTTATGAGTGCTAACTGCGTACCTGGCACATAATAAATGCTCAATAAATATTAGCTATTATCATACCACACACCTCATTTTATGCTCACAATAATTCTGGAGGGTGTTTATTTTCATTCTTATTTTCCCGTTGATGAAATGAAAGCCTGGGAGGTAAAGGAACTTGCCCAATGTTACACAGCAGGATTGTGGCAAAGCCAGGATTCAAACTGAGGTCAGCTCCAGGGCTCCTGGCCTTGCCTCTGCTGCGCGCAACACCTCTACTTACTCTGCAGGCAGGCCCCTGGCAAGGTCGATCATCTGGAACATAGCAGGGAAAACAGAAGTAAGCTAAAAGGAATTCTGAAAAAAGACAAAGTAGCTGTCGTTCTCACCGGTGCGTTCTCAGAGAAACTCTCAGTAGTTAACTCTCAGCCTTATTATGTACAGAGGTAATGCCCTTCAAGGACACTGTTAGCCAGATTAGTTACCTGGTTCACAATGTCTAGAATATTTGAAGCACTAGAATTGAAGGTAGGGAAAGGTTATTACAGCCAATCTCCTTGAAAGCAGTAAAAGGGACTTCTGACAGCCTGCCAAATGTGACACAAAATTTTAAAAACTATAGTAGCCTGGAGCCACTTAGCACAGAAGTAAATAGCTTGAAACATTCAAATAGTCCTTGAAGTATAATAATTGATATTCATCATAAAATCCATTAAACTGGTAAATTGTGGACAACAAAACTGCATTATACATTTTATGTAACAAGCACATTTCATACAAATATCCTTTTTTTAGTTTGAAGACTTAAATAGGAAGTATCTGTGAAAAAGATAAATAACTTAAACAGAACACATCATTAACCCTGAAATCTTAACCTCTTAAATTTTAATCTTTGAACTTGCTGGGTGTTTTTCTAACATACATGGCTTTTTTAACTCAGTGATCAAAGTTGTACCAATGGCAAGTCTTACATTATGCAGAATTCAAATATCACTGATTACTACGGGAAATGTGTTCTTGCTTGGCTTAAGAAGGAGTTGGTAACTTTTAATTTTACCACCAAAATTATAACCTAAAACAGGGTCAAGAAGAAAATTAACACATTTTCTGGAAATACACAATCACACACATACCTCTAATTATTCTTAACTTTAAGCATTTTTGAGTGAACATGTGACATTTCAGTATAACTTTACAATATTAGTTCATAGTCCTGAAAAATTAGGGATTACAGCAGCAGTGGATAAGAAAGACAGGAAAATTTTCAACAATGTCTAACAGTGACTTGGGTTTTTGAAAGACATAGATTGTCCGCTGATTTTCATCTCTAACTTTTCATCATGGGACAAATCATTTGATTCCCAAAGGAATATCACAGCTTCCCAATCTCAGCATGGTTGGTAAGAATGAATGACAAGACAGAGTTTATTCAACCCTAGATTGTGGATTAGTGGATCCAACATGTCAGTAAGACACATCTCCAACCCCAGAGACCTGGCCAGTCCTTGGGCAGCCCATAAAGTAAGTGTCACACAAAACTGAACCTGAGAGGTAGACTGATTTTCTTTTTACCTATTTCTTTGTTTAGAACATTACTCTTAACACATTGCCTATTTAGTCTCAGGCTTCTATTATGACTTCCTGTTCATGGTAGCTCCATGCAGATCAGATGGATATGTGATCATTCTGGGGTTATATTCTTCACCTGAAGACTTTTGGTCCTTCTCCTGCATTGTCTTGAAAAAAACATGGAAATATCATAGAGTGGATTTATCCCACAACCATTATGGCTAACCTGATTAAATATGAGACCAAATCCTCAGGATCACGAATAACCCTGAATCCAACCCAATCAAGAAACAGGAGGCCAACACCTCACGTGCATCTGGGCCATTCAGAGTCAAATGAAGACCGTTGACCACTCTGAACAATGGAAAGAGCATGGTGCCTCCTCGCCATAAGCAATTCAAAACAAAAACAATAGATAGGTGATAGATGGATGGATGGATAGATAGAGAGATGCCTCAAGTTGACTCTGACTCATGGTGGTCTTCTGTACAACAGAACAAACTGTTGCCTACTCCTGCATCATCCTCACAATTACCAGCATGTTCAAGTCCATTATTTCGGCTATTGTGCCAATCCACCTTACCAAGGATCTCCTTCACTTTCGTTGGCACTGGACTTCACCAAACACTATGTTCTCCTCTAGCAACTGATCCCTACTGATGATGCGTCCAAAGCAAGTGAGTCGGACAATATTCTGTTGTGATCCGTAAGGTTTTCATTGGCTAATTTTCGGAAGTAGATCACCAAGACTTTCTTCCTAGTCTGTCTTAGTCAGCAACACTCAAGCCACCACAGTATGACAAACTGACAGAAGAGTGGTGTCAAAAACAATAATAAACTTTAAATAATAGTAAAGAAGTCAAAATTCTGAAGTTTCTTAAAATATTCCTTCTCATACTTAAAAAAAATTATCAAAAACCATATCCTTATTAAAAAAAAAAATTGGCAACCCTGCTTTGTTGATCCCTTAGCTATGGGCTTAGATTGTGTATCAACTGATTTTTTTGGCCAAGCAGCTGTCACCTTCAGCAGTGTCTACCTGGTTTTTCCCCCTTCCCTGCTAGACCCAGAAATGTCTCATGGCCATCCACTCAGCTTGGTTTCCATCTTTATAAGAATGCTGTCTCTGTTTGTATCTACTTCATGGCATTAATATGTATATTACTAAGTGGATTCTTTAAAATATTAGCCTGAGAGTAAACATTGTAGAAGTGCAAAGTACTATTATTAAAATTCACCTGATCCTGAGGTTAGTAAATGATCGTCTGGGAATAAATGGTTCAGCCAAATAAGACGAATAAATTTAAGAGCATTACAGGACTATTTAGCCATTTTTCTTCTAGTAAATTACAAGTTGCTTTGCAAAAATTTCTTTTTTTTTCCTATGATTAAGAAATCAATTCCCACAAAACAATATTTTAAAATTTTACAAACAGTGGAACTAAGTAATAAAGGAGTTGATTAGCTAGTACAACTAAAAAGCAAAAAGAAGAAAGAAAAAAAGAAAAAGCCTTCAAAATCTAGGAGCATACCTATTAGGGTTGGCAATGCCACAGATGCACACATCTTGCACACCAAATATGCTTTTTATTTTTGTTTTGTTTTTGTCCCAATGTACTCCAGGATTTGAAAAATGTATCTGTGAAACTTCATTGATTTGGCAATAATTATTTTGTTTTTTCTTTCTCTTCTTTATAAACCACAATCAATTAGAGCTTCTGCCCAATGAAGCCTACCAGTATCATTTCTCTGAGTGGCTAATTAAAGTTAAAACAAAGACAGTGGACATTTTTAGCAATCCGTGTAATTTTATCAAGGCTAAATATTTTCTTTCTAATAGCCATATATGTGTATATTATACATTATAAATATATAAAGTATTATAAATATTTGTATATGTACATATTAAGTCACTTAATATATTGAAATATATTTATATGTTAATATAATATAGCCTTTTAATATACTTAAAAATAACTTGTGGACCTGGATTCCCTATCTTATCATCCCTCTGAGACAGGAGACTAATGATCATATTCAATCTTCTCTTTTTGCAGAGGAGAATGTTGAGTCCCAGAATTATTATTGACTTGTCCAAGATCATACAGCCATTAAACATTGAATTTTTTCCTTTGTTCATATAATACTTCTGCAACTGATCCCATCTGTTTACTATGGTCTTTAAATAAGCACTCATACTAAGAGCCATGCACTCGGGTGTCTGGTGTCTTAAAAGCTTGCAAGCAGCCATCTAAGATGCATCAATTGGTCCCAACCACCTGGAGTAAAGGAGAATGAAGAACACCAAAAACACAAGGAAAGTAGTAGCCCAAGAGACAGAAAGGGCCACGTAAACCGGAGACTTCATCAGCCTGAGACCAGAAGAACTAGATGGTGCCTGGCTACCACCAATGACCACCCTAACAGGGAACACAACAGGGAGCAGGAGAAAGTGTGGGCACAGAGCTCAAATCCTAGTAAGAAGACCAGACTTAATGGTCTGACTGAGACTGGAAGAACCCCAGAAAGCATGGCCCCTGGATTCTCTATCAGCCCAGAACTAAAACAATTTCCGAGGCCAACTCCTCAGACAGGGGTTGGACTGGACTGTGGGACATAAAGTGATACTTGTGAGGAGTGTGCCTCTTAGCTCAAGTAGATACAAGAGACTAAACGGGAAGCCTCTGTCCAGAGGTGCGATGGGAAGGCAGAGAGGGTTAGGAGCTGGTTGAATGGACATGGGAAATCAAGGGTGGAGAGGAGGAGTGTGCTGTCACAGTATGGGGAGAGCAATTAGGGTCACATAACAATGTATGTGTAAATTTTTGTATGGGAAAATATAAATAAATAAATAAATAAGAGCAAGGCACTCGTGAGAAATTGCTCCTGTGAACTATCTTTCAGGTAACTCATTTCCTCTTCTGTCCTTGCCCATTCTAGGCGTAATTATTTGTTCCATAATATAGGCTCCTTTATATTTATACCTATCTCCATTTTACCATTTGCACTAAAACCTCAGAACTTTGGTCTGCATCTCTCTCTAGTAATATCTCTTAAAAGGACAAAGATTGGGTCTTTCTGATCTGTTTATACTCATCATGTCTCCATAAGTGTTGATTTGGGGTCCATGGGATTATACTGAACTGGACCCAATGGTTCTTTCTTGTTTAAATGTTTTCTGTATGCCAATAATTCCCCAAGTAATATTAAGGACCAACTTTTCTTCTAGACTAAAACTGTCTACTTGATATTTACTTGGATGTCTAATAGGCATTCCAAACATAATATCCAATAGAATACTTGATTAGCCCCTTCATCTAACTATATTTCTTACTGTCTAGAAAATGACATTAGATACCTAGTTGCTCTCTTTCCCTCATACACCAATCCTATACTCTGTTGTTGTTGTTAGTTGCCGTCAAGCGAATTCCAACTTATAGCGACCGTAAGTGTGCAGAGAAGAACTGCTCCATAGGATTTTCAAGGCTGTGACCTTTCAGAAGCAGATAGCAAGGCCTTACTTCCGAGGCAACTCTGGATGAGTCTGAACTGCCAACCTTTCAGTCAGTAGTCCTGCACTTAACAATTTGTGCCGCCCAGGGACTCCCTACCTCCAAAATATTTCTTGAAACCATGTATTTTTCCTTCCATCCCACTACTAAAGCCCTAGCCAAACCAATATCTTTTCTTTCTTGTATTAGCTTCCTAGCTGATCTCTGCTTCTACTCTTGCTCCTTTATAATCCCTTCTCCATAGTCTAACAGTGTTATCTTATAAAAACTACCTGAGATCATGCCACTGTTCCTCTGAAAACCTTCTAATAGCTTATCATCACACTGGAAATGACATCCAAAATCATTCTCTAGTCTATACCATCCAACATTGTTTGGTTCCAGAATCTCATCTCATAACACTCCTCCACCTTGCTCACTGAGTCCCTGTCACTCTTCCCATCATTTCTCAGACATAGCCAACTAGTTTTTGCTTTAGGGCTTTTCTCCCAGTTCCTTCTGCCTAAAATCCTCTTCCCCCAGATCTCTGCCTGGCTAGCTGGCTTCTTCTTTTCAGCTCAAACATCACTTACTTCAAGAGGCCTCTATTAACCATACAACTAAAATAGCCTCATAACCACTATTTTATTGCTTTACTTGTTTATTTACTTATTTTTGTTTATTATACCACTTGTAACCACTGATTATTTTCTTATTAATGTATGTATGTGCTTGTTTATGTATTTACCTTCTGGTTCTTCTCACTGGAATGTAAATTCTGACTTGTTCAAAGCTTTGCTTCATGCTTAGACTAGTGCCTGGCCCATAGAAGTTGCTGAATAAATGTTGCTTAATGCTATCAAATTCATTTTCCTGGCCTGAATGTTGACAAGTGCAAGGAGAATGAATTCCTGTGCCTCGGAGTCTACCTGATACGAATTTGCCTTCTAGGGTCAAGAGACCTCATCTCTTTTCCATTCTTGAGCACTTACTCACTGTTTCTGTGAAAACTGATTATTATAGTGTAGTAACCGTTTGTCCCCAGCAGTTCCATCCTTTGGGCTTTGACATTGATTTTCCTCATCTTGGCACCTGAAGAGCCACAGTGATCCCTTTTGCCCCTTTGCCCTGACCATGTGCAGTAATATTTGCAGTGCAGGAGTTGGAATCAACAGCTTTTCAGGTATCAGAAGGGGTGACCTACCCCCCTGCCCCCGTTGTGCAGTGGGAGCTGCATACAGTGTGTGCACACAAAATGGTGTCCCTTCATGCAGAGTTGGCCTAAGGACTTGGGTGGGTAAGACAGAACTCCTTCTAAAATCAGATTTACTTTCCCCACCAGGAAGCACTGGCTGAGAGGGTTAGAGACAGAAACCAGAAAGGAGAGAGAGAAAGATGGTAGTTTCAGAAAAGAGAAAAAAAAAAAAAGTAGCTCACTCATCATTCTCCCCTCTGCCACAGGACTCTGAAATCTTCTTTCTTTCCAACTAGCTATTTGTTAATACAGTTCCGCTCTGCCGGAGTTTCCATCAGGCTATTGTGAGACTCCAGCCTGTTTCCCAACTCATGGGACTGTTTTAGATGCCCATGAGGCCACCCACAGGTGCATGGCCATTCTTACACCCTGGTAAACAACTTGCTGTGATCAGTAGTTATGGTAACAATGTCACATTTGGTCCAGGCTGTTCTCTCAGCGCAGAATATCCCACATGAGCCAGATTGCCAGGTTTGGATGAGCTCAGAGGCATTTTGCTACTCCCAAACTGGAATCTTGCCTCTATGAACTGGACAGAAGTCTAAAGAAAAGTCATTGCGTAGGACCGTTCTGTCTAAACCCTTGAAGCAGGGCAGAGGCCACTAAATCTGAGCTTCCTGCAGTCCTGCATCAGACTGTCCTCACCAGCACCCTCCTTCCACTCTCCAACAGAGGGACTGAGGAACAAACAGTTGTTCAGAGGAGCTCCATAGAATAGTTCCCTCTGCTCCTGGAGTAGAGCATCTTTCCTTCACCATCCTGATTCCCTGATGGTGGGGAAGAAGACAATTCGCTCACTTTTTTTTTTGATACACTCAACTTCCAGTACAAAAACTAGCTATCACTCTCACAAGAAACTTCTGAATTCTCCCATGGCAAAAATAGAAGACTTTTGTGGGGGTTGCTTTCCTTTTTTCAAGCCACGAGGACCTCGTTTAGAAAATTACTATTTTAATGCCCTAAGTGGTGTTCCTAATCCGGAGAGGTAACGGAGTTTCCTTAAGCGCTTTATTTATCAGTAGGGTGCATCCTCCTTGCAAATGTCCCTAAGGAATTGATGTACATACAGATGGCAATGCCTTACCAGGAAACCCTCTGATATTTTAAATGCATCTTTTGATAGAGAGCTAGGAATGAATTACAATTTAAAAATCCTCCACTAAGAATAATGTTGTAATGGATTTCTAAAAATTTAGGGTGAAATTTCTTCAATAGTCCATGTCTAGGAATATTTATTTAGATCACACTAGAAAAATAATTATATATGTTTTATAGAATTGGATCTAGAGAACGTTCCAGATGATCTGAAACACATGTTAAAAGTTAGAACATGAGGAAAAGATAGAAACTAGGGAAGAGGTGGTATTATTGGGGTACCAATATTGAGGTAAAGGGCTCAACAGCCCATGGCCTCTAGAGTCTTCAAGTAACATTTAAGGTCATTGCAAGTGATCATCTGTACTTTTCTTTTCTTTTCTCTCTAGCTTCCTGTTATCTTTGCTTTTCTTTTTCTCCCGTCTCCATAACCACTGCATACCAAACACACACCCTTTATTTTTTCTTACGTTTACTTTTTCCGTATTTTTCCCTTCATATATCTGTCTGTCTTTGTCTCATGCCTGCTGGTTCTACTGATGACACCCAGGGCTAAAGGGTTATTGATGCCAACTCCATGGAAAAGAGAGCAGGTCATTTGGAGGAGATAATAATAGCTCACTTTTATAGAATGCCTACTTTGTGCCTGGCATTGTTCTATATAGTTTCCATGTATAGTCTCATTTAATCCTCTCAACTGCCCCAAGAGATTGGTCTCATTTTATCCAAGGCCTTCATTCTACAGGAGAATAAAGGTAAATATTCTCCCATAGAACCAAGGCAGTTTGTTTGTGTCTGCAAATTCTGTCTCCAAAGATTCTAGAGAAAAAGTCCCCAAGAAATGCCGCCTTGACGAAAACAGATGTAAGCAGCACTTTTGACAATAAGTTAGAGATAAGAAAGATGCACCAACTGGGTGAATCCCAGAAGAAACCTCAGGTAGATTTCTATAACGAATCTTTTTTATTTGCACATTTGTTCTCTTGGGAGAAAACGTGACTGTACCAACCATGTCAATGGGAGAAAAGTTCTAACCCTTAAATAATTTCAAGAAAACCAGAATATGGTTTAGGTCAAAAAGAGTACTTGATTTTGCAACACCAAGTATCCCTTCTGAGGTTTCCCAAAAATCCTGTGGCTATCCCACACAGAACTCTCTCCATATTTTTACCACAGAAACAATAGTGCTAATTCAGCATACATTGTCATCTAGACCGCTTTGGGAGATGCCCTAAGGAAGATATCAAAGAAACTAATACCTGCACGCTTGTCATCTGATGTCATAAAAACGAAACACAGAGTTTACAAACTGTCCATGCAAGATAGCTATAGCGACAAGTGCTAAGAAAACAAAGGGGGGCGGGGGGGGGGGGGGACACTGATTATAAAATGATAACGTGTTTAGAGCCTTTATGTTATCTCAAATAAGTGAATGAATTTATTAATAAATTAATGTTGGGTACAGAAACAGAATACAAAAACTAGTTGAGGATCCTGAATTTCAGAATGATTTGCCCCAGGGTGGGTCCTTTTTCTTCTCTTAGGGACATTACTAGGAGTCCTGGTGGTGCAATGGTTAAGCATTCAAATGCCAACCAAAAAGTCAGCAGTTAAAACCCACCAACAGCTCTGCAGGGGAGAAAGACCTGGTGGTCTGCTCCTGTAAAGAGTACAGCCTAGGAAACCCTAGGGGGCAGTTCTACTCTGTCATATAGGGTCACTATGAGTTGGAAGCAACTCGACAGCACACAACAACAGGGACTTTACTTACGAGCCATCCCCTTCTGTCACTTCACGTCTTTAAAAAGAAGGTGCTATATAAAGATGATGTGGAATTTATAGGTTTACATTTCCCCAGTAGAGGGTCTGTAAATATAAACCACTCAATAACCAACTTTACCACGTGGAAGTAAAGCCAAAGAAAATACCTGATGCAGGAAACAGAAGATGCCTGGTCCGCTGGGCATGTGGTCATCTTCAGCTTCAGCTCTGCATTTCTCCACCACGTGACAGAAATCAGCTGGAGGCCAGATTTGAACTTCCCACATACACTGTTGTCCATGGCAAAAAGCGACTCAAGTCATTTCCTTAACACTTGGAAACACTTAAGGCTGCTTCTTCTCTCTCTCTCCCCCTCCCCACCCCCCCCGCTCCCCACACACTCCTGGTCTAGCTGTTTAGAAATCACAGATGTGACTGGCACTGTGATGTAAGCAGTCTTGCTAAATGGCTCCCTGAGGAAAATATCTGTACAAAAACCAGTAAACCATTTGCTCTTAAGTCAACTCTGATTCACGGCTACCCCATGTGTATCAGAGCAGAACCGTGCTCCATAGGCATTTCAACAGCTGATTTTTCAGAAGTAGATCACAGTCTTTCTCCCAAGGTTCCTGTAGGTGAACTCAAACCTCCAATCTTTCTATAAGAAATCTAGTGGACCCCATTCACCAATTCCACATCCTCGTTCTCTGATTCTTCAGTACAAGAGTCTAGGTCAGAGGCAGCGGAGTTGCTGCTGTAGTTATGTTTAAGTAACAAAGAAAATACTCTGGTAATCTTTCATCACTACCCAAGAGTTCCAGCAATTATGCGTGATGGTATGGGACAACCAAGTCACATTTACTAAGGAATAGATTTATAAGAGTTTAGAGTCTGATTTGAAAAAACCACCCTGTCACTGAAGGGAAACCAGATGTTCATCTAATCAACAGAATTTCACATGACCCATGTACACGTGCGCACCATGTTCTTTCTCTCTGATGATGCTGAGGGATGAAGACTTTCTTCAGCACTTTCTTGATGAAGGCTGTGGCAAAGATTTAAACCCCACCTTGGTGGTAACAGGCGTGACCACAGTAGCAGTGAAGATGTAACTTTGGCTTGAGGAACACAAGGTGTGATCTTGCCATGAAGAATGGCTATAGAAAGAGGTGCTGGGGTTTCATAACTATTCCTTCTACCTTCTGACTTTTTTTCACTTAAATGTTTATAATACGAGCCAAATATGGTTGCAATCTGTAAATCAAGCAGAGTTCCTACTGCTTTGTGCAACATCCTACCTAACCACACAGACAGTGTAACTTAGTGTTAAGAGGGTGTGCTCTGGTGCCAGTCTGCCTGGGTTTAAATCACCCTTCTAGACTTTGATAGCATGTGAATCTTGGGCAAGTTACTTTCATGAGGGGACACAATAGTACCTACCACATAAGGTTCTTTTAAGGATTAAAGGAGGTATTGCAGGTAAAATCTTAGGACTGTATCTGGTACAGAAGAACTTAAAGGAAGCACTTGAGCACAGGTCTGTGGGAACCCAGAGTTTATGCTGTCTGGATAATGCTTTATTATCTGCAAAATTAGAATGATCTAATTGAAATGATTAATTTATCTCTAAGGTCCCTTGAAACTCTAACATTGTATGATTCTTCTTTCTCTTTGCTCTCCTGGAATATGAACTTTCCCTAAGCTATCAGTTTGCTAGGAATACATTATCAACTCACCTGAGAAAAAGTAGTAAGAATGCTCTTGAAGTCTTAAAATCATTACCAGCTGAGCTTTGAAAAATTCTATCAAATAAAATCCAATCTACAAAAATACAATTAGCCTCCCATGTTTCCCTGGATATGTGCAAACTGTATAAGATAGTTGATAATTTTAAAAAGTTTTAAATGGAAATGTCTAAGACATTGTCTTAGTTGTCAAGATATGGAAAAAGATTTAATGGAAAAAGTTGATTATCATCTTTATTAATAATAAATACTAATTAAGAGCTATTGTGTCCACATGTCTATTATAGCACTGCAATTGACTGTGCTTTATAGTTAGTTGTGTATGTGCCTGTCTCACCAGTAAATTTGTAAACAATCTTAAGGACAGGGACCATGTTTTTGCATATCAAGCACTTAGCATTGGACAGGCATAATTAACTACTCAGTAAATCCAGGCTGAATGGCTTCATGAATGAATGAAAAGTACATCACTAGATTTTTAAGTTACAAAATATGAAAAAATGGCCCCTGCAGTCTACATTGGAAGATAGGTCAGAGCATCAAAGGCAAATAGTGATACAAGTGAAGTTACAGATAAATAAAACATATAAGAGGTGTTGCTTTATTTAAATTCAAGAGGCCGCTTTGTCCCCCTTTGGTGGGCGACAAAGGTTTCATGAAGAAATGGGACTTTATTTGCAGGAGACAAATAGAAAAATCTTTCGCAACAAGGAGGACAATGTGAGCAATAACATAATTGTATTACTTTCCTAGGGCTGGTGTAACAAAAGACCACAAACTGGATGGCTTATAAGAACAGGAAGTTATTGTCTTACAGTTCTGAAGGCTGGGAATCTGAGATCAGGGTGTCAGCTGTGTTGATTCCTTCTGAGGTTTTGAGAAAGACTTTGTTCCGTGCCTCTCTCCCAGC
Source organism: Dugong dugon (assembly GCA_030035585.1). Taxonomy (NCBI): domain Eukaryota; kingdom Metazoa; phylum Chordata; class Mammalia; order Sirenia; family Dugongidae; genus Dugong; species Dugong dugon. The sequence goes on from CM057464.1 coordinate 158,725,566, forward strand.
TTTTGGTAGCTCCAGGCATCCCTTGGCTTGTCGCTGCAGCATGTATTGCTTTCTTCCCATGTTTCTCTGTTTATCTTTTCCTCTTTTATAAGAACACCACTTATATGAGATTAGGACCCACCCTACTCCAGTACGACCTCATGTTAACCTAACTGATAACATTGTCAAAGATCCTATTTCTTAACAAGATCAAATTCACAAGCACAGAGGTTAGAACCTCGACATATCTTCTTTGGGGGGACACAATTTAATCCACAACATTAATGCATTAGTTTCCTATTGCTGCTATAACAAATCAACACAAATTTAGTAGTTTAAAACAACACAAATCTATTATCTTACATTTTTAGAAGTCGGAGGTCTGAAATAGGTCCCACTGGACTAAAATCAAGGTGTCTGCGGGGCTGCATTCTTTTTTGAAGACTCCAAGGGAGAATCGGGTTTCTTGACTTTTTCATGTTTTAGAGGTTGCCTGCATCCCTTGGCCCATGGACCTTTCCACCTTCAAAGCTAATCAAGGCTGGCTGACTGACTGAGTGTTTCTCCCATCACGTCACTCTGACGCTGACTTATCTGCCTCCTTCTTCTACATTTAAGGACCCTTGTGATTACGTTGGACTCACCCTGATAATCCAGGACAATTTGCCTATTTTGAGGTCAACTGATTAGCAACCCTAATTACATCTGCTACCTTAGTTCCCTTTGCCATGTAAACTAACACCATATTCATAGGTTCCAGGGACTAGAATGTAGATATCTTTAGAAGGTCATTATTCTGCCTACAATATATAATACCAGAAAGCATCTGGCATGTTTGAACAACAATACGGTTTCCATAGAAATTTTGTATGTTAGATGTAAATTTGATTGAGTTTACAGGACTAGGTGAGTGGGAGCCTATTTCTGAAAGCATTAAATGCCCGATAAGGGAAGTTGGACTGTTTTTTTAAGTAATGATTATCTTCATGTCAAATTAATATTAATACTTGCTACCACTTCTCCAATTGTAACATACTTGAAAATTATGGGATTACAAGGTATGTCTAATCCATAATACCATAACTTTTAAAGATAAATAAAAGACAACTCAACTTTTTTTTAAAAGTAAGTGATGACTTGAAAAACATAATTTAATAGTTCGCTTTACACTCTCACAGCTTAATCAATTGCCTTCTCGAAGTTTGAAGGCATAAAAGAAAATAACAGCAGCATTCAAAAGGCATTTATTAAGAGCCCCATTATACATGGTTCTGGGGTTGACCCATGATACTCTGAGACACATAAACATAAGAGCAGCCAAGATATATAAACATATGCAAATCGTAAGCAGGTGTATTTTACGTTGCACTTAAATAGGCAGCAGAAAGTTAATGTCAAAAGCAAAGATATATCAGAAAACAAGGAATACAAGAAGTCTCATCAGCTGAATAGATTAGATTGGAACAGAACAGATTCAGGAAAAAGGTCATGGAAGACAGAAAGTAGGAGGACCCAGAAGTCCAGATTAGAAGGAAAAAAAACTAGAGCAGGACTTGTTAGTAACCATATCTTACAGACAAAAAAAGTACACAATCATTTTAGATGATTTATGGCCTAGAAGGAGCAAAATTTAGTAAGAATTTGATGTGGGGTGGAAAAGAAAGTTACCTAAAGGAAACTCTTAGAGAATCTTTTGATGATGAAGATCTTACACGTGCATCAATGTTGTCAAATATTCTAGTGCACTAGGTTTTCTTTCCTTAATGACGGTGTTATTATTCTTCCAACAATATTATATATCAAACACAAAGAGGTTCAGTAGGAATTCCTGCACAGTGCTAGGCAGATTGTGTTGCATTTACACTGTATATTAAGTAGCCTCGTCTTTCCCTTTTGCCCTTGATTCTCCTGCCATTACAGAGGAAAAAGCTTCTAAAATATCTAAAGTAATAAATCTGACATATATTAGTTTTAATCCAATATCTTCCAGCTTTCTCTTTCTTGTTTTTAGTTACCTCCCTGGGTAATAGGAAATACAGGTGTTCATAACTGTAGCAAAGCACTTAGCCTTAGAAAGAACCAGGAAAGACAATGGAAAGAAAACACAGTAAACTATGTTTCCAATTACCAGCAGATGCTTTCATTTATTCCGAGCATTCTTGTTTAGTTAACTGTACAAATTTTTAATCATCTAAATGTGGTAGCGTTTTAGCTTCCTGCTCATCTTGATTACTGTTGTCTTCCAGTTTATTTCAGATGCCTCTTGTTCCTGGCATCACTTGCTCACAAATACTACGTCTGGGGCTTCATGAATTACAGGAGATACCTGAAAAAGAGTGAAGTTTGTTGCAGTTTGTTTTTGTTGTCTTTGGCATTTTGTTTTGTGTTTCACTGAGGCTGTGATATTGCAGTGTGTTCCTCTGAACCCGCAGCACCATTAGTCACCGGCCTGTAGCATCACGATGCCTGTTCTCTTTGATTCCGTCTTTATTTCTTTGTGGAATCATCTGGTCACCACTCATTCACACCTGGAATATTACAGTGGGAAAGATTACCAGGCTTCATCCAATGACCACTTCATATAGATCTTTAATAAATTAAACAAAGGAGTAGGTCTTGGTGAAGATCGAAGACTCAGAGCCTTGCCCGTATTCCAACCATCCGAAAAGAGTTATAGGAGCACACATACAAAAAACAACAACAACACTGGAAAGTAGGAGGAATGGCAAAGTTGGCTTAACAAATTTTGCTTGACACTTAGTGAGAAGAAACTTTCAACAACAGCCATTTAGTTATGAAGATCTTTAAGACTGTTATTCATCACAGTGGCTCATACTTGATATGCAACCTTATCTTTAAAGTTAACTTATAAGGGGACAGAAACAAATGAAACAATATTTAAAAGCAAAGCAGTGGTTCAATGTCATGAATGTCCCTGGACACAGCCCTTGCTCTTACATTGCAGTTCCAGTTGCTTATTTCTAGTTGAGAATGTTTGACCAGAGCTAGTATAATTATTCTCAAAAAGGCATAATATATGTACCTGTAAAGATTGGGACTTTTGCTGCACTTTATTTCATAAACAACTAATATGTAAGAGGCAGAAAATTTCTGCCACATGGTAATCCTTTAGCCTTGCTACTCAGAGTGTGGTCCACGGACCTTATCATCCCCAGAGAGCTTGTTAGAAATGCATAATCTCAGGTCTCCACCCAGACCTGCTGAGTTAGAATCTGCATGTTATTGGATATCCAGGTGATTCCTATGCACATTAACATTTGAGAAGTGTTGCTCTAGTATAGCATTTGAGAGATACTTTTTGGCACAGATATTTTATGTAATTCATACTCATCAGGAGATAATAAGTAAAAGAGAGAGAACAAAAAATAAAGAGTAATTTGAAGAGGCAACAGGTTTACATTCCACATATTTATGGCAACTGATATTTCCTTTTTCCAAATTGACTCCACAAATATAAATCCAATAAATATAAACCAAATAAATATAAACATAAATGAATACCAAGGGTCCTTATGAGTCAGAATCGACTCGACGGCAACGGATTTGGGTTTTTTTGGAAGAGGAAAATAGGTACTATTAGAAGACTCTATTGCTCATCATTTCTCACTTTCCTTTTGTTATATTGTTTATACAGATATGGTCTAGTTTATTTTTACTATAGTAAGAGGGGGAAAAAAAAAAAAACCTCACTGGGGCATTTTCCAGAAGTTCTTTGAGGATATCTAAATAATCTCACCTCCAGCCAATTTGAGGTCGTCTCAGACCAGCCTAATTCTTGACAGCTCCTAGAATACATGCATCTGCTTGTGAAAAAGTAGAAACATAATTTCAGACTTTGTTTAGGCCACCTTTTAAGAATTATATTTGGTTTTGCACACTATACTTCGTTTAAAAAGCACTTATAAATTAAATGGAGATCAGCTAGGAGCAATCAAAATTATAAAAATGTTTGCAGAATCAAGTTAAGGCACACAGACGTTGGTCTAGGGAAATGAGGGCGGTGAGGTAGAGGCCTGAAGACACATGTTCACTCCAAAGCGCATGACACAAAGCCATACAGCACAAGAACATCAACCATACCCATTAGCACTGTGGACTGAAAATAAAATTCCCAACCAAGGGAGCCTCTATTGTATTAACCAGAGCATTAAACAGCACATGTAAACATCACGCAGACTTAAACCCTAGACATGATTCGTGGACTGTTGTACCTCAAAAATGCACTTTACAATGAACATTTATCCTATTGAGCCACTCTTACTATCACATACTTTGTCACTTATCTACCTGGTCTCATTTACACCTCAGTGGTTTTGACTACCTTACCCTGACTTTCTACCGTTAAATCCCTCATCATCTCTCCCTCTGGGCCACTCTCCAATACTCTCTCTCTAATACCCCTGTCTTTAATTTCCTCTACTCCTGCCTCCTAATGGCAGATGTGCATTTCCAAAGTGGGACCCACTTCAGTGGAGGGTTGACTTTTCAGCTATGTAATAGATCCCAGGAAAGTATATCCAAAATTGAGTTTAGGTAAATTTTCAACTATTATCTCTTATAGCTTAAAGATAACAGTATTAAATTTTTACAACACATTACAGTTCACAAATAACTTTCACACTTTAGTCTTACTTTATTCTTACAAAATCCTAGTGTGATAGGTAAGGCGGCCACTGTTATACCCATTTACAAATAAGGTACTAAATTTTAGGTAAAGCTAAGCGGTGAATGTAAATTGAAAACCTGTTATTGTAACCCTGAGACATGTAGTCTTTGAGGATTACTTTAGAAATTTCATTGCTGTAACTTTTTTAATAAGTTGACATATGAGTTTATAAAAAGTATGCTCTACTGCCACTTACAGTGTTTCACAATCAGAAACAAATTCTGAAATTCTAGAAAGGCTACAGCCAGAAGACGCCTGTGTCACACACAAAGGCATCAGGTGTTCAGCAATGGAAGAGAATAGGAGGTCACATTCATCAGCAGAGGAAGGAGCCAAGTGGAGAAAATCAAGTCTTCCTGCCGTCTTGTTTTCAGTCCTTGTTGGACTCATTTGTTATGGGACAGCTGTCAGAGATAGTAAATTTGGCACTAGTTAAGCCATCCAAGAGCCAGAATAGAGGTCTGATGCCAGCTAAAACCCTGGTTTCTCTCTTTTAACATATAAAGAAAAGTAATGGAAGAAGAGATAACTTGGGCTAAAAACCAGAGTTTAGGCAGGGAATACTATGTAGGTACCCAGTGCCTGAAAAAGGACCCAGGAGTTGTTTCCTGCTGGCGGCTTGCACAAGAGGTTCTCCCTCCAGTTCTTACTCTCACTGTTGACACATATTTGCAGAGTGAATAAGAGAATGATTGGGTGTATTTTAGATACCTGCTGTGAAACCAAACTATGATTCTGTCAGCTCAACCCCTTCTACTTCCCCCATCTCATCTTTCTTCATCTTGCCCCACCTCACTTATCCCATTTCCCATGTGACGCTGGAAATATGTGCTGCCTTGTACGGTCGGTCTGTGGGACCAAGTCCTTTTCCCTACTTGCTGGCATTGTTCCTTAAGATTAGTTAAGGCCAAAGTTATTACATTTCTATTTCTCCTGAAGGACACTGTAAATTGTTTGAGCTTCTTCTACTTAGACTACATTAAACAAAGTTGAAAGACCTGTTTTTCCTTTCACTGCTTATTCTGAAGTTCATTTTAAATGCATTTGTGAAACCCGGGTGGTCATAGCTGTGTGTGTGTGTGTTTGTGTGTGTGTTTACACATCCATATGTGAACTGATGGAAAAAAAGGAAAAAAATTAATAAATTATGTCAAGAACTTGAAATTTTTCTTAAAAGAGAAGAGGGATGGGGATTGTGAGGATACAACGTGCTTCCAAAATACCTCTGAGAAGACCTTCATTAGAGCGAAGTCTTGTGAGACTCTATTGACAGATTCAGAATTTAAATTAAAAAAAAATTGCAATGAATGTATGTTCCTAAGTTTCCTTTTTAAAAAAAGGAACACTGTCTGAGATTGTTAGAAGTATTTCATATTATTAATATCTTATTTTTAAAATAATATTTAATGAGTGTTTATTTGTCCAGTGTCTAGAGCATCTAAAATCCTACAAGATTTTTACATAGCCCTCAGAACACTAAAAATTCTTCAAAATAATCCAGGTCATAAATCAACTATGTCTTTGACCCTTTCTTCTCGGCCATATACTTTAGTTTATTGGAGTTATTAATTCCTTCCTTGACAGCTGCAACTACACAGCAAAGTATTTTTGATAGAACTAGGTGTCCATGGAAACAAGCTGGTTTGACTTTGTTAATTCTCATCACTTTCTTTAACACTAAAAGAGTACTACTCTTTTTTCCTCTTAATGGAATGTTAGGTTGACTCACAGTGCCTAAAAAAAAAATAAGATTATTTTTAAAGTCTATCTTTAAATTTCCTATCTGTAGAACATTAATTACAGATATTAACATTTGCAAGAATTTTTACAAGACACATACATGAAGAGATTCTTTGCTCCATGACTCCTGCAGCACAGAATCTCCCCACCCATCCCTTCTTCCCACTCCAGTAATCCAAACTTCAGCCTGCAGACACCACGTCAAGGTGAATGGTGTTCACTGAGTAAGGGAAAAATCATAAGCTTACAGGCATACTGTCTAAAATAACTATCTGAAAGACAAAAGAGATCACAGCTTATGAGATGTTAGCTACAAAATGTATCAAAACCGGCTTTTAGAGAATTAGTGTGGTAGAGAGATTTTATTTCAACAAGTGCTCACATCTCATCAGTTTGTCCCAATCTCTGAGGTCTGCAGTTGAGCCAAAAATCTCCTGAGCCAAGCTTTCTCGCAAGATTTCCTGTACTTCCTGTTTCTATGTGAGCCAGAAATACCATGAGAACGACCTTTCTTGTGGTATTTTTGCACTTCTACTCCGGGATGAAGATAATCCCATATTGGGGAAAAATTGTTTAAATTGGGCAAATATTTTCAATTTTAAAAATCTTCAAATGAAGTTGTTTCCAGCTTTGGAATGAAAATTGGAAATGATGTTAGACGACCCTAACCATTTCAGTCATCTCTACTAGGAAGTATTTGTGTTCAATAATTCGACATTTTATAACTTCTTTAAGATATTTTAATAAGGAAATAGGTAAAACAATATAGAGAATACAGTGGAAACTTTAACCCTTGGATAAAAAGAATGTCACTCTTTAACAAACGCACAGTGAAGAGTTGTATTCTTGATACATTAGTGTATGTGACATATTATATCATATATTTGTTTTCTTTGTTCTTAACCCCTTTGTTCCAAGGGTCAGGATATCCTGATGCTAAGTACTATTGCAAAATAACCGAACAAAAATAAAAATAGTCAAACACTTAGGAAACTCTTCAGTTGTTATGTCAAGGAAGCTTGCGACTGAGAAGTGATTTTAAGACACTATTCAGGAAATATGCTAACAGAGTGCAACAGGCTACGTGTGCTTATTAAATAAAATCATCTCATTTCTAGAGAGTCCTAATACCCCTAGTCTGATAGAAGAGTAAGATAAGAACAGAAATGGCTGTGGAAATTGGTAGAGCCACCAAAATGATGCTTAAGTCCTTTCATCTCTTAACAATGAGAGAAATGAAGACAGGCACATCTTTTTCGTAAGTTGACCACTGATTATTCCCTAATTGGGTTGTATGAATATCTGTTGTTAAAGAAAGAGCTGTTAGACCAAAAGACATAAAAGACACTGTTGTGTGCTGTCAAGTCAGTTTCGACTCATAGTGACCCTATAGGACTGAGTAGAACCGCCCCACAGGGTTTCCTAGGCTGAAATCTATACATAAGCAGATCGTCAGGTCACCACTTCTTTTCTCCCGAGGAGCCACTGGTGGGTTTGAACCACCAACCTTTTAGTTAGCCGCCCAGTGCTTAACCATTATACCAACAGGGCTCCTTCTAGAAACCACTACTTTTTTGTGAATTTATGTAGTGTCTTCTATGACTTTTATTGTTGTTTTATATGCCAAAGGATGTGATCCTTCTTCACATATAAGATGGAGAGTAGGTTTTCCAGTGTACTTTTCCATCCAGGAGAAAAAAAAAGAAAGAAAAGTCGCTTAAATCAGTGTGGAACATAGGGTTTCCAAGGAGCACCTGGTGGATTCAAACTGCCAACCTTTCGGTTAGCAGTCATAGCTCTTAACCATTGCACCAACCAGTGCTCCGACCATAAGATTAGAGGAATAATAATAACAACAACAAAATTATGGTAGCCTTTGCTGGTTTCAACTTTTTAAAAAATGGGATAATGAAAATAAAGTATGCTCTACAAGTCTTCCTCCTCTCTTCCAAGTCTCCTCCTCTCTACATTAAAGAAACATCAAATCATTGTGTGATAAAGCAGCCCCGAAAGGAATGTAGAGCAGGAGCAACAGATTGTACATCAGCAAAATAAAATGCCAAGCAAAATAAAGCACTTTGCAACGCAGAGATGTGAGGAGACCAGAAAGATGGGCTTGTTTTAATGTCCTCCAAGAAAACAGGAGCTATTCACGTGGATGCTCAAGTTCAAATTGTTCCTACAAACCAAATTTGCTGGCGAAAGTGCCAAATACAATACCAGCCCACATTTGTTTATGTCCAGGGCCTTTCCCATGAGCTACAGGGGGCGCCCCATTTTGTTGTACTGGGTCTAACTTCCAAGAATAGCCCTCCATCTCTGTGCCTCAGGAACGAAGGCGATGCATGGCCCACAATTGTCCTCGATTGAACCACTGTCAGGTGGGGGCACATAGTTGGTGGCCCAGAAACTAAGTCTACAGTGCTTCTGTCTGGAAAGTGAACCTTCAACACCTTCTCCTTTGTTTTCACGCCATGTATGTCCCCACAAATATCCTTAAAAATTAGTATTATTTTTCTTTGAAAATGGGTTTTTAACAATCCCAAATCATGTACCCAGATTACACAACCCCTCTCACGTATGCATGAGGATGTTGATGCTTCCCTGATTCACCTTCTTCAGAATTAGCTTTGGAATGTGATTCAGTGTTATTTCCCTTCCAGCTGGAGGGCAGCTGAGGTTACGAAGGGATTTAACTAACAGGCCAAAACCCAGTTAGGTTTGCTTAGAACAAAATCACAGCAGAGGCCAGGGGTGGGGAAAGAGGGAGGAGGTGTGAACTGTGGTACCCCAAGAGCCTTCTGAATAACACCATCCCAGCGCAAGTCACTGTGGAGGGCAAAGTGGTCCCGCACCAGGTCTTCCAGAGAGAAGCAGCTGTGGGCTGGTTCTGCTTCCCCTGTTTCTCAAGAGCTCCTTGTGGCTGCAGGCAGGGCTGGAACTGGAAAAGCTTCTAGGCTTCCTGCATCTCCTGGGCGACTCCTCACCTGACACCTCAAGATAGCTAGCCTCTGGGTGACGCCTCTGGAGAGTCTGGCAGAGGGGGAGCCTCCTTCTTTGCCTAAAGTTCTTCACTGCTAAACAAGCCATTTGACATACTTTAACCAGTGCCACAGAAGCAGCAGTCGAGAAATCAAACGATGTATTTGCATTGGGCAAATCTGCTGCAAAAGACCTCTTAAAAGGATTCAACAGCAAAGATGTCACTTTGAGGACTAAGGTGCATCTGACCCAGACATGGTGCTTTCAATCACCTCATATGCACGCGAAAGCTGGACAATGAATAAGGAAGACCAAAGAAGAATTGATGCCTTCGATTTGTGGTGTTGACAAAGAATATTGAATATACCATGGACTGCCAGAAGAACGAACAAATCTGTCTTGGAGGAAGTACAGCCTGAATGCTCCTTAGAAGCAAGGATGGAGAGACTTCATCTCACGCACTTTGGACATGTTAAAAGAAGGGAACAGTCCCTGGAGAATAACATAATGCCTGGTGAAGCAGAGGGTCAGTGAAAAAGAGGAAGACCCTCAACAAGATGGTTTGACACAGTGGCTGCAACAATGGGCTCACCCACAGCAACGATTATGAGCATGGCGCAGGACCAGGCAGTGTTTCGTTCTGTTGCACTTAGGGTCGCTGAGTCGGAACTGGTTCAACTGCTCCTAACAACATAACAACAACTGATTTTAAAATAAATCATTATTAGAGTATTAAGATTAATTATAGTTTTATTTTGTTTTTGTTTTTGTTTTCCAATATCCTGTTTCAGCACTAAAAAGTGCCAGAACAAAAGTATTAAAATGTTGTCTCCCACTTGGTGGCGGGGGGGGCATCAGCCCCCTGCCTTGCTCAGAGTGTGTCCCCCTGCTGCAGCCAGATGCCTGTGCCTACACTAATCACCCATGCCTGTCTAGGACTGTAACTGAGAGCCTACACGACACACTTGGTGGCTATCTACCTGGGCACCTGAGCTGAATCCATACAGGAGGAGTGGGCAGACTCCTGAGCTCACATACCTAGTAACAGATCTAACCACCTGGTGACAGGACATTACAGCTTCAAAGGTGCCAATAATCAAACTAGCTCATACGAGCAGCCTATTTGGGCATATCAAAACAAAACAAGAAACTAGGACCCAGTAAGCAAACATTAAATAAATATAATAACTTATTGATGGCTCAGAGACAACAGTCAATATCAAATCACATAAAAAGGCAATCCATGATGGCGTCAGCAAGTTCCCAAAATAAAGAATCTAGAAATTTTCCAGAGGAGGACAATTTCTTGGAATTACTGGAGGCAGAATACAAAAGATTAATATATAGAACTCTTCAAGAAATTAGGAAGGAAATTAATCAAAATGCAGAACATGCAATAGAGGAAATTAAAAAGATTAGAGAAGAGCATAATGACAAATTTAACAGGCTGCAAGAATCCATAGGGAGACAGCAATCAGAAATCCAGAAGATTAACAGAACTAGACACCTCAATAGAAAGTCATAGGAGCAGAATTGAGGCAATTGAAGTCAGAACTAGTGAGACTGAAGATAAAGCACTTGACACCAACTTATTTGAGGAAAAATGAGATAAAAGGAGTTAAAAAATGATGAAACCCTAAGAATTATGTGGGACTCTATCAAGAGTAATAACCTACGAGTGATTGCAGTACCAGAATGGGGGGGATAACAGAAAATACAGAGAGAATTATTGAAGATTTGTTGGCAGAAAACTTCCCTGGTATCATGAAAAATGACAAGATGTCTATCCAAGATGCTCATCAAACCCCACATAAAGTAGATCCCAGAAGAAAATCACCAAGACATATTATAATCAAACTTGCCAAAACCAAAGATAAAGAAATAATTTTAAGAGAGGCTAGGGATAAACGAAAAGTCATCTACAAAGGAGAGTCAATAAGAATAAGCTTGGACTACTCAGCAGAAACCATGCAGGCAAGAAGGCAATGGGATGACATATATAAAGCCTTGAAGGAAAACAACTGCCAGCCAAGAATTACATATCCAGAAAAACTGTCTCTCAAATATGATGGCAAATTTAGGGCATTTCCAGATAAACAGAAGTTTAGGGAATTTACAAAAACCAATCCAAAATTACAAGAAATACTAAACGGAGTCCTCCGGTTAGAAAATCAGTAACATCAGATAACAACTCAAGACTAGAACACAGGACAGAGCAACCAGATAGCAACCCAGATAGGGAAGTCACAAAAGGAAATCTGAGCAAAAACACTGAAAATAAGGAAACAGATGTCAATATGTAAAAGATGACAACATTAAAACAAAAAAGAGGGACTTAAAAAACATAGACATAGATTTTTTCATATGGTGAGGAAGTCAAGGTGATATAAAGAAATAAAAGACTGGTATAAACTTAGAAAAATAGGGGTAAATATTAAGGTAACCGCAAAGGAAACTAACAATCCTACAAGTCAAAATAAAAAACTAGAAAAATATAAAAGACTCAGCAAACACAATATCAACAACAATGAAAAAGATGAAGAGAAAATGCATAAAGAAAAACAACTCAGCACAGAAAATTAAGTGTAACAAAGAAACTGTGAACAACACACAAAAAAAGACTTCAAAATGACAGTGCTAAACTCATACCTATCAATAATTACGCTGAATGTAAATGGACTAAATGCATCAATAAAGAGACAGAGAGTGGTAGATTGGACAAAAAAACACAATCCATCTATATGCTGCCTACAAGAGACACACCTCAGAATTAAAGACACAAACAAACTAAAACTCAAAGGATGGAAAAAAATATACCAAGCAAACAACACTCAAAAAACAGCAGGAGTAGCCATATTAATCTCTGACAAAATAGACTTTAAAGTAAAATCCACCACAAAGGATAAGGAAGGACACTATATAATGATTAAAGGGTCAATACACCAGGAGGACATAACTGTAATAAATATTTAGGCACCCAATGACAGGGCTCCAAAATACGTAAAACAAACTAACAGCAGTGAAAAGAGAGACAGACAGCTCCACAATAGTAGTAGAAGACTTCAGCGCACCACTTTCAGTGAAGGACAGAACACCCAGAAAGAAGCTCAACAAAGACACAGAAGAGCTAAATGCTATGATCAACCAACTTGATCTCAAAGCCATAAACCGAACCCTCCACCCAGCAGCAGCCAAGTATACTTTCTTTTCCAATGCACATGGAACATTCTCCAGAGTAGGCCACATATTAGGCCATAAAGCAAGCCTTAACAAAATCTAAAGCATTGAAATATTACAAAGCATCTTTTCTGACCATAAAGCCATAAAAGTAGAAACCAACAACAGAAAAGCAAGGAAAAAAAATCAAACACATGGAAACTAAACAACACCTTGTTCAAAAACTACCGGGTTATAGAATAAATTACTGATGGAACAAAGAAATTCATAGAATCAAATGAGAATGAAAACACATCCTATCAGAACCTTTGGGACACAGCAAAAGCAGTGCTCAGAGCTCTGTTTATAGCAATAAATGCACACATCCAAAAAGAAGAAAGGGCCATAATCAAAACATTAAGCCTACAGCTGGAACAAGTAGAAAGAGAGCAGCAAAAGAAGCACTCAGGCGCCAGAAGAAAGGAAATAATAAGAATTAGAGCAGAATTAAATGAAACAGAGAACAGAAAAATAATTGAAAGAATTAACAAGACCAAAAGCTGGTTCTTTGAAAAGATCGACAAAATTGATAAACCACTGGCCGAACTGACAAAAGAAAAACAGGACAGGATGCAGATAATCCATATAAGAAATGAGATGGGTGATATCACAGCAGACTCAACTGAAATTAAAAGACTCATAACAGAATACTATGAAAAATTGTACTCTAACAAATTTGAAAACCTAGAGGAAATGGACAAATTTCTAGATACTCACTACCTACCTAAACTAACACAAACAGAAGTAGAACAACTAAATAAACCCCTAACAAAAGAAGAGATTGAAAAGGTAATTTAAAAACTCCCAACAAAGAAAAGCCCTGGCCCAGATGTCTTTACTGGAGAATTCTACCAAACTTTCAGAAAAGAGTTAACACCACTACTACTAAAGGTATTTCAGAGCATAGAAAAGGATGGAATTCTCCCAAACTCATTCTATGAAGCCAGCATAACCCTGATACCAAAACCAGGTAAAGACACCACAAAAAAAGAAAATTACACACCAGTATCCCTCATGAACATTGACACAAAAATCCTCAACAAAATTCTAGCCAATAGAATTCAGCAACATATCAAAAAAATAATTCACCATGATCAAGTAGGATCTATACCAGGTATGCAGAGATGGTTCAACATTAGAAAAACAATCAATGTAATCCATCACATAAATAAAACAAAAGACAAGAACCACATGATCTTATCAATCGATGAAGAAAAGGCATTTGACAAAGTCCGACACTCATTAATGATAAAAACTCTAAACAAAATAGGAATAGGAGGGAAATTCCTCAATATAATTAAGGGCGTTTATACAACGCCAACAGCCAACATCATCCTAAATGGAGAGACTGAAAGCATTCCCCTTGAGAACGAGAACCAGACAAGGGTGCCCTTTATCACCACTCTTATTCAACATTGTGCTGGAGGTTCCAGCCAGAGCAATTAGGCTAGAAAAAGAAATAAAGAGCATCCAAATTGGTAGGGAAGAGGTCAAAGTATCTCTATTTACAGATGATATGATCTTATACACAGAAAACCCCAAAGAATCCACACAAAAACTATTGGAACTAATGGAAGATTTCAGCAAAGTTTTAGTATACAAGATAAACCTACAAAAATCAGTCGGATTCCTTTACACCAACAAAGAGAACCTCAAAGAGGAAATCACCAAATCAATGCCATTTACAATAGCCCCCAAGAAAATAAAATACTTAGGAATAAATCGAACCAGAGACATAAAAGTTCTATACAATGAAAACTATAAGACACTACTGCAAGAAACCAAAAGAGACCTGCATAAGTGGAAAAACATACATTGCTCATGGATAGGTAGACTCAACATTGTGAAAATGTCAATTCTACCCAAAGTGATTTACAGATACAATGCAATCCTGATCCAAATTCACCAGCATTTTTTAATGAGATGGAGAAACAAATTACCAACTTCATATGGAAAGGGAAGAGGCCCCGAATAAGTAAAGCACTACTCAAGAAGAAGAACAAAGTGGGAGACCTCACACTACCTGATTTTAGAACCTATTATACCACCACGGTAGTCAGAACAGCCTGGTACTGGTACAACAACAGATACATAGATCAGTGGAACAGAATTGAGAATCCAGACATAAATTCATCCACCTATGAGCAGCTGATATTTGACAAAGACCCAAAGTCCGTTAATTGGGGAAAAGACAGTCTGTTTAATAAATGGTGCTGGCATAACTGGATATCCATCTGCAAAAAACTGAAATAAGACCCATACCTCACACCATGCACAAAAACTACTCAAAATGGATCAAAGACTTAAATATAAAATCAAAAACGATAAAGATCATGGAAGAAAAAATAGGGACAACGCTAGGAGCCCTAATACATGGCATAAGCACAATGCGAACCATAAGTAACAATGCACAAGCACCAGAAAAGAGACTAGAGAAATGGGAGCTCCTAAAAATCAAACACTTATGCTCATCCAAAGACCTCACCAAAAGGGTGAAAAGACAACCTACAGACTGGGAAAAAATTTTTGGCTATGACAAATCCGATCAGTATCTAATCTCTAAAATCTACAAAATACTGCAAAACCTCAACAACAAAAAGACAAATAACCCAATTAAAAAATGGGCAAAGGATATGAACAGGCACTTTGCCAAAGAAGATATTCAGGCAGCTAACAGACACATGAAGAAATGCTCACGATCATTAGCCGTTAGAGAAATGCAGATCAAAACTACAATGAGATATCTTCTCACCCCAACAAGGCTAGCATTAATCCAAAAAACACAAAATGATAAATGCTGGAGAGGTTGTGGAGAGACTGGAACACTTATACACTGTTGGTGGGAATGTAAAATGGTACAACCACTTGGCAAATCAATTTGGCGCTTCCTTAAAAAGCTAGAAATAGAAGTACCATATGACCCAGCTATCTCACTTCTTGGAATATAACCTAGAGAAATAAGAGCCATCACACTAGTAGACATATGCACACTCATGTTCATTGCGGCACTGTTCACGATAGCAGAAAGATGGGAACAACCTAGGTGCCCATCAACGGATGAATGGATAAACAAATTATGGTATATCCACACAATGGAATACTGCGCAATGATACAGAACAACAATGAAGCCATGAAACATAACGTGGAGGAAGCTGGAGGTCATTATGCTGAGTGAATTTAGTCAGTCACAGAAGGACAAATATTGTATAAGACCACTATTATAAGAACTCAAGAAAAGGTTTAAACACAGAAGAAAACATTCTTTGATGGTTACTAGGGTGGGGAGGGTTATTTCCTAACTAGATAGTAGATAAGAATTATTTTAGGTGAAGGGAAGGACAGCACTCACTACAGGAAAATCAGGACAACTGGACTAAACCAAAGCTAAGAAGTTTCCTGAATACAATCAAACAATTTGAGGGACAGAGTAGCAGGGGTAGGGGTCGAGGGACCATGCTTTCAGGGGACATCTCTGTCAATTGGCATAACAAAGCTTATTAAGAAAATGCTCTGCATCCTACTTTGGTGAGTGGCGTCTGGGGTCTTAAAAGCTTGCAAGCATCCATCTAAGATGCATCAATTGGTCCCAACCACCTGGAGTAAAGGAGAATGAAGAACACCAAAGACAAACAAGGGAAGTAGTAGCCCAAGAGACAGAAAGGGCCACGTAAACCAGAGACTTCATCAGCCTGAGATGAGAAGAAGTAGATGGTGCCCGGCTACCACCAATGACCACCCTGACAGGGAATACAACAGAGAGTCCTGGATGGAGCAGGAGAAAGGTGGGGTGCAGAACTCAAATGCTAGTAAGAAGACCAAACTTAATGGTCTGACTGAGACTGGAGGAACCCCAGAAAGCATGGCCCCTGGATTCTCTATCAGCCCAGACCTAAAACAATTTCCGAGGCCAACTCTTCAGTCAGGGATTGGACTGGACTGTGGGACATAAAGTGACACTTGTGAGGAGTGTGCCTCTTAGCTCAAGTAGATACAAGAAACTAAACAGGCAGCTTCTGTCTGGAGGTGAGATGGGAAGGCAAAGAGGATTAGGAGCTGGTTGAATGGACATGGGGAATCGGGTAGAAAGGAGGAATGTGGGGTCACTGTATGGGGAGAGGAATTAGAGTCACATAACAATGTATGTATAAATTTTTGCATGGGAAAAAAATTTTTTTAAATGTTGTCTTCCAAGTTTTTCCTAGAACTGTATTTATATAACTGGATTAGGAAAAAAAAAAAAAAGTTCAGAAAGAAATTAATGCTTGTGAGATTTACAGCCTGTTCTATGGAGCAAATATCAGAATGTTACTGTACTTGAAATTTGTAGGTTTTCTTGAGCCCCAACCATGCATTACATATGTGCATGGGGGCGTGTGTGTGCCTGTGAATGTGTGTGCGCTGACTGTCACCTAAGGAAATGGTCGTAATGACCAAACTCTTAATTAAAAGCATAATCGCTAAGTGCACCAAAGCTCATTCATTTTCTTTTTGGTGCACAAGACTCCTGACTAAGAAACGTTTAAAATACACACGTAAGAACCCACTAGTAGAAACTGTACTGCTTAACTCATTTTGAATGTTTATTAAGAAGTACTTTTCCCCAAACTGTTATTTATTATAAGAGGAGAGTTTATCCCTTTGGTACACTCAAGACTCCTATCAGCTACATGGCATAAAAATAAGGGGTTAAGAAAAGTCAGAGAAGTTCCAGAATGACTGTAGGCTACAGGAATACAAAGACAATACCAACAATGTGGCATATTTATAAAAATTGGCAAAAAAGAACTAAGGCTGGGGAAAGATAGTTGCCTTCTCTCCGTTTGTCCCAGTGCAAAAGCAGTTAAATCAAGTTACAACCTGACCCGCCGGGAAAGTACGATTTAGCAGTCTTACAGTTAGCGTGTTGTTCAGTGGTAAAAGAAAGAAGGCTTTTTGTTGTTGTTGCTGTATTTTGTTTCGTTTTAAAGAATCGTTTCAGCAAGTATAGGAAGAGGAAGTTAAATCAATGCCAAGTTATCACTGATGTTGTGTGGGTATTCCCTTTTGCTCCCCTCTCAAGATGGGAATTTCCCTACCTTTCTCCATGCCCGAAACCCCACACCAACCCTCCACGCATTAGTGAAGCAGCTTGCATATAAGCCTTTTCTTAGATCAGCCCTCCTTCTACTGAATCCATACCTACCCAGAAAGTTTTTGATGTATTTGAATACAGAGTATCAATTCTGGCAGAACTTCATCCTTTCAAAGGATCTTTTTTCTCAACCCAGAAGATAATTCTTCATGGTCATAAGAACATTTTCTCATCTGATTATCTCAGAGTTACCCGCTGTCGAGTCAATTCCGATTCACAGCGACCCTATAGGACAGAGTAGAACAGCCCCATAGGGTTTCCTAGGCTGTGATCTTTACAGAAGCAGACCGCCACATCTTTCTCCCGTGGAGTGACTGGTTGGTTCAAACCACCAACCTTTCAGTTAGCAGCTGAGTGCTTAACCACTAAGCCACTAGGGCTCCTTACAACAACAACAAGCAGCACCGGAACAGAATGCGAACAAACAAATCAGAAGGAAGAAGAGGAAAAGTGAAGGCTCAAACCTCGATGGCTTTTTCTTTCCCCTGCTGTCGTTCCAGCTGTAGCCTGGGATTAATTAAGTGCTGTGAACTTAGAGCCTGAGAGAAGAGGGAAAAAATGTACTCTATCTCCAAGGAAGGAGTGCAGTAACAGTGCCTCAGCGGCGAGATAGCTTGGGAAGTGACTCGCAGCTGTTGGTAGTGTTTGTAGAGGGACTGGAGGGGCAGGCAGGCTGTGCCAGGCGGGAGCAGCCTTGCCTTCCCGAAGCTGGAGAGGATTTTACAGGGGTTTGTCTTCCCCTGCCTGGAAAAGAATTTCCCCTCTGCTAGCAGCAGCAGCCACAGCAGCAGCGACAGCAGCAACAGCAGCAGCCCTACCTCCTCTTCTGGGGGAACAGGGCAGAATGCCTGTGCTAGAGCGGTATTTCCACTCGGCAGAGCTAGGCAGAAGGTGGACAGCCCCAGAAGGTGTGCTGCCCTCCTCGCTGGGCAGCCGGACGGGGTGCCAGCAGGGGCCGCTGCCCTGGGACTTGCCAGAGATGATCAGGATGGTCAAGCTGGTTTGGAAATCCAAAAGTGAGCTGCAGGCAACCAAACAGAGAGGCGTTCTGGAAAACGAAGATGCTCTCCACAGCTTTCCAGGTAAATTGACTGTGGGGTGCCAAAGGTAACAGGGCCAACTCTGATGACTTTTCAGTCCCTTCCATGGAGAGTCTGAGCCATGAAAATGGGAAGAGGAAGGAAGACAAGCTGTGCAGCATGGGGTCCTAGGGCTGTGACTAGTGGATGTTTTGCTTATTAGAGAAATGCATCTTAAAATTAGGAACATAGTAGGAGGAACGTTAGACTGGGAATCAAGAAACCTAAGTTCTGGGCTCTGCTCAACTCTTGCTGGCCCTGTGGGCTTAAAAAGTCAAATTTCCAGACTTTTAGCCCCCAAAAGAAAAGGGTTGAATTGGCTGCTCTGTAATGTCTATCCTGCCTCTGAAATTTCCTGTTCACAAGTTAGAGATGTTTCTGAGAGAATATTCTTCTTGGGGTGCTCTTTATAATGCTTTATGTAAAGTAAAATATACTTTATTTTCCTATTTTTCTAATTTTTGACAGTGGAACTGCAGTATGTATCATGGTCCCAGGATTGAGTTTAGCCTGGAAGCTTTTACATCCTAGGAAAGTTGGTAAACTTCCTTGCCTCAGTTTCCTCTTCTGAAGAATGACAATAATACAAACTTCCCCATTGGTGTTAGGAAAAATTGACTGGCTCACAAATATGGAAAGGATGATTCATAGAGACTTCTGTCATGTAATAAGAATGTGCTGTGTTTGGGACAGTTGTGGAGAACTTTGCTGTGTTTCTAACAGTGGGCTTAACAACCACAAAGCTGCTTGGGATCCCTGTGAAGACTCCTGAGGGGCTCTGATAACACCATAGACTAGGAATTCCATAACTGACTTGCAGAGTGGCCCCTTGGAGACTACACTGGTAGATGTTTGGAAAGTGGTGGGTTCACTTTAGAAGAAAGAATATGAATGTGTGTTTGTGTATTTGAAGTCTTGGCTAGTCCTCTGTAGTGACATCCTGGCATGCCATTGATGGTGAGAGATGGGAGACTAGACCAAAAAGATATACCAAAAATCACCTCTCTCTTTCTCCTGGGGAGAGACTAGGAAATAACAGTTCACCCAATTTTTTGTAATAATTTAGTCCAGAAACTTTATTTTAGTGAAGTTCCTTAACTTAGATTATTATTTAAACTATAGAATATTAACAATGCCTTCCAAATATTCTAAATATTTATTTATTTATTTTAATGTATATAATTCTAAATATCTATTTATTTAATAATATTTAGAATATTATTAAAAAGTAATTCTCTGAGTGAAATAAGTCAGACATGAAAGGATTGATATTGTATGATCCCAATTATATGAAATATCTACAATAGGCAAATGTATACAAACAGAAGTTTATTAGTGGTTATCAGGGGCTGGGGGAGAAAAGGGTGAGGAGTCATGCTTAGAGGGTATTGAGTTTCTGTTTGGGATGATGAAAAACTTTTGGAAATAGGTATTGGGTATAGTAGCACACCATGGTGAATATAACCAGTGTCACTGAATAGTATGCTTAAAAATGGTTAAAATGGCAAAATTTTGTTTTATATATATATGTATACACACACACATATACGTAAATATATATATATATATATATATATATATATATATATATATATATATATATAACAAGGAGAAGAATTCATGCCTTTAAATTATGACGCTGGCAAAACCTGTTGAATATACCATAAACTGACAGAAGAATGAACAAATCTGTGTTAGAAGAAGTACAGCCAGAATGCTTCTTAGAAGCAAAGATAGTGAGACTTCATCTCGAGTACTTTGGACATGTTATAAGGAGGGACCAGTCCCTGGAGAAGAATATCATGCTTGGTAAAGTAGAGGGTCAGCGAAAAAGAGGAAGACCCTTTACGAGAAGGATTGACACAGTGGCTACAAAAGTGGGCTCAAGCATACCAACAGTTGGGAGGATGGCACAGGACTGGGTGTTGTTTCATTCCATTGTACATAGGGCCACTATGAATCAGAACAGACTCGACAGCACCTAATAACAACAACAACTATATATATATATATATATATATATATGTGTGTGTGTGTGTATGTATACATATACACACACACACATATACGTGTGTGTGTGTAATGCTCTGCGGAAGAAAATGTTTGAAAGAAAAACAAAAACAGTGTTGGTCTCTAGTAAACAAGGAGAATTGAGGCAAGAGAAGGAAACCAATGAGACTTTGAGGTTTATGTGGCAATTGGGAAATAGATGCCCAGAGAAATGGTTCTTGGTCAGAAGAAATGAGGTAATGCTAAGGCCATCACGTATTTCATGCGCGTAGTGCAAGTAAACGGGAAAATCTACCTGGGCAGAAAACTTAACTATGACACTTTACCAGTTACCGCTCTTGGTTTGTTTTGGTAAATTAAATGACCAAAACTCATATTTCAAATTGTGCCTTTGATAAAACCACCTAATTCAAGAGATGTTAGCATGTCTGTGGGGATATGTGTATAGTACTATTTATACTGTGTGTTAGTGGGTGTCTAATTCCCAGAAAAGCAATATTACAGAAAGAAAACAGAACTCCATTAACTTTTCATTGCTTAAAAGATATTTTCCTGAAACTAATAAAGTAGAGCTAGTTGACGCTTGGTATGCCTGTCAAGCACTGCCTCACCTCCAGTGCACTGTCTCAGCACTCACTGTGGTTCCCAGAGGGGCTGCACCTTGGTCTGAGGTCTCCTTTGTCCTGCCTCCAAGGAAGCTGGTACAATTTCAGCACTTCCCCAAAAGGTACCTGTTTCCATCCTCCTCTCCCTCCCCTGGCTTCTGGTTCTCAGGGAAATGAGGGGCTCACATTTTTTGGTATGGGCATAAAACCTTACCGTAGGTACCCGAAGCATGGCGCCGTATGATGAAACACCCCAAAAGAGAGTCGCTTCACTTTCCAAATTGTCTTACATTTTTCCTCATTCGTCTTGTTCCTAACGTCACATTTCCTCTGACCATCAAGTATTCTTCAACTGTGCTGTTTTCACACGGCAATGTGTCAGTGAGGACCTTAGGAATACTTGCAAAATACTTCCCAAAAAATCTGGCATATTCCCATTTTTAGAAAGCTATGTCCCCTCTAGAAAAGCCATTGGTGGTTCAGTGGTAGAATTCTCACCTTCCATGTGGGATATCCAGGTTCAATTCCCAGTCAATGCATTTCATGCACAGCCACCACCCATCTGTCAGTGTAGGCTTGCATGTTGTTAGGATGCCGAGTAGGTTTTAGCAGAGCTTCCAGACTACTATGGGCTAGGAAGAAAGGCCTGGCCATCTACTTCTGAAAATCAGCCAGTGAAAACCCTATGGATCACAATGGTCTGATCTGCAGCTGATCATAGGGATGGCTCGGGATTCGGTACCATTTCATTCCATCGTGCTTGAGGCCATGGCAGCTAACATACCATAACAGAAAGTGAAGGTTTAGGCTGTTTTCAGTTCATGTCTGAACTCAAAACACACAAGATTCAAGGCTTGCTCTCTTTCTCCCTCTCTTAAATCTTGTCTCAGTGCCCTCAGACAATTTATACTTTCACAATATTGAACAACTTGTCGTTCCTCAAATGCATCAAGTAGTATCCTGCCTCTGAGCTTTAGCACATGCCATTCCTTGTATTTAAAATGCCTTTCTTTGACTCGGTCAACTGAAAAACTTCTATTCAAACTGCAAAATCTCATTCAATCTTTGTAATGACTTTCCAGATGTTTCACCGCTTCTTCAACAGTTATTGATCCCCTCCTCTTTGCCACCTTTTCCTGTAGGTACTTAACATATAACATTTACAGCACATAATATTTTTGCCAGGCTAGTAACTAAACTCCACCAGCTGCTCCTTGAAAACCCTATGGGGCAGTTCTACTCTGTTTTATAGGGTCACTATGAGTTGGAATCAACTTGACGGCAATAGGTTTGGTTTTTTGGGGCGTTTAGTCACTAAACACAGGAAAATTAAATACTATAGCATTCTGTGTATATTTTGACTACTTGTGATAAGAGATACATAGGTTTAAACTTTTTTAAACCATGAAATTGCAGAGATTCTGAATAGAACCAGTAGTCATTGTAGAGGACTTTAGGGAGAGTGTCACCGGCTCTTAATAAGTTTAATTTAGCCCTAAAAGTTCCTGCTTTTCCTTTCCTTTACTCAGACTTCTTAGGCAAGTCTGGAACTTTTTTCCTCACAAGTGAAATAAAGAAATGTTCTGAGATTTTTACTTAGGTAATAAAGGGAAAGAGCAAAATAATTTATAGGAAAAGAAATGCTAAATGTGTATTCATAAGAGATTTTAAGGTGAAATACATGGAACGGTGAGCAGGGGAAGGCAGCAGAGATCAGTGTTCCCTGAAGAGACAGAAGATGTGCTCGGGAGGAAGTCGTACATGTGAACATTTTCCTGCTATCATCAGGTGGGCGTTTGCTGGAGACTATTTGGTGACTATTCAAAGCAATGGAAGGAGGAGGGGTGGGGGATAACAGGAGGAAAACGGGCTTGTCATCATTACATGCAGGGTGCTTGCACCCGTAGAGTGCCTCAGAGCTGAGCATCCGCTGAGGCACTGCTCACCCTGCAGGGAGGGCCTGGAAGTTATAGGCATGCCTGCGTTCGGAGTGTCAACTCAGTTCATTGGATCCTACCCAATTGCTTGATTGAGTTAATCTCATCCCTGGGTGGTGCAAATAATTGATGTGCTCAGCTACTAACCAAAAGTTTAAGGTTTGAGTCCACCCAGAGGTGCCTCGGAAGAAAGGCTTGGCAATATGCTTCTGAAAAGTCAGCCATTGTAAACTCTATGGAGCACAGTTCTACTTCTGAACACATGGGGTCGCCATGAGTCTGGGTCAACTTGATGCAACTGGGAGTTTTTTTGGTTTTTAATACTCATTATATTTTTCCCTCTATGAGGCAGATGAAGGATGGTCTCATAATCTGTTTAACCCCTCTATTTCAGATATGAGGCAAATAGTTCAGAGAGCTTAAACCACTTATCCAAGATCACACACTGAAACTGTCAGAACCAGAACAGGGCTCCCTTTGAGAGTCCAAAGAACTACCCGTCTCTAGTCTACAAAACTCATATGATCAGGGCACTGTGCTGGGTAATTCAAATTTAAGCCAGGACATAACTTTTTTTTATTATACTCAGAGGAGGCAAACATGAAGACTCATGGTGTATATAAACCTCAGTCAAACCAGAAAAATAATATTACCATGCAAAATAATCCAGAGGATTGTGCCTCCTTTAAATTTTTCTACTTATTTTGTGGGTTTTAGTTTTAGATCCAAGCATCACGTGCTAGGGAAGTCCCTAGGAAAACACCCATCTGTTATCAATAGAAAGTAAGCTAAAAGGGTGGTGGTGAGGGGATGCAGAGAAATGGGGGAGGGAAGAGGGGTAGAAAGAAAATATAAGTTTCTCAAATGCTGTGAGTATAAATATTACTCTGATTGTGATTCTAGTCAGCAACCTGTTTAAGACTAGACATCTCCTAGCAGGATTTGTTCTTAGCTGAATAAAAAAATGGATTTCAGAATTCAACCAAATAATTGCAAATTGTGAAGCTGTGGAACTTATCTTTCTTTTTGGTGTCTCTGGTCTAAATTTTACATTCTATTTTACTTATTTATTAAGCTTTTCCCATTTCAGTAGTCTTTGGCTCCAGCAAAATGTAAAAGCGCACAACTCCCTCAAAAAAACACTCATTTTCCCCACAGTCTTTGTAACTTGCTCTGCCTTTCAAGAAGAATCCAAGTATCAGAAATTCGCTTTCTACTCAGCTCTGAAAATCAAACAACTTCAGACAAGAAAATCTTCAGAAGAATTCTTCCCTTCCACAGCTCTACAATTCAAATTGACATTTAAAATATTATTTAAAAACAACTTGAGTATGAAGCATGATATAATATATATATTAAAGACTGAGAACTTTGCTTATTATAATTCAAGGAGCATTTATCGGATGCTTACTGTATACCAGGGACTGCACTAGGCCCCAGGGACTTAGAGACAAAACAAGAGCTTAATGAAAGAAAAACAATTACGAATTTATGAATCAGAGTTCTGTCTAGAACTTCAGTGTGAAAGCAAGCATTTGTTAGCTTAATTCTTTATGTCAGTTCAACATATTGGCTATAAAACTGTTGAAATTCAAAAACACTTGTAAAAATTCAAACAAGTTTTCTAATATTCATCAGTACTAATGATGTTAATCAAGGAGGACAAATTAATTTGAGCAAAGAATGAATTAGTCTTAAAGGCCGATAACCTGACATTAATTCGTAACTTTTTTGTAAGCCTACTGTAGATAATAGCCCATGTTCAATCTGTCGCTATGCTGGATAATAATCATTGATAATTCAATCCTTCCTTTAAATGTGAACGCAAAATTGAGTTCAGATTGGAAAACATTGTCTTCACCTTGAACTAAACCTGCTCTTTACCCTGATTTCCTGGTTTTCATAAATGACATCACTTCTGCAGAAACTCAGGTTCAAAACCACTCTCTCCAGATCCCCAATTTCAATCAATTCCAAGTCTGTAATGGAGTTAAGAGTGCCAGAGTGTATTGCACTTTTGGATTTAAATCTCTGACTCTTCATCACTTAACTGTGTGACCTCGGGTGAGTTACTTCACCTCTGGGCCTCAGTCCCCTCTTCTGTAAAATGGGAATAATAATAGCACCTTCACATACGGTCGTCATGAGGATTAAATGAGATTAAAAAAAAAAAAAAGTTGCCAGAAAAGAGCCTAAGCTCTACTACATTCTCAGTAAGTGTTAGCTGTCAGAACTGGTGGTGGTGCTATTTTCTCAACAAGTTTTCTCACACCCCTTCTCTCCTCTCTACCCAGTTTTATGTCCCTTGGCCAAACTTCATGTTATCTTCTCTGTAATCTTGCAATAGCCTCCAACCTCAGTACTCTCTCTACCCCTCTTCTCTCCACTTTTTTATTTGGCTCAATAACACTGACAGAAAAATCAGAATGTGTCTGGCCCCTCTTCAAAATTCTTCAGTGATTCTCCATTGTCTGCAGAGAAAACCCAAACTCTTATCCTGCATTCAAAGCTCTCCGCTCTCTGGAGCTAGCTCATTTTTCCAGTCTTGTCTCCCTTTATTGCCCTCTAAGTACTTATATTCCACCCAAACAGGCCACGTATCCCACAACTTCCTATTTGCCTTCTGTTCATAGTTCCCAGTGCCTAAAATTACTTCCCTCCATGTCCCTGATTTCTGCCATTCTTTACGACCCCACCCTTATGCCATTCCCGCGCAAAGCCTTCCTGAGATTACTGAGGAAAAGTATGTCTTCCTCCTCTGAAGTCTCACAGAACTTTCTTTGCATTTATTCACAGGCAAATCACTTTATTTTATTGTGATTTGTGTACATTTTCTTCCTCCCCTCTTAGACTTCCGACTGTGTGAGAGTCTGGAGAACGTTCTGTTTTCTTTTTGTTCTCCCTAGCATCTTTCACATGTCAGCCACGCAATTTACTTTGGTGAGTGAAAAAGGAAAATATCAGAAGGAATAAAATAGCTTACAAGTTGCCATTAAATGCATGAATGAACTTTCTTTTTTTCTAGTCTCCGATTACTCAAGAAACATGAATTCTAGTTCTTCCTTATTATGGAATCATTTTTAAACTATATTCTGGCAGAAGATCAGGATTAGTCATTGCAGCTTAGAAAAGAAAAGAATGTACAAGAGCGAATTTTAAAACTGTTAAAAAGATAGAAAAAAGTACAAAACTAACATAAGACAGTTCAGTCTTCCTATAGAGAAGTTGCAATTTACTGGTAATTACAGGATTTTAGAGCAAATGAACATAAATTATGCATGCATTTATATACTTTCAAAATAATTACTCTCCTCTTGCATCTTGACACATTTTACATAAACTGAATGTTCAAAAGCTGCTTCATTTACAGATATTAGTCTGTATGTTCCGCGACGTAATTTCAAAAATAGAGTACGGAAGGTATGTGTTTACCCGGTCCTACAAATGAGCTTTTGAGGGGATGGAGCTGAATGAAGGATGTTATTCCCACGTCCTCTGGTCTTTGCCTGGAAATGATTTTTTTTTTTTTTTCTTTTCTTTCTTTTTTTTTTTTTGACGTGGCTGGTTTAACTGGACAGCGAAGCATAGACTTTTGCATCTAAGTCCTAAGAGGAAAACATTAGAAGCTTAATTGTAGAAAGACCAAACACTCCAAGTTATTTTTTTAACTCAGAAGCAACTGAAAATGTCTCCTCTTTTCTACTATCTGATTCTTTTGCACTCTTTAATTAAAAATATACTTCATAGTACAGAGTAGGCACATTTGACCCTATCAAAAATAGTAAGCAAAGCACAAAGTACTTCTGATTAAAAGCAATCCCTATATTCTTCCTCTTTCTATTCATCCTTCCCTGCCTTTCATTAATTTCTCTTTAAATTTTATTTCAATTTCTAAAATCCTAAGAGGCCACCTACCCTAAGAGATCAATTTTGTATCTCTGAACTTGCCTTCGATATCTTCAAACTACAAAATCATCAGACACTTTCATCAAAGTTTTTTTCACCTAAAAAAATCTAAATGGTATGTATTTTACATGTCATAAATCAAGTCCCTGTCCTAAGTTTTGTTACTTCGTTGGCTCTCAGACAAGACTGAGGGAGTACTGAGGAGCCTATAGGCCACATCCCTTATCTAAATTCAGCCTTGTGTGTAAGCAGAAACTTAATTGACAAAGACAAAACAGGATCTAGTTATGTATGACCTGAAGAGTGAGTTCAAGAAACCAAGCTTCCTGCAGAAGACTAAAGTCTCTAGAGAGAATAGAAGAACAAATTTCAAGAGAGATTGAATAGCAACTGCATAAACTAGGTAGAAGAAAATTAAAAGGTAGGAGAACCAGAAAATTGTAGAATAAAATCAAGGGCAAAATGGGAATAAATGTAAATCTTTAGTCAAGGTATTAAAGAGGAAAAACGAACAACCAACGGTACTAAGACACATATATACAACAACGAGAACTTTTCTAACTTAATCCTCAGATGTTCCTTAACCTCTGGACCTAAAGCTAAAGCACAAGATTATCTTTCTTGCTTCTTTCTCCATCTGTTTTTGAATGTCATTAAAATCTCTCTCGTATACCTATATACATGGAGATAAGCGCTTCTAAAAACCCAAAGACATGCATATTTATTTAGAGGGTCAGTGACAGTAACTAATTCAAACAACAAGATAAAATTTTCTGAAGAAAATGGTCTAGAAAGAGAAAAGAAATGGACAGGTAAGAAGCGAAGCATAGAACCCCAACAGAAGCAAATGGGATGAGGTCACTGCAAAGAAACTGGGTTAAAGTATAAGAAGTGTTAAGGAGTCCTTGGGAGGCACAAACGGTTATGCTCGACTACTAGCCAGAGATTGATAGTTCAAACCCAACCAGAGGCACCTTAGGAGTCAGGCCTGGCCATTTGCTTCTGATAGGCCATAGCCTTGAAAACCCTACGGAGCATAGTTTCACTCTGCACACATGGGTGCACCATGAGTTGGAACTGACTCGAAAGCAACTAACAACATAAGTGTAATCAAAAACACATACAAGAAACGTCCCCCTATGATCAGGAACAAAACAAGGATGTCTGCTTTCATCTCTGCTATTGCACATTGTTCTGGAAGTTCTAACCAGAGTGATCAGGCAAGAAGAAGAAATAAAAAGCACTGAAATTGGAAAGAAAGAAGTAAAACTTTCTCACTTTGCAGAGGACATGATTCTGTATATAGAAAATCTCAACAAATCCACAAGAAAGCTATTAGTTAATAAATGAACACAGCAAAGTTGCAGGGTACTAGATCAACACATGAAAATAAGTTGTGTTTCTGTACACTAAGAATGAAAAATCTAAAAAGGAAATTAAGAACAGAATTCTATTTACAATAGCATTTAAAAGAATAAAATACTTAGGAAGAAATTTAGCCAGGGAAGTGAAAGACTTATACACTGAAAACTATAAAATATTGCTGAAAGAAGTGAAAGGAGACCTAAAAAAATGGAAGGATGGTATTCTGTGTTCATGGATTTGAAGACTAAATATTGTTAAGACGTCACTATTACCCAAAGCAATCTACAGATTCAACACAATCCCTATCAACACTCT
Source organism: Dugong dugon (assembly GCA_030035585.1). Classification (NCBI taxonomy): domain Eukaryota; kingdom Metazoa; phylum Chordata; class Mammalia; order Sirenia; family Dugongidae; genus Dugong; species Dugong dugon. The sequence goes on from CM057464.1 coordinate 158,754,519, forward strand.
AACAGCCTTTTCTGCAGAAATAGAAAAGCCAATCTTCAAATTCATATAGAATTTCAAGGGGCCCCAGATAGCCAAAACAATCTGGAAAAAGAAGAACAAAGTATGAACATTCATACTTCCTGATTTCAAAATGTACTATAAAGCTACAGTAACCAAAACAGTGTGGCACTGGTTTAATGATAGACATATACCAATGGAATAGAATTGAGTGTCCAGAAATAAACCCATACGTCTATGGCCAATTGATTTTCAACAAGGGTGCTAAGTCCATTCAATAGGGAAAAAACAGCCTCTTCAACAAATGGTATTGGGGCAACTGGATCTCCACATAAAATAGAATGAACTTGGAGCCATACCTCATATTACGTATGAAAATTAACTCAAAATGAATCAGTGACCTAAATATAAGAACTTAAACCATAAAACTTTTAGAAGAAAACGTAGGACCTTGTTTTTGAAAATAGATTCTTAGGACACCAAAAGCATGAGTAACTGAAGATAGATGAAAAAAAAAAAAAAAAGCCACATACAACAGATGTTTGCACTTATATAAAAAATAAAAAGTACACATGCAACAATGAAGAGAAAAAAGTCACTGTTTAAAACATTTGTAACAGATATTTCAAATTTTCACACTCACATGTGCAATGAAATGTAGCCTGTTTCTCTTCTCCAACCAAATTTTCCTCTTGAGTCCACCCTAATGGGGGATAAGAAAACTTAAACTTGCTAATAACAAGATTGTGGTCGACCTCTTCTACATTAAATTGCTTCTTTTGGACAAGTACTTTCCCTCTCCCTGCTGCTCTCCAAAGGTGGCATCTGGTTGCATGTCTCGGGGTCCCACATACCTATCTGAATGTTTCTACCGCACACAACCACAAGGTTCCAAACAGAGAAGGGGAATCAAGGGCAGGTTCATCTGACCGCTCTGCTCTGCCTTTGTCTCTTTTCCTTACAATTCCTCAAGGTGTAAAGGATGGTTTTACACCTCTCCCTCTCTTTAACATAGCCTTACCCTACGCCGTATCCTCCTCCTTCCCAGGAAGGAAGCCTTAATGTGAAAGAAGCAAGAAACCATATCCGCTAGACTATCACTCAGTATATTGATGGAAATAAATAAAATAATGTAGAAAATCATGTAATCTTTCCATGAAGATCAATTTCAGAGATTATTGTTCTGCTGCAAACTCAAAAAAAAAAGAAAGAAAAGAAAAGAAAACCTCTTACTCAGAAGGTCAAAAGATGAACGTTGACTCATCTTTTCCTTTTTGCTGTAATATTCCCTAATTGTCCCCAAGGCAAATGGATGTCTCTGATGAGATGGAAGGGAAGGATATGCACAAAGGGAATGGAAGAGAAAAGACATATGGATATGTTTCAAAAACATTCTGTCCATTACATATTGTTTGAGCTATCAAGTGCCGTGCCCTCTACTTGAATACTGCATACTCAATATTATTTATTTTAGTTATATTCTCATGCGTATGTGAGCCCAATTATTCTAACCTTTCTATCACCATCCTCTCACCTAAAAATGTACATGTGCATTTTAGCAACCATATCAGGACTTGACTACAAAATTCAACAGACCAGCTGTAATGCCTGAAATAGGATGGGTACAAGTCACACCTTTCTGGTTGGTTTCTTATTGAAAGCTGAGGCTTTGTCTCTACTGCAAATTGAAATTGTGGTCATAATCATACATTGCGTTGTACTCCTGTCAGGCTCTATACATTTTCATTGCTTACATTTGCTAATTGGAAATTTCTGCAAGGTCTTCCCCTTCCTTCTCTGCACCCTGGCCCCTAGGGAGAATATGAAGCAGGAGGCGCAACAAGAGGTGAGGATGAGGCTGCCAGCATTTTAACAGGTATCATTATTGCCTCTTCCAAAGTGGCTTATATGGAGACACTACTGTCCCCCCACCCACCTCACCTCCCTGTCCTTCTCTCTATATCTCATTGAAGATTTAGGTACACCCATCTCTCTGCCCTTATTTTCTCCTTTGGATACTAGTTGAGTCCACACTGCTTTTCCTAGATCAGTCACTAACTCTACAGTAGAACAAAAGAAGAGATATCCTTGTCAATTTAATGGGCATAGAAAATCAAGAATTATAAACTCACCAAATTGGTAAAATCAAGAGCAAATTATTTGTATCCTTTTTAGTCCCGTTGTTTGATTTAGTGATAAATTCACTTCAGACTTCGACTAGACAAAATTAGATTAAAACAAATTTTGCTTCAAAAAAATTGGAAACTGTCTTAAACCCTCTAATAGTACTTAGAAAACACCCTAGGAAGACAGAACTTGAAATGAAAAATGATATGGTAACATATTACATATAAATATTTAGCTTCTTACTCTACACGATAAGTATCAATTTAATAGGGATTTATTGCCCAATTAGAAATAAGACATTGCGGCCTATGGTTACCGATTATTTGTTGGAAATATTCAGAAAGAGAAACCAAAACCAAACCCATTGCTGTCAAGTCGAGTCTGCCTCCTAGCCACCCTGTACGACAGAGTAGAACTGCCCCATACGGTTTCCAAGGCTGCAATCTCTACAGAAGCAGACCACCACGTCCTTCCCCCATGGAGCAGCTAATGGGCTCAAACTGCCGGGCTTTTTGTTAGCAGCAGAGCTCTTCACAACTGTGCCACCAGGGCTCCTAAAAAGAGCAACAAAGAACTCACATTTCTTGGGTTTTCTTCCCAAGCAACCCAATTGGATAATCATCTTCTGAGTGTCTACTCAGTGCATAGCGTTGTGCAATATACCTGGGAGGGAAGGGAGGTTATAGCCTGTTAGAGAAGACAGATAAACAACTCACTGATACCAGGCAGAATGGCGTATGTTTTAAGATACAATAGAAATAATGCTCTGTGGAAACACAGAGGAAGAAAAAAAAGTGTTTATTCAGCGAACTTTACTTAGTGGCTACCATGTGCCAGACACTGTCTTGGGATCCTTAGAGAATAAAAAGTCATTAACCAAGAAAGTCTAGATAGATGGGTGGATGGATGGATGGGTAGGAGTGTGGGTAGATAGGTAGACAGATAAAGGTGATACATGCTGTATTAGACGTTCATGTACAAAGTCTGTGCCAATACATGAGGGAATGGTTAATTCTGTCTGTATAGTGGATGCCAAAGGGGTTTTCAAAGAGGAGGTGAATTTTGAGGTACTATTCAAGGTAAGTTACATTTCTCCAAATGAAGAAGAGAGGAAGGACACTCAACAGGAAGAAACAGTGGGACCAAATGCAAGGAACACTGGGGAATGCTAAACCATGGGGTATGGAATGTATCAGTAGGAGGCTAGAGATGAGACTGGAGAGGTAGGCTGAAGATCAGGCTACCAAGGGCTTCATCTGCCTTTCTCAGAGGAGCATAGCCTCCAGCCAACGAGAAAGCTTCAGATGATCTTAGTAGGGAGGCATGATGCATTTTACATTTTAGAAAGATCACGCTAGCAATAGTGGTTGATAGAGGGTAAACTCGGGGTGATGATACTAATAGATTTATAATCATCAATTTGGGGCTCATTAACCATATTTGGTAGATGTTTTGAGATGATGAGTATTTTGTTTTTAGCATACAAACCAGCTTTCCCAAGTGCTGTAGTATTTTACACAGAACCACAAGAGATAATATACAAATCATCAGGCTGAAGCCCTTTACCACTTGACATCACCCTATCCTGAAGGATTTATATTCTTCTTCCATTCAGACCTCCCATTCCAGTCAAGCTCATCTCTTCCCCCAAATTCAAGAGCTGACATAATTTATCCTCACAGTCTCAGAAAGGTCTGTCCCTCCTAATCTGCCAAGTCATGTTTCTTCCTGTCTTATCATGTTTTTTAAGCAAACAGTTCTTACAAAGCTCTGTGCCAGGTGCTACAGAATGGATGGGAAAATATATATGAAAGATATGTTATTGTTGTTGTTGTTGTTTTATGTAGCTTATAATGTAGTGACTTTGATAAAACTATATACTCAAATACAAACCAAGTGTGATAGGTACTCTGTAAGGACTGGTGTTAACTGACCCTCTCAAAGGTGACCCAGGAAGGCTTTGTTGTAGACTAGTCATTACAGCTATGTCTTTGAGATGGTGAAGAATTCAGCAAGATGTGAGAAGGTGATTTTCTTGGTGAAGGAATAAACATAGGTAGAGAGGCAGAAAATTACAAGAAACAGTTGAGAAACGGAGATTAATTAGGTTAGTCTGGTACAATGTTTGGAGCGAAAAACACTGGGAAACAAATAGAGACATTGGTGCTACCAAGGTGCATATGGACAAGAACTGTTAACTTTTGTAGAACCATTGGAAGTTTATTAGTAGAAAAGTGGAGATATCTTTGAATTTCATAATAGAAAAGGCCTTTGAGATCATATAGTTACACCAGTGCATTTTTTGTTTTGTTTTGTTTTTGGGTGAGAAGCTAAAACCTCACAGGGGTGGACACAACACATTCAGGGTCATAGAGCTGGTTTTTGACTGCACAGGGACCCAACTGTGCTATTGACTCAGCCACATTGCCGGTCAAACTCTTCAGCTGCTCAACTCCAAAAAGGCCTGTCTTCATGATAATCTGTCTAAATCTAGTTTTCTGTCCTTATCACCCCCAGGCACTAACATCTGTGTGATTACATTATATAAGCGTGAGTGTGTAGTGTAGGTAATAAAGCAGTGTTCACTTCTACATGAACAAAAATTACATGTGTCTGCATGCAAGTACTTTTCTTGCTTTCAGACTTGGGTTATAAATTGTTCTGGGCAAGTACGAAGCCCTCCCTTTGTGAATTTCCCCACCTAGCATGCCTGCAATGTATTAAAAGGATGGTCACTCACCAGAAAAGAATGCCAGAGGTGAACGTTTTAACCAGGATTGTCATGTTAATAGATGTTACATATAAGACAAGTAGATAGAGCTGGTCCACCACCCATCTGTCAGTCTGTCATACCGTGGTGACTAACGTGTTACTACGATGCTGCAAGCTATGTCACTGGTATTTCAAATACTAGCAGGATCACCCATGGTGGACAGGTTTCAGCAGTTTCTGACTAAGACAGACTAGGAAAAATGGACTGGTGGTATACTTCCAAAAATTAGCCAATGAAAACCCTATGGATCACAATAGAATTTTGCCCAATACAGTGCTAGAAGATAAGGCTCTTGGGCTAGAAGGCACTCGAAATACACAATGGCTGCAACAATGTGCTCGAGCTTTCCAGTGATTGTGAAGATGGCACAAGACCTAGCTGCATTTCATTCTGTTGTATGTGGAGTCTCTGTGAACTGCAGCCAAGGCAACAGCAGCTAATAACAACAATGATAGGTGGTCGCTGCTGGTTGCTATAACCATCATAAATGAAATGCTACTGTGATCCTGTTCCATAGCTCTGCTTCTTTCTGCATTGTTATCTGGAGATAGAGTTGCAGGAGGGCAGACCAGGCAGAGCCTGTGTGTGTGTGTGTGTGTGTGTGTGTGTGGCTGTTGGAAGCTTGGGCCTATAGTACATTTACTCATAAACCACTGAGGATTAGCCTCTCCATTCCTCAGGCTCCCTTTGCAAACATAGTGCTGAGCATGTCCCAGGGCCTGAGCTCAGAAAGCAAATGGAAGCTTTAGCAACATTTAGGCAAGATTTTATAAACTGGACAAACCCACCCTTCCTTATTTTTTTTTCCCCCCTTGCTTCTACAAGGTGTTCATGGCCGCAAAGGAAAAGCGTATCCTTTGGTAGCCATTTTTCCTCCAAAACTTATCTTTTCCTCCTCTCAGAAGCCGTCTTGGCTGCCTGCATCATGCTATTCACAGCCTGCCGGCTTCTTAACACCCAAATAAGGTAATAGTTAGAAATAACAATTGAAGAGGCTTCTTCTTTTTAATGAACAGTAGACCTTGTTCCATTAAAAATACAGCCCTACTCTGAACCATTGCAGAAACTTTTTTTGATGTTTGAAAAGAAATGTCAGTGACTGTGAGGGGGTCAGGGCAGGCAGTGCTCTCTGATGTTGATCTTAATTATTTTTACTTCATGATCCCTGTACCTCTGCTTCTAGCTGAGGCAGAAACGTGAAATGCCATAAAATAACCCTCTCTCGAAGTATATTTGGCCTGACAGGAAACAGGAAATACCAGAAAAGATCACAAGAAAAGCTGTAATCATAAGATTTCTAGCCTAATTCTTTTGACGTCAGCAGTTTAGATAAGTCAGATAAGCAATTACAAGCATCCGTGAGCTCTGGAGTGCCAATCCAAATATCCAAAATGCATCTTCAACCCTTTTGAACTCTCCCATTGTTGTTTAGCTCCTGCTCTTCTCTCTTTCCCACAAGAAGCATATCCAGAAATTGTGAATTATGGATATACCGTCAACATTAAGGTATTCAAAGACGTTACACAGAACTTCTAAAGTGGTCCTATAGCCAATTCAGCTTGCTTGCTGCGTTAAAAACCCTGGATAAATCTGACTGTTTCTAAGACATAGGAAAACTAAGTCTGGTTCATCTCAAGAGGAGTTTGCTTCCTAACGTTTAACTTTTCCAAGATTGGCAACGAAGCTATGGCTTTGTAATGTTTTGGAGAGTATGCTAAACGATATATTACCCTATCCAAAATGTTCACTAATTCCAAGCATTGTTATTATCACCCTTCCTTGGCCACCACCACCTCCATTGTCCACTACCACAAAATATTTATGACTTGGTTAGATAGAAATGCCATGGCAGGTATGCTTCCCTCTGTGAGGTGTTCATAACTTCAGAAGCAACACTATGGAACTCAGCTGTTATTTAATAAGCAGAGGCACATGCATAGGCTCTTCAGTGAATGAGATAAGCACTTAAATCAAGATTTAAATAGCTATTGCAAGTAAATTAAAATTAAAAAGGTTAAGATAAGAACTTACACAACACCTATGTGATTCCACCACCACCTATCCGTCAATCTGTCATACTGTGGTGGTTTGCATGTTGCTATGATGCTGGAAGCTATACCTCTGATATTTCAAATATAGTAGGGTCAACCATGGTAGACAGGTTTCAGCAGGGCTTCCTGACTAGGAAGAAAGGCCTGGTAATCTCCTTCTGAAAATTAGTCAGTGAGACCCTACGGATCACAACAGAAGATTGTCTGATATAGTGCTGGAAGATGAGCCCCCTAGGTTGGAAGTCACTCAAATTACACAGTGGCCGCAACAATGGACTTGAGCGTACCAATGACTGTGAAGATGGCGCAGGACCAGGCAGTGCTTCTTTCTGTTGTACATGGGGTCGTCATGAGTTGGAGCCAACTTGACAGCAACTACCAACAACAACAACCTGTGTCCAAAGAAGATTTATCAGTTTATAAGATGTTTATAATAAAATATAAGTACAAAAAGACCTAAAACCGTTCTGTCAGGATGACAGACAAAAACCAAATAGCAAAGCAGGAGGGAGAGAAAGCAATCATGTGAAGTAATTGAGCAAAACTCAGGTCTGAACTTCCTAGCAGACAGGGCAAAGGGGAAGCATAACGGGTTCCAGCACTCATTATCTCCAGGAAGATTTGCGAGGAAGAAAAATGTTTTTCCTGGCCCTAGGCTCGTGGAACAACTGTTGATGAGGTCATTATCTGAGTTGTTCTGTGTATGATAATGGAGGATGTCGTCTGGAGGAGATTAAGCAGACATGCAGAGGAGTGCCACCCCAGGAGAGTGTTGCAGACACTCTCAGTGAAAGATGGTTCCGTAGAGACCATTCAATGGGGAGCCAAAGTGAGGTGGCCCCAGCTTGTGGCTTTCAGGTGGTCTAACATAACAACGGTCAGGAACAGGTACATAACTGTGGGGAGAGAGAATGGGAGAGTGTAGGGAGATGCAAGTCTCAGCCACAAGTTCAGCGCTTGTATGAAGTTAGGTTACTGCCACCTGGAAGTTCTAACTCATACAGTTCTACTAATCACATAATGGGCATCCCTTTAAAAATTATAATCTTTAAATTGGGAAGAGTAATATTGAGAAACAAATGCCTCCTCTTAAATGGAGGAAATGTTTGTTTTATATTTGCTTATGGTATGTGCCAGGCATTTGGAAAACTAAATTATAGTCCTCTGCTCTAATCATATACATATTAGTAAGGTGTTTTAATGAATTCATAGGTGAATCTTGACTCTTTACTTGGCTCTTTATCTGGAACTCTTTACATGAAGAACCAGAACAAAGTCCTTTACTTCACTGGTATCATCTCAGTTTATGAACGCATGCAGGCACTCAGAAAATGCATGTTGTATTAAAAGTTCAGAGTGAATATTTGAATGTATTTTTTTCACTTTATTTGAACCCATTCTCCACGCTTTGAACCCATTCCTCACACTTTGCCTAACATTCTGCTCAGTGAAAATCCTCTTCATTTTCAAAGGATTCAGAAAAATTGGAAAGAAGATATGTGTTTAGATTAAAAGGTAACTGTTAGATTCAAGGAAACACAGTAAGTACAAAAATAACAAGTGAATGTATTCCCATTCAATACAAAAGTAATAAGCCGCTGGGTGGTAAGTATATTGAGAGCTGCAATGTAGACATCTTCTCCATGGCTGCCCTAAGGCCACATCCAAATAAAAGTAGAGAGGAGGGTTACCTGGATGCCATCAGATGGTGTTCTTCCTAAAGAACAGGTTAATGGCAGAAAGAGAAAACAAGACTAATGTTTTGTCTAAGTGTAATATACTGGACTTATATCTTGCAAGATAAGGAAGGGGAGAATGGAAGACCAAACGATGAGAGGAAGTACAATCGGCCAGATTAACTCTTGCTTTCTAAAAAAGGCCAAAAAAGATAACAGTAGAGCTCAGAAGGGAAAAAGAAAGCTTGCCAATGATGCCAATGGTCGCACAGACGCTGAGGGGAAGCGGGGAAAGAGGAGGAGGAGTCTGGATGGCACTGGAAAGACTGGTTACAGACTGTATCACTTAACTACTTACAGCTGAGCTGCTCCTTGCCCTCACAGCTCACCAAGGTCAGGGGGAGCCATTAACTATCAACATGTGTTGTGCATTTATATCATCAGTCCTTCCCACACTAACCAAGTTGAATAGCCTTGCCTTTGAATTGGAAACCAACCTTCTATTAAAGGCCAACCAAGATGCATAGAGACACAGGTGTGCTGTTTGCTTACTATTGTAAGATGACTTTGAATCTGGTTAATTTTCTTTAAAGCTTTCTGGGGCCACCGTAAGAAGTGGTTGGGTTCTTTTCTTTTTCTCTGGTGGTGGTTGTTTGCTGTTGGCTTGCAAAGTTGAAAAGTTGGAGGAAATAAACAGCTTCTGCACTTTTCCAAAAGCCTTATATTCGGGGCTCCTTTGGAAATAAATACTTCTTTTCAGGGTTTAGGGTTTCTGGTTTTTTGGTTTTTTAATCCTATTCTATGAGTCAGAATCAACTCGAAGGCAACTAACAACAACAACTTTCCCCTCTAGCCCTATCATTCGGGGTATTTCTCTTTTATTAATTATCATGGTTCAAAGATGGGCTCTGGAACCAGATTTCATCTTTACTAAACTCTTAGGACTTCAGTGCTCTCATCTGTTAAGTAGAAATAACAATAGTAACTGCATTGTGGCACCACTGGGAGGGTTAAATCAGATAATCCATATAAAGGACTTAGCACACTGCTAGTAGATAGTAAGTGCTCTGTAAGTGCTAATGATTATTATCCCACACTATTCTTATTTCTAATAATTACCAAGAATTGTCAAGCTGTCTTTCTAGCTTATCCTTGAATAGCAGGGAGTACTTCTCAATTCACATTGCCTCAGCCAAGCTTCATTATTCTGAGTCATAAGTAAAGTTGGAAGAAAAGTCATAGGACAGAATTTTGACTTCATTATATTTGCAATTCCAGTGTTACAGTCTTCAAAGTACCCTTTAATTTTAATTTTTATCATACTTTCACCCACTTTGCATGGATGTGAACACTGTAAGCCTAATATCTCTAATCATGTTGTTGTTGGGGTTGTTAGGTGCCACTGAATCAGTTTCGACCCATAGCAACCCCACGTGCCCTATAGGGATTTCTAGAAAGACCACCAGGTCTTTCTTGAGCGGAGCTGCTGGGTAGGTTCCAACCACCAAACTTTACGTTAGCAGCCAAGGGCTTAACCACTGTACCACCAGGCTTCCTTCATCTCTAATCATACAATTGCCAAAATGTTCTGATTAATTTAGGGTGGGAATATGGAGTTTAAGGTTTGGTTGGATCAAATTACATGTAAAAGTAATTTTCTAAAATTATGTTGAATTTGCCAGCACTTGGCTGTCAACTTGGAGTCCCTGGATAGCGCAAACAGTTAATGAGCTCAACTGCTAACCAAAAGATTGGAGGTTCGAGTCCACCTAGAGATGCCTCAGAAGAAAGGCCTGGTGATCTATTTCCAAAGAATCTGCCATTGAAAACCCTATAGAGCAGAGTTCTACTTTAACATGTGGAGTTGCCATGAAAAGAAAGCAATTTGAAAGCAACTGGTTGTTTTTGGGTTTGATTGTCACCTAAATCCTTGTGTTATGAAAGGCTTATGTTCCCATTTTTGGGTAGTCACTTATTCACGATACAAATGGCCAGTTAAAGTCAAAAACCTATGTAATCACAAAGACTTTTTTACTCATATCTAGTCTCTAGATTATCATTTTGTTGGGATAACATCTGCTTAAGACTTATTAATACAGTAAAGGAATTCATAATATGCTGCCATGAGAATTCCAGCCACGGCTTTTTAGGAATCAAGATTGATCACTCCTGACAAACAGCAGACCTTTTCAAACCACCACAGGGGGAGAAACTTCTCAGAAACCAAGGGTTTTATAAGGAAATCAGCATAATACCTCATTTCCTAATGAAACTGGCAGGGGTCAGTGTCTTCTAGTTAGGTTTAAGGAAAACCATTAGATTTCCTCATGAGATTTCAGAATTTGGATGATCTTCAAATGGAGATAAAGGACACCCTGAAAACATACATCTGCCCACCCAAAAATGTCCAAAGAAACCTGAAAACATTCCAAACTACCCGCGTGTTAGATGAACAAAGACTGTGCCCTTCTTCCACCTCCAAAGTGTTATTTCCTGAGCACTGAGCAGCAAGGTAGAAATAACAATCTAAGGGAATGAAGAAAAAGAATACCTGGTTAATTGCTTTCAGGGAGATAAGACTAGTGAAAATTACCCCAATTGGAGATTTACTACTCATTAGCAGCCCTAGTTTATGAAATTCCAAAGCTTTATGCAATGATAAATCCAGGTCTTTGTACTGCATTTCTTATCAATTCAGGTTTTGGTTGGTATCTGGCTATGCTGTAACACATGTGGAGTTGGGAAAGATGATAGGAAGGGGAAGAGGAAGGAGGGATTTTATTCAGTGGTTTTTTTTACAGAATTCAGGGGAAAATATCCTATACTATGTTCATTTAAGGAACCCTGGCTGTGCAATGGTTAAGTACTCAGCTGCTAACCAAAAGGAATGCAGTTTGAACCCAGGAGAAAAGATCTGGAAATTCAACAACACCCAGCAACAGTAACATGTCCAACCAAACCCAAACCCACTGCCACTGAGTTGATTCTAACTTAGAATGACCCAATAGGACAGAGCAGAACTGCCCATAGAGTTTCTAAGGCTATAAATCTTTATGGAAACAGACTGCCACATCTTTCTCCCGCAGAGCAGCTGGTAGATTCGAACCATCGACCTTTTGGTTAGTAACCGAGTATTTTAACCACCGTGCCAATAGGGCTCCAACAACATGTCCATTTAGCGTAAATGACTAGTAAATCAAAAGGAATTCCATGGAGAAGAAAACTGATTTGGGGTAAAAAGGACTTTATATAAGGAATAGTTTAATAGGAAGTAAAGCTTTTAAGTTCTGCTGTGACAATATCAGTAGGATATGGAAGTCAGCAGCTAAATATACATAATCCACTCTTTGGATGCATGATTTATGAATGAGCCACTCTGAATAGTTGTTCCCCAAGAACAGTGTTGACATGTCACAGATGACCTGTGTTTTGGATTGGGGTGGTCTCACAGCCACTTGACAGAGGAGGAGTTAAAAGTGACTTGTTTCTGAGGCAGAGAGAAGGTGGAAGAGTGAATGCAGACTCCGTCCCTGGCTCCGACTTCTCCATCGTTCCTCCATGCAATTATACAGAATTAATCAAATCCCTGGACATAGAATCAAAAGGCACCTTCCTACTTGCTATGCAGATGTAAACTTTCCTTCTCTGTCTGCACCAGAAGCCAGCCAAGCTGCAGGCCAGGGAGATCTGAGCCATGATGGAACCACTCCAGGAAGGCACAGACACTTGAAACAGAGCCCACATTTGATTTAAGCTCAGAATGGCAACTTTGACAAGTGGGGGGAAGGCGCGGGGAAGGGGGAGTAGCTTTGCTACATTTGCGCGGGAAAAGCCTAGAAACTTGACATACGTTTTCTAAGTTTCAATTAAGTAAACCGTAAGAGCATAGTGACTGCTTGAGTACTATCCTAAAGTCCACTTGATTAATCCTCCAAAATCATGCCATTCAGTTTTCATGACTATTTCACATTCAAGATCTTAGCTTGTATCTCCTCACAGTTGAATAAATGATCTGCTTCCATAAATAAAAGGCTGATTATCCCACATCTTAATTAAGAAAATGGCGATGATGATTTTAGGAACATTGAACATCACCTTTCAGAAAGTGCTTGCAATAAATTGGTCATTCTTCATCCACCTGGTGTTTATTGACCATGCCAAGCTCAGAGACGGATATGAAGTACACCAATTACAACTGAGAATTTACGATCCAGTTTGGAATTGAAGGACCGATTAAGAAACAATTCAAACCCTTGTGTTCTAATGTCGAATATTAGTCCGAAAAGTTAGTCAGAAAACATATACATCAGAATCAAAATGGATGATTATTTTAAACCTAGCTGATAATAATGAACATCTACCTTATCACTCCCTTCTCCTTAGCTAATTGCCGTTTCGCAGCGCTTTTTTCCCTGAATGAGGATTATTTCTAAACCTGTATCATCATCGCAGACCTTCACCCTCCTGCCGCTGATCTTGATGGGGTGAGGGAGTGGCTCTTTTTGCTGCCATTTGATTTGTGTCACTTTTCCTCCCGCTGTGTTTTCTTCTTCAGCTCTGTCTCCCTGCCCTCTCTCCTTCACTGCCCACTTGAAGAAAATTCGATATATTAAAACTCGTATTTATAAATAAATAGCCAAATGATTATAGATACCGGCTTTACAGAAGAAACATGCAAACCAGAAGCTAAAATCATTTGATTAGCAGAAAAACTACAATAGATCAAAGTGTAAATTATAAGAAAGCCTAGATTATGGTAGTATAAACACATTTATTATAATAAATGCCGTAAAATCACAATTTAGAGCATACAAAGAGCTTTCATGTTCACGTTACTTCCTTTAATCCTCACAGCAACCCAACAAGGTAGATACGGAGTTATTACTCCGTTTTACAAATGCGGAGATTGAGAGTTCAAATAATAGCTAGTAATAGCTTACGACTAGTAAAAGATTAAACGAGAAGGCTTCACACAATGCCTGCCACTGAGTATGTGCTCAGTAAATTCCAGCTTTTATCTATGTGATAGAACTGATATTTTATTCCTCTGAGTCCAAGTCTAAGGGATTCTTTTCACTTTATATATATCCTTTGAAACATTCTGCTTCTAAAAAAAAAAAAAATTCTTTGAGTTGTTTTGGTTGTTCTTTCAGGGCAAATCACAGTAGGAGGATTGTCATACTGTTTCCTAATTCATTGTGTTGTGCGTGGTGATTGTCACATAACAGATGCTCAAAAATTATTTGTTGACTGCATGAATGTAAATGAATGTGCCTTAGTTATCCGCAAATGGATGGCTTCAACAAACGGAAGTTTATTCTCTCACAGTCTAATAGGCTAGAAGTCCAAACTCAGGTCAGCTTCAGGAGAAGGCTTTCTCTCCCTGTCAACTCTGGAGGAAGGTCGTTGTCATCAGTCTTCCCCTGGACTAGGAGCTTCCCAGTGCAGGGACCCCAGGTCTAAAGGAGGCACTCTTCTCCTGGCACTACTTTTTTGGTGGTATGGGGTCCCCCATGTCTCTCTGCTCTCTTCTCTTTTATATCTCAAAAGAGATTGACTTAAAACACAATCTAATCTTGTAAATTGAGTCCTGCCTCATTAACATAACTGCCACTAATCCCACATCATTAACATATAGAGGTAGGATTTACAATACAAAAGAAAATCACGTCAGATGACAAAATGGTGGACAATCACACAACACTGAGATCATGGACTACCCAAGTTGACACACGTTTTTGGGGGACACAATTCAATCTATGACAGAATGAAATAAACACTGTGAATCGACTGCCACCCGGTCTTTTGTTTTACTCTTAAGTGAATTCAGTTCTCAGCCAGCAGCATAACAAACGGCTTTGTTTCCAAATCAATCAACATTAATGTCGAAGGCACTGTGTGCAGGAGATTCTAATCAGAGACTGAAAAATTCTGCACCAATTCGAGATAGTGGTATTGGGTGGAGAGACCTGAGGACTAGTCTGGGATCCAGGAATTCTAGTCTCTGTTTCCACTGGCTTTGGGTAATTAACTTAACCTTTAATGACTCATTTTCCCCTCTTCCTCCCTCATATAGGCATTAAGGATAGCATTGCCTGCCAAATACAAAAGTCAAAGAGATGTTGAAAGAATCGGGACAAGCATATCTCTCAAATGCTTTCAGCTACTTAGCAGTCCTCCACACAGTCCATATGCGAAGGGTTCAAAGTCAGCCACCCAGAGGGTAAATCCAAACCAAAAAACTTGTTACTGTCAAGTCAATTCCAACTCACAGCAACGCTATGCAGGGACGCACTACCCAATAAGCAAGGTACACACAGTCTTACTTGTACTTACTTACTAATCTGCAGTGCACAATTTCACCTGTTTTTCACTGCATGTGAAATTGTGCACTCTAGGTTAGTAAATTAGTACAAGTAAGCCCGTGCTGTGTCACTTATTGTAAGCCAGTGCATACCGCGCTTACTGGTTAATCACCCCTGCCTATAGGACAGAGTAGAACTGCCCCATAGGGTTTCCAAGGCTATAAATCTTTACAGAGGCAGATTGCCATATCTTTCTCCCACGGAGTAACTGGTGGGTTCAAACCACCCTTTCAGTGAGCAGCCAAGTGCTTAACCGTAATGCCACCAGGGCTCCAAAGGGTAAAATCCATCAAATCCATTTATCAAACATCTCATGAGCATCTACTCCATGCTAAGCATTATGCCAGGCCCTGGAGTGTACAAAGATGACTAAGATACTACGGGGTGATTATTGAGAGTGCAACAAACATACCCAGGTTTGAATCCTAGTCTATTGATGATCACATATACTATTCTGGACAATATTTAACTTCTCAGAACCTCAGTCTTCTCATTTATAAGTTAGCACACTTCCTGGTACGTTGCCAGAACTCCAACATGGTAGACGTTAGCATTACTGTACCTTCCCTCAAGGAGCTTACAGTCTAGTGAGAAGATAGGCATGGAAATAATTAAAATATTGTGTGATGCTGCTATGATGAAGTAATGGGCAAGGGGCTATGAGAACACTGAGTGGATGCCCAACACATCTGAGGGTACATAGTGGTTACGGACTATGTGCAATCATCACAGCAACCCTTGTGAGGTAAATACTAATTATCGTCTTCCTTTTGTGGGAAGAAAATCAAGGTACTAAGTTTAGGATAGTTGTCTAAGGCCACACAGCTAGTAAGTGACAGAGGTGGAAACTAAACTCACATTTGTCATCTGAAGAACCCATACTATTAGCCAGTGTGACACACAGCCTCTTTTCATGGAAGTTTCCGGAGGATCAGCAGAGTTGCCAAGTAAACAAGATGGAGGAAGACCATTTCAGGCAGGGGGAATAGCAGCTCTGGGGTCCTGAAAGAGCCTCTTCCCTCCTGCCACTCCATCCTCTCCAACCACCTATGCCTAATTAGGCTCTGACCCAACTAAAAGTTCAAATGTCTCTCTACAGTGGATTCAAAGTAGTTTCCAAGGCCCCAGATTGAATGAAATGCTGAGCTTGCCCAAGGCACACGCTAGAATCTCCCTATTGATTCCACACCATCCCAGATTCATGTAGGGCAGGGTGGATGAGGAGGGGAAGCCAGGGGAGCAAAGACTGATAACACTTACCTGAATTTAGATTGAATATCCTGTTGCTATTCTAGATTCTCAAGACCTTAGTATGGGTTTGAATCCTCAGAACTGTGGCAGATTGAGAGACAATAATTAAGAAGGGAAAGAACTTTTAATCTAATATTGGCTATACCCTTGGTCAAGTTGCTCTGTAAAATGGTATTAGTAACTAATCACCCTGCCTACAAAAATAAGGTTCTATAAGAGGCAATGTAAGTGAAAATGAATTTTAAGTAAATACAAGGAAATAATAACTCAAGGGCTTGCAAAATTGTAGCCAGTGGCCTGGAAGAGTAAGCAGAGTTTACCTGAGTTAACAGCATATGATTAACCCAGGCACATGAAAAATCTGGCACAATTGCTGATAAAGCTCATAGATACTACTTTAGAATTATGATTGGATATGTTGAGATTAATGATAAACCACAAATATCTCACAGAATCAAAGGTCTGTACATCATTTAATGTTTTCCCCCTCCACATCCTCCTCTCCATTTCACCCACAACCAGGTAAGCCAGGGCCTCATTATTTCACAGGTAGACTACTGCAGTAGTCCACTCTGCGGAGTCCTTGTTTTCAACATGACCTAAAAAGGAGTTTATCCTAAACGTGGGTTGCTGTTTCCAATGCATAGCTCTGATTATGCCATTCTCCTCAAAATCTTTTCGTGGCTCCCACTAACTGGGCTCTCAAGGCAAACCATGAGCTGCCCCCTATTACTTTCCACTTCTCTGCCCCGCTTTCCCTATGCACCAACAAAACAGAACAGCTTGTGTTTCACATACTTACTGTTATTTCCCACCTCTGACCACTCACTCATAGTTGTCTCTTTTAGATATCCACACCTTGTCCCCAACCCTTGAATTTCCAGATTCCCTTCTCCCTCAAGATTCAGCCTAATTACCACCCTCCTGAAGCCTTCCCTAAGATCTCTGGGTGGTGCAAATAGTTTTTGCTCGAACACTAACCTAAGGTTGGTGGTTCGAGCCCACTCAGCAGCACCACAGAAGAAAGGCCTGGCAATCTGCTTCCACAAAGATGACAGCCAAAAAACCCTATGAAGCAGTTCTAGGCTGTAAGATGCGATGTTGCCATGAGTTGGACTGCAACAGTTTTTGTTTTGTTTTTTTAAGCGTCCCCTAATTTCCCAGTAATAAAGATGTTTCCCGCTCCTCTGTAACTCATAGCACCTATTTCTTACCTTCTAGCTGGTGCTGTAGTTATTATTATATTTTCCATATCTCACTGGCTACTTAATAAATTTCCCACCACCACTCATTTGCCCAGGCTAAGGTAGGTACTCATTACAATTTATTTAATTAATAATATTGAATGAAGAATATAATTTTTAATACAATCTATGAAATGTCATCTAGTTTAAGATGCTGTTAACTTGGTGATGAAATTATCAAAATATTCACGACTTCTTAATCAAACAGCTGTTAACTCTGGGACTTGTTTTAGTCTACAACAGAAGGCTATGAGTTGCCAAAACTTTTTGTGAAACCGTAACTGTATTAACATTGCAGCCATAAAGGAATACTAAAAACAGATCAAAAATGCTTTAAAAGAAGAAAAACAAACCTAATTACCTTATAATTATTTTCTCTATGTGCACAAGGAGCCAAAAATCACCAAACAGTAGGCAAAAAAAAAAAAAATCAGTTTTCTATCTCATAAATACAAAAGTTACCCACCTGCTCCTCTGTTGGTGACAAGTTCATTGAATGTCAGGCTGGGGACAAGTTGCTCAAAAGGAGTCAGCAACAAGGCCACTGAGGCAGTTCCCCATTCCCTCAAATATGAAGTCTTAAGGAGATCGTTCTTCTCTTTAAGCTTTGAGTTTCTCAAGTTGAGTCCTATTTGGTCCCTTTCTTGGTCCTGACCCCTTTCTCAGCTGCCTCATATAGTTATCTCCATCTACATGTCTGGAAACTTCACCAAGAACTATATAATGGAGGTAGGATAATCAGCTCTATTTATTTCCCTTCCTTTTAAAAGTGAGTCAATCCAAACAGCCCATAAAGCAGTTTTCACTGTCTTTAGCTTAATTGTCCCTCTTTCTGGAATGCCTTTCCTGATGTTCTTGATAAGTTAGGCCCCCTAATAGATGCTCCTATTGTACCCTTCATTCTCCTTTACAGCATTTGCAATATATGTTTAATGTCTGGTTTTCCCCAAAACACTGTAAGTCCCTAAAAGCAGAAACACTATTTGTCACTGCTTTATGCCTCATACGCGTAGGAGATGCTTAATTAATATTTGTTGTGAATGAATGAATAAACAAATGCAAGTAACACAGAGAGTCCAGTGATTTGTAGGACTAAAAATGTTTGTGTGTGTGCAACTACATTTATGTTGTGGTTTCGTTACTTGCCATCAAGTTAGTTCCAACTCAGGATGACCTTACGCATAACAAAACGAAACATTGCCCGGTTCTGCACCATCTTTATGATTCTTGGTGTATTTGAGTCTGTGGTTGCAGCTACTGTGTAGTGCCTTCCAGCCCAGGGGGCTCATCTTCCAGCAGTATATCAGGCAATATTCTGTCATGATCCACAGGGTTTTCATTGGCTAATTTTCAGATGTAGATCACCAGGCCTTTCTTCCTAGTCTATTTTAGTCTGGAAGCTCTGCTTAAACCTGTCTACCATGGTGGCATAACTTTCAGCATTATAGCCACATGCAAGCCACCACAGTAAGACAAACCGACAGATTGGTGGTGGAACTACTTTCATACCTAGCCGTTAAAAACCACCTGTAGCCCAAGTACCACATAGCACAATTTCACGTGTGCTGAAGGTCAGGGGAGGAGACACCTACTTGGGGATGCTGCTGAAACCTGGGCTTGGGGGGCGTTTCTCAGTTTGGTTTCAAGATGTCATCCAGTCGTGTTAATAGCCATTTCTCCTACACAATTATTTACAAATAACCTTACCAAATTAAATCTTTGTTTTACAAAATTACCTTTGTGGCTAAGTGGCAGGAGTAGAATTGTATGAAAAACTGAAATCGCTGTCCTTTTACTCTAGTATAAGAAGTCATGCTAATGCTTATGAGTGTCGTGCTAATTTAAAAAGAGACCATTGGCCTGGATTTGGCTTTTTTATAAAGTCATTGCTTCTGTTGAAATTAATGTTGCGCAGTGGTTAAGTGCTACGGCTATTAACCAAAAGGTCAGCAGTTCAAATCCACCAGCCGCTCCTTGGAAACCCTATGGGGCAGTTCTACTCTGTCCTATAGGGTCACTATAAGTTGGAATCGACTTGACAACAAGTTTTTTTGGTGGTGGTCTGAGAAAATCAGGGAGGCTTCTACCAGCATCCAACTTAATCCCAGGGTGCCAGGAACATTGCTACATTAACTCCAGTTGAGGAAGCACTGCGGGATTCTGTTCAGAATGTCCCGCCCCTCCCGTGTACCCTGAGGTCCTAGGGGTTGCCTGCCAAAAGGAACAAACCAAACCAAAACAGAAAACAAGAAATCTAGGTGCACAATTGTATATTAAATTATATCATTAAAATGTATAATTAAGTCTGTTAGGTTAGGTCAAACAGTAGTTAGGTTGTGTTTTCATCTAAATATTTTATTCTGAAAAAAAAAATGTGAAGCAGAGAAAGTATGATAGGCATAAATTTGAGAAAATATCTGTTTTCCAGAATAGCAGATGTTTTTGTAAAATTAATATTCCAGATTTTCTGCACTGAGGTATGTTCTTTATTAGTTTTATTATAGCAATAATATGAAATAGTATTTCCTAGTAAAATTTTCAGAGTTCTGCTTGGTGGTTTCCAATCAAGACTTCATCCAAGCTCCTCACATTCCAATGATTTCCATAAAGTGTTTCTTTTTCTTTTTTCTTAAATTTTATCCAGGCATGTCGGTATGTGGCTTTTGCCTTATTTTTAGTCAGTCTGCCTTAGAGAGTCAGCAGCAATCCAGAAGGAGGGCCTCTTGTACCTTATTGACACAAACATCTCCAGAGGGGGAGCAAGGCAACACAGTGACCTCATTTCCATACCACAGCAGAGTGGGAGTTTCAGCCATGATTTTATCCTTACAACGGGGAAATTTGTCTCCTCAAAACTAACTCGATGAGCCCTGAGAGCAAATGTACACTCTTTATTCCTTGTTTGCTTCTCTCAGATTGGTTTGTTCCTTTAGGAAGGTAATATGTACAGTCTCAAATTATATGGCAAAGGTGGGATGATTCTGAACTAAATCCTGAACAGAAATGTAATGTTGTTGAGTAATATGTTCATTTACCAAGCTATATAGCATTTGTCTTAGTTATCTAGTGCTGCTATAACAGAAATACCACAAGTGAGTGGCTTTAACAAACGGAAATTTATTCTCTCACAGTCTAGTAGGCTAGAAGTCCGAATTCAGGGTGCCAGCTCGAGGGAAAGGCTTTCGATCTCTGTCGGCTCTGGGGGAAGGTCCTTGTCATCAATCTTCCCCTGGTCTAGGAGCTTCTCAACACGGGGACCCCTGGTCCAAAGGACGTACTCCACTCCCGGCGCCTTTCTTGAGAGCATGAGAACTCTCTCTGCTCACTCTTACTCCTTTATATCTCAAAAGAGATCGACTCAGCATATAACCTAATCCTGTAGATTGAGTCCTGCCTCATTAACATAACTGTCTCTAATCCTGCCTCATTAACGTCATAAAAATCAAAACCAAACCCACTGCTGTCTAGTCAATTCTGACTCATAACAACCCTATAGGACAGAGTAGAATTGCCCCATACGGTTTCCAAGGAGTGGTTGGTGGATTCAAACTGCCGACCTTTTGGTTAACAGCCAAGCACTTAACCACTGTGCAACCAGGGCTCCAAAATCAGATGATATAGGGGAGGCATCACTGGGAGTTGAACCCAGGATCTTCTGTTTGCTAGACAGGCTCTTTAACCAACTGATTTACAACACGTAGGATGACCACATCAGATCACAAAATGGAGGACAACCACAGACTACTGGGAATCATGGCCTAACCAATTTAGCATATATTTTGGGGGGACACAATTCAGTCCATGACAGCATCCATAAATTATGAGAAATGCGAAACCCTTAAAGACTATGATACTTTTGATAGATTAATGGAATGGGCATGGCCCAGGCAACAAAATAAGAATAGCCATTCAGCTTTCACTATGCACAGATGTCTGTGTGGACAGATATCTAAAGTAAAAGAGAATTTTTTAGAAAATTGTCAGATATACAGCATATTCTGTTATAAAAAGTAACACAAAAAATACTCTAAAAAAAAAAAAAGTTGCACAATATCACTTAGCAACCGAAGCAGAAGAGATGGGGAGATAGAGCAAAAATCTGAAGCTAGAGAAATATGAAGTCTGGTTGCATCTTTGTCAATGACCTCTGAGTGTTTTGAACAACCACTTCTTATCTTTGTAAGAATACATTCATGCAATGGAAATAATGTCTTTTTCCTCATTGACAGGAATGTTCTGAGTAATGAGATTGCTATTGTTAGGTGCTGTCACACTCACAGCAACCCCATGTATAACAGAATGAAATATTTCCTAGTCCTGTGCCATCCTCACAATCATTGCTAAGTTTGAGCCCATCATTTCCACCACTGTGTCAATTTATCTTATTCAGGATCTTCCTCTTTTTCACTGACCCTCTATTTTACTAAGCATGATGTCCTTCTCCAGGGATTGGTCTCTCCTGATAAAGTGTCAAAAGTAAGCAAGATAAAGTCTCTCCATCCTTGCTTCTAAGGAGCTTTTCTGGCTGCACTTCCTCCAAGACAGATTTGTTCATTCTTTTGGCAGTCCATGATATATTCAATATTCTTTACCAACACCGTGATTCAAAGACATCAATTCTTCGGTCTTCCTTATTCATTGTCCCACTTTCGCATGCATATGAGGCGATTGAAAATACTATGGCTTGGGTCAGGCGCACTTTAGTCCTCAAACTGACATCTTTGCTTTAAATAGGTCTGTAATACAGCAGATTTGCTCAATGCATTGCGTCCTTCGATTGCTTCACTGCTGCTTCCATGGGCATTGGTTGTTGATTCAAGTACAATGAAATCTTTGACAGTTTCAATAGTTTCTCCGTTTATCATGATGTTGTTTATTGGTCCAGTTGTGAAGATTTTTGTTTTTGGAAAGAAAACCAAGACAAAATGAGGAGGAGAATGAAGAACACCAAAGACACAAGGAAAATACTAGCCCAAGAGACAGAAAGGGCCTCATAAACCAGAGACTCCCTCAGCCTCAGACCAGAAGAACTAGATTGTGCCCAGCTACCACCAATGACCGCCCTGACAGGGAACACAACAGAGAGTCCCTGATGGAGCAGGAGAAAAGCAGGGTGCAGAACTCAAATTCTAGTAAAAAGACCAGACATAATGGTCTGATTGAGACAAGAGAGGAGACATCGCCCCCGGGCTCTCTGTTAGCCCGGAAATGAGACCATTCCCAAAGCCAACTCTTCAGAAAAAGATTAGACTGGACTACGGGACATAAAATGATACTCTTGAAGAGACTGCTTCTTAGCTCAAGTAGATACATAAGACTAAATGGCAGCTCCTGTTTGGAAGTGAGATGAGAAGGCAGTGAGGGTCAAGGAGCTGGCTGAATGGACACGGGAAATCCAGGGTGGAAAGGAGGAGTGTGCTGTCACAGTATGGGGAGAGCAACCAGAGTCACATAGCAAGGTGTGTATAAATTTTTGTATGAGGAACTGACTTGAACTGTAAACTTTCACTTTAACCACAATTAAAAAAAAAGAATAAATAAATTGAAAATGTTAAAAAAAGATGAAGCAACTTTAAGCATTTTCATATTAACAGTTTACCCATTTTACTCCAGACTAAATAATCCCAATTCTAAGTAAGACCTCATTAAGTTTATTTCTTTCTCAGTTCTAACCATCAGCATTTGTTACTTTCCAATGCCCACTTTCACTCCCCCACTAGACTAATGCTCTTTGAAGAGCAGTACATTCAAAACCTAGCGTAGATATTTTTGATTGAAGTGAATTAATGAGAAGGGAATGGTGGTTAAATTATACAGAGGGCAGTCTAACGAAGACTTGAACAGCAACATATAAGGACTTCTCTGCACAAAGCAAAACTAGAATTAAGGTATTACAATTTTTCTAGGTTTTGTTTTGTTTTCCATTTCAACTGTCAAAGATGTGACTTAGGAGTCCGTGGGTGGCACAGATAGTTAATCTGTGGGCTATTAACCGAAAGGTTGGTGGTTTGAACCCACCCAGAGGGGCCTCAAAAGAAAGGCCTGGTGATATGCATCTGAAAGATCACAGCCTTGAAAACCTCGTGGAGCACATTTCTACTCGGCACATACGGGCTTGCCACGAGTCGAAACCGACTTCATGGCGACTAGCTTTTTTTTTAGATGTGATTTTGACCAGCATTTCATACTGATGTAGATGTGGTTTCAAATCCAAGCAAGGAAGGAGTTTTTCAAGTTGCTGGAAGTGAGCCGCCAAGTATTTCCCAGACATCGGGCCCTGTTTTTTCAACACCTTGTGGATCACTAATTGGACTTTGCATAATCTACCGCCAAATAGCAAGCATTCCTTTGAAATGAGTGGACCACACACTTCCCTTTCAGAGTCAATGAAAAGAGAAGGTCAGGAAGAGGAAAATCAGCAAACAATGATCTTCTAATTAATTTAGAAGGCACTGAATTTCTGGTTCTTGATTATCTTCAGGAGAGGAAAAATGGAAATGCAGTCCGAAAGGAGAGTTAGTGATTAATGTTTTAATCTTCAAAACAGTTCAGTTTTTAGCTGCTCACATCACATTAATCTACATAGCAAAGGAAAAGCAATTTTGAAATAGCTGTAAGATGTGCTCTCTATGACGTGGTAAAGACCGAGAAGCTGGCTGGAAAGAAGAAGCAGGCAGAGACAAGTCATGAGAGGGAAGGAAAATGCTCTCTGCACGGTGAATCGAACGGTAAGCCATGTGAAAGGCTGCACGTGACTGCACGTGTGTGTGTAAATATGGGCATGGGAGGCCACACTAGATCTAATCCCTGGAACAAAAAAAAAAAATAAAACCCATCGCCATGGAGTCAATTCTGACTCATGGTGACCCCATGTGTTACAGAATAAAACTTGCTCCATAAAGTTTTCTTGGTTGTAATCTTTACAGAATTAGATGGCCAGGCCTTTCTTCCACAGCATAGTTGGTTGGGTTAGAACTGCCAACCTTTAGGTTAGTAGTCGAGTGCAAAACATTTGCTCCACCCCATCCTAAAACCAAACCCATTGCCTTCAAGTTGATTCCGACTCGTAGTGACCCTATAGGACAGAGTAGAACTGCCCCACAGGGTTTCCAAGGAGCAGCTGGTAGATTCGAACCACTGATCTTTTGGTTAACAGCTGAACTCTTAACCACTGTGCCACCAGGGCTCCTTGTTCCACCTAGGTACCTCTAATTCCTAATCCATGGAGGAATTAGAGAATACTCAAAAGTGAGCATGTCCTCTGACAGAAAGTCATGGGGTTTTTTTCACTAAAATTCAATCATACAAATAGTTTAGAACTGATTCATGAATGCAGGAGTGGTATGAAAAAGAAGTGTCTTATATAAATGTGCAGAATTTTGAAGGCATTCAATAGTGAAATTAGTAATGTATTATCTATCTTACATGTTTTAAATTAATATCTAACCAATTAAATAAGCTCAGTCTTTTGAATAAAATGCTTTGAGTACTTTTGAAAACTTAGTTTTATAATATAAAATTATAAAATAAGAAAATGAAACTTTAAGTTTGGTTGGTCTTTAACTGCTGTGTAAAAATCACAATGAATTGGCTTGGTAAGAATATCACAAAAATAAAAGTAAATAATGAAGTCAGAATGGTAAATAATATACTGGCAGATTCGGTTAAAGGCATACAGGTTTTGAAAGTAATTTTAAACATCTAAGTCACCACTGAAGAAAATGTGTTATTCAAACAGCAAATCTGAGCTAAAATGAGCAAGAGAGAGCCCATAATTCAAAGAATATTACATTGATACATGTTGTTGTGTGCCATCGAGTTGATTTCAACTCATAGCAACTCTATAGGACAGAGCAGAACTGTCCCATAGGATTTCCAAGGCTGAAATCTTTATGCGAGCAGATTGCCAGATCTTTTCTTCCTGAAGAGCAGCTGGTGGGTTCAAGCCGCTGACCTTTCAGTTAGCAGCTGAGCGCTTAACCATTGTGCCACTACAGCTTATATATATATATATATAAAATTAGAAATCCACCCATAGGCAGACTTTTTCTAGGCATACAGTAAGTTGTAGGTAATTGTATTATCAGTCAAATATACTGCACTGTATTTTAAAGACTCAAAGGAGGAGCAAAATTTAAACCAATTTGAAGAAACAGCTACTTAAATTCAAAACCAGTTGATAAACATAACATTTGATGTGACACCTGGAGAAGTTTACTTAGAAGTGAATTGAATCCTTAAGTACCAACTGAACACAAGGAAAAGACCCCTCATGTCTGAATTCCCTTTAATTAGAATCAGGGTAGTATTAAAGCAAATTATTTATAGTTTCACAATGGGATCCAGGCAGAATACTTATTAATCGATGTGAACACCCACCTGATTTGCTTTGAGACTTATATATTTCTTATTTTATGTTATTATATTAATATGTGATTCACAAATAATTAGTATAACCAAGTATCAAGAATGACAATATTGTTCAATAAAAAAAAATTTAGGCATATCTTGATCTACATTTTATTTGAAAAGATCAGTAATTGATCCAGATGGGATAGCATTTTATATATTCATTCATGCCTTAATTAATTTAATAAAAAATACACACCGCATTTTTTTTTTTTTTGGTATACTTTTAAGCACTAAAAAACAAACTCCGATGATTTGGAATGCCACTTGTTGACATTTTTTTTAATTTGAAACATACTGACTTTTTTATTATCATCAAACTAAAATAGTATAATGGATCGATTTTGCTAAGTAATCATTTTTCTAACACTTAAGGATCAAATCAACAAATTCTAAAGTCAAGAGAAAACAAGTTCTTTAAGCTTCCATAGGAATGAAACCCAGACTCTCACCCAAAATGAACAATTGAAATTCCTGTTGAGGTTTAAAAAAAAAGTCTCCACCACCCCCTCAAATGTCCTACTTTTCATGCAGCTCAGCACTTCCAAACCGAGCCAGAATGAGGAGCCCTGAGATCCCTGTGGTCTGCTGTTTCCCAAGTATTCCAAACCCACGCCTGGACCATGAAGCTCCAGGAATCTCATCAGAAGCCTTGACCCCAGGAGGTTTCTAGTTAGATTTCCAAACCAGAGAGGTTTGGAAAAGATCACATTGAACCTTCGACCCACTCGTGATTCGCCCATCAGTCTTTCAGTTTCAGACACTCCCCTACAAGTACTCCTCTCACTATAGTGGCGTAGTTGAGTGTGCCATTTGCTCTGTAAGGAACTTGGCTGGGGCAGTCGAGATGATTCAGTTTAACAACCTAATAAATATTTTGAAAATAACCAATGAAAACAAAATTACAGAGACTGCCTTGCAGCCCAGCTACTGTAGTCTCTTCAGCCAACCTTAGCCTTCACCTCAGCATTGCACAATGTTTGGAATCAGTAAAGCATAAATAAGATTGGACAAGGGGAAAAGTACAATAAAATTTTTTAAAAGTGACACACATGCATATAGTAAATTTTAATTCCAAAATACTGGAACTTTTATTTTCAAAGTGCCAGAGAAGAGAACAGAGAGAAAGTTCAATCCACAATGATTACAGAGAAATTATCCTTCTCTGCACCTCTGTTTCTCATCAGGAAATGGTGTTAAGAATATATCATTTTAAGGATGGAATGAGATGAACCTATGAGGTTTAGAAGAGCCTTACACAATGCACAGCACTGTAAGAACTAAATATATGTTAGTTTCTTTCCTTGGTTTCCATTAACCTTCATTAATTCAGTCATTCCACAAAGATTTATTGAGCATCTATTATGTGCCAGGCACTATAATTGGTCTTGAATATACATTGGTGAACCAAACAAGTCTAATACCTGCTCTTATGGAAGCTATAATCTAATGAGAAAAACAGAAAATAAGCAAAGAGGGAGGGAAGAAAGGAGCGAGGGAGACAGATTGGAATTGTTGTAATTGTTATGATAGAAGTGAATGGGGTTCAGTGATAGGAGATGGTGGGGGGTACTTGATTAGATAGCTTCTGGCGATCTACTTCCAAAAGATCAGCCATTGAAAACCCTGTGGAGCACGATTGTACTGGGACATACATGGGGTTGCCATGAGTTGGAATTGACTCAACGGCAACTGGTTGCATTAGCTGATCCTTTATTTTGTTTCTTCATTTTTCTATTGATCTTACTAAAGAAAAAATAATGCTCTTCTAATAACTGTATTTTACCTTAATTAGTTTCAACACAGAGTTTCATAGTGTTCCATTTCCCTTTCAAAACTGTGACCACCTTGTAGGACTGCATGTTTCAGACAGACGGCTGTACTACTGAGGGCCTTTCTGGACGTGGACAGCCTGGTTAACTTTCATCTTGTCATTGCATTTCCTTTTCTGAGAAAGGTCACGGGAAAGGTTTTGACAGAGTGAGGCTGGTGATATTCAGAATCCTGACTTTCTTGATCCTTTTCAATTGAGCTGCAGGCCAAAATGTGAGATGGAAACTGACCTGGTTGCCATGGTGGATAATGTCCTAACAACAGATGTGGGTCGGGTGTCCATTTTGGATCTTTCAGCCTTGTCAGCAGCTCTTGATAAGGCTGGTCATGTGGCTTTTATTGGCTCACCTGTGCATTCTGGTAGGAACAGCTAAGAGCCACTCGGCGTGTCCTCTTTTTGGAGAAGACCCAGGGAGTAGTGTCGCTTGTGACTGGTCTGTTCTGAAAACAGGATTGGTTCTTACATCGTTTTGGCCTACTCTCCCGGTTAAAGTGTGTTGATGGAATATCTGAGGTGGCAATGTTGACAGGGGTGGCTGCACTTAAGTCTGCCTTCTACTTCACAATCCAGGCACTGTTGCCCTCTTTCTGTACCTCACAGAACTAGAGCCACAACTGAGTACCTCCATCTGAAAGATGTCAAGGGGGTGCACTTAATTCAACACATATTCCTGAGTGCCTCTAGATGCCAGGCACAGTGATAGGTTTTGGAGAAACAGATATTAAAGCCTCCTCCCTTTTGTGTAAAGAACGTGATTGGGCTAATTAAAGATGAAAACTTTCTTTCTTGAGTCACGAAATTAAGGTTATTGTGGGTCTTAAAATTAACTTTACCCCAAGAATTTGGTCTTTGTCCTTGGTTCCCAAGAAAGAACCTCTATAACCTTAAAATTTCCTCAGTGGTCTAAGCGTCTTTTTGATGAGGCTTCCAGACCACCCCTGAGGGTTTATGATAATGAGGAGACTCTGGTGGGAGCTAGCAAAGCCAGAAAGACCACCAGGTGATATCAACTGACCTCAGGGAGAGGGAGGGAGCTGAAGGTTGAGTTCAATCAATCATATCTACATAAATGAGGCCCCATTATAGTTTCTAGACACGGAAGCTCTGTAGCTCCTGGTTGGTGAAAGATATCAATGCACGTGGGACGGTAGCACATCGCTTTTGGGCACACGGAAGCTCTGTGTTGGGAACCCTCGCCCTATGTGTCTCTTCATTTATATCCTTCTGGTTTTTTACACCCAAATCAAGATGTAGAACATTTCCATTATTTCAGAAAATTCCCTCCTGTTCAGTCTCATCCTCTATACTGCCCCCAGGCAAACATGATTCTGATTTTCTTTCTCCGTAGATTAGTCAGGTAAATGGTTCCTGTAAATACAGTCATATCACATTTGCTTTCTTTCTGTCTGACTTTTCTCTTTCAGCATAATGCATTTTATCCAATAGTTTGTTCTATTTTTATTATTGAATAGTATTCCATCATATGAACATACCACAATCTGTTTATCCATTCTTCTATTGATAGACATTTAGATTGTTTTCAGTTTTTGTCTTTGGGAAAAAAAAAAACTTCTATTAGTCACACATTCTTGCATTTCAGAATTTTTTAAGCTTAGGAAATCCAAGTTGGAATATGAGAAAGGTGTGGTTTACCTATATCCTCTTTCCTATAATAAAACAGTGATAGCAAGTTTAGCACTTTCCATGAATTCTGTGAGTCATTCCAGTGAATTATTGAACCGAGGGAGTAGTGGAAGCAAGTAGGTCAAAAGTATGGGGGCTGGGGACCCCTGAGCTTACTGCTGGTATGCTGAGGGGTAGAGGAAGCCCTCAATTAGTAGCCAGCAGGTCAAAAGTGAGGATGTAGTGGGCACCCCCACACTTGTGGCTGGCTTCTTGGGCAGACTTGGCTGTCTGGAGGACTGTGTCCTTTAACTTGTGAGTTCTGATCCAGCTCCAGGTGATTAAGGTCACAGGAAGAAATGCTGCCTGTGCAGCAAAAGTCAGAACAGAAGTGGCAGAGAAGCGGGAAATTGATTTGATTTTTCTACACAGGCATCTTTACAGCCACGTATAGTGTAAATATAGAAACATACCTCTAAAGTATATCGGAGTATAAGTGGCCATGGATGGTTATAATTTTTATCTTTTCAGCTGAGAATCTCAATATATTTTATAAAAACTTGTTATGAAAGTAACATGCAAGTAGGAGAAAAATGAAATTTCACCCGACATTCCAAATCTAAATCAAATGAAAAATTTCAGATCCCATATGCTAACCGACAGACCTAATTGCTTAGGGGAGAACACATTCCCATCTCATTTTGAGGACAAGAAGGAATGTGAAGCAACTAGAATTCTTTCCTTTCCATGAGATCATTCAGCTGTTAACTCTAAAGAGGAAAAAGTTCTGAAACAACTTCACAAAATCAAATATTTTGATGGACACTTTTGTTTATGAACGAAATGTTTTCAAGCCATGAGTCTCTCTCTGTCTCATCCCGTCTCTCTGTCTCTGACTCTCTCCTGAGTGATTTTCTTTAGCCACATCAAGAGCATATTTTAGAGTTGTTTAAACATGAATTGTTCAAAACATTCAGGAAGGGGGGGTAGGAAAATTATCTTGATGTTCTCTGACAGCTGTAATATCATGTACATTATTACTAATGCACTAGGAATACAAAGTGTTAGGCAAAGCCCCCACTCCCTGCAGATTTTCACAAAGAGGAAAGCATATTGGACTGTATTGCTTAGAGCTGTTGATTACTTCTCCTCCTTGTACATAATAAATGAGATGTTTTAGAGATGGCACAATAACTGTGACATACTCAAGAACATCATGCACCTCACTCTCCCTGCCATTATAATGACAAGCAGTGCTCCACCATTGCTACCTCAGCTGTATGGGGTTTTATGTTATAATTTGCAGTGCCCCCGCTTTATCATTTAAAGACCTAACTGGGGGTGAATTGTGGTTGCATATTGCAATTCAGAGTGCCTGCAATACAAACTGTTGGATGACTAGCTATTCTCCCTAATTGCCCTTTTGCTTTCATCCTTTCCCTCTTCTTGGAGCACCTACTGTTAGAATGATCTCCTGAGAATGGCAGCCACTGTTGAGAATTACCTAGGTTACCTAACAAACCTCCATGGAACAAAGCGTCAAGAGGAGGCGTGGCTGGTAGGAGGCAGAGAAAGCAAACTCTAGCCTTAACTACAGGGACAGCGGTGGTTCAGTGGTAGAATTCTCACCTTCCATGCCATAGATCTGGGTTCAATTCCTGGCCAATGCACCTCAAGCGAAGCCACCACCCATCTGTCAGTGGAGGCTTGGGTACTGCTATGGTGCTGAACAGATTTCAGCAGAGCTTCCAGACGAAGATGAATGAGGAAGAAAGGTCTCGCACTGCACTTCCAAAAAATCAGCCAGTGAAAACCCTATGATCACAATGGTCTGATCCCATTGTGCAAGGGGTCACCATGAGTTGGGGGCCAACTTGACAGCAGCTAACAACAGCAAGCCATAGCTACGTCACACGTTTACCTAGGATTTTGCTGAAGTATCTTATTTTCTGTGTCTCAGTTTCTGCATCTCTGGAGGGCTGACGTGTTTTGTCTTTATTTTTATGGGGCAGGTAAGTGTGGTAGATTACACCCACCTGTTTATCTCAACGTCCTCCCAATGACCCCTGATAAGAAAGCGATAAAAAATGAATAAACGTGTCATGACAGAGTGGAAAAGGAAACATCAACAAGCAGCAGATACTTCTGGAGGGTGGAAAGTGGACAAGTGGGTGGTGACAAAATTGTGTTTCCTTCTTAGTACCCATAACTGCCTGCAGAGGGGGGACGCCTGGAAAAAGTAAGCCGATTTATGCCCCGAACCTTAAAAAGACTCAGGAATGGAAAGCACTAGGAGACTGTGAAGACAGGGCAGAGGAGGTGAGGAGAAAGCAAAAGTAGGAAAATTGGTTTAAAGTCCATATGAGTTGTAGCTAGACCCCCAGATCTCTTCACCCATCTACACATCCAATCAAATATTCCTCTTCCACCCTGGCAGAAGACTGGGGTTTACTCTCTGAGGAGGCTGAGTCAGAAAAAATCTGGACAGTGGGGCATGGGAATACCTAAGGTAAGGGGTGAGAGACCATTCTAAGATCATGGGAATGAAGTCAAAGTATGTATACTAAACAGCCCCCCATCCCCCGTTGCCATTAAATCAATTCCGACTGATAGCGACCCTATAGGACAGAGAAGAACTGCCCCATATGTTTTCCAAGGAGCAACTGGTAAATTTGAACTGTTGACCTTTTGGTGAGTAGCCAAGCTCTTTAACCACTGTGCCACCAGGGCTCCAAACTAAATAGCAATACCCCCAATTCCTTCTCTGTGGAAAGTGGCCTGCCCAGGACACAAAAAAGAAAAAAACTAAAGTTATTCACATTTGGGGGTCTCTGGACAAAATGAGCAAGTCCCTTTCAACCCCTTACAATGAGTAAAGGTAGAATAAACGTATATGCAGATAAGCAAGTACTCTTTGTCAGGGAGTTTGTAAAGGTTGTGTTCCACCAAAATCAAGAAGTAAAGAGAGAGAAAGAGAAAAGAAGATTAAAAAATAGAGTATCTGACGCAGGAGAGGGGGAAAGAGAATGACCAGGAGGACAGTCACAAATAACTACAGGAAGGAGGTCTACGAGAAGAACAAACCTCGTAAGAAAAATCTCATACGGATTGTACTTAACATTATTGTGTTTTACCATTATCTCATATACATAAAAGACTAAGCAAACTAAAAGCAAAAAGACATACAATAAAGAAAATGTAAACATAGTGTCCCATATGGCTCAGCTATGAAATATTAGGACTATAGTACTGAATAATGCCGGAAGAATGAACAAATCTGCTTTGGAAGAAGTATAGCCAGAATGCTCATTAGAAGCAAGAACGGTGAGACTTCATCTCACATACTTCGGACAAGTTATCAGGAGGGACCAATCCCTGGAGAAGGACATCATTCTTGGTAAAGTAGAGGGTCAGCAAAAAAGAGAAAGACCTTCAACAAGGTGGATTGACGCAGTGGCTGCAACAATGGACTTGAGCATAACAATAATTCTGAAGATGGCACAGGACTGGGCAGTATTTCATTCCGTTGCTCAAAGGGTTGCTATGAGTCAAAACTGACTCGATGGCACCTAACAACAACAGTACTGAATCTGAAATAACCCCAAATTGGAATAATTGGGAAAGGAAAATTGGGAGAGTAGGGAAGGGGATGAGGAGGGATGTGTAAGAGTACTGCTTCCTTATCATCTCTAAATGAAGTCAATATGTAATATCTAAAACCAAAAATCAACATACAGCAATATAAATATAGTATTTAGAAATATGTAGGTAAATACCATAATAAAGAATCTGAAACTGTTGAAAGTAGTTGTCAATGAGGTGTGTGACCGGGAACTGGGGTAGTGGTGAGACAGGGAACTGCTTTTTGGCTGTTGTAACCCTTGCGGAAAGAGCCCTGGTGGCACAATGGTTAAGCGCTTGGCTGCTAGCCAAAAGGTTATCAGTTCAAACCCACACAGTGGCTCCAGAGGAGAAAGACCTGGTGACCTACCCCTGTAAAGATCACAACCTAGAAAACTCTATGGGGCAGTTCTACTCTGTCACATGGGGTCGCTATGAGTTGTGATCGACTCGACAGCACCCAACAACAACAAAGCCTTGTGGTATTAGTTGACTTTTTGAACTATGTACTTAGCCCATAGGAAGCGCACATCTCAACATATATTTTAAAATTAAAAAGTATTTTTAATGAATATTAACCTTAAAGGCTTTGAGGTCTTCCAAAAGGCAGAATTTTATAAATGTAAATTTTTTTAATTATTATGGCATTGTATACTATTCCTACAATTATGCTTCTTAATGAGGTTCCATCAATCCTGGATTTGTTTATTCTTTCTACGCATGCCATACTTTTCTTTTGCTGTTTATTGAAAAGCTGAGCTACCGAATGTGTTTGGAGGTCCAGTCTGGCTCACATAGATACACAAGCTTCCATGATTATTTTAAATCCTCTGGAGTGATCCATTGCTAATTCAAACCTGGACAGGTCTCCTGATTCTAATCTCGTCACAGGGTGAATTATGTTAGCTACTGGATGGAAAGTTCAGTTCGGTTGACTGTGAACCTAGTGCCAGGCTACATGTGAGCTGAATGCTCCGGGGTGCCAGGTGACAAATCGAGGAAAGGGAGATCACATGAGGCTGATGTCTTAGCATATGGTCCTCATCAGGAGAAATACTGAGCCAAGACTAGTAGGCTGTGTACAAAGAGGATATGGCTTTGCACTATAAAAAGCAGCATTCAAAAAACCAACTTGTCAGAAAAAGGAATCCCCCTGCCAATGAAGGCTGAAGGTGAGCTAAACTCATCTTTGGGTAGGTGTTTGGTGAATGGTTGAATTCTTGGAGTGCCTTTGCAACACTCAGCTAAGACTGCTCATCCTTCACTACACGTTTGACTTAAGGAAACTGGAAAGAAGGCTTACCCAACAACTGTGATGGTCGGACATTCCCCCTGCCTAACTGATTCTCTGAAAAACCTCGACGTTAGAGTAGATCAGGTATTTTTATGAGACTTGGATATCTGATCATCCTGGTTCCAGATGACTGATGATACCACAGGGGATCTCAGAATGTCAATGGCCATGAAAACATTTTAAATATCCTAAAAAAAAGAGCTAGCAAAGTTTAATTTTTTTTTTCTGGTATCTTAAGAAGACTATGGGGATCATAACAAATTATGGATAACATTGGGAAGAATGGGAATTCCACAACACATAATTGTGCTCCTGAGGAACCTATACATAGATCAAGAGGCAGTTGTTCGGACAGAACAAGGGGACACTGTGTAGTTTAAAGTTAGGAAGGGTGTGCGTCAGGGTTGCATCATTTCACCATACCTATCCAATCTGTATGCTGAGCAAATAATCAGAGAAGCTGGACTATATGAAGAAGAACAGGGCATCAGGATTGGAGGAAGACTCATTAACAACCAACGTTATGCAGATGACACAACCTTACTTGCGGAAAGTGAAGAGGACTTGAAGCACTTACTGATGAAGATCAAAGACTACAGCCTTCAGTATGGATTACACCTCAACATGAAGAAAACAAAAATCCTCACAAGTGGACCAATAAGCAACATCATGATAAACGGAGAAAAGATTGAAGTTGTCAAGGATTTCATTTTACTTGGATCCACAAGCAACACCTATGGAAGCAGCAGTCAAGAAATCAAACCATGTATTTGCATTGGGCAAATCTGCTGCAGAAGATCTCTTTAAAGAATTCAAAAGCAAAGATGTCACCTTGAAGACTAAGGTGCGCCTGACCCAAGCCATGGTATTTTCAATTGCATCATATGCGTGTGAAAGCTGGACAATGAATAAAGAAGACCGAAGAAGAATTGACGCCTTTGAATTGTGGTGTTGGCAAAGAATATTGAATATACCATGGACTGGCAAAAAAATGAACAAATCTGTTTTGGAAGAAGTACAACCAGAATGCTCCTTAGAAGCAAGGATGGTGAGACTGCATCTTACATACTTTGGACATGTTGTCAGGAGGGATCAGTCCCTGGAGAAGGACACCATGCTTGGCGTCTTAGTCATCTGTGCTGCTCTAACAGAAATACCACAAGTGGATGGCTTTACCAAAGAGAAATTTATTCTCTCACAGTCCAGTAGGCTGCAAGTCCAAATTCAGGGCGTCAGCTCCAAGGGAAGGCTTTCTCTGTCTGTCGGCTCTAGAGGAAGGTCCTTGTCGTCAGTCTTCCCTTGGTCTGGGAGCATCTCAGTCCAGGAACCTCAGGTCCGAAGGATGTGCTCTGCTACCAGCACTGCTTTCTTGGTGGTATGAGGTCCCCAACTCTCTGCTTGCTTCCCTTTCCTTCAAAAGCTGACACAGGCCACAGCCTAGGGAAATTCCCTTTACACTGGATCAGGGATGTGACCTTAGTAAGGGTGTTACAATCCCACCCTAATCCTCTTTAACATAAAATTACAATCACAAAATGGAGGACAACCACACAGTACTGGGAATCATGGCCCAGCCAAACTGATACACACATTTTTGGGGGGACATAATTCAATCCATGACACTTGGTAAAGTACAGCATCAGCAAAAATGAGGAAGACCCTCAATGAGATGGATTGACACAGTGGATGCAACAATGGGCTCAAGCATAACAAAGATTGTGAGCATGGCGCAGGACCAGGCAGTGTTCCATTCTGTGGCACATAGGGTTGCTATGAGTTGGAAATGACTCAACGGCACCCAACAACAACAACAACAAGGAAACAAAAGGAAAGAGAATCTCTTTGGGCTTTTGATTAGCAAGAGGTATACGTACCTTTGTCTACAAAAACCTGCCTCAACTCCCAGATATCATTATTCTGGAAGTGTAGATTATATCATAAAGGGTACCTGAATTTATATTAATAAATACATCTACATTTCAGAATGAATAATGTTGAAAGATATATAGTGTACCCTCTTAAAAACAGCCTTGTGGTTTTTAAAAAAATCTATACATTCTTATTATCAATAAAACAGAAAAGTACAAAGTAAAAAGTAGCCCAAATCCCATCACCCAGGGAAAATCGATTTGGTTAATACCTTTGCAGATGTCTCTGTATAGACACACACGCACAAATACAAATATTCAATTTTATATAAACGAGATCATACCCTTCATGCTGTTGTGTATCCAGGGAAACTGTATACTCTTAAATAAGTAGGTAAACTTTTATTAGGCATGGTAGCACCCTGGCTTTGTTCTCCTTTTAAAAAACCATCACTTGGTATGCTCAGTATATCTATTTTACATATGAAAACCACATTTTCAAACTGTGCTGTCCAATACAGAGCCACCTGCCACATGTGGCTATTTAAATTTTAATTTTAAAAAAATCAAATAAAGTGAAAAATTCAGTTCCTCTGTTGCACTAACCACATTTCAAGGGCTCAATAGCCACATGTGTCTACTGGCTACAATAGTGGCCAGCACAGAGCAATTTCATCATTGCAGAGAGTTCCGTTGGACAGAGCTGTGTTGGAACCAGATGCTTTTCAGACACCACCACTTAAGGCCTGAGGTTTTATTTATACACCTGCATTTTCCAATCATATTAACTTTGGACTCTTGCCAACATAACAGAGGGTTAAATCCCAACTTTAGCAGCCAAAAGTCACGATTCAGAGTCCAGCAATTTGGATGAAGAAGGCAAAGAGAAAGACTTTCCCACTGTTTTCAGTGATTTCTCAAAGAACATGGCTTCCAGCTGTTCAGGTGACCAGAACAACACTCTTCTCGACGCGGTACTCCATCGGAACATCGCCACTCTGACTCACTGAGAACAAGTGTAGGAGCTTCAGGGTAGGTCCTCTACAGTAGATTAGGACTCATCCTATTTCAGTGTGGGATAATCTCTCCAAATATCTGAATATAAATAAAACAAGGACAATTAAAGAGCAGCAGAGCCTGGGAATTGGATCCAAATCAACCACCCACCTGCAGTTCCTCTAGATTTTATGCTATGTTATAATGATGAGGGAAAAATGAAAAAAAATCATGTGTTCAGTATCATGTTCTCAAGCAAAGCAAGTAACCCCTCCCCCTTTTCGGTCTCTATGTCTCTAGAGAACATAATACAAAATTAAATTCCAGGCTTGTTACAATAATTTGGGAAGATGAGCATCCAAAGTTTCAGAATTTATGTTCAGTTTGAATAAGCACCTAAAAGTTACATGCTCTCCAACCTCATGTAAGTCCCTCTTAAGTCTCTGGAGGCTGAAAGTTTGGCAACAAGAGCAAACATTCTCACAGAAGATTTCTTATCCATCCTTCTTCCAGTTAAATTTTAACTTCCTCAAAATGGCCTTCAGGGGTTTCATTTCAACACGTTGTCCTCCAGTCCTAGCAGGAGTATGGAAATATGAGAAGAAGAAAATAACAGCAGGAAAAGAGATTTTTAATTTCTATGGGTTTCCATGTCATATGGGTTCCCATCTCATAGGATGGCTATGAGATGGGAACCCACAGAAATTAAAAATCTCTTTTCCTGCTGTTATTTTCTTCTTCTCATATTTCAACCAGTTTGGGTTTGGTTTGGTATGGGTTCCCGAAATGGTTCAGTCTGAGGTCTGTAGGAAGATTTGGAGTCATTTCTCATTTGATGTTAACTATCTTGTCTTTGCTTATGAGCCATTTTTATTTAGTGGGTATCCATTTGACATGGAGCTCTTTCCTAACTCCCTACCCTAAGGAGTATATTTTATGTATCAATTTATCCATTCTGTTGCTCGATAAACATTTATTGAACAGCTGCTATGTACTAGGGACAAAGCCAAGTGCCATATTTACAAACATTAATGAAAAATGGCTCCAGTCCCTAAGGAGCTCTAAGGAGAGGGAGGCTATAATGGTGATTGCTAGGATGCAGTGCTGCACAGAGAGGCATCCATCAACAATAGGGGACAGGGACGTAGGCTAAGAAAGCTTTTTCTAGGAGGAGATACTTGAACTGAGTCCTAAAGCATAGCTGTAAATCAGTCACACAGTGAAGGTGGGGAGGAATATCCCATCATACAGAAGGGGAAGGATGGCACAATGTTTGCAAAAGACACACATATCAGTAAGATTGGGATGGTAGAGTGGCAGGCAATAAAGCTAGAGAATTAGGCAGGGTCAGGTCATGGGAGGCCCTCTATCTTATTTGGAAGGTTCTACAAAGCTGTTAAAGAGTTTTAAAAATGGAAATGATAGGAGTGGGTCATAATTTTAGAGAGATCAATGTGACATTATTGTAAGGGGTGGACAAAAAGAGGTTGCCCATGAGGAGAGAGACCCCAATAAGTGGTGATGACTACAGTGCCTCAGAGGAGAAATTAATACTTAAATTGAGGGGGTTTTGAAGCTCTAGAAAGTACCCAATGAGATGAATTCAATAAATATTAGAAAGTAAAATTTTCGGGACTAGATGATCAGCTGGATAAATGGAGGAAGGCTAGAATGGTTTCCAAGGACAACTGAGTGATTAAAAATTAGTCTTTTAAGATTTCTTTCTTTTTTTTTTTTTTTTTGAGGGGAGGGGTGATTATTATCAGAATATCCTCTCTGGCCTTTGAACTATATGCCAACATTCTTAAGACAAGAAAAAGAGAAAGAACATCTTTGTACTTTTCTATACACAACTGATTCTAATTATCTTAGAAAATCTTGCCTCTTGGATTAGTGTTCTATTTTCTATACTTCAATGACTCACAAAAACAAGCAAACAAGCAAAGAAATTGGAGGCATCCTTCATTATGTAGAATATTTTGAGTTTAGGCATCCATCTATAGAAGATCCTTTTGATCATTTAGTCAACAGTATTTACTGAGATTTATTCTGCACTAAGGTCCCTGAGTGGCACAAATGATTTGCACTCAACTACTAATCTAAAGTTTAGAGAGTCAAACCCTTCCAGCTTTGCCATGGAAGAAAAGCCTGGCGAGCTGCTTCCATAAAGATTACAGCCAAGAAAGCCCTATGGAGCAGTTCTGCTCTGTAACACATGGGGTTGCCATGAGTAAGGGGCCAGCTTGACAGCAGCTAACAACAACAACAACATTCTGTGCTAAGCGTTGCAAGCACAAGAACAAATAGACCCAACATTCGAATTGCTCATTATCCTGTTTTTAATTTGTGAATGTATGTTTATTTGTCTGTTTATTACATCTAGTTATCATCATCCTAAGTTACAGCCGTGGTCCACAAGAATAAGAATCACCAGGAGAGCTTACAGTTTCCTGGGCCCCAGCCCCGATTATGATTCAGAAGTTCATTTGGGGTAGGACCTGTGAATATGCATTTCTAACAAGTTCACAGGGACTGACAATGCCGCTGGTCCAAGGACTACACTCTGAGAACCACTGCTTTACAGCT
This sequence comes from Dugong dugon, assembly GCA_030035585.1. Taxonomy (NCBI): domain Eukaryota; kingdom Metazoa; phylum Chordata; class Mammalia; order Sirenia; family Dugongidae; genus Dugong; species Dugong dugon. The sequence goes on from CM057464.1 coordinate 158,794,234, forward strand.
TTGATTGACAGTAACTCTAATCTGTGAAGCAATGTAAGGGTCTTTCCTGTGTTCCTAAAGTATCCATAACATGGAATTGACGTCAGTGGGAATTACACAGGCCACAAAGGTGTCACAGTGAGGCCTTAAGTGTTTATGACCAACCCCTCACTACCTAGCTCTTGCCTCCTGTTTTTCAGTTGCATTTCCCATTGGGCATTACTGTTGCTATTGCTCCCTGAGTTGCTGCAGCTGCAGCTCTCTTGATGCGATCAAACAGTCCCAGCTGGAAAGACTAGAGAACTGGGAGCAATCTTTCCTCTGTCTGAACTTCTGTTATTCTATATAAACTTAAAAGTCTATGGTTAATAAGTTGATCACAAAATCACCTAGATGATGGTGGTGAGATTTGCCAAATATTGACCCTGCAAAGGCTGTGATGGTCAACTCAGGACCAGTCATGCAGTTAGCCTGGACCACAAAAAAGATCAATGGGTAAGAACCTGCCTCATGTAGCACTGCAATTTAGTGGTTTATTGATTGCTATGAGTTAGTTTTCTTGTGAATGGTTTCAAATTGCAGATCTCGTCTAGACTGAGCAGTCTCCCCTGTTTGCTTATAATGTTCGGGAGTCTTTCTGGTTTTTGTCTTCAAGTATATATTCTTCAGTCCCACACACAGGAAATTATTGAGTAATTCAAGTATCAAGTGAGGAGAGTACAATGGGAGTGGGAGTCTGAAACACATCGGAAGGATATTGTAAAGCAAATAGTAAAAGACTTGGTTTTCTGATAGAAGTTATCTGGGATGAGAACGAGCAGTTGGCATTAACTCCCCGATTTTAAATCTTTTAGACCAGGAGAGAAATGGCATCAATTACATAAACGTGAACATTGACGGTGATTAGTTTTCAGTGAAATGCTGAGTTCTGTTTTGGACATCCAGGTGATAGTGGGACAGCCAAGTGGAAGTGTCCTGAAATAATTGCAAATCCAGGACTGCAGGTTGCATGAGAAGGTGGCTTGGAGGATAGTTGGGAGGCCTCTACTTAGAAGCGATGACTGACACCCTGTCAGTGGTGTGCTCACAGAGAGTATCTATGAAGGAACATTCAGAGGATTAAGAACTCATACTTAATATTCCATCCAGAAGAGTTCCAAATAAGGTCTTTTTGGATTTGATACCTTTATTTTCAGTCTAGTGTTTCCATTAAAAAGTAAGTCCTATTTCTGGAACACAGTATAGAGCTGCAAATGGAGAAATACCCCATGTGCCTAAGAGTACACACATGTCATTTGCATATGTGCCCCACCTATATGGAAAAACTTGCTTGCTGTCACATTTTAGTGGTTGACTTGGGGGCATTTTCAGCTCTCTCAGAAAGGCATAATAAAATAAAATAGTCTGAAATCGTCATGCTAACTACCATTAAAATGTCAGTAGGTTTTCTCCTTTTTTTCCATATCATTCATGCCATGTGATACTGATGTGGGGATACTTTCCAGCCACATTTGAAAAGCCTCCCCTGAAGTTGCAAACCCACTGGTTTGGAAGAGCTATTTCAAATAACTCAAAATATACAGTGTAAACAAGCTGCCCTTTTAGCATGAAGTGTACTAAATTAAAGAAACCAGATGCTTTGGTTGGCTTGGATCAGTCATGGATTATGATTGGCTCTCCTTCACTAACCATTTTCTTTGGAGTCTCCTCGCCTCCTCCTGCTCCTGTTGCTCTCTCCATCCTTGCCCTCTCCCTCTCTCTTTTTCTTTCCCTGGTCCCTCTTGCTCTATCTACTTTTTTTCCAGAAAGCTGTAAGCTCATCAGACACCAGAGACATATCTTCCTAATGTAAACAATATTTATAATACTATTCTGAAAATAGCATTGTTAATTTAAATTGTCTGCCTGTACTCACTGAAATTTGCTTACTGGGAGACCTGGTAGAAGAGTCCGAATCACACCTCCAATCATAGTTCTGAAATGTGTTCTAGGTAGCAATTTTCTCTGATTTAAAAATCAAACATTAAATGTTCCTCTTTCAATACTACTCACTGGGACATTTTATAGGGTCTCTAGGAAATCACTTAGACCTAGAAATCTCCAAGGTATTATCCATATAAAATCTCACAACCCTCTGAGAGAGGGGTCCAAATTCAAACATCCCGGTTCATTAAAAGTTAGATGAACCTTAAAGAAACTGAGTGGCTTTCCCTGACTCAAATTTTTACTAGCCAAATCAGTGCTATCAGAAAACAATTAAACTGCTTTATCAGTGTGGAGTTTCCTTTTGGGTTGATAAAAATGTTTTGGAACTAGGCAGAGGTGTGGTGGTTGCACAACATTGTGAGTTTACTAAATGTCACTGAATTAGTCATCTTAAAATGGTTAGTTTTTATGTTACATATGTTTCACCTCAATTTTTAAAAAGTAAAAAAAAAAAAATGCAATTAATACCTTGGAAAATTATTTAATATGGATTGATACCCACTTTCATCAGAAATATTTAGAGAACTGGGCCAAAAATGTATTTTCAGCTTTAACTCTAAGGGCAGGATCTCAAGGAAGGGAAGGGAAAGAAAGGAACAGAAGAAAAAAATAGGAAAGTGAAATTTCACACAGCCCAATAGCAGTAAAAACAGATCAGCAATATTGCCTCAATGATTAATATACCATAAACCACCAAACCAGCTTGCCGTCAAGTTGATTCTGACTCATGGAAACCCCCTGTGTTACATGTTTTTAGAATAGAACTATGTTTCATAGTTTCCAGTGTCTATGATGTTTTAGAAGCAGATTGCCAAGCCTTTCTTTCGAGGCACCTCTAGGTGGATTTGAACTGCCAACCTTTCAGTTAGTAGCTGAGCAACCTTTTGTGCCATCCAGGGACTCCTAATGCACCTTACAGTTGAGGGCAAGTCATGCTCCGGATGTAAGATAAACACTAATAGAAGTGTTAACCATGGCTAGCTAATAAAGGTGGTTGTGAAACATTTTGTAAGTATAAAGTGTTCTATAAGTATCATGTGTAGAAAAGAAATTGCTAGACACCACCTTACAACTGTAGATTCCTATAGTATGTCAACTGGATAAGGAAATCTTATGGCAGGCCAGAACATCTCACACATACAAGTCTTCACATTCTCCTTTTAGGGAGAAATCTTTATTGTGCTTCAGTAAATCAAAGCCTAAAAGTAGAACAAGTTCCAGCCAATTTGGGAGGTTAATTTCATTTCATTTCAAGTGGCTGGAAAAACACTCCAGATAGTCTGCATAGCCTCTTTTTTTCTCCAAAACACCCATAACCACCACCTTTTGTCTTCACCCCTCTTTCCCTCTGGGTCTCAACTCCAGGTTGATGGCTGGCAATGATGGTTTGGTTCTGGCACTTGCAGGGGGAGCTGGGTGGAATGGGCAGGACACATCCTGGAGATGAAAGTTCCAATGTTTGCCCACCCCAGTTGAGCCTGACAATAAATCTTCTCCAAAAATGCGCTACTGTATTAGACACATCTTTGAGGGTCTAAAGCAGTAAGTGATGCAGCAGTAAGTGATACAGGGCCTGTTTGTTGGTTGGCATTTTATTTCACCCAGTCTGACTTAGCTCCCCAGTTCTGAAACAGGAGAAGAAATATCGGTTTACTAATCTTTTCCTGCGACATCACTCACTTCTTAGAAGCAGGAGAAAAAGAATTATTCTTTCTGTAGACACTACACATAGAGAATGAGACAGGAAATTCTTCTTTGTGTCTTGCCTTTGCACACTTTTGGTACTAATCTGTTTTAAAATTTATGGGGATTTGTGAAAAGCAAAGACAAAAACTTCTGAGGCCGGCAGCCCTGTTTGTCTAGTTTTTGCAATGCCCTGGGAGGCTGGGTGTTCAGAGAAACAACCCTGTGCCGGGCTGTCTTTTTGGCTGATGGAGTTAGTTAACATCCACAGGCAGATATGGAAATCTTGACTTTCATCAGTAGGATGCTAGCTATCCAGGGAACGCAGCGCTAAAGGCAACGTCGTGGAAAGAAAAGTCAACACTGAAAAGTAAAGGGAGTTTACAAAGCTCTCACCCTGTTCCGAGGACAGCTCCACTTCTCCTACTGTGAAATGAATGTTAGGTGTCGTATTTACTCCCTGCCTTTGCCCCACTTTAATCCCTGGCTTCACAGCACTCCAACTCCCCGTGTGACATTGAGAATGACCGAGTGCGACGGGTGTGGCCGCGGACTCAGGCGGTATTTTATAATTCACACCACCTTGGTGATTACTAAGCTCTGAGCTTTGTGAGTGTTTTGGATTGCTCATTCTCAGAATGTTTGCCCATCCTCTTATGGTTTGGCTTTATTGGCCAAGTTTTACAATTTCCTGCTGGGCTTGTGATTGCTTCTTTCTTACACAGGTATTTTTAACCTTTGTCCAGCAGAGTTATTCTGCAGCACTCTATAATAGGTGCCACTGAAATGCCTCTTTGTCAAAAGAGAACTCTTCCCCCTATTTGGTTTTCTGTGTCTGGATTTTGTACCTGGGTAACTGGCGTTATAACTCTTGTACTTGGGGGATACTTTCACACTCGACACCATTCTGAATAGTCTGTATTTTTCTTTAGCATGTCTTATACTAGTAAGTCACTTCCGGTTCTAGGACAAAGGTAGTAATAATTTCAGTATTCTAGTTCTTTTCTTAATGGTTTTTTAAATATTCCCTTGTGCTATCTGCTTTGTTCCTTCATTCTCCTTCTTTTTTCCATTTTGGTCCCATATTGAAACTTTGCAAAAGGATGCACATCACAGCACTCGTATCTGCAGAGGCCTAGCTTCTCTTTTCCCCACCAAGACATCCATGATAATTTACAGAAGTCTTGACATCAATCTAAATAGGAATGTACATTTCATCTGAAGGTGAATTTTAGTCACATCTCCATTGACAAAGAATTGAAGATGCAGATATTTTATTCAGAATACAAAATGTGAAAAGAAAAATAATATTATTAGAGACACTCAGCAACAGCTTGAGAATGTCAGCAACTAAAGCTGTGTGCAAACAGTGCGGAGGGAGATGGGACAGCTGCTCTGGGAGAATATTGAGAAGCCAGCTGTTATTCCCATTGGCACAGGAATGGACCAATCACCACCCAGACTGCAGGAAACCTGTGCCAGATTCTGGGAGAAAGAGCACCTTCACGTGCCGACTAGAAAAGAGACTTCTTGTCTGCATGTGTCACAAGGATTTTTGCGATTGCTTGTGAACCATTCTCTCTTATAACCTCTCACTCCTTCTTCATAGGTTGTAGTGAGAAAGACAGAACATTGGGGAGAAAACATCCTTTTCTTTCATTTTACATTGTTATAACAAATAATTTTATGGTTTAAATGTTGATTATAGCATGGCTAGGTATCTTACATCGATACAGTAAAGATGCAAACAAATCCAAGTGAATTTTAAAGGGTGACTAATTCACCATCCCATATGGATCAGTCAGTTTTCCCAAGCTCTCTATGTGGGAACTAGAAATTTTGGCTAACAAAAAGCAGTATTTCAATAGTTCCCTAAAAAATTGTTCACCTCAGAGCAGAGAAAAGAAGAACATTTTCCCCTGTTTATTTATCACAAAGTAGAAAAAGCAAGAGCTAATTTTCCCTAAAATATTTTCTGACGTGGAGTTTAAGTCCACAAAAATAAGGCCTAGTAAACTGTCACTTTATGTGAACAGTTCTTGAGATCTGCAACATTAACTTAGAGAAGCAATTAAAAAGCAATAGCTTCCAGGCCCTACTTTTCAATATGTCTGAGCCACGCAAGTTTACTGATTCATTAAACAGTATCATCGTTTTCTCCAAAAGGGAGGTTAAAAAAAAACCCTTCTCATATATATACATATTCCTAGTTCAAGGGTAATTTTGTTCTCCTATGTTTGTTTAGAGGTTGTAATGCAATGTAGAAATGTAGCAGAGTTATGTTCTGCAGTTGAAATTGGTAAATCTTCAAACAGGAAGGAAGGGGGGCGGGAAGAAAGGCAGAGGGAAGGAGCAAAAGACGGAAGGATGGGAAAAAGGAAGAAAGAAGGGAGGCAGGCAGGGAAAGAGAAAGAAGCAAAGTGATTATATTTTCCATTGTTTCAACAAGTCAATACTAGTTTTCTCTAAATTACCTATGAAAGAGTGGCGAACCAGTGGTAAATCTGTGGGGTGGTCCTTTCCTTTGCCAGCGCACCAGTACCTGTGAGACCTCAGATTCAGTGTTATTCTGAGTATTGCTTTTAACAGGGACAGCTTCAAAACAGGCAGGTAGGTTGCTAAGGAGCATTCCTGAAAATTGGCAGGATGGAAATAGGTGAGGATGGAGATAAAAATATACTAAAGACTCAGTTTAGGGAATGAAGTCCTGGGTTAGAGCATGTTAGAATACCAGACGTTAGAGAGAAGAGACTAACCCATAATGAGGGAGTAAACCAGTGTGGCCTTCTTTGGGGAGATATTACAGACAATTTCTCTGGGTATCAGGAGAGGGGAAAAAAAAAAACAAACTTATTTCAAAACTTCACAAACACCAATTGAGGATCTCCTATATGTGTTACATTGTGCTGGGCACTCCCTCCTGGAACTCAGACACAGAGCCCCTGACTCAGGGAGAGCTTAAACCATTTGAGGAGAAAAGGGGGGGCCACATTAAAAGTTTTCGAAGCAAAATGTACAGCAACATTTCCACAAATGTCATAAGGCAAAATGGGATTAAAAGTCAAGTGAAGAAAAGATCACATATTATATAATTCTATGTATATGAAATGTCCAGAATAGGGAAATCTATAGAGATAAAAAGGAGCCCTGGTGGCACAGTAGTTAAAGCATTCAGCTGCTAACAAAAAGGTGGGCTGTTTGAACCCACCAGCCGCTCTGCAGGAGAAAGATGCGGCAGTCCTCTTCCATAAAAATTGCAGCCTAGAAAATTCTGTGGGACAGTTCTACTCTGCCCTGGAGGGTCAAAATGAGTCAAAATCAACTCCATGACAACAGGTTTGGGTTTTTTGTTTGTCTTTAATATAGATAGAAAGTAGATTAGGGGTTGCTTATGGATGGGGGTAGGGATACGGGGCACAGGAGGATGATAGCTGAAAGGTACAGGGTTTCTTTCTGAGGTGATGAAAATGTTGTAAAATTAACTGTGGTAATGGTTGCAAATATCTGTGAATATACTAAGAACCATTGAATTGTATGCCTTAAACGGGTGAATTGTACAGTATGTGAATTATATCTGACTAAAGTTTTTTGTTGTTTTTTTTTTTTAATGTAAGGTAATAAAATTTGGGGGAATTTTTTTCTTTTAATCCAGCTAAATGGAAGGAGCACTAAATATTCCAGGAGTGGTTCTTCTTCCTCAGGGCCTCTACCCCTAGCCTGTCCTCCTCTCCCACCAACCCACAGGAAACAAAACAGAGGGAGCTCTCGAATATTCTTGCTCACCTAGAAACAGTGAAATACAAGTAAAACTCTTCAGAGAACACAGGTTCCTCAATTTCAACTGCGTTGGAAGCCCACTTAAATGTGAAGCTTGCTGGGTCCCATCTCAGTCCTAGGAGAACTGTGAGTTTGTGAATTACTGCCCAGATTCTTTTCTAAACAAAAGGGCTTTAGCTCACAACAACACAAACTCTTGGATAAAAAGAGTAGACGTTCAAGCCCTCTAAGGCCCTCTCGTAAATAACAAAAAAGATTGGCACCAGGTAGGTCTTACCAGTGACTAGAGCATTTACAAAGTTCTTCTATTTGAATTTATTTCAAGCAGTCAATAAATAAATGGTTCCATGCTATTAAAAATGGAGAAAAGAGACTACAAACAAGTGCTTCTACCTCCTGCAATTTGGTCCATTTCCCCAGCTCCCTTCTCAGAGAAAGATGTAATTGTTCACTTGATGACCCTGGTACCTAGCATATTTTCTTTGGGGCCATCTGTTGAATATTATTTTTGTATAAAGCCAAGTAAATGAATGGGGAAGTTGAAAAACATAATCAGAATGTTATACTGACACCGTTGTAGAGTTTCCGAACTCCGAAAAACAAGAAATGAATGGGAATGAGTTTGCCAAAATAAACATTTTATGCATCTTTATATAGGGCACATCCTCAGGTAGAAAAAATACACTAGGATAAAATTAAATAACTAGTTACTGAGCTTTTTTAAATTTATTTATGACATATATTTGTCCCACTTAGGCAGAATTCTTACCTTCAAGGACTTACATTCTAAATATTTACTTTGCTTCTTTGTTTGTCTTTTTATCCCTTCCTTATTTACTATGTCTAGTGCTCAGAGAAGGCACTTTCAGCTATTTGGTAGGAGCTACAAATATTCTATGCCAACCACAGGCATATAATCCTCCCAGGAGCCATCCGCCTTTCCAAACTGTCTGTCTTAGTGATAAACACGGTGATTGCTAATGATTGTGTAGGCTTTCTGAGATGCTGAAACACACCAAATGAGATTTTTTAAAATAACCCAAAGAGTCCTATATTAATGTTAACCTTGAATGACCCAGAAGTGACTGTTTGTTTTGTACCATCAGGGATGATATCCATCTAAATTATCCTTTTCTTCTTCTATCAAGTAGGATAGCAGAGAGCCCTTCACATGGCTATGTGAAAGGCTAATTTGTGTGGAGCATCAAAATTTGGGGAAAGAAGCTATGCTGGAAGTTCTAGAGAAAAAACAAACAAACAAACAGAAGTCTTCTGTAAAGTTGAGGAGGATGACTTATTGCAAAACGTGTACTACAAACTGAAGGTTCTCCAAACTGAAGGTTCTCGTTTCGGAATTTGGAGAATTTGTGGTTTAATTGAAGGGATCGGAGGGATATGAGATGACTTCACAGATTCTGTTATGATAAAGTTTAGGCTTTGTATCATTACCTGTTTTTTTCTTCAGAACTTGAATTGTGACTTCCCTATAGTACATAGTAAGAAACGGAGCTGTATCTTATTGCGCTCTTAATTTTATCGGTAAATTCATGGTAAATATTTTTCAAGAGGAGTAAATTTTCTTATTTTTGTTATAGCTTTGTATTCAATGAGTACAAAATGTTGTCAAAGTCCTTCCTCAGCTCTGATTTGGCAAATCCAAGAGAAAGAGCACCGGTTACCCTTCTAAGTCAAAACAGGTCATATGCAGAGGGCCCTGATTTTTATTTAACAACCAAACTTCTCATCCCAGGGCCAAATTCCTTATCTTCACCACAGACTACCTAACCTGTCTCTCATTCCTCCACCTCCTAGATTCTCTTTGCCCAAACAAACCACTTTATCACCTATTTCCCCATTTGCTGCTCTGACCCTTCTTAATTCTGTTCTAGAAGTTCATTCTCACTCTAAATTTTCACTTTTTCTTTTCCAAATTTTCTGCACGTTTTTCTGTTCTACAAAGCTTTTCCTAACTCACTAGAGCAGTGATGATCCATTCACCCAACTCAAGTACCCAAATTCAAGCAAGACACAATTCATAAATGTCCAAAAGATGACTCTTATTATAAATATTTGCTTTTCCCTGACGTCTCATCTCTGTTTTGTTGGATGATTGTGCTTTGGGGTACGTCCTTTTACATGGGTGTTCAGTTACAAAGTGGAATATGCATCAGTGGTTCTCAACATTGTCTCCCCATTGAAGTCAACTTTGTAGCCTTTGGTAAAACCTACCTAGTGTTAATCTTTGTTGTTATTTATGAGAGGGCTTCAGAGAGATTTAATCTCTACTCTTTTTATCCAAGAGTTTGTGTTGTTGTGAGCTAAAGCCCTTTTGTTTAGAAAAGAATCTGGGCAGTAACTCACAAACACACAGTTCTCCTAGGACTGAGTTGGGACCCAGCAAGCTTCACATTTAAGTGAGCTCCCAGTGTGGTGGAACTTGAGGAATCTGTGTTCTCTGAAGAGATTTACTTTGTAAAATACCTATGCCCAGACTCACTCCCGACCAATTAAATCAGAATATCTGAATGAAAACAACAGATAATATGTGGAATAGAGTAGAATGTTGGTCTAATTTCTTTTCCCTTCCTATCCTGGGTTGAAGAGGGAAAATCTCTACCAGTTTGAAAATATAATGGAAAGAAAATAAGAGAACAAACATATTCTAGTTACTAGTTAACAACTGCTGACCCATTATGATAGAAGGTTGAGGGTGAGAAACCGTTTATCTTTTCCCAGGCCACTGCCATGTCAATCCAGAGGAAGAAAAAAAAAGTTTACTTTAAATAATAGATCCCCATTTTCTACTCATTCTTACTACACGTTTCTATGACCTACACCCCACCTTGCCCAGCCCCTACTCATGAGTAGTAAGATTCTCTGAAGATTAATTCTATGATTTTCTGAAGTGTGATGCTTTCAAGAAGCATATATTCTAATAGGTCAAAAATATATTATGTTTCTGCATTATTTCCAAGGTTATTGTTGTTGTTAGTTGCCATAGAGGTGGCTTCAACTCATGGCAACTACATGTATAACAGAACGAAACATTGTCCAGTCCTGCACCATCTTCATGATCACTGGTATGGTTGAGTCCATTGTAGCTATCATGTCAGTCTATCTCACTGAAGGTTTCCCTCGTTTTTGCTGACCTTCTACTTTACCAACAGTGATGTACTTTTCTAGCGACCGGTCTTTTCTGATGACATGTCCAAAGTTGTCTTAATTATATAGGTAAGAGTTTCCCAAACAATATATTGTAAATGGGTTCCAGTGTGCTGAGATATGGATCCTCCTAAGTCTCCAGAGTGGCCAGACAAGCTTAGAACAACCAAGATCCTAGTTCAATAGGCTCTGGACGTGAGCAACCAAGTACATTTATCCCAGTGTAGAATCAAATGTTGTTTTCTATCTGTGCTGTGGAGTAAAAAAACAGAAAGGCCCTGGAGAGATACAGATGGTAAAATATTGAGTGTCTGAAATAATAAACAATACAGAGGACCAAGTATGTACTCAGTGTGCAATAAATTATAATTTATGCAAATATATTCAACCAGTTACAAGTACACGTGCAGGAGTAAAGCAGCATGTCAGCTATGGAAAACTAAGCAATTAGCTCTAAAAGAAATTGCCCCCGCCCCCGATATCACCTGGCAGCATAAAAATCATTGTCATTATATTATATTGCTTATAGTCACAGTAATCCCTAACAATGTATGAGTACAATAGATTTACAATAGTTTGTCAGTGAACATTGATTGAAAATGAGTATTATTATTTATTTATATACCGTCTCCAAAAGAATTATCTCAACATATTTGGGTGAGTTTTTCAGTTCCAGTGCTCAAATTCAGACAGATTAAAATCACGTAATTAGGTCTGGACGTGGTTTAATTATCACAAAGACTGGAGTAGTGTATTGCAATTCACAAAAAAGGGAATTCCGGGCGTGGTTAGACTTTGTAAAAGAAGATTTTAAAAAGTGAGATATATATGTGTCCATCGAAAGAGATTCAAAAGGGTTATAAGTCTCAATAATGATAGAAAACTCTAAAGACAAATTTATTATAATGTATATTCATTCAATTAACTCAGGAATTATTTTCCCAGTGATGGCTAAGACATGCTCTCTGCTTTGAAGTTTATAGATAAGAAACATACAAATCACATTATACTGAGATCACAAAATATCTCAAAAAGCAAGAAAAGAGAAGTTTACCTAAAGAAGCCAATGAAAGTGTACAAAAAGTTTTATATGTTATCTACTTTTTAAATAGTCTTTTTTCCAAGTAAATGCTGTAAGCACATTATTCCACGTATGTATCCTACATGGTCTAGCTTAATTAATTTTACAGATAAAATACTCCAAAATACACTTCTCCCTAATATCCATTATGTTTATATTTTAAATAATATATAAAATATATTTTTTCTTGCATATATTTATACAATTTTGTGGGCAACTTGTGTAAATGAAGTAGACGCGTGGCCATATGCCATGATCCGTTTTCTACCCACCTTCCCGTTTGAGGCCAGGAGAATGTTTACTGTGGCTTAGCACCCTTTTCTAGAGAGCGCCTTGCACACACAGGCCGTACAAGAGTGCCTGCACTGCTGAGTGATGGAACCACTCTGGTGGCAGCAAGCGAAGAGAGGAGTCACAGTAACAGGCTTTGGTGAGCAAGTGGATTTGCCGTAACCTGGATGGAAAATGCAAAACAGGACCTGGGTTATGGGGGCAGATAATATATTCTTTTGGGGTATAAAAACCAAACCAAACCCACTGCCGTCGAGTCGATAGCAACTCATAGCAACCCTATATATTAAATGTAAAATGCTCCCCCTACATGGTACTCTTAACACAGCAGCCAGCGCAACCGTTTAAAAATATTAGTCAGCTTATGTCACTGTCTTGTTCAAAACCCTCCTATATCTCCCGTTTCACTCTGAGTCCCTAAGCTATGTGCCACTCCCTTGCTCTTATCTCTCGGCCTTCATCTTCTCCCGCTTGACCTTCACTCAAAGCTCTAGCGCAGTGGCCTCCTTGCTTTCCTAGAAGTGCCAGGCAGGCTCTTGCTGTCCCCCTGTGTGCTCGCTGCTCCCTCAGCTTGCGATGCTCCTCCCACATGGTCTCACGGCTTCTCCCTCGCTTCATTCAGGTCTTTGCTCTAAAGTCACCTTCCCAGTGAGCGTTTCCTAGACCCTTCCCCATGTAAACTGAAGTCCCACCCCAGTCACCCTGCGCTCGCTCACCCCCTCCCGCTTTATTCTACCCCACAGGACTTACATCACTTTCTTATACTAGGCAGTTTCCTTACTGATTTTATTTATTGTCAGCTTCTCCGCACTAGAATGTGAGTCCCATGAGGGCAGGCCTGTTACCTCTGTTTGGTTTACTGCTATATTCCCAGGTCTAGAACAGGGCCTGACAGAGAGCAGGTGCTCAAAAACTAATTTGTGGCATAAATAGTGAATATTCAATTGGTCTACAGTCCAGAAAAGAAATTAGAACTTAGAGTCATACAGGATGAGGATGCAGGAGGCCATGGCAGCTAGAGAATTGAAGCAAGGGGGTCTCTAAGCTCTTTCTAGTGCTAAGATTTTTATCTAGGTACTACATACACAAGAGCCTTGGTGGCACAATAGTTAAGCCATGGACTGCTAACAAGACGGTTGGCAATTTGAACCTACCAGCAGCTCCGTAGGCCTGGCGATCTGCTCCCGTAAAGATGACAGCTTAGGAAACCCTATAGGCAGTTCTAACTCTGTCCTATAGGGTCACTATGAATGGGAATTCACCCGACGACACACAACCACACACACATTCCATGTAGATCGTCATAGACTCAATAGTTTTCCCCAAATCAGTCCTCTCAGAAGATACTTGAAAAACATGTTTCGTGGACAAGTGTGTTTGGGAAATGCTGTATGAGCTCACCTTCTTGGATATTCACAGTGCACATTAACTTATTAAAAATTCCGAGAAATTCTGCAATTCAAAAAAAAAAAGTTTAATTTTGTGACACCTGTTTCTCAAACACATTTAACTACCACCAAGAACCCACTGCCCTTGAGTAGATTCTGACTCATAGTGATCCTGCAGGACAGAGTAGGCCTGCCCCATAGGGTTTCCAAAACTATAATCTTTACAGAAGCAGACTGCCACATCTTTCTCCCACGGAGCGGCTGGTGGGTTCAAACCATTGACCTTTTGGTTAGCAGTGGAGCGCTTAACCACTGTACCACCAGGGCTCCCATTTAACCACCAAACACCAAACCCGTTGCTGTCCAGTAGATTCTGACTCATAGTGACCCTATAGGACAGAGTAGAACTGCCCCATAGGGTTTCCAAGGAACATTTGGTGGATTCGAACTGCCAACATTTTGTTAGCAACCAAGCTCTTAACCACTGCACCACCAGGGCTCCCATTTAATGGCAGCACCCTTTAATTCATACAATGTTTAATCACGCATCAAAGAATGATGTTCCTCAGAACACACTTTAACGCTGACCTTGATTTATATAGCAAAGTCAAATATTACATAACATAAATTATAATAGTAAAATATAAAATTTATGTATTTAATATTTATATAGAAATATCATGAAAATATTATTAATAATAAAAACCTTCTTACAAAGTGATTTACAAAGTAGTTTTATTCATGTGATTTCATTTTATTCCTGCCTTCTGTGAGGTGGTTTTTGTTGGTTGCCACCGAGTCGATCCTGACTCTGGTGACCCCAGGTGAGCACAGTAAAACTACTCCAAAGGGTTTTCAAGTCTGTGACCTTTCAGAAGCAGATCACCAAGCCTGTCTTTTGAGGTCCCTGTGGGTGGGTTCGAAACTCCAACCTTTCAGCTAGTAGTCAAGCGCTTAGTAGTCATCTGTGCCACCCAGAGACTCCTCTGTGAAGTATACAGAGCACATGTTATTATCCATATTCAACAAAAAGAAGACTGAATGAAGCCCAGCGTGGTTATGACTTACCAAGGTCATACAGGTAGTAAAGAGCTTCTCATGCTATTGATTCCTTTACTTTGTGATATAGTTTTAGTTAGTTATATAGTTAAGGGTACAGGCTGTGCTTTCAAGCCTGGCTTCTCCATTCACTGGCCATATCATCTCAGAGGGTTATTTAGCATCTCTGTCTTCTCAGTGGGAGTCCCTGGGTAGCAACAGATAGTATGCTCAGCTGCTAACCAAAAGATTGGAAGTTCAAGTTCACTGAGAAGCACCTCAGAAGATAGGCCTGGCAACCTATTTCCAAAAAATCAGTCATTGAAAAAATCCATAAAGCAAAGTTCTATTCTGACATGCATGGGGTCACCATGAGTAGGGGTCGACTGGTCTGGTCTCTCAGAAACTTCATTTGGAAATCACAGTGATAATTATACTTATTTATTTTGTGTAAGTGTGAGTTAGTGTGAGGATTAAATGAGTCAATTCCTGAAAAGTACTTCAAACATTACCTAGAACACAGTATATACTCAATAAATGCTAGCTCTTACTGTAGAAGTATAATTTACTGTTTTTAATAGCAATATAGTATTCTATAACATGGATGTAATAGAATCCATTCAACCATTTTCCTACTGAATCCAGTTATCACCATCTGTTTCCTTCTGAAAAACAAACAAAAAGTGAACAACACTTGGAGCTTGAAAGAATCCCAAGTGCCATGTTGAAAGCAATGCCTGGAATAAAATACTCCCAAATACTTCCTGGTCCTGAGCAGGATCCAGTCGTGAGTGTGATGGCCTGATGCTCCCTCTCAGGTCAGCAGATTTGGTGTGGAAGTCTCCTAAGAAAAGACTCTCTCGTGGGACTTAGAGTATTTCCTGCCGGTGATCAGCAACATCTTTTCCTGTAGTATTTTGGCAGGTTTGTCTTTGTTCCCGTCCAGAATCAGGAAGTTCAGAAGCACATGAAAACAAACAATATATAAAAATTCTTCTCTCAAATTATTTGGAGTTCAACAAAATAAGAAATTATTCAGTGATATTGGGATTTGGCTGGCATTTTACTGCATTAATTATGTTTACCCTCATCGATGTGCCCATCCTTTTTTTTTCTCCCCATCCAATACTTGTCTCAGCAGTGATTTCCATTAGATTTTCTTTTTTTTTTCCTAAAGTATATTCAAGTATAGGAAGTGGTTAGACAGGCTATCACTATTTTTTGCAAAAATTTACAGGCATTTTCATGACCTGGACTGTTTTATCCTCAAGCCGTTCTCCAGTGATATTTTATTATTAATATTATTCTTAGAGATTACTACTATTCTTAAGAATAGCGTGATTTTTTTTCCTAAAAATCCCTTCTGTCATTTCAATTGGTCATAGACCAATCGCAAGCCAACATTATAAAATGCTGCTGTTCAAAGTGTTACTCATCATTCAAGAGCCATCTAAAAATCAGCTCCTTAACAAAACCTTCTCAAGTCCCCAACTCCATGTCATGTCCAAAGGATTCTGCTTCTATCTCTCATTCCAGTCACTCAGTTAAATCCAATAGACTTTTATCAATCATCACTTCACTTGCTCCTTTAGCAAGATCTGTCTAGAAACCATGGACTCTGCCATAAGGCAGTGAGCTTCTGGTTTTCCTCCTACCTCCATGGCCACCCCTCTGTCTCCTTTATAGACTCCTCTTCTAGCAAGACATTAAATGTTATAGTTCTCCAAATGCAAGTCCCGGGCCCTATTCACTTCTTGCTTTCACTTCCTCAGCAACATCAGAAATGCTTTACTTACAAGTTTCTATCTCCAGCCCAGATATTCCCTCTGAGCCCCATACCCATATGTCCAACTGCCTACTTGACATTTTCACTTAAAAATCCCAATAGCACTTACGCTCAATACAGCCAACGTTGAGCACATGAACTTCTCTCTCAAACTTGGTCCTTCTGGAAATCCCTTGTCCTGTAATTAATACAAACAGTGATCCAATTATGTCAGCCAAAAATCTAGGAATTATCCTGCAATTATTTCCTCTCCCTCAGCCCTCATATGCAATTCCTCACCAAATCTCATCAATTTTACCCACTAAATATCTTGAAAGTCTGTTCACCTCTCTCTACCAACACCATCGCTGTAGTCCAAGCCACCATCTTTTCTTACTATTGCAGTGATCTTTCTTTAATTAGTCATTCTTGTCCCCTCCAGTCCATCCTCTATACTGTACCCAAAATTCTTTTTTCAACATGCAAATCTGATCACATCATCATCCTGTTAAAATTATTCCATGGCTTCTTAATTCTTTTGGAATAAAGTCAAATTCCTCAGCCTGTCCTACAAAGTCCTGACACCTCTCCAAACTCATTTTGCACCATGCCGTCCCTTGCTTTGTTCTCTTTGCTATGACATACTTGGCCTTGTTAGGTGCCTCAGATAGGCCATCCCTCCTGCCATAGGACCTTTGGACATGCACTCCCCTCTGCCTGGAACGCTGCACCAAGGGTGATCATATAATGTATGGTTCAAGCCAGGATATTTTTGAGAATGAACAGGAGCACTATTACTATTACTCCAGGCAGGACACAGGCATAAATCAGAACTTTCTAGGACTAATTGGGACATATGTGTTGTCTTAAATTAACTCCTTTTCATCCACCAGATCTCAGCTCAAATATCACCTCTTAAGAGAAGTTCCCAACAACCTTGTGATGAAGTGAAGTCCTTGTTACCACTTTTTAACACAATACACTTCTCTTTTGTTCCACTAACCAAAGTTGCAACTTTACATTCATGCGTATGATTGTTCTGTCCTAGTCCTCCACTAGACTGTAAATTACATGAGGCCAAGACATTCCCATGGTTCCTCTCCAGTTTATTTCCTCCCACAGAATACTATCTATTGTCAGTATCATCTATCTTAAATATCATTTATCAGACGAAGAGCATGAAATAACTCTCTTTGAGAATTCCTTTTTTCTTGTGATTGACACAATCAACCATCCAGTTATGCAAGACAGAAATTTAGGAACTATTCTTGACATCTTCCTCTCCCTCATCCCCCACGTGCAATCTCTTGCCTCATTCATTTTCTCTGTAGCCTCTTCTCTCCTCCTACTTCTTCTCTCTCTTTGCCTTCTTCCTCTCTCTTTCTCCTCCCCCGCCTCTCCTGCTATATCATTAATTTTTTTCAGAAAGCTACATACCCATCAGATGAAAAGAACATCTCTTCCTACTAACAAACAGCATTGGATTCTGAAAACGGCATTGCCAATTTAAATTGTTTGCCTGTACTCACGGAAGTATGCTTACTGGAGAGCTAGTGTAAGAGTCTGAATTACACCTTTAACCATAGATCTAAAGTGTGAAGGCTTTTTAAAAGTAAAAATCATATTTGATTTAAAAATTGAGCATTAATGTTCTGCTTTCAATTCTACTGTTGTTGTTGTTACCCAGATCACACATTCCCAAAAATAACTCCTTGGGTTATTCCCCTTCTTCCCAGTCTTTGTAAGTAGACATGTTCTTCGTGTTCTTTTAAGTTCTTTTACAGCTTTTGGAATTCTCTTTAGGCATTCTTGTTCAGCATCTTTTTTATTAGACTCCTGTGTTCCCGATGATTAAAACTCACTTCTCTCTCATTTGCCCTCTGAAAAAGCATCAACTGAAAAATATGGATATTACCTGCTGGCACTCGTCTGAGTTAAAATTGACCTTACCTACTTTGGAGAATAAAGGAATTGCTATTACATATTTGCTTTTGCAGCATTCAAGTCCCAAAATGCATATTTATCACAAAGTATTTAACAATTCTAAGCTAAAGCTGCAAGATAGTACAGTATTGTTTGAGGACTCTAACTTCATGAAACCTCCCTTTTCTTGGACTCTGATATAAAGATAAGGGTTTTTAAAAGTAGGCAAAGTTTAACATGTGGTGAATTCTTACTTTTGTTGCTTTTACCAAAAGTGTGGTTCTGGAATGACTAAACCCTGACTTGTCTCTCTCCTACGCAAGAAGCTTTCTCAACGACAGTACAGGAATACATATATAGCTAGAGAAAAACAGACCAATGGATATGAAGTTTCCCACTCAGCCAATTCAACACATAGTCCTTAGTCACCAGACAGGCCTAGCCTCACTCAAGACAGTGAAGCAGGAGATTGAACCTCCGTATGTTAAATTTGGCTCTAGTCAGCCATCTTGGATTTCATGCAAATCATAGTCCTCAGAATAATAATCTCTACCTGAATTATCTAAATTGACTATTTACATGTGCCTGGGTGGCACAAATGGTTTAACACACTTGGCTCCTAACTGTAAGGTTGGCAGTTTGAGTTCACCCAGAGGCACCTTGGGAGAAGGCCTGGTGATCTACTTCTGAAAAATCAGCCACTAAAAACTCTAAGGAGTATAGTTCTAGTCTAACACATGTCACCATAAGTCAGAATCAACTCTACTACAACTGGTTTGTTTTTGTATTTTTACTATATCATAAATCTATGGAGTGATTAAATTGAACAACTTCCTTCTCTTTGTTTGGCTAGATAAACATCTTAGAAATAACTCACACTGCTAATTCTGAGAGTAGTCATCGAAAATTTACAAAGCTACCAGCTGAGGCACTGCAGTGTGGCTAAAGTTCTTGTCTGAGATTTGGGGATCTGGGTTCTCTCTGCCTTCATTTTGCAAGTTGTAGCAGTGACATGAATTAATAACATGCTAAGAAAGCTCAAAGGAACACATTCCATGAGAGCTGCTTCTTTTCCACCATATACACGCTTTTTCGCAATTCCTTCATTCTGACACTACCACCATCTCGTCTTCCTTGTTCCTTAGTTATGCCCCTGTGATGAATCTCTATAGATCAGTAAGTTCTCTGAAAGCTGTTTACATCAAGAACTTCATTATCTTCTTCATTTGTCTCGGATGCAATAGGAGAACAGTAGCTGCTGCTCTGTCCCTTCCTTACTCCTCTCCCCACCCTGAAACGACCTCAACACCACAATTGGGGCGGGATTCTGGCTGCTGTCATGTGGCCTGTGTTTCAGCCACTGTAAGTTGTCATCGCTGTCAGAAACTCCACCCTCTCTGCTAGTTACATAAGAGGCCACATAAATGTCTGCTCCCTAGCTCAAGCTTTTATTAAACAGAGAGAGCGCGAGAGGCCAAGTGGACAAGAGGTCCATCCTGGAACCAAGTCCCCTGGGAAAGTAAGCGGCTGTCTCCAGGCCTTGGCTCCTACAATGACTCAGTTCTCAGTGTGTGTTTGCAGCCTTAAATACCCAAGGACGACATGTTACATTTTCAGCCCAAAGGGGCAAAAGAGAAGCAGCCCTTTCAAAATAAGAATTCCCCTGCTGTTTGTTTCATTTAGGAACACAATAAGAAAAGACCGAGGACATGACTCGGCTGTCAACGCTTCCTACCCTGCTTCCACAGTACCTGCCATGTGCCAGAAAAAAATGTTTCTCAAGTTAAACAAGGGCTTAACGAATAGTCAAAATAATTGTTTAGGTTGGATATCAGGCCCTAGGTAAATAGATGATTGCCTGAGACCACAGGCCAATAAAAGCAGTTCAGCAGGACACCACTTGCTCTGTTCTTCGGACATCAACTCAGAGGCATCAGCTCCTCCAGGGACTGTTGTGATTGAATTACTTCTCTCTGCCAACCAGCATGTTAAGGCAATTTAGTATCAAAAGAGACTCATCAAGACAGGGAGAAGGATAGAAAACTTTCTGTATTAGAAATATACAATTAACACGTTAAATAATTTTACTACATTAGAGCCTCAATTAGCTAAGATGCTCACTATATGGAATATTTGATTTGTTTTTATTTAACTTTCTGTGTTGGAAATTTTCCAAAATACATTGATAGCCCACTTAGAATTTTCCTGCCTCACTAAATATAGTAATATAGTATTTTTTAAATGATTTAATCTTTTTATAAAACAATAATCTACTATGCCTGTCTTAGTTATTTAGTGCTGCTATAACAGAAATACCACAGATGGGTGGCTTTAACAAACAGAAATTTGTTTTCTCACAGTTTAGGAGGCTGGAAGTCTGACTTCAGAGTGCCGGCTTTAGGGGAAGGCTTTCTCTCTCTGTAGGCTGTTGAGGAAGGTCCTTGTTTCTTTGAGCTTCTGCTCCTGGGCAATCTTCCTGTGGCTTGGCATCTTCCTTCCCTCATCTCTGCTTCTCTTGCTTGCTTGTTTAATCTCTTTTATAACTCAAAAGAGATTGATTTAAGACACGCCCTACACTAATCCTGTCTCATTAACATAGCAAAGACAACCCATTCCCAAACAGGATTATAACCACAGGTATAGAGGTTAGAATTCACTATGAGTCGGAATTGACTCCACAAAAACAGGTGTATTTTGGTGAGACACAATTCAATCCATAACATTCTACCTTTGGCCCCCCAAAATTCATGTCCTTCCTATACACAAAACATATTCACCCCAACACATCATCCCAAGTCTTATACCAACTCCAAGTTCAAAATCTCATCTTCTGAATCATCTAAATCAAATATGGGTGAGACTTTGGTGTATTCCATCCTGGGGCAAAATTCCTCTTCATTTGTGAACCCGTGAAATCTAGACTACAAGTTATCTGCTTCTAAAATACAATGGTGGAACAGGCACAAGGTAGACATTTCCATTACAAATGGGGGAAATTGGAGGGAAAGAAGGGATAACAGGCACCCATTAAGTCCAAGAACCAGGAAAACAATTTACATTGGCTGTCAAGTCTTGAAAATAATCCTCCCTTCAGACCATCTGGGCAATGAACTTGCCCTCCAAACTCTAGGTGATGGCCACACTCTCTGGATTCTGGGTAGAGGCCCCTTGGCCCTGGGCTTCAACTCCATCTTCCAGGCCCCCTGGGGTGGCAACCCTGCTCCCTTCACCCTATTTTCCTAGTCCATCTGAGTGGTGACCCCACCTCCTTGGCCCCAGCAGGCCCAGTTCTTCTGCCCCTTGGGCATGGAAGCCCCACCCCCTCAGCTTTGGGTTGTGGCCCCATTCCCCTGGCATACCTTAACAACAGCCCCACACTCTAGAGCCAAGCTGGTGAAGATTTCACTCTTGGAAACCTAGGAGACTATGTCCACACCCTTTGAGATCCAGGAGACCATGGCCCCACCCTTTGAAACAGATGTACCTCCTTTGGCCTGTTTCCTGCTTGTAGAAGCCCAAGAGACAGAGAGTTTTCTTTCCATTTGTCCTGTCTGTGACCCCTTCAGTCTAACCCAATGGGTTTTCTGCTGTAGCAGCTAGTTAGATCCATCAGTCACAGGCTTAATCTCTTTAACAAAAGATTATGTGGCCACATCCTTGAAGAAGATTCTAGGACACGTGTTCTTGGCTTGTACAACAGAATTTTCCAAATCTTTAAATTTTGCACTGTTCATTTTTAAGTCTATCTCCTTCCTCTCACATTTTACTATAAACGGCAAGAAGAAACCATGTAGCCCCTTTAAAATCTTGCTTAGAAATCTCCTCAGCCAGGTATCCAAGTTCATCTACTTTCCACCAAACATTTGAATGTAATTCAGACAAGTTCTTTGCCACTACATAAAAAGCATTGCGCTTCCTCCTTTGTCCAGTCATGTGTACATCATTTTCTTTTAAAGCCTCACCAGAAACACATTTAACATCCACATTTCTAACAACATTCTGTTGCTGGTACCATATACATTCTCTGACATGATAGAGACTTTCCCTATAGCTCTGCTGTCTTTCTTCTGAGCCCTCACCAGAATTGCCTTTGACGTCCATAATTCTACCAACAGTCCCTTCAAGGCAGTCTAGACTTTTACTATTAGACAGCTTAAAACTCTTCCAACTTTCACCCGTCACCCAATTCCAAAACCACTTCCACATTGTAGGTATTTGTTAGCGCAGCAACCCCACTTCTTGGTACCAAATTCTGTCTTAGTTATCTAGTGCTGCTGTAACATAAACACCACAAATGGGTGGCTTTAACAAACAGAAATTTGTTTTCTCACAGTTTAGGAGGCTGGAAGTCTGACTTCAGAGTGCCGGCTTTAGGGGAAGGCTTTCTCTCTCTGTTGGCCCTGGAGGAAGGTCCTTGTCTCTTTGAGCTTCTGCTCCTGGGCAATCTTCATGTGGTTTAACATCTCCCTTCCCCCATCTCTGTTTCTTTTGCTTGCTTATTTAATCTGTTTTGTGTATCAAATGAAATTGACTTAAAACACACCTTACACAATCCTGACTCATTAACATAACAGACAACTCATTCTCGAATGGGATTATAACCACAGGCATAGAGGTTAGGATTTACAACACATATTTTTGGGGGGCACAGTTCAATCCATAACAATGCCTAAGGGCCATCATTTTGGTTATGAGTAATCAGCTTTTAGGACTCTAAGTGTAGACAGTATATGAAGCACTGATACCAAATCTTTCAGGTGTGACTGTGAAGTTTGTTGTTGTTACTTTTGATTTGTTTTGTTGTATTTGTTTAGGGATGCACCTTGAATTCTGCTTAATTGAAAGTTTGAGTAAATTGGTTACTAGATAATTTCAGTTCTGCCTGATTTATTTTTTTTAATAATTGCTTTCCATTTCTTACTTAAAAGTAATAGATGCCTTGTTCATCCAGAACAGGCTTTGCTTGTCTTACTCAGGCAGCCCAATTCCCCTGAGCTGCTATTTGAATAAGCACCAACAATTTGATTGAACCTCACATTCATCAAGATGGGTGATTCCCCTGGTGTTCAGTTTCCAGGAATCATGATGAATATACATTTGACTTATTGGCAAATAGCAATCAAAGAATGCATTGGCAAGAAAATGTTAATGCTTAACTGTTTATCTGGATAATATAGGAGAGTAATTGAGCACATAAGGTTTGAAATCAGATCTGAGTTTGAGCACAAGCTCCATGAGCTTGGACCAGTTACCTAATGTCCATTGACTTCAGTTTCCTCATCTATAAAATGCTCTAACAATAATAATACCAAATTCATTGGGTTGTTACATAGATGATATGAGATAATGCATGTAAAATGTAAGCACCGCATAAGCATTCAATAAATGTTACCTATCATGTTGTTCCACCACCCATCTGTCAGTTTGTCATACTGCGGTGGCTTGCGTGTTGCTATGATGCTGGAAGCTATGCCACCAGTATTTCAAATACCAGCAGGGTCACCCATGGTGGACAGGTTTCAGCAGAGTTTCTGACTAGGAAGAAATATCTGAAGATCTACTTCTAAAAATTAGCCAATTAAAACCCTATGGATCACAACAGAATATTATCTGATGCAGTTCTGGAAGATGAGCCCCTAGGTGGGAAGGCATTCAAAATGCACAGCGGCTGAAACAATGGACTAGAGCATACCAACAATAGTGAAGATAGCACAGGATTGGGCAGTGTTCTGTTGTACATGGGATCACCGTGAGTCAGAGCCAACTCAATGGCAACTAACAACAACAACAATCATGTTATTTTCCACACCTTATATTTTCCTCCCAACAACCCTCTGAGGGAGGCAAAACATTGATAATTATGCTATATTACATACAAGAAAACTGAACCTCGAAGTGATTACTGATTTGTTCAGCGTCACCCAATATGACGAAACACTGATCTTTTCAGTAACAAGAGTCTCTTAATTCCTAGTCCGTCGTCCTCTCTTTCACCCATTCTGCCATGTGGTGCTGCCTCTGCACAGTTGCCCTAAATCTAAAATCTTACATGATGATGGGTCTCCTCTGCCTTTGACTGTAAGTTGAATAAAGGGACTAAATCCCTTAAGAGGCTTTCAAATCTACATTGTTATTATATAGAAGATTTCTGGAAAAATGGTACCCCCAGAACTACTAGGTCAGGAGGAATTCTTTGGTAATACTAAGAAGAAAATACTAGTGGAGAAGTAGTTTTCAAATCATGAGCCAGAACCCCTGGGAGAAGCCCAAGGGATTATAACAACAGGGTAACATATCCACAAGCCCAGCCAGCTTTGTCTGTAAACCAAGTGAATAGGTCCCATCCATGCACAGTTCTTCAAATGCATGTCAACCTTGCTGCCATTCATAAAATACAAACTCTCATTTAAAGGCAGTGCTGAATTTGTTACATCATTTTGACATGCTGTATTTTCTCAATAGAAATGCTATCTGAAGTACAATTTCTATCATATAGGGGTCTATGACTTCTTTTCTTCCCATTTTAAAATTAGGTCTGCACCCTCCATAAGGTTAATAACAAATGGTATTGAGGAAAGAGCTCTGCCTATGAAGTCTAACATCCTAAATTTAAGGGCTAACCAGTCATTGTACAGTTGGTTCCGACTCCTGGTGACCCCATGTGTGTCACAGTAAAGCTGTGCTCCATAGGGTTTTAAATGGCTGTTTTTTTGGAAAATAGATCACCAGGCCTTTCTTGTGAGGTGCTTTTGGGTGCACTCGAACTTCCAACCTTTCAATTAGCAGCCAAGCACATTAACTAGTCGTACTACCCAGGGACTCCGGATTCAAGTGCTAGCCCTGCTAATTATAAGCTTAAAGCACCATCGATTCAGGCAGCTTAATTAGAGTCAACAGATGTTTACTGGTTGCTTTTAGGGGGCCTGACCCTTAGCTGAGGCTATTGAAGTGAATAGTAGTCCTCTGCAGCCGTCTTCTCAGAGCCTCCACGTTCTCCCCTATAAAGTAAGGAGAATAATAGTGACCCTTCTCACAAGGCTATTCTGAGAATCCAAGGAGAGTCACAAGAAAATAAACAAACTGTGGTGTTTGTGAAAGTGCTTTGCAAACTTTGTAGAACATTATAAACATAGAGTGTTCAAGACAACTACTGAGAGGCAAGTTCTTCCCATTGCTTTCCTCCAACTGTTGGCCCTCCGCCCCCAGGAACTTAACAAACCCTCATTGCATTGCTTTCTCTGTTGTCAGATTATATTCATTCATGAATATTTTTAAATGTACTTTTCCATCTCTTCCCTCCTCTTCTCACTTTGCTTAATCTCTTTTATTCCATAAATTGTTATATTCTTCAATATCAAGATGGCAATACAATATCAGAATACAGGAAGCATTAAATAAATCAGCAATATAAAATTCAAAGCTTTGAATTTTTGAGTTAGGAGGAAGGAGAGAAGACTGTTCCTTCTCTTCACTCCTAGTCTGGGGGCCCAGTGCCTCCTCAAGTCTCGGAAAAAGGGGGCTTATGAGATTGGACCCATTACTCCTGGAATTGAAAGGTTCCCTGATGTAGTTGTTCCAAAAATATATTAGGTCTAGTGTATTTCTACCTCTTCCCGGTTCCATATTATATGTACTCATCAGTGAATTTGGTCTTTTCATCTACTCTTGCTGACAAGAACATTTACTTAGTGTCTACTAAATCCTAAACAGCACACAAAGCGCTATCAAGAAATGCACAAAACATAATTTGCACAATCCTTGCTCTGCAAGAGTTTAGAAGGAAGTGAAACCAGCAGTAATTGCCAGGCATTGAAGGTTATTTTGTTAATTAGACCCATTCTATACAGTGATGGAGCCCTGGTGGCACAGTGGTTAAGAGCTCAGGCTGCTAACCAAAAGGTCGGCAGTTCGAATTCACCAGCCGCTCTTTGGAAATCCTATGGAGCAGTTCCACACTATCGTGCAGGGTGACTATGAGTCGGAATTGACTCAACGGCAACAAGTTTGTTTGTTTTTTGGTTTTCAGAAGCTCCAACAGTGACCCTTTTGAAGTGGATCTTAGCTTCATTTTACAGATGAGGCAACTGAGGTTCAGAGAACTAAATTTCCCAAGATCACACGGGTATCAAGTATCTGAGCCAAGTTTACACACACACAAAACCAAACCACTTACCATCAAGTTGATTCCTACTCACGGCGACCCCGTATGTTTCAGAGTAGAACTGCACTCAATAGGGTTTTCAGGAGTTGTGACTTTCAGAAGTAGACCACCAACCCTTTATTCCAAGGTGCCTCTGGGTAGATTTGAACCACCAACCTTAGTAGATGAGTTCTTAACTGTTTGTGCTACCCCAGGACTCCTTCAGATTTACACAAGGTCTGCTTTATTTCAGGGTCAATGCTCTTTCCACTCCATTGTGTTACCTCCCTGGCTAGAAAGGCAGACCACATACCAAAAATGAAAACGAACACAAACATTAAAGGAAACCTACAAATAAATAAGTCATAGAAACTCTACAGACTATTCCACTTACAAGGTAGCTAAGTGTCTGAAGTACCTGGAACTAGGCTGGTCATTATCTGGGGATGAAGGAGAGAGAAAAATTCTCAACAAATTCTAAAGCAGATCAAGGATACAACCCTGGAGACAAGGAAGGTAGTTCCCAGTCAGAAAATAACTATGCTGGAACCAAGAGAAATGATACTGTAGGCAATTAAAATTTTCTAATAAACATAAGAGCTACAAGGAGCCCTGGTGCCTCAGTGGTTAAGCACTGTGCTGCTAACCAGAAAGGTCAGCAGCTCGAACTCATCAGCCACTCTGTGGGAGAAAAGCCCCGGCAAACTGCTTCCCTAAAAATTACAACCTAGAAAACACTATGGGGCAGTTCTACTCTGTCATACAGGGTCACTATGAGTTGGAATCTACCCCACAGCACACAACAACAACAGCTACAATCCCAACACACCATTTGTCCTTCCAGATTAAGATGCTTCGTCTTTATGACCCTGGGAAATATTTTAAAACTATGGAAACTTTGTAATTGCTAAAACATCTTTCAAGCAAAAGTAAGCAAGATCTCTGCTTCATTAGTTACAGTATTGCCAAGTTCATTACCCAAAAACCAAACCCATTAATGTCAAGTCCACGACCCTACAGGACAGAGTAGAACTGCCCCAGAGGGTTTCCAAGGAGCAGCTGGTAGATTTGAACTAACTTCTAACCTTTTGGTTAGCAGCTGAGCTCTTTAACCACTACGCCACCAGGGCTTCACATTCATTACACTCAGCATTTATTAAATATCCCTTCCTACATAGCGCTCTCTTAAGCAAGGTGAATGGAATTCATTTTTCTCCTGCCATCTGGTGTTGGTTCTATTAACATAACTAGTTAAGAGGATTTACAGAAGAACAGTGAATACACTTGGCAACATTTTCAAACATTTGTTTGGACTTTCTGTTTTCTAGGAGATGTACGACTAAGGGGTCAGACAGGGGTTCCTGCTGAACGCCGTGGCTCTTACCCATTCATTGACTTCCGCCTACTTAACAGTGAGTAGTCAAGTGTACCTGGAAAGTAACAGATGTTTTCTTAAAAAAAAAATGTATTTCCCTCTGAACTTCAAAACCCTCTGAAGTCTGCCTTCCTTCTTCCATCTCTGTCCTCCCAACTGGACCCTAACCCTTTGTCTCTCAGTTTCCTCACTATTGAAATAATTCTGGTCCTGCCCTACCTCTCAGAGATTAAGGAGATCATGTCAGCTTTAAAAATTCAAATCTTATGCCCATCAACAGATGAATGGATAAACAAACTATGGTACATACACACAATGGAGTACTATGCAACGAGAAAGAACAATGATGAATCTGTGAACCATCTCATAACATGGATGAAACTGGAGGACATTATGCTGAGTGAAATAAGTCAACCACAAAAGGACAAATATTGTATGAGACCTCTATTGTAAAAACCCATGAAAAAGTTCACACACAAAATGTAACAATCTTTGTTGATTACCAAGGATGGGAGGTGGGGGGGCGGATACTAAATAGACAATAGATAAGTGGTATCTTGGGTGAAGGATGAGACAGTACACAATACAGGGGAAACTAGCACAACTTGTACAAGGGAAGGTCATGGAAGCTCCATAGACACATCCAAACTCCCTGAGGGACTGAATTGCTGGCCGGAGGGCTGTGGGGACCATGGTCTCGGGGAACATCTAGCTCAATTGGCATGACACAGCTTATAAAGACAATGCTCTACATTCTACCTTGGTGAGTAGTGTCTGGGGTCTTAGAAGCCTGTGAGCGGCCATCTAAGATACTCCACTGGTCTCATCCCTTCGGGAGCAAGGGAGAATGAAGAGAGCAGGATACAAGGAAAAGATTAGTCCAAAGGACTAACTGACCACAGCTACCAAGACCTCCACCAGACTGAGTCCAGTACAGCTAGATGGTGCCCGGCTACCACCACCGACTGCTCTGACCAGGATCACAACAGAGGGCTCTGGACAGAGCTGGAGAAGGATGTAGAACATAATTCTAACTCACAAAAAAAAGACCAGATTTACTAGCCTAAAGGAGACTGGAGAAACCCCAAGGGTATGGCCCCCAGACACCCTTTTAGCTCAGTGGTGAAGTTAACTCCGAGGTTCACCGTTCGGCCTGGTAATGGACAGCCCCGTAAAACCAAATGAGACTAATGAGGTACAGTAGTCCAGTGGCAAGCCCAGAAGGCAGAAGGGGACAAGGAAGCTGGTGATAGGGAACCGAAGGCTGAGTAAGGATATTGTTGATGTGTTGTGAGATTGTTAACCATTGTCATAGGGCAACATTTGTAGTAACTGTTAAATGAGAAACTATTTTGTTCTGTAAGCCTTCATCTTAAGTGAGAATAAGAGCACAATTGGAAGAGCGTAGTCAATGTCACTGAACTGTGCATGTAGAAATTTTTGAAATGGTTTATCTTTGGCTATGTGTATTTTCACCAAAAAAAAAGGTTGAGAAGTTAAAAGATTGACATGTTGTGGGGTTGTTAACCAATGTCATAAAACAACATGTGTACTACTGTTTCATGAGAAACTCTTCATTCTGTAAGCCTTCACCTGAAGTACAATAGAAAAAAAAAATTCAAATCTTAAAAATTGTGAGGCCCAACAGCAACAGGCTTTGTTTTGTTTTGTTTTGTTTTGTTTACATAGGGAAGCTATTACTTTCATTATCCAGCACATTCGCTCCACATTTAGCCAGGACTAAACTAGATGAGATTCTATTTTACTTTCAAAACCTCACAGGGAAGCTACAGCTCCCCTTAGTAACCTACCCATTATCTAATTCTCACCTCTTTGTCGCATCTAAATCCCTGAGGTCTGCTCTTGCGTCCCTGGTAGAACTCTTCACCATGGTTAAATCGGCTTAGTCTGCACTTGCTGCTTCCTTCAGTATGACTATCTCAGAAGGTCATTTTTTTTGTACTTTTTCCCTCCATATACTACTCTTCATTTGGAGTTTTGCTTGGCCTTTGGTTCGTAATTCTTTCTCTTTAGATATATGTGTGTGTGTGTATATATACAACAAAACATTTGCCTTTGAAAAATTTTTTACACGTACAATTCAGTGACATTAATTACATTCATCATGTTGTGCAACCAACACTTCAGTCCACTTCCACACATAATTTTCTTAATCTCAGATTCCTTTGGAAACCAAAACAAATGACCAGTCACCCCCTCCTCACCCTCCTGATTTCATATCTTCTAGCTATTATAATCATCCTTCATTTGGGGCTGGGAGGAAGAAAATAGATTTCAGCAGTTGCTCCAAGGTTTTCAGTGTTTGATTCTGATATAACTTCCCATCTATAAACTTCAAAGTGCTGGGGAGCACCCACAGAATGTTACTTTCCTTTGACATAAACGAGTTCAGCTGAAGCGTTAACTTGATTTTCCTTGACCCTTGAAAATTACTGGAAGAACTTAGAATGTGCTATTCTGATCCTTAGATACGGGAAAGACCAATAGGAAGTGGACGTTCTCATATTTCTCCTGACTTGTTAGCCTCTCATAATCCATGTGTTCATTAAGCTTCATTCAGACATGAGTTAGTAAGTTACAGTGCTGTTGGCAATGTTAGTGAATCAACAATATATATTAAATAAGGTGCAACATATATGGTTTTTTGTTTTGTTTTGTTTTCCAACCCTTTCAGGGACACAGTAACTCGGAATAACTTTTTCCATACCAGAGATGATCTCCCCTACCCAGACCCGCAAAAAATGCTCTCTAGAAGACAGAACCAAGTAACTGGACCTATGCAATCAGAGATACAGGCTGTGGGGAGATCTGCCAGTGTCTCCTAACCTTTCTTTATGACTGAATGGGCTGTTCCAGCTACCCATGGAAAGCTAACACCCTTGACCATCTCTGTACTGTATGGATTTCCAAGTTCCAGGCATGTGCTTCCACCTAGCAAGATGGGAATAAGCAAGCGGTACAGTTCACTGTCTCATATAGAACACGACTCTCCAACAGCATCACAAGTTTTAGAGAGAAAATAACCAAAAACCCTCTTCAATAACAGATGAGATCTTAGATCATGATTCCTAATATAAAGCATGAACATTAGGAAAATAGGAGATATTTCTCTTTGTAACTCCAAGACTCCAATGTTAAAGTCTTATTTTTATCCCAATGCTAATAAGCAACATCAACTGCCAATGGTGGTTATCTTTACAGATAGAATTATGATTTTTTTTTTAATTTTATTGTGCTTTAGGTGAAAGTTTACAGCACAAATTAGTTTCTCATTCAAAAATTTATACACAAATTGTTTTGTGACATTGGTTGCAATCCCCACAATGCGTCAACACTCTTCAGCTTTCCGTTTCCACCCCAGATTCCCTATGTCCATTTGGTCAGTTTTCCTGTCCCTTCCTGCCTTCTTGTCTTTGTTTTTGAGTAGGTGTTGCCCATTTGGTCTCTTATACTTGACTGAACTAAGAAGGACATTCCTCACATGTGTTGTGTGTTTTATAGGCCTGTCTAATCTTTGACTGAAAGGTGGACTTTGGGAGTGGCTTCAGTTCTGAGTTAGCAGGGTGTCTGGAGGCCATAGTCTCAAAGGTTCCTCCAGTCTCTATCAGACCAGTAAGTCTGGTCTTTTGTTGTGAATTTAAATTTTGTTCTATGTTCTTCTCCCACTCTGTCCTGGACTCTCTGTTGTGATCCCTGTCAGAGCCGATGGTGGTGGTAGCCAGGCACCATCTAGTTCTGGGCTCAGGCTGGTGGAGGCTGTGGTTCTCATGGTGCATTAGCCCTTTGGACTAATATTTTCCTTATGTAGTTGATTTTCTTCATTCTCTTTTGCTCAGGTTGGGATGGGACCAAAAGATGTATCTATGATGGCCACTGGCAAGCTTTTAAGACCCCAGATGCTACTCACCAAAGTAGGATGTAGAACATTTTGTTTATAAACTATGTTATGCCAATTGACCTAGATGTCCCCTGAGAGTATTATGGAATTTTTAACTCTCTATATTATAGGTTTCTGTAACACCTAGATATTTTACAATCAGTTTATTTTACTTTTATAATAAGAAACGAAAGCTATAAAATATATAAAAATTTAAAAATAAACTCAATGCAGATGATATTTCATTAAATTGGTAAGTTGTTCACTATGTAACAGGTGCTGTACAAGCATTTGCCATTCTGTCATCTCTGTGCTGTAGGGTCTCCAGGCTCTTAGCAGGGCACCCTGATCCAATCCCAGCCTCCTTTCCCTGGCCCTGGATGCTCTCTGTCTCTCCACCTCCACTTCACCCCGCCTGTTGCTTATGGCCCTCCACTCGTCAAGTGACAGTGTTGGCCATCTGACCTAAAATTCCCTTTCCCCTCTTCTCAACATTCTGCTGTGGATAGCTCTTTATGTTCATGTCTCTTTATCACTAACCTGTGTTAAGGCAATAGTAATTTGCCTTCATTGTATTTTCTTTTTTTAAGCGGACTCAACTATTTTTTTCCCCTAGATGTATAAAGGAAACCCTGGTGGTGTAGTGATTAAGTCAAATCTACCTGACGCTCCTTGGAAACCCTGTGGGATAGTTCTACTCTGTCCTATAGTGTTGCTATGAGTCCGAATCAACTCGATGGCAATGGGTTGCGTTGGTTAGATGTATAAAGCACCTCCCTAAATAGACTACAAGTTCATAAAGAACAATCTCTGTAGTTACCGACAACTTAATTAATTATTGTTAATTTACCAATTAGATTAAAGGGTCCCCTCAAAAAGATTATATTAAAGAACTCTAAATGTAAATCATCCCCACATTTAACTGAATAGCATGAATAGAACTGAATAATCTCAGAGATTCTCCTTTATTTGTGCTGCTATCTACCCCTTGTTTAATGGAATAATGAGTTAAAACTCAAGCCAATAACATTACTGTGGTCACGTTCCATCATTTCCTACCTTAATCTGCAATAAGAGCAGCTTGTCACAGTTATAGATACATGGATATGAGTGTAATACACAGTCACATAAGATAAAATATATATGGCACGTCTTCTACTACTTGACATACAGTCTAATTTATCTTTAATCTCGTTCATGTCCTTGTCATGGTTTGCCTGAGTTGTTAATGTGTTCTTTCTGCTTAAAGTGGAACATTTTAAATATGCAGTTGATCCCCATTGTTCACGGATTCCATATTTGCGAATTTGCCTACTCACTAAAATTTATTTGTAACCCCAAATCATACTCACGCATTTTCACGGTCATTCACCAACATGAGCAGAGTGGTAAAAAATCTGAGTTGCCCAATGTGCACATTCCCAGCTGAGGTCGAGCAAGGTAACATTCTGACTTCTTGTTTCAGCTCTCATACTGTAAACAAGTGTCCTTTCCTAGTCTATGTAGTGCCATCTCTTTCACTTTTTTGTGCTTGTTGGTGGTGATTTCGCTGTTCAAAATGACTCCCAAGTATAGTATGGAAGTGCTGTCTAGTGTTCCTAAGCATAAGAAGGCTGTGATGTGCCTTACAGAGAAAAAACATGTGTTAGATAAGCTTCATTCAGGCATGAATTATAGTGCTGTTGGTTGTGAGTTCAATGTTAATGAATCAACAATATATATTAAATAAGGTGTCTTTAAACAAGAGAATACATAAAACAAAGTTATGTATTGATCAGTTGATGGCATTTTGTGACCAGAGGCTCGCAGGAGCCTAACCCTATATTTTCTCTAGGAACAATGGTTCCGTGCTCACTAATTCAGTGTTTGCAGTGACATTATAGAACATAATTACTGCAAATAATAAGAATCAACTGTAACTTTATCACAATTTCAAAATAAACCCCTAAGAACAACTGGAGTCCTGGGAAGTACAAACAATTAAGTGCTCAGTTATTAATAAAAAGGTTGGAGGTTCAAATCCACCCAGAGGCACCTGGGAAGAAAGTCCTGGCAATCTACATCTGAAAGGTCACATTTATTGAAAACCTAAGGAGCACAGGTTTCCTTTAAAACACATGGAGTCACCATGAGTCAAAATCAAATTGACAGTAACTGTTCAGTTTTTTTTTTTTTTTTAAGGAACAATTTGAGACTTTCTCCTAAAATCTTTTTTTTTAATCAGCTGATTCCAGTTCTACATGGGAAGTGCCAACACTTACTTAAAACAGTTCTTGAGATCACTTACCTTAATTCTGAGTCAATTTTTTCCAAGTACATACCGAGACCAAAGACTTCATTTTCCTCAGGTGCTTGCAGTTTTGCTCTCTCTCCCTAGGTTCAATCAAATCTAGAACTTTTTTTTTTTTTTTGTAATAGTTTATTTATTTTTATTGTTGTTGTTGAGAATATACACAGCAGGACATACACCAATTCAACAATTTCTACATGTACAATTCAACGACATTTATTACATTCTTCAAGTTGTGCAACCATTCTCACCCTCATTTTCTGAATTGTTCGTCCTCCATTAACATAAACTCACTGCCCCCTAAGCTTCCTATCTAACCTTTCAAGTTGCTGCTATCGATTTTAATCGAGAAGTTTTAAAAAGGTATCTATAGGAAAGACCAAATCACCATAGCCTCTGTTCTCTGACCATGGCTGCCTCCAGCCTATCTTCCAAAATGCTGAAGTGAAATCCACACAACGGCCACTTCCTATCCACAGTGTCTACTCTCTTCTATCCACCTTAATATACGCCTTGAAATAACCAGAACATAAATAATCAAAAATGTCTATAAAATAGTAAGACATCTTGCATTTCCCCACTGGCCCCAGCAGGGCAAGAGACCTCAGAATTAATATCTAAAATAACTTACCTTCTACCAGAACAATGTTTCCAGATATTTAAACAGATAACCTAGAACAGGAGTAGTTTAATGACAGTCCATGAGCCAAATCTGCCTCCCTCTGCCTGTTTCTATACTGAATTTTATTGGAATACCACCATGCCTGTTTGTTACATATAACGTATTGTTGCTTTTGTGCTACAGTAGCATAGTTGAGTCATTGCAACAGAGATCACATGACCTGCAAAGCCAAAAATACTTAATATATGGCCCTTTACAGGTAAAGTTTGCCAACCGCTGACTTAGATATTTGAATAGATTTAAAGGGGTTTTGTGTTATCTCCATAGGCACATAGATTTAAAGGGGTTTTGTGTTATATCTCCATAGGCACATTCAGTCCAGTCTATTTTCCTTTCTTAACATCATCTTTTTTTTTTCTTTTCATTTCCCAGTGCCATCATTTTAATTTCAAGAATGGACTCATACTGACTAAATTTATATGAGACAGACATATAAATGGAAAGGGAACATCTCTTGCTGATCCAGATTTAAAATTCCACAATTATACTTTCTAGTCAGACAAACATTCCCCTGGAAGAGGTGTTCGTTTCTCCATATTTTTGGAGAGTACTACACCATCATGTCTGTGTACCTATTGTCTACATATAAACCAGTTGCTTTCAAGTCAACCCCAACTTATGGCAAGTCCTTGTGTGTCAGAGTAGAACTGTGCTCCACAGGTTTTTCAAATGGCTGATTTTCAGAAGCAAATTGCCAAGCTTTTTTTCTGAGACCCCTCTGGATGGACTTGAACCACCAACCTTTCAATTGCGAGCATTTGCACCACCCAGGGCTCCATTGTTTACATATAAAGTGGCCTTATGTCCTGTTTTGTGTGGCAAGGTCCTAGTTTGCACCTATTCTCCAGGCATACTTATTAATAGTGCTGCCTTTCACTCTCAATGATCCTGGTTTGGATAATAAATTACTTGGTCAATTGCTTATATTGTCATGCCCACAAAAGAGTTCTTTAGTACAACGCCTCTCAAATGTTGCATACATTACAAGAATAAACAGCAGAAAAGCTCCC
The DNA here is from genome assembly GCA_030035585.1 of Dugong dugon. Classification (NCBI taxonomy): domain Eukaryota; kingdom Metazoa; phylum Chordata; class Mammalia; order Sirenia; family Dugongidae; genus Dugong; species Dugong dugon. The sequence continues at coordinate 158,829,702 of CM057464.1, forward strand.
CATTAAGAGATCCATTCAGATTAATAGAAGTATACAAGACAAAGATATTTGTTAAAAGCCAGCTTCATTTACATTTTACACAATTTAGAAGAAAAGCATCTATATGCATTTCTAGAAACCTCTCTGTACAAGTAGCAAGAAGCTGTGGCTTCAACACCATTATGTAGGACACAGGAATCATAGACCTTTAAAGAAGAGAGTTACCTTTACACCTAAGCATGAAGGACAAAGAAAGTGAAAGAAAAGAGTGACAATTATTTTTATTCCAGATAAGATACTAAAACAGAGAACCGGAGGAGGCCAAGAGGGATGAGAAATGTAATATTCTATTCCCCCAAGGTCTATTTCCTACAGATTTATTCCATTCACTGACTCTGGGGGGGAAATAAGAGAGGAAAAATGGAGAGGAGAGTGTTGAAAGACTTGTGGTCACAGAGGTGAGAGCAGCGGAGGTCATTGCAATTTTCTACAGAACAGGCGGCTACAGCAGCCCCTTCTACATCTCTGTCTCCTGATTTAATCTAATCAGTAGCCTGAGTAGATAATGACTAGGTTGAGATGTTCCCGTGGCAACCACGTCAGAGCAACACAATGTGATTTCCACAGTCACTCAGCAAAGGAAGTGACATACAAAGAAAACATTCCCAGTGACTGTGGCATTTGAGGGAATTAAGCAGCTTCTGCTGAGATTCTAGGGGACCAGCTATCAGCTGCCAAGGAAAGCCTGGGCCTCCAGACCAGCCCGAGGGCTTTGCAGCAGTAGGTTAATTAGCTGTTTGGCTTTTCCTATCTGTTAATTTGCTAATCTTGATTTTTAAAGCTCTATTCCTTCAGACTTGCCTCTCCAGGCAGGACCGTTTTAACAGCACAAGCATGAGGGTTATTGTAGTACAGCAACAAAAATATTTCCTTCACTTATTATTTCTGAAATAGAACTTATATATACATAAATAGATACGCTAGATAGCTGCCATTGAGTGGACTCTGACTCGTGTGACCACAACAGAATGAAACCGCGTTTCAGTCCTGTGTCATCCTCACAAATGTGGGCATGTTTGAGTTCATCTTTGTGGCTACTGTGCCAATCCATCTCACCAAGGGTCTCCTCACCCTCACCTGCCCACTGCTTCACCAAACACAATTTCCTCCTCCACCGATAGATCCCTCATGATGACATGTCCAAAGCAAGCGAGTTAGACAATGTTCTGTTGTGAGCCACAAAATTTTCACTGGCTAATTTTCAGAAGTAAATCATCAGGCCTTTCTTCCTAGTCTGTCTTAGTCTGGAAGCTCTGCTGAAACCTGGTATTTGAAATACCGGTGGCATAATTTCCAGCGTCATAGCAACACACAAGGCATCACAGTATAACAAAATGACAACTAGGTGATGGAATTATGCTAGCTGAAAGGTTGGCGGTTCAAACCCACCCAGAATCACCTTGGAAGACAGGCCTGGGAATCTGCTTCTGAAAGGTCATCACCTTGAAAACGTGTGGAACAGTTCTACTCTGCACACATGGAGTCGCCGTGAGTCAGAATCGGCTTGACGGGAACTAACAACAACAACAACACATCTTTTCAACTTTTTTCATAAAGAAGTGACCTAGAGACTCAAATGCTTTTTTCAAAAGCTGCCCTCTAAAATGTAGTCACCCTGAAGCCATGCTTTCTTTAACATATAAAATACATTCACAAACAGACTGTCAATCAAAAGCCACCCAACATGTTACAAACCATCTGGTGCTAAGTGATACCCATCTTAAAAATGAAGGGGCAGATTTCTTACACACTCATTTTTCAAAGAGAAAATTCCTAGAAGATGAAGGCAGCCTTTCAGTAACCTTCTTAAAGATATTTTTAACCATTACCTATGAGAACCACTAAAAATGCAAAGATCCTGAACTAAAATGTGACAAGGTGACTTGAAAGAAGTCACACTCCCCTAAGACCTGTGCTTCCCAGGCAGAGAGGGGCAGGGCCGATGGACTCTAGCTCAGACTTCTCCTCACATTCATGAGTGCCAAGGTAATGCCCACGATTTCAGAGCTCAATATTTACCTTCCTCAGGGAGAAAGGCAAGGCGTTGCTTATGGTTGTGATGCTTCTGGCTCACCTGCATCGGGCTCCATGATATGCACTCAGGACATCTGGCTACAGTCATCCCAGCACTTCAGATGCAGAAGTGCCAGACCAGGAGGAGGGTTAGCTACCGACATTCCACTACGTTGCGAAGACAGAGTTGATGGAGTCCCCACTGTTTCACTCATTCCCTATCACTGTTCAATCAGTGAGCATGAAGTGGGCACCTCCTATGCCAGGCAGGGTGTCTGGTGCTAGAGATACAAAAATGAAGGAACCATAGCCACTGCCCTTAAGGGTATACACAGATATAAGAAAACAAATGATGAGACAGGGTGATACATCTAATAATACAAACATGTATAATAATAAGAGTAATAGCTGCCACAATAGACTCAGACATGCTAGTGATCATGAAGATGGCACAGGACTCGGCAAAATTTCATTCTGTTATACATAAAAGTCACCATGAGTTGGAGCCGACTCAATGGCAAGTAACAACAACTACATAATAAGAATAAACATAATATGAAAAAATGTGTATACAGGATTCACAGGAGGGAGTAATGCACTTTGAGGAAGTTGGAGAAGGAAATGATTAACTCTCCTCAGAAATTAGAGAAGGCTTCCTGGAAAAGTTAAAACATGAGCAGTTATTGAAGCAACAAGGAAGTGAAGCAGGTCTGCATGCTGGGGCCCACTTTCAGGGACATTCTAAAATATGCTTCAAGATCTAAGGAGCCAGGAAAGAGTCATCAACAATTCTACTCTACAATTCTACTAGCTACAAGTTTCCCTGAAAGAGAACTATTCAAGTAGGAGTAAAGCAGAGAAGTCAGAAGAGACCACCCAATCTACTGACTGTCTGAGAAAGGCTGTATTCAAAGAGAAACCGTTTTTTACCTTCTAAAGCTAGAACTGAAAACTTTCTCTGTCTTTCACTAACCTGGCTGACATCATTTCATGGGTTTACTTTTTATCTGAGTGATTAAAAATAGAAAATTAAATCAGGGCGGCCAATATTTCCTCTGGATTATCATTCATTCATTCAACCAATAGAACACCCACTCGATGCCAACTAAGCCATGAGGCTAAGGTGCCCCTAGGTTATACCAACAACCACTAAGATACCCTTTTATCCCATGGCTGTCCTCTGTCTCAGTCAGTGTGGGACTGGAGTCTGCCAAAGACACCAAACTCAAATATTTGAACGATTTCCTTGAATTTGACAAAGACTGGGAGTGGGGGGAGAACACCTAATATATCCTCGCCCTGGACTGAAGTTTCTGAGTGCCAGAAAGGAAACGTGGAGAAACTTCCTCTGCCTTCAAAAAGCTAGCAATCTCTTTGCATGGACACAGCAAACACATGTTAAACCAAGGAACCGTACACAAAAGTAAATGATTTTGTTTTGAAATAATTGACATACACAGTAAAGCAAAGACAAGAAAAAGCAGAGATTACTGCTGTACACTGAACAGGTAAAAAAGGCTTTATGGTCATATGCTGAACCCTGAAAGACAAGATAGAGTGTTCACTGGTTAAGGAATTGCCTAGAAGTTGTATTGACGTATGGGGGCCATTAAGTCATTAGGTAGGAAGAAGGTCCAAAAAGTAGTAAATAAAGTTTATGTTGACTAGAGAGATAACAAAAGGCTTAGAATGCCAAGATAAAGAATTTGAACTTGATTCATCAAAAAAGACCACGGGAAAATTTTGAGGGGAAAAAAATGGACAGGATAAGAGAGTTTAAGAAAATTAACTGACATCCATGTGCAAGAGGATAGAGTCAATGAATCAACAGAAAAGTAATCGGGAGGCAAATGGCAGTAGAAGAGGAGGTATAAATCCAGAGATGTTGTGGAAAAAAAGGAGACAAAACTTAATGATACTGAATATCGGGAGCCCTGGGGGTTGGTCTGGCCATCTGAAAAACTGGAGATAAAGTCAGCAGTGAGGAAAGTTGGAGGGTGAGTTAAGGGAAAGATGGTAAGCTCAGTTGGGACAGGTTGAGTTCGCAGAAGAATCAAGTGAAAATGTCCAGGAAGAGCTGGAAATACGGGATTAGAGTACAGGTGCAAGAGGCCTGTTTTGTAAATTCCAGTTAGGAATCATTATCACCTATGAGTCACATGCTCAGAACTGAAAATCAGGTATCATACGGGGCCCTGTAATTTTAGTTTATCATAAGCTAGGTTTAACAGCACTACAAGCCTGTCAGTAATAAAGCCCACAGAGAAGTGAGTTTTACCAGCAATTGATTTTCGTCTGTGGGAAGCTATCTAGCCACCACATTGAGATACCACCACTGCCATCAGCTGCTTGTGTCGGAGTCCAGGGGGCTTGCTAACTCACCTGAACACAGCACAAAGAAATGGCAACAACATGGAACTGCAGCACTTCCTTGAGCAAAACCCTAACCCACTCTGAGTACCTCTAGCATAGTGGCTTCTTTGGATTTCTGGAGACAATTAAATGTAGAAGGGAAGCAGGAGTAAATTAAGTTTCTTTTGACTAAAGTTACCCTATGAGTCACTGAGCTAGAGTGGCTTGTTTGTTAAATAAAATGAAAGTCAACCTCCTACCCAGAATCAGGTATACTTATTTTTTGTGACTTTATTAATAAACAAAATGAGGGGTTATTTCCTCTCATTGCCACCCACCCTCAAATTTTCAGAAAATCTAGAAGACTTGCCATGGTCCCCATTCTACTATACATATGAAAAAAATATACATAGTCTCCCCATCTGTGTTTCCAAACTGAAATCTCAAGGTTAACATACAAGAACAAGAAGATCTTGCTTTCTTTCTAACTAGCAAGCCAAATTCCTTGGATATCTGGGTGGTTTATTACTTATAGGTAACCTTCAGAGAGAGGGCAGTAGAGCAGGTACCTGGGGGAGGTGGCAGCAATTACTGAGGAAAGTCCCAAGAGGAGGGTGGCCTATGCCACTGCACCTAACAACTGCGGCCACAACAGCATTAAGATGGGAGATGCTTAATTCCAGGGGCAGGATAAGCAAGGCCAGAAGTGGACCCTCTTAGGCAAGGCTCCCCAAGGCTGCCAGTCTCCTGAAGGCCCAGCAGCGCAGGAGGGCCACCACAAACACTAGACAAACCAAAGAGGCTCTTCACAACCCAACTGCAGGCCACCTCTTCTGTTTGTCTACCCTGGTTGCCTTACCCAGAGCTCAAACTCTGCAGACATAAAACCATTGTCAACAGAGTTAATGGAAAGGCAATGGACTTGGAAATCAGATCTGGGTTTGAATCCTACTTCCTTTATCACCTTGGGAAAGGTATGCAACCTACTTACCCTTAATGCCCACATATATAGAAGGAGATTATTAAACCACCCCCATTGGGTCGTGGTGAGAAGTAAATGAGACCAACGTGTCCAGCAGCCTCTCTTCGTAATAGACCCTCAATAAATGTAGTTGATCTTTGGATGTACCTTCCCCCTCTGCTGAATACACCCCTTCCCAGACACCTCTTCTCTAAGAAACAACTGTTTACCTTGTGAACCCTGGCCCATGGGTTCTGGCTTTTGAGAAGCCTTCTTCAGCCCTCCCAGAAGACTGACGGGTCATTCACTCCTTGTTCACTCTCACTGTGTTCCATGGAAGCATCCATCACACTGTAACTCCCGCTCACTGAACCTGAATCTCTGGGGATGGAGTCCAGTACAGTGTCCTCAAGAAGTTCTGCAACAAACCTGGCTCTGGTCCTTATTTGGGAACAACTAATATAGGTCACTTGTAATATTCACATATCATTACAATAATAATTACTATAATTACAGCTAGTATGTGTGGAGCCCTTAGGTGCCAGATACTGCTTTACATGCTTTAGATGGATTGACTAATTTAATCCCCCACAAGATCCCTACGAGGTAGGCTCTGCTATTTAAGATGGGGAAACTGAAGCCCTAAGAGGAGAAATAACTCATCCAAGGTCATCCAGCTAGTAAGCCAGCATTTGAACCACAAAAAGTTAATTCCAGAGTACAAGCTCTTAACTGTAATGGAATATAATTCTTCTTTATATGTGAACGTTAATGTTAAAAGGCAATACACATATGCAATGTATTCCTTTTATGTACTATATACATGATAGTTACTCCTGTTTAATATTTTTCAGACACCATAATAGTCATTTCCTTTTCATAGTACATTTGGATTATACCATTTTCTTTTTGATGTGAAGTTGCTCTCGAATTATTGAACAAATATTTCTACAATTTATTAAGAAAGTATGTGATTAAACATCTAAGGAAACATTTGATTTGGCAACATCTCAACTGTACTTTTCAATATTCCTACTGCTCCAGCAGAAGCTGCCAAATGACAAATTACTCTTTTCATCGCCCGACCTTGTGTTCTTTGATAAGAAAGAGAAGAGTGTGGTGGTGACAACTGAGGACACTTGTCAGCCACCTCTGAAGAAGGAAATGGAATCGCTACTGTGACAAATTAAAGTCAGATTTAGGCCGCCACCGGTTGCTTTAATTTTTCTCAAGAGGGAGGTGGTTATTTCCTGTCATGCAAACTATGCATCATTGAAAGAAACAGTTTCTCCAAATGTTTATATTAATACAAAGAATCAGGATACAAAATTGCATATCTAGCAAGAAGGTCTCAGTTATGTGTTAAGTAACATTAGAAGTAAATACACCAAAATTTTTACAGGGATAATTTCTAGATGATTATTATTAACTTCTTTCTATTTTTTCCTATTATAAATAGATCATTCTTTTATAATCAGAAAAAAATAAGTTTTTATTTTAAAAAAAACTTCAGTGTCTACCAGAAATAGAATCTTAATTTTTTTTTTCCTAAATAAAGTAATAGCAAGATGCACAAAATGGAGTTGCAGCCACAGGCCAGAAAACATTATTTAACAGGCCACCTTGGAGAACTGATCAGAAATTGTGAAGTTGGGTGTTTATCAGAAGCCAGGCATAGAGCCTCGCAATGATGCTTCTCAAAGGTGAAAATTATCGCAAAGGACACAAAATCAGAGTTGTAAGTCACATTTTTAAAGTACTTGACACTTGACAAAGCTTTTAAATTAAGGTACTTAAGAGATCATTCAGCCTAGCTTCTCATTTCATATAAATAAAAGAAAAAAAGACCAAGTTACTATACAAGTTAACAAAAGAGTTAAGTTCCAGGATTCAGTGTTCTGACATTCTGTCTTTCCACTCAACCACATGGCCTCCGTGTTTAAGCTTTAACCTACAAATATAAACTAAGTGTTTCCACTTGCAATGAGAGAAAAGATAAGACAAAGATTCCCTCTTACTGGTGGTTGGAGCTGGCTTCAGAGCCTGCACCTTGGGTTTGAAAACTGGCTGTACAGACATGACTTCTGAAGGTCATTAACCTCTCTGTGCTTCAGCTTGCCAGGCTGTAAAAGAGGAATGAAAAGAGTACATACCTCCTGGGGTTATTGTGGAAAGTTATGGAGTAAAGTGCTCAGCACAACATCCAACACAGTATGAATTCTCAATAAACGTGAATTATTATTGTTACTGTTATCAGTATTCCTATTACTATATGTCAAAGTGCTTATAAGCACATATAACACGTAACTTTACTTATATAGAAGAAGAGAATGTTTTACTAACCCTTCTCAGTTTTCTATTCTTTTACTTATTTATTCTTTAAACAAATATTTATTGCTCCCCCTACAAAGCCAGACACTTCTCTTTCCAAAGTGCAGTTGTTAATATAAAGTGCTAGAGAGAAATAGGGTGATAGCTGGAAAAGCAGGGTTAGGAAAGGTCTTTTTTTTTTTGCAAGACATTTAAGCATGCTTAAATTATGATGAGAAGGACCTAGTTGAGAAAGAACCACAGAATATACTGGAAAGAAATGACTGGGAGTTAAGTGTCCTGAGAAGGTGAGAGAGGATGGCACTGGCCTTAGAAAAGGAAGCTACTCTTCTAATGGATCAGGTAGGAAGAAGGAAAGAATGGATGCAGACTAGGAAGTTTTTGGGGTTTTGTGGCAGAAAGGTAAGGAAGTTCCCACCTAATGGCTTCTAGTTTCTCTATGATGTAAATTTAAAGAAAAAGTGGAGCGTCATGAAGACAGGGCAGTCTGAGGATTCATCCGAGCTGACGGTCATGCGTTTGGGGCACTATTTATCTACATGGTCCAGAGAGATAGTTCTATATTCCACCTGCCATCAGCACTCAGAGTCATCAAAATATCAACTATGACACTACTAAATGGGAAATTCCAGCAACACCGTGATGGCCCGGCCCCACCTTTGTTAGCTAAGTCTACGCCATTGCTTCTAGTTTTTTCTCACAGTATGAACTATGATAGATAAGCCTATCACCACTGCTGTCCTCCCCTACGCTCCTATCTGTGCTAAACTAAAAAACAAGAGAAGTGATAACCTCATGTCCAGCACTCCCATTCTTTCTAGTGCTTATTTGTGCTGTATGTGTCATATACCCTATGAGGCATGTCCAGCAATGAAAACAGGTTTTACCTCTGCCTCCCTGTGTCTCTGCGCCTACCATCACTACCTTCCTCCCCCAAGTGTACTTTGTGACAGGAAGACAGCTGTGGCTGCAACTAGCCCATGCCTGACAGAGCCTTGGTTGACGTTCCCTCCTTGCTCTCCTTAACCCCAGTGGCTGTGGATCCTATGGCAATGTGAAGATTTCTAGTCTTTTCTCCAAGTGTTGCCAAGAAATTAGTCAAGCAGAACATACTTACATAGATTACAAGCACCAGTATCCCCCTTCCCTCTCTCGCCGACCACTTTCTGACAGTCCTTGCTATGTGAAGGAGGAGAATCCTCTCCTTTTTTTCTCATTCTTTCATTTTGAGCCCTACCACATTAGGGTTATTTTCTATTTTAGAGACAAATTCTTGGTAAAGACCAGAAAGCTAAAAATCTATCCAAAAAATCTCCTCCTTTGAAAACCAGGAATAAATCCATGTTTTAAAGCAGAAAAGGTAAACTAGAGTAAACAATTTATTGAACAATTACTGTGTGCCAGGCAATGAGCTATAGAAGATAAATGAGAAACAAAACATTTCAAGAGAAGACTTGTACTCAATTCACTAATACACCAGATAAAGTGGCACATGCCAAGAGACCCGACAGAGGGAGCTCTGGACATTGCAGGGAAGGGTCCCATAGAGAGTGCATTCAAAGAAAAAAAAGACTAGGGATGGGAAAGTGCTAGGTGTATTCAAGGAGTCTTTGGATCCTAAAAGGATTATATAGTATTAGGGAGTTGCACAGCTGGGGGGAAGTTAATCAAAACTGATGTAAAATTTGGCTGGAATTCTTACTAAACAATGACAATTGTTTAAGACCAGACCAGGGGCACTCTTGAATGCCGGTTTGTAATTTACTCTATTAAAAGATAAAATAAAAGGAAATCACCAAAAGTTTTTGAGTAGGAAAAAACATATTTTCTCCCCCTAATATGTTGCATAGCAAATGGTGACTTCTTCATACTGTTAAAACTAAGTTAAAAAGAAATGGCCAGTTATCCCTTGGTGTACTATGGAAATGCATTCTCTACCACTTCAACCCACTTAGCCCAACCTTCTAGACATAAGATTAAAGCTTCTTTAACAATATGCTTCATAAAACCAGCATATACTTATCTCAGTATTCAAGTCTATGCTAAATTTGTTTCAGAGACAGTTGACCTCAATCCAGTATCAAAATACAATATGTAGTTGTATGTTGAAACCCTAAAATTAGCTAGTATTTATTGAAAATGTTCTATGTGCTAAGCACTTTATAAGTATAACCAGTTACCATCAAGTTGATTCCAACTCATGACAATTGCATATATGTCAGAGTAGAACTGCACTCCGTAGGGTTTTCAATGGCTGATTTTTTTGCAAGTATATCACCGGGCCTTTCTTCCAAGGCACCTCTGGGTGGACTCAAACCTCCAGTCTTTCATTTAGCAGCCAAGCACATTAACTGTTTGCACTACACAGGGACTCCTCGTTATGTATGTATAACCAGGTTACGTATAACTTGTTATCTATGTATAACCTTATTTAATCCTCTCTACAACACTATGAGGTATGTTCTATTGGTTATTATTATCCTCAGTTGACACACGAGGCAGTGGGAGGATGCAGACATCAACATAACTCTATGCGTGACGGTCAGGTTGCAAAGCCACACAGTCTACTCCAGAGACCATCCTCTATACCCCTACGCTGGATGGTCTCCTACCACCCTGTCTGTTAAGGATGCACGTTTCTTGGCCAAGACTTCAGACACACTAAAACTGCTGAGATACCCCTTGTCATCCATTTATTCGTTCAATAAATGTTTATTAAGTACCTGCTATGTACCATGCACTGTTCCAATTGCTTAGCTCCAACAGTGGAAAGGACCCAAACAACAAAGCTCCCGTTTTTAAAGGACTTCTTGTCTTAGCTTACATTTTTGTAGAGATTTTCTCTATCACAATTATCCCTCTTGATTCTGGCAATAATTATTCTAAGAGGCAATTATAGATCTCCAAAAGGTCAACATTATTTTTCCTACCAGTGCCAAAGTATCTTACTAGTCACATTAAAAAATCATTTTCACAGGCAGATGGATTATAATACCCCAGAGGATAATTTCTTAAAAGATAAAGGTTGATTAATATATTGAAAGACCAGCATGCTCCATCTAGTTAGTCAAATATTCTCTTAATCGAGAATTACCAAAGATGGACAACATGTTTTCAAAGAATTATAACCTAACCGAAAACTGTTAACACAAACACTATTTGGGACATAACTTAATTTTTCTTCAGTGACTCATGATTTCTCAGAATCTTAGAATACTTCAGAGTCAATTAGTTTAGATGGCAATTATTAACTGAAACCTCAAAACGGTCTTTGTGAAGAATTCCATTTTGTTATTGTTTGAATTTCATTTGCTGAGCCTATAAAGGCCAGTGGTGCCACCAGAGATGTTGAAAATAATTTAAGGAAGTGGGTTTCTGTTTCAGCTGTTTGGAAATGACTAATGGAGTGATACAATGGATGAATTTCATCTAATATTAATAGTTAGATAAGTAAGAAACACCCACTATATGGGAATTAATAAGAAGACATGTCACCATAATCTTATGACAGGAATAATTCCCTTAAAGTATTTCAAGCTCTCTATTTAACAGCTCTCATCACCTTAAATCAACCTTTGGTATTATTTTTTTCAGTATCTTAAATAGAAAAGATTAAGGAAATGAATACTTACATCACTTTAAATACTAAGAAGCTCTGGTAACCATTTACCAATTGCATTAATGGCATAACTACTGGGAGAGGATGACTTGAGGTGATTTAAGGACAATTTAAATTACACAAGAAAAATGAAAACTTTAGCTGAAGAATTGGGAAATTCTTAAATGTGGAGTAGAATTTAAAATTGTAAAACATCAACAAAATAGTATACTCTTAGAAAAACTACACAAACAAGAAAATATTAAAATCGCCTTTCTAATTAAATGCCAAATGACAGTATCATGTGTGTGCGTTTGCTGAGGCTGAGCTTGGACCATGTCATTTATACATATTTTGTACAGCACCCTCATCTATTCCCTTCTCCGGTGAATAGAAATTGATTTTGCTTTACTTTCATATTAAGTTAATGAAATATAAGCTCCACAAGGGGAAGGGCTTTATCTTGTTCACTACTATATCCTAGTGCCCAGAAAAATGCTTTGCACATAGTAGAGGCTCAACAAATATTTGCTGAATGAATAAAGAAAGTATTTAAGGCGTTTATTCAAAAAGACTCATAGCTATGAACAGACTATTCTACTTTTGTTAAATTTTTACATAATATGTTGAAAACAGTGGCTGGAGAGGTTACCATATTATGAAAGTTTTTCCAAGAAGAGTTCAGTAAAGAGTATCTTCATGAAAACTATCAATATTATGTGGTATAGGTACTATATTATACATATTCCATTCTGTTGTTGTTAGCTGCTGTTGAGACTGCCCCAGACTCATAATGACCCCATGAACAACAGAATGAATTGCTGCCCAGTCTTAGGCCATCCCCATGATCGGTTGAGGATGACCATTGTGATTCATAGGGTTTTCATTGGCTGAATTTTGGAAGTAGTTTGGTAGGTCTTTCTTCCTTGAAAACTTGAGGAGGTATTTTTATAAAAAGAGAACATTTCCATCAAAGGAACAAAAACAATTTAAATGTATAACTAGATCATCCTTTGTTCTTAGATAATATTTTTTGAAACTGTAGTCTTCTCTGGTATATATCCTTTATAGCATCATTTCCCAAAGTGTGATACGCATACCAAAGGGTACAGAAGATGAGATCATTACAGAAACAAGCTATTTTTCTTTTCCTTAAATATTACATATTTATTTTAATATGTACTAGGAAAAATGAAATTAGCATGTCAAATCTGGTTTTTCATATAGCAAATGTATGTAAAATATATTTATGCAAAAATCAATTTATTTGATTTAAAGAAAGATAGTAAGTAAACATTGCAGTAGGCAGATCGGGCGAAAATCAAAATAATGGCATGTGGATGACTAAAGATGGGGAAACTCTGACCTTAATTCCTCCTTGGAGCTATGAGGCTCAGACAGAGCAAACACTCTGTTCTTGTAAGGAGCTTCCTATGCTACAGACAGAAGCATTGCTACTTCGGAACATTCAGCTGCATTGTTACTTCAGAAGTATGTTACTTTACCACCTTTACCAGCTAAATTTCTACCTAGTAGAATTGCTTTTAATCCTCTCAGACCCAATGCCTCCTTTTTATAAAACATATTTATAATGTGCTCTTTTTACTATCCTGGAAGGAAATTCATAGTCTATTTATTCACATAACTTCTCCCCCCTCAAAAAAAAGTCAATATAAGGCCCTAGCCCTGGTTTGATTTTTGGACAATGTACCTCATGTGCAGCCACCACCCATCTGTCAGTGGAGGCTTGCACGTTGCTATGATGCTGAACAAGTTTCATCAGAGCGTCCAGATTAAGAAAGGCTGGGAAGAAAGGCCTAGCAATCCACTTTCAAAATTCAGCCAGTGAAAACACTATGGACGAGTTACTGGGAGTCCCTGAGAGGTGCAAAAGATTAAAGTACTCAGCTGCTAACTGTAAGGTTGGAGGTTCAAGTCCACCCATCGCCACCTAGGAAAGCCTGGTGATCTACTTCTGAAAAGCCAGATATTAAAAACCCTATGGGAGAAGAAAACCAAAGACACAAGGAGAATATTAGCCCAAAGGACTAAAGTACCACATGAACCAGACACTCCACCAGCCTGAGACCAGAAGAGCTAGATGGTGCCTGGCTACCACCAATGATCACCCTAACAGAGAACACAATAGAGAGTCCTGGACAGAGCAGGAGAGAGATGGGGCACAGAACTCACATTCACATAAAAAGACTAGACTTAACAGTCTGACAAAGACTGGAGGAACCCCTGGAACTATGGCCCCCAGACGCACTGTTAACCCAGAACTAAAACAATTCTCAACGCCCACTCTTCAGACAAAGATTAGACAAGACTATAAAACAAAAAATAATACATGTGAGGAATGTGCTTCTTAGTTCAATCAGATGTATGAGACCAAATGGGCAGCTCCTGTCCAAAAGCAGGATGGGAAGGCAGGAAGGGACAGCAACTGGTCGAACGGACATAGGGAACCTGGGGTGGAAAGGGGAAGTGTGCTGTCACATTGTGGAGATTGCAACTAATGTCACAAAACAATACGTGTATAAATTTTTGTATGAGAAATTAACTTGAGCTGTAAACGTTCACCTAAAGCACAATAAAAGAATAAATATTACAGAAAATTTTTGTGCACACACACAAAGCCCCTATGGAGCACAGTTCTACTCTGACCCTTGTGGTGTCTGCTACAGATGCTGTGCTAAAAGAAATTAAGCACCTTGTGAAAATCAATGTGAAAATGGGAGTGGTAGTTTCCAATCCAACTGTAAGGCTTGAAGAGTGGCACAGTACTCAACGGGCACACACAGCACATTAAAAAAAATACGTCATTTCAGCTACTCTCTAACCCTGGAGAAAAGACATAACATACTAGTCTTTGCCATCACGCTGTCCCTTGTCAAGTGGAGCAAAGTTGGCAAATTCACACAAAAACTCTAAATTTCTTCTCACACACTAAGAGAAGGCAGAGATGGAACTGAGATTCTGTCTGCCGCCACCTACCTTGGACCCTAGCTACAAAGGAAGTCCACTGAGTGTAAGCCGTGGTTAAGCCTTCCTCCCAAGACCTCTCTTTAAAGGGATCAAATCAGGAGACTGCAATCATCTATTACCTCAAGAAGCTCCTTAAGTTTGGTGTGTAATAGTAACACTATTAGCTCTACCAAGCTCCCCTTCCTCCTGTCTCCTGAAAACAGACTCTAAACCACAGAGCATTATTCAGGTAGAGTAAAGGGCCAACAAAAACAAGGGAAACCCTCAATGAGACAGACTGACGCAACAGCTTCAACAGTAGACTCAACCATACCAATGATCATGAATATGTCACAGGACCAGGCAACGTTTTGTTCTGTTATATGTAAGGTCACCATGAGTTGGAGCCAACTCGACTGCAACTAACAACAACAACAGCAACAATAACATTTAGGCTACAGTTAACTGATACATATCCTATGTACCAGGTCTCAGTTACAAGATTAGAGCAAGGGAACTGAGCTAGGCAAATCTGAATCCTTCTCAGGCATTTCATGTTTACTAAAATATGGGAAAATAGTCCTTTTTCATCAGGATCACCACAACACATGGATAAAGTCCAGAAAGTCTCTTTCGTGTTCCTGGCATAAAAGAGAAAGATACCTGAAGTCATACAAAATGAAGCTGACACAAAGGGGTGAACGGACCTTAGAGACAGAAAAAGAGAGCTCTGAGAGTGCTTTGGAAACTCCGGTGCACAGTGGTTAAGAGCTCAGCTGCCAACCAAAAGGTCAGCAGTTCGTAATCCACCAGGCACTCCTTGGAAACCCTATGGGGTAGTTCTACTCTGTCCTATAGGGTCACTATGAATCAAAATCAACTCAACAGCAATGGATTTGGTTTTTTGGGTTTAAGAGTGCTTCAGTCCCTGGAGTCTGTTATTCTGACCTCATCTCCACCCTTTTCTCCAGTGGTGTGAAACCATGAACGATATTGGAAGACCCCAAACCCAAACCAAACCCATTGCCTTTGAGTTGATCCCAACTTATAGCGACCCTATAGAACAGAGTAGAACTGCCCCATAGGGTTAGCAAGGCTGTAAATCTTTACAGAAGCAGACTACTACATCTTTCTCCTGTGGAGCAGCTACTGGGTTCAAACCAGCGAGCTTTCAGTTAGCAGCCCAGTGCTTTAACCACTGTGCCACCAGGGCTCCTAGTGGAAAACATAGACTCTAAAATGTGGAACTGGTTCTGAGAGGTTCTGAGAGGGTAAGATCTTGACCTAAAATGATAGATACCCTGGCTATACAGTAGCAAGTTTGCTTTTTTGTCCCCCATGGGACTAAAACCAGTGACTGTAGGTTTGATCTTCCCAATCCCTTTCCTTATATTATTTTTTTCTAGCTCTTTAGTGAAACTATAATTATATTTATTTATATGTGATGTAGAACTCAATTTTATTTTCTCCAAATAGATAATTTTTCCAATGTACCTGTCAAATGTCATCAGACTGGAAATCTCAGCTTTGTTATATATTAAACACTACATATATAAATATATATAAAAGAAAGAAAACCCTATGGCTCACAACAGTCTAATCTGCAATCAGTCATGGGGGTGGCACAGGACCAAGCAGCCTTTCATTCCTTTGTGCAAGGGTCACCATGAGTCAGGCGCTAGCTTGACAGCAGCTAACAACAACATATTATAAAGCAGAAATGCAAGAAAAGTAATTTATGGTGTAAATCATATGTTTCTCAATGTGTAAATGCTTAGGCATAACCACCCTAGAAGACAGAGTGATGTGGTCAGTTACTTGCACCTACACGTAGAGTCCCTGTGAATGGGACAGCTATCAACACAGACTGACACAGTTGTGTTATGTTTGCAACTCAAATATCATAAGCAGTCTTGCCACTCATGATTTTCTGAAATGGAGAACAACCCTGCTACATGAAGTCCTGCCCACATGCCCCCTAAGGGGAGGAAAAAAATTATGTTTCTTCCTTAATTTGCATAGTAGTTATATTACTGAAAAGAGAATATTAAAAGAATTTTTAAAATTCTTTGTGCTTATATATAAAACAGGAAAACAGGGTTAGGCTCCAGGTTCAGGTAATTCTAAACAGGCCTTTAACCTACATTAATACCTGATGGGCCACTGAAAAACGTGAATAGGATGCAGGACAATTCTTTTTTTGTGTGTGGAACTCTCCCACATGTTTCAGGACATCCAGCATCCTTGGGAGTCCCTGGGTGGTACAAAAGGTTAACACTCTCAGCTGCTAACTGAAAGGTTGGAGGTTCAAGTCACCCTGGAAGCAAGACCAGGCAATCTACTTCCAAAAAATCAACCATTGAAAACCCTACGGAGCAGAGTTCTACTCTAACACACATGGGGTCGCCATGAGTCAGAGTCAACTCAACAGCAACTGGTTAGCATCCTTGGCTCCCTTCCACTAAAGTCCATTCAGCCCTTTCCATCACTGAGACAACCAAAAATGCCCATCAGCATTTCCCAGATGCCTCCGTGGAAGTATTGCTTCCCCTATTGATCTCATAAATCCCCATAGTGCCCTTGGATTTGTTTGTTTTTTAAGCTATTCATTACTAATGAACGTGTAGTTATTAATCCACTTGCAGTTTTTTATTTATTGGTGATACCATTTGGTTCTAAAATCTCTTAAATCTACAAGGTTAGTTCAATGGCTTCCAAAGCTATTATAATAATATTCTATTTTATTATTATTACAGAACTGTTTTGTTTATGGCTTCTTGTTAACCGTGAAGTTTCTGTTTTGGCTTAAACTTGCTAAAGAACAGTATTCTTCTGGTAAATTTCAAGAAGTTTGGTTGCTTTTAAGAAAAAAATATTTCAGACTTGGGGCTCCTGAAAGAATCTGAAATTCAATATAACTAGAAATCTAAATACTGAAAATCAGATACTTTTTCAATTATCTCAGCCTCCTAGGGCTGCACATTTTGACAGCAAAGCTTTAAAAGCAGATTCTTGGCATAATTTTGAGTGGGCTTTGACCAAGTCATGCTGAGAAACTTGCAACTGCAGCACTCACTGGGGTGTACGAGAAAGAAGGGGGGAAATTAATGAAACTTTCCAGGGTGAGGGACCTTAAACTTAACTGAATTTGTGAACTTCAGACCCTGTTGTGGTCCTTCTGACACTTTGAAGAGTGGTTCTGGATAGTCTCCCAACAGCATACTCCTCACTCTTCCTTCATTCGTAAACAGTATGAAATCTGCCATCCAAATCAGGTCATCAAAAGGGCAGACCGCCACTTGTCATTATTGAGAGCAGTGTTCTCTAGGACACTGAAGAGGCTGGGCAAATCTTGCTTTTTATCAAGAGCTATGGACTGGCATTTTGAGAAAGGACTCATTTCCACTCATCTGGAAAGCTGACTTTGCGTGTATGTGTGAATGCAGTAGACTCTCTACCAGTTAAGAGAGTGACGATTGGACATCCATCCCTCTAATTCTTACCAGAAAGCTGATCACTGAAAATAACTGACGGGGCTTTATTTGCAAAGATGAAAAGTTTAAAATTCTTGCCTCAGTTCAAGATAGAACCTGACTTTTTCAATTAATTCTAAGAAAAGTATCAGTTAGTGTGAGGTGTGAGAATGGTTTTAATCCCTGTTCTTCCACTTGTAAGTTTTTACTGAGTTTCTTAACATTTTGGTATTCTGTTTCTCTGCTTATACACTGAGATTAATGATAGAAACTATTAGCTCAAGTTATTTTATTGTGAGAGCTGGGAGCCCAAGGAGATAAAGTTTTTCTTTGACTTTTATACCTTTGCTTTCACTCTGCTTTTACCTTTCATTCTTTCCCACTGTGCTAAGTGCTGGGGATTAAAGAGTAAATAAGGCATGGCCTCTGCCCTCAAGGAGTCAACAGTTTATGGGGTGAGAAGATAATTAAATACGACAATTCTGCTATGTGTTAATAACTTCTTTGCTGAATCCAAGTTGGGAATGGAGTTGCTATGTGAGCTTAATACCGAACACCAGCCACCACTGAGAGGACAAAGAAGACTTTCCACCCAACCACACCCTTTCTCCTCCATCTACCCCTCCACTCCACCCTCCAGCTCTTCCCAAAGATGATCCTTCCCAGGGCTTCCCTTCTGAGATGGAACCCCAAGCTTTGAACTCTTTCCTCGGCCCTCTTCCATCAGAACCTGTTCATCTGGTATTGTCTACCTAATAGCAAACTAATTCATGTTAAGGCATTCATTGGTTCAGTGAGCACCTTTCCAGATGATACTTACAATCTGATGAGGCTGTCCTTACACATGTCAAAAATATTTATTGAGCATGCAATCTTGCCTCTACCCCTTGCGGAAGGACTGGCTTCTGACTCCATCAGGGATGAGCAGCAAAGTGGATCAGCACATTCTTGAGATTGGAGCACCAAATAACCTTTCTCTTACTCTTTTTTTCACCTTATTATTTCTAGGCATGGTTGTGCTAAAACATTTCATACTTATCATGGTTAAAGTAGAATCAGAAGTAGTGAAGAGAAATGGAAAAACCAATCGTCAACTTTATATGGAATGGCAAGAGGCCCCAGATAGCTAAAGCAATGTTTAAAGAGAGGAATAAAGTAGGGCTCACACGTCCTGATTTTAAAACATATTCTACAGCTACGGTAATCAAAACAGCCTGCTACTGGTCTAACAGTAGACACACAGATCAATGGTGTAGAACTGAAAGTCCAAAAATAAACCTATACATCTGTACTCAGCACAGAGTAGGTCCTCCATGAATTTTTGAGACTTCCCAGAGTTTACCACACTGCTTTGATCTAAGAACTGAGTGAAACTCAAAAAGAATAGCCAATGTTGCTCCTAATGTGCTTCAGTTTCATTCACTGACCATTACTTATTTAAAACCATCCCTGTTTAGAATATTATTCAGCATTATAAAATAATTAGAAACATTTAGAAAACACATAAAAGACGTAAGTATTTTCTAGAGGGAAGGAAAGAGGAAAGAAAAAAGAAGACAATGCCCATGGGGCCATGTTAAACAAATAAAATCATGCTCTCAGTTAGCAGACTTCCTTCAGGCAAGATCTTGGGTGACTTTCAGGCTTTGCTCACAAACAGTTAACGGTAAGGCCTGCGAGCATCCTGTCACAGGTTTATTTGGAGCAGCCTGTTGGCCCAAGTACCTCCCACTCTTTTTGTTCCCTGGGAGCTGCTGCACTGCTCTATGTACACAACAAAAATGTCCTTTCCAAAGCTTGAGCTACTAACCAATGTCTGTGAATTTCTTTGTGTAATAACATAATAATCAAATAAAGTCACTGTCAGTAATACATGTGTTTTCAATTGCGAAGCCTGCAAGTGATTTATTATTCACTTCCTAATATTCCATTGGTACATTTAGTGAGAGAAACAGGAAAGTTTACACACATAGAATCACTTCCAAATTTTGCTATGAAATTACTTCTCTGGTTGTTTTCTCGTTATTTTTCCAGCTGTTTTTCAATATTAGCATTACAGTATTTCTCCCTCTGACATTCGCGTTTACTGATGGAGTTTTAATCTTCAACCTTTAAATCTGTATTGAATTTTTTTAAATCTCCTTTTATTGTTATTTTTAACTACATTTTTTTAAAGGAAGGAAACCTGAGATCCTTTGAGTGTTGATACACCACTGTATCCTGGATAAAATAGGATTCAATGCTGGACTTTGCCCTTTCCTGTAAAGAGCAGGATGTACTGAGCAGAGCATCGCCTTCAGGATCAAGCAGAACTGGGTTCCAGTCCTTGTTCTGCTACTTACCAGCTGTGTGGCTTTGGATAAGTTGCTAAGCCTTTCCAAACCCATTTCTTCATCTGTAATAATACTTACTTCTCAACATCCATTTTGTGAAGATTAAATAAGATGACAAATATGAAGTACCTAGTAGGTGCTCAAGATTTTGCTTAGTTGCATTCCCCCTATGCCCAAACCCTGCTCCTGTTGTGGATTGAATAAATGGAATGGGAGGCTAGTTGTGGTTGTTCTATAATAAGTACATTAGTTATGTCTCTGAGGACAGTTTAGATGCCCGTGCAGGTAGACACTGCTGCAGTCAACTAAGACAATTCTTTCTTCTCCCTGATCTAGCTCAATGTGAAAATGTATAGCTTTCCCTTGTCTGTGAATGGTATGAGTCTTAATCAGAGCTTTTTCTTTGAGAATGTGCTACACCAAAAATTGTAGATTTAATTACTCCTAAGGTAGCACTGCAGCCCTGGTGGCACAGTAGTTAAGAGTTCGGCTGCTAACAAAACCATCAGCAGTTCAAATCCACCAGCCACTCCTTGGAAACCGTATGGGACAATTCTACTCTGTCCTATAGGGATGCTATGTGTTGGAATTGACTAGACGGAAAAGCATTTGGGTTTTGGCTTTTTGGCAGGTGGTGCTGTTGGCACAGTGGTTAAGAGCTTGGCTGCTATCCAAAAGGTCGGCAGTTCAAGTCCACCAGCCGCTCCTTGGAAACCCTATGGGGCAGTTCTACTCTGTCTTACAGTGTCACTGTAAGTTGGAATTGATTCAACGGCAATGGGTTTTTTAAGGTGGCACTACAAGACATATAGAGCCATAGGCTGGAAGAGACAAATCTCAGCATCCAGATAAATGTTTCAAGTTCTCTGCTGAACTAGGGGTGGATATTTACATATAAAGAGTTCAACTCCAGCCACATATAATGCCCATTTGATTCAACCCAGTTTATCAGGGGGTCACTCAAGTGAAATATAATTCAAGCAGCCTTGTAACCTATAAAGAAAAAGTTAGCTTACAATGTACTTCCTTTCCAAAGAAAAAAGCATAAAGGATCCTTTTCTGGAAGTCTTGGAGATACAAGTCCCAGGCTTCAACCAAAGGCTAAAGTTAGTTCTAATCTCATGATGCAACTTATAATCATTTCATAAAAGCCAACACATTCAGAAAAGAAAGAAAAGTTCAAGTTCTTCCACACAGGAATCATCTCTGCTATTTATTGTGTTAGATACATGAATCTTCCCTGCTCGGGACAATTCATTCAACTCAACAATTACGTGTAGTACCTACCATGAGCAAGGTATACTAAGAGCCACAATGGGTATGAAAAATAAGAAACTTACACTTCATCACTAACTACCTTATTCCTTCAGTCAATAAATGCCTTTTAAACCAGGCACCATACTAAATAAGACATGGCTCCACCCTAATTGGCTCACAATAGTATGCACAACCAATTACTATGAGATACCAACCACAAAGCATCAGGAGGACTCATAGAAGGATCTGAATGCATCTGACTGAGAGGTCAGGAGGAAATACTAGGCCTTCGAACCAGTTTGTTCAGGTTCAAACCCCTGCTACGAATTGCATTTCTAACAAGTCCCCAGGCAAGCTAAGGCTGGTGGTTAGGGACCAGTTCTGAGCACCACAAGTAGAACAGTGGTTCTCAAAAATTATTATACATAAGAATCACCTGCAGATCTTGTTAAAATATAGATTCTGATTCAGTATATCTGGGGTAGAAATGCAAATTCTCAGCAGGGGTTCGAACTTGAACGAACCGGTTGGAAGACCTAGGAAATACTTAAGGTGGGCTATTAAAGAGTGGATGGATTTCAACAGGTGGAGATAGCAGACAGTTGAAAGGAATGTGGGAATCAGTACAGAAGCAGAAAACCGTAGGGGACCTGGATAAAAAACAGCAAGAACAGAGACCTATTTATCTGCAGGGAACTTGTGGGAGATAAAAATGGAAAAATAAGTTGGAATCATATTGTGGAGGGCCACGGATGCCAGAGTAAATAATATAAACTTAATTAACTAGACATTGGGGAGCCATTGAAGAACTTGGAGCAGAGGGCTGACGTGGTATGAGTTGTGCTTAAGGAATAAATCTGTCAGTGGTAGGTAAGATAGATTGGAGGGGAAGACCAGAGGCCATCAGAGGTTAGTCCAATATCCTGGGACAGGGTAACCAGCAGACAAAGTGAAAGGAGAGGAACACATGAACGTTACAACACACATCAGGAATTTTTTTTTAGTGACATAAAACAGTCCACATGTCTCCAGATAAAAGTCCACACTTACTTTAAATCAATGCTGAGAACGAGGGAGTTAATGCAACAGTTTTTAAGCTCTGGAGACCTAGAATCAACTGAAAGTTTGGCCACCTCAATTTGCTCACCACAAACCATTGCCCTCAAAACTGAGCATTTGTTAAACATTTCAAACTCTGAGATGCGGAGAGTTCAATAAAACCACATTGTGCCTGGCATGTATTTCTTCTTTGGGACTAAGGAAACATGATCTGCTTCTTACTAATTCATTTAAATTTCATTCAAAATGTGATTTTGAAAAACCTTTCTATTTCTCAGAGAAGCATTAAGAGCTTAGTTGTAAAGCCTTTTCTCTCCTTACTAAAAGAGAGTAATATTTTTTCAACCATCCCTAAACCCTGAAAGTTAGAGTTTCATAATCCATAGGATTGGGATGGAGTTTATGGTAGTCAAAACAATAGGCTAACAACAGCACATTTTGCCAAAAATCAGTGTATTGTGTGGCTCAAGAAGACAACAACTTGACCTTCTTTAACCCTTTCCTAGCACGTGTCCTAGAGTTGATGTGGCAGGTGTGGATACAGTGAACTGGGAAAGGAGTCATTCCATTCTATGACTCAATTCAGCCATGCTGGTTTTCTCTTCACTGTCAATAATATAAAAGAAAAATGGCATGGAAAAAAATAGAACTAGAAGAACAATTTTACCCTGCCTTAAAGAAGGCTTTCCTCTTCCTCCTCCTCCTCCCACTCTGTGGCAGTGTTGGAACAGAACTTTTCTTCCAGTGACAGCCATCAAAAAGTCGTGAGTGTTTTTCATCCATAAAAGAGCTAATGACATGGGCTTTAATACATCTCATTTCACACCGTGAGTTTGGAGACCTTAAAATAACTTCTTAGCTCCTTTAAACTCAACCTCGAGTTAAATTTTTAAGTTGACAATGCGTTTTACTTTACTTTGAGTTTATTTTCTTTGTGGTTTTTTTTTTTTGTGTGTGTGTGTGTTTGTTATTGTTGATAATATGTTACGGGTATTTTTGTTTGTTCTTGATATTCAAACTACTTTTCTTATTTTTCTATTAAAGACAGAGCCTAGCAAATGCCCTAGATGTTAAGAGATTAAATTTGTACTTTACCTCAATTGAATTACACAGGATTTGAAAAGTCATTTATGATGACTTTGTCTGAAAAATATGTCCACCCACGTGAGAACAATATCCACACTTGTGATGTTACAGGCCAAATAATACCCTTGGTTGTCATCAAGTTTCCACTCCCCTTTTTCTGACTTCTAGGAATATAAAAAGCAGTTGCTGTTGAGTTGATTCTGACTCATGGTGACCCCTTGTGTATCAGAGTAGAACTGTGCTTCATAGAGTTATCAATGCTGATTTTTTGGAAGTAGATCACCAGGGCTTTCTTCCAAGGTGCCTCTTGGGCACCTTTTGGTTAGCAGCTGAGTGTGTTAACTGTTTGCATCACCTGGAGACTTCTCTGGAAATATATACAGGAAGAAATAAACAAATATGGCCCTTTAATGACTACTGATGATCTCTAAACAGCTGGGGTAGACATAGTGTTTTATTTTAAAACACTTTTTGGCAGCTGCTTCTTTTCAAGAATAAATGGAGACTTTAATTCCCAGAAATGCTAAACTATGAAAAGGGGGATTTTAGTATTAAAGTCATGACAGACATATCTGAATTATGGAATTTACTCAAAGGACATGAAAATGAATCAAAAGTTTAATGTGTTGAAATGAGCATTAGTCTCCTGCATAGAATAGCATCTTTAGCACCTTGTCAGAAAGACTAGAAAAGCCCACATTGTAAGATTTGGAAATCCATCAATACTATTTTCTACATTCAAACTCTTTACTGAGAATTTTTCTCTTTTTTTTTTTAATTGTACTTTAAGTGAAGGTTTACAGAACAAATATTTTCTCATTAAACAGTACACATACTGTTTTATGACATTGGTTAACAACCACATGACATGTCAACACGCTCCCTTCTTGGCCTTGGAGGACTTTTTCTCTTTTTTTTGGTGAAAATATACATAGCCAAAGATACACCATTTCAAAAATTTCTACATACACTGTTCGGTGACATCGATTATGTTCTTCCAGTTGTGCTGCTATTCTCACTTTAGATGAAGGTTTACAGAACAAAATAGTTTTTCATTCAACAGTACACATGTTGCCCTATGGCAATGGTTAACAACCCCACTACATGTCAACACTGTCCTTACTCAACCCTGGGTTCCCTATCACTAGCTTTCCTGTCCCCTTCTGCCTTCTAGTCCTTGTCCCCGGACTGCTGTGCCTAATTAGTCCCATTTTGTTTTATGGGGCTGCCCAATCCCCGGCTGAACGATGAACCTCGGGAGTGACTTCACCTCTGAGCTAAAAGAGTGTCTGGGGGCCATACTCTCAGGGTTTCTCCAGTCTCTGTCAGGCCAGTAAATCAGATCTTTTTTGTGTGTTAGAATTTTGTTCTACATCCTTCTCCAGCTCTGTCTGGGACCCTCTGTTGTGATCCTGGTCAGAGCAGTCAGTGGTGGTAGCCGGGCACCATCTAGCTGTACTGGATTCAGTCTAGTGGAGGCCTTGGTAGCTGTGGTCCATTAGTCCTTTGGACTAATCTTTTCCTTGTATCCTGTTCTCTTCATTCTCCCTTGCTTCCGAAGGAGTGAGAACAGTGGAGTATCTTAGATGGCTGCTCACGGGCTTTTAAGACCCCAGACGCTACTCACCAAGGTAGAATGTAGAACACTGTCTTTATAAACGGTGTTATGCCAATTGAGCTAGATGTTCCCTGAGACCATGGTCCCCACAGCCCTCCGCCCATCAGTTCAGTCCCTCAGGGAGTTTGGATGTGTCTCTGGAGCTTCCACGACCTTTCCTTGTACAAGTTGTGCTGGCTTCCCCAGTATTGTGTACTGTCTTACTCTTCACCAAAGTTACCACTTATCTATTGTCTATTTATTATTTTCCCCCCACCCCTCCCATCCCTCGTAACCAACAAACATTGTTTCTTATTGTGTGTAAACTGTTTCATAGTTTTTACAATAGAGGTCTAATACAATATTTGTCCTTCAGTGTTTGAGTTATTTCACTTAGCATAATGTCCTCCAGTTTCATCCATGTTATGAGATGCTTCACAGATTCATCATTGTTCTTTATCATTGCATAATACTCCATTGTGTGTATGTACCATAGTTTGTTTATCCATTCTTCTGTTGATGGGCATCTGGGTTGTTTCCATCTTTTTGCTGTTGTGAACAATGCTACCATGAACATGGGTGAGCATATGTCTATTCAGGTGACGATTCTTATTTCTCTAGGATATATTCCTAGGAGTAGGGTTGCTGGATCATACGGTATTTCTATTTCTAGCTTTCTAAGGAAGCGCCATATCATTTTCCAAAATGGTCGTATCATATGCATTCCCACTAGCAGTGCATAATAGTTCTGATCTCCCCACAGCCTCTCCAACATTTGTTATTTCCAGTGTTTATGATTTGTGCCAGTAATGCTGGGGTGAGATGGTATCTCATCTTGGTTTTAATTTGCATTTCTCTAATGGCTAGTGATTGCGAGCATTTCCTCATGTGTCTCTTGGCCGCTAGAATGTCTTCTTTGGTGAAGTGTCTATTCATTTCCTTTGCTCATTTTTTAATAGGATTATTTGTCTTTTTATTGTAGAGCTGTTGGATTTTCTTGTAGATTATGGATATTAGACCTTTATCTGACTTGTAATGTCCAAAAATTTTTTCCCAGTCTATAGGTTCTCTTTTTACTCTTTTGGTGAAGTCTTTTGAAGAGCGCAGGTGTTTGATTTTTAGAAGATCCCAGTTATCTAGCTTATTTTCTGGAGTTTGTGTGTTGATGGTTATGGTTTTTATCCTGTTAATGCCGTATATTATGGCCTGTAAAGTTGGTCCTATTTTTTCTTCTATGAACTTTATAGTTTTTGGTTTTATATTTAGGTCCTTGATCCATTTTGAATTAGTTTTTGTATATGGTGTGAGGTATGGGTCCTGTTTCCTTTTTTTGCAGATGGATATCCACTTTTGCCGGCACTGTTTGTTAAAATGACTGTCTTTTCCCCATTTGATGGACTTTGGGCTCTTGTTGAAGATCAGGTGACTGTAGGTGCATGGATTTACATCTGGGTTCTCAATTCTGTTCCATTGGTCAATGTATCTGTCATTGTACCAGTACCAGGCTGTTTTGACTACTGGAGCTGTATAGTAGATTCTGAGGTCAGGTAGTGTGAGTCCTCCAACTTTATTCTTCTTCTCCAGTAGTGCTTTACTTATTCAGGGATTCTTCCCTTTCCATATAAAGTTAATGATTAGTTTTTCCAACTCTTTGAAGAATGTTCTTGGTATTTGGATCAGAATTGCATTGTATTTTTAAATTGCTTTGGGTAGAATTGTCGTTTTCACAATAGTGAGTCTACCTATCCATGAGCATGGTATGTTTTTCCATTTATTTAGATACCTTTGGGTTTCTGGCAGTAGTGTTTTGTACTTTTCTTTGTATAGGTCTTTTACATCCCTGGTTAGATCTATTTCTAAGTATTTTGTTTTTTTAGGGACTATTATAAATAGTACTGTTTTCCTGATTTCCTTTTCATCATTCTCTTTATTGGTGTATAGGAATCCAACTGATTTTTGTATGTTTATCTTGTATCCTGCTACTCTGCTCAATCTTTCTATTAGTTCCAGTACATTTCTCATGGAGTCTTTAGGGTTTTCTATGTAGAGTATCATATCATCCACAAACAGAGATTGTTTAACGTCTTCATTACCAATTTGGATGCCGTTTATTTCTTTTTCTTGCCTTATTGCTCTAGCTAGAACTTCCAGCACAATGTGAAATAGGAGTGGTGATAAAGGGCATCCTTGTCTTGTTCCTGTTCTCAAGGGGAATGTTTTCAGCCTCTCTCCATTAAGAATGATGTTGGCTGTTGGTTTTGCATAGATGCCCTTCATTATGTTGAGAAATTTCCCTTCTGTGCCTATTTTATTGAGACTTTTTATCAGGAATGGGTGTTGGACTTTGTCAAATGCCTTTTCTGCTTCAACTGAGATGATCACGTGATTCTTTTCTTTCCTTTTATTTATGTGGTGGATTACATTGATAGATTTTCTGATATTGAACATCCTTGCATACTTGGTATGAATCCTACTTGGTCGTGGTGTATTATTTTTTTGATATGATGCTGAATTCTATTGGCTAGAATTTTGTTGAGAATTTTTACATCTATATTTATGAGAGATATTGGTCGGTAATTTTGGTTTTTTGTGGCATATTTGCCTGGTTTTGGTATCAGCATTATGCTGGCTTCATAGAATGAATTCAGAAGTGTTGCTTCCTTTTCTGTGTTCTGAAATAGTTTGAGTAGCACTGGTACAAGCTCTTCCCTGAATGTTTGGTAGAATTCTCCAGTGAAGCCATCTGGGCCAGGGCTTTTTTTTGCTGGGGGCTTTTTTATTACCTTTTCAGTGTCTTCTCTCATTTAGGACTGTTCAGATTTTCGACATCACGTTGTTATAGTTTGGGTAGGTAGTGTGTTTTAGAAATTTATCCATTTCCTCTAGGTTTTCATATTTGTTGGAAGTATAGTTTTTCATAATACTCTGATACGATGCTTTTTTTTTTCAGTTGGCTCTGTTGTAATGTCTCCCATTTCATTTCTTATTTGGGTTATTTGCGTCCTCTCCTGTTTTTTCTTTTGTCAGTCTGGCCAGTGGTTTGTTGATTTTGTTGATCCTTTCAGAGAACCGACTTTTGGTTTTGTTGATTCTTTCTATTGTTTTTCTATTCTCTATTTCATATATTTCTGCTCTGATCTTTATTATTTCCTTTCTTCTGGTGGCCATGGGCTTTTTTGTTGTTGTTGTTGTTCTCTTTCTATTTGTTTGAGTTCTGTAATTAATGTTTTGATTTTGCCCCTTTCTTCTTTTTTGATGTGTGCATCTATTTGTATAAACTGTCTTCTGAGGACAGCCTTTGCTGTGTCCCAAAGGTTTTGGTATGATGTGTTTTCATTCTCATTTGATTCTAGGAATTTTTTGATTCCATCTCTGATTTCTTCTATTACCCAGTGGTTTATAAGCAGAGTGTTATTCAGTTTCCTTGTAATTGATTTCTTTTCCTTGCTCTTTCTGTCGTTAATTTCTACCTTGATGGCATTGTGGTCAGAGAAGATACTTTGTATTATCTCAACGTTTTGGATCTTATTGAGGATTGCTCTGTGGCCTAAGATGTGGTCTATTCTGGAGAACGTTCCATGTGCATTGGAAAAGAATGTGTACTTTTCAGCGGTTGGATGGAGTGTTCTATACATGTCTATGAGGTCAAGCTCGCTGATTGTGCCCTTTAGGTCTTCTGTATCTTTGCTCAGTTTCTTCTTAGTTGTTCCGTCCTTAACTGAGAGTGGTGTGTTGAAGTCTACTATTATTACGGAACTGTCAGTTTCTCTTTTCAGTGCTGTTAGAGTTCGTTTTATGTATTTTGGAGCCCTGTCATTGGGCACATAGATGTTTATTATGGTTATGTCTTCATGATGGATCATCCTCTTATTCAATATATAGTGTCCTTCTTTGTCTTTTATGGTGGATTTTGTTGTAAAGTCTATTTTATCTGAGATTATTATTGCCACTCCTGCTCTTTTTTTGGTAGTTGTTTGCTTGATATATTTTTTTCCATCCTTTGATTTTTAATAAATTTACATCTTTGTTTCTAAGGTGTGTCTCTTGTAGACAGTATATTGATGGATCCTGTTTTGTTATCCATTCTGTCACTCTCTGTCTCTTTATGGGTGCTTTGAGGCCATTTACATTCAGTGTAATTATTGATAGATGTGAGTTTATTGCTGTCATTTTGTAGTGCATTTTTTTTGTGGTGCTGACATTTTCTTTGTTCCTCTTACTCTCCTGTGCTGAATTCCTTTTGTTTGTGGATTCTTTTTTTTTCATTTCTGTTGTTTTTGTAGGTTTTTCTTTTACTGAGACTTTATGTTTTTCCTCTTTATTTTGATGAGTAAGTTTGTTAACTTTTTTTGTGGTTACCGTGAAATTTACCCTTATCTTTCTAAGTTTGAAGTAGTCTATTATTACTTGGTATCACCTTGCCTTCCTCTCCATTAGAAGGTTCTATACCTACACTGTTTATTCCTTTGTTTATTGTTCTGATGCTATTGTCATTTACAGATTAACTGCTCTGATTCCCTGTTGTATTTCTTTTGATTTTGGATAGTCCTTGAGAGTTCATTTCCTAGATTAGTATCTGGCTGGTACGACCCTGCATCCTAGATTCAGCCTGTGAGCTGATGTTGTTTGTTCTCAGGTTGAAGGGTTCCCTTTAATAATTCTTGTAAATTTGGTTTGGTTTTTACATAGTCCCTTAATTTTTGTTTTTCTGGAAATGACCTAAATTCACCATCATATTTGAACAAGAGTTTTGCAGGATATATTTTTCTTGGCTGGCAATTGTTTTCTTTCAAGGTTTTATATATGTCATCCCATTGCCTTCTTGTCTGCATTGTTTCTGCTAAATAGTCTGAGCTTAGTTTTATTGTTTTTCCTCTGTATCTGACTCTTTGTTTTTCTTGAGCTGCCCTCAGGATTCTTTGTCTTTCGTTTTGGTGAATGTGATTATGATATGCCTTGGTGATTTTCTTTTGGGGTCTATCCTATATGGGGTTTGTTGAGCTTCTTGCATGGTCAACTTTTCATCTTTCATGATACTGGGGAAGTTCTCTGTCAGCAGTTCTTCAGTGATCTTCTCTGTGTTTTCTGTTTTCTCCCCCGTTCTGTAACTCCGATCACTTGCAGATTTTTGCTTTTGATTGTATCCCACATAATTCTCAGGGTCTCTTCTTTTTCTTCGTTCTTTTTTCTGATTTTTCCTCGAACAGAGTTGTATCCAAGTGTTTGTCTTCAATTTCACTGATCCTGTCTTCCACCATTTCAAACCTGCTCTTCAGCCCGTCTATGACACTGTCCATATCTGAAATCTTGTTGTTTATCTTTTGGATTTCTAATTGTTGTTTTGTATTATTTCCAATTGTGAGTTTATTTTGGCATTTTGTTCCTGCATTCTTTTCCTGAATTCTTCCATTTTTTTGTCTGTATTTTCCATGAATTTTTCTGCCATTTCCATGAATTTGTCTTTTTTTTCCCTCATTTTTGTCTGCTTTTTGCTTCAACTCTTGGATAATTCTGAGTATTAGAGATTTGAATTCCCTAGCAGGTAGTTCTAATGCCTTTTCTTCTACTGGAAAGTCATTTTGTGTTTTATTTTGGATGCCTACTGGAACCATACTGTCCTGTTTTGTGAATGTTTTGATATTGTCTGCTGTCTTCAGGGAATTCAGTAGTTATTTTTCTCGATTATTGATTGTAGATTTGTTTGTTTCATCCTGTTTTTTTTTTTTTTGTTTTTTGTTTTTTTTGTTTTGTTTTATTTGGCTATGTGTGAACAGGCAGGCTGTGTGTTCTTTGTTGTTTGCTCATCTGTGGGCACGATACTTTTTGCCTCCTTCTCCGACTGGCAGGGTCAGTCACTCAGATATGGTACAGCAGGGCAGGCCTAGCTGAAGAGGAGTTGCTGGGATGGGTTGTTTGTTGCACTTATTACAGCCACCAGGGTGGGCTAGTAATCAGTGCAGGGCAGGTTCCGGTAGGCCAAGCCCGTGCTGCTTGGTGGTGTGATGTTAAACGCACAGTGCAGGTAGGCTGGATGGAGGGGGGAGATTGTGAAGTGTGGAGCTAAGACACATATGGGAAAGAGGAGAGAGAGGAGAGAGGAACAGGAGCCAAAAACATAGAATCAAAGAAAAAACAGTGCCAGTGGAGCTTGTCGTTGGAGTGGAGAGATGAGAGGTTATGAAATGGAGAAAAACAAAAAGTAGAAGGAAAAAAAAAGAAAAGAAAAAATAAAAGCTTCCAGGGATCCCACCAGTGCAGCTACGAGGTCTGGGGAAGTTGCTTCCAGGCTGTGAAGTACAGCCTGGCTAGAAGACGTAGAGGTGTCACTCAGTGCCAGATATTCAGGGGACAGGAAGAGAAGGAAGGTATAGATAGACAAGAAACTGAGTAATGAAGAAAGACAAAAAGGGAAAAAGAGGGAAAAGAAAACAAAACAAATTTAAAAAAGAAAAAACAAGAAAAATCCCCAAAAAAAACAGAAAAAAAAAATGAGAAAAGAAATGCTCTCTGGGATCCCTCTGCGCATCTGCGCAAACTGAGGGAGTAGATCCCAAGCCACACAGTACTGCCTGGCTAGAATGGGCTCCCAATTCAAGAAAAGAAAAAGAAAACAAACAAACAGAAAAAGCCCCAGGGTCCCAGCAGCGTGGCAGCATGGACTGGGAAGCAGTTTCACATTCAAGCAGAGTTTCACAGCCTTTCAAAAAGAAGCAAAGATGGCACATGGAGCCAGGTATTTGAGAGAAATGAGGGGGAGGTTGTGAGAGGTAAGGAAGAAATCTAAAGAAGGGGGAAAAAGCAACAGTAGCAGCCAACAAATGGCACTCGGAGAGTCAGCCAGTGCAGGCGGGTAGAATCCAAGCAGCTGGTGCTTCCTGGCCAAGAGACCGTGGCCGCAGGAAGCAGAGGAGGCAGAGTGGGGGTGAAGAAGGGAGGGGTGTGGGAAAGCATGTATTGCTGGTTACTGTTTGTTCTGTCTTCTGCTGGAAGCTCCATGAAGCTGCTTTCTCATACCCCTGTTTTCTGGTCTCTGATAGGAGTCCAAGATGGAGGATCCATGCTGCATTAGCTGATAGGGGACCTCTGCATGTATTTCTCCTCACTATCTGTTCTCTGTCAGTTTCTTATTCCATTTGGTGCTTGGCTGAGTTCTTTATCTCTTCATTTGATGCTTAGGGTTTCAGGATTGATGTTTCCCCTGTTTGGCTTAGTTTTTTGGATCTTTGCTGTGGAGGGACGGCGTGGTGCTTCTGCCTAGACCACCAGGTTGCCCAGAAGTCCTCTTTTTTCATTTTTTAAAGTAGTCCACTAAATAATTATATCTACAGGACAACTGCATCTTAGAATAGTATTTTTAATCTTAAAATTTTTGTGTATGCTCTGAAGAAAATTGCCATCCTGGATTAACTCCACTAACCTTGAACTTTGCAAGGATCCTAAAACTTGGGGTAGTAAACAAGACAGAAAGAGCTGTAAGTCTGCTCAGGACACCTACCATTAAACAATAACTTTTCTCATCTTTTTTAAAGCTGCGTATTTAAAACTGGAAATGCAACATAATTTGTCCAGGGTTTAGCATTCTTGGACTTAGGACTGGAGCACACACATTAGGAACATATTTCAGTTCCATTAACATGTATTGAACACCTATAACTCGTAGGATATTGTAGAAATTCAAAGAAAACTAACAAGTATGGTCTCCAAGACCCTGTCGCCTAAAAAGTGTCAGATATATAATAAGAGTGATCTTTACAATCATACAGGGCACAATTGTGTACTATGTTGTTGTTAGGTGTTGTCAAGTCCACTGCTGCTCACAGGACCCCGTGTGACAGAGCAGAACTGCACCATAGGTGTTTCCAGGCTATAATCTTTACAGAAGCAGATCACCAGGTCTTCCTCCCACAGAGCTGCTGGGTGGGTTCGGACCACTAACCTTTCAGTTAGCAGCTGAGTGCTTAACTGTTGCAGCACCAGGGCTCTACTGTAGCAGAGATCCATCAAAGAAAAGCATAGTAGAAGGAGGAACTGGCCCCTGGAACTCCATCCTGGAGTTTTAGAAAATGAATTCAAGCACTAACATATAAATTTTTGCATCTTGCACTTTATAAATTGGCTGATTATTCAAAAATGGCATTGGATGATGATGTTTCTGTAAACTAAAAGAACTTATTCAAATTAAATCCACAAAATTTTTACCGCGTTTCCATTATGTACAAGATCATGCAATGGGTACAAGGGATTACAAAGGTTAATAAGATGGTTTCTGGCCTCAGAGAATAATCAGTTATTTACACCAATAACGCTATAGTACAAGACATATTAAAAATCATATAAGAAGAATAAAGAAAACAAATGTGTAGTCACTAACCCAGCAGGAATTTCATTACAACAATTATTACTACAATAATTATCAGAGTATTTGTTAATAACACATTACTTTAAAAGTTCAGTTGGATTCCACCAAACACATGAAAAGATGCTCCGAGTCATTAGCCATCAGACAGATGCATTACAACTACAATGAGATACCATTTCACTCCCACTAAGATGGCTAAGATTCTAAAAAATACAAAATAACAAAGTTGAGGAGGATGTGGGGAAATTGGAGCCCTTATCCATTGCTGGTGGGAATGCAAAATGGTACAGCCATTGTGGAAAACAATGTGGCAGTTCCTAAAAGAACTAAAAATAGAACTACCATATGACCCAGTAATTCCACTCCTAGGTATGTACTCAAAAAACTTGAAAGCAGAGACTCAAAAAGAGATTTGTACACCAATGTTTACTGCAGCACTCTTCACAATAGCCAAAAGGTGGAAACAACCTAAATGCCCATCAACAGATGAATGGATAAACAAAACGTGGTACATAAATGCAATGGACTACTACTCAACCAGTAGGAGAAATGAAGTCTTGATACATGCTACAGTGTGGACGGAGCTTGAAGACATTATGCTGAGCAAAATAAGCCAATCACAAAAGGACAAATATTGCATGACCTCACATAAAAAGACAAATGTATAGAGACCAGAGTTTATTAGTGGTTGCCAAGGGCAGGAGGGTGGCAGGAAACAGGGGTTAATGGCAATGAAGAAATCGAATTGATTAAGGATAGGGTTGCACAGCCAATTATTGTAATTGCTGTCAGTAAGTTGCACATCTGTAAGAAACTGAACTGGCAAAAGTTGTGTGATAGCTGTACTTACAATGACAGAAAAAAGAATAGCTACTGAGGCTGCTTGTGTACAACCAAACACCTCATGGGATTTGGTTCCTTGGTTTGGAGGTGTAGGGTTATGGTTTCTGGGAATATCCCAGTTAATTGGCCTAATAACATTTGGTGCTACTGTTCTATCTCCTAGTTCATTATGTAGTGCCGGGGTCCTAAAAGCTCGTAAATGGCCATCCAAGGCACAACAATTGGTCTCTCTACTCACAGGGAGTAACAGAGGAAAAAGGAAAGTCAGGAACAGGAGGAGGATATGGAACGTGTGGCTAATTGCCTCCATGAACAACTGCATCCTTTGCCATGAAACTGGAAGAATTGGATGATGCCTGGCTGCCATTACTCATCATTTTGATCGAAGAGTCTATAGAAGAAACCTGATCAAAAGTGGGAAAGTAGTAGAACAGAATTTCAAATTCTCATGGACTGCAGACCTTCTGGAGCCACGGGGGGTGGATGAAGCCCTGAAACTATTGCCCTCAGATACCCTTTAAACCTTAAACCAAACATATCCCCTGAAGTCATCTTAAAACTAAACAATAGTTTAGCTTAACTAGTTTTAAAAAAAAAAAAAAGGTCTGCCTTAAGCATTTTGCTCTTTTAAGAACTGTCTATATGGGATCAAATTGACAACAGCAAATGGAAAGATTAGATAGGAACCTTAGAGGGCAGTGAGTTTATGTTAATGAGGGAGGAAAAACTCAGAAAAGGAGGGTGAGAATGGTTGCACATACTGAAGAATGTAATCAATATTCCCAGATTGTCCATGTAGAAACTGTTGAATTGGTATACTTTTCACTGTGTATATTCTCAACAACAGCAACAAAATGAAAAAAAACACACACACGAAGTATGGTTGGATTAATTCTCAAAAAATGCTGACTTTGTTGTTGCTGTTGTTTGTTTATGTAGTTGGGTCTTTGTGTTTGTTTGAGGCCGAGTCTGCTCATTGCAACATAACCCATTGCCACTGAGTCAACTCCAACTCATAGTGACCCTATAGGACAAAGTAGAACTGCCTCATAGTGTTCCCAAGGCTGTAAATCTTTACAGAAGCAGACTGCCACATTTTTCTCCCACGGAGCAACTGGTGAATTCAAACTGCCAACCTTCCAGTTAGCAACCGAGCACTTTAACCATTGTGCCACCGGGGCTCCTTCACTTCAACATAAAGGCTTTCTTTGTTCTCAGTATCACCTGAGCTATTTCTGTACCAATTACTAGCTATTCAGCTGCTGGGAACAGTCGATATAGACTGTGCTCAAGGAAACAGGTATACAGTTGACAGAAGTAGCCTCATTATATGAGTATGCTTATAGGTTTTGTGGGCTTTTGTTTTTTATCCCAGAGTTATCCTAGGTGTGAGATTGCTCCTAGTACCAAATTTTACCAGCCCTTATAGAGAGAACATTCCGTAGAGAAGGCACTTAAAATAAAATAGATTTTAGTAACATTTTTTGTATTTAAGCCAACACCAACTTGGGAAATTTATAAATTTCCACTGGCAATGTCAATATAAACCCTAAAATTAGTATCTAAATAGTGCAGAGATGTGTTAATATATACATATTTGTGATATTCATAAAAGCGTTAGGGACAAAGTGAGCAGAAAAGGAATTTCGGTGTTGGAGGTCAGTATTCACACAGATAAGGGGATTTAGGCAATGGAACATTCTGGAGTACCTTTTTGCACTTATTCCAAGTGAGAGTCTAGGAACCCATAGCCCATAAAACAATACAATCCAAGCAAAAAACACTGTTAGGATAATAGTGAATTTCTTTAAAGTATTAATTTTTAATTGTATAAAATTATTAAATAAACCTAGCATTACTAAGCACACTGCTAACTCTCTCCTGATTTTCTCAAGCTGAATTTAGCTGAGGTATCTGTAAGTTTAGCTAAGGTAATCACTTAAATTACTGTTCAGAAATGAGTATCACCAAACTCCTAATGATCAAAATAAATGTGCTAGCTAGTCACTGAAAGTTCTTTCAGAAACAAATGTGTCTGATTTTATCCAATAATTGTATCACACATTTCAACACTGCAGAATGCAGTACCTAGTGCTATTTTACAGAATGGTGCTTTACTCACAGACTGTGTCTTATATGTATTTTTTTTTTCCTTTTTTCTCTCAACTGTATCTTCAGCTCCTTATATCCTAGTTTTTCATTATCTCACATAGCTCCTTAACTGACAGTTACTGATAAGTTATTGTTGTTAGCTGCCAATGAGTTGGCCCCCAACTCATGACGATCCCATACACAATGGGATTGGACCATTGTGATCCATAGAGTTTCCATTGGCTGATTTTTCAGAAGTAGATCACCAGGCCTTTCTTCCTAGTTCGTCTTAGTCTGGCAGCTCCACTGAAACCTATTCAGCATTATAGCAACACGCAAGTCTCCACTGACAGACAGGTAGTAGCTGAGTTCAAAGTGTATTGGCCAGGAATCAAACCCTGGTCTCTCACGAGGAAAGCTAAAGAATTCTACCCTGAACCACCACTATCCCAGATAAGTTATTGATATTGTTTATTTATTTATTTATCTTGCATTGTTGAATGTTCCTCCCCCTTAGAGAACTACCTTAAGGATTTTTTTTTATCTTTATGTTTGTCCTCAAATAAGAAAATTAATTTACTGTTGTTTGGGCAAGTGGATATCCAACCTCACTTTCTAATTTTTTTCTTGTCAGTTAAAGAATAACTGAGATAGAAGTGCTAAACAGCATTGTCATGGCTTGCCTTGGTATTTTACAAAATATTGGTCACCAATTAATACTGAAAGCTGGTAAATATTTTCTTGCCCATCTGAGACAATAAATTTGAAAGTATAAAATAAAGACTATAAACCATTATAATCAGTTTGATTAAAAACTTTTCAACACACTCAGTGAATGATACTAGATGCTACATTTTTTCACCCACATATTACCATCAAAAATTAACTATGAGAAGATTTTATTGGCTGGATTTATTTTTCTAATGAATAATTTTTACATTTCTGAGCTTATACTCCAAAGATGCAAGACAGGGCCAGGACAAGGGTAAGGTCAGTGAAGCACTGGCTTCAGGCACAAAATTTAAGGGGCAACAAAATATTTAGTAACCAAGATAAATAATATTCTAATGCGATATTTTTTAAAATCAAAATTAAGGCAAGAAACTCAGGAGAAACAAAATATCAAAATTTTAAAGAAAGAAAGTATCAGGAGAGATCTGCGTTCTGCCATATTGTTGGACTATTTCCCTAAGGTAGAAAAAAAAAAAAAAAAAGATGGGAAAGGAAAGAATCTTGCTGTTTTCTTCTTTATGTTTAAGGACAAAAATGTATCTAAACTTAATATCTCCAGATCATACTATTGTTAGATTAGTAACACTTTAGTCAAAATGATAATTTTAGTAAATAAAAAATAAGAAGAAGAAAAGTCGTCGCCGTTGAGTTGATTTCATAGGGTGAACTGCCCCATAGGGTTTGCAAGGCTGTGTTGTTTACAGGAGCAGATCGCCAGGTCTTTTCTCCCGTGGAACTGCTGTTGGGTTCAAATTGCCAATTTTCAGTTAGCAGCCAAGCACTTAACCACTGCGTCACCAGGGCTCCTTAATTTTAGTGAATAGAAACCATTATTTCCCAGCATCTACATTTGCCATACGTAACTTAACCGTGGCGGCGTAGTGGTTAAGAGCTACGGCTGCTCACCAAAAAGTGAGCAGTTCGAATCCACCAGGTGCTGCTTGGAAACTCTGTGGGGCCGTTCTACGCTGTCCTATAGGATCGCTATGAGTCGTAATCGACTCGATGGCAATGGGTTTAACTTAATTTAAATGCCATTATCTTAACCATGAATCTGCTTAAAGTATTACACCATTTGGAAAGCTAAACGAAAATTTAAAAAAGAAATAATCCATGATTTCAGTTTGCTATTCTTTTGGCATATTACCATCATTCAGGGTTACCTTGTTTGCTTCTGATTCTATTATGTAAATACTAGTACCCTCTCAGCTACAGAGGAGATTTTCTTTTAGCATTTTAGAAAGGAGGACTTTTCATAAAATATAAAACTGAAACAGATCATTGTATGGATATTTGCTTTATATAACAGAGGAACCACTGATTTCATTTATTTATTGAACTAATTGATTTCATTCTATCTAGAACTACTACCATATTTTCTCTCTCCTGCTATCTCTTTTCTTAAACTCTTTCTTATAAAATAATTTAAACTGTATAGAAAATTTGAAAGACTAGAACAAAAAACACTCTTCTATCCTTCACACAAATGCACTGTTATATTTTGCCGTATCTGCCTTACCACTGTATATTTTTTCTGAACCACTTGATAATTAGTTGCATACATCGTGCCCCTTTATCTCTAAATATTTCAGTATGTGTTTTATAAGAACAGGGGCCTTCTTTCATATAACTACAATTCAATTATCAAATTCATAAAATGTACAGCTATACTATAATCTCCTGTAAGTCCATATCCAAATTTCACAAATTGTCCTAACAATGTTCATGAAAATTTTTCCTCTAGTCCAGAATCCAATTCAGGGTCATGCATTGCATTTAGTTGCATTATTTCTTTGGTATCTGTTATTATAAAACAATGCATCAGACTCTCTTTTTCATGACACCGACATTTTTGAAGAGTACACAGGCCAATTGTTTTGCAGTGTCCTTCAACGTGCTTTATTGTGATGTTTCCTCTTTATTAGGTTCAGATGGGCATTTTGAGGAGGAACACAACATACATGATGTTGCATCCTCAGGGTATTACATCAGGAAGCACCTAATGTCAGTATCTCCCATCCTAGACAGGGTTAACAGTGATTACTTGGTGAAGATAGTGCCCCACTCTGGATTTGTCCACTGAAAAGCTACCATTTTTCACTTTCCAATTAATATGTAGTCTATGAGAGATACTTTAAGACTACATAATTATCCTGTTACTTTTTAAATTCTCATTTAATTTTAGCATCTATTGATAATTTTTGCCTGAATCAGTTATTACTATGATGGTTACAAAATAGTGAAATTCTAACTTTATTATTTTTCCACATTCATTGGTTGGCACTCTCTCCAAGGAAGAGCTTTTCCTTCTCCTTATTTATTTACTTACCGTCAGTATGAAGTCATGGATTTTTATTTCAGTCAATGGTTTATAATCCATTCTCCCATTATTCATTTTCATGTTCAAATTTTCTGATATTTGGTCAGAGGGATACCCTTCAACTTGTCTCCTCTGTCATTTTTTAAATGATCCCACCACTTTTTGAGCTCCCCCTTATTTTCTAGCATAATAAGATGTTACAGTGTGTCTTGTACTTTCTTCACCCCAGCCCTAGAATCAGCCATTTCACCAAAGAGGTCCAGTACCTTTTAATGGGAAATCATTTTTAGAAATCAAAATCTGAGCGCTGTATGTGGTCATCATTACCAGGGTATCGCTTTCCGACATGCAATAAAATGCCCTTGTTCTAAGGGTACAGCTCCATGAATCTTGATAAATTTATACACCCGTAGTGAATTCTAAGTCTTCATTGCACCTAACCTATTAGCATCATTTGATACTGGTAATCACACCATCCGCCTAGCAATACAATCTTCACTAGTCTTTCAGGAAATGATATACTCTTGGTTTTCTTTTTACCTCGTGGGACATCCATCTCAGTCTCCTTTGCTTTTTCCTACTCTTCTCCGTACACTTTTAATGTTGAAGTGCCCCGAAACTTAATGTCTGGTTTGTTTGCTTTTTTCCTCAATTATGTTGTTGTTGTTAGGTGCCATTGAGTCTGTTCTGACACATAGCGACCTCATGCAAAATAGAACAAAACTGCACCATCCTCACAATCGTTGCTGCGTTTGAGCCCATTGTTGCAGTCACTGTGTCAGTCCATCTCACTGAGGATCTTTCTCTTTTCCACTGGCCCTCTACCAAGTGTGATGTCCTTCTCCAGGGACTGGTCCCTCCTGATAACATGTCCACAGTATGTAAGACAAAGTTTCACCATCCTGCCTTTAAGGACCATTCTGGCTATACTGCCTCCAAGACAGATTTGTTTGTTCTTCTGGCAGTCCATGGCATAGTCGATATTCTTCACCAACACCATAATTCAAATCCATCAATTCTTCTTCAGTCTTCCATACTCATTGTTCAGCTTTTGTACGCATATGAGGCAATCGAAAATATGATGGGTTGGGTCAGGTACACCTTAGTCCTCAAGGTGGTATCTTTGCTTTTTAACACCTTAAGGGGGTCTTTTGCAGAAAGTTTGCCCAGTTCAATGTGTTGTTTGATTTATTGACCGCTGCTTCCTTGGGCGTTGATGGTGGACCCAAGTGAAATGAAATCCTTGAAAGCCTCAAGCTTTTCTCTGTTTTTCATGATGTTGTTTATTGAACCAGTTGTGAGGATTTTTGTTTTCTTTATGTTAAAATGTAATCCATACTGAGGACTGTAGACTTTGATCTTCATCAATAAGTGTTTCAGGTCCTCTTCACTTTCAGCAAGCAAGGTTGTGTCATCTGCATATCACAGGTTGTTAATGTCTTCCTCCAACCCTGAAGCCATGTTCTTCTTCATATATTTCAACTTCTCAGATTATTTGCTCACAATACAGATTGAGTAAGTGTGGTGAAAGGATGCAACCTTCATGCACATCTTTCCTGATTATAAACCACACAGTACTGCCTTGTTCTATTCGAATAACTACTTCCTGGTCTATGTACAGGTTCCTCATAACCACAATTAAGTGTTCTGGAATTCCCATTCTTTGTAACGTTATCCATAATTTGTTATGATAAAAACAATCGAATGCCTTTGCATAGTCAATAAAACACAGGTAAACATCTTTCTGGTATTCTCTACTTTCAGCCAAGATCCATCTGACATTAGCAGTGATATCTCTCATTCCACATCCTCTTCTGGATCAGGCTGAATTTCAAGAAGTTCGCTATCAACGTATTGCTGCAAACCTTTTTGAATTATCTTCAGCAAAATTTTTCTTCTGCGTGATATTAATGATATTTTTCAATAATTTCTGCATTCTGTTGGATCATCTTTCTTTGGACTGGGCCAAATATGGATCTCTTCTAGTCGATTGGCCAGATAGCTGTCTTCCAAATTTCTTAGCATAGATGAGTGAGCCCTTCCAGTTCTGCATCCATTTGTTGATATATCTCAGTTGGTATTCTGTCGATTTTTGGAGACTGGTTCTTCACCAAATCCTTTAGTGCAGCTTGGACTTCTTCCTTCAGTATCATCTCTTGATCATATGCTACCTCCTGAGATGTTTGAACATCGACCAAAAAGATTCTTTTCGGTACAGTGACTCTATGTATTCCTTCCTCTTCTTTTGATGCTTCCTGTGTCATTCAATATTTTCCCTGTAGAATCCTTCAGTATTGTGATTCCAGGTTTGAATTTTCTTCAGTTCTTTCAGCTTGAGAAGTGCCGACAGTGTTCTTCCCTCTTGGTGTTTGCACATTTCATTACCATACTTAACTTTGTCTTCTGGAGCTATCATATGAAATCTTCTGTTCAGCTCTTTTACTTCATCATTTCCTCTGTTCTCTTTATCTACTCTATGTTCAGGAGCAAGTTTCAGAGTCTCTTCTGACATCCAGTTTGGTCTTTTCTTTCTTTCCAGTCTTCTAAATGACCTTATGCTTTCTTCATGTATGATGTCCTTGATGTCATTCCACAACTCATCTGGTCTTCAGTCATTAGTGTTCAATGCGTCAAATCTTTTATTCAGACGGTCTCTAAATTCAGGTGGGATATACTCAAAGTTGTACTTTGGCTCTCGTGGACTTGTTTTAATTTTCTTCAATTTCACCTTGAACTTGCCTATGAGCAATTGATGGTCTGTTTCGCAGTCGGCCCCTGGCTTTGCTCTTACTGATGATATTGAGCTTCTCCATCGTCTCTTTCTACAGATGTAGTTGATTTGATTCCTGTGTATTCCATCTGGTGAGGTCCAGGTTTATGATGCTCAAAAATGGTATTTCCAATGAATAAATTATTGGTCTTGCAAAATTTTATCATGTGATCTCCCTCATCATTTCTATCACCAAGGCCATGTTTTTCAACTATTAATGCTTCTTCTTTGTTTCCAACTTTTGCATTCCAATCACCAGTTATTATTAATGCATCTTGATTGCATGTTTGATCAATTTCAGACCGCAGAAGTTGGTAAAAAATCATCAGTTTCTTCATCTTTGGCATTAGTGGCTGGTGCATAAATTTGAATAATAGTCATTTTAACTGGTCTTCCTTGTAGATGTATGGATATTTTCCTGTCACAGACAACATTGTACTTCAGGATAGATCTTGAAATGTTCTTTCTGACATTGCACGTGATGCTGTTGCTCTGCAATCTGTCATTTTCAGCATAGTAGACAATATGACTGTCCAATTCAAAATGGCCAATACCAGTCCATTTCAGTTCACTAACGCTTAGGGTGTCTATCTTCAAACATTCCATTTCATTTTGTCGACTTCCAATCTTCCTAGATTCATACTTCATACATTACACGTTCTGATTATTAAAGGATGTTTGCAGCTGTTTCTTCTCATTTTGAGTTTTGCCACATCAGCAAATGAAGGTCCCAAAAGCTTTTCTCCATCCACATCTTTAAGGTTGACTCTACTTTGAGGTCGCTATGAGTCAGAATAGACTCAACGGCAATGGATTTTTTTTTTTTTCTTCTTCTTTGAGGAGGCAGCTCTTCCCCAGTCATATTTTGAGTGCCTTCCAACCCAAGAGGCTCGTCTTCCAGCACTACACCAGACAATGTTCATCTGCTATTCATAAGGTTTTCACTGGTCAATTTTTTTGAAGTAGATCTCCAGGTCCTTCTTCCTAGTCTGTCTTAATCTGGAAGCTCCCCTGAAACCTGTCCACCAAGGGTGACCCTGCTAGTATTTGAAATACTGGTGGTATAGCTTCCAGCATCACAGCAGCATGTAAGCCACCACAGTACGACAAACTGACAAACGAGTGGTGGTATATGTAGATGCTATATATAATACAGCCCTGGTTGCACAATGGTTAAGCACTCGACTGCTAATTGAAACGTTGGTGGTTCAAACCAACAGCTGCTCTGAGGGAGAAAAGACCTAGCAATCTGCTCCCGTAAGGATTACAGCCTAGGAAACCCTATGGGGCAGTTCTTCTCTGTCATATAGGGTCGCTA
Source organism: Dugong dugon (assembly GCA_030035585.1). Lineage (NCBI taxonomy): Eukaryota > Metazoa > Chordata > Mammalia > Sirenia > Dugongidae > Dugong > Dugong dugon. The sequence goes on from CM057464.1 coordinate 158,873,201, forward strand.
TGAGTCAAAATTGACTCAACGGCACACAACAACAACAATCTTTACAGAAGCACATCATCAGGTCTTTCTCCCCTGGAGCCACTGGGTGAGTTTGAGCCACCAACTTTTTAGTTAGAGTTGAGCACTTAACCATCATACTACCAGGACGCCTTACACTAACCCAGTCTTCTCCCCCCAAAACAAAACCAAACCCATTCCCATCAAGTCAATCCCAACTCATAGCAACCCTATAGGACAGAGTAGAACTGCCCCATAGGGTTTCCAAGGCTGTAAATCTTCATAGAAGCAGACTATCACATCTTTCTCCCACAGAGTAGCTGGTAGGTTTGACCCAATGACCTACTGGTTAACCACCGAGCACAGGGCTCCCTCTTCTTCTCCCCCAAGGTCTGGATTTTATAGTTCACTTTCTACTTGGCATATTCAACTGAATTTCTAGTAGACAGCCAAATACATGTATGAAATTAAAATCCACCCTGATCTGCTCCATCTACAGCCTTCTCCACCTCAGGTGCTGGCAGCTCCATTCTCTCAGTTTTTCAAGCCAAGTACTTGGCAGCATCCAAACTGTATTCAGAATCCCACCACTTTCACTCCCTCTGCTGCTTACTGCTGTGTTCTGAGACACCATCATCTCTTCCTGGATTATTTCAATAGCTTCTGAACTGGTCTCACTGTGTCAAGCCTTATTCCTACAATCTGTTCTCAGCACAGCAGCTAGGATGTCTCTTTTAAAGTGAAAGTGTTATTAGGTCACTCTTCTGCTTTAATCTTGCAGTGGCCCTGCATTTCATTCAGAGTCCCCCCAAGTCCTTACGATGGCCTGCAAGGCTCTACATAATTTTTATGCCTCACTTAACCTCTGAGCCCTCATCTCCCATTCCTCTCCCCTTTTTTCTCCTCTGTAGCCACACTGAACTCCTGCTGTTTCCCCCACATGCCAGCACACCAGGCATGCTCCCACTTTAGGGTCTTCATTCTATAGCTGGTTCCTCCGTATGGGAAGTGTTTTCCCAGATAGCTGCTTGGCCAGCTCCCTCATCTCCTTCAAATTTTGATCAAAATTGCACCCTCTAATGAGCCAATTCTGACCACCCCCAACACAAAACTCCTGACCCCCGTTCCCTGATTTCCTTTTTTTTTCCCCTCAAACCACTTATTCTAACCCATCATATAATCTATTTACTTTTTATGTTTATTGTTTATTATCTATCTCTCTCCTAGTAGAACGTAAGCTCCATGAGGGCAAGGATTTTTGTTTTGCTCGCTGAAGTATCCCAAGCATATACAACAGTGCCCACCCCATAGTAGTCACTATTTATTTATTTAGCTATCTATTTATTTATTTTGATAAATGAATGACCCATTTTATTCTGAACTTTGAGTGAGAACCCATCAGTAGAATAGAGTCCACATATTTTATTTTAATATTGGTGTGCGCCTAAACACCCAATTTCAGTTGTACTCCACTTATCTCAGTATGTACTCGTTTGTCTCTTTCCACACATGAAATTTAGATCTCTTTTAAAATAAAAATAATTTTTAATCAGGCAGCATTTCCAGAGAACAGTGTGTTTTGCTTGTCCTAAATTATACCTTTGCATGTATAATACCAACTAAGTAATGAACTGATTTGGTTAATTCACTGCCACTGGGGAGTGCCACATTGCTAAGGAGGCTCCTGCCAATTGTTTTCTTTGCTTCTGGCATTCACTGTGATTTTCAGTCCCATAGAGAAAAAGGGGAGATGGGAAGAGGAATGAAATAAACCAAAATTACTTTATATATGAGCTGTTCATTTTCCTACTAGACTGTTAAATTGACTCCAGATCCAAAATTGGCAGTGAATGTCACTTATATGACCCTAGAGTGATTCATAGAATTTCATCTGAGATGAAACATACCTTGCCAAACACTCAAATAATGTACTTGGGGTCTGTCTGGAAAATAGCCATGATGTCAACAGTCAAGTTTTGAAAGGCGCATGTGACGTATTAAAATACCTCTACTGACAAGATCAGATTTTTACGGCCACCAGTAATAGAGAATAAAATAAAATAAAATCTCTCTGCTTCGTGTCGGGGAATCTAGGTCATTTTTGTGCCAAGATTATTGATTTCTTTGCCACTGATTTTCCTGGAACATTAGGAAACATTTTCTTTATGCCTGATATGATGTATTCTCAACTTTTCTAATTCCTGTGAAGGATTTGATGAAACTAGAGAAAACGTAGGATGAGAACCTGGTCTAAGTAGTAGAGCCTCAGGTCCAATATAGCAGAAGAAACATAATTGTTCGTTTTATATGCACGCATAAGTATAAGAAATTCACTTGTTATGATACCAGCATCATTAATAATAAAATGTATTTCATGTCTTCCAAAATTATGATCAAAACGTCTTGACATTTTAATAAACGCATAGCGTAAGAAATACCGTTTTTATTCTACAATAATTTCAAACGTAGAGTTAAATAGACTATTTAAGAAAGTACAGAGAACACCTTTTTTTCTCTCCTTTTTAATACATTATATTTTTATATTAAGGAAAATAATTTTTTTAATATATAAACTTCTGGATTTGATTACTTTCCATAGATACAACACACTCAGGGGAAATTGGCACCAAGAAAAAGGTGAAAAGACTGTTAAGCTTTCAAAGATACTTCCATGCATCAAGGCTGCTTCGCGGAATTATACCACAAGCTCCTCTCCACCTGCTGGATGAAGACTACCTGGGACAAGCGAGGGTGAGCCAGTTACACTTTTGTCTCCTCACAGCAGGCCAGTGGCCAAAAGCACGAGCCCCAACCACCTGGGTGTGAAGCAACAGAGGAGATCTGTGACTCTGGGCTAGGTACTCAACGAGGCCGGACTTCTTCCTCACAGTGTAAAATGAAGTGAATAGAAATACCCACCTCCTAGTGTTGATACAAGGATAAATGAAGTAAAGCATATTTACATGCTTAATATACTCATGCCTAGCACATGCTACCTATTTTCATTTTTATAAACACATTCACACAAGACTAAGTAAAGTAGAATGTTGGACTGGTAGATCACCAGTGAGAGTACAACTAAACTTTTTAAGTCATTGAATTATCTTATTGGACTAACTACCCCGAAATGCTCCCAATAACTGTCAGCTGTTTCACTTTGGGCCAATAATATGGTGCATTGTCCTTTTTACAATGTTTAATTAATTCAAATAACTTTTACTCGTTTTACAATTATTTGTGCTGTACATCATTCTGGATAGGGTGGAAATTAATGTGCGACACTTTAAAAGAAGTTTTCATGTTATCTCTAGCCCAAACTGACAAAGGAATTTAAATTTCAAGAATAAACTGCCCCAGTTTAAACAGAAGTCAAACTTAGTATCTTATAGTTTATATGCTAAGCAATATTATACTACCTAAATCCTATTAAGAAATATATACTATCATAACAACCAACAACAACCAGTTACCACTGAGTCGATTCTGACTCATGGCAACCCCATGTGTTTCAGAGTAGAACTATGCTCCATAGGGTTTTCAATGGCTGATTCTTTGGAAGTAGATCACCAGGTCATTCTTCCAAGGTACCTCTGGGTGGATTCGAACCACCAACCTTTTGTTTAGCTGCCGAACACTTAACCGTTTGCGCCACCCAGGGAGTCCTATGTACTGTGATACATACTATTAAGAAATGAGCAGCAGGTAATGACAGAAGCACTAATTCCCAGCATCAGATCTACAAAAAGGGGAAAAAATAACAACCCCTAGGCCTGAGATTGAATGTTTGTTTGTTTGCTTGCTTGCTTGCTTGTTTGGAGAAAAGCAAAACTAACCTCCCCTACCACCAGAGGGTGCGTGAGAGAGCTCTGCTCTGCCTTTAGGATTGTAAGATGTGGGTAAAATGCTCACCCAATCTAGACCTCAAAAATAACCTGCTATCTCTTCATTTTCACGCAAAGTGAAGGCCTTTCTGTGTGATGCCAAGGACTTTGGATATTATGGTAGGACACAGGGAAACCATTCAGGGGCAGGAAGAGGTCTTTTCTCGAGTCAATAACTATGGGAAGAAAGGAAGGCACAGTTGCAGGAACTATAATGGGGTAGAATCAACAACTGGAACTTTATGTCTAAAACTAAGAGTTAATATCACCTAATTCTAAGAACGGTGTATGTAAAAAAAATAATAAGAAGAAGATAATAAACCTGCATTGGACAGGAGGTCTTTATTCTATATTTTCTACTGCCCACCTTTCTATTTCCTATGTGTTACAGTGGTTAATTACGAATTCAGTCCACACAGAGCACATTAATGTGGTCAGCAATCATTTTGACCATTTTTGTTTTTTACATTTTGAGAAAACCTCCTTCCTTAAGTGGATAGCAGTTTGTGACAGAGACTTTACTAACCTAACATGTTCATGCTTACTATGTACTTTCCATTCTAAGTACTTTCCATGTATTACCTGATTTAATCCTCACAACAGCCCCCTCAAGTAGATAATATTATCAGCTGTATTGTCCAGATTAAGAAACTGAGGGTACAGAAAGGTTAAGGAACTTGCCCAAGATCCCTCAGTTAGTAAAAGGCATGGCTGGCATTGGACCAGGCGATCTAATTCCAGAGCTCATACCCTTATACACTGGTGTTATTAAGATTTGTTTTGCTATAACCAATAGTACAAAGAGAGTAGTATGCTACTATTTTCACCTTTTTGATTGTTTAATTCACTGTGTCTCAAAGTCAATGTTTGTGTCTCCGATATGATTCATTTGAGTGCCGTTGTCTGTTTGCCTTTTCAGCATATGCTCTCCAAAGTGGGAATGTGGGATTTTGACATTTTCTTGTTTGATCGCTTGACAAATGGTAAGTCACCCAAAAGAACTCTTTCCCTAAAATACACACCATAAAGTAGGATTAATTTCATGACAAACAAAATTTATTTTTAAACACTCTGTTATTCTCTCTTCCTTCTTCCTCCTCTTTCATAAATCTAAAGTCAATTTGAAAAGCACCAGGGCAAAGGAAAGTTAATTCTAGTGAAGACTGAAGACTGAATTTGGCCTTAGAATCTTAAGGCAGTTTCCTTCTGACCGTGATGATCCCAAAGGAATTTAAAACCACAGATTAGATTCTTTCCTTGCAGAATACTCTGGCCACATCCAAAAGTAGGAAGTTCATTGTTGGTCAATGAAAACTAGGAACACAAGAGCACATCTGATCGGCCCTGACTCTTGCAAGGCAGAGTGCTGGTGCACTTTATTTATTGAGCTGAATCAGCCCCATTGCAGGTATCATTCAGATACATTTGGCATCAGAAGAAATGAACATGGAGGAGGGAGTGTAAAAGCTTAGGCTGCAGGGAAAGGAAAAAGTGGACGTTCGCACTAGTTTCACTTCTTAAATTTTTGTGTCTCTAGAGGCTTTCTTTAAGAAAATAATAAAATCATATTATATTTGTATCTGCCCGTTAAACGAAAGCTGATGAGTTTAGGAAACCAATGAAAGAGATCACATTTAATGCTGAGCTTTTTATGTCCCACCATCTACCAGACTTGGGCTTTAAATCATTATAGATGGTTTTCTACCATTCTATTATTTAGCAAATAATGTGTGTTTGAGAGAGATACGGCCTAAGACTAAGAAACATAGCTTCACACTGTGGAAAGCCAACTAGACCACATAGGGATTGACTTCATAATCTTACTCTTCACTTTGCTCAGATCAACTGGTAAATGAAATTAACTGTTAACCAAATGAACTTGTTAAATGATATTTGCTAAACAAGAATATTATCATGGCTCTCATACAAATATAAAATGAACATATGTCAAAGATGTTTACTTAATTATTTAGAGATCCAGTAAGATGCAACAACACGTTCAAAGGTGAATTCAAAGAACTGCAAATACATAAGCAATAAGAAATGCGGAAATGAATTTGTAAGTAGCTGCAAAACACTGATGGGGTGGGAATCGATTATATTTCCACCTGACTAAATTTGTTTGCATGTTCATGGACATGAATCGATTTAGAGAGTTGTGAAGTAGCTCAAAGACAATGAAATTTGCAGACACCCATAGAATCAGGTAACCTGGAAGGGTATGCTTAGTCAACATCTAGTTTTCCATTGAAGACATCCAGTCATCTTTCTGGCCCACTTCTAAGTCTTCATAAACTCTCTAATGCTTTTTAAGTTCAAAATCATCATTCTTAAATAAACAGCATTTCTTGAACACTCACAAGTTATTATAGCTTCAATTTTGCATCACTGTAGGCTTGATTATAAAATATCTTATGGTCAAATCTCTACATAGGTAATTTTTTCATCGGAAAAATAGACTATGAAATTTAGCAATGTGAATATTAAGCAATGTGGTGGCTTGGAAACCCCTGTAAATGTAAGAAATGATTAAAAATAACTTAAGGAACATTTCAAGTCACTGTTAAGTTATATTGAACGTATGTGTATGTATAATGCACACACACACGTGTGCGTATATATATTTACATATATATATGTGTATATTATGTATATACCCTGACACCTCAGTAGTAGGCAGACTCCTTACAACTCTTCAGTATAAGGAGAATGTCTGAGCTGACTTTACTTATACAAAAAAAGAGAAAACCTAGGACCAGGTTATAGTAATAATATCATCTATATTCGAATAATTTCAAATCCAAAGGGGGAAAAAATAATTATATCAGAGAAGTTTCATTGCAGACTCTTATTGCCAATCTTGATATTTTAATGGTGATGAAAATGAGTTAATGCAGGTGACTGTTTTCCTATAGGGAACAGCCTGGTAACACTGCTGTGCCACCTCTTCAATACCCATGGGCTCATTCACCACTTCAAGTTAGATATGATGACCTTACACAGGTTTTTAGGTAAGTTCCTTCTTCCATGTCCCTACTCCCTCCCATGAAGAATGGCAGTCCATCATACTCTTTTAATATAAAGCTACAGGGACCATAGCATGGTGGATGAAGACCTCAAATTAATCGTAAATTATTTCATCTTGATTTTAAAACATGGCTTTCCCATTTTAAATCACTGAAAAATTGATTGCTTACAATAGAAGAAGGCTATGTAAACAAGAAAAACTAAAGCATATAACTAGTCCCATATTTACAAAACCCCAGCAGGATATGCCTCAAATAATTCTCATCTGAACATGAGTTGTTGAAAATCTTCAATAAAATTTTATTACAAATAATAACCACCATTTGTGTAGCATCCACTATGCGTAGAGTATTTTCAGTATATTATTTCTAGCTGGAGTCCCTGAGTGGTACAAACAGTTAATGTGCTTGGCTGCTATCTGAAAGGTTGGTGGATTGAGTCCACCCAGAGGGACCTTGGAAGAAAGGTCTAGTGATCTACTTCTGAAAAATCAGCCATTGAAAACCCTGTGGAGCACCGTTCTGCTCTGACACACATGGGGTTGCCATGAGTCGGAATCGACTCAGCAGCAACTGGTTTGGGTTTTTTGGTTTGTTTCTAGCTGTTCCAACAGCCCTTCAAGTTGGACATTTTATCTCCATTTAGCCCACAGTTAAGGAAAGGTACAAAGAAGTTGTGTAACATGCCCAAGGTCACACAGCTAATAAGCCTCAATTATAGCCCAGGTCTGTCTGACTTGAAAGTCCACCATCTTTCCACTCCATTCCACCAACACTCTATCAAATGGCAGCACCAGTTCTTATTTGACTTTGTGTACATTCTTATTCATCTGCCAGGGAATGATCCAGGGCACATTTTTAATTACCAAGTGGCTTCCCTCTGCCACTTAGCATATTTTGGCTTCTTTAACACGGCTGTGCTTTGAATTTGGAAGCTCACTTAATGCCATCATCAGGAAAATAACAGTTATGATGATAACAACAGCAGCAACAACAACCAGGCTTATACGGTGCTTACAAATGCTGGGAATTCCTCTAAGGACTTACATATATTAGCATATTTAATCCTTACCGCAACCATATGGGTTCAAACTTATTATTATCCCCATTTTATAGTGAGGGATACTGAGGAAACTTGCCGTTAAGTAACTTGCCCAATACAGATAAGTGATAAAGCCAGGATTTACAAATAATTGCAAAATAAACCCGCTGAATAAAAGGGATCTGAGACAAAACAGAAATATTTTAGACTAACCACAACATGACTTGTTTCCAGAAACACAAATAACCTCAAGTTGATTGTACTTAGATTTAGCAGACTGATGGCCATGAATGGGACTAATTTTGGTTTGTCTTAAGAGGGAGAGGAGTCCCTGGGTGGTGCAAACAGTTAATGCACTCGGCTGCTAACTGAAAGGTTAGAGGTTCAAGTCCGCCCAGAGGCACTGTGGAAGAAAGGCTTGTTGATCTACTTCCGAAATATCAGCCACTGAAAATCCTATGGAGCGTAGTTTTACTCTAACACCCACGGGGTCGTCATGAATCAGGGTTGCCATGAGTCAGGGTCGACTCAACAGCAACTGATAAAGAGGAAAAACACAGATCCTTTGGACACATGTATACCCAGACAACATGTAAAGAATGCAAAAATTTGATGAGCAAAATTAACACTAGAATCCAGAGCCAACTGCATAGCATGAGCTGAGTGAATACAGCCCCAGTTACAAATCTGGATAGTCTAAAGACACTGACTACAATATATTGCAACCTAAGCACTGCATTTGTTACTTACTAGTGGCTAGTGGCTTCTGTAAATAGCAAACCAAAGTTGTCTTTATCATGTCTCCACTTGGTTCCAAGAGTACTTTTTGCCTTGCAATAGATTGAAGGGACGTGATAGATGATAACTTAACCTGAATATGGTAGAAACAATCCAAAAGGCCTTAGCTGGATCAGTGCAGTACTTTGAATTCCTGCCTGAAGAAGCCCCAGATTTATTTTGATCAGTATTCGTTAACCCAGTACTAATCAATCCATTGATTTGTTAAATCAGTCTTTGAATATCAGTAGTCCGATGCTACTGGAGCTCTTTGAAAGGAAACCTTATTTATAGCATATTATTCATAAATTGCAGCAAACTTAAATAATTAGCCTATAGTGTGAAATAAAGTTCTCCTTTTTCTACATATTTATTTTCTCTCTGAATGCAAGCCTTCATGAATGCCAAAAGGGGTGATTTATGAAGGGGATGAGGAGTCCCAAGAGCCTCATAAAACTTTTTCGTTTTTCTCCCCTCTGCTCTCCCCCTCCTCTCCACTAAAAACAGCCCAGTGAAACTGCCTAGCTTGCAAGCTATGTTCCTTTTTAAAGGGTCTCCAGGCTACATATTTGGGAGGCACTGATATTTTTAAGCAAAAATCACCTTCAATAAATGTGAGCTAGTATGCCCTTCATTTTTTGGTTTTAGCTGATTAGGTCATCTGTTTGCCTCCTAGTCATGGTTCAAGAAGATTACCACAGCCAAAACCCATATCATAATGCTGTCCATGCAGCCGATGTCACTCAGGCCATGCACTGCTACCTGAAGGAGCCAAAGGTAAGGCAAGGCCCAGCTGCCTCCTCAGCCATCTGGAAATGCCAAGAAAACTATCTCTTGGGCTCCCAAATCACGCATCATATCAGTGTAACATTATTATGGGCCATTCATAATATGAATGCAAGTTATTTATGTTAAAGTTCTAGTATCAACTCTAAATATTATATAATACTTATGAAAGTGGATGTAAATCTTCTGAGGTTTTCTTTCATATTCTTTCATTTTTTTCAAGGCTGCATTAGGACAAAAACAACCCTCTCTGCGACAATCTACATCTTAGATGTCTTCAACAGTTCCAAGAACTGGCTGGGTGCCTTAGACCTTTGCCATAGATGGCACCAGCCCTGAATTTTATTGTGAAAAATTTCCCACCTCATCATTTTTGATTGTCAAATCAAATCAAAACTCAAGCTCCATTTACTGCTGAACCAGCTGACTCAGGGACCAGGAGAATCATGAACATCAAAGACCTGATACAACAAACCAATCAACATTAAAAATAAAAAGCATAATAATCTCTCAAAACCTAGGCAGTTCTCAGCTGCACAAAACTTGGTTAGGATAACATGCAGGATGAGTTTTATTAAGGTTTTTAAAAAATGACATTCCCAGTCCAAGACTATTTAGTTCAGTCAATTCTAAATCAACCACTGAATACACAGATGCCAGACATGCATTCTCAGGCCAGAGCTGGGTAGATGCTTCATTCCTGTAAAATATCCCAATGGTATTTTTTAATCTCCAAGTTGTCTGGATGTTATATCACACAGTCATGTTTTTAAATTAGTACTGGATTTCTGTCTCCCTGTTTGTTTTCCTAGCCAACCAAAAAAAAAATCACAATTTCTCACATATCCCCCCACTATTAATTACACATTGAAGCAATAGGCAGATTTTACAATTCGGTCCACTCTGATTTCCTATTTAAAGAAGTGGAAATAATATATTGGATCACTGAAATACAAAAATAATTTTTTTAAGTGTGCCATCACTTAAGGAGCCCTGGTGATGGAGTGGTTAAGCGCAAGGTCGGCAGTTTGAACCCACTAGCCACTTTGCTGGAGAAAGATGTGGCAGTCTGCTTCTGTAAAGATTACAGTCTTGGAAACCCTACTCTGTCTTACAGGGTCACATTGAGTCGGAATGAATGAATCCATCACTTTGGCTTCAGCTTTTCCCTTTATTTATAACTTTGTCTGGGAGCAAGGCTGATTTCAGACTCTGCTTTCTCCCGGCCCACCATGTTGTAGTGTCGCCAACAAGCAATGCCATTACTGCAATAAAACAAGACAGAATGGCAGTAGGAAGAGGAGAATACCTGAATGATCTCTACCACTTGAATTTACTATACTTTCCACATAGTCTTTTCTTTTTTCTTACAATTCCACGTGACTGTCATCTTACTGAATGTCTCAAAGTGTGAAAGTCTAGCTGATGGGCCTCAATAATGCCACGATGATTCATTTGGTTTGATTTAGCCAAAACAAACGCTAACCTATTTGTGGAAACACACCAATCAATCTCCCATTCTGACTTTTGAACAGCTCGCCAGCTTCCTCACGCCTCTGGACATCATGCTTGGACTGCTGGCTGCTGCAGCACACGATGTTGACCACCCTGGAGTGAACCAGCCATTTTTGATCAAAACTAACCACCACCTTGCCAGCCTATATCAGGTAAGGAAGCCCAACACAAAGCCAGAGTACAGTAAATGACCTTGGGCCTAGTGTTGAGCCTGAATCTTACCCTTGGAGTTAGCCTTCTTTCAGGTTCAGCCTCAATGATGGGGACCATATCTGAAGAGCACAGATTAGACATAGGTCCGGGATGTCCCCCAAGGGAGATCAAGTTGGTTTTCAGGGATACCCTAGGAATTCAGCTTGCTCCAAAGCAGGTTTGAAATTGTCCTCAGTCAAACAGGATCCCTGACCATACTCTTTGTTGGCCTGAGAATATCTCAGTCTCGATGGAACCTATCTTGCATATAATGACCAGTCGAAGCCAGCCCTTGCAGGGCATCTATAGCTGATATTTCCCGGGTGCAGTCTTAATTCAGACATGTCTTTGGGGCCATTTCTGAACTATATTGGCCTTTGAGTCAGAGTTGTTATCAAAAGCAACAGGCATACTTTTTTGCTATAAAATAGTTCAACAGCGTGAATAGGTTGACCTGAAGAATTCTTAACTACAACATAGCTTCCAATATTAAACCCTATATCATAAATGAATGATTCTCAGAATTTTTAATGTGTTTCTTTGAAGACCTTCAGTTGTCATTAACAAAATCATTTCATAAAAACCAAACTCAAACCAATTGCCGTCAAGTCCATTCCAACTCATAGCGACCCTATAGGACAGAGTACAACTGCCCTGCAGTGTTTCCAAGGCTGTAAATCTTTACGAAAGCAGACTGCCACGTCTTTCTCCCACAGAGTGGCTGGTGGGTTCAAACCACTGACCTTTCAGTTAGCAGCCAAGAGCTTAGCCATTGTACCACCAGGGCTCCTTCACTTCATGCATGGGAGTCATTAATCTCAATTTTAGTAGATCTTTTGAGGAAATTTAGTGCTGAAAACATTCCTGATGGAGCCTCATAAATCGATTGCATTTTCCAAGGTTTCGCAGTTTGAGGATGCATTTATTTCCAATAAAGTACAATTGGAACGTCATAAAAAGCCTTTCTCCATCCAGGTGATTAGCTTTTTTGGCACAGGTAGGAACTGGCATTCTAATGCTTATGGGTCCACCTGTCACATGTTTCAGCACTGGGCTCCCTCGGGCTGGCTGCTTTTTTGGCACAGGTAGGAACTTGCATTATAACGCTTATGGGTCCACCTGGCATATGTTTCAGCACCGGGCTCCCTCAGGCTGGCTGCCAGCACCTGGAGCTAGGATAGTTACAGCCACGTCGAGGGGACAGGAAGAGAGAACTAAGAAAGCGTTTTGGTGAGGAGCTAAAATTTAAACAGAGTAAAATAAAAACTAAAACTACATTTTCTAAGCCGTTTCAGAAGCTAAATTCATTGCTTAAGAAAATCGCAGTCTTTTAACTAGAGGGAAAAGAAATGACCATCCTGAGAATCCTCAAGTATGTTTTCTATTCCTGTCAATTCTGAGCTTTTCAAATGTTTTATCAGACAAAGGAAATCAGTCGACAAGGTTGGCTACTTAATCCATTCCTATATAATGTGCGTGATTATACAATTCTAATTTCTCATCATTAAATAAAGCATATCGATGGAGTTTAAGAGAATATATACTCCTGAAAACTGATTTGTACATAATAATGAGGGTCATAAAATCGTACTTTGGCAAGTACCATATAAACAATGGGTCATGAATTCTCATTTATACAGGAAGTCAGAAAGAAATATACCCGATGCTAAAGTAAAGGTATAAAAACAAGAAAATAAGTGTAGAATTTAATTAATAGTGAAAAATTAAGTACTCACTGCTGATTAACAAAAATTAACTCTCAAAACATACTCTAATCTACCTTGTTCAGATACTGAAGATTTTCTCAAAAAAATGGGAGACTTCCTTACTCAAAGTTTTGAAATACATATCATTTTTAACAATTTCTATGTTAATCTATTTATTAAAAATAAATATTCCAACACAAAATTCTATTACCTTTTCAATGCAACAGATCGTCTTGTATATGAATATACAAGTACAAAGATGAATAAAACACAACCTCAGCCCTCAAACATTTGTTCAAACTCAGATTTAAAATCATAGACATAAACATACACATGTAGACACTTTTTTTAATTTACATACTATATATGTATGTGAATCTATATGTGTAAGTGCGTGTGTATCTTTGAAGAGTAAATACCTGTGCTATTCTTTGTACCCAAAGATGTTACTACAATATAAAACCAAAAAAACACTGTTGCCATCAAGTCGATTCCAACTCATAGCAACCATATAGGACAGAGTAGAATTGCCCCATAGGGTTTCCAAGGAGCACCTGGTAGATGCAAACTGCCTACCTTTTGGTTAGCAACCAAACTCTTAACCACTATGCCACCAGGGTTTCCTACTACAGTATAGTGGGCTATTATTTTCCAGCAATGAACTTCTCCATCTGAAACATCTGGCCCAATCCTTGGTAAGAAAGAGAGGCATCCTTTTGATAATGACTAGGGAGAAGTTGGGACCTACAAGTCAAAAACCACATTCAAGATGCTATCTTCATCAGTCCTCTGCTCAGCTGGTCTAACAGTCTCTTAGAGGTCAGAGATTCATGTCTTAAATTTTAAGAAGAGTGGTAAAGGCATACCAATATCACATAGCTTCATAAAGAGACTTTCCATATCCTAGAGCTGGCTAGGATAGAAGCTGAAACTTTTATCAGCCAGATTAGAACTTTACATATTAAAAGTAAAAATTATTGCAAGGACTTGAAAATAATATGAGATTTATTTCAATTCTGTTCAAAAAAATTTACAGTGCCTTTATACTTGGCTATATACCATTGTTTATATAAAAAAAAAAAAACACTAGTATGATAAAGCATTCTTGTAAAAGTCAGTTCAACAAATTATATAGCATTTTATTCAGCACTTAAACCTGTTACAGTGGTGTTTTACTCCGACTCACAGCAACCCATGTGTATTAGAGTTGGACTGTGCTCCATAGGGTTTTCAATGTCTGATTTTTCAGAAGTAGATCACCAGGCTTTCTTCTGAAGTACCGCTGGGTAGACTCAAACCACCAACCCTTTAGTTAGCAGCCAAGCACATCAACTCTTTGTGCCACTCAGGGGGTCAACACTTAACTGTGATCCAAACACTGCCTATGTACTATATTATTTAATCTTCACAATAGCCCAATGAGATGGCATTTTTATCACATATATTTTCCAGAGAGATGAAAACTGATACTTGGGAAATTCAAGTGGATTCCCTGAAAAAAACAGCTAGTTAATGGCAGAGCTGGGATTAGAACTCAAGTTGTTTGTCTCCAGAGCCAAAGTGCCTAAGCACTATCTGTACTGCCTCTAAAACTCATACTGATCACCTACTGTGCTCAAAGAACCAACGCCCCTCCTACAAGTGCTCCTATTCTAGGGAGGAAGACTGAGGATTACACCCAAATGACTTAAAATGGGAGAGTTTGATAATCACTCTCAAGTGTATAACTACAAACAAAATGTGATGGAGGCCAGAGAAAGAAGAGAAATGGATTCTGCAGATGATTTCTAAACAAAACCTCCAGGAGGAGGAATGCGCCTTGAAGTGTGAGTAGCATTTTGAGTAGCAGGGATGAAAGGAGGGCAGCATGAGCTGCTGGCACTTTTGGGATTGGAATCTATTTTCAATTGTTATCTCAGAATAACTGAAAATGGAATATCCCTACAGCCTTGAGCTCAGCATAGTCCTGACATCCACAGCCCCTGCTCTCAGATGAGTATCTTGGGAAGACTAAGGTTAAGTATGTGTTCTCACTTTTGTAGAAACCATAGATTAGAGAGCCAGGACATGACCTGGGTCAGAAAATCTTCACTCTGCATTAAGTTGTAGATGAGGAAGTGGCGTAACCCTTCAGGTTTTCAAATTCAAGAAAGAAAAATACCATGTTGCATAATATATAAACTGAGGAAGACTGCTCACAACACATGATATTTTAAAATCTTTGGAAATGTAACCTTTTAGCCTACCAAGAGACTGCGTGGATTGAGACATGAGTAGGTTTTCAGAAAGCCATATGTAAATTTTCAGATGTGCCTATGCAAATTTTTCTAGGGAAAGGATCCATAATTTACTTTCATCAGATTTTAAAGTAGATTATAGATTCAGAAAATGTTAAGAAGCATGGTGTTGAGTAAAACACACACACACACACACACACACACACACACACACACACACAAATATAAAATACATTCTCACACACAGATTTAGTCAACATGCACGCAGTAGAAAAGATGTGCCAGGAACATGAGGCTTTGTAAACACCCTGTGCGTGACTTTGCTACAATCCAGACTTACTATAAATGAGATTAAATGGAAGAGGGCTTCCTCTCTGTCCTTTTGTTAGCTGTGCCCTTTTAGTAGTAATAAATAAGAAGATCACTGCATAACGCCCAGCGTGTACTTTTTCCCTGAGATAAAGCAGGTGGAGTGAGAGCCAGGTCAGAGGGTTCCCTTCCATTGTCTGCCGTCTGAGCTGGACTCTTGACTGAACTTCCAACCAAGTTCAACATGAAGGCATTGAAGGCACTTCCACCAGGCACCTCTCTCATCAGACTGGAAGCAGTCCAGGCATCTAGGGGTACAATGAGGGAAAGGAGCATGTAGGAGATAGAACGAAGAATTTTTATTTTCTTCCACCCTCCAGCACACCCCACCCCGCCCCCAGCACCACCATACACACACACACACACACACACACAAATTTAAGGGTGGGATCAGCAATTGGGCAAAGTAAGCTTTAAATCAGATGCAATATTGGTCATTAGAATTGTAAAAGGAATCACCCTCAGTTAGATTTAAAATTAATTTCCTTTGAATAGAGACCAGCTACTTATTAACTAGTGACAGAGCAGCTTATATGAATAAAATAATGAATAATAAATCGTTCTGTGAAATGTATTTATTACATTCTATGATACTCTGCAAAAATTTACAGTCATTTTTCTTACTCACTGATCATGAGCTCTTAGCAGCGGTCAGCATGTTTAACCATTTTTTATTCTTAATGACTCTGAAACATAAACATAAAGTTCGTAGAGCCAAGAGACATATTCCTTCCACGTGGTGCCACGACCTCTACTCAGACAGGCATCTGCAAAGATGATACATCACCTCACAATTTCTTCAGTATGAAAAGTGATTTTGGCAAGTAGTGTTAAAATTATGAAAGGGAGACTCAAATCTGATTTTTTGTTGCATAAAGTCTCTGCTGTTGATGGTTACGTGGCTGGCAGGCAGCATATCCCCGTGGCCCTGATCTGAACGTAGGACTGCCCCATGGACATCAATCGATGTCCACACTCTGTGCTCTCAGCTCAGTGCGTAGGGCAGATGAGATCGAACAAGAGAAGTTATCTTCAAACAGGGATTAAACATGGCGGTGCCGTAGTTTCTTCAAGGGCCAAGGTCTTGTTTAGGGCTCAAGGGCCTCCTATTCCTCTGAGACCTCCAAGGCTGGAACTGTTGTAACGTTACCAAGGTGACCACTTGGCTTGTTAGGGAAGAGCCCAGCAGACTTCATTATCTCCTAGAGTTTTGCTTCTGTTTCATGAGCAATTAAAAATGAAAACACAGACTGTATTCCTGGTGGTGTTTTTCTTCCTATATCCTCTGCATTTAAAAGGTGTAATTAACTCTTACTCCTCTTGTACACCAGACTCACTTTATAAACATCATTCCAGGTATTTTCATCAAATAAAGTGTCCAAGAAATAGGAAAAACAAAAACCAAAACAGTTTAAAGCTTCCTTATATACAGCGACTCTACTCTGCCAGATTCTCTTTGACAAATAGTCTCTTGATTTAAGTTGAAAACCTGTGTTAGTGGTTTATTAAATGCCAGGTGTGTTGTTATTCAGGAACAAAAGGGTTGTTTTGTTCTTAAATTGGATAATACTTGATAATTCAGACAAAAAGGGCAATAAAGCTTTCCCTTAGGGTTTTATTTTTCCCAAATTAAAATTCTAATAGGTTTTGTTGCTACAAAAGTGAATGTTTACTCTTTCCACTTTAAGATGAAGATTATTCTTAAAACAATAAGTGGTTTGAGACCCTAGAACACATTGTCTGGTATAATGTGAAATTGCTGTGCAGATGCTTCTTAAAAGTAGACAGATGTAACACCTAATGTGGTATTCCAAAACAGTGCAGGGATTTCAATAGGTATGAAAGTAGTATCATCCCACCCTATGTTCAGATCTCCAAGACCGTTGCTGATGACTTTTCTTTTTTTTTTTTTTTTTTTCAATCTCCTTTCTGCTCATACTGGTTGCTGAGCCTCTGAATAAAACCAGATGAGTCTGTAGGAGCAAAACCAAATCCCTGTTAGAGAGGACACAGCATCATTATCTAGGACTCAAGCCTGCTCACCAACAGCCGCCTCCCCTCTCCCCTGGTCCAAGACACCAACATCTTCATCCCCTCTTGCCTACACTCGGCCTTGCCTGGCTCCAACCTTTCTCTGCAGTTTAGACAGAGTAAGTTTTCTAAAACTCGTATCTGACCACATGGATTCCTGCTTAAAACCCCATTGCCCTCAGGATTGCCACCAAATGTCTTAACACAGTGTACAAGTTCCATGAGGACCTGATCACAATACACATTTCAGCCTCGCTTCTCACTGGTATTCTCCTAGCCCTCCACACATCATCCGTTCTGAACTACTTTCAGTTTCCCAAACATATCCCTCATTCCTTTACTCATGCAACAAATATTTATCGAGTGCTTAATATGTGCCAGGTTCTGGGAATAAAGAAGATGAACAAAGCAAATAAAAATCCCTGCTTTTGTTCCACTCTGTCCCATAGGGTTTCTATGAGTCAGAATCCACTGGACAAAAAAAAAAAAATCCCTGCTTTCTAGGAGAGGAAATAGAAATACACAAAATATGTAATATATTAAACAAACAACCAAAAAATACCCATCACTGTCGAGTCAATTCCAAGTCATGGCGAAACCATGTGTTACAGAGTAGAACTGAATTCCATAGCGTTTTCTTGGCTGTAATCCTTTAGGAAGCAGATCACCAGGGCTTTCTTCCAAGGTGCCACTGGGTGGGTTTGAACTGCCAACCTTTTGGTTAGTAGTCAAGCACAAACCATTTGCGCCACCCAGGGGCCTATGTAATATATTAGAAAGTGATAATTGCTAAAGATAAAAAAAAAAAAAAAAAAAAAACAGGGAAGGAAGTTATAAACTGTCTCTCTTGCTTATAAGTCTTCACACACAAATGCTCTTCCTTCTGCCTGGAACAATTTCCCCTACCCTACTCCTCTCTGACTCACTCACCCCTTTTTATCTTGACTTGGACATATCTTCTTCCTGAAAGTCTTCTTTTTCTCCAAAAATCTATCTTGCACGCCCCTCCTATGTGATTTCACAGCCCTCTAATACTTCCCCCATCACAGTATTTATCACTCTACATTGCCACTGATTGATTAGATGTCCCTATGTTTGGCTGCTAATCAAAAGGTCAGCAGTTCGAATCCACCAGCTGCTCCTTGGAAACCCTATGGGGCAGTTCTACACTCTCCTATAGAGTCACCATGAGTCCAAATCGACTTGACAGCAACGGGTTTGTTTTGTTCTGGTTTTGGTTTTTTGGTTTTTTTTTTATCCCCCATGGACTGTAAGCTTCTGGACACCTCAGTCACTTTCTATCCTCAGTATCTAGCACAGTCTTGGCATTCAGCAGATATTCATTGGATGGTGGGAGGTTTACTGGATGGGTAGGTAGATGGGTGGATGGATGGATGGATGGATGGATGGATGGATGGATGGATGGATGCCACAAGAAAGACAGAACCTGAGCAGCACTGAGAGATCAGGCATATTGGCAACAGTGAGTATAGCAGGTACACACAGTGGCAACAGCACTTGGAGGAGGGAGACCACCAAGTCAAGACCTACACCCTCACTGTGCACTTAATAACCACTCCTGCTGATCATTACATTCTTATTACCCTACACTAAGAATAGAACATGAAGAATGAGAAGCACTGATTGAAAAATTCTTTATATATAAAATAATCTTATTTGTATCTTGAAATTGACAAATGCTATCTGACATATGCTATTTCTGGAGTCAGGATCCGAACCTGACCCTGGTTATCCATGAATGAATAGTAGGAGAGAACCAACTGCTTTTAATAATTTAAAAATCTCTTTGGTTTTTGCCTAAGTCTCAAGAGTTTCACAACAGAAGACCCCCAAGTCTGGCTTCTGTCAGCTATTGACCCAAAATTTAAACGGGACTCTTTTCCTTTTTATTGTCAGTTATTTAAACGTTTGCAGTTTCTGAACTTTCTGGTTTTGAAAATTAATTACTCAGTACCCATTCAACAGATATTTACTTCTTTAAGTGGCACTGTGCCACATACTGGGGCACAAAGATGAATAAGACATGCTCCTTGCTCTCAGTGGCTGTCATGTATGGTAGCAGTTTCCAGATTGGGCATGTGTACCCATGGGGATACGTGAAGACTTTCTAAGGGGTACACAGGTCTGAGTAGTGCTAACAGAATCCATCTGCAAATCTTCACTTTCCACATCTCATCTTCCCTAAACTTATCTGCCTGGAATGTGCTTGCTGTGCAGCCGAGCCAGTTCTACTTTTCCATTCCCCTTTTGCAATCACCCTGTCCCCCTTTTACAAAAGAAAGACTTACCACTTACCCGTCTTGAATTGCACTACATAGTGCCCTGGGTATCAAACTACCAAAGGGACAATTTGAAATATTAAAGGAAGGTTCCTACGCTTGAAGGACCATTAGCTCCTCCATCTTTCTCATAAATAGATGCATTTCCAATAAATTTTTATTTTTAAGTGTAATTATTTTTTAAATTTAGCAACACCTGTTTTGGTCAATTAGTTACTAATAACAACTGTATCGTAAATCAAGCTGGAAAATATTTAAGACTTAGAGCCTTATGTTAGGAAAATTTGTTACATTAAAATTTCAATTTATATATTATTTTTGTTGTTGCAGAGAGAAATATGATAAAGGTGACAATGAAAGATTTTCACGTATAAAAATATATTACACTAAAATAAAATTCTCTGGGGAAGTGGAATGGAAATACAAGTTCTGGGGGAAATTAATTTAAAATGTCTTTTAAAAATTTCTTTAAAATTGATTTAAAGAAGAAATTATTCATGAGTTTATTTTCCAATGAGTGAAGATGGACATTAAGTGCCATTGGTGTTTAGATTCCCTTAGATACATGTAATGCATAAAAGAGTGATATAATCATTTCATATTAAAGAACCAGAATTCACAAATATACAGGACACTGTATCTTTCGTAACCACTTAAAGTTACGATTTTAAAATCTTAGATATCAATTTTTAAAATTGTGTGAGAAGCATAGTTTTTCGAAATTCTTCTCAGTAATAAATGAGCAAAAACATCTGAAGACCACATGGGACACATACGATATATGGGAACAAGGCTGCTGAATAAAGATTGTTATAAGGTGTTGTAGGCACTAGAATGGAAGCTTGGGGCATGATGGTGCCTAGAAGAGGGAGCAGTCAGTTCTGCTTGGGGAATGAGACAAAGCTTTCCTACAGAAGACAATTTGTCTCGTAGATAAGTAACTAAAGTGTGTTCATGTGTGTGTTTGTGTTTCTGACACTATAAACATTATTAAGGTGATTTCCTTCACTCTTTTTGGAGTTATAAAATTCTTTATTATCATTTCTTATGCAAAAACCAAGCATTATTATAAATCTAGGCATTGAAAAGTCCTTTTCATCAACTTTTTCATGATGATTTGGAAGACTGTAAACTAACTTTAAATTTACCTGGTGTAACAGAGCCCTGGTGGCACGGTAGTTAAAGCACTTGGGTGCTAATTAAAACGTCAGTGGCTCAAACCCACCAGCAGCTCCATGGGAGAAAGATTTGGCAGTCTGCTGTCATAAAAGTTGCAGTCTTGGAAACCTTATTGAGACAGTTCTACTTTTGCCCTGTTGGGTTCCTATGAGTCAGAATCGACTTGACAGCAGTGGGTTTGGTTTTTGGTTTTATTAGTGATTTAAACAAGGCAGAAGATTATTTCTATGCTTCATAAAGGAAGTTTGGAGGTTGACAGCCCAGGGTAGGCAGTGTGGTTCCACAAAGTCATCAGGGGCATGGCATCCTTTCAATTCTACAACTGCCATCACTAGAGTGTGGCATTTGTCCTCATTTTCCAAGACAGCTGCTAGAAGTCTGCCATTCCATCCTTAGTTCCTCAGACAGTGAGAAGAAAGAATGGGAAGAAGAAAAAGAGGCTTTCCCCAGATAAGTCAGTTCTTTTTAAACAACTTTCCTAAAAATCTTACATAGAACTTCTACTTACAATTAACAGGTTAACGTAACCAAATGATCTCACCTAATTGCAAAGGATTAAAGCAATCGACTGCTAACCGAATGCTGGCAGTTCGAAACCACCAGCCACTCCATGGGAGAAAGATGTGACAGTCTTCTTCTGTAGAGATTTACAGCCTTGAAAACCCTATGGGGTCACTAGGAGCCGGAATCAACTCGATCGCAGCGGGTAGTTGCAAAGAAGGCTGGGAAATATCTTTATTCTGAATAGCCGTGGGACCGTCTAAAAACTGAGGTTCTGTAAATAAGGAGGAAAGGAAAATGAATTTGGGGGGATACACAAACGGGTTTCTGCCACACTTGATGCTTCGTCTTAAACCTAAAATCATCAAAATGATGTTCTCCACTTGATCCTTCCATTTATGTAACATTCTCTCTCTTACCCCTGAATTTTTACAATACTTGTGCAACTATTTTCCTTTTGTTTTGTTGTTACTGTGTTGATTACTTGATATCTCCACTGTGATGTTCACTTGTTTAATGGATGTCTCCAACTCAGCATGTGCACCACAGAACTCTTCTAAACTTGCTCCACCTGCACCCTCCCCATCACAGTTAATGGACACCCCATTCTTGCAGTTACTCAGTCCAGACATACTGGAGTCATCCTTGCAAATCCAGAAATCAGCTACCTCTCACCAACCCCACTACCTCCTCCTCGGTCCAAGCCTCTATCATGTCTCATGCCTGGATGACTGCTATAGTCTCCAAGCCGACTTGTACCTACCTCTACTCTTAACTCTATCAAATTCTATTTTCAACATAGCAGCCAAAGTGATCTTTTTAAAATGTAAACCATGTAATTCTTTCCTCCCAATCGCCTGAAGTGGCTCCTTATTTCATTTAAAGTAAAAGCCACAATCCTTATAATGGCCATAGTCCATACAGAATCCGGTCTTTCATTGCCTCTCTAACTTCATTTCCTAATATTCTCCCCTGTCTCGCTGCACTTGATGTCCTGGCTGTGTGTTCTCACCTTGAGTCCTTTGCTTCAGCTATTGCCTACGTTAGAAACACACTTTCCCCCAGATACCAGCACGGCTAACTGGCTAACTTCCTCCCACCTTCAAGTCTTTGTTCACATCTCACCTCTCTCCCTGACTACCCTACTAACATCTACCCTGGACAGTCTGCTCTGCTTTTCCTTCTTTCTGTGCACTTACCATCTTCTACCATGCTATATCATTTTCAGAATGAAAGTATTTGTTAGGTTTATTGCTTACTGTCTGTCTCTGCCCATCCCTACCACACTAGCTCCTTGTCTGGTTTGTTTACTTACGTATTCCAAGCATGTATTACAGTGTCAGATATAGTAAACGCTCAATATATTTGTTGAATTAATTCAAGTAATTTGTTTAGTCACTTATTTAGCAAATTTATAGAAAGCACTTACTCTATGCAAGGCATGGAGTGGAGTACAATTGTATGATCTATCATCTTTTATTCTATGCCAGCTTCCAAGCCCACTCAATTCTCTTCCATTTTCCTGGGGCTCATTTCCAAATATGGTTTCACCAGCAAATTTCCCAAATATCCTTTTATTCTGTCTTCAGGAAGATTATTAATGAAGATGTTAAGTCAGACTGGCATAAATAACAATGCTCAAGGCGATCCTCCAGACACTTTTGTTCCACTCAACAGCAATGTGGTGTCGTTTATCATTAAGTCTTGTTACACTTTTCTGGCCCTTTTAAGAACTCACACGAGTGAACTCATGTCCACATTTATTTAAATTAGTCTTGCAAGTGAAGTCTCATGAGTGATTGAATGAAATGTCATCACAGGATAGAGCATCTGTTACATCACACTAATCTATCATTCTCTGCTTTTATAAATCTTTACGATCAAAACAAATTAGTCTAGCATATTACTTCGTATAAACATTCTCTTTTGTTGTGTGTGGCTCATGCCCAAAAGGAGATAATAGGCCAGTCGACAAAAATAATGAAATCTCATCACCAGTTCAAACATGGTCCAGTAGTGAATAAAGAATAATGAATCCTTGGCAATGGGAGAAATGTATAGCAATGTACCAGCCTATACAAAGGATGGATCTAAATTCAGTCCTATGAAACTCATTATACAAAGTCCTGGAGAAGAAATCATTGTCTGGTTTTGGAACCAAGAATAGCTGCAGTTTTCCTGAGCTTGTGTTTCCCTCGTGGACCCTGGGTTGTGTCACTCACGGAGTTCTCTTTTCTCATTCGCTGAAAAAGTCTTATGTGGGTGGCTCAGATGTAGTAGGGACATAACGATGAGATGATTCTTCATCTCACTCCTGGCTCCATTTAGTCTCTGCATTATTTTCCTTGCTTCTTTGCCCCTGCTTTTAATGAATACTATCTTATATGTTTTTGTAAGCTTGTAACCCTTCCTGGCGGTTAAAGGAGTTAAGCACTCAACTGCTAACCAAAAGGTTGGTGGTTCGAAGCCACCCAGGGGCACCTCGGAAGAAAATCCTGGCAGTCTGCTTCCAAAAGGTCACAGCCATTGAAAACCCTATGAACAGTTCTACTCTGACACATGTGGGGTTGCCATGAGTCAGAACTGACTCGAGAGCAACTGGTTTGGTTTGTCTGTGTTTTTTTTAGTTCTATATATACGAAGTCAGTGGTAAGGCTGTAATATTTGTTAATTAAAACAAAACACAATGGATTGTAGAAAATATTCATTGGTTAAATGATTAGTTAAATGTTCAGATAACAAGCATGTTTAGAATAACAGTAAGGTCAAAGGAGAGACTGGGCATAGTAGAGGTTCCTGCAACGGAACAAATATCAACACAACTGAACAAGGAAGCAATTATGGATTCAAACTCTTAGACCTAAAGGGTTGAATGTCAGTATACTAATCAAGAAGGTTATTGATAGTTGCTTCCATAGCGATGGTTTTCAAACTTATCTTTACATAGGAATCAATCACTGCAGACCTACTGAATCAAAACTGTATAGACTGGGACTCAGGAGTCTGAATGTGTCACTAGCTGCCCAGGTGATTCAGATGTAGGAGGTTTTTTATCAGTGTTGAGAAACAATGGTCAGTACGGTGGATCAGACCAGAGGTTGTGAGCTTTGTCTCTGTGCCGTTTGTTAGAATAATCTTGGATTATGTTATGAACGTTGTTGTTGCTGTGAGCTGCCATTGAGTCATCCCGCAACTCATGGCAACCCCATGCATGATGGAATGGAACACTGCCCTGTCCTGTACCATCCCCATAATCGAACCGTTGTGATCCATAGGGTTTTCATTGGCTGATTTTTGGAAGTAGATCACTAGGCCTTTCTTCCTAGTCTATCTGAGTTTGAAAACTCCACTGACACCTGTACAGCATCACAGCAACCACACAAGCCTCCACTGACAGATGGGTGATGGCTGTTCATGAGTTGACCAAGAATCTAAACCGGTTCTCCCAAATAGAAGGCAAGATTCTACCACAGAACCACCACAGCCCCCACCACCGCATTCTGAATATAGCCCCATGGTATTCATAACTACCTATTTTCACCTGCTTCAGCTTCTTTCTTCTACATTGAGTGTTGTCTGACGAAACTGCCAAAAATAGGAGCAGAGGCAGGAGTGAATGACGTTGGAGGTAGACCCTCATTCAGCCCTGCGGTGGAGGGTCAGCAAGTGTCCTGCAGCTACACCACTGTCATTATAGCCTTGAGACTAGGCCTTGGGGTTATTTTATTTTGTGTTTCTTTTTTGGTCCAGCTCTGTGTCATCAGGTATGAACTGGCAATCGCTGGAGGGAAAATGCTGGCTTCCATGGAGCTATGTTCAGCATGAAAGATCAGTATCTGGCTTCTCTCTCATTTATAGCTTTTATTTTTCTTTCTTTCTAGAATATGTCTGTGCTGGAGAATCACCACTGGCGATCTACAGTTGGCATGCTTCGAGAATCAAGGCTTCTTGCTCACTTGCCAAAGGAAATGACGTAAGTGCTGTGGAGATGAAACGTACTGATGTCCACACACTGAAGATAAGCGGCTTTCTCTAGGGCACGTCTGAGACCCCCCAGAGTTAATGGCAGGGAGCCAGCCAGCTATGCTTCCTGCCTGCACCACCGTCTATCTGAGGGACATTCGGTGTCGGTTACACCAACCCAGAAACCAGAATCTCTCCGTGCACGTTGAAAGGCCCTTTGCTAGGCTATGACCTAGAGTCAGGAAAAGGAATAATAAACAGTTCTCAGCTTTTACACTTCACCAGCAACACTCTGCTGTGCCAGAATCCTGTCCTTTATGTTAGTCAGCAAAAGTGTCTTCCTGTGTGGATCCAAATAATAAATATTTGTCAAGAAGGAACACCAGAGTTCTCAAGCTAGATTAAAGGCTGGTCCAATAAAGTGGGTTGTGTAATTGCCAGTCTTAGCAAAAATAGAAATCAAAATAGTTTCAAAAATATGTCTTTTGTTAAGTAATTGAATTGACTGCAACAATTTTTTCAACATTAATTCACATATGTAAATTATGTAAATATTACCTATGTGATGTTTTAAACGGAAGAGGAAATACTAGTTTCCTGGTCTGCTGTTTTGTTAGCTCAAGAATTCAGGCCAAGTCCTATTAAGCCCAAGGCCATTGCCTCATTTTCCATGCGGCCCCAAGTTAGCCACTATACTGTTTCAAAGCCACCACGAATCCCAGTCTGTTTAATTCAATTGTGCAGAACCCCAGGGAGCTGGGTGAGAGGAAGTAAATAGATCACTGCGTCCTTCTTACCGAGGGCACATTAAGGTCAAGGGCCAAGTGTGCCTCCCCCTAGAACAAGCAGCATGTCTGGGGTTGTGGGTTTATTCCTGGCCCTCTGATACTATCTCATACTGTTTCCTAGCACCCAGAGGAATGTGGAATTTGCAGGAGGAACTTCAGTTCTGATAACTTTTTACCCCCCGGAACTAAATAAAACCAATTCTCATGCATGGAATAAAAGCGTGTGCCTTTTACTAGGACAATAAACTACAAAGATTGAAAGGATTAAATGCAAAAAACTAAAAATAGAGCAAGACATCACGTAAGCAGCAGAAGAGGAAAGAGGAGGTAGGTGGGAGAGACAGCTAAAGAAAGAAAAGAGGGGAGGAGAAGGAGGAAGAGGGAGGTTAGGAAAGAGCAAAAGGGAAGCGGAAAAGAGATGAAAGGACCTGGTGTGGCCTGACTTGTCCCTGGAACACCCACATCCGTCTGACTGGTCGCTCAATTAGTATTCTCTTCCTAAAATAATCCCACTGACCCCTATGGACTGCAAATGAAATACCAGATTTTTATGTGCCTTTGTGCAACACACTGTTGTAAGTTACTTTTGCTAGAAGAGTAATTGTTATAAAATAATACACGTGAAAGGACTTTATAACGAAAACTGTCATCATCAAGATCATGTTAGTCCTTCTGGCCTCATCATTTTTATGATTTGAAGAGTAAGGCAGGTTTACTGTACAAACAGGAAAATTCAGAAAAGTATTAGTCTGAACCATAGGAAGTTACTATTTCTGAGGCTCAGAAATAGTAGATTATCAGCAGTTTCATATGGTTCAAGCTAATACAAAGAACACCGTAATTATTGGTAATACTATCATCCAGGAACAGTTAATATTAATCTGGCTGGTGTATTTCCCTTTAGCCTGTTTTTTTTTTTTTAAAATACAACCATATTTTAACAAAGCGTGGAACTTATTTTTTGTATTTTGTGTTCTGATATTTTCACTTGCTATAAAGGCCTTTTCCCATATCATTAAAAATGTTACTAAAGTGAGTTTAATGTCTACATGACATTATTGCACCAAAATATGTTTAACAAGATGAAATGGAAAATTGTTTGGAGTTTGCATACTTTCCAAATTTTTGTCATTATAAATAATGCTCAACAAATATTCTGAAACATATTTTTTATCCCAGCTCTGATATTCTAGCTCTCAGAAAATATTTATGGATAGAAGTGATCGGTCAGAAATGTATGAATTTTTGAGGTTCTTGTTGTATATTATCACGTTGCTTTTCCAAAGAGCTCTGTCTACCTGTATATCCATTGGTGGCTTATGAGAAAGTCTACCAAAGTAACATCACCAAAATTTAATTTTGTTTTTATCATCTTTTTAAAAATACTTGCCAATTTGATATCTATACCTGGGTGTGTGTGTGTGTGTGTGTGTGTGTGTGTATGTGGGGGGGGTGGGTGGAGAGAGATTGATCGATTTAATATACAACTTTTCATTACAAATAATGAAATTTTTTCATGTATTTACTGGTTATTGCTATTTCTTTTGTGAACAAATTTTTGTGTTTGGTCTTTTTCTATTTTCCTATTCAGTGTAATTTATTATTTATTTATAAGAATTCTTTGTACATTAATTACAGCAACTCTGTTTATGTTGTAAATATTAAGTCTTTAGTTTGCCTTTTAATTTGATTTATAAAAAATTTCACCTAACTAAAACATTGTATTTGCTAATATAAATTTAATCAATAACTTTAATTTAAAGAATTATTTAAAAAAAGAATAAAACGATTTTTAAAAATTCATACAATATTGAGAAATATGAAAAAGAAAGTGAAAATCATCTGTAATTCTACTATGTATCTTTCTGAACTCTTTTCTGTGACCATAGAGATCATTCCTTACCGTGCTTTCTTATGTGTGTTTTAACATAACAGCACATTGTAGAATACAAAATAGTAAAGAAAGTGGATGAACTACAGAGGGAAAAACGATACTAGGGTAATACATGGGTTGACATGAGTTGGAATCGACCCAAGGACAATGGTTTTTTGGTTTGGTTATATAGCCCTTGGCATGCCTCCGTCCAGGAACAGAACTGATGGTGGGTGAGAAGAATCGCTCTTGGACTGTGTGGGGGTGGAACACTGTGTAATACACAGAATCAAAGGTGGCAGTGGATTGCAAGCCAGCCACCTGATGATGAGAGAATTAATCACCCTCTCAAATGGATTTGCTTTTGTGTGTGTTTTTGTCTTTCATTCTTGTGGATGCAGACAGGATATTGAACAGCAGCTGGGCTCCTTGATCTTAGCAACAGACATCAACAGGCAGAATGAATTTTTGACCAGATTGAAAGCTCACCTCCACAATAAAGATTTAAGACTGGAGGATGCACACGACAGGCACTTTATGCTTCAGGTAAAAAAAAAAAAATTAAGTAATTATTCATGCCAGATAAAAACACTTAAGGAACATGATCGATAATTTTAGTACATTTAAGAAGTATCTCCCATGGTATAAGTAAGAGCAGCGGCCTACTTTCTTAAAAGCTTCGTGACACGTGAAATTTTTAAGTGGTTTTCAAGCAAGTAAAGCCTGGGTTTCATGTCAGTGGGTTGATAATATCACACGTTTCCTTGTTTGGGAACTGCTTCACCACAACGTAACCGCACGGGTGGTTGCGTGCAGTAAGTGTTTGTCACATTTTGTGGCTTGGTAGAGACTTGACCAATGTGCTACCTGGGCAATTTGAAAGACTGTTTCTGTAACACAAAAGTGTATTATGTTAACTATAGTGACTCCCCAAACTGAAAAACCGATAGCCTTCCTTTACCCCAAACCTAGTTAATCAAACCTTGCTTTACTACCTAAACCCTTATTTTCATCTGAGGTTCAAACACATCTACCTAGTGTTACCATTTTGGGGCACCACTAAATTAATGATTTTAAGTTTAATTTAATTTAACTGCATCAAGGCCAGCCTTTTTTAGCAAGAAGCCATCTCTAACATGAGAACAAAAAGAGGAATGGACATTGGAAGTACAAGTCTGACTAGAGCCTTCTTCTTGGTCTTCCATTTTCTTTTGTCTTCCATTTTTTGCTTTTGGTGCAAAAGACTGAGTGGATGGACCCTGAGCTGATCTAGGTAGACCAGCTTTCACCAGGGAGATGGAGTTCCACCTGGTAGACTGAATTGTACGGTCTTTTTTGTCCTGTCCCACACGTAGGCTGCCCTCTGTAGCTGTCTGAAGTACTCCATCCTTCCCAGGAAGTACCCTACCCCCAGCTGTAGAACTATGTCTCCCTCCTTTATTCCCAGACTAATCTTCTAGTCCCTGAGTGCTACAAATATCAGCTAGGTGTCTGATTTTAGTGACTCAAGCCAAGGCCTTATGCAGTTAAAAGAATCAGCCTAAACGCTTGTATTTCAAAAGAAAGTCTGCTAACTCAAGTGAATCCCTAACAGACGGAACCTAGAGGGGACTTCTGCCCCTTACCTACTCCAACACAAACTGGTCCCTCCATTAACCAGAAAATAAATAAACAACCAAATTTGCAACTTAATGTCATCAAGTCTCTCCCAGACCCCCTCACTGCCAGTGGTTCTGAGCTCCCAAGGAACTGGATCAAAACAAAGGGACATTGCTGGTGGGTAGGAGACGCCACCAGGAGCCCATTCCGGCCTCTCAGCAGTTGGTGGTTAAGGGGGAAATTCTGCTTCTCTGGGAATTCAAGGTAACCCTGCTCGGGGCAGCATCACTGACCACAGCTGACATTCCAGAGCCAGACCAGTGTGAGACAAGCCAAGGAGGCCCTAACTGAGCTCTGCAAACGAAACACACCTACATTTGATATGAGTTAGCTCCAAGGCTGGTAGTCTGCGTTTACTTACACACAGACACGGGCACGAAAACGCAAACATACATAATTTAAGTGATGGATAGAGTAGGTCCGTGTGATGAGAGTGAGGTCCAATGATTGCACTTGAGCCTGGCTCAGATCCCTGTGGCCTCCCTGCCTTCGAGGAGAGGGGCAGCAGCAGGAGCCAGGCCAGAGTTTTCCTTGGCCTGCCCACCTCAAGCCTCCTCCAGGAAGCTCTGTGTCCTTGGACTGTTGCTCTTCTCTTATTCTCTCTGCTATAGGTAGGAGTTCTGAATAAAGGTTTTGTGTAGTGGTGAATAAGTGCTGTTTCCTGAAGACGCCTGTCAGGGAGGCCCTCTGCAAATATGGGCTGGTACCATGACGCAGGCAGTCCCTGGGTGGTACAAAGGATTAATGCACTTGACTGCTAACCAAAACATTGGAGGTTCCAGCCCACCCAGAGGTGTCTCCAAAGAAAGGCCTGGTGATCTACTTCTGAAAAATCAGCCACTGAAAATCCTATTGAGCACAGTTCTACTCTGACACAAACGGTGTCACCGTGAGCCAGAGTTGACTGCACAGCAACTGATTTTTTTTACTGGTACCATGAGGCAGAAGGTGCCCACAGACTGGCTAGTTTTACAGCCCCTTTGGCTTGGGGTGCGTTTGCTACTGAAGGATCAGCCTCTGACAATCTCTCCCTTCCCTGTCATCTCTCAGATTGCCTTGAAGTGTGCTGACATCTGCAATCCTTGTAGAATCTGGGAGATGAGCAAGCAATGGAGTGAAAGGGTGTGTGAAGAATTCTACAGGCAAGGTTCGTTAAGGACCCGACAGCTGGGTTTTCATTGTCCCTTCTCCTTTCAGGCATTTTTCTAATACAACAGGAAACAGCTAATCTTTTGTGGCATTTGCTTTTTCATCCACTCTTATTATCCTAACCTTTCTGTGTAACTCTCTTGCAAACCATCCCAGCCCTTTTATGGAAAAAAATTTAAAATATATAACATCCACTTACTACAGAAACAAGTAGTAATGAGGTACAATAAAAAAGACTGAAAGGGAAATCTATATATATGTATATTTTTTTAAATGGCTTTCCTTTCTGGATATGAAAGACAATTTGATTTTTACTCTGACCTTCACTCAATGAGCTGAGCACAACCTAAAGGCTAATACGTCATCTGGGGTCAATTTTTTCGGCTCTGACAGAAGGCCTTAAGAACTCCTTCTTTCCCTTCACTTTAAGTAAAGCTAATGATGAAACAGAGCACAGCTGACCAAAAATTGAGTTCATCCTTTCAAACAGTTTCAACAGTAAGGTAAAAGAATTCTGCTATGAAAAGACAAATGGCCCCATATTAGGGCAAACTTTTTGAAGATAAACCTCATTCAGAAATAAGGCAATGAAATAGCAAGCAGGATCCTGACATTAGGTGGGCTGTCGGCCTTTGGATACAGGCTTGTTCCTTCAGGCCTGGTTTCACTTCCTTTACTGTGTGACATATAAAATAGTGAACTAGCACAGAGAAAGAAGACCTAGGCTCTGCATACTTGGAAGTCTTTGCTCTGTTTTGACTCAGTCATGTGCTACTGTTTGTAGTGAGAGCCCTTAACTCCTTTATCTACTCATCTTACACTTTATTTGGATTATAAACAATTTGGGACAAGGATTATGTCATTTGGGCACATAGTAAGGCCCCGTTGAGTTGGTGAATTCAAAGTTGTTGACTAAGTGGAGGAAAATGGGATCAGCCAAGAAAGATGATCTATAAAGTCTCTTTGCAAAAGCTGACTGCTGTCCTAATAATATATGCATGTGCAACATTATAAGCTGGAAAACCCTAGAACATTTGTAACCTGATCACTAAAGATCAGATTTCACGCACCTTGCCTTCTGGCATGTCTCCTGGCAGAGGAAGGAGAGTAGGGAAGACATATCAGGTCCCTTTTTATTTAGTAATAGTCTTATCCTCTAGCAGAAGTCTGCATGTTTAAGAAGAGAAGACTCTCTGGTCATTCCAACTCCCTTTCCTCCATACTGAATTTTTTTTTTTTTAATTCTATAAGGATGACTTGTGTCATTTTGATTAATTTTATCTGGCTTTCAGTTTAGCATTTGGGCTCAAAGCCCAGCTCACTCCAGCCTCCTCATTTCAAGCAGGCTTCCACAGACTGCTAACAGTCCCGTCAAAGTACCTCCAATATGACTCCAATGTGATGGTGAACAAAGGAAAACTCCTAAAATCAAGGTCAAGGACACAGGGGGAAAGGAAAATGAGATCACATAAATTAGAAAAACAGTATTAAATTCTCAGAACAGACACTAGGATTCCCAACACCAAGCCCTCACCAACCCCTTCAGGAAGTAGAATTTCTGTTCTGATTGACTTCAAATTTGTGTCTTCTCAATCAACTGAGTGTTCCAGAAGTTTTTATTAAACGTCTACTTCTAGCCTTGGCTAATCTTCCACAAAACTGTGATTTTCCTACTATGTACAAAGCCCCATTGGGGATGTTATGAAGGATCTAAAGAAGTATAGTTATTCGT
Organism: Dugong dugon; assembly: GCA_030035585.1. Classification (NCBI taxonomy): domain Eukaryota; kingdom Metazoa; phylum Chordata; class Mammalia; order Sirenia; family Dugongidae; genus Dugong; species Dugong dugon. Next base: position 158,905,904 of record CM057464.1, read on the forward strand.
GTTTTGTACCCTCAAAATACTAATCAGCAAAGCTTCTAGAAGGAAGAAACTACACAATTTTCCTCTTTGCATTCTCTACATTAATTAGAAAAGTATCTGAAACATAGCAAGTGCTTTATAAATGTCTGTTGAATAAGTGAATGAATAAGTGATCAAGTCGGAAGGTCAATACCCACATGAAAACAACAGTACAAAGCAGCTGTAAAGCAGGCATCATCTGGAGGCATATGAGTAACTATCAGACAACTGGTAGACGTCACAGGAGAAGATCTAGTGGCTGAGGAAGGCAGGGTTCAAGCTGGATATTGAAGGATGTGTAGTGTTCTGCACTTTCCCATATGGTAACTACAAGGCACCAATGGCTATTTAAATCAAATAAAGTTGAAGTTTTAGTTCCTAATTTTTGGGGGTCATATTTCAAAAAGGCTATCATATTGGACAGTGCAGAGAACATTTCCATTGTTGCAGGAAGTTCTATTGTATAGCACTGGTTTAGACAGAGGGGAATGGAAATGGGCAAAGGCACTGAGGTGGGAACATATCCCTGATGTTAGACGAGCTCAGTCCCATAGAAGGCTAGAAAGAGAAGGCGAATTTGAGGAGGCCCCTGTACCCCAGGCTAAATCAGAAAACAATGCAATGGAAGTCACCAAAAAAAAAGTGGATTTAGGACAACATATATAACTGAAGTGGAAGAGGGTCTGGCTAAGAAGCAAAAACTAAGAACAAGTTATTAAGAAACCAGACTAGGGTCAGGCAGGCTGTCCCCAAGAGAGAAATAAACAGGATTTGGTGCCTCAGTATGGAGGGAGAAAGGAAGGGAGAAATCGAAGATGATTCTGCCAAACTGTCCAGCTTGACTGAAAAATCACTAGCACCCTTAACAGAAATAGAGAGGTGAAGAGTGGAACTGGTTATGGGAGAATTCATTTCCATATTCACTGGTGTCATGCCTGTCCTCAGAAGGCTGTTATCATCCAGAGTTGAAGAGCACCCATGAGGAGAAGTCTCTAAACTCCTCAGACTTAACCCTTTGGTGACCTAAAATGGGGATGATAATGAGGTTGCCATGAGGAGTAGATTAAGTAATGTATTAAAGTGCCTAGCACACAGTAAGCACTAGGTAAGTGTTATATTTTTATCCCCTCTAGTTTTGGGAAGTACATTCCCAACTGTGAACTGAGCTGTTTCTGAGGCCCAGCTTCTCTGCTGATTAACCCTACTGTTTTCCAACACAAAAAAAATACTCACAATTTTTCAGCCTCAGGAAGGACTGAAAAAAATATTTTAAACAAAGCAGAGGTCTGCTTTACATGATGAATTTCTCCTTTGGTCTTCTAGCTGACAAAGGCATTAAAAAGAAATATTATTCTGACCTTTACTTTTTTTTTAACCTTCCATTACATTAGGTAAAATTCTAAGGAATCAGAATGAAAGATACTGGATCTTTGTTTATAATTAATTTTCTAGCTACAGACTGAAGATGCTGCTCAAAAGAGATCTTTCCAGTCCCTGTCTCCCATTTCCTACGTATTGTTATCCCTGGTTGTTTTCAAGTGGAAATTGAATACTTAGCAACAGGTTAATAAAATAGATTTTATGCTTAAAGCCAGAACTTCCATTTCACGTTAGGAAATTACCCATTAGTTCTGTTCTTGTTTTTCTAGCTCTTATTCAAAAGTTAATCCCAAAGCACCCTAATTACAATTAACTTACTGTAAATGATCATTGACTCTCCGAAATCTTAAAATTTCACAGAAGCTAGCAGAGCAAGGCAGAACATGATGGTGCTGAAGAGTTCCTAATGATAACAAGGCAGGAAGCAGTAATTCCCAGAATAACTTCTTCCAAAGAGGCCATTAAAAACTATCAACACTTATATAAATTCTAGATTATTAATATGTTTCTTCTTCCTTCTTCTTAGGTGACCTTGAGCAGAAATTTGAACTGGAAATCAGTCCTCTTTGTAATCAACAGAAAGACTCAATCCCTAGTATACAAATTGGTGAGTTGAATTCAATTTTAACCGAATAGTTTTGGCTCCTGTGCCGGGAGTCACGAAAAAAAGATCTACGCACTGTTTTTTGAAAGATCCAGACTAGAGGGTTTGACCAATGTTCCTTTGAATGGCTAAGTCCAAATAAAAACTCTAATCATGATTTACCTACTAGGTAATTATCAAGTGAAAATTAGAGTAAAGGCTTTGTTATAGAACCTTAACTAACTGTATTAGCTTTGTATTTTAGAATCATATCATAACCAAATAGAGTAGAAAAAGGGTAATAAGAATCAACTATTTGCTGCTTAGGAGCATGGTGACTCACACTTTCTTCGGAGCTTGAAAGGTGGTAAGTCAGCATAATCTGCCTTTAGGGACCTTCCGGTTTAGGTCACTACCTCCCTCTCACTCCCAACACTCACTCCCAAGGGCCCAGAAGCCTAGGCCCAAGTTCTTCAAGCCATGCTATCCCATTGTGACCTGGGATCCCATGCTTCCCTACTCTTCACTTCAAAACTTATTTTCAGTCTTATTCTCTTAGGACCATACTCTTTTAAGTGTGAATTGCGATAGAATGTTAAAGTGTGATGTTGATGCATCCAAAATAATTATTACTTAATCTAATTGAGTTATGCGTAAGATCTTTAAGCAAATCAAACAGTGAACATTTTAGGCATTTTAGTGGAGGAGATATTTGTGATCAGATAAGAATTTCAATCGGTCATTGAAACACTCCACCAATTCCATCTACATTTAAGGCAAGTCTTTCTTTGCCTTGCAGTTTTCTTCAACTGAAACCAAGCTCAGAATTTTAAACTAACTCTTTTTCTTATAAACATGGCACTGACTTGTGTTAGTTAGTGTTTTTTTCCTCTTCCCACAGACCTCAGACAGTTTAATGCATTCACAGCGCTACACACCTCTGCAAAGCCCAAGGTTTAAAGCCTTAACATTGAGAGCAAAGGGGACATCCTGAAAGATAAACTGAAAAGTAATGAAAGCAGAGCAAACTAGAATGATATGCTTGCAGTCACTGAAAGTCAAATCAAATCCACAGTCCCACAAAAGATTCATGAAGTTATCCCAAGGAAACGGACAAAATCAATCTAGTTACAAAGATTTGAATGGAATGCACAAATATGAAAATAGTTATGTTGGAATTATTGATGAGATTATTAGTGATCTATTTTCTTTCAAATTATCCTTAATATTTTTATGTTGCTTTTACAATTCAACTGATTCCTCCACCAAAAAAAGTGGGGGGAGATAATAAAAAATAGGACCCATATCAAATTCTCATGGAATCCAGATTTTCTGGAGCCGTGGAGGCTAGATGAACCCCCAAAACTATTTCCCCGAGATAATCTTTAAACCTTAAACCGAGAGTATCCCCTGAAGTCTTCGTAAAACCAAACAATAGTTTAGCTTAACTAGTAAAGAATGTCTGCCTTGAGCACTATACTCCTTTAAGATCTATTTATATGAGATCAAACTGACAACAGCAATTCAAAAGATTAGATAGGAACCTTAGAGGGGGCAGTGAGTTTGTGTTAATGGGGAAGGAACAACTCAAAAAAGGAGGGTGAGAGTAGTTGCACAACTTGAAGAAGGTAATCAATGTCACTGAACTATACAGGTAGAAAATGTTGAATTGGTGTATGTTTTGCTGCGTATATTCTCGAGAACAACAAGAACTGAAATAAATAAGTTATTAAAAAAAAAAAAAATAGGTCCCAGCGCACATGAGGCTATGGAATCGCTTGTGAGGGGTGGAGAGAGCAATAGCAACAGAACCGCAACCTCAGCTCCTTGTATCCTGTTCTCTCCCACCAGCGGTGCAGGTTCCGCAGCTGTGATTCGAAATGAGTAGACCCTGACCCACAGTCCTACCCACTTTGTTGAGTTCTAACTAGAAAAAAAAATTGCCAGGCAACTGTTAAAGACCTATTGAGCACCAAACAAAAGCGCTCACCTCGTTAAGCACACAACCTGGATTCGCAAGACAGACCTGATTTCAGAGATGCTGTCCCATTGTTGTCCTGAGAACACACTTATTTTGTTAGATTGCATGTCCCGATTTTCAGCTCAGGAAAATATAGTTACCATAGATACCTGTTTCAAAAATGAAATGGGGGTTGAGCGAATAGGGAAATCCTATGGATGTACATCGGCACAGCAATAATACGGAGAAAGAGAAGGTGATTGTAAAACAACTCCTGACACAGGAATCTCTCGGTCTCTGTTCCACATCTCTCAGCTCTGTCGGTTCAGGGTTGGGCAGTGTGGTGTGCAGCAGTAGATTAGACTAAACTGGAAAAGCCCAAATAGATAAGTCGAGTTTAATGGGAGCTGCGGGCTCCAGTCATCCAGACACGATTTTTCCCATGGGTCCTCAGTAATGCAGCTATTCCCTCTGTTCTGACTCATCTCTGAATGAAAATGTCTCCTCTCTTTTTCTGTCCCCATCCAAAATGAGAAATGTCCTGAGTGCTGGTCTCAGTTAAACTTAGATCTGATTTTCTGTTTAAGTAATTCATATTTACCCAAATGGAACCAGGGCTTCATGTCCCCTTCCCCCACTCCTCCCCTCTCTCCATCAAATTCTGCATTTCAGAAAGAAGGTATTAAACTGAATAACTCTCTAATTGGTGAACTCTATAGAAAGATGAAGGGAAAGAAGCTTTCCTTCAATCCCTGTCTACCTTGAGGCCACCATTCCTCCCTTCTCTCACTGCCACCCCTCGTGGACAAGACCAGGGCAACGTCAGCTCATGCTGGAGGAGAAATGGGGGATTGGCACAACAAGCTGAGACCCGATAGAAGAGGTTCCCAAATCTGATAATGCAGAAGCCTTTCTTTATTTGAAAACCTGCCTCATGCTTTCTATTCAGACTTTAAAACAGCTTTCCTAGTAAGATAAGATGTCTTTATATCCGACAAGTGTAAATAAACCAGTTGCTGTCGCGTCAGTTCCAACTCACGGCGATGCCATGTGTGTCAATGTACAGCTCTGCTCCACAGGGTTTTCAATGGCTGGTGTTTCAGAAGTAGATCACTAGGCCTTTCTTTGGAGGTGCCTCAGGTGGACCCGAACCTCCAATCTTTCAGTTAGCAGTTAAGTGAGTTAACCATTTGCACTACCCAGGGACTCAGACAAGTGTAAATATAGGTATATATATCCAGAGTAAATTCAGGAAGTTGCTTTTTTAGATGTTGGATTTTAAAATGTTGGGTTTTGTAACTTTTTAATACCTCAGGTAAATTTGATAAGTATTCACACTTCAAACTTATTTTTTAAATAGTTTAATTTAAAAATAACTAATTTTTCAAACTATCTTTTTTTTAAAGGTGAAAGACATTAGAAATTAGATATGGAGATTGTGAAGGAGGTAAAGAAAATGCAAGAAGAGCAAAAAAACTGTGAAATGCTTATTTGCTGACTTTCTACATAACCTTATCAAAATGCTAAACACAGACAGAAAGTTGCTAGCTTAGCCTTCCTCCTCAGGTTTCGATGATTAAAAATGATCTCATAATTTTAAGTCATATTTCATAGAGGATGAGATACTGCAGAAATGTACAATAGTATTTTGCATGTTGCATCCTTTTCCTATGTCTATATTGTCCTCAAAGGTCAAGTGTCTTGTTGTTTGTCCAATAAAAAGATGATCAAATCAAGCTTTATAATTTTCATTCCTGTAAACATATGGGATTAGTCATCGGCAGATATTGTTATGCTGAAAACAATTGCCTTTTCTCCTACATCTACATTTCAAGGAGATACAATAAAACCTAAACACAGCCAAGTTCATGATGATTCCAATAGTTCAGGCCTAGACCGAACATTATCTTTGCCTAACACAGCATGTGTAGTATGGAAAGCACATTAACAGCAAAACATGCTTTAGAAAGCAACAAGTCTAAAATAAGCAAGAAAATAGGCATGCAAGCAAAGTCTAAGATCAAACAATCTTTGCTAATCATTAAAGCAGGATTTTACGGAGGTAAAATCTGTATTAAAAATGGATGAACTGTTATTTACCTCAACTTAGTTGTTGAACATATTTGAAAGTAAGAAAACTATAAAACTGTAATCCTGAAAAAATATCCTACAGGCAGTCCCTTCCTGAAGTCATTTGCCCTCTGCTCCCTCCCTCTACCCATCCTCCTTTATACCAATTCAGGCTTTTCTGTTTATGTCTTTCTCCCTCTATAAACAGTAATATTTATTGTTTACTACCTGCCAGGAACCTTCTAAGCATTTGACATGTGTTATGTCATTTAATTGTCCTAACAACCCTAAGGAGCCCTGGTGGTGCAGTGGTTAAGGTCAGCCATTCTAATCCACCAGCTGCTCCTTGGAAACCATATGGGGCAGTTCTACCCTGTCCTATAGGGTTGCTATGAGTTGGAATCTATTTGACAGCAACAGGTTTGGTGTTTCTTTTTTTTTTTTTCTTTAACCATGACCCTGTGGGTTTGGGTGTTGCTGCTGTTAGGTGCTGACAAGTCGATTTTGACTCATAGCAACTTTGTGTGACAGAGTAGAACTGTCCCACAGGGTTTCCTAGGCTGTAATCTTCACCAAAGGAACCCTGGTGGCGCAGTGGTTAACTGCACAACTGCTAACCAAGGATTGGCGATTGGAACCCACCAGGCATTCATGGGAGAAGGATGTGGTAGTCTGCTTCTGTAAAGATTACACCCTAGAAAACCCTATGGGGTACTTCTACACTGTCCTCTAGGGTCACTACGAATCTGAATCAGCTCCACGGTAACAGATTTTGGTTTGGTTTAATCTTTACCAGGAGCAGATAGCTAAGCTAGGTCTTCCTCCTGCGGAGTAGCCACTGGGTGGGTTTGAACCGCCAAACTTTGAGTTTGTATCTGAGAGCTTAATTGTTGAGGCTCCTATGGATTTGGTACTCTCAGACTTTTTTTTTTTTTTTTTTTTTACAAATGAAACTGAGACACATAGAGGTGAAATGACAAGCCCACGGGGACACGTCTTATGCTCCTAGACTCTGGGCAGTGACCACATCTTGTTTGCCTTCATAACCTCGGGGCGAGCAGACAGTAAGGGCCCTAATCGTGTTTAAGGAAAGCAGTAGTTTTTCGTGTCCTTATGGTGATGAGTTTCGCCTTGCTCTTCTCCCAGGTTTCATGACCTACATCGTGGAGCCGCTCTTCCGGGAATGGGCCCGCTTCACAGGAAACAGCCCCCTGTCTGAGAACATGCTAAGCCATCTCGCACATAACAAAGCCCAGTGGAAGAGCCTGTTGCACAGGCAGCCCAGGAGCAGCGGCGGCGGCCCTGAGCACACCGGCCCGGGGACCGAGAAGGAAGCGCAGACTGATCCGGACGCTGGCGCCCCGTAGACCCCGCGCTCTACTCTGAGCCCGAGAGAATCTCCGTGAGCAGAGGCCTCCGAGAGGGTGCAGAAGCCCTGAGGGGTTCTTGCTAATGAACCCAGCCACTCTCTGGGTTTTGCTCTTGGCCTCTTCTAAATGCCACCCTCCTCCTATTTACCCGCCTCCCCTCCTGTTTCCAAGTGTACAGAAAGCCATTTGTCACCTCAGCATTAGCTGCCGAAACGAGCAACTCCATTCAGTAACGTGGGAGCCGATTCCAGGGGCAGGCTGCCACCCCGAGGAGAAGACTGGAGAGTAAGAATGAGGTGCTTCTGCCATGTCCCCCACAGGCCCTGGGTCACACTGTGACAGGCAGCAGTACATACGAAGTCCAGAGCATTTTCCGCATGTCATCTGACTGCTGAGCTGCAGGGCAAAACACCAGCATATTTGGAACTCCGAGGATATTGGTCTTAAGTGCAAGAGCACAAATGAGAACGTGAGAGAGAAAGTACCTTATATTTTAATAATAATTATTATTATAAAAATAATAATAAATCTTTTTAACTTTTCTATTTTATGCACTAGACAATGGATCTAAAACTCTGGACTAAGATTACTCAATGTACCCAAAAGGAACAAGGGGATCATTGTTTTCTTACTGACTTTATGCCACTTTGGGTCAGAGATTGGGCATCTTCCCAATTTCAGAATCCACGTTTCCTATCCGATGGAGGGGAAGGTGCTGTAGAGTTCATTCCTTTGCACCATTAGCCAATCTGTCTTTTATTGCTAACTCAGATTCAGTGGCATGTTTATATTCATACATGTACATTTTCTGTAAATATCAAGTGCTACTGATACCCATGCCAAAATACAAGAGTATTATGGGATTGCTACCTGTAAACAACGGCACTGTGAACAAAATACTGTTAGTTTTAATACAAGAGAATGCATTTGTAAATATGGTATATAGAGTTTATTAATATACTATTGTTTGCAGATAAAGGCCTTAACTTTAAACATCTTTCATCTTCTGAAAGCTGCCCAACTTAGATCCTCACAGATGTCTTTCTGAACTGCCTTTCCATGTCCATCTTTATGCTTTCCAGCTAAAGTCACAAACCAAAACTGAATAAAGTCTTTGAGGAAATATTTTGGAAACTTCACATGCATTCCGCTTGAGACCATAGTGTTTAATCTATGGCACCAAGCATCGTTTCCTCAGATTGATGAAACCCTTCAGCAAGGCTGAAGTCACTTTTCAACGCAGCAATGTTGCACACTCTATTTTGACAAGACAGCTGATAAGCTTGTGTTCATGGGACTCTCGTTATGGAACATGGCAGTGTGTCAGCCTCACAGGAAACATTTGCAGGTCTCGAAAACCTTCTGTGACCCTGTCACCCAACCGTCAGAAAATTCCCTGCTCCCATACCACACATTTGTCTGTTATGGCTATAGTACCAAAGTATCTTTGGTTTAAGATTGGCATTCATTTCTTTGGTGTTAATAGTAACTGGATTTTCCTTTTTTTCTTAGTTTCACGTGACAGTTATCCAGCTGCATAGCTGAAGTTAACATTATTTAAGTAAAGAAAATACTTTGGTTTTCTGAAAGACTTTACCTTCCCCACATGTCGTTGTGGTTAATTATGGTTCTAGGTAACATAGTCACCATAGAATTTTATTGCCAGTTTTTCTGCAGATATTTGGCCATGAAATCAATTTATCATAGCATTCTTCTCTAGTCTCCTAAGCTCTGTGCACTGAATTTCTTTCTTCAGAAGTTCTTAACGTAACTAACGTCAGATGAAAATTGGTGATGCCCCTTCGTTTTCCCGCAAATACTGTGGTAGTGGGAGGATAATTTCCACCACTATCAAGCTGTTTCTCAAGCATGATAGAATGACAGCTAAATCTCATTCCTTGAGTACAACTGTTTTGTTTGTTTGTTTTCCTCCTCACATACAAATGAAGTGTTAGAAACTTGACTGGATTGTCATAAGTTCCTGTAGAGAGACTGAGGTTAGCCGAGTTAGGCTTAGGGGAAATTTTGGAGAGCTGGTTATGTTTTCATTAAAGTAGGAAAGAGTGTCAGACGGTGCTAAAGAAAGTTCTGAAAACCTTATGAAATGGGTGGATAAGTTGAAATTATTGATATGGGTAAGAAAAGAAGTTGTGAAAACTTAACACCAACTTTGTTTTTTTCTGTAATAACTGTAAACTGACACACATTTTTATATTTACTGTAATGCTCTGAAGCTCTCAGCTTGGTGAGGCCCCAAAAGAGAATATGTTGGATGTATTCCTGCTTCCAAACCTCTCTTTCTGTGGTTTGATGATGCAAGGAGGGCTTTTGAGTAGTCTGTTTTTAATGACCATGATCAAATCAAGGAAAGCAATCACTGGGGATGATAAAATACAGATAGGAACAAAGATACTATTTTAGCCAATGAGTCTTCTACCTTGAGTTTAGAAAATGGACCTTGTTGTAATTATAATTACACTATAATTTAATAAATAATATTGGAGATGTTATTAGTAGTTCCAAGTTTATAGGGCAAAAGTGTTTATGTTATAATTAGATCTTGAGGAAGGGCTCACAGAAAAGTACCAAATATCCTATGGTCAAGTCTATGAAGTAGCTACTAGTACAATAAATATCTGAAGCAGAATGAGACACAATGCATGAATTAATGCACCTGTCTCCTCCTTCATTCAATCATCTGGAGACTTCTCGTGTTCCTCACTCTTTGGCAAAAGGAGACAAAGTTTGTGAAAACTCTTTTTGCCTACTAGTGGCTCTCTTGCAAATATTTAGGCAGAGGGAGTCCATTTACTAGTTAAAACACAGTTATTGAATTATCTATGGATTTCATCTTCACAATTTTTCTTCTCCTAGTCTGTGAACATTAATAGTTGACTTAAGTTTAACTCTTTTATTGCTAGAGAAGAAAGGAATCAAAGGACTATTTGTCAGAAGTTAAAGGTAAAGTTAAAATCAAATTAAGAGAGAGAGAATATATTATCACTGCCAGACCTGATAGAAAGCTGGCTTTTCCTTTTAACAACAGCAGTGAATAGTCAGAACCTTATTCATGAAACCTTGACCTACCCATTACTCCCTGATAGGCTAAGCAAAAATCTGGCTCTGTTTCTATCCGCTTAAGGCTTCCCACCAAGGGATTTGGAGAGCATCTTGCAACCTTATCTTCAGATAATGCTTCCTATAAAACACAGCCTTGTTTTTAGTAACTTCTTCTCATGTTGAATCAGATCTGCTCACTGTTTTGGATTTGGTTATGAGCTTGTATCTCACTGTATTTCTTATGCTTTGTTCTTTTAAGCAAACCCTTAAAATTGTGTTGTTTTCTGTACACATGTGAGGTTTGAAAAAACCACCTTGTGAGTTTTGCTCAAAATGTGGCCTAAATATTCATTGGCATGCCTAGATGAACAATTGAAAATAAAGATAATTTCTTAAAAATATCACAATATGAAAATATACTGATTCTTACCATGTAACATCTTATCAACCAACCAATTGGTTTCAATAAAAAGGACCCACCGCTGAGGAGAGAAAACTCTCAGAGAAAGAGCACAGATGCAAATATGGTCCAGGTGACACATTCCCCTTGCATTACAGAAGCTGCAGAAATAGCCCATATTCTTGAAGACATCACATGCCAATTAATCCCAGGTTATGGAAACAGGGCCACCCTTCGGCTTCCACATTTCCCCAAAGTGCTGATATTTTTCTGACTCAGATCTCTCAAATTCGTGTATGAATGAGAATGAGGTATGATGTTTTGGGTTGTGAAAATATAGCAAACTCATTTCAAGATTTATTTGTGAAAAATATGGTTTTAGCATTTCAGGATTGGAGATCACCAAGAACAATAGGATAGTACAGTCAGGACAACCGAGTGTCCTACATCTTTCTGGAAATAGAGGAGAAAAAGAGCACAACCCATGTTTTCCAGAAGCACCTTTGTATCTTTATATATTCTCCCCATTTTCATTTTACCTAGATTTGCATTCAGAATCCCATTGATTGCTTAATGTCTCCTCAGGTCCAAATGCAAAGCCACTTTTCCATTTGTGGTCATTCTATATCATAAAAATCAAAAGTGAGACCCCAGTGGTATTCCAAAGGTCAGCCATGCCTTTCAAATGTGCAGAGGGAACCTATCTGAAACTTCATCAATAGGCCAAGTCTATGGGAGCAGTGAAATTTCTATCCAACAAGTATTTATGGAGAATCGACTATGTGTCAGATGTTGTATTAGATACTTGCAATATGGAAAAACCTAGTCCTTCCAGGAGCATTCAGACTTGTGTTAGGGACTGGCATTACCAGTGAACCCTTCTCTGAGCATTAGTGAGAACACCCGCAATTGCTTAAAAGCAGTTAAAATTCCCACCTTTGGGGCAACAAAATAAACCAGTTGCCATCAAGTTGACTCCAACTCATGGTGACCCCATGAGTGTCACAGTACAACTGTGCTCCATAGGGTTTTTAGTGGCTGATTTTTTCAGAAGCAGATCACCAGGCCTTTCTTTCAAGGTACCATTGAGTGGACTCAAACCTCCAACCTTTCAGTTAGCAGCCAAGGACATTAACTGTTTGCACCATCCAGGGATTCCCACAACATAATAAAAAAGAAGATGAGCTTTGGAGACAGAACTAGTCCCCAACCCTGGTTCTGCCACTTACTTATTCTGTGACTTGAGGGAAATTACTGAACCTTGTAAATTATTTCCAGGCAATAATAACTTGTATAGGATCATTGTGGCAATTAAAAGAGATTGCATACAAAAGCACTAAGCACTCAGTCTGGCGGTACATGGTAGGCATTCAATAAATGGAAGTTATTTTCTCCTAAAGTACAAAATAACTTGGCAAATAGCCATTCACACATGGGTAAGATTGGGGAAAACATAAGAAAAAAATGGAGTAAAGAAATGTTGGTGATTTCACATTACAAAGTTAAGCTTATTTTTAAATTTTTTAACAGACTGGTTAGTTTATGTACTTATTTATTTACAAGGCTGGGGGAAAATTTACCCCTTTTAAATGAAAGCTCTGCCTCAGCTATAGCCTATTTTCTGTTTTGTCCTGTATACTCTAGAGTCGAGGATGGTGTATCTTTTGTTTCCTGTCCTGTCAGAAATCTCTGCAAAGGAAACAGCTCCTGAGAACAAGATGAGAGTTATTTATCTCTCTTGCATCTATGCCGCCAAAGGCCTATTTCCTGCTCGTTATGGCTGTGGTCCTCTGTGTCAGTCCTCAAAGAGTTTGCTGGGCTCTCGCAGGCTGCATAGGAGCAGGCATGGACCATGCACCTCCCAGGATGCACCTACTTCACACCACTCACGCGTTTCCAACCAGGTTAAAGCTTACTGTCTATTTCAGAGGGCAGTAGGCAGAGGCACTTCTTATATCCCCTTGGGGAAGGGAAGGACAATTTAGTCCTGCCTGCATGGGCATGCAATAGAAGGTCAAACATTTAAGTAATTACTAAATACCCATACCCATTGCCACTGAGTCAATTCCGACTCATAGCAACCCTATAGGACAGAGTAGAACTGCTCAGTAGGGTTGCCAAGGAACAGCTGGTGGATTCGAACTGCCGACCCTTCCTGGTTAGCAGCAGTAGCTCTTAACCACTGAGCCACCAAGGCTCCAATCACTACATAAGGAACTTTAATCTACAAAATAGTCAATGATGGGCTTTGGGTTTTTAGGGTTTTTGTTTTTGTTTTTTTCAATTATGCCAGAGAGATTATTAGAAAATGTTTAAATTTTAGTTGATATGGTTTGAAAATGCATGATTGCCTTGCGTTAGTCATCTAGGCAATGATGTATCATTGATTCGGTCGCCTAAAATGCTTTAAATTCTAGTATTACAAGTGCTGGTTTAATTTTCAGTTTTTGTTTTGTTTTGTTTTGTTTTCTTCCTTTTTAGGGACGTAATGTGGTAGAGTTCTAAAAAATGTGGACTTCGGCATCAGATAGACCTGAATGCAAATTCCACATAATCCCTTGCTGCTTAACTATAGACAGTTAATTTAATCTCTCTGAGCCTCCATTTCCCCATGGAGCACCTATCTCCCAGGGTGGTTATAAGTTCAAAATTATGTAACACACATAAAGCATACAGCATAGTTCCTAGCACAAAGGGGATATTTAACAAATGTAAATTCTCACTTGTTTAATGAAAAAAATCTACAAAGAATGACTTGGAAGTGTTCTTTAATTTTCTCTAGGTTGTACCAATTTTTGTGCAAAAGAAAACACAAGACCAATTAATAGATGTTGAACAGGATTATGTCTACAGGTGGTTAGCTTGGCCCTAAAATTATCCTTACAGTATGGACAAAATGCTATAAAAAGAAGACAGTATTCCTGGGGTACTAAGGATACACTGATAAGACCAGGGACAAATAAGGGACTGCCTCATCTAATTTTAAAATATACTCCACAGCTCAAACCCAAAACCAAACCATTGCCATCAAGTTTATTTCAACTCACAGTGACCCTATAGGACAGGGTAGAACTGCCCCATGGGGTTTACAGAATCTCTACAGAAGCAGACTGCCACATCTTTCTGTGCCAAGCAGCTGGTGGGTTCAAACTGCCAACCTTCTGGTTAGCAGCCCAGCGCTTAACTGCTGCACCACCAGGGCTCCTGCTCAGCCAGAGAACTAGTCTGGTTAATCAAAGCCTTTACTGGAGTTGATGAGAATACAACTCTGGCTAGACATAAGTTTTAGTAACTTAAACAAAACTTGATAACTGGTCAAGTTTTCAGGAATTTTACTAAAATCCTACAAATCCTATCCATAGAGGTTGCCAGTAGCCCTTCCTCTTGTCACTTCATCGGGTTCTTTCTGGCCACCTACGGCATCAGCAAAGAACTCCAGGGAAGCCTCCATAAATAGATCACCCTAAAAAAAAACTCAGTTCTCCCCAAAACTAATGTTTTCCAAATTGTTTAATTACTGGTGTGCCAAAGATGGTCATTAGGTTTTCCATTTTAAAAAATGGCTTTGTAGTCAAAGAAGTTTCAGAAACAGTGGATTAAACAGGTTTTTCTCTTGCATGCTTCTCAGAGCCTCTCATATGCCAATTATGTCTCCAACAAGCCGATGTGGTAGTCAGTATTCCTCAATAATTTGAATGGGGATTGTTTTTCAGGTACATTAATTGCTATCTGGTAGACTTTAAAAAAAAAAAAACACACACACTTTTATTATTTCAAGGAACATGGTTTGTGAAACCTAGCCAAGACAATTCTTTTCTCATCACAAGCCAAAGCTTTACTCATCACAGAAGGTTTTATGAATATACCCTTCTGAGTGGTAAGGGTAAAGAAGGACTTGATGGAGCCCTGAAGGACTTGATGTTCAGAGACCTCTTGGTCTTTTTCCATCCAACAAGAAAAGAAGCCTACGAAAGTACCACTAAATTGATTTCCTTTGCAGGGTTTTAATAAAGATCCCCTATAAGGAGCCCTGATGGCGCAGTGGTTAAGAGCTTGGCCGCTAACCAAAAGGTTGGCAGTTCGAATCCACCAGTGGCTCCTTGGAAACCCTTTGAGGCAGTGCTCCTCTGCCCTACAGGGTTGCTATGAGTTGGTTTTGGTTTTTTAACTGGTATGGCATATAAAGTAGCTGTGGTAGCACAGTGGTTAAAGCACTTGGCTGCTAACCAAAAGGTCACAGTCCAAATCCACCAGCCACTCGAGGAGAAAGATATGGCAGTCTGCTCCAGAAAAGATTTACAGCCTTGGAAACTCTATAGGGTAGTGCTACTCTGCACTACAGTGTTGCTGTGAGTCGAAATTGACTCTATGTCAACAAGAATGACATACCAGTATGGTACGAACGGTTAACAAGCTCTGCTGCTGACCAAAACCATCCAGAGGCATCTCAGAAGAAAGGCCTAGCAATCTACTTCTGAAAAATCAGCCACTGAAAACCCTACGAGCACAGTTCAACTCTGACACATTTGGGGTCGCCATGAGTAGGAATCAACTCCATAGCAGCTGGTTTATGGCATACATGATTCAAGAAAAGACAGAGACAAATCCCAAGTCTCAGCTCTAAAAAAGAAAATGCAAGTAGCAGATGAGTCTCTTACTTTGTCCTTGTTACAAACACTTCAGATTATGCATACCTTAGCCAGTAAGAAATTCTCTGTGCATTTTTTAAATTTATTGGCAAAGTAAGTCTAATGGACCAAAATTTAGGGATCACTGTTCAGGTTATTTCATCCTACTTGCCACTGCTGGGGCCCTGGTGGTGCCATGGTTAAGAGCTCAGCTGCCAACCAAAAGATCAGTGGTTTGAATTCACCTTCTTAGAAACCTTGAAGGATAGTTTTACTCTGTCCTACAGGTTGCTGAGTCCGAATCAACTTGATGGCAGTGGGTTTGGTTTTGGTTTCCACTGTTATATTTTAGTTTGGACTTTTCTAACATGAAAGTCAGACTTTGCATTTGGATTGTCTTTCATTTTTCTCAGAAACACCTGACTTGACCCACGTTTGAAAAAAATAACTTGTAAATGAAAACAAAATACCTATCGTGTCACATAATAGCATAAGTAAGAATTATAGTCTATGATTTCAGACAAATTTTAAGGAGTTTCCCTGGTTGGAGTGGGAGACACAAAAAGTTCTGACAGAGCTTTCAATAGCTGGGTTAGGTAACATGATGTGAAATATTTCTTAGATACCTCTACTGGCATTGTTAGTGTTGTTAGGTGCCGTCAGGTCGCTTCTGACTCATAGTGACCCTTTGTACAACAGAAGGAAACACTGCCCGGTCCTGCGCCATCCTCACAATCGTTGTTATGCTTGAGCCCATCGTTGCAGCCACTGTGTCAGTCCATCTAGCTGAGGGTCTTCCTCTTTTTCACTGTTAGTTATTAAAAATATATTAATCATCTCATAAATAGCTTATCAAAAAATATCCTTTTGCAACTGAAGTTTTCTTTATCTTAAACTCTAAAGGGAAGGTTAAGTTGGTTTTTTTGGCTTTTTGTTTTTCCACTTGAATCATTTTTCTAACAGCATGTTTCCAGTTCTTAGCAGGGTTAAGTGAATGTCCAACCCTGGCAACAACCTACGTAAGTGGCAAGCAGCCAGGCACAGGCTATTTCCCCCACGAGATAGTCCAGTCAATCACTGTTCAGACAGTACAGTCCTGGGGGGCGGGCGGGTCACCAGTGCCAGCCGCCAAGCAGGATGAGATGAGAAAGGCAGGCAGACCATAGAGCAAGCACTGTGTTCCAGGAATTCATCATACTCAGAGTTTGAGGTATGTACGAGGGTCCTTGGAACTGTGTGGGGGTGGGGTGCAGGGGAAACCGACCTTGAATATCTAAAATGTCTACTGCATGTTAAGAAAGCTTTATTTGGGCTTACAAGCAAATCATAGAGCAAAAAATTGCTGGACATGATTATTTATTCTTTTTAACAGTCAGAGCTATCTTTTAGGTACACTGAAACATTTTTTACACGTGGTTTATAAAGGCTTTGACCAGATGTCAAGTACGTTGTGAAATGTTGTCCGTATAAATCAGACCACTTGTGAGAAGTCTCATGTTTATTGTAAAGTATATTATATAAGCATGCACATATAACTTGTGAGGTAATGACAAACAATTAGATGGCAGTGTTTCATGGCAAGAACCTCAAGAAGAGTTTTAGTTTTTTGATCTCTCATTGAGCGTTGCTGTTGTTGTCAGCTGCCATTGAGTCAGCCCCTGACTCATGGCGACCCCATGCACAAATGGAACATGTGCCATCCCCATGAGTGGTTTTGGATCAGACCATTGTGATCCATAGCGCTTTCACTGGCTGATTTTTCAGAAGTTGATCACCAGGCCTTTCTTCCTAGTCCATCTTAGTCTGGAGCTCCACTGAAACTTGTTCAGCATCGTAGCAACACTCAAGTCTCCACTAAGAAATGGGTGGTGGTTACATATGAGGTGCACTGGCTGGGAATCGAACTCAGGTCTCCTTCATGGAAGAATTCTACCACTAAACCACCACTGCCCTCCCTCAATGAGAGTAGAGGATGAATAGTCTAGACATGTCAATAAGATGTGAGGAAGACAGTGATCCCATCTCCCAACCCTGACATGAAGGACAATTGGTAAGAAGCAGCCTCCACTTGAGAGGCTTCCAAAAAGCAAGGTTCTCTGGGGACAATTTTCAATTAAAGCATTGAGGATGAAGAAATGTCTAATGCAGATATACAGGATGTAGAGGGTGTGATTATCCTGGTTTGGGAGCTCCAGAGAACGTAACAGAAGGATCAAGAAGGAGGGCTGTGGCAGGAGAAGTCAGAGTTATGGGGTTAAATAAATGAGGAGAGGATAGATGAAAGGAGGAAGCATCGTTCTTAGGTGTTATGATGGTTAAGGTTGTGTGTCAATTTGGCTGGGCCATGATTCTCAGTGGTTTGGCAGCTGATGTAGTTTGACAGTTATGTAACGATGTAATCACCTCCACGATGAGATCTGATATAATGTAATCACCTCTGTGATGAGATCGCCTATGAGCAGATCTAAACAAAAAAAACCATTGCCATTGAGTTAATTCCAACTCATAGCAACCCTATAGGACATAATAGAGCTGCCCCATAGGGTTTCCAAGGAGTCGCTGGTGGATTTGAAATGCCGACCTTTGGTTAGCAGCCATAGCTCTTAACCACTTCGCCACCAGGGCTCTGATTTATATATAGATAGATATACATATATATATCTGTAGCTATCTATCTATGTATATACACACTTCACTGGTTTTGCTTGTCAAGAGAACCCAGCTGAAGACGGGGATGTGAGATATGGTGGATTAAGCTGGCCTCTAGATTGCCAGAGAATCAATCCCAACATTCCCTCTGTGGAAGGAAGGAGACAGAAATTTATAGAGTCCTCCTACATAACCTTCAAGCCTTAGGAGGAAGGGGAGAGACTGAACTCTTGCAAGAATTAATGGTCTCAGGGAGGGTCTGGGTTTGAGGCAAGTTGTACACAGATACCTAGAGAATGGCTAGAGGCACTGCACTCCAGGAGCTTGGGCAAGGAGTGGGTGGTGGTGTCAGGGTCTTTAAGGTGACCAACACCTCACCTTCCATGCAGGAGACCCAAGTTCAGTTCCCAGCCAACACACTTCAAATGCAGCCACCACTCGTCTGTCAGTGGAAGCTTGCATGTTACTATGATGCTAGACACATTTCAGTAGAGCTTCCAGACTAAGACAGACTAAGAAGAAAGGCCTGGCAACCTATTTCCAAAAATCAACCAATGAAAACCTTATAGATCACAACAGTCCAATCTTGCAGTGCATGGGGTTGCCATGAGTTAGGGACCTGCTAGATGACATCTTACAACAACAATGACCAGGAAGGAGTCCCTGGGTGGTGCAAATGGTTAACACTCTCAGCTGCTGGACAAAAGATTGGAAGTTCGAGTCCACTTAGAGGCACCTTGGAGAGGCCTGGTGATCCCCTTCTGAAAAATCACCTTTGAAAACCTCATGGAGCACAGTTCTGCTCTGACACACATGGTGTCACCATGAGTCGGAGTCAATTCAATGGCAACTGGTTGTAATGACCAGGAGATAAGGGAGTGCAATCAGCTCTGCTCATCCCTTTGGGGTTCCAAGCCATCAGTGCTGCCATTGTAAATGCTGTGTGCTGGCTGAAGGCAGCACTAAGCATCTGTAGCTAACACCTTTCAGTTCTCCTTCCTACCCTGTCGCCAGAGGTCAGCTGAGAGCCCAGGTGGCTTGCTGTTACAGAGAGGGCTATCAGACCTATCAGTTTTCTGAATGAAATGATAAGAGGCAAAATGAGTTTGAAAAATGGAAAGAAATCCACCAGTGGCTAACCAAACGGGCCATTCTTTAACGATGGAGAACACCATGTAGCGGCAAAGGCTAAAACTGGGTCACTATAAGGTAAGTAATGTTTGATAAATACCTCAGATGCATATTGAAAATGCAAGCAATCCCTTGGTAAGGTACAAATCAAGCAACATCGAGATATTAATCCAAGTTCAGGGTCCTGTGTCCAATTCCTGGTCATACTCAGTTCAGGGAAAAAAAGAGGTCCTGATCAAACAGTTCCTCGTCAGCTCTTTTACATCCGATCAGAGTTGGCTCTCAGAAAGCAATGGAGAACCTGAAGGAAAAGACCGAGTTTTGACATCACCCTCACGTCCAGTGATTTCTTATCAACCCTTAGTTTAGGAAAGAGACCGTTTTTACTTAATGGTCTGACTGGGACTGGAGGAACCCCACAAAGCATGGCCCCCAGAATCTCTGTCAACCCAGAACTAAAACAATTCCCAAGGCCAACTCTTCAGACAAAGATTGTACTGGACTACGGGGCATAAAATGATACTCGTGAAGAGTGTGCTTCTTAGCTCAAGTAGATACATGAGACTAAATGGGCAGCTTCTATCAGGAGGTGAGATGAGAAGGCAGACGAGAGTTAGGAGCTGGTTGAATGGACACGGGAAATCAGGAGTGGAAAGGAGGAGTGAGAGCAATTAAGATCACATAACAATGCATGTATAAATTTTTGTATGAGAGACTAACTTGAATTGTAAACTTTCACTTAAACTACAACAATAAAATAAATAAAAGAAAGAGACCATTCTTAGAACGTGAGGATTTGCTTGAAAAAAAATTTTTTTTTTCTTTTTCCCTGGAATTGACCTTGCTATCCAGAAGCCTCCAAGCCTTCCTAGAATTTTTATTTAGAATTCCAGAAAGTTCAATAAAGATTTTCAAATGCAAGCATATCTTCTGCTAACATTATATGCAGAGGCCTTCTTCCTCCTGGAATCTCAGAGTATATAATCCAAAAGGACAACATGGTAATTCTACCACCATGAACAAGCACCGATTTCAACTGGAATTTAATTTCCAAATTGAAACCCAAGTAATTAGCCATTGCACTAAAACACACCAGTGTATTAAAGTTTTACTAGGACATTGGGTTAGTCCAGGAAAGGTTTGGAAGGAAAACAGAGACTGGCTTGGTTTTGGTGGTTACTAAAACTTCTCAAAGACATTTCACCAAAAGAATTACACATTTTGAAAGGTAATATTAAATTGTTACACATTGTAAAATGAAAGTCAGAAGAAAACCCATTGGTCCAACATTCAGGGTATGGTTGGTAGCTTTAATTCCTACTCATGGTATAGTTGAATTAGAGAAATCTTTAAGAAAATTTGTCAGTCACTATGGGACATATAACAGATGAGATAGAAGCATAACAGTGATCTCTGATCTCATAAGCCAAGGTGACATGAGGTAACAAAATAACCTTAGATTTTTTTTTATTAGTCCAAGGAAGTGTAGTCTGTGCTGTAGACAAGATACACATAGAATTAGACAGCAAGCTACTTGATTACACATTGTCACACCCTTACAAACACGAGATTTATTGGGTTGGTTATCATCAGGAGTAAGTACATGAACTAGATCACTACTACAAGGGATAGTAATATTCTTAGTCTACATCCTGATACTATTAGGCATAATAAAATTTATCTATTGTCTTACACACCTAAAAGGCAAAAGAAGGCCTCAGGCTAAAATGTTCACGTACGTTGAGTCTGCTCACTCCAGCAATGCCATTGATGGGAACATCTCTCCTACTTAACAACCTAGTGAAGAACCAGATGGTATCCGGTGGAAAACCAGCACCGTGACTTTAAAGAGCCTGCAATGGCCGCCATCTAGGAGCTCGACTAAGTCCAGGTATTGATCATCGATGTGTTATCTCCGATCTCCAATCAAAAGGAGGGACTGATTTAGGAAATAATATTGGAATTACTATTCTCTCTCCTTGAGCATGGAGAATTGTGACCCAGCTGGGGCTGAGCCCTCACAGACTCACAAAGACACTTCAACTGGGCCCTGAGATAAGACAACAGATGGGACAATCTCGGAAATTATCTTAAGGAAGTTTTCGCAAAAGGGCACTAAAACCTAACCCAAAGGACTTCTCACCTTTTGTCTTTTTCTATTAGCATTTAGTGAATAGGAATTTGTTGGCCCAGTGAAGACCCTCCTGACTTTCGTAACTGAAACCCATACCAATGATTGTTAAGAAAGATGATTCAAAATGTAAGATTACAATTTCTAGCCAATCAGTGAAAAAGTGACGCTTTCAATGATTCCACCCATTTTGTGATGTTGATATACACTGATGATTCTGTAACCTTCCTTGGACTCGGACAGACATGGTTGTGGCAGCATGCTTGTCCGTTTTCCCATTCTTGCCTATTCTGTAATATTCTTTGGACTCAGGCAGACATGCCTCTAGCAACATGATTGTCCGCTTCCCACTTCTGTCCTTTTGAATATATGCCGAATAAAACTTTGTTTTTACTTTAAAAAAAAAAAAAGAATTACACATGTTGAGAAATTTAAGAAGTCCCCCTCACCCCTAACTCTAATACAGATTATCAGTTGCCATCAAGTCAATCCTGACTCTGGGTGACCCATGATCTATGTGTGTCAGAGTAGAACTCCACTCCACAGGATAGTCAATCACTGATTTTTCAGAAGTAGATCACCAGGCCTTTTTTCTCAGGCTCCTCTGAGCGGACTGGAACCACCAAGTGCATTAGCCACCCAAGGACTCCCTAATACAGATTAGCAGTTAAAATTAACCAGCAGTTCTATACCAAACTAGGGATTTCTAACAGGAATTAATGAAGAGGAAGCATAGAGGAGTAGTTACATACAGATTGCCTGAGCTTAATTCTTACTCAGCCACCTACTAGCTGTTTATCCATAGACTAGTGTCTTAATCTCTTTGTCCCTCAGTTATATCAATGGGGTGATAACAGTGCCCCTCATAGGGCTGCCATGAGGATCAGACGAGTTAGAATAGTGCCAGTCACATACTAATGGCTCTGTAAATTTTCAAAGTGTAAATGGTCATATGAATAGAAAACATGAAAAAATACCCTCCTGACCTTCTCAACTTGCTCCAAGAAAGGAAGGTCGCTGTATGTGATATTTTCAGTATGCAGGTGGGCCCATCTGTGCTTAGAAATGTTTTTGCTCCTGTGGCAGGTGTTGCAAAATTGCTGTCTTAACTTGGGAGATGTTATCTCCATGCACAGCATTCTCTGGGACTGTCTTCAAGCCCAGACTATATTACAATGTCTAGAAGATAATAGGTCCTCTATAAATGATTGTTCAACTAAACTGAACCTCAGACAAAATAGTCATAAAAGTCTTAAAGACGTCGCAAAGGAGACAGAGTACAAAGAGTGGGAAAATCCAAGGGCAGTGAACCAGGGTATGACCAGAGTAGTCTGTAACCAATGCTTGGGAGTGGAAGAGTGACTCCAATACCCCTGTCAAGTATCTTCTACTTGATCACACTCTCTTCCTCATAATTTGTCCACACTGGTAAAGCATGCCAATAACAAAGCTGCTTAGAACAAAACCACAAAATTTACTAGGAATGAATAAAGCAGACTTCCAACGTCTTGGTGAGATGAAAACAAAAGCAAAACACCTGGAAAAGAGTCCCAAACAAGACACCAACAGCAACTGCAAAGGAAAATGGAGCCCCCTCTATCTCAGTGAAGATTCTTCTACTTCCAATGGCTTCCTCTTTGTAAAGTTCCAAGTAGAATGACTTCATTTCTTCTCTAGTTCTTACCTCAAGCTCTTCTCCAATTTTTCCTCCATTTGCTAAGATGCTTAAATACGTACTTTGGTCTCGAGAACTCTGACATCTTAATAAAATGCAATTTTTCATTTTTCTGTCATTTAAGTAACAGATAGAGGAAGAATAACCACCAGAGTTTTACACAATTTGTAGAAGGGTGAATGAGAAGGAACCACTCCTAAACCAGATCAGTGGGATTCCAGGGAGTCTACAGCCTTGGGTCAAACAACTAAACTGTGTTCACTTAGCGAATCATAAATATCTTATCAAAACATAACCAGAAATAATTTGGGCATAGAAACAGCAGAAAACTTACCCTTCTCTCTCACGCAAGAAATTGAGATTATTTTCTCTGCTTATGTACATTTTAGGATACGGGGCACAGATTAATCAAGACTGCAGAATACTCAAAATCTTACCATATAAAGACCTCCCCAAAAGATTGTCTATGCTCTGTCTGCACTACTCATGTATGCCTCAGCTCACTGTAGTCTGACTCCATTTTAAAAATGCTGCTGAAACTTCTTGTCTTCCCGAACTCAGAGGACATTTTACATGCTTAGTTGACATGATCCCTTTTGATGACTTGTGTCATCACTGGCCATTATTTCTTCTATTTTTCCTAAGAGAAAATAGTTATAAAAGCCTTAAGTTAAGGATATTGAAAAGGAGACAGAGTGCAAAGAGTGGGAAAATTCAGGAGCAGAGAAACTCTCCTGAAACCTGTTCAGCATCATTGCAACACCCAAGCCCCCACTGACAGATTGGGGGTGGCTCCCCAGAATGGAAGGTGAGAATTCTACCACTGAACCACCAGTGACCCTCTGGGCCTTTACAGTTCAAATAATGATAACTTCTGAGCAGAGCACACACCAGGTAATGCTCAGTAGACAAAGAAGAGTAAGACAAAATCTTTGCCTTCTGCAAGCTCATATCTAGTTGGAGAGGCAAGACATACAAACACAAGAAGAAAACCAACCCTGTAAGATAATATTCAATGAGGACTTGATAGAAGGGAGATTTCTTCCCTTGGCCTGGGCCAAGAAAGTCTTCGCAGAGGATAAGGGGCTTGGAATCAATTGTGAGGAAGAATCTAAATGATACTGACAATGAGAAAGAAGAAATATACCCTGAAGTCTGGGAAATGGCAGCATGAGTAAGAGCTAAAATTTGCCATTGTGTTCACCTGGAGGTGAGGCCGTAAGATGAAGCTAAAAGTAAAAATGAGCAGGAGTGTAGCCTGTTGCCATCAAGTTGTTTCCGACTCATGGCAACCTCATGTGTGTCAGAGTAGAACTGTTCTCCATAAGGTTGTCAATGGCTGATTTTTTCAGAAGTAGATGGCCAGGTCTTTCTTTTGAAGCACCTCTGGGTGGACTCAAACCTCTAACTGTAAAGCGCATTAACTGTTTGTACCCCCTAAGGACTCCAAGTAGTAATATGGAGCCAGCCAAAAAGCTACATTGTGCTCATTACGCAGAACTTCAAATGCTTGACTAAGGACTCGGATTACAAAGGTCCCAATGGAGTGGTCAGCGTGTGAGAGAAATGATGTTGACTAAGTAATTGACCCCCAAACCTACTGAAAGAGGGTGGAAAGAAGTCAAGATATATTTTTGTTACTATAGTAATGTAAGAACTGAAAGGGGAAAACTGGAACGCTTCATCTCCCAGGAACCCTCATTGAACCGGAAGTCTCAGCAGCTGGTGGAAGGAGGGTGGCCGTGGAATGTGAGATAACCTGGCTACAGACCTGAGAGTAAAGACCAGAGGCCAGTGCACCATAGCAGTGTGGCAGCACAGCAGACAAAATCAGCTAAGCAGAAGAAACTCAAATTCTCTGTGAGGAAAGTCTTTATTTGTGTAATACATTTGTGTAAAAGGGACAATGCAATGTCATGTTATCAAGACAATTAGGCCAAATTAGTAATAAAGAGATTATAGGAACTACGGAAGTTGCCAGGCAGTGAGAAAGGGGAACTTTGATACTGTACCAGGACAAGATGTAGATTTGGACTTTTTGAGTAAAACAAAGGACTGCTTCACTGCCATGCCAGGGGCTCACAGAAAGCTGATCACTGGGGCAGAACTAGCTCCCAGAGCATCTGGCAAATACAAAAGGCCTGAGAGACGAAAAGGGAAAATCATGGAGACAGAGACGAGGCTCAGAAGCTTGGGCAGGTGCCCCGAGTCTAATCATGCAGTGAGATTCTTCCAAAGTGATAAACCAGTAAGTTCATATTTATTTATGCCTGGTTAACATTTTTCCATTTATTTTGCACACACTTCATTTCATTGGATTGACCCTGTCACCTGCATGGGGAGGAATTATTATCTTTATTTTATAACCAAGGAAACTGAAACTTCACATTAATTTACTTGCCCAAGGTCCCACTGAGATCAGACTTCTGATTTCTAGTTCGGTTCTCTTTCCTCTGAAACAAGGGGCCTCTCTGATTTAAGCCTCGCCTGTAAAAATAGAAAATAGGAGCAGTGAGTGTCCAAGCGAGCAACAACGAAGCTCAGCACCCTGTGTGAGGAGACGGAGTCAGCAAGAGTGCCATGATGGACGGAGGGCCCTGGAAGAAGGCTGGCAAACTTGGTGTTGCAGATTGAACTGTGTCCTCAAAAAATATGTATTGAAGTCCTGGCCCCTGTACCTGTGGATGGGATCCTGTTTGGAAATAGGGTTTTTCTTTCGTTATGTTAATGAGGTCACATCAGTGTAGGATGAGTCCTAAACCTAGGCACTTCTGTGTTATAAGGAGCAGCACAGACACAGAGTCTCACACAGGATGATGACAGATGCCACGTGAGGATCTGTCTACCAGCAAAGGAACCAAAAAGATGGCCAGCAGATGACAGAAACCAGGAGAGAGGCTCACAGAAGGAATCAACATGGCCAAGACATGATTTGGACTTTTAGCCTCCATAACTGTGAGAAAATAAATTTCTATTCTTTAAAACTACTCACTTGTGATATTTCTGTTACAGCAGTACTAGGTAACCAAGACACTCAGTCACCAGGTGTCCCTCAAGGTGAAAGGGAGCAGCAGGGTAAGCAGCTTATCCTGGTTTGCCCAGACTGCTTCTGTTTTAAAACAGGAAGTGCCATATTCTTGTTACCCCTGAGTCCAGGCAGGCTGGGGTGGTTGGTAGCCTAAGCCCTAAGGTGAGCAGAAGCTCTGGTCCCAGAAAGAAGGCCACTTACCAGCCTCCATGGCCTCCATGGCCTCCATGACACCTTTGAATTACAGTGTTGTTGAAACATATTAAATATACTATACCACGGACTGCCAAAAGAACAAACAAATCTGTCTTGGAAAAAGTACAGCCAGAATACTCCTTAGAAGCAAGGATGGTGTGACTTTGTCTCACATACTTTGGCAAATTTTAGCATCATTTAGCTCTCTGAGGTGAAGTGTGGAAATGGATTTTGTCATTAGTACCTGCCTCGTCTGTTGAGTTGAACCAAGTGAAATTGCTTCTTTTTTTGTTTTTGGTCCAAAAAGGTCAAAAGTCAGTATCATAGTGCAACCTAATACTTCACAGTGTGGTTAGGAGGACAAATGAGACTGTGTCTCTGAGAATGCTTGGTAATCAGTTGTTGTTATTGTTAGATGTCATCAAGTGGAACCCAACTCCTGGTGACCTTACATGTAACAGAATGAAAGGGCTCCTGGTCCTGCACTATCTTCATGATGGTTGGCATGTTTGAGTCCACTGTTGTGGTTATTCTGCCAATCCATCTCCTTGAGGGTTTCTCTCGTTCTCGCTGAACCTCTGCTTTACCGAACATGGTATCTTTTTCTAGTGATTGGTCTTTCCTGAGGACTAGTAATCAGTAGAGAGCTACAAATATGTATCATTATTTTTATTATAAAGTGTCCCCATGTGGTCAACAGCAGAGTGGATCCAGAGCTGGAATGAGCCTCACTCAGTGGAGAATCCTTGGCAGGTAATTTTTTTAAAAACTTAGAGAAAATCAGCACTATTAAATTTTCTCATGTAAAATTTTATCCTGCCCAAGATTAACAGTCGTTCTGATGTTTCCCAGATAATCAGAGAGCAAACCAACAAAACCAAAGCATTCTGACATCTGGTTTGCTATTAAAACAAGAACACATTTCTGAAATTGCATTTTAGATATGTATCATGATGGAAATAAGTAAACACATTCATGAAAAGACTTATGAAACCAGCAGCAAACCGCAGAAATGACTCTACTTGGGAAATATAAAGAAAAGGGGCCCTGATTGCTGGAGACCAGATTAACTCTGTGCCACCCGGAAAGATTTGTGTAACTAATTGGGTGGGAAATGTAATGATAGTCTCACACACACCCCAGAGACAGGCAGAAACAAATGAGACAGCGCTCCTAGCCTGGCCCCTCAACCTCCATTCCTTAAGAGAAAAAGACAAGAAAAAAGGAGTAAGAAGGGAAAGCCTCACAAAAAGGGCACAATCCGTCTTCTGCGCCAGACATGAGCTCAGACAGGGAGAGTGATTTAGAGCTGTGGAGAAGGACCCTTTGGCCAAAGGCAGCCCTGTGAACCTTCTCTGACTTCACAGAACACTTACAAGCTATCTATGACAAGTGCACAGCTTCTAGAAAATCCGACCGCTTCAAACACCCACTTCAATTTTGCAAAAATGAGCCAAACACAAAATACAAAGAGAGGTCCAGGGCCCTGAGCAAATAGTGTTGCTGGCCACACTGTAATGAAAGGACAACTAACATACCACAATCTCCATGCAGACAAGAGTACTGACCAGACTCCCCTGGCTTGATTCTGCCATTTGGATTCCATGACTTGGGACTGATGTGTTAATTTGCAAATAATGTCTTTGTTACCCTTATAACATTGAAAGTTGTCATCACCTTCAGGGAAAAAAAATATTTTCTCAAGCTCCAAAAGACCAACAAATTGTTTTATACACATTCAGCACTCAACTAGCTTTGGGAGCTGAGTCTGCTGCCAAATCCCTTTTAGAAGATGAAAAGCGAGGTCTAGAGTCAGGCCAATTAGTCAGTGGGGACACCTGCTCCTCCCCTCCATGACTTGCCTGCCAGGGGCAGCAAACGGACAAGGTCCTTGGCTATGCACTGTCCAGAGAATGAGCAGACAACTATCATCTCCCCTGCCCCCATGTACCCAGACACACACACACACACACACAACACGCAATCGCCTGCAACTGGAACCATCCACCATGTTAGGATCTTAATAAGAGGCAGTGAAGAAGTCTGCCCTAGAGAGAGACGGCATAAGCCCAAGAAGGTCTCAAATTTCTGCAGCTAAGCAGTGGCAAGTTATACAGGGGAGCAGAGTCCAGTGGATCCTAACTGAAATCCATGCCCTGAGATGCCAGCTAAATCAAAACGACCTGACATTCGAAAGTTTCCCAGGCTTCACTGAGGTTCTCAGAGAGTCTGCCCAATATTCCAGTAAGATGATGACGCTGATGCTGATGGTGATAGCAGCCAACATTTATTAAGTACTTACCAAGGTATCGTTTTAAGGGCTTTGTATGCATTAACTCACAACAACCCTATGAAATGAGTACTATTATTCTTTCTATTTTCCGAATGAGAAAACTGAGAACCAAAGGTTAAATCATTGTTTGGGGGGGTTGTGGGGGAGGTCAATGAAAGCAGGCCCTTCTTTCTAGTCTTCTTAGTCTGGAAGCTCTGTTGAAACCTGTCCACCATTGGTGGCCCTCCTGGTATTTCAAATACCAAAGGCATAGCTTCCAGCATCATAGCAACACCAAGCCACCACAGTAGGACAAAGTGACAGATGGGTGGTGGGCCTCAGCCCACAGAACATGTAATTTACAGTCAACAATGAGCCCCAAATCCGCTACTTGAACACTTCCTGAATTCCCACATTACTTATGCCCTCTAAACCTCAGATTCTCCATCTATAAAATGGGAGTGATAATAATACCTATGCTTCAAGGTCATTTCAGCATTAAATAAGTTAATGGATATGAAAAGCCACTCTATAACATTGTTTTATCCAACGTTTACAAAGCTTATGCTGTTTCAGAGATTTTTAAAAAATCCTCCCAAGTAATATAGGTGGCTAAGAGACACAATTTTTGGATGTGAAAAATTTTATAGTGTTAGCAGTTCACTTTTTTTTAATAAACTTAAAACTAATTATAAATTGTCTTCTGATTTTTCTTTTATTCCCATATGTACTTATAACGAGAATCTAGCTTAAAGGAAAATGAGCTAATTTGGCTCCTTTCTTACTTTAAGGCCCTTTAAAAAGTAAAAAATTAAATAAAGGCCTTTGAAAGAGAAATTATCAAAGAGGCAGGGTAATACCACTCTCTTAAAGTCACTGCAGTTTCAAAATGCAGCAACTCTGACGGCTGCTGACTAAATTTAATGAAAAACTTAGCAATAACTCACTGAAAATTATACATTTCACACAGTTTAATAGGAATATTTTCTCTTGTTCTTTAATTTTCCTAGGTAAAACTATTCCAAATTCATCTTTCTTTTTCATTACATTGAATATGAGTGTATTCATGATATTAAATAATAAACAACTGTGTCATTATTATTCTACCACCCATCTGTCAGTTGGTCATACTATGGTGGCTTGCAAGTTGCTATGATGCTGGAACCTATGCCACCTGTGTTTCAAATACACCCACTCCTCACTTACGGACATGGTTAGGTTCCAAAGACCAGGTCGTTATGCAAAAATTGGCATTATGCAAAAATTAGGCTAGACTACACCTAACCAAGAACACTTAATTGTGCTCATGAGGAACCTGTACATAGATCAAGAGGCAGTCGTTTGAACAGAACAAGTGAATACTGCATGGTTTAAAATCAGGAAAGGTGTGTGTCAGGGTTATATCCTTTCACCATACTTATTCAATCTGTATGCTGAGCAAATAATCCAAGAAACTGAACTCTATGAAGAAGAATGCAGCATCAGGATGGAGGAAGACTCATTAACAACCTTTGTTATGCGGATGACACAACCTTGCTTGCTGAAAGTGAAGAGGACTTGAAGCACTTACTGATGAAAATCAAAGATCACA
The DNA here is from genome assembly GCA_030035585.1 of Dugong dugon. Classification (NCBI taxonomy): domain Eukaryota; kingdom Metazoa; phylum Chordata; class Mammalia; order Sirenia; family Dugongidae; genus Dugong; species Dugong dugon. The sequence continues at coordinate 158,936,045 of CM057464.1, forward strand.
GCCTTCAGTATGGATTGTGCCTCAACATAAAGAAAACCAAAATCCTCACAACTGGACCAATAAGCAACATCATGATAAACGGAGAAAAGATTGAAGTTGTCAAGGATTTCATTTTACTTGGATCCACAATCAACACTGATGGAAGCAGCAGTCAAGAAATCAAAAGATGCATTGCATTAGGCAAATCTGCTGCAAAGATCTCCTTAAAGTGTTAAAAAGCAAAGATGTCACCTTGAAGACTAAGGTGCGCCTGACCCAAGCCATGGTGTTTTCAATCACCTCATATGCATGCAAAAGCTGGACGATGAATAAGGAAGACTGAAGAAGAATTGACACCTTTGAATTACAGTGTTGTTGAAACATATTAAATATACTATACCATGGACTGCCAAAAGAACAAACAAATCTGTCTTGGAAGAAGTACAGCCAGAATACTCCTTAGAAGCAAGGATTGTGTGACTTTGTCTCACATACTTTGGTCATGTTATCAGGAGGGAGTGGTCCCTGGAGAAGGACATCATGCTTAGTAAAGTAGAGGGTCAGCAAAGAAGAGGAAGATCTCAGTGAGAAGGACCGAAACAGTGTCTGGAACAATGGGCTCAAGCATAACAATGATTGCGAGAATATTGCAGGACTGGGCAGTGTTTCTTTCCGTTGTACATAGGCTCACTATGAGTTGGAACCAACTAGACAACACCTGACAATGACAACATCAGGCCTAACCGAAGGAGCCCTGGTAGCACAGTGATTAAAGTGATTGACTGCTAAGCAAAAGGTCGACGATTTGAAACCACCAGAAACTCCGTAAGAGAAAGATGTGGCAGTCTGCTTCCATAGAGGTTTATAGCCTTGGAAACCCTATGGGGTTGCTATGAGTCAGAATCGACTTGACAGCAACGGATGTTTGGGTTTTTTATGCCTAACCAACACTGTGCTTGAGAGTTTACTTTAGCCTACCACACTCAATGTGCAAGAGATGATCTGAAACTAATCAGATCACAAAATGGAGGATGACTACATTATTACATAACTGCCAAACTGCTGAGAATCATGGCCCATCCGAATTGATGCATAACCTTAACCATCGCAGCCAGCATCACTCTTGCCTTCCACCTCAGCATTCATTACTGCCAGACGTAGTTGTTAATGAGCAAAATAGTCAGATGGTAGATTTTTTACTATTGTGGTAAATGGGAAATGTCTGCAACGATACTCAATAAGTGAGGAGTAGGTATACCAGCAGGGTCACCCATAGCGGACAAGTTTCAGCAGAGCTTCCAGGCTACAACAGATTAGGAAGAAAGACCTGGAGATCTACTTCAAAAAATTACCCAATAAAAACCCTATGGATCACAACAGAGTATTGTCCAATATAATACTGGAAGACGGCACTCAAAACACACAGTGACCACAACAATGGACTCGAGCACACCAACAGTCATGAAGATGATGCAGGACCAGGCAGAGTTCTATTCTGTTGTACATGGGGTCACCATGAGTCCGAGCCGACTCCATGGAAGCTAACAATATTATCATTACTGTTATCGCTAAAAATAAATGTGTGAATCAGCTGTAAGTGAATATTCTAAATGAAACACAACTTATGTCAAAACCAGGTCACAGAGCCATCAGACTGCAGCCCAGTCCCCTCCTGTCGTTGTCCTCAGAAGACCAGAGCCCCTGTCACACTCCCCAGCACTCTATTCATCTCCCCTACCATGCACATGTTTAGAGTCTCCGGGCAGAAAGGAAGCTTGGAGGGCCCAGTAATGGCGAACCTCACAAGGTATCCAACTCTGTGGTTGAACAGCTCTGGGTTAGAAGGCTCTTCCTCACTTGAGGCCCCCGTCTGCTTTCCTTTAACTTCCACCCACCAGCCTGGTGCTTCCATCTGGAGCAACATATAAGATCAATCCCTCTTCCATATGAAGAGAACTACCATATTCCTATAAATCTTCTCTTCCAAATTAAACATGTCTAATTATATTAACTCTTCCTTATAAAATATGACATCCATCTCCCTCATCAGCCTGGTCCAACTTCTCTGGGTGGACTATATGGGTCCAATAGGTCCCCAGTGAATGTGCTATTCGAAGTATCCTCTAAAGTGTTCAGTGTACAATGAAGCTTCTCTTATGAGCAAATATGACTTCTATTATTGTAGCCTAAGTTTGCATACATTTTAATGGTTAGGTTTTTTTAGGGGAGATGTTTTTATAGGAATCCTCATTTCATTCCAGGCACATGTTGAATTTATTCCCTTGTAGTTGGCATTTCTGTAATCATACAAATAAATTTCCCTATAAAATTTCCAGAAAACATTTTCACATTTTTATTTAAATTCAACATTCTTATCTTCCTCAAGGTCAAAAAGAAAAGGCCTACGCATCTTACTATTAAGTGTTTGCAAAAAGTAAACCACAAATCAAGACAATGATTAGGAGACTTCTGAAAAATGCTATACAGTAAAAGCTAAGATGATTTTTGATCTTCGAAATACACTAGCTAAGTATATTGGAGGGGAATACCAACAGGTAATATAGACTGGGTCTTGTACCAACAAGATATATCTTAAATAAGAAAACTGTTTTAGCTAAACCTTTGATAGTAATAAGCCAAACTAAGCAAGAATTTCAGTTTGGACTGAGTTCTAACATGCCTTGTTATATCTCCAGGACCAGGCACGGTACCTGGAAGGTGGTAGGCATTTTGGGGACAGGCACTGTACCAGGTGCCCAGGCACAACTGTGAACACATCTATGCATGCCCTTGTGTGTATGTGTATTATAGAGGTGTGTATCTATAATGAATTAATAAAAGCAAGAATGTAGAAATGCATGACGTTTCTCCTTTCTTCCCCATCAAAAAGAACAAGCAAGTATAAATACGATCTTAAAGACATAACTACAAAGTAGAAATGTTTCGTGTTTCATTGCCCTGGAGGGGTCATTCATGTTCTGTAAATTAATTGTGCAAGAGACAATATTTCAGGCCTTCAAATAAAAGATAAATAAAGAGTGGAAAGGTCATCTTCGACTTGTCTACTTAACAAAATCAGGTCAGCTTAGTCATTTGTGCAGCTGCAATAAGGGATAAGCAATATATTAGCTTCAAAAAGTACACATTTAAAATAAATAAAAGTACACAGTTAGTAGCCTCTAAATATTTAGTTATGGGAGTGCCCAGATGGTGCACGTGGTTAAGCGCTGGCCTACTAACAGAAAGGTTGGTGGTTCAAATTCACCCAGAGGCACCTCGGAAGTAAGGCCTGGTGATCTGCTTCTGAAAGGTCACAGCCTTGAAAACCCTATGGAGCAGTTCTACTTTGCACAGATGGGGTCGCCATGTGTCAGAATCAACTCTATGGCAACTAACAACAACAAACATTTAGTCATAGGGTTTTTTCCAAACCTTTATTTTATAGCAAAGGAAATCAGTGCCAAAGACGGTAAAAGACTTGGCTAATATTACACAATAAATTAGAGTTATTGCAGAAACTAGTTCTCCAGTCTCCCAGTGCCCAGTCTATGCTTTGTATTCATCACTTCTCCCTGTGACTTCCGGAGAAAGGAAAAGAAGATGATCAACTACAATAGAACGTACAGGAGCCCATTCTAGTATGCTTTCCTAAAACCCTAGCTCTGAAATCGGGTTGACATAGGCTAAAGCTGGAATATTTACAAATAAAGCTTGAACCAAGTGCTATGAAGCTAATACTCAAGGTTAAATGCTCAAAAATAAGTGACTGGCAGAATTCAAGAAAATAACGTTTTCATTCATTGCAAACTGATATCCCCAGTGTCAACAATTTATGAGGTTAGGGATTTCTGGCAGCAGGCATGTACCATTAAAGGAAGAGAAATTAACATCTGTGATGTTTTACCTTTCATCTGCTTTTTTAGTGACTAAATTTGGTCATAATATTCAGTTTGAGTAGAAAATAGCATATGGGTATAAAAGTCTTAGCTACATTTTAAGGAACACAGAAAAAACAGGGCTATTTATGATGCAATACCTCGGCAGCTTTGGTCAAAACCAACCTGTTTTTGTTTTGTTTTGTTTTGTTTTTATCGTATTTTTGGTGAAAGAACCAACCTGCTTTTGACCTAGTCAAGACTATTTTTATCTTCAGCCAAAATTCTACTCTATCATCTGTTAAAACTTACCTTTTAAAATCTGGGATCTCAAAACATCTATGTAGGCAACATCAATCACAAAATACATCGATGATTTTAAAGTCCTATGACTGATTTACGAACACTCCTACAAGAAAATTTATTGTTAAAATGAGTATTGTCCTTCCAAAGCTTATCCTGGGTAATTCATCCAATGTAGCCTTTGCTCAAAATATTTTTGGAACTAGTCTTTGGGAAAGACCTCAGTGCCAGATTACAACCTTCGAAAGAAAAGCACTTGAATGACTTGAAAGTCGCACCTCGTTTGTGACAAATCGTGATATCAGCCCGCTGGGTAATCCACTCATTCATCAGATTTGGCACTTATTTGGCACTTTCCAAAACTACAATTCATCCTCAAAGGAGATGCCATTACTCTCACTGAAGTATTTTTCCAAAAACTCTATGGCAATTCTTGGGCAGGCTCTGCTGGGACACAGAGCTGGCAGAAAGGGACAAATATATGGGCTGGGCAGAGACCTTCTGACCAGAGGAGCAGTGTGTTCAACAAGTATTAACCAGGCCTGCAAGGGCCGGCTTGCAGTCCTGGTCAGGGCCAATGGCCGTGGCATCCTGCAGATTGCTCAGGCAGTCAGTGGTTCCAAGTTGACCCACCTGGCAGAGCAGGCCTCCGAGAGGCCGTCCACTCCAAACATGGGCCACAAAGACTGAGCGCAACCACTTTGGGTTTCAAGCAGTCCCGGGTGTAAATCCCAGCTCTGAAACCTTCTAAACCCCCCAAAATCACACTGTTGTTGAGTCGATTCCGACCGAGTAGAACTGCCCCATAAGTTTTCCAAGGCTCTAAACCTTTACCGAAGCAGACTGCCACATCTTTCTCTTGCAGAGCAGCTGGTGGTTCGAACTGCTGACCTTTTGGTTAGCAGCCAAGTGCTTTAACCACTGCACCACCAGGGTTCCTCTGAAATCTTCTAGCTGTATACATTTAAGCCATTTACTTTTATTATATTTTATGCTTTTGGACAAAGTTTGTTACTAAATAATAGATACGACTTTAAATAAGTTTACATCCAGTCTGTTTTCTGTCACATTTGTCAGCAGAGGTTGTTTCTGGAGCACAGGTGTCCACTTTTGAAGTCCAATCAGGAAGTGGTGGCATTATAAGGAAGGGCTGGCTTATCATTTAAGACCTCAGACTCTGGGGCCAGACTGCCTGAGTTTGAGTTCGCGCTTAGCCACTTAACACTGGTCTGACCTTGGGCAAGGCACTTAACCTCTCTGTTCCCCAGTTTCCTCATCTGTAAAAAGGGAGCACGACAGCACCTGCCTCATAAGGTTATTATAAGGTTATTTCAGTTAACAAATCTATGCCTGTGAAGTGCCTAGCACAGTGGCTAGGACATATTAAGTGTTCAATGAATTAGCTATTATGATTAATTATCATCATCATGGACCACAGGCAGCAGGACCATGAAGGGCAGAAACCATGATCTGGTTTCCAGGGAGAAAGGGTTGGCATAAGCAGGCACAGCTCAGGCCTCCTAGCTACCAGCTGTGTAGGCAAGGCTGAAAACTGAAAGGGGAACAGGTCCTTAGTGAGGGGAACAAGGCAGAAACCCGGTTAAAGACTGACACCACGTGAGACAGAGAATGTCAGACTTGGGAGATAATTCCTGATACTGGATCCGGGGCCACACACCGTAATTCCATGCCCCTGAAGATGGGCATGAAATTGCTAATACCTCTGTCAGATTAGCTTTGGACACTCAGCTGTGGGAAGATGCTGGGCTATTGTGAAGGGAGGGGAAATACGGCAGGGGCCACCATTCTGAAGGCAAGTCCATAAAGGTCATCTCATAAATCTTTTTAAAAATTGTAACACCTTTGGAAAGAGCAGTTTACATGTACAAGTCATAGTATAACCGGTTGCCGTCAAGTCGATTCGATTCCAACTCATGGCAACCCCATATGTGTCAGAATAGAACTGTGTCCCATAGGTTTTCCATGGCTAATTTTTTTCAGATGCCTGTCATCAGGCCCTTCCCTGTTAAAAATTCCACTTCCACACAGAAATAAACCAATCTTGACTAGAACAAAAGCAAAAGCTGTAACCATATTACTTGAAATAAGTCTGTGCTTTTTCCTAGTAGTGAAATAAATAGCTGTACTCAACCTGCAGAATTTGTGAGAATCTTTAACAATTAAGCAATGCCATCGCTTGCTTTTATCACTGAATTTATAGAATATTATTTGTTGGAAAAAGTTGGATTCGCCTGATGACATGATAATCTCAGCTCTACCAAGGAAGTGCCATTTATAAATCATAAATTCCATTTAAAATAAGCTGCTTTTGCAATTAATACTAAATCTAACCTTGCTTTCTCTATAACTTCTAAAAAATTGATAGCCGAACGTGCCGAGTGTAGCAGTTAACATCAGCCTAGGAGTTCGTAGGTGTTATGCCGCCCTCTTGTGGTAAATATGGAAAACTGCAGACTGAAGATTTTTCTTTCAGTTTCTTGTTACCTTATTTTGCTGGGGTTTTTTTTGTTTGTTTTTTTGGTTTTTTTGTACATATCCTTGTAAGCTGCCTTAAATACTTTCTGAAAGAAGGCGAAGTCTAAATAAATAAACTTATGAAATGGGTAGTGCTGGCTGAGGGTTAAGACCATGGGTTAGAGAACCCATCTAACCCATGGCCCTGGATTCCCTTCCGACTCATACAGGACAGAGTGGGACTTCCCAATAGTTTCCAAGGCTGTAATCTTTATGGAAGCAGACTGCCACATTTTTCTCCCGCAGAGCAGCTAGTGGGTTCAAACCACTGACCTTTCAGCTAACAGCCAGTGCTTAACCATTGTGCCACTAGGGCTCCTGACTTGGGTTCAAATCCCAGCTCTGCTACTTACTGGTTGTGAGAACCAACCAGGTAGAGGAGAAGTTGGGCTGTGAAGCCTTCTCATCAAGGTCTCAGCAAATCCCGTAAGGCACTCTGAAGCTGGGATGGCCCTTCAGAGTTGTGTCCCATAGCTCTGACGGTGCTGGGTCTTTATACTTTCACAGTTACCAGACACCAGCGAGGGAGGGGACATGACCTTGAGCAAGGCAGTCTTCTTCAGCCAAGGGCAATTTCCAGAGAGGGTTGTCAGTTTTGAAAAGGGATCGTGGTGGTACATCACAGACCATTACAGAGGGCATGAGTTCCAAAAACGTTGCAGGCCCCACTGAAATAGCTATAATAGCTTGCCTTATGGTACAGAGCCTGCCTTACACTGCAGTTAACTTGTTGTCGGTAGTCACCAGAGTCGATTTTGACTCATGGTTGACCCCATGTTTGCAGAGTAGAACTGCTCTAGAGGATTTTCAAGGCTGTGACCTTTGAGAAGCAGATCACCAGGCCTTTCTTCTGAGGCACCTCTGGATGAGTTCAAACAGCCAACCTTTCAGCTAGTAGTCAAGCACCTATGCCACCCTGAGCAGTACTAATTGTCCAGAGACTCCAGTACCAACTGCTATTTCTTCCACTTGGAAGGCCCTTTCATTCTTTTACCAGGATAGTTCTTTTATACTATCTTCTTTAAAATGTTTGCACTTTTAAAGTTGGGGGTGAGGACCCCAACCTGCAAATAGCTTTTAGTATGATACAAAAACCTTGCACTTCACTCCCCTAACCTTTTTTTTTCAATAACTGAAAACAAATCCCATTGTATACTTAACCTCTCCAATCAGAAGTGAGTCCATGCCTAATACCCAAAAAAAACTTTTTAAAATCCTCTTTCACCATTGCTACCCTCTAAACTATCCACCATGTAAATGGATGGTTTTCCTCCAGCCTATAATTGTTTAGAGTTCATAATTAAAGCACAAATATATCCTCACCGTAAAAACAAGACATTTTGATACTCCCACCCTATAATAATAGTATCATGCCACCAGAAGTAACCACTGTTTTCAACTTGGTGTCCCTGCCAGATTCTGATACACTGCTAGGAGGTCGTGTCTCCTCTCCTTGCCTTGAAAACCACTGCTATCATCTGCCTAGCTCCACCAATCAAATTTTGAACATTAACCTTCTGAAGTCTGTATTATAAAACCAATTGTTTTTACTCTCCAAATGTAAAATAGTATCAGACTGCTTTGTCAAATGCCCTTGCTCAAATGCCTTAATTAGCTTATAGGGATTAACTAGGACATCTGAGGAAAACGGAGAACAGGGGAGGAACTCTTCTAGGCAAGTGGGAGAATTAATGTCTTAGTCAGGAAAAATAAGCTGTCATGTTTCTAACTTCCAAGAAGAGAAACCGTTCCAGCATTCACAGTACGTTTAGACAACTTTAAAGAGTAATCAAATATAAATTTTATAAACATCGTTTTTTGCTGCTGTGGAGTCAGCTCTGACTCATGGTGACCTTATGTATGACAGAACAAAACCCTGCTTGGTCTTGCACCAAATTTTTTAAATAGCGTTTAGGTATGCAGTTTGTGATGGGGGCTTAAACTGAATCCCCACCCCTCAGGAACTCTAAAGTAAGAACCACAGTCATCAGAGGCCAAAGCTTAGGCCATTTGGAGGCTTCTTGAAGGGAATTTTCAGGCATATGGTCACGTCTTCCAGCACAGCAGGAGTCATACTTCCAGAGGTGAGCCGACGGTCAACTCAGTCTCAATGCATAATGGTGCTGGAATGTGCTTTTGAGAGGCAAGAAATTTATTCTGAAGTACAAAAGAAGAGTCCCCCCAAAACATCAGCTTGTGGTTTGTCAAGAAATATACTTTGCTCAGCACAGAACGGTATCTTCCAAAGGTTTCTACTGGGAGGAGTGGGGCAGGTTTGGTTACACATTTTTGAATATGGAATCTAAAAAGAAAACTGAAAATGCCAGACTACCCTGGAGGTGAGACCCCTAAACAGCAGTTGTTTCAGGAGAAAAAAAATTCTTACAAGGACAATGAGAGATGAGGAAAGACAAGATGAGGGGAATGTATACGAGGGGCCGGAACAACAGCCAGAACAAATAAAGTATTGCTAGTAGGATAAGAGGTTCCAGAAAACAACCACAGTAAGAAAAAGAGGTAGTCGTCCAAACTACAATACTGTATTGGTTAGATCATTATGAATGCTTCGGGCTGCAAGCAACAGAAAATCCACAAGGTATGTTTCTCATATAAGTCTGGAGAGAGCTCTTGCTGGCATTGCTTCAGTGGTTCAGTAGGGTCAGGGTTCACAGCTCTGTGTGATTCAAAGCCCTTTTCCTCATGGTCACAAGATGGCTGCTGCATGCCCACCCCTAACTACAAGGTGACCAGGGAGAGAGGATGGAAATGCAGGTGGGGCCAGGCAACCAACTCTCTGCCACAGCAACAGGAAATCTGTGGGCAACCTGGGTTTTTATGAAAGGGCGGAAACTGGGAAAATGGGTGGGTGCTGAGTCCATTAAAATGGTTACTTAACCTCCCAGACCAGTGCAGAGGCTAATGGTTCTAGGGGAACATGTAAATTTCCATATCACATTAGAAGATGAATGAGGGAAAGAGAATATCTATTCTGAATTTATATGTTTCACGTGTATTACCCAAGAAACTACCTACAGAACTCTCAAAAAGTTCAGACTTTATGAATGAAATAGTACAGAGAAAACACGAATTTCAATTGCTACAAAACACAGCCAAGTTCAAAAGGCACATTTATTTTACACTCCACCATTATTTTACAAAAATAATGATAGGCATATATATTTACATAACAAGGGTAGGCAAAATTTGTCAAGAAAAAGATTCTTTAAATACTTCTAGCATTTAGCAGACAAAATCAGTTTCTACAAGTAAAAACCTCTATCATCTCAGGAAGAACTTTTAGAAGGCTCAACCAATATGATTCAAATTATGACTATTTTAATAAAGAAATTATAGTTTTGTCTTCTTTGAAAATCTCCAAGTTGCTAGAAGCCAAATAAACCAGATCACTACCAATTTTTAGAAGATGCAAATCTTAAATTAGGAAGTCACAATTGCTTTAAGAAATTGTTAAAGAATCTAAACATTCCATCATTTCTGAGCAGTACAAGACAGACTTAGTTTTCATTAATTCCTTAATCCATTAAAATGGTTTCTGATGCCCTACTGTTCTCTCATGAGAAACATTAAGTCGTTTAATACTTAGCTCTTAGGAAAATCATTCCATGTGTATATTGAGCTTTCAATAATATTAACATAGATTTTTTAAAAATCCATACACCTAACAACCATAAGTAGACAGGGATCTTCCAAAAACAGAGACAAGTATTCTTAAGAGTCAAGAGTCTTCAGACTCCTGCTCTAATGTATCCCAGTGTACAGACTTCATTTAACTGTTCAGAGGATAAGATCCTTTAAATGCAGCAAAAAAACATGCTAGTATGTCTATAATCTCTCCTTGTAAGTGTACACACAGCTGTCATTGTTGATATCTTGGTCAACACCTTCTGTGTTTATCAGTCCGTCCTTTCTTTCACTGTCCTGACTACGAAGTGTGATGTCCAAACTGAAATAAAGCAAACGTTGAACACATATATTAATCAAATATAAAAAATACATCATGGCAAGACAAACATCAGATGACCCTTTGAGGTTTAATTCAACAATAGTTATATGAGAGTGGGCTGTGTGCTCAGAGCTGAGGACAAAAAAGTGAGCAAGACAATCTCAGCCCCATAGACGGAGCTCCCAGCTGCCTGTAACTTGAGTCCCTATGGCACAACTGTTAAACTGCTCAGCTGCTAACTGAAAGGCTGACAGTTCAAAGCCACCCAGTGGCTCTGTGGGAGAAAGACCCAGCGATCTGCTTCCATGACGATTACAGCCTAGAAAACCCTGTGGGGCAGCTCTACTTTGTCACATGGGGTTGCCATGAGTCAGAATCAACTCAAAGGCACCCAGTAACAATGTGTCCAGCCCTAAGCTAAAGGCTATGAAGTATACAAAGAGAAAAATTCTTTCTCTAAAATGCTCATAGTAGGTTGGAGAGAAAATGCTGAGTCATTTGTCAAACAGTGAACAGTATAAGACAACACACTAATTCCTCATTTAACCATTATCACTGGGTTATACAGGTGCTTCCACCTAAGTAACTGTCATAGATAACTGAAGGCTTTCAAGCATCCTGGAATTTTAATAAGTCAAACTCTAGTCTCTGCTTAGATGTCGAATTAGGGGCAGATTACTTAGGCAGGACGAGGTTCATTTTCCTCAGGTTTAAAACAGGTAATATTCGCTTAGTTTTTTTAGGATATTGCTGTGAAGATTACATGAGATACGTAAAAAAGTACTTTGCAAGTTATAAATTTCTATACAAGTTTAAAGTTCTGTTTTGGACACGTTTGCATTTTTATGGTAATAGTTCTAAACTACACAATTTTTTGCCTTCTTAATAGAATGAAAAGATTAATTTTCTAAGTCAACATGATAAATACCAAGTATTGTACTCTATATAGCGTATGTACACACACACACACACTATTAACCTCAGGGAATACTAATGTGAGTAAAATGCATTCCCACACTCTATTATGCTCTGAGTCACTACCTGCATTTCAGTTTTTATGCTGATGTCTCTGTCACTCCTCAGTGCTGTCTACTTGCCTTTAGACACTGTCCTTCTTCCTTAGTGGCCATTTTTCCATACTCCTCTCTTTCTCACAGCTTATTTTTACATACTACCTCAGCTATGTTTTAAGATGGGAAAAAACCAAACCCGTTGCCATTGAGTCCATTCCAACTCACAGCAAACCTATAAGACAGAGTAGAGCTGCCCCATAGAGTTTCCAAGGAGCGCCTGGTGGATTTGAACTGCTAACCTTTTGGTTAGTAGCCATAGCACTTAACCACTGACACCACCAGGGTTTCCAAAGATGGGAAACTACACCCCATATTGGAATTATGTCTAAATTAAACAAAAGAGACCACAAGTAAGGCACAATCTCAATGATCAAGTGTTTGAAACACAGTGTGCGTCCTTTTAAGCATCTAATAAGCATCGTCATTAAAGATAATTATGACCTCATTTGCTTTTTTAAAAGCACAGTTGACACTCTATCTAACCAAATAATCTGAAATCTTTATGTTCGACTGAGAAAAATATTGGAGTATTCACATTTAACTGTGGCTAGGTTGAATCTGTAACACCATTCTTTCCTGGTCCTCTCAAAATTTTAGACACCCTGTTCATATTGCAGGCAAAAACATAAGGTAAGCACCTGTCTAACATAAACCACCAGAAACTTATGCACAAGTGTTTTTCATTTCAAGTATTTTACTTCAAAAGACCTCCTAATAGGCTAAAAGCTGATGAGCATGTAGAAAGGTATCAGAAACATTAGCAGCATCAACAATTGGATAGCCCACTCTGCATAATTACTTCAAGAGAACTGGAAGTCAAAGATGTATTACTAACAATATGCTTGAAAATAACTGAAAAATTAATTTTACATTATAGCTCACCCTTGAAGTTTCTGGACTAGAAAATGGAGAAGACTCCCAAGACCTATTTTCTTTCTCAAAGGAATCATCTTCTTGGAATGCAAATTTCTGTTTAAGTGCATGAGATATTAAAGATACTGGGTCCCAATGTGAATTTTGTCTTTTCCACTTATGAATGGGTCTACCTCCAGGTGACCTGTTTTTTAAAAAAATTGAATAAATTAAAACTTTGATATAGCTTAAGCTCCTTGTTAAAAAATACAGCAGGAATATAAGCATAATATTTTACAATCTGATTAGTTTGCAAGAGGTTGGCATTTTTCACCATGGAATTAGGAACCTAGAGGGCACAATGAATTAGGAATCAGAAAACCAAGAAACCATGTGAGTGAGGCTCTCGCATAACCTTGTTATGACCTGGGATTTGTCAAATATCACTGTGCTGTTGTTGTTGTTGTTAGGTGCCATTGAGTTGGTTCCGACTCATAGTGACCCTGTGTACAACAGAACAAAACACTGCCCGGTCCTGCCCCGTCCTCACAACATTATTATGCTTGAGCCCATTGTTGCAGCAACCATTGTGTCAATCCATCTTGTTGAGGATCTTCCTCTTTTTCACTGACCCTCTACTTTACCAAGTACGATGTCCTTCTCCAGGGACTCATCCCTCCTGTGCTAAAGATCTTAATATCTAATTTTCCAGGAGGTAGGAAAATTTATAAAAATATTTAAGAACTTTTAAAAGGGCTATAGAATTCATGGGAAGAAAGTCATCAAGATAATTGTTCATTTGTTTGGTCATTCATTCACTCGATCCTCATTGAACACCTACTAATATACCAGGCTCCATTTTCCCCTTTGGGGATCTAACAGTATCCCATTCCCATGGAACATTCTGGTGGCAGGATATTATCAATAAGCAAGTAAGCGAGAGATAATTTTGGATAGTGACAAGTGCTGAGAATAAAATAAAAGAGGAATGTGACAGTCATTAGCGATGAAAACACTTTAGATGAGATGATCAGAAAAAGCCTCTTTAATGAGGTGACATCTAAGTGAAACTTGAATGGCAGGAAGGCGTCTGTTTTAGTGTAAACATCTTGTGGATGCACCAGAAAAGGAGCTTGGTACGTGTGAGGAAAGAAAAAAGAGAAACAAATACAGCTGGAGTGCAGTGAGCAAAATGGGAATCAGGATGAGAGGTCGGAAAGAGAAGCAAGGACTGGAGTGCAGAGAGACTTACCGGCTACTGTAAGAGGTCTGGATTTTATTTTAAAAAACAAAGCAAAACCCGCTGCTGTCAGGTCGATTTCGGATTTTATTCTAAGCAAAATGTAAAGCTATATGTGTAAAGATGTGGGCATTCTCATCTGATTTCTCAATGACATATAAAACAAGGTGAGTTGTTGGGGCACATGAGAATAGGGGGGTGGAGGGTATAGAGTCTACCTGGGCTTTTAGTTGTTTCTTCAGCCATGGTAACAATCATAGTCACCATTTTACACTGACGGGGCCCAATGCTACCAGTACAAGATTTAGTTGGACCAAGTGTACAAATTTTAAATGATGATTTAACTAAAGATTGTGATCTAACTATATCAGGAAAATGTAGCAAGAAGTGTATGTGTGCATATGTGTGTTGAGGGGTGGAGTGACTAAGAGAATGTATTCCTAATCTAAAATCAGAAGTAAATATAATTAATATATTAAGAAATAGCAAAAGGCATCAATTGGTCCCAACCCACTTGGAGCAAAGAAGAATGAAGAACACCAAAGACACGAGGAAAACATTAGCCCAAGAGACAAACGGTCCACGTAAACCAGAGACTACATCAGCCTGAAACCAGAAGAACTAGATGGTGCCCAGCTACCACCAATGACCGCCCTGACAAGAGAAGGAGAAAATTGCATAGCAGAACTCAAATTCACTTACAAAGATGAGACTTAAGGGTCTGACAAACTTAAGGAACCCCAAAAAGTATGGCCCTCAAACGTTCTGTTAACCCAGAACTAAAATCATTACCAAAGTCCACTCTTCAGACAAAGATTGGACTGAACTATAAAACAAAAAATAATACTCGTGAGGAGTGTGTTCTTAGTTCAATCAGATACATGACACCAAATGGTTGGCTCCTGTCCAGAGGCAGGATGAGGAGGCAGGAAGGGACAGGAACTGGTTGAATGGGCACAAGAAACCTGGGATGGAAAGGGGGAGTATGCTATCACATTGAAGGCATTGCAACTAATGTCACATAACAATACGTGTACAAATTTTTGTATGAGAAATTAACTTGAGCTATAAACTTTCACCTAAAGCACAATAAAAAAAAGAAATAGCAAAAGACCACAGGCAGTAGCCAAATTGCTGGGGATTCTGAATCACCCTCTTTGAAGAATATGCTTCTTTTCCTCCCCACCTCCTGAGAATCACTAACGGATAATACTGAATATAGCTGAGAAACAAAAGACTACTTCCTTAATAAACCAGGCTGTTAACTAGATTTCTCCTGATGGTGTGAGCACACCCATTGCTGGCAGTGGAGGGCTCACCATGGAAAAGCAGCTTATTTAAGACGTTTGTGAGAAGTCTGAAATTATGATATCTCTTCTCACAAGAAGGGGAAAGGGTGTGTGCAGTGTGTTATGTTGGAAAAGAAGCCACAGAGATAAGTTGTCCCACTCCTGCAGCCCACAGGCCGCTTGTGTTTACCCCTTGGTTCAAGTTCTGCCTTTTGGAGAAATACTGAATGAATTTTTCACTTTTTGTGTGACTCCTCCTAGCACTGGAACTTGTTTATTGAATCTTTGGGTTAAAACACCCCTAGTCCATTCATTCTGCATTTGTTCAATAAATATTTAATTGAACTCTTAAAAAGAAAAAAAAGAAACAGCAAAAGAAGTATATTTTTCAAAAATAGGGAGATGAGACAGTCAAAAAGAAGTTGAAAGTGATTATCTCTGGGAGGTGCATTCAGGGGTGAAAAAGAAAACCACAAAAGACTTGTATTACTATATGAGTTTTTTAAAAGATGTACATTATTTTGACAAGCACAATAACTTTTTTAAAACTTCATTGATAAAATTTCAGTTCATTTCTCAAATTATGACAACATACCGTTCAATCGCACGAAGCTTAACTTGATTCATATCCTTTAGAACATCCAACATATTTGGAACATCTTTATTTCTCTGGTTTTTTGCATGATGGCTATAATTGGTTTTACTAGCACCCGGGTGCTGTTTCTTCATTTCAGTTGCTGACCTGTCTGAGTCACAAACATTAGATCCTGGTTGTACAGTAGGAGGAGAACCTGGAGCCTGGAGAGAAGGCTGAAGAGGAAGCGGTGGTGGGGGAGGAGAGGGATGCACAACACTTGAAAACTGATCAGCTTCAACCCTCAGCTGAGCAGTCTCTGGTGACAGCCCTTGGCCCAAACCACTAGGCCCATCATTGAAGTCAAAGGGACCTAAAAACAAAGTAGTTTGTTGAATATCGTGCAAAATTCTCTCCAACATAACACATACGCGGGGCTAATTAGAACCAAAACAGGAACCACTTCTGTGGTAGTACTAATATGATATGGTTGCCATAGATGAGAAGCAAATTCCCATCTGCTTATTAATTTCTGTAAAAGTCAAGCCAAATAATAAATTTGTTTTTAATCCAATTAAGGAATTCTCAGGTCGGCCCTTAAAAGGGAGGGGAGGGCATTTTAAAGAGAAAGTACTTTATCAGCAATACATACAATCTGAATTTCACCCTCCATTTAAAAAAAGCTAAAATATGTTCAAGAACTTATAGTTAGAAACACTCAAGCTGGTATATATACTCAATGATGATACTGTAGAAACACCCAAGCATATATTTTCTAGGCAAGGGCTGAGTACTTAACTTTTCACAATAGATTTTCTCCTAAAGGGCTGTTTGTAAGTAAGATTGCTAAGAAAAAGTTACGTGAGTGTATATGTGTATATATATGTTGTTGCTGTTGTATGCCATCAAGTCAATTCCAACTCATAGCGACCCCATAAGACAGAGTAGAACTGCCCCAAAGGGTTTCCTAGGCTGTAATCTTTATGGGAGCAAATCGCTAGGTCTTTTCTCCCATGGAGCCGCTGGTGGGTTCGAACCACAGACCCTTTGGTTAGCAGCCACGTGCTTAACCATTGCGCCCCCAGTACTCTTTGTATGTGTGTATTATTTTTTCTTATTATATTAATATGTTACCAGTTGCCATTGAGTCGATTCCAACTCATGGCAACCCCATGCGTGTTGGATTAGCACTGTGGACTCAAACCTCTAACGTTTCAGTTAACAGCTGAGCTCATTAACCATTTGCATCACTCAGGGGCTCATCAATGTTATATATTATATAATTTACACATAAATGATATATTATAAATATATATTATAAAAATATTGTCTATATTATAAATAAGTTTTTTTTTATTTATTTTTTAGCAATCACATTTATACATAGTTCTTTAGGAGCAAATCTTTTGTTAAAAGTACTCAATACCCATCTCATTTTAAATTTTATATCTATATATAGGTGCACACACATATCTGTATATATGTATATTTTGTGTGTATGTAAACACGTGCATGTGTGCATTGTTAAAACAAGTTACATCTCTAAACATTTAGAAAAGGATTATCTGGAACATATCATTCACCTGAATCTGGTGGAAGTGCAGCAGTGATAACTTCAAACTACAAATATATGATACCTTAAACCTATGCTTTTCTTTCAAATTAATAATGATTTTTAATTTATTTTTCCTCTTTAATTTACATCGATTTTCAGAAGAGTTAGAAAGGCTTACTTAGAAGAGACTTTTTAATACAGAAATACAATCTTTAGCAGTATAGCTAACTCCTCTTTAAACCAAAGCCCTTCCCCTATCAATGTCGTGATGTATTCTGAATAAAAATCAGACATAATAATTTTATATACACAACATTCTTTTATGATAATGTTTAATGTCATTCACAAGACACATTAGCATCAAACGTTCTTATTCAGAATTGCACTGACTTAAATACTAGATGAGTATCATCTAACTGAAACAAAACTCCAGCATATGACTTACCAAAATGTGCACTGTTTTTCAGTTCCTGCATTTCCACTATTGCAGCTATCTGGGAGCGAAGAAATGTTAGCTCATCTTCAAGGGCAGCTATTTTTTTAATTGCGGTATCATTTACAGGCAGATCATTTTTAATCCGTTTGTTACGTCTTAGATCAGGTGATGATGGAGCCCAAACTAGTTGCAAAGGATTGAAAAATTCCATTTTCTCCTCTTCTTTATTTTTCCATATACTATTTCTGTCAGTAGAAGGAAGGAAGAAATGGAGGAAGGAGGGATGGATGGAGGGAGGTAAGCAGAGAGGGAGGAAAATTTTCAGTCAATAGAGGAGTAAATTCTTTCACGGAAAGCAGTGGATACTAAAACAAAATCGGAGTAATTCTTGTTCCCCTGTGATTATCTCTAGACTCCACGAGGGTGAGCACAACGCCCTTCTTAACTTTGTATTCTCAATATCTAGGAGAGAATGTAGCCCTTAATAAAAGGCCAATAAACAGGTGTAAATGAATGAACAAATCTTGCTTTTAGATTGTAAAACAAAAATATTTATCCTGTAATTCTTCTACCTATTAGCTTTTAACACAGTACAAGTTGATTTATTTCACAATTCTATGGAAGGTACTGAAAGGTCTAAGATCCAGTACTATGTCAGGGGTACGCTTATAGTATTCTAGCTTTTTGAAAATTGATAAACCATGTTTACTACCTAAATTCAATCAGAATATTTGAATAACTGTCACACTTCATTTTCTGGCCATACCAGATAATATCACTCACTGTGCTTACAGCCTGTATCTAAATATACTAATACATAAGTTAGTAGTCCTAGGAGTAACACATCCAATTTTTGAAATATATGTAACATCATTACCTGGCACACAGTAAGCACTATATAAGCCTTGGCTAAAGATATAATATAAATCTGGTATCTAGTACAGGAAACAGCTTTCTTCTAAAAATGAACACAGTGCTTCTGATATCCCTTTGATATCATTCCTTCCTAGGCCTAGTACTCCCTACCCAGGTTTAAATGTGGACTAACAAAAACTGGCTGAAGAAATGAGGAAGATATTAGTAGGACAGCATACAGATAAGCAAAATGGAAAAGTTCAATCAGTATGAACAAACTTCAAAACATTCAAGAATTCAGATTATATCCTATACCCCACTTCCCAAAATAAGCATGTAAAAGTACCGAAATCGTAGACAACTGGCTTCATCATCATTTGCCACACACAAAGTATCAGCAAAAGATGGAACTAGAGGTCCACAGTTATCAGAGTCTGCAGAGTTCAAGAGTGGGATCAACTAAAGTGAAAAAGAAAAAAAAAGTCATACCTTTGCAGGAGAGTTGGGGAAAGACGTGTGCTCCGTGGAAATAAAATAAGTGAAAAATCCAAAAGGGAAATTGGACGTTCAATAGAAAAGCATGCACGTATTAGCAAGAAAAAATACTAGGAAAAATGTTATTCAAAAGTCATGCACCAATATTCTCCTCTGTTAATCTCATCTACTATAAAATACAAACTAGAATAAAATAAGCTGCTCAGGTTCTGCTTGGAACCTTACCATCTTTGACTGTAAGTACTTAAAGAAACAAAAAAACACAATAGCACATGAAGTGACTTGCTTCCCGGGGTGAACGATAGGTTTCTGGAGTGCAGGAAACATTTCTCCATATTGCTGTACCCTGTATCCCTAACAGCATCTAGGATTATTTTATGTACAGGGCTTAAATGATGAATGTTGACTGACTTACCTCAAAATTAGGCCTTGGACAAGGTTCTAAAGGAAGAATTTTCCCAATAATGCGAACAATACTTCGAGCTGATCCATATTCTTTATTTTCCCAAATCGGCAAAATCTATTTAAACAAAAAACATTGTTTAAAGTGTATTCTGATTAAGCATGTTTATATATCTATGAAGAAAGTAAATATAAAAGGGCAATAACATTTATTTTTTAGAAGAAAATACAAATTAGAGTACTCAAAGTATTTTCTTCAAAGAAGAGGGGGAAAATGAACAGGTCCTATACAATTCAAAGAATTGTTGTTTATTTACAGTGGACTATATATGCTTGAAGTCAGTTCTTAAAAAAAATACTAGAAGTAAAATGTGCCACTATCACTCGAATAACATTTTGTCCGTTAGCCTGAGTTTCTCATCTTGGTGTAAACTATTCCCACAAGAACCCCCCTCCCAAAGAAAAAAGGCTACTACACAACAATAAAGAACAATGATGAGTCCTCAAAACATCACACAATATGGATGAATCTGGAGGGCATCATGCTGACTAAAGTAAGTCAATCACAAAAGGACAAATGTTGTATGAGACCACTACTATAAAAACTCAAGAAAAGGTTTATACACAGGAAAAAACAATCTTTGATGGTTACGGGGTGGGGAGGGATGGGGAGGGAAAATTACTAACTAGAGAGTAGACAAGTGGTACCTTTGGTGAAGGAAAAGATAATACACAGTATAGGGGAAGTCAACACAACTTGACCAAGGTAAAGTCATAGAAGCTTCCTAGACACATCCAAACACCTTGAGGGGTCAAGTTACTGAGGCTGAGGGCTGGGGACCATAGTTTTGGAGGACTTCTAGTTCAATTGGCATAACATAGTCATAAAGAAAATGTCCTGCATCCCACTGTGGTGAGTAGCATCTGGGGACTTAAAAGCTTGTGAGTGGCCATCTGAGATACATCTATTGGCCCCATCCCATCTGGAACAAAGATGCATGAAAAAAAAACAAAGATATAAGGAAAATATTAGTTTAAAGGACTAATGGACCACATGAACCACAGCCTCCACCAGCCTGAGCCCAGAAAAACAAGATGGTCCCCAGCTACCACCACCGACCACTCTGACAGGGATCACAATAGACGGTCCTGGACAGAGTGGGAGAAAAATATAGAACAAAATTCAAATTCACAACAAAATACCAGACTTACTGGTCTGACAGAGACTGGAGGAACCCCAAGACTATGGCCACCAGACACCCTGCTAAATCAGAACTGAATCCACTCCCAAAGTCTACGTTGGCTTCAACTATCAAAACAATGCAGATAACTCCCAAATCTAAATCTCTTTTCTTTCCTACATTCTAGAACCATTTATCCAGCTGTCTGCAGGCTGTTTTTATTTACCTATTCCAATAGCACCTCTGGTTCACCTTATCTCCCTACTCAACCGACTTGCCTCTTTATAATAATGGCACCATCATTCTTCAGATTGCTTTTGTCCAAAATCTTGTTATCTTTGACTATTTTTCCCATTCTGTAAGCTCCGATACTATTTATTTGTATCTTTTTTTATATTCAGTCTTGTATTATAGTTATCTTCCTTATGTTTCTTATTTCTCGTACATTTTAAGTAGCATGAGAATAAGAACTATGTACTACTCCTCTCTATCACCTGCAGGACCAAACACATAGTCTTGGATGTACCAGATGCTCACACACTGCATCTGCTTATAATTCTCAAACCTAAATCATCCTCTCCCCTTCAGACTTATTCTGAATTACTTGAACTTTAAGTTGCCATTCTATATCCAGATATCAGACTTTATAGATTATCTTAAATAGAACCACTAGATAATTATAAATATATTTTATCTATGCGATCAATAAAATTCTGAAGGTCATGTCTGTATTTTCTTCTTTTGTATCTTCTGTTGGCATATGGTCTATCAGCATAAGGTAAATAGCTTCTTAAAAATCTTATCTCTTCTTTAATTCAAAATATCAAAGCTATACTATTGCAAACTTGCCTTTGTTCCACCTAAAGAGAAGTAACAATTAAAGTAAAAATGTAATATTTACAAATCAATCATTATAAAAATGAGAAACCCAAGAACAAATACAGCAGGTTTATTCAAGTCCATTAAAAGACTCTACCTGGTCTATGGGAACACCAAAGTAGTCCAGCATTTCTCTTAAGATATTCAATATGAGAGACATTGATGAAGCAAATGCAGAAGCAAATTCAAGGAAACATTATCAGTTTCTTGCTACCTTCAGGAAAAAGTTTAGAAAATATTAGTCTTGGAGATAATAAAATATACTAAATAACCTGAAAGAGTCCTTTCCTTACACATTTCTCCATCAACTAATCTCTTCTGGACAGCACTATTTTGAAGAAAGTCAAGGGGTAGGGGGAAGGAGAGGGGAAGAACTTGTAAAGGAAACTTCAATTTATCAGTTAAATTGCATTAAAAGTCCATAGGATGTTTGAAACTATGAAGGAGCCTAAAAGGGGCCTAATTAACAAATCGATGCCCTGGTGGCTAGTGGTTAAAAGCTCGGCTTCTAACCAAAAGGTCGACAGTTCAAATCCACCAGCCGCTCCTTGGAAACTCTATGAAGCAGTTCTACCCTGTCCTACAGGTTCGCTATTAGTCGGAACCGACTCGATGGCACCTAACAACAGTTAACAAATCAACAATAGGTAAGGCATCAGGGAAGGCTCCAGACTTTTGGCTGAGATTCTTCGGAATGGGTGAGTTCAGCAGACCGTTGAAGCAGACAGGGGCCCGATTCAAAACTGCAACAAAACTGCCCATCCCTCTCCGCACATTTGAAAGAGAAGGAACCTGTACCCCAGACACGGGACCTGACTTAGTCACGCATTAGTACCAGCGCCCAGGTCGTTTCACTCGCTTTGGCCACAAGTTTCCTCGGGGGCGCTCCAAACCCAGCATAGTCCTCATGCTCACCTTCCTCCAAAGCCGAGCCCCCCAGTAACCACGGAGACGTCGAGCTGCTGGGGTTACGGGGCCCGGTCTCCGAATCATCAATCGAAAGAGTCCGGCGTGCCCTCGTCCCCAGTGTCCGCCGCCCGCCTCAGGCCACAGGCGGGAAAGACACCTCCAATCAGGGCAGGATGTGGTCTCCGGGGATGGCCCTGCAGCCCCTCACTCAGTCGGGGTAACACCGCGGGAGACGCGGCCGCCCTCCACCCAATGCCCCGGGAACCTGTCCTCGCCTCCCGTATCTGCCGGCTACCTCCGCGTACCCGGAACTCAGAAGTTGAGCTGAGCGAAAATCAAACTCCGCGGGTCGTGTGACCTGTGCCCGCTCTCATTGGACAAAGCTGAAGGTGGCTTCTTATGACTGGTCATTGGATGACGTCAGGGGCGTTGCGTTTCTCTTTCTCCTTCGAGGGGGCGGGTCTTTCATGAGGCACCCAATAAGCTATTGGGCGGGGCAGGCCGCGCAGACCGTGACACAAGCGAAGGACACCGGTTGAGGATTCCCACTGCTCTTAAATGCGGTCGTTATTAGAGCTCTTCCTCAGCCAGGCCCGCAGTCCCGAATTCGTGCCCCACACGGCTCTTCGCAGGGAGACTGTGTCGCCCCCTATACTCAGACCCCAAGTGGGGCTGCTCTGCTGCTGCGGAGGGGTCACGATTTATTCTTTGGTCATTCACTAGTTCATTCAGCGAACATGTATTAAATGCCTATAGCACAAGCAGAAGCCAAGCACTGCCCTCGAGGGTTTGCAGCTTTGCAGTAGTGAGGAATCCTTTGTTCCAGGCTACCAAATGTGGGCCAGACACTGCCCTGGCCTAGGCGAGGATAATAGTAATGAATAAAGTGTGACGATCTCCCTATTTTCAATTCCTATTTGACGTAACTTACTGGCGTAATGAAAGACAACTGGGTGCTTCTTCCAGTATTTCAGCGGGAGAGGTGCGTTGGAGTGACAACGACAATTTAAGATCAGTGGTGCCTGTTGTTGACCTACATAATTAAACTGTTTCTATATGGTCCACATCATTTATGGATTCATTCAACTAATATTGAAAGTCTACTGTGTGCCATGCACCTTTCTAAGCACAGGAAATGCAGTAATGAGCAAGGCAGGTAACGGTCCCCTCCTGGCACTCACATTCTAGTGGAGGAGATGTCAGAGAGGCTTTCTCTGAACACCATACATAAATGGCATCCCTCTTCACTCTCTTCCCTGATTTATTTTTTTTATAATACTTATCATCACATTATTTATTTATGCTCACCCTACAACCAAACTAGTTTGTAAGAGAACGGGAACTTTGTTTTGAACCATGCTGTATTTCCAGTGCTTTAGAAGAGTGACTGATATGTAAGTATTCAGTGAATATTTGTTTAACAAAATAACTGGATATGGAGTTAGGGAAAACAGATAAGCAAAAATGACCCCCTGGAGGGCTCACACTTTCTGACTTTCAAACGTGCTATACAGCTACAGTAATCAAAACAGCCTGATACTGGCATAACAATAGACACAAAGACTCTTATGGATTGAACTGTGTCCCCTAAAAATGTGTGTAAACCCTAACTTCTATGCCTGTGGTTATAATTCCAATTGGATACAGGTTGTCTTTGTTATGTTATCAAGACAGAATTAGTGTAGGGTGTGTCTTAAGTCAATCTCTTTTGAGGTATAAAAGAGATTAAATAAGCTAGCAAGAGAAGCAGAGACAGAGGAAGACACACGGAGATCACCAAGAAACCAGGAAGCAGAAGCTGAAGAGACAAGGCTCTTCCTCCACAGCCGACAGACAAAGCCTTCCCCTAGAGCAAGTGCTCTGAATTCGGACTAAATGGGACCTCATAAAAATTAAAAACGTTTGTTCATCAAGACTTTACCAAAATAGAGAAAAGACAAGCTACCGACCGGGAGAGAGAATATCTTCGGAAACCATATATCCTACAAGAATCTAATAATATATATATGTTTGACGACAAGAAAATGACAAATAACCCAATCATAAAATGGACAAAGGACTTGAATAAACACTTCACCAAAGAGGACATTCAAATGGCCACCAAACACAAGAAAAGATGCTCAGTGTCATTAGCCATCAGAGAGATGCAAATCTGTCTTGGAAGAAATACAGCCAAAGTGCTCCTTGGAAGCAAGGATGGCAAGACTTCGTCTCACATACTTTGGACATATTATCAGGAAGGACTAGTCCCTGGAGAAGGACATCATGCTTGATAAAGTAGAGGGTCGTCAGAAGAGGAAGACCCTCAAGGAGATGGATTGACACAGTGGCTCCAACAATAGGCTCAAACAAAATGATTGTGAGGATGGTGCAGTACCAGGCCGTGTTTCATTCTGTTGTACATGGAGTTCGCTATGAGTCGGAACCAACTCAGTGATACCTAACAACAACATCCTCTAGTCTTTTTAAATCTGAATAGTTTAGCTTAACTAGTAAAAAATGTCTGCCTTGAGCTTTATGCTTTTTTTAAGATCTATATGGGATCAAATTGACAACAGAAACTTGAAAGATTAGATAGAAATCTTAGAGGCCAGTGAGTTTATGTTAATGGGGGAAAACAACTCAGAAAAGAAGGGTAAGAATGTTTGCGTAACTCTGAGAAGGTAATCAGTGTCACTGAATTGTACATGTAGAAAATGTTGAATTGGTGTATGTTTTGCTGTGTATATTCTCAACAATAACAAATAAAATTTAGAAAACAAGAATGACCCCTTGAGTTTGGGAACTGTTATGGGCCTGTAGACTGAGCTGGGTAAGGATGAAAGTGGGGGCAGGAGGGGAGTGAGTGATGCACAACATAAAAGGCAAATATATCAGCAGTCCTACATGGAAGACCCAATATTCTCAAGTTTCTCATCCCTTCCCTTTTCCCCTCAGAGGCAAATGAATCCCGATGTTACAGACTCCTCTCTTTCCAACCTTACATCAAGCATAGCACATAATAAACAGCACCAGAATGGAAACATTCCTTGAAACAAGGGACTGTGAAGCAGCAGCTACTGAAGCCTTCTTCAGGATGCACTAATAGAACTTACCATTCACAAAGTACCGTCATGATTTCTGCCCTTCTACAGTCGGCTTCCATACAAAGATTTACAGTCTTGGAAACCTTGTGGGACACTTCTACTCTAACAGGGTCACCGAGTTGGAAATCGACTGGACAGCAGCAAGTACCCCCCTCCCGATTATTTAAGTTTTCAGTTATCTTTTGGAATACCCTAATGATGAAATGGTGAGAGAACTTGGTATAATAGTAAACTAGATAATTTGAGTAAAAAGTGATATTTAAAACTTAGTATTTAAAACAAACTTAAGGTTTGTTCATAGTTGGGAATTAATGATAATTAGCACTGAAGTTACATAACTTTCAGATTCATATTCATCTATCCTTTCACTAAGCGATTCTCCCATTCCTTCTCTTCCTGTGCCTTATGATAGCTTATGCCAGAAATTTCAAGTTTTTTCCCTAAAATCCCTCTTCTGAGTATGGGGTTTACATTTAGCTTTACCTCAGGAATTTGGTCTTTGTCCTGTGTTCCTGAGAGATAACCTCTAAAACCTTGGAATTTTCCCAGTGACTGAATTGTCTTTCATGAGGCCTCCAGATCACACCTGAGTTTATGCTAATGAGATGCCTAGATCATGTTGCGATTACCACCAAATTATCATATAATGTGACCCTGATAAAGGCCCTGGACAGAGAAGCTCTTTGGGAGGGTAGCCTGTTGGGGCATGGAGGCTCTAATTTGGGAACCCATCCCAGACCTCACCCTGAGTCTCTGCATTTGTATTCTTTCCTAATTAAAAAAAATAAAATTATAATCCTAAGTATAGCACTTTGCGTGAGTTCTGTGAGTCATTCTAGCAAATTATCAAACCCAAGGGAGTAGTGGGAGCCAGGAGGTCTGAAGTGGAGTGCTGGAAATGCTAAGCTGGTATCCTGAGTAGGTAGAAGGAAATCACGATTTTGTTGTCAGCAGAAGTGTAGGGGAGCCCTAGGGATCCCCAAATTTGCAGCCAGCAGGCCAGAAGTGAGGGTGTCGTGGGGACTCCCAAGCTTGCTTTGGCATGAGGCCTTCAGTAGATTTGGCAGTCTGGAGGACTGTACCCCGTTTAAGGTCTGACTAGCTCCCTGCACTTAGGCTCAGAGAAAAAAGTGTTGCATGTGCAGTTGTAATCAGCACAGAGTGGAAGAGAACTGTTAGACTGATTTGATCCTCACAGTTGGTGTCAGAGAAGTGTGAAGTGGGATTGGATTTTTCCACACAGTAAGGTAGTCATATTCCTTGATGGACTTTAAGTAGATTCAACTTAGCACTGAGCTATCATTACTGACAGTGTGTCAGGTATTACGAGAATGGATTTTCCAAGATTTGCGTTTGACACTTTAACCTCCAAAACTTTATCAAAATGTTTATTAAATATAATTACACATTTTCAACCAATCCTATTCTGACTCAGGATTCACACTGTTACTATGTACTCTTGTTACACAGTGATGCTCCTGGGCATTACTTTGCCAGGCAGGACTTAGTTTTCCTTTCAGCCCACTATACCATTTTTAATTATGGTTCTGTTCTCCTTTTCCTTAGGAGACCTGGGTGGTGCCCATGGTTGTTGTTAGACCAGTCAAAAGGTTTGAACCCACCCAGAGGCGCCTCCAAAGACAGGCCTGGCAGTCTGCTTCAGAAAGGTCACAGCCTTGAAAACCTATGGAGCAATTCTCTGCACACATGGGGTGGCCGTGTGTCAGAATCGATTCCACAGCAACTAACTAGTGTAAGATAGTGCAGGACTGATACTTTTCAAGACTACTAGAAAATTATATTTTAAATGACAGCATAACATGTACCTAAAGAAACAGTTTCTTAAATTTGGATATTTCCCAATCAGTACTTAGAAGATAGAGGAATATCTGAACACCAGATAAAAGAAGTGTTGACATTTAAAGACAGATTTATACATTATGAATTAGAGGGTCAGGCAGGGGAGAGCAAGTGCACACATTCAATATTTAAAAGTAACAGGCAGTTACTAGGGGAATCCTGTCTTGCATATTCTTGATTATTTCTAGCCTAATATTTCTAACCTAATTAATTCAAATTTTACCAGCTTCTACAGTCTGAAACTGATTGAACAGGCAATCAGGATGCATTGATAGTTACTGGTGATTGGACTGCAAAAGTTGGAAACAAAGGAGGATCGGTAGTTGGAAAATATCGTCTTGGTGATAGAAATGATGCTGGAGATCGCGTGATAGAATTTTGCAAGACCAGTGACTTCTTCGTTGCAAATACCTTTTTTCACAAACATAAACAGTAACTATACACATGCACCTCACCAGATGGAATACAAAGGAATCAAATCGACTACATATGTGGAAAGGATGATGGAAAAGCTCAGTAACATCAGTCAGAACAAGGCCAGTGGCCAACTGCAGAATGGACCCATCAATTGCTCATATGCAAGTTCAAGTTGAAATTGAAGAAAATTAGAACAAGTCCACAAGAGCCAAAGTATGACCTTGAGTATATCCCACCTGAACTTATTGACCATCTCAAAAAATAGGTTGGACTCGTTGAACACTAACAAAGACCAGACAAGTTGTGGAATGACATCAAAGATATCATACATGAAGAAAGCAAGAGGTCATTAAAAAGACAGGAAAGAAAGAAAAGACCAAAATGGATGTAGGAAGAGACTGAAACTTGCTCTTGAACGTTGAACGTCGAGTAGCTAAAGCAAAAGGAGAAATGATGAAGTAAAAGAACTGAAGATTTCAAAAGGCAGCTCGAGAAGACGAAGAATGCCATGTGCAAAGAGCTGGAGACAGAAAACCAATGGGGAAGAACATGCTCAGCATTTCTCAAGCTGAAAGAACTGAATAAAAAATTCAAGCCTTGAGTTGCAATAGTGAACGATTCTGTGGGGAAAATATTAGACGACACAGGAAGCATCAAAAGATAGAAAGAATAGAGTCATCCAAAAAGAATTGATGTTCAACCATTTCAAGTAGCATATGATCAGGAATCAATGGTACTGACTGAAGAAGTCCAAACTGCACTGAAGGCATCAGCAAAACATAAGGCTCCAGGAACTGACGGAGTTATCATTGAGATGATTCAACAAACGGATGCAGCGCTGGAAGTGCTCACTCATCTGTGCCGAGAAATCTGGAAGAGAGGTACCTGGCCAGACAACTGAAAGAGATCCATATTTATGCCTATTCCCAAGAAAGGTGATCCAATAGAATGCAGCAATTATTGAACAATATTATCACATGCAAGTAAAACTTTCCTGAAGATCATTCACAAGTGGCTGCAGCAGTATATCAACAGGAAACTGCCAGACATTCAGGCTGGATTCAGAAAAGGACCTGAAACCAGGGATAACATTGCTGACATCAGGTGGATTCTGGCTGAAAGCAGAGAATACCAGAAAGATGTTTACCTGTGTTTTATTGACTATACAAAGGCATTCAACTGTGTGGATCTTGACAAATTATGGATAACATTGCAAAGAATGGGAATTCCAGAACACTTAATTGTGCTTGTGAGGAACCTTTACATGGATCAAGAGGTAGCTGTTCAAACAGAACAAGGGGATACTGCGTGGTTTAAAGTCAGGAAAGGTGTGCATCAAGGTTGTATCCTTTCACCATACCTATTCAACCTGTATGCTGAGCAAATAATCCAAGAAGCTGGACTATATGAAGAAAGTGGCATCAGGATTGGAGGAAGACTCATTAACAACCTACATTATGGAGGTGACACAACCTTGCTTGCTGAAAGTGGACTTGAAGCACTTACTGATGAAGATCAAAGACCACAGCCTTCAGTATGGATTGTACCTCAACATAAAACAAAAATTGCTGTAACTGTACCAATAAGCAACATCATGACAAACGGATAAAAGACTGAAGTTGTCAAGGGTTTCATTTTATTTGGATCCACAATCAACACCCGTGGAAGCAGCAGTCAAGAAATCAAAAGATGCATTACATTGGGCAAATCTTCTACTTCTGTAAAGTGTTGAAAAGCAAAGACATCACCTTGAAGACTAAGGTGCGCCTGACCCAAGCCAGGGTATTTTCGATCACATCATATGCATACGAAAGCTGGTCAATGAATAAGGAAGACCAAAGAATTGATGGCTCTGAATTGTGTTGCTGGTGAAGTATATTGAACATACCATGGACTGCCAGAAGAACGAACAAATCTGTCTTGGAAGAAGTACAACCAGAATGCTCCTCAGAAGCAAGGATGGAGAGACTACTACTTTGGACATGTTATCATGAGAATCAGTCCCTGGAGAAGGACATCACGCTTGATGAAGTACAGGGTCAGCAAAAAAGAGGAAGACCCTCAAGGAGATGGATTGACACAGTGGCTGCAACAATGGGCTCAAGCATAATGATTGACATGGCGCAGGACGGGGCAGTGTTTCATTCTGTAGTACATAGGGTCCATATGAATAGGAATCAACAGCACCTAACAGTAATTCATTCAAAAAAGGGTAAGGGCTACAGATATCCGTAACAATTAACACCTGGAGCACTACTGTATTCAGCCAAGGCTGTTTCTTCTTGTTTATACTGTCAAACTCTGGCATTATGCCTTCAGTCAGCTGGAAAAAAGTTACCAGAAACAGCCATTTCAAACACCGTTGTTACGCTAGACTACTGCAGACCACGTTAATGACATTCTTCATGAAAACCCAAGGACAAAGTATCTCGAGTTTGGTATCAAGAAGTTATGCTCCCCAGAACAAATGGTTCATTTTAGACACGGAATTGTGTACCACAGTCCTGTTTCAGCATCTATTCACAAACTCATGTTCTCCTCTGGCGTTGGGATAATTAACAAAATATGTATTTTCTAAATGGTTGCCCGAGTCATAGATACAGCATGAATCAATTATGTTGCTCCTGAGCGGGTCATATGGTGAAAACTGTTTAACTACACTGCTTTTCCTGAATATCAAAGGGAAGAATATACACTTTGAAAAATAGTCTATTATAAAGAATGTATTACAACATATTTTACAATAAATCGTGTATAGAAATGTTCTTTTCCTTTCAAATAAAAAGCCATCAATTTTTCACTCCAACTGAATTTAGAAGTTCAAATTAAATCTTAAAAGATAAATGGGTCATTTCCTACAGCACTTGAATTTCAATCCAGCACTTCAACTTCTCTACTCAGACTACTGACTTTTCAGTTCTATGTTAAAGTAAAAATGACTCCACCTATTTCTGTAACTCATCTTAATAACTATATTGGCCTTAACTGTTAACTTCTGTATTCACTGTATTTTATGCGTAAGTGTAGTGATGATGGTCATGACATACAACTTTAAAACAAAAAATCAAGTGCACTTACATATCCCCATGGCAGCCTTACAAGTACTCTGGAAGCTTTCAAAACTAAGTGGTGTAGAGTTTCTCCTTTCTACTACAAATAAGACAAAACAAAACTTACTATCTTCCATAGTCAAGGAGATCAAGTTGTAAGGAAACTACTGTTCTGGAGGAGAGTTGATGTTCTTCGTGGCTCTCCACATTCCTTGACATTTGCAATTACTACAATAGTTTCAAGTTATCATTGTCAAACACATACTTCACACTGTGAATGTAAATCTTTTTAAGTCATCTAATTGTAAGGTATACTTACTATCATTTACTCTTCTTAAATGGAGCTCTCATTTTTATTGTCGGGAAGCTGGACAACCTCAAAAGATTAAGATAAATCTAATTCTGATTGAGGAGGGGATAACAGCATTTAAGCCTACTTGTCCCCAACTCTTTTCTACTTGCAAGAATCAAGATTATCTTCATTTTAAAAGTGCTGCAAAACAGTTCACTGATGTAAAAAAATACCTAAAATGTTCATAGCAATAATGACTGAAATACTTAAGACACATTATTTGAGTCTCTTTTCCAGTAGTGGTAATTAAGTACTGTCCTATACTAACCAGTGGAACCCATTTTTAAAGGCTATAGTACAATGTAGTAACAATATAAAGATAACTCCAGCTGCCACTGAGGTGATTCCTACTCATGCCAACTCCATGTTTCAGAGAATTGTGCTCCACAGGATTTTCAATGGCTGTGACCTTTCAAAAGTGAACTGTCAGGTCTTTGAAGGCACCTCTGGGTGCATTCAAACCATCAACCTTTTGGTTAGTAGTCACGCACTTAACCATCTGTACCACCAAGGGGACTTCATAAAAAGAACTAGCACCTCTAATTAAAAATACAACTTTGGCCTCGTTAGTGTAACTGATAACATACTAAACAATCATTTCGGAATTCGCTCACAAATCAACTCTCTCTAGGGCTCTAGAGTTAGGCAATGGAATACAAGTTATTTCCAAACATTCACGGATCCTAAAAGATTAATGTGCAATAACTGTACTCATTTAAAACGCTATTATAATAGACTCCTAAAATTTTACTGTTACCTCAACAAAATGAACGATCAAGCCTCTGACATTTAGATTTAACAGTAATGGCTTCAGCTACTTGAGAACCCTAACTGCATGTAACAGAGAACTCCTTATGTAAAATATTTACATATAACTTTGTGAAGGCATGTTCTCGGAGACTGAGTCTAGCCAAACCCAAGCCCACGACAAAGAAGTTTACTTCTTCATTTGCCTCACCTATCTAGCAACTTCACAGATTTAAGACAGGTTTCTTTTCTTTCTGAATGTGAAAGGATACTGAAACGTAAGGTGTATCACAAAGGAATTCTAGTTCAAACCTTTGAACAGTAAACTTGTAGAGAAGAAAACTGTGTAAACCCTAAAACAGGTCAAATAAACGTCCTTAATTAAGAGAGCACTTTTATGTAAGAAATGTCTATGACACTGATTACCCAGTACAGTTCACCTACAAATGGTTTTCACACCCTTTTATACATACACACACACACACACACAGTTATTTCTAACAAAATTTTAATTAAAGGGATAATCTGTCATTTGTATGAGTCAAAATGTGTCACTTCATCTTAGCACAAATTTTTGTGAAAATGCTTTGTTTAAAGTTGAGGGAATGGTACACTTTGTATTATGAAATACCTTAAAAGAATGGCAAGGTAAGAATAACACCAGATCTTACTCAATGTAAACAAAGACTGACAAAGACAACTTTTAAAAATTATTAATCGACTACTATATTTTTAAAAAGGAAGAGAAGCAATGCTGAGTCTCCATCATTATACCATGGCTGGTAAGCTCCCATATTAGCAGAGGAACAAGAGGGCTAAACTAGAAATCTGCAATTCCTGAATTCTTTAGTAATGGCACAGGCTCACTAACTGTAAAAAATTTCCCATTTTCCCAGAGGAAGCAAGAGTAAACACTAAATAGGGGTTTGAGGAATTTCATGAAGCATTTTTCAATCCCCAAAAAAGCCATACCACACCAGTGATTTCCCCGTAAGTTGATAATCTACCATCTAGAAACAGGCCATACAACTTGTTGTACAGGACACAGGAATAGTCTCAAAATTATGTAAACAAACAACAGCTATTATCACTTAAGACATTTTATTGGCATATGACAATTTACAAGGGTACCTCCTCCATTATACATCGCACTAAGAGTGGTTTAGCCATCCACATTCATTCTTATTGGGTAATTTTTCTCAAATTACACTTCCCAACACTAATATTAACTGTGACAAAAGGGAATCAGAGTAATTCCTTGTAAGTAGACTGCAAATGGAAAAACATATTTTTGCTTTTATATTCCTAGGATGATTGGAAGTTATACACAGCTAAGAACTGAGTCATGGCCTTCTTAATCCTTTATGGATATATCCTTTGGTTCATTTTTATTTCCCTTCTCTAGGCAAAAGGAAGTCTGTCAATGCAGGTAACAGAATATATCCTGATACTTAAAAACAGATAACATCTTAGCAAGAGGAACTATTCAGCTTTTAACATATCAAAGTGTGAAGGTAAATTATGATTTAAAAAAATACACACAAGCTACTTTTTATATCCTTGGCTCTGAAAAGGGTAACAGCAACATCCAGAAGGGCATTCAACTGAGAGTTCTCACAATCATTCTGTCCTACTATATTCTGGTAGGATACTCTTTTCTCAATTATAAATGTTTAAGAGAGTAAAGCTAACCAAGTCATGTTATATTTAAAGCAATTCGTTTGTACTTAAAATATAACCTGCCCACAGGACTTGGGTAACTTTATCCCCACTTCCTCTTAAATAATTTCTCAACAAATCCACTTTTTCCTATAGCCTGAAGCCGAAAAGCAAAACAGCATATTTATAGTCATGCATAGAGATTAATTTTTCTAACCATACAGTGACTGTAAAAATAAAAGCTAATTTGCATAAAATTCATAAAATTATCCTGTGTTGAGGATCACATCTATGTTGCTTTAAAACAAACATAAGTACTGTTCTGAATAGGCAAATATTAGTTCCTGATTAATGCCATACACATTCTTTGAAGGTATTTCCACCACTTTAACAATTCCAGAACATATTCAGAACGGCAAAATTAATAGGGGAAATCATGTAAAAGTAAGATCTTATGGCCATAAACATCACATATATTGGGTTTTGTTTAGTTTTTCCCCCAGTACCTTTTAAATGCTCCTGCCAGAATCAAGGTGCTAGGAGCACTGCAAATGATCAAATGTGAGGATGAAGAGAGTCATACATTTACAATCTTTAAAGGTTTACATTAACAGAATAAGCAATGTCTTTTTTTAACGTAAACACAGAACTAATTCAGTTGCTGAATTAACAAGTGAAATCTGAGTTGTCTTATATATGCTCATAAAGCAGACAAACTTAACATTAAAATTTACTATTTCAGACTTTCATTCTTTTAAGAGCTATAAATATCAAAGGTAATTCACATTTGAAAGATTATCCACCTGAAGAATAGAACACTTGGGGGGACGCGGCAGTTTACAAACTGCAAATGAAATAGGAAAAAAAATAAAAATGAAGTTAGAGCAATGCTGCAACAAGCTTCCTACCAAAACTTTTTATTGATGACATTTGAAAAACAAGTACTTAAAATACTAATGAACAAGAGTAAGCTTTGTTTCAGCAACTTCTTACGGTTAGACTACAAACCCATGTTTCACCTGTTTTAAAGTCCAAATACACAGGTAAGATATGAAATCAGCTACATGGTTATAATGTATCAAATTATTCTGCAGGATATTCCTCCTCCATACCAACAAGATGACAAATTTTGTTGTTTTGGTTTTGTTACTACTAAGACATTCAGTAAGAATGACATTTTTTCTTTTTGCAGTATCACTGCAAGCCAGTTTCCTCTATCAAAGAATAGCTGATATCTAAGACCATGACTCAAACTTTCAAATAAAAATGGAAAAACAACACTGAATTTTGAACCCAAATAGGAAAGGCTCCTAACAACGTTTATAGGTCAGTGCTTGCTTTCAGTAAACAAAAAAAATTCTCTCAAACTTTTCAATCTAACTTTTAATAGCTTGTACTTTTTAGTTATTGGCAAAGCTTTTTTTCCCCTTCTAAACACTTGAAGTGTTAAACTAACTTAGTTTATCAATTTAACAACTTGTTCTGTGGTACACTTCAAAAATTAGTCACCCTACGGTGTAGTGTGTTCAAATTAAGAAAAATGTTACAGATGTATACAGATAAAAAGTGTGGTCTCTACAAGCAATTTCTGTTCAGAGATTTATTTGTATGTAGAGCTAAAGTTTACTTCAGAATAAAACATTAACAAACAGGCAGTAAAGAGAATCAGAACTTTTCACAGAGCTGTACTTGACCGTATCTTATAGACAAAGCAGAATTACAATGCATGTAACAAAAACAGCAAAAGTTTTTTTAAGTTGATAGTTACAAATATGGTACGTTAACAATTTTCTACTTTATTTCAGTACAATTTTCAACATACAGTCTACTATTTTTCAAGATATTTAAAGACTTAAAACAAAATATCTATAGACTACTTGCAAACAGTTAAATTTAAGTGAAATGCTTACATTCTTATTTGAAAACAAAAATCAGGTTTAAAAATAAAATGGTGGGTGTAAGTTCTGTTCTCTGTTGTAATCTTACTTCAGATTTACTATTCCTAAAGAACAAAGAGAAAAATAAAGATTAACGAAGGTGTAAAGAGTGAAAATGAACTATAATTACTGTTCTTAAAAATTAAATCATTAACCCATTTTAATTTGCCCTCCAAACCCATACTGAAAAAATTCTTTCTTCAAATAAGTTGAGATTTTCTACCTTTTCTTCTTTGCGTCTGTCCTTCTTCTCTTCATTATTTTCCATGGTTTCTTCTTCATCTTCAACAATCCCATCCCCTTGGTATTTGTCATGAGTCCACTTCGGACTGCTACCTGATTTTTTGAAGTTAAAGCGCCCTCTGCCACGTTGAAAAGTACCACGACCTCTTCCTCTTTTAGCCCAATAATCCACACCATCATCTCTGTCATCATGCTACAGAAAGGTTAAAAACAATTATTAATGTAATGTCTTTTTTCTAAGGGAGATGATTATTTTTCAAATCATGAGTCATGGTATTAATCTTCTGAAGACTAGATATGAGACTGGTATGTTCTATAACACTAGAAACCAATAAAAACTTTTCAACAAAAATATATTAATTATATATTACTACAAAGTAACCCAAGCAATGAGGGTTGCCCAGACAACTGTTTGGCACCCTCAACTGCTAGATTATCACTGACCACCTTGTTTTCCATTATTATTTTAATCTAAGTCAACTTGTTATTATGCTGCATGAAGAAGATAAAATGACCAATGTTTTTCCCTACAAAATTACCTTAAAGACTTAATAGGAAGTTTTACAAAAATGTCATTACATTATTATTAATAATATCAACTAAATAAAATAACGTGGCATTTGAATTTATACCCCACATACATAGATTTTAAAATTCACTAGGAGAAATTTAATCTAAAGCAACATGTATTACAACACATCAATTTTTTAGGCTAGGGAGTTTCACATGTCAAATCATGATGGCATGCTCCCTAGAGCAATACCTCAACTGTCCTTCTTCACCAACCTGAACTATTGCAGTTATCACATTCCAGCCTTAGTTTTCACTAACTGTATCCAAATACTGATGTTCCCTAAATTACAAATTGTTCCATTAAGCAAAACAATCTGCAAATTTACAAACGCTTGACTTTGTGGATGAGATGAACATTCTATAAACAAAATGAAAAACTAAATGCTAAAGGCCTTTCCATCTCAAATCTAAACTCCTAAGGTTGTAACCCATAAAAATGGAAAATAAGGCAAATGACGCACCTTTTCAAGATAACTGGCGTAATGCAAATAGATTTATCACATAACCTATGGAGTACCAGTATTCACCAACTGTCCAAAATTCACTAAAACTTTCTTTTTATATATTATGTGATGAGTACCTTTTCAAAGCACAGAATCTTATGCGTATTCATTTAATACAGATGACCTTTCCTGCCTTACTTGAAAGAGCTCGATTACACAATCAACATGTATGACAGAACATTTACCGATTTCTAATCATCTACTAAACTAACAATAGATCACAAGCGAGAGGTGTGTATGACT
The DNA here is from genome assembly GCA_030035585.1 of Dugong dugon. Lineage (NCBI taxonomy): Eukaryota > Metazoa > Chordata > Mammalia > Sirenia > Dugongidae > Dugong > Dugong dugon. The sequence goes on from CM057464.1 coordinate 158,973,111, forward strand.
CCATTAAACGAAAGAAGAATTTAGGAACTATCAAAAGTAACTTTCAACACATAGAGTTGAACTGTAAATCCCAAATAAGCTACAGGCAGTCCCCAGGTTACAAACAGGATCTGTTCCTAACTGTGTCTTTAAGAATTTGTAGGTAGTCAGAACAGGTGCATGCGGTTCTTATTTAGCCTTACTTTAGTGCAAGAGGAGCGCTGGTGGCACAGTGGTTAAAGCACGCAGCTGCTAACCAAAATGCCGGCGATTCGAACCTACCAGCTGCCCCTCAAGAGAAAGACGTGGCCATCTGCTTCCATAAAGATTACAGCCTTGGAAACCCTATGGGGCAGTTCTACTGTGTCCTACAGGGTCACTATGCATTAGAATTGACTTGAGGACAATGAATTTTTCGTTAGTATTAAGAAAAGGCTTGAAGCCTTTTCAATGATTTAATGAAGGTGATTGTGATGAAGAATTTGTTGAGAGTAGGGGTTGGTTCAATCATTTCAAAGTGAGGGCAAATTTACATAACACTGAAGGGTTGTCCTAAGTCAGGTTCGTAACACAGGGGTTTACTGTATTTTTAAACAGTCTACCACTCAGAATGATGTCCTCGCAGTTACATAATTATTTCAGGCTCCTTATGGCATTAGCAAACCCAAGTCTATTTTGGGGTTTTTCGGGTTTTTTTGGTGGTATTCAGATTTACGGGAAGAGGCAACAGGTTTTGAGTATGAGACACAAGTTTAAACTATAACTACCACTTACTATGAGTGCTTTACATGTATTTACTCATCTAATCCTCACAACCCTGTGAAATGGATATTGCTACTACTGCCATTTTATAAAGAAACTGAGGCACAAAGAAATGAATTGCCCAAAGCCACAGAGCAAGTCCTTCCCAATACCTCCTATGACCTACAGATACATGTCCCAGATATCCTGATAGCAGAAGATGACTTCTACACCACACAACTGAGTTTGCAAAAGTAGAAAAAGCAGTAAAGTTAAACTTGCAATTAGTTTTACATATTCAACCATCTGAAACTGGATCAAGAAAACTGCAGCTAGATTAAGCTGTGTTTTTCAGAGAGAGTATCCTGGCAGCAACACAGTGAGATTTTTTGATGCTAAACGTACTCCTGGTCCCCAAATTATTACACTCAAGATTTGAGTCTCGCTAAAATAAACAAATAATTACTAATAAAAAGGCTAGAAGCTAGGTATTTATACACAGCCAAAAATGTCTTGATAAAGCAGTCCGTATTAGAACTAAGATCTTCTGAATCCTCTTTACATCTCTTCATAAAACAACAAAATTTCAATGGGCTAATTTATCCAATTCCAATCCTTAACCCCCTTCCTCACCAGGGATTTTTCTCTATCTCAGAAGACAGTATCAATCAACACTGAAAATGTATCTTCTTCAGTACTTTCCCACTTGCTTCAACTCTTCATACTCATCCCTATGGAAAATTTCAGGTTTTAAATTAGACTAATATCCCTGCTGGGGTACTTATTATGGAAAAATTATCTTTGCAGAAATCCAACATTTGAAATGTGAAACTTCATAAAACAATAAAATAAATGTTACTGTTAGTACTGAAGAATACTATAATGTTTATTTAAGAACACTGGCTCTAGAGCCCAATGCATGTGTTCAAATCCTACTAGCCATGTAACTCTGGCCAAGCTAATCAATCTCTGTACCTCAGTTTTTTCATCTGTAAAGGTGGAATAAACGCCCTACCTCAAAAGAATTTTATAAGCATTAAATAAGTTAATGCATGTAAAATACTTAGCATACTGCCTCACATAATAAATGCTCAATTAATGTTACTATATACTAATGTTTCATCAATATGGCAAAATTTCCATGCTAGTTTTATTCTGAAAGAACCTAGGGAATGTCTAGTCTTCCACCTCATTTCCTCTGATTTACATTTGTTTACATTTCTATGCATTAATGTGAACAAGTTTGTGAAAAAGACATGCACGTTTTATACAGAGAAAGACTTTTAAATGTAGTACAGAATAACAACATAGAAAATGTTACTGCTACTTATCAGTGGCCAGATTTTTAAAATAACACATTCTTCTTGATTAGTAAAACAAATGCCTGATTACATAATCATAAAATAAGTACATCCCCTAATTTAAAGAAAAGCTACCATACTAGACTCTGAAAGAATATCATAGAAAAAACAAGGTCTGGCCTAAATTAAATATTTTTTAAATGATAAAGTATTAAAACCAGTCATTGCTATCTACCTGTTCACCTCCCATTCCTTCTTAACTTTTTGACCTTTCACACTTGGTCTACTTGTCTGACATTTTTACTCTCACTCACTCCTTGCCTCATCTTCTGACGAGGTGACTGTATCATGGTTTCAACTGTGACCTATAAGACGATGGCTCCTAGACGTTTTGTCTCTAGATCTACATTAGCAACTATCCATTAGACATCTCCACTTGATTTCCCCCCAGGTACTTCAAATTCAACCTCTCCAGAATAGAATTTAATATCCTCAAATGGACCACCTCCTCTGTATTCCCTATTTTAAACACCTTGCTCTCACTCCCAACTAGTTGGTCTCTCAATAAATACTCATAAATGCTACTTTCTTAACTTTCTCAAATCCAGCACCTTAGTTCAGGTACTCTCTCTCAAATCTTCTGTTTTCAGAGTCATGCTTTTTCTAAACCCTATTTAAAATCCAAATTTATTACGGCCTTTCATAATCTGGTTCTTGCATAACTTTTTAGTCTTTGCTTAATTTTCCTACATTTATTCCAATCATCTAGCTATCTAAGTATCAAAGTCCTCTATGCCAGCCTGTTTCACTCTGATACGCTTGGCCATATTTTAAGCTCAAAATTCAAGCCAATTGCCTCTATGAAACCTTTCCTCATCACTCACCTTTCCAACAATCTCCTTTCCTCCTTTGAAAACCCATCATATGTATTTAGAACGTTTTTCCCCATACTACTCTGTAAGTTGAGAATTTGGAATCATGTCGTATTTGTCTTTCCATCTTTAGTACTTTAAGACCTAGCACAAAGAATAGTTTCTTACTAAATTCTTCTAGTCAAAGCAGATAAAACTTTTAAACCTTTATTCTGTAAGAGTCAAAGGTACCAGTCCTTTTTCTTTTCCATGTTGTCAAACCAAATGACTCAAACAAGTATCTCCAAGAGAAACACATACTGAGCAAACACTATTCATAACACACTCTGTAAGAAATTTTAACTGTTTTCAGACTTCTTGGTTATTAAAGCACCAAAAAAGAGATAACTAGAAATTAATTTCTAAGACAAGTATATCACCCACTTTCCAAACAACATAGAGATCCACTGCAGAATATAGCACTTCCCTCTAACTCAGCACATATGCCACAGACATTCAGGTTTACTCAAATATATTCCTAAAAAGCTGAATACAAGACACAGTTCTGTAAATCCAGTAATATTTTCCTCCTTGCATGCACATAACAATCTCTCTGAAACATGACTTCCCTGAAACGCTAGGACAAAAACGAATGCTTCTGGTAATGGTTTTGGATTTTCTTAACCTCTCTTTTCCCCCACGCCACACGGCAAAAAATTTTCATCCTTGCCTAGAGAATCCTTCAGGACCCATCACCTCTAGCTTCATCCCTTGGAAAACTTCTTCACAGAGGAAAGTATCTCCACTACAAGCAAGCATGAAGTCAGTGTATCTAGCATCTTTTCCATAAAATAGTTTTTCATCTTCCTTTTACTCCAATGAAAGCTGCCAGCCTCCCTGAGATCCTTAATTACCAGTACTGTGAAAGAATTTTTCCATTGTTTATTTATTTAAATAGCCGTGATGATGAAATGTCAATGTTTAAATTTCTACTACTGTCACTGTCTTATAGACAGATATAAAACCTACATAAACCACAACTACAATATAATCTTTTCTGAATATGGCTATCAAATCAGGTGTATTTTTAACTTATCCTGATTAGCCTATACGTGATGTCAAGATAAAAACGGGGCTAAAGGGACCCACACTTTCAAAACTATGAATCATCTGGGTAATGAATTTTAAAAAAGGTTTCCCACATTATGGTAAAATCTTCTCACAGTGGTGGATATCTGTACTCAAATGTATCACCCAGTATGCTTTGAAAATTAACGCAAACCAAATAAACACAGATTTCTAACACCCACCAAGAAGTACTTCTTGCTCTTTGGGGTATATTCTGGATCCCATTCCTCTTCCTTCGGTCTCTTTTGAAAAGTAGTATTTGAGTTGTTTGGACCAGTATTTGTCCCAGCAAAAACTCCTCTGGCTCTTCCTCTGCCTCTAATTCGAAACTGATTAACATTAACAAAGTTGTTTAGTAATGCAATCAAAAAGTATTTAGTTACATGCAAACTATAATTTTACTGCAGTAACAAAAAACATATTCCCTACTTTCCTTCCTAAATTAATCTCATAGCCACTGAGGATGGTGAATGATGGCCATTTTATACCATAGGCAAAAAAATTTCTGCCTACTGAAAATTGAGTAAGTTAAGAAATGCACTCAACCTAAGTTTTAGAATACTGCACTTTCATGGCCTACTAGCATTTTAAAATAATCAGGTTGATATTTTTTCCCTTTTACTAGCCAAGAGAGTTGTCTAATTCCCTTGAATTACCATAGGAGCCCCAAGTGTTCGACCACAACTGTCACCCTAAAGGCAAAAATCTACTCTTTCCCAAATGATCTAATTAACGGACACTACCAATCCCCAACTGGATACTCGCTCAAGGTAGGAATCTGAATGCAGAAATTAAAGAGGCAAGAAGATACAAAATTATGAAGTCATTCCAAGTTCATAATCATAAAAACTTTATACAAACATGGGGATAGTGTGTATGCTATGTAGAATAAAAAGGAAATACTTATATGAACTCTATGATTGATACTCATATGTAAACAAGGACTTGAAGAAATGAAATAGGCAAAAATGAAAATAGGTGTAATGCAGAGACTGTAACTCGGATTTTCTTTTTAAGATCTTTTCAAAAACTAAGTGATTAAAGAAATCGATTTCAGTCCATTGAAAACATCTTTCCTTGACTGTTCAAAGTGAAGGCTCTTAAGAATAACGTACAATCATTAATCCCAAAGTCAAGAAAAGTATCTGGTTTATACAGATGACTCCAGATCTAAAAATGGCATTTGTTAATGAATATGATACTTCAAATACCATTTCCCTTTTCAAGATTAATACTGACTTTAAGAGTAATGACTCATATAACAAAACTCTACATCAATATTCAACTTTCCTTGTGTACAACAGCATAATGTAAAGTTCTATCAAGTGACCAAAGATGATTTCAGTACTTACAAAGGTTCCTCTTGGTCGGCTAACTCCTGCAAAGCCTGAGTATTCTTTCAGCTCATGGTGAGTTTTAAATTCTTCTTCTCTTTCTTTCTTACTCTCCTTTTCTTCTCGAGAACTGGGAGAAGAAGGTGATGCTGAAGAGGATGAAGATCGAGAATGATCTTGCTCTCTACTTTTATGTTTACTGCAAAATAAATAAAGAAAATAAAAAAATGTGGTATTTTCAAAAACATAAAGACCCTGTTGAATCTTATAACAAAAGGGATATTTTTCAAGTAAAAAAAACTATCCCCTATTATAAAATTATTTCATAAGTAAAATAACTGGGTGTTAAAAAACTTTGACACAGTCTGTTTCCATTCTTCAATATTTGTTTTGCATCACTACTGAAATACATGCTATGGCCTGCCAGTTAGAAACCAGCAGCCTGTAAAACTGCAAGAATAAGGTTCAGTTCTTCAGTATTTTTAAGCTACCTTTTTATTTAATTTTTTGTTATTTTAAGGAAAGGGAAAGAAGCACAGGAAAATAAGAATGTTCTCAAGGCCAAGTTCAAAATGACTGCAGTTTGTACACCCTGGGTGAGAACAGCTGGTATGGTCTGGCCATAACACCGTTATAGAAATAAAAAGCATATTACGTTACAAATACCAGTCATAAATAAACAACAAGTAAAATCCACCATTTACCTAATGAATAGCAAGAAGAGCAATTATCTATAATAATACTTCGTATTCCTATTATTTGGCTCTATGATGATCAAATTTACAAGATTCTAATATAACACCCGAAAAGGTCATACCTGCAGTAACTCTTACCACTGCTAACAGTATCCATGGAAACATTACTTTGAAAGACTAGTACACATTGCTATTTGATAAAAACTAATCCTTCCTCCCCCCATCTGTCCCATGTTAAACCACTAGATATGTTTAAAATTCTTGTACTCTGGGTGTTATGAGTTGAAAAAGTGCGGAATCAAGCATAACGAACCAAAGTTCTTACACAAACTGTTTCTAGAAATGCACTGCATTGAAGTCCAACCTCCTGATGTAGCCTGGATAATAGGACACATTAATTTGTCATTTTTTTTTTCAGTGTTAGCTTGCTATTCCAAAGTTTTTGTCCTCATCCACCATTAGCCGTGTAAAAGACAAATACATTTTTGCTGTAAAACAAATAATTTTAATTGTTTAAATTTAAACATTCGATTACACAGTCAAAATTGAAAGCAATTAAGCTGACAATTATTAAAGGCTAATTAGAAGCTAAAACCTAACTCAGACAGTTTTAACAATTACCTGTCATCTTTGTAAGATTTGTATTCCTTGTAATCTTTTGGAGTTTTCTCCTGCTTTCTTGATCCACTGGATTCCCTGGAGCCCTTGGAATCCCCTCGTTCTTTACTTCTTTCTTTTCTACGACGATCAATGTCATGCCGAAGATCAGCAGAATCACACCTTAGTTTTTTATCTCCCTATAAAAGACAGATGTAAAATATAGATTTCAGGGGAGAAATAGAAAATATATATATAGTCAAATTTTATGCCAGCTTCTAAACTGGTACTTTAGTATCAGGAAAGAATGGATCACGATATACTATTTCTAAGTTTTTATTAAAAAATGTACTTGATGTGTTTTTACTAAACATCTGTGTATACAAGTGTAGTAAGACTGGGAAAACTGTTACAGGCTAATTACATTGAGAATTTTATAGATTTTTATTCAAAATAATCCACAATAAATTTTTTACAGAAAAACAATACAAGTTTCAAGTCAACGTATCTTCATTAATCATTATCCCTCCTCCTTCCAAATGGCTTCCTTTTTTAAATTTTAAATAGATGGACAATGATAAAGGTTATAGTCTGCAGTTGAGGTGTAGCCTTTCTACCTATAAAGTTAAAGGGCCCTAAAATAATGGTTCTCATTACTTAAGCCTCATTATCATTGATCTCTTTCCAAATTAAGTTGACCAACCCAATAAAAGAGACTTCAAAAGTATTCTATGATTTCCGTAACATGCAAGTGGAATATAATTAATGAAACCAATTGAGGTTGAACAGGGGTAGAAACAAAGCCAGAAAGATATTATTCCCAGTCCTGTACTCAGTATCTTGGGCCATATACTGCCCTTTCTCAAGTCAGGTATTGCAACGGACATTAGTTTAACTGGGTCACAATTCACCTCCTTCTTGTTCCATTGCTTTTTCAAATACTATATAATTTAGGAAGATGGAAAGAGGCATCTAGGAATGAAGAGAAATTATACATCAGTAAGATGCTAAGCAACGTGGACATCCTTGCTACTATTCAACAATAAGAGCATTTACTCTGGGAAGTGTAGCTGTAATATTCATAAGCATCCATAAAACTGAAAGTATATATATTCAAACAATATCAACTACTCATCTATTTGCTCCCAGAATAACCAAGAAAAAAATCTAATCAAGAGCAAAAAACTTCCTATTCACCAAGTATTACAAGCCCACTAATAACAAGATAGTATAAGTGAAAGTACTTTGTAAATGGCAAATTATAAATACATTAATTACATACTAACACATTATTCATTCAGACAGAAAGATGAAGTATAAAAAGCAAAGTCATATCCTCTTGTCCATCTATCAGTTATCACTATCCTCTCTCCTCCAGATCAGAATCTGGTCTGAATAACGAGAGGAGCAATAAACTCAGTGTCAGAGCACAAGGACAGACTGAATTGTTGGGAAAACAAAATTAATTATCATTCAACCCAAAGTATTTAAAGTAAAAGCCAAAAAAAAAGTATTCAATTCTCAGAATATTTCTCCAAGATCAATATGTCCATGCAAAGAAACTAGTTTCTTTGTAAGCTTCCATGTCTAGTAAGTCAATAGTATGCCCTATTAAACTTGTACACTACTACTGTTAATATAGGCTTTCAGTAATAAAAATGGCAAGTGTTTTACGTAACAGTCAAATTACTTAACACCTCTGCAAAACAGATGTTTTTATTCTCATTTTTCTGGTTAGAAAACCAAGATTCAAAATGCTATTTTCCCAATAACAAATAGAGTACTTTAGTGACAGCTGGAATAGGAACCAAGCAGTCCAAGTCCTCTAATCTTTTTTAATGTTGCTCCCTTTCTACCTTTCCCTACAAAATCTACTACTGGACTCCATGACCTGTCATAGACTAGTCCACCAAGAAAATCTCTATTTAAAATTAAGGGAGTATATATCACACATCCCTTCACACCACTGAATTCCATTCTCACCGAGCCCCCTTCTCCCAGTCTTTCATAGGCTTCTTCCCCCAATCCACATATATTCCAAAAGAGACAAAAAGGTTTTGTTCCAAATGTTCATTTGTAAATTGGTTCTTAAAATGCTTTTTTCTCAGTCAAAACCAAAAATGCCCGGTACCATGGAGATTACTTCTTGTTCTCTGTGGAAAACCTAGAGATACTAATTTAGGCACACATCAATCGACGAATATTTACTCTGGCTTGTCCCATTTCACCTCGAAACTTCATAGAAACCCCAGTATAATTTCTATCCTTGCTTTTATCATTTACCTTTATCTACCAATTGATTCTTTACCCTCTCCTTACGACTAATTTCTTCCTTTCTCTAGCATTTTCAAAAAGTACTCTTGGCTTAACTTAGGTAATTAGTCAAGTGTTAATTTCTTCTAGGAAAGAATTCTGACTATATACTGATATACATACAAACGTTAAAAACAAGTTATCTGTGGAGAGTTTGAACAGTCAAACTATATTTAGTACAGTATCATTAACTAAGAACTTAACATGGAGAAAAAAGTGCATTCAAAAACATACCTTTTGATTTTCTTCTTTAAAAACTCTCTCTTCTCCTGCTAAACGGGTGTGCTTCCTCAGGGCACTTGGAGAGATGTCAATTCTCCTTAATGTAAAATAAAGTGTATCTGTGGTCACATTAACTTGATGGTTCCAAAAAATTTTCAGTATTAACTATTTTTGTTAAAGAGATACTAGGCAGTTAATTTCTCTCTCAACAGACTAATCCAGCATAGTAAGATTATCAACCTAATTCCTGATAATCAATTGAGAAAAACAAAATACACTAAGAATGAATTAAAATGTTTCAACCAGATAATTTATTTACATCTACAAATGAAACCCTGTTCTTTGAAAACATCAAAACTTATTTTAATAGTCTAAAATGGAAAAATATGTTCATGTTTTGATTGATTATCATCTTAAGTGTCAATCATCATGCAATTATAATACATCAATATCCTCAATAAGCACTTATGCACTGGATTATTTGCTTTTATGTAATCTTCAGTATTTTTACATATTCAATGCATCTTTCCTGTGTATCAGGTGCAACTTTCCAGTGCCTCTTCAACAGTCATCACCAAAATCGCACCTTACGTAGTGAGCACTGAGTTAGATACACTATGAACAATATTACTAGGTGTCACAACCACCCTGCAAGGTGGGCATTATTATTCTAACTTTGTAGATGGAAAAGCAGATGTTCAGAGATTAAATAACTTGGTCATCACATGACAATGAATGACAAAGTCAGGATTTGAATATAATTGTCTGACTTTAACATTTATGCTCCTCTCACTAAACATTTTTATTTTACAAACAAATCTTCTGGAAGCAAATTCAAGCCTAACTCTAGGCATCTATCCCTCATGCCCCCGCAACCCAAAATAAAATAACTTTAATTCCATACTGTGGAATGACAAGAGTCAATATCTGACGTTCTAATAACCAGTTTAAACCAAGTTACCTGAAAATTAAGAAGAAACAGTAAAGTACAAAATTTTCAAGTCAGAAATATCTATTCAAGGTATAAATCAGGAATAAAACCGAAGTTCATCGTTAGCATGAACTGACAGCTTACTTCCAATGTAATCTTGCTTAAACAGAGTCTTCCTATTAAAACATTTTTATATAGTACACATACCTGTGTATCTCAGGGCTCTTTTGCCGGGTACTATGTTCTTCAGTGGCTTTCTGATACGAAGTGAACCTCTCGTTTAGGGTCATGGCAGCTGATTTGAAGTACTGCTCTGTTGATTTGGGAGAAATACTAACCGATTAGTTATTTTTACTTTAAAAGAGATTGTGACAGAAGGGCATGTAGCCAGTGAAAATAAAAACACTCAAGAAACCTAGTAGAAGAGAATCCAGTGTTACAAAGAAATCCTACCCTTTTCAACTTCTTGTACTTCAACGGGTAGTAATACTAACAGAGCACCACTGCAAAGTTCCTCACAGGCCCCTGTCAATACCACATATAATCCAAGCACAACAGATTAAACGAAGAGTCTGTATTCCATTTCACTAACGCATTACACTTTCTCAATCAAAACAAAAAGGAACAATAATACATGGATGTCCTCATGCCTTGCTAACATGAACCAATGAAGTTACTTCAAGTAATCATTTGCAGAAAACAAAATATACTGACATAACTATAAATCTTTAAGAACTATGTTGATACATCAACAGAAAATGGATTTAAGAAAAAAACTGAATAGTACCATTTCAAATGGAAAAATATTACTTGAAAATCAATTAACATTCATAATTATTCCAAAAGATCTGGCCTCTTGGCAAACCTGACAGCACATTTGATATCGTTGTCTTGCCTTTCTTTAAACAATTTTAAAATTAGTAATAATCAATACTGATTAGTTTTTAAACCAGTTTAAGATATGCCGTAAATGTAAAATACAGAGACATATAAAGTCGTGAACTATGAAATGTTACATTATGAAGCTAGCTATCTGCTTAACAGGTCAACATACATCCGTGTAAAACTTACCGCCCAATATCCAGCACATGTCTCATAACCAATCATTAAAACTTGAAATGGCCACTACAAGGGTAGTGCCTCAATCATAATTCCATGAAACCCAGGAATTTGAGCTAGCAACTCAGTTTTTATGCCATTTTTGCCAGGAAGACAGAAGATTCAACTTTGCCTGTATCTTTCAACAGCTATTTTACTTTGAAACATGGATTTTGCCATTTCAAAACATATTCCAGGACCTAGTTACAATGAAAAAGAAAACATCACTGGGCATTTTCAGCTCTATATAAAGTAAGAGCTGTTCAGATCGGTTGCACAATACCAATAATGAAACATAACTACAGTTCTTTTAAAAAAGGAAAAAAGAAAAAGGAAAAACTTTATCAAAATGTGATCTCAAAATTCAGCAATAAATTGTAAAACGTTCAAACAGGTCAAAAAAGGGGAAAAAAGAAAAAATGTTAATGTTTCTATTTCCTGTACCACAGTAATATGGTCACAAACAGGTTCTCAAACCTAGTTACTAGTTGAATAACAAAATTCTCTTACATTACCACGTTTGATTAGCGTCAAAAAGAAATCCATTATCTACTCACTGTACTGGAAATATCAAGTACATAAAGAATTGCTAGTGACATCTTTCAGCTATTATAAAGAATTATTTTATGTCAAAAGAGAAACTTAAAAAAAAAAAAACATGGTTTCTAAGACCAACAGCCACGGAGGTTCCTGGAAAAGAACCTATTTGATAGTATACTGTCTTTTAAACACAAAAGCAAACAAAAACAAAAAATTTGACCTAATTGCCCAAAATGTCATGCCTTGAAAATCTTTGAAAATTATTAGTAACTCTGAAACTAGAATTACACATTGGTGAAAATAGAAAATCATTACTATAGTTCATATGAACATCCTTATTATCTTCAGGATCTGAGGAAATGACATCAATAACCACAACTGAAAGTTGAATTATAGCCTAATCAGTCACTGGTCATTTCATCACTATATAATATACTTACTAATTTCTTAAACCTTCCCCACCCTTTAAAACTACTGACAAGTTTTTTTCTGGCTTATTTATCATCGTTTGAAAAAAAAAAAAAAAGGTAAGTATTATAACAAATCAAGCAGCACAAAAACAAGCTGGAAGATTAACACTGTTTTTCCATTAGTTTCAGGTTTCTTTAAAAGTTGAAAATAAATTCTTAGTATATAATATTCAGTAACAAACTAGCTCATTTTATTTTAGGGTACACCGTCATAAGTCACCAGCATGCAATAAAAAATAATCTACAAGCATTCTGTACTTGAAATAAATCAGGCACAGCTAATAATGACATACTTCAAAAAGACTTTTAGCATTAAACAAATCTACATCACGTTTTATTATGATGTAGATTTTTAGGGTATGTTTTAACCCTAGTTAGCATTTCAGCCACCTTTTATTAAATATCTTCACACATCTCAATGCTAAGTCATGACTGGTAACTCTTTCATAGAATTGTATCTTTTCAAACTTTTACTGGTCTTGCTTATATACTTGCTACATCTGGGGTACATTAATTATTAACACAACTACTATTTTTGTCTTTAATTTTCAGGAGAAATTTAATTGACCGTAGTAAACATACCTTTAACATGATGAACCAAGGACACAATGTGTTGAATAAACGACTCTGAAGTGCTTTTGCTGGCCTGTGGCAACTTTATGTGGTCAAAGATGGATCGGAATTCTTGCTCTTTCTTGACAGAATGGACAAGTGTACTAGCAAGTAGCCTGTCTTTAGTCAAGGAAGCAGGCCTGGAGCGTATCAATAACAAACAAAATATACCATTGGTTTGAATATCAAAATGGTTAAGTATATTCAAAAGATAAAATAACTAGGATATTAACTAACCACCCACAAATTATTTACTGGATATCAATGTGGAATTACCTGTTAGAATCATCAAGAGGAACCGGTGCCATTTTGAGTTTGACTTCAGGACGATGGGAATCGCTGGCTATCATTTTGATCCTAAGTGGGCTCTCCTCTCTGAAGGTAGACTTTTCTCGTGCATCCAGATTCTTGTGTAGAGGGGGACTGTAATCAAAGAGGTCTTTGAGCTTTTCAGACTTTACCTGCTCAGGTGACTGAGTTTCTTTCTTTACTGTTATTCTCTCAGAATTTTTGTCGTCTTCCTTGTGCTTATCTTTTGTAGTGCTAGGCCTTTCCACTACGTATCCAGTCTCTTTAAGTTTATAATTTTTTTCTTCTCTAAATCCATCACTTTCTCTATTGCCTTTCAGTGAAACTTTAGACTTGTACTTGGGTCCTTCCTCCTCAGCATTCCGGTGAGATGTAGTAGCAAAGTTTTTACCCTGATCTGCAAGGACTGACTTCCTGAACTGTCTATAATCCTCTGTCTCCTCTGTGTCATCCCCTTCTGAGTCATTAAATTTTTGTTTTCCAGAGTCTTTATCACTGAAGTAATCTAGAGCTTCCTGATCTTCCCATTCTCCCTCTGCCCTCCCTTTTTCTGATCCTTTCTCCTTTGGAGCCTCTTTATCCCTGGTATTACCCCTATCAAGCAGGAATACTCTAGACTCTTCATCTGTGAACCTGTGAATAATAAGCAAAGAAGAGGATGGTAACTCTGGATTGCATTCACTGAAGATGATCTGCATACTTAAATTTGCTGTCCAACATCCCAGGACCAGTAATAATAATAATAATAAAAAAAAAACCTACTGAAAAATGCTTTTTCAGATCATACTTTTAAAAATCACTAAAAGCGCACAGGTGGCACTCCACACTGACTTTAAAAGTAAATTTACATATTAGGCCTCCTAAAATTTGAAAAGTAAAGCCATCCTCAAGAACTTCTGTTTTTAGTCACAGACCACAATTCTGCACTAACAAATCCAAATTTCTACAGGGGCTCTACAACCTACAACACAGCCTAAATTTAATTTCTGAGGCTAAGAACCAATAATAGAAAATATATATTATTACAGTTTTTCTTATAATTTGCTCAAAATTTCAGACTATTTCATTTCTTATTTAGTAATATACACAAGAGTTCACAAAAGAGGACTTCAATCCAATGAATATTAGGTATTTAATATGCTTTATCTGAATCACAAAATAGTTCATATATCTTTTGTTCTAGAAAACAGTGATAATATTAAGTAAAAACTAATTATTAGTTCAATGATAAGAAAATTCTAGGTTGTACAGTATTATATCATTAATAGCAAGCTTGCTCTGTTTCCTCACTTCTAAGTTAATCACACTATATTAACAACCAGTTACCATTAAGTTTTTCAGCAACTCTAATCAACACTTGAAATCAGAACTTAAAATATCTGTTTAAAATTAGAGTCAGGTGAGAAATAACGTCTTTTCTATAGTCAGGGAGAATTTATCAAAAACTGACAGCTGGACTATTTGCAATACCACACAAATAAGAATGTGTAATGTAAATGCATAATTTATGTAGGTCACATTCTAGAGGTGATGAGCAAACAAGCTTTCAATGCTCTAACACTTTAAAAAAAAAATCTGGAATTATTCTATAAAAAGGGGGGTCATGAGCAAAAACCACTAACTAAATGCCTATCACAATGAAATGTACAGTCTTATTAAAATGGAATTCAAAGAACAAAATATTATTATAGTCTAAACTTCCTAGTTTAGTTCTTACCTTTTTAAGAACTTTCCAGTCTTTGCTGTTTCCTGATCTCCACCATCAGGATAAAACGAGGAACGTCCCCTAGCCTCATCTCTTGGCGCATTCTGCGGTGTGATTGTCTTTGCAGGACTTCTTCGTGAAGGGATGTGATGAATTGGACTATTCTGAGAAGGACTGTATCTGCTAGACCCATTTCCAACAGAACCAGACCCAGATCTTTCAGGACTATGCTGAATGGAATGTGAATGCTGAGAGGGGGTGTTTTTTGCAGAGTGGACCGTACTGAGCATGGGGGCATCAGAGCAAGATGAACTCTGACTAGGTGGTGTAGCAATAGGTGAAGGACTATGGGGTGATCTGGGACTATTGTCATAAGCTGAAAGGCCAGGCCAAATATCACCAGATGTGGCTGACTTATTAAATTCATCAATAGATTCAGATGGGTCATGCTCAAATGTATCTTTCGGTTCTTCCTGTGATTTACTTTTCAAAGGACTCTCTTCTTGGGGTTCCCCTTCAGCTTTTTTGGTTTGTTTTTCCTGAGACCCTCGTCTTTTAGAGACAGGTGATTTGCTATACGGGGATGAAGAACGAGAAGAGGAAGATCTTGGAGACCTAGAGGATCTATATGACCGGCGAGATCTGCTTCGGGATCTCTGAGAAGAAACAGATCTTCTTTTTGGACTTCTAGAACGTGACCGACCTCGTCTAGGACTCCTAGAGTGTCTTCTATTCCAGACAGGTCTATAGCCACCTCGATGATATCTACCTCCACCTCCTTGATAATACCCTCTACCCCTTCCTCTGTACCCATAAGGTCTTCTCATTCCTCTATTATTTCTGTAATCTCGACGATAATCTCTAGAATAAATACGATCTCTACTACGAGATCTTGAATATGTTCTGGAACGGGACCTAGAACTAAAAATGAAATAAATATCAATGCAAGAAAAATAAACTTCACTCTACCATTCTAAATGCTTCTAGTTGAGTATAACATGTAAATAAATTGTCAAAGCTAAAAGTGTACATTAACAAAATCCTCATTCACATGAAAGAAAAAGTTATCATTTCCAATGGAAAAAAGCTTACTTCAAAGGTAAATATTGAGACAGTGAAGGCCTTAGAAATGAAGGCACACAAAAATAGAGGAAAAATTCAAAATATCTAATAGGATATATTATCAAATTATAATACACCTATGCAGGCACTATGTTAAATATGCACTTATTACTATTTGAAGAAAAACAACCTGAGTTAGTCGTCTTAAAACAAAGAAAAAACAAAATTGAGACCCCAGAGTAAAAAAAAAAAAAAAAAAAAAGAATGAAAAAATACACAGGTATTGTTTACTGCTGCCAAATAATTGGCATGTCATACAATTCGTCTCTTAATCTTATGGATAAATGCAAAAAAGATTCACCATGTATTAGCACAGTATAATGCGAATCTGAGACCTGGAGTCAGACTAACTGGATTCAAATCCATACTCTGCCATATACTAGCTTGTCACTTGGGCAATTCTCAATTTCTCTAACTCTAAAGTAAGGATAACAACAGATCCATACCACAGGATTCTTTGAGAATAAAATACTAATGGGGTTACCACTATGTCTGAATATAGCAGGCATACAGTTGGTATTAACTGGTATGATTATCATTATTAAAAGAATTAAAAGCACATTCATTCACCTGTATCTCTTCTTTCTAGAGTGTGATCTTGATCGTGATCGAGAAGTAGATTGTGATCTAGACTTTGATCTTGAAGAATGTGATCTAGAATTGGAGCGACCCATTTCTTTTCTCCTAGTCAAATGGAACAGCAAAAAAGGTTAAAATCACAGTAAGATTGAAGAAGTTTCACATTATCTAACTTATTTTCAAATACAAATTTAATTTTAAAAACACTAACAGTTTCTCAAAAGAGACTGTTCATCATTCTCATTACTTCCAAGTAAGTATTTAGAAGACAATTATACCTAACTAAAACTGTATTTTCACCTGCGTGACAAATATTGTATATTGAAAACACAGCACAACAGAAGATTTCTACGCACTGCCCCACCTATGTGCCTCAATCCAAAATGGCAGTAGCTGCAGAAGCCAGAAAGAGCGATACCAGACTGCAGCATGTTAGATGCTATTCCATGCCCAATACAAATACCTACCTCTCCTGTAAAACAGACAAACAATATCAGAGTATTACAGATAAAGAACTTGAAAGAGAGAAAATACAATGGCATAATACTAAAGGAAAATAAACCTACCAGACTGTCATCATAAGTGCTTTATGGCCTTGAAATGGGACTAAATTGACTATACCACATATACAATACAGCCTGGAGTGGTGCCAAATACTCTCCTAGTAGAATAAAGATCACTAAGTCTCTAAACAGCTGGAGCTCAATGCTCTCTTATACAGGAACATGGCTCTGCTCTCAGTAGTCATGACAGTAGAATAAAAAATGGACTCATGTGACAATGCCTAGCTCACCCTGTGTCTTTCTGGTAAGATAAGAGGAATAAAGGATAAAAGAAATTGAGAAGATTACTGCAAGAGAGATGTTAGAACTGCAGGAAAAACAAAACTTGAGCATCAGTGTCTTAACTTTTCTAAACACTACTTAGTATCTAATGCCACAGGTAGACCTCACTGGATAGAGAAATCAGTAACAGTCAACAACAATTTTTAAGATCTTTTTACAAAATTACATGCATACATATATATGTGTAAATATATATATACTTAGTATCTAATGCCACAGGTAGACCTCACTGGATAGAGAAATCAGTAACAGTCAACAACAATTTTTAAGATCTTTTTACAAAATTACATGCATACATATATATGTGTATATATATATATATAAAACCATTGCACATACATTCCAAATGTCTTATTTTCAACTCTTTCTAATGATTCCTATGACTAGACAGTCTGAGCTTCACAAGTTTATCTTTGCTACATATAACTATTTCTGAAGCTGTACTAACTTTATTACTCAAAATTAAAGTTGCTCTGAAACTCAATTTACTGAAATTCAAACAGTCTGTAACTCCCATATATTTAAACCATTTTTTCCACAACCAAGTATTTTTGAAGGCACTTATTTTACCTGCCTAGACTTTGCACTGTATTGTGAAATAGCATTTGGAGGCAGTGAGTTACAGGAGAAACAGTAATGTGTGCATACTTTCTTCTCACAGAACATAAATGACAATTCAAAAAGTTTCCGATAAATATATACTTCAAAATAAAACGTAACTATCCTCTAATACACAGACTACCACCTTTGTCTTCTAGTCTTACTTTTCTTCTCAATCCCAAGTAAGCAAGAAATACAAAAAGACAGAGTAAAATATAGCTTCAGGGTTCAAATTGTGGAAAAGATCTGCAACAAATACGAAGTAAATTTAGCATTTAGCACAGAAAGACCTGGCAGAACACAAGACAAATTTGGCATAGCAAACTCTGTAGTTTTATTTTGACAATATAATGAAATTGGTAAAAGTCATATTTTCAGTCTGTAACATACGTGTACTCTGAACCACTGAGAATTGTGACATTTTACTGCTATTTGATTTCAAAATACTGACCCTCCCACAATTTTTATAGTACATATATAATTTACATTTCCCTTCCCCCCCAAAAAAACAAACCCATTGCCATCAAGTTGATTCCAACCTATAGCAACCCTAAAGGACTGAGTAGAACTGCCCCTATTCTGGACTATATGAAGAACACAACACATCAGGACTGGAGACTAATTAACAACCTGCAATACAAACATGACACAACCTAGCTTGCTGAAAGCGAGGAGGACTTGAAGCACTTACTTATGAAGATCAAAGAATACAACCTTCAGTATGAGTTACACCTCAACATAAAAAAACAAAAATCTTCACAACTGGACCAGTAAGCAACATCATGATAAACAGAGAAAAAACTGAAGTTGTCAAGGATTTCATTTTATTTGGATCCAGTCAAGACTCACGGAAGCAGCAGTCAATAATCAAATGACGTATTACACTGGGCCAATCTGCTGCAAAAGACGTTTTAAAGTGCTAAAAAGCAAAGATGTCACTTTGAGAACTAACGTGCTCCTAACCCAAGTCACGATACTTACAATCACCTCGTATTCATACGAAAGTTAGACAATGAATAAGGAAGACCGAAGAAGAACTGATGCCTTTGAATTATGGTGTTGGTGAAGAATACTGAATATACCATGGACTGCCAGAAGGAAGGACAAATCTGACTTGGAAGAAGACAGCCATAATGCTCCTTAGACACGAAACAGAGAGACTTCATCTCACACACTTTGGATATGTTATGAAGAAGACCAGACACTGGAGAGGGACATCCTTCTTGGTAAAGCAGAGGGCCAGCAAAAAAGACGACCCTCAATGAAATGGACTGACACAGTGGCTGCAACAATGGGTTCAAACGCAGCAACGACTGTGAGCATGGAGCAGGACGGGGGCAGTGCGGGGCAGTGTTTCGTTTTCTTGTGCATGGGATCACTGAGTCAGAATTGACTCAAGAGCACCTAAAAACAAAGTTTATATCAATAATTTTATTTTTTCCGACTCTGAGATAAGTGGACGTACTATGTGAAATGAAAATCCAGGGCTGCAAATGATTTTAGAAATATTAGCAAAACATAAAACCTATCTTCAGTTAAAGTAACTTCAGTAAGTGAAAAATACTTTTAAGTTATTAAGAGTTAGTCAGAGGTGCTGTACTATGCACATATCTCTAGAATATCTGTTGTTATCTTTGCTCTTAATCTTTTTGAAAGTAACTTCTGGTAGGTGATTCAGGTATTTTCTAGGTTTTCCAATCCAGGACACCTTGGTTGGGGTGGAATGAAAAATGAACATTAACAGATCCTTGGGTTAGGAAAATAAACTCTTAAGGATTGTACCAGCCAGCTACTTTTTGAGGCATTATCTGATTAGTATTACACATGGCACCATTAACTATGGACTATTCATTAATCTGAAACTTGGTAAAGGTAAAGACAATGCCTTTTATGTTTTTTGTTCACTGATATATCCTAGGATGCAGCACAGCTTGTATTACATAGGCAGAACAGGTATTTAATAAATAACTGTTGAATAAATGAATTCCCCAGAACCTAGGTATTTTTTTAAAGCAGCAAGCGTAATTTTAAAGGTTTGTGGTTTTTCGATTTTTTTTATTAATAGACACACCTGAGATTGCAAAGTGAGTGTTAAGAAAGCACAGCTATCAAATAGTTACCAGTCCAAGAGAGATTTGGATTAATTTTTTTTCCTGCCCTCTTGCAAAAATATACTTGGCTAAAGGCAGCTAAGAATGCAGTCTCTGCAGCTGGACTACCTGGATTCAAATCCAGGCTCAGATAACACTTCCTTAGTTGTGTGACCTTGGGCAAATTCCTTAACCTCTTCGTCAGTTTCCTCATCTGTAAAAAGAAAATGACCATACCTTCTTCAAAGAATTTTTGAAAAAAACTAAATGAATTAATACAGGCAGTACATTTAATACAATGTTTGATACACAGTAAAGAATAAATTTTAATTACCTTAATATCAACGTAAGGAAAAAAAGTAAGTCATGGAACTCTTCCTGTTTGGATTACGGAAAATGTGTAAATAGTATTTTTATTTTTAAATAGCTGTGTATGTTTTGAGTCTTCTACTAGCTGTGTTTACAGAAGTAAAGAAGACGACTCATGATCTAAAAGCAGATGAGATACTTTCCTAAAACTAACTTTTAAAATGTGGTTTACTCAAAAGCTAAGAAGTTCCCTGAATACAACCAAACATCTCCAGGGACAGAGAAGCAGGGGTGGGGGTCTGGGGACCATGGTTTCAGCGGACATCTAGGTCAATTAGTATAACAAAGTTTATTAAGAAAATGTTCCGCATCCCACTTTGTGAGTGACATCTGGGGTCTTAAAAGCTAGTGAGTGGCCATCTAAGAAGCATCAATCAGTCCCAACCCACCTGGAGCAAAGAGTGAAGAACACCAAAAACACAAGGAAAATATTAGCCCAAGAGACAGAAAGGGCCACATAAACCAGAGACTCCATCAGCCTAAGACCAGAAGAACTAGGTGGTGCCAAGCTACCACAAATGACCACTCTGACAGGTAACACAACAGAAAGTCCCTGACGAAGAAGGAAAAAAAGTGGTGTGCAGAACTTAAATTCACAAAAAAGCACCAGACTTAATGGTCTGACTGAGAATGGAGGGACCCTGGAAGACACAGCCCCCGGACTCTCCTTTAGCCCAGAACTAAAACTATTCCAGAAGCCAACTCTTCAGACAAAGATTAGACTGGACTATAAGACATAAAATGATACTCATGGAGAGTGTGCTCTTAGCTCAAGTAGATACATGAGACTAAATGGGCAGCTCCTGTCCAGAGGCGAAGCAAGATAAGAAGGCAGACCAGGAGCTGGCTGAATGGACACGGGAAATCTAGTGTGGAAAGGAGGAGTGTGCTATCACATTGAAGGGAGAGCAACGAGGGTCACGTAACAATATCTATAAATTTTTGTATGAGAAACTAACTTGAGCTGTAAACTTTCACTTAAAGCACAATAAAAAAAAGAAAACCTTAAATTAAAAAAGTGGTTTACTTCATAAGAGTCACCAAAACAAGGTTTCAGACCCCATCCCTGAATCATTCCTTCAGTAGTCACATTTTCTCAAGTAAGTCAAAATTGAAAACTAGAAAAACGAATGCTGTTTACCTTGAGCTTTATTATGCAGGATCAAGCAGTCAAATGAAGTCTTTGAGATACTGTAAAATTCTTTCTGGAGACAATGTTCTGCTATTAAATTCTAAATTCAAATTCCTAGCAAAGATAAGAAAATCAGTTTGATTTATTGTTAATAAATAGCCACTGTCACAAAGCATCATACTGGGCACTGCAATAAGCTCTAATAAAGGCACTTATTACTTAACAGAACGGGAAACAGATTTAGGAAATAGTACATATAACCATTAAAGCTTAAAAACTCAATCTTTTTTTTTTTTAATCACATTACAGCTGTGTACTGTGAAACTGATAGCACCTTAACTTGTTAAATACTTGAATTCTAATTTCAGCAAGGTAAGCATCTGAAAAACAGAAGATACCCTGTGATCCTATCAGAAAATTCCTAAGTGGATAAACAATGTCATCTAGGTATATAAAAATCTATCATATAATCTGGAGTTAGTATTCATAATGCTGTAATTTATAATTTATCTAAAACACGAAAGTTTATTTTAACACTTCACTACTTATTCTCTTGATATTTCTTTTCCTGCAGTTTAGTATCATCTGAAACTGATTTTTAAAATTCATACAACAGTAACTTGAAACTCTGTGCCTAAAGCATTGTGACGTACAGACATTTAAATAAACGAGCAGCAAATAAAGCGAATATTTATTGGATACCAATATGCCTTCTAAATTAGTTTACCATTATTGAAAAATAAATTTAAATTTTCCACAAAATATTAACTAAATATCAATACTGAAGGAGTCTTGGTGGCACAGTGGTTAAAGCGCTCTGCTGCCAACTGAAAGGTCAGTGGTTTGAACCCATCAGCCACTCTGCAGCAGAAAGATGTGGCAGTCAGCTTCCATAAAGACTTACAGCCTTGGAAATCCTATGGAGCAGTTCTACTCTGTCCTACAGGGTCGCCGCGAGTCAGAATCAACCAGACAGCACACAACATCAATACTGACAAGATTAGCCTTGTGACTAACAGTCAGTGGTTTTCAATTATGTTGGTCAAAAAACACTAGGGGAGCAGAAATTGAAGAATACAAGATTGATTATGTGCGTGCACTCAAGGAATTTATAAGCCATCTTAAATGAATAAAAATACACATTAATATGAAAATCTATGAATCTTGCAAAGTAACCAATCCAACAAAAAACGCACTTACGATTGGAAAGCCAATGTGTAAGAAACAGTAAGATTAAACTGGTCAATCAAGAAAGGTGTTCCCTAAAAACCATGGCCCTATAGCTGGGGAGATTAAGAGATCTGAGGCTAGGGAGGAGTAACAGGGGCCTAGCAATTAAAAGAAATATACTAAAAAATAGGAAAAAAAGAAAAAGAAAAAACAGGAAAGACCAGGTTGGCTTGGGTGAAAATACAAGAGGCATTCTAAAGTGTATTCTTGTTTAGTTTAAAAAATACCAAAATCTAAAGGAACAGAGAAAAGACTCTAACCTTTAAAATTGGTGTGTTGTTAATGAAATTTCATTCTGAGCTAGAAGCCCAATTCTACTGAATCACTGCTGGAAGTGGTACAAAGCTCGTTTTACCTCATATGCCCCTAAAACAATTACAACAGGTTAACTTTAATTTCTATATATCCACAGAAGAGCCAACTGCCAAATTCCTCTTTACTCCCAAGTCATGATTTCTTGAAGTTCCAAGGAAATACACGCTAGAAATAGCAAACTGAGGGAGGAGGGGCTATAGGCTGTTACACTTGTAGATATATAGGTAGTTCCCCAGTTATGAGAAACTGCACTTACAATCCTCTTTTTTAAAATAACCTAATCATTAGTAGCATGTACTAAATACATACCATGTTGAAAAACATCTGTTAAGTTATATGTAATGTTTCCAACCCCCAAAGACAAATAAAGATTGGATTTATAAAAATACTTATAATAAAAGGCAGTAATAATGAAAACCAAAAAAAAAAGGCCAGGGGGGATTCGACTTGCTTCAGAACCAACATCCGACAGTCGTTGGAATGGAACCCCATCATAAGTTGGGGACTACTTGTATATTCCTATTTACAATCTATATATGTATTCTATTCAAATAACCACACCAAGAGCTCAAATCATTGTACATAAAATGTGACACGGTCATTTTCAAAGACTTTAAACTCAGCCAGTTTAAAGAAAAAATCGGAAGTACAAAGCACCATACTAGGTATTATGGAAGACAGGACTATATGTAAGAGGTCCCTGCCCTCCAGAAACAAACTAGAGAGGAAACAGAGATCTGCCAACAAATCATAGTAAACATCTAAATACCAGCCATGTGCCAAGAATTGTGCTAGGTGACTTTAAATAGAACCATCTCATTTAATCCTCATAATCTCATCAGCTACATATTAACCACCAAACCTTGTTGCCATCAAGTCCATTCGGACCGGACTCACAGGGACCATACAGGACATAGCAGAACTGCTCTATAGGGTTTCCAAGGCTGTAATCTTTACAGAAGCAGATTGCCACATCCTTCTCCTGTAGGTTCAAACTACCAATCTTTCGGTTTGAGAGCTTAACCACTGCATCACCAGGGCTCCTTAGATATTAACACCATGTTTCAAACGAAGAGACCACTAAGCTTTCAGAATCCGTTTAATTTACTAAGTGCCTATTACATGCCAGGTACTACTCCAGTGGTGGAAATACAGCATTTAAGTGGGACATTAAATTCCCTACTCTCGTGGAGCTTACATTCTTTTAAGGGGAGAAGGGAAAACATCATACAGTAACAAGTATTTCGATTGGAAGGGAGGGAACACATGGTGGGGAGGGAGACTACTTAGGCTAAAAGACACTGCAAAGACGGGTGCAGGGAGGGGGTTTTAGTAAGAGACACAAACTTAATAAATTCAGGGCAGAAAGACAGTAAGATTAAGTCACTATGATCACAGAGGAGCGGGTATGACATAAGGTGGAAGAGGAAGGAAATGCCCAAGTAAGGAGTCTGGATTTTATTCTAACTATAATGGGAACGCCCCTGGAGGGTTTGATTAGGGAATTGCACCACATGATTTACTTTTTAAGATGGCTGCTATGTTTAGGATGGACAACACGGGGAGAAGAGCAAGCAGGTAAACTAATTAATTAATAGATTGACATTAAATATAACGGTTGCCTGAATAAGGTGACAGCAATAAAAATGGAAAAAACGAGACAAACCCAGGATCTGATTTTGAAGTAGTCACAGGACTTGCTCACAGATAGTTGAGGTTGTGGAAGAGAGAGAATTGGGGGGGGGGGGGGGGGGGGATTAAGGGTGCTTCCTAAATTTTAAGTTTTGGGTTCAAGCATCTGGCTGCACGGTGAGCGAAGTTTTATTGAGTTGGCGAAATCTAGAAGCAGCACAAGTTTGGGGGAGAAACCAAGAGATGTGCTTGATCTTTTAGGCTGCTTGTGGTCGCACAGAGTAAACGGTTGAATCAGAATTTGACTGAGAGCTCCTCACTCCGAATCATGTACTTTCTCCAATACCCTATCAGATGCATGATGTGGCCATAACACAAATACAGAATTCAAAATGCCAATTCAATCTTCCCTTATTACAACCAAGATCACTTCCTTAGATTCCACTTGTAAGGAGAGATAACATACTGTCTGATGCATCTTTATCCAACTGATTCACTAACCAGTAAGGAATATAGAAAGATAAAATAGATGAGACTTTTATTACTATTATTAAAGAACATTCTTAAATATCTTAACATCTTTTACAAAATAATATGTAACAACCACCTAGAACACGAGTGATGCTAGAAGCAAAGAAAACTGGGCTCAACAAAATACTTAAGATGAAGCCTCAAAAAATGGATTCTTTAAGCTACCATTTCAAGCATACTTAAGCCAAGTCTTCATTTTAACAAGATTCAGGGAGTCTGGGCTCCAGGTTTTTGTGAACAAATTACTGCTATTCACAGTTTAAATAAGCCTAAAGACAATATCCTAAGATCATCACTCCAGTAAAGTAAGTTCAAATCCAGGCTCAACTAGTAACTAGTTGTCCAATATTGGACAGGTTACCTTAATCTCTTTCAGCTTCACATTTTCTCAGGTGTAAAATAAGGCTAATAATGCTACTTATACCTCCCAAGTTTAAGGTTTAATAAACCAATGAATATAAATAGCTTAGTTTAAAATTTGGCACAATACAATCAACACTCAACAAATGTTACTGCTGAACTTTGTGACAGTCTTTTTGGAGGCTAGCCATTATGTCTGCGCCAAATGGTTCTTTATGTCAGGCTGCAAAAATACCAGTATACAAAAATACTTACTACTTTTGTTATAGCATTAATCAGCATATACAAAAATCTTGCAAGAAATTCTTAATAATAATGTATGGAATTTTTCTTTAAAATACTCCAGAAAAAAAAAATAGGCAAATAAGATTAAACAAAATTGGTAAAGCTTATTAAACCTAGATGATAATAACATATAAGTTCACTAAACTCTAAACTTTTGTGTTTGCAATTTTTCATAATTGAAAGTTAAAAAAATAAAAGATAAGCTTAGTCATAAATTTTTAGCTCTTAGTTTAGCTTCTTGCCACTCTGCTAAATGGTGCACTGAACTGAGAATCAGAACACCTACCATCCCTGGTTCGTGTGGCCTTAAGCAAGTTTTTTACTCTTTTGCCCTCCATCTAGAAAATGGAGAAATTCCTACTTGTATTTCACAGCATTATTTTATTTTTAGGGTCAAGTAAAATTAAAATATTTGAAAACTCCAGAACATTACACAAATGTAGACCAGTATTATTACTTTAACGTCTGTAGATTGTTTTTCAGACTTGGGGATAGTCAAATAAAATATTAAATGCTTAAGACTCTGAAGTAACACTAATGACCATTTAAAAAGTTGGATGTGAAAAATGAACAAATTCATATCCTACAAACATAGCCTAAACATTTACACTTAATACCTAGAGAGATGTTGGTCTTCTTGAGTCCCTTACCTACTTCTTTGTTAATTAATGAATCACTGTGAATGACACAGGAGGATTCCAGCTAGTGTTCAAATAACGACTTTCAATGTAATTTGCGGAAATTTGGAATCCGAAGCTCTATGCAAAACTAAAAAGATTTTCTCCCTTTCTACAAGTCTTCTCATACAGTCAATCTAGTACAGTTTGCTGCTCATATAGGTCATTCAATAAATTCAACTAGACCCGAGCCTACAAAGTGATAAGTACTTTTTATAGGTCTGTCTCCAAGTCAAATACTAATGTGCTTCTAAGTCAAGAAACGCCTCTAGTCTCCTTTGCCATCATTTTCTTCATTTTCAGAATTAAGGTGGATTCCAGTGTTCACCACAATGTATTGGTGAAAGTGGGATATCCTTAAAATGCTACCAGCCGTAAGTGGGAAAGTTTAGGCTGTTCACACGAGTTATTTTAGACATAAAATCCCTCTCATCAATTTTAATCCTGAACTGGCTAGGGTCACAAAAACACGCAAAAAAACTTGTAGCAGTTTTTTCTATGTAAATGTTCTTTACTGTCTAAACACTACCCCAACCATTCCAACTAGAATGAGGAACAAGAAATTTTTATTTTGCTTTTTAATATCAAAAAAGTTTGTCTTTTTTTTAAAAACCACGACTGCAGTAGAACACAAGTCCTACTTCAGTTTTAGTCACAACTGCTTTCAATTTTTTCAATCCAAAAACGCTAAAACCCCAAAAACTTGACATGAAAAGTAGTCGCCGGTGTTGCTGCTAGATTCTGAAGAGATGAATCTTTTTGGGGTTTTTTTTTTTTTTTTGTAAGTAAAGTCAACTTACAAATTGAAAGCAAAGTCTCTAACCTTAACTCACCACTCCTACCATTTATCCCACCAGATGCCAACCAATCATGGCTGCAACGTATCGAATAGGATGTAATGGGATGAAATCACATGCCGAGAGAACGTGGCTTCGTTGGTACTAACGACTGCCCTCTCGGCCGGGTGTGGCAGGGTCATACTTAGATCCATCTGCTGAGACTCTCCCTCTCCCACTAGGAAAAAGCAACTAGACATCAACTCCTAGACGTAAAAGTACACGTTCCCTTCTGAACAGCGTAGGTTGCCAGAGACCTGAGATTAACCCCAGAGAAAACTCTCCCGCAACACCGAGGGACCGAGGCGGGGTGCCGGGGTCAGTTACGAGGGGCAGCAGGACAGGTTCCTGAGACGCGTAATAACAAAAAATGCGGCGTAAACCGACAGGCATCCTGGAGCCGGGGGAAAAGATACTGAGGTACCACGCGAAAAAGGGTCGACCTACCCTATGCACTATGGGGCAGGAAACAGTGATTTTGTCAAAGCCCCAAACCAGCCGAGAAGAAAAGTGGCGATCCCAGCCAATGAGAAGACGACACAAGTTGCACCGCCGGCGGCCTCGGGAGCCGTAGGCGGAGAAGACAGAAAGCAGCTCGGGCGCGTGCGCGGGGGAGCGTTTGGTAGGGCGCGCGCGGGGGTCCGAGCCGACAAAATGGGGGAAGGATTGGAAAGGAGACGCGCACGCGCACGAGAGGGCCGTGCGGTCTCGATGTCTCGAGCTAGGTGCGCGGGCGCGCGCGCGCACCATTCGAACTGCTCCCCTACCCCCACCACCTTTTAGGGCCTGTAGTGCTTCGGAATCCTGACGAAAGCTGACACGAAAGGGCATAAATAACAGCACAACGCGTCCTGAGTTATCCTATCGTCGCCAACCCGTCACCACACAAAAGAGTCAACAAATATTCACCCGTCCTCGGTATTCACTACCATTTTAGTCATTTGATTGCCGCGCAAGGCCTACCTGATACGCCAAAGCACGGTTCCCGGGACTTAACCTCCGTTGTAACTACACAGCGGCCATTTCCCGACTCAAGAACGGGAGGAAAACCATAGAGGTACCTTCGACGCGATACCTCGTCTCCGTCACTTCCGGCTTTGGGCGTGGCCTCCGGTGCCGCTAAATATCTGGGCAAGCCCCGCCCCCCCCTCCCGCCCTGGACTGGCTCCCCGGCCAGTATTAAGATGTTGCCTAAGGCAATCTGGGAAGTCTCGTAGCTGGTCTCGCGCGAAAATCTGGCGGTTCCGCCCTCCGGCCCGTGGCGGTAGCATCTGCCTGTGGGGGCGGTAGGCGGTGGTGTGGTGTGTTCTCCTAGGCCTTGGTGCCGAAATGGCATTGGCTGTCGTGTGTGCCTCGCTTTGGGAGACATTCTGGATTTCACTGTCGCCCTCCAGTTTCTGCTGTCATTAGCTCTTATGATCCATTTTTTCCGTTGGGCCAAGTCAGGTGTACTGCGAGTCAGGCCCGATCAAAACCTGTTCCTCACTCAGGAAAATTCCTCACTCAGGAAAAGACCGGGAGGGAGGCAAGAGGTGAAGGTGACTGTAAGCCCTGGTCTCCCTCCGCGGGGAAGCGTTGAGTTTGTTATTCTTGGACGCCTAACTGAAGACTAAGATACATCACTTTTGCTTTATTATAAAATGTACCAAACGCATTGCGAGAATAGAAAATGGCCACGATCTTAATCCTTTTCCTAAGTGGCGTCTGATGAACTCGACTACGCCTAATAAAGAGTTAAGCCGCAGTACAGCGAATTTGCTTAGGCTGTCTAGGTGGTTTGCGTTGTCATAGGATGCTTTTTTTTTCGTTGCGCCGCTGTTAAAACGTTATCACTTAGGCATGTCGGAGGGTTAGCTTTCCCATAAAAATGAAGAGCGCGAAGCAGTTAAGCTTTCAGCCCGTAATTTGTGCCGGTTGAGGAACACAACCCAACACCACTTGGCCTGCCATAATTATAAATCAGATTATAAATAGGCAAGCCACATTTGATTTGGATTGAATTTCAGTTAAGAGCCGTTGCGCATTTTCTACTAATACGTCTTTGAACTGTACTTTTTTCCTCAGGGTCTAATACCCTTATTACTTTGATAAGGGACATTAACTACCTTAAAGGATTTCAAAGTTATAATTAGCAACCAGTCCTGTGTCGGTCAGTTAGTTAAATCCACCGTTGGGCCCGATGTGAATTTAACACTGCTTAGTGCCTTCTCTCCTCACAGTCCAGTTTACCCGCTTAATTAGAAAAAGTACCTCATTTTTTATTTTCGTAGGATGAATCCTTGCTTTTCTTTTGCTGTGCAGTCTCCACCTCAGAATGTAGTAGCAGGAATCTGCCTGTTTTGTTCATTAATACATCCCAAACATCTAGTAGGAAGGAGCTCAATAAATATTTGTTGAATGACTTAACTATATTAAAAGAAATTAATCATTGGCCGCTCAATACAACTGCAGTATTTCTGCTGGTATGGGGTGAGGGGAGACCCCTTAATACTAACAGCCCTTATCCATTTATTCAAAATACACCAAAATCTGACTGGAGTGTTTCCCAGCTTAGGATATTATCTTAAGCCTTCTCTGCAATTCAATTGCAAATATATTGAAAACAAGTCATCTTTGTATGTGATCCAATGAAGCTGATTGTGATTTTAAATAACCTGAGGTAGTAACAAAAGAGACACAGTGGATCAAACCCTTTAATAAATGATTGGTCTGGACCAACCATCCAGACTTTTCTTGAACTAGGGCCATTTGATATACGATACTTGCTTTTATCAACCTTCAAAATTCGAGGTCATTTAATTTAGATCATGTTTTATGTCTCTAATAGTACACTCATTGCATTGCCTTACTTTATTTTCACACCATGAAGTTCCACCATTACAGCTTCATTTCTTGTAATAAAACATGTTTCCTATTAAAATAGAAATAATGTTGAAAAGAACATAAAAAAGAAATCTCAGTTCATGTAACAAATGGGCAATGGATAAAAATCTAAAATTATCCTAAAAAGATATAAATGGTAAACAAATGACCTACATTAGTAATAGGGTAAATACACACAAAAGCAATGCTTGAAGAGTATCTTACACCTAATACATGACTAAACTTATTTTAACTTATAGGTCATTGACAATTTCCAGTCAACAGCAGAAAAATGGGGCCAACAGGGGTTCCCTAACTAGACAGTTGCTGCAATTCTGCCACCTGGCCTCTCTTGGTTCCTATCCTTCCCTAGGCTTTGCTTTGATTCTTTGAGCTAGCTGGTACCTTTCCGGTAAATTTCTTTTCTGGGTAAGTTAGCCAGACTTGGTTTCTGTTGCTTGCACACAAGGACCCTAATTCCATGGCACAGTTTTAAGCAGAGGCAGTTCCTATTTTTGAGAACAGTTTTTCCAAATGGTCTGGCATTTTTGCAGATCTGTACCAATGGAACAAGTGTTTTCTCTTGCCTAACCAATTTCATTTCCTACTGTTGAACACAAGCTAACTTCCCCCCTTTCTGTATCCACTTCTGTAGTGTCTTTAATTTTCTTTTTCAAAGTTTAAGATTACCCAAATTATTCAAGAAATATTTGTTGTAGTGTTGTTTCTTAGTATTCATCTTTCCATTTTGAAAAAAAAAATGTGACTGTAACCATTGTTTCTAAGTAAATCCTACCAAGATTAATGTACATCTTTCTCAGATTATCGCAACAAATGGAACCTGTAATACTTTCAAAGTTTTCCTAAGAAATCTTTGTCCCAAAATTGTGTCAGCTTACTGTTTAATGTAACTATTAAAGGAGAGGAAATCTCAACTAAAATGAGAACAAAACGTGCAACATGTTGTATTTGTAAAATTATTTTTAAAATATTTTTTAGGCTTAGGATGATGTTGTCTTCCTCCACAGAGGTTGTATATTTGATTCTGCCAGACATAAGGAACCTGAGGTCACCAAGGACTGAAATGATTCAAAGTAGAGCTGAAGTCCCTAAGAGGGTTTCTCTAATTTTAGGTCACCCTTCTTCCCAGCCCAAAAGGAGAGGCTTCACTAGTGTCTCCTACCTCCTTGACAAGCCCTGAACTTCAGTTCCTGCAAGTCTAGCTTTATAAGGCTGGAAGAAGCACCTCTCCATCTTTCAGCTGTCCCTCTCAAATCAGTAAATACAGCTAGGGGAAAAGAGGCTTCAAAGACTGCCTCTCCTTTCTCCCTGGGTCTCTGTCCTTTCCAGAATCATGGCCTAGTAATTCTTCAGTCCCTTACTAGCTCACTGATTTTTTAAGTAGATGTTTGAAACAAAGTTACCCAAATTATATAAACCACCATTACGAGAAATAAAATCCTCCTCTATGAACTTTAATAAGCCACTTCAAATGCTCTTTAAAATGAGATGTTTATTTTTATTGTGTCATTTATCATTCTGTATTATAATTATTCACTTTTAAAAACACATTATCCCACTAGATTGTGATTTTCTTGAAGGAAAGATAATTGTATTTTTTTTCATCTCCAGTGCTTAGCATATACTATAAACTTGTTTTGAAACCACAAATTTGTTTCAATGTAAGTGACATATTAGGGAACAATTTGAGCATAACACAAATTTCACGTTTGCTTATGCACAGTTTTGTCTGTAAGAAACACTAGGTGAATGCAGTAACTGTACCCAGCTGAACCAAGCTGGGGAAAAAGACTTGAACACACAAACACCTCAAACATCTGCACATCCCACACCCATCTACATCTGGTGTTACAACTTTCCTTCCGATTTCAGATAACTCTCCTTCTACCACTTTACAATAACACATATGCTATAACCCTTCTGAGGCCCACTTCCACAAGTAAACTACAGGTATTTTTAGGGCAAAGTACTATATTTATTGTATTCATGTATTTCTTAACCATTTAACATGTGTAAAACTCTGCTACCATTTTTATTGGGTCCCAATTTTTTTTTTTTTTAGTGTGTCACTGATGAATGTTTTAGCATTATGCCCCATCCCTATTTTTCCCATAAGCCCTCTGGTTTTATTATGTGAGTTTTGTATAGCATGGTGGTTTTCATGAATATGTATGTTGCATAATAGCAGAAGTGACTGTATAACATTCAATTTATAGTCTTAATTTTAACAATAAGGAAATTAAGTTTGGAGAGGTAGAATATCTTGCCAGAAGTAACGTGGCTGATAAGTGGGGAGCTAAGATTATGCCAAAGCTCTGTCTAAAGACCACCTTTTTTCCACAACAGTATTTCCCCACTGTCTTAGTTATCTAGTGCTGCTGTAACAGAAATACCGCAAGTGGATGGCATTAAGAAACAGAAATTTATTCTCTCACTGTCCAGGAGGCTAGAAACCCAAATTCACAGCACCAGCTTCAGGGGAAAGCTTTCTCTCTCTGTCGGCTCTAGGGGAAGGTCCTTATCACCAATCTTCCTCCGGTCTAGGAGCTTCTAGTGCAGGGACCCCAGGTCCACAGGGCACGCTCACTCCCAGCATTTCCTTCTTGGTGTTATGAGGTCCCGCTCCTCTCTGCTTGATTTTCTCTTTTATATCCTCAAAAGAGATTGACTTAAAATACAGCCTAATCCTATAGATTGAGTCCTGTCTCATTAACATAATTGCCTCTAATCCTGTCCCATTAACATCATAGAAGTTAAGATTTACAACTCATAGGATAATCACATCAGATCACAAAATGGTGGACAACCACACAATACTGGGAATCATGACCTAACCAAGTTGACACATTTTTAGGGGACACAATTCAATCTATAACACCCACATAAACACTTACAATAGAGTTAGATCAAATAGATCAACCTGACCTCAAGTGTTGTTCTTGTTATATGGAACTTGGTTAATAGTTCCTGTATGTCTTATTCTAGGTAATAGATTATATATTCTAGCATATGCAGACATAGATATACGTTAATTTATTTATTTATCTGAACAATGGTTTATTGCCATTAAGTAAATCTAAAAAGTTCACACTCTCCCAGTATTTATTAATGGTCTTGCTAGATGAACGCTGCATGATACAATTCTATGTGACGTAAGTATTAATATTTTCTTTTATTTCAAATTTACATTTTCATTTATGCAATTAAGAAATAAAAACAAAAAACAAACCTGTTGCCATTGAGTTAATTCCAACTACTCATAGCAACCCTATAGGACAGAGTAGAATTGCCACAAAGAGTTTCCAAGGATCAGCTGGTGGATTAGAACTGCCGACCTTTTGGTTAGCAACTGTCATGGATTGAATTGTGTCCCCCAAAAACATAAGTATCAATTTGGCTAGGCCATGATTCCCAGAACTGTGTGATTGTCAACCATTTTGTCATCTGATATGATTTTCCTACATGTTGCAAATCCTACCTCTATAATGTCAATGAGGTGAGACAGGCGGCAGTTATGCTAATGAGGCAGGACTCAATCTACAAGATTGGATTGTGTCTTGAGCCAATCTCGTTTGAGATATAAAAGAGAGAAATGAGCAGAGAGACAGGGGGACCTCTACCACCAAGAAAGCAGCACCAGGAGCAGAGCACATCCTTTCGACCGGAGGTTCCTGCATTGAGAAGTTCCCAGATCAAGGGAAGATTGATGACAAGGATCTTCCTCTACAGCCAACAGAGAGAGAAAGACTTCCCTGCAGCTAATCCCTACATTTGGACTTGTAGCCTACTAGACTGTGAGAAAATAAATTTTTCTTTGTTAAAGCCATCCACTTGTAGTGTTACTGTTATAGCGGCACTAGATGACTAAGACAGCAGCTGAGCTCTTAACCACTGTGCCACCAGGGCTCTGATTGAGACATAAGTAATAATACTTCTCTGCCCTACCATGCTTCTCAGCAATGTTACTGTTGGGGATTACCCAGCTATAGAGCTTACCTAAACCACTCACTGCATATACTTAAAGCAAAGTAGTTCCCAGATCTTAGTCACAATTGTGTACTGCACAAGAGTATGCAAAAAATATACATGTTAAATGAAAACATGGGAGCGTTTCGGGCCAGTACATTTGTTAGCATTGTGAGAAAAAGGAAAAGCATACATGGGAGTAACAAAATGAGCAGAAATTGTCAATACGTACAGCTCCAAGGCTATATGGTATGATATCCTCATTAGATCCTACACAGCTAAAGAACGGACTTAGGGTACACAACAGGAAATGGAATGTTTAAAGGACTGTAAAAATTAGGCACTAAAGGTATGGTATATACAATAAGGTGAGAGGTGTGGCAGAGAAAGCCAAATTAGATAATCTAATCTGTCTGAGAGGGTAGATGAGTTATAAATATAAATTACCTGCATGAGGCACATGACCTCCAACTTTCCAGAGATAAACAATTGTGTTACTGTCAAAAAGATGATAGAATTTTTGAAAAGAAGATAAAATCAGGTAGATAAATCGTGGAGACATATTTCAATCTGATATTTTGCACAGTTTTCATCAAGACAGAAAATAAATCACCAGTGCCACACCTGAACCCTCAGTGCTCCTCAAAGCATTTAGTCATGCTTTGCCTGTGATAAAAGCTTGAATCTTGCCTCATGAAATTACAATACATGGGAGAGAAATAATTCTTAGTCTGAATTTTAAGGTTACTGGGAGTCTTGAGATTAACCAGGTCATGAGCCAAATTCTAGCCATCTTTGCAAATGGCTTGTCCTTTCCTATATGTTATAGAATCTTATTAAAAAAAAAAAAAAAACAGTTGCTGTCAAGTCAACTCCAACTCATGGTGACCCCATGTGTGTCAGAGTAGAACTATGTCCATGGGGTTTTCAGTGGTTGATTTTTTGGAAGTAGATCTCCAGACCTTTCTTCTGAGGTGCCTCTGAGCAGACTCAAACCTCCAATCTTTCCATTAATGGCCAAGGGTGTTAAC
This sequence comes from Dugong dugon, assembly GCA_030035585.1. Lineage (NCBI taxonomy): Eukaryota > Metazoa > Chordata > Mammalia > Sirenia > Dugongidae > Dugong > Dugong dugon. Next base: position 159,008,420 of record CM057464.1, read on the forward strand.
CGTTTACACCACCTAGTGACTCCATAGGCTCTTATACAGGGTCATCATGATTTTACCTTGGGTTACTCATTAGGTGTTGTTATGGATTGAATTGTGGCCCCCAAAAATATGTGTTGTAAATCCTAACCTCTATGCCTGTGGTTATAATCCTATTGGGAATGAGTTGTCTTTATCATGTTAATGAGGCAAAATTAGTATATGGTGTGTTTTGAGTCCATTACTTACAAAATAAAAATGAGCAGATTAAAGTAAGGAGAGACAGGGCAAGAGAGATGCCAAGCACATGAAGACTGCCCAGAAGCAGAAGCTGAAGAGACAAGGAGCTTCCCCCAGAGCTGACAGAGAGAGAAATACTTCCCATAGAGCTGGTGCTCTGAATTCAGACTTCTAGCCTCCTAAACTGTGAGAAAATAAATTTCTGTTTGTTAAAGCCACTCATGTGTGGTATTTCTGTTATAGCAGCACTAGATAACTAGAAGCATTATTAGAGAACCAACAGTTTGACTGTCCATTCTGTAGCCATACAAAAAGAAAACTGCATTAGATTTTTCCATGTACAGTGAATTCACTGAAATATTATGTAATGAGTATATATATAATCATTCTGTAATTAATTTCAGTGAAGCAATAGGAACTTTTTTTTAATGAAACGCAAAGGTCTTCCCTTAACTACCTTATGCTATTTCTTATCATTTTAAGACTCATGTCAGAATGTATTTATACAGCACAGTAAAAAAAATTCTACTTTGTTTCATGAAATAATTGTTTATAGCATGTTTTGCCAAATTTAAAAAAAAAAATTTAAGATGCACTAGTATTTTAGTACCATTTCTGCCCATTAAGAGTGTACATCAATTATTGAATGCATTTCAAGGGTCACATAAACCAGAACCTCCATCAGCCTGAGACCAAAAGAACTAGATGGTGCCTGGCTACCACCAATGACCACCCTGTCAGGGAACACAACAGAGAGTCCCTGATGGAGCAGGAGAAAAGTGGGGTGCAGAACTCAAATTCACATAAAAAGACCAGACTTAATGGTCTGACTGAGACTAGAGGAACCCCAGAAGACATGGCCTCCAGACTCTCTGTTAACCCAGAACTGAGACCGTTCCTGAAGCCATCTCTTCAAAGATTAGACTGGACTATAAAACATAAAATAATACTCGTGAGGAGTGTGCTTCTTAGTTCAAGGAGATATACGAGACTAAATGAACAGCTCCTGTCCAGAGGCAGGATGGGAGGGCAGAAAGGGATGGGAGCTGGTTGAATGGACGAAGGAAACCCAGGGTGGAAGGGGGCAGTGTGCTGTCACATTGTGGGGATTGCAACTAGGGTCACATAACAGTATGTGTATAAATTTTTCAATGAGAAGCTAACTTGAGCTGTAAACTTTCACCTAAATCACAATCAAACATAAAAAGAAAAAAAAGACCAGACTTACTGATTTGACAGAGACTGGAGGAATGCCTGAGACTGTGGCACCTGGACACCCTGCTAACTCAGAACCTAAGCCACTCCCAAAGTCCACCTTTCAGCCAAAGATTAGACAGGCCTGTAAAACAAACAATAACACACGTGAGGAATGTGAGGATTGAACTTCTTAGTTCAATCAAGTACACGAGACCCAATGGTCAACACCTGCCCAAAAGCAAAGACGAGAAGGCAGGAAAGGACAGGAAAACTGGACTAATGGACACGGAGAACCCAGGGTGGAAAGGGAAAGTGGGAGATTGCAGACACACTGCGGGGATTGCAACTGATGTACAAAACCATTTGTGTGTAAATTTTTGAATGAAAAACTAATTTGTGCTGTAAACTTTCACCTAAAACACATGTTTAAAAAATGCATTTCAGTGTCAGAGTTGTTAAGATCTGCAAAATTATACATCTTAAAAAATAATGAAATATGGTATTTGATTATAGTATAAAGCTGGTTTAATTTTTAGTGTCTCTATAATAACTGAGGAGCCCTGGTGGTACAGTGTTTAAGTGCTTGGCTGCTAACCAAAAGATCAGCAGTTCTAACCCACCAGCTGCTCCTTGGAAACCCTATGGGGCAGTTCTACTCTGTCCTATTGGGTCGCTATGAGTCTGAATCAACCGGATGGCAATGAGCTCAACGGGTTGATATAATAACCACAGCAATTACAGATAGCACATTCTAATAACAAATTTATCATATGGTTACTTCAATTTACATAAGTTTCTTTGATTTAGAACAAGTTTTTCATGTAAGTTGAAACATAAACGGCCTTCCAATTAATTTATAATTCTTTAATAAATACTATTTTAAAAAAAAAAGTGAAAGAAGCCAACGAGAAACTAGAGGAACTATGGAAACAAACACATAAGTGAGTCCATCTTAAAATAGAGTAACCAGAAAGTTATCGTATCATTCTACACTTGGAAATAGCTAAGAAGAAAACAACAATAAGCAAAAAAGTTACAAATTTACATAATGGATCTTATTAAAATCACTAAGAAAATAGGCCTTTTACACTCTTTAAACTTGGAACTCAAACCACTCCCAGAGGTAACCTTTCAGCCAAATGACAGATTGGCCCATAAAATAAATAACATCACCTGTGAGTACTGCACTCTTCAAAATAATCATCTAGATGAAACCAAATAGTAATCAAAATAATCATCTAGATGAAACCAAATAGTAATCATTTACCCTAGACCAAGATGAGAAGGCAAGGGGGGACAACAAGGAAGCTAGATTAATGGAAACAGAACAACCAAAATGGGAATAATGAGAATGCTGATATATTGTGAAGAATATAACCAATGTTACTGAACAATATGCGTAGAAATTGATAAATGAAAACCTAATTTTCTGTGTAAACTTTCACCAAAAACACAATAAAATTTTTTTTTTTTTAAAATAGGGCTCTTAAGCCAAAGAGACAATTGGAGAAGTTACTTAAAATATTTGAGGAAATACTAGAAAAATGACTAGCTTTCATTTGCTTCTTCAGAAAAAGTGAAAAGGGATCAATTTGAACAGCAAATGGAATTATTCTTGGCATTGAGGATTGGGGACTGGGTTGAGGGGAACAGAGGGAAATGGAAATTACATCTATTAAATACCTACTTACGTGCTACGGTCTGTGAAGGCGTTTCACACACATTTAATAATCACAAGCAATCCTCAAAGAAATGTAATTATCATCTCTGTTTTAGTGATGAGAAAACAATTTTCAGGATTAAAAAATTCATCCAGTGCTAATAAACTGAGGAATCAGGGTTTTAACCCAAAGTTGTTGAACATCTGAGCACATGTTTTTTCTACTAGTTTTTGGCTGAGAATTTGCAACATTAAATTAGGAAACTGTAAACTCCATCCCTTTAGATGTGTTCGTGATTAGGTCAGAAAACACTGCTTTGGGAGTACTCTGTGGGCAGCTATGCTTGAAAGTAAAGAAACAACGAGAAAACCATTCAAATTACTCAGTGCATTTTGTAAAACTATAGCATTGATTCTACCTGTATTTGAGTAGTTGAGGCGCATGATGGTTGAGCCCAAAAGGTCTGCATCGTACCTTGTACCTGAGGAACACTTGCTTGTTTAACGGGTTATTTGGAAAAAAGCCTGTCTGTGAAGGCCAGGTCAGTATTTGTGGGTGTGGATAGAGGCTTTCATCCTGTTTGTTTTACCCCTTGTCCACTTCAGCACCTAACATCTTAATGTAATAGAATGGAGTAATGGTATGAGCATGGCCCTAAAAAGGCAAAGGGTTTATGGCTGCCTAGCTACTAACTTTTCAGGAAAACACTCACTAAACTTCAAAGCCAAAATAATATAGGTTCACAAGTAAAAATTACAAAGAAATAGAATAATAACAAATCTTCCTTGAAAAATTCTATGAATACAAGGTTATTTCTTTTAGTTCATCTGTTAATTAATTCAAGAGAGGATTGCTAAAAATAAAGACCGTTTATCTCATTTTTTAAAACAATTACCTGCATATATGCATAAAACAAGATATGAATAAACCCCAATATGATATGCTGTTTATATTTGGATTTTCATATTATAGATGACATAAAAATTTTTCTTCCTTGTCTATATTTTCTAAAATTTCTGTAATAAATGTTACTTTTATAATATTTTTGAAAAACTTTAAAAAATTAAGATCACTTCAATTTTATTTGAATTGTATAAGATAATGAAGAGCTAAGAATTAAGGAAATTTTTTTTGTATATGGTTCTTACAAATTAGCTGTCCAAACTGTCATTTAACAAAGACAAATAAAAGTTCCATTACTAACTTACATTCTTAATAAGCCTAATTATAATTTTTTACTAGGAGAATATTTGCTTCCAAAGAGAGTCTTCAGAGTTTTGTTCCCTTGTTCCTAGCGTGCCCTATAGTCCTCTTTTAGCTGCGTCAATCTTCCCTTGAGAAATGAAGCGGAGCACAGCAGTTCAGGGAGAAGAGAATATGTTTCAATCGTTTGCTTCCAATTAAAAAGAAACTGCATACTGAGTTCCATCCGAGATGATGGAAGTGCCTAAAAATGGCTTAATCTTTTGCAAGACAACTATTTTCAAATTTCAAATTGTCATATTGTTATCTGGTTACTTAGGTTAAAAGTTAACACCATTGGCTCATTTTTGACTGAATTTTAGAAAAGTTTGTAAAATTATTGACCGGACATTGTTTCTCTAGTGTTTGTTCTATTATTTTTTTTAAAAAATCCATGAAAAAAGCTTAACATTGTACTGTAAATAGATTAATTTCTGCCAACACAGACACATCTAGTAACTTTGCCTAGATGCATTCATTCTCTGTTACATTTCCAAGGAGATATTTCTGGCGATAGCATAATAGATGATCTGTTGGCCCTGGAATGAGATATTCATATCAACTGTTTGGAAATGAATTCATTAGCATGCTTAAAAATCTTTCAGGAGCAGGAGTCACGCAAACATTTATCATTATTGGTCATTTATAATTTATTCATAGGGATCCAGCTGGCAACCATCTGGTACATAAAACTAAAAATTGGAGAAAAAAGTAAAAGTCACTGTAAAAATATATTCTCCATATATCTTTGATACATATTAAAGTTCAGCTCATTGGTTGTGAGTGGAATGTGATGGTCTACAATAGCAGATACATATATGGAATTTTACACGAAGATAAGTTGGAATTTTACTCAAGAGTGTATGCTGAAAGACAAAGGAAGAAAGTAGAAGTAATACAGTAAATAGCTGTCAAATATGCTAGGTAGAGTAGGCTAGGCTGTGGTGACAAATAGACTGCAAAATACATAATGGCTCACATGCAACAGAAACTTTTTTCTCCCTCAGCAGTCCAAGGCAGTTGTATTAGGACAGTGAACATTTCCCCTATGCAGGGATTCAGGGACCTAAACCTCTTCCATCTTGTGGTTTTCTCATTTCTTGGTGCCCATGGATAAAATTCAGGGGTCAGCCAACCTTCAAGGGATCCATGGATAAAATGGAGGGCTGCCAGTGTACTTCTATAACTGTTAACTTTAAACTGAAATGTATTACATCCTTTAATTGTGAAAGTAAGCAAAACACACACACAAACACACACACACACAAGTATTAGCAGTGCTTGTGACTTCATAACAAATAGAAATCACAGGTTTTTTTTTTATCATATTATTGTTGTTGCAGCTCTCTCGAGGAATCGTTTTATACTCGGCACTCTTTAAATTGCAGTTACTAAACCTGCCTCTAGTTCTTGTATTTGATTTTTTTTTTTTTTTTTTTAATGCACACTGTGGTAGGGAGCCTTTAAGATGGTCTCCAGTGATCCCAGCTTCCTGGCATTCATGCCTTTGTGTAATTACCTTCCCTTGAGGGTGGACTAGACTCACTGATTTGCTTTCAATGAATAGAACATGGTAGAAGTGATGGGATATCACTTCAGAGATGAAGTTATAATAACTGAGTGAATTCTGTGCTGTCTTTTGATCATTTGCTCTGGAAGAAGCCAGCCGCCATGTTTTGAGGTTGCTCTGTGGAGAAACCTACATGGCATGGAACTGAAGCCTGCCAACAGCCATTTGAGGGGCTTGAAACCAGATCCTTCCCTATTCGAACGTCTACGTGATTACATCCCTAGTCAATATCTTGATCACAGACTTATTATGAGAGACAGTTGAGCCAGAACCACCCCGCTAAGCTACTTCCAGATTCATGATTCACAGAAACAGTGAGATAATAAGTGTTGTTTTAAGCTGTTAAATTTTGGGATAATTTGTTATATAGCAATAGATAACTAATCCACACATATTATCATACAACTAATTTTCTAAATACTATGATAATTGTATTCAATATAATTGGTTTCTTTCATAATTCTAGTATTTTATTTTGTACATTTTAAAACATGATTCTGAGAAGAAATCTAGAGGCTTCCTCAGCAGGTCAAAGAAATCCCTGGTACAAAAAAGGTTAACACTACCTATGGCCTCATTGTTGCCTTGTATTAGCTGTCAAGAGGGGAAACAACATGTGAAGGCATGCCTATTTTTTATATTCTTGGCCCAGAAGTAGCACATTTCACTTCAGCTCACGTTTTATTGGTGTCAGCTAATCACATGGTCACATCTTGGTGCAGTTGCGGATGGGAAATGTAGTTCCTCAGTAAACAGTCATTTCCGAGTCAATGCTCTATAGAAGGGGGAGGATACATTTTGGTGAATAGTGCCTGAGAAAATGCCCAAAATGTTTTGTGTGTGTGTCAATTGTTTAATGAGAAACTTGTTTGCTCTCTAAACCTTCATCTAAAGTACAATAGAAAAATTAAATACAAAAAAAAAGAAGCAGCAGGAGCTTATCTTAATTTGGAAAAATAGTCTGAAAGTTTAGAGTATTCTTTTCCTTTTTTTGTTGTTTATTGTTGTAGTTCAAGTGAAAGTTTACATTTCAAGTTAGTCTCTCACACAAAAATGTATACATACATTGTTATGTGACCTTAATTGCTCTCCCTATACTGTGACAGCACACTCCTCCTTTCCACCCCTGATTTCCCATATCCATTCAACCAGCTCCTAACCCTCTCTCTCTTCTCATCTCACCTCTGGACAGAAGTTGCCCTCCTAGTCTCAGGTATCCACTTGAGCTAAGAAGCACACTCTTCAGGAGTATCATTTTATGTCCCACAGGCCAGTCCAATCTTTGTCTGAAGAGTTGGCCTCAGGAATTGTTTTAGTTCTGGGTTGACAGAGACTCCAAGGGCCATGCTTTCTGGGTTCCTTCAGTCTCAGTCAGACCATTAAGTCTGGTCTTTTGACTAGAATTTGAGTTCTGCACCCTGTTCTTCTCCTGCTCCATCAGGGATTCTCTGTTGTGTTCCCTGTCAGGGTGGTCACTGGTGGTAGCTGGGCACCATCTAGTTCTTCTGGTCTCGGGCTGATGAAGTCTCTGGTTTATGTGGCCCTTTCTGTCTCTTGGCCTAATACTTTCCTTGTGTCTTTGGTGTTCTTCATTCTCCTTTACTACAGGTGGTTGGGACCAATTGATGCATCTTAGATGGCTGCTCGCAAGCTTTTAAGACCCTAGACACCACTCACCAAAGTAGGATACAGAGCATTTTCTTAATAAACTTTGTTATGTCAATTGACCTAGATGTCCCCTGAAAGCATGATCCCCAAACCCCCGCCCCTGCTACTCTGTCCCTTGAAGTGTTTGACTGTATTCAGGAAACTACTTAGCTTTGGTTTAGTCCAGTTGTGCTGACCTCCCCTGTAGTGTGTGCTGTCCTTCCCTTCACCTAAGATAATTCTTGTCTACTATCTGGTTAGTGGGTGACCCTCCCCATCCCTCTCCACCCTCAAAACCATCAAAGAAGATTTTCTTCTGTGTTTAAACCTTTTCTTGGGTTCTTATAATAGTGGTCTTATACAATATTTGTCCTTCTGTGACTGACTAAATTCACTCAGCATAATGCGCTCCAAATTCCTCCATATTAGAAGATGTTTCACAGCTTCATCTTTGTTCTTTATCGTTGCATAGTATTCCATTGTGTGAATATACCATAATTTGTTTATCCATTCACCCACTGATGGGCACCTGGGTTGTTTTCATTTTTTGCTTTTGTGAACAGTGCTGCAATGAACATGGGTGTGCATATATCTATTTGTGTCATGGCTCTTATTTCTCTAGGATATATTCCAAGCAGTGGGAATGTTAGATCACATGGTACTTCTGTTTCTAGCTTTTTAAGGAAGTGCCAAATTGATTTCCAAAGTGGTTGTACCATTTTACATTCCCACCAACATTGTATAAGTGTTCCAGTCTCTCCACAACCTCTCCAGCATTTATTATTTTGTGTTTTTTAGATTAATGCTAGCCTTGTTAAAAATGTCCAAAATACTGAGAAAAGCAACAAAAATAATATCTGCTAGAACAGAATTTTAAGGTCCATTTGAAAAACAGAGTTAAAATAAAAGAAGCAGATGTTGATGACATAAACAATTGTCTGTTAAGTGATTTTTATTTCCAGTGATAAGACATCTGTGGAACTGAAGATGTGGATGACTAATCTGGGTCCAGCATCTAGATCAGAAAATCAGAAGTCAAATTCTACTTTAGTCTTCCTTAAGAACAAACTTTAGGACTTCTGGTAACATGGCGCTCTAGGCAGAAGCACCACGCTGTCACTCCACAGCAAAGATCCGAAAAACTAAGCTGAACAGAGAAAACAGCAACCCTGAAATCCTAAGCATCAAATGAAGATACAAAGAACTCAGTCAAGCACCAAATGGAATAAGAAACTGTCAGAGAACACACAGCGAGGAGACATACATGGAGAGGTCCCCTATTAGCTAATGCAGCATGGATCCGCCATCTTGGACACCTATCAGAGACAAATGGGGGTACGAGAAAGTAGCTTCAAGGAGCTTCCAGCAAGAGACAGAACAAACGATAAACAGCAATATATGTTTTCCCACCTCCCACCCTTCTTCACCCCCACTCAGCCTCCTCTGCTTCCCGCAGCCACAGTCTCTTGGCCGGGAAGCACCGGCTGCTTGGATTCCACCCGCCCACACTGGCTGAGTCCCTGAGTGCCATTTGTTGGCAGCTGGTATTGCTTTTTTCTGCTTCTTTTGATTTCTTCCTTACCTCTGACCACCTCCCCCTCCTTTCACTCAAATACCTGGCTCTGTGTGCCATCTTTGCTTCTTCCTGAGGGGCTGTGGAGCTCCTTTAGAGTGTGCAACTTCTTCCCAGTCCGTGCTGCCATGCTGGTGGGATCACGGGGCTTTTTTGTTTGTTTGTTTTCAATTGTTAGTTTGTTTTCTTTTTCTTTTCTCGAGTTGGTAGCCTGTTCTTCTCGGGCAGTGCCGTGCGGCTTGGACTACCCCCTCAGCTTGCGCAAACACGCAGAGGGATCCCTGCGGACATTTCTTTCTTCGTGGGTTTTTTTTTTTTTTTTTCTGTTTTTTGGGGACTTTTCTTTTTTTAAAATTTGTTTTGTTTTCTTTTCCCTCCTTTTCCCTTTTTGTCTTTCTTCATTACTCAGTTTCTCATCTCTCTATACCTTCCTTCTCTTCCTGTCCCCTGAATACCTGGTGCTGAATACCTCTACACCTCCTAGACAGGATGTACTTCAACACCTGGGAACTACCTCCCCAGACCTCATAGCCGAATCAGTGGGCTCCCTGGGAACTTTGCTGTTCTTTTTTCTTTCTAATTTTTATTTATTAATTCTTTTCTTTTCTTTCTTCTTCTTCCCCTTTTTGTTTTTCTCCATTTCATAGTCTCTCATCTCTCCACTCCAACAGCAAGATCCCCTAGCACTCTTTTTTGTTTGTTTGTATGTTTTTGGCTCCTGTTCCTCTATCCTCTCTCCCAAACCCATCTTAGCTTCATACATCACAAGCTACCCCTCTCCATCCTGCCTACCTGCACCGTGCGCTTGACATCACACCACCAAGCAGCACAGGCACGGCCTACCGGAACCTGTCCTGCGCTGATTACCGACCCGCTCTGGTGGCTGTAGTAAGTGCCACAAACAATCCATCCCAGAAACTCCTCTTCAGCTAGACCTGCCCTGCTGTACCATATCTGAGCGACTGACCCTGCCAGTTGGAGAAGGAGGCGAAAAGTATCGTGCCCACAGACAAGCAAACAACAAAGAACACACAGCCTGCCCTCTCAGACATAGCCAAATTAAAAAGAAAAAAAGGATGAAACAAACAAATCTACAATCAATAAATGATAAAAATAACTACTGAATGCCCCAAAGACAGCAGACAATAGCAAAACATTTACAAAAACAGGACAGGATGGTTCCAGTAGGTGTCCAAAATAAAACACCAGATGACTTTCCAGTAGAAGAAAAGGCACTGGAACTACCTGATAGGGAATTCAAATCTATAATACTCAGAATTATCCAAGAGTTGAAGCAAAAAGCAGACAAAAATAAGAAAAAAATAGACAAATTCATGGAAAAGGCAGAAAAATTCATGGAAAATACAGACAAAAAAATGGAAGAATTAAGGAAAATAATGCAGGAACAAAATGCCAAAATAAATTCACAACTAGAAATTATACAAAAACAACAATTATAAATCCAAAAGATAAACAACAAGATTTCAGAAATGGACAGTGTCATAGAAGGGCTAAGGAGCAGATTTGAAACAGTGGAAGACAGGATCAGCAGAATTGAAGACAAACACTTGGATACAACTCTGTTTGAGGAAAAATCATAAAAAAGAATGCAGAAAAATGAAGAGACCCTGAGAATTATGTGGGATACAATCAAAAGCAAAAATTTGCAAGTGATCGGAGTTCCAGAACATGGGAAGAAAACAGAAGACACAGAGAGGATCATTGAAGAATTGCTGACAGAAAACTTCCCCAATATCATGAAAGATGAAAAGCTGACCATCAAGAAGCTGAGCGAACCCCATATGGGATACAGCCAAAAAGAAAATCACCAAGGCATATCATAATCACACTCGCTAAAACCAAAAACAAACAAAGAATCCTGCGGGCAGCTCAAGAAAAACAAGAAGTCACAAGACGAGAAACAGTAAGACTAAGCTCAGATTATTCAGCAGAAACCATGCAGGCAAGAAGACAATGGGATGACATATATAAAACCTTGAAAGAAAACAATTGTCAGCCAAGAATAATACATCCTGCAAAACTCTCATTCAAATATGATGGTGAAATTAGGTCATTTCCAGATAAACAGAACTTAAGGGACTATGAAAAAACCAAACTAAACTTACGAGACTTATTAAAGGAAGTCCTTCTCAACATGAGAACAAACAATATCAGACCACAGGCTGAATATAGGACACAGGATTGCACTAGTCAGATACCAACCCAGGAAATGAACTCTTAAGGACTATGCAAAACCAAAAGAATTACAAAAGGGAACCAGAGAGGTTAATCTGTAAATGACAACAGCATCAGAACAATAAAAGGGGGAATAAACAGTGTAGATATAGAACCTTCTAATGGAGAGGAAGTCAAGCGATACCAAGTAATAATAGACTGGTTCAAATCTAGGAAGATAAGGGTAAATTTCACGATAACCACAAAGAAAGTTAACAAACCTACTCATCAAAATAAAGAAGAAAAACATAAAGTCTCAGTAAAATCAAAACCTACAAAAACAAAAAAAAAATGAAAAAAATCCACAAACAGAAGGAACTCAGCACAGGAAAGCAAGAGGAACAAAACTGGAGGACATTATGCTGAGTGAAATAAGTCTATCACAAAAGGACAAATATTGTATGAGACCTCTACTGTATAACCCATGTAAAAGTTTGCACACAAAAAGAAACAATCTTTGTTGGTTATGAAGGGTGGGAGGAGTTGGGGGGGAACTAAATAGATAAGTGGTAACTTTGGTGAAGGGTAAGACAGTACGCATTACTGGGGAAGCCAGCACAACTTGTACAAGGAAAGGTCATGGAAGCTCCATAGACACTTCCAAACTCCCTGAGGGACTGAATTGCTGGGTAGAGGGCTGTGGGGACCACGGTCTCAGGGAACATCTAGCATAATTGACATAACACAGTTTATAAAGACAATGTTCTACGTCTACGGTGGTGAGTAGCATCTGGGGTCTTAAAAGCCTGTGAGCAGCCATCTAAGGTACTCCGCTGGTCTCACGCCTTTGGGAGCAAGGGAGAATGAAGAGAACAGGATACAAGGAAAAGATTAGTCCAAAAGACTAATGGACCACAGCTACCATGGCCTCCACCAGACTTGAGTCCAGTACAGTTAGATGGTGCCTGGTACCACCACTGACGGCTCTGACTGGGATCACAATAGAGGGTCCTGGACGAGCTGGAAAAGGATGTAGAACAAAATTCTAACTCACAAAAAAAGACCAGATTTACTGGCCTGACAGACTGGAGAATCCCTGAGAGTATGGCCCCTGAGCACCCTTTTAGCTCAGTGGTGAAGCCCCTCCCGATGTTCACTGTTCAGCTGGAGATTGGACAGCCTCATAAAACAAAACAGGACTAATGAGGCACAGCAGTCCAGGTACAAGGACTAGAAGGCAGGAGGGGACAGGAAAGCTGGTGATGGGGAACCCAAGGTTGAGAAGGGACAGTGTTGACATGCCGTGGGGTTGTTAACCATTGTCATAGGGCAATATGTGTACTAACTATTTAATGAGAAACTATATGTTCTGCAAACCTTCATCTAAGGTACAAAAAAAAAAAAAAGAATTATCTATGTGAGATCAAATTGACAACAGCAACTCAAAAGGTTTAATGGGAAGCCTAGGGGGCAGTGAGTGGAAGATAATGGTGATGGAATAATTTGGAAAAGGATAGTGAGAATAGCAGCACAACTGGAAGAATGTAATCGATGTCACTGAATTGTACATGTAGAAACTTTCATAATGGTGTAACTTTGGCTATGTATATTTTCACCAAAAAAGAAGGGTCCTCAAGGTCTAGAAGGGAGAGTGTTGACATGTCGTGGGGTTGTTAACCAATGTCATGATACAATATGTGTACTGACTATTTAATGAGAAACAATTTGTTCTGTAAACCTTCATCTAAAGTACAATAAAAAAAATTAAAAAAAAGAAGAATGAACTTCATGAGATTACATACAGAATCATAATTTTTCTAAAATAAGTGAACAAAAAATGGGATAAGGTCATTGATGTTCACTTATTCATTAATTCAGTAAACATTTACTGAGAGCCTATTATGCAAGAGACTATACTAAGTACTTGGGAAAATGAGACTGATAAAAATAACACATGACTTCTGTTCCCAGAGAGCTTATGAGGGAAATGACTCAACCAAGTAACCCCATACGGTGTTCTCTGCTTAGCACTGTGACATACATAATCACAGGCTGCTAAAAGCAACATGCCAACAGCAAAATAATTCACAATTACTTCCTTTATTTCAACATACCTTGGGCTAAGAAGATGAAATTAAATTAGAATTTCAAGCTCCAGTTGTTAAATAGGGTAGGATCCCTATAGGGATTATTCATTGGACCTTCCCAGGGTTCCTGAATCCACAAAGTTAAGCTGTGTCTCAATGTTCACAGAAAGCTTTCAGAAAATACCCTAGTCCTCTGCTGATTGGGGAATGGCAAGAAAGAAATCTTTAAAGTCCACCAAGTAGTCCCATAGATGCAGAATCATGTGGAAAAATCTGTGATCCTATGTTCCCTCCAAGGTTCATAAAGTGATGAGTAATGGGGAAAAAAACACTCTGGAGGAAAATCAGGGCACAAAGAAGCTGAGCTATGGCTGCCAATAGCCCATCAGACATCTCTGAGAAGGTTAGGAAAACTTACCCTTTCCTTGGTGTTATGGATTGAATTGTTTCCCACAAAATGTGTGTCAACTTGGCTAGTCCATGACTCCCAGTATTGGGTGATTGTCCACCATTTTGTTATCTGATGTGATTTTCCTATGTGTTGTAAATCCTACCTCTATAATCTTAATCAGGTGGGATTAAAGGCAGTTACGTTAATGAGGCAGGACTCAATCTACAAGATTAGGTTGCGTCTTAAATCAATCTCTTTTGAGATATGGAAGAGAGAAGCCAGCAGAGAGATATTGGGACCTCACACCACCAAGAGCCAGGAGAATAGCGTGTCCTTTGGACCCGGGGTCCTTGCACTGAGAAGCTCCTCAACCGGGGAAGGCTGATGACAAGGACCTTCCCCCAGAGCTGAAAGTGAAAGCCTTCCGCTAGAGTTGGCACCCTGAATTCGGACTTCTAGCCTCCTAGACTATGAGAGAATAAATTTCTGTTTGTTAAAGCCATCCACTTGTGGTATTTCTGTTATAGCGGCACTAGATGACTAAGACACTTGGGCTTTGCAGCCCCATGCTCAAGCCCATGGCTTGATGAGCAGGTGAGCGTAGTGAAGACTGGTTCTCAGCCCCATTTGCCTCCTAGACTGTACATCCTTGTGCAGACACTAATCTATATAATCATTAATCATAAGCAGAGGCCCTTCCAGAAGTTTCTTGGCAAAATACCACCTCTCTCCACTGCATACTTCCTTCTAAACAGCTATCACTTTGTTACCTTCCCCTCAGTGACTTGGGAGTTTCCAGCTGTTCTCCCTACTTACCTGACAGGGCTATGCAAGGATCATATTTGATTTTATAATGTCAATATTCATTCTTCATTCAACAAATATTTATTTGTTCCTCAGGTACCTTTGAAAAAATGAAGTATTGTACATTCATGACAGATATAGTAAAACTGGTGAAAGTCAGAATCTGTGAAAGGCGGAAACGTGTCAGAGAAGGAAAGCGCAAATATTTTCCACTAAAATGAGTAATAAAAAAGTGATAAGACTGCACCCTGTCAAAGGCAGAAAACTCGTGAGACCCAGAAAAACAAGGCAGTCCTGTGAGTGCCAGCTCTCACAAGTTTCACTGGAATATGAAATGAACTGTCTCATTGAAACACAGAGGGGCACATCAAGTAAGTCCTAAAATCCATATTTCATTAAAATATCACTCTTTATCATAGCATATATCAGAAAAAACAAGGGAATGAGTAAATGATTACCTCAGTTCTACTTAAAGAAATATCTACTTTTCAAGAGCTCTTCCTTGAAAGGACCTGATTGACCTTTAGGAAAGATGCTAATGCTGGCATTCTGCCCAGTTGACAGTATTTTGCCTCTGTGACAGGCAATCCATACCCTCCCTTAAGCCAGTAGTTTAAAGTAGTGGCTCTCAAGCCTGGTGTCTTAACACTTTGGTGGGCTGCATTCAACTGTGCAGCATTTTGAATGCAATTTATTACCAATGTTGTGGTATGAACTGAGACACTCCCTCCTTCTCCTTCCATCAGAGGATAGAAGGATGTTACCATTCGAGTAGTGTCTGGGCTCTTAAAACCTTGTGAGTGGCCATCTAAGATACGTCTACTGGTCCCACCCTGTCTGGAGCAAGGGAGAATGAAGAAAACCAAAAACACAAGGGAAAGATTAGTCCAAAGGACTAACGGACCACAACTACCACAGCCTCCACCAGTCTGAGTCCAGCACAACTAGATAGTGCCTGGCTACCACCACTGACTGCTCTGACAGGGATCACAACAGAGGGTCCTGGACAGACCTGGAGAAAAATGTAGAACAAAATTCTAACTCACACACAAAAAAATACCAGAATCTAAAACAATAAAGATCATGGAAGAAAAGATAGGGACAATGCTAGGAGCCCTAATACATGGCATAAACAGAATACGATACTTAACTAATAATGCACAAATGCCAGAAGAGAGACTAGATAACTGGGAGTTTCTAAAAATCAAACACTTATGCTCATCAAAAGACTTCACGAAAAGACTAAAAAGACAACCTACAGACTGGGGAAAAAATTTGACTATGACATATATGATCAGGGTCTAATCTCTAAAATCTGCAAGATACTGCAAAACTTCAACAACAAAAAGACAAATAACCCAATTTAAAAATGGGCAAAGGATATGAACAGGCACTTTGCCAAAGAAGACATTCAGGCAGCTAACAGACACACGAGGAAATGCTCACAATTATTAGTCATTAGAGAAATGCAAATCAAAACTACAATGAGACAGCATCTCACCCCAACAAGCTTGGCATTAATCCAAAAACACAAAATAATAAATGCTGGAGAGGTTGTAGAGAGACTGGAACACTTATACACTGCTGGTGGGAATGTAAAACGGTACAACCACTTTGGAAATCCATTTGGTGCCTCCTTAAAAAGCTAGAAATAGAAGTACCATACAATCCAGCAATCCTAGTCCTTGGAATACATCCTTGAGAAATAAGAGCCATCACACAAAGAGATTTATGTATACCCATGTTCATTGCAGCACTGTTCACAATAGCAAAAAGGTGGAAACAACCTAGGTGCCCGTCAACGGATGAACGGATAAACAAATGATGGTATATTCACACAATGGAAATACTACGAAACAATAAAGGACAATGATGAATCTGTGAAACATCTCACAATACGGATGAATCTGGAAGGCATTATGCTAAGTGAAATTAGTCAGTCGCAAAAGGACAAACACTGTGTGAGACCACTATTATAAGAACCCAAGAAAAGGTTTATACACAGAAGAAAACCTTCTTTGATCATTACGAGGGTGGAGGGGGAGGGGAAGGGTTATCCACTAACTAGATAGTAGACAAGAATTATCTTAGGTGAAGGGAAGGACAGCACACACTACAGGGGAAGTCAGCACAACTGGACTAAACCAAAAGCTAAGAAGTTTCCTCAACACAACCAAACACTTTGAGGGACAGAGTAGTAGGGGTGGGGGTCTGGGGACCACAGTTTTGGGGGACATCTAGGTCAATTGGCATAACAAAGTTTATTAAGAAAATATCCCGCATCCGACTTTGGTGAGTGCCGTCTGGGGTCTTAAAAGCTTTCGAGCAGCCATCTAAAATGCATCAATTGGTCCCAACCCACCTGAAACAAAGGAGAATGAAGAACACCAAAGACACAAGGTAAGTATTAGCCCAAGAGACAAAAGGGCCACGTAAACCAGAAACTCCATCAGCCTGACCAGAGACTCCATCAGCCTGACACCAGAAGAACTAGATGGTGCCCGGCTGCCACCAATGACCACCCTGACAGGGAACACAACAGAGAGTCCCTGATGGAGCAGGAGAAAAGTTGGGTGCAGAACTGAAATTCACGTAAAAAGACCAGAATTAATGGACGAGAGGAATCCCAGAAAACATGGCCCCCGGACTCTCTGTTAACCCAGAACTAAAACCATTCCCTAAGCCAACTCTTCAGACAAAGATTAGACTGGACTATAAAACATAAAATAATACTCGTGAATCGTGTAATTCTTAGTTCAAGTAGATACATGTGACTAAATGGGCAGCTCCTGTCCGGAGGCAGGATAAGGCAGAAAAGGATAGGAGCTGGTTGAATAGACACAGGAAACGTGGGGTGGAAAGGAGGAGTGTGCTGTCACATCATAGGGATTGCAACTAGGGTCACATAACAATATGTGTATAAATTTTTGTATGAGAAACTAACTTGAGCTGTAAACTTTCATTTAAAGCGCAAAAAGAAAAGAAAGACCAGACTTACTGGTCTGAGAAAGACAGGAGAAACCCCAAGAGTATAGCCCAGGGACAGCCTTTTAACTCAGTACTGAAGTCACTCCTGATGTTCATCCTTCAGCCAAAGATTAGACAGGCGTATAAAACAAACAATAAAACACATAGTTCAACCATGTATATGAGATTAAATGGGCACACCAGGCCAGGGGCAAGGATGAGAAGGCAGAAGGGAACAGGAGAGTTGGACAAATGGAAATGGGGAAACCGAGGTCAAGAAGGGGAGAGTGTTGACAAGTCGTGGGGTTGGCAACCAACGTCACAAAACAATATGTGTATTAATTGTTTAATGAGAAACTAATTTGCTCTGTAAACTTTCAACAAAAGCACAATTTAAAAAAAAAGAAGGTTGTCACCATTCATACTAGGTGGTTCTATCAGGACTTTGAACCAGTTCAAAGTCCTTGTTCTAACACAGCAATTGTTCTCAAAATGTGGTCCTCAGACCAGCAGCACCAGCTTCACCTGGATACTTATTAGAAATGCAAATTATCAGCCTGTGTCTCAGAACTGAGAGCCCTGGTGGCACAGTGGTTAAGAGTTCGGCTGATAACCAAAAGGTCAGCAGTTTGAATCTACCAGCTGCTCCTTGGAAACACTATAGGGCAGTTCTGCTCTGTCCTATAGGGTTGCTATGAGTCAGAATCGACTTGATGGCAGCAGGTTTTTTATTGTAAACTGAATGATGAATAATAGGGAAAGAAATATCCTGGAAAGAAGGATGCTAAGCTCTGGAAAGAATCAATACTTCTTAACACAATAGGCTAGTACTGTTATTTCTTAGAGTATAGGATCAAAGTCATGTTAATAGGAGGAATATGATAGAAATAGATAATAGAAAAAGATTAATACATGTAGTGACAGGTGTGTATACCCTTACGTTACTCATTACTCCAGGAGAGGGGAAGATTGGCTGCAGCCCTCACTGGTGGAGACTGAACAGAAATCTGACCACTCATCATCTCCTTCTGCCACCTCCGCCCCACATCTGCATGGGACCACAACCCACCCCTCTTCCTTTTAGAGCCAGTGAGGAGTGGAAAGAGGAAAGCCACTCTCAGCATTCACCAATATTTAGAGTTAACGGCTTAAGAAAAGATCTATAGTAGCTCCTTCTACAGTAAGGAGAGCCAGAGGGAGGGTGGTGCAGATACTAGGTAGCAGTGCTTGAGAAGAGGCTATGGGTGAGCGATTAAGGGAAGGGTGTTTGAAGATAAAGAGAGACTTCTGAAGCAAAGTAGGACACCCTTAAAGACTTGAGAGGTTTTTGGTTTTTTCTTTTTTGCCTACTTGTGTAGTTAAAGTCACAAATCCCGTCTCATTTTAATCTATATGGCTTTAGGAATGATTTTTCAGTAAAAACACGCTGTTTAGAATGCCTTTACAGTTCATTCTGGAAAGACAGATGAGATGGTACTCCAGTGTCCAGTGGGGGTCAACTCCATTTGCTGATCACAGGCAGAGCCTTCTCACTAACTTACACACTTTGAGTCGAAAATTCATTAGGTAATCAGCACAAAGGGCCAGCAGTCAGTTGCATCTCCATACCCCCTGCTGGCCATTGTCACCAGCAATGTCTCTTTGTTCTCTGTGAAGGAAATGGATTAAAGGGAGCACTGCCTCAGCCCTTGCTCAGCTGACTGCTCAACAGTACTGCTGTCTTGGGCTCAGTCCATTCCACTCTACGGAAAGCAACCTGCTCTAGGATCCAGTGACAGATGTGGGGGGGCGGGAGGGGGTTGGGAGGAGTGGTTACTGGGCATCCTGGAAAAGAGGTGTGACCTGGTCTTTATTATTCAGGCTTTTTGAGGACTAGAATGAGGGGAATGATGTTGGAATTTTTTTTTTTTAATAAATAAATAAGGCTAATTCCACCCTAGAGGTTGCCTTATAGCAGGGGTGGCCCATGGTCTGTTTTGGTAAATAAAGTTTTATTGGAACACAGCCATGCACATTCGTTTAAGTATTGTCCATGACTGCTTTTGACTACAACAGCAGAGTTTCATAGTTTTAACAGAGACCATATGGCCTGCAAAACCTAAAATATTTAATACCTGACCCTTTACAGAGAGAATTTTCCAGTCCTGCCTTAGACTTAACACTAACCCTTGGGTCTTGGAATTCACCACAGCTGACACTTCAGAGTCCCTATGTCAATGCAAGGACCTTAGTTATATATACTGTACTATTGTTACCCGCAAGTAAATCCTTAAACTTTCACCAAAATAAAACAGAATATCTACCTCTCCTTGCCTAATTTACTTTTTTTCCCTCCACATCCTTTTATTTAATTTTTTTAAAATTATACTTAAGGTGAAGGTTTACAGAACAAATAGTTTCTCATTACACAGTCAGTAGGCATATTGTTTTATGACATTGGTTAACAAACCCACAACATGTCAACATTCTCCCTTCTCAACCTTGGACAACCTTTTTTCTTTTTTGGTGAAAATATACATAGCCAAAGACATACCATTTCAAAAATTTCTACATGTACAATTCAGTGACATCAATTACGTTCTTCCAGTTGTGCTGCTATTCTCACTATCCTTTTCCAAATTATTCCATCACCATTATCTTCAACTCACTGCCCCCTAGGCTTCCCATCAAACTTTTTGAGTTGCTGTTGTCAATTTGATCTCACATAGACAATTCTTTTCATTTTTGTACTTTAAATGAAGGTTTACAGAACAGAATTAGCTTCTTATTAAACAGTTAGTACACATATTGCCCTACGACAATGGTCAACAACCCCACAACATGTCAACACTGTCCTTTCTCAACCTTGAGTTCCCTATCACCGGCTTTCCTATCCCCTCCTGCCATCTAGTCCTTTTCCCTGGGCTGCTGTACCTCATTAGTCCTGTTTTGTTTTATGGGGCTGTCCAAACCACGGCTGAACGGTAAACCTCGGGAGTGACTTCACCACTGAGTTAAAAGGGTATCCGGGGGCCATAATCTCGGGGTTTCTCCAGTCTCTGGCAGGCCAGTAAATGTGGTCTTTTTTTTTGTGTTAGAATTTTGTTCTACATCCTTCTCCAGCTCTTTCCAGGACCCTCTGTTGTGATCTCGGTCAGAACAGTCAGCAGTGGTAGCCGGGCACCATCTAGCTGTACTGGACTCAGTCTGGTGGAGGCCGTGGTAGCTGTGGTCCATCAGTCCTTTGGACTAATCTTTTCCTTGTGTCTTGTTCTCTTCATTCTCCCTTGCTCCCAAAGGGGTGAGACCAGTGGAGTATCTTAGACGGCTGCTCACAGACTTTTAAGAGCCCAGATGCTACTCACCAAGGTAGAATGTAGAACATTGTCTTTATAAACTGTGGTATGCCAATTGAGCTAGATGATTCCCGAGACCATGGTCCCCACAGCCCTCCACCCAGCAATTCAGTCCCTCAGAGAGTCTACGGAGCTTTCATGACCTTTCCTTGTACAAGTTGTGCTAGTTTCCCCAGTATTGTGCACTATCTTACCCTTCACCAAAGTTACCACTTATCTATTGTCTATTTAGTATGTCCCCCCACCCCTCCCATCCCTCGTAACCAACAAACATTGTTTCTTTTTGTGTGTAAACTGTTTCATGAGTTTTTACAGTAGAGGTCTCATACAATATTTGTCCTTCTGTGACTGACTTATTTCACTCAGCATAATGTCCTCCAGTTTCATCCATGTTATGAGATGCTTCACAGACTCATCATTGTTCTTTATCATTGCATAATACTCCATTGTGTGTATGTACCATAGTTTGTTTATCCATTCTTCTGTTGATGGGCATCTAGGTTGTTTCCATCCTTTTGCTGTTGTGAACAATGCTTCCATGAACATGGGTGTGCATATGTCTATTCGTGTGATGGCTCTTATTTCTCTAGGATATATTTCTAGGAGTGGGATTGCTGGATCGTATGGTATTTCTAATTCTAGCTTTCTAAGGAAGCTCCATATCATGTTCCAAAATGGTTGTATCACTATGCATTCCCACCAGCGGTGCATAAGAGTTCCAATCTCCCTGCAGGCTCTCCAACATTTGTTATTTCCAGTGTTTTTGATTCGTGCCAGTAATGCTGGGGTGAGATGGTGTCTCACTGTGGTTTTAATTTGCATTTCTCTAATGGCTAAGAGATCGCGAGCATTTCCTCATGTGTCTCTTGGCCACTAGAATATCTTCTTTGGTGAAGTGTCTGTTCGTTTCCTTTGCCCATTTTTTAATAGGATTATTTGTCTTTTTGTTGTAGAAGTGTTGGATTTTCTTGTAGATTATAGAGATTAGACCTTTGTCTGACTTATAATATCCAAAAATTTTTTCCCAGCGTGTAGGTTCTCTTTTTACTCTTTTGGTGAACTCTTTTGAAGAGCATAGGTGTTTGATTATTAGAAGAGCCCAGTTATCTAGCTTATCTTTTGGAGTTTGTGTGTAGTTGGTTATAGTTTGTATCCTGTTAATGCCGTGTATTAGGGCCTCTAGCGTTGATACTATTTTTTCTTCTATGAACTTTATAGTTTTTGGCTTTATATTTAGGTCTTTGATCCATTTTGAATTAGTTTTTGTATATGGTGTGAGGTCTGGGTACTGTTTCATTTTTTTGCAGATGGACATCCAGTTTTGCCAGCACCATTTGTTAAAAAGACTGTCTTTTCCCCATTTGATGGACTTTGGGCCCTTGTCAAAAATCAGGTGACCGTAGGTGGATGGATTTACGTCCGGGTTCTCAATTCTGTTCCATTGGTCAATGTATCCGTCATTGTACCAGTACCAGGCTGTTTTGACTACCATAGCTGTATAGTAGCTTATGAGGTCAGATAGTCTGAGTCCTCCTACTTTACTCTTCTTCTTCAATAGTGCTTTACTTATTTGGTGCTTCTTCCCTTTCCCTATAAAGTTTATGATTAGTTTTTCCATCTCTTTGAAGAATGTTGTTAGTATTTGGATCGGGATTGCACTGTATTTGTAAATTGCTTTGGGTAGAATTGTCATTTTCACAATGTTGAGTCTGCCTATCCATGAGCATGGTATGTTTTTCCATTTATGTAGATCCCTTTGGGTTTCTGGTGGTAGTGTTTTGTAGTTTTCTTTGTATAGGTCTTTCACATCCCTGGTTAGATCTATTCCTAAGTATTTTATTTTTTTAGGGACTATTATAAATGGTATTGTTTTCCTGATGTCCTTTTCATCATTCTCTTTATTGGTGTATAGGAATCCAACTGATTTTCGTATGTTTATCTTGTATCCTGCTAATCTGCTGAATCTTTCTATTAGTTCCAGTAGTTTTCTCATGGAGACTTTAGGGTTTTCTATGTATAGTATCGTATCATCTGCAAACAGGGACAGTTTAACTTCTTCATTACCAATTTGGATGCCCTTTATTTCTTTTTCTTGCCTTATTGCTCTAGCTAGAACTTCCAGCACAATATTAAATAGGAGTGGTGATAAAGGGCATCCTTGTCTTGTTCCTGTTCTCAAGGGGAATGTTTTCAGCCTCTCTCCATTAAGAATGATGCTGGCTGTTCGTTTTGCATAGATGCCCTTTATTATGTTGAGAAATTTCCTTTCTATACCTATTTTATTGAGAATTTTTATCAGGAATGAGTGTTGGACTTTGTCGAATACCTTTTCTGCATCAATTGAGATGATCATGTGATTCTTTTCTTTCCTTTTATTTATGTGGTGGATTACACTGATTGATTTTCTAATGTTGAACCATCCTTGCGTACCTGGTATGAATCCTACTTGGTCGTGGTGTATTCTTTTCTTGATATGATGCTGAATTCTATTGGCCAGAAATTTTTTTTTTTTATATTTTATTGTACTTCAGGTGAAAGCTTACAGAACAAATAGTTTCTCATGAAACAGTAGTACACATGTTGTTTTATGACATTGGTTAACAACCCCACAACATATTAACCCTCTAAAGTCTCAACCTTTTTTTTTTTTTTTTTGGTGAAAATACACATAGCCAAAGATACACCATTTCAAAAATTTCTACATACACAGTTCAGTGACATTGACTACGCTCTTCCAATTGTGCTGTTATTCTCACTTTGGATGAAGGCTTACAGAACAAAATAGTTTCTCATTTAACAGTTACTACAAATGTTGCCCTATGACAATGGTTAACAATCTCACAACACATCAACAATATCCTTACTCAACCTTGTGTTCCCTATCACCAGCTTCCTTGTCCCCTTCTGCCTTCTCGCCCTTGTCACTGGACTCCTGCATCTTGTTAGTCTCATTTGGTTTTACAGGGTTGTCCACTCCCAGGCTGAACAGTGAACCTCAGAGGTAACTTCACCACTGAGCTAAAAGGGTGTCTGGGGGCCATACTCTCGAGGTTTCTCCAGTCTCCTTTAGGCCAGTAAATCTGGTCTTTTTTTGTGAGTTAGAATTATGCTCTCCATCCTTCTCCAGCTCTGTCCAGAACCCTCTGCTGTGATCCTGGTCAGAGCAGTCAGTGGTGGTAGCCGGGCACCATCTAGTTGTACTGGACTCAGTCTGGTGGAGGCCTTGGTAGCTGTGGACAATTAGTCCTTCAGACTAATCTTTCCCTTGTATCCTGTTCTCTTCATTCTCCCTTGCTCCCGAAGGGATGAGACCAGTGGAGTATCTTAGACGGCTGCTCACAGGCTTTTAAGACCCCAGACACTACTCACCAAGGTAGAATGTAGAGCATTGTCTTTATAAGCTGTGTCATGCCAATTGAGCTAGATGTTCCCCGAGACCATTGTCCCCAGAGCCCTCCGCCCAGCAATTCAGTCCCTCAGGGAGTTTGGATGTGTCTATGGGGCTTCCATGACCTTTCCTTTACAGGTTGTGCTAGTTTCCCCTGTATTGCATACTGTCTCACCCTTCACCCAAGATACCACTTATCTATTGGTCAGAATTTTGTTGAGAATTTTTGCATCTATTTTCATGAGAGATGTTGGTCTGTAATTTTCTTTTTTTGTGACATCTTTGCCTGGTTTTGGTATCAGGGTTATGCTGGCTTCATAGAATGAATTCAGAAGTTTCACTTCCTTTTCTACATTCTGAAATACTTTGAGGAGCATTGGTACAAGCTTTTCTCTGAATGTTTGGTAGAATTCTCCAGTGAAGCCATCTGGGCCAGGGTTTTTTTTTGTTGGGATTTTTTTTTAATTGCTTTTTCAATCTCTTCTCTTGTTATGGGTCTGTTCAGATTTTCAACATCACTTTGTGATAGTTTGGGTAGGTAGTGTGTTTCTAGAAATTTATCCCCATTTCCTCTAGGTTTTCAAATTTGATGGAGTATAGTTTTTCATAATACTCTGTTATGATCCTTTTTATTTCAGTTGGGTCTGTTGTCATGTCACCCACTTCATTTCTTATTTGGGTTATTTGCATCCTCTCCTGTTTTTGTTTTGTCAGTCTGGCCAGTGGTTTGTAGATTTTGTTGATTCTTTTGAAGAACCAACTTTTAGTTTTGTTGATTCTACTGTTTTTCTATTCTCTATTTCATTTATTTCTGCTCTGATTTTTATTATTTCCTTTCTTCTGGTGGCTGTGGGCTTTTTTTTTTGCTGTTCTCTTTCTATTTGTTAGAGTTCTGTAATTAATGTTTTGATTTTGTCCCTTTCTTCTTTTTTGATGTGTGCATCTATTACTATAAACTGTCCTCTGAGGACTGCCTTTGCTGTGTCCCAAAGGTTTTGGTATGATGTGTTTTCATTCTCATTTGATTCTAGGAATTTTTTGATTCCATCTCTGATTTCTTCTATTATTCAGTGGTTTGTAAGCAGAGTGTTATTCAGTTTCCATGTAATTGATTTTTTTCCCTTGCTCTTTCTGTTGTTAATCTCTACCTTTATGGCTTTGTGGTCAGAGAAGATACCTTGTATTATCTCAGCGTTTTGGATCTTGTTGAGGATTGCTCTGTGGCCTAAGATGTGATCTGTTCTGGAGAATGTTCCATGTGCATTGGAAAAGAATGTGTACTTTGCAGCTGTAGGGTGGAGTGTTCTATATATGTCTATGAAGTCAAGTTGGCTGATTGTGCCCTTTAGGTCTTCTGTATCTTTGCTTAGTTTCTTATTAGATGTTCTGTCCTTCACTGAGAGTGGTGTGTTGAAGTCTTCTACTATTATTGTGGAATTTCTCTTTTCAGTGGTATTAGAGTTTTTTATGTATTTCGGAGCCCTGTCATTGGGTGCATAGACATTTATTATGGTTATGTCTTCATGATGGATCATCCCCTTAATCATTATATAGTGTCCTTCTTTGTCTTTTATGGTGGATTTTGTTTTAAAGTTTATTTTATCTGAGATTAGTATTGCCACTCCTGCTCTTTTTTGGTAGTTGTTTGCTGGATATATTTTTTTCCCAATCTTTGATTTTTAATAAACTTACATCTTTGTTTCTAAGGTGTGTCTCTTGTAGACAGCGTATGATGGATCCCGTTTTTTTTTTTTTTTAATCCATTCTGTCACTCTCCATCTCTTTATGGGTGCATTTAGGCCATTTACATTCAGTGTAATTTTTCATAGGTGTGAGTTTATTGCTGTCATTTTGTAGTACTTTCTTCTGTGGTGCTGACTTTTTCTTTGTTCCTCTTACTCTCCTTTGTGGAATTCCTTTTGTTTGTGGATTTTTTTTTTCATTTCCTTTGTTTTTGTATGTTATGTTTTTACTGAGACTTTATGTTTTTCCTCTTTATTTTGGTGAGTAGGTTTGTTAACTTTTTTTGTGGTTACTGTGAAATTTACCTTTATCTTTCTAAGTTTGAAATAGTCTATTATTACTTGGTATTACCTTGCCTTCCTCTCCATTAGAAGGTTCTATACCTACACTGTTTATTCCCTCTTTTATTGTTCTGATATTGTTGTCATTTACAGATTAACTGCTCTGATCCCCTGTTGTATTTCTTTTGGTTTTGGATAGTCCTTGAGAGTTCATTTCCTAGATTAGTATCTGACTGGTATGATCCTGCATCCTAGATTCAGCCTGTGAGATGTTATTTGTTCTCAGATTGAAGGACTCCCTTTAATAATTCTTGTAAGTTTGGTTTGGTTTTTACATATTCCCTTAATTTCTGTTTATCTGGAAATGTCTAATTTCACCATCATATTTGAATGAGAGTTTTGCAGGATATATTATTCTTCACTGGCAATTTTTTTCTTTCAAGGTTTTAAACATGTCATCCCATTGCCTTCTTGCCTGCATGGTTTCTGCTGAATGATCTGAGCTTAGTCTTATTGTTTCTCCTCTGTATGTGACTTTTTGTTTTTCACGAGCTGCTCTCAGGATTCTTTGTTTGTCCTTAGTTTTGGCAAGTGTGATTATGATATGCCTTTGTGATTTTCTTTCTGGGTTTGTTGAGCTTCATGGATGGCCAACTTTTCATCTTTCATGATATTGGGGAAGTTTCCTGTCAGCAGTTCTTCAGTGATCCACTCTGTGTCTTCTGTTTTCTCCCCCTGTTCTGGAACCCTGATCACTTGAAAATTTTTGCTTTTGATTGTATCCCACGTAATTCTCAGGGTCTCTTCGTTTTTCTTCATTCTTTTTTCTGCTTTTTCCTCAAACAGAGTTGTATCCAAGTGCTTGTCTTCAATTCTGCTGATCCTGTCTTCCTCCGTTTCAAACCTGCTCCTCAGCCCTTCTATGACACTGTCCATTTCTGAAATCTTATTATCTTTTGGATTTATAATTGTTGTTTTTGTAGGATTTCTAATTGTGTATTTTGGCATTTTTTTCCTGCATTATTTTTGTGAATTCTTCCATTTTTTTTTTTTTGTCTGTGTTGTCCATGAATTTGCCTGCCTTTTCCCTGAATTTGTCTATTTTTTCATTTTTGTCTGCTTTTTGCTTCAACTCTTGGATAATTCTGAGTATTAGAGATATGAATTCCCTATCAGGTTGTTCTAGTGCCTTTTCTTCTACTGGAAAGTCATCTGGTATTTCATTTTGGATACCTACTGGAACCATCCTGTCCTGTTTTTGTAAATGTTTTGATATTGTCTGCTGTCTTTTGGGGCATTTGGTAGTTATTTTCCTTGTTTATTGATTGTAGATTTGTTTGTTTCATCCTGCTTTTTTGTTTTATTTGACTATGTCTGAGCAGGTGGGCTGTATGTTCCTCGTTGTTTGCTCGTCTTTGGGCACGATACTTTTCCCCTCCTTCTCCAATTGGCAGGGTCATTCACTCAGGTATGGTACAGCAGGACAGGTCTAGCTGAAGAGGAGTTGCTGGGATGGATGGTTTGTGGCACCTACTATGGCCAGCAGGGAAGGCTGGTAATCAGTGCAGGGCAGGTTCCAGTAGGCCATGCTTGGGCTGCTTGGTGATGTGACGTTCACCACACGGGGCAGGTAGGCAGGATGGAGGGGGGATGCTGTGATTGTGGGGCTAAGATAGGTATGGGAGAGAGCAGAGAGGAACAGGAGCCAAAAACATACAAACAAAAAAGAGTGCTAGGGGAGCTTGCCATTGGAGTGGAGAGATGAGAGACTATGAAATGGAGGAAAACAAAAAGGAGAGGAATTTAAAAATAAAGAAATCAATAAATAAAAATTAGAAAGAAGGAAGAAAAGAAAAGCTCCCAGGGATCCCTCCAGTGCAGCTGTGAGGTCTGGGAAAGTTGCTTCCAGGTCGTGGTGTACAGCCTGGCTAGAAGGGGTAGAGGTGTCACTCAGCACCAGGTATTCAGGAGACAGGAAGAGAAGGCAAGTATAGAGAGATGAGAAACTGAGTAATGAAGAAAGACAAAAAGGGAAAAAGAGGGAAAGAAAACAAAACAAACAAAAAATAACCAATAAAAACCCACAAAGAAAAACAGAAAAAAAGCCCCCCCCCCAAAAAAACAAGAAAAAGAAATGCCCTCAGGGATCCCTCTGCATGTCCAGCTAGAATGGGCTCCAAATTCAAGAAAAGAAGAAGAAAACAAACAAACAAACAATTCAAAACAAACAAACAAAAAGCCCCAGGATCCCACCAATGTGGCAGCACAGGCCAGGATGCAGTTTCACATTCGAGTGGCATCTCTCAGCCTTTCAGGAAGAAGCAAAGATGGTGCATGGAGCCAGGTATTTGAGAGAAAGGAGGAGGCAGTGGTGAGAGTTAAGGAAGAAATCTAAAGAAGCGGGAAAAAGCAACAGCAGCAGCCAACAAACGGCACTTAGGGAGCCGGCCAGTGCAGGCAGGTGGAACGCAAGTGACACTGGAGTAAAGGTGGTGCTTCTTGGCCAAGAGACTGACTGCAGGAAGCAGAGCAGGCCAAGTGGGGATGAAGAAGGGTGGGGGGTGGGAAAACGTATATCGCTGCTTACCGGTTGTTGTGTCTCCTGCTGGAGGCTCTGTGAAGCTGCTTTCTTGCACCCCGTTTGCTGATCTCTGATAGGAGTCCAAGATGGCGGATCCATGCTGCGTAAGCTGATACGGGACCTCTGCATGTATCTTCCTTCACTGTCTGTTCTCTGTCAGTTTCTTATTCCATTCAGTGCTTAGCTGAGTTTGGTATGTCTACATTTGATGCTTAGGGTTTCAGGATTGTTGTTTTCTCTGTTTGGCTTAGTTTTTCAGATCTTTGCTGTGGAGGGATGGCGTAGTGCTTCTGCCTATAGCACCATGTTGCCCAGAAGTACCCCCTCCATGACCATTTTGCTCTTTTGTGACTTATCTTCAAAACTGCATTTGACCCAGAGTCCAGCAGTGGGATCAAACTTCCAGAGTCCTGAAGACAAGGGGTTGTTGATATTCTTGTTAGTTGCCGTCAAGATGATTCTGACTCATGGCAACACCATGTTTGTTTCATTTTCCACTCCACCTTCATTGGCTGAGTAGCTGCCAAGAGCAAAGGCTGCATCTCCTGATACCTGGCAAACAATTTCTGTATGGTCTTACAAATTGGTTGCTTCTCCGAGGTGCCCATAAGTGTATTTGGGGAAAACCTTCAAGAGCAAGTCAAGGAGCAGCTGTCCTTTTATGAGACTGGAGAAATTCTGCAAGAGAATCTGGATGTCACGAGGGAGGCAGTGGTTCAGACAGAAGCAGCAGCTGCTGAGATTACTAGGAAACCAGAGAAACAGAAGAAAAAATTCTTTAAGAAGGAAAATAAACAATTGGCTGCAGTTGGACTCTTGTCTTCAGAAAAGAGTAATAGTACTACTGATGAATGTGAGGAGATTGGTGAAAGACCCCTAAAGAAGAAAAAGCAAAAGCCCCAGGAGGGTCCCAGGAGAATGGAATAGAAGACCCATCTGTGATGATTAAGGTTGTGTTTCAATTTGGCTGGGCAATGATTCTCACTGTTGTGGCAGTCATATGACGTTGTGATCACTTTCATGATGAGACTTGATATAATGTGATCACAGCCATCATGGGATCTGCTGTGAGTAGCCAATCAGTTGAAAGGGAGTTCCCTTGGGTGTGTGGCCTGCATCAAATATAAGACATTCTAGCAAGGCTCGTGTCTTTTGCTCACTCTGGATCCTGCAGCTGGCTCGTGTTCATCTGACCTCTGGTTCTCGGGACTTGAGCTAGCAACTTACCTGTGGTCTTGCCTGCCAATCTTGGGATTTGTCGGTCTTTGCAGCTTGTGAGCAAGAACTTTGCTCTCTGACCTGCAGATCTTGACTTCACCAGCCCCTGTGGCTATGTGAATCAGGAGATGTCTCTATCCTGATCCACGGACTTGGGACGTTCCAGTCTTACAACCACATGAGTCATTTCCTTGATATAAATTTCTCTCTGTATATATATTTATACTTACCAGTTTTGCTTCTCTAGAGAATCCAGACTAAGACACCCATCTCTCTCTGCTCCCCTCAAATACAAGAAAAAGAAATCTTTTTCCAAGGGGCTGCTGGGTGGTAGTGATTTTGAAGACAGCTGGCAGCTCAAGTGTCCCCAGAAGAAAGAAATCTTTCCCCAAAGAGGAACAAGCTAACACCACAGTGTCCCAAGAAAAAGAGGAAATTCTCTTCAGCCAATAAGCAGTGGACCTGAAAAGACTGCTAACTAACAGCAAGAACAGCAACTCCAAGAAAAAGAAAAAAGTTAAAAACCATTCCAGAAAGTTTAGAATGGACATTCCCTTGGTGGGTGTATACCCAAGGTGACATTTCCCAATACATCTCCTATACCCCAATAAAAACACAATTTCACACACACAAAAAAACACATTTGATCTTCACTTTCCAAAATAAAATAATGATTTTTTTCTACTTCTTTGCTCTTTCCAAGAATGGCTTTGCCTTCTGTTCGGCTTCCCCTTGTCCTTCAGTTGGTGGTTTCTTACTGCTTGCCATATTTTGGACACGTTATCAGGAGGGACCAGGTGCTCACCTTGGTGTCCATCTATCTCCTGGTGGTCCATCCACAATATTTAAAATATCAGTGCCTGTGGCACTGTCTAACCACAGTAAAGATCTGTAAGCCCTCCACCCCCAACCTTTGAGAACAGAGTCTCTCCATCAGAAGGTGTAGCAGCCTACTTCCTGCACCTAGAGCATGACTGCAAAAAGCATGCCCATACAAGCACACCTTTACACACAGTCGGCTTTCTTTTTACTTCTTTGAGACCAAATTTTTTCAGTCTGGATGAAGTCTGTTTTGTTACTCCACGGTTTTTTAGGACTGGAATTCTTCTTAGCTGTAAAATGCTGGAGGCTTTCAAAACTTGGTATGTTCTGAAAATACCGTTTTATAGCCATCTGTTTTCCTCTGTTATGGACACGTGAGCCAACAGGGTAAGCAGGTAAGCTTCATGTACATTAAAAATCTTTGATAAGTAATTTTTTCCAATTCAACGAATTTACTGATTTATTGTAAGTCAAAAGAACAGGGGACAACCAGCATCAGACACAACTGATTCAGAGGCTTAAAGGGTATCAGGGTTCTCCCCTTCTCTGCCTCTCTCAACTCTGCTTCCCTTTGCTTATTATCCTGTTTTTGATAAATAATTTTTAAGAGGGCATTCCTTTTTAGAATGACCATGTTTATAAGCAACATGGGAAGAAATTGCAGTTGGTGTAGAAAATTCCAAGTTATCGCCTTCCTCGAGGACTTCAGATCCAGAAGAAGAATTTCTACACTTTTTTTTTCCTTTTTTGGCTATAAGCCCACAGCTCTTTACTGAATATGTGGAATACTTTACATTTGCAGTGAAATGGAGATTCTGCAGATGTCACTTTTGCCTCTAGTCAGATTCTTGCTTAAAAAAATGTCATTATGAATGGCAGATCCATTTATCTTTTCTACTTCAAAATCTATAGTGCAAACAGAAAACTGATATCATAGGGATATGTAAAGGTCCCTTTGCTGCTTGGGAAATGTATGCTAAAATATTTAGGGATAAAGGAGCAGAATATTTGCAACTCACTCTCAAACGGATAGAGTAACACTTCCCAATATAGTGTGAGGCACATACGTAATTTTAAACAGCCATGTTAAAAAAAAGTCAAAACAAATAAGTGAAATTAATTTTAATAATATAATTTATTTAACTCAATATACCCCAAATATTTTCATTTTAGAATGTAATCAATATAAAAAATTAGTAATTTTACACTCTTTTTTTATGCTAAAACTTTAAAATCTAGTGTATATTTTATACTTACAGCATATCTCTATTTGGTTCCTGAATTTTTACCAGAAATATTTCCTCTGTATTTTGATGTCGTAAAATTAACAACTTGAAAAAGTAGATTCACATAACCAAGTTCTTCCAAATATACTTAAATTTTTTCCAGTAATTGAATCAGTTATCAGTTTTTAAATTTATATTTAAATTAAATTAAATAAAAAATTCAGTTCCTCAGTTACACTAGCCACACTTCAGGTACTCAAGAGCCTTATGTAGCTAGTGGCTATCATACTGGACAGTACAGGGTTACGGAGAGAGAAAATGATAAACAAAATGCAACAATTATAAAATGTTAGCAATTGTTAAATCTGGGAGAAGAACATACAAAAGTCCTTTGTATGATTCCTTGAAATTATTTCAAAAGATTAAAAAAAATAAAACTCATTAAACAATCATAAATATATACAGAGATGTGGAAAAAGAACTCTTACTATAAAAGTATTTCTAAAACCTAAACAAAATGCTTAAACCTAAAAAAATATATATATGAAACTGCATGTACAATAAAAATGATTGATTCTCCCCTCCAAAAAAACCGAAACAAATGCCTTTTGTCACTTCTCAGACTAAATGATATGGGCTATTTCACAAACAGAATTTCTCTGTGTAGTTCTTTTCTTTCTGGTCCAAATTATACCCTAATTCTTAAGCACTGAAAATACTAGGTGCTGTGCAAAAGCTTTTAAGTATACACTATTTATCTGGATATACATGTATGTATATATATCAACTACTAAGGCCAGATATGAGAAAATTGAAGATTTTTACCAACTTCTGCAGTTGGAAATTGATCAAAAATGCAGTCAAGACCCATTGATAATTACTGGCAATTGGAATGCGAAAGTCAGAAACAAAGAAGGCAACAATTGTGGGAATGGAGCAGAAATCGACTTGATAGCACCTAACAGCAACAATGCCTTCAATAAAAATAAAAATATATATATATGTATACACACACACACACACATACTGTTGTTGTTGTTAGGTGCCATTGAGTTGGTTCCTACTCATAGTGACCCTACGTACAACAGAACGAAACAACACCTGGTCCTGTGCCATCCCCACATCATTGTTATGCTTGAGCCCATGGCTGCAGACACTGTGTCAATCCATCTCATTGAGGGTCTTCCTCTTTTTCACTGACCCTCTACTTTACTAAGCATGATGTCCTTCTCCAGGGATTGATTCCTCCTGATAACATGTCCAAAGTATGTGAGATGAAATCTCACCATCCTTGCTTCTAAGGAGCATTCTGGTTGTATTTCTTCCAAGACAGATGCGTTTGTTCTTCTGGCAGTTCATGGTATAGTCAATATTATTTGCCAGCACCATAATCGAAAGGCATCAATTCTTCTTCGGTCTTCCTTTTTCATTGTCCAGCTTTCACATGCATATTAGGCAATTGAAAACACCATGACTTGGATCAGGTACACCTTAGTCCTTAAAGTGACATCTTTGCTTTTTTAACACTTTAAAGAGGCCTTTTGTAGCAGATATGGCCAATGCAATACATTGTTTGATTTCTTGACTGCTGCTTTCATGGGTGTTGATTGTGGATTCAAGTAAAAAGAAATCCTTGACACCTTCCATATTTTCTCTGTTTCTCATGATGTTGCTTATTGGTCCAGTTGTAAGGATTTTTGTTTTCTTTATGTTGAGGTGTAATCCATACTGAAGGCTGTGGTCTCTGATCTTCATCAGTAAGTACTTCTAGTCCTCTTCACTTTCAGCAAGCAAGGTTGTGTCATCTGCATATTGCAGGTTGTTAATGAGCCTTCCTCCAATCCTGATGCCAAGCTCTTCATATAGTCCAGCTTCTTGGATTATTTGCTCAGCATACAGATTGAATAAGTATGGTGAAAGGATATAACTCTGATGCACATCTTTCTTGAATTTAAGCCACACAGTGTCCGCTTGTTCTGTTCAAATGACTGCCTCTTAGTCCATGCACAGGTTCCTCATGAGCATAGTTTTCTGGAATTCCCATTCTTCGCAATGTTATCCATAATTTGTTATGATCCACACAGTCAAATGTCTCTGCATAGTCAATAAAACACAGGTAAACATCTTTCTGATTGTCTCTACTTTCAGTCAAGATCCATCTGACATCAGCAATGATATCCCTCTTTCCACGTTCTCTTCTGAATCTGGCTTGAATTTCTGGCAGTTCCCTGTCGATGTATTGCTGCAACTGCGTTTGAATGATCTTCAGCAAAATTAAACTTGTGTGTGACATTAATGATATTGTTCAATAATTTCCACATTCTGTTGAATCACCTTTCTTTGGGATGGGCACAAATATGAATCTCTTTTAGTCGATTGGCCAGGTATCCGTCTTCCAAATTTCTTGGCATAGATGAGTGAGCACCTCTAGCACTGCATCCATTCGTTGAAACATCTCAGTTGGTATTCCGTCAATTCCTGGAGCCTTGTTTTTCCCCAATGCCTTCAGTGCAGCTTGGTTCTCTTCCTTCAGTACCACCAGTTCTCTGATCATAGACTACCTTCTGAAATGGTTGAACACTGACCAATTCTTTTTGGTACAGAGACTCTGTGTATTCCTTCCATCTTCTTTTGATGCTTCCTGCATTGCTTAATATTTTCCAGGTAGAATTCTTCAATATTGCAACTCGAGGCTTGAACTTTTTCTTCAGTTCTTTCAGCTTGAGAAATGCCGAGCATGTTCTTCCCTTTTGGTTTTCTATCTCCACGTCTTTGCACATTTCATTTAACACTTTACTTTGTCTTCTTGAGCTGCACTTTGAAATCTTCTGTTCAGCTTTTTTACTTCATCATTTCTTATGTTTGCCTTAGCTATTCTATGTTCAAGATCAAGTTTCAGAGTCTCTTCTGACACCCATGTTGGTCTCTTGTTTCTTTCCTGTCTTTTTAATGACCTCTTGGCTTTCTTCATGTATGATGTCCTTGATGTCATTCCACAACTCATGTGGTCTTGGTCATTAGTGTTCCATGTGTCAAATCTATTCTTAAGAGGGTCTCTAAATTCAGGTGGGATATACTCAGGGTCATATTTTGACTCTCGTGGACTTGTTCTAACTTTCTTCAGCTTCATCTTGAACTTGCATATGAGCAATTGCTGGTCTGTTCCGCAGTCAGCCCCCGTCCTTGTTCCGACTGATGATGTTGAGCTTTTTCATCGTCTCTTTCCACAGATGTAGTCGATTTGATTCCTTGCCATCTGTATAGTCGTTGTTTATGCTGTTGAAAAAAGGTATTTGCAATGAAGAAGTTGTTAGTGTTGCAAAATTCTATCATGTGATCTCCAGCGTCATTTCTATCACCAAGGCCACAATTTCCAACTATTGTTCCTTCTTCATTTCCCACTTTCCCATTTCAATCACTAGTAATTATCAGTGCATCTTGATTGCATGTTTGATCAATTTTAGACTGCAGAAATTGGTAAAAATATTCAATTTCTTCATCTTTGACCTTAGTGGTTGGTGGGTAAATTTGAATAATAGTCTTATTAACTGGTCTTCCCTGTAGACATGTGGATATTATTCTATCACTGACAGCATTGTAGTTTAGGATAGATCTTGAAATGTTCTTTTTTACAATGAATGCAACAGCAGTCCTCTTCAATTTGTCATTCCTGGCATAGTAGACCATAAGATTGTTACATTCAAAATGGCCAACACCAGTCCATTTCAGCTCACTAACGCCTGGGATTTTGATCTTTATGCGTACCCTTTCATTTCTGATGACTCCCAGTTCTCCTAGATTCATACTTCATACATTCCATGTTCTGATTATTAATGGGTGTTTGCAGCTGTTTCTTCTCATTTTGAGTTATGGCACATCAGCAAATGAAGGTCGCGAGAGCTTGGCCACGTCATTAAGGTTAACTCTACTTTGAGGAGGCGGCTCTTCCCCAGTCATATTTTGAGTGCCTTCCAACCTGAGGGGCTCATCTTCCAGTATATATCAGACAATGATCCGTTGCTATTCATAAGGTTTTCACTGGCTAATTTTTTTCAGAAGTAAACTGCCAGGTCCTTCTTCCTAGTCTGTCTTAGTCTAGAAGCTCCGCTGAAACCTGTCCACCATGGGTGCCCTGTTGGTATTTGAAATACCAGTGGCATAGCTTCCAGCATCACAGCAATAGGCAAGCCACCATAGTATGACAAACTGACATACAAGTGGTAGTAAAGGCATTTAAGGGCTATTAATATAGAGAAGAACTACTGAGCTAAGATCTGGAAAAGATGGTGGACAAGGAAGTAAGCCAGGGTTTTTTACCCTGGATAATTTTACCCGGGAAGCATTTGCGGATTCTGAAGGAGGTGGCTAATATGATGAGAGGTGCTTTTGACAGCCTCCCAGGGTGAGTGGAAAAGTGACTGGAGTCAAAGGTTGTACAAGGGGGATGGGCCTGATATAGACTCCTTACTTTGGGCTGGGACCTCAGAAGGATGCACCAAGCACTAACCATGAATTAGAAGTAGATAGGCCCTTACTAACTGTGATGATTAAGATTGTGTGTCAACTTGGCTGGGCCATGATTCTTAGTGGTTTGGCAATTGTATCATATTGTGATTACTCCCATAATGGGACCTGCTGTGAGTAGCCAATCAGTTGAAAAGAGGTTCCTTGGGCGTGTGGCCTGCATCAAATATAAGCGGACATTCTAGCAAGGCTTGTGTCTTTTGCTCATTCGGAATCCTATAGCTGGCTCCTGTTCGTCTGACCTCCGGTTCTTGGGACTTGAGCTAACAGCTTACCTGTGGTCTTGCCTGCCTATCTTGAGATCTGTTGATCTTTGCAGTCTGTGAGCAACAGCACTGTTCTCTGACACGCTGATCTTGGGTTCACCAGCCCCTGTGGCTACATGAATCAGGAGAAGCCTCTACCTGACCCAAGGACTTGGGATGTTCCAGTCTCTCCAATCACAAGAACCATTTCCTTGATATAAATCTCTCTCTTTATATATTTATACTCTTTAGTGGTTTTGTTTCTCTACAGAACCCAGCCTAAAACACTAACCTTATGGGGCAATTCTACTCTGTCCTATAGGGTTTGCTATGAGTTATATTTGAATAATCTCATTCTCCTATTGAACTAACGAGCTAGCTAAAATGCTCATTCTCCAAGTACTCTGAGGTCTGGTCATCCAAGACTCCTGACAGAAGCAAGTATAACTCACCCCTGGAGGATGATAACATCATTTTAACTATCAAATTGATTTCACCAACAATTTAGCAAATATAATGTCTGACATGCAATCAGAAATAGCTAGATTTGAGGCTACTTACCGTCTCTATCTCATCTAGTACAAATATTCATATATTTCACTGAAGATATATGTTTATTTGATTACATTGTGTTACCACAGATCTTGTTGATAGCTTTCCATACTATCGAGTATGACAAGTTGATTCCAACCCATAGTGACCGCATAAGACAGAGTAGAACTGCCACATAGGGTTTCCTAGGCTATAATCTTTACGGGAACCGATCACCGGGTATTTTCTCCTGCAGAGCCGCTGGTGGGTTCGAACAACTTATCTTTTGGTTAGCAGTGATCATTGCATCACCAGGGCTCCTATACACTTTATTAAAATTCAGAAAGTTCTGAATTCATACATAGATATGTGGGAAATAACCTATGTAGAGTAGTTAGTATATTGCTTCAAAAAAAAAAAAATTCATTGCCATCGAGAATGGAGCATTTAGCATATAGGCTGGCTAACTGGCTTTGGTAAAATCTGAATTCTGTGTGTCTATAAAATATTTTCAGGTGTGTATTTAGGAGTGCAAGGAGCCCTGATGGCACAATGGTTAAGTGCTTCGCTGCTAGCCAAAAGCTTGGGTGTTCAAACCCAACAGCCTCTCCACCGAAGAAAGATGTGGCAATCTGCTTCTGTAAACATTACAGCCTTGGAAACTCTATGGGGCAGTTCTACTCTGTCCCATGGAGTAGTTACAAGTCATAATAGACTCAAAGGCAACAGATATTTAAGAGTGCCTAGACGTGTGTGAGTTTAATTAGTGTGTGAGAACATCCTTCCT
Organism: Dugong dugon; assembly: GCA_030035585.1. Taxonomy (NCBI): domain Eukaryota; kingdom Metazoa; phylum Chordata; class Mammalia; order Sirenia; family Dugongidae; genus Dugong; species Dugong dugon. The sequence continues at coordinate 159,046,631 of CM057464.1, forward strand.
GAAGTGATTCGTCTGACATTCATGATCCCTCTTTTGTTTGCTTAGTATTTGTGGGTGTAAGAAAGGTCCTCTGTAACTCTTCATCTACTCTCTTCCTGCTTTCCTTTGCTCCATTCGAGTCCCTAAAACTCTCTACCTTGGTAGGTAAAGGATTGTTGCCCAGAGTCTATAAGCACCACCTGTCTCATCCCAGGATTAGAAAGCCAGCTGTAGATTATAAGCAATGTGAGCCAACATTCCGGGGCAAAGGCTTCTTGAATCCTACTTCCAGAGGAATTCTGTGAAGTCATAAAATTGTTAAACAGGCATAAAGTTTTCCTGAGCGACTGTAGCTCTGAGAATGTTTAATGGAGTCCTGTTTTTCTCCAAAGGTAGTTCTGTTTTAAGAAGGAGGTGCTTTCAAATTCACCATCTTCTTGCCTCTTAGATGAATGTTGATATTTCTGTGTTTGAGCAGACAATTACACCGTTTTAAACAGTAAGCTTTATCCTAGTACGAAGGCAGAATCTCTCCAAAGGGACCCTGTAGAAATAATCCAAGGAAGAGGCTGGTGAGAGGGAAAAAAACAGAATTAGGAGGGAAAGAAAGAAGGCAGGCAGGATGGGAGGAAAGAAAGGAGGGGAGGAGGAAAACCTGTGTCTTGCTTAGCTGTCCTCTTTAGGATCTAGATTTGGATGGGGCAGGCGCTTAGGGTGAAATTCCAAGTGAGCGTGTGATAGAATGGCGTCAACTACCTGAAGACGGTCCAGGAACAAGGATGGGATGAAGCGTGTGAGCATCAGAAAAAAAGCCATATCTTGTAAACAAAAACATCTGGTTACATGTTGTATTATTTAATCCCCTTCTGTCATCCCCTGGCCCTCAGGAAAGTTTTATTTGGACATCTCAGCCTTGTCAGAGACAGATGATGCTAAAAGGTTTAAAGGACTGGCTCAGAGTCCAAACACAAGCCAAGTCTCCCTGAGGTCAGCAGACAAGTGGCAGCTGTGATTCAACAGAGACCTCCAGAAGAAGACGGTACAATGAAGGCAAGCGCTTGTCAGGAAACCTGCCTCCCCTTCCTAGTGGAGAGCCTCCCTGCAGGGCTGATTCTAGAGACTCTGGAGGGATTAAAAAAGGTGGCAGGTTGCCTGACAGACCACAGTCAGGGAAAGATCATTATCGTTGGAAAGACATTTAATTTTCAGGGAGAGTGAGAAAGACAGAAAGGGAGAAAAGTAAATGGTGAAAGTTTGGGCAGGGAAAAAAAAAGAGAGCGAGCCTAACAGAACTAGTTCTTTCCCCTCTTGCTTTTCCTTAGCATAATCAATGCCAGCCCCACACCTGCGGAGACTCTATTAGTGCAGGTGTCCTCAGAAGTAAAATCAGGCTACTGCACAAACCCTGCGTGTGGGAGAGATGAGGAAAACAGGTGCAGAATGGCTCCCGGGGGCAGTCACTTCCCCACTCTTCTCCTCCAAACCCACAACGCTGACAGATGACAATCTGAGGAGAACCTCCTCTTTTCCTCCTCGTGCTGCTTTATTTCAGAGAGTTGGGGAGGGACTTTGAGGGTTAAACCTCTGACCTGAGGAGATTTGAGAAAGGAAAGGAGTAATAACATGTTTTTCTGGTGCCCCTCTTAGGTTTATCCTCCCCTTGCCTCTCCTCTCTTCCCAAGGCCTGAGACAAAATTGGGTCTGGACTATGGACCTTCCCTTCCCTTATACATTTTACAGGCAGCGTATCCAACACTCTCTAGGGAATACAAACTCACAACTCAAGATACTTGATGAGCACCAGTTTGCCAAAAGAAAGCCAACAAAAGTCAAGTTGATATCAAAACTGTCAACAAGAAAGCAGGTTGCAAAAAACAAACAAAACCAATATTGTTTAAGTCTTGAAGGAAAAGAATTTTATATTCAGCCAAACTATCATTAAAATGTAAAGGCATGACAACAATATTATTAAGCATAAGGGCTCAGACATTTGTCACACATTGAAAACAACTTTGGATAGAGGATTCAAATGGGAAAAACCATTCCAGGATAGGCTGAAAGAAATGAGAAAAATAAAGGTGATCAAGAACGTCAGTAAATTTTTCTGCCCTTAAAAATGTAGATAAGACCAAAGAGAAGAAGAAGAAGAAAAATAACTTGTAATAAAAATTTCAGATACTGTTAACATGATAAAACCAAAAAACCAACCCCTTTGCTGTTGAGTCAATTCCAACTCATAGCGACCCTACAGGACAGAGTAGAGCTGCCCCATAGGGTTTCCAAGGACGCCCCATAAGAAAGAGCTGAAGAAGACCAGGTGATATGAGAGTATACTAAAATTCTTGTGTTATTAGAGTAAAAATATAAACACAAAATTTAAAAAGGAATGTAAGAATTAAAAATGTAAGACAAGTTGAAAGAATAAGTTAAGATTTCAAACAGGTGAAAATACATAAAAAAAATTAAATAAACGTAAATGAACTGAACTTGCCAGTAAAAGCAGAGATGATCAGACTGAATAAAGGAAAAACAAAAAAAAAAAATTAGATACAGCTTGTTTACAAAAGACAAAACCAAATTGTAAAGATATTCAAAGATTGAAGATAAAATTGTAGTAAAAGATACAGCAGAATAATAATAATAAATAATAATAATAAAGTTTCCAAATATCTGGAGCAAAGTTAATAGAACTTCAAACAGAAATGAATAAATTCTTCATCACAGTGGGAGATTTTAATATACGTCTCTTGACTATTGATAGATCAAGTAGACAAAAATATTCAAGGATAAAAAATAATAAAACAATTAACGAGCTTTACTCAAAGGAAATTTATAGATTCTTGTATCTAACAATTACAGAATATGCACAAAATATTTACAGAAATTGCCATAAGCAAGCCTTGACAAATTTTAAAGAATACAGATCATTATGTTCTCTGACTACAGTAAGTTGAACAAGACGCTAATACCCATTGCCGTCAATTCTGACGCATAGCAAAGACATTTTTAAAAATTTTAACATATTTGAAATAAAAAAAGACACACACACACTGCTAAATAACCCACGAGTTAAAGAAGAATTAAGAAACTTAAAAGTACCTATAAAAACCCACTGCTGTTGAGTTAATTCTGACTCACAGAGACACTAGAGGACAGAGCAGAACTGCCCCACAGGGTTTCCAAGGCTGTAAATCTTTACAGAGGCCGACTGCCACATCTTTCTCCTGCCGAGTAGCTGGTGGTTTCCAACTGCTGACCTTTTCAGTTAGTAGGTGAGTACTTAGCCACTACTCCACCGGAGCTCCTTAATATCCATATAATGGCATAGAATTCAGCTACAAAAGGGAATGCCCTAACACAAATGAACTTTGAAAACATTATGCTAAGTGAGAGAAGCTAGATATTGAAGGCCACATATTATATGATTCCATTTATATGAAATATCCAGAAGAGACAAATTCATAGATGCAGAAAGTAGATTAGTGGTTTCCAGAGGCTGAGGGGAGAGAGGAATGGGGTTTTTTTTGTTTTGTTTTTTTGGGGTGATGAAAATGTTCTGGAATTAGATGGTAAACCCACTTAAACACAGTGTGATTAGAATACAGTTTTAAAAAGATGTCTGAGAGTAGGTAGAAGATAAAAACTTTCTGCTATGAGTAATAAAAACCAAACCCACTGCTGTCGAGTTGATTCCAACTCAGCAACCCTAGAGGACGGAGTAGAACTGCCCTGTAGGGTTTCCAAGGCTGTAAATCTTTACAGAAGCAGCCAAGTGCTAAATCACCAGGGCTCCTATGAGTAATAACGGCCCTGATAAAGGAATCCTTCAGTCTCAGGACAGATGACATAGGACAGAAATGGGCTCAGACACCTAGCAGAGGATCAAGGAAGAAAAGAATCCAAACTGGACCAGAATTGTGTCCATTTTCTTCGTTTAGAGCTAAGAGCTTTTATCAGCTTCTTCCAGAACAATGCCTCTTACTTAATGTCAATTTAAACCAAAGCCAAACCCTCTGTCATCGAGTCAATTCTGACTCAGAGCAACCCTATATGACAGAGTAGAACTGCCCCATACAGTTTCCAAGGAATGTCTGGCAGATTTGAACTGCCAGCCTTTTGGTTAGCAGCCATAACTCTTAACTGCTATACCACCAGGGTTTCTACTTTAGTGAGGATTATTTCTGCCTGGAAGTGCTGCAAGCAGGGATGCATTAACCAATAGGCAAGGTAAGCACGGTGCTTACCTTGCTTACCAGATTATCTGTAGTAAACAATTTCACTACAGATTAGTAGTAAGCACAAGTAAACCCGTGCTTACCTTGCTTACTGGGTCATCCACGCCTGTTAAGGATTATATATTTGAAAAGAGGCTTTGATTCTGTAGGAAGGTGCTGTCGGGCTGGGAGAGAGATGGATGCCAGCGGAGAAGCAGAATCTTTGATGTGGAGAATAAAAATGTAGAACTGTTCACTACAGATGATCTGGTAAGCAAGGTAAGCATTGTGCTTACCTTGCCTATTGGATAATCCACCCCCGGCTACAAGTTAAAAAACTCAGGGAGGATAGAATGGCTGGATAGTCCAACCTCTCTGCACAACGCATATTGGTACTAGGCCTTAAAACCAAACCTAACCCGTTGCGATTTAGTCAATTCTGACTCAGCGACTAGGCCTTAGGAAGGCAGAAGATCTGTTAGGCTGAAATCTTCTTAGTGTCTAAAGTGGCTCTCTTCCACCACCTTCTGGACATTTGGAGAAGCCATAACAGTGCTGTTGGTTAGGTACATGTATGTATTTTTTGCCCTGTTGCCACTTCCATTGCTGAAAATAGATATCCTGATAAAAACAACCAAGCTCTTACCATATTAAGATCCTGTAGCTTAAAGGCCTTTAAAAAAATACCACATTCATTTTAATACCATTATTTTTTCTTATATCTAGAAAAATAGATAACTGGCTACCTAGGGTCTCTTTCTGCTCACATAGTTTGTCCAGGCTAGAATAGATATGTATATCTGTAAACAATAGTCTATTCCATTTTGAACTAAGGACCAGGTTAAAAGGCGCCACGGGACACCGTTTAAGTTTCATACTGTTTGATGAGTACAAGGCTTGTGTCTTCCAGACACTGTTTAAATAATGCACTATATGTTTCTGAGAAAAACTCTTAGTAGACTAGTACTAGAAGGGAAACTCCTTATCTGATAAAAGGTATTTACAAAAATTCTGCCATGACTTTTATTCAGCATTGTACTAGATGCATATGACAAGGAAAAGAAAAAGTAGTTTTAAGTGTTGGAAAGGAATCAATAAAACAGTTATTCTTCATAGATTACATGATGTATACATAGAAAAAAAAAGTTACAGATAAATTACGAGAACTATTGAGAGTTCAGCAAGATGGCTGATACAGGGTAAAAAATTCTTAAAAATCAATTATATTTCTATTTACCAGCTACTAATGGTTAAAAAGGGGGCCCTGGTTGCACAGTGGTTAAGTGCTCGGCTGCTAACTGAAAGATCAGCAGTTCAAACCCACCAGTCGCTCCACAGGAGAAAGAAGTGGCAGTCTGCTTCTGTAAAGATCACAGCCTTGGAAACTGTATGGAGCAATACTACTTTGTCCTATAGAATTACTATGAGTTGGCATCAACTTGATGGCAACGGGTTTTTGTAATGGTTAGATAATAAAATATTAAAATGATTTACAATAATAGAAAGAAATAATAAATACCTAAAATAAATCTAAAGAACATGTGCAAGACTTCTAGCCTGAAGACCTCTAGGGCCTCGCAGCTTTTCAAAAAGGAAACTGGTTCTACAGTTTCTATGGAAATGCAAGGGCTGAGATCCACTCAATGAAAAGTAGGGCAGATCTTGCTATACCTGAACGTCATGGCCATGTGGTTTTGGCTCCAGGATAGACAAATAGACTATAGGACAAAATAGAGACCAAGAAACAGACCAAGGGATAAATGCATATTTGATTAATGACAAAAATTGGCATTGCATAAGAATTGGGAGAGGTCAGCTTTTCAACAAATGGTGTAGGGCAATTAGACATCTAGAAGGAAAACTGTTAGATTACTACCAAAAATTAATTCCCAGTGTATTATAAGACCTACATGAGAAAGACAAAACAATAAAGGTTTTCAAAGACAATATAATAGGTTATCTTTATTATCTTTGGGTTAGCAAAGATTTTTTAAATTGGGCACACAAAGCAGTAAAACCATAAACTAGATTAACAACTTGAACTACATTAAAATTAAGAACTTTTGTTCATCAAAACATACCATTAAGAGAGTGAAAATGGAAGCCCTAGATTGGGAGAAGACATTTGCAATATACATAATCAACAAAGGATCACATTCAGACTATAATAAGAACTTCTGCCAGTCAATAAGAAAAAGACAAAACCCACAGGAAAAATGGGTAAGAGACATGAATATCCAAATGGCCAATTGTGGTGCAGTGAATTATTCAATATAGCCCTTCTTGCCATAGAAGTTGTGACTAGCCACACTACGATTGGGTGGGACCTGCAAATAAGGTGTATAGAACCCTAACAAGGTGTAGTGGTTGGTACCATGTGTCGGCTTGGCTAGGCCATGATTCCCAGTATTGTGTGGCTGTCCTCCATTTTGTGATCTGATGTAACTATCCTAATTAGCCTCCATTTTACGTGTTGTAAATCCTAACCTCTATATGTTAATAAGGCAGGATTAGCGTAGGGTATATCTTGAGTCACTCAGGAGGGCATGACTCTAGTCCCACCCTTACTCAACTCACATCCTTCCCTGGGGTGTGGCCTGCATCCAATGCATATATGCGGGTGCTCTGGTGGGGCTCTCGCTCTCTGCATCTGGATCCTGTGTCCAGCTCGTCATTGTCTGCACCGTCCCCTTGTGTAATGGTTAAGACTGTGTGTCAACTTGGCTAGGCCATGATTCTCAGTGTTTTGGCAGTCATGTGACGTTGTGGTCACTTCCCCGTTGACATCTGATATGTGATCACCCCCATGATGGGATGTGCTGTGAGTAGCCAGTTGAGTAAAGGGGAGTTTCCTTGAGTGTGTGGCCTACATCGAGTGCACGTGGATGTTCTGGCAGGGCTCAGAGGCTCTTGCTCATTCTGGATCCTGCAGCTGGCTCCTGTTCATCTGGCCTCTGGTTCTTAGGACTTGAGCTAGCAGTTTACCTGTGGTCTTGCCTGCCGATCTTGGGATTCATCGCTCTTCACAGCCTGTGAGCAACAGCCCTGCTCTCCAACCTGACAATCTTGGGTTCCCCAGCCCCAGTGGCAATGTGCATCAGGAGAGGCCCCTATTCTGACCCACGGACTTGGGACGCTACAGTCTCTACAACTGCTTGAGCTATCTCCTTGATATAAATCTCCCTACTCATCTATATTTATATGCTTTACTGGTTTTGCTTCTCTAGAGAACCCAGCCTAAGACGCCCCAGGAGGTATTTTTGTAAGCGCGCTATTGTAATTTTTTTTTTTCCAGCAACTGGAAGGCAATAGGTTTGGTTTGGTAACCACTAGTAAACTTTGGTCTCTATACATTTGTCTATTCCAGATATTTGATGTAAGTGGAATCATACAACATTTGTCCTTTTTTGTCTGATGTATTTCATTCAGCATGATGTTTGCAAAGTTTATTCGTAAAAAAACCGAACCACACCCATTGCCGTCAAGTCCATTCCTGCTCATAGCGGCCCTATAGGACAGAGTAGAACTGCCCCATAGGGTTTCTAAGGCTGTAAATCTCTACAGAAGCAGACTGCCACATCTTTCTCCTGCAGATCAGGAGATTTGAACTACCAACTACCAACCTTTCAGTTAGCAGCCGAGAACTTTTAACCACTGTGCCACATAGCATATATTAGAACTTAATTTTTCCTTATGGCTGAGTAATATTCCATTGTATGCATATCCTTGGATTTTATTTTGAGGTGAAACTTACTGTATCTTATTATAGCATAATGAGGCTCACTTTCTTTTTGAATTTTTAAAAATTGCTCTTGTAGCACAGTAATATCTGTGAATTTTGAAAATGTTTAGAGTTGTGCTGGATGTCATGAAGCAGGCCTTTTGCTGTCTAAAGTAAGTTTAACATTTACATTAATAAAAATAGTGCTTTTAGTTACTCTGAAGAAAGTCTTGATAATTTATTCATTTGTGAGAAGGTATAAAAAGGGCAGGATAAATAGTGGGTAAATGGTACAATGCCATAAACTATAATCAATAAATATTAACTACATGGTATAAGGAAACCCTGGTGGCATAGTGGTTAAGAGCTACGGCTGCTAACCAAAAGGTTGGCAGCTCGAAATCACCAGCTTCTCCCTGGAAACTGTATGGGGCAGTGAGTTCTACTCTGTCCTATACGGTCTCTATGAGTCAGAATCAACTCGACGGCGGCGGGTTTTGGTTACATGCTATAAAAGAGTTTAGTAAAATTTGAGGTAGAAGAAGGAGAAATAGGAGGGGGAGGAAGAAGAGGAAGAAGAAGGAGAAGAAGATACAATTGTAGAATAAAGGAAGGATACAGATTTTCAATTTGAAATAACCCTCAGAAAGCAGAACATATTTCAGCTGACAAGCCACCTGACAGAGCTACTGAGATACATTAGAGTCCATATTGAACTGACTTTTGGAGCCCTGGTGGTGCAGTGGTTAAGAGCTACCCCTGCTAACCAAAAGTTCAAATCTACCGGCCGCTACTTGGAAACCATATGAGGCAGTTCTACTCTGTCCTGTAGGGTCGCTATGAGTCAGAATCAACTTGATGGCAATGGGTTTGGGTTCTTTTTGGATGGGTTCTCTGAATAGTACAGATCTGGTCTTTGAAAATTACCCACATTGCCATAGCACATGATTTGAAACAGCTGGTATTACCTGATCTAACTGTGGAGGCTTGGTTGTTTTTTTCATTTAGGCTAAGAGCTTGAATAACACATTTAGTCCATTTATAGTCTCTCTGTCTCATTCTGCCTTTTGTTATACATTTCCTTTGAGGATAAATCCCAGTGTAGAAGGAGCCATGACAAGGGCATACAGTATTTAACAACGATTATGTGCTGTGTTTAGAAAATGCTCAGTGTGAAAATGAAGGTTAGAAAGAATTTATTTGCTGGCTGTGTCCTTTAATCTCATTTTCGGTGGACTTCAACAGGATTAGAGCTTGAAGGGGAGGCTAGGAGAAGGTATCAGAGGAAGAGCCCAGGCCAGTGAACAGAGTGTGGGCCAGTGTTTGCTACAGAATTGCTCGGTCAGTGAGAATTTCAAGTCTATGGAGCTGTAACATTAAAATACCACTAAGTCGGTGGAACTTTCTAGCACCAGTTGTTACCTTCCCTAAAGGAAGGGGAGCTAAGTTTTGTTTCACTTCTGTTTTGTGTCAGGCACTTTATTATGTTAGAAGAAAATGTAAACCTATTCCCTTTAAACACATCTGGTTTTAGGGCTTAAAAGACATACTTTCCCACTTTAATCACCATGTTTCTTATATTTTGGATGCCTAAGTAGAATGGTTGAGTGACAGCACATAGTAGAAAAAGAAAAACCTTTAGAGTGAGATACACCTAGGTTCCAGTTCTGGCTCTGGTTCTTACCAACTGTGTGACTCGAGTAGGTTTCTTAATATTTTTCTGAGCCTCAGTTCCCTCATCTGTAAAATTGTAAATGGCTCTACTAATGCCTGTCTTACAATAATGTTGTGACAATTCAATAAAAAATGCAAGTGAAGACCTCCACAGGGTATCTGAGTGTGGTATATGCTTCAGATACTCAATACATGGCTGAAAAAAAAAAAAAGCCAGTTGCTGTCACGTTGATTCCAACTCATGGTGACCCCATGTTTGTCAGAGTAGAACTGTGCTCCACAAGGTTTTCAATGGCTGTTTTTCGGAAGTAGATTGCCAGGCCTTTCTTCTGAGGTGCCTCTAGGTAGACTTGAACCTCCAACCTTTTGGTCAGCAGTTGAGCTTGATAATCGTGTGCACCACCCAGGGACTCAAACATATATATGATAGTTATGCTATTTTTCCCTAGTCGATGAGGTGACGACTAAAATTTTATTTCCACTTCCTTTCCAATTTTAATTTCCGCTATTGGGAAGGCAAAAAAAGGGGGGGAGGAACCTCAAAGCCTCATAAAAGATTCTTAGAAGTCTTCTTTGTAGGATTACGAGGACAAGGAGGGGAAAAAAAGAATCTAAGGATAAAGAGACACAGGAATGAGCGTGTTCTTAGGACTTTTTCTTTCTTCTTCTTTTTTCGAGGTAATTCCATTTGATTTTTACTGATCATTATCAATACGTTGCACCTTTGGATACTAATGCTCTTAATCATTAATTTTTCTATCAAGTGTTTTGCATATACTTAATACTGAAACTTTGAGGGACAGCAGAGTTTATTTTTTGATGTAAATATTTTTAAAATGCCAATCCTGAGAAAAAAAGGAAGAATATCATGCCAGACTGATTGAATTAGAAACCCCATTTGAGATAAAATGCAAGGCAGCATTCGGTGGGTGACACGTTAGATCGTAACATTGTATCTGAAGGCGATTTCTGCATTCGAGAATCTCTGCTGTTTAGAATAGACTATATTTCCATGTTAAAATAGTGACATTAGTGTTTTAATTAATCAAGAGCCCAGGATGAGTGTGGAATGTCTACTTAGACCCCATGAGTATTAATGACGCCTACCAGGTCTAGGGATGGTACCTAGCCCTGAGAGAACTGCTTTGCTGAATGCAGTGGCTGCTGCCGCCTGCCTACAAATGGTTGGTCACCATAGAGGTTTCTTCTTCTCCCTGAGAATGTTTGCAAATGGAGAAATTACAGATTTCATCTCTGCATCAGTTTCTAAGGAAAACGGGCAAGGGAGAAAGAGACAGAAGGAAGGAAAAGGAATGGGTCTGCTCAGACAGGGGTTGAAGTCTTTGCACAGTGCCCTGGGCCTCCCTCACAGCCACTTCCCCTGGGTGGTTTGAATTCGAGATAAATTGAGGAGCCATGTCTCCATGGGAACAGCATCGGGAGTACAAAATGGGTGAATAAAGTTAATATTTATAGCCCATGACTGCTGATTTTATGAGCTGACTTTATTAAGTTATCTAAGGGCCATGGTGAGTACAGGAGGGCAAATCTCATGGTGCCTTAGTTCCCAAACATAGTTTTCATTCCCCCTCAGCCCACCCCTAAAATATCAAGCACAAGTAGCGAGCATTAGCTATAGAATTTATTTGGGCAACTCTCCTTCACCTGTATGGTAGACAGACCACAGGCTTTGATGCCAAGGCGACCTGGGTTCAAATCCCAGCTCTGGCACTAATCTCAGTTTCTTCATCTCTAAAATGGAAATAACGATATTTACCTCTATTGGCTGATGGAAGGATTCAAAATGATGCACATAAAGTACCTGCATCTGGCTCGGAGTAGGCCCTTAACGAACGGTAGCTATTATGTATAACATTGGTGATTCTGTGCTTTCTTAAACGGTTCTCATCACATTTTGATTAACAGAAAAATAAAATAGGGATAAGGAACAAAGGAAAAATCATATTTTTTAGCAGAGTTCAATGTGTATATAGAGCACCTGGGTGGAGCAAATAGTTAAGTGCTGGGCTACTAACTGAAAGGTAGATGGTTACTCACCCAGGAGCACCTCTTAAGAAAGGCCTGGCTATCTACTTCTGAAAGGTTACAGCCAAGAAATCCCTATGGAGCACAGCCTGAAACACATGGGTCATCATGAGTTGGAATCAACCTGATGGCAACTGTTTTTTTTTTGTTGTTGTTGTTGTTAATGTGTATCTAGAATCGGAAGAAAACATTTTATAATTAAACATCTGGATTCTTCAGGCCACAGAGGCAGAAATAATAAGCAGGTTTTCATGGCCTTATTATTGCCCGGTGCATGTTTTGAAAACATTTTGCCAAGTTGCCTGTGCCTCTTCTGTTTTATTCCAGGCTGCCAGGCAGGCTGATTTCAGCAATGAGAGCAGAAGACTCAGAGTAGACACACACCCACGTACAAAAGCTGGCCACCAAAGCCCATTTGCTTTGTCATGGCAACCCCTGTCACTTCCATCTGGAGAGTGAGTGATGATGTCATTATCAAGCAAGGACCAGGGAGCAGGCTTTGAAGCTGGCCTGGGCTGCAGGATTACAGGAATTCTATTTCAGAGTCAAAGGATCATGCTATGGATAGACATCTTTAGCATAAGGTGCTTAGACTTCACATCAACAAGCATTCAGTGTCTTTAACAAAGAAAGAAATGGGTTTGCAAATTTGACCTAAAGAGCAACATCTGTATGTGATTTTAAGAGACGGAATATATGAAGCCACTGTAGTTTGCAGGCAGGCTGGTGTTTAGTGAGACTAATTGGCTCTCACGGTCTGGTGGTTCTTTTAACTCTTGGGGACAAAGTGCGCTGTGGTCTGGTCAGATCTGCTGACGAGGTGATGGGGACAAACTGGGGGAAGGGGGGGTTGCAGAGGAGACAGACTGCCTACAGGAGGCCCCTCCAGCCAAAACAAGGAAGGAGGGCTCCAGCAGCCTGGTGGTATAATCTGTGGTCCAAACACAGACCCTTTGAAGAGTGAAAGGGGGTGCTATTAGCACATATCCCGGGAGAGTAGGCATAAATGGGGGACTGTCCCAGAAAATGGGAACGTGTAGTCACTGTGTGTAAATCATGGAAACTACCATTTCCTGGTCCTCTCATAACAGAACAGCTCTGATGTTTTAGCATCGAAGTGCTGATGTACAGTAAAGCACAGCTGACAGGGGACACTGGTTCTTTAATAGATTTACTTATTTGCTCAATCTTTTTGTGTTTAATCAATTTTTCCAGTCAAGTAAGTTGACCCTTCAGCTCAGATGCTGCTGAATATACTGGCTGTGCTGGTTGAATTTTCAGCCCTGATTATGGGGAATTGTAAAACAATATTCTCAGTCACTTTGTCTTAATTTATGTCTCCTGAATACATACTAGTTGGTGATTATGATGCAGCATTAATTAAGTGGCTTAAACAAATAAAGGCTTGCTTTTCACTCACATCATAGTCTGATGTAGACCAGGCAGTTCTCCTGGGCAGCGCTCCTACAAACAGTGACTCAGGGATGCAGGTTGCTTTCATCTTTTGGCAGCACCATCTGGAACTCGTGGCTTTCAACATCCATGGAAGAGGCAGAGGATTTTATGGCCAGGCCTGGAAGTGGTATACATCACTTCTGCCCAAATCCTAGTGGACAAAACTGGGTTAGGGGAGCCAGGGATACAAAAATAAATAAGATACAACCTCCCTTTTTTTTTTTTTTTTTTTTTTTGAGAGTTAACTGTTAAACTAAAGCAACAATTCTCTTCAAACATGGCAGAGTCTGTGATTTCTAAGAACTTATTTTTGGAGATGACATCATAGATGGCGTGCAGTGGCAGTGAGCTTGGGCCTTGGAAGCAGACAGACCTGGCTCCAGTCCTAGCAATGAACTTATGTGCTGCAGCTTTCACCTTTTTAAGTCTCAGAGGCTAATAATCATATCAACTTCAAAGGGTTGTGAGGATTAAAGGAGCTAACACATATATAGCTGTATTACAGAGACCAGTACAGAGTAAACACATAATAAATAATAGCTATTATATTTGTATTTTTAACTTAATATGGGGAATTTTCTTTAACTCCTAAGTCAATAGGAATCAAATTTGGGAAGGCAATTACCACTAGGCTTCAAAATTCATTAAAACTTGGGGACAAAACAAATCTTAACAATATTCTTATTACTCGTTATCTCCAAAAAGGAGAAAGAAACTTTAACATAGAAAAACCTGACTACTCAAATGATCTACAAGCACCCTTTTGGTCTCTGTTGAACACAAAAAGAAGATTGTATTAGATGTTATGCCATTTATTTCTTTTTTTAAATTTTGGTTTAGAGTACTCATCTACACAAAAAAACCAAAACCAAACCTGTTGCTGTCAAGTCAACTCTGACTCACAGTGCATACAGGACAGTGTGGAACTGCCCCACAGAGACTGTAAATTTTTACCGAAGCAGACTGCCACAACTTTCTCCTGTGGAGCAGCTGGCCTACTGGTTAGCAAACAAGTACTTAACCACTGCACTACCAGAGCTCCTGGAGCACTCGTCTACCTTTAGTCAAAATCACTTGATAGATCCCTTTTTAAAAGACCTTCATCAACTGACCGTCATGAGGAACAAACAAAACGTTTTGAGCATAGTCCACACGTGACATAATAGTATGATCACAATATAAATGAGGATGGTGAGAGTAGGGATAAAAAGGTAGACTTGGAGGTAACAAATATTTCAAAAGAAGTGGCCAATATTTGGCTAGAAAGAGTGGGAATAAACCAATATATCAGGCTTGTTCAGGCTTACAGATGCCTATGTCCCACATTTCTGATATTCCCCCACTGGAGCAATGCGGGCAACAAAAGATAGGTAACAGGAAAACCATAATCAGAAAAACTTCCTAGCCAAGCTAGGGGGATTGGGATGGATCTTTCTTGTGCCTAGAGGTTCTGAGTGGGGACTGCATAATCCCACAGCAGATAATTCATGGATTAAGTAGACAAAAGCTCACAGTCAAGGTGCCCTCTATTGGTCTCCTATATTGGTCTCTGTGACATTCAAACTGAGTGAGCAAGCAACTGTGGCTAAACCTTCAATCTTCTGAGACAAAAGGCGCTTCAGCAGTGGTATGCAGCTGCAAGGGGCAGTAGAAAATATGGAAGAGTTTAGAAGAAGCTCCCTGCAGTGAAACTTGGAAACTGAATGTGGAATAAACAAAATGCAAAAACAAACCAAAAAGAATGAGTCGGGTATCTAATGTTTTACTTATGGATGACCAGAACGGTGGTGGAAAAGAAGATATCAAGAAGTGGAGGTGATTTGGGGGGAGAAAATGATAAGCTTGATTAACAGGTTGAGTGCGAGATGCTGGCAGGATGCACAAGTGGTATGATCTGAAAAGATGGACCAACAAAACAATCTTAAGAAAGAGGTCTAGGCTGAAATTAAGATTCGTGATTCATCTGCACTGAGCAGGAGATAAACCTGGATGACAGCTCTGTGGGAGGCTCTTTAGAGTGGAAAGAGAAGATGGTTAAGGGCAAATCCATAATGCGTGGAGTGGGAGCTGGAAAAAGATGGAAGACTCAGTGAAGAAGGCAGAGTTGGGGCTGGGGGAAGACCAGGACAGTGGCAGGGACATAGGAACCGTGAAGGAGACCGTGCAGTGACTTGCTCAATTTCCAGTCCACTCTGAGTCTAGAACGTCATCCTCTACTGCATAGGCTGGAAAGCTGAAAGTTACATTTTCCAGATTCCCTCGCAGCTAGGGGGTCTGGATGTGAGTTACGTTCTATCAATCAGATGCACGTGAGTTAGGCTTGAAAGAGCTGCAGACAACACTTTTGCTTCTTCTGTTCTGCTGTCAAATAAGGTCATGGAACATCCAGGCACTAGACTAGCTTCATGGAGGACAGGAGGAAAGGGACTGGGGTTCCACATTTTGCTTTGTGGCTCTAGCAGGAGGTTTAGTTGCAGTTGCTTTTTCCTCTCCTCCCCTTCTGGTGCCAAGAACAACTCCAAATTCCTTTGTGAGAAAAGAGATTTATTGGATTATATGGAAATGGACACAGTGGAGAATGGGCTGTGACATACAGGTGGGGAAATGTGCACCTAGAGCATTAGTGACGAGGTTGGTGTCCCACCTTCCGCCGTGTGGCTGCCCTTGCCTGGCCTCGGAATGCAGCTGAGGCCTGGCCTCCAAGTGCTTCGTGAGAAGTCTCCAGGCAGAGCCACCTCTCCGCCTCGGGATGACTTTAGTAGTTCCTGTGAGATTCAAGATTTTGAGTCCTGTAATTGTTGAGAACCTGAACCAAGTGAAAATGACTCCATTAAGAGCATCACTGCAGCCTTGGATGGTGTCAGTACTCCAACTTTCCAGACATTGGCAGAAGCAGCACAGACTGTACTATGGGGATTAGAGGCAATCACACCATGAGAGCCTTTGACGATTGTGAGGAAGAGTAGGCTTTTCTTTTAAAAAAAATGTAGAAATCTCCCTAAAAATGGTCTGGGACACAGGAATGAAAGTGAGAAAACAGGACTCACAGTTGGGAACCATTGGCCAGAACACAAAGAGTAGGGAAGGCATTATTCACAGTAGCCAGAAAAGGTGGCAACCACCAGAGTGTCAACAGATGAATGGATAAACAAAATGTGTATATACATATCATGGGTTATCATTCAGTCACAAAGAAAAATGAAGTCCTAACACATGCCATGACATGGATGAACCTTGAAAACATTAAACTGAATAAGACACAAAAGAATAAATGTTGTATGATCCCAGTTATATGAAACATCTAGAATAGGCAAATGCATAGAAACCAAAGTTTATTAGTGAAAGGAGGGTGAGGGGGGAAATGGGGAGAAAAACAGTGAAGTTCCCACCTACTGGGACACTTTCCTGCTGTTTGTTGGCCGTCAGAGGTCCTGTCTTCCACAGGTATCTTAAACTAAATGCAAACTTTTTTTTTTTTTTTTTACATTTATTGAACAATTACTGTGTGTTAAAAACATACGTTTACTGTCATTTCATACAATCTTAGTAACTCTTAAGACAACCCTCTGCGATGAATATTGTTTTCCCATTTACAGATGAAGAAATCCAGGCTTGGAGAACATGAGCAATTTAACAAGCCTCACGTGGCTAATAAGTGGCAGATATAGCATTGTTGTTAGCTGCTGAGTCGGCCCCTTACTCGTGGAGACCTTATATGTTACAGAGTAGAACTGCCCCATAGGGTTTCCTTCACTATAGTCTTTACAAAAGCAGTTCGCCAGGGCTTTTCTTCAGCAGAATGGCTGGGTGGGTTCAAACTGCCAATCATTAGGTGAGCAGCCGACTGCAAACTGCTTGAGCTACCCAAGCACCTTCTGCAAGGTAACAGAGATCCGATAATTCAAAAGTGAATTGTCAGTCCTAATATTTTGTTGGTGTATTTTTTAAACAGTAGTTAAAAAATGTTTTTTGAACTTTACCAATTTTGGTACTTATTACTAAAATTACTTTTGACCTCTAAAATCATAATCAAACCTACCAACACGAAAACCCAAATAGTCTAACAAGGAAATAAAACAAAACAAATCCTCCACTCACAGCGATCCTATATGACAGAGCAGAGCTGCCCCAGAGGGTTTCCAAGGAGCGGCTGGTAGATTTCCAACTGCTGACCTTTTGGTTAGCAGCGGAGCTCTTAAACCACTGAGCCACCAGGGCTCCAACAAGGAAATTATTAACAAAGTATTTTATTTGTAACAAATTTAAAATGATCTCTTCTGTTCACAAGAAGGTCTTTTTCTCTCCCACTTTTGGCCTTCAAAGCTCCCTCCTAAACAATTAGGTGCCCAAGGATGTAAGCACGTGATAACCAAGAGCACTTCTAAGTGGGTTTGCTTGTGGAGTAATAACAGCATGAAGGGTGGCCACAATGTTTCTCGAAAGTGAGATTATTTTAAAGAACTGCTTTTTGTAACCTGACCCAATAGCTATTTCATCATGCAGTTTAATGTTCTAGGCATAAAACAGATACGGCCAACAGTTGAACAATGTCCATCAGTTAAAAAAAAAAAAAAATGCAAAAGTATTTGACGCCTCTTGAATTGCTGTGCAATAATTTAAAGTGCTTTAGTATAAACTGTGACATATATGTTCATGTGAATTTAACTTTCATCTTACCCTGGGGTAGGTTCAATAGCATTTGAAGCACCCAATCAGGTGGCTACACAGGTGCTTTAAATATTGTCATCTAAATCTATACCAGAGTGTTAATCAGCATAAATGATGTTAATATTTATTATTGGTGAATGGAGTTTGAAAAGTGGTTGACTAGAAGGATTTTTGAAGGTAACAAACATGGATGAGGTATAAGAATCGGGCAAATCCTACAAGCTAATGGCTTTTGTTTAGTACCTCAGATCTAGTACTGTTTGCTTGTGTGCGATATTCCCCTCATTCACCCATTTAAGACACTGGAGCCTGATCCAACCAGGCTACCTAAATCCTGCCCTCAGAATATCACCACTTCTGCCTCACTGCGAATCTTTCAGTCAAGATGTTTGTGGGGTTGCTTGTGAGCAGAGTTGGAACTTTTCCCAAGCTTTCCAGAGGGTCTTCTTGATAATAAATATTTGCTCACGTGAGACAATTGAGATTTGCTTTCATTGTAATATATACCACCAGGTAGCAAGGTTATGTGAGAGGAGACATATAGCCTTACCTCCCTGTAAAAGCTGGAGGCTACCTACCCAATTAATCTGTGATTGGTGAATGATTAAATTGGCTTAGACAGTTTGTAATGGCGAGTAAAAGAAACTAAAGGCCCATCTACTCTCATTCCATGGTGAGGGTCAGATTTAGTCCCTAAGTGCTCCTCTTAATGTAGTGCCATACTGCAGCCCCCTTAAGATTAGGTGACTACTGATCTTCAAGTGCTGGACAGAAAGCAATCCAGTCATTATAAAGGTCAAGATCATCCTCTAGCAGCATTGCCCTTCACAAAATAGAGTTGAGAATTTTACATTCTTTCCATTTAAAACCTGACTACTTAGAAGGCTTTCAGGCTTTGTTAATGACTGTACGATTTAAAAAATACAATGAAAAAAGGAAATACAGCCAAGATAGAAATATTGTTCTAAATTTTAAATAAACTTATTCTATATACCTATTCAACCAGAAGATGGGGAAACGTCACTGAAGTAAAATGATGGACAGCTTGAAAACTCAAGAAATTAGCCTGGATAAAGTTATAATGTATGAGAAACCTAAAGGTAATACTATTATCAAACATTTTATTTGGTATTTCATGCTTTCTTGTTGTAGGGCATCCGGTCAATTCTGACTCATAGCGACTCTACAGGACAGAGTAGAACTGCCCCATAGGATTTCCAAGGCTGTAAATCTTTATGGGAGCAGATTGCCAGGTCTTTTCTCCTGCAGAGCCCCTGGTGGTTTCGAACCGCCGACCTTTCAGTTAACAGCCTAGTGCTTAACCATTGTGCCACCAGGGCTCCTAATTTCATGCTAGGTCGATGAAAAGAAAGAAAACAACTTTTCTGAACAGTTTTTTTTTTTTTTTTTTTTTTTTAATATAATGACTATGTGTACATGGACAACTGAGAACAGGAAAAAAACCCAAATGAATATTTTAACAAATTACAGTCATTACTAAAGACGATATGCTTGCATTTTAAAGAAACAGTCCAACAGTTAAACAGTCTCTCATTCGATCTAGATTAACTGAATCCTGTTTTAATAAAAACAACACACTATAGTGGTAGATGCTTACCTTTTTCAACACTATATAAAAACACGTGTTCCCTCAGTGACATCTTTCCTTCAATATTTAGTTATTTAGTAGTCTCTAAAATGGTAAAATAAAATTGAATATAATAGCATACGAAAGTGCAAGTTTGTACACCTAAGCTCAGCAGCAAAAGTGAGGAAAAAAGTGGAAAGTGAAAAGCTGATGGATGCTACACAGAACGAGGACATTCATGAAGGCAACCTGCACCGTATCCTGGGTGCCAAACAGAGTCAACATGCCATCATTTTTTCATTGCTCTTAAATGAGCAAAACCAAATTCTTTTTTTTATTTAAACAAATATTATATCTTTATTTCCCCCCACATAATTTGTGATCAGGTAAGGCAAAGATAAGTCCCTCCATCACTGGGGACAGCAGCAATATACAGACTTCAGAAATAGCCCTGAATCATCAGTAACATTCTCGCATGGTAACATAAGAAGAAATGCATCTAATAAAGCAAATTTGCAATGTTGTCACATTTTTCTAATTTATTTGATTAGTTTATCTGGAAAAACTTTATAAATACATTATTTAAGAGGACAGTAAATTATTTTCTTGCTCTGAAAAAATAATGTGATTTCTCACATCTTAAAACTTTTTAGTGTGCTCTTGCAAAAGGAGATGCAAGAAGAATGCAATGATAGCTGCGTTTGCAGAATGTCCATGTACAAGGTGCATTTACAAGAACCTGGTAATCTGCCTATAATTTACCTCTACAAATAAAGTTCTTTGCAATAATATTTAAACAAACTGGCTTAATTTAAACATAATTTAAACACCTCCCTAGTCACTCTACTTGTAGAGCAAAGAGGTACTTATTTTTCAAGTACTATATATTGTAAAAGGTAATTTTTTCAACAATTTTACATGTTAGCTTTTAAGACCAAAATATCTATGTAAAAAATCATGCCTAGTCAGCCCATTTCTTTTATAGCCAAATGTTCTTGTCTTTTAAAGAATGCAGAAAAATATCGATTTGCTAAGAAGGAGCACGCTGGAAAAACCATTTTAAAGTATTGAAGAATAAAGAATATTTTCTTTTTTCTACTGGCGAAAATTATTAGAAAAGCTATCCAGTCTGTTGTCTTTAGCTGGTTTTAATAAAGTCTTTTTAAAATGATGTTCAAAAAATCTTTAGAAAACTAGAGGGGGGCCGGGGGATGCTCCTTTATAGCATGGAAGGAATTCCATTAACTGTAGAAATTCTTATTAAATTTCTGCTTTGGTTCTTCAGAAGAAATGCTCATATAACTTCTATATTAGGAGACAGAAAAACACAACACATTAATATGACATTTATCTAAGAACATATGTAAAGAATACTCCAGTAATACATTTCTAAAGCTTTACCATACTTTCATGTACATTGTTATATATTAGAATAGACAATTTAATCAAAGTTCACAGTGTTCTTATATTCAGGTGAATTCTATTAATAATGGAAAACCATATACCATTTTCTTTACTTCAGCATGCCATTTGCTTTTCTATATTGTACGTATCAGTTGTATTTTTCTTTGAGGTTAGGGGCTTGTGCCCTCAGCACTTGACGCTTAGGGTGCCAAACATACTGGAGACTAAATGTTTGTTAAATAGTCATGACCCCAAAAGACCTCTGATACCACTTGAGGTCAAAGACACTGGATTGTGTTCCCAGAGAATGTATGGAAGTGTGGGATCAGTGGGAATGGAATGACAGAAAACTCAAATCTCTGAAACATTGCGGCCAATGTGATGTAAGGCCTGGCATATGAAGCAAAAAGTCATCTGAAGTTCCCTCCCTATGAATCTTTGACATGACAAAGGAAGAAGCTGCACTGGGAGTGTTTCCACCAACAAAAGAGTTATCAAATTGTTCCCGGAGAGTTAAGAATCAGAATATAAGACCTGGAAGGATTTTACAATTTCCTTTTACAGCCTAGAGAAGTGGAGTTCACTAAAGTTAAGTTACTCTTCCAAGATTAATACATTAGAGGAGGAAAAAAAGACAAGCTTCATTTGGATGGGTGGGTCAACACTGTCTTTTTCAACCAGTTAAAGTGGAAAATATCTGTTACAAGTTCACAGATGGGCTCTAAAATGCAAAACAATTTGGCCACAAATGATTCTATACTGACTCCATGTTAATCAAGCCCACTGAATCTGGCCAGCTCTATTCTCAACAGTGTACAGATGTTGGTCAATATGTGAAAGGAGAGGGAGAGCTGTTGAACTGCTATAACCACTAAGTTTCCAGTACTTGATGTTGTTCCTTATTTTATTGGGTCCGTGTAAAACTCCTGTTCTTTTTGCACAGAGACTTCAGGTCAAGTGTGAGTCCCAGAGACAGTGTCATAGAGTAGCAGGTGGTTTCAACAGCAACTACGCTCACTCAGTGAAGTATGGAAGACCCTAGGGCTCAGTATGATCCTAGTTTGGAGTACTGGTTCCATGATCTAAATCATTTAACTATCCATTCATATTACATTATCTTTAAAAAGGACAGGAATATACTATTCCAGTTGTTAAACCTAAACAAGAGAAAAATGGTGGGAGAACATGATGTTGGTCTTCAAATATCTGAAGAGCTGAGTAAGGGAGAAACACCAAACCTTGTTCTCCAGTGGGCAGAATTAGACCCAATGGTCATAAGTTATGTGTGACTTAGGAGACCCCATGTGTTAACAAAGTAGAACTGCTCCATAGGGTTTTCTTGGCTGTTCATCTTTACGGAAGTAGATCGCCAGGCCTGTTTCTTCCACTGTGCCACCGAGTGGGTTCAAGCTGCCAACCTTTTAGCTGACTGGCGAGCTCAAACTGTTTGCGCCACTCAGGGAGCTTGAGGCAGCCTTGTCTTAATATGAAGCACATCCTGGCAGTGAGTGCTGCTGGGTGATGGGGAGAGCTGTTCTGTGAGAGGAGGCTGAGGGACACCCACTGGTGCTGCAGAGTGGATTTCTGCACTGAGTGGGAGTATAGGAAGGGCCCCTGAAATTGTCCAATCCACTTTGAAATTCAATTTCTATGATACACACACAATCTTTTCTATGATGGCTTATTTGGTCCCTTAGGTTCCTTCACAGGATAAAGAGAGACACAGACACAATGCAGAAAGTAGTAGTTCATTCCCTCTTGGGTATTGCATATTTCTGATGATTACAGAAGGGAGTTTGAGTCAAGCTTACCTGCTGTCTGTTGTGTCTGAACACCATCTACCTGAGGCAGAGGCCCAAGTGTCCCTTCATCATCAAAGGCCAAAATTGGATTCAAAGGAATTTCTGGGCTCTCACTGTTGGTGACATCTAATCTGGATGGTTTAGATCCCATGGGTAAATTTATAATTTCTTCAAAGTTTTCATTCTGAACAGATACTCCATTTTCATTTGGTTGTTTTTCCAAATTGAGAGTACTGGGGAATTTTAAAAATTAAAATTAAAATGAGTTACTATTAAAACTGGGAAAACCCAGTAATAACAACAGTCTCAGTAATGCCAATTGCTTGACCTTTAGAAAATCAGTTAATCTTTTTACGTCTCCTTCCCAAATGGTAAAATCAAGCAAATGTAAATCCAATCTTTCCATTGCATTTTTTTGAGGGGGAAGAGTTTTTTTTTTGGATCCCCACCCCCCAACTGAGGAACTAGTTTACTTTCTTGAGTCAATGAGAAATATTGACTTTGTGGTACACATTCTAAAGCATTTTTGATTTGAATTTTTAATTTTTGTATATTTTTGTTAATTATTAAACTTCTTCTGGAGAAAAATATTCTAAATTTCTTACGAGGCATTGCAGGGCACTCTGAAAGTATTTGTAAAATTGCTCTAAAAAGAACCAAAAATATTACACATACTCCTCACTGAGGAGGAAGAGGAAGTTTGACATAATAGTTTGCATGAGGGTGCAGGCGTGCACATGCGTGTACATACACACATGCCTAACACCTGCCATTCATACTGGCTGGACTATCACACCCATCCTCCTGTTCTTTCCCTAAACCAATGGGCATTCTGTAACCAGGGAAACAGTTTTGGTTCTTAATCCCAAGAGATTTTAAATAGAAGTTTTGTCAAAAAGTAAAGAACAGGAAAGTATCCCCCAAGCCCTCTTTCGTTGGCAATCTTAACTCCTGTCACCTTTCAGGCCTGCGTGTGCTAACAAGTTATAAAGGCAACAACCAACCCCAGACATGAGTCAATAGCTGACTTCATCTCCCTCTCACACCTGGCTACTCCACCCATTCTTACTGTTAGCAACTGGAGGAACAATTGTGTTATAGGCTTTGGACTGACCAATTATTAAATGTTCAGGGGCAATGTGATGAGCAGAAACTGTAAAGCTGAAGCTAGCTAAAGTCACTGGGGTTAGGGATTATGAATCTGTGTGCCCCCTCAGGGTAAGGCACCAGCTTTTGCATTCTTCCTTTTTGGCTATACTCTGGAGGCTGAAAACTGGGTGTAAGACTCTTGAGGACTGTATATTTCATGTGGTCAGCCCAAAGCATATGCAGTGAGTGGGGTTGGGGCCATGATAGGAATCTGATAGTCCATGGAGCTTACTGTAGGACCTAATTTCTCCTTGATGTCTAATATCATGTCATAACAAATAACTTGTAAATTAAAATTCCTTTGTGATGAACTCATAAGATCTGAAGGAAAAAGACTAGGTCAAACACTACAATTACTATAGATCCCTTATTTAAGAAGGGAAAACCAGTCTATTGAAGAGACACTCTTGTATGGCTCTGAACAAGTTATTTTCTGGGTTATTTGGAAGGTGAGATTGTAGCCTGTACACCCATGAGAGCTTTTCAGCTTCTAGAATAAGTTCTCATCTGAGGGTGGAGAAACATATTAGAATGATCTGAGAAATGTAAAATAATTCCCTCCTTTCCTATCCTATTCTGATATCCTCCCCACCCCCACACACTTACTTCTATCTGTTGTTGTCTGTTCCAAAGCAAGTTTCCTATTCATGAATAAACACTCCCCTCAGTTCTATCCCCTCAGCGGGAGCTATCCCCTTCAAAGACTATTTATCTTTGAAGACCTAAAGATGGCTTCTGGAGTAAGAATAGACTCGCTCGGGTTCATCTATTTCTTTGCACCTTTAAAACCGGCCAGAATTTTGATACCTCATACCTTCTTCAATTCTATCTATCGACGTGGGGAGCCTGTCATGGAGGAGAAAGATGGAAAGAAGAATGCCTTTTGGGCTTGTAAAAGGATTACACACAGAAGGCTGAGATCCAGAGAAACTGCAGGGGCCACAGGTCTCACTCAGGCCCCTCAGGGTTAGGAGTAAGGTTCTGAGAGTTCTTGGATTGGGGTTTCTCTGATACCAAGGGATCTTGGCTCTGGCTGCTAGGAAAGCAATGTTAGGAAGCCACTGTCATCCTGGAACACTGACGGGACAGTTTTCTGACATATCTCTGGGGGTGGCAAGGGGTGAATGTCACACAGTTCATACCACTATTTTTCCTGAAGAGCAGGCCAGCCAGTGTATTATGTACTCAAGACACTGGGAAGAGTGAAGCTTCTCTCAATCTGAACTAAGGATGTTCATTCTGAGGAGTGGAGTTTTCTAGTGAAAATAAACCCTGCCACAGTGAATGCAGCATTTGTCATGGCAGATTGTCAGCGAGACAGAGAGAATACCACCCATATCAAGTTCTTCAAAAGAAGTCCTGGCAACCTCCAAAAGCAGGGATTTAACTCACAGTGGGCAAGCTGGTAGAATCTATAAATCTATTCTGGGTGCACAGGAGGGTATTTAATGAAGATGCTGACTGATTTAAGAGGATCACAGAATGCTTAACTAAACAAGATGCACTGAGGTGAAAAACCATGACATTGCTAAGTGATTTCAAGGTTGATTTGAAACTGAGAGTAAAAGGGAGTTTCAATGGATGTGATTTATTTGTAATTTTAAAGTTTTTAATAGGATTTCATATGTAAAACTGTTTAAAAACTTGAGTCCCCACTGAATCAAAGGAAATATTTACTCATAAACAAGAACCTGTCTTAGGGACAGTTAAACAAACAAACAAAGCACACCCATTGCCATTGAGTAGATTCTGACTTAACTGCTACCCGATTTGTTACAATGTAAAGCTGGTCCATAGGGTTTTCTTGGCTGTAATCTTTATGGAAGCAGATCACCAGGCCTTTCTTCCGTGGTGCTGCTGGGTGGGTCTGAACTGCTGATCTTTAGGTCAGTACCAAAAACCAAACCCGTTGGTCGAGTTGATTCTGACTCATAGTGACCCTATAGGACAGAACAGAATTGCCCCATAGGGTTTTCAAGGAGTGGCTGGTGGATTCAAACTGCCAACCTTTTGGTTAGCAGCTGAGCTCTTAATCACTGTGCCACCAAGGCTCCTTTAGGTTAGCAGTTGAAAGTAAACTGTGCCACCCAGGGACTTCCAATTGTCCTCAAGTTGATTCCAACTCACGGAGATCCCATGTCTTTCAGAGTAGAACTGCACTCCATAGCATCTTCAGGGCTGTGACCTTTCAGAAGCAGATCACCAGACCTTTCTTCTGATGTGCCTCTGGGTAGGTTCAAACCATCAACCTTTTGGTTAGTAGTTAAGTGCTTAACCAACTGGACCACCCAGGGACTTTCAGAGCTTTCAGTTCTCCTTCATAGACACTTTTCATTGGACTCCTCAAGACCTTGTGGGAGAAATATATTCATGTCCAGATGAGGGAACAGCAGGTTAGGTAGGCTAAACCCAGAGTCACTGAGCTTCTCATGGTTAAAGCTACGGATCCAGCCTAGGACTTCTGGCTCTAAAGCTCTTTCTCCTTAGCCCCCCACTCAAGCTGGTGAATCTCTACAGAGAAATATGACTAAAACGATCAAAGAGCTGGAGAAGGTGCCTTTTTAAGATAAGGTAAATTGATTTATTACCTCTTAGCTCCAAATTCACCCTTTATTCCTGCTCTGTGAAAGTGGATCCGGGCATTTTAAATAATTTTCCTCTGCCACCTGGCAGGACCTTAAGCTCTGTCAGTAGAGGCTGCTGGAGAGACTTTGCGGGAGGAAACAGTTTTGCTTCCTGGTTCCAGTGTGCTTGCTCCAGAGGTTCCTGCAGTGTAAACAGGCTCCCCAGTGCCTGACTCCTGCAGTGTGAACGGCCTTCCCGGCTCCCAGCTCCTGCAGCAAGTGTGGCCTCCCCAGCACCCAGCTTCTGCAGTGCATGGTGGCCAGAAACTCTCCCAGCACTCCCTTAGGGTGGAATTATAGCAGAATTCCTCTGGTTAGGCATCTTCCTGTGAACAATGTTCCCTGGCACCCTAAAGGGTAGATTTCTGGCAAATTCTGCCAGCACAAAACCACAGCAACCTTCCTGCCATCCAGTGAGCCATGGCTGTGCCCTCTTCAACAAGGTCTGGATCTCAGTCCTGGTGGGTGAGGGCTCTTCTTTACATGCAGCCCTAGGGGGTTGTAGCTGCTCCTGATTTCTGATAGCCCTGTATTTAGATTCTCTTTACTTCTTACTAGCCAATCCCTTGTTCCTCCAATCCCAAGTAATTCTTCATATTAAAACTTCCCTGTTTAAATTAACATGTGGTTTCTCTTTCCTGATTAGACTCTGCCTGATACGGTAAGCATATTAGGACTCTGTAGTTTGTAAGATGAAAACAGAGAGGGAATAGTAACAAAATCCATAAAACGATGAAAGTTATGGGAAGTCTGAACACAGATTTATTCCCTAAAACCTAGTTTATGACAACCACTTGAAATAAGTAGTGATAAGAGAAATAAAAACAAAAGCAGTTTGTTGTATTTACTAACACAAGAGGTGATGCAGAGTGAAAATATAGATCTCTTCAAGAATGGTCTTGATAAACTCAAGGAAGACAAATGTTGAAATAATTTATGGAAGCAGAATTGCTTAGGCCACACATGCCAAGGAACAAACTTAACATCACGTTAAATATTCCCTGCAGGCCAGCGTCATCCAAAAACGGACCGTTTCTCAAACTGGGGTCTGATTCTCTACAGGAAATTTTAAAAACTTATGCTCTCACTTTGATAAAAATTTTTAAAAATCAACGGAATAGTCTGTCATCTGACTATCACAGAGCTGAGTTTTACCACATGATTCTTGTGCTTGATTTTAGACTTGCATTTCAGAGCATACTGATACCAGCTAGTATCAGCTTATTTGACAAGGGCTAATGACAAATGAAGGGCCATGGTTGGGCAGTGGTTAAAAGCCTGGCTGCTAAGCAAAAGGTCGGCAGTTCGAATCCACCAGCCACCACTTGGAAACCCTATGGGGCAGTTCTACTCCGTCCTATAGTGTCACTATGAGTCGGAATGGACTCAACCACCATGGGTTTAGTTTGGTTTTAGGTAATGCATCATTTATAATTATGCTTTAGTGCCAGGTAAAAGCCAAGGGACATCATGATACACTGTATGCAAAGAGGTCTGAAGTTTTACAGCAGTTCAAATAGAGAAAAACAGTGGGTGAAATGCATCATCAGCAACTCATGGGCTCATAAGCACCAAATGCCTCATGCATAAGGGATCAATCAGCATTGTGTATAATGCAGATGTAATTTCAGAAAAACATCATTCCTCAATAAATGACTTTTGTTTAATTTGAATGTTCTTGGTCTAATAGTTCTATTTTTACTTAAATTTGTGATTTGTTGTTTTGGCTTGACAGATGAATAACAGCTTTAGAAATACTAAGCTTAATTTTATATTTTGTACATCTTTAAGTAAAAATAATACAAGTAACTCTGGGCATTTGATAGAATTTTTTTCCCCTTCCTTTAAAGGGGATCCACACTGGGGTAAATGGCAATGGATTTAATTTATTAAGGTCATTCTTATGTTATAGTCTGATGTGATATTTATATTTGATACTATCCCAGACCAGTCTATCTTGTCAGGTGAAGGAAAAGAAAAATTCTATGCCTATGGTTCTCTTAATGGCTTGACAGGGATCACCTTAAAAGTATGACAAAGGATGATTTAGTCCTTGGAAGATGGATGACCCAAGTACCTGTAGTTTCTATGAATTATTTATACCATCATGTCTTTTCCGCATCAAGTATTTGCATGCCCCCTTTGAGAGTCACAGAAAATTTATAAGGTTTACAAAGACTGACTTTTAGGACTTCAACTGGTAATTTTTAACCTCTTTGTTGTTGTTGTTAGGTGCCGTCAAGTCGGTTCCAACTCCTAGCGACACTGTACAACAGAACGAAACACTGCCCGGTCCTGCGCCATTCTCAAAATTGTAGCTATGTTTGAGACCACTGTTGCAGCCAGTGTGTCAATCCATCTCGCTGAGGGTCCTCCTCTTTTTTGCTGACCCTCTACTTTACTAGGCATGATGTCCTTCTCCAGGGACTGGTCCCTGCTGATAACATGTCCAAAGTACGTAAGACTAAATCTCGACATCCTCGCTTCTAAGGCGCGTTCTGGCTGTACTTCTTCCAAGACAGATTTGTTCGTTCTTCTGGCAGCTAATGGTATATTTAGTATTCTTTGCCAACACCATAATTCAAAGGCATCAATTCTTCAGTCTTCCTTATTCACCGTCCAGCTTTCGCAGTCATACGAGGTGACTGAAAATACCATGGCTTGGGTCTGGTGCACCTTAGTCCTCAAGTGATTTATCTTTGCTTTTTAACACTTTAAAGAGGTTTTTGCAGCAGATTTGCCAATGCAACACTTTGTTTGGTTTCTTGACTGCTGCTTCCATGGGCATTGATTATGGATCCAAGTAAAATGAAATCCTTGAGAACTTTAATCTTTTCTCCTTTTATCATGATGTTGCTTATTGGTCCAGTTGTGAGGATTTTTGTTTTCTTTATGTTGAGGTGTAATACATACCTAAGGCTGTAATCTTTGATCTTCATCAGTCCAGCTTCTCGGAGTATTTGCTCAGCATAAATTCTTCAGAATTTCTAACTTCCTAATTATTACTTCTCAACAAATAAATTACCTAAGTATGCCCAACAAATGGATGAGCTAATGTGTCCAAACTCTAATTTTTCTCTTGCAAGCATAGAAATACGCAACCTGGATTTAAATAATACAGCGAGGCACAAAAGCAAGTTCACAGGACTACACTTTTAGTTTAATTATAACCTGTTTGTTACTTTTCTGTGTGCAGGGGAGGCTAAAAGAGAAAAGGATTTTAGTGTTATCTATATCATTTTACATAGTAAAATTACATCAGGTGCCTTTATAATGGTTAATTATTTGGTGATTTCACTTCTGAAGAGTCAGCTAATATAGAAATTAATTTTATTGATCAGGTAGAACTACCAGTGGCTTAATATGTGGTAGTATCATCTCCTGTAATATCATAATGGGGTTCTTTCTGTAGTATTTTTTATTCTTTTCCAAAATCCTAAAAAAGTCTTTAGAGAATTTAACATCATAAATCACAGCACTTGGGAATATATATATATATTAAAATCAGGCTGTAACCAAAACTAAGGGAAAAAATACCATTTAATATACATTTTTTAAACAAAGTTACAGCTAAAACTTTTAAACATTGTTACCAATATTCCTACAATTTCTCCATAACTAGATTATTAGGCACAGTCTATGACTACCCTTATTTTTCAAATGTGCAAATACTCGTATAATGTTGTTATATAAATGCACAGAAAAGAGAAAGGCAATCTTTCCTCAGCCCACCCTCCTTTCCTGACTGTTGTTAGCACATGTTTGATTCTTCATTAAGAAGCACTGCTACTAATAATATACCATAAATTTTTTTGTCATCTAAATTACTTTTACTATGGAACAAACCTGTCACTCACTATAATCTTATATATATATAGCTCAAATACAACCTGTTATATATCATTAAAGGATGTGGATATGGTCCAGGTCAGGAGACATATATAAAGAAAACTAACAAATTACTCTCCGCAATTTTCTTTAATAAGCAAAAAACCAAACTCATTACTGTCGAGTCGATTTCAACTCATAGCGACCATACAGGACAGAGTAGAACTGCCCCATAAGGTTTCCAAGGAGCGGCTGGTGGATTTGAACTGCCAAACTTTTTGTTAGCAGCCAAGCTCTCAACCACTGTACCATTAGGCCTCCAATTTTCTATAATAGTCATTCTAAAATCTTACCATCATTTTTAAAGACTCAAGAAAAAAGATTATTTCCCCCTCTTCAGAGTACAGAATTACTAGTTCTGCCAAAAATTAATGAATCCAAATAAAAAGAAATCTTAATGTTAAAACTCTGAAATTCCTTCAGGCCTAGGAAATGCTGGTGGGACTGGTGAGGTAAGTGAGGGGGTTCTAATGTGTGTCAGTGAAAAAGAAAGGCCCCAGTTGTTCAACTCACCTCTCCACAGTTGCTTTCGATTGGTGTGAGGTAACCACGTGTGGGCTGGCCACTGGTTCTCCATTTCCTGGACAGTTTGTCACACATGGAAGTGCAGATACTGCTAGATATAGCCAAGGAGAGCGAACAAAGGGTTACTGATGCTGTATTAGCAAACTCAAATCCTATGGACCAGAATAGCTGGATTTATGGCATGTCTGCTACTTTACCAGCTGTGTGACCTTGGGCAAGTCACTTAAACACTCTGTACCTCAGTTTCCTCATGGATAATAGTACCTATGCCTCACAGGCTACCATGAGAATTAAATGTACTAATATATGGAAAGTGCTTAGAATAGTTCCCAGGGCATTGTAAGGACTGAAATAAATGTAGTTATTACCTTTGCTTGCACTAAATTGACTCTGGATAAAACATTTATAATATTAAAACCAAAGCAATTAATGAAGATAGCAGTAAGCTGACTCGGTCAGGCTGACTCTAAACATCTGTTACAGAATGAACTGTGCTCTCCAAAAATATATGTTGTAAATCCTAACCCTGATAACTGTGAATAGGAACCCTAGTGGCACAGTGGTTAAGTGCTCAAGCTGCTAACCAAAAGGTAGGTGGTTCGAACCCACCAGCTGCTCCTCAGGAGAAAAGACCTGGTGATCTGCTCCTGTAAAGATTTCAGCCTAGGAAACCTTATGGGACAGTTCTACTCTGTCCTATGAGTCTGAATCTACTCTATGGCACACAATATACCTGTGAATGTAATCTCATTTGGGAATAGGGTTTTCTTTGTTATGTTAATGAGGCCATATCAGTGTAGGAAATGTTTTTAACCAACCACTTTAGGGCTATAAAAGATTAGACACAGAAGCAAGTAAGCACAGATAGGGGAAGACAGATGT
Source organism: Dugong dugon (assembly GCA_030035585.1). Lineage (NCBI taxonomy): Eukaryota > Metazoa > Chordata > Mammalia > Sirenia > Dugongidae > Dugong > Dugong dugon. The sequence continues at coordinate 159,078,250 of CM057464.1, forward strand.
CACACCATATGAAGATCACCAAGGAACCCAGGAACAGAAGCTGAAAAGAGACAAGGATTTCTTCCTAGAGCCAACACAGAGAGAAAGACTTTCCCTAGAGCTGGTGCCCTGAATTCAGACTCCCAGACTCCTAACTGTGAGAAGATAAATTTTTGTTCATTAAAGCCACCCACTTGTAGTATTTCTGTATAGCAGTGCTAGATAACGAAGACCACATCTTTACTGAAGGATTCAGAGCAAATCACTATGGATGCCCTAAGTTATAAAAAAATCTTTATAAAACTCAGTTTAGTTCTAGTTATACTTATAATGAGGAAGATTTCATGAGTGGAAGGCCACCTCATTATTCAATGCTCAGCTTAACCGTTAGCTTAAGCTAACAATATAACTTTAAAATCTGGGGCAGGGTTACTTAATAATACGTGGCAATTTATGGCTTGGGCTTGATGTGAGAAAACCTTGAGATAACAACATGGGAAGACAGATGCCATGCAAAGATACATCTACAAGTTAAGGATTGCTGGCAGCCACTGGAAGCTAGACAGGGGAGTAGATCAGCTGAAATCATTTCAAAGGAGTTTCAAGGGAGTTTTATTTCCCAATCTGGCACAAATTCAATAAAACTGCCAGAGGTACAACGAGTCTGATAACTGAAGTGAAGGGGTGATTAATAACTTGGAAACTAGTAAAATTACAAAGCTAGTAATAGGGAGCCTCTGAAAAGACTTCTGGTAGGTCTAGCAAACTCACCTGCCTTCCTACTTGCCCTAGAGAATCCTCTTTGGAGCACTGATGACAGCAGTTAGCACTCAACCAGATGTGTGACTGGGAGAAGAGGAAGTTTTGCTATCCACAGATAATCTTCGGACCCCTTTTCAGCAATTTAAACTCAAACTAAATTTTGTATAAGTGTTGAAAAACATGGGCATATTGATTGACAAGTTTCACCTTTCCTCTCACCTTTGCCCATTCTTGAGCTGATGTACAAAGAATACTGAAAGAACAGATAGGTGAATAATAGGGATCATGAAAAACAAGGGAAAGATGAAAAACAAGGAGGCTGGCCATGCAAACTACAGAATCAGCCCCTTAAATAACCCTCAGTTAGTGCAATGGACGTCTTAAATGATCATTCTGACAACTCATAGGGGCTATGCCAGCTTACAGCCTATATCTATCACATCATTCTTGAAGAGAGCATGCTAAAAATGCAATGGGCTTAATACGCAACAACTAGGACTACTCTCCAAACAAACATAATTAGCATATCTTTGAAACTGTCTGGAAACCCTATTATAAAGCAAACAGGACATATCAGGAGCTAGGATAGCCGTAACTGAAACAAACCCAAAATACCAATAACGTTTTATATTTGAAAACCCCTAGAATTTACAGGGAATGTTTTTTCATATAAATAATCTGATCTGATCTTTATTACAGTCCTGTGAGGTACTCCAGCCTTTTTTTTTTTTTAAAAACCAAACCAAAACAAAACAAACAGAAACTGAGGTACCTCTGGTTCTTTCTTTTCATACTGCACACAAGCAAAGAGGGGGACTGAATGGTGAGCTAGCTATTCAACCACTTAGGCAATCATGAACGCTGCATGGGTTATAGAAAGAGTAGAATTAGAAGCTGGGGACCAAGACTTGTCACTTAACCTGCGAGCTCCCTGGTGTAGAGACCTGGCCTGGCCCGTTCACATTGAAGCCCAGCTCCGCAACAGGGCCTGGCACATAAAAAGTTTCCAAAAATGCTTGTTGATGCCAAGAGAAAGCACCCTTTACCTGACAAGGCTTCAGTGAGAACTAAACAAGAAAATGTATGAAGATACACCCAATAAAACAGAGACATTTAAGAAATATTACTGGAACCTGAGTACTAAAACTAAGGTTTGTTTTATTTTTATTTAAACCAAATTTGATTTTAAATCATTAAGAAATCAATAATCTCCGTCCAAAGTCTATAGCCTATGATTGACTTCCTAACAAAATTTCAACAAATTGTTAACTTTACTGCTACTCTGAAGTCAGAACTAAAAGAAATGTTTAAATCCTTTTTTTGAGAAGTGCCACAAGTTGTCAAAATGTAAAAATTTAAAGTCTTTAAGAGGAAATATAAATACATGCTACTTTAGCATGTAGTAAATAGCAAATGATTTAATTTTATAAACTCAAAGGAAACTCTTCTAATCATGTGGATGTATATATACATGAATACAAAAATATATATGCATATAAACCCATTGCCATCGAGTCGATTCCGACTCATAGCAACTCTATAGGACAGAGTAGAACTGCCCCATAGGGTTTCCAAGGAGTGCCTGGTAGATTCGAACTGCCAACCTTTTGGTTAGCAGCAGAACTCTTAACCACTATACCACATAAACACAGATATATACAAATATACACATATATGTACACATAAACAAATGTATAGTGATTTTAAAATGGATTAAGACATTAAGTGCTCCTTAGAAGCAAAGATGGCGTGACTGTGTCTTACACACTTTGGATATGTTGTCAGGAGGGATCAGTCCCTGGAAAAGGACATCATATTTGGTAAAGTACAGGGTCAGTGAAAAAGGGGAAGACCCTCAACGAGATGGACTGACACAGTGGCTGCAACAATGGGCTCAAGCATAACAACGATTGTGAGCATGGAGTAGGACCAGGCAGTGTTTCATTCTGTGGTGCGTAGGGTCGCAGCACCTAACAACGACAACATTAGAGCATCATAAAACCTGCGAAAGCTGGAATCCATGTAAAGTGGAAACCTGTCAGAGAAGGAAAACTTAAATATTTTCCACTAAAAATATTTAAAAAGTGGTAAGACTGCACTCTGTCAAAGGCAGAAAACTTGTAAGACCCAGAAAAAACAAGGCAGTCACGTTGAGTTCCAGCTTTCACAGGTTTTACTGTATAAACAAATGCTGAAAAAATATCTGCCAGCAAAGCTAGAGTTTTACATTAGGTGAAAATTTGTAGACTGGATGACACACATCACTGAGTCTATGAATATCTTTAAATCATTCAATGAATATCCTGACTCCAGAGACTCAATTAAAAAAATTCTACGTTTCAGTTAATTTGAGTTCATTGAAATAAATACCTGTTTCTCCAGTGAGAGCTCCCTTGGCTATATCTCCATTTCTCTGGTCAAGAGTTTTCTACCCCCACCCCAAAAAAAAAGAATTTTACGCATTAGTTACAAATGAAAGTAAAGAAAAAAAAAAAAAAAGCTATCAAGACTCCTTCAAAAATGGCCATCTCAATACCTTATCTGTAGCTTCTGTTCTCCTGGTTCTTTTCATAATCTCCTCAAGTCGCTACAAGAAAGGAAGAATAGAGCAAAAGAATCAGATATAGAAATAAGGCCAGCTGGCACATTTCCCTGATTAAGCAAATAGCAGATTATTAAAAACATGGCTGTGATTTTGGGAAAATATAATATCCACTGCTGCGTCTTAACTGGAGTTATTAAAAAAAAGTGGAGACTGGCTTAAATCACGCAATGAAGTAACTGTTTTGGTGAAAGCTGAAACACTGAGCGATTTCTTTGGGGGAGATTATCAATACTGAGAACTACTTTAGTTTATCTGAAATGGGGAGAATGTATTTGTTTTCTGATGGTAATGAGCTAGGCTCTTGGTCCTTAGACTGCTTCAAGTCCATCAGAACAGTTAGAGTCTTGTGCTTCTGCTGTTAGATGCAGCTACCTTTTTCCTCTCCAGGCGTTCCTGCTCTTCTTTCTGGAAATGTTTTTCTCGTTCCTGCCGGACCCTTTCTGCTTCTTCACGAACACGAGCTTCTTCTTCTTTCTGAAAACAAATGGTTGGCATCTACTTTCTACAAACGGTCTGTCTTTGCCTGCTGCCCCAACTTCTGGAGGGCACTCACACACTGAGGCAAGATGGCAGACGGAGAACACGTGGAAAATGAGAGCGTGTGTACACACACACATCCCAAAGAGTATTCCTAACAATGACACAGTTAACATTTTCCTCAGTTCATCTGAAATAACCCTCTTCCCATCTGGAGCAAGTGGCTGCCCTGAACCTCTTTAGCCGTGCAGCCCTGGAGCCCCGCACCTCCCAGAGTCCAGACACCTGTACCTGCTTCTGGAGGCGCTCCATCTCCTCCCGCTCTCGTCGATCTCGCTCTTCTGCTTGCCGTCGGAATTGCTCTTCCTTCTCCCTGGCTTGCTCAGCTTCTAGCTGTCGGGCTTCTTCCTCACGACGAGTTCTCTCTTCAGCCACCTTTTGAGCCAATTCCTCTCTCTTTTGTCTATAATCAAGATATACAAGGAGAGTTACTTGAAAGGAGACCTGAGTTTGTGGTTACTACAAGGGCAGTTTGTTCACAGGTCTGGCAGAAAATCTTCTTCACTGAATACGTTCCATATGGTTAAGGCACAAAACATGATGCCATCCTCTACTCTTCCTTCTCCCTTCCAGGTCTTAATGACATCTGTGGTAAGCAGAAGCAGAAAGTATTTTGAAAAGAGTTTTTTTGTTTTTAAAGATCTGCAATTTAACTATCTTTAAAGAATGACACTTGCTTAATCTAATAATATGACTTTTTAGTAGCAAAGTTGAAGCCAAAACAAAGAGGAAGTCTTTATAAATAGATAAAGGCCATAGTGTTCTGTCTTCCACTGATGACATGCATTCTGAGTTGCTTTCACAGGACAGGGTGAAGATGGGCCACACAAGCTCCCTGTTGGGACCAAGGGCAGGGCATGTCCAAGATGGCTGCCCAGCAGCGGGTGTGGTCTTTCCCAAAGGAGCAGCTCTGTTTGTTTGAAGAACATTTATGTTGACACTAGCCTTATTTGCCCCAGAAGGTTACTGACTAAGCAAACTGTCCCTGGTACAGCGTCTGCCAGGCAATCATGGGGCAGTTAACTGTTTCACCCAGCTACCCTGACAGTAGTTTGATGTGGAAGACTATACGAACCCTTATTGTACACATTTAAAATGATAATAATTAGAAAGACAATGAGGAAACATGGAGATTGGAGATATGTTAAATAAAAAAGTAGACTGTACAATTGTACCTCCCATTGTAGTTATACAAACACAATATACAAACACACATGCACACACACTGTACACAGAGACTGGAAAAGATCACCCAAAACGTATACACAATTATTGAAAACTGGTAAGACTATGAATACATTTTTTTCTCTAAACTTTTCTTCATTGATGTTGTTGGGTTGTCATTATAATAAGAAAATGTGATAAAAAAAAAAAAATCACTTAGTGGACAGAGGAACACCACAGAAGAGTAATTCTGAAACAGGCAACCATTCACCGTCATCACTCTTACAAGCTCCTGCCTTAGACTGAAGACTTAATCCAAGGCATCACTATGATATTACTGACATCAAGTCGTTGAGCAATGTTTACCCTTTACCTTTCGAGCTCTTCCCTCTCCCTCCTCTCTCTTTCCTCCTTCTCTCGCTGCTCTCGAGCCAGCCGCCTCTTCTCAGCTAGCAGCCTTGTGGCCTCTTCCGGGTCGGTGGTGCCTGCTGAGGTCTTTGTAGAAGGACTGGCAGTCACAGAGGGTGACAGGGCTGGGACTGAGGCTGGGGCTGGCGCCGAGGCTGGAGCAGGGGCTGGGGCCGAAGCTGGAGCAGGGGCTGAGGCTGGAGCAGCTGTACAAAAAGGTACAAGGAGAAAATCAACTGGAAACAAAACCCAAAGAACAAAACAATAACTAGCATTCCCCACACCCCAGGCCTAGAATGCATCATTATAAAAGAAAAGGGAATGTTTATTACTGTGTGTTCTCACAGTCTCACCGTATTCTGTCTGTAACCAGGCAACAGATAACGAAAAGCTGCATGTGTGAGACATCCAGAAGCTGACACTCTGCTACCAAGTTTTATTTTTATACAAGTTAAATCAGTTAACAACATATATTGAATATGTACTGAGTACAGAGCTTCATGTTAGGTCCTGTGCGAAGATACACACTGAGCAAAAAGAAGATGATATCTTCCACTTGTCTTTTGCTGCATTTTTTATATTCCTACTCTTTAGTGACTTTTCATTAGTAGAGCACTGAAACCTTTCTATGACCACCCTCAGCGTCCATGCCATGAGCCTAGATTCAGGCTGGGAAGATGACACCCAACACAGAGGGCCCTATTGTCTACCCAAAGCCATCTCCAGGTCTGAGACGGGAAGCCAAGAGCCTCTTCCAGTACAAACCAGCACTCATACTGCTTACACTTCCTGGGCAACCCCCGTGAGTCCTGATGCCAAGATGACAGCTGATGTTCTCTGACCTTATTCAGATTTAGAAAGATAACCTAGAAAACTGGTACAGCAGGGACCTCCCCACAACTGCACAATTCTATACCACCACAAAGCACCGGTGAGGTGCAATTTCCGGCATCTGATCATTCCAGACCTTCCTCTTAAGACTCCTGTTTCTCCTTCTGCTCCCACAGATTTTTCTTTACCATCATGACACCCTTTGGACCTTCTCTTCTCCCTCTTTCCATACAAATATTGGACTCTTCCATTCTCTAACAATACTTTTGTCTTGAACCGTCTATTTTCCTTTTTTTTTTGTCCCTACCCTCTATCTTCAAATTAAGTCTTAAGGAGAAAATTTCTGAATGAGGTCAATTTTTTAAAAGAAACATTGAATTCCTAGCACCAGATGATTTTAATCTTCTAAATAGCATCTTTTCATCCTAGAAGATAGGAAATCCACTGGGTGTTTTGGACAAGCTTACTATCCTTTAGAGTCCTGGGATCCACTACCACATATTCTGACTCAGTAGGTCTGAAGTAGAGCTCAGGGAAGTGTCTTGGAAACATGACAGATGTGGTGGATTAAAAAGATTTCCACAAATTGTTTGAAATGTCTCCCTTCAAAATATGGAGATGAAGTCTTCTCATCTTGAGTGTGAGCTAGACCTAGTTACTTGCTTCTAATGAAGAGGATATGCCAGAAATATTGGAGTGTGATTTTGGAGACTAGTTCATAAAAAGACACTGTGGATTCCACGTTTTTCTCTCTCCTGGATTACCTACTCTGGTGGAAGCCAGCAGACATTGTCAGGACATCAAGCAACACTTCAGAGAGAGCCACGTGTCATGAAACAGAGGTCTCCCACCAACAGCCACTGAGTGAGCCATCCTCCACACCTACCAGCCCCAGCTGAGCCTCTGATGACCGCAGCCCCAGCTGACAGCTTAACTACAACCTCATGAGAGACCCTGAGCCAGGACTACCCAGCTAAACCACTCCTAAATCCCTGACCCGAGAAATTATGTAGTATAATAAATGCTTGTTGTTGTTTTAAGGTGCTAAATCTGGGGCTAATTCGTTACACAGCAATAGATAGCTAACACAACATTCTGATACAGGTGCTCTGAATGCCACATTTTGTGAAACTTGGAATAAAAGGACTAGGCAACCATGCCTGAATTAACATACTGTGGCTCCAACTATAGGTTTTGGGATGCATGAATCTACTATCTTTATATATATGAAAATTGTACTTAAGAAAAGGTCCCAATACTAGCCTCAGACTAGAATTCCCAAGTTCCCAATAAGAAAAAAATATTCAAACAAAAGCAGCACAGGAAAAAAAGAGTATGCCTCCCAAACCCACATCCCATGACGAGCTTTAATTACTGCTTACCAGGAGCAGCCTCCGGCTCGACAGTTGTCTCTTCTTCAGCTGTGGTCTCTTCTATCTTCACTATATTGACAACTTTCTGAGGTTCTTTCTCTGGGTCATTTTTCTCAGGCTCCACTTTGACTTCTTTCTTGACGGGGCGGATGTTGCCAGGAGATGGAGGCTGGACCTTAGCAAGGGCAGCTTTAACTGAGCTGGGAGGCAAGGAGGATGCTGGTCTGGGTGTGCCAGGCAAATGAGGAAAGGACTTGGATGGCAGCCTGGGTAACAAACAAACAAGGTGGGAAGAAGGGGACACATCAGAATAAGCTTGCCAGAACCTTCCTTCTCCCCACCTTTGCCATCTAACAGTCCTAGAATGCCAATTTATGGCAAAGAAAGTAAGATATTTAGAATACGTATATTTCGTGACTCATACATATCGAAGATCATGGAGATGGCACAGGACTGGGCAACATTTCATTCCATTATACACAACTTTGCTGTGAGTCAGAGATGACTCAGTGGCAACTAACAACAACAATTTGCCTTTTCTGTGGCAGATGCAGAAATACGTTCACTTTAGAGACCCATTCCACTCCCAACCCCCTTCCTTTAAGGAAGAATGTTTGTCCCACTGTCAAAGTCAAACAGTGTGGGGAGAACAGTTCCTTTCAGAAGACAGAGGCTACTTGATTCTCTAGCATGGAACAACCCAGCCAGCCTCTTGTATTTCAACTTACCAAAGTCGGGAGGAAGCTGATGATCTTGCTTTGGGATGAGATGGAGACAAAGCCCTTCTGATGCCAGATGTAAGATGGAACGGTATGTGTTCTCTTTCTTTTTCTTTTTTATAGCCCTAAGTTCAGAGAAACACAATAATTAGATTTTTCCATGAATGAGGCAGCTACATTGATAGTGTTCAACAGTGGAACTGCAATCCATTTCATGCCTTTTTGGAAAATTTTTAAACTTTGTCACATATACTCAGTACAACCCAACAAACGGCTCTTGTTAGCTTAAAACTGAAAATAACTGAATTAACACAATGTGACTGACACTAATAAGTTTCTGGATGTGTGATGTGAGGTATATTTGTGAAAAAATTATACATAGTTTTAGAGAAGACCTATACTTTGTGTCTAAAATTACTTGGAACAAAATCTCTCATAGTCTGGTTTACCCCACAAAAATGTCAAAATGAACAGTCACATAAACAGTCATGTCATTTTTTTTTCACCTTTTAATTAAAAACAGGTTTTTATCTTTTTCATTCTTAAGGTTTTTTTTTTTTTAACCCCTGGAACATACCATACTCGCTAACCTGTTGCCATTGAGTCGATTCTGACTCACAGTGACCCCACAGGACAGAGTAGAACTGCCCTATAGGGTTTCCAAGGAGCGGCTGGTGGATTTGAACTGCTGACCTTTTGGTTAGCAGCCTAATGCTTAATCATTGCACCACCAGGGCTCTGGAACATACCATAGCTAAGTGTTTTGTTTTGTTTTTATTTATATGTCTGCTATATCAGACATTAATTCACTTTTTTCTTTATGTTGATGTTATAGAAACAGGTCCTTCCTCACCTAGTGTCCTCTTGCTTTTGGAGGAAATTCAGGATCAAAGTGGGGAATTTTAGTTGTTTTTACTCTTCTTTAGCAAGGATGAAATTGAAACCTAAAGGCAGACCAAAATATCAGCCCTCTTTTGACTGCCAACTAGGAATTCAGCCAGAGAGATAACACCTCTCCTAGGTCAAAATGGGCAAAGGAAAACCGATTTGTTCTGATATTCAGAACCCACGTTCTAAAATTAATTAAGAACAAACAAACAAACAAACAAACAAACAAAAAAACTAGAAACAACTCACAAGGCAAAAGAGACTGTCATGGTTAATGTTATGTGTCAACTTGGCTAGGCCATGATTCTCAGTATTATGTAATTATCCTCTATTTTGTGATCTGATGTGAGCAGCCAATCAGTTGAAAGGGGAAATCCCTTGGGGATGTAGCCTGCATTCAATACATATGGATGTTCTGGCAAAACTCTCTCTCTCAATCTTGTATCCAGTTCGTCATCATCTGACCTCTGGTTCTTGGGATGTGAGCCAGCAGCCTGCTGCCTGACCTGCAGATCTTGCAATTTGCCAGCTCCCACAGCCCTGTGAGCCAGCAACCTGCTGTTTGCCCAGCAGATTTTGGGTTCATTAGCCCCTGCAACCACATGAGTCAGGAGAAGCCTCCAGGCTGATGCCCGATGAACAGAGTTTGGACTTGCCAGCTTCTACAACTGCGTGAGCCATTTCCTTGAAATAAATCTCTCTCTATATATTTATATACATATGTTTAACTGGTTTTGCTTCTCTAGAGAACCTAGCCTAAGACTGAGACTAATCCCAAGTATCTGAAACTTTCCTATAATGTTCCTTTAAAATGAGATGGGAATGGATGCTTGCTGAAGGCACATGCGTGAACACCTAAGTCAGTCCTTCATTCTGTGGGTCCCAGACCGCATGGGTGCAATGGAAGGGGCAGAATATTATCCAGCATATAAGCAGGTGTGTATCTTTTCTTCTCTCCTTTTCTAACAAGCTCAAGCATCAACTCCTCTATTCATTCCCTTCTCTTTTGTTCCCCTCAGTGTCCCTTCTAATTGCCTCTCTCCATTTTACTTAGTAGCATCCTAGGAATAGTAGCATGATAGGTATGGGCTATTTATTGTTGTTAGTTGCTGTCTAGTTGATTCCTGCTCGTGACGACCCCATGTGTGCAGAGTAGAACTGGGCTTCATAGGGTTTCAAGGCTGTGATCTTTTGGAAGCCAATTACCAGGCCTGTTTTCTGAGGTGACTCTGGGTGGGTCAGAACCGCCAACTTTTTAGTTAGTAGTCAAGCACTTAACTGTTTGTGCTAAATGTCAAATAATAGTTGATGTCTTCCTGGAATTTCTAAAAAGAACAAAGAATGCAGGAATGAGCTTCATAAAATGTGTGCCATCTCTATAGCATGTCCAGCTGCATGATGACCCTTTGGTCCCAGAAGGCAAGATGTGGGGCCTCAGAGGGCAGCTGCAGACCTTGGGTAGCAGAAGCTGCAGCCACCATATGGGGCCCTCCGGGCAGGTGTACAGGACAGCAATTATGCTTCTGGCAGATCAGGCTGAGAGCTCTCCCCAAGGGAGGCCAGGGTAGGCACCTTGAGTGGCCTTTTTATTTTTCTTCCTCAAAACATTTAATTTGGCTGAAATCAGACCTAGGAGAAATCTGAATGTGAAAATAAGTCAGGCAGGGTGATCTGTGATGTTTGGGGCTTGGGGAAGAATTTCATCATTTATGATTTCATAAGATAGGGATCAGGAAATGAATCTATATATAAAGCATGTCATCCTCAGTCTTTTATTAAACAGTCATTGAGCAAGTCACTTTTCTCTCCAAAAATTGTTAGGTGCCACTGAGTCAGCTCTAACTCATAGTGACCTTATGTATAACGGAACAAAATGTTGCCCGGTCCTGTGCCATTCCCACAATCATTGCTTTGTCTGAGCTGATTGTTGTAGCCACTGTGTCAATCCAAAACTGACCCCCGTTTAATCACCCAGGGGCAAGGAGAGCAGGGCGGAAGTGGCTTAGAAAAATGTTCAGTACTTGAGATATCTGCTCCATTCTCAGTATCTTAGGTTCTCTGGACCCTGCACTTTCATGTTGATTTACTCTTGATGTGGCTTTTCCCATTTACAGAAACACCCTCCAAGATAGGTAGATTCTTTTTTTATCATCTTAGTTCTTTTAAACTTCCCTTCATTGGTCTCGGTAGCCAACCACCTATTTAGGTGCCATACATGTACAGGATCCTCCTGATTCTCATCCTGATCTAATAGCCAGCACTCTTAACCCCATGGGGCAGTTTTACCCTGTCATATAGGGTCACTATGAGCCAGAATTGACTCAACGGCACACAACAACAGAAGTCAGATTTGGCTATTTGAACTCAGCTCTGTACAATAATCTTTCCTTGTAACACTTTTCACAAGATTGAGGGAAGCACATGTGGCAACCTGCCCATGTTGATGGTCTGCACAGTTTTCTAGAGCTCACTCAACTTTGACGAGGGGTCAATGCGCCCAGGGTGCTGCTGCTCAGATAGACCATCCAGAGGCAGTTTCAGGTCTCAGAGAGGCCCTGTACTCAAAACCAGAACAATCTACCCCAGCAGGAGACTTTAATTTTACAAATAGAGGTTGTTGTTAGGTGCCCACTATACCACCAGAGGTAAGGTTTAGAAAACAAATCCCTGTCATAGACAATATGCTGACAGATACACCTAGTGCTGTCCAACAGAACCTTCAGAGATGATGGAAATGTTCTAAATCTATGCTGTCCAATAAAGTAGTCACTAGCCAGATTGAAGGAGCCCTGGTAGTACAGTGGTTAAGAGCTTCACTGCTAACTGAAAGTTCAGCAGTTCAAACACATCCAGTGGCTCCATGGGAGAAAGCCCTGGCAATCTGCTCCCATAAAGATTACAGCCTAGGAAACCCTATGGGGCAGTTCTACCCTATCATACAGGGTCACTATGAGTCAGAATCGACTCAGCAGCATACAACAACATAACAAGCCGGATTTGGCTATTTGAACTTAGATCTAAATTAACTACAATTAAAAATTCAGTTCATCAGTCTCACTAAACATATCATAATTGAAATGCTCAACAGTAGTAAATTGAACTTAGAACTAAACGAATTAAAATTCAAAAAAATTATAATTCAGTTAACCAGTCTCACTAGCCACATTTCAAGTATTCAACAGCCACATGTGGTTAATGGTTACTGAATTCCACAGCACAGTTCTAGGGTATAAATGATTACTGGAGTCATTTTCTGGTAGTACTAGGTATTTACAAAGTATTTGACTGTAAGGAGGTGAAAAGAGGGCCAACAGACCAAACAGAGAAAAAGGAGGGCATAAAAAAAGAAATGAGAAAGTGGAAGCTTTGGACATGTCATAACAAATCCTTTTCACTTAATCTGTTGGCCAAAGGTCAGCCCTTATCCTTTCCTCACGGAGTGTTAATTTTTGTTTTTATCCACAAGAAATTTTTTCTTTGGTAAATGCTCTTTTTCCCCTCCCCAGTAAGTACCCAATGTTTGGTGCCAAAGCTGTTCTGTTTAACTACAGCTTTTTGTGTATAGCTAGGATACTAAAGCACCAACATGCTAATGAATTAAAACTCCACAGACATCAAAGGAAGTTTCACCTTTGGTTTAAAGGGCTGGAGGTCTGACTCAATCATGAATTAAACACTGATTCTTGAAAGCCTGAAGGGGCTTGAAAGAAAACTGCCTGTAGGCAAAACCATCAAGCCTTTACAACCCTGGAATTATTTTCAAACATCTACGCAAAATTCTTTTAAGTGTCCATCAGCTTTATAAATGTGAATTGCTCTGGGAAGTTAAGATTTTAAAAGAATTGTTCCAGCCTCTCATTAAAGAAGTCATACTATTATGGGAGAGAGGCAGTAAGATGTGGTTGATTAATGAATCCTTTAAAACTCAAGCACAATGTCTCAAGATCAGAGAACAATATCTACGTATATCTTGCAACAGATACAAAATAAACATACAAGTATAAAACAATGAAGAAGAAAGATTCCAGGAGACACACAAGTCACCTCATTACATTTATAGCATGGTGAAAATTAACATTAGCTCAGCCACCTTGCCGGTAATAACAAGCATAAATTATATTCTTCACTTCGCAAAATTTGTGTTTATAACACAACCCAACAGCCTTTGAAGAATCAGTTACTTTGCAAATAACTAGTGTTTTCAAAAACTTTTTCAACTATATTTAAGATCTGGGTCTTGACAGGATTAGCTAAGAAGATAAATATTCTTTATCTTGCTTTTTAGTGAACCAAATTTAGAGTTCATCCAGTTTTTGAACATGATTGGAGTAAAAATGCTGAGGTAACAGTCATGGCCCACTTCCCCTCCAAAGGTCACTTGGTTTTCTTAATCTCAAAAATAAAAGTATTCTGACATTGCATTTATTTGTATGGAGGTTCCACCAGGGTAGGTCAGCCACTTACACATGCTTGAACAAAGAACAAACAATTTTCATTTTCAAATTTTTGTGGGAAGCAAAATCCCCAGGTGGAAAGGAAGTATGGGGCACTACCGCCCAGCCAGGCAGATTCATGTTGGCGACTGGTGGGTTGGTGCCCACTCTGCACAGAAACACCTGCTCCCAATGGCTACTCACTGTTGTGCCATGAACGGTCCTCCTACGTGCAGAGCCCTCAGGTGGTGTTACGAAGAGTTTTGGTTGCTCCATTGGATTTCTACAGTATGCAGCTTTGTAGGGCATGATGTTGATGGGGCTGCAAGATGCTGAACGAGGACAAATGGGGATAACTAGGGTGCAGGTGATTGTTTTACACACAAGAGAGCCAGAGGAGCAATTGGAGGAAAGCCAAAAGCAGGTACAGGAAAAGGAGCAAAGCAGAAATAGAGAGAAAAGTAGGAAGAAGATGTTATTATCTAAAGGTACCCAGAACCATCATACTCAACTCTCCTCATGGTTGTATGAGTTTATGATGTGTCCAAAAGGAAGGCATGTTCAAACAGAAAAGCTGGAATATGTTATTAGCTATTTGGTTATTTAAAAACTAATTAAAGATATAGACATAATCCAATAATGGAAAGCAGAAAATGGTCTTATATTCCTATCGACTGATGGTTCTGGTAAAATGCTATGTTAATGATATAAAATACTTTTTACATAAGTACTTGTCTGTAGTCAGAATTGACCTAGTTAGCTTTAAGATGGAACAAAAGGTGGAAAGGGAGGAAGTGAGCAAGTAGGAAAGCAAGATATACTTCAACTAATTCACGAATAAAGTTCAACAGCCAGTGGAAAAAAAGCAACTGCATTTGTACAATGTTAAATGACCAAGTCTTACCAGGTGTTAAGACTTGTTACAAGGATAATGTACAATTTTCAAAGAAAAAAAATCTGCAAATGTTTCATCCGTTAAAGGTAAATCAAATGCATGCTTCCTGGATCATAAGAAGTAGCAGAACATTTAGGGAGATAACATAAGGATTTAAGATGGTGAATAGAACAAAAATATTAGAATTGAAAAAAAAAGTTTACTCATGAATAGCTTACATAGTTTTAATCAAAACAGAAAATTTCCTTATCAATTTTTAAAAACCATATAATTTCTAATCATCCACCTCAGAAAAACACTGTCATTAATCAAGTTTTCTGAGCAAGGATGGGTTTAAGGAAATTCATACAAAACAGCACACATATCAAAAGTGTGGGTACTAAAACTGCAAGGTTTGTTTTCAAATATCATCCAGAAATCTTGATTCCCAGCAAAAAACAAGACAACTGAACACACTACTGAGGAGAATAGTGTGTATCTGGACCATGTTACAAAGTGATTTCACCCAACTCTAGCCATGGTAGTAACCCTTTAAAGAGACCATTATGCCAGCTGAATGTAGTAGTATTAATAAATTAAAAACTCGAAAGTTCACAAGACAAATATGGTGTAATCTTAATTTCAGAATTATAAAAGTTTAAAAAAATAATTGTTATTTTGGTTTTAACCTGTAGACAGAAATAGGTCAGATTTCATCTTTATTAATGTAGTTTCTTTCTTGAAATGCCTCACAGTATCTTCTGGTTATTACTGAATGGTCAAAGCAGGTATAGATCAGAAATTACACTCTTTTTTCCCATCATGGAACAACAGAATTCTATTTCTTCAGGATAAAACTAAACATTCCCTCAGTTCTCCTTCAAGAATATATATGTCTTAAGAATTGATATGAAATTTTACTTTTCAACCTTAATGGTGAAGGAAGGATTGTTTGTATCGTGAGGATGGATTTACTTTTCCTCTAGTGGAAAAAACAATTTCAGGAGGTATCCATGGAACATTTCTTGAGGTAAGCCATGGAACATTTCTAGAGGTAAGCCAATCTCATTATGCCTTCTGGTTCATCCTTTACTACAGTGCCAAGGATGAAGATGTCCTTAAACCTACTCTAACGTAGTCAGTCTATGCAAAAATCCTCACATTTAATTGTTCAGTGATGACCTTCTGGCTAAAATAAACAATATAAATACCTTCTAAGGGTATTAAATTTCATGGGATTCATTGCTGTTCTGAACAGCCAACTCCTATTAAAAACCTGAAATCTTTAAATCAATTACTCTAATAATTTTGCTCTGCTGAAGAAATAATAAGAGCAATATATATTTTTATTTCTTTCCCAGAGTGTCCCCCATACCCCAAAGTAGTCTCATGGAAATGCCTTAGACAAAGTCAAAGGAGAAATATCTGTATTTCCTCCTACTCTTGGTAGCAAGTGTCCATAAAATCATTCAAGATTTTTAATATGAGATAATGGACGCAGAAAGATAATGTAGTTCAAGTGGTTGTTAGAGTGCAGCATACAGAAAATAAAACTGCATAATAAAATATTAACATTTATTGAGTGCCTAATATGCACAGGTAATATTCTAAGCATTTTACATGTATTATCTTATTTAATCCTAAACTTTAATAAATGTTCTGGGGAAAAAAAAGGGCCTCGGAAGTCAACTTAAAGCAGTTGTAATAAATGGGAGGTATGAGACTCTGATTTCCAATTCTCAACTGCTCTATTGCTACCACAGGGAGTCAGTGAACAGCCCTAGAGGATAAGGATGCTGTTTAATCTGCTAATATAACCCGGGCTCCAGATGTAGGTCACCCTCTTGCCAATGGCAACTGGGAAGAAGATAAAGTTAAGGTACAACACTAAATGGGAAGACAAGAAAGATTAATCAAGAAGAGCAGATGGAAAAATAAAGGTGATGGAAAAAGCATTTTTGACAAGATAACTAGAAAAGATGTTTATATATATTAATTCCAAACAGAAATTTTTAAAAATCAAGAGTTTTGGTTCATTAAACGTAAGCTATTATCAATGCAATAAGTAACAGTGATCTAAGAAATGCATTAATAAAACAAGCAACTCAAGTAAATATGGATTGGTTCACACTAAAATGAATTACAGAAATGTATCGATTTGTGAAAAAGAGAATGAAAAGGTGCGAAGTACAGAAGAGCCAGTGAACAGATAAAAAGCACCTTGGTTGAGCAAAGCAATGAAGAGGGAAGGGCAAATAGAATGAGTGAAAAATGCAGAAATGGTGTTGGAAAAGACTAGAGAAAGAATGAAAGAATTGACAAAAGTTAGTGACAAAAGGAAAGAAAGACAATGTTCTTGCTGTAAGGCAGTCCTTTAGCACAAAACAACATACAATGTGGAGATTCACAAGGATGGCAGCCATAAACTATATAGATCCTATGAAACAGGACTGCAAGGCAATTTTAAAGGTTCTTCAATTGGCTAAGCATGAAGAAAAACATTCCTGACTTGTATAAAAGTATCAAATTTACAGGCATAAAAAATTAACTTTTGAAATAAGTTGTACTTTTTCCTTCAGAAAAGTCTCAGATGCAGTAATTGACAGCTCTAATAATAGGAGAGTTACTTTTTACAAATATGGAGGATGGTGGTCCATCTAGTTGACTGCACAATTGTATAAGAGCAACACTCTGGGTGCTAAAGATGGAGGGGTAAGCACGTTTAGGATCCACTAATTTTCCAAGTGGTTCTGGTGTAAGTCACTTATTGTCACTGTACTTGGCTTCCACAAGTAGGTAATGGGAATACCCAACACTTGCTTTCTTGACTGCTTCCGTAGGGGTATTGTTGAGAATTAGAGTTAATACTCATTAGCTTATCGGGCACTATAGAGAAAAGCTACCATAAAACCCCAAGAATTATTATTTACTGAGAGGGCTAACGAAGAAGAGGCTTACAGAGGCAAAGCATTTTAAAAGGAACTTTACAAAGAGGACATGCAATTTCCTAACTGCCAAAAAAGAAAGTTGGTAGACTGATCACATAGGTATACCAACTGTGCCCAAAGATATTTAGGAAAACTTGAATCAACTCACCACCAGAAACGTAATATATATCTTTCTTTCCAACTACATACGGGCTCTACTACAATATTAAATTAATTGGCTCATTGAGGCATGTTTTACACTTTTAAAAAAAAGTAGCTGCGTGATAACTGATTATAATAACCAGTACTTGGCATGTTTTACATATGTTCAAAGAATATAACAAGTAAGGCCATAATTAGCCTTCTCCACAACTCTCAGCATTTTGGAAGGGTATTATTCCTAGATTACATATAAAAGACAAGCACAGGGAGGATAAGTAGCTAGCCCAGGGCCACATTAAGAAACTCTATGTTTAAATATTATGCTTGTGCTTTGATTTTATTCCCAAGTTCATGTATTAGTATTAAATATTCTATTATTTCTACCTTTGATCATCTGCTCAGAGGCAGGGGCAAGAAAGGTAGGTAAGGGATACTGTTTTCTGGTAATGTTATGAGACAGAAGCATCTGAAGCCATCTGATCACAGGGAGGGGCCTCCTTGGCCTGCCTGGCATCTGGTGTCCAGATAAGATGTTAAGACATAGAGAAGGAAACAATGCCAGGGGCATGAAACCAACACCAACAGACACATATCCAAAGCCATTCCACCCGGAGAAGAGAGAAGTGCACATCAGGAAAAGCTGAAATGTGATTAGATGGTTACTGGCTGCTTAGAAATGCTTCAGAAGAAGGACTTTACCTCACCAGGGAGGTTCCCATTGACAGTTTTACCTGCATCTCCAGACAAGGCAGCTGTGCTTTTACTTCTGGCCAGGAACGAATGTGTGGGCGTCAGGAGTCTGTTAACAACGCTGCTCTCCCATGGGCTGAGCTGCAGGCGGCGAGCTAAATGTCACCACATAAGCAAGATGTTAGACGTATTCTTACCAGGGGCAAGAGTGGGCAGAACAACATGCCTATTGCTTCCATATGTCGGGCCTTGGAGAGAGACCAGGCTCTCTAGGGAGGACAGCTGGCTGAGTCAGGGCAACAGGACTCCTGCCCAAAGAGGGCGGCTAATCCATATTGTTACTGCCTTTCTTAGAGACGTTAAGTTTGTGGCAAGCTCTATATTAGTATCACAAACCCAGATTTTTCTAACCACCCTTCTTGAGTAGTCAACAGGTAATAAAACAGAAATATCATTTCAACTACAGGTTTGGAGTGTAGCACTGCTGACCCCAGGTTGCACCTATCTGATGGTCATCAGGATGGGTAGTGGCCTGATGGCACAGACCTCAGCCAAAGGGTTTCCTAAGCACCTTGAATAATAAATGCCAGCAGAGGCTTTGGCAGTTTAATGGAAGATTGGATTTATGTAGAAGATAGAAAAGGTCCCATTAAATTATGCAACTTCTCCATGAAGTACTTGGGCAAT
Source organism: Dugong dugon (assembly GCA_030035585.1). NCBI lineage: Eukaryota > Metazoa > Chordata > Mammalia > Sirenia > Dugongidae > Dugong > Dugong dugon. Next base: position 159,097,289 of record CM057464.1, read on the forward strand.
CGGGGGAGAGGGGGATTGGCTATAACAAAATGAAAGAAGACTCATGCAAAATTAGGTATGGGATTTCCTTTTTGACTTCCGATTCAGCGAGCCAGGTTCTTTAAGGTCCCTGTTTGGCAACAATATAAAAAGTTTGGCTGAGGATAAGGCTAAGGCTGAAGCAAGATAAAATTCAACAGAAAAGCCAAAATCCAATATAAATACAATCCAGGAGATTACTAGCGGGTACTTGAAGAATCTAGAAAACAAATTTTTCAAAATGCAATTAAGTACGGTCCCAAATTATACCATGGGCTGGCAAGATGATTGTTCAGAAAGGCATGCCAATTATAAATTAATTACTTTGCTTATAATGTTAGCTTCCAGTGATAGCCCATGAAAATATAGTGGCTATTTTCCAAAAGCATCTGGAGAGAAGCCTGCAAAATCTACAAAATGTCTAAAGTGATTACACATCTTTATTTTAGAACACACTCCCAAGTCACTTATAAAAGTCTTTAAAACTGTCTAAACCGGGCTAGGCCACTTCTGTTCCGCACCATAACACATTAGGTGTAAGTGCCCTTATCTCTGGAGTAAGGGTTCTTGTAACAATCTTCCATATGTTGTATTTTAAAGGAATGGCATTTAAATTCTAGGAAATTAGTTTCAGTTAATAAAAGACATAATGTTAAACAATATTACAGAAAATACTGGCTCCTATCTGGAAGAGCGTATCAACTTCAAATAAATACCCTAATTATCTGACTTTATTTTAAAAGAGTGGTTATTTGGATTAAGACTCTGGTGTATTTAAAAATTATTGAATCATTCATTAGATTTTCTGTTTTAGGAGAGTCTTCATGATTATACTAAATCTTATTTGACACTAAGATATTAATAAAAAGAGCTGTTATAAAAAGTATGTAATAGCTAAACAGTGGAGTCCACCATGGGGTAGGTGCTATTATAAACTGTAGCGCAGCAGTGCAACTCTGTGTGTGTGCATAAGTATGCGTGTACGTGTGTGTGTGTGTGTGTGTGTGTGTGCGTGTGTGTATAACAACAGCAGAATATACAGCAGCTTAAAATTATGATACATTCACCGAATGAAATACCAACTGGGAAAAAGTGATTAAGATTAACTGAGAATCTTCAATAGAACTAGATTTTCAGCCGAAGAGAAAGGGAAGAGATGAACCCTTCCTTCTCTTAGCTTAGAACTGCAGAGATGGTTGTTGCAAAGGCAAGACTTTTTTTCTCCATTAAGAAGCTCAATTACTTTATCTCTGTGAGTCGTCAAGGCATCAAAGAAATTGGCCTCAAATGAAGATCACTAAAAACCCACTTTAACTAGTATTTAAAACATATCCAAAGAGACTTGTTTTATACCTTCCAACACTATAAATGAACGATTTTGCTAGGAGAAATGTGCTTCCATTTCCACCACATTCATAACTATGCCCTGATTAAGACAGAGACAGATCTCTTCCATGAGATAACTTTTTAGGAACGATTAGTAAAGGAGAGTTAATTTATTGCTTTTTACCTAGAGGGACTTGATTTTTAGATCATAAGCTCCTGAAGAGATATTCTTATGGAACAGCTGTACAGTATTGATCTTATTTAAGCACTTAAAAATAAGATATTGACAGTTCTCATAATAGACCATCTAGACCAGATGAAACAAACTCAAAGGCTTGTACAGGGCCACGCAGGTTAGTATAAATAAGTGATCTAGGAAAAATAAACATTATAGATATCTGTATTACCACACTCCTCCTATAAGCAGGAAGTCAGTATTCAATTCTAAATAACGGGTGTCATGCAGTAATGCAGGCAAGTGTTGCCATATAAAAATTTTTCATTAAACCCATTGCTGTTGAGTCGATTCCGACCCACAGCGACCCTATAGGACAAAGTAGAACTAACTGCCCCATAGAGTTTCTAAGAAGCAGCTGGTGGATTCGAACTGCTGACCTTTTGGTTAGCAGCCATATCACTTAACCACTGGGCTGCCAAGGCTCCAATTCTTTTGTTTTCATTAGACATAGGAAATCTAAATGTATGAAAGCTTCTATCTTTAAAATGCTGACGATTAATTCAAATTAAAACAAAAGCAAAAAACACTGGCATGTCTGTGGGGAGAATTCAGCTTGAGTTCCACCATTGTGTCCGCTGATCTAGATTCTAGGAAAAAAAAGTATTGACTAATTTTAAGCAAAAAGTAGGCAACTTCATTCTTTTTCTTTTTTCCCAAGCTCCCTATAACTCTTCCCTGAGAAAAAAAGATGGTTAAACATGTAGTTAAGAATAAGACATGTCTATTGCAAACACGTCCAGTGGTAACACTTTCTCTGCTTCAACAATTATAGAAATCTTTAATAATCAGAGGTTTCCTTTAACAAAAGACATTTTATCAGACCATGTAACACTACATTCAGTGTTATAATCCAACTATTTAAAAACTGGTTGGGCACAAAACATAACTAGTGGACACTGGTCATTAGCTCTGAGGACCCAGGGAAGCACAACTTAGGGAGGAGGTTATTTACCAACTGGTATAGAAATATTACAATAGGGCTGTACAGATGCATTCCAGATGAATGTCAGTCCTGATGGTATTAGAACCTCAATTTAATATCATCTTTAAGTCTGTGTCATACTGTTAAGAAAGCTCAGACTATCTAACAATAATGTATGCCTCTCTGGACTGATTTGCCTATGAAGGCTCCTAATTTAATAACTCAATAAGGATGCTTTCTAATTAGATAATAAAGCAAAGCCAAATTGTAAAAATAGAGAAAAGAAAGAAAAAAACAAATTAAATTACTTAAAATTTATAAATTAGAGAAGTTCAAATCAGAATAATTTCAATTGCTATAAAAAGACCTTAACCTCTTAGTATCCTACTGAGGGTTCTGTTTAAATAAACAGGATAGATTATAGATAGACAGACAGACAGACAGCTAGCTAGCTAATTAGCTAGATAGCTTCCTGGACCATATGGGGGCTCCTGGATGAACCGAATCTTCCTAGCAGGCCGACCTTGGCTGTTAGGCCCATAACTGGTTCAGAGTTCTTTTGATAAGGGGGCAGAGATGCAGAACTTCCCAATTTCATGCTCCTCCTCCTGTCGTATTACTCCAGCTTAGTACTCAATTTCCTAGGCCTGCACCATGATTCAAGTGGCTGTTTCCTGGCCCCAGCTCCTATGAATTGGTGATGGAACCTCCCTTGATCCCAGTGTCCTAACTCTCCACTTCTAACCTTACCCACAGGAAGAATATAGTTAGAATCCAACCGAGGAAGGATAGCCATGAAGGTAAGCACTGAAGATGCAGTGTAGCAACAACATGGGCTAGGAGCTGGTGATCCCTGTTCAAGTCCCTCTTCTGCAACACTTAGCCTGTAGGATATTAAGTCAGACCCTTGACCTCTTAGTGGCTCTATTACCCCAACTGGAGTAGATGATCCAATTAACAGATCTTTCCCAGTTCTAAGACTCTGTTATCCTAAGAATATCTAATTAGATACTATCACGCAGAGTTCATAAAAGGCCTTCTCTAATTGACACAAACAATTGAGCACTGGTATTTCACAGAAGTGTGGACTGGATATTGTCCAGTTTATTGCCCATCTCCCACGCCCACACTTACCCCAATTTCAGCTATGGGACTGCAGGAGGCAGTTAGCAAGTTTTAACTTTAAAGTACTATAAAATCTAATTGTAGTTTGTCTCAGACCAGGTTCAAAGAGTATGAAATTAAAGTAATAAATACGTGACCAATTCCAAAGAAAATATGAACAGACAACTGTAAGAATAGCATTCATATGCTACATTTTACATTGTATTAAGGGAATAGGTTTGAAAATAAAGGCTACTTATGAAAAGGCATTTTAATTCATAATAATTCCTCTAACATATGAATACCCCTTACTTGACTACATGTCTAACATTGACTTTGAAGAAATGATTTAGGCAAATTAGGTTAAAACAAAAAAAAAAAAGGAATGTTTTCATTAAGAGGCAAGAATAGGAAGTTGTTCAAACATTTACTGCTTTAAGAGATCAGTTATAAAATAACATCAACACTTATATAATACTGTACATCACAATGACACCATAACAACTTTTATATAATACAAAATATACAAATATATATACGCACATACAGAACATGCACACATTACATTCTTTTTAAAAGACTATAAACACTGAACCTTTCCCAATCAGTTTCTTAATAAAGTACTCAAAGTAACCACAATCTGTTACTTTTTAAAGAGTTATATCTTTATATTGCACAATAATTCTTTGGTTCCTTAATTAAAATCATTTTGTAAAACAAGTAGCTTATCTTAAAAGCTTGATATTTCCTTCTATAATATTTAAGTATATAAAATAATAACTTCACTTTATAAATAAACTCAACAATCATGTACTGTAAATCCATGGGATGAATAAAACTAAAAATTCAAATAAAATGTTAATTGGAGAACTATGATTATTAAACTTGTCAGGAAGCTGTAATGATGATGACATTCTTGAAGTTAGACCAAATCCCTTAAGAGTAAATGAATGGACACCAAAAACCAATCACACACACATGAAATGCAGTAAGCAACGTTTGGTTAAATAAAAATAAACTGGCAAAATGAAATCTACCAACATGAATCATTTTAAAAGTTTTTTTTTTTTTAAAGAAAGTCAAAGCCAAAATTCCCAAAGTACAGATGAAAAGCCAAAGACAGGATGATCGAAGTCAAATAAATGTTCATAAGAAAGATTATTTGCATTTTGGTGGATAAGTGGGTGATTTCTGGAGCTGAAAACTCATTTACTAAAAAGTTGAGAGAAGCACCGCTTTCATCACTGCTAAATGCAACCATTCAGCCAAGTTCTAAAATGAGAAACGTTCTTGTCGAAAGGAAAATGCTGCTCAGCCGTTTATTGCTTTTTTACTCTGAAGTTTTTTCTTCCTATTTAAGAAACGTAGGGAAAGCAACTTCAGATGCTTATTTTTTATCTGTTAACATCCAGAAAGAAAGCATTAAGTAAAGAACAGAACACTTTTTGTTTGCCTTTTGACTGTACCTCTATCTGGAGAATTTAGTAAAGTTGCAGATGAAGAGGAGAGCCGCTTGCTAATGACGGGATCAACATGTTTCGAAAGATTCATGGTGGAAACTGACCGCCTGTCAGGATCTAAAACAAATGGAGACAATGCTAATTGACAGCCAGCATGCAGCATTGCAATTTCCTAGTTCACCGATGGAAGGAAAAACTAGGATTGGATGCTTTCAGCTCTATCACTAGCTCTTTCATAACAGCACAGTTTTCTAAGTGGACATTTTAAAGGTAACTTAAAGGCTAGAAATAAAATTCATTTTACTTACAGGACCAAATAAATATTCAGTTCACCAGTTTGTCAGCCATGGAAATTCAAGGATATTGTTATAATACAACAAAATGGAATAAAACAAAAGGAAGGCTAGTGAATGGCTATTAAAATCATGGAGTCTGTGCAGCAAAGTGAAGACAATGAATGATGAAAGTGGATGCCTTTGAAATTTTTCAAAGTAGGAACAATGGAGTAATAATAAAAAAAGAAAAACCATTTGCTGTTGAGTCAATTCCAACTCATGGCAAACCCATGTGTGTCAGAGTAGAACTGTGCTTCACAGGGTTTTCCATGGCTGATTTTTTGGAAGTAGATCACCAGGACTTTCTTCCAAGGTGCCTCTGGGTGGACTCAACCCTCCAACCTTTGGGGTAGCAGTTCTGTTTGCACCACCCAGGGACTCCAGGGGTAACAGTAGTGCAGGTAGAAGAGAATGAATACACTGGAATGAAAGAATATGAGGTTCTGTGTATTTACTGATACCTTGGCTTGTAGAGTCTTTTACTCAGGACATTAAAGTTCAATTATGAAGAATATAGATTTTTTAAAAAAGAAAGAAAAAAGAAACACTCTAGGTGTGGAAAGGATGACTGCTAAAGCATTTCCTTTTAAAATGTCTACTAATAATCATATCTCTGTGCTTATAACACAGAGTTTAGCATGGTTTACAAGTGTAGAATCAGACCACAAACCTCCCCAATAAAACTGAAGCAATATAGATAAAATCAGAATTCCTTTCTCTAAGTTTATGAACATTATTGTTCATCTTGTAACCAGTCAGATAATTTTAGAATAATTCTTAAATTTCATATATATGAATTTTTTTATAGTCATGTTTTATGTGGAAATAATAGCCATATTAAAGGCAAAACCAACTGTTAGTTTTTTGTCAAGACTGTGGAGCTAAGTTGTAACCTTGCCTATTAGCACAAACCGTGCTCCCTGAACAAAAGTGCATATAATAGAAGTCTAAAAAAAATCTCGTTATATTTATCCAGGAGGTATGTGGATGTTCTGATTTATAATAGCCATAGTTAAAAGGTGTTTTATTATCTGTTTTGCTTTATTTCTATTTTCTATTATTAGCTTCTTCTAAAACTAAAAACAAAAATATTCCTTGTAATAGATGCCTTCAAAACCCAGTTCCCATTGGTCTAATTAACCTCGGCAGTAAAAATTTTACAGTGAACTTTCTCCCACAGGATAACTTTTTTTTTTTTTTACTATTATTTACAGTGTGCTGGTGATAAACAAGCCTTCCATCAACACCAGACATTTTCATATCTTCTACTGGGACCCATTTTATGGCGGAAGCAATTTTATTCAAAAACACACACCCTTTCTGTGACTCACATTTACCCTGAACTGATGGGCTCTTAGGGCACTGCCAACATAAAGAAAAGACTTAGGGCAAACCATCAAAAGAAACACCTTAATCATGAAATGTGAGGTACAAGGGCACAAGGAAAGATACTGAAATTCAACTCCAGGTGATTTTATAGTAATACATTTTCTGATATTGCTTTATATGTTAAGCTTTAGTTGGGGGAATTGTGTCTACATGTAGGCGTATCCTCAGGCAGATTCTCAATAGGTTATTACAAAATATTTAGTTTTGCTTTCAAGTGAATTGAAAAATGAGCTAGACTAGGTCTTCCCATCCTAAAAAATACTATAAATAGTAAAATATCTAAATCTGCCACAGATGGTTAAAATTATGAAGGTATAAAATATTTATTATTTAATAAACAATAAGATTATTCATTTCTTTTTCTCACTGACCTCAACCCAAATTCACAGAAAGATTTATAAAGAATCAGTTCAATTGCCAGCAGTTGGACAAGACACTGATTTTGATCTTGACAATTTTTACAGTTTGTTGGTCAGCAAACACTGAGTACCCATCATGAACTAGGCACTGTCGTGAACTAACGGGTATTCAAACTAAGTAAGACCTGGTCTCCACTCCCAAGAACACAGTAGACAATTTTTTGACCTCTGAGAACTTCAGAAACTTCCAATTATTTTCAGACAAACTTCTCTTTTCTAGATAGCAGCAAATTTTGCTAATTCACTGCCTTTGTAAAAATGAATTTTAGCCAAACAGCTCACAAGTACAATATTGCTTTTTTCTTGCTTAGAGTAGCAGTTATAAAGATCATATATTAAACTCTGAGTAATTATTACATATAGCTATAGAAGCATAACAGATTATACTTCTGCTATAGACATCTAAAACATAAAGTAAAACAAGGTTATGAAAATAAGTACCATGATAGCTTTTCTGCCTGTAAAGTATATGCAAAACTATCCCTAAAATGAAATACACTTGTAAATGATCCAATGATCACAGACTTGATATGTGTTCCACTAAATAACACTGGGTCATGAAAAAGCCATGGGGACAGAAAGTGCTTTCAAATTTATTTCACTGTCATAGGAAAGTAGGTTGCGGTGATACGCTTTTAGACTTTTTTTTTTTTTTTTTTAAAATAAATAAGGGGTTCATAGAGGATACACAAATGTTAGGAATGGACAAATAAACAACAACCCGTAGTACTTTAGATCACAACTAAAAAAGGCAACAGCAAAATTGACTGGGGTGGGGGGATAGGGAAAGCCAAACTAGATGTACTTTGATTCCAGGTAATTTTAAAAACGTTTCTTAAGGTCTTATCTAAAATGATCTTTAAAGTGAAAGCAAATGTACCACATGCAATTGCTTTATTTCAAACCTTTAAGTCTCCTGAATCATATTATCACACTTAGGAAACACTGTGCCATATACCAGATCTAGGTCTATGCAATAGGATATTAAGCATGCATTATCACTAAGGTGGTAATGGTTCAGCTATTGATGAACGGGCCCTAGGTCTGAGGTGCTAGCTACAGGTCAGGCAATCAGCAATCACAGGGATGTCTGTACCAGATTTTCTAGTACCACCAAAAGCTGGGAAGCGGTGGTCCAGGCCTGCTAAATCGAGAAAGGTGAATGATGATTCAACAAAACCACCTGGGGACAGAATGTAAGACAATGATTTTCCAAAGTAAATTAAAAAAAAAAAAAAAAGAGTTGTTAGACTCACACAAACGAAAAAGAATGGATGCACTATGCAAAATTCAAGGTGTATTGAATTTACAGTACAAAAAATAAAGCCTTTCACTACATCCAAATTGCAGTATGATTCTATGTCCATGCAAGGAGAAAGAGATAGTTCAGACATCTATTATTTCTCCTTCAGAAACCAGCACATTTCCTTGCAGAGTGTTTGTGCTGCATACATTTAGGGTCAGGATACATAAATTCATAGTACTGATAAACTAATTTCCAATAGTTAATATTACTTTATTTTTCCAGAGAAAAAGATAAAATGCGTCAACTTATTCCACAGTCCTAAAACTCTTATGCCAATGATTTACTTAAAATAACACAGAGTTGAAACTAGCTATGTTTATTTAGAAATACTGGATAGATTTCTACCTCTTTAAGGAATTTGGTAACAAATGAGAAAAGCAGCCTGTGTTAAAGGAAAGACTAAAGAACCTGATCTTCCTACCTCCATCACCCTCTTATCCTCCAAAGGTGGAACCATCATTCATTGTAGTTTAATTATTTCAGCAGGATTTGTTTTGCAAATATTGACTTAGGAAAAGAAGCGATTGCACTTTTACTGTCCAGGAAAAAGATACTGAATTGGAAAGCTATCACTGCCTGTTTACCTGCACTGTGGATGCTGGGGCTCCCGTGGAGAGGGCCTCCCCATGACCACCGGTTATGCTTCTGTCTTGGCTTCTGGCTCCTCTCCATTGTACGCCGTAAAACAGCTTCATGGCGTTCCTGGAATGGAACAGAAGAGCTGATAATCAGATTCAAAGTGGTTGTTTGGGGCAGCTTCAAATTAAGGCACAGTGGAGCAAGCGGCAGTTTTTAAATTTTGACCTTACTACTTTGGACTTATTTCCCAACCTCCCCAGGCCTCAACTACCTTATCTTTAAAGTGGGAATAACCTCTACCTGGCATATGCGCATAGCAGTTCAAGTTTTAGCATAACAAATGTGGTGGTTGTGGTTTGGTGCTGTTGAGTCAATTTCAACTCAAAGCAGCCCCATGTGACAGAGTAGAACTTTCCCATGGGGTTTTCTAGGCTGCAATCTTTATGGAAGCAGATTGCCAGGTCTACAAATGTGGTACAGTATTTAAAAAATGGAATTTGGAATCTGAGGATCCCATGACTTACTGAGACATGATCTTGTGTACTTTAACCATTCTAAATTTAAATTTCCATTTTTGCAAAAACTGATACTTAACACTCACAGGGTTGAGTAAGGGTTAAAATGAGATATCCTACCTGAAAACGTACATGGTAAAGTTCTACACACCTCTAAATACTTAGAGCTGTCTTAATAGTGCAGCGTAGATTAGTGGAAGATAAATAAATTAGAGGTCTAGACCAGAGAAACAGGCTTTTAATAAAGCTTCTGGGGCAATAAAATTAATCACCCCCATTCTCTACGCACTTCCGCGGGCCAGCAACTGTAGAAACTGTGCCTGTCTGTAAAGCTGAACTCTCTGAAACAATTTCGCTCTGCATTCCAACACCTTTGTGCAGAGTTTCATGGTGCAAGTGCTGCATTTCTGAAATAGAGGTGCCTCCGCATTTCCCAGAGGGGCATCTCACTTTGTCCTCCTCGAGTCTCTGCCTCCGTTTCTCCTCCACAGCAGCTCGCCTCCGCTCCTCCTTCAGCCTCTGCTCCTCGAGCTTCTTCTTCCGCTCCTCCACGTGCTTCTCATAGTGCCGCCTGGCGCGCTCTTCTTTTTCTAGCCAGATGATTTCTCTTGCAGCTTCAGTAAGAAAAACGAGAGAAATCAAACATAAGGCAGGTTTCAAACTTGAACACCTAGAGGTATACAAGTGATCCATATTTAACAAAGAGAGGGTTTTCTGGTTTATGTATTGACCAAGTATGGCCTTTTGCTTTCCTTAGATTTTCTGGGAAAAAATACCGTTAATCTTTAGAATAATTTAATATGCTAACAATGAAGTCAAAGAAGATGCACTGAATTCTCCTCAGGCTCCCCTTCAACCTACTAGTTTAGTATACTATTACTATAGAATAATGCAGAAATCACCTCCCTTGGACTCAGTTCTGCTACTGACATGATACTCTCAAAACCAACAGTACTCTCTTCCCCTTTGGGTTTATTTTGTATCTGCTTCCCTTTTTAAAAAAAAAACGTGAAACTCTATGGAGCACAGTTTGACACACACGACGTCACCATGAGTCAGCGTCAACCCGATGGCAACTGGTTGGTTTATAAGATGTTAACATGAGGGAAAACTGATGGAAGGGTATCTGGGAAATCTCTTTGTAACTCTTCTGTAAATCTGATTTTATTTCAAAATAAAAAATTTACAAAATGTGATATCGTCAAGATCAAAAGTCTGTGACTACATTTCTTTCAACATAGCATTGATTCTCTATGAGCATTAAAAAAAAATTGCAAGAAAATAATTAGTTGATAAAAAATATTTTAAATACCTCACAGGTATGGAATGCTGTGTCAGCTCAGCAATGTGAGGGACCAAATAAGCAGCAGACATGTGTCTGAGCAGCTAACAATCTAGTTAAATAAGACGTCAAAACATGAAAAGCTGAGGGAAAGTATACAATTCAAAAAATATTGTTCAATGAAGGACTGTCACTTCTTCTTTATACGTACATGTTCCTGACTCATTTTAGAGGAAAATACACCCCCAAAACTATTTTTTTAAATATGATGCTTCCTTTAGCCTTGATAACTGAAAACATCTTTAATATGAGTTATTAACACTCCCGGCAAAAGTGTAAAATGAAATTCAGAGCATAAACCTTAAGGGCACTGAATGGCATATAAAAGGTTACTTTAAAAAAAAAAACAAACGGGAAATTCAGAACATTTCAGTCTCCTCTACATGTTTAATACTAAAGATTCTGCATTTCTGCCACCATTCAATCTTTCCAAATTTATTCATTTGAAGAGACCAATCCACTAGACTTTACTTTGTTGTTGTCAGATGCCTTTGAATGGATTCTAACTCACAGCGATCCCATGTGACAGAGTAGAACTGCCCCATAGGGTTTTCTAGGCTGTAATTTTTGCAGGAGCAGATTGCCAGGTCTTTCTCCCACAGAGCCGCTGGGTGAGTACAAACTGCCAATCTTTTGGTTAGCAGCCAAGTGCTTACCTGCGCCACCAGGGCCCTTTGACTTTACTTTAGTGGACAGACAAGGACGAGGACAAATTCAAGGTGAGTTTATCCTTCTGAAACCACTCAGGGTGCTGTGCAGAGAGTACTGGGGACTAGCATGCAAGAAGTCTGAGTTCTCCCAGCAGCTCTGCCACCTATGGGTGGTCAGATCTCCGACATGTCCATTTGGATTTCAGTTTTTGCTTCTCTAAAGTGAGGAGATTACCATATTGTACTCTATGCAAGTTTTAACAGTTTACACTTCTACCAACAGTGTATAAGGGTCAGAGGCAGAAAAAAGAAACAATCCGTATCCCAAAACCTAGAGATATGTGGCATGATAAATTTATTTCTTAACTTTTTTTTTTTAAAGTTATTTCTTAACTTTTAGCATTCAAACTATTTAGTTTTCGGCTTTTACACCCATTTTAAGGAAAACTTTAGATTCTTTGAGGATAGTTAAAAACACAATGTATTCCTTTCCTATAATAGATCTAGATGCCAACAAGATAAAATAAGATGATGTTTCTAAAATATTAAAAAATCATAAAAAATAAAACTGGTAAGATAAATTTGTAAAACAAGGTAAAATAGGAATTAGTTCCTAGATCAATTTTCCTTGAATAATGTCTTTCATCCAGTTACTTTCTCACTCAGGAATATTTGTAACTAGTTCTTCATTAAATTTAAATCCCTGATTTCTAAAGTCCTAACTTAAATTTGATTTTAATACCCTTATTTGGCCTTAACATAAACTCTTCATTCTAGTGAGACCAGTCTCCTCACTACATCTCGCCAACAAACCATGCTTCTCCCAGAGCTTTGCTCCCATCTTGAAGAGCTGCCATGGTTTTTTAATCCAAATTGATCTGTCCTTTCAGGCAGTAGCACAGTTCCTATAATGTATCTCAGAATTACCTTTGGAGATGGAGGGGGGTTCTTGTTAAAATGCAGAATCCTGGGCTTCAAACTTTATATTCAGATTCTAGGAGGGGGTCCAGTAATCTGTATTTCTAACAAACCTCAAGGTGACTCTGAGGCAGGTGGTTCACTGATAACATCTGGAGAAGCACTGCCCTTACGGTAGAAGCTTTGTCTCTTTCAGGGCTCACAGCGGCTCTTGTGACCTCTGATAGAAACTTTAACCAGCTGCCCTGGCGTTGACACTGACTCATGGCAACTCTGTGTGTGTGAGAGTAGACCCGTGCTCCACAGGGTTTTCAATGTCTGATTTTTTGGAAGTAGAGCACCAGGCTTTTCCTCGGAGGGCACCTCTGGGTAGATTCGAACTGCCAACCTTTCGGTTAGCAGCTGAGTGTTAACTATTTGCACTACCCAGGGACTTCACTACACACTTGAGCATTTTCTATATTTTGATTTCTATGCAGCAAAGGTCTTTTTTTTTCATTCTCCATAGTGCCTTTCACAATTTGACATATCCCAGGGTCTTAACAATTATTTCTGAAGTAATTAGGACTTAACTTCTTGATTCATTTACCCATAACTGTGTGGTCTTGGGCAAGTTACTTAACCTCCTTGTGCCTCAGCTCCATCAGGGCGATCTATGGATAAAAACTGCACCTTCCTCATAGATTCATTGTGAGGATTAAAAGAAAAATTACACCTAAAGTAGTTAGAGTAGTTCTCTACACTTAGTAACATTCAATAAATATTAGCTATTACTGTTGCCTTTGTCATCATCATCATAATTTCAATTCAGAAAACTAAAAGGTGTTTCTTTAGGTTGGACTATAAATCACAACAGGGACAGATATTATTAGAACAATAATTAAGTTCTATCTCCAAAAAATCTATTGAAGGAAGAAACTTCTTCAGACTTGTATTGAATTTCACTTCTACTTTCTACCAGGAAGTGGAGATCCTATCCCGATGCCTTTTTTAAACAATTGTCTTCTTTAAACAGTCATACAGAGACTAGGCAAACAATGTTTTGCCTAGCAAACAGCAAGCAACACCTTCTTATTTCAGAGTATGCTGATGAGTACTAGGATTGCAATCTTTTATAGTGAAGGACAATGCATAAAATATTTCAATAAGAACTGAAAGTTAATTTACTCTAAGGGTTTTAGTTATGTAAAATATTCCCTATGGGTGATAGATAATGTCAAAGTCTTATACATGCCCATTAAGGAATGGGAATTTTTACCACAAGGAAAGAAATCAACAACACAATCAGTATTTAAATAATTAAAAATTACTTAATTTCATAAAGGAGCCCTGGCTGCGCAATGGTGAAGTGCTACGGCTGCTAACCGAAAGGTCACCACTTTGGGTCTACCAGCTGCTCCTTGGAAACCCTTTGGGGCAGTTCTACTCTGTCCCATAGGTTTGCTATGAGTCAGAATCGACTTGATGGCAATGGGGTTTGGTTTTGGTTTAATTTCATAAAGAGGTAGCACTATAAAAAAATAGCACGTCAAGAAAAGGAACTATATATTAACCTTTACTCTTCTGAAGTTATGCTTTATCCCTGGACTCTTAGATCATAATATAAAATAAAATGAAAACTCACTGTAGTCCTGGAAATACTGGACATTAACCAATCCCATCCCTGAGCTCCTGTTACCGGGATCATATTTAATGGCACAGTAACAATATGTCAATGCCACATGAAAGAGAAACACACTTTCAATTTGGACTCCATTTAGAAATGCACAGTGACTCTTGTACTAAAAGGAAATTAAAATGAAAGGCAGGGTCTTGTAGTGAATAGAGCATAGGCTCTGGCTTCACAGAAACCTGAGTCCACTGCCAGTCCTGCCACTTACCAGCCATGTGCCATTAAGCAGTAACAATCTCCGTGGTCTTGTTTCCTCAAATTGCTGTAGGTTTGGTATGAGGACTCACAATTACGTACAAAGCACTTAGCACAGCGTCATACACATAGTAAAAAACCAATCACCATCGAGTCAATCCCGACCTCATGTGATTTAGAACAGAACTGATTTTTTAGAAGTAGTTCACCAGGTCCTTCTCCCGAGGCGCCCCTAGGTGGACTCTAACCGAACTGCGAACCTTTTGGTTAGTAGCTAAACATTTATACCACCCAGGGACTCCTACACATATAGTTAAAAAAAAAAAAAAAAATCCAGTTGCCATCCAGTCAATTCCGACTCATGGTGACCCCACATGTGATAGTAGAGCTGTGCACCATAGGGTTTTCAATGACTGATTTTTTGGAGGTAGATCACAGGCTGGTTGACTGACATGCTTCTAGGTGAACTCAAACGCCAACCTTTTGGTTAGCAGTTTAGTGTATAACTGTTTACGCCATTCAGCTATGTTATTTAAAAGAAACACACTTAAAACAAAGTGTCAAAGACAGCTCAAAAACAAAGAATGAGCAAATACCTATCAAAGCACCTCAGAGTTATCCTCAATTTCTCCCTCAATAAGCTTGGATGCTCCACCCTAACTCAACACATCCGGACAACTGGCTCTACCATTTTACATGAGAACTATTTCTCAAATCCAGTGTCATCTTTTCCAATCTCTTTGCTATTACTTTATTTAAGCTCTTACCCCTTTCTCGGAGCCCTGGTGGCACAGTGGTTAAGAGCTTGGCTGCTAACCGAAAGCTCAGCAGTTCAAATTTACCATCCGCTCCTTGGAAACCCTATGGGGGCAGTTCTACTCTGTCCTATAGGGTTGTTATGAATCAGAACTGACTCGATGGGAATGAGTAACAGATCCCTTCCTCACTTCTTCTGATGTCTAGTGTTTTTATCTCCCTTTGAGTCCATCCTGAACACTTTTCTCAGAGACATCTTTCCCCAAAAAACAAATCCAACGCCATGGTCCTGCTTGAAAACCTCTGTTAGTTACCCGAGTTCCTCTGTCCAAGACTCCTTAGATTAGCCACACAATCAAGTACCTTTAACACATGGTACCCTCTGTCTGAAATACGTCCTCCCACCTGGCAAACTTCTATTATCTTCCAAGTCCTAAGTCAAATGTCCCTTCCTCTGAGGAACCTTCCCTGATGGCCACAGCAAGGGTGCTCCAACAGCTGTACCCAGGCTTCCGCTAGAAAGACTCCAGATTGTAACTTCTCTGCTTTTACAGGTTTGTGAGTTCTTCCCCATATTTACAATGCTTAGTTTAGCAGAAAGAAGCCCTGGTGGCTCAATGGTTAAGTGCTTGGCTGCTAACCTAAAGGTTGGCAGTTCAAACCCAACCATTGGCTCCTTGGGAGCAAGACCTGGCAATCTGCTCCTGTAAAAATTACAGCCTAGAAAACCCTATGGGGCAGTTCTACTCTGTCACATGGGCTCGCTGTGAGTCAAAAATTGACTCAGCACCATCACCAACAACAGTTTAGCAGATGTTTAAAGTTAGTTTGATGAGTGAATAAATAAACAAGAGTTAAAAGACTGAGTGACTTCAAAGCAAGGCAACTTACCTGTGGCCCTTAGCATTAATTCAAAATTTTCTGAACTTGTCATCTAAATGGTTCTTCCATTCAATTTTCATTTGAATAGTATGCAATAGAGAATAGCCTGGTAAGAAGCGTGATGTTGTAGGATAGCCAGGATATAGGATATCTGTCTCTGAGGGGCCATCCTACTCTACTTTCTTCCCTACAGACAATGGTGAACTGAAATGCTGGGTTAGCAGTTTATACATGTGGTACACCAAGGACTAAAATCCAGTACCTTCTTTATATATGGGCTGAATGACTTCTGAGGGAAGGAAGTAATACCGGACTTTTCAGGGCTAGGCTTAAAGGAGTGGTTAGCCTGTGCTAAAGTAAATGGAGTTGTGCTAAAGCATACAGAACAATGCCTGTCTTTGGAAATTCTTTGTTGCTAATCTACTTTCACTTCTCATGGAATGCTGAGGAGTCTTACCAAGTCCCTCCCTGATGGACCAGGAAGCATAATCACCCCCTCTTTCTTTGCTACCCCTTAGCTCAAAAAAATTAGGCTTTTCTAGTTCCAGGTAAAAAGGAACCCTTGTAGAGCAGTAGTTAAGCACTCGGCACTAACTGCAAGGTCGACAGTTTGAACCACCAGTGCTCCATAGGAGAAAGATGTGGCAGTCTGCTTCTGTAAAGATTACAGCCTTGGAAACCCTATGGGGCACTTCTACTCTGCCCTACAGGGTCACTGAGTCAGAATTGACTTAATGGCAGTGGGTTTGGTTTGGTTTTTTGGTTTAGTCCCAGATATCTAAGTCAGTATGTGTGGAATCATGTGACCTGCTACCATCATCTTTATCACTATCATCATGATGGCAAGATGTACTCAACCTTTATATATGCTGACACCAGGTGATTTACAGGAATTACCCCACAGCCACTCTACGAGATAGACAGCTAGTAAACTTATTTTATGATGACAAGTCTGAGATACACAGGAGTGAAGTAACCTGCCCAATATCTCACAACAATAAGTGGTGGAGATGGAATTCAAACTCTGGACTCTCTGACTCTAGAAGCAAACAATGAGCCATTATGCTAAAAGGCACTATTTGGAACTCCTCCCAGTGGCTCCTCTAGATTGGGACAAACTGGTCATCCAAATGTGAAGATCCTGATCTTCTAATGTCACTCTTAGCTTTTATCATCACCTGTTTAAAAGATCCTTTACTATTCTTAAGGTTTTAACATCTTTGTATCTTTACTCTTAAAGGCAAAGTAAATTTGGGAGAAACAAAAAAAACAGCTGGTTAGTTACAATGATTCATTATATGTTAAGGCTTCAGCTTCTGAGTTATCTAATGCATAGGCAACAAGAATTTACTCTTCCTAATCCTGAGCCTGATTCATGATACAGCTGCTTTCGTACGTGCTAATGTCCACATCCCTTCCACTAAAATGTATTCAGATACGTTAGCTATTTATAACCTGCTTGACAGCCATAATATGAGCTTTGTGTACACTGTATTCATTAAGTGACAACTTTGGGAGACCCAGATGCCAAGATTGACAATTAAAAATCAGTTTTATCCATTAGAAATTTAGATTACAAAAATTGCTTCCCACATTTTTTTGTGAACCTCATCTAAAGAGGAAAATCCCTGGTCAGAACCAATGACTGCCTGAACCAAATAATGTGAAGTGGGGAATGAGCAGGAGTGTCGCTTACAACTCTAATCTGGCACAGTATTATTGACTGTTTGCTGATTTATCCTACTTTGCCCATCAACATTTTTGAGATGAACATTCTCAACCAGGTTGAAGTGATCATTTCTCTCTCGACTATACTCTTATTAATACTGCTTTCCCTGAGTTGACAACACACACTGATTTTAACCTGTAAACCCATTGCCTTTAAGTTGATTCTGACTCATAGTGACCCGAAAAGACAGCCTCATAGGGTTTCCAAGACTGTAATCTTTACAGAAGCAGACTGTCCCATCTTTCTCCCATGGAGCTGCCAGTGGGTTCGAACTGCCAACCTTCTGGTTAGCAGCCGAGCGCTTAACCACTGTGCCACCACAGCTCCTTACAGTGAGATTAGGGAGAAAAAAACAGGCAAAGAAAGAAGGTTATTACTAAGAGAAAAGGAAGTCTGGTGAAATCATCCAGAGAAAAACTTAAAAAAATGTAACTGAAGTTGAACAAACTTTTAAGGATAAAATTCTCTTTATAGTATATTACTCTTTCTAAAATATTATATTATGATAGATTTCTTATACAACTTTGAACTTAGCTATAAAGTCCAATATGACTGAACTACATTATAGATTTTATTAGCTCAATTTTTTCTTGATGAGCTATGGCACTCAATCATACAATTCTTTAATAATTTTTCATGATTTTATAGAATCCAGGAAAGCCCAAGGTAGGGATGTAATTCTATCTATCTAAGAAATTTGTTCTCATGAAAAGATTAAATAAGTAAGAATTACACTAAACCAACACTTCAAACTTAATTCGTATCATCATCAAAAAGTGAAACCCGATATATCCCTAAAAGTAGAGGACTATTTGTTTGCTAAGGACTCTGAGTGTCCTGTTGAATTTTCTTGCCAACATATTGCAGGACTATTAATTTTATAACATATATGGAGAACAACTAGATTTAAGGCACAACTAATATATAGATTACCTGTGTATTCTTTTTCATCTAACTGAAAAAATGGCTACCTATAAGAATTTAAGACTTGTTACGCACCCTACTTTGGTGAGTGGCATCTAGGGTCTTAAAAGCTAGCGAGTGGCCATCTAAGATGCATCAATTGGTCCCAACCCACTTGGAGTAAAGGAAAATGAAGAACACCAAAGTCACAAGGAAAGCATCAGCCCAAGAGACAGAAAGGGCCACATAAACTGGAGACTGCAACAGCCTGAGACCAGAAGAACTAGCTGGTGCCTGGGTACCACCAATGACCGCCCTAACGGGGAACACAATAGAGAGTACCTGTTGGAGCAGGAGAAAAGTAGGGTGCAGAACTCAAATTCTAGTGAAAAGACCAGACTTAATGGTCTGACTGAAACTGGAGGAACCCCAGAAAGCATGGCCCTGAAACTCTCTGTCAACCCAGCACTAAAACCATTCCCTTTAGTCAAAGATTAGACTGGACTATGGGACATAAAATGATACTCATGAAGACTGTGCTTCTTAGCTCAAGTAGATACGTGAGACTAAATGGGCAGCTCCTGTCCAGAGGTGAGATGAGAAGGCAGAGAGGGTCAGAAGCTGGTTGAATGGACACAGGAAATCAGGGGTGGAAAGGAGGAATGTGCTGTCACAGTAGAGGGAGAGCAATTAGGGTCACATAACAATGTATGTATAAATTTTTGTATGAGAGACTAACTTGAAATGTAAACTTTCACTTAAAGTACAATAAAATAAAATTTAAAAAAAGAATTTAAGACTTGTTAAAGTGACCTATTATAAGGGCAGGTACTACCTGACAATTTGATAGTAGCTTAACTGAATTTCAATACACCCACTACATTCATCTCCGTTTATAATAAGATGCATCTATGAGGTAGTTTCCGAGATTAAGAAATTAATTTATTAAGGCCTGGACTATGATGATGGCAGTGGCAGCAAAAATAAAAGTATGGCTGAGCCTCTTTTAAGGGTGATGGAAAATTCTGGAAATGGACAGTGGTGATAGTTGCACAACATGATGAATGTAATTAATGTCGCTGAGTTGGACATGTAAAAAAATGTTGAAGTGGCAAATCTTTTGTTATATATAAATGTCATGGATTGAATTATGTCCCCCCAAAAATGTGTGTATCAGTTTGGCTGGGCCATAATTCCAGGTATTGTGTGACTTTCCCATGTGTGGTAAATCCTGCCTGTATGCTGTTAATGAGGGGGGATGGGCAGCAGCTGTGTTAGTAAGGCAGGACTCAATTTACAAGACTGTATTGTGTCCTGAGGCAATTTCTTGAGATATAAAAGACAGAAGTGGGGGGCGGGGAACGACACACAACCTCATACCACCAAGAAACACCAGGAGCAGAGCTCGTCCTTTGGACCCGAGGCTCCTGTGCAGAGAAGCTCCTAGTCCAGGGGAAGACTGATGACAATGAGGACCTTCCTCCAGAGCCAGCGGAGAAAAGAAAGCCTTCCCCTGGAGTGGACATCCTGAATTTGGACTTCTAGCCTACTAGACTGTGAAAGAATAAACTTTCTCTTTGTTAAAGCCATCTACTTGTGGTATTTCTGTTATAGCGGCACTAGATGACTAAGACAATAAGCTTAACATAGTTTTTAAAAATAAGGAAAAAATAAAGGTATGGATCTGAGCTAGACTTTGTGACTAAATGGATTTGGGGATGGAGAATGTCAACTTTCACCTACAAACTGGGATACAGATGGTTGAAGCCCCAGCTAGAGGGCTAGGCTAACTCCAGGCTGACCACTGGTAGCTACAAGCAGCCCAACTAAAATGAAGGAGCCCAGGATGGAGACTACTCAATGTGCAGGGTTGGGTCAGCCAAGGAAGAGGAATGTATTGTTCTGCAAAAGATGCAATAGCTAAGACCAGTCAGTAGTCAGAAAGAAGTCAGTACCCTTAGCAGTGGCAGAAGTATCAAAAAATGGCTGAAAGGATTCATTTCTTGGGCCAAAAAAATATTGGTAAAATTGATTGGAACACAAAAATTACCAAAAGGAGTCAGTTTTGGAGGCAGAGGAAGTGGAGGAAGAAGGGAAGAAGGAAGACAAGAAACAGCAGCAGGAGAGAGGGAGAAGGAGAATGAGAAGTTAACTTGCAAATAATAGAGATGCATCCACTGACTAATGAGTTGCTGGAAATACGGAACCCATATCAACAAAAAAGTAGTGAGAGTTGAACCCATGAGAACAAATGAGATTTTTTTCCCTCTAGGAAAAAACAAAGTTAGAGTTTAGAGGACAGACGTGAATGAGATGCGGAAGATAAGAGAGAGGAGTTTGAAGGAATGGCCTGAATGATGTCAGATGGAATGGAGTGGTTGAGGTGATTCTTTCATGCAAAAAGCTTTTTAGGGAGAAAAATCATGCTTTCAGAGAATATGTGCCCAAACAAACTGACAGAAGAGTCCCATACATTAAGAATTATGCCTGATTTTATGTAATAAATGGAAGGATAATGTAGAAAGAACCAGTCATATGACACAATCCTACTATAAAAGCATTAAAGCATGACTCAGAGATTTAACCCAAAGAAAGTTATCAATAGGCCCTTCCAACTTATAAAACAGTACAAACATGCCATGCCTCCAAAACCAAAACAATCAGACCTTCATTCTCTCTCTGAACCTTGCTTTTTAAAAAATGTGGATTAAAAAAAAAATCTTTAATGATTTCAGCATTAATTTCAACCAACAACGAATAACCAATTTTACTGGCCAATCATTTTAAAATTTGCTTTGTTGGACTTGAGGGAATGTTTTCCAATTTGTTTACTTGGAAAGCTTTAAAGTGAGAAAGCCCAGCAGCAGCTGATATTACCAATTATTTATTGTTTTTGAATCAAGCACGATCCAAATACCTATTAGGTGACAGCCACTTTTGTTTTCTTTAAATATTCCACTGCCATCATAGCTTCTGCCAAACAGTTTATGAGTAGTTGGTCAGGTGTGACCTTCTTTTTTTTTATTAGTAAAGATTCTTTAGAAATTATCCTTACATTCTCTAAGACACAGCTTGAATTAGATTTTAGATGAATCTTTTACAATTGTACGTGTGTGTATTTGCATATGTTTATTTACATATTTATGTGTATGCTTTTTGACCTAGGAAAATAAAATTTAAGAAAGCTTCTCAAGGTTTAGTTCCTACTATGGTGATTTAAGTGGAAAAAAATAGGTAAAATACACTGCTTTAAAATTAAAAGAAATTAATGGAAAAAATAAGAATTAAAATCGGTGTATTTCATGAAGATCATGATTTTTCAACAAGAGAAGAAATGAGATCAGAATTAAGAAAAACTATGATATTTAACACACCAGAGGCTAGGAAGATACAAACAATATACTGGCTCACCAAAAAAGTAAAGTTGTGATAATTGGATAATAATCCAATAATTGGAAAATTCCTTTTACCCATAAAATAATCTGAAGAGCATGTTGAGTCTCTTAGCAATGCTTTCAGCATTGTTCTTCTATAGTCGCTGCCTCTTCTACCCCCTGGATAAAGCCTCTTCATCCTCTAGGAGGAAGCCCAGGTGGCATCCGACATAGCCAGGCTGGGTTAGGTGCTTTTATGGGCTCTCCGTGCTCTTGTGCACATCCCTATCATGACACATGCATCACACTGTGCCATGGTTGCTGCCTGCTTATCTGCCTCCCCACTAGACTGCAGCTAGCTCTAGAGCACTGGATCATTCATCTTTTTAACATCTTCTCAACACAATACTGGCAAATAAGGTTTTTAAATGTATAAATTACTAAATCACGTTGAGACCAAGTGTTGTGCCATCCATGTGTATTGCAATATGGGATTACACTCTAAAAAAAAAATCTAGCCACTTAGCATACAAAGCGTAATGACTAGGCAGCTTTTAGAGAGAATTTGTAGGCTCAAAGCTCATAAGTCTTATAACTTTATAGCATGAGATGTAAAATCGCTTTTGTTTGATCAATATATTCATGCTTTCCACAAAAAATTGCTATTACTTGGCTTTGAAAGATAAAAAAACCTCAAATAGGAAGTTATGAGTTAATATGTACAGACTAATTTATAAGGGATTCAAACCAAAAAGAAGTAGTCTACTAAGACACTTCTATTCAAGCAGAAATGAACTGATGTAGTAACTCTAAGGAGCTATTTAATAGTTTAAGACCCAATCTAACTAAGACAGGGCAGACAAGAGCACTAATCCTTCGATGAATCCAAAAACAGAGTGCAAATGACAGCCACCAGAACAGAAGTCAGTTTCTTCCTGTTGCTCAGCTCGAGTCTCTTCCTGCTTCAATAGATCTGCTTCTGCCTCTCTTCCTCAGTTCTGGTCCACTTGTCAAACCAACCTTGACTAGGGAACAATGGGCACAGTTCACAGCAGGAAGGGCTGTAGACTGCAGATTGCTATGGGGTGGGGGTGGGGCACCTGCTGCACACAGTCAGCCCAGCTTTCCAGGAACCTGCCTGCAGGAAACCTGTCAGGAACAGGGAACTTCAGGCCTGGGTGGAAACTCTAGGCACAAAAAGTCAGCGGAGCTTCCTCACTTCTAACAAGTTAGTAAAATTTGTAAAAAACCTCTACGGCCAAAAATAAAATAAAATGACCTCCTACGGAGCCCTGGTTGCTCAGTGGTTAAGAGCTGGGCTCTAACAAAAAGGTCAGCAGTTTGAATCTATCAGCTGCTCCTTGGAAACCCTATGGAGCAGTTCTCTTTTGTCCTATAGAGTTGCTATGAGTCAGAATAGACTCGATGGCAACAGGTTTTGGTTATATATTTTTGGTATGGTCATTATGGCAAGGGATAGACAGAAGTCTGCATTAAAAGACTGTACATATTGTCAACAAACTTCTGATAACCAGCTTGGTTCTACATACCACTCGATTCCACAAATTTAAGTTCCTGAATAAGGAAAATCAAAGGGACGGGGATATACGTGCTGGGCTCCCGATTAAAAGCAGTTGCTTTAGAACAGTTATGTGTCATCTGCTGGAAAGATTTTTAGCAAACTAAGTAAGTCTTAGTTTTAAAATACCTAGACTCTGGAAACAATGAGACACGCTGACCAAGCATTTCTTCTGTTTCAGGTAGATAAACAGAGTATCCTGTTTTAGCAACTTTGCATAAACAGACGACAAAGTAAAAGCGGAGTTGGCACCAGGGTCCTTGCTCAATGTTCTAGAAGACAATGACTGTTCAACTTCTGAGTGCCTTGGTCTCTGCTTCCTGTAAACTCGTTCTATGACCCAGCTCTCCAGGTGATTATGGTACAAATAACTGTAGTTTCTAACCTTTCCCAAGGGCATTAGGTAACAAAAGAAAAATCAGACACCCACGCACTAGGTCTTGTGCATTTCTTGACAGCATACTGGTAGCATCGTCTATAAGTTCAACAGCAGCATTATTACTAGCATGGAGGCAGTAACCGCCCTAGCACTACAGAGTATCATAAATTTCTACATAAAAAAGAACCAAATGCTTGCTGGCCTAATTTTCAAGTTGTAAAATGTTATCTGCTGACATACTATCCCGTTACTCATGTATATATATTCCCTCCAGTGCCACACTGAACTGTGATTATAATGTAATAAGAAGCAGAAATGACTCCAATGCTGGGCCTGACCCTAATCCTATTGTTACTTAAAATTTAGCCCTATGCTTGCATCAGGTACTAAATTCTGTTTCACAGTACATCTGCAGCAAACACCATTACTAAACTCATAAAGGCACACGGACCAACACAGTTAATTAGTGATGTCCATTTGCTCAATGTTAAATACCCATCATCCTAGAGGTGAAAAACCAGTATTTCAACAACAGTGTCCCTGAGTGATCAAATGGGAGTGCTGACGCAGCGCCTGGGATACCTAGCTGTTTTTCCCGTTCCTCACGTCGCTCCCGGGCCAGCCGCTGCCGGTCATCAACTCGAAGCACAGGTGGAGGGTCTGAAAAATGACAAGAAAAACATTAACAGGAAGAACAGGGTTTTTTTTTTTTGTTTGTTTAAATATAATGATATACACTAGTAAATATCCTTTTGGCCAGTAAATTTGTTGAATGAAATATTACTACCTCTTACAACAGCTAATACATATGACGATAGGGTCAGTGATACAGTTTATTATTATAACTTTCTGAGAATTCCCAAGAATTTTTCTTTCATTTAAAAACATTACATTAACTGTAGCCTTTTGGATATTGTCATCAAACGATATAAATGATATCTTGTGTTCCTAAGCTATTTTACTTGTGTTATTTTTACGCTTTAAAAAGTCTGTTCCATACAGGATACAAGAAAAAGATTAGTCCAAAGGACTAATGGACCACAGCTACCAAGACCTCCACCAGACTGAGTCCAGTACAGCTAGATGGTGCACAGCTAC
Organism: Dugong dugon; assembly: GCA_030035585.1. Lineage (NCBI taxonomy): Eukaryota > Metazoa > Chordata > Mammalia > Sirenia > Dugongidae > Dugong > Dugong dugon. Next base: position 159,122,377 of record CM057464.1, read on the forward strand.
CACCACTGACTGCTCTGACTGGGATCACAACAGAGGGTTCTGGACAGAGCTGGAGAAGGATATAGAACAAAATTCTAACACACAAAAAAAGACCAGACTTACTGCCCTAAAGGAGACTGGAGAAAGCCCGAGAGTATGGCCCCCAGACACCCTTTATCTCAGTGGTGAAGTCACTTCTGAGGTTCACCATTCAGCCAGAGATTGGACGGCCCCATAAAACAAAACGGGACTAATGAGGCACAGCAGTCCAGGGACAAGGGCTAGAAGGCAGAAGGGGACAGGAACACTGCTGATAGGGAACCCAAGGTTGAGTAAGGACAGTGTTGATGTGTTGTGAAGTTGTTAACCATTGTCATAGGGCAACATGTGTACTGTTTAATAAGAAACTATTTTGTTCTGTAAACCTTCATCTAAAGTAAGAATAGCAGCACAAATGGAAGAGTGCAGTCAATGTCACTGAACTGTGCATGTAGAAATCTTTGAAATGCTGTATCTTTGGCTATGTATATTTTCACCAAAAAAAAAAAAAAAAAAGGTCGAGAAGGGAGAGGGTTGACATGTCGTGGGGTTGTCAAACAATGTCCTAGAACAGTATGTGTACCACTGTTTAATGAAAAACTATTTGTTCTGTAAACCACCTGAAGTACAATAAAAAATAAAATGAAAATTAAAAAAACATAAAAAAAGAAAAAAGTCTGTTCCATAAAAAAAAAAAAATCCTAACTAAATGAATTTCTACGAGATAGATGTTTACCGGTTGGGGGTGAAGAGTACAGCTTGGAGTCAGACAGACAAGAGTTTAGTTCCTGCTCTGCCAATTTACTTGCTAAATAAATTTGGCCAAGTTACTTACCCACGTCTCTCAGTCTCAAACTATGATGTGGATTTTATTTATTATCTGTAAATAGAGGACAAAAATGGGACCTATCTCACATCATTGTAAGGATTAAATATAATAATGCTTGTAACAGTGTTAATACAGTGTCTAGTACATGGTAAGTCCCAGTAAATCAATTCATTCACTGAACACATACTGAACATCTACTATGTACCAAGCACTGTTCTACATACTGAAAACACAGCAGTGAACAAAAAATAAAAACCAAAAAAAGCCCGCCCTCATAGAGTTTACATTCTGCGGGGGAAAAGTTTAACAACAGGATAAATGAGTAAAATATATAGCATAAAAAAAGAAAAAAAAATATGTAAAATGTTAAATAGAAATAAATGCAAAGAACAGAGCAAAAAGGACATGAAATGTCAGGAAGAGGGTATGTAAAATTTTAGATGGGGGCTAAGGAAGACTGTGATGGTAAATTTTATGTGTAAAAATCTGACAGAAGTGAAGGAACTAGTCATGCAGATATTCCAGGAAGTGAAAAGCAAGTGCAAAGGCCCTGAGGCTGGTGAGTACCTAACGTGTTCAAGAAGCAACAGAGAGATTTGAGTGACTGGAGCAGACTGAGGTCAGTAGGTGATGAGGCCAGACACACAAGGGCAAAGGCACGGAGCTTGTTGGTCATGGTGAGGACTTTGAAGAATCGTCCCTCAGAGCCGACAGAGAGAGACAGCCTTCCCCTAGACCTGGTACCCTGAATTTGGACTTCTTGCCTCTTAAATGGTGAGATAATAAATTTCTGTTTGTTAAAGCCATCCACTTGCGGTATTTCTGTCATAGCAACACTAGATAACTAAGACAACGATGATGATTACATTTAAAAAAAGGTTTATTTTCCCCTCTACTAAAATGACATCAAGTCTTTTAAAATCTCATGTTAAAAATAGAAACCTATTGTAATAACAATTTAGAGACAAAGGTGTTAGCGTTTCATCAACAAATTTAAAGGGCTTCCATCCCAAATGCCTCTCAGACTTCATGGAATTTGTACATTTATGTGAAATACAAACTGTATGAAAGTCTATTAGGAACCTGTATAAATCTGACAGTGTGGATTATGAACAAAACTTTGCTGTTGTTAGGTGTTGTTAAGTTGGCTCTGATTCATGGAGATCTTATGCGTAACAGAACAAAACTTTGCCTGGATTTGCACCATCCTTAAAATTGTTGCTATGTTTAAGCCCATTATTATAGCCACTGTGTCAATCCATCTCATTGACAGTCTCCTTCTTTCTCACTGACCCTCCACTTTGCCAAGCATGATATCCTTCTCCAGAGACTCGTGATGACATGTCCAAAGTAAGCAAGATGAAATCTTGCCATCCTCCCTTCTAAGAAGCATTCTGGCTGTACTTCCTTCAGGAAAGATTTGCTCCATCTTCTGGCAGTCCATGGTATATTCAGTATTCTTCTCCGAAACCATAATTCAAATTCGTCAGTTCTTCCTTTTTCGTTATCTAGTTTTTTCATGCGTATGAGGCAATTGAAAATAACGTGGCTTGGTCCAGGCTCACCTGAGTCATCAAAATGACATCTTTGTTTTTAAAGATTTTAAAGTGAGCAACACTAGGTGCTGATATTTTATACTTTTCATTTGCTTTTAAGTATGATTAAAAAAAAAACTGCTTAAATGGACCCCTCACTAGCTCACACTCACTATGATAATTATTTTTAAGATTTACAAATCATTATGAGGTTCTAAATAATTTTTATGTAGAAAATATGATGCCTGGTCCCATAACAGTTTAATTCTAAAACAGGAAAATGGGCATGTGGGCCCCCTCAGGTATTTTGTGAAGGGCCATCTGCAGGGAGTTTTTGCTGTCATTTGTTTTTGGCAAAAGGAAATGATAAGCCACGGCAAGGATGTATATAGTGCTGCACAAATATATCAATTAACCACTATAAATGAGGCCCATGATTAAGACTGCAATAGTTCCCACTGGCCTTCTCTGAGATCAATCCAGAAATGATAATCACTACTCACCTGGAATTAGATTTGAGGAAGTAAAGAATTAGAGCAACATTTTTGAAGTGTAAGATGCTAACAGATTGTGATATGCTAGATGATTTTGGTGGGTTTAGGAACCTGGTACTACAAAATGTCGCATTACAGAGGGAACATTTTATTCAGTTTAAGTTATATCATCATTCCTCTAATTACATCATAAGTAAGGTACTTTGGTGCCAGGATGTCATGCGGGGGGTAGAGACAGACGCTTGTCTGTTTTGTTCACTGCTGTATTCCCAATGCCTAGGACTGTGCCTGGCAGAAAAGAGGCACCTCAGTAAGTACCTGGTGGATGAATGGTGGATAGATGAATATATGACTGAATGAGCAAATAATCTCAGCTAACTTTCAGAGCCTTTAAACTTCCATTAACATGCACCAATGGGAAAACTAAGAGCAATCTTCTATCTGATAACAGCCTTTAAACAATTTAAATGCTAGCAATTAAATTTTAGTTTTAATAACTAAACATTGTTAAAGTTTCTCCTTAAAGACAGGTTTTCAAAAGGGAAAAGACACAGTTGAATAATTCCAAGCGAATGGAGTATTTTCAGCAATTTCTTGTCTCTTGCTCACTTCCACCCCCACATCATCTTCCCTGAAATAAAATCAAGGTATAGAAAAGAATTTAACAATACATACATTCCACTTTGTTTACCAATGAATTAATATTATTAGAATAAAACTAAGTTACTGACTCTCAGAAGGAAAAAAGTTTGAAGAGAAATAGAATTTTGGTATAAGTCAACTTGGTAGTTGGACTCTGCATTCAACTTCTATCTATGGGTACCCATCCAAACTGGGGGCACTTCTAAGGGCAAAAGGGGGTACTATTAATAATCTGTCTGTGATGCCATCCATAAACCTGGACTGTCCTGCAGAAACCTGAAAGTATGGTCACTCTACTAAAGAGCGACCCCTAAGGATGAGGAAAATCAGTTCACACTGACAAAGCTTTTTGAAAAACTCACTTTATCTGAACAACTACTGTTTATACAATAAATAACTTCTGTATAGGGCTTTGCATTTTACAAAGCACTTTCACACATATTACATTTTATTCTTCACAATAATCTTATGCATTATCCAAGCATTTATTCATTTGATGAAGAGGTATTGTGCCTATCTTCCAAATGAGAAAACTAAGAGAAATAGGTATGATTAAGAAGATCATAAGTAGTATGTGTGTACACCGGGATGACTTTAAAGCTAAAACATTGTTAAGGATGATGATATAATTTGGGAACAGGTAACGGTGATGGTTGAATATATGATGAACATAATTAATGTCACTGACCTGTACATATGAAGATTGTTGAAATGTCTAATGTTTTGTTACATACATATTTACCAAAACAAAATAAATTTATATTAATCTTTAAAAAGTAAAATATTAACAATTTGAATATAGACAGGTGCTTTCTAAATCAGAAATATGTTCTGGAGTATCAGGAGGTAAACGAGGGAAGAAAGTTTAGCTAGAATGTACTGGGTTAAAAGGGACCCTGAGAAGTCATATAGTCAGGATGCCTATCTCTGATCAGAGCAATACTCAAAATATCCCAAAATACAGCATGTAGATTTTTTTTCTTTTTAAATTCTAGTGAATGAAAGTTAACAAAGTCATTTAGATAGACATTCCCATGACGCTTATCGCATAAAATCAAAATCAAAAGACTTTACTCAAGGCTAGCCCTCCAACATGGAACTTCTTGTATCATCCTTAGGAGAGACTCAGGAAAATAACATAGTGGTTTCCTAAATAAGGGCTTTTTAGCTACCATTGCTTACTTGTATACACAAAAAAACAGACACAGGATGCTCAAGAGACACAGTTGATCTGAAACAAAACGTCTCCTGAGTTAACTTTAGCAATGTAAACGAAACGGCTCTATAAAGATATGGCCATTTGGGTTGGAAAAGACTTCTTGGCCTTGTGCACTCCACACATTCTGTGTATTTCCCTCATTACACTGGCCACTTTGTGTTAGACTAATCTGTTCACATACTGGTTTACTCTACGATACTGTGAACTGGAGGGTAGGGATCATGTCTTTTAATAATGTATGCCTAGTACCTACACAGGCTAACACAACATGAATAAATGAGTTATCAAGATATAAAAGTATAAACTGCACAGTAAAGAAGAGTATAAATTAGAAGCAATAGTGGATGGAGGGAACTAAGGAAATATCATTGTTGTTAGGTGCTGTCGAGTCGACTCCAACTCATAGCGACCCTTTTGTACAACAGAATGAAACACTGCCAAGTCCTGCGCCATCCTCACAAGCGTTGCTATGTTTGAGCCCACTGTTGCAGCCATTGTGTCAATCCATCTTGTTGAGGGTCTTCCTCTTTTTTGATAACCTTCTATTTTACCAAGCATGATGTCCTTCTCCAGGGACTGGTCCCTCCTGATAATATATCCAAAGTATATGAGACGAAGTCTCACCATCCTTGCTAAGGAGCATTCTGGCTGTACTTCTTCCAAGACAGATTTGTTCATTCTTCTGGAAATCCATGGTATGTTCAATATTCTTCACCAATACCATAATTCAAAGGCATGAATTCTTCTTTGGTCTTCCTTATTCATTGCCCAGCTTTCATATGCATATGAGGCAATTGAAAACACCATAACTGGAAGGTGTAATTCAAAGGAAATACAGTCTAAACAATTTAGTTATGTTCACTTTTTATGGTAAAACAAAAAGGTTTTAATGCTGTAGAATTTCTACTTCCATAAGCAGAAATCTGTAAGGATGATCACTCGAGTAAAAGAAATAAAGGTCCACTAGAATAAGCTCTGAAGTTCCTGGGCAGTGTAAACAGCTAACATGTTCAGATCTATACAGAAAGGCTGGAGGTTCGAGTCCACCCAGAGGCACCTTGGAAGAAAGACCTGGTGATCTACTTTAGAAAAGTCAGCCACTGAAAGTCCTATGGAGCACGGTTTTACTCCAACACACAGGGGTCACCATGTGCTTGAGTCAACTCAAAAGCAACTGGCTACGTTAGGTTAGAATAAGCTCCATGAAGGCAGGGGTCACACTGTCTCTCATAGTCCCAGGCATAGAAAAGCAACTCAATAAATATTAGATGGTGGTTGGGTGGTGGGTAGGTGGTGGGTGGAAGGATGAATGAATAAATTAATGAAAAGACAAGCTTACAAGATGGGAAAATCTCACTCTGCTAATTAAAACTCTGTTGAAACCACATACCATTTTTCACTAATAGCTGCTTGTGCAATACTTGCAAAAGTACTTATTATTTGTCTTCCTTCTAAATGACAAGCCAGATCTATCTGCTCTGTTCCAGACCTTTTCAATACCTCCACCAAAAAAAAAAAAAAAATTACAAAACTACGTATAACGGAGATGAGGCTAGACCCAGTTATTTTTTATCTTTATTTTCACTGACTCACAATTTTTCAATGACTCTGGTCTTGGACATAGCATGAAGTAGGCTTCTAAGAGCTTCTTGGGGTATTCAGCCTGCCATTACGTTCCTTTGGTATTACGTTCTCTTATCATCATACTGTACATTAGTCTCTCCCAGGGACTGAACAGTGCTCACTGGATACCTGGAAGCAACTGCATTGTCTATTCAATGGTTTGTATTATGTTTACAGACTGTTTGCTTCTTTGTGTTACTGAGTGGAACAGACCATGAATCATAGACTATTAAATGAATTACTATGTAGGTGTAGAATCATTGCAGGGAATGGAGAAGAAAAACATAATTCCATACCAGCTTTGCTGTGTGTAAAGACTTCTTAAAATGTTTTTTGAAAAAGTCATAAAAGAGATATGCAATAATGCTGAATATACAGGTATAAAAAATTGCATCGTAGCTATCATTAAACAGAATAGTGAAATTACTACCTCTTACACACTGCTTGACAGTAAAATGCATCTACATACACTATCTCATTTATTGTCAAAATGATTCTGGGAGGTAAGCAGGGGACTTGAATATCCATTTTAAAGACAGAAAATGCAGGCTTTGAGAGGTTCTCCGACTTAGCAAACTCATACAAGCCAGCGTGAGTGTGTGTTTTACAGGTAGGACTGGAACCAAGTTCTCCAAAATTCTAACTTTGTTTAATGTACAATTCATCAGCACGCCTTTAAGACTTTGGAGATAAGCTTCATTTTTCTATAGTGAATGCAATGCACCATACCTGATTTATTTCCTGAGTGGTTGCTATTTTGTCCTGAAACAGCAGTGGAAGGGCGGTTGGAGGCAGGCGTTTTCTTATCTTGCACTTTATAACTGTCAGGCGCTATACAAATGAGACATAAGAAAATAAAAAATAAGACATATTTAGTTTATTAAAATTTATTCAGAAACATTCACCTATTCAACATTTACTGTTAACCTTTGCAGCAAGTACAAGCCTAGACTCAAGAGATAAAAAGATGAAGTACTTACAGTCTCTGCCCTCAAGGAGCACATAGTTCAGTGGGAAGGACACATCCCAAAATCAACAGCTTCAGTTCAAGTCAATCCTATAGTGCCGTGGTCAAGGGTCATGGAGATTATTTACCTTGGCTATCCCAGTTTACAGTTATAGAGACCACATGGAAGCACAACTGGAACCTAAAGTCTCTGATCTCAGTTCTTACGGAGTTCATGCATTAGTCACTAAAAAATTCCAACAACATAACCAAGCAGGTCATCAAAAAGGAATCAGGAGATATCATTCACTGGGATTTGGAAAACGCTTCTGACAAAAATCCAGTAACAAAGATTATTAAAGAGACTAGGGGAAAGTCAGAATCAACTCGACGGCACACAACAACAAAAGGAGAAATGTATTTCAGGAAAGCTACAAAGGGCACAAACAAACAGGCACTTCTCTGGTTATATAAACTATAGGGTCCTCCAGGTCCAAGTAAATCTCCTTTATTATTTATTACTTTATTCAGTATATTTTCAAACGATGTTTAAAGGAAAACAGACATCTTTTGGAAAAGAATCCCTACCATTGCATCAGGTAGAAATCCCTGCCTCCTACTCTCTGCGTTCAAAACTGCTCCACCCGCGGTCTATGGCATCAACAAGGTAATTCCATTTTTCCAGTTGGTCAGGTGTAAAGCCTTACAGTCATCCTTTATCATTCACACAGTCAGAAAAATTTATCCTATTCTTTGAATATGAGTAAGTTTTAAAAGAAGATACATTTTATAAACTCATTAAACAGTTTAAGCTTGTTTTTAAATACAGATCAACAATAGGAACATTCTCCTAGTATAAAGTTGACATATAAGGAGGCCTGGTGGTGCAGTGGTTAAAGTGCTTGACCACTAACCAAAAGATCTGGCAGTTCGAATCCACCAGTAGCTCCTAGTGGGAGAAAGATGTGACAGTCTGCTTCCAAAAAGATCACAGCCTCGAAAACCCCATGGGGCAGTTCTACTTTGTCCTATAGGGTTGTTATGAGTCAGAATCAACTGGACGGCAATGGGCTTAAAGCTGACATAAGGTTATAAATGTCTAAATGTTGAGGCCAAATCTATGCCAGACCAAAACTTTACTAAGTTGTAATTATGACCACTTTGATACCAGAGCTCTGGTGACATAGTGCTTAAGAGGTGGCTGCTAACAAAAAGGTCAGCAGTTCAAATCCACCAGCTGCTACTTGGAAACCCTATGGGGCCATTCTACTCTGTGCTATATAGGGTTGCTGTAAGTCAGAATCCACTCGATGGCAATTTTTTTTTTTTTTACTACTACTATAACCTAGTTATTCAAAGTAAATTTCTCATCAGAGGGTAGGGATTCAATCTGATGATCATAAATTATAGGTTGAGGGAATCAGATTTTATCTAGAAGACAGGGCTCCATCTACTCAAGGTTTTTGAATTTGAAAGAATGTGATAATAATCATGTTTCAGGAAGACTAATTTCAAAAATGACTCCTAAGATGTACTAAAAAAAACTCTAAATTTACAGACTGAATGTAGAGACTCCATCTTTGACCCCTGAATGGGGCATTACTGAATTTTTATGGCCGTCTTTCAATTACATATAATATTAGCCAGAATGGAAAATCATAGCAAATCAAAAATTAAACATCAAAAGGCCTCAACTGGTAGTTTCTAGTAGGACTCTGTGACTTGAGGAAATTTTAATAGGCAATTTACCATTGGAAAAGGGTTATGCTGTGTGTATATTTTGCTGAGGGATGGGGACAAATCAAGGTGGGTATGAATGGAGCCAAGAAAAGCCCCTGATACTGACACAGGATATAGAAAACAGAAAGTGTGACAGATTCTACAATGCTGTAATACATGCTCTCATCCAACTCGCCAAAATATGTCACCAGTTATAAATACGTAGCAGGTGAAGCTCACACTAGTTAATCTTGGCCTACAGTCAGACAACTTTAGAGACAGTCCCTGAAGCACCCCCCAAAAAACTGTTCTTGTAACCTTTGTTGCTCATGGTGGATAGAACAACCTCTCCCCTTATTCTGTAAATTAATCTTCTAAAAACTTATAGGGAAGTTAACACTTAAAAAAGATAAACAGAAAGAAGTAGAGTGCTACATAGAATTTGGAGTACTTTACTATTTTCTTTTTATTACAAAGTAATTGCTAGCACACAGCAAGTAAAGCCTTAATTAGCTAAAGTGTTCAAAGATGCTCTATTATTTTTAGTTAACTGAAAGATTAGCAACATATGTTTATATATAATTAGTAACATTTAGAATGTATTTGAAACGTACTCATTTCTTTTTTGCCTTAGTGTATTCAACATAATCTTTCTCCGGTGATTCTCTTCAGTGCCCCCAGGTCCTAATAACACTAAATAGACTTCAAAACATGTTTAGGACAAGAGAATTTTCTGAATAATTCCTGACAAAAGCTTTTTTTTTTTTTTTTCCCTGTAATTTGCTTTATTGTCCTAAAATTCAAATATAAAAAATAAATTTCAATTAAACTAGAGGTTCTGGTTATGTGAATTCCAATTTATCTACATCCAGCTATTACTAGATCTACTCTATTTGAACATGAGAGATCTATCCATCCCCTTATTATCTGGCTCTCAGGAATTCATTTCTATCCCAGAAGACCCTTTGAGTCATACTCATAACAAGACATTTAAAATACATCTTAAAATTTTTCTACATTCATGTAAAACTGATAAGTTAAATTTAGGAAAATAGGAAGAATTTTAAAAAATTGTCAAGTTGTTTAGCCTTTGATGATATATGTACTGCAATTTTCTAAGCATTAGGTTGGACATTTGTCTAAAGTTTCCAACTATCTTTGCACTTTTATATCAGTATTTCCCTTTCACCACAGTAAGAGTCCGTATTTCTCCAACAACTTCTTTGGGCAGCACTGTATCATGGTAAGAGCAGAGATACAGACTCAGAGAGATCTAGGTTCAAACCTGAACCCTGCTACTTAATAGCTGAGTGACCTTGAGAAAATTATGTAACTTCTCTGAGTAGCTGATATGGGGTGATACTGCCTAACTCACAGGGCTGTTGGAGGAATAACTGACAAGATGTATGTTAAGGATCTTCCAGAAGGCTTGGCATATAGCAGGTGTTTAACAAATATTTAGCCCCTTTTCTCCCAACTTGTATGCTCTTCCATAAAAGTCCAGGGCATCCCACGCTCACAGCAGCCCATGCAGTGTGGCTGTATGTTTGGAGGTTAAGAGAAGGGGCTTTGGAGTCAGCAGACTTGGCTCTGCCATTTGCAAGCTGTCAATCCTCAGTGAGTCACTTAACCTCTCTCAGTCTGAATTTCCCCATCTGTAAACAGGGAAAACACTTACTTTCAGAATAGTGAAAATTAAATGAGAGAATATGCAGAAAGGTCTCAGCTCACTGCTTAGTCCATGGCACAGCTTAATAAACGGTAGAAAGTGTTTTCGGATCTCTCCCCACTCCTTCCACAGGGTGGAAAACTGGGTTTCTATTTCCTCAGGGCTCTGCTCACACTTAGCACTAACAGGAAAAGCAAACTACATTAACCTGATAAGAGTGGTCTTAACTATCTGCTCCTGAGTTACAAAGTGACCAACATGGCAGGAAGGTCTGGCTCTGCTGCTGGTGAGTGGGAGAGAGGTCTTCCAGTGAGATACAATCACGCCTGCTGGGGCCTCAGGTAGGCTGGACTTATTGGTATGGTTTTTAGAGTCCATCTTGGTTTGGGAGGAGTCCCTGGGTGGTACAAACAGGTAATATGATTGGCTGCAAACCAAAAGGTTGATGGTTCAAGCCCACTCGAGGTGCCTGGGAGAAAAAGGCCCGGTGATCTACTTCAGAAACATCAGCCACTGAAAACCCTATGGAGCACAGTTCTACTCTGACACACATGGTGTTGCCATGAGTCAAAGATGACTTGGTAGTAACTGGTTTCTTTTGTTTGTGTATTTTCTGGTTTGGGAAGAGGTAATCATTAGTCCATTTGGGGCTTGGCAGGATGACACTTTTCTGAGAATTACATGAGCCTTAAAAAAAAAAAAAAATCCACTCAATCATAATGGGAAAATGCAATCTTTTTTTTTCTTTACTCAAATGTAGGGAATTTCACTGCTTAGAATAAAATCAAAACAGAAATTTATTCATTTTAAGATTTCTAAAATCAAAAAATCTAGAAACCTTGGGTAATTATCAGATAGGATCCCATTTACCATTTTTTAAATACCATTTTGGATGGACTCGGGTGGTTTTTTGGTATTATTTGAATCTTTTCTTTTTTAAGGAAATTAACTAAGCCATATACTAGGATGTTCAATAACTCTTAGCTAGCCTTATTAAATCTTTATTGATTTGTCCCGCTAGCTTGAAAGCTTTATTCCATTAGTATCACATGTGAGAGTGTCAGTGTAAAGGCAAGAGGAAGGATACAGAGACATGTACCACTGTGGTCTGGGATTCTGTCTCTCTTTAATACATGCTGAGGAAAATACAGAAGCAGCAAACATTTGGAGCCTTCATCTAGTAAAAAATTTGCAGCTCCAGTAAGTGCCACAAATGTGCCTTTACAATCCACATCCTCTAACGATTCACTGCCTTCCTTGCAATGTTTTCCTTTAAAGGTCATGGGTTTTTACTGCTTTGCTTCTATTTTTGGCTATATGGTCTGGTCAAAATAACCAGTCAAACAAATGACCTGTTAATTTAGTCAAATTGCTTGCTCTAATAAGACATTTGTGACTAAAACGTAGGACTCTTCTGAGTTTAAATCTCATAGAATGATATGTGGACTTGACATCCATGAGGATAATGTATTTCAGTCATTGTTTCTAATAAAACATGGAATATGTGTTAGAAAACAACACAAGTTTAGCACTCAATTTTCAGCTTTGTAAAGGGCTTGTTATATTGTTCAGTTGGATTCTGTGGACATACATGCCCCAGGCTACACAGATAGCTTTGGGACAGAAACCTAGAACATAGAAGCAGAGGTTGAACCACATGAAACTGCCATTTTTGTATTAAAAATGACTGAATATTAGCAATTTCATATGTACCAATCTAGTAGTTCCCACCTACCTGTGCACAAGTTAACATAGCAGGTCTGGGACTGCTATCCCTAGAAAGGTCTGCAAGGTTGGCCCTTGGCTGATAACTGGGAACCTGGATTTCAGGAGAGCTCCCACCATTCCCTGCTAAGAATGGCTCACTGTGCCTAAACTGTCTCTGTAAACAATGCGGTTTCTGCTGAACACTTGCTTTCTAAGAGTCTGAAATTTTGGTATATGCTAGGTAGAGGGTGCCTACGTGACCAGCCCTGAGTAAAAACCTTAGGTACTGGGTCCTGGGTAGACAGCATTTCACGTGTAGCATCAGAATTCAATACTGGACGAATCAAGTATCTCCTGTTTGACTCCACTTGGAAAGGACTCTTGGATCTTGCTCTGGGTTTTCTTCAGACTTCACCTCATGAGCCTTTTACCTTTGCAGAGTTTTCCTTATATCCTTTCACTATGCTGTTACAGCAACTGAAGCGTATTACTGTTTTAAAACCATAACATAAAGATTACAGAGTAACTTTCATGTGATTCAGAGTGTCTCACCTATAGTTTTGCACTTTATAATACTTTTGCTTCTTTAGTTGACAAATTTTATTCTAATATTTTATATCTAATAGTGTGAATATTCTAATTCCCAACAACCACAGGCTTTGTAAGTATACAAAAATAGCTTTAATAGCTTAATGAGCAAGGACACATTGTGCCAATTAAAATTCTGACCCACAAGTATCAAAAGTTGAGTGTATGACACCTGGTAGACACATCAAAGAATCGTGTTAGTTTATGCACCTTCCAGGTACAGTGCTAAAATCTGAACAATCTTCATAATATTCAAGTACATATATATTTTAAAATGAAAATGTGGTTTTTTTTTTTTTTTTTTAAAGACACAATCTTTCAACCCACAGGAATGAAATTAAGTCCCATTGATTCCCATGTATCAGGGATGAACGTGAGCTTGCCACTTTGCATTCCAGCAAATGAAAACTTTGCTGAGGAGTATGGCTGCCGAGTCTCCCTCACGGTTAACTTGCTACCTTGGCATTTGGGCTAATAATTCTTTTCCTGGCTCTGTAACTGCCAATGTGGGTAATTTCTAAGCAACCCAGAAAGCTCTGAGCTAAATCACCTCTGGCTTGATTTATCCATCATAAAAAGGTAAAGACGCCTACCTCATGGAATATTAGAAGGCGCAAACATGACAAGTTGAGGCAAAATAATTTTTAAATAAAAAGCTCTTTTGCAAATTTCCAAATGGCAACAAGCTCCAAGAAAGCTAGCCTCAGCAGAAACTGAAGAACCTGGCAGTGTAAAAACACACTGGATACGGTTATGGACTAAACAGGCCACTTGGAGAAAAAAAAACAGATTGGAAGACATAGTATCCCACCAAATTCTTCAAACCTGAGGCCAGTCAGACTAAGATGAACTGTGAGGGGAGGCTTCCGCAGCTTCTCTGAGAAACACAGTTATTCCACCTTCACCCCCCAGGGGCAGAAGGTTTCTTATGGGTGTCTCTCAAGGACAAAACAGCTGCACTGTCATTTTTATCTTTTAAATTAGCCTTCAAACTCTAAGGTCTATGCTAAGTGAAAGAAGCCAGTCACAAAAGGCCACACCTCATATATTCTATTTATATGAAATATCCAGACTAGGCAAATCCATGGAGACAGAAAGCAGATTACTGGCTGTCTAGGGCTGGGGGGTTGGGGGTGGGTGGGCGGTGCTAGGGAGAAATGCAGAGTGACTGCTAATGAATGAGTAAGGGGCTTCTTTTTGGAATGATGAAAATGTTCTAACACTGATAGTGATGATTGCTGCACAGCTCTATGAATATATTAAAAACTATTGAGTTATACACTTTAAATGGGTGAAATCTATGGTATGTGAATTGTATCTTAATAACACTGCTATAAAAAAAACAAAAACCTAAAGTCACTAATAAATTGCCCCAGAGGCAAATGGTCTTATTTTACTCTTCATCTTGCTCGAAATACATTGTTCATTTCATTTAATTAACCATTCCCTACCAGACACTTGTTTTTATGTTACTGCGTCTCCTTAGTTTTCTTCCTGGGCTCATTGACTCAGACAGCACCCTACTCAGTGGGGCACCTTGTGCTTATTATTGGCAATAATAACAGCAACAGTAAGGAGGAGGAGGGGAAGAAGAGAAGAAAATAACATTATCTCCTTCTACCAGCTCTTTTTTCCTTCTCTCGCCCTCTAATTTTAGGTTACTTCCCAAAACTGTGTTTTGGAGCTTTTGATCCGCCCCAATTCTCTCTCCTCTCTTCAGAAGAGTTACCTCCTAGTATGGCTTGAAGTACTACCTCTATGTCAGTCACTTTCAAGTCTGCATTTCTAGATCTATTCTCTCAATAGAGTTCCAGTCAGGGCATATGTGCTCATGAATTACTGCTATCACTTGAAACTATGTCACTACTGTTCCCCGAAGACTGATGTCAGTCTCTTTGTAACTATCAGTGGAACCACCATATTCCCAGGTTCAGAAATGTTAAGTAATTTTATCAATAAACATTTACAGATACCCCCCTGGGTGAGCCATTGTGTTAGGCACTAAGAATACAAAGATCATAAAATATAAAGATGCTTATCATCCTTTGGAGGGGACAATACACGAATACATAAAATTGTAACAATAGACCGATTCAATTTTTTAAAAATTAAGGAAAAAAAAAAACAAAACCCAAAATCAATAACCAAATAAATGATATAGGTAAGTGCTATAGTGATTCAGAGGAGGGAGAAGGAGCTAGAGGTGGTTAACCATGATGGAAAACTTCACTGTATAATGATTTTGAAGAAGGGAGGGAATCTGTAAAGTGAACGGTAAGGTGGAGGACGTTCCTGATTGGGACATGGCATGAGCAAAACTACCAAGGCAGAAAAATATGAGAGCTAATGAGGGGACTGTGCATTCAGAACAATGGGTTAGGAAGGCAGGCAGCTGAAAATAAGACAAGAGAAACAGGCTGAGGTCAATGCCTCCTTGAATTCCAAGAGTTTGGACTTTATCACGAAGGCAATAGAAGTACTCATATTGAACTTCTAGCTGGGAACTACTTCAGTTTCAGTGGATTCTGCATAAATGACAAATGAATCCTGACAAGAAAAAAATGAAAGGAAACTAGATTAAAAATAGACATCTTAGATTGTGCAGAACTATCCAGATTGTACAGAATTATACCAATCTCTGCCTTCTGCAAAATTTAGTAATTATTCAGATTTTTCCATTTACTCTCAACATGTACCAAGAGATAACTATTTAACAATTAAGGAAAATAGTCTTCAAGTAAATGGAACCAGAGGCATTTAGTCTTTAGTAACATGAATGAATATGGTGAAACTTAGGCCTGTAGCAGAAGCAGCCAGGAAAAGTAGGGTCATCTTAGAGGGAGCTAAAGGCAGCTAGTGTAGTTGCACACAGGAATGCTCTGCTTCACTCTGCAAACTTACAGGTATTGGCCCGCGGCAATTTAAGTAACTGGACATGCTAAAAATAGCACTGGGAAACTAAAAGTCTAGTTTTCTCATCTCCCCCAGAATAAGGTCATTTCGTGGTATAGTATAATATCTAGCCACATTTAATTTGACATAGCAATAAAGATGATGAACCATTTATATGCTATTATTCATTTCTTGTTGCAAATACAAATGTTATCTAAGTCATATATAGGATTTTCCTTATTCTGCTGACAGAAACAATTCAGTTAACATTTTCTTTGTATTTCACACACTCCACATAGTGCAAAGTGCTACGACTTGGTGGCTGTAGTAGATGCATTAGCGGCTGGTCAGAAAATGTGGAGGCTTTGAAGTTTAGGGGAAGCTCACTCAGAAATGACGACAGTGACTGAAAGTCACTTTCTGGTTTCTCCATTTCTTCATAATGAAAAAAAAAATTCTAACAGTAATGGAAAATGATATTCAACCAAAGACAAAGAAATTTGTTCAATCCTGAGATAGTACAAAAACCCAACATGATGACACTGATTTTATAAATTCAATCCAACATAGTATACAGTAATGAATATGATATATGGGGACAGAATTCACCATAGGTATCACTTCTTATTTTCAAAACTGACACTAAGGCATGAAGAATGTAGGTGTTTATTAATAATTTATAATCCATCAACTTCCAAAAAGAGCTAGGGGCAGACGCATTGAACTGTCAAAGTCTACACATGAGATGATAAAAATATTGACATAACCATAATTTTTTCTTAAAAAAAAAAAAAAAAAAAAAAATCCATCTTATCTGCTAAATTTGCCTGCTAGTTTGCCTCCAAAGAGCTGATGTCTAATCTCAGCTATCACCTTCTGAGTTTACAGAACCATAGGTACTCTGCAAGTAAATGGAACTAGAGGCATTTAGTCTTTGACATTCAGGGAGGTACAGATCTATGACAGTTTTCTGCTTGATGTGAGCAACATGAGGGCAGGGACCAGGCCTTGATTCACACAGCATCTCTAATATTCAGTGGCGCTATCTGGCACATACACAGCAATGAATAAATGCTTTAAGAAAGAAGAGAGAGAGGGGGTGGTTGGTAGGCCCTGTGGCAAATTGTGGCAATGGTCCAGAAAAGTATTAATGACAAAATTGTTGTTGTTAGTCGCTGTCAAGTTGATTTCGACTCATGGCGACCCCATGTGTGCAGAGCAGAACTGCTCCATAGGGTTTTCAAGGTAGTGACCTTTTGGAAGCAGATCCCTAGGCCTGTCTTCTGAGGAGCCTCTGGGGGGGTTTGAACTGCCAACCCTTCAGCTAGTAGTCAAGTGCTTAACTGTTTGTGCCACCCAGGGACCTTAATGACAAGACAAGAAGTAAAAAGAAAAACTACATTTCTCATTTTTTGATGACTTCTAAGGTTGTAGAAAAAAGGTGACAAGAGTTGTCAAATCATAAAGTAGCATTCATTACATGTTAGGAAAGGAAGAAAATGATGTTATTCTAGGATGGTTTTAACATTGTATCAGGCAAAAGACTCAAAATCAGATGACTGTTTTTGCAGCCACGTAATAGAAAGATCTGCCCAGTATCATTTATATTGAGTCTCTCAAGAATTAGAGACACAAACTCCAAATACAACAGAATATTGCCTATACTGCATAGGAAAAAGCATGAGAACATTGTAGCATCTGCTGACAATATCAGAAAGGCTATACAAGCATTTCAGCTTTGAGAGATTTAAAACCCAACTCTTTTCCGAAGCAATTTAATAAATTTGGTTTGATAATTTGCTTATTAAAAAGCCAAATGAACATCCATCTTAGCTGAACATAAGGAAAAGGATACTATAGAAAAGCATGTCTTCCATATACATTGTGGGACCTCTTGGGAATCACGGATTAAGCTGTTTTGTTTACCACTAAAAGCAGCTCCTTGATTCAAGTCACAAATTCCTTCTAATACATTCAGCTGAGAGGAGTAAACATCACACTTTAAATTCAACCAAAAAGGCTTTCATCTAGAATAAAAAGATAAAACAAACAAAAACCTCCCTTCAGCCAGATGGCAACACTATAAATAGAAAACGCTGTATTTTCCACCTATACTAACATAAACCAGATTAAAAGGCAGGCCTTTTTATCCCTGTTGGTGATTTACTTTCCTGGAGACTTATCACTAGTCACAATGCTATTATCCCTGCCCCATAATATGAATAACGTTTCTGACTAAGCAAAGTACTGGGCAAAGTACACAGAAGGGGTAAAAAGCCTAATCATATTAAACCTTTCCAGTTACACTGAGAAATGGTAAATTACAGAGACAGTAGTTACTGGTCTACATTTCAACAGCTGGATGTGGAGTTTATCAAATTAGACCCAATTCAATTAAACTCAATGTGTGATTAGAACAAACTATTTAAATAACTTTGAATAGAAAAATAATTAGAATTCAACTTTATTAGACTATGCTTAATTAAAACAACCTATTGAAAGAGGTTGTTTTTGCTTTTAACAGGGTAATGATTTACTTTAAGGAAAGCTAAAATGGCTAAGGCCAGTACCTTGCAAAATGAATACTACCGGCCACAAACTAGGAAAACTTTCACGCTTAAAAATAAAATTATCAAGGCAGAAAATGTATATTTCTTAGAAATAATCCCAAATAAACAATGGACTCAGTTTTAAATATCAGTTTTACAAAGAAATATGAATGTAATTTTAATCCTATGGATATTAATTGAATACGTTTAACTGGTGACATAAAAACTCATATACATTATTGCAGGATATCAAAAATCATTCCTTCCCTGTAGAAAAGAATACATTACCACCACCACCCCCCGCAAATCAGTTACCCTCGGTCTGATAATGTTAAGTGAGTAGTGTGATGAAATCTCACACCTTCCTGCTCCACTCTGCCCAGGGACCACATTCACATAACTTTTATTACAGTATACTGTTATAATTGTTCTATTTTATTATTATTGTTGTTAATTTCTTACTGTGCCTAATTTATAAATTATACTTTATCATAGGTATGTATGTATAGGTCAAAACATAGTATATATAGGGTTCAGTGCTATCCCCAGTTTCAGGCATCATGGGGGTCTTGGATCGCATTCCCAGCGGATATGGGGAGACTTCTGTAGTAAAATCGCCCACTGCTGTCGAGTCGATTCCCCATAGAGTTTCCAACGCTATAAATCCCTGCAGAAGCAGACTGCCACATCTTTCTTCCATGGAGCCACGGGTGGTTTCGAACTGCCAACCTTTCAGTTAGCAGTTAACTGTTTTAACCACTGTGTCACCGGGGCTCCTACCGTAATAAAATACTTAACTGTAAATTCTTTTATGTAAACTTTGTAAAACTCAATGGGAATTAGTGGTAAATACTGAAAAGTTGATCCCAATTCATTTCAGGCGAACATTTAATTGCCTTAAAGTCTGTTTAAAACTATGGTCCAAGCCATTCTCACCATCCTGCCGCATACTGCATTAATTTGTACATCTGTCACTGTTCTTTCCTTCCTCATTGGAAAACCAGCTTCACTATCTCTCTATTTAAGTCTAATTCAATTTTCATAGTCCAGCTCAAGTCTCTTTCTCATTAAAAATTTTCTAGCTATTTCCACCTCCACCACATTTCTTTCTGACTTCTACACTTCTAGTGTGCCCCACACTGCTGAGAATTTGATTTCATTTATCTTACATTATTTTCAGAATCTATACTCCCAAAATGAGTTCTAAATTCTGATATTCTTATGAGAGGCAAACAAAAAAATGTCCTCTATAGTCAAAAAACAACTGGGGAAATGTTTGATGCAACATTTCTCTCTTGGAAATCCAACCTACAAATTTGCATAGGGAAAGCAACAACTCAGAAAGCGAGGGTAAGAACGGTTGTACAACTCAAAGAACGTAATCAATGTCACTGAACTGTACATGTAGAAATTGCTGAACTGGTATGTGTTTTGCTGTGTAGATTCGCAACAACAACAAAATAAGTAAATTTTTTTTAAAAAGAAAAAAAGGTTTCATAAGGAAGGCTCTGTGGCATTCCATGCAGTTACCTAATAAATACCCTTTCTCAGTGCTTCTTTTCTAACAGAATGTGATTGGCCATGGGACACAGTTCTGGCCAATTAGTGGACAAACGAAATTGTTAGGTGTGGTGTGTGGGACTGCTCCTGAGCAGGCACAGGTGGCATGAACCTGTTTGCTTTTCACCCCTCCCTTATTCCTGCTTAGAACATGGATATGATGCTCAGGTAGAGCATCATCTTGTAACCAGGAGGCTATCATAAAGGAAAAGCCAAAGGAATACCTGAGATCTGGCCCTGATGTCTTTGAACTGCTGAACCAGTACTAGCAACTTCACCTTTCCTTTAGGTAAGAAAAAGAAAAATCCTAATATATTTAAATCATTTTTTAAATTCTATACTCATAATTAAAAGTAACCCCTAAATTGATAGAGTTTGCATTAATACAGAATGAAGCTCAAGTGCCTTACCCTTGAAATTCAAATGTCTCCCAAAGTTTGGCCCCAGCCCACCCCTTCTAGCTTATACTTTTTCTATTCAATCAACTCTCCAATCCCAATCACTGATCACCGATGGCTGCAGGTGAGACTCCAAACAGGCTTTGGGGGTGGATGTGACTCGGATGGGGCAGAGGATTTGATATTAAGTAGAGGTTTTGGGACACTAATAGGCTATGAAGCAAAATGCATGAACTAGAAAGGCAAAAACAATGCACGCAAAACTAGGTGGTAGTTTAAAAAAACCCACCGCTGTCGAGTAGATTCAGACTTACAGCGACCCTATAGGACAGAGTAGAACTGCTCCATAGGGTTTCCAAGGCTGTAAATCTTGATGGAAGTAGACTGCCACACCTTTCTCCTGTGGAGCAGCTGGTGGGTTCGAACCACGGACCTTTTGGTTAGCAGACAAGTGCTTTAACCACTGTGCCAACAGGGTCCTTCAGTGGTGGTGAGATGATAAAAATATCTCATATTGTGTCTTAGATAGTGGCCTGTCATTCAGGGCATTCACAAGCAGGCTGGACACACTGAGGGATTCTGTATGTATTTCATATTTTGGCACTTCTTTCATTTGGTACATCACGAATCCCAAGTATTATAATTTCTTCCAGAAGTCAGAAGGCAAGACATGTTCATCGTATTAAAGCAGATCAGCACTTAGATTCAAAATAGCAGGAGGAGCAAAGTTAGGAGAAAAACATGAGCAAAAGATGCCAGATCAAGGTTTTAATAATATCACTGGCGATAGAAGTTAGTTCCATAGGAATTCAAACATCTTAGAAGCTAGTGGATTTCTAAAAAAAGATTAAAAAAAGGGGGGGGGGTTTCCCAGAGCAAACATGATGATCTAGAATCACTATTGATAATTCCTAAGCCACAATTCTCCTTCTAATTAGTTAATATCCTGAGACTCTAGATACAATTGCTTATTAATGCTGGCACCTTCCAGGGCTTTGAACCAGAATGAACTGGTTCGAAGCCCTGTTGATAATTTACATTTCAACAAGTACCCACCTAAGAATTTGCATTTCCACCCCAGATACAGTGAATCAGAATCTACATTTTAACAGAATCCTGAGGTGATTCTTATGTATAACTTCTGGGGGAACTTGTTAGAAATGCAAATTCTAAGCAAGGCTTCTAACCAGAATGAACTGCTTTGAAACCCTGGCGCATTCTTATCTAAGGGGTGAGGAAGAGAAAATGCATGAACACCTTTACTTGGGAAAACACAAAACTTTAAAATTAACAAGCAAAAAAAAATATATATATGTATATACATATATATATACACACACACCTATTCTTTCATATTAAAGAGTCTTTAAGCTCTGTGAGCAAACTCACTGTCCTAGATATATTGAACTATGACCCAAGATCACTCCATTCTGGTTGCTTGGGTGTACATTAAATTACCTCGGATCTGAACATGAATCATTTTTTCTTTTCTCATTTACTCTTGTCTGAAATACATATATATTGTTGACTAACAGAAAGATGACAGTCCCAAAGGCTATGAGAATGTTTTCATAGGCTCTTACACATACACACCACTGGAAATACCCAAATAATTAACTTTGGAATAGTAAATGCTTAGGCATATATATATATATATAATATCTTAATACATATACAATACCTTAGTGTACTGCTTTGGGTCACCATAATTCTAGCATACATATTCTCAATTAATGTTAATGCATACACAATAATTGTTTGCTTCCTCTACACTTAGCCTTTCACATAGAACCATTGATTTTACCCATTATCTTAAAACTTACTTTTCTTTTGCCTTAGCAAGGTAATTTTATCAGTTTTTATTTCATGTTGATTACTACCATAGAATTAAAGTGAGAAACAGGATTGGAGAGATTATTCATTCTAGGGTTTCATCTATGCTATCTCAGAATGTTTTATTTTAGTATCTGTGTATAAAGATGCAGAACGTCACCAGGGCAATCATTTATGTACACATGAAAGCATACAGACGAGAAACAAATGATTCACCATCAGTGACATCACTGGGGTTGGTGTCACCCCCCTCCACATGCTAATTACCGCAATATTATAACTAAAACACCAGAAAATTTGACAAAATCAGTGACTAAAGAAACACCAGTAGCAATGAAAACAACAGCACGTGCTTCTAGTACATGCAGATAAAACCAGGCAATTGAAAACTTTGTAATTGGGTGACAATGACAGCTTGGACTGGAGCACATTAGATGGCTCAAAAAGTAAATCAGCATAGAGTTTTAGCCTTGTAGGTATAGGGATAATGTCAGCTGGGGTTACAAAAAGGTTTTTTTTTTTGTTGTTATAACGAACTACGGGGATGTTTCATACAAAATAAATTTCTGCTGAAATACTGCACAAAATTTTATAGACAGTCATTTTGGTGTCACCTCCTTTGACAGTGTCACACAATGTGGTCTGCACACCCTAGCCCCCCCCGTGACACCACTGTTCACCACTGAGCCTCACTGTGAAAGAGTGAACAACACAGCTAAAACTTGAAAGTGAACCACACAAATAGTTACACAGAATGAATAGTTCATTCCTCTCCATTATTGTTCAGACTAAGCTTGATAGCTAATATTATAATTAATGGATTTAAGGTACAGTCTTCATATTTTAACATCTTCAAATATCAGGATATAGCTTACAATTGATTAAAAGTAATTATTTTCTTGTTGCTATTGTTAGGTGCTGTCGAATCAGTTCTGACTCATAGTGACCCTATGTACAACAGAACAAAACACTGCCCAGTCCTGCACCATTCTCACAATTGTTATGCTTGAGCCCATTGTTGCAGCCACTGTGTCAATCCATCTTGTTGAAGGTCTTCCTTTTTTTTGCTGACCCTCTACTCTACCAGGCATGATGTCCTTCTCCAGGGACTGGTCCCTTCTGATAACATGTCCAAAGTATGTGAGATGAAGTCTCAGTATCCTTGCTTCTAAGGAGCATTCTGGTTGTATCTTCTTAGTGATACATAAAACAGTGGTGCATCTAACTGATGGCATCTTAGATTCAGTGAAATATATGGTATCCATATTCTCAGTAATTTAAGATGAAGGATGCTGCATATTTACAATATTTTTGTGATGTTTATTTTATCTGCTTCACAAAGACATTGGGGCATCTTACTCGAGAAAATATAATGCCAAATGGCATTAGTTAAGGAAAACAATAAAACTGGGGTTCATCTATAGAAATCAGGACTTGGTGTCACTAGGCACTCGAGATGGGATAGCTATGTTTAATTTTAAGTTCATGACAACAGCAGAAAAAATGAAAACTGTATCAGGTGGCAGACAGCACTTTCAAAATAAGACCTAGCAATGCTGCTGATAAAGATGGCTTGTACTGGTCCTTTTAAACGGGTAAGACCAAAAGGACAGATTTTAACAGCTTGAGAACATTTCTAGTGACTGGAGGGAAGGGTGTTGAGAGGAATAGGAAGCAGTGGTAGAGGAAGGAGCAGGGTTGATATACAGTGGGCCAGGTAGTCTTCTCTCCAATGATTGTATGATCCCATCAACAAGAAGAGATCAAGACAGAATTTAGATAATACAGATGAGTAGTTTTCAAGCTATATTCCTCTGGGTCCTACAAGAGTTGTGTGAGAATGCCTTAGTAGAGCCCCCTGGTGGGTGGATGTGAGTACAGATGACAGCCAAGTGGAGCACAGTATCCGCCTTTCCCCTCTACCCTGCCCTGTTGTCACTACTCCCGTACCCATTTTTTGTTCTATATTTCAGGATTCCACATACATTTTTGTTTTATTTCAATAAACCTAATAATAATAATAAATGTAAACTTTCTGTCATATTCTATCATGATGGGTAGATCAAAAAAGATTAAATGATAAATTTTCAACTGTTCCATGATTTACTCCTCCCCCTTCTGTATTGGCAAAAGTTTAAATCACAACAAAGTACAAAATTCATCACCTAATTAATGAAACTGTTGGGGGCAGTGGTGGTTCTGTGGTAGAATTCTTGCCTTCCATGCAGGAGACGGGTTCAATTCCTGTCCAATGCACCTCAGGCACAACCACCACTCATTTGTCAGTGAAGACTTGTGCGCTGCGCTATGATGCTGAACAGGTTTCAGGAGAGCTTCCAGACTAAGACTAGGAAGAAAGGCCTGGTGATCTACTTTCAAAAATTAGCCAATGAAAACCCTATGGATAACACTGATTCAATTTTCAGTGCAATGGATTGCTTGTG
Source organism: Dugong dugon (assembly GCA_030035585.1). Classification (NCBI taxonomy): domain Eukaryota; kingdom Metazoa; phylum Chordata; class Mammalia; order Sirenia; family Dugongidae; genus Dugong; species Dugong dugon. The sequence continues at coordinate 159,147,042 of CM057464.1, forward strand.
TGTGGCCTTTTCATCATGGTCTTATAACTCCCACCCAGGTGATTGGGTGGGACTGTGCAGATAGGGTAACTGTGGCCCACCAAAGGGATTGGTCAGTTTTGCCATCCTGCTGGCTTTGAAATGAGCCACCCCAGAGGCAGGAAAGAGAGGATCCCACCACCACCAAGGAAGAACAGCCAGGAGCAGAGACAGTATCCTTTGATCCCTGCACTGAGAAACTGCTGGACCCAGAAGACAGAACTGTAACACTGAAGACAGCGGGAAGCGGTGGCAGAGAAACAGTGGCAGGAGAGACCGGCAGGAGACGATGCAGAGGGCTTCCCAGCCCACAGAGTGAGGAAGCTGAGTGCCTGAGGTGCCTCTGGGGACTTATTGGCAGGGGCTAAAAGAGCTTTTGGAGCCCTGGTTGCATAGTGGTTAAGAACTTGGCTGCCAACCAAAAGGTCAGCAGTTCAAATCCACCAGCCACTCCTTGGAAACCCTATGATGCAGTTCTGCTCTGTCCTATAGGGTCACTATGAGTTGGAACTGACCAGATGGCACTTAGCAACAACAGCAAAAGAGGGTTGTAACACTTCCCCGAGCAAGGCAGAGGGCTAGGGCCGGAGATAGGTGTGCTGCAAGCAAAGCAAAAAAAAGGCTGTCCTGATGAAAAACTGTATCTTGAGTAGTGTCTGTGAGTTCTGTGTGGCCACTGCAGTGAATTATCAAATCCAACAGACAAGTAGAGAGTGCCATGGAGGGACTGTTGGTGTGAAAACTGGTAAAGATGGTGGAGAGAGGAGGCATGTCTGACCTCCACCTCATAGGAATCCACCTTGGGCTGTTGATCTTGATTCTCCTTCCCTCTTGTGAATTTAGCGGAGGTCAGACACTCCTCACCTCACGCCGTTTTTACACAATTGCATTTTGCATAGGGTCGCCATGAGTTGGGAGCCAACTAAAGGGCAGCTAACAGCAACAATAAATACTATTACCTAATATTAAGTATTGAGCAAAGAAGCATGACTACTTATGCACAACATCAAATTTCTAAAAGAAGCAAAATCACTCACAACATAAGAATTAAAACAATGGCTTAGAAGCCACACAAAGTTCATAAAGGAAGAGTAAGCTTCAAGTCTTTTCCTTGAAAGACTAACAGGTTGGCTACAGAGGGGCTACATTTTATCTTCTCTAACAGCTATTCTATCATGTATCACCGGAGTAGGTATTAGTTCTATTCTTGCTTATAAAAAGAAATAAATGTAAAAATTTTGCAATTGATTATTTAGCCTAATCTTATTTTTAAAAATAACATTTATTAGCCTTTCAACACTACAGAAAAAATATGAAGATAAAAATTTTAAAAGCCCATAATGCCAACACCCAGACAACCCATTTACGCTTTTTAATCTAAAAATAAAAAATAAAAAAGTCTATCACTTGGTTAGGAAATTCAAACAGTACGTAAAATTGTAAAACGAAAAGAAAAAGCCCCCTCTCTTCCTCTGCTTTTCTTTCTTTCTTGGGAGGAGGGCTCTTTCTATGTACATATATGTTTACTTTCTATTTATTTAAAACACCATGCCAGTTACTCTTTTGTCTCTACTTTTTCTCATTTGCTAATCTATCTTACCTAGCTTACTTTTCAAGTTCCTTCTTTAATTGCATCACATTTCATTACTTCCTATACGTGTCTACAGTAGTCAGATATTCCCTATCTCATCTTCTCTTTAATAGTTATCTATTAAATCTCCATCCATGCGTGAGACCATGGCCCTGACTATTATTTACCTTCCTGTATCAATACTGGCACCTGATCCTTGCCCCTCCCTCCCCCGAGTCAGTATATTAATCACTTGTATTTTAGGCCTCTCTGCTTCTGCCAGTCTAGACTCTATGGATGGTGGCAACCATTTCCAAAAGAGAAAACTGCAAAGAAAACTCCAAGGAGGCTTTACTTTCCTGGGAGATAGGATAACAGTGAACAAAAGCAGGAATGGAATCTTCAAGGAGCCACAATGTTAGGAGTGAGTCAGAAGCTTGAAGGCCAGATTTGTTCCATGTAGATACATTTCCCACTTCTTCCTCTCTGAGTTTTGTAAGCCAAACTGAGCATCAGTTCCAAGGCAGGGCTCCCGCCAACTCTGCCAGGAAAGCATCGCGGGCCAGGCTGGAATTGAATTGCTTCTCTGGCACAGGAAATGGAGCAGTGCAGCAAAAGGGTGGAAAAACACTTCCTGGCCACCTTCATGCCCACTCCAAAGCCAGAATTACGAGGCTGTTAAGCCAGGGAGTGCTTTCTGTGATACAGACGGCAGTGGTATCCTGGTGAAGAAGGTCAATGACGTTCCCATGGATAGATAGTATTGATGCCCACCTTGCAGACGGGCTCAGCACAGATGCTATGTTAGAATGCAAATTGCTAGCTACTTTCAGGAGCATATGATTTGTGGTCTGAAAATACATTTGGATCTATTAAACACTTAAGGCTATCATCCTGGAGTGCAAAGAAATGTGACTAAGCAAAGACTTTGTTAACTCAGAGACTCAATACCAGGTCAGAAAAAATATTTAAAATAACAAAGCATTCCTTCCGCCTTATATAAACCAAAACAACAAAAAACCCATTGCCATCTAGTTGATTCTGACTCATAGTGACCCTACAGGACAGAGCAGAACTGCCCCATCGGGTTTCCAAGGAGCGGCTGGTGGATTCAAACTGCCGATCTTTTGGTTAGCAGCCTGAGCTCTTAACCACTTCACTACAACAGCTCCTCAGCCTTATATGGGAAAGAAAAAACTAAACAAAACCCAAACCCATTGCCATGGAGTCCATTCTAATTCATAGCGACCATATAAGATAGAGTACAACTGCCCCATAGGGTTTCCTAGGCTGTAATCTTTAAGGGAGCAGACTGCTCCATCTTTTTCTCTTGGAGCCACAGGTGGGTTCAAACCGCCGTGGAATTCAAACCACTGACATTCCAATTGGCAACAGAACGCTTAACCACTGTGCTACCAGGGTTCCTTAGGAAAGAAAAAGCGAGACCTAAAACACAATGTTCTTGTCTCTTTTTCATTATCTTTCTGCTAGACTTGGCACATTAATGAGCTGTTCAGTCCCTTTAATTTGCCATATTTGGTATGTCACCAAATAGAGGATCTCAAATTTTGGAACCTGTCAAACACCTAAATGTAGTAATAAAACAAAACAAAACAAATGAAAAGATTGCAATCTGAAGAGCAGCAAAACAACCGAGCAGTTTTACAGAGTTCTGCCAACTCTCAAGAGCACAAAGACAACTGTGTGGCAGGCATTACAACCTGGCAAATGGTATGGGGCCAGATAGAAGGGCTCTTTCCAGGGCAGAGGGAATGGCCCGTAAACAAACACTAGTGGCTATCTGGTCTACAGACTGCAATTTATATACTTATCCTTCAACAAGTATATGCATTTAACTTTGTTACTTCTATTTTAAATAAGAGAATCCAATGACAAATTCCAAATCTGCCTAAGTTATAGATCCTTCAGGGCCATGAACGGTTACTGAGCCAAAACTAAGCTGATAAAACTAACTCCTTTCTTCTAAATATTTTTTGAATGTACTTTATGTGACCATAATGCCCGTTTCTTACTTTATACCTTCCACTTGAGGGTTAGTAGCTGGAGTACTAGAAGAAGCCAGAAGGAAGGAGATGAGGATTGAGAAGGTAAATCTATAGAGATAATTCCTCTTAGAAGGAAAAATAAAAAAAGTCAACAACGACCAGAGTGGAGGTGGGGAGGGAAGAAGCCGTTAGCTGGGTTGCTCTCCTTTCATCCCAGGGAGCACCATACCTATTCTCCCCATCCTATTCTTTATCCAAGAACCTGCTCCTCAGACTCCCAGTCCCAGTCATCATTGCCTAAAGAGACAAGCTTTCTAATGAAATGTGAATGAATCTCACTTCAGTCTTTGAGTGCCCCTCAAACCTGCCTCTTTTCCTTGATGTACCAGGAGCAGTCTAAGGGTTAGTGACTAGCACTAAGCTTTCCTTTTAGTTTACTAATGAAGCACAAGCCCAAGACTTCTTATAAGTTTTTTGTTATTGTACATCTTTCGTTTTGTAGCAGTGAAAACCTTAGAAAAGTTTCAAAAGGGTGTGTGCTTTCTGTAAATAGTAGATAGGGAGAGGTTGTGATACTGAGTTTGGTCTCCGAATAGATCAAGGAAGGAGAAAAATTAAGAGTGAGATATGGACAGGACTAGGGAGAAGGCACTGGGAGAGAGAGAAAATCTGTTTTGAAACAGTAGAATATGAGCAATTTGAGGGTAGATCATTGTACCATTAGTATAGAGCAGATGTTTAATTAATGTGAATGAATAACCAGACATATTTTTCATAGAGATTCTATGATAATATTACTGCACGATAGGTTAAATAGGTTTTTTGGGTTATCAGTTACACACGTAACGTTGTTTTAATGTGAATATATGTTCCAACTTTCAACAACCAATTTATGAATGAACGTCTTGAACACAACCCAGATATTATTGGCAATGCCTTCTAATACATTCGCTCTTAAAAAAAAAAAAAGCAGCACAACAGTCTAGCAAATATGTATAAAGCAAGGGTCATAGTTAAACATATGTTAGAGTTGGTTGAGAAAGGAAATTCATAAGTAGGTGTAATTAGCAATTTAGGTTTTAAAAACAGTTTACCTTAGAATCAGTTGTACACATGTTCCTCAATTCAGCCATCCAATTCTGTATTCAATACTAAATTATCTTTAGGCAAGATTTTCTGGCATGCTGGGCTTGACTTTGTAACATATATTCGCTAACAAAAATATGGTAACTACTGACGCCTGACAAAAACTCATTTTTTCATATGTAAAAGACGACTTTTTTATCATCTGAAAACAACGTGTTCCTTAAAGCATTCTCTGAGGAACAGAAAAGATCAAACCAGTGGCTACTGTTATCTCAGAGCCCTGCTGGTACAATGGTTAAGAGCTCAGCTGCTATCCAAAAGGCTGGCTGTTCCAATCCACCAGCCCCTCCTTGGAAACCCTATGGGACAGTTCCGCTTTGTCCTGTAGGGTCACTATTAGTCAGAACTGACTCTATGGTAACGGGTATAGGTAATGTCTCATTAGTAAGAGTTGTGCTTCACACAAAGAAACATTTATGTTTTTTTCTTTCTATAAATCAGCATATTGATTTTAGATCTTAATCATAACAAGTTACATTAAAATAATACATTCAGAACCATCAAATTAATGTGTGACTACATTAAAAATGATTATCTAGGTCTTTGCATTGGATAACCAGTTATATGCAATCTTTAGCTGCATTAGCATCTACCTTCTATAGTAATACGTCAGCTTCAGCTATATGAGCATTAGTGACATGAGGGTATAATTACACTGTATGTGGAGTTAGAAATAAATGTGCTATCTTCATCATCAAGCTGATTTTTAAATCATCCATCTGTATATGTACTATGCTGGGCTAGACTCAATGGATTAAACAGGCAAACTTCCAGAGCCCTTTTGGATGCCTGAAATTTCACTTGCATTTCTGGTAGAGTAATTGGGTGGCACAAACAGTTAACGCTTGACTGCAGCCTAAAGCTTGATGTTTGAACCCACCCAGCGGTGCCTCAGAAGACAGCCCTGGTGATCTGCTTCTGAAGGGTCAGAGCCTTAAAAATCCTATAGAGTTCTTCTCTGAACAAAGGGGGTCACCATGAGTTGGAATTGACTCATGCAACTCACAACAACAGTTCTATAATAAAGAAAAAACGGTTTTCAATGACACGTTTTGTTGTCAGAAATATTGTTGCATAAGGCAGAAATAATATAGAAGGCATATTCTAGAACTTACGTTACCTGCAGTCTCAGCAAAAATCTCCCTCTCTCTCCTTTCCTTCTTCCCTCCACTGACTGACTCCTGAGCTGTGGAGTCCACAGTGGAGGTGTTCCTCTTTCCTCTTAGAGTTAAGACTTGCCCTGTCTGACTCCTTGGTAACTGACTTGGGTAAGGTCGGGAGCCCACTCATGAGAGGCCTGCACCAGACAACATCTCACACTATCTTCTCATGACTGGTGCAGTGCTGAGAGGGTGGAAGCTTCCCTAACTCCATCCTCAGAGCCCTTGGCCCACTCCACAGATATCCAGAAGCCAAATAGCTTTGTTCCTAAGAAATTAGTCAGCTGACATATCACTGTGTTACATATTCTTCCCCTGGAGTAGAGCCAGCCCAATCTCTGTTAGCAGTTCCCCAAAACTCATTGCTACTTTTAGGAATACAGGTACTGCCTGTGCTGGGGTTATAAAAATACCAATATCGATCTGAGATCATTCAGCTAAGATTGCCTGTAAGAATGACAGAATCATCTAAATTTTTCAGGATAGAGACAAAATTCACAAAGTCATTTCATTTCGTGGAACATTAGCTAGCAACAAATCTTAGTTTCCATTGATCTGGAAATTATTTTAAATCAGTTTTAAAAGTTTGTTGACTCATTTCAGTTGGGGGTGGGGGTATTAACCCTTTTTATGAAACTCGACTTTAACAAAAAGATTTAAAAAAAAAAAAGGCCAGTAAACTAGTTGCCGTTGAGTCACTTCGACTCATGGTGGCCCCATGTGTGTCAGAGTAGAATTGTGCTCATAGTTTTCAATGGCTGATTTTTTAGAGGTAGACTGCCAGGCTTTTCTTCTAGGGTGTCTCCAGGTGGACTCGAACCTCCAACTGTTCAGTTAGCAGCCAAGCACACCACCCAGGGTCTCCTTACAGAAGGATTATGCTGAATATAAAATCTAGAAAAACTACCCTAATACCACCCAATGATCAAAATCTTGATTATATATCTTATATTTTGATTTGAGATTACTATAAAACATTTTAGATAACCTCAAATCATGCTTCAAATTATAATTAAAATGTTTAATTTAGTATTTTCTACTTCTAAATACTTGTTCAACCCTTGCCTAGCATGCTCTCTCTGGTCTACTATCAGATTAACTCAAAGAGGAAAGAAAAATGGCCTGAGGCAAAGCAAACAAAATAAAGAACTCTACAACACCAAAACAGCAATAGAAACATTCATAATTGACACTATAAAACACAGACTGCTCATTATAAAATCCAGGCTTTAAAGGGAAAATAAGCAGAATCACTGTAGAGGAAAACTATAATAATAGCAACAACGGCAGCAGCAATTGTGGGAGCCATTTACCAAGGCTCATCTAATACGATAGGCACTGTGCTAGATGCCTTACATACATCACATCTAATCCCTACAAGCACTTTGCAAGGCAGGCAGTTAGCATCCCCAAATTACACTGAACAGGAGCCCTGGAGCAATGGTTAAGCGCTCAGGCGGCTAACTGAAAGGCTGGCAGTTTGAACTCACCCAATGGCTGTCTGGGTGAAAGACCTGGTGATTTGCTTCCGTAAAGATTACAGCCAAGAAAACCCTAATGGAGGCATTCTACTCCGTTACACGGGGTCACTATGAGTCGGAATTGACTCAGTGGCACCCAACGATGACAATGATTACACTGAGAACACAGAGGCATAGAATAATAAGTGGTCAGAGCAGGGTATGAATCCAGCTTGGTCTGACTCCAAAATTTGTGTGGTTTTTCATTCACCATAGTGATTTCCTAGAAGAGGGTTAGACAAACACTTGCTAGAGAGTAACTACCTGGAGAATGACTGAGCCCTGGTCCAGGGCCCGGAGAGGAGGTGAGTTTTGCGTTCTGATGAGAGAAAGTAAAGAGAGGCCTTGTGACTATGATGACCTGTCCTGACCCCCTGGAGAGTTTCCTGTCTGCTTTGTGGAAGTTCAACCGTGCATGTACAAGTACATGTGAAGTCACAGTCATGTTACTATTTCATAATATTAATGAATTTATAAGAAAGTCACAGTTTTAAAGAGAAATTGAGAGGTCTCCAAGACTACAGAATAGATGCAAGCCCTTCAGTAAAATTATAGAAAATCCATTTGCAAAGGAAACCACATTTCTCTTTCTCATTTCTCTTCTTCCTGCCCTAGCATAACTGAAAAGTATAAAATGAAGAGGGAACAATAAACAACTTGAATAAGCTGATAGCAGATACAAGATAAATGTTCCTACCACTTTCTCTGCAAAAATTCAGGCTATAAAGTATAACCAACCAACCTACTGCCAAACGGTCGATTCTGACTCATAGCAACCCTGTAAGACAGAGTAGAAGTGCCCTACAAGGTTTCCAAGGCTGTAAATCTTTACGGAAGCTGACTGCCACATTTTTCTCCCGAGGAGCAGCTGGTGGGTTTGAACTGCCGACCTACTGGTTAGTAGACGAGCACTTAACCACCGGCCACCAGGGCTCCTCTATAGAGTATTAAAAAGAAAACCCGTTGCCATCGAGTCAATTCCTACTCATAGCGACCCTATAGGACAGAGTAGAACTGCCCCACAGGGTTTCTAAGCAGTGCCTGGTGGATTCAAACTGCCGACCTTTTGGTTAGCAGCTGAACTCTTAACCACTACACCACCAGGGTTTCCCTATAGAGTATACAGCTGTTCAAAAACTGTACCAATATGCAGCTCAGTTCTAAATTGTACTAATTTGTATTTCATCAAAGTGAGACATTAATTTTATGTTCAACTGCACTGCTGACAGGTTAACACCTAGAACTGTGTACGTGATGCATAAAATCTCATGCACAAGCCACAGCCCATGCTGTTCCTATCTAATAGGATCTCTAATATGGGGTCCACACTGACCAACCTTCTCCTTTTTTTCACTTTTCAAAAAGAAATACAACTGCTTTCAGAATCTCTATACTTTGCTTCCCAAAAAATTGAGCTGTCATGAAGAAACTGAGATTTTCTACTTCAGAATTAAGCTAGTATTATATGAATAATAACTGGAGCCCTGGTGGTACAGTGGTTAAGAGCTTGGCTGCCAACCAAAAGGTCAGCAGTTCGAATCCACCAGCTGCTCCTTGAAAACCTTATGGGGCAGTTCTACTCTGTCCTATAGGGTCACTATGAGTCGGACTCAACTCAACGGCAACGGGTGTTTGGTTTTTTATATGAATAACTGAGTAGACATAAACTTTTTAAAAGTATAGATCTGGAAAAAAAATGGAAATCTTGGTAAGACAGTAGAACTGGAAGTTTGTGAGTGTGATGCTGACATACAGGCATAAGCAGGGAGTGTCTGGCCAAGCAGTCAGCTTTATGCCTGGTCTTGCTACTGCTTTGATGGGCAATCTTGGGCTGATGGCTAGTCTAATATTGCTAGATTCAGTCTGGACTCAGCTTTCCCAACGCACTGGTCAGGCTGGGCAGGTTAGTTTGGCTGGCCGGAATAGGAGCTTAAAAGCCAAGCACAATCCCTGTGCTGACCAGTCAGCTTCATTCACACTGAACAGAAGAACTGTAGCGTGATCACAAACCAATACAGCAAAAAAATGGGTGGGAGGTATGAGATGGATGGTTATATAGGTACTGTTTGAGGCATAATAACACAAAGACACTGGTACCCAGGTTAAGGTCTCCCAAGAGAAACAGACATAGAAATAGAAAATTAAAATACAATGTGGTTTATATACTTCAAAATGATTAAGATGGACAAACTTTATGCTATGCACATTTTTCCACAATAAAATTAAAAAACTTATACATTGTCTTAGTTATCTAGTGCTGCTACAACAGAAATACCACAAGTGGATGGCTTTAATAAAGAGAAATTTATTTCCTCACAGTTAAAGTAGGCTAAAAGTCTAAATTCAGGGCATCAGCTCCAGGGGAAGAGGCTTTGTCTCTCTGTTGGCCTCCCCGGATTAGGAGCTTCTCTGCACAGAGACCCCAGGTCCAAAGGACGTGCTCTGCTCCCGGCGCTGCTTTCTTGATAGTATGAGCACCCCCCCCCCCCCCCCCCCCCGGTCTCACTGCTCACTTCTGTCTTTTATATCTCAAGAGATTGCCTCAGGACACAGTCCAATCTTGTAGATCCAGTCCTGCCTCACTAACACAACTGCCAACCATCCTCCCTCATTAACATCACAGAGGCAGGATTTACAACACATAGGAAAATCACACAGTACCAGGAATCACGGCCCAGCCAAACTGATACACACATTTTTTGGGGGACATAATTCAATCTATGACATTCCACCCTTTGGCCCCCCAAAAATCACATCTTACAACATGCAAAACATATTCACCCCATCATATCATGGCATAAATCTTAACTCCAAGTCCAAAATCCAAAAATTCCCCTTCATCTGTGAAATCTAGAATACAAGTTATCTGCTTCCAAAGGTACAATGGCAGAACGGGTACAAGCTAGACATTGCCAATACAAACGGGAGAAACTGCAGGGAAAGAAGGCACAACAGGAAACAAGCAAGTTAGCAGAACACATTACATTAGCCCTCAAGGCTTTGAAAATAAACCTCTGTTCTCTGAGACAATTTACAAAATGGCCTTGCCCTCCAGACTCTAGGCATTGGCCACAGTCTCTGGATTCTGAGTGGAGGCCCCTCGGCCCTGGGGTTCAGCTCCGCCTTCCAGGCCCCCTGGGACAGCAACTCTGCTCCCTTGCCTTTAGGCGCACCATTCTCCCAGTCCATGTGAGTGGTGACTCCACCCTTAGAAGCACCAGAGGCCACTGCTCCACCCTTTGAAACCCCTGGGGTCATGGCCATACCTCTTGAGACTGAAACAGCTCAGCTTCTTGCGTCCCTTGTCTCTTCAGCTTCTGCTTCTGTTTCCTGTGGCCTCTTGGCCCTCGCGCTTCATGCTCGCATCTGCCCTACTGGGGCAAGTATTCCAAAGCTCTGTGGTTCCACCAGTGTAAGTGCCCAGGAGCACCCCACTCCGCCAGGAAGCCTCCTGCACACAGGCACTCAGCTCCCTTGCTCCGTGGGTCGGCAAGCCTACCTCCACAGATAAGTGCCCAAAGGCACCCCACTCCACCAGGAAGCCTCCAGCGCACAGGCACTCAGCTCTCTCGCTCCATGGGTAGGCTCCAGTGCCCTCTTGCACTGGCCTCCTCGTTCTGCTGCTGTTGGTTCTCTGCCACTGCCATTTCTCTGCTGCTGTTGGTCCTCTGTTGCTGCCACTGCTCTATCCGTTGACAGTTTCAAAACTGCTTCCACATTTTAGGTATCTGTTAGAGCAGCACCTCACTCTCTCGGTACCAAATTCCGTCTTATTTATCTAGTGCTTCTACAGCAGAAATACCACAAGTGGATGGCTTTAATAAAGAGAAATTTATTTCCTCACAGTTAAAGTAGGCTAAAAGTCCAAATTCAGGGCATCAGCTCCAGGGGAAGGCTTTTTCTCTCTGCTGGCCTCCCCGGATTAGGAGCTTCTCTGCACAGGGACCCCAGGTCCAAAGGACGCGCTCTGCTCCGGACCCTGCTTTCTTGATGGTATGAAGCTCCCCGTCTCACTGCTCACTTCTGTCTTTTATATCTCAAGAGATTGCCTCAGGACACAGTCCAATCTTGTAGATCCAGCCCTGCCTCACTAACACAACTGCCAACCATCCTCCCTCATTAACATCATAGAGGCAGGATTTACAACACACAGGAAAATCACACCGTACCAGGAATCATGGCCCAACCAAATTGACACACATATTCTTTGGGGGACATAATTCAATCCCTGACATACATACACACACAGACATACACATACCATGACTGAGGTATACACAAGAACCCACGGATTCAGAGAAAGGTCAGGGAGGCTTCCTGGAGTAGGGGACACCTGAGCTGACTCTAAAGAGTGAGCAGGTGTTGTGGGTAGAGAGCACTTTTCTTACTCCTAGTGTACCTGAATACTTTCCATAAAAAGATTTTAACTTTTTTGTGTATTGAACTCCTTTGGCAATCTGGTGAAGCCAGCTGGATCCCTTCTCATATCATATTTTTAAATGCATTAATAAAAATATACAGTATTACAAAGAAAATACAACCACATTTACACTATATTTAAAAAGTTATCAAGATTAAAATATTTATAATATACAAAAACATGTGCTTCTTTATTAGCCTATTAAATAGCAGAATTTAGGGGCTAATAACCGTCATAATTTCAAAGTAGTGATGAGTTTAAACCATCTTTTGAGATCTCTGAAACAACTGTGACGTAATGTGAAAATATCTGACTTCTACTGATGCTAATACTCCTGTATGTTTGTTGTTCACATTTGGAATTAAAGGAAATGTTCAATTTCAATTAGAAGTTAGTGAAAATAAAGGTGCAATTCTTTTCCTCATCCATTCACAAACTCTGGGTTAAAAACCCTTATTTAAAGGAGTATGCAGACATGGAGGGTTTTAAGAGAATCACCTTCCAGATTCTTTCCTAAAACCTTTTCCACCTCACTTTTCACATCCTCCTCCTACTTTCATAAGAAAGGCACACCTCTTATACATCTTGAATGTTACATGGCCCGTTGTTCAGGGTGTAAAAACCTCTGTTGTGTCACCAAAGTGACAACTCACGAATGTACTTCTCCTGAAGAGGAGCCTCTTGAGAGCAGGGCAAGAAATACTATGGGAGCAGGGCCCTGTTTCATGCAAGTGACAAGGTTATGTGTTGCCTATCTTAACGTTATTGTCACACGGCACAAATAATATACTATCTGAATTAAAAAATAGAGTCAGACCTTCTCTGTCATGAAATCATTAAGTATGATATGGCTGATTGTTAATCAGGATTATTTTTCATAAAGTGAATGAGCTAACTGTAGTTTTAAGATTTTAACAAAAATGTATTTAAAGCCTGCATAAAAACCAAAACCAAACCCATTGCCGTCAAGTCGATTCCGACTCATAGGAACCCTATAGAACAGAGTAGAACTGCTCTACAGTTTCCAAGGAGCGGCTGGTGGATTCGAACTGCCGACATTTTGGTTAGCAGCTGTAGCTTGCCATAGCCCTTAACCACTATCTGTAGTTTCAAGATTTTGATAAAAATATATTTAAAGCATGCATACAACTATGCAAATATCTGAAATTATATCTTTTGAAAGTAAACTATTTTAATTTTGGATTTCAATTTCTAAACCTGTCAAGAGCTATATAGTTTTTTAAAATTTCTTCAAGGGTACATGCAAGCAAAAATGTTAGAAGCCTGACTAATACTTCTCAAAGTATAGTCCATGAGCCTCCTTCATCAGAAACGTGGGGTATTTGTTAAAACAGCAGATTCCTGTGCCCTACCTCAGACCTACATAATTTTATTCTCTAGGGGTGGGGCCTGGCAATTTGTACTTTTTTTATTGTGTTTTAAAAGGTGAAAGTGTACACAGCAAATTAGGTTCCCATTTAATAAATTTTTATACAAAGTGTTCCATGACACAGGTTACAATTTTTACAATGTGTCAGCACTCTCACTGTTCCCATTCTGTTTGTTCTGTTTCCATTGGTCTAGTTTCCCTTCCCTTGCTTTCTCAGCTTTGCTTTTGGGTAAATGTTGACCGTTTGGTCTCATACAGTTGATTGTTTAAAGGAGCACATTACTCATGGGTGATATTGGAAGAGGCTGCATAGGCCCAGCTCACTAGTATTTACTCCCCTTGTTAACCGCCACATTGTCTCATGATCTTGTCTTTCCCTCCAGTTCCAGTCTCTACAAAAGGTTTAAGATTAACCAATGTTCCTCCTTGGAGGGTGGAAAACAAGTGTAATGATCTAAGGATGAAAAACCGAACAAAGCACCTATCTTGTGACAAGAAAACCAGGATATCACCAGATAACCCCCAATAATACCAGTAAAAGATTAACTCATCTAAGATATGACCACCTCAGGGGGGAACTAACACAAACTTCTAAAACCCATAATCCTGTCCCTATAAAACCCTGCAGCTGATCTCCAGGTGGGGAGATGGGTTTTTTGCAGGAATCTATTCCCGTCTGTCTCCTATATATTGATATATAATAAAACTCTTGCTGCTCACCTCACCCGTCTCAGAATTGGCTATTGCGGCAGGCGGCTCCAATCCGCGTTATTGCAGTAACAATGTTGTTTATTTGATAAACCAACCTATCATTTGGCTGAAAGGTGACCTCCAGAAATAGCTTCAGTTCCAAGTTCAAAGGTTATCTTAGGGCAATAGTCTTGGGGGTTCCTCTAGTCTCCATCAGTCCAGCAGGTCTGGCCTTTTTTTAGGAATTTGAATTTTGTTCTATACTTTTCTCCCATTCTATCTTGGACCTTCTATCATGTCGCTGGTCAGAATGATTGGTAGTGGTAGCCAGGTACCATCTAGTTCTTCTAGTCTCCAATTTGTACTTTTAACAACCATCATGGTTGAATCTGATGTACACCAAAGTTGAGTACCACAACACTATATGGTACTTTACAGTCTTCATTGATTTGTGGTGAAATCTTCCAGGAACTATATAATAAAGTTTGAATCATTTTTTTGACCCATGTTTAGCCTTTGACTCCATGGACAGGCACTTGTTATAAGCTGAAATATAAATTCAACATAAGCTACTGATACTTACTCTGAATTTGTATGGTAACTGACCATAGTCACGCTCAGTTGGAACCATTTCCTTAAGTATCACGATAATTTTCAGTGGTATAGGATAGTGATGTTTCTCTTAACATGTTCTTTAAAGATTTGATATCATTTTTGGACTAGCTGTGCAGAAGCTGTCATGGATTGAATTGTGTCCCCCCAAAATATTTGTCAACTTGGCTAGGTCATGATTCCCAGTACTGTAAGATTGTCTACCATTTTATCATTTGATGTGATTTCCCTGTGTGTTGTAAATGCTACCACTATGATGTAATAAGATGGATGAGAGGCAGTTATATTGATGAGGTCTACAAGATTGAGATATAAAAGAGAGAAATGAGCAGAGAGACATGGGGACCTCGTATCACCAAGAAAGCAGAACTGGAGGCAGAGCACGTCCTTTGGACCTGAGGTTCCTGTGCTGAGATGCTCCCAAACCAAGGGAAGACTGATGATAAGGACCTTCCTCTGGAGCCGACAGAGAGGGTAGGCCTTTCCCTGGAGCTGGCACCCTGAATTTGGACTTGTAGACTAGTAGACTGTGAGATAATAAATTTCTCTTTGTTAAAGCCATCCACTCATGGTAATTTCTGTTATAGCAGCACTGGATGACCAAGACACAAGCCAATCAGAAAAAAAGGCAAGTATTCCCTTTTATACAAATGTGGTCCCTATCACATGATCTGGAGGCTCTGGGTGGTGCAAATGGTTAAGTGATCAACTACCAGCTAAAAGGTTAGAGTTCAAACCCACCCAAAGGTGCCTCAGAAGACAGGAGTGGAGATCTGCTTCTGTAAAGTCACAGCCTTAGAAACCCTATGGAGCAGCTCTACTCTGCACACAAAGGTCGCCATGAGTAGGAATTGACTTGAAGGCAACTAACAATGGCTCTGCTACCTAATAACTGTCAGGAAGAAAAGTTAAAGCTCAAGGTGTTTGGCATTCCATGGGTGCTTAATGAGATTTTGTTTGTTTTAATTTCCAAGGCTAAAATTACTTTAATCATGCTACTTGGAGCTGCAATTTTGGCCCTTAAATGCATAAAAATTCAGCAAACGACTCAGTTTAAAATTATTCTTCAGGAAGAAGTTTGGTGCTGCCCCACTGCTACTGTCTAGAGGTGAGATGCGCTGGTTAATTGCTCAAACCTACATCTTTGCTAGGTCTCTCAGTTTTCACGAGATAGATCAACTTTACCCCAAGCTCAACTGTATTTAAAGTATGTGACTCCACTGTTAATTGACAACACAGAATGTATTCCAGAAACTTGCCAGGGAGGACAAGAACTTGAACTTACGGTTACTCAATAACTATCAAAAGCTCAGTTTCAAGAAGCTGTACTTATGGAGGATATGTAGTAGCTTAAAAAAGCCTTGGTAGAGCAATGTTAAGCGCTCAGCTGCTAATTGAAAGGTTGGAGGTTTGAACCCACCAGTGACTCCACAGGAGAAAGACTTGGCCATCTGCTCCCATGAAGATTACAGCCTAGGAAACCCTGTGGGGCATTTCTACTCTGTCCTATAAGGTCCCTATGAGTCGGAATCCACTTGATTGCATACAATAACAACAGTAGCTTATTTCTTCATAGTCTAAAATCTATCCCTGTATTAAGTCAAGCTAATAAAGAGCTGTGTAATGAACCACACTGTCCCCTGTAAAACCTGCTTTTAAGGTTAGTCTACAACTGTAGCATATTAAATCCTCACACTCTAGAAAGTCAATTTGTAATATTCATACAGAATACTCAATCTGTTTTCAATGATCTAATACTTATTTCTACACTGAATAATAGTCAAAGCTAAAAAAACAAAGGGCATTTATACCACAATCATGGTATTTTAAAGTAAACCACCCCCCCCCCCGCAATTTTTCCTCCTCTCTTACATTGTAAGTCAATAGGTAAATTTTTGTATATTTGACTTTCACATATAGTCATTGGAATGAATTATGTATGAAATCGAGGATTATTCTGATCAATCTGTATCTCAGTATAAAACCATGAGCCTTCACTGAGGTTTACTCCAAGAAATAGCGCCATGAAATTTGTTGCTGTGCCTCTTTTCTGGATGTCACTGAGGTCATCATTCAAAACATTAGATAAAAATCACTTTCAGTCTTACTGCTTAGAGCAGTTGTATTTCTTCTGAGTAACTGACTTCTTTTCTCTCTTCAGCAAGGTAAACTGCCCATCTGACAGGTTTCCATTTGCCACTGCTGTTGAAGAGCTGAGAGGCAGATCTGATCCCCTCACAGGATGCACTTTTTGAAAGGCTTTATTTCCAGCTCCATTTTATATTCCAAGTTTGGTTATCTTTCTTCTTTCTCAAATGTTTCTAATTTCCGTTACTGCATTGTTCTTTATGGGTCCTGTAAACATTTTCAGAACAAGGCAGAGTAAACATAAATTAAAAAAAAAAAAAAAAAAAAAAAAAGAAACCAGAGGTTTGTTTTTCTCCTGAAAGCTTCCCTTCCCTTTTTCCAATGCAGTATAAACAAGGACGAAAAAGATGTGTTTTAATATTATTTGAACTAAGATTTATACTTCATGATAATACATCTTTATAATATTTAAGACAAATTTAAAACCTCAAAGATTAACTGAGTAAGCATCATTATTTTGAGAAAAAAATACTTAAGTACTTGGTGCTTTAAGAAAATTAAAAAAATACTGCTCTTTCAATATCAATTTATATTGAAAGTCATCATCTAAAATCTTTCATAAACAATGACTTTCATATGGCATCGTGTTAAAATACAATAATATTAAAATGCTGATTTCTTCCAAAAGCAAGCAAGCCCCGCAGTTATAATTAAAAAGCGGTTCTGAGACTTCTAAAGGAATAGGTGGGGGAAGAGGAGGACAGTGGTAGTTCATTGGTAATTCTTGCCTTCCGTATGGGAGACACACGTTTGATTCAAGGACAATACACCTCATGTGCAGCCACCATCTGTCTGCCAGTGGGGGCTTACATGTTGCTATGATGCTGAATAGGTTTCTGTGGAGCTTCCTGACCAAGACGATCTAGGAGGAATGGCCAAGTGATCTACTTCCAAAAACCAGGCAATGAAAACCCTATAGAACACAACAGTCCAATCACCAACATATCATGGGGATGGCGCATGACCGGGCAGCATTTTGTTCTGTTGTTTACGGGGTTGCCACGAGTCAGGGGCCAACTTAGCAGCAGCTAACAACAACAACAAAGGAATCAGCAGGTCCTGGGAACTATATAATAATGTTCCAGAGTCCATGTTGCAAAAACTTTATATTATTTGAACCTCACCTACAACAAGGTCCTTTTGACAACAATAGAGAGTAGTCAAACCTTCAAAAAGCTTATAATTCTTTAAAGACTATGAATTCCCATTCTACAAAAAGATTCCCATTCTACAAAATGCTGTTATAGTGATGCCTGACAGGTACAAGATTCAGAGTAAAAAAGAAGAGACAGTAATAAACGAATCAATCAGTTGCTGAGAGAGAAAAATGCAATTATTAATGTTTTAGTACCTTTGAAAAAGTTTAATGGAATGTTAGAATGACTAAAAGAATCGTTCCCCCATCTATCAGTCTCTCTACTCTTTACTGATTGACGCATGTGAATTGTGTTGGTGAAGAATATTAAATGGACTGCCAGAAAAATGAACAAACCAGTTTTGGAAGAAGTACAGTCAGAATGCTCCCTAGAAGCAAGGATGGTGAGGCTTCATCTTGCCAATTCTGGACACATCATCAGGAAGGACCAATTGCTGGGGAAGGATACCGTGCTTGGTAGAGGGTTAGCAAAAAAAGAGGGAAATTCTCAATGAGAAAAATTGACACAATGGCT
Source organism: Dugong dugon (assembly GCA_030035585.1). Classification (NCBI taxonomy): domain Eukaryota; kingdom Metazoa; phylum Chordata; class Mammalia; order Sirenia; family Dugongidae; genus Dugong; species Dugong dugon. The sequence goes on from CM057464.1 coordinate 159,165,392, forward strand.
GCAAGAATTGGTCAAACATAGCAAAGATGGTGGGAATGGCACAGGGCTGGGCAATGTTTCATCCTGTTATACATAAGGTCGCTATAAGAGCTGACTGGATGGCACCTAACAACACCAACATGATGTGCTAGGAACTGGAAATACAGCAGTGGGCAAGACATGGTACTTCCCACATGGAGCTTACAGGCTACAGGGACATGGGTGTTAGCCAAAATGATCATACTAATGAAGGTTACATTTTAAACTGGGATAAGGGTTCTGACAGGGAAAGACGTAGTTCTACAGAGGAATATAACAAAAGATCCTGAATAAATGCCACCATTTAAACTTCCTTAAGTTAACTCTGTTGTCTTTTGTCCTTTTCACCAACACAATTCAGAACTGCAACTCTAGGTAGAAAAATACTATAACTACAATTTAGAATTCAAAATTTATTTCCAAGGAGACTTTTTTCATTTGTTTTTAAATAATGATTTCCCTCCTACCACATCATAAATGTAGATTTTTTAATGGAATGTAATTCCCACCAAGGAATACTGCTACTTATCTCACAAAACTATTAAGAATTCACTTCTTCAGTATAAAATCAGTATTTTAAATGTTGAATTTTTATTATCATTTTTTAAGAGGGGCTTTTTGAGAGATACAACACTTTTTGGGAAGTAGCTACATCTTCTGGGAAGAGGAGGCTGCTAAATAGCATAAATCGATGTCGTTTTTTGAAGGTTACTACAAAACTAACACTCAATTGCAGATGCATGGAGGTAAAAACCTTTCTATTTTTCTCCTGGGAATAATTTCAAAACATTCTGGTAACAGCTATTGGCTGTAAACCTGTGTAAAGCATTCAGCGTATTTCAACAACGCTTAATAATTAATGCACATCCTATCTCATTAATTTATAATAAATTGAATCTGTTGCAGAGTTTTCAAATGCACCGCTTAAGATTCCACCCCACTGGTAATTAGATGAAGGTGACATACCCTAGATTCCTTCATTTGCATTTGTCATGATATGCCTTCTGAAAAATCCAGTGAACGCCCTATGAGTTTAAGGATTCTGGAAGCAGGCAGGCTAATTACTTCACGCAGTTGGTAAGGGGCTTTTCTCGTCATTAGAATAGATTTTAGAATAAAGGGATTTTTACTCATTAGCCACAAATGGGAAAAATCTTGTAGTTATGATTATTTTAGCCATCAGGATCTCCACCTTCTCCTTCCTGTAGGATAAATTTTGATTGGGTTTAGTTTTCTTACTCTTTATGTCCACATGGAATTACTGGGTCAAAAATTTGGACTGAATTTGGTCAAATAATATAAACTTCTTTTTTTTTTAAGGCGGCTGAGTGCTTATCTGGATGCTGTGAAGACACAGCTTCAGAGTATCCAGCCAAATCCATTTATTATCCATACTTAAATCATATTGTTTCTCACAGAACATTTACAGTTAAAGTTAAATGGTGTGCCTTTTTTCCCCAATGTGTTTTGTTTTTTGTTTCTGTTTGTTATTGCTGTTGTGCGTGTTTAAGGCTTTCATTTGTTTGTTACAGAAAAAATAAGCAAAGTTGTTGCTTTTTAATGTTTCATCGTCCATATTATATGTCAGTCTCTTGGCTTCCTCCATCTCCCCAGGCACATAGAACTCTGAGGTTTTTCCCAAGCTCCCAGAGGCTCCAACAATAGCTATCTATCCCAACTGCGGTAGAGTCAATTCTGACTCATAGCAACCCTATAGGACAGAATAGAACTGCTCATTGGGTTTCCAAGGCTAACAATCTTTACAGAAGCAGACCGTCAGATCATTTACCTGTGGAGCAGCTGGGGGGTTGGTTCAAAATGCCGACCTTTTGGTTAGCACTCAACTGCTTTAACCACTACGCCAACAAGGCTCCTAATAGGTATCTAGTATCCTCAAAAAGGACATCATGTTGGTAAAGCAGAGGGTCAGTGAAAATGAAGGAAACCCTCAATGAGATGGACTGATACAACAGCCACAATGGGCTCAAACATATCAAAGATTATGAAGACAGGGCAGGACCAGACAATATTTAGTTCTGTTATACACAAGGTCACCATGAGTGGGAGTTGACTTGATGGCAACAACAAGGGTCTACCAGTTTCCAGTTTGAAACCATAAATCCCAAGTCATTCCCCATTCATCAGAATCCATCCATCATTTGACCCATTAATCCCATGGGCAATCAACTATTAATTTAGATTTAGGTGTTAATAACTCCTGAAGACTTAACCCCACCCAAATAATCTGTTTATAATGTAAAAGATATCTTCACTTACCCCTCAATCAAAGAACAAAATGTGACTATTCAGATGTTTAAATCAGCTGTTGGGAGACAGACCTGGAGGCCAGCATTTGGCTTCAATTTATATTTCCCCCTACTGACAACATTTTTTTTTCCCCAGTTGCTGTCAAGTCAACTCTGACTCATGGCAACCCCACATACATGTCATGAATATTAGAACTAACTTTGCCTGTAGTTAAAACTATTACCTCCTGGAATTTTAATCAGACAATCCTTCATCTTTCATCTAGTGTGAACCCTAAAAAGAAATATTAGACATGTGCTTCCAAATATAGTACTGAATACACTGAACATATAAGGAGCAGAAAGTTATGAGTAGCAAGGTAGAGTTACAGTATATTGGCATAACTGTAGGAAAGGAATTTACCAATATTTATCTACTGCCATTAAGACTTTATCTTAAGGAGATAATCTAGAATATGGAAAAGGCTTGTACCTAAAGATGTTCACTATAGCATACTTATAACGTCAAAAGTCAAGAACAACTCTAGTGTCCAACAATAGCCAATGGGGAAGTGGTGAAGTAAGTGATGCTATATTCCTTCTATGGATTATCTAACCAGTAAAGATAAAAGTGCTAAAGTAAGGCAATACCATGCTTAATTGCTTATACTATAACTCTGAGTGAAAATAATTAGGTTACAAAAATGCATACTGACACGGAAAGGGAAAATGCACTAAAATTGCTGTCACTGCATTAGGCTAATGGGCTTATGGACATTTCTTCTCTCTTTTTGTCAAACTTTCATAAATGTTATACTTTGACAATTTAAAACATAAAAAAAGATTTAAGATACGTGCTTATAAAAAGATGATTGAAAAATCAAGATATTTTTGTTACTTGAAATGATGCGTTTCACACATTCCAAGGAGCATGCAACAGGATTTCAGTCAACTTAGTCATCATTGGTCACAGATGGCATAATTTATATGAAAAGTATAAAACGCTATGCAAAGTTGAAAAGATTTGAGGTCTTAACATAGGGGTCTGTCTTATTCCTAACACCTACTATATACCTTTAAAATATTTAAGAAAATCCCAAACTCCACGTTTGATAACTAAGAGAATTCTCATATATATATATACACAATTTAAGCATGTAAACAGCTTCGGCTTAGTTATTGATGATTTCACTTAATTTTGAATCCAACTACAATTAGTCAGGGCTTTGAACCAGTTCTTCCTGGTTCAGTCCTGGCTGAAGAAGTGATATTGGAACACTCCTGAATTTTTAAAATCTGGGTGAACAGGAAGACAACCTGAACAGGAGAAATTACAGGTCAAAGCCCTGATAAAAACCTAATCTCTGTCTTAGAAAATAAGGGCAGTGTATGTGTTGCATAGCAACCAAATCTCTTGCTTGTCAGATTTTGAGAAGAGTCAGAAACAGCAATGCCCAGCTCAAAAATGGCGGCTGACTGTGCTGCTTTGAATATGTGTTGCTCTTCAGTCCTGCCAATAATCCAGTCTCATGCATCAGGCTCCTGAAAGTGCTCACTACACCTCGTCCGAGTCTCCCATTCCAGGGCTCCGACAATTTTTCCAGTTCTGGTCATCATTCTGTATCACTCAAACCGTAAAAATGCGGGTCTGTTCTGGTTTCGCCTCGTCAGCCATGACTGAACCAGCTCAAAGCCCTGCAATTCCCGAATGACACACTAGTTTTATTTTTTTTTTTACCTTGACCATGACTATTAGCTAGTATTGACAGCATTTAGTTATAAAAATATTATCTTTAAATGCTTGTGTATTTAAATGTTGTGTTTTTATTATCAGGAAAGTAAAACCCAAAATTCCAGTATTCAAGACAACAAGTCTTAATAAGATGTTATATAAAAATGTTAATGTTTGACTTAGTACTTTATAACTACTGTGTTACAGAAAAACATGAAAACTCTGCATTGTTAATATTAGAATCCAGTAAGTGAAAAGTTTAAATATTAACTTTTATCTTCTTGGTCCTTCATCACGTTACTTGTTATTCAAGTACTGTTAGTTCATTCTGTCTGTGATAAGATACTAAGAACACTTTTATATAACCTAACAGATTACGATCCATGAATGGATTATGGTATTATCTCTTTAAATAGGTCTTGTAGAAAAGTACCTTCTAGATGAGAATGTTGATGCCTTTGAGGATTGTTCTGGATATTTTAAAGTAGGCTATGGCTGAACACATCTCAATATGAGTATAGTAGAATTTACACACTTATAGGGTTTCCTCTCATCACTATTTGGAGCTTTACATTTTGGTGAATAATTTGCCTTTGTACTCATATGCTAGTTGTTCATGCCTGGGTTCTCATGGATCCAAAACTTAACCTAAGTTTTAAAAGATCAATCATTCTGAAACTGGCCTGTAGTTCAGTTGAAATTAATTTATTCATGTCACTTTGAAGTTCAGATAAGAAAAATAAATTATTTTGTCATTACGGTATATCAATACTTGCAATTTAGTATTAAAATTTCAGTACAGAGAACATTCACTAGACATGACTCAGTGAAATGCTATGAAAACGGATTGGTAGCTTTTAATATATGATTTTCATATCAGACTATAAACCTCTGAACTTAAGAAGCTTTAGGTAACATGACAGTATTACTACTCTGATGCCTTTCTTGTTGATTGGTTTAAATTCATCCTTGTTCCCTCATTCTATTTCATTTCTAGAACATACACAGCAGATTTCATCCTTAAATTTGATCAACTCCCTGGCTGGACGGCATAGAAGATTCACCAGCAATATGCATTTCCTGGAACCAGAATTTATACCCCATTTCCACTTCAAATAAAGTTATGCTTTTGACACTGAAATATGAATTTATGGAAACACAAAGCTGCTGTGTTTTCTACTCTTGCAGGCTCTACTCAATATCAAATTAAAAGAAAGTGAAAAATTAAGGCGAAATGCTAATAGCTTATAAAATTTAGTTGTTGTTAATCAATTATCCGATTTTCAGACCAGTTATCTAGATTAAAGAAAAAATTCCCTCAATTTCAAATTTATCTATTGGACTTGTATCCAGTTTGCTTACTGATTAACATGTACTGCCTTTGATTCAAGCAATAGTATTTTATCACTTTAAAATTATTTATTATGAAGCACAGTGTTTACGTACCAATGATGTCTTATCCTAATACCTGAATACTACATGTAAACATGCTTTCAGCTTAGGAAGATATGTTACCAGAAATAAGACTCATTAAGTGGAAAAAGAATTTGAAAGTGAGTTAACTGAACAAATACATGTAATAATAACACCTATTATTTCTGGAAAATGAGGCATTAGGTGAGGCATTTGTGCATACAACCTGACAAATATTATTCCCCTTGTACAATGATGATATGGACACCCCTACAAAGCAGAAATAACTTGTCTGAAGCCATAGAACTAGTAAATGTCAGAACTAAAAGGTAAACGCTCATCCAACGCTAATATGTCACCCTGACTCTATATTTTACAATCATAAAATACCAAAAGCAAGCCAGTATTCACACCATAATCCATCTCCTAATGGTTACTCAACACTGGTAACTATACCGCACACATTTCTTTCCTAGATGAGGCATGTTTTTATAACTAAAATATTTGATTACTATCTATGGAAATGAAAAGATACATAGTATTTTAAAAGGGTAAATAATTTAATGAACAGTGCACTTTTATTACTTTTAAAAACTAAACTTGACAAAACATCTCCATAAAGAAGAAAATAAGGTGATAAAAATAACTCTCCAAAATGCAGTACGTACAATACCAAAGCTTGTAGTTTTCTGAGTGAAGCCCTGAGTGATGCACTGCTTACATGCCATAAAAATGCATGCATTCTGGTGGGAAAGATACAAGTGGAAACTACAGCCAACGCTTCTGATAAAAAAACAAAACTAAATAAAAAACTAAGAAGTAGGCAAGAGAAGTGTGACCTTTCTTATTAATAAGCAAAACCGTAGCACCTCCCAAACAAAGCTAACTCCTCAGAAAAGCAATCGTTAAAAAAAAAAATATCCTCCTGGTCTGATTCTGATACAAATATTAAAGGCACCAAGAAATCATCAACATATTATGCACTAAAATTTTCTTTGAGCAGCAGCATGACAATTGTGTGTGTGTGTGTTGCTTGCTACTACCTAGAACCTAATTTCTAAAGGAGGCCCTAGGAGTTGTTAGGGGTTTCATTATTATTTTGCTAAGAGAAAAAGAGTAGAAATATGGAAAATGGAGAATAATGATGGCTTCCTTTAATTTTCATAAAAGCTATCACATGACTTCAGGATGTGAAGTATAAACGCATAATCTATATAACAAAAATTCCCATTCCCTCTTATAGGAAAATTAAAATCATCATTTTTTTTAAAACAAGAGGATTAAAATATCTCCTACTTTGCAGTCCACCTGTTACAAGGGTTAAGATTTCAGAACGGATTTAAAGACTGCCTGATTTCTGTATTTCCTTATTAAGAGTTTCAAAACACATTTTGAGTCCCAGAACTTACATTCCAGTTTAGTGGCTTCCATGCTAAATCCTCCTTTCTTGAACATGCTGCAACGTATCTGCATGTCTCCCCCTTCTTGCTTTGAGTCCCTCAGCCAGGCAAAGACCAAAGAATTGGTGAAGGGGCCGTTTAATCATCTCAAGTATTATCTCTGACACAGCTTGAGGTACACTCAGGAGAAAAGCAAAAGGGTGATGAGACATACAGCTCTACAGCCACTGTTTTTAAACAGTAACCTTGTTCACTGAACCAAATTAAAAACCGAGAAAGGCTTCCGTTCAAAGGAGCCAGTGAAGCTCACATGGGTGTGGGCTGGGAGCAGGAAAGGCTTTCCCTGGTTGAGAACTGGTTGCTAAACATCAGCTCAATTTCAGTCTTTCAGGATGTGCATTAAATCCACATTAAAACCTTAACTGTTTACCAAAATCATCTAAATGTTTTTCACTGTTTTTCCAGACTCTTCTGCCTTTTAGTTTATTGTTGCATTAAAAATGACACTTAAAACCCTGAAGGTTATAACTGATTTTGTTCCCAAACCAAAAACGTCTAAAAAAAAGGCAATCATTTAGAACCAGTCAGGCAGAGAGACCTCTGTTCTTTTTCTCCCTCATTGCTGAGAACAGACATGGAGCCGCTGAGAAACTGCATGAAAGGAATTTAGTTGCCCTGCTCAGAAGGTCCAAAAGACTGACCTGCTTTAGCAAGTGTTCAAAAATTCTAACTTCTTCAAAAGTGAGAGGAAGAATCATTAAGTATAATGCTAACGTTTCAGAAATCATTTCTAGATAAATTAAGTATACTGTTGTTTGCTGTTGAGTCAATTCTGTCTCATAAACCAAAACCAAACCCGTTGCCGAGTCAATTCCGACTCATAGCGACTCTATAGGATGGAGCAGAACTGCCCCGTACGGTTTCCAAGGAGCGGCTGGTGGATTTGAACTGCTGACCTTTTGGTTGGCAGCGATGCTCTCAACCACTGAGCCACCAGGACTCAACAGGTCCTCAGAAATTATCTTTTTTTAGTTAGCAATAAATAGCATCATGGACTTTAACCTCAACATTCCTATCACAATCTTACCTTAGGCTTATCTCTAAAAGTTTCTTTGTTTGTTTATGAGAATAACGGGAAAACTGAGGGAAAAGGTCCATATCAAATCCTTGTTCTGCCCTTAGAGAATTTTGAAAACATGTGAGATGGGGGCCAGAGTACTTTGATTAAAACCAATTAACTTAATGAGTATGGGTGCACAATGGGCTTATTTTGGAAAAGGAAATAAAATTTTTAGAAGAATATAAAATCTTTCAAGCCCCTCTGGGTAGCTGGACCTGACCCAGCAAATAGATTAGACACACAGAGTTTCTAAGAAGTATTAGGGGCAAGCAAGCATCCACTGGACTTGGCAACTAACCTTTTTAATGCCTTTGAAACTAAACACCACTCAGTAGGAGCCAGTGGAATGCCAGCTGTAGTCCAGCACCATCTCCTTTACCTCCAGGGACCCAACATCGCAGGTGCTTAAGTATCAGCCATCCAACCCAACCCACCCAGACACAGTTGCTTACATTTCCAAAAGCAGCCTGTGAAGACACACAAGCGTCTCTAGTGCAGGGTTTCCGAACCTTGGTACTGCTGATATTTTGGACTAGATAGTACTTTGCTGTGGGTGGCAGGGGAGGGGGAGGGATTGTGATGTGCACTGTCAGATGCTTAGCAGCATCCCAGCTAGTAGCACTCCCCTACCCCCTAGTCATGACCATCAATAAATGTCTCCAGACATTGCTAAATGTCCCCTGGTCAGCAAAATTAAACCTGGTTAAAAATCACAGCTCTGGTAGTTCCAAATCAGTGGTGACCCTTTGTCTCTTATTTCCCCTCCAAGCAAAGCTAATGTGGCAGGGATGTTAGATAGACGAGGATCTTCTTGACATGGGGGAAATAAACATGAATACACAGCTTACAAGTGTTTTCAATTGTTGTATTGTTTTTTTTTTTTCCCAATAGACTTTAACGCTTATAAAGGTGTATAGGATTACTCAACAGAAGAGGCAGGTCAATGTTGCAAAGCTGGGACTGTAAGTCATGAACCATGCCTTATATACCTCTCTGTACTCAGATTTGGTACAATGGCTGGAATGTAATTAGTATTCAAATACAGCCTGAATGTTTGAGAAGAATCTCTAATTCTCCTCAATCAAAGCAACCTAATTCATGAGACAGCATAAGCGGTAACCAAAGAAATAAGCTAGCTATTCATTTCAAAAATTTATGAGGCATGTCATTAAAATATCAATTTATGCCCTAAATTCCTTACCTGTATATTCATTAAAAAACAAAAAACAAAACCAAACCTGTTGCCATTGAGTCGGTTCTGACTCACAGTGACCCCTATAGGACAGAGTAGAACTGACCCACAGGGTTTCCAAGGGGCAGCTGGTGGATTCAAACTGCCAAACTTTTGGTTAGCAACCGAAGCTGTTACCCACCGTGCCACCAGGGCTCCACATATTCATTAGGGCTCCATAAACATTACGATTGATACCCGCATTTATCTCATTTAAACAGAACAGTCAGGAATGATGAGTTTATCAAACAAACTAAAAATAACGTCTTTTAGCAAATTAAAACAGGATTTCATTCTCTCACTCAGAACCTGCATATTCATGCTTCAGATTCGCGTTAATTAGCTTAGTTATCTATTTCCCGATTCATCAAAAGTTAGAAGCAACTAGTTTTGAGAGGACAGGAAGTCACTGTAAGAGACTCCTAACTGGTCTGTGGCTTTCCAAGTCTTGACCTCCAAAACTCATTCACACAACTACAAGACTGATGTTTCTAGAACGCAAACCTGATCATATAACTTCTTCAAATGTCTTAGTTTTCCTTAGGATAAAATCCAGCCCCCTTGGGCTGAAATACGCTGTTCTTCATGATGTCTTACCAAACTTCAGCATCACTGCTTGACACTTGTTGATTTTGTACACTACTCTCTAGTCTTACTGCATTTCCCTGAACTCAATTCTCCTCTCACCATCAGATATCTGTACATGCTGTTACCACTCCTTGAAGAATCTTCTTCCTCGGTTTGCTGGCTAACTCCCATAAGCCTTCTGTGCCTCTACTTGCCATCAACTCCTTCAGGAAGCCTCCATGGGCTTCACAAGCACCAGTGTTTACCCCTGCTGTCACACCCATCCTATTGCACTGTGACCAGTTGTGTGTGGATCTGGGATTTATGGACAGGGGAAAAAAAAAATACATAGAACTACATTCTGAAGTACAGATTCCTTCTCCCTGTGTCATAAGAAATAATAAAAACAACAGCTTAAATTTACTGAGTACCTATTATGTGTCAGACATTGCACTTTTACATGTATGAACTGATCTAATCTCATAACAACCCCATTATTATGCCAGTTTTACAGATAGGGAAACTGAGACATAGGAAGGTTGAATTAACTTGCTGAAGATCACACAGCTAGTAAATGGCAGACTCATATTCCCTCTAATGTGCTCCACTGCAGCATCTTCCTCTAAGTAGGAGACTTCTCACATCCAAGCACCCAGGAAGCATTCAGGCCAGTGTCACTGCTGATGGGAAATGACTGGTACCGCGAGGAGAAGAGAAAGGCAGGGAAAGACAGATGACATTGTGTGGAGACAGTGCACCACTCTTCCCTTGGGAACAACAGTTTTTAGCTAAATGGTGGTGCATTCATCCAGAAAAACAGCTGAATGCTAACAAGAGAGGAAAGAGAATAGGGTTTTATAAATGACAAGTGGCTCATGGAGATTTCTTTATCCAAGAGCATGCAGCGGTACGTACCACCAACTGCGTATCATCTTAAACTGTCCACTGCACAGTAACTGTCTTAGAGAGAAGCACAATCCTAACTACATGCATCACTCCTGTTATTTTCTCCAGATGAGGCTTCAGTTTATCACTCCATTTTTGGTTTCATTTTCAGTATGCGGCAAACTGGCAAGGGATAAAGGTTGAATTGATAGCTCATAATTCAGATTTAAAGGAATGGAAATCACTTTTAAAATACAGTACATTTTTAAAAAGCAATTGTACACATTGTACACATAAACTCTGAGAAATCAAGAGGGAAGAAAAATTTTGTTTAATAAATCTGTATTTAAATAAAAATTACCAAAAATATAAACTATGGTAAATATTTTGTAATGGGATTTGGTGAATTAAAAACTCTAACAAAAAGCAGTTTTAGGAGGACTTGAAGGACCCCCTGTCCTTCCCTTTTGTCTGTTCATTCACTCCCCGTTCACTGCCCACCTGCTTTCCTCAGAGTCATCCTAAAGTTGCTCTATGGTCAAGACGATGATTCATTAGCTCTTGTCTCCAATCTGAGGGCACAATGTTACCCTCAAAACTGCAGAAAGCCTGGTTGAGAGGTGGTAAACTGTGGGAGACGCTCACATCCTTTAGTGTTTTCTCTCTCATCAAATCTGGTTATCTGCCACCTACTCTTTCATGTTCTTTTTTCTTTCCCATTTTTCCCTTTTGTATTTTGACCATGAACAGATAACTAGTTCTTACAAAACAGGAACTTTTTAAAAAAATTTTACTGTTGTACTTTAAGTAAAAGTTTACAATTCAAGTTAGTCCCCCATACAAAAATTTATACACACATTTTTATGTGACCCTAATTGCTCTCCCTATACTGTGACAGCACACTCCTTCTTTCCACCTGATTTCCCATGTCCATTCAACCAACTCCTGACTCTCTCTGCCTTCTCATCTCACCTCTGGACAGGAGCTGCCCATTTAGTCTCATGTATCTACTTGAGCTAAGAGGCACACTCTTCACGGGTATCATTTTATATTCCTTAGTCCAGCCTAATCTTTGATGAAAGAGTTGTCTTGGGAATGGTTTCAGTTCTGGGTTGACAGTGAGTCTGGGAGCCATGTTTTCTGGGGTTCCTCCAGTCTCTGTCAGACCATTAAGTCTGGTCTTTTTACTAGAATTTGAGTTCTGCACCTTACTTTTCTCCTGCTCCATCAAGGACTGTCTGTTGTGTTCCCTGTCAGGGCGGTCATTGGTGGTACCCGGGCACCATCTAGCTCTTCTGGTCTCAGGCTGATGAAGTCTCTGGTTTACGTGGCCCTTTCTGTCTCTTCGGCTAATGCTTTCCTTGTGACTTTGGTGTTCTTCATTCTCCTTTACTCCAGGTGGGCTGGGACCAATTGATGCAACTTAGATGGCTGCTTGCTAGCTTTCAAGACCCCAGATGCCACTCACCAAAGTAGGATGCAGAACATATTCTTAATAAACTTAAACAGGAATGTTTTAAGCTGCAGCAAGAATTCTGCGAACTGTCTGGTAGTATTTCTACTTTTTTTTTAAAACAAAGCCTGTTCCACAGAGAATTGTGGAACCGCATTGTTTTATACTTCTTAGAAAACATCCAGACATGCAAAGTACGCGAGTGTGTGTGTTGTGTGTGTGCGCGCATGAGAGACAGCGAAGATGTATAAGGTCTAGTTGTTTTACCAAACTATTCAAAGCACGTGGAAACATTAAACTCTTAGTCTGAAAAAGATATTGCATTTATACTGTAGTCTCATTATTTATAAGAATTTATGTATACTAGATTTTATTATCACAAATATCAAAATGGTGCAGTTTAAACTCTTGGTGTTTTGTTGAATTTAGTGTTCATCTAATATAAAATGCAGGGAGCCTATTATTTTAAGAGGCAAGTACTGAGAAATGGATTTCATTAAATTATTGTTTCACTTATAGTTATGAAAACTTAAAAGTAGAGATTCATTTTATAAAGGAGTTTATGCCTTTTTTGCTGAATATTTTAAAAGCTAAAAAAAAACATAGGTACTGTATACATAGTTAATTAAAAGACCCAGTTCATTCAGCTTACTGTCTACTACAAATTGATTTTGATCAAGGTGGCTCTTACTAGGAGACATATGAACTCCTTAAGATCCTAATGTCACCCTAGGAATATTTCAGCTTATCATATTCTACAGATCCCTTCTTAGTCTTAATTCTTGATTATAAATTCCCCTTCTGTTCAAAAATTAAGTGTAGCTTTGGGAGGGTATTTGTTTTCCAAATTTACTATGTATATTGCATGCTGTTTTACTTTCTTTCCCAATAGCTCTCACATTCTATTCTCCTTTTTCTTTAGATAGTCCTTTTATTAGAAGATCCCCAGAGGTCACAATCTTTAAGATTTTGGAAAACAAAGATGGCTTTTTTCAGCTCCAATTTTATAGTACCTTGGACAATAACAAAGCTACAAGTGGTGTTTATTTAGGAGAAACTCACTCAATTCAGTTACAATTGTACTCCACACATTTTTCCCCCCTTGGAGGAGGGCGAGGTACAACATACTTGTCTGCTTCTCCAAATACACATTTGCACGACCCTGGAATCTTTCATGCTAACCTCATGTTGCAGAAACAATTTTCCTTCATATCTAACTTCACAGGAATGGCCAAATTACACTTTCTACCAAATGAAAATGAGGTATTCTTATTCTTTACATCAATACTTTTTTACCATGCCTGTAATACAACCTTCTCGATCTGCTTCCTATCCTCACTACAGGCATGTCACCAGCTATAGCTGGCTTTTCTGTGGCACTTGATGTGTGACTCACACTAGTTTAGGAATAAATATGACATATCTATTATTTTTTTCTTTTGAAGCAAAAGTTATTACTAAACATTTCAGCAAAATCAGGTTGCCAAATCTAGATTATTGGGACTGAAATGGCAAGCAAAGGTCAGTTCCTTCATTCAACAGAAAAACAATTTCTTCCAAAACACTACCTCTCCATATATTTTTTAAAATGACTTCTCAAAGGTTTAAATGTCCATTTCCACATGGGAAACTTGAAACCAAATATTATCTTAACTCTCCATCTTTTGCCGTCAATGCCTGCAAGTTAATGACAATGTATTTCAGAAGGGATTTCACTGAAATGGAGGGTTAATGGGAGAGCTTGACAGCTGGAGTCCTGAGTTAGATCAGAAATTAAAATAAGGAACTTGACCTAGTTTCAAAAGGGGTATTTGTTAATTTCCTCAAACAAAAATAATGTGATCTTTCAGCTATTTGCCTTAGAATTTGGGGCTAAAACACCTCAGTTGATTCAGGGAACTACAATATACTGTCTATATACATAAGAAACTCTTGTACAAAACATCTTACATCTTGGACTAAAAAAGACGATGATGTTTCATTTTCTATGTATTCCAGGCTATGAACGTCTCTCTTCTCTTCCACCCTGCTACACCCTAGACATCATACTGTCCTCAGCAAGCAGCAGCCAATAATGCCATACTGAAGTTGGGGAAAGGAGGAAAATAAAAATGGCAAGTCTAACATACCTATAGGTACCGATTCTTACCCTATAACCTATTTTACATGCATGACCAGACTGTAAGAGATGACACTGCAGCAAATCACTGGGAGACAACAGCATTCAAGTATTGTGAAGTTTCCTCTATTAGAGTAGGGCTTATTAGCAGCCTACTTCACATATTTTGGCTAACAGTCTACACTTAAACCAGTATCACTGCTTTGCTTTCAGCCTCCAAACTGGTCCACCACTGCCAATCTTTCCCTTTCAATTTCTATAAACTGTCAGATTCCAAAACCCAAACCTGTTGCCGTCGAGTTGATTCTGACTCATAGTGACCCTATAAGGACAGGGTAGAACTGCCCCATAGGGTTTCCAAGGCTATAATCTTTACAGAAGCAGACTGCCACATCTTTCTCCCACAGAGCAGCTGGTGGGTTTAAACTGCTGACCTTTCAGTTAACAGCCTAGTGCTTAACCACTGCACCACCAGGGCTCCTTAACCGTCAGTTAAGTCTCCCTAAAAAATAGCCCCAGATGCTCATCTTTCCCCTGCTGAAACACTGCCATGTCTCTCAATTTCCCATCCAATTAAGGCCACTACAAAGTATTTCCACTTATTGAGCCTCACTGTATTCCTTCATAACCCCAGACTGTTCACGAGCTAGAATAATCCAAAAAATATGGAAATAAAAGGAAAAAATGAAAAACCTCTCCACAATCCTACTTTCAAGAGGCTAACCATTACTAATATCTTGGAACACTTCTTTCCATACTTAGTCTATGTATATTTCAACAGATTATTATAAATTACACAAGTAATAAGTATTAAACATAGAAAGTAGAAAATATAAATAAGTACAAAACATCTAAAAATAAGCTGTAATCTGAAAAGTCAGACATAACACCTATAAATATATTTACTATCATTCTTGTTGGTTTTTTTCAAAGTGTATATGTATATGTGTATAATGCAAAATGGACCGTGAAGATGGCACAGCACAGGGCAACTAACAACAATGATACAAAATATCAGACGTTCCCGAAATACTATTTTATATTCTGGACATCTTTCCATGTCAACACATATGTCTCTAAAACACCTTTCTTAATGGCTGCACAATACTGAATTGTACGGAAACACCGTAACTTATGTAGCAGATATCCTAAAGTTAGGTTGTTTCCAATTTTTCAATATTATAAACAAGATTGGCTTAGAGTTGTAAAAATCTTAGCCAATATCTGAGGATAAACTCCTAGAGTGGAACTGCTAAATCTTTGAGTAAAAAAAAAAACAAAAAACCCTGATGCCGGCGTGTTGATTCTGACTCATAACGACCCTACAGGACAGAGTAGAACTGCTCTATAGGGTTTCCAAGGAGCGCCTGGTGGATTCAAACTGCCAAACTTTTGGTGAGCAGCTGCAGCTCTTAACCACTAAGCCACCAGAGTAGGAACATATAAAAAAGTCTTCTGGTATATTTTCCTAAAGAGAGCCATTTTCCTGCATCCTCATCAACAGTGGTGACTTATTCACTAGTTCATTTATTTTACGAAGTGCCTGCTGTGTGCCAGGCACTATTCTTCAAGATCCTTACATCCAGCAGATATAAATAGATAATATATGAAGAAACAAATTCATAAATAAGATCAATGTTATAAAGAAAACAAAACTGGGGTGGGGGTAGGAGCTGTTAGGGAGGGAGGTATGGGAAGGCCTCTCTGAGGAAGTAATGTTGTTGTGTGCCATCAAGTCGATTTCAACTTACAGTGACCCATAAGACAGAGAAGAACTGTCCCATATGGTTTCCAAGCCTGTAACCTTTATGAAAGCAGTCTGCCACATCTTTCTCCCATGGAGTGGCTGATGAGTTTGAGTTGCCAACCTTTCAGTTAGCAGCTGAGCCCTTAACCACTGCACCACCAGGGCTCCTGAGGAAGTAATAGTGAAGGTTAAAGAGGAGCCAGTCACCCCAAAAGCCAAGGAAAGGATGTTTCAGACAGAAGGAGTGAAAAGACCCTGAGGCCCGAGTGAACAAAGAGTATTAAGAAAATGAAAAGCAAATGAAAACTGGGATAATATGCAGTTAGAAAGAAGAAAAGCAGGGAACTAGACCAGCAGGTGAGAAGTTTTAAGCAGAGGAATGCTAGGATCTGACTTATAGTTTTAAGGTCACTTTGATTGCTACATACATACTCACTGGAGTTGGGGGTGGTCTACACAGAAGGGAATATATAAAAGCAGCGAGACGAGTTAAGTCGCTAACACGAACATGAGCGAATGTGGTTTGGACCAGGAATGGTAGTGGAGATGAACATAAGTAGATAGGTGTGATACGCTTTGGAGGTAGTCCCAAAAGGTCTTGCTGATGGATTAGATGTGGGGGAGACAGAGAAGTATGAGGACCAAACCGATTTCAGAAAAGAACCAAGACTGAAGACATATCACAAAGTTAAAATCTTTGCCAATGTGATAAGCAGAGATGCTAAGATACTCTTTCTATATATTTTACACAGTTTAAATTATTCTGTATTGTTTTCTGTACCGCATGTCAATTGAAAATTTTAATAATTACTTTCCGTGTTAACAAAAGCTCTTCATAGATATACCAAACATACTTAGCAAATTTCATCTTCTTGCACATTCAAATTGTTCCAACTTTTCACTATACCTTTATATATTCACTATACCTTTAACCTGGTGGCATAGTGGTTAAGAGCTCATCTGTTAACCAAAAGGTTGGCAGTTCAACTCCACCAGCCGCTCCTTGGGAACTCTATGGGCAGTTCTACCCTGTCCTACGGGGTCACTATGACTCGGAATCAACTCCATGGCAATGGGTTTGTTTTTTTTGGTTTTATATCTTTAATGTAGATAAGACTGCAAGGGGGAATTAATATCAAAGGTACAAACAGTGTCAGGCTTTGATACATACTACCACAACTAATTTCCTGAAAGTTTTACCAATTTACCCACCCACCAACACTGCAGGAGACTTACCATCTAACTGTACTGATATTTAGGAACTCTGGTGGTGCAGTAGTTAAGCACTCTGAGGGAAGAAAGATGTGGCAGTCTGCTTCCATAAAGATTACAGCCTTGGAAACCCCATGGAGTAGTTCTACTCTGTCCTATAGGGTTGCTATGAATTGGAAATCGACTCATGGCACTGGGTTTGGTACTGATACTTTCATTAAAAAAAAAAAAATCTTGGTATAGTATTTATAAATGATTCTAAACATAAGTAATATAATTTAACCCATAAGGGATTTAACATTTTGGGGAATGCATTATTATTTTAATATAAATTTTGCGAGTAGTATTTTACACTCTTTAACAAAAGCATTCATACTGAAAACAGTTATCGGGAATAAACTCTCAAATTACAGCTATTACAGTCTGTTACTACTAACAACTGAAAACAAATGAACTTCCTTGATTTGTTGCTGATCTTTAAATTTTCTTTTAAATATACTAAGAAATATACTGCTATAGAACATCAGCACATGTTGAAGCTGCTGGTATTTGAATACTCTGCTACCCAATTAATGCGCAAATTTTTGTATCAAGAATCAGAATTAGCTATTATGAAATGTATATGACAAATAAAGTTGGTTTAGTTAATTCAGTCTGGTATGCACTATCTAAGGGGATCCGACTTTGCTTCTGCCACCAGCACCTGTATGAGACAAAGCACGTAATTAACGCTCTACAGCTGCACCACAGCCACAGGTGGCTATTTAAATTTAGATTAATTAAAATTAAATAAAAGTAAAAATTCAGTTCCCAGTTGCACTAGCTACATTTTAAGTGTTCAATCACCTTATGCAGCTAGCAGCTACCATGTTAGACAGTGAAGCTATAAACCATTCTATTGTTGCAGATGCTCCAGGGCAGCTCACTGTAAAATAAGGAAACTGAAGTACAAAATTTCTAAAGTAGATTCCAGATCTATATTTCAGTGATTCGGCAGCTTTAAAATTCCTTTAAAGGTACTTTTCTGATTCCCCAAAAGATTTATGGAGACATTATATTTATAATATCTTAAATTCACAGAATCACAGAATTTCAGAAATAGCAGTTTCTTTAAAAATCACTTTTCATTTATTTCCTAATTTTCATATAAAAAAAGCTGAAGTAGAGGACATAAGAGATTTGCCCAAGTTCTTATAACTAGTGAATGGATGAGCATAAACAGAACCTACAATTCCTGATGCATGACCCCTACTCCAGTGATATTTTTACTGTATGTAAGAGGAATTAGTTACATTAAAAACAAAGGCCACTAAGTGTATGAACATGTTTGATTTGTGTATATGAATCCACGTATACATTTCTTAGCTCTGTCTGCTCAGCGGGCCTAGAGGGAATGACATTGTAGTAGCAATGAGCACAGCCAGCACCCAGATTTTGGATTTACAGTATCATTCTCCACTAAAAGGAAACCAGGACTCCCTGGAGACACAGGTGACTCCAAGGCTGGGTCAGGAAAGTGTAAGATGAATCTGGAACATCTTGTGCCAGAAAGTGAGGTGCTCAAAGAATGATGGAGACACGTCAGAAGGACACTGGAGTCAGCCTGAAAGGGATCCCACTGGCCAAATCAGGGATAATTTGAGCATCAAAATAAACAATGAGAGAAAATAACTGTAGTCCACAGAGTAAAATAAGTATCTATTAGCCTGTGCTAATAAAAATAAACAAATAGGAGAAAAGAGAAAGTGTTTCCTCACAGTAGAACGTCAACTAACAAGTGGAGAAGGAACAATGAATTAGAAAACCACTATTTGGCTACCAACGTAATACTAATTGAGTCCGGCAAGAATCATTAATTGATGCTAAAACTAACTAATGGGCAGAATAGAGTATTTCTGTCAACAGAATCTCCAGACAAGGTACTGACTAATTACAAAGCAAAAATTAATAACTTGATAGTGGAGAAACCTGGCAGATAACACCGTAACACCAAGTGATTAAGGTTAATATCACTGCGACTGGGACAAATCCACAGTATGCCTTTTGATATGATACACTGAGAACAAAACACCCTGCCAAATGTATGTAACCTGAATCTAATTATGAGGAAACATCAGGTAAATCCAAGTTGAAGGGCATTCTGCAAAATAACTGGCCTGTACACTTCAAAAATGTCAATACCATAAAATGCAAAGATGTAGACAAAGTGTTAAACATTAAAGAGACATGACAGCTGAGTACAATGCATGATTTTGCATGTTTTTGTTATAAAACACATCATTGGGGACAAATGGTGAAATGTGAATAAGGTCTATACGTTAGATAACAGTATTATGTCTATATTACTTTTCTAATTCTGATAAATATAATACAGCTATATAACAGACTGTCCTTGTTTTTAAGGAGAGAGAGAGAGAGGGAAGTGGGTAGGGAGGAGAGAAATAAAGAAGTAAAAATAAATCTAGTAAAACATTAACATTTGGGGAATCTAGGTGAAGTGTCCATGGGAATTCTTTACGCTATTCTTACAATTTTTCAACTTTTCTGTTGGTCTTACATTATGTGAAAGTAAAAAAAAAACTTAAAGGCCCCTGAATCTCTATTCATTGTTGTTGTTGCTGTGTGCCATCGAGTTGATTCCGACTCATAGTGACTCCATAGGACAGAGTAGAATTGCCCCATAGGGTTTCCTAGGCTGTAATCTTTACAGAAGTAAACTGCAATATCTTTCTCCCATGGAGTGGCTGGTGGGTTTGAATTGTCGACCTTTCGGTGAGCAGCTGAGCACTTAACCACTGTGCCACGAGGGCTCCCTCTCTAGTCATTACTGATATTAAAAAGTGAATGCAACCTTTGACTCCTTTACACTCACAGAAACATTCACTGCAATGGAAAAAAATGCAAAACATGCAAAAATAAAAGTTTTATAAAAATATACTATGAGAGGCAGGGCCAAGATGGCGGAGTAGTCAGACGCTTCCGGTGGACCCTCTTACAACAAAGACCTGAAAAAACAAGTGATTCGATTATCTATGGCAATCTGGGAGCACTGAACATCAAAGGCAGAGTTGAGGAACCAGACTGAGTGGCAGGGGGAGGGAGAGATGATTCAGAGGCAGTGAGGAGTTGCCAGACCTGACCTGGTGAGAGCCTGAGCCCTTCAGGCCTGAGCAGCTTGTGCATGAGCAGTGAGGCAGGAAAGTGGCGGTACTTGAGAGGTGCGTTTTCTGCACCGAGAAAGACCCAGAGCCAGAGAGTCTACACGGCCACCCAGAACCAGTGAGAAGCAGCCCTCATTGGCCACTGCGCAGATCAAAAACACACCCCTTAGGGAAAAACCTCTCTCCTATTTACCTCCCCGCTCCCTGCTCTGCACTGCGTCCTGGACCAGCTTCAGCAATTACCGAGTCCCCTGGGCCGGAAGTAGGATCCATCACACGCCCTGAACCATTCTCCCTGCCTTGGAGAGTGGACAAATTAACAAACAGGGGAAAAAATAAACTGCCAGCTCCCCTAAGCCGGGAACCCAGTGTAGGCACAGCTCCTTTCCCTAGGCACAGGCATAAGGGATCCATGGACTTTGAGTGCCTTTCCCCCTGCATAGACTTCCGTGGGCCCATTTCAACAACGTAGGCCCTCATTACCACAGTACAACAGGGTGTATACCGGAACTCTAACTTCAACTGTTTCAGCTGTGAAGTGGCAGGTACTTGACATTTGACACTGATCTGCCCATTAAGCAGGGTCTTCACCTACCCACATCAGGGGCACGAGGACTGGTGGCTCCACCCATGCCACCTAGCCATCTACAAAAGGGGCCCATGAATAAGAGGTGCCCCCCAGAACTTACAGCCAACAGCATTAAGTGCTCACAGTCCAGCTGCAAAACCTACCCACCTACCCGCTCTAGGGAACAGGGACATGCCTTCCTCCTGGACACTCGGGGGCAACCATCAGCCCCCTGCCTTGCTCAGAGTGTGTCCACCTGCTACAGCCAGATGACTGTGCCTACACCAATCACCCATGCCTGTCTAGGACTGTAAGTGAGAGCCTAAACCACACACTTGGTGGCTAGTTACCAGGGCACCTGAGCTGAATCCATACAGGAGGAGTGGGCAGACTCCTGAGCTCATACATCTAGTAACAGATCTCACCACCTAATGACAAGACATTAGAGCTTCAAAGATGCCAAAAATCAAACTAGCTCATACAAGCAGCCTATTTGGGCATATCAAAACAAAACAAGAAGCTAGGACACAGTAAGCAAACATATAATAAATGAATATGATAACTTATTGATGGCTTGGAGACAACAGTCAATATCAAATCACATAAAGAGGCAATCCATGATGGCTTCAGCAAGCTCCCAAAATAAAGAATCTAGAAATTTTCCAGAGGAGGAAAATTTCTTGGAATTACCGGAGGCAGAATACAAAACATTAATATACAGAACTCTTCAAGAAATTAGGAAGGAAATTAATCAAAATGCAGAACACACAATAGAGGAAATTAAAAAGATGAGAGAAGAGCATAATGACAAATTTAACAGGCTGCAAGAATCCATAGAGACAGCAATCAGAAATCCAGAAGATTAACGATAAAATTTCAGAATTAGACACCTCAATAGAAAGTTACAGGAGCAGAATTGAGGCAATGGAAGTCAGAATTAGTTAGACTGAAAATAAAACAATTGACACCACCTTATTTGAGGAAAAAATCAGATAAAAGGATTTAAAAAAATGAAGAAACCCTAAGAATTACGTGAGATTCTATCAAGAGGAAAAACCTACGAGTGATTGAAGTACCAGAATGGGGGGCAATAACAGAAAATACAAAGAGAATTTTTGAAGATTTGTTGGCATAAAACTTCCCTGATACCGTGAAAGATGACAACATATCTATCCAAGATACTCATCGAACTCCGCATAAGGTAGATCCCAGAAGGAAGTCACCAGGAATATTATAAGCAAACTTGCCAAAACTAAAGGTAAAGAGAGAATTTTAAGAGCGGCTAGGGATAAACAAAAAGTCATCTACAAAGGAGAGTCAGTAAGAATAAGCTCGGACTACTCAGCAGAAACCACGCAGGCAAGAAGGCAACGGGATGACATATATAAAGCCTTGAAGAAAAAAACTGCCAGCCAAGAATTATTTACCCAGCAAAACCGTCTCTCAGATATGAAGGCAAAATTAGGGCATTTCCAGATAAACAGAAGTTTAGAGAATTGGCAAAAACAAAACCAAAATTACAAGAAATATTAAAGGGAGTCTGCCGGTTAGAAAATCAGTAACATCAAATAACAACCCAAGACTAGAATACAGGACAGGGCAACCAGATATCAATCCAGGTAGGGAAGTCACAAAAGTAAATCAAACTTAAAACACTGGAAGTAGGGAAACAGATGTCAATATGTAAAAGATGACAACATTAAAACAAAAAAGAGGGACTTAAAAAAATGTAGACATAGATTTTTCATATGGAGAGGAAGTCAAAGTGATATACAGAAATAAAAGACTGGTATAAACTTTGAAAAAACAGGGGTAAATATTAAGGTAACCACAAAGGAAAGTAACAATCCTACAAGTCAAAATAAAAAACTAGAAAAATATAAAGATTCAGCAAACACAAAATCAACAACAATGAAAAAGATGAAAAGAAAATACATAAAGAAAAACGACTCAGCACAGAAAATTAAGGGGAACAAAGAAACTGAACAACACACAAAAAAAGACATCAAAATGGCAGCGCTAAACTCACACCTATCAAAAATTAAAGTGAATGTAAATGGACTAAATGCACCAATGTAGAGACAGAAAGTGGCAGATTGGATAAAAAAACACGATCCAGCTACATGCTGCCTACAAGAGACACACCTTAAAGACACGAACAAACTAAAACTCAAAGAATAGAAAAAAAATATATCAAGTAAACAACACTCAAAAAAGAGCAGGAGCAGCAATATTAACCTCTGACAAAATAGACTTTAAAGTAAAATCCACCACAAAGGATAAGGACGCTATATAATGATTAAAGGGTCAATACACCAGGAAGACATAACTGATAAATATTTACACACCCAAAGACAGGGCTCCAAAATACATAAAACATATTCTAACAGCACTACAAAGAAAGATAGACAGCTCCACAATAGTAGTAGGAGACTTCAACACACCACTTTCGGTGAAGGACAGGACATCCAGAAAGAAGCTCAACAAAGACACAGAAGAGCTAAATGCCACAATAAACCAACTTGATCTCATAGACATATACCGAACTCTGCACCCAACAGCAGCCAAGTATACTTTCTTTTCCAATGCACATGGAACATTTTCCAGAATAGACCACATATTAGGTCATGAAGTAAGCCTTAACAAAATCCAAAGCATAGAAATATTACAAAGCATCTTTTCTGACCATAAAGCCATAAAAGTAGAAATCAGCAACAGAAAAAGAAAGGAAAAGAAATCAAACATATGGAAGCTGAACAATACCTTGCTCAAAAACTACTGGGTTATAGAAGAAATTAAGGATGGAATAAAGAAATTCATAGAATCAAATGAGAATGAAAACACATCCTACCAGAACCTTTGGGACACAGCAAAAGCAGTGCTCAGAGGTCAGTTTATAGCAATAAATGCACTCATCCAAAAAGAAGAAAGGGCCATAATCAAAACGTTAACCCTACAACTGGAACAAGTAGAAAGAGAACAGCAAAAGAAGCCCTCAGGCACCAGAAGAAAGGAAATAATAAGAATTAGAGCAGAATTAAAAGAAACAGAGAACAGAAAAACAACTGAAAGAGTTAACAAGACCAAAAGCTGGTTCTTTGAAAAGATCAACAAAATTGACAAACCACTGGCCACACTGACAAAAGAAAAACAGGAGAGGAAGCAGATAACCCATATAAGAAATGAGATGGGTGATATCACAACAGACCCAACTGAAATTCAAAGAATCATAACAGAATACTATGAAAAATTATACTCTAACAAATTTGAAAACCTAGGGGAAACAGACAAATTTCTAGAAACTCACTACCTACCTAAACTAACATAAACAGAAGTAGAACAACTAAACAAACCCATAAGAAAAGAAGAGATTGAAAAGGTAATTAAAAAACTCCCAACAAAAAAAAAGCCCTCGCCTGGACGGCTTCACTGGTGAATTCTACCAAACTTTCAAAGAAGAGTTAACGCCACTACTTCTGAAGGTATTTCAGAGCATAGAAATGATAGAATACTCCCAAACTCATTCTATGAAGCCAGCATGACCCTGATACCAAAACCAGGCAAAGACACCACAAAAAAAGAAAATTACAGACCAATATCCCTCATGAACATCTATGCAAAAATCCTCCACAAAATTCTAGCCAATAGAATTCAGCGACATATATAAAAAAAAAAAAAAAAATTCACCGTTATCAAGTGGGATTTATACAAAGTATGCAGGGATGGTTCAACATTAGAAAAACAATCAATGTAATCCATCACATAAATAAAACAAAAGACAAGAACCACATGATCTTATCAGTCAATGCAGAAAAGGCATTTGACAAAGTCCAACACCCATTCATGACAAAAACTCTCAACAAAAGAGGAATAGAAGGGGAATTCCTCAATATAATTAAGGGCATTTATATAAAGCCAACAGCCAACATCATCCTAAATGGAGAGACTTTGAAAGCATTCCCCTTAAGAACAGGAACCAGGCAAGGATGCCCTTTATCACCACTCTTATTCAACATTGTGCTGGAGGTCCTTGCCAGAGCAATTAGGCTAGAAAAAGAAATAAAGGGCATCCAAATAGGTAGGGAAGAAGTCAAAGCATCTCTATTTGCAGATGATATAATCTTATACACAGAAAACCCCAAAGAATCCACAACAAAACTACTGGAACTAATGGAAGATTTCAACAAAGTTTCAGGATACAATATAAACATACAAAAATCAGTTGGATTCCTTTACACCAACAAAGAGAACCTCGAAGAGGAAATCACCAATCAATAACATTTACAATAGCCCCCAAGAAGATAAAATAATTAGGAATAAATCTAACCAGAGACGTAAAAGATCTATACAGTGAGAACTACAAGACCCTATTGCAAGAAAACAAGAGACCTGCGTAAGTGGAAAAATATACCTTGCTCATGGATAGGTACACTCAACATTGTGAAAATGTCAATTCTACCCAAAGCAATCTACAGATACAATGCAATCCCAATCCAAATTCCACTGGCCTTTTTTAATGAGATGGAGAAAGAAATCACCAACTTCATATGGAAAGGGAAGAGGCCCCGAATAAGTAAAGCAGCACTCAAGAAGAAGAACAAGGTGGCAGGTCTCACACTACCTGATTCTAGAACCTATTATACCGCCACGGTAGTCAAAACAGCCTGGTATTGGTACAACAACAGATACATAGACCAATGGAACAGAATTGCAAATCCAGACATAAATTCATACACCTATGAGCAGCTGATATTTGACAAAGGCCCAAAGTCCATTAATTGGGGAAAAGACAGTCTCTTTAACAAAAGATGCTGGCATAACTTGATATCCATCTGCAAAAAACTGAAACAAGACCCATACCTCACACCATGCACAAAAACTAACTCAAAATGGATCAAAGAACTAAATATAAAATTGAAAACAATAAAGATCATGGAAGAAAAAATAGGGACAACGCTAGGAGCCCTAATACATGGCATAAACACAATATGAACCATACGTAACAATGCACAAGTACCCAAAGACAGACTAGATAAATGGGAGCTCCTAAAAATCAAACACTTATGCTCATCAAAAGACTTCACCAAAAGAGTCAAAAGATAACCTACAGACTGGGAAAAAATTTCTGGCTATGACAAGTCTGATCAGCTTCTAATCTCTAAAATCTTCAAGACACTGCAAAATCTCATCAAAAAAGACAAATAACTCAATTGGAAAATGGACAAAGGATATGAACAGGCACTTCGCCAAAGAAGATATTCAGGCAGCTAACAGAAACATGAAGAAATGCTCACAATCATTAACCATTAGAGAAATGCAGATCAAAACTACAATGAGATATCATCTCACCCCAACAAGGCTAGCATTAATCCAAAAAACATGAAATAATAAATGATGGAGAGGTTGTGGAGAGACTGGAACACTTATACACTGTTGGTGGGAATGTAAAATGGTACAACCATTTTGGAAATCGATTTGGTGCCTCCTTAAAAAGCTAGAAATTGAAGTACCATACCATCCAACTATCCCACTCCTTGGAATGTATCCTAGAGAAATAAGAGTTGTCACACGAATAGATATATGCACACCCATGTTCACTGCAGCACCGCTCACAATAGTAAAAAGTTGGAAACAACCTAGGTGCCCATCAACAGACAAATGGATAAACAAATTATGGTATATCCATACAATGGAATACTACGAAACGATAAAGAACAATGATGAAGCGGTGAAACATCTTATAACACGGAGGAAGCTGGAGATCATTAGGCTGAGTGAACTTAGTCAGTCACAGAAGGACAAATATTGTATAAGAACACTATTAGAAGAACCCAAGAAAAGGTTTAAACACAGAAGAAAACATTCATTGATGGTTACGAGGCTGGGGAGGGAAGGTGAGGGTTATTTACTAACTAGATACTAGATAAAATTATCTTATGTGAAGGGAAGGACAGCACACACTACAGGGAAAGTCAGCACAACTGGACTAAACCAAAGCTAAGAAGTTTCCTGAATACAATCAAACACTTTGAGGGACAGAGTA
This sequence comes from Dugong dugon, assembly GCA_030035585.1. NCBI lineage: Eukaryota > Metazoa > Chordata > Mammalia > Sirenia > Dugongidae > Dugong > Dugong dugon. The sequence continues at coordinate 159,192,307 of CM057464.1, forward strand.
GCAGGGTAGGGGTCTGAGGACCATGCTTTCAGGGGACATCTAGGTCAACTGGCATAACAAAGCTTATTAAGAAAATGTTCTGCATCCTACTTTGATGCGTGGTGTCTGGGGTCTTAAAAGCTTTCAAGCAGCCATCTAAGATGCATCAATTGGTCCCAACCCACCTGGAGTAAAGGAGAATGAAGAACACCAAAGACACAAGGAAAGTATTAGCCCAAGAGACAAAAAGGGCTACATAAACCAGAGACTTCAACAGCTGGAGACCAGAAGAACTAGATGGTGCCCGGCTACCACCAATGACCGCCCTGACAAGTAACACAACAGAGTCCCTGATGGAGCAGGAGAAAGGTGGGGGTACAGAACTCAAATTCTAGTCAGAAGACCAGACTGAATGGTCTGACTGAGACTGGAGGAACCCTGGAAAGCATGGCCCCCGCATTCTCTATCAGCCCTGAACTAAAACAATTTCCGAGGCCAACTCTTCAGACAGGGATTGATTGGACTGTACTGTGGGACGTAAAGTGATACTCGTGAGGAGTGTGCCTCTTAGCTCAAGTGGATACAAGAGACTAAATGGGCAGCTTCTGTCTAGAGGTGAGATGGGAAGGCAGAGAGGGTTAGGAGCTGGTTGAGGGGACATGGGGAATCAGGGATGGAAAGGAGGAGTGTGCTGTCACAGTACGGGGAGAGCAATTACAGTCACATAACAATGTATGCATAAATTTTTGTATGGGAAAAAATTTAAAAAATATATATATACTATGATATTTTCTTCAAATTATAAGTGCAAGATGTAAATGAAAAGTAAGCATCTTACCCATTCCCTTCTCCATTCCATTAACAACTCTCTTGCTATAAACTTAAGAGATACAAAAATCTACTCCTTTACATAGTGGTCCACCTTTAGATATTGTTTCACATTTTCTTTTTCAGAAGAAGAAAATCAATTTGACTTGACCAGATGGAAGAAAAAACTGTCAGAGGCCTAATTTCAATCTGGCTGAAAATAAATACAAAAATTGAGCAAAGACAGCGACTTATGGGTGAAACTAGCTGGCCCTGTGCGGCAAAGGGAAATGGAATCTGTCACTTGTGGAGCAGCAAGAGACGGCCCAGGCAAGCTTCCGGGAGCAATTTCCAACACCATGCATCAATTGATTTGAGATTCTGATTCTTAGCCCAAGCTAAGCCTGATCCACCCCCAGAGAAGTCAGTCTCCCTTCCCAGGACCAGGACACAGCAGCTCAAGCCGAAAGAAAAAAAAATAAATAAATAAAGAAAAAAAAAGAAATAACTTCCATAATTTTTCTCCTCGAGTAGAACAAAAGCTAACTAAATATTCTCTTACTGAAGACTAAAATATATTATTTTAAAATCATGAAGTAAAAGCTACTATAGTTTGTCTCTAGGATAACTTACCGTGTTATGATGGTCACAATCATAACTGAAGAAAAGAATCTCGCTTCTCTCTCTCCAGTTCTCCTCTTCCCCAAAACAGTCATTCCAGTATTGTATGGATGTATGTATTTAATGCTTTCTTTGTTACCTAAATTATCACACTCTTAGATAATGAACTGAATCTCTCAGATTTCTTTACTGATATCTTATATAAAAACTATTTACATTTAGAAGGTGTTTTTTTAATCTGTTAGGTTATGTGTTGTGTATGTGTTGCGTGAATAGATACATTTACGTAAGTATAAAACAAAAAACCCATTGCCGTTGAGTTGATTTCAATTCATAGTGACCTTACAGGTCAGAGTAGAACTGCCCCATGGGGTTTCCAAGAAGTGGCTGGTGGATTTGAACTGCCGACCTTTTGGCTATTAGCAGCCATAGCACTTAACCACTATGCCACCAGGGCTCCTATGTAAGTATAAATACTGGGGAATAAAGAAGTTTAACCACATTGTTTTTGTTGTCAACTGCCATCAAGTTGGCCCCCAACTCATGGCAACACTATGCACAACGGGAGCTTCCCTAAAAACAGGGTTCTGATAGTCAATGCCTTTGAAAAATACTATAGATCATGTCTCCTCTTTGGGGAATTACAACATATAGTTATATTAAGGAGCCCTGGTGGTGCACTGGTTAAGAGCTCGGCTGCTAACCAAAAGGTCAGCAGTTCGCATCCACCAGCCAGTCCTCGGAAATCCTATGGGGCAGTTCTACTCTGTCCTATAGGGTCGCTAAGAGTCAAAATTGACTCAACGGCAATAGGTAATTATATTCATTGCTCTGAGGAATCCTGTAGTAAAGCAAGTAATTTATATGAGTCTCCCAAACTTACTTGACTGAGGATTTTTTTTCCTTCAGTATTTATTAATCTGTAATATTCGAGGATACGCTAATATCGGAAATGTTGTTACAGTATGTTTATAAATTATATTATTGCAGGTGATTCTTTTAAAGGGACATACTTACATATTATTCTTTTAGCATGACATTTCTCATAAAATGAATACACGGTAGCAGTAAATTCTCCTTTTTGTAGCTCAAATGTACTGGGATAAACACATTGATTAGAAATTTAGGGGAAATCAAATTTAGTGGATCACCTGATTGCCTTAGTAGAAGGTAACTAAATTTGATGACTTAATGATCAATCCCACTGTAGATTTTTTTTAACGCTTTAAAATCTAAATCCATAATGCATTTTTAAAGATGTCAAAAATAGATACTAAAATCCATTACTGGGCTCCACAAGTCTAATGCAGATGAACATTTTTTTCCTGTTCCTAGAACCTAGTGAAACATCAAGTACATCTAATGGACCAATTAAAGTGATAAACCACCACAGCCTGCTCACTGCTGTACCTAAACAAACCGTTCTGGGAACAAGTACAACTCACTGCAAATGAAAATTCTCTCTCAGCACACTAAAGTCAATGGCAATGCACCCGAAGTAGGTATGGAAAAATCTACGAGATATAGATTTGAGGAAAAAAAATGGTGTTGGGAAAGGTGGTGGAAGAAAAGGGAAAACAATACATTCAAATCCCTGATACAGTAGTTTAAGACAGACAAGGTCATGAGCACCAGAATGGAGTGTCCCTGCTTGAAGATCACAAGAACAGAAGGAAGCCACCGCGTATACAGTAAAACCTGTGAAGTAGGGACCCATGTAAGGCAGCAACCTGTCTGAGAAAGAAAACTCAAATATTTCCCACTAACAGAGCAACAGAAAAGTGGTAAGACTGTACCCTGTCAAAGGTGAAAACTTTTGAGACCCAGAAAAACAAAGCAGTCCTGTAGAGTTCCAGCTCTCGCAGGTTTTACTGTAAGAGAAAGGTTCCCTGGAAACACAAAAGGTGCTGGTGTGATGGCTGGAAGTCTCCTTCAAAGCCCCATAAGTTTTTAAATAATTTGAGTATATCTACTTTGCTTTTTTCAAATTAAATCCTCTGTACATAATTTCACTAATAGCAGCCATATGGGAAGCATCTGTAGCTTTCCTCAATTCTAATTTTCATAGGCAGAAGAAAACACAGACAAAAATAGCCCCTGTCTGCCAGAGCTGCTGCGGACTGACCTAGTTAGATCAGCAGGCTGAGTGCATCTGAGCTGGCTTAATCCTGCCCCAGCTTTGTGGCTGCTGGTGTGCTCAGGCCTTAGGGTTCACCAGGTCTTCAGAGTTTATGAGTCACACAAGGGCCTTTGAAACAATTGTAGTGTGGGTCTGCTGAACTGCCTAAGGAAAGTCATCCCCAAATCAACTCTTGTTAATAGGAGACTTCTGAAATCACCATCCTCAAAACAACAACAAAGATTTAAGCAAATGGCCAATGTTAAAATGGGAAAGTATACCACGTGATAAAAAAAAAAGGGTAGTTAAGATAACAAAAGGCAAGATGGAAAGATAACAAAAAGGCAAACATCCCAATAGAAAACCTGAGGAGAAATGAACGTGTAATTCACAAAAGAAAGGGAAATGCTAACAAGCATATAAAAAATGTTGACAGGAATTTCAAATAAGAGGATATCTATCCATCATAAGAAAAACTAGAAACAAAAGATTAGGTTGTTTCTAGTTTTTCTTATGATGGATATCCTCTTATTTGAAACTCCTGTCATATTGTGTGTAGCTATTAAACTTTTTAGAAGAATATTTTAAAACTGCTTCTGATACTAAATGGAAAGAAGATAGGTTGTAAAACTGTGGATGCCATGATATGCCAAGTTACCATGCATGCGCACGCACGCACGCATGCACGCACACACAGTTTACAAAGGCCAGAAAAAAATAAATATACCAAAATGTTAATGTGGCTATATATAGATGGTGGGCTTATAGATGATTCAAAAACAATTTTAATTTTCTTCTATATTTTCTAAGTGTCTCACAATTAATATTTATTACTTTTCTTATAAAAAAAAAAATGCTTGTCACATTTAACGTACGTAGGCAGCAACCGGTGAGGAATGCCTGGAGACTGTTTCTGTTCACAATTTTCTGTGCTCCAGTTGTCAGTGACAGCAGAAAAGATGTTTGAAGCTGGACCTGACGCTGATGCTCACTTCATATGCTAATGTGGAGAGTGTAAAGTTCGATGTTAACAAGCATACTTATTCTAGGAAAAAGCCCCCCAAAAATTCTCAAAAAAGACAAGCATTATGGCAAAAGGGCAGCTTATACTTTATTTACTTTCACATTATGTTCATATTAAGATAATTATAACTTACTTCTCAAAAGGCAAATTTCTATAACTGTGATTTCTTTTTCAAAATCAGTTTTTAAAATTTTAAATAGCTTCTAGATCACGCAATATATAGCTAGACATTTTAAAATTGTGGGCATGACCTGTGCCAATCCTCACAAAGACTATGCTTACTTTTATTACCCCTCTTTTTGCAATTTTTTTTTTCAGGTTCCTGATTGTAATAGGAACATAGAGAGACTCTAGCAGGTGCTAATCTCCCTGGTAAACACGGGGAGAAGTTCCAAACTAAGGCCATTTCTCTATCTTCCAAGGGTTGTTGTTTTTGCTAACTGCCCTCGAAGTCGATCCCAGACTCATGGTGACACCACACAGCAGAGAACGGATTGCTGCCTGGTCCTGTGCCATCCCCATAATTGGTTGTGGATTGGATCATTGTGATCCATAGGGTTTTCAACGGCTGATTTTTGGAAGCAGATCTCCAGGCCTTCCTAGTCCATATTAGTCTAGCAGCTCTGCTGAAATCTGCTCAGCATTATAGCAACATACAAGTCTCCACTAACAGATGGGTGGAGGCTGCGCATGAAGTAAATACGGGATGTGGTTCCAAATTAAGGCTATTTCTCTGTCTTCCAAGGGTTGTTGCTGTTTTTGTTAGCTGTCCTTGAGGTGGCCCCAGAGGTGCATTGCTCCGTTGGGTCTCCCAGACAGAAGGTGAAAATTCCTTCCACCACTGAACTACCACTGCCCCTTACCTTGAAGGGGTAGACTATTTGTATTTTTTCTTATGGAATTTCCAAATGTATCTCATCAGCCATGAAAAAAAAAGTCAATGCATGCTGTACTGATAGCTAAAGAATCTCATAAATTTTCTTATGCTCTAAAAAGCAACTCATGAACCTTCAACTAGGAAAAAAAAAAAAGTTTCTCTAAGTTGATATTAACCAGAGAATATCTGACTAACATCCTTTTATCCCCAACATTAATCCCTTTCTTTCCCATTCTTACCTAAACCTATGATTTCATTTTACCTCTTCATACTATTTGTTTTATGTGCCAACAGTATACTCTATAGAGAATTTTTGGGTCATTATTTGCTCTGTAACATGGGGTTTCTTATACTGAGCACCTTGACGATCCTGCACACAGACCCTCAAGGCTTTCTCCTGTGTTCTAGCAGGGAAGGATGTAAATGTGTTATGGTGATCAGCTTAAAAAGAGCCAACTCACTGGGAATACAAAGGCAGACTAGGAGTGGTGAGGGCATCCCAGCAGGACTTCTTGAGTACCTTGTGATTTTAAAATCATAAAAACTGAAAATGGGTAGTGGTAGGCAGAGGGAAGAGAGAATTCATCTGGAGGGACAAGACAAATGGAAAACACTGAAATAGAAGACCATAAAGAATTTCAAAGAGTGCTAAGAGGCTTATGGATATATCAAGATAAAGAGAAGTTGATCTGGGACTACCGAAAGCAAATGGAACATTTAGTCAATCCTGAAATCTCAGGAGTTTTAAATGTATTCTAGAAAAACATGATTGAAAACTAAATACATGATACTTTCAACTAAAATGGCGTGTTCTTAATCAAAACCTTCATAAAGTTCAGTTTCCTCTGCCAATATAGTTTTTTTAAATCTAAACATTTTAAAGCTATTTCCCACATTATAGTTGTGAAAACTTGTCAGAGTTTCCAAGGCAACAACACAGCCCTTTATAAGCATGAGAATTGTGGAAGCATCAATTAAGCCACAGAGATTCACAAGACACTTTTGAACTGCAGACAGCCATCAAAGACATACAGTTCTACCTCCATATACATTTGCTGTCATAAACTGGCACAAGAAAGATATGGAAGCTAGGAAAAAGTAAATAAGTACACAAGCCATTAAACCCTCAATAATCACATGTTATAATTATTAATCGTAGAGTTATTATTAACTTCTGCTTTCAAAATAGAAGTGGCACAAGGAACCTAAAGAGCCAAGAATAGAAAATCACTGTGAAGATTCAAGAACATCCCACTTAAAAAGCCATCAGGGAGATTTTCTTAAGTAGCCAGATAAATCTCTAACAATGTAATTTAGGCATATGAAATAAAATGTCCAAGGAAAAGCTATTTTGACTATCCTTATAACTTTTGTTTTAATGATATAAGTATGCTAACGATGTCCTTAAGATACAGTATTACCTCAATTAATGAAACTTCATCTTTGTACATAGTAAGAGGCAAACATGGCCAGTTTCAAGCTACATGGAAAGTATAAGCTATAGTGCTCTCACTTTCTTCCCATGCCTCGTCACTCTACTTTTAGATACTCAGTACTCTCCTTTCTCAATAATTCCCCCACATGCACCAGGGCTTGTATCTAACGTGAGCCCTTTTCTCCCCACTCTTAATTATTGATTTGGTTATAGTTCAATGTTACGAAGCATGGCATGGATTGTTTCTTTCAGATATTTGTGTTTTACTTCTCTAATTATAAAGTGAAAACTGAATTCCTGAGAGAAGTGATTTATGGCATCAGTAAAACAGCATAATCTTTTAGGGTGTGAGTCTGAATTCATTCTTTTGGACAAGTGGGAAGCAGAAATTATGTACGTGCCTGGCTCTGTCCCCAGACACCTCCTTGTGCTGCTTGGAAGGTCAGCTGACCTTGGTGCGAGAGACATTACTGCTGTTAAGGGCCTGAAGCCCTACTCTGCTCAGCAACAAAACCAAAAACAAACAAACAAAACAAAAAAACAAACTTATTGCCATTGAGTGGATTCCAACTCATAGAGACCCTATAAGACAGAGAAGAACTACCCCATAGGGTTTCCAAGGAGTGGCTGGTGGATTCAAACTGCTGACCTTTTGGTTAGCAGTTGAGTTCTTAATCACTGCGCCATCAGGGCTTCATTCAGCTACAGGCTCCCCTTTAAGCCCAAACCAGTTGTCAAGTATGGAAATTCCTTATAGTTCAGCCTACTACCTGACCCAATTTATGCCAGTGATTTCAAGTGCCAGGATGAGCCATTTATGCAAAGACAAATGACAACCAGCAGGTCTCCTGTTCCTGTGACAGGGTTGTTTGTGATGAGTGACCTACATTTCACACCCCAAGGTGCCTGAACCCAGTCTATTAAATGGCATTACCCAGTTGATCACAACAACTACTTCAGACAGTGGGCAGCCATTACTCACACAATAGTACAGATAAGAAAAACCAGCTGGTGGGCAAACTGTGTATCCCTTGTATACGGTCAGCATCACCAATAAGCAAGGAAAAAAGCTGAAGAATAAAAGCAGAGCTTTCATCATGTAATTTATAACATTAATAAAAGTAGAGCTCTCTTCTTTTCAAAATCAATTTTTATAAGGCAACTCTAACATCCATTTAGTGGGTTATACTGAATGGAAATCCTAGTTTTAAATACCCTAATGAACCAAAAAGCAGATACATTAAAACAATGCTCCTGTAATCTTCTCCCACATGATTGGCTGGTTTTGTTTGGCTTCAAATTCTGATTTGAAAGAATGGCATTAATGGGAAAACAGCAGAATAATTACACTATAAATGCATTTATTGTATACAATAATCACACTGAGAGTTTCTACATTATTACTAGTCGATATTCTCAGCGTTCAACTAAGTTGTTAACAGGATTTAAAACAAAGATATTTTATCTCCCCTCCTCCCATGAGCTTATATCCAATAGGAGATGTTGTGACATATAAACAAATAGCTATAATACCAGACATTGTAGAATCTATATATTACAGGCAGTAAATGTAACACACACGCAATCCTTTCCATTAGACCCTTTGGATCCAGTAACACGAAACACAGTATCGCTAAGTCAAAAGGAGCCTGGGTGGCACAAGTGGTTTCCTATCAGCTGTTAACCTAAAAATTGGCAGTTTAAACCCACCCACAGTGGCTCCACAGAAGAAAGCCCTGATGATCTGCTTCCATAAAGATTATAGCCAAGAAAACCCTATGGAGCAGTTCTACTTTATAAAACATGGGGTCACCATGAGTCAGAATTGACTTGATGGTAATGGCTTTGGTTTATCTCTAAGCAAGGAATTGTACCTCGTGTCTTCACATACACTACTAAGCATGCTTGAACTTGAAGCTTAATATTCATCTTACGTTAAACTCCTGGAACCATGCACTGTTCCATCTAATCTCCTGATAAATGAAGAAAAAAAGAAAAACTTTTTCTCAAATAAGTATCATTTGTTGTAAATAAGTAAATAAGAATTTTAAAAATATATACTTTAAAATTTATCTACATATCTACATATATATGTATATATATGTGTGTGTCTGTGTGTGTGTATATACATATATATATATATATATATATATGTATATGTAATCCTAGCTCTATTTGGGCATTTGGGAAAAGGCAGTTACATTTCTGTGTCTGAGTTTGTTCATTTGAAAAATAGAGGATTCATTCCCATTACTTAGCTACATCAGTAGTTTATGAGGGGAATCGTAAGATGAATAATGGATTTAACCCATTTGGGAATTACAGTATAAAAGGCAATATATCCATGTAAGAATTATATAACACAGCAAAAGTAATGAACATTACAAATCTTAGCCTTGATAGATGAACCCAAAAAAATTTCTTGAAAGCCAAAAGAGATGAAGAAGAAATGGCAAATGATATTTTCATTCAAAATGTCCTCAGATAGAACAGGCTTACACCCAAGCCAGTATGTTGTTGTTAGCTGCCATCAAGTCAATTTAGACTCATGGTGACCACATGTGTGTCAGAGGGTTTTCAAGGCTATGATCTTTCAGCAGCAGATCACCAGGACTGTCTTCTGGGGTGCCTCTGGTTGGGTATGAACTGCCAATCTTTCAGCTAGCAGTGAAGCGCTTAACTGTTTGCGCCACCGAGACTTTTTTAAGCCAGTTATAGCACTATCAAGTATATCAATTAATGTGTGTCTGCTTGGAAGAAAAAAAAAAATACCACTAGATAAAATGTAGTCTATGTCAATTTACATAATTTTGCTATGTAAAACTTATGGATCATACTATCCTCTAGACCCAGAAATTCTGTTAAAGATTGAAAAAAACTTCTGAATAAAATCATACAAAACTTAACACAATAATACTTAACAGTGCTAAGAAGTGACCTGAATGCAATCTTTATCATCAACTTTTCTAAAATAAACATTTGAATAAGGGAGACTTAAGATCATCTGGCAGTAAAACCCTCACCCTTAAAAGTCACAATTCTATAGGAATTATCGTCAAGTTTCTTTTGCAAAGTTTCTCCAATTTACCATAAACAAAACCCATGCCAAGAACATCATGTCATTCTCATTGAGATTCAAGTATCAAGTATTTTTCAAAAGCCTGACACATTTGAGGTAAGGGCTTTGCTGCAGAGATACGCTGGCCTCCATTCTCCCCATAAGCCTAAAAACACCATTAGATTCCAGATAACGTCCTACAGTATTTTACAGGGAGACAACAAAAGTTCAAACTCAACTCTACTACTTTACCATGAGGCTCAGAGTTTCAGATTCTATGTCTATAAAATGAGGACGGTACAACCTGCCTATCTCTCAGGTTATAACTAGTTAAAATCTTTAGTTCTTAATACCATGCCACTTTTTATTTGTATGATATAAAACCACTTTGTCAAGAGGATGAATTCCATAACATTGAAGATAACTGGAGAAAGTCTATCTTAGCATAATTGGTAATCGGTATTGTTATTAGCTGCCATCAATTCAGCCCCCAACTCATGGCAACCCCGTGCAAACATAACGAAATGCTTCCCGGTCCTGTGTCATCCCCACAATCAGTTGTGTATTACACTGCTGTGATCCATAGGATCCATGGGGTTTTCATGGACTGATTTTCCAAAGTAGATAGCCAGGCCTTTCTTCCTACTTGGGAAGCTTCTGTTAACCTGTTCAGCATCACAGCAACATGCAAGCCACCACTGACAGATGGGTGGTAGCTGTGCATGAAGTTCATTGGCTAGGAATTGAACCTGGGTCTCCCACATGGAGACGAGAGTTCTACCACTAAACCACCAATTTAGTTGGGCTGAATTAACAGAGCCAAGCATGCTGAGATGAGGCTCCTTTAATCTTGCAGCCAACCTAGAAACAATTGTTACTTAGGATACAGAAAAGGGAAACAAGATGATTTGCCAAAACAAAGGCTGCATTCATAGGATGTGATATGCAGTCATTAAATTAGAATCCTAACATATTTAGTAACAGATTTGGTGGCAGTTGTAATATTGAGTCTTTTTTATTGTAAAAACGAAATTGATGTGCTTGGTTAAAAGTTATATTAGCAGACATTACTTTACTTATATTGTCCCTGGGGTAAGATACACAGTTTTCGGGGGAGAAATCTCTGACTCAGCAGGTACAAATATCTACCCAGAAAAATCCACTGTTAAAAAATCCTTTGTCACAATCCTCTTTCAGTTTTCATGGACACTGAGGCTACAACTAATTCAGAGTCCCTTCAATGTTGAGTCATGTTTATATGAGATGAAAGTTCTATCAACAGCAGACAACTAGAAAAACAATGGTCTCCATCCTAAAGAAAAGGCCTATGAAACAAAGCTTGAGATGGCTAACAACTTCACATTGCCATGAGTCCTTTCTAACATATCAATGGACAGAGAACATTTCCTTGAGAGCCTGTGGATCCAGTAATATGGAGCACAAGCATCTCTAAATTAGAATTGCTCCTTGTGTCCATAGAGACCATGGATACAAGGTTATCTTACACACAAGCACACACACACACACATACGGACAGACAGACAGAGCAAAGTGACAGAAAGCATGACATCTCATTTCATAAAGCTAAGGCCATCACTAAAGCTTCATATATAGGAGCACCAGCCTGCTCAAAAAATGAATACCATTAGGCTAGCAAAATCTCTGTTTGGCCTTCAAACTCCCATTGGCCCTATTCATATTTATCACTGTCACTTATCCTTTACCACACCCAGCTCCTTCTATCCTCCCTGAATTTCTAAGACCACAAAGCCTTGAACATACAGAAAATTAAATTCGAAGTTCTCCCAAGAAGAGGAGAAAGACATTACTTAGATCTACTACCTAACTTACTGCTGAAAAGTGCTTTCTAAATTGTTTATGTCACAGTTTTCTCCAAAAGAAATCTACGAGCTCTGAACCCTCTTAGAAAAATGCAGACCCAAATGATTGTGCACGGACCATTTCAACTTGGTCATAGCCCACCTAAATTCATTCTTGAACCTCTGTCCTCCATAAACTAGGTTTAAATACACTGGCTTATTTTCACAACCAGTGTGAAGTGTGTGTGGACATATAAAGCTGTGTGTGTGTGTGTTTTAATGTATTTCTGGTAGGTATCCCAGGAGCTCTCGTGGCACAGTGGTTAAAGCATTTGACTGCTAACCAAAGGTTGACAGTTCGAACTCACTAGCTGCTCCCAAGGAGAAAGATGTGACAGTCTGCTTCCGTAAAAGTTTACAGCCTTGGAAACTCTATAGGGCAGTTCTATTCTGTCCTATAGGGTCGCTATGAGTTGGAATTAACTAGATGGCAGTGAGGTTTGTTTGTTTTTTGTTTTGTTTTGTTTTGGTAGGTATATGTGACCTTTCTTTGAAAGGTTCCCTCTACTGGGATTATTAATTGAGATGCTTCAACAAACAGATGCAACGCTGGAAGGGTTTAATCACCTGTGTCAAGAAATTTGGAAGACAGCTACCTGGCCAACCGACTGGAAGAAATTCATATTCACGCCCATTCCGAAAAAAGGCAATCAAATGGAATGCAGAAAGTATTGAACAATAGCATTAATATATGCTAGCAGAATTTTGAAGATAATTCAAAGCTGAAGCTGCAGCTATACATCAACAGGGAACTGCCAGACGTTGAAGCCAGATTCAGATGAGGAGTTGGAACAATAGATGTCACTGCTGATGTCAGGTGGATCTTGGCTAAAAGCAGAGAATACCAGAAAGATGTTTACCTGTGTTTTATTGCCTATACAAAGGCATTCAATGGTGTGGATCATAACAAATTATGGAAAACATCATGAAGAGCAGAAATTCTAGAACCCTTCATTGCACTCATGCAAAACCTGTATATGGGATCAAGAGGCAGTTGTTCAAACAGGAGAAGGGAATACTGCCTGGTTTAAAATCAGAGGAGGTGTGCAGCAGGGTTGTATCCTTTACCTTACTTATTCAATCTGTATGCTGAACAAATAATTTGAGAAGTTGGACTATATGAAGAAGAACGCGGCATCAGGAGTGGAGGAAGATTCATTAACAGCCTGAGATATGCAGATGCCAAAAGTGAAGATGAATTGAAGCACTTAATAATGAAAGTCAAAGACTATAGTCTTCAATATGGATTACACCTGAACATAAAGAAAACGAAAATCCTCACAACTGGGCCAGTAAACATCATGATAAATGGTGAAGAAATTGAAGTTGTCAAGGATTCCATTCTACAATCATGTATATGGAAGCAGCAGTCAAGACAGGGGTGGATTAACCAGTAAGCAAAGTATGCACAGGCTTAATTGTATTTACTTACTAATCTGTAGTGAACCGTTTCACATGGGTTTCACCACATCTTTGAAAAATAGGTGAAACTGTGCACTACAGATTAGTAAGTAAACACAAGTAAGCCAGCGTGTACCTTGCTTATTGGGTAATCTGTCCCTGAATCAAGAAATTAAATGACATACTGCATTGGGAAAATCAGCTGCAAAAGACCTCTTTGAAGTGTTACAAAGCAAAGAAGGTGAGCCTACCCAAAGTCATGGCATTTTCAATAGCCTCATATGCATGAGAAAGCTGGACAATGAAAAAGGAAGACAGAAGAATTGATGCCTTCGAATTGTGCTGTTGACTAAGCATATTGAATGTATTATGGACTGCCAGAGAATGAACAAATCAGTTTGGAGGAAGTACAGCCAGAATGCTCCTTAGAAGTGAAGATGGTGAGACTTTATCTTGCTTAGTTTCGACATGTCATCAGGAGGGACCAATTGCTGGAAAAGACCATCATGCTTGGTAAAGTAAAAGGTCAACAAAAAAGAGGGAGACACTCAATGAGACAGAATTGACACAGTGGCTGCAACAATGGGCTTAAACACATGAACAATTGTGAGGATGATGCAGGACTGGGCAACGTTTCATTCTGTTGTTACACATAAGGTCACTATGAGTTGGAACCGACTTGACCACAACTAACAATACATGTCCACAGTGAGAACAAGAATATAATTTGGATATAATCTATAGATATCTACAAAATGTATTTTCTAGGAAAATGACATTTTCAGGTTTACATTATGACTATTTTTCGGGATCACAGATCTTGAATTTTTCCACTCTATTTTATTCAGACAGTACCTCAAAACAAGGAGGAATTACCAAGAAAAGAAAATACTGACCAAAAAAAAACTGCAATAACTTACTGAAAATCCCCTCAAAATAAAGGCAGTTTAAAACTCTTGGCTCATGGAGGGTTGAATTTATAAGGAATGATTAAGTCTGAGGAATAATTAAAATATTCAGTAAGTTATAACAGCTTAATTGTTTCTTATGCTATGAATTAGAAAGGACATCCAAACGACCATACATTGTTGATATATATACTTCTTTTGTCACATAAATTTATGTGACATCTCTCCCCACCCCTGGGGCATGGGAGCAAGAGGAAATGAATGGTTCTTGAGAAAGTTGGCCTTTTTCTCCTCAAGGGAAGGAAAGATGTCCATACCGGGTTTCATGACTCAAGCCTTGGCATCACAGTAAGCTCAATCATAGTAGCAACTCCTAATTACCTATGGTTGGAATAGAATAGAAGCTTGAGTTGTCACAAAAAGGATAAACAATAAGCATCCTCTGTGTGTCTCTTATTTCATTATGTCATACAACTAATAAGTGGGTAGAACAAGTTTCATGTCAAAATGACATGGAGTTAACCCTCAATCAACAATGAGTAAAGTATAAATATTTGTCAATATCATATTTCCTTGGGTCTCTTTTTCATGAGAAGCTATTCTTCAAGACCTTACAATTTTATATCTACTAGTAGTCTCCAACATATGAATAGGTCATTTGTTTGAATTTTAGAAAATATTTTTCACTGCAGAAGCAATGTGATATATGTTAATTCAATTCCTAGGCTAACTCACTGAAGCCTATAATCTAAATAAAACCAAACAATGCCTTCAGTACCACCATGTAGCAGTATTTTCATCAGCCAGAGTTTCAACTTGAACCACCAGGAACACAACTTGACAGGAGGACAGAGTCTTCCCTAATTCCAAAGCAACAGTAATGTCTGTTAAAACCTAGGGGGTAGGGCAGTAGTAAGGCCTGGGAATGAAGGGACTGTGGAACTACAGGGGCTGAACTTCATGGCTAGGTAGTCAGTGGGAACCCCATCTCAGGGCCAGCCCCACTTTCCAACCAACCTCTAACTATCAACATTATCACGTCTAAAATATGATAATAATAGCATTTACTGAGCACCTAAAATTATATAATCCCTACTCTCTACATAAATTTTGGGAGTGCTCTTGACCTCATTCTGCAATTAAGAAAACTGGGTTCCACCAAAAGCTAAGTTTCCTGAACACAACCAAACACTTTGAGGGACAGAGTAGCAGGGGCAAGCGTCTGGGGACCATGCTTTCAGGGGACATCTAGGTCAATTGGCATAACAAAGCTTATTAAGAAAATGTTCTGCATCCCACTTTGGTGAGTGGTGTCTGGGGTCTTAAAAGCTAGCGAGTGGCCATCTAAGATGCATCAATTGGTCCCAACCTGGAACATAGGAGAATGAAGAACACCAAAGACACAAGGAAAGTATTAGCCCAAGAGACAAAAGGGCCACATAAACCAGAGACTCCACCAGCCTGAGAACAGAACTAGATGGTGCCTGGCTACCACCAATGACTGCCCTGACAGGGAACACAACAGAGTCCCTGATGGAGCAGGTGAAAAGTGGGGTGCAGAACTCAGTTTCACGTAAAAAGACCAGACTTAATGGTCTGACTGAGACTAGAGGAACGCCAGAAGACATGGTCCCCAGACTCTCTGTTAACCCAGAACTAAAACCATTTCCAAAGCCAACTCTTTAGACAACGATTAGACTGGATATAAAACAGAATAACGCTTGTGAAGGGTGTGCTTCTTAGTTCAAGTAGATACACAATACTAAATGGGCAGCTCCTGTCCGGAGGTGGGATGTGAAGGCATAAAAGGATAGGAGCTGGTTGACTGGACATGGGAAATCAGAGGTAGAAAGGAAGACTGTGCTATCACATTATAGGGATTGCAACTAGGGTCACATAATAATATGGGTATAAATTTGTGAGTGAGAAATTAACTTGAGTTGTAAACTTTTACCTAACGCACAATTAAAAAAAAAACAAAAACTGAGTTTCAGAGTGTTAGAGGGTATGCCTCATGTTACATAGTTAAGTGATGAGCAAAAATTCAAATCTGAATCTAGATATTTCTGACTAGTTCCAAAGACTGAGTGCTTCCCATCAAATCAATAAATAATCGAAAGGATTAAATAAAACACAATTATAGTGTATAGCCCAAATTCTGGCATATGTAGCTCAAATTCTAGCATATGAAAGCTACTCAGTGAATGTTTCCCTTTGTTTTCTTCTCTTGGGGATTGTGGGGCTTGATTCACGCTCTGCGGGTACCAGTGGTTTCTTCCCAACAAAAGCTTCTTCTCTTCCTGGACTCTTCACTACCCTCATGCCCTGATGTACTTGAACCTTTTAGTTTTTCTAAGTGATTTTCCCTCTGCTAGTTAACACAGTGAAATAAGTTACAAAAATATTTTCTCCTATATCCTTTCATTGCCTTTTTTTTTTTTTCCTTTTCACCAAGACCCTCTAGGATGGGAGATTTTATCCTTTTCTTGGGTTACATGTCCTTTTGAGAATCTGATGAAAGCTATGGACTTTCTCCCCAGAAAAATGCACTTAGGGACATATACTCATACTTTGTACATAATTCCACATATCCATGGACCTTGTGGACCCCAACAGTTTTAAGGCATTCATCTTAAGTCACTGTATCACAAAGAAGAAGGGTATATTTAGATTCTTTTACTCTAAAGATAAATC
This sequence comes from Dugong dugon, assembly GCA_030035585.1. Lineage (NCBI taxonomy): Eukaryota > Metazoa > Chordata > Mammalia > Sirenia > Dugongidae > Dugong > Dugong dugon. The sequence continues at coordinate 159,209,110 of CM057464.1, forward strand.
TATTCACCTTTTAGAGGCACACCCAAGCTATCCTGGGGGATGCATCACCAGCATGGTGAAAGGATGGGGTTTGGGGATGGGGAGAATAGGGCCTGCACACAGGGCAGCAAATGCAACTGAGGACCCTGGGAACAGGGGACCACCCTGCTGTAAAGCAGGGAGAAGGGAAGGAGGAACAGAATTTATGTACTCTTCTTTCCCACTGACTTTGGTCAATATTATTACAGACATTGGCTCTAGAATGAGATGAAAACCAGAAGACTCCATATGTCTCAGGGTGTTCACATGTATCTGTATCTAGATGAACATGCTGATCTGTGCAGAGGTAATGGACTGAGGATGTTTGGAGGGTGGGGAGGAAAGAAAGGCAGAATCCCTGACATCAGCTAAGCAGGAACAGATTAGTGATGGAGGAGATGCAAAACTGTGTAAGCAGAGAGATCCCATGAGCCATCTGGTCACCTGGCTTGGTGGGGGATGCATCTATGGGGTAACGTATATATAAAGAGTATAGCAACAGAAGGCCTTTTGAAATCCTGAGCTGTTTACATACAAATACGCATGTGTGTGCATTGCATCTGAGTATATGTATGTGCTAGAATTTAACCTCTATTTTGACCACAGACTCCAGTTTATTACAAATATTAACAAAAAAAAATCCAAATAAAGAAAGAGAAGGGATGCTTGAAACCATCTAGAATTAAAAAACATATAAACCAAACCAGTTGCCGTTTGAGTCAATTCTGACTCATGACAATCCCATGTGTATCAGAGTAGAACTGTGCTCTACAGAGTTTTCAATGGCTGATTTTTCAGAAGTAGATCACCAGGACTTTCTTTCAATGCACCTGTGGGCAGACTGAATCACCTACTTTTTAGCTAGCAGCAGGCATGGCAACTTTTTATACCATCCAGGTACTCCAGAATATTAAAGGCGGCATTTTAATCAGTTTAGAAAAGATTTATTTTGCAGCTTCTCAAGTGTACATGTTACTCTTTCCAGTCATTTATTTACACAGCCAGCTAAAGAACCTCACTAAGTTGGCGTAATAAAGTAGGATGGAATTTCTGAATTACCTTCTCCTGGGTGAGAAACGTAAAACACAAACCTGCCAATAAGTACATGTTTTAAAACATAACATATGTAAACACACTCATAAATATATTGAGAAAAAAATATATAATGCACACTTGCTTATAAACCTGAAATACCTTCCCACCAGTATTCCACGTGCCTTACAATCACAGGGATGCACCTCGATCAGTGGACATCGGCAGCTGTGGCAGAATGTTACAATACTGCCTCGATGAATCACGCTGCCGTGTCCAGGCCCCTTGGCAATCTGACTTTGCCACTACTCGCACTAGGAGGTGGGGTCTATTTCCCTACCCCTTCAATCTGAGTTGGCCTTGCGACATGATTTGACCAACAGAATATGGCAGAAGTGACTTTGTGGAACTTCCAGGCCAGGCCTCAAGAGACTTCTGCTTTCGCTCTCCTGGAATACTTCTACAAAATATATTGCTAGTTACTCAGGGATCCAAAGCTATCTCCTAAAATAGGGCTGCACTTTTAGAGAATAATAACAGCAGCTAATAGATAATAAATGCTTGCTGTGTGAAGGGAACTGTGTTAAAACTTGTAGTGGACATCGTATTTATCTCCCCAACATCCATTTTAGCCCCCCTCTTCCCCCAGATGTATAGCACCCTAGAGTTGTGATGTGATCCTCCCTCTCTAGGTCCTAGTCTGGGCTGTCTGGCCTAAAACTCCCATTCTCCTTGCCACTGTAATGTTTTTAGGTGCAGTTAATGCATGTAGAAGGAGCCCTGGTGGCACAACGGTTAAGCGCTTAGCTGCTAACCAAAAGGTTGGCATTTCAAACCCACCCAGTGGCTCTGCAGGAGAAAGACCTGGCAACCTGTAGCCGTAAAGATTATAGCCTAGAAAACACTATGGGGCAGTTCTGCTTCATCACATGGATCACCGTGAGTTGAAATCAACTCCACAGTAAACAACAACGCACATAAGAGTACTATAAAAATCGATAACAACACTCCCACGTGTAAATATCAGAAAACACAACTTAGCTGACCGGCATAAATGCTTAGTGATGGACTACTACTAGGCAAAACGTTGGGGATTGGAACCTACCCAGAGATGCCTTGCAGGACAGGGCTGCAGATTTGCTTCCGAAAGGTCACAGTCTTGAAAACTCTATGGAGCAGTTCTACTCTGCACACATGGGGTCCCCATGAGTTGCAACTGACTTGACAGCAAATGACAACAACATAGGCATTCATAACCGACAGGCACAGAAGTAAAAAAGGCTTCAGTTTGATATGGAAATTTGGCAAGATATCAGGCTCCATTCTTCTGTGGTTTTCGTGCTCTGGATTCCTCCTTGGGCCAGCTTTGTCCTTAGGCTGGCCCTTTTTTTTTTTTCATTGTTGCCGGTGAGTCTATTCCGACTCATGGTGACCCCATGTGTGCAGAGCAGAACTGCTGCATAGAGTTTTCAAGGTTCTGACCTCTCAGAAGCAGATCATCAAGCCTGTCTTCCGAGGTGCCTCTGGGTAGGTTCGAACTGTAGGCTGGCCTTTCTTATGGCAGGCTTCAGGTTGGCCAGTGACCCTAAGGCTCCATATGTCCTTTATCTCCAAGAAAAAAGCCAGTCCACGAACCTCAGAGGTTATGTAACTTAGCTGAAGTTTTATAGTCTTATAGTAATAGCTCCAGAAGTGAATCCAGTTCTCTCATTCTACAGCTGATGCCCTTAATCATTATACTCAACATCTAGTTTTTAATATAGAGAAGGATCAAAGGCAGGGTCCACAAACCTTTTCTGGAAAGGGCCAGATAGTATATATTTTAGGCTTTTCAGACCACAGGACTCTCTGTGGCATTTTGTTTGTTTGTTTTTGCTTTTACAGCCCTTTTAAAATGTAAAAGAAAATTCTTAGCTCTTGGCAGTATAAAACTAGGTCAAAGGTTAGATTTGGCTGCAGGTTGTCGTTGGCTAACTTCTGATGGATCACTGAGATTTCTTCTTCGAAGAACTCAGAGCAGCCACAAGTTTCTTTTGATTCAGCAAATAAACTCTACGACCTTTATGGTAAAACAGAATCAAGGGCCGCCATTAAGATTTAGAGAGAGAGAAAAATGGTGAGGGGAGCAAGGTCAGGGCAGCTCAGGCCTACCAACCCCTATGGGTTCCTCCAGTTTTGGGGAAGAGAACTTGCTCTTCTACCTTCAGGGGAAAAAATGTGTGAAAGTGTTTACCTACAAGGATTGTTCTGAGTAGTAAAGTGTAAAATAACCTTGATGTCATTCTGTTATGCTACAGAATTTAAAAACACATCCACCTTCAGGGACATTTTGTGTTTTTTTTTTCTTGTTTGTTTGTTTGTTTTGTTTTTTAATGGAGGGATGGGAGTGGCAGAAAAAGGATAGCTTCGTTTGTGCTGAACTGAGTTTTCAGGGCCTGCAGGACAACCAGTTCTAGCAAATGATTAAACATGTGAGGCTGAAGCTCAAAAGATAAGACAAGATATTCAAGGACTATGAGAAGTTAGAGGGTTGACATGTTGTGGGGCTGTTAACCAGTGTCATAAAACAATATGTGTACTACTGTTTCATGAGAAACTATTTGTTCTGTAAGCCTTCACCTGAAGTACAATTTAAAAAAAAGATATTCAAAGACTAAAGAATCTTCCAAAGAGAGGCTCAGATTTTCTTGTATCCTAAAGCCAAACTATGAGTCTGGAGGCATAGGATGACTACGTTAACAGTCTTTTTTCCCAAGAACTCTGACCAGGATCTTGTTAGCTGGGAGCTCAGTAGAAGGAAGAGCATAGATGCAGCTTAAAGACACAAGTACTGGAAATAATGAAAAGGAAAAGTGAAAAAAAAACATGGAAACCTATAAAAACCTACAAAATGATCAAGAGTAATGTTTAAGAATGTGGGCAGACCTGGATACTAGTCCAGACTCTACCACTTCTGAGCTGTGTGATCCTGGACGAGTTACTTAACCTCTCTGAGTCTCAATTTAGTCATCTGTAAAGGGGATTTTTACACTATCCAGTTCACTATCCATCATAGGCTTATTGAGAGGATTAAGATAAAAATGTTGTATACAAAGTGCCTGGCACACAGCAAGTGCTGAATACAGTTTAGCAATTATTATTAAACAATTATTTTGGTAAAAGTTCCAAGTTTCACAGGTTTTATTAGCATTCCAGGAGAGAAAACTGTTGTTCACAACCACCTACATTGTTTCTCTGAATGGGATTTTCCTTCTCAATTCTTTCTTTATGGAACGTATTGCTAACATTTGACTTATTAAAATTAACCCTTAACATTTAAGTGCCTTTGTACACAAAAGGAAAGATCTGTCTAGCTGTTGCCTAGAGTTGCCTCAAGATTTAGTAAAAATTCTTTCATTGATCTTGAATTACTTTGGAACTAATTCTAAATAAATTATTTCCATTTTTTATAGTAGTGTCTGCGATACCACCCTCCTTTAAAAATAAGAATGCTGAAGTTGCAAAGTGCTGTACTAATGGTTATATTACTAAGTGCATTGACCTTTCAGAAATACTTGAACAGGAAGAAGCAAACTTCTAATTAAGATTTTTGAAAAGCAAATTTTTCAATATCTGCTTTTATTTATTAGTAATCAATTATACACTCCAGTCTTAAATACTTCTCTAAATTTTTAAGTATAAGTTTATCAAAAGGAGGAGGAAAATACAGAAAAGAATTTCAAATATTCACGGAATCGAGATTTCATGGAGCCACGGAGGCTGGATGAACTATTGCCCTAAGATAATTTTTAAATCTTAAATCAAAAATATACCCTGAAGTCTTCTTAAAACTAAACAATAGTTCAGCTTGACTAGTAAAGAATATCTACCTTGAGTATTACGCTCTTTTAAGATCTATCTATAGGGTATCAAACTGACAACAGCAACTGGAAAGATTAGATAGGAACTTTAGGGGGCAGTGAGTTTATGTTAATGGAGGAGAACAACTCAGAAACGAAGGGTGAGAATGGTTGCACAACTTGAAAATAGTAATCAGTGTCACTTGATTTGTACATGTAGAAACTTGACTTGGTGTATGTTTTTGCTGTGTATATTCTCAACAACAACAACAAAAATAAATTATTTTTTTAAATAAAGTATAAATTTCTCTTTTAGTAAGCAGAATGAAATGTTTTCTGGCACTCCCAGATAAACATAAACTTAAGAATATTTTGTGAAAATCTTAGGAGCATAACCACTGGCAGATTTTAAATAGTAGCAGAATGTCTACTTTCCGAATTATTGGGACGATGCACAGGAAAAAAAAAACTGGAATAAAAGACATCCAAACGTCAAAAGCAGTTTTCTCAGAATGATGTGATTATTATAATAAATATTTTGTATATTATAAACTTTCTAAAAATAATCACGTTACTTTTATACTGACAAAAGAAAAATAAAATATTTCCAGAGTGGTACTGATAAACTAAAAAAAAATCTTTCCTTATTCTTTTGTATGTTGAAATGGTTTACTATATCTGACATTTATTTATTTTTAAGTTACACTAAGTTAGTGCCAGAGGAGCAGAATGGTGACCAGTCACTGTGAGATTTTGAGAAATCTAATCCCCTCTGAAGAAGCCCTGGTGGTGCAGCAGTTAAGCGTGTGGCTGCCAACCAAAAGGTAGGCAGTCGGAACCCACCAGCTGCTTGCTGGAGAAAGATACAGCAGTATGCTTCCGTAAAGCTTACAGCCTTGGAAACCCTATGGGGCAGTTCTACTTTGTCCTATAGGGCTGCTAGGAGTCAGAATCAACTCTATAGCAATGGGTTTAGTTTCTGGTTAATGCCCTCTAAGCCTCAGTTACCTCACTGTAAAACATGAAGGATATGAATTAGACGAGCTCCTTTCCCTTCCAGTTCTTATATTCTGTCAGAGGGAGGAGAACAAACAGGTAGGTTCTGAATGCTGGTCCACCATTTACCAGCTGGGCTATTTTTGGCTAGTTAACTTCAACTCATGGTAAAGAATTCTAACGTGTAAAATGGGGTTAAATCTCTCCTTAAAAAGGTGGTTGTGAGAATTAAAGGAGAACAAAAAGAAAAGTGTCCCTCAGGGCTTCTCACACGGCAAATGCTCCATTCATGGCAGTGGTTCTTATTTAACCTAGTATTATAAAGCTAAAAAAGGCAAAGTTTTCAGATCCTCCTTTCCATTCCTGTCTCTTTAATCTTATTTATCATTTATTTTACCCCAGTTATTTATCCAACTTCTATGTCAAGTCTTTTGTTATACACATGTGAAACAAGTTGCAGAACAATCAGACCACAGCATGACTTAACTTCCATTGCACTTATACATCCAGAATACAGAAAATTAATAGATCCACCATGACTTGTTCACATGCAGCTCTCAGATATGGATACAGTAGGAACAGTTAAGTTCCCACTGCAGGTTCTCCTTTCTCCTCTGCTCACTGGGACATCAGAATGAGGGAAGGACCAGAGTCTGGGAATGAGGCTGCAGAAGAAGGAAAGATCCCCCATGTGAATTCAGAGGCCAGAGGCAGCTATGTCTTCACGTACCAGTCTGGCAGACATTGAATAATACCTGTCTTCAGCTTTCATAGCAGGAACTAGAAAATGCTGAGAAGCCGTTTTGTACATTTCTAACCAGCAGCCAAGTTAGGTTTATAGATTATTATGTTCAGGGTCCAAGTGTGAGTTAAAGAGAAATTCAGCTATATCGGGGGTGGTCAGAGAATCTACCAGAAGCCATTTTTTAAAATATAACACATCCATTTGTAACAGAACAGCTCACAGCTTTGGTACCATTTGGTGGCAAATGAAAATTTTCCTACATAGTGCTTTGCACGCATACACACACACGCATGTGCACACACACAGACACACATACACTGTGGAATTTCTTAAAATGGTGTTCTGTGTGCAGTACACACATACAGGTGACACAAAATTATTCTCTGGTCAAATAAGTATACTACCTTCTTTTCTTGGTGATTCATAATGGTATATTAAATGCCCTTACCAGTTTGGTAATAAAGAAATGTCTGTTTTACCTGGTATCTCCCAAAGTGATCTGAATTAGAAGACACTCTTTTGTTGCAAATCCATTAACATCCTGTAGAAGGAGTGATCTGTAGAACACCAGTTTGAGAAACAAGACTTTACAGCATAGGTTGGGGAGCAGTGCATGGCAGCACAGCAGCACGGAAGGCACCAGTGCGAGAGAACTTGTTTGTGGGACCATCAGACACCCCCAGAGAAAGTCTCAAATTGTGGGAGGGACACTGGAGGTTCCTGAATCAGTGGGTTAGGGTAACGATCAAGGTACTTTTAAATTATAAGTATAGTAATAATTATATTTATTTTCATATGATTATGCTAAGTAGAGCTCTCTTCTCAAGAATTCAGTATATACCTTTATAATTGATATAGACGGAGCAAAGAACATTTTTTTTTTCTAGGAAAGTAATGCAACCATACAAGGTATCCGCCACTAGTCTGTCAGTTTGTCATACTGTGGTGGCTTGCATGTTGCTGTGAGGCTGCAAGCTATGCCACCGATATTTCAAATATCAGTAGGGTCACCCATGGTGGACAGGTTTCAGCAGAGCTTCCAGACTAAGATAGACTAGTAAGAAAGGACCTGGCCAGTGAACTCCCTTATGAATAGCAGAACATTGATACAGCATCAGAAGATGAGCCCCTCAGGTTGGACGGCACTCAAAAGACGACTGAGGAACAGCTGCCTCCTCAAAGTAGTCGACCTTAATGACGTGGATATAGTCAAGCTTTCGGGGCCTTCATCTGCTGATGTGGCAAAACTCAAAATGAGAAGAAACATCTGCAAACATTGATAAATAATCAGAATGTGGAATATACAAAGTATGAATCTAGGAAAATTGGAAGTTGTCAATAATGAAATGGAACACTTCAAGATAGATATCCTAGGCATTAGTGAACTGAAATGGATTGGTGTTGGTCATTTTGAATCAGACAATCACAGGTCTACCATGCCAGGAATGAAAAATCGAAAAGGAATGGTGTCACATTCATAGTCAAAAAGAGCATTTCAAGATCTATCCTGAAGTATCACACTGTAATAGGATAATAGCCATATGCCTACAGGGAAGACCAGTTAATACTGTTACTCAAATTTATGCACCAACCACTAATGCCAAAGATGAGGAAATCGAAGATTTTTACCAACGTCTGCACTCTTAAATTGATCAAACATGCAATCAAGATGCATTGAAAATTACTGGTGATTGGAACATGTAAGTTGGAAACAAAGGACTAGTAGTTGAAAAAAGCTGGCCTTGGTGATAGAAATGACACCGGAGATCATATGATAGAATTTTGCAAGACCAACTTCTTCATCGCAAACACCTTTATTCAACAACATAAACGGTGACAATACATGTGGACCTCACCCAGTGGAATACACAGGAATCAAATTGACTACATCCACGTAAAGAGACGATAGAAAAGCTCAATATCATCAGTCAGGACAAGGCCAGAGGACGTGACTACAGAACAGACCATCAATCGCTCATATGCAAGTTCAAATTGAAGTTGAAGAAAATTAAAACACAAGCATCAAAGCATGACCTTGAGTATATCCCACCTTAATTTAGAGATCACCTCAAGAATAGATTTGATGTATTAAACACAAATGACCGAAGACCAGATGAGTTGTGGGTGACATCAAAGACATTATACATGAAGAAAGCAACCGTCTTTAAAAAAACAGAAAGAAAGAAAAGACCAAAATGGATATCAGAAGAGACTCTGAAACTTGTTCTTGAATGTAGAGCAGCTAAAGCGAACACAAGTAATGATGAAGTAAAAGAGCTGAACAAATTTTCAAAGGGCAGCTTGAAAAGACAAAGTATCATAATGAAATGTGCAAAGACCTGGAGTTAGAAAACCAAAAGGAAAGAACACACTCGGAATTTCTCAAACTCAAAGAACTGAAGAGAAAATTCAAGCCTCGAGTTGCAATACTGAAGGATCAAAGACTACAGCTTTAAGTATGGATTACACCTCAACGTAAAGAAAACAAAAATTCTCACAACTGGACCAATAAGCAACATCATGATAAACATTGAAGTTGTCAAGGATTTCATTTTATTTGGATCCACAATCAATACTCAAGGAAGCAGCAGTCTAGAAATCAAGTAACATTATTGCACTGGGCAAATCTGCTGCAAACGACCTCTTTAAAGTGTTGAAAAGCAAAGATGTCACTTTGAGGACTAAGGTTCGCCTGACCCAAGCCATGGTATTTTCGATCGCCTCATATCCATGTGAAAGCTAGACAATGAATAAGGACGACTGAAGAAGAACTGACACCTTTTACTCATGGTGTTGGCAAAGAATACTGAATATACTACAGACGCCAGAAGAACGAACAAATCTGTCTCAGAAGAAATACAGCCAGGATGCTCCTTAGAAGCAAGGACAGCGATACATCGTCTCATGTACTTTGGACATGTTATCAGAAGAGACCAGTCACTGGAGAAGGACATCATGTTTGGTAAAGTAGAGGGTAAGTGAAAAAGAGGAAGATCCTTAATGAGATGGACTGACACAGTGGCTGCAACAATGGAGTCAAACATAGCAATGATTGTGAGGATGGCGCAGGAATGGGCAGTGTTTCATTCTACTGTACATGGGGTCTCTATGAGTTGCAATTGACTCAGTGGTGCCTAACAACGACAACATACGACGTACCATGATATGTGGCTCAGCTGAAAGCCTAATTGAGGTCTCCAGATCAGCAGTCTACAAGTCTAAGCTTCCTCTTGTTACTAAAATAGCCTCCACAATAATAAAAGAAAACACAGTCATGTAGTGCTAACTCCCCACCTTTTAATTATTCATGTTAATGCCCTGCATTTGTAGAGTTTATACTTTATGAATGCTAATCAGGCTAAAGGATTACATGAATAATGGAAACCCACAAATAATTACCAAATCTGATTTTAAGCAATGCTTTCAACACATGCTCGCCCCAGAAATCTTCCCCAAATGCTGCTTTTCCCCCCTCCCTCCATGTACATTCTCTATCCTGAAAAAAACTTCAGTGCAATTACTTTATCAAGAAGACATACTTAACTTTCATATACTTTCTGTTTTCTCTACCAACATAATAGCTGGGATGCTGAATGACCAAAAGGAAGACACAGTAAGAAAGAAAAAGCAAAAGGTTCAGGCCCATAAACTGGATGCACTGTTGGAAAAGGGGACTCTGAAGCCTGGCTCCAATGCCAAGACAGGGTGTCGGTGGAGATGATAACTGCACTCCCTTTGGAGCTGCACTGTGGTGGGGCCATCTGTTTTTTTCCCCCCAGTGACTCAGCATATCTGCCAAAAACAACGAGCTTTAAGCCAGATTATTAATGCAGCAGTTTTCCTTGTCCTCCTCGAGGAACACACCACCTAAACAATGCTGTTTTTTCCACTATTTAAAAACAAAACAAAAAACCTATATTAGCCAGTGTCCAATTTTACTAATTACAACCAACTAGCAATTTACACTCATCCAACTGGCAAAAATCAAAACATCTTAGTATACTAAGTGTAAGTGAGGATATGGGAAAATGGGGACCCTCATAGACTGCAGGTGGGAGTATGCTGACACGATTATCTTGGAGAGCAATTTAGCATGTGAAAATGCACATACCACTTCTGGTATATGCACCAAAGGAATATCCTATAAAAGGTTATTACAGCAAAATTTGTAGCAGTAACATGGCAAAAAACAAACAAAACTGTAATCAACTTCTTCATTCATCCATTCAACCCAAAACCAAATCCGTTGCCGTCGAGTTAATTCCAACTCACAGCAACACCATAGGACACGGTAGAACTGCCTCATAAGGTTTCCAAAGAGCGCATGGTGGATTTGAACTGCCAACCTTTTGGGTAGCAGCTGTAGCTCTTAACCACTACAACAGCAGGGTTTCCATTCATCAGTTGGGGAATGGTAAATAAATTGTGCGAAAGTCACATTACAGAACTCTAGGTGGTAGTTAAAATAAGTACCTATATCTTATTATCATCATCCAAGGTGATAACACCTTGGATAGGTATTTTAAAATTAAATGTGGAGGGAGGGAAAATACAAAGTTGCAAACTGATACATTAATATGACATAATTTAAATAAATTTTAAAACACAAATGATATTAAAGATATACAGTCATGCGCCCCACAATGTCTGTTCAGGCAACATCCGACTGCATGTACACCCGTGGTCACATAAGGTTATAACAGAGTTCAGAAATCCCAATCGAGATGTAGTAGACGTACGCAGACATAGCGAACACAACAGCTTCCTGCATGCAACATGTGTATTTCATGTCTCTTGTTTACAAAGTGGTTGCGCTGCCAGGTGTATAATGGTATATAATACATACATAATACATATCTTGATAGTCATAATAAACACCTACGTTACTGGCTTATGGATGTACTGTACTGTGCTTTCTATTGTTATTTTAATGTGAACTTTCCCTACTTACAAATAAAAAGTTTACCACATAACAGTGTATGCTTCAACTCGTAGGCAGCGGCATCCAATCTCACGTATTGCAAGTCTCTTGAATGTTGTAGTGTTTATCTCTCTGTTTAATTTTCTTCCAAAAATAGTACCACAAAGTGCATCATTGCTCCCAAATGCAGCAAAACCAGTGCTACTGATAGCAGCAGCAGGAAGCAAAGGAGAAGCATCAATTTGGAAGTGAAACAAAAGGTTATTAAACAACACACACAAAGGTAGAAGATCAGTGAATGCTGCTGTTGGTGATCGAGGTATGTTCACACAACATCCAAATCACATAATGTCCTATTTCACAGAACGTACTGTGGATGTTAAGTGAAGCATGACTATATACATGTAGCAAAAGTGCAGACTGGAAGGGTACACACTATCGCATGACAATAGTTGTTCCTGGAAAGGGGAATGGGTAAGGAAGAGAGGGATGGAAAGGGACGAGATGGTGAAATATAGAGGAAATATGACATCAGCCATAATGTTTTATTTATATTATATTTTCCATAAATATTATCTTAAGATGAAATAAATATTTTTAAATGGTCTGGGTTCTGGGTATATGGTGATGCTCGTGTTTTCTATGTATTTTCTTAAACTAGTATTTTTCAAAACATTATAAATTATAACCCTCTTTTTAAGGTCAAAATAAATGATAAAATAGTAGACTGAGAAAGTTACATAATCTTACAACAACATATACGGTGAAAATGAGTTGCGTTAGACTACTAGTCAAAAGCTTGGTGGTTCAAATCCACACAGAGGCACCTTGGAAGACAGTCCTGGCGATCTGCTTCCAAAAGGTCACAGCCTTGGAAACCCTATGGAGCAGTTCTACTCTGTATACATACATGGGGTCACCATAAGTCAGAATTGACTCGATGGCAACTAAAAACAACAGCAAGGCATAAAGTAGTATCTTACTCAATACTGTCCTAAGAATACAATTATACAATTTCAAACACACTTTAGTGTCATATTGTGTGACTGATGTAAAAGTGCTGTTTGGCTCACAATGCTGCTATAACATAACTGTCAAGGATACTGAGTCCCAATAAAAGCATTTGTTATAGTTATCTGGAGCCCTGGTGGTACAGTAGTTAAGAACTATGGCAAACTACAGCTGCTAACCAAAAGGCCGGCAGTTACAATCCCAGCCGCTCCTTGGAAACCCTATGGGACAGTTCTACTCTGTCCTGTGGGGTCGCTATGAGTTGGAATCAACTCGAAGGCAATGGGTTATTTTTTATAGTTATCTAGTCATTAGGCATCTGAGATTATTTTCAAGTTATAAAAAGTCAAAAATTAGAAAAAAAATCTTTAATTACCCTTTAAAATTAAATGTGATAATTCACAGATATGATTTATAACTGGTATGCAGGTTAAAAACAAAAGCAGTTTTTAAAAGTAATACATGTCCCCACCACATTATTTCTACTGTTGGAAACACTCATTAGGATATGGCCTGTGAACTACACGTTAGCTTAATTTTTTTTTCCTTCATAAAACTTTTTATGGATATGCTGATACAATAAAACTAAGGTGATTTTAATAAATATTTTAATGAAATACTATTTTAATAATGTATCTAAGCCTTGAAAAATTTCTGTGTTCTTTGTGTAACCAATAAAATGAAACGACAGAACATCTTTGTCTAGTTATTTAACGTTTAAAAAAAATTCTTAGGGGAAATTGTCAATTTAATGTTTTTCCAGTAATTGCCCCCCTTTCACAGAAAACCTCAGTTCAATAAGTCTTGCCACTAATATAACATGTCACAGGTAAGTATATCTAGACATCAAACTGGGAGAACTGAATATATCTGAAGCTACTGTGGTAATGAAAGAAAATCTGGAGGGTGCTCGGCTACCACTACCAACCATTCTGATCAGGGTCACAATTGACGGATCCTTATAGAACGGGAGACCAATGTGGAACAGAACCCAAATTCTTAAAAAGTCCAGACTTACTGTACTGGTTGAGACTAGAAGACTCCCCGAGACTATCACCCTGATGTACACTTTAAACCTTAAACCAAAATTATCCCTTGTGGTCACCTTTTAGCTAAGTAACAGATTGGTTCATAAAATAAAGAGCATCACCTGTGAATAATGAGTTCCTTTATAAAATCATCTACAGGAGACCAAATGGTCAAAAATTACTCTAAAGCGAAGAGGAGAAGGTAAGGCGGCAGGGAAAACAAGAGTCCCGGAAATGGTATCACCAGAACGGAATGAAATGAGGATGATGACACATTGTGAAAAATGCAACCAATATTACTGAATAATTTGTGTAGAAATTGTTAAATAGGATTCTAATTTGCTGTGTAAACTTTCAACTTAAAAATATTATTTTAATTAAAAAAGAAAACCTGTAATAAGTTAACCTCTACCTAACTAAGCATATGCATAATCATTACTGTGGACAGTGTCAGGCATCAGTGAAGAACAGTTCACTAAATTACTGGAATTAATAATTCTTCACACAAATTGCATTTGAGGGCCACCTGTAGGGAGGGAAAAGAAATGTGGCGAGAGAAGAGCATCGGTGTGAGTTCTTAGAGAACTTTTGGATCAAACAACTGTGAGGGCCCAGAATGTTTTAATGACTGTCTACAAATCTTGGGAAATTTCCTGCATTTTTTTATGAAATCAATAAAAGATTCTTTAGAAGGAGATGTCTGCCCTTCCCAGCCCCAGTGTTGACAGCAGACCCAGATAGCTACTAGAATGGAATTAGGTGCACACAGCATCGAATCTAGGCAGCTCAACAGCCTCCGTTTTATTAGAAGTGTCTCCTTTACTAAGGGGCAAGAAGAATATTGGAATAAATCTGCTTTCACCTCAGAAAAGCAATGGGGCTTGATAGGGCAAAGAGAGGAGTGGATTTAAAACGGGGCATTTAAAAGGCGGTATTCTGAGCTTAAATATCATTTAGAGTTAATCTAGATGGAAGACCTTATTAAGTGTTTGTATAGCCAGAGTTCAGCTCTGGTCCCTTTATACAAGAGAGAAGGAAGGACAGAATGGGGGATAGTAATTTGTCCAAGGCCAGCATTACTTTTTAAAATTTTCTCATAAACTAGGTACAGCTTTCTTTTAACTTGTTTCGAGTCTCTGAAATTTAGAAAGTCTTAGTAGAAATGCTGTTTTCTTAGAACTACTAAGATAAAGCCATTCTAACAAAGAAAACTTTCCAAATAATGTTAGCTACCACTTACATGTTAGTTTGAGCCCTGGGGGTGCAGTGGCTAAGCGATACGGCTGCGAACCAAAAGGCTGGCAGTTCAAATCCACCAGCTGCTCCTTGGAAACCCTATGGGACAGTTCTACTCTGTTCTCTAGGGTCACTATGGGTTGGAATAGACTCAAAGGCAACGGGTTTTATACGTTAGTTTACTAATGCCAGGCATGGTTATAGGCACTTTCTGTATATTGTTCCACTTAATGTTCAACAACCGTATGAGATATCCCTAATTTACACGAGGCAAGTGCAGCACAGAAATACTAAGTCCTTTGCCTAAAGCATACAGCTAGGAGGTAGTAGAAGCAGGTGGGGTTCACAGCCAGGTAACCTGGTGCCAGAGTCCAAGTTATTAATCACAATAACCTCCAAGAGACCATGATGACACTGGTCAGATGTGAACAGCCTCAGTTCAACATCTACTTAGACATCCATCCCCAATGTTAAATTTCATAGATTCCTAGGACATTAAAGCTGAACTTGCTCATTTTACCAGTAAGAAAATTTGTTTTTCACCAGAGACCACACTATCAAAGATCTATCATATCACTGAAAGTTCCTGAAGCATCACTGTGATTCTAAGAATATCTTCATCAGCATCAAGATAAGGAAAATAATTTATCTCAAAATCTGTTAACTTATCAGAGATCAAACACCCTGAATTTTAGCTCCAACACATTTGGCCACCCTAATTGTCCAAAGCTTTGTATTGATCCACTAGAGACCTGTTACGCCTGGGTCTTCAACTGACATCTCAGAAAAATACACTCAGGACCAGGAAGGACCACACGAGGGAAAACAGATTAACGCTTAATGCCACAGGCTCATCTGGGATAAACCATCCATCACAACCCAGGATGATTTTATTTATTTTCTGTTTTACTTTCATATTAAAACATCCATTTTAAATAAAGATGTAAAAAATATACATATGTTCGAAGAAAACTGAAATAGCCAAATAATCAGTCAAGAAATTCTCTATTACCTACAGTCACTAAAAGAGTCCTGGTGACACAATGGTTAAGCACTCAGCTGCTAACCAAAAGGTCAGCGGTTCAAACCCACCCAGTGGCTCTGTGGGGAAAGATCTGGCAATCTGCTTCCATAAAGATTATAGCCAAAACAAAAAAAACCACGGAGCAGTTCTACTCTGTCACATGGGGTGACTATGAGTTGGAATTGACTCGATGGCACCAAACAACAAGAACAACAGAGTCACTAAAGTTTATCTAATCTCAGAAGAAACCAGGTCTAGGACACCGAAACCTGGTCTAGGGTAGAGTTTAAATCACTGAGGATCTGTTCTTCTGATGGGGCCTCAAGCATTCAATTTGCTTTTATCTTCACCAAAAAATCATGTCGCTGGCCACATAGCTGCAATTATCTTTTGGGAGAAAGACACTCATGGTTTAGTTAACTCTAATGTCAGTGGCCAAAAGTCCTTTTAAATCTCACGCTCTTCTTCTTCAAAATCATATCAGATAAAATCAATAAATTACCCATTCTTCTCTTTCCTATCGTTGACTTTTAATTACACTCATACAAGCTATATATCTTCCCACTTATTTTCTCTCTGTATTCAAGATTGTAAATTATGACATAGAAGCTAGTTTAATACATCCTCACTATTCACAGCAAAGTGGCAGGAAATGTTAGCAATGCAGATGAGAACCCTAACTGACTGTTGTTGTTGTTAGTAGCCACCGAGTTAATCCTGACTCATCTCGACCGGAAATGTGCAGAGGTGAACAGTTCCATAGGGTTTTCAAGGCTGTGACCTTCTGGAAGCCGATTGCCAGGCCTGTCTTCCGAGGTGCCTCTAAGTGGGTTCAAACCACCAACCTTTCGGCTAGTAGTTGAATACTTAACCGTTTGCTCCATCCAGGAACTGGAAATGTTAGACGTTTAGAGAGAGGGAGAGTGGGTGAGACCCAACTGCAATATGAGTTGTCTGTAAGAACTGGCCAGCAGCAGTGTAAGGGCTCAGCTGATGGTGAAAGAACATGTGTGTGGAGCAGACCCAAGCACCTTGCCTTTAGGACTCTTCACAATAATAGTCAGCAGCTCTAAAAAAGAAATAAGAAGCTACCAGGGGATTCTTGGAGTCTGCCAGGAAGGCCTGGGCATCTTTGTGAGTACATTGTTGAAATGGTTACCCATGGGTTGCAGGCTTGTAAAAAGACAAGAAAGCTGGAAGAGGACTACCAAGTGTGAGAACACAGAGGGTTCAGGAGCCTGGGGGTTGTGCAGAGGATGAAGAGTTCAGAAGATGTGAGTCCGTGGTGTAGGTAGGAGGGTGATCTCACATTTCTGGAAATATCCAGCACATGGTCTAGTGTGGGGTAAGCACAAAATCAGTGTTTGCTGAATCTGAAGTCTGTGGCTGCCTGGGGAAATTTCGAGTTCATGATGGTGTAGGCAGAGTGATAACAAGCCCCAACACAGCTGGCTGACTAAAGTGAGTTGAAGAAAAGGCCACGCACCGTCAAAGCAGATGTCAGCATCACAGCAACTTGTGGCAATGAGTGAAGATGATTTTCAAATCACTTGGATCATTAGAAAATGTGATAAAGTTGGTTGATGATTGGAAGTGTTTGACAGAAGTGGACGGTCTGGAGTTCTACTCATAATTCATACTAATGCTAATGTAATAGTATTCTAAACTACTTGATGAGTAAGGAGAAACTATAGGATAATGAACAAAATCACGGAAGAATTAGAAACAAGATTTACTAGTGTAGTGTACCAGAAGAATCAGAGGTAACAAAGAGGTAAAAGGAAAACATGATTTCCCCAAGCCAGCTCAGGGTGAAAACCCAGAGTGCTAGAGGTTTTCAATCCCTAAGTCTCAGTTGCTACTTTGCATCTTTCCACTGCTGACTGAAAGGTCTGCACTGGGAACCATCTACTCACAAAGAACCTGTTTTTCTGGGCCTGAGGAAAAAAGCTGATGCAGAGATGGTATTATAGAAGAGGAGCATAAAAGGAAATTCTAAGGGTGGCTTAATGAGAGGCACTGGAATGGGTGGGGGACTAGAGGGAACATTACTACGTATACATTGAACTCTGCGAAATTAGCAGCAGCTCTGGTTTTCTCTCCAAGATGTTTCCTAAACCAAGAAGGTGCAGGCGGGAGTAGGGGACGTTACTAGTCAAATAGCTCAGGTGTCAGTGTCTTAGGCTAGGTTCTCTAGAGAAGCAAAACCAGTAAAATGTATCAACACATACATAGAGAGATTTATATCAAGGCAATGGCTCACACAGTTGTAGAGGCTGGAACATCCCAAGTTCGTGGGTCAGGATAGCGGCTTCTCGTGATTTACGTAGTTGCAGGGGCTGGCGAACCCAAGATCAGCAGGTCAGAGAGCAGGCCTCTTGCACACAGTCTGCAAAGACCGATGTATCCCAATACTGGCAGGCAAGACCACAGGTAAGCTGCTAGCT
The DNA here is from genome assembly GCA_030035585.1 of Dugong dugon. Taxonomy (NCBI): domain Eukaryota; kingdom Metazoa; phylum Chordata; class Mammalia; order Sirenia; family Dugongidae; genus Dugong; species Dugong dugon. The sequence continues at coordinate 159,227,407 of CM057464.1, forward strand.
CAAATCCCAAGAACCGGAAGTTAGACAAACAGGAGCCAGCTGCAGGATCCAGAGCAAGCAAAAGCCCATGAGCCTTGCCAGAATGTCCGCTTAAATTCGATGCAGGCCACATGCCCAAGGAAACTCCCTTTCAACTGACTGGCTACTCACAGCAGATCCCATCATGGAGGTGATCACATTATACCAAATCCCTTCATATGATCACAACATCATACGACTGCCAAACCACAGCCAAACCACCAAGAATCATGGCCCAGCCAAGCTGACATACAACCTTAACCATCACAGACAGTTTAAATCACTAAGGATCTGCTTCTTATCTAATTTCCCCAATTTACAACTTATGCCTATAGTCATGAGAGTGAATTTCAATTGTTCAAAAGGAAGGCAAGTACTTATAATACTTCAAACGTGGCCTTAATGACTATACACCATAGACCCAAAATGAATTATTTTATAATGCGCTTAAGCAGTTCAAGGAAAGATGATGGTAAAAGATGCTTCTGGAATGGCCTGGCACTGGATTATGATCCAAATAAGTCACTACAGAGTCTGCAGACTCTCTCAGCCATGATATCCTAGCTGAAAGCTAACTAATGAGTCATCTCTGCAGGAAGACTAGCCGGCAAAGGTCTTTAACACAAAAGTCACTGTCACGTCATCGGGCTGGGAGATGATCAATCTGATATCTTCAGGGCTTTGCCAGATTCAGAATGAAGCCCTGGACCCTGGTACATTAAAAGGCTTGGACAAACAGCTGTGTACAGCTATGCTCCTTCTCTTTGGCTAGTGCCAGTATATGGTCTCCAATCATTCATCCCACTGGAAGCCAGACTTGTGCTTCTGTGTCTGGCTTAGCACCTTACCGAACCCCTCAATGGAAAAAGAGAAAGGTTTCAACTGAAAAAAGACCAAAGTTTCTAGGACATCTAATTTTCAATGTGAAAAAATATTGGATATATTCCTGCCTACTTTTTATCTAAGTTGTCACACTTATTCATGTCACAAATATTTAGGGGCCTTCTACCTATAGGGTCTCTATGAGTTGGAATCGACTCGACGGCAATGGGTTTGGTTTTGGGTACCCATCTAGGAGCCCTGGTGGCACAATGGTTAAAGGGCTGGGCTGCTAACCAGCAAGTTGGCAGTTCAAACCCACCAGGTTCTCCATGGGAGAAAGATGTGATAGTCTGCTTCCATAAAGACTTACAGCCTTGGAAACCCAAAGGGGCAATTCTACTCTGTCCTGTAGGGTCACTATGAGTCGGAATTGACTCAATGGTAGTAGGTTGGGTTTGGTTTCTACCCGTCAGTCACTGGTGGCTAGCGTGTTGCTATGATGCTAAAAATAAACAGTTTTCAGTGGAGCTTCCAGACTAAGATGAACTAGGAAGAAAGGCCTGGTGATCTATTTCTGAAAATCAGCCAATAAAAACCCTATGAATCACAACAGTCCCATCCATAACCAATCATGGGGATGGTGCAGGATTCAGCAGCATTTCATTCTACTGTGAATGCGGTCACCATGAGTAAGTGGTCAACTCAATGGCAGCAATCAACAACTATATACTAGGAGCCCTAGTGGTGAAGTGGTTAAGAGCTCAGCTGCTAACCAAAGTGCTGGCAGTTCGAATCTACCAGCCACTCCTTGGAAACCCTACAGGGCAGTTCTACTCTGTCCTATGGGGTTGCTATAAGTCGGAATCGACTCGACAGCAATAGGTTTTTTTTTTTTGTTTGTTTATATTAGGTGTCGGTGACACAGTGGAAATGTAACATTTGCTCACTGGCCTCTCAGGGCAAAGTCCAGTTGGGGAGACAGACATCAAACAACTACTCAGCAAAAAAAACCTTTTTTGTAGATGTCCGGGAGATTACTCATCGCAGTACCCTGTAGTTTTGTTGTATTAAATGAAGGAGATAAACTGCCATTATGTCAGATCACCTCTACAATTTGTTTGGAGCAACAAAGGACAAGTACACAATTCAATGAGAGCCTAGAACCTGGGACCACCTAGTCTGGGGACATCCTTAAGGAAATGAGATTTAAACTGAAGGGCAAGTAGGAATTGAGCAGGTAAAGAGAAGTAAATAAATAAGAAGTCAAAGTACACACCAGGTAGAGGGAACAGCTTTGAGGAGGACAATAGCTACTGCATCAAGATACAAAGCTCTACCTAGCATACACGTTTAACAATAGCAGCATATAACATCCAACAGGGGACTTTCAATACCAGTACTATAGTACTTACTGCTAATTGATGAGTGAAAGAAACAAGACTACCAAAGAGAAATTAAAAAACATTGAAATAAAAGAGACTAACCATACTCAGAACAAGAAGTCTTAGTGCTGAAAATAAGCATATGAGAAGAAAAAAACAACCTGCGTAAAACTGGCAGCCCCTAAACTGAGCAACTGTAACTAAATCACTGGTAGAGAGCTGCCCACAATCCTAGAGCATTTCCAGCAAGCAGCTTTTATAAAGATACCTCTCACATCAGGAGGAAAGAAAAATAAAACCGCAGAAGAAATTTCCTTTTGACTGATTTTCAAGATATTGTTCCCAGACTAAGGCAGACCAGAAATTTCCATTAATCCCAAAGAATAAAAGGTACACTCCTTAATCATATTTGAAATAACAAGTGAGGTGATCTGACATAATGGCAATTTATCTCCTTCATTTAATACAACAAAACTACGATGAGTAATCTCCTGGACATCTAGCACATTTCACCTGTAGGAATGAACCCAGGACAAGGATCCAGTCACATATACCTATTTTGGGGAAGTGAGTAAAAAGCCTTAAAATGAGGAGCCTCATGGAAATTTTCATTCAAAAGCAATTTAAGATAAAAAGTAGGAAACTAGACCAGGGAAAACATCTCCATAATAAAGAGACTGATTAATTAAGGTGCTGGAACAGACAGCATGATGGTCTTTCCACTAGCCCATTCCCCCAACGGCGCTTGTCAGTAGAAGTTATCAGAAAATGTGGGATATTTGGTTATAAATTACCATTATTACAACTATCATTTAAGGAGTCCCAAATATTTTCCAGAAGGTAGGCTAAGTGCTAATATAACCTCTAATCCTTGCCACCACCTGTGAACCAAAAAAAAAAAAAAAAAAAAAACCCAAACCCATTGCCATGGAGTCGACTGCAACTCATACTCATACTCCAAGAAGCACGTGGTGGATTAGAACTGTTGGCCTTTTGGTTAGCAGCCGTAGCACTTAACCACAACGCCAGCAGGGTGAGCATGACTTTATTAATCTCATTTTACAGATGAGAAAACTGAGGCTTGGCAGGATTAAATCACAGTAACTAGCCTATTTTCACACACACTGCTCTTTCTATCACATCACAGTCTTTCACACAAAATTAGTCTGAATTTCTAATAATCTAGGTTAGCTTCAACTACTAGTCAACCTGGTTAAACATTTCCTAGTATCCCCTTCTCCCATCATACACACTGATATCCCTGATAGTGACTGGTCCTAAATTTCAGCAGTTCTAACAGAAAGGCTCAGGAGTCCCTGGATAGTGCTACAGTTAACACATTTGGCTGCTAACCAAAAGGTTGGAGGTTTGAGTCCATCCAGAGGTGCCTCTGAAGAAAAGCCTGGTGATCTACTTCTGAAAAATCAGCTGTTGAAAACCCTAAGGAACACAGTTCTTCTCTAACACACATGGGATTACCATGAGTTAGAACCCACTTTACAGCAACCAACAACAATTTATAGAGGCTCAGAGGCAACAATGTATTTTAAGGGGGAATCTTCTATTGAAGCTTTGTTTCTACTTAAATTTAATACTAGATTGTTTATTTGGGAAGGTTATAAGAGTCACTGGCAAAGATTCCAACCCTCTATCCTCACTCCAAGCCATCCCTTAACGATGCATTTAATTCCTGACCCTGAAAGTAATCCTATCAGGAATACAGAGGTAGTGCCAGCCTCGATACTTTTGTTTCCAGTGATTGTTTTAGAGTGACACAGTCCACCGAATCCTGTGTGAATTTAGTATCTTGCTTCTACCGTATTGGGCCTATGCAGGAAGCATCAAAAGAAGATTGAAGGAATACAGAGGGTCACTGTAACAAAAAAATTGGTTGACGTTCAACCATTTCAGGAAGCAGCATATGATCAGGAACCGATCGATGATACTGAAGAAGAGGTCCAAGCTCCACCGAAGGCAAGAACAAGTCTCCAGGAATTGATGGAATACCAAACTGAGATGTTTCAACAAATAAATGCAGCACTGGAAGCACTCACTCATCTATGCCAAGAAATTTGGAAGACAGCTACCTGGCCAACTGACTGGAAGAGATCTATATTTGCACCCATTCCAAAGGAAGGTGATCAAACAGAAAGTGGAAATTATCAAACAATGTCATCAATATCACACACAAGTAAAATTTTGCTGAAGATAATTCAAAAGTGATTGCAGCAGTACATAGACAGGGAAATGCCAGAAATTCAAGCCAGATTCAGAAGAGGACGTGGAACGAGGGACGTCATTGCTGATGTAAGATGGATCTTGGCTGAACGCAGGGAATACCAGAAAGATGTCTACCTGTTTTGTATTGACCAAGCAAAGGCATTCAACTGCCTGGATCATAACAAATTATGGATAACATTGTGAAGAATGGGAATTCCAGAACACTTGATTATGCTCATCAGGACCCTGTACTTAGACCAAGAGGCAGTCGTTCAAAAAGAACAAGGGGATTCTGCGTGGTTTAAAAGGAAAGGTGTGCATCAGGGCTGTATCCTTTCACCATATTTATTGAATCTAAGCAAATCTGAGTATGCTGAGCAAATAATTTTAGAAGCTGGACGATATGAAGAAGAATGCGGCATCAGGATTGGAAGAAGACTCATTAGCAACCTGTGACATGGAGATGAACAACCTTGCTTGCTGAAAGTGAAGAGGACTTGAAGCATCTACTGATGAAGATCAAAGACAATAGCCTTCAGTATGGATTACACCTCAACACAAAGAAAACAAAAATCCTCACAACTGGACCAATAAGCAACATCATGGTACACGGGGAAAAGACTGAAGTTGTCAAAGATTTCATTTTACTTGGGTCCACAATCAACGTCCGTGGTAGCAGTAGTCAAGAAATCAAACAACGTATTGCATTGAGCAAATCCGCTGCAAAAGACCACTTTAAAGTGTTAAAAAGCGAAGATGTCACTTTCAGGACTAAGGTGCGCCTGACCCAAGCCACGATATTTTCAGTCGGCTCATATACACGCAAAAGCTGGACAACGAATAAGGAAAACCAAAGAAGAACTGATGCCTTCAAATTATGGTATTGGCGAAGGATACTGAATATACCATGGACTGCCAGAAGAACAAAAAAGTCTGTCTTGGAAGAAGTACAGTCAGAATGCTCATTAGAAGTGAGGATGGAAAGACTTCATCTCACGTACTTTGGACATGTTATCAGGAGGGACCAGTCCCTGGAGAAAGACATCATGCCTAGTAAGGTAGAGGGTCACCAAAAATAGGATGACCTTCAGTGAGATGGAGTGGCACAGTGGCTACAATAACGTGCAAAAATATAGCAACAACTGTGAGGGTGGAGAGGACTGGTCTGTGTTTCATTCTGTTATATGTAGAGTTGCTATGTATCAGAACCAACTCCAACAGCACCTAACAACAACAGCATACTTCTAATCTCTGTTGCCATTCCACCTGCATCCACACTCCACACTGGATCAAGAATTGCAAATGCTTTGGACTTGGGCAGAATCTATTAGAATTTCTCACCAACTAACCATAGATGGGCAGATAGCCTCAAAAATAAAACTTGCATTTTATAGCTGGCATAAATATTGAACGGTGTGCTCTGGTAAACAGATCTGGTAAAGAGACATTTCAAACACAATCTCTGATGTCCATTTGTGATACAATTTGGGCCTTTGCATCTTGGTCTAGCGTATGATGGGGTATGATTTGCCTTTTGAGATTGGCTAGTCTAGATCATAAACTTAACATATTGTGTATACGGTTGCCATGAGTCGGGGACAATTCGAGGGCTGCTAACTACAACAACAAATTTCTAAAAGATCTGAGAATTAAGAAGGAATCATGTTTGTTACTGTTAAAGTATTAGTTTCTACTAAACGAAAAACATAGCAAGATGCCTGCAAGTCACCTAGAAATTCTTTGGTAGCAAGGGATTAAATTTAAATTTGCTCCTTGAGATATGCTGATGTTAGTGGAAATGGATACTCAATACAAGCTCAGACTCTAGCTTTCCAGTAAATAATGTCTTAAGATTTATCACCTGAGAGAGTCTAAGACAATACTTGGCATTGGGTTCCTATGGTTGGCACAGTCAGCGATTCTAGTCCCGTCAATTATAGTTCTTGAAACAGGCACACAATTTTTAAGCCTTTAGTTTTATATAGCAAGGAAATTCCACTATATATCATACTTCACTATACAAAGAATTTGGTTATGTACAAGTTAAATTATGTTCCCCTTGTACACAATGATATGCGTGGTAACATCTACTTCTATAATAAAGAATGCTTGAGGGACAGATATATTCACTTACTCAACAAATATTTATAGAGATTCCAGTGAGTGGAGACATACATTAGATGCTCTGATCTTTGTTCCTGCCATTCCCTATTCTTTTTATCTTTATGTAAATACTTTGAAAAAAAACATTTAGATCTCTTCAGCAAATGAAAGTTTTCCCAGTAGGTTTAACTTCAAGATTATCATATAGGGCTCTTTGATATTTTGCTCTTATAAAATATACCTTCATCTCATTAGCTGTTAAACCATTTGCCTAGTCCTGAAATGCCACAAATAAGAACACCGGGAATAAACAACGGTCCAAATCCTAAAGCATAAAGAAAAGAAACAAGAAATGTGTGAGAATGATTCTAGAGTCACATTCACACATCTTGACATAAGACTCCCCTTTGAAAACAAAAAGACTCACGACTTACAAAGAGGACATCACGCTTGCTAGATCATCACCTATCCAATGGGAATAAAATAGTAAATGCCAGATTATACGTCATTTGGAAACCTTAACAGGCAGATATTCTACCTCTACAGTGGACAGGTCAAAAGAAGAGACGTCAGGCAGTCTCCATGAATACACATTTTTAACAAAATGGGGGATGAGGGGGAGGAGGAGGCAGTAGCACAGTTTCTCCAAACTACTGAGTCAAAATTTCAAAGAAAAATTGTATTTCTTAACAATCTAACCTGTAATTAGCTAACAAAAGGGGCTGAAGACATTAGCAATCTTGACATTTACAAAATAGTTAACTAATACCACCTTGTAACTTCATTTTTCCACCAAAGAAAATGCTCAATAGCATGCTGGAAAGTGAAAACGAAAGAGTCAAATTCCTGATACACTGTTAGATAAATGCACTGTGGCTGAATGTAATGTGACTGACATGTCATAACTTACATATCCAAAGTAGTTACTTTGGTAGAAAGACCTTCAGAGCCTGTGAAAGTTATTCTTGGATGTTAAGTTTACCTTTGTTCAAGAATGTTCCACACACTTATAAAGGTGCAGGGTACAAAGAGTAGTCGTCTCAGCCCTTAAAAAAGCAGTCTAGGGAAGGGCTGGGATGCGTACATAAATAATTTCAATACATTAAGACAAGGTCAGAGCCCTGGTGGCATGGTGGTTAAGAGCTCAGGCTTCTAACCAAAAGGTCAGCAGTTCGAATCCACCAGCCGATCCTAGGAAACCCTATGGGGCTGTTCTACTCTGTCCTATAGGGTCACTATGAGTCAGAATTGACTTGACGGCAATGTTTCTTTTAAGACAAGCGTCAGGACAGAACTAAGTATGGAACTGAGGGTGCCACAGGAGCACAATGAGGGGTTGCAACTGGGGAACTGTCCCCAGGAAAGGGGAGATTGGGAGGGAGACAGGGGGTTTTCTAGAGGAGATGACACCAAGCTAGCTCTGGAGGAGATGACACCTGAACTCAGTCTAAAGGATGAGTTAGAGTTATCCAGCTGAGGAAGAAAGGCGAAGAAAGCAGAGGGAAGACCATGAGGACACACAGGCATGCAACAGCAGGATAGAACAGGAATATGCAAGCACTTTGATGCTGCTGGAGCATAAATTTCAACAAAGGAGTGGTAGGAAAGAGATGGAGAGGGAGCCAGGGGCCAGGTGATAGGCAGTCCATGTGCCAAGCTAAGGAGCTTGGACTTATTCCTTAGGTCAGGGGTTACAAGTACAAACAACTAATGTAATGTAAATAACTGAGGCAGGCCAGGTAATGCACAGTCTGGAAGATGGGTGGGGGCTGTGGCAAACAGGAGCATGCATGCATGACCCATCTAAGGTGGCAGCTGCTGCTTAGCTTCAGCTGATTGCTGCCATGAAAAAACATTCACCGAGTGTGGCCACATCTTCTAGTTTTTCAAGGGAAGCTGAAATTCAGATTGTTATGTAAAATCTCTCAGTTCCTAAATGCTGACTCAGTTTTTGTTTTTTTTTTTTAAAAAAAGTTCAGGGGCCATATAAACATACCTGTAGACCAAACAAAGCTCAAGGATGCCAGTTAAGACCTCTATTTTAGGTGAAGCAGCACCACTGAGAAGTTTTAAAATACAAGTGATATGGGCTGATTTTCACATTAGAAGGATTACATTATTGGCATGTTATGGAAAAAAGCAAGACTGAAAGCAGGGAGACCATAATCAGTCTTGTGAGTGATTAATTAGTCTTTCATCTTTTAAGGGTGATGGTAATTTTTACAAAATCAATCCAAAGTCACTCCGAGTCAAGGCACATGAGTAAATTTAGTACTGAAGCTGGATACCAATCAGATTTTATATGAAAAACAAGACAGGTATAAAGTCAATGAGATGATTTCTTTAGATGGTTCTCAAAATGGGTCAGGAGACTATTACATAAGAGATGTTATGAAATGTATTGTATAATGGTTGTATTTTCACATGAACATGAAGCCTCAAGAAATGACTACTTATAGGAAAACACTGTATGGATGTCCAAGTTCTACAACTAAATTTTTAAAAGTGGCCTCTCCACCCATCATTCTGTGCTCCTGCCTTGAGGCTTATGTGAGCTGCCAAGCTCAGCCCTGCATTTGGCGTGGGACAGGATGGGAGCCTATATTACTTAATCCCCATGCTACAGTTTGAAAACTTGAGGCTAATAGTTCCACACTTAGCACGTATTTAACATTTCTGCAACTCCATCTTGTCTTCCTCATCTCCTGATTTCACTTTATACTCCTGCATTATTTGTATATATCTGTCTTCTTCCACCAGAGAGAAAACACTTTTGAGAGCAGAAACCATGTCAATTATCTTCGCATCACTTCCACAGTGCCCCAGCAGAGTAATTTGCACCGAGTGAGCATTTAGCAAATGCTGGTTTAGGGAGAAAATGTCTCATTACTTAATAATCACATTGTGCTCAGCAAAATCTACCATAAGGCAGGTTCGCCTTGAAACCTACACAAGGGCATTTAGTTACTGCAGTACCAAAACAATCTCTTCTAAGCCGGTCCTGAAGTCAGCATTAACTGAGGTTTAGGGTTCTGAGATATAACAGCAACAGCCTAAGGCCAGCTCACTTCAAATGACTACTTAAATGTTATATGTTAATAACAAGGCAATGTAAAACATTTACATTCCTATTGATTGCATGGAAGAGCAATCACTCCTTCAAGAATTTACCTAGTCTACCAGCAAGCAAAACTACTGTCTGACTCCACCAGATAACTCAGAAGTCACCATTTGGGAGTCTAGAAGGTAACTGATGGGTTCATTCCTGTTGAGTTCATTATAATGGTTATTCAACAGCCCGAGTAACTGGATAGATGGATGCTACTCATCATTAAAAACCTCCTATGTAACCCAGGGCAATCCTGGACAGATGCTTTTAGCTTATTGAATTTAGATAGCAAGCCTCTTTATTCCTGTTAATGAAAGAAAAAAAATACTAAGCATAAAAATCAGGTTTGGACGTGGTTGGCTGATTAGACCAGGGAGTGGTTCAAAAAGAACAAATTTTCTGATTGTTTATCTTAATAGTCACACATAAAAGATAGCCTGTATTACATCTTGCTATGTTGCTTTGGAAATACTAATTTGGAAAATAGGAGTCCATTAAAAGCTGCAAAAGATTGTACAGGCAACTGATGACTGGTAAGAATTATATTCAGAGCAGGCAATAACAGTTAAGTGGAAAGGAAAGATGAAAACTGTCGGTAAATCCAGGTTACCATGCTCTCTTGCAATGAAGAGACCGTCTGCTCCATGATGCCCTTCTTAATAACTACATTCATTTCAGGACCCGACCACATCTGGCAGCAGAAAGCAATGAGGATGAACAAAGCAGAAAGGACACAAATTCAGAAGGTCATAGTTCTATAGACTAGGACTGTGTCGTCCAACCAGGTAACCATTGGCCATGTGTGGCTATTTAAATTTAAATCAAGTAAAATTAACTATAATTTAAAAACCAGTTTCTTAGTCATACTTGCCATATTTCAAGTGCTCTGTAGCCACACGGGGCTAGTGGCTACTGTATTGGACAGAGTAGATATAGAAAACTTTCATTATCACAGAAAGTTCTCTTGGACAGCACTGGACTAGAAAGTGAACATTCCTATTGTTCAAATAGATCTGATGAGGAATTTAGAATCAAAGCCAATAGTTTCATTAAGCATAAACAGGGAGGCCAAGGGTAATTTATCTGCTTATTTTATTGAACGTGTCTATAAATTAAGAGACATTTGGGGATATACGAAATTCTGGACATCTTTATCAGCGCAGGATCCCCACCCCCACCTCCAGTCTCTCTTTTGTGGGAGGGGTAGAAAAAGGAAAACAGTAGGGGATCAGGAACTCTCTGATTTAGTCTCTCTTAACCAAGGAGCTGTGCTCACCAAAAACAAACAGGTTTTAGAAGTACCTACTTTCCACCCCACCCCCATTCTTCTTGCCTTCACAAATAAACTACTGAAAGGTAATTGGAAAAAAAAAAAAAAGAGAGAGAGAGGAACAGAAGAATTATTCAAGAAAATTACTAAGAACAAAATGGATGGTTATTCTAAATTACTGTTCCAGGACACCCAAGGAAAAAGTACCACAAATCAAGAAGAATGCTTCCAAAAATAACACTGTTGAAGCACAATTCAACACAACCACATTGATTTTCAAAGTTACCAACCCCTAGGAGGCCAAATGATTTGCTATTAACGATTTAAAGTATTGCGTTTTCAACAAGAGCCACGCTCTCTGGTTCAACTACCTAACTCCTGGGCAAATAAAAGAACCATATAAGTCACCTTCCATTCATACCATTGTTATTAGATTCCGGAGGTCATCTGGTACTTAGATAGAGGCCATGTCTAATAGTAAATAAAAATCAATTACAGTAATACGACCCTACTTGTTAGAACTTCCCTGTATAGTCTTTTAAAAATGAAGTTAAAATACACTTTTGGATTTAAAGTAGACAGTTTCAACTATACCTTATAAAACCAAACTGAAATTCACCCAAGAACCAGGAAAAAGAAAACCAGTGGTGTTCAGACACTGGGTCTATGTAAACACTCATTCTATGATTGCTTAAATATTTGCTTGCTACTTTGCCATCTTATCTCTCTGTACCACACTAAGGAAAATTTGATATCTCAGGGACAGAAGAATTTGAATGCAAGCTCAAATTTAATCAGCACATGAAAACCACAAAACTTATAACCTATCTGCTTAAGAGGAGAAAAGCTTATCTATTTTGGAAAACTTAAACTGCAAGTGTTAAAGCCCTTCTTCAAAAAATGCATGATGCTGCCATCTCTGACTGATAATTAAAGCCCTGGCAGGGCTGGATATGAGACAATGCTAAAGATGATGCAGTAAACAGACTCAGGAAACCGAGCCAGCTGCTGCTGCATCTCATCACTGTGAGGTACAGCACAAGAATCAGACCTCCTTTTCTATACCCAGCATATTTCAACTTCTGTACGTGCATTCAGTGGCAGAGCTATCATCAGAAGTTATAAAGCCTCATGGATACCTCCCTTGTTCCCTAGCTGTGCCCTCAACTGTCACCCTCAATGTTTGTTTTCCTCCTCTTCACGCTCTTAAGCATTTCAGTACAGAATAGGAAGTAACATCCTTACCCTCTGCCCACGGAAAGGCTGCACTCTGTCACTTTGTCTAAATCATTCCTTTGGAGAAAATTCACCTCATTAAAAGAAACAAAAATCATCTGGTACACGTAAAGCAGGTAGGGAGACGTTTATTTAAACCTTGCTCACCCCTATTTCTTCCTCCTGATGAGCACGGAGTCAGCATTAACTGTTAAAAGTGAGCGTGAACATTAAAGATCTCTAGGTCAACAAGGGAGCTTGGGTCAAAAAGGCAGCTGATCGGAAATCTACCAAATCTGCAAAAACTGTTCCTCATTTCATGCACACACAACTCTATGGAGTGTGTAAACACCCGCTGGCAAACTGCACTAGGGGGTCACTAGCACTTCACACAGCATGCACTATAAGTACAGTTTGTAAAATGTGCTATAGGCAGTGTGGGAAAGTGGGGCCGCGTCCAGCCCCAACCAAAGGGTAGAGCTAATGCATACCTTTCCGTCTTCTGGAATTGCCATTCTTTTGCTGTTCATCTTCCTCATTAATGGTGAACAAACCAAGGGGAACTGGCCTTGCATGGGTCTTCTTCAGTCTCTCTTGTCGAATAGCTGTAGCTGATCCCGGCATACCGCTGCTACTTGTTTTTTTTTTTTTTTTTTAATTATTATTATATTAAAAATATATGCTTATGTAATTGCAGCTCCCAGGAAGCTGCTAGTTCCTAAGCTGCCGGTTCATCTGAGCACTTGTAATAGATCCCCTATGGGTAAACAGTGTGCAAACAGCTGACAGATACTACCAGCCACTTGGCAACTGAGGCCCTGCAGTTTCCCCTCACCTAGCAGCAACCCCTCAACCTTCCCAACAAGCCCCCTCCCACTTACTCCCCACAGGCACATGCGTGCAAGCACACACTCACACTCACACACTCCTTCCAGAAAAGCTCTGATTAAAGGCACGCAGGTTCCAATGCCTCCCTCCACTGCCTAACCTGTTCAATCAGATCCCAGCTTCTCCTTCCTGCTGCAGCACCTTTTCCCAATCTTCTTCCTGTGACCACACAGTAAAATATTCAGCACACAACACAAGAGGGGCAAATATGATACGCTGCCTTCGTTACCAGTTGCCCTGACAACGCTGACATCTCCCAGCCTGAGAGGCGGCAGCCTGCCGGGATGCGGGTCCTGGGAATTCACCCACCAAAGGCTACAGCGTGCAGCAGCCAGGAGAAGTAAGTCCGCTGGGCAGCTCCCTCTTCCTCTTGGTGGCAGGAGCAGCAGGATGGGAGGAGAAATGGAGTTTTGCTTGCACAAGCAGCAGCAAACTCCTCAGTAGGGGGAAAGGGCTCAAGGCAAGTAGGCTTTCTGTTTTTTTGGCCAAGTTCTCTATCATAACAATGTTTGTGAGTGCCTGGATGAATGGAGGCACGGCTGGTGCCCCACGGCTCACTTTGCACACAGGAACACATTCCCAGCTTTCCCGACATTCCTATAACCCCCGAGCCTGGATGCACACAGCTTTGGCAACACCTGTCATGAGGAGCACATCTGCCATGTACCAGAGACCCTCCAGTGAAGACAGGCAAGGGGAGGGCTGTGCCTGTTCCCACAGAGATCACAATTTGGAACATCCCCTCTGCAAGCCAAGTTGAAAGGACAGAAATGAGTAACTAGAATCCACTAAGGGGGAAAATCTGCCTCCATTATATCCAGGAAACTGCTGTCAGCTCCCACTGACCTGGCAAGTCATGACCAGCCAGGCTGAGCAATTCTCAACACTTGACCCAATTTTACTTCTTTTTCAGACTGTTTTCTCCAAAGAACACAGTCATGTGATTATTGTTTTCTCATGAAATCAGCTTTCCTACTTTAAGATCCCCCTTTCTAGCCTGCTTAAAATTCAAATTTAGATTAAATGGCATTTAAAAATGCCAATTGACAAGTTAAAAAAAAAAAGTTTTTTGTTTTGTTTTTACCTTTTCATCAAAATCAAGTCTGCTTGAAACCTCAGAATGCAATTCTCCCACCTCCAGAACACTGCCTTACTTTTTCTCAAACCTACTTATTCCAGAGGGGACCCCAGATGCTCTCAGACAAGTCAAACGTCCTCTCTAAAACCTTTGGTGGAACAGGAACTCCGAGTACACTGAGCAAATAGCGAACAGCGGATAATTCACTTAACTCCTCTCAGTGCCTCCGTTTTCTCTGTAAAACTGGGGTGATGGTACCATGTACCTTATAGGATTGCGGTGAGGATGAGTGTGCTTAATATGCTTTTATTATATTTTAGGCAGCACCTCTGGGACACAGAGGATACCATGGAAGACTGGAGCTAAGCCCTCTTCCACCAAGCCCAGCTAATTAATAGTATTCCTTTTCTGTTAACATCACTGGAATATTCCCCATGACAAAGACAGGATTCTTTACTCTCTAGCCTGAAGGGTCTTGTGGAGAATTTCAATTTGCATCAAAGTGTGAAAATCACCAAAATGGCTGTTTTTTTTAAAAGAGTACATACCATGCTTAAAACCATTTACTGGCAGAAATGAGATCCTAACCAAAGGAGGCCAAAAGTCATTACCATCATACAACACACGAGGCACTGTGGTAAACAAAAAAAAGTTAATAGTTATCATTTTAGAACATGTTCAACTTCATGTCGGACACCGTACTAGGCACTTTAGATGTTACCTTTGTTAGTCACAACAGCTCCGAGAGGCCATATTGTCATCTGACACATAAGGAAACTAAGGCTCAGAGAGGTTAAGAGATTTGCTTAAAGTCATAGTTAGTCAGGATTAAACCCAGATCCATCTGCTCCAAAGCCAAGCTGCTTTCGTCCTGCTGCTGTGTAAATCCTTACTCTGACACCAACCAGCTGTGTCCTAGTCAGAGCTGTGATTCAATCACAGGGAAGCAAACATCCCAAGAGCAAATAATCATAATAAAGGATTTTTTTTCTACCCACGAAGTATACATCTTTCATCTTATTTAACGCATATACATACATTTGAGATTCACTTCCTAAATGCTCAAACTCAGTTTTTAATGGATATAGAGGTTAGCTCTTACATAATTCTAGAAATACTGTGGCTTGACCTCTATAGAGGCATGAGGCTACAGTCTTCTCCCACTCTCCTCTTCCTTTTACCCTTTAATCCAAAACAAAGTCAAATATGGAAAGGGGGATGGGGAGATCTTTTTAAATATCACCGAAAGGAAAATGAATACTACTCTAAACTCCTGAACTCTCCCCAAGACTGATAAGTATTTTCAATTAGATAAGGCACATTTGTCCATGTAAGTCACCTGCAGATATTGAATCTTAATTCAGTCCCCATGAGAATTTGGGCATGTAGACCAATGTTATGGATTAAACTGTGTCCCCCCAAAATATGTATTGGAATTGTAACCCCTATACCTGTGGACGTAATCCTGTTTGGAAAATAGGGTTTTCTCTGTTGCGTAATTAGATCATACCTGAATAGGGTGGGTTCTAAATCTAATCACTTCTGAGTTATAAAACTAGCAGATTAGGTGCAGACACACATATTCACATATGTGAGGGGGGGTGGAGGGGGACAGATGCCATGTGAGGACAGCCAAGGGATCAAGGAACTCTGGGGGCTACCAACAAGGAAGAACTCAACATGGCTGAGACGTCCATTTGAACTTCTACCTCCAGAACTGTGAGAAAATAAGTTTTTTTAAAGCCACCCACTTGTATTACTGTCACAGCAGCACTAGGAATTTAGGACAATTTCTAATAGTAAATAAGGTTTTGCAACTGTTTTGTTTCAACTGTTAAAATAATAAATGATGTATTAATGAGACTATACAAACTTGAGAGAAATAAGACACTGCTCAGTGTAAAAGGGTAGATTTTCAACTGGATTGGCTTTATAGTCAGAAAAAAAATGTTCGCAGTATAGTCATCAAATACATTAACAGTCATAGGTGTTCACAATCAGAATGGTACCACTCAGCCACTGTGAACAAAACAGGCCAACAGGCTCTTGAGCAATGGCTGTTTCCCATCCCTGCTGACAGGTACTTCTGGCCTACCTAGCTACAATCTATGAGATGAGTGAATGTGAAGAGAGTCAAACTCACTGATTTCTACGGGAAGTGAGCTCATGACTAGCTGTCACAGTGTTATAAGGAAGATTAAATGCAGGCAGCCTGCCCACGCCCACCCCCACCCATTCAGACCTCTACCTTCAGGCTTCTATGTGCATTTTATGCTTCCCAGGCTTTTATTTTATGACCTTAATATCGGAAAACAGTATAGCCCATGAGTGGATCCAAGAATATCCTCTTACAGAGCGAAGTCTGCTTAACCAACAAGAAGCATACCTAAAATTTCCCTTTCTAAAAGCCCAGTGAGCTTTACAGAAACATTACTGAAATGTGAAAGAGTCTGACTTGTACTATTTGAGGACTGTAGTTGAAAACAGAAATTATTACTGCCGGATTGAATGGCCACTCACTGGTAAATTACGAGTTCTATTGACATCTAAGTTATTTACTTTTCAGTAGGGCTCAGGAGTACCAAAATCCTTACACTCATTTCTACATTAGTGGAAATGATTAATTCTTCAAAAGTACTAGAATTCAGTAATCTTTTAAATATTTAATGCATTCCCCAAGGTGAATTGTAATTTGCTTCTAGTAGGATTTACAGAAATCCACATTTTAATGCAACTTAAAAACCTCATATGGTTTGAAAATGACAAAAGCAGCACAGGTTGACATGGACTAAAACAATCCCTGAGGAAAAAAGAGACCCAGCTGGATTTTTGCTGTTCCCATTCTTGAAGCTAAAGGCTGCCCTCAGAGTTTTCTAGAACAATGCCACTTACTGATGGCTTCTGTGGCGATAAAGGCACAATATTCTGCCTTCCTGCAGCATTATGCATAGCTTCCAATAGGCTGTAGCACGAAGACCAAATGAGTCTTTGAAAGTAAAATAAAAAAGCAGGTTTGCTTTGATCTTCTTTATTTTACCACCTTTTGTCAACAGGCATATAAGAAAAACAGTAAATACTACTCCAGTAGTGACGATGCCATCAGGGAAGAAGTACAAGGTCCCTGCCGTGCCTTTTATAACATTTCTATAAATCTTTGCTGCATGCTGAATACTTCACCGTGTCAACAGAGTCCACTTTGCCATGTCTGCACCTGTAATGTGCAGGTACTAAATTTGCCTTAAAATCTTAAACATTAGTGATGAGTTGAAATTGACTTCACAGCACACAATAACACAAAAGTAAGCTGCAAATATTATTAAATGCCACATTAAATTTTAACCTCATAACATATGTTAGAGTGTCTTTACGCCCTCTTGTTCATTATTCTCATGGATAATACTTTATTAGTATATACTACATGAACTTCTGAATTCTTCCATAAAAGTTAAAATATGTATAAAAGGTCCTCTCTTTTAACAGTGAAACCCTTATTAAGCTTGTTGTTGTTAGGTGCCATCAGGTGAGTTCCGACTCATAGCGACCCCTATGTACAACAGAAGGAAACACTGCCTGGCCCTGCGCCATCCTCACAAGAGCCCACTGTTGCAGTCACTGTGTCAATCCATCTCGTTGAGGGTTTTCCACTTTTTCAATGACCCTCTACTTTACCAAGCACAATGTCCTTCTCCAGGGACTGGTCCCTCCCGATAACATGTCCAAAGTACATGAGACCAAGTCTCACCATCCTCACTTCCTAGGAGCACTATGGCTGTATTTCTTCCAAGACAGACTTGTTCGTTCTTCTGTCAGTCCATGGTATATTCAATATTCTTCACCAACACCATAATTCAGAGACATTAGTTCATCTTCAGTCTTCCTTCTTCATTGTCCAGCTTTCACATACATATGAGGCGACTGAAAATATCATGGCTTGGGTCAGGCACACCTTAATCCTATTTAACACTTTAAAGAGGTCTTTTGCAGATTTGCCCAAAATGTCATTTGATCTCCTGACTGCTACTTCCATTGGTGTTGACAGTGGATCCAACTAACACGAAATCCTTGATCATGTCAATCTTTTCTCCATTTATCATCATGTTACTTATTGGTCCAGTTGTGAGGATTTTTACGTTGAGGTGTAATCCAGACTGAAGGCTGTTGTCTTTGTTCTTCATCAGTAAGTGCTTCAAGTCCTCTTCACTTTCAGCAAACAAGTTGTGTCATCTGCATATCACAGGTTGTTAATGAGTCTTCCACCAATCTTGATGCCACACTCTTCTTCATACAGGTTGGCTCCTCAGATTATCTGCTCAGTATACAGACTGAATAAGTATGGTGAAAGGATGCAACCTTGACACACACCTTTCTGGATTTTAAACTATGCAGTATCCCCTTACTCTGTTCCAATGGCCGTCTGTTGATCTATGTACAGGTTCCTCAGGAGCACAATTAAGTGTTCTGCAATTCCCATTCTTTGCAACGTTATCTATAATTTGTCATGATCCACACAGTCGAATGCCTCTGCATAGTCAATAAAACACAGGTAAACATCTTCCTGGTATTCTCTTTCAGCCAAGACCCATGTGACATTAGCAACGATATCCCTGGTTCCATGTCCTCTTCTGAATCCGGCTTAAATTTCTGGCAGTTCCCTGTAGATGTACTGCTGCAACCATTTTTTAATTACCTTCAGCAAAATTTTACTTGTGTGGAATATTAATGATATTGTTCGATAATTACCACATTCTGTTGGATCACATTTCCTTAGAATGAGCACAAATATGGATCTCTTCCAGTTGGTTGCCCAGGTAGCTATCTTCAAAATTTCTTGGCATAGATGAGAGAACACTTCCAGTGCTGCATCCCCGTGAGCCGTTAGGTGTTAATTTAGATTTATTTTTGAGCAACACAATTAGAAAGATAAGAAAACTAAGAAACCGTGGCTCCTTGTCTTGCTTTTGAATGTGGTAAATTCATGTCAAGGGTAAAAGATGGGGGGCTTTAGGGGATGACTTCAGAGCAGAGGCAGAAGCCAAATCTCATAATATTCTTCCACCAAACAAAGGCAATGGGGGAGACATTGACGATGTTAGTGTTTCATACAGATCCGTCTGGCAGCTGGTAGAGAATGGATTGGAAGGGAGGAGGAGTGAGACTTGAGACAGTTAAATCAGTTACTTATCTACTTCATCCAAGTAGAGAAAGGGATCTAAGGCAGTGGCCATGAGGATAGATGGCAAAAACAGGAATATGAGAATCAGTCGTGTTTGCTTTTTTCACACGCACCACTCTGGAAGTGTGGAAGACTTATTCCGGAAGGCTAGCGAGTGAGTGTGGATATCAAGTTCCTGCAATAATCTAGATGACAGCTGGAGAAGAGGGTAATGGAAAGGAAAGGTCTCAGGTGGATGCCTCACCCTGGTTAACATTTTTATTAAGGATTTATATGCACACAGAGCCTTCATATCTGTAGATAAAACAGCCGAGAGATGGATAGCATCAGGTCCAAGATAATCACAACTGATCAAAATAATGGGTTCATCAGTGAAGTAGATGGAGTCAGTACTGAATGACCATCACTGAAGACAGCAGTACACAAACACTGGTTGGGAATGATGTAGGGATCAATGCACTGTGCACAGGAGGGATTTTTAGATCTTTAGAGTCTCTTCTGATCCTGAGATGCCATGACTTTGATGAAAGTGGAAACTAGAGTTATATTAAAAAAAACAAAAAGCCGACTGCCATCGAGTTAATTCCAACTCATAGTGACCCTATAGGACAGCGTAGAACTGCCCCATAAGGTTTCCACGGCTGTAATCTTTATGGGAGCAGGCTGCCACATCTGTCTCCCACAGAGCAGCTGGCTGGTAGGTTTGAACTGCCGACCTTTCGGTCAGCAGCCAAGTGCTTTAACCACTGCGCCACCAGGGCTTCTCTCAACTTACACACCCGGGGAAAACTCTCAGGTAGAGAAACAGGAAGCAAGACTCAGACAGCCCTTCCTTTTGCCGTCACTGTTATCTCTGCACTTAAGGCTCCCATGGCTTCATTTTGTAGAGAACTCTACAGTTGTATCGTTTTCTC
Source organism: Dugong dugon (assembly GCA_030035585.1). NCBI lineage: Eukaryota > Metazoa > Chordata > Mammalia > Sirenia > Dugongidae > Dugong > Dugong dugon. The sequence continues at coordinate 159,247,599 of CM057464.1, forward strand.
ATTCCACTGATGCCCTCACAGAGGTTTTAGATTTAAGCTAAATAATAGAAACCATAGAAGCTTCCACTTGGTGTTCTGGTTAGGGAGGACTCCACTACTCTGTAGCTTGGAGAGTTCCTTCATTCTCCCACCCGCACACCCACCCCCCTACCTCCAACTTAATGAAAGCCAACTACAAGATGTGAAATACTCTAGGAAACAGGGGATAAAGGTGAATAAGATATCCAGCTTTCCTCTGAAGGAGACAATTCATTATGGGTGGATAGCTGTGGCTATGTGACTTGAGAGGTGATATCTAAAGGTTTGTGAGTAAAGAGCAAAGCCAAAGAACAGTAAAACAATTTAGTTTACTACTTTATAGGTGTTTTAAGGATAATGATGGCCCAAAGTCTTTAGACCAGTAAAGAATTGGACAAGTCAGGAACAACGTATTCAATATTCATTGCAGAATGTATTGAGACTTTCCCTCTATTCCTTCCTTCACTACTTTGCTGATCTTCCCAATCCTCTCTCCTATACCAGTTGTCATTTAATCAACTCTGATTCATGGCAACCCCATGTGTGTGAGGGTAGAACTGTGCTCCATAGGGTTTTCAATGGCTGATTTTTTGGAAGCAGATCTCCGGGCCTTTCTTCTGAGAAGCCTGCGGGTGGATTCAAAACTCCAACCTTTTAGTTAGCAGCCAACTGCACTAACCATTTGCACTACAGGGATTCCTCTCTCGCCTATAACTCCTAAAACTTAAAACTGACATCAATTAAGATTTTTTAGATTGAATAAGGTTTAATATTGTTTTTTTCCTAAAAAGCAGCTAAAACGAATTTATAAATATTATCTCTTAAAAAACAATTAAAATGATTTGCACGATTCTGGGGGAAGACCCTTGATTTTCTTTCTGAGGGTCAGTGACCCCAAAGACATAAAGATACTCCAATCCCATGTTCAAGTCAAAATACTGCAAATGAAAGCAAGCTGTTCAAAACTCCAAGGTACACACGTCAATGACTATAATCTTCACTGTGTAGGCTGGATACTACTTACTCAAATAATTTTCTAATACTGCTATATTCTTTTAAAATAATGCTCATACAGTTGAGGTCAGGACATCTCAAACTAGATCTATTAAATCTCCCTTTATTTTCACTAATAATCTTCCATTGAGAATCCAATAATGGTCAGCTTAAAAGCATTATTAAATAGATCCTTTCTATCATTATGAGAACTAAGTAGTCTGGTTGTCTCAACTTTAAATGGTTTAGAAAGAACAGAGAGTAGTAGTTTTTTTTTTTTCTAAATATCCACCCGTTTTCATGAACTCCAATGTCTCAATTAGAAGAAACTAAAGTACGTAGATATGTGCATGGGGGGTGGGAGGGAGATAAGATATGTTTTTCATGAGAAGATAAATGGTGTTTATATATTAGTTTATTTGTTAATAATATAATATTATATATTAGTTCGTTTGTTAACTAGAACTCTGGGGGAAAAAAAAGAACAAAAACTAATTTTTTAGCATAATTCTGAAATCAATTAGAGGAATTAGGGAAGGAAGTGCCTAATAGAAGTCCAAATTATACAGTCGTGGCAGGTAAGTTTGAGGTCTGGTCATTTTCATTCAATTAAAGTCCACACTGAAAAGGATTAGGATAGCACATCCATGGTAACTATGAGTAACCAACCAGAATATCAAAACCTTAAGCTAACTTATACGGATAAGAGACAAGTATATTTAGGATTGAATAGCAAGCCCAGAAGCTTTTAAAATTTGCATCTGCCAAACGAAAAAGATTCCTAATGCAACAACAATTGCTTTAAAAAATGCAGATATGAAGCATTAGTTTCCAACAAGTAGATATTAATAGCAACCCAATACGTTTTTTAAAAATACGTCTTCTCTTAGTCTTGCCTGACGGAGGGCAACGAGCTTTTAGGGGGCTCTCTACAGAAAGAAATAACATCTCAGAAGGATGAACAGGTCGATAAGCACACCAGGAGTGCCCACCTCATCTCTAAAGCCTTTTCACCTTTCATACCCATGTTCTAAATCCACGCTTTAGAAACTCCTGGAAATTTTAGGTAGGCAATTAAGGAGGGATTATAATGACAAAGGAGACTTTCGGAAAACTTCCCAAAATACCCCAAACCAAAAAGAATCACTTTATCTTTTACCATAAGACAAAATGGCTACAATTTTATTGTTAAATATACTAAAATCTTTTATGTGCTTTAAAATAAGTTGTTCAAGACACATGCAATGTTGCAGTGAAGGGACCAAAATCGTAATAAAAATCTTCCTCTCTCAAATTTTTTGCTGGAGATAGTATCACGTTGTTCCTGTTTCCACAGAGGCATAGAGAAAAGGACTTGTCCCCAAAGCCCGGAAACGAGAAGCATCCATGTCCCTTTAGAGCCGAGCCAGGCTCTATCCAGCTCAGTGGATAGTGCTTGCTCTCTGTTAACAAACAAGAAGTTGGAGGTTTATATAACTAAAGCTGTTTGTTTTTAAAACAATTGCAACACTGCAAATTGTTTCATGGACATGTTTCTACGTAGGTATAGCTGTAATAAAAAAAACAGTGCTTTGTAAAGCAAGAAGTCAGCTTTGTACACTTTACAACTGGTTCTAAACGCTGAGCGCACAGGTGCCTAAATTCCACATGCCTAGTCTTATTTCTGAGCCAGTCACCAGATTTAGAATTGCCTTTTTCCACTTCCTTCTGACACTCCATTCCCCTTCCCTCTTCCAAAACCTTCTTGAAGACTTACATCCTATTGTGGGTGTCACTAGTGAACCCTGGAATATCTTCACAAGGATATGTGGCTCTAATCATGATTTAGTAGCGTAAGTTGGTTGGTGGTTGGGACCATTTTTTCTCCATGCTCTTCTCAGTGAGTATCAGATAAATTTTGAACCTGACAATTTGTAACTATATGAAATGAGATTCTCAAAGCTGACAACCTTGGGTGCAGCTGACACGAAATGATGCATTGAAACGCCAAAGTAATGTTCTTCCCTGTGAGGCTTCCATGGATCTTAAGATGGGATTTTTCTATCCAAAGGTCATCTGCCCTCTTATAGGTCTCCTAGACTCCTATGCAAAGTCACATTCAAAAGCAGATGGATGTTATCTTCTTATACACTTAACGAGGGCGTCTTTACGGGGACGGTGGAGGTAGGAAGCCGATGCTGCAAAAGAAATTTCTCGGTTCATTCTAGTGTTAGGTGTTTATTAGTACATAATAATGCTACCATTCTATTTGCAATAGTAATTTAGTTATCTTTCACTGAAGAATGATATAAATTTTAATATTTTAAGGGTAGCATAAAATATATTTGCATAACCAATTATCAGTGTCTACTATGCACATGAAGACAATCTGAGGGCATTACTCAAAGAAATCAAAACTCAAGACCTACCTGAGGAAGTGGCATAATTTAAGATTTATTCAGTTATTAAAAAAAATTTAAGATATAAAAATCTATAAGTTGAACAAGATGATATTATTTTACTAGGGAGAAGTGTATTACACACACACACACACACAGATATACACACCACACACAGGACAGGCCTTGTAAATGGACTTCTGCAATTTAAGAAAGTTTCTTCTAAAATTTATAACTTCAATAGATAAAAAAGACAGCTTAGTGATATTTTCTATTTCATGTATGTACTCTGAAGAAAATCAGTCTGCCTCCTGTTCTCACCAAAGCCTTGTGGAAGGCAAATTGCATGTGCTTCCTCTATTTTCTTGGTAGAGAAACATATTCAATGAGATGACTGTGACTTGTTTAAAGTTAAAATGAGTCAGCATTTGGCAACAGAAGTCCATCTTTATCGTTTAGAGTGCAATAACTTCTGTGCTGTAGTAATATTTTAGGAGAGAAATTAAAATGTAGAATTAAGATAAAAAGTTATTACTGAATGCTTTTGTATACCATAAAAATGAAATAAGAATAAGCCAAGAAGGACTTATATGGGTCTTTAACTCAATCATATAACACCATCCAAGCATCTCGCCGGCCAGTGTATAGCAACCTTCTACTAGAACATTCTGTGCAACATTTTGATAGGTGAAAAGCAATCATCTAGGGTCTTTGATGATGCATCTTACACCTGAGCCAAGTCTATGACAGTGTGATCACACAGGTACAATTAGGTATGAATCAGCATTACATTCTAATTACCTCATTACAGAGAGCTTATAATTTAAATAAAAATTTGCTTAAAGAAGAAATTTAGCATGCCAGGGTATGTCTATATTTTCACAGTGATGCAGTACCAATCATTAAGAATCAAATAATTATAACAAACACTTAGTACTTGAGCTGTGCCAGGCAACTCTAAGTACCTCATATGTATTAATTCATTTGATCCTCACAACAGCCTGATGGAGGTATTATCACTAACCCCATTTCCGAAAGGAAAGAAATGAAGAGAATGCTTAGATGACGTGCCCAAAGTCCCACAGGTGTTAGCAGTGGAACTGAGACTGGAACTCAGGCAGCCAGACCCCAGAATCCTTGCACAAAATAATAGTTTAGTATTATCCCTAAATAATTGGATAGTCTTAATTTTGAAAGCAAGACCATACAGCTTCAGTTCACATGCTCAGTTTCAGTATAATCTTGAAGAAAAATCAAAGATACATATTCTCTTCCTTAGGGATCAGTCTCATCCCATATCTTCTATTGCACTTCTCATTTGGGTCCTGGGTTTTATGGTTATGCAGATACCAGCCACAAGGAGGAGAAAACAGGAAATCAGTTCTGCCAAAGGTAAGCCCTCACTGAAAAAGCTTCAGATCACAATGGATGGTGATGGTGCCATACAACCTCACACACACACACACGCATGTGCCCCTCAGAAGTGCCTTTAGAAGTTCTAAAATGTAGGGCAAGAGATATTGAGGTGCTATTCAAAGCCGTAAGTGTGAATAGTACGGCTGGGTAAAAATGCAAAGTGAAAGAGCAGAGGCCCTAGGTATAGTAACATCTAGTGAGGATAAAAAAAAGAGGTGAAAGGAAGAAAGATTAGCCTAAAGGGTATCAGCATCAGGTCATGAAGTATGACAGAAGGGAAGAGCACCAAGGAGAAGGTCATACTTGTGTCAAATATTTACAGACCGACCGAAAGAAACAAGGGCTGGTCTCCAAAGTCAGGGATCTGATGATTAGATGCTACAGGTCACTAGGAAGATCTCTGGGAAAAGAATATAGTTTTCCAAGAAAAACTTTATTATCTATTCCTTGCTTTGAGGGGGAGAGGGGAAAGGAGTGCATTGTGGCACCTAAGCAAAGAAGAAAAAAAAGAAACTAATATTTTGTCTAACTGCACATACTCATACATAGAAGTGCTTACATATGTATCTGAGTACATATTAAGTGTACTCATAACTGTATTCTACTTTTCCTTCTAAAACTTACTGGAGCAAAATAAGCAACTTATTAGAGCCAGAATAACAGCTGTTAAGACTTCCCATGTGGTTCCTATAAACAAGATTCATTTGACACCTTCAAATTGAATCTACACTAAATAGGAAATTGATCTAAACCAGTTCTCAGCCTTGACTGCACACTGGAACCACCTGGGGAATTTTAAAAATACTGTCACCTGGTTCCTACTCCTAGAGATTCTTAGATAATTGTCCAGGGTGTGGTGCAGCCTGGGCATCAAGAGATGTAAAAGATCCCCATGTGTTCTTAACATGCTGCCAAGATTGAGAACCGATGATCCTAACAAGCGATGCTCCAGCACATGAAATTAATAATAGTTTTGACAGCATACCTTATGCCCAAGAAGTGAACTATATTTAAATCAACCCACCGAGGCTGTGGCTAAGGATTTCAACTATACTAATTTTGCACCATCTACCAGAAGCAGAAACCAAACGAGCCGGAGATGCAGGAAGCAGGTAAGCCAGGTTGTGTTTGGTGTGCCCACCACAGTACCACAGTGAGCAGTCAAGTCAAGAACTTCTGAGATCCAGAAGTCCAGATTAAAATCTTGACAAGCAGCCAAGCTTTTAGCTACGGGAACAAGTTTTCCAACCAATTATTATACAGTAAGACCTGTGAAAGCTGGAACCTGTGCAAGGCAGAAACCTGTCAGAGAAGGAAAATTCAAATATTTTCCACTAAATAGAGAGCAATAGAAAAGTGGTGACTACACCTTGTCAAAGGCAGAAAACTTGTGAGACCCAGAAAAACAAGGCAGTCCCATCGAGTTCTGTTTCACTATACATATTACTGCCACCTAAGCAAGCCTTGGAGCCCTGGTGGCACAGTGGTTAAGAGCTCGGCTGCTAACCAGAAGGTTGGCAGTTCAAATCCACCAGTGTTCCTTAGAAACCCCTTCAGGCAGCTCTACTCTGTCCTATAGGGTTGCTATGAGTCAGAATCGACTCGATGGAAACGGGGGTTTTTTTTTTTTTCCTTTAAGCGAGCCTTGTATCAGGGAGTGGGAGTACTAAAAGAAGGGGTCCTTTCTAGAATTTTATCTTGGAATTTAAACCTCTCCTAGAATACAGCTTCCTTTCTACTTTCAACAGAAGACTGGGGATACTTGGGAGGTTATGCCGTGGTAAAGGGTGGTTCTCTTCTACCAGAAACCCAATTCCAAAAAAGGGACTTGTGTAGAATTAAAAAAAGGAAAAAAAACACAGAAGAAATTTAAGTGACTTCAAATCTCAATACACTAAATTTAAATATGCACATGATTTTACTAACAACACATGCAAATTCTGCTCGTGTACTACAAAGTACTTCTCTTTCTTTCTGCTTTGTTTGGCATCCTGATGTTCATCTGTGTTATCTGGCCAAGTGTGTCAATCCTCCTTGGCTTTTTCACACAATTCTTTCTTTCACAACTATTTCTGTAGAAGCCTAAAGGATGAGGAAATGCTGAATGCAACTAGTTAATTCTTGGTGTCAGAAATATATCACTCTTCCAGTGAAAACTGAAACAGGTACCTAATAAAAGAAAATCTTACAGATTCTTAACTATTTCTCAAATAAAAAAGATACCAAGGAGTATAATATTTAAGGGATAGAGAAAAACCAAGTGCCATCTAAATTTGTAAACAATTATAATTCAGAGCATTGCAAAAGCTGAGATACTAAAGAGGCAGAAAGCACCGACCCACTGGAGATCTAGACGAACTTTAAGAATAAGCCTAAATACCATACCTTTTAACATAAGAACCTTTGACCATGATTAGTGATTAAATGCCCAATGACAGATTATCAAGCACTGTAAGTACATTTAATAACTGAGAACAAGAATTAAGTATTCAGTTTGACAACTGTAATTTTAGAAAATGAATTAATAATCAGGACCATAAAACAAGTTATAGGAAATATTTCTAGCTTCCTAAATGAAAAATGTTATTTTGAAAGCTTAGAAAGCCGTATCTCAAGGGAAAAGAAAACAGACATTAAGAAGGAAAAGAGAACTTGGATTGGCATGGAATATACTGTATATTGGCACTTCTGTTTATAATCAACTTCAGAATGCAGACACCACAGGATATAAATAAGAGAATGAGACAGAATTAAGAAGCAGACATTAGAGTCAAATAAAAACTCCAATTATATCTGGGCTCTAGGATCAACACCACCTCCAGAGGTTATACTAATTCATGTAAGCTTGTTTAGCATCTAAAAAGTCATTATTTTACTTTGAGGCAATTACAATGTCCTACTCAAAGAACTTGGTGGAATGGCTAAAATTTAAAAAGAAAAGAAAAACTGACAATACCAAGTGTTCGCGAGGACGCACAGTAACTAGAATTCACATACACTGTGTGTAGGAACACAAACTTGCACAGCCACTCTGGAAAACAGTTTGGCAGTTTCTTATGAAGTTAAACATACACTTAACATATGAGTCAGTAACCACACTCCTAGGTATTTACCCTGCCCACTGCCCATCAAGTCGATTCCAACTCATAGTGACCCTATCGGACACAGAACTGCCCCATAGGGTTTCCAAGGCTGTAAATCTTTACAGAAGCTGACTGCTACATCTTTCTCTCACGGAGAAGCTGGCAGGTTTGAACTGCCAATCTTTCAGTTAGCAGCCAGGCACTTTAACCACTGTGCCACGAGGGCTCTTTGTATTTACTCTAGAGAAATAAAAACTGTGTTCACACAAATACTTGTATGTAAATGTTTACAGCAGCATTAATCATAACTGCCAAAAACTGGAAATAACAAATGTCCTTCAATGGGTGGATGGATAAACAATCTCTGGTGCATCCATACCAATGGCAAACTACTCAATAAAAATGGAAAGAACTATTGATATAAAACAACATGGATGAATCTCAAATGTGTTCTACTAAGTGAAAGAATCCAGACTCAAAAGGTTACACACTCTATACTTCATTTTTATGACATTCTGGAAAAGGCAAAACTAGGATGGTGAACAGATCAGTGGTTGCCAGGGGTAAGCGGTACGAGAGAGTTGGACTACAAAAGAGGGCGGCCATAAGGATTTGGGGGGTGAGGGAACTCTTCTGGATCATGATTGCAGAGGTGGTTACAGGACTCTAAACATTCGACAAAACTCAAGAACTGTACAACAAAAAGAACAGTAATTTTTTTGTACCTAAATTATGAAAGTAAATCTTAAAAAGATAAAAATCCTTATAGGATTTGTAATTTTTTTCACCAGCAAATTTTGTCAAGAGTCTGTTAAATTAGCTACCAACTGCTCGTTAGTAATCACTTACAATCTGGGTGCCCCCCCTCCCCTTCAACCAACAACTGACATTTCTGTTGTGAAGGTGATCAGTGACTACCTGGTAACCAGACCAATGACTTTTTAGTCTTTGATCTCTTTGTACCTCTCTCTTGGCTGGTATGGCATTGCTCATTTATGCTTTTCCCACCTTTCTGGCTTCTCCATTCGTCCCCTTTGCTAGATCTTCCTCCTCCAGTGCTTTAAATGCTGTCTCACTCCTCAGTTTTTCCTTCTAGGCTCTCATTACTCTCATAGCTTTAATCACTATTCCCTTATAAAATGAATCCCAAAGGCCTGACCTCTATTTTTCTCCTTCGGTCCCACACTTCCAGCTGCCTATTAGGCATTTCCACCTAGGTGTCTCTCTGGTACCTCAAATCTCCATGTCTAAAGCAGAGTTTTTTGGGGTGTTTTTCTTCTTTTCTATTTCTCCCACCAAAACAAGATCCTCCTTATAAATATTTTCATGCCACCTTCAAACCTACTGTCTTGGTCATCTAGTGCTGCTCTAACAGAAATACCACAAGTGGAGGGGTTTAACAAAGAAATTTACTTTCTCTCAGTATAGTAGGCTAGAAGTCCAAATTCAGGCCGTCAGCTCCAGGGGAAGGCTTTCTATCTCTGTCGGCTCTGGAGGAAAGTCCTCGTTGTCATTAATTTTCCCCCAGATCAGGACCTTCTCTGCGCAGGAACCTCAGGTCCAAAGGACTTACTCTGCTCCTGGAACTGCTTTCTTGGTGGTATGAGGCCCCCAATTCTCTGCTTGCTTCCCTTTCCTTTTATCTCTTGTAAGATAAAAGATGGTGTAGGCCACACACTAGGGAAACTCCCTTTGCATTGGATCAGGGATATGACCTTCATAAGGGTGTTATACAATCCCACTCTAATCCTCTTTAACATAAAATTACAATCACAAAATGGAGAACAACCACACAATAGTGGGAATCATGGCGCAGCCAAATTGATACACACATTTGTGGGAGGACATAATTCAGTCCATGACACCTACCAATGAGCCAAACTCAAACTTGGAATATAATGTTGGATGTTGCCTTTACAGCTGCAGTCATCTGACACATGCCTCTGCAGAATCTTGCATTAATCATTTGCTTCCCACTTGCACTGCCATGCCATAGTTCAGCCCCATTACCTACCTGGATTTCTGCAGTAACCACAAGACTGGTCTCTATGCTGCTAAACTCTTCCTTCTTCAATCCACCCTGTAGTCTACACTGCTAGTCCGAAGTGAGGACAAGCTGGATAGAAGACCTATTGCTTCATCAACCTTCAAGAAGATTTGGCTGATCTGTCTGGCTAGGTAGATGTTCCTCGTGCACTCTGACCACCGCACGTGTGTCCTTCCCAAAGCAACACAAATCAATTGAAGAGACTGACTTTTCCAGACGGAGCGACTACGCACTGATTAGTTAAAGGCATAGCTGAGCTCTTCTGCTAGAACCTGCAATCAAGCTTTCTAGGCTCATGGGCACAGAATTACCTGATTAGTCATGCTTTAATCAAAATGTGTTATTCTCAAGAATCATCAACAGTTCCCCACTGCCCCCAGAAGAATGCACGAACCTCTTAGCTTGGTCTTCAGCCCCTCCAAAATTTGGCCTCACTGTGCCATTCCTACTTGATCTTCTAGGACTCTTTCATGTCAAGCCTTACATATTTATTCAATATGACCCAAATTTTGCTTTTTTACACATCTACACCTTTATTTTCCTCCTTCTCTGCCATCCAACTTTATATATTTACCTATTTTTTATAGTTTAATTTAAGTGCTATACCCAATACGACCTCCCTGATGATCACAACCGGAAAAAATTATCTTAATTCACTGAACTCATAATCTGCAATTACTTGTTTGTGGGTTTTGTCTTCCTTCCTAAATCCAAAGGTCAAGTTTTGTCAACCTTCTAGTCACCGTAATGTTTAATATATAGAAAGAACACATTTCTTGGTCAAATTATTCTAGGCCTCCATATTTTCATTGCTTACATCAATATAACGAGGCTTGAGTTTTTAAAAAATAACCTTTAAATTATTGTTTTTCACTCATCAGGACACAAAGATGTTAGAATTTTTTTTTTTTTTTTAAGAGAATGTGCCAATGTAAATTAATGTTTCACAAACCTGCCTAACTAATGACATCAAATAAATGCATGCTCCTGAGCATGAATGTCTAGTCTACTAATAATACACCCTCCTACTTAGCAAGGTGTAAAGGTAACAGCTAGCCACAGTAAAACCAAAAAACCCAAACCCATTGCCATCGAGTCCATTCTGACTCATAGTGACCCTATAGGACACAGTAGAACTGCCCCATAGTGTTTCCACTTTTCAAGGCTATAAATCTTTACGGAAGCAGACTGCCACATCCTTCTCCTGCAGAGCAGCTGATAGGTTCAAACAGCCGACCTTTTGGCTAGCATTTGAGCACTTAACCGCTGTGCCACCAGGGCTCAGCACCCCTGAATGACACATCACTACCTTTCAGGTCCTGAATTTCAAAAGGGACAGGCTTAACACCAAACTGCAGTCTGAGCCCCTATCTTATAATGTTTACTTGCAGATAATTTGTAGACCCTCAAAGCTAGGTGCGACCTTAAAGGTCATTTTTAATTTGGAAAATAACGCAGTGAAGGGACGTGACCAACATTACAAAGGGAGCCAGGATTCTGAGCTCGAGCTCTTCCACTGAGTCGCTGGGTGGTGCGAGCAGTTAAGTGGGTCAACTACTGGATGAAAGGTTGGCAGTTTGAACCCACCCAGAGGCACCTTGGAAGACAGACCTGGTGATCTGCTTCTGAAAGGTCACAGCCTTGAAAACCCTATGGAGCAGTTCTACTCTGCACACTTCAGGTCGCCATGAGTTGGAATCGACTCGGTGGCGACCCACAACAACATGCTCTTCCACTACACAGGCTGCTAACTAGAGAAAAAGCCCAATTCCACATCCTAAGTTATTTCCCTCAAAAAGAGTATCAGCAGAATTCAATTCAGAGATTACGTGTATTAACTTATTCCTTTGTGTATGAAAATGTGGTCTCATGAATTAACCAAAAGCAGCTTTAAATTTGCTTTTAATTCATAGGCTTTTTAAAAAAAGGTTAGCACATTGGGAAACTGGCTCTTCACACTCACTCTCCACAGCTCTTGAGCCTGAACATAAAGTTAAATACACAAGCTGGGGCACAGGCAGTTTCATGAACATCACCCATCTATGTGGCCACTCCAAACAATAGCCTGAAAAGGACTTGACGTCCTCTAGTGGCAGAATCAAAAAATAGTTACAAGTCCATTGTTTTTCTCAATTCATGCTTATGTTTGGCCAATGAAAAGTATTATACTGAAAGAACTGTTCATCTGCAAGAAAAATAAAATTTTCACCACCGGAATGTGCTTTGACTACCTTGAGTAGAAGATGAATACATACTGACAGAAATAAGAGGCTTTTAAATGTTAGATTTATATAAACCAACCAAACCCACTGCTGTAAAGTCAATTCTGGCTCATAGTGACCCTACAGGACAGAGTAGAACTGTCCCACAGAGTTTCTAAGACTGTAAATCTTCATGGAAGCAGATGCCACATCTTTCTCCCGTGGAGCTGCTGGTGGGTTAGAACCACCGATCTTTCTGGTTTGCAGGCGAGCACTTTAACCACTGTGCCACCAGGACTTCTAGATTCATGTAGTACCTTTCAATATTCTTTGCAGACATCTCATTTTATACGCAGTATACCGCCAATGTTCAATCTACGATACACACGTCTACATACGTATATATGTACACAATTAGAGCCCTGGTGGTGTAGTGGTGAAGAGCTTGGCTGCTAACCAAAAGATCAGCAGTTCAAACTTTGCCTCTCCTTGGAAATCCCATGGGGCAGTTCTACTCTGTCCTATAGGATTGGTATGAGTTGGAATCAACTCGACAGCAATGGGTTTGGTTTTTTTGGTATACCACCAATGTTCAATCAATCTATGGTACACACACATATATATGTATATAATTATGAACACGCTATAAGTATTATTTTTATAATAACCTGAGATTCTAATCTAAATTGCCATAAAATTAGACTGGTCTTTGCACAAGGACACAAAAACCACAAGAGACATTTAAGAATAGGCTCTACCTCATAATAACCTGATCTAAAAAGGGAATAAAATGCATCTCTCAATAAGTGTTGCCATTTGAGGTGGCAATTTTCCCCTCTTGATGGTAATAAAGGACAGAGGTCCTCCCTCATCCCACCCCTACAGAACACCTCCATACAAACCTGTGATGATTGAAAAAATAAAGGCTTGCAGCATTTGGATGTGTCCATAAAAATAAAGTACTAAGTTGAAGTCACATATTCAGATATACATTACATGTTTTAAATATATAGGAGAACTGCTTAAATTGTTAAAATTTAAGTAATTCTCACTTACTTAAAGATTATGAACCATGATATAGAAGACCTGCTTTCTCTCAAAATATTATCTAGATTAGAAATATATATATTTACACTTTCCTTCATTCTTTGGCACCCACTGACAGAGGTGCTTCTGAGTGCTAAAAATATTAACAGTAATCCAGAACTAGAAAAACAGGGAAAAGATGCGGGATCAGTAAAAAGTTTTTAGTTAAATTATAAAGTACAATTTCTCAAAAGACCGTATACAAAATGTATCCCTTGGAAATCGAAGTTTCTAGGCAAAGGAGTGGAAAAATTGTTTTCTATGAAAGAGAGGGAAACCAGTTTAGTTCCATTCTTAACAGAAGAAAACATTTCGCTGACAGCGACATGGTTGATTTTGTATATTCACTGTTAGAAGCATGACTAGGTTATTGATTAACATGTTCAGGCACCGAATATACTACAGTTTGTAATTCACATATCTGAACAAGTTGTTCACGTGCAGATTCTAGAAAGTATTTATTTTAGGGGAGGGATAAATTGATGCGTATTAACTTTCTGAAACAAATATTTTAGAAGCAGTTTGTGAGGGTTAGGCACCAAACTATTTACATTTTCATCAGAGGAGGCTCCCCTCCTCCTGACCTCACTTTGGGGGAGTCCAGTCCAGGCACTCACCTCATCAAATTCCCTAAAGCAATTACAAAAGCATCTCCTGTTAGCCACCCACTTCCCCACCCCAAGACAAACAAACCACCCTTCAGGAAGTAGCATGACTTCAAAATAAGTTCAAGACACCCCGTCAGTCTTAACCTCAGGTATTTTGGTTGACAAGGTTAAGACATTAGAGTTTAGATGCTCAAAGTTTATTTAACAGATACATAATTTGCAAATATTGTTATGGATCTTTTGGACTTCTCACATGTAAAAAAGCATACCATCTAAATCAATACACCTTTATTCTTTTTTGGAGGGGAGTGATTCTTACATTTAGAAAACAACGTTTCTGATGTTGTGTATGCAAGCAAAAAAGCAGACTGCAATCGGGAAGTCTGCAATTTGCGTTTCTTTTTTAAAATAAGAAACTGCCTCACCACCCCCATCCCAAGCGTAGGAAAGTACAGAAACAGTTTACCAGCCAAGAATAGAAGAAAAGAGGGGATTAGAAGGGAGGGGCGGATTTGCAATACCCTCACGAAAAAACTATCAGGAGGAGAAAAGCGGTTCACATATAGAGTCTGGCTCCTGAGGGAGAAAAGTAAACCAACAGCTGGAATATTAGAAATACCTCTCTAACAATTCGAGACGAGACTGGGGGTGGGTGGGTGGCAGGACTTGCTGCTTGTTATGAAGAAGCGACCCCTGTCCTAGAGTGAGTCTGTGGTCTTGCTTGGGGGTGGTGGGAGTGTTCATCGTCCACACAGAGACGTGTCCACCAAATCCGGGTCTTGGAGCTGACATTCCTACCCGGGGTTGATGCACGGACGAAAATACATGAACTCTGAGGACCTTCTAAGTCCACAAAACTCGGCACCCGCGTCAAGCCAGCAGTCGCAGCCCAGCCATCCCGCAACCAGCCCTGGGCCCTCCCGAGCTCCCAAGCCCCATCTCCTCGAGGGCGGATCGAAACTGCGCACCCTGGGGCCGGGCGCCGCTCACAGCGCCAACGCCGTCGGACGACCCAGCTGAGAAGGTCCGTGACCCTAGGCTGAGGCCAGGGAAGGCGAAAGGAGGGCCCCCAAACAGCTCCTCGCGCCAGGCGCACCTGGCCGAGGATTTCCTGGCTGGCTGTTTGGTTTGGGGGATACGATTTCCCTAATCAGCCGAGTCAGAACCAGCCCCACAGGTAGGAAGGCGCAGTCAGCGTCTCTCCATTTCCTCCTGCCCCCCGCGCGCCCTGGCGAGTTTCCACCTATTGTGGGAAAGTCGCGGTGGCGCGCACGAGAGGCGGCCGTGCCGGGGCCGGAGGCCTTCGGCGGAGCGGCCAGGCAGCCAGGCGAGGCAGCCCCGGGCAGAGGGAGGTGCGCGGAGCTGGGGGAGTCCGTCGGCAATTCTGGGCCGCACGGCCGGCGGGGGAGGGGAGGCGCGGGGCCCGCACGACCGACAACCCCCTCGCTCACCGACCCCCGCCGCGCCCGCGGGACCCCCGCCCGCCCTGCCGCGCAGTCACCTGTTTCGCTCTGCACCGCGTCGTCGCCGCCCCTGTGGCTGTAGCTGCCTGCTCCCAGCTCCGCCATGGTGCTCCGATGACGCGCCCGGAGAGCCGCTCCGCCCTCTTCCTCGGCTTCGCTCCCGCCGGCTCCCCGCCTACCGGGCCCGCGGCCCAGACAGGTGAGCGCCGTCAGGGGAGGGAGGAGGGACGAGGAGGAGGGCGGGCGCGCGGGGGACCGGGAGCTGCCTGGGCCCGGCGCGCCCTCTCGCGGGCAGGTGCGGCGTGGCAGCCGCTCGACGGACGCGGCAGGGGCTTGACTGGAAGAGGAACCACCGGAGCCAGGAACTTTGGCCTGGAGCTTGCTTACCGCCCCTGCAGACCCGCTGCCCGCTCCTCAAGGTCTGGAAGGGGTTCGGCAAGGCTTGGTGGCGCTAAAACCTGGGACGAGGGACCGTCCGAATATCAGCCCGGACGATGCGAGGACATTGAGACGCTCTATTCGTCTCTGAACTCTCAAGCAGCCAGGTCAGTTTTGGCTGCGCCGGGGCTGGAGTTCATGGTGACAGCCCCAAGAGTCCGCTGCCACGTGGAAAGCCGAAGTACACTGGCCGTGTTCTCCCGGGACCCGATCTCCATCTGCGTTTTAGGAAGCTATTGCTGATGACCTTGTCTTTCACTAGGCTTTCTTACCTGATGAGCCCCAGGGCACAGCAGTTAGTGAAACTTGTGCGAACTGCTGTGGCTTTTATTATTCTCAGTGTCCAATTAGTAAGTACCTTTGGAAACCCTGGTGGCATAGTGGTTAAGAGTTACGGCTGCTAACCAAAAGGTCGGCAATTCCAATCCACGAGGCTTTCCTTGGAAACCCTTTGGGGCAGTTCTACCCTCTCCTTTAGGGTCACTATGAGTTGGAATCGACTTGACAACAAGGGGCTTGGGGTTTTTTGGGTTTTTTGTTTTTTGTTTTGTGACTTCTGGGCTTGCTCAGGAAGACCAGGACAAAAGCTATAGGCAACAATTTTTTTTTTTTTTTAACAGAAACTATTTACTGAGGAGAATCCCATCTCTGCTCTAGCAAGCAAATAAATAAATGATAAGTAACAAAATGTTGGGGTAAAAAGGTAGCCTACATAAATAGAAACATAAGGAACAGAAGTGCACAGTGACCAGTTCCGCCTGGTCACTCAGAAATGTGCTCCCACAGCCTTGGTTGGCTGAACACAAGCAGCATGGTCTCAACAGTTTCAGCTTTCTCAAGGACTTCAGCAAAACCTATTGGGCACCCAAGAGTGTCTGAGAACAGTGACGGATTTCTTGCTACAGTGACAATTCTCACCATCCTTGTACGCAAAACCTGTCCACTGAGCCCAGGAGTGGACCTGTTTTTATTTGGTTTCCTGGTTCACTGGCTGACTGGGTTGAGGTTTTGACGAAGCGACACTTCTGCTATGGGTTGTGATCATGGATTTTCCCTTAGTACCAGCTCTACAAAGGAATAGCCAAACTGATCTTTTAGCAGATTTCCAAACTCACGTTCAAATCATTCTTACCAGACTTCTAATTAATAAAAATAAGGGACCAGGTGATGGAGGTAGTTTTAGACCTCACCTTGGGTCTCAGCAAAGATTTTTTTTGTTAACCTACATTAAATCATCAGAGTTTAAGGTCTCTATGAGTTAGAATCGACTTGATGGCAATGTTTTTTTTTTTTTTTTTCTATGCACGTCAGAAAGATTCTCTTCGCTGAATTTAAAGAGTTGTCCTCTCTGGAAGAACCCTGGAAAAGAAAGGTGATTCCTTTTCAACCTTCTTATTTACTGACTAAGTAAACTAGAGAATTCTTTCTACAACAAAGAAAGTCAAGATTTGTTGGCCCCAAAGATGTGTATTGTAAATCCTGACCCCCTATACCAGGGGTTATGATCCCATTTGGGAATGGGTTTTCTTTTTTATGTTAATGAGGCAGTATTAGTGTAGAGTGTGTTTTAAGTCAATTTCTTTTGAGATGTAAAAGAGCAGATTAAGCAAGCAAGCAGAGTTGGGGGAAGATAGATGCCAAGCCACATGAAGATCACCAAGAAACAGAAGCTCAAAAGAGACAAGGACCTTCCTCCAGAGCCAAAAAAGAGAGAATCTTCCCCTAGAGCCAGCACTCTGTATTCCAACTTCTGGCCTCCTAAACTATGAGAAAATAAGTTTGTTTGTTAAAGCCGCCCACTTGTGGTATTTGTTATAGCAGCACTGGATAACTAAGACATTGCTATTCATGTCTGCATTTTGTGTGTATTGTGTTCTTATCTCTTCCCCCATCTTTTTGATAACTTAAGTTTCAGACTGCCACCAGTTAAACAAAACTAATATAATAAGAAACACACCCAAATCCTGCACATAGGCGCTCTACAGACTATGCATTCCAAACCTAATGTGGTGTCTGTAACAGGGTGGGCTGCTGCATGAATATGCGGAGAATGGATGGCATCTGTTAACTGTCTAATGCCATCCTTCACAACCTCACCCCTTTCTTCTCCCTACTCCCTAAATGCTTCCACATCCAGGAGCTCTACCCCAACAAACACATGAGGTCTCTTTGATTCTGAAAATGTCTTCCCTTGACTTCTCACCCTCCCAAATCTTTTGTCATACTTTTTGTTCATCAAAAGCAATAAAGGTAATAAAGTGTGGACGCTTGATGCCATTATTATCTTTCTTGCCTGTCTATCAAAAGCCTCTGTTTGAGGTCACAAAATCAAATTACCTCATCATTTTTTTAATCCATTAATACCTGAGACTTCTGGCTGCTCTCCATCCTCTGTCTCCACCGGTTTCCACTGCTAGCCTGGGTTTTCTCATTCTTTTGTGGTGAGTCCTCTTGTCTCTTTTGCTGACTTAGATTCCTCCTTCTTCCCTATCTACTACCCCCCATAAGCCTCCCTTCCAAAATTTTAGGCCTCAGCCTTTCTATCTGTATTCTCTACTACCCCCCCCCACCCTTTTCACAGCCTTCATTTACTATTGACTCCATCCAAGTGACTCCCCAATCCAAAATATATGCCCACCTCAGTTCTGACTTGCACCAATACATTCTAAATGGGCTCTGCACATTTCTACCATGATACTTCGCTATTAATACAAAGTCAACATGTCTCAAACCAGCTTCCCTTCCAAACTGTCCTGTGTCTGACTTCTCTCCCTCACATAGGCTCAGCATTTATCTTTTCCTCTCCCTTGACATCACTGCCCGTAATCCCCAAATCTTGTCAATTCATTGTTTTAAATCCATTCTCTCCATTCCTCTCTTGCTGTAAGTCCTACTAGACCCTCATTCACATCTTAAACAACCTCTGAACTGCTCTAATTTCTGTTCCCTCTAACTTACCCTATACAGTTTTACCAAATTAATATTCTAAAACACAGTTGCTTTACGTACACCCTTCCTTTGCCCAAAAGCCTTTAACGTATTCTCGACTTCTATATAATTACATCCTAATCCACTTCCCTTCCTGATCCCCTTAATTCCCCAGTGGATCCTGAGGTCTCTCCTAACTCGTTTTCTACTTTTCACCTCTGTAACTGCAACCTATAAACAAATACAATAATTGATGTTTCCAGATTTCCTGGAAAATTAAAGACACCAAATAATTTATATCAGATTGAAGAGATAAATTTGCAGTAACTCATGCCTGTTCTACATTAGGAAGAAGGAACTCGCAGCCTACTTCTGAAAAAATTGGCCAGTGAAAACCTTATGAATAGCAGCAGATTATTGTCTGATACAGTGCCAGAAGATGAGCCCCTCAGGTTGGAAGGCACTCAAAATTCAATGGAGGAATAGTTGCCTCCTCAGAGTAGAGTTGACCTCAGTGACGTGGATGGAGTCAAGCTTTCGGGACCTTCATTTGCCAATGCGGCACGACTCAGAATGAGAAGAAACTGCTGCAAACATCCATTAATTGATTGACACAGTGGCTGCAACAATGGGCTTAAGCATAACAATGATTGTGAGGATGGCGCACTACTGGGCAGTGTTTTGTTCTTTTGTACGTAAGGTAGGGTCGCTGAGTGGCACACCCAACCCCTGGAAATCCAACCCTGTTTACAGTCGAAAAGAAGCACTTAACCATTAGAGTTGATGAGATGAACTGTGGCTTCATAAAGAAGTATCAACTTCATTTCAGTTTAAGTCAAATCAAATGACATATTTTCAGCCAATGGCATTGTTCTTTTTCTCCAGAACACCTTGCAAATCCCTGCTTTCTAGCCTTCGTTCCTAGAGCTCTCTGCCCAAAGTGATTTCCCCTGTCCTGACTTATTTAAACAATACTTTCCCTTCCAGGCCCAGGTGAAGGTCCGTTTCCTGCATGAAGCCTGTTTCACCTGCCCTGGCTCCCAGCAAGCCTGTCCTCTGAACCTTTCCAGGGGTTGGGCTTGCCACTCACCCAGACCTTAATGTATACTAGGCATGACTTATTATTGCAAATTTATCTTTTCAATCTGATATAAATTATTTGGTGGCTGGGGCTTTGTCTTTAATTTTCCATGAAATCTGGAAAAATTAATTATTGTATTTGTTTACAGGTTGCAGATGGCCTTGGTGACATCGTATGTACTGCCTGCATTCCAGACTTGATGGGCATTGTGTATATCTCTAGTGCTGCTACAGTGTCTCACACATAGTAGGCACTACAGTGGGTTAACAATGATTTCTCATTGCCAGCTGTTTTATGTGGAGTCCGAGGAATGAATGAAACAAAGTATGCAATGACAGTATTTGGAGAAAGAGATCAAAATGAGGTTAAAAGGAAACATTGGATTTATGTACTCCTCCCAGCAAATGCCCGTTTTGTTTCTCATTCAAGAATGCAGCCAATACCCTGCACAACTGTTCTGTTCCAAACCATCTTTCTATGCTCAGCTCTGAACCTTCACTTCTCCGGAAAGCTCTGCTTGACCCCTTCTGGCAATTAGGAATAACCACAGCATTTACTAAACAGTTTCTGCGTTGTCTCTGTTCCTCCTCTGACAATGAACTTGAGGGACAAGAACTGTGTCTTGTTCATGCACCACATGTAGTATAGTACCCTGTAGGTATTTAATAAACGCTTTTGAATGAATGAAAACAATAGCGGGCAGCATCTGAGTGCTTACTATACGCTAAGCATTCTACTAAGCACCTCACCTGCATTATTTTAGTTAAATCTTATAACAACCCTATGAGGAAAGGACATTATTTTCCCCATTTCACAGATGAGGAAACTGAGACTTGGAGAGAATAATTAATTTGCCCAAGGTCACAAGTGATAGTTTTGCTCCAGGCCTGTGTGCTTAGCCTCTGGCTACACTAAATGGAAACTCTGAATAGTAACCATCTCACCACCGCCTGTACAGGACACCTCTACAGGTGTCATCTGAAATAAGGAAGTGGGACTAGATCATGTTAAATCCCTCGTGGAGCTTTTAAAAAAAAGGATGCCTGAGCTCCACCCCCAAACGAATAAGCACAGTTTCTCTGAGGTGGGGTCCTGGCATGAATCGTTGTTAAAAAGCACCCAGGTCATTTTAATGTGAAGTTGGGCTGAGAACCACTGGCCCAGGTTGATGCTAAAGTCCTCTCTAGTGCAAAGCCTTCATGAACCTTGAGCCATAACAGAGCTGCCTTCTTCTGTGATTGAGACTCAAAATTCTGCCAAAAGCCTAGTGATGCTGTCCTGGGAATGTATTATATGAACCAAATAGGGGGTAGAGGAACATCTGCTTGCAAAGATAGGGCCTTCCCAAGGAAGGAGTGTGTCATTGAAGAGTTGGTTCAAGATGGGCTGTTGTTGTTAGGTGCCACTGAGTTGATTTTGACTCATAGCGACCCTATAAACTGTCCCATGGGGTTTTCTAGGCTGATCACCAGGTCTTTCTCCAGCAGAGCTGCTGGTGGGTTCAAACTGCCAACCTTTCCGTTAGCATCAGAGTTCTTAACCATTGAGCCACCAGGGCTCCTTTGAAGATAGGTAACCCAACCCTATTTACAGTTTTAAAAAAAGCACTTAACCATTAGAGTTGGTGAGATGAACTGTGGCTTCATAAAGAAGTTATCCTTAATTTCAGTCTAAGTCAAATCATTTAAGTTAAATTTCACCCCCTTCAAAATTTTCACACAGGATGCAAAAAGCAACCATCTGTCCTCGGGATAAGAATGTACAAATAACGCAGCTATGTTATTGCAAATAACAAATGAGAAAATATTAGTGAGAATGTTTCATAAGCAATATAAGGTTATATTGTACATTGATTTTCACAAAGAAATGAAGATAATTCCTGTTTTATCGAATACTGTTATATATGGGTCAAGTCAAGATATATGAGCAAGCTCTACATTATTTCTCTCCTGTATAATAAGCAAGTTCCCCTGTATTCAAGAAATTTACTAATTTTATTCATCCATCTAGGAGCTTCAGACTTCATCCAATTCACATGGGCAGGGTCATAAAAATGTAATATTCTTCTTAAAAAATCTCCCCCCGTTATGAGAACAAAAATTAATGAGATAGAAAATGCCGTGTTTCCCATTAGGATGCTATTTGCAAATCCTTTAAGATACACAGTAGTCAGTCAAGGTAACTTGGAACCTTGAGGAAAATATACTGACTTTCTTTTATTCTGTTTTCTTCATCTTCTCTCTTACCCCTCTGTTGCCCTATGGAACAACTTGGATATCCGTTGTTCTTTGATTACCTGAATAGATGAAAGATTCTACTTAATGTTCTGAAGAAATGATTAGGAATTTGACAACCCAGTTCATCTAATTTGACAAAACAAAATAAGAATCCTTTAGAATGTATTAAAACAATATGTTGAGAGTCTTTTTACTTTTTAGAGTATATATGACACAATGGATAGCTTTAGAACAAGCTAACATTACTATGATTCAGGCATGTACAACTGGTACAGTTCAGTAGTAACATAAACGACTCAAACGAATGTACTGTAGGCCAGAAACTTAAGTTACAAAATATAGTCAATATTATAATTAATACAGATCAGTAAAAACCATTGCTCTCAGATTCCGCACACTTAAAGAAAAAGCTTTTTACAATAATTGATGTTCTGCATCCCTACTCAGATTATTAGGACATATTACAAACATACATAAGCCTAAAAAATTACGGTCACATTTTGGTTTTGTTCCAGTGATGCGCAGTCACATGAAATGTTCCATCCATTTTGTGTGAAATAAACATTTGGCTGAAGTGCAATAGCTGCAGAGTTAAAAAGATTTCCATGTAAAAAAGGTTTAGATGAAAATAATCCTCAACATTCTTTGAAGAGAGTCCTTCTGAATTATAGAAATAAAAGCAGTTAGGAAATTTCAGTGTGTTTTGTCTATTTCTTTTTTTTTTTTTTGTAATCATTAGTAAACAAATACTGGATTTAAAGTGCAGCTTCTTTCTCCTCTCCCTTCGACTTCCCCCTCCCCCAAGAAGATTGGTTCTGCATTAATTTTTAGCATCTCCACCGAAGATTGGACGCAAATTGAGCAACAGTCAAGGCTGTTTGTCTCGAAAGTCAGCGATGGCCTTCCACAGTGTGCATAGCATCCCGCCTCTGTTGAAAGACACAAGAACGTGGTGAAGAGGATAATTCAGTTGAAACACTGCTCTTGAAATATCAAAGTGACTTCTTAGCTCTCAGTTGCTTTGATCAGAACATGAAGATCCCAAAGTCTTATCAGTCATAATGTATTATTTTTGTATATTTTTTCATCATCCTTCCCTTCCTTTCCTTCTGACTCCCACAAAGCATCATTTTAGATTTTCAGCCCTTTTGAAATGTGTGTTTATAAAGTGAGCATGAATAATAGTTCTGGATATGCTTGACCTATTTACTATAAGAAATTACATCAGGTTTTTGGGTAGCAAATCAGTACCTCATCCTAATATTTCTAATAAGTATGCACAATCATGAGCTAAATTACAGCACTTACTTAAGGCATCTTTAGAATATCTGCATGGCCTTAGTCTAACTTATTATTCAAGAAAATTCTTCCAGGTAATTGCACTTACTAATACAGAAATATTGGCTATTAAAACACCAATAAGAGCCTGCCTGGTTCAACTACCTCAGTTTAATAGAAGCAGCTGAAGCCCAGAGAGCTTGACTTGTCCAGGATGGCACAGCTAGTTAGGGACCCAACCAGGGCAGGAACCCGGTCTTTTTGATCTCAGCCAGTGCTATTTCCATCATGACAACTTAACAGAAAGAAAAGTGGTACCTTAGTCTCAGGCATTTTAAATCATCACGTGTAACATAGTAGAGAACATCCACTAGTGTATAATCCTCAGCCAGAAACTGTGGAGAAAGGAAAGTACACACAAAACTAAGATGTTTTATAGCCCTTTAATAAACAGCAAACTCTATCTAAAATGTAAATAATGGCAATCATAAAAAATGAATCTAAAAGAAAATCTGCTAAAAACAATCTTCTGGAATTATTAGGGGAAAGGCCCCTCTATTACAAAATAATCACAAAAAAATGTACCTATATTTCCAAATGCATAAAGTACTAAAGACTACAAGCAACTCAGAATTTCTAAATGTTTTTCTAATGAATAGCTAGCACTTACTTGTAATTACATTTGCTGCTCATAGCAAATGTTTATATTTAACAAGTTTGGTGCTATATAGCTTTGTCTTACTCAAATGGGTAAAATATTTTCCTGGAAAGGTGTTGCTTACACTTAATTTCTAAACATATTTTTAACAGATAATAATCAGAGTCCTGACCATTTAAAATGGAGCTTTTGATTTAAAAGCTAATACAAAGGGCAATGATTTTAGTGGATTCCCAATTACTGCTCCTTAATTGTGAAGCGGGTCGAAGTTAGAGGCATGAACATTTTGGAGAACTTCATTAGATGCATCATTTTTCATAGGTAAGAGAATTGTTTAAATTTATGAAGCAGTAACTTGTTAAATGTAGATTTCCAAGGAAAACCTAAATTTTATTTAGTGGTTCAATAATTATCAAGTCAAGGGAAAAGCATCTTTATTCTAAGTTTTTTTTTAACTTAAATATATAACAGAAATCAATAAAATATAGAGGAGGGCAGGGCCAGGTCCGATTTGCTTCATAAAATATTAAGTAATAAAACTTCTTAATGTGTGCATTTGTGTATAACATATATGTAATCTTAAAACATAATTGTTATTCATGCTGATTACTCAAGTCTATAAGGAGCAGAGAGGAATTTAGGTTACTATACCTATAATACATTTTATATAGAAAGTAAAAACCAAAAACCAAGCCGTTGCTGTCGAGTCAATTCCGACTCATATGAGTTCTACTCATAGAATAGTACTCACAGAGTAGAACTGCCCCATAGGGTTTCCAAGGAGCAGCTGGTAGATTCAAACTGCTGACCGTTTGGTTAGCAGCCAAGCTCTTAACCACTGCGCCCCTTGGAAACCCTATGGGGCAGTTCTACCCTGTCCTATAGGGTCACTATGGGTGGGAATCGACCTGATGGCAACAGGTTTGGTTTTGGTTTAAGGGAGCCCTAGTGGTGCAATGGTTAAGCACTCGGCAGCTAACTGAAAGGTAGGCAGTTCACAGCCACCAGCAGTTGCAGCTCCACAGGAGAAAAGACCTGATGATCTGCTCCTGTAAAAATTACAGCCTAGGAAGCCCCATGGAGCAGTTCTACTCTGTCACAGAGTCGCTATGACTCGGAATTGACTCAATGGCACTCAACAACAACAAATAGAAAGTGCTACCTTCCGACGTAAGTTCACGAACTAGATCTGTTTTATTAAGAAGCAAAAACAGTCACTGAGCAGTGGAGTCTAATAATGTTGCAAGAGAATTAAAAAGTTAACAAACAAAACAGAATTAGAAACGAAAGAACTTTTGTTTTCTGTCTTGATTTTTTTTCCCTCACTCTTCTATTTTCAATTCAAAAACACAAAAGCCCTTAGGGGTTCTAAAACACAAAGCTCTTGCCTGCCTCGTGTTCACTCTCTCACCGCCGCCTGCTCTTTCCCTCTGTGTCTGCATCTCCAAAGCATATACACCACTGGGCTGGTTTATTCCTACATATTCCTTTAGACCTCAGCTCATTCATCATCTTCGCAAAGAACCTTCCCCAACTCTCCTTGTCTCCTAAGTTTCTCCCTTTCCTGGTTAGAACTTATCCGTTTATAACAATACTCTCATCTGTGGAATTATTTGATTATTGTCTGCCTACTCTCATTGTCCACCACCCGTCAGTTTGTCGCACTGTGGTGGCTTGCATGTTGCTGTGATGCTGGAAGCTATGCCACTGGCATTTCTAATACCAGCAGAGTCACCCATGGTGGACAGGATTCAGTGAGGCTTCCAGACTAAGACAGACTAGGAAGAAATGCCTGGTGATCTACTTCCAGAAATTAGTCAGTGAGAACCTTATGCATCACAACCAAGCACTGTCTGACTTGCTTGCTTTGGACGTGTCATCAAGAGATCAATTGCTGAAAGAAGACATCATTGTCTGGTGAAGTAGAGGGCCAGCGAGGGCAAGGGAGACCCTTGGTGAGCTGGACTGGAGCAACAACCACAGTGATAGACTCCGAACATGCTGGTGATTGTGAGGATGATGTGGCGCCAGGCAACGCTTTGTTCTGTTGTACATAAGGTCACCATGCATAGAGTTGACTTTACAGGAGCTACCTATCTGTCCGTCCATCCATCCATCAACCCTAGTCTGTAAGCCTCAGGGAAGCAGGGTGGGGTAGGATTTACTCTTGAGTGTATCCCTTGTGCCTAGCCTGGTGCGTGCCACATGATGGGCACTTAGCATTATGAAAGAATATTTATCCCACAGATATTTTTCTTTACCCGGCTTATAGTGTCTTCGTCAGCTCCATTTTCTCTCAGCCAGTCAGTAAGTTCAGAATCTTCAGTATTTATGCCAGGAGAATTTAGGTGACACACAGGTAATCCAGGAATATCTAGAACAAAATTTGGGAGAGACATTCTTAGCTTCACCTGACACAGGTCATCTGAGAATGCTCACAGCCAACAGACTTTTACTGATACTTTCAAAGATCTTGCTCTATCAGGGGACAATTAATAGAAACAAATTAGTTTGGCAAAATAACTACTAATATAAATAAAACTCTTAAAGACTAGTTAACCTACCAGGTAATTGAGGGCCAGAAGCAAGAACGTACTGATACTCTCATTTTGTACTTTCATATCAATTTTATAGTTTCTTATCAGAATACTGTGTGGACCAAAATTGTACTTTGTATTTCTCATGCAACAAAGGCAGACATAATTAGCGGAGAACTGTATAACTGTAAGAATCTCTTTTCCACTATTTACAATAATTTGGATATGCCATATATCTGAAAAAATAACTATAAATTCTATTTTCTTCTAAAATGGCTAAGTAAGATCCTCTAAAGCCTTTCACATGCAATTTCTCACGGATTGTTTCAAAATTCCAATCTACCATTCTTTATTACTATACGTTTATTCTATTTAAGCTTCTTCAAATTTTAAGGAAAAAAGAACACACAGAATACATATGTAAAATTACAAAAAATGGAATTATTTTATTCCAGTAATCTCATTATCAAATCTTTAAAAGGAATTAAAGACTAAAAAGATCTTAATAATATATAATCTCAGAAAAAGATGACTATGAATCATCTATTTTTATGGCACTTACAAGAACTGATAGTTTGCTACAGTTAAAAATTGAATATTTTTGCAGAGTAATTCCTACTTGTAGTTGTGTTACAAGTGACAGATGCTGACTCAGGAATAAAATTGCCTGTTAGCTTTCTCCACTTTTTGTGGCAGCCCTGTCGAGCACTATTACTTTAAAATTTTCTGCTATTTACCTATTTGTAGTGCAATGGTTAAATGCTTGGCTGCTAACTGAAAGTTAGGCAGTTGGAACCCACCCAGCCACTCTGTGTGAGAAAGGCCTGGCAATCTGTTTTCATAAAGATTATAGCCAAGAAAATCCTATGGGGCAGTTCTACTCTGTCACATGGGGTCGCTATGATTCGGAACCGACTCGATGGCATCCAACAACTGTTGAACACTATTACTTTAAATTTTTCTGCTATTTACCTATTGGTTGGGACTTCAACTTCAGGTGTTTAATTTCTTGGTCTTTCTCTTCAATAGCTTGATGAAGGAGTGCTTGTAATTCTTTCTCTTTCCGAACCAATTCTTCCAGTAATCTGCAAAAGAAAATTATATCAGTTGACAGGATAATAAAGTGGAGTTGGCACAGAGTGATCTAGTCATGGGACTCTCAAACTATAATGAGCACATGCATCCCTGGGATTTTACTGAAATGCAGATTCTGATTCAGGAGGTCTGAGGTGAGCGCTGAGATCCTGCATTCCCAGCAAGTTCTCAGATGATGTTGATGCTGTTGGTCCACAGACCCCATGTTGGGCAGCAAAGCTCCAGACAATGTTGTGTTTCCAGTCAAGAATTCAAACCCTCCATCCCAAATTGTCTGCCAGTCTTCAGAGCTGTTGTTCTACTGTTTCTTTGTATAACCATAATAGCAAAAATATTAAGATAGGATGTTATCAGACCTATATTTTACATGTTTTGTCCTCCATCAAACAAGTTAGTAATGTAAGTATAAAAAATATGAGTAATATAATAATCAATGCAATGTAGAAAGTTAATCACTCTTCTTAAGCTATACAAATCTGAACAACTGAGAGCTCTAGGTGAGGTTACGTATAGTACCTGGCACACAGGAAGCACTCAATATATGTTAATGGTTGTTGCTGCAATTGTTGTGATTGTCACTATACCCCTCTCACTGCTAAGTGAGGTCCAGTGGGTAAAAGGATAGATGTGTTCCTGGTACACTCAGTTCCTAGTTGGCATCTGATGCGTTCTTCAGAGAAACAAGGAGAAATGATGACATTATCTACACCACAGTTCTTACCCCTGAAAGGTTCACTATGCAACTGAGAGTCAACTGGTAACCTATTCACCATTTTCAATACTGTTTCTCAGAGAGAACTTTCCAATTGTGAAGAGTGCTCTAATTTGTTAGAAAACTATCTTTGAGTAAATGGAATTGAGAATCGTAATACTTTAAAGTACATAATTATCAATTAGAAAATCAATATAAATCATTGCCTACCCTATAGCTCTAAGCAAGCTGTATTTGTTTCATTTTTTGAAGATTGATAGATTTAGCTCAGGGCTAGGTTTCATCCCAAAAGTCTGTCTCTGCTTCAGTTGCCATGTCCTGAAGGCAGCACGGTACAGCTGACAGACAGACCTGGGCTTGTATCCTGGTTCAGCCATATACATCCTGTATTGATCTTAGATAAACTACTTAAACACTCTGGGCTTCAGTTTTCTCATTTGTAAAAAAGGAAAAAATAAAACTTCCTGACAGATTACTGTCAGCAATAAATGAGAAAGCGTAGGTAAAGTGCCAAGCACAGAGCCTGGCTTTAAAATACGGACTATTCTGTTCCTGCTCAGCCTCAGGCCCTGGAAGAGTCTTCCTCCAACCCAGGGCTCAGAAGGGATTCCTTTCTTGACCCAGGCTCCCCCTAACCCCACCCCGGACCGCTCCACCTTCCCTCAGGTCAAAGAGATGCGAGGCCCTTAGGTAGGAGGAAAGATCATATTAGGGCAGGTAGCAGAGGTAGAACAAAAGCAAAACCCAAGGAAAGGCAGAGAAGGTGGTTTGGAGAGAGGTAAACAGAGAACCACAGAGTAAACGTGGTGCACAATCATGTGGATTAAATAGTATGAACTGAAAGCAAGAGGGGGAAGCAGAAGATTAGAGGGAGACTTTTATCTATTCCAACAAGAATGATATTCAAAGAAATGGATAGCAAGCTCAGTAGAAATTATGAATTTTTCATTTGCAATTTTTTGGCCCTGGTGGTGCTGGTTGCGAGCTTGGCTGTTAACCAAAAGGTCAGCAGTTGGAATCCCATCAGCAGCTCCTTGGAAAACCTATCGGGCAGTTCTACTCTGTCCTACAGGGTCGCTATGAGTCGGAATGGACCCAATGGCAATGGGTTTGGTATATATTTTTTTGTATATATAAAATGTACAACAATACATTTTTGTCTTCCTTACTAATCTGCATGTATGGAACATTGTTGTTACTGTTAGGTGCTGTCGAGCTGGTTCCGACTCATAGCGATCCTATGTACAACAGAATGAAACACTGCCTGGCCCTGTGCCATCCTCACAATCGTTGTTATGCTTGAGCCCACAGTTGTAGCTATTGTGTCATCTCATTGAGGGTCTTCGTCTTTTTCGCTGACCCTCTGCTTTACCAAGCACGACATCCTTCTCCAGGGACTGGTCCCTCCTGATAACATGTCCAAAGTAAGTAAGATGAAGTCTCATCATCCTTGCTTCTAAGGAGCATTCTGGCTGTACTTCTTCCAAGGCAGATTTGTTCATTCTTCTGGCAGTCCATGGTATATTCAATATTTTTCCCCAACACCATAATTCAAATGCAACAATTCTTCTTCAGTCTTCCTTATTCACTGTCCAGCTTTCGCATGTATTTGAGGCAACTGAAACACCATAGCTTGGGTCAGATGCACCTTAGTCCTCAAAGTGACATCTTTGCTTTTCAACACTTTAAAGAAGTCTTTTGCAGCAGACTTGCCCAATGCAATGCCCCACTTTATTTCTTGACTGCTGCTTCCGTGGGGGTTGATTGTGGATCCAAGTAACATGAAATCCTTGGCAACTTCGATCTTTTCTCCATTTATCATGATGTTGTTTATTGGTCCAGCTGTGAGGATTTTTGTTTTCTTTATGTTAAGGTGCATGAAGGCTCTAGTCTTTGATCTTCATCAGTAATGCTTCAAGTCCTCTTCACTTTTGGCAAGCAAGGTTGTGTCATATGCATATTGCAGGTTGTTAATAAGTCTTCCTCCAGTCCTGATGCCCCGTTCCTCTTCATACAGTCCAGCTTCTCAGATTATATGCTCAACATACAGATTGAATAAGCATGGTAAAAGGATACAACCCTGATGCACGCCTTACCTGATTTTAAACTATGCTATAGCCCCTTTTTCTGTCTGAACAACTGCATGTATGGAATAGTGATGGCATATTCTTACTGAATTCTCAAAGAATGTAGTGAAATTTTCTAGAATTTAACTTATGCTTATCTAGGCTATATATTTCCTCTTTATCTTTAAAAGCCAGAACTTCACATTGGAAGCACAAAATTGAGAGGCTACCTCATTTGTCAGCTCTCGAAATTATTTTAAAGACATATTATCCAGTCCATCAGTTTCATTTTTATTTATGTTCAGTTGGCAGGGAGATCCTTTGAAATCAATACAGTTGCCTGCCTCTCTGTTCCAGAAAAGTTAGGCAAGTATCTGCCAGCAGATCAGTTGGTTTTTTTTTTTTTTTTTTTTACTAGGATAGGCGGGGGCTGAGGGGTAGGGGTAGAAGGGTAGGGTTGGGTAGAGAGTGTTGTTGGGTAATTCCAGAATTTCAGAATACGAAAATTGGATAACTAGTCAGCTCCTCCTGAGTTAGATTTTAATAATGAATAATGAATGTCCCTGCATTATCCCTGAATTTCCAGAACATTTACATAAGCATAGCCTTAAATACAAGTAAAACATACATTCTGAAGCCATTTTGATACTTTTTGCCACTTAGTATTATTGATGATATAATAATCAAGAGCTGGATGAAGCTGATTTACCTTTCACCAGAGAGCAGCCTAAGTATGCAGCTTAAGATTTTTAACAAGAGCTACAACCTTCCCTAAAAACCCACTAACATTTCCTCTAAGTGCATTTTGCAATATATGTACTTTTACATTTCAGATAATATTCAAGTGAAAATTCCAAGAACCAACATGGATGTGACCCGTTCCTCATTCAGTTGCTTAATACTTGTACGAAAAAGCTGCCCTTCTTTCAAATTGTACGTGACGTGAGTGTTGTGCCTCCTTTCACTTTTCTGGAGGAGATGGAGATGTGGGAAATAGTACTGGGGGCAGGCGGGGAGGAGGCTGATAATCCTGTAGACTTCACAGATTCAAAAGTAAACATGTAGAGAAAAAGATAAATGTGTGGGCTATTGTGAAAAATACAACTATATATTAAAGGAACAAAGAAATGTTGCAAGCCCTAGTTTTTTCAACAGAGATGTGAAGATTTGGGAAGCCAGCCCTCAGTTAGGAGCAAGAGAGCTTCAGGAGAGAGATGTGAAGAAGTAAAGCAGCTGGAGAAGAACGGCCTTTGGGGACTGCAGATGGCCCAAGTATAATGGACAGACAGTGAAATCGGTGTGGTATGCCTGAGGCTACTTTAACTAAGGAAAGAAGGAAAAGTAATAAGCATCCAGGCTGCACTGAAGAGAGGCAGATCCTATTGACACACCAGGGTGTGTACACATAAGGCCAGAGAAGCAGGTATATTGACTGTTTGGTAAATAAAGTAGCTTTAGTGTCTGTATAATTCTGACCTGCAGTCACAGGTGGATGGGCTGGACTAAAATGGTAATGAATGAACTTTCCTCCCCCAGAGATATAAAACCAAACCCACTGCCATGGAGTCTATTCTGACTCACAGTGACCCTATAGGACAGAGTAGAACTGCCCCATAGAGTTTCCAAGGAGCGGCTGGTGGATTCGAACTGCCGACCTTTTGGTTAACAGCCAAGTTCTTAACCACCAGAGCCACCAGAGCAGGGTCCAGAAAGCAACTCCACTCAGGATTGGACAACAGAGAGGAAACTAAAGAGAAAATGACTAAAGGCAACACCTACTATACTGGATTGGGTGTTTTGCTTGGAATATTGCTGGAGAAAAGAAGAAAATGGGGGACACGAAGATCTAGGGGGAAGTTTCAGAAGAGAAATCCTTTTCCACTAAAGTAGTAGAGATGGCAAATAAAGAGTGAGTTTCAGAGGACAAGATGAAGTTGTGGAAGTCAGACAGCCACTTTCCCTTGATTCAGAAAGACTTCTTTATACAAATCATACATAGGAGATATGTATGGATTTACTTAATCATACAACCAAAATTCATGTTTCTGAATATAGGATGAGTTTTGTATTACTTGTACTAAGCTTGGTGTTCAAGCTTAACTTGAAAAACTTAAACTTATAACTAGAAATAAAATATTTTTTTATCTCCCTGGTGAACAACTAGAAATTTCAACCAAGGTTTCTAATCAATTGACAACTTTTACTGATGCCCTCAAAAAAGAAAAAAAAAAGTTTTTACTGCAAACCAAGAGCCATAAAGTCAGTTGCCCACCTGCCAACTGCAGCCAGTACAGGAAGCTATAAATCATACAGATTCAGACCTTGAACTGTACTAACATCTGTGAAGAACAGGAAATATTTACTGTTCATTTAATGACCTGATCATGTGAGTTTTATGCTATCAAATTCTCAAAGACAAATTAAACTCCAGATATGTCACAGATATCAAAAATAAAATAAAACCATAAATGATCATAACCTGATCATCTTTTCAAGGTTTTAAATGCAAAGCTTTAGCACCATCTGCTTTGTCCCTTCAAGCACAGAGATCTTCCTCTCCTGAAGGAACTTAACATTCCAAATCACGGGCTTTCAAGAACATGGACTTTCTGTTCTATCTCCCAACTATCTGTGGGAAGGTACATGCTGCTCTGCGTCTGTTTCCAAGACAGTCTACAAGGTTACAACAAATTACTCTGAAAATCGCAGTGCACGTGGAGATAAAGCAGTGATCAAAGAAATGGTGCTGAAGGAACCCTGAGTTGGCAAAAGCAGAAAGTGGTATTTGGCTAAAGAGGCTAAGATACATCTCTCTTGTTTTATAAAGGAAGGCGTTGGCTCGAGTTTACATGAATGGAATAAAGGAATCATATTTTGTATTTTCTACAGACCAAATTTTAAAGTAGACCAAAAGCATACGCATTTTTATAAAAGTAAGAAAAAAGGAACTTAGCAACGTCAAAGTAAAATCAGCTGCCATTAAGTCAACTCAGACTCATGGCAACCCTACATGTGTCAGAGTAGAACTGCGCTCCATAGGGTTTTCAATGGCTGATTTTGGAAGTAGTTTGCCAGGCCTTTCTTCTGAGGTGCTTCTGGCTGGACTTGAACTTCCAGCTTTTTGGTTAGCAGCTGGGCGCATTAAGTGTTTGCACCACTCAGGGACTTCCATATCAGAGTAGGACTCACCTATTAGTTTCTATTTTCATCCTTCCAAGCTGTACATTCAGTGACCGGTGAGCACTCTGGGAATCATGGGACACAGTAGAACTGAGCGTGCTCACCCCCGAGGTAGCCACAGCATCTTCAGTGACGGCATGAGGTCTTCGAACAGTTTGATTTGAAGGCTGTTCCTCATGGTCATCTTCTACATCCAAATCTTCTTGATCAGCAGTATCACTCTCAGATGCAAGGCTAAAATGTGGCCTCAGTTCTGTTGGGGATAATATCAACAACAGTGTTAATAAGTATGACTAATTGCGTTAATTTCTTAGGATATGAATATCATCCCCTTTGCTGTCAAATACTATGTAGTTTATATAGTGAAAAACTAAAACCAATCCCATTGCTGCTGAGTCTATTCTGATGCATAGCAACCCTATAGGACAGAGTAGAACTTCCCCATAGGGTTTCCAAAGAGTGGCTGGTGGATTCCAACTGCCGATCTTTTGGTTAGCAGCCAGGCTCTTAACCACTGTGCCACCCAGGGCTCCAGTATATCTAGTAGTATATACTATGTTATTTATATAGTATATACATAGTACATATATAGTATATAGTGTATACATGTATATATGACTATATACAAGCAAATAAATATGTACCCACTCCAAACTGCTTTTCCAAAAGTGAGGATGGATTTCTGTGCATAAATTCAGAGTTTATCTTCCAGTGAATTTGCAAAATTCACATGATATATACACTCAGAACGATCAAATTCAAACAGAAGAAAAACATCCACACTGTACATAAGATATAGGGGAAAATGGTAAAATCTGAAAGAAACTTAATTATAGTCATGTGTCATTTAATGTCCATGATACGTTCTGTGAAATAGGATGTTTTGTGATTTGGACATTGTGTGAATTCTATATTATATACAGTCAGTCTCTGGATTACAAACGAGTTTCATTCCTAAGCGTGTCTTCAAGTTGAATTTGTACATAAGTCGGAACAGTTAGGTACGGTTCATATCTAACATCAGTTAGTCAAATGTTATCTCAGTATATATATATAGTGTACCTTTCTATGCATAAAAAACATTAAAGAAACACTTCCAGATACACTAAAACATCTTTAACGTAATAATACAGTAATAATACTAATAATGTTTTGATGCACATCGCAAAGTAGTGCCTGTTCATTATTACGAACCATTGCATGTATCTTGAATTTTTAATATAATACAGGGGTTGGTTCGTAACTACAGGTTGTACATAAGTCAAACATTCATAACCTGGGGACCACAGATGTATATGCAGTCAGATGTTGCCCGAACGGATGTTATGTGGCACATGACTGTATTTTAAAAACATTTTAAGAGTAAAAATTTGCTTATACAAATAAAGTTCATTTTTTATTATATAATAGCTGACAACTGTTAACTCACTTAGAAATGAAACTGAGATACAGAGAAGTTACATAAACACTGAGTATGGCATGATGTTTTTTGCCTGTATTATTCAAAGTGTAGGGAAATGGGGATGCTGAAAATGCTACACATGCTTATATTCACTCTAATAAGACTATCTTTCCTTGACTACTGGGCTAACTTGACTACATTCAGTACTTCAACTTGTCAACAAACCAGCGAAATGAAAAGTGCATAAATTACAAGTTTGCCGTGCTGTACAACAGTGTACAACATGAGTTCATCTGCAGGTCACTGTAGAACTTAGACGATTATCTTCCCATAGGCAAAACATTACAAATTGTGATCAGGACCTCAAACTGGCCCACAAAAAAAGGAATTACACTCATAACTTAAGTGAAATGAAGATAGCACAAAATTCTGGATCTTGACTCCGTATGCTCTGGCACATGTAACTTTTATTGGATCACAGAACCCACCAAAAAGCTGATGGAAGCCAAATCCTCTAGGTAACTTTTCTGTCCTTACCCTACTGGACCTCTTTATTTTCCTCTAAACCTTTGGTTGCTGCTCATCCTCTTCAAAGTCTTTTTGTCTACTACTCACCCCTTAAATACTGGAAACAAGGATTTATCCTTCACTTTCTTACATCCTATTTACTCTCCAAGGATGAGCTCATTCAAATCTCTGAAGGTCAAATACTTAAGTGTCGATGACAAACTCAATATTTCAAGTCCCAGTCCTGTAAATACAGCACCTCCTAGATATTCCTGTTGGGCCTGTTAAAAACCCTGATGCCATTGAGTCAGTTCTGACTCATGTGACCTCATTTGGGACAGAGTAGAACTGAGCTCCACAGGGCCTTCTTGGCTGTAATCTTTACGGAAGATCGCCAGGCCTGTCTTCCGTGGCTCCACTGGATGGATTCGAACCACCAACCTTTAGGTTAGTAGTTGAGCACAAACCATCTGCATCACCCAGAGACCTTCCTGTTGGGCAGTCACTCCAAATTTAAGAACCTAAAAAGGCACTCATCATCTTTTGCTTATGATAAATACTAGGTGTCCCTCTTGAGGGCCAGGTTTACGTAGCCCTGGCTTCCTTTATCTCTTAAGGCTAACCAAACAAACTCCACCTGTCCTCTGCTTTCTGCTTTTCTGCCCTTTCTCTTTCCAAAATCCTATTTCCTTCATTTCCTAATTCATCCACAGTAGGTCCTTCAGTTTTGTACAGCACCTACTACAGGGGCTAAGACATAATAGGCAATCAAACATGTTCCCTGACTGGAAGAGTTGTTCTACCACCATTTTTTGCATTTAGAAGGGAACAGAATAGTGAAAAAAAAATCTTACTTTAAAAAAACTTAAGAAAGTGTAATTCTAGATTAAACTGGAACTTTTAAATCAGATTAGGACTTTTAAAATTTTCTTAAATAGTTCTTAAATTTCTTCTATGGTCTCTAAACTGAAAAATTTTTAAATGTAAAAGATTTATAGTCCTGTTAACTATAACCTCACTTTTGGGGAGGGAAAATAACCACATTTTTTTTTCTGATATTTATTGTTCTATATTATTATATTTAAAGAGCCCTGGTGGCACAACAGACTCGGAATCAACTCAACAATGGGTTGGTAGCAAGCTCTTAGTTACTAATTGAAAGGTCAGGGGTTCAAATCTACCTGTGGCTCTGCGGGAAAAAAGACCTGGTGATCTGCTGCCATAAAGATTACAGCCTAGGAAACCCCATGGGGCAGCTCTACTCTATCATATAGGGTCGATATGAGTCAAAATCGATTCACCAGCAAAAAACAATATTATTATTTTTGCATTTTAAATGATCACTGTATGTATGTATACCTACATGACTACATATAGTATACCTATATAGTATATAGTATACTTATGTCATGGTTTGAATTATGTCCCCCAAAAAATGTGTGTATCAATTTGGCGGGGCCATGATTCCTGGTATTGTGTGGTTTTCCTATATGTTGTAAATCCTGCCTCTGTGAAGTTAATGAGGGAGGATGGGTGGGAGTTGTGTTAGTAAGGCAGGACCCAGTCTACAAGATTGGATTGTATCCTGGGGCAATGTCTTGAGATATAAAAGACAGAAGTGAGCAGAGAGACAGGGGGACCTCATACCATCAAAAAAGCAGTGCCGGGAGCAGAGCGCGTCCTTTGGACTGGGGTCCCTGTGCCAAAAAGCTCCTAGTCCAGGGGAACATTGATGAGAAGGCCAACAGAGAGAGAAAAGGCTTCCCCTGGAACTCATGCTCTGAATTTGGACTTTTAGCCTACTTTGACTGTGAGGAAATAAATTTCTCTTTGTTAAAACCATCCACTTGTGGTATTTCTGTTATGGCGGCACTAGATGACTAAGACAACATATATAAAAAACTAAAACCAAACCAGTTGCCATGGAGTCAATTCCAATTCATGGCAACCCCATGTGTGTCAGAGTAGAACTGTGCTCCACAGGGTTTTCAATGGCTGATTTTCAGAAGGAGATTACCAGGCCTTTCTTCCAAGATGCCTCTGGGTGGACTCGAACCACCAACCTTTCAGTTAGCAGCGAACAAGTTAACCGTTTGCACCATCCAGACACTCCAATATAGTATACATATAGTACATGTATAGTATATAGTACAGACATTAAAAAAAAACCCATAAAATCAAACCCTTTGCCGTCTAGTTGATTCCGACTTCCCCATAGGGTTTCCAACGAGCAGCTGGTGGATTCGAACTGCTGACCTTTAGGTTAACAGGCGTGCTCTTAACCACTATGCCACCAGGGCTCATATATTATCTACATACATACATTATAATATAATCATAATATATTATAATTATAACTATAATATAATTATAATATACATATATTATCTATACATACATACTACATTTATATATATTCATTCATACATACCCACAAAAACTCTAAAATTTAAATAAAGCAGAAAATTCTAAGTTGATGCAATACTTTGTCATTTTAGTATTTCAGTGACTCCCTGAGTATGAATCATTGAATTAGACATTGTAAAATATGCAAATAAAATGAGCATATGAACCTTGCCCTCAAGAAAGGAAAACTCAGGCTAATCTTCAGAAAAGCCATAAGAACCTGTACAAAGATAACAGAGATATATTTACATGAAAATATAAGCACAAATTAATACAGCTAAGAATATTTTAGATGACCTCAGCTACAGATCTATCTATGTATGTAATTTGCATGTACGTGTATTAAGAGTGCTAAGCGGTGAATGTGTAATGACTAGATCCAGTGGTGAGTTATTCACAATGGATTCACATAGGCAGAAGTGCCTGAGCGGGGCTCTGGAGGGGGAAGGCCTTGGGTTGGTGGAGAAAGGAAGAGGCGTTTGAGAGAGGCAAGCTCGCATGGTGGCCCAGAGCACTCTGGACAGAACGGAAAGCAGAGTGGACTTTCAGGAGAGATCCAGTGTTAGGAGAAAAGTAGGGACTCGAGGGCCTCTA
This sequence comes from Dugong dugon, assembly GCA_030035585.1. Taxonomy (NCBI): domain Eukaryota; kingdom Metazoa; phylum Chordata; class Mammalia; order Sirenia; family Dugongidae; genus Dugong; species Dugong dugon. Next base: position 159,286,011 of record CM057464.1, read on the forward strand.
ATCAGTGTTTAAGGCCATGTAGGGGTCACTGGAGCTGGTGCATGTTTCCAAAATAGTATGTGATCCAGCAATAATACTATCCGTCCTGAGGAAGTTACTTTCCTAGAGGAAAATAACTAGACACAAGGTCCTTCTGGTGCCAAGTAAGATCACGTATGACATCTGCATTAAGCTCCTCGTATGGTATATGTTATGGATTGAATTGTGTCTCCCAAAAAGGTACGCTGAAGTCCTAACCTCCAGTACCTGTGAATGTCATCTTGTTTGGAAATAGAGTCTTTGAAGATGTTATCAGTTAACATAAGTCATACTGGACTAGGTGGGACCTAACGCAATATAAGTGGTGTCCTTATAAAAAGAGAAGAAGAGACGTAGACACATACACAGGGGAGAACATCATTTGAAGACACACAGACAGAAAAAGAGGGAAGACAGAGGCAGACTGGAGCGATGCATCTGCAAGCCAAGGAATGCCAAGGACTGCCAGGTACTACTAGGAAAAGGCAAGGAAGGATCTTCCCCTAGAGCCTTCAAAAAGAGCACAGCTCTGCTGATACCTTGATTTCAAACTTCAAGCCAAACTTCAAGCCTCCAGAACCGTATAAAAATAAATTGCTGTTGTTTTCAGCCACCCAGTTTATGGTATGTTGTTACAGCAACCTTAGGAAACTAAAACAGTATGGAACACTGTTCATTTTACATTAATGTACATACGGGACACATGATTGGTCCAGTTTCACAAACTGTGGTAAAGTCAAGTGCTTTTAACAGCTTTTAAAAATTATTAATAATATAGTAAGTCTGCCTATATAATCGATTCTCACTACCCAACACTGCCATCCTGGTCTCTACACTCAGCATTTCTTGATCTAGTCACCCACCACCAGACTGCGCATGAGGTGTAACGACAGACACTGTTGCCTATGATCTAAAGGCTGATTCTTGCTGACAAGTGAGAAAATGGCCTGAGGAATAAACTGAAAACATAAACAGTTAAAGGGCTTGCACTGTACTGTCTGTTCTGTGTGCTCTTTTTAGAAGGATGAAGACTGAACACTTTTTAAAACACTTTCTATTGTGAAGTAACTTCAGGATAACAGAAAAGTCACAAAAATGGTACAGAGAGTTCCCATCTACCTTCCTTCAGCAGCTTGCCCTAACCTTAACATCTCACATACCATTGGCAATATTATCTCAACCAGAAAATTAACATTGACACAATAATATTAGCTAATCTACAGGCCTTATGGAACTTCACCAGTTTTCCCACCAACGTCCTTTTTCTGACCCAGAGTCCAACCCAGGATTCTATATTGCACTTAGTTTTCCTGTCTCCTTGTTGTTAGTTGCCACTGAGTTGATTCTGACTCATGGTGACCCCATGTGTGCAGAGCAGAACTGTACTCCATAGGGTTTTCAAGGTTATGACCTTTTCGAAACAGATGGCCAGGCCTTACTTCTTAGGCACATCTGGATGGGTTTGCACTGCCAACCTTTCGGTAAGTAGTCCAGTGCTTAACCGTTTGTGCCACTCAGAGACTCCTCATGCCTCCCTAGTCTCCTCCAATCTATGACAGGTTCCCAGTATTTCTCTCCTAAGCACTTCATAGTTTGAGAAGTACTGGTCAGTTATTTTGTAGTAGGGCCTTCATTTTGGGTTTGCTGGATATCTTCTCATGATTTGGTTGAGGTTATGCATTTTTGGCAAGCATCCACAAAAGTGACGGTATGCCCTTCTCGGTGTATCACCTCAGGATCACTTGGTTAAAAGGGTATGTGCCCAGTTCCTCCACCATAAGGTTACTATATCCCGTTGTGGTTAGTAAGCATCTTGTGAGAACATACTTTGAGACCCTGTAAACATGCTTTTTCTCATCGCTCTTTTGACTACAAATTTTAGCAGCCATCAATGGTTCCTGCTGGCAACAATTACTAGCCTGATGGTAATTTTATATTTCCCTCATTCCTTTTGTATTTATTAATTGGAATTTGACTGTAGTAAGGAGCTGGCCTTTCTCCCCCACATATTTTACTTATTCAGTTGTTTATATCAGAATGAACTCATGAGTATGTACTTTTTTCTATAGGCTATAATTCAATACTATCAATATTTTAGGAGTCCTTGGGTGGCACAAACAGTTAAACACTCACCCACTAGCTGGCTGAAAGGTTGGCATTTCAAACCTACCCAGAGGTGCCTCGGGAGACAGGCCTGGAGATCTGCTTCCAAAAGGTCACAGCCTTGAAAACCCTATGGAGCAGTTCTGCTCTGTACGCAAGGCGTTGCTACGAGTCGGAATAGACTCAACAGCAAACAACAGGAACAACATCATTATTTTGGAGACCCTGGGTGGCACAAAGGAGCCCTGGTGATGCAGTGGTTAAGCGCTCAGCTGCTAACTGAAAGATTGGCAGTTTGAACCCACCAGCTGTTCTGTGGAAGAAAGATGTGGCAGTCTGCCTCCGTAAAGATTACAGCCTTAGAAACCCTATGGGGCAGTTCTAGTCTGTCCTATAGGGTCAATACGAGTCGGAATCATCTCAACAGCAACGGGTTTTTTTTGTTTCTTTGGGCTGCGCAAATGGTTAAGCACTCAGCTGCTAACTGTAAAGGTTGGGGGTTTGAATCCACTGATAGGTGCCTCAGAAGAAAGGCCTGGTGATCTACTTTCAAAAGATCACAGCCATGGGAAAAATCCTTTGGGGCACAGTTCTACTCTGAAGCAGAGCTGGAATAAACTCCACGGCAACTGGTTTTTAGTTTATCATTATTTTCTTGCTCAAAATTTTCTCCTTTGAGTGTAAGGAACTCCAAGTTGGCTCCAGCGTCCTTTCAACAGGCCTCCATCTTTTTTGCGAACTTCCTTACTTTTGATATCACAAGATGTTCCAGGCTCATCTTGTATTTCCCCCATCCCAGGCCTGCAACCAATCACTTCTCCAAGGAGCCTTGATTCCTTTTACTGGAAAATGATGTTTAGAAACCAAGAACTGGGTCTTCGCAGCAGATAGAGCTAGGAAATGATACACTAATGATGGCATGCTTTTAGATTTGTTGTTTTCTTTAGCATGTTCGAAATTTGGTAGGCTAACTATAGCATTATATCATCTAAAAGGAATTTATAGCTGGGAAATTTGAGGATGGGCATATTCAATCTAATTTCTTCGAATCTTAATTGTATAACAAAATCTTTAGGGTTATGTGGAAACTTGAAACTGTCAAATGATTGGAATCAGTCCATCTTGTTCATGTTTCATTATCTGTATATTGGTGTAAACCTCCCCTATCCTGAGAAGAATATAAAAAGTACTTTCTCCATGTAATTCTCCTCTAAAATTTCCACTTTCTTTCTTCTTCTTCTTCTTCTTTTTAATGCTTTCAAACAGTAACTTCAACTGTCTTAAGGGGACTCCTAGTGGTCTCAAAGAGAATCAATTTCATGGTTGGAGGACAAGTAACTTTCCTTACTGAACATATTTTCTAAAGAGTAAAATGTGCCTTGTTCATGTCTGGGCACACAGGGGTTGGGTTAAAGCAGTGCCCATCACTGGCCACTCTCGGCCACTTACCTGTTGTTCTCCCTAAACTTAGCAGAGTTTCACCAACAGTGTGATAATCAGTATTCTTTTTAAACTTTCTATTTGGGGAGAATTTTACATTTACAGAAATGTTGCAAAGATTATACAGAGAATTCCCATATACCTTCCACCTGCTCCCCCTGATACTGACATCTTATACAAAAAAACCCAAACCCATTGCTGTCAAGTGATTCTGATTCATAGTGACCCTATGGGACAGAGTAGAACTGCCCCATAGGGTTTCCAAGGAGTGACTAGTGGATTCGAACTGCAAAGGTCAGCGGCCGAGCTCTTAACCACTGCAACCACCAGGGCTCCAAAAACTCCAGACTTCATTCAGATTATACCTATTTTCCACTAATGGCCTTCTTCTGTTCCAGGATTCAATTCAGGATACCACATTGCATTTAGGCAATAAGTTTTAAAAAGGAGGTTTTTAAAAAAAATTAATTTAACAGATCATTTCTATGCTATTTAAATTATTTCAAAGTATAACCTCCCTTTCCTTGCCTCATTTGAGCATCCTTATTTAGGTTATTACTGTGTTTAATTCATGGCCTATACTTATCGTTTTCACTGATATACACCTATTCCCCTCATCCCTGTGCCTTTCTAGCATATAACTCCTCCATAGTACATTCCCTGCGGCCAGGCTTGTCCTGGCGATAAATCGTCTAAATGTAAGTATTGTTGACTTCCTTTTGGCATGGATTTCTCAGGCTCACATCCAACTGCTAATCACATTTCCATAGCTATGTTTTCTCTAAGCTATGCAAATTTCCACTCTAATTTGTTATAATCAGGTGAAACTCTTTTACTTATTCGGCCACTATTTATTGGGGTCTACTGTTTGCCAGGCACTGTGCTTGACAGAATGCTAGACCCAGAATAAAATAAAACAGACGCAGTCACACTCTGGTGAGGAAAACAGCTGTTAAACAAGGAAAAAAGTAGTTTCAGATTGTGGTAAGTGTCATGCATGAGAGAAAACCGTTTCCAGTGGGAGCCTACTTTAGATTTGATGGTAGGTGAGGTCTCCCTAAGGAGGTGGCTTTTAAGCTGAGACTTGAAGAATGGAAAGGGGCAAGCCACTGAAGGGAGGGATGTGGGGTGGAGGCGTGTGAAAAGCATGTTCAGGGATATTAGAATTTCTACTTATAGAATTCTTTTTTGTTTGGTGCTTTTAGAAATGTTGTTAGATGCTGTGTAGGAGATTTCCTACTCAACACACTGTCGTTGAGTTGATTCTGACTCACAGTGACCCTAAAGGACAGAGTAGAACTACCCCATAGGGTTTCCAAGGCTGTAAATCTTTACAGAAGCAGACAGCCACATCTTTCTCCTGTGGAGCGGCTGGTGGGTTCGAACAACCAACCGTTTGGTTAACAGCAGAGTGCTTTAACCACTGCACCACTAGGACTCCTCCTAGTGATCCTATATGACAGAACAGAACTGCCTCATAGGGTTTTCTAGGCTGTAATATTTACAGAAGCAGATTACCTGGTCTTTCTCCACCAACATTTTGGTTAGGAACCGAGCGCTTAACTATTTGTGCCACCAGGGCTCCTTTACTTGTAGAAATTTTAATATAAGAAAGAAAAAATGAAATCTTTACCAATTAAACAATGTACAGACTGACACTGGTACCTTACTCCTGAGTCAACAAGGTATTCCGAAAGAAGTGGGAATTCCACAACCCAGAAAGGTCGACAGTGACATAAAAATTCACAGCATCATTTATAAATAAATTAAATTTTAAAATATTTCATGATTGTTTTGTCCTTCTAAAATTCTGTTTTGGAAGGCTTTATAATACATAACCCGTTGCCACTGAGTTGATTTCAACTCATAACGACCCTATAGGACAGAACAGAATTGCCTCATCGGGTTCCCAAGGAGGGGCTGGCCAACCTTTTGGTTTGCAGCTGAGCTCTTCACCAAATTAGTACAATAGAACATATTTCTAATTTATATATAAAAAGCCAGTTGCCATCAAGTCGATTCTGACTCAGGGCAACCCATGTGTGTCAGAGTAGACCTATGCTCCATAGGGTTTTAAATGCCTGATTTTTTTAGGAGATAGCCAGGCCTTTCTTCTGAGATGCGTCTTCATGGACACAAACCTCCAACCTTTTGGTTAGCAGCCGAGCGCACCACCAAGAGACTCCAATTTATATATAAATATATCTAAATCTAAATTTATATCTATCTATATCTATATCTGGAGCCCTGGTGGTACAGTGATTAAGCATGTGGCTGCTAACCAAAAGGTTGGCAGTTTGAATCCACCAGCTGCTCCTTGGTAACCCTATGGGGCAGTTCTACTCTGTCCTATATGGTTCTTATAAGTCAGAATCAACTTGACGGCAATGGGTTTGGTTTTGGTATGTCTATATCTAAGGAGACCTGGTGGCTCAATAGTTAAGTGCTCGGCTGCTAAATGAAAAGTCAGTGGTTCCACCCACCAATGGCTCTGAGGGAGAAAAGACCTGGCGACCTGTTCCCATGAAGACTGCAGCCTAAGAAACCCTATGGGGCAGTTCTACTCTGTCGTATAAGGTCTCTCTATGAGTCAGAATTGACTGGACAGCATACAACAACATATCTATATCTATCCATCCATCCATCCTGAGAGACCTTTGCTTAAAATGTTTTATTAGTCATCTAAGATACGTCTACTGGTCTCCCCCTGTCTGGAGCACGGGAGAATGAAGAAAACCATAGACACATGGGAAGATTAGTCCAAAGGACTAATGAACCACAACTACCACAGCCTCCGCCAGACTGAGTCCAGCACAACTAGATGGTACCTGGCTACCACCACTGACTGCTCTGACAGGATTACAGTGGAAGGTCCTGGACACAGCTGGAGAAAAATGTAGAATAAAATTCAAACTCACACACACACAAAAAAAGACCAGACTTACTGGTCTGACAGAGACTGGAGAAACCCCAAGCATATGGCCCCAGGACACTCTTTTAACTCAGTACTGACGTCACTCCTGAGGTTTACCCTTTAGTCAAAGATTAGACAGGCCTATAAAACAAACAGGAGCCCTGGTGGCACAGTGGTTAAGAGCTTGGCTGTTAATCAAAAGGTGGGCAGTTTGAATCCACTGGCCGCTCCTTGGAAACCCTAGGCAGCTCTCCTCTGTCCTACAGGGTTGCTATGAGTTGGAATCAACTCAACAGCAACGGGTTTTGGTTTATAAAACAAACAATAACACACATAGTTTAACTATGTATATGAGACTAAATCTGCACACCACTCCAGGGGCAAGGACAAGAAGGCAGGAGGGGACAGGAGAGCTGGATGAATGCAAATGGGGAACCCAAGGTCGAGAAGGAGAGAGTGTTGACATGTCACAGGGTTGGCAACCACTGTCAAAACAATATGTGTATTAATTGTTTAATGAGAAACTAATTTGCTCCGGCAACTTTTACCTAAAGCACAATTTAAAAAAACAAAAAGACAAAAACAAAACAATGTTTTATTAGTGGGGGGACTATCAAAACACTTCAGATGTTTTGCCTTAGAGAATGAATACACTGCTCACCTACTCCATAAGGCCTTGTTTAATCAACACTACCCCTTTGTATCTCACTGCCAACACAACCAGAGTCTGTCTAGACCAGTGACTTCCAAACCTGGCTGTGCATCAAAATGACCTGGGTACAGTAGTAAAATCGGATTCCTGGACTTTATCCCCAGCAGATTCTTACAGACTAGGTCTGGGATGAAGCTCAGAAAGCTGTCATTTTAAAGAGCTCCTTACACGACTCATTGCACTGGCTGGTTTGGGAACCACAGGCAAGGATGATATAGGTATATGAGTCTGTGGGCACAGATATCTGTGCACTGAAATGCATGTTTTTTTGGGTCACCTGTACAGTTTTCTCGTTCTCTTCATACCCAAAAATGTTCTTCAAATCCTAGGAACCGAGTCTTATTCACTTGTGCTAAACATTGAGCTTGGTGTTTCATTACTCAGACTGTGTGCACTAAATAATGTTTATTTGCTGGCTTTGAAAAGATCAAAAAACAAGTGCTAACATGGTCTTAAGAGTGCTAAGGAGACATCAGAAATGACAGATTGAGAGTAATCTAAAATATGTGGCTGTGGAAGCTAAACCCAACATGGAGCCCCTTATGCCATGCCAGAAGAGCATGGCTGCTACCTGGTTTCACAGGGCAAAGGTTTAAGATGATTTAAGTAACCTAACTTTTAGAAATAGTAATTAGCCTGTTTCTGTAGATTTATGGATAATCAACAGTTCCTGCTCTTTAACTCTTGCATTCCAGACAGGCAGACGTCTGGTTATCTGCCTCCTCTCAGCAAGCACGGAAGTCCCCACCACGGCACCTTGCCCCACCCCCGCCATTTTTATGAACCTCTGAAAAACCAGCTAAAACTGCCTGGACTTCTCAAACTCTCTTTGTTCCCCTCTGACTGTATTAACACTGATGCTTCCACAATTCTTGGGAACACGCAGTCTAGGCTATGGTTCCCCGATCCATGAATTGTTGATTGGATAATAAATCTCTAGTATTGTTTTTTAACTTTGCTTCCACTCTCAGAAATTCTTTTACAAATATCACATATTAAATATTTGCAGAGTGATTAAGTATTTCTTACCTGGCACCAGGATGGTAATGGCTGTCTGCACCGCCTTCCGGATGATACTGTCCAAGGCAAACATCCAGTGTGGCTTGATGTTATGATTCCGAAGAACCTTATTGACCTGCAGGAAGAGAGTGATATTTAGTTCACTCTGATTTCTAATTGTAAAGAAACTAGAATTTTATTAAACTTGATTTCGTGAAACCTGAGCGTCTGGATAAAGTTTTGTCTATAAAGATAATTAGGAGACTTAGGAATAGCAGGAAGAAATGAATGTGCGGCTGACTGCTTCCATGAACAACTGCCCCCTTTGCCAGGAGAGTAGAAGAACTGGATGGTGCCTGGCTACCACTACTGAGCATTTTGATCAAAGATTCTATAAAAGAATCCTGATAAAAAGGGGGAAAATGCAGAACAGAATTTTAAATTCTCATAGACTCTAGACTATCTGGAGCCACAGAAGCTGGATGAACTCCTTAAACTATTGCCCTGAGATAATCTTTAAACCTTAAACCAAAAATATCCCTTGAAGTCTTTTTAAGTAATAGTTTAGCTTAACGAGGAAAGAATGTCTGCCTTGAGCACTGTGCTCTTTAAAGATCTATTTATATGGAATCAAACTGACAATGACAACTCAAAAGATTAGACAGGAAACTTAGGAGGTAGTGAGTTTATGTTAATCAGGGAGGAACAACTCAGAAAAGGAGAGTGAGAAAGGTTGCACAACTCAAAGAATGTAATTAATGTCACTGAATTGTACACGTAGAAATTGTTGAATTGGTGTATGTTCTAATGTATATATTCTTAACAACAACAAATAACCAGAAGGTTTCTTCACCTCAAATTGTAAATAAATGTCCTTATGTCACTGGAAAATAAATTAAAAATTGCCACCTCAACTTAAATTTCAGTGAGCCCCATATAAGCAAGTAAGGTAAGTTATTTAAGTGAGAGACAGTGTCACACAAACAGACGTATGCATACCCACGTTCACTGCAACACTATTCACAATAGCAAAAAGCTGGAAACAACCGAAGTGCCCATCAACAAATGAATGGATAGATTATGGTAGATACATGCAATGGACTACTACGCAACAATAAAGAACAATGATGAATCCGTGCAACATCTCACAACATGGATGAATCTGGAGAGAATTATGCTGAGTGAAATAAGTCTATCACAAAAGGACAAATATTGTAAGAGACCCCTATTATAAAAACCCCAGAAAAGGTTTACACATAGAAAAAAACAATCTTTGATGGTTATGAGGGAAGGGAGGGGTGGGGAGGGGTAATCACTGACTAGACAGCAGACAAGCGTCAACTTTGGTGAAGAGAAGGACAACACACAATATAGGGGAAGTCAGCACCACCCGACAAAGGCAAACCCCTAAAAGCTTCCTAGACGCATCCAAACGCCTTCAGGGACTGAGTTACTAGGGCCGAGGGCTGGGGACCATGGTCTTGGGGGGCATCTAGGTTAACTGGCGAAAGCAAAGAGGAGAAGGCAGGAAGCAGCAGGAAACCTGAATGAGTGGACACGAGGAACCTGGGGTGTGGAAGGAAAGGAAGAAAGTGCTGACACATTGCAGGGATTGCAACCAATGTCAAAAAACAATTTGTGTATAAATTTTGAATGAAAAACTAATTTGTCCTGTAAACTTTCATATAAAACAGAATCAAATAAAAAATAAATAAATGAGAGGCAGTCTGGTAAAATGGGAATGCTGCTTCTTTGAACTCACAATATGCAGCTTCCAGCTGTCATGACCTCTGCAGTATGGATAGTGGAGATGGTAAAGGAGGAAGAAAGAGACCAAGGAGCTTTAAATAAAATTAACACTGTTCTCATGTGAAGATTGTTGAAATGGTAAATGTTTTATTACATATGTATTTATCGCAATGGAAAAAAAAAAAGAATACAGAGAGATTCTGTGTAGGCTTTAAATATAATTAACAATGTTCTCATGTGAAGATTGTTGAAGTGGTAAATGTTTTGTTACATATGTTTACCAGAATAAAGAAATAATAAAGAGATCCTGTGTACCCGTTACGTAGTGTCCTCCAATGGTCACAACTTACACAAAACCACAAAACAATGTATCACAACTAGGATATTGACATCGATACACTCAAGATACAGAACATTTCCATCACCACAAGGACCCCTCATGTCACCCTTCTATAGCCACGCCCATTTCCCTTCTCCCCACCCTTAACACCAGGCAACTATTTATCTGTTCTCTATTTCTGTAATTTTGTCATTTCAAGAATGTGCTTTAAATGGAATTCTACAGTATGTAACCTTTTGGGATTGGCTTTTTTCACTCAGCATAATTCTTTGGAGACTCACCCAGGTTGCTGCACCCATCAATAATTTGTTCCTTTTTACAGCTATGAATTCCACAGTATGGTTGAACCACAGTTTGTTTAACTCTTCACTGGTTGAGGAGCATCTGGGCTGATTCTAGTTTGGGGCTACTAAAGCTGTGATGAACATTTGCGTACAAGTTTTTGTGTGAACATAAAGTATTCCAAAACAAAACAAAAACAAAAAAACCCACTGTTTTAAACTGGCTGTTTAAACTATCAAGTGCTTCAGCATACCCTAATGATCTGGAAAGCAAATAAAGAAGGGAAATTAGCATTTACCTGGTACCTAGAGACCTGCCACAGTGCATGATTTGTTTTCCTTCCCACAGTGGTTTATATCTCTGTAAACAGGGGAATGATCTGCTATAATATTCTAGAAAGGCTGTTCATATTAAAAATCTTTGGTGTAAGGGTATCTTTTTTTAAGTGCCTAATCATATTTCATATATTTAAATAAACAATGGTTTATTCAATGGATTATGAAATAGATATGGGCATTATCTGGTTACCAACAACCTTTTATTATAAAACTAAGAGAGGCTTATTTGAAATTATTTAAATTTTATTTAAATGATTATTTAAAACTCCACTAACTGCTGGTAGACACAGGCCTCTAAGAAAAGAGGCCACCACATAAACCAGAGACTTCATCAGCCGGAGACCAGAAGAACTAGATGGTGCCCGGCTACCACCAATGACCGACCTGACAGGGAACACAACAGAGAGTCCCTGATGGAGCAGGAGAAAGGAGGGGTGCAGAAATCAAATTCTAGTAAAAAGACCAGACTTAATGGTCTGACTGAGACTGAAGGAACCTCGGAAAGCATGGCCCCTGGACTCTCTATCAGACCAGAACTAAAGCAATTTCCAAGGCCAACTCTTCAGACAAAGATTGGACTGGACTGTGGGATATAAAATGACACTCATGAAGAGTGTGCTTCTTAGCTCAAGTAGATACATGAGACCAAATGGGCAGCTTCTGTCCAGAGGTGAGATGAGAAGGCAGAGAGGGTTAGGAGCTGGTTGAATTGGGCATGGGACATCAGGGGTGGAAAGGAGGACTGTGCTGTCACAGTGTAGGGAGAGCAGTTAGGGTCACATAACAACGTATGTATAAATTTTTGTATAAGAGACTAACTTGAAATGTAAACTTTCACTTAAACTACAACAACAACAACAAAAAAAAGGAGGCCACTTCCTCAACAGGGCTTTGAATAGAGACCCCAGAGGAAGCTGGGAAGAACGTGACCCAGCTGCAATCCCACACTGAGAGCTAGAGTTCAGTTGCTCAGTTCCTCCTCTTGGTCAATCTTCAACAAAATCCACCAGTTTAGAAGGGAGCCCATCTGAGGAATCCTTCATAGGAGTTGTTCCCGAGGGTTCCCCCTTGTTCTAGAAAATCCTTTACAGACTGAGTTTGTCCTGGTAGCTTCATTTTTTAAAAGGATTTGCATGCTTATTTGAGTAACATGGGGTGTAACATTTAGTAAACTGAAATATTTCTCCTAGAGCCAGGCATGCAAGGTAAAGAAGTACCTCTGTCACCATGACGTGTTCCTCATAACTCTTCATTAAACAGTATATCACATAGGACCCATTCTTTGGGTTCATTTCCATCCTAGACAGAGAGTGAACAAAAGCAGTGGGGTATGTGCGTGTGTGTCTGACGTGGGTCCAAGGCCAAGGTCCATCACAACTAAACAGTTCTCAATCTGAATTCTACTGGCCAATTTGCTTCCCAATCTCTAGGATGGAAACCAAACGTGGGCAAGCGCGAATTAGCTAAATTATTTTATTCTCTTTGCAGATGGCTGGGTTTCCTCAGTTGCAGTGTTAGTGTGCCATTAGCATTGAATATCAGCAGTAGGTTTTGGAAGTTGCTTTCGTTCCTATGATCTCAATCATGTCAGGAGTCTTCTTCCTGTCCATGACGTAGCACAAAAACTAAGTGGTTTACACGGTGTCTCAGAGAACCCTGTTGAAGGATTATAATTTGGTCTTAAATAAGGGATCATTTGGTGCTCCACATATGATTGTCAAGACACCTTCTTCAGAGGAGCAATAAACACATTAAAAAAACCAAACCTGTTGTCAAAGTCAATTCTGATTCATAGTGACCCTATAGGACAGAGCAGAACTTCCCCATAGGGTTTCCAAGGAGCAGCTTTTTGGTTAGCAGCCCAGTTCCTAACCACTACGCCACCAGGACTCCATAAACACATTAGGGGTAAATTAATCCTTTGGAATTTAAACAAAATTATGCAGAGTGCCTCCATATTCACACCACAGGAACCATCTCCCACACCTTGCAAGGGCATTCTGGGAGTGGCTTAAACCTTTCCTGGCACAAAGTTCCACAGGTAAGTCTTATCTAAGAGTAACACAACTGGTTTTGAATCAGGCTTTAGGAGGACCAGAGTCTAGTTTGTGTTGCACACACACACAAAAAAACTAAACCCACTGCCATTGAGTCGATTCCGACTCAAAGTGACCCTGTAGGACAGGGTAGAACTGCCCCATAGGGTTTTCAAGGCTGAAAAATCTTCACAGCAGCAGACTGCCACATTTTTCTCCCATGGAGCCGCTGGGTGGGTTTGAACAGCCCACCTTCTGGTTAGCAGCTGACCACTTAACCACTGCACCACCAGGGCAATTCAATTTTAGAGAGAATTCTCAGCCATCTCTCATTAGGTCATGAGATTGCCTTCCATTCTGTGGTGCTCTGTACTCTGAAGTATATTCTTGGCTAGGAAATTGTAGACATTTATAAAGCAAACGTGATAAAAATGTTCTGTATAGAAACCAGAGAAAAACTGGAAAAAAAAAAAAAAAAAAAAAAGGTTTTATTTAGCAGTGACCATGGTGGTGCAAGGTTAAGAGCTTGGCTGCTAACCAAAAGGTCAGCAGTTCGAATCCACCATCTGGTCCTTGGAAACCCTATGGGGCAGTTCTACTCTGTCCTATAGGGTCGCTATGTGTCGGAATTGACTCAACGGCATGGGGTTTGGTCTTTTTGGTTTTTATTCCAATTTGTACTGTTACATTTGTCTCTATGGCCACTAGATGGCGTTTCTCACAGAGAATTAGAAAGTACATGACTAAAGTGTGTTACATTGCTGAAGTCAATGAAATAGAGACCCACTACATGATTTCATAAGAACAAAATTCGGCAGTGGCAGATGTTTATACATCTTGCTGTTTTCCATGGTGATTCAGTTTTGTGTATGTAACTGAGGAATGCAAAAAATCAAAACAACAAACCTGACACTTAGAAACATACAAATGGGCAAATATCTCACATTTATTCTTCATAAAGACTAGAGTTTGTTGAAATTATTAAAGAAATGAAAGAACATTTTCTGGATAATTTTAGCTTGAGTCTGTGAGAAAACAGTGGTAAAATATCATACTCACAGCATCTTGAAAACCAAAGAGAACCACCTGAACTTGACTGATGCCGTGGCTGTCGAAGTCTAGCTCTAGCTTCAGCTTTGACAGAGTGGTGGCTATGATTTTTCGGTCAGTGGATCTCACAAATTCTCTGAGGCTTGCGATGAGGGTTGTGATGTGTTCCCACTTTAGTTTAGGTTCTTCAGCCCCCTGTGGAAAAAACAACAACCTCTCAGTTGATCAGTGCTGGACACATCAGCCATGAGTCTGCAATGCCCACAACCTTTCTGAGGAGAATTGGGTTTCAAAATACTCCTGCTAAAGGAAAAGACCATATTTTGAACTATATGGCTCCTCCTACCCCCCAAGAAAGAATCAGACTTTGGGAGGAAGGGCACCTGCCCCCTGCATTGACCAATAACCATGATGTAGTCAGAAATACAAAGTCCCAGGATGCTGTAAACAATACGCTTAGCTGCTCACTGAAAGGCTGGAGGTTTGAGTCCACCCAGAGGTGCTTCAGAAGAAAGGCCTGGCGATCTACTTCCGAAGAACCAACCACTGAAAACCTTATGGAGCACAGTTCTATTCTGACACACATGGGGTTGCCACGAGTCAGATGATGGAAACTGGTTTTCATCAGATATACAAAGCTTTGCCCAAACAGGGACAGGCTTAGGAAATAAAATTTATGCCCTCAGAAATTTTAATTAGGAACTAAAGAGAGAATCAGGCAGTAAGCCACAGGATCTCAAGCTCAAAGTTGGCCCAGAGACAGAAGTCATAAAATAGAGTCATGAGTATGTCCAGTTATAAGGAAGGAAACAGAAGTAATGGAGTTGAGAATAACAATCACAGGGAGAGAAGTGGACAGAAACAGCATACCAAAAGGGCCAACAGCAACCAAGCCAGAGAGAAATGTGTAAACTCATACAATCTGAAGTTCCTTGGAACCACACTCTAGTATCAATCCACTTCCCTCATTGCTGTGTGTCTCCGTATAACACATCCCAGGTACTTCAATTGCTCTAAACCATGTTAATTCTTTGCAACTAAAAGGGCCCACCTCAAACTCCATCCCTGAAACCATTCCTTACCCATCTACGATGTACTTAGTTATAAGAAAAGGACCAGCAGACTATTTCACGTATTACAAAGGTAATACAATATTTAAACAAATTCCCTTTCTCAACTTGAATGTTTACTTTGAATAAGGAAGATTTCTTCTTTATGGAAAATATAACCCGTTGCTGTCAAGTGGATTCTGACTCAGAGTGACCCTATAGGACAGAGCAGAACTATCCCACAGGGCTTTCAAGGAGCAGCTGGTAGATTTGAACTGCTGACCTTTTGGTTAGCAAGCAAACTTTTAACCACTGTGCCACCAGGGCTCCACAGAAAATATAGTAAGATGTTATTTATCCTCATTCAACTTTAAGAAACAACAGGGTTTTTATTATGCTCGTTTCTCTTATTGTACCCTTTCTTACAGCATCATTAAAATTAAATTCCTCAATTGGGCTGTGATGGTTACACTTTCCAGGATTCTATGAAAACAAAGAGAAATACACCATCAAGTTCTTTCTCTCAATATGTTTTCATTTGGAGGCTGACTGTCACGTTTATGTTTTCATGAAAAAAGATTATACTGAAAAGCTTAAATGCCACCATTAAGGGATATTTTAAAATCAGACTGGGAACAATGCTTTTTTCTCACCACAAACTAAATAACACTCAAAGGAAAGAATCACAAGCAAAATCATAACAACATGAAAATATGTTCAATAAGAAAAAAAATGAGTTATTCAGAAATTGGAAGCTTATCTCAGTAAAAAATCAGTTTTGTGTTTGCCAACCATTTAAAAAGCTAACTTTTTTTTTTTTTTTGACATTAGCTTTGTTTTCACAACAGAAAAAGATGTTGTTTCTGGTTTTTTGATTTGTGTGTCACTGTCCTACAAAGGAATGCTCTCAACTCTGGGAAATGTTTCTGTCCAGGCTCTTTCATCCACTTACGTAATTGTTATTTCTGTTGTAACTCCAGTCTCTCAGTGTTAACTCATCATGTACCTTCCTAAACGAACATCCTAGGTATTGGGGGAGACTGATGCCGTATCAGAAGGTACGTTTATAGTGCACCTGCTATGGACTGAATTGTGCCCCCCCAAAATACACGTTGAAATCCTAATCCCTGTGCCGATAATCCTTTTAGAAAATAGGGGTTTTCTTTTGTTATATAAATGAGACCGTGACAGAATAGGATGGGTCCTAAACCTAATCAATGCCAAGTTATAAAAAGAGCAGAATAGACACAGAAACACACAGATGAAAGAGGAAGACAGATGACAGAGACAGATGCATCTACAAGTCCAGGAACGCCAATGCATCTACTAGAAGCTGGAATAGACAAGGGAGGACCACCCCCTAAAGCCATGCCAAATTCAAACTTCTACTCTTCTGAAGTGTGAGAAAATAAATTTCTGTTCTTTAAAGCCACCCACTACAGTATTTCTGTTACAGCAGCACGAGGTAACTAAGACAGCGTGTTTGCTGAGCTCTCATAGCCGCAGGCACAGTTGCAACTTCCTTAATGACAATGAGTGGATTTCAGAATGATTACAGATTCAAAAGACTTCTGTGGGATAGGCTGAGAAAATGGTCAACATGTACATTCTGGCTTTGTTATAAAGGGCAGGCTTGAATGTAAAGATGTATCTAGAAAGATTTAATACTACAATGAAATGAATTCTATTTGGTTGTAGAAAAAAGATATTAGACACTGTTATTAACCTGCTTGATAAAAATAAAAACAATAACATCAGTTAATGTTTATAGAATGCTTTCTGTTATGATCTCAATTATGCATGATTTCAAGTACTCCTTGTTATGGATTGAACTGTGTCTCCCAAAAATATTTGTTGTAAATCCTAACCCCTAAATGTGTAGATGTAATCCCATCTGGGAATAGGGTTTCCTTTGTTATGTTAATGAGGCTATATCAGCGTAGACTATGTCTTAAACCAACCATTTTTGAGATATAAAAGGAGCAAATTAGGCACAGAAGCAAAGAAGCACAGATGGGGGAAGACAGATGCTCTGCACGTGAAGATCATCGAGGACCTTCCCTCAAGAGTTGACAGAGAGAGAAAGCCTTCCCCTCGGGCTGGTGGCTTGAATTCAGATTCTAGCCTCCTAAACTGTGAGAAGATAAATTTCTGTTCATTAAAGCCACGTACTTGTGGTGTTTGTACTACAGCAGCACTAAGAAAGTAAGATACTCCTTATAGCAACCATACGGGGGATACTATTGTTTCCCCTACTTTACAGACGAAGAAACTCAAGCTCAGAGAAGCTAAATAACTTGCTCAAATCACACAGCCTTTAAGTAAAGGAACTAGGCTTCAAATAAATGCAAGTCAGAGCTGAGCCCAAGCTCTTAACCATTACATTCCACTGCCCCAAAAAGCTGAAATAGCCAGCGGTAACCGGGGTTCCAGTTACTGCTCCACCACTCAACCACGGTGTGATGTCACAGAAAATGATACACAATGTCCTTAGCAGAAGGACCCTCACTATCACTTGATGATGCTGGATTTAACATGGGATTCCGACAAGCAGCTTCTGGTACTCACTGGTAGTTTCCTGCTGGTGCAGCAAGGCACGCCCTCTGATTGTTGCCCTTTTTCTTTCTTTCTTTGTTCAAATGGATAGTTGCTTTTAAAGTTTTCTTTCATTTCTCCTTTTATAGAGAAAACTCAAGTATGCTTTAAGAAGTAGGAAGTAATAAATAATTGAATATGATTACCCAACTCTAAAATTTAAGAATTTCAGCACAGTCACAGAGGTGAATTCTCTTGACGGGTTCTGTGCTGGTGTTGGGACTACAGCGATGACCCTGGTAGTTGCTGTCCTGATGGGGCTGACGGTCTACCAGGGAGATGGTCTTAGTCTACTAGTGCCAGTGTAACAGAAATACCACAAGTGGATGGCTTTAAAGAACAGAAATTGTTTTCTCACAGATATGAAGGCTGGAAGTCCAAATCAGAGTCTTGGCTTTATCGATTTCTTCCTTGTCGGTGGCCCTGGGCATTCCATGGCCCCTTGGTGATCCTCACATGACATCTGTCTTCCCCTATGTGTGTGTGAGTGCTTCTGTGTCTAATCGGCTCTTTTAATAACTCAGAAGTGATTAGGTTTAGGACACACCCTATCCTGGTATGGCCTCAATAACACAACAAAGAAAACCCTATTTCCAAACAGGATTACATCCACAAGTAGGGTTTAGGATTTCAACACGTATTTTGGGGGTGTGCAATTCAGTCCATAAAAGAGACAAAGATAAACACCTGAAACAAGCAGATGCTTTCTGCCCTGGAAAAACACACCCTTTCAGGATCATTAGGGAGTTTAGGCAATCCCTGGCTTCTTTGTGTTTCTGGCCGACAACAGGCATCTTAAACAAGTGCTCACAGGCAGAGCCTTCACCCAATAGGGGCTAATGCCAATTTCCTTTCCTTCCTGCACACACTCACCCCAGCCCCTGCAGTGCTTTATGTTCTCCCAGCACTTGTCACCATCTGGCACAACAGAGGGGCAATGCAGTGTGATGGTTAGGAGCACAGACCTTGGGGTCAGATTGCCTGGATCCAAATACTGACTTCATCGCTTAGGGCTGCAGGCTTGGCAAGCTACTCAACTTCTCTGTGCCTAGTTCTCTCCACTGTAAAATGAGGATGCCAATAGTACTACTACTATAGTAGTACCGTCATGAAGATTAAATGAGTAAATACACATGAAATATTGAGAACACCACCTGGCCCATAGAAGTGTTTGTTTTATTACATATTTAACTAATCTTTTTATTGTTTTTCTTCCTCCACTACAATGTCAGCCTCAACAGGATGCAGATTTTTTTTTTTAGTTTTGTTCACTGTAGTATTCCCAGCACAAGGAATAGTGCTTGGCACTTAGTAGATGCTCAACAGGTATTTGCTGAATGAATGAACTCCAATGCTGCCCAGTTGCTACCTCCATCTAAATGTAGTTCACCTTCTTATCTTGTCCCATCCCATTCTCAGTCCTCGAATGACCACAGTGAGAGGAAGGAAAAGCAAGAGAGAAAGCTAAAGGTTCAGGACTGTGCCACACTCCTCCACATCTCCTACCATTCCTGGGCAGCATCCCTGGTTCTCATCCTACTCTCAACCTAGAGGTCCAGCTACCCCTCATCTCAGAGGACCCTCCTTCCTGGGCTTCAGAGTAACTGCTCAAGACAGCTTTCTATAGGACCAGAGTCAGTATTTTCCCAAAAAGTAGAGATGGTGCTCATTTTGGTCTGGAGACTCGACTGGCATACATGTGACGTTTTGGGAGCCCTGGTGGTGCAGTGGTTAAGAGCTTAGCTACTAACCAAAAGGTCAGCAGTTCAAATCCACCAGCAGCTCCTTGGAAACCCTATGAGGCAGTTCTATTCTGTGCTATAGGGTTACTATGAGTCAGAATCAACGCGATGGCAACAGGGTTGGTTTTTTGGCTTTTTTGGTATATAATTTAAACAAGAGGATGCTAGAGAACTCCTTTTGTGACAGAATTGAATGTTAGGCTCATAAGAGAGCAGAGAAGCTTAACGGGGTTCTCAAGACAAGCAAGCTGTGGCTGGACAGTAAGAGCCAAGAAAGAGAGAGTCTTGCTTCACTTACATCCCAGTAAAAGCTGAAAACAAGTAAACTGTCAGGCTGACTTTAAAAATTGCCCAACCCCTCTAGCTTCATCCTTTTTGCAGCTGTTTTCCCAGGACAGAGGCAGGGAAGAAGCTGCGTGCAGTCCACAGTGATCACGAAGAACAGCTGGGCCATGGTGGGGAAGCAGGTAGAATCCCTGATGCCCATAGAACCAAAGAAAGAGGATAAAAACGCTGAGACTGAGCATGTCAGTGGGAGGGTGATAGCTGCAAAGGGGCCTGAGCTTCTGCCCTCACCTCGGAAGTCATCATCAGTGTCTTGGAGTTGGGGGAACCCTGTTTGCACTGGAGCAGAGTTGAGGAGAGATTCTCTTCCGTAACACATTTTCCCAAGGAACAACAGTTTCACTGACCAGTTTGCTTTTTTTTTTTTAAATAGTGCTTGTGACCTTCTAACCTATTGAACAGTGCAAACAGTTAATGAGCTCAGATGCTAACCGAAGGGATGGAGGTTCAAGTCCACCCAAAGACACCTGAGAAGAAAGGCCTGGCTTTTCTTCCCAAAACATCAGCTGTTGAAAACCCTATGGATCACATTACTACTCTGACACACATGGGGTCACCATGAGTCAGAATCAGCTCAACAGCAACTGGTTTTACTGGTTAACATACTGTCATGGATTGAAATGTTTCCCCCAAAAAATGTGGGTAGCAACTTGGCGAGGTCATGATTCCCAGTATTGTATGATTGTGTTATCTGATGTTATTTCCTTATGTGTTGCAAACTTTACCACTATGATGAGATTATATGTGATCTCCTCATGTGTTATAAATTCTATCACTGTGATGAGGTTATACTGATGAGGCTGACAAGATTAGTGTCTTAATGCAATCTCTTTTGAGATATAAAAGAGAGAAGCAAGCAGAGGCATATGGGAACCTCATACCACCAAGAAAGCCATGCCAGGAGCAAAGCTTTGGACCTGAGGTTCCTGCGCAGAGAAGCTCCCAGACCAAAGGAAGACTGATGACATGGACTTTCCTCCAGAGCCGACAGAGAGAGAAAGCCTTCTCCTGGATCTGATGCCCTGAATTTGGACTTGTAGCCTACTTGACTGTGAGAGAATAAATTTCTCTTTGTTAAAACCATCCACTTGTGGGATTTCTGTTAGAGCAGCGCTAGATGACTGAGACACATACTGTGTAATATACTTATTATACTTCTTGTTTATGGTCTGTCACCCTTCATCTGAATGTAGCTCCACAGCACAGAGGTCTCTTGTATTTGCTGACGCTTCCTGAATGCACAGAGGAGTGACTGGTCCATAGTAAGTGCTCACTACGTGCTTACTGACTAAACGAAGAAACACACAAATGAAGGCTTAAAGATAACCCTTATAACTTTGATCTGTAGGGTGTTTGCTTTATTACTATATATTTAACTTTGCAACTGGTAACTTGTAGGGACTAGCTGGAACTTCACCAAAGTGACAAATTTGTTTCTGACTTAAAAATAGCCAACGTTCAAAAATGCAGTTTATAAGTTAGGGATTTGACTTTTTTCCCCCATGGTGTAGGTTTGTTTTATCATATGAGCACTCCAGCTTCCTTGTGTCTCTAAATCATTAGTCTAATACGTTACAATTCAAGGTGGTTATAACAGTTAAAAAAACAAGTAAACTGTTCGAAGTGAGGGGTCCATGAGAGGCTTTACCTGAGCCAAAGACTCCATTAAATTTCTCACGATTTTGTCTTGGTCTTCTGTTAGGATCCTGTGAAGAGTAGCTCTTCTTTCACTGTCTTTCCTCAACAGAAAGAATCCGGAATCTTTTTCTTCAGGGGAAGGTGGAGCACTGTGATCTTCAAAATTTTCATCTGGAATGCTGTAATAAATTTACGTAGCATCAATCACAATTTCCTTTATTAAATGACACACTTAACGACAATCTTCTTTCCACTCAAAATAAGTCAGGTCTTTACCCCAAAAAGAGTGTCCGTATTCCTTTTACGTCTTTTTCTCCGCAGGATTTGGGTCTTGTTTTGAAAGAGAAGGGGTCCACTTTTAACTCATTGTCAGGTGAAACTGAGCCATATTCACTACTGCTGCTCGTATCTTCGACCAGGACAGGGACCGGTAGGGATATACTCCTAAGATATTCTGCATGTGATGAGACGGAGAAAGAAGATGATTAACGCTTTTAAGAAATTGCTGTTGTTAGTTGCCATAAAGTCAATTCTGACTCATGGCAACCCCATGTGAGCAGAGCAAAACTGCTCCATAGGGTTTTCAAGGCTGAGGCCTTTTGGAAGCAGATCAACAAGCCTGTCTTCCAAGGCACCTTTGGTTGGGTTCAAACCACCAACCTTTCGGCTAACAGTTGAGCACTTAGCTGTCTGCACCACCTAGGAACTCCTTTTAATAAATTACACATACTGAAACACCTATTGAAAGACAGCAATATTATCTGTCAAATATCTCGTTGCAATTATACCATGTAAGAGGCTGGTCACAGATTATGACTGCTCCCTGTCTGCCTGCTCAGTATGATCCATGTGGGCAGGTCACTGATAAAGGGCCTCCTGGGCCCTGGAAGGGATATCTGCAGGTGTGAAACAGTGGAGGAAGCACCAGGCCCTGCCAGTCCTTAGTTCTGATCCCCTCATTTTTACTGATTACCTGCGAGACTTTAGGAAGGTCAATTATAGGACTCAGTTTCACACTTTTAAAATAAAGGACTAGATTTGTAGGGCTTAAGCCAAGTTCCTCAGAGCCTGAAGTGTCCACCTTCGCATCTTGGGGCTGCCATGGGCAGGGGTGAATGAGTGGGATGCTGTGAGTCTAGAACGTATTTGTTACCTAAAGCAAATATGTTCTATCAGTCTTATACGTCAGGGTTTTGCTTAAGAATTCATATACAAAAGTGTTCTTTGCCAAAAACAAATTTTGGGAATCAATGGATTAGATGATCTCTTAGGTCTTTCCCTGTCTCAGATACAATGACTCTATAACAAACAGGGGGCTCTTTATTTTACCTTGATGGTACAATGAGATTTGCCTACATTTCATCCAACACTGGTTCTAAAAAAAGTAATTTTTGCCACGAACATCTTTACTAAACAAGTGTCACAATATTACAAAATTCCTTTATTAAAGAAGGTAGATGTAAAATTATATAAAAAAAGGAAATCCACTGTTGCCTGGGATTGCCTTTTTTATTTAATTTCTCTTGGGCTGGGCATAATAGTGAAGAGCTTGGCTGCTAACCAAAAGATTGACAGTACAAATCCACCAGCTGCTCCTTGGAAACCCTATGGGGGTAGTTCTACTCTGTCCTTACAGGGTTGCTATGAGTTGGAATCGACTTGATGGCAACAGGTTTGGTTTTTTTGGGCTCGGCTGAATCAGCAACTGCCTCAGATTCAAAGATAGAGGACAGTGAGCCAGCAGTGGACTCCTAACTCTGTTCACTGGGACTGCAAATCAGTAATCATTGCTGGGGAAGGGGTGGTGGTAGGGTGGCAGGCCATCAAGACTGTGACTGGGCATCTGGACAAGTCTGCAATGCACTTACCTCACATCTCTGATTTATATATATCTGAAAGCCAGATAGACCTCCCTTCTCCTTTCTTTCTTCCCTTCCACCAATTATTTTTAGACTCTATATCTTATGATTCTAAGTATGTATATGTATGTGTGTGTATCTTTAAATATTCTTATTTTAAATATAATACATATACTTTAAATATGTTATAATTATATATATTATAATACATATATTATATAATAAAAATATATATTTTGATATATATCCTTCCAAATACGTATTCATGGTAGTTATTTCTGGAAGAAGTGATTTGGGGTGATCATAATTTTCTTATTTATCTAAATTTTTCAAACTTTCTATCTAAATAAGTGCTGTTTTTATAATCAGAGATATGTTATTAAAAGTCGTTTTCACAGCAAATATTTAACAAGTAACATCACATGACCAAGAATGTGCTTTACCTAATAACACACTGAGTGATAATTCAGAAGACCAAACATATCCCACTACATAGCAGAAATGACATCTCTTTGAAGATATACCACCCCTGATAGCTTTTATCATGGGAATCTCTTCCATGCTGCTCAGCCTGGAAAGGATTTTCTAACTGTATCTAGGAGAATCCTTTAATCATATAACCTTGTGGGCAGGACACATTCCACCTCCAAGTTATATCAAAGATTCCATGGAGAACCATTCTATTATTCTATCCCACCTGTAGGCCAGGCAAAGAAAGCTTATATTAGAGGGGCACTTAGCTTTGGTTTCACCTGTAGGAAAGAAGGGGGAAAAGCATACAGCTTCTAAGGATAGGTTATCTCTGGGAAAACCATCTTATTGCTCAGTAACTGGAAGGTTTCCCAACAATGAATTAATTGACCTGTCTGCTGTTACTTGAGTGGTTATGAAGCAGAATAACTACAAGGTCAGAAGCAAGATGAAGCCAAGAAGATCTGCTTTGAATTTACCAATTTAATATCTTAATGTCTTATTTAAGCACACAGAGAAGACCAAATGGCTACCCTGAAGACAAAGGGCGGAAGAAAATGCCTGGTATGCAGGATTTCCCAAATGTACTTGACTATGGAATCCCCCTTTTTTTGGAGTTGCTCATGGTCCTGGTGTTTCATGGACCACATTTTACTAGATGCAGCTATAGCAGAAAGCAAAGTAAATTACCCCTACCTTGCTCACAATAGTAGGTTGTCTGAGAGGAGAACAGTTTGTCAGAGGCCCCAAATACAAGACTGCTTTTGAGAGGACACTTCTGGGGGTAGTCAGGCTCTATGGTGTGCTTTGTTCTGCTTTAGAGATAATATCAGCTGTGTTTAGGAGCAACGGATTTCAGAACGGACAAAGCAGCTGCTAGCCTAGCCAACTAAGGACTCTGAGGCTTGGAAGCAAGCTTTTCTTTGCTATGAGATGTCAAGCCCCTAACATTAAGTGTTGCTGTGGAAAAAACAGACCTGATCAAGGCTCTCACCGTTCTCTTGGTTTGATGGAATAGCCAGTCACCTTCCTGAAGAAGGCATGAAAGCCCTGCCAGTGGTATTCACTGCGAATCCCCAATACTCAGTGAGAACCCTGCAGCTTCTAGATTGCTAGTTCCCTTTAAAATACAGGCTACACTAAGAAGTGGAGGCATGCACCATTTATAGTGCAAAGACAAATTTGATATTTTTGGGAATAAACAGATTAGATTTTTACCTAGAATGCTACCAGATGAGGGGCTCCTATCATGTGTGTACGTGTGCATGTGTGCTTGTGTATTTAAAGAAGTACAACATGGATTATCCTGCTTTTTGGTTACATGATATGGCTTGATTACTCATTAGTGAGAGTGCCTGTGTCATAGTGGCCTGTGAATTTTAGGGTTGCTATGGATACCGATTGCCTAAACGGAGGTCTAATGAGCTAAAACTGTATATGCTTAAAGATGGAGACAAGTGCCTGTCATTAACTCATCTAGGAAATGAAAGGACTTCCAGATGTTTTGAATGCCCTGTGTGCAGAGCCCTGATTCCCTCGTCTACCTGATTCTAATTCAGTGAACCTGGTTCTAGATTAATTCCCCCTCTGTTAGGCAAACGCATGCATGTATTCATCTAACATATATTTACTGAACATCTATTATCTTTGGGTAGCCAACAGAACTTGCTGATGTATTGGAGTGAAGAATGTGAAAGAGAAGCGTCAAAAATGACCTTGAGGTTTCCAGCTTAAGAAAATCAATGGATGAATGTACTATTTGCACACTAAGATAAGAGGAAATATGGGCTGAAGGGAAAGCTTCTTTTGTTTTTGTGTTTTAAGGGGGAAGAGGTGTAATTTTACAGTTCAGTTGGGAAAGAAGAAGATAACTGGATATAAGACTGGAGCTCAGAAGAGAAAACTGAGCTGGAGATAGAAACTTGGTAGCCCACAGCCTATAGATGGTATTTAAAGCAAAGGACAACATAATTTAGAGAAAGATGAAAACAGACCATAGGACTCAGCCCGTAAGAACACCACTGTTTAGAAGAAAAGAGGAGGAAAAAAAAGGCAGCAAAGGAGAATGACAAGGAGCAGCTAGTGAAGGAGGAGGAAAGTCAGGAGAATGGGTGTCATGGAAGCCCACAGAGGAGAGGGCTAAAGCCAGAGAGAATGGCCATATGGGCTGAACACCACTTAGAGGTTGAGTAAATTGAGAAGAGTATTTTTGGGGTCAAGGTCACTAATGACCTTGACCAGAGCAAGTTCAGTGATCAAGTGGTAGGGTAGATGCTAAAATGGAGGGAATGAAGAGATGAAGATCTAGAGACATTGTACCTCAAGATATGAAGTTGTGATGGAGAGCATGAAAATCGGGTGTTAGCCAATGAGGTGACATATAAATGTCAGGGGAAAGTTTAGTTTATGACAGAAGGCACTTGAGCATGTGTATATGGGAGTGACCTGGAGAGGTTGAAGATGAAGAAGCAACTGAAGAAGTCAAGGGAGTGTGGGATCCAGAACCCAAGTGGGGGGTTAGCCTTCTGTAGTAAAACGTAAGGGGGTGGAAGAGAGAAAAAAGAGTGCTAAGGCAGGTAAAAAAAAAAAAAACCCACTGCCATTGAGTCAATTCCAACTTATGGCGACCCCATGTGTTTTAGAGTAGAACTGTGCTCCACAGGCTTCTCAATACCATGGCTGTGATCTTTCAAGTGCCTCTGGGTGGATTTGAATCTCCAACCTTTCGGTTAGTAGTTCAGCATTGAACCATTTGCACCACCCAGGGACTCCTCTAAGACAGGCAGGTTTACACATTTATGGTAGAAATACGACCACATCCACTCCTAATGTTTCTACCTTTCAAATTATGAAAAATTTCCTGGTATATTAGAAAGCTTAGTGTCTTTCTGTGGTATTTGTAACTGTAAATGGGGAGAAGCTCAAGTATAATTCTTTCTAGAGAAGCATGTTGACAGTTTCTGGATAGCATAGAGGTCACAAGTCCCTTTGATATCAGCTCACAGACATGAGTGATTGGGGCTTTGGGATGCAAAAGAGCAGCCTGGCAAAATGTGCTTTCACTGGCAGCCTTAACGCTAATGTCTTGCCAATTATTAAGAAGCCCTCTGCTATGGAGCTGGCCATGAAGTCTAAAAGAGGCTGGATGAACCTCTTAACTAGACCTCTGTGAGGACAGGAAATGTCAAAAGTGTGTCTCTAGAGAAGTGATCTCATTGCTCTATTTTCGGGGCTGATGGGAGGGGTGTGAAGCCAAAATTCGAAAGAGATGGGTTCACAAAAAGGCTGGGGGTAGGTTGGGGTGAGGAGGGGGCGAGCAGCCAGTCTATGGTTCCCAGGTTGCTGGGATAGCCTGGAGATGGCTCTAACTTCAGGGAATTGGATACGTCTGTGCTTTGGGAAAGTGGGAACTTGTTTTTTTAAATTCCTTCAGTCACTATGGGAAACAGTCACTATGGGAAACCCTGGTGGCATAGTGGTTAAAAGCTATGGCTGCTAACCAAAAGGTCGGCAGTTCGAAACCACCAGGCGCTCCTTGGAAACCCTAGGGGGCAGTTCCACCCTGTCCTACAGGGTCACTATGAGTCGGAATCGACTTGACAGCAATGGGTTTGGTTTGGTTATGGTTTCAGTCACTACGAGGGTGACCTCAGACCCTAATAGCTATTCATGAGCACTAGGGACCCTCATGGTCCTCCTTCTCCAGGGCAGTGTGGGGACAAAGCCCAACTTTAGTACAAAGTCTCCTATCTGGTCATCCTGTCTCCTGTCCCCAGCTGCCCAGAACCACTCACTTTAGTGAGTATAACAGTTATCTGGATAGTTTACTAAATAGTACAGAATTCTAGGACATACCCCCAGATTCTGGGTAGGGCCAGGAATCTTAATTTTTAACAAGGATCTGGACCTGTCATAGTCACTTTTATATTCCCAGGGTTTACTGGCTGGTTCCTACTTTCCTACTGCCTACATCGTTGTTGTTGTTAGGTGCTGTCAAGTCGGTTTCAACTCATAGCGACCCTATGCACAACAGAACAAAACACTGCCCAGTCCTGTGTCATCCTCACAATTGTTGCTATGCTGGAGCCCATTGTTACAGCCACTGTGTCAATCAATCTCTTTGAGGGTCTTCCTCTTTTTTGCTGACCCTCTACTTTACCAAGCATGATGTCCTTCTCTAGGGACTGATCTCTTCTGACAACATGTCCAAAGTATGTGAGATGCAGTCTCGCCATCTTTGCTTCCAAGGACCATTCTGGTTGTACTTCTTCCAAGACAGATTTGTTTGGTCTTTTGGCAGTCCATGGTATATTCAATATTCTTTGCCAACACCACAATTCAAAGGCATCAGTTCTTCTTCAGTCTTCCTTATTCATTGTACAGCTTTCGAATGCATACATAGTATAAACATTTTTATTGAATGTTGGTATTGTTAGATGCCATCAAGTCAGCTCCGACTCATAGTGACCTTATGTATAAAAGAACAAAACATTGCCAGCCAGGTCCTGTGCCTACCATCAGTTGCTCATATTCAAATTCAATTTGAAGCTGAAGAAAATCAAAGCAAGTCCAACAGAGCCAAAGTACGATCTTAAACATATCCTGCCTGAGTTTAGAGACCATCTCAAGAATAGATTTGATATACTGAACACAAATGACCAAAGACCAGAAGAGCTGTGGAATGACATCAAGGATACCATACATAAAGAAAGTAAGAGGTCACTAAAAAGACAGGAAAGAAAGAAAAGATCAAAATGGATGTCAGAAGAGACTCTGAAACTTGCTCTTGAGTGCAACGTAGCTCAAGTAAACAGAAGAAATGATTAAGTAAAAGACCTGAATGAAGATTTCAGAGGTCAGCTTGAGAAGACAAGGTAAAATATAATGAAATGTACAAAAATTTTTATTGAATGTTATTAAAGCAACCATCCTTCACACAGCTGTCAGATGATCTGCTGATAGCTATACTTCCAATACGATAGCTACTAGCCTGTGTGGTTATTTACATTTAAATTTAATTAAAATAAAAATTTAGTGCCTCAGTCATGCTAGCCACACTTGGAGTGTTTAATAGTCACATATAACTAGTGGCTACTCTATTGGACAATGCAGATATAGGACATTTCTCTTATCCTAGAATGTTGTATGCCAGACTGAAATCTTTCCCTGGCTTCCCACCCTTCTTTGCTAATTCCTTAGCATCACATAAGGAGCCCTTTGTGATCCAACCTTGCTTATCCCTCCAGCTTCATCCATCCCCCTATCCTATGCACTTTACCTACATCCTGAGCCACCTGTGTCCCCCATAATACACAATGGGCTTTCACGCATCCGGGCATTAACTATACTATCGTGGCCTTGCCTGGCTCCTGACTTCCCATCTACCTGTTAAACTCACATTCATCCTTATTCATCAGGTGCCACCTCAATGGAAAGGCTTCCTTGAAACACTTTCTCAGGCTGACTTCAATCATTCCCTGCCCCTTTGTGACCCCTTCCGTGCAGACTAAATTATTCCATAGTGTAGTTGATTTTTAACTGTGCGTCTCCCCTAGTCATAGTCAGGAACTACGCCTTTATCAGTCTATACATTCAGGGCCTAGCACATTTCCTGTGCACACAGAGTGAACAATAGATTATTTATTGAGTTAAAATGAATTACCTAATTCCCTGGGTCTGTATGTGGGGATAGGGAGAATTAGGTAAGTCATTTTTCCCTCTCTAAAAGGGAAAGGGGACTTTATCACATCACTCTCTCACTCCTGTCTTCAGGGGAAGCCTGAGCACAGGTAGAGGCCCCTTTGTTGTTGTTGGTTACTGTCAAGCGATTCTGACTCATGGCAACCCCATGTGTACAGAGTAGAACTGCTCCATAGGGTTTTCAATGCTGTGACCTTTCAGAAGTAGATCGCCAGGACTCTCTCCCAAGGTGCCTCTGGGTGGGTTTGAACAACCAACATTTTGGCTAGTAGTTGAGCACTTAACCATTTGCACCACCCAGTGACTCAGAGTCCCCTTAGAGGGAGAGCAATTATCTGGACAGAGATGAGTATCTGGCCTGTAAAAAAACACCTGGGGAAAGAAGAGGAGTGTAGCTTGCACTCATCTACAAGGAGAGTTAAGACCAGGTCATAGTTCATAGTTTTAATTAATAGGAGGCATGACATTCTCTATAACACCTGAGAACAATCTTAACTGGGATTTTAGCTCCTAATTAGGTTAGCATATCTGTCTGCTTTCCTAGGCAGGAGAGGGAAGAGCTCATCAGCTGCATTGTCCATGTAACGATATCCCTTTAGCTGAGAGTCTGAACAGTTTAATCATGTGGGAGTTATGGTTACCCATTCTTTCTAGGCCCAAGTCAATGTCTAATGCAAGCGGCCGATCAGGGAGGGATGGGTCACCGGGAGGTAAGAAGTCCCAGAGAATCCAGGAGGCCTGGGGAAAGTTCTGAGAGAGAGGAAGAACAGAGAAAGGAGAAGGGACCTTCAGACTGTGGTCTACAATTTGAAAACGCCACTGGGCATGGGCAGGCAAGAAAAGGACACCAGCAATAATAGTAATGATAACCACCTTGATTTTCTTCAGCTTCAAATTGAATTTGAATATGAGCAACTGATGGTAGGCATAGGACCTGGCAATGTTTTGTTCTCTTATACATAAGGTCACTATGAGTCGGAGCTGACTTGATGGCATCTAACAATACCAACATTCAATAAAAATGTTTATACTATGTATGCATTCGAAAGCTGTACAATGAATAAGGAAGACTGAAGAAGAATTGATGCCTTTGAATTGTGGTGTTGGCAAAGAATATTGAATATACCATGGACTGCCAAAAGACCAAACAAATCTGTCTTGGAAGAAGTACAACCAGAATGGTCCTTGGAAGCAAAGATGGCAAGACTGCATCTCACATACTTTGGACATGTTGTCAGAAGAGATCAGTCCCTAGAGAAGGACATTATGCTTGGTAAAGTAGAGGGTCAGCAAAAAAGGAGAGTGAAGTGCCTGCTGTGCTAAGCATTTTCACATGTGACCTCATTTAATCCTCACAACAGTCCTCTGAGCAGATGGCCTAAACTGCACACACTGGACAGATGCGGTGACTGAGGGCAAGTAATTTGCAAGGCCACCCAGTCAACAAGTGAACCCAGCTCTGACCCCAATACTCATCCTCTTAACTTTGACTATAAAATGAAGTTCTGTCTTAAGTGGGGTTAGATTCTAAGAGCAGAGACTAAATTACTCCTGAATGACCCTGAGCATGGAGGGTGAGAGGGCAGGGGGAGCCGTGACTGACTAAGGCCTTGGCAGATTTATACCTTCTGTCTCCTGCTCACTAGAAGGCATAATTTTTACTGAGAAGACCTGTGGGCAGAATTGTCTGCTGAAATTATCACTCTTTCCCTCTCTCTCATCAAGTGTGTAGAGCTGAGTTCACATAAGTTAAATGTGTGTGTGACGGGAATCTATTTCTTGCAAACAAAAGCCAAACCATGTGGAAGGGATAAAACTCTCATGGATTGAGCTTCTGGGCACACAGGCTTGTCTAGTATATTATTTTATTCTGTTCCCGGAACCAAATCTGTGAAGTGGTTTTATTATCAGCACAGAATGCCTGATGAAACAAGTAACTTGCTGCATGTCACATATATAGAAAGTGGCTCAACTGGGATCAGAACCAAGTCCCATATAACTCCAAAGTTAGGGCCCATCTTATGACACCCCAAAGAGGCTGGTCCCAAGGTTGAGGAGCACCACCGGGTCCACACTATGGAATGTAAGGGCTGCTTTTTGGTTTCTAGGCTGCCCATGGAGAGAGTAGGAAGAAGGGTACTCTCTTCTTTGCAGAGTTCTTTCCAATTCTCAGACTGTAAGAAGGAAAACTGGAGAGGCTATGCTCAGGAAACCCCAATCAATAGTCCTCTACCCTGGGTTGTAGCTGGACAACGAAGACCGAAAAGGAACTGATGCCTTTAGGTTATGGTATTGGCAAAGAATATTGAATATACGTGGACTGCCAGAAGAACCAACAAATCTGTCTTGGAAGAAGGACAGCCAGAATGTTCCTTAGAAGTGAGGATGGTGAGACTTCCTCTCACGTACTTTGGACATGTCATCAGGAGGGACAAGTCCCTGGAGAAGGACATCGTGCTGGGTAAAGCAGAGGGTTAGCAAAAAAGAGGAAAACCCTCAATGAGGTGAATTGACACAGTGGCTGCAACAATAGGTTCAAACATAGCAATGATTGTGAGGATGGCGCAGAACCAGAGTATTTTGTTCTATTGTACATAGGGTCGCTTAGAGTTGGAACCGACTTGACTGATGGCGCCTAACAATAACAACAACCCTGGGTTGAGTCCCTGGGTGGTGCAAACAGTTAATGTGCTCAGCTGCAAACCAAAATGTTGGAGGTTGGAATCTACCCAGAGGCAATCTACTTCCAAAAAACCAGCCACTGAAAACCCTCTGGAGTACAGTTCTACTCTGAAAAACAGGGGGTCACTATGAGTCTGAACTGACTCATGGAAACAGGTTAACTGGGCTGATTGGCTCTGAGGCATCTGAGGAATCTTCCCTTGGCCCATAGAAACCCAGGTGTAATGCACATTAAGCCCCCTGCATTACTTGCTCAACAACTCATAAAACTCAGGGAAATCCAAAACTGTGTTCATTTCTCCATTATTCTTTGAAATGTACTAGTTGACCTTCCTAGAGCACATTTACATCCTAGTTATCATCTGGAGCCCTGGTGGCACAGCACTTAAGAGCTACGGCTGCTAACCAAAAGGTCAGCAGTTTGAATCTCTATTGGGCAGTTCTACTCTGTCCTATAGGGTTGTGCTCTGCACAGCCAACATTAAAAAACAAAAATACAATTAGTCCTGACCAACTAAAAATAGAGATAACATATAACTCTAAGGATGACAGAGGAGGGTGTCTGGCACTGAAATTTTCCACAAGAAATCCATTAAGTGGCCAACTGGCTCCTATGTAAGAAGATTCCAATTGAAGATTTCAAAAACGTAGTCATCTTCCATTAAAACAAAGACAGTTGCCTTCAGGTCAACTTTGACTCAGGGCAACCCCACGTGTATCCAAGTAGAAGTGTGCTCCCTGGGGTTTTCAGTAACTGATTTTTTAGAAGTAGATCACCAGGCCTTTCTTCTGAGTTGTGTCTTGGTGGTCCTGAACCTCTAACTTTTCAGCTAGCAGCTTAAGGCGTTAAACTTTGGCACCACCCAGGGACACATCTTTCATTTAACCCATTGCTGATGAGTCGATTCCAACTCATAGCGACCCTATAGGACAGAGGAGAACTGCCCCATAGGGTATCCAAGGAGCAGCTGGTGGATTTGACCTTTTGGTTAGCAGCCAAGCTCTTAACCACATCTTGCATTTAAGGAGAACAATTGTAGCCATGAGTAGAAATCGACTCTATCTATAGCAACTGGTTTTTCATGAAAGAGAAAAGGGAGGGGTTTTCAAAGGAATGAGCCCAGCCAGGCTTGCAGCTGCATACACCCTTACTTCCCAAGAGCTACCCTGCCCCCACTCCCTCCCAGTGTAAGCAAGGAGCAGAGGTCCAGGTGATTTGGTGGGAAATTTAGAGTTTATCGCATGCTGCGCTGGGCTTCAGCTCAATGGGCAAAGGTAAAAATAAACTCACCATTTGATCCAGCTGAAAGGGCTATGGAAAGAAAAGGAAACAGCAGCATAAGCATACGTTGGCTTTGTTGTTAAACTGAGAAGTCAACAAAAAGCAAAAGCTTGAAATGGGATCAATGTATTTTCCAGATATTCAGTCTGCTCATCCTCATCCAATATAAACACCAAAAATGCCAAGAAGAAATGGATCACTTACTTGTTTTTTTGGTTTGTTTTGTTTCTGAAATGAGTTATGGAAATTACTGCAAAAAGACAATTTACTTATAATTTTGCATTGCTGTTGTATTTATAACTGACAATCTTATCTTTCTTTTTGTTAATTATTCAGAAAGATATCCTCTAAGAGATAGCAGGTTTTTTCTACTGCCTAAAATTCAAAGACCATATTATCTAGATGACCTGGGAGTTTAACAGCTCTGTAGTCACTCTGTAGCCCATTAGTGGTAATTTTGGGTTTCAGCTCCAAAAGGCTACATTTTACCCCTTTTACACTTTAACCCCTAAAGAGTCCTGGTGGTGCAGGTCAAGTGCTCGGCTGCTAACCAAGAGGTTGACAGTTCAAACCCACTAGCTGCTCTGTGGTAGAAAGATGTGGCAGTTCACTTCCGTAAAAATTACAGCTTTGGAAATCCTATGGGGCAGATCTAATCTGTCCTATAGGGTCACAATGAGTTGGAATCTACTCAGTGGTGATGATTTTTTTGTTACACTTTGACCCTAGCATCAGCAATGCTAAATGCTATATACATTCTGATATATTTAACTACCTAATAACCATATGATGGAAGACTATTATGTATGAGGTCCTATCATCTGTGAAATTAATGGTAACAGCTCCCTGACACTAGAACTGAAGGCC
The DNA here is from genome assembly GCA_030035585.1 of Dugong dugon. NCBI lineage: Eukaryota > Metazoa > Chordata > Mammalia > Sirenia > Dugongidae > Dugong > Dugong dugon. The sequence goes on from CM057464.1 coordinate 159,320,222, forward strand.
TGAGTACACTGTGCTAAGGTTTATACCAATTTCCAGTGATACCTATAAACTGGTAATATTAGTTCATGTCTGGAAATACCTTCCATCTTAAATGCTTACAATTTAGCTTTTCAATGCAACCACTTACCTGAAAGCTTAGGTTGTGTCTTTTTCTTTTTGCTTGACACTTTTAAGAACTCATTCATCAGCAAGTCATTAGCACATGCTCTCTTGTCTGGATCCGGTTCAAAACATTTCAATATGAATGCCTTGGCCTCTGCTGACATGGACTCAGGAATCTCTGGGTGGACTTTAAACATTCCCACCTGAAGCATAATATGAAAAGAACAAGATATCTTCTGAGCAACCACACAATCTCATTGTGTGAACTCTAGGCTCCATAACTTGGTCCTCTAGTGCAACAAGGTCCTTTATCATACACTGCAAACTCGTGGTCTTTCTCAACATGAGCTAGGATGTGTTTTTCAGGCTACAGAATATCACAGAGTGCTTTTGTAACTTTACCAATGACACAGGCAGAGTGACTCCTTTAAGACAGGAGACAGCACTATGTAGTAATAATTCACTCCTCTAAGCTTTAGAACACATCAGCACATTGGCACACAAAAAAGATATCTTTCATTGAGACCACTGGGTTGTTCACAATAACTATGTGCCAGGCATTGTGCTAGGCTTTTTTCATATATGAATCTCATCGAATCCTCTCAACAATCCAGTGGATTAAATATTATCCCTGTAGAAATGTGGAACAGAATTTCAAATTCTCACGGAATCCAGATTTTCCGGAGCCATTAAGGCTGGATGAACTCCTAAAACAATTGCCGTGAGATAATCTTTAAACCTTAAATAAAAAATATCCCCTGAAGTCTTCTTTAAGCCAAACCACAGGCTAGCATAATTTGTAAAGAATATACAGGATTAAATTGACAACACCAACTGGAAAGGTCAGATAGTAAACTTAGAGGGCCGTGAGTTTATGCCAATGGGAAAGAACAATCTGAAAAAGGAGGCTGAGAACAGTTGCACAACTTGAATGTAACCAATGTCACTGAATTATACATATAGAAATTATTGAATTGGTGTATGTTTTGCTATGTATATTTTCAAGAACGGTAGAAAAAAAAAATGTTAAAAAATATTATCCCTGTTACACCAATGAGGAAACTGAGGCTCTAAAGGGGTAGGATTACATGGTTATGAAAAGTCAGATTCGGGATTTAAACCTTGGGTTGTTTGGCGTACAGCCTGTGCTCTTTTCTCTGTGATACGATTTGTGAATATTTTCCCTGTCTCAAATCACGTACTTTAAAAGGGATATTTAAAAGTACTTTAAAATTAAGTGAATAGTATTTTTATAACAATTAGAATTTCTTCTCATTGCTGCCATTTAAATTTTATTTTTTAATGATGTTTTTATGTATTTAGGGTAGAGAAAATTTTCTAAGGAAATCTTTTTCATAATTATATAGTTTATATAAATTTATTATTATATAAATAGTAATACATAACTATTTAGAACAATTATATAGCCTTTACTATGTGTCAGACAGTGTTCTAAGTGCCTTGCACATACTATTTCATACAACCCTCACAAGACCCCTATACCCAAAACCATACCAAACCCGTTGCTGTCAAGTCAATTCCGAATCATAGCGACTCTGTAGGACAGAGTAGAATTGCCCCATTGGGGTTTCGAAGGAGCAGCTGGTGGATTACAACTGTTGATCTTTTTGGTTGGCAGCCATAGCTCTTAACCACTTTGCCACCAGGACTCCCAAAACTCCTATAAAAAAAAAAACCAAACCCATCGCCGTCAAGTTGATCCCGACTCACAGTGACCCTACAGGACAGAGTAGAACTGCCACATAGGGTTTCCAAGGAGTGGCTGGTGAATTCTAACTGCCAACCTTTTGGTTAATAGCCAAACTCTTAACCACTATGCCACCAAGGCTCAAAAAAAACCCTATAAGAGGTGCTATTTTTATACCCATTTCATAGAAGAAGAAACTGAGGAACAAGAAGGTTAAGTAACTCGCCCAAAGTCATCCAATAGCTAGACCATGTTGGAGTCTGGAAGCAAACATTGTTAATCAATGCCAGAGTCTATGTTATCTCATCTCTCCAAAATGGTATCACTTCCTATAGCCTTAAACCCGTTGCCACTGAGTCAGTTCTGACTCATGGCAACCCTACAGGACAGAGTAGAACTGCCCCATCGGGTTTCCAAGGCTGTAAATCTTTATGGAAGCAGACGGCTACATCTCTCTCTGTGGAGTGGCTGGTAGGTTCAAACTGCTGACTTTTCGGTTAGCAGCCAAGCACTTAACCACTGTGCCACCAGGGCTCCATGCAAGGCTTAGGCTGGCCTAACAGAGACAAAAGCATGACATATAATAATCACTGCACTAATGGGTAATAAAGCAGCATTTCAGAGCAACATCCTAGAGACTGATAAAAAGATTGGCCAACAAGAGAAAGACATCAATTCATGTCAAGAAGAGCAGCACTCTTAGTAGCTCTCATTGCTCTTTCAGGTTTGGTTATACTGCTCATTTCTATATCATCAGCACCCCATCAGATCACCTCAAAGCTTAAAGTAAGCCAGGCTTTGTAACACATGGACCTTCACGAGAGGCTATACATAAAGGGAATAAGGCTAAAAACATGGTTCGCAGTTGGGAGAGGAATAAATTATCATCAAAAGTCCTCTGTCTTAGGTTTCCATTTTAAACTTTCCTTTGGCATAAGGGTCTGGCAGGTGACGACTACAGGAAAGCAGAGGCAGGTAGTCACCATGCTTAGTCCCCAGATCCTGCGCTGTGGCACTAGGTCTCTCTCAGCCCTATCTCCATATCGGGTGCTCCCTGTTTTTGGAAGGTGGGGCTGTTTCCCACTTCCAAAGGAATTACTAAGGGGCTAATTAACAGGCTAGAAAAGTAGAAATAAGAAAATAAGACTGATGTATTTAAAGTATTTATTAATCTCTTTTTTAATGGATTCATTCAACTATTCAACTATTCTGACAGAGAAGTAAAGGAAGATGTTTATTTTATTTTTTAGTATCAGATGGTTAAAAACATTCTTGTATCTCTTTCCAGGGAAGATTTTCAGACAGTGATTCCTAAAGAGCTTAAATCATCTTCCATGTAGTGGGGTCTTATTTATACTGCATTGTTAGAAGATGGTCAGGGGAAGTTACATTTGATCTCACTTTGTAGCTGAGAAAACTAAGGCAAAGAGAGGTCATTGCGGGAAGACCAGGCACTGGCTGAGGGCGTGACTCTTCTTGAACTTTAATGTGCTCTCCAATCATGCTTACTTAGGCTCTTTGTCTTTTACCTTAAAAAAAAAAAAATAATGACATAAACATATAGAATATCCAGTAGCTATGAAAAGCTTTAAGGATCCCTGGTGGCACCAACAGTTAAGTGCTCAGATGCTAACTGAAAGGTTGGTGGTTCAAACTTACCCAACAGCTCTGTGGAAGAAAGACCTGGCGATCTGCTCCTGTAAAGATTACAGCCAAGAAAATCCCATGAGGCAGTTCTACTCTGTTACATGGGGTTGCTATGAGTTGTAATCGACTTGATGGCACCCAACAACAACAGCATGGAAAGCTGTATACATGTGTTTTCAAGACATATACAAAATGAAACCTTGAACATAGCTGCTTGTGGTTCTCCTAGTTCATAAAAGGGTGGTTTTCCTGTGGCCATTTCAATGATGGTGCAGCCCAAAGACCAGATGTCTGCTGCTTTTCCGTAGCCTCTGGGCCCTTTATCTATTATTTCTGGTGCCATGTACTGAAGGGTACCTGGAAATAATTCAAACACATTTTCACTTTAAAGAGAGGTAAAAGATGGACAGCTCATGACAGTTGCTATTTCTCTATGTAAGTAAAACAACAAGAATGATTCAAGTCTTAATATCTCATAATTTGGGGGTTCCAGTCTTCTTTGCTGTTAATAAAAGTGAAAATAGCAGTTTTTATCATGGATTTTACCAGTGATATAAAAAAGTTTTCCAACACCATTGGGTTATAAATGGATAGTTTCTCATTCCCTAGATAGTGTAGCATAATTGAGGCATCATTTCATTGGGATCTCTTAGAAACTTCCAACCATTAGTCTTCTGAGAACAACAGAGAGTATATCAACACACATTTTCTGTGTCTGGTTCTTTAAATACACGAAGACAGCTATTATGTATACTTCTAGTCTTTTCCAGGATAAATCTAGCTCATTCTACCATTTCCTTAAATCTATATTTCTAAATTCCTGAGTTAAATGCTTAGTTTTTCTGTTTTCATTCTTATTTCTTCATCATGAAATCATGAAGATTCTGAAAGCCATTACTAAGAATAATGTAAATCGTTTCTGGAGCACTTTATTCTGTGAATCGAATATACATGACTCCTGCCTGTGTGCCTGAGGTCTGTGGAATAATGGGTTTAACAGATAAAAGACAGGTCAGGCGCCATCAGTACAGACAACCCATCAGACAGAGAGTAAAGAGGAATGAAATGAAAAAGGGAGAGCCAAGAACCACTGGTTCTAGTTCTGGTCTGGTCCATCCCAGGTAAACACTCAGCTGCAGTCACCTCACTGGCCGAACAAGAGGCTGAATTTGCATTTCTAGTACCCCTTAGAGAGATTTCCCGAAGTCCAGCAAAGAGCTAGGAGCTTGAACAGGAACAGATTATTGCCATATCTCCTGCCTCTGGTACACTCATCAAACCAGTTGCTGTCAAGTTGATTCTGACTCAGGGCAACACCATGCATGTCAGAGTAGAACTGTACTCCATAGGGTTTTTGACAGCTGATTTTCAGAAGCAGTTTGCCAGGTCTTTCTTCTGAGGTGCCTCTGGGTAGACTCAAACCTCCAACCTTTCAGTTAGCAGCGGAGCATGTTAACCATTTGCACTACCCATGGACTCCTGATATACTCAAACTATATAATCAGCAAACAGAAACCATCCAAGATGCCATGTTAAAATACTTCAAATCCGGAGGCGTTTGCCAAAAGAGCTACTTCAGTATCTAATTTATAACCAGAGTGACAGACTTTTTGATAAATATAGACAACACCTTTTATGAATATCTTAATGCATAATTTATAGGTAAACCCGTCTACATAAAATTCTTTTAAACTTCCCCTATGAAACCCACAAATACACAGGCTAGAAGCTGGCTGTTGTTCATAATAATATAATAAAGGTGTATTATTTTTTTCAAACTTTGTCATCTTGCCAGGTTTATCCTTTAAACCTCATCATTACATGGCAGAAGTTCAAGTTTCTGCTTACATACAACTGTGTGTGTCTGCTCTCAGCTTAAATTTGCAAAGCTATTGGAGCAAAGCATTTCACTTTGCCAAGTATAAGGAAGACACACTCTCCAAAGACTCACCTACCCTTAATAGAAAACCGCTATGATTTCTCTTGAGTGTTAGCTTCCCTGCAAGTGGTATTTTTTTTTGTGATTATATATAATCAAATGATCTTTTAGAAAATGTGTTGAAGCCTACCATTCCCTATTGTTGTCTCTGGGTCTAAAATAAATTTGATGAGAGAACTTAAGTTTGCTAATATCTGAGTGGTGTAGTGGTTAAGAGCTCAGCTGCTAACCAAAAGGTTGGCAGTTCAAATCTACCAGCCACTCCTTGGAAACCCTATGGGGCAGTTGTAGTCTGTCCTACCGGGTCACTATGAGTTGGAACCGACTCAAAGGCACCTAACGACAGCAACAACAATATCTGAGTAGAAATTACAACTGATCAAAAATATAGTGAATTTACAAAATCAGACTGTTAAAGTAATATCTTAACAATAAATTACGCATATTTTTATTCATCAGATAATATTTCAAAGATCTCTATGTGCCAATTGAGTTTAATTATTTAATTATCAGAGCAAGTGCCAAAAAAACAGGTTTAGTCATGTGTTCATATCTGCTTCTCTCTTTACTCCACAAACACATGACACATAATATTTTATATAAAGAGATTTGCAGAACTGGATAATGGAGACGCAAACCAATCTGAACATTAGCCTAAAAAAACACAAGTGAGAATATTAACCCTAAAACCCACACCTCCTACATACTGCCTTCCAAAGTTTAAGAAAAATACTTTAAAATAATCTATTTTAGAATTTCTTTGCCAGTGTAGCTATCTGGGGAGGCAGTACAGTTTAGTGGTTAAAAGTCTAAACATTATATTTCATTCAAGCATTCATTCTACAGATCCATACTGAGGGATCCCTAAAGTGCTCCTCTGCTAACCAAAAGGCTGGTGGTTTGAAACTACCAGTAGTTCTGCAGGAGAAACATGTGGCAGTCTGCTTCTGTAAAGATTTACAGCCTTGGAAACCCTATGGGGCAATTCTACTCTGTCTTACAGGGTCGTTATGAGTCGGAATTGACTCAGTAGCAGTGGTTTATGGGCCAGGCACTGTTTAAGACACTTAGAATGCAGCAGTGGAGTAAACAGAAATACTACAGATACAAATGTACAAAAGCTTATATTTTGTAGAGGGAAGCAGACAATAAGCTATAAGCACAATAAATAAGTAAATTATATATTATGTTAGAAAGTGATAAGTGTTAAGACCAAAAACGAGAGCAAGGTGAAGGGAATCAGGAGTATCCAGTCCCAAGGAGGGCTGCCCCTGTAAATAGGGTGCTCAGGGTAGACCTCATGAAGCAGTTTGGACTTGAGGGCGGTGAGGGAGTCTGCCATGCAGATTGCTGGGGGAAGAGTATTACTGGCAAAATGAAAAGCATGTGCGAAGGCCCTGTAGCAGGACCTTGTAACAGTTACCTCACTGCCTCTTGTTTGGACCAACAAGGTAACTGCAGTTGAGTATTTACGTGGCATAATGGGTGAAATACAGGAAGGCCTATGTGCCTGGAGCAGAATGAACAATGGGAAAGAGGAGGAAATGAGGTCTGAAAAGTAAAGGACTCCAGATCTGGTAGGAGCCTTATCTGCCATTGTAAGGAGTTTAGTGTTTACTCGGAAAAAAATAGAAAGCCATTAAATAGCTCTGAGTGCTAGGGCTTGATTTATGTGTTAAAAGGAACATTTTGGCTGCTGTGTTGAGAAGAGACAGTAGGGGGCCAAAGTGGATGCAGGGAGAAGAGGTAGAAGGTTATTGAAGTGGCCCTATTTTGGACACATTTTGCAGTTAGAGCCAATTGGCTTCCTTGATGGACTGGACTGGAATGTGAGAAGAGAAAGGCACCACAGATAACTCTAAGTTTGGAGTCGCCATCAACTGAGACCAGGAAGAGTGTGGGTGGAACAGGTTTGGGGAGAAGATAATTAATTCCATTTGGCATGTTAAGTCTAGTTGAATCTCGGCTCTATCAGTGGTTATTTAATTTCTTTGAACCTTAATTTTCCCACCATAAACTAGGATAATGATACCTACCACTTAGGGATGATGTATGAATTTCAATGAAATAACTTATGTAAAGCATTTAGCAGAGTCAAGTATACAGTAAACACTCCATAAATGCTGGTTGCTGTTGCCTTCTCCTTCACTAAAATCACCAAGAGTTAAGACAGATCAATGTCTTTCAACGCAATTCATCAGAGGTTGACTAAGCCCCTGTGACTTGGCTTCCTCTGAGGGCTATGATGGTCTGCACAACTGGACACAGTGCTGGAGACAGACGTAAGCATGTTAGTCATATATGTCATTCTTAATTGAGGCCAGTGGCAGAAGTATCTGCAAAGGGTTCTGGGAAGGCAGGCTTTACTACAACTCCTTTGGGGATTTAAAAAAAAAAAAAAGTTTTCAAGAATAAAAGATGAATATCTTGCCCAAATAAAGTGTGTTGAAAGTGAAGATTTTCCTCTCAGAAATTACTAAGTCTTGGCAGAATCTAAAACGTCTCTTGCCAAGTTGACAGCGTATGAGGAAAAAAATGTAAAGACATTTAAAATTATTAATAGGCTAGTACTTACTTTGTTCAAAAAAATACATTATAAATGTATTTAATTCTGTGTCCTGAAATACCCATTGCCATGGGGATGGGAGCCAGGCCAGAGGTGTTGCCGACTGAATGTTCTGAGGGGGAACCTTATGGGATTTCTCTCTCTACTCCTTTCCCCTTCTCAGGCTACCACAACAGATACTGGGATGAGGTGGAGAGAAACACAGATGTGGAGCAAAAAGTTCAAAGCAAACAGCAAAGGGTATGAGTTCTAGCATTTACAAACCGTGTGACTTCTGGCAGCAATGCCCCTTTTCTCTCAATTTCCTCACCTGCAGAATGGGGGTACTACCTCCAACCTCACAAGGAGCCCTAGTGGCACAATGGTTAAGCACTCGACTGCTAATGAAAAGATCAGCGGTTCAAACCTACTCGTAGCTCAGAGGGAGAAAAGACCTGGTGATCTGCTCCCATAAAGATTACAGCCTAGGAAACCCCATAGGGAAGTTCTACTCTGTCACATGGGGTCACTATGAGACAGAATCAACTCGATAGCAAACACCAACAACAACGTCTACCAACAACAGAATGCATAAATGGGAACATCTGGCCATTTTGCTTTATATTAGACCAAAGATAACTCATTGACTCTTTTTGCTAAATTTCACTCTCTCTTTCTAATCATAATAAGAATTTAATACTTAAATAAGAGTCAACATAAAGGAATGATAAGAACATGGAGTGAAGACCAAGTTTAAAGTCCCAGATACTCCCTCCCCCTGTAACTACTGAGTGTCCTTGGGAAGTCATTAATTTCTCTGCTCTTTGGTTTCCTCTTGGCTCCTGTTACCTTTTTAGAAAATTTGCTTTGTCTCCACCCTCCTAGGACATTGTACTAGATGCAGCTAGCTTCAGTGGCTGCATTGCCTAATTTCTCAGGAAAGCTCTCTCTCCATCCCACTTCTGCATTGGTGAGTCACTTCCTCTTTCTGAATTGAAATCTGACAGTTATTTATATTGTGGAGTAGGTGAATAGGCGACAGGGAGTAAACAGGACTAGGAATGCAGGAATTCATAGTCCAAATGGGAGGTAATTAAGGTATGAGTAAGAATCACAGAGAGCTTGGACTACGGAAATGTTAAAAAAAAAAAAAATCTTATTAGGGTTATGATGGTTGTAGGCCAACCAGGAAGGACATAATGGCATGAAAGGAAAAACAAATGATAAATTCAGAGTTAAAAAAAAATCTTTAGTGGCATTAAGCAAGAGGCTGAGCAAGCACACAAATACAAGAAGAGAAAGGGGACAGTTTAAATTCTGTGTCACATTTTTTAGTGAGCATCAAAAGATATCAACATTAATGTTTGTGAGTTCACAGACTAAATTTCTCTCTCATATTATGCTTAAACTTAGCAATTACTTCTTTAATTACAAAAGATCTGTATCATCATTGCAAAAACATACCAGTGAAAGTTTCGGTACATGGATTTATGCCAGCCAACCTCTTTGATGTCCCGAAGTCGGAGATCTTGAGAACACCACTATAGGTATTAATCAACACATTGTCACCCTAGAGAACAGAGGACTTTAATCAAACATGTTATCTTTCTTCCAATACTGTTGCTGGCTCACAAGTCCAGTATGAAAAGGTATCCTTAGAGCAAACAAAGACACTAACTCTGTAGTCTTCATTAATACCTCATAGCTGTTCACAATCTGCTATTCGGGTCACAACGTCAAAAATGGTTCCTACTTAGTTACAGTTTGCTGCAGTACACAGATAGTATAGGTTTCAATAACGTGTATGATAAGTTAAATTATGATATCCATAACTCCCCAGTCATTTTACTTTCTTTTCTACGTTGTTTTACTTATTTTCCTAGGTTACCTCGGAAATACAGTTAAACTCATTGCAGATAAATGAGCATTTGGGTCGACTTTAGGGTAGTAATATTAACTTCAAACCCGTTGCCACTGAGTTGATTCTGACTCATAGTGACCCAACAGGACAGAGTAGAACTGCTCCATAGGGTTTCCAAGGCTATAAATCTTTACCTAAACAGACTATAAATCTACATAATCTGTCCATGGAGCAACTGGTGGGTTCCAACCGACCTTTTGGTTAGCAGTCAAGTGCTTAACCACTTCACCAGGGCTCCTTCCAATGTTAACTTACTTTGTCAAAAATTTATTAGTTCTGAATTTTCTCCTTTTAAACAGAATCTAATCAGTTATCTAATTTTATTTCAATCTATGAGTATGTGAGACTTGTAGGAAAAGAGGATTTTATTTTTTTCTTCCAACTGTGCATCCATTGATTCAGTAAATATTTTCTGAGTAGCAACTATAGGCATGGATATGAAGATGAACCAGCCTTTAAGCTCCTGTTCAACTTCGTACTGCTGCACCCCTACCCCACAGAACACCTACACCGAAGTGGGAGTTCAATCTTAGTGAATTGAATATGGCCAAGTAGTTTATACCTTGAGAAGAAGAGATCGGACATGAATATAAAGAAATGATTCACCATACAGTAGTATCTTAGATTTCTGCTATTTCTAAGGTTTATTAATTTGCCATTCCAAATTAATACTCAAAACACAATATAACTTTTGTAAATAAAAATGGAAATGAATCCTAGTGCATCCTACCTTTATATCCCGGTGAACTATCTGATTGTCGTGGAGGTATCTTAATCCTTCAAGTATTTGCTTTGTATAAAAGCCAATTGTTTGCTCATTGTCTTTTAATGGGCCCCATTTGGAACGAAGGAGAGCAGAAAGACTTCCTGTAAAGTAGGGAGAAAACAGTGGGTAAAATATTTAAGTTAAATGAGTTCTTTAAAGCACACAGTGGCCGCAACAATGGGTTCAAACACAGCAACTATTGTGAGGATGGTGCAGGACCAGGCAGTGTTTCATTCTGTTGTACAAAGGGTCGCTATGAGTCGGAACCAACTCCATGGCACCTAACAACAACAACAGTAATGTAACATTAATTGAAGCCAGTATAAATTGGGTTATTCACAGTAGCCCAGGCCTTGTACAAAATTCTTGGGGCTCAAACATGAATAAGAAAATGTCCCTGGTCTAAAGAAGCTCATTATCAAATACAGTAGAAGTAAAAGGCAACCCAGTTGCTACCATTAATCCAAGTTATGATTAACCCGTTGCTGTCGAGTTGATTCCGACTCATAGGGACCCTATAGGACAGAGAAGAACTGGAGGGTTTCTAAAGGGCAACTGGTGGACTCCAACTGCCAACCTTTTGGTTAGCAGCCAAGCTCTTAACCACTCTGCCACCAGGGCTCCAAGTTACAATTATTGGTATGAAATTAGCTCTGGTATTTATTTATTGTCTCCTAAAAAGCAGTAAAGTGATGTCATATGTCCAATTTTTCTTTTAACTTAGACAAGTAAAGGCCTGTGTGATACAGTAAGTCTCAATTTTACTGTGCTTCAAGGCCCTAGCAATTTATACTTTTTAAAGAAAGAAAAATATTTCTTACCTCCTGGGACCTGCTCCATGAAGATTTTAATGAAGCCATTCTCACTAAAAGAGCCCAGATACTGGACAATATTTTTGTGTTTCAGATGCTTATGCAATGCTATTTCTTCATGTAGGGGCTGTGAGTATCTAAAAGACATGCAAATATTGATGAGCGAATTACATAGCCAGACTTTAGATTAGCGTATAAATTTAAGCAATGGCATTTGAAAATGTTAGCTAAATATATGCCCATATGTAAATCCAAATATGACCATTTAAGGCCTTTATTTCTCATAAGATAAACTCTATGATGTTGAGGGTATAGTAGGATCTGAAGGGAAATAGGGACAGGCACTGTTCTAAGCCCTTTGTATATATTAACTCATTTCTCACAGCAATCCCATGAGGAAGGTTCTATTAGGATGCTCATTTGACAGATGAGGAAATTGATTCATAGAAGGGATAACTAAACCTGCCCCAAATCACAAAGCTAGTAAGTGACGGAGCTAATATTTGAATCCAGGAGAACAGAAATCATCTCACACTGCTTACTGTCACATTAACATGACTATATATTCCACCACCCTCATCAACATAACTTTACTATTTCAGGACACCCTTGCTCAGGAAGATAAAAATTGCAAATAGTTGTAATGTTCATTCCAGAACTTTCTGAAAGGCTATCAATTCTTCAATAGAAAAAAACATTTATACCCCAAATCTCTTTGAGTCCCTTGCCTCAAAATCCTCACCTTACTGTGTCCATCATTCTAGCTATTACAGCAGGATTTTTACCCAAAATCCTAACCCAGCCTCCACATTCAAAGACCAGCTTTAAACCAGACTTCAAAATCATGTATGTGCTATATGTTGCTGAATCAAATTCTAAAACAGAAGTATTTTATATTTCTGGAACAGACCAAGCAACACTTTTGATGATTATTTGAAGCACTGTAAAGCTTGCAGACTCTTAACATTCCTGAATTCGATGTAACTCTAATATAATTATTATATAAGTAAATATGGTAGGGTATCAGCAAGGATAAGTAGAGAGTCAAAGTCACATCCAAACTTTTTTTTTTTCTGTTGTAGAATGGAGGCTACAGTGTGAAAGGCACCAACTACTAAGGCAGTAAATAAAAACGTGATGCCTTGCTTTAGTCCTACATGTAGGAAATGCTCAGATCCTACAATGGCAAACCCACATAAGCAGAATGGATTTTTTGAATGCCAATAACAAATACTAGAATTGGTTAGCATTAAATTATATACTACTTTCATGAAGTCATAGTCTCTCCCCTGTCCTATTAGATTTTATTTATATTTTTCAGGGTAAACTATAAGGTAAAGCAATTCGCAGGTTACAAAAATCCAAATTCACTTACTTTAAACAAACTTTTATAATCTGTGAAACCTTACTCAGAAAGCAGCCAACGAAACAACGAACTGTATTTTAGATCTTTCACTCATTTTATTTTTTTTTAGAATTTCTCTAGGAATCATGAAGGGCAGGTATCACCTTGAACCTCTTAGCAGGATATGAGTTAGGAACAGCAACACCATTTTGATAACTGCTTGAATGAGATTCCATGTCAAATGCCAATATATAGTGTTACCAATAAGATACTTAGGTAATGATTCTCAAAGATGAAGGCATTTATATCAGGTTTAAAAAACTATTGATACTAGGTCATGATTGCTTTTCATATGTACGATATAAGTTAGCGGCAAATATTGTGCTTATTCTACAGATTTAAATCAAGATGGTCAAATAATCTAAAGCAGGTGACTAACTCTGTTTATTACGAACCAAAGGGTTTCACCTCCTGACCTTCTTGAAAATCAAACTATCAACACTTAAATTTAAGATCCTTGTGAAGCGAATACCCATCCCCTCCATCCCCAACTTGCTCATCATTTAAACCAATGATGGCTCAAAATTTGCAATACTAGTCAGAATTCAACCTAGCTAAGAATAAGAACCCTTCTCCAAAATAGAAATTATTGGGAACATGCAGCAATTTTCACTAAGTGTAAATGGCAAGCACTAAATAAGCATGAAATTATAATTAGTTTAGGTCAATAAACTATGCTTGTCATCATTTAGGTCTCAATTCAAATGTCACAGTGGCCTTCTCTGACAATCTCAAGCTGAAAAAGACATCCCCCTTCATGAAACCAGTGCCCCAGGTCCCAGCTATTTTTATGCCTTTCCAACTTTAGTGCATGACTTTCAAAGGTGGCCTCCAGCCTCTGTATCTCCATTCCAAACAGTAAGAAGAAAAAGGTAAAGAATGCTTCCCAGAAAGTTCAGCATACTTTGACCTGTTCCACTGGCCAAAAGTGGCCACCTCTAACTACAGGTAAGCTAGGAACTCTATAACTTTTTAGCTGGAAATCTGCTGTCATGGATTTATGCCAACCAGCCTCTTTGATGTCTTTGGAGATATTCAGAACAGCTCTAGAGGTATTAATACATTGTCACCCTAGAGAATAAGGGCCTTTAATAAAACATGTTATCTTTCTTCCAATACTGTTGCTGGCTCACAAGTCCAAAACGATACCCTTAAAGTAAACAAGGACGTCAATTCTATAGTCTTCATTAATAGCTTATCGTAATACTGAATTCTTAAGAATGTAGACAGCAAATCATATCTCTTCTTAATCAGCTATAAGAATGGAAAAAAGAAATTGTAGATAACAGAAAATACTTAGATATATATTTAGCTTTGAAAAAAACTATTAATCCGTAGGTATCTCCAGAGCATGCCATCTGAGTAAAATTCCCACTTACAACCATCTAGACCAGTGGTTTTCAACGTTGACTGGACATTTCCATCTCTTGGGGGCCTTAACAAATACCAATGTCTAGAATTTCTGGAATTATGGCCTGAGCATCAGTATTTTTAAAAGCTCTCCATTAGCCCTAATATACAGCTGAATGGAAAATCACTGATCTAAACAAACAGTTCAGGAGTGTATAGGCTGTCAGAGGATGAAGTCATTCTGAGATTAACAACTAGTTGGGGATAGATTATGAGGGCATACTTAAAATCCACCACCTCTCTCTTACAACCACTCTGGTTCTCTAACAAAGTATCTTTAGAATATGAGTGAAACACAGAAGAAACTGTTTTGGTTGCTGTGATCCCTCCTTACAGATGGTAATATTTAGTGTACAGTGGATCATGCATTATTCACACCCATCATCCGACGTTAGCAATTATCCATTGTCACTGCTAGCTTTTTAATGGAGCATCCAAATCACACCAGGGCACATAGATGGAAATACCTTTGTTTGCTGTATCTTCACGGTAACAACATGACAGATTTCATTGTAATCCCCTTACATTGGTAAAAAGATGCTCTGCATAAGCTGTTCAGGGGAAAGGCTTGTCATGCAAGTGTTTTCAAACAACCCACATTATGACAATTGCATTGTTACAGATAGAGGCTGAAAATGTGGCATTTGTGCTGGTATATCTTCTGTGTGTACAATGGCACAATGGCAGTTGAGTAAAATTAAGCCACAAAGTTGATTTTAAAAGCAGTTTTCTTCCAAGTGCTTACTTAAATTCATTTGGTGGGAGAGGGAAAAGGGATGTGGCTAATGGCAGTAAGTATGGCTACAGCATTTTGATAGTGTTGAGCCCATTAAATTTTATGTTGTTTTAAAATCTACTCTGTGTATTTACTGCTTAAGGACCTATAGAAATATTTTTTTAAAAAATTTAAACATAACAACTTTATATACATCACTATAGGAATTGAATAAATAATTTCTACCACTGTTTCATAAGAATTCATTATTATCTCATGAATTAGCCAAGAGAAAATTCTGGAACAATGCCATGAGAAACATACAATTGAAACTATGCATGTGGCAGATACTAACTACTAGTCACCTACCTGAAGCTAGTCTTCTCTCTTTCTAATTCTGTTTGAAGAAAGTCCAGCTTAAAAGCTATAGAGTTCCTAGGCTGCCTATAGTTAGGGGTGACTATTTTTGGCCAGTGGAATAGAGGTGAGAGTGTGCTAGGCATTTCTGGAAAGCATGGTTTTCCTTTTCATTCCTCTTGTCTGGAATGTAGATAAGGAGGCTGAAGGCAGCATAGCCACCTTTGAAAATTTTGCACTAAGGATGGAGTAGCAGAAAGATAGCTGGTACTTGGGATACTGGTGGCATGGGATGGAGTATCTTTTTCAGCTTGGGGTAGTCAAAGAAGGCTTCTCTGGAGGCTTGACATATGGATTGAAATCTAAAAGATGAAAATGAAGTAGTCATGGCAAGATCTGGGGAATAAGCCTTGCTGTGCCTGACAAACAGAAAGACACCAATGTGGCTAGATTCTAGTGTGCAATGGCAGGAGCAGAGGTGGGGATCTACAGAGGGAAGCAGATCGTCACGGCCTTATGGTTCCAGGTAAGGGTACCGGGCTTTCTACTGGTCGCGATAATAATTCATTGAACGATTTTAAGCAGTAATGACATGATATGACTTAACCTCAGAAAGATCTTTCTGGCTGCTCTGAGAAAGAATGGACTAAGGGTGAACGGAGGAGAGAAAGCAGAGACCAGTTAGGAGGTAGAAGCAGTAAGAAGTCTGAGTGAGAGACCTGGCAGCTTAGACTAGAGTTGTAGTTGTGATGGGAAAGAGTAGGAAGATTCAGCATGTATTAAGAGGCTGAGACAACAGGACTGACTGATAGAGATGATATGGAGTGTGAGAGAAAGAGAGGAATCCAAATGAATCTGAGGCTTTAGATTAAACAGCTGGATAGTTGAAGTAACATTAACTGAGGCAGGGAAAACCTCAGGTAGAGTACATTTGGGGGTAAAATCTATGGTCCATTTTGGCTATGTTAACCTTGAGATGCCTTTTAGATTAACAAGTGGAGATGGTGGGTAGACAGGAGGCTCATGGAGCTCAGGTTCTCTCTGAGGAAAGCCAATCATGTGACCCCACCACCACGGCCAAAGGAAAGGAGACTTGCAGGCAGCCAAAGGAAGCCTATGACACAGCCTGACATTAAAATTTGGCCAAATAAGGACTATCATAATAACTGACCAATTCAAACCAATATATCACACATGTACACAGTTGACTGTAGGAGCACTATCTTACAGAGAGAAGACTAAAGAAAAATGATGAGGCAGCAGGAATCATGAAGTTGAGGGAAGACGGAATTATTTGTTGGGAAAACAAATGATTGAACAGAGCACTGGAGCAGGGAACAACAGATAATGCTGTTGCTAGAGCTGTTTAGTTCCCTGAACAACTTCCCTGTTCCTAAAATCTCTTCCATTTTCCACAAGGTCCCACTTGGTATGGTTCAGACCATTTCTGATAGTGCTTATTCCCCATCTATCCATATAATAAACACTATTATCCGATGTAACTTCAGTCCAACACACACAGGGCCATTTTCTCTTCTACTCTTAGGAAATCCTGTCCCTGTTACCTCACATACGCCGCGCTTCCCCATCAGAGTCTTATTCTTGAAAGATGCAACAGTTAACCCTCATAGAGCTAATTAACACAATGGAGTTTTCAGAGTTTCATTAATTAGAATATCACAAAATATTTTCTAAAATGGTATTAACAGCCCAAAGTACTTTAGAAAACAGCTCTTATTATGCAGAATTACTGTACCTGCTATCTCTCTCTGGGATTTCCTTAATAGCAATTCTGACTTGGTTGCTCAAGTCTCGACCTGCATAGACTATGCCGTAAGTGCCTTTTCCTAAAACGACTCTGTCACCATTTTCATCATATTCATAGTCATACTACAAAAGGAAAAACGGGGAAAGAAGATTGAAACATTAGTTGTATTCTACATTTTAAACATCAACTTCTTCCAAGAGCATTTTTCCTTTATTATGGGTTTAACAGGTGAAACAATAAGATGAAGTTCTAAGAAGCAGCTTCAAGAACTAAAAAATAGACATTCTTAACATAAAGCAGATAATGTGTCCATGTTTTCACAACTGTTATGAATGCTGTGGAAACTACATACAGAGTCTCCAAAAGCCCACTTCGATTCTTTCACCCAATAAACCTTGTTTTTCATTGATTCTCAGATACACGCATGATTGGTATCAACATTTATCAATACCTGCCACATCTAGTTAATCTTTGTTTCTCAGATTTTGGTGCTATCAAAGTATTTCACACTCCATCAGAAGAATAAAACCACTGAAAGGTTGTGGGTAAGAAGAGAATTCTGAGGTCTTCCAGTTGATGATGGTAAAATAAAGATTATTTTTACTTCACTCCCAATTCCCTGAGACCAAAAAACATTTTAAAAATGAAAAATAAAAGAAAAAATATATCTTCGATATTAAAAAAGAAGTACCTACAGACTTAAACCCCAAACTGTTAAGTGTATTGACCCCAAATGGAAAACTGGATCAAAGCGAAGAGGGTAGAGAAGGCATCTGGTATAGGCCTCCTCAGACCTGGAGGCATCATCTGGAAAGGCACATCCTTTGCCTTAGACAAGAACTACAAGATTTAGGGTCATCAAATGATCAAGCCATTCTCTGCAGAAACCAGCAGGAGAGAACACAAGAGCAAGCTCCTTCTATTGTCTAATTTTGCTGGGTGTAAAACTGGCCTACAGCTAGATTCAGCTCACAGAAAGGTTTGGGCTGGCCATTAAAAACATGATTTCCAAGATTTATAAGCTAGGAAATAAAACATTAATACCGATAAATTAAATAATCCACAAAGGAGACAATGATCATTGACTTTTATGCTCATTAACAACATAACCTTGAAATACCTAAATCAGAAACTGATAAAATTACAAAGAGAAATTACCCAAATATAAACCACAGTATGTTTTAACTGAACATTTTTTGGAAGTCTTGTATCTAGCAGACAGATTTAAAGTAGAGACCCTAATAGCACAATTAAGCAGCCCTGGTAGCACAGTCATTAAAGTGCTCAACTGCTAACCAAAAGGTCAGCAGTTTGAACCCACCAGCTGCTCTGCAGGAGAAAGATGTGGCAGTATGCTTCCATAAAGATTTATAGCCTTGGAAACCCTATGGGGCAGTTCTACTCTGTCCTGTAGGGTCGCTATGAGTCAGAATCGACTCAATGGTAGTGGGTTTGGTGGTACAGTGCTTAAGTGCTCAGTTATTAACTAAAAGGTTAGGGGTTCCAACCCACCAGCTGCTCCATGGGAGACAGACCTGGTGATCTGCTCCTGTAAAGATCATAGCCTTGGAAACCCTATGGGGCAGTTCTACTCTGTTCTATAGGCTCGCTGTGACTTGGAATCAACTCCATGGCAACAAGGTTGGCAACAGGAATAGCACAATTAACAGGTTTGATATAACATACACAAAGAGAATCTTGCACTCAGATATACATTTTTTCCATGCATATATGAAAAATATATAATAATTGACCACATACTAGACCACAAACAAAATTTCAATAAATTCCAAAGAACTGGTATCAGAAAGACTGTGATCTTTGATCACCAGATATTAAAGATAAAGTAGCCAAAAATATATTTGAAAAATTATCTCACTTTAAAATACTCAATGGATTAAAAAGAAAATGACCATGAGTATTACAAAATGTTTTAAAAGAAATGACAATTGAGAGCTTACATACCAAACACCACAGACAGAGAGTTATGTAGATGAGAATTTTCCTGGCCTTAAAGAATGGAACCAGAAAATAAGGAAAAACTGAACATGAACAAGTTAAGTGGCCAAGTCAAGGGAATACAAAAAAAAAAAAAAAAAAAAAACATATTATTATCCAAAGACAGAAGGAGGAGGAGACTTCTGGTTTTGCAATATGGTGGATTAGGTATCTGAAAACATTCCTGCTAAAAATATCTAGATAAAATAAAATAGATATGCTTTTAAGTAGCTAGCTGGGCTTGTAAAAAAAACAAAGAAGAGGGAAAGAAAACGTGCAGGTGCTAGAAATGAAGAGGAAGTGGAAAACTAGAGGGTAATCAGAAGAACTGATGATCCTGCAGCCCAGGTGGTGAGCATGAGGGTGGAGCTTTACGCTTCATTAGTCTAGGTCTGGAGCCAGCAAACGTATTTCTGTTAAGGGCCAGACAACTAACTTACCTCCTTTTAGAAATTTAGAAATACTTTTCTACCTAATCGATGGGTCAACAAAGACATCATCTTGGATACTAGAATTACGAATACCCCAGGTACTCTAAAATGCAGGATATATTAAGAGAAAAATATCCCTTAAACATACAGGCAATAGATATTCTCAAGCTTGTGAGATTTCAGAGAATAAAGCACCCAGGAACTTTTCGTGAACGCATTTGATGACAAAATCTAAATCATGCACAGAAGAACCAATACAAAACTGTGACGAAAGCACTGATGAGCTCAAAATTCATTTAAATACAGAAGATAAAAAATTGTGAGAATTATAGTAAAAACTAAAAATAGATGCTATAAATCTTGATAATTTTTTTAGAATAAGATGATGTTAGGTAAGGGGGAGGGAGAAAGGAAGATATTTGACAAGCATGTTAATCTCATTTTACCTGTCAATATTAGCACGATATTCGCTGCTATTGCCTCAAATCAGGCACTCTTTGCCTTAAAAAAAGTTGCTATCAAGTTGACTCTGACTCATGGTGACCCCATATGTGTCAGAGTAGAACTGCGCTCCAGAGGGTTTTCAGTGGCTGATTTTTTTCGGAAGTAGATCACCAGGCCTTTCTTCTGAGGTGCCTCTGGTGGGACTCAAACCTCCAACCTTTCGGTTAGCAATGGAGTGTGTTAACTGTTTGCACCACTCAAGGTCTCTCTCCTTGCCTTACTTCTGTACTAATGCTGTGGACTCTTAATTGGTTTTCCTGCCCCCTACTTTCTTGTGGCCCCGTTCCCCAATTCATTCTACAAGAGATGACAGAGCTTTCCAAAGTACAAAGTTCCAAAGTGAGCCTTCCATGTTAGTACCACTGCTTCTGCTTTGTTTTCTCCTCATTGCTTCTGGGATAAAATCTACGTTCCTGACCACAGCACAAATGCCCTCCAGGATCTTATCACTGCTTCTATGTCCAACCTCCTCTCTCATCAATGTTCAGTCAAACTTAGCTAATTCTCCCTCATCCTTCAAAACCATGCCCCAGGAAACAACCACATAACCCTCAAAAGCTGGGTTAGGTGCTGGTCTGCTGTGCTTCCAAGGCCCCCTGCCCTCACTCCATCATGTACTTGTCACTCTACCCTGCTTGCCCATTTACTTGTCTACATTGCCCTCTGCACTTTGAGCTCTTTGAGTACAGGGACTTTAATCACTCTATCCCTTGTCTTAGCAATATCGGGCATGTATTGGAGTAGATGCTCAGTAATTATTTACTTAATTAATTAATCAGGCTATAGAAAATTTGATGAGAACTTTTTTTTTTTTTTAAATCAGGTGCTAAAACGAAATATTTAAAGTCGGTGTCAGTTTATTTTTGGTTGAGAGGAGTTCGCCCCAGGGCATAGTGAAGAATATACAAATCTCAATGAGGCTGCTCAAGGAATGTAAAATATCAAAAAACTATTCTCTTTGAAAAGATTACTAGGTACATAAGTTGACTCCTGTTGAACTAAGTTGTCACATTAAAAAACAAAAGGACTTTTAATAAGACCAATGTGATTTAAATAAAACCATCACATGGACAACTGTTTCTTTTTTTCTTTTTCTCTCTCTGTCTTCTTTCTATTCTTATAAGATAAATATATTAATTGAAAAGGCAGGTTTGCGGTGAAGCCGAACAGCGAGTAGCAGAATGGCCTGGTCTACAAGTACTAAGAATTATCTATGTGATTATCAGAAAAAGTAGAACAGAGCCTGGGACAAGTTAGGGTCTGTGAAATGACAAATATAGAGAAAAAGAAAAAAAAGAAGTTTTTAAAAAATAAAAGGTAAGACTAGGCTGCTTATATATTTTGCATTCTATTTCTATGGCAATAGGTTAGCAAATCAGGTTGTTGCTAAGGGAAACAACAATTGCATTTTGAAGCAAAGATGGGAATACTTCTGGAATCATCCTTCTGTTGTTGCCTGCCCAGAACAATCTAAATTGGTGCTGGGAAGAGAATCAGCTTAGGAAGAAATACTGACAAGGCCAAACAAAGTGGGTGATTCACTTAATATCTGCACCATCAAGAGGCCTACAGTAATATCACCACCTTATAAAAAGCCATGGATTTCACTTTCCGCCCCCTTCCCCCTGCTCCACACTTAATTACATTAGGTGAGTAGTCATGTCAAAGACCCAAATGGTATCTTTGTTAATTTTCAGTCTGAACTGCCTCCTTAATATGTAAATGCTGTATAGAATGCCAAGCAACTAACTATAGGTACAAATATCTAGTTTGACATATCTCTTCTTCCTCAGAGCTTTACTCAAATACCACCCTTCTCGATGAGCTTTCTCTGGCCTCCATATCTAAAATTCCAAACACAAAGACAACACACACACACAAACACACTGTTACATCTGTAACTTCCTAACCCCCTTCCCTACTTTATTTTTTTCTTAACACTTATCGGTGTCCAACATACAGTTAGGGATTGCCTTGTGTCCCCCTCAAAGACATGTTAATGTCCTAACCCTTATACCTGTGAATGTGACCCTGTTTGGAAATAGGGTCTTTGAAGATGTTATCGGTTAGGATAACATGAGGTCACACTAGGTCAGGGTGGGGACTAAGCCTATATGACTGGTGTCCTTATAAAACAGAAGACACACAGAGAGTGAGAGGTGAAGATGCTCCAAGGAACACCAAGGATTGCTGGCCATCAGCAGAAGCTAGGAGAGAAGCATGGAACAGATTCTTGTCCAGAGCCCTCAGAAGGAACCAATAGGCCTGCTACTCTAGTTTTGGACTCCTAGCCTTAAGAAAAATAAGACAAAAATTCCTGTCCTTATAAGTCATCCAGTTTGTAGTATTTTGTTTTAGCAGCTCTAGAAAACCAGTATACATACTATATATTTTATTTATTTATCTTGTTTATTGTTTCCCATTGAAATGTAAGTAAAATGAGGACAGTGATTTTTCTCTATTTTGTTCTTGGCTGTATCCCCATCACCTAGTACAGTGTCTGGCACATAGTAAATGTTCAATAAATATTTGTTAAATGAATGAATGAATGAATAGCAAATTAATACTCATATCACCCAACACCATACATGACATATTTTCTCAGACAGTGAGGTTAATGATGGGAATTCAGCTTTGGATCTGTACGAAAATAGAAACAGGGTGTTGAAAAACCAGTTTGCTGCTTGATAATGCCAAATCAATGTAAATAAATTCTAAACCATAATTCACTGTTTGTTAATGTTTCTGAGGCAAATCATCAGAAAAGGAAATGGTAAGGTTTTTCACCATTGTGTAGATTTTTGAGTCAAAAGAAAAATGTTCCTTTTATCTTGCCTCCCCCTACTCCATTCCATAAGGGGTCAATTCTCTCTTGATGCCCCCTGGACACTCTGCATAACAAATTCACAGGCCAACTGCCCTGGCTGCCTCCAGCTTGTGTCAATCATATGCCCATTTTGATTTTAAAAAAGTGAAGAGCAAGCGCTATATAAGAGAAACAGGGATGGAAGGAGTGAAACAGAAAGACAGAGACAGAGAGAGAAGGAACAATGTGTGTATATGTTTGGGAGGGGTGAAGAGGGGACACACATGTTTAGTATCAAGTGCCAAAAGGATCTCTGTAATTTCAATCGATTTTTTTCAAGGAAATAAAAAAAAAATAAAGAGACTATGGGAACAGGATGAGTCAGTAATGGCTTTATTATGGTATTTAAGTTTCATTATGGTATTTATTATTTCATTGACTTAACACTGATTAAACAACCTTTAAGCCAATTTCCCAGCATCTACTCTTGCCCCTTCCAATCCATATCCCCCTCCCCCCAGTTTGAGATATTGTTTAAACAACTCGGGTCTTGTTACTCCTCAGCTTCAAACCCTTCAAAGCCTTTTGATTGAGCTTCTTCTGTTTGGGCATCTGGCACCATGTCATGAGACTATGTGATGGAAAGGGGAATGAAGCGTGGTCCTGTTTTGGGACATTAACAGCCTGGTGCAGGAAACTGAATTTCAAAGAGCTGTGAAGAGCTATGGTTGGAACTGATTCGATGGCAATGGGTTTAGTTTTAGTTTTGTGTGTGTGTGTGTGTGTGTGTGTGTGTGTGTGTGTGTGTGTGTGAAGAGCTAGAACAGAGAAGTGGGCCAAGTGCTATGAGCACAGAGAAAAGTGAGAAGGGGAGTTGAGAAATGTTTCAAAGAGAAAATAACACTTGAGATAGATCTTTAAAAATAAGCATGTGGCACCAAGTGGGAATAAGGAGAAAAGGCATAGGGGGTTGGGCATCTGCATGTCCAGCCCAGAGCCAGGAAAAACATGGTTGTCTCAGAAGTGGAAAAGAGCTTGGCACTGCTGGACCACAGGGTGGAAAGGAAAGGTTAAGTTAGAACCAGAGGGTTGAGAACACTATATGGTGCGGAAACCTTGAAAGAGTTGCATCAAAGGTTTTTTTAATTAAGGGAGTCACATAATTAGATCTTTTTGAGAGATGTCTCTGATGATGGCAGGAGAGAGATCAGACCACAGAAGAGATGATAAAGAGCTGAGATCAGAGGAGTGGCAGAGAGGATAAAACGAAGACTGGACATGGTGGATAAGAGAGGCTGGAGCTGAGGTTTATCTGAGAGGTCTAGCTTGTGTCACTGGGTAGATGCTCTTGCTCTTAGCAAAGATCTGGAAGGTAGGAAGAACAATAGTGACCATAGCCGCCAAGCGTTAAAACCCCAATGGTTAACTGTACTCAATTGTTCAATGATTTGAGTATAAATTTATTTCACACATTAAATTGCTTAATATATGGGTTCATAACCCTTCCATGTCAAAATATAACCGTAAGTCAAAAAACAGCCTTGAATCAAAAGAGTTGTTTTTCTTTCTGTTTAAAAAGAGAAGCCCTTCTCTGAAATAACCTTGGACAGTTTGTATTAACCTTGAAAATTACAAGAACCTAGAGCTAGAAAACAACATTAAAGATGTTCTTCTACGAACTTTGTCCAAAGTTACAAAACTGGTTGTTGGCAAAGTCAGAGCCAGAACCCAGGGCTCATGACTCCAGCATGTGGCTCTTAATATATCCAGGTGTCAGCAGGGAGGAGGGGCCATGACAATGACCCAAAAGGAGGCTGAATCCCTCCCATTATTCTACTGCTTCAAAGAAACCTTACTATTCAAATCAGAAAGGAAAACAGATCTTAGCTTGGGCTTCTGACAAGAAGTTTTTCAAACAGTAAGCAATCTAGGGATTAGTTTCAAATTGTAATCTATAGGACCACTTTAACAGTTAATGCTTGCTGAATATCAACAGCACCCTAAGAGAAGTTAAAAACAGTAAAGAGCATTTCCTGATCATCTGACATTTCCTACATTCTTATTTTATTTTGGGCCAAGGCACCCAAAGGCTTCAGGAATAATTAGCACGTATATCAAAACAATTTTAATCCTGTCTTCAATTGAGAAAAAGACCAGAAAATATCTATGCTGCACACAAATCTCAATAATTGTGCAAAGATGATCTCTAAAGTAATTTTTGTTTACAACGTAAAGACTAGGAAGTTAAAGAGAATACTAATAAAATAATTTTAATTGACCATGTTGAAAACATGCAAGAAATGTAATCATGTATAATGGTGAGTTACTGTATTTTTTAATCGCCTTATATGCAGGAGAAAAATGGACAATTAATAAGGAAGACAGAAGAATTGATGCCTTTGAATTATGGTGTTGGCAAAGAATACTGAATATACCATGGACTGCCAGAAGAATGAACAAATCTCTCTTGGAAGAAGTATAGCCAGAATGCTCCTTAGAAGCGAGAATGGCTGAGACTTGGTCTCACGCACTTTGGACATGTTATCAGGAGGGACCAGTCCCTGGAAAAGGGCATCACGCTTAGTGAAGTAAGGATCAGTGAAAAAGAGGAAGACCCTCAACAAGATGGATGGACACAGTGGCTGCGACCATGGGCTCAAACATAGCGACGATTGTGCGGATGGTGCAGGACTAGGCAGGGTTTTGTTCTGTGGTACACAGGTCTCTATGAGTTGTAACTGACTTGACAGCACCTAACAACAACATGCAAAAATATAAGTTAAGGCTTAATAACTCATATTGTAACGGTGCTCTCGCTACAAAGGGACATTCATTGAGAGGGAAAGTCAGGACAGACCTCACCATCTTCACAGCCCAGAACATCGCTGTATCCATTCATTAATGTTAGGCTAACAGGACACCTAGGAAAACACATCAGCAATATCACAAGCTGTGGCATAATGGCAAACCAAGCCAAAACACTTAAGACAAGTCAGCCTGATTTGTCCTATGGGCTATATAGTT
Source organism: Dugong dugon (assembly GCA_030035585.1). NCBI lineage: Eukaryota > Metazoa > Chordata > Mammalia > Sirenia > Dugongidae > Dugong > Dugong dugon. Next base: position 159,346,080 of record CM057464.1, read on the forward strand.
CATTGCAAGTACTATAAAAGCCATTCTGTGTCACATATTTTAAATTGTTCTGATGAAATGCAAAGGACAGAAATGTAAGAATGTTTTTCTAACATTACAAGAATAGCACTTACTTGAGAAGGGTGAGTTAGGAGCACTGAATCAGAGCTATGTGATGTAAGTTCTGTTTTTTGTGAGGTCAGCAGGTCAGATAAAACCTTTTGGATATTAGTAGGAAGGAACCTCAGCATTTCTCTCGTTATTTAGCTGGTGAATGTTCACAGTGCTTGCTGCAGAATTGTCTAATCAGGAAAGATCACCCTATTCACTTCTGCATCATCCTGATTACGGATCCTCTTGCTATCTCCTTGAAAACTGATCTACCTACCCCTTTTACATACTGAGGCTTAGAAAAATTAGTTGGCCAAATATGTCACAAAGTCTTAGGCAATTAAAGCTGTGTTATGCTACGTATATGGTTAAACCAAAAAAACCAAACCTGTGGCCGTGGAGTCAATTCCAACTCATAGCGACCCTATAGGACAGAGTAGAACTGCTCCATAGGGTTTCCAAGGAGCACCTGGTGGATTCGAACTGCTGACCTTTTGGTTAGCAGCCAAACTCTTAATCACTATGCCACCAGCATTTATATGGTTAAAGCAGTTCCTAAAGCAGGGTTCCCAAACTGTTGATTCATTCAATTATAAATACCAACCTTGTCTAATACGGTTACTATAGGCTGGCTGTGCTATGTATGTTTTTTGGTAAGATGGATTTAGTTCCTCAAGAGAAGGTATGAAATAAAGGATAGATAGGGCTGTTTAACAAAAAAAAAAAAAAAAAAAAAGCTAGCAAATTATGGCATTGCAAATGTTATATAAATTATGACATTTACCTTACTGATGGAACTGCTTTATTTTTGTTAACTTTGACCCTGGTAGTTGCTGTGAATCAAACGGTACTAAATTGAACACAAACAGAAACTGAGAGATAACAAGGTATAGTCAAAAGAGCATTTAAGTAGGTGTCAAGAAATCTAGTTCCTAATGTAATCACTTGAATAAGAAAACATAACATTGTACAATGTACAACATACACAAATAAGAAGTATTGTCTGCTACTCTAATGCATGGGAAAAAAAATTTTTTTTTCCAAATTAGGTCTATCATCTTTTTATAACTTTAGTGCAAGAGCCTTAGTTTAACTAGGAATGTCAAAGCTATACAGCTGCTAGATAATTATAGAATTTAACTATAGACAGAGTTAACAATTAATGAGTATATTTAAATTTTCCTTTGACTGATACTCCACTGATTCAATGTTTTCATAACCACTTTAGCGTATGAAATGACATTATCAAAGTGGTCTAATAAATAACTATACCAGTCAGCACTATAGTTTCTTCAATTTAATTTTAGCATTAAAAATATCATTTTCCATATTGCCTGGATTCAGAATTCTGTTCCAAGTCAAACATTGAGAAAGACCTGGAGAAAGCAGTGTCCTCCTGGCATGCCTGGAGAAGGGTCATCCTTCAGATACTGAAGATGCTGAAGGGACAGACTAGGAGTCAGTACTCCTAAAACCCTCGACACTGATCCTTGCAATAGTGGAGGATCCTGTCTCTTCACACAGTGAGAAGAGAAAAGGGGCACAACCTAAAAGCAGATATCCACAGTGCACTACATCCCTGAGGCCTAGGTGAAAGAATTCCAGTTGAGAAACAGCATTTGGGGTGATTGTTATTACCTCCTCTCTTTAATCCATTAATCTTGCACCATTTCAGGTTCTCTGTGTGACATACACTACTGAGGGCCACAAAGAGTTCTAACAGTGGGTTTTGTTTGTCTGAATGCATACAGTGCAGATAGAACATGAAATGTGTCAGGGCACAGTGGCCTGTGCATTGAGAGTAATCAGCACTCTCAAAGTTACTCACTATCAGATAAGTAAAACACACAGTCAGTAATCCAGAATAAGAGTTCCCCACTGTCTGCTTTTTAGCCCTTTCTACCAAAGGAATTCCAGAAGTAGCTTTTAGCATGAAGGGAAAGGTTACAGACTCTGGCTGAAGCCTCACCCCTCACCACCATACACACACCCACATATCTACACACCCAAATATGCCTGCACATGCACACACATCCCCTCCCTCAGTAAGGCTTTAAATAGTTTTAAACTATCAGCCACAGAGAAACTTTGTAAAACCAACACCCACACCTAAGTCATTACCTCCAGGGAGTCACTTTCACAATCCCCTTCCTCGGCGCTTCTCCCCTTCTCTTCAGTAATGGTATTCACCATTTCAAAAAACCTACAATGAAAGTTGGTATGTGGTCACTCATAACACATACAAGATTCAAATACAGGCAAGTACATTCCAAAGCGACTTCAGAGAAAAGAAATGGGGGCTACGAGAGTAACTAAAACCCGGCAAGCGACAGACCATTAGCGTCAGTGAGAAAAATATGATCCGTCAAAGGAAACATAAGTTGGCAAAATTTGCTAGAAATTTCTGATCTAATGTCTCACTTCAAACAACGTAACATTATAGAATTAGAACATTGAAGCTAGACAGATAGTAGAAATGTTAAGAATGTGGATATTCTTGGATATCAGACCAGGATTGTTAGTATCTGTGTGATCTTGGGCAAGCTCCTCTACCTCTCTGAGCCTCACCCCTCAACTATAAAATGGAGAATATACAAGTACCTATCTCATAGGTTAAGAGAGCCCTGGTGGCGTAGTGGTTAAGCACTTGGTTGTTAACCAAAAGGTCAATGGTTCAAACACATTAGCTGCCCCACAGGAGAAAGATGTGGCAGTGTGCTTCCATAAAGATTTATAGCCTTGGAAACCCTATGGAGCAGTTCTACTCTGTCCCATAGGGTCACTATGAGTCAAAATTGACTTGATGGCAATGGGTTATCTCATAGGTTGTTGTGAAGGTGCCTTGATGTAATATATGTAAAGTGGTTAACACAATGCACTCATTAAATATTAGCTATTATTATTTTGCTGCAGTTTATATTTAAAATACGACAAAACAAAAATATTTATATTCTGGAATGTTGTTGTTGTGTGCTGTCGAGTCAATTAGAACTCAGGGCAACCCCATAGGGCAGAGTAGAACTGCCCCACAGGGTTTCCTAGGCTGTAATCTTTATGGGAGCAGACTGCCAGTTCTTTTCTCTCATGGAGTAGCTGGTGGGTTCGTGCTGCTAACTTTTTGGTTAGCAGGTGAGTGCTTCACCGTTGCAACACCAAGCCTCCTTATATTCTAGGGAAAAAAAAAAAAACTCATTGCCATCGAATCAATTCTGACTCATAGCGACCCTACAGACAGAGTAGAACTGCCCCATAGGGTTTCCAAGGAGAGCCTGGTGAATCTGAACTGCCGACCTTTTCATTAGCAGCCGTATCTCTTAACCACTATGCCAGCAGGGTTTCGGGTTCTGGAATAGTGTTTCTAAATTCTGAGGTGACTAGTTGATACACCTTTGGTCCCTACAACATTTGATCTCAGCTACTAAATCTGCGACCTGAGCACCTCAATATCATACACGAGGTCTCATAAAAAGTCTGTGAAATAGTGATGTGAACTAGTAAAGGCTGGCTTATACATTGGTGACAGAAACCACCTCTCTTTTGGTGACAAAATAAACATTTTTCTTCAGAAACTTGTAAAGTTTTGTTTTGTTTTCCTGGAGACCATTTCACAACCATGAAAATTAAGTACAGCGAGAACCAGATTTGCCCTCTGCAACACAAACTGTGGCTAGTCCATTCAGAGGGTATGCGAATTGTCCCTAGACATATAGTAAGGGAAGTACTATGCACAAAACCCGATGATCTCACAGGAGATTATGCTGTGCAACGCCAGCCAAGGAAAAGCAGTTTATGGAGTGACCAAAAAAGTTTATCTAACACAACTCAGAACCTTTCTTCCTGTCTCTGTACTCTTTATTTATCCATGCATCCATGCATCCATCCATCCATCTAGCCATCCATCCATCCATCCTTTCATCCACCCATCATATATCAATACATTTATCCATCCATCTATCCATCATCAATCCATCCATCCGGGCACTCACCCACCCATCCATCTATCCATCCATCCATCCACCCACCCATCTATCCATCCATCTATCCATTATTCATCCAACAAATACTCATTGAGTGTCTGCTAGGCTCAGGAACCATTCTGGCCACTGATGATATGACCATGAACACAATAGAGAAAGTCTATTTTGAGGTTTGGAGTCTATTTGTGAATCTACATGTGCCTACTTCTTCACTCTTTTCTCTACACACTTCATGGAGGACCACGACAAGAAAAAAAAATTCCCAAGCCTGATTGGAATAAAAGCGTGCTCTGATGAAGATTAAATATGATGAGTTAGAGACAAAGTCAAGTTCAACTGAGAGGAGAAAGTGAATGACATTTAAAAAAAAAAAAGGGGTTCGGGGATATACATTTTTAAGCAGGTAAAATTCTCCAAGACACTTTTTTCACTCTTAAATGAAGATATTAATACTACCCCCCTTTTAAGGTTTCTTTGAAGATTTAAAAGGACATTAAGTGTGGGGTACCCCATAAAAACCCATTGCCATCAAGTCGATTCCGACTCACAGTGACCCTAAAGGACAGAGTAGAACTGCCCCATAGAGCTTCCAAGGAGCGGCTGGTAGATTCCAACTGCTGACCTCTTGGTTAGCAGCCGTAGCTCCTAACCACTATGATACCAGGGTTTCCAAGTGTGGGGTAAGCAGTCCATAAATCTTAGTTATAATTATTATAAAAGCAAACCAATAGCCTTGAGAATTTAAGTATAAGTAGAAAAGTAGGCAATACATATTCTAGGAATTCTTTATTTCTAAGTCTTTTTACTATACATTTTATGATAGTGAGGATAAAATTGTAGCCAAGAATTATGGATTAAGCAAACTTTTTTTTTTTGGCACCAAAAAAAAAAAAAGATAGCTGATATGTAGCTAGCATATCAGAGTCACTTACAATGAGGGCAAGTAGGGATTATTTAAATAAGCACAATCCCCAGCAAAATTTTTAAGTCCAAACTGGCTTTTACCTACACCTCAGCTTCTAAAACGTCACTCACTCTCCAGTTCCTCACAGTCAGTCTCCATGTCCTAATGGAACATGAAGTATCTATTTGTTAGCCCAGGAGAAACAAAACCTAGGGAGCTTAACTCAAACGTAAAATGCAGTCCACAGAATTTTAGATTATTTCTTTTACTGGTGTAGATCAGATCACTGGCTCTTAATTCAGGCTGTTCTCCCACCAGAAAATCTGATGCAAGTGGTCTGGGATGAGGCCCAGGACTTTTCTTTTTTTTTAAAAGCTCACCAGATGATTCTAGTATGTGCCAGAGTCAAGAAACACTGTTGTAGATAATATTATTCAAAAGAACTCAGAAATTAAAGTTTTGTTAAGCATAAACTATAATAAATGAGTACTTTAAAAATGAAATATAATATCAGATGATTAACAAGTAAGTCTTGGTTAATGTTTCATCTGTGGAAAATAAATTATGACAAATAAAAAGCATATTTTATTAAAGACAGCCCAATAACCTCTCTGATGGTTAAACATAACCACGTAATTACAAAATATTAACCCAAATAAAATATTTACATAATCACATAACCATGAATTCGTTACAGGAGCTACATGTTCACTCATTAATTAAAAACAATGATTAGGTAAGAATAGTTTTTTCACAGATAAGCGATGACTAATACATACTTTTTACAGTGAAGTTCCGTACAGAAGTAGATTTGGAAATCATCAGAATTATGAAGCACATAAAGAAAACAGCATCGTTCTTCAAATTTAGAAATACTGAAAGAAACAAAAAAGCATAATTCAGGAAAATATCAATACTTTTATGGATCTATAATGAAAAATAAATATCTTTTATATCCAATCTCAATTCTGATACCAATGTCATATGTAATAAAAAGTTATAAATAGCATTTTAAAAAGCTGATATTCCCTGTGTGACATACTAAAATTATTTCATATTCTGAGAATTGTCCCCTAATTCATATCTGCAGAGTTGAGATGCTCTCTGCTGTCAAGGAGCTCTCAGCCCAGTAGGGGAACAGACATTTAACAATAATCACAGTACAGTGTGAGATGAGCAATGATAAAAGTACATTCAATGAGCAGAGGTGCTATAAGCACACATAAGCTTTGTGTCCCTCTATCACAGAATGGGCAAGGTCTGCCATCTACAACAGCACTAACCTGCCTAATGGGAAGAAGAAAGTGGAAGGCAGTAAAAGCACCTAATTAGTTGTAGAGATTGTAGAGGAGTGAAGAAATGTGGAACAGCATTTTGTTTGGTCCGGACAAGTGGCTCACATTAGAGCAATATGGAATAATTTAGAGGTTATTAGCCAGGCTATACTGTTTTATACCAGGAATTGTCACACTTTTTCCATAATGGGCCAGAGAATAAATATTTTAGGCTTTGCAGGCCATGCCACTCAGCTCTGCCATCGGAGCATGAAAGCAGCCTTAAGCACTACAGCCTTGGAGAAGCCTTAAACGAACGTATATGGCTGTTTTTCAATAAAACTTTATTTATAAAAACAGGCAGCAGGCCACATTTGGCCTGTGGGCCAAGGTTTGCTGGCCTCTATTTTATGCCTTTAGACCTGCTGTTCCTTCAGTTTTGAATGCCTGCTTATTTTTGGCTTTTTAAAGAAACCCTACTCATCATTTACGACGCAGCTTAGACTGTCCCTCTCTCTCTTTCCTACTTCTACCCTAAACAAAAAGACTTCCTCTTGCACCTCTGCTCTTTGAATGTCATTATTGTTAAATGTCTGTTCCCCTACTGGGCTGAGAGCTCCTTGACAGCAGAGTTCATGTCCTAGTTATTTTTGTGTCCTTAGCAATATTCTTAATATTTGACTCACAGCTGGTGCCCAATAAATGCCCAATGACTTGAACTGAGCAAGTTCTGAGCTGATGCAAGACAAACTGCTGACCTAGTTGGAGTTTCTTCTATAGTTCGTCACCTCTTCCTCATAGAGGAAGGAGCCAGGAGAAGTTAACTCTGTTTGAAATCACCCAGTGGAACTCAAATTCCCCAGCATGCAAACATGCAATAGCCACCTGTAGGCATTCTATGTCCACGTCATAAATCACAACAAATGCTATGTAGTGGTGTCATACCTAATTAAAGAAAGTCAATTCATTGGAAAGAGAACATGATAAAATGAAATTTATATTTGCCATGCTTTCCTAGATGGATTGCTTAAAAATGCAGCAATAAACAGTGATTGTCTTGCTAGTGACTGGTTTTAAAAATTAAATATTAAGAGAGTAAAGCTTTATTTGAGAAGGCGTCAATTGGAAAGATATATAATGAGTCAGCGCATAATCTTGCTTGTTTTTGTTCAGATCATCCATGAGGTAACAGGTGGTTTTACCAGGCAAACTCCAATTATCAATGACTCAAACAGCTCTACCAGTTCATGCTCCAACAAAGACAATTACTATTATTCCAAAAGCAACAGGATATTGCATAACCGACACGCATAAATCTTTTGTTTTCTCTCATTTCTATTATGTGGGGATAAATAATAGTTAACTCAACTAATTTGGTGTGAAATTTGCAAGAGTTGCTTTAGCACGCACTTATATAGAACAAGGACTTAAACACTTAATCAATGGCTCTTGATTCTGAAAAATAATCTCATGTCTAAATCCCAGGAAATGGCATTTCCAGAGCCACTGACATGACGGCAGTGTCAGAACTGAGCTGAACCACTGTAATCTCTGAAGACCACATTAAGAGTGACCTTAGGAAAAGTTAAAAAAAAGGATTCCTGATAATCTCACTTCATTAATGTTAGCTATAGGACAAAACCTAGCAGATGGCAAGTATGTTTTAGATCCTTATGAGTGGAGATTAGTTCCTGGAATTCCAAACGAACTTTAAATCATCCTAAACCATAAACCAGCAGCTCAACCAGACAAAGGGGAGCCCACATGGCTCACTTTTATTTACACCTTGCTTCTGGTCCACAGTTCACATTTACCGTTGAGTCACCATATTTTAAAAAGATGATTAAGCAAAGTCAATTCTACCAACAGCGAAAGTTTTGTTGCAGAACTAGTCATAATGGAGACAGTGAGACTGAAGAAGATTGAGCATTTCCACCAAGAGAAAGATTCTTGAAGTTCTTTGCCTTTTTTTTTAATCAGGACTAAAAGCCCTAACCAAGCCATGAATAACCCAGAAAAATGTCTTATAAAGAAACAAAGTGTACCAATGACACTTACCTCACTCCCCTGACAGAAGAGGCACTAAAATTCCACTCATGTATACCTTTCTAGAACACAGGGGACGAACAACAACAAAAATGCTGAGTCATTCAAATGGAAAACAAAAAACAATAATAATAACTTTGTTTTATTATTTTCAAATAATACACAGGGTAATTTTTTCCTAGTGCATAATTCTTCATGAATAAATTATCTGGATGGAAACTAATTTTTTCTCAAGCCACAAGAGTAATGTTCACTCTACGTAGTAATTCCTGTGCTTTCATGTGGCCTGAGAATAAAACAGCTTCCTAAAGAGTCTAGAAGAAGTATTGTTACTTGCCATTAAGTTGATTCCAACTCATGGTGACCCCATGTGTGCAGAGCAGAACTGCTCCATAGGGTTTCAAGGCTGCGACCTTTCAGAAGCAGATAGGCAGGACTGATTTCTGAGGGGGATCTCAGGGTGGGTTCGAACTGCTAGTCTTTTGGCTAGTAGTTAAACGCTTAACTGTTTGCACCATCTATGGACTCCCTAGGAGAATTAGTCTCATTAAATTTTAACATTTGATTTTTAGCAGATTAACCTAATAACTGTTCTGCACTAATTTCTTAAGAGAAAAAAACAACACAGTGATCAAAGAAATTCAATTATAGCTTAGCAATATGTCTTTCCTGAGAAAGAAAAACATTAATTTGAATAAACTCTTTGCAAGGTTTAAAGATAGTTATTTGGTTCTGAGTTATCTTTATGTAAACTTTCAAGCTAAAATCATAATCATATTTATTCAGAAAATAGTGCAAATATGTATGTGTGTGTGCACACGTGTATTGTGACCATAGTATCGACAATGTTTATTACCTAATTTATGCAAAATTCAATATACTAATAAAGGTTAAACATAAAAGATTTGATGATCATATGATAAACATGGGTGATCGGCAGGGCAAAGATGAAAAAAATGTGGGAATTTATTTCCTGAGTTTATTACTAAAACTGAGTTAAAATTAATATTAAATGTATATGTACCTAAATTAATTAAATTGCAACGTGGATCACATTCCTTATAAAAATATAAATCTGACAACAACATAGAATAGCATATATATTTTATGTATAACTAAACTAATTGAAAGGAGCCCTGGTGGCACAGTGGTTAAGCACTCGGCTGCTAACCAAAAGGTCAGCGGTTTAAACTCAACAGCCACTCCACAGGAGAAAGATGTGGCAGTCTGCTTCCGTGAAGATTTACAGCCTTGGAAACCCTACGGGGCAGTTCTACTCTGTCCTATAGGGTCACTACGAGTTGGAATCAACTCAATAGCAATGGGTTTGGTTTTAAAAAGTAGTTGATATGTGTCCAGGTTTAGCAAAACCCCAAAACCAAACCTGCTGTCACTGAGTCGATTCCAACTCATAGTGACCCCATATGACAGAGTAGAACTGCCCCATAGGGTTTCCAAGGAGTGGCTGGTGGATTCAAACTGCAGACCTTTTGATTAGCAGCTAAAGCTCTTAACCACTGTGCCACCAGGGCTCCAGGTTTAGTAAGTACTGTATAACAGTGAATTCACACTGAATTCAATTCTGTAAATGTAAAACCACCAAGAAAATAAGTTCTTAGCCACCCCCTTAAAATAATGCCAGGAGGCTGAGGTCTTGACTGGGCAAGTAAAATGGGTAACGAGAGCCTTCTGACTCTGAGGTGGCCCGGAGTTCTCATCTTGGCCAAAGCAACTCAAAACGTCACAATTTCTATCCACAGCCTCTAGTTCTTTGCTAGGACCATGTAACTTAAAATAAAATAGATCCTCTCAGGCCCAAAGTAGATTTACTAAAAATCTCATTCCAATGCAATCAGTCAGGTCATGGGAATGTGTCCTGAATTAGCACAGAGCAAATCCTGCTGTGCATGAAGCCCACAGAGGGAGACGCCACAGAAAGACACCCACGGAATGCAGCTCTCCTAACCAGAGTACCCAACCAGTACCAGCTGCCGTGGAGTCGATTCACCAGAGTACAGAGGGAGTTAATTAAAGTAGTGGCCTCAGCTAGTAATTTGGAAAGTTGGCTCTAAATCCTGCTGGCCTCAGGTGAACTTCTAAACATATACAACCCCAGAGCTGCAGCTGTTACCTGTGCACTGTGTGCACACAGTACAGCCTTATCCTGAGAACCTGTGACTGAGCTGCTCTCTAAGGCCATCTCCAGGAACAGGAGGTGGGGGCTGAGTGCAGAGTTGGCAGGGCCAAGTGTGCAAGCCAGCAACTCCACGCAACAACTGGCACACACCGAAAAGACAGTTCTGGGAAAATCTATCTTTCATCAGCCCTGTTCTCGTTGTAGCCAGAGAGAGATTTCCCACATTGGTTGGGCTGGTTGATAGGTAAGGAGAAGAGCATTTCCAGAGTTTAGGTTCCTGAAAGCTGCAAGTGCTGCCAGCGAATGTTCCATTTCTGGGCCAGAGATGGAGTGATGGGGAATGAAAAAGCCTCCCTCCTTCCGCCCTTTCTACTAGGACTCACCACAAGGAGGCGCTACAAAGCCAAGAGGTAAGTTAAAAGGCTGCTAGAGCCTGTCTAAGAAGCAAAGTGGTTAAGCACTTGGCTGCTAACCAAAAGGCCAGAGGTTTGAATCTACCAGCTGCTTCATGGGAGAAAGACGTGGCAGTCTGCTTCTGTAAAGATTACAGCCTTGGAAACTCTATAGGGCAGTTCTATTCTGTCCTATAGGATCACTATGAGTTGGAATCGACCTAACAGCAACAGGTTTGGTTTGGTTTGGGTTTGGGGCCTGTCTGGGAGTCAGGGAAAAAAGAGAGGGCAGAGGGTGAGCTAGAGTCATAATTAGCCCCACTAGACCGCAAACCAACACTAAACCTAATTCAATCAGTGCAAGCCCCATTTTCTAGGATCTGGTTAGCCCTGGTTCTTGTGAACTGGCTATGGCTAGAACAGGGACCAGGAGCTAAACTCTAAGCTAAGATTGCAGGAGTTATTCTGTGGCAGACACGGCTGGTTCCCTAGGCAACAGCCATCCCTTCCTTCCCCTCTGCTAATAAAAAACAAATTTGGTTCAGGTTCAGGAAGCAATATGCTTAGGGAAGGTGAAAACTGATTAGTCTAAATCTGACATGGTAAGTCCATTTCTCTTGCCAGTGATTGGTTTAGGCATGGACACAGGATGCAACTTTTGGTACTAAAGAGAAGGCCTGGCCCTCTGCTCTGGATGCTGTCTGTGCGAGCAGATGCTGAGAGCTGCTGTTTAAGAACATGAGAGAAGAAACCGAGAGTATTATAGAGATCACCTATTGCTATCAAGCTGATTCCGACTTACAGCAACCCTGTAGGACACAGTAGAATTCCCCTATCTAGTTTCCAAGTCTGTAATCTTTATGGAAGCAGACTGGCACATCTTTCTCCCAAGGAGCAGCTGGTGGGTTCGAACCATCAACCTTTTGGTTAGCAGCCAAGCACTTAACCACTGTGCCACCAGAGCTCCTTATTATAGAGATGCCAGCTCAGAACTGTTAATCCACTGAAATCACTTCCACCTCTGAACTGATTATAATTTAAGACAACATTTTATTATTATTTAAGCCACTTTTAGTTGGGAGGAGTCCCTGGGCAGTACAAACAGTTAATAAGCTATGCTGCTAACTGAAAGGGTGAGGGTTCAAGTCCACCCAGGGGCGCCTTAGAAAGACCTGGTGATCTACTTCTGAAAAAAATCAGCCATTGAAAACCCTATGGAGCACAGTTGCACGCAGACTTTCTTCCAGTACTAACTTGCTTTAAGCAGCAATAATCCATTGACCAAATGAAGAACTGTCAAGAGATTGGGATTTCAATTAATTCTGCCCCTGAATATAGACTATAACACTCTAAGAATCCCTAAACTCTTGGGAATTTCACAATGAACTTGAAGTATTAAAAGCTGCAGATAAAGCATGTAATTGTTCATTCACTGTTTTAGAATGAAAATACTGAGAGGGAGAGAGTAAAGAAATAAATATAATAAATGAAAAGCAACGTTTTCTGTTGTTTTACTAACTTTTAGAAAAATTAAAAACATATTCAATGACAAAAACAATCAATTTTCTATTTAACATAAAACCTATTAAACCTGTTGATTATGTTATTTAATTATAGGTAATGTAGTTCCTTTAAACTAACATAGTAATAATAAAGCTTTCTTAATTTTCTTGCTTGTCATACTCATTTTACTATTTCTATTTTAAAAAACAGAAAAAATGGCAATGGTACAGAACACACTTTGGATAGAATGAGGGTTTGCAAAGAAATTGACATAAATTCAAAATGAAAAGTATGTATTTAAGAAAGTTTAAATTTTTTTTTGTGAAAACTTTTTTTTTTATTGTACTTTAGATGAAGGTTTACAGAACAAATAGTTTCTCATTAAACAGTTAGTACACATATTGCCCTACGACAATGGTTAACAACCCCACAACATGTCAACACTGTCCCTTCTCAACCTTGGGTTCCCTATTACCAGATTTCCTGTCCCCTCCTGCTTTCTAGTCCTCGTCCCTGGGCTGTTGTGCCCCATTAGTCTCATTTTGTTTTATGAGGCTGTCTAATCTTTGGCTGAATGGTGAACAGAAAGTTTAAATTTTTGAACGAGGAGAATTTTTAGCACTAAAGATAATGGGAAACAAGGGTGCTTGATCAAAAGATGGTAAAAACGGAAGCTGGAAAATTCACAGCCTAAATCTGTAACCCTTCTTAATATGCATTTATATTCTAACATATTTATTTCTTAGTATAATATAAAAATTGTCTCTACAACGATCACGAAACGTAAGAGAATGAATACAAGGCTCACTTTGTTAAAAGAAGAACCTCCAGGAAGGGGAAAATGATGACAACTAGCTAGAAATAGTACTCATTTTCCAGAAATCTCTGGCTTACTTTCTGTTCTTTTTCTGACTTCCAAATACCTCTGGCTCTCTGTTCATTCTCCTGGGCTTCGCTAATCGCTAATTCCTTTAGCCCCATTTAGTTTCCAAGTGTCCTTGGATGACCTTGCTCTTTCTAATCAGAAAATCTTCTCTTCCAGATAATAATGTTCATGCCTCCGCCTCTCTTAGTTTTTCTGGTTTCAAATAGATGACTACTACTTTTCAACTTGTGAGAACATATATGCATTTACTTTAAAGTATAAATACAACACTGTACTTTTTTTGTTTTCATTGTGGTAAAACAAAACATTGGCCAATTCAACAATTTTTACACGAAAAGTTCAGTGACACTGATCACATTCATTATGTTGTGCAACTATTTCCACTACCCTTTTCCAAATTATTCCACACACTATGTACTTTTTGGAGCCCTAGTGGTGCGGTGGCTAAGAGCTCGGCTGCTAACCAAAAGGTCAGCAGTTCGACTCTACCAGCTGCTCCTTGGAAACCCTATGGAGCAGTTATACTCTGTCCTATAAGGTTGCTATGAGTGGGCATTGACTTGATGGCAACGGGTTTTGGTTTTATGTACTTTTTAAAATTTGTCAATTACAGATACACAGATGATTATACTGTTTACTCTAATTTTTTTCTCTGGACAATTCTACTTGGAGTCATTCCATCAGCTCCAACTAAACAAGTCCAAGAAGAAACTCCTTATGATTCCTCCGCAACTCAGGTTTTCCTTCTAACTACCCTTCCAGTGCTATCAATGTAATCCCAATTTCAGTCACTTTATACTCATTCCTCCTTTTTAACTTTTCTTCCTCGTTAGTGATTAAGTCATTCATTTTTCTTTCTAAATGATCTGTCCATTTCCAGTCACAATCACACTGTTCTAGTCTCAGGTGTCTACCTGCCTCATGTCTAGCTAGGTTCCCCCAACAGTCTTCTCTGTAGCCCTCCAGAGTCCAAGACTTTGCAACTCCAATATCAAGGCCAGGTACATTTTATAGCTATAATAGCAACCATTTATTGAACAGGCACTGTGCTAAATGATTTACATGATCTCATTTAATGCTCAGAACAACTCTATAAGGTACTATTATTCTCATTTTATATGAAAGGAAACACAGACATGGGGCATTTAAGTGGACTGCCCAGGTCACAAGGCAAGTAAAAGATAAGGTCAGCCTTCACACCTATGCAGCTTGATGATAGATAACTCTGCCTTCTTGACTATACTGCTCTATTCTGCCTCCATGCCAGTACTCGGCTTTTAAGAAACTTCAGTGGTCATTTATTTCCTACCAACACGTTTCAATTTTTCCTCTTAGCTCGTGCAGCTCATACATCACCCTGCCTATCCAACCATCTTTCCTACCACATTCAACATGTTTCTCCATATGCATCAAGCAAGGTTCCCCAAGGCCCCTGAACATCCTATGCTCATTTTCATTTCGGTGCATTTGTTGGAATTCTGCCTCACTCTTCTAATCTGGATTGTCTTCCCTTTCGCCTTTCTCTTCTAGCCCTACCCTGAGTCAAACGCCAAGTCTCACGTCCTTCAGGAAGCCTTCTCTAAAGGTGGTCGTGTTAAGTCTTGCAACTTAGCATTTCAGCAGCCATGACTCCAGTTGGTAACGTGAAATTACATGACAGGATGGAGAAAACTATGCATTGCCAGTATCAAATCTACCTCATAGTCTTCAATAGCTTCTATTTTTTAAATAGTAGATTGATTTGTACATGCAATTAACCCGTTGCCATCAAGTCAATCCCAACTCACAGGGACCCTATAGGACTGAGCAGAACTGCCCCATAGAGTTTCCAAGGCTGTAATTATTATGGAGGCAGACTGCCACATCTTTCTCCCAGAGAGGCTGGGGGTTCGACTCACCGACCTTTTGTTTAGCAGCTGAGCACTTAACCACTGCACCGCCAAGGTTCCCTGTACATGCATCAGAAATGATAAAATAGAGAAGTGGAAAGGTTTTATCCAAATGAATACTATGAGTGGAAATAAGAGTGTTTGGGATCCTTCCAAAAACAAGTGCAGGCACAGACCACCTCGTTTTGTACACAGCACATTGAGTCAGTGACTAATCTGAGATTTAGCAGCTACTTAGACAACCAAACAAACAGATATAATGATAACTACAATGGTACCAGTGCAAGGCTAGAAGTGGTGTTTTTTCTGACAGGCTTCTCAGAATTAAGATACTCATTTTTTAAAATTCTATATTTTAAATATTAGTTCTTCAGTGTAAAATTCATAACATGAATTTACAAAACATCAGAGAAATATTCCAATTACGAGTACATTTTGGATGGTTATGCTATCTATAATAAAAATCAAACTAGTTCAATCACATTCTATTAAATAAGTGAAATTCATAACCCAAAGTTAACAATTTTATATTTATATTACAGAATATATTTATGCCAAAATAAATACATAGTTAAGCTATTTTTTCTTAACTAATGCAGATATTTGTTGGAATATATAAATGCTGGGAAGGTGTAAAGCCCTCCATTACTAACCCTCTTGTCTTACTAATTGCGTAATTTACCTTGTCATCAGGAAGCACATGCCAAATAGATATTGTCTTTTCCTCGACTTCGTTGTTGATAGACAAATAAGAAGGTTGGTAGATCTTGGTTGGTTCTAATATTAATACCTTGAAAACATAAGCAAAATAAACTAATATTAGTGATGTAAGATTTAAACCATTTACACCTGCTGCAATAACAGCACTGACGTGGGAGATTAACAGATGAGGTTCTGCGTCCAGTGCTGGAGTAAAACCATTTTAATTTCTGATTGTTGCCATTCCTATACAGCCTTCAACCATTTTATGGTGTTATACAACTATCATAAAGTCTGATAATACATCACCTTTTTCTGATAAAAAAATTGAAAGGAAAATTTTGTAATTCATATATCGGTTTAGCTGTCCCCAGAGAATCTACCAAGGATACCTTTCTAAAAGTTTATTTTTTTTATCATGTGAAACATAATCTGCTTCTATAAATATAAATGTGTCAGAGAAAGGCAGACATATGGTAAAACAAATAATTCTGTGCACAGGAAAGACAAGACTCCATATATAGAATGTCACATACTTAATTTAACTTTTCAGCTATCATATGTTACCATAAAGATGCAGCAGTATGGTCTTCCTATGCATGTAAATGGATTTAGAAATGATTCTTGGCTATTATTGAAAGAGCTTTATAGATAAACCAAAGGAATGAACATAGCTAGCTATATGAAGTAGCAAACATGTTTTTTGCACTGTCTCCAAAATAAAACTGGCATTTTCAATAATGATATAGTTAGCTGTAAAGAGAAAAGAGATACAAAACGTATGCCTATTTTGGTTATGTATGAAGGGTATCATGTGTCTGCCTTTCACGGACACGTTTATCTTTATAGAAACAGATTACGTTTTACATGATAAAAAATAAACTTTTAGAAAGATATCCTTGGTAGATTCTCTGAGGACAGCCAAACCAATATATGGACTACGAAAATTTCTTTTCAAGCCCTGGTGGCACAATGGTTAAGAGCTATGGCTGCTAACCAAAAGGTCAGCAGTTCAAGTCCACTAGCCACTCTTGGAAGCCCTATGGGGCAGTTCTACTCTGTCCTATAGAGTTGCTATGATTTGGAATCGACTCGATGGCAACAGGTTTGGTTTGATTTTGGATGAAGGGTATATGATAAGCAAGTTGAGAATCTTCATGAAAAGACTGCATAACATATTATATTATTACTAACATCTCATATTAGGAGCAAATAACCACACATGCCTTGATTTAAAAGATGCTGCAATTATAATCTAACTGTACAAATGGTTGAAGGCACCTAACTAGGCCAAATTTGCTATGTAGACTTCAGTAAGAATGCTAAAAATAAAGGAAAGAAAAGCCAATATTCAGTCACCAGAGAAACTGGAATGGTTCTTTGCACTCCACTGCTTAAAACTCAAGAAAATTACCTTTTAGAACTTGAATCAAGTAAGTTTTCCAAATAAAAGTGGAGGAAAAGACCTTCAGAAGACTCTGACAGCAAGGAATCAGACCCACACAATACGTGGTAACCTAAAAGTGCAGCCTAAGCAAGAAGGCACGCGAATCTGGGTTAGAAAATTTATTCTTGGCCATAAACCACAAACCCAGTGTATTTATTTTACTCTAAATTTATCACTGCAGTAAATTTACTTAAGCTAAGGCACAGAGAACTAGAGAAAGGGGACTAGAAAAACAAAATTTTCTTTACTTCAAGTACATAAAACTGTAAGGGCTCAAAGAATTCTCAGCCAGGCTCTAGCTATAAAAATAAGCAAGATAGGATATACCACAAATAAACACACAGTAAACACCCACAACGAAACATATTTGCTTCAGGAACATACTCACCAGGTGAATCAAGGCCTAAATCCCACCCAGTAGAGAAATAAGTGGCACTGATTAATAATGAAAATCAATTTTCAATCTAAACTTAGCAGAAATGGTACTCTCCAATTGAAGTATCCCAGTGTTTGTGAATTTAAAAACAAATAACATTGAATAAAGTGTGGGTTTACCAAAATATCATCTAAGTCTCTACAATGACAAATGACAATATACCGTTTTCCCTAGTTATGTGGGTATATTATTTTACATTAGAAAAGCACAGCTCCAGATTATCTCCTGTCTTCTTAAAATATGTCTTTATTGTCACCTCAAATATTTCTAATAGATAAAATCTGAACTATATGTTCCTATCTTGAGACAGGGAGTAAAAACAAAGTTGCAGTTATCATTATATAAAGTTTTTTGAGCCCTTTGATCTACCCTTGAAATAACAAGGCATAAAGGATTTCTAGCAAGCACTACAGAGATCACAGAAAGGCTGGGGGTGGGGGGAGGGGGAAGGAAAAGTAGGTAATCTGACAAAACCAGAAAGCTAGATACAGCTCATTTAGGAGTATACATACTTTCTTCCTTTTAATTTCTAGTCTTTTATATTAGACAATATAAAAATTAACTGCTAACTTCTTATGTATGAAGCAGAAAGATAGCAAGGCCTATAAAGAGTACATATTAACTAGGGTTTCATGCCTAAATTTCTACAGTGAGTAGAAGACTCTACAGAGTCTTCAAAAGCACCACACACCTCCTCTTCCTCTCTCCTCACATTAAGTGATGGGCTGATACTCTCCTAACTTTTCAATGTAGGAAGGAAAGAAAATACACAAAGAAGAAAGGTGAGAGAAAAGAGTAAACCCAAAGTGAACCCAAATAATAATAAATGATCCAATCATTCAAATCATTCCACAAATAAGCTTTTATCTGCTTCCTTTTGCCCAGGTTCATGGTTATTTCTAGAAGGAATGAGAAAGGATATGGTAGTGAGATAAATGGAAACAATCAAACTAGTCAATATTTTCTAATATCAGTCATCGTAGTTTTTAGTCAGATCCACTTCAAAATTAAGATAATGTCATCACTCCATCAAGACCTATTGCAGCCTTCACAAGTGTGAGCCACAAGGAGATGCTACTTGAGGACAGGATGAGTTATAGTAGCTAATATAGCACCACCAGTACTAGAGGCCTTTCTCCATGCTGTGCAGCAGGACTGACAAATCCCAATGATCGTAGGGAAGGTAAATGAGTGAAGAGAGATGGATGGAACTGTAATTAACATCTAAAATGACATCTGCTACTTGGCTCAGTAGACAACTTGCCACTCCCTTCAATTTTTCAATAGTTGAAAATTTACATTTTATGTGAATTCTCCTTATTTTTCATTTAATTTTATTAATAAACTATTTTTCAGTTTAAATACTCCTTCTTTTCATCCATTATGTCTATCTTTTCCTCTAAAATCTTAATTAGCTATTTGAAGTTATTATCTGCTGATTCCTATATGTGGCTCACCTCTGGGTCTGCCTCTATTGGCTATTTTAGCTCTTCATTACCAGTCACTTTTTTCCTGCTTCTTAGAATGCATAGTAATCTTTGATTACTGGTCATGTGAATGACACATTATAGAGTCTATGGATTATATTTTCCCAGAACACTGAGGTATTTTTTTCTGGCTAGTAGTGACATTACCAGTGTATCACCTTGATCCTGTTGAGGTCTAGTTTTATTTAGGCTTTGTTAGGATTTTAGTTTTGCCCTTATTCTAGGACTTGGGCTTTCTGTGTCTCAACTAAATGCTTGCAGTGTTCATCAAAGTCTCTTTACTACAGCTGAGCTGAAAGTCCAACATCTTATCCCTGCATTGTTCAAGCTCTGGAATCTCTGTTCAGCTTTCAGCCTCCCAAGAGCTGCTCTCTGCCAGGCCTCCTACAAGCTTACCCCTTGCTCACACAACCCGGGAGCTGGCCTAAGATTCAAGAGAAATACCCAGGCAAAATCCTGGGATTCACAGTACATGGCTCTCCTTCTCCAATACTCTTCCACCCATATTCTTGCTGCCTTAGAGCCCCAAACACTGATCTCTGCCTCCTCTGCCTAGGTAGAATGACACTCCCTACTAGGGCTCTCCCATGCTGCAGTCAGAAGAATGACCTTAGGGAAAAAGACTGAGTGAATGTGAAGCTCAGCTTAAGTACCTTCTCTTTCCAAAAGATCGAAAATCTGCAATGACTGCTGTCTAATGCCAGCAAACAGTTATTTTAATTATTTTTGTCTAGATTTTATAGTAATTTACAGCAACAGGGTAAGCGCAACGTGATTTACTTCATCATAGCCAGCAATGAAAGTCCAAGTCTTTTTATTCTCTTTTTCTGATTGCTGAATGGTCTTTTAAACATACAAACTTAATCATATGCATATCCTCACACATGATAAGAGAAATATTAATTGAAATGACTCTGATATACCATTTTCCACCTACCAGTTTAGCAAAAGTATAAGTCTGATAAATATATTTTGTTGTAGAGACTATGTTGCCAGTGAGAATGTCAATCTTATGAAGGACAATAAAGAAATATCAATCAATTCCATTCCCGGGAATTTATTCTAGAGATGTATTTGCACGTGTGCAAAATGGTATACAAACAAGGTGTTTCAGTGCAGCATTATTTATAATAACAAAATATTGGCAGACGTCCACCAATAAATGATGTTTATTACTGTGGTGTGATGGATTGCTTTCGTGTGGCCTTTATAGCCATGGTTCTTGCAATCTCACCCAAGTGATTGGGTGGGACCATGCAGTAAGGTCTATGGAACGCTAACAAAGGGTTTGGTCAGTTTTGTCATCTTGCTAGGCTTAAAATGAGCCATCCCAGGGGCGGGAAGTAGAAGCTCTCACCACCAAGAATGAATAGCCAGGAGTGGAACATGTCCTTTGGACCTGGGGTTCCTGCGCTGAGGCCCTCCTAGACCCAGGAGACAGAATTGTAACACCAAAGACAGCAAGACGGCAAGAAGCAGCCACAGAGAAACAGCAGCAGCAGAGGCAGCAGAGGCAGCAGAACCAGGAGACTGGCAGGAGAAGGCGCAGTGGGCTTTCCATCCCACAAAGTGAGAAAGCAGAGTGCCTTCAGGCAGGTGGCTTGCTGGTGGCATAGGGTGCCTCTGGGCATTTGGTGGAGCTGGGCTTGCTGATCCACAGAGCTAGCGCTGACTGCCTCCAGGTCGAGGTTTATTGACAGAGTGGGGTACCTCGGGGCACTTATCAGCAGAGCCAAAAGAGCTTTGTAACACTTGCCCAAGCAGGGCAGAGGCTGAGAGGCCAGAGAGAGGTGGCTGAGAAGAGCCTGTCCTGATGGAAGAACTGTATCCTGAGTATTCATGAACCTGAAATGTACCTGTTACTTCCCTAATAAACCCCATAATCATGAGTATTGTCTGTGAGTTATGTGTGGCCATTGCAATGAATTATTGAACCCAGCAGGGAAGTACAGAGTGCTGTGGGGCTGTGGGAGGGACTGTTGGTGTCAGAATTGGTAAAGATGGTGGAGAGAGGAGCCATGTCTGACCTCCGCCTTATAGGAATCAGCCTTGGGCTGTTGACCTTGATTTTCCTCCTCCCTTGTGAAGTTACAGGAGGTCAGATGCCGCCACCATGTTATTTTTACAATTATATATATTATATGAATTTACTTAACAAAATAAGTTAAATAAGTTATGGTATGTTGATACATTGGAATACTATGCAGTTGTTAAAAAAAAAGAATGAATAAGTTTTCCATGTAATAACTGAAAAAATCTCCATGACATATTACTCAGTGAAAAAAAGTAAGGAATAGAACATGTAATATTCCTCCTTAAATGAAAAAAAAAGGAGAAATAATAAGAATAATAGTTAATATTGATACTCTGCTGACTAAGAGGTCAGCAGCTTGAATCCACCAGCTGCTTTTTGGAAATCCTGTGGGGCAGTTCTACTCTGTCCTATAGGGTCGCTAATAGCTGGAATCGACTCAGTGGCAACGGGGTTTTGACTACATGCCAGGTACCATTCCAATAGTTTTAAATATATTAACTCATTAAATCTTCATCATAACTCTGTGAGTTAAGTACTACCCACTTTGTAGATCAGCAAACCAAAGCTCAGAAAGGTTAAGTAACTTGCTCAAGGTTACACAGCTATTAAGTAGCAAAGTGGGACAGAACTCACGCAGACTGGCTCCAGAGTTTACTACACAATAAAGATTCTCTATATTCTAAATCTATACCAAGAGAAAGAAACTGTGGGAAAATATGTAAGAAACTAATAATAATGGTTGCCTGGTATAAGCAATATACCATAAATATTTTTACTACACTCTACACAGAGATCTCAATCAATTTGCTTAATAGCTACGTGACATTCTAAACGTTACTATGTTGTTATTTGCTGAATCATTCCCCTATCCATAGGCACTGTTTCTTGATTTTTGCTTCTACAACTAAGGCAGCAATGGAAAATTAGTGTAGGATAAATTTGTTTCTATAAGTAGGATTGCTGGTTAAATATATACACTTTTAACTTTACTAGATACTGACAGATTATTTTCTTAGTGTTCTTTTCAAATTCAAGAATAAAAAACCCATTGCCACCAAGTCAATTCGGACTCATAATGACCCTACAGGGCAGAGTACAACCGCTTCCACAGAATCCCAAGGCTGTAATTTTTACAGAAGCAGACTGTCACATCTTTATCCTGCGGAGCAGATGGTAGGTTCGAATCACTGACCTTTCAGTTAGCAGACGAGTGCTTAACAACTGCGCCACCAGGGCACCTCAAATTCGAGGATATAGGATAATATAACAAACATCTATGTGCCTACCACACACAAAGTATTAATATACTGTCGTATCTGCTTTAAAACTTTTTAAAAAAAAATGAAATGTTGCAAATAAAGTTGAAATCCCCCATGATCCCCTATACGATCCCATCATGTTCTTCCTTAGATGATTTTCTAAAAGAAATTTAGGAATTCCATGTCCATCAGTAATCTATAAACATGTTCATGTCCCCATATCTTTGCTAGCTGTTGCAAACTTTTTAATTTTTTCTAGTCCAATGGGCAAACAAAAAACATTGTCTCATTTTAATTTGCATTTCCTTGACTACGCAGTAAAGTTAATTATCTTTTTGTGTGATTTACCCATTTATCTTTTTTTGTCTTATCAATTTGTAGGAGTTTTTTTGCATATTGGTCAATTAATCATTTGGGAGTAATATTTTCTCCTTGTGTAGCATTTTTCTATTTGGCCTGCTACGGTGTTTTTTTAACTGAACAAAAATTTCAATTTTTTTATGGGCTCAATATTTTCCTTTGGGCTTATAGGCCCCTTTCTTGCCTAAGGAAGCTTCTTGCACCTGGTGGTTATATCTACATTTTCATCACTTCTTTCTTCATATTTTCTGGTTTTAATTTTTACATTAATTTACTTATACTGTGACAAATTCATTCATATTAGACTAATTGGAATTAGCTCAGAACAGCTAATATGAGTGATTTCCTTTCATAGCTAATTTTCTAGTTAGTCAATAGTCAATTAAGTACATCAGCCCTGTGCTCTCTTTTTGCACCCAATACTACTACTCAGAGCACCAGCTAAAGGTCAGCTGCCAGCTCTCTCTAGGATATGTATTTTTCTAGGCTAGAAAATAACCTAGTGTTTCAGTTTGAAAGGCTTTTCAATTAAAGATCCTGCTGAGCTTAAGGTTTCATCTGGAAGCAAGAGTGAAGAAATCATGTTAATGCCGGTAATGGATTTAATTAAATGAAGCAGATGATCCTATGGACAAGAACTAGCAAACAACATTTTACAACAATAATTGAGACTCGTCACCACCTCTGAGTATTGAGACTAGAGTGCTCATTCAGAGAGATTTATGGTATCACTCTGAGTGTGAAGAAATTTGTGTACACACTGAGCTGCCAGTAATTCTCAGATTGGACACCAAAGCCATACTACTTTTGACGGTATTCGGAGAAGTATCAGGATGGGGTCAGCACCAGCTGAGAAGATGGACAATATATTAAAATATATACATTGCAGCATCACTCACAATAGCCAAAAGGTGGAAACCAAGTGTCCATCCACAGATGAATGGATACATTAAATGTGGTATATACATACAATGGAACTATAATTCAACCATAAAGAGACACGAAGTTCTGATACATGCTAAGACATGAATGAACTTGAAAATATCACACTGAGTGAAATAAGTCAGACACAAATATACAAACACTGTATGATCCCACTCACATGAAATTTCTAGAATAGGCCAATGCAAAGAGACCAAAGTCTATTAGTGGTTACCAGGGGCAGGAGGGAGAGGGGAAACAGGGGGTACTGCTTAAGGGGTACTGAGTTTCTGTTAAGGGTGATGAAAAAGCTTGGAAACACACAGTGGTGATGGTGGCACAACATGGTGAATATAATTAACTTCACTGAATTGCACACATAAACATGATTGAAATGGCAAATGTTCTGTTATACATATTTCATCAAAATAAAAAAATATATGTGTGTGTGTCTATTGAGCATTTAAATATACATATATTTAACGTCCACTAAAAAAAAAAAAGAAACCCATTGCCATCGAGTCAATTACGGCTCATAGCAACCCTACAGGATGGAGTAGAACGGCCTCATATGGTTTCCAAGGAGTGGCTGGTGGATTCAAACTGCCAACCTTTTGGTTAGTAGCCAAGCTCTTAACCACTGTGCCAATGTCCACTAAAGACCAACCAAAATGAATTGCAGACCAGAACCTACGAGTCATCACTTCTCATGGTCTAAAAGTAGTGTTCGGAATCGACTCGACGGCAATGGATTTAAAAGTACTGTAAAAGTGACCAGGGATACTACATATAACTCTGACCCACATGGGTAATGAGTGGCAGGCACGAAATAAAAACGCAGGTGGGCCTGATACTTTTCACCACAATAGTCGTGATGATATTGATGAGATATTGATACTGATCATCAAAATTGCATTATTAATTACAAACATCTGCCTATCTGGTCTGAAGAGACATCTTGACTTGCTGAGTTAACTTACTGAGAAACTTGGGAAGCACACTTTATCACTTATCAAAAGAAAACACACACAGTTCTTGGCAAAGAGAAACATAACAAGGTCTCTCATTTCTTTGATTTTGAGAAGTTATTTTAAAAAGCAAGCAAATGCATACCAATTTGCAGAAAATAAACACATTAACCACATGACTGTCATCTTAGGACATGAAAATCAGCACACGAATACTGTTACAGTCAGAGTACAAGAAGTTCCTTAAATAAAAGAAACAAAATTAGAAATTTACTTAGCATTAAATGAAGACTACTCACAGGAAACCTAACTACAGTAACATCTGTCTTTGTGGCCTCGACCAGGAAATCCATCCAGAAGTCCACGAGTTCCTGCTTCACCACAGGCTGTTCTGTGGTCAGTTTTGCAAAATGTTTATATATCAAAATTGTCTCTACAATAGACTTGAGGTACCTAAGAATTAAAAAACATACAACATATAACAGCCAAATTTAGAACCACCAGTTCCCATGCATGCCAGGATCCTTCTCTAAATGTAATTTAAATCTGGCATTAATAATTATGCATTCAGAGTCACCAAACGTTTATTCATTGTTTATTACATACCATGTACTTTACCACATCATCTCATTTAAATCTCACAAAAATTCAGTAAGGTAGGCCATTTTTATCCATTTCCTAGATGAGGAAATTGAGGCTTAGAGAGCATAAATAACTTGAACTGGAATTATACATCTACTTAAAATATGACTTTCAAAGTAATGCCTATATTCTATTGAAGGATGTGGTTAATGCATTTGTTTTAACATCTGCTTCCTTAAGAAAGCTTTCCTAAATAAACTCTTCGTACGAAATTCTTATTTTGCTCTGGAGTCACTCAGCTTATATATTCTACAAATACTCTTAAACTTAGTAAGACTGATGGTGCCTTGAAGGAAAAAGTTAGGAAAAATGAGAAGCAATGAGGTAATGGGTATGCAAGCATTTTGTAAATTATAAACATAGAAGTTAACATTCCATAAACATTAAGACAATGAAAACTCAAGGCATTGTTTGGTGGTGGTTATTACTACTGTATTATTATTGTAGCAGATGCTACAATAATGAATAAATGATGTTCAAAGTCATGAGAACCTATAATCAACACATTTTCTTTATAAACATCTCATTTTCCTCTAGATTCTGCATTTAATTCTGTAAGTAAATAAAATAACCTAATTTTCAGTCCAATAAACATAATTTGGGAACAAGTGATAGGAGCTGTTTGTGAAAAATAATTGTTGTATAAATGTGTAACATAGTAAAATATTACCATGCTGGTGTCTTCAGTTTAAAAAGCTTTTCAGATGCTTGAATGACTCTCATGTGGTCATTGGCCAGGACACTGGCCCCCAGAAAAAATCCAACTTCCCAGTAGCTCTGGAGTTTTTCCAAGTTTCCCTTTTTACCAAGAAGGCTACTTAGCTTCACGCCTAAAAGATGAACGAAAAGGAAGTACAGTGTTACAAGCACGAAGTTGGCAGGCAGAGCCGACTTTTGTTAAGCAAAATTAAGCTTTCATTTCTCCTTTCAGATTAAAATAACGTCGTTAATTTTCTAATCATAAAAGTGGTTTAAGCTTAACACACACACACACATATATTTGTTAACAATGGACTGAAACATAGCAATGATTGTGAGGATGGTGCAGGACTGGGCAATGTTTCATTCTGTTGTACACAGGGTTGCTGTGAGTCAGAACTGATATCAACAGCACCTAACAACTATAAATATATGTGTGTGTGTGTGTGTGTGTGTGTATGTATGTATATGTATATATATGTATATATGTATAATCAAAAAACCAAACCCGTTGCCGTTGAGTTGATTCCGACTCATAGGGACCCTACAGGACAGAGTAGAACTGCCCCATAGGTTTCCAAGGAGCGGCCGGTGAATTCAAACTGCTGACCCTTTGGTTAGCAGCTGAGCTCTTAACCACTGATATGTAGATATAAATACATACATATATATATAGTCAGGCTAATCAGAAAGGTACAGAAGAAAGTGAAAATTATCCAATAATTTGAAAAGCCAGCGATACCTGACACTGTCATTTTGATGTCCATCATTCCAGAATCTGTGTATGTGTATATATACATACAAATATATATAGCTGGAAATTAAATGACTTGCCATCAAGTCAGTTCTGACTCATGGTAACACCATGTGTGTCAGAGTAGAACTTGCTCTATAGGGTTTTCAATGGCTGATTTTTTGAAAGTAGATCACCAGGCCTTTCTCCCAAGGCATCTCTGTATGGAACTGAACCACCAACATTTCGGTTAGCAGCAGAGCACGTTAACTGTTTACACCACCCAGGTGTACCAGGGACTCCACTCAGAGGCACCTAGAACACCTAGACTTGCTTGGGGCAAAAGAAGTGCTCATTTGTATTGATACATTTTGCACTGTAATATATAATTACAATAATGTGTAATTGTAATACAGTTTGTATTGTAATGTGCCCCTGATGTATGGATACATTTTGCCAAATTGCCGTCAAGAAATGCTGCATCAATTTACCTTCTCACTAGTGGCATTTAACAATAACCTCTTGCCCACAGCCTTCCCAATTTGGGGTATGATCGAGTCCATTCATCTTTGCCAATCTGATGAAGGAAAAAAATAATGTATTGCCCTTTTTACCATTGAAATTGACTATCTTTTCTTTTGTGAATTAGTTTTTATGGTCTTTATACATGATGTATGAAAGTTGACTCTGCATGAAGTTATTGATCTTTTATGTATGGAGTTAAGAACATGCTCTAATTTTTAGTAGTTTGGAGTTCTCTCTCTTTTTCTCTCTATCGAAAGAAATACAGGAACAAACATTTTAGTACATAAAATGTGTTCTATATTTAGGATGATTTCCATAGGATAGCATCTCAGAAGTAGTAGCTTTACACTTGGGTCAAGGCTATGAACATTTGTAAGGATCTTGTTCTAAAGAGCCAAATTGTTAAAGTACTACCTCTGATAGACAAGTATACCTGTCTACCAAGTCCTTCAAGTCCCTGGTGGTGCAAACAGTTAATGCACTTGACTGATAACCAACTGGCTGGTTGTTCAAGTCCACCGAGAGGTGCCTTGGAAGAAAGGCCTGGAGATCTACTTCTGAAAAAAATTAGCCATTGAAAACTCTATGGAAAACAGTTCTACTCCGACACACATGGGGTCACCATGAGCTGGAGTTGGCTTGACGGCAACTAGTTGGTTTACCAAATCCTTAACAGCTCGACACTTTTTGTCTTTAAAAAATTTTGGCTAAATTTATAAGCAATAAATAATACATCATTGCTCTTTTAACTACCGTTTCTTTGGTTCAGTTGTCTGTTGACTCACTGTTGAACCCATTTAAATTTGGACAATGGTCTAATTAGAATTGGTAGACTTCTAAGTATTGAATATTTTTAATAGCTTAATTTCAAACATAACTTTGTTACCCTGCAGATTCACGGTTGCTTTAGTGAAGAAAGTTAGGAAACAAAGCTTTAACTGAACTTTTACTGTGTGCCTACCACTGTGCATGACATATTAGAAATGTTCTCTTCCAATCCATACAACAACACAATGAGTTAGAGTTTATCTCCCTTTGCAGTGAGGAAAACAAAGCCCTGAGAGGTTTAACAATGTCTAACACCTTCGCTTGTAAGTAACTTTTCATTAGGAAGAATTTCAAACATACATAAAAGGAGAAAGAATACCATAATGAATGACCATATGTTCAATAATTCTTAACATTTTACTATTGCTTCATCTTCCTGATTATTTTTGCTAAACCATTTTGAAATAAATTAGAAACATCATGACATTTCACCCTAAGGACTGTAGCATATAAGGCTATTCTCCTACATATCCTATTCCATTATTGTTGTTGTTATTAGCTGCTGTGGAGTTGGTCCCCAATTCATGGTGATCCTATGCACAACAGAACGAAATGCTGCCTCGTCCTTCACCATCCCAATGATCATTTGTGGATCAGACTGTTGTGATCTATCCACTTTTTATTTGCTGATTTTTAGAAGTAAATCACCTGGCCTTTCTTCCTAGTCCATCTTAGTCTGGAAGATCTGCTGAAACTTCTTCAGCATCATAGCAACAAGCAGTCCACCAGTGACAGAGGGGTAGTGTTTGCATATGAGGTTCACTAGCCAGGAACTGAAGCCGGGTCCCCCACATGGAAGGCAAGAATTCTACCACTGAACCATCAACGCCTCAGTCCATTATTATACCTATAAAAATAATAATTCCTTAATATTATCTAATATCTAGCCCTGATTCAAATTTCCTAAATTGTTCCCAAATCTCCTAGGACTTTTTTCCAAACCAGAATGGAGTAAAGAATCACTCCTTGCATTTGGTTTTTATGTCTCTAAATCTCTTTTAATCTAACCAATCCACCCACACTTTCTTCATGACATTGACTTTATGAAGAGACCAGAGGGCTGTCTTGTAGAATGTCCTCACTTTCTGGATTTCTCTGATGGCTTCCTCACAGTGTTGTTTAACTTATTTCTCTATACTCTGTGATTCATATTATTTGGACATTAGATCTATACAGCAAATCAGATTCGGGTTAAACATTTTTGGTGAGAATATTTCACAGGAGATGCTGTGTATTTCATATTCATTATGGCAGAAGTCTGGCCACCCTACTATCAGTAATGCTAAGTTGGATCACTGACAGTCAGATCCCTCCATTGAAAAGGTACATTTGTCCCTTTGTGACTAACAAGCAATCTTTGGAGTGACAATTTGGTACCATATAAATATGCAGTTATTTTTTTTTTAATAAACACTTTAACTTAATGATTTTAGCTTTAATTGATGATGATTGCCAGAATCAATTATTTCAATATTACTATCATATCAGCTTTATCATTCCTTCTCCTTTATTAGCTAGCATTCTTTTGAAGGATGCATTCTCCAGAAAAATACATATAGTAGGTAGCATATTCTTAAAAAGGTCTCCCTGGGTGGCACAAAGGGTTAAGACCCTGACTACTAGCCAAAAGGTTGGCAGTTCTGAAACCACCCAGATGCACCTTGAAAGACAGACCTGTCGATCTGCTTCTGAAAGGTCACAACCTTGAAAACCCTATGGAGCAGTTCAACTCTGCACACATGGGGTCACCATAAGTCAGAATCGACTCGACTACAACTAAGAACAACAATTACAACATAGTCTAAGAAGAGCTTTCCCTCATCGACCGGGATGAACTATAGTTCCTCCTAAAATGGAAGGGAACGTGCTTAATTCTTTCCTATAATCTCCAATGTTCTGGGAAGTCAGTCACCTCCATAGGCAACGAATGAGTTGTTTTGTGGTTGGTAATAGATTTCTTTTTTAATTGTTTTCCACGTATACAATTTAGTGAGATCAATTACATCAATCACATGGTGCAACCATCGCCAATGTCCTTTGCCAAATTTTCCATCCCCATAAACAAAAACTCAATGCTGTCTAAACAACAATTTCCCCCAGCCCCCTTCCTGCCCACCCCTGGTAACTACTATTAAAGTCTGATCTATGTTTTTGTTTTGATTCTTTTTTATTATTATTATCTATATAGACTCATGGATTTTTATATTCAGGAATGTAAAAAGTCATATTCAATAACTTTTTGATGCTGCCTGAAGATGGGATTCAAATAGTGGATTTTCTCACTGCTTTTTCACAACTACCATCATTATTACTGGGGACCCAAACCTGTAATTCTGACTCTCTCATAAAATGTCTCACAGTCAAATAATTCTACAGACAATCTGAGAATCATCTTTTATTTAACTAAGGTTTAAATGTAAAGTTTAAGGCTTGTGAACCTGAAAATAGGAAGAAGATGTAAGATGTGGTTCTGTGCTTTAAAAATCTTAGTTCTAAACCTTCCATAACTGTTCCAAAGACTGGGACAGTAAAGCACAGATCCATGAAGCAATCAGTTACAACCTCAAACAAACACAGAACTAGAACTGAGTCCTTGAGCAACAAATCCCAACAGTCCAGAAAAGAGTCATTTCTTACATTAGAGATTTAAACTTAAGATAAAATATTTAGAAAGCTTCAGATTTAGCAATCTTCTCATGGCTATTTTAATTTTTAAATATTTACTCTTTATAAATAAATAAAAATTTATTTATGAAGGGATTTCATAAAGAAAAGTCTGATTATTGTAAGAACTCAGTAATTCAGACTAATGTGTATGTTTGCAGAGAGCCAATAGGAGGAATAGGAGAAGATAAATAAATGAAAAATACGATTATAGCAGTTAAAAAAATAATGCAATCATATACCATTAAATTATGCCAAACATATTCTTAATTCGTCATGTTACTTATTTTATACTATTAATATCACTATTATATTACACTATTAATTTAATTTAGCCAATTCATTTTTTTCTTAAAAATACATTTCGTTCTCTCTTACCACATAAAAATTAACTTTAGGTCAATCTTTGCTGATTAGCACTATGATTGAGCAGAATCTAGATTACAGTTTTAACTATCTTTTCATTATAGAAGGACATAAGTATTTTAGAAGCTTAAAACTTAGCTAAAAATTAATTGTCCAGTCATACTTTAGGTCTGTGTATGCTTCGCAACTTCCTGATTTTTAAACTCAATTTTCTATGTTTTTAAATGCTAGTTCAACATGTAATTATGAATGAGTTCTTCTTGGAAAAAATTAAAATATATTTCCTTTACAAAGTTATATTAATCATATTTCCTCAAACCTCTGAGTGCTGACCCTCAAAATCCACCTTTAGCTTAAAAATGAGAACTCAGAGTAAGTATATTTTCCAACCACTACGTTACTGCTCTACCTACATATGCAAATCAATGTCAATTCTTGTGATGATTTGAAAGTGCCAACAAAGCTTAACTTCACGTTCAAGAATGGAGCAATAAAAATTATTTTTAGACCGCTGATATAGTAAAAGTTTTGGCTAGTGTACATTTTTTTAATTAACCTTAGATGCAAATTTTTATTATAATTAAAATTTCTGAAAAGCACAAGTTGCAATGTCTTTTCTCTGACTTCATTTAACAACTAAAAAAAAATCTCAAATAGAATTTTGTACCTCGAATGTCACTGCAATCCAGCAGTGACAAGCATTTTATCATTCTTCTACTCTGGGCCTTTAAAAAGTATTTAATACTCAGTTAAGGAGCTCTGTGGCTCAATGGTTAAGTGCTTGGCTGCTAACGAAAAGGCTGGCAATTCAAACCACCCAGCAGCTATGCAGGAGAAAGGACCTGGCGATCTGCTTCCATAAAAATTACAGCCTAGAAAACCCTATGGGGGCAGTTCCACTCTATCACTTGGGGGTCACCGTGAGCTGAAATCAACTCAAGGGCACCTAACAATAATAATACTCAATTAAACTTTAATTTACCTTCAAAGACTTTCCATAATATTACATATGGATATTTTAGAAGCCCTTCCCAAGTAATGTAAAAAAAATTTAGGATTCATTTTCCATTAAGGAAAACTAAACAAAGCATTCTCCAGTTAAAAATCTTAAAGGAAAAGAATCCTTCTATAATTCATAGCTTCACTAAGATCAATGTTTTTTTTGCCCTCCTATAAAAAATATGGCTGAATACTTCTCTGTCTGTAGTAATAATCCCTACAAGAGTTGGAAACTCTCTCTAATAGAGGGTAGTTAGATACTCAAGGGAACAAACTCTGATTACCACAGACAGTATTCCAGTTTCTAAAATCTTAAAAAAAGTTATCAAAGTCAAAACCAAGAAACCCACACAAAATGTGTTCACTAAGATGTTCTAATTTCTTAAATTCCAAAGAAGAGTCAGCAGATGAGATGTCTACAGATAAAAAAGACAAAAGTACATTCTATCAACGGCTGCAACTCAGACAGACTCCTCAGAGACCGGTCACTATCAAGACTGCTATCTGCTAATACTGGGGGTTTTGAGAGACACCACCACCAACACCAATGGAGGGTATAGGAGCAGATGTGCATGAGAAACACAACGAGGAAATAGAAGTTTTTTTTTTTAAGCACCAGGAAAGCACAATTTACAATAGGAAATGTTCCTGATATTCCCTAAAACACTAACCTTATTTGGGAGCTGGAGGCTGAATGCAGACCCCTTGCCTTAATACTGCTTACTTTAAGTTGGAACAATAAATATTAACCAGGGAGCTTTTAGAAACTGGTAAAATACATTAAAAACTGAATTACATCCTAATGTGAGGCTTCTGCACCAAAGTATGAAATATTAAACAAGGAGATTATAATAAACGTTTTTTTTTTTTTTTCAGGAGGTCAAATCTGGTTATTTGCCTTTGCACCAAATTGGGTTCCATGTCTGGATTTCCACGTAAAATAACAAGCTATAATTACCAACTTTCCGGAGCTCAAAGGAAGATTCAAACTGGTGCCCAGTTGCCAGGAGAAGGACTGCATAATTAATTCCTGACTGTAGTGTTGGCTCAGATTCAAATGCCTTTTTGAACCTATAAAAAACAAACGTACAAGTTTATTTTCTTAATCATGAAATCCTGGGTGTGCAATAGCTTCTGTTTACATAACTCCAAAGCCTAAGCAAGTAAAAATATTCCACTGGCCTTCACCCCAGAATCTAGTGTGTTATTTAATTTAAGATTTAAGGCTTAAGTAACTGCATATCCTCACCTCCAGTTCCATTACATCTCCCCACTCAATTCATCCTCATCCGACTACTCCTAGCCTTTTTTAAACCCTCTCCTTAACAATCTACCAGAAATACGTGTAAGTGTTTGTGTGTGAGTGTGTCCACAAGTGTAAGCAGTGGAAATTAAAAAATGAAAACCTTGCATGTATTAAATGAAGTTTTTTTAAGCCTTAAAACATACAAAACGTTGAGAAGGATCATCTAGGTAACACACTGAAAGGATAAGTTCCATAACAGTGTTATAGAAACAAAATAAATAAGGTCAACTACAGTAAGAAATTAAGAAAAACAGGGACTGTGACTGTGCATACTAATTTTGGCCAGAAGAGAATAAGAACCCTTTTCTGAATATGCATGAAACTGAGTATCAACCTTTGAAAACATTTCAACATTTGAAATGACTTCAGTGTTTGTACACGCACTGTATGTTCAAGGTAACATTTCCTAGTATCTGTGTTAAGGATTTATTCACATGCATCATTGAAATCAGCAAAAAGTCCTTCAACATTCTTTCATTTGGGAGCATGGAAAAGAAGAAAATTATAAGAAACGCCCTAGTGATTAACAGAAATGCCTGAGATAAACACATAAAATATTAAATCTTTATTTTAAAAAAAAAAATACTGAAGAAATTATAAGAACTAAGTACCTAATGAATGTCCATGTGATTACCCCCTAAAATTGCTTATGTAGGGAAAAATATATTTCAATTTCAAGATAAGGCAGTCCTATTTAAATCTTAACTCTGAAAATAGAAACAGTAAAAGTAGTGGTGTGCATATTAATGTATATTATATTCCTGACTTTTACATATACTTGAAATAGTCCATAATTTAAAACAAGCTAAACTTCAAAGGAAAAGAAAAAGTGCATTTTTCGGAATGTTGAGGATCATGTTCCCTTTCTAAAGGTCTTAATTTTAAGTGGAGCAATATCTGTGAATGGAAACAAAAATGAAAAATCAAATAAGTACTAATCTTAACTTGTTAGCTCTTACAATTACGTGCCTATGAATTAAGGAAAAAATCCTTCCAACTGCACCACTGTAGGTAGTTAAAAGCATTTTTTATCTCTCCAGATATTCAGGTGTTTCCCAACTCTAAAATGGAAAAAGTATGTACCCAGAATACAGATATTCAAAGCTAGTCATATCAAAGAACGATATGATTAATAATTGCTAGATAGGCTCACATAAGACTAAAAGTCTTTTTTCAGAGGCAAGTAGAAGGTTCCAATAAAAAAGAGCTTAAGAAAAAAAAAGAATTTGTACACTTTCCTTTCTGTCTCGAAGGGTCATTCATATCAAGATGTGCAATATTTTTCAGCAAATAAATTCTTTCATTTTTCTGTGAAACCAAAGAATATGGAAATCTCTCTTAAAGATATAAAAAGAAAGACGTAGGTAAGCAAGACATGCCCAAATCAATAAATAAATATTGACTAAGTACCTCCTATGTGCCAAAACCAACCAAAATGAAAAGTTGAGCTAGCTTATTACTCTTAATCTGTTTTTCTGTTATCATAAGCAATATATATGTCTGTAAATTTAACCAAAAGATAAATACCAATGAAAGTTAATAATTCATATTTTTCTAGGGCACATATCACTCTATGACAGTAAGTTGGGTACTGAAGAAAAAGTCTTATTAACATTTTCTGGGGATTAAAATACCATGTAGGTATATTACAAAATAAAAAAAAGCCTGTCATATATCATTAATATACTTCCCACAGGATATGGGATTTCTTACATGCTGTAAAAGTAAATTAGTACAGTATTTCTTATTAGAAATTTGCCAATACCCATCAAAACTGTCAAATTAAAAAAAAAAAAAACTGCATACTCTTTGACACAGCAATTATACTATGAATTTTACTAAGAAAAGGCATTAAATATGCAATCAGAAATTTAGCTACAAGGGTATTTGTCATAAGATGAAAAATTACTCTCAATTTCCAACAATATTATAAAGTATAATATGGAATAAAATATATTCCACATATTGGAATTAGTCACTTCTATTGTAGAAGAATATTCAATGTCAGAGGAAAAAACTTCCGTTTCCAAGTAGGATATAGTAGTTTACTTGGAAGTCATCACTCCTACAACTAGGGGGGAAAAGGATACATTTAAAAAACATATTTTTATAGATATTGGAGATCTACAGACACACCAAAAAAATCCCTGAAATAAAACTCCAGAGAGGTAAGAGCCCTTGCAAATTGCTGTTAGCATCCATAATGGTATTTGCTGATTCTGGGTATAAGATTAGATTTGGGTTTGGTATATGCAGAGAAAGTCTGCCTTATTTGAAACTTCACCAAAAAAAAAAAAAAAGAGAGAGAGAGAGAGAGAGAAACTAGTGGATTTCTTAAGAGTTGCATGGGTTAGCATGACAGAGTCAAACTGGAGGAGCCCCAGACATGTAGCCAGTTTTCTCCATAGGGCATTTGTTGAATGCTTTATACAAGGTTGGGAGGAGCTGGGCTGGGGCAGCAGAGTGAAATCTCCTGAAGACCGTCAGTGCTTAAGAGCTAAGTCCCACTAGGGGAAGAGCCTGCAACAAATATACAACAGGTCTCCCCCTTAAGAATTTTTCCAAATTTGGAGCTGTATGATGTGGGAGACTAAAGAGCTAAATTGAAATTCCAAAGGACAGATAATACCGATTTCCCACAGTACTTACGGGATAAGGAGACAGAGAACTATTACGCTCTCATTCAAAATCCCAGGAGGGCCAAAGCCAGAGAGCAAGGACAAAATAGAGACAGACTAAACTAAAACCCAGACCCAACCAAATCAATTCCATTTGTTG
Organism: Dugong dugon; assembly: GCA_030035585.1. NCBI lineage: Eukaryota > Metazoa > Chordata > Mammalia > Sirenia > Dugongidae > Dugong > Dugong dugon. The sequence goes on from CM057464.1 coordinate 159,382,330, forward strand.
AGGTACTCAGCTCCTTATTCTATCTGGCTAAGAGAAGAAAGGGAGAGCTTTCTGCGAGAAGAAATAAAATCATCTTTAGTCCCAATGATTCTTAAATACAAAATATATAATCTGGCATATAGTAAAGAATTATGAAACATGCAAAGAACCAGGAAAATGTGGAAAATGTAACTGATAAACAAGAGCAAAAACTGACAAAATGGGCTGACGCACAGATAATTCAGATGTTGGAGTTTGTAGACAAGGAGTTTTTTTTTAAATCATTAAAAATATGGTAAAGAAAACAGAAAAAATATAAACAAAATTGATGAAAAGATAAACAATTTCAACAGAGAGTTGGAATCTAAAAAAAATGATAAATAATACAGAGCTAAAATTTGCAATATCTGAAAATAAGAACTCATTGTATGGGTTTAACAGCATACTAGACCTAGCAGAAGACAGGTTTGGTGAACTCAGAAACAGATGAAAAGAAAGTATCCAAACTAAAGTACAGAAAGAAAGAAGAAAAAACAAAAACAACAACAACAACAAAAATCCACACACACAACAGAGCATAAGCGGTATGTGGGACATACTTAAATAATCTAACGTCTGTATTACTGTAGTTTCAGGAAAAAAAAGAAGAGAAAATGGAACACAAGAAAAATCTGAAGACATAATGACCAAAACTGTTCTAAAACTTATGAAAAGCGTCAACCTACAGATTCAAGGGGCTCAGCAAACCTCAAGCAGGATGAAATAAAATATTATATTTTTAAAGAAATAACATGTGCCTTCTACATTTGTTAACTTCCCCCCCACCCCCGCAAGCTATTCTCATAAGCACGCTATGTTAACTTTTTCACAGCAACATGTAAATACAAAATTGGCATGGTGGCAGGTATGAAAATACTTCACAAGGGGAGGGTGCGGCTGGCAAACAAACGTAAAGGCACACATTATTTAAGTAAAAATATGATAATCACAGTCTAAATGCAGAAATCAAAGAGAGAAAAATTTTTAAATCAGTAGGTTACCTTCAAAGGAGTAATAAAACTTGAGAGCTGACTTTGCAACACAAACCATGAAAGCCAGAAAATAATGGAATGACATTTGTTGAGTGATAAAGAAGAAGGGGAAAAAGGTAAAGAAAGAAATTGGGATAATTTGTTGCCAGCAGATAACACTAAAAAAAAATACTACAAGTACTTCCTTAGGCTAAAGAAAAATGATCCAGTTAGAAGCACTGAACAACTGAAAGAAAGAACATCAGAGGGTAAGTACGTGACTAGATAAAACAAAATCCTACTTAAAAGTTACTGCATATTTAAAACTGCTAAAGTGTCTTTCTTTGTTCAGGAAGGAATAAAGTGAAAATTTAATAAGGCAGACTGTAAAAGTTAAAGATGCGGATGATAATCACTAGGGTACTTCTGAAAGAATTACATAAAAATATTACTAAAGAGCTGATACAGGAGAAAAAAGAATAACAAAAAATACTATATTAATAAAAATAAGGCTGGATGGAGGAAAAAAGGAACAAACAGCATATGAGAGAAACAGAAAACAAACAGCAGGATGATAGACATAACCCCAATTATCAGTTTCCACAAATGTAAGTGACCTATTTAACAACAACAACAAAAGACTCAACTATATGTATTTACAAGTGACATACTTAAACATAAGGACACAGATAGGATGAAAGTAAAGGAATGCATGAATCTATATCACACAAACACTAACCAAAAGAAATCTGTTGTGCCTATACATTAATACCAGATATGCTGACTTTAAGGCAAAAAGTATCACAAGAGATAAACAGGGCCATTTTATAACGATAGAAGGGTAAATTCAACATGAGAACTTAAAAATCCAAAATATACTTATTAATCTGGTTTCAAAATATATGAAGCAAAAACTGACATAACTAAAAGGCAGACAAATAAATCCTTCCACAGAAGGCTCAGCTCTGCAACTCGTCCTCTCCCTTCTGGGACTCAGCCTGAAGGGAACAGCCTTCTCTGGGAAATGGTTGAGGAAAAAGCGCACACAGCACAATTACAAAAAGGCTCTAAGCTTCTCCTCAGGTGGTACATCAAGCAAGACACAAAACCAAGCCTGGTGTTATGGGTGGGAATAACTTCCTGTAGGGAAGTGAAAGGAGCATTGGTGGAGTGATGGTTAAGCACTCAGCTATTAACTAAAAGGTTGGCAGTTCGAACCCACCCAGTGACTCTGCAGGAGAAAGACCTAGTGATTTGTTTCTGTAAAGATTAAAGCCTAGAACACCCTACGGGGCAGTTCTACTCTGTCACATAGGGTCTTTATGAGTTGAAATCAACTCGATGACACCTAACAACAACAACAATAGGGAAGTCAAGAAGCCAAGGTTAAGCACTTGACTGTTAAAAGAAAGGTCGGCTTTTTGAACCCACCAGCTGCTCCACGGGAGAAAAGACCTGGCGATCTGCTCCTATAAACATTATAGCCTAGGAGACTCTATGGGGCAGTTCTACCCTGTCCTATAGGGTTGCTATGAGTCCAGATTGACTTGAAGGCAAACACCAACCAACCAACGTGGGAAGGTGTCTTAATTATCTAGTGCTGCTATAACACAAATGGGTGGTTTTAATGAACAGAAGTTTATTTTCTCACAGTTTAGGAGGCAAGAAGCCTGAATTCAGGGTGCTGGCTCTAGGGGAAGGCTCTCTCTCTCTCTGTCTCTTGTCTCTATTTAGCTTTTATTCCTAGATTCCTAGGATCATGTGGTATGTATCTTCTCCTCCATTTGTGCTTATTTGTGGTTAATCTGCTCTTTTATATCTCAAAAGAGACTGATTTAAGACACAGCCTACACTAGTATTTTCTCATTAACGTACAAAGAAAACTCATTCCCAAATGGGATTATAATTACAGGTGTACCCAAAACAAAACCCATTGCCATTGAGTCGATTCCTACTCATAGCAATCCTATAGGACTGAGCAGAACTGCCCTGTGGGGTTTTCAAGGCTGTAATCTTTATGGAAGCAGACCACCACATCTTTCTCCAGTGGAGCGGCTGGCGGGTTTGAAATGCTGAACTTTTGGTTAGCAGCCGTAGCACTTAACCACTGCGCCACCAGAGCTCCTACCATGAGTATAGGGGTTAGGATTTAAAACACACATTTTCGGGGGACACAATTCAATCCGTAAGGTCAGCAAATATTTTTAGCAATAACGCAATATACCACAGATGATATTCTCTACCGAAGGAAGTTATGATTAACACTAAATAGTAAACGAAACAATAATAGTAGCTGCCTCTCATAACTGAGCACCCACTAGGCATAAGGCCTTGTACCAGACACTTCAGGCATAATATTTCTAATTCTCACAGCTCTTTAAGGTATGTAGAATTCTCTCAAGTTTACCAATAAGGAAAATGAAGCACAGAAATATTAAGTCATACAACCTAGAAGTGGCCAAGCTAGAACAAAACCCAGTTCTGCTGGATTCCAAAGCCTGAGTCCTCTTCTCTGTATCACACTATACACCCTGTGGTGTGTGTTTAAAATGTTTTTTAGTCCTTTTTCATTACTTTTCTTTTTTGAGTAAAAGGAAATTGGGAGAAACAAAAATCAAATGGGAAAGAAAAGCAGAGAGAAACAGAGTTTAAAGCTAACGCTTGTCTTCTATTTATAAAACAGAATGGTAGTTTTTTTCATAAAATATATTTGATCAGACACATTAGACCAAATATTGATATTTCAAACAGCAGTCTTGGCAATACTAATGAAATGAACCCATAAGAATGCACCAAAGAAGGTATATGTCTTGAAACAGCACAGTTTAACTAGCAAGAGGATCAATGAACATAAAGAATACATAAGCAATGAGTAGCACTGCAAAATTATAAATATAGAGAAATTATAGAGAAATGAAATGATTAGTCATGAGTGAAGCGAAAGACTTAATGAAGGAAACAAATCTTAAGGAGGGAATTAGGCATTTGTGTCTTAAGAGAATTCTGTATTTGAATAAGGGTATGAAGTTATTTCTACTATGGTTTTTTTTTCTTCCTATTTTAGCACTAAATATTTGTTGAAGGGCGTACATAATTTGCATTCTTTAATTCATTATTACATTTAAAAGGTGCAAGCTTCTCATTCAAGCTTTCAAAGCAATAATATTTTTTGTTTTTGTTTTTTTGTCTAAGGACTGTCTTATCATTAGCACTGTTACTAATTTGAACTAACTCTAAAAGCAGTAAGTCCTTGGTTGTAAAGTGAGTGATGAAGCCTTCATAATAAAGACTTTGTTCACTTTTTGCATCCACAATGAGACGTTCAGCAACAAGAATAAAGGATAAAGGAAATATCACTGAATTGATTATTTCCAGCTGAAGAACATCTACTTTCCATTGAAGAAGAAACTGAGCTCAAGTCAAGTCCTTTCTAGTTAGCTGTCATTTTCTCTTGTTTGTGATATAATAGCTGTGGTTCTTTCAGTGGGATACACAAATAATTAAATTAAAATTTCATGATGCTTTACCCATATTCAAGGATATTACTGAAATTATCACTCACAAAATAACTCAGAGGCAAAGCAGGACAGCATGAGAAGAACACAAGTGCCAAATCACCCTGTTGAGTTGATCTGGAGATGAGGGGAACCCTCTCTCAAATTCAAACTATTCATTTTTATACATTCCTTATTATAATGGAAAATTCACCAAGAAAACAAAAGTCACCCCAAATTCTATCTTCTTCCAGTCCTCTTACTATGCATATACTTTTTTTTCCAAAAAAGAGAATCATGTTATTTTTATAACTTGCTCTTTTATTTGACATTATGTCATGATGCATGTTACTACTAAACATTTCTCAATACCATAATTCTGAATGAACGGTATTCCATCATGGGATGCTATCCTTTGTGTTACAACTTCCCTATTGTTGGACATTTAGGATTCTTCCAATTTTCTGTTACCATAAAATTCAGTGGAGTGAACATTTTTGTAAACACGTATTTGTTTTCAAATCTGCTATTTCCTTAAGATAGTTCCAAAAGATATAACTGGATCAAAGGGCATGAATTATTTCAAGGCTCTTGATGCTTAATACCAAAAACTGTTTTCCAGAAAGATCTTATGAATTTACATTCCCAAGAGCAGTGTAGCAGAGTGACTTCTTCATTGCGCCCATGCTAAACAGTATTCTCATCTCTTTTCATCTTTGCCAATAATAACAAAAAAAGTATATCTCAGGATTTTAATTTGCCCTTATTTGATTATTCCTGAGTTTGTATAATTTTCATGTTTATGGTCTATCTATATTTTACCTTCCAAGAACCGCCAATTCTCTAAAATTAAAATAAAAAACCAAACCACTGCTGTTGAGTCGATTCTGACTCGTAGTAACCCTATAGGACAGAGCAGAATGGCCCTATAGGGTTTCCAAGGCTGTAAATCTCTACAAAAGCAGACTGCTCCATCTTTCTCCCATGAAGTAGTTGGTGAGTTCAAACTGCTGACCTTTTAGTTAGCAGCCAAGCACTTAACCACTGCGCCACAAGGGCTCAAATTAAAATGCAACACCCATAGTCTAAGAAGGCTGGGAAAATGGGCACAGACCTAGAAGAGTTTAGAAATGAAGGCAGGGATGGGGGAGGAGTTTGAGGATATGAGGATATAAAGAATAGCAATCTTTGAGGATATAAAGACTAGTTAAGATTTAGGAGGAAAGAAGTGACATCAAAAAATGGGCAAGTCTAAACATTTAATAATTAATCACTATTAAGTAATAATTAATCATGGTTAATCTATTAAATGAAATGGATCCACTAAAGTAGAATCTCCAGAGGCAAAGGTCTCTACATTACTGAAAAACTTCCAGGCAATTCTGGTGACCAGTCTGGTTTGAAGCTATTGTTTGGGTTCGCTGAGTGAGATAACCTCTCTTCTTCCATATTCTCCTTTCTTTTCAGCATAACATCTGGCAAACATCTAGTTTTCCAGCTCATCCCTCTGATACTGGATTACATAAAGCAAGCCTTAGTTGCTCTCCTCACAGGCGCAATACTTGTGCACCACAATTAGGATATGTCCATAGTAACATATTATATATTATCATTCTTGGACTTCAGTGTGGTCATGCCGTAATAGAGCTTCATTCAATCTATCATCATTGGCTGAATGTGGTATTAAATCAAAGCCAAAGCATAAAACCAATGTCCCAGAGCACTTGCTTGCAAAGCAACTGTCAGTACCCTGTGTGTTTTGCCCAGGATCCCAGGTCATCGTGGCCCTGTTGGTCCCTAAGAAAACATCTTCACTGGGCACCAATGAATTGGGTGTCATGCTGAGTTACAGAGAACCCTTCAGGCTTTGTGTTCTAAAAATCAAATCATCCCAAATGTGGAAACTCACATAATAGACACAATAAAGCACTAAACACAGTGAGGCCTATGATGGTGAGTGATGGCAAGATAAAACTACGGGGGAGAAGAAGGGGGTGGGAATGGAGACAGCACTGAGAAAGGTTATCTTGAAGCCAAGAAAAAGGAATAAGGCAAACCTGGCAAAAAGAAAAGCGGCATTGGTCTTTATTTGTATGTCGATTGGTCTGTTACATTAACTCTTCCAAAGTAAAGCTAACCCCATTAACAATGTAAAACCAAAGCTTCATTAGGCACACATTACTGTTTGAATAGCACTCTCACTGACGCAAAAGAAAACTGGTGGATAAGGCAAGGCTCTCTGTTCTTTCCTAAGTTACTATGGAAAAATGAACACATTAATATGCTAAAAACAAACTTAATGCCTTTAATTTCCTGGCTATGGATCTTTTCTGGCATTACAACAGGAAAGACATGACTATGCTAATATAGTGCAGGTACCTGATTTCTTTTCAAAATTCTGAAAATGACTTCATATCTCCCCTTAGAATAAAACACCCTTGCCTCCAAAACCAAATGTGATTTCAGGAAATCACTACCTCTCCCAGGTTACCCCATGATAGCCCTGATGAATGAAATTAAAACAAGGCCTGTGTAAATATTATATAGACTCTATACCTTTCCCCCCATTAGCTAAAATGTTAGCTAGATCCACAGAGAGTGAGAACTATTAAGAATATTTTAGGAAAAGGGGAATTTAATCAATGTCCATTTTGAACTTGGTTAAATATAACAAATACTCAAAGAAATAGAAAATATTTTTACAATTATACACTAAGGATATAACACTACATGCCTGCTAAATTCCAGGACTCTAACACATGCTGCCTCATTTAATCCTCACAACAGAGCTCCCATTCCTCCCAAGATGATTAGTCTAAACTAGTTGTTAACAATCCCATCCTCCTTGCTAGTGATTTGTCTAGTATTGGGCTGATGACAAAATACTAGCAGGATAAAGTGTAAGGAGTTTTTAGGAGATTGTTTTATCAGTCCTAACAAAATATATTGAAAAAGATAGTCTCTTTTTTCCCCCAGACCTTGGTGTAGCTAAGCTAGACTGATGCCTGGAATGGCTGTAGCCACCTTGCAACCCTAAAAAAGCCAGAGTGAGGGCTGAGCCACCCAAAGCAACAGAAAAAGAAAGGACTTGGGCTGACATTTTAAGCTGCTGACTAAACCTATAGTAGAGCCAGCCCTACTTCTGGACTTGGTGTTTTAGGACGTACATTTTGTTACTGTTTAAGTCCATTGGAGTAAGGTGTTCTGCTACTTGTAGGATGCCAAGAGCATCTTAACTCAACTAAAAAAAAAAACCAAACAAACAAAACCATTGCCATCAAGTGGATTCCAACTCATAGCAACCCTATAGGACAGAGTAGAACTGCCCCATAGGGTTTCCAAGGAGCTGCTGGTGGATTTGAACTGCTGACCTTTCAGTTAGCAGTCAAACATTTAACCACTGCACCACCAGGGCTCCTTAACTCATCTATGTAGGTATTATTCTTATTTTCTAAATAAGAAAACTGAATTTTCTAAAGGTTAAATAATTTGCTTAACATTACACTGTTTCTAAATATTGAACCAACATTTATCTCATGTCAGTCTGAACCAAAACTCCATGCCCATTCAACTAAACCAACAGACAATCCTGGAAGTTCCGAGAAAAAGTCTAGGATATAATAAAAAGAACACTGGATCTGAAAAAATTAGGTTGGAAGTCGTGTTAATCAAAGAGCATCAAAAAATTCACCTAAGTTCTTTGAGTTTTTACTTCCTCAGCTGTAAAATGTAATGTCACCTTTGCCTACTATACAAGGTCCCTGTAAGCCTCAAATAGTTAACATATACACAAACCTGTGAACTCTAAAGTTTAAGGGACTGATTATTTTTTCTACCTGTGTGAAAAAATACTGCATAGAACAAAACGTTCTAAGAAAGTTACACTGAATATGAACTGAGCATAACCATTCCATGGTTATTTCTTTTCAGATTTCGATAAAAATGAAATTATAGAGGTAATCTTGGCATTTAGAACTTTCCCCATTGCCATTGAGTCTATTCCAACTCACAGCGACCCTATAGGACAGAGCAGAACTGCCCCATAGGACTTCCTAGGCTGTAATCTTTACAGAAGCAGACCACACATCTTTCTTCTGGAATCAGCTGGTGGGTTTGAACTGTCAGCCTTTAGGTTCATAGCCAGCTGAGCGCCTAACCACTGCACCACTAGGGCTCCTCTAGAACCTTCCAGAGCCTTCCAAATCTTGGTGATTTGCCCATAATATTTTCTTGGACCATCTCCAGTTGTGATCTCTGTCGCTTCAGAAACAGTGGTTTGTTTTTTTTTTAAGATGTAAGTCTAGGCTCTTGGGTCATGCTTTGCACTTCCCCCTCCTCTTCTCTCATCTTGCTCCTTCTCTTACACCAGCCCAAATGTCCTCTGTGCAGCATCTGTGGGAGGCACCACTGCCTTCTTAACACATTTAAAACTTTATATGGAACAGCTATGACAAAAGCTCCAACTTTTAACAAACTAAAGCTAAACTCAGTCTAATTACTTAAAAATGAAAAAGCCACTCTTCGTATCTTAACCTGAATTATAAACATTTAAATACAGAAGAGATAGCATTATTTCAGCCATCCCTAACAGCTTCAGTGAACAAAAACAACCAAGGAAATGACACTGAAAAACATCAAATATTAGAGAACTACTCATTTGCTTTACGTAAATCAGTATTCACTCAAGCTACTTACCTTCTGTTCCAGATAAGCTTCAATAACCAGAGTCTGTTCTAAAAACATATCATAGTTCCGCAAACCTAAATAATCTAAGCCATAAAACTTTGTTCCTATTTTTTTATTTTCACAATCTAAAACCCAAATAAAGCACTCAGAAAATAGACCTGCATTACTCTCTAGCAGTAAAAAGGTGCCTTGGAAAGAGTACTTGTATGCTGACAGGAGTATAAAGCTTTCTCCTTCTATTACAGGGAAGAAACATTTATTAAAGATATTATTAAAAAGGGTAAGTAAGTATAAGAAAAGGTTCTACAAGCTTCTGTAATCACAACTACTTCAGGCTCTTTTTCTATTGAGTTCAAGTTCTTCTCCTCAAAATTTCCATGGTCAGAAAATCACTGTTTATTCAAGCCAACAAAAAATGATTCAGGCCATGGAAAGTGTCACCTCAGAAGCCTGAGGGACTGACTACCTCCACGACTATCCCACCCCTTAACCCAGCACTGCTTTGGCAAGTGAAAGCACAGAAGATTATGGCTCAAGGAAGACAGTCAGTTTAAACATCCCTTTGGGACCCATGACTCAGGAAACGCGTCATCTTGGGTATGTCATAACCTCAGTGACATCTTCCCAGGTCAAAAACCTGACTGGGTAATTTTCCTTCTCAATTCTAACAGAAAGGGAGCTTAGGGACAATACCAACACGAATGCGTGCCTGTCTGCCCTACTGTGGAAGCTGGACCAAAACACTAAGAAATACAGAAGTAGCTTTATAAGTATAAGGGCTTGAAATATACCCATTTAGATATATTTAGATATCCATTTTAAAACAGAGCAGGGAGGGGAGTGAGGAATCCTCTTAGCATCCTTTAGGACAAATGGATACAACAACAATGGCAGGTTATGAATAGCTAATCTATAGTAAGAGTGACTTTCTTGTATTATTCAATAAGTCAGTGAGTGACACATACAAGATCAACTCTTAAGGATCCTCCCATTAAAAGGCTCTGAGACCTAACAGCTTTCCTTGTTCTTACTAGAAAGTTAACAAATAGCTTAAAATTAAATTATAAAAATTTAGACATCTACACCTTAACATGAAGACCTTGAACACAAACCTCTATTGAAAGATAGTTAATGTTACTAGGCTAAGTGGGAGCCATAAAAATGGAGCCAGAATCGGGAAACACAGAAAGTTAAAACAAAAACTAAACCACAGAATGCACTGATCCTTACTTAACTTTATGTAACTTTGAAAGCAGTGCATAGTCTAAGTTGTTTTGTTTTCAAATGGGAAAATACTTCTATTTTATTCCTTGCACGATGCACACTGACTTCATAGGAGATGTTTCTCCATTTGAATTAATTGACCATGAAAACCAGCCTTTTCAGGATTACATATACATTTCATTATCACTGCCATATGGAAGTATTTATCCTGGGTATAATGCTTTCCAAATATCAGATTCTAATTCTTCAACTGTTAAGAATTTTCCTTAAGTATAAATCATATGGTTATAAATAGGCTGCATAGTTACATTCTTCTTTTGTAACAGCAAAAAAATTTGGTTAAGAGAAACTGTAAAATTTTCTGCACAACAGTAAACATTTACAGTACAAATTTAAAAGCCTAAGCCAAAGCTTCCCATGAAGGGCCTAGGAAATCACTTTCCCCAAGTTTCCATTATCCCACTTTTAGTCCCCATTAAACTGCTAAGATGACACAAGATTTTCAAAAGTTAAGATTGCCGTTTTACAACTTGAAAATTTTTTTATGGCTATCCTTGAGGAACTCCTGAACTAAACTGACCTCCTTTAATATTTTTTTCATCAGGTAGTATTTTAGAAATGTTTTAGGAATACTAAAAAGTATAAAAGAATATAAGTAACACCATGTAGCCACAACTCAGCTTAAGAAATAAAACATTTTAGATATACTTAAAGCTGCATGTGAATCATAATCTTGTTCTATTCCTTCCTCCCAACAGTTTACCATTAAACTGAATTTGGAATTCATCATTCCCATTAACATATTACATTTTTATTAAATATATATACTTTATATAAATTATACCATACTTTATGTATCCTTCTGCCACTTGCTTGTTTTGCTGTTTTTTAGATTTACAGCTGTTATAAACAATGATGCAATAACCATTTTAAGCACGTCTTCTTAAAGAGTTTCTCTGGGTTACATAAATAGGAGTATATCTCCTAGATCAAGGTTGGGCAAACGGTCAGCTCTTCTCTATAATGCCAAATTACTTTAAGTAGTCATAACAATTTACGCTACAACCACAGGGGATCAGGACTCCCATTTTTCTAACATTTTTGCCAACAATTGATATTGTCAGATTTATAAATTTTTGTTTACCAAATAGTGTAAAATGGTATCCTGTTGTTTTAGCTTGCAGGTTAAGCATCTTTTTACATGCTTTTACATATTTTTAAAATATGTTTGTTAGTCATTTGTAATTTCTCTTTTATGAATGGCCTGCTCATATCCTATGCTCATTTTCTATCTTTTTTCTTAAAGATTTTTAGGAGTCATATATATATATATATATATATATATACACTGAATACTAATCTTTTAATGGTTATTTACATTGCTACCTGCCCATGATTTATTTTTTCACTTTGTTGATAGTATCTTTTATATTTACCTTTTCCAGTGTTCTACATTCCTTTCTATAAATCTAAGTTTCTATCTGGTATGACTTTCCTTTAGCCTAAATGCTTTCCTTCTACATTTCTTGCAGTGAAGCTCTGCTGCAACAAATTATCTTAGTTTCCATTTATCTAGAAATATCTTTATTTCAGCTTCATTTTTGAAAGCTACTTTACTGGATAAAGAATTTTAAGTTGGTTTTTTTTTTTTCATTCAGCACTTCAAAGATGTCATTTAATTGTCCTTTGGTTTCCTTCTGATGAAAAGTCAGCATATCCCTGTATGTAATGGATCTTTTTCTTAGGCTGCATTTGTGGCATTTTCTTTATGTTTGTTTTTCAACAATTTTACTATGATGTGCTGAGGTATGTGTTTATCTTGCTTGGGATTTGCTGAGCTTCCTAAACCTGTGGGCTGTTGTTTTTGATCAAATTTAGATAATGTTTTGTCACTAATTCTTCAAACATTTTTCCTGCTATAGGCTCTCCCTCCTCTCCTTCTCCAGTTACGTTAGATCTCTTAACACCATCCCACCCATCAATGTGACTATTAAGTTCTTCCTTACTCTTCTCTCTTTCCCTCTGTTTCAATTTGAATGATTCCTGTTTTCAAGTTTACTTCTCATTTCTTGTATTGTGTTCAATATGCTATTAATCCCATCTAATGAAATTTTGATTTCAGATGTATTATTCAGTTCTAGGATTTCTATTTGGTTCTTTCTCAGTTTCTGTATTTCTCCATAATTTCTCATATCTTCACCCATTACATCCATCTTTACAGTAGATTCTTTAACATATTTATCATTGTTATTTTAATCTCCTTGCTTGGTAATTCCAAAATCAGTGTTGTCTGTGGGTCTGTTTCTATTGACTGATATTTTTTTCTTGATTATGGATCACACTTTCCTATATCTTCACATCTTCAGAAATTTTTGATGATGTTTTAGTTACTAGACATTTTGGATGATATGCCGTAGACTTTGGGTCCTGTTATCCTCTTCTTAAAGAGTACTGAGTTTTGCTATAGCAGGCAAATAAATTATTATTTATTTGGTTCTCTGACGGTGTGGAGGTTTGGTTTTAGGTTTTATTGGGGTAGCTCTGTTTTGGTTTTGCTCTTAGCTCCAGGAAATCCCTTAGTCCTGGGATGTAGTTTTTATTCCTAAGGCTCAATCCTTCTGTAGTTTCAGTGGAAAGTTCAAGGTGTTTATCAAGCCCCTCTAACTTGATGAGATTCAAACTCCAAACTCAGTCTCCCCTACAGTGGGCAGTTGCTGAAATATCTGTTCAGCTCTTTTATCCTTTCAGTTGCTGTTTTCTTCCTGGGTTTCTTTTAGTTTCATCCCACATATGCACACTTCAGGGGTCAGCCAAGAATTAGAGTGGAGTTTATATACACATTTTGGGGCTCCTCTCTCTGTGGGTCCCTCATTTAGGGGATAGCCCACTCAATTTCCAGGCACTCTGGCAGTCACAAATTTCATCCTCTGACTCCTCAGGACAATCAGATAGTGATTTTTGTGTTTTACTTCCATCTGCCCTGTACCCTGCAGACCAGGGAGTGCCTCAAGTGAAAAGTTATTTAAATACGGATCTTACTCAGTGTGGTGCCCTTCATCCAAATGTCAAAACCTCTTCAGTTTCTGGCTACTTTTAGTCACTTGTTGTCTTCAGGCTTTTTTTTTTTTTTTTTCTCTTAAGTTTATAATTGTTATTGGCCAAAGTATAAGTGTAATACAGAAGCTACTCTACCAATTTCTAAAGGCCAGTGGCTTGATGAGCAGAAATGTTCATGCAGTCAAGTTTCACAACCTCTTCTTTTATGGTTTACGTTATGTTTAAGCTTTGTCTAAGAAATCGCTTCCTATCCCAAAGTCATAAATACAGTTTGTATATTTTATTGTAAAAGTATTTTTTTCAAAGTAGCTTTTTTTTTCATATTTAGGTCTTTAATTTACTTGGACTTTATTTTTTGTGCATAGCGTGAAATAGGGATCCAATTTTATTTTACTTTTTCCAAGAGTATTTTACTTTTTCCAAAAGTATTTTACTTTTTCCAAATTTTCTGGTACCACTATTGAATTATCCATCCTTTCCCCTCTGGTTCATGAAGTCTACTCTGTCATAAATTTAGTCTCATAAATATCTCAGTCTGTTCCAGGCTCACTCTTCTGTACCAACATTTTACTTGCCTATGCCTACAGCCATATTACACTATCTGAGTTGTTTCAGCTTTATAATATGTCTTGTTATCTGGTAGAGGAAGTTCTTCCACCTTGTTCTCCAAAATTTCTTTGCCTATTCTTGACCCTTTATTCTTTCAAATAAATTTTAGAATCAGTTTGTCAGACTACATGAAAAGCCCTGCTGGGGAGAATTAATATCTTTAAAATATCAAATCTTCTCATCCACAAACATGTTATATTTTCCCATTCATTCAGATCTTCTTTAATGTCTCTCTATAAGGGTATACATCTCTCCACAAAATTATATTTAATTACTAAATTATGTATTAAATTTCAAATCTTTTTAAAAATTATATATTTTCTTAAATTATTATCTTTTCATCTAATTTACCCAAATTTACTGTGCCCTATTATATGAATTGCATCAAAATTATTTATTAAAGCTATAAAAATCTAAGATTTGGTTCATAAAAACACACTGTAAAGGATAATAATAACACTTTAACATTCTTGTCTGAAAAAATGTTTTATGTCATTGATTGATTATCTTACTTACATTATGTATACTTACCAAGAGGCTCCAAGGTCTCTACTTTCAGTGTCTGTGAAATTAGAGTCCAAAAACATATCTTTGTAGATTCGACCCACTAGGCAATACATATCTGAAGCAACTTGTCCTTCACTTTGCACCAGAGGAATCATAATATCAAGAGCTTTTGCTCTATCTCCAGGGAGATTTCTCCTAAGATAGGGGGTGAAAACATCTATGTTTCAATATAAATTACAGAAGCAATGGTCCAATTATCTTTTTAAAACTTTATTTAATATATTAATTCACATTGGTGACATTTGGCAGGTTAAAAACAATTAGATTTTGAAAGTCCTCTGTAAAACTCTGTCTTAAGCCTTTTTTTCTTTTGGTCATATTGCATGTCTACTGGGTCTAATGAGGATCTCTTTTGAGGTGCTCTTCTAATAATAGTGGTGGAGTTGTACTCCCAACAAAGTCTTCCCAACTTCCCTTGTAGCCTATACGGAAGTAGAGTAAAATTAGGGGTGCAGTCTATGGTCTTAAGTGGGGCAGAATCATTTATTCCAAACAGGGGCAAAAACCTGACAGAAGACTTCAATGGCTATGCAAAACACTGAGCAAACTAATTCACTGACAATAGGAACAAACCAAGCCTAACTTAAGAGTTGTCTAATTTCTAAGTGTGACCAGTTGGTTATCTGAGAAAGCTGCTTTTTGTAGGCAATTTTTAAATAGCAAGTATGTGTAGATAATTCTCAACAGCATATTAAAAACGTTCATAAGAGTTATTTTTTGAACTTTGAAAACATTATCCTAAGTAAAAAAAGCTAGTCCCAAAAGACCACATCTAGTAGATTCCGTTTATAGGAAATGTTCAGAATAGGTAAACCTACAGAGACACAAAGTAGATTAGTGGTTGCCTAGGGCTGGAGGAGTTTGGGGGAAATGGAAGAGTAACTGCTAATGGGTATGGGATTTCTTTTTTGGGTGATAAAAATGTTCTAAAATTGATTGTATTAATGGTCACACAACTCTGTGGATATACTAAAAACCACTGAATTGCATACTTTAAATGAGTGAATTGTATAGTATTCCAATATAGTGTTATAAAAAAAGAAGTTATTTATATTTTCAACTACTACTTTATATCTTTCTGTTCATGAAATTCCTTTTTACCCATTGCACTAAATGCCTTGAGTTTAGAATAATGCTTCATATAAATATGTTTATCATATTTCCAGAAAGGCTCCTATGGAATTTCACTTTTTACTTTCAAAATATAACATATCTCATTTCACCTTTCAGAAATGACTTATTTGAAAACCAGTTGGAGCAGGTAATCTCTGGAGGTCTCATCTAACTCTACGGAATCTAAAGAAAAAAGATGTTTAATAAGTAGTGAGATAAAATAAATTTTGTTATACATTTATTGATAAAGGTTAGCAAGTTCTACAGTCTGGGTGGATAAAGAAGGAAACAATCTCTGGATGAGTGGCATGCTGTTTTCTTTCTAGATGGAGGTGGTGGAGCTTTAGTGACGAAGAGCACAGGCTTCTGTATCACATAGAACTGGCCTTGAGACGTGTTTTGTGACATACTAACTATGAGCCTTGAAGAACAGTTACTCAACCTTTCCAAGCTTCAGTTTCTTCATTTGTAAAATACAAATCATCAAGCCTTACCTGACACAGGGAAATGTCATGTGATGTCCCTTCCCTTTTCTTTTTTTAAATCATTCTCCCCAGTCATAGTAATTACATATATACCATATTTTTCACAAAAAAATGTGTCCACATAAATTACATGCCCACACATACAACGTGCCACATAGCTCGCTCATGAAAACAGCTAGGGGAGGTTTCGCGGTTGGCAAAAAAATGTATAACACACACGTTATTTGCATAAAAATATGGTAGTCAATTCTCCACCACAGAAGAGAACACCAGCACAGCTAACTAAGCCTTGGGCAGTTCGCTGCTCCAGGCCCCTCCCATGGCAAAGTATGGATGACTCACTATGGTGACTCTGGGCAGGAAGGGGCCCGTAGATGTGCCATGATTCAGAGAGAAGGCACAGAGGCAGGACTAGAAGAAGGAAGAAAGCACACAGTACCATCCTTGTCCTAGAAGATTCATGGGCTATAATCTAAAATGCGGCCAACAGAGTTTTGATTGTAATTAAGTGTGCTTAGAGCAGTGCCAGGGAAAATACTCTCTGGTTAGGAGTATGCTCACCAAGACATAACTATGCTTATTATCATTCAGTGAATTTTTGAGCAAATAATCATTTGGTCTTGAGTATATTTGCTTAAAGATAATTTCATAGTCCTATGATTTAAAAGTACTAAAATATATAAATGGCAAGTAAAAGCTTTGACAGAAAAGAAAAAGAATTTTAAAAATTTAAAAATAGTGGGGGACTCTTTTACTGAAAAAAAACCAGAATGCTTGCTTCTTATATTTTGAATGGTTTAGGTGGATATGTTAATATTATATTCTAATAAGGAGTGGTTGCAATGCTTCAGTAAAAATATACCCTATAAAGAATCTGCAGTTAGAACATTTTGATCAAAGATTCCGTAGAAGAATTCTGATCGAAAGGGGGGTAAACCAGAACAGAATTTCAAATTCTAATGGACTCTAGACTTTCTGGAGTCATGGAAGGTGGATGAACCCTGGAAACTATTGCCCTGAGAAAATCTTTAAACCTTAAAAAAACAATATCCCTGAAGTCATCTTAAAACCAAACAAGAGTTTAGCTTAACTAGTAAAAAAGTGTTACGCTCTTTTAAGATCTATCTATATGGGATCAAATTGACAACAGCAACTCAAAAGATCAGATAGGAACCTTAGAGGGCTGTGAGTTTATATTAATGAGGGAGGAACATCTCAGAAAAGGAGAGTGAGAACAGTCACACAACTCAAAGAACGTAATCAATGTCACTAAATTGTACATGTAGAAACTGTCAAATTGGTGTACGTTTTTGCTGTGTATATTCTCAACGACAGCAACAAAATAAACAAAATTTATAAAAATAATAAGAATAATAAAAAAAAAAGCCTTCAGTTAAAGAAGATGTTTGTGCATCGTGGAAGGGAACATTTTTTTCTTACCTATTCAGTGCAAATGCGTAATGAAACTTCACATGGTGATGGGAGGCCAAATCAAAGGTTGGCAGTTTTTCTAATGTCTCTACCAGCTTCACAATGGAGTCATAATCCTTTCAAACAAGAGGAAAATAATATAAAATTAAACCTTAGGAGAAAGTTCTGACAATGAAATACCTTTTGACAACCAGATATTTACTAAATCTGAGAAGGAAATTAAAAAGAAAAACTAGAATCCATGGAACACTTTGAAGAACCCAGAATGCAGAACTGTTTTTTCTTTTTTTTCTTATAAAGAGGTTGGAATGTGTGTGTGTGTGTGTGTGTGTGTGTGTGTGTGTGTGTGTGCGTGTGTGTGCGCACATGTGTGTGGGTGGGCAGTGGTGCTTCACTGGTAGAATTTTTGCCTGTCATGTGGGAGGCTGGTTCAATTCCCTGCCAATGCACAGCTACCACCCAGCTGCCAGTGAAGGCTTGTGTGTTGCTATTATGCTGAAAAGGTCTCAGTAGAGCTTCCAGACTAAGATGGACTAGGAAGAAAGGCTTGTTAATCTACTTCTGGAAATCATCCAATGAAAGCCTTATGAATCACAAAGATCCAATCCATAACCTATCATGGGATGATGCAGTAATGGACAGCCTTTCGTCCCATTGTGCATGGGGTTGCCATAAGTTGGGACTGACTGGACAGCAGCTAACAACAACAACATGTAGGTATGCGTATGTGCATGTGTGTTTGTGTGTAGTTACCACATCAGACAAAATATAGACTTACCACATCAGAAAAAACAAACAAACAAAACTTAGCATGATAATGCTACACCATCTAAGTCTTAGGAGCCCTGGTGATACAGTGGCTAAAGCAATCGACTACTAACCAAAAGGTTGGTAGTTTGAAACCACCAGTGGCTCTGTGGGAGAAAGATGTGGCAGTCTGCTTCTGTAGAGATTTACAACCTCAGAAACCCTATGGGGTCGCTATGACTTGGAATCGACTCAACAGCAGTGGGTTTGGTTTTTGGTGGGTCCAAGTCTAGGCAGTTTACTTATCTCCATGAAGTCAAATTCTTGGTATCCAGTGTTCTATCAATTACTTTCAGGGAAACAATTTCCATAATTTTCAAGGACATGGAATAACTGATTGAACTTCTATTATAGGTAATAAAACCGTTTCATTTCAACAAGAGACCTGACTTAAGCTACTCTGGCCATGGATCCTGAATGCCACAGGTTTGCATATTGTGAAGCTCTCTTGCTTACATAAAGTTTTCCATGGACCTGAGAGGTTGGGCATGGGAAAAAGAAACCATATGCCACTAAACTTCACTGAAGGAACCTAATAAGTAAATTAGGAGATTTTATTCTCCTTATTACATTTTAAAAATATTGAGACATGTCAATGAAAATGCCGTAACATGAAATGATAAAACATTTCAGTGTTTTATATTATATAATTTAAAAGTTCATAATTAAGCAACTGAATATTTCTTGCTTCTGGATAGTTATATCCAGCACTATCAATTTCAAGAAACACATTTTCAAGGAGGAAAAGATATGCCCAACAAGCTCTAAAAATTTCTGCTATTTGCCAAAACAAAGCTTTCATTACTTGACTGACAGGTATGCCTGAGGCTAACAGACTAGAACAGACTGTCCACAGTGTAGCTATGCTTGCAGCTTTTTCTTTTTATTCTTTTGGAGAAAAGAGTTAGACCTTTACCATACGAGGCTTTCACAATCAGTGATGATTATCTCATATCTTTTTCATTCATCTTAAAATCAGGGGATGGAAAGCTAAAAACTCGTTGCCATGGAGTCAATTCTGACTCATAGTGATCCTATAGGACAGAGCAGAACTGGCCCACAGGGCTTCTAAGGAGCAGCTGGTGGATTCGAACGGCTGACCTTTTGGTTAGCAGCCGGGCTCTTAACTTCCGCACCACTAGGCCTCCAGATAGAAAGCTAGGAGAGTCAATTTAAAAAAATCCCATGTAGAAACGTGAATTACTTATTAACTGACAGGAAGTTTTGAAGTTAACACTCTCTTATTCCTCCAGCATGTTACATGACAATAAGCATCTTCTCACCTGGATGTCTCTGTAAGAAAGTAAGAGATTTATCACAATATCTGCTGTCAAGACTTCGATATTGTCTATTCGCTGCCGGATTCTTGCCAATTCAGCTGCCAATTCTTTACCAGTGTACAAGTTACGAGCTTTCCTAATATCATTGAGTATAGATTCCCGGAAATACTGGCTGGGGAGAAAACACAAATTTCAAAGAATTAACACTTGCTTTTAGTTATAAACGATCTGAATAAAAACCAAGAATTTTATAAGAAAATGAATGACATTTACAGCATTAAGCTTCCAAGGAGTGCCTGGTGGACTCGAACTGCCAACCTTTTGGTTAGCGGCCGTAGCTCTTCACCACTACACCACCAGGGTTTCCTTTACAGCATTAGTGGCTTTCATTTCATTAAGATACACAGAATGAATGTCTCATATATTTGGCATTATTAAGAAATTCGGGAGTGCATATATTTCTTTTAATACCCTTTATTGTTTCAGAAAAAATTAAAGGTGGAGATACTCCATATTAATAAATTTTCCAAGGAACTGCAACTTATCCCTTAGAATGCCAAAACTTTGTTTTTCACTGTACTGTCTGCAGTAGAAATTATTCTAAATAAATTAGATGTACCTATGCTTTGGACACAATACAACCTTTACTTTGTGACTCAGCATCATCATTTTTAATATAAGTGATTGTCCTTAACTAAAACATAATAATGCCCTCGGCAATTTTTGCAGAGTTCTTGCACTTACACAAAAAGTCCCTGGATAGTTACTCTAATGATGTTTCTGTACTTGCTTTGAATATACTTTAGCTCTACCAATACTGTAAAGCAGTTAACAGTCAGTTGTTTATTTATTTATTTATTGGGCTGCTATCAGTTTGTTCTCCTGTGAGTAAAGTAAATAAAATGATGTAACATGTGAGCTATATGGCATCTATTTTACCCACTTACAAGGTACTATGCCTTTTTCCCAAGTCTTAGCTGTGTACCGGATATATAAGTACATCTGATAAAACATCCAAATACGAATAGAACAACACTTCATTATTATCCTTAGAAGCAAGGATAGTGAGACTTTGACTTGCTTACTTTGGACAAATCATGAATGGCCAGTCACTAGAAAAGGACATCATGTTTGGTAAAGAAAAGGGTCAAAGAAATTGAGAGAAACCCTCAATGAGGCGGACAGACACAACAGCCTGGACTCAAACATACCAACAATCATGAAGATGGCACAGGACCGGGCAATGTTTCGTTCCATTATACGTAAGGTCAGCATGAGTCAGAGCCGACTCAATGGCAACTAACAACAAAAAATTATTACCAAATAGCACTATTAAATTTTACCTAGAACTTGCTTGTGCCACCTTCAAAAGCTGAATAAAACGATCCACAAGAGGTAAGCAGATGGGTCCAAGAAGCAGCTCGAAGTTCGGTTGCATTAGCTCTGTCAACCCCTTCATGAAGCTGCTGTCACAGCAGTAGACCTTGTTATGTGGAGTTATCATGTAAGGAACAAACGTGTAGTTCCCAGTGCACATCTGTGGAGAGAAGAGGCACAGAAGATGGTGAGCAAGCCTGTAGACTCCACACTGATGTAATCCCATGTCTTATGTCAGTGGCTCATTTTAAATAGCATTTCTGCACGCAAAGGAAAATAGAAAAATCTCATTTCTTACTTAGGAACTATGAAAATGGAAATTTCCCCTAATTTCTTTAATTGCTCTCTTCAAATAATTAAGACTTATAGATGAAACAAAAAAAGCATGGAATAGTTTGTATCAATCAATTAAATACTTATTCACTATCTGTCTTAATTATCTCGTGCTGCTATAACAGAGATACCATAAGTAGGTAGCTTTAACAAACAGAAATTTAGTTTGTCACAGTTTAGGAGGCTAGAAGTCCTAATTCAGAGTCACAGCTCTAGGGGAGGGCTTTCTCTCTCTGCCAACTCTGGAAGAAGGTCCTCGTCTCTTCTGAGCTTCTGCTCCTGGACGATCTTTATGTGTTTGGCATTACTCTTCTCCCATCTCTTTGCTAGCTTGCATTTAATCTCTTTATAGCTCAAGAGATTGGCTCAAGATACACCTTACACTAATCCTGCCTCATTAACATAAAAGACAACCCATTCCCAAATGGGATTATAACTACAGGCATAGAGGTTAGGATTTACAACACATATTTTTAGGGGACACAATTCCATTCATAGCACCATCTTTCATGATGTATGCAGTAGGAGAAACAAAGTAGTTTAAAACACAGTCTTTGGTCTTAGGGGAACTTAATATTCAGTCATAGAGACATGGCATACACACTTGAAAATAGTAAGAGCTAACATTTATTAAGCAATTCCCACGTGACAGGCAATAATGTGGGTGACATCAGAACAAAGCTACTCCCTCCAGGCTGCTCTAGCTCAGGCAATGGATCCACTCATCTCTAATTACTCAGAGACTCAGAAGATATCCTTGGCGCTTCCATTACCTGCATCTCCCATATCCAGTCAAAGTCCTGTCTATTCTAACTGTAAAACAGAGCTCATATTTGTCCATTTTCCTCCATCTTCTCTGTCAGCACTTTAGTCCATGTCACCAACATACCTGGCCTGACTGAGCCCTTGTAACTGGCTTTTAACTGGTCTCCATGCTTCCACTTTTGCCCTCCAATTTATTCTCTACCCAGTTGTCAAAGTGATTGTTTAACAACCCACATCAGATCACCTCCTTCAGCTGCTTAAAACCCCATTACTTACTCTGGAGTAAAGACAAATCACCTCAATGTAGTGTATGAGGACCTGAATGATCCCAACCCTGCATATCTCTCTAACCTCATCCCATGCCCTCACTCATTAGGATCTAGGCATGCTGACCTTCTATCTTCTCCTAGAAGATGCCAAGTGAGGACACCCAGTGCAAATAAAAGCAAAGCTGGGAAGAGGAAAGGGGAGATTGGAGTGGGCACCCCTGAGTGAGGAAGTCTGACTAGAACTTAGGGCTCACGGAAAGGAACTGAATGCAAAGCTACAGATTTTAAATTATATATTCTGGGCCACGGGGACTGATGGAAGGATTGAAAGGAAAAAAGCACAATCAAATCTATGCATTTTGACAGTTCGCACAGATAACAGGATAGACTGAAAGACAGAGAAGCACAATTTGAGGAAATTAGGTAAGCAGCTACAAAGCATGACTGGATGGGCCAAAACTCATTGCCGTGGAGTTGATTCCAACTCATAGTGACCCTACAGGACAGGGTAGAAATGCCCCATGTGGTTTCCAAGGAGTGCCTTGTGGATTCCAACTGTCAATCTTTTGGTTAGCAGCCGTAGCTATTAACCACTAGGCCATCAGGATTTCTGACCAGGTGGGCAGCAGTGGTAATTCAGATGCATGTACCCAATGTTAAAATGAAAACCAACAGGGTGTAGTAACTGGTTATAATATTGAGAAATACAAAGAAAAAGGAGTCTAAGTAACTCTACAGTCTTAAATTGGGGCTACCTTAAAAAGAATGCTATCATTAACAGAAAGCAAGAATTCAGAAAGCAGAACCTGTTGGGTGGGTAGGCTAGAGTGTCCACTTTTAGAGAAGTTGGGATTGAAGGGAAGCAGGATGCCTAAGTGAAAATGTCCAAAAGAAAGTTGGAAATAATGTGATTGGAATGTAAAACAAATTCAAGTAAAAAACAGACCTGAGGAATTATCTGATATGGTTGAATCTAAGGGAATGGGAGAGACCTGTGAGAGAGAGGCAAGTGAGAAAGAAAAAAGCAGAGGGCTGAGAACTAGAATGTGATATGTGAAAAACCCTATTTATCATCGTTTAGGGAGCTCCTGGGTGGTACAAACAGTTAATGTGCTCAACTACTAACCGATAGGTTGGTTGTTCCAGTCCACCCAGAGGTGCCTTGAAAGATTTACTAGTGATTAACTTCTGAAAAATCAGCCACTGAAACCTCTACAGAGCATGGTTCTACTCTGACACACATTGAGTCACCATGAGTCAGAAGTGACTCAACAGCAACTAAAAAAAAAAAACAAACGGGGAGCCCAAGGAGTCCAAGTTATTGGTCTCCAGCCTTATCAGCACTATGGAGAATAATACACAACTCCTCTTACCCTTAGAACTAAACTAATAGAGCAAACATTTGTTCACTACCCACATGTGCCAAGAACTGGTCCTAAGTACACAGCGACTCATGGAGGAAGGTGCTATTATCTCCACTTTACAGGTGAGGAAACAGGTGAGGAGTAGAGAGGTCACACAGCTGGTCTGTAATGTGTTTGTGACTCCAGCCCAAGAACTCTCTCTCTCTCTCTAGACCTCATGCCATTACCTCCAGGGAGTCTCATACCCTCCTCAGTGGGCTTCCCAGGCTGGCATTGCCTGCTCTCCAACCCTGTGCTTCAGGTCACCTTCCCTTGTAACCCCGCATCAGCCAAGTTCACCACCTCACAGCAAACAGACAAGAAGTGCCAAATGTCCTTATAGGCAGACTTAATTATTTATGAACATATTATACACTGAGGCACTTGTTGTACGTCAGTTAGTGAAATAGCAACAAGACTTGACTTCCAGTTAAAAGTATGAGAAGAACCTCAATAGTCTGAGATTTGATTTTTAAATCAAGTACATTAAATTGTTACCTTCTTCAAATACTCTTTCATGGAACAATAACTGGAAGGCTAGTCAGGAAGAGGGAAAATGAGTATATTCTGTTTCTAAAATGTTACCAAGATCCTGTAGCATGTCCACCCAATTTAATCCTTTCACTCAAGCCATGGTCTAAGAAGAAAGGTTGCTTTCCAAAGCTTCTAGAGCTTAAACAGTGAGTGGGTTATAAAAGACAGATACAGAATCAAATGTTCGCGTTTTAGATAAGTGCTATAACTCAAAATTACAAACGAAAATATTCTGAATCTTCTAAGTCACAAAATTAGAATAGATGAAAAGGCAATAAACTAGAAAAACACTATTTGAGTTATAGAATATTATTCTTCTGCTGCTGGATAAAGTTGTGTATCCTCAGAAGCCTTAATACCACGTGTATCTGCACTTTATAAGACATGAAACATAACACATTATTATTGAAATACTGGGCACTGGGGAATAATGCATCTGTGTAAAACTAATTTTGGGAAAGAATGACTAGCAGATGTCTGGGTGTGGGTTAAGCAGTAACGGGGTAAAGGGAAAAAAGTTAGAGTTACACAAAAAAAAAAACAGAGAAACAACAGATTCCTGGAACAGTTTTCTTCAAACTCTATGTATGATATAAGGTCTCAGAAACCTTGTTGAAAATATTCAAATTTTCTTAAGTTCCTGGTGTCACTGGAACTTAGAGACTCATAGGAGTCCCTTCCTTATGTTCCTAAGGCAATGGATTTGTTTTTTCAATTTCCAGTTACTAACAGTTGCTATCAATGACTCATGGTAACTCCATGTGTGTCAGAGTAGAACTGTGTTACATACGGTTTTCGATGGCTGACTTTTTGGAAGTAGATCACCAGGCCTTCTTCTGAGGAGCCTCTGGGTGGACTCAAACCTACAAACTTTTGTTTAGCAGCCGAGCACCATTAACCATTTTGCACTACCCAGGGACTGCAATTATTATGTCAGAAAAGAAGGGGAGAGAGATAAGCTGCAGGAGACACATGGGTACAATTAGGCCTAAGCTGAAAAAACAGATCCCAGCACATAGTGGGGGGAAAATGTGAGGGTTGGTTGTGGTGGTGTTGTGTTTTTTAAATAGATACTAACTGCTGAGAAAAGCACTTTTCTAAAATGAAGAAAACTAATAATATGGCAGGAGCCCTGGTGGCGCAATGGTTAAGCACTCTGCTACTAACCGAAAGGTCGTTGGTTCAAACCCAGCCGCTCTGACAGAGAAAAGACCTGGTAATCTGTTCCCATAAAGATTACAGCCTAGGAAAACCCTATGGAGCAGTTCTACTCTGTCATACAAGGTCTCTACGAGTCGGAATTGACTCTACGTCATCTAACAACAACAATAATATGGGAACATTTATCTCCCAAGTTGGCCAGCATATAACTTAGAAAAGTTACTAATGCAAGCTGTTTGCATGGTACTAATGAACCCAGAGTTTGAAATAACTAAAGCAAAACTCCAAAGCAATTAAAAACAATCGCAATGTGATCAACAGCAGATACCTCAGGTGCAGCAACTACCTTTTATTAATAAGGTAGTAATTCTAAGCTATTTAAACTTGCTTCTTGAAAGAAAAAGACCACATGCCCTTAAATCTCAAAACAGTAAGGCATGGTCATAAAAATAACAAAATCGATCTCTCTGGCCCATGCTTGTTATAGAAACCCTTAGCTCAAAATCCAGTCGTATACTACCTAATTATCTTCACTAGTTTAAAAAAAATAAATAATGCTCAGTCTGTTTTCCAATTTATAAAGGCTACATAAAAGTGAACTAAGTGTGTGTGGAAAATGAATCAAGTTTCTGGGGAGAAATGCTCTCAGCATTTCAACATATTTAAATATATGCTCAAAATATTCAACTTTTTATAAGGACGCTTGGCACCCAAAACACGAGTTTTCTCAGCTCAGTGGCCACTGTGCTCATAATGTGCAATATTTGATCCTTTTATCAACCTGCTTCCTCACACATCAAAACCATTGCTGGGCATGACTGGCTCCTTCCTGTAACTCAGGTCTCAGGTAAATGCTACCAGTACCGGTTGCCATCTAGCTGATTCTGACTCATGGCAACCCCATGTTGTGTCAGAGTAGGACTGTGCTCCGCAGGGTTTTCAATGGCTGATTTTTCAGAAGTAAATTGCCAGGTCTGTCCTCTGAGGCCTCTCTGGGTGGATTCAACTCTCCAACCTTTCAATTAGCAGCCAAGCACGTCCATTAACTATTTGCACTACTCAAGGATGCCCCTGCTAAATGTTACCTCCTCTGAAAGGCCTTCCATGACTACCTGGACGTAGCACATCGCCCTACGTTAGTTTTCTCATTTGTTTATTTGTCTGTTGACCATCTCCCCAACTAGAATGTGGTACTTCTCATTTGTTGACTCATGGAACAAATACAAATACGGTTGTTTCCACTTTCAACCTCCAAATCAAACTGAATTGGGCGCCCCTAGGGGCACCAAGCCCAAAGCCTGGCATAGAGGACATGGTCAATCAACATTTGTTTAATAAAATTTGTTACCCTGAACTGAAGCATGAAGCAATAATTGCTCATTTCCTGTTGAGATGCGAAGGGTAAGTGTTTATAACAGCGACATTATTTATGCTGCTATGAGTCTCTGTCCAGGTGAAATCTCAAGCAGAAATGTTTTAATTTTGGACCCAAGGAAAAACTATCAATTGTATTTTTAATCTCATCATCTTAAATTGAATCATATGCAGATCTTCATGTAGTATATTACTCCTACTCTAAGCTGGAGATAAACGTTCTTGAAGGTTTTAAAATACTGGCTTACTTTCTAAAATGAAAAATAAAACCACTGGTATAACAAGGCTGTTTCCACTGTATATTAATATTTTTCTTCATGCAGTATTTTAAAAATTTATTTTTATTCCTTGCTTCTTACCTTCTGTTTCAATTCTGTGGGGGTGAGGGGGAAGGAATTCTGTAGAGTGATCTCAAAGGCCGACTAGATACTTGGGACCTTAAATTAATCTCTCTCTCCTTCCTCTTTCTCTCTCTCTCTCTATATATCTATACATATGCATACATACACATCTATATATAGACACATACACGTGTGTGTGTGTGTATACTGCTTTTGCATCACTTACAATTCTACAGCATTGGATACAGTATGGATTTTTTTCCCAAAACATTATTATATATAGAAAAAAACAGGTATTAGTGTTTATTATTATTAATAAGTCACACTAAAATAGAACATTTAGATAAAATAATCATATTTATATCAAAATGTCAGAAACTCTAAACAGGAATAACGAAGAATTAATAATTTGTGAAAATGAAAAAATGTCAGAGATTAGTTGATAGAAAAGGATAGATAAAAAATTTCTGAAAAGTTTAAGTAAAATACTCACGGTATTCTTCTGGCAAATGATTTCCTGAAAAAATAGAAAGAATAAAGAAAAAGTGAATACAAAACCAATCAATTAAATAATTTTTATCAAACCTCTCCACGTGGGAAAATTTTTATTAACAATTGTATTAGCAATTAGAAATTTCAGAGAGTACAGAATAAGTTCCTGCATCTGAGAAGTTTACCATTAGACAGAAAAACACAAAAGTATTGTCTGTGGTTTAAGGAAAATAGCATAAACATAAAAAATTCAAAAACTGAATAATTAAAAATCATTTCTGCCAAATATTTATGCTGCAGAATTACCTGATCAGCCATGATATTTGGGAAAAGGTTAAAATGAGTTTTCTTTCTCTGAGCACAACTTCACTCATGTCCTGGGAGGGGAATAAGCAGCCTGCTGTACTCTACACAGCTAGAAACAAAAGGTAGTGGCTGCTAATCAGAGTGTGTAAATCCACACGTAGATCGTAACGGCATCTGGCAAAAAATAGTCATTAGTATATCTTATGTAATAGTAGAATGAGATAAATACAGGGCGGTGAGGGCAATGTCTCTATCTTCTAGGTTGTGAGGAGTAAATGAGACCATGCAAAGTAATGTAGCCATTTTCTGTCTGGCACGTGGTGGGTGGGGGAGGGCAGGGGAGAACAGTTGCCTTCAAGTCAACCCCAACCCATGGCGACCCTATGTGTGTCAGAGTAGAACTTTGCTCCACAGTGTTTTCAATGACTGATTTTTAAGAAGTAGATCACCAGGACTTTCTTCTGAAGCAACTCTGGGTGAACCGGAACCTCCAATCTTTTGATTAGCAGCCGAGTACTTTAACTGTTTGCACCACCCTCTGGCACATAGAAAACTCTCAGTAAGAGATAGCCGTCATTACTGTTACTCCTAGAGGTTAAAATGAAAAGAGACCTGGGGGACACAAACTAGAAAAGCTAGTGGTATAAGGGCCTCAATGAGGTTGGGGAATCGTAATTTAGAAAAGACAAAACAGGTCATCATATCAGAAAAGATGGCATATATGTTGTCATGGAAACAAGGAATGGAAGGCATTTGTGGATTCTCAAGGGTGGGTCCATCTGGCTAAGGAGAGGGCTGGATCTGGTAAGGTAAGAAAGTAGTGATGCTAGGCCCAGCTGACCAGAGTCATCCGACTGGGACTTGACATTAACAGAAGGAACAAAGGGAAACCAGTGAGGGCTTTGGCTTAGAGAGTAATCTAAGAGTGCTGAATGTTTAATGGTAACAGAGGAGTAAACAAAACTTTATAGAGCCATCTAAAATTCTAAACAATACCCATCAAGACCTGCCAATCTTGTTGATAAAACGACATGTACACATTTGAAAAGAAACACTATCAGGTTGGGTGCACATGCATGTATGCACACAGTGAAAGTCGAAAGAGTGACACGGACAGCAGGAGCTACGGTTTCTCAGAGAAAGAAAATGTTACTATAGATTGAGGATGTCTGGGAAGACTGGCAGAGAAGGTGGAACTCAAGACGAGCATTGGATGACAGACATGACTTCCAAAGGTAAAGCCAGAAGATGAGGATCCAGGCTGGAGAACTAGGAAAAGCAAAGGCCCACTTAGGGAACAGTAAACATTATCATTGGGGGCTAAAGATGACAGGTCATTTGGGGACATATAAAAGAGAAGATTAAAGAAGTATTTAATTTGTACTAAACTCACTGAAAGAAAAAAAAGGAAGGAACTGCTATATTTATAGCTATATAACTGCTGTTTCTCATCACATCAGGGAAACTTCTCATGTAAAGTGCCTATAAATGAAAAGATAAAATCAACATAAATTCCAGGGCGTTACCCCACTACAACGTCATACGTGTCTGAAGTCTTTAGGGAGCTTTTGGTCAATACAAGTTAAAATTTTTTTTTTAATTTTAGAATTTGTATTTCTAACAAGTTCCCAAGTGATGTTAATGTTGCTGGTTAGGGACCAATTCTGAGAACCTCTAGTAGAGCAGTGGTTCTCAAAATTTATTATACATAAGAATCACCTGGGTATCCTCTTAAAATGTAGATTCTGATTCAGTGTATCTGGGGTGGAAATGCACATTCTCAGCAGGGGTTCGAAGCAGAACGAAATGGTTTGAAGCCCTGAGAGAAAGGAGCAGGCTGGGAGTTCCTGGTCAGAGAAAGGCCTTCTGGGTCTTCTCTACTGATCCCTTTTTCTGCCCCAGTGGAACTTGATAGGTCCATCCTCTTGTTGCTGTTGTTAGGTGCCCTTGAGTCAGTTCCGACTCACAGTGACCCTACGTACAACAGAACGAAACACTGTCTGGTCCTGCGCCATCCTCACAATCATTGTTATACTTAAGTCCATTGAGTTCCATCCTCTTACCTAATTTCAATGCTGCAAACCTAAACAAGGAAATATCAGATGGGCTGTTGTGAACATCCTCGGCCTCAGGAAGACGTGGGACACCCTTACTCAACAGCCTGAAGCCATTTCTTCATGTTGCTAAATAAAGCTGAGGGGCTCAGGAAGAGCAATCCAACCAAGTATCACAGCACCAGCCCAGCTTTAATGATACCAAACTAAATACGTTTGTGTTTCCAAGTTCTGCTTACATAAAAGCTCAATAAGTTTCTTTCATAAACTTGATATTCTAACAAAAAACCTGGAGAATCGTATTTTCAACAGGACGTATGAAATCCGTGGACAGACTTAGAAGCAAATGTGCTGGATGACAAGTCAAAGAATCTAGGACTGTGTGTGTCCCTAACAAGTCACTATAACTCTCTGGACTTCTCATCTGCAAAGAAAACATTTATCTATCTGTACAGTCTGGACAGTATGTCCCTAACTTATCTGCCTCCTTGTGTTGTTTGCAAAGCCCAAGTGGAATAAGTTTATGAAAGCACTTTACACACTTTAAAGCCATATACAATCAGAGATATAAGTATTTTCAAAAACAACCCCAACTACATTCTTACATTACCAGACCTAGAGACATTTTGCGCCTGTGTCGTTTATGGTCAGTGTTAAGAACATATCCTTCTCTTGAATATGAGCAACTATCAATTAGAGCACCCTGCACCAAAAATCAGGTCAAATTATACCAAGGCTGGAAAGTAGTCGTAAAAGAAATTTCAGTCTCTTCTCCTTCCCTATTAATTTTGTGTCATATTTAAATAAACGTATCTTGGTGGGAGGACTCTGCTATAAGTAGATTGCTGTTGTTGCTGGGTGTCATCGAGTCAATTTCAACTCATAGTGACCCCATGTGACAAAACAGAATTGCCCCACCAGGTTTTCTTGGCTGTAATCTTTATGGAAGCAGATTGCCAGGTCTTTCTCCCACAGAGCTGCCAGATGGGTTCGCACTGCCAGCCTTTCTCTTATCAGCTGAGCACTTAACCGCTGCACTACAGATAACATGTCTTTAAATTGGGCTAGGATGCTGCTGAGTGACATTTTATACATACAGCATTTGACACAGCTTCTTAACACAAACTTCTTCTTATAATGTGCTACCGTTTATTATAATTAACCTCCTCTTCTTTGTCACCAGCTGTTCCTTTTCTGCAATGCCTAATTGGACTCTATTACTCAACTGCAGATATTTCTTTTTTGAAAACTGTCTTGTGAAAAGTTACAGGTATAATAAACTTCTGTATAGCAAATTACATTTTACCCATAAATTTCAATAATACTTTCAAGGATGCATTCTAAAAGGCCCCAAATAGGATGATGGATTAGAATGCCACAAAGATCAACTTTCACAGAAACAGATATTTATTTCATAATGAATAAAAAAAAAAACAGAATTCAGCAAGCCTTGTCCCATTGGGGTGGGAGTCAGGAGGCTTTTGGACTCACCAATCTTGTGTGCAGAGGTATTCACTCTTGCTCCTTAAGGTATTCAAGCTATGGGCCTATGATAATAGTCTCTACTAATTAAGAAAATATGATGAAATCTTCCATTCATTGTGTAGCATAAATTTCCCTCTCCCCAGAGCCTTGGTGGTGCAGTGGTTAAGAGCTACAGCTGCTAACCAAAAAGTCAGCAGTTTCAATCTACCAGCTGCTCTCTGGAAACCCTATGGGGCAGTTCTACTCTGTCCTGTGGGTTGCTATGAGTCAGAATTGACTTGATGGCAATGGGTTTGGTTTTTGGTTTTGACAAAATAGTAGTAAGAGACTAGAGATGGGAGGGTGTTAATGGAAGAATTAGGAAGGAAACAAGGGAATAATTTATGCAGTGCACAAATCACCCCCGAGAAGACGTAATATTGCTAACTGACATAAAAAATGGATTCTCCAGTCTTGAGCCCTTTCTAAAGCTTCAGGGACTCTACAACTGAGAAATCAACTCCTGTGAAAGAAACATTCATCCAGTTTGTAAATTCAATATTTTCAGAGAAAATCTTCATAAAGCAGTGCTTACACATATTCCTTATTGCTCCTCCCCAATATTACCTCTTTCTTTCCCCAATTTGAGATAGAACGTTTATAGCTCAGATGAAAGTTAGGTCATTTCTGAAATAAGTAAAATAAAGGAACAAGATTATTTCCTCTCTCAACAGAAAGAAAAATGGTTCCATGAAGTAATAATAAAAACTGTGTATGATGGCAATATTGAACCAGGGAGATCACAGTGTGCCTCGATTTATGAATCAACAGTTGGTCATAAAGTAAGCAAGAGATTTGTGGGAATGTTCAGAGGCAGCACTGTTAAGAGGGGGCAGGGCCAGTGTTTCTGGTTCACAAATTGTTAGACCACTTTATAGGATTATATTTGCAAAGGATTCTTTTCCCTAACTTACTGAATGCATACTTTGTACCACTGCTTAAGTTATGTGCTATCTGAAGTGCAGGAAAGAATCCAGTAAAAATTCATTGTTAAACTAAAAGAATCATAAACCTTTGGAAAAACAGAAATTTTAATTTCATGCATAACTAAAGCTAAAACTAAATTAATCTTAGTTATTTACCTTGGTAAAGGAGGTAAAACATTAAGGAAGAGTGGTGTAAGTGCAAAAAAAGACAAGATTTTATGGGTTAACGAGCATTCTGGAATCTGAGTAGATTCACCAAACATAGTAAGAATTCAATTTGATTTTGAGATATTTGTAACAAAAATTACCTTGATGTCCTTACCAACTTACTGGAAGCTGGTATAATCTACAAAATTTATAACACGGACATTACCGCTCTTTTCAAAAGTATAACCATTTGCTTCCAATGGATATGAGTGAATACCAAAGGAAAAGACTTCATGTCCCATTTCATACACATAAGCTATAATGGAGACTGGTTCTCTCTGTACCTGTGGATAAAAGATTATGGCCCTAGGTACCATGGAACTGTTTAAATGAGCAAGTATGGTACGTTACTGCTATGTTGCTGTTGTTAGCTGCCGTTCAGTAGGCCTCAAACTCATGGCAACCCCATGCACAACAGTATCAGACCGTTGTGATTCATAGTTTTCATGGGCTGATTTCCAGAAGTAGATTGCCAGACTTGTCTTTCTAGTCTGTCTTACTCTTAAAGCTCCACTGAAACCTGTTCAGCATCATAGCAACATGCAAGACTCCACTGACAGACGAATGATGCCTGCACTTCAGGCACATTGGCTGGGAAGTGAACCCAGGTCTCCCACACAGAAGGTGGGAAACCTACCACTAAACCATCACTGTCCCCATGACTCGAAGTACGTAGAACAATGTTTATTTCCTGCACTGAATCCTGACTGATACCATATTTGTCACCAGAAGTGGGGTAGAAAATGATGCTGCATGCCGACAGACCATATCCAGGATAGATTTTAATTGTAACTCTATTTAACTGTATTTTTAATTAAATGTAAGATTAGAGTCTGGATAATCAAAAAGACTGGGTTTTTAAATAAAAACTAATTTTTTATTTTAGAATAAATGAGCTGATCAGCTATTTTAAAAGGTATTATTTGACAATGTACATAATAATAGATCACAGAAGACGTTCCACATGTTGCCAAGTTTGATAAACTGATTCCCACAGTGTGCATTTGTTAAGACTCCTTTAAGACTTTAATGCCCTTGAAAGGGAAGGAGTCCTACTTCATACACAGACACTAAAGTTAAATAGGAGTCCCTGAGTGGCAAACAGTTAAGCACTCAACTGCTAACCAGAAGGTTGGTGGTTTGAACCCACCCAGAGGTGCCTTGGAAGAAAGGCCTGGTGATCTGCTTCTGAAAGGTCTCAGCCTTGAAGATCCTATGGAGTGGCTCATGCACACATAAGGCCACCATGAACTGGAATCGACCTGCCAGCAATGGGTTAAGGTTAAATTATGGCATGTTGCATGTATATAGCTTTACGTTTTTGAAAATGCATTCACATAGATTTTCTCATTTGACCCTCACAAACCTGAATGGAAAGAGCATGGGCCTTATCATTTTCACTTGGTGTGTGAAGAACCAGAAAATTAGGTGGCTTACTCAATGATCCATGATCAGGAATGGCAGAGACTCAAACCCAGTTCTCCTGATGACCACTGTAGTCCTATTCCACTCATTGTGCAGTCAATATTTTCATTAAAATTTTTATCCAAAATGTCAATACAGTCTTTCCAATTTGAATTTTTCAAAATGAAAAGGAATGTGAACATTTAAGCCTAGTCCCTCCCTACTAATAAAAACCTAGACAAGGCGTTCTCACTTACATAGTGTTAAGTGGACATGAGTAATTAATTGAGCTAATGTTAACAGGAGCTGGGCAGAAAAATATTTCTGCTAAAAATAAGCAGAGAAGCTCAATTCATTTACTAGGCTTACAGATTCATTCCTCTCACACTTACAGTGCTGAAAATTGCTTATGATCTTTTAAGCATCAATCTAGTATTGGTGTTAAAATGCTGGTCTGTGCACCTAAGATTTCATGCCAGTCAGATCCCAACCTAGAAAATAATAGATGTATCCAGGCAGAGAAAGGGTTTCAGACATCACATACATACGTACCATATATGAAGAAGCAAGCATATAGACAGACTGTCATACAGAAGAGTCGATTAAAGAAAATCGTATCTGTGAAGTGCCTTTTCAAGCAATGTTAAAGAGAAAAAATGCAATTAAATTTCTTGAACAAGGAATAATCTAGCATAACCACTACGTTTCAGCACAAGCTGAGTCACCACAAACTGATGTGCATATCACTCTCAAGAGAAACACTCATTCTGTAATGGATAAAATGGGAATAAAGCCTCCTTGAGTGCAGAACGAAAGATGAAATGCATCCCAGGCTTTCTAACCACAACTAGAACATTAGGAGAAAGAAATTAAAAACACTTTGGGATTCAAGTGCCCAAAATGTCTGTAATTTATCCTGATGGATACAAAAGAATATAGCTGTCTCTTCCCTTTAAAAAAAGGTTAATTATGAAATATTCCAGGCGTATAAAAATTAGCAAACACTCATATACCTATGACCTAGCTTTAGAAATAAAATATTACAGATATAGTTGAAGACTCCATCAACCCTCCCAATTCTTCCCCTCCCAATTCTGTTCTACTCCCATCTCCCTAATAGGTAACCATTCTGAATTTGTTGTTTATGGTTCTCATGTGCACTTCTATTCTTTTATAACACAGAGGTGGATAAATCATTGTCTTATATATGATTACATTCTATAATAGATGGTATCATACTGTACACGCGCTTATTTGTTTTTTCCCTCAACATGTTTTTGATACATATTCATATGGATGTATTCATATTGAAGGCTCATGTTAATTCATTTTGAGTGCTCTATAATATTCTATTAAATGACCATATCCTAAGATATTTATTCACTCTTGCTATAGGGTCACTGGAAACCCTGGTGGTGTAGTGGTTAAGAGCTAAGGCTGCTAACCAAAAGGTTGGCAGTTCAAATCCACCAGGTGCTTCTTGGAAACTCTTTGGGGCAGTTCTACTCTGTCCTATAGGGTCGCTATGAATCAGAGTTGACTCAAGGGCAGTGGGTTTTTGGGTTTTTATAGGCTCACTATGAGTCGGAATCAACTCGACGGCAATGGGTTTTTTGTTTTTGTTTTTTTTGGTTTTTAATGGATATTTACCATTTTCTTTGGGGGAAAGGTATTTCAAAAAACCTTAAGGTAAACATTCTTGGTTACAATTCCTTATGCACGTGAGGGACTTTTTCTTACAGTACACAGGGATGGTATTCCTGAGTCCTGGTGAAACACTCAGTGCTGCAGTGGTTAAGTGCTCAGCTGCTAACTGAAAGCTTGGCAGTTCGAATCCACCAGCCCTTCCACAGGAGAAAGATGTGGCAGTCTGCTTCCATAAAGACTGCAGCCTTGGAAATGCTATGGGGCAGTTCTACTCTGTCCTATATAGGGTCACTATGAGTTGAAATTAACTAGACAGCAATGGGGGGATGTGATGAAGCACTCATTTGATATTGTTAGATATTGCCAAGCTGCTCTTCAAAAGGTAGTATCACATAAACCAGAGACTTCATCAGCCTCAGACCAGAAGAACTAGATGGTGCTCGGCTACCACCAATGAACGTCCTGACAGGGAACACAACAGAGGGTCCCTGATGGAGCAGTAGAAGGATGGGGTGCAGAACTCAAATTCTAGTAAGAAGACCAGACTTAACGGTCTGACTGAGACTGGAGGCGTCCTGGAAAGCACGGCCCCTGGACTCTCTATCAGCCCAGAACTAAAACAGTTTCCGAGGCCAACTCTTCAGGCAGGGATTGGACTGGACTGTGGGACAGAAAGTGATATTCGTGAAGAGTGTGCCTCTTAGTCAAGTATATACAAGACACCAAAGGGGCAGCTTCTGTCCAGAGGTGAGATGGGAAGGCAGAGAGAGTTAGGAGCTGGTTGAATGGTCATGGGGAATAAGAGGCGGAAAGGAGGAGTGCGCTGTCATAGAATCGGGTGAGCAATTAGGGTCTCATAACAATGTATTTAAAAAAAATTTTGTATAGGAGACTAACTTGTAATTACATTTAACATTTAATTACAACAATTAAAAAAACAAACAAACAGGTAGTATCAATATGTACTCCCACTAGCAGTATATAAGTTTCCCAGTCTCGACAGCCTTGCTGTAGGTTATTATCAGGGCTTTTAATTGTTGACTATCTCTTGGTGTGTAGCGGTATTTCATTGTTTTGTTTTGCTTTGTTTTCATGAGGAAGAGAGGGAGCCAAAGTTGGTGGGAGAGGATCACAAGAATTGGAATTGAAAGCTGTTGTTATCAAGGAATTTCTGGTGAGGTGACAGAAGAAATGGTTCATTAAGACCTCACTCTACACAGCAGCCATTCATTTCTCCCAAGCCCTTCAGAGGTGTTACATGGATATCTACACCACAGCTCATTGGCCCATACTGTCTGACTTTCTCTTCTCATTTACTGAGACACCCCAAGCAGAGGCCTGATTATTTCCATAATGCGTCAAATGAATCAGAAAAGGACTGTTACTAGCATTTTACAGTTTTCAAGCAAAGGTAAATCCCAGCATAGAATCTCTCTCAACAGACATTTATAAGGACATGAGATGTTCTCATGACATTTATTTGAAGAAAACTGGATTGTTACAAGGTTTAAAAAAAATAATCTCTATCAACTTCCTTCTCTTGAAGTGCAATGATCATCTTTTTTTGAAAAAAATTATTTCATTCTTACTAGAATAAGGTAGAACTTATGATTTAAACAATGAATATAAATCTTATTGCAAGTGTACGATTTGATTAGATTCTAAAAATCTTTCCTAAAAGAAAGACAGATTTTTAAAAGTACTTTTATAGTTCTATCAATTATTCTTCAAGGAGTATAAACTTAAAATATATATTTATATATTTTTCTATGCTTTCTTCCTGAAAATATCCTGTCAAAAAGAAATTGCTTCTCTTCAACAAAGAACAGTAGATGAAAATAAAACTGATGCAGCTGTACGTTTTAGACTTCCAAGGAATTAACCTAAGTAAAGCTGGATACATGACAAGAATAACATTCGAATCCTGTCCTTGCCCCTGTAAAAACAATGAGATGCTTCTTTTTTATTTGATTTGACAAATCCTTACAAGATACGTTATTTATAAATAGCTTTGGTTCCACTTTATTTCACTGCAGTTTTCCTTTCTGTTGGTAGACGGTAGGAATAACAGAAGTTATCAACTAACTGCAAGAGAAATAAAACACACACAGATTTTTCTCAGTAGCAGAGGGTCTGAGGGACTTCTGGGACTCAGATAAAATTGTTAGACTGAAAAAAACACTTTCTACTTCGGATATCTCTGCCCTCTGCAGTCAGTCACCATGGCCTGTTTGTCTAGAAACTAGCTAAATAAAGAAATGGCAAAGTCTAAGTAAATGAAGCAGTCTCTGGGTAGTGCAAACAGTTAACGCGCCAAAAGGTGGGAGGTTCAATCTACCCAGAGGTGCCTCGGAAGAAAGGCCTGGTGATCTACCTCAGAAAAATCAACCATTGAAAACCCTGTGGAGCACAGTTCTACTCTGACATACATGGGGTTACCATGAATTGGCAGCAACTGGTATAAGTAAATGGAAGGAGAAGAGAAAAGAAAGAAAGGATATATGTTGCATGGAACAATTCAAGAGGTATAGTTGATGGGTTTTTCTAAAGGAACACACTAGGCAGGAATGTCTGATATACCTCTAACTAGAAGTAATGGGCAGCAAAGCTTAGTGGTTAAGGGGGACAGGCTTTGGAGTCAGGCAGATCTGAACCCAAATTTTACTAGTTATATCACCTTGAGCAAATGACTGAAATTTGCTTGAGCCTCTGTTTGCTATTCTATAAAATGGTGACAGAATACGTACCTTATAGGGCTGTTTTAAGAATTAAATGTAACAGTGTATGCGAGTAAAGCACACAGTACCTAGCAAGTAGTAAGTGTTCAACGACAAGCTGCTATTATTTTTAAGATAAATGAGTACGTTTTAGGTATTACTTGTCATTTTAAACAACTACTTTACTCAAGTACCAATAACACTCCTATACAAAGACCGGCCGAAAACAATTAAACAGATCAGTTTCTTTGTTCCATACAAATTTCTAATAAGGAAAGAATGACCATAAAATTAAACTGTCAGATACCAGTAGGGCAAGAGCAAAAATAGTGTAGAGTGAAAAACCTCCAACATAACACTGACTTTTTAAAATAAATTTAATCCAAAGAAAAATGAAGAAGGCAAAGAATAAATAAAATAATCTCACTCCTTTAGCAACTACTAACATATGCCGTAAATAGCAGCAAATCAAAATGTTTAATTAGAACTACACTGTTACAGAAGTGCTGAGGCAGGAAGCATTGAGTATCAGTTTATGGTGATGGAAAATCTGGCAATGACAATGAATAAGGAAGACCGAAGAAGAATCATTGCCTTTGAATTATAGCATTGGTGAAGAATATTGACTATATCATGAACTGCCAGAAGAACAAATAAGTCTGAGTGCTCCTTAGAAGCAAGGATGCAAGACTTTGTCTCATGTACTTTGGACATGTTATCAGGAGGGACCAGTCCCTGGAGAAGGACATCATGCGTAAAGTAAAGGGTCAGCAGAAAAGAGGAAGACCCTCAACGAGATGGACTGACACAGTGGCTGCAACAATGGGCTCAAGCATAATAACGATTGTGAGGATGGTGCAGGACCAGCTAGTGTTCCATTCTGTTGTACGTAGGGTTGCTATGAGTTGGAATCAACTCGACAGTATCTGACAACAACAAATGATGGTGGTTGCACAACATGATTAATGTCATTGGTGTCACTGAATTATACACGTAAAATATGTTGAATTGGCAAGTGTCATTATACATATTTTTTACCACAATAAAAAAATACACTGTCACAAAGCTTTAAGATGTATTAATTAAAGGAAGAAATCCGGGGGGAAATTAAGAAGACGTTTCTTAAAGGGTTACTCCAGTTAAAAACAGACTTAGGCAGAGTAGGCAAATCTCCTACAACTATTTCAGAGCATTCTGAAAAGGGATAGGCCTATCAAACCCCAGCACAATGTCTGGCATGCAATAAACGTATTTGCTAAATGAAATTCTGCAGGTTTTGCAGAGAAAGCTACATGTGCTTTAGATACGCAGACAAAAGCAAAATCTACTAAAAACTGTTTTACCTGGGTTTTGGGTTAGAAATCTTCATATACCAATTAGAAATAAGGCTCCGGATTCTAGGGCTCCATGTTCCAAGGTCGGCTTTGATTTGGGAACTTCAAGTTGCAGATGAAAAAAAGCCACATGAAGCTAGCCTGAAGTTTCACAAAAGGAATTGGATGGTATCAGGCTCAGCATGAGTTCACTGAACTCATGCCTTTCTGAGAATCACACAGGGTAAAATCACTTGGCTTGGCAAAAGCCTTTTGGGCAACCTTCTTAAGTGGAGGAAATACCTTCATATCAGTAAGTTCCTATTAATGGAGATAATGAAATTGGGACAGGCTGAATTTTGTAGACAAGTTCAGCAAGTTTTATTGCCCTCCTCCCATCATAACTGAACCTTGAAAACATGCTGAATGAAATAAGTCAATCACAAAGGGACAGACAGTATGTGATCTCAATAATACGAAGTATGTAGAATTGTAAATGTATATAGATCAGAGTTTAACAGTGGTTATCAGGGGCAGGAGGGAAGGAGACAGGGGAGAATTATTGTTCAGAAAGCATTGTGTTTTTGTTTAGGGGGATGAAAAATTTGGCAAAGGACATTGGTGATGGTTGTACAACATGATCGGTGTAATTAAGCTCACTGAATTGTATACGTGAAAAATGTTGAATTGGCTAATGTGGTGTTATCTATATATTTTTTTGGTGTTGTTGTTAGGTACCATTGAATCGATTTTCAACTCATAGTGGCCCCATGTGACAGAGAAGAACTGCCCCATA
Source organism: Dugong dugon (assembly GCA_030035585.1). Taxonomy (NCBI): domain Eukaryota; kingdom Metazoa; phylum Chordata; class Mammalia; order Sirenia; family Dugongidae; genus Dugong; species Dugong dugon. The sequence goes on from CM057464.1 coordinate 159,423,015, forward strand.
GGGTTTTCTAGGCTGAAATCTTTACAGGAACAGATTGCCAGGCCTTTATCTCTCAGAGGTGCTGGATAGGTTCAAATGACCAACCTTTTGGTTAGGAGCCACGCATTTAACTCTTGTGCCACCAGGCTCCTTATCTTAACAATAAAAAAATTTAATAATAATAAAAAAGACACAGTTAAAGAGGATGCCAATTTTCCGGTGAGAGTTGCTACTCAGAGAGAGAAGACTTTCAGTAGGATGTGTATTTCTAGTTGAGACAGGTGTGCCCAGTGAAATCCGCTGTGGTGACACGGGATGAGGCCTAACCATGCCTGATGCAATCTCCTTTTCCTTGTCCACTGTGCCTAGTGATGACTTCCTATTAACACAGCCTCCTCAGCTGCAACTCCTCAACTGAACCGGAACTCAGAATTCAACTCTAAGTGCTTACCTACCTGTGGATCATCAAATCTCTACATTGAATGTTAGATAAACCTCACAGCTTAGCTAGTAATTGTTGCACAATTATCAGACTGACAAAAACAGCCCTTTACAAACAAAAGCTACATAAAATTTTTTGGATGGCAGCCAAGTATCCCTGAAATGTAGCACCAACTTAAACATTGAGGAAACAAGTGAGGTACCTTCAGTGACTGCAGAGAGTCTGAGTTAGTATCACAGTAGAGGATGATGTTGTTGGCCATGCTGAAACTTTCTCTCACCCCAAGGTGGTAAAACAAGGATGGCTGCCGGAAGGCATCACTCATCTCCACCACAGCGATATCTGCAAACAGAAAACAAAGGTCCCCAAAAGAGGACACCTAAATCATACCCAGTAAGCACATTTTGGTTTCAACAAGTTAGTGCTCAAAGAGGAAATGAGGAAATGATAGGGATTCTCCCTCTTCATTTATCACTGAATTTTGAATCTGCAGTTCTACCCGGAAGTGATTTTATGTATATGCAGCAAGGCTGCATTTTTTAAACAAGAAAGAGATTTATAATTACTGGAAACTAAGGAGAGTCTGCAATGGTGGGAAGCAGGGGCTAATGCTCTTTGCTGTTCCACCATTAAAAAAGGTTAACTAGTTTCAGTTTTAAAAAAATTGAAAAGCGGATCAGTGGAAAACAACAATAAGTAATAAATATAAAATGAAATTTTCAAAAATGGTTAAGTTTATAGATTAATTCCAAGCTGGATTTTAGAATTAATTAATTAATTAACTAATATCTAGCCAGTCCCTAAGGAGTGCTAGTAGCACAACGTTTAAGTGCTAGGCTGCTAAGCAAAAGGTTGGTGGTTGAAACCCACCCAGAGGCTCCACGGGAGAAAGATCTGGCAATCTGCTCCCATAAAGATTACAGCCTAGAAAACCCTATGGGGCAATTCCACTCTGTCACAGGGTGTTACTATGAGTCGAAATTGACTCAATGGCACCTAACAACAATAATAGCAAGTCCCTGGAAAGCATAATTAAGAAGGAAGGAGAGCAAAGGTATAGAAAATTATGACTATAGAAAGAAATATAACCACAGATACACATTCTTCAAAAGCTCAAAGATAACCAATACCAAGGTAGTATAAACCTAATATAAAAATTTGACAACAATTTCACAAAATGAAATTGAAATTAGTTTCAAACTCATTTACGGATACGGACAAATATATGAAAAAAAAGCACTAAGCATTATATCCCGAGTTTAAAACTTACTTGGGGAATGCAACAATGGATTGATGGAAAAAAATTATCAGTATTTCTAGAGATGGTATGACACAGTGGCAGCAACAATAGGTTCAAGCGTCTGTCAGTTTGTTGTACTGTGGGGGCTTGCGTGTTGCTGTGATGCTGGAAGCTATGCCACTGGTATTCAAATACCAGCAGGATCAGCCATGGCGGACAGGTTTCAGCTGAGCTTCCAGACTAAAACAGACTAGGGAGAAGGATCTGGCAGTCTACTTCTGAAAAGAATTATCAGTGAAAACCTGCCAGAATGCTCCTTAGAAGCAAGGGATAGCAAGACCACATCTCACATACTTTGGACATGTTAGCCGGAGGGATCAGTCCCTGGAAAAGGACATCATGCTTGGTAAAGCAGAGGATCAGCGAAAAAGAGGAAGACCCTCAACAAGATGGACTGACACAGTGGTTACAACAATGGGCTCAAGCATAATAACGATTGTGAGGATGGCGCGGGACTGTGCAGTATTTCATTCTGTCATACATAGGGTCATCATGAGTGGGAACCAACTCGACAGCACCTAACAACAACAGAGTTGCCCCAAACACATCAAATAAAATTTAAAATCCATTTCTAATTAAAAATAATTGCAAACTAAAAATATAAGGGTACTTTCTTAATATAAAGAATAATACATATTTCCTGACAACTGCCAATTTTGTCCTTATAGTTATTCTCACAAAAATCAGGAACAAGATAAGGCTGCCAACTCTTCCCACTACAGACTGGCTTTCTGAAAATCCCAGCCGATGCTATTTTGGTATTAAAATTTTTTTAAGAGGTATAATTTTATAAAATAAAATATACAATGATCATTACTTGCAGATATTATTCTTCTCAGCCAAAAAAGCTAAACAGGATAAGCTGAATAATTGTTAGAAATACTGTGTTAGTCATCTCATGCTGCTATAACAGAAATACCACAAGTGGATGGTTTTAATGAAGAGAAGTTTATCTCCTCACAGTTAAAGTAGGCTAAAAGTCCAAATTCAGGGTGTTAGCTCCAGGGGAAGGCTTTCTCTCTCGGCCTTCTCATCAGTGTTCCCCCAGACTAGGAGCTTCTTGGTGCAGGGACCCTGGTCCAAAGGACGAGCTCTGCTCCCGGCACTGCTTTCTTGATGGTATGATGTACCCCTGTCTCTCTGCTCACTTCTGTCTTTTATATCTCAAGAGATTGCCTCAGGACACAATCCAGTCTTGTAGATCAGGTCCTGCCTTACTAACACAACTGCCACCCATCCTCCCTCATTAACATCATAGAGGCAGGTTTACAACATATAGGAAAATCACACCATACCAGGAATCATGGCCTAGCCAAATTGATACACACATTTTTGGGAGGACATAATTCAAACCATGACAAATACTAATAAAATTTATTAAGGTGTCAAAATGAAAAATTATTATGAAAACCAAGAGCTTCCTTTATAATTACAATATGCATTTGGAAAACATAGTAGTAAAAAAGATCCCACTCACAATTACATGAAAATTTTAACCTTCTAACAAATTGAGCAGAGGATACAAATTTGTTAAAAATATGTGACAGATGAAAGGTTAATATCTTTCTAAATCATCTCTTATTGGTCAGTTTAGAATAAACAGCCAACCACAAAAACATTTCAATAGAAAATTAGGCTATCGACATAAGGAAGCAAATTCACAGTAGTATAAATAAAATGCTAAATAAACATATAAAAAATATTCTGCACCTCACAACTAATAAATGCACATTAAGCCAACTTTAAGTACCCATTTTTTTTCCTAACAAGTGGCCAAAGATTTAAAAATACCCAATGAAGAGCCAAACAAATGCCAAAACCACAACAAGATACCATTTTACTCCCACTATTGTTGTTAGGTGTCATCAAGTCGCTTCTGACTCATAGAGACCCTATGCGCAAGAGAACAAAACACTGCCAGGTCCTGCACCATCCTCATGATCTTTGTTATGCTTGAGCCCACTGTTGCAGCCACTGTGTCCATCCATCTGGGTGAGGATCTTCCTCTTTTTCACTGACCATCTACCAACTGTCATGGATTGAATTGTGTCCCCTAAAAATATGTATACCAATTTGGCTAGGCCATGATTCCCAGTACTGTGTGACCGTCCACCATTTTGTCATCTGATATGATTTTCCTATGTGTTATAAATCCTAATCTCTGCCTGTGGTTAATGAGGCAAGATTAGATTATGTTAAAGAGGATTAGGGTGGGATGTAACACCCTTGTTCAGGTCACGTTCCTGATCCGATGTAAGTTTCTCTGGGGTGTGGCATGCACCACCTTTTCTCTCTCAAGAGATAGAAGGAAAGGGAAGCGAGCAGAGTTGGAGGAACTCCTACCACCAAGAAAGCAATGCCAGGAGCAGAGCATGTCCTTTGGACTCAGGGTTCCTGCACAGAGAAGCTCCTAGTCCAGGGGAAGACTGATGAGAAGGACGTTCCTCCAGAGCTGACAGAGAAAGAAAGCCCTCCCCTGGAGCTGATGCCCTGAATTTGGACTTCTAGCCTACTAGACTGTCAGAGAATTAACTTCTCTTTGTTAAAGCCATCCATTTGCAGTACCTCTGTTATAGCAGCACTGAATGACTAAGACACCAAGCATGATGCCCTTCTTCAGGGACTGATCCCTTCTGATAACATGTCCAAAGTACGTGAGACGAAGTCTCACCATCCTTGCTTCTAAGGAACATTCTGGTTGTACTTCTTCCAAGACAGATTTGTTCGTTCTTTTGGACTGTCAAAAGAACAAACAAATCACTGCCAGCAGGATGGCTAAAATTAAAAACAAACAAAAAAAACCCCAGAAAATAACAAATGTTAGCAAGGATGTGGGGAAATTGGAACCCTTATCCATTGCTGATGGGAATGCAAAACGGCACAGCTGTTGCGGAAAATAGTGTGGCAGTTCCTAAAAAAACTAAAACTAGAACTACCATATGACCCAGTAACTTCACTACTAGGTACATACCCAAAAGACTTGAAAGCAGACACTCAAACCGTACTTATATAGTGATGTTCACTGCAGCATTCACAATAGCCAAAAGGTGGAAACAACTTAAATGACCATCAGCATACGAATGGATAAACAAAATGTGGTACACACATACAATGGAATACTACTTAGCCAGTAAGAGAAAAGAATTCTTGATCCATGCTACAATATGGATGGAGCTTGAGGACATTATACTGCATGAAATAAGTCATTCACAAAAGGACAAATACTGTTATCATCTCACTTATATAAAAAGACAAAAACAGGCAAATGTACACAGACCAAAGTTTATTAGTGGTTACCAGGAGCAGGAGGGAGGGTTACTGCTTATGGAGTACTGAATTTCGGTTTACAGTGATGGAAAACTTGTGTTAAGGGTAGGGCTGCACAGCTGATTACTGTAATACAACTGTTGTCAATAAGTTGTACATCTGGAAACAGTTGAATTGGCAAAAGTTGTATGATAGATTATTTACAACAATGACCAAAAAAAAAAAAAAAAGAGGATCTGCTGAGGCTGCTTATGTACAACCAAACACCTCATGGGATTTGATTCCTTGGTTTGGAGGTTTAGGGTCATGGTTTCATGGGACATCCCAGTTAACTGGGCTAATATCATGTTTAGTGCTTCTGTTCTACATTGTACTTCATTGTGTAGTGCCTGGGGTCTTAAAAGCTTGCAAGCAGCCCTCCAAGGCACAATTGGTCTGTATTTACCTGGAGACTCTGGAGCAACAGAAGAAGGAAAGTCAAGAATAGGAGGAGGAAACGGAATATGTGGCTAATTGCCTCCATGAACAACTGCCTCCTTTGCCATGAGACCAGAAGAACGGGATGGTGCCTGGCTACTGTTACCAAACATTTTGATCAAAATTCTGTCGAAGAATCCTGTTCAAAGAGGGGGAAATGCAGAACAGAATTTCAAATTCTCATGGACTCCAGTCTTTACGGAGCCACGGAAGCTGGCTGAACCTCCGAGACTATTGCTCTAAGATAATTTTTGTTTTTATTTTTTTCATTTTTCCAATACAAAAATTTATATGTACATTGTTGTGTGACCCTAATTGCTCTCCCCATACTGTGACAGCACAGTCCTCCTTTCCACCCCTGATTCCCCACGTCCATTCAACCAGCTCCTAACCCTCTGCATTCCCATCTCACCTCTGGACAGAAACTGTCCATTTAGTCTCTTGTATCTACTTGAGCTAAGAGGCACACTCTTCATGAATATCACTTTATGTCCCACAGTCCAGTCCAACCCCTGTCTGAAGAGTTGGTCTCGGAAATTGTTTTAGTTCTGGGCTGATAGAGAATCCAGGAGCCATGCTTTCCGGGGTTCTTCCAGTCTCAGTCAGACCATTAAGTCTGAATTTGAGTTCTGCACCCTACCTTTCTCCTGCTCCATCAGGGACTCTCTGTTGTGTTTCCTGTCAGGGCAGTCATTGGTGGTAGCCGGGCACCATCTAGTTCTTCTGGTCTCAGGCTGATGAAGTCTCCGGTTTATGTGGCCCTTTCTGTTTCTTGGACTAATACTTTCCTTATGTCCTTGGTGTTCTTCATTCTCCTTTACTCCAGGTGGTTGGGACCAATTGATGCATCTTAGATGGCCGCTTGCAAGCTTTTAAGACCCCAGACGTCACTCACCAAAGTAGGATGCAGAACATTTTAATCTTTAAACTTTAAACCAAAAATATTCCCTGAAGCCTTGTTAAAACTAAGTTTAGCTTAACTAGTAAAGACTGTCTGCCTTGAGCACTATGCTCTTCTAAGATCTATCTACATGGGATCAAATGGACAACAGCAACTCAAAAGATTAGACAGAAACCTTAGAAGGAAGTAAATTTATGCTAATGGGGGAGGAACAACTCAGAAAAGGAGGGTGAGAATGGTTGCACAACTAGAAGAATGTAATCAATGTTACTGAAACGTATACATAGAAACTTGAATTGGTGTGTGTTTTTGCTGTGTATATTCTCAACAGCAACAAAAAATAAAATAACTATTTTTTAAAATAATAAAATAAAATTGACTGGGGAATAAAAGTCAAAGAAATGCTCTCACATGCTGTGGGGAAGTGCAAACTTCCTAGGACATTTAAGTTCTTAAAATTATGCACACTCTGACCCAATAATTCCATTTTTTATAAGAACCTCAGAAAATTCTTATAAATATGGACAGATTTATCCATACGTCCACTGAAATATTATTTTTTGCAATTAAAAAAATGGAAAATACCTACATACCCATCAATAAGAAGATGGGGAGATATCTCTAGACATAGATATAGAGATAGAGGTAGAGATATGTAAAGTCAAATAATCGCATATTATATAATCACTAAAAACTGTATCTGCAGAAAAATATCTAGCCTAGGAGGTGAATTCAAGATATATTCAGTTTAAAAAGGTTAAAATATAAAATATACATTATATGTGCGTGAATAAAAAATTTCTGAAAAGTTGTACACCAAAATGTAAACTGTAGCTATAGCTGGGTTGTGAGATTTTGGGTGATATTTTTTTTCTTTTTTGTGCCTTCTTTATTTTCCACAATTTCTATTATGAGCACTGATTACTTTCACAATTTAGAAATCCACCAGTAAAAAAAGAACAACATTTAAGACCTGAGTGACTGAATGTAAAACCAAAGTGCAGCCACAGAACATAATGTAGACTCTCGGGAAGCTGTTTGGTACAGAAGTCTGCCTTATCTAACGAACAAGAAATTAGAACTCATATTCTGTGAAGGAGAAACAGATCAGATGAAATGGGGGCTAAAGATATAAAAAGATTTATCTAAGTTATGAAAGAGGAAGACAGATCAAATGAGCTTCAAAAGATATCTTCTCAGGGCTAAAAAGGGCATAAGGACTCTCTGACAGAAAGAATTTTCTTTTGGGGTCCTTAACATTTCTACATCAAAAATCAACACAAGAAAAAAATGAGTCATTGTAGCCCCACCCACACACCCCATCTGTCTCCTATGCCCACCAGGCGTCGTCCCCCACAGATGCCAGCTACTCATAGTCAACCACGCTGCTTGAAAACCAAGGGGCATCATTAAATGGGGTTGAAAGACACCAAACAGAATACTTGCTGATGAGAAATAAATGAAAGGCAGGCAAAGAAAAATACTAGCTAAGTTAAAGTAATGACGGGGGAGGGGGAGGGGACGAGGAGGAATGGGTTATTTCCACAAAACTGACTCTTAGAATTTGATGCTAAAATTAAACAAAAACACTGCAGAAGGTTTTCAGATGAAGAGAGAAACTGTTGTTGTTGGGTGCCATCGAGCTGATTCTGACTCATAATGGCCCCATGTGACAGGGTAGAACTGCCCCATTAGGTTTTCTTGACTGTAATCTTTATGGAAGCAGATTGCCAGGTCTTTTTCCCATGGAGCCACTGGTTGGGTTCAAACTGACAACCTCTAGGTTAGCAGTGGAGCACTTAACTTTGTGTCACCAGGGCTCCGTAGAGAGAAACTAGATGTTTAAAATAAATGGAACAGGCAAGATAAAGTATATTCATTAGATCTGAACATCCAAGCAGGAACAGACCCTTCTGGAATACTGTGTACCCACTGCTGTCAAGTCAGTTCCAACTCATGGCCACCTCATGTGTTACACATTAGAACTGTTCCATAGAGTTTTCTTGGCTATAATCGTTATGGAAGCAGATCCCCAGGTCCTGCCTCCGTGGTGCTGCTGGGTAGGTTCCATCCACCAGCCTTTAGGTTAGCAGCCAACTGTAAACCACTTGAGCCACCCAGGGAGCTTGGATGTTATATAGAACTTTTTTTTTTTTATATTTTATTGTACTTTAGGTGAAGGCTTACGGAACAAACAGTTTCTCCTGAAACAGTAGTACACATGTTGTTTTATGACATTGGTTAACAGAACTTTTTTTTTTAATGGTTTTATTTCTTCCTTTCCAATGCATATGTCTTTTATGGTTCTTCTTTCCTTGCCTTGTTGCACTGGGTAGAATTTTCAGTAACAGGCATTTTAAACACAGTAATATTTCATTATCTAACTAAAGAAAGTACTATTTTAGGGGCTACCTTCTGACTCTCTCTGATGGATACCTTTTCAGAAGTAGTAAAATAAGCAGGTAAAAATTAGCTTCCTTGTTAAGTATCCTAAGACATGTCAAAAACGCAAAAGAATGTAATTATGATAAATTAAATAAGCACTTCCTGCTCTAAAATTCTTGAACCCCCACTTATGTGAAGTATAGTTTATCCACTTTGTTTCACAAACATGTCAGTGCTTACTGTGTATCAAACACTGTATGCTTTTTCAAATATTAACTCACTCAATCTCCTTAATACTCCTTTGTGGCAGGTAATATTATTGTTTCAGGAAACAGGCAGAGAAGGTATGAGTAATCTGCCCAAGAGCAGCCAGAAAGTGATGGTATGGGGATTCGAACTCAGGTAGTCTGGCTCCAGAGTCTATGCTCCTAATTCTTAACTGATCCACACCTTACACTTATGGGAGATGGAAGTTCACAAGATCTGAACACAAATGAGATGCAAAAATTGATTTAGGGACTATGTATACTACTGTTATGTATTTCATGAGTAAATGCACTTAATTATTGTTTATTGAGTTTTGGTGATAATATTGTGAGTAAAACTGCCACATTTAAACTTTTAAGCTAAGCCTGTCATTTACAAGTATGGACAAAGATAGAAAAATCTCTCACATTTTTAACTAAGGTATAATTTGTTTCCTTTTTTCAACTGAGTTCATGGTAAATAGAGCATAATACTAGCTTCAAAAGAGGTTTATTAAAGCATAATAAATTTTTCGGGCAATGAAACAAAACTGTTTGTGCCTAATTGCAATGTCGCCAAAAAACGGCAGTGGTTCATGGTCTGTGTTTCTTTTTTTATTTAATTTCCCTTCATAATACAATTTCTGTTAGTGATTAAATATTTCACAAGTTGCTACTGTTTGTGAAAAGCAGAACTGAAGGAAGACACTAATCATTAGTTACCTTTTACCCATGCACTCCTTTTCCCTGGACATCAGGTCACTGCTTACAAACCAAAAGCCCAAGTATCTATTTGGATTATACCATAGTCTACAAAAAACCAAACCCGTTGCCATCAAGTCGATTCCGCCTCATAGTGACCCTACAGGACAGAGTAGAAATGCCCCATAGGGTTTCCAAGGAGCAGCTGGTGGATTCAAAATGCCAACCTTTGGGTTAGCAGCCAAAGCTCTTAACCATTGCACCACCAGGGCTACAAGATGCCCCAAAATTCCATAATCAATGAAAACTTCACAAACTACCACACAGAACTACCCAATCCAATTACAGGCAACTACTCCCCAAGACAATCCATTAATGCCAATTTAACTTGACAAACAGCCTGAATACCTATTACATAAAATGCTGTCACATGCTGTTACGAAAGGAAAAGACAAAAAATCTTAAAGAAATATGGTTTCTGCCTTCTCTTGTGGGACAGAAACCCAGGTCTGCAGGGACAAGTACACGGCAGAATGTAGCCAGCATGTGGACAATCAGAGGCTCGGTGAGGATGAAGCATCAGCTAGCTGCAGGATCAGAAAGAGCACCACAAAAAGCAGACAAAAATCAGCAGCACTAGCACATCAAAGGCACATACACAGGTTATATTTTAAAAAGGTTGAGAGCCACTATACTTACAAAAGGAGAAGGGGTAGAGAAAAGAGAGAAGCCTAGAGAGGAGAAAGGAGTCCCTGGGTGGTGCAAATGGTTAACTCACTCAGCCTTCTGCAGTTTGTGAGTGTTACGTCTACATAAAAAAAGAAAAAACAGTTGCTATCAAATTGATTTCTGACTCATGGAGACCCCAAGTTTGTCAGTGTAGATCTGTGCTCCCTCCATAGGGTTTTCAGTGGCTGATTCTTTGGAAGTATATCACCAAACTTTCTTCTGAATCATCTCAAGGTGGACTCAGACTTCCAACTTTTCGATTAGCAGCCAAGTGTGCTAACCATATGCACCACCCAGGAACTCCATAAACATTAAAACCAAGCCCATGCCCATCGAGTCGATTCCTACTCATAGCAACCCTATAGGACAGAGTAGAACTGCCCCATAGGGTTTCCAAGGCTGTAATCTTTACAGAAGCCAACTGACACATCTTTCTCCCATGGAGCGACTAGTGGGTTTGAACCACTGACCTTTCAGTTGGCAGCCAAGTACTTAACCACTGCGCCATCAGGGCTCCTTCCATAATATTAGTGATTATTAAAGCTATGTGATACGAGGATGCAATCAGCAAAATCTAAACTCTGGGAAAACTCTACAGAAGAAAAATGACCTGGTTTCTTTAACAAAAACATTACAGCAAATAAAAAAAGAGAGAGAGAGAGAAATTAGGTATTATAGGAGACTTAAGGGATGTAGTCAATGCAATGTATGGACTTTTATTGGATTCTGATTAAAATCCAGTTTTAAAAAATTATGACATTTATGGGACTATTTAAAATTCAAAAAAAAACCCCAAAACTAGAGTATTTGATGATATTAAGAAACTAGTTATTTTGAGCATGATAAGCTACTGTGATAGGACCTCTTAACTTTTAGAGATTAAAAAAAAGTAGAACAGTAATTTAATCCTACATTAAAAAAAGGGGGGAAGATAAACTACTAGTGTCTAACGCCATGCAATATATGTATTCTTTATCAAAAACAGTGCTACTCCTTTTCACAATAGACAACAGAAATAACCAAAATGTCCATAAACAGATGAATGGATAAATAAAATGTGGTATATACATACAATGGACTATTACTCAGCCACAGAGAAAAATGGAAGTCTCGATGTGTGCCACAACATGGATGAACCTTGAAAACATTATGTTGAGTGAAATAAGTCAGTCACAAAAGGACAAATACTGTATGATCTCACTTATATGAAATAAGCAAATATATAGAAACCAAAGATCATTAATGGTTACCAGGGGTGGGAAAGAAGGGGGAAAGGGGGAGATTTTGCTTGGAGGGCATTGAGTTTATGGTAACAGTGGTGGGATAGTTTGGAAAAGGATAGCTAGGATGGCTGCACAACATGAAGAATGTAATCAATGTCACTGCATTGTAAATGTAGAAATTATTGTACTGGTGAATGTTTCTGTGCATATGTTTTCACCAAAATGAAAAATAAATTAAAAAAGTGCTATTTCAGAGGCACAGGCAACATGGCACCCTAGACAGATGCACCATGCCATCCCTCTGCAGCAAAGAGCCAAAAAACTAAGTAAAACAGATACAAACATCAATCTTGGAAACCTGACCATCAAATGAAAGGGTAAAGAACTAGATCAAACACTAAATGGAAGAAGAAACTGATGGAAAACAGAGACCGAGGAGAGATAAGGAGTGGAGGTCCCTGCCACCTAATACGGCACAGCACGGCCATCTTGAAACACAGCCAGCAAGGTCCTCAGACAGGGAGTACAGAAAGGCAACTTAATGGAGCTACCAACAGGAGACAGAGCACCAGGTAACCAGAGAAACACACTTTTCCATTCCTCATCCTTCTGGTGAGTAGCAGCAAGAACCCCGCCAACCATCCCAGCAGCCCCACTGCTGGGGTCCACAATACGAGCCCAACCTGGACCCACCCTGGCCCCTCCCATCATACAGCTTTCTTTTTTTTTTCTGTCTTCTTTTTCTTTCTTCCTCCTACCCAACCCCATACACCACCTCCTCCCCTTTCTTGCTAGCTCCCACCACACCACCATTTTTTTCCTTTTCTCTTTCTTCCTTTTCTGTTTCCCTCCCACCTAGCTGTGTACACCACCTTCACCCCTTCCTGCCAGCCCATATCACATCACCAAGGCTAGAGAGCTACCAGCTCGCTGGCCCTCAACCCCGAGTCCACCCTGCCCTCACCTGCTGGCTCTCAACACGCCACCTTTTTTTTCTTTCTTTTCTCTTCTCTACCCTATAAGCCACCTCCCCGCCCTTCCCGCCAGCCCCCAGATCTGCCCCACCCCTACTCACTGGCCCCCATTGTGATGCCATTTTTTCTCTCTTTCTTCCCTTTCTTTCTCTTACCTGCCGACCCCATGCACCACTTTCCCCACTTCCTGCCAGCACCTGCTGCACTGCTGCTGCTAGACAGCCACCAGCAAACCAGCTCGCCATCCTGAATCTGCCCTGCCCACACCTGCTGGCTCCCACCACACTGCCATTTTTTTTCTCCTTTCTTTCTCTCTCCTACCTTGTTGTGTAACCTACTTCCCTACTCTTTCCCTGGCCCTGAGGTTTGCTCCACCCCAGTCACCAGGCCCCACTGCGCTACCATTATTTTTCTTTTTCCTTTCTTACTTTTCTTTCTCCCTCCCACTTAGCCCCATATGCTACCTCTCCTGCTTCCTACTGGCCCCTGCCACACCGCCGCAGATAGAGTGCCACTGGTGCACCAGCCCACCATTGTCTTGGGTCAGCCTCGATCCCACCAGCCAAACCAGTGTACATCCCTCAGCCATCTCACCAAACGAGTATATAGCAAAGGGGGATCACTCTGCCTGCTGCCGCCCTGCCCACCAAGACAAGGTGGTAAGAGCTAGTGTGCCCACAAACGAGCAAGCAGCAAAGTACCCCTGGCCCACGAGCCGTAACATATCAAAACAAACAGATAAAAAAAGCAGGATGAAACAAACAAACATACAATAAATAAATAAATAATACATTAATTTCTCAGAGACAGCACACAATATCAAAACATATAAAAAAGCAGGACAAGATGGCTTTAGCAAATGACCAAAATAAAGAATCAGAGAACCTTCGAGTAGAAGTAAAGGTAATAGAATTACCTGATATGGAAGTCAAAAGACTAATATTTAGGGCTCTTCAAGGGATTAGGAAAGAGATCAAGGAAAACACAGATAAAACCAAGGAAAAAATTTAAAAAATCATGGAAAATATAGGCAACATCAATGAAAACATAGCCAAAATCAAGGAAAACACAGACAAAGCAATAAACAATTTCAGGAAAATAATACAAGAACAAAATGTCAAAATAAATAATTAGAAATCATACAAAAACTGCAACTAGAAATGCAAAAGATAAACAACAAAACATCAGATATGGACAACTCAATAGAAAGTTTTAGGAGCAAATCTGAAACAATAGAAGACAGAATTATTGAGATTAAAAACAAATCCATGGATACTTGGAGGAAAAGTCAGAGAAAAGAATAAAGAAAAATGCAGAAAATCTAAGAATTATGTGGAACACAATCAATAGCAAAAATTTGCACATGATTGGAGTTCCAGAACAGAGACAGAAAATGGAAAACACAGAGAAGATTGTTGAAGGTTTGCTGGGAGAAAACTTCCCAAATATCATGACAGACAAAAAGCTGACCATCCAAGAAGCTCAACAAACCAATATAGGATAGAATCCCAAAGAAAGTACCAAGGCATATCATACACAAATTTGTCAAAACCAAAGACAAAGAATCCTGAGAGCAGTTCGAGAAAAACAAAAAGTCACTTACAAAGGGGAAACAATAAGACTAAGCTCTGATTACTCAGCAGAAACTATGCAGGTAGAAGGCAATAGGATAACATATAAAACCTTGAAAGAAAAAACCACCAACCTGCAAAATTCTCTCTCAAATATGATGGCAAAATTAGGACAATTCCAGATAAACAGAAATTGAAGGAATTTGTAAAAACCAAACCAAATTTACAAGAAATATTAAAGGGAGCCCTTCAGTTACACAACCAACAACATCAGACAACAACATGAGTCTAGGACACAGGACAGCATGAGCCAGATACTAACTAATGTAAACAACTCTCAATACAAAATCAAAGTTAAAAGACTAGAAACAGGGAACCAGAGACACCAATCTTCAAATGATAACAACATCAAAACAATGAAAGAGGGGACTAAACAGTGTCAGTACAGAACTTTCAAATGGAGAGAAAGTCAAGGTGATATCAAGTAATAAAAGACTATTTAGAACTTAGGAAGTTAAGGGTAAGTTTCAAGGTAACCACAAAGAAAGTTAATAAACCTACTCACCAAAATAAGAAAGAAGAAACATGTAAAGACTCAGTAAACACAAAATCTATAATAATAAAAGAAAAGAAAATTCACAAACAAAAGCAACTTAGCACAGTAAAGAAGAACAGAGAAAACATCAGTACCAAAAAAAAAGCCTAACAATATGACAGCAATAAACTTGCACCTATCGATAATCACATTGAATGTGAATGGCTTAAATGCACCCAAAAAAGAGACTGGCAGAATGGATTAAAAGAACACAGCCCATCAATATGCTGTCTACAGGAGACGCAACTGAGACAGAAAGACATAAATATATTAAAAATCAAAGGATGGGAAAAAATATATCAAGAAAACAGTAACCAAAGAAGAGCAGGAGTGGCACTACTAATCTCATATAAAATAGACATTAAGGCATAATCAACCATAAAAGACAAGGAAGGGAATTATATAATGATTAAATGGACAATCCATCAAGAAGACATAACCATAATAAATATCTACATACCCAATGACAGAGATGCAAAATATATAAAACAAACTCTAACATTACTGAAAACAGAAATAGACAGCTCCACAATAATAGTAGGAGACTTCAACACACCACTCTTGGTAAAGGACAGAACATCCAGAAAGAAACTCAACAAAGATACAGAAGATCTAAAGGCCGAAATCAACCAATTTGACCTCAAAAACATTTACAGAATACTCCATCCAACAGCAGAAAAGCATACATTCTTTTCCAATGCACAAGGAACATTCCCCAGAATAGACCATATTTTAAGCCAGGAAGTGACCCTAAATAAAATCCAAAATATTGAAATAATACAAACCTTTTTTTCTCATCACAATGCCATAAAAGTTGAAATCAGTAACAGGAAAAGCAAGTAAAAAAAAAAAAAAAAAACAAATACATGGGAACTGAATAACATCTTGCTTAAGAACAACTGGGTAATAGAAGAAATCAAAATGGGAATCAAAAAATTCCTAGAATCGAATGAGAATGAAAACACATCATACTAAAACCTTTGGGAAACAGCGAAGGCAGTGCTCAGAGGTCAATTTATAGCAATAAACACACACATCATAAAAGAACTGGTCAAAATCAAAGGGTTAGATTTACAACTCGAACAAATAGAAAGAGAACAGCAAAAGAAGCCCACAGCCACCAGAAGAAAGAAAATAATAAAAATTAGAGCAGATATAAATGAAACAGAGAGCAGAAAAACAATAGAAACAATCAACAAGATCAAAAGTTGGTTCATTGAAAAGATCAACAAAATTGACAAACCACTGGCCAAACTGACAAAAGAAAAATAGGAGGGAAGCAAATAACCCAAATAAGAAATGAGATGGGGGATATTACAACAGACTCAACTGAAATAAAAAGGATCACAATAGGATACTATGAAAAATTATACTCCAACAAATTTTAGAATCTAGAGGAAACAGACATTTTTCTAGAAACACACTACCCACCTAAACTAACACAAACTGACATAGAATATTCTAACAGACCCACAACAAGAGAAGAGATTGCAGAGGCAAAAAAAAAAAAAAAAAAATCCCAACAAAAAAAAAGTCCTGGCCTGGATGACTTCACAGGAGAATTCTACCAAACATTCAGAGAAGAGCTCACACCAGTACTACTCAAACTATTTAAGTTCATAAAAAAAGGAAAGAATACTCTCAACTTCATTCTATGAAGCCAGGATAACCCTGATACCAAGGCCAGGCAAAGACAGTGCAGTAAAAGAAAATTAGAGACCAATATCTCTCATGAATATACATGCAAAAATCCTGAACAAAATTCTAGCCAATAGAATTCAGCACCATATTAAAAAAATAATACACCATAGTCAAGTGGGATTCATACCAGGTATGCAAGGATGGTTCAACTTTAGGAAATCAATCAACATAATTCACCACATAAACAGAACAACAGAAAAGAATCACATGATCATTTCAAACAATGTAGAAAAGGTCTTTGATAAAGTTCAATACCCATTCTTGATAAAAACTCTCAATAAAATATGACTAGAAGGAATATTCTTCAACATAATAAAGGGTATCTAAGCAGTTTGAATCCACCAGCTGCTCCCTGAAAACCCTACGCGGCAGTTCTACCCTGTCCTATAGGGTTGCTATGAGTCGGAATCAACTCGACAGCAACAAATTTGGGTTTTTATACAAAACCAACAGCCAACATCATTCTCAACAGAGAGAGGCTGAAAGCATTCCCCTGAGAATGGGAACAAGACAAAGACGCCCTTTATCATCACTCCTATTTAACATTGTGCTGGAAGTCCTGACTACAGCAATAAGGCAAGAAAAAGAAATAAAGGGCATCCAAATTGGTAAGGAAGAAGTAAAACTACCCCTATTCTCAGATGATATGATCCTATACATAGAGAACCCAAAGATTCCACAAGAAAACTACCGGAACTAATAGAAAGAATCAGCAGAGTACCAGGATACAAGATCAACCTACAAAAATCAGTTGGCTTCCTATACACCAACAAAGAGAAGTCTGAAAAGGAAATCAGGAAAACAATACCATTTATAATAGCCCCTAAAAAGATAAAATACTTAGGAATAAAACTGACCAGTGACATAAAAGGCCTATACAAAGAAAACTACAAAACACTACTGCAATAAACCAAGAGAGACTCACATAAACGGAAAAACATACCATGCTCATGGATAGGAAGACTCAACATTGTGAAAATGTCAATTTTACCCAAAGTGATCTACAGATATAATGCAATCCTGGTCCAAATATCTACAGGATTCTTTAACAACATGGAAAAACTAATCACCAACTTTATATGGAAAGCAAAGAGGCCCCAGATAAGTAAGGCGCTGTTGAAGAAAAAGAACAAAGTAGGGGCCTCACATTACCCGATCTCAAAAACTACTATACAACCATAGTAGTCAAAACAGCCTATTACTGGTACAATGACAGATACATAGACCAATGGAACAGAATAGAAAACACAGACTTAAATCCATCTACCTACCATAAGTCGATCTTTGACAAAGGACTGAAGTTCATAAAATGGGGAAAAGACAGTCTTTTTAACAAACGGTGCTGGCAAAACTGGATGTCCATCTGTAAAAAAAACAAACAGGAACCATACCATACAAAAACTAGCTCAAAATGGATCAAAGGCCTAAATATAAAACCTAAAACTGTAAAGATCACGGAAGAAAAATTAGGGGCACTGCTAGAGGCCCTAATGCATGACAATAGAATACAAACCATAACTAAAAATGCACAAATACCAGAAGATAAACTAGATAAATGGGAGCTCCTAAAAATTAAACATTTATACTCATCAAAAGACTTCATCAAAAGAGTAAAAAGAGACCTACAGACTGGGGAAAAAATTTTGGTTATGATACATCCAACAAGGGTCTAATCTCTAAAATCTCTAAAATACTGCAACACCTCAACAACAAAAAGAAAAATAATGCACTTAATAAGTGGGCAAAGGATATGAAATGGACACTTCACCAAAGAAGACATTCAGGCAGCTAACCGACACACAGAACAGACAAAATGTTCGCATTCATTAGCCATTAGAGAAATGCAAGTCAAAACTACAATGATACCATCTCACCCTGACATTACTGGCACTAATCAAAATAATAGAAAATAACAAATGTTGGAGAGGTCGCAGGGAGATTGGAACTCTTACGCACTGCCGATGGGAATGTAAGATGGTACAATCACTATGGAAAATGATACGGTGTCTCCTTAAAAAGCTAGAAATAGAAATACCATACGATTGAGCAATCCCACTCCTAGGAATATATGCTACAGAAAGAAATAAGAGCCATCACAGGAATAGACATATGTACACCCATGTTCACTGCAGCATTATTCACAGTAGCAAAAAGATAGAAACAACCTAACTCCATCAACAGATCAATGGATAAACAAATTATGGACATACACACAATGGAATATTATGCAACGATAAAAAACAACAATGAATATGAGAAAAATCTCAGAACATGGATGAACCTGGAGGGCATTATGCTGAGTGAAATAAGTCAATCACAAAAGGACAAATATTGTATGAGACCACTATTGTAAAAACTCATGAAAAGGTTTACAAACAAAAAGAAACAATCTTTGATGGTTATGAGGGAGAGGAAGAGTGGGGACGAAAAACACTAAGTAGACAACAGATAAGTGGTAACTGTGGTGAACGGTAAGACAGTACACAATACTTGGGAAGATGGCACAACTTGACCAAGGCAAAGTCATGGAAGCTCCAAAGACACATCCAAACATCTTGAGGGATGAAGTTACTGGGGCTGAGGGGTGGGGACCATGGTCTCAGGGGACATCTAGGTCAACTGGCATAACACAGTTCATAAAGAAAATGTTCTACATCCTACGTTGGTGAGTAGTATCTGGGGTCTTAAAAGCTTGTGAGTGGCCATCTAAGATACATCTATTGGTCCCCATCACATTCACAGCAAAGGAGAATGAAGAAAACCAAAGACACAAGGAAAATACTAGTCCAAAGGACTAACGGACCTCATGAACCACAGCCTCTGCCAGCCTGAGCCCAGAAGAATTAGACGGTGCCCGGCTACCACCACTGACGGCTCTGACAGGGATCACAATAGAGGGTTCCGGACACAGTGGGAGCAAAATGTAGAGCAAAATTCAAATTCACAAAAAAAGACCAGACTTACTGGTCTGACAGAGACCCCCAAGACCATGACCCCCCCAAGACACTCTGCTAACTCAGAACTGAAACTGCTCCTGAAATCCACCTTTCAGCCAAAGATTAGGCAGGCCTATAACACAAACAGTATCACAAGTGAGGAAATGAGGAATGTCTCTTAGCTCAATCAAGTATACAAGACCAAATGGGCAACACCTGCCCAAAAGCAAAGGCAAGAAGACAGGAAGGCACAGGAAAACCAGACGAATGGGCACAGGGAAAATTGGGTAGAAAGGGGGAGAGTGCTGACACATTGCAGTCATTGGAACCAATGTCACAAAACAATTTGTGCATAAATTTTTGAATAAGAAACTAATTTGCACTGTAAACTTTCACCTAAAACACAATAAAAAATTTTTTTCAAGTGCTATACCTTCTGCAATAAGAAATTTGACTGTAAGCAATAAACACTAGACTGTTCCTGCTGTAGAAAGAATATAGGTAGTAAAATCAATGCAGTCCAGTTTGCACACTACTCGTCTGGCAGAAGTAGACATGGTGGCAAGCCAGCCAGTTTGCAGGGTTTTTTCCTTCTTGCGTTTACAGCCATCATCTCTTGTACTCATAAACCCAACTGGGTCTAAGAAACGTGGGTGATCTCCAGGGAGCTCCACAGCATTACAGGGTTCTTGATGAGTCAACAAACAGAAGCTTCTCCCAGAGTCCAGATTCATCAATTGCTCTAGGAGATGCCATGCCTTTCCTCCCTTTGTCATCTGTCAAACTCACTTGCAGCACCTATTACTTAGTACTTAGTCAAAATGTGCACTAATTTGTGTTCAAATTTACACCACTTCCAAAAGCATCTGCAATTCTGTTGACACAACAGATGTGTAAATATGATTCTGCCAGTAACGATTTCATCCCACGGCTTATGTTTTGACATTTCATTTGAGTTCAACAGTTCATTTTGGGGAGTTTTAAGAGCTCCTTTCTCGAGGATGATGCATTAGAGACAATGGGTAGGACTAAAGCAGTTTGTTTATAAATGATTTTTTTATTGCTCACAGACTTTAGGAGCTGACCTTAACTGATTCTAATTAGAGTTTTGTTTTTGTTTTTTTTTCCTTCCAAATAAAAGTAAATGTTAGTCTTAAGTTCATTTACTCTCTAGGAAAGTTAGGGTCCTTTTTTTTTTTTTAATGTGGCAGATTAATGCGATTATAAAAATGTCACTTAAAAAAGGATCTGTTAGTACATCTAAAAGGCACACACACAGATGAAGACAAGGAAGAAAAGTCCCCCTCACCGAGCAAGACAACGGACTACGCCTGCCCAAAGATGCAGCGATAGGCCAGGGAGGAAATGGCATGTCACGAACAGAAGTCCTCTTCAGTACATTGTTGTTGTTAGGTGCCGTCGAGTCGATTCCAACTCATTGTGACCCTATAGGACAGAGTAGAACTGCCCCATAGGGTTTCCAAAGCTGTAATCTCTAAGGAAGCAGTCTGCCACATCTTTCTCCCGTGTAGTGGCTGGTGGGTTCGAACCACTGACCTTTCTATTAGCAGCCGACAGTTTAATCATCCTGCCACTGAGGCTCCTTACAGGAAGTTTACAGGGAGTAAAATAAATTGCACAATTGTTTTTTAAGAACTGTTTCCAGTAAAAACTTTTTATTGTTGTTGTTCTTGTTAGTTGCCATCAAGTTGATTTCTATTCATGGTGACCCCATGTGTACAGAGTAGAACTGCTCCATAGGATTTCAAGGCTGTGACCTTTTGGAAGCAGATCTCCAGGCCTGTCTTCCAAGGCGCCTCTAGGTAAGTTCAAACCGTCAACCGTTTAGCCAGTAGTTTAGCACTTAACTGTTTTTGAGGAGAGACCATTTTGTTTAATTTGTGCCTTTACATATTCTAACTGGCACTAAATCCATTCCCTCTACTCCCTTGGTCCAAAGCCCTTTTCCCTTTCATGGCTCCATCCACTGGTAAACCTACAGCTTACAGGCCTGCTGTCTATCATGCACAAGGAGGTACCTAATAGTTGAACAGTAAAGCCCTGGAGAGCAGGCATTTGATGGTAAGGAGACAACTTTTCATTTACATTGCTGAAACAGGAGAGACAAACAAAAACAGTCTTCCAGGTAGCACTCCCCCACAAAAGCAGAAGTCCACAAAACTTCACCACAGCAACACAGAGTATGCAGAGGCAGTGAGGAGTGCACAATATATATTTGCCAAAGGCATTAACAAAATTAATTCCTTTTCAAGGAGAGCTATATATCTCCTGAATTGTCAGCATTTTTCTAGATGTACATGATCAACCAGAAAGAGAAAGAGCTAAAGAACTAAAAAACAAAAAGTGAGGCTAGTTAAGGCAGCACATACACTTGTACCTGGAGCAATTTGATGTTAGAGACTGAAAGTAACCTATGACTACATCAGCTCTGACACACAATATAACCAGTTCAGTCATCAGTTTAACCAGTGTTTATTCAATTCCCCCTCTGTGCCAGGCCCCAGGGATACAGGAGTCAGCTGACCAGATACTGTTCCTGCCCTTATAAGCTTATAATGCAGTGAAAGAACAGACAATAAAATGATTACACAAGTACAAATGTTAACTACAGTAAGTGCTACAATGATAAAACCTAGGGCATTTGAGAAATACAACAGAGAGAACTCCTTAGGTAGGGGGTCCTCCTGACAAAGTGATGCCTAGGCTGAGATCTGAAAGTGAAAAAGAAATAAAGGGTCATACTGGTAGTCAGTGAAGTCCCTGGATGGTACAAATGGTTAAGCGCTTGGCTACTGACTGAAAGTTTGGTGGCTGGAATCCACTCAGAGGCACCTTAGAAGGAAAGCCTGGCAATCTACTTCTAAAAAATCAGCCATTGAAAACCCTATGGAGAACAGTTCTACTCTGATACACATGGGGTCTCCATGAATCAGAGTCAACTCAGTGGCAAATGGATTGGTCGTCAGTACTGACCAAGCATTGCAAATGGCCATGATGTTCTTCCTGCCAAGGCACGGTGTAGCCAGTTGAAGTCTGGCAGTCTGTCTGTGCTTCCGCTGTGCAGGGAGTATTACTGGGAATCCTGAGCCTCAGCCCATTTCCTCATCTGTCAAATGAGAATAATAATAGTACTTGTCACAGAAAGAAGCTTAAAAATAACCAGCCCTCAGTGACTATTAGCCATGACTAGAGGGTGAGCCAGGGATTGTGAGGTACTTTCATACCTCGTTACTACGTCAGAGAATTGTCCTCTTTTTACAGATAGATTCCTGTGCTTGTCCTGTTTGATAAACAGGAGATATGAAATGCATGAGTTTCATTCTTCTCAAAGGCTAATGTCTCAGGCAGGGTTCTCTAGAGAAACAAAACTAGTGAAGTGTATAAATACATAGAGAGAGATTTATATCAAGGAAATAGCTCACGCGGTTTTCGAGGCTGGAAAGTCCCAAGTCTGGGGGTCAGGCTGGAGGCTTCTCCTGACTCATGCTGCTGCAGGGTCTGGAAAACCCAAGATGGGCAGGTCAGACAGCAGGGCTCTGGCTCATAGGCTGCAAAGGCTGATAAATCCCAAGATCAGCAGGTAAGCTGCTAGCACAAGTTCCAAGAACCAGAGGTCAGATGAAAAGGAGCCAGCTGCAGGAATCAGAGCAGGCAAAAGCCAACAAGCTTTGCCAGAAAGTCCACGTATATTGGATGTAGGCCACAACCCCAAGGAAACTCCCTTTCAACTGATTGGCTGTTCGTAACAAATCTCATCATGGAAGTGATTACATTATATCAGATCTCATTATAGAGGTGATCACATCATTATATAGCTACCAAACTACATCATAACTGCCAAACCACTGTGAATCGTGGCCCAGACCAGTTGACACACAATCTTAACCATCACAACTACTTTTGCTGCCTTGACAAAATCTCTAGTTAAAGAATACTGTCTTAGTCATCTAGTGCTGCCATAAAATCACAAGTGGATGGTTTTAACGAAGAGAAGTTTATTTCCTCACAGTAAAAATAGGCTAAAAGTCCAAATTCAGGGTTTCAGCTCCAGGGGAAGGCTTTTTCTGCTGACCCTCTTCTCTTCAGTGTTCCCCCAGACTAGGAGCTTCTCTGTGCAGGGACCCCGGTCCAAAGGACGAGCTCTGCTCCCAGTGCTGCTTTCTTGATGGTATGAGGTCCCCCTGTCTCACTGCTCACTTCTGTCTTTTATATCTCAAGAGATTGCCTCAGGACACAATCCAGTCTTGTAGATCAGGTCCTGCCCTACTAACACAACTGCCACCCATCTTCCCTCATTAACATCATAGAGGCAGGTTTACAACATACAGGAAAATCACACGGTACCAGGAATCATGGCCTAGCCAAATTGATACACACATTTTTGGGGGGACATAATTCAAACCATGACAAATATCTTCAAAGAGAGTCCCCAAAACCAAATGGAAACAACCGAACATTTGTAGTCACTATTTTGAGGATTGAATTGGATAGACCAGTGCAACTGCAAGTCCCTAAGAAGGTGCAGGAATGGCCAGCTGAACACCTATCCCAGTTTACCTGGAACGGTTCCAGATCATATCTGCTGTCCTGTTGTAATTTCTAGCAGACCCCCCTTTCACTCTCAAAGTGTCCAGTTTGGGACAGTGATAAATATGGTCACCCTGGGAACAGGGGCCGTTCCCTCTCCATGCCCCTTCCATGGGCAGGGGCAACAGAAGCCTGCGGCTGCCAAAAAAACCCTATGCTGCTATCTGCCTAGCAGGCCGGACTCCAGTTCTTTCACCAGATGAAGGTTTCAGCCCTGTCTGTGCTTCAAATTACTCTGAGATGTGAGCGGCTCTATCCACATCTCCCAGGCCAAGGTAATTTGGAAAGTTTTATAAACGGCACGGAGAAGAATCTGACGACATTTGGACTCCAGCCTCTTGTTCCTTGCGATGAGATACATTTCATTTTGCCCGGATTTGTAACTTTTTCTTTGATCATTCTCTTGGTTTTCTTCTCTTTTTACCTTGCCCCTCTTTCACCATTAATCCTGGTTTTCTTTTTTTGGAAACTGCATCTCCCTCAAAAGGCTGCTCTTTGTCCTCTCATGCTTAAGCTGTTTACTTACCATTTCTAAGCATTTCTTACATTAGTTACCTTACCCATGCAAGGGTCAAGTTTCGTTTAGACATCAACAAGCCAGAGCTGGTTTTAGTGAAGACTACGTGTCCCCTGAGCCCTGGACTAAAAGTTCCAAAATAATCTTTGGGAACTAGTTTAAACCAGGTGGTTAAGTCCAAAAGTCTAGATTCTCCCCAGCCATTTCTACCCCTGTATGATTAATCCAAGCATAAGACTGAAACAATAAAAAAAAATTACCAGAAATTCCACCATCCATAATCCCATGGTTATTAATCCAGATGCTACTTCTATTAGGATTCATAAATAAGGTTTTATGTTAGCTTGCTTTTAGAAAAAGTATTATTTCTCACACTGCTCCAGATCGTCCTGTTGGGCCTACTGTCATAAGCCAGACTTCTGAAAAGGAGCTTCAATGCTGAATAATTGTTGTTGTTAGGTGCCATCAAGTCAGTTCCAACTTATAGTGTCCCTATGTACAACAGAGTGAAACACTGCCTGGTCCTGCGCTATCCTCACAATCATTGCTATGTCTGAGCATATTGTTGCAGCTACTGTGTCAGTCCATGTAGTTGAGAGTCTTCCTCTCTTTCACTGACCATATACTTTACTAAGCATGATGTCCTTCTCCAGGGACTGGTCCCTCCTGATAACATGTCCAAAGTAAGTGAGACAAAGTATTGCCATTCTTGCTTCTAAGAAGCATTCTGGCTAATTCTGGCAGTCCACGGGATAACCAATCTTCTTTGCCAATACCACAATTCAAAGGCATCAGTTCTTTTTGGTCTTCCGTATTCATCGCCCAGCTCTCACATGCATATGAGGTGATTGAAAATACCATGGCTTGGGTCAGGCGCACTTAAGTCCTTAAATTAACATCTTTGCTTTTTAACACTTTAAAGCAGTCTTTTTCAGCAGATTTTCCCAATGTAATACATTGTTTGCTTTCTTGACTGCTGCTTCCATGGGCATTGATTGTGGATCCAAGTAAAATGAAATCCTTGACTTCACTATTTTCTCCATTTATCATGATGTTCCTTATTGGTCCAGTTGTGAGGATTATGGTTTTCTTTATGTTGAGGTGTAATCCATACTGAAGGCTGTGGTCTTTGATCTTCATCAGTTTAAGTGCTTCAAGTCTTCACTTTCAGCAAGCAAGGTTGTTAATGCAGGTTGTTAATGAGCCTTCCTCCAATTCTGATGCCACCTTCTTCTTCACATAGTCCAGCTTCTTGGATTCGTCTGTCAGTTTGTCATACTGTGGTGGCTTCCATTTGCTGTGATGCTGGAAGAAGCTATGGCACCAGCATTTCAAATAGCAGCAGGGTCACTCATGGTGGACAGGTTTCAGCAGAGATTCCAGACTAAGACTGGGAAGAAGGGCCTGGCGGTCTACTTTTGAAAAAATTGGCCAGTGAAAACCTTATAGATAGCTGAATAATAAAGGAGCAATCTTCTGCAATTTACTTGGCTTCTATCCAAGCAGCAGCTACGGCTGCTAACCAAAAGGTTGGCTTGAATCTGCCACGTCCCCCTTGGAAACCCTATGGGGCAGTTCTGCTCTGTCGTATAGGGTCGCTATGAGTTGGAATCGACTCGACGACAACCGGCTTGATTTTTTGTTTTTTTTAATCACTATGAAGAAGAGCTACATTTTTTTAGTTTTCTTAGAAATGAGAGTTAAATTAAAATGGCGGATTTTTTAAACTCCTGGAGTCACTATTTACTTCCTCATGTCGAATTCCTAGTAACTCTAACTACATTTAATTATAATATCTATGCACTTGCTTTTAAATCAAGAAGATTGTTTCGGTTAAAGCTAAATGAACCATCTCTCCCTAGTAATGTGATCCTTTTTACTAAATTTATGAAATAATGAAACTATGCCTACATGAGTGCTAAAAAGTTTAAAGGTTGCCAACCCTGAAAAATATAGAATATTTAGCTCTCAGTATGAAAGAAATGAGCCCTGATGGGCCAGTGGTTAAGAGCTACCGCTGCTAACCAAAAAGGTCGGCAGTTCAAATCTACCAAGCTATCTGCTCTTTGGAAACCCTAGGGGGCAGTTCTACTCTGTCCTATAGGGTTGCTATGAGTCGGAATCGACTCGACAACAACGGGTTTGGTTTGGTTTTTAATGATTAAAACTTATCACTTGGAGATACTAAGCATTTTGGTGCATTTCCTTCTAATCATTTCCCTATACAGTTATCATTCATTCATATATGCATATACACACCCATATGGTTTGGAAGCAAAATTGCAATTATTCTATAGGTCATCTCCCAATCACAGCCATTTCTCATTGCTAACTTTACAACTGGGGAAGCCTGAATAAGATGTTCACAATTTGCTATGGAATCAGGATCCTAAGAGTCTGTGTTCATGGTGTCAGGGTTAGAAAGAAGGCTCCTTGACACTTTGGCAGAAGCTACAGAGCTCCCACGGACATCCTGGAAGATGGAGCTAGTCCACGCCACCACTGCTTAGAACTGGACAGTTCCCACTCCAGTGGCAGAAAGCAGGTATCTTCTACCCGACTCACCCAAATTTGCACAGGCCTCCACACGCTACACGGCGCTCACTCCCTACACCTGGAAGTCCTGGCTAGATTAAGAGCAGGTGCAAGACCTAGTCATTTAAACAAAGATTTGCAGCCTTGGTTGCACATCGTAATCACTTCCCCAGCTCCCACCTGCCATCAAGTCCATTCCAACTCATGGAGACCCCACGTGTGTCAGTGTAGAAATGTGTTCCATAGTGTTTTCAATGGTTGATTTTTGGAAGTAGACTGCCAGGCCTTTCTTTCAAAGTGCCTCTGGGTGAGCTTGTACCACCAACCTTGCAGTTGGCAGACAAGTATGTGACAAGTGGGTTAGCCATTCGTACCACCCAGGGACTACTGTAATCACTTAGGAGCTTTGAAAAGCTGACCCTGCATCCTAATCGGAGAAATCCTGATTTACTTGGTCCTGGGTGTGGCATAGGCAGGAGGAGTTTTAAGACTCCCCATGTGATTTAAATATTCAGTCAAGGCTGAGAACCACTGATTTCAAAGCTGATTTAAAGATGCCTCACTCATCCATCAACTACAAAAACTTGTCCAGAAGCAAAGCAGACACTACATATTTCAGCACTTTGACCCATTATCATGATCCTTAGAAATTTTGGCAACAAATAGTCATTTGCATGCTAATGGAAATAAATCAGTGTTACAATGGAAAAAAGTATAAGCAGTATCTGGATGCAGCCCAGTATCCTCTGTTCAGAATGCTGCCATGGCAGCAGCTGGCATATTCTTGGCAGTTATGAGAATTTTTTATTTTCTGAGCAATTTGATTGCAGCTTTCGCATCCACTATGAATCCTGTTTAGAAAATTTTCTTTAAACTGGCTGACTGTATGACTACCTTTCCCGTTTCTTGTATCAATTTTTTTTTTAATTTTTTTTTATTTTACTTTAGATGAAGGTTTACAGAACAAATAGTTTCTTATTAAACATTCAGTACACATATTGTTCTATGACACTGGTTAACAACCTCACGACATGTCAACCCTCTCCCTCCCTTCTCAACCTTGAAGGACCTTTTTTTTGTGTGTGTGAACATACGCATAGCCGAAGTCACATCATTTCAAAAATTTCCACATGTACAATTTAGTGACATCGATTACATTCTTCCAGTTGTGCTGCCATTCTCACGGTCCCTGTCCAAATTATTCCATCACCATTATCTTCAACTCACTGTGCCCTAGGCTTCCCATCAAACCCCCTGAGTTGCTGTTGTCAATTTGATCTCACATAGATAATTATTTTTCTTCTTGTACCTCAGAGGAAGGTTTACAGCACAAATAGTTTCTCACTAAACACTTAGTACACATATTGCCCTATGACAATGGTTAACAAACCCACGACATGTCAACCCTGTCCCTTCTCAACCTTGGGTTCCCTATTGCCAGCTTTCCTGTCCCCTCAAGCCTTCTAGTCCTTGTCCCTGGACTGCTGTGTCTCATTAGTCCCATTTTGTTTTATGCGGCTGTCCAATCCCCAGCTGAACAGCGAACCTCAGGAGTGACTTCACCACTGAGCTAAAAAGGTGTCCGGGGGCCATACTCTTGGAGTTTCTCCAGTCTTGTATCAGATTTTTAAAAATGTGAGAAACGTAATTACAATCACACGGTTCACCAATACATATATTTTTGAGAGAAAAACTAGTTTTCCTGCACTTTCAACCTCACACCTTCAACACTTGAGCATGCTTTTTAAAAAAATTTTTGTTTATTGTAGTTTAAATGAAGACTCACATTTCAAGTGACTCTCCCATACAAAAATTTATACATACGTTGTTATGTGACCCTAATTACTCTCCCCATACTGTAACAGCACACTCCTCCTTTCCACCCGATTCCCCATGTCCATTCAACCAGCTCCTAACCCTCTCTGCCTTCCCATCTCACCTCTGGACAGAAGCTGCCCATTTAGTCTCTTGTATCTACTTGAGCTAAGAGGCACACTCCTCACGAGTATCACTTTATGTCCTACAGTCCAGAACAGTCCCTGTCTAAAGAGTTGGCCTTGGAAATTCTTTCAGTTCTGGGCTGACAGAGAATCTAGGGGCCATGCTTTCCAGGGCTCCTCTGGTCTCAGTCAGACCGTTAAATCTGGTCTTCTTACCAGAATTTGAGTTCTGCACCCAACCTTTCTCCTGCTCCACCCGGGACTCTTTGTTCTGTTCCCTGTCAGGGTGGTCCTTGGTGGTAGCTGGGCACCATATAGTTCTTCTGGCCTCAGGCTGATGAAGTTTCCGGTTTATGTGGCCCTTTCTTTCTCTTGGCCTAATACTGTCTTTGTGTCTTTGGTGTTCTTAATTCTCCTTTACTCCAGGTGGTTGGGACCAATTGATACATCTTAGATGGCTGCCTGCAAGCTTTTAAGACCCCAGACACAACTCATCAAAGTAGGATGCAGAACATTTTCTTAATAAGCTTTGTTATGCCAGTTGACCTAGATGTCCCCTGAAACCATGGTCCCCAGACCCCTACCCCTGCTAATCTGTCCCTTGACGTGGTTGATTGTATTCAGGAAACTTCTTAGCTTTGGTTTAGTCCAGTTGTGCTGACTTCCCCTGTAGTGTGTGCTGTTCTTCCCTTCACCTAAGATAATTCTTATCTACTACCTAATTAGTAAATAACCCTCACTCTCCCTCCCTACCCTGGTAACCATCAAAGAATGTTTTCTTCTGTGTTTAAACCTTCCCTTCAGTTCTTGTAATAGTGGTCTTATACAATATTTGTCCTTCTGTGACTGACTAAATTCACTCAGCATAATTAGTTCAAGCTTCTTCCATGTTATGTTTCACGGCTTCATCATTGTTCTTTACTGTTGCGTAGTATTCCATTGTGTGGATATGTCATAATTTGTTTATCCATTTGTCTGTTGATGGGCATCTAGGTTGTTTCCATCTTTTTGCTATTGTGAACAGTGCTGCAATGAAAATGAGTGTGCATATATCTATTCGTGTGACGGCTCTTACTTCTCTAGGATATATTCCAAGGAGCAGGACAGCTGGATCCTATGGTATCCTATTTCTAGCTTTTTAAGGAAGCACCAAATTGATTTCCAAAGTGGTTGTACCATTTTACATTCCCACCAACAGTGTATAAGTGTTTCAGTCTCTCTACAACCTCTCCAGCATTTATTATTTTGTGTTTTTTGGATTAAGGCTAGCCTTGTTGGGGTGAGATGATATATCATTGTAGTTTTGATCTGCATTTCTCAAATGGCTAATGATCATGAGCATTTCTTCATGTGTCTGTTAGCCGCCTGAATATCTTCTTTAGCGAAGTGCCTGTTCATATCCTTTGCCCATTTTTTTAATTGGGTTATTTGTCTTTCTGTTGTTGAAGTTTTGCATTATCTTGTAGATTTTAGAGATTAGAGGCTGATCACACTTGTCGTAGCCAAAAATTTTTTCCCAGTCTATAGGTTGTCTTTTTACTCTTTTGGTGAAGCCTTTTGATGAGCACCAGTGTTTGATTTTTAAGAGCTCCCACTTATCTAGTCTCTCTTCTGGTGCTTGTGTATTGTTACTAACGGTTCGTATTGTGTTCATGCCATGTATTAGGGCTCCTAGCACTATCCCTATTTTTTCTTCCATGATCTTTATCATTTTTTATTTTATATTTAAGTCTTTGATCCATTTTGAGTTAGTTTTTGTGCATGGTGTGAGGTATGGGTCTTGTTACAGTTTTTTGCAGATGGATATCCGGTTATGCCAGCACCATTTGTTAAAGAGATGTCTTTTCCCCAATTAACAGGCTTTGAACCTTTGTCAAATATCAGCTGCTCATAGGCGGACGGATTTACATCTGGATTCTCAATTCTATTCCACTGGTCTACGTATTTGTTGTTGTACCAGTACCAGGCTGTTTTGACTACCGTGGCGGTATAACAGGTTCTAAAATCAGGTAGTGTGAGGCCGCCCACTTTATTCTTCTTCTTGAGTAATGCTTTACTTATTCGGGGCCTCTTCCCTTTCCATATGAAATTGGTGATTTGTTTCTCCATCTCATTAAAAAATGCCAGTGGAATTTCGATTGGGACTGCACTGTATCTGTAGATCGCTTTGGGTAGAATTGACATTCTCACTATGTTGAGTCCACCTATCCATGAGCAAGGTATGTTCTTCCACTTACGCAGGTCTCTTTTGGTTTCTTATAGTAGTCTCTTGTACTGTTCATTGTATAGATCTTTTATTTCTCCGGTTAGATTTATTCCTAAGTATTTCATCTCTTGGGGGCTATTGTAAATGGTACTGATTTGGAAATTTCCTCTTTGAGGTTCTCCTTGTTGGCATAAAGGAATCCAACTGATTTTTGTATGTTTATCTTGTATCCTGCAACTTTGCTGAAATCTTCTATTAGTTGCAGTAGTTTTCTTGTGGATTCTTTGGGGTTTTCTGTGTATAAGATCATATCATCTGCAAAGAGAGATACTTTGACTTCTTCCCTATCAATTTGGATGCCCTTTGTTTCTTTTTCTAGCCTAATTGCTCTGGCTAGGACCTCCAGCACAATGCTCAATAAGAGTGGTGATAGAGGGCATCCTTGTCTGGTTGCCGTTCTCAAGGGGAATGCTTTCAAAGTCTCTCCATTTAGGATGATGTTGGCTATTGGTTTTGTATAAATGCCCTTAATTATATTGAGGAATTTCCCTTCTATTCCTATTTTGTTGAGAGTTTTTTTTATCATGAATGGGTGGTGGACTTTGTCGAATGCCTTTTCTGCATTGATTGATAAGATCATGTGGTTCTTGTCTTTTGTTTTATTTATGTGATGGATTAGATTGATTGTTTTTCTAATGTTGAACCATCCCTGCATACCTGGTATAAACCCCACTTGATCATGATGAATTATTTTTTTGATATGTTGCTGAGTTCTATTGGCTAGAACTTTGTTAAGGATTTTTGCAACAATGTTCATGAGGGAAATTGGTCTGTAATTTTCTTTTTTTGTGGTGTCTTTACCTGGTTTTGGTATCAGGGTTATGCTGGCTTCACAGAATAAATTTGGGAGTATTCCATCCTTTTCTATGCTCTGAAATACCCTTAGCAGAAGTGGTGTTAACTCTTCTCTGAAAGTTTGGTAGAATTCTCCAGTGAAGCCATCCAGGTCAGGGCTTTTTTTTTGTTGGGAGTTTTTTAATTACTTTTTCAATCTCTTCTTTTGTTATGGGTTTATTTAGTTGTTCTACTTCTGTTTGTGTTAGTTTAGGTAGGTAGTGAGTTTCTAGAAATTTGTCCATTTCTTATAGGTTTTCAAATTTGTTAGAGTACAATTTTTCATAGTATTCTGTTATGATTCTTTTCCTTTCAGTTGGGTCGGTTGTGATATCACCTATCTCATTTCTTATACGGGTTATCTGTCTGCATCCTCTCTTTTGTCAGTTTAGCCAGTGGTTTATCGATCTTTTCAAAGAACCAGCTTTTGGTCTTGTTAACTCTTTCAATTGTTTTTCTATTATCTATTTCATTTAGTTCTGCTCTAATTCTTACTATTTCCTTTCTTCTGGCGCCTGAGGGCTTCTTTTGCTGCTCTCTTTCTACTTGTTCCAGTTGTAGGGTTAATGTTTTGATTATGGCCCTTTCTTCTTTTTGGATATGTGCATTTATTGCTATAAGCTGACCTCTGAACGCTGCTTTTGCTGTGTTCCAAAAGTTCTGGTAGGACGTGTTTTCATTCTTGTTTGATTCTATGAATTTCTTTATTCCATCCTTAATTTCTTCTATAACCCAGTAGTTTTTGAGCAAGGTATGGTTCAGTTTCCATGTGTTTTATTTTTTTTCCTTGCTTTCTGCGTTGCTGATTTCCACTTTTATGGCTTTACGGTCAGAAAAGATGCTTTGTAATATTTCGATGTTTTAGATTTTGTTAAGTCTTGCTTTACGGCCTAATATGTGGTCTATTCTGGAGAATGTTCCATGTGCGTTGGAAAAGAAAGTATACTTGGCTGCTGCTGGGTGTGTTCATTATATGTCTATGAGATCAAGTTGGTTGATTGTAGCATTTAGCTCTTCCGTGTCTTTGTTGAGCTTCTTTCTGAAAGTTCTGTCCTTCACTGAAAGTAATGTGTTGAAGTCTCCTACTACTATTTTGGAGCTGTCTATCTCTCTTTTTAGTGCTACTAGAGTTTGTTTTATGTATTCTGGAGCCCTGTCATTGAGTGCCTAAATATTTACTATAGTTATGTCCTCCCGGTGTATTGGCCCTTTAATCATTATATAGTGTCCTTCCTTATCCTTTGTGGTGGATTTTACTTTCAAGTCTATTTTGTTAGAGATTAATATTGCCACTCCTGCTCTTTTTTGAGTGTTGTTTGCTTGATATATCTTTTTCCATCCTTTGAGTTTTAGCTTGTTTGTGTCTTTAAGTCTAAGCTGTGTCTCTTATAGGCTGCATATAGATGGATCGTGTTTTTTTTATCCAATCTGCCACTCTCTGTCTCTTTATTGGTGCATTTAGTCCGTTTACATTCAGCATAATTATTGATAGGTATGAGTTTAGTGCTGTCATTTTGATGTCTTTTGTTGTGTGTTGTTCACGGTTTCTTTGTTTCCCTTAATTTTCTGTGCTGAGTCGTTTTTATGTATTTTCATCTTTTCCATTGTTGTTGATTTTGTGTGTGCTGAGTCTTTATATTTTTCTAGTTTTTTTATTTTGATTTGTAGGATTGTTAGTCTCCTTTGTGGTTACCTTAATATTTACCCCTATTTTACTAAGTTTATACCAGTCTTCTATTTCTGTATATTGCCTTTACTTCCTCTCCATATGAAAAATCTATGTCTACATTTTTTAAGTTCCTCTTTTTTGTTTCAACGTTGTAATTTTTTACACATTGATCTCTGTTTTCCTATTTTCACTGTTTTTGCTTTGATGTATTTTTGTGACTTCCCTGTCTGAGTCGATATCTGGTTGCTCTGTCGTGTCTTCTAGTCTTGCATAGTTAGCTGATGTCACTGATTTTCTAACCGGAGGACTCCCTTTAGTATTTCTTGTAATTTTTGTTTGGTTTTTGCAAATTCCCTAACTTCTGTTTATCTGGAAATGCCCTACTTTCACCATCATATTTGAGAGACAGTTTTGCTGGACATATAATTCTTGGCTGGCAATTTTTTTCCTTCAAGGCTTTGTATATGCTATCCCATTGCCTTCTTGCCTGCATGGTTTCTGCCGAGGAGTCCGAGCTTATTCTAATTGACTCTCCTTTGTAGATGACTTTTCTTTTATCCCTAGCCGCTCTTAAAGTTCTCTCTTTATCTTTGGTTTTGGCAAGTTTGATTATAATATGTCTTGGTGACTTTCTTTTGGGATCTACCCTATGTGGGGTGCGATGAGCATCTTGGATAGGTATCTTCCCATCTTTCATGATATCCGGGAAGTCTTCTGTCAACAAATCTTCAACAATTCTCTCTGTATTTTGTTATGCCCCCCATTCTGGTACTCCAATCACTCGTAGGTTATTTCTCTTGATAGAGTCCCACATAACTCTTAGAGTTTCTTCATTCTTTTATCTGATTTTTCCTCAAATAAGTTGGTGTCAAGTGCTTCTATCTTCAATGTCACTAATTCTGACTTCTACTGCCTCAATTCTGCTGCTATGACTTTCTTTTGAGTTGTCTAATTCTGAAATTTTTACTGTTAATCTTCTGGATTACTGATTGCTGTCTATGGATCCTTGCAGTCTATGAAATTTGTCATTATGCTCTTGAATAACCTTTTTAAGTTCCACTACTGCTTTGTTGGTGTGTTCTTTGGATTTCTCTGAGTTTTGAAGAATTTCCTTTCTAATTTCTTGAAGAATTCTGTATATTAATCTTTTGTATTCTGCCTCTGGTAATTTCAAGAAATCCTCTTCCTCCAGAAAAGTTTATTGATTCTTTATTTTGGGAGTTTGCTGAAGCCATCATGGACTGCCTCTTTATGTGATTTGGTATAGACTGTTGTCTCCGAGCCATCAATAAGTTATTATAATTTTATTTTATATTTGTTTAGTGTGTCCTAGCTTCTTGTTTTGTTTTGTTTTGATATGCCCAAATAGGCTGCTCATGTGTGCTAGTTTGATTAGTGGCGCCTTTGAAGCTCTAACATCCTGTCACCGGTAGTTAGGTCTGTAACTAAGTATGCGTGTCAGGAGTCCATTAAATTTTCCTGTATGGATTCAGCTCAGGTGTCCAGGCAGTCAGTCACCAAGTGTGTGGTGCAGGCTCTCACCTACAGTCTTAGAGAGGTTTGGGTGATTGGTGCAGGCCACAGGTATCTCGCTGCAGTAGGGTCACACTCTGAGCAAGGCAAGCAGGCTGATGGCTGTCCCTGAGTGTCTGAAAGGAAAGCGTGTCCCTGTTCCCTAGAGCGAGTAGGTAGGTGAGTTTTGCAACTGGACTATGAGCACCCTACTCTTTTGGCTTTAAGGACTTGGGGGCACCACTTATTCTTGGACCCCTGTAGCAGGTGACTAGGTGGCATGGGTGGAGCCAGCAGCTCTCAAGCCCCTGATGTGGACAGGTAAGTCGCCTGCTTAAAGGGCAGAGCTGTGTCAAGCATCACAAATCTGCCACGTCACAGCTGAAACAGTTGAAGTTAGACTTCAGGTATTTACCCTGTTGTACTGTGGTAGTGAGGGCTTACACTGTTGAGATGGGTCCACACATGTCTATACAGGGATGGAAGGCACTCAAAGTCTGCAGACCCCTTATGTCTGTGCCTAGGCAAAGGAGCTGTGCCGACTCTGAGTTCCTGGTTTAGGGGAGCTGGCAGCTTATTTCTTCCCTGTTTGTTAATTTGTTCCCGCTCCAAGGCCAGGAGAATGGGTCAGGATGCCTTATGGGACCTACTTCTGGCCCAGGGGACTCACAGATTGCTGCAGCTGGCCAGACTCGGTGCAGAGTGGGGTGGGAGAAGGTAAATGGGAGACAGGTATTTCCCAAATGGGTTTTTTTTTTTTAATCCCTGCTAAAGGCCACATGCATGTACTTAACTTTAGCCACTTGGGTGCTGCTTTTCAGTGGTTCGGAGTGTCCAAGTAGAATCTCTGCTGCCAGACCTCTCTTGATGTAGAAAGTGCCTCCCGAGTGAGCAAGTGGAGCCATATGCCCGCCTCACTGCGCACCCTGAGCCGATCCAGGCTGAAGGGCTGCAGCTCCCGCCGGGTCAGGTCAGGCAACTCCTTGCTGCTTCCGAACCATCTCTCTCTCCCTCCAGTCTCTCAGTCCGCTTCCTCAACTTTGCCTTGTTCAGGGCTCCTAGATATTCATATACATATACATATGTAAGAGGGACATAGGAAGCCTTCTGACTACTCCACCATCTTGACCCTACCTCCGTACTTTTTAATAATGAAATGACACTGATGTCAGCTAGAAAAGAGGTTTTTCCAGGGCACACAAAGAGTTAAACGAAAGCCCAGCCAGCTCCCTGCCTTGTGTTGTGGAGGAAGGATGCTGGCCACTCTCCCCATTGAATGGCTCATCCTCCTCCCTTCTCTGATCTAGGAGTAGAGCAAGTAGACTCCCAGCACACCTACAGTCTTGATCCTGAACATCCCAAAGCCCTGTTCACAAAGCGGACTTGGAAAACAAAATTTCTTTATTCATGAGTTTAGCTCTTACCATTGCCTTGTGTCTCTCTTTTTTTTTTTGTTACAGGCATTGTGCATATTCTGTTACTTGTTCACTTAGTGCTTTCCAGATGGATAGATAGCTATACACAGAGAAAAGGGTGCACATACATGAGGAAGAGTTCAAATCTGTATATGCTATTTTACAATAATATTGTCGATAAGAGCATATATTCTCTATCCTTGCTGGTAACAGGTAATTTAATCTAGACTACTTCAAGGAAGTTGTTATGGATTGAATTGTGTCCCCCAAAAATATGTGTTGTAAATTCTAAATTCTATACCTGTGGTTATAATCCCATTTGGGCATGAGTTGTCTTTTTATGTTAACGACACAGGATTAGTGAGTATAAAAGAGATTAAACAAGCAAACTAGCAAGCAGAGATGGGGGAAGACAGATAACAAGCCACATGGAGATTTCCAAGGAACCAGGAAACAAAGGCAGAAGAGACATGGGCCTTCCCCCAGAACTGACAGAGAGAGAAAATCTTCCCCTAGAGCCGGGGCCCTGAATTTGGACTTTTAGCCTCTTAAACTGTGAGAAAATAAATTTCTGTTTGATAAAGTCACCCACTTATGGTATTTCTGTTATGGCAGCACTAGATAACTAAGACAGAAGTACAGCCAGAAAATTCCTCAGAAGTAAGGATGGTGAGACTTTGTCTCTTACCTTGGACATGTTATCCAGAGAAACCAATCCCTGGAGAAGGACATCATGCTTGGTAAAGTAGAGGATAAGCGAAAAAGAGGGAAACCCTCAATGAGATGGATTGGCACAGTGGCTGCAACAGTGGGTTCAAACATAGCAACAATTATGAGGATGGTGCAACATTTCATTCTGTTATACATAAGGTCATTCTAAGTCAGAACCAACTCAACAGCACCTAACAACAACAATTTCAAGGATAGCTAGTGTAATACAAGGATTTCTTAGTCACATTTCAAATTAATATCTTTAAATTAGTCTAAATCTTGATCTCCAAACTTTCTTCCCCTCCCACTCAGACTGATTCTGGAGCATAGTCAGGAAGGAGAGTCAAGAGTAGAAGCAGGGAATTAAATTAGGAGCAACTGCACAGGCCCAGGTATGAGATGATGTTTGAACTAGAGTGGTAGCAGTTATGATGGAAATATATTAGTAGGTTCAAGACAAATTTTGGAAGATCATCAGGTATTTAAAATGGGGTAGTACCTAAATTCTTGATTTTCCCAATAAAAGAAATATCAACCATGATAAATGCAGCAGGTTTGTTGCCTAATATTCAATTTATTAAGTTTCCCTAGATCTATGGAATTAAAAACTGAGCATAAAGGAATCAAATGCAAGAAATCTCATGAATTTTGAGTGGGCAGAAAAATACAAATATGTTTGTTAGTGGGTCTATGAAAAGTGATACACATGGGAGAAAACAATCTAAAGTATAATAAGATATGAGCTTTTAGTTACAACTTAGCTACAGATCTAAATGTCTCCAAGAACTGATCCCTGGAGATATTTTCCCAATGAAATACTTAGATTAAAATGACCAGTGAAGTATTGAACATCACAGAATGAATACTGAACATAAAATTTAAGGTTTATATACATCCTAATAACTATCCTAGCAGAGAGCAGCCCACAAACACAGAGAAAACCATGCAGGGTTCTAATACCCAAGCAAGGGAGACAAAACCCAGGTATAAACGCTTTTTAAGAGGAAAAAAAATCAAATAATTTGAGCATGCACAATAATACTCTTTCATCTTTGCAACAAAAGCAATGAATTTCAGAAATAAACCCATAGATCTATGACCAACTGATTTTTTATAAGGGTGCCAAATACATCCAATAGGGGAAAGAAATATCTTCTCAACAAATGGTGCTGGGATAACTGAATTTTCACATGCAAAGAATGAAGTTGGAACCATACCTCACACCATATATAAAATTTAACTCAAAATGGATCAATGACCTAAATATAAGAGCTAAAACCATACAATTCGTAGAAGAAAACATAGAGGTAAATCTTCATGATCTTGGATTTGGCAATGGATTCTTAGATGTGATACCAAAAGCACATGCAACAAAAGAAAAATTATAAAAATGGAACTTCATCAAAATTAAAAACTTTTCTGCATCACAGGACATTATCAAGAAAGTGAAAAGATAGCCTACAGAATGGAAGAAGATACTTACAAATCATATATCTGATAAGGGTCTAGTATCCAGAACCTATGAAGAATACTTACAACTCAACCACAAAAAGACAAACAATCTAATTAAAAAATGGGCAAAGGACTTGAATAGACATTTCTTCTTAGAAGATACACAAATGGCCAACAAACACAAGAAAAGTGACCCTGTAGGATGGAGGAGAACTGTCCCATAGGGTTTCCAAGGAGTAACTGGTGGATACAAACTGCCGACCTTTCAGTTAGAAGCCAAGCGCTTAACCAAGGCTCCTCTATGGAATATTAGTCAGTCATAAAAAGAAATGAAGTACTGATACATACTACAACATGGATGAACCTCCAAAACATTATACTAAGTGAAAGAAGCCAGACACAAAAGGCCACATATTGTATGATTCCATTTATATGAAATATTTTGAATAGACAAATCCATGGAGACACAGATTGATGGTTACAGGGGTAGATGGTGGGATAGGAAAAACTGTTTAATGGGTATAGGGGTTTATTTTGGAATGATGGAAATATTTTGGAACAAGTCAGAGGCGGTAGTTGGCTGCATAACATTGTGAATGTACTAAATGCCACTGAATTGTTTACTTTAAAATGATTAATTTTATATGATGTGAATTTCATCTCAATCAACTTCTTTTTAAAACGCAGTGATGATTAGGAGGATTTGAAGAAGTTACCCAGTCCTCTCTCTCACCAGTACCCTTCATAACCCATGCAGTCTCGGCTTAAACACCTCCACACTCTAAGCAAGAATGGTCAACTTGCTACAGTTGGAAAAACGACACTCCAATGATGGAATATTCAAATTCTTTTAAAAATCCTTCATTATATAAGTGTAAAATATGTCTCTCTCTACCTTCTACTCATTCATTGCTTCTACTTCTACATTCCTAACGATACACTGAAAAAAAAAATCAAATTTCTCTTCCTCCACAAGCCTTCAGATATTTAAGAACAGCTATCTGAAGTGTCCCTGACATTTTCTTCTCCAGGTTATACACCCCCAGTCCCTTCATATGACAAGGTTTCCAGCCCTGTTAACATGTTGGTTGCTGTCTGGATATACTCTGGGCAAGGAGCATATAGGCAGTCAATGACCACTAAAAGGGTTTTCTGGGGTGAACCAAGGTTTAACTACTTTTCAAGTGTAACTCCTAATGGAACTCAGAATTGATTAACCATCAAATGGTACATGCTGAAAATCTAAGAGAAAGACTGAGAGGTGGTATACATGTTCAGCTATTAAGAGGTCATAAGTATCTTTTGCAAGTCTGGCAGATTAAAAACAATAGATTAAAGAGTAAATGGGAGGTTATGAAGTAAAGATAGTGAGTGCAGACATGTGTTCTCAAGCTTTAATGTGTAGATGAATCTGCTAAAATGCAGACTCTAATTCAGCTGCAGGAGGGGGAAATGAGAGTACTATTCTCACAGGCACCCAGGCGATGCCCACGCAGCTGGCACAGGGACCACACTTTAAGTAGCCAGGGTGTAATTATCAAGAGATACCCAGGCAACAGCCCTTGTAAATCCCCAAATGATCTCAAAGAAATGTTTTAAATATACAATGAAGCAACTTTGAGCCATGTATACTGCTATATATTTTTGTTTTTATTTTTTGGGAGATCTATCAGATATATGGTGGCTCTTCTGGGGCCAAAAACATCTATTACCGTGATCTAAGGAAGAGATTTCAAAATGTCAGGTCTCTAAAAGAAGCACATATCCATTTTCTGCACCAAAGGGAGAAATGCTAAAAAGCAGTATTCCTTGAGTCCTCTGTAAAGCTGAGAATGTGCATATACAGACCTAGTGATTGCAATGTTACCTACTTCACACCTTTCTGTGTTAGACATGGAATAACTTAGCTGATAAGCTTGCTGCAATGTATTCAGATGAAAGAAGCTCTTGGAAAACTGTTAATACTTACCACTGTATACCCACATCTGGACCTTGACACTGTCCATAATGAAATTCCCAAATCTATCTATGTGTACTGACATGCAAATATATATTTATTTTAAAAAGAATAGATGGAGAAATTTTTCCTTGAAAAAATGGGGGTCTTTACAAACCATATGCAAAGAAAAAATACAGAGCAAACAAAATCTGGGAAAATACATAAAGGACTATGTGATGTCAATAAGATTATTGTTTTTTAAAGAATGAAGATTAAATTACAGAATTTATTTTAATACTCAGTATAGTACAATTAAAAAATAGTTTAGAGATTAAGGATTAGGAATTGAAATTAAAGACAAATTTAAGGAAGTTAAAAAGCTGAAGTAAGTGTTTTGTAGAAACTGTAGTCAAAGAGCAAGTAACTAAAGGAAAGAGTGTGGGATATTTTTAAACAGCTTTAAATAGATTAACACCAATTAAGACCCTCAGACACCTATATATGTGGAGCCCTGGTAGCGCAGTAGTTAAGAGCTATGGTGAGCTACGGCTGCTAACCAAAAGGTAGGCAGTTCGAACCACCAGCCACTCCTTGGAAACCCTATGGGGCAGTTCTACTCTGTCCTATAGGATTGCTATGAGTCAGAATTGACTCGATGGCAATGGGTTAGTTAACAGATTATATATATACATAAAATAATTAAGGCAGAAAAATTCAGGCAGTAGAAGAGGTTTTAATCAAGATGTTTCAGATATAGTCATAAGCAAATTACTGATCTTAGTTAAGAAACAAAAGTAGAATAATGGAGAACATTATGTAATATGGTTGAAAAGTAGTAACATAGTAAAATTGACTTAACAATTCTTGGGGCCCTCTACTGAGGTACATATTAAGGTCACCAGTGAAAATATGATCAATCTGTGATGCCAGGTTGGCAGGTGCTGCTGTCTAATAGGAATCTTGACTTAAATGTCTCAGGACCATTGTCATGCCCAAAGCTAGATGACCATGTGAAATGCTCTTCAGCACCTTATCTTATCTTACCTTATCACTTATCTTCCAAAAGGCTGAACTCAAACATTACCTCCTATTAGCACTTCACCCACCTACAACACAAAGTTTGCAATTATAATGAACTGACATGAAATAAATCTAACATTTATCAGTCATGTCCAATAGAGTATGAACTTTCAGGCAGGGAATATGTCTAACTCATCTGACATCATGTAAGCCCACATGGTTATTTACTGAGGGACAGAGAGAATAAGGCTGGAAGTCAGAGGTCGGTGATGAAGCAGGCCAGTGGCTGTGCTTTGCTGTGTTCCTCCAACCATTGTTTAAGGAGTTGCCCTTTGCTGCTCATGGTGAGCGCTGGCTCTAAGGCCTCCCCGGTTTTGTAGCTTTCTTGGTAAACCACCCAAACTAATGCTCCTTTCAAATTTATCATCCTCCAACTTATAAACGTGCAAACAACCAGGCATTATACAAACATCCCTGCCCCAACATGCTCATCCAAGCAGAAAGTGGAGACAAGTGGAATGGTCACCTTCTCTCCATAATTCTGGTGAAAGTCTCAGCTCCTATCCTTCCTGTTTTTCATAAGCCAATGCAGGATGGTCCAAAAACACTTCCCATGGACCCCGAAGAGACAAGTACCTCCACTTCCTACTTTTCATGCCTATTAGACGTTGCAAAGGACTACCAGGACCAATAGTTCACCTCAGAGTCTAATGGGGCAAATTGTTGGAGTTCATTCTGCATTTAAGGTATTTTTTTCCACAAATAACGTGCCCACATAAGTAACATGTACATACATGTAATGTGCATAGAGCAATTTGGAAAATAATGCACAAGGGGGTTGCACGGTTGGCAAAAAACATATAACACGTACATTACTTGTGTAAAAATACAGTAAGTATTTTGGTCTTTAAAAATAAACCGTCAAATTACATCTTTGACAAGATCACGTGGCATGTTTAGATAGATTTAGAATGTGTTGCTTTTTAAAAGGTATTTCTGAACCTAGACTAAAAAGTTAGGTGATTTTCCTTTTTTCCAATTTATCTTTGATTTCAATTGATTGGTTAAAAGGTCTTAAACTTGTCAAATCTGTCATTGTCAGCCATTTCATTTTTCCCTTTCTAAAGAAAGCAGTTCTAAGTCACAGTCCTGCAGTGCGTTTATACAAGTATCTCTTGTTTCTGAGGATCAACTACTAAAGGCAAAATTTTCCACTAATCTTCTTACTTAGTATTTCAGGGATGTTGAAAGTTCTGGATTTTTCTTTTTTTTTTTAATTAATATTCTCTATTTTTTTTTTAATTGTACTTTAGGTGAAGGTTTACAGAACAAACTAGTTTCTCATTAAACAGTACACATATTGTTTATGACACTGGTTAACAACCTCACGACATGACAACACTCTCCCTTCTCAAACTTAGGTTCCTTATTACCAGCCTTCCTGTCCCCTCCTGCCTTCTAGTCCTTGCCCCTGGGCTAGTGTGCCCCTTTTTGTTTTATGGGGCTGTCTAATCTTTGGATGAAGGGTGAACCTCAGGAGTGACTTCATCATTACTGAGCTAAAACGGTGTCCGGAGGCCATACTCTCGGGGTCTGGATTTTTCTGATGTAACTTTTCAACTTTGCTTGTCAGAATGACAAAACACTGAATTTGTTCCTTTTGGGATTGTTGTTAGGTCAAATTTTCTCATTACATCTAACCCCAGTGAATGAGTTTCATCCCTTTTTTTTTTTTTTTCCTTCTTTTTGACCAGTTAGTCTTTCCAAAGCAACATTCCTTCGCTCTAATTCAAGTGCTCTGCAGAAATCTGCTCATAATCTTTGCTTCCCCTTTAGGGTCTGGCTGCTCTTTTGGCTTATGAATTTGCCATCTTCACTTTTGATTAGGTCACTGAAGGCCTGTAATCCTGGATCTTCCCACACATATTGTTTATTTTGGGATTACAGCAATGTCTTCCAGCAGTTTAAACCACAGATTAGAAAAAGGAACTGAATTCTAGATTGCCCATGGGAATTTGTGAGAGTTGGAGTTCACTGGCATCAAAGAAAACACTAGTAGACTGCTAAATATCAATTATGAGAACTTTAGTCAAATCTACTGATTGTTTCCACAAACATTCTGGTAGGTAGCCAAACCCGTTGCCATAGAGTCGACTCCGACTCATAGCGACCCTTTAGGACAGAGTACAGCTGCCGCATAGAGTTTACAAGGAGCAGGTGGTGGATTTGAACTGCCGACCTTTTAGTTAGCAGCAGAACGCTTAACCACTGTGCTACCAGGGCTCCTCTGGTAGATAAAGATCTGTTTGTTTCTTCCTTCTAGCCAATAAACACATAAATACCAAAATGTCTCTCAACGCAGGAATCTGCTGGCAGTTATAGCCCACAGGTGCTGAATTAAACACCCCCTCACACCTTACTCAACAATCAGACAGTAACGTTTTATGAAGCTTAAAAATGTACCTCAGCCTAAAAAAGTTGTGAACAGTACTTGGGAAGAAGACAGCACATTGTTGTTTCTTGTTTTCAGGCACAGAGTATTATTTCCCAACCCAGGCTGCTAAAGAAGGGATGTGGTTATACAGAAAGTAGATTTAGGTTTGCAATCTTATAATCTAACCCGCCAAACATGTAAAATACCAAAAACACACTGACTTAAAAGAACAAAGCTAAACCACTCCTACTTTCATAAGGTTGCCACCCTAGACATACAGGTAAACTTTCGATTTGATTATGCCTAGATGGAATCACTATGGGGCAGTTCTACTCTGTCCTATAGGGTTGCTATGATTTGGAATAGACTCGACAGCAACGGG
The DNA here is from genome assembly GCA_030035585.1 of Dugong dugon. Lineage (NCBI taxonomy): Eukaryota > Metazoa > Chordata > Mammalia > Sirenia > Dugongidae > Dugong > Dugong dugon. Next base: position 159,467,676 of record CM057464.1, read on the forward strand.
TTTGGGTTTTTTGGTTTAGATGGAATCACAAAGACCATAGTAGAGCATCACCTACTCTAGCTAAATTTATAGAAATATCTTTGGTATTACTTTAATGTCTTCTTAATTTTAGTTCCATTGTCTTTTTCACTATGAGTTGGAATTGACTCGATGGCAATGGGTTTGGTTTTTAGTTTTTTATCCTTTTCTCAGTGTGCTTCACACTTCCAAAGACAGATTTTTACATAAATTCCCTGCCTTTCTCCCTTCCTCTTTTCCCCTTCCTTCCTGTTTCCCTCTCTCTCTCATTCATTCAAGTGTTTAACAATTATTTAGCACCTATCATGTCCCAAGAGTCCTTGGGTAGTGCTAAAGGTTAAAGTGCTTGGCCACTAACCAGTAGTTTGCAGGTTCGAGTCCACCCACTGGCACCTCAGAAGAAAGGCCTAGCAATCTACTTCTGAAAAAATCAAACACTGAAAACCCTATGGAGCACAGTTCTATTCTGACACACGAGGTCACCATGAGTTGAGTGAACTTGACAACAACTGGTTTTGAATCATGTTCTAGGCATGGTTCTAGGCACTGGTCCGACTGAGCTGATCAAGCCATAGTCCTTGCTTTCAAAGGCTTACAGTCTAGAAGCGGAGGCAGAAATTTAGAGGAATCACCTACAATTCAATGCAATAAGGCCTCTATTAGAAATAACTATGGAGCAGAGGAAGCATGGGAGTGGGGGAGGCGAGGGTGGGACAGTGGGTGGTGGGTAGGTGGTTGATGGACATTTCAGCTGGGTTCTGAAGTATGATTTTACCCAAGGAAGAAGAGGAAGGCAACCCTAAATAGAGGAAATAATCAAAGGCACAGAATTGTGAAAGGGAAGCAGTTAAGTGTGGCTTGGGGATGGTAGGGTGGCTAGAAGCAAGTGACACAAAGGTCAGGCTGGGAAGGGTCTGGCATTCAGATGTCAATGTCAGGTTTTAGAAGGTGAGCACGCCTCCCAGATCTTTTTGTGGTTGTTCCTTCACACCATTCAGGCCTCATTCCAATATCACCTCCTCTTAGTTCTTAACTCTCCATCTACAATCCCTTGTCTCCAGTCTACCTCTGCCCTGTGATGCTTTATTTTTCATCATAGTACTTATCCCAATCAGGAGTCAAAATTTATTTATTTGTCTGATTGTTTCCCCATTAGAATAGATCTTCAATGCAGGGAGAGATTTTGCTTTATTTGCAGTCTCCTCCCAGCATGCAGAGCACAGTAGGTCTCAGATTCATTTGTTAAATGAACGATGAGTTCTGGACCTACTTCTGAATTGTTAAATCTTCTACTACCTTTTCTTTCTTGGCCTAAATAGAAGTAGTTCCTCTAGTCTTCCTTATATTTTCCAAGACTTCGATTGTTTTTTGTATTGTTCTTCTCCAGACAAAATGATCCTTTTCATTTTCCTTGGAAGGGGCAACGCTGGTAGATTGGACATACTCGGGGTACCCTAACTTCCACTGAACACATCAGCTTCCCTTCCCTAACTATTCTCACAAACGTGCTCTCCTAGACCTACTCAGGGGTGGAGAGGGCAGAACTGGAGTAGGCAAGCTGGAGGCATCCCAAGGGCCCCTGCAGGAAGGCAACACCAGGGCGAGAAGGTGGGAGGGGGGAGCAGACAAATTAAATGCAGTCTGTGCAGTGTTCTGGAAGAAGAGAAATAAAATGCACCTATTCAACAATAAAAAGCCCACTGGTGCAAAGATTAATTGCTCAGCTCCTAACCGAAAAGTCAACAGTTCAAACTCACCAGCAGCTCTGCAGAAGGAAAGACCTGACAATCTGCTCTCGTAAAGATTACAGCCTAGGAAACCCTATGGAGCAGTTCCAGTGTGTCACAAAGGGTCACTATGAGTCGAAATTGATTCAATGGCACACAACAATATTCAACAGAGGAGCAATCATTTCTGAGCCAGGAAGCACTTCAGGATTCCTACTCGGAGATTTTTTCTTGGAAGCTTCCCAAGGCTCTGGCTCCCTGACTGAACAAACCCAGAGAGAGTCTCACCTCACAGACACACCACGCTACACCAATGCAGAAAATCAGAGTACTATTATAATCCCATGAATATATTCCAAGTTTATATTTTTTAAAAATACTGAAGTATTTCATTACTCATAAATATTCGGCTATGATCCACAGTTAGCTAATCATATTTTCTTCTTTTATGATTATGAAGTCAGTAGGCTCTGTATTTGTATAGCTGACTTTTCTAAGTGCATTATTTTATGCCTATCAATTTCAGTTTGTTTATAATTACATACTTTTCCAAATTTCTAGGACTATTATCAAATTGAATCCACTGATGAATTTAATGCTTACCTCTAGCCTTCACTAAATCATTAAAAATACAAATAATGCTGAATCAAGGGTTAATCCTGTTATTCATCTAAACAATCTCCCCCTCACCTCCAGCTCCAATTCTTGAATGATGTCATTACTCTTTGAGAATAACTCCCAGCCACTGCACACTATAAACATTGCTTCTGGGAAATTTATCCAGTTTACAGATGGTAACTATATGTGTGAATGTCACACCACTCTTTGAACCTCAGTTTCTTCATCTATAAATGAAATTAATCAGATATTTTCTATTATCATAATCATCAAACAATAATTGATACATTTATTGCTGCAGAACTGACATAGAAATTATCACAATACTTACTTTACTGTCGTTCCTAGCATTATTTCCAATAAGCAGTTATTAGTTTCCTCAAAGGATTCACCTGTTATATTTCCCATTCCATTATTCTGCCAGAAAGAGTTAATGAGAGACACTGCATTTGTGGAGTATATACTTTGCCAGGTGCTGTGCTAGGTATTTCACATGCATATCTCACTTAACTCTCACAACTCCGTGAAGTGGATATCATTATCCCATGTTCAGAAATGATACACAGAGGCACAAGATCACAAAACTAGTAGGTGGGGGAACCCAGGCCTGTTTGAACCAAACCTTTTCTCTGATCAAGTAGGTTATTCTGCCTTAAATTAGAGGCAGCTTAAGGAGTGGGCCATCTGGAAAGCTGCCTGGGGCACCAATTAATACGAGGCACTAAAACATTAATTGAATCAATCAAAATTCTGGTGCCCATTACCTGAGGTTCCCACATACGGTGCTGTACAAAGTTGGTGATGTAAACGTTCTCCTTCTTAAGTAACTGACATCCTTAAGGAGAAACTTAACAACAACTCTTGGAGTTGCCAGCTCAATTCTGTTGGGTACTTATCACAAGCACTAACGGTAGCCCCCAAAGACCCTGAGAGCAGCCACCTGGCAGTTACCTGAGCTTGACAGCTAAATTCTGAAACCAAAAAACACACGGTGTGGAGTGATTTACTATTTAAACTCCTAATATAACTTCAAAAAAGCTCTGTGGTTTAGAAGGTAACATGGGAAGAGTAACATAAAACTTAAGGGGGAAAAAAGAAGTCTAGAGAGTGGGAACAAACTTTTAAGAACAATGTAAACAAGACTGCTTAACATAACTATACAGGTTATCTCTACCACTAATTAATAATACTACCCAGGTACAAATATCTGAAAAACACAAAATGGGAAACAATTCCAAATAAGTTAAAATACCGTGTTACTTAAAGTTCATGTAATCTTTTTTTTCTGAATTTGAATGTACAGAAAAAAGTACATACATTTTATTAATTAAAAAATCAGTCTCTTCCCACCTTCACTAAATAAACGTAAATGCCTGTGTGAAAAATATCAGTGTGAAGGCGCCACTGCTTATTTGCAAAGACACCCCACTGCCAAAAAAAAAAAAAAAAAAAAAAAAGACACCATTGACAATGACAGGTGGAAACTGGAAACTGAAGAGTTACACACATTTTAAGTCAAAACCTTTACTACATACATATTAAAGCAATCTTAAGTGTGGGATAAGTTACACTTGATAATCTGGCTCCAGGTCATACTGTTGAACTTGTAGAATTTATCAGGATTGGGGCCTCCAAATTAAGATAAATTCTTTAACTTTTTGATGGCACAGATCTGACCCTGAACCTTTTATAATTTTACATGATTAACAAGATATTTTAGAATGTATAGCATTATTAGAGGTCCATGGAATCCACAAAATATGGGAAAATTGCTGTAGTACTAGATGATCAGCAATAATGTCCCATAGGTATGGACTCCAATATTATTATTATAAGAGCTGAGTGGACTTCTCAATAATCATATTCAAATATACATTTTTAAAAGTACAGACATTTCTAGAAAAACTCACTGTTGGTATAAATATCTAGTGCTCATGTACCCAAGGCTCCCATAAATTCCTATTCTAAGTGACTTTTATGCAATCTTTCTTCTCTCTAGGTGTTGAATCTAAACCCAGACTGTAATTGCTGAATAGTATAAAAAAGTATGAAAAGGAAAACAACCAAAGTGTAAGTCATTAAATGGAGTGGCCAAGTAATAAAGGAACAGAGGCTCTTGGAGAAGTGTGATATGTAAGTTTAAAGGAAATATTGCAGATCTCATCTCAAGAGAACGAAAGAAGGAAAAATGAGGCTCTATTTTAAGCTTACTCCAATAGTATAATAGACGTAAGCTCCATGTGAGAAGTATCTTTAAAGTATCCTCATTTCCAGTGTCCAGTTTGGTGGCAACAACACAGTATATGCTCAATAAATACTTTGTGATATAGAGAATAATTAGAAGAACAAATGAAGAAAGTACCTTGTTATGGATTGAATTGTGTCCCCAAAAAGATATGCTGACGTCCTAACCCCTGGTACCTATGAACATGACCTTGTTAGGTTCAAATAGGGTCTTTGAAGATATTATCAGTTAATATGAGGTCACACTGGAGTAGGATGGGTCTTAATCCCATCTGAGAGGTGTCATAAAAGAGGAAAACAAGCACATGTGGAGAGTTAGACAAATGAAGAATGGCCATGTGACTAGAGGCAGCTGCAAGTCAAGGAATGCCAAGGGTTGCTGGGAGCCATCAGAAGCTAGGAGAAAGGCAGGGAAGAGTTCCTCTCTGAGCTCTCAGAAGGAATCAACAGGGCCAATACCCTAATTTGGACTTCTAGCCTCCAGAATTGTGAGACAATAAATTTCTGTTCTTTAAAGCCACCCACTTTATAGTATTTTGTTACAGCAGCACTAGGAAACTAAGACATACCAAAGAGAGAAAACACTGCATATGTAGGTACCCCATGACAACACAAAATGTAAGTTCTGCTCTTCCATCTGGACTTGTGTCTTAGTTATCTACTGGTGCTATCACAGAAATACCACAAGTGGATGGCTTTAACAAACAGAAATTTATTTTCTCACAGTTTAGGAGGCTAAACATGTTGCCGTTGAGTCGACTGCAACTCATAGCAACCCTACAGGAAGAGTAGAATTGCCCCATAGGGTTTCCAAGGAGCAGCTGGTGGATTCAAACTGCCATCCTTTTGGTTAACAGGCAAACGCTTAACCACTGCTCCACCAGGGCCTCGTTTAGGAGGCTAGGAGTACAAATTCAGGGTGCCAACTCTAGAGGAAGGCTTTCTCTTTCTGTTGGTTCTGGAGGAAGGTCCTTGTTTCTTTGGCTTCTGCTTCCTGGTTCCTTGGAAGCACATGTCTTGGCATCTATCTTACTCCATCTCTGCTTGTTTGATTGTTTAATCTCTTTTATATCTCAAAAGAGATTGACTCAAGACACACCCTCCACTAATCCTGTCTCATTAACAAAGACAACCCATTCCCAAATGGGATTGGAACCACAGGCATAGAGGTTAGGATTTACAACACACATTTTGCGGGGACACAATTCAATCCATAACAATTTGTCTCACTTAAAACGTTGTGAACAAATCTGCTGTGTCATGTGATCTTGTTTCCTGAATATTTCCAGTTGGCCCTGCCAATTTCAGAGAAGTGATGAAATTCAATTACTTTAAAACAAAAGCATTGCCTCTGTTGATATCAGTCAGTCTGCATACTTTGGTGCCTCACAAGCCTGCAAGAGGAAATAACAGGGAGGAATCAAACCCTCAACCCTCACACAGATTGCTACAAGAAAGTTTACTAAAGTTTTCCAGTCATATGTGGGCAATAACATGAGTGATATTTTTCTAAGACACACTGCAGGATGTACAAACGTGCTACACAAAGGACATCTAAAATATTTTTCTTACATGTGGGGTCTGTAATTAAATAAATCTGAGTTGTCAACCCATTCAAATGATAAAGAGGGGCCTTTAATGCTTTTTTTTCTATAAACACTGAAATTCCCTACCTTCTCTTACCATGAAATCGTACCAAACTAGTGTTAGGCAAGGAGTCCCTGGGTGCTGCAAACGGTTAATGCGCTCAGCTGCTAACCGAAAAATTGGAGGTCCGAGTCTACCCAGAAGTGCCTCAGAAGAAAGGCTTGGTGATCTACTTCTGAAAAACCAGCCATTGAAAACCCTATGGAGCACAGTTCTACTCTGACACACATGGGGTCGCCATGAGTCAGAGTCAACTCAAGGGCAACTGGTTAGCGTTAGGCAGCAGCAGTGTTTACCCTGCAGTGGGGAGGGGATCATTATGTCAGTGAAAACACCCTGAGTACCATATGCAGGATGGTAAAGAAGGGGCATGTATCTCTCTGGACCTCAACTGTGGCAGTGGGGGAGCACTGACATTTCCCCCTGACTCTAAGAGGTTTAGAAAGCATTTCGTAATTGTTAAAACACTGTAAAAATCAAGGCAAGGTGTTAAATGATGATGTATATAGTAAATCACCTGAACACTAATTATTCTTGGGTTAGGAAGAAAAGTATCCTCTAAATGCTCATGTGCTCTTCCACAAATATTCTGTTATGCTGTGCTTAAGCATCTGTGCTAGGTCTGAGTGAAAAACAAAGATGAATCAGACCTCAAGTAGCGTGTAATCATAAATAATACTAAGACTGAAAGTGCCAAATGCCACAAGAGAGGCAAAGAACATGCATTTGCAGGTAGATGGTCCTACAGCACAAGTAGATCAGGGGTCTTAGCCTGGGCTTTGAAGTTTAGGTAGAATGTGGCCCAGCTGAGATGGAGAGAGCATTTCAGGCAAGTGAAACCACAGAAGCAAAGGCAGAAATGAGGGAAGTGGAAGGTGCTTGTCAGAAGCTACAAGGAGTTCAATTTGGTGGGGAAAAAAAAGGATTATTAGAAAATTCAGTTTGAGGGTGCATCTTAATATTCCCCCATCCATTCCATGCTTAATCTGCAGAAAATGGGGACTTGCCAAGGGTTTTGCACCAGTGGAGTAGCATGTCCACTGGAGTGCTTTAGGAAGAATATCCAGGCACCTGATAGGAAGGCAGAAAACCACAGGTGGCGATACCACAAGAAAGGACCTCAGCAGCATAGAGAATAATTAGTAATGGTGTAAATGTAAAGAAGGGGACATGGTTGAGACATATTCCTGAGGTCCATTTACAAGACCTAGAATTATCTGGGTGTTTTATTCACTCAGTTGTTTGTGTCAGAAATCTAAGCGTAATCCTTGACACCTCTCTCCTCCTCACCCTGTATCAACTCAATCACCATGTCCTGTCAGTTCTACTTCCTGTTAAATCTATTTACTTCTCTCCATCTATACTATTCATCTCGCTTCTTAACTCATCCATCTCTACTCCACTTCCATATGATATTCAGGCTGGTCTTTTTAAAATGCTAAGCTGGTAATGACACTCTCTTGAATGAAAAATTTCTTTAATGACTTATAAAAAGGTTGAAAACCCTTACGTATATCCTCAAATGCCCTGCTTACCTTCACTTCCACCTCCTTCACCAGCCTCATCTAGCTCCTCTCTGCCCCTAGCTCCCTGTGCCCCAGCTATACTGGCTTTCTCCTAGATGCTCATGCACAACTCTGCTCTCCCCTGCTTCAAAGTTCCCCACATGAGCAATCCCCCATCACCCTCTCACTCAAGCCCCCAGAACAGGGCAGCCCACTCTCCAAGTCCTCTATCGTTCCCTTTCAGCACTTACCTTGTAATCGAATAGTTGGACTATTTAGTAACGACTGTCTCCCTGAATAAGCTCCCCACAAAGCTGGGATTGTATGGTTTAATGTACCCCTAGAGGCTAGCATGGTGTTTGTACACGGAAAGCACTCATTAGATGAATGGATGAATATGGAGGGAGTCAAAGATGATGCTGAGGTTTCCAGTCTCAGTATCCAAAAAGACTTACCATTGACAGGAAAGGGGTACAGGTTTTAGAGAGAAGATGATTATTAATTTTGAGGTAGAAAAGATGCTCAACAGATTGTTGAAAGCATGGAAATGGAGCTAAAGAGGCAAGAACAACAACAACAACAAAACTGTTGCCATTGAATCAATTCCGACTCATAGCAACCCTACAGCAACCCTATAGGACAGAGTAGAATTGCCCCATAGAGCTTCCAAGGAGCGTCTGGTGGATTCAAACTGTCAACCTTTTGGTTAGCAGTTAACCACTATGCCACCAGAGTTTCCAAAGAGGTAAGAGTGCACTGAAAATATATATTTAAAAGTCATTTTAATGGAGCTGGGCATGGATGGCATTGCCAAGTCAGAGTGCTTTGAAATGATCTCTTTGAATTTCACTCTTCCCAACTAGACTATAAGCTTCTCAAGGGTAGTGATCATGTTGTATCTTGGTACCTCAGATAATAAGAGAACAACACTTCAAGAAAAAGGGAGTAGTCAGTTTATTAAAAGCTACAGAGAACAGCAACCAAAGTCTATTCTCTTTGATGTTTGATCCATCAGAAAAGATTTCTGCTGAGTGACGGGAAAGACACACCTGCAAGAATTAGGTGAGGAACGTGAGTCAGTGAATGGAGACTACTTCTTCAAGGATTTTAGCAGGGACGTGTCACCCTCAGGGGTCCATGGTGCAGTGCACAAGGGTAAGGTCTCTTTGTCCTCTTCTCCCTGGTCAGGAAAGTTGCCCCAAGACTCCTCCCAGAGGCTTTTTCTCAAGTGGGGCATTCGCTTTCTCTGCATGTTCACTCTAGGCCTTGAAGCAAAGCTCCCCTCTGCTTCTCCAGCATCTTCGTGGTCTTCCATTATGTCAGTGTACAGACCTGAGAAAACCCAGGTTTCAGTGCTGAGGTGGAAATTGGTAGGAAGGCTTTTGTACCTGCTTTGGTTATAGACTATGCAAGCTACCTAGCTCTGGAAGGAGATTTGAGGAGTCCAGCCTGGCTCACCAGTTCTACATTGAGGCCTGGGGCGACTCCTATCTAATAATTAATACGTGTTTTGTCTTGCTTTATTTGCTGCTCACATACCTACCTGTGGGATCTCACAAGTTCCAGGGCAGGACTGTGATATTCCTGAGTAACCAGCTGTTATGCATTGAATTGTGTCCCCCAAAAATGTATGTCAACTTGGCTAGGCCATGATTTCCAGTGTTTTGTGATTGTTTACCATTCTGTCATCTGATGTATGCTGTAAATCCTACCTCTATGATGTTAATGAGGCAGGATTAGAGGCAGTGATGTTAATTAGGCAGGACTCAATCTACAGGATTCAGTTGTATCTTGCTTGAGTCAATCTCTTGAGATATGAGAGAGAATCCAGCAGACAGGAGAGGGACCTCCTACCACCAAAAATGAAGAACCAGGAAGGAAGTGCGTCCTTTGGACCCGGGGTCCCTGCACTAAGAAGCTCCTAGACCAGGGGAAGATTGGTGACAAGGACCTTCCCCCATAGCCGACAGAGATCAAAAGCCTTCCCCTGGAGCTGGCACCCTGAATTTGGACTTTTATCCTCCTAGACGGTCAGAGAATAAATTTCTCTTTGTTAAAGCGATCTACTTGTGGTATTTCTGTTATAGCAGCACTAGATAACCAAGATACTAGCCAAATACACCTATAACAGCATCTCAATTTCAGTACAACTTACAGGAAGAGAAGGCTGGATCTGCAGGAAAATACAATCAAGAGACTTGTTTCAGCAATGGGAAGCAAGAATTTATACTAGATTCAACTGTCAGTTGTACAGCACCACAAATGTGTGATATATGTTTGTATAATAACTATTAATATTACCTTCTGTACTATGTTTACCGATTAGAAAAGGAGTTCAATAGATGTATTAATCAGAGAACTTGTTTTATAAATCTTAAATATTTCTTTTCATACCTTACAATATCTAAATGTATTTTAGCTATAAAACAGAGAACATGAAAATGCAATTATTTAAAGTGGTAAACCAAAACCCAAACCCACGCCCTCAAGTCAATTCCGACTCATAGTGACCCTGTAAGATAGAGCAGAACTGCCCCATAGAGTTTCCAAGGAGAGGCTGGTGATTCGAACTGCTGACCTTTTGGTTAGCAGCTGAACGCTTAACCACTGAGCCACCAGGGCTCCAAAGTGGTAAAGTGTAAGATACTAGAACTAAGTAAATAATCATTCTATAAATCATGGAAGCCTATTTTAATACAGGCATCCACTGTAAGACTTTTGTTAAAATATCTTCAGTACATTAGGTTCTTTAGTAATTAGGAACAATATCTTGATTTTCCTTTCATTAATTTAAATACACTGCAAATTAGTGTCATTCTATCATACTAAAACTTTTAAATAATCTTCATGTATTTTAAAAGTAAGCTTTTTTGCCCCTGCAAAGTTTATTCTTATATAATATTTCAGATGACCACAAAATATAATTACGTAACAAAGTCTTGCAGTGTTTCAGTTATTTTTATTATTTTGATTAATTTTTATCCTTCAGGATGCTCCCATGATATGTTAAAAAAAAAAAGACCTACAACATACAACTGAGGTCCAAAGTCAAATACCATGTGTCAACAGCCTCTGAATTTATACTGCTTTTATAGCTCTCTATTCTTCCAGGACTCCAAGCTATAGTAACAATCCTTTTTGTTTCCATAAAAACAAGCCATGGACTTCCAACATTTTCAAGTGGCATATCAAATAATTCTTGCAGTTTGGACAGTTACTCCAGATCCTTAGATCTTAGAAGCAAATCATTTTTACCTCAACGTTATTTGTGCTTTAGAAAATCAGTAAAATAAAGACAGGCTAGCAGGAAGCAACTGGCAAATTCATAAGTTAAGGCTTTATTTATACTTCAATAATTTGTAAATAATCAATTATTAAGTTTAAGTGTATTCTGATTTGGCTAAAACTGTTAGTTCCCTCTGAGTAAATAAAACTGTGTTTTGAGTTTTTCCACATCTGACATTCACAATAGGAGCCCTGTTTCTGCCTACGTTTCCGTGTGCCAAACCTTCACTAAGTACAGGCTTTTGAAAGTAAATTGTTAATTTACACAGCCTTATTTACTCATTCATTCAATAAATATGGATTATTAACAAGTATTATGCAAAGGCACTGAGCCGAGCAATAGGGACAAAGATGAGTAAGAAGCTGGTTCATGAATGTGCTGTATTTCCCAAGCTGATTAACAGGCAGGAATCCATAACAAAAACCCACATTGTAATCTTAAGAATAATATGGTCCTAACAAATAATCAAGGAGCCCTGGTAGTGCAGTGGTTAAAAGCTCAGCTGCTAACCAAAAGGTCAGCAGCAGTTCAAACCCACTAGCCACTCAGCAGGAGAAAGATGTGTCAGTCTGCTTCTGTAAAGCCTTGGAAAACTTATGGGGCAGTTCTACTCTGCCTATAGGGTCCCTATGAGTTGGAATCGACCAGCCAGCAACTGGTTTGGTTTGAGTAATAAATAATCTTTAAAGTAAGTCTCCTAAGATAACCTTTATACCAAAACCAAACATGAAGTAAGCTAAAAGTCTGGGGAGTAAAAAACTATCCATATATAAATTATCCCGTATTTTCAAAGTATAGGATCTATCTATCATTATCATGGGAAAATTCATAGAATGTTAAGGAAGAAACAAGAATAAGCTAAAATAACATTTTTACACGTTTAAAGTTACTGAGGCAGAGAATGGTTTTTTAAAGTCTTTACCTAATTTTTTTTATATATCTAAAAGTGCCAAGCAAACACAGTAAGCCAGGAGAGGGGGCTACAATCACTGCCTAACATCTGAATTCGGCTGCCCTTTAAGACACCAGGGACCTGCTGCCATCGAGTCAATTTCGATTTTCAAGGCCATAAATCTTTATGGAAGCAGTCTGCCACATCTTTCTCCACAGAGCAGCTAGCGGGTTAGAACCACCAACCTTTTGGTTACAACTGAGTGCTTTAACCACAGCACCACCAGGGCAGACAGCAGGATACAATTCACAGGGGACTATTCGATTAGTCCTCTGCTGCCTTGTGGAAGGATAATACAATTTGTTGTTGTTGTTGTGCTTTAAGTGAAAGTTTACAATTGAAGTTAGTCTCTCCTAAAAAAATTTATAAATACATTGTTACGTGGCCCTAGTTGCTCTCCCTATACTGTGATAGCACACTCCTCCTTTTCACCCCGGATTTCCGGTATCCATTTAACCAGTTCCTGACCTTCTCTGCCTTCTCATCTCGCCTCTGGACAGGAGTTGCCCATTTAGTCTCATGTATCTACTTGAGCTAAGAAGCACACTCTTCACGAGTATTATTTTTGTGTCCCATAGTCCAGTCTAATCTTTGTCTGAAGAGTTGGCCTCAGGAATGGTTTTAGTTTTGGGCTAACAGAGAGTCCAGGGGCATGTCTTTTGGGGTCCCTTTAGTCTCAGTCAAACCATTAAGTCTGGTCTTTTTACTAGAATTTGAGTTCTGTGCCCCGCTTTGCTGATACAGTATTTTTTAATTTATCCAGGTAGGATATTCCAATTGCACTAAGGTAACTTGAACATGCAATCTCATGCCTACACAACAGCAAAGAATAGCCAGCAGTCAACAATATAGATAATTGTTATCAGTCAGTGGATTTTTTTTCTTCCAGAAACAATAAAGGACTTAAAGCCAGTTATAACTAGTTAACCTACACTAAATTTCAAGGCACATGTCATCTTACAAAATGATTCGCTTTCCCTTTTAGCCACAAGCTACAACTAGAACTAAAAGCAAAAGAACCTCTGAATGAAGCTCTTATGTAAGGTATTGCTTGTGAAAGTGATCAAATCATTGACTCTCCTATGTTCAATGAATTCAGTTAATGGCATTATGTGTTAATTATTCAACAAATATTTATTGAGCACTAGGGACACAAAGATTTTAAAAAAGCAAAAAAAAAAAATAGGCCCTAACCCAAAAAAACTGTCTCAGCAGGAGCTCAGACCATTAAAATGCAATAGAAGCAAGCAGCCAGCCTGTGGGAAGATAGCAGAGAGAAGTGCTAACGCCTTGGCTGGGACGCAGTGAGAAGGTTCTTCACAGAGCTCTCCTGAAGGCTGCAAAGGAGTTCCCCAAGAAGCAACGAAAGAAAATTCTAGGTAGGAAGGAGCAATGGAGAATCGCTCCAACTTCCCAAATCGCTGGTTCCATCAACTGTTAACATGGTAAAACTATAGACAATGAAAGGGAAAAATGGAAAAGCAAACGTGTAATCAGAGTTGCACACAAGAATGGGTCAATTCCAGAACTCATTTTATTAGGGAAACGAGAGGAAGTCCTGTGGCTGAGTCCAATCACAGGGCTGGTGAGAGTGGGCTACTATAAGGCAGAGAGAAGCCAGACTGCTAGACAGACTTAGCATGCCGTGCTAACTAGTTTTCTCCTGTAGCTAGGCAGGAGCCCCCCATGAATTCTATGCAGAAAACTGCACTGATCAGAAAGCCGTTTCATAGCGATCACTCAGCCTGCACAAAGGAGAAAGGATGGAGAAGGTAGGCAAGCCTAGTGACCTAATGGTCCATCTGAGAACAGAAAAGGCCTCAAGTTTAAGGCAGACATAATGCAATTGGGGGAAGTCCCTGGGTGGTACAAACAGTTAATGCATTAGGCTGCTAACGAAAAGGTTGGAGGTTCAAATCCACCCAGAGGCACCTCAGAAGAAAGGCCTGGTTATCTACTTCTGAAAACTCAGCTACTGCAGACCCTATGGAGCACGGGTCTACTCTGACACACAAGGGATTGCCATGAATTGGAGTCGACCCCACAGCAACTGGTTTAATGCAGTTGGGGAGGAGTAGGCAGTCTCCTAACTAGCCAATATGTCTACAGAAATTAAAGATTATTCAAGTGTCTTTGTTCGCCAACAAAATGTTATAAAATAGACAAAAGATTTAGAATTAAACTCTTCAGTCTTTTAAAATTTTAAATCAATGACCTTAAAGAAAGCCATGCAAATCTTGTCTGTTTATAGTTTTAGCAAAGGGAAATACTGTTTGGAACAAGTGTCTAAAATACGAAAGGAAAACATATACTGATGGCAGCCAGAGAGAAGTTGGAAGAAAAAGAGAGTCGTAAATGGGGCGGGGAGTCTGTATGAGAATGAGGACACAGAAAAACAGAGCTCCTGGCTTTGCAATGGTTAAAGCTGGAAATGTTTTGTTTACAGAATAGAACAACCAAGGCTTTTTCCAAATATAAACAGCACATTGGATAGGACACACAGCCAAGAACTGTTCAGCAGTATTTGCACATGACTCTCAGGTGTTCTGTGGGCAAAGATTAGGGAGAGAAGTTGGCACATGCTCCTCACTGGTTCAGCCATCCATGGACAGCACCAGAAACAGGACAGTGAGTGTGTGAGGTAAGGGGGAGGGGGTTCAGATGAATAAAGCACAAAAAAAAAAGGAAACTTCTGATTGCATTTCTAAAGCTGAATGTAATTGCACCACCAAGCGCAATTATACAAGGGAAAGTAGCTCCCTTACTTTGTCTTTGTCTCTTTGGAAATGTCACTGTTGGCTGCAAACCCCTCTAGGGATAAGCAGGTTGCCTGAAGAGTAAACTAGTCCATGAACCACAAGTCACGTCTGCGCTTGGCCCTGGGAAAAGCCTCTCCTCCTCCTCCCAGCCCCCTGGGGTTTCTTGGTTAGACACTATTTCTACCACCTGGTCCTCTCTGTAAACCTAGCCCTTCATTGGCTTGCCCCCTACATAGCTAAAACCCAAACCAAACTCATTGCCGTCAAATCGGTTCCAACTCATAGCGACCCTATAGGACAGAGCAGAACTGCCCCATAGGGCTTCCAAGGCTGTAAATATGTAAGGAAGCAGAATGCTACATCATTCTCCCATGGAGCGGCTGGTGGATTTAAACCACTGACCTTTCAGTTAGCAGCCAACTGCTTTAACCTACTGCGCCACCAGGGCTTCTTTCTACACAGCTAGAGGATTGTTATTGTTGCTAGCTGCTGTCACGTCTGCCCTAACTCACGGCAATGCCACGCACAATGAACGAAATGCTGCCCAGTCCCGTGCCGTCCCCATGATCGGTTGCGGATCAGACCACTGTACTGATAGGCCTTTCTTCCTAGGCCATCTTACTCTGGAAGCTCTGCTGAAACCTGTTCAGCATCATAGCAACACACAAGCCTCCACTGACAGACAGGTGGTGCCTGGGCATGAGGTGTGTTGCCAGGAATTCAACCCAGATTTCCTGCATGGAAGGCACGAATTCTACCACTGAACCATCTATATCCTCTAGCTAGAGGAAAAAGCTAAGAAATTCTGTCCAGTCCTAAGCCCTGGATGGGGTAGTGCATCTTGGATGCATGTTAATTTGTGTAGCTTTTTTGTTGTTCTTGTTGAGAATACACACAGCAAAACATACACCAATTCAACCATTTCCACATGTATAATTCAGGGCCCTTGATTACATTCATGAAGTTGTGCAACCATTCTCACCCTCCCTTTCTGAGTTGTTTCTCCTCCATTAACATAAATTCACTGCCTACGAAGGTTCCTACCTAATCTTTTGAATTGTTGGTGTCAATTTGATCCCATACAGTTCTTAAAAGACCGTAAGTGTTCAAGGAAAACATTTTTTACTAGTTAAGCTAGACTACTGTTTGGCTTTAAGCCAACAATCCCCACTAGTTTGCATAAACTAGTCAGCTAAGACGGAGTCTTTCATGTATAAACAGGATTTTCCCAAAACTGTTCACTGCCTTCTCCAACTCAAGCATCAGCCAGGGTGACTCTGTAGCTGTGCAGTCTTTGTTCAGCCATCACTCCCAATCTGCCCAAATACGTAGGGAAACAGAGGTCAGCATTCAGGCAGAAGCGCTTCTGGCTGGACAGCAAATAAATCTCAGGTCGGTCTCAGGCTCAGTATTTTGACAGTAAAGAAACTGAAATTTTATAGAGTGAAAAAGAATTTTCTGTGTAAAGCTTATTCTTGTTGAATCCATTCAGATATCTTCCACTTTGAGTTTTAATTGCTTCTTTCTCAAAATCTGACGACCATACTCAAGGCCCAGGCCTCAGTTTCCCTCCATGACTTGAATGCCAGATGGAGGCAAAGCAGGCCAAACAGCTACTGAGCTGCTGATCAGAACACATACGCACACCCAAGGGAACTACTCAAGCATGCAAGAACATTCAGACTGTCCTTGGTGTTTCCATAGACGGCTACAATCAATCCTTACCCTCCGTATGTACATGCCACTCCCTGACTGAGTTCTCTCTCCTCTACCTTGAGTCTAGGCTGGCAATGTGACTGCTTTGACCAATACGTTGCAGCAAAAATATGTTCTGAGACTTTTGAGACCAAAACTTAAAAAGAACTGACAGCTTCCACTTTCTTCTTCTTAGAATGCTCATTCATAGGACCTCCTCTCAGAACACAAACACCATGTGAGAACTCTAGCCTAGCCATGTGGAGAGGCCATGTGGAGGAGAACTGAGGCCCCCAAACACAGCCCCAGCTGATCTCCCAACAGACAGCCTATTCCATATGCCAGGCATGGGAGTGAGCCTCAGGGCTTCGAACCAGTTCGTTCCGGTTCAAACTCCTTCTGAGAATTTGCCTTTCCACCCCAAATATACCGAATTGGAATCTACATTTTAACAAAACCCCCAGATGATTCTCATGTACAATAAATTTTGAGAACCACTGCTCTACTAGTTGGTTCCAACCCACCAGCCACTCGGTGGGAGAAAGATGGTGGCAGTCTGCTTTTGTAAAGATTTACAGCCTTGGAAACCCCGTGAGGCAGTTCTACTTTGTCCTATAGGGTCGCTATGATTCGGAATCGATTACACCTAAACAGGTTTGATTTGGTTTGGCTCTACTAGTGGTTCTCTGAATTGGTCCCTAATAAGCAGCATTAGCATCATCCCGGGAACTTGTTAGAAATGCAAGTTCTCAGCAGGGGTTTGAACTAGAGTGAATGGTTCCAAGTCCTGGTGATCCTTCCTGGCCAGTCCAGCCCAGTCAAGGCCCCGGATGATTGTAGACTCAACCAACTTCATGTGAAGCAGAAGAACCACCCAGCTGACCCCAGTCTACCCACTAAGTTGTGAGAGATAAAACTAGTTGCCATCTAGTCAATTCTGACTCATGGCGACCTTATGTGTCAGAGGAGAACTGTGCTCCATAGGGTTTTCAACAGCTGATCTTTCAGAAGTAGAACAACCAGGCCTTTTTTCCAAGGCACCTCTGGTTAAACTCGTATCTCCAATCTTTCAGTGAGCAGCCGGGCGCTTAACCATTTGCACCACCCAGCAACTTTTGTGAGAGATAAATAATATGGTTATTGTTTTATGCCACTACGGTTTGCATGATTTGTTATGCAGCAACAGAAAAAATGAGACCCAGACCTCTCAAGAAAATAAATCAACATTGTGAATATATAAACATTGGCTGAGCACCTACTGGAGCCCAGGTGGCACAGTGGTTAAGCTTTCTGCTGCTAACCAAAAGGTCGGCAGTTAGAATCTACCAGCTGCTTCTTGTAAACGCTATGGGGCAGTTCTACTCTATTCTATAGGGTCACTATGAGTTGGAATCGACACAACGGCAATGGGTTTTTAAGCACCTACTACGTGTCTGCTCCTTTCATATATATTTTCTCTATTAATCCTTAAAACAACACTGAAATTTAGGCTTTCTCATCACAGAGAGGATATATAAGAGATAGAACTGAAGCTTGATGCAAGCCCCCTGACCCTCCATCATGTGTTCTTTCGAGCACAATTCAGAAGATGGGACATGTGAACTCTGGGGTCAACTCCCAGAGCTTTACAAGTCTGTCTGTTTTGGGGACCACTATTACTACACGTTTGCTTCCAGGATTGTGTCTCTCTACCATCCAGTGAGTCATGCCCAGGGAGTGGAGATCATTTTTTAACAGTAGCTTAACAAAACTTAGAAAGTCATTATTAGATTCCTCCCAGTACTTTTCCCCACCCCCGGCCAACAAAAAAGAAATCAAACTTACAAGGTAATATTCAATGCAAAAGCAGATATAAAAGCCTCTTGGTGGATAACGCATCAGATGAGGAGCTGGATTTAACGGCCTTTAAGGCACCCTGGTGACACAGCGGTTAATCGCTTAGCTGCTAACTCAAAGGTTGGCAATTCGAACCTACCAGTCCCTCCGAAGGAAAAACATGTTGCAATCTGCTTCCGTAAAGATTAAAACCCAAAAATCAAACTCACTGCCGTCGAGTTGATTCCACCTCATAGCCACTCTATAGGATAGAGAAGAATTGCCCCATAGTTTTCTAGGTTGTAATCTTTACAGAGGCGGCCTGGTGGGTAAGCACTCCACCCAGCTGCTAATCAAAAGGTTGGCAGTTCAAACCTACCAGCTGCTACCCAGGAGAAAGACATGGCAGTCAGCTTCCTTAAAGATTTACAGCCTTAGAAACCCTATGGGGCAGTTCTACTCTGTCCTATGGAGTTACCATGAGTCAGAATCGCCTCGACAGCAATTGAGTGAGGTCCTTTTTATTCCAACAATCTATGCTCTTCCAGGTACCGTACAAAGCTCCTCACATGTATCATTCCATTTAACCTTCCCAATAAGCCTGTAAGGCAGTTACTGCTTTTATCTCCATTTTATAAATGATAAAACTGAGGCTTAGAGGAGAACACAAAACTAGTAAGTAATGCAAACAAGATTCAAAAACAGGTGCTTGCCAGATTCACAGTCCAGGTTTTAATTATTATAATATATGGCTTCCATTCCTTCACTAGGAAGACATAAATTTTTTCTAATTCTCTGATCACTACAGATATAAACCGCAATGTAGACATGCTTAGATTATCCACATTCCAACAAATGGTTCCTATCCCCGCAGCACCATCCCAGCTGCACCGCAGATCATGAGGCAGATCTATCTGGTACAGCATAAGACCACACGACTGCAAGTGAAGCCAACTCTCACCTCCCTCCCCAGGGAACAGAGGCTGACTACATAAACACTTCAACAGCAAATCCATACCAACTGGTCTACAGGATAAGTTCCTATCTGAATTGAAGCTCTAGTTTACCTTTCAGAACAAGGCCAAGCAATAATTCAGCAAAGAAATGCCCACAAGGACAACCCCTGGGATAACTTCATAATTTACAAACAAAAATAGCTTGGCATCAAATGATATGGCGTTTCCTCAGAAAGCTAGAAATAGACATACCATTCGATCCAGCAATCCCACTCCTAGGAATATATCCTAGAGAAATAAGAGTCATCACTCGAATAGACATATGCACACCTGTGTTCATGGCAGCATTGTTCACAATAGCAAAACGATGGAAACAACATAGGTGCCCATCAACAGATGAATGGATAAACAAACTATGGTACATACACACAATGGAGTACTATGCAACGAGAAAGAACAACAATGAATCTGTGAACCATCTCATAACATGGATGAAACTGGAGGACATTATGCTGAGTAAAATAAGTCAATCACAAAAGGACAAATATTGTATGAGACCTCTGTTGTAAAAACCCATGAAAAAGTTCACACGCAAAATGTAACAATCTTTGTTGGTTACCAGGGATGGGAGGGGTGTGGGGGGGGATACTAAATAGGCAATAGATCAGTGGTATCTTGGGTGAAAGGTGAGACAGTACACAATACAGGGGAAACTAGCACAACTTGTACAAGGAAAGGTCATGGAAGCCCCATAGACACACCCAAACTCCCTGAGGGACTGAATTGCTGGGTGGAGGGCTGTGGGGACCATGGTCTCGGGGAACATCTAGCTCAAGTGTCATGACACAGCTTATAAAGACAATGCTCTACATTCTACCTTGGTGAGTAGTGTCTGGGGTCTTAAAAGCCTGTGAGCGGCCATCTAAGATACTCCACTGGTCTCATCCCTTCGGGAGCAAGGGAGAATGAAGAGAACAGGATACAAGGAAAAGATTAGTCCAAAGGACTAATTGTCCACAGCTACAAAGGCCTCCACCGGACTGAGTCCAGTACAGCTAGATGGTGCCCGGCTACCACCGCTGACTGCTCTGACCAGGATCACAACAGAGGGTTCTGGACAGAGCTGGAGAAGGATGTAGAGCATAATTCTAACTCACAAAAAAAAAAAAAAGACCAGATTTACTGGCCTAAAGGAGACTGGAGAAACCTCGAGAGTATGGCCCCCAGACACCCTTTTAGCTCAGTGGTGAAGTTACCTCCGAGGTTCACTGTTCAGCCTGGGAGTGGACAGCCCGGTAAAACCAAATGAGAGTAACGAGGTACAGGAGTCCAGTGACAAGGGCCAGAAGGCAGAAGGGGAGAAGGAAGCTGATGATAGGGAACACAAGGTTGAGTAAGGATATTGTTGTGTTGTGAGACTGTTAACCATTGTCATAGGGCAACATCTGTAGTAACTGTTAAATGAGAAACTATTTTGTTCTGTAAGCCTTCATCTTAAATGAGAATAGCACAAATGGAAGAGCGTAGTCAATGTCACTGAACTGTGTATGTAGAAATTTTTGAAATGGTGTATCTTTGGCTATGTGTATTTTCACCAAAAAAAAAAAAAAAAAAAAAAGGTTGAGTATTTAGAGGGTTAAAGTGTTGTGGGGTTGTTAACCAATGTCATAAAACAACATGTATACTGCTGTTTCATGAGAAACTATTTGTTCTGTAAGCCTTCACCTGAAGTACAATAAAATTTAAAAAAAAAATAGCTTAGCATCACCGATCTCAGAGCTAAGTAGGTCAAGGCTGTAGCCTCTGCCAGTTCCAAACTTCTGCATCTTCTTTACCGCAATAAAAACCATGGTAATGAGCAGAGTAGTAGATTATCTGAGGTTTTGACTTAATTTCCTTTGTTCACAAACTGAGTTTCAGAGTACTAACCAAAAAACCCACTGCCATCAAGTCAATTCTGACTCACAGCGACCCTATAGGACAGAATAGAACTGCCCCATAGGGTTTCCAAGGAGCATCTGGTGGATTCAGACTGCCGACTTTTGGTTAGCAGCCTGAGCTCTTAACCACTGCACCACCAGGGCTCCTTTAGGATATTAGGTAGGTAGGATATCTGGCTCAACAAAACTGGACAGGTCAGAATTTATGGTTGGGGAAAGAGGTCATTAATAGGTTTACAGAGCAAAGAGCATGTCCATCGATATGATCTTCCAAGTTAAGGTAACATTTCAGAGAAAGTTTCCTATTAGACCAACTTAAGACAATATTGGGCAATTTGAATCTATAATAAACTTCATTTCTTCATCTAATATTTTAATGCTAAAATGCATAGTTCTGCGAAGTGCCTAAACCACTCACCATGGATGTATCCACAGATAGGGATTACTTTTAAAAAGAACATGAATAATAAAAAATAATAAATATGTTATAGGAAAATTGTTTAAGTTTTTTCTTGTAAAAATTCAGATTTTCTTTATTTTCTATAAGAAACCAAGTCACAAGGGACAAGTTTATCATGACAATGACCCTTTTAGGAAATATTTTTACTATCCACACTTAAATTTTTAAGTTTTTGGTAATAAGCAGACAAAGGTAGGTAGTGATGCCTCATTTATTCTTAAGTTAGACTCTACAAATATCCATATTTCTGATAAGAGCCAAACAGAGCCAAAAGGACGGAAAGAAGGAAGAGGGGAAGGGAGGAAGGGAGGAGGGAGGGAGGAAGGAAGGAAAGAAGGACAACCACCTTGGGCTGTGACAAATGACAATAAATGCAAAAAACCCTGAAAAGTCTGCAATCATAGATCAGTTCAATAGCTAATAGGTAAGCATCAAAAGTTGAGTCCAGTTGTCAGGAAAGCCAAGAAATGCAAGAAAAACAGAAAGGAAATACATTTAATGAGAAAAATAATATTAAGAACAGTTAAAAACAGAAGGAAGACCTAGCTGCCTTTTTTGCAAAAATTAACAACTGTCTTGGTTATCTAGTGCTGCTTTAACAGAAGTGCCACAAGTGGATGGCTTTAACAAACAGAATTTTTTTCTCTCATAGCCTAGGAGGCTAGAAGTCTGACTCAAGACTGATTCAAAATACAACCTAGTCCTGTAGATTGTGTTCTGCCTCACTAACATCATAAAACCCACTGTTGTTGAGCCGTTTGCCACTCATACTGACCCTATAGGACAGAGTAGAATTGCCATATAGGGTTTCCAAGGAGCAGCTGGTGGATTCAAACTGCTGACCTCTCAACCACTGGGCCACCAGGGCTCCATTAACATCATAGAGGTTAGGATTTATAACACATAGGATAACTAGACCGAATCACAAAACAGAGGACAACCAGACAATACTGAGAATTATGGACTAGCCAAGTTGACACACATTTCTGGGGGACACTTCAATCCATAACAACAAGCTTGTCCTAAAATTCATATGGAAGTGCAAAGAAAACCAAAACAATCTTGAAAAAGAACAAAACTGGAGGACTCACATTTCTGATTTCAAAACTTACTACGAAGCTAAAGTAAGCAAGACTGTGTGATACTGGCATAAGGATGAACATATAAATCAATGGAATAGAATGGAGAATAGAGGAATTAACCCATACATTTATGGTCAATTGATTTTTGACAAGGATGTCAAATCCATTAAATGGGGAAAGAGTAATCTCTTTCACAAATGGTGCTGAGATAACCAGATTTCCACATGCAAAAGAATGAAGTTAAACCTCTAACCTCACACTCTATAGAAAATTAATTCAACATGGAACAATGACCTGAATGAAAGAGATAAAACTATAAAACTTTTGAAGAAAATGTAAGTGTAAATTTTTATGACCTTGGATTGGGCAATGGTTTCTTAAATATGACATCAACGTACAAGCAATAAAAGAGAGATAAACAGGACTTCATCAAAATTAAAATCTTTTGCTCTTCAAGGGACACTACCAAGAAGATGAAAAAACAACCCACAAAATGAGAGAAAATATTTGAAGATCATATATCTGATATGAGACTTGTACCCAGAATATATAAAGAGCTATTACAACTCAACAATAAAAAGACAAATTTTAAAAAGAGGGCTAAGGATTAGAACAGACATCCATAGTTCATCAATAGTTTCTCAAATATGATATATAAATGTCCAATAAGCACATGAAAAAAATGCTCAACATCATTAGTCATTAACCCGTTGCCATCGAGTCGATTTTTGACTCATAGTGATTCTACAGTTATTAGAGAAATGCAAATCAAAACCACAATGAGATACCACTTCACACCCACTAGAATGGCTATAACCTCACTTACGGACGATTACAGATAAACTGGAATACTCATACACTGTTGGTGGGACTGGAAAATGGGAGTCACTTTAGAAAACAGTCTGGCAATTCTTCAGTTATCGTATGACCCAGCAATTCCATTGCTCAGAATATACTCAAGATATCTGAAAACATATGTATACCCAAAAATTTGTATAGCAGTGTTCATAGCAGTACTGTTAATAATAGCCCATAAGTGGAGACAACCTACATGTCCATCAACTGATGAATGGAAAAACAAAAGTGGTGTATCCATACAACAGAACAGTATTCAACCATAAAAAGGAATGCTGTGCTGATTCATGCTACAGCATAAATGAGCCTTAAAAACATTATGCTAAGTGAAAGAAACTCGACACAATAGGCCACATATTGTATGATTCCATTTATATGAAATGTCCAGAATAGGCACATCCATAGAGATGGAAAGTAGATTAGTAGTTGCCAGGGGCTGAGGGGAGGGGCAGATGGGGAGTGACTGCTAAAAGGTATAGCGTTTCCTTTTGAAGTGATGAAAATGTTCTGGAATTAAATATTGGTAATGATTGCACAATTTTGTGAATCTACTAAAAACCAATGAATTGTACACCTTTAGAGGGTAAGTTCTATGGTGTTTGAATTATATCTCAATTTTTAAAATAAATTTTCAAATAATTTTTAATAAATTTTAAAAATAGAAGGAAATTTGGGGGGAAAAAGATGTTATTCTTAATATGCACACAAATCAAGAAGAACAAGCAAAGACACAAACAGGAAATTCATGATTATTTTAAAGGAATTCAGAACAGGTTTCTGGTTTGGAAAACTGGTTGTGATATAATGAGATATTAGGAACTAGAAGAGGGGAACAATTTCCACAGGGAAATGAGTTTGAGGTACCTGTGGGCCAGCCAGGTGCAGTGTACAGCAAACTTAAGCCTCTAGCTCTGG
Source organism: Dugong dugon (assembly GCA_030035585.1). Classification (NCBI taxonomy): domain Eukaryota; kingdom Metazoa; phylum Chordata; class Mammalia; order Sirenia; family Dugongidae; genus Dugong; species Dugong dugon. The sequence continues at coordinate 159,492,150 of CM057464.1, forward strand.
GCGTAAGGCATGGAAACACAAATTTCTGAATCATATCATAGAAAAAAGGCATTTTAACTCCAATTTCACATGCACAAAAGAAGTGAAACCTAGCCAATTCCCCCATATTGCCACTAGAAAATTGCACAACTAGATTACTACACTGATATTTTCATTATTATTGTTTATTACTATTATCAAAGAAAATTCCCTACTATCATGACAACCCAATATTTAAAAGTCTGTTTTCTTTAGAAATGCTCTTTTAGAAAATTCAAGTTTCACCCTGAGAGTTGATTGGCAAAAGAGGTTTTCAAAATCTTTTGCTGTCGCTGTTGTTAGGTGGTGCTGAGTCGATTCTGACTCATAGCAACCCCATGTGCAGAGTAGAACAGTCCCATAGAGTTTTCTAAGCTGTATCTTTATGGAAGCAGATCACTATATCTTTCTCCCTCAGAGCAGCTGGGTGAGTTTGAATCCCCAACATTTCAGTTAGCAGTCAAGTGTTTAACCGTTATTGCTCTGTAATGGTCTACATTCCCCATTTTGGGGGATGAGGGGAGAAACTCCATTGTCCTAAGTAAACCAAAGCACGCCAAATCTGTTGCTGTCAAGTTGATTCCGACTCACAGCAACCACATAGGACAGAGTAGAACTGCCCCATACGGTTTCCAAGGAGCGGCTGATGGATTCGAACTGCCGACCTTTTGGTTAGCAGCCAAGCTCTTAACACTGTGTCAGCAGGTCTCCTTATTGCTCTGTAATGGTCTATATTCCCCATTTTGGGGGATCAGAGGAGAGACTCCATAGTCCTTGGTAACCAAAACCAAACCAAACCAGTTGCCATCAAGTTGATTCCAACTCACAGTGACACTACAGGACAGAAGAGAACTGCCCCATAGTTTCCAAGGAGCGCCTGGTGGATTCAAACCGCCGACCTTTTGGTTAGCAGCCATAGCTCGCCATTGCTCTTATTCACTGTGCCACCAGGGCTTTAGTCCTTAGGAATCCTTAATTCCTTAAATATAAAAAATGTTCTTAAGCAAATATACTGCTTCCCTCTCCTGTCATGGGAGGTATGGCTGAGAAGATAGCCTCCTTCCATGAAGACTGCCATCAGGAACATAGGTCAATACTTTATATATTACTTCAGAAAACAGCTCTCATATATAACAGGTACAAAACATAAGGCTGAAGGGAGCTAATTCCAAGACATGCAGTAAAATAACAGCAATAATTCAGATAAGTTGTTCTCATTTATTTATTTATTTTTCTTCCTTTTGGGGTGGACAAACAGACAAAGAACACCAACGAATAAGCATGTAGGGTCGTGACAGAATTTTCAGATTAATCCAGGTATTTTTTTCCAGTAATCTAGTCCAAACCACTCTCCACTGGGAATGGCTTAGAAGGGAATATCAAAAAAGTCTAAAAAGTAACCACACTGTTAAAAAAAAAAAAAAAAAAGTTTTGCTATTGTAAGTTTACAAAGTGAGGGGGCACTGAGTAAAAAATATCTCTTAAAAAAAAAAAAGTGCAGCATTTTTATTGTTTTAAGTAGCCAGCATTAAGAGCAATGAAGTGTTTCAGCGGCTGAGACAACAATAAAAGCATTTTGTGTTCTAGCTCCTATTCTTTAGATTTCAAAAGCCTGTGAAATCCAGCCACTGAAGACACAGGAATAAAAAACTTCACCTAGCCTGAGATGTCCATTCCTTAATGAACACTTTCACTTCCTGAACAAGCCCCACACTTCCGCAAACTGGACTCAGCCAGTAAAGAATCCCCAATTTTAGCTGTATCACTGTGAATTTAAGTTACAGAATCTCATAAGGAAAAACAACTCCATTTTCAGCCTGTTAATACTAACAAGGAAACAAGTACACGTACCGAGGGTCACGCTCCACAAGTTCTTTCTGTAAGAAAGTGCTTGGGAATTTGTGTTCCACATTCCCACAGAAACAATGTTAAATAATACCTAAGTCCACAAAGGCCTACTGACTTCATCATGGCTCTGACGCATAATACTGGCAGGACGAGGCAATGTGTGCAACCTGGGGGAAGCGTGCTGCTTCCAGAGACTGCCTTCTCTTTCTCTCTCTCACCAACACATGCCTTTAAATAATACTCCTCATTGCATGCCTCCCCTGCCTACCAGCTGCCGCTCAAGCCACTGTGCCCTGACATCCACCATGACCTGCTCTTCTGAATCTGCTCTGGCAAAGGTTATCAAAAGTAAATAAATAAATAACCAAACCAGTTGCCCTCCAGTTGATTCCAACTCATGGTAACCCCATGTGTTTCAGAGTTGAACTGTGCTCCACAGGGTTTTCTGATTTTTCAGAAGCAGATCTCCAGGCCTGTTTTCTGATGCACCTCTGGGTAGATTCCAACCTCCAACCTTTTGGCTAGTAGTTGAGCGTTTAACTGTGTTTCTCTACCCAGGACTTCTGCTTGGCACTTAATACATGTTGATTGACTGAATGCATGAATATAGTCCTTTTATGCACTGGTTTTTTAGTTATTAGTTTTGATGTCTGCTTTTCCTGCTTAAGTGTGAGTTAAACTCCTAGATAGAAAAAAAAAAAAACCGTATCTTTTGAATCTTGACACCCCTACCCTGGGTCTTCTGTATCTGTGCTTAACCCATACAAGATGCATAATGATGCTTACAGAATAGATTTCAATGACAGCACCATCCCTTCTCATGAGGGCCTTATAGTCTGGTATGGGAAATCAAGCCTATAAACATATAACTTTAATATATTATGCTAATGGTTATACTATACCAGTTGTTATCCAGTCATTTCTGACTCCTGGTGACCCTATGTGTGTCAGAGTAGAGCTGTGCTCCAAAGGGTTTTCAAGGCCTGATTTTTCAGAAATAAATTGCCAGGCCTTTCTTCCGAGGCACCTCTGGGTGAACTCGAACCCCCAACCTTTTGGTTAGCAGCCGAGCATGTTAGCTGTACCACCCAGGGACTCCAATTGTTAAACTAGAAGTTCATATAAAGTGCTTTGAGGACCTAAATGGCAGAGGATTCTTCTGGGGGAGAAGGGAGTATGGAGTAGGTTGGTTGTAAAGGTGGTAACATTTGAATTGGGCTTTGAAGGATAATAGTGATAGCTAACATTAATGAGCACTTATTATGTGCCAGGCATTTTACATCATGGAAATAAATAAGACTCATCACAAGGAGGTGGTGGGATATAAAGAGGGCTTATGATAGAACCCTGAAAAATACCAGCATTTAAAGATGGATAAAGGAATGCACCAACTAGTGAGGAAGAGAAAGTGGTCAGTGAGGTAGGACAATGGATGGGGGTTGGGGGAAGAGCATGAGAGCAAGTGAATACAGTTCTGAAGGCAGTGTAAAGACAGCTTGTCAGCAGGTCAGTAAAGTTGAATGTTTTGGAGAAATAACTGGATTTGGAAATTAGAAAGCATAACTTTGAATACCCCATGGAGCAGTGCTGCTCTGTAACACATGGGGTCACCATGAGCTGGAACTGACTTGAAAGCAACCAACAACAACATGGGCCAAGCACTATATTAGGAATTAGAGACACAGGGTAAACAAGATAGGTAAGAAAGAGAGACGTGGAATTATCTTTTAACAATCCTTTAAAGTACCTGAAACTGCTCTTTCTATGTCACAGCTTTGTAAGAAAGGATTTCTCACTATCCTGTAACATTTGCTTGACTTTTTCAGTTGCTTCTTCTTAGTCGTACCAAATACGATACAACACTTTTGGAACAGCAGCTTTTTTATACCCACCAAACAATCAAATATGCTTTGAATACTGAATCCTTAAAGAAAATCAAGATTTATTTAACAGCTTTTAAGAGATTTTAAAAGGTAGCAGAGAAGGGCTACTGAACACAAGCATGCAGTAAGAAATTGCACAGAATCTTAGAGAATAAAAATAGATATTTCCATGGTTACTCTTAGCTTAAATGACAAAGAACACTAAAGTCAAGCTCATAAATAATTATGCAGTATGTTGGATTCAGGAAGATATTTCCTTTGTGACCACGTATTACGTACATATTATGGCTCAAAAGCTGGGTAATACTTTCTTCTGTGGCTCACTGGGACAATTACAGGTTTTGAAAAGGTAATTCTCAAAGACTAATGAGCAAATCTGCTGCAAAAGACCTCTTTAAGGTGTTAAAAAAAAAAAAAAAAAAGATGTGACTTTGAGCACTGAGGTACACCTGACCTAAGCCATGGTATTTTCAATTGCCTCACATGCATGCGAAAGCTGGACAATGAATAAGGAAGACAGAAGAAGAATTAATGCCTTTGAACCCAGGTGTTGGCGAAGAATACCGAATACACTATGGACTGCCAGAAGAACAAACAAACTTGTCTTGGAAAAAGTACAGCCAGAATGCTCCTTAGAAGGGAGGATGGCGAAACTTCGTCTCACGTGCCTTGGACATCTTATTAGGAAGGACCAGTCCCTGGAGAAGGACATCATGCCTGGTAAAGTAGAGGGTCAGCAAAAAAGAGGAAGACCCGCAGTGAAATGGATTGATACGGTGGCTGCAACAATGGGCTCAAGCATAACAATGATTGTGAGGATGGCACAGAATCGGGCAGTGTTTTGTTCTGTTGCACACAGGGTCACCATGAGTCAGAACCAACTCTACGGCACCTGACAACAACAAATACAAAGTTATCAGAAGCTTACAACCTAGTTCAAGTCTCAAATTGAGCTTTAGGCATGTAGGCCAGGTAACTAAAAACTAAAACCAGATTAGGGCCTTAGTTCTCCAGTCACAGCCAATTCCACCTTTCATGCTCTCAGAAAATCTTCTCAAATTAAGTGTGATTTATACTCTGAACTCTATTTAGGTAATGTGGTCCTTAATCCTCTGACAAATAAACTAAACAGAGCAAACCAAAAAACATGGGATTTGGAAACGGAAAAATCACGACAGCTGCATACACCTGCCCCTGCAAACTTATTCCAATATGTCTAATGATATTTTCAGAGGCAAGCACAAACCTATTAAATAACAGTGATCTGAGAAAATTAATGCATGGCAATATATGAACATCACAGTACCACTCTGCTTCAAGATTACCAAGCAGTGTCACAACCCTGCAAGAAATGTCGTAAGAACAACTTGCCTGCTTCTGAGATCACTTAGAATGGCTGTTTTTCAGTCCAAGCACAAGGACTAGAAGGCAGGAGGGACAGGAAAGCTGGTAATAGGGAACCAAACGTTGAGAAGGGAGAGGTTGACATGTCATGCGGTTGTTAACCATTGTCATAAAACAATATGTGTACTAACTGTTTAATGAGAAACTATTTGTCCTGTAAAATTCATCTAAAGTACAATAAAAAATAGTAATTAAAAAACAAAAGAATGGCTGTTCTTGAGCTACTCTGGATTAGAAATGAGCTTTGAACTTGCAGTGTGGACAAAGGTAATGAGAAGGAGATACAATCCTGGATGATCAAGAGATTACCCATCAAGAAAAATGATCACTGTATATTCAACAAGATGAAAGCATGCAGCCTATTTCTTTATGATTGGCTAGCTAATAAAACCTGCACTAAATGGAGAGTCCTGAGCTCCGCAGTACTTGGGAATTGTAAGCCAGCACTTCCCTGTTACTTACTACGTTCACCAAGCAGTGAAAATATGTCTTAATGTTGCAGGCAAGCCAAGGACACTACCAGTGAGATACAGCAATATCCTAATTTTAGTTCCTAGTATGTAAGAGATTTGTCTGAAATAGAAGAGTATCACTCTTATTATATCCAGGTTTTACCTTCTCAAACATTTCATAAGTGGGCACCAAATGATGATGACAGGTAAAAACATAATTGCAATACTCCATGAAGGTTACTTAAGCTCAGTCACCTAAAAATTCTTTGGCTTAGAGTTGTCTGCTTTTTGTCTGCCTTCCATTGCCTTAAACAGACTCAAGAAATAAGGAATTCTGTTTGAACTTCTAAATTCCCATAAACCCAAGTAAGGCATTCCTTAACTTTGTCATTAATGAACACTGGTGAATATTTATACACGTTAGCAGCTTTTAAATGCTCCTGCAATTTGCCTTCTTAATTAGGATGTCTTTGCATCTAACTCATTTCTTCAAAAGAATCTTGAAAAGTACACATTGTAAACACACTACGTTCATAGTAAGCATGAATTTTGGTCACTTATACCCTGCTATGCCATAAATTAACCTAAATTAACACCCATGAAACAAGTGTGCCACTCATTTGAATATATGCTAAATTTGTGTGTGTGTGTGTGTGTGTGCCATCGAGTCGATTTCAATTCATAGTGACCCTGCGTAGAACTGACCCATAGGGTTTCCTAGGCTGTAATTTTTATGGGAGCAGGTTACCAGGCCTTTTCTCCCACAGAGCAGCTGGTGGGTTCATACCTCCAACCTTTGGGTTAGCAACTGAGCACTTAACCATTGTGTCACCAGGGCTCCTTATATGCTAAACAGACTAGTAATTACTAACAAAATATCCTTAGAAAGTAAATGTTAGTCAAGTTGAAAGCATAAATGACTGTGTCAAGATTTCATAATGCCAACAACCCTTAATTTCAGACTTTGGAAACAACGCAGACTTGCAGGATGATATTGATAAACACAGCAGGAGCAGTCTCCAGATACTCCACTGGTGTATCAAATTTAATGATTAAGGGAATTTTCTACACTACTGGTTTTATACGGGAAAGAAGAGTCTAGAACTCTGTTATGAGTCCAAGCTTGCATTTCCTTTGCAATTTTAGTTCAGATTTACCAACTGCCAAGTGTTCTTTAAGCACATAAAATACTGGCAGAATTGAGTTGCTTGGCAAGAAAATCATGCCAACTATTCTTGTCATAACTCACATGCAAGCTACAACACTGCTCTCGAATTTCATCAGGTCAAGCCAAGCAACTTGTACCCCAACCCTGCTTTGCAACGACTGATATGCACACACAGTAAGAGATACATTAGGTTTTAAAGCCAGACTCCCTACTCCTCTAGATTGTTTTTTACTTGTCTTAGTCTGAGTGTATGTAAACAGTAAACACTGGGCCAGGTTATCTGGGAAACTGACCAGGAGTTAGTTTTGAAAACTAAAATCCTACTCTCCAAATCTTCAGATGTGAAATCTCACCAGATCAACCAAAGCTAATTTCCCAAGACAACACCCCCAAAATCTAGGAATTGTCTTGCTAGAGCTAATCTACATTAATGGTATATATGTGAACCAAAATTAATTAGAATGTTTTATAAAGTATACATCCATATATGCTGTTTAGATCCTTAGAGGGTAGTTCAATTTCTACCTCAGTCATTTTTTTATATATACCATAACAGATATGGTTTTGTACCAACAATATATCCAATACAGGGCTGCCTTTATTATCTAAGTGAAATTTTGTTTGTATATTTACTATCCTCATTGTGGCCCAGCCCTTCAATAACTTGATATTCAAGTTGCCAATTTCCTGGTCATCATCAACAAGCAAGCAACACAATCATATGATAGACCATAGACCTAAAGGATACTACACTGAAATTATGTTGCTGGCATACTGCAATTATCTAAAACAGCCTACATTTTTTCATAAACTGAAAAGATAAATAGAAGAGAATTTAAATTCAGGTCAAATTCTACTACTAGAAAAGCAGTATATAAGAAAAATAGGTTCTAAATCTCTGGCAGTAACTCCATTTTCCGTAAGAGTTACTATGCTAAAATTCTTCTTAATTTAAGACTTCTAATACCCTCTTGAAAGTCAATTTAATGAGATTTTATCAGTATTTGTAAGAGATCTTCAAATTTTTTCATAATTTGTAAAATTATTTTAGGTAATTTTCAGTATGATACTGATTTCATATAAAAAACAAAGTAGGTAACCTAACACAGTTTATAAAATTTAGTCATAATTTTAACATTGTGAAAATTATAATTCAGCAGTTTTCATAAAGAACTAGAGGGAAAACTGATGAGGTAGAAAGGGGCCTTAAATTGTATCCAGAACAATTTCTGTCTTTAAAAGAGACAGAGATAAAACAAATGTGTCAAAATATTTAACAATTATACTTGGTAGGGGATACATGAGTGTCTGTTTATACTATTTTCTGTACTTTCTTTATGACAAAACTGTTTCATAACTTACAATTTAAAAAAAAATTTCTTTTTTAATATTTAGTTGGAATGAGGAGTCCAGATAACTCCTCCCAACTTGATCCTCAGTATCAGTTAGAAGCCACTATACTCCTACAGATTTACGCCTTCATTTTCTTAGTTCTCCATGCATCAACTGCACACCACAAGCAATTAATAAATGCTTATAGCATTGAATTACTGTGAATACGCTATCACATTAGGGGAAGGCGAACCAGACTCACGGGACAAAACTTAGGGAACCAAAGACAAGAACTGACCCCAAGCTGCACTGAAAACCCAGCTCTCTAGGTCACTCTAGAGAAAGTCTATCACTTAGCAGTTCATCTGACTACTTTGCTCAGAAAATGGCCTAAGACTTGCTTGGAGAAAGCCCAATTAATCTCCAGGCCAAGCAACTAGCAAGTAAGACTCTGCCTAGGCTCTAGGATCCCTCATTGATACTGACACAGAAACAGCAAAGTCAGGTTTCTGACTGTTTATTTTACATGTTAACGAGGTCAGTGAAATTCGTTAGCAAGGGAGGACCATGATGCTTCCTCATAGTAATGCTACCTTACGGTCCAAGGAAATACAATTGACCCTCTTATACAGAATATGTACTTTGAAAAGTTTTCTCTGCAGTGGGGAAGTGTGGTACAGTGGAAAACACCTGGATTATTTGGAAGTTGGGAGATCAGAGTTCAACCCCTGCTCAACTATTTGACTGGTTAATTCTGGCCAAGTCATGTACCCTTTCCAAGGAGGCGTTTCCTGAACTATAAAACATAGGTAATTACACCGTCACATCTGTTTAGTTTATGAAGTTAATAAGATGATCAAAAGAGGGGAACTATACAGCATTGAGGCTCCTTGGGTGGCGCTAACTATTAAGCACTTGACTACTAGCTGAAAGGCTGGCGGATCAAACCAACCCAGAGGTGCCTTGGAAGACAGGCCTCGCGATATGCCTTGAAAACCCTATGGAACAGTTCTACTCTGACACACCTAGGGTTGCCATGAATCGGAATCAACTCCATAGCAATTAACAACATTGCACTGACTGACGCAAATTTATATTATCATTCTGATCTAGCCACATAAAGAAACCTCAGCCCCATTCTGACCAAATTATAAATTTGAAAACACCCAGATTGAGGTAAAAGCTGTGGCCCCTGGACATCAGGAATCATGCTCCTGGTCCTGGCTGCCTTAGCTCTAAGCTAATATTTGTTGCAATAAACACATTAGAAAACTTGAATATGACATTAACAGATATATGACATTCCACAGCCTGGGCTTACTTACTCAAGTTGGCTGATTTTTTAATAAGAAACAGAGGTAACCAAGATTCTTAAAAGAAGAATAATTCCCTGACTTAGACAAATACTTGGTTTTATATGGTCTGGGGTCAATGGACAGATGGCCTGATATTCATTTTTCCTAGGGCAGTTGTCTGCTATGTTTCTGCTTCTTCAGAGTTCAGACATATAGAAGAGACTAAAAGTATTGGAAATATTGATATAATTGGTTACAGACCATTTTGAGACTTCCTGCACAAAGGAATATAACTTCCTTCCTGTATGAATCATATGCAGAAGGGAACTGCTTTCCTCATTGTTGATTAGCTACTGTCACAGAAAAGGTTTGCTTGGAAGGGAATGTCTACTGTTACCTTGTGCAACTTCTGTGGCTATGATTTATTAAGTAGGAGATGGTTTTAACATTTAAATTCTCTCTCCCTCCTCCTGTTCCTCTAAGAAAATTACCACAATGTAGCTTGAGTTACTTATCTTTTTCATCTTTGTTTTCTTTTGGGAGGGGAAAAAAAAAAAGCAAAACTATGAAATAAAACTGCCCTAAGATGTAAGCATTCACTTTTTAAATGTTTTTGAAATAATAAGACAATACTTCAAAAATCAATTTTGTCTCAGACCCTTTCTCCTTCTGCAATAATCTGGCACATATTCTGATCAGTTTCTCTAGTCAACATCTCTAGCCTGAGAGAAAAGCTCAACACACTGAAGAAACTAACATATTGTGCTGAATCGGTGTTATGCTCTGTCGTGCATATTCTAAACAAGATCAACAAAAATAAATTATTTTTTAAAAAAGAAACTAATGTATTAGGATCACCAATGGATTTTTAAATAGTTTAAAATATTGCCTTGATTTTTTTTTCCTTTTATAAAAAACAAAACAACCAAACCCATTGCCATCGAGTCAATTCTGACTCAAAGCAATCTACTGTGTGTCAGAGTAGAACTGCACTTCATAGGGTTTTCAATGGCTGCAATCTCACAGTAGACTGCCAGGCCTTTCTTGCACAGCACCACTGGATGGATTCGAACCGCCAAGCTTTCAGTTAGTAGCTGAGTGCAGACCGCTAGCACCACCCTACTATTACATTTTTGTAAATTTAATTTCGCTCCCAGAAAATCAAGGTATCTTTCTTAAATACAGGTAGTTTCCCTACTTACCTACATCCAAATTACAGGAAGGTGAAGCTGCCTTCAAGATATACCCTTCCCAAAGCTGCAGGTTGCTCATTTTTTGCTGACATCCACATAGCTGAGGGTTCCTGTACCATTGCCCAGTCCTGCCACACTTCCAACTCTCATCTTTCCTCAGTGCAGAGTGGAGAAGTTGCTCTGGCATGTTCTGCAGTTACAGTGAAAACCCCATGGGTGGTGGAAAGTGTAGAGTGTGCTAAGATGCCCTACAAATGCCTTCAGGGAGGGACCATGCTTTCACAGCCAACTATCATCCCTGCAGTCACTGGCCAACTAATGCATTTTCCTACGGCTATTCTCCTGGTTTGGAGTGGTGTTTGAAGGGACCACTTGGGGCAAGTACTTGAGAAGCAGAAATAGTTGATACCTGGAAGTGGAAAGACCTGCACATTCATTAGGCTTTGTGCTTGTCAATCTCCCATAACTCCACAAAGAGGATGCAACCATCTTTTATCTGCAAACCAGAAACAGGAACTGAACAGGCCTCTAACCAGGCCTCTGAAACAGGAAGCAGGGGACAATGTCTGTAGCCACCAGAGGGGAAATACTGACCTGTAGCAAGAACTCCCAGCAGGCTGGCACCAGCCAAGTCCACTGGTGAGACAAGGCCACATTGGGCATCTATAAATGAGCTTCACCTAGAGGTGGACCAGCTAACACTGCCAACTAAAGACTGTCTCACACAGACCAAAGATGAGCACTTTGAGGGAAGAAACCAGGAAGCTAGGAGCAGGGAAGCAGTGCCAGTCACGACAATCTGTAGTCGACTATTTAGGGTAAGAAATCGGCGCTCTAAAAACAATCTATTTTTGTACTTCCAGGTTTTCATTTTAGTTTTGCTTTCCCCCAATTTTCTAGCAAAGCTCTTTTTGGAAAATTATAATTTTGCCTCAACACACCACTTATCCGAGGAAGTACAGTGCTCTGGGTTCGTATGGTGTCACCAGCAGCTGCCTCAACGGCACACCAGCGAAATGCGAAAAACTGAGAGAAAACCCATGTGTGGGGCACCACTAGGATTTATTTTTATTTTTGTAATCCCTTCCTATCCAGAGTTTTTTCTTATGAGCTTGTATGTTTATTCTTTTGATAATGTAACTAAAGCTTGCTTCTGGTACGAAAGCAGAATAACTCAAAAGCAGGGAGGAGCTGCTTGAGACTCTCAAACACTGCTGTGCTGGCTGGCATGATAATGTTTTCACTCATCCATGGTGAAATCGGGGTAAATAAATAATAAGTAGTGACTTTTTCGTACATTTCCTGTACGCAAAGGAAGGACTGGAAAGCTGAGGCTGCAGGGAGAACAAGGATAGCAGGAGGCTCAGCAAAGTGGGAGGCGACGCCAGCAGGGGTTCCATTAAAAATTTCACCTCTTTCAACCCTTCCCTCTCCCCTCCTACACTAACCTTACTTCATTCTAACGTTAACTAGTGGCTACAGTGTTGAATTTGATTCATGGCAACGCCATGTGTGTCAGAATAGAACTGTGCTCCATTAGGTTTTCAATGGCTGATTTTTTGGAAGTAGATCACCAGGCCTTTCTTCCTAGGTGCCTCTGTGTGAAATCAAACCTCCAACCTTTGGGTTAGCAGCAGAACGCATTAACTGTTTGCATCACCCATGGATTCCTATTCTAAGGTTATGCCATCTCTAGTTTTTTTAACCTAAAATTGTCTTTTCTTTTTAAGAAATCATAGCAATAGATAGCTGGTTATAGTTTTTCTTTCTCTATTTATAATATTCTTACTTGGAAAAATTAAAAGGTTGACAATCATCTTAGTCCTCCAATTTTTCTTTTTTTATTTTACTGGTCCATGGGAAACACTATTTAGGAAATACAGACTTCATCAGACTTCACCCTCTACCTCAAAGTATATGAGACAATATGTACAAAAGCCTCGTTGGATTTGAAAGTAGAAAATACAGAAGTGGGATGGAAGACTTTCAAGAACTTCACAGTTTGGGATGGACATGATATCAGAGTTTTGTTTTGTTTTGTTACCAAATGAGATTGGAAGACTTAAAGGGCTTTGCTGGAGCCCAGTGGAACCAAAGCCGAGGGAGGACAGATGCCTCTCCAGCGACACAGCGTAAGTGGGCCACTTTTATCATGATCCTAAGTAAAGAGAAAATAATACGGATGAGACTATCGAAGTTAAGCTCTTAAAATTGCAATCAGCCCGTGTTTTCTTCCTGTCGCCCACTGTTGCTAGAGGGTTAAAGGCTGAGTAAGGGATTACAGTTTGCAGAGAGCCAGAAGGAGGATATAGTGGAGATGTAATGACCGGTGACAGGGAAAGGAGCGTGCCCACTGAAAAGGAGCGAGGTGGCCTTCAGCAGAGCGATGGCCCTGGGTCCTACCTCCGCAGGAAGGCCCAGGGCCATAAATAGGTTCGGTGGGGAAAGGGAAGGGGCTGAAAGGGGTGAGATCGTTAATGGAACCTGCTGGCATCACATCCACCTTCACATTCACTGAGCACCCCTCTTTGCTGTGCAGCCTCAGCTTTCCAGTGCTTTCTTTGTCCACTACCTTAGCAGCACTAAGTGAAGTTGATGCTCCTACATCTTGCCAAGAAGCTTCCAATAGCTAAATCAAAGCAAAAGTTACTGATTCTGCCACAGGAAAAGGGTTCACGAAGTTGAGTTCAAGGAGCTTAATTTTCCACAGCAACAATGTTTAAAATGGTGAATGCATTCCATACTTGGAGTACACTAAGTTAACAAGGCTTTTTATAGACTAGTCCCAGAATCTACCTACCATCTATAATACAGTTTCCAGGCAAAAGTGTGCTCCAGGTTCCAAGGACCAACCTTAAATCGTTTAACCTTAATGAATGAATGAATATAACCTATCACCCTTCAGTTTTCTTATAAGCAAATTGGGAGAATAATACAGGCTATTCTACCTATACTTCACAAGACTGATGTCCATTAAAAAAAAAATTTTAAGATCCTGCCATCTGGGGTCTTTCCACCTATTCAAAGCAGCCTGTATCAGTGACCTCTCTTAGCCAGGAGCTGGGAAGGAATGTTGTTGCCATGGCATTTGCCATCCCTGAGTAATAGTTTCTTGTATATGTAAATAAGATTAATTTGCATAAAAGCATTGATAAAGCTGAAGTATCTCCTCAGAATGAGGGTGAAATAGAGAATGACTAGTCAAACAACAAACTAGGAATATCGTTAAACAATAATCAAACAGGGAAAATCAATAAAAATCTTTAAATGCCATCTATTCTTTAAAAATATACCAGTATACAAAGATAAGAGGAGACTTGGTGGCACAATGGTTAAGCACTCAGCTGCTAACCAAAAGGTCGGTGGTTCGAACCCACTAGTCGCTCCCTGTAAAGATTACAGCCTTGGAAATCCTATGGGGGCGGTTCTACACTGTCCTATAGGGTCACTGTGTCGGAACTGACAGCAGTGGGTTTGTTTTTTTTTGTTTATACAAAGATAGGGAAGCCCATAAACTCATCACCATGAAGTCGATTACGACTCATAGCTACCCTACAGGACAGAGTAGAACTGCTCCATAGGGTTTCCAAGGAGCGGCTGGTGGATTCGAACTGCTGACCTTTTGATTAGCACCCAAGCTCTTAACCACTGCGCCACCAGGGCCTTAAAGATAGGGTAAGTTAATAAAAATGTAACCAAGCCTTAAGTTCTTATTCATTACATTAAGTTGAGCTATTTCAACACCATTGCTTCCCTTCTAAACGTGAGGCCCTGGTCAAGTCATGCTTGCTTGCCCTCCTAGCTCAGTTCAGATGTCACTTTCTTTAGGGTGCCACCCTCAAACTCGCCACACTCTCAATATTACTCTAGATGGACCAGGAGCCCAACCCACTCTGTATGGACCCTCACGATGACGATACTATATCCTGCATTGAGTCTACCCTCCCCACCAACTTTGAGCTCTTCGAGAGCAGAGAACATGACGTATTCAAGCAGTTCATCAATACCTATGGAGTAAAATGATTCATTTATATTAATAATGTTGTGATTTTAAAGTACAGAATTTGAGAGCTAGAGGGAATCTCAGATACCAATTAATCATCCCAACGTTCCACTATTTTCTAACATTTTCAATGACTTGCTCCAAATTAGAGAAGGACCAGGGCCAAAATTCAGACTTTGAAACTCCTATTCTGACACTCTGTCCCAGCGCACCATGCTGCCTTGACTTTGTAAACTCACAGAACTAAATGAGGGAATCTTATAAATTTAGTTCAATTCCCCATCTACCTCCATCTCAGTCAATTTTATAGGCATAGAATCTCCATTTGAGTAGATGAAGGGGCTTGCTCAAGATTGCGTGGTTAATAGCAGAACCAGGGCTAAAATTCAGATCTAACTGGAAGAGACGTGATCTCCTACTACATTATGATGATTCATCTTTCAAGTGGGAGGTAGAGGTTGTAGAAAAAAGGTCAACATGGCCCACGGACCAAATCTAGCAGGCCACCTGTTTTTGCATGGCCTGCAAACTAAGAATGGCTTTTACATTTTTAAATGGTTGGGGGGAAAAAATCAAAAGAAGAGTCATATTTTGTCACACGAGAATTATGTGAAATTCAAATTTCAATGTCCAAAAATAAAATTTTATTGGAACATAGCCTCGATCATTTGTTTAGTTACTATTTATGGCAGAGGTGAGTAGTTGAGAGGGACACCTTATGGACTGCAAAACCTAAAATACTTACTCTCTGGGTCTTGACAGATAAAGTTTGCCCACCCCTAGTGGAGAGGAACAAGGCTTCTCTTAGAAGACAGAAGGTAAGTTTTAGTCCTATCAAACTCTGCAGCCCTCAGTTTAGAAAAACAAAGGGTTTGGATGAAACCGATAACATTATACTGTCACATCTTCATGCTGAACAGAAGGGAGCAGAGTTCACGTCACCCAGGTGGGCAGAGGTTGAAATGGAGCCTGCCCAGGTTAAACAAAGCTGTGGGACAGAGGAGGTCTGGGAATATGGGTCTTCCCAGAGAGTGCCCTCCCCCTTATTCCACACTGCACCTCAATGGCTCTGAAGGTCCTGCCAGCTCTCCATCACGATTCCTACATGGGTAGTTTCCCTTGATTCTGAGAATAAGTTGAGCCCATCTGAATGGAGGGAGTATGACCCAACCATGATCTTTTAGGGACTTACACCTGCAGCGGAATCCTGCTCTGACCACTTACTACCTGTGTGACCTAAACCCCATTGCCATAGAGTTGATTCCAACTCACAGCAACCCTATGGGACAGAGTAGAACTGCCCCACAGGGTTTTCAAGGCTGTCATCTTTATGGAAACAGACTGCCACATCTTTCTCCCATCAACTGGCTGGTGGGTTTGAACCTCTGACATTTTGGTTAGCAGCTGAGTGCTTAAGCATTGCACCACCAAGGCTCTTATGTGACCTAAAGCTGGTTATGTATCCCTCAGTTTTCTCACCTAAGAAGCATAACAAGTACTACCTTCACAGGCTTATCTGGAAGATTAAATATGATATAGTTCAAATGTCAGTTCTCCTACTAATCCTCCTCTCTCCCTTTCCCAGGGGCAGCATTTGGAGAATAAACAGTAAGTAAGCCTTGTTAGGAAACTTCCTTTCAAATTAGCTTTGGGTTTAAGAGGCCTATTTAAAAAAAAAACAAAAAACCAAGCTATCAGTGCAATAAAAAATAGGTTCAAGTACATAGCTGGGTGCTTTTCTCCCACATCTTTCAGTTCTTTGAAGCTTCCTTCATATCTTCCAAGTTATAATTCAAAAATAAGAATGCTATAATTTTTGGAAAATTTATGTTTATGTAACTTTTATAGCAAGCTACCCAAAGAACCAAGCTATAATATATTACACTCATGTTCAGTTAGGAAGACCAAGACGGTAAAAAAAATACCAGATCCAAAAAGTCCTAGTTTATTTAGTCTGGCTTCCTTACATGAAGTTCTTCTTGTTCTTAAAATATTCAGCTTTGGCTGAATTCCAGAGCTGGCATAAGCCTACTTCAGGTGTTTTGAAGAGACTGAATAGAATTAGAACTGAAAACAAGATTGGAAAATAAAACCTTTTATGTGAGCAAAAATGTAAGAACCTTACTGTTTTGAAACCACAATTAAATCAAGTTTTCCACCTACAAGTATAAAAATAAATATGCATATATTCTCAACATTGATTGTGAAGGCTGCTAAAGTTTAATTTCAATAACATGTTATTATTCCTAACATTTGCTAACCAAAAAAAAAACCCCACTGGCATCAAGCCAACTGCTAACAGACAAATTAATTGCGTTCAGTCACCAGAACTGCATAACATTTTTTGAAATCTAGAACAGGATGGAAATATACATTTTTTCATGGAATATGACAACAATCACTTTAATGGCCAATCTAATCTTAGTTATCAAGATAGCATATCAGCATTTGGAACAATGTTACATTATAAATTTAAATTTTCCAGCCTAAGGAACGTATATAGGGCAATAAAAAATAGACCCTGGTTCTTCCACCAATAATCCTAACAAAGATATCACATAAGTTCAGCGTAAGTTACAATATTATCACTTCTGGAAGTAATTACCTGAAAGTTGAAATTGTAAGAGATGGGACATTCAAACCACTAAAACTTGTTGAAGGTAAAACGAGTTGGGAAGGTCATGACACGACATGCAAATTTGTATAAATACACTCTGTGTGCAGCCGGCCATGTGGCATAAGTCATCGTTTCTGTACTCCCAAAAGTACAGAGAAAACGAGTAGGCAGAAGGACAGCGTCATCTAAAGTGCTCACAGGTATATGTAGAAGGAAAACATGGGCCAAATCTAACAGAAGCGAAACCGAGACATTGAATGGAGAACGACTGATTGAGGCAAATATCCAATACTTCTGAAGAACTGAAGTTCTCCAGGACGACACGGACGGCAGGGCTCCAGCGCAGGGCGCTGGCTGGGTCAGTCGATTTCTCGCACAAACACACACAGAGACTCTTGTACAAGCACACATATACTCTCTTCCAGCGGCCGCGAGTACCCTCGCGGCCCCTAAGGTGGGGCAAGAAGTGAATAAGTAGCAAGCGTGCTTCCTGCCCAAGGGGTAAAAAAACTCCAAAGGGCGAAAAGGGAACACGGGGCCACCCGTCGCAAAGGATGGGAAGGGGTTACACACGCACCTGCATTGTAAAAGCGGTCCAGCACCGTGGTTTCCCCAAAGTCCAGTTTACCAAAATGCAGCGTCTCCAGCGCGGCGCCCACAGCCTCGCACGCCTCCCGCAGGCTCTGCAGGGCCTCACTCTCGGCCACCACCAGCTGCCCCTGGCTCGCTTCGTTAATCACATATGCCACAGTGGTCTGTCGGCCGCCTCCGCCACCAGAGTTGCCCCGGCTCCGAGTGGCGCTGCCCCCGGAGCTGGCAGCGGGACAGCCGGTGCCAGGGCCGGCGGCGCTCTCCACGTTCCAGAAACTACCGGGTGGCGGCGGTGGCTGCTGGTTCTCCTCGCCCTCCACCGTCGCCGCCGCTCCTCCCCTCCGGCAGCTGCCGCCCTCGGCGAAGGTGCATAAGCCCAAAGAGCCGAAACGTGGCACGGAGAAGGTGATGCCCTCGCCCGCCTCCGTGCCCATCGCTCCCGGCAAGGCCGCGGCGGCGGCGGCGGCGTCCCCCGCCCCGCCACCCCGTCTGGCCAGCCACAGTTCGGGGCTGCTCCGCGCCCGTCCGGCTAAACAACTGCCATCGCGAGCCGCGCCTTCCCCGCCGCGCCGCCGCTTCCTCTCCGGCGCCCTCTCCCCCGGAGGCACGCCGCTACCCGGCGGCGGCTCGCTCCTCCTCGGCGCCTCCGTGGCCGCGATGTTCGCTGGCTGCAAGGTTGAGAGTGCAAGGGGTGGGGACGCCCAGCAGGGCGCGAATGGACCGCGCTTCCTTTTCTTGGTTTGCCGACTTGCGCGGCCGTGCGGCTCTCGGGCGCCGCACTCGGGCTCCGTGCGCCCAGCCGCCTGCAGCGCTGGCCCGCTGCTTCCGTCCCGAGCGCGGGGAGGAGCGAGCGCGGGGGCCCTCGGGGAGCAGAGCTACCTGGCGAGCACCTTACAGGCAGGCAGGCTCCCCGGGCTGCGTCCGGGAAACGCGGCAGCTGCAGCCGGAAGAATCCGCCTCCCTCCTCAGTGGCAGCTCCTCTTCATAGGGCCCTAGTTCCTCCTGCTCCCAGTCCTCGTTTCTCTTCGGATCGCCGCGGCCGCTGTGTCCAGCGCAGCCTCGCCAATGGAACCGCGCCGCTCCTGTCGGCCGCTCGTCTTCTCGGCCACCCACTCCCTTCTTGCCACCCACTCGTCGCGGCACGGAGAGGCAGGGCGGCCGCGGGGGAGAGCGCTGCTGGGAGACTCCAGCCTGGACGAAACCGATCACGCCGTGCTCCCGGACCTTAGCCCTTCCCCAGCGCGGCACGCAGCCAAGCTTCTCGGTCACCAACTGGGCCCCTACCTAAGAACTGGAGTAGGCAAAACCCGGAGCGCATGCAACTGCAGAACGGCGAAAAAAAGTATCTCCGGCGAATTTTCGGGTCTTCAGAGCCAGTCCGGGAGGTATTTGCAGCGTTCACAACAGCCACGGCGCCCCCTGCTGGCCCCTGCCGGGCGCGCTCCTTGGCGTTTACTGGGCCCGCGTGCGGCGTGGGCAGGGCAGGGGCAGCGTGGTGCGGGAATGCTCACGTTGCACAAGGCAGGAAGATTTTAGCTAACGCCCTGGAACCAGGGCCTAAACAAGAGGGTGGTTTATTCGTGCCTGTGGCGCTCCAGGAGTGGCTGACTGAAAGTATGAGGTCTGTCCCTGGTACTCTTCATTTTAAAAGTTCCAGTAGCTTGTGCTTGGTACTATCAATTGGTTAGCTCCAACTGCTGAACAATTTAGCATTCTCATTTTAAAAGCAAAACCCGTTGGTGTTGGGTCAATTCCGACTCATAGCCACCCTGTAGGAAAGGGTAGAACTGCTCCATTTAAATTGTACCACAGAAAAATGCCTGGGTTGCTAAAGAGCACTCAGAAAGCACCTACTTATTTGGAGAGCAAAAAGAGATGTGTAGGACTTCCGGCAACATGGCGCTTTAGGCAGAAGCATCACGCCCTCCCTCCACAGCAAAGATCCAAAAAACTAAGCCAAACAGAGAAAACAACAATCTTGAAACCCTAAAACATCAAATGAAGAGATAACTCAGCCAAACCCCCAATGGAGTGAGAAACTGACAGAGAACGGAGAAGGAGGAGAGATTCATGCAGAGGTCCCCTATCAGCTAACGCAGTGCAGATCCACCATCTTGAACTCCTATCTGAGACCATCGAACAAGGGGTACGAGAAAGTAGCTTCATGGGGCTTCCAGCAGAAGACAGAACAACCAGTAAACAGCGATATACGCTTTCCCACCCCCACCCTTCACCCCCACTCAGCCTCCTGTGATTCTGGTGGCCACAGTCTCTTGGCTGGGAAGCACCGGCTGCTTGGATTCCACCCGCCCCCACTGGCTGACTCCCTGAGTGCCATTTGTTGGCTGCTGGTGTTGCTTTTTTCCACTTCTTTTGATTTCTTCCTTACCTCTCACCACCACCCTCTCCTTTTGCTCAAATACCTGACTCCGGGTGCCATCTTTGCTTCTTCCTAAGGAGCTGCAGAGCTCCATTCAAGCGTGGAACTGCTTCCTGGTCTGTGCTGCCATGCTGGTGGGATCCTGGGGCTTTTTTTTGTTTGCTTGTTTTGAATTGTTTGTTTTCTTTTACTTTTCTTGAGTTGGGAGCCCGTTCTAGCCAGGCAGTGCTACGCGGCTTGGGACCTACCCCTCAGCTTGTGCAGATGCACAGAGAGATCCCTGAGCGCATTCCTATTTTTGTGGTTTTTTTTTTTTGTTTGTTTTTTGGGGGGCTTTTCTTGTTTTTTTTTTTTTTCTTGTTTTCTTTCCCTCTTTTTCCCTTTTTCTCTTTATTCATTACTCAGTTTCTTGTCTCTCTATACCTTCCGTCTTTTCCTGTCCCCTGAATACCTGGCACTGAATACCTCTATGCATTCTAGCCAGGCTGTACTTCAACACCTGGGAACAACTTCCCCAGACCTCATAGCCACACCAGTGGGATCCCTGAGAGCTTTGCTGTTCTTTTTTCTTTCTAATTTTCATTTATTCATTCTTTTCTCTTTTTTTCTCTCTTCTTCTCCCCTTCTTGTTTTTTTCCATTTCGTGCCCTGCACTGATTACCGACCGCCCTGGTGACTGTAGTAAGTGCCACAAACAGCCCATCCTAGCAACTCCTCTTCAGCTAGACCTGCCCTGCTGTACCATATCTGAGTGACTGACCCTGCTGATTGGAGAAGGAGGCAAAAAGTATCGTGCCCACAGACGAGCAAACAACAAAGAACACACAGCCCACCTGCTCAGACATAGCCAAATTAAAAAAAAAAAAAAAAAAGGATGAAACAAACAAATCTACAATCAATAAATGAGAAAAATAACTACGGGATGCCCCGAAGACAGCAGACAGTATCAAAACATCTACAAAAACAAGACAGGATGGTTCCAGTAGGCGTCCAAAATAAAACACCAGATGACTTTCCAGTGGAAAAAAAGGCACTAGAACTACTTGATAGATAATTCAAATCTCTAATACTCAGAATTATCCAAGAGCTGAAGCAAAAAGCAGACAAAAATGAGGAAAAAATAGACAAATTCATGGAAAAGGCAGACAAAACAAATGGAAGAATTCAGGAAAATAATGCAGGAACAAAATGCCAAAATAAATTCACAGCTAGAAATTATACAAAAACAATTAGAAATCCAAAAGATAAATAACAAGATTTCAGAAATGGACAATGTCATAGAAGGGCTGGGGAACAGATTTGAAATGGTGGAAGACAGGATTAGTGGAATTGAAGATAAACACCTGGATACAACTCTGTTCAAGGAAAACTCAAAAAAAAGGAGAAAGAAAAATGAAGAGACCCTGAGAATTATGTAGGATACAATCAAAAGCAAAAATCGCGAGTGATCGGAGTTCCAGAATAGGAGGAGAAAACAGAAGACACAGAGAGGATCATTGAAGAACTGCTGACAGAAAACTTCCCCAAGATCATGAAAGATGAAAAGCTGGCCATCCAAGAAGTTCAACGAACCCCATATAGGATAGACCCCAAAAGAAAATCACCAAGGCATATCATAATCACACTCGCCAAAGCTGAAGACAAACAAAGAATCCTGAGAGCAGCTTGTGAAAAACAAGAAGTCACATACAGAGGAGAAACAATAAGACTAAGCTCAGATTATTCAGCAGAAACCATGCAGGCAAGAAGGCAATGGGATGACATATATAAAACCTTGAAAGAAAACAATTGCCAGCCAAGAATAATATATTCTGCAAAACTCTCATTCAAATATGATGGTGAAATTAGGTCATGTACAGATAAACAGAAATTAACGGACTTTGTAAAAACCAAACCAAACTTACGAGACTTATTAAAGGAAGTTCTTCAATATGAGAACAAACAATATTAGACCACAGGCTGAATATAGGACACAGGATTGTTCTAGCCAGATACCAACCTAGGAAATGAACTCTTAAGGACTATGCAAAACCAAAAGAATTACAAAAGGGAACCAGAGAGGTTAATCTGTAAATGACAACAGCCTCATAACAATAAAAGAGGAAACAAACAGTGTAGATGTAGAACCTGCTAATGGAGAGGAAGTGAAGCGATACCAAGTAATAATAGACTGGTTCAAATCCAGGAAGATAAGGGTAAATTTCACGGTAACCCCAAAGAAAGTTAGCAAACCTACTCATCAAAATAAAGAAGAAAAACATAAAGTCTCAGTAGAAACAAAACCTATAAAAACAAAAGAAATGAAAAAAAAAAATCCACAAACAAAAGGAACTCAGTACAGGAGAATAAGAGGAACAAAACTGGAGGACATTATGCTGAGTGAAATAAGTCAATCACAAAAGGACAAATATTATATGAGACTGCTACTGTATAACTCATGTAAAAGTTTACACAAAAAGAAACAATTTTTATTGGTTATGAGGGATGGGAGGAGTGGGGGGGAACTAAATAGACAAGTGGTAACTTTGGTGAAGGCTAAGACAGTACACATTACTGGGGAAGCCAGCACAACTTGTACAAGGAAAGGTCATGGAAGCTCCATAGACACTTCCAAACTCCCTGAGGGACTGAATTGCTGGACAGAGGGTTGTGGGGACCATGGTCTCAGGGAACATCTAGCTCAATTGGCATAACACAGTTTATAAAGACAATGTTCGACATTCTACCTTGGTGAGTAGCATTTGAGGTCTTAAAAGCCTGTGAGAAGCCATCTAGGATACTCCACTGGTCTCGCCCCTTCGGGAGCAAGGGAGAATGAAGAGAACAGGATACAAGGAAAAGATTAGTCCAAAGGACTAAGGGACCACGGCTACCATGGCCTCCACCAGACTGAGTCCAGTGCAGCTGGATGGTGCCCGGCTGCCACTGCTGATTGCTCTGGCCGGGATCACAATAGAGGGTCCTGGACAAAGTGGAAAAGGATGTAGAACAGAATTCTAACTCACAAAAAAAAAAAGACCAGATTTACTGGCCTGACAGACTGGAGAAACCCCGAGAGTATGGCCCCTGGACACCCTTTTAGCTCAGTGAAGCCCCTCCCAAAGTTCACCGTTCAGCTGGGGACTGAACAGCCTCATAAAACAAAACAGGACTAATGAGGCACAGCAGTCCAGGGACAAGGACTAGAAAGCAGGAGGGGACAGGAAAGCTGGT
Organism: Dugong dugon; assembly: GCA_030035585.1. Classification (NCBI taxonomy): domain Eukaryota; kingdom Metazoa; phylum Chordata; class Mammalia; order Sirenia; family Dugongidae; genus Dugong; species Dugong dugon. The sequence continues at coordinate 159,515,547 of CM057464.1, forward strand.
GATAGGGAACCCAAGGTTGAGAAGGGAGGGAGAGTGTTGATATGTCATGGGGTTGTTAACCATTGTCATAGTGCAATATGCGTACTAACTGTTTAATGAGAAACTATTTATTCTGCAAACCTTCATCTAAGGTACAAAAAAAAAGAATTATGTGAGATCGAATTGACAACAACAACTCAAAAGGTTTGATGGGAAGCCTAGGGGACAGTGAGTTGAAGATAATGGAGATGGAATAATTTGGAAAAGGATAGTGAGAATAGCAGCACAACTGGAAGAATGTAATTAATGTCACTGAATTGTACATGTAGAAACTTTCAAAATGGTGTAACTTTGGCTATGTATATTTTCACCAAAAAAAAGGTCCTCAAGGTCAAGAAGGGAGAGTGTTGACATGTTGTGGGCTTGTTAACCAATGTCATAAAACAATATGTGAACTGACTGTTTAATGAGAAACTATTTGTTCCGCAAACCTTCATCTAAAGTACAATAAAAAAATTTAAAATTAAAAAAAAAAAAATGGATGTGTAAGACCAGGGCTGTGTTCTCAGAGAATTTCTCCAGAATGCTATAACTGTTAGGAAAGTCAGGGAATGCTACACTGAAAAAAGTAACAGGTTTTGGACTTCCCATTTCCAGGAACTGAGAAGATTAATGAGGCATAATGCCCGGTGAAAATGGCAGAAGACAAATGTGAATTACATATCAAGCCTGGAAAAAAGGAACGATTAAACAGTTGAGTCATCAAGTATTAAAGAAGAGAGAAAATAATATTGAGCAAAAACACCTAGCAGCTGCACCATGGTATCCTCAATGAAGCAAAGTGTTAGCTTTTACTAAAGGTGTATAGAATAATAGAAGTAAATTTATATGAAAGAAACTATACTCTTTACGTCGACTGGAATCTGTGATTCATGTTCTGCTTAAGGAATGGATATCAACAGTAAAGTAGATATTTAGTGACTCCGTGATCATATTGAAACAAAATGTTGATGGACCACTAATAGGTACATATCTTTTAATACTTCCAACAACTTGCCAAACCTCCAAACTCCTGTGGGAGTAGATAATCCCCTTCTCATGGTGCTCAAGAATACTAAACACAGAAAATTCATTAGGGCTATGTCTAATAAAACTGATAAAGTCAAATATGCACAATTTCAGATGATTGAAATTCAGGGCCTGTGTGTGGGCAGGGACACCAGGCTAAGGGGACGTGTGTGGTGCTGAAACTCAGTCTGCCCTCAACTTGCCAAGCCTGGCTCAGGGTGTCAGCCTGGAGCAACGAAACACTTTTTCTCATTAGACCACCTGGAAGGTGTACGCTTTCTGCAGTTTGTCTGTCTGCAAGGAGCACCTTTTTCTAATCCAAAAGGATATCTTACATGGTGGTGGTGGACATTAGCAAAATTACTGCCTGCCTTGGGCTTTCAGGTTTGGTCCTAAAGATGCAAAATTGAGAATTTTCAGCCTAGAATGGGAAAGGGTCTCCTAGCTAGTTCACCTTTGTTTTAAGTGATGAGTTTGCCTCTTTGTATCGTCAGGTGAGGTAAGTAAGAATCCAATACATTGTTAATTCTAAAAGGTATTTTAAATCACTTACAAAGTAGGGTAAGTATGATTTTAAGCGATCTCAAATTAACAAGGAAACCAATAAAAGAAGCATTAGGCACCTGGGATCAATTAATAATTCAATTAATTGCTAAACTTAGCTCTGTCCTTTTTGGCTTCCAAAATAAAAAACACCCCCACATATTCATAATTCATAAAATTACACATATTAATGTGAAGAGTCAAAACTTTTCCTGGCATTGAAATCTGAAAGACTCTAAGTGATTGTATTTCTCAATGAAAACATATAATCTGACATTCTTCTGCTTTGGGAGAAAAAAGGAATCCAAGGAAACAAGAGGCAACATATCCCTTAGGACCTACTACAAATAGACATTTCTAGAGGCTTTTGACAAGGATTAAGTCACACTCAATAAATGATAGAATTATAATATCATAAAGATCCTATGATATCTTTACACGTTAGAAAGGCATGGCAGCAGCAAACTGAAACTTCCTGGCCAGAATTATGGTCTCACTCAGAATCCATCCCACTTCTACTTGGAGATGAACTTTGGGATGCCTTTGAGAATGCAGTACAGGTAGGGCAAAGAATTTTCCTTGTGAAAAGCTGATGAAATAAAGAGACAGATTTCTCCTTCTGATTATGACAGATTAGATCATTCTGGCCAACTCTCTCACTAAAGAACAATAAGAAAGCTGGAAAAAAATCTTTAAACATATGCATAAAGGCACCAAAGAGCTAATGAGATTAATGAGGAAATATCTGGCCAGATTCTGGAAGAGAGGACAGGAATCCAGCAGTAAGCCTACTTTCAAGTCTGCTTTTGGTTTGGGTATTTTTGTAGATCTAGATTAGGCTGCTGAGGGCTGAAGTGCATTTTTTACAATATCTGCACGAACAAACATACGTAGAAAAGGCGTGAACAAGAAGTAAAATTACATGGACAGCAGCCATGCTTCCAGACATCTGAGGAAACAAAAAAAATCTCAAACCTTGAAATTGGATCAAGATAATTCCAGGAATTCAGCAAACAAAATTCACTAGAGGAAGATAAAATCATCCTGGGCCACAAATTCTTTCTGCAAGTATAAAAGCTGTGAAAATAATCAAACATTTGAATGCATGGTAGTATGGTGGAATAGGAGCCAGAATATGAATTCAAGTCCTGGCTTTTCCACCTCTGCCTGAGTTTTCTCCTCCAGATCTACTCTCTACTCATATCCACCATACATTCTACCTCAGGAGGTAATCTGTATGGATTAAGTCAATGGTCTCCCTTGCTTCCCGTCTACCAGTTGAGTTTGCTAATTCGGGGTCCAGGCAGGAGATTTAAGTTTGAGGACAGGATATTTTTTTCCCTGGCTCCCTCTCGACGAGTCGCCAACAGGTCATTGCTCTCCTCAAGGTGGCAGACCCGACAGTGACTCACTTTTTTACAGGGTTCTTATAACTGTCCTTCACCTTGTCTTTTGGGAACTAGAATGGTGACAGCTCTTCAGCTGCTAGCCCCCAGTTCCTGCAGTATCCCTTGAAGCCCCTCTATGCCCTTCCCATGCCTTTGTAATTAGTCTTTTCGTAAATAAACCCATCTGGAATTACCCTGCTTCCTGTTGGGATTCTAACTGATAACTACCAATGAGCTTTTAGAAATGAAAAAACTAATTGAACCTCTCTGAGCCTGTTTCCTCATCCGTAAAATAAGGTGCTGAATTAGATGAAATTGCAAGTCCTTTGAAGCTCTACTGTGCTATGTTAAAGTATTAAGTTGAGATATCATTTCTTATACTGAATTGAAATGTGTAATGATCAAAAATACTACTGGGTAACCAAATAGTAGATGAGAGAACTTTATAGAAATAGTCCAGCTAATAAAGACAGAAATTCTGAGTAGCTTGAATATCACCTTTTTGCAGCTCATAATGAATTTGGATCCAGGCATCGTGATCAGTAGTCACCAACATCAGTAAAAGAGAGAGAATCAGTTATCATGTGCCTCCTGATGGAAGAATACACAACCACCTATGAAGTAGTTGTACCAAAAGGTGTGGGTTCAACAACCAATTCCAGGAAATACAGAGGACTGAAGAACAGGTTAAAATATTCTGGAGATGCAATGAGCAGAATCTAGACTGTGGGAAACTCTATAAGAAAAAGAGTCCAGTTTCTTGCGCAAATAAATTGCAATGAAAGAGAGAGAGAGAGGAAGGGAGAGAGACAGAGAGAGAGATGGAAGAGGAAACTTGAGATATAATGGTGACATTTTGGTATTTTGTTTATGTCGTAAATGTAGTCTTCATATTTCAGAGATTCCAAACTAAAATATTATGAAATGAAATGATGTCTGAGATTAGTTTAAAATATAATATGGTAGGAAGTAGGGGAATACATGAGGGTATAGATAAAACAAGGTTGGCCACAGGCTAATAATTTTTGATAATGAATACATGGAGTTTCATTATACTACTCTCCCTACTTTTGTATGTGTCTAAAATTTTTCATAATACAAAGTTCAAATGAAATAAAATCATAGAAACAAAAAAGAATGTAAGATAATATTTTGGTCTGAAAATGTTTTTCCGTTTTAACCACAAGAGAATATTAATAAAATCTCACATAGACCATCTTGTTCTGAGTAGAGCTATGCCTGAAGAGTATAACCTCAAATAGCGGAATGATTTGGCTTGTGGTTGTTGGTATTATTATCTATTTTATGTGGTAAGTGTTCTTATCGAGAACCTAAACAGTGTTTACTTTGAAAATTCAGCCATGTCTGGGCATATCTGGAAGTCTCTGGGGAGAGTCCATCAGTAGATTCAGCATACGGTTGACAGAGATGCCTTATGAAGGTCAATAATCGCAAGGAAAAGAAACAAGGACAGTAAATCATTATGAGAGTGGGCAGGAGATGGAAGTACAACAGGATAGAGGTGACTCGATTTGCTCTGCACTACTGCCTAGTCAAGAGTGGCCTCTGCCATGGGCCCTGCACTTTAGAGGATCCCAGCTCTGGCCCTCCTCTAGCCATGTCCGTCCCTCACAGGGTCAAAAGTATGTGCCCACATGAAGCTCACCTCTTCTAAATTGCTTCCTGGTACCCTAACACTACACCTGCAAGTTGCCAATGAGTTGATTCTGATTCATGGCAAACTCATGTTGTCGGAGTAGAACTGTGCTCCGTAGGGTTTTCAACGGCTGATTTTTCAGAAGTAGATAGCCAGGCCTTTCTTCCAAGGTGTTGCTGGGTGGATTTGAACTTCCAACCTTTCAGTCAGCAGCTGAGTGCATTACCCAGGGATTCCCTGCCCCGGCAGCCTCAAGCTCATTTCCAGTGCCTGTGTTTGGGGGCTCTAGTTGGAGTTTGGGTGCTTTGGTTGGGTTGTCTATAAGATGTCTGTAAGACCCTGACGGAGCTAGGGATAGGAAGAGAAAAGCACTCACCCATGCCACCACATTTGAGTGTGGAATTCTAAGAGGTTCAAGAATTCTAAATTCAATCTCATCTTCCAGGTCTTTATGCAAGTATGTTTGTCAAGTATATTCTTTCTGCAAGAATATATTTATGTCACAGTATAGTATCTTGATAAGTAGTTTTAAAATATTTACATCTATGGTATGTGGGCCTCCATTTTAACTCTTGCCTGAAGCCCTGCAAATGTTAGCTGCAGATCTGCTACCCTCCTCCTTTCTTCCTGCCCAAACCTCCCCACCTTTTATTGCTAACTCCGCCCTCCCACCCTCATCCTCAGACTTGAGTCAGTGTCCTGGGGAAAGGAAGTTATAAAGCAAAGTGAAACAAAATTAGAATATAAACAGACCAATGAGCTTTGTGAGTCTCAGAAGAGGTGAGACGGATTTTCCCTCTTCAGCAACAGAACTGCCAATGCATAGACTAGCGCAGGACAGAAGTGTCCTATGAAGGAAGGAAATGGGATGTGCCTGGACCAGTTTACAGCAACTAGAGTGGAAGGGAGAATAGGGTGGTGGTGTTCCTCTGGAATCTTGTAAAAGAAGGCTATTCTTCATTAGATTGTGATGTCTTTTTTTCGTAAAATGTCAAATTATTATAGAATTCTATTCATAATTTACAAAAAAAATTAATGTTTCTCTTTTCATGACCTCATTGTGCTCTGCTATAGTTAACACCTGAAGAAACACAAATTGTAGACTCAAGAGACTGTCAATTCAGGTTCTTTACGGCCACAGTAACTGGTGCTAAATTCATTTTTTAATAGTAACATGGTCAAATGTATCTTAAGGTTGTTTCTAGTAGAAAAAAATAATACTAATAAATGCCCATCACAATGCTAACTGCTTCATATACATATCTCACATGTTCTGTCTTTATAGACTAGGAAATCCAGGGGAAAAATGGTTATACAATTTCACACACAGATTAACAAGGGTTCCAGCTGGGAGCCTGTGCTATTATCTGCTACTTCGCATCATAATAACAGGCTAAAATCATCTCATTAGGAAACAGCAAACACTTGTTTCTTTGTTCTGGTGTGAGGACATACAATCAGTTCATCTAATGTCTGCATGAAGTAATTTAAACGTTAGTTTAAAAGAAGGATGATGGGAAGTTGAGACAAAGTCTATTTTGCCAAATTTGGAATTAAAATATTATGTTAAGAGACCATTCTTCCTTCGTATTCTGGAAGCTCTGAATATGAGCTGTGTTTCCCAAGTCTTCTATTAGAAGCTAGTAAGTATGAATGCCTGGGGCATAACCTGAGGCTAAAGGCAACAAGAGTGAACATTGTGCTTGTTTGATGCCTTTGCTTTGACGTGAAGTTTACCATCTGTTTCACAATGTATATTTATTTGGTTTAATTCAAAAATTATGTTTTAGATTTCTTAATTCTCCAAGGAAGTCCTATGCTCTTGGAAGATGAAGCTCATGGCTCTGTATATCCAGTAGCTTCAAACATTTTCTCCACTCACTTCAGCAAACCCAGGACAATTGTTCTCAGCCAGGACGCAGATCAGATTCGTTAGAGGAGTTTTACACACATAGAGACTCCTCCAGACCCCAAAAGCAGAGATGGGATTTAATAATTTAAAAAATGGAGCTCCTTCAAGGTGCCTGTAGGATTTGATACAGCGATTATGTTATCTAGAGAGCTTGTTCCTGGAATTCTTTTAACTTTGAAGCAATTCAATAAGTGCTTTAAAATGGACAGAGTTTACTGGGGTTCAGTTACAGAAGTAATAGAATCTACAACACGTAATTATTGTTGTTGTGTGCCGTTGAGTCAATTCTGACTCATAGCGACCCTATAGTGATCCTAAAGGACAGAGTAGAACTGTTCCATAGGGTTTCCTATGCTGAAATCTTTATAGGAGCGGATTGTCAGGTCTTTTCTCCCATGGAGCTATTAGTGGGTTCAAACTGTTGACCTTTCTGTCAGTTAACAGCCTAGTGCTTAACGATTGCTCTACCGGGGCTTCTTCAACACGTAAATGAACCCATTGCCATTGAGTCGATTCCGATGCATAGTGACCCTACAGGACAGAGTAGAACTGCCCCATGGGGTTTCCACGGAGCACCTGGTGGATTCGAATTGCTGACTTTCTGGTTAGCAGTCGTACCTCTTGACCACTACGCCACCAGGGTTTCCCGTAAACTCTAACGTTGTGTAAAATTATCCTTTTCAGGCAAGCATAGAGATCTGACCTTCTACTGTTCCTCTTGAAGAAATCCTATAAATGAATGTTAACATTCCCAAATTTTTAGCATAAATGTTCTCCTCAAATTCTATTGTAAGCCATTTTAAAATAATGCATTTCTTTAAAAGAGTTAAAATATCTGTTCATAAGTGACTTCACTGAAGTAAGGTGTGTTATGGATTGAACTGTGTACCCCAAAAATATATGTCAGCTTGGCTAGGCCGTAATTCCCAGTATTGTGTGATTGTCCACCATTTTGTCATTTGAAGTAATTTTCCCATGTGTTGCAAATCCTACCTCTTTGATGTTAATGAGGTGGGATTAGCTGCAGTTATGTTAATGAGGCAGGACTCAATCTACTAGATTAAGTTGTGTCTTAAATCAGTCTCTTTTGAGATATAAAAGAAAGAAGTGAGCAGAGTGACATGGGGACCTCATACCACCAAGAAACTAGTTGTTGTTGTTGTTAGGTGCCATCGAGTCGGCTCCAACTCATAGCACCCCTTTGTACTACAGAACGAAGCACTGCCTGGTCCTGTGCCATGCTCACAATTGTTGTTATGCTTAAATCCATTATTGCAGTCACTGTGTCAATCCATCACATTGAGGGTCTTCGTCTTTTTCGCTGACTCTCTACTTTACCAAGCATGATGTCCTTCTCCAGGGACTGATCCTTCCTGACAACATGTCCAAACTATGTGAGATGTAGTCTCGCCATCCTTGCTTCTAAGGGGCATTCTGGTTGTACTTCTTCCAAGACAGATTTGTTCCCTCTTTTGGCAGTCCATGGTATGTTCAATGTTCTTCGCCAACACCACAATTCAAAGGCATCAATTTTTCCATCTTCCTTATTCATTGTTCAGCTTTTGCATGCATATGATGCGATTGAAAATACCATGGCTTGGATCAGGCGCACCTTAGTCTTTAAGGTAACATCTTTCCTTTTCAATAGTTTAAAGAAGTCTTTTACAGTAGATTTGCTCAATACAATGTGCCTTTTGATTTCTTGACTGCTGCTTCCATGGGTATTGACTGTGGATCCAAGTAAGATGAAATCCTTGACAACTTCAATCTTTTCTCTGTTTACCATGATGTTGCTTATTGGTCAGTTTTGAGGATTTTTGTTTTCTTTATGTTGAGGTGTAACCCACAACAAAGGCTGTCGTCTTTGATCTTTACCAGTAAGTGCTTCAAGTCCTCTTCACTTTCAGCAAGCAAGATTGTGCCATCTGCATATTGCAGGTTGTTAATGAGTCTTCCTCCAATCCTGATGCCCCGTTCTTCTTCATATAGTCCAGTTTCTCCGATTATTTGCTTAGCATACAGATTGAATAGGTATGGTGAAAGGATACAACCCTGGCACACACCTTTCCTGACTTTAAACTGCACAGTATTCCCTTGTTCTGTTTGAACAACTGCCTCTTGATCTATGTACAGGTTCCTCATGAGCACAATTAAGTGTTCTGGAATTCCCATTCTTCACAATGTTATCCATAATTTGTTAAGATCCACACAGTCGAATGCCTTCACATAGTCAGTAGAACACAGGTAAACATCTTTCTGGTATTCTCTGCTTTCAGCCAGGATCCATCTGACATCAGCAATGATATCCCTGATCCCATGTCCTTTTCTGAATCCGGCCTGAATTTCTGGCAGTTCCCTGTCGATATACTGCTGTAGCCGCTTTTGAGGGCTTCAGCAAAATTTTACTTTTGTGTGATATTAATGATATTGTTCAATAATTTCTGAATTTGGTTGGATCATCTTTCTTGGGAATAGGCATAAATATGGATCTCTTCCAGTTGTTTGACCAGGCAGCTGTCTTCCAAATTTCTTGGTATAGACAAATGAGCACTTCCAGCGCTGCATCCATCTGTTGAAACATCTCAGATGATATTCCATCAGTTCCTGGAGCTTTATTTTTCATCAGTGCCTTCAATGCAGCTTTGACTTTTCCCTTCAGTACCATCAGTTCCTGATCATATGCTACCTCTTGAAATGTTTGAACATCGACCAATTATTTTTGTTATAGTGACTCTGTGTATTCCTTCCATCTTTTGATACTTCCTGCATGGTTTAATATTTTCCCCATAGAATCCTTCACTATTGCAACCCAAGGCTTGAAGTTTTTCTTCAGTTCTTTCATCTGGAGAAATGCCAAGCATGTTCTTCCCTTTTGGTTTTCTATCTCCAGCTTTTTGCACATATCATTAAAATACTTTACTTTGTCTTCTCGAGCTACCTTTTGAAATCTTCTGCTCAGTTCTTTTACTTCATCATTTCTTCCTTTTGCTCTAGCTACTCGGCATTCAAGGGCAAGTTTCAGAGTCTCTTCTGACATCCATTTTGATCTTTTCTTTCTTTCCTGTCTTTTTAATGACCTGTTGCTTTCTTCATGTGATGTCCTTGATGTCATTCCACAACTCGTCTGGTCTTTGGTCATTGGTGTTCGATGCATCAGACCTATTCTTGAGATGGTCTCTAGGTTCAGGTGGGATATACTCAAGGTCGTACTTTGGCTCTGGTGGACTTGTTCTAATTTTCTTCAGTTTCAACTTGAGCTTGCATATGAGCAGTTGATGATCTGTTGCGCAGTTGGCCCTGGCCTTGTTCTAACTGATGATATTGAGCTTTTCCATGGTCTCTTTCCATAGATGTAGTCGATTTGATTACTATATATTCTATCTGGCAAGGTCCATGTATATAGTCGCTGTTTATATTGGTGAAAAAAGGTATTTGCAATGAAGAAGTCGTTGGTCTTGCAAAATTCTACTATGTGATCTCCACCATCGTTTCTATCATCAAGACCATATTTTTCAACTACCAATCCTTCTTCTTTGTCTCCAACTTTCACATTCCAGTCACCAGTAATTATTAATGCATCTGATTGCATGTTCCATCAATTTCAGACTGCAGAAGCTAGTAAAAATCTTCAATTTCTTCATCTTTGGCCTTAGTGGTTGGTGCGTAAATTTGAATAATAGTCGTATTAACTGGTCTTCCTTTTAGGTGTATGGATATTGTCATATCACTGACAGCATTGTACTTCAGGATAGATTTCGAAATTTTTTTTTGATGTTGAATGCAACACCATTCCTCTTCAAGTTGTCATTGCCAACAGAGTAGACCATATGATTGTCAGATTCAAAATGGCCTATACCAGTCCATTTCAGCTCACTAATGCCTAGGATATCAATTTTAATCCGTTCCATTTCATTTTTGATGATTTCGCATTTTCCTAGATTCATTCTTTGTATATTCTATATTCCAATTATTAATAGATGTTTGCATCTGTTTCTTCTCATTTTGAGTCGTGCCACATCAGCAAATGAAGATCCTGAATGCTCGACTCCCTCCATGTCATTAAGGTCGCCTCTACTTTGAGGAAGCAGCTTCCCCAGTTGTCTTTTGAGTGCCTTCCAACCTAGGGGGCTCATCTTCCAGCACTATATCAGACAATGTTCTGCTGCTATTCATAAGGTTTTCACTGGCTAATTCCTTCAGAAGTAGACTGCCAGGTCCTTCTTCCTAGTCTGTCTTAGTCTGGAAGCTCAGTTGAAACCTGTCCACCATGAGTGACCCTGCTGGTATCTTAATACTGGTGGCATAGCTTCCAGCATAACAGCAACACACAAGCCCCCACAGTGTGACAAACTAACAGATACGGGTGAGCCAAGAAACAAGAACCAGGAGAATAGCATGTCTTTTGGACCCAGGGACCCTGTGCTGAGAAGTTCCTTGACTGAGGAAGATTGATGACAAGGACCTTTCCCTAGAGCCTACAGAGAGAGAAAGCCTTCCCCTGGAGCTGGCACCCTGAATTCAGACTTCTAGCCTCCTAAACTGTGAGAGAATAAATTTCCCTTTGTTAAAGCCATCCACTTGTGGTATTTCTGTTATAGCAGCACTAGATAACTAAGACAAGGTCCCTGAGTAGTGCGGTCACTAACCAAAAAGTTGGTGGTTTGAACCCAACAGCAGCTCTATGGGAGAAAAGATCTGATGATGTGCTCCCATACTCTCCTGTAGTTAAGACCTGGTGGTTTATTTCCAAAAGATCACAGCCATGGAAAATCCTATGGAATACAGTTCTACTTTGACACACATGCGGTTGCCATAAGTCAGAACTGACTCGATGGCAACAGGTTTGGTTTTGCTGTATCTTGCTTTGAATGATCTTATCAAAGTTAAGATGAAATCCAATCTGTCAAAATATTTAGACAAAAATATTTCTTACCTAGATTTTTTTTTTCATGATTTAGGTGAAACTTTACAGAGCAAATTAGTTTCTCACTAAACAGTTGATAACGCAAATAGTTTTGTGACATTGGTTGCCAAACCCGCAATACGTCAACACTCTCCCCTTCTCCATCCTAGGTTCCCTGTTTCTACTTGTCCAGTTTTCCTGTCCCTTCCTGCCTTCTCTTCTTTGCTTTGGGGCTGGTATGCTCATTAGTCTCATATACATGGTTGAACTATGAGCACGTCCCTCATGTGTGTTATTGTCAGCCCTATAGGAAAAAACCTATGCCGGTTGCCCCTGAGTCAATTCCAACTCCTAGTAACCTTATAGGACAGAGCAGAACTGCCCCATAGGGTTTCGAAGGAGCAGATGGTGGATTCAAACTACCTATCTTTTGGTTAGCAGCCTGAGCACTTAACCACTGTGTCACTAGGGCTCCTTGGCTAAAGGGTGAACCTCCGGCGTGGCTTAAGTACTGTGTTAAAAGGATGTCTGGGGGCCATACTGGGGGTTTCTCCAGTCTCTGTCAGACCAGCAAGCCTGGTCTTGTGTGTGTGTGTGTGTGTGTGTTTGTGTGTGTGTGTGTGTGTGTGTGTGTGTGCTTGAATTCTGTTCTACATTTTCCTCCTACTCTGTCCGGGACCCTCTATTGTGATCCCTGTCAGAGCGGTACGTGGTGGTAACCAGGAACCATCTAGTTGTTCTAGGTTCACCTGGGTTTTTCCCTGCAAACCATATTGATAACATATACCTTGTCTTAGTTATCTAGTGCTGCTGTAACAGAAATATCACAAGTGAGTAGCTTTAACAAACTGAAATTTATTTTCTCACAATTTAGGAAGCTAGAAGTCTGAACTAGGGCGCCAGCTCTATGGGAAGGCTCTCTGTCTGCTCTAGGGGAAGGTTCTTATCTCTTTTCAGCTTCATTCCGAGGTTCCTTTGTGATCATATGACATGTATCTTACCCTCCGTTTGTGTTTGCTTGCTTAATCTACTCTTTTGCATCTCAAAAGAGATCGACTTAAAATATACCCTACACTAAAACGCCCTGATTAACATAACAAAGAAAACCTACTCCCAAATGGGATTATAACCACAGGTCTAAGGGTTAGGGTTTACAACCTGTATTTTTGGAGGACACAATTCAATTCATAACATAGCTCCTTCTAGATTCACCAACAAATATTTAAGCTTAAGTATAATGACAAAAGGCCAAGGAAATGGTTGCAGTGAAAGCAAAAAGTAAGCAAAGAAAATGCATAGCTATTTAAATTAATTAAAATGAAATAAAATTAAAATTTTAGTTCCTCAGTCACAGTAGCCACATTTCAATTACTCAGTGGCCACATGTGGCTAGTGACTACTCTACAGGACAATGCATATATAGAACTGTTCCATTATTCCATAAAGTTATACTGGACAGTGCTGTTACAGAAAGCTATTCGCCATAATACTTCAAAATGTTTGTATTCATTCCTTTAACACTGTATTAAACTTTTGTTGTTGGTTGCTGTTGAGTCTGTTCCGACTCCTGAAGACCCCATGTGTTAGGTATTGAAAAGTTAAAAAGGTATGACCCCAGCTGAGCTCAGCCCTATCTGGAGAGAGAGATATGTAAAGTGATTGAGCTACAATAGTATAGTATAAAAAGACTGAGAGCCGGAGCTATACCTAGCCAGGTGAATGAGAGGAAATTCTAGGCTCATGCCAAAGCCCACAAAAATGCACAAACATGAGAGGGCATGCTGAGTTCTAGAAAACTGCAAATAGTTAAAGTACTAATACTAGTAGATGAGTAGTAGTAATAGTTTTATAATAATAGTAGTAACTTTATAGTAAAACTACCACCACCGCTACAGTGCTGTCATTCTACCGCTGCTCTTATTGTTACTATAGAGCTGCTTCCACTATAGTGCACCTTGATATGGCAGTTGTTAAAAAATCAGTTTGGAAACCAAGGCAGAGACCAGATTTGGGAGCTTCCTGATGAAAGATAAGGTTAATTTTATCCAATATGAAAAGGAAAAAAAAAGAAAAGGAAACATTCAAGGATTTTGAACAGCGGGCTCATATGACTCAATCTATATTTTAGAAAGAAAACTCAGGCTCAGTGTAGAAGTTTGGGCTTGGAGCTAAACACAAAAGCAAGAGGCTTCTGCAATATTCCAAGCTGGCCTAGGGAAAGAGGACTGATCTCATTGCATCTTAAGTGTCAAACCAGAATTATTTTTGATGAAATCTTTGACGTGCTTCTAAATTTAGGCATATGATTCATTTTAGTCATTTTTGTGTGTAGCATAAAGTAAGACTTGAAGTTAATTTTTTTTTTCTGTATGAGTATCTGGTTGTTTCAGCACGACTTTGAAAAGACTACACGAGTGTTTACATACTTAAATACAATGCATTTCATTTGAATCCCCATTCTTTCTGTCAAATACGCTTTCCATCATATTTACATAACCTAAACTATTTAACTAGAGTGCACAATTCCCAGTTTTTGTGTGCAATCAAGCATGGCATGCCCCAGTTCCCAATTTTGTACTCTTTAGTAACTGTACTTACCACTACTGAGAAAACCAATAAAATTATATTTTTAAAAAATAAAGGTAAAATTTTAAATCTTCCAGATTCATTTTAGAATATTTTTTCAAGTTTAGTTATTTAAAATGAATTAACACAAAAATACCCATATTTGAAATGTTTTAACAAAATTGACTTTCATAAATCATTCCTCTCCCAAAGAAAGGGGAGGCAGTTTGTTCAATTACCCCATTTTGTAAAATCATAGACGGTGTTATTAGATGAGATCTAAAACTGCCAGTTTTTTTCCTTTGAAGTTCCTTATCTATTTTCTGTCTTTGAAGTCCTTATTCTTCTCTTTAGCCTGTTAAATTTCTTTTGAGCTTACAATTAATTTAGGGAAAAAATTATATTTTTTAAAAGCAGTTCGATTTACACCATTTTTAGCTTTACAAGTATAGGTTCATAGTCATTCTTTCTGCCTAAAAACAATTTCCAGTAAACTTTTCAATCTTTAGTTCTTTATATTTCATACATTTTACCAATCAAGGCTCCCTGATTTCAATTAGATTACTTTTGGAGTACACAAGTCTCAGACAATCACTCTTGAGCCCTGAGATGGCTGCATGTCATTTCTAGTTCAGTAGAACTACTTACATTTGTATGCTTCACAGTGTTCCTAGCTCTTTTGGGAAAGAATGATCCTTTTATCTGTAAAACAAGTTACCTCACACTTTAAACCAGAGTCTTACATTTATGAATATTTAAAATCTTGCATCCCATCACTGCCTCCTTTCACTGGGATTCTCTGTTTTAAATACAGACAATCCCTTTACCCTTTGTAGTCTAGAATTATTTTGATTTGCAGTTTCTCAGATACTAAGGTTTAGACCATAAGGAAGTTAATTTCCGTACACCTGCCTTCTCCTGGGCAGGTGTCTGTAGTCCGTTTAATATGGGACTTAGTAAAGCTGATTAAAAGTACAGCACTTTTCTAATTACCCTGGTAATTCTAAGTCCATTATTTCTAGGATATTCTCTTAGCTCAGCTTCTCCTCAAAGTGGAAGACAATTAGAAAAGTCCCATGGAATAAGTATAACTAGTGTGGGTTGGGTCACATGCAGCTGTGGGAACACACTGTATCTGGGTTGGGGCACTATGAGAGGCTCAGCCTGGTCTTAACGCCATGCCTGTGTAGTGAGGAGCAGAGAGAACCGAGGCCGGCTACGAGAGAGAAAGTAAGGGGTGCTGGGCAGAGAGGGATTTAAAGTTGCTAGTTCTGGTGGCACAGTGGTTAAGAGCTCAGGCTGCTAACGAAAAGGTCAGCAGTTGGAATCCACCAGCCGTCCCTTGGAAACCTTATGGGGCAGTTCTACTCTGTCCTATAGGGTTGCTAAGTGTAGGAATCAACTCGACAGCAGTGGGTTAGTTCTGGTCTATGGAGCCCTGGTGGCACAGTGGTTAAGCGCTCAGCTGCTAACCAAAAGGTCAGCAGTTTAAATCCACCAACTGGTTCTTGGAAACTCTATGGGGCAGTTCTACCCTGTCCCATAGGGTCACTATGAGTCAGAATCGACTTGATGGCAATGTGTTTGGGGTTTTTTAGTTCTAGTCTGAAAGGAATTACCTACTCTAACCTACTTTTAAGGAACCCCGGTGGCAACAGTTTTTTTTTTTTTTTATTAACCTGCTTTTCTATGAATCCCATAGCATTATTCTCATCTGCTTTTTCTGAATCCCTAGCCTTTGTGACACCGTAAGTATTCAAGCATTATAGTCACATAAATGAGACTGTGTTTCCACCAACAGTCAAACTACTCAGCATGCAGGGAAGTAGATAAGAAATAGTTGGAAAAATAAAAATAATTGAAAAATAAAAGCATCCTGTATTTATTCCCCAATGTGTCAAGACATCTTTATCATACCAATTATAGTAATTTATAACCAAATTTTGTCACATGATGCTGATTATATCACTTCCAAGTATATGTGTAGGTATGCCACATGGAGTCCTCTTCCATGGAGCCAAAGTATGCAGTTTCAGTAGAAAAGAAACCTGAAAATAGTGCGCTTTGCTATTGTCTTGATCATTTCCATTTGTCCTGGTCATCACAAATCTGTTCCAAAAAAAGAGCAATTCTGGAATGTGGTTTTCCTCTATTACACATTTTCTCTTCAGTGCCCACTACAAACTCATGTCTGTTGTGCTGCTAAGGTGGAGGGAAGACGTTTCAGATTTTTTTTTTTTTTGGCTTTCTAGAATGGTTCTTTCAACCTATATCAACATCTAACCAGACTCATAGAAGAAACATTTTCATTAACTTTTTCCAAAAGTTATTTGGATACTCTAAATCTAAATTAGGTTTTTACTTGGACTTGCTACTATTCATCAATAATTTCTCTGCTCATTTTTTATTTCTCCTGTGGACTTGTTAGGTTTAGATTGCTTTAAAGGGAATATGATGTGGATTCCACTGAAAATAAGGTACTGAACAACCATCATTAATGAACATTTCATAAGCCCCTTTTACTTTATAAGTCCACTTACAAGTGGCCCTGACTCATTCTAAGAATAAGTTATATTCAAGAAAGAATAAATGAAACTAACCAAAAAAACCCAACCTCGTTGCATTAAGCAATGCATTTTCAGTGGCATTTTACTTTTCGTATTTAATAATTATTTATCAAATATTATAAAATGTAGTTCTGATCAATAATACTAATACTACTTCTAATAACAATACTAATAAATAAATGATAACTCAGTCTATAAAAAATATTTAATCCTTACAGCCATATAGTTATAGGAAATATTTTCAAACTAAAATTTCAGTTTGTATGCATATTTTTCTTATGGTGAAGTATGATAGATGTATCAATAAAAACATTTCTAAACAAAAAATATTATATTACTTTGGAACAAGATGCAGAAGGGGATAGCAGAATGGATTTATGAGTTTAAGGAGAAAAATATGTATGATAAAAATGTTTCAACAGTTAAAGGCAACATTGTTCAAATAAATTTTTAAAATTGATTATAGTAGTAGGCTGCCTCTATAAAATGGCCCCCAATGATCCTTGCTTCATGGTATTCATGCTCTAAACCTCTTCACTGGAAGGTGGGCTTAACCTAATTACTTGTCCTAACAAACAGAATACAGCAAAAGTACTTTGAAGTCACTTTGAAGATTAGGTCACAAAAAGACTGTATATGACTTCTGTCTAACTAATCCTCTTTCGCTCTCTCATTTGCTTGCCAATTGCCATGGTGTGAACTGGAAAGGTCCAGGTGGCAAAGAAGTGAGGGAGGACTCTGGCCATTAGCCAGCAAGAAACTGAGGCCCTCAGTCTAACAACCTGCAAGTAACAACCCTGTCAGCAACTATATGAATGAGCTTAGAGGCAAATCCTCCCCAGTCAAGGCTTCAGATGAAACTGAAGCCCCAGATGACTCCTTGATTGCAGTCTTGTGAGAAACCTTGAGTTATCTGACCCAGAGGAGCTGTGAGATAATAAATTGTTGTTGTTTTCAGCCACTAAGTTTAGGGGCAATAGATAACTAACAGGAGTCCTGCTGGTGCGGTGGTTAAAGTGCTTAGCTGCTAACCAAAATGTCGATGGTATGAACCCCCCAGCTTCTCCATGGCAGTCTGCTTCTGCAAAGATTTACCGCCTTGGAAACTCTCTGAGGCAGTTCTACTCTGTTCTATAGGGTTGTTATCAGTCAGATGCAACGGTAAGGTTTTTGGTTTAGGTAACAGATATCTATTAGCAACAGATAACTAATTGTTTTAGTTATCTAGTTCTGCTATAACAGAAATATTGCAAGTGGATGGCTTTAACAAAGAAAAATTTATTCTCTCACAGTCTAGTAAGCTACAAGTCCAAATTCAGGGTGCTAGCTCCACAGGAAGGCTTTCTTTCTCTGTCGGCTCTGCAGGAAGGTCCTTGTCATCAATCTTCCCTTGGTCTCGGAGCTTCTCCACACAGGAACCCTCGATCCAAAGCACTCACTCTGCTGCTGGTGTTGCTTTCTTGGTGGTATGAGGTCCCCATGTCTCTCTGCTCACTTCTCTCTTGCATATCTCAAAAGAGATTGGCTCAAGACACTATCCAATCTTGTAGATTGAGTCCTGCCTCATTAACATAACTGCCACTAAAACTTCCTCATCAATATCATAGAGATAGAATTTACAACACACAGGAAAATCACATCAGATGACAAAATGGAGGATAATTACACATACTAGGAATCATGGCCTAGCCAAATTGATACACATCTTTTTTGGGGACACAATTCAATCCATGACACTAATACAATAATGGTGAGTATCAAATAGCTATTGTTTTTAGAGTCCATTGGATACATTTTAAGTGATAAAATATTTTGAAGTTTAAAATGACATTTTTAAATAAGCTTGAAATTAGTTCATTTGCAGCTATTTAAACTTATGATAAAACATTTTAAAGGGCAACTTAAAATGTATGTAGGGTCATAATTTTTATAAATTCTTTTAGGAAGTACATGAGCAAAAACTTAGCAAAGTCCTAACAATATTGGGAAACTCTCATTGCTCAGTGATAGAAGAGGTTATAGGAGAGAATCAAGAGTAAATGGGAGGCCAGACATTCTTCACAAAGACTCATCCTGGTTTCCTGCTTCAACAGTGCTTGGATAGAACCTGACACTCAACCTCCCATGCCAGCAACTCAAAGCTGGCCTTTTGCCACCTCCTTACAGTGCCCTCACTGCACCGTTCAACCACCCCAAGGCCCCACTCCGTTGCCTGACTACCAAGTTACCCTCACAAGTGCACCAGAACCACAATCAGGACTCAGAGGCAACCATCAATGGCGAGATCAACTTGGAGCTCTATGCCTCCTGTGTCTCCCTGTCCATATTTTACTACTTAGACTGTCATGATGTAACTTTGAAGAATTTTGCCAAATGTTTTCTTAACCAGTCTCATGAGGAGAGGGAACACGCTGAAAAACTGGTGAAGCTGCAGAACCAACAAGATGGCCAAATCTTCCTTCAGGATATCAAGAAACCAGATCATTGTGACTGGGAGAGTGGCTGAATGCAATGGAGTGTGTTACACTTGGAAAAAAGCATGAATCAGTCACAACTGGAACTATACAAAATGGCTGCTAACAAAAATGACCCTAATTTGTGTGACTTCATTGAGAGTCATTATCTGAATGAGTAGCTGAAATTCATCAAAGAATTGGGTGACTACGCAACCAACTTGTGCAAGATGGAGGAGCCGGAATCTGGCCTGGCAGAGTGTTTCTTTGATAAGCACACCTTTCTCCAGCACTCAGTGATGGAGAAAGCTAAGCTCATAGCCACAGGGGTAATTTCCATGGTCATTAAGTGAGTAGTACATGCATGTTGGGTTTATCTGTACTTTTTCTATAAGTTGTGCTGAAATATCCACTTAAGTTCTTTCATTTGTACCATTCCTTTAAATAAAGTAATTTAGTAGCCCTTGATCCCTCAAAAAGTGAAGGGAAACTAGAGGATTGCATTTTCTGCCTTGAAGAAATAAATTTAGTACATGAACCAACTAAAAAGCACACAACTAAAATAATAGCCTCTACCAACTGAGAGTTTACGATCGCACATGTTACTTCGTTTAATCTTACAACCATTTGAGGGAGATGTTATTATTATGGAGATTTGAGGGGGTCAACTTTTCATACTCTATGTTGTTTTGTTGAGTTGAGTCTACTGAAGAGGGACCCATCCATCCAGTTGTTTGGAGATTTTAGGGACGGTGAGTACATGTGCAGCATCACCTTAAATATTTTGCTTAGTTAGGGTTCTCTAGAGAAACAAATCCAGTGAGAGATACATAGATTTATTTTGATGAATTGACTCATGAGATTGTGGGAGCTGGCAAGTCCAAAATATGCAGGTCAGAGGACAGGCTAGAAATTTCAGTAGTCTTGTGTCCCAGAATTGGTAGGTCAGGTGGAGGGGCAGAGAGTGAATTCTGGGAAGATGTCTATTTATAGTCTAGAGGCAGAATACTCCTTCAGGGAACCTCTCTTTTTGCTCTTAAGGCCTTCAGCTGATTGAATGAGGCCCATCCACATTATGGAGGGTAGTCTGCTTTACTGAAGACTAACTGATTTTATCACATGTAAATACTTCATAACATCTAGACTAGCGTTGGACCAAACAACTGGGCGCCATAACCTAGTCAAGCTGACACATAATATTAACCATCCCACTACCCAAGAGCTGAAAGTGGACAAGTGGATGTCAGACTCTCCCTATTACATAACTAAAAAGCACAAGATCTGGGATCCAATCCCAGGTCTCTGACTCTAAAAGCCTGTGCTCTTTAATGCTCTTTCCTTCCAGAAAACTAGCGGGAAAAAATGTATTTTCTACTATGTTCAGATTATATAAGTGATTTACAGATTTGTCTTGCCTTCTACACAGAAGCACGGTAAATATATGTTCTAGATCAACACTCTAGTTGGTATTCTAAAACTTTTACCATGAAATTGTAACTAAAATTGTCAGTGATGAACAATATAAATATAAGCAATGCAGACAATTAGCCCATTATTATGGACTCACAGGGCTCCTACACAGAACTTGAGAAAGTTACAATTCCAAATACATCTTAAAGATCAGTCTGCTTAATACTTAGAAACTTTTTGAAAATGTTTTCCTCCATAAGCCCCAGGAATGCTATGATTTCACAAGAAGTCAATTAGAAGTTAATATCAACAGCAGAGAAGCAGTGTGACCATATTCAGATCACTTTAGGCTAAAAACAAAAAGAAATTAAAATTTTGGGCTGGCCTGTGCTGCAGCATTATAGACATAAAATTCCTACCTGGCTTTTTGAAACATTTAAAAACATTTTATCTAACCCCATTACAGTTGTCAAGTCCTCCTAGTTAGAAATCACTGATCTAGTCAAAACTTTCCATTTCACATTGAAAAAAAAAAAAAAAACCCCTTTGCCATGCAGGAGGAAATAAAAATCTAGTGAAAATATAAAATTGAGAAGTAAAGAGCAAACTGAGATTAAAACTGTGGTTCAAGTGCTCAGCTGCTAACCTTAAAGTTCAACCCTCCAGCTGCTCCAGGGGAGAAAGATGTGGCAGTCTCCTTCCGTAAAGATGATAGCCTTGGAGACCCTAAGGGGCAGTTCTACCCGGTACTATAGGATCACTAAGAGTTGGTATCAACTTGACAGCAATGAGTTTTTTGAGTTCATTATTTGCCTAGAGCCTGCTTACATTTAAAAGAGTAATTTTCAAGCAATCAGTTCATATATTCACAGGGAATAAATTTCTAGCACTGGAATTTCTAGTCTTCACTTCCATACATACCCCTTGCAAACTTGGACTCCACTTGGAAAGTGCAGGTCTAGGGGAGGGATGTGGAAAAAAGGAAGAGAAAAGAGAGAAGATGGAGAAAACTCCATGTCCCCCAATCCTTAATTTTCCAGTTTAACTCAAATTGTCAAACACGGATGGAAAATTTATATTTCTTGGGCTTTCTTCAAGGTGCTGGATACCCAGATAAACTAGACTCGGGCTTTATCTTTGTTGTTGTTGTGTGCCATCCAGTCAGTTTTCGACTCATAGCAACCTCAAGTGACAGAATAGAATGGCCCCATAGAGTTTTCTAGGCTATCATTTTTAGGTCTTTTCTCCCAAGGAGCCGCTGCATGAGTTAGAACCGCCACCTTTCAGTTAGCAGCTGAGCTTACCCATTGCCCCACCAGGGGTCCAAAATCCAGTATAGGAGCTTGGTTTATTTATTCGTTTAATTGCTTATATTCTAGAAACCTCACAGGTGGGATGATATATTTTACAGTGCCATAGTCACGTATTGCTAGTTAAGGAGGGGTCGACAACTCAGAGCCCTGAAGAATTTTTCTCGTGGCCAGGATTGGTAAGCAGTTTACCACCCCAGCTGGAACGAGCCTCTGGCCTTCCCAGAGAAATGTTATTTTTAGCTTAGACTGGGTAAATCTTCCTGCAGCACTCTTTGCCAAGGTCCCAGCTGCTTTATATTTGCTCACTTCAATATTTTATTAACCTCTTTTTAGCACTTTCAAAAAACTCTGGAATATTCCCCTTCACTCTCTGCAGTATTACAAAATATACATCTAGAGTTTAGGCATTGTTTTAAGATTAGGTTCAGCTGCATTCTCTCAACATTATTTACTGAATGCCTAAATGTGCTTCCTTGGAACATGCCAGTGAATGAAACAAAGATCCCTGCCCTTATACAGCATATATTCTAGTGACGACATAAAATAGAAACCCAAAATTTTTGAAGCTCAAACAAGATGTACATTTATCTCTCATGTAAAATAAGTCCAGATTTAGTCCGTCTGGGGCTCTATCGGTGACTCCATTGTCATTAGGGGTCTTGATTCCTTCATTATTTCTCCTGTCTCAGCCCTATCTCATAGCTTCCATCCTCAAGGGCACCTCATGATCAGAAAATGACCTTTGTAATTCAGTCATCAAGGTGACGTTCCAGGTGGCAGGAAGAAGTCCAGGCAAAAGGGCTTGCCTGTCTGCTGAGTCAGCTCTTTTAAAATAACTTTCCCAAAAGCCTCACAACAACTATGTCCACTTATAGGAGAGATTCTATCTGCAAAGAAGCCTGGGAACTGTAGCTTTATACCTGGGTTTATGTGCAAAACCAACAATATAGGGGTTTGCTACCAGGGAAGAAGGGGCGAATGGAGATTGGACTGGTAACGGTCTTTATCACTTGTGTTTTCATCTTCAACATGGTATGTGTGTATCTATAATTAGATGGATGGATGGATGGATAGATAGATATTTGTGGGTATAAGGAGGAATTTTAGAGCAGCATATGAGAGAATCATCATATTCTTTACAGTTGTTGCAAGTACTTTTTTCAAAAGTTATGCTTCTATAAACCCTAACTTTAAATATTAGACTTCCATTCATCTTTAAAAGTTTGGAGTACTGATTATCTCATCTAGACAGTTATTGTTTAAGGAGTGTGACCTTGAGCTGTCACTCATTTCACTGACAGAAATACACTGTTCATGGCTCCCAAATAATCAGCAAATTCCTTAATGTATTTAAAATCTGAAAGATGTCATCTGATCTCCCAAAGAAGAGAAAAAAGGGACTTCTCTGAGAGGTCCTGGTTTTGGTTCAGGGAAGATGGTGTTCCTGAGTCCTTGCCTCCTCTTGGATCTATGACTCTGGCAGGGAGGTGAGAGTATGGTCTGCTGATGCTCTCTCCTCCTCCTCACCATGCTCAGTAGCCCAGGAATGGAAAAGACCTGAGGATTTAAATAGCGAGGGCAACGGTAAGAGCTTTAACAAAAACCTGTTGCCATTGAGTCGATTCCAACTGCACCTGGATTAAACCTGGTTCTGGCTCAGTCGCAAAGGAGCTAAAACTTGTTCTCTTGGCCTCAGTTTTCTAATTCGTAAAATGAAGGCAACTACATTCAATTATTGTCACAGTAGCTTAATCAACTGTTTGATTAATCACTAACTTCTTTAACGGTTTCTGAATTTGTAGTGTTTTCTTTTTGAGGGAGCCCTGGTGGCACCATGGTTAAGCGCTCAGCTGCTAACCGTAAGGTCAGCTGTTCAAACCCACCAGCTGGGAGTTCGTGCGAGAAAAGACCTGGTGATCTGCTCCCCTAAAGTTTACAGCCTAGGAAACTCTATGGGACATTCTACTCTGTCTCTGTCCCATAGGGTCGCTATCAGTCAGAATCAGCCTGACGGCACACAACAGCAACAACATGTCTTCTTTTGTTTTAGAAACTATTTTGACTGAAGACAGGTTGTGTATATCAACAAAAGCAATAGTACGTTTTCCGGTAGTCCCCACTTAAGGGGAGATTCTTTTATAGCAACCCGAGAGCAATGCTCTACAATCATTTCTGAAGAATTGCAGCAAATAGACACATAAGTTACTTGTGCTGTATGTTAGTTTAATGTCTCAAATAACCTCCCTACCTTTTGACCTAAATTATTCAGATTGCATACCTTCGTTGACAATAGGCCAGATAATTGCTCAATGCGCTCTCATTTGGCCTACTCCTCCTGTAATTGGTGTTCTGGTTGTTATGTTCCACTGCTTAAAAAAAAAACAGAAGTTTTCTTTCAAAGATGCACGATCTTAGATCTCATACAATTTAACACTTACTTTTCAGTATTTATTTCTTCAGAGCCAAAGGCTACTACAAACTAACAACAATACTTAATAATAACAACAAAAGCACCCCTTTGTCTTTCTATTTTAGGCATTTAATCAACTTTTTCAAATAGGATACCATAATCAAAAAGCCAAAAACCAAACCTGTTGCTGTCTAGTCAAGACCGACTCATAGCAACCCTATACGATAGGGTAGAACTGCCCCATAGGGTTTCCAAGGAGCGCCTGGTGGATTCAAACTGCTGAGCTCTTGGTTAGCAACTGTAGTGCTTAACCACTATGCCACTAGGGTTTCCCCAAAAAGCCAAGAGAGAAAGGAATCTAACCTTGATTAAGTATTTATTCCTCTATGTGTCTGACATAATACTAGGCTCTTTGCATAATTTAGCTCATTAAATCCTTACCATAGTCCCAAAGACTATTATATCCAGAAATGTATCTAAGGTATGACAGGTGCCTTGGGCGCCAGATGAAGGGGGGCGCCACTGAGCAGTTTCTATTAACCATTGCAGCTTCCATGCCTAGCCGTGAGAGATCATTTAGCAAGTTAAAACTAATACTTTCATATTTGAGAGCCTGCATGGGTCAAGGCAATCTGTGTGATATTGCTTTGCTGAGTGTAGAAAAAGAAGAAACTGAAAAAATGATTTTGAGCACATCATAGACCAATTTTCATCAGTGAAAGGAAGGAAGGTGTAGTTGTAATTTTTACGTAGTGCCATAATGATTTAAGTAAAAGATTAACAAGCTTGACTTGTATTTTTAAGCTCATATTATGTTAAAGTTATCTAGAAGATGGGTTTCAGATGTTTGGACGGGGTGCAGAGGCATAGTGGGGGGGGTGGCACTTGCCCTGGGTGCAAGTCCAAAGGGGCACTAGAGAAAGTGCATGACATTCCAAGGTGCCACAAATATGAAAGGCACCTGACTGAGGCAGGCAGACAAGAGGGGGGAAGGCGCTTCTGCTGATGCGTTGCAGCTATCAATATCTTTTTATTTTGAAGTGAGGCATGATTTAGAGCATGGCCCTGGGCGCTCAAATGAGGGGGCTGTAATTTTGAGACTTCCCCTCGGCGCTCATTTCCCTCCTTATGGCTCGGCAGGAGCATAATTTCAGTGGTTGGCATAGGTGCTATTTTCCATAGATATGACTCTATGATGCCAACAGATAAGGAAATTGAAGTGAAGTAGCTTGTTCAAGGTTACACTTACAGTAAGTAGCGAAGCCTAGATTTAAAACCAGATCTGCTTAGTTCCAAAGCCTATTCCCAGCAATATTATTTTGGGTAAAACTAAATATATGTAATTCTAAGTAGGTTAGGAACTTTCTTTACTGTGTAAAAGCATGAGATGGAACTATGTGTACACATGGAATGGTCTCTAAAATATATATTGTTGTTTTTTTAAATTGATAGTATATACATATGGTATAAAATTAAAACATAAAAAAAGTATGCAGAGACTAAACCAAAAAAACAAAAACAAACCCATTGCCATTAAGTCAGACTCACAGCAACCCTATAAGACAGAGTAGAACTGCCTCATAGGGTTTCCAAGGAGCAGCTGATGGATTTGAACTGCCAAACTCTTGGTTAGGAGCCAAACTGCTTAACCACTGGCACCTCCAGGACTCCATGCAGTGACTCATAAGTCTTTATTCCATATTGTCACATAATATCTCCATTCGTCTTTTCAGAGGCAACCACAATTACCAATTTCCTTTCGATTCCTTCAGAGATATTCTATGAATATATAAGCAGGACACACACACATTTTAAAACTCAAATGGTGGCATATTACGAACACTGTTCTTCATGTGGCTTTTTTCACTCAACCATATACTTTCTCTGAGGAGGGAGACTGAAATGATTAAAAGGTCTAGAGTAAGAGGGAGACTTACTTCCCACTTTATACAGTTTTGAATTTTTTTTTATCATGGGTATGTATTACTTTTTCCATTAAAAAAACACACAAAAACTCTTCTGCATATTGTTAATATCTGTATGAGGGTTTTAAAAATAGCATATTGTTAATATCTGTATGAGGGTTTTAAAAATAGTAGGATTTTAAAGAAAATTAATTTAAGATCAATTTACTTCTCTTTCAATTTTGCAGTAGTACGTCATTAACTTTCTACTTTTTGGGAAGCATGATTCTTGGCAACGTTTACTTTCTGAATTAAGCCACGGATTGCGTCGTTGCTGTTAGGTGCCGTCGAATCATAGTGACCCTATGTACCACAGAACGAAACACTGCCCAATCCTGCGCCATGCTCATAATCATTGTTACGCTTGAGCGCATTGTTGTGGTCCCTGTGTCAATCCCTCTCACTGAGGTTCTTCCTCTTTTTCGCTGACTCTGTACTTTACTCAGCATGATGTCCTTCTCTAGGGACTGATCCCTCCTGACAACATGTCCAAAGTATGCGAGATGTAGTCTCGCCACCCTTGCTTCTAAGGAGCATTCTGGTTGTGTTTCTTCCAAGACAGATTTGTTCCCTCTTCTGGCAGTCCATGGTATATTCAATATTCTTTGCCAACGCCACGATTCAAAGGCATCAATTCTTCTTTGGTCTTTCTTATTCATTGTCCAGCTTTTGCATGCATATGATGCAATTGAAAATACCATGGTTTGGGTTAGGCATACCTTAGTCTTCAATGTGACATCTTTGCTTTTCAACACTTTGAAGAGGTCTTTTGCAACAGATTTGCTTTTGATTCTTGACTGCTGCTTCCATGGGTGTTGATTGTAGATCCAAGTAAAGTGTCTGTGGGGTACAGTAAAGTGTTTGCCCTACTGTGGGGGCGGGGGGGGGGGCTTGCGTGTTGCTGTGATACTGGAAGCTATGCTACTGGTATTCAGATACCAGCAGGGTCACCCACGGCAGACAGGTTTCAGCTGAGCTTCCAGACTAAGACAGACTAGGAAGAAGGACCTGGCAGTCTACTTCTGAAAAGAATTAGCCAGTGAAAATGGATTGTATTAAGCTTCCTAAAATCAACTCACCACTAACAGGAAATCTCTACTGTCTGTGAAGGAATCCCTGGGCATGCAAATGGTTAAGTGCTTGGCCGCTAACTGAAAAGTTGTTTTGAGTCCACTGGAGATTCCACTCCACATGTGAGTCCACTGTTTTTTTTTTATTTTAATTGTTTAAGAAATGTGAATTCAAGCTTTAGGATAAAACTTGGCTCCCATAGGGGGTCTTAGTTTGGAAAAAATAAAACTGTCCAAGTCAATTCCAACTCAGAGTAGAACTATGCTTCATAGGGTTTTCAATGGCTGATTTTTTGGAAGTAGACTTCCAGTACTTTCTTCCAATGTGCCTCTGGGTGGACTTGAACCAAC
This sequence comes from Dugong dugon, assembly GCA_030035585.1. Classification (NCBI taxonomy): domain Eukaryota; kingdom Metazoa; phylum Chordata; class Mammalia; order Sirenia; family Dugongidae; genus Dugong; species Dugong dugon. Next base: position 159,543,100 of record CM057464.1, read on the forward strand.
ACCTTACAGTTAGCAGCCGAGCACATAAGCTGGGGACTTACTGTAACTATAATTATTGCTAAAATGTATGCATGCTGTTCTCAAATTTCTGAGTTAAGTTTTAGTGGGTTAGAATTTCAGGAGGTATTCAACCTTGATGGAGAATTTGAAAGATGACAGAGTTGGCTTGTGTGATAGGAAGACAAAGACCTTTCCTGCGTAGGGAGCAGCATTACAAAGCATCTAAAATAGGGTGGGTATAGGGAACAAAAGAATCTTTCAGAACAAATCTAGGCAAATTCATGTTAGTGAGATGGGGGAGGGGGAACTTAATTTAATTTTTTAACTTCGTGAAAGTTTTCTCTCTGAAGGCTAGTGGAGAATAATAGCCAATGTTTGTATAAAGAATTTGGTCAACAGCATATATTTGCATAACTCTAAAACTTACTTGCTTAAAAAGGTGCCCTGGTGGTGCAGTGGCTAAAGTGCTTGGCTTCTAACTGAAAGTTTGGCAGTTCAAACCCACCAGCCACTCCACAGGAGAAAGACGTGGCAGTCTGCTTCTGCAAAGATTTATGGCCTTGGAAACCCCATGAGGTAGTCTTACTCTGTCCTATAGGGTTGTTACGAGTTGGAATTGACTCAACGGCAATGGGTTTTTGGTTTACTTGCTTAAGAACATTAATTACTAAAGAACATTAACAAAACTTAATTGACATTAAGTTTTGTTTATAATGCACAAGACCCTTTTCTAGCTTTTTATTTTAAATAATTTCAGACTTACAGAAAAGTTGCAAAAATCATTCAAAGAAGTCCCATATACCCTTGACACAGATTGCTGAAATGTTAACATTTTATCACATTTGCTTTCCATTTCATCTATCTACTTATCTATCCATGTATATATATTTTTAAATATTTGAGAGTAAATTGCAAACATGGTACCCTTTTACCTCTAAATACCTCAGTGTATAATTCCTAAAAACAAGAACACTCTCTTATATAAGCAAAGCACAATGATTAAAATCAGAAAATTAACATCGATACAAAGCTGTTAACTAATGTACAGACCTTATTCAACTTTTTCCAGTTGTTCTCTGAAGTCCTTTGTTGTTGTTGTTAGATGCCATCGAATCAGTTCTGATTCATAGAGACCCTACGTACAAGAGAAGGAAACACTGCCCGGTTCTGTGCCATCCTCATGATCGTTGTTATGTTTGAGCCCATTGTTGTAGCCACTGTGTCAATCCATCTCATTGAGGGTCTTCCTCTTCTTCGCTGGCCCTCTACTTTACCAAGCATGATGTACTTCTTTAGGGACTGATCCCTCCTGAAAAGAATGTGAGACAAAGTCTCACCATCCTTGCTTCTAAGGAGCATTCTGGTTGTACTTATTCCAAGACAGATTTATTTGTTGCTTTGACAGTCCACAGTATATTCAATATTCTTTGCCAACACCATAATTCAAAGGTGTCAATTCTTCTTCAGTCTTCTTTATTTGTTGTCTAGCTTTCACACCCATATGAGGAGATTGAAAACACCATGGCTTGGGTCAGGCACACCTTAGTCTTCAATGTGACATCTTTGCTTTTTAACGCTTTATAAAGAGGTCTTTTGCAGCAGGTTTGCCCAATGCAACGCATCTTTTGATTTCTCGACTGCTGCTTCCATAGGCGTTGATTGTGGATCCAAGTAAAATGAAATCCTTGACAACGTCAATCTTTTCTCTCTTTATAATGATAGTACTTATTGGTCCAGTTGCGAGAATTTGTGTTCTCTTTATGTCGAGGTGTAATCCATACTGAAGGCTGTGGACTTTGATATTCCTCAGCAGTGCTTCAAATGCTCTTCACTTTCAGCAAGCAAGGTTGTGTCATCTGCATAATGCAGGTTGTTAATGAGTCTTCCCCCAATCCTGATGCCCCATTCTTTTTCACATAGTCCAGCCTTTCAGATTATTTGCTTAGTAGACAGACTAAATAAGTACGGTGAAAGGATACAACCTTGATGCATACCTTTCCTGACTTTAAACCATGCAGTATCCCCTTGTTCTGCCTCTTGATCTATGTAGAGGTTCCTCATGAGCACAATTAAGCACTCTGGAATTCCCATCCCTCTCAATGTTACCCATAATTTGTTATGATCCACACAGTCGAATGCCTTTGCATAGTCAATAAAACACAGGTGAACATCATTCTGGTATTCTCTGCTTTCAGCCAGGATCCATCTGACATCAGCAATGATATCCCTCGTTCCACATCCTCTTCTGAATCCGGCCTGAATTTCTGGCAGTTCCTTGTTGATGTACTGCTGCAGCCGCTTTTGAATGATCTTCAGCAAAATTTTACTCGCGTGTAGTATTAACGATATTGTTCAATCATTTCCGCATTCAGTTGGATCACCTTTCTTTGGAATAGGCATAAATATGGATCTCTTCCAGTCAGTTGGCCAGGTAGCTGTCTTCCAAATTTCTTGGCATAGACAAGTGAGCACTTCCAGTGCTGCATCTGTTTGTTGAAACATCTCAATTGGTATTCCGTCAATTCCTGGAGCCTTGTTTCTTGCCAATGCCTTCAGTGCAGCTTGGACTTCTTCCTTCATTACCATTTGTTCTTGATCATATGCTGAAATTTTTGGTACAGTACCTTTGGGTATTCCTTCCATCTTCTTTTGATGCTCCCTGCATTGTTCAGTATTTTGCCCATAGAATCCTTCAGAATTGCAACTCTAGTCTTGAATTTTTTCTTCAGTTCTTTCAGCTTGAGAAATGCCAAGCATGTTCTTCCTTTTTGGTTTTCTATCTCCATGTCTTTGCACATGTCACCGTAGTACTTTGTCTTCTCATGCTGCCTTTTGAAATCTTCTGTTCAGTTCTTTTGCTTCATCATTTCTTCCTTTTGCTTTAGCTACTTGACGTTCAAGAGCAAGTTTCAGAGTCTCTTCTGACATCCATTTTGATCTTTTCTTTCTTTCCTTTCTTTTTAATGACCTGATGACCTGTTGCTTTCTTCGTGTATGATGTCCTTGATGTCATGCCGCAACTCGTCTGGTCTTCGGTCATTAGTGTTCAATGCATCAAATCTATTCTTGAGATGGTCTCTAAATTCAGGTGGGATATACTCAACGTTGTACTTTGGCTTTCGTGGGCTTGTTCTAATTTTCTACAGTTTCGTTTTGAACTTGCATATGAGCAGTTGATGGTCTGATCTGCAGTTGGCCACTGGCCTTGTTCTGACTGTTGATAGTGAGCTTTTCCATTGTCTCTTTCCACAGATGTAGTCGATTTGATTCCTGTGTATTCCATCTGGCAAGGTCCATGTGTATAGTCGCTGTTTATGTTGTTGAAAAGGTATTTGCAATGAAGAAGTCGCTGGTCTTGCAAAATTCTATCATGCGATCTCCACCATCGTTTCTATCATCAAGGCCATATTTTCCAACTATTGATCCTTCTTTGTTTCCAACTTTTGCATTCCAATCACCAGTAATTATCAACACATCCTGATTGCATGTTTGATCAATTTCTGACTGCATAAGTTGGTAAAATCTTCAATTTTTTCATCTTTGGCCTTAGTGGTTGGTGTGTAAATTTGAATAATAGCTGTGTTAACTGATCTTCCTTGTAGGCGTATGGATATTATCTTGTCACTGATAGCATCGTACTTCAGGATAGAGCTTGAAATGTTCTTTTTCATGATGAATGCAATGCCATTCCTCTTCAAGTTGTCATTCCTGGTGTAGTAGACCATATGATTGTCCAATTCAAAATTGCCAATACCAGTCCATTTCAGCTCACTAATGCCTAGGACATCGGAGTTTATGAGTTCCATTTCACTTTTGATGATTTCCAGTTTTCCTAGATTCATGCTTCATACATTCCGCGTTCCTATTATTAATGGATGTTTGCAGTTGTTTCTTCTTATTTTGAGTCATGCCATATCAGCAGATAAAGGGCCCGAAATGTCTTTTATAGCAAATGAAAAAAAAAAAAAAAAGAATCAGATCCAGGATCCAATTCAGGGCTACAGGTTGTATTTAGTTGGAATGTCTGTTTAGTGTCCTTTAACTGGCAACATTTATTCACTCTTCCTTTGTCCTATTACCTTGACATTTTTGAAGATACAGAACAGTTATTTTGTAGAATGTTCCTTAACTTGGGGTTCTCTAACTTCTCCTTGTGATCTGCATTCCTCAGATTATGTAGTTTCAGAAGAAATAGCATAGATGTGGTTTTCTTCTGAAAAGCACATGATGATTGGCCCCACTACTGGTGATTTTTTTTTTCCCAAAAATTTTATACACATATTATTTTGTGACATTAGTTACAATCCCCACTCTGTGTCAGCACTCTCCCCCTTTCCCTTTCCACCCTGGGTTCTCAGGGACTATTCATCTGTTTTTCCTGTCCCGTCCCACCTTCTTGTGTTTGCTTTTGGGCAGGTGTTTCCCATTTGGTCTCATATACTTGATTGAACTAAGAAGCATGTTCCTTACACGTGTTATTGTTTGTTTTATAGGCCTGCCTAATCTTTGGCTAAGGGGTGGACTTCAGGAGTGGCTTCAGTTCTGAGTTAGCAGGATGTCTGGGGGCCATAGTCTCAGGGGTTCCTCCAGTCACCATCAGACCAGTAAGTCTGGTCTTTTTTTGTGAATTTGAATTTTGTTCTACATTTTTCTCCCACTGTGGTGGTGTTTAAGGTGGTGTTTTCTAGGTTACTTTACTGTAAAATTATCATTTTCCCCCTTGTATCTGGTAAGTTTGGGAATGTTGGTAGTTCGGTTGTAGAATTTTCACCTTCCATGCAGGAGATCCAGGTTCATTTCCCACCAATGCTCTTCATGTGCAACCAACAGCTGTCAGTGGAAACTTGCATGCTGCTATGATGTTGAACAGGTTTCAGGGGAGCTCCTAGACCAAGAAGGAGGCCTGTTGATCTACTTCTAAAAATCAGCCCATGGAAACCCTATGGATCACAATGGTCTGATCTGCAACCAATCTTGGGGATGATGCAAGACTGTGCAGTGTTTCGTTCAGTTGTGCATGGGGTCTCCATGAGTCAGGGTCCCCACGAGTCAGGGCCAACCAGACAGCAGCTAACAACAACAATAACAACAACTAATACAGATCTTGTAGGCAGACACTTTGAGACTATATAAATATATCCTCTTTATTTTCATACTTTCTCCCACTAGTTTTAACAGCCAATAATGATTCTTGCCTAAAATAATTATTACTATGGTGATTGCCAAACAATCATCATTTCCTCTACCTTTATTAACAGGAATCCTACTGTAAGGAAAAACATTGCCTTCTTTCCCATTATTCATCTATTCATACAGTCCCATTGATTCTTATTTTGTTCAGTAGGTTATAATCTGTAACTATCAATATTGGCCCAGATTTGCCCATGGGGAGCTCCCTCCAGCAGACTCCTGGGTCCTTTTGATGTTCTTCATTATTATTTTTTTGTGTGTCTGCACTTGCTTACTTTCTGGCACAGTAAGATATTGCAGCCTTTAATGTCCTTAAATGAAATTAAAACCTTTCTAAAGCTCTTAAAAGTATTCTAACTAATGCTGAAGATTTCATTATGATTTAAAATGTTACAATAAAATGGTCACACTAAGTGCGTCCTTCCCAGACTTTCACATGCAGAGGTTACTCCTAGAAGGAACTTTCCAAGACCAGTTGATTTTAGATCCTTTTCATTTGCAGGTGCAGGCACTCCTGGCCAGGTAGCCGTCTGACCCCGTGGTCTTTCTCTGTTATTGTGAGTTCCAAGAACTTGCGTGCTCCTGCTTTGCCTTTATTCAGTCAAGACAGTATAGTTTAAATTGGAATTTAACTTGTCTGTGTCTGAAAAACTGAGTGACAGTAGCCTCCATGTTGACACTGATTTAGAGCTTACAAGTCATTTTGTGCCACCTTTTGAAAACACAGCACACAGGGGACATAAGTGAATTGACATTGTTTTACTCCCTTACCCTTTGCCAGTGAGTTGATTCCAACCCATAGAACTGCAACATAGGGTTTCCAAGGAGTGCTTGGTGGATTCTAACTGCTGACTTTTTGGTTAGCAGCCATAGCTCTTAACTATGCCACCATGGTTTCCTCTACTCTCTTAGCGCTGCTATAACAGAAATCACAAATGGGTGGCTTTAACAAACAGAAATTTATTTTCTCACAGTTTAGGAGGCTAAAAGTTTGAATTCAGGGCACCATTCTGGGGAAGGGTCCTTGTCTCTTTTCAGTTTCTGTCCCTCAGTTCCTTGCTGATCTTCATGTGGCATGGCATCTATTTTCCTTCATCCATGCTTGCTTGCTTCTGTGCCTAATCTGCTTTTTTTTTTTTTTTTAGATATATCTCAGAAGTAATCGGTTTAAGACATACCCTACACTGATATGGCCTCATTAACGTAACAAAGAAAGTCCTATTCCCAAATGGAATTCTATCCACAAGTATAGGGGTTAGGATTTACAACACATATTTTGGGGGGACACAATTCAATCCATAACAGGCATCAAACTGTGTTGGGATCTCAGGTTGACAAAAGTGCAAAGGATATAATAACAAACGTACAAACAACCATACAAAATACCCTCCTCAAAAACGCCTGAGATAGTTGAAGTAAGTCTTACATTCTGTTTACTCACCCACCCACTGCCATCGAGTCGATTCTTACTCATAGCTACCCATAGGGTTTCCAAGGTTGTAAATCTCTATGAAAGCAGACTGCCACATCTTTCTCCCTTGGAGCTGCTGGTGGTTTTGAACCACTGACCTTTCGGTTAGCAGTCAATTTCCACCAGGGCTCCTTACATTCTGTTTATTACTAATAAAAATGAAGGATGCTACTGAAATCTAATTCTCAGACATATACAGTTGATGGTAAGAATCAAACCAGAGCCTGGATTCAGTGCCTTTGTTCTTTACTTTACTATGTGAGAAATTGTGTTCTGGAGTCTTCTGTGGGTTTGGGACGAAGATGCTGCACAATCCTTAGGTCTTCACATAAGGTCTCAGTATTGTATGAACGATGTTGTTGTTAGCTGCTGTCCAGTTGGCCTGACGCATAGTGACCTCACACACAACAGAATGAAACATTGCCTGGTCCTATGTCATCCCCAGGACTGGTTGTGGATTGGACCATTGTGATCCATAGGGTTTTCACTGGCTGATTTTCCGAAGTAGATCACCAAATCTTTGTTCTTAGCCTGTTTTAGTCTGGAGGCTCCGCTGAAACCTGTTCAGCATGAGAGCAATACTTAAACCTCCACTGAAAGACAGGGGTGGTTGTGCTAGAGGTGCATCGACTGGGAATCTAACCAGATTGCCTGCATGGAAGGCGAAAGTTCTACCTCTGAACCTCCAATACCCTCACATGCAGGAATGATACCTCTTTTTTAACTTTTTCCTTTCTCTTTTCTGGAGCATATTCTCCCCGTAACCAACAGTGTTTGCTTCCTGTTGCCAAAAGTTCCTGTCAATACTGAGTGTTTCTCCCCAAACGTATTTTTCTTTTCTGCCTTGAACTAGGCCAGAAGTCTTCCAACTTTAGACGGCGTATGGAGATTCACCCAGAGGAGCCTGTTAAAATACAGATTTCCTAGCCGCACCCTCTGGGATTTTTAACAAATGTCTATGGTAGGAAACCCTGGTGGTGTAGTGGTTAAGAGCTATGGCTGCTAACCAAAAGGTCGGCAGTTCAAATCCACCATGTGCCCCTTGGAAACCCTATGTGGCAGTTTACTGTGTCCTATAGGGGTGCTGTGAGTTGGAATCAACTTGATGGCAACGGGTTTGGTTTGTTTTTTGTTTTTTTAATGTCTATGGTGTGTCCTGAAAATCTACATTATACAAGTTATCCATCGAGTTCTGATTCAAGGGTCTGAAATATAAGGAATACTGCCCAGGTGATGAGGTACCTATGTCGTCTCTCATCTTCATGGGGAGGGTTAGAATTTAGGGCTTGTTTGTAGGTCGGGGGCAGGGAAGTGAGGCAAGGTATATATATGTACCACTCTGTTTCTACATGTCTAAGGCTTTATTGCAATTTTTTATTAATGATTGATTGGTGTCTAACTTAATTTTTCTCATTAACAGTATGGCATGATAATTTATTAAGGTATTAATTTGTTTTCTTATTTATTTCTTCCCCATTCCAATTAGGTAGCCAGACCCTAGCCTTGGGGATACTTCAAGGATTGTCCCTAACGTAGAGGCAAGAGGTGAACATGTGATGGCAGTTAGGGAGCAGAAGAGAGATGACATTCTCTAGCATGGAGAAATGACAGCGATCTGTGCTCCCTAGTGGGAATGGTTTTTTGGGGTGGCGCAGTGGTTCAGCACTTGGCTGCTAACCGAACGATTGGTGGTTCAAACCCACCAGATGCTCTGCGGGAGAAAGATGTGGCTTCCATAAAGATTACAGCCTTGGAAACCCTGTGGGGCAGTTCTACTGTCCTAAAGGGTCTCTCTGGGTTGGGAACAACGACAGCAATGGGTTTGGGTTTTTTGTTTAGGTTTAGCCAGGCTGGTTGCCAGTCTTGACTATGAAGCCTGGGTCTAAGAATGGCAATGGAAATGCACATTCCCATGTCCATGCAGTCTTGCACAGGGATCTACCCGCGGTGACCAAGACAGAAAGAAGATTACAGACTTTTCAGCATTTGCCATTCGCTGTTTTAGGTGCTGGAGATAAACATTAGCGAACTAAACAAGACGCCACCCTCATGGTCTTTACATTCTTTCTCAAGCTTTTCCTGTCATTTTCTCAACTCCAGAACCTCCTCTTTTAAACACCCTTTATGTATTTCTCATAGCACCCACAGTGTTGTGACTGCACTTAATTCCATGTCTTTCCTCTGCTGATTTGAGTCTTTTTGAGGCCATAGGCCATATCTTAACTACTTTCGGATCCCAAGTGCCTAGAACTGTGCTTGGTTTATTGTAAAGGTGTACAATTTGGTTTGGGCCTGTTGAGCCGGTTTAATTATTAACAGCACCCTTTCTCACTCTCAAAAGTGTTTTGGTTTGTCAGACGAATTACATAGGGTCACCCTACACACAGTATATGCTTAGTAAATGTTTGAATGAATGAATAAGTCTTGGTTTTAATTAGCCCCAGCATCAGAGCACTTAACATTACCATACGATATATGTAGTGAGAACTTTTTTAAATTGGTTGCTTATGGTGATCTTTTTTTGTTAGCTCTACTCCTTCAAGCTACTTTGGATAAAACAGCATTAAATTTCTTTTTGGACTCGCTGCACGGTTTTAGTTTCCTGTGGCTTGTCTCATTTCGTAATCGTCAGGAAAATTCTGAGCTGCCGGTCTTTTAGAAGCTCAATGAATTAATAAAAACCAGATATTCCCGCCGTGGAGGCTGATAGGCAAACCCAAAACTTCTCCAATCACCATACAACCCAAGAATCACGCTCCTGTGACGTCTACATCGTCGCGACAAGCACAAATCACTGTTTCGTTTTCCCGCAAACCAAAATGGTCTCCGTCGAAGTCAACGCCCTTTCCTCTGTGCACCAATCAGAATCTAGAGTTCCGGGCAGCGGGTTCTTCACTTCCGCCTCGTCTTCCTTGGTCTCTCTTAACTTCTCTTAGCGAGTCTGAGGACCGGCCGCCTCCGAGTAGGAACTGCTTCCGCGGCCCGGGGTGGCGAGGCCGGGAGGCGGCGGGCGCCATGAGCGCGGCGGGCGGCGGAGCGGCGGGGACGCTGCGGGTTCCGGGCCGCCACGGCTACGCGGTCGAATTCTCCCCGTACCTGCCAGGACGCGTGGCCTGCGCCGCCTCCCAGCATTACGGCATCGCGGGTGAGGCCGGGCGCGCCGCCGGGCGGGGGCGGGGCCAGCCGCTCTGCGTGCCTCGGGCGTCCAGGTCCGTGAGATCGGGGTTGGGGGCGGAGGAAGCCCAGCGCCTGCCGAGTGTCAACTTCTTCTGGTCGAAAGCACTTGTGAGAGTAGAGAGTGCCACAAATAAACGCTAGGGAAAGGCGGAGAGGCTGGTGTGCTCCGTTTCCTCAGTTGTCAAGTGTGGGAAGTTGGTCTAGAGATAACGTCTGGCCTCTTTTCCAAGTAGTGTGGACGTAGGATATAGAAGTAGCCTAGTAGCCCATATCCTTCCTTAAGCTAGAACGGACTCCACCGCTGCCGACACACGGCCAGGTGCCCTCCGCCTTGCAGATAGCGAAGCGAGCCTGTGTGGCTGGTCCGACCGGTGCAGCGGGACCAGCAGGACTTGGAAGACCGTTGTAGGGTCATCCCAGCGTGCTGCACATTTCCCACAATCTACACTCGAGCACCACTCTGAAACGTGCGTGCTGCCTGTAAGAAGGATGCTCCTGTGCAGCGCTTTAAGGTTTCCCAGCAAGTGTCTTCATGATGTCTATGAAGTTCTGGCCTTAACTTTGGTGGTTCTGGGAGGAATACATATATTCGATAGGCATTGTTAGGGATTAATTGTCTCTGGCTTGGGCTAGATGGAAACTCACGGGTGCATTCTTGATTTTGCATTTTTAAAGTTCATATGCTAGTGATTGTTTACACGCTGAGGCTATATGAAACAAATCATTGCGTAATGCCTGCCCTCAGTATTTTTTGTTTGCTCCTACAGCAGAAAAAAGAAATATTTGCATTTGACATTTTTACCATTAACTCATAGTGTTTGTACATTCAGATTTTTTGATAGGTGTTCATCAATCAGGATGAAGTATTAAAGACTCATGAGTTTGTAAAGATACGTTAAATCCTTTTAAAAAACTCATTAAAAGGAATTGGTATTAAAAAACCGAGTCATGTTTTAACAGAAAAGTTTTTCCCACAGTGTCTATAAAATTAATTATAATTTAAAAATATATGTTAATCCTTTTAGTAAAGTAATTTGTCTTTGGTAGATAACTGATATTAATATTGCATTCAGCCCTTTCTCATCAAGTATGTGGTAAATTCCACCACGTCTTTTCCACATTCATAGTTTTTAAGAAGACAGAAGTGCTGATCTGTTTTAGATTAATTGACAAGGCAGGGTGATGTAGTTGAAGGAGCACAGTCCCTGGGGTTTGTAAGCCTCAGGTTTCTCGTCTGTAAATAGGTATGATAACATCTGCTTGGGAGGTTTGTGTCCCTGGCACCATGCCTGGCCACAGAATAAAAGAAAACAGAAACCAAGCTAGTTGCCATCAAGTTGATTCCAATTTATGGCGACCCCATGTGTGTTAGAATAGAACTGTGCTCAGTAGGGCTTTCAGTGGCTGATTTTTCAGACGTAGGTTGCCAGGCCTTTCTTCCAAGGCACCTCTGGTGGACTCTAATGGCCAACCTTTTGATTAGCGGTCTAGTACATTAACCATTTGTACCACCCAGGGACTTCAACCACAGAGCAGGCACTCAAGTATCTCTCCTCCCTGTTCGGGCTGTGCCTGGATGTCAATCATAGATGAAATAGTAAATTGACTCTTTAATGATGGAAGCACAAGATCAAACCAAACCAAACCAATCCCTTTGTAATCGAGTTGATTATGACTTATAGTGATCCTATAGGACAGAGTAGAACTGCCTCATAGTTTCCAAGGAGCAGCTGGTGGATTTGAACTGCCAACCTTTTGGTTAGTAGCTGAGTTTTTTGGGTTTTTTTTCCTTATTTTATTGTTGTACTTTAAGCGAAAGTTTACAATTCAAGTTAGTCTGTCATACAAAAATTTATACATACATTGTTATGTGACCCTAGCTGCTCTCCCTATACTATGACAGCACATTCCACCTTTCCACCTTGGATTTCCCTTGTCCATTCAGCTAGCTCCTGACCCTCTCTGCCTTCTCGTCTCACCTCTGAACAGGAGCTGCCTATTTAGTCTCATGTATCTACTTGAGCTAAGAAGCACACTCTTCACGAGTATCATTTTATGTCCTATAGTCCAGTCTAATCTTTGTTTGAAGAGTTGGCCTCGGGAATGGCTTTAGTGTTGGGAGTAGCGGAGTTCTTAACCACTGCCACCAGGGCTCTGAAGGACAAGATAGAATGAAATGCAGAGTACATTCTCAATCCTTTTGTATACATGCTCCCAATAACTTTTGGGAGAAATTTGTGGTAGTAGAATTAAGTGCTTGATACCTCTTTGACCTTAGGTGGTTTGTCGGCAGATGAGTGTTCAGTGGCATGACCTTGATGATTTTTTTTTTTCCTCTTTAGGCTGTGGAACCCTACTAATATTGGATAAATATGAATCTGGGCTTAGGCTTTTTAGAAGGTAAGGTAGCCCTAATTGTTAAACTTCTGTATATTCGCTGTTGCTAATAATGCTTAATAGAACTAGGTTTTAAATCTTTTTTGATCAGTAAAATGTTTTAATTGGCAATATAAAAGAAACTTGAGCATTTGCGTAGTATAGAACTTATTTTTGCCAATAAATTATGATGGTCACTTTTTAAAAAAAATCTTTTGTCTCTTAGTATCCATTTATACATTATAAAATTTAAACCTCATAAAAATGTGAACTAGTTAGTGTACTTTGTGACTTTACTATGCTGTCATCTCAATGTAGTTTTGCTTTACTTATTCAGGAACTAACTGACCATTTTGCAGCTTACCCAGACCCTCTTTTCTTTTCTTTTTTCTATGCCTGTCTTGTCTGTGTGACTCTTGAACTCATTAACAACCTCCATCAGTATTAGTTAAAGGTAGAAATGGAAAAGAAATTTCATCAGAAAATAACAACCTGCTTATCACTCAGGCAAAAGATTTATGGGAAAAGTTGAAATTATTAGTCTCAATTAGTATTTTGACATTTTTGCTGGTCCATCCTATAAACTGCAGAAACCAGTGAACACCCAGGTGTGGCAGCATGCCTTATGTAAATAGTGCCATATTTATAATCAGGAGACCTGATTTTAATGTAGCTCTGCAGCTTTCTAACTTTGTGACCAGGGATTATTCCTTTATCCTCTCTGAACTTAGTTCTGCATCTGTCAGGCACCTGCTTTACTTATCTCCCTAGCTGTGAAGAACATATGAGATAACGTATTAAAATATTTGATAAACTATAAAAAGCGATAAACAAAAATGACGATCATTACTCTTTTTGTCAGCTGCCTATGTAAGTAGATAGACACACAGACACACACACACATATATATATATTTTTTAATTTCCCTGGTGTAGCTTTGACTGGAATGATGGTTTGTTTGATGTAACCTGGAGTGAGAACAACGAACATGTCCTTGTCACCTGCAGTGGCGATGGCTCGCTGCAGCTCTGGGACACCGCCAAAGCCACAGGACCACTGCAAGTCTACAAAGAACACATTCAGGAGGTAGGAACGGAATATTTCTGGGCTGGTTGTTTTTCTTTCCGAAATCCACTTAGAAATGGGGACATACCTTTAGGGGACAAGAGCTTAAACTTTAGTTTCTTTAAGGTGTTGTATATGTTTTATGTCGCTTATTATTTGATAACTCGAACAAAGTACTTCTTGGCCTAGAAGCTGGGAAAGAAGAGAAAAGGTCTCATTAGTCAGTAAGAACGTTTCCAGTTGTACTTTGTGGCATCTTTTCCCTGGAGAGGCCCATCACTTTCTTGATGCTGTAAGATTATGCCTGCCATACAGTGCCTTAAGGTAGAGTAGGCAGACATTTCACAGGAACATCACAAAATTGTCTTTAAGGCTTCCTTAAGACTCCTGAGGATTTTCAGAATACATTGGAACAAGAACATCAAGTACTAAATATGAGGCAATGCTTATGAAGAGATTTTAAATCTGAATCTGGTTCATATGTCTAGATTTTTTTTGTGTGTATGTGTTGCTTCAAGAGTGTTTGGGTTTGATTTACATTAAAACATATACATATATATTTTAATGAATGTGATGGTAAAGACATTCTTTTCTAGTGTTTTTCCTGACATATTTTAACACTTTTCCTCAAGCTAGCAGTAGATCCTTCCAATGAAAACTTGCAAACTTGCTTTCAAATTTGTGTCTACCACAGTGCCTGGCCTATAGAAGGCCCTCAGTAAGTGCTTATTAAATGCAAGAAAATGAGCTCTGGTGGCACAATGGTTAAAAGCTAGGCTGCTAATCCAAAGGTCGGTAGTTGAACCCACTAGCTGTTCTGCGGAAGAAAAGACCCGGCGATCTGCTCCCATAAAGATTACAGCCTTTGATACCCTATGGGGCAGTTCACTGTGAGTCGGAGTCGACTTAACGGCACATGACAACAACAATGTGCAAGAATGTTAGTCTTTTGTGATTCAAGATTGGTTATGTGAGTATTCTAGACTTAATTTTATGGTTATAGTTATTAAAAGTCAGTATTTCTAAGATTATTACTGAAAGTGATGAATAATTATAGTTCCTCTATTTTATTATGAAAACAGTTTGAATAAATGTAGTTAAAGCTTACCACATTTTCAGAAAATCTCTGAATATTAACACAACTTTGGTAAAGGAGGAGCTTAACTTTAGCATGTTCAATGGAAGAAACCCCTCAGAGCAGCATGACCAAAATTCAGACATTTGTAGTATTTTCATGATTTTTGCCATTTCCTTATACTACTTGTATTATAATTAACTTAATGTTTTTTCCTAAATCCTCTTTAATTGCTACTTTATCCATGTGAAGTGTGGAATCACCTTACAGAAAGCAATTTGGCCTTTGTTCTTGATTGTTTCAAGCTGACCAGACCCATAAGGACCACCTGGGGGTCCATTGGTGACTAAGCCTCATGAGGCATGATGTAATCTATTATGGCCACATGGTGAGGCTGATAAGAGCTCTGAGCCCTAAAGCTCAGATGGACTTCCTGGTTGGTGACCATCCACAGGAGAATATAGTGCATCCCTCTTTGGGACATGGAAGTTCCACACTGTGACCCCTCCCAGACTGCACCCTATGCATCTCTTCGTTTGCATCCTTTTTGGTTGTAATAAAGTTGTAGCTGTAAGCATGGTATGCTCTCTGAGTTTTCTGTGAGTCGTTCCAGCAAATTAATGAACCCACAGAGGCAGTGAGAGCTAGCAGGGACTGGTGCCTGCCTGTTTGGCAGTCTATAAAGAAGGGTGTTGTTCCAATTATATGTGAGCTCTGACCTAGCTGTGCATGGCTAGGGTCTGAGAAATGTTGTATGGGCACCTGGTCTGAAAGACGGTGTCCTTATAACTTGTGAGCTCTGACCCAGCTCTGGGTGGCTAGGATTGGAGAGAGAGTATGCCACATGAGCAGCTGGTAATGAGAATGGAGAAGTAGGAAGGTGAGGACTGGATCCATTTTCACTCTTTGGGAATTGGATTCATGTTGATTGTTACTGTGTAGTTAGCAAAGATAGAATTTACCCACATTGCCCCTAGCTTAGTGCAGCATCCTAAAACAATAATGTTCATGAAACCACAGGCTTGATGGCTAGTTTGATATGTACATTTGTCTTTGATGTACATTAAAATGTATATATAAATATATGTACATGTAAATGTATAAAATAAATAACATGTATAAAATAAATGTGTGTAATATAGATACATACATGAAATAAATGTATGTACCACTTAAAATCACCTCCTATACAATCAGTGATGAGTGTATTACTTGTTGTTAGCTGCTGTCAACTTGGCCCCTAACTAATGGTGACCCCATGCGCATGAAACAAAATGCTGCCTGGTCCTGCGTCATCCCCATCATCAGTTGTAGATAGGACCATTGTGCTTCATAGAGTTTTCATTGGCTGATTTTCAAGCAGTGAATATTTAGATTGCCAGGCCTTTCTAGTCCAGCTTAGTCTGGAAGCTCCACTGAAACCTGTTCAACATCATAGCAACACACAAGCATACACTGACAGATGGTGGTGGTGCACATGAGGTGCACTGGCCAGGAATCAGACCCAAGTCTCCCACTTGGAAGGCTGGAATTGTACTACTGAACCACCACTGCTTCCTGAGTACATCTTACTTTCTGGGAAATAGTGTTCTAGAATGGCCCTGAGGGATGGTCAGTCAGTCTTTATTTTATCGCAGTGAAAGTAAACTTTCCTATTTGACTTTTAACTTGCTTTAACGTTTAGGAAATTGCTTGTTTTAAGCCAAAATCTACCTTCTAAACCAAGTGTTGCTTCTGATTCCTTTTTCTAAAGCAGTGAGAAAAAGTCCAGTCCTTCTTTTCTAGAAGAGCTCTTGAAAATAGCCATCATGCTTCCTTTAGTCTTTCGCTTTTCCAGACTGTGCATTTGTAATTCCTTCAATATATGGTCACTCTTATTTTTTACCCTCCTGATAACCCTCCTTGGATACTCTCTTGTTTTTCAATGTCCCTTTTAATGTTGTATGCCTAATTTCTTCCAGAAATGTGATGACGAGTGCTGAGCTTTGTAAGACTTTGCCACCAAAGGCTTTGACCTTTCAGAAGCAGATTACCGGGCTTGTCTTCTGATGCGCCTCTGGGTGGGTTCAAACCACCAGCCTTTCCACTAGTAGTTAAGGGCTTAACTGTTTGTACCACCCAGGGACTCCCTAGTAAAGCACATAGGACTTTGTTATTTGAACTACTCTTAAGTTAGCTTTTTATCATTTTATAATTATGCAACTGGTTTTTTGAACTAAAGACATGCTTTGTCATCTTTTTTTTTTTTTTTTTGGCAGAATGTTATTCTAGATTGCCCCCCCCCCCCCATTTTTTTTATATTGTACTTTAGATGAAGGTTTACAGAGCAAACTAGCTTCTCATTAAACAATTACTGTACATACTGTTTTGTGACATTGGTTGCCAACCCCACAACATCTCAGCACTCCTCCCTTCTCAACCTTAGGTCCCTTATTACCAGCTTTTCTGTCCCCTCCTGCCTTCTCATCATTGCCTCTGGGCTGGTGTGTCCATTTAATCTCATTTTGTTTTATGGACCTGTCAAATCTTTGGCTGAAGGGTGAACCTCATGAATGACTTCATTACTGAGCTAAAAGGGTGTCTGGGGGCCATATGCTTCAGGGTTTCTCCAGTCGCTGTCAGACCAGTAAGTCTGGTCTTTTTTTTTTTTTTGCCTCACTTTTTTTTTAAATGCAGTTTTTAATAAACATTTGTATCAGTTAGGATCCTTTGGCTGTTGGTGTAATAAAAAACATGTAATAGAAAACACAATTAAACTAAAAGTGGTTTAAATCATCCAAGTCTGTTATTTCACATAACCAAGCATATGGAGGTGGGATGGTTCTAGGCTTGGTTAATTTAGGGATTGACAGCACCCTCAAATTCCCAAGTTCTTCTGTCTTTCCACTCTCAGTGGGTATCTTTTCCTCTTACGTTGGTGTCCTCATGGTCTCAAGATGGGCTGCTTATAGTTCTAAGTATCTTCTCCTCACCTTGCAAGGTCAAGAGGCAGAAAAAGGAAATGTCCCTGTCTTGAGTTTCTTTCTAAGACTGAAAAAAGCTTCCTTGAAGCCCCTCAGCAGACATCTCTTCACTTTTCTGTGGCAAGGGGAGCATCACGTGCCCATTCCTGACCCTGTTACTGGTGAGGGCAATAAGACCACAACGACACTGCCTTCACCTAAACAAGATTTACCCCGTGGGATGACAAAGGGACCAAGCTTTTCTTGAGTGACATAATTGGGAGTCTGCTAGCAAGGAGGAAAAGGGGACTAGTCATTGGAGAGCCAACCATTGTCAACTGCTACAAACAAACTATGCAGGGCAGGGTGACAAGTAGAGAACTGTTGTGTAAATTAATAAATGAATGAATATAGCTGAATCCTATTTTTTCCACCAGTGTGTTTAGGGAACCTACATTATAAAATAGAATGGCAAACAGTGGTTCATTTTGTCCTATGGAAGATAGTAGAATAAGGATTAACAGCATGGTTTCAGAGTTGGGTTTGAATTTCAACTTTGCAACTTAGCTTCTGTGTGACTTATTTTTCCTAAACCTTGGTTTCTTCATTTGTAAGCTGAGGATAATATTAATGTTTATATCATAGGGTTATTGTGAATGCTAGGAACAGAGCCCACACTAAATAAATATTAGGTATTATTTGCTCTTATTATAATGGGGTTAGAAAAACTTAAAACAAGTTAGGAATCCTCCAGTTACCCATTTTACCACTTGGTGGCTGTCTGAGAAATATCCAACAACCAATTATCAGATTGTCAGATGAGTCCCTAAGTACTGAAGGAAAAAGGAGAAATCTAACATTTAGATATTTTTTAGACCTTGAGGAGTGAGGGTCTTGGTCAAATAAAAAGAAAAACAAAAAAACAAAAAAACAAAAAACGAGCATTATCCATGTGCATAGCTTCTAAATTTCACGTTACAGCAAGAATCAAATTCTTCTGCATTATGTTTAATGGTAACCAAACCCCAAAAAAACCAAACTGTCGAGTCAATTCCGACTCACAGCAACCCTGTAGGACAGAGTAGAACTGCCCCCATAGGGTTTTCCAAGGAGCGACTGGTGGATTTGAACTGCCAACCTTTTGGTTAGCAGCCATAGCTCTTAACCAATGTGCCACCAGAGGCCATTGTATCTTTTCAGCCCCACCTTTGGCTTAACCGCTGCAGAATATATAATCGGAATGGAAGAATAGAAAAATTTAAAACGGTTCAGAGAGAAGGAGAAAAAAAGAGACTGATTGAGAATTTGATTTCTCTACTTCATGACATACAACATACAACTATTGAGAGTAAGTTAAAAGTAACTTTAAAGGTTACATAGAATCAATTTAATATTTTTATTTCAATTTCTTATTTTCAGTTTATTACAGTTTTTAAAAATACTTAATTTGTTAAAATTTGTCCTCGTTAAATAGCGAGACTTGCCTATTTGCTGAATTTTTTTTGTATTTGATCTGTTTAGAGTTTTTGATCATTTGTTATAAAAACTTATCTTTGAACTAAGTATACAGCTATTAATATTCTATTGTGGATAAAATGTGTTTAACTATGCATTGTGTGGTAAAGATGTACCCATAAGGTTAAGATCTTGCCTGCCTTAAAGAATGAATCAGTGATTTACCCCTTCAATAATGATAAAAAGCTGAAAAGCCTAGAATGGTGGGTGTCAACAAAAAATATTAATGCAAAATGACAACCAGTCATGCATTTCACACTAGTTTGTTCCCTTTGGAAATGCATTCATGTTTAAAACTGCACAACAGATTTGTCATTTGAAAGGATATTTTCGTCTTTCTTTTCTTTTTTTTTTGCTTTTTTTACAAAATTGAGGAAACACTTAGAAGTTAGACTTGATATATTTTCTTTTGCATGCTTAGTCATAAGGAGCTCTGGTAGCACAGTGGCTAAGTGCTCGGCTGCTAACCAGAAGGTCAGTGGTTCAAACCCATCAGCTGCTCCACAGGAGAAAGATGTGGCAGTCTGCTTCTGTGAAGATAACAGCCTTGGAAACCTTATGGGGGCAGTTCTTCTCAGTCCTACAGGGTTGCTATGTGTTGAAATCGATTTGATGGCAGTGAATATACTTAGTCATGCTCAGCCATTTGTTCTGGAATAGGTTGCAATGGTAAAATTTTATTACAGTTTAAGAGCAGTTTAAAACTACCCCCCCCCCCCCCAAAAATTGTCATTTTAGGGAAAAATAGTTTCTAGTCATGTGTCAGTTGAATCAATTCTCCCTCTTTGGATTTTACTACCAATTGGATATAATATCTATCAATACTTTTCAATCCTTATGTTTTGAAAGCATTCAGTTTTTTGAGCTTTGTTTAGTATTTTAGCATTTAAAGTTATACTAAAAGAGCTAGACCTGTGTATACTGGTAGCACACATTACGTGCTAGGCATGTGGCACATGTAGTCATTGAAGATGCAGGTATGAATAAGATTCAGATGCCAATTTCTGGTAGTGGTTCAGGGACATGCAAGCAAACCATCTAATACAATGTGGTAAATATTAAGATAGAGGTATGTACAAGATACACAGAGAGAAGGACCAAGGACTGTCAAAAAAGAAGTGCTATTGGAACTCAGTCTTGGGAAGTTACTAGGAGTTTGGTAGGCCCCAAAGAGAAAAAATTATTTCTAACACAGAAGAGTATCTGCAGAGGTACAGATTTGTGGGAAAGTATGGCATGTTTAGGCAGCCACAAGTCCGTTGGCATGAATGGAGGAGAGTGTGTGCTGTAGAATAGTGGGAGATGAGCAGGAAAGGCCCAGAAGGGGCATATCCTAAATGGGCCTTGAATGCCTGGTTAGGAGGTTTGAACTTCAGGCTTCAAAAGTTCAGGAGACCCAGCAGAAGCTGGAAGAGACAAGGAAGCATATTCCTCTAGAGCCTTCAGAGAGAGCATAGCCCTGCCAACACCTTAATCTGGAACTTCTGGTCTCCAGAACTGTGAGAGAATAAATTTCTGTTGTTTAAAAAAAAAAATTTCAGGAGAAAGATGAATTCTGTAGACTTGGTGCCACATGCAGAAAAACAGGACATAGATGGATGGACATGCTTTTTACCCATTTTCCATTTAGTCCACTTCTTCAGGTGTTAGGTAGGACTAGACTGTAATTTAGGTATTTGAAATGAAAAAGGTAGCAAATGCTTGCCTTAACTCAGTGATTCTCAAACTTTACTGTGTATTAAAATCACTTGGGGAGCTTATCAAACTCTTGATGCCCAAATCACACCTCATAACAATCAAATCACAAAGTCTAGGAATTGTATCTAGGCTTCAGTATTATTTAAAAATCCCCAGATGGTTCCCATGTGCAGCAGTGTTTGGAAGCCACTGCCTTAATAAGTTTTCGTTTTAATTACCTTAATATGTTATTACCTAATATTTTGGGAATTGTAAGTGCCAAAATGTGGATTTTAAAAATTCTCAATAAAGAGTGATTTAGCTTGCAAAGTGGTCACTCACAGTCTGTTTATCTAACCCCAAAGCCTTTTAAAATTTTTTTTAAAAAGAGAAAATGATACAGTTTTAAGTAGATGGAATGTATAATAGAATGTGTTCAGGTAGACAATGACTTTCATGCCTGACTACTGCTACTATATCTGTACTGTCTCTGCCTATTCTCAGTATAGGCATTAAACACTATGCCTGTGTCCAAAGCAAGTTAGTAAGTAAATCATAGATAGGAATTAGAACCCCATTTAGGGCCTACTAGGAAACATACATAGGAGAATGATAAATCTTATATGATTTTAACATGTGAAACTAGAGGTGGTTCTTTAGTTTTTCTGCAAGCTGATATTCTATGAAGTGGAACTGCTAGTAGAGCAGTACATATAGAATTTGCATTTTATGTAAGACAGGAAGGAATGCGAACGTGGGTGAACGTGTGTGTGTATGTTTATTTTTACACACACACATACACACACACACAATACTTTCAAAAGGAAACAATAGAAAGACAATTAAAAAACTAATAAAAACAGTTATCTTTAAACGGGGTACTGGGGAAGAAAGCAGGTTGAGATGGGGCAGGGATGGAGACAAGACTTCTCCAAATATAACTTGTTTTATAATTTTGACCTTGGAACCATTGAAATATTTTATGTAATTAAAAAGGCCACAAATTAAAAAAAAAGTTAAAAATGAAAAATAAATGGGAAAAAGTTGGTCTAATGGTATGACAAATTGGTGCCATAACCAGATATAAAAAACAATTATTTCAGGTGACATTAAAAATGCAGTATTTTGATAGTACCTCCCTAGTGAGATATATATGATAAACATAAATAATTGCAAAGAAATTTTAAACAGTATTATTATTTTGAAACTCTCATATGTATATTGTAGGATAAAGTATATCAGCAATTATGTCATTAGAGGCCAAAAGTTTTAATGTAAGAGAAAAGATATGAGAATAAAATCAAAGAAGTAGAAACAGCCTCAAAATTGAATGGGAATTATTCATCTGAACTTGTAATTTATTTTTCTCTTTCTAAAAAAACTATATTCTTCCTAGTTCTTTCCACTTGAAAGACCTAAAAGCAATGATGATTCTTAACAGTGAGTACTCCTAGTGCCCAGATTATGGCCTCTAAATACTAGCTCACTAAAAAGAACACATAGGAACACGTATCTTTGGAGAAATAGTTTATTCCAGGGCTGGGCAGGAAATACACAAGATAAATCCTAGATATCTTGAGTCAGAAAGCAAGAAGGTTACAAAGTTTTGACTGGGGTCATGTCAAAAGTTTAGAAGAGACATCTTGAAGGGGCTCTCATTGGCCAGAGGTGGGACAATTTGAACATCAAAAAGAATAACGCAGTGAATTGAAACACTATACACACGTGCACACATGCCTGCACACACACACACACAGACACATTTTCATTCATTACATGGATGTAATGATTAAAAAAAAATCTGGTCACCATTGAAGTTGACTAGGACAACCAACTCATTATTCTGAAAATTTATAAATAAAGATAAAGACTCAAAGCATTTATCCTGCCTTTCTTTTATTTATTTTATTTTAGGGTAATCAAATGGTGTGTAAGGAAAATTCTTTATAGATGAATTCCAGCTAATAAATGCAGAAGGAATGACGGAATTAGAAAATCAATAGTTAGTAACACCTAATGAAACAGTGACTCTAGGCAAGGCTTATCAGTGAATGCTAAAATTTAAGATGTATTAATCTTAATGGCTTAAGTGCTTGACTACCAGTTGAAAGATTGGTGGTTCGAACCCACCCAGAGGTGCCTTGGAAGACAAGCCTGGCAGTCTGCTTTTGAAAGGTCACAGCCCTGAAAACCCTATGGAACAGTTCTGTTCTAAAGACTTGGGGTCACCATGAGTTGGTATCGATTTGACAGCAACTAACAGCAACAATAACAACGTCCTCCAAACAATTCTAGGATTACTAAAAATGGGTTAACCAGAAATTATACACCTCCTAATACAATTGGCCATCATCATCAAAAATAACATTTCAAGATCTATCCTGAAGTACAACGCTGTCAGTAATAGGATAATATCCATACGCTTACAACGAAGACCAGTTAGTACAATTATTATTCAAATTTATGCACCAACTACTAAGGCTAAAGATGAAGGAATTGAAGATTTTTTAAAAAAACTGTACTTTAGGTGAAGGTTTACAGAACAAATACTTTCTCATTGAATAGTCAGTCCACATATTGTTTTATGACATTGGTTAACAACCCCACAACATGGAAACTCTCTACCTTCTGGACCCTTTTTTTTTTTGGTGAAAATATACATAGCCAAAGATACACCATTTCAAAAATTTCTACATGCACAGTTCAGTGACATCGACTACGCTTTTCCAATTGTGCTGTTATTCTCACTTTAGATGAAGGCTTACAGAACAAAATAGTTTCTCATTTAACAGTTACTACAAATGTTGCCCTATGACAATGGTTAACAACCTCCCAACACATCAACACTATCCTTACTCAACCTTGGGTTCCCTATCACCAGTTTTCCTGTCCCCTTCTGCCTTCCGGCCCTTGTCCCTGGACTGCTGTGCCTCATTAGTCCCATTTGGTTTTATGGGGCTGTCCACTCCCCGGCTGAACCTCGGAAATGACTTCACCACTGAGCTAAAAGGGTGTCTGGGAGCCATACTCTCGGGGTTTCTCCAGTCTCCTTTAGGCCAGTAAATCTGGTCTTTTTTTTTGTGAGTTAGAATTTTGTACTACATCCTTCTCCAGCTCTGTCTAGAATCCTCTATTGTGATCCTGGTCAGAGCAGTCAGTGGTGGTAGCCGGGCACCATCTAGCTGTACTAGACTCAGTCCGGTGGAGGCCTGGGTAGCTGTGGTCCATTAGTCCTTCAGACTAATCTTTTCCCTGTATCCTGTTCTCTTCATTCTCCCTTGCTCCCGAAGGGATGAGACCAGTGGAGTATCTTAGATGGCTGCTCACAGGCTTTTAAGACCCCGGACGCTACTCACCAAGGTAGAATGTAGAACATTGTCTTTATAAACTGTGTTATGCCAATTGAGCTAGATGTTCCTGGAGACCATGGTCCTCACAGCCCTCCACCCAGCAATTCAGTCCCTCAGGGAGTTTGGATGTGTCTGTGGAGCTTCCATGACCTTTCCTTGTACAAGTTGTGCTGGTTTCCCCTGTATTGTGTACTGTCTCACCCTTCACCCAAGATACCACTGATCTATTGCCTATTTAGTATTCCCCCCCACCCCTCCCATCCCTGGTAACCAACAAAGATTGTTAATTTTGTGTGTGATCTTTGTCATGGGTTTTTACAATAGAGGTCTCATATAACATTTGTCCTTTTGTGATTGACGTATTTCACTCAGCATAATGTCCTCTAGTTTCATCCATGTTATGAGATGCTTCACAGATTCATCATTGTTCTTTCTTGTTGCATAGTACTCCATTGTGTGTATGTACCATAGTTTGTTTATCCATTCATCTGTTGATGGGCATCTAGGTTGTTTCCATCGTTTTGCTATTGTGAACAATGCTGTCATGAACATAGGTGTGCATATGTCTATTCGAGTGATAACTCTTATTTCTCTAGGATATATTCCTAGGAGTGGGATTGCTGGATCGAATGGTATGTCTGTTTCTAGCTTTCTGAGGAAGCACCATATCATTTTCCAAAATGGTTGTATCATTTTGCATTCCCACCAGCAGTGCAGAAGTGTTCAGATCTCCCCACGGCCCCTCCAACGTTTGTTATTTCCAGTGTTTTTGAATTGTGCCAGTAATGCCGGGGTGAGATGGTATCTCATTGTGGTTTTAATTTGCTTTTCTCTAATGGCTAGTGATCGCAAGCATTTCCTCATGTGTCTGTTGGCCATTTGAATGTCTTCTTTGGTGAAGTGTCTGTTCATTTCCATTGCCCATTTTTTAACAGGCTTATTTGTCTTTTTGTTGTAGAGGTGTTAGATTTTCTTGTAGATTATGGAGATTAGACCTTTGTCTGACTTATACAGTCCAAAAATTTTTTCCCAGTCTGTAGGTTCTTTTACTCTTTTGGTGAAGTCTTTTGAAGAGCATAGGTGTTTGATTTTTAGAAGATCCCAGTTATCTAGCTTATCTTTTGGGGTTTGTGCGTTGATGGTTATGGTTTGTATCCTGTTAATGCCGTGTATTAAGGCCTGTAGTGTTGGTCCTATTTTTTCTTCTATGAACTTTATAGTTTTAGGGATTATGTTCAGGTCTTTGATCCATTTTGAAGTAGTTTTTGTATACAGCGTGAGGTATGGGTCCTGTTTCATTTTTTTGCAGATGGATATCCAGTTTTGCCAGCAAGATTTATTCAAAAGACTGTCTTTTCCCCATTTGATGGACTTTGGCCCCTTGTCGAAGATCAGGTGACTATAGGTGGATGGATTTACATCTGGGTTCTCAATTCTGTTCCATTGGTCAATGTATCTGTCGTTGTACCAGTACCAGGCTGTTTTGACTACTGTAGCTGTATAGTAGGTTGTGAAGTCAGGTAGTGTGAGTCCTCCAACTTTATTCTTCTTTTCCAGTAGTGCTTTACTTATTCAGGGCTTCTTCCCTTTCCATATAAAGTTAATGATTAGTTTTTCCATCTCTTTGAAGAACGTTGTTGGTATTTGGATCAGGATTGCGTTGTATTTGTAAATTGCTTTGGGTAGAATTGCCATTTTCACAGTGTTGAGTCTGCCTATCCATGAGCATGGTATGTTTTTCCATTTATGTAGATCCCTTTGGGTTTCATGTAGTAGTGTTTTGTAGTTTTCTTTGTACAGGTCTTTTACATCCCTGGTCAGATTTATTCCTAAGTATTTTATCTTTTTAGGGGCTATTGAAAATGGTATTGGTTTCCTGATCTCCTTTTCATAGTTCTCTATACTGGTGTATAGGAATCCAACTGATTTTTGAATGTTTATCTTGTATCCTGCTACTCTGCTGAATCTTTCTATTAGTTCCAGTAGATTTCTCGTGGAGTCTTTAGGGTTTTCTATGTATAGTATCATATCATCTGCAAACAGGGAGAGTTTAACTTCTTCATTACCAATTTGGATGCCCTTTATTTCTTTTTCTTGCCTTATTGCTCTAGCTAGAACTTCCAGCACAGTGTTAAATAGGAGTGGTGATAAAGGGCATCCTTGTCTTGTTCCTGTTTTCAGCCTCTTTCCATTAAGAATGGTGTTGGCTGTTGGTTTTGCATAGATGCCCTTTATTATGTTGAGAAATTTCCCTTCTATACCTATTTTATTGAGAGTTTTTATCAGGAATGGGTGTTGGACTTTGTCAAATGCGTTTTCTGTGTCAATTGAGATGATCATGTGATTCTTTTCTTTCCTTTCATTTATGTGGTGGATTACTTTGATTGATTTTCTAACGTTGAACCATACTTGCATACCTGGTATGAATCCTACTTGGTCTTGGTGTGTTATTTTTTGGATATGATGCTGAATTCGATTGGCTAGAATTTTGTTAAGAATTTTTGCATCTATATTCATGAGAGATACTGGTCTGTAATTTTCTTTTTTTGTGAGATCTTTGCCTGGTTTTCGTATCAGCGTTATGTTGGCTTCATAGAATGAATTTGGAAGTGTTGCTTCCTTTTCTATGCTCTGAAATAGCTTGTGTAGTACTGGTATAAGTTCTTCTGTAAATGTTTTGTAGAATTCTCCAGTGAAGCCATCTGGGCCAGGGCTTGTTTTGGTTGGGAGTTTTTTTTTTATTACCTTTTCAATCTCTTCTTTTGTTATGGGTCTGTTCAGATTTTCAACATCCCTTTGTTGTAGTTTGGGTAGGTAGTGAGCTTCTAGAAATTTATCGATTTCCTCTAGGTTTTCAAATTTTTTGGAGTATAGTTTTTTGTAATATCCTGTTATAATCCTTTTTATTTCAGTTGGGCCTGTTTTAATGTCCCACATTTCATTTCTTAATTGGGTTATTTGCATCCTCTCCTGTTTTTCTTTTGTCAGTCTGGCCAGTGGTTTGTCGATTTTGTTGATTCTTTCAAAGAACCAACTTTGGGTTTTGTTGATTCTTTCTATTGTTTTTCTGTTCTGTATTTCATTTATTTCTGCTCTGATCTTTACTGTTTCCTTTCTTCCAGCAGCTGTGGGGTTTTTCTCCTGTTCTCTTTCTATTTGTTTGAATTGTGTAGTTAATGTTTTGATTTTGTCCCTTTCTTCTTTTTTGATGTGTGCATCTATTGCTGTAAATTGTCCTCTGAGGACTGCCTTTGCTGTGTCCCCAAGGTTTTGGTATGATGTGTTTTCATTCTCATTTGATTCTAGGAACTTTTTTTTTTTTTTTTTTTTGAAGTAACAGACACATTTTAATCGAGAAAACGTCTGCCGAATGCTTACGTTTGAATAGCCAGTTTTTCTGCCAGTCATTCTTTCAAACGAAAATGGCCTGTGACTGTGGGGACCATGGTCTCAGGGAACATCTAGCTCAATTGGCACAACACAGCTTATGAAGACAACTTTCTACATTCTACCCTGGTGAGTAGCGTCTGGGGTCCCAAAAGCCTGTGAGTAGCCATCTAAGATACTCCACTGGCCTCACCCCTTCGGGAGCAAGGGAGAATGAAGAGATCAGGATATAAGGAAAAGATTAGTCCAAAGGACTAATGGACCACTGCTACCAAGGCCTCTCCCAGTCTGAGTCCAGTACAGCTAGATAGTACCTGGCAACCATCACTGACTGCTGACTGCTCTGACCAGGATCACAACAGAGGGTCCTGGACATAGCTGGAGAAGGATGTAGAACAAAATTCTAACGTGCAAAAAATGACCAGATTTACTGGCATGACAGAGACTGGAGAAGCCCCAAGAGTATGGCCCTCAGACACCACCCAGCTCAGTGCTGAAGTCACTTCCGAGGTTCACCATTTAGCTGGGGATTGGACAGCCCCATAAAACAAAACTGGACTAATGACTCACAGCAATCCAGGGACAAGGACCAGAAGGCAGAAGGGGACGGATTCTAGGAATTTTTTGATTCCATCTCTAATTTCTTCTGTTAACCAGTGATGTGTAAGCAGGGTATTACTCAGTTTCCATGTAACTGATTTTTTTCCCTTGCTCTTTCTGTTGTTAATTTCTACCTTGATGGCATTGTGGTCAGAGAAGATACTTTGAATTATCTAGACATTTTGGATTTTGTTTATGATTGCTCTGTGGCCTAAGATGTGGTCTATTCTGGAGAACGTTCCGTGTGCATTGGAAAAGAATGTGTACTTTGCAGTGGTTGGATGGAGTATTCTATATATGTCTATGAGGTCAAGTTGGCTGATTGTGCCCTTTAGGTCTTCTGTATCTTTGCTGAGTTTCTTCTTAGTTGTTCTGCTGTTTACTGAGAGTGGTGTGTTGAAGTCTTCTAACTTTCAATTTCTCTTTTCAGTGTTATTAGAGTTTGTTTTATGTATTTTGGAGCCCTGTTATTGGGTGCGTAGACATTTATTATGGTTATGTCTTCATGATGGATCGTCCCCTTAATCATTATATAGTGTCCTACTTTGTCTTTTATGGTGGATTTTGTTTTAAAGTTTATTTTATCTGAGCTTAGTATTGCCACTCCTGCTCTTTTTTGGTAGTTGTTAGCTTGATATATTTTTTTCCAACCTTTGACTTTTAATAAATTCACATCTTTGTTTCTAAGGTATGTCTCTTGTAGACAGCATATTGATGGATCCTGTTTTCTTATCCATTCTGTCACTCTCCGTCTCTTTATGGGTGCATTGAGGCCATTTACATTCAGTGTAATTATTGACAGGTGTGAGTTTGTTGCTGTCATTTTGTAGTGCTTTCTTTTGTGGTGCTGAAGTTTTCTTTGTTTTCTTACTCTCCTGTGCTGAGTTACTTTTGTTTGTGGATATTTTTCATTTGTTTTGTTTTTGCTGAGACTTTATGCTTTTCATCTTTATTTTTATGAGTATGTTTGCTAACTTTCTTTGTGGTTACCATGAATTTTTCCTTATCTTTCTAAGTTTGAAGCAGTCTACCATTACTTGGTATCGCTTTGCCTTCCTCTCCATTAGAAGGTTTTATACCTATGCCGTTTATTCCCTGTTTTATTGTTTTGATGTTGTTGTCATTTACTTATTAGCTGCTCTGATTCCCTGTTGTATTTCTTTTGGTTTTGGATAGTCCTTGAGAGTTCATTTCCTGGATTCGTATCTGACTGGTATGATCCTGCGTCCTAGGTTCCGCCTGTGAGCTGAAGTTGTTTGTTCTCAGACTGAAGAACTCCCTTTAATAATTGTTTTAAGTTTGGTTTGGTTTTTACATATTCCCTTAATTTCTGTTTATTTGGAAATGACCTAATTTTACCATCATATTTGAATGAGAGTTTTGCAGGATGTGTTTTTCTTGGCTGGCAGTCTTTTTCTTTCAAGATTTTATTTATGTCACCCATTGCGTTCTTGCCTGCATGGTTTCTGCTGAGTAATCTGAGCTTAGTCTTATTGTTTCTCCTCTGTATGTGACTTCTTGTTTTTCACGAGCTGCTCTCAGGATTCTCTGTCTTTGGTTTTGGCGAGTGTGATTATGATATGCCTTGGTGATTTTTTTGGGGGGGGGGTCTATCCTGTATGGGGTTCGTTGAGCTTCTTGGATGGCCAGCTTTTCGTTTTTCATGATATTGGGGAAGTTTTCTGTCAGTGGGTCTTCGATGATCCTCTCTGTGTTTTCTGTTTTCTCCCCCTGTTCTGGAACTCCATTCACTTGCAAATTTTTGGTTTTGATTGTGTCCCAGATAACTCTTAAGGTCTCTTCATTTTTCTGAGTTTTCCTCAGAGTTGTATCCAAGTGTTTGTCTTCAGTTCCACTGATCCTGTCTTCTACCATTTCAAATCTTCTGAGCCCTTCTATGACAGCGTCCATTTCTGAAATCTTGTTGTTTATCTTTTGGATTTCTAATTGTTGTTTTTGTATAATTTCTAGTTGTTAATTTATTTTGGCGTTTTGTTCCTGCATTATTTTCCTGAAGTCTTCCAATTTTTTGTCTGTATTTTCAATGAATTTGCCTATTTTTCCCTCATTTTTGTCTGCTTTTTCCTTCAGCTCTTGCAGAATTCTGAGTATTAGAGATTTGAATTCCCTTTCAGGTAGTTCTAGTGCCTTTTCTTCCACTGGAAAGTCATCTGGTGTTTTATTTTGGATGCCTCCTGGAACCATCCTCTCCTGTTTTTGTAAATGTTTTGATATTGTCTGCTGTCTTTGGGGCATTCAGTAGTTATTTTTCTTGTTTATTGATTGTAGATATGTTTGTTTCGTCCCTTTTTTTAAAAAATTTTACTATGTCTGAGCAGGCGGGCTGTGTGCACTTTGTTGTTTGTTCGTCTGTGGGCACGATACTTTTCGCCTCCTTCTCCAGTTGGTGGGTCAGTCGCTCAGATATGGTACAGCAGGGCAGGTCTAGCTGAAGAGGAGTTACTGGGATGGGTTTTTTGTGGCACTTACTACAGCCACCAGGGCAGGTCGGTAATCAGTGCAGGGCAGGTTCCAGTAGGCCATGCCTGTGCTGCTTGGTGGTGTGATGTTAAGTGTACACTGCAGGTAGGCAGGATGTAGTGGGGGGATTGTTATGTGTGGAGCTAAGATGGATACGGGAGAGAGGGGAGAGGAACAGGAGCCAAAAACATACAAACAATGAAAAAAGAATGCTAGGGGAGCTTGCCATTGGAGTGGAGAGATGAGAGACTATGAAATGGAAAAAAAGAAAAAGGGGAAGGGAGGAAAGAAAAAAGCAAAGCAAAGAATGAATAAATGAAAATCAGAAAGGGAAAAGAACAGCAAGGTTCCCAGGGATCCCACCGGTGCGGTTTTGAGGTCTGGGGAAGTTGTTCTCAGGTGTTGGCAGTACAGCCTGGCTAGAAGGCATAGAGGTATACAACGCCAGGTATTCAGGGAACAGAAAGAGGAGGAAGATATAGAGACGAGAAACTGAGTAATGAAGAAAGAGAAAAAGGGAAAAAGAGGGAAAATAAAACAAACAAAAAAAAAAAGAGCAAGAAAAGCCCGCAAAAAAAAAAACGGGGAAAAAAAAACCAACGAGAAAAGAAATGACCACAGGGATCCCTCTGCACGGATGTGCAAGCCGAGTGGGTAGGTTCCAAGCCACGCAGCACCACCTGGCCAGAACGGGCTCCTAACTCAAGAAAAGGAAAAGAAAACAAACAAATAATTCAAAACAAACAAACGAACAAAAGCCCCAGGATCCCACCAGTGTGTCATCCCGGTCCGGGAAGCAGTACCACACTCGTACGGAGCTCTGCAGCCCCTCAGGAAGAAGCAAAGATGGCACACGGAGCCAGGTATTTGAGCGAAAGGAGGGGGAGGTGGTGAGAGGTGAGGAAGAAATCAAAAGAAGCGGAAAAAAGCAACACCAGCAGCCAAGAAATGGCACTCAGAGAGCCGGCCCATTTGAGTGGGTGGAATCCAAGCAGCCGGTGCTTCCCAGACGAGATTGTGGCCGCGGGAACAGAGGAGGCCGAGTGGGGGTGAAGAAGGGTGGGTGGTGGGAAAGCGTATATCGAAAATTACCAGTTGTTTTGTCTCCTGCTGGAAGCTCCGTGAAGCTGCTTTCTTGTACCTTGTTTTCTGGTCTCTGATAGGAGTCCAAGATGGTGGATCCATGCTGTGTTAGCTGATAGGGGACCTCTGCATGAATGTCTCCTCGCTCTCTGTTCTCTGTCAGTTTTCTCACTCGGTTTGGTGCTTGGCTGAGTTCTTTATCTCTTCATTTGATGTTTTAGGGTTTCAGGATTGTTGTTTTCTGTGTTTGGCTTAGTTTTTCAGATCTTTGCTGTGGAGGGATGGTGTGGTGCTTCCACCTAGAGCGCCATTTTGCCAGAAGTTGACCTTTTTTTTTTGGTGAAAATATACATAACCAAAGATACACCATTTCAAACATTGAGGAAATTGAAGATTTTTACCAACTTGTGCAGTCTGAAACTGACTGAATGTGCAGTCAGGATGCATTGATAATTACTGGTGATTGGAATGTGAAAGTTGAAAACCAGAATGATCGGTAGGTGGAAAATATGGCCTTGGCAATAGAAACAATGCTGGAGATTGCATGATAGAATTTTGCAAGACCAACCTCTTCTTCTTTGCAGATACCTTTTTCAGCAACATAAACATCAACTATACACATGGACCTTGTCAGGTGGAATACACAGGAATCAAATCGACTGCATCTATGGAAAGAGACTGTCATGGATTGAGTTGTGTCCCCCAAAAATATCTGTCAGTTTGGCTAGGTCATTGTTCCCAGTATTGTATGATTGTGTATCATTTTGCCATCTGATGTAATTTCCCTGTGTTGTATATTCTGTCACTACGATGTAATAAGATGGATTAGTGGCAGTTATATTGATGAGTATAAAAGAGAGAAGCAAGCAGAGAGACATGGGGACCTCGTACCACCAAGAAGGCAGTGTCAGGAGCAGAGTGCGTCCTTTGGACCTAAGGTTCCTGCTCTAAGATGCTCCCAGACCAAGGGGAGACATCATAAGAACCTTCCTCCAGAGCCAACAAAGAGAGAAACCCTTCCCCTGGAGCCAGCACCCAGAGAGAAAGCCTTCCTCCTGGAGCTGACGCCCTGAATCCAGACTTCTAGCCTACTGAACTGTGAGAAGATAAACTTCTCTTTGTTAAAGCCATCCACTTGTGGCATTTCTGTTATGGCAGCACTAGATGACTAAGACAGAGACGATGGAAAAGCTCAATATCATCAGTCAGAACAAGGCCAGGGGCCCACTGCAGAAGAGATCATCAATTGCTCATATGCAAGTTCAAGTTGAAACTGAAGAAAATTAGAACAAGTCCACGAGGGCCAAAGTATGACCTTGGATATATCCCATCTGAACCTAGAGACTATCTCAAGAATAGATTTGACGCGTTGAACACTGGATGACTGAAGACCAGACGAGTTGTGGAATGACATCAAGGACGTTATACATGAAGAAAGCAAATGGTCATTAAAAAGACGGGAAAGAATGAAAAGACCAAAATGGATGTCAGAAGAGACTCTGAAACTTGCTCTTGAATGTTGAGTAGCTAAAGTGAAAGGGAGAAATGAAGTAAAAGAGCTGTACAGAAGATTTCAAAGGGTGGCTCAAGAAGGCAAAGTAAAGTAGTATAATGATATGTGCAAAGAGCTGGAGATAGAAAACCAAAAAGAAATAACATGCTCAGAATTTCTCAGGCAGAAAGAACTGAAGAAAAATGTCAAGATTTGAGTTGCAATACTGAAGGATTCTACGGGGAAAATATTAAATGATGCTGGAAGCATCAAAAGAAGATGGGAAAAATACACACAAGTCACTATACCAAAAAGAATTGGTTGATGTTCAGCCATTTCAGGAGGTAGCATGTGATCAGGAGCTGATGGCACTGAAGGAAGAAGTCCAGGCTGCACTGAAGGCATTGGTGAAAAACAAGGCTCCAGGAACTGACGGAATACCAACTGAGATGTTTCAACAAATGTATGCAACACTACAAGTGCTCACTTGTCTATGGCAAGAAATTTGGAAGACAGCTACCTGGCCAACTCACTGGAAGAGATCCGTCTTTATGCCTGTTCCTAAGAAAGGTGATCCAACTGAATGTGGAAATTATCGAATGATATCGTCAATATCGCACCTAAGTAAAATTTTGCTGAAGATTATTCAAAAGCAGTTGCAGCAGAACATTGACAGGGAGCTGCCAGAAATTCAAGCCAGATTCAGAAGAGGATGTGGAACCAGGGATATCATAGCTGATGTCAGATGGATCCTGGCTGAAAGCAGAGAATACCAGAAAGATGTTTACCTGTGTTTTATTGACTATGCAAACACGTTTGACTGTGTGGATTATAACAAATTATGGATAACATTGCGAAGAATGGGAATTCCAGAACACTTAATTGTGCTCATGAGGAACCTGTACATAGATCAAGAGGCAGTTGTTCAGACGGAACGAGGGGATACTGCATGGTTTCAAGTCAGGAAAGGTGTGTCAGGGTTTTATTCTTTCACCATACCTATTCAGTCTGTATGCTGAGCAGATAATCTGAGAAACTGGACTATGAAGAAGAACGGGGCATCAGGATTGGAGAAGACTCATTAACAACCTGTGTTACGCAGATAACACAACCTTGCTTGCTGAAAGTGAAGAGGACTTGAAGCACTTACTGATGAAGATCAAAGACCACAGTCTTCAGTATGGATTACACCTCAACACAAAGAAAACAAAAGTCCTCACAACTGGATCAATAAACGACACCATGTTAACTGGAGAAAAGTTTGAAGTTGTCAAGTATTTCATTTTGCTTGGATCCACAATCAACACCCATGGAAGCAGCAGTCAAGATATCAAAAGACTCATTGGATTGGGCAGATCTGCTGTAAAAGACCTTTTAAAGTGTTGAAAAGCAAAGATATCAGCTTGAAGACTAAGGTTTGCCTGAGGCAAGCCACAGTATTTTCAATCACATCATATGCATGCGAAAGCTGGATGATAAATAATAAGGAAGATTGAAGAAGAATTGACGCCTTTGAATTGTGGTGTTGGCAAAGAATATTGAATATACCGTGGACTGCCAAAAGAATGAATAGATCTATCTTGGAAGAAGTACATGCAGAATGCTCCTTAGAAGCAAGGACGGCGAGACTATGTCTTACGTACTTTGTACATTTTGTCAGAAGAGATCAGTCCGTGGGGAGGGACATCATGCTTGGTAGAGTACAGGATCAGCGAAAAAGAGGAGGACCCTCAATGAGATGGATTGACACAGTGGCTGCAACAGTGGGCTTAAGTATAACAAGGGCTGTGAGCATGGTTCAGGACCGGGCAGTGTTTCATTCTGTGGTACATAGGGTCGCTATGATCGGAACTGACACGATAGCACCTAACAACAACAAGAGGACCAATAACTTGGTTTCTTCAACAAATAAATGGCAGGGGGGTGGGCAGAAGTGATGAGGGGACAGATGGGGATGGAGAGGAACTGTCCTAAGTTAGAAGAGACTTAAGTAGTAGCTAAATGTAAAAATGAGAATCTTGGCTTGGATTCTGATGCAAGTAAACCACCTGTAAAAAAGACATTTTTGAGACAATCAGGAAAATATGAATATGGGCTGAATAGTAGATGATATTAGTTGTTAATCTTGTTAGGTGTGAAATAGCCTTGTGCTTACATTAAAAAAAAAAAAAAAAGTCCTTACCTGTTAGAGATGTTGCTGAAGTATTTATGATGTTAACATACTCTAGTAGTTGGTCAATCAAGGGGCAGATGAAACAAGATGGAAAAAATGCTGATAATTATTGAAAGTGTGTGATGGGTACATAGAAATTTCTTATAATATTCTCTGTACTTTTATGCACTTAAAAATTTCCATAATGAAAAAATTTTTTTAAATTTAAATTTCACCTTAAAAGAAATACATAGTCATTTCTAGTCATGCAGTAATTAAACGTCAGTGTCCCTTTCCTTTTTATTGATACAGATAAAGTATGAAAATTCTGGACATAGTTTTTATTTGATGATTTTTAATTAAATAGACAAACTTAAAAAGGGCAGTACTTTACAGTAGATTTAAAATGAGCTCTTTGGGAATTGGTTTCAGTAGGAAAATTTGTCCTCATACTATGGTTTTGATGAGGTTCACATTTCATAAAGCAGCACAAGATATTGCTCAGTGTTTATATTTTTTCATTTTCCTTATAAATTTTCTTCAATACTGCCAGCAGTCATTTCAGAAGAAAGGCCTTTAGAGAGCCCTGCTTTTAAAGCATATTTTTTCTTTTGTATATTTAATCTGACCGTTTGCCATGTTCACTATTCAAGTGGGAGTAAAGGAGGAAGCTGGGAATAGGAAAGAGAGAGAAAAGTAGACTAATGTGAGATGTGCTTTCAATTCAGACTTGTTTTTTTGTTCCTTTATTCATTCTTTCATTCATTTCAAAGATATTTATTTATTACCTCTACAGTAACGGGTTTGATTTTTTTTGGTTTACTGTGTGTAGGGTACTGTCCTTCGCTTAGCTGAGAAGATGAGCAAATCAGACATGGTCCTTGCCCTTCTGGAGTCCTGGTCCTCACAAGGGGGAGAGAGGCTTTAGGCTAGTTATCTAATCTATTATTTGATTAGTACTGTGAATGTACAGAGTGCTACAAGAGAGGAGAATCTTGTCTGGGGAAGGGACAGAGAGGGCATCCTTGAATCTGAAGGGTGGAGAAACCAAAAACCCATTGCTATTGAGTCGGTTCCGACTCATGGTGACCCCATATGTTACAGAGTAGAACTGTGTTCCACAAGGTTTTCTTGGCTGTAATCTTTATGGAAGCAGATCTCCAGGTCTTTCCTTCTGTGGTGCTGCTAGGTGGGTTAGAATGGCCCACCTTTTGGTCAGTAGCCGAGAGCAAACCATTTGCAGAGACCTTCGTCCGGTAGAGACCTTCGTCGGGTAGAGAAGTTTAAGAGGAATAGTGCTACAGGAAAAAGAAGGTGCACGCTTGAAGGGCAAGGGTTGTGGCAGTGTGCCTGGAGTAGTCATTGTTTTGGTTATTATGCTATGATCAGTGGAAAGACATTGAAGGTTTTAAAAAATTTTCTATGAAATATTTTATGCATTTAAAACATATGTGAGGTATAAAAGTAATGTAGTGAATGCTTGTATATTTGCCGTCTAGCTTAAGGAATAAAACATTATCTATATTGTTCTTTCTAGTCCCCTGGATATCCCTTTCTGGTATCCCTCGGTTATCTTGTTCTTCAAACATGACAGACAAGCTTGTTCCCTGCTTCAAGGTCTTCCCTTGTTATTCTCTCTACCTGAATGAAGTCTTTCCTCTCAAATCTGCAGAGTTCTGTCTTGAAGGCATTCAGATTTCTGCTCAGAGAGATCTTTCTTGACCACTCTTATTGAGAAGTGACCCCCTGCCATTGTCATCATTTTCTGGTCTCCTTACTATAGGGTTGCTATGAGTTGGATTTGATGGCACAGGGTTTGTTTTTGTTTTTTACTTTGCTTTATGTTTTTTTGTAGTTGCTTGTTTTGAGATTATACATTTTAAAATTTATAGCCTGTCTTCTTCCTCTACTAGAGTATAAAATCCTTGATGGCTAGGATTTCATCTGACTTGTCTAACATTATATCCCCTTGTGCCTTGCATGTAGTAGATGCTTGATAAATATTTGTTAAATATATGAATGTATTAACTTGAAGTTGGGATAATGGAACCCATTCATCCCTTTTGTGCTGTCCCCAAACATCCTTCTAGCTGTGAGCTCTTTTTCAGAACTTGAGGTTAATTCCCAAGCCCTGTTCCTGCTAGACATTTCCACTTGACTGTCTTGCTATAGCTTCAAACTCATTATGTCTAAAATTGTATATTATCTTCCTTCCTTCAGTCTTCAAGTTTTGTTAATGCCAGCGTCACTGACAGTCCTCAGGCACAAAACCTTGTTGTTATCTAACAGTAGTCACTGTTTATAATCTCTGGGGTGGCTCTACATCCGTTTATGTCTTTGTGGGGAGTTTCTGGTCACTGTTTTCACCTCTGCTTTCTGCCTTTCGACATCTTTTTTTTCTTTTAAAATTGTACTTTAGATGAAGGTTTACAGAGCAAAGTAGATTCTCATCAAATAATTAATATACATATTGTTTTGTTACACTGGTTGCCAACCTCACAACATGTCAACACTCTCCCCTTCTCGACATTAGGTTCCCTGTTACCAGCTTTCCTGTCCCCTCCTGCCTTCTCATCCTTTCCCCTGGGCTTGTGTGTCCATTTAGTCTTGTTTTGTTTTATAGGCCTGTCTAATCTTGGCTGAAGGATGAACCTCAGAAGTGACTTTGCTACTGAGCTAAAAGGGTGTCCAGGGTCCATACTCTCAAGGTTTCTCCAGTCTCTGTCAGGCCAGTACATCTGGTCTTTTTTTTTTGTAAGTTAGAGTTTTGTTCTACATTTTTCTCCAGCCCTGTCCAGGACCCTCTATTGTGATCCCTGTCAGAGCAGTCCGTGGTGGTAGCTGGGCACCATCTAGTTGTCCTGGACTCAGTCTGGTAGAGGCTGTGATAATTGTGGTCCATTAGTCTAATTAGACTAATCTTTCCTTTGTGTCTTTGGTTTTCTTCATGCTCCCTTGCTCCAGACAGGGTGAGACTACTGGAGTATCTTAGATGGTCACTCAAGCTTTTAAGATCCAGAGGCTACTCACCAAAGTCTGCCTGTTGACATTTTAACCACCTCTTGAGCCCCTACTTGAATCCTTCTCTTTCAGGCATCAAGCTGATGACTTTGAGCATCTTTTCTTGTGCTGATTGGCCATTTGTATATCGTCTTTGCTTAACTATCTATTCAAATCCTTTGCCCATTTTTTGGTTGGGCTGTTTGTATTTTTTTTGTTGAGTTGTAGGAGTTCTTTATATATTCCTAATAATAAACCCTTGTCAGATGGATGGTTCTCAAATATTTTCTCCCATTCTGTAGGTTGCCTCTTCACTTTGGTGATAAAGTTCTTTGATGAACAAAAGTTTTTAATTTTGATGAAGTCCAATTTATCTGTTTTGTCTTCTGTTGATTATGTTTTTGGTGTCATATCTAAGAGTCCATTGTTAAAAGCCAGGTCCCAAAGATTACATTTAGGTGTTGTTCTAAGAATTTTATGGTTTTAGTTCTTACATTTAGGCCCTTAATTCATTTTGAGTTAATTTTCATATATTGTGTGAGGTACAGGTCCAACTTCATTCTTTTACATGTGAAGATCCAGTTGTTATCAGCACTATTTATTGAAGAGACTCTTCTATCCCCATGAATGGCCTTAGCACCCATGTTGAAAATCAGTTGACTGTAAAACGTATGGGTTTATTTATGGATTCTCTTCTGTTTGTGTATATGTCTATCATTATACTAGTACCAGGCTTTTTGATTATTTTAGCTTTATGGTATGTTTTGAAATCAGGAAATGTGAGTCTTCCTACTTTGCTCTTCTTTTTCAAGATTGCTGTGGCTATTCGAGGGTTCCATATAAATTTAAGTATTGGCTTTTCCATTTCTTCAAAAAAGACTGTTGGAATTTTTATGAGGATTGCATTGAATCTAGAGGTTGCTTCGGGTAGTATTACAGCTTAACAGTACTAATCCTCCAATCCATGAACATGAAATGTCTTTCTATTTATTTAGGTCTTCTTTAATTTCTTTCAGCAGTGTTTTAGAGTTTTCAGTGTACAAATCATTCACGTTCCTGGTCAAATTTATTCCTAGGTATTTTATTCTTTTAGGACCCTAGCCTGCTCACTTTAATTACTCTTAATACAATGAAACAAAATATTTGCTGATTGCATTCCCTGAATTTTCTTCTTTATTATTCTATTTTTAACCTCTCTACCATGTGTGTCCTATCCTTAGTTTTGTCCTAGTACCCTAATGCTTGCCACTTTGTTGTGTGGTAGATAAGACAGCTGGTAGCATCATTGCCATCAACATTGTCTTCTTACTGCCTGTCTTTTGTTCTCATTAGGGCTGGGTTCTCTGTGAGACTGTGGAGGCTCACACAGTTTTAAAAGAAGTGAAGTCATAAGGTTTTGACTCCTATATCACATTGTAAGTGTGTTGAGGCAGTGGAATCTGAGCTGTGTAATGTTATTTTTTATTTGTATTTGTTCAGTTATCTTCTAAAATTTAAACAATAGCTCCTTATACCTACTTAGCAGCAGTGCAGGTTGTGAAGATAAATTTTTGCTGTTGTTAGTTGTCGTCAAGTTGGCTTTGACTCACGGTGACCCTATGAATCACAGAATAAAACGTTGCCTGGTCCTATGCCGTCTTTATGATTGTTGGAATATTTGAGTCCATTGTTGCGGCCATTGCATCAGTCCATCTCATTGAGGGTTTCCTTGCCTTTGTTGGCCCTCCACTTTACCAAACTTGATGTCCTTCTGCAGTGATCACTCCCTCCTGATGATGCGTCCAAAGTGAGTTGAAGTCTTAGGCAATATTCTGTGATCCCTAGGGTTATCACTGGCTAATTTTTGAACGTAGATCACCAGGTCTTTCTTCCTAGTCTGTCTTAGTCTGAAAGCTCCACTGAAACCTGTCCACCATGGATGACCCTGCTGGTGTTTGAAATATCGGTGGCATAGCTTCTAGCATCATAGCAACACCTAAGCCACCACAGTGCAAACTGACAGATGGTGGTGGGAAGATAAATGAGGTTGGTTAAAACCAACATGTATTTTGTACTTTTTGTATCATGGTGAGTAGAGAGGCTACAAGATGGTTTTGCTCATGAGTAGTCTCCAGAATCTAGCAGTGTGGTGGTTATTTCACATTAATTTTAATAAAATGTGGTAAGCAGCGAATTAGAATTTGGTAAAAAATGTTGGCGTGCACAGATGGAAGCATCTTACTCTTTGAAGGGGGTGTGTAGCGAGGCTTATTTCACGAAGGAGGTAATGGGCCCAAGTCTTGAAGGGTGAGCAGCAGTTCACCAAGTGAACAGCTGCTTTAAGTTCTTAGATATAGATAATCCATGAAAGCAAAATGGAATCAGTCTGGGCCAAAATGTAGCTCCAGTGAAGGGAGAGACCAGCAAGGACAAGGCTTCGTTTCCTTGATACTGTGGCCCAAAGTCACTGTGAAGTCGCAAGACATCAGTGTTCCCAAGCAGCATGCTGTAGCATAGCAATTAAGAGTGGGCTCTGCAGTTAGGCTACCTAGGTTCAATTTTCAGCTCTGCAACTTACTAGCTATGGGAACTTGGACAAATTACTTAACCATTTTGAACCTTGGCTTAGTATCTACCTCATAGAGGTGAAGGTTAAAGTATTGATAACAACATCTGGCACACAGTGTGTGCTCAATAAAGGTTTGCTAAGGAGCCTTGGTGGTGCAGTGGTTAAGCACTTGGCTGCTAACTGAAAGGCCAGTCGTTTGAACCCATCAGCCTCTCCTTGGGAGAAAGATGTGGCAGTCTGTTTCTGTAAAGATTACAGCCTTTTGTATAAAATGACAAAATGAAAAAAAAATTCATAATTTTTCATATGGTTCATTTGAAATGGTTCACTGAAAGCAGTGAAGCATAGATCAGAAAAGCAGCATAGCATAACTAAAGCTGTTTACCAAGAGATCTGAAAGGATCACCTGGTTTCTATAAGCTTTTTCTAAGAAAGGCCAAATATGGATATTAATTGAATTTTAATGCTTTCTGATAAACATTGACCCAGCAAGCTTTTTTAGATGACTAACTTTCTAATCTGCTTTGACATTTCTTCAAGGTGCTGCAAACAGTGATTTGTTGGTAGGTTTAAAAATATGTATAATTTGTTTTAGTGAAGAAGGTTTTGAAATATTCTGTAAGGAGTAAGTCTGAAGGAATGGGCAAGATGGCCTTTCCATTTCTCAGACACCAGGTGGAGATTTGTAGGACTTTATTTGATGTTTCAACAAAGTAAATTATTTGTTCTAACTGGCTATCAGTGCTATAAAGAGATAAAATGTAATATTGTACTTGATGCTCTTTTGCTTTCTGAATGACACTTTGGAATGTTTTTAGGTTTATAGTGTTGATTGGAGCCAAACCAGAGGTGAACAGCTTGTGGTGTCTGGCTCATGGGATCAAACTGTCAAAGTGGTATGTCAGCCTTACCATTTTTAAAAACAAACACTCCCTTCCCTAAGCTTCCACTGAATTCTTTTCTTTTCCAAAACATAATTCTGTAGTTTTTAAAACGAACAGCTAATCTTCTTTTTTAAATTATACACTAAAACATTTATTATAATTTAAAATTTTCTAATCTTTTGGCTATAAACTAATAATTAGCTCAGCATTGATTATTTGAGCTCCTTAAATAATATCTTAGTTTATATAAGAATAGAATTATAAAGTCCTTGAAATATTTATGTATATTGTATGTATATTTATATATTGTATTTTATATGTATCTGCAGTATTTATTAAAGCATGTATTTGAATTTACCTCCACTTAGTAATTTATTTATTTATTTTTAGTGGGATCCAACTGTTGGAAAGTCATTATGCACTTTTAGAGGCCATGAAAGTGTCATATACAGCACAATCTGGTCTCCCCACATCCCTGGTTGCTTTGCTTCAGCCTCAGGTAAATTCTTTGCTGTTTAGCTAAAGCCTTACTTCTAATGAATGGTGGTCTGCATGCCCCAGTAGGTGGCGCTGTGTAGCTTAGAGTTGGATAGAAAACAGGACTAAAATGCTGTTTTTTTGTGCTCTGTAGACAGTTTTCTGTACCAGCCTCTTGACAAGAATTAACTGAGGCCTGGATTACTTTTCAATGATTCTGACAATTTGACTTAACATGTTCATTTT
The DNA here is from genome assembly GCA_030035585.1 of Dugong dugon. Lineage (NCBI taxonomy): Eukaryota > Metazoa > Chordata > Mammalia > Sirenia > Dugongidae > Dugong > Dugong dugon. The sequence goes on from CM057464.1 coordinate 159,585,288, forward strand.
TTGTTAAGGTAAGAGGTAGGGGGCAAAGACCAAGCCAGGGCTGTGGCATTAAAATGACTTTGAAACCGGTTACTGTCTCTTGTACTCACTAGTCGTAAGGCCTCAGGCAAGTATGAGCCTGAGTTTCCTCATCAGCAAGATGTGGTTAATAATGTTAACTCTTGAGGTTATTGTGAATACTAAAAAACCATACAATATAATGTCTAGCACGCAGTTAACTTCCTTCCCTTAATGTTCACTCTTTTTCAAGGATAGTCTCTTTAATTTATTGCTACTAAGCCATAGCAAGGACTTTTTTGGTATGATCTTTTACCGAACAGTTTGCTTTTGATTCATGTCAGCAACTCTAAGGTAAAGCAGAAACTTAAACATTTATACATCTCTAGTTTTTAGTGGCGGAAAATCATTTTGTAAAAATTTAATAATTGCCCTGTTGTACCACAGTAAAGCCTGCAAAAGCAGGAGCCTGTGTAAGGCGGAAACCTGTCAGAGAAGGAAAACTCAACATTTTCCACCAAAACAAACGGTAGAAAAAGGGTCAGACTGTACCCTGTGAAAGGCAGAAAAGTTGCGAGACCCAAAACAAGGCAGTCCTGTTGAGTTCTGGCTTTCACAGGCTTCACTGTGTTTACATAAATATTTCCAAATTAGGTTTGTTGGCTAATTAATAAATCATATAAGACCTGAACAGCCTAAATTATGTATAAGTTGTAGAGAAACGTTCGTTCTCCCTGCAGCACCCCATTTAAAATATATATGCATAATTGTGCTGTTATTCTCACTTAAGATGAACGAACATTTTCTTTACTCTGCCATAAAAATTCTTGGGCCCATTCTAGAACATACGGTACAAAAAATTAAAACTATTTCTGGAAACTATTCTTGAGGAAAACAATATCCTCAAAAGCTGTATGCTTATAGCTATAAATCCCTTTGTTATTGAACTCCTACAGGGAAAATAACTTTGTAATTGTGAGTCAGAAAATCTACAGTCCCCAAATTCTTTTTTTCCATTGAAAACATTGTTTTATAAAAATCATTTTTGGTTGTGGAGGTTTTTTAGGAGCTTCAGTCCAACATTATAGCTGAACTGACCGAATCACAGCATTATTCAGAAAGAGGTGGTTGTTATAGTATTAAATGAAATTGATGGAAGAAAACCTGTTGTTGAATTATATATTTAAATTATGAAATTGAAACAGAAAGTACAGTGTAACACATTTATTTGATATACCACCAATAAACACTTAGTTAAAGTTTTCAGAATACTAGTTTGTTTTAGTTATCTAGCGCTGCTGTAACAGAAATACCACAAGTGAGTGGCTTTAACAAACAGAAATTTATTTTCTCACAGTTTAGGAGGGTGGAAGTCCAAATTCAGGGCACCAGCTCTAAGGGAAGGCTCTCTTTCTGTGTTGGCTCTGTGGGAAGGTCTTTGTCTCTTTTCAGCTTCTCTTCCTTGGTTCTTTGGAGATCTTATGTGGTATGGCATCTGTCTTCCCCCACCCACATCTCTGCTTGCTTACTTCTCTGAGCCTACTCTGCTCTTTTTATATGTCAAAGGTGGTTGGCTTAAAACACATGCTACACTGATATGGCCTCTTAACATGACAAAGAAAACTCACTTCCAAATGGGATTATAATCACAGGTTTTACAACATATATTTTGGGGGACACAATTCAATCCATAACACGTTTCCTTCCTAGAAGCTCTGACACTTTAACATATATTGTTTCATTTTTAGATAATTTCGTTCAATGTATTGAGTGCCATTAAAGCTTTTACAAATTTAGAAATGAAACAAATGTGAATGATTCAGTTGGCATAGGCCAAGGGCAGAGTTGCTCTTCTAGGTTGTCTCACTTGATCTACTTTCACACTGCCTCCTGTTAGACACATAGCAGGAAGGCTCAACCAGTGTGTGCTCAGGGTATTCCAATATGAGGAATTGTTCAGTTAGCTCATTTTTTTGAATGTACATATAAATAATCTGTTGTGGTTGTGTGCCATTGAGTCGATATGATACTAATTATTTCCATATGTGTGTATCTCCAAGCAACAATAGTTTTATATCTTTGTAAGTTTTAATTTTAAAGTTCTAAAATGATTTTGCACCAAGTCCAATGTGTTATACTTTATGGATTAAATAACAATGCTCATGGTCTAGATGACATCATAGTTCTGATCGTGAATCTGAACTATGTTAAGGTAACAGTTATTAAAAGACTTGGACCCTAAAATTGTAGACTGATGCACCTCCTCAGTCTTCTAAATGTTTGCCAGTTTGGTGAATGAAAAACAATCTCTAATTGTTCTTTTGATTTGCATATTTGATTATTATGGAAGTTGAAAATGGTTTATGTTAATTGGCCACTGCAGTTCTTTTACGAGTCACAAGTTCATGTCTTTGGCCCATTTTTCTACTGAGAGATGTGTGTTATTGATGTTGTTTTTCCTTATCGGAGGTTCTCTTCTAAGATGTGGAAGATGTGAGAGAGGGATGAGTAAAGGGTAATTCCTAGGTTCCTGGCAAAGAAATTCGTGGATGGTGATGCTATAACTGAGATAAGAAATATTTTGAAAGAGAAGATCTTGAATTTTGTATTAGAATACATGTGGGGATGTCAAGTGAGCAAGGCAAGTTTGGAGCTGAGAAGTCTGGCCTTGGGAATAAAAATTGTGCCATTGGCTCATAAATGGTAACTAAAGCCATTGCAATAAATTAGAGCACGAAAGAAAACAGAAAGCTTGTAACTGAGCATGGGCTGACAAACTACTGCCCTTGGACCACATCCAGCCTACTGACTGTTTTTGTATTTTTCCTTTTTTGACTGGGAGAAACTGGATGTTTAAATGATGTTGCTAAGGATCCAATAGAACGTTAGATAAGAGTAAATAGAGTCTTTTGTCTTAGAAAAAAATTTTCCCATTCCAGGTTATACAAACATTTCCCTAAATTTTCTTCTAGTACTTTTATAGTTCTGTTTTTTAAACTTAATATTGAATTCATCAGGAATTTATTTTAGAATAAGAAATGAGGTAGAAATGTAACTTTTTTTTCAAAATGGCTTAATCAGTTGTTGTAGTACGTTCATTAATTCAGCTATTTTTCTCATTAATTTGCAATAATAATGATGATGACTAACATTTATTGAAGGTTTCAACTACACCAGGCACAATGTAAACACTTAATATTTTTTTAATCTCATAACTTTATTTTGGGAAATATCAAGATAAAATTTTATCATTTTATATTTGGGTCTGTTTTCTAGGCTTTCTGCTTTGGCGCATTCATTTGTTTTCCTGTATACAAGGTTGCATTGATTATACTTGTTTTATAATATATTTCAGTTTCTGGTAGCACAAGTCTCCTCTCACTGCCTTTTTGTTTCATGCTTTTTTTTTTTTTAATTGTACTTCAGATGAAGGCTTACAGAACAAATAGTCTCTTATGAAACAGAAGTACACATGTTGTTTTATAACATTGGTTAACAACCCCACAACGTATCAACCCTGTAACTTCTCAACCTCTTTTTTTTTTTTTTTTTGGTGAAAATACACATAGCCAAAGATAGATCATTTCAAAAATTTCTACATGCACAGTTCAGTGACATTGACTATGCTCTTCGAATTGTGCTGTTATTCTCACTTAAGATGAAGGCTTACAGAACAAAATAGTTTCTCATTTAACAGTTACTACAAATGTTGCCCTATGACAATGGTTAACAATCTCGCAACACATCAACAATAGCCTTACTCAACCTTGGGTTCCCTATCACCAGCTTCCTTGTCCCCTTCTGCTTTCTGGCCCTTGTCACTGGACTCCTGTACCTCGTCAGTCTCATTTGGTTTTACTGGGCTGTCCACTCCCAGGCTGAACCGTGAACCTGGGAGGTAACTTCACCACTGAGCTATAAGGGTGTCTGGGGGCCATGCTCTCAGGGTTTCTGCAGTCTCCTTTAGGCCAGTAAATCTGGTCTTTTTTTCTGTGAGTTAGAATTATGCTCTACATCCTTCTCCAGCTCTGTCCAGAACCTTCTGTTGTGATCCTGGTCGGAGCAGTCAGTAGTGGTTGCCGGGCACCATCTAGCTGTACTGGACTCAGTCCAGTGGAGGCCTTGGTAGCTGTGGACAATTAGTCCTTTGGACTGATCTTTCCCTTGTATCCTGTTCTCTTCATTCTCCCTTGCTCCCGAAGGGATGAGACCAGTGGAGTATCTTAGATGGCCGCTCACAGGCTTTTAAGACCCCAGATACTACTCACCAAGGTAGAATGTAGAGCATTGTCTTTATAAGCTGTGTCATGCCAATTGAGCTAGATGTTCCCCGAGACCATGGTCCCTAGAGCCCTCCACCGAGCCATTCAGTCCCTCAGGGAGTTTGGATGTGTCTGTGGAGCTTCCATGACCTTTCTTTGTACAAGTTGTGCTAGTTTCTCCTGTATTGTGTACTGTCTCACCCTTCACCCAAGATACCACTGTTATCTATTTAGTATTCCCCCCCGCCGGTAACCAATAAAGATTGTTACATTTTGTGTGTGAACTTTGTTATGCGTTTTTACAATAGAGGTCTCATACAATATTTGTCCTTTTGTGATTGACATTTCACTGAGCAGAATGTCCTCCAGTTTCATCCATGTTATGAGATGATTCACAGATTCATTGTTGTTCTTTCTTGTTGCATAGTACTCCATTGTGTGTATGTACCATAGTCTGTTTATCCACTCATCTGCTGATGGGCAGCTAGGTTGTTCCATCGTTTTGCTATTGTGAACACTGCTGCCATGAACATAGGTGTGCATATGTCTATTCGAGTGACGACTCTTATTTCTCTAGGATATATTCCTAGGAGTGGGATTGCTGGATCGAATGTATGTCTATTTCTAGCTTTCTGAGGAAGCACCATATCATTTTCCAAAATGGTTGTATCATTTTGCATTCCCACCAGCAGTGCAGAAGTGTTCAGATCTCCCCACAGCCCCTCCAACGTTTGTTATTTCCAGTGTTTTTGAATTGTGCCAGTAATGCCGGGGTGAGATGGTATCTCATTGTGGTTTTAATTTGCATTTCTCTAATGGCTAGTGATCGTGAGCATTTCCTCATGTGTCTGTTGGCCATTTGAATGTCTTCTTTGGTGAAGCATCTGTTCATTTCCTTTGCCCATTTTTTAATAGGATTATTTGTCTTTTTTTTTTGTAGAGGTGTTAGATTTTCTTGTAGATTATGGAGATTAGACCTTTGTCTGACTTGTACTGTCCAAAAATTTTTTCCCAACCTGTAGGTTCTCTTTTTACTCTTTTGGTGAAGTCTTTTGAAGAGCATAGGTGTTTGATTTTTAGAAGATCCCAGTTATCTAGCTTATCTATTGGGTTTTGTGTGTTGATGGTTATGGTTTGTATCCTGTTAATGCCATGTATTAAGGCCTGAAGGGTTGGTCCTACTTTTTCTTCTATGAACTTTATAGGTTTAGGCTTTATATTCAGGTCTTTGATCCATTTTGAAGTAGTTTTTGTACACATTGTGAGGTATGGGTCCTGTTTCATTTTTTTGCAGATGGATATCCAGTTTTGCCAGTACCATTTGTTAAAAAGACTGTCTTTTCCCCATTTGATGGACTTTGGGCCCTTGTCGAAGATCAGGTGACCGTAGGTGGATGGATTTACATCTGGGTTCTCAGTTCTGTTTCATTGGTCAATGTATCTGTCGTTGTACCAGTACCAGGCTGTTTTGACTACTGTAGCTGTATAGTAGGTTCTGAAGTCAGGTAGTGTGAGTCCTCCAACTGTTTCATGCATTTTTTGACAATTCTTCATTATTTATTTTTTTTCCAGATGAATTTTAGAATAATTTTGAAGAGTTAAAAAAATCCCGTTGAAGTTTTAATTGGGATTATGTTACATTTGAAGGTTAATTTGGGTCATCTCTGGTATTCTTAATTGTGCAAAATTTCTCATCAAAGAAGAAGCGTTTAAGGTGGCTGATTTTAGAACGTATTCATTTAATTATCCAGCATCCAAAGATAATTATTCCATTCTTGCTAATAAACTATATTAGTCACTGAGTTTTGAATTACCTTGAGTGTCTTTTCATAGGTAATATCATGTCACAGATATCCTTCCCCGTATTTCCTTTTTTTTTTTTAAATTCTAAAATTTAAAATTACCAAATGTCCCTGAATTCTGGAGGTATTATTAAGTTAAAGACTCACAGAAATGGAAACCCTCAGGCTAATTGTGTACAGACAAGCACATCCATTTAGATTAAGCAATTTTTTGAGATCCTAAGATAATAGTGAATAATAATAACTTCTGTATATAGAGGTATAATTAATTCAAGAAATGTTTTGTTCTCTGATTAAATTTAATAGTATTGTTTTCTAAAATGAAGAGCAATACACTGGCAAATTATAAAGTTATTACAGTAAAACCTGTAAGAGCCAGAACTCGACAGGGCTGCCTTGTTTTTCTGGGCCTCTCAAGTATTCCGTCTTTGAGAGGGTGCAGCTTACTACTTTTTTATTGCTCTCTATTAGTGGAAAATATTTGAGTTTTCCTTCTCTGACAGGTTTCCGACTTACACAGGTTCTGGCTTTCGTAGGTTTTACTGTACTATTTTTTAAAATTTCCAAGTTGTCGAAGTCATAGCTTTTTTGTCCATAATCTGAATTAAATCTTTTCCAAAATATCAAGTCTCTCAGGATAGGACAAGTAATACATTTTTCCTTGTTACATTTCCTTTTCCAAACCTGAATTTCTTCCTTGATCTTTTATCTTTCTGTAGCACAGCTAATTGTAAGGCTGGGCATGTATTAGGTAAAGGATAGTGATATGAACACACTTAATTTAAATTAATTAACCCTTTATCCTACATATGTAACTTGAGTTAATAATTTTTTGTGCTTATAAGTTAGTGTTGAATGCCAATGAGTTTCATGCTTCTGGTGCATGAAGTCTGGAAGTACTCACTTAATTATAACTTTAATGGTTATTATTTTTGGAGCCCTGGTGGTGTAGTGGTTAAGAGTGCTGCTGCTAACCAAAAAGTCGGTAGTTCAAATCCACCAGCCGCTCCTTGGAAACCCTATAGGGCAGTTCTGCTGTGTCCTGTAGAATGGCCATGTGTCGGAATCGACTAGATGGCAGCAGGCTTGATTTTTTTTTCTTTCTTTTGTGGTTATTATTTTACCATATCTGGTATTAGTCCAAAGTGAATTAAAATTCTTATAAGGATGTTAATTAAGTTGGCATTAGCGTTATTTTCTTAGGACAGGGTTGCCCTTTGGCCTTATATCCTACAGTTTCAAACGAATCATTTCAGACTCTGGACAGAATTAGTGGTATAGAATAGATCTGCCTCCAGAATGAACCGAAATATATTTTCCTTTCCAGTGAAAGAGTGAAGACGTGTCTGCTGGGAGCTCTAATTGGCAACATTCACAGTAAACTAAAATCAATAAGGAAATCTTTTTTTTTAATTGTACTTTAGATGAAGGTTTACAGAGCAAATTAGTTTCTCATTAAACAATTAATGCACATTGTTTTATAACATTGGTTGCCTCACAACATGTCACCTCTCTCCCCTTCTGGACCATGGGCTCCCCATTACCAACTTTCCTGTCCCCTCCTGCCTTCTTGTCCTTGCTCCTGGGCTGGTGTGTCCATTTAGTCTCATTTTGTTTTACCGGCCTGTCTAGTCTTTGGCTGAAGGGTAAACCTCAGGAGTGACTTCAGTACTGAGTTAAAAGGGTGTCCGGCGGCCATACTCTCACGGTTTCTTCAGTCTCTGTCAGACTGGTAAATCTGGTCTCTTTTTGTGAGTTAGAATTTTGTTCTACAGTTTTCCCCAGCTCTGCGCAGAACCCGTTTGTGATCCCTGTCAGAGCAGTTGGTGGTGGTAGCCGTCTACTTTTGCTGGACTCAGTCTGATGGAGGCTGTGCTGGTGTCCATTAGTCCTTCGGACTAATCTTTCCCTAGTGTCTTTGATTTTCTTCATCCTCCCTTGCTCCAGATGGGGTGAGACCAGTGGAGTATCTTAGATGGCTGCTCACAAGCTTTTAAGACTCCAGATGCTAGTCACCAAACTAGAATGTAGAATGTTTTCTTTATAAACTATGTTATACTAATTCAGCTAGACTTTCCCCAAGACCATGGTTCCCAGCCCGCAGCCCAGTAGAGATAATGATAATTTTATATATTTGGAAATATATGGAAAATTATTAGTGAGTAAAACTCCCAAACTACTGTGATTTAGGGTTCGGAAATTGTCTTCATTTGTTTTTAATCATTATTCCTTTTATGTCAGTGATCAAGTGTAAAATAGTGACAAAAGCATGAACTAATTCAACTGAGTTTATTTAAATGTCAGGCAGAATTGTATGTATTAGCCCTTTATTTGGGCTGAGCCACATACACTTTTTTTCTTTTACATTGTTCTTTTATGTAGCATGGTATATACAATATTGACTCGGGATATTGCAAATGGAATATTCAGTGTATGAGACTAAATAGCATAATACGATGAATGGTGTGTAGAGAGTTAGCAGTATAATCACAAAACAGCTTAAACAGCTTTTTAGACTGTCTGTACAACGTAAATAGTATATAAAAACATTCTTTATCAACAAAATGAATGCTTGGTTTCATAGAAGAGAAGAGCATCTGTTTAATGACATTGCCGTCATGTGTTATATTCGAAATGAGTGTAAATGAGTATAAACAGCCAGGACTTCTTTGGTTGAAAGTGAAAGAACTACTGACCGAACTGCCTTAAGGAAGAATAACAGTTTATTTGCTCACATATGAGTTAGTCAAAAAGTCCAGAATTAGATTTGGCTTTATAGGCCCAGCAGGATGTGGAGCTCAAAGGACGTTCTTGCCTTCTCTGTGTTCTGTCTTCTGTTGTGTTGGTTTCAGTATCAAGTACCACATGATAGCAAGATAGTGGCAGTGACTTCAGCCCCTACATCTTTTCTGGTTTCTATCCAGTAGGAAAGAGTGAGAGGTTCTTTCTCAGAAATCGAGGAAAGTTTCATTTTCCCCCGTTGGATCTGATGGGTCCCTGTGGATGTTCCTGAACCAAGCCTGGGAGTGGGGGATGTAACTTGCAGATTGGCAGGCCTGGCTTAGTCCCTGTAGTTGGAGATGGGGAACGGGAGAGAGTGGTGCCTGAACTACATACACTGAGAACAGAAGAGGGGCTCCTGATTAGGTGGAAGTAGGTAAATGGACTCTGTTGTTGTGTGCCGTCAAGTTGATTCCAACCTGTAGCAACTCTATAGGACAGAGTAGAACTGCCCTGTAGGGTTTCCTAGGCTGAAATCTTTAGAGGAGCAGATCACAAGGTCTTTTCTTCTGCAGAGTGGCTGGTGGGTTCGAATGTCGACCTTTTGGTTAGCAGCTGAGCACTTGATCACTGTGCCACCAGGACTCCTTAAATGGACTTTAGGGGACCTATATTCACTAAATTAGCCACACATCCAAGGCTTAAAGCAAATCACAGGGGGACTTGATAAAAACCAAGCACTGAGGCACTGGATCTATAAGCTATATGTTCTTAAAAACAAACAAAACCTTTAAAAACTTTTCCTGTGAACTTGTATTTGGATGCAGTAAAATCATTTTTTTGCCAGCATTTATGGTTTTGGAAATTCATTGGAAGGTCAGCTTGTCAGACGTTTGCCATTTCCCAGGCATATTCTTTCTGGAGGTTTTCAAATATTACTCTGTTTAATAAAGTTGAAAAGATTTGAAGTTTTTCACTCTGCAAAAATATTGGCAGGGATTGTGGTAGTTAGTAAATAAGTTAGGGTAAGCTCTGAAACTCTCATGTGCCTTAGCCATTTCAAGTGAGACAAGAAAATTTACTTACCAAGCTAAGAATAAAGCATTAGCAGGCAAATAAACTTCTTAGCAGAGTTTCTTTGCTTGACTTTTTTTATACATTCCTGGAGGGAATGTGTAGCTCTTTTATGTAGCTGAGTGTCTCACACAGTCAAACACTGTAATAGTTTTTATTGTTATTATATAAGAAATGGGAGTAGCCATCTTATCAGAATTTTTACAACATGTTGTTGTTGTTAGTTTCTGTCGAGTCGATTTCAGCTCATGGCAACCTCTTGTAAGGTTAATTTTGGTTGTTGAGAGGGACATTGTCAGCGAGTCAATCAGATGTTTATTGAATGTCCACAGTGTGCTGGAGATACAATGAGGACCAAAACAGACAGGGTTCCTGCCTTCATAGAGCTTACAGCCCAGTGAGCAAGAGAGATACTAAGGAAAAAAAACTAGAAGTAAATCATCATAAGGAGTGAGAAGTTCTTTGAAGGGGAGGCAATATAGTACAGTGTACAGTGTTTAGGAACATGGACTCCAGAGCTGCAATTCCTAGTGCTTTCACCACTAACTCATTGTGTGACTTTGTGGTATTTAACCTCTGTCTCTTCATTCCTTGTCTCTAAACAGGGTGATAATGATACCCGTGTCATGGAGTTTGGGGAGAATAAAGCGAGTTAATGTATGCAAAAGGCCTAGAGCAGTGCCCGGCACAGAGGAAGGGCTTTATAAATGTAACCTCTTATTAGTAACGTGTGTACCCAGAATTCTGCAGGGATCTATAGAAGGATTCCTGAGCTTGTCGGGGTTGGCTGGCCAGAGAAGCTTCCCTGAGGAGGTAGTCTTTAAAGCTATACCTTATGAACAAGAAAGAGTTAGGAAATGAGAAACGGGAGGCAAAGATAGGCGATGTGGGAGAGAGAAGAGCATATTTGAGCAGCATCTAAATGGCCTTTGAAATTTTTCTGTGCGCTGTAAGAATTAACAGGTAGTGCTTATCTGATAACTAAGTCTAGAGTTCTAAAGTAGCTTGCTCTAAGTAGAATCTGGAATGAATGGTGTACAATAACATACTAATCTAATGATTCTAAAGCCTGGCTAATTGTCAGAATCATTGGGGGAGCTTAAAAAACAGCAACAGAATTCTGGGCTCCATTCTCATCCTACTGAATCAGAACTCTGGAAGGTATTTTTTAATCACCCAGGCTGAGTCTAGTGATCAGCCCGATTTGGGAAGTGCTGTAGTAGTCACTGGAGCCCTGGTGGCGTGGTAGTTAAGAGCTGGGCTGCTAACCAAAAGGTCCGCAGTTCGAAGCCACCAGCTACTCCTTAGAATCCCTATGGGGCAGTTCTGCTCTGTCTTATAGGGGTGCTATGAGTTGGAATCGACTCAACAGCAGTGGGTTTGTTTTTTTTGGTAGTAGTCAGTGGTATAGCTCTTGTTTGAGATGCCAGATCACTAGCTTATTTCTGTTGATGCAATGGGAATGATATATTTGCTTTCGTAGAAATATATTCATCTCTTTTAGAAAAAAATCCACAGAGTGATTTCAGTGCTGAATTCAGATAGGAAATGATTTCTTTAGTTTGAGAACTTCTTAGGTTTTTTCCTTAGTTTTGTCAGTGAGTTACATGAAGGCCTTTAACAATTAATTGTCTTGCATTGTCTTCTTGCATATAGACAAGAGCTTGTTGTAAAACATATTGCAATCTTTACATTAAATTACTTTAAGTGCCAAGTTTGTGGTTATGGCACCTGAAGTTATAAAATATTTTGTTTTTGATGGTAGAGGCTTTTATAATAGGCAGTCATGATGTGCTTTTATTGTCTATCCCTGTGGCTACTGACATATTTAATTATATCATTCAACTACTTATAACAATTTATATTGTAAGATAATTATGAAAATACAGAATTTAGGTTACCCCAGTAATTTAGTCACCTTCAAGGTTATATAGTATTTGCAAATGTAGAACCAAATTTGTGATCACTAGGTAAGCTAAGGCATACCAAAAAAAACGGGCCAATTCTAGGTCTAACTCTAGCTTCTACAGCAGAATTCTACAGGGACATTGCATTTTATCTAGTTGATGATAGTTATATTAGGACAGAATTCATATTTCTGAATGTTATGAGTTAGAAGGGAAGAATATTTGGGCTGTTTACATAAAGAGAATTAATATGAAGTAAGCTTTCTTTTGAACCATGAAAACTGAATTACTGCTGTTACAGACTCCATATAATTGCATAACTCATAGCCATGCCTGAATGCGTGGGGTTAAAATGAGCCTCATTCTACTATAAGAAAATGTCATATTACATCTGATGGACATCTGGCATTTTAATTAAATTATTTGAGCCCAGTATGCTTCCTGTTGCTGCTCAGTTGACTTCACAGTTTTAGACTCTAGGTTTACACTCATTCTTCTTACCTAGCCTTCTCTTACTTGCTATGATTTGAAATTAGCCATAGTAATAGCCAGCGCTTCCTACTCCGTATTGTGCAGTTCAGCTCTGCTGCCTGTGGCTCTGCTGTCTCTGGTAGTCTGCAACCAATAAGAGAAGACGGTAATTCAGGTGGGGGTCAACGGCACCATTACAGGGCCCTGACAAACGTCTGGCTGACAGTGAAAGGCCAGCTGTCTGGAAAATGTTATTAATGAAATGGCATAAATACAAGTGTCTTGGCAGCTGAAAGAGTTGAGTGAGTCATTGTACCATTTGGTCGGAAGGTCTTTCTCCTACCTGGAAAACAAAGTGATGAGGATCAAGTGCCAAATGTGTACAGCAAGAACTACTGTCAAGGAAGTGGAATTCTTAGCTCCTGCAGAGTAGGCCTTCACGTTTTGTGCCTCTTAATGACAAGGAGGCACAACCCAAGCTATGGCTTTTTTTTTTTTTTTTTTTTTTTTAATGTTGCGTGACCATGATGGTGCTGAAAACAATATAAGGAACTCTGGTGGTACAGTGGTTAAAGTGCTTGGCTGCTAACCCAAAGGTTAGCAGTTTGAATCCACCAGCTGCTTCGTGGGAGAGAGATTTGGCCGTCAGCTTCTGTAAAGATTTATAGCTTTGGAAACCCCACGGGGTAGTTCTGCTATATCCTATAGGGTCACTGTGAGTTGAAATTGACTCAAAGGCAGTGGGTTTGTTTTTTTTGGTTTTGGAATACAATATTATGTCAGAGATGTTTAGAATAATCATTACTCCACCCACCCGTTATTGTTATATTGTTTAATTTTTTTACTGAAGTATACGTAGAGAATAGCGCATAATCTTAAGTGTACAGCTTGATGAATTTTCACAGTTAACACATCTGTGTAACCAGCACCCAATTCAAGAACAGAACATTACCAGAGGCTCCTCACATTCCCTTCTAATAACTACCTTCCCCTTTACCCCAGGGTGACCACTGTCCTGCCTTCTAATTAATGTTGCATATTTTTATACTTTTGCTAACATTATGTTTGTCAGATTCATCCATATTATTGCTAGAATAGGTTACTTTTTAAATCTTCTAGTCTACATTAATTGTGGTATTTTGGTAGTTTAAGTTATTTACATATGCATATAATATCATTATTAGGGTGAATGCAAACTTATTAAATGTTAAATAATGCTTTAGTCATGGCTGTAACACATTTTAAGGAGCCCTGGTGTCACAGTGGTTAAGTGCTTGGCTGCTAACTGAGAAGATTGGTGGTTCAAACCCACCAGCGGCTCCCCGGGAGAAAGATGTGACAATCTGCATCTAAGGATTGCAGCCTTGAAAACCCTGTAGGACAGTTCTACTATGTCCTGTAGGGTTGCTATAAGTTGGAATCAACTTGACACGTTTTATAGTTTAAAACCTAGCATTAAATATAACATTTTAAAAGCGAGGCATTTTGTGTTTTAGTTGAAGCCTCTTGCTGAATCAGATGTTTTTCTCTGGGTCTGGGGATTTTAGAGACTGAAACTTTCAGGAGAATTCCATTCACTCCCTCCACAATGATAAGCGATATCCTTTGCCTGCAGCTGATAGAACTGGAAATATTTTAGGTCTTTGTGAAGCTTATTGAAAAGCATACCGTAGAAAGGGAAGGGATGCTTGAATTCATCTCGACTTTTCTCTGCATGTTGACTTGACTCTGCAGGCTGGCTTTCTCAACAAGATGGGTCGTCACATGGCCACCAGTGGCTCCTGAATTTTATGACTTGTGAACTTGTAAATTCTATCATAAGAGAAGGATTGACATTATTTTTTCAGTTACAGTTCAGAAAAATCCCAGGTACCTACCTTTGCCCTGTCAACTGTGGTCATGGCAGGGAGTTAGGTACTATGATTGGCCCAGTTTGGACCTGCCCCTCATCGGTCAGTTGTGTTGAGCTGTAGGTCTTTCTAGGATCACATGGTGAAGGAGAGATGCTGTTCCTAGAAGGAGGTGGCTGTTGGGCAGACCAAACACTAGACATCCATGTAGTCTTGCTTTATACACTGAAGACTGGGAAAAGTCACAAAAGAATGTTTTATCAAAGTTATTTGGAATTCTGAAGCAAATTCTACTGACTGATGGCTAGACCACAGATAGATTAAAAAAAGAAACCAAACCTGTTGCCATCAGATTGATTCCGACTCATAGTGACCCTATAGGACAGAGTAGAACTACCCCATAGGGTTTCCACAGATAGCAATTATAAAACTAGAGCCTCTGCAGATATTTGAAGCTCTAGCCTGTACCCATTTTGAACAATTTCTATTTGGTACTTTCAAGCCCATCATTCCCTCTCAACCCTACATCCTTAGCTGGTTTCAAAAATGTTAATTACTCTTGTCATTTAGCCGGTGATTTTCAGTTGTTTTAAAAGTAGCAGGATAGTGTTTTTATATTAAAAAAGAACCCCTACCCCCACCCCACAAAGCAACAGTACATGTTTGTGGATCTGTAAAATGTAGTAATAGAATTATAAAAACATGGACTAAAGGAATGCATACCAAATTCGTAATAGTGGTGGCCTCTGAGCGGGGAAGATAGAGAATGGGCTTGGAAATATAATGCAGTTGTAGTTCAGCTTCATCTGTAGTATCTTATTTCTTTTATTTCTAAAAAAAACTTGGGCAAATATGACAAAATGCCATCTGTGTGTAATTAAATGTTTTCCCCCTAATTTAAAGAAAAAGGTAACATAGAAATTAAAAGAATAATTTCTCAAGAATCAGACAACATTGATTACATGGCACGTGTCCTCCAGCAGGAAACCCTGGTGGCATAGTGGTTAAGAGCTACGGCTACTAACCAAAAGGTCGGAGTTCAAATCCACCAGGCACTCCTTGGAAACTGTATGGGGCAGTTCCCCTCTGTCCTGTAGGGTTGCTATGAGTCAGCAGAATCAGCTCGACACCAGTGGGTTTGGTTTGGTCCACCAGCAAAATCAGGAGGCAGCAGAGCATTGTGGGAAAGTGCACAGGCTCAGGAGCCCGACTGCCTGCGTTCCAGTCCTGCTTCCATCACTTACTGTCTTGAGCAAGCTATTTCGTCCTCATGTGCCTCAGTTTTCTCACTTCTAAAATACTACAGAAATTCCTTTTTATATTTAAAAACTCCTTACCTCATATGGTTGTTGTGATGTTTAAAAAAAAGTTAAACACTGAATATATATTGGCTATTATTATTATTAATAGGGAGAGGAATGACTTCTAGTCATGGTTATGTTTTCTCATTTTATTATTATTATTACACATTTATTGAGGGCTTACTGTATATCTGGCACCATGCTAAGTCTCATTACCTTATCTCATTTCAGTCTCATGAGGCAGGTATTTTATCATCTGTAAG
Organism: Dugong dugon; assembly: GCA_030035585.1. NCBI lineage: Eukaryota > Metazoa > Chordata > Mammalia > Sirenia > Dugongidae > Dugong > Dugong dugon. Next base: position 159,600,936 of record CM057464.1, read on the forward strand.
GAAATTGAGGCTCAGAGAAGTTAAGAAAATCCAACATCTACCAAATGATTGCACTTGATTAACTAAGCTTTGGAACTCCAAAGCCCGGTTCTTAACTACTGTATTTCATGACCTACAACAAATATGATTTTTATCTTTTAAAATTTTTTATCGGAAGAAGCTGAAAAAAGGTCTAAAATTGCTAAATTAAGCTAATGTCATAGGATTTAGAATTGGGAATATAGGGAAATATATGTGGATAATTAAAGGATAAATTAAAAATTTGGCATTTTTTGATACAGTGTATTAAAGTGTCTACTATGTGCCAGAGACCATGCTAGGTACCTTACTGAAACTTTATTGTAATTCTTAACCCTGCCTAGTAGGCATTCAGTTTCTTTTTCAGAAGTGAAGAATCAGTCACAGAGATAGTACATAACTTGTACAGGGTCACACAAGACCCTGACTGCCATCAAGCTAAAGGCATATTCTTTTCATGTAGTTGATCTAGCTTTCTTCTATGATCAGTTATTGTTTGTATTTTACTTTTGATCTAGAAGTACATTTCCTGGTTTATATTCATCCTGTCATTTCCTTGTTTCCTTATAATTTAGAACAAGGGAAGGCGAACATGTAAAGCATTTAATGAGGGGTGACTTTGTGCAGTGAAGCACTTTAAGGCATTTTTGTAATATTGCAAAATATAATCCTTAAATTTTTTTCAACTTGTTTCTTCCACAGAGGAAAATATACCTCTGGCTGGCCTGTTAAAATGCAGTGTGGATAAAATCTTCTCCATTGTGACTTGGTAGACTTTGCCCACATTTAACAGAAAAATTGTTATCATGTTATCTTGTAGAATATGCTTGTACAGGGGGCTAACTTTATTCACTAGAGATGAGAATTTTCAGGGCCTTTTTCTGTCTTGAAGAAAAATGTACTAGGTGTTTGTTTGTTCAGACACCATTGTGCTTGTCTCAGTGTGAGGTTCAAAATTTCCCACTTTGAGTAGATGTAAAACATTATCACAATGCATTCCTTTTTGTAGTTCATCACTTTTGGTAGCTTTTGTACATTATTATAGTTTTAAATATATATGTCTATAGATAGATGATGGTATCCTCACAACGAAAGTAATGTGTTTTTACTTGGTTTATTGTCTTGGGCACATTCATGTCACTGAGCATCCAAGTGGTGTGATGGAAAGTGATTAAGTCTTTCCTTCTTTCTTTCTTTTTTTTAATCAGGTGATCAGACTCTTAGAATTTGGGATATGAAGACAACAGGAGTCAGAATCGTGATTCCAGCACATCAGGCAGAAATTTTGAGCTGTGACTGGTGTAAATACAATGAGGTATAGTGTGTGGCTCTAACCTGATCTGCTGAGTTCTCCTAAGATTAAAATGTTTTAGATTTTATCTTTGTTTATGTGGACTTTGTTGGTGTTCATGGATGATTAAGTTATATTTGGTCCCTTTCATTTGTAATTAATGATTGTGAGTGACCTGCATTAGCATTAATTGGATTTAAGTGCACATAAAATGGGCAGAATGAGAAACAGAAATTTTCCAAGTTCAACAGTGCAGCCTTACTTGTTTGTTTTGGGAACCTGCTGTATAATTTATGTAATTTTTTTTTTTCTCTTAACCCTGCCAATTTGTATCAGCTTTTGCTTTCATTTATTTTTCACTTTGCTAGTTAGGCTACTGAACTATTTGTAACTTGATTTCTAATTTGACAGTTCATTAGTTTTTTAAAATTTTCTGTTTCATCTGTCCCTATAAGTCTAACAGAGCTTCGCTTCTGTAACATAGCAGTGTCCACGTGTAACTTTTTTGCAAAGCTTCAGTTAACCACGTAAGCAGATAAATTAGAAATAGAAATGGATTAAAAAGTGTTGATACACTATTTATGTATCTGAAGTGGTCTATTGACTATGACAAAAAAGGTAAAATCTATGCCTTGTTTTTTCCCAATTTTAAATTAGTTAATCAAAGTTAAGAGAACATTGTATGGACAGAGTTCTTTAAGTAAAAAGAAAGAAAACAGATTAAAAGAAAACATAGTACATATTCAGTAATAATATTTGATCTAAATTAAGATTTCAGCATTGATGAGTATAGTTCAAATCTCCCTCATTATAAATTAATTTTCCATATAGGAGAATTAAATTGTAGACTGTATGTTATACTTTTGAGAATTCTAAAACAGATGCCGATACATACACTTGAGAGTGGTTTAAAAAATTTTTTTTTAATCATTGAAACTTTTTATTGAGCTTATGTTTAAGCCTAACATATTTAGACAATGAATTGCTGCTCTGGTTGACATGGTGTGGTTGACTGTGAACCCAGCACTTGGCCCTATGAGCCTGGAGCTCTGGGTACACCTAGAACTCTAGATAGCAGAATTTGTAAAGCCCGACTAGATAGAACTCACCACTGTTTGCATAGGTTCTCAGATATGATTAGATATTGTATTAAGTCTTGACCCATGAGTTAGGAACAATGATTGATTTAGATTTAGAAAAACATTCAAAAATTTAATTTATACCCTTTGCTCTTTCAAATATTCCTGAATTAATAGGCCTCTTTCCTTTTAATGTCTGATAAAACCTCAGAGCACATTGAAACTTTTTGAAAAGAAAAATGAGCTTGTTGTTATTGTTGTTAGGTGCTGTCAAGTCAGTTCTGACCCACAGTGACTGTATATACAACAGAATGAAACACTGCCTCGTCCTGCACTATCCTCACAGTCATTGCTATGTTTGAACCCCTTGTTGCAGCCACTATGTCACTCCATCTCATTGAGGGTCTTCCTCTTTTTTGCTGACCCTCTACCTTACCAAGCATGATATCCTTCTCCAGGGAGTAGTCCCTCATGATAACATGTGTAAAGTATGTGAGACAAAGTCTCACCGTCCTCACGTCTAAGGAGCATTCTGGCTGTACTTCTTCCAGGACAGATTTATTTCTTCTTCTGGCAGTCCATGCTATATTCAGTATTCTTCCAGAGCACCATAATTCAAATGTATCAAATCTTCTTTGGTCTTCCTTATTCGCATGCATGAGATTATTAGTCAGATGTAATTTTTAATCCCTTATGTACTTAAAACTACTAAAGGTGAGTTGGAAAATCTACTACACTGTTTGGGACTACTGCCTTATTCTGTGGTGTGGTAGTGTTCTGTCATATACATAAAGCATATTGAATTCTATTTCTCTCAAGTCATATTAATTTTTGCTTTTTAATGTCTGTTTTGATTCCTTTGTATCCTTGTTCCACAACTTCTCAGGAATAACTCCTGAGTTCATATTTAGTAACTACTGGAGAAATAGATATTGTTTCTAAAAGGAAAATCTAGGTACTGCTTACTTGCAAAGATGCCGAAGTTTACTTTTCTCTGAATTGTTTTCAGAATTTACTGGTAACAGGGGCAGTTGACTGTAGTTTGAGAGGCTGGGACTTGAGAAATGTGCGACAACCAGTGTTCGAACTTCTTGGCCACACCTATGCTGTTAGGAGGGTTAAAGTAAGTCTTTATCTTTTCTTTTTAATCGTAGAATACGATTTTAAGTATAGAGATATTCAATGAAGCATATATAAAAGTTTTAGTGTTTAGGGTTGGGGACTGATAAGTTCTCTTATGCATGTTTTTGCTACCCAATTAATGATAATAAATACATTGAAAGCTAAAATTAGGTAAAGTATTTGAATAATTATTGGCTGAGTTGGGACAGTCAGTGCTCAGGGTTAAATAAGAATGTTTCCCTTATTCTGTCATTCCCAGTCTACTCTTCCTTTTAATATTATGTTTTAACTGAGCAATTTACTTTTAGTATTATTTAAAAAAAAAAAAATTGTTGCCATCAAGTCGATTCCAACTCATAGTAACCCTGTATGACAGAGTAGAACTGCCCTATAGGGTTTCCAAGGTTATAATCTTTATGGAAGCAGACTGCCACATCTTTCTCTCTTTATATATACTTCATAATTTTCCATTCCGAGGGAAAGTCTCTTTACTTTGTTGAAACTGGTATAGAGAGATGGTTAATTATTTTTTTCCCTTGACATGATGAACTTTGTTGAGCTGCTCCCAAGAAATTTGCCTGGTTATAAGGTGACTTTAGTTTCTCAGCTTCTGTTTAGACAGGTTTCGCTAAGTCTCTGTGGAACACATCTTACTAAGTGACAACTCCCAGTTTCATTTTTTGTTCCTCTTGTTAAGGATAAAAGTATTATTGATCTTTTTAATAATACAATTATATGTTATATCTATTTTTAAAATTGTAAATTTCAGTTAAATTGATATTTTAAATTTTACAGACTACAGCGCAACCTATGAGACACAGTACCCTGTTTTGTTTTGCTTTTCCTTTTAATGGTGGTCTTATGTGGACAGGTTCAAATAGTCGAAAAATGTCTTCTATGTATATTTCAGAGTGGTTCTGAAAATGAATAGGGTAATGTAGTGAAAGTAATTTGCAAACTGTAAAATGCTATACAAACGTAGCTATAATTGTGTATATAACTTTTAAAGTGCTGATAAGAAAAACATTAAAGTATAATTGCAAAGGGCAGCCTATTAAAGTTTATTTATTACTTATCTAAAAGACATTAGTTGCCTTTAAATTTGCAGTTTTTATCCTTGATAGCATTTTTCATTTGCTATGAAATACAAATAACATAAACATTATTTTAAAGATCTTTAAATGTTTATTTTGACACCTATAATTATAGCAGTCATAATATGTATTTATGAAATTGGTGAATTATGTAACTGTATACTTATATTATCACATATCTAAATCCCTTGTACCTCTAGGAATCTTTTTGAATAACCAATATGAAATTATATTTAATTTTTCCAGAATAGCAAGATTTTGAGAATATTTATTGTAAATAAGCTCTAAAAAGCTTAAAGGATGGCTTTCTTTGGAGAACGTCAAAATAAATCTTTATCATATAGATAGATATTTAATGGGTTGGAATGATTTTGGCCTCAAATTAAAGATATAAGGTTCGGGAAAGCATAATTTAATTTATTATAATTTGGTGAGGGTGACCATATGAAGTGGCGTGTTGTAATTACAGCTAACCTCAAATAGTTTTTCTCCTCTCTTGTAGTTTTCACCATTTCATGTTTCTGTGCTGGCCTCTTGCTCCTATGATTTTACTGTGAGGTAAGTTTCATAGTGAAATACCAAGTAGCATTTTCATCTTTGCAGCTCTTATGAAAGTTAATATGCTTATCTTACTAATATAAAAATAATCTGAGCAGGGCCCATTTAAATATTTGCCACTAGGATTAATGTTATATTTTTTCTGTTTTCATGATCTGGTCACATTTATGAGTAAATTCTTTACTATTTAAATATTAGCTGGGCAGCTCTGTTTAAAAGCCTTTTTTCCTGGCTTTTTTCAAAACCCAAGCTTGTTCCTATGGTAACATTTTCCCACTCTGTAGATTGCATAGACCAATATCTTTTAAGTTAATTTTTTTTAATTCGGAAAGTTTATTCCTTCAGGTATACTTACATGAACTTTAAGGCTAAGTTTGTTATTGATAAAAAAGCAATTGGCATGAGTGTATGTATGTTTATATGTGTGTGTATCAATCCATACTTCCAATCACAGGGTTCATTCTATTTCTCTCCCTTCCCAAATTTATAATTTCTGGGTACTGTTATCTACCATATATTTATTTGCTGAACCCTAGATGTCAGTAATTTCTAGTTAATGCATGTGATCAAAGAATACTGTTTGTAGTCTTTCTACTTTATAGAATTTACTGATATTTTGTGTAGGGGGCCTAATAAATGATGAATTTTTGTGAATATTCCATGTGCAATTGAGAAGAAGGTTTATTTTTTTCTTCTCAGGGTGTAAAGGTCCATATATAACTATAAACCAAAACCAAACCAAACGCATTGGCACTGAGTCAATTCAGACTCATAGTAACCCTTTAGGACAGAGTAGAACTGCCACATAGGACTTCCAAGGCTGTAAATCTTGATGGAAGCAGACTGCCACATCATTCTCCTTCAGTGTGGTTCATGGGGTAGAACCACTGATCTTTCAGTTAGCAGCTGAGTGCTTAACCACTGTGCCACCAAGCCTCCTTCTGTAACCATAAGATCTACTGATTAATTAGGTTGTTTAGGTCATCTGTATCCTTTTTTTATTTTTGGTTCACTTAATCTGCCTTTTACTGAGTGTCATGTCAAAATATCCAATATTGGTATGCTTCTGTGTCTTCCTGTATCTCTTGTAGTTTGGATTTTTTTTAAAAGTGGATGCTGTGTTATTTGGTAAATGGATACTGAAATATCCGTATTGTGAATTGAGGCTTTTAGCATTAAAGAGTTTCCTTCTTTGTCACAGTTAATGCTTTTTGATTTTAATTATGCTTTTTCTCATATCAGTATCATTGCCTTGGCTTTTATATTGTTTCCATTTTCCAGGTATACCTTTTCACATACTTTTATTTTTATGCCTTCTAGTCATATTTAGTGATAAAATGAGAAGTTTGGTAGCAAGTCTGTCGTATTATTTTATGTTATTTCTACTTCGTAATAACATGCAATATGTAACATATAGGACTTATCATTTATTTTGTTTCCACTCTTGTTTCCACCTCAGTCTCACATATATATAACTTAATATAGTAAATGTTAATCATCAGTCTTTTTGCTGAAGTTTCTCTCCAGTTATCTCTTGGTTTGATGAAGAGATTTCCTCAAGAAGGTGTCATGGGCACAGAATTCTCATGAGCTCTTGCATGTTTAAAACTATTTTTCTATAGCCTTGATGTTTGAAGAATAGCTTAGCTGGATATAAACTCCTTGGTTCACACTTTCTTTCCTTAAGATTTTTTTAAAATGCTGCCTCGTTTTTGCCTTGCTTAGTATGTTGTTTTTGAGAATTTTGATGCCTGTCTAATCTCTTGTCTTTATGTTATTTGATCCTTTTTCATGGGGACCCTGAGGATTTTCTCCTTAGATTTACTGTGGTATGTTTCAAGTTGATCATTGTAGGTCAGTTTTCTGGGAAAAAAAAAAGCTATGCAGAGGGCTTTTTAAATATGTAGATTGAGGTATGATTTTTGTTATGAATTGAATTATATCCCCCAAAAATATATGTTGTAAATTCTAACATTTGTGCCGGTAGTTATAATCCCATTTGAGAATGGATGGTCTTTGTTATGTTAATGTGGCAGGATTAGCGTAGGGCGTATCTTGAGTCAGTTCAATCTCTTTTGAGACATAAAGTGATTAAACAAGCAAGCTAGCAAGCAGAGATGGGGGAAGACACATGCCAAGCCACATGAAGATTGCCTGCGAGCAGTATCTCATAGGAGACAAGGAACTTCATCCAGAACCAACAGAGAGAGAAAGCCTTCCTCTAGAGGTGGCACCCTAAATTCGGACTTACCATCTCTTAAACTGTGAGAAAATTAATTTCTGTTTGTTCAAGCTACCCATTTGTAGTATTTCTGTCATAGCAGCACTAGATAAATAAGAACTTGGTACTGGGAGTGCGGTGCTGCTCTAACAGATACTTAAAATGTGGGAAAGCAGTTTTGGAATTGGGTAATGGGTAGAGGCTGGAAGAGTTTTAAGGTGCCTAATAATAAAAGCCAAGATTGCCTTGAAGAGACTGTTGGTATAATTATGGACATCAAAGGCAATTCTGGTGAGGGCTCAGAAGGAAGTGAGGAGAGCTATAGAGAAAGTTTCTGTCGTCTTAGAGAATGCATGTGGTGCCAGCAACAGAATCTTGCTACAAATGTGGACATTAAACGTGCTCCTGGTGAGGCTTTAAAAGAAAATGATGAACAATATGATTGGACAGTGGAGGAAGAGAGATGCTTTTATGCACTGGCAAATAACTTGTCTGAGTTATGCTCACATATGTGATGTAAGGTAGAACTTGTAAGTGACGAACTTGGATATCTGGCTGATGAGATTTCTAAGCAGCATTTTAAATGGGTCACATGGTTTCTCCTTGCTGCTTATAGTAAAATGTGAGAGGAAATAGATGGACTTAAAAATGAACTGTGCAAAATGAAAACAGAACTTAAAGATTTGGAAAATCCAGTTGTACAAACTAAGGACAAGTGTCCTAGAATGTTCACCAAGAATCTGGCTACACAATCTTTTGTTAAAGCGGTTAAGCCTGTGACCAGTGGATCCAACCAACTACCACAGCAGAAAACCCATCAGCTTAGACTGAAGAGGACAGAGAAGAACAAAAGGAAAGAATGCTGCCTTCCTCTTGGAATTCTATAGGCAGGAAACAGGCCAAAGGAATTACATCTGTTTTCCTCCAAGAAAAGAAAAGGACCATCCCTGGAGCAATTCAGAGATCAGCAGAACTGTTGGAAGGAGTACAGGAAGCAGGGCCTTCTCAGTTTCAAGGGGTGGGGCCATGGTCTCCTGGATCTCAAAGGATGGGGCCACAGCCTCCTGGGTTTCAAAGAGTCAGATCTTTGCTTACTTGGTTCTGGAGTGTGGGGCTGCCGTTAAGGTATGCCAGGGGGATGGGCCACTGCCCAAAACTGAGGGGGTAGGGCTACCATGATCAAAGGGCAGAAGAATGGGGCCTACTGGGACCAAGGGGTTGGCATAGCCACCCAGATGGACTAAGAGAATGGGGCTGCCTAAAGCCAAGGGAGAAGAGTTGCCATCCCAGAGGGCTTGGAAGGCAGAACTGAAGCCCAAGGCCAAGGAGTCTTAACCCATAATCCAGAGGGCATGACCAACACCCAGAGTTTGGAGAAGAGAGGATTATTTTCAAGCTGTGAGAGCTAATCTAAATTGTTCTGCTGGGTTTTGGACTTGCTTGGTCCTAATATCCCTTCTTTCCCTCCAGTTTCTCCCATTTGTAATGGAAATGTCTACCTTGTGCCTATTCTCCCATTGTACTTTGGAAACATGTAACTTGTAGTCTAGATTTCACAGGTTCACAAATGAAGAGGAATTTTGCCCCAGAATGTTATATACCTATATCTCACCCATTTTTTATTTAGATGATTCAGAAGATGAGGTTTTGGACTTGGTGTTGATCTAAGACTTTTGAGATGATGTGATGAAGTAGATGTGTTTTGCTTGTGGCAAGGACATGAATTTTTGGGTGCCAAAGGTGGAATGTTATGGATTGATTTGTGTCCCCCAAAAATATGTGTCATAAAACCTAACCTCTATGCCTGTGGTTATAATCCTATTTTGGGAATGGATTATCTTTGTTATGTTAATGAGGCAGGATTAAATATAGGGTGTATTTTGAGTCCATCTCTTTTGAGATATAAAGAGATTAAACAAGCAAGCCAGCAAGCAGAGATGGGGGAAGACACATGCCAAGCCACATGAAGATTGCCTAGGAGCAGAAGCTCAGAAGAGACAAAGACCTTCCTCCAGAGCCAACAGAGAGAGAAAGCCTTCCCCTAGAGGCAGCACCCTGAATTCAGACTTCTAGCCTTCTAAGCTCTGGTGGCACAGAGGACCAGAAAGTCAGCAGTTCGAAACCACCAGCAACTCCATGGGAGAAAGATGTGGCAGTCTGCTTCCATAGCGATTTACAGCCTTGGAAAACTAATGGGGTCGCTATAAGTCAGAATCAACTCGATGGCAGTGGGTTGGTTTTTGGTTGGTAAGCTGTGAGAAAATAAATTTCTGTTTGTTAAAGCCACCATTTCCGTTATAGCAGCAGTAGATAACTAAGATACTTTTATTTCCAGAAGTTTTTTTATTCTGATTTTAAATATTAGTTCTGATTTATTGTTTTATCTTTTGCAGGGACTCTAATTACACATGAATTGAATCTCTCCTTTACCTCCCATATTTCAAATGCTTGCTCTCTGACACATTTTCATTTCTTTATTTTCCTTCTCTTGGCTGTTTTCTGCTGTCTTCAATTCCCTTATGTTTTCATGCAAATCTATTCTTCTTTTGGCACCTTGTAATTTAGTCTTCATTTCTGATTTTGCCTTTTTCTCCTATTCTTTTCTTGAATTCAGTCAACTCTTATTTCACATCTTTGTGGTTTTTTTCTACTTCTTTTGTTTTTGAATTCTTTTCATATCCCTAAATGCTTGTTTGATGATACTTAATTTAGAGTGTTGTGTTAGTTTTCTTCTATTTTGCTGTTTGCTTTTTTGAAGAATATTTTCATCAAGTGAATTGTTTGAATTCTCATGCCTATTTTATTTTTATACTACTGTTTTATAGTAGAATCAGTATTTGATATGGCAAAACTGACTTTATGACTTTGCTTGTGTAAAATGTATTTCTATTAGGGTAATTACATTAGTGGCTTCAGAAAAAGTACATGTTCTAACTTGGTTTTCTTGACTGATACAATATAAGCCGCCAGACAAACTGGGAAATATAATCATTCTGAGCCTCCCAGGTCTCAGTTAAAAGGAGACCATAACCAGGTTTTTTTTTTTTTTTTTTTTTTTTTTAATAATCTGTATAAAATAATACAGGAGTCCTGATGGTGCAGTGGTTAAGCACTTGGCTGCTAACTGAAAGTTTGGTGGTTCAAACTTGCACCTCTGCAGTAGAAAGACCTAGAGATCTGCTCCTATAAAGATTACAAAGATTAGAAAACCCTATGGTGTAGTTCTGCTCTGTCACATGGTGTCGCTGTGAGTCAGAATCTACTCGACAGCACTTAACAACAATAACAACATATAAAATAATGAGTGATTGTAGAGTTTCTAGCTTGGGAGCCCAAGAATAGCAACATGTCAGACAAGAAAATTTGTCTTGCCAAACTTTCCCCAGCTGGAACTGTAGAGCTAGATCATTGTCTGGAGGTTAAGGCTATAAATATGAATGTGAAAACCATTAACCTACTGATAATCCAGTCCATAAGAATGAATAAACCCATGGGAGATAAGTGTAAAGAAAAAAGACCAAAAAGAAGACAGTGTTTTCAGGAGGAAATTAATGTTGGAAAGAAGGGAACATTCAAGCAGAAGCAGGAGGAGAAGATTCCAACAAGATATGTACAGCTAGTAACGTTGGATCCTCCAGATAGGTTGAGCAGGATGAAGGGTGAACTTTGAATCCTCCCTCACATAGTGTCACTTCTGGGATCAAGAGGGATTTCCAGATATAGAATCTAGCCCTTGATTTCAGAGATCTTTCTGGTGTTTGAAACTGATCACCAAAAGGCTTACCCAACTGAGATCATGCATTAATCTTGTTGATTGTCCTATTTTTAATATTCTTAACAGTTTGAATTGGGTCTTTCTGACTTTTAGGTCTTATCAGTCAAGGGGATATCTAAGACCCATTGACTAGCCATCACATTAAAATCTCTCTCCATACTTTCTTTTTGGAATTACCGTTATGATGTTAATCCTGTTGACCACTCCCCATTTTGTCTGTATATCAAGTATCCCCAGTACCCCAGTTAGGAAATGCCTTACTTCTGTAGTTGTACATTTGGCACAGGAATATTTATTAAGACTGGGCTTTTTAATGCAAACTGCAGTACTCTAAAATCTTGTAAGTACCAAGCTTTGCTCACAAATTATCACATAGTTTGGTTTACAGTCTACTGTTCCTTTTTGAGACTTAGGCTTTGCTTCTTTCCTCACCCCTGAGCAGGATTAGAGTCTGGGGATAGATGTTTTAGTACTCCTGGGAGTGAGGTGGATTAGGTCATGGTCCTATAACCTGCTACAAGGTCAAAGGTATAATAGAACTTTATATGATGGAAAGGTCATCTATTATACTAGCAGTGGTATTTGCAAGCATTTGGAAGAAATGAGATTATAGTTAAGTAATAGGAGATGTTTAAGATATAAGATTTAAAAAGACATTTGAATAAGCAATTATCCTGTGTAGCTAAGGGTAAAAATGGCTTGGGGGCAGTGTCTGACCTCCTCCAACCCCACAAGAGGGAAGGAAACCCAAGATCAACAGCCTAAGGCTGATTTCTGTGAGGTGGAGGTCAGACAAGCCTTGTCTCCCCACCATCTTTACCAACTGTGACACCAACTGTCCCTCCCATAGCACTCTCTACTTCTCTGCTGGGTTTGATTATTCATTGCGATGGTCACACAGAACTCAGAGACAACACTCACGTTTATGGGGTTTGTTAGGGAAGTAACAGTTACAATTCATACTCAGGAACACTCAAAATACAGTTCTTCCATCAGGATAGCCTCTTCCCAGCCATGCTTGCAAGCACGCCTCTCTTTGGCCCTCAGTCTCTGTCCAAAAGCACTCAGCTTCCTCTCTCCATGGGCTGGGAAGCCCCCTATGCCGTCTCCTGCTGGTCTCTCCTTCCTTGGTGGTGGGCTCCTCTTGCTCTGGAATTGGCTCTCTTATAAGGCAAAACTGACCAATTCCCTTGGTAGGCCACAATTACCCTATCACACAGTCACCTAGGTGGGAGTTACAAGACCGTGGCTAGAAAGGCCACGCACAAAAATAATTAATCCACCGCGTTTAGAATTCAGGTTTCTTTATATGTAAAGTGGAATTTATAATATCTTCTCTCAGAAGCTTAAAGGATTATTTCAAGAATTCCATGAGAAGACATAATTGAAAATGCTGTGTCAATTCATAATTACTATTCCCAACCTTTGCCTCTGTTCTGAACCCACTCCACAACCCTGTGCCCTTCACAGTCAATAAAAGTCCCTTGTTCTTCAGTGCCGTCAAATCGGTTCTGACTCATAGTGACCCTGTATGCAAAAGAATGAAACACTGCCTGATCCTGCGCCATCCTCACAATTGTTGCTGCGTTTGAGCCCATTGTTGCAGCTACTGTGTCAATCCATCTCCTTGAAGGTCTTCCTCTTTTTCACTGACCCTTTACTTTACCAAGCATCGTATCCTTCTCCAGGGACTAGTCCCTCCTGATAACATGTCCACAGTACGTAAGACGAAGTCTCACCATCCTCGCTTCCAAGGAGCACTCTGGCTGTATTTCTTCCAAGACAAACTTGTTCGTTCTTCTGGCAGTCCATGGTATATTAATAATTCGTCACCAAAACCATAATTCACAGACATCAATTCTTTTTTGGTCTTCCTTATTCATAGTCCGGCTTTCGCATGCATATGAGGCAATTGGAAATATCATGGCTTGGGTCAGGTGCACTTTAGTCCTCCAAGTCTTTCCAAGTGTTTGCTTTTTAACACTTTAAACAGATCTTTTGCAGCAGATTTGCCAGTGCAGTATGGCATTTGATTTCCTGACTGCGGTCTCCATGAGCATTGATTGTAGATCCAAGTAAAATGAAATCCTTGACAAATTTAATCTTTTCTCCATTTATCATGATGTTGCTTTTAGGTCTAGTTGTGAGGATTTTTGTTTTCTTTATGTTAAAGTGTTATCCATACTGAAGGCTCTAGTCCTTGAGCTTCATCAGTAAGTGCTTCAAGTCCTCTTCACTTTCAGCAAGCAAGGTTGTGTCATCTGCATATCTCAGGTTGTTAATGAGTCTTCCACCAATCCTGATGTCACATTCTTATTCATATAGTCCAGCTTCTCATATTAGTTGCTCAGCATACAGACTGAATAAGTATGGTGAAAGGACATAACCCTGACACACACCTTTCTTGATTTTAAACCATGCAGTATACCCTTGCTCTGTTTGAACAACCGCCTCTTGGTCTAAGTATAGATTCTGCATGAACATGATTAAGTGTTCTGGAATTCTCATTCTTCGTAGTGTTATCCATAATTTGTTATGATCCACACAGTTGAATGCCTTTGTATAGTCAATAAAACACAGGTACACATCTTTCTGGTGTTCTCTGCTTTCAGCCAGGATCCATTTGATATCAGCAGTGATATCCCTCATTCCATGTCCTCTTCTGAATCGGACTTGAATTTATGGCAGTTATCTGTCGATGTACCGCTACAACCACTTTTGAATGATCATCAGCAAAATTTTACTTGCGTGGGCTATTTATGATATTGTTCAATAATTTCCACATTCGGTTGGATCACGTTTCTTTGGAATGGGCACAAATATGGATCTCTTCCAGTCAGTTGGCCAGGTACCTGTCTTCCAAATTTCTTGGCATAGATAAGTGAACAACACCTCCAGTGCTGTATCCATTTGTTGAAACATTTCAGATGGTATTCTGCCAGTTCCCGGAGCCCTGTTTTTCACCAGTGTCTTCAGTGCAGCTTGGACTTCTTCCTTCATTACCATCAATTCTTGATCATATGCTGCCTCCTGAAGTGGTTGTGTGTCGACCAATTCTTTTTTGTACAATGACTCTGTGTATTCCTTCCATCTTTTGATGCTTCCCACATCATTTATTATTTTCCCTGTAGAACCCTTCAATGTTACAAATCGAGGCTTGAATTTTTTCTTAAGTTCTTTCAGCTTGAGAAATGCCAGGTGTGTTCTTCCCTTTTGGTTTTCTATTGCCAGGTCTTTGCACATGCCATTATAATAATTTACTTTGTCTTCTCGAGCTGCTCTTTGAAATCTTCTGTTCAGCTCTTCTGCTTCATCATTTCCTCCTTTCGCTTAAGCTCTTCTGTGTTCAAGAGCAACTTTCAGAGGCTCTTCTGACATCAACTAACTCTCTTCTCCCTCGTGTATTATCCATTTTCAAATCTCTACTGAATTTCTTCCCAGCCCACAACTCCTTCTTTAATCCTGTGTTTTCCTTTAACTTGGATTTTTATTTTCCCTTTACTTCTTATCCAAGTTTTTCATGTTGCCTTAAGCTTCCATTCACCGGGACCATTTTCAAGCCCTGGTGGCGCAGTGGTTAAGCATTTGGCTGCTGACCAAAAGTTCAACAGTTTGAATCCACTAGCTGCTCCTTGAAAACCTTATGGGGAAGTTCTACTCTGTCCTGTAGGGTCGCTATGAGTCGGAATCAACTCGATGGCAACGAGTATAGTCCCAAAGTACTTACTTCAGAGGTCTGACCCTCCATCTCTTTCACTTGTTAAAATGCATGTATGTCACTGATTGTTTAAACAGAGTTGATTTTATTGAAAATATTTTTATAATTTTGTTTTGAAGTGATTTGGCAATGAGTGACATATTCATGATTGATGGTGATTTCTTGACAATCATCATACTTACTCAGGAATTCTTGTGAAGTAGAAAATCTAAGGTATAAATTGGTATTCAGAGAAATTTCATTCCAAATGAATACAGTTTTATCAATTAATAATTTATACACATTTAATTAAAAATTAACTTTAATTCTTAGCTCTCCAGCATTTTTGTAGACCCTTGAAAGCTTGTAGGCTTATGGCCTTCTGTCTGTTCACTCCTAAACCTGCAAACTGGCTGCAACCCCCACCTCTTTACTAAAATTACTCTGGTAAAAGCCACTAGTGACCTCTATAATACCAAATCCCACCCACTTGTCTGTACTTTGTGTACTGGACCTTTCTGCCTTATTTTACACTATTGATTAATCCTTCCTTCTTGAAACTCCCTATTCCACGTATTCCGTGTTCTTTTCTTTTTGCTTTTCCTCCTTTTTCTCTGACCCTTCCTTTTTGGACTTCATCATTGGATCTGCTCCTCTGTCCTTTAGACTTAATAATCTACCTTTGGCATGTTGTTGTTCGTTGTTGTCGAGTTGATTCTGATTCATGACAACCACGTGTGCAGAGTAGAACTGCTTCATACGGTTTTTTCCAAGGCACTTCTGGGTGGGTTCAGACCGCCAGCCTTTCGACTAATAGTCCAGCGCTTAACTGTTTGTGCCACCTAAGGTCTTTTTATTCTGCATGCTTCTTGGGCATTGTTGTTCACTGAAAATGATCTCTCTTGAGAGCTTTAGACCTGCTTATTCAGCTGTTTGCCAGACATAGGCACCTGAGTGTCCAGACACTTCAAACGAAATATAACCAGAACCAAACTCTCTATTATTTCTATCCTTCCCCTGCTAATCTTGTTTTTTTATCTACGTTATATGTCTCCATTAATGGGAACAGTATTTCTAGTCAAACAGGTTTGAAACCTGGAATTCCTTTTTTTTCCCGTAAAATAACCAAAAAAACCCAAACTCATTGCCATCGAGTCAGCTCCAACCCATAGTGACCCTATAGGACGGAGTAGAACTGCCCCATAGGGTTTCTAAGGCTGTAATCTTTACGGAAGCAGACTGCCACATCTCTTTCCCGTGGAACAGCTGGTGGGTTTGAGCTGCCAGCTTTTCAGTTAGCAGCCAAACATTTTAACCACTGAGCTACCAAGACTCCTTTCTTATAAAATAGGGCAAATATTTTCCCTATATAAATTGGAGTAAAAAACCTTAAACCAAATTGCTTTACAGGCAGTATATATAAGCAACATCATTTTTTTTTCCAGAAATAGAATTTTAATTTTTACATACATTGTAGGTACAAAATTACTGTTTTGCTTCCAAACTAAATGTAACTGGAGGCTATTAATTGTATATTCCAGTATAGGCTTATCCAAGTCTTTCTTATACAAAAGAAAATAAATTGAAAAGAAAAAATCATTTGTAAAAGGTTTTTTGGGGAGATATATGTTTTTTGATATATACATATTTGTAACTCTTTCTCAACATTGTAATAAGTAAAGATAAGACTTTAATAGCACTAATAATGCCTTGTGTAAGTAAGTCTCTCATTTTGCGTGCGGTGATTGGAGAGGTCAGAAAAGATTCCTTTTCGGTAGATTTTTACCCCGTGTGATGTGAGTTAAATTAAATTTATCCTCTAAAGAATTTTCAATCTAATTAGATTGACATTTTAGTGCTAGAAAAATAGATAAGAAATGTGGATGAATGTGAGCTCCTATGCAGCTTCAAATGATCATTTTATCTCATCTTTTAAGATTATTGTTTTTAAGTTCAAGGCATTACCACAGATAATTCACACTGCCTGGAACAGCCTCTCTGGAACAGTTTTATCATCCTGATTGTGTCTTTTTTCTTTTTTAATGTTCTGGCTCGTATCACCTCCTTAGAAGGATTTCCCTAACCGCTCTTCTTAAATAGTTCCTTCTCTCATACACCGAGGAGCCCTAGTGGCCTAGTGGTTAAGTGCTCAGCTGCCAACTGAAACGTTGGCTGTTCAAACCGACTACCTCCTGCACGGGAGAAAGATGTGGCAGTCTACTTCTGTAAAGATTAGAGCCTTGGAAACCCTATGGGGCAGTTCTACTCTGTGCTGCAAGGTCGCTGTGAGTCCAAATTGACTCAACGGCAGTGGGCAGTGGGGATAGATGAATGTTATCACTGTAGATTTTAGTATATTAATTTTATCCTGATATACTCTTAACCAACAGATAAGGAAAAACAAAAAGATGTGAAGCTCAAAAAGATTTATCAGTAAATTGCATGTTACAATTGATTGTAAAATAAATAAATAAAAATGTCTATCTGTAACTTCAGCTACCCATTGCCATCAAGTCGATTCCAACTCAGTGTGACCCTATAGGACTGTCCCACAGGATTTCCAAGGACCCCCTGGTAGATTTGAACTGCCGTCCCTTTGGTTAGCAGCTGATCTCTTAACCAGTGCGCCTCTAAGGCAACATCGTGATAAACAGAGAAAAGATTGAAGTTGTCAAGGATTTCATTTTACTTGGATTCACAAATCAACACCCATGGAACCAGCAGTTAAGAAATCAGACGAAGCATTGCATTGGGCAAATGTGCTGCAAAAGACCTCTTTAAAGTGTTAAAAAGCAACGCTGTCACCTTGAAGACTAAGGTGTGCCTGACCCAAGCCATGGTGTTTTCAGTCGCCTCATGAGATGCATGTGAAAGCTGGGTAATAAATAAGGAAGACCGAAGAAGAATTGATGCCTTTGAATTATGGTGTTGGCATAGAATATTGAGTATACCATGGACTGCCAAAAGAACTAACAAATCTGTCTTGGAAGAGGTACAACCAGAATGTTTCTTAGAAGCAAGGATGGCAAGACTTACGTTTCACATACTTTGGACGTGTTATCAGGAGGGGTCAGTCCCTGGAGAAAGACATCATACTTGGTAAAGTAGAAGGTTAGCCAATAAGAGGAAGACCCTCAATGAGATGGATTGACCCAGTGGCTGCAGCAGTGGGCTCAAGCATAGCAACGATTGTGAAGATGGCGCAAGACTGGGCAGTGTTTTGTTCTGTTATACATGGGGTTGCTATGAGTCAAAACCAAGTTGGTGGCACCTAACAACAACAACTAGTTTAGCTAACAATCATGACACCAATTCAGTGGTTCCAAAATTGTCAAATGGTAAAATTCTACAATCAAGTCCGTACTGACTTAAATACAAAGAACAGCAAGTATTCTTGGAAAATACCATTTTTTTCATTCCAATAGGACTTTCTATTTCAAATTCCATTTTATTAATGACTGCTTCAAACATAAATTGAAAAACCATATTTAAATACGGTTGCCTGCAAGCTTTTATAGTCAAAGTGACCAAGAGGTGTCACAATTTTTCATAACATTTAAATCATGAGCTGGCACAATCGTCACACTCTTCAGAGTTGGGTATATATGGATCATAACTGAGTGACCTTCAACCAATTGTAATATTTTTTCTTAAATTTTTATATATTATGTACATATTTATTAAAAAGTTATTTGTTAGGGAGGTCTCATGGTGTACTGAAAGAGATATAGTTTAGAGTCCTGGGGTTGCCATTACTAGCTGTTGTTATATTTAATCTCTTACAAAAAGTCACGTTAACCTCCCTTAGCTTTTGTTTCCTCAGTCATAAAATGTATTGTTTTATGGCTGGCTTATAGTAGGCACTCAGTGAATTTTAGTTTTCTTCCATTTTTCACCCCCTTATATTTTCCTCAAACTTCATATTTAGTATCAGATTAAACCATACAATTAAACTCATATTTCTAATCAAAATTGCTAAAAACCAGCAAAATCACAGAAAGACACTCTAGTCGTGATGTCTACAATTCATATTTAAATGGTTCAGCAAAAACAGTCTTGTATATGTTAATGTGTAGAAAGAGATAAAGCAAATGTGGCAAAATTTTCACAATTGGTGAATCTAGATGAAGGGTATATGAGTATTCCGTATATTATTCTTAGAATTTTTCTGTGGGTTGGAAATTTTCAAAATAAAAAAGTAAATGTGTGTACTTGTAAAAATAAGACACTGAAAATGTTTATTACTAATACCTTCTTCTAAATGCGATATTTAATGGTATTAGTTTAATTGTAAAATAAGATAAACAGCTTTATGTAGATTCTATAAGTGGGAAAATGATCTTTAGTTGGATTGAAGTAAACTTAGAATCTTAACAAAGCAGCAGATACAGAAATACCTTTTATCTTTGTCACATTTACTCTCATGGGATTTGTCTTTATATAGTAAGTGTCTTAACTTTGGTGTGGTTGATGGGCTTTTTTGATCCTTATGTTTATTAACACAGAGATTTCCACGGGCAGATACTTCTCTTTCTTCCCCTTCCCCGTAAAAAAGGTCAGCCAAAGTAAACAGATAGTAGAACTGAATATGTACTCTGTCTCATAAACCTTTCATTTCAACTTTACCTAGTCCCCCTTACCCACAAAAAAAAGGTCAGTCAAAGTAAATAGATGAGAAATGTGGGTGAACGTGAGCGCCTGTGTAGCTTCAAATGATCATTTTACCTCATCTTTTAAGATCTTTGATTTTAAGTCCTCTCACCTGTTTATCAAACCATAAGAAATTATGTGGCGCCAGTTGTTACAATCTGTAGGAGCTGTGTGTGAATTCTTAAAATGATCAAAGATTTGTTTAATGTTCTATGCCTTTTAGATTATCTTAGATATAAATGTCTTTGTGACCCTATCACGTTTTTTGATTTGTAGCAAAGGTTCACCAAACTTTACCACTGATATTAGGAAAATGTGTTAATGTAGTAGTCTTTGGTTTCTTTTGTAAAAATGAGAATATTTGCATTCACTTATTTGCTTAATTCTTATAAGGATACTGTAGTACTGAATATATTTTGTGTTTGAATAAACCACATTGCCTGATTATAGTGTAAACCAGTTGCCTTTGAGTAGATTCTGACTCTGGTGACACCTTAAACTGTGCTCCATACAGTTTTAATGGCTGGTTTTTCAGAAGCAGATCATCAGGCCTTTCTTCTGAGGTGTCTCTGAGTGAACTTGAAACTCTAACCTTTCAGTTAGTAGCCAAGTATGATAACTAGTGAAGGACTAGCCTGTTTCACTGTTTTGTCCCTATTGCCTTGGATGTGGATATGCTAAATAGATGTTTATAAATATGTGTGAGTTTAAATTTTATGGTACCTGTTAGTCACTTTGACTGTAAAAGCCTGCAAACAATTGTATTTAAATATAGTTTTTTGCTTTATGCTTGAAACAATCATTAATAAAACTGAATTGAAGTGAAAAGTGTTGGGATGAGAAAAATGTCATTTTCCAAGGAGAACACTTGCTGTTCTATTGTGTTTAAGTTTGTACAGACTAGATTGTAGAATTTTACCGTTTGACAATTTTGGAACCATTGTATCGGTGTCCTGATTGTTAGCTAAAGTTATAGATAGATATTTTTATTTTATTTTTTATAATTGTAATATGCAATTTACTGGTAAATCTCTTTGAGCTTCACATGTCTTTTTATTTTTCCTTATCTGTTGGTTAAGATATTCATATATGTAAACAATAACTTCCAAGTTTGTTGGTTTGTCGTAGATATGTTCCCAGTTTTTTTCTGTCCCAAAAGAGTTTTTCTATTCGACTTGTTTAAATTATAAAAATCTGTGTTAATTATTGTCATCCTGCAAAGATCTTTTCATGGAGATGAATTTTGTAAGCTTAATTTTGTAAGTTAAATGCCAAGTGAAAAATGAAAATAATTTTCTATACAGTAAAACAGCATACATTAATTAGAAACTTGTAAGATTTTTTTTATTTTAAATGCCTTGATTTATAACTGCAGAACATTTTTGAAATTACCTAATTCCAACATTTTCCTTTAATAATCAAATCAAATTTGAATCTAATTCATAACCGAATGCAAGCACATGAAGAAGTAGACAGATCTAAAAGAATGAGGAGTGTTAAGCCTTAGCTTGATGCAGTATAAGTCAGTGCTTTGAACTTTGAATTGTGCTAATTAGACCTAACAGAAAAGTCATGGATTTTGTCAGTTAATTTGCATTATAATTTTTTAAAAATTCTGTTGTGCAGTTTCAGTAGGGCCACTGAGTGGATTTTGTTGTATATGTTTGTGCATTTTTTTATGTAGATATTGCTTTACCTTATCTTCCATAATAGGAAGTCAAAAGAAAATATCTAAAAGTGAAAAAAAAGTTAATGAATTCTTTGAGCATATTATTGAGAAATATAAAGTAAAATATCAGAAGAAACGACTAAAAGAATTTAAAGTGATTGCTGCTGAGGTACAGGATTGAGAGTTTGTGGTAGGAGGCTGTTTTTTTTTTTAGAATTAGTTGACTCTAATCTGTGCAATTATCATTTTTAAGAAGAAGTTAGTCGAGCGGAACATCTTGCCCACCACTCAGTCTTTCCCCTCAGTTATTTGGACACATAGTAAGCCTATTTATTGAGATCATCTGGGTATGTCCAGTCAGCTGGAGGTAGCTTACCCTAAGAGTCCAGGGATTGATAAATAATCCGCCCTTGAGGTCTGTCCGGCGACCTCAATCTAAAATATAGCAACACTAAATATTCTAAAACTGAATTCTTGGAGATTTGACTTGATGGAATGAACCACGAAGAGAATTTTAATCTATTTTCATCTCTAAAAAAAATCAGCAGAGTCCCTTATCTTTCTCTGCTGTATCATTTAGGGTGTGTGTGTGTGTGTGTGTGTGTGTGTGTGTGTGTGTGTGTGTGTGTGTGTGTGTGTGTGTGTGTGTGTGTGTGTGTGTGTGTGTGTGTGTGTGTGTGTGTGTGTGTGTGTGTGTGTGTGTGTGTGTGTGTGTGTGTAACAGAAACCATCTTGAGCTAGCTTAAATGGAAAAGAGGGGATGTTTCTCAGGATATGGGGTCCCTCAGAGCCCAAGGACAGGAATGCAGCAGGAAGGTATTGGAACTGCTCTACTCCAAAGGCTTGCTTCATCATTCCTCCTTTTTCTGCAGACTGATTTTTTTTTCCCCCCAAGCTTTCATGTCCAGTCACCAGAAAATAGGATCAGTCATTCTGCTGTGTCTCTTGTTTTTCTCTCTCCATGTTAGTCTGTGTCTGTCTCCTCTCCCTCTCCCTCTCATCTCCATCACTGTATTCATCCTCTGCTGAACAGAGAATTGTTAAATAAAGGATATCATTGTAAACAGTGCAGACATTCCATAATCTGAGAACCCAGTGGGTTTATTCACAAATGCTTAGCTGCTTGTTGATGTTATTAATTGGTGTCAAGTCAATTGCAACTTATGCAACCCCATGTGTGCAGAGTAGAAAGTGCTCCATAGGGTCAAGATTGTGACCTTTCAAAAGCAGATCACCAGGCAGGTAGGTCTTCAAAGGCACCCCTAGGTGAATTTGAACTGCAACCTTTTGGCTAATAGTCCAGTACTTAACCATTTGTGCAACCCAGAGACTCCTGCTTAGCTGCAGAGATGAGGAAATTAAGTGTTTCATGGTGATGTATCTAATAAATGACCGAAGCACAGGCAATGATTTCCGACAGTTAAGTGTGGACCAGAGTTCTGCTCACATTATCCATCTATATTCTTGTGAAATGCTATTTCGTTCTAGCTAACCACATATTGGTCCAGTTACAGTCAAACGTATACAGACTATTCTTAACCCTGAGGTATTAATACTATTTCATTAGTAGATAGAGTTCTTCCAATTTTGTTTATTTTTTAGTTTGAACTTTATTGCAAAATTATTTCCTGGTTCTTCAGTTTGTACTAGTAAGCAATAAACCAACCCTGTCGGCCTTTTTTTGGGTTTTGTTTTTTCTTTCCTCTTGTTGAGATGTGGCATTCTTCAGAAAGTCATCCTGCATCCATGTGGGTCACAGCCATAAATACCCTCAGAGCAAGCCTTCTATCAGCCTAATGATTTTCTTCAATTTCTTGAAGTACTCTAGACTGGTATGGTGCCTGGTCTTAATGTTTATCATGATGAAGTGGAATCAGCCCCTCTAAAATACTAATCTGATTAAAGTTTTAATTGAAATATTATAATTCATTAATTCATTCTGATAGAGAATCATAGGTCTAAATTTTTATCATATTTAACCTTGAAAGTTTGTAAATATGGTATGGTTTCTGGATATTTGTGACTGAGTCATCTCTGGAAATTATTCAGTACGTTCACTGGGTGGCACAAAACGCTGGGTGGCTGCTAACCGAAAGCTTGGTGGTTCGAACCCACTCAGCAGCTCTGCAGGGGAAAGATCTGTTGATCTGCTTCCATAAAGATTACAGCCAAGAAAACCTTATGGGGCAGTTCTGTTCTGTCACATGGAGTTGCTGTGAGTCGAAAACGACTCAACAGCCTCCAGCAACAGTTAGCAAGCATCTAATATTTTTCTGTTTTAAAGTTTATTTTTATTACTAGTCCCGAAAAACAGATTTAACCCCTCAATCCGACCATACAAACAAATGCAAGCTTGGAGTTGACACTCAATAAATATGTTTGAGTGAATGAATGGAAGTTTAGATATTTATAAAATTGTTTTGCTGGCCTATAATTTCTATTTTTTAATCTCCTCCAAGAGAGATACAGACAATAAAATAATAAGCCCATGATTCCATGTGTTCTACTCAAGAGGATTCACTGCAAAACATGGGAGCCTGTGGGCTTACAAATAAGAGCTGATCAATCAAGTGATACATACATTGGAAGAGACAGTAAGGTAGCTGAGAGGATGCAGCAAGTGCTTATAAAAAATATATTAGAGGGAGAGGAAAATTTCTAAATTCCTTGCCATGGGGGTTCAGATCTATTCTGGCTTATAATTTCCTTAGGGAATTGATTTTGAATGTAAATTGGCAGATTAATAGACCCCTGGCATGAGCTTTGGCTTATAGAGTTTTCTGTATAAGTTGAGAAGTTTGAGGGAAGCCTGATTTGGTCCAGGCCCATTTCAGCTTCAGGGTGTCAATCAGAGCTACCACAAGAATCCCAGATCTTGCCCACCCATACTCCAGATTGCTAGTGATGTCAATAGAGTCTGCTTTGGGGCTGCCATTTATTAGCTGTATCACCATGGATTGCTTACTTTCTTTGAACTTCTCCTCATCTCTGAAATACGAATTGTAGCCATTGTATCTACCTTGATACGGTTAAGAAATCAAATGATGTATGGCATTGGGAAAATCTGCTGCAAAAGACCTCTTTAAAGTGTTAAAAACGAAAAATGTCATTTTGATGACTAAGGTGTGCATGACTCAAGCCATGGTCTTTTCAAATGCATATGAAGCTGGACACTGAAAAAGGAAGAGTGAAGAAGAATTGATGCATTTGAATTGTGGTATTGGTGAAGAAGACTGAATATACCACAGACTGTCAGATGAACAAATAAGTCTTAGAAGAAGTACAACCAGGATGCTCCTTAGAAGTGAGGTTGGAGAGACTTTGTCTTGCATTCTTTGAACACATTATCAGAAAAGACCAATCACTAGAAAAGGACACCCTGTTTGGTAAAGCAGAGGGTCTTTGAAAACAAGGGAAACCCTCCATCAGATGGATTGATGCAGTAGGTACAACAGTGGGCTCAGACATACCAACAATTGTAAGGATGGTGCATGACCAGGCAATGTTTCATTGGGTTATACATAAGGTCGCCATGAGAGCCAACTTGACGGCAACTAACAACAACAGATCTACCTTGAAGAGTTTTTGTGATGACCAAAAGCAGTGTACGATAATGTGAAAGCACTATGCTGCGAAGTGTTACAAGTCTTTCTTGCTGAGGACAAATTGTATAAAATGGAAAACTCAGTTTCGGATCATGTTTATTCGTTATTATTGGGAAGCTGGAGCTAACACTGACACTGTTGTTTTACGTTTAAGCAATAATATAGACAATAGCAGCCTTTTATATCTAGTGTGCTGAGTTAATCAAATTATGTAAAATAACAGTGTTACTTTTCCTGTGAATATCTTTGCCTACCCTTTGACTCTAATATATTTGACCCTCTCTTGCCAAAGTTTCACCATCACTAGTGGTTAAAGCCACAGTGTATTAGTAAATTCGTATCAGTGACAATTATCTAGATCAGTGGATCTCAGAATGTGGTACTGGACCATCAGCATCACCTGAGAACTTGTTTTTAAGTGCAGATTCTTGAGCCCCATCCCAGACATCCTGAATCCATTTTTAACGAGCCCTCCAGATGATTCAGATACAGACTTAAATTTGAGAACCACTAGTCTAGATCAAAGGAGTCCTGGTGGTGCAGCGGTTAAAGTGATCGGCTGCTAACCGAAAGATCGACAGTTCGAAACCACCAGTGACTCCACAGGAGAAAGATGTGGCAGTCTGCTTCCTTTACAGCCTTGGAAACCCTGTGGGGTCGCTATGAGTTGGAATCAACTTGACAGCAATGGGATTTGTTGGTCTAGATCAGTGATTCTCGGTTAATGGAGAATTTCCCTCCACGCCCCGCCCCCACCCCAAGTCAGAGGCTCTCAACCTTGATGGCATATTATAATCACCTGGAGAACCTTTGAACTTCCTAATGTCCATGCCATACCCCAGGCCAATTAAATCAGAATCTCTAGGGGTGGAACTCACACCTGACTATTTTTTTTAAGCTGCTGAGTTGATTCCAGCATAGTAAGGTTGAGGACAAGGTTGACTTTTTCCCTCCCCTCTCCTACTTTCTGCCTGAAATCACTATTGTTTTTAGTAGTAATTTACCAAATCTGCATTTATGGAGATAAGGTTGAAAAGCTCTGCTTTAGATGGTGGTTCCCTAACCTAATTGGGTAGGTATCAACATTCCTTGAGGAGAGATTTCTGAATACTACTCAGATCTACTCAATCAGAATTTTCAGTTGCAACGCCAAGGGATGTATATTTTCAGAACGTCTCATATAATGAGTCCTTGGTCTGTCATTTGGGAAGCAGTTCTATAGGTGATGAAAAATTTCCTTATTCGTGAGGTTGGCTTTTGTTTTTTATTTATCTTGTCCTCAGGATTGTCAGTTTACTCATTCGTTCGTTCATTCATTCATTCATCCATGAACCATTCCTTGGGTGCCTTTGTGTCAGACACCTTTATACATGAAAGACATACAAAGAAAAATATAGGGTATTATCCCTGAATTCAAGGAACTTAGTGCCTTTAAGCAGAAGATCTTTAAATGAATACATGCATGGAAGAAGTGTTGTACCAAAACCAAACCATAAGTCGAGAACACGATAGGAAAAGGAAGAACTTTAAAAAATATGTTCAACCTTCTACTGAATTCATTGGAAACTCTGGTGGCATAGTGGTTAAGTGCTATGGCTGCTAACCAAAAGATTGGCAGTTCAGATCCACCAGACGCTCCTTGGAGACTCTATGGGGCAGTTCTTCTCTGTCCTATAGGGTCACTTTAGGGTCGCTATGAGTCGAAATTGACTGTACGGCAACGAGTTCGGTTTTTGGTTTTGGCTGAATTCGTCTGTTGGCTAAATTTCAAAAGTGCTAGTATAAAGTTTCAACTTACATTTTAGTTAAGCAAAAAAAAATAATTTCAGCTTAATATTCGAAAGAGTTTTGATGTTTTATTTAATACAGGACTATATACTTGCTTTGTTAAAAAATTGTGGAGTCAGAGGCAAAAAATAACTCAACCAAGACATTGTATTATGGTTATTTTTTTCTCTCTTCATCTCCAATTTAAATGAAGAATGTTCCTACAGTTATGTAATATTTCCAATCATTGGAGTCGTGTCCAGTATATTTACTTCTTATGAGAGAGCTTAAATAGTTAGTGATTTCATCAGCAAAGAGACAAAAAGGCACCAAGTAGTATATATGCTGGACCAAAACTAACATTTCACTTAAAAGTAATGTGCCTATTTGATTATTTAGTGATATATGTAGACTGACTTCTCCCTGTTATAAAGGAGCCCAATTTACTTATGTGATAGGTTTATGAAGGCCGCTGTATATATATAACTTACATAGCCCTTTGGTCCAGAAGAAGGCTGAAGGAGATGCTCTCTTGCCTGCTCCCTTAATTGCAAACGTGCAAAAAGCCTAGAAAAATTCCCCCTTACCTCCCGTCATCTCCTCCTGACAGCTTACCCCTCCCTGGTACAACCTGGATGAAGAGACAGAAAAATTTTAGAAGTGTTCACATCAAACTGTTAACAATGGTTGGTGGAGAGTGGGAATGAGGAAAAAAATACATACATATTTTTGTAATTAAAAAAGCCACTACTGATGAAAAATAAATTATGGCTTATAGATATATTGCTTAGCTTTTGGTTCTTTTAAATTATTTAGCTTGTGTAATTTACTTTGATATCTTTTGATAAGATATTTTAGTTTACTGAAAATTATTATTATTATTATTATTATTTTTTTTTGTTTTAATGAAGAGAGGTTTATTTCCTCATAGTCAAAGTAGGCTAAAAGTCCAAATTCAGGGCATCAGCTCCAGGGGAAGGCTTTTTCTCTCTGTCGGCCTTCTTCTCTTCGGTGTTCCCCCAGACTAGGAGCTTCTCTGTGCAGGGACCCCGGTCCAAAGGACGTGCTCTTCTCCTGGCACTGCTTTCTTGATGGTATGAGGTCCCCCTGTCTCACTGCTCACTTCTGTCTTTTATATCTCAAGAGATTGCCTCAGGACACAATCCAGTCTTGTAGATCAGGTCCTGCCTTACTAACACAACTGCCACCCATCCTCCCTCATTAACATCATAGAGGCAGGTTTACAACCTACAGGAAAATCACACAGTACCAGGAATCATGGCCTAGCGAGAAATTGATACACACATTTTTGGGGGGACATAATTCAAACCATGACATTCCACCCTTTGGCCCCCCCAAAAATTACATCCTTGCAATGTGGAAAACATATTCACCCCATCATATCATAGCAAAAGTCTTAACTCCAAGTCTAAAATCCAAAAATTCCTCTTCATCTGTGAAATCTAGAATACAACTTACCTGCTTCCAAAGGTACAGTGACAGAACAGGCACAAGCTAGACATTTTCATTATAAATGGGAGAAGCTAGAGGAAAAGAAGTGATAACAGGCACCAAGCAAGTCAGCAGAACACATTACATTAGCTCTCAAGACTTCGAAAATAATCCTGTGTTCTCTGAGACAATTTACACAATGGCCCTGCTTTCCAGACTCTAGGTATTGGTCACAGTCTCTGGATTCTGAGTGGAGGCCCCTTGGTCCTGGGCTTCAGCTCCGCCTTCCAGGCCCCCTGGGACAGCAACTCTGCTCCCTTGGCTTTAGGCGCACCATTCTCCTACTCCATCTGAGTGGTGACTCCACCTTTAGAAGCACCAGAGGTCACTGCTCCACCCTTTGAAACCCTGAGGTCATGGCCGTACCTTTTGAGACTGAGGCAGATAGGCTTCTTATGTCCCTAGTCTCTTCAGCTTCTGCTTCCTGTGGCCTCTCGGCCCTCGGGCCTCATGCCCCCATCTGCCCTGCTGGGGCAAGTGTTCCAAAGCTCTGTAGCTCCACCAGTATAAGTGCCCAGAGGCACCCCACTCCTCCAGAAAGCCTCCTGCATACAGGCACTCAGCTCCCTTGCTCCATAGGTCGGCAAGCCTAGCCCCACCGGTAAGTGCCCAGAGATAACCCACTCCGCCAGGAAGCCTCCTGCACACAGGCACTCAGCTCTCTCGCTCCGTGGGTCGGCTTCAGTGCTGTCTCGCACTGGTCTCCTGATTCTGCTGCTGTTGGTTCTCTGCTGCTGCCGCTTCTCTGCTGCTGTAGGTTCTCTGCTGCTGCTGGTCCTCTGTCACTGCCGCACGTCTATCCATTCACAGTTTTAAAACCGCTTCCACATTGTAGGTATCTGTTAGAGCAGCACCCCACTCTCTTGGTACCAAATTCTGTCTTAGTTATCTAGTGCTGCTAGAACAGAAATACCACAAGTGGTTGGTTTTAATGAAGAGAAGTTTATTTCCTCATAGTCAAAGTAGGCTAAAAATCCAAATTCAGGGCATCAGCTCCAGGGGAAGCCTTTTTCTCTCTCTTGGCCTTCTTCTCTTCAGTGTTCCCCCTGACTAGGAGCTTCTCGGTGCAGGGACCCCAGTCCAAAGGACGCACTCTGCTCCCAGCACTGCTTTCTTGGTGGTGTGAGGTCATCCCTGAAAATTATTTTTAAATTATAAAAATACTGATTTTTCTGGCACTTGATCTCCTTGAGGTTTAAGAAAATTGAAGCTTAGGCTCTCTCTCTTTAGTAAATCTTCTCAAGGCAAAAGCTGTTTCAGTGTTCTTCCACTGCTCTGGGTTCCAGCTGTCAACTTAGTTTTCATCTGAGTGTTTCTTGCTTTTTTACTAGCTCACTGATACATATTTTATAAAGTTTTTGTGGTTATTGTTGTTTGTTTTTATGTTTTATGTAGGATTTTTCAGTGTTTTTGGTAAGAATGTTGGTCTAGGTATCTAGTTGGCCATACTGCTGGAAATAGAACTCTCGTAATTTTTGTACCATAATAGAAACTCTGTATATTATATAATTTCTGTCAGAGCTGTGAAATGTTACAATGGCCAATAGTGTTTTTATGCCACTCACTAGACTAACCCTCCCCCCACCACTATATAGTATCCTTAGAATTTAATGCATTTTAGTTTGATGATTTTTTTTGCAAAATGCAGATAAATACTTGATCATTTTTCCCAGGTTAAAATTATTATACCAGTGATTCAGTAGTGTAGAACTGTGTGGGTTTTTGATTGCCCATTTAGCTGTGTATTAGAACAAATCCAGATTTACTTTTTTTGAATCCTGCATGTGTGACTTCTGTTATCACACTTTCAAGCTGAAGTTGGATGACTTTCACCCACGTGTCCTTGTTAGGCATCCTAATTTTCATGAGGCCTGCCTGTTGGTCCTCAGTGCAGCTTTGCCCTTAACTAGCCCAAAACAACAATAAAAACAAAATCAAAACTGTGTTCTAGGAACTTTTCAGGGGAGTATGAACAAATACTCATTGTTTATTATTCTTAAAGAAAGCCCTGGTGGCGCAGTGGTTAAAAGGGCTCAGCTGCTAACTGAAAGGTCAGCGGTTTGAACCTACTAGCTGCTGCGAGGGAGAAAGATAAACAGCAGTCTGCTTGCATAAAGATTACAGCCTTGGAAACCCTATGGGCAGTTCTACTCTGTCCTATAGGGTTGCAATGAGTCAAAATCAACTTGACGTCAATAGGTTTGGTTTGGTTTATTCTTAAAACATTCTACTAAAAGAAACCAACGTTTGTGGTTTGCTTACAGAATAGTTAGCCCATTTATTCTACTGAAATGAAATCTAAATCCTGATTTAAGTCAGAGAATTGAATACCCAGATTATATCAAATTGATCTTCCAGTAGAATGATTCTACTAAATTTCCCTCTGGGGTGATACCATTGACTTATAAGCAGCAGCCCTCAAAACAGCATCTCTGTCTTTACTTAAAAGATGTTGAGGGTATTCTTCATTACTTAAGCATAGGGTTTCTTCTCTGTGAACTCCTAAGGGAGAATTTCCTTCTAAGCTTTTCAAGAACAATTTGGCTATAGACACTATAGAGTTCCAGGCCTAATTGTATCTCCCTCTTGCCTATGGCTACTAGAAAGCCTGCTATCTTGAGATTTTCCCGTCAGTCACATACAATTATGTGCAATGTATTTTTGTTTCCCAGTGTCATTACAGGTTCCAACTTACTTTCCTATCCTTAATTTTTCTGTAACTCACTTGTTTTTTTTTTTGCTATATTAAACATACATTTTTAAACCATTTTGAAGATTTTTTTGGAACATTATGAGTATGTACAATATCATTTGATTATTGTTTCAAATAATGCAAATCCATGAATAACCATGTTTTTCTAAACTAAATTATACAATTACATGTTTATAAACGACTCAGGAAGCATCAAAAGAAGATGGAAGGAATACCAGCGTAACTATACCAAAAAGAATTGGTCAGTGTTCAGTCATTTCAGGAGATACCATATGAGCAGGAACCAATGGTACTGAAGGAAGAGGCTCAAGCTGTACTGAAGGCATTGGCGAAAAACAAGGCTCCAGGAATTGATGGAATACCTATTGAGATTTTCAGCAAACAGATGCAGCGCTGAAAGTACTCACTCGTCTATGCCAAGAAATTAGGAAGACAGATACCTGGCCAACCGACTGGAAGAGATCTCTATTTATGCCTATTCCCAAGAAAGGTGATCCCACTGAATGCGGAAAGTATCGAACAGTGTCATTAATATCACACACAAGTAAAATTTTGCTGAAGATCGTTCAAAAGTGGCTGCAGTAGTATATCGATAGGGAACTGCCAGAAATTAAAGCCAGATTCAGAAGAGGATGTGGAGCCAGGGATATCATTGCTGATGTCAGATGGATCCTGGCTGAAAGCAGAGAATACCAGGAAGACGTTTACCTGTGTTTTGTTGACTATGCTAAGGCATTCGACTGTGTGGATTATAACAAATTATGGATTATAACAAATTATGGATAACATTGGAAAGAATGGGAATTCCAGAATGCTTAATTGTGCTCATGAGGAACCTGTACATAGATCAAGAGGCGGTCTTTGGAACAGAACAAGGGGATACAGCGTGGTTTAAAGTCAGGAAAGGTGTGCGTCAGGGTTGTATCCTTTCACCATACTATTCAGTCTGTATGCTGAGCAAATAATCTGAGAAACTGGACTGTATGAAGAAGAATGGGACATCAGGATTGGAGGAAGACTCATTAACAGCATATGCAGATGACACAACCTTGCTTGCTGGAAGTGAAGAGGACTTCAAGCACTTACTGATGAAGATCAAAGACCACAGCCTTCAGTACACGTTACACATTAACATAAAGAAAACAAAAATCTTCACAACTAGACCAGTAAGCAGTGTCATAGTAAATGGGGAAAAGATTGAAGTTGTCAAGGATTTCATTTTACTTGGATCCTCAATCAACACCCATGGAAGCAATAGTCAAGAAATCAAACGACACATTTAATTGGGCAGATCTGCTGCAAAAGACCTCTTTAAAGTGTTGAAAAGTAAAGATGTCACCTTGAAGACTGCAGTGTGCCTGACCCAAGCCATGGTGTTTTCAGTCGCTTCCTATGCACATAAAAACTGGACGATGAATAAAGA
The DNA here is from genome assembly GCA_030035585.1 of Dugong dugon. NCBI lineage: Eukaryota > Metazoa > Chordata > Mammalia > Sirenia > Dugongidae > Dugong > Dugong dugon. The sequence goes on from CM057464.1 coordinate 159,633,130, forward strand.
AGACCGAAGAAGAATTGACCGCTTTGAATTGTGGTGTTGGTGACGAATATTGAATATACCATGGGCCGCCAAAAGAATGAACAAATCTGTCTTGGAAGAAGTACAACCAGAATGCTTCTTAGAAGCAAGGATGGCAAGACTATGTCTCACATACTTTGGGCATGTTGTCAGGAGGGACCAGTCCCTGGTGAAGGACATCATGCTTGGTAAAGTAGAGAGTCAGCAAAAAAGAGGAATGCCCTCTGTGAGATGGATTGACCCAGTAGCTTCAACAGTGGGCTTAAGCATAACCAGGATTGTGAGGATGGTGCAGGAATGGGGACTGTTTCATTCTGTTGTACATAGGGTCGCTATGAGTTGGAACCGACTCGACGGCACCTAACAACAACATGTATATTTTTGCTTATATAAACGTTATCAAGATCTAGAAAATTAGATTTTGGTATAATTCACTGTCTCTAGACCTGAAGGTGTATGGTGAAGATGTGGAAGTCTGCCCCCATAAAGGTTACATCCTTGAAAACCCCATGGGGGAGTTCTACTCTGTCACACGGGGTCACTATGAGTCGGAATCGTCTAGACGGTACCAAACAAAAAGACCTGAAGGAACAAATGTGCAAAGATAGTGGAGATCGTTATTATTATGAGTTCTGAGAAAGACTACACCCTGTTCCCTCATTTGTTTGAACAGGTAAATTTTCAAAAGTAAAGTCATTTTCCCTAAATAGTCTGTAGATTTCAGTAATCTGATAAATGAATTATTTATTCATTGTCCCTCGGGTTCACGTACAATGGATTATCCATAGCAACTATCCTTTTCAAAACTTAATAGGGCCCACTCTGCATTTATTAGGGGAATAATACCACCAGGTTAAACAAACCGTGAGTATTGGTTCTGTGTATTTACTGTCTTTCAAAGGGATCTGCTAAACCTTCAGTCTGTTCCGTGTGTAGAGTCAGATGAAAAAGATGAGCATATAAAGCTTTAGAAATTAAGTACTGTTTTGTGTATTGAAACTAGGGCCAAATTCTTTTTTATACAGTAGAAACCAGAGATATATTTTGGTAAATATTATCACTCTTAGTCTATACAGTGTAAACAGGATACTTAATATTGGCCCAAGAAAACACATTTCTGTTTTTTTTGACTCTAGAAATTACATTGATGTAGAATCTTTAAGAAAGACTGTGCCTCAAAAAAAAGATACTTTCAGAATTAGAGATTTTCATGAGAGTACAGATTCCTTTCAAAGAATTTGAATTCCTGTTGAAATGTAAATTAAACCTAAGATCTTTTCCTGTCAGACGTTGAGAAATGAAGTAATATTTAAAATCACAAAATGTTAGCGTTCATCTAATCCAATATCCTTATTTTGCATCTGTGAGCGCTTTTAGAAATTGCTGCAAAAGCATAGTCTCTCTCATCTCAAATGTCCTTGTGCAATATTAAAAAGCATTTTCACTAAAACTTGTTTAACTTCCATCCCGCAAGGCATACTAATGGGACTACAGTTACCTCTTAAGGGTAGATTGAGATTGGTTAATAATTCCTTTTTGTTTTGTTTCGTTTTTTGATATAGTAGGATATAGTATATTTTCTTCTTTATACAACTTTTTTATGTTAATTAGTAGTGGGCAGTATGTTTATGAATTGGTTGAGCCTATTTCAATCTTTACTATGTCAAATAACTCTTTTCTCATTATAAGTTTTTTTTTGTGTTTTAGCAACTTATTTTTGTTTATATTCACAGATTCTGGAACTTTTCAAAGTCTGATCCTCTTCTTGAAACAGTGGAACATCATACAGAGTTTACTTGTGGTTTAGATTTAAGTCTTCATAGCCCAACTCAGGTAATGGACATGATCTCCTGATGTTTTATTTACCCATACAGTTCACAAATAGCTCTATGTGATGATGTGTGCTATTGTTTTGCGGACAAAAGTGTTGTCTTTAGGGTATAGTTAAGTACACTTGCTTAATTAACCTGATCTCTGTTGAAAACTTGAGCATCTGAAATACTAGCGAAGAAGTATCCAGAAATTTGGCATATATCTCTCCTCTTGAAAGTTTGACTTTACCTAGAGAAAAAGGAAGCCTCCTAAAAGGTATTAACATGTTGAAGGCTTTGAGTAGGGCTCTTTCAATGGAAGGTGACAGTAGAAAGATGGAATGGGGAAGATACGCTCAGAGGTTGGTTAGAGTCAGGAGTATGTGGTCTGAGACTAGTGCTCCCGCTAAGCAGTTGAGACCCTCTCAGGACTGTCAAAAGGGACGCTTCAAATGAAGAACAAAGTGGAGAATGTCTCGTTTTAATTAATAACCTTCATGTTGGGCATTATGCTGAGTGAAATTAGTCAGTAGCAAAAGGACAAATATTGTATGAAACCACTATTACAAGAACTCAAGAAAAGGTTTAAACACAGAAGGAACATTCTTTGATGGTTACAAGGGTAGGGGGGAGGGAGAGGGGAATTCACTAACCAGACAGACAAGAATCATCTTAGGTGAAGGGAAGGACAACACACAATACAGGAGAAGTCAGCACAACTGGACTAAACCAAAAGCTAAGAAGTTTCCTGAACACAACCAAACACTTTGAGGGACAGAGTAGCTGGGGCTGGGGTCTGGGGACAATGGTTTCAGGGGAGGTCTAGGTCAATTGGCATAACAAAGTTTATTAAGAAAATGTTCTGCATCCCACTTTGGTGAGTGGTATCTGAGATCTTAAAAGCTTGCGAACAGCCATCTAAGATGCATCAATTTGTCTCAACCCATTTGGAGCCAAGGAGAATGAAGAACACCAAAGACGCAAGGAAAATACTAGCCCAGGAGACAAAATGGCCACATAAACCAGAGACTCCATCAGCCTCAGACCAGAAGAACTAGATGGTGCCTGGCTACCACCAGTGACTGCCCTGACAGGGAACACAACAGAGTCCCTGACAGAGCAGGAGAAAAGTGTGGAGCAGAACTCAAATTCTAGTAAAAAGACCAGACTTAATTGTCTGACTGAGACTGGAGGAACCCCCAAAGTCACGGCCCCCAGATGCTCTGTTAACCCAGAACTAAAACCATTCCTGAAGCCTACTCTTCAGACAAAGATTAGACTGGACTATAAAACATAAAATAATACTCGTGAAGAGTGTGCTTATTAGTTCAAGCAGATACACAAGACCAAATGGGCGGCTCTTGTCTAGAGGCAGGATGGGAGAAGGCAGGAAGGGACAGGAGCTGGTTTGATAGACACAGGAAACCCAGGGTAGAAAGGGGGAGTGTACTGTCACATTATAGGGATTGCAGCTAGTGTCACATAACAATATGTATATAAATTTTTGTATGAGAAATTAACTTGAGCTATAAACTTTAACCTAAAACACAGATAAATAAATAACCTTCATGTTTTTCCCCTTTTGCTCTCTTGAGGACCTGAGAGGCAATATTTTGGGCTTTAAATGTTCTTTGCTTTTGTTTTCATCTGTTCCAGTTTTAGCAATTATAAATTCAGGTCAGGAATATCACACTATGCTGAGTGATTGGGCACTTTATAACAGACTAAATGAGAATACCAACATATACTGTATTTTTACGCAAATAACGCACACCTTCTGCATTTGTTTGCTGGCCGGGCCCCCTTCCTGCGAGGTATTTTTGTAAGCTCGCAATGCCAATTTTTTTTTTACAGCAACGTGTGGAAGAGGATTGGCGTGGCGGTGCTTGTGAGGGAGTCTCATGGTGGGAGGGCAGGGCCAGCAAATAAATGAAGAAGGCATGCGTTATTTGCATAAAAATACGGTAATCAATGAACAACAAAATAATATGTGGAAATCCTAGACTATGACTAGGAATTATGTTTTCATGATAAATTTTTTTTTTTTTTTTTTGCTTTACTTCAGGTGAAGGCCCACAGAACAAATAGCCTCTCATGAACCAGCAGTACACATATTGTTCCATGACATTGGTCAACAACCCCACAACACGTCAACCCTCTCCCTTCTCGACCCTCTTTCTTCTTTTCTTTTTTGGTGAAAATATGGGTAGCCAAAGACGCACCACCTTAAAAACTTCTACATGCACAGTTCAGTGACATCGACCACGCCCCTCCAATTGTGCTGCCACTCTCACCCTAGATGAAGGCCCACAGAACAAAATAGTTTCTCACTCAACAGTTAGTACACATGTTGCCCCACGACAATGGCCAACAATCCCACAACACATCAACACTATCCTCACTCAACCTTGGGCTCCCTACCACCAGCCCTCCTGTCCCCCTCGGCCCTCCAGCCCCTGTCCCCGGACTGCTGTGCCCCACCAGTCCCATTTGGTCCCATGCGGCTGTCCACTCCCCAGCTGAATAGCGAATGCCGGAAATGACCTCACCACTGAGCTAAAAGGGTGTCTGGGGGCCACACTCTCGGGGTTTCTCCAGTCTACTTTAGGCCAGTAAATCTGGTCCTTTCTTTGTGAGTTAGAATTTTGTTCTACATCCCCCTCTAGCCCCATCCAGAACCCTCTGCCGTGATCCCGGTCAGAGCAGTCAGCAGTGGTAGCCGGGCACCACCCAGCTGCACTGGACTCAGTCTGATGGAGGCCCCGGCAGCTGTGGTCCATCAGTCCTTCAGACCAATCCCCTCCCCGTGTCCTGCTCTCCCCACTCTCCCCTGCTTCCGAAGGGACGAGACCAGTAGAGCATCCCAGATGGCTGCCCACAGGCTCTGAGACCCCAGACGCTACTCGCCAAGGCAGAATGCAGAACCCTGCCCTCATAAACTGCGCTATGTCAGTTGAGCTCTTAGATGCTCCCCAAGACCATGGTCCCCACAGCCCTCCACCCAGCAATTCAGTCCCTCAGGGAGTTTGGATGTATCTATGGAGCTTCCATGACCTTTCTTTGTACAAGTTGTGCTGGTTTCCCCTGTATTGTGTACTGTCTCACCCTTCACCCAAGATACCACTTATCTATTGCCTATTTAGTATTCCCCCCCACCCCTCCCATCCATGGAAACTAACAAAGATTTTTACATTTTGTGTGTGAACTTTGTCATGGGTTTTTACAATAGAGGTCTCATACAATATTTGTCCTTTTGTGATTGACTTATTTCACTCAGCATAATGTCCTCCAGTTTCATCCATGTTATGAGATGCTTCACAGATTCATTGTTGTTCTTTCTCGTTGCATAGTACTCCTTTGTGTGTATGTACCATAGTTTGTTTATCCATTCAGCTGTTGATGGGCATCTAGGTTGTTTCCATCGTTTTGCTATTGTGAACAATGCTGCCATGAACATAGGTGTGCATATGTCTATTCGAGTGACGACTCTTATTTCTCTAGGATGTATTCCTAGGAGTAGGATTTCTGGATCGAATGGTAAGTTTATTTCTAGCTTTCTGAGGAAGCACCATATCATTTTCCAAAATGGTTGTATCATTTTGCATTACCACCAGCAGTGCATAAAAGTTCCGGTCTCCTGCAGCCCCTTCAACATTTGTTATTTCCAGTGTTTTTGATTCGTGCCAGTAATGTTGGGGTGAGATGGTATCTCACTGTGGTTTTAATTTGCATTTCTCTAATGGCTAGTTTCCTTATGTGTCTGTTGGCCATTTGAATGTCTTCTTTGGTGAAGCGTCTGTTGATTTCCTTTGCCCATTTTTTAATAGGATTATTTGTCTTTTTGTTGTAGAGGTGTTGGATTTTCTTGTAGATTATGGAGGTTAGACCTTTGTCTGACTTGTACTGTCCAAAAATTTTTTCCCAATCTGTAGGTTCTCTTTTTACTCTTTTGATGAAGTCTTTTGAAGAGCATAGGTGTTTGATTTTTAGAAGATCCCAGTTATCTAGCTTATCTATTGGGTTTTGTGTGTTGATGGTTATGGTTTGTATCTTGTTAATGCCATGTATTAAGGCCTGTAGTGTTGGTTCATGATAAATTTTTGAAATTAGATGAAAAGCAAATCCCATTTTATATTACTGTGTTCTTAAATTTAAATGAATAAGCTGGTTTCTTTTCATTTTTAGAATTTAAGATATAATTCTGAGTTTAAAATATTTTCATTAGACATTAGACAATTCTCATTAACATTAGAATAACTGTTTAAAAATGACTTAGTAGCATGTAAGAAGAGAAAAGACATTGAAATAGTGATGAGTGAAATGGCATTATTTTTAATGTAAATATAATTGAATGACCTAGTTCCATTTCTGAGAAATGTATTTATTGTAGATAATTTTTAATAAAATAATTATACTTGTTTTCTTTTCTAGTTAAAATAAAAGTCATAATGTACCTATTGAAATATGACAGTTCCAAACAAAGGACCTTGTCTTAGTTACCTAGTGTTGCTGTAACAGAAATACCACAAGTGGGTGGCTTTAACAAACAGAAATTCATTTTCTCACTGTTTAGGAGGCTAAAAGTCCTACTTCAGGGTGCTGGCTCTAGGGGAAGGCTTTCTCTCTCTGTTGGCTCTGGAGGAATGTCCTTGTCTCTTCAGCTTCTGTTCCTTGGCAACTTGGTGATCTTCATGTGATGTGGAACTGTCTTTCTTTCTGCTTGCTCCCTTGCTTGTTTAATCTCGTTCATATTCAGAAGAGTTGACTTAAGACACATGTTGCACTAATACTGTCTCATTAACATAACAAAGACAACGCATTCCCAAATGAGATTATAACCACAAATATAGGGGTTAGGATTTACAACACATTTTGGAGGAGACACAATTCAATCCAAAACATTCCACCCTTTGCCCAGCCCCCCAAAATTCATATCCTTTGCACATGCAAAATACATTCACGCCATCATATCATCCCAAAAGTCTTAAATCAATTCCAGATCCTAAATCTCATCTTCTGAAACTTCTTAATCAAATATGGGCGAGACTTTAGGTGTATTCTATCTGGGGCAAAATTCTTCTTTGTCTGTGAACCTGTGAAATCTAGATTACAAATTATTTGCTTCCAAAGTACAATGATGAAACAGGTACAAGGTAGACCTTTCCATTACAAAATGGGAGAAATTGGAAGGAAAGAATAGATAAGGGACACCAAGCAAGTTCAAACCCAGCAGAACAAATTACATTAGCTCTCAAGTCTTGAAAATAATCCTCTGTTCTCTAGGACCATCTGGGTAATGGCCCTGCCCTCCAGACTCTGCGTGCTGGCCATGCTCTCTGGATTATGGGTGGAGGCTCCTCAGCCCTGGGTGTCAGCCCTTCTTCCAGTCCACTGGATGGCACTCTGCTCCTTAGGCTTTGGATGGACCCATTCTCCTATTCCACCTGAGTGGTGACCCCACTCCCTTGTCCCCGGCAGCATCTGCTCTCCTGCTCCTTGGGCGTGGCAGCCCTGCCACCTCAGCTTTGGTCAGTGACACCATCCTCTTGGCCTTTAGGCATGGCAGTCCCACACTCTAGAACTGAGTTGGTGGAGATCTGACTCTCTGAAACCTAGGAGGCCATGACTCCACCCTTTGAAACTGAGGCAGCCCTGCTTCCTTTTTTCATTCCAGCAGTTCTGCTGATCTCTGGGCTGCTCCAGGAATGGCCGTATTCTTTTCTTGGAGGATAACAGATGTAGCTTCTTTGGCCTGTTTCCTGCCTATAGAATTCCAAAAGGCAGGCAGTTTTCTTTCCTTTCGTTCTTCTTTTGTCCCCTTCAGTCTGAGCTGATGGGTTTTCTGCTATGGTAGTTGGTTAGATCCATCAGTCACAGGCTTACTCTCTTTAACAAAAGATTGTGTAGTCATGTCCTTGGTGAAAATTCTAGGACACATGTCCTTAGTTTGTACAACAGAACTTTCCAGATCTTTTAAGTTTTGTTTTCATTTTGCACAGTTGATTTTTAAGTTCATCTCTCTCTTCTCACATTTTTACTGTAAATGGCCAGGAGAAACCACACAGCCCCTTTAAGATCTTTCTTAGAAATCTCCTCAGCCAAATATCCAAGTTCATCACTTACGAGTTCTACCTTCCACCAAACATTTGAACATAATTCAGGCAAGTTCTTTGTGACTACATAAAAAGCGTTGCCCTTCCTCCATTGTCCAATCACGTGTTGTGGCGCGATGGATCGCTTTTATGTGGCCTTTCTTGCCATGGTCTTGTAACTCCCACCAAATGACTGTGTAGGGATATATAAAGGAGGTACTTATGGCCCACCAGGGAGATTGGTTCACTTGCTTATAATGCAAATAAGGTTCATGACACCCTTGTAGGGGATGGGACCACACAAATAAGGTGTATGGAGCCCTAACAAGGTGATTGGTCAGTTTTGCTGTCCTGCTGGGCTTAAAATGAGCCATACCAGAGGCGGATGGAGGCAACCTGACTACCACCAAGAAAGAAGAGCTAGGAGTGGAACACATCCTTTGGACCCAGGGTCCCTGTGCTGAGAACCTCCTAGACTTAGGAGACAGAGAGAGAGAGCTGTAACACTGGAGATGGTGAGAAATGATGAGAAGCAGCAGCAGAGAAACACCAGCAGCAGAACCAGGAAACTGGCACAAGACTGCGTAGTGAGCTTCCTGGCCCAAGGAGCAAGGCTATTATAGTGGGTGTGCCAACCCATGGAACGAGAGAACTGAGAGCCTTCAGACAGGAGGCTTGCTGGTGGAGTAGAGCTAGGCTTGCCAACTCACAGGGCAAGAGAGCTGAGTGCCTTCAGGATGAGGTTTACTGATGGAGTAGGGTACCCCTGGGCACTTATTGGCAGAGCTAAAGAGCTTTGTAATACTTGCCTGAGCAGGGCAGAGGCTGGACCCCAAGGGGCCAAGGGCCAGAGAGAGTCCTACCTGGGGACACAGCTGAAAAGAGGCTGCTCTGATCGAAGAACTGTATCCTGAGTCGTCCTTGATCCTGAATCGTAACCTGCTACTTCCGTAATAAACCCCATAATTGGTGACTACTACCCATCTCTTCTATTAGTCTAGCAGTTGAATAACCAAAATACCATTTGTATTAAGAAAATAATTGCTATTCAGAGCAAATAGGAGTGGAGAAAATAGGGGTCTTTTGGCTCTAAATAAGCAACTGGTTCAACAGCATAATGCTCAGTGCAGTTATGCTAGAAGTCTCCACTGAGCTAATTCATTGTGGGACAGAATATTGTGATTGGGAGAGATCTTAGAAAAAGAATACTGTTCTTTCTCCCTCTCATTCATTTATTCTTTCCACAAATATTTTTATATGCCAGACATTGTGCTAGGTACCGAGGACTCAATGGGAGCAAAATCAACATAACCCCTGCCTTCATAAAGCATTTAGTCCAGTGTTACACCAAATATCTCACAAATGCATGTAAATGTAGTTGTGACAAGTTCTATGAAAGAGAAGTACATTGTGCCTTAAGAGTTCATAATTAGAAAAAAAAAGAATTCACAGTTAGGGTACATATTTGACCTATTTAAGAGATCTGTGAAGAAGTGAGTCTTACCTAATGAATGAGTAGATTTTAATTATATGAAGAAATAGAAGGAAGATCATAAACAGGAACAGTTAACAGTATGTTATAGGCCCCTGTGATGAGAGCATTACTAGTACTTGAGACTGAAAGAAGTTTTTTATTTTTTATTTATGGTTTGGTGTTCAACATTAGAATTTAAAAATGTATGTCATGGATTGAACTGTGTTCCCCAGAAATATGTGTCAGGTTGGTTAGGCCATGATTCCCAGTATTGTGTGGTTGTCTTCCATCTTGTGATTGATGTAATTTTCCTATGTGTTATAAATCCTAATCTCTGCCTGTGGTTGATGAGGCAAGATTAGATTATGTTAAAAATAATTAGAGTGGGATGTAACACCCTTACCCAAGTCACATCCCTGATTCAGTGTAAAGGGAATTTCCCTGGGGTGTGGCCTGCACCTCTTTTTATCCCTCAAGAGATAAAAGGAAAGGGAAGCAAGCAAAGAATTGGGGACCTTATACCACCAAGAAAGATCGCTAGGAGCAGAACACGCCCTTTGGACATGGGGTTCCTGCATGGAGAACGTCCTGGTCTGGGGAAGATTGATGACTAAGACCTTCCTCCAGAACCAACAGAGAGAGAAAGTCTTCCCCTGGAGCTGGCACCCTGAATTTGGACTTCTAGACTACTTGACTGTGAAAGAATAAACTTCCGTTTGTTGAAGCTATCCACTTGTGGTATTTTCGTTGTAGCAGTCCTAGATGACTAAGACAGTGTATTATTTGTTTATTTGTCATATTAAAGAAAATTGAGTGTTGAGATTAATAACGAAATTTTGTTTCTCCCTATTCATCAATGTTAGTCTATTTTTCTTTAAGTTTTTGCTATGTACTATAGATCACATAAATGAAATATTGAAGGGTTTTCATTACTTAATGCATCTTTTATTATTTAATCTTTTGAAAGTATTACATAGGAGTTATTTCGGTATTTCTCTTATGCTCTTTTTACATTCTTTGATTGACCCTTTCATTCTGTCAATATTTATGGAGTATCTACTACAGCTGTATGATGGGACAGATAATTACAGTATAGTCTGATAAAGGCTAAAATAGAGGGAAGCAAAGGATGCTTTGGGAAAATAGGCATTCATTAATTTAATAAATACTTATTAAGTGCCTACTAAGTGCCAGGCACTGTTCTAGGTAGTAGGGAAAAATCAGTGGAAAGCAGACTAGGTTCCTGGTCTCAGAGCTTACATACTGTGGGAGAAGTCAAATGATAAATAAGATAATTTTATATAATAGTAAATGCTATTCAGAATTGGGATAATTTGATAGACAGTAATGGGATGGGGATACTTTTGCTTGAATGGTCTGGGGAAGCATATTTGAGAAATTAAATATGAGTTGAAAACTGAATAATGAATTGGAGCCAGCCATCCAAAAATCTAAAAAGAGGAAGATCCTCAACGATTGACACAGTGGCTGCAACAGGGGGTTCAAGCATAACAATGATTGTGAGCATGGCACACGATGAGTTGAAACTGACTTGACGGCACCTAAAAACAACGACATCCAAAAATCTAAGGGAAGAATGTTTTTCACAGAGCATACAGTGAATGTCTAGTCCTTGAGATGGTAATGAGTTTGGTATGATTAAGAAACAGAAAGAATGTCACTGTGCCTGGAGCCTAGTGAATGAAAGAGAGAGTGGTAGGAACTAAGTAAGGGCCAAATTGTGTAGGGCCTTATAGATTATACTGTGTTTTATTTACATTGTAATTGCATTATAACACCATTGCAGGTTTAAAAGCAGAAGAATTATATAATCTAATTTATGTTTTTAAATGACTCTTCTGGCTTCTATGGGAGAATACACTATATAGGTAAGCATGAAGCTAGGAGGCTAGTTTAGAGTGTCCTGAAGTACCCCAGGGAAATGATGATGGTGGCTTAAAGTGCTAGAGATGGAGAGATGGACAGATTCAGGATATATTAGGTTGAACCATATGAAGTTGCTGGAAATTTCTTATAATTCAACCTAATATTTTGGAGATAGTGACAATAGGATTTGCTGATGGATTGGAGATGGGCTATTAGAGAAACAGAAAAATCAAGGATTATTCCTAGGATTTGGACATAGGCAACAAAGTGGACAATGGTTTAATTCACTGAGGTAGGGGAAGAGGAGGAGGTTTAGAACAGGGACAATTAAGAGTTATGTTTGAGATATCTTCTGTTAGACATTCAGATGGAGATGTCAGGTAGGCAGTTAAATACAGGCTTCTCTACTTCAGGAAAGAGATTAGGGATAGAGATACAAATTGGGGAGTTTTCAGCACGTAAAAGAATTTAAAAGTTTTGAGGCAGGATGAAATTATCTAGGAGAGTTTGTAGATAAAGAAGAGGGTTGGGGATTGAGTCCTAAGACACTCTAACATCTGGAAGTCTGAAATAACAGAATTTCTGCAGAGGGGATTGAGAAGGACTGACCATTAAGGTAGAAGAAAAACTAAGAAAGTATGGTATCTTGGAAGTCCAAAGAAAACAATGGTTCAAGAAGGAGGAAACACTGATATATTGCTGGTGGGAATGTAGAATGGTGCAGTCACTTTGGAAAAGTTTGAATTTTTTCTTTAAAAAGTTAAACATAAATTTACCATACCCCCCAGCAATTACATTGTTAGATATCTACCCAAAATAAAATATATATCCACACAAAGACTGGTACATAAATGGTCATAGCCAGAAAGTGTAAACAATTCAAATGTCTACCAATTAGTGAATGGATAAACAAAATGTGACAGATACATCAGTACAGTAAAAGGGAACGATCTGATATATGCTACAACATGGATGAACCTAAGAAACATTATGCTAAGTGAAAGAAGTCAGTTGCAAAAGACTGCATATTATATGATTTCATTTATATGAAATGTCCAGAAAAGACTAATGTATAGAGATAGAAAGGAAATTAGTGGTTACCTGGGCTAGCAGGTGGGAATGAGAATTGGCTGCAAATGGACACAAAGGATCTTTTTGGGGTGATGAGAATGTTCTAAAACTGAATTGTGATGGTTGCACAACTCTGTAAATTTACTGAAAATCATTAAATTGTACACTTAAAATGGATGAATTCTATGGTATGTAAGTCATACCTCAAGGAAGCTGTAAAAAAATAAGTAAAAGGAGTGAATGGACAGGGGTTCTGATTTGCTGAAGAGGTAGAGAGTTGGAAAAAGCATCATTGCCACTGTAAAAAAAAAAAAAAAAGTCAATAAACTACAAAATCAGAACTATTCTTGAACCCATCAGAGAGCTGAGGTCACAGGGCAAACAAGTAGCCCAACATACAAAAAAAGACGGCTCTTTCCCCCCAGGGAAAGATGGGATACTTGGACTGTTTCAGCTGTGGCAGAGAATGGGAGGAAGATACAGCTGCTATACAGGTGGGATCTAGTAGAAAATGTGGACAAAATGTATGAACAGATTAGGAATTTCAGCAGAGAGATGAAGATATAAGAAAGAGTTAAATGAAAATAGTAGAAATTAAAAAATACAGTATCAGAGATGAAAATGGTAGCAGTGTTTTAAATGCAGTATCAGAAATAAATTCTTCATTATGCTTATCAGTAGGCTCATCAGTGAACTTGAAGTTAGGTCGGTAGAAATTACCCAAACTGAAACACAAGGAGAAACAAACAAACAAACAAAAAACCAATCTAACAGTGTTTGCAGGTGGGGGAGGACAAGAGGTGAGGAAGGAACAGAACAGAGCATCCAAAGCTGTGGAACAATATCAGATAAACTTATATATATATGTAATTGGAGTTCCAGAAGGATAAGAGAAGGAAAATGGGGATGAAGAAATATGTGAAGAAATTTTTCCAAAAACAATGAAAGCTATCAAACCACAGATTCAAGAAGCCCTGAGAAACCCAAGCTGAATTTAAAAACAAACAAACAAGACAAAACACCAAGGCATATCATATTCAAACTGCTATAAACCTCAGATAAAGAAAGTATCTTAGAGACAGATAAAGGGAAGAAGACACATATCGGGAGTAATAAAGATAAGAATTACAGCAGACTTCTTGTCAGAAACATGCAAGCCAGAAGACACTGGAGTGTCTCTTCAAGTACACCCATGCCTCACTTATCAATGTGGTTAGGTTCGAAAAACCAGGTTGTTATGCAAAAATCAGTGTTATGCAAAAATGGAGGATGACCACATCAGATCACAAAATGGAGGATGACTATATCGGTACATAACTGATATGCTTACAAGGAAGACCAGTTAGTACAATTATTATTCAAATTTATGCACCAACCACTAAGGCTAAAGATGAAGAAATTGAAGATTTTTTTTTTTAAATTGTACTTTAGGTGAAGGTTTACAGAACAAATACTTTCTCATGAAACAGTCAGTCCACATATTGTTTTATGACATTGGTTAACAACCCCATGACATGTCAACACGCTCCCTTCTTGACCTTTTGTTTTTTTTAATTTTTTTATTGTCCTTCAGATGAAGGCTTACAGAACAAATAGTTTCTCATGAAACAGTAGTACACATACTGTTTTATGACATTGGTTAACAACCCCACAACATGTCAACCCTCTCCCTTCTCTACCTTTTTTCTTTTTTGGTGAAAATATACATAGCCAAAGATACACCATTTCAAAAATTTCTACATGCACAGTTCAGTGACATCGACTGCGCTCTTCCAATTGTGCTGCTATTCTTACTTTAGATGAAGGCTTACAGAACAAAATAGTTTCTCATTTAACAGTACACATGTTGCCCTATGACAGTGGTTAACAACCTCACAACACATCAACACTATCCTTACTCAACCTTGGGTTCCCTATCACCAGCTTTCCTGTCCCCTTCTGCCTTCTGGCCCTTGTCCCTGGACTGCTGTGCTTCATTAGTCCCATTTGGTTTTATGGGGCTGTCCTGTCCACTCCCCGGCTGAACGGTGAACCTCGGAAATGACTTCACCACTGAGCTAAAAGGGTGTCTGGGGGCCATACTCTCGGGGTTTCTCCAGTCTCCTTTAGGCCAGTAAATCTGGTCCTTTCTTTGTGAGTTAGAATTTTGTTCTACATCCTTCTCCAGCTCTGTCCAGAACCCTCTGTTGTAATATCCTGGTCAGAGCAGTCAGTGGTGGTAGCCAGGCACCGTCTAGTTGTACTGGTCTCAGTCTGGTGGAGCCCATGGCAGTTGTGGTCCATTAGTCCTTTAGACTAAGCTCTCCCTTGTGTCTTTGGTTTTCTTCTTTCTCCCTTGCTCCAGACAGGGTGAGACCAGTGGAGTATCTTAGATGGCTGCTCACAGGCTTTTAAAACCCCAGACGCTAATCACCAAAGTAGAATGTAAAACATTTTCTTTATAAACTATGTTATGCCAGTTGAGCTAGATGTTCCCCGAGACCGTGGTCCCCAGAGCCCTCAGCCCAGTAATTTGGTCCCTCGGGGAGTGGATATGTCCTCGATGTGTCTGTGGAGCTTCCATGACCTTGCCTTGGTTAAGTTGTGCTGGCTTCCCCAGTATTGTGTGCTGTCGTTCCCTTCACCAAAATTACCACTTACCTGTTGTTTTATCGTACTTTAGATGAAGGTTTACAGAGCAAATTATTTCTCATTAAGCGATTAATACAGATTGTTTTGTGACATTGGCTGCCAATCCCACGACATGTCAGCACTCTCCCCTTCTCAACCTTGGGTTCCCCATTACCAGCTTTCCGGAACAGGTAAATTATTATTTGAAGATGTTGTTGTTGTTAGGTGCCATCAAGTTGCCCCCGACTCATAGCGACCCTATATATACAGCAGAATGAAACACGCCCAGTCCTGTGCCATCCTCATGATCGTTGTTATGCTTGAACCCATTGTTGCAGCCACTGTGCAAATCCATCTCATTGAGGGTCTTCCTCTTTTTCACTGACCCTCTACTTTACCAAGCATTATGTCCTCCAGGGATTGGTCCCTCCTGATAATGTGTCCAGAGTACGTGAGACGAAGTCTTGTCATCTTTGCTTCTAAGGAGTGTTCTGACTGTACTTCTTCTAAGACAGATTTGTTCATTCTTCTGGCAGTCTGTGGTATAGTCAATGTTCTTTGTCAACACCACAATTCAAAGGCATCAAATCTTTTTCATTCTTCCTTATTCATTGTCGAGCTTTCGCATGTATATGAGGCGAATGAAAACACCATGGCTTGGTCAGGTGTACCTTAGTCTCCAAGGTGACATCTTTGCTTTTGAACACTTTAAAGAGGTCTTTTGCAGCAGATTTGCCTAATGCAATGTGTCATTTGATTTCTTGACTGCTGCTTCCATGGGTGTTGATTGTGAATCCAAGTAAAATGAAATCCTTGACAACTTCAGTATTTGCTCTATTTATCATGTTGTTGCTTATTGGTCCATTTGTAAGGATTTTTGTTTTCTTTATGTTGAGGTGTAATCCATACTGAAGGCCGTGGTCTTTGATCTTCATCAGTAAGTGCTTGAAGTCCTCTTCCCTTTCAGCGAGCAAGGTTGTGTCATCTTCATATCGCAGGTTATTAGTGAGTCTTCCTCCAATCTGGATGCCCCATTCTTCTTCATATAGTCCAGCTTCTCGAGTTATTTGCTCAGCATGCAGATTAAGTATGTTGAAAGGGTACAACCCTGACGCACACTTTTCCTGACTAAACCACGCAGTATTCCCTTATTCCGTTCTAACGACTGCCTCTTGATCTATGTACAGGTTCCTCATGAGCACCATTAGTGTTCTGGAATTCACATTCTTCGCAATGTTGTCCATAATTTGTTATGATTCACACAGTCAAATGCCTTTGCATAGTCAATAAAACACAGGTAAACATCTTTCTCGTATTCTCTGCTTTCAGCCAGAATCCATCTGACAACATTAATGATATCCCTTGTTACATATCCTTTTCTGAATACATCTTGAATTTCTGGCAGTTCCCTGTCAGTGTACTGCTGTAACTGCTTTTGAATGATCCTCAGCAAAATTTTACTCACGTGTGATATTAATGATATTGTTCAGTAATTTCCGCATTCAGTTGGATCAGCGTTCTTGGGAATAGGCATAAGTATGGATCTCTTCCAGTCAGTTCTCCAGGTAGCTGTCTTCCAAATTTCTTGGTATAGACAAGTGAGTACTTCCAGAGCTGCATCCATTTGTTGAAACATCTCAATTGGTATTCCATCAATTCCTGGAGCCTTGTTTTTGAAGATAGGCTGTGCTAAATAAAATATGTATTTTGTAAACCCTAGAGTAACCACTAAGTTTTTTTTTTTTTAAAAAAGGAGTATAACTAATAAGCCAATAAAAACAAAAAGAAAAAACTCATTGCTGTCAAGTCAGTTCCAACTCAATAGTGGAGCTAAAATGGAATCATAAAAAGTAACTACTTCAAAAGTAGGTAGAAAAATGAATAAAGAATAACTGGAACAACTTGAAAACAACTACCAAAATGATAGACTTAAATTTAAACATACTAACAATTATATTAAGTGTGAATGGTCTTAACAGCCCAATTAAAAGACAGAAATTATCAGAGTAGTAAAGAAGCAAAACCCAACTTTATGCTGCCTACAATAAATCCACTATGTATAAAAGACAAAATAGGTTTAAAGTAAGAAGATAGAAAAGGCGTACCATGCATATATGCATGTCTACATATTGATAGGAATAATCCAATAATGAGGAAGAAATTAATGATGTCGAGGGGGAGGATAATTATAGGAGCAAAACCCTTCATTCAGCAAAAGAAGATGTGATCCAGAGTGCATGGAGGGTTTGGCCTTAGAAGTGAAGACGTGTCTTTCATTGTATTAGGAAGAAAGATGGAGTAAATGGATATGTGAGCAGGTGGGTCCGTGGTGGGGACATGAGATAGTTCTTGTCTAATTGTATCCATTAATGAAATACAGGACACAGTCATCAGTTTAGAGTGATGTAGAGGTTATAGGGAAGTTTGAAGAGGCTGTAGAAAGTATATGATAGTCATTTTTGGAGAGTGAAAAAGCAAGTTTGCTATAGAAGGGTAGTAAGATTGCCTTACAATCTTGAATTCCCTTTTAAGATTTGCAGACATGAATTTAAAGTGATACTTGAAATCACAGTTGTCTTTCCAGCAACATTCAGATGTTTTGATGTAGGCAATGATAAATGGATAGTTGGGTTTAACTAGTGTTAACTAGTGTGGTTGGGTTTTGCCAGACAACTGTGACCAAATGAGAGCAGGGTAAGGAAGTTAAGTGTTTTTGCAAGGAAGCGGTTATAGTGCTGAGCCATTGAATCAAAATTATAATAAAGAGTAGATAAGGAGCTGTGTGGGTGATGGATATTGGGAAAAGTGTTAAGTGTCAATGATTTGAAGGTTTCTGTAGGCACAGGCAGCGCAGTGGAGTGAGCTGGAAGGAGAGGAGGTGTTGGTGAGAGCGAACAGAAGAACACCTAACTCAGACTTGGTTGTGTGAAAATGGGGAGAAGTCAAAGAAGGCTGAATGTATAGGAAGAGTACGAATAGCCCTGACATGGGAGGGGGTTGTCACAAGGCAGTGGGAAGAATATGTGCAGAGCATGGAGTTGGGAGGCAACATGGTGAATTCTAGAACTACTAAGTAATTGAGTTTGACTAGACTTTGAGTATAAGAGTGGAGAGTGGAAAGAGCTGAGAATAGAGCTTTTAAAGGAATTAAGCTGGAGAGTAACAGATAGTTTTGCTTTTTATAAAGTTCAGTGTGGTGGCTCTTAAGACCAGATTACATTCAAGACCAGAGGTATAAGCATCCTTTGAGAGGCCCCTGAAATCGGGCATTTGGAAAGGACCTGATGAGAAAATGTGATAAATATGTGGGAGATTTAAGAGTGTAGAATCATCAAGATTTTGTTACCTACTTGATCTCAGATTTGAAGAAGAGATTTTCTAACTCCGAGTTCTAGGATCCAGTTACTTTTTAAATAGTATTTTCAGTGATGTTCACACTATTTTTCTCCCTCTAAATTTATTTTAAAGTTTATCTTTTTCCCCCGTCATTGTACTCATATTCTGTTTTAGACTTCACACTTTCTTTCCTTTCAAATTAAGATGATAATTTCAACCAATATTTTATGTTGTTTATATATCTTAGATAAACACAACATGTAACAAAGATTTGTATATCTATATTAATTTATATTTTTACCAGGTAACATTGAACTCCTTTCTAGGGGAAATAAGAATCAAGTTCTTGATGTATCTATTTTTCTGTCACTTATTTTATCAATTATCTGCTGCTGTGTAACAAACTACCTCGCAACTTAGTGGCTTGAAACAGTAGTGTTTTTATTTGCTCACAGTTCTGTGAGTCAGAAGTTTGAGTTGGGCTCAGCTGAGCAGTTCTTTTGTTGATCTTGCCTGGAGTCACTTATGCAGCTCCAGTCATCTGGTAGTTGAACTAGGGGTGGATACTCGAAGATGGCCTCACTCACATGTCTGGAGGATAATGCCGGCTGTCTTCTGGGCCATGTGTCTCCAGATGAGCCTGGCCTCCTTCACTTAGCAGTTGTAGCATTCCAGGATGAGAACAAAAGGTGCAAGCATCTTGAAGACGAGGCTTGGTTGTTACACAGCATCTCTTCTGCTGTGTAAAGCAGGTGATGAGGCTAGCCCAGATTCATAGTAGGAATTAGACTCCATCTCTTGACGTGGAGAGTTGCAAATAATTTTAAATCTACCACAGTAACTTCTTGTTATTATAGTTGGTAGCTTAAATTATTTTTGACATATTGTTTTATCTTTTATGCTCATAGTATGTGGCCAGGCTTGCTGATTGAATGTTAGTTTAATTTTACCCTTTGTTCATATTTTATTCTCTTAGAAAGTATCTTTCTCTCATCTCTTAGAAAGTATCTTTAGATCTGCTTTCAAAAACCTGTTGTTTCGTGTAGTGATTTAGCAGCGGTAGGACCTTGCTGACGTTACTTTAGGGCTTCTGTGTCTTAAAATATTCTCTCTCTTTAAAGAGATTTGTCTGAGCACACTGTTCTTGTATTGATAATTCTTTTTCTTTTTAGTCTCTCCCTTCTTAGAAATCTTAAAAACGAGGTCCAAAGGTTCCTTATATTATTCATCCTTTCTTCTTGACAGAATGTAAGATCTTGTCTTTAAAGTTTTAAAACTTGACAAATAAGTGTTTGAGGTCAGTCTTTAAGGATAATTGCTGAGAAATAATCCATGCCCTCTCTTGTTAAGCAGGCTTACGTTACCTTTCACTTCAGAAAAGTTTTCTTTGATTTTTTTTTTTTTCCTCTGAATATAATTTGTACAGTCCTGGCATTTCTCTTTTCTCTCTTATCCTTATTATTTCTAAGTTAGATATCCTTTTTCTGTTTTTAGGTTTATGAGTTTTTTCTAGACCTGTAATATAGCCAGTTGTATAAATGGGACTTTCTGTATTAATGTGTCTTTAGAATTCTTGTCTTTGTGCTCTGCAGTATCAGTTCTGCTCTTCTAAATATTCATTCATATTTAGTTTAGTTAGTTTAGTATTTATAAGCTAAGTACAGGTTTACATAGCTTTACACATTCCTCTTGGGGGATAGTTATTTGTTTTTAATCTCCCTTAAAGTAGACACTATCAGTTCATTCGAAGATACAAACTCTATATGTTTAATAAAGTTTAACTTTTTTTTCATGTTGAAAATTTGGTAAGTTAAATAGAAGAAAAGGAAAAGATTACTCATGGTCCCATCACTCCAAAAATGAATCTCTTTTATATTGTATTCAGATGTTCTTTTCATCCCTTTTTTTAATATATTTTTTAATTGAAGTACAACATACATATTGAAAAATGCACACATTTTTAAAGTGTACAGCTCAGTAAATTATCAAGAAGTGACCATACTTGTGTAACCACCATCTAGGTTAAGGTATAGAACATTACCAGCATCCCAGAAATCCTCTCATGCTTCCTCCCAAATGTTAACTCCTCCCTCCTTCCCAAAGGTAACTACTCTTTCAGTGTTTCTCTGTATGGTTACTTTTTTATAGTGCATATTTTTCATAGTTATGTTACTCTACATATGTGAATTTGTTTTCTGGTGCTCCCAAAATGCTTGGTAAACATAATCTTTAATGAGTAAAGTCCTAGTCTGTTTAGGCAAGGAACATGTAGGTACTATACAGAGTTTTCCTTAACAAAGGACAGAAGAAATTTTGTATAGTTTCATTTTGTGTCAGTGTAAGATGCTTCAATTTAGTTCTGATTTAAACAAGTCCTTTAGATGTGTTTTTAAAGGTATCTTTGGCTTTCTTGGTGTTTTAGTAAAAAATATTAAGTATCATTTTAAAATTCAGCTCATGTTTTAGTTCACACACCTATTCCTACAATCTCAGATATCAAGTTTAAAGATGGACAGTAGATAAAAATATTTTAAAATTCTCAGTATGAATTTGGAAAATTAGATTTTAGTAGAGGACTGGCACTGTGGTCATTAGGGTATCCGAGTCTTGGTCACCTTTAGTTTCAGGTGATATTTTTACATCTGTCACAGACTAGAGTTGAAAGGAACATATGCCAGAAACATTCAGTGTCCTCAGGCATGAGTCTCTGCTGTTTCCTCTTTGATGCTTTCATAATTGTGTGGCTGTTTAGTTTAAAATTATATAATAAGCGCTTGTTATTTTCCTCCAGCAATAAAATACTCCCCATGCTCAGCTCTGTGGGATCTCATTGCTCTCCTAAGATGGACAGCGCTTAGCCTGTGTCTGCTGCCCTTTGCACTCCGTAGACAATCCTTCAATGGTAGCTTCACAGAATTGTTGACATCCTAACCTCTGCTACCTCTGCCTCTTGGGTTCCCGTTCCTGAATCACCCCACCCTCTTATTCATTTTCCTTTCTCTAGACTACAGAGCATTGATTCTTAAAACCAAATAAACACCCTGACTAGGCACACTACAAATTACCTTTTAAAAAACTTCATTTGGGCCCTTGGTTCTACTCAACTTACCTTTAAAATCTTTTTGTTTTTCTAGCCCATTCTCTGTAATATCTTTTCTCAACCTTTTAAACTATCACTAACGTTATGGGGTTCTTGGGAATGACCATCTTCTTTCTTCTCTGTCACCTCAAAATATTTATGTTCTATCTCTATTTTTTTTTTCCTTCCTTCCAGTGATTCCCAATTTTCTAACTAGCTCCTTTATCCATGTCTCTGTTTCCTCAATTATTCACTATTTTTTGGATCTTCAGTCAGTGCTTTTCTCTATTTTCATAGCTCTGCAGGGCTAATCATCATTTTCCTCTACTCTCCTATCTTGGCTTCCAATGAACTGTATTTCTCTTCTATTATTAGACATCCTGTTCCCTTTAGTTTCTCAAAATTTACACTTTTTTAATCCTCTGTAATCTGTCTTCTTTTCTTCATTCAGTTGAAGTTAAGCGCAAAAAGGTCACCAGTAAACTCATGAAAACCTTCTCAGACTTCATTCTTCTTTAGCTATATAATTTTGATACTTTCAAAAAACTCTTCCTCTGCTAATGCTTCAAGGCTACTATGCTAACTAACATCTTCTTCCTTACCTCTTTGCTGAATGTCTTTGTCTCCTTTGCTTGTTTTTTCCTTATCATCCTTCCAAAAGTCGATATTCTCCTGTATTCAGTTATTATCCCTCTTTTTGCAGCTTCTACTTGAAGCTGTCATTTAATTCTGTGCTAGTGATGCTTGGCCCATTTATACAATGGTCTTTACTGTATGATCGGAGTAAATGTTTTGCTCTTCCTCCAGTACGTCTAACCTGGTCAGTTGTTTACTTGGAGGGGCTAAACTAGAGACCTGGAAGTCATCCTAGTGTTCTTATCTCTCTGTACGCCTTAAATTCAGTTGGGCCTCAAGTTTATAAATTCTTCCTCACCAATATCTCTAAAGTCTGGACCATGCCCTTTCTAGCTCTACTGCCTGAGTGAAACATTTATTAGTATCTCTGCTGTGGATTACTACAATAATCTTCTAACTAGTCCCTAAACTCCTTGCAGCATTTCATCTGATTCCCTATGCTGCTTCCAAGGAAAGCATTCTATAATGCAAATCTGATTTTATTAGTCCTTGACCTGAAATGGAGATCCTGGGTGGTGCAAATGGTTAACACTCTCAGCTGCTAACCAAAAGGTCAGTGGGTGAAGTCCCCCCAGAGGCACCTTGGAAGAAAGTCCTGGTGATCTCCTTCTAAAACATCAGCCATCAAAAACTCTATGGTGCACAATTCTACTCTGACACACATGGGGTCACCATAAGTCACAATCAACTTGATGGGAACTGATTTTGACCTGAAATATATCAATGGCCCCATTAAAGGCAGGAATAGGATGAGAATTACCACCGTCACCACTGCTAATCAGCATGATTTTAAAAATTGTAGCCAATTAGCAATATAAGAAAACAAGATGGGATATAAATATTTTTAAAAGGCAGAAAATTTTATTATTTGCACTTCATGTGATTGTCAGCTTATATAATCTAAGAACATCAACTTTAAAACTATTAAAAATAATAGACTTCAATGAGAAGGTCGGTAAAAATAAATATACAAAAATGAATAGATATTAACAATCACCAGTTAGGGAATAAAATGGGGAAAATTACCTTTTCATGGTAACAACAACTCTGTGTGTGTATGTATGTGTCATACATAGAGGAATAAACTTAATACAAAATGTGCAGGCTTCTAAATGAAGAAAATTAAAGAACTTTACTAAGGGCCCTTTAAAAAAAGGACTGGCATAAATGAAGTCATATCATGTTCCTGCAACAGAATGCATTTTCTTCTTATTGCTGACATTTTTAGGCCTTTCCCGTTTACTGCAGATACTACCATGTTTGCCTCCTGTCTTAGTCATCTAATGCTGCTATAAGAGAAACACATGTGGATGGCTTTAACACAGAGAAATTTATTTTCGTACAGTCTAGTAGGCTAGAAGTCCAAATTCAGGGCACCAGCTCTAGGGGAAGGCTTTCTCTCTCTGTCGGCTCTGTAGGAAGGTCCTTGTCATCAATCGTCCCTTGGTCGAGGAGCTTCTCAGGCACAGGGATCCTGGGTCCAAAGTATATGTTCTGCCACCAGTGCTGCTTTTTCGGTGGTATCAGGTCCCCTTGTCTCTCTGCTCACTTCTCTGTTTTATATCCCAAAAGAGATTGTCTTAAGACACAATCTAATCTTGTAGATCTCATCAGTATAACTGCCAGTAATCCATCTTATTAACATCATAGAGGCAGGATTTACAACACATAGGAAAATCACATCAGATGACAAAATGGTAGACAATCACAATACTGGGAATCATGCCCCAGCCAAATTGATACACATATTTTTGGGGGACACAATTCTATTCATGACACCTCCTAACAGGTCTTTCTGTTTTTGGAATTATGTCAGCCACTTCTGGGGTACTCTTTAAGCACTCTGACCCTTCACCTTCTGCCACACTAGTTACACACCAGTTTTACTTTGCAAATTAGCACAGTTAAATTTTCATTTTTATAATGTCATCTTTGCTCTGCAACCTTCAAGCGAGAACCCATTAATTTTAGGGTAGAGTCTGAATTCTTTTTTTATTTAATTTTTTTTATTGTGCTTCAGGTGAAGGCTTACAGAACAAATAGCTTCTCATGAAACAGTAGTACACATATTGTTTTATGACATTGGTTTACAACCCCACAACATGTCAACCCTAAGTTCTTAATCTTGCTTTCAAGATTCAGTATAATCTGTATTCTTTTCTAGTTTTATTTCTCATCCTTCTATGTAATCCCTCTGTTGCATACTAGTTATATTTTAAAATTTGTCATCTCCATAGGTTTGCCAGTGTTTCCCTTGCTTTCCTCCACCTCTGGCTACGCAATGTATTTGTGCCTTTCAGAGTCCAGGACAAGTTCTTCTTCCTTCTCTCCTCTGTCTCTCCCTCCCTTCTTTCTTTCAGTAAATATTTGAGTGCCAATTATATGCCAGGAGATAAAAGCAAACTACCTGATGCACATGTGCTAAATAAATATTTAATGAATGAATGAAAAGATTTGTTTTTAATGCATTGGTCAACTCCCTCCTTACTCCATTATGGTTAACATAATAAACCATATTCTCCCCTATAGGTGCTTTCTGTTGTAAGCTGATATAGTAAATAAAACATGTTTCTTTAGCCCATAATTTAAAACACTGCAGCATAAAGACTAGGCTGCTTTTTCAAAATTTAAAGTTGACTACTAGTGATTTTTTTTTCATTCTCTCTACCTCTTTCTGCCTATTCCTCTTGTTCATTTATACCAAAAAGGCCATATGTCATACAGAAGATTACATTAGATTGAACAGGTGTCCCAAGGGCAAAAGCAATTGTCAATGAAATTGAGAGAAGAGAGCATAGTGATAAATAGGAAATGGAAAACTTGTCAATAAAGTAAATCTCTTAATGGGTCAGCAGGAATTCTTGTTATATTAGCAGTCATGTTGAATCATTTGAGATATATTACCTTAGCAGTGACATGTGTAAACATTTTAATAACATGGAGAGAATTGATAAAGAATATAAATTCATTTTCTAAATTACACATGTATTTAAAGTCTGGTATTTTCATTATAATGTTTTCTTCTCTGAAGTCTGCATTTATAGGACCATTATTATTAAAGATATTTTAGAACAAATCTTATTTGATCCACCGATGATAATTTTTTATTATAAACTCCTTATTGGCTATGTTTGTTTCTTTAATATCTTTTGTAAAATCTAGCCTAAGATGCTGAAATATTTGCTTGATACAGTTGCTTTCAAGCATTCCATGTGTGATGATATCATGATGTATATACAGTATCTCTACTTAGGAATTAATAGGCCATATTAATAGATAATAAATTTCTATTCAGTTTTTAAGACTGCTTTATCATATATTTCAAAGGAATGGAAATGCGTTCAGTAGCAAGTAATTCATATTTCTATTTAATGTGCTTACTCTTAAAGCTTAGAAATATCTATTTTGCTGTATAAAAGTGAAAATGAAATAATTAAAAGTAGAACTTATATGGCATCCTACTGTATGAGTGTAGTAACTTTTCACTACCCTAGAAGATAAACCCGTTGCCGTCGAGTCGATTCTGACTCATAGCAACCTTATAGGGCAGAGTAGGACTGCTCCATAGGGTTTGAACTTTGGTTAGCAGCTGAGCTTTTAACCACTGCACTACCAGGGCTCCCCCTAGAAGATAGCGGCTTTTAAAAATAATAATGAAGATTCTCTTCAAATTTTACATCAAGTAAGAAAGACTTTATTTGTATTGTATTATTATAATAAAGTACTCTAATTTTGAGTAGGAAAAAAGATAACATTTTGACACACTCTTCTTATAATGTTGATAATCTTAATTATGAGTTTTAATGAAAAGGTTTACGTTTTGATTTCAGATTAAAGGAAAGTCAGAAGGGCACAGAGATGGAATGTATTGCAGTGGAGACTTGCGACTTACAGAATATAATTCCACTTGAATATCCCTGGGCAGAAAGGTGGAGCCTGAAGGCTCCTACCCTTCAGTGTTCACATGTGCACTCGTACTATAAGGGAAGAAGGTCAAACAAGATAGGCCTTGGCAGTTAGCTGTCGAGAAACCGTAGAGGATATTCAGAAAAGAGCCGCCTCTCAAAAGATGTAGAAGTTCACCCGAAGAGTTATAAGGCAATTTAGTTTCATTTAAGCTAGAACTTCTAGTTCTACATTTAATCTTATTTTTTCCACCAGCTAGAACGCTTTTTTCTCTCCAGCCCCTTCTTCCTCCAAACAACAACAACTGCTCTTCTAGCTAAGGCATACTCCAACTTTAGACCTTAGTTTAGATAACATTTCCTCCTGAAAGCATCCACTTTCTCCAAATTTAGATCAGAATCAACTTGATAGCAACTGGTTTGGTTTGAGACTTTTACCTACTTTTAGGAGTTCCTGCGTGGTGCAAATGGAGCCCTGGTGGCGTAGTGATTAAGTGCTTGGTTGCTAACCAAAAGGTTGGTGGTTCAAGCCCACCCAGAAGCACCTTCGAAGAAAGACCTGGCGATCTACTTCCAAAAAGTTAGCATTGAAAACCCTATGGAGTGCAGTTCTACTCTGACACACATGGGGTCACCATGAATCAGAATTGACTCAGAGCAATTGGTTTTGGTTACCCACTTTTATCGGATCCCATAATTCTTCTATCATTATACATATCACTTTTTATTGTAGTTGACTGTTTGCTTGTCTGTCTCTCCATTGGACTTGAGATCTGGGTCAGAGGCCCGGACAGAGGCCATGGCCATCGTGTTTACTGTAGTATCTCCAGCATGCTTCTGCACAGAGGAGGTACTCAATAAACATTTGTTGAGTAAATGAATGGAATATATGTATGTATGTATATATGAATTATGTTTTGGATAGCCTTGTAGTACAGAAGTATATTTGATTAACAGCTCCTGGAACATAAAAGGAATCTCACTGTGAAACCTCTTGAAATGATATTCATAATACTAAAAAATCCCATATATGTGTATAACCTGTTGTCTTTACCTAGATCTCTGACCTCACAGTGATTAGGGGCTCTTTACCATCTATGAGGCTCTACTCAACAAGTCTTGTGAGGAGGAAAACCACTGGTCATACACAGATTCATTCATTTATTCAACAAGCATTTGTTAAAGGTATTCAAACACAAGGAATGCAGATTTGAGCAGGATACAGTCCCTGACTAAAAGAAAACGCTATTCAGATTTAGTTGCAGAAAATGGTTTACATCCATAAGTGATTGTTAGAAAACAGAAACTTAATTACCCACTATGCTTTGTTTCCTTAACTGTTATAAAGCATGGAGCCTGATTTATTGTCCAAGTGTTGTAATGTGCTCACCTCTGATGTCTGAAAGCTTTTGCTCCATTTGTTCCCTGTAGAACAGATTTTGTTTTGTTTTATCTTTATTTACTTGATTTGGCCCTGTGGGTTAATCTGTAAACCACCTGAGCCCATTTAGAACTCAACAGAGTGCAAATCTCAAATAAAATAAAAATATCTTCAAAGAGTAATAAAATTATCTCATGTCTTTAAGTAGAAATAGGCTACTAGGAAGCTACATGAACTTTTGGTTTAGGAATGCTTCAGGTAGCATTAGTGTTTTTGTTTAAATACAGTTCCGTCGTGTTTCTTTCTTAGTCTTCCTCCCACCTTGCTATCTTCCTACCGTATAACAACCTACCAGATTTGAATTATAGATTTAAATTAAATAAATTAAACTTTTTGAAAATATGGCACAAAGTGTTTTCTATTAGATAAATGCAAATTAATCTATTTTCCTTTCTCCTTATGCCAGGAAGAGAATTCTTCCTTAAGAAAAATATGTGAGTTCTGATAAATATTGAATTCCTTTTTAGTCAACAACAAAGAATTCCTGCACAGAAAGTACTCTCAAAGAGCTCCATCTTTAATTTGCCTGGCAAAAGTTCACTTAAGACTGTTGATGTCGGTTTATGTTCTAGGCCATAGGTTCTCGATCCTGGCTGCATTAACTTTTTGGTGTTGAGAATCTGAAGGAAATTAGAGATTCTGTCCCCCATTAAGAAAAATAAATATGCGTATACACCCAAAATGTTGCATTTATGGACTTTCTGAAGCCTTTCTGTGGGCACTACTCACCCAGTGGTCTATGGACCTTGGTTTAAAGTTCTCAGGCTGTGGATCAACCCTAGGTAATGCCAGTCATGCTGGTCTTGCCACATGTTGAGAAGCAATCTGTGTCTTAACAAGCCCTTCAGGTGATTCTGATGCACACTAAAGTTTGAGAACCACTGCCCTATGGCAGTGCCTCCAGTAACTACAATTAAATAGTATGTTTTTGGCTTAATTGAGATTAAAAGAGAAATCAACATGTGAAGAAAGATATTGTATCTTTTGTAGAACCACTCTTATGGCATTGAATGATTTTTGTAATGGAGCCATATTATATATTCCTCTTATAGTCAAGGGTAGGAAACCTTTATCTTCTCTGATGAACTGGTAAATTGATCATGAGATCTTTATATCTTATTGTTTTCCCTTTGCCAAGAGGAGCTGTAGAGTTTATTTCATACTCATTTTTTGCAATTATTCTTTGCATGTTTTTCTAATATAATTATCTACCCCCGTCTCCATTTCATATGCTTGCTTTTTTAATGGCTCTTCTCTTACTTTGTTATCTACTAGAAGAACACAGGGGTTATTATATTCCATAGAAGTGATGATTCCCTGTTAAGACAAGCAGAGCTACATTCCTGTGTGTGGCCATATTAAAGGATAATTTTCAAAACGGTGAAATTATGACTCATGCAAATATTGCATGCGCACGTGCTGAAAATTTTATTTAACTCATTTATGTAACTTACGTAAGATTTTACAACCAGCTCAAAGGAACCAAAAAACAAACACAAGTAGTTCAGATGGTGAAATGAATTTACTGTTAGGTGCAAGACAGGTCAGTATCCGCAAGGCCGGACAGTTCTACTCTGTCACGTGGGGTCGCTATGAGTCAGAATCGACTCAACGGCATCTAACAGCAACAACAAGAGATAGAATGCACAACAGTGTGGTGATCAGAAAACCTTTGCTCTAGTCTTGAGGTTCCAGCTCTCTGAGGTTCCTTCGTTCTGCAAGTTATTAATTAGGTATTTACATGTTGGGAGTCTCCATTATATTATAATCTCTTGGAGCAGAGATCAAACCCTATTTGTGTCTGTATCCTATTCTACCTTGCATAGTGCTTTGCAGATAGTAGACACTCAATAAATGTCATTTGAATGAAAAGAAAAATATCCACAGGGCAATAAAGTGTCATGTTTGCAATCATCTGGAGAGGGGGGCATCGATTGCATCTTCATGGGGGAGGATTCATTTGCAACTTTTATGGATGAGAGTCATTTACATTACAATCCATTTTCTGATCACAATAGCCCAAAGACTGTAAAAGGCACAGATCCTTATAGAATTGGGTAACCATGAGAAGCCTTGGAACAATGCCCAGCATTACACTGAAAGGATACCTCATAATCTTTTTGCTGATTTCAAAGTCTTTCACAATTTTTCCTGATAGCAAGGTCATAGGCAAAGAGGTGGGTTCTCAAGTAGAAGATTGAAATTGAGAAAGATCTTAGGTAGGTGGGAAAGGAGATGCTCTATCATCATCTTTCTCATTCTTTACCCTGAGTCTGTCCTTGAAGAAGTCTTCATGGCCAGGAGTGCATTCCTTGGGATGGGAGGCAAAGATGACTTTGTCGTTGACTTTGTCATGAGGAAGCAGGATGGGAGCTAGGAAACTTATCTCTCTTTGTTTGACAAGCTAAAGAATGAGTGAATTTCATTCTGTAAAGCAGATTATTTTCATATCATTCACTTTACTTTTCTCTTTTTGTGAACCTTATTTTTAGCTAAGTCGTTTTAATGTCTTTCAGGCTGGCCTTGGAGTGGGTACTGTGGGACGTTAAGAAAGAGCCCTATGTTCAATCTCAGTTGTCGAATTAAAGGGGAAGTGGTACCTTCAGAGGCCGGTGGGGTGGTGATGGTAATTAGAGAGAGGCCTTCAGGGACCGCTTGGTACAGCCATCCTTCCTTACCTGGAATCTCTACAGTGCCAACCTTGGAGAATCTAGAGCCTCTGTTACCTTAGTGAAGTGCTTTTTTCCCTTACCTTGTTATTATTATTTTAAGCTTCTTTAAATTTGTAGAACTAGATGGGTTTAATTAATTGATTGAGAAATATCATGATTTGCATCAATTTGACTTAATCTGTTCACAAGTCTGTGTCAGTGCAGTTTTAGGGCTTTCTTTTATTTACCATTTAATTATAGATTTATGAAAATTCTTTGGTTCAGCAGCCCTGACACTTGTTAGTTATTGTACGTTCTGAGTAAATATCAAGCTGGATTGAGAGTGCTAAGTAAGGATTCAGAAACATAATTTGTGGATAACTTGTATTAGAAGCCTAAGTTTTATTTCTCTAATTCTCTCCTCAGTAATAGTTGACACTTAACATAGGACTTGAAAAAATATACATAGATGAAACAGGGGTAAATTAATACAATGATGTTTGTGCCCTGTGGAAACAAAAAATTATAACTGCAGTAATTAGGAGAATAATGAATCTCAGGGTGCCTTTATGAGGCACTGTTTTGTGAACAAACTCAACAGATTTAGGTTCTGATTCCAGCTCTGATAGTCTCATGTGAACATGAGACAGAAGTTATGAAATCCGAATCTATAAAATTCATTCTTTGAACTAATATTTATTGAGTAGCTGTTATGGTGTAGCAACACATGGTCCATGTTCTTAAAGAGCTGAAGACACATGTATCAATAAATATATACAACCAACTATTATAGGTACTATGAATGACTTCATAGAGGAAGTGATGGTTAAGCTGGCTCTTGAAAAGACATATACCATCCCAGGCAGCCCAAGGCCAAGGGAGAAGAGGGAAAGGGAAGGAGAAGAGAAATTATTCAAGGGAGGGGATCAGTAGAAGTAGAGCACAGAGGCATGAACAGCATGCCCAAGTCGGAGTGTGTGAGCCTAGTGCAAGGAGAGAGAAGCAACTGCATCTTGAAAAAAAAGAAAATTGCTGTCAAGTTCATTCCTACTCGAAATGATCCTACAGGACGGAGTAGAACTGCCCAATGGGGTTTCCAAGTCTGTAATCTTTACAGAAGCAGACTGCCACATCTTTCTCCCAAGGAGTAGCTGGTAGGTTCGAACAGCTGACCTTCTGGTTAGCAGCTGAGTGCTTAACCACTGTGCCACCAGGGCTTGGCATCACGAAGACTCTGGTTTTTAATGCTTAAATGAAAATGCTTGACTAAAGGTATCTAATGCTCTCTAGCTTGGATTCTGTCTACAGATATTGTTAGTGGATGCTAAGGAGTTAATTTGTTCTGATTAAAATGGTTTTTGTATTCACAGGTATTGACAGCCAAATAATTAGATGAGTCAAAACTGGGGGTTCCCTGGTGTAACTTTCAGTCTTTTGTACGCACCAAAAGGATAGAGAATAGAGTGCAGATACCTTTGGTCAATTCAAAAGAATTGGTCGACGTACAACCATTTCAGGACGTAGCATATGATTGGGAACTGATGGTACTGTAGGAAGAGGTCCAAGCTTCACTGAAGGCATTGGTGAAAAACAAGGCTCCAGGAATTGACGAAATACCAATTGAGATGTTTCAACAAGTGGATGCAGCACTGGAAGTGCTCACTCGTCTATGTCAAGAAATTTGGAACACAGCTACCTGGCCAACTGACTGGAAGAGATCCATATTTATGCCTATTTCAAAGAAAAGTGATCCAACTGAATGCGGAAATTATTGAACAATATCATTAATATCATACATAAGTAAAATTTTGCTGAAGATCATTCAAAAGCGGCTGCAGCAGTACATCAACAAGGAACTGCCAGAAATTCAGGCCGGATTCAGAAGAGGATGTGGAACGAGGGATATCATTGCTGATGTCAGATGGATCCTGGCTGAAAGCAGAGAATACCAGAATGATGTTTACCTGTGTTTTATTGACTATGCAAAGGCATTCGACTGTGTGGATCATAACAAATTATGGGTAACATTGAGAGGGATGGGAATTCCAGAATGCTTAATTGTGCTCATGAGGAACCTCTACATAGGTCAAGAGGCAGAACAAGGGGATACTGCATGGTTTAAAGTCAGGAAAGGTATGCATCAAGGTTGTATCCTTTCACCGTACTTATTTAGTCTGTATGCTAAGCAAATAATCTGAAAGGCTGGACTATGTGAAGAAGAATGGGGCATCAGGATTGGAGAAAGACTCATTAACAACTTGTGTTATGCAGATGACACAACCTTGGTTGCTGAAAGTGAAGAGGATCTGAAGCACTTGCTGATGAAGATCAAAGACCGCGGCCTCAAGTATGGATTACTCTTCAACATAAAGAAAACCAAAATCCTCACAACTGGACCAATAAGCAACATCATGATAAATAGAGCAAATATTGAAGTTGTCAAGGATTTCATTTTACTTGGATTCACAATCAACACCCATGAAAGCAGCAGTCAAGAAATCAAAAGATGCACTGCATTGGGCAAATCTGCTGCAAAAGACCTCTTTAAAGTGTTAAAAAGCAAAGGTGTCACCGTGGAGACTAAGGTGCACGTGACCAAGCCATGGTGATTTCAGTCGCCTCATACACATGCAAAAGCTGGACAATGAATAAGGAAGAATGAGAAAGAATTGATGCCTTTGAATTCTGGTGTTGGCGAAGAATATTGAATATACTGTGGACTGCCTGAAGAACAAACAAATCTGTCTTGGAAGTACAGTCAGAAGGCTCCTTAGAATCAAAGATGACAAGACTTCGTCTCACATACTTGGACATGTTATCAGGAGGGACCAATCCCTGGAGAAGGACATCATGCTTGGTAAAGTAGAGGGTCAGTGAAAAAGAGGAAGACCCTCAATGAGATGGATTGGCACAGTGGCTGCAACAGTGGACTCAAGCATAACAACGATTGTGAGGATGGTTCAGGACTGGGTGGTGTTTTGTTCTGTTGTACGTAGGGTCGCTATGAGTTGGAACCGACTCAGTGGCACCTAACAACAACAACCTTTGGTCAAAATCTCTTGCTATTTTATCCTCATATTACTGCCTTTATTTTTTCTTCTTTTTTAGTGTGGATGATTTCAAATATATATAAAGTTAACATAATAGAATAATGAATTTTAATAATTGTCAACATTGTTTTATTTATTCCTCTACTTAATTCCCAGTCCTTCTTCAGTAGTTATTATCATTATTGTTTTTATACTTTTAGGTATAATTTATATACATTGAAATGTACAATTCTTAGATATTTTGACAGATACATCTGTGTAATCCACACCCCATCACAATATAAGACATTTGCATCTTCCAAAAAAAACTCCTGTGTATCCCTTCCCAATCTCTCCTTATCCCCGGCTCTACCTTCAGCTGAGGGGGAAAAAAAATTGTTCTGATTTTTTTCACCTTAGATTAGTGTGAGAAGTTATATAAGTTTTAGAACTTATATAAATGGGATATAGAGTATGTACTGTTTCCTTTCTGGCTTTTTTCACTCAGCTTAGATGTCTGTGACATTCATCTGTGATATTACAACTATCAGCAGTTCCTTCCTCTTTATTGCTGAGCAGCATTCTGTCGTGTGTATTTACTACAGTTTACCCATTCTCTTATCAATGGGCACTTCTGTTGTTTCCATTTTTGTTATATTATGAATAAAGTTGCCATGAACATTCTTGTATACATGTTTTTGTAAACACAGTTTCATTTCTTTTGGATAAATATCTGGGAGTGGAATTACTGGACCAAAGGATAGGTATATGTTTAACATTATTGGAAACAAGCTTATTAGTTTTTGAAAGTGATTATACCATATTATATCCCTGCCAGCAATGCATGAAAGTTGCAGCTGCTTCATATCCCTGCTAACATTTGGTGCTGTCTATCTTTTAGCCATTCTAATAAGTATATAGGGCTTTCTCGCTGTGGTTTTTGTTTGCAGTTCCCTGTTGCCTGATGATGTTGAGACTTTTTCATGTGCTTATTGGTCATTCATATACCACTGTTTTGTGAATTGTCAAAATCTTTTGCCCATTTGTATCTGGGCTGTCTTTTTATTATTGATTATTGTAGTTCTTTATATATTCTGGATGCAAGTTCTTTGTCAGATGTATGTTTTGTGAATATTTTCTCTCACTCTGTGGCTTGCATACTCCTACTCTGTGTCTTCTGATGATCAAAAGTTTTATTTTTTTTTTTCAGTCCAATTTATGAAATTCTTTATGGTTATTGTTTTCTGTGTCCTAAGAAATCTTTACCTCTAGATTGTTTTCTTATAAAAGCTTTATATTTAACTCTTATATTTAGGTATAAGATTCATCTCAAATCAGTTTTTCTCCATGGTGTAAAGTTGGGGTCGAGGTGTTCCCACCCCTGCCCCATATAGAGATCCAGTTATTCTAGCACCATTTGTTGAAAAGACTTTTCCTTTCCCCACTGAATTGCATTGGTGCCTTTACTGAAAACCGGTTTTCCAAATGGAGGTCTATTCCAGATCTCTGTTCAGTTCCTCTGATCTACTTGTACATCCTTATACCAATACTGCGCTATCTTGATTATTGTAGATTTATGATAAATTTTGATGTTAGGGAATGTTACATAATACAACTTTGTTGTTTTTTTCTAGATTCTGTTGGCTATTCTAGGTCCTCTGCATTTCCACATGAATTTTAAAATCACCTTGTTCATTTCTATAAAAAAGCTTGCTGGGGCTATGAATTATCTATAAATTATTTGGGGCAGAATTAACATCTTAATAATATTTATTCTTCCAATTCATGAACATAGCGTAGCTCACATTTATTCAGGACTTCTTAAATATCTATCAGCAATGTTTTTTGTTTTTAGTGTGGAAGTTTTACATGTCTTTTGGTAAATTTACTACTAAGAATTTTGTTTTTTGATGCTGTTGTAAATGGAATTTTAAAATTTGCATTGAGTTGCTTGCTGCTATTGTTGTTAGTTGCAGTCGAATTGATTCCAACTCATGGTGACACCATGTGTGCACAGTAGAACTGCTCCTACCAGACCTGTCTTCTGAGGCACCTCTGGGTGGGTTCGAACCATCAGTCTTTCAGCTAGGAGTCGAGGGCTTAACCATTAACATTACCCAGGGACTCCTGTTTGCTACTAGTATATAGAAATAAAATGTTGTTGTGAGGTGCCATTAAGTCGGTTCCGACTCATGATGACCCAGTGTACAACAGAACAAAACACAGCCCGGTCCTGAACCGTCCTCACAATTGCTGTTATGCTTGAGCCCATTGTTGCAGCCACTGTGTCAGTCTATCTCATTGAGGGTCTTCCTCTTTTTCACTGACCATCTGCTTTACCGGGCATGATGTCCTTTTCCAGGGACTGATCCCTCCTAATAACATGTCCAAAGTATGTGAGACGAAGTCACGCCATCTTTGCTTCTAAGGAGCATTCTGGTTGTATTTCTATCAAGACAGATTTGTTTGTTCTTCGGGCAGTCCATGGTATATTCAGTATTCTTCACCAACACCATAATTCAAAGGCATCAGTTCTTCTTCAGTATTCCTTATTCATTGTCCAGCTTTTGCATGCATATGAGGCAATTGAAAACACCATGGCTTGGGTCAGGCACACCTTAGTCCTTAAAGTGACATCTTTGCTTCTTAACACTTTATAAAGAGGTCTTTTGCAGTAGGTTTGCCCAATGCAGTGCATCTTTTGATTTCTCGACTGCTGCTTCCATAGGCGTTGATTGTGGATCCAAGTAAAATGAAATCCTTGACAACTTCAATCATTTCTGTCTTTATAATGATACTACTTATTGGTCCATTTGGGAGAATTTGTGTTCTCTTTATGTTGAGGTGTAATCTATACTGAAGGCTGTGGTCTTTGATACTCCTCAGCAGTGCTTCAAATCCTCTTCACTTTCAGCAAGCAAGGTTGTGTCATCTGCATAATGCAGGTTGTTAATGAGTCTTCCCCCAATCCTGATGCCCCATTCTTCTTTACATAGTCCAGCCTTTCAGATTATTTGCTTAGCAGACAGATTGAATAAGTACGGTGAAAGGATACAACCCGGATGCATACCTTTCCTGACTTTAAACTATGTGGTATCCCCTTGTTCTGTTTGAACTACTGCCTCTTGGCCTCTGTACAGGTTCCTCATGAGCACCATTAAGCGTTCTGGAATTCCCATCCTTCTCAGTGTTACCCATAATTTGTTATGATCCACACAGTCGAATGCCTTTGCATAGTCAATAAAACACAGGTAAACATCTTTCTGGTATTTTGTGCTTTCAGCCAGGATCCATCTGACATCAGCAGTGATATCCCTGGTTCCATGTCCTCTTCTGAATCTGGCTTGAATGTCTGGTAGTTCCCTGTTGATGTACTGCTGCAGCCGTTTTTGAATGCTCTTCAGCAAAATTTTACTTGCGTGTAGTATTAACGATATTGTTCGATAATTTCCGCATTCAGTTGGATCACCTTTCTTTGGAATAGGCATAAATATGGATCTCTTCCAGTCAGTTGGCCAGGTAGCTGTGTTCCAAATTTCTTGACATAGAAGAGTGAGCACTTGCAGTGCTGCATCCATCTGTTGAAACATCTCAGTTGGTATTTCGTCAATTCCTGGAGCCTTGTTTTAAACCAATGTCTTCAGTGCAGCTTGGACTTTTTCCTTCAGTAGCATCGGTTCTTGATTATATGCTACCTCCTGAAATGGTTGAACATCAACCAGTTCTTTTTGTTACAGTAACTCTGTATTCCTTCCATCTACTTTTGATGCTTCCTGTGTCTTTCAGTGTTTTGCCCATAGAATCCTTCAGTATTTCAACTCGAAATAATTTTTTCTTCAGTTCTTTCAGCTTGAGAAATGCCAAGGGTGTTCTTCCCTTTTGGTTTTCTAACTCCAGGTCTTTGCATCTGTCATTATAATACTTTACTTTGTCTTCTAGAGCCGCCCTTTGAAATCTTCTGTTTAGCTCTTTTACTTCATCATTTCTTCCTTTAGTTTTAGCTATTCTATGTTCAGTAGCAAGAGTCTGTTCTGACATCCATTTTGGTCTTTTCTTTCTCTCCTGTCTTTTTAATGACCTCTTGCTTTCTTCATGTATGATGTCCTTGAACAACTTGTCTGGTCTTTGGCCATTATTGTTCAATGTATCAAATCTGTTCTTGAGATGGTCTGTAAATTCAGATGGGATATACTCAAGGTCGTACTTTGGCTCTCGTGGACTTGTTCTAATTTTCTTCAGTTTCAACTTGAACTTGCATATGAGCAATTGATGGCCTGTTCTGCAGTCAGCCCCTGGCCTTGTTCTGACTAATGATATTGAGCTTTTCCATCATCTCTTTCCACAGGTGTAGTCAGTTTGATTCCTGTATATTCCATCTGGCAAGGCCCACGTGTATAATCGCCATTTATGTTGTTGTAAAAAGGTATTTGCAATGAAGAAGTTGTTGGTATTGCAAAATTCTGTCATGCAATCTCCAGTGTTGTTTCTGTCACCAAGGATGTATTTTCCAACTACCAATCCTTCTTTGTTTGCAACTTTGCATTTCAATCATCAGTAATTATCAGTACACCTTGATTGCATGTTTGATCAATTTCAGACTGCAGAATTTGGTAAAAATCTTCAATGTCTTCATCTTTGGCCTTAGCGTTTGGTGCGTAAATTTGAATAATAGTCGTATTAACTGGTTGTCCTTGTAGGCGTGTGGATATTATCCTATCAGTGAAAAACAATAGATTTTTATATATTAATCCTTGACCTTGAGACATTGCTACACCCAGTAAGTATTCCTTTTAACCCATAGTTCCTGAACATCACGGACTTACTCCTCTTTGTGCCTTTATATGGATTTTTAGACTTACCTCCATGTATGCCTCCTCAAGAGGGCCAGTACAAATGTCACGGCATTTGTGAAGTCTTCTCACACTATGCCCCAGCTGGAATCAAGTAGTCCCTCCTCAGAGTGTCTCTATTAGAGCATTTTCCACACTTAGACTTGTGTGAGCAGTTCTTTGAGGGCAAGAGCTGTACTTTATCTCCCCTCTATCCCCACAATATCTAGCAAGGTGTCTTCATTCACAGTATGGGAGTGTTTCTTTACAACAATTATTTCTGGAAGTAGGAAAATATGTCACTCCAGGGTGGGGTGGAAGGCACCCTGGTGGCACAGTGGTTAAACGCTCGGCTGCTATGCTAACCGAAAAGTTGACAGTTCCAACCCACCAGCCACTCCAAGGGAGAAAGATGTGGCAGTCTGCTTCCATAAAGATTACAACCCTGGAAACCCTATGGGGCAGTTCTGCTCTGTCATATAGGGTCACTATGAGTTACGGTTGACTCGACAGCAACATGTTTGTTTTTTTTGGGGTGGGGTGGAAGTAGGGGGGGAAGTCTTTGTAGGCAACTTCAATTAGAAACAATTCCTGAAATGTATTTTCAAAATGGAAAATGGACATTTTATCAAAAACTTACCCCTGTGTTTTTCCTATTTAAAAACATGTTGTTCTGTGTGTTCTATAGTGGATGATCTACTACCCTCTAAATGACTTAGGTTTTGCTGCCAATTTTGAATGTTTATGCATCTAAATATGTTTCTTCTTACTCTGTTTCTGTGTTGTAGGTGGCTGACTGTGCTTGGGATGAAACGATAAAGATATATGATCCTGCTTGTCTTATTGTTCCTCCTTGAAATATGCTGCTCTGGTCAGAAACAAAGGACCAGACCTGAAGAACTACTTAGCAAGAAATAAATTCACTATTATAACATAGACATTATACTTTTATATGCTACTCAGATTTCAATTTTTAAAAATGTATCCTGGAATCAGTTTGAGGCAGCTGATAGAGACTTTGGTTCATTATTTAAGCCTAGTACATAAGCCATATTTCTTAAAATCCTAAGGAATAACTGATGTTACGGTATATCTTGTAACATCTATTAAAATGTTACCTCTGTATTGTAAAATAGATTAAAATATGGGAGATCAGTAGATTATATTGTTAGTGTTGTACTTCATTTTTAATTTATGTCACTTATGATGTAAAATATAATCACTGCTATTGATGAAAATAAAAACTGCATCTCTTGATCATTTATCATTTTATGATATCCTCAAAAAGATTATTTTTTTCTAATATATTGCATATGTAAATACAGTACTATGTATAATACAGATATATCTATAGTTCAGTATCAGGGCTCTAATATAGGTTTAATTTATTAATTTCTTTAGCAGTTAATTATTGAGCATCTACTAAGTGTCTGACACATAGAACAAATGAGATTTTTCTCAAGGCCTGGTACCCTGTTTTTTAAGAAATGGAATGTTGTGAGCAAAGAGCTTACACTTTTATATACTTAATTAAAACTTTTTAGATATTGTACCCATGACCTTTTATTTCCCTTTTCCTACTTCTCTATTATCAAATGTTAAAAAAAAAAAAACAACTGTTGACTGAGCAAAAAGTTTTAGGTCCTACTAACGTGTCCAACAATTGCTCTTTTTTTTTTTTCCCCAGCTAGCCCTAAGTAATGCTGTTAAGCCCTCCTTGCTATCTCCCTAAGTCTTCTTGAAAAATCTCTAGGTGCTTATGAATTATAAAAAAGGAGAGTAGAAGGAAAAAATTAATAAAACAAGCAACTTTATATAACATAATACTTCCATGTAATATCAAAATAAAATGTTATTAAATGACAAAAAGTTAATTTTAACAAGTTTTTGAGAATTTTTAAAGAGCAGAGTAAACTTGTAGTAATCAGAGCAAAAATAAATTAAAATACATGTATATTGTCTTATCTTACATATTTCATTTCCTTTTTCAGAAAAAAATCAAAACAGCTTACAAAATACCAAAGCAAGATAGGTTAAATTAAAAAGTGGAACAAAAAGAGACCTAAAGAGGAGATGAGTGGGTCTTGAAAATGCATTCCACAGAGTCCTATGAACTTGCTACTGGTTGGACCAAAAACTTGCTGCTAAGGATTCTAGTAGCATAAATGAGAATCCTGGTTAGTTGCAAAATTCAGTGCCCATGGCCAGAGGGCAAGGACTTCTAACTAGTCCCAGGCTAGGTATTTGTTGAATGAATGAATGACCTCAGGAAAGTAAAACTCTTCTTGGTCCTCAGACAGATTGATACTCATTGTTTTTGAGAGGCCTACTAAAGAAGACACTGTTAAGCGTAAGTGTATGGTAGTGAACAAGGTGCTCAACCATATCCTTAGAGTTGTCACAGTGAGGAGTTTCAGAGCTGGTTTATTTTGTTACTTTCCTCCATATGAACTAATGGCTCACACCAAAGTGCAGTTCAAGAAATGTGGGGCCACAACGGGTGTTCTTTGTTTTAGCAGAATTTTGTTTTCTTCTTCTTTTTTTCATTGTACTTTAGATGAAGGTTTACAGAACAGACTAGCTTCTTATTAAACAGTTAGTTCACATATTATGACATTGTTTAACAACTCCACAACATGTCAACACTCTCCCTTCTTGACCTTGGGTTCCCTATTAACCAGCCTTCCTGTCCCCTCCTGCCTTCTAGTCCTTGCCCTTGGGCTGGTGTGCCCCTTAGTCTTGTTTTGTTTTATGGGCCTGTCCAATCTTTGGAT
The DNA here is from genome assembly GCA_030035585.1 of Dugong dugon. Lineage (NCBI taxonomy): Eukaryota > Metazoa > Chordata > Mammalia > Sirenia > Dugongidae > Dugong > Dugong dugon. The sequence continues at coordinate 159,673,773 of CM057464.1, forward strand.
GAAGGGTGATCCTCAAGAGTGACTTCAGTACTGAGCTAAAAGGGCGTCCGAGGGCCATACTCTTGGGGTTTCTCTAGTCTCTGTCAGGTCAGAAAGTTTGGTCTTTTCTTCGAGTAAGAATTTTGTTCTACAGTTTTCTCCATCTCTGTCCAGGACTCTATTGTGATCCCTGTCAGAGCAGTCAGTGATGGTAGCCAGGCACCATCTAGTTGTACTGGACTCAGACTGGTGGAAGCTGTGGTAGTTGTGGTCCGTTAGTCCTTTGGACTAATCTTTCCCTTGTGTCTTTAGTTTTCTTCATTCTCCCTGGCTCCCGAAAGGGTGAGACCAGTGGAGTATCTTTGATAGCCACTATTTTAGCAGAATTTTTAATACACCCTTTAAAATATTCAACCCAAATTATATTTACAATGTAATTTACACTTACTAATATATTTTCCTTTTAAAATGTATCATAGATTGAATTGTGTCCCCCTAAAATATGTGTCAACTTGGCTAGGCCATGATTCCCTGTATTGTGTGGTTGTCCTCCATTTTGCAATCTGATTATCCTTCATTTTGTGATGTATTGTAAATCCTAGCCTCTGTGCCTGTGGTTATAGTCCCACTTGGGAGTGAACTGTCTGTTATGTTAATAAGGTAGGATTAGGTCATGTTAATGAGGATTAGGGTGGGATGCAACACCCTTACTCAGGTCACAGCCCTGATCCAATGTAAGGAGAGTTCCCCTGGGGAATGGCAGCATCACCTTTTATGTTAACAATAGATAAAAGGAGAAGGAAGTGAGCAGAGAGAGAGGGACATAACTACTACCAAGAAGAGCCAGGAGGAGAGCACATCCTTTGGACCCAGGATCCCTGTGCTGAGAACCTCCTAGACCCAGGGAAAGACTGATGCCAAGACACATATAGATGCCTAAGGAACACCAGGTCCACAGGTGTTGAAAGGAGGCAAGGACCTTCCCCCAGAGGCAACAGAGATAGAAAGACTTCCCCTGGAGCTGTTGCCCCGAATTTGGGCTTCTAGCCTCCTAAACTTTGAGAGAATAAATTTCTCTCTGTTAAAGCCATCCACTTGTGGTATTTCTGTTATAGCAGCACTAGTTAACTAAGACAATACAAGGGAATTTATTAGCAAAGTAATCTCACATGTAGCTTTTGAAACAAATACTTATGATTTAAAAACTAATATCTCTCTTGATTTATTTTTAACCTCTTCCAGGCATGTTAGAGATGTTTAGAAAACTGACTTCACAATACTTGACTCAGGTTCTTGGTGTCTATCAATATGCAAGAGTGTTGGTGAACACTTACCTACTAGTTGGTTACCTGGAGTTAGAATTCGAAAACTAGAAGGAAAAGAGCTGGATTCTCTCTTGGAAGAAAATTGTCATGGGGGAAAAAGACTCCAGACTCAAATTTAATCAAAAGAGATTTTTATTAAGCCAAGACAAAGACAGTCATTGCAATTAGAGACCTGCTAGTGTGCACCAGGCACAAGAGACTGGCAGAATCCACTGAATCATAAGCAGGGAGTCTCTAATATACTGTTACAGAAGGAAGTAAGGCATGATAACAAAGCGGGACCTTAATGATTGGCTTACAGAGCTTTGTTGACTACCTACTTAGTGGCATTACATTGGTGGCTTACAAGTTTTGTTTTAAGAATCTGTCTTAGTTATCTAGTGCTGCTATTACAGATATACCACAAGTGGATGGCTTTAACAAAGATAAACTTATTCTCTCACAGTCTAGGAGGCTAGAAATCCAAATTCAGGGTGCCAGCTCCAGGGAAAGGCTTTCTCTCTCTGTCAGCTTTTGGGGAAGGTCCTTGCCATCAATCTTCCCCAGTCGAGGAGATTCTCAGTGCAGCGACCCCAGCTCCAAAGGATGCACTATTCTCCTGGCTCTTGTTTCTTGGTGGTATGAGGTCCCTATGTCTCTGTTCGCTTCTCTCTTTCATATCTCAAAACAGATTGGCTTACAACATAACCTAATCTTGTAGATTGAGTCCTACCCCATTAACATAATTGCTGATAATCCCAGCTCATTAACATCATAGAGATAGGATTTACTACACATTGGAAAATCACATCAGATGACAAAATGGTGGACAGTCACAATACTGGGGATCATGGCCTAGCCAAGTTGGCAGATATTTCTGGGGGACACAGTTCAATCCATGACAGACTCCTTGGAAACAAACCATAGAAATGAGCTGTTTGGGTTAAGTCTCCTTTGGAAACAAGCCAACAAAATTCTGATTGGTGCTTGGTGAGGTTAAGATAGCTACTACTTAGTGATGTGGGTGCTTTGTTAGTTAGTTCCCACTTAGTTACCATACAAAGTTCACAGAGCAGTCACAGAACCTTCTCTGCAAATGTAGAAGTTACATAAAAGCTCCCTGGCTTTGTTACAAGGAAAAGCCACATTCTCTTAGATATCAGGAGCCCAGATGGCACAGTGATTAAGAGCTTGTCTGTTAACCAAAAGAGGCTGGCAATTCAAATCCACTAGCCCCGCCTTGGAAACCCTGTGGGGCAGTTCTGCTTTGTCCTAAAGAGTCCTTAGGAGTCTGAATTGACTTCAACAGCAACAGATTTGTTTTTGTTTTTGTTTTTGTTTTTTTCCTGAGATATCAGATAACAGACAGAACTGCCCTAACCAGTTTAGTTTCCTGATTCTGCAGGTTTTCTACACAGAGTGAGTTTGAAGCCTGGATCCCACTTCAGCTTCTTTTACTCAGACCAGTTACCTCATAATAATTTTTTTCGGGTCTTTGTATAATTCCCTCCTTTTGATCAAGGATTTTGATCAAACATCCTTTGATCACTCTTATGGACATGCTTTCTTATGCATGGGTTGTTGATATGTTGCTCCCAGGTGATGACTCCATGTTCATGGTTATGCTTGTTTTATTCCTGGTGTTGAGCCTCTTTTTCCATAGTTGGGGACCACTGGTTCCTTGGTTGCAGGGAAGCTTCAGGAAATTTACCATGGTATGTCTGAGCAGCTGTCTTCAGTAATCTTATTATGTGACTCCATCAGCATGGTCTTTATATCCTAGATGGCAGCCCATCCTGCTTCAAGCTTTTAAACTCATGACTTACTTAGTCGGATACCATCTGGTTCTTCACCATACGTCTTGTCTGAATACTGTTATCTAGGAGGGTAATGACTCGGAGACCTAGACCAAATTGGAGGAATATCTGACCCTTTCATTGAAGTTAATATAGGGTGCAGGATCCATCCACCATGTTACAAAAGTGAGAGAAATTAATGTACATAAGTTGCTTCGAAGGTGTGGAGTTTCCTAAACTGAACACGCATTTCATAATACAGTTGACAATTCCAATTTCAGTTACAATTATTATCAGAATAACTAGTCAATTTTTCGGTAAAGTTCTCAGCCATGGCCCTATTCCTTGTGATAACCAACTGAATAAATCTGAAAAAGAAGGTATAGTCATAGGAGGAATGGAGTGAAGCCAAACTGCTTGTTGATGTATTTTAAGAATGTCTTTTTCTATTTTTCTTATGTTAACTCGAAAGCAATAGGAGGTGTTTGCTATTGATTGAGCCAGTCTGACAAAAACATCTTTTTAGACCTCAGTGGCTATTATGAGGCATAGCAATAAAGAATTTAAGAAAGGCTTCATAATGGACAAAAATTGCCCAGAAAAAATAAGAGCAATTAGCATACAAATGACCAAGGGATTATAATGGGGTCCTTCAAACAAGGCATATATGAGTAAACAAGAATGGGTGTGGGAAATAATGATTATTAAGAAAAATATAAAGGAAAATTTTTAGGTGAAAACACACAGAAAGGTTTATTTATACAAATCTGTCTTATCAGTTAAAACCTAGACAGAACAAAGCTACTTTAAAACAATTAGGATTAGGCACAACACAATAATTTCAATAAATTTTATTCATCAAGGGAAAGTTAATTAGCCCACAGATCTTAAAGTTATGTGTGATGGATAAGATTGTGTGTCAACTTGGCTGGGCCGTGATTCTCAGTATTTTAATGTAATCACTCCCATGATTGAATATACTGTGAGTAGCCAGTCAGATGAAAGGGAGTCTCCTTGGGGGTGTGGCCTGCATCTGAATATAAGCAGATGTTCTGGCTTTTTGCTCTCTCTGGATCCTGTGGCTGCCTCCTGTCATCTTATCTCCGGTTCTCGGGACTTGAGCTGTCAGCTTATCTGCCGAACCTGGGATTTGTTGATCTGCACAGCCTGTGAGAGGGAGCCCTGCTCTCTGACCTGCTGATCTTGGGCTTGCCAGCTTCTGCAGCTGCGTGACTTGGGAGAGGCCTCTACCCTGATCCATGGACTTGGGATGTTCTAGCCTCAACAATCACGTGAGCTGTTTCCTTGATATAAATCTATCTATCTATCTATCTATATATTTATACACTTTACTGGTTTTGCTTGTCCAGAGAACCCAGCCTAAGACAGTATGTAAGACAAAAAGAGAGCAAATACTAGAAAAAGAAATATGCAAAGCCTAAGAATTGTATTTCTATTTATGTGTTTCGCTGTTTGAAAAGAAAGGGTTTACAGGTCTAGTCCTGGATCTTGGGATAAGTTGTCTATGCCAGGTTTTATCTTTTTTTTTATTCTGGCAATTTTTGAATTTTAGTTGGTTGACCTATCCAAGTAGGAGCAGCAGCTTTCTTTAATGGGGAGAGGTGTATCCAGGTCTTAACTCTGTGATTTAGCAGCACAAGGATTAGCAAAGAGAACTACATATGGTCCTTTTCAGTGAGGCTCAAGGAAATTTTTTTAAGTGATGCCTTTTTTAATATATATACAGTCCTCTGGAACAATATTAGGCACATTTTGGGATTCTGGTTTTTTGGTTGTCAACAGCTCCTTTAAACTGTGAAAACATTCTTTAGAGTACTGGATTAAAAATTAACAGTATTTAACAATATTAGAGTTGGTATAAATAACATGAAGTTTATTTGGTTTTGAAGAATTATTTTTCTCATTATAGTCATTTGAGTATTCATTTCTTGGAGACTGGGTAGAAGCAGTTAAGATATTCTGAATTTACTTAGTTAAAATTTTGACATGAGCCACAACATCTCTTAATTTATAGGATGTTCTGTAACTAGCATAGTGTTATGTGTTCTTGAAATAGCTGGTTCTTACATTAAAAGAGGGAAGGGAAAATAAAATGGTTTCCTATATCTAGAAATTCTAACATTGAACATTGACTCTTAATTTAGTCCAATGGCATTTATGTTCAAAATATTATAGTCCTCTTTATGAGTCTGATATAGTCTATTTTGTTGTGTTTTCAGTGAATTAGCAAGGTAACACATCTGTGAATGATAAACTTAAAGATGGCTATGGTTAATTTACAATGATAATTCTTAAAAGTGAAAAGACTTGATGGGCATTAAATATAAAAGTAATGTAAAGCCAAGTAAAGTTAAATAAAAGGTTTGGATAAAAATTCCTTTAAACATAATGATTATTCTCATTTCCAAAGAACTTTAGATATAACACATAATAATTTTTAGACATTATACCATATAGTCAAGATATATCAAGAATATTTAAAGCTCCACATTTGAATGGTAATAAAACCTTTATGGGTAAATGGTGTGAATTCATTAGTTGAAACCATTGGCTTTAGTGATGCTAGATTTAAAGGAAACAAAGTTGTGACCAAGTTAGCAACTGAAATAATAAAATTATGACATAGTGTCATGTGTTTGTTGTCCAGCATTAGGTAAACATTCTTGACATATAATTTTTTAATTTAAGGAAAATTCGGTAGTTTTCCTGATTTTGACAATACATTTTATGTAATTTATAGCATGTTAAATAAATCTTTCTATGCATTTTTCTTTTTTACAAAACAAACGAATGGTTTGTAGCTTTCTATGAAGTTTCAAAGTTGTCAGGAGTTTATGAGAAGCAATACTTAAGTTATTTAAAGCACAGATTTTAAAGGTAAAAACCTTAGTTTTTAGTTTTTAACTATATGACTTTGTTTTTGATTCAGGAATTTATTTTGTTGAACATTTGTTTTTGAGGTAGATTGCACAAAAATAAAATTAACCTTTTAACCTAGTAATTACAGAAAATTGTTATTTTAACAGTGAGAAACCTAATTATTTGCTTTATATTTATGTGACATTAAGCTGTTAAAATTCTTGTGAATTAACTCATCAAACTTTTAGTTACAATAAACCAGAACCTTGATTATATTAAACAAAAATCTTTAATAAACATTTTCTAATTTCTTGACTTTGTTACATTTTTCTTATAGAATAACTATGTGACTTAAAATGAACATATTTATGATCAATTCTAAATATATATATATCCTTTTTCTGTGACATACCACAGTCTATAAACTTTAATTATAATGACTATCTATTAGTTTAATATTAGTAACTTAAGTTTTATATATTACTAATATATAATATTTCATATTGTATATTAGCAGTTTAAGTTTATATATTACAAAATATAATTACTGTAAGTAATTTAACCTTCTTATTCTGGAATTAATAAAATTCCTTTTCTCTCAATAAAACATATTTTATATAATAGCCAGCTTAATTTATTTAGAAAGATTTAGTTTTTAGATCTTGTTTTTAAAGTTGGAATAAAAATGTTTGTTAGAACAAAATTATTTTCATCAATTCTTGGGAATATTAGAACTATTTGATTTATATAGACCTGTTGCTGTCGAGTTGATTCCAACTCATAGTGACTCTGTAGGACACAGTAGAACTGCCCCATAGGGTTTCTAAGGAATGGCTAGTGAATTTGAATTGCCAACCTTTTGCTTGGCAGCCAAGCTCTTAACCACTGCACCACCTGGGCTCCATTTAATGTATATAAGCACTTATTTATCATTAAACCAATTAGAATAAGTTCTTTAAAGGAATATTATAATTTAATAATACCATCCAGAGGTAAAAGTATTATAATATTTTTATAATTGTGGGGTTTTTTTTTGTTTGTTTGTTTGTCTTTTTAGAGAAAGCAATTTAGAATAATTCATTTCTTTTAAGGCCGTGTTATAGCAATCAAAATAAATAATTTATCTTATTCAGTGCACTTTTTTAAATAGACTGATTCATATTAAAGTTTTTTAGAGTAGCTATTGAAAGCCTAATTCATAAGACAGATGTAGTTTTATTCGGAGTTGAGGCTTACAGCAACTTCAAGGTGGTGCACAGAAGGAAAAAAAAAGAAAAGCAAACCCAGATTGAATGTTCTCCCTAGATTAGAATCGAAGTCCTTGAGACAGAATCTTTTCCACTTTTCTAGGTAGCCTACCACAGGTTTCCTCCAAGTGGAATGCCATCTTGGGTGAAAATCACACACTCACTGAGTCTCTGGAGACAGTTTAAAAAACAGGCTTAAAGGTCTCTGCCTGTGTTTTTCCTTATGATTTTCATTTTATGATGATCAACAACAGCATAACATTCTTAAAACAGCACAACACAAAATAGGGCAACACACAGATACACAAAAGTAACTGTGCAGTTTCAAGTTGTTTCAGTCAGGCAGATCTAAAAAATTACTGGAGATCTTCCTCAGATCTAGTTCAAGAACTCTTGCCCTAAACTTCGACAAGTAACCTTTGCCCCAAACCTGGGACAAGTAACCTTGGGACCAAAACATCTGCAAGAAAGCAAAAAGAAAAAGAAGCCAAAAACGTTTGCTAGAATGCAAACAGAAACAAAATCCTCTTTAAGCTTTACTTGTTTCTTTTCTTGGCAATCAGAACAATGAGAAATTACATAGTAGATTCAAAGGATTCCTTACTTTACCTGTATTTTTATCTCTTCTTAAATGAAAGGGTAAATGTAAATTCTGAATTATGGTAAGATGTAAATAATTTGGTAAACAATTTTGCTATTAGGTTTTCACCAAAGTTTAGTTGTTAGGTGCTGGTAGTATTTAACTTCCTTCTAACTTTTATAAGTTCTTCTTCAGGGACTGCTTGTTGATAATCAAAACGACCCACTGTTTAAAAGCCAAAGTCAGTTTAGTAATGGGAATTGTTTCTTAGTCCAGTCTGTAATGCTTGAATTAAACTACAGTGTTTTGTAAATAGTTTGGCTAAACGATAAACAGTTTTGTTTTGTTTTGTTTTTTTCTTGTTTATAGCTTTGAACTTTTGCCCAATTAATTTTTCTTGGAAAAAAAGCTTAGGGATGGCATTTTAAAAACTTAGTTACTGCTTCTGTTTGATCTAATAATTCAGTGCCTGAAGAATTGGATTTAATCATTAATGATTTTTCAGGTTGGGTTTTTTTTTTTGTTTGTTTGTTTTGTTCTTTCAATGTGCTTCTTAGCCTATTGTTGGGCTTTTCTAGGTCCTACTAACATATGAATTAATTAAAACAAATCTTGATAAACTAGGTTTACAAGTTTTTATATAGGTGATATATCTACAGTGTTTTAACTGTAACTGTTCCCTCTTTTTTATTGTGATTGCTGTGGAATGATAATGGTCATGAATGAATGTTGCATCCTTAAAGGATGATTGGGAAACTTTTCACAACTGCAGGTGGTTTTGCTTTTGGCTGGGAAGTAATAGTGACTGTAGGAGGTTTATCTTTTTCTTCAGGGTATTTAATTTTAAAAGGCATTTCAAAATGAGGTTTTCTCCATTTCTTAACAGGGCAGTTAGGTTTAGAGTTTTACATAGAACTCATTGTTATTTCTAGGATTTCCTTAAGTATTTCTTCAGCCATCTTTTTTAAAGCAAGACTGGTCTGGGTATCTTTCCAGCCAGTGTGTAATTTCTCACTTCCTTGGGTTTGTAGTTGCCGTGCAGCTGTAAGCCATTAATTAACTTGTCAAGGCGGTTCTTTGGTTGGAGCTAGTTTATGAGTCAAGCCTGTTTGCCTTAGCAGGAGGAGTGATTTTTCAGTATACAGGTAGAGAGAAAGGAAAAAAAAGCTAGCAAAGAATTAGAGGAAACTTTTACTAGGTGCTTAAAAACTAACTTTGCTGATTACTTAGAGCCTCCTTTTTTTTCCAGTTCACTGGATAGAAAAGTTAATTTTTACTGAGCTCAAAATTTTCCCAGACCTGACACTAGTTTGAAACTCTATCTCTGACAAGGCAGATGCCATTTTTTATGTGGCCCATAAGCAACATTCCCCATCTTACCAGAGCTTCAACACATGCATCTTGAAATTCAGGAATCTGCAGATCAACCACGTGTCACTAGATGGCATGCAAACTTCACCTTTGAGCAATCTTAAAGACAAACCACCTGTACAGAGAATTACTGTCACCTTTTCCCAAACCACAAATACTCTTTGAAAATGGAGTTACTGCTGTACTAAGATGTTCACATTTAAATAACACAAGTAAAACTGACCAAGATGTCCAAGGGAATCCAAACAGAAAAGCAAGTGAAAGCTTGCTGAGACATCCAAGAAAATCTGGACAGAGAAACAAGTGAAAGCTTACTGGGACATTTGAGAGATTCCGTACAGAAAAACACAACAAAAGACTGAATAAAAAATCTCAGAGAACCACTCCATAAATTATGGGATTCAAATCCAAGAGCACTTATTTTCATGGGGTCCCCAGGGGTTCATGGATAAGGTAGGGCACAAAGGGCCCTGTTGCTGGCCTGCTTCGATCCTTGACCCCTCAAGGTTCCCACTGAAGGAAGATGGGTTTGGATCCCATCCTCATCACAAAAATGTCATGGGGGAAAAAGACCCCAGACTCAAATTTAATCAAAAGAGATTTTTATTAAGCCAAGGTAAAGACAAAGACAATCATTGCAATGAGTGACCCGCTAGTGTACACCAGGCTAACTGAATCACAAGCAGGGAGTCTCCAATATACTGTTACAGAAGGAAGTAAAGCTACATCATTGTCAAAGGTGGGATAATAAAGTGGGACCTTAATAATGATTTGTTTATAGAGCTTTGTTGACTAGCTACCTACTTAGTAACATTACATTGATTGGTGGCTTACAAGTTTTATTTTAAGACTCCTTGGGAACAAACCATAGAGACAAGCTGTTCGGGTTAAGCCTCCTTTGGAAACAAGCTAACAAAATTCTGATTGGTGCTCAATGAGGTAAGATAGCTACTTGTCATGGATTGAATTGTGTACCCCCAAAATATCTGTCAACTTAGCTGGCTGGGTCATGATTATTGGTATTGTATGATTGTGTACCATTTTGTAATCTAGTGTGATTTCCTTATGTGTTATAAACTCTATCACTAAGATGTGATAAGATGGATTAGCAGCAGTTATACTGATGAGGTCTACAAGATTAGATAGTGTCTTAAGCCAATCTCTTTTGAGATATAAAAGAGAGAAGTCAGCAGAGACACATGGGAACCTCATACCACCAAGAAAGCAGTGCTGGGAGTAGAGTGCGTCCTTTGGACCTGAGAAGGTCCCAGACTAAGGGAAGACTGATGCATCACAAGGACCTTCCTTCTGACAGAGAGAGAAAGCCTTCTCCTGGAGGTGATGCCCTGAATTTGGACTTGTAGCCTATTAGACTGTGAGAAAATAAATTTCTGTTTGTTAAAGCCATCCACTTGTGGTATTCTGTTATAGCAGCACTTGATGACTAAAACACTTATTGATATGGGTGCTTTATTGGTTAATTGCCATTTAGTTACCATAAAGATTTCACAGAAAAGTCACAGGACCTTCTTCTCTGCAAATGTAGAAGTCACATAAAAGCTCCTTGGCTTTGTTCAAGGAAAAGTCACGTTTTCTTTGATATCAGATAACAGACAGAACTGCCCTAACTAGTTTCGTTTTCTGGTTCTACAGGTTTTCTCCGTAGAGTGAATTTGAAGCCTGGACCCCACTTTAGCTGCTCTTTCTTAGACCAGATACCTCCCATAATGATCTTTTTTAGGGTCTCCATATCAGAATTCATAAGATTTTTTAATTCTTGATAGCTCACAAACTAAGCATCTTCTGGACTTTAGAGGAGAATCAGTCATTTCCCTGGATTGGGAAAAATCATCCTTTGTCTCCCCTCCATTGAGTTCTTAGCTTTCTTCCTGTCTGCCTCCCCAAGCTGTTCCAGCACCCAGTGACACCAAAGAGTAAATGAAGGAAAAGGGAAATCACAGTCACTAAGCATCTTCTCTGATCTGGGCACTATATGAGATGTTTTATACATGTTATCCCTTTTAATCTTTAAAACTTCCCTGCAAGGTAGCCCTCCCAGTTTTCCTGACAAGGAAACCAAGGCTCTCAGGAGGCATACTAGCCAGCAGTAATGGAGCTGGAATTTGAAGTCTGGTATGACTGGATCCAAACCCATGGTCCTGCCACATGACCTACTTTTCCTAGGAATAACAGAAATTGGCCCACAGAGAAACAGTCATGATTTGGAACTCTTTGGTGAGTAGAGCCTGGTCATTCCTGATAGAATGGACAAAATTTTTGTTTGTTTGTTTATTGTTGTAGTTTAAGTGAAAGTTTACATTTCAAGTTAGTCTCTTATACAAAATTTATATGTACATTGTTATGTGACCCTAATTGCTCACCCTCTACTGTGACAGCACACTTCTCCTTTCCACCCCTGATTTCCCATGTCCATTCAGCCAGCTCCTAACCCTCTCTGCCTTCTCATCTCACCTCCGGACAGAAACTGCCCATTTAGTCTCATGTATCTACTTGAGCTAAGAAGCACACTCTTTACGAGTATCATTTTATGTCCCACAGTCCAGTCCAATCTTTGTCTGAAGAGTCGGCCTTGGAAATTGTTTTAGCTCTGGGCTGATAGAGAATCCGGGGGCCATGCTTTCCAGGGTTCCTCCAGTTTCAGAACATTAAGTCTGGTCTTTTCACTAGAATTTGATTTTTGCACCCCACCTTTCTCCTGCTCCATCAGGGACTCTCTGTTGTGTTCCCTGTCAGGGCAGTCGTTGGTGGTAGCTGGACACCATCTAGTTCTTCTGGTCTCAGGCTGATGAATCTCTGGTTTATGTGGCCCTTCCTGTCTCTTGGGCTAATACTTTCCTTGTGTCTTTGGTGTTCTTCATTCTCCTTTATTCCAGGTCATTGGGACAAATTGATGCATCTTAGATAGCTGCTTGCAAGCTTTTAAGAGCCCAGACGCCACTCACCAAACTAGGATGCAGAACATTTTCTTAATAAACTTTGTTATGCCAACTGACCTAGTATGTCCCCTGAAAGCATGGCCCCCAGACCCCCACCCCTGCTACTCTGTCCCTCGAAGTGTTTGATTGTATTCAGGACACTTCTTAGCTTTGGTTGGGTCCAGTTGTGCTGACTTCCCCTGTAGTGTATGCTGTCCTTCCCTTCACCTAAGATAATTCTTGTCTACTGTCTAGTTAGTGAATAACCCTCATCCTCCCTCCCCACCCTCGTAACCATCAAAGAACATTTTCTTCTGTGTTTAACCTTTTCTTGAGTTCCCATAATAGAGGTCTTCTACAATATTTGTCCTTCTGTGACTGACTAAATTCACTCAGCATAATGCCCTCCAGACTCCTCCATGCTATAAAATGTTTCACGGCTTCATCATTGTTCTTTATCATTTTGTAGTATTCCATTGTGTGGATATACCATAATTTGTTTATCCATTCATCCGTTGATGGGCACCTAGGTTGTTTCCATCATTTTGCTATTGTGAACAGTGCTGCAATGAACATGGGTGTGCATATATCTATTCATGTGACAGCTCTTATTTATCTAGGCTATATTCCAAGGAGCAGGATTGCTGGATTGTATGGTACTTCTATTTCTAGCTTTTTAAGGAAGTGTGCCAAATTGATTTGCAAAGTGGTTGTACCATTTTACATTCCCACCAACAGTATATAAGTGTTCCAGTCTCTCCACAACCTCTCCAGCATTTATTATTTTGTGTTTTTTGGATTAATGCAGGCCTGGTTGGGGGAGATATCTCATTGTAGTTTTGATCTGCATTTATCTGATGGCTAATGATCATGAGCATTTCTTCATGTGTCTAGAACGGACAAAATTGAGTTTGCAGGTCTAAAGAGCTAAGAAGCTGGCCTGGCCTCAGTGATCCTCAAGGTTCATCATCTCCAGAGATATCCAGGCTAAAAGCCAACTGTCCCTTCTGCCTTTGGCACTTCTGAACTGTATATGTTAGCTATACTTTGGCTCTTCCAAAAATGAGCTCTCATTAATTTCTTACTTAACAAACCTCTCCTTGGATGAGCTAATCCACTTAAATGTTTTTACTTTCATATATATACTGAATACTACCAAATCTGTATCCTCTGACTTTCTCCTCGGTCTCCCACATGCCGTTGTACTCATTTTATTCTAATCAAACTTATTTTGTTCACTAAACCTGCTTCTCCTCCTGCACGTGTTTTTATTTGTTGTCAATGCTGTCTACCCAGGCACTCAAGCTAAAGACCTAAACGTCATTCTTGTTCCTTCCCTTACTCCCACCTCTCTACTCCATACACATTGAATAGATCACTAAGTCCTGTCCCTTTTACCCTCTAAATACTAATCCATTCTGTCTCTTCCCCTTAGTCCAACCACCACTGCCCCAGTTCAAGCCACCATTATCTTCTCTTTGGACCAACTGCAGCAGCTTCCTAAATAATGTGTCTGTTTCTAGTTTTGTGCCCCAGAGCCATCCTCCTCAACACAGCTTCAGGAGACTGATCTAAAATGCAATCTGATTACATCAATTCTAATGTAAAACCTTTCTCTGTTTATAGGATTGCCTACAGGAAAAAGTTCAAGCTCACTAACCAGGCAGCCAAGGTCCTCTGAGGGCTATTTCCTGCCTTTCTCTACAGCACAGCATCTCTCCACACTGTCAGGCACTTCGTGCTCCAACAACACTAAACCAAAAAGAAGACAAACCCTTTGATCCAACAGTTACAATTCTAGGATTCCTTTCCCCACCCCCATCCCCAAATTTGTGTAAGAATACACACCCAAAAGAAGTGTGTAAGAATAAATGTCCAAGAGTATTTGTTACATTACTGTTTGGAAAGTAACAGGAGAAAGGTTATACTATAGAACAGTCATTTAAAAAAATGAGGTAGAACTGTATGTTTTGACATGGAAGGAGTCATTGCTATTCATATGTGTATGAGTTATCTATTGCTGCTTAACAAATCACCCTAAAGTTTAGCAGTTAAAACAATAAACATCTCTCAGTTTCTGTGAGTTGGGAATCCAAGAGCAGATAACTGGGTAGTTCTGGCTCAGGGTCTCTCATGAGGTTTCAGTTAAGCTGTTAGCTAGGGGGCTGCAGTCACCTGAGGCTCAGCTAGTCACTTATGCGGTTGTTGGCCTCAAGCACTTGCCATGTGCAACTCCACTGGTTGGCTGAGTGTCCTCACAACATGGCATCTGGCTTCTCCCAGACTGCAAGATCCAAGAGAGAGGCAACCCAACTGAAAGCTCAGTCTTTTATAACCTAATCCCAGAAAAGAGACAGATCATCACTCAGATCAAACCTGGTATGATGTGGGAGGAGTTAACACAAGGGTGTGAATACCAGGAAGTAGGAGATCATTGAGGGCTATCTTGGAGGATGGTTACCACAATATGCATTTAAAAATAGCAAATTACAGACAAATTCATATGGTATCCAGACTTTGTTTAAATAAAGGGGGGGGGGGTGTACATGTGTATAAATATGCATACAAAAAGATTCCACACTAAACTTTTAACTATAGTAGACTCTGTGTAGTGAAGTTAGTGTGGTGTTTGGAGTGGGGGATGTTGAAGATAGTATGTTCACTTATTTATGAAGTTTGCTTTCCTTTTATGTACTACAATGAACATGTGTTACCTTTACAATTGTTATGGATTGAATCGTGTACCTCAGATATATGTGTTGTAAATCCTAACCTCTATGCTGTGGTGGAGCCCTGGCGGCACAGTGGTTAAGAGCTTGGCTGCTAACCAAAAGGTCAGCAGTTCAAATCCACCAGCTGCTCCTTGGAAACCCTATCAGGCAGTTCTACTCTGTACCGACTCAATGGCATCTAACAACAACAATTTACTAATCTGGAGTGACAGATTTCACATGTAAATTGTGTGAAATTGTTCACTATAAATGATCTGGTAAACAATCCTCCCTGACATCAACACTTGAAAAATAGAGTTCCTGAAATGGCCAATCAATCCTGTGTAAACTACAACTTCTAGCAACAAAAATCAAGACTTCCCTGGGGAACAGGAACTCATGTTTTCAGTGTAATGCTTTCCAGTGCTTTTCCTGGAAAGTTGGCAGAGTGAGGCATTGTAAACAATTTCTTTAGTGCCCACCTGTGAGGGAGAGGGAAGGGGAGGTGCTCAGCCCATCAGTTGGTGGACTGGTTGAGACCAAGTTCTCTCCATCGTGAGCACCCACCACGCATAAACTTGACCCAGATGGAAGGGCGCAATGATGCTGCTGATCCCTGCTGTACATTTTTTTCTGTTGCAGTAATAATTATCATAGCTTTAGTACGTGGCCTGGAAGTGTCGTGTTCAGCACAAAGTTGGAAATAATGGGCAGAAAACAGAAGACTGCCCCAGAAATGGATCCTCTGTATTAGTAAGGCAAAGTGGTGCAGCGTTTAAAGGTTAGGGAGGTTGGGCTCCCGGTGGGGGTGAGAGTCTAAGAGAAGTAAATGGCTGGCAGTGAACGAAAGGAAAGGTGGAGCGCATCAACCTGGAGCTCTCTCTCTCACCCAAACTCGGGCCCCGGCCGTAATTTTTATATCGGGCAAAAACTAAACCATGTCTGGAGGTTAGCGGTGACCTCGGGTGAGCGAAGCCCTGTACTGCTGCTGAGTTAACTACGGGTCTGGACGATACTTTCCAGGAAACTGAATTCAGATGAAACGGTCACAGAGGTCTTAAGCCCGCAGAAAATAAAAATTCCTGTTTTTCTTAGCCAGATGGGAAACAGTTCACAGTTCCTGTAGGGCAAAGGCGTGCCCTGGCCGGGGGAGATAAGGTGGAGAGAATGAGTAGTCCGTTTCTGGCTGTACTCCTCCCTAAAGCGGCCCACCTCAGTCCCGCAGTCTCTGGTCGGTTCTCTGGGATCCAGAGGACGCTGCACGACCCTCGGGGCTGGGTGAGGGCACCCCGGCTCCTGCCTCCGCCACGCCCTCCCCCACGGCGCTCCAGTCCCTCCCCACCCTCCACTCGGCCCGCTGTGCCCCCGCGCCCCTCCAACTCGGGTAGAGGAAGCCTGCGCCAGAGATTTTGTCCCTGCTCCTGTTTTTACGTTTTTTACCTCACGTCCTACCTCTGCCCCTGCCCCCAGGGCTCCACCGCCCCGCCAAGCCCCTCCGGAAGCCCCCCGGAGCAGCGCGCGTCATCCCAGGACCCCGTAAGGCGCGTGGACAGGGATGCGCATGGCCGGGACAGGAAGCCGGTCTGCCAGCTTTCTGTCCCCATAGCATATCCCGAAGCTGCGGGTTCGTTCTTGGCTCCAGCGTTGGCGGCCGAACCCGGAGCATCAGGGTGCCCCGCTGCCCCGACTGTCTTCCTTTCCCAGGGAGGCAGCTGGACAAGTTCTCGCGGCTGCGCTGGAAGGGACAGTGGGTGGAAAAGCCCTTGCAGCACCGGGGAGGGGAATCCTGGGGGGTGGTCACTTGTTGGCGGTCAATAAACGTGTTCGACCCAGAAGAGCTGTTGTTTCTAAAATCGTCTCTAGTTGTGCCCCGGGCTTCCCGAACCCGCGCCCCTCGGCTCGGAGCGCAGAGGAAGGGGCAAGCAGGAGCAGCTGGCGCTGCGGGAGGAGAAGGGAGCGCCCGGCCTCCGAGCTTCCCGCCGCAGAACGTCTTCCCCGCCTGTGAAACCGCGCGGGACAACCCAGCGCAGCTCGTCACCTACTTACAAATCGCTGTCGCTAGGATTCCCGCCACTCCTCTCAGACCAGCCCCCCACCTCTGCCACTTTTCGGAGTCCCCCGCCTCCGGTACCGCTGCCACTGCCTCCCCGGAGCTGCGGGGCAGTAGGACGCCGAGCAGACAAGCCGAGAGGACGCCCTGCAGCCGAGCGGGCGCCCCCTGCCCTCGCCGCGCTGGGCGGGCGCCCCCGCCGCCCTTGCTTCGCTCCTCTGCGCTCTCCTCCTGACTCTCCTCCCCGCTCTCTCGCAGGTCCGGGAGCTCCGCCACCCGAGAGGTGCGGCGGGGCCGGCGAGATGCGGCAGCTGTGCCGAGGCCGCGTGCTGGGCGTCTCGGTGGCCATCGCGCACGGGGTCTTCTCGGGCTCCCTCAACATCCTGCTCAAGTTCCTCATCAGCCGCTACCAGTTCTCCTTCCTGACCCTGGTGCAGTGCCTGACCAGCTCCACGGCGGCGCTGAGCCTGGAGCTGCTGCGGCGCCTCGGGCTCATCTCCGTGCCGCCCTTCGGCCTGAGCCTGGCACGCTCCTTCGCAGGGGTCGCAGTGCTCTCCACTCTGCAGTCCAGCCTCACACTCTGGTCGCTGCGCGGCCTCAGCCTGCCCATGTACGTGGTCTTCAAGCGCTGCCTGCCCCTGGTCACCATGCTTATCGGCGTCCTGGTGCTCAAGAACGGCGCGCCCTCGCCGGGGGTGCTCACGGCCGTGCTCATCACCACCTGCGGCGCCGCCCTGGCAGGTGAGCGGGACCCGCGTAGACCCTCAGCCCACCCCACTCCACCTGGCAGAGACCGCGGGGATGACTTAGTGCAACGCCGTCACTTCCAGATGGGGAGACTGAGACAGAGAGGCATAGCGCTTTGAAAGTGGTCGCTTGGTTCACAGACCGGACTTCTGAGACCCGGCGGTGCCTTCCCAGCGGTCCGGGCGCCTCCTTGATACCCCTGCGCCCCCTAGTCCAGATTATCCTGGCTTCCGACCCCTGCCCTTGTTTCACCCGGTATCGCCCATCCCGACCTTCTTGGTCTTCTCCTATCACCCCTTCCTTCCGGGAAGGGTGGGGAGCCCCCTAAAGTTGGGAGCTGAAATCCTCCAACCCTAGATCGAGCCGAAAGGAGGGGGACCCCGAACTTCCTTGGTCACGCCCGGCTGGAGTCGGGGGGCGGGGTGCGGAGGGTTTGAAGGGGGATGGGAACGAGGTTTAGGAGCTGAGGCTGGTTAGAGGTCTCCGGGACCTGAGGACACCAGGCAGAGTGGGGCGGACTGAAACCCACGTGCTAGCCGAGACTGGCTGAGTGAGGGAGATGCGAGCCGGCGGGAGCGGGAAACCCTCTTTGGGGGCCGAGGAGGAGGCGTTCTGCGCCCCGCACCTGGCCCGCTCGGGATGTGAGTCCACTAGCTGGAGCTTCTCCTCGCTCCTGGAGGAGGACGGGGTACAGGGGTAGCACGCTCTGGGTGATCTGGCTGCCAGCTTAGGTAAGCCACAGGGCCGACCCCGAGGGCATCTGTGTTCTCTAGGACCTTTGTGGTGGACAGAGGTAGACGGGGTGACTCGGGGATATGGCAGGGAAGACATCTCTCCTTCCGGATCGCACTGAGCATTGACTGAGCTGGGCTCTCCCATTCTCCACCGGTAGCCGAGGCACGGCAAGGATACATTAGTCACTCAGCAATTCGGTGGGTAGAGCTGGGGCGCGAATCTTGTCTACGTTTCAGCCCGACGCACTCCCCAAGTGGAAACCTACCCACGCCAACCCTGTGTCTTCTCTCTCTTTCCCTCCTCCCCTGGCTCCGCCGTCCCCCTCGTGCGCTCCAGGAGCCGGTGACCTGACGGGCGACCCCACTGGGTACGTAACGGGCGTGCTGGCTGTGTTGGTGCACGCCGCCTACCTGGTGCTCATCCAGAAGGCGAGCGCGGATACAGAGCACGGGCCGCTCACGGCGCAGTACGTCATCGCTGTCTCTGCTACCCCGTTGCTGGTCGTCTGCTCCTTCGCCAGTACGGACTCCATCCACGCCTGGGCCTTCCCCGGCTGGAAGGACCCCGCCATGGTCTGCATCTTCGTGGCCTGCATCCTGATCGGCTGCGCCATGAACTTCACCACGCTGCACTGCACGTACATCAACTCGGCGGTGACCACCAGCTTCGTGGGCGTGGTGAAAAGCATTGCCACCATCACTGTGGGCATGGTGGCCTTCAGCGACGTGGAGCCCACCTCTCTGTTTATTGCCGGCGTTGTAGTGAACACTTTGGGCTCCATCATTTACTGTGTGGTCAAATTCATGGAGACCAGAAAGCAAAGCAACTACGAGAACCTGGAGACGCAGCCCGGGGGAGAGGAGTTGCAGCCAAGTGGAGACCAGCTGCCGTTTGTCATGGAAGAGCTGCCTGGGGAGGGTGGAAATGGCGGGTCAGAAGGTGGAGAGGCCGCAGGTGGCTCCACTCAACAGAGTGGGCAAGAGGCGAGGGGCAGTCCCAGAGGAATCCCGCTGGTGGCCAGGAGCTCGCACATCACAGACAACCCAGAAGAAATGAGCAGAAGGTCACTAAAGGATGCTTACCTCGAAGTGTGGAGATTAGTTAGGGGCACCAAGTACATGAAGAAGGATTATTTGATAGAAAATGAAGAGTTACCCAGTCCTTGAAAAGGAAGTGCATGTATGTACATATGTACATACACTTATTTTATGTTACAGATATGTTTTAATGAGGGCCCACCCAGTTCTATTCTTTGAGCAGTAGGGAAGGAAGGCAAAGAAAGAAGCTGAAGGGACTGATGGAGAGCAACAAAATGAGCACCTGTGTGAATTATTTAGTGTGATTTTGCCTGAGGCATCACAGAGACAAAAAGAATGTGAAGGTGCTTAACAAACAGGGCAGTGGTCTCAGCTTCAGACTCCTGGCACATTTATTTTCTGTCTTTGTAACCTTAAGCAAATATCTGCATGTACCAAGAGTCCCCCAAACGCCTCCCTCCTAAGATGGAGTGTAGAAATGATGACAGCACTTAATAAGCTCGAAGATTACAATCAGGGACACATTTGTGATGATATTTAGAACTCCATATTGATCGACAGCTGGGAAAAAAGTATATTGTTGAAATGACATTACATATAAACACACTGAATTGATGTTTACTGTATCTGATATACCATGTTTACTCTCATTTTTCTTCCCTTGTTTTTAAATTAAGCCCTCTATTATTCTATTCTGGGTTGGTAGAAAATGTTAAAGCTATTTTGAAAATATGAGTTGTTAGCTTTAATCATGAAGTTTAAAGTTTACTTTTAGTACTTATAAAATATTTAAAAATTGTCTTAGTTCATTGCTTTATAATATTTATTATTGAATGCCATACATTTTTAAACCACTTTTACTGACTGTGTTCAATATTCTCTCATGCAAACGCAGTGGCTGAAATATAATTCAGTATTAACTGCAGCCTGGTCAGAAGGGAGAACACTATCCTGAAATACAACCCCTTTCACGACTTGCACTACTCATCCCAAACCATGTTACAAAAAGAGCAACATATTCACGTTATGATATTTTTCTATATTAAATTTGCCAAAATAAAGTATGAGTCTATCTGTTAAAAGATACATTGTTAGAAGTTTGTTTTAGACACATTTATGTTCGATTGTTGCTGTATATAGTTTACATCTGCTTTCAATGGGCAGTGTATAGTGTCTGGTATATACGGCCATGGTACTGGGAACTTCCTAAATAAACATGGAAGCTTGGTTTAAAACAACAACAACAACAACACTCCCATTTTCCAGTGAAGGAAACTGTTACAAAGTAAACAAAATACTGACATATGCTGAAGTATTAAAGCTATTCACACCAAAAAAAACCAAACCAGTTAAGTCGATTCTGACTCATGGTGACCTCGTGTGTTTCAGAGCAGAACTGTGCTCCATAGGCTTTTCATGGCTGTTACCTTTCGAGGCATCTCTGGGCGGGTTCCAACTGACAGCCTTATGGTCAGTAGTTTAACGCTTAACCGTTTGCACCACAGACTTCAGTTAATGTGGAGTGAGAGATGCAGTATAGTGCACTGTGGGCAAAACATCATGCCCATTGCCTCCAGGAGAGTTAATTTAAGAGTGTGAGAGCTCTTGTTATTCACCACATTGCCAGCCAGCATGTTCCTGAGACTGGTGTTAGCAGAATGCCCTATATTTTTATTCCTTTTCCAAAAATCAAAGCAAAACAAAAACAGGCACAAAGATTAAGTTTCAGCTCCATCAGTTTGGCTCTACAAGCTAATGAGCAAGGGTAACTGAGGTTGTTTATTATTGGCCCTGGTGTACTGGTTTTCACAGACAGTTGATTGTTTTTATAGTTGCCTCTATAAGTAATTTAAGATGTAGGAGTCCTCATATGGCAGTGGCTGGAAATGGTTGGCCAGGGTTATAATAATGTCTTTAAAAATAAACATTAATTTTAATGTCAACATGCCTCAAGGCAACATCCTATTGCAACTCCGTGAAGCTGAGAATTAATGAAAACCAGCAAAGTTAATACCGCTACCAGATAAATGGATAGAATTATTATTTTTCACTTAAAAAAAATGACTTTGCATTTATTACAAAAAGATTAACTGTTTCAACAAACTTTTAGGAGCGCTTATGGTCTAAAGAGGAAGGTGAAGATGAGGGGAGTGAGATAGGGTAAGAAAAACCCTAGAAGATCCAAAGTGGAAGTTCTGTCACATCCACTGGTTTGTCCAAAGCTTGGAAGTTCTCTACATGGAGCACGAAAGTCAACGACAGGATAGAGCAGGCAGTGAGTCAGTGCCTGGGGCTCAGCCACAGAAGGCATGGGAAGGTGTCAGACCTTACCTGATTCTTGACTTCTACATCCTTGCCTCTGCCAGTCAGCAGCACTTCCACACTTCTACAGACTCAGATCTACCCTGGCGTTTGAGATCAGGTAAGCTCTTGCTTCAGGCAGGAAGGAGGCTTCTGAGGTGCTCCAGGATATCACTGTGTGTAGGATTGCACTGGAAGTCACCCACGTTGTTTGACTGACCCAGTCTTTGTGCTTCATTTCTGACAACTTGGAGTCTCCCTTTTTTCTGAGAGTGAGCCCCTACCTTGTGCCCAGTTGGGGGTCTAGTCCCTGCCTTGCCAATCTGTTCCTACACCATCAGTTCCTCAGGATGGAGGCCGAGGCCCTACCTCACACTCACCTGTCACTTCTCAGCTGGAATCTGTCTGTGAAACACAGCATGATGTCAGACAGATCTCAGTGCTGGCCTTGCTGCTGGCCCCTTCCCCACAAATGCTGTCCAAACCAGTTGTTCATGAGTCACCTTTGACTCATGGTGACTCCATGTATGTCAAAGTAGAACTGTGCTCAATAGGGTTTTTAATGGCTGATTTTTTGAAGTAATGATTGCCAGATATTTCTTCCAAGGCACCTCTGGGTGGACTCGAATCACCGAACTTTTGGTTAACAGATGAGAAGGTTAATGATTTGCACCACCCAAGGACTCTTAAATGCTGTCCAGCCCTGTATTATTGATTGAGGCATGGATCAATCAGAAACACTGGGGCAACGATTACTCAAAACTGTGCAGGTGAGAGGGTGTGTGCAGTTATTGTGACTTGCTGAGTAGAGCTAAAGCAATGACCTAAACTCCAGCAAGACCTCTAGTCTTAGAAAAGGAGTCACTAGTTGTCAGAGGGCCTAATAGTCCATGTGATTAATAGCATTACTTCACGGAGACAAAACTGGGTGAAAGTTATCTCCTTCACTGACTGAAGACGTGTTTGCATTTGTTTGGAAAGTTTCTATTGACCTATCTTCAAGCTCACTGATTCTTTCCTTGGCCATTTCCAGTCTACTGATGAGCCTATCAAAGGAACTCTTCATTTCTGTTACAGTGTTTTTGACTGCTAGCATTTCCTTTTGATTCTTAGAATTTCCATCTCTCTGCTTTTATTACCCATCTGTTCTTACATGTTGTCTAATTTTTCCATTAGAGTCCTTTACATGTTAATCATAAACCAAAAAACCCATTGCCATCGAGTCGATTCTGACTCACAGCGACCTTATAGGACAGAGTAGAACTGCCCCATAGGGTTTCCAAGGAGCACTTGGTGGATTCAAACAGCCGACATTTTGGTTAGCAGCCAAGCTATTCCTTGCCTGATAATTGGCATACTTTGTAATTAATTTGTTGAAACTCAGACATGATAGACTGGGTAATAGAACTGAGGTAAATAGATACTAAGTGTGAGGTTTCATGTTGCTCTGGCTACAAGCTGGGGGCTCAATTTAATGTTTGCTGTAACTGTAGGTACCAGAGACTTCAGATTCCTCTAGTGTCTTTGTTTTTCTCTTCCCTGTTGATTTTAGGCTTCCCTAAGAACTCCTCCTCAGATAGAGTCTGTGTTTTGCAACTCTTTCAGCTGTAATCCACTGTTATTATACTGCAGCCCTATTGGTATAGGTAAGGTGTGGGGGAGGGGAAGCATTCTATAATATTATGATTAAATCTCAATCTTGTAGTGGGTCTGTGTCCCTGGGCTGTGACCTTCACAAATGTTCCTTATCTTTTCTTTTTCCTCCCTTTAGGAGAGTCAAGCAGCCTAGAGGGTGCTGGAGTGGGAGAAATGCCTTTTCCTCAGGTGGGATAGGGCTCTGGTAAGTCTTTGCCCCTGGAGAATAAGCCTTTGTTATGGAGAGTGCTCTGGGCATATTTCACAACGATTACTCTTCTTCTCCAGCTCCCAGGGCCCCAACGGGGTCTTTTTCAGCTCTTCATTGTGGGGAGCTGCTAGAGGTCAAGTCCATGAATGTGTGGGCACCCCCCTAAGGCCGTGGCCTCCAGGGGTTTCTCACTCTCATGATAGCCCATATTCAGTCTCCAGATTTTTGTCAAAATTACAATTGAAGTGTTTCTACCCCTGGTGGCACAGTGGTTAAGAGCTCGGCTGCTAATCCAAAGGTCAGCAGTTCGAATCCACCAGCCGCTCCTTGGAAACCCTATGGGGCAGTTCTACTCTGTCCTATAGAGTTGCTATGAGTCAGAATCGGCTCGATGGTAATGGGTTTGGTTTTTTGTTTTTACCATTTATGACTCCAGTGTCTTATGCTCCAGCTAGGCAGGTCTTATCTATGACTTTCTGGATTCACCTGTCTTTCCAGACTTCAGGGTGGTGGTTTCATCCTCAGTTCTCTGAGGCGTCCAACAAAAGTTGTTGATTTTCCATTTGTCCAGCTTTTTCTTCTTGTTAGGAGGGGAGTAACAACGTCCAAGCCCTTTACATGTTGCAGCTGAAACCAGAAGTCTTGGCTAAAAACTTAGGAAAAGCTTGCTTAATTTCTGTAAAGACAGAAGTTCTGAAGGGAAGCTAGACATTACTAAGAAAGGTTCCAAAAGAAAATAAAAGCACCCAAAGCTGCTGGTCATTCTTACAGCCCCAGCCTTCCCACTCCACATGTTGAGAATTGAGAACCGGGTATGGATAACATTTGAATCAAAGTGCATTGTTAGCAAGAGTCAATATATAGTCAGACTGGTGTGCATGGCAGTTGTAATTAGTATCGATTTTCCCTTCTCTGTCTTGAGACTTCTGCATAACATAAATCTCTCCTACTTCTGGGTACTCTTTAGCCGTACTCCAGCTACCTGCTATGACAACCATAATCTCCATGTTAATCTCCAGTGATGACTGCTGACCTGGCTCATCTGCTTTAGTCTCTAGATACCATGCAGGTCTGTCAGGCTGGACTTAATCACAGCATCTGCTGAAGTTCTTCTCTCTCCCTGTCTGCACCCCCCGCCCCATGCGCATAGCAAATAGTTCTAATTCTGGGTATATTCCTCTTCTGGTTTGTTCTGTCTTGTCCCTGAGATTAAACAGCAGAGAAAAGAGCCTGTAAGCAGAACAGAGTCTAACATAGAACAGCCGGAAATACAAGCAGTAGAAGGGAATCTCAGACTTTCCCTGGGAAAGCATCCTCTTCCCACTTCTGAGTTCATGTGGTTCAGCAGTGTTGACTCCATCTCTCCATCCTTGGCATGTGACACCAGCCAATCCAATCAAAGCATTTGCGAACCGAAGCCACTCCTGAAGTCCACCTTTCAGCCGCAGATTAGAGAGGCCTATAAAACAAACAATAACACACATGAGGAATGTTCTTCTTAGTTCAATCAAGTATACAAGCCCAAACAGGTAACACCTGCCCAAAAGCAAAGATGAGAAGGCAGGAAGGGACAGGAAAACTGGACGAATGGACATGGAGAACCCAGGGTGGAAGGGAAAGAGAGAGAGTGTTGACATATTGTGGGGATTGCAACCAGTGTTACAAAACAATTTGTGTATACATTTTTGAATGAAAAACTAATCTGTGCTGTAAACATTCACCTAGAAAGCGCAATAAAACTTTTTTTAAAAAAAAAAAGCATTTCCTTTACTTGGCTACAGTGATTCGTTCAGGGATGGTCATAGGATAGGAGCTGGTCAGAGCCAATGTGGTACAAGGATGCTTTGGCAAGAATTAAATTGCTTATTTTTTCTTACTGGACTTGAACCTAGAAGAATGGAATGCAGTGGGGCAGACATGCCCATCTTACCATCAAGAAAAAATATACCAGAAAGGAAGCAACGTAGAGAAGACCAAGAAGGTAGAGGGAGAGAGAGAAACTGAGTTCTGGTCATCTTACTTGGCCCATGTATTAACCAACTTTCATCTCAAGCAAGCACAGACACTCAGACTGTCAGTTATATCAAACATAGTCTTTTGTTGTTGTTGTTCACTTAAGCTGTCTTGAGTTGAGGTTTCTGCCACTTGTAACCCAAACAATCTCAAGTGATAGAAATATACATTAATAAGTTCTCAATCAGCAGGGTGGGGTGGGAAATCAAGAGAGGTTTTCTGTTTTCGTTTTTGATTATGACTTTTAACTACTCAAGTGTGCTCACTGTTACCCCCTGCACCCTGCACCTGACTAGGGATTAGATATGCCTCCCTGGTCTCTGAAAAATTATCTTCTAGCATGTATCACCCATCTCTTAAACCACTCCTGGTTTCACCTGTTTTTCTCTTCAGTTTACAATTCAGTTGATTCCTACATTCATGCTTTGCAGGTTTACTGAAGACTGGGGGAATGTTATGTATTGCACAGTATTTCTATAAATAATAATACCTTACCTAATGCTTATTATTATGGTGATGGCTATTTGCCAGGCATAGTTCTAAGTGTTTTACACATACTAATTCATTTTAATTTTTACAACATTCATATGTTGTTGTTTGCTGCTGTCCAGTTGACCCAGACTCATGGTGATCACATGCAAAATGGGATCGGACTATTGTGATCCACAGGGTTTTCAATGGCTGATTTTCAGAAGTAGATTGCCAGACCTTTCTTCCTACTTTGTCTTACTCTGGAAGCACTGTGGAAATCTGTTCAGCGTTATATAAACATGTAAACCTCCACTGCCAGACTGCACTTGAGTTTATTGGCTGGGAATAATATCCCTATACTCAGGCAATTATAAGGCGCCCTGATGGTGCAGTGGTTAAGTGCTCGGCTGCTAACCGAAAGTGGTCAGTGGTTCAACCCAGCAGCCGCACTGAGGCAGAAAGATGTAGCAATCTGCTTCCATAAAGATTACAGCATTGGAAACCCTATTGGGAAGTTCTACTCTGTCCTATAGGGTCGGTATGAGTTGGAATCGACTCAACGACACACAACAACATCAGGTAGGCAATAATATTATCTCAGACGTACAAGGGGTAACCCGAGGTATAACTTGCCCTTGGTCTCAAAGCTAGTAACTTCTAAATCTGGGATCAGATTCTAAACCCAGGTAGTCTAGCTCCAGAATCCTTATCCTTCACCACTATACTACTCTGCCTCTCGGGGAGAAGCATTGCATCTGACATCATATAGCTGGAGATGGTGGGAGTGGTGGCAGGCATTTCCAGGGTTTGCTGATTTTGCAGCTCAATGAAGGCATCAGGGACCCAGGATCTTTCTATCATTCCTTTCTCCTGTCTTCAGAAAGGAAGAGGATATAACTTTTCTTATAGAAAAAACCCTATATGTGTGTGTATGTTTGAAGAGTTTCTGTTTGTGGGAGCAAAGGGACCAAGAGAGCAGGTGGAATAACATGAAAAGCAGAAAGTAGAGAAAGAGGTTCAATTGCTGTTATAGCTGAGTACCCCCAAGCAACCCATTCTTTTGGATCAATCTCTCCTGTAATATTAAAATAACTTACTTCTCCAACTTATATAACCAGAGAAAGTCCAGACCTTCACAAGCATTTCTGAGGATTTGCTGAGCACGTCCAATGTTGCTGATTACTTCCTGCTCCAAGTGGCTGTGCTGATCACTTAAAAAAAAAGAAAAAGCTTTATTGAAATATAATTTACATGCCATAAAATTCATCTTTTTAAAGTGTACAATCCAATAGTTTTTAGTATATTTACAGAGTTGTGCAACCATCACCACTATCTAATTTTGAAACATTTTCATCACCCTAAAAAGAAACCCTGTAATCATTAACAACCACTCCGTGTTTCTCCCCAGTCCCCTAGCCCTAAGAAACCACTAGTCTACTTTCTGTCCCATGGATTTGCCTATTCTGGACTGATCACTTTTGCTATCTTGAAATTGCTTTTTCAGACTGCTGTTCCTAAACTGCTCCTGTACTATTTTTGTTTATTTATTTTTTCACCTGAGGTATTGCTAATACAAAGCTGACACTGGGATGCAGCTGACCAAATGTACTTAAGATTTGAAGCTACCTATCATAGGGCATTTCAATGTAGAAAAGGAAAACTCAAAAGTCAGTATCAGAAGTCCCTGCTCTTGGAGCCTCTGAGGGATCCTCTCTCTCCTTGGGCCTTTCCTGCTGCCACGCGCTGTGCTGTCTCTTTTAACTGTCTCTTTCCCATAGTTGCCCTTAATCTAGATTCAATGCCCTCAGCTCCTCATTTTCTCAGTATTTTTCCTCAAGAAATAATCAGAAGGGCTGTAATAGTATTCTCTAAAACAAAGGGCAACCATTCTCCAAGGTGAATTCTGCCTCACTTCTTATAATGCAAGCCCTGGTGGCACAGTGGTTAAGTGCTCAGCTCTAACTGAAAGGTTGGTGGCCTCCCTTCGGGAGAAAGATGTGGCAGTCTGCTTCCATAAAGATGACAGTCCTGGAAACCCTATGGGGCAGTTCTACTCTGTCCTGTAAGGTCGCTATTAGTCAGAATCAACTTGATGTCAGCAGGTTTCCTATAATGTGGAAAAAGCCATTTTTATTCAAACATCACCCCCTTTTCTGTCCCACTACACTAAACTCATAGAAAGTTATTCTAAAAAATTTCATAACTAATGCAAAGTTGGTTTTCTGTACACCTATAATTTCCTCCCTCCTTCTCTCATTCTTCCTTGCTCTCAGAAGTCCAAATTTGTTCAGGTATAAGCACCAGTGTGTTGGGGAAAGAGGACCTGCCCCCTAGTGGATGAATTACCATTTTTCTAAACCAATCAGGGCGGGCCCATATCTCTTTGGGTGGGCCTGTGACCCAGCTCTAGCAAATGAGATCAATAGAATTTAAATTTTATAATTAATTTTACTTCATAAACAAAATATACTTGAAAAGCAAAACATTTTTTTCCCATTGCAATATCAATTTTCATCCATCCATCCAGCCACCATTTAATCATTCATTCAACATTTATTAAGTACACAAAATACTAATTTGTGAAGCCCTGGTGGCATAGTGGTTAAGAACTTGGTTGTTAACCAAAAGGTCAGCAGTTTGAATCCATCAGCCACTCCTTGGAAACTGTATGGGGCAGTTCTACTCTGTCTTATATGGTCACTATAAGTTGGAATTGACTCGATGGCAATGGGTTTTTTAATATTAATTTATGAACAGCTTGTTGCTTCCTTTTACTATTTTCTTTATAGTAAATGTAGTCAGAGATTTTATTTAAATGTAGGATTGCTTCCAAAAGGGCTAGTTTGATGATAAAGACTAGTCAAACATTCTTTGAAAGGGCAATATGAACTCTAAGGTTTATCTTCTGAAGTTGATCTGAATGACTAAGCTGGACTATGTTTCCCCTATTCACCAAGATTTTAAAAAAGGAACCAGATTGCTCACAAGTGGGCACGCCCATACAATCTCTGCGGAAAACAAATGGAAAATAAAAAATGCACCTATTATTTGATCCAACAATTCATTGTAGTAATTTATCCTAGAAATGTAATTGCTCACGGACCAAACAATATATGTAAAAAGACTGAAGCATTATTTGCTATACCAAAAACTGCAAAAATCCTGAATTTCTATCTAAAGGATACTGGTTAATTAATTTATGATACAGCAAAGCAATAGAATATCTGAAGCCATTTAGAAAGAATGAGACAACATTCTGTTTGGAGGTGATCTTCAAAATATGTTAAGGACAAGTATGTGGCATGGAATAGTACATTATATATATTATGATGTGTGAAAAAAAGGGAAGGTGCACTTTTATATGCGTAGAATATCTCTGGAAGGCTAAACAAGGAATTGGTAATAATGGTTGTCACTAAGGAGGGGAATCGGATGGTTGTGATATGGGGGTAAGAGGGAAACACGTTGTGGATCCTTTTGTACATTTTGGATTTTGTATCCTGTGAATTATCTGTTCAAAATCAAAATAATAATTTACAAAGATGGTGATATTCCATCAGGAGAAGAAAAAAAGCCTGTTTGTCTCCCAAGTTTCCCTTTCCATAGGTTCTTGAAAAATAGTGTTGCTTGTTTGCTGCTGTTGGTGATGATAATGACAACCTACTAATAAAGACCCCAATATGGAATCCTTGATATTCCACCAAAAGTATAGAGAATAAATAGATAAAATTTCAAGGAAAAAATTAAAAATGTGTGGTTGTCCTGTGTAAGATTTTGTTTGAGGCGAGTATCTTTGGTGGAAACTGTGCCTGCCCCCTGGCATTCCTTCTTCCTTCCATGCCTCTCTCCTTGCTCCTGGAAATGGCCAGTGATCTCTGGTGTTCTTCGGCTTGTAGGTGACTCCAATCTCTGCCCCCATCTTCACATGGCTGTCTTCCCTGTATGTGTCTCCTCTCTTTTAGAAGGGCACTACTCATACTAGGACCCACCCTCCTCCGGTATGACTTCATGTTAACCAGTAACATTTTTAAAGACCCTATTTCCAAACAAGCTTACATTCACAGGTATGGAGATTAGGACTTCAGCTTATCTTTTTGGGGAGAAAAAATTCCATCCATAAGAGCACCTACACTTACAGATCTTTGAGCAGTGGACCAAATATCTTGCTTTTTGTTTGGCTAATTGGCTTCATGCAGTCAGTGTGTGTGTGTGTGTGTGTGTGTGTCTTTGTATGGAAGATCTCTTAATGAATGAGAGGTGCTGTTGGTCTAGGGGCTGGCTTCCTTACAATTATGGTGTCTAGAGTGCTAATCTACTATGCAATTTAATATAACACCAACAGTTGTAAATCTCTGCTGTGTAGCACTCCAGCCCTGGATTAGCAGGAGTTAATACAGGTCATGGCTGAAATTCAAAAGTCCAAGATGTATGTGGAGTGCTTTCACACTGATTGCCCAGCTCCCAGAGGGCTACCATTCTTTCTTATTAATAATTGCTATGCCCAGTTACCCTTTAAGCAGTCCATAGTAAGCAACCCAATTCAAACTGCTAGCTCCCTGTTTTCCCTTATGGAATAGTGTTCAATTTTCAGATGAATTGTGCAGACAAATAGAGAAAAGTTTTACATTTTGCAATTCACCTAGTGGCTGTCTTCCAAAATCTGCAATATATTTTATAAACATTATTACTGCCTTGGTAAGGAGCCATTTCTGTAGGCACTTACTGTCATTACAATGGCATAAAGGGAAATTCACTTTG
This sequence comes from Dugong dugon, assembly GCA_030035585.1. Lineage (NCBI taxonomy): Eukaryota > Metazoa > Chordata > Mammalia > Sirenia > Dugongidae > Dugong > Dugong dugon. The sequence goes on from CM057464.1 coordinate 159,704,535, forward strand.
CTTAATATTACCTAAGCCTTCCAGAGAGCTGCTGTAATCATCGGATGGCACTACCGTTTTCAGATGATGAACGGCTTTGTAAGCAAATCCCGCCCTCTTTAATCCCATAACCATATGAGGGAAATGATGGTGGAAAGGGAGACAGTAGGGCAGACAGTACGCCTCACAAAGCCAGGCATTCCGCCTGTCTTATCTGCCCTCCTACTTCCCAGTGCCCAGCATTGTGCCTGCAACTTGGTCTAGCACTTAATAAATATTTGTTGACTGACTGACCAAAGAAATCAAAGTCATGAAATCAAAGTACAACTTTCATTTTCGAAATCAATTGGAAACCACTATGAATTATAAGCTCCTTTGAAGATGGCCTGATAGGTAAGCTTGATTTCCCTACAGCACCATTCTTGGAAAATAAAATGCTATAAATTGAATCTGCTGGATAAAGAACAGGCTATGCAGTCTCTGCATAAAAGGCAGAGAAGCAGGATGGCTTGGTGCAGTCTGCTTGGAGGTCTGCTAGCAAGAAGAGCACTTGCTGCTGGCGCCCAAGGCTCCCTGCAGTCAGGGATGAGGAAACTCAATCCAATAAAAATGTCCATAAAGAAACTTTTTTTTTTTGGCTAGGATGCTTGTCTTGAAAACTAACATAGAAGATTGTTAACAGTTCAGACAGGAAAAGGTAGAAATAGGTCAGACAAAAAATGAAGGGTGAAGTTGTCTTGGCCTTTCTTTAATATTTTGAACAGTGTTTGAAATAACTCTTGGCAGATGAACAAATTTGTTCTGTGTTTTGTAGTTAATATCTGTACCAGGATATCTGTCATTCCTCTGGGGTGGTGATCAATATAACTAATAAGCAGGAAATGACTATACCGTGCTCATTGAAGGCCAGCAGTCTCCCTAATGGAACCGCTCGGTAGAAGATATCCCAGTCACCTCCGAGTTGGAGAAATGTGAGTCTTAATAGAGTAGTTAGCAACCACTAAGTTGTTGTTGTTAGCTGTTGTTTGGTTAGCTCAGACTCATGGCGACCTATGTATACTCAAATGAAACACTGCCCTGTCCTGTGCCATGTTCATGATTGTTGGTATGTTTGAATCCTTTGCTGCAGCTATTGCCACTAAGTTATCACTGAGCTATCTTAGCTAGACATGTCTGAGGATAATGCCAAGAAAAGGAGAGGCAGAAAGAAAGTGAATCAAGTCAGTGAAGGGAAGAAGCAGCCATAGAAAGGGGTGAATGAGGTGAAAAGGAGGGAGCTTTTCTAAGGAGAGCAGAAGAGTTTGCTGGTGTTGGAAACGGACCAGTGACCCTGATGATGTCTAAAATGACTTCTAGGACATCAGTGCTATGGGGTGCGTATTTTAGGGCTAACACAATCTAAGTCACATCCAAGAGCACCACTGTTAAAAAGGTATATATATAGTTCAAGGTATCATTTTAGAATCCAATAGTTCTGAGCTCAGGAAGAATCTTAAATTTAATGTTCAGTAAGAAAAGTTAAGGAGGTCTTTCCTTGGAGAAGACAGCTGACTAATTGCTGAAATAGGAACCAAATCGAGTTATCAAGTCCTCTAGTTAAGTCAGCAGGAAGTTAGAGCTGTATGAAGAACTGGGGAAGCCATGAGCATATGCTGTGCAGCAGGTTCCCATTATTAACCAGAGTGGCCCCAATTTTCCTTTTTGAAATTTGGGGTGATTAAAGAGCTTCAGGATTTTTTAAAAAATGAGAATGATTAACGCATATGGTTTTTTTTTTAAGTTTAATTTGTGAAAATCTAACAAAAGAAATAAATGTTTTGCTTTACAGAAGTTTTCTAAACAGAATTCCTTTAAATAGGAAGTTACTGTGTTTGAAGAGCCCATTGAACGTTCTCAAGCCTACTTAGAAGTGTCAACCTCAACATCAGGAATTTCACCCTGCTTTGTATTTATTTATTTACATTTGTGATTTGTGTCCACACTAGCTTGAGCTGCCAGGGAGCAGGGCTTGGGTTTGTGCATCTTTGTATCCTTACTGATTATGATTTCTATCACTTAGGTGGCGCAAACAGTTTTTGCTCGACTGCTAACTAAAGGTTGGCGGTTTGAACCCACCCAGTGGTACCACAGAAGTATGGCTTGGTGATCTGCTTCTGTCAAGATTAAAACCAAAAAAAAAAACCAAACCCGATGCCGTTGAGCCAATTCTGACTCATAGCGACCCCACAGCCAAGAAAACCCTAGGGAACAGTTGTTGCCATGAGTCGGAAGCCGCTTGACAACCACCACCAACAGGCATTTTATAAGTGCTTACTGAATGCATAAATCCTCTCTGGTGCATTTAAAACATGTTTTGGTTCATTAAGACTATTTTCTGAACTAAACCAAATTTCAAAAACTACATTCATCATGAAAATCAAAGAAACCCTCCCAATAAAGGGATTCACAGGCCTTCAGTGGCACACCTTAAAAAAAGGTGATGCATTGTAAATATTCCTGAATTTCCTACAACTGTATTGTCAAAATATTAAACCAAATTATAGCACAGACAGCTGGCTAATTCTATTTTTGTAAGTTGGCTATTAATCTCTTACTGACAGATTATGTTGTCTTGAAACCTAGGCAAGTTATTATTATATAAGCTGGACAATTAGGGACAAAAACTTTGTTTTGTTTTGCTTTGTTTTCGGATTCAGTAATGTAAAAGGATCCTTGGGGAGACTAGCAAAGCGGAACAACGCAGTGGAGGAAGAGCATAAGTTACCTAAGCATTGTTAATGTGGCTTTCTGTTCAATGGAGTACTTCTATGTGGCTGATGATGTGTTCAAATGCCTACCCGAGCATGTTATTAGTTCTGGATGAACAGCAAGAGCTGTTATTTTTGCTGACTTAACTTTGAGGATTCTCCAAAAGCTGGAAGTACTTCATTTAAATCCCCCAAACTTTTAATTAGCAAACATTCCTAAGCAGGCTAGAGTTTCTCCTGATTGAACACTCCTGATTGAAGGCTCGTAATAGACAACATCAGGAGACAGATGTAGCAGTCTGCTTCCATAAAGATCACAGCCTTGGAAACCCTGAGGGGCAGTTCTACTCTGTCCTTGTAGGGTCGCTATGAGTCAGAATCGACTTGATGGCCATGGGTTTTTTGGTAATATACGACAGAGAAGTGCAATATACCGTACAAGATAATTATTTAAATAAGGTGCCCGATACTTGTGTTCAACAGACATCTTAATTAGCAAAACAGATATATCCATATTTTGCATTTGAAATATTTAATAGTATCACTATTCAAGATTTATCGACTGTCTTATCTGAGAAGGTCAGTGAGATGCCCCCACTGTTCATTTACATTCAGCCCTAAGTATCTTTGTTTTTTTCCCCCTTCTATTCATGTCCTTCTTAGTGCCTCGCTCGAGAGGGGTGTTGCATTTTGCTGAGAGAATAATTTTCATTGTCAGATATGTAAAATGATGTTTTCCGGAGACTGTACAAATTGGTAGAGCTAACAGAATATAATTTAAAATGTTTTGTAGAGAAGCATTTAGCTTGTTTGTGATGGCTTTATTAACTGCTCATGGGGTGAAAAGTTTTATCTTTTCTAAGATGGATCAAAATTGGTTATGGTCCTCAACTGAAGCTATTATTAGAATTATGAAAGGAAAGGTGCTGATCACTCTGAGTGATACTCAACCGGATCAGATAGTTGATTTGTTTATTGTCTCCAAGAGTGGTCTGAATTTTCAAAATAATCTAGACTATCTTTTGAGTTTATACTATTACTGTGACAAATCAAAATCAGGTACTATGGTATATTTCTAAATAAAAAAATATACACTAATACAGTCTATTAGGGTTTTTTCATCTTGACCAACCATCCAATTAACAAATATTTATTATGCATTACATTGTATAAGGCATCTGAGCATAGAAAGAAGTATAAGACTTAGTTCCTGTTCTCAAGGAGCTAACATTCTCCTTGGAAAGATAAGATGCACATGGCAAATGACCCAAGAATCCAAGAGAGTACATAAGCCAGTATCAAAAGCAAAACAAAATAAAACAACAACAAAAAATAGACCTTTACTTTGCAAACTATAAACGTTTTTTCCAAGGCAGAGAATAAAGTTAGTAACTACCACAGCTGGGCTCAATTATACTCCCTTAGTAAATCTGTAAGCTTGAAAGAAAGATTGGAGACACATAATTGGGAATGAAAGCTATTTTGCCACATTGAGTACAATTTAAATTGAGAGACAGGTAGCAAATGGAAGAAAAACTAATTTCCAAGAGATTATGGCTAGGTTTATGAAGACAACTCTTGGAAAGGGGACCAGTGATGGCCAAGTACATAATCAACTTGGAAAAACATGGAAGAGGATTTGGGGACCACTTACTTTCAAGGAATCCCTGGCTGGCACAAACAGTTATCAACTACTAACCAAAAGGTTGGCGGTTTGAACCCACCCAGAGGTGCCTTGGAAGAAAGGTCTGGCTATCTGCTTTGGAAATGTTACAGCCTTGAAAACTCTATGGAGTGCAGTTCTACTCTGCAACACATGGGGTCGTCATGAGTCAGAATCCACTTGGCAGCAAAGTTTTTTTTCCTACTTACTTTCAAACACAAAATTTTTCATTGCTACAGAAAAAGGAAGGTAGGGAAAGTTATGGGGAGGGAAGCAGGCTGACTCAGAGAACTTAAGCAGGAATATTTCAGGTAACAAGCCACCAATAGTTTTAAAAATTCACAAGTCTCCATTAATTGAATTTCAAACACTTCTCTTTCGTGATCTGCTAATCAGGACAGTTTGACATTCTCCCAGGTGAAATAATTTAAGTAGAAACCGTGTGACATTATAATCAATTTAAACAGCTCTCTATCTACTTCAAGTTTGTCAAAGTGTTTTACAGTTAAAGCTATAATTAGCTAGCCCTTCTAAATTCACTGTGTGGTAGAGAGTAGAATTACCAAGTGAGCTTTATGACTGTGGAAACAAAGAACAAATAATTTGCAAAGAGCTGACCATTTGGGTGCTGGTTACATGGGTGTGTTCACCTTGTGAAAATTCATCAAGCTAAACACTTTCTGTGCACTATTTGTCATGTATGTTACCTATCAGTGAAAAGTTAAATTGATAAAAATATCTATTAAGAAACCTGATAGGAAGAGGGAGACCCTGGTGGCGCAGTGGTTAAGAGCTACGGCTGCTAACCTAAAGGTTGGCAGTTTGAATCCACCAGCTGCTCCTTGGAAACCTTATGGGGCAGTTCTACTCTGCCCTATAGGGTCGCTATGAGTCGGAATCCACTCGACGGCAGTGGGTTTTTTTGGTTTGATAGGAAGAGAAGAAAGAAAGATCTCCTTACCATACAAGCCCTTCTGAAACTACCTAGGAAGGGCATTTGTGTTTAGTATGATGGGCCTTCGGCATGTTGAGCCAGTCACTTAACTAACTCAATTCCTCCTATACAGAAATTAGAGTTTGAAAATAATAAAACTGTGTGCTCAGGTGTGTAGAAGGGCGTTAATGTGGCAAGAAGATAAATAGATGGACTTTCACATGGCTGTTTTACCAATGGGTTGCTTCTTTAATGGAACACTTGGGTCTTGACTACACCAAAGAGAGTAGGCAACTCTGTGATTGTAGCATCCCCATCCAAAGCTTTCATTTCACAGATAAGGAAACGGCTCCTAGAGGTAGAATTACCAGATAGTGCAGTGCTGGCTCTGTCACTCCCAGGACCTCAGTGTTTAGATTCAGATAGCTCTAGAACCAAATTCCAGCTCTCCTCTTGACCTACAGTGGGTCTGGGGCAAACCAGTGAACCTTTTTGACTCTTAGTTTCCTCAGTAGTTCAAAGGAGGGTAATATCGAACTGCCCGTATTGTAGGACTGCTGGGATAATTAAAAAGCAATAACAAACACACACACACATAGAAAGCTTGTGACATGTAGTAAGTATTCTATAAAGACTGATTCCTGTACCACACACAGTATCATTTAAGTAAAAACAGAACATCATTCTTCTTTACTTAAAAATTCAGAATTAGATTAATCAAGGTTCTCAACGGGCAGGCAAAAGGAGATGGCACATTCCCAAAGGAAGGCTCAAGTCTCTGTCTCTCTTTCTCTGTCTGTCTCACACACATACACACACTACTTCCTTGACCTGGATCTCCTTCTATTTCCTGTCCCTTCTTTCTACTTGTCTTCCATATCAAGCCTCTTGAAATTCAAGCTTGCAGTGCTGTTTCTGCTTTTCCATCAGACATTTAGTCTTCAGTCCTCTGTGATCTGGGTTCCCAAGCAACCATTCTACTAAAACTGTTCTGCCAAGATCTTCGAGGGTGTCATGCTTACAAAAGCCAAGTCCCTTCTTTAGCTTTATCTTACTTTTCTGTAGCATTTATTCCTGTTGATCAGTCTGTGTCTCCAAAACACATTCCTCTCCTTGACTTTTACATTGCTTTCATGGTTTTCACTTGGCCCACCTGATCACTCCTCAGTCTATTTCTCAGGATCCCTTAGATGCCATTGTTCTCCAGGTCTCCATTTCTCTCTTTGGCCACCTAATCCCCACCTGTGATTTTTTCTACCCCTATACCTGGATGACACCCAAATATATCTTTGTACCCTGCTTTGTCTCCTGAGCTCCAGATCTCTATATTCAATTGTCCATAGAATATTTCCATTGATTAAATTCATCTTACCTAAACAGGCCCACTATTGCCCCTCCCTCCACTTGCTCCTCCTCTATGAGGCCCCCTATTCTTGGACCCTGAATCACACCACCATCAAGGCTGTTGCTTTTGCTGTCACTCACAACCTGCATCCAATATGTCAGCACGTTTGGTACACCCCTTTCTGACAAGTATCTCTTGAATCATATCTGTTTCTTTGTCCTCACACCCACTGCTCTAACCCTGCATTTGTCCTAGTTGGTTTTCCTGATTCGAGCTATTTGGGGAAGAGGTAATAGCACCACACTGATGCTGTTCATGCAAATCTGATTATTACCATCTTAAAATGCTAGTAAGCTACAAATGGTTAATGTGTTGGGCTACTAACTGAAAGGTTGTTGGTTCGAGTTCATCCAGAGGCATCATGGAAGGTAGTCCTGGTGATCTGCTCCCAAAAAATCAGCCATTGAAAACCTTATGGAGCACAGTTCTACTCTGACACATGTGGGGTTGCCATGGGTTGGAGTCAACTTGACAGCAACTGCTTTAATCATTTCCTCCTATCTACTTCAGAATGAAGTACAGACTCCTAGTATGGTGTCCAAGGCCCTTCATGATTGGCCCTGTTTTCTTTTCCAAACTTAACCATTCCACTCCACAGCTTGTGTCCTGGGGCTGTGCACATAGTGCTTGCTTTGTCTGCAATATCTTTCCTTTCACCATGAACAATTCCTGTCTATCTCTCAAAACATTATCAGCTGCCACCTCCTCTGGGAAAGCTCCTCTCCCCGTCCACACCCTCTCTCAAGCTGGACCAGATGCCTGGCCCACAGCATCCTGCTCATGTCAGTAGACTTACCACTCTGTCTTACCATTGTTTGTCTACTTGTCTAGCTTTCCCATTAAAGACAGGGAATGTGTTCTTTCATCCAGGGCGTAACATGAGGCCCACACATACCAGTCCCTCCACAAGTGCAATTTGAGTGAATAATGATTTGGCTAGAGCTAGTCTGAGAGAGGAGTCCCTGGGTAGTACAAATGGTTAACACCCTCAGCTGCCAACCAAAAGGTTGGAGGTTTGAGTTAACCCAGAAGCACCTTGGAAGAAAGGCCTGGCCATCTACTTCCAAAAAATCAGCCATTTAAAACTCTATGGAGCACAGTTTTCTGACACACATGGTGTCACTATGGGTTAGAATCGACTCGACAGCAACTGGTTAGTCTGAGGGACACTGGTGTGGCCGAGGAGGAGTCAGGCGGGGCGAATGTGTGTGAACTGGGTGGTATGTCAACACCTCCACAGTCTTGAACTAGCTCAAAACAAATTTTAATACAAAAATGAGAAGTTCATTTTTTTCTGATCCACCCACATTATGATTTCACTGCTACCTAGAAGACTAAAAACCATATAACTTTCTGTTGCTTGCATGACCGTGTCAAATGATCTGAAACATGTCATGTGTGAGCAGTCTCTCTTATGTGTCTGACACCCACAGGATCAGATTCCTCCCAAACTCTGCTTCCTCCTCCTTCACTCTTCTGAAGCACATTACATATTCCTGTGAGCTTTTTCATCCTGGAACAGTTCTCTGATGAAAACATCCCCTTTATCTTGTTCCAACCTCCCCCTCCTGCAATAAACCTTCACTGATAGAACAAAGTTGATGACTTTAAATATTCTGATAAAGTACCTAGAAAAGTGGCATAGAATGAGATTTAAATAATACACTTAAAAGAAAAACACAATTTTTCTGAATCTTACTTTGGAAAAGCATCTAAGTAAAATATTTGGAATTTGAATGTAAATTGTAAAACAGAAAACAGAGTGCCCATTAGAATGAAATGGATGCTAACCAGGTTTCAACAATCCCACAGGAACAAAGATTTTTTTCTCTCTTTGAACTAAGGTAAATTCTAGTTATAATATGTTTTTAACCTCATCTGTTTTTCCCTGGAAATACTAGTATAGAGTAGAAGATAAAAATCCAAGGACAAATGATTAAATTTAATTGTATCTGTATAAATTTAAGTCTCTGTATTGTTATTTTACATCAGAGTCTATAAAAACCAAAACGAAACCCATTGCTGGGGAGTCGATTCCGACTCATAGCAAGCCTGTAGGGCAGAATAGAACTGCCCCATAAGGTTTCCAAGGCTGCAAATCTTTATGGAAGCAGACTGCCACATCTTTTTCCCGCAGAGTTGCTGGCGGGTTTGAACTGCTGACCTTTTGGTTTGCAGCTGAGCACTTTAACCACTGCACCATCAGGACTTCTTCTTCAAAGTCTAGATCTCTTTAATTTACAATCAAAAGAATATTTACTCCACAACCTTGTGATGAAGGAAAATGGCTGAATTAAAAAGCAGTCATTGGTTGAGGGGAGTAAGTAATACTGAGGATATGTTGTAACTTTTGTGGAAATCATCATTACAACCATTCATTTTGTCTAGGTGAGAGAAAACCTCTTACAGTTACTATTTAGTCACAGTCTTTCTCCATTTTTAGTGGGTATTTTACTAACAAAATAGGAATAAAAGGGTGATTATTCAAGTAAATGGCTTTTCACTGCTGATCACCAAAGACGTAATTTTCTCTACAGGGTTAAGACGTCTTCAAATCTTTTCTTTTGCTTTCAGTAAACACAGCCTTTAATACCTCAGCTGCTGTACGCAGGCCCCCAGTCAGTCATTCGCTGCTGCTGCTGCTGCTGTTGCTATTCAGACCATTTAACCAAAAACCAAACCCACTGCCGTGGAGTTGATTCTGACTCATAGCGACCCTATAGGACAGAGTAGAACTGCCCCATAGGGTTTCCAAGGAGTGGCTGGTGGATTTGAACTGCCAACCTTTTGGTCAGCAGCCGAACACTTAACCAAGACCACTTACCAGGGAGAAAATCACATGGAGGAGAAAAATTGAGGGTGGGTGGGCAAAGCAGTAGCAGAGAGCCTCTCCAGTAATACAGGCCACCTCTGTCAGTCCATACCTCACATTTATTTGAATTGTGGTGTTGGCAAAGAATATTGAATATACCATGAACTACCAAAAGAATGAACAAATCTGTCTTGGAAGAAGTATAGCTGAAATGCTCCTCAGAGGCAAGGGTGGTGAGACTTCATCTCACATACTTTGGACATGTTATCAGGCAGCATCAGTCCCTGGAGAAGGACATCATGCTCGGTAAAGTGGAGGGTCAGTGAAACAGAGGAAGACCCTCAATGAGATGGATTGACACAGTGGCTGCAACAATGGGCTCAAGAATAACAACGGTTGTGAGGATGGTACAGGACCAGGCAGTGTTTCGTTCTGTTGTACATAGGGTCACTACTAGTGGGAACCAACTCAATGGCACCCAACAACAACAACCCCTTCAAGAAGGCCTCCCTGCCTTCCTTCTACTCCCATTCTTGCATCTCACAGCCCTCAGCAACTACGTTTATACCTACACTTGTTCACATGCTTTTCTCATGTTATATATATTCTTTAGGAGATTGGGGTTTTTTAAGTTGGGAATTGAAAAATAGGTAAAACCATCTCTCTACTTCTACATGAAGGTGATCCTTTTGTTGGGATAGTATGTTTATCTGTGTTTTTATGCTATTGGTTTTATAGACCAGACCAGACCCTTTTCTGAAGGTTGAGGTCATTGATTGGGTCATTCATTTGAGGAAAAACTGCAGCACTTGGATGTTTCTAGAAAAACCAAAAAGCATATTAGCAGGGGGGCTGCGGAGCGGGAGATTGCCCAGGTTTTGACCAGAGAATCTCCAGATGTCCAGGGGGGAGCTGTCTTAGTTTCCTGGTGCTGCTGGAACACAGATATCACAAATGGGTGGCTTTGAAAAACAAAAATCTACTCTCTCACAGTTCTGGAGGCTAAAAGTACAAATCAGAGTCTCAGCCATGTTGATTCCTTCCTTATCGGTAGCCCTGGGCATTTCTTGGTTCTTGGTGATCTTCATATGGCATCTGTATTCTACAATATATGCTTGTCCCTGTGTCTAATCTGCTCTTTTTATATTTCAGAAGTGATAAGGTTTAGAACACACCTTACATGAGTATGGCCTCATTAACATATCATTAGATTGCATTATGGAAAGTGATTACATTACATTATATTACATCCAGAGGTGTGTTGTTGCTGTTGTGTGCTGTTGAGTCAATTCCGACTCATAGCAACTCTGTAGGGCAGAGTAGAACTGCTCCATAGGGTTTCCAAGGAGCGGCGGTGAATTTGAACTGCTGACCTTTTTGTTAGCAGCCTGAGCTCTTAACAACTTCGCCACCAGGGCTCCACATCCACAGGCGTAGGGGTTAGGATTTCAACACATATTTTGGGGGGACACAATTCAATCCACAAGACTTCCAAATGCTAGCTCATAAGATGATCATCTCTCCACATGGAACCAGATGGGAGCAGGAGACATAAGAGACAAGCCTGCAGCTCTAGGGTGGACTTTGGAGCTGGATTAGAAAGTAGAGGCTGCCTCAAGTATTTTTTGAAACAAAAGTATGTATATAAATTAAAATTATTTTTTTATTTCCTTTATTTCCTGTAGGACTCTAAATATTTAAAAATTTACCAATGGGTCTAAACAATGAGTTATCATTGCAATTATTATTAGTTTTCAATTGATCCTCAACACCATTGTAAGTGTTAATAGTTATTAACTATAAAAATAAAATGTTATTTGGAGCCCTGGTGGTACAGGGGTTAGGAGCTTGGCTGCTAACCAAAAGGTTGGCAGTTAGAACTGCATCTCTTAATGAAATGAGTGGGGCATTTCGAAAGTTATTTTATGTATTCATGGAGAAATATTACTTATGGTTAGAAAGAGACAGGGTTTCACTCCAATTTCCATAATATTTGTCATTTTTATAGATGTAAGTGTTGAGAAACTTTGTTCATAGATAGGAATGGAAAGAGTTTTGTTTTAGGAAAGCTATTCAATTCTTCAAGATAGATTCTAACAAAATCATATCTACCACTAGCAGCTAACAAATCAATTGAGTCTTCTTTCAAAATAAATTGGAAACCATTTGATTTACAATCAGATTTTTTTTACCCAGTCATCAGAATTGTGCAGCCTCAGCACCACTATTTCAAATTGTTTTTATCTTGGGTAGCTCAGAGGGTTTTAAATCTGACAATACACTGTAGGACTGCAATGTACTGCAGGTGCACTTGATGGGTGAAGGGTGCCTGTGAAAGGGGAGATGGGAATAGAAAATCAGCAGGACACCTGGACCATAGGCTCCTTCTCAGGTGGAACAATTATAGTAAAAAGCTCATATGGATGCTGAGGATCTGGGAATTGATTCTCCTAGTACTACCTGTGCTGTTTTTGAGGCCCACTGGGGTAGGGCATGATACACATTAATTAATGAAAAACGGGACAAGATCTCTTTTGAAAGAGGATATGGACAAGGGTGGGAGTAGGGTGTAGGGAGGTCAGTGGGGAGGGGGAAGGCAGTCCCAGTAAAGCAGGGATACAGGGGAGAACTGAGAGGGCACAAAGGAGTTAATTCACGTTGTGATTGTGGCTGGCCCCTCTGTGTTATAAATTGGGCAATCACTCACCCTCATTAGCACAAGATGTAGAACGTAGAATGTTTTTGTCTTGTACACAAGACAACTAACCCCCAAAGCAGGCTAAAGAATAATACATTTTTGGTTGTGAGGGAGTATGTTGGAAGGGTTGATTTTTGTTCAAGAAACGAATTAAAATTAAGGACAGTATAAGAGGTTTACAAAACAGGTCATGATGAGACAATAGAAAGGGCACCATTTGGAAGAAGGAGAGAGGACTTAAGCTAAAGACAGGGCAGGATGATTCTGCGTCCCTGGTTTCTGTCATTAGCACTGTTTTAGCAGCACATGTTGCTTGCTTCCAAAGTTAAATTAAAATGTCCTTAGAGTTGGAATAACGCAGTTGAGTCCTCTTTCAACTGGAGTGCACTACCTCTAGGCACTTTCAAAACTGCTAAGGGTCTTCATTTTGTGAGTAATCTTTATTTTGAGTGTCACTCAGAAACAGGCCATTTGTCTGATCAGTCTATTCATCTGCAAACGGGCAGGTCTTTCAAGTTTAGGGAAAAGTCTGCTGTCGGATTTACAGTGCTAGTGAAGTAATTCAAAATCACCTGTGTTAAGATTAGGCTCTGTAGGTGGAAAAGCAATTAAGCTAATTTTTAAAACCTCTTTGACTGAACAGACGGAAGGTAAGAAAACACCAAAACTAATTTTTAAAATCCTTGCTTGAATTCGAAGTTCATGAGATTATTTTGTTAACTTATTTTGAATCCATAATTTTAAAATTCAAGAACATATTTGAAAATTAATTTTGTATATTTCCAGCACCGCTTTTAATTGTGCTCTCTGGAGTGGAGCAGCTCACCTGCCTATTTGTAGAAACTGCTTTCTAAATATGGCTCTTATGCATATGAATTTATCTCACAGTTAACACATATCTTTATGAAAGCAAAAGCAAATGTTACATTCACACACTTATAAAAGTATCCCGTGTATATGATTTCTATTTAAATGCAAAGTCAAAAAACTCTGAGACAGAACCTTCCCTTATTAAATGCAATGACTTGCTCCTTGTTGATGTCAACTAGCTCATATTCCAAACTGATAATCCAGCTGTTAACTCATAAAATAAGGTAGATGGGAGGAAGGTTTCTATTTTGGCTTTGACTTTCATTATTTTAACAACTTTTTTTCTTTCTCTGTCAAAATACAACTCATTAGTAAGTGGCACCTAAATGGTGCTTCTTGGTGACTTCACAGCTCTCCTTGTTCTGCATTCATCAGGCCAGAGTTCTCTTCTGTGTATTTCTGGAAAGCTATTCATCTGTTTAAGCTAAACAAACAGAGCTGTTTAAGCTGTTAAAATACACTACCATAGTTATTTGTTTTTGCATCTTCAAGCTGCATCTAAATGAAAGGTTCTGGCTAATTGGTTCTAGGAACAGAATCAAAAGCAATCCTTGAGAATTTCTCCTGGTAATTAAGTGGAATGAATGCACTTCTGTTGATCTAGCCAACCTCACAGAGAAAGGGCAACTCATCTTTCCTTGTGGCTGCCTGTGCTTGTCTTGACCAGCTTAGTGGTAGTGGGCTGGAGGGACAGGAGAAGAGCAGGAAGAAAGATTAGTACAGAGCAGTGTGTGCGGACCAGGGCTACGGAAGGAGGGGTTCCAATGGAGAAAGAGGAGCCAGGGCAGGGCGGGCTGCATGGGCCTGCCGCCAGTGCAGCAATGGTTAACATTTGGCTGCTAACCTAAAGTCTGGTGCTTTAAACCCACCCAGTGGCTCTGCAGGAGAAAAGACCTGGCAATCTGCCAGTAAAGATTAACCAAAAAAAATAAACAAGCCCACTGCTGTGGAGTTGATTCTGACTCATAGCGACCCTACAGGACAGAGTAGAACTGCCCAATAGGGTTTCCAAGGCTGCAATCTTTACAGAAGCACACTGTCACATCTTTCTCCCAAGAAGCGGCTGGTGAGTTCCAGCTGCCCACCTTTTGGTTAGCAGCTGAACGCTTTAACCACTGTGCCACCAGGGCTCCTAGAAAACTCTGCGGGGCAGTTCTACTCTGTCACATGGGATCACTATCAGTTGAAAACTGACTCCAGAGCACCTAACAACAACAACAACAACAACTGTGCTCAGAAGGTAGGTTCGCACTCCTGAGTTCTGGGATTGCCGTCTTGAAATTCTTGTTTATCTTTGAATTTGTGTTTTTTAAGTCAAGTCGAATGGGACAATGGAGCATGAGCTGGGAGCTTAGAGTCCCCCAGCTCTCACCATCTCCCTGCCTTTCCAGGGGTATCTGCTTCCTACGGCTGCCATAACAAAATGCCACAAACTGGGTGACTTGTCAGACAGAAATTTATGTCTCACAGTTCTAGAGGCTAGAAGTCCAAATTCAGGATGTCAGCAAGACCACATTCTCTTCCTAAGAAACTCTCTAAGGGAAGATCCTTTCTTGTCTCTCTCAGCTTTTGGTAGCCCCAGATGTTCCTTGGCTTGGGACTGTAGCATAACTTGTTCTTACCTGGCTGTCTTCCCTCTGTCTCTCTGTGCCTCTTCTCCTGTTTTGTAGGATACCACTTAGATGGGATTAGGACCACCTTACTCCTGTTGGAAATGGCCTAAGTGTTCCATAATAGTAGATTGGTTAAAATTATTTATATATGTATATACATACAACAGAAAGAAACACTACCTGGTCCTGCGCCATCCTCGTAATTGTTGCTATGTTTGAGCCCGATGTGGAAGCCACTGTGTCAATCCATCTTGTTGAGGGTCTTCCTCTTTTTTGCTGACCCTCCACCAACCATGATGTCTTTCCCCAGGGACTGGTTCCTCCTAATAACATGTCCAAAGTACGTGAGACGAAGTCTCGCCATCCTCGCTTCTAAGGGGCCTAAGGATTATTAAATTACTAAAAAAAAATTCAATCGATGTATATTAAGAAGCCGGAAAGAACTTTGCAATATTTTTTCAAATGAAAAATGGCATGTGCAGTTTGGAAAGGCTGTATGGTCTAGTAGTTTAGTGCATGGATTCAGAAGTCAGACTGCTTGGCTCTAGATCATGGCTCTACCCCTTCCTGGCTCCACCCCCTAAACACTGTGTGACCGTGAATAAGTTACTTAACATCTCTGTGCCTTGGTTTCCTCAGCTGTAAAATGGGATACTGTTGGTAGCTCATCTCACAGGGTTGTTGTGAAAATTAAATAATACTTGTAGAGCATTTGAAAGTGTGTCTGGCCATGGTAAGTGCTCAATAGTTATTAACTTTTATTGTTACCATTTTATTAAAATATATGTACATAAAAATGTATGGCTATATATATGTATATATATATTCTCAGTGGTTATTTTGGTTGGGATTTCAAGTGATGTTTCCCTTACTATGTTATACTTTGCTATATTTTCTGAAACTTTTATAATGATCGTGCCTTACTCTTTTAATCAGAGGGAACAATGAAGGTCATTCAATTTTTTAAGAAAGCATAAGTTTCCTCTTCTCTGAAACAGACACTAAAATGTTTCCTGAATGTCCCTAAATACATGATAGAAAACACCCACATCCAGAGACTCCAGAATACCTTCCCATGACACAAGGGGTAAAAAATGTATTCAGAAACATTTAATTTCTCCATTAATTAAAGCAACAATTAGAATTCTATTAAGGTCCCTCACCTATCTTCTGACATTGCATTACTGCTCTACTGTTGCCTCTCTAACACTGTTAGTTGTTAGATGCCGTCGAGTCGCTGTTGACTCATAGCAAACCCGTGTACAACAGAACGAAACACTGGCCGGTCCTGCGCCATCCTCACAATCTTATGCTTGAGCCCATTGACGTAGCCACTGTGCCAATCCATCTCGGTGAGGGTCTTCCTCTTTGCTTCCTAATATTGGTTATGATTTTTTAATAGAGATGAAATACAAGATAGTTCCCTTTGCTAACACAACAAAAGAAAATTATGTGTTAATAATAGCTATTATGTCCTATTTATTTAATATCTTATAAGCATAATAACCCCTTTGATCCTCACAACAATTCTACAAAGTAGTAGGAACTATCATTTTGCCCACTTTGCAGATAAACAAACAGAGGCTCAGAGACGTTGAGTAACTTGTCCAAGTCACATATCAATAAAAGGTCGAGCTGGGAATCAAATCCAGTCTGGGTCCGGAACCCGCACTCTTAATCACTAGGCTACACTAATTGAAAGTAAACAAATGAGGGAGGGGAGGGAAAGGGGGAGAGACAGACAGATAAACATAGAAGAAGGGGAGAGAGAGGGCGAATCGACTCTACTCTAAACTCTGTAAGGCAAGATCTTATGTTATTTGTCTTCGTCTTCCCAGCATTTAGCTCCGCCCCTGATGCACAATAAAACCAAACCAGTTACTGTCAGGTAGAGACTCCAGGTATTACAGAATAGAATGTTATTGTTAGATGCCCTACAGCTAATTCCAATTCATAGCGACCCTCTAGGACAGAGTAGAACTGCCCCAAGGGTTTCCAAGGCTGTAAATCTTTACGGAAGCAGACTGCCACATTTTTCTCCTGCAGATTGGCTGGTGGGTTCCAACGGCTGATCTTCCAGTCAGCAGCTGAGCACTTAACCATTGTGCCACCAGGGTTGCTCCTTACATCAAAACCTCCCAAAAAAACCCAACCCACTGCTGTTGAGTCGATTCCGACGCATAGCGACCCTGTAAGACAGAGTAGAGCTGCTCAGTAGGGTTTCCAAGGCTGTAAATCTTTATGGAAGAAACTGTCACATCTTCTCCTGGGAGCTCCTTACATTGACCCTCATAAATGAGTAGACTCATAGGACTCATGCAGGGCAGAAATCTTAGGTTCTTAATAGTGCAGCATGTATTGGACACTCAGACTGGCAATAAAAAACAGAAAGGCACGGATACTCTTCTAAAACGAAAGGAGGGCACTAATGTTGAGTGTGGAGTATGGCACGTGGAGGGTTGGCTTCTTCCAGACTGATGTCCTGCTCTCTTTAAGGCTGCTTCTACTCTTTATGAGTGGTGCCTGGATCTCTAACTGGAGTCCCCAGCATTTCCTTCTGTTTCCAAAAGGGTTGGAGTGAGGCCCTCTGGGTTTATCACTATAGGCGTTTTCCCCTTCTAATCTGCCAGATGGCAGCTGCAGGAAGTGGCGACTAAAGCAACAATCACAATGTAGTGTTGACAGTGTAGCTCTTCAAATGAATGGGGAGTATGAGGAAGCATATGCGGTGTCCTTTCAGAGTGATTCCTGGCCTGAAATATTAGAATTAGCTTTTGTCAGTTGGGCTTTCTATATTAATTGCAAATAATGAAATACTAAAACACAACTATCTGATCATATTAATTCACTGGCCAAAATACAAAACTGTTTTTTTAAAAGGCTCTTTTCCCTGATTAAAATTTATTTTAAGAGCCATTTATAATTCATTGCTGCTCTTAACCATCTAAATTTTTTACTGACTTTGTAACTGGCTTAAGATGTGTGTGTTTGTGTGTGTATTTATTTATATATGGTATATTGTATAAAAAGCAAACCAACTCCAACTCTTTCGTAGCAACCTATAAATCTCATAGTCCTTAAGGGAAAAGAGACCAGGGAAATGTATCTACCATCAGTGATTTTCCTTGACGTTACAGACTTAAAAAGTGTCGCTGGCCTCTCTTAGGAAGGGCAACCTACTGTTCAGATGTGTTAATAGAAAGAAAGCAGAGAGTCTAATGAAAATGCCAGAAACCCTTGGGGAAGCTGGCATATCGACTGTGATGCTAATGTGGACTCAAGCTGCAGACCCAGCCACACGTCTATTATTAGAATAGGGAGAATGTCCAATGTCCTTAATTGCTCAAAGCATACACCTGCCACTTCATCGCCTCGGCGTCACCTATGAATTATACCTACTATTAGACAGCTAGAACATTTATTCATTCAGTTAACTATCTGTTTGTCCATCCCTTCATCCAAAATATTGAGGGCAATCATTGAAAACTGTATACAATAGGCTTCCTCTGCTGGCATAAATAGTACTTCTTGGAAATCATGATGTGACATGGTTTATGGCTAATGGGTTATATTTTCGTATCAAAACAACATAATTGAGAGTTTGCCTCTGTCGGAAAACTCAAAAAAATTATAAATAGGACCCAAAATATTTAGCAAAAGCAAAAATATAAGTAAAAACCTATCAAAACCAAAACTAGTTGCTCTCAAGGCCATTTTAACTTATGATGACCCCGTGTGTGTCAGAGTAAAACTGGGCTCCATAAGGTTTTCAGTGGCTGATTTTTCAGAAGTAGACTGCCAGGCCTTTCTTCTGAGGCACCTCTGGGTGGACTCGAACCTCCAACCTTTTGGTTAGCTGCTGAGTGCATTAACCATTTGCACCACCCAGTGACTCTGTAAAAACATACAAATTTCTATAAATCTATAATATAGTAGAAATATGTTCAAAGACAGAATCTTAGAGATGGCAAGGACTTTGATAATCTTTTCTTTATTTCACAGGTGAGCCAAGGTCAGAGAGAGGAAAGGACATGCTCAGGATCACTTGCTTAACTCAGAAAAGCTAAGGCTATAGGCCTAGTCTCTTCATTCCCAGATCCATGTTTCTTTTCTGATACTATACTTCCTTCCTCAGAAAGGAGTTAGATAAATATATAGACTATCACACATTGCTGAACTAAGAGACCACAGCATACTTTGTAAAATATGCAGACAACATGAAAAGATACAACTGTATTTCATATGTCTAATAGCTAGGCAAAATAAATAATGATCAAAATAATTAAACATTTTTATTGTTTTGTTAAGATTTAGTAAAACATTGGGGTGGAGGAGAGAAGGACATGGTGGCCCATTTCTTTTAATGAAACTGTTCAGGAACCATTAATTAAGTGGACTCCATTGGTTGCCTGACCAGCATCCCTCCATTCCTTCTCCCTTCCTCACAGAACCCTGATTTTATTCATGTTCCTACCACTCCCTTGTGTAGTGCCTATACTGTAAAATAAGCTTCGTATAGTACTTTTCTACTGTTGATTAATTTACTAATTCCCTTCTCTCCTTCTCTTTTTTTCCTTCAGTTAATAGAACTTTAAACTAGTGATGGGGAAAATAAGCTATTTTAAGGTTGACAAATTTCCTGAAATCAACCTGGAGGACAGTCATTAGACAAGATATACACAGTCACCCCTGTTCTCTACCCGTTTGTTCTCCAGCCACTCCATGGTCCAGTAGTGGGACACTCAGGAAGAAAGGGGACAGACACATTGGTGAAGGGGACAAGCTGGTGTTGCTGACCTGCATGGACAGCATGCAAAACTTAGAATCTGGAGGAACTAACCATAGGAAGTCATCAACCCCAGAGGCATCATCCAGCATGGAGACCTCTAGGTAGGGCTCTGGGTGGAGACCATACATGACACCAATCATGTGGCAATAATGCTGTCATAGAGGGGAGACAGCTCACCTCCACTGAGGAGATGCAAGTCATACCTCAGGGTTCCTTGTAACATTTAGCAGACTGTAGACAGACATTTTCTCTATGTTGATGTTATTTGAGGCCCTGGACCATGGGGTTAAACTAGCTTAAAGGAATGTGGAGAATGACTGAGAAAATTGCTGCCAATGCTTACACTACTTTCAGATAGGGGCAAGGAGATGAGAGGGTTCAAACGTGCAATGTCTCCCAATGAGGAACTCAGATTTGTTAGGGGTGTAAGAGAAGATAGGAATTAAGAAAGAGGACTATTGCAGTGTAGAAATTGCCACTCACTTTGTGGGAGTCACAGACACTTCCACCCTCGGTACTGTGTTGTTGTTGTTATTAGGCACATTGAGTTGGTTCCAACTCATGGCGACTCTAGGTACAACAGAACGAAACACTGCCTGGTCCTGCACCATCCTCACAATCATTGGTATGTTTGAGCCTATTGTTGCAGCCACTGTGTCAGTCCATCTCATTGAGGGTCTTCCTCTTTTCTTCTGACCCTCCACTTTATCAGGCATGATGTCTCCAGGAACTGGTCCCTGATAACACGTCCAAAGTATGTGAGACAAAGTCTCGTCATAAGGAGCTTCTAAGGAGCATTCTGGCTGTACTCCTTCCAAGACAGATTTGTTTGTTCTTCTGGCAGTCCATGGTATATTCACTATTCTTCACCAACACCACAATTCAAAGATGTCAATTCTTCTTCAGTCTTCCTTATTGACTGTCCAGCTTTTGTATGCATATGAGGCATCTGAAAATACCATGGCTTGGGTCAGGTGTGCCTTAGTCCTCAAAGTGACATCTTTACTTTTTAACACTTTAAAGAGGTCTTTTACAGCAGACTTTCCCAGTGCAATACATCGTTTGCTTTCTTGACTACTGCTTCCATGGGCATTGATTGTGGATCCAAGTAAAATGAAATTTTTGACAACTTGGTCCTGTAAGAGTGGACTTAATGTTTTGGGGTTTTGTCCAAAGCACGTTTGGTTCCTGATGTTACAGAGGGCTAGGAGGGTGAATAATCTGGGAGATGAGAAGCATGGAGAGAGGGAAAGAATCTGGGTGAAGTTAGTGTCAAGTGTTCTATCTCCATTAATTTTCTCTGTCTGAGGACTCCAAATACAAAAACTAGCCAATATGTTTTTACTCAGCCATTCAACAGTAAGTCCTTCTTCTGATGACTGTGAAATGTAATATACTAACTACTGCCACAAGGTGGCAGCAATATCTTCTTGGCTGTGTTCATCTAGCCTGTTGTGTGCTGCTGAGTCCATTCCAAATCACAGTGACCCTATAGGACAGAGTAGAACTGCCTCATAGGGTTTCATAGGCTGTAATCTTTGTGGGAGCAGATTGCCAAGTCTTCACTCCCACAGAGCAGCTGGTGGGTTCGAACCATCGACCTTTCGGTTAGCAGCCAAGAGCTTAACCATTGCAGCACCAGGGCTCCTTATACCCAGCCAAAACCCAAACCCACTGCAGTTGAGTCAATTCCAACTCATAGCAACCATATAAGATAGAGTAGGGTTTCCAAGGAGCGACTGGTGGTTTTGAACTGTCGACCTTTTGGTTAGCAGCCAAACACTTAACCACTGAGTACCAGGACTACTTATTAAAATAAGTTTTCTTAATTTTTCTTTTTTCCTAAATTATTGTCATGGAAAATATGAAGTTATGCTTTTGCGGGTACTTTTTTTGTCTTTTCCTAATAGCCAATATTTTACATGTAATCTCTCATATCTGTGAAGCCAGTGGTTTTCCAATAGGATTAGGGGACAAGGGAAGGTGACCAGATGTTCTAATTGAGTCAGACAGTCTTGGTTCTGGCAACAAGCAGGTGCTCTGGAAGAACTCCCAGGCAGGCTCTGCTGTGCCCCTTATCTGAACTGAGCTGATGAGCTGGCCCTTTTCCAGAGGAGGGTGACCAGAGCAGAGAGGGCGCTGGAACCCAGGTGCGATGGGGACGTGTGGAAGGGATGACGTGAATGCTGCAGTTAAATTTTTGAAGGGCTGTCAAAGAAGCAGATTGTTAGATCGGCTGAATGATAGTTCTGGTAGCAACCTTAGAAATCTCATCAAATAAACTCATTTTACAAACAAGGATAATAAGGCCGAGAGGGTGACACTTGCAGAAGATCACATAATTGGCTCCTGGTGGAGCTGGGGCTAGAACTGAAAGCTTTTGACTATACCCAGATATAGTCACCAATCAGGGTGTAAGCTGTACCGAGGAGGGAGGGTGGTGGCCTCTGTTCAGTGTCCATAGAGTTCCCACATGGCTGGCCACTTATAAGATTATCTATCTCTGTGTGGTTACTATACAATTCTTTTAATAATTTGTGGGAGTCTGTGAGTGGTGCAAACCGTTTGTGGCGCTCAGCTGCTAACCAAAAACTTAGAGGTTCAAGTCTACCCAGAGGTGCCTTGGAAGAAAGACTTGTGGTCTATTTCTGAAAAATTAGCCTTTATAAACCCTATGGAGCACAGTTCTGTTCTGATGTACATGGGGTTGCCGTGAATAGGAATCGACTTGGTAATACCGGTAATTCATGGCGATGAAAAATTTGTGTGTAGTTGGATGGGGTAGGGGTTGGAAAGGCAGCCCCTGGGAAAGGCTACTTTATGTGGTGGGATCATAGCAGGCTAGCAAAGCCTCTGGCCTGGGATTCCCCAGTGAGCTTCCCTTTGCAAAGAGTTTCCAGGCTCTGACATGGGGAAGTGGAGACAGGAGGTGGGCAGGGCTGTAGAAGAGGGAGGGTAGCAGGCTTCTTGCAGGCAGCAGCCTGATCCCGTGGGGGTGGAATGAGGCTACTGGTGAGATGGGTTTACTTGTGGTCTGAACGCGGGGCTCCCGTTGCCATGGAGTCCCACATAAGATTTTACTCTTTTCTCTATCCCTAAAGACTCCTTTTAAAGCAGTATATAAAATAGATATTTTATTGCCTTTTCATGTGTTGGCTTGTTGTCTTTGTTGAGGTGCCTGCATACCTTGGTCGTGTGATACCATCACACCTTGCGTGGCTTTGATCATAATGTGGATAGCGAAGAGATAAGTACAGGGTGTGCCCTAGATATAAAACACTGCAGTAATTAAGTACCTAATGATTGTTTTCCCAAGATGGAGATAGCACTACACAAAGGAAAATGAGGTCCTTACACTTCATTCAACCACAGCTGTCAGTATGGACCGGTCATGCTACCCAATTATGCTACCCAAATGTGCCACACATACCACAGAGATACCGAGATAACTTTAGGAGGTGTGCAGAAGACCATTTTAAATTTGAAGAGTTTTGTATGTATCTTCAGGCATGTAAGAAATATACAGCTGTTGTATTAAAGTTATTTGCGTAGAATGAGGCTAAAGAAATTAAGTTTGAAAAGTAAGTAGATGAAATAAATAACAGCTGTTATTAAGTGCTGTGTGCCAAGTCTTGTACTAAGTGCTTTGTATGTAGTTCCTCATTTAATATGCACAATAACCCTATGAGGTTAACCCCATTTTACAGGAAACCGAATTGAAATGGAGAGAAGTTGTATCACGTGCCCAAATTCACACAGTGATAAGGGGGCAGATCTGTCTGAATTTGGAGCCTGGACCTTGAACCATCATGAGATGTGCCCACGCTAGAATGTAATATCACCTTCAACAGAAGGGTGTAGTTCTTGCTGGATCCCCAGCACAGAGTAACCAGAAAAAACAGATGCCACCAAGTCATTTCTGTCTCATGGCAACCTAGCGTGTGTCAGAGTAGAACTGTGCTCCATAGGATTTCAGTGGCTGATTTTTAGGAAGAAGATTGCCAAGCCTTTCTTCCAAGACACCTCTGGGCGGACTCAAACCTCCAACCTTTAGGCTAGTAGCTCAGAGTGTTAACCTTTTGCACCTCCGAGGGACTACCAGCACAGAGTAGGTCCTCAACAACTCTTTGTTGAATGGATGAATGAATAAATAAGTAGTGAATTAGGTACTGGTGATGGCAAAATAATTAGGGTGGTATGTGAATGCATGAAACTTAGGAAACCCTGACCTAGTTTAATGGTTTCAAACTTTGTCCTCAGGAATTACGTTGAGGTTCAAACTGCAGAGGAGCTTCCAGAGCTGCTGAGAGGGTAAGTATGGTCAGGAGGTAAGCTTCCAGCCCCATTCTCCCAGCTTCCATCAAAGCAACTCCTTTTTATCTATTACCTCTGCCCCACTTAAATTTACAAAGGGCTGTACTGCTGCTGCAGTTAAACAAATAAAACGTAGCAAAAACCAACCAACCAAACAAACGAACAAACGAAAAACCCTAGTGATGGTACAATACCATTATTATATTGATGAAGAAACTGGGTTCTGGAGAAGTGAAAGACTAAAGCACAGTCAGAACTTTAATCCAGTCTTTCTAACCCTGTGCCCAGTGCTTATTTTATCACACTAAGAAAGCTGTTTGAAACACACTGGAAAACATCACTGTACTGATGTATTTATCCAGTATGTGGGGAAATAGCTGTAAAAAATGCATTTTAAACGCTGGGCGTTCCCCTTTACAAAAACGTCTTAGGTGAGGCCAGTTCTCATCATTTTCTTCTACATAAAGAGTAGGTAATTTGGAAGCACAAATTTAGGAGGAGTAGGTGGAAGAATGAGCAAATCTGTCTTGGAAGAAGTACAGCCATAAAGCTCCTTAGAAGCGAGGATGATGAGACTTTGTCTCACATATTTTGGATATGTTTTCAGGAGGGACCAGTCCCTGGAGAATGACATCATGCTTAGTAAAGTACAGGGTCAGTGAAAAAGAGGAAGACCCTCAATAAGATGGTTTGACTCAGTGGCTGCAACTATTGTGAGGATGGCGCAGGTCCGGGCAGTGTTTTGTTCTGTTCTACATAGGGTTGCTATGAGTCGAAACTGACTCGATGACACCTAACAACAACAACAACATAGAAGTGGAATCAGCCAATCTGATAGTAAAAAAAACCTTTTAGGACATACTGTAACAAAATATATTGCTCAACCTAATGTGATTTAATAAATCACAGCTCAAACCCTAGAATAACTTAGATAAAATATAATCAACATTACACAATACATGATAAGATAGAATATAGACAAAAAGTTCAAAGTTCAGCTGGGGAGAGAAGTTACTTCTAACAAAGGTGGTTAGGAAACGCTTTAAGGTGTAAACAACTCTTGAGGGGGTCTTAAAGGATTGGTGTATCCAAGCTTTCATGATAGGGAAGGGGAAGACTTGAGGCAAGGAGGGGAAAGATTATGGAAGAACATCCATGATTGGAGCTGGGCCATTGGACTGTGGGATGGTGAATGTGGAAACATTCTGAGTCAGAATATTTGTTATACCATTTACTTGAAACAAATGATGGGAAAGAATTTTTTAAATTTTTAAATAATGCGATGCCCTGGTAGCGCAGTGGCTAAGATCTTGGCTGCTAGCCAAAAGGTCGGCAGTTCAAATCCACTGGCTGCTCCTTGGAAACTCTGTGGGAGCAGTTCCACTCTGTCCCACAGGGTCACTATGAGTAGGAGTCAACTCGACAGCAATAGGTTTTATACATATTGTTCAGGGACATTGGTTACTTTTTTCACAATGTGTCTACATTCTCATCATTTCCATTCTGGTAGTTCTGTTTCCATTAATCCAGCTTCCCTGCCCCCTCTTACCTTCTCATCTTTGCTTTAGGGGAAATGCTGACTGTTTGGACTCATACAGTTTTTTTTTTTTTTTTAAAAGAGCACAGTATTCATTGGTGATGTTTATTTTATGCATTAATCTGCTATTTACCTGAAAGGTGACCTCCAGGAGTGGTTTTAGTTCCAGGTTTTAAGGATGTCTTAGGGTGACAGTCTTAAGGGTTCCTCTGGTCTCTTGTTGTTGTTTTTAGGTGCTATCAGGTAGGTTCTGACTCATAACAACTCTACGTACAACAGAACGAAACACTGCCTGGTCCTGCGCCATCCTCACAATCACTGTTATGCTTGACCCCATTGATGCAGCCACTGTGTCAATCCCTCTGATTCAGGGTCTTCCTCTTTTTCAGTGACCCTCTATCCTACCAGCATAATGTCCTTCTCCAGGGACTGGTCCCTCCTGATAACATGTCCAAATTATATGAGACAAAGTCTGGCCATCCTTGCTTCTAATGAGCATTCTGGCTGCTCTTTTTCCAGGACAGATTTGTTTGTTCTTTTGGCAGTCCGTGGTATATTCAATATTCTTTGCCAGCACCACAGTTCAAAGGCACCAATTCTTCTTTTGTCTTCGTTATTCATTGTGCAGCTTTTGCATGCATATGGGGTGATTGAAAACCTCATGGCTTGAGTCAGGTGCACCTTAATCTTCAAACTGATATCTTTGTTTTTAACACCTTAAAGAGGTCTTTTGCAGCAGATTTGCCTAATAAACGCGTTGTTTGATTTCTTGACTGCTGCTTCCATGTGCGTTGATTGTGGATCCAAGTAAAATGAAATCCTTGACAACTTCAATATTTTCTCTGTTTATCATGATGTTGCTTATTGGTCCAGTTGTGAGGATTTTTGTTTTCCTTATGTTGAGGTGCAATCCATATTGAAGGCTGTAGTCTTTGATCTTCATCAGTAAGTGCTTCAAGTCTCCTTCACTTTCAGCAAGCAATGTTGTATCATCTGCATATTGGTGGTCTCTACTGGTCCAGTAAGTCTGGCCTGTTCAAAGATTTTCAGTTTTGTTCTATGTTTTTCTTCCATTCTATCTGGGACCATCTATTGTATCCCTGGTCTGAACAATCAGTAGTGGTAGATGGGCACCATCTGGTTCTTCTGGTCTCAGAATAGATGAGGCTGTGTTTCATGTTGGCTATTAGTCCTGTAGAATAGTTTCTTCTTTGAGTCTTTGGTTTCCTTCTTTCTCTTTTGCTCCAGATAAGTAGAGACCAATAGTTATATCTTAGATTGGGAATATTGTTGATGTTTATTTTCGTCTTTATACTCTATTTTTTTATAAAGAGCATACTCACTTCAATTTTTTGGTGCAAAGGTGGATTTTAAAGATCGAATTTGTTTAATGTAGAATTATATCTACAATATGCTACATTAGTTTTTAAAACTGTTTGATGTAATATAAGTAGAAAAATGCACAAACTTAGCTCAAGAGACTCTTTACATATTGGACATCTGTATGTGTGCTGCCGAAGTAGGCACTACATATTGGAGATGTATGTAATATAATTTGTTTAGCTTTATTGCATATCTGAATTTTCTGAATTTAAACATAGAAAACACACCCAGTATTAGTTTCAATGCCTTAAATGTGGGCATTTTAAATGGCTCAGTCAGCAAGGCAGGGTCACTTTAAGAATCTCAGATCATGTGAGTTAGAATCAGGAATACTCAGACAGGGGTACCAGGCAAAATTGTGAACTAAACCTCACTTACTTTAACTTCTCCTTTAGATGACTTCCTCCAACTTGGGGTGCCTTTTCTATCCCTAGTGTGCTCCTCTTTTCCTCTCTTCAACCAAATTCCAATTCTTGTCTCCCTAGTGCCTCTGACTGAGAAATAGAAGCAAAGCAATTAGTCATCTAATCACTAGTGTGGAACACTGATAGCATCTTAAATAAATGCCTAACGGAATTTCTGGATGTGTGAAGCTGTGTGTGTTTTGGGTGTATGGAGGGTGGGGAGAGGATTTTTTCTGTGGAAAAAATTTTCCACTCAGGATAATGCCTTCCAGATTCATCCATGTTGTGAGATGTTTTGCGGATTCATCATTAGTCGCAAAAGGACAAATATTGTATAAGACCACTATTAGAAGAACTCAAGAAAGAAAACATTCCTTGATGGTTACCAGGGTGGGGAGGGAGGGAGAGGAGAATTCACTAACTAGATAATAGACAAGAATTATCTTAGGTGAAGGGAAGGACAATGCACAATACAGGGAAAGTCAGCCCAACTGAACTAAATCAAAAGCTGAGAAGTTTCCCGAACACGACCAAACACTTCGAGGGACAGAGTAGCAGGAGGGTTTGGGGACCATGGTTTCAGGGGACATCTAGGTCAATTGGCATAACAAAGTTTATTAAGATAATGTTCTGCATCCCACGTTGGTAGGTGGGGTCTTAAAAGCTTTTGAGTGGCTGCCTAAGATGCATCAATTTGTCCCAACCCACTTGGAGCAAAGGAGAATGAAGAACACCAAAGACAGAAGGAAAATGTTAGCTCAAGAGACAAAAGGGCTACATAAACCAGAGACTCCATCAGCCTCAGACCAGAACTAGACTGTGCCCGGCTACCACCAATAACTGCCCTGACAGGGAACACAGCAGAGAGTCCCTGACAGAGCAGGAGAAAAGTATGGAGCAGAACTCAAATTCACATAAAAAGACCAGACTTAATGGTCTAACTGAGACTGGAGGAACCCCTGAAGCCATGGCCCCTGGAGAATCTGTTAACCCAGAACTAAAACCATTCCTGAAGCCCACTCTTCAGACCAAGATTAGACTGAACTATAAAACATAAAATAATACTCCTGAAGAGCACGCTTCTCAGTTCAAGCAGATACACAAGACCAAAAGGGCGGCTCCTGTCCGGTGGCAGGATGAGAAGGCAGGAAGACACAGGAGTTGGTTGGAGGGACACAGGAAACCTGGGGGGGAAGGGGGAGTGTGAAATGCAACTAGTGTCACATAACAATATGTGTATAAAGTTTTGTATGAGAAATTAACTTGAGCTGTAAACTTTCACCTAAAGCACAATTTAAAAAAAACCCACAAAACCCAGTAATCTTCATTGCCAGTGTTTTAATTTCTCTTTATTCCTTTGCTGTTATTGAACACCTTGAAGGAAGTTGCCCCAATTCACAGTGCCCAACACCTGGGAAATGACCAAAGGTAGTGAGTGGACTATGCCTTGTGTATCACAAGGTAGCAAGTGTGGAGTAACTGTGCCACCCTATCTTCAGACATGTAAAATAAGATACACTCTGAGTTTTATTAGCTTTAATCTGCAGTCTTTGATTTGTGCTTGAGTTGGAGCAGGCCTTGATTTTACTTGCAAACTGTGTACTTAATATTTGTCTAATGAGTTTCATAGTTCTTGCCTTTATATTGCATAATTAATATAGTCAAATGGCATCACTAGGCTAGTTGACCATCTGTAAATTGTTAAATGTAAATTGATAAACAGAGACCCACTCTTCCTAACTGGCCCTACTGATACGGTAAGAGAAGCGGAACTGTCAAAAAGAGAAGCCTATGTTCTGGAATCTAATAATTATTATGGGGTGAAGAAACTAACACAGGAAGGCCAGTAGAAAGCAAAACTTACCCTCCACTAAAAAAAAACAGAAACCAAACCTATTGCCGTCAAGTCAATTCTGACTCATAGTGATCCTACAGAACAGAGTAGAACTGCCCCATATGGTTTCCAAGGAGCAGCTGGTGGATTCAAACTGCCAACCTTTTGGTTAACAGCCAAGCTCTTAACCACTGTGCTACCAAGGCTCCAGTGAAAAAAGCCATGACCCCGACATGATTTGAACATGCAGCCTTCTGATCTGGAGTCAGAGGCGCTACTGTTGCTCCGGTGGGTGTAAACCAATGCGGTGAGTCAATTCTGACTTTGACTCAGACCATGGCAACCATATGTATGTCATAGTAGATCTGTGCTCCATAAGGTTTTTTAATTGTTTTTTATTGTACTTTAGATGAAGGTTTACAGAACAAATAGCTTCTCATTAAATAGTTAGTACATGTATTGTTTATGACAATGGTTAACAACCCCACGACATGTCAACACTGTCCCTTCTTGACCTTGAG
This sequence comes from Dugong dugon, assembly GCA_030035585.1. NCBI lineage: Eukaryota > Metazoa > Chordata > Mammalia > Sirenia > Dugongidae > Dugong > Dugong dugon. The sequence goes on from CM057464.1 coordinate 159,734,038, forward strand.
TTCCCTATTACCAGCTTCCCTGTCCCCTTCTGCCTTCTAGTCCTTGTCCCTGGACTGTTGTACCCCATTAGCCTTGTTTTGTTTTATGGGGCTGTCTAATCTTTGGCTGAAGGGTGAACCTTGGAGTGAATTCATTACTGAACTAAAAGGGTGTCTGGGGGCCATACTCTCGAGGTTTCTCCAGTCTATGTCAGGCCAGTAAGTCCGGTCTTTTTTTGTGAGTTAGAATTTTGTTCTACATTTTTCTCCAGCTCTGTCCGGCACCCTCGGTTGTGATCTCTGTCAGAGCAGTCAGTGGTGGTAGCGGGGCACCATCTAGTTGTACTGGTCTCAGTCTGGTGGAGGCCATGGTAGTTGTGGTCCATTAGTCCTTTGGACTAATCTTTCCCTTGTATCTTGTTTCCTTCATTCTCCCTTGCTCCCGAAGGGGTGAGACCAGTGAAGACTCTTAGATGGCTGCTCACAGGCTTTTAAGACCCCAGACACTACTCACCAAGGTATAATGTAGAACATTTTCTTTATAAACTGTATTATGCCAATTGAGGTAGATGTTCCCCAAGACCATGGTCCCCACAGCCCTCCGCCCAGCAATTTGGTCCCTCAGGGAGTTTGGATGTGTCTATGGAGTTTCCATGACCTTTCCTTGTACAACAAGTTGTCCTGGCTTCCCTAGTATTGTGTACTGTCTTACCCTTCACCAAAGTTACCACTTATCCATTGTCTACTTAGTATTCCCCCCTCATCCTTCATAACCAACAAAGATTGTTTCTTTTTGTGTGTAAACTTTTACATGAGTTTTTACAGTAGAGGTCTCACACAATATTTGTCATTTTGTGATTGACTTATTTCACTCAGCATAATGTCCTCCAGTTTCATCCATGTTATGAGATGATTCACAGATTAATCATTGTTCTTTATCGTTGCATAATACTCCATTATGTCTGTGTACCGTAGTTTGTTTATCCATTCATCTGTTGATAGGCATCTAGGTTGTTTCCATCTTTTTGCTACTGTGAACATGCTGCAATGAACGTGGGTGAGCATATGTCTATTCGTGTGATGGCTCTTATTTCTCTAGGATATATTCCTAGGAGTGGCGTTGCTGGATCATATGGTATTTCTATTTCTAGCTTTCTAAGGAAGCACCATATCATTTTCCAAAATGGTTGTATCATTTTACATTCCCACCAGCAGTGCATAAGAGTTCCGATCTCCCCGCGGCCTGTCCAACATTTGTTATTTCCAGTTTTTTTGATTCGTGGCAGTAATGTTGGGGTAAGATGGTATCTCATTGTGGTTTTAATTTGCATTTCTCTATTGGCTAGTGATCACGAGCATTTCCTCGCATGTGTGTTGGCTGCTTGAATGTCTTCTTTGGTGAAGTGTCTGTTCATTTCCTTTGCCCATTTTTAAATTGGATTGTCTTTTTGTTGTAGAGGTGTTGGATTTTCTTATAGATTTTAGAGATTAGAACTTTGTGTGACTTTTAATGTCCAAATTTTTTTTCCCAGTCTGTAGGTTCTCTCTTTACTCTTTTCCTGAAGTCTTTTGATGTGCCTAAGTGTTTAATTTTTAGAAGATCCCAGTTATCTAGCTTATCTTCTGGAGTTTGTATATTGTTGGTTATGGTTTGTTTGTAGGGTTTTTGATGGCTAATTTTTTGGAAGGAGATAGCTAGGACTTTCTCCTGAATCACCTCTGGGTAGACTTGAACTTCCAACCGTTTGGTTAGCAGCCGAGCACTTAACCATTCGCACCACCCAGGGACTCCAACTGAGTGTATGGGCATGTTAAATTGCCTTAAATTCCCTGAAGTGATTAGTCTTTGGGAGGCCGAAAGCAAAATAAATTAGAGCAATGTCCAGTCCACATGTATTGGCCATCTGTGCTTGGAAGTTGTTGTTTCAAGTTAGTACCTGTTTCCATCCCAATACCTTTATAGCTTATGTTGCCTTTTTAGTGTTTCTGGAGACTGACCTTGTTGGCCAGGGTCTAGAATAGAAGAAACTACTCATACAGTTTGTCCCCCTGAGAAATTAATGAACTTCACAGGCTATATAAAAATTCTTTCCTACATCCCAAAAGGGGCTGATTTTCTCCTAGACAATCTAGTTGTTGATATTCTCTCCTGTGTCTGCCAAGTTAGTTAATCTAATGAAATTCTGGGTGTCCGTCTCTCTATTTTCCTCCATTCTCTTTTTCTCTATCTCACTTTTTGCTTCTCTGCTTTTTCCCTTCCTTCTCAGAAGCAAAACAAATTCCTCAATTTGCCTCTTAAATGTTGATTTAGCATTTTTCTCACCTTAAGCATGACCTTGAGGTCCTACCTTCTATTCCAATCAACTTATCAAAATGTTGTTGTTGTTGTTGCTAGCTGCCATCAAGTTGGTTCTGACTAATGGGGACCCTAAGTGCAACAGATTGAAACACTGCCCAGTCCTGCGCCATCCTCACAGTTGTTGCTATGCTTGAGCCCATTGTTGCAGCCACTGTGTCGATCCATTTTCTTGAGACTCTTCCTCTTTTTCCCCGACCCTCTGCTTTACCAAGCATGATGTCCTTCTCCAGGGAGTGATCCTGATAACATGTCCAAAGTATGTGAGACATAGTCTCCTCATCCTTGCTTCTAAGGAGCATTCTGGTTGTACTTCTTCCAAGACAGATTTGTTCATTCTTTTGGCAGCCCATGGTATATTCAATATTCTTCCCCAACACCACAATTCAAAGGCGTCAATTCTTCTTTGGTCTTCCTTATTCATTGTCCAGCTTTCGCATGCATATGCAGCAATTGAAAACATCATGACTTGGGTCAGGCGCTCCTTAGTCCTCAAGGTCACATCTTTGCTTTTCAACCCTTTAAAGAGGTGTTTTGCAGCTGATTTGTCCAGTGCAATGTGTCTTTTGATTTCTTGAGTGCTGCTTCCATGGGTGTTGATTGTGGATCCAAGTAAAATGAAATCCTTGACAACTTCAATCTTTTCCTCATTTACCATGATGTTGCTTATTGGTCCAGTTGTGAGGATTTATGTTTTCTTTATGTTGAGGTGTCATCCATACTGAAGGCTGTGGTCTTTGATCTTCCTCAGTAAGTGCTTCAAGTCCTCTTCACTTTCAGCAAGCAAATTTGTGTCATCTGCATAACGCAGGTTGTTAGATGAGTCTTCCTCCAATCCTGATGTCCCATTCTTCTTCATATAGTCCAGCATCTCAGATTATTTGCTTAGCATAGAGATTGAATAGGTATGGTGAAAGGATACAACCTTGATGCACACCTTTCCTTACTTTAAACCATGCAGTATCCCCCTGTTCCATTCAAATGACTGCCTCTTGGTTTGTGTACAGGTTTCTCACGAGCACAATTAAGCATTCCAGAATTCTCATTCTTCGCAGTGTTATCCATAATTTGTTATGATCCACGCAGTTCAATGCCTTTGCATAGTCAATAAAACACAGGTAAACATCTTTCTGGTATTCTCTGCTTTCAGCCAGGATCCATCTGACATCAGCAATGATATCCCTCATTCCACGTCCTCTTCTGACTTGAATTTCTGGTAGTTCCCTGTTGATATACTGCTGCAGCCGCTTTTGAATGCTCTTCAGCAAAATTTTACTTGCGTATGATATTAATGATATTGTTCAATACTTTCCACATTTGGTTGGATCAGCTTTCTTGGGAATAGGCACAAATATGGATCCCTTCCAGTCGGTTAGACAGGTAGCTGTTTTCCAAATTTCTTGGCATAGATGAGTGAGCACTTCCAGTGCTGCATCTGTTTGTTGAAACATCTTAATTGATATTCCATTAATTCTTGGAGCCTTGTTTTTTGCCAGTGCCTTCAGTGCAGCTTGGATTTCTTCCTTCAGCACTGTCAGTTCCTAATCATACGCTACCTCCTGAAATGGTTGAACGTTGACTACTTCTTTTTGGTAGAGTGACTGTGTATTCTTTCCATCTTCTTTTGATGCTTCCTGCGTTGTTTAATATTTTCCCCATAGAATCCTCCAGTATTGCAACTTGAGGCTTGAATTTTTTCTTCAGTTCTTTCACCTTGAGAAGTACTGAACATGTTCTTCCCTTTTGATTTTCTATCTCCAGGCCTTTGCACATGTCATCGTAATACTTTACTTTGTCTTCTCGAGCAGCCCTTTGAAATCTTCTGTTCAGCTCTTTCACTTCACTATTTTTTCCTTTTGTTTTAGGTACTCTACGTTCAAGAGCAAGTTTCAGAGCATCTTCTGACATTCATTTTGGTCTTTTCTTTCTCTCCTATCTTTTCAATGATTTCTTTCTTTCTTCATGTATGATGTCCTTGATGCCATTGCACAACTCATCTGGTCTTCGGTCACTAGCATTCAATGCGTCAAATCTATTCTTGAGATGGTCTCTGAATTCAGGTGGGATGTATTCAAGGCTGTACTTTGGCTCTCGTGGACATGTTCTAATTTTCTTCAGTTTCAGCTTGAACTTGCATATGAATAGTTGATGGTCTGGTCTGAAATCGGCCCCTGGCCTTGTTCTAACTGATGATACTGAGCTTTTTCATTGTCTTATTCCACAAATGTAGTTGATTTGATTCCTGTATATTGCGTCTGGCGAGGTCCACGTGTACAGTCGCCATTTATGTTGTTGAAAAAGATAGTTGCCATGAAGAAGTTGTTGGTCTTGCAGAATTCGGTCATGTGATTCCCACATCGTTTCTATCACCAAGGCCATATTTTCCAACTACTGATCCTTCTTCTTTGTTTTCGGCTTTGGTATTCTAATCACCAGTAATTATCAATGCATCCTCATTGCATGGTTGATCAATTTCAGACTGCAGAAGTTGGTAAAAATCTTCAATTTCTTTGTCTTTGGCCCTAGTGGTTGGTACATAAAGTTGAATAATAGTTGTATTAACTTGACTTCCTTGTAGGCGTATGGATATTATCCTATCACTGACAGTGTAGTACTTCAGGATAGATCTTGAAATGTTCTTTTTGATGATGAAGGCAATGCCATTCCTCTTCAAGTTGTCATTCCCAGCGTAGTAGACCATATGATAGTCCAATTCAAAATAACAAATACCAGTCCATTTAAGCTCACTACATTTATCAAAATAGCTCTTCCAAATAAATATAGAATACTTCCTCAGAGAAATTCCAGTGAGTAAAACTTTATCCATCTCATTACGTTCATAACAATTATGTTATAGAATTTGCAAAGTATAATGTTATAAACAAAACATTAATTTACTTAAAAAAACAATAACAACATTTATGGTGCAATCATTATGAATTAAATACTTTCCAAGTGATTTTCATGCATTATCTCACTAATCCTTCAGGCAACACTATAAAGTAACTGTTTTTACTCCCTATTTTTCAGATGAGGAAAATGAGTTACAAAAAGCAAAGCAATCTGTTGAAAATGATACGGCTAGTAAGTGGTGAAGCTGAGATTTGAGACCAGTAGTTTTTTTTTTTTTTTTTTTTTTGGAGTCCCTGGGTGGTACAAATGGTTGAGCACTCAGCTCCTAACCCCCATGGTCAGCAGTTTGAACCCACACACACAGAGGTGCCTCGGAAGAAAGGCCTGGTGATCTGCTTCTGAATGATCACAGCCTTGAAAATCCTGTGCAGCACCGTTCTACTCTGCAACACATGGGGTCACCATGAGTTGGAATTAACTGCATGGCAACTGGGTTTTTTTTTTTTTTAGTTTGGTTTTTCCTGTGACATTACACATATATCTAAGGTGGCATGAGGGACATTAAGTTTTGAAGCAGATGTTGATGGAGAAGTAGAAGAGAATATTAACTAAATAAAATACATTTGGAAATAGGTACTCAGAAACTGCTTTATTGATTTATTGCTTATTCTCCATCTTAGGCATTGCTTTTTATTTTGGATGTGAGGTAGTCAGTCACAAAACAGTTCTTGACTTCAGGTTTGGGTTTGATCTTCCAACCAATTTTGAATTCAAGGAGGAAGTGGGGGTGGAGATGGGATTAGTGGGTACACACTATCCAACTTGTCTCTAAGCTCCTAAATGAGCTAGGGTCCTTCAGTCCAGGCTTTTAGGGCCAGCATGCCACCCTACTCTCTTGGATACTCCTTTCTATTTAGACACTTCTATTTCTCCTGGATCCCCTGCCTCCTCCCTCTTATTTCTTCTAGCCCACTCTGACCTCTTGGCTGCCTCTAGAGAAGAGTGTCACTCACTCATACATCTGGACGGGAATTGAAGTCCGGATGACCTTGGATCTTGCATGTGCACAGTGCAATGAATTAATGTGGCCCTTCTAGCCATGGTCTTTGTGACTCACATACAATGATTGAGTGGGACTGTGAAAATAAGGTAATTGTGGCTCCACCAAGGAAATTGGTCAGTTTCGTTATACTGCTAGGCTTAAAAGGGAGCCTATTAAGGAGTTATTTTTTTTGAAACTTACTAACTTGTAAGAACTCTTTCCATATGAAAAATATTAACATCCCCCCATCTACTGTATATTATAATTAGTTTGCCATTTGTCTTTTTAATGGTGTTTTGATAATTTTTTTAAATTTAAAAATTATGAATGGTTACTGGATGTTTATCAAATATCTTACTGGCTTCTATTGATAATTTTCCTTATTTTTTAATCTATAGATGTATATTACAGTAATAAGTGACCATATGTTAGGCTAGTCTCACATTCGTTCCATAAACTACTTAGAAATGATATATTTTTGTTTGCATTTGATGGTACTTTTCAGGAGAACAAACCATTTCATCTTATTAGAGACGCCAATTGTTTTCTGCCTTGGGAAGTCTTCCACAGCTGAACAGTGACCCAGTCTCCTGAACCCCAAGCATCAGCTGATCAGACCGGGGTGGACATGTGACCCAAAGTTTCCCTCAGTAGATAGGCCAGTGAGCAGGCTGGCATAAAAGTGAGTGGGGCCAATTAGGTTTCTCTTCTGGGGACTTGGGAATTTTGGGACTTGAGACATTTTACTCAGTCAGTGATGGATACCTGAACAGAGAGGTAAAGCCAAGGAGATAGGACTGCAGGTGTGTCGGGCCATGGGCAAGATGAATAAGCAGACACGCAGGAAGCCCTGTGGGTTTCTTGTCAGTCTCAGCTGCGCTCCCTGTCTTTGAGTTCTGTGAAAGCCTCCAGTGTTCTTTCAGCTGCACATCTTCCTCTCCTTTATTTGGGGTAGAGTAGATTTCTGATTTACGCATAGGTCCCTAGGTGGTGCAAACTGTTGGTGCTCAACTACTAAGCTAAAGGTTGGTGGTTCGAACCCACTGAGCCTCAGCACAGAAGAATTAAGGCCTGGAGATCTGCTTCCATAAAGATTATAACTGAGAAAACCCTATGGAGAAATTTTACGGCAATTAAATGGCAGTGGGTTTGGTGTTTTATTTGTTTGTTTTTTCTGATTAATGCAACCAAGAAGCGTTCAGTACGGACTCACACACCTTCCTATCCACCATCTTGCTGATTATGAGCTGCCAGAAAGCCAGGAGGTCACGGACTGCCTTCTAAAAAACAAAGGGGCTTGAACTCATCATCAAATTATCTGGAAATTTCCTTCCGGCTCTATGGTTCTATGCACCTATGAAATTCATGGAGCTTTTTATCAGGACGTCTCAGCTTGGTGGAACTCTAGAATGACAACCTTTCAGTGAAAATGCTGAGTCAGAGGAATGTGTTATTGAGACAGACCCCTCAAGGCAGGAAGACAATTTCCATTTTCAAAACACTGTGTTTCCTTGAAACCTGTAGGAGCATTTTGCTTTCCTGTCATTGAAAAAGTATCCCTGCTTCCTAAACAGGGTAACTACAGCTGTCTGCCTGTGCCTGTCTACACATACCTAGACAGGGGGTCCAGCAGTGACAGGTGATCAAATCACATTAAGGGAGTCAGCCATCTGCCCCTGATCTCAGCCCTCAGATGTTGGCAGGTGGAAAGGGTTTTAGCTTTTCATCTTGAACTTGCACTTTTCTCAGTGAAAGTATTGATTTGGGTCTTTAAAAACAATTCCCAGTTTTGCTGACATCAAGGTGACAAGGCACAGCATCAAGATGAAAGAATCATACTTTGAATACAGCTGTTAAGCTTCCTTTTACATGTATCACAAATCTCTGAAATGCATTTCTTAAATGGCCAACAGAAATGATGGGCAAGATAGTTAGGAACCTTACGACTGAATCTTTTAGATGATGAGAAACAGGGATGGGAGGTAATGAAGAGGCAAAGGGTGATCAGGGACAAACTAAAGTGTCCCTGAGCCAGCATCATGCTGGTGGACTCCTCCCATTTTAAAGTTGTTCTGAAGTGTGAGAGTCCTGAATCAACACTTTGATGACATATATTTTGTAGTGTGTGTATGTTGCTCATCTTGGTATCAGTATGGTAGCAAATCTCTGGATACATTCTCTTCTTATGGTGATTATGTTTGTGTTATATTTAAACTAATAACCAGTTGCGGTCGAGTTAGTCCTGACCCACGGTGACCCACCCCATGTGTCTCAGAGTAGAACTGTGCTCCACAGGGTTTTCAGTGGCTGATGTTTTTGGAAGTAGATTGCCAGGTCTTTCTTCTGAGGTGTCTCTGAGTGGACTTGAATCTGCAGCCTTTCAGTTAGCAGCCAAGCTCTTAACTGTTTGCACCACTCATGGACTCCATTTAAACTAATATGTATTTATTTTGAACTATCAAATTATATTTGAATTACCAAAAATTCCTGGACTTTTATTACTTCTAATACATGAAACCAAAACCCATTGCCATCAAGTCAATTCTGACTCTTAGTGACCCTATAGGACAGAGCAGAAATGCCCATAGAGTTTCCAAGGCTGTAATCTTTACGGAAGCAGATTGCCACATGTTTCTCCCTTGGAGTGGCTGGTGGGTTTGAACTGCCGAGCACTTAACCACTGCACCACTAGGGATGCTTGGGATATGTGAAGAGGCATGCAGTTTCTTTTTGAGGTTATAGGGACGTGGTGCAAGGAAGGATTATTCCTACTGGAGCCTCAGATATAGAGTAAACGTTAAAACTGATTGGTTTTTGAATTACTTTAAAGTCCCTGATAATACGTATTCTGTTTAGGGATCTTTTGATTGTGTCTTAAGTGAGGTTTCCCAAAAATGGACTGTGAGATGAGGATTCATGTGAAAGTAGTTTATTAGGCGATGTCCCCAGGAGAAACTGGTAGGGATGTGGAGAAGTAGGACAGGAAGGGAAGAAGGCCAAGCAAGGTTGTGGTATCAAAGTCCCACAGAGGATAACTCACTCAATCCTGCTGGGAAGCTCTGGAGACATTGTGCTCAGGGGCAAGTAAGTTTGACCATTAATGTTGGTCAAGAACAGCTCCTACAACCAAAATCAAACCAGTTGCCATGGAGTTGATTCTGACTCATGGTGACTTCATGTGTTGCATGGCAGAACTATGATCCATAGGATTTTCAAGGCTGTGAGCTTTGGGAAGCAGATTACCTCTGGGTGGGTTCGAATCGCCAACCTTTTGGTTAGTATCTGAGCACTTAACTGTTTGTGCCACCCAGGGACTAACCTGTTGTTGACTAGTTGATTCTGACTCGTGGCAACCCTACATGTTATACAGTAGAACTGCTCCATAGGGTTTTCAAGGCTCTGATCTTTTGGAAGTAGATTGCCAGGCTTGTCTTTTGAGGTGCCTCTGGGTGGGTTCAAACTACTAACTGTTTGGCTAATAGTCAACTTATTGTTGGGTGCAGTTGAGTTGATCTTCTACTCATAGAGACCCCATGTAACAGAGTAGAACTGACCCATAGGTCAGTTTTCTAAGGGTTTTTTAAGGGTTTTCTAAGCTGTAATTTTTATGGAAACAGACTGCCAGTTCTTTTCTCCCACAGAGCCACTAGGGGCTATGGGGTATAAATTCCTATGCACTTATGGCTCTAGGACCAAAGGCTCGGCAGCCTGAGGACAGAGAGCTGCAAGTGCTGGCTGGCAGGAGTGAAAATACATTGAGGACTCTTGTGCACAAAAAGGATCCCATAGGATATGGATGGAGCACAAACAGCAAGTTGCAAGAAATAAAACCCGTACAAACTAACTTAAGGAGAATATCAGTTAAGATTGCATTTGGCTGCATGTAATAGAAACCTGACTTAGTGCCTAACCAGAAAAGAGTTTATGCTTCTGATATAACAAGAAGTTCAGATGCTGGCAATCTGGGATTGGTGTAGCTGCTTTCTGATGTTATCAGTGAAAACTGGTCCAACTCTTTCTGCTCTACTCTTGTTAGCCTGTGGTTTTCAACCACTTTCTTGCATTTCTGTATTTCTGTTAGGAAGAAGAAGAGGAACAGGGAGAAGGCTGTAGGTTTGTACGAAAGCAAAAATTTGTCCAGAAATCTCTAGCTGACTTCTGTTGATTTGGCCATAACTGTGTCACGTAATTATCTTTAGATGCAAGGAATTCTGGGAACATAGTACGTTGCTCCCCTGAAAAGAATAACTTTTCTTGAAATAAAAAAGAGATAATGGGCAATGAGTGACATCAAGCAGTGTCTGTCTAGAGGGGATTTATTGTAAAAATACTATAGACTATCTTATGGGCTTCCAAGGGCAAGACACAAGTGCAGCTTGGATTCAGAGGCATGTCGAGGGGCAATTTCTAAGTTTGTGCTCCCCCCGACCCCCATACCTCTGCTTGGATTTCCCAGGGATGGTATCAGAATCGGCCAGTTGGCAATTGAGACAGGGCTGGATCATGGGTGTGTGTCCTGTGCAGTTGCCTAGAATTTGTGTTTTGTAGGTTGAGTCTGATGGGACAATGGAACATGCACATGAGCAGAGGAGCTACGCCAGGCAGCAGCACACATGTGTGGGCTCAGGCCTGTATGCATAGCAAGCAGCAGGTAGCGTGCATGTCAAGCAGTTAGCCTGACTGCACACGCCAGGGCTGGAACCTGGGCCCACCTGGGGAAGGTGATGGTGAAGGCAGCAGCAGAAGCAACAATGGTGGCAGCAGCAACCACAGCCCTGGAAGAGAGAAGGGCTACACCTGGGGGCAGTGCCACAGCTTGCGCTGGGAGGCTGACTTGCTTGTCTGTCCCCGAAGCCCAGCCCTCTGGCATCTGCCCAAAAATTAGTTCGTTGGACTGAGTACCAGGACAAGAACTGCTGTTGTGACAAAACAAAGCTGTGTCAGCAAATTATTACAAAATAAAAGTGCACACATGCATATTACAATGAAATCTGTCATGGAGTTATTAGAATTATTCAGAGTTTAGAATTGCTAGTTTTGAAAACCGCTGCAATGTTGCAAAGCAAATATCCACACACTTAGAAATTAAATTTAAAGATTGTTGTATTTGATGGAAATGAAAACTATTTTCCTATGAAGCATTGGATGAACAAACTATTAATGAAGAAGACAATTTTAAATGCCATTGTATAAGTTTACATTTAAAATTAAATTGAGACTTACATGAAACTGATTTGTATGAGGAGTTAAATCTTTTTAGAAAAATTACTGTACAAGAATGATCAATTCTAGATGTACTAAATTTGTATTTTGAAAAAATTTCTGATAAATTTTTCCCAATGTTTTCACAGTTTAGAAAACATTCTTTAACAGCTCCAACAATAGTTTTATCAGCAGAAAAATTCTTAAAGTAAAAAATCATCAAAAATTGTTTGTGATCTTGCAAACAGAGTCTTCAATGGCTGATTTTTCAGGAGTGGATCACCAGGCTTTACTTCCAAGGCTCCTCTGGGTAGACTGGAACCTCCAATATTTTGGTTAGCAGCCTAGTGCATTAACCATTTGCATCACCCAGGGACTCTTAACGTGAGACAATATGAAGCCTAAACTAAGACAGTGGCCGTGGAAGTGGAGAAATGTGAAGGATTTGAAAGACTCAGGAGGTAGAATTTTCAGTTCAGGATGACTGATGGGATATGGGAGGTGAAGGAGTTGGGAAAGGTCAAGGAGGTCTCTCAGATTTCCAGCTGGTGTGAATGAAGAAAGAAAGGAGCCCTGGTGGTGCAGTGGGTAAGCGCTCGGCTGCTAACCGAAAGGCCAGCAGTTCAAACCCACCAGCCGCTCCGTGGGAGGAAGATGTGGCAGTCTGCTTCCATAAAGATTACAGCCTTGGAAACCCTATGGGGCAGTTAGTGTTGCTATGAATCAGAATTGACTCAATGGCAGTGGGCTTGCGTTTTTTTGGTGAAGAGTTTCAGACAACAGTCTCTCCAGGGACATCACTGGATTTCAGCTGACATTCTAAATGATCATCCAGAATCTGACAAAAGATCAAAGAAGTATGAAACCCATTTAGTAATGATCTTCTCTGCTGGGGAATAAAACCTCATTCTAAATGAATGGCCTTATAGAGGCTTTGTAAGTTCCTTGAGGGCAGGGAACACACCATTTATCCCAAGTATGGTGGGTGCTTGATAATAATTTTATTTGATTTATAGTAACGAATTAAAATCAGCTTGGCCTTTTTTAGTTATCTCCCTTTAGGGAGTAGACAAGACTGAGGAAATTTATAGATGTCTTTTGTCCTTTGGCAGAAAGTGGCTGGCTCCAGACATACTTCTTTTGCAAACAGATTTTCTTAAGGGAATTGAAAAGTCCATGTTGTCTTTTTGGATCAGATCTTAAGACTCTGACAAGCAGCCCTTCCATCTCCTCAGGTTTCCTGCACCTTTTATAGTTGCTGACACCAATTAGTTCCCTGATGCATGGTGGGGTGTGGGTGGGGTGTAGAGGGAGACTGGCCAGGGGCACCTCAGGGCTCCAGGGAGCGGCCCTGTGTCCACAGCCACTCTGCATGCTTAGAGGTTCAGTGAAGGGTGAGCAATAGAGGCCTATCATTCCCTAAACAAAACAAGCCCTCATCTGGCCCAACCTCAGAGGGCAAAATGTTCCCTGAAACCTTCCTGACCCCTAGAAGCAAGACCAGATTAAAGCATGCGAGGACCCTAAGCATTGATAATCTGTGGTGCCCCCTCCTCTGCTTACTCACGCATTCAAATCGGATATGTGAGTTATACACACAGACACACACACACACACACACACACACACACACATCTTAGCTATCCATGATGTAACTTCTTTTTAAATGCGACTACAATATTAGGGATTGAATGCAAAAGTGGCGTATGCCATTTTAGCAGAATGAGATGAACTGGGTTATAAAAGTTTTAGTGGATGTAGGGTACTAAGATTTTTACTATATACCACATTTTCTACAAAAAGAATATTCCACATATTCTACAACACAGAAAATGAGTCAGTGAACTTAGTTGTTTCAATAATCAGAGGAAAATTCTGTTGCTCTCCCACAACAAAAAATTGACTTTCACCAATTTTGCTTTAAATGGCTCATACTTAAATTCTGATGCTTGTTTCATAATAAATGCTATAAAGTGAACAAATGAAAAGATGTCATAAAAGAAAATTTAATGATCAGAAAACAAATACTATAAAAAATTGCTATATTTTATTTTTAGATAGATCTTTCACCTCTAACATGTTATAATTAAAAACACTTTTCTGTTCTTTGCTCTTACAAATTCTTCAATGATTTTGTCACAATTAAGCTGCTGAACAATATCTACTTCCATATATAATAAGGATAATGAATCGAGTCTTTCTAAATCGTTGTACACTGAGGGTTTCTGAATCTCTTTAGGGACAAAAATGAGTGTTCTGTCATAGTTTATGATCAATAAAGTTAGGAATGTGTGTAAAGCAAGTTCAACGCTGGACAATACTCACTGTATTTTATCTTCTATTATGGAATCATACATGCCTACATGAGTAAAATTTGTCTTTCCTGGATCTATAAGCTTAGTTCTCATGTAAGAAAGAAATTGTTGCACTCCTCTGTAAAGATTTGTATTTAGGTCATCGGGATAAGCCTGTACTAATTTCTTGGATGCCTGCATGCATTCTTCATTGGGTATATCCACACCCTGTGTTGCTTTCTTGAAAGATGAATTTAGAAACACACTCATTGTTGCAAAACAGAAACATATTTTGCACGATAATTAAAATATTGAATTTTGAGTCCTCTTAATGTGCCTAAGACCTCGTTTATTAGCATATATAAAGTAATATCAAACACTGTGTCCTGCGCAACAGAAAATAAAAAATGAAACTCCCTTGATACACGAATGAAAACTTTTCATGTTAGATAAATATTAACATTTCTAGTATTTTTGACATTAGCTATGTTATTTTATTAAATTATTACCCATGTTAGTATTAAATTGCATCTGTGAGTAGGCCAGACATATTTTAAAGTTATAAATATTATTGTTTACAAAACTTAAGACATAACTTTGTATGTAAATGCTATACAGTTAAAAATACCTTCCTGAATTCATTGCAATGGTCAATTTATTTGAGTTCCCTCACTATTGCACATCATCTGGGACTGGAGTTCCCACTGGTTATTTACCAGGATGTGTGCAAGAGCATACCCTTGTCTTTGGATCATGGCAAAGAGCACAGGTGGCCCCCCTGGCTGGAGTTACTGGATCAGCAGACTTGGATGTACCAGATGGTTCTCTCAAAATGGCTCAGAGACCTGTTATCTCTTAATATAATCATCCTAGCCCAGTAACCACTCATGTTGGATCCAGTTGCATATTGGGTGAATATAGCAAGAGTTAGACTCAACAACCCACCCCACCTCTTGGTTATTAGAAAGAAATGGTATACTTCCAAGAGACCCACCAAGATAAGGTTGTGTGTTAACTTGGCTGGGCCATGATTCTCAGTGGTTAGGCAGTTGTATGATGTTGTGATCTTTTTCCATGATGAGAGTTGATATAATGTGATCACCTCCATGATGGGGTCTGCTGCAAGTAAGTTAATCAGCTAAAAAGGGAGTTTCCTTGGGCGTGTGGCCTGCATTCAATATAAGTGGACACTCTGGCAAGGCTTGTGGGCTTTTGCTCACTTTGGATCCTGCAGCTGGTTCCTGTTGGTCTGACCTCCAGTTCTTGGGACTTGAGCTAGCGGCTTCCTGTGGTCTTGCCTGCTGATCTTGGGATTCATTGATCTTCGCAGCCTGGAAGCAAGAGCCCTGCTCTCTGACGTACTGATCTTGGATTTACCAGCCCCTGCAGCTACATGAATCAGGAGAAGCCTCTATCCTGACCCATGGACTTGGGACATTCCAGCCTCTACAATCGCATGAGCCAGTTCCTTGTTATAAATCTCTCTCCATATATATTCATATGCTTTATTGGTTTTGCTTCTCTGGAGAACACAGCCTAAGACAGCATTTATGGATCTTTGCTTTGGACAACTGGTGCCCCTGTTTTGTTGATGCCATAAACTCATGCTTACCCTGCTTATTGGGGAATCTGTCCCTGCCTAGAAGGTTCTTCAGGAGCGTATACTTGAAAAAGCAGCTCATCTCAGAGGCAATTTGTAAATAACTAAAAGTTCAAGATGCACTTAAAGAAAAGCTCAGAATTAGGTCAGGGTTGGATGAAGGGAAAAGTCTAGCTGCATTACGAAGATTTTCTGAAAAGAACAATTTTCATGACTTTAATCTCTGGCACCAACTAGAGCCATGCTATTTTTTTTTCCATTTGAATGTTTAATTTTGAAAGCTAAGCTTAAAAAGTAGAAGCAGCTTATCCTTTATTAAATAGTTGTGAGTCATGGTTTATATGTCTGAAAAAAATCAGCTGTAAAATCTCAGTTGGCTTTGAAGTAGGAACAAAAAGAAAATATGAAAGAATTAAATTGCGCAAGGAAAAACAACTTCCAAAATAACTTCCAAGAATGTTCATTCTTGCATGATGTTGTGTGCCATCAAGTTGATGCTGACACATAGTGACCCTATAAGACAGAGGAGAACTGCCCTATAGGGTTTCCTAGGCTGTAATCTTTACGGGAGCAGATTACCAGGCCTTTCCTCTCATGAAGTGGCTGGTGGGTTTGAACTGCTGACCTTTTGGTTAGCAACCAAGTGCTTAACCATTGCACCACCAGCGTTCCTCACATTCTTGCGTAAGCAACCTAATTTACTATATTCGATTGCTAAATAAGTTTGTGAGTTGGAATAGCAGATTGTGTCATCCTTACAAAATCTCTGATTGGATGAGCAGCATCCTGCCAGGGTAGGACTGTGTGAACTGAAGTTGAAGTGGACAGAGGGGCATTCTTAGTCAAAGTTTATGTCCCTGGGCTGGCAGGGCCATGTCTTTTATTATTATTTTTGAATCTTCTTGAACTGGCTGAGATTTTCTGCAAACCAAAAAGTTGTTCAGTCAGTGCTGTTGCTTGGTTACCTAGGAACCCACTTTAGATACAGATAGCTATCTGCTGTCAAGTCATTTCTGACTCATGGCAACCCCATGTGTGTCAAGAGTAGAACTGTGTTCCATAGGGTTTTTAATAGCTGATTTTTCAGAATTGATAGCCAGGCCTTTCTTCTGAGGCACCTCTGGGTGGACTCAAACCACCAACCTTTCTGTTAGCAGCTGAGCTCGTTAACTGTTTACATCACCCAGGGTCTCTGTTCCCCCTTTAGCCACCTTTTTATGGGAGGATCACTCTGGCAGTCAAGGAAATGTGTGCAGTCTAGTTCCTGGAGGGAGGGGGAGGGGGAGGGTAGAGAGGAATGGGGTGTTCATCACTGCTCCTTGGACTTGCTGTCCCCAAACAGAGGCTATAGTGAGGACTTGGTCAGCTTAAGGCTGACCCTGGTAGGGAGGCAAAGGAGGTGTATGGGGGTACTGGGCACAGTGACTAACCCTATTCCATCTCTGAATTCATGGGTGGCTGGCTACTGATAACAATCTCTCTGTTAAAGGAAACAAGAATGAATCCTTGCCTTTAGCGAAGGGTGATGAAGAAATGACAGAAGATACTTTCCTCTAGGAAGGCCGTGGGATCAGAACAAACCATTTTTGGAAACAAATGTCTGTGGCTTTGCCTGCAACAGTTCAAGGGAAGTCATAATTGCTGTGTGCTCCCTCCCTCTACTCCTTTCCCCTGCACTTAACCACCCACCTCCCTGGAAGCTGATCAGCAGGCTCTGGCAGGCTGAAGGCACCACTCTTTCAGCAGGCATCCCTGACTCCGGCACCTTTCTCAGAATTTTGAGTCTAGAGCAGAGCAGACCTCAAGCTGCAGTTGTGTTACTGTTGTTCGGTGCCGTGGAGTTGATTTTGACTCATAGGGACCCCATGTGACAGAACTGCCCCATAGCATTTTCTTGGCTGTAATCTTTAAGAAGTCTGTCTCCTGTGAAGTGGCTGAGTGGGTTCAAACAGCCAACCTTTCTGTTAGCAGCCGAGCGCATAACCATTTGTGCCACCAGGGATCATTCAAGCAGGCAGAAGGTGAAATTATTTACCAGGGATGCAGACTGCCTGGGCAGCTCTGAGATTGAGGGTAACCAACGAACTAAAGCCAGGAGCCCTCTTTACCAAAAATATGCTGAGTTTATGCGTTTTGAGATAAATTCAGGACTTTTCTGACATTTTGCTGAGTGTCCCTAAATTTCGTTGTGAGGCACTGCCTTCTATACTTGCCCTGGAAATACAGATATGACAAAGATATTTATGTTTACCAACTACCCCATCAGGTATGTAGGATCTTCTATACAAAATCCTTGTAAACTTTGAAACTTTAATAATTTTTGTTATCATACCTACCACCTGGTCTCAAATGGTATTTAAAAGTAGACTTACTGAAGGTATTTCAAAGTCTATACAAACCCAAAATGACTCCCATAAGTAAGCATATGGTCTGTATTTAACAGTAGTGAAATACGCAGAAAATTTACCCCACTTGTAACTACAAAGCTTACCCTGGTTGTTTTCAACACTGAAAATTAAAGTGTAAACGTTCACAAGGTGTTTTAGTCATCGAGTGTGGCTATAAGAGAAATATCCCAAGTGGATGGCTTTAAAGAAGAAAAATTTGTTCTCTCACAGCCTAGGAGGCTAGAAGTCCGAATTCAGGGCACCAGCTCCAGCAGAAGGCTTTCTCTTTCTGCTGGCTCTAGGTGCAGGTCCTTGTCATCAATCTTCGCCTGGTCGAGCAGCTTCTCAGTGCAGGGACCCCGGATCCAGAGGATGTGCTATGCTCCTGGTACTTCTTTCTTGGTGGTATGAGGTTCCCATGTCTCTCTGCTTGCTTCTCTTTTACATCTCAACAAAGATTGGCTGAAATTGTAGATTAATCTTGTAGATTGAGTTTACATAAGTACCGCTAGTCCCATCTCATCAACATCATAGAGACAGGATTTACAAAACATAGGGAAATCACATCAGATGACAAAATAGTGGGCAATCATACAATACTGGGAATCATGACCTATCCAAGTTGACAGACATTTTGGGGGAACCCAATGCAATCCATGACAACAAGGATTACATGAGCTCCTTTTCCTGAGATTGCGTTGAAGAGCTCTCATTTTCTCACAGACACTAGACCCCACTGTTTCCTAACTGCAGCTGGACAGACGTCTCATGGAACCAGTCATCATCAGCTGTATTCATCTGGTTTCACTTCCTTACTTCAAATGCATTTTTGAATGTTCCTGTCTGAGCTCATAGATGATTCCTGTCCTTTATAACACTGTTGGAAAGATAACCATTCTTTAAGTCTCACGTCACCATTCCATCCTAAGTACTTTTTCTACGAGGTGTTGGTCTTAAAAAATACAATAGCCTAGAGGCCTCTCTGTTCCTGAGGGTGGTGCCAACAATTGAGAACGTAAATGTGCTCATAAAAGAATTTCCACACTTTCTTTTAAAAATACTTTTAAAATGTCCCAAGTAATACCTGTCCATGATGAAACATGAGAAAACAGATAAGCAGAAAGAAAAAAAAATACAATTTATATGTATATATTTATAAATGTATATAAATGCATTATATATATTATACACACATTTTATACATTGTATATGTATATATTTATAAAAATGTAATACATTCTGTACTGCTTGTTAATATTTTCCCGCTTAATGTAACGTGAACATGTTCCTTACCAATACACATACATCTACATTAGTCTAATGGCTGTATGATTTTGCCTTGTATAGGAATAATAAAATCAATGTAATTAATGTTTTATTGTTGGAGTTGCAAATTATTTTAAAATTTTTGCAGTGGTGAACATCTTATAGTTATATTTTTGTGTGTTTATCCAATTATTTTTCTATGATAAATTTTCTGGAAATTTCTTTTTGACCCTGGTCTGCTTATGGCCTTGACCAGCCCCCCTTCAATGGGAGCTGATTTTGCCAACACAGAGTATAGTACTGTACCGCCTCTACCGGATTCTTCATATTAGTTCCTCTGACCTCGAGTCTTCATTTTAGTTCCTGTAGCTCCTGAAATTTCTCACTCTAGTTTCTCTAACTGCTTTTTTATAGGCTATCTCAGGCCTGGCCAAAAGCACCTTTTTAATTTTCCTGTTCCTTCCTATCTCTCAACATCACTGGCCCGCTTCCTCTGCCCTCTGTTGAAATGCCTGCATTTCCTATCATTCTGACCTTGGTTTCCCTTGTTTGTAGTCTATGGTCTCCAGAGCTAATTCTCTCTCTGAATCTAATTTACCAGAAAGATTATTTCTTCAGCTGATCCCTGGACATATGTTCCCAACTACCTCCTTGGTCCCCCCACATGATAACACTGCAGGTAAAAGTCAGTATTATCCATACTAAAACCATGCTTTACGCCAAAGTCTCAGCAAAACAAAAACAAAAAGAAAACACAAAAGCAACGAAGCCCCTACCACAAAAACAAAACAATTCATTTTCTTCTTCTGCGTCTTTTCAAGTTGAAGGTGCCCAGTCCACTATCCACTGTTACACAGATTCAGATTCAACTGACATGTATTGACTATATCAAATCATGTCAATCTCCTGCTTAAAACTCTCTGGCGGTTTCCTATCACCATTAAAGTATAACCCAAACTCCTTACAGTGGCCACAAGGCTCTTGCGATCTGGCCTCTGCCTGTGCCCTGCCCTCATCTCCTTCCAGGCTCCTCCTGGGTCACTATCACCAGCTTATCACCAGCCTTCTTTCTGACCTTTCCTTCAACTCACAAATGCACACACCTCAGAGACTTAGCACTTGTCTTTCTCTTAGCCAAGAACCCCTTTCTGGATTGTGTTTTTGATGTTGTAACTAAAAACTCATTACCAAACCTGAGGTCACCTAGATTTTCTGCTAGAAGTTGTTGTATAGTTATTTTACATTTAGGTCTATGATCCATTTTGAGTCGATTTTTGAGAAAGGTGCAAGGTCTGTGTGTAGATTCATTATTTTGTATATGGACGTCCAATTGTTCCAGCTCCATTTGTTGAACAGACTATCCTTTTTCCACTGAACTGCCTTTATGCACTTGCTAAAGATAATTTGATTCTATTTGTGTGAGTCTACTTCTGGGGACTAATTCACATAATTTAAAAGAGTCATTTATTCATACATTCCATTAGAAATATTTATTGAGCAACTACCATATGCTAGGCACTGTTCTAGGTGCTGGGAAGATAACAGTGGGGAAAAAAATAAATAAAAATCCCTGCTTTCATGGAGCCCCTATTCTAGAAGTCGAGTGATATATATTACATATTCAAATAATTCTAGGGTTATTCTTATTTCTCTCCCAGCTAAGCATTGTGTGCACTTATAATGCCTCAGTGTCTTTGCTCATGCATTTCAACGCATTTGTTTGTTTATCATAAATTTGAGTTGGGTGCTTGCACTCTGCAAGGTGCTGGGGGTATGAAAGATATCCCTCTTCCCTCTCACCTCCTTTCATCTTACTTTTACTTTTTTTACCTGTTGAATGATTTCTAACTTTTGGCAAACCTGAGACCTGGAGGGCAGTAATAAATGTGATATTGCCTAAGTTCTGTTTAGCAACATACTCTGATGCTTCCAGCAAAGAAACCTTCTTTCCAATGTTAATTGCCTTTGGGGTATTCTGGGTAATTGGAATGAGAATCAATAGTATTCACTTGGATTGAAGGGTGACACAGGCAATGTTTTCAAAATGTAAACTCTTAACCTATCATTTATTGCACTTCTCTGGTACACAGTTATTCTCATAATGTCTAGTCCTGGTCTAAGGCGTCAGAAAGCTATTTTTGGAAACAAGATAGTTTCTGATCCTTACTTGTGCAATATTCAGTTTCCTACTCACCCCAAATTTCATGAAGGAAAGAAAAAGGGGGGAATTGCTTAAGCATGAGGGCAATAAAAAAGAAACAAAAATAAGCAACATTATTTCTAAACTCAAACTGTAATTTCTTGTAAGGGTGAGAGTTCTGGACCATCCCTCTAGTGCCCAGTTGTCAGGTGAGAACTTCTAAGCTCTTTGTGTCGCATTCAAAGAAAAGACACTACTTGGCCCCTCTTACCTATACAGAAAGGCAGGCCTATGGCAACTTATGGAAAACAGAATGAATTACAAGCTAGGAAACTGTCTGAAAGAAAAAGGAGAAAAATAAACAGAAGAAATAAAGATGATTCCAAATTTTTTTTTCATATTTCATATTAGACAGAGATAGAAGAGTGTTAGAGGTCTCTATTCCAATCTCTATCCCCTTGGAGAAATCCTCTTTAAAAAAGCCTCAGCAGAAATCAGCCACTGCTTGAACCCTTCTAGTGACAGCGAACCTAGTATTTCATATGGTTAAGATTAAGAGCTGCCACTTGATTATATAAAGTCCTGACTTGGAACTGAACTCTGCCTTTTAGCAACTCCCAAATGTGTGTCCTAATTCTATTCTCTGAAGCAACAAACATAGGCCTAATGTCCTTTTCCATAAAGTCCTTTACACATGGCAACTATTAGGACTTCACCAAATTCTGGATAAACATTCATGATTCCTTCAACACTGCCCTTATGTCCTGGCTTCTAAACCCTCTCCGAGTTGTTTTCTGGCTGGTTAAAGACCCTGATAAAATGTGATGTTCAGAATGAACACAACACTCCAGGTGTTTGAGACTAGTTTTAGTTAACGTGGGCTGCTAACAAGAAATATTAGCAAATGTCTTACTAATACTTTTGTTTATGTGTTTTTGCAAAGATTAAATATTTAAAGTTCTTCATTATGCCTGGATTAGGGATGTTTCCACTTGAAAGTATTGTTTAAATTCACAACTTTACAAACCTTTCATTTTGCAAGCTAGTGGCAACAAGCTGGAAGGAAACATGGGACTTAGGAAAAGTAAACACGTTCTATTTGCCAATGGTCACTAAGCATTTGTAACCAAGGCAAGCTTATTACAGAAAGGAACAGTTAGCTGAAGTGTAAAGGCAAAGTATTTTAAAACCCTAATTCTTCCTTGCATACTAAAATCAGTTAACAGAAATCAACTATTAACTGGCTCATAAAGAAGGGATTCATTTACACTATTTAATTTTTGTCATGAGACTGCCTGCCTTGACTGAGTTTTTACTTATTAACTCATTGTTACCTATGGGCAAGAGAAAGGTGCTCACACTTCAGAAGTCTGTGGGAATCATGTGTCTCCTAACTTCCTGCCAGAGCTCAGGTATTCCCTAGCTGAATAATGACAGCAGTCAGTAAGGCCAAGGTGTTAAGCTCATGCCCTTCACCATAGAAATCCAATTAACCAATCTGTCAACAGCTCTTTTCTTTTCAGATTTTTGGACTTAGTCAACAGTTTGGAAAGAAATAAGCTTTGTTAACAGAATATGACCATAAATATACTTGTTTCTGACTTCTGAGGGAAAATGTCTAGTAGCCCTCATAATTCCAAATGCACTGACCATGTTACAAAGCTCACAATGATTATGGATACCCATGAGATTACACTAAAATTCAGGGGCTTGGGGTTCAATTTTCTTAATTAAATATATACATATATACACTAACCAAACTAGTTGCCATGGTGAACCTATGTATGTCAGAGTAGAACTGTCCTCCATAGGGTTATCAATGGCTGATTTTTCAGAAGTAGATTGCCAGGGCTTTCTTCCAAGGCATGCCTGGATGGATTTGAACTGCCAACCTTTTTAGTTAGTAGCCTAGCACTGAACCATTCACACCACCCAGGAACTCCTGTTGGGGAGATGATAGGTAATTTAATTTTTGTTTTCATTTATTCCTAGTTACTCTACAATGAAAGGCCTGTCTGTCTATCTATCCATCATCTATCTACACATAACTTCTATAATAGAAAAATAAAAACTACTAGTAAAAGACCCATAGCATTAGCACTATTTAAAAAATTACAGACACATGCTTTTGAGCACAGCTTTTGAAGAAACTATAGATAGAAAATTTATGGAAGATATAATGTGG
The DNA here is from genome assembly GCA_030035585.1 of Dugong dugon. Taxonomy (NCBI): domain Eukaryota; kingdom Metazoa; phylum Chordata; class Mammalia; order Sirenia; family Dugongidae; genus Dugong; species Dugong dugon. The sequence goes on from CM057464.1 coordinate 159,757,342, forward strand.
GGAACCACACAGGAAATAGAGACAAACAGTTCTTCAAAGATTATTTAGCAAAAATTCATCTGCAAGGAGTAGCCGTGGTAATGTGTGGGTCAGAACAGATTTGATTGATGACCTAGGTGCACCCATCCACAATGACCAAGCCCTCTGTTTAATGTTCTCATTAGATTTACCGTGCTGTCCTCTGGGCTGTACAAAGAGTTCTTTTCTGCACTGATTTCCTTCGAGCTGAGCTCAGCCTGGGGCACCAGATCTTTTCCATGCTGTAGGCTTAGGGAACAAGTGCCTCTCTTCACTCCCTTCTCATGGGCAAGATGTAGCACTGGGCTTCATTCACTTTACAGAGTTGGTATTTTCATTCACACAGTTGTTCAGGGTTTAAAGGGGGGAAAATAAAGCCCTTAATAGAGCTAATAATAGATGTGCCTTAGTCTGGGTTCTCTAGAGGAGCAAAATCAGTTAGATGTGTATATAATCTAGAGAGATTTACTTCAAGGAAATGGCTCGCGCAATTGTGGGGGCTTGCAAGTCCTAAATCTGTAGGTCGGGCAGCAGGTTGGAGACTTCTGCTGGCTCATGGGGTTGTGGGGGCTGGCAAATCCAAAATCTGTAGGTCGGGCAGTAGGCCAGAGACTTCTGCAGGCTTACATTCCAAGAACCGGAGGTCAGGTGATGAGAAAAGTACCAAGTCAAGAGTCGGAGCTTTGCCAGAAACATCCATTTATACACTGGAGGCACCTCAAGGAAACTCCCCTTTCAAGTGACTGGCTGATCGCATCATGGAAAGTGATTACATTATGGAAAAGCTACCAGTCTAGTGTCTGCCAAATCCCTGAGAATCAAAGCCTAGCCAAGCTGACATATAACATTAAACATCACTGATGTTTTCACTAGGAAAGCTTATACAATATGGGAAATGGTAGGTAAAATCCTAAAACAGCCAGTGACAGGATGAATAACACTTGTCAGACTCTAAAACCTCAACTTCCCAGCTCTACTTGAACCTCAGGATGAGGGACAGAATCCCTTGGAGCTAGTGAAGCCCGGGTCAGAGATGATGGAATGCATGAGGGCTGCCACGCGCCAAATGTCCTCCTTCTAAAAGATGTTACTTTCCTTCACAAAATATATCTATTGTTCATTCACATTTGAGTATGTCTGCGTACATGTATATATATGTTGCAAAGCACTGAAGTAACAAAATTAGAGAAATATTCAATACCTCTGACATGCTTAGAATGACAAGAGATGTGAAAGTAACTCAGAATTAGATTCCCTTTTTTACAAAAGCAGGAAATCTGGTTCAATTACTGAAGGATTCCAATCTGAAGGCATAAAGTAGGAAGCAAACTACTATTGTACTTTCAGGTAAGAAAAACAAAGTTAGGCAAGGTCTGCCTTTGAGTAGTCAATTATCTAAATGATCTCTCTTCTCAGTGCTAAGCACACAATCTGGCAGTTAATGATGATGATAAACACTTACATAGCACTGGCTATAAGCACAGAATACCAGAAAGATGTTTACCCGTGTTTTATTGACTATTCAAAGGCATTCGACTGTGTGGATCATCACAAATTATGGATAACATTGTGAAGAATGGGAATTCCAGAACACTTAACTGTGCCCAAGAGGAACCTGTACATAGATCAAGAAGCAGTCGTTTGAACAGAACAAAGTGGATACTGCATGGATTAAAGTCAAGAAAGGTGTGCATCAGGGTTGTATCCTTTCACCATACTTATTCAGTCTGTATGCTGAGCAAATAATCTGAGAAGCTGGACTATACGAAGAAAAATGGGTCATCAGGATTGGAGGAAGACTCATTAACAACCTGTGATATACAGATGACACAACCTTGCTTGCTGAAAGTGAAGAGGACTTGAAACACTTACTGAGGAAGATCAAAGACCACAGCCTTCAGTAAGGATTACACCTCAACATAAACAAAAACCCTTACAACTGGACCAATAAGCAACATCATGATAAATGGAGAAAAGACTGAAGTTGTCAAGGATTTCATTTTACTTGGATCCACAATCAATGCTCATGGAAGCAGCAGTCAAGAAATCAAAAGACGCATTGCATTGGGCAAATCTGCTGCAAAAGACCTCTTTAAATTGTTAAAAAGCAAAGATGTCACTTTAAGGACTAAAATGCACCTGACCCAAGTCATGATGTTTTCAGTCGCCTCATATACATGAGAAAGCTGGACAATGAGTAAGGAAGACTGAAGAATTGATGCCTTTGAATAATGGTGTTGGTGAAGAATAGTGAATATACCATGGACTGTCAGAAGAACCAACACATCTGTCTTGGAAGGAGTACAGCCAGAATGCTCCTTAGAAGCAAGGATGGCGAGACTTAGTCTCACATACTTTGGACATGTTATCAGGAAGGATCAGTCCCTGGAGAAGGACATCATGCGTGGTAAAGTAGACAGTCAGAGAAAAAGAGGCAGACCCTCAACGAGATGGCTGCAACAATGGGCTCAAACATACCAATGATTGTGAGGATAGCGCAGGGCCATGCAGTTTTGTTCTGTTGTACATGGGGTTGCTATGAGTCAGAACCAACTCCATGGCACCTAACAACAACAACAATAACATGTGCTAGGACGAACCCTGGTGACATAGTAGTTAAGAGCTATGGCTGCTAACCAAAAGGTCAGCAGTTCAAATCCACCAGCCGCTCTTTGGAAACCCTATGGGGCAGTTCTACTCTGTCCTATAGGATCACTATGAGTTGGAATCAACTCAATGGCAACGGGTTTGTCTTTTTTTTTTTTCGTTTATGTGCTAGGCACCATTCAAAATGCTTTATATATTCTTTGAATCCTCATACAACCCTGTTATGGATTGAACTGTGTCCCCCAAAAATGTGTGTCAACTTGGCTAGGCCATGATTCCCAGTATTGTGTGGTTGTCCTCCATTTTGTGATCTGATAATCTTACGTGTTGTAAATCTATGATATTAATGAGGCAAGATTAGAGGCAGTTATGTTAATGAGGCAGGACTCAATCTATAGGATTGGGTTGTGTCTTGAGTCAATCTCTTTTGAGATATACAAGAGAAAAGCGAGCAGAGAGGAGAGGGACCTCATTACCACAAAGTAAGAAGAGCCAGGAGCAGAGCTTGTCCTTTGGACTTGGGTTCCCTGTGCTGAGAAGCTCCTAGACCAGGGGAAGATTGATGACAAGGACCTTCCCCCAGAGCTAACAGAGAGAGAAAGCCTCCCCTTGGAAATGGCACCCTGAACTCAGACTTCTAGTCTTCTAAACTGTGAGAGAATAAATTTGTTTGTTAAAGCCATCCACTTGCTATAGAAGCACTAGATAACTAAGACAAACACTAAGGAGGTTGTTATCTCTATTTAACAGCTATAACACATGATTTAGCAGTTAATGATGATGATGACAAACACTTACATAGCACTGACTATAAGCTAGGCACCATTCAAAGTGCTTTATATATTATTTGAGTCCTCATACAACCCTAAGGAGGTTGTTATCCCTAGTTTGCAGATAAGGATACTGAAGGACATAGTAGATGCTAAATAAATATTTGGTGACTGGAATAAATGAACTATCATCAATCATTTAATTTTCTTTTTGCCTTTAATAACTCATTCTTTCCTACTCCTGAACTTCTTTTATAGTCAGTGTTATATTTGTTCTTTAAAGCTCACAGAAACATTATTACAAAGATTGAGAAGAACAGAACACTCTGATTAATATAATTATACTCTAAATCAAACCATTAGGACAGAAACTGTTTGGATTTGTGGACAATCTCAAAGGACCATGACTCCAGAGTCCGTCTCTCCTACCAGAGTTGTCTGCCTCTACCAAAAACATAAATAAGGAAATACAAATACCACCTGTTTTCCTGTAGGTAAATGGATTATGAGTTCATGATTAAAAAAATATATATATTATGACAAACCAAAGAAAATTGTTGATTTTGAAGATCAAAAATGGTCAAATATCAACAATTTCATATGGCTCGACCTAACAGATTCTGCCACATTTTAATGCAGTGTGACTGTAGTATTTAATTTTTAAGCTAAGGGTGAATAAAAGATGGGAGCAGTTACTGGAATTTATCCAGGAAGCTGGGGAGTATATGAATACAATCACATCTGTTAACCCAAGTTTGCCAAGGCTGCTATAGTGCTAGACACATGATAAAAATAAAATAAAATAAAATAAATAAATCAAACCAGTTGCCACGGAGTCATTCTGACTCACCGCAACCCCATGTGTTCCAGAGGAGAACCGCACTCGATAAGGTTTTTTCCAATGGCTGATTTTTCAGAATGAGATTACCAGGACTTTCTTCTAATACACATAGTAAATGCCCAAAAAATAACTATAGAAGTGTGCTTGTTAGAAAATAATAAACAAGGAGGCTATAGTAATCCCACCCTGAATAAATTTTGCATCCAACTGGACCAAGCTTTATTGAATGCTTACTCTGTGTAAAGCTGTGAGTCAGCCACCATCACTGTAAGAGACCCACATGCATGAACCAGCCACATACACGAGGCAGAGCAAAATAGAGGAAAGAAATAAGTAATTCTCACTGACACTAGAAAATCTGAGTATGTGTCCTTTGTACCAAGTACTTCACTGTTCTGTAACTCATCTGTTTGCACTCACGTGCTCTTTAACAGTAAGGGTCTGGCAAAGGGAAGTTTTGCCATTAGTGTTCCATTTGTATGTATAATCCCAAATCCTCCATAAATTGCATGAGATAGGTTTCATTTTCTTCCAGTAGTCTGTCTGGAGCCTGCTCCTCATACAGCCTGGACAAAAGGCTGTCCTCCGTGAGCCCAACACATGAAGAATGCTCACATCCCTCTGAGTCATGTTCAAAGTCAGATAATGGAGGTATACATAGCCTTCCAGTCTGAGGGTCCCAATCAACCAGTGTTGTTGATGGCTCTTCCTCTGGCCCCTGCCCAGTGTCTGTGAGCTCCTGCATCAGGTGGTCTAAGTCTCTGGGCTGGGGAACATATGGATACAATAACGTCTGTTGGCCCAAGTTTGCCAGAGGTGCCTGTTGCTCGAATAATTTTCCTTGTATGCATACCTCCTCCTGCAAATTAAGCTCTTGGTCTTCAGACCCCATAGAAATATCAGTAATTTTTACATTATATTCATATTCTATGACTGTTTCATCCGTGGCTCTTGTTCTGCTGAGTGACTCGTGCTGGGGTAGGGAAATACCATTTGTGTTTCTCCCCAAGTCACAGAAAATTTCCATGAAATGTGAAGCGTACCCTAAGTGTTTCACCTCATCTTCCGCCTGATGGGGCTCCTGGTCCTCACTGGGCTTGGTATCGTTAAGACTGGATACATCACTGCTTTTTTCCATTAAACTTATATCCTTATGAGAAATTTTAGAATCATCCAGAACACTGAGGGTGATAAAGTTAATCACAATTTTTTCGGCAGGTTCAAAGAATCTTTTGTCAAATTCATTTTCATAGATCAAAATCTATAAAGAGAGAAGAGAATGGTTTTCACCTTTTTGCTTTAGAGAGACATTAAAAACAGGTATTAAGTAGAATTTATACTGTCAACAGCTAGTTTTAAAGACCTACTCTTACAATTTATGGAAGTGAAAGTTAAGCTTGCACTAATACGGAAAACCTCACTCACTGGGAGGCAAGAAATGCAAGACACACAAAATGCATGAGGAAGTGAAAAGTGGTTCACTGCGTGAGTATTCATCCAGCTGAGGATCAGGGTTGACCACTGGCCCTCTTCTTACTGGCCAGGTGAGTATAGGCAAGTCACTTAAATTTCCTGAGCTTTGGTTTTATTCTTCTGTAAAAAGGAGAATCTATGCCACATGAGACATGGCAAAGACCCAGTGAGACAGTTTGTGAAACTGCTTGGTTACTGATAGTTTACCATGTACCTACCGATAAACTGTGGTTACCTGGGCTCCCAGCCCTTTGCTGAGCAGCGGTTACTGTGGACGTGTAATGCCGGTGAGCATGAAAACTGGATTTAAAAAGAGAGATCGCACAGCGGTAGGGATGGTTTTACTTACCGCCCCCCCCCTTACACCATTCTAAATGCTTAGGCTAAAAAGGGAAATTCATCTGCCAGCTTATGGCAGACATGAAACTCTAAAGCATGTCAGGGAAGCTGGTGTGAGATTAAAATTTTGCTGGGGACACATGGAAGGTGCCTATTATCCAAGAGAGTGTCAATTATGAGTTCTGTTACAGTCCTCACTGTCTATTCTACAATGTAATTCCATTTAACATTACAAAACAGGATCTTCAGCCTCATTCTTTTACAAAATTTTTAGTTTCAGAAAGGCACATGTGGGCAATTCTCCTGTGAATTTTCCTCCCAGGAAAGGTCTCCCTGTGCTGTTAAGCAGCTAAGACTGAAATCCAAATGCAGGCAGAAAAATAGAAACATGGAACTAACAGGTACAAAGGTACATGTTGTGTACATGTGAACACATATTTTAATCCCCCAAAGAACAAATTTTTATTATTAAAGTATGCTCAGTCCTTCTAAACCCTTCAGTAGATGGTCAGAAAGCACTGGGTTTATCCCTTCTTCTTTCTTGCATCTCCTTGCGGCCCCATGAACTATGTGTTTCCATTCCTTGTCTTTATCTCCAGCCCTATAGCCCACTCTTTTCTTTCAGACTTTTCTCTCTCCCCTGCAGTCCTCTGCTTTTCTTGTTTCTAGTCTTACTCTCCCTGAAGATATCCTAGCCCTGTTATCCACTCGGATCTAAAACACAATATTATGATACTCCCAAATTAAAATCCTACAGTGATTTTTCCTTGCCAACAGAATAAAGCCCCAGCTCCTCAGAATAAGGCCCAGTCCTCCCTTTAGCTGGCCTTAACCCCACCTCTCTCCAGTCTCGTATTCCATAGCTCCTGCTCAGGAACCTCGTGGCTCAGCAATATTGTGTGGTTTCTCACCTACATCACACTCTTTTACTTCCACCCACCTTTGCCCCTGCTGTTTCTCCTGCCTGCAGTTAAGTGCCTGAAATCTTACTTACCTTTCATAACTAAGTCCCGGCATGAGAATTTCTCCTGAGCTCCCACATGGGACTTCAGGGTTCTCCCCTACACACGGAGAATTCCCAGTGCATGCCTCCATCTTAGCCCTGCATATAGTGTGAAGTCACATCTAGACTTGATTCTTTAGAAGGGCAGGGATCATAACTTAATTTATCTCAGTACCCCCAGGACCTAGAATAATCCGGTTGCTTAATATAAAATCTTGATCAAAGCTAAGGAACCATTATCTATGATTATGTTAGTGAGCTAATCCAGAACAGAAAGTGTTTTTTAATTCATCATCTATTTAACTTTACATTCACGTTGCCCACAAATGGAACTGCATCTGTTCTAGAACCTCCTTCTATGGCCTCCTGGAGATGTGCTGTTATAATAATGACTCCTGCCACACCGAGCACTCACCAAATTTTCTGGGTGTTTCTCTTTGCCAACATGGATATATCTGTACATGGAGTATCCCAACACAGCAAAAACAAACATGGTAACAGATATGGGCAAGACGTAGCAGAAGATGATTTTAATCTTCAACGCCAATGTCTGATCTGTAAAAAAGAAATGTGCGGTATCACCTTTTAGATGAGCTCCTATGTGAATAACAGAATCATTCTCACACTAGTTGGCCAGATTTTCTGGGTAGAGTTGGAGGTTGGCATGTGTGTAGGGGGGTGACTGGGCAGGCGTGCAGTGAGGATGGCAGTAACTCTCTCCGAGGTCCTGCTCATGATGAGTAAGAGGCCACAGAAGAATGAAAAGGCCCAGTGGATACTTTTACAAAAAGCAGCCCAGGCCCACCATTGATCAGATTATGGTTGATGATGGTAGCTCATGATTAACTTATACTTGCCATAAACTCCTGCGCTGGACTGGGCAGTAGACAAAAATACAGCTTTAACAAAAATGACAAAAGTCCTAAGATATTCTTCACACAATAATAAAATCAGCAAGGGTGTATGGGAGCAGCCTAAACCATGCCAACATTGAATGCTGTTGATGCCTGGGCCCCAGAGAAAGCAACTAAGTCACTAAAGGGTTAAAGACTGGAGGCAGAAGTGTCATGGAAGGTGAGGATGGTCAACAATAGCCAGTGGGAAAAGTCTAGGTATGAGGTCCAACTTCAGGCTCTTCTATCCCAAACAATTCCTGAAGAGTACATGCAATGGTGCCCTGCAGGTGTTGCAAGTGTCTGAGCACTAGCTGCCCCTACTTAGGCTACAGCTCAGTCCAGTCCTCTTAATACAATCCCTGGTCCCAGGCCTGAGCTTGCTCTAGTTACAAAGAGCCATGACAACAAAGACTGATGCCATCTAGTGTACACGGACACATGTTGGTTACAATAAGCCTAATAAAACCGTATCTGTATTTTAAGGTTTGGGGGACTGTGGGAAGCAGACATACTTTCAAAAGAATAGTCCTAAAAGAGGCAATACTGATTATAAAAAATATGGGCCCTCCTCACTGTCTTGAAAGGTATTTCAAGTGGTCTAACAGCTGGGATATCAAGGGAAAGGACTAAACCAGATATGATGCCCAGTTATTTTTGTTACTTTTCTTAGCCTAGGGAGAAAGTCAGCTGCATTTGCTTACAATAGCCCCTAAAAAGATAAAATACTTAGGAATAAATCTGACCAGGCATGTAAAAGACCTATACAAAGAAAACTACAAAACACTACTGCATGAAACCCAAAGGGATCTACATAAATGGAAAAACATACCATGCTCATGGATAGGCAGACTCAACATTGTGAAAATGACAATTCTACCCAAAGCAATTTACAAATACAACGCAATCCGGATCCAAATACCAACAGCATTCTTCAAAGAGATGGAAAAACTTTATATGGAAAGGGAAGAAGCCCCGAATAAGTAAAGCACTACTGAAGAAGAAGAATAAAGTTGGAGGACTCACACTACATGACTTCAGAACCTACTATACAGCTATAGTAGTCAAAACAGCCTGGTACTGGTACAACGACAGACACATTGACCAATGGAACAGAACTGAGAACCGAGATGTAAATCCATCCACCTACGGTCACCTGATCTTCGACAAGGGCCCAAAGTCCATCAAATGGGGAAAAGACGGTCTTTTTAACAAACGGTGCTGGAAAAACTGGATATCCATCTGCAAAAAAAAGAAACAGGACCCATACCTCATGCCATATACGAAACTACTTCAAAATGGATCAAAGACCTGAATATAAAGCCTAAAACTATAAAGTTCATAGAAGAAAAAATAGGACATTTCAGGCCTTAATACATGGCATTAACAGGATACAAACCATAACCATCAACACACAAAACCCAATAGATAAGCTAGATAACTGGGATCTTCTAAAAATCAAACACCTATGCTCTTCAAAAGACTTCACCAAAAGAGTAAAAAGAGAACCTACACACTGGGAAAAAACTTTTGGACAGTACAAGTCAGACAAAGGTCTAATCTCCATAATCTATAAGAAAATCCAACACCTCTACAACAAAAGGACAAATAATCCTATTAAACAATGGGCAAAGGAAATGAACAGACACTTCACCAAAGAAGACATTCAAATGGCCAACAGACACATGAGGAAATGCTCGCAATCACTAGCCATTAGAGAAATGCAAATTAAAACCACCATGAGATACCATCTCACCCCGCCATTACTGGCACGAATCAAAAACACTGGAAGTAACAAATGTTGGAGGGGCTGCGGGGAGATCGGAACTCTTATGCACTGCTGGTGGGAATGCAAAATGATACAACCATTTTGGGAAATGATATGGTGCTTCCTCAGAAAGCTAGAAATAGACATACCATTTGATCCAGCAATTCCACTCCTAGCACTATATCCTAGAGAAATAAGAGTCTTGGATAGACATATGCACACCTATGTTCATGGCAGCATTGTTCACAATAGCAAAACGATGGAAACAACCTAGATGCCCATCAACAGGTAAATGGATAAACAAACTATCGTACATACACACAATGGAGTACTATGCAACAAGAAAGAACAACAATGAATCTGTGAAGCATCTCATAACATGGATGAAACTGGAGGACATTCTGCTGAGTGAAATAAGTCAATCACAAAAGGACAAATATTATATGAGACCTCTATTGTAAAAACCCATGACAAAGTTCACACACAAAATGTAACAATCTTTTTGGTTACCAGGGATGGGAGGGGTGGGGGGGGGGATACTAAACAGGCAATAGGTAAGTGGTATCTTGGGTGAAGGGTGAGACAGTACACAATACAGGGGAAACTAGCACAACTTGTACAAGAAAATGTCTTGGAAGCCCCATAGACACATCCAAACTCCCTGAGGGACTGAATTGCTGGGTGGAGGGTTGTGGGGACCATGGTCTCGGGGAACATCTAGCTCAATTGGCATGACACAGTTTATAAAGACAATGCTCTACATTCTACCTTGGTGAGTAGTGTCTGGGGTCTTAGAAGCCTGTGAGCGGCCATCTAAGATACTCCACTGGTCTCATCCCTTCGGGAGCAAGGGAGAATGAAGAGAGCAGGATACAAGGAAAACATCAGTCCGAAGGACTAACTGTCCACAGCTACCAAGGCCTCCATCGGACTGAGTCCAGTACAGCTAGATGGTGCCCGGCTACCACCACTGACTGCTCTGACCAGGATCACAACAGAGGGTTCTGGACAGAGCTGGAGAAGGACGTACAGCATAATTCTAACTCACAAAAAAAAAGACCAGATTTACTGGCCTAAAGGAGACTGGAGAAACCCCGAGTTATGGCCCCTAGACACCCTTTTAGCTCAGTGGTGAAGTTATAGCCGAGGTTCACTGGTCAGCCTGGGAGTGGACAGCCCCATAAAACCAAATGAGACTTACAAGGTACAGTATTCCAGTGACAAGGGCCAGAAGGCAGAAGGGGAGAAGGAAGCTGGTGATAGGGAACCCAAGGTTGAGTAAGGATATTGTTGATGTGTTGTGAGATTGTTAACCATTGTCATAGGGCAACATTTGTGTAACTGTTAAATGAGAAAGTATTTTGTTCTGTAAGCCTTCATCTTAAGTGAGAATAAGAGCACAATTGGAAGAGCGTAGTCAATGTCACTGAACTGTGCATGTAGAAATTTTTGAAATGGTGTATCTCTGGCTATGTGTATTTTCACCAAAAAAAAAGGTTGAGAAGTTAGAGGGTTGACATGTTGTGGGGTTGTTAACCAATGTCATAAAACAATGTGTACTACTGTTTCATGAGAAACTATTTGTTCTGTAACTCTTCACCTAAAGTACAATTAAAAAAAAAAACAACAACAACAACCACAAAAAAATGTGGGCGTGGTGAGGGAAGGGGAAAACAGCGGTATGCCCCCATTTCTATCCCGTAGTGGGTAGTGTGAACTGAGGCCTGGGGTTAACGGCTGTGAGCATTTGTCTCTAGACCAGCATGTTTGGAAGACAGAAACAGAAGGGTAACATGTAAAAAGCCACTTGACGAAATCAATCTTTACGATTCATTTTCCTTTCAAGTCTCAGGTTTCGCGTTTAGTTTCCTTTCACCGAGGAAGAAAAGATTAAACAAATGCCATGCTTACAGCTCTATATGCCTCCCAACAGGGGCAAGTGGATCTTCAGCCCTAGTTCTTCCTGGCAGCCATGTTCAGGAAAAGTGAGAAGGAGACAAATAAAAGGAGACAGAAGCAGCAGTAAGTGTAAGGAAGTAATTACTGACTCGCTGATCCCAGACCCTCACCCAGCCGGTCAGTGGTATCTGAATACAACTTGCAGTGCTTGTAAACTGTATTCCGGAGAGGAGCGAAAGATTCTGTTCTTAAGTGTTTTTAAGATAATACTTGGCTTCTAGCAATAAAACTGTCTGATGACAAGTTCACAAGAACTTCTGCTGACTGGAGTGATTATGATATTAAAGAAGAAAAAAGATGTATCTAGAAGTTCTTAACTGTTATTTCCCAAGGCAGGAAGCTGTGAGATGGTGGGAGGCTTGTTGGTGGGAGACTCCAGAGCTGGGACTCAGAATTCCGTGTGTGTGTGTGTGTGTGTGTGTGTGTGTGTGTGTGTGTGTGAGAGAGAGAGAGAGAGACAGACAGACAGACAGAAAGACAGAGAGCGACAGAACACTCCCTAATATTCCCTATGGAGTCCTCGAGTGGTGCAAAGGGCTAAGCACTTGGCTGCTATCAGAAAGGCTGGCAGTTTGAAACTACCCAGAGGTGCCTTGAAAGAAAGGCCTGGTGATGTTTCCAAAAGGTTTCCAAACTCTACAGAGCACAGTTCTACTCTGCAACATACGGGGTCAATATGAATCAGAATCGACTCGATGGCAATTGGCTTTTTTTTTTTTTTTTTTGGTTTAACATTCCCTAGGCTTGATGGCAGAGTCCCAGCTACTCATACCATTTCTGTTGATGGCTGTTTCTGCCTTTGCCTCAACCTGCTTCTGTTAGATGTGAATTTGTCAAATCCTTGTCTAAACTGCCATCCTTCTTTCTAGTTATATCAGATTTCCTCAGGCCAGCTGAAGTTTTTAAAACTTACCTTTCAAAGTACTGACACACTGCTTCTCAGAAGGCCGAGTAAGGCGAGGAGGCCCAGGGACGAGGGACTCCACACGGATGCAGTACAGAGTATCTGGCTCCAGCCGGGGGAGCACGAGCGAGAGGTTGGTCACACACTGCAACCACTAGGTCAGGGAATTGCAAACAGCATTTAGAGCCCACGACTGCAGGTGCCACCCAAACAAACAACTCTAGAAGGAAACCCAAGACTTAACACATGATTATTTACCATAACTTCAAGTTTACTTTCAGGAACAGCTTTAAAACACCCTTTTCCTTTAGCTCGGTAGAGTACGGCCAGGAACTGAACGGGAACAATTCTAAATACAGTGAAACCTGGGAAAGCCAGACCTAGACGGGTCTGCCTTGTTTTTCGAGGTCTCAAAAGTCTTCTGCCTTTGACAGGGTGCAGCCTCACCACTTCTCTTTTGCTCGTTTGAATGGAAATATTTGAGTTTTCCCTCTCTGATAGGTTTCCACCGTGTACAGGTTCCAGCTTTCACAGGTTTTACTGTCATAACACATTGATGAATGTTCTTCTTGAACTTTGTCCTCTCTTTTGCTAACATTTATTTTTTTCCTTCTTGGAAAGTGTCTGACAGATGTCATGCAAGGAAAAGCTCTCCATCAAAGTGAAGTAGGCAATCGCGCTACACTCCAAAAACAACATCACACTGTGCTAACAGAGTTTCTGTAAAGACAATCTGAAGGCAGCTCTTCAAATTTTCTGCATATTAGCTTCAACTGTATCTTGTATGACATCTCTTTTGAGTATCATCTTTCCAGATTCACATGCAGTGAATCACAGCATCAGGGTTACTTGTTCCAGCATTAGCTACAAAAAGTGACACGAGAATTATCTGCCCATTCAGTTTCAGGCTTACCGTTCTATTTGATTTGGTATTGTACACAGACATGTTGTATTTCAAAGTGGGGTATATTTGTTGCATGGAAACAGAGCCTTCTTCTGGATTTCTCTTCCACTTCTCTGGAGCCGTCAGAACAATTGAAATGGACTTCTCATCACTCGTCAAAGCAACTGCTGGTGGGCCAATCTGTGCTTAAAAAAAAAAAACAAAAAAGCAAGCCCGTTGCCATCGAGTCAATTCCAACTCATAGTGACCCTATTAGGACAGAGTAGAACTGCCCCACAGGATTTCCAAAGAGTGGCTGGTGGATTCAAACTGCTGACCTTTCGGATAGCAGCTGAACTCTTAACCACTGCGTCACCAGGGCTCCTTGTGCTGAAGGGTTGGGGAGTGAATAGTATATTTTCATGTTCAGATGTAAAAATCACCTTAGATAAAACCACAATACAATCCTACTGGGACCAAAGTTCTAAAACCTACCCTCTTACAGGAGATGCCTCAGAATGCTTGTGGGTGGACCAGGTTATGCTAAATCTTGAAACAATCATTTCATATATCCAGACACTCAGAATATTAGAATAGCAAATTTAAGGTGTTATATTTACTTATTTCCTAATCACATAGATAAACAGGACTTGATGATGATACAGTGAAAGATCTTTATAAGACTCCTGTGACTTGAAAAGTTGGTGATAAATAACACTAATATGATTTTACAGGTAAAAAAAATCAGACATGGAGAAATAAAGAGCCATTAAAGACCTTCGGAGAAGTGACTGGAATGATCTAGAACAGAAGTCAGCAAATTTTTACCATAAAGGGCCAGACAGTAAACATATTAGGCTTTGCAGGTCATCTGATCTCCATCACAACTATTCAACTTTGCTTTCAGTGAAGAATCAGCCATTGAAAATATGTAAACGAACGAGTGTGGCTGTGTTCCAATAAAACTTTATTTGTGGACACTGAAATCTAAATTTCGTATAATTTTCATGTGTCACAAAATATTATTATTCTTTTGATTTTTTTAATGGAGGTGAAATTAATGTAACATAAGATTAACCATTTTAAAGTGAACGATTCAGTGGCATTTAGTATAGTCACAATGTTACACAACCACTACTTTCATCTAATTCCAAAACATTTTCATCATCCCGCAAGGAAACCTCATACCCATTAAGCACTTATTCCCTGTTTCCCCTACCCTCAGCCCCTGGTAACCACCAGTCTGCTTTCTGTCTCTATGGATTTACCTACTCTGGATATTTTGTATAAATGAAATCATACAATATGTGACTTTTTGTGTCCGGCTTCTTTCACTAAGCATATTTTAGAGGTTTGCCTGTGTCAATACTTCATTCCTTTTTATGGCTGAATAGTATTCCATTGCACGTGTATAACACAATTTGTTTATCCACTGATGTATACATATGTGTGTACATATGTATATGTACATATCCACATATATGTACATATGTACACAGACATAGATATATGCCATTAAAAAAAATAAAGTCCTTTCTTAGTTCTTGGGCCACAGAAAAACAGGAAGAGGGAGAGGGAGGGCTGGATTTGGCCTCAAAGTTGTTGTATGCCCAGTCGTCTGCTGACCTCTGATCTAAAAGGGCACCAGGGAAAGGCTCCAGGAACCCAGAAATGCCTGTAAAGTCCATTATGATGGTCCAGAATTGGTCCTCCATGGCTGAGTCAGCCACAGATCAGGGGATGGCAAAATTAAAACAGCAAACACTAAGAAGATGTTGCCTTAATTCTAGAAATTGCATCATTACACTACCATGTTTACAAGAAGAGACTTAGATTGATGATCAGGACAATCTTTAATTAGTCTTGTAGACACAAATCATTGGTTTATAAACTCACAATATTTAAACAATCTATTAGTCGCTCCTCAAATTACATAAACCAAAAAAAAAAAAAATCAATTCTGTTGCCATCAAATTGATTTCGACTCACAGCAACCCTATAAGACAGACTGCAACTGCCCCGTAGGGTTTCCAAGGAGAGGCTGGTGGATTCGAACTGCCGACCTTTTGGTTAGCAGCAGTAGCTCACCATAGCTTTTAACCACTTCACCACCAGGGCTCCTCAAACTACATAGCTCCACTAAATAGTAAGACAAGATCCAAATTTGATATTATGGGCATCTAGCATCACTTTTGGAGCTGGGAGAGATCTTAGAGGTCATTTAGCTAAATCTTTCATTCTAAAGACGAGACTGAGACCTAGGGAGCTGAGGCGCCTTGCCTGGCCACTCAGCCAGTCAGTGCAGAGTGGAGCCCAGCAGAGCTATCTCTTGGGTGAGGTTGTCCAGAGGCTGGGACTATTAAACTAGGAGGCTAAATTTTCTTGGTTTTAACACATGTGTAACAGGCAATTATTTTACTTACTTTCTAAATATGGGTAGAATCGTCCAGTTTCTGCCCATTTGGAACAATTTGTTTTCCACATGGCCTTAACTCTGGCATAATACTGGTGTTCATAGTCAGAGGTTTCAGCTGAGAGATCACAGTGCGTCCTACTGATATTCCTGCACTCAGATTTATCCTGCCATTTCTTTTGCCCGTATCTGCTAAGAAGGAAACTGTGAATTAATAATGAGGTGTCTCCTATGCTTTACAAAAAAAAAAAACCCAGTCATTATATAAAGCTGAATGGAACTTAAGACTTTCTCTTCAGAAAAACAAAAGTGCCTGTCATTGAGATAAAAAAAAAAAAATTCTGCTTCTGCGGCGGGCAATTTTCTTCATTAGCTGTCAGGAACATGAGTCAGAGTTTCTGTAATCACCTTTCTTTTCTGTGGATTATACCATGGATAGTACATTTTGAAAGCATCTATTTTATTTCTGTAAAGATTTTACATATCATGTGATTAATTCTTCCGGTAATTATTTATAGAAGTTTTTAGTCCTTCATGTATATTAAGGTCAGTTTGATGGGTTGTTTTTAAGAAAAGTTAATCTTTTTTTTTTTCCTTGGAAGAAAAATTACTTGGCATTCATATAAAATTTTAAAATCTACTAGGCATCAACAACAGTTCTGGGGGGAAATTCACTAGGTTGAAGTATATACCAAAATCTATATTTTCAATAAGTAGAGTGAAGATGATGATAATATTGACTAGGTTGTTCATATCTATTATTCCGCTCCTGTGTTAAAAACACAACAGCCGTACAAAATAGAGAGGGGGAATATTTCTAGCACTTTTCAAATGAAGAGTCTGAAGTATAGAGAGTTAAGTGGCATGTAATGAAACAGTGAGACAGGGTAAGAATATAGTTTGTAGAGAATTTGAGAACTATATTTGATTGCAGGTTATTAGATGCTTTTATTATGACTAATATTTAAGTGATTAATTACTCCACTACCCTATGCCAGTACAAATCTGTCTACTGAAGTGCGTCAGGAAGTGTAATCAGGTTAGAGCATTTTCCCCATGGCTTTTAGCCTAGGCTCCCCCTAGGCCAAAGAGTTACGCAAGAAATATTAAAAGGCTCTTCCTAGTAACTGTAATTCATTCCAACACGAAGGAAATTGAGTTGAGCTAAATAATAATAACAGCAGCAATAGCACCTCTCATTTGTTGAGTGACTACTACTTGTCTGGTGCTTTAAGTTCAGTCGTAATCCTCACAACAAGCCCGTGGAGGTAGGTACTATTATCCCCACTATCCAAACAGGAAAATAAGAGAGCTAGCTCTCGCTCAGGGCCATGTAGAGAGTAAGTGGTAGAGCTTTTCATTCCAAAGCCCGTGTTCTGTCACAATGACTTACTGCCTCCCTAATCAAACTGATAACATAAGAGAAGTAACTATTCTATCAGAGTACCATCTAAACATAAGGACAGCTGATCAGAGAGAAAACACAACGCACATAAATGATGCAGCTAGTCAGCACCAGGGTGCTGAGTACGAATGAGTTCTTGACAAAGAAGAACTAATTCCGTAAGCGTTTCTTGAGCACTACTATGTGGCTATCATTCCACTTGGCTCTGGAGACACAGAGGCACACAAAACAGCTGTGGAACTCAGTAAAACAGAGAAGATGGAGAACCAAATATTTGCAATAAAATGTGATGAGGGTTAGGCTAGGGGAAACACTAGATGAAGGGGAATGCAGATGACATGGACTTAGGCCTGGGTCAGGCAAAGGCCTTTAAGAAATAGCGGGGTTTAAGCTGAGACATGAGGGTTGAAAGTCTTAAGAATTATACAAGAAAAGAAACTAGTGTTTCAGAAAGAATGAATAGCCTGGGTGAAGGCCAGACACTTGGAAAAAACAGAAAGAGGTTTGGTGTAGCTGGACTGTTGAAGTGGAGCATGGCAGCAGAGGATTCTGAAGTGGTGGGTGGAGGCAGAAGGAGGGCCATGCTAGGGGGTATGAAGCATACTCAAGGGGCAGGGGTGTTGGTGGACAAGATTAAAGGCAAGTTTTAGAAAGCTAACTCTGGTGGTAGTGTGGGGAATGTAATGGATAGAGATTAGGAGTGGCAGCCTGGGGAGTAGTAGAGAGGATACCGCAGTGGCCCAGGTAGAAGATACAGGTGTCTTGGACCAGGATGGTGGCAGTGAAACTAATAAGGATAGGGAAAAAGTAAGAACTATTAGGAGACAGAACTTGATAACTGATACATGTAAGAGATTGAGGAGTCTCTGGGTGGTGCAAATGGTTAATGTGCTTGGCTGCTAACCAAAAGGTTGGCGGCTTGAGTTCATCCAGAAGCACGTGGAAGGGACGTCTGGTGATCTACTTCTGAAAACTCAGCCACTGAAAATCCTATGGAGCACAGTTCTACTCCGACACACATGGGATCGCCATGAGTTGCAATAGGCTCGATGGCAACTGGTATGATGAGAGATTAAGAAGATGAAGGTGTTAACAATGATGCCTGTTTGTCTGGGCAGATGGGTTGAAGAGTGGTACATTTACCAAGACAAGAATACTCAAGAAGAGTGGGTTTGGGGAACGGGGTGGTGGCTGGAGGAGGGAAAGAGAATGAGTTCAGTTTTTGACATGCTGAGCTTGAGTTATGTAAGAGATATCCAAATGTAGTTGTCCAGTTGACAGTAACACTCAGGAGAGGTGTGAGTGGGAGGCAGAGATTTCAGAGTCAATGACTTAAAACTGCTCATTAAATGCAGAGGTGTGAATGAAACTATCCATGGAGAGAAAGCAAAGCCTAGGACAAACCTTCAGAAGCATCAAGATTTAAAAGTTGAGTACAGAGTAGACCTAGAGATAGCAGCTAAGGAGGAAAAACAGGTGTCACAAAAGTCAAGGAACAGTGTGTCTTGAGAAGGAAGAAATGCCAACTTTGTCAAGAACTGCCAAAGCTTAGGGATGCCTTCCCTTTTCAGAATATGGCAACAGATTTCTAAAGGAGACCCTGAAAGTGAATGTTTCCTGTTTCATGAAGTACCATATCTGCCAAAACATTATATAGCTAGAACTTGTCGGCCAACTCTTCCATCTAACCAATCACCACTGGGGGCTTTCAAACTTATTTGACTGTGATCCATAGACAGAAATACATTTCACATTGTGATGAAGCTCACAAAATATACGTATATCTCCCATACTATAAACAAAAGTTTTACAGTACACAAACTTTATTACATGCCATGCACTTAGCTGTTTTCCATTCTACTCCATTCTATTCCATACCACTCCATTAAAAATAATGCTAGTTATGTCCCTTGAAATTGATATCATGACCCAACGATCGGTCTTGACTTGTGGTTTGAAAAACGTTGCCATAGTTTATCTGATCTTCCCTCCTCAAACTGTGAGGGGCAGGGCAGCTTCCCATGACAGACGCTGATGAAGGAGAAAATGCTCTTTACTGTATTAAATATAAAATGCTTAGGAAGTCTGACAAATTGATAGAACTAAGTCATTCAACAAGCATTCTAGAAATGATGCTTATGCACGGCAAAAAGTCATGTGGGGTCCTCAACGGTCTCTGTTTTCTGGTAATAATAAAAAACACTTACCAGGTGCCTATTATGTGCTGGGATAGGTACTTAGGGCTGACATACTTTATCTCATTTAATTATCATAACAACCCTAAGAAGTAGGTACCATTATTTTCATCCCACTTTATAGATGTGGAACTGAGGCTCAGCAAGATTAAGGGATCCGCTCAAGTTCACATGTCTAGTAAAAGGCGTATCTGGGATTTGAACCAGGGTTCCCTGATGCCAAAGCTTGTGCTCTTAGTGCTACCCTATACTTTCTGTATTAAGTTCATTTACAGGTATAATTTAAACATTTATTAAAATTATATCTTCTACTTGAAAATACACTTCACTCAAAAGTATAAATATAATATGTAACCTTTTCAAGGTTGTACAGCTAGGTTCACAGCCTGGCTCTGAACCGAGGACTTCCTGACCACAAACCTGAGCTGGGAGCCCGCTGGCAGTGAAATCTACCTCCCTGTGTTCCTGCACAGTGTCCACATGCACAGACATGTAAGAACGCCTACATGGCAAGCTTCTTTTTAAATACTCTTTTTTAAAAAGTTGCACAATTTAAATTAATCTACTCTCACATAGCAGTTCTGACTAGGCCAATTTGTTTTTTCTTTCTGAATCACATAAACATATGAAGGACAGAGCAAGCTCTTTGCTCCACCTAATGGAAGAGGAGGTGAGGACATAATTGGGAGCCATTTCCTACTGTAGTGATGTCTTTCTTCCTACAACATGGTCTCCTGAGAAACTCTGTGGAAACGAGAATGAGGTTCTAGAATAGCAGCTGAAGTCTTTCACTGGGTTTAGTAGTCAGAATTCTTTTTTTTTTCCCCCGAAGTAAAAAATGACTTTATTGTTTTCATAAACATGGCACATGTTTTTTCATTGAAACAATCAAAACGTTCAGAGAAATACAGTCAGGAGAGGAAAAAAATCACTCTGAAATCCATCACCCTGAAACATTTGGTGTACATGATCCTGGACATACTGACATGCTTATATGTAGAGGGATGATTAGACAGCCGAACAGATGGACAGAAATTAGATTATACTACAGATGTGGCTTTAGTAAGTCTTACACTTGATTTAAACTTTAAAAAAAGAAGCTGGAGTAAAAAAAAGTTTAATTAAAAAAAAAGTTGAAATTAAAGAAATTTCTGAAGTTCAGATAGCTTGTCACCACAAGAGATATCAGTTCTTAAATCATCTTTTAAATTAGGAAAATGGTTTATGAAAAATATTGAGTTTGGTTATTAAAACAATGAAATATTCTCATTTTAGATCACATCTAATGGCCTCCTGCTATGAAAACTAATACAGTTCTACTTTTCTGATTTTGTTAGATATATTACTGTTTAAGTTCAAACATTTACATGGAGCTCTATAACCACAGCTCCCATCACTGGTTAGTCTTAGTTCCGTATTTAGATAGATTCAAAGCATGTTACCAGTCATTCTGACAAAACTTTGTCGTTACTAAATTCTTCATTCATGGTCATCTTCATCTCTCTGACAGCTGGGTATCATTTTTAATCAGTAGCCTACCCCCCAAGGTTTCAGGGGAGTGATATCCCCTGAGTTCCCACCTGCTTGAAAATACGTGTCTCTTCAATTTTATGAGTCTAAGGTCACACTTGTTTTTCCCTCATAAGCTGTTATAACATTGTCTTCTATTACTGAGTGTTGCCAGACAGAAATCTTCCTCCTTCCCCATTTTTCCTCACTTGTATTCTGCTTTTGCTAGAATGGCCATGAAATTACTTCATTTTCTTAATGTTCAATAACTTTGCCAGGATATGTCTTTCTACTGTTTCTATTAAAAATTTCTAGGCAAAAGCCATCTAAGATACTCCATTGGTCTCACCCCTTTGGGAGCAAGGGAGAATGAAGAAAACAAGATACAAGGGAACGATTAGTCCAAAGGACTAATGGACCACAACTACCACGGCCTCCACCAGACTGAGTCCAGTACAGCTTGATGGTACCTAGCTACCACCACTGACTGCTCTGACCGAGATCACAACAGAGGGTCCCAGACAGAGCCGGAAAAAATGTAGAACAAAATTCTAACTCACAGAAGAAGACTAGACTTACTGGCCTGACACAGACTGGAGTAACCTTGAGAGTATGGCCCCCGGACACCCTTTGAGTTCAGTAATGAATTCACTCCTGAAGTTCACTATTCAGCTAAAGATTAGACAGCCCCATAAAACAAAATGAGACTAATGGGGCACAACAGTCCAGGGACAAGAACTAGAAGGCAGGAGGGGACAGGAAAGCTGGTAATAGGGAACCCAAGGTTGGGAAGGGAGAGTGTTGGCATGTTGTGGGGTTGTTAACCATTGTCATAAAACAATATGTGTACTAACTTTAATGAGAAACTATTTGTTCTGTAAAAGTACATCTAAAGTACAATAAAAAAAATTTCTAGGCAAAGCATGTATTTATGATATGCAGCTTCAGATATTCTTCACTACCTGCTTAACCACTACTAAGTGTATGATCTTGGGTAACGGCTTAAATGTCCTATCTCTCAGAGTAAAATAGGGATAAACCTGTTGTCATTGAGTCAATTCTGACTCATAGCGGACCCTGTAGGACAGAGTAGAACTGTTCCATAGGGTTTCCAAGGAAAGACTGGTAGATTTGAACTGCCAACCTGTTGGTCAGCAGCCATAGCTCACCGTAGTTCTTAACCACTGCACCACCAGGGCTCCAAAATAGGGACAATAATAGTAATTATCTCATTGGGTTGTTGGGAGGATTGAGATAATCTATGTAAAGTATTTAAAACAGTGCCCAGCATACAGTAGACATGCAATAAATGTAGGCTATTATTATCATCACTGAAAAGTTTCTCCCATTATATTTTAAAATGTCTTTTTCTGTTTCATTTATTTTCTCCTAATCTATAATCCTTGTTTAGAATAATTTTTATCTTTTTTTTGGAATCTTTTTTCTATTCTGTCTACTGTGTCTCTGGTTATGTTTTCGGTCAGGTTTACTCTATTTTTTGGTAGCTTATAATAGATTTTTAATCTCTAGATAATATTTTTTCCTAAGCTCTGCCAACTTGCTTTTAAAACAATGTTCTTCCTGTCATCTCAGAATCTCTCTCTGAACCTCACTTTCAGAGAGATTATCTTGTTTGTGGACTCTATAATTATGAAAAATTATTTGTCTAGACTCTTCTGCTATTTCCATGGGCAAATTTTCCAGGAACTTTTACCAGTACTCTTTTTACCTCTTTTCCCCTTTCAGTAATTATAGACACATATTGTGCTGGTTTCTTTGGGATGATTACTCTTTTAATGGATTATTACTCTTTGAATAGGGCCAGCTGTTTGTCGAATATTAGGTGAATGAGTATAGGAGTGGGGGTCGTGTAATGAGCTTTTGCTCTCCACAATTTTCATTTGTGTTTTTGTAAACACCCTCTCACCAAATCTATCATTCCCTTTGTCGGGACGCTTGCCTGCCTTCAGGTATTGGGCTGCAGGAGGCTGATGTAGCTCATAACACACGTGCCAGGGCACAGGCTTTCTAGGTTGCCTCCCAGCCATTGTCACCTCCTTTCCCTCCTGCATACATCTCACTCCAGGCTTCTCCCTGGGTTCTGACTATGCATCTATAATGGATATGTCACTTGATCCTGATTTCTCTTCCAGCTCCTCCCTCTTCTACATTCTGTGGCACAAACTGGGGCTCCACAGGGACATTTCTTCAATTCCTGGTGGCAGAAATCCTTAAATTTCCACACTCTCAGATTGTTGGGTATGCCTTCCCTTACTTACGAAGTAAGTGTCTACTTACTCCTACTGTTGTCTTATTTCTACTGTTGAAGTTTCCATAGCGACCCTATAGGACACACTAGAACTGCCCTATAGGGTTTCCAAGAAGCAGCTGGAAGAGTCAAACTGTCAGCCTTTTGGTTAGCAGCTGAGCTCTTAACCACTGTGCCACCAGGGCTCCGCTGAAGTTCTAGTAGGTATATATTTGCATTCATCCTCTGTGGTTGTTTTCCTGCAGCTCCCACAGGATTTGGCACGTGTGCTTCATAGTTTGTGGTTTGGGCTTGTGGCCATTTCCTTCGTTTCTTTGTAGATGGGCATTGTCTATCTGCTTTGCATTCTTTCTGGCTTGCAATGAGTTTTGGGAGAAAGGTGAAAAGTAAAAATGCCCATTCCCCGCTATCTTTAAAAGAAACTAGCTGCACAGCATTCTGCATTCAGTTTCACTAAGTCTAAGAATGCCTGCAATTGCAGTAGGCTTTTAAGTTTTAGAGACAATGTGTTTTCTTGCTTGCTCATCCACAGCATGTTTTGACTGACTTCTTTTCTCTATTTAAATAAGCTCCCTTTGCCTGCTGCCCAATGCTTCTTTCTCCACAGTCTTCCTAGTTTAATCTAACAAAACATGGTAAGAAAATTCAACATGAAATATCTAAAACTTTCTTTTTTTTTTTTTTTTTAAACAAACCCTTACTACCATAGATGGTTTATCTCTGCACAAGTAACAGGAGTCTAAGTCTTGTGTTTATAAATTAGCCAAAGGGAAAAGAACCAACTTACATGAAATACTGCACAGTATAAATAACTTCAACTCCCGTCAGGCCCTCTGGTGGATTCCACTGTAGGACATTCTTCATGTTTATGGATGAGAAAGTGATATTTGCAGGTTTAGGCAAACCACCAGAGACACAGGGAACTGAAAAAGGAGTAGAAAGGAATTGATGTCTCAGTTGAGGAAAAGGAAAATATAACCCCTGGGGTAGCCAGTCTCCAGAGATGGACCCCAATGAACCATGCCTTCTGGTAGTCACACCCTTGTATATTCCCTCCCACAATGAACCTGGGATCACCCTGTGACTCACTTCAACCAACAGAATGCGGTGGAAATGACTCTGGGACTTCTCTTTAAAAAGGTCTAGTAGCTTCTACTTTTCTCATTTGGAATCCCAGAACTGTCATGTAAGAAGTTGGGCTACTTTGCTGGAAAGATGACATGGACAGGCCATGTGGAGGAGAGGCTCAGCTGTCCCAGTGTCCCAGCTGGGCCTAGCTTTCCAACCAAGAAGCCAGAATGAAGTCATTGTGGACACTTCAGCCCATATGTCACTGACTGCAGCTGCATGAGAGACCCTGAGTGAAACCAGCAGAAGAACCATCCAGCTGAGCCCCAGTTAACCCCTAGACTTGTGAGAAATAATAAAACAATTATTTTACACCACTGAGTTTTGGGGTAGTTTGTTATGCATGAATAGATAACTGAAACAACCCCTTTATTAGATATAGAAACAAAATTTAAAATAAATGCCCTAAAAGACCAGAGTTCTAGAGGCTGAAGTTGGCTTTAAAAACGTGTATAAAAAAGCAATAATTAGAAAGGAGACTTTAATAAACTGTTATGTTCACATTACTGCACTCTAAGAAAAACTGTATCCTAGAGGATTAATTTGTAGGTATCCTCTGTAGAGAAATGATAAAGAATTGGAGAAAACTATCAAAAAATTAAAAAAGGACAAAAAGAAGTAGGAGAATACTTTCTTATAAAAGAAAACAAGGATGATCCATTTATTATTAAAATAAATGAAAAAAATTCAATCGTAACACATAAAAATCAAAATATGAATTTAAAACATTTAAAAGATCCCAAAGTACTGAATAATAAGCAATCAGATTTTATGAAGAACTTATCATAAATATGCATATGCTAGTCAATGAACTTGGAAAATATTGCAAATCAAACTTAGGAAATAAAACTTAGCTAAGTCATTGATGCCCCCACGTGTCTGTCAGTTTGTCATACTGTGGGGGGCTTGCGTGTTCCCTGTGATGCTGGAAGCTATGCCACCAGTATTCAGATACCAGCAGGGTCATCCATGGTGGACAGGTTTCAGCAGAGCTTCCAGACTAAGACTAGGAAGAAGGACCTGGCATATGCATATGAAAGCTGGACAATGAATAAGGAAGACCAAAGAAGAATTGATGCCTTTGAATTATGATGTTGGTGAAGAATACTGAACATACCATGGACTGCCAAAAGAATGAACAAATCTCACTTGGAAGAAGTACACCCAGAATGCTCCTTAGAAGCAAGGATGGCGAGACTATGTCTTACATACTTTGGACATGTTGTCCAGAGGGATCAGTCCCTTGAAAAGGACATCATGCTTGGTAAAGTACAGGGTCAGCAAAAAAGAGCAAGACCTTCAATAAGAGGGACTGACACAGTCTCTGCAACAATGGGCTCAAGCGTAACAATGATTGTGAGCATGGCACAGGACCGGGCAGTGTTTCATTCTGTGGTACACAGGGTCGCTATGAGTTGGAACTGACTCAACAGCACCTAACAACAAGAAGTCACCGAAGACTGGTTCAACCTTGGCTAAAGTCCAGTAACTCTTGTGCAAATTAGAGGAGCCCTGGTGGCACAGTGGTTAAGAGCTCGGCTACTAACCAGAAGGTCAGCAGTTCGAATCTACCAGCCACTCCCTGGAAACCCTATGGGCCAGTTCTACTCTGTCCTATAAGGTCACATGAGTTGGAATCAACTCGCAGCAACAGGTACGGGTATTGTCAGAGAAAAGACTTAGTTTTATGCTTGGGGTAATCCTTGGCTAAAACTAGCTCTATGCAGTGTATTCTAATTCCAAAAGCCAAATGAAAAGAAAAACAAAATTCTTTAGAATTAAACTTTGTAAATATGATCTTGACTCTAAGCCATAACTGTTTAACCTGTAGTAGAATAAGCAAAATACAGGTGATGGAATGTGTGTTTGTATGTATGTGCTATACCTGTCATGACTCCGACTTTTAACCTTAACCTTTTTTTTTTTTTTTAAGAAGAAAGTTAAATACTTAAAGAGAAGCACTATTAACTGATCACTGCGTAAATATGTGCGTGGTGGGGGTGGGGAGGATTTCAAAAGAACACAGCCTGACCAATGTCTTTCTTTGATTTCTATTCTTACTCTCTGAGATCACTGTGCATCAACTGGTATTGGCTTTTTCTGGAGATTATATTCAGTGAATAATTATCAGTGATTCAACACTGCTCTGCGGTGTCACTAGGTTCTAAGTTGCAATAAGATTTTTAAAAGTAAAACAGAGAACATGGGGAGGCAACACCATGGAATACAGTAATTTCCAAACTTTCAAGAGTAAGGAATACTTTAACATCAAAAATTCCAAGGATCTTTCCAGATCTAAAATGTTGTGTTTCTACGTTTTTAGAGACACCAAAATGTGAAGAGTAGTTAGCATATTGTAAGAATTAACCTTAAAAGGACTGCTCATTATAGTATCTGATGGAAGGCATTACCAAAACCTGGCTCTACAGAACTAACTCTAAGGAACTAGAATATTCTGACTTGTAGCAACATGAAATGCAAGTTATCTTAGATATTAGTCCAGGAATATTGTGTCAGTCCTCACTCTATACAAACCTTTATCTTCTACAACATTTGTTTCTACTTGACTTTTAATATAAGTAAACATTTAACAGAGCTCTCAAGATGTCTAAAACATACCCAAAAAGTTTTAAGAAGTAACATGGAATAAAAGAAAATGATAGCTCATTTTTACTTTTTTATTGTTGCTGTCATGAGGAAACAAAGCAAATTTACTTTTCTTAAATGAACTACTCTCTAGAATGTGCTGTCAATCTTTAATGTCCATTGATTTGACAGACATTTTGGTTAATCCTCTGTAATTGTTTAAATGGTCCTTCAGAAATGCTATGCAAATTATCAAAACTTTACCAAACTCTGGCAATATAATAGGTTAAATGACGGGAATTAATAATGTGACAATAACACTAAAACACAATTTTCTCATGATGCCATTCTATTTTTTTTTTAAATGCTGTGAAATATGTATTCAACTCCTCTCAACTCTATATTACAGGTAAATCATATGTATCATTACAATTGTAGCCAGCCTCCAAGATGGCCCCCAATAATCCCCAACCTTCTGGTATTCACAGTCTTGTATAGTCCCCCTCTACACTGTACCAGATTGGTCTATGTGACCAATAGAATATGACAGAAATGATGTTATGTCACTTCCAAGATTAGGTTATAAAAGTCACGGTGGCTTCCATCTTGCTTTCTTTCTCTCGGACTATTTGCTCCGGGGGAAGTCAGCTGCCTTGTTGTGAGCAGCCCTGTGAAAAGCCTCACATGGCAAGTAACTGAGGCCTCCATCCAACAGCCAGTAAAGAATTGAGTGAAGCCTCCTGTCAAGAGGCACATTAGTGATCTTAGAAGCAGATCCTTCGGCCCCAGTCTTTAGATGATGTAGTCTTATGAGACCCTCCGCCAGAACCACTAGCTAAGCCACTACTGAATTCCTGACCCTCAGAAACTGTGTGAGGTAATATTTGTTGTTTTCAGTTGCTAAGTTTTGAGGTAATTTGTTGTACAGCAATAGATAATTAATACAAAAAAATAAAACAAACAAACCTGCTGCCGTCGAGTTGATTCCAACTTATAGTGACATTATACGACAGAGCAGAACTGTCCCAAAGGGTTTCCAAGGAGTGGTTGGTAGATTTGAACTGCCACCCTTGTGGTTAGCAGCCGAGCACTTAACCACTACATTACCAGGGCTCCTTAATACAATAAGGAATCTGAAAATGAGAGAAACTAAGACCGATTACTAAAAGTATGCTAAACTGGCAGAAGTAAAATATCCCCCCCTCCATTTCCAGAAATGTTACAAACGACTCTTACTTTAACAATCTTGAAAAATGTTGTTTTTAATAGGTCATCTGAAATATGATGTTGATGAAGAATATTGAATATACGATGGACTGCCAGAAGAGCAAACAAGTCTGTCCTGGAAGAAGTACAGCCAGAATGCTCCTTTGAAAGGAAGATGGCGAGACTTCGTCTTACATACTTTGGACATGTTATCAGGAGGACCAGTCCCTAGAGGACATCACACTTGGTAAAGCAGAAGATCAGCAAAAAAGAGGAAGACCCTCAACAACATGGATTGAAACAGTGGCTGCAACAATGGGCTCAAACATAGTAATGATTATGAGGATGGTGCAGGACTGGGCAGTGTTTCATTCTGTTGTACGTGGAATTACTATGAGTTGGAAATGACTCAATGGCACGTAACAACAACATGTGCCAATTTATGGGTAACAAAAGCATTTTTGTTCACACAGATTTATGGCATTAAAGTACAGCCTCATTTTCTGATAGACCATAGATTTCACATCACAAATCATAGAGCCGTTGGATTGGTGCACGTAGTTTTATGTTCCAGGAGTGCTGGGTCAACACAACTTTGGTTTGGCACCCATGATTCTTCAGGGTCTGCTCCAGCCTCTTCTGCAAGTCTGCCAAATGCACCATGTTCACGAGCCACGTGAAATTACCTGCAATATCCTAACTTGCTCTGTGATTTTATGCCTTTACAATTTTGATTCCCTCTGCCTACAATAAATTTTGGGACTAAAAGATCCCTTGTACCACTATGTGTGAATCCACTGAATGAATATTGGCTTGTATTTTAATGATGTGATTATGCTGATATGTCCAGTAAGGTAAGCATGGCCTCCAATAAAGGGAGTGAACATTCCTGATGGTGGTCACCTGGGTAGGTGACTAGACCTTTGAGACAAAGTGAAACTCAGAAGGCCTTGGGAAGGGATAGGAACTCTGGTTCTATCTGAACTTTCCTGACTAGAATCTGGACTTTGAGAAATGGAGGGATGCTTGAGGGCACATCCAAGTGGTAGGTATTAAAGATGGTCTCTGCCTTAACGGGGCTGCAAGGAAGTGGGCCAGAAGGCATCCACGTAATGAACTCCAGAGTAAAGATGGGTTACGTATATCATGTAAGCCACATCATTTAGATTTATGACCCTTCTCAGTGTTTCTTTTCCTTTTGTTGTACCTTAGCCTTTGGGAAAGTCTTCTAACCCAGTTTCATTTGTGTTATAGCACCATCAGGAGACAGCCTTGTGCCTATTCTTGGGTCCTTCCAGTAGTAACAGAATAGATAAATGACCTTTAAAACAGGTAAATCTATGATCATTTCATTAGTGCAATTTTATAAAATGTGGCTGCTACATTGGTTCCAAGCGTTACCTTCCATAGTAAAACGGAATGTGACATTTTCCTAACGGAACAAAGCTGGTACTAAGGATATTTAAATATGTGGCAGTTTTAATTATATGCCTGACAGTAAAAGGTATTTCCATTTCCTTACACTTTGGGAAAAGCCTATGCATAAATTAATGCCTGATGGTCCCCAATAAAAAATTGTGAGGTTCTCAGAGTGACATCACAAAGAGTTGGGTAATTCGTCTCTGTGGATCTCTCTTTTGTGACTGAGGCATCCCAACTTTCCCCTTATTGACAGTGTGTTCATCAGCCAGTGAGGAAACAACTGGACTGAATGAAACCGAACAGTCAAAGCCACCCATTTTTATTTTTTTTGAGCTTTAGATGAAGGTTCTTATTAACTAATTAATACATATACTGTTTTGTGACATTGGTTGCCAACTCCATGATGTGTCAACATTCTCCCCTTCTTGAACTTGGGTTCCCATTACCAGCTTTCTTGTCCCCTCCTGCCTTCTCATCCTTGCCCCTGGGCTGGTGTGCCCATTTAGTCTAGTTTTGGTTTATGGGTCTGTGTAATCTTTGGCTGAAGGGTGAACCTCAGGAGTGACTTCATTACTGAGTTAAAAGGGTATCCGAGGGCCATACTCTTGGGGTTTCTTCAGTCTCTGTTAGACCAGTAAGTCTGGTCTTTTTTTGTGAGTTTCATTCTACATTTTTCTCCAGCTCCATCTGGCACCCTGTATTGTGATCCCTGTCAGAGCAGTCAGTGGTGGTAGCTGGGCACCATCTAGTTGTGCTGGACTCAGTCTGGTGGAGGCTGTGGTAGTTGTGGTCCATTAGTCCTTTGGACTAATCTTTCCCTTGTGTCTTTGGTTTTCTTCATTCTCCCTTGTTCCAGACGGGGTGGGAGCAGTAGAGTATCTTAGATGACTGCTCACAAACTTTTAAGACCCTAGACGCTACTCATCAAAGTAGGTTGTAGAACATTTTCTTTATAAACTATGTTATGTCGATTGAGCTATATGTCCCCAGAGCTTATGGCCCTCCACCCTCAGACCAGTAATTTGGCCCTTCAGTGAGTCTGGATGTGTCTATGAAGCTTCCATGACCTTGAAAGGCACCCACTTCTGGGGACTTCCCCTTTAGGGCCATTTAACTCTCTCAGGCTCATAACAAACTAGGGGAACCTTAGCACTGATGAAGCCCTGTCCAGTCCTGCCAAGAGAAAGCCCCAGACCCCCCAGCCCACTATGTCCTTCTGTCTTAGGCTGGGTTCTCTAAGAAGCAAAACCAGTGAAGTGTGTGTGTGTACGTATACATATATATATAACATATATATACATAATATATATATATATATGAGAGAGAGAGAGATCCTTATCTCAAGGAAATGGCTCATGCATTTGTAGAGGCTGGCAAGACCCAACTCCATGGGTGAAGCGTCAGGCTGGAGGCTTCTCCTGATGCATGTAGCTGCAGGGGTTGATGAACCCAGGATCGGCAGGTCTGATGGCAGGCTGCTGGCTCACAGGCTGTGTAGGCTGATGAATCCCAAGTTTGGCAGGCAATATGGCAGGCCACTGGCTCACTTCCCAAGAACTGGAAGTCAGATGATGATCAGCCAGATGCAGGATCCAGAGCAAGCAAGCGAGCTTTGCCAGAACGTCCATATATATACTGGATACAGGCCACACCCCTGAGGAAACTCCCCTTACAACTGATTGGCTGATCACATCCGATCACATCATGGAGGATGACTACATCATTATGTAACTATCAAATTACATCATTACATAACTGCCAAACTAGATCATCACATAACTGCCAAACCACTGAGACTCATGGTCCAGCCAAACTGACACACAACCTTAAACATCACACTTTCTAAAGCTGCAGTGGAGTGAAGTAATCTCTAGACTCTGCGCTGCTTGATAGTGGGCACCATGTCTTACATGGTTTTGTTTCTCCAGTGCCTGGAAAATAAATGTTTCTGAACTGAACTGACCAAAAACTCATGGGGCTGACATAAATCATGGGCCCCGAGAAGGATGTGGATTCACATAAGCATCTGAATTATGGTGGAACAGCCTGAACCACCAAATCTTTATAGCTTGAAATCACCTTGACAAGCTTATATTATACACAGGGGGTTATCACAGTCAGAAGACACTCAACAGATACTTTTTAATTATTATTTTTCTTTTACGCTTTAGGTTAAAGTGCACAGCTCAAGTTAATTTCTCATACAAAAATTTATACACACATTGTTATGTGACACTAGTTGCAATCCCTCTAATGTGACAGCACACTCCCCATTTCCAGTCTGGGTTTCCCATGTCCATCCAACCAGCTCCTGTCCCTTTCTGCCTTCTCACTTTGTCTCCGGACAGGAGCCGCCCATTTGGTCTCGTGTATCTGCTTGAACTAAGAAGCACACTCTTGATGACTATTGTTTTATGTTTTATAGTCCAGTCTAATCTTTGTCTGAAGAGTGGGCTTCGGGAATGAAATGCTTTTTAATGAAGGAAAACAGTAGCACATAGCAAGTGGTTGTCACATACAACAAGTATATTTTGAAATAGAAAAATAATGTGCTTGTAAGATAAGAAAAAATTCCAACACTGGAGTGAGTTTTCTCCTGTTAAGAGTGAGATTAAAAAGAGCTGAAGTACAAAAAGCACCAGAAGGTGATTAACCCATTCCAGGAAGCAAAAGTTTTAAGTAACTACATCCTAACCACCAAAGAAGAGCAAAATGGTACGGCTGCCTTCAAATACATTATCTTAAATATTGTTCTAACTTTACCATAATAAAAGTTCAAAATACACAGCAGCTGCAACAATGGATTTGAGCAAACCAATGATCGTGAAGATGGCACAGGACTGGGCAACGTTTCGTTCTGTTGTACATGGCGTCGCTATGAGTCGTAGCTGACTTAACAGCAACTAAAAACAACAACTAAATGGGGACTATAACATTATTATATTATATAATACTATTTTCTTTATAAGCTTGGAAGCCCTGGCGGTGTAGTAGTTAAGTGCTACTGCTGCTAACCAAAAGGTCAGCAATTCAAATCCACCAAGCCCTCCTTACAAACTCTATGGGGCAGTTCTACTCTGTCCTACAGTGTCGTTGTGGGTTGGAACTGACTCGATGGCAACCGGTTTGGTTTGGTTTGGTTTTTATAGGCTTGCTGGGATGATGAAAGATTATTCATATAGAACTCCTAGAACAGAGTCTGGCACAAAGACACCCACTGTCATCTACTGAATTCTGACTCATGGCGACTCCATGTGTTACCAAGTAGAACTGAGCTCCACAGGGTTTTCTTGGCTGCAATCTTTATGGAAGCAGATCTCCAGGCCTGTTTTCTACAGTGCTGCTGGGTGGGTCTGAACTGCAAACCTTTAGATTAGTAGTTGAGCGCAAATCATTTGCACCACCCAGGGACCTTGGTACAAAGACAGAGCTCAGTAATTATTCGCTCAGTATTATCCTCCATAATTATCATTCTCATTTTACAGACAGATGAATCAACAGAGCCCAGGGAGGCTAGATGATTTGCTCATGGTCGTTCAGCCTTTGGCAGATGTTCAAGTCCAACTGCTCTGACAACAACAGGGCTCTATCTACTCGCATACTTACCTACTGCCTTACAAAACGCCCCAAAGAACAATGTTGTAGATTAAAAAAAAAAAATTATATTATCATTATAAAGTTTGGCACACGATAGATGATTGCTTCTATGGAGAGATTTAAGAAATTTAGCTTGGTAAACCTAAGTATTTCTCCTTCATTGAAGCTTTCTGTGGAGACACAGTACATAGTCATATCATCCATTCAATAGTTACTGGGCACCTCTGTGTGCTAGAAAAAGAAACCGATAGGCACTGAGGTACCATCAAGGACAGAAACACACTGAAGTCCCTGCCGTCACGGAGTAGATACTTTCTGAATCTGGGACACAATCCATCAATATATACTTTCCCTTCCAGGTACATGCTTGCTTACATGGATGAGTGACATAGGAACATCAGTGTTCTTTCTTCACAGCCACACGTCAATAAGTAAATCTATGCGCTTAAGTATTTTGCTGTTGGTGCTTGATAGCAAGTAGGACTTCAAAATGGAGGCAACTTTCTAAAGATAAGTGCATTGGAGTTTACCTATCAAAGAGTGTGCATCTTCAACGTGGTCTACTTGGGAGGTTTATGATTAAACCCACAGTACGCCTCGGCTCATGGCATTTGGGGGATGCTTCCTTTCAGCTACAATTTTCTTTAGAGTTAACTTATAAACAAAAAATGCAATCTCATTGTTTTATAGTCACATCTTCTTTCTGTCCAACGTAACATTTCCCAGCTTGATTACCTAAGTTTGTTGCAAGTGGCTTTGCATGTTTTTGAAAATTAAATCCACACCCCAAAGATGAGGATTTGTCACTTATGGGGATATATGGACCAGTGTGTGCCAAGCTCTACCTGGAAATGTGAAAAAGGTAATTTAAGAAATACATTATTGAAGGATTTTTATGTATCAACCAAAAACCTGTTGCCATTGAGTCGATTCTGACTCACAGTGACCCTACAAGACAGAGAAGAAATGCCCCATAGGGTTTCCCAGGAGCTGCTGGTGGATTTGAACTGCCGACCTTTTGGTTAGCAGCCAAACGCTTAACCACTGCACCACCAGGGCCTCTTTTTATGTATAGCCTCCCCAAATGCCTATTTTGAAGATGCCATTATTAATTTGTATACGCCAGTCCCATTGTTAGGAAACCAGTTCCACTACCTTATGTCATCTGTCCTATGAATGTCAGCAAAAATAATTTGCTGATTAATCCCAAGGAATGGTTATATTTCTTTTATGGAAGGAAAAATGAAGAAAAATAATGCCCCCATACCCAAAAGTATGTAGTAATTTTTCAATTTGCTCATTAGGTCAGTACAGGAACAATTCACGTGCTCCTCAGTTCTCTACCCCATCTCTTGGGTGTGTTTTCAATATCATCTTTCTGTACATGTGCCACCACTATCCCCACCCACCTATCTATCCAGTATGACCTTCTATACTTATTTCCTCCCAGCCATCTACCCAGCCACCCATCTAAATACTCAGTATTCATTTCATTACTATTAGTAATAACTATTATTACTACAGGAAAGCGATTGACTGCTAACTGAAAGATTAGTGGTTCAAAACAGCCAACAGTAGCCTGACAGAGACTGGAGAAACCTCGAGAGTATGGCCCCTGGACACCCTTTTTGCTCAGTAATGAAGTCACTCCCAAGGTTCACTCTTCAGTCAAAGATTAGATAGGCCCATAAACAAAATGACACTAATGGGACATAACAGTCCAGGGACAAGGACGAGAAGCCAGGAGGGGACAGGAAAGCTGGTAATAGGGAACCCAAGGCTGAGAAGGGAGAGTGTTGACATGTTCTGGGGTTGTTAACCAATATCATAAAACCATATGTGTTCTAGCTGTTTAATGGGAAACTATTTGTTCTGTAAACCTTCATCTAAAGTACAATAAAAAAAAAATTTAAAAAAAAAAAAACTGCCAGTGGCTCCATGGGAGAAAGACATGGCAGATGGTTTCATAAAGATTTACAGCCTTGGAAACTCTATGGGGTCACTATGATTCAGAATCAA
The DNA here is from genome assembly GCA_030035585.1 of Dugong dugon. Taxonomy (NCBI): domain Eukaryota; kingdom Metazoa; phylum Chordata; class Mammalia; order Sirenia; family Dugongidae; genus Dugong; species Dugong dugon. Next base: position 159,792,549 of record CM057464.1, read on the forward strand.
CTCAATGGCAGTGGGTTGGTCGGTTATTACTATTACTAAGGAGCCCTGGGGGTGCAGTGGTTAAGTGCTTGGCTGCTAACCAAAAGGCTGGCGGTCTGAACCCACTAGCTGCTCCTTGGGAGAAAGATGTGGCAGTCTGCTTCTATAAAGATTACAGCCTAGGAAACCCTAGGGGCTGTTCTACTCTATCCTATAGGGTTTCTATGAGTTGGAAATGACTTGATGGCAAAGGATTTATTATTATTACTGAAGCTAAAATTACTATTAGTAATAAATATTGCCATGAGTTATTTGTGGGCAGCAGAAAGGCAAATGGAAGGGGTAGGGGTAGATGTAAAAAGGCATGAAACACAGTCCTCTTCCTCCAGGTCCATCCAATTCATTGGCCTATGCAGGATAATGGTGCCCTGGTGGCAAAGTGGTTAACAGCCTGGCTGCTAACTAAAATGATGGCAGTTCGAATCCACCAGGTGCTCCATGGAAATCCCATGGGGCAGTTCTACTCTGTCCTATAGGGTCGCTGTGAGTTGGAATTGACTCGATGGCAACGGGTTTATGCAGGATAATCATCCTACACAAGTTAACTTTCAGCTCGTAATAGCTGTAATAAATTAACAAATAATGCTGCCACTGTGGCACTAGATGAGACAATGCGTAGCACTGGGTGACTGTGCACCACTGGCTAAAAGGTCAACTTAAGCCACTAGAGCATGTATCAACAAGATGTAAGAAAAATATGGCCCTCATCAATCCTGTATCAGATTATGATCAAGGAAAGGGAAAAGAACCGCTAGAAATGCAGTATAGTGCTCATCTACTTGGTATGAATTAGAACAAACTCTGATGCATAAAAAGGAATGTTGTGTTGTTGCTAGGTAGTATGTGGGGGAAATACAATGAAGCAAATCTGTGAAATGTTAGACAGGGGCTGGCCGTAGTGGCACAGGAGAGTTAGCAGGACCAGTGTACAAAGGCTGTTCATGGGGCTAGCCAACCAAGGTCAAGGAGTGACAGGAGAAGGTTTCCTCAGGCAGATGGAGGAAGTGAGGCCCAGGTAGTACTGTCCAGGGAGGGGTCCATAGTGAGAGAGGGTGCTGGCTCTAGCCACAGAGACACATCCACAACTGGATGACGACCATCTCGGGACCTCCAAAATCACTGAGCCCCCCTTCCTCACGGTGTCTTTCATAGAAGAGGGAACTGAAACCCGTTCAAGGTCAATGACTTGCCCAAGGTCCCACAGTCAACAGTACAGCAGGGGCTGGAACTATCACCTTCTGACTTTCTGGTCATTATTCTTTTTCCTCTACCCTGAGGTCCTGACCACATGTCCTTTCTTTCCATTTCAATAGAAGCATTTTTGTGCAATAACTCAGTATTGCATTTTCTTTTAATTCTCAAGAAAATATTTAATAGAATTTACTTATGTTCATTGCTGATTGAAACTTTGAGGCAAATGAGGTGGTCACTGTGATCTCAATTGGGATCTCAGACTTCCCAATCAAACACCATGAAGATGGAAGTCTGGAGTAACCATCAAAAACACTATATTCACTGTCGGAAAAGTGAAATGATTTTCAATAGACTAACTCTTCTACAGTGACATACAGATGCTTTGACATTTCTAAGGGTGACCAGGATTAGGGTCAGACCCCTTCGGGGTTGAATTATGCCTTGGAAATGTTGTGCTACCAAGTGCATTAAATGAACAGGGATTCCACACGCTGCCCAGGCCTTGCTGAAGATTGGCTCTTTGAGGCACTTGTATTATTCTGCCACAAAAAAGTAAAAGGGGGTGGTCGTAATAAAAGCAGAGCAAGAATGAAGAGACCATCCACAGGGAAGAATCAAAGGTACGGTTGCATTGACAACACTGGAACATCTCCAGAAACAAGAGAGAATGGACCAGTCCAAGACATCCCTTTTGCTCTTGATCATTAAAGCTAGCAGAGTCTTCAAAGGACTGTGTAGTCTCAGGAAGTGGCGAACAGCACCTAGGCCACCAACACTGTATTAGAAAACCACAGACAACACTTGGGCCTTGTGATAACTGCTTGTGGTTTGGTTCAAAATTGCAGGGAGCCACAGACCACAGTGATTGCTTGAGGCTGCCAACTACCTTGAGGTCTGACTGTCCTATAGCCACAAAGCTCCTTACAGCTACCCACTTGGCAACTGCTGCCTTCAGAAAATTCATCCTTCTCATAGGATTTTGCTGTTTGTTGTTGGTTTTATGTGTCTGGTGATTTTTAGTTTTATAAAAAAGAAATGTAAGTATGGGGGGAATATTAACTACCTGGTAACTTAGAATATACTTAGAGCTGGATTTAGCTTTATTTTTATACTAATATTTTAAAGGACGAATTTATATTGACTCATAAATATTGTAGATAATATAGACGGCAATCTACTTATGCCTGTTTATTGAATTTATATGGTCTTTCCTAAAAGTATTGAAATATTTAAGAAGCCCTGGTGGTGCAGTGGTTAAGCATCTGGCTGCTAACCAAAAAGTCAGCCATTTGAATCCACCCGTTGCTCCTTAGAAACCCTATGTGGCAGTTCTACTCTGTCTTATAGGGTCACTATGAGTCAGAATCGACTTGGAGGCAATGAGTTTGGTTTTTTCTTTGGTTTGGTGGTGCAACGACTAAGCCCTTGGCTGCTAACTGAAAGGCTGGCAGTTCAAACCCACTCAACAGCTCCACGGGAGAAAGATCTGGCAATCTCCTTCCATAAAGGTTATAGCCAAGAAAATCCTATGGGCAGTTCTACTCTGTCACATGGGGTTGCTATGAGTCAGAATCAACTTGACAGCACTCAACAACAACAATGTTGAAATATTTATTCATAGTAAGATATTTATTTGGACATGTAGCTTCTTTCCTGAGGCATCTTTTCTCCTCAAAGCAGGAAGAATTTGATATATAAACCAGTTGCTGTCAAGTTGATTACAACTCATGGTGACCCCATGTGTGTGTCAGAGTAGAACTGTGTTCCATAGGGTTTTCAGTGGCTGATTTTGCCTGTGTGGACTCAAACCTCCAACCTTTCAGTTAGCAGCCAAGTGCATTAACTGTTTGCACAACTCAAACAAAAAACAAAAAAACAAACCCACCGCCATCAAGTCAAATCCGACTCATAGCAACCACACAGGACTGAGTAGAACTGCCCCACAGGGTTTCCAAGGCTGCAATCTTTATTTTTATTTTTAGTGTACTTTAGATGAAGGCTTACAGAACAAATAGATTCGCATTAAACAGTTAGTACACATATTGTCTTATGACAATGGTTAACAACCCCACAACATGTCAACACTGTCCCTTCTCAACCTTGGGTTCCCTATTACCAGCCTTCCTATCCCCTCCTGCCTGCTAGTCCTTGTCCCTGGACTGTTGCACCTCATCAGGCTCGTTTTGTTTTATGGGGCTGTCTAATCTTTGGCTAAACAGTGAACCTTGGGAGTGACTTCAGTATTGAGCTAAAAGGGTGTCTGAGGGCCATACTCTAGAAGGCTGCAATCTTTAAAGAAGCTGGCTGCTACATCTTTCTCCGAGGTGGTGATTTCGAACTGTTGACCTTTTGGTTAGCAACTGAGTGCTTAACCACTGCACCACCAGGTCTCCTTTTGCACCACCCAGGGACTCAAATTGACTAGCAACTCTCTTAAGTCCCAGTTTAAAGGGCCCTTCCTATAGGAAGCCCTGCCTGACCCCTAGATTGGACCAGTTGCCCTGTTCTTTGCTTCTAAAGGAACTTGTTTTCCCCAATCCTGGAATCTCTACTTTAATGTGATCACTTAATTGTCTCTCTTGAGAACTGAAAGTTCACCTTGATGCCTAAAACAGTTCCTGATATGTATGAACGAATGACACCAGATGAGAGTGAATGAAAAGCACTCAAAGGAAGATTATTTAAAAATCACACTGTGTCAAGTTATAGCTTAACTTTTTGGAAACTCAAAACTGGATGCATGGGATATTAAGGTAATCCTTTTTTGTTAAATCAGAGCACATTAAATACCTTATTCCCTTAACTTCTTTGCTCCTGGGATGCATGTGAGATTCTATTTTGCACTTAAAAGCTGTGAGTCAATTTTTAAACTAACATGGTAAAACATTTGGTAGATACTTTCTGACATTTTCAGCATATATATTTTAATCTAAAACAGAGGGAGGCTGGGTTGGAATTATATGGACAGTTATGCCTTAATTATTAAAATGTTTCTTGTTGGAGCTCAGTGGAGGATTCTGCAGTGAAAGTGCTCCTTAAAGCTGCATAGAAGGGAGGAAGAGGACTGAGGAGAGAAGAGCCTTATGCTGACAAAATCTAAACTTCCCCTGTCTTTATTAAGCACCTATTGATGGCCCTCCCCTATGTTTATATTATGGAAAGTACTAGAAAAGACATCACCCCTGCCTTCAACAGTCTCAGTAAAGCTTTTAGCTATGACTCTTCTCCTGAAAAAGTTTCCCTTCAGCAGTGGACATAGACTAATCAACATGTTGACCAGGAGGAATTACTGCATGGAGCTGAAAAAGGCTACTTCTTTTCACTTTAGAAGCCAAGCCGAGGGATCCTGCTCACTCCCTTTCAAGCCTCTGAGACAACTGTCGACTCTGAGACTATTCAGCTTGCTTGCATCCTTCCTCAAAAATAATCACAATGTGTACTGAAGAGAAAACCAAATGCTCTAAGGGCTACCACGTCACCTGAAAGTGAAGATAAAGGGATTGATGCAGGGGGAAAAATAAACTTCTCCTGCAAAGCTGGAAAGGCAAAAATATAAATGGGGGAAATAATGTGAACAAACACTCTAATGAGGAGGATGCAACTGCCAAAATATTCCATGTCACCGAAGTATGAATGTAGCTGTACGAGATGGAATTTTAGGTTATCCCAGTGAGAGGAGGCCGGATGAAGAGCATAAATGTTGAGAATCAAGAAGCATAAGGAAAACTCACTGACAAGTCTGTACAGGACAAAATATGACCATTCTCTGTGTTCTGACGAGAACTGCTGTTTGCTTAGGCAATGAATAAAGTGATTGAAGTAGATGTGCTGAGGTATTTTGGTGACGCAAAGTGCGATGTAGTGACCACCGCCCTACAAAAACAGAACTAATTGTGTAGAGATAATATTTATAATCAACAAAAGTTTTCTTTCCTTCTGGAAAGAAGAACGTGTCCTTAGATGCATTAAAGAGCACCATTTCAGATACAAGTTCTAGATAAAACATTATCCCATACTTTCACTTTGACTCTCTACACTCTGAGAGGCAAGCAGAAGGAAGACCATCCCCTCAAAGTGACATTATATTAATATGATATTCTGAGTTTAAATTAAGGGTCAGGATCTGTGTCTTATAGGAGAAGACAAGAAAAATGAAAAAGGAGGGCATCTTTTAGCTCTCAGGAGCCCCATGTTCACCAAGACCTGATGCTGAATCACTTAAGGACAAACTCTCCTGGTTCAGAGTTTAAAATGTAGAACAGCCATCTCATCATGATCTATAGGGAGTAAGCCCTAGACGTTATAGACAAACTGGAACACACACTGAAAATACCAGAAGAGGGAGGGCACTTAGCATAATATAACCGGGGAGGTGATTAGCTGAGAGAAAAACACAACACAGAAGAAATGGGATAACTGTATTTAGGTATCTGAAGAGCTTTTTCTGTGTGGTTTCCTCAGCTTAGAATAAGGACCAACAAGGGGTGACAATTAAAGGGATCAAGATCTCAGCTCAGTTACGGAAGAATTTTTTAATAGCTGCCAAGTCTGGACATCCTGCCTTGGGTGCCAGGTAATGAGTTTCCTAAGAGGGCAGCAGAAAGAGCGGACAGGTAATTTCTTGGCAGTAATGCTGCTGAAGAGATTCAAGAGATCAGCAACTGGACTGAACGACCTTTAAGGTTCCTCAACTCTGGTTTTCTATAGCAAAAGGAACTCTGAAAGATAAAACTGAGAAGTATTTAATTTTAATGTCTCCAACCTGCATTACTTTTTTCTAAAGTTCTTTTGTCCTCTAATTTTATAAGTAAATAATACAACTTAGAATTGACTATAGTGATTTAATTCATATTTTTGGTGCCAGCTTTTGCGCCATGTAGTCGTAAATGTGGACCAAGAAGTCAGAACATCACAATGAGGGCGTCGTAATTATAATGTTATAATTAAGATGGATAAAATGATTTATCTTTATAAAATATATGCTACTTCAAGCTACGGTTAACCTTTAGATGCTGGCTTTTTAAAAAAAAAATCATTATAGATGTAAACATTTCAATGATACCTGGTAAAACTGTATTTTGAAGAAAAATATGCAAGTAGAAAGTTATTTTTAAAATATGATGTATATAATGAGAGATGCTTTTAACCAAAAAATATAAACTTACCGAGTAACTATTTTGTGAAAAGTACTATGCCAAGCACTAATAAAGGCAACACACAAGATGCAGTTTTATTTAAAATATTATAAAAATAGTTAATGTTTTATACTGAAATGTTCACACTAAAATATTAGTTTTATAACAATGAAATTCCATTTGCTTATTGTCTTTGTCCAGACTTTTTACTTAAGTGGAAAACAGTGTCCTACCTCAGGGCTGCCTCTAGGTAGTAAATACTGTCTTTCCTGGATTTGTTCTATAGAAAGCTCAATAAGTGGTTACAGGCAGTAGAAAGGCACACTCTGAAGACTGAGGCTGGTATTTCTGGTGATACTCAGAGCCACATGCTTGAATCTTGGGTATATGATGCTCTCTAGACGTGCTGGGGAGTCCCTGAGTGATGCAAACACATAACATGGCTGCTATCAGAAAGTCTGGAGGTTCAAATCTACCTAGAAGTGCTTAGAAGAAAGAACCATCAATCTACTTCCAAAAAATTAGCCACTGAAAATACTATGGAGCATAGTTCTACTCTCACACACAAGGTCACCATGAGTCAGAGTTGACTATAGAGAGCAACTGGTTCTAAACATGGTGGGGATGACGCTCCAGCTGATAAATGAGGAGGTCATACAGTTGTGGAGTTCTGGTGGCGCAGTGGTTAAGCATTCAGCTACTAACCAAAAGATGGGCAGTTCGAATCCACCAGCTGCTCCTTGGAAGCCCTATGGGTCAGTTCTACTCTGTTCTGTAGGGTTGCTATGAGTTGGAATTGGCTCCACGGCAACGGGTTTTTTTTTTTTTTAGCTCATAAAAATGTATATACACAAGAAATCACCTCATGTCTGCTCCAAAGGAGATGGGATAAGGAGACAAGACTTTGCTAAAAGAACACTTGAGTGAGTAAATTCTGCATTAGCTGTGGTGTAGAAGCCAGATTTAGACCTGGTTCTTGACTATCAGACATACAGTATGTTAATACATCTCCAAAAAGGTGTTTTCATGTTACGTTGAAGTATAATCTGGAAATAATGTAGCTTTGAAATTAGCTTGGCTGGTAAAGTTAGGGCTTTCCCTTCAGGAATACCAATTTGTGAAGCAGAAAAGGACTACTTAGCAAATGATGAAGATACTGTTCTACTCAGAAAAAAAGCAGAGGGCAAAAGAGTATAGTATGCTACCCTTCATGTAAGAAAGAAGGTGAATATTAGAAAATACACATATATCTGCATTTGTGCAAAAGAAATACAAGAATGATAAACAAAAACTAAGGAGACTGATCACCAGTGGGAGGTGGTGGTAGGATGGGAACCAGGTAGCGGTGATAAGGAGGCAGTTCTCTGAGTATACCTTTTTGTAAAGCTCTGAAGCTCAGAACTATAGCAATGTTTCAAACACCCCTGAAATACCACCAACTTAAACAATTAAAACCAGCCAGGAACGTGGGGGAACCCAAACTGAAATACAAACAGTAACAAATGAACCTAACTCTATTCCAAATGAACAGAACCACACTTAATGGCCTCAGGGAAAAAAGGACTAACCTAGACAACCGCGGTAAACAGTCTCTTGACTAGATACGATAAATCTAGAAACTAAAGAACTCTACACAAATGCTATAATTTAGTTTGTGAATGTGTTTCTCACAGAGGTATGGATGCGTAATTCTGAAACAAATTTATACTAGAATTGAACAAATAAGTAAATCTACTGTAGATAATGAGATCTTGGTTTGTCACTATTGGAGAAAGGAGCTACAAATAAAGAAAGGTAAAGGCTAGAATGAACTCTGCTCTTGGATCAGAATCAGAGGCATAAGTAAAAGCTCATGGTTTTCAATATACGTAGAGATAGACACAGAGATATAGATGTATGACTGGGCCAGTATCCATATTTACATTTTCCAGTTCTGTCTACTGAGAGGGCCTAGAAACAACAACACCCCAGTAGCAATAAGCATGCCGAGCACCCAGGACTGTATTTCTTCCAAGAAGTACTGCCAGAATGCTCTGAAGAAGCAAGGATGGCGAGACTGAATCTCACACACTTTGGACATGTTATCAGGAGGGATCAGTCCTGGGATGCAGACCTCATGCTTGGTAAAGTAGAGGGTCAGCAAAAAAGAGGAAGACACTCAAGGAGATGGATTGACACAGTGGCTGCAACGATGGGTTCAAGCATAGCAATGACTGTGGGAAGGCGTAGGACTGGGCAGTGTTTCGTTCTGCTGTACATAAGGTTGCTATGAGTCAGAACTGACTCGACGGCACCTAACAACAACAACAGCACCCAGGAGCGCTGGTGATGCAGTGGTTAAGCACTAGGCTGCTGACCGAAGGTCAACAGTTTGAACCCACTAGCCACTCCAAGAAAGAAAGATGTGGAAGATTTATAGACTTGCAGACCCTATGAGGCACTTCTAAGGTGTCCTATAGGGCCACTATGAGTTGGAATCGACTCGATGGCAACGGGTTTGGATTTTTTTTCACTTAGCACCCATTTCTTGGTTTCTAAACACCATTCCCCAATAGAAAGAACTGGAGTTCCTTGAAGAAGTGGTTGATTCCACGGCAGAGACAGGGAAAATACAAATGAGCCTGGAACATCCTGTGGTGCCAGACAGTAAGGAAGTGTGGAAAAAGGATAGGGGCTTGTGGACAGGACACTGGAGAAAAACTGAAGGAGCTGTTCATGGCCAAAGCTAGAAAATTTCGAGCAGCAAAATAAGTAATGATAGCATTGGATTATAACTCCAAGACTAAAATGAATATTCACAAGTCTATACTGATATACTTAAATAACTGAATAAATAAATGGGGGAGAAGGACAGTTCTCCTTTACAACAGAATTCTAATTAATAAATGTAGAAGAGTGAAATAGGAAATTACCATTAGGCATAATAGTTGTCACAGTCAAGTTCCACCGATGTATGCTAAGATTAGCAGGTGAAAGTTTAGGAGAAACAGTCTATTTGCATAAAGTCATAGTACCTCCCCAAAAGATATTTATTAATTAAAAGTGAAAAAAACATTAATTTTACAATAAGAAACCCTATACACCACCTTAACCAAGTGATCAAAGTTAACATCACCAGTAATAAGACACATTGATATAATAAACCCTTTGATAAGATGCACTAAGAAAGACAAAATATTTTGTGTGGTATTCTTACCGAAAATGATTAACTTCTATCTAATCATAACAAAACATCAAATGACCCCTAATTGAGGGACATTCTAGAGAGAAGTGACTAGAACTCTTCAAAAGTATCAAGGTCATGAAACAGAATGAGAGACTGAGCAACTGTCACAGACTGGAAGAGACTAAGGAGACCCAACAATTAAATGCAATGTAGGAGCCTAGACTGGATCCTGGATTAGAAAAAGGACATTGGTGGAAAAACCGACAAATTCAAGCAAGGTATGCAGTTTGTTTAATATCAATGTTAATTTCCTGGTTTTGAACATTGTACCCTGGTTATATAGGATGTTAATACTGAGGACAACTGAGTGACGGGTATATGAGAACTCTGACTTATTTTTGCAATTCTTCTGTAACTCTCATATTGGTTTAAGTAAAAAGTGACAAAAAGAAAATAACGAAGAAAGTTTAATTAGTTCATTGGTATCACTTGTGTGTGTATGTGACATATGTCCTGGAGTAACTTCTCAGTGAAATAAAATACCCAGTGCTGTTGATTTACATCAAAGAAGAAACACTCTACCAAATACCCTCACTGTGTTAATTATAGCATATTAGTTCTAACAAGCATATTTGTTGTAGTAATATTTAGACTGCATTCTGAAGTCTCAGAGCTAAAGTCAGGCTCAGTTGTGCACAGACATAATAAACTCCGAATTTTTCCCTCTGGGGAATTTAGGGAAGACCTCCTTAGGTGAGCAGGAGTTAACAGGAATAAAGCCAGGTAGGTGCATTGTAGCAAAGAGAACTATAAGTAAGAAGTCCTGCAATGGAAAACAGTTTGGCTTGCTCTAGGAACTGGAAAAAGGCCAGTATAGCAGGAGGTTAGTGGTGTCAGGTAAGGAGAGATAGGCAAGAGTAGGCCACATAGGACCTAATAGAAGAATCTGGATTTTATTCTAAGAGCAGGAGCCCTCCGAAAGGGCCTTAAGTAAGAGGAGACACATTACCCTGGGAAGTCATCTTCTTCTGTCCTGCCTGTTCATGTAACTGCTGACCACGGTTCTTCATCTTCACTGAGGAATAAGACATGGAAACGCACCAACAGGGGGGCAGAGTTTGATAAGCCATAGGGATAAACTTCCTAGTGAAACTTCTGTCCCTCGAGAACTTAGGCAGTGAAGGTGAGAGTGTCTTTACGCCTGCCTTGAGCGAACAGCATAGATACTCTGATTTCCTTTGAAAGTCTACCTAAATTAAATATCAAGATTTTCCTGAATAATGCCATGTTGAGTTTTTTTCTTTCTCTCTGGATGTTTCGGTATTATAAGGCCTGATCCAAACACTGAGTTGTGCGACTCTGAATTTATGTTGGTAAAAAGTTAAAAAAAATTAAAGCATTCATCTACCCAAGAATGACAACATCATAAAACTCTTAGAAAATTTACAACAGCTATTACAGTTGATCCATCAAGACAGAAATCATTCTCCATTAACAGCCAGGTATGATATACACACATACCTACATACATCTTCTAATCTGGTTTTCCCAGCAGACCCTAGAGTTCCTGAAGATCCAGAACAGGACAGGAGAAATGTTCTAAGAGAAGAAAAAGTATCTGGATCTTATGCGCCAGAAAAGAAAAGCTTCTTTAGTTTGTTTTCTTTTTGCAGATTTTGCTTTGAAGCCAAGAACATTACTCCTTTCTAATGTCAGCCTCCCAACTGAATTAAGGAGCAAGTGTTACTGCTCTCATTGATTAAAAATAAATACAAGAAAATTCAAATCTGTTAGTTGAAGGCTCAACTATTTGCTTAAGTCAGGAGTAGTCTCTTCCCATTCATCTTTCCTGGGAATATTTTAGGACAAAATAATTAAAATCTCTGGTAAATGTAGAATTTAAAAGAGAAACCTTTTTCTATGCACATCTATTGTTTGAAAATCTAAGATCTGTATGCACACGGTTCTGACCTCTGTAACTATACTGAACTTTTTCTTTGACCACTAAGGACTCTCTGGAGTTTCATGGATAACTTTCTTCCTGCATTTATTGTTATTATTCAATTCTGAGTTAAAAAGGCATAGAAACTTGAACCAAGTATGTACAAATTACAGTATTCTGGGAAATTTAGCTGTTTTTAATTAAAACAAAAAAGGATCCTGGACACCTTACTTTTTTTCTTTAAATCTTTTTTTCAGTAATGCAGAAAAAAAAAAGAAACCAGGTTAATGAATCATTCTGGTTTCGTGGATTCCAGCTGGCAGAGCTTAAAAGCAGAAACAAAACAAAAAGTCAGTTAACTTACTATGCCATGAATCATTTAAGAGTTCTGTTGTTCTGTTTCTGAAAAATCATGGTGCACGTATCAGTACACGGTCACAACTGCAAAGGAAAAACTGACGTGCCAGGAAAAGGGAGTCTTCCTTTAGGAACGCTCCTTCTTTCTACATCCCGTTCATTCGGTGCAGCCCCTTGAACCGAATCTAGTCTTTTAAGGCGTAGGCTTCAGTTCGCGCTCCAGAGGGAGCTCCCTGTTGAAGGGCAACAGGTCCGAGCGGCATATCCTGACTCCGGGCGGGGCCTCTCGGCACGATCGCGGCCTTGGCAGCCGGAGCCTCGGACGCGCCTGCGGGGACGTTCCGCACGGTCACTGCCACTGACCACAACTTACGAGTTGTGGGTCTCACTCACAACCGCCACCTTCAAGCTTCCTCGGGCCCATCTCCGATTCTCGCAACGGAAAGTGGGAAATACGGAGTTACGCAAACTTGACCAAGAACTAGGGCGCTCCAGAGGCTGCGGCGAATTTCTCCCCTCGGGCGGGAGTAGCCGGGCTACCCTCGCTGTGCCCCGCACCTCCCGGAAAGCGAAACATGGCAGCGGGAGGGCGCCGCCGTGCGCGGATCCGGCGGGGACTGGCTGGGCCATGTCCGCACCCGCAGCAGGCAGCACCCAGGCGCGCCCACCTACCTGCTCGTCCCGACGGCGCGGCCAGGAGCAATATTGGCGGGAGCAGCAGCAGCAGGATCCCATCGCCCGACGCCGGGGTCGCTCTGGCTACCGCCCTCGTCGGGGTTCGGGGCGCCCACATGGGCGGAGAGGCTAGGTCACATCTCCGAGGCAGTCGGCTCGGTCCGATTCTCCTCGGGTCGCGGTCTCTTTCTGCGCCCTGGGCTCTGTGCTCCGGCGGCCGGCAGACCTGCAGCGCCAGCGCTTGGGGCAGAGGGAGGCAGGGCCGGGACCGGGGCCGCGCCCCACCCGCGCGGGGCTGGGTTTTCCCACGAGCCGAGAGGCCAGGGGCCCGCGAACCCCGGACGCCTGCGCGCCGAGCTTCCCGACCTAGTTGTCAGGTCAAGGGGAGGTCCTCCCGAATTTGTAGTCCCCAGCCACTCAGGGTTTCGGTTCTGAGACTCTCTAAAGAGTTTTCTGCTACCCCGAGGTTCACGACCCCAACCAACGAGGTCACTCTTGCAGGTAAAACCCCACTGCAGTATTAAGTGAGCATGTTGAAAAGTGATTCTGATTTTCAGGCCTGTCCGATGGTGGCCATTTCTGCATGTAATGTATCAGAGGACGATATCGGGAGAAGAATGAAATGGGGTATTTGTTTCTTAACAGACAGCTAGGCACTCTGCCATACGTTGCATTAGATTTCATTTAATCCTCACAATCTGCGATTAGGTATTATTGTCAGGAAGCCTGCCTGAAGTCCCCCAAGTCTGTAGGTGGTGGAGTGCAGATTTCAACACAAGGCCTTATTCTAAGTCCCATGCTTTTTTGTACTTGAGGGTAAAAGGGAGTGTGAAATTGAGAAAAGTGTTGAAATTGTATGACAAAAATCTGGGAGTTGGTCCCAGTGCTGGCCCTTCCTTGCTTGGAATCTTGGAGTTGTACAGGTTGGGCATACCTTAAAAATAATCGATTTGTCTGACCCTTGTGTTCCCGTCTCTTTCCCCCACAAATGCTTGTTTTCAAATGCACAAATAAAGAGAAACGAAACGACCCTAAAGTTAGATCAGCTAGCTGGTTAGTTAGTGGGCAAACCATTAACTCATCCCTCTTGGTTACTAAAATGGTGGTTCGAGTCCGCTCAGAGGCACTTGGGAAGAAACCCCTGGCTATCTGCTTCCAAAACACCAGCTGTTGAAAACTGCATGGAGCATGGTCCTACTCTGACAGGCACGGAGTCACCATGAGTTTGAGTCAACTGGACGGCAGCTTTTTTTTTTTTTGCCGTTATCTTGGAAAGAAGAATCTTCAGTAACTGAAAAAAACGCAGTCTTTTTTGTGGGGAGGGAGTTAGAAGATAGGGCAGCATTTTCAGAGTCCCCTGAATAAGCTACTCCCTTTTCCCCCAGAAAGACTTAGAAACAGCGGAGGAATCTAAATTAGGTTGTCCCTGCTGTATGCCCTCTCTCCCATCCCCCCCATCATCACAGAGACTCTGAACACCAAGTGATGCATAGAACCCCAAGTCCGTCTAGTGCATGGTCTATGGCACCCTGGTATGTCCTGCGGGTCTTTGTGGTAGATCCAGAACTCATCCTGAAGTGCAAAATTTTCTTCAGTTTTTATGGGCAAATAACAAGCAATGTCATACATTTAAAAACTGTAATTTTAACTAAGCAGGGATTGTCATTCACAGGATTCCTTTTAGGAAAAGCACTGAAAGAATTTGGAAAAAATACTTTGGTAAGTCATGTAGATTGGGGAATGACCAATAAAAGTTGATTGGTAAACTGTGAGCTTAGATTTTCTTTGCTTTGCTAAGCACTATGATGAGCTTTGGAAACCCTGGTGGGTTAAGAGTTCGGCTGCTAACCAAAACGTAGGCAGTTCAAATCCACCGGACACTCCTTGGAAACCCTGTGGAGCAGTTCTGTTCTGTCTGATAGGGTAGCTATCAGTCGGAATTGACTCGATGGCAACAGGTTTGGTGTTTTTTGGTTTATGATGAGCTTTGGAGTCCTGGTGGTGCAGTGGTTAAGAGCTTCAGCTGCTAACCAAAAGGTTGACAGTTTGAATCCACTGGCTGCTCCTTGGAAACCCTATGGGGCAGTTCTACTCTGTTCCTTTAGAGTCCCTATGAATCAGAATCAACTCAGTGGCAACAGGTTTTTTTTTTTTTTTTTTTTTTTTTTTGTGATGAGCTTGGATGTGTATGTGTGGAGAAGCCTGGACTGCTGTTCATAATAGAGAGAAGGGTGTAAAGTTCCAGAAGAAAATCCAGGAAGGAGAGGAGGGAGCTAGTAAGTCAGGGCGCTTAAGGGGAAGATGCAAAGGGCATCTGGAGAGCAAAACCAAAACCAAACCCGTTGCTGTCGAGTCAATTCCAACTCATAACGACCCTCTAGGACAGAGTAGAACTGCCCCACAGAGTTTCCAAGGAGTGACTGGTGGATTCCAACTGCCAACCTTTTGGTTAGCAGCTGAGCTCTTAACTGCTCTACCAACAGGGCTCCATCTGGAAAGCAGAGTCATCCAAAGAGGTATTTTAAGTTGTTTGCCCCAAGTCTCCTCTTTCATCTCCTGTACAAAATCTTTCATAAAGCCACATCACTCTTTAATGCTTTTGTGTGATCATATTGTTTAGGGCAATGATTTTCAAACCTATTTGTCCCTAACCAACATTAAGAAACACATTTCATATCACAGCCTAGTACACACATTCATCCCAAAAAATGAAATAATACCATAACTATTTATGATGTACTATGTTTTCTATTTTGTTTAGTTTTTAAAAATCTAGTTGGAAGTCTCTAAATAGATTCCATAGACCGCTGTTAAATAACCATCATAAAGCTTGGAAAACACTAGTTTAGCAGACCTCAAAAGAGTTGCTGGATTCAGCATCCAGATGGACAGAGGGGAGAAACACAGAAAGAACATGCATAGATACAAGAGTTGGAGCAGTTGGGGGAGAGTTAACATCTGGAATACACTAAACCAAACCAAACCTATTGCCATCAGGTTGATTATGACTCATGGCAGCCCCATGTGTGTCAGAGTAGAACCGCACCCCGTCGGGTTTTCAATGGCTTCCATCTTTTGGAAGTAGATGACCAGGCCTTTCTCTGAAGTGCCTCTGGGTAGGTTTGAACTGCCAACCTTTTGGTTAGTAGCTGAGCACTTAATCGTTTGTGCCACCCAGGGACTCCTGATACTGAAGTTGTTGTTGTGTGCCACCCAGTTGATTCCGACTCATAGCAACCGTATATGACAGAGGAGGAAGCTAGGACTCTACTAACCACATTTCCCATTTACCAGCTGGCTCCCTTAGGTTCCGCCAATAGAGGGACACTAGAGGAATACTAAAAACTGTAGGAGGAGAAAAGAGACTTACTGCGTCCTGATTGTTTGCTGTTGTTCTCGTCAGCAATGCTCCACAACTTCTCTTTACCGTAGCAGGAGCAGCTGGTTCCAGTAGCAGTTGGTTCCAGTTTCCAGCCTCTTTCTGTACTCCCAGAGTCAGCCTCATTGCATCCTCTCAGAGCTACCAGCACTGGGCAGGCCATGACCTATTCTCACAGGTCTGAGTCCCAGTCCTGTGAGGCTCCTCTTCTAGGCTACTAGGTTCTCATAACCCCAGCTCTTCCCTTTGTGCGTTCAGCTTTGGGGGTGGTAGTTGCTTCCCGTAGCTAGTCTTTCCGTTTCAGACTCAGTGGCCCCTTTCTACTTTTTTAGTTCTCCTACATCTGTTTAACCAATTCCTTACATAAAATTCTTTCTGTTAAAATAACTACCATATTTCCCCAGTAACATGCCTATGCAAATAAGGCGCCTACACATATAATGCACATAGTGAGCCTAGGAAAATAATGTGCAAGGGAGTTGTGTGGTTTTCAAAAAAAGTATAATACACACATTATTTGCATAACAGTATGGCAGTCTTGTTTCTGTTTTCCTGACTGAACTCCAGACTCAGCTGTAATTCTTCAACATTTAAGAAATGACTCCATATTATCAGAACATCATCTGTATTGTCTTGAGTCGCTATCGTTCTTACTTTTTAATGATAAGTTATATTATTACATTATAATTTTAAGTCTTGTGTGTTAAATATGGTGTACATTTGCCTTGAAAGTGTTTTGGGCCTATCATTTTTTTATATCTAAACTTTAGGATTTGTATGCATTTCTGTTCAGATATAAATCATTCATGATCTTAAAGGGACTAAAGCAGACATATACATAACTCTCCCTTAGGCCCTAACCCTTCTTAACTTAAACAAAGACATTTCATTGTTTTGCTGAGTCCCTCCGCCCTCCCTACCCCCACCATGAGAAAGTGGGAAGGAGTCCCTGGGTGGCACAAATGGTTAAGCACTTGGCTGATAACTGAAAGGTTGGCAGTTCAAGTCCACCCAGAGGTGCCTAGGAAGAAAGGTCTGATCTGAAAAAAAATCAGCTGTTGAAAACCCTATGGAGCACAGTTCTACTCTGACACATATAGGGTCTCCATGAGTTGGATATGTTTCGACAGCAACTGGTTTTTCAGAAAGTGGGAAGGGATGGAGTAACTGGGACTCGGATTACTATCCTAAAGGTTGACAGTTCAAACCCACCTGGAGGTGTATCAGAAGACAGGCATGCCGATCTGCTTCCGAAAAGTCACAGCCTTGAAAACCCTGTGGAGGGGTCCTATGCACACGTGGGGTCGCCATGATTCAGAATTAACTTGATGGCTGCTGACAACAACAAATCCTCACAAGCGGGCTGCCCCTTGTTTGAGAACCAATAGTTTTATGTATGCCCCTCCTCCCCTTTCTCCCTTCCTGCCCATGTTACCTTTGGTACTTGTTAGGGGGCAAGTCAACACTGCAGCTCTAAGGTTTGTCCCACACCTGTTACCAAATTCAGCATGCTGTCCTCAGGATGCCTGTAGTTTTGTAAGGTGAGTGTGACCTGAGCACCTGCTAAGCATTCAGTTGATGTTTCCTTCTGTTTTAACCTGTGACCCAGAATCACCATAGAGAGTTTCCTTACTACCTTTAATTCTGGCCTCTTACCTACCCGTTAATTACAGGAAATGACAGTCCTAGTCCCTCCCAGCCTAAATTTTCGAGTCAAAATAAACTCTTGTATATCCTTCAGAAGATTTTTGAAATGACTCAACACATGCAAATGGGTGTTTTCTACTATTCATGAGGAATACAGCCCTTCTGGCCTTGATTTACCACATTGTGATCTCAATTTTGTGGAGCCTGAAGTATGGGCTTCTAGACTTCTGATCAACAAAGCAATAGACCAATAGCACTCCCCTGCCCTCTAAGCACTAATAGCATGAACAAAAATTACAAAATTTTCCTATTCTAGTTTAAATTCTAAATGGTTTTGAAGAATAATACATAATTATGATAGTATCAACTTATTGAGCTCTTACTTTGATCCTGGTACTGTGCTAAGTATTTACATTTACTACCTCTTTCAATCATTACCCACAGGAGAAAGATGTGGCAGTCTGCTTCTGTAGTGATTTACAGCCTTGGAAACCCTATGGGGCGGTTCTACTCTGCCCGATAGGGTCACTATGAGTCAGGATCAACTCAGCGGCAACAGGTTTGGGTTTTGGTTCAGTCATTACAAGGAGTCCTGGTGGCAATGGATAAACACCCCCCTGTTAACCTAAAGGTCATCAGTTCAAACTCACCAACTGCTCCATGGAGAAAGATGTGGTGACCTACTTCTGTAAAGATTACAGCCTTGGAAATCCTATGGGGCAGTTCTACTCTGTCCTAGAGAGTCACTATGAGTTGAAATCGACTCAACAGCAACGGGTTTGGTTTTTGGTTTTGGTCAACCCTTACACTCGGAAAGTAAGGCCTAGTGATCCACTTCCAAAAGATCATAGCCATTAAAAACCCTGTGGAGCTCAGTTCTTCTCTAACACACATGGGGTTGCTATGGATTGGAATCGACTTGATGGAAACTGGTTTGGATTTTTATTCAATCCTTACAACAATTCTGAGTTCAGTACGTTACTCTGAGTTACGAAAAAAGGAAATGGGCTTGGACAGGTCCTTCACTAAATAAACAACAGAACAGGGATCTAACTCCTGGTTAATCTAATTCTGAGGTCTGTGTTTTCAATGACTTCCTTACATGCCTCTCACACATAGGAAAATAAGCCAATACATTTAATGTGCACACTGTAAAATAACACCCATATTAAAATGTGTAATTATTAATTTATGAAAAATGCAGCATTGACATGATTTCTATATTGTGAACTACACATTGAGAATGGAAGCAGATGCCCACTCATGAAGACTCAAGAACGGCCAGGGGGAGTTCAGACTGTACTGATAGTAAACCGGAGGATTAGGGGAAAGGTGGCCGTTAGAAGGGGAGAGTGGGCAAGAGAAAGTTCCCTGAAAAGGGGAGGGGCAAATGTCAGAAAAGGAGAGACTCCTATGTAAGTAATAAGTGCTCAGTATGTAGGAGACGTCTAAAGTCTTTTTTAGTCTACTGTGGCATTCTCTGTGGATATTTTGGAGGCGCTAGCAATTTTTACATTATGCCTCCTGCTTAAATCAAACTAATGTCTAATATTTAAAAACTTATGGAATCCTGTCTCATCAAACCTTCCTCCAACTCTTACATTTTTTGGAAAAGTGGTTCATGCATTTAAAAAATATTTGTAATTGTGAAGTACAGTACACATACAGAAAAATGCACAAAACATAGATACTGCAGCTCAATGGATCATCACGAGGTGAACGTGTTGGTAAGCACTACCCAAGTCAAGAAATAGAGCATTGTCAGCCCTATAGAACCCACCTCCCCTTCTCCCCCAAATCATTTAATGTGTAATCAGTTATGTTTGGCTGCTGTCATGTAACATAACGCTTGTGAGAGTCATCCATGTTGTTGTCTATCGCTGTACTGTGTTTCTGTGAGGCTACCCATTGTATGAATATACCTTAATTAATGTATTTATTCTACTTTCAATGGCATTTAGATTGTTTACAGTTTGGGCCTACTAGCAATAGTGCTGCTTTGAACATTCTTGTACCTGTCTCTTGCATAGGTGTGCATATTTCTTCCAGATATATATCTAGAAGTGCAATTGCTGGATCATAGGCTAGACATATTTTCAATTTGAGTAAATAATGTCAATTTTCCGAAATGGTAGTACTAATTTACACTCTCATTAGCTATGAATGAGAGCTCTTCTTCCACATTCTTGTCAACCCTTGGTATTTCCAGGCTTCATAATGTTAGCTGTCTTAGAGGATATGTAGTGATGTCTCAGTGTAGTTCTCATTTGCATTTTTCCTGATGATTAATGACATTGAGAGCCTTTTCATGAGCTTATTAGCCATTGGTATGTATTCGTTTGTGATTGATCTGCTCAAGTTTCTTGCCTTTTTTTCCTATTGGATAGTCTTTTTACTTTTTAAAACTAGTTTGAAGGAACTTGTTAGATGACTATGAGGCAGATAGATTGCAAATATCTTTTCCCTTGTTGTGGCTTGTGTTTCTACTCTTAGTAGTGTCTTTTAATAAAAGAAGTTCTTAAATGTGATGTAGTCTAATTTACCAGTTCTTTCCTTTATGGTCATTGTTTTTTGTGTCTTGTTTAAAAAAAAAAAAACTTTCCCCACCCTAAGATCATGAAGTTATTGTTCTGTTATCTTCTGGAAGCTTTATTATTTTACCTTTCACATTTCAGTGTATGATCCACCTGGAATTGATTTTTATATATGGTATAAAGTAGAGCAAAACCAAAACCAAACCCATTGCCGTCCAGTCAATTCTGAATCATGGCGACCCTGTAGGAGAGAGTAGAGCTGCCGCATAGGGTTTCCAAGGACCAGCTGACAGATTCCAGCTGCCAACCTTTTGGTTAGCAGCTGAGCTCTTAACCACTTCGCAACCAGGGCTCCATAAAGTAGAGAGTCAGGTTTTATTTATTTTCATGAGTTTCAATTGGCCTAACACTTTAAATAACATTTGAGAAAATCATCCTTTCTCTATAACTTTTCAGTTCTATCTTTGTTGTAAATCAAATGTCATGTATAAATGGGTGTGTTTATGGACTCTCTTTGGTTCAGTTGGTCTGTTTGTCTATTATTATACCAAGACCACACTATTTTAATTATTTTATTTATTTGCTGCTTGAGAAGTCCTTCTATCTTTCTCTTCCTAAAGAGTGCCTGGGCTAATTTCACAGTTTGTATTTTCTGATTAATTTTAGAGTCACTTGTCAATTTCCACGAAATAACCTGCTGAGTTTTTTTTAATTTAAACTTTTTAATTAAGGTATAGCATACATAAAATAAAATGAATAAAGTGCACTAATCCTAAGTTTTCCATATATATACGACTATGTTATCAACTCTCAGATCAAAATATAGAATATTTCCAGCACTCCAGAAGGTTCCCTCATGCTCCTTCCCAGTCAATATCCTCTCACATAGGAAATTACTATATTGACTTCCATTACCATTTGATTAGTTTTTGTCTGTTTTTAACCTTCCTGTTAATACAGCCATAATCAACCAACCAGTTGCCATTGAGTGGATTCTGACTCATGGAGACCCCATGTATGTCAGAGTAGAACTTCACTCCATAGGGTTTTCAAGGGCTGATTTTTTTGAAGTAGATTACCAGGCCTTCCTTTCAAGGTGTTTCTGGGTGGACTCAAACCTACAACCTTTCAGTTAGCAGCCAAGCGTGTTAAGTGTTTGTACCACCCAGGGAATGGAACAATACAGTAAGTATTCTTTAGTGCTTGGCTTCTTTTGTTCAACCTTATCAGTAGTTTCTTTTTTATTTGTAGATAGTGTTCCATGATAATTTTTTTACATCTATATTTATTCATTTTTATCCTGAAAGCAAACCTGAAGTTTCTAGAGTCGAATTACTATTACTACTGACAGCAATAACCGCATCAGTTCACCACTCACCACTCTTCTCCCCCTTCTCGGGTGATTCAAGGAAAGTCAGATGGACCCTGTGCAGGCACTAATGGGGCTTTCTTGCACTACAGGTGAAGAGCCTAGAAATTATGAATTTAGGAATTGATACAGGCTACATGCTGCCCAGTTGCCACTATAGTCTCCTGAGAGAGGGAGAGAAACCTTGTCTCCCTAATGCAAACAAATCTTCTAGAAAGTAAACAAATTCTCTCAGGAAGTGAAAGGGGAAAATCCCCACGCTGGAATGCGAACATTTGGTTCTGCGGGAGACACGTTTTCTTACTTTTTGAATAGGAGCCGATGGCTCTAGGTCTAACATCCTTGGAATGGGAGGAACAAATGGATCTGGGGAAAGGAGATATTCTATACCATGTCAATTTCCTTTGCTCAGGAAGATAAAACATGAAGAATGTGAAAATATTCATGGAGCATTTTGCTTTCCTGACTTTCCATTATATGAATATACCACAATTGATTTATCCATTTTTCTGTTGATGGACTTTTGAGTTGTTTCTTAACATTACTGGGTTATAAGTTCTTTAAGTACTCTGAATACAAATCCTTTGTCAGATATATGTGTTGTGAATATTTTCTCTCAGTCTGTGGCTTGCCTTTCCACTTTGACAATGGTGTCTGCAGAGCAAAAGTTTAAAAATTTTATAAAGTCCAACTTTTCAATTTTTTCCTTTATGATTGTGTTTTTGTGTCCCATCTAAGAAATCTTTGTATATCCCAAGGTTGCAGATATCTCCTCTGTTTCCTACTAGAAATTTTATAGTTTTAGCTTGTACAGTTAGGTCTACAATACATTTTGAGTTACTTTTTTAATGTGTGGTATGAGGCAAGTGTAGAGATTCATTTTCCCTCATACAGATGTCTGGTTGTTTCTGTACCATTTGTTGAAAAGACTTTCATTCCACATTAAATTGCTTTAATCATTTCATTGAAAATCTGTTGACCATGTATGTATGAGTCTGTTCTGGATCTCTATTCTTTCCATTGGTCTATTTGTCTGTCTTTGCACCAATACATTTTTAAAAAATAAACTTTTCAGTTTTTATTTCTATACTTTTGTACAGAAAAGTTGCAAAGACAGTACAGAGAATTTCCATATAGTCCTCAAATAGTTATATTACCATGGTAAATTTTCAAAACTAAGCAACCGACATTAGTACATTCTATTAAGTAATGGTTTGACTTTATTTTAATTTCTTTAGTTTTTCCATTTCTGTTGCAAAAACAAGAAGTCCCTACTTATTGTATTTTTGGGGAGAGGCCTAGAATTTTCTTTCTTTTTTTTAAACAGCTTTTAGTTCTTTTCGAGTATTTCATCTTATTTTAAATTTTGAAGTCTATGCCTGGTAACTCCAGTATCTGGGCTACTATGGTTAGCTTACATTGATCATTTTTTTCTCTTGGAAATTATTCAAATAGTGTTTTCTCCTTGTGTGTCTGGTTATTTTTGATTAAGTGATGGACATTGTATATGAAGAGTTATATAAATATCTTCCTCCAAAAAGAATTCATGTTTTCTTCTGACACATAGATATAGGTACTAGTAATTTGGAGCCAACTTAATACAATTTTAGGGATTGAGAAAATTGGAACTTAAGCTTTAGTTTATGTGAGAGCCAGCCTACTTCTTTTTTTTCCTTACTTTCAGGGGCAACTCTTTGGGATCTCACCCCAAAATATGGGTGCTTTAACTACACCTGTACTTGGTGAGCCCCAGCAATCCAGTTTTTGTCCTGTGACTGCAGTAATGCTGTCAAGAGCTTCTCAGCTTCAGCTGAGATTTGGGAATCAACAGATGCTCCTAGATTCCTTTTTCTCCTATATCTTGGCCTTGTAATTAGGTTGTCAGTGCCTTATTAGCTCTGTGATGTTTTTAAGCTGATTTTTTTTTTTTAATATTATCCAGTTTTTCTAGGTGAACTTAGTGAGAAGGTTGGTCTGAATTACTTAATTTGCCATAACCATAATCTTCCAACTGACTAGAAGAGATCCATATTTATGCCTATTCCCAAGAAAAGTGATCCAACCAAATTCAGAAATTATTGAACAATATCAATATCACACAAGCAAGTAAAATTTTGCTGAAGATCATTCAAGAGTAGCTGCAGCAGTACATTGACAGGGAACTGCCAGAAATTCAGGCTGGATTCAGAAGAGGATGTGGAACCAGGAAGATCATTGCTGATTCAGATGGATACTGGCTGAAAGCAGAGAATTCCAGAAAGATGTTTACCTGTGTTTTATTGACTATGCTAAGGCTTTCGACTCTGTGGATCATAACAAATTGTGGATAAAGTTGTGAAGAATGGGAATTCCAGAACACTTAATTGTGCTCATGAGGAACCTGTACACAAACCAAGAGGCAGTTGTTTGAACAGAACAAGGGGATACTGCGTGGTTTAAAGTCGGGAAAGGTGTGCGTCAGGGTTGTATCCTTTCACCATACCTATTCAATCTGTATGCTGAGCAAATAATCTGAGAGGCTGGATTGTATGAAGAAGAACAGGGCATCAGGATTGGAGGAAGACTCATTAACTACCTGTGTTATGCAGGTGACACAATCTTCCCTGCTCAAAGTGAAGAGGACTTGAAGCACGTACTGAGGAAGATCAAAGACGACAGCCTTCAGTATGGATTGCACCTCAACAAAACAAAAATCCTCACGACTGGACCAATAAGCAACGTCATGATAAACAGAGAAAAGATTGACGTTGTCAAGGTTTTCATTTTACTTGGATCCACAATCAATACTCATGGAAGCAGCAGTCAGGAAATCAAAAGACACATTGCATTGAGCAAATCTGCTGCGAAAGACCTCTTTAAAGTGTTGAAAGGCAAAGATGTCACCTTGAAGACTAAGGTGCACATGACCCAAGGCATGGTATTTTCAGTCGCATCATATGCATGCGAAAGCTGGCCAATGAATAAGGAAGACCGAAGAAGAATTGACACCTTCGAATTGTGGTGTTGGGGAAAAATATTGAATATACTATGAACTGCCAAAAGAACGAACAAATCTGTCTTGGAGGAAGTACAGCCAGAATACTCCTTAGAAGCGAGGATGGTGAGACTTGGTCTCATGTACTTTGGACATATTGTCAGGAGGGATCAGTCCCTGGAGAAGGACATCATCCTTGGTAAAGTAGAGGGTCAGAGAAAAAGAGACAGACCCTCAACGAGATGGATTGACACAAAAAGCTACAACAATGGGCTCAAGCATTACGATTGTGAGCATGGCGCAGGACTGGACAGTGTTTCGTTCTGTAGTACATAGGATTGCTATGAGTCGGAATGGACTCACCGGCACCTAACAACAACACAACACCATAACCATTGCCGTTGACTCGATTCTGGCTGAGAGCAACCCTATTGGACAGGGTAGAACTGCCCCATAGGGTTTCCAGGGAGTGGCTGGTGGATTTGAACTGCTGACCTTTTGGTTAGCAGCCTCTCTTAATCACTGCGCCACTAGGGCTCCTGCAGCCACACCGGAAATTAAATCCCTTACAGTAAAGTTTTGTTCTTTAGCTAGAGTTTTCTAGCTGTCACTTCTATTTTACCAGGTTCTCTGTTTTTCTTCCTCAACTCATTTTTTTAAATTTTCTTATTTTTATTTTTTTTTATTGTTCTTCAGGTGAAGGCTTACAGAACAAATAGTTTCTCATGAAACAGAAGTACACATGTTGTTTTATGACATTGGTTAACAACCCCACAACATATCAACCCTCTAACTTCTCAACCTTTTTTTTTTTGGTGAAAATACACATAGCCAAAGATACACCATTTCAAAAATTTCTACATGCACAGTTCAGTGACATTGACTACGCTCTTCGAATTGTGCTGTTATTCTCACTTAAGATGAAGGCTTACAGAACAAAATAGTTTCTCATTTAACGGTTACTACAAATGTTGCCCTATGACAATGGTTAACAATCTCACAACACATCAACAGTATCCTTACTCAACCTTGGGTTTCCTATAACCAGCTTCCTTGTCCCCTTCTGCTTTCTGACCCTTGTCACTGGACTCCTGTACCTCGTTGGTCTCATTTGGTTTTACAGGGCTGTCCACTCCCAGGCTGACGGTGAACCTCAGAAGTAACTTCACCACTGAGCTAAAGGGTGTCTGGGGGCCATACTCTCGGGGTTTCTCCAGTCTCCTTTAGGCCAGTAAATCTGGTCCTTTTTTGTGGGTTAGAATTATGCTCTACATCCTTCTCCAGCTCTGTCCAGAACCCTCTGTTGTGATCCTGGTCAGAGCAGTCAGTGGTGGTAACCAGGCACCATCTAGCTATACTGGACTCAGTCCGGTGGAGGCCTTGGTAGCTGTGGACAATTAGTCCTTTGGACTAATCTTTTCCTTGTATCCTGTTCTCTTCATTCTCCGTTGCTCATGAAGGGATGAGACCAGTGGAGTATCTTAGATGGCCGCTCACAGGCTTTTAAGACCCCAGACACTACTCACCAAGGTAGAATGTAGAGCATTGTCTTTATAAGCTGTGTCATGCCAATTGAGCTAGATGTTCCCCGAGACCATGGTCCCCAGAGCCCTCTGCCCAGCAATTCAGTCCCTCAGGGCATTTGGATGTGTCTATGGGGCTTCCATGACCTTTCCTTGTACAAGCTGTGCTAGTTTCTCCTGTATTGTGTACTGTCTCACCCTTCACCCAAGATACCACTTATCTATTGTCCCACTCCCTGGTAACCAACAAAGATTGTTACATTTTGTGTGTGAACTTCTTCATGGGTTTTTACAATAGAGGTCTCATACAATATTTGTCTTTTTGTGATTGACTTATTTCACTCAGCATAATGTCCTCCAGTTTCATCCATGTTATGACATGCTTCACAGATTCATTGTTGTTCTTTCTCGTTGCATACTACTCCATTGTGTGTATGTACCATAGTTTGTTTATCCATTCATCTGTTGATGGGCATCTAGGTTGTTTCCATTGTTTTGCTATTGTGAACAACGCTGCCATGAACATAGGTGTGCATATGTCTATTCGAGTGACGACTCTTATTTCTCTAGGATATATTCCTAGGAGTGGGATTGCTGGATCGAATGGTATGTCTATTTCTAGCTTTCTGAGGAAGCGCCATATCATTTTCCAAAATGGTTGTATAATTTTGCATTCCTACCAGCAGTGCTTAAGTGTTCCGATCTCCCTGCAGCCCCTCCAACATTTGTTATTTCCAGTGTTTTTGATTCGTGCCAGTAATGCCGGGGTGAGATGGTATCTCATGGTGGTTTTAATTTGCATTTCTGTAATGGCTAGTGATTGCAAGCATTTCCTCATGTGTCTGTTGGCCATTTGAATGTCTTCTTTGGTGAAGCATCTGTTCATTTCCTTTGCCCATTTTTTAATAGGATTATTTGTCTTTTTGTTGTAGAGGTGTTATATTTTCTTGTAGATTATGGAGATTAGACCTTTGTCTGACTTGTACTGTCCAAAAATGTTTTCCCAGTGTGTAGGTTCTCTTTTCACTCTTTTGGTGAAGTCTTTTGAAGAGCATAGGTGTTTGATTTTTAGAAGATCCCAGTTATCTAGCTTATCTATTGGGTTTTGTGTGTTGATGGTTATGGTTTGTATCCTGTTAATGCCATGTATTAAGGCCTGAAATGTCCTATTTTTTCTTCTATGAACTTTATAGTTTTAGCCTTTATATTCAGGTCTTTGATCCATTTTAAAGTAGTTTTTGTATATGGCGTGAGGTATGGGTCCTGTTTCATTTTTTTGCAGGTGGATATCCAGTTTTGCCAGCACCATTTGTTAAAACGACTGTCTTTTCCCCATTTGATGGACTTTGGGCCCTTGTCGAAGATCAGGTGACCGTAGGTGCATGGATTTACATCTGGGTTCTCAATTCTGTTCCATTGGTCAGTGTATCTGTCATTGTACCCGTACCAGGCTGTTTTGATTACTGTAGCTGTATAGTAGGTTGTGAAGTCAGGTAGTGTGAGTCCTCCAACTTTATTCTTCCTCTTCAGTAGTGCTTTACTTATTCGGGGCTTCTTCCCTTTCCATATAAAGTTAATGATTAGTTTTTCCATCTCTTTGAAGAATGTTGTTGGTATTTGGATTGGGATTGTGTTGTATTTGTAAATTGCTTTGGGTAGAATTGTCATTTTCACAATGTTGAGTCTGCCTATCCATGAACATGGTATGTTTTTCCATTTATGTAGATCCCTTTGGGTTTCATGCTGTAGTGTTTTGTAGTTTTCTTTGTATAGGTCTTTTACATCCCTGGTCAGATTTATTCCTAACTATTTTATCTTCTAGGGGCTATTGAAAATGGTATTGTTTTCCTGATTTTCTTTTCATCGTTCTCTGTATTGGTGTATAGAAATCCAACTGATTTTTGAATGTTTATCTTGTATACTGCTACTCTGCTGAATCTTTCTATTAGTTCCAGTAGCTTTCTCATGGAGTCTTTAGGGTTTTCCATGTATAGTATCATATCACCTGCAAACAGGGACAGTTTTACTTCTTCATTACCAATTTGGATGCCCTTTATTTCTCTTTCTTGCCTTATTGCTCTAGCTAGAACTTCCAGCACAATGTTAAATAGGAGTGGTGATAAAGGGTATCCTTGTCTTGTTCTTGTTTTCAAGGGGAATGTTTTCAGCCTCTCTCCATTAAGAATGATGTTGGCCGTTGGTTTTGCATAGATGCCCTTTATTATGTTGAGAAATTTCCCTTCTATACCTATTTTATTGAGAGTTTTTATCAGGAATGGGTGTTGGACTTTGTCAAATGCCTTTTCTGCGTCAATTGAGATGATCATGTGATTCTTTTCTTTCCTTTTATTTATGTGGTGGATTATGTTGATTGATTTTCTAATGTTGAACCATCCTTGCATACCTGGTATGAATCCTACTTGGTCGTGGTGTATTATTTTTTTGATATGATGCTGAATTCTACTGGCTAGAATTTTTGCATCAATATTCATGAGAGATATTGGTCTGTAATTTTCTTTTTTTGTGATGCCTTTGCCTGGTTTTTGTATCAGCGTTATGCTGGCTTCATAGAATGAATTTGGAAGTGTTGCTTCCTCTTCTATGCTCTGAAATAGCTTGAGTAGTACTGGAACAAGCTCTTCTGTAAATGTTTTGTAGAATTCTCCAGTGAAGCCATCTGGGCCAGGGCTTTTTTGGGTTGGGAGTTTTTTTATTACCTTTTCAATCTCTTCTCTTGTTATGGGTCTGTTCAGATTTTCAACATCACTTTGTTGTAGTTTAGGTAGGCCGTGTCTTTCTAGACATTTATACATTTCCTCTAGGTTTTCAAATTTCTCGGAGTATAGTTTTTCATAATATCCTGTTACAATCCTTTTTATTTCAGTTGGGTCTGTTGTAATGTCCCCCATTTTATTTCTTATTTGGGTTATTTGTGTCCTCTCCTGTTTTTCTTTTGTCAGTCTGGCCAGTGGTTTGTCGATTTTGTTGATTCTTTCAAAGAACCAACTTTTGGCTTTGTTGATTCTTTCTATTGTTTTTCTGTTCTCTATTTCATTTATTTCTGCTCTGATCTTTACTATTTCCTTTCTTTCAGTGGTTGTGGGCTTTTTTTTTTTTTTTTTTTTTTGCTGTTCTCTTTCTATTTGTTTGAGTCTGTAGTTAATGTTTTGATTTTGTCCCTTTCTTCTTTTTTGATATGTGCATCTATTGCTATAAATTGTCCTCTGAGGACTGCCTTTGCTGTGTCCCAAAGGTTTTGGTATGATGTGTTTTCATTCTCATTTGATTCTAGGAATTTTTTGATTCCATCTCTTATTTCTTCTGTTACCCAGTGATGTGTTAGCAGGGTATTATTCAGTTTCCATGTAATTGATTTTTTTCCCTTGCTCTTTCTAGTGTTAATTTCTACCTTGATGGCATTGTGGTCAGAGAAGATACTTTGAATTATCTCAACGTTTTGGATCTTGTTGAGGATTGCTCTGTGGCCTAAGATGTGGTCTATTCTGGAGAACGTTCCATGTGCATTGGAAAAGAATGAGTACTGTGCAGCAGTTGGATGGAGTGTTCTATATACGACTATGAGGTCAAGTTGGCTGATTCCGCCCTTTAGGTCTTCTGTATCTTTGCTGAGTTTCCTCTTAGTTGTTCTGTCCTTTACTGAGAGTGGTGTGTTGAAGTCTCCTACTATTATTGTGGAACTGTCAATTTCTCTTTTCAGTGTTGTTAGAGTTTCTTTTTGTATTTTGGAGCCCTGTCATTGGGTGCGTAGATGTTTATTATGGTTATGTCTTCATGATGGATCATCCCCTTAATCATTATATAGTGTCCTTCTTTGTCTTTTATGGTAGATTTCGTTTTAAAAACTATTTTATCTGAGATTAGAATTTCCACTCCTGCTCTTTTTTGGTAGCTGTTTTGCTTGATATATTTTTTTCCAACCTTTGACTTTTTATAAATTCACATCTTTGTTTCTAAGGTGTGTCTCCTGTAGACAGCATATTGATGGATCCTGTTTTCTTATCCATTCTGTCACTGTCCGTCTCTTTATGGGTGCATTGAGTCCATTTACATTCAGTGTAATTATTGATAAATGTGGGTTTGTTGCTGTCATTTTGTAGTGCTTTTTTTGTGGTGCTGATGTTTTCTTTGTTCTTCTTACTCTCTTGTGCTGAGTTACTTTTGTTTGTGGATTTTTTTTTTCATTTCTTTTGTTTTTGTAGGTTTTGTTTTTGGTGAGACTGAATGTTTTTCCTCTTTTTTTTTTATGAGTATGTTTGTTAACTTTCTTTGTGGTTACCATAAGTTTTACCCTTATCTTTGTAAGTTTGAAGCAGTCTACCATTACTTGGTATCGCCTTGCCTTCCTCTCCATTAGAAATTTCTATACCTATGCCGTTTATTCCCTCTTTTATTGTTTTTATGTTGTTGTCATCTGTCGATTAACTGCTCTGATTCCCTGTTGTATTTCTTTTGGTTTTGGATAGTCCTCGAGAGTTCATTTCCTAGATTGGTATCTGGCTGGTATGATCCTGCGTCCTAGATTCTGCCTGTGAGCTGAAGCTGTTTGTCCTTGGATCAAAGAACTCACTTTACTAATTCTTGTAAGTTTGGTTTGACTTTTACATATTCCCTTAATTTCTGTTTATCTGGAAATGACCTAATTCCACCATCAAATTTGAACGAGAGTTTTGCAGGATATATTATTCTTGGCTGACAATTTTTTTCTTTCAAGATTTTATATATGTCATCCCATTGCCTTCTTGCATGCATGGTTTATGCCGAATAATCTGAGCTTAGTCTTATTGTTTCTCCTCTGTATGTGACTTCTTGATTTTCATGAGCTGCTCTCAGGATCTTTATTTGTCTTTGGTTTTGGCGAGTGTGAATGATATGCCTTGGTGATTTTCTTTTGGGGTCTCTTCTATACGGGGTTTGTTGAGCTTCTTGGATGGCCAGCTTTTCATCTTTCGTGATATTGGTCAAGTTTTCTGTCAGCAGTTCCTCAATGATCCTCTCTGTGTTTTCTGTTTTCTCCCGCTGTTCTGGAATTCCAATCACTCAAAAATTTTTGCTTTTGATTGTGTCCCACATAACTCTCAGGGTCTCTTCATTTTTCTTTTTCTTTTTTCTGAGTTTTCCTGAAACAGAGTTGTATCCAAGTGTTTGTCTTCAATTCCACTGATCCTGTCTTCCACCGTTTCAAATCTGCTTCTCAGCCCTTCTATGACATCGTCCATTTCTGAAAACTTGTTGTTTATCTTTTGGATTTCTAATTGTTGCCTTTGTATAATTTCTAGTTGTGAATTTATTTTGGCATTTTGTTCCTGCATTATTTTCCCGAAGTCTTCCAATTTTTTGTCTGTATTTTCCATGAATTTGTCTATTTTTTTCCTCATGTTTGTCAGCTTTTTGTCTCAGTTGTTGGAGAATTCTGAGTATTAGAGATTTGAATTCCTTATCAGTTAGTTCTAGTGCATTTTCTTCCAGAGGAGAGTCATCTGGTGTTTTATTTTGGACACCTACTGGAACCATCCTGTCCTGTTTTTGGAAATGTTTTGTTATTGTCTGCTGTCTTCGGGGCATTCAGTAGTTATTTTTCTCATTTATTGATTGTAGATTTATTTGTTTCTTCTCATTTTTAAAGAAAAATATGACTATGTCTGAGCAGGTAGACTGTGTGTTTTTTGTTGTTTGCTTATCTGTGGGCACAATACTTTTTGCCTCCTTCTTCAACTGGCAGGGTCAGTCACTCAGATATGGTATGGCAGGGGAGGTCTAGCTGAAGAGGAGTTATGGGACGGGTTATTTGTGGCACTTATTACAGCCACCAGCGCAGGTCGGTAATCAGTGCAGGGCAGGTTCCAGTAGGCCATGCCTGTGCTGCTTGGTGGTATGATGTCAAGTGCACGGTGCAGGTAGGCAGGATGCGGTGGGGAGATTGTTACGTGTGGAGGTAAGATGGTTATGGGAGAGAGGAGAGAGGAACAGGAGCCAAAAACATACAAACAAAAAAGAATGCTAGGGGAGCTTGCCACTGGAGTGGAGAGATGAGAGACTATGAAATGGAGATAAACAGAAAGGGGAGGAGGAAGAAAAGAAAAGAATGAATAAGTAAGAATCAGGTTAAAGAACTGCAAAGTTTCCAGGGATCCCACCGGTGCAGCTGTAAGGTCTGGGGAAGTCGCTCTCAGGTGTTGCAGTACAGCCTGGCTAGAAGGCATTGAGGTATACAATGCCAGGTATTCAGGGAACAGAAAGAGAAGGAAGATGTAGAGAGACAAGAAACTGAGCAATGAAGAAAGACAGAAAGGGAAAAAGAGGAAAAAGAAAACAAAACAAATTAAAAAAAACAAACAAAGAAATAAGAAAGGCCCCCAAAGAAGCAGGAAAAAAAAAAAAAAAACAAAGTAAAAAGAAATGGCCTCAGGGATCCCTCTGCATGTCTGTGGAAGTCGAAGAGGAGTCTCCCTGCCACACAGCTCAGCCTGGCCAGAAAGGGCTCCCAACTCAAGAAATGGAAAAGAAGACAAACAAACAATTCAAAATGAACAAAAGCCCCGGGATCCCACCAGCGCGGCAGCCCAAACCAGGAAGCAGCTCCACACTCGAACGGAGGTCCACAGCCCCTCAGGAAGAAGCAAAGATGGCGCACGGAGCCAGGTACTTGAGTGAAGGGAGGGGGAGGTGGCGAGAGGCAAGTAAGAAATCAAAAGAAGCAGGAAAAAAAAAAAAAAGCAACACTAGCAGCCAACAAATGGCACTCAGAGAGCCAGCTAGTGCGGGCTGGTGTTTCTGGACAAGAGACTGTGTCCGTGGGAAGCAGAGGGGGCTGAGAGTGGGTGAAGAAGGGTAGAGAGTGGGAAAGCATATATCACAAATTACTGGAGCTCTGCAGCCCCTCAGGGAGAAGCAAAGATGGTGCATGGAGTGAGGTACTCGAGCGGAAGGAAGGGGAGTTGGGGAGAGGCAAGGAAGAAATAAAAGGAAGCAGAAAAAAAGCAACACCAGCAGCCAACAAATGGCACCCAGAGAGCCGCCCATTTGGGTGTGTGGAATCCAAGCAGCCGCTGTTTTCCGGTCAAGAGACTGTGGCCGCGGAAAGCAGAGGAGGCCGAGTTGGGGTGAAGAAGTGTGGGGGGTTGGAAAGTGTATATCACCAATTACCAGTTGTTTTGTCTCCCGCTGGAAGCTCTGTGAGGCTGCTTTCTCATACCCCCTGTTTGCTAGTCTCTGATAGGAGTCCAAGATGGCGGATCCAAGCTGTGTTAGCTGGTAGGGGACCTCTACATGAATCTCTCCTCGGTCTCCCTTCTCTGTCAGTTTTCTCACTCCATTTGGTGCTTGGCTGAGTTCTTTATCTCTTCATTTGATGTTTTAGGGTTTCAGGATTGTTGTATTCTCTGTTCGGCTTAGTTTTTCGGATCTTTGCTGTGGAGGGACGGCGTGGTGCTTCTGCCTAGAGCACCATTTTGCCAGAACTCTAGTTGTTTTACCTTTAAACTTGTGTTTTGTAAGTGAGGTCTTATGAGACAATGGAACATGTACCTGAGCAGAGACGATATATAGAATTTGCATGCCTGCCTGTATTCCTTGCCATCCCATTCACAAATAGTATTCATGATGCCCCATGAGCACAGGATTCAGTGAGGCTCAAAAGAGTACCAGGTAAGTGAGGGGTGCTGACAGCCCCAAGCAGCCTCATTTCCATTCAAACCGCAAGTTGCATCTAATGCAGAAAGAAGGCAATGTTGATTTAAGAAACACGGAAAACAAAAAATCCTGTCATATCCTTTCTTACTCATGCTAATTCTCTGCCAAATGCTAGAAATTATGACATAGAAGGAAAAGGAAAGATAGGGATAGTTTATAGTTCCTTTTCTTTCAGTCCTTCTTTCTTACCAGTAAGCTGAAGGTGGAAAGTATTGGTATAATGTTCATGTATCAAGAAGTGAAATAAAAACATTTGAGTTAGTTCTGTGCAGCATTTTCACTGTTCTGGTAAGAATGAATTACATGTACAAACTACGAAATATGAATTGTGTAATTTCAGTGATTGTGTATTTGTGTGAAATGCTCTTATATTTTCATTTAAATTTGCCATTGCACAATATAAAGATGAATGGTAAAATTCATGCTAATAATTAAAAATTTTACTTAGAATGACATTATATAACAAATAAAAGGAGTTCTCTCGACAAGTTGAGAGACAGGCTGTGGAAAAAAGGAAAAGGAAAAAGCTTTATATTTTAGTACCTTTAATGTCACATTTCTGCTGCATTTTGAACAAGAGACCTTGCATTTTCATTTTGCACTGAATGGCAAATTATGTAGCTGGCCCTAATTACGAGTCAGCAATTTTTCTCACCCACCTGGATATACACTCAACAAAAATAAATGCTTATGTTCACCAAAACGCATGTACGAAAATGTTAATAAGAAATTTAGTCATAATAATTCCAAGTAAGAAATGACCCAAAAGTTCATCAACAATAGCACACATAAATAAATGGTAGTATATTCATATAAAGGAATACTAGACAGCAATGAAAACAAATGAATTACTGCTACGTGCAGCAACATGAACAAATCTCATAGATGTAATATTGAGCCAAAGAACTCAGACACAAAAAAGTGAGTATATCATAGACTATATGATTTTATTTATAAGAAGTTTAAAAAATAAGCAAAATAAATGTGCAGTAATAGAAGTCACAATAGTGGTTACCTTTTGGGGGTAGTGGGAGGGGGCATAAGAGATTTCTGCGGGGCTGGAAATGTCCTGTATCTTGATCTGTGGTGGTTAAACTTACACATGTGTAAAAATCACACAAACTGTACTCTTAAATCATGTATACCTTATTGTATGTAAGTTAACCTCACACACACACACACACACACACACCCATTGCCTTTGTGTCTATTCCAACTCGTAGGGACTCTACAAGACAGGTAGAACTTCCCCATAGGATTTCCAAGGCTATAGTCTTTATGGAAGCATACTGCCACATCTTTCTCCTGTAGATTGGCTGGTGGGTTCCAAATGCCAACCTAAGGAGCCAGGGCTCCTTA
Organism: Dugong dugon; assembly: GCA_030035585.1. NCBI lineage: Eukaryota > Metazoa > Chordata > Mammalia > Sirenia > Dugongidae > Dugong > Dugong dugon. The sequence goes on from CM057464.1 coordinate 159,827,552, forward strand.
ATTAACCTCAGTAAAGAGGAAATAAAAAGAAAACGTTATGTCTTTCCCTTTTCTTACCAAATACCACGATGAATATAAAGCTGTTTTTATACTGTGTGTGTGTATAGACGAACATGTGTGTGTGTCTGTGTAATAATGCCCTTGTTATTGTTAGGTGCTGTGGAGTCGGTTCCAACTCTTAGTGACCCTATAGGACAGAGTAGAACTGCTCCATAGGATTTCCAAGGAGCAGCTGGTGGATTTGAACTGCTTACCTCTTAGCAGCGGAACTCGTAACCACTACACCACCAGGGCTCCAGTAATGCCCTTAGCTGTCATTAGGATTCTGTAGTTTGCTTTGTGCCCTGTTGAATGTGCTTGGGGGAGGAGGGACTGAACGAATCTTGTAACTATCTGGATTCCTGACTAGATCTCTTTACCTTTTCATGGAAATAAATCGTTTCTAAATGGTGGAATTTTGTTATTATGCTAGATTATTTTTCTTTGGGTCTGAATTCCTAATTCAGTGACTGTAATTACCTTTTGTACTGTCCTGTCTAAAATATGGAAGTTGAGCTTAGGCTCATAGTTTCTTTTCTTCTTTAACTGAAAATAGAACTGAAGTTGCTTTCATGTATAATAATATTTTTATTTTAACACAATCTCTTTTTTTATTTTCTCTAGAATCTTGATATTGCTTGAAAGTTATTTTTATTATTTGCCTTTCTCTGTGTTTGGAATGCTCTTCCCCCTATGTACATGTCCTGACCCTCACTTAATTCAGGTTTCTCTTCAAATGTTCTCAGAGAGACCATTCAAAATAGCATTGATACATTCTATGCCTTTATCTTGTTTCGTTTTTCTTCTTAGCATTCACCATGAGCTGACATTACAGGATGCCTATATGTGTATATACACGTCTATGTATACACAATTTTCTATCTTTCCCAGTAAGAAGGTAACCTCCAAGAGGGTTAGAATTCCTCTTTTACTCACTGCCTGGCACCTAGTAATTTCACAGTACACATTTGCTGACTGAATGACAAAGGGGAAAATGTAATTTTGAGATTTTTATATTTTCTTCAATTTTGAACATTAAAATTTATTAAATTTTATGATGCAGTTTATAACGTCGCTGCTCTAGGGAGGAATGAGTTGCTTATCCTGAAGTGAAAAGCCCAGGAGAGAATATGAAAGGATAAATATTGGTAGAATCTGGTCTGATATAGGAATCTTCCTGGCCTTTCCCAGGGTTCCCAGGCGTGAAGGACTAAAGTCAAGTTAGCGTCTGGAGCCAAGAGTGAGCGCCGTTCTCAGTTCTCCGTGCCCGCTGCACATCACAAATGCACCCAGCTGGCCGCTAGGTGTCACTGTTCTTTCACGCCCCTGGGTCTCTGAGTGTCCCATCAAATCTCTCCGCGCATAAATATGCAATGTCCTGGTTTACATCCATGACAGCGAGCCCAGACTCACCTGTATAGGCTTCTTCAATATGGAATCACTTACTGCTCCTACATTAAATTGATTTTCGGTCCTGAGAAGAGCACAAAAAGGCTTAGAAGAGATGAGCCATGTCAAGTGCAGCTCTCAGCTTTAGTCTCAGCCCTAAAACTGCGTTCAGGAGCAGAAACACAGCTGCTGGCATATTTATCTTTCAGTCAAGAGGTGGCTTACTCTCCCATAGGCACAGGTCTGGGAGCAAGGACTGGAAACCATTTGGATTTCACAGCTGGTTTCGATTACATTCAAAGACAACACCAAAATGCTGCCATGAAAAGATAATGAAAAATAAGACCTAATGATTAAGAGCTTCTGCTGCTAACCCAAAGTCGGCAGTCCGAATCCACCAGCCACTGCTTGACAACCCTATGGGGCAGTTCTACTCTGTCCTATAGGGTTGCCGTGAGTCAAAATCGACTGGATGGCAACGGTTTTTTTTTTTTTTTTTTTTAATGATCCGTTTATGTTGAAACTTGAGAGTTGCTCTCACTTTGGAAGAACTAACAGCAGAAGGCTACAGCTTGATTCAGAAGTATGTTTTCAGTCAGTCCTGATAAGGTTTCCAACCAACAGCAATTATCTGTTTGTCTCCCAGACTTACCTACTCATATAAATTAACTTAATGACTTAGTTAAGTGCAGGTAGTCCCTGATTTAAGAAGTATTCCAGTTACAAAGAACTGCACTTACAACCGTCTTTTTCTTTTTTTTTGTACCTCTTATTGTTAATGTACTACCTACAATGTTGGCAGTGAGTAATTTGCTGATATTATTCGTAGATGTTCAGTGTTATGATTTACTGTTCAAAACACTGCCATACAGCAGGCTGTGAAAACTAAAAAAAAAAAAGATGTAGTCAACTTATGTCACAACCGACGTAGGGTGGAGTCGTTGGAACGGAACCCCGTCGTAAGTCGCGGTTGCTAGAGCTTCCTTCCCCATTGACGCCCCAACTTCCTTTGAGCCTGTGCTCAAATTTATGACTCACATCAAGATAGGGATGACTGATAGGAACTTTCTATACTCCCATTAGGAGTATTTGCTTTAACATCTAATTATTCAATTAATTCCTGTAATTACTGAGTACCTTCTAAGTCTGGAGCATTGTTTTTCGAGCTGGGGATATAGCAACTACACAACAAAGTCCGTGTTACTGTGGAGCGCACATTCTAGTGTTTAAGTAGAGATAGAAGTCTTAAACTAAAGGGAAATTGCCAGATTGTTTCTGTAGATATCAGCCAGTGGGTGTAGGGGGACTTGTAACTAGGGCATGGCAGGTATGGCAGGTAATACACCTGCCCTGGGCAAGTGGCATGACTAAGCATTTTCTCTTAACCTGATAAGGCCATATCTAAGGAAAATGGCAGCTACAGCAAGCACTGAAATTAAATTGTGTCCCTGTCCAAACATCTGACATCCCTCTTTTAGATAACTTTATCATAATATTAGCTCAAAAATGCAAATCAAGCTCGTTAATCTTTTAAGTAATACATTACCATGCTTGAGGAAGGAGGTTGGGTCGTACTGGGTTAATTGATACTGCTCCATGCCACCACGCGCCCAAGGCCAGTGTAATAGCCTAGATATACCATGGGGCTGAGGCCTCACCAAGGAGGACGTTTTGATAGCTCTATCAGTAAGCATGGCCCTAGCGAGAGCCACCACATCCCAGTAAATGTCCCTGCAATGGGCTCTTATCTGCTTTCCTGTGTCCAATTTTGCTCTTTCCAATCAATGCACAAATAGCCAGAATTGTTGGTATGTGTGTTTTAAAGCAAATCTGATATTGCATTTTCCTTGCTTCAAACCTGAAAAGACAACAGCAAAAATTTTTACCAGGGCTGTGATTTGGCCTCTGCTTATTTCTCCAGCCTCATCTGGCACAATTCTTCCCCTTGTTTGATTTCCACTCTCTAGAGATTTTATTCCACCTCCTGTCTGTCAGTTTGTTGTACTGTGGTGGCTTGGGTGTTGGTGTGCTGCTGGGAGCTATGCCGTCGGTATTCCAAATACCAGGAAGGTCACCCATGGCAGACAGTTTTCAGTGGAGCTTCCGCACTAGGAATAAAGGCCTGATGATCTACTTCTGAAAATTAGCCAGTGAAAGCCTTATGGATCACAACATGATATTGTCTGATTATTGCTGCAAGATGTGTCCCCTCAGTTGAAGGGTACGTCAATAGCCACAACAATGGACTCAAACATACCGTCGATTGTAAAGATGGCAAAGGGCCTGGCAACATTTTCTTCTGTTGTACATGGGGTCACCACGCGTCGGAACTGATTGGACAGCAGCTAAGAACAACAACAACAAAGATTCATTGGCCATTTCTCAGTTCCTCTAAATGCCATGCACTTTTCTGCATCATAGTTTCTGTGTACGTTGTTTCTTTTGGCTGGAAGGCTCTCTTGTAAGCATCCTTCCATCCCCTTACATACACACTCACCCTTTAGTGTCAGCTTGAACTGCAGTCACTTCTGCAGTGAAGCCCATTCACCAGATGAATCAGGTTTTCCCTATTCCATAGCCCTGATAACAATGATTTCCACTGTACCTCTCTCTGAGCCATTGTCTTCCATCACTAACCCTTCAAAGTTCTGACAGTTGACTACTATAGCATGCCCCGATATCAGCTCTCCACCCACCATCCTTTGTAGGATCTTCATTGCCAGCCAGCCAGTAAGTAATCTATCTCCAAAATCCCATTTTAGAGTTTACTGCCAAGGACCACTTCTGCAAGCAACTGTCCTAGGTTGGGTCCCCTGGAAAAAGCTTTGAAATGGAGATTTATAGCCAGTAGTTTTTGGTCAGTGCTCTCAGGACCAACACTACTAACGGAGTGAGGGAAGCAGGATTAGTAGATAGTGGTTAAACTGTGACGTCATTGGAAAAGAAGCTGCAGTCAATCCCAAAGGAGCTCTGGAGCTGGGATGGCCCTTCAGAGTTGGTCCAATTGAGGCAAGGGGATTGGACTTTAAAACCCTGCATCCATCAGTCGTTGCGTGTGAATTGCCCCTAGAAGAGGGTGTAACCTTGGGTAAAGCAGTTTCTTGGGAAGAACATGCCAACACTTCTAGCAGCTGGGAAAGGAATGTGTCAGCCTGAAGCAGGAATCTGGTGGTGCAGGCAGCATCCACTAGGGTAACTCAACCTGTCACCAATCAACCAACGGATTTTTAAAGAAGTTATTGATGGGCTCTTTTTATCTCCCTGACCCTTCCTTGCTTCTCTTTCTGCTCTCACATTTACTTTTTGTTGACTCATTATCTCTGTCTTTTATTCTTCTGGACCTAAAACATAAGTTCTAGCAGAAAAGGAGAGCCCAATTAGAAAGTCTGCCATCTACTAGACTCGGTGCTAGGCACTTTACGTATGTCTTTTCCAAATAGTGAGCTTTATTGCTGTTCACTTACAAAATTTATTGAATCTTTAATTTCAGCTCTCTCTCTCTCTTTTGTTTTTAACCTTTCATTCTGAGATGTTCATTAAAATTGTTTTAATATTTTATTTTGAAATGAAGACTTCTAGTGGTGGTGTGCATGTTAATTGCAGGAATAAAATGGAAAAATAGACAAAAACAACACACAAAAAGACATTTTGCCAGTTGTATTTAACTATATTATGAATAACTTTTTTTTTTAATTGTAAAACAGATGCATTCTTCCTCTATATTGGTAACATTCCAATGACAGGAACTGTTTAAAAAAAGTCATTGCCATTGAGTCAATTCTGACTCATAGTGACCCTATAGGACAGGGGTAGTAGAACTACCCCATAGAGTTTCCAAGGAGCACCTGGCAGGTTTGAACTGCCAGCCTTTTGGTTAGCAGCTGTAGCTCTTAACCACTGCACCACCAGGGTTTCCAATAGGAACTGTTAGTAAATGTCTTCTCCATAAGTCGAAGCCGACTCGATAGGAACTGGTAACAGCAATAGTCAGTAGATTTCTGCAGATGATAATTGTAAACAAGAATAGAATTTTTAAATAAATCACTCCATAAGTCTACTAAATCCTATATTGTGCACTCTATAATTCTTGGTGAGATACTTATTTCTAGTCTCCTGTAGCTCCAACTATGTAGTGAAAAATGAAAGATGTACCACCTGGATTGCCATAATACTCCTTTGTCTGTTTGACCTAGTATAATCTTTAGTGATCTTAGATTGTTATTATTAGTCTTAGAACTTGCTCACTATTTAGAGCTATTTTCTTATATGATTTCAGTTATCCCAATATTCAGCCTAGTGGGCTTAGCACAAGGCTAGAAGTAAAGTAGCCCGGGTTCTACAGTTGGCCCGAGTTTTCTCATATGTGAAACAAAATTAACATTTATAATGTTAACTAATGTTGCTGTGATATCAGTTAAAAAATCTATGTAGAAGAGCTTTGAAAACAGTATAATGTTTTTAAATGAAAGCGTTATTACTAAAAAAGAAAGAAAGAAAAGAAATGTTCATTGACTGTGTATTGTTTCCCAGGTATTCTACACAGGCTATTTCACAGCAATGCTGTTAGAGAGATATTGTTATCCCTGTTTTAAAGATGAAGAAACTGAGGCTGAAAGAGATTAAATAACCTCTTGATGCCACTGACTAGTAAGTGTGTGAGTCAAGATTCACACCTAGCTCTTTGGATTCCAGACCAAACCAAACCAAACCCACTGCCATCGAGCTGATTCCAACTCATAGCGACCCTATAGCACAGAGTAGAACTGCTCCAAAGAGTTTCCAGGGAGCACCTGGTGGATTCGAACTACCAACCTTTTGGTTAGCAGCTGTGCCCTGCTTTTTTCTCAGCAGCAACGCTGACTCTCAATAAATTATGTATAATCAATGGAAGTCAGTTTACTACTGTGAGTCCTTCCATTTATGCTCCCTTCCATCTCTTTCATAAACACCTCTGGTAGTGTCCCTTGAAATTATAGGGATGCAATGTATTATAAAATGAGATCTCTTGCTTATGTTGTAGTTATTGTTAGTTGCTATTGAGTCGATTCTGACTCATGGCGACCCCATGTGTGCAGTGTAGAACTGCTCCTTAGGGTTTCCAAGGCCATGACCTTTCCGAAGCAGACTGCCAGGCCTGGGTGTATTTGAACCACCAATCTTTTGGGTGGGAGTCAAGTACTTAATCGTTTCCACCACCCAAGGACTCCTCTCTTGCTTACAGGCAGTGCAATTGACCTCATTTCCCATGTTTGTTTTAGATTAAGGAATTTGAACCCTAAACTACATGTTATCATTGCTAGTTACAAGTATTTTTCTGTATGTATTCTAGTTGCAATCCTTTGAAGGAAAAAATTGGTTTGAGGATGCATCTCACCGATCACTTCTGGAAGGTCAGGAGGCGCAAATTAGCTGAGCTGTTGATTCAGTCCAGGTAATTTTGATGAGCACACACTTGCATGTGGGCCTATAATATGGTTCGTCTCCATAAAACCCCAAGCTTTATGGGTTTGAAAGCATTATCTCATGTCTTAGGAACATCCCACATAGATTATTATAATTCTTGGTGTGCTGCCTGACCATCTGCTTACCTACAGGAATTACAATCAGACGGAATGGCCCCGCTCAAATCCAGGCTCAGAAAAGAAATATGAGAATACCTGAGCCCTTTTCTGTTTTGTTGAAGCAGCACTATTTTTTTTACACACTGCCCAGCATAATAATGAAAAGTGTGTTAATTTGTGACTTTTCTTGCTTCAAATTGATCAGAGTAGGAAAATACTTAAACACTCACCTTTGTTTTTTCTCTTGTTGTTTTATGAGAATACATCAATGACGTCATGCAGTGTACTGGTAAGTTAATGATATTTAAATGCCGGCTGTCTTGTATCCTGTCATGACTTCTACTTAATTTCAGTTTGTCGATTTAGCTAAATCACAGGGAAAAATAGAGAGCAGCCCTGTTAGGTTACTTAGTCATGGTTATAATGGAAGAAGAAAGGGAAAGTGTGAGGCTGAATGACCAGATGCCCTTTATTTCTATCTCTCCCTGCTAATCAAATATTCTTTCTTAGTTGCTTGCAAACAAAATAGTATCAGATTTCAACTCCTCTCATCCCATCACTTCCCTTTCCTCATACGACCACAGCTCTATCCAGGTATAAAGTCCTGATGGGTTCCACTTAGTGTGAGGGCTGCATTTTTTTCTTTTCTCTGCAATATGAACAAAGACTGATTAGAATATAGTGCACCTTAAAGCAATGTTATGAATTAATGCCTATGCGGGTCAATTAGCTCCTATTTCATGGCCACGTATCACATCTTAACCTATGGGGTTACTGGAAGACCAGGCAAGAGGGTGCAAATCTGTCATCACTCTGGAAAAGCAACCAAACCTTAAAAAATTCTTCCCCTCTTTCCCTTCCTCCTTTCCTCCTCTCTCCCTCTTCCTTTTCTTCCCTCCTTTCTCCTTCCCTCCTCCCTCCCTCCCTCCCTCCCTCCTTCCTTCCTCAGATATTTTATTGACGCATTCTAAGCGCTGGCATTGAGCTTGTCTTGAGGACGCAGAGGTGAACAAGCTGGCACAGTACTTTCCCTTGTGAACATTACACGCTAGTGGATGAAGCAGACATTAAGAAGATAATTTCGTCAAGAACCTTGGGATCACAACCATGGTAAGTACCATGTCGGAAAGTTCCTGGGTGCTGTGGAAACAATGGAGGGGAAAGGAGGAAGAACGACTTGTTATTAGTATTTTCTTAACTGAGATTGTTCTGTTGTTACTGTGCTGCCAGGAAGAAACATCCTGGAATCCAACCGGCCACCTCTCAGCACTTTCTTTTCTACTCCGTTCTCCACTACTTGACCAGTCTTAATATTTGCGTGTTGGTGTTTTGAGTAATGTGATTTTATGGGGAAAAAAATCAAGTTCAGATGCTTTTATTTACTACAAAAACTGTTGAAAACCCAAAAAACGACATTTTAAAGACCACTTTTAAAAGTTTTATTCTATTTTCCTTAGACACATGCCTACCATTGTCCTGATTCCAGTTGCTGTCTTCTCCAACTCATGGCAACCCTGTGTGTGTCAGAGTGGAACTCTACTCCATAGGGTTTTCAATGGCTAATTTTTTGGGAGTAGATCACTAGGCCTGTCTTCAAAGGTGTCTCTGGGTGGACTTGAGCCATCAACTTTTCAGTCAGCAACCAAGTGAATTAACTGTTGGCACTACACAGAGACTCCGCTGTCCTGTTTAAGTTCACGTTATTTTTTTTCCAAATTAAAATAAAAAACATGACCTTGGGAAAGACCAATGGCTGGAGGGGGACATTGTGTTTGGTGAAGTAGTGGGCCGATGAGGACAAAGGAGACCCTTGGTGAGATGGATTGACACAGTAGCCACAATGATGGACTTGAGTATGCCTGCAATTGTGAGGATGACACAGGACAGGGCAAAGTTTCTTTCTGTTGTACATAATGTCATCAAGAGTTGAGTCGGCTCAATGGCAACTAACAAAGTTTACTTTTGGGTTTCCCAAAGTATGTCTATGAATACTAATTCCATGGGATGGTAACAGGAAACAAAACCACAAAACAAACAAATAACTATCCACAGTCACATAAGTTTCTTTACTGCAAGACTTCACGGAAAATTTAAAATTACCAAGAAAGGGATCATAAGCAGTATATAGAACATCTTACACTACTAATATTACTTGGAATAAAGTTTGGGAAACACAGGCTTAGATTACTTTCTAAATTATTCTTTTGATACTAGTGGGTGGCAGGGAAGATGCTTTATAACATGTAGAGTAGTAGAGAAGAAAGTGGGTCTGGGATAGTAGTGTTGTTGTAGATAATCTACAAAATGGCTACTTCACATGGACAAAGTCATTAAGAGTCGACAGTTACTATTATTTAATTTCACAGTGGTATGGCTATTAGTCACGTGAAGATGGGCAGATATCAGTGACACTTGTGCTTTTTTTATATGTACTTTGAGATTTAGCAAGAGTAATCCATTTCTCATTTCAGGATCAATTATATAAAGTTAGAATCAGTTTGATTTCATTTCCTTCAATCCACCAGTCAGTGTTCATTTTTAAAAATTCTTTATTCCCTCATTTGATTTAAATATCACTAGTGTGTAGTGTTTCTATCCTTCTTTTACTGGAAATGAATGTCCTAGTTAAGAAATGGCTTCATTAGAGATGAATAAAAGTGAATTATAACTGAATGCTGCATGATTTCATAACTCTGTAAAAACATATCGACCAGTTTGAATTGGTCCATGAAGATCTTTCTGTTTATTTCAATGCCAGCTTCCCAAATTACTCTAGCTCCTATGTTCAGTGGGACTTTATGATGTCTCTTTGGATTCTAATAAATGCTGTAATTCAATGCTAACTTCTTGTTCCTAAGTCACCAGTAAAGGTAAAAAATACAACTGAACTTTTTTTCCTCTATGGCATCTGAAAAAAAGAAGGATTGCCATCTTTTCTGAAACTAAATGCTTAACTCTATTTTTCTTTATTAACCTTTAGCTCCTTAGTCATATAGTAAGAAAGTTTACTTAGAGGATAAAGTAGAAATACATTTTGAGATATGTGGGTCGGAGGCAATAATAAGAGGTCCTGGCTCATAGCACAGAGTGAAGGTGAGGGGTTTTGGAGGCAGTAAAATTGAGAAGTGTAGGTTTTTAGTTAGACATCAGAATTAAAAATTCTGCCATGTGTGTTCAAATAGAAATCATTTTTTTTTTTAAATTGTACTTCAGATGAAGGTTTACAGAAAAGAGAGTTTCTCGTTAAACAGTTAGTAGACATACTGTTTTATGACAATGGTTAACTACCCCATGACATGTCAACCCTGTCCCTTCTCAACTTTGGGTTCCCTATTACCAGCTTTCCTGTCTCCTTCTGCCTTCTAGTCCTTGTCCCTGGATTGTTGTGCCCCATTAGTCTCGTTTTGTTTATGGGGCTGTCTAATCTTTGGCTGAAGGGCAAACCTCGGGAGTGACTTCATTACTGAGCTAAATGGGTGTCCGGGGGCCAGACTCTTGGAGTTTCTCCAGTCTCTGTCAGGCCAGTAAATCTGGTCTTTTTTTGTGAGTTAGAATTTTGTTCTACATTTAGAAATCAAGTTTTTTAAAGCTAAAAGAGTATAAGAAACTTTTCACAGTTGGTATCTTGTAAAGAAATGAAATTCATTTGCTCTAATTTCAGTTCCACTACTGAATTCTTACATGACCTTTCCTGAGTCCCTCTGTGCTGCCTGTATCCACTGTGAAATGGACATAGGCCTTCTTTAACACCAGAGGCTTTAATGAATCGTTTAGTGTGCCTCCACCTTTTTGCTAAGCCCCAGTGTGATTAATCTTTGTTTTTAAAGTGCTCTAAAATCTTTGGTAGTAAAGTGTAGCAGATTAATAAATTACTATAAAGCACTTGAAAATAATGAAACCTTGCCTAAACAGTAAATAATAATGGAAAGGAAGTGAGTTTAAGATCACCCCTGTCCTGGGGGTCCTCATATCAGTCCAGCTCACTAGACTCTCCTCCTTTAATTATCAGATTGGATTTCTCAGTCGGTCCAAAAGTAGGTTTTTTTTTTTACATTTTATTTTATTGTGGTAAAATACATATAACATAAAATTTACCATTTTAACTAGTTTTAAGTGTAAATTCCATGGCACTCATTACATTCACTGTGTTGTACAACGGTCACCATCGTTTATTTCCAAAACTTTTTCATCACCCCAAACAGAAACTCTCCCCTTTTCACCTCCTCCTAGCCTCTGATAACCTCTAATTTACTTTCTGTCCCTGTGTATTTGCTTATTTTGATTATTTCATGTAAGTGGAATCATACAATATTTGTCCTTTTATGACTGGCTTATTTTGCACAGCAAAATGTTTTCAAGGTTCATCTATGTTGTGGCATGTATTATAATTTCATTCCTTTTTACAGATGAATAATATTACATTGTATGTCTGTACCAAATTTTATTTATCCATTTGTTTATTGATGGACACTTAGCTTGTTTTCGCCTTTTGGCTATTGTGAATAATGCTTCAATGAACCTTGGCATATCTTCCTTTTTAAAAATAATTATGATTAAAATGTGCTGACTTTTAAGATGTACAGAAAGCCAGATATTTATTTAATAATTATGGATGATTGTATATCATATATATCTATATATTTCTCTTTTTTTTCTCTCCTAACCATCCCATATGTAGGGAGGGTAACTTCTTGGTGTTGGGATGGGTAGCTGGTTGATCAGAGCATGTAATTTGGGTCTGTAGCTTGGGAGAGCTGTGGTTCATAGAAGGTAAGGGCTCAGATAATTGGATATGATCATTCATTCAGTATGTATTGAGCACCTATTATGTACCAGGCAATGTATTTGCAAGGTCAGAGCACTGAACAGTTCTTAGAGCTGAAGCTGAAAATTTTCATGCAATGCCAGGAGGTCTGGATGTTGGCCCAGGAGTGACTTAGAACAGATAGAAGGTTTTATAATAATGTTTTGAACCTATTTCAGTCTTTCCCTGCTGTTGGGATCTCCAGGTATTTAGAGGGCTAGTACTTTCTGCTCTGGGTAAAGGTTTTAATTAAACTGGGATTATAGTTGCAGCGGTTTACAGGTAATTCAGGATAATGCTAACAATGATCTTCCATGGTTGTTGAAACATTGTTGTGGTTGTGTGTCATTGAGTCAATTCTGACTCATAGCAACCTCACAGGACAGAATAGAAGTGCCCCATAGGGTTTTCTAGGGTGAAATCTTTATGGGAATAGATCTTTCTTTTTTTTTAATTGTTGCAGTTTAAATGAAGTTTACATTTCAAATTAGTCTCCAATATAAAAATTTATACATAAATTGTTATGTGACCTTAATTGCTCTCCCCATACTGTGATAGCACACTCCTCCTTTCCACCCCTGAGTCCTCATGTCCATTCAACCAGCTCCTAACCCTCTCTGCCTTCCCATCTCACCTCCAGACAGAAGCTGCCCATTTAGTCTTTTGTATTTACTTGAGCTAAGAGGCACACTCCTCATGAGTATCACTTTATGTCCCACAGTCCGGTCCAATCCCTGTCTGAAGAGTTGGCCTTGGAAATTGTTTTAGTTCTGGACTGATACAGAATCCAGGGTCCATGCTTTCTGGGGTTCCTCCAGTCTCAGACCATTAAGTCTGGTCTTCTTACTAGAATTCGAGTTCTGCACCCTACCTTTCTCCTCCATCTGGGACTCTCTGTTGTGTTCCCTGTCAGGGTGGTCATTGGTGGTAGCCAGGCACCATTTAGTTCTTCACCAGGTCTTTTCTTATGTGGAGCAGCTGATGGGTTTGAACCGCCAACGTTTTGGGTAGCATTACACATTAGAAAGAGCTGAATTAATTAGTTTAATCTGAATTATGGTGTTGGCAAAGAATATTGAATATACCATGGACTGCCAGGAGAACAAACAAATGTGTCTTGGGAGAAGTACAGCCAGAATGCTCCTTAGAAGCAAGGATGTGGAGACTTTGTCTCATGTACTTTGAACATGTTGTCAGGAGGGACCAGTCCCTGGAGAAGGACATCATGCTTGGTAAAGTGGAGGGCCAGAGAAAATGAGGAAGAGTCTCGACAAGATGGATTGACACAGTGGCTGCAACAATGGGCTCAAGCATAACAATGATGGTGAGGATGGCACAGGACTGGGCAGTGTTTTGTTGTACAAAGGGGCGCTATGAGTCAGAACCAACTTGACAGCACCTAAGAACAACAATCGTATAAGGTAGAAGGCTATGACTTGCCCATATCACACAGATAACAAAGATCAAGAGAACCTGACTCCACCACCATTACTTATTTTTCTCCTCCAGCTGCCTCCCTAAGGCTTAGAGCAGGGGTTTGCAAACTAGAGTCCAAGGGCCAAGTCCAGCTAAACCCATGAGCTAAGAATAATTTTTATATTTTTAAAGGTTTGTAAAAACAAAGAAAAATATGTGACAGAGAGAGTACTTGGCTCACAAAGTTTAAAATATTTATTATCTGGTCTTCTGCAAGAAATTTGTCAATCCTTGGTTTAGAGGCTTACAAACTGGTCTTCATGCTGTCTAGAGATTATTAGCATAATTCACCCTGGAAAAACGTTTGGAAAAATTAGCAATTAATCAAAAGATTTATCAAAGTTCTTGTAAAATATTCTTAAAAACAAGTCAAGTTGGGCCTACTCAAGATTATGAAGACTACCAGCCTAAAAACGGGTTGTAGGTGGCCATCAAACAGTAATGTGTCAATACCAGCTTGCATGAGCCAATTTTGTGCATCTTTTCCCAACTCCAAGTTCAGTGATACCAAAATAGTAGCTTGAAGTCAGCCATGATGTTAGTATTTACACCACAAAAATTAGTAAAATCCACAAATTGGGGCCTTTTCTCACCAGAAAGCTGGCTTTGAGACATTTACCAGTACACCACTGAATGTATGTCATTTGATGTCTATAGTCATTGATAACCCAGACTGGTGTATTTATTCTAATAATAAAGAGAATTAAGTTCTCTAATATCATAGAAGCCAATTTGTAACATGTTATTGTTTAATTTTCTTAGAAACTGAAGCAAAGGCCGTATACAGATACATATAATTTATATAAGGGGAATAATGAAAATACGTATATTATAGTGTTATTGTGAGAATTAAATGTGTTAATGCATGTAAATTCTTAGTAAAATCTCAAAGGTAAAATATTTAAAGCGGTGCCTGGCACATGCTAATCATTCCATGGATGCTGTTGCTGTTATCAGGTGTGGTTGAGTCGGTTCTGACTCATAGCAACCCTGGGTACAACAGAACGAAACACTGCCCGGTCCTTCGCCATCTTCACGATCATCGTTATGCTTGAGTCCATTGTTCCAGCCCCTGTGTTAATCCATCTCGTTGAAGGTCTTCCTCTTTTTCTCTTGCCTTCCACTTCACCAAGCATGATGTCCTTCTCCAGGGGCTGGTCCCTCCTGATAACATGTCCAAAGTGTTAAGAAGTACTGCCAGAATGCTCCTTAGAAGCAAGGATGGCGAGACTACGTCTCACATACTTTGGACATGTTTACCATGGATGTTAGTCTTTATTATTTCTATGTCCAGACCCTGGTTCTATGGAGCAGGGCACATTCGAACAACCCTACTCAGGCCTCATCAGAGATATCACCGGGCTTGGGGTCAGAAAAATGGACTGTCCATCCTTGTTCTGTTCTTTTCCACAGTGTAATCTTAGGCAAGTCAACCTCAGTCTGCCTGACTCTCCTCAGCTGTGGAAAATGCTTAATGTCACTCACTTTGCCAGTTAGTGGGAGGATGAGACAAGATAATACATGGGAAGGTATTTTGCTAATGGTAGTACATCACACAAACCTAGGGTATTATTATCTTACAACAATATGCTCTTGAAGTGTGTACAGTACGATTCAGGCTGACATTCTGTTGAAAAGAAGAAATAAATGAGTCACATCTTCCTTTGTCTCTCATCTGCTGCTGTCAAAAGTGGTGAATCATTGGCCAAAAATGTAAACTAAGCTGTCATAAAGACGCATATGAAAGTTTTTTTTCCACATTAGACAAACTCTGATGACCTTGCTTGTTACAGCAAAACTGAGTTATTGACTAGAAACCAAGATACTGAACTCAGCTACTACAGAAAATAAACAAGGTCTTAGTCTCCTCTGGCAACCATAACAAAATACCACAAAGTAGGCAGCTTTAAAGGACAGAAATTTATTTTCTCACAGTTTTGGAGTCTAGAAGTCCAAATTAAGGTATTGGCCATGTTGAGTCCTTCTCAGGGCTCTGAGAGAGAAACCATTCCATGCTTCCCTCCTAGCTTCTTGGAAGAAGTACAGCCAGAATGCTCCTTAGAAGCGAGGATGATGAGACTTCGCCTCACATACTTTGGACATGTTATCAGGAGGGATCAGTCCTTTGAGAAGGACATCATGCTTGGTAAAGTAGAGGGTCAGCAACAAAGAGGAAGACGTTCAATGAGATGGACCAACACAGTGGCTGCAACAATGAGTTCTAGCATAACAATAATTGTGGGGATAGCACAGGACCGGGCAGTGTTTCGTTCTGTTGTACATAGGGTTGCTATGAGTTGGAGCCGACTTGATGGCACCTAACAACAACTCCTACCTTCTAGTGGCTGCTGGCAACCCTTTGCTGCTTATAGATGTTATCTGCCTCTGTCATCATGCCTTCCCCTGTATATGTCTCTGTTTCTGTGTCTGTTCTGTTTTATAAGACTCCACTCAAAAGGGATTAAGATTAGGGCCTGCTATACTCTGATATGACCTTGTTTGACTTAACTGAGAACAAAAGAAAAAAACCCTATAAACAGGTCCCATCCACAAGTATAGGGGTTAGAACTTGAACATAGCTTTTTGGGGAACACAATTCAATCCATAACAAACATTAATCTGTTCAGTATAGTTTATTTTTGTATTATGTAAAATATAATTTTTAGCAAAATGTTTTTATTTTATCCTCCTTTTAAAATATAGGTTGTGTTATGTACTCAAAAAAATGGTTTTATATGGATACAATTTTATAACTACTGCGAAAGTTTGTGAAATTTGTTGTAAAGTATTATCATAAAAATAATTAATAAATGAATTGAAAAATAATAAAAATAACTACAAATTAAACTTGCATAGATTATCAGAGTTGGGAAAGAGCAATTACTTTTTCTTGTTAATATTTGTTACCAGTTCTCTACTGCCTTACTACTGAAGCTTTAATGTGCCTGTAATGGATTGAATTATGTCCCCCCAAAAATGTATGTATCAATTTGGCTGGACCATGAGTCCCAGTACTATGTGGTTGTCCTCCATTTTGTGATCGTAATTTTATGCTAAAGAGGATTAGGGTGGGATTGTAACACTGTTACTAAGGTCACATCCCTGATCCAATGTAAAGGGAGTTTCCCTAGCATGTGGCCTGCACCACCTTTTATTTTACAAGAGATAAAAGGAAAGGGCAGCAAGCAGAGAGTTGGGGACCTCATACCACCAAGAAAGAAGCACTGGAGCACAGCGTGTCCTTTGGACCCGAGGTTCCTGCACAGAGAAGCTCCAAGTCTGGGGGAAGACTGATGACGAAGAGGACCTTTCTCCAGAGCAAACAGAGAGAGAAAGCCTTCCGCTGCAGCTGACACCCTAAATTTGGACTTCTAGCCTACTAGACTGTGAGAAAATAAATTTCTCTTTGTTAAAACCATCCACTGGTGGTATTTCTGTTAAAGCAGCACTAGATGTCTAAGACAGTGCCTATGAATCACTATCCTGTTAAAATGAAGATTCCAGGGCAGTAAGTGTGGGGTGGGGTCCTGTTTTGTGCATTTCTTCCAAGTACCCAGGTATTATACCCATGCTGCTCTTCTGCAGACCATACCTTGAGTAGTGGGTAGACGCTATGCCACATTTAGGGGAGCTGCCCGCATAGAATCTGTTGAACTCCAATACCGGAGGTTTGCTGCAGATAAGACAGGCAGAGATTGTCACAGCGCAACCTGGGGAGAGCAAGGGGAGAACTTAAAATGTTTTATTCCAGTCTCACTGCCTCTACCAGTTGCCTCCTTCTCAGTATTATACAGGCAGTGGATGGAAAACATCAAGGTAATAAGTTAAGCTTAAGTCTACATAGAAAAAAGCAAGAATTAGGGGAAAAAATTCCAGAAGGAATATCCAGAGAGTCACCAGAATTAAATGGAATAGATAGATGAGAAATAGAATTAGATATACCAAAGGTAACCCATTGAACCCATTGCTGTCGAGTCAGTTTTGACTCATAGTGACCCTATAGGACAGAGTAGAACTGCCCCATAGGGTTTCCAAGGAGCAACTGGTGAATTTGAACTGCCAACCTTTTGGTTAGCTGCTGAGCTCTTAACCACTGTGCCACCAGGGCTCCATACCAAAGACAGGGGTGGCAAACAATCAGGTGAAAAGATAGTCAACATCATTAATCACTTAAAAACCAAAAACAGAAGACCAAACCTGTTGCCGTTGAGTCAGTTCCAACTTGTGGATACCCCATGTGTTATAGAGTAGAACTGCTCCACAGGGTTTTCTTGGCTATACTCTTTATGGAAGCAGATTGCCAGGCCTTTCTTCTGTGGTGCTGCTGGGTGGGTTTGAACCATCAACCTTTAGGTTAGTAGTTGAGGGCAAACCATTTGTGCCACCGAGGGACCTACCATTAATTATTAGAGAGATGCAGATGAAAACCTCATGATACGCTGGATTGTGTATCCACTGTCCAATGGACAATTGATTTACACAACTACATAGACGAATCTCAAAATAATTATGCTGAGTAAAATAAACCAGACAAAAAGAGTACATACTGTATGATTCTATTTATACAAAATTCCATTAAGTGAAAATTAATCTATAGTGAAGGAGAGTAGGTCAGTGATTGCCTGGGGATGGGGAGGGAGGTAGGAATAGGTAGAGGGAGAGATTACAAAGGGGCACAATGAAACTTTTGTGGATGATGGATATGTTCTTTATCTTGATTGTGGTGATGTTTCCATGGATATACACATATGGCATAACCTATCAAATTGTACACTTTTAAGTATGTGCTGCTTATTGTATGTCAATTATATAATCAATAAAGCTTTTGAATTTTTTAAAAAAACTACACTAACATCTTTGTTATTTGCTGTGTTGATTGCTGTGTGTATCTGTCAGTTGTGAGCATGGGGGTAAGCAGGGAGTAATTTAAAGGTGAGAGGTGGTGTGGTTGTTTGGTGCCATTGAGTTGGTTCTGACTCATAGCAACCCGATGTATAAACAGAACGAAGCATTGCCCAGTCCTGTGCAGTCCTCAGAATAGTAGGTATGTTTGAGCCATCGTTGCAGCCACTGTGTCACTCCATCTCCCTGAGGGTCTTCCTCTTTTTTGCTGACCCTCTATTTTACCAAGCATGGTGTCCTTCTCCAGGGATTGGTCCCTCTTGATGACATATCCAAAGTAAGTAAGATGAAGTCTCACCATCCTCCCTTCTAAAGAACTTTCTGATAGTGCTTCCTCCAAGACAGATTTGTTTGTTCTGGCAGTCTGTGCATTTCTTAGGCTGGGTTCTCTAGAGAAGCAAAACCAGTGAAGCATAAAAATATATATATAGAGAGAGATTTGTATCAAGGAAATGGCTCACTCGGTTGTAGAGGCTGGAAAGTCCCAAGTCCGTGGTTCAGGCTGGAGGCTTCTCCTGCTACAAAGCTGCAGGGGCTGGCAAGCCCAAGATCAGTAGGTCAGACAGCAGGCCTCTGGTTCACTGGAGGTTGATGAATCCCAAGATCAGCAGGTAAGATGGCAGGCTACTGGCTCACAGACTGTGGAGGCTGACAAATCCCAAGATTGGCAGGTAAGCTGCTAGTTCAAGTCCCAAGAACTGGAGGTCAGATGAACAGAGCCAGCTGTAGGATCCACAGTGAGCAAAAAAGCCAGTGAGCTTTGCCAGGAAGTCTACCTATATTGGATATAGGCCACACCCCCAAGGAAACTTCCTTTCAGCTGATTGGCTGCTCATAACAGATCTCATCATGGAGATGATTACATCTTTACATAGCTGCCAGACTACATCATAACTGCTAAACCACTGAGAATCATGGCCCAGCCAAGTTGATACTCAACCTTAACCATCACAATGGTATATTCAATATTCTTCACCAACACGACAATTCGAATGTGTCAATTCTTCTTCAGTCTTCCTTTTTCACTGTCCAGCTTTTGCATGCATATGAGGTGATTTAAAAGACCATGGCTTGGGTCAGAGGTGGTGTGGGCACTGTCATATTGCCCCTGTTGTTACTGCTTAGGGTATTGCTCCCATGACCACCCATGGATCCTGCGTGATGAGAAGTCCAAATGAGAGATTTGGGGCAGTTACTGCATCTGCAGTGTGGGGATTCTGTATCTAGTCCCTTCTCCCCCTAGTCTTGGTGCTGGCCAGCCTCCCAAGAGCCTTGAGGTACTTTTGGTATCTCTGATACCACTGATACCTCCTTCCTTCTCTCCATCTCTCTCCAGAATTTTGTGGTGTAGTGGTTGAGAGCATGGGCTGTCAAGTTTACATTCAGGCTTCATCACTCAGTACCTGTGTGACCTTAGACAACTTACTTAACTTCTCAGGGACTCAATTTCCTCACTTGTAAAACAGAGATATTAATAATACCTATGCTGTTGTTGGAGCCCTGGTGGCATAATGGTTAAGTGCTACAGCTGCTAACCAAAAGGTCAGCAGTTCAAATCCACCAGCTGCTCCTTGGAAACCCTATGGGGCAGTTCTACTCTGTCCTGTAGGGTCGCTATGAGTCAGAATTGACTCAATGGCAATGGATTTGGTTTGGTTTTGGTATGTTGTTGTTAGGGGATGTTGAGTTGGCTCCAACTCATAGTGAACTTACATATAACAGAACGAAAACTTGCCAGGTCCTGCGCCATCCTCACAATAGTAGGTATGTATGAGCCCTATGATGTAGGGTTGCTGTAAATAATTCACGATATTCAATGACATGTAAAGCACTTGGGATATCCCTGGTGCATAGTAATCACTTAGTATTAGTTTCATTATTGTTTTCTCCAACCACGGTGCAGAACTGACCCTGGAAAGATTCCATTTTCTGAACTTGCAAAGAAACACTCCCTCCTTTTCCCATTGCCACCCCTACCCTAAGTCTTCACTACGCATATAAAAATAATTTAAAAACAGTATATCCTAAGTGCCAAAGTCCTGAGGAGGTGAGATTTCTGTGCACTAGGTAGCCATGGAAGCCTTCATAGGAGATGTCATCAGTCCTTGAAGGTGAAAAAGCGAATTTGAATCCTTTTTTAGAATTTCCTTTTTTTAAAAAAGGGAAAAAAATGTTTTTAAGCATTTGACCTCATGAAGAATTATGATCTTTAAGCTTCAATTTCTCATCTTTAAAAGGGGAGTAATACAGTTATTGCTGTGATTAAATGAGACAACACGGGTAAAGTGCCTGTTATGCATTTAATATGGTAGGTGTTCAATGAGTGAAAAAAAAAAAGTTCTGCTGTGGGCAAAGATGAAAAATCATTAGGATGGAGACTGTGGCTTTCAAGCAGAGCAAACCTGGGTGTATTAGCTCAATAATCCTACATCAGACAACTAGTTTTCCAAGTGATGATACGGGGGTCACAAGGGTCAAGCTACCCAGGGTACCTCTCCTGCCCTTGCTGTGTGCCATCTGAGGAAGCTGGTTTTTTATTTTTTCCCATACAGAAATTTATACATACATTGTTATGTGACTCTAATTGCTCTTCCCATAGTGTGAAAGCACACTCCTCCTTTCCACCCCGGATTCCCCATGTCCATTCAACCAGCTCCTAACCCTGTCTGCCTTCCCATGTCACTTCCAGACAGAAGCTGCCCGTTTAGTCTTTAGTATCTATTTGAGCTAAGAGGCACACTCCTCACGAGGATCACTTTATGTCCCACAGTCCAGTCCAATCCCTGTCTGAAGAGTTGGCCTCGGAAATTGTTTTAGTTCTGAGCTGATAGAGGATCCAGGGTCCATGCTTTATGGGGTTCCTCTAATCTCAGTTAGACCATTAAGTCTGGTCTTCTTACTAGAATTTGAGCTCTGCACCAGATGAGGAGGCTGGTTTTAAGTTGAAAACAACACATTGAAATATGAACACAAGGGGTCAGCAGTGTGCTGTTGCTCTGCAAAGAGGCAAAAAAGTTCTGAGTCCCCTCTAAATTTCTTTGATCCATAAATTCCTTATTCTAAATTGTTGTTGTTGTTAGCTGCTGTGGAGTCAGCCTCTAACTCACTAGACCTCGTGCACAACAGAATCTGCACTGTGGTAGCTGCCCAGTCCTGTACCATCCCCATGACTGGTTGTGGATCAGACTGTTGTGATCCATAGGGTTTTCATTGATTGCTTTTCAGAAGTAGATTGCCAGGCCTTTCTTCCTAGTCTGTATTAATCTGGAAGTTCCTCTGAAACCTGTTCAACATCATAACAACATGCCAGCCTCCACTGACAGACAGTTGGTGGCTGAGCATGAGGTGCATTGGCCAGGAATCGAATCAGTCTCTCATATGGAAGCCGAGAATTCTACCACTGAACCATCAGTGCCCCCATTATTCTAAATTAGGAGTATGTTATATCTTTTCATACCTTCAGATAAAGTGACAGGTTAGCTTGAAGAAAATATGTTTGCAGCTTATAAAATGGAATAGGTGTTACTCTTAAAAAAAAAAAAAAAAGGTACCATGATTCTGGTGGGTTTGAAGAAATGGGTATTCTTATCAAACCTGTAGGAGTCCCTGGGTGGTGCAAATGGTTAAGCGCTCAGCTACTAGCTGAAAGGTTGGCACTTCAAACCCACCCAGAGGTTCCTCAGAAGACAGGCCCGGTGATCTTCTTCTGAAAGTTCACAGCCTTGAAAACCCTATGGAACAATTCTACTCTGCACACATTGGGTTGCTGTGAGTTGACTCTATGGCAACTAACAACATCAAACCTATGTTTTGGTGAAGAATGTTACCATATCACATTTAGATCATATATGTTCAAAGACAATACACTAAAACACACCTATCAAATAATTTTTTAAGCATGAGTCAAGAGTTCTTTGATGTTTGGGATGGTGCATCAGTATCTTAGATCTTGTTATTATGGACAATTACTTATCCTTATTAAGCCTCAATTCCTTGTCTTTAAAATGGGAATAATACAGTTATCGTCAATATTAGACGAGACAGCTGGGTAAAATGCCTATCATAAAGCCTTAAACATTTGTGGTTCTGGGTACTCAGTGTTCCTACTATTGTGGGAGAATCCAAAGATGCATGGGAGGCAGGCCTTGCCCTACAACAGTAGAGACCAAAGAGAGGCAAATGTTTTCTCTACTCTCTAACTCCTGGCTGCTGGCACAGGAGCATGTGACCAAATCAGAGCCAATCAGATGCTCCCACTGGGGCTGGATGTATCAAAGGCTTGGGTCTACTTAAATGTTATTTGTGATGGTGGCTGTGAGGCTAGTGGCACAGTGGAAAGAGTCTAGGTGTCTAGGGATCTTGACTGTGTTTTCTCTACCTTAGCTTCTGCCTAAGCACAGTTCTCCCATCAATTCAGAGAGCTAATTTATACCTAACAAATTCATGTTAGCCAAAATTCTCTGTTGTTTGCAACCAAAAATCTTGAAGCATGCAAACTTCAACTTGAATTTTACAGTAAATGCATAAAATTACTAGTTAGAAAATTATTTGGGCTGATGGATAATGAAGTTTCTTCTGAATTTTATTGTAGAATATAATAAATTACATTGAACGGATAATTCAGGGGACTCATTTCTTGACATCACATTGTAAATAATATTGTCCTGGGTGGTGCAAACCGTTAACACATTTGGCTGCTAACCGAAAGGTCAGAGGGTCGAATCCACCCAGAGGTGCCTTGGAAGAAAGGCCTGGTGTTCTACTTCTGAAAACTCATCCATTGAAAACCCTATGGAGCACAGTTCTAGTCTGATGCACATGAGGTTGCCATGAGTTGAACTGGTGGAAACTGGTGGTTGTAGTGGTGACAGAAACGGGGTTTGAACCAAACTGGTTATTAGCCAAGAAGCAGGATTGTCCAAGAATGGTTGTGGGTGCTCATTGACATGGGTTACCAGGAGGGGTTAGCTGGGTTCTGGGGTGGCTCCCCTTTTTTCCAGTTTGAGATGCATGGCACCAGTGACTTCCTTTCTCATTCCCCCACCCCCACAGTGGTACTATAATATCTCAGGGCTGTCCCTAGTTCTGCAAACTCAGGACAGCTGGTATTGTCAGTAACAGGTGGTACCCAAAACCCAGGCTTCCCAGTGCCAAGCAGCCTGCGTCTTCCCTACTGATGAGGTCACTTTCCCACACTTAGTTCAAAAGAAGAAGACCTACGCGGGGAAAGGGGAAGTTTGCTCCACTGGATTGGAACCCACGTGTCCAGATGACAACCTGGCCCTGTCATACCTCTCCACAGCTTGATGAAGAATTGGGGTGACAGCTTGCATCTCTCAGTTTGCTGACCCTGGTTTTCCCCATAAAATCCTTTCATTAACCCATGCTTTGTGATGCTGTGGAACTCATCATGACCACTTTTACAGAGTGGCCCCCAAGAGGGTACCGTTCGAGTACAACACTGGTATCTTATGATATAGTCACTTCTCCATATTTGTTTGATTTGTTATTGTGTGTTTCCCTGTTGGCTCCTATTTGCTTTGAAGGGCCCAGAATACATTGTAAAAATGAACATCTCACTCTGTTTGAAATCCTGTGACGATCCACTATTCTCATTATTAGTCTAAATGAGGAAGGATTCCTGTGTGTACTCTTGACCCAGTAAGATTCATAGGATTCTGCCTCTCAGATTAGAACCCCTCCTGACATCACTTCAGTTCCATCTTTGTTTCTAATGACAGTGCTTTGTTGTTCTTCCATTATTATCGAATAAATGTTGTAGGGATTCAGGAACACCTGAAATGGAAGAAGTAGAAATATTTTCTACCTCCAGACCTCAAATGAAACTAAACGGAAAGATCTCTGAAATCTACTGGTAAGACGGCATCAGAAACGCTACTTATGCATGTGTGTATAGACATGCTTCAGTATTAAAACACAGATTCCTATGCATAAATCACATAACAATACCATATGGCTACTAACCATTGTATTAGAAGGCAGATATTTCCTCTTCAGATGGTATTAGAAGAGTCATTTGCTCGGTTTTCAAAGTTGAATTTCACCTATTTTTGAAATATTTCATTGTGATTTAAAGACCGTTACTAAGAAGCCAAAGGAGCTCTAGTGGTGCAGCGATTAAGCGCTCAGCTGCTAACCGAAAGGTTGGTGGTTCAAACTCACTAGCCGCTCTGTGGGAGAAAGATGTGTTAGTCTGCTTCCGTAAAGATTAAACGAAACCCATTGCCTTTGAGTTGATTCTGACTCATAGTGACCTTATAGGACAGCGTAGAACTGCCTCATAGGGTTTCCAACAAGCTGCTGGTGGATTTGAGCTGCCGACACTTAGGTTAGCAGCCAAACTCTTAAACACTGTGCCACCAGAAAAACCCTATGAGTCCACGGCAATGGGTTTGGTTTTTTTTTTTTTGTTTGTTTGTTTTACTAAAAGCAAATCAACAAAACAAAACAACCCCCAAACAACTGGTATCTGCCTCTCCAAACTGCTCTTACTACCTGATACCACACTCACCAAGACGGTTTTCATAGTGGGAGAAATGTTGCCTTTGTTTTCTCCCTCCTTCTCTCTGCCCTTGCCTCCCTCCCTCCCCCACTCCCTTCATCCCTCCCCCTCTTTCTTTCTTTTAGTGAAAAATATGTAAAGTTTGGTTTAAGGGCACCCTGCCAGTGAGCTTATGAGTAGTCTGAGACCCTTTTCTCCTTTCACTGGGGACTTGCTTTGAGCACTTGGAAAGGCGAATCAGTCTCTGTCTCTTCCCTTTGTCTTTCTCTTTTGTCTTAGGAATGAAGTGTTCAGAGGGAATGATCTCCTCAAAAATGTCTGATGAAAATGGGCTTGCCACCTCCTAAATATGAGAAGCCTTTGCTATCTATCATCTGTATTCGGGGTTGGTGATAAAACCATCATGTAAAATTTGTTAATTATGCTGTTCAACTGTTCATTATGTAGGAAAAGTGGGGTTTGGGGGAAGGTCTGAAATGAAGAAATTGGTGGTAAGGGAAGACTCAATCTATAGCTTTTACTACCAGTAAAATCTGAAGCCTTGCAAAATCTCAACGTGGCCCAATTATATAAGAACAAGTTCATTTTTCCTGCATCATCAATATTTAAAAGCCACTTGGTGGGTCATGTTGAGACACCTATGTTTTGAAGCATGTGAGAAAACAGCTGTGATCACATTTATGGTATTCCACCAAATAATATGCTTCAGATTCAAGATATGTAATTTCAAATTTGTGATGCTTATATACATTTGCTTCCAGAGTACCTAAAAAAAATTTTAAATGAGATAAAACTGTGGGAAAAAAAGACAGCTCATTTCTCTCCATCTTTTTAAAACCCCCTCTTTGCACTTAAAACAATACTTTCTGCATAGTAGTTCTTTCCCTCCAGTTCTTGAATATTTTCAAAATCATCCAAAGATCTTAAGTGACTTCCCTTTACACCAAGCAGAGACATACTTTGCAGCTATTACCAACTCTAAAGTAAAAACCTCTGTATGAACTTATGTTTGAAATACAGTAAAAGGTTATTATCTTTCAAAAATAAACGAAGGAAAATTTAGGTAATGAAATCTAATAAAGAGAATGCGTTTAACACGGTGTAGCAGGAAAAAAGTTACATTTTCTGGCATCATGGATATTTATAGATCACTTGATGAGCCATTTTGAGACACCTCTGTTGGTAGCATGCAAAGTCAACAGCTGTGTCACATTTATAGCATTCCATTCAATAACATGCTTCAGAGTCAGGGTTCAAAATTTCAGATTTGCAATTTTATAGGCATACTTACCTCTAGATATCTGAAAAAAAATTTAATAGGATAAAATCAGGGAGAAGAAGACATATCATCCTAATGCACATTTTTTGGTTCCTATTAACTTTTTTAAGGTAAAGTATTGCTGTTAGCATAACAGCTCTTTCTTACATTGCTTTAACTTGAATCATCTTAAGATCTTAAACTACTACTCTTCATACCAATCAAAGTCATACTTAGCAGCCTCTTACCCCACCTACCCTAAGGTACAAAAACCCAACCTCCCCCCAAAAATTAAAAACAACCTTTAGTGTGGAATATTGTTGAATTTTGTGTTGAACCTTGTTGAATTCTCCAGCCATTGGCAATATAATGTGTTGGTTAGAACATGGACTGTTGAGTCTGACTGACCTCTGTTTAAACAGCAGCTCAGCTAGAAATGCTTGGACTTGACCTCGCTGAACTTGCTTTACTATTTTATGAAATAGATAAAACAACACTGTCTCAGGCTGGGTTCTCTAGAGGAGCAAACCCAGTGAAACATATATATATACCCCAACTCCTCACATATCAACATGGTTAGTTTCCAAAGATGAGGTTGTAATGGGAAAATATGGCATTATGAAGAAAGTGAGGATGACTATATCAGATCACAAAATGGAGGATGACTACATTGTTACATAACTACCAAATTATATCATTGTATAACTGCCAAATTACATAATTACATAACTGCCAAACCACAGATAATCATGGCCCAGACAAGATGATACATAACCTTAACCATCACAGCCAGCGTTACTCTTACCTCACACCTTGGCATTCATTACTGCCAGAAGTACATCATTAATGCTCAAAATAGTTGGATATTAGATTTTTTACTATTGTCATAAATGCCAAATGTCAGATAACGAGATGGTCGATAAGTGAAGAGAAGGTGTATAAATATACATATATACATATTGAGAGATTTATCTCAAGGATATGGTTCATGCCACTGTGGAGTCTTGCAAGTCCCAAATCTGTGGGTCAGGCATCAGGCTGGAGGCTTCTCCTGGATCACAGGTTTGCGGGAGCTGGTAAATCCCAAGATCTGCAGGTCAAATGACAGACTGCTGGCTCAGATATCAAGAACCAGAGGTCAGAAGATGATGAGTCAGAGGCAGGATCCAGAGTGTGCGAGCTTTGCCAGAATATACATATATGTGGGATGCAGGCCACACCTCTAAGGAAACTCCCTTTTCAACTGATTGGTTGCTCACATCAGATCACAAAATGGGGGATGACAACATCAAATCACAAAATGGAGAATGATTACATCATTACATAACTGCCAAATCACATCATTACATAACTGCCAAACCACTGTGAATCACTGCCCAACCAAGTTGACACACAACCTTAATCTTCACAGCCCACTCCTTGTCAACTTGGCACCTGTACACATCTCCTTAAACCATACATAATCTCTAAGTAAAGAATACTGTAAAGTCATCCTTGTGCCTAACATGATACAACCAAAATGCATACAACCAAAATGCACTGTTGTTGTTGCTGTTAGGTGCCATTGAGTCAGTTCCAACTCATAGAGACCCCATGTACAACAATGAAACACTGCCCAGTCCTGCACCATCCTCATAATTGTTGTTATGCTTGAGCCTGTGCACTAGCCCCATTTATATCTTATATTTTATAATAAGTAATGAAATAAGAGAAGGAAGAAAACAAAGATATTTACTCACTCTATATATGTGCACACATACACGTATAAAAAAACAAGTAAGAAATATTAAATACTAAACAATTATAGTCCACCCTTTGTCAACTTGGCACCCATAACACATCTCCCTAAACCATACATGATCTCCAAATAAAGACAATTATAAAGTCATACTTGCACCTAACATGATACAATTAACACACATACAACGAAAAATGAGCTGGCCCTGGTTACATCTTATATTTTATAAGTGAAGAAAACAAAAATACTTGATGCACCCATACAAGAAAGAAATACTCATAACAATTACAGTCTTCATTTCTGCAACTGGTCATGTGGTAGTAGCTGGTATATAGAACTACCTTCTTTTACCACCAATTCCGTATTTCCTTTACCCTCAACAAGCACATCAGCTGGTTGTGGTTCTTTGCCTGGTGGGGTGATCCCAGCCTTCATTCCTGAAGAGTCTGGGCCATTAGTAGTCATGTCAGAATTGGGTTGCTGTAATTTTCCATTGACTTTAATCACAGTGCATGCTAGTACACCTACTCCTCACTTATCGGCTATCTCATTATCTGATATTTTGCATTTACAACAATAGTAAAAAATCTACTATCCAACTATTTTACACATTAATGATGTATGTCTGGCAGTAACAAACACTGGCCAACAATGGTGTGAGAGACGAGAATCACACTGACTGTGACTGTCAAGGTTGTGTGCCAGCTTGTCTAGGCCATGATTCTCAGTGGTTTGACAGTTATGTAATGATGTAATTTGGCAGTAATGATAAGATGTAATTTGGAAGTTATGCAATGATGTAGTCAACTTCCATTTTGTGATCTGATGTAGTCATTCTCCATTTTCTCATAACACTGATTTTCACATAAAGACCTGGTCTTTGAACCTAATCATGTCGATAAGTGAGGAGTGGGTATACTAAGAGGTATCCTAAGGGATCTCCTGTATTCCAGACATACTATTCTTTACCTCCATTATGTAATATCAATCCAGTTTTCCCTTGGTAATCAGGATCAATCACATCAGCCAATATGGTAACTCCCTTCTCTGCCTGTTGATCCAGAGGCATGAAGAGCCCAAAGTGTCCAGGTGGCTTCTTCTAGTTCAGTGGAATCAGTGTTGTACTTCCTGGTGGGAGCATTCCTCCTTTTGGAACTAAGACTTCTAGACCTGCAGAGCATAGGGTCATGGGGACAGGGAGCAAAAATTTTGTGAGTGGGTCACTAGGGGTAATAATGAGTGGTGACACTCTCATTTCCAACCCTTGATTCTTGGGCCCATGAATCCTGGCTATGGGAGAAACAGCATCATATGTTGGATGCTGGTTTGGAGCATATACAACCACCTAGAGAATATTGCCCCAACCCTGCAAACTATTGCCATCTAGCTGGCACTGTAATTGTGTCTTTGGAAGGCCATTCCATTGTTCTCTATCAAGCCAGCTGCTTCATGATGATGGGTTTTTGGTAAGACCAGTGAATGCCATGAACACAGGCCCAGAGTCACACTTCATGTGCTGTGAAGTAAGTCCCTTGATTTGAGGCAATGCTGTGTGGGATGCCATGATGGTGGACAAGGCATTCTGTAAATCCACAGATGGTAGTTTTGGCAGAAGCATTATGTGCAGGGAAGGTAAATCTTTATCCAGAGTAAGTGTCTATCCCAGTAAGAACAAAACTCTGTCCTTTCCATGATGGAAGTGGCCCAATGTAACCAACCTGCAACCAGGTTGTTGGCCGATTACCCCCTAGAAATGATACCATAAGGGGGCTCATTGTTGGTGTCCACTGCTGGCAGATTGGACAGTCAGCAATGGCTGTAGCCAAGTCAGCGTTGGTGAGTGGAAGTCCATGACGCTGATCCCCTGTATAACCTCCATCCCTGCCACAATGGCCACTTTGTTCATGAGCCCATTGGGCAATGACAGGAGTGGCTGGAGGAAGAAGATGACTGGTTTCCACAGAATGCGTCATCCTATCCACTTGATTGTTAAAATTCTCTTCTGCCAAGGTCACCCTTTGGTGAGCATTCACACGAGACACAAATATCTTCACTTCTTTGGCTCATTCAAAGAGGTCTATGTACATGCCTCTTCCCCATACCTCCTCATCATGAATTTTCCAGTTATGTTCCTTTGAAGTCCCTGACAATCCAGCCGAACCATGGCCACAGCCCATGACTCAGTATATAATTGCACATCCGGCCATTTCTCTTTCCAAGCAAAGTGAACAACAAGATGCTCTGCTGAAAGTTCTGCTCATTGGGAGGATTTCCCTTTACCATTGTCCTTCAGGGAGATCCCAGAAAGGGGTTGCAGTGGTGTGACTGTCCACTTTCAAGTGGTGTCTGCACGTGGCACAGAAACATCTGTAAACCAGGCATGAGTTTTCTCTTCCTCGGTCAACTGATCATAAGGAATTCACCATGAGGCCATAGGTGCAGACTGGTATATAGAAGGTAATGTGACAGGAGTGGAGACCATGGGTATTTGGGCCACTTTCTCAGGCAACTTACTTGTGCCTTCAGGTCTTGCTCATGCCTGATCTTGTATATACGACTTCCATTTAGTGATGGAATGCTGCTGTGCATGTCTGACTTTATGAATCTGTGGGTCAGACAACACTCAGTTCATGATGGGCAGCTCAGGCCACATGGTAATTTGGTGGTCCATGGTTAAGAATTCAGTCTCATCTAAGGCCCAGTAACAAGGCAAAAACTGTTTCTCAAAAGGAGAGTAGTTATCTGCAGAGGATGGGAGAGCTTTGCTTCAAAAGCTTAAGGGTTTGCACTGTGATTCATAAACGGGGCCCTGCCAAAGACTCCAAATAGCATCTCTATCTGCAACTGACACTTCAAGCACCGTTGGATCAGCTGAATCATACGGCCCAACTGGTAGAGCAGCTTGCATGGCAGCCTGAACCCACTCAAAACTAACAGCTTTTTTAATAACTTGAAAAATAGGCCACAGTAGCACATCCAAATGAGGGCTATGTTGCCTCCAAAATCCAAATAGGCCCACTAGGCATTGTGCCTCCTTTTTAGTTGTGGGAGGGGCTGGATGCAATAACTTATCCTTCACTTTAGGAGGAATATCTCAATATGTCCCACACCATGGAACCCCTAGAAATTTCACTGAGGTGGAAGGCACCCGAATTTTTGTTGGGTTAGTTCCCCCCTCCCAACATGAAAATGTCTTACCAATTAGTCTAGAGTCACTGATACTTCTTCCTTACTAGGTCCAATCAGCATAATTTTATCAATGTAATGAACCAGTATGATGTCTCATGGAAGGGAAAGGTGATCAAGATCCCTGCGGACTAAATGATGACACAGGGCTAGAGAATTGATATATCCTTGAGGTAGGACACTGAAGGTGTATTGCTGGCCTTCCCAGCTGAAGGCAAACAGCTTCCAGTGGTCCTTTGAAACAGTGTGGAGAAAAAGGCATTAGCCAGATCAATGGCTGCATACTAGGTATTAGGAAACATATTAATTTGTTCAAGCTATGAAACCACATCTGGAACAGCAGCTGCAATTGGAGTCACCATCCGGTTAAGCTTACGATAATCCACCATTATTCTCCAAGATCCAGTCATTTTTTTGCTTAGGTTAGTTGAATGGGGATGTGGTGGGAATCACTACCTCTACATCCTTCAAGTCTTTGATGGTGGCAGTAATCTCTGCAATCCCTGCAGGAATGTGGTATTGATTTTGGTTTACTATTTTCCTAGGTAAGGGCAGCTCTAATGGCTTCTACTTGGCCTTCTCTACCATAATAGAGCTTTCTTCACAAGTCAGGGATCCAATATTGGGGTCTACCAGTTGCTGAGTATGTCTATTCCAATTATATACTCTGGAACTGGGGAAATCACTACAGGATGGGTTTGGGGACATACTGGACTTACTACGAGAAGGATATGAGCTAAGATTCCATTAATAACATGACCTCTATATACCCCTACTCTGACTGGTGGGCCACAGTGATCTTTTGGGTCTCCTGGAATTAGTGTCAGTTCAGAGCCAGTGCTCAGTTATCCCTGAAAAGCCTGATATTTCCTTTTCTCCAATGAACAGTCACTCTCATAAAAGGGACCATAGGTCCCTTTGGGGAAGCCTGGAAGAAAGGTTAACAGCATAAATTTTTAACAGTGCAGTGAGGTCCTTCCTCTAGGGAACTTGGTCTCCTTATCATTGAAGGGGTTGTGGGTCTATAAACTTGCTCAAGTCTGGGAATTGATTGAGGGGCTATGACTCTCTATTCTGGTGATTCGAGTTAGATTGCCATTCACTTGACATAGAATTCTTCTGCTTGTACAGATCAAGTAAATATTTAGTAGATTTCCCATTTATTTCACTCCAAGGGACACCATGACTAAGTAGCCAAAGCCATAAGTCTACATGAGTCAGACAATTCTGATTACTGCTTTAACACTGCTGTCCATTACAGTAACTGTGCCCACCTTGTCTTTGGCAGTTAAGTGCCACCACTTGGCCCCTACTACCAACAGGTCAAATTGGCTTCATTGCAGTTAGGTGTCTTAATTCGGATGGGGCGGTTCCCATTGTCAAATATGACTTACATAAAATAGCAATCATGACAGTCTTCAAGGATACTGGGTGTCATGGATTGAATTGTGTCCTCTAAAAATATGTGTAGCAGTTTGGCTAGGCCATGATTCCCAGTATTGTGTGATTGTCCACCATTTTGTCATCTGGTGTGATTTTCCTATGTGTAGTAAATCCTACCTCTGTGATGTTAATGAGGCGGGATTAGAGGCAGTTATGTTAACGAGTTAGGACTCAATCTACATAATTAGGTTGTATCTTTAGTTAATCTCTTTTGAGATATAAAAGAGAAAATCTAGCAGAGAGACAGGGGTCCTCATACCACCAAGAAACAAAAGCCAGGAGAACAGTGTGTCCTTTGGACCTGGGGTCCCTTCACTAAGAAGCTTCTTGAGTGGGGACGATTGATGACAAGGATCTTCCCCCAGAACCAACAGAGAGAGAAAGACTTCCCCTGGATCTGTACCCTGAATTTGAACTTCTAGCCTCCTAGACTGTGACAGAATAAATTTATCTTTGTTAAAGCCATCCACTTGTGGTATTTCTGTTATAGCAGCACTAGATGACTAAGACACTGGGGCTCCCTTCACAAATTTGTTCTTCACTGTTGTGGTGAGAGGTCTGTCCTCTGGGCACTCCATGAGTGGGTCCATGGGTCGAACCTGATAAATCTACTCTAACATGCGAAGTTCCCTAAGCCTTTAACTACCTTCTTTACAGTATACCAAGGCAGGTCTGGCATTTCAACTTGATTTAGCATAGGCCACCACTTAATCCATTCTTCAGTGAAACAACAAAAGAAATGTTTAGATCTTTTTCTAACCTTTTGAGCTGAAACATTGAATGAAGAATCTGATTAGTGGGACCGTATCAATAAACTCAGACTGATCCACCTTTATGTTCCTTGCACCATTATCCCAAACCCTTAATGGCTATTCCCACACATATTCCCCAAGTTTCTGTTTGTATATATTAGAAAAATAAAGCAGTTCTTCTGAAGTGTAGCATACCTCCTTATGGGTCATACTTTGTACTTCACCTTTTAGGGCTCACTAGGAGTTAAGTCTAGTTATAGGTCTAGTAGGTGGGTCCTGGAGACATTCAACAGTGTCTTATAAGGCATCTGCCTCAGGTGACTCCCAAGATGCCACTCCAGGCAATATCTCAGACATAGGCTCTTCAGACACAGCTGGGTTAATCTCATCAAATGGGGATTAAAGGATAATGATTTTACTGGGGAGGGGATCTTAGCAGACAAAGATGGAGTAATCTCTTCAGATGGAAGTGAGAGGGGTGGTTCTGTTGGCTGTAGTGATTCAATGGAATTTATGGGCTCAGTGTCCCCAGCTTCCTGATTATCTGCCCATATGTCCCCATCCCAAGTTTCAGGATCCCATTTCTTCCCAATCAATGCCATCAGTTTAACTTTAGACACCGTCTGAGGTTGGGAATTCAGTGAGCATTATAATTCAGCCACTCTTACTATAAAACTCTGGGTTTTGTTTTTGACAATATCAATTCTGTTATGCCAAGAAGTAAGACTTTCTTTCAGGGCACAAGTTGTAACTTTCAGGTCTTTTATGTGGCGCTTGAGCTGTGACTCTGGAGCCCTGAGCTCACCTCTTTCTTTCACTAGAAAAAGCAGGACTAACAAACTAGCCTCCCTATACTTCTCATTCTGACAAAATTGTAGAAAAGTATCAAGTATGCAATCACCCAGAGCCTTGTCTCTTACAAATATTTGATCCATTGGTGGTGATATTTTGCATATTTCTATTGTCACCTCATACTATGGATAAACAATGCCCTTTTTACTACTGGAGGAAGAGTCATCAGCACCTTTAGGGCTGGCTAGACTTGAGAACTGATTCAGAAAACTCATTCTTATGATTTTGTTCCTCTAAAACCACTCTTGGTACCAAATATTAGGCTGGGTTCTTTAGAAGAGCAAAACTAGTGAAGTATATATATATAAATATATATGGAGAGAGATTTATCTCAAGGAAATGGTTCATGTAGTTGTAGAGGCTGGCAGGTCCCAAATCCATGGGTCAGATGTCAGGCTGGAGGCTTCTCCTGACTCACATGGTTGCAGGGGCTGACGAACCCCAAATTGGCATGTCAGGCAGAAGGCTGCTGGCTCACCAGGTTGCAGGAGCTGGTGAATCCCAAAATCTTCAGGTCAGGCAGAAGTCTGCTAGCTCATGGGGTTGCAGGAGCTGGTGAATCCCAAGATCTGCAGATCAATTGGCATGTTGCTGGCTCACGTCCTAAGAATCTAAGAACCTAAGATCAGAAGATAATGAGTCGGATACAGGATCTAGAGTCCACAAGCTTTGCCAGAACATCTGTATATATTGGATGCAGGCCACACGCCCAAGTAAACTCCCTTTTCAACTGATTGGCTGCTCACATCATATCACAAAATGGGGTATGACTATATCAGATCACAAAATGGAGGATGATTACATTGTTATATAACTGCCAAATTATATCATTACATAACTGCCAAACCACTGTGAATCATGGCCCAGCCAAGGTGACACATAACTTTAACCTTCACAAATGCCAACTTTACAGAGTTGTTTCAAGGATTAAATAAGAGTGACAATAAATCTAAGATTCACAATGGAATTTCCACGTGTTGGGTTTGTACGGAGAGCTTTAGAGAGACTTGACATTTAATTCAGATCAAGTGTGCATGGAAAACACGGAGCATGCATTGACCAGAGAAATGTGAATATATTCTTCCTTCCTATGTCTTTGCAAATTCTTTAATAATGATTTTAATGACAACATCAGAGCCTAATAGATAAAGCTTAATGTAATTTACCACTTCCCTGTAGTTGAAGAACATTTAGATTGTTTCCACGTTTATGTTTGTTTGCTTTGCTATACAATGTACTCAGCAGTCAGTATCATTGTGCAATGATTTCTGTCTGCATTTTGAAAAATTTCAGCCTTAATATAGAGGCCTTGAAACATTGTGAACATTTTAAAGCCAATTTGCTTTCTTAAATGGTTGCCCTAATTTATCAATCTCATCCCATTCTTGCTAAAATGAATATTATACTTTAACATTTTTCTAGTTGACAGATGTAGAATAGTATTTTGTTTTAATTTAATATCCTTTAATTACTAATGAATTTAATAATAAGATAAAACTTACTGATAATTTGTATTTCCTCTTTTGAGAACTGTTTGTCTTTTCCCCATTTATCTATTGCTTTGATGTTTTTCTTGTTGATCCTTAAGAACTCTTCATATATTAAGAATATTAACTCTTTGTTCATTATCTGCTGTAGAAAAATTCTCACCTCATTATTTGTCTGTTAAGTCAGCTTATGCTGTATTTTCCAATTTGGAAAATTTTACGTTTTATGCGGCAAAATCTATCGATCTTTTTTCATTATGAGTTCTTCCATTGTTTTTAAACTCTAAAAGCTCTTTGCCTTCCAGAAATCAGAAAAGTAAAGTGTTTCTTCTAAGTTTGATTTCAGTTTGAGTCTTTCTATTTGATTCTTAGGCCAATCTAGGATTTATTTTGATGTGTGGTGTGAAAGAAGGATCAGATTTTTCTTTTGACTGTGCCACAAAGATGGGCACACGTATCTGGGTCCTGTTATAAACAAACAAGAAACCTAAAGTGAAACACCCTAAGCCAAAAAAAAAAAAAAAAAAAAATCAATGAATAGATTTTCTTCTAGGAAACACTGTGTTTACAAAGGAAAGTCATTTAGGAAATCTTCATGTAATCTCAGGTTTAGCCCAGGATTTTTAAAATATGGAGGAAATGTCTTTTCTTTTTGCCTTAGTTACTCAGGCATAAAAAATATTACTTTCACTTTAGTCCAGAGAATCCTTATCTGATTCTCCTGGTATAGAAAGACTGAGATATATGAGGTGTGTGTGGGTGTATGTGAGTGTATTTGTGTGCATGTGTGTTTTGAACTGCGGTATTGGCAAAGAATATTAAAGTCCATTATACCATGGACTGCCAGAAGAATGAACAAATATGTCTTAGAGGAAGTACAGCCAGAATGCTTCTTAGAAACTAGGATGGTTTTATCTCACATACTTTGGACATGTTAACAAGAGGGACCAATCTCTGGAAAAGAACATCATGCTTGATAAATAGAGGGTCAGCGAAAAAGAGGAAGACCCTCAACGAGATGAATTGATACTGTGGCTGCAACAATGGGCTCAAATATACCTACTATTGTGAGCATGGCACAGGACAGGACAATGTTTTTATTCTGTTATACATAGGGTAGTTAATGAGTCAGAGCATTCGGCTGCACCTAACAATATATATATGTATATTGTATATATATGTTTGTGCACACACACATATACACATTCCTCAGTTGGCAATCCACTTGCCCCCTAAACCTTGTGAAAGTAAAAATGATGCTCCAGGTAAGTGAGGAACTTATAGTTGTGATACAAAGCACTTGCTTGGTTAATTCCCTGCCACTTTGCAGGTGAAGGCCTCAGGAGGGGACCCTGATTGAGATCGAAGCATATACATAAATAAGTCCCCAGCCAATGCTTGATTTGAATAGATATATGGGAGTTGGGGACAGAATTGACCAGATGCTGGACCATATGATAAACACAGAGGATCATGGTGTGGTATAAAAACCAGGCTTTTATATGGTACAGCTGGCCGTGCATAATCTTCTACTAATTTATAAGGCTGGAGCATCTGCTCTCTAGCTGCTGCTCTTTCCAATTTTCTAACAACCTTATCCTTGAGTCTCTTGTTTAATGGAGTAGCCCCATGGTGCTGCAGGATAGAAGGGAGGGTCACCACCAGAGAAAATGACATGGCCCAGAACCCTGCCTTTCAGAGAAAAAAAAGGAGAAACAACTCTGGGAAGATTCTTGATCTCATTTTCTGGCTAAGGCTTCTTTATTGGATGGTGGCATTTTTAATTCTCTCCTTTAAATGGAGCATCTTGGGCTACCATCACTGGACTAGATCTTTCTCTATAAGGAGAAATTTCCTTCTGCCCCTTAATTTATGAGAGGAGATTTTAGGCCAAATTAAAGTCTCACATTGGTTTCAGTCAGAGCTAGCACTGGTTTCTGTTCAATTAGAATCAGCTAGTATTTACTGGGGACTACATAGGTAAAATTGGGAGGTGTGATGCCCTCTTATCCCTACTCCCCTCAAAGACCCTTTGGCAGGGCAAACAATTAAGCACAGGACTACTAGCCGAAAGATGCGCAGTTCAAAAGGTCACAGCCTTGGAAACCCTATGGAGTAACTCTACTCTGCACACAGGGGGTCACCGTAAGTCAGAATCGTCTTGAGGGCAACCAACAACAACAAGAGTATTTCCTTCTCTTACTATTTTTCCTTCTACTTCCTGCCAGGGTAGGAGGGGTTATGGTGGTTACCTACAAGACTAGGCTCAGTTTTCTACTTCCTCTCTGTTTAACCCCATTGGTGGATTAGTTCATGGTGGCTTCAAATATTTTTATTTTAAAAGAGACTTCTAACAGTGATAATAAAAGACTCAAAAGATTAAATATCTTAATGGTGGAATTTCATTTTCTGGGACACAAAGGCAAAATAGCTTAATGAGAAGAACCACTTTACCTTCAAATCATACAATTTTTAAAGAACCTACTGTTCTAGGGCTTTGAAGTGGTTGACTTCTTATTCTGGCACTCATAACCCTGTGATATTGGTCAAGTCACTTAGCCTCTCTGAGCCTCTGTTTGCAGAACTTTACAGTGGGGAAAATAACACCTTCAACTCATTTTACAAAAATACCCTTTAAAATATAAGATATTAGACAAATATGTGGCTGTGATTAGATGCATGGACATGTAGAATATTAGAGCTATAAGTAAGGTGACCCTATGATTTACTATCCAAACTGGGATACTTTTGAGAGAGAAAGGTGTGAGGACTGGACAGGATGCTGGGATAATAGTAAATGGGGACTATAGTGGGAAAACTTGGACATATGGTCTTCCTGGCAATAGGAGGCTCTAGAAGCCATATACTCTAATTACTCCTAAGACCAGCTTTGTCTCTGGCCACTCTACATGGCATTGTATGAGAGGAGGATACAAAAGTAAATAAATGAAAGACCCTTTCCACTAAGATGTTGTTATGTGTTTAGGGAAACTAAGCACATTCAAAACACTCAATGAATGCTATGCTCAGTGGCCTTCCAGTGTTGCCCTTTGACCCACCATTTGGTTATTTGTACTCTCTAGAGCCTCCTGTCCTCCGCATTCAGAGGTATTTATAGTAGAGAGGCAAAGAAGCCTGCTAAGTTGTTGAGATGTTTTGTTCATTTCTTTGCACACAGTGGACAAGGTGGAGGGCAAAACTATGACACTGATGTTTATAACTGATCTCTTATCTCTCCCTCCTTCAGCTTTTCCCATTCCTCCTGAGCCTGCACATTGTCCTTGGATGCCTGTGATTTCCCCACCATGCCCAGCTCCAGCCTAAGGCCTTATTCACTGTTGGTGCCCCAAGTTTTGATATAATAGTTTTCCAAACTCTTCTGACCATGAGAATCACCTGAGGTGCTCTCCTAGCGATTCTGAGTCAGCAGGTTTGAGGTGGGGGCCTGCTGATTTGTTTAGTTAAACCAAGCTCCCAGGTGATTTTTATGATCACGTAAATCTGAGACACTTGGACTTAATAAATTTGAAAGTAGAAAGATGCTTTTGTGATCACTGAAGCAATGGTCCTTATAGTGTGACTCTCCAAAGACCAGCATCAGCATCACCTGGGAATTTGTTAGAAATGCAAATACAAACTATCAGGCCCTACTCCAGACATATTGAACAAGAACTCTAGAGGTGTGGACAGTGACCTGTGTTTTAGGAAGTCCTCCAAATAATTCTCATGTACACCAAAGTTCCAAAATCACTGATTTCAGCCAATCCCTCCCTGTTTTCCATTTTACAGATGAGGAATGTTGGCACTTCCTTCTCTTGCTTTGTGACCTTGGGTGTTGAGATTAGGGAGAGAGGTGTGCTATAATCCCTAAATGATTGTGAAGAAAGTGGAGAGACAGTTGGTATAGGGCTACTGAGTATGGGGCATCAGTGTGTACGGTCCTCATCTCCCTTTCCCTACTTGCAGAGTGAGAGGTCTTGTCTGTGTAGATAAGAACTCGTGTTGACCAAATGGACTGCAAAAAGACACAGAGCTTCTGGAAAGTAACCCTTGTGGTAAACCAGAGCCCAGGTATTAATAGTGACTGCCCATCTAAGAAATCCCCCGAGAAACCCAGCCATGAAGAAGCCTTAGTTCCCTTAAGTGTCAGACGTACTTCACTCTTGGAGAAGTTCCAGCTCTGCTTCGATGGATAGTCCCTGCTCATTTTCAGGGTGACTAATGAAAGACTCTTCTAGTTAGTACTGCACAAGAATCATGTGAAAATTGTAGCCTGTGGGCGGCCATTGCTGTGATTTAATCATACTTCTTTGCCGGTTACATTGGTGGGAAAGGATGAGTGTTCACCAGACAGTATGGCCATCTGTCTGATGCTCAAAACCAGAGTCCCCAAACTTCAGTCATTTGACTACAATTTTCACATTCTTTTCAATACTCAAGTATAACATGTACTATTATTTATTTAATATTTTTCATTTACTCAATTCATTTTGAAAAAAATAAACCTTTTATTTTAGAATAGTATTAAATTTACAAAAATAAAATTGTGAAGCTAGAGTACAGACCTCACACTCAGTTTTCCCTATTATTAACATCTTACATTATTATGGTACATTTGTCACAATTAATGAACCAATAATAATGTACCAATAATGATACATTATTATTAACTAAAGTCCATACTGTATTCAGATTTCCTTAGTTTTTACCTAGTATCCTTTTTCTGTTCCTGGATTCTACCCAGGATACTATATTACATTTAGTTGTCACATTATATTTGGTCCTCAGCCCAGACATATTGAACAGCAAATATATGCAAAATGATTATGATTTAGCTACCACTATTGTTGTGAGTATTAAGCCCTTTGTCTCTGACCCAGGAGTCTCATGTGTTTTGCCAGTGTCTAAGAAACTTTGACAGGCTATATTGTTAGTTTCCAAGTAGGGCAGAATATCAGACCTCTGACAGCTCTTGCCAACTTGTTTTTTGTACTACTGAAGTATTCAGAAAGAATATGGACTATATTAAATTAATAAATATTTAAAATAATTCAGTGAAGTTGTAAGGGCTCTCTTAAAGGTGATTGTTAAAAGTTGCTGATTTATAAAAGTTGCCAGAGTAATAAGGTTTATAAGATTAACTTAAAAGCTCAAGGAATAACAAGGATTTAAATTTGTAATTTTCATAAATTTAAAAAAATTATAGTATCCCCTAAATAATTTTCTTTCTATGCACAAAAGCATATAGACAATACTGAACTGTGATCTTGAGTTGCTACCATATTGGAACTTATCCTATAAAGGAATTTACCCTAGGATGTTTATGATTAAGAATGATCAAAGCTCTCCTACCCTTAAGCATGTTTGTACTTTAGCATATTTCAAATAGCTTTATCCAAAGAATAAATCTCTAATGGTGAAATTTCTGGCAGCAGTGATGAACTAATATTTCTCAAGTCACATGAAGAGACAAGCACATATTTTACAGATTCAAAGGATAAAACAAGTGTCCTCTGTCTTGGTCTCTGCTGAATCCTCAAGCCCTAGAACTGGCACATAATTGGTGTTCATTAAATATGTGTGAAATCATTGTGATTGAATGAATTAATGATTTTAAATAAGAGAATCATTGTCAGATCTTAGTTTTTAGAAAGATCCCTCTGATATATTATGAAAATTTAATGGGAGGAGGCAATACTACATAGGAGAACAATTAGACCGACTATGGCAGGCCCTGATAGTAGACCCACAGCCAAGACTTCTAGGGTTTTGGAGCAAAATCCTACCTTTTTAAGAAAATAACTAGTCTCATTTTGGAAAACAGCTATTGGCTTGTTACTGGGCCCTGGGGGAGGCTGAAAGTCTGACCAAGGGTGCTATGTGACTATATGGCCCAAGCTTCCCATCAAGAACCAGTGTTCTCTGGACCATGAAGCCACAAAGCAGAAGGAGCATAACCAAGACTGTACAGCCACGTTCTTATAGCACAAAAAAGCTGCAGGAGGACCTCGAGAATCAGTAAGCAAGATGACCCACTCTGTGAGTGTGTGACCTACTTAGCCTCTTTCCCAGACACACCAGTGTTGTCTCAATGTGCTCACCAACACATGTCCACAGCAGCAGGGATGGGGTTTATTCACAGCTCAAAACAGGGCTTCCTCACACTGAGGCTGACCTGGCTGCTGCCTCTGTGAGCTTTTACAGACCAGACAAGAAAAATGAAAATTCATCATGAATATTTAGGATTGACCTTCATGCAGGTGTTCAGGGCTTGGAGATGACAATGCATTTTCTCTAGACAAAGGTTTGATTTTCTGAGATGGAGGCAGAGGTGGATTTCCCTTTATTAGCATTACAAGTCCCTACCTAGAGATGAGTTGAGGCCATCTATGACCTATTTTGTGGTTATCTTGTCAAGGACAATTTCAGAAGAATGTACAGCTTATTCTGCTCAGTGTAGGAACAGGTATCTCTTAGAAGCGTTGGGCTCTGAAGCTGTCTGCTTCATTCCCTCTTTTTTTTTTTTTTTTTTTTTGAGCATTGGCCACTCACGATCAGTGCCTGTTTTAAACTATTGGGCAATTGTGAACCAAGTCTAGTGTGTCTTATAAGGGGATAGGGCTTTTTCAGGGAACTTTTAAATCAGCAGAGGAGGTGGGGAATGGATGGCACATCCAGCAAGTGTTCAGATTATCTCCCTGGGAAACAGAGTTGGAAAGTTGGGTGAATCTGTTTTTGTTTTTTGTTTTTTTAATTTAGCTTGGGCTAGGAGAATCTCTTGGAGAAGGATAGCAACAATCATTACTATTTCTTATGGTGGCTAGAGAGCTCTCAGCCTCTTATTCATCTGACTTGTCTAAACACAGCAAAAAGAAACAAAAAGGCAAACTGTATTTAATACAATAAAAAAGATTAAGAGTTAGTTCCGGATTGGATTTATGCAGGAGAGTGTTTTGCAGACAAGTACTTAAGGTCTTTAATAGGTTTGCAAGTCTACTTTTCACAGTTTTGATGAGTTTGTCCCTCGATGTCTGGTGGAACAGTTTTTTTACTTGGGTGTGGTGGATTTATGCTTTGATACCACTGAGCTTGATGGAGGTTGGAGTTGTTAGTAACATCTCAAAAGGACTGGTCCACTTTTGCTGGAGAGACCCTGACTTCCAGGCTTTTAGGAAGACCTAATCACCAGCCTGGAACAGGTACAGAGTACTTTTGGTTCAGATGGATCTTCAAGTGTGCATATCTGTGGCGAGAAAGACAGAGTCGTCCAAAGAGACTGTTAGTGTATAGTAACTTGCACATTTTCAGCCTCGTGGAGGGAGGCAGGTTTGTCATTATTAAGCAAGCTATGTTGGTTATATTGCGTTCCCCGGAGCTGACATCCTGAATTTGGACT
The DNA here is from genome assembly GCA_030035585.1 of Dugong dugon. Taxonomy (NCBI): domain Eukaryota; kingdom Metazoa; phylum Chordata; class Mammalia; order Sirenia; family Dugongidae; genus Dugong; species Dugong dugon. The sequence continues at coordinate 159,870,358 of CM057464.1, forward strand.
TGTAGCCTACTGGACGTGAGAGAATGAACTTCTGTTTGTTAAAGCCATCCACTTGTGGTATTTCTGTTACAGCAGCCCTAGATGACTAAGACAGCATCTCAATGAGATCCACCTGCCAATTGTCTCCAGGCATTGCCCTGGTTCACTGGACCCCAGGGGGCACCTCAGCAGTCTTCTTGGGATTATTCTTCTTGCAGGTGGGGCAGCTCTTTACCGCTGTTGAAATAGTGGCATGAACCTTTCATCCAATTAAATGTCTCTTAACCCAGTAATATAGTCTATCTCATCCATAGTGGGGGGACTGGTAGGCTTTCTGTAATAGGGTGCATGAGTTTTGATGGAATGAGAATCTTTCCATGGGGAGTGTACAGCCTTCCATCCTTGTTTAGAGTGGCCCCCCCAGGTCTTGGCAGTGTTTTTGTCTTGTTGGGAATAGTCTAGGAAGAGGTGAGGTGGCAGTAACTCTACATGGGGAATTAGCAGGACTATTACAACAGGTTTCTGTTGGATTGCATCTTTTTTTGCTGCTGCATCTGTTTTGTAATTATCTTTGGCCACCATGGTGCCTCTTTTCGATGCTTTTTATAGTGTATTACTACTACTTGGGTGGGTAGAAGAACAGCTTGTAAAAGCTGTTAAGATCTCTTGAGAGTATTTACTGTCTTTACCTCCTGCTGTTGGGAGCCCTTTTGCTTTCAGATTGCCCCATGTGCATGCAACATCTTGAATATGTACCGGGAATCAGTATAAATAGTTACTCACTTACTTTTGGCAATTTTAAGGGCCTGCAGCATGCCAGTGACCTCAGCCTTTTGGGTGGAAGTATCTGAGGGAAACACAATAGCCTCTAGAACCTATTTTAAAGTGACCACTGTATATCCAGCTTTTTTTTCTCATTCTGTGTAACTGTTTCTACAGATGAACAGTTCAAGGCTGTGACTGATGATGAGTAAGTTGTCTTCGTATTGGAGGAGGACACCATTTGTTAAGGTCAGTTGACTTAGTTCTTGGGCTAAAGCTGATCCAAAAAGAGTAGGACTGTTTTTAAGTCTTGTTGGAGGATTTGTCAACACAACTGTTGTGTTTGTCCTGTTTTTGGGTCCTCCCACTCAAAGGCAAAGATGTTTTTTTCACTTTCTCCACTTGGGTGCAAAAGAAGGCATCTTTCAGGCCTCGAGCAGTGAACCTGGAAAAGGTAGGTGACAAGGTTGACAGCAAGGTATAAGAGCTGAGGACTACAGTGTGGGCTCTGATGGTTACCTGGTTGACAGCTCACAGATCCTGAACGAACCGGTATTCTCTGTCTTTTTGTTCACTGGCAGAATGGGGATGTTGGACTGTGACTGACACAGCCCGAGCAGTCCATGTTTCAGGTATCTCATGATGATTTTGTCCAATGCCTGTCAGGCTTCAGCTTGGATGGCATACTGCTTAAGCCTTGGGGAAACTATACCAGGTAACAATTCAATGACAACAGGAGGGACATTTTTTGCTCTCCCCCATATTGTGTTGGCCCACACCTATGGCACTACTGTGTCTGTGATATCTGAATCAACTAACCCTTGGTAATGTTCTTCTTTCCTGTAGTTATTTGGCGGCCCAGTAGTGAGGGCCATTCGTTACTGCTACTTGTTTTTTGTAAAGGAAAGAGTGTGTTAAAGATTTTTCTTGTATAGAGCAAGTTAGAGGTTGTAGGAAGGGAGGATGCTCTTCTTTTCCTAATACTCTCATAACAGACACTGTTTGTCTCGTTGGGGCAGCTTTTTTGAGGGGGTGGATCAGAAGTTAGTGGGTTGCTCCGGTATCTACCAGAACATGATAGATTCTCTCTCCAACTTTGTTATAACTAGAGGTGCAGGTGAAGGACTTGCCGTCACTCTCTCTCAGTCTGACTCATCTTCTAGTGGCATGACCGGGCACTGGGTCGCCTCTCTCTTTTTTTAGTTCTTTGTTTCGTATTTTGTACACTCTTCCTTTTAATGTCTTTTTTCTTTACACCAGCTGTACTGGTCTCTTTTCAAAGGGGTGTCCTCCTTCTTTTTTGTTCTCTTGTTCTCTTGGGGGATGGCCTTCAGCCTGCAAGGCAGCAGCTAGGAAGGCTGCCTGGCACTTTTGGTCTGCAACTTTCTTCTTTTCTTGCTCCTTATCTCAGTTAGAGTAAACTTGGCAAATCAATTCCGCTAGCTGAGAGATTTTTAACCCTATACCTTTTTTTACTTTCGGAAGCTTTCTTTTAATATCTGGGGCATTTTGCCTTATAAAGATTATATTGATCATTCAGGCATTTTTAGGACTCTTGGGATCCAGATCAGTGAACTCATGAACATGGTCTTAAGATATGGCTCTCTCGAGAACCTGTCTTGCCTGAGGTATTTTCACTTTTTCTAATGGCTGAATCAGGGCGCCTAAAAGTCATTCCATTCTGTGGGGGGTGGGGGTGGGGGGTGGGAGGGTGGCGAGCCCACCCGCAGAACAGAAGGACCCAGGAGGGGTGGATACAAAGGTTGAGGGGGCTTAACAGCCGGGGCTGTCACTGGCTGCGCAGATCCGTTGGGTGGAGGCAGGGTATAGGGAGGGGGTGGTGTGGGTGATGAAGTGGCGGGAGCTGGAAGATCCTCTTCAGGGTCAGGAGGGAGGACTGGCAGTTGTGATATATCAGTCCCTTTCTAAACTAAGATTTTACATTTTTTGGTAACTCTTTGTTCTGATACAGAGTCATGAAAGTTTTTACATAATGCTTTTCATCCCATTTACCCTCAAGAGTACAGAAAGGATCAAGCTGGAGGATGGTATAATTTAGAGACCAATTTGCTGGCTACTTTTGCTTCATCTGCCGATTTATATTGAGGCCATGCAGTGTTACAAAAGAAAATCATCTTTTTCTTTTTCATAGGGTCTGACCTGAAATATTCCCAGTTTTTAAAGATGTATCTTAGTGGGCTGCATTCTAGGATCTATTGACCGTTCCCCATTTTCTAGACACACACACGCTTACACATTCACACAACCTAATTCAGTGCACTGACAGGTACCTAGAGCCTTTACACCCGCAGCAGTCAATACTCCTGCTTCTTGGAACTCTTCTAAGGTCTTACCTAGGTACTTACCAAATAATCCCAGGCACATTTCATATCTCCCACACAATCACCATTGGGTCTGAGGCGAGTCAGCCTCTAGGACCACCCTGAGGTCTCCTGGAGAAGTATCCAGGTGGCGCCAGATGTCGGGCTGGGTCCCTGGCATGGCCTGTCTCAGGAACCGAGCAATGACTTCTGGCTGACTCACCAGAAATGTTGCTAGGTGGAAACCCCAGGTTCTGTTCAGCGTGACTTGTTACAGCCAGTAAGCAAGCGGCCAAGGTGGGAGATCAGAATGATGCCTTTATTTCATTGTGCAAGGAAAGGAGCAATTGGGGCTGTTGCCTCCAAAACTGCTTGCAGGCAGCTTGGGGAGGTGCGCTTTTACAGAGAACAGACAAGGAAATGCAAATTAATCATGAATATTCAGGATTGACCTTCAAGCAGGCATTCAGGGCTTGGGGAGGACTATGCATTTTCTCTAGACAAGGGTTTGATTTTCTGGGTTGGAGGAAGAGGTGGATTTTCCTTTATTAGCATGTTAAATCTTTACCTAGAAGCTGGTTGAGGACATCTATGACCTGTTTTGTAGTCATCTTGTCAAGGACAATTTCAATAGAATGTACAGCTTATTCTGCTTGGTGTAGAAAGATGAGCCAGAGCAGGTGTCTCTTAAAAGGGTTGGGCTTTGAGGCTGTCAAGTTAATACTGGAATAGGGTGGGCCCTGATCCAATATATTGTTGTGTGCCATCGAGTTGATTTCGACTCATAGCAACCCTACATGACAGAGTGGAACTGCCCCATAGAGTTTCCTAGGCTAAAACGTTTACAGAAGCAGATCACCAGGTCTTTTCTTCCCTGGTGTGTGTGGCTGGTGGGTTTGATCTGCTGACCTTTCAGTTAGCAGCTGAGCTATCAGGGCCCCTTAATCCAATATGACTGCTGCTTTTATAAGAAGAGGAGAAAAAACAAAGAGCCAGAAAGACTCAAAGAGGAGATGGCCATGTGAAGACGGAGGTAGATTTGGAGAGATTTTGGACTTCTAGCCTACAGAACTGTGAGACAATAAATTTCAGTTGTTTTAAGCCACCTAGCTTGGGAAATTTGTTATGGAAACTCTAAGCAGCAAATACAGTTCACAATCAGCCCACATCAGTGAGCAAGCTGTGAATGAATACCTTACATATTGTGAATCTTGGAGGGGGTATTGCTCTGTCCCCAAAGGAATAGGCACATCTAGATTTGGACTTGCTTTCCTAGCCCATCATACTTCTGTCATGCCTAGCATCTGTGGACTTACAATGTAATACCAGTTTGCCATTGAGTATATTCTGATTCATGGTGACCTCATATGTGTCAGGGTAGAATTGTGCTCCATAGGGTTTTCAATGGCTGAGTTTTTGGAAGTAGATCTCTAGGTCTTTCTTCCAAGATGCTTGAACTTGCAAGCTTTCAGATAGCAGCCTAGCATATTAAACATTTACACCACCCAGGGATTCCTTCTGTGGACTTACCGAGTGTCTTATTCAGCATTATGATACTGAACACTGCTTCTGAAAAAGAACTGTAACCTAGTTGGCTTTGGGTCGATTCCCTTCCAGTCAGTTACCTGAGCCAGTGAGCACCCTTCAAGTTCTTTTCTGGAGATAGGTCTTCAGACTGACATATTTTCTAGTTTCTAGGTTTGGCACACCTCTCTTTTCCTTATTGAATGGCAGATACCTTGAGGCCTTCTGGAAAAAAAAAAAAGGTGTGGGTAGGAAGACAACACCCTTAATGTGTTTGGGATTTTTTTTGCTACAGGCCTCTTCCCTGTGTTTGGCTGAGAAGTCCTAACAGGCCTTTGAGAAAGGCTCTGGGTGATAGCATTATCTCCTGCAGAGCAGAATCAAACCTTACCTTTCTGGCTTCACTCTATCTCTGCCTGCAAACTTGTCAATTCTTGCCTTACTTCATGACTTTCTGAAAAATCTTTTTTATGAAGAGGAGAGAGCAGTCAACACAGATGAACTCCTTCTAACTGGAAGATGAGAGAATCTTCTAATTCATGCTGCACAGAATCATCTGGAGGTCTAAGCTGGGGGCTGACGTTGCAGTGGGTTAGCCATACTTCTTGCCCTGTCCCTGGTAAGAAAGGATGAGGGATCAGCAAACAGTCCAGCTTCCTTCTTGGGCTCAAAACTAGTGTTTCCATTGGTTTTGCAATAGAGGAAGTGGTCTACTTTCCGAGCTATAGTAGATGACAATTTTACTAAGTATTTTGTGACTTTATAGGACATAATCACTGTGAATAATGAGAATTGACTGTATATGATTGAACATATATTCTATAATTTTTCAACCATATCCCTATTGATAAACTTTTAGGCTGTTTCCAATGGAATGCTATTATAAGTCCTCTTTATCCTTAAACATTTAACCTTGTGGTTTTGATCGCTCTGCCTAAACTGCCCTCTGATGGAGTTGTACTAATTTATACTCGTTCTAAGAGTATTGATTATGTCTGCTTTCCCACAGCTTTACAAAAGTGTATCGTATCTGACTTTTTGGTCTTTGCTAATTTAATTGGAAAAAAATGATGTCCTGTTTAATTTTGCATTTCTTTAACTAGGTTGAGCATTTTCTCCTTTGCTTATAAAATAATTTTATTTCCTTTTTTGGAGTCTAAATCTCTGCCATTTTTCTATTGGGTTTTTGATACTTTACTTATAAAATTTTATGAGCACTTTATAGATGAGTGGTAATTTTTCAAATATGTATTCCTGGGTCTCATTCTACAACAGTGGGCCCAATCCCACTGCAGCCTGCTTTTGTAAGTGAAGTTTTATTGGCACACCGGCATGCTCATTCACTTACATATTGTCTATGGCTACTTTTGCACTACAGTGGCCAAGTTGGGTAGTTGCAACAAATTGTATATGGCCCAAAGCCTGAAATAATTGCTTTCTGACACTTTGCAGAAAAAGTCTGTGGGACTCTTGCCCTAGACTCCCTGAATAGAAATCTCCAGTGTTGAGGGTTGTACACATATATTTTGAAAAAGCTCCCCAGGTAATTTTTAAGTTTGCTAAAGTATGAGAAACGTGATTCAGTTAGTCATAGAATACAGAAAGGCATAGTTTCTAATCAAACTCCTTTTCATCTCTTCTGCATTTCTTTCCCTTTGCGCTCCACACCCAACTACCCACAAACCAATGTTTTAGGAAGAGCATATAGGGGGTTTCCAGGTCAGTGTGTTAATAATAATCAATGTCTAGTTACTCAAGGAAGGACAATTTTTGAGAAGTAGCAAAACTTTATTTTAACAGTAAAACTTTTAAGGCAAAAGCAAGAAATTAACATTTTTTGTTTATCAGAAAAGAAAGCACAATTCTTTTCTTTAGGAAACAATTCTGATATGCAAAGTTATGTACGTGTATGCATAAGTGTGTATATATTTGCATAACGTTGGTACTGTATGTGTACATATAACACACACGTATATACACATTCACATATATAAGAAGTGCCACTTTGGATCAGACCCATGATTCAGCCAGTCCAGTATTTCGTTTTGATAGATGTCCCAAAGAGCAGGGCCATTTTAAAGGCTTTTATAAACAAGGCATATAAATAACCAGCCAAACAAGTAAAGCTTGTCATTCTCAAAGTGGAAAGATGAATCTAAACTATCCTACCTTCCCTTAGTATTTCATTTGACTTTATTATCCATGATCCATGCATGACATTATTGCATCCTCTTTAGAAGGTATTTTAATTTTTTGTCCCTATCCTAGCTCCACTTCACCAAAGTGCAGTAGGGTTCTGCTACTAAAAGCAGAGAACACTTTGGATTTATGGCATTCATTTATTTCATAAGCCACTAAAAGCAGTGTTTATTTTCTGTGTTGTTCTTTTCTCTTTCATTACAGGATATCTCTTTCAATACCACACTGCATTTCAGGCAAATGCTAATATAAACAAAAACTTTTTCTCTGAATATAATTCTTTCAGATCTTCTACATTACAGAAAAAGACTTTACATGCTACATTGATAGTCTAGAATCTTCTTATATTCCAACTCTTGATTAGAATTTTAAACTGCTTCATTACCTATAAAAATAGAATTGAAACATACTAAAAAAACGTAAATCCTTTGTATCTGCTTCTTGAGTTTGGGACTAGAAGTTGACACTTCCTTTTAGATGGCACTTTCAGTGCCAAAGGTTTTTATATGCCAAAAAATCAAAGATGACTGAATTTAATGATGGTTACATATGCCTGCGTGTCCAGTTAACGGGCTAGTGATGTTTAGATGAGTAATAAATTAAATATACATATGTAATTCATATATCATTATCTATTTACCTTATAGCATTTATTATTTGTGTCTTCATTTACTACCAGCCACTGTTTTTTAACTTGCTTAGGATTTTGGTAACCTTTCCAGACTTAAGGTGGAATCGACTCGAGAGCAATTGATGACAGTAACAACAACCAGACTTAAAAGGAAACAAAGACCATTTCAGACCAGCTGATGTTTCAGTTCTTGGTCAGAACTCAAGTCCATACACAACCCAAGGAGATTCAAACACAAGTGTTGATCCCAGGCTGAGCCCATTTTATTAAACCATTTTCACTTATCTTACCATGTGACTCTCGGGCCCCTGCCTTTTATGAAGATTCTCAGTTTTTGATATGCTTCTTTCTTCAAATATGGTATCCATTAAGTTTTACGAGACTAGCTGTACATTTTGTTGGGAAATAACCAGCAAAAACCAGTTGCGATTGAGTCAGTTTCGACTCCTGGTGAACCCATGTGTGTCAGAGTAGAACTGTGCTCCTTAGAGTTTTCAATGGTGATTTTTTAGAAGTAGATTGACAGGACTTTCTTCCAAAGCACCTCTGGGTAGATTTGAAGCTCCAAACTTTTGGTTAGCAGCTGAGTGTGCTCACCATTTGCACCACCCATAGCCTGCTGATATATATATACATATTTTAAATGTAAGTATTTACCATTAGTATTTTATTAAAATTAGTACAAGTTTTATTAAAATAAGTACAAGTACTTAGTACAAGTTTTACTTTTCTAGAAAGTGAGAGATTGCGTTTGTTTGGGTTACTTTCCTCTTTAGAACATTTGGTGAATTTATCCTTTTGGAAACCTCCTTAGAACTATCCTTGTAATTGATCTTCTTCCTGGGTGACCTCTGGTGCTAACAACTGCTGGTCTCCTTATCTCCCTGACTGCCATATGAAATCAGCAGACCTGATCAGAACATCTTGTTCTTGGTATAGTTTCTACTCTTCTAGAACTGTTTGGCTCACTTGCATGTTTTTGTTCTTTTTCGCAGAGGCACTTACATACCTCCAGGGGGAGGGAGCAGTTGGCAAACAAATGTAGAAGGCACACGTTATTTGTATAAAAATATGGTACACAGGGAAATACTTATAAAAATTTATTAACCTATATACTTAAGACTTGTATACTTTTCTACATATAACTTAATTTAAAGAACGGCAATAAAGATGCTGGGTAACTCACAGAATCTCCAGGAGGGCCAGCGAACCAGATTTGGAGGCTACACGGCCAGGAACAACGTCCCAGTAAGTACCACAGAGCAGTCCATTAAAGACCCTAGTGCTGCCACTGGGCACAGCAAAAGCAACTTAGACCCTGACAGCCCTAGCACTAGACACAGGTACAGCTGTCTTCAGGCCACTGTCCCACCACCCTGGCCAGAATGCATTCTGCACAGGACTGCTCACTTGTGACCTAGCTTGCAATTCAAAGTCTAGGCCAGGGATATCAAATTGGCATAGCCTAGGTACTTGCCCTTGGTTGCAAGGGAAGTTGGGAGAGTGAGCATTTGCCACTGTTTCATAAACTGGAAAATTCCCCAAACATAAGACGGAAGTGCAGCTACGAGGCATTTTGAAAGAATAACAAACACCTGTACGGGGGAGGTAATTCAATTAGGCAACAAATACTTACAGTTTGTCTACCACGCTCTACCCAGTGTGCCATTGAAGGGAACCCCCGGGACTGCTTTCCTATCAGATCATTTGTTTTCCTTACCTACCTGCAGGAAGGCAAGGGAGTGTTGCACCCATTCAGGGTGCAGCTGCTGAGAGATTGGGTTCAGATCTTAGAGTCCGGTTAATTCCTTTCCTTCCTGACTGATGCGGACCTGCTTTTCGTTTTATGGACTTATGAAAAGCAAGAGTAATATTCTGAACTACCTGTTCCTTAAAACAATGGTATGTATGGACTTTAACAAACCTGAGCCGTTGGAATACCCATTTATTAACAGAAATGGGTCCCAGCTTGTGGACGTCTTGGATGACTATTGGCAACTTGCCTCCATGGCACCATTCTTGCCATTGTTGGAGAATCATCAATGGCCCAGCATCGAGGCCCTGGGGTGCAACCCCAACACCATCAACAATAACAGAAATCAACTTGGAGACTGTTTCTTTGATGGGAAGTTGACAGCCCTCTGTGTCTGCAAACATTCCTCTTTACTAAAGTCATTTTGGGAAGAAACAAAAAAATAACAGATTAAACAATGTTTTCTCCATACAAATATGAAGGGAGCTGGTGAAGTCAGGTGTTGGCTGGACTTTAGACAGAAAAGAAAGCCTGTTCTTAGTAGGCATTTAGATTAACAAGCCATCCAAAGAATAAATCTCTTTTACAACTTTGCATTGAGAAGCTGAGTCAATTCTTTGATGCAAAGCCCTATTCTCAAAATAGTTGAGATGGACATGCTAGGAGCCTACAATGTCAAGTGTGTGTATGTGTCTGTGTGTGTATGTTATGGATTGAATTGTGTATCCCCAAAATATGTATTTAAGTTCCTGCTCCTATACCTGTGGATATGATTCTGTTCGGAAATAGGGTAAGTCCTAAGCTTAATCACTTCTGAGTTATAAATAGAGCAGAATAGACATAGAGATGCACAAAGGGGGAAGACAGATGCAAGGAACATAAAAGAGTGTCAAGGAATTCCAGGAGCTACTGACAAGGAAGGATTTCCTCTTAGAGCTACGCCCTGAACTTGGACTTCTATACTTCTGAGCTGTGAGAAAATAAATTCTTGAGCTTTAAAGGCACCCACTTTGTAATAGCAGCACTGGGTAACTAAGACAGTGTGTGTGTTACAGAGATAGAGATAGAGAACTACATACATATATGTATTTAGAGAGAGCCAGAGTGGGCAAGACAGCAGTAAACATTTGAGACAAGGATTGCAGACATCGTAGATGTGGCGTATGAAAGAGAATTTTATTCACTAGCACTGCACTTAGTAGGTCAATAGATACTTGTGGCCTGAACTTGAAATATTCTAAAAGGACTTTTTGACCTTGAAGAGTCTATTAACAGAGCAAAGGGGAGTTAGTAGCCCTTTGGATATAGTATTCATACAACCATACAATCTCTGAAGAATATCAGGTGAGGCCTCTATTTGCTATTATAAGAAGAAATAGAAATAAAATTTGACTTGTATTTACTGCTGGAGCCCTGGTGATGTAGTGGTTAAGAGCTCGGCGGCTAACTAAAGGGCTGGCAGTTCGAATCCACCAGCTGCTCCTTGGAAACCCTATGGGGCAGTTCTATTCTGTCCTATAGGGTCGCTATGAGTCGGAATAGACTCAATGGCAATGAGTTTGGTTTGGTTTGGGTTTAGTGCTAAGGTAACTGCAGATGGAACGAACATTTGCTGACGATGAAAACTTGCTGAAAAAAAACTAGAGCTTGACTGACACCATCTCTTATAAAGCCCTGACCAGAATGATCATGCATATTTCTGATGCTCAAACTGCATTGATTCTATCATCAGTAGAAAGTCACACATTTCAGCAAATGCTTCCCTCAATATTTAAAGGTTATAGTGGACATGGAAAAACTTTACTTTTGTTAGTACAACACATAATCCATGCTGCATACACCTGCTATTTTGTTCTATTAGTCAAGGATCTTTTGATTGAAGGTGATAGAAATTCAAGTCAAAGTAAAGTAAGGGGGAAAAAGCAATTTATTTGTTTACATAAAGTCAAAGTTCAGAAGCCAAGTGGGTTGTCAGGACAGCTGAATTTGCTTGAGTACCATCAGAAATCTGTCTCCACCTCTGGCTCTGCATTCCTTTATGTTGGCTTCATTCACTAATGGACTTGCTCCAGCTGGTGGGAAAGGTGACCTGTGGCAGCTCCAGGCTTAGGAGATCCTTACAGAATGTGATCCCAGAGGTACAAGCAGGCCTTTCTCCCCTCCACTCAATGTCAGTATTATAAAGAAACTCTGATTGGCCGAATTACGTCTCTGCAGGTGATTGCTCTGTGCACGTGTATGTGGGAGGTGGGAAGGATCCCTAATCAAAGGTGACAAGCAGGGTCAGAGAAGGGAGAGTGTGAGCATGGTTTTGGAGGCTGCCAAGTAGAAATCTTGGGGTTGGTGATAAATTGAGGGGTAAGTGGGAAGAGACCGCAGGCTGTGCAGCAGGTCACACTAGCTAGTGTACTGCCTCGTCTCCCTCAGCTTGCATCTTCCCAGGCCCCTAAAATGACTAAGCAGACCCATCTCCAGGATCATCAGCCTTGGCCACAGTATGGTTTCAGTTCAGAGTGAAGGAAGGCCTTTTTGCCTAAAAAATGTATTTCTAGCTACGCAGTGCAGCCCCTGGGTGGTATGAACAGTTAATGTGCTTGCTGTTAACCAGAAGGGTGGGGGTTCGAGTCCACCCAGAGGCACCTTGGAAGAAAGGCCTGGTGGTCTACTTCCAAAAACATCAGCCATTGAAAGCTTTGTGGCGCACAGCTCTACTCTGACACACGTGGGATCACCATGAGAATCAACTTAATGGCACTTGGTGGTGGTGGTAATAGTTACGCAGTTCTGCCTGGAGTCACTTTCATAGGAGGCAGAGCATTTTGGTCTTAACTAGTCTTTTACACACAAAAAAGTCTGAAATGCAGATAGCTGGCATGGCTAGTGAATTCATGAAAGTGAATGTCAGTCAGGCATAATTGGCTGCTTTCTGTATCTGACTGGGGTCAGAAAGGAGGATGATATAGGGCTCCTGAGAGGGCAAGGAGTGCCCAGTGGAGCAGCCGTGGCCCACATCAGGCCCAGAGCTCTGTTGAAGTGCTGAAAGGGATTGAGGCCTCTGCTCAAAAAAAAAAGAAATCCATATCTTTAGGGCACCAAGGACATGGTTCCTCTCTTCCAGTGACCCCTATTCTGTAGAGGGGAATTTCCTTTTGGTAGTTTAGTGGTATTGCTGTTTAATCATAGGGTAAGATCATTGACTACCTGGAGTCCTGCTAAACATTGTTGGCTCTTTTCTGGCTGGAACTTAGTGTGGTCTGTTGTTGTTAGGTGCCCTCAGGTAGATTTCAACTCATTGGGACCCTATATGACAGAGCAGAACTGCCCCCACAGGGTTTCCTAGGCTGTAGATCTTTAAGGGAGGAGATCAACAGCTCTTTTCTCCTACGGAGCAGCTAGTGTGTTCAAACTGCCAACCTTTCAGTTAGCAGCCGAGGGCCTAACTTCTGCACCACCAGGGCTCCTTAGTGTGGCCTAAGAAATCTAATTAGGATTTCATCTGCAAACTTAAAAAAAAAAAATTGTATCCTTCTTTTAAAAACCAAATAACAAGCACTTTCAAGTAAGTGAAAAAATTAAAAGATTTATTGAAATAGTATGACAATATATTCTTAACACAATGAAGAATGTAACAAACTCCATTTTTCACAAAGTATTTTATAGTGACTTGCCTAAGCATTGAAGGTAAAAACAAAGCAAAGCAAATAACAGTAAACCCTGATGCACCTAATAACTTTCATGAGGTAGCCATAACTTTTTTTCATCAGCCTTTATGACTACATACTGAATTTCATAAATGTATATGCTGTTGGCTATACACCTACTTCACTCTAGCCACCCTGTTGCTCTTAATTCATTCCACCTGTCCCCCCACCCCCCCCCCCCCCCCAAAAACAACCCAGGCAAAAGGCAAAAAAGGTAGCAAGGGAAAAAAAAATTTAAAACACCAAAAACCCATAGTTCAAAAATAGATGTAAAAGTAACTTTTTTTCGGTCTTTAGGCCTATGCTCAAATTTATTTTCTGTGACCATATGGGAAAGCAATGAAACAAATTCTGTTGACTACATAGAGTCTAACCACCACTGGGCCATCATTCAGGAAAGGCAGCAGAGTTGCCAGGGAGGTTCAGAGGCTTTAATCAGCCCTATAAGTTCCATCAGCATCTGCCCAGACCAGTCCCTCTCTCAGATAAACCTACAGTTTGGCTGTGTGCTTTTTAGCTTGAAGCCAAGTTCTCTGCCTGGCCCTCACCTCTCCCTCATGTCACCAATCAGACTGTCATTCATAAGGGCCCTTGCATATAGACCTTACAAAGTTGCTACTGGCAAGAGATCATTTGCCAGAAGGGCTGAGTAAGAGTGTGGTATAGATTTGCAGTTAAGATTTCCCTTGCTAAAAAATGTTGTAACAAATTTTGAAAGTAAGGATAAATTCTTCTAAGGCAATATTAAAAACAAAACAAAAACACAACACTTAATGTGAGTATGTGTTAAATGATAGAAATTGTACTGAGTAGGCTGCCTTCTATATTTCTGATATTGTTGATAATCTTAATCCAGAGATTATGAGAATTTTATTTCAAATACTATTCTTATTTACATAAGATGAGAATTAAAAACAAAATTTTGGTTCATCAGTAGAAATATTTTATAATAGAAAACAAATGTAAGAAAAAGTATATTCATAAAAATAGAAATGTATGAAAAATATTCATTTATTCAATAAAATTTTTAAATGAACATATCTATGTCAAATTAACTGGCTCAATAAAGAGTAGAAAAGGATTACTTCTGGGTAGTTTCAATATGCAATGCTGTATATATATATGTATATATATATTTGTTTTTAATTAATTCACCAACATTTTCTTAAATGCCTACGATTCCTTGTTCTGGAAACCCTGGTGATGTAATGGTTAAAAGCTATGGCTGCTAACCAAAAGGTCAGCAGTTTGAATCCACCAGGTGCTCCTTGGAAACCCTATGGAGCAATTCTACTCTGTCCTATAGGGTCACTATGACTTGGAATTGACAGCAACTGGGTTTCTAAAATTCCATGTTCTTAAATTTTTATTTTACTGTTGTAGAAGAAGGATTATTGTTGCGGGTTCAGAAATAAAGTTTTGTATTTTATAGAGTTCTATGTATTTACTCTGTAACTCTTTTTAAATTCTAATGCTTTTTGGTTTTTTTTTTGTTTAAATAGAATTTACAAATGAAAGATAAAGGAAGAAAGGATGGATAAACAAAGAAGTCCCTAAAGTGTAATAGTAAACATTATTTTAAGAGAAAATAAAAACAACTTCAGATAAGACCCTTCAAAGAACGTTCCCTCCCATTCTCAGACAGCTCTCGATTTACACATTGAGGAGAACCTAATACCATTTCACAGAATTTCCACGCATCTTTCTTCACTTCTCTGACTTCTCCTGTCTAACATGGGTTGATATATTTCAGCCATTATGCAATAGCTAGAGCGAGGTGTTAGAGCTTCAATTTCAACAACTCTGTGAGCTCCTTCGTATACCTTTTGCTCCTACACACAGGAATAAAAATCAGATGATAAATATTTTCAATAAGTCATTGATTTGCTCTATTTTTGTTAAAATTAATAAGTTGTACATGGATATTCTAGTAGTTGTACATGGGTATCCAGTATTCTAGGTTTAGCGTTCCTTCCTAGACACACCTCCTTGCTCCTGAACCCTAGGCCATAGTCTGGTAAAGAGATAAGTCAAGTGGCTGTGTAGGTACTTGTAATGGATTGAATAGTGCCCCCCAAATATGTGCTGTAAATCCTAACCCCTGTATTTGTGGATGTAATCCCATTTGGGAATAGGATTGTCTTTGTTATGTTAATGAGGCCATATCAGTAAATGGCATGTCTTAAGCCAATCACTTTTGAGATATAAGAAGGGCAGTTTAAGCACAGAAGCAAGGAAGCACAAATGAAGAAAAACTGATGCCATGTGGAGATCACCAAGGAACCAAGGAAGAGAAGCTGAAAGAAACAAGGACCTTTCCCCAGAGCAGACAGACAGAAAGCCTTCCCCTAGAGCCAGTGCCCTGAATTTAGACTTCTAGCTTCCTAAACTGTTAGAAAACAAATTTCTGTTCATTAAATCTACCCACTGTGATATTTCTGTTATAGCAGCACTAGATAACTAAGACAACGCTACATGCCCTTCTCCCTGATCGCTGCTGATTGACCCAGTGGCCAAGCAGAGTCTGTTTTTCAAGAATTTGAACTGTGCAGAGAGCAGAATGGAGTAGAATTGTGGAGATAACCATGGACGTGCAACATGTGGCCACAGAGAGAAAGTCAGAGAGATACAGAGAGACCCTTTAACATTTGCTTCTCCATTTCCGTTTTCCGGTCACTACAAAGCCTGGCTTCATTTCCTGCTTCTCCTTATAAAACCCCTCCCCTCCTCTCCTTTTTTTATTTGAACTCGTTTGAATGGATTTCTGTTCCTTTCAACCGAAGGAACCCTTTCTTAGTTGGGCACCAAAAAGGGGGCATTCAATTAACCATCACACCAAGATAAAGGCACTGATGGTGACCTATAATATTAGAGTGAAATTGGCACAATATAATGCTGTAACACAAAAGTTACTTTAAAATAAGATGTATAAAGTCCATAAAAATGAATATTTGTGGCAGTCTTATGGAATTAAATGTTATTAATACTAGTCTTTAGATATCCAGGCAAGACCACTTAGAGAAAGCACGCGTACACACATACACCAAGGAAAAAACCAAACCATTTGCCAGAGTTGATTCCAACTCATGGCAATCCCATGTACGTCAGAATAGAACTGTGCTCCGTAGGGTATTCAAGGCTGTAACCTTTCAGAAGCAGATCACCAGGCCTTTTTTCTGAGGCACCTGGGATGGCTTTGAACCGCCAATCTTTAGGTTAGTAGTTTAGCGCTTAGCTGACTGCGCCACCTAGGGACTCCTGCATACATACGTAAAAACCAAAACCAAACCTGTTGCTGTTGAGTCGATTCTGACTATAGAACAGAGTAGAGCTACCCCATAGGGTCTCCAGGGAGTGGCTGGTGGATTCAAACTGCCGACCTTTTGGTTAGCAGCCAGGCTCTTAACCACCGTACATACGCACACACAAATTCTGATGGTGATGTCTTATGCTAATTAATATTCAATAAATGAATGTGAAAGCAAGAAGAGTTTAAAAACAGATAAGAAAAAATAAGAGGAGATAAAGTAGCAATCAAGAGAAATACTATATGGCCAAAATGTTAGTTAAATAAACGAAAGAAAACATCAAACTTATCTATTCATCTGAACTCACCTTTTCTAGTGAATTGTTAATTATAAACACTCGGTATACTAATTCATAGTAATTTTCCATCGATAAATTTCTCCCTTTTTGGTCTCTGTATGGTAAATTTGGAGCACGGAGACTCACCAACAAATATCTACCAACTTGTGTTATATTCAAGACTGGTGGATCTATTTTAGCTGGAGAAAGAACAGGAAATTTTGACAAATTTAAAATATGCAATTATTTCACATGGCTACATTTTGCATAATGACAAGTCATTATTAAATGCAGAGACTTGGCAAAAACCATTATGAATAGATATCTCTGACACCTAACAATACAAAATGCACAAATATCTGAGAAGTTTCTTTGAAGATAATTTTATATTCACCAGAACTGATACTTTTTTCTTTTTCCCCTGGAGGAAGTCAAAACTCCTTAACATGAAATTTTCATCTCTTGCCTACCTCTCCAGTCCTACCTCTTTTCATAGCCCCTGCTGTCCACTTTTCTTCACTGTATTGTTATTAGTTGCCCCTGAGTCAACTCATGGGGACCCCATGCACAATGGAACGAAATGCTGTTGGGTCCTAGGTCATCCCATGATCAGTTGGGGATCTGACCATTGGCTGATTTTTTGGAAGTAGATCTCCAGGCCTTTCTTCCTAGTCTGCCTTAGTCTGGAAGCACCATTAAATTCTGTTTAACATCACAGCAACATGCAAGCCCCCACTGACAGAAGGGTGGTGGCTACGTATGAGGTGCATTGGCTGGGAATCAAATCCAGGTCTCCCTCACGGAAGGTAAGAATTCTACCACTGAACCATCCCTGCTCTCTTTCGTCACTACAGCAGGTGTCTTTTACTCCCTTATATTTGCCATGCTTCCTCCTTCTTCGCCCTGCCTCTGCACAAGTAAGTTGCATGAAGAAATGGCCCAAATGCCTATGGTCTCCACTCCTGTCACATTACCTTCCATCTCCCAGTCCGCACTTATGGCCTCATAGGGAGTTCGTTATGATCAGTTGACTGAGGAAGAGAAAATTCATGCCTGGTTTACAGATGGTTCTGTGCGATATGCAGGCACCACTCAAAAGTGGACTGCGGCAGCACTATAGTCCCTTTCTGGGACCTCCTTAAAGAACAGTGGTGAAGGGAAATTCTTCCAATGGGCAGAACTTCGAGCAGTGCACCTGGTTGTTCACTTTGCTTGGAAGGAGAAATGGCCAGATGTGTGATTGTATACTGATTCATGGGCTGTGGCCAATGGTTTGGCTGGATGGTCATGGACTTGGAAGGAACATGATTGGAAAATTGGAGACAAGGAAGTATGGGAGAGAGGTAGGTGGATAGACCTCTCTGAATGGACCAAAGAATGGAAGATATTTGTGTCTCATGTGAATGCTCACCAAAGGGTGACCTCAACAGAGGAGGATTTTAACAATCAAGTGGATAGGATGATGCATTCTGTGGAAACCAGTCATCCTCTTTAGAGGAGGTCAGATGACAGCCCCATGCCATTTTTCTGGCAAGTGAGATAAAAAGGCTACAAGTTTGTGCTATGAATTTCCCTTTTATCCTTCCCCACAGGGTCACTGTAAATAAGATAATGGTAAGTACAGACCTTTGGACAATAGTGGACCCTGATCCTGAGTTGATGATAATCCTTGAGGACTCAGAATGCTACTGTGGGATCTTATGGAGGTCAGATAATAAAAGCAATTATGACTTGAGTCCCTTTCTCAATGAGATATACACAACTGGCAGAATCCATTCCCATTTTGGTTTCCTGATCTGCAGCATGGAAGTTATCATGGAATGAAAGGCCAAGTAGAAGCCCATGAAATTTCTACTTTGAATAAAATAGAAAATCAGAAGCAATACCATATCCCTAGGGTAACTGTAGAGATTAGTGCATCAAAAACATCTTGAAAGATACAGAGATAGTGAGATACTGTCTCATTTAACTCATCTATTGGAACTATACCAAAAAAAAAGGGTCTTGGATAATAAAAGGGATTATTGTAAATATACTTAGGTGGTGACTCTTAGACATATTGTCTCTTTTCTGGAGCCAATGAGCATAGCCTCTGATATATAACTATTGATTTGAAGAATGATTTTTTCCTTCCTGTATCCAATAATTAGAAATCATTAGAACATTTCTTTCACTTGATTTTCATTGTTGTCCCGTTTGTCTGCCATATATAGTCTACAAAGTCCCTGATCCTTTCATCACAAAATATCTTGTTGGTCAACTAAATTGATCACATGGTGTTGGTTGCACCTAATGTGTCTAAAGCACTACGTATTGTAGATGTTTCAGTAAGGTACATGTAAACATAATGGTGGAGTTAGATATCATAAAACTTCAGAGAGTCCACTTACCTGAGGTTTGCTAGGACATTTCCTCTGAAGTGAAAAACAAGTTGCTTCACTTTGCAATTCCTACTGCTAAGAAAAGAGTCACTGAACTTGTTGGGAACATATACCACATTTAGTTCTGCTCCCCTTTTCCATAAGGTTTTGAGTGGAACCAAGAGTAAGAGACATGTTTCCCAACTTGTCCAGGTTACAGTCAAGCCAGTCTGCAGCTTGCCATTTATGACCCACCATGTTGCTATAATGATTCTCAAAACGTCTGTGGCATTTCAAAATGCTATACAGAGGCTGTGGCAAACCCAGATCACAGGCCCCTGAATTTTCAGAGCCAAGTCATCCCCTCTTTAGCAAAAAACTATTCTTATTTTTAAGAAACAGCACCAGGATTCTTTGTTACTGGGCCCTGGTAGAAACTGAACACCTGACCTTGGGATATCAAGGAACCATGTAACCTGAGCTTCCCATTATGCACTGGGTGTCCTCTGATACACCAAGTCATAACATGCACAGCAACATGACAGTGGTAATGGATTATATGAGCTTAGTCTCTAGCCAGTCTCAACATTACAGTAAGTTGCAAGAGTAGGTGGCTCGTCTTCCCCGTGCACCTATACCTGAGGCCTTACCACTGCTTCTTCCCCTACAGTCACAGTCTCTTGAGGCGTTCCCTATGACCAGTTTGTGAGCCTGATTCCCAGAAGTTGGCACCGGCAAGAAGTGGACTGCTATAGTATCATACACTTCTCGGATGGTGGTAGGAGGTCTGGAAAGAAGTCTAGATGGGCTCCTAAGTACTAACATCCAGAATGTAAATATTTTTGTGTCCATGTGACTGCACAATAAAAGGTATCTACTAAGGAAGTTCTCAAAAACCTAGGTGCACACAGTGATAGTCTCTTTCCCCAATATCTCATAGTTGCTCGATGGGCTCATGAACAAAATGACTGTGAAAGGGATGGAGGCTATCTATAGACTCAACAATATGGACTTCTTACCAATACTGGAGTGACCACTGTCACTGCTGAGCATCCACCTTCCCAGTAAGGACATCCAATGCTAAGTCCCTAGTATTGTGCCATATCCTAGGGGGTCTTACAGATCTTTGGGGGTCCCTTCCAAGCAAGAGGGGAAAGAGACACTGGAATAGACACTTTTCAGTTTATAGATTTGTCTTTCTTGCTGCAATGAATTTATCACAGTCCTCTAACAACAACAACAAAATAAACTGGTGCTGTCGAGTCAATTCTGACTCACGGGAACCCCATGTGTTACAGAGTAGAACTGCTCCAGAGGGTTTTCTTGGCCATAATCTTTATGGAAGCAGATTGCTAGGTCTTTCTTCCACAGTGCTGCTGGGTGGGTTTGAACCACCAACGTTTAGTAGAGAGAGAAGGCCATGCTTTATGAGGGCTTTTTACGTGCAGGAAGAACAAGTGCAGGGAAACTCCATGGAACTCACTTTCCAACCAGGGAATAAACCGTGGGGTCATGCTCCAGGTGGAATGGATCTCAGCTGCGGCTGCTCTCACCCTCCCGTAATAAGGTTCTTGTATGTCCAAGGTTTCATTGGTAAGGTCACAAAAGAGTTCTTGAATACCCCAGCAGTCCTCTTTATTTGTCCATTGTCTCTGTCCATAGCTATAAGAGGAGAAAAGAGGAAGATCTGAGCTTCTTTTTTTCCACTGAAGGAGTCTTCAATGTTTTTCAATCTATTAATATTTTAGGCCAGTTGAAACCTGTCCTCTAAAATCAGTACCACTGTGAAGGCTTATGAGTCTTTAAAAAAAAAAAAAAATTTATGGCTCTTCTAAAATATCTTTTAAAAAAATTCCTTCTTGGTAACCAAAATGATATCTTGCTGGAGGATGAACTCAACTCTGACACCTTTTGTATCACTAACACAAAGTTTTTGTTTTTTTTTTTAATACTTAGTGAAGAGTTTCTCTTTTGGTGTACCAACCAACTTCCATTTTTGAGTACTACCTCTCCACATCCTTAATGTTTCTGAGGTTTCAACTCTTTGTGTCTTTCTTTCCTTCTCATTAGCTTGATGTTGAGTCGTGGCTGATTCTGAGAATTTGCTGTCACTTTTCACCTCAATGGTTGATCTCTTTATTGAAAATACAGCAGAGGTTGTAGTGAGTGCTTTATAGGAAACTCTCTGTAACTTCGGACTGGAAGAGAGTGAGGGAAACCCATGAAAGAAGGGAGCAAAGCAAAGAGGTAGATAGATTGACTTCAGCCTGAGACTATGGGATGATGCAACAACAAAAGAGAAGATTACCGCTTCACTTCCTTACCAGCTGAAAATCAAAGCAAATGCAACAAGATGGAGGTGGAGAAAGAGAACAGGAACTGGGAAGCTGGGGAGAAAGGCTTCCCAAAATATCTGTTGGACAACTTGAAATCTAACTTCCTAATAATATAATGAGGGATATTTTGGGGTCTGCCCTCTATAACCATATGATGACAGCAATTTCATTATATCAGAAGATAACATTAAAGCAAAACTAACAACATATATTGAGCATAATTTGATACGTTTTCATTGTTATTTATTAAGAGCTGTTGTCTTTGCTAGCTGAATTTAGCTATAATGTCTGGCTTCTCTTATAATGTGATACCTCATTTTTTTGTCCTACCTCAGATGGGACAGATATTAACAGCATTTGCACTGAGCTGTTGAAAATACCATATAGACAGAGATAGATCCAAGTATACTGAGGTCTGAAATTTACACAAGTTTGAGAGCTCTCTAAGAAAAAGAATTACAAATATAAAATTAAATGGGGCCCTGAAACTTAAGCTTCATGGTAAAACATACATTAAACTACTTACTACTGAATTTTGGACCTAAGTATACTGCCTAAGGTGAAGAGCAACAAGCCCTACATCATATATGCTGGAAGCATCCCCAGCTATGCACAAATCTATTCTTGGAATGGAGAAATCTTTCTTGTAAAGATTAGTAAATTTTACAGTTGTTCTGCAAAATATGTAGAGAAAAGAAGCAACAGTTAAAGACTGAGAAACTTCTGGAGATATTCCCTCTGAAATCAGAGAAGTTGTTATTGTTATTGCCGAGCAGAAATGCTCCATAGGGTTTTCAAGGAAGCAGATCGTCAGGTCTGCCTTCTGAGGAGTCTCTGGGTGGGTTCGAACCTCCAATCTTTCAGCTAGGGACTCCAGAAAACCAAAACCCATTGCGGTCGAATCGTTTCTGAGAAGTTAATTAATAAGAAACTCTAACCTGGTACCTCATATACATGTTAAAGCTGGATGATGAATGAGGAAGACCAAAGAAAATTGAGGCCTTTGAATTGCGGTGTTGGTGAAGAACACTTAATATACCATGAGCTTCCAAAAGAACAAACAAATCTGTCTTGGAAGATGTACAACCAGAACGCTCCTTAAAGGAAAGATGGTGAGATTACATCTCACATACTTTGGACATGTCATCAGGAGGGTTCAGTCCCTGGAGAAGGACACCATGCTCGGTACAGTAGAGAGTCAACGAAAAAGAGGACAACCCTCAAGGAGATAGATTGACACAGCAGCTGCAACAATGAGCTCAAACATGATAACAATTGTGAGGATGGCGCAGGACTGGGCATTGTTTCACTCTGTTGTACATAGGGTCGCTATGAGTTGGAACCGATCGGAGGGCACATAACAACAAGCGAGTGCCTACACTGTGCTGGAGAGACGTGTTACCAACATCGCCACGTGGGTAAAGTTACTGAACGAAAATTGTTATTTTGGTCCATATTTGCATCTGATTTTCTTAATTACCAATGAAAAATCATGGAAGCTGAACTATAACATCTTCTGTCTAGTACTCGGCTGCATGTCAAACTATATCAAAGGAGGAGGGGTCTTAAAAAAAAAAAAAAAAAACAGGAAATGGGTGAGTGGAAAAAACTGCCATTTGCAGATCAGGAGATTTCTGTTTCCAGTACTTGATCCAGGAAAAGAGTTGATCGTCTCTAAGTTTTGGCAACAGTCCAGCAGGGTTAGCCTAAAGATCCACATGAGAAGAGCATGAAACAGCAAGTTGCAATTTGTGGTCATGCTTATAGGAGTCATTAATTTTTTTTAAAGAGTGTTCTAAATAGTAAACTCACTCTAAATATGGCATTAAGAGGAAAAACACCTATTGTATATACTTCTGTTTATGTTTTCCACCATTCCTGTTTCAGTGATCAATAGTTTCAACTTAACTGAGTACCTGCTGGGTGCTAAACAATGGCTTCCAACATTCATTCCACAAATAATGTATTGAGAGCCCAGCATGTACCAGGCACCGTTGTGAAGCCATGGAATGAGTCTGTAAGGTCTTGGGTGTTGTGTCTCCCAGGGATGAAGTACCTCCCCAACAGGCTGTGTATATATCATCATGAGTTCTGAGTCATCAGGTAGACTTCAGGGGAGATAGGTCACTTCTATTGCTACCTCTGCTTCTTCTCAACCTCTCTGAAACTGAAAAAAGCACAGATCCTAACATTCCATTGCGTTCTAGAACACATTATTCCAGGGATCATGTCTGTCAACTGGAAGAAGCTCAATTTACTTACATTTTGTACTGCACAAAATAGATGTTGCGGTTGCCTGTAAGCACCTTCCCTGGTTGCCAGTGCAAAATATTGTGAAAATTCCTGGACTGAAAATGTACCCTCTGGGGCTTCAGAGATTCCTGGGCTGGCTGAGTTTCTAAAATAATAAGAGAAGGAAAGACATTAAACATTGATATAAGCACTATTGTTATTAGCAGTAGTTTTCAATGTACTATCTGCATCAGAATTCCCTGAAGTGTTTGCTATAAGTGCAGATGGTAGAGATGGAGCCCAGAAATCAATATTTTGAATCTTTGATAAGATGATTTTGACGCATACTAGAGTTTCAGAACAACTGTGTTCTAAACTATAAAAATACAAGTGAAATCCTCCCAGCCCATTTTCTAGAGGAAGTCAATGGCAGTGAAAAATATTGTCCTTTGTCTCTTCCCAGATGGTAATGGAATATAATGACTGAGATGAAAGGCCTACACCAGGATCACTCACCCACCTTCCTAAGAGTCACTATATTACCATTACTCTGGGGCAAAATTTTGCCTGGGATCAATTTTGGCTGCAAGGCCTCAGTATAGATTGCAGTTCCCCCTTTCTCAAGTTCTTTTTCCATCTCTGGATCCTGCTTCTTTGTCCTCCCTGACCTGATCTTCCACCACCTTCCACGTTGCTTCTCCATACTGGCATCCTTGCTCTTGCTCCACCATGCCAAGTATAATCCCATCTTAGGGTCTCTGCTTGGCTCTTTCCTTTTCCTGGAATGTTCTCTCCCTGGGTAATACAAAGAGTTAATGTGCTTGGCTGCTAACCAAAAGGTTGGCGTTTTGAGTCCATCCAGATGCATCTCAGAAGAAAGGTCTGGAGACCTCCACTGGAAAAATCAGCCACTGAAAATCCTGTGGAGCACAGTTCTACTCTGATGCACATGAGGTCACCGTGAGTTGCAGTCACTTGATAGCAGCTGTTCTTTTTTCTCTCTCTGGATTTCCACGTGGCTCATTTCTTTGCCTCCTTCAAGTCTTTGTTCAAATATCACCTTATTGAGATGCAGGAAAATACTCTAAGCCAATGATCTCACCTCTGATCTTTCAAGACTTTTTTTCTTTTCTAGTAAGTGAGGCTCCTTCAGTATGGATTACACCTCAACGTAACAAAAACAAAAATCCTCACAACTGGACCAATAAGCAACATGATGATAAACAGAGAAAAGATTGAAATTGTCAAGGATTTCACGTTACCTGGATCCACAATCAACACCCATGGAAGCAGCAGTCAAGAAATCAAATGACTCATTGGGCAAATCTGCTGCAAAAGACCTCTTTAAAGTGTTAAAAAGCAAAGACATCACTGTAAGAACTAAGGTGCGCCTGACCCAAGCCATGGTGTTTTCAATTGCCTCGTATGCATGCGGAAGCTGGACAACGAATAAGGAAGACCAAAGAATTGATGCCTTTGAATTACGGTGTTGGTGAAGAATGTTGAATATGCCACGGACTGCCAGAAGAATGAAAAAATCTGTCTTGGAAGAAGTACAGCCAAAAGGCTTCTTATAAGCAAGGATGGTGAGACTTTGCCTCATGTATTTTGGACATGTTATCAGGAGCGACCAGTCCCTGGAGAAGGACATCATGCTTGGTAGAGCAGAGGGTCAGAGAAAAAGAGGAAGACCTCAGGGAAATGGATTGACACAGTGGCTGCAACAACGGCCTCAAGTATAACAACAATCACGAGTATGGCACAGGACTAGGCAATGTTTCATTCTGTGTGCGTAGGGTCACTGTGAGTCAAGACAGACTTGGTGACACCTATCAACAGCAACAAACAAGGCTGTTTCCTTGGGTATTTATTTTTTACCAACCAAATAGTGTTAATAGTTTTATTTTGTTTTTTGGACTTCCTTCAGTGATGCTATGTACTTGGAAAGAGTTGATTTCACTCACCAAAATCACTACCTGAGCAATCATATTTAATACATAAAAATTCCAGAAGTTTTCAGGAAATGACAGGCACAATTTTCTGAAGGTCTGCTTAGAGATGACTTGCTAACCTGGAAGTAGATGGTTCCATGTCCTTTATCTCTTCTGTGTACAGATTTTTTCCTTCATTTTTGAAACAACAATACCACCATTACCACCACCAACAATAGTCATAACTCACTCTGAACCAGGCTCTGTGAGGGCCTTTACCTGCATTAGCTCGTTTAATCTGCTTGGCTCTTCTATGAGACAGGAACTATTGCTGTCTGCTTACAGACTATACAACTAAGGCTTGGAGAGGTTAGGAAACTTACCCAGCAGCAAATGGTGAAGCTAACTCCAGAGTCTGCCTCTTTCCTAGCACAGAAGACCAAGAGCAAAGACTTTCCTACCACGATAACATCATCTCCTTGGCAAATCATTCCTCAAAGCAACTACAATTTCATCTTGTTACTACATCACATTATTTCATTATTTAGGGGAATTAAAAAATTATAAGGATCACTTCAAAACATATTTTCTGTAAATCACTTCTGTGGCAGCTGATTTTTGTTAGGATGGGTCTTCATCATCAGAGAGGAGGTAGTGGGGGAAAAAACAACGAGAGGTTGAGGATATTCCTTCTTATTCTCGCTCTTATCTCCCTCCCCCTCTTAATTGGCATTCATTGAACATTCCCAGTATTTCAAGCACTGTGCTCAAAGTTTTACATCTTATTTAATTCTCACAACAACCAAATAATGAAAAAAACCCATTGCCATCATGTTGTTTCCGACTCATAGCAACCCTATGGGACAGAGTGGAACTGCCCATAGGGTTTCCAAGGAGCGGCTGGTGGATCCAAGGTGCCAACATTTTGGTTAGCAGCTAAGCTCTTACCCACTGCACCACCAGGGCTCCAACATTATTACATTTTACAGGTTGGGAAGAGGAGGAATAAAGAAGTTGTATATCTTGCCCAAGGTTACAGAATGGTAAGATGCAGAGCCAAGATCATTTTGGCAGCACTTGAATTCTGGCAAGAAGGGCTGAGTTGTTTTTACATATTAGTCTCTGAACAAGTGTTTAGTCTTGGAAAGTGACTTGAGTCTCTTACACTGACTGGTGCCCATCTCGAAATAGGATTCTAAGGGTCTTGCTTAGAAGGATGCTGTGGTGATAAGATGCTCTATGCTCTTGAGAGTTCTCTGTGAATACCAACAGGAAATTCTCACACGACGTTTATGGTCCCAACTCTGTGCCAGGCACTGCTCTGAGCACTTGACATATATCAACTCATTTACTCTTCACAATGACCTGTGAGCCTCATTTTGCAGATGAGGAAATGGAGGCACAGAAAGGTTAAGTGAATTCTCAAGATTACCTAGATAGTAAGTGGCAGAATTGAAATTCAGACTCGGGCAGTCTGGCCTAGGACTCTGTGCTTGTAACCACTGTTACAGTGACCCTCTAAGACAAAAGAAATTGTAAGGGGAGAAAGAGATGGATGTACATTTGTCCTGTGTAAAATTTCTTGCACCTACTAGAGTGCGTGCCCTTTAGTAGGTAGCCATTAAATACATGTGAAACTAATCAGACTGCAGATAGTAACTGAACACTTGTCTTCATCATTTAGTGACCAAAGAAAGCTAAACTTTTTACAAAGCCTACAAAAGAGCCAATGCCCTTTCTAACAGTCCCTTGATCAGACACAGATGACAAAGCCATGAGGGATTAAAAAGAAATCAAGCACTTACCTACTACGCCAGTCAGGAGGAAATTTATGAGGAAGCCTAGAAAGCAACGTTTAGACTTCATGGTCGTGAGTGCGACTGGCCAGACGACCAGTGTTGAGCAGGAAACTATAAAATTCTGAAACCACAAAAGTTTAACCAAAGCAAATGGTTCCTGGAAGCAAGTAAAATTTTGTCTTGTTGCTACATCATTTTATTTTATTATTTTAGGAGAACTTAAAATATTATAAGTATCTCTCTTCAAAAATCATTTACTATATATCACTTCTATGTGGCAGCTCGTTTTTGTTAAGAATGGGATCCAATAGCGATGAAAAGATAAAACACAAGATTGGCAGGAAATTGTGTAAGGTGCCCCCAGGAGGCAGGGAGGCTGCCAGGACCCAGCCCGTGTCTGACGGGATGATTTTGAGAAATGTGCTTGGCAGTTGCGGCAGTCAGAGCCCTTGGCAGGGGTTCACAGCAGGTGGGGTCTCTCGTTCTGTTTCTTCCTTTTCTTCCTTGCGTGGTACCTCCCTGACTATCCTCCGTGGTATACCTCATACCCTTCTGCCACTCTCTGGCTTTCCAAAGGGGCCACCCTATGATACTCCTTAGCCTTCCCCAGTCCACAGTAGCCCCACTCACTAATCCATCTTCCTTTTCCATTCCCACCCTCAGTTTCCAGATCTCAGTAGCAATCTGGCCAAATAGTTCAAGTCTGTCAAGCCAAATGATTCCTTGAAAGTATGTGTGTGAAAAGGACAAATATTGTGTGATCCCACTTATGTGAAATATCTAGAATAGGCAAATGCATAGAGACCAAAGCTTATCAGTGGTTATTAAGAGAGGAAGAAAGGGGGAGTCATTGCTTAAGGGGCACTGAGCTTCTGTTGAGGGTGATGGAAAATTTTACAAATGGATAGTGGTGATGGTTGCACAACATGGTGAATATAATTGAAGTCCCTGAATTGTACATGTAAAAAAAGGTTGACATTACAAACGGTTTGTTATATATATATGGATATAACACACACACACACACACACACACACACACACACACACACACATATATATATATATATATATATATGCCACAATTTTTTGAAAAATTTGTATGTGGAGGACAATCATTTTGAGCTGGTACTCTTCCTTACTAGCAACAATGGGCTCAGACATAGCAACGATTGTGAGGGTGGTGTAGGACCAGGCAGTGTTTCATTCTGTTATACATAGGGTTGCTATGAGTCAGGACCGACCTGATGACACCAAACAACTCTACCTTAGAGCTTTTTCATATCTTCTTTGAAATCTGCTCAAATCAGGTCAACTGTTTTTTGCCCATGATTCATTATAGAGTTTTTAGAGACGCTAAAATTATACATTAAAGCACAAGAAAGTCACAACGATTGTTTTTTCTTAAAGAGGCTTTTTAGGTGAAAAGAGGAAATATATTCAGGCTTCTTTTTTCTCTTACGTAGTCTCTTTCAAGTTCTTGGTAGAATAACCCTTTTAGTAAGGAATAGTGATGGGTCCTAAGAGGTCCTCATTCATTCAGTCACTCATTTATTCATTCAATAACAATTTAACAAATATTTGTTGCCCTACCGTGAGTTAGCCATTGTTCTCAGCACCAAGAATGAAGCATACCTTCTAGAAATTAACTTCTAAAGGGAGAAGTCGACAATAAAGAGCTGTGGCAGGTTGTAACTTCTATTAATCTTTCCTTCTCCTCCTCCTTCTGAAATGTGAGACAAAAAGTTTCAGAAGCCTGCTTGCATGGCCACTTTTCCATGCCCTAAGACTAGCCAAGACTAGGGCTGTAGGAAGAGAAGAGAAGAAATGGAAGAGCTAAAAGGACAGGGATAAGTGCCACTAATGTGGAGGAGGAAGAGAGTCCTCAAGCAGGTAGAGGTAAGGGTGACCTTCTGTGTGAATAAAGGAGCAGAGGGAAATTGTTCTTGAGTGCAGAACATGCCCTCCACCCCCACCACCCAGCATCTGTGCTGGGTGTTGTAGAGGACTTGTGTGCCTGGGACTGTGAAGCCTTGAGCCCAGTTAGGGGCATGCAGGCAAGCCTCATCCCTGATTAAGGTGTCTTGACACAGAGCCCATTAGGAATTTCCTCATGGACCAGGGCAGTGTGGACCCACTATCGTTGTCCCCTAACAAATTCCAGCTAATTGAGGACAGTTGTGGTACATGCTTTCTAAAGGCAGAGTGGTATTGAGAGGTTTGTGAAGATAACACCAGGTTTTCTAATACCTCCAGGCTCTGTCAAACTTCAGAATCCAGATTCTTAACTCCTCCCAGGCAAGTTCCCATTGCTTACAAGCTAACTTGTGGTTTCAAAGAAGGAACAAAAATCTCTTATGTTCCCCTTTCACCTTTTTGGTGCTCCTTTCCTTCCAGTCTTCTGAGCATCCGCCTTCTTTTACTTCCTGGCGATAATGGTTAATTTTATGTGTTAACTTGGCTAGGCTATGGTTCCCAGTGGTGTGGCCAAACCTAGTCTAGTTGCTATTCCATAATGTAATGTAATGTAACGTAATGTAAAGTGACTTGACGTAACCATAACGTAACGTAATGTAAAGCAATGCAATAATTAATCTAATGTAACCACATTCCATAATGTAATCTATTGCAATGTAATCAATCAATCAGTTGAAAAGGGAGTTTCTTTAGGATGTGTTCTGCTTCAAGACCGTACGATGTTTTGGCAGAACTTGCTCTCTCTTTTCATTCTGCACTCTTTCCTGCACCTGACCTACGGATTTTGGACTTGTCGACCCCCAGCAATTGCGTGAGC
This sequence comes from Dugong dugon, assembly GCA_030035585.1. NCBI lineage: Eukaryota > Metazoa > Chordata > Mammalia > Sirenia > Dugongidae > Dugong > Dugong dugon. The sequence continues at coordinate 159,900,264 of CM057464.1, forward strand.
CAATCCTTTCAAGTAAATCTTTCTTTCTCTCACTTTATATATGTATATATCTTACTCGTTCTGTTTCTCTAGAGAATAGAGAACATTGACTAAGACAGTAGTGTTGTCCACTGAACTGTAGATTTTGCATAAACCTTTGTTTTCAAATGGGGATGACAATCTGGGTTTGTACTATTGATGTTCAATATTTTTTACACCAAATCTCTTCTTTGGAAATGGCAAATTTTTTTTTTTTTCAAATTCCAGCTAAAAACAAAACAAAAACAAAAAAAAGGACAGCATTTTAATTAAGGTTTTATAAGTCAAGCAGTAGAAAATGAAACTGGGGTTTCCACTGGGCTACTAATTTTGTGGAATAAATAAAGAAAATTAGGTGAGGGCAGTGGGGAAAAGCATAGGATATACTGAGGACTGAATTCCCCCAAAGATGTGAGCTTCTGTGCTACATTAGATTTCAGAAACCAAACCAGTCCTGTCCACATTCAACAAGATTTTTAGTTGTGTGATTTCATAACGTGTGTAAAAGTCAATATTGCCAACACTGTCTCAAGATAGGCTAAAAGATAAAATTAAATTCAAATGTCTTACCAATTTGGCAGCAGAAACCTCTACAGAATTGTTTAAAATGAAATAATATTGGGTTTGAGAAATAAGAGAATTACAGTTAATGGGGGATCCTTGCTCTACCTTGCCGCAGGCATGAAATACTAGCTTCAGATTCATGCCCTACCTCTACCCCTACAATAAGAGTCCAGCGTGGTGGGATCCCAGTAATAGTGGATAGTGGTAAAAGTGGGTGCCACTATTGCTCTGAGGTGTTGGGTCTGAAAAGACTTCACCTAAGCCCCTGCCTTGAACAGACTTGATTCTCTTCTTTCTCCTTGTGGCTTCCAGCAAACCAACAATTCATCTAACTAAGGAATTGTTATTAATTATTTTAGGTGTGATATGAAATTTTGGTTATTATTTTTTGTTCTTATTTTATTACTTTTTAGAGAAATGTTTTGAAGTATTTACAGCTGAAATGATATGAAATCTGGGATTCGCTTCAAAATCATCCGAGTTGAAGAAGGGGGTGGTTGACCATGAGTCGATGATTGTTGAAATTGTGTGTTGGGTGTTGGGTTCATTACATGCTATACTTTTGTATATATTTTTGAAAAATTTCATAACAGAAGAAAAAGATTTTAGAAGTTTATCTAAAAGATGTCATCTTTATAAAACTTCTTTTGGTAATTTTAATGCCATTGTGGTTTCAATGGAGCACTGGTGGCACAGTGGTTAAAGCACTTGGCTGCTAACCAAAAGGTTGGAGGTTTGAACCCACCAGCTGCTCCACAGAAGAAAGATGTGGAAGTCTACTTTTGTAAAGATTTACAGCTTTGGAAGCCCTTTGAGGGCAGTTCTACTCCCTCCTGTAGGGTTGCTATGAGTTGGAATTGACTCGATGGCAGTGGGTTTGGTTTTTTGGTCAATAATGAGATCTAAATATTAATCTAATAATCATGGTACTCTGTGTTATTGCTTTCTATGCATTATCTTAGTTAATCCTCAGAAGTCCATGAGGTCAGTATTATTATCCTGGTATTACACATGAGGAAACTGAGGCATAGAGAGGCTAAGAGCATGTGAGCAGGCTCTATAGCAAGTAGTGACAAAGTGAGCTGATCCCAGAGCCTAAGGAACATCATAATAACAGTACATATTATTCTTCACTTGTAATATTTATTCCATTAAGGGCTAGAATGATGTCAAAGAAGCTTGACCATCCATTCCTCTAACTGTTTATTTACTCAAACAAATGTTTATTGAGCACCTGCTGTATGCCAGGGACTGTGCTAGGCATCGGGGATACAGTAACGGCAAGACAGCAAAGCCAACTTTCACAGAACTAACATAATTTCTTAAGCCAGGTCTTGGTATCAAAAGGCTACATAATTCTTATCCTCCTTCAGAAAAGTTTTTAAAAACTGGTGTCCAGAATTACTTCGGTGGTGTGCGTTCAAGAGGGGTCAGATCCACTGAGTTTCTGCCCCAGGCCTTTTCCCTCATCCAATGACTTGGTAAGCATCTGGGCATCTTATAAAAGTTCTGCTGAGAATTGTAACTTGAGCACCACCCCCTCAGACCTATGAAGAATCACACACTTGTAGTACCAATAACTGAAATTATTTTTTTCCTTCTTATCTACTAGGCCTTCAATAATGCAGCTGAGTAATAATGATGGTCTTTAAGCAGTTCTGCATTCTGTAAAAAATTATCATGCTTTTCAAAAGTTTATGGACTTGAATTCGGTGAAAAGGAACTTACTTCATTTTTCAGACACAGGCAACAAATTCCAATGACTAATCTGACCAAGTTCAATTTTGATTGAATTTTGGATTATGAACACTAATACATTATTTAAAATTCCCACTTGTCTATCCTAAAGAGCCCTTGTGGTGCAGTGGTTAAGCGCTCAGCTGCTAAAGGTCAGCAGTTTGAACCCACCAGCAGCTCTGCAGGACAAAAATGTGGCAGTCTGCTTTTGTAAAGATTATAGCCTTGGAAACCCTATGCGGGCAGTTCTACATTGTCCTATAGGGTCATTATGAGTCAGAATCAGCTCAATGGCAACATTTTTTTTTTTTATCCTAGGATTTAAGGCTTCATTAAGCTGACTTTTTCTACTCTTTACTCGTATTATTCTGGCTAAAAGACACTATTTGTCCTGCTTTGACTGTTCTTGGCCAAGGTCTTTCACTCACTTTGACAACTTTGCTGAGTATAATCAATCATTAAGCCTACACACTAGCATATTTTTGTATGTTGTTTTGATGCTGGGAAGACTTATGACATAACTAATCAGTGGACACCCCTTCCACTACAACCACTTGGGTCCCCACAACCACCACGTCTTGCTTGGGTAGAGGCCATAGCCTCCTTATTGGCCTCCCTGCCTCTGCCACCGCCCTTGTGTCAGGCAAAATGTTCTTCTTAAGTGTCAGATTAGAACCTTTGCTCAGAACTCTCCAATGTCTTCCTATATCACTCAGAATAAAAGGCACTGTGTTTACAGTCACCTACAATGCCCTATATGATCTAACCCTATTACCTTTAAATTCGTTTCCTACAGTGCTCCTCCTAACCCACAGTGCTTCTTCCTGGGTGGCTTTTTTGCTGTTTCTTGAACATGCCAGGCACATTCCCATTTTATGACCTTTTACTAGTTGTCCCTCTGCTTGAACGTTCTTCCTGAAATACTCACATAGCTTACTCCCTCACCTCCTTTCTGGCTATGGTCAAATATTATCAGTTAATTCCTCCATAACCCATTTAACCCATTGTCGTCAAGTAGATTCCGACTCATAGCTACCTTATAGTACAGAGTAGAACTGCCCCACAGGGTTTTCTTGGCTGTAATCTTTATGGAAGCAGATTGCCACATCTTTCTCCTGAGGGGTGGTTGGTGGGTTCAAATTGCTGATCTTTTGGTTAGGGGCTGAGCGTTTGACCACTGCATCATCAGGGCTTCTGTGATTCCCCCATGACCACCCCAAATAGCAACATCTGCCCCTATCACCTGTGCCTGTCCCCTTTATCTGCTTAATTTTTCTCCATAACACATATCATCATTTGGTATACTATGTGTGTGTTTTTTATTTTTACTTCTCCCCCACTAAAATATAAGCTCTGTGAGGGCAGGGAAGTTGTATGTTTTATCCTCACCACATAGAACAGTGCTGTGTACATAATGAGCAAGTAAGACACATTTAGCCAGTCAGTGGAAAGAAATGTGACTGTATTAGTTTCCTAGAGCTGCCTTGCCAAAGTACCCCAAACTGGGTGGCTTGTAAGGACAGACATTTATTGTCTCACAGTTCTGGAGGCTAAAAGTCTGAATTTAGGATGTTGGCAAGGCCATGCTCTCTCAGAAGGCTCTAGGGGAAGACTTTTTTCTTGTCTCTCTCAGTTTTTGGTAGCCCCAGGCATTCGTTGGTTTTGCAGCTGCAGCTTTACTGTGCAGTCACGTGGCCGTCTTCTCTCTGTCTGTCTCCCTGTGCCTCTTCTCCTCCTTTATAGAACACTGCTCAGACTGGATTAGGACCCAGCCCACTCAGGTTAAATGATAAAGTCTTCAAAGACCTGATTTCCAAACAAAGCCACATTCAGAGGTATGATGGTTAAGATTGTGTGTCAACTTGGCTGAGCCATGATTCTCAGTGGTTTGGCAGTTATGATGTAGTTTGGCAGTTGTATGATGTTGTGACCACTTCCATGATGAGATTTGATATAATGTGACCACCTCCATAATGGGGACTGCTGTGAGTAGACAATCAGTTGAAAGGGAGTGTCCTTGGGTTTGTGGCTTGCATGGAATATAAGTGGACATTCTGGCAAGGCTTGTGGGCTTTTTTTTGCTCTGGATCCAGCAGCTGGCTCCTGTTAGTCAGACCTCCAGTTCTCGGAACTTGAGCTAGCAGCTTACCTGCGATCTTGACTGCCTGTCTTGGGATTCATTGATATTCACAGCCTGTGAGCAAAAGCCCTGCTCCCTGACCTACCAGCCTTGGCTTTGTGAATCAGTAGAAGCCTCTATCCTGACCCACAGACTTGGGATGTTTCAGCCTCTACAACCATGTGAGCCATTTCCTTGATATAAATCTCTCTCTATATATATTTATATGCTTTACTGGTTTTGCTTCTCTAGAGAACCCAGCCTAAGACAAGAGGTACCAGGAATTAGGACTTCAACATAAATTTTTAAGGAGCATGATTCAGTCTTGTTAACAGTGATATTAGTGGCTGACACGAATTTTTTCAAGATTTAAGCTAAAAGAACAAGAAGATGCTTCTCTAACTTTATATGAGCTGGGGTGGGAGTCCCAAGGGGAGAAGGCTGAGATTCTTTGGTCCATAAGGTCACTATATCCAGACACACATTTGCAAACTAGTAAAAAAAAATGCAAAAAACTACCAGCTTTTCAGCTGGACAGATCAATCTGTGTGTTGCTGGGTGAAGACTCCAGGTTTTGCTGAGCATGACTTGTTACAGCCAATAAACAAGAGGTCAAGGTGGGACATCAGACAGACACCTTTATTTTGTTGTTCAATGAAAGCAGCAATCGGGGCTGTTGCCTCCAAGACTGGTCACAGGCAGCTTGGGGAGGTGGGCTTTTACAGACAGCAGACAAGGAAATGCAAATTCATCATGAATATTCAGGATTGACCTCCATGCAGGTGCTCAGAGCTTGGGGATGACTAGGCATTTTCTTTAGACAAGGGTTTGATTCTCCAGGATGGAGAAAGAGGTCGATTTTCTTCATTAGCACGTTGTCTCTACCCAGAGGCGAGTTGAGCAATCTGTGACCTATATTGTAGTTATCTTGTCAAGGACAATGTCAGAAGAAAGTGCAGCTTATTCTGCTTGGTGTAGGAGGATAAGCCAGAGCAGGTGTCTCATAGAAGGGTTGGGCTCTGAGGCTGCCTGCCTCATGTGTGCCATGGGAATTATCTGCTAGGGTTGGCTAGGTTTCCCTGAGAAATTATCTGGGTGATTTCCTGAGTGGGAAGGTGGATGGCATACGGGAGTGGTATTTGCCAATTTTCTCATTCTAATTCTTCTGTGGGAATTAATCTGTTTAGGTTTTTCTATATCTTCTGGGTTCAGTTTCTGCAAATTATATTTTCTTTAGAGAATGACCCATCTCATTCTCACTTTTAATTTGCATAGAGTTGAGTAAATTATTCCCTCTTGGTTTATTCAATTTCCCCTGTTTCTATGGTTTCCCTTTTATAATTTTCTGTTTTGAGTAATGGTATTTTCTCTCTGTGTTCTTATTTTATTTTAAATAAGTTAGCTAGTTACTTTAACTTTTTTTGAGGAACCAGATTTTATAATTAGTTGCGTATTCTACTTTTTATAAAAAAAAAATTCATGTCTCATTCATGTCTCCTTTTATCTTTTTAAATTCCTTCCTTCTGTTTTTCTATTCAATTTTCTGTTCTTTTTTTTTTTTAAATAGAAACTCCTTTAGTCAGATGCTTATTTCATTTGCTTTATTCTTTCTTTTATATCAATATGAGTATTTACACCAGGAATTTACTTTGAAATGTGTCCCATAGGGTTCCCTATGGGATATGAATGTGATATTTTTTATTTGCCTTCTTTAGAAATTCTGCGATTAGGTTTCTTATTCTGATCCAAGGGTTTTTAAAGAGAGAATTGTAAATACAATTTCCAAGTGGAAGAACTTTTAAATTTTAATTCTGATTGTTGCTGTTTTCGTGATTTCCAGAGAAGAAGAAAAAGATGTTGATATGAAACAGTGCTCAATATGGAAATCCCCTCTCATATTGCTTTGCTTGCTGGGAGTTGTGGGCAGAGAGACAGATTAGCATTTCTTTGTTATTTAAATACAAAGATAAAATATGGCCCCACAACTGCTTAGTTGTAATACCAGTCCAACAAGATGTATACTGGGAAAGGCTGGTGGTTCAAATCCACCAAGAGGCACCTGAGAAGAAAGACCTTTCAATCTGCTTCTGAAAGGTCACAACCTTGAATACCCTGTGAAGCAGTTCTACTCTGCACATATGGGGTTTACCATGAGACAGAATCAAATCACTGGCAACTGGTTTAGGTTTTTGTTGTTGTTTGTGGTTTTAAACAAAACAAAAAATCCTCATCAACCTCAGTGTAAGGAAAATATCTTTTGCATTTTAAAATAGGGCTTTCTTGCACTATTTTATTGCCACAGTATGAGGAATCACTGTTTAAGTTAGCTAGTAGAGTGTGTTTCCAGCTTCACCTAAGGCTATTTCTGAATGTGGCTGCCCAATTATCAAAGTTCTGTCAAGCATGACACATTTTCAAAGAGAAGTGGCAGCTTTAATGCCCCTTTTTACATATTCAGCTAGAAACATCAGACCACAGTGGAAAAAAGGCTGAGCTTTGGACAGAGGTGAAGCCCGAGTTGGAATCCATTATAAGACACTTCTTGGAGTTTCAGCCACTCACAACGGAGCCCCCATCATGGTCCTCAAAGGCCTAAAGGACACTATATCTCATCCCCCTCAAATGCCCAAACAAAGCCAGAGCGCTCATTAAGTTCATTTGATTTCTAAAGTCTCTGGACTATTTAACTGAACCCATTTAAACATGCCTTATTCATCAACACTGCAGAGTGCTCTACCTTCTCTCCCACCCCACACCCCTCGGTCTGCTTGACAGACTCTAGCAGAGGTTCCTCTCCGAACGCCTTCCTAGGCATCAGGCTCCCACATCCCAGCTCCTAGCTGACTCCTTATGTCTCTGAGCTGCACTTAGTCCAGTCTCTGTGGCCATCGCTGGCTTCCCAAGTCCCTGCCCCTGCCATCCTCAACGTTTTATCTGCATTCTGAGTTCTACTATGTTGTATTCCAAAGATGTATCTCTTTGGTCTCTAATTTACCAAAAAAACAATGTCTAACTTTCCTATGGAGTCCCTGTGTGTTGCAAACAGTCAGTGAGCTTGGCTGCTAACCAAAATGTTGGAGGTTTGAGTCCACCAAGAGGCAGAAGAAAGGTCTGGCAATTTACTTCTGAAAAATCAGCCACTGAAAACCCTATGGAGCACAGTTCTACTCTGATACATATGGGGTCACTATAAGTTGGAATTGACTTGACAACAACTGGTTTCTAACTTTTCTGTGTCCCAATTTCCTCACATGGACGAAATGTATAATACTATCAGCCTCACCAGGTAGCTAGTATTATTAACAAGAGAACTTTTGCCAAGCAGTTGCCTATACCAGAGACTTGGCAAACATTAGTTCTCCCTCCCATTTCCCCTTGGATCTGCTGCAAGGAAGCACATCTCCCCCAGGGCATGATGACTTGTGATAGCTGCCATAAGGTTTCCCAAAAAAGTGGGCTTCAAGCAGGAATCCTGCTTGTGTGGGAACAGAGGAATCATCAAAGGTCTGGAGAATGAGTCCTATCTTATTCCATCCCAGCCCTACATGAAGAAAGTTGAAATGATGGGAAATGAGAAACTCTATAGATGGCATACTATAGGTAGGATTTTCGAGGTAAAGTTAATTTACTGAATTTGGCAAGCTGTTGCAAGGCATGGAGGTCTGTACTCTTAAAAATAAAAGGGATGCTTTTTTGGTTTTTGCAGCTTGTCTAGCTTTTTGCCATCTGGCCATAATCCCACACCTTTGTTCCATGTATTTTATTGACTTTCAGTCAGTTCTGCCTTGCCAGAATTTTTGCATTTCTTCTGCAGAAATTTTCTGATTTTCGGGAATCACAGAAACCCACATACTGTGCCTCTCTTTCTCTCTCTCTCTCTCTCTCCATACATAGATAGATATAGAGAGGTAGATATACATATACATATTTATGCAGGTCCCTAGGTGGCACAAATGGTTTGTGCTCAACTACTAACCTAAAGTTTGGCAGTTTGAACTCACCTAGCGGTCCCACGGAAGAAAAGTCCTGACAATCTGCTTCCATTAAGGTTACAGTAAACCAAACCAAACCAAACAAAACCCTGTGGAGCAGCTCTACTCCAACACATGGGGTTGCCATGAGTCAGAATTGACTCAACAGCAACTAACAACAGCAACCTACTAACTATCCCTTTGTATCTATATTTAGATGTGGCTTTTCAGTTTATAAATATAGACAGAGATAGATGTTGTTAGTTGCCATTGAGTTGACTCCAACTCATGGCGACTTATGAAAAATAGATCGAAACATTACCTGGTCCTGCGCCAGCCTTACGATCGTTGGTATGTTTGGGTCCATTGTTGCAGCCATTGTGTCAATCCGTCTCATGAAAGATTTCCCTCATTTTCGCTGACCTCCACTTTACCAAATGGAATGTCCTTTTCTAGCAATTGGTCTTTTCTGATGACATGTCCAAAGTCAGCAGGTCAAAGTCTCACCATCCTTACTTCTAAGGAGCATTCTGGCTGTACTTCCTCCAATACCGATTTGTTCATTCTTCCAGCATAGCTATGTAGAGAGATAACATATCTCTCTATCTATGGTCTTATGGTTTATAAACATAGGTAGACAGATAGACAGATAGATACAGAGATTTTATCTATGTATGTATGTATCTATCTATGTACCTATCTTTCTATCTATGTTCATAAACTGTAAAACTATAATAAAGGAGTAAAACTTTTAATGACATGGACATAATGATAAGCCAAATAGAGATTGTTCTGTAGACAACTCATTTAGTCAACAAGTATTTATTCAGCACTTGCTCTTTGCCAGGCACCATCCTAATGCTGGGGATACAACAGTGAATTAGATAAGCTCTTGTTCTAAAGGAGCTGACATGCTAGGTTCTCTGTGTGGGAGGCAGACAATAAGCAAACAGATACATCACTGTTTGGTCAGGTGATCGCCAGTGCTATGAAGACAAAACAGGGTACAGGGAAAGAGAATGATCGGAAGATGCTACTGTAGGTAGGGGCCAGGGAAGGCCTTGCTGACCAGAAAACACGTGAGCAGAGGCCTGAGTGAAGTGAGGCAGGGAGCCGCGGACATCAGGAGTAGGCACAATTTAGGTAGAGGAAACAGGAAAGGCCCTGAGGCCTTAGGAAGAAACAAGAGGCCACATGGCTGGAGGTTGTGAACAAGGGGATGAGTGTTGGCCATGAGGTTAGGGGCAGCCAGGGGCCTAAGCCTGAGACCTTGGACTCCATGGTACAGACTGAGGGAGGGGGAAACCACTGGAAGGCTTTAAGCAGAGGATGTCTGAAATAAGAGTAATAATAAAATGTAAATATTAAGGTAGCTGGATTGGGGACATACACTGTAGGAGCTATAACACCTTTGTTTAGGCAGTTCCTTGTCAGCGTCAGTGCAAAGTAAAGCTATTTATCTTTTGCCCTTAAATGGCAACACTTCCTGGGGTAAGTCTTGACTGATAAGCTGTGAGGATAAGAGGACAGTTTGAAATGAAGAGAAAAGAACTGTCATGGATTGAATTGTGTCCCCCAAAAAACATATGTAACAACTTGGCTAGGTCATGGTTCCCAGTATTGTATGATTGTGTAATCTGATGTGATTTCCTTATGTGTTGTAAACTCTATTACTATGATGAGGTTATATGTGATCTCCTTATGTGTTGTAAATTCTATCACTGTGATGAGGTTATGCTGATGAGGTTTACAAGATTAGATAGTGTCTTAATGCAATCTCTTTTGAGATATAAAAGAGAGAAGCGAGCAGAGACACGGGAACCTCACACCATCAAGAAAGCAGTTCCGGGAGCAGAGAGCGTCATTTGGACCTGAGGTTTCCGCACTGAGATGTTCCCAGACCAAGGGAAGACTGATGCATCACAAGGACTTTCCTCCAGAGCTGAGAGAGAGAGAAAGCCTTCTCCTGGAGCTGATGCCCTGAATTTGGGCTTGTAGCCTACTGGACTGTGAGAGAATAAATTTCTCTTGTTAAAAGCCATCCACTTGTGGTATTTCTGTTACAGCAGCACTAGATGACTGAGACAGGAACTAAAGTAAAAATAATAGCCTCATGTACATTTAAAATATGAAAATAAAAATACAACAGAGGCCCTGACAGAACAGGAGAAAAGTGTGGAGCAGAACTGAAACTCACGTAAAAAGACCAGACTTAATGGTCTGACTGAGACCAGAAGAACCCTCAAAGCCATGGCTCCTGGATGCTCTGTTAACCCAGAACTAAAACCATTCTTGAAGCCCACTCTTCAGACAAAGATTAGACTGGACTATAAAACATAAAATAATGCTCGTGAAGAGTGTGCTTCTTAGTTCAAGCAGATACACGAGACCAAATGGCAACTCCTCTCCGGAGGAAGGATGAGAAGGCAGGAAGGGACAGGAACTGGTTGGATGGACATGGGAAATCTGGAGCAGAAAGGGGAAGTGTGCTGTCACATTATAGGGATTGCACTAGTGTCCCATAACTATGTGTGTAAATTTTTGTATGAGAAATCGGCTTGAGCTGTAAACTTCCACCTAAAGCACAATTAAAAAAATATTAAAAACAAGACAGAAAAGTTATAAAAAATGTATTCATCCTGTTTATGGTCTAGCAGGGATTCTAATAATTTGATTTAATGAAGCATAGGAAACCCATTGCCATCGAGTTGATTCCCACTGCTTTCTTGCTTTTGTGCCTAATCTGCTCTTTTTGTATTGGTTTAAGACACATCCTACACTGATATGGCCTCATTAACATAAAGAAAACTTGTTCCCAAAAGCTGTGTTATTGTTAGGTGCCCTGGAGTACATTTCGACTCATAGCAACCCTGTGTGATAGAGTAGAACCGCCCCATAGGGTTTTCTAGGCTGTAATCTTTATGGGAAGATCGGAGAAGAATTGATGCCTTTGAATTACGGTGTTGGCAAAGAATATTGAATATACCATGGACTGCCAGAGGAAGAAACAAATCAGTCTTGTAAGAAGTACAGCCAGAATGCTCCTTAGAAGCAAGAATGGTGAGACATCGTCTCACGTACTTTGGACACCTTATCAGGAGGGATCAGTCCCTGGAGAAGGACATTGTGCTTGGTAAAGTAGAGGGTCACTGAAAAAGAGGAAGACCCTCAATGAGATGGATTGACATAGTGGAAATGACCTGATCACTCTCTCATTTTGAAAAATTAGCTTTGTACTGACTAGCTATGTGACACCAAAACCCGTTGCCGTCAAGTCAATTCCATGACAAGGTGGAAGTTATTCGTGCTCTCCAAACCTTAGTTTCCTCATTTATTAAAAAAAAAAAAAAAACAGTTACTATTGAGTCAGTTCTGATCCGTGGTGACCCCATGTGTGTCAGAGTAGACTGTGCTCCACAGGGTTTTCAATGGCTGATTTTTTGGAAGTAGATTGCCAGGTCTTTCTTCAGAGGCACCTTTGGTTGGACTTGATCCTCCAACTTTTTGGTTAACAGCCAAGGTCTTAACTATTTGCACCACCCAGGGACTCTCCTCACTGATATAAAATGCAGGTAATATGGGGGGTGTGATGAGTAATCAATGAAGTAGCACAAGTGAAGCACTCAGCATAGTGCCTGGCACATAAAGACTGTATAAAAGTTGTTATTTACTTTTCAGCTCCCATTTTACAGAGCTTTCTGAAGAATCTCAAAGTATTCACCAAAGCTAAGCATTAATCTTTAATGGGGAACACAATGCAACCCAACAATCTTTTAACATCTCCTTTTCGGCATATATAATCATCAGGTATCTACCCCTGGCTTTATCTTCCTCTCTCTGCTTAATCCTTTCCCACACCTTTTAGTTTTTATCTCACCCCATTGCCATTGAGTTGATTCTGACTCACAGCAGTGGTTAAGCTCTCGGCTGCTAACCTAAAGGTTGATGGTTTGAACTAACCAGCTACTCCATGGGAGAAAAATGCGGCAGTTGGCTTCCGTAAAGATTTCATCCTTGAAAACCCTATTGAGCAGTTCTACTCTGTCCCTACAGGATCACTATGAGTCGGAATCAACTCGATGGCAACAGGTTTAGTTTTTAACTATCTTTAAAATACTTATACTTGGGTAGTCTCCTATCAAGGAGCCCATGGCATAATGGTTAAAGGGCTTGGCTGCTAACTGAAAAGTCAGCAATTCGAACCAACCAGCTGCTCCTCGGGAAAAAAGACCTGCGATCTGCTCGTGTAAAGATTATAGCCTAGAAAACCCTATGGGGCAGTTCTACTTTGTACTATCGGGTTGCTATGAGTTGGAATTGACTCGACATCACACAACAACAGCAGTCTCCTATCACAGCTTAAGCATCACAAGAAACATTCTCTACTGTAAGATCTACCACCAAACACGAGAATAACCGCCAGCAGGTGACTACAATTTACTGGCAAGTGCACGGGAAGCAGAATGCAAATTCTGCCACTTCCTGGGCAAGTCACTTAGCTTGCTGAGTCATAGTCTTCTTATCTTAAGTGTGGATAGCAATTCCTCCCCACAGGGTGTTGTGAAGATTAAATGAGATGGTGTTATGGATTAAACTGTGTTCCTCAAAAATGTGTGTCAACTTGCCAAGGCCGTGATTCCCAGTATTGTGTGGTTGTCTTTCATTTTGTGATCTCATGTAATTATTCTATGTGTTGTAAATCCTACCCTCTGTGATGTTAATGAGGCAGGATTAGGGGCAGTTATGTTAATAAGGCAGTGTACTGTCTACATGATTAGGTTGTATCTTGAGTTAATCTTTTTTGAGACACAAAAGAGAGAAGTGAGCAGAGAGGACAGAGAACTCATTACCATGAAGGAAGAAGGTCCAGGAGCAGAGTCCTTTGGACCTGGGGTCCCTGCACTGAGAAACTCCTAGGCCAGGGGAAGATTGATGAAAAGGACCTTTCCCCAGAGCCAACAGAGAGACAAAGCCCTCCCCTGGAGCCCTGAATTAGGACTTCTAGCCTCCTAAACTGTGAGAGAATAAATTTCTGTTTGTTAAAGCCATCCACTTATGGTATTTCTGGTATAGCGGCACTGGATAACTAAGACACATGGAGTATTTGAAAACAATTCAGTGACTGACATGTCAATAAGTATACATTTGTTCCTTTGGTCATTGATTCATTCATTCATGATTGGTAGCTCTAGTAGAAAGTGGCCAGAAGAGTCCAAGTTCCACAACGTAGAGGCATAGTAGCAGCGAAATGTAGAGCAAGGATTGCACCTCATAAATGAAGTTAACTGATCACTGTACAAACCAAACTGGGATTTACTATCTAAGCCATCCATTTGTATTCTTTTTTTTTTTTTTTTTGTACTTTAGATGAAGGTTTACCGAGTAAATTACTTTCTCTTTAAACAATTAATACACATATTGTTTGTTGACATTGGTTGCTAATCTCTCCCCTTCTCGAGCTCTCCTGTCCCTTCCTGCCTTTTCATCCTTGCCCCTGGGCTGGTGTGCCCATGTAGTCTCATTTTGTTTTATGGCCCTGTCTAATCTTTGACTGACAGGTGAACCTCAGGAGTGACTTCATTGCGGAGTTATAAGGGTGTCTGGGGGCCAGACTCTTGGGGTTTCTCCAGTCTCTGTCAGACCAGTAAGTCTGGTCTTTTTTTGGGTGGGTTATAATTTTGTTCTACATTTTTCTCCAGGTCTGTCCGGGACCCTCTGTTGTGATCCCTGTCAGAGCAGCTGGTGCTGGTGGTAACCAGGCACCGTCTAGATGTGATGGACTCAGTCTGGTGGAGGCTGTGGTAGTTGTGGTCCAGTAGTCCTTTGGACTAATCTTTCCCTTATGTCTTTGGTTTTCTTCATTCTCCCTTGTTCTAGATGGGATAGGACCAGTGGAGTATCTTAAATGGCCACTCACAAGCTTTTAAGACCCTAGATAGCTACTCACCAAAGTAGGAATATTTTCTTTATAAACTATGTTATACCGATTGAGTTAGATGTTCCCTGAGACCATGGTTCCCACAGCACTCAGCCCAGTAATTCGGTCCTTCGGGGAGTTTGGATGTGTCTATGGAGCTTCCACTACCTTGCCTTGGTCAAGTTGTGCTGGCTTCCCCAGTATTGTGTACTGTCTTACCCTTCACCAAAATTACCACCTATCTATTGTCTAGTTTGTGTTTTTCTCTCCCCACCCCTCCCCTCCCTCGTAACCTCAAAGATTATTTCCTTTTGTGTGTAAACCTTTTCATGAGTTTTTATAATAATGGTCTCATACAGTATTTGTCCTTTTGTGATTTACTTATTTCACTCAGCATAATGCCCTCCAGATTCATCCATGTTGTGAGATGTTTCGCAGATTCATCATTGTTCTTTATTTTTACGTAGTATTCCATTGGGTGTATGTACTATAGTTTGTTTATCCATTCATCTGTTGATGGGCACTTAGGTTGTTTTCATCTGTTTATTATTGTAAATAACGAATGCTTCAATGAACACAGGTGTGCATATGTCTATTCATGTGATGGCTCTTATTTCTCTAGGATATATTCTTAGGAGTTGACTTTTTTTGCTGGGAGTTTTTTATTACCTTTTCAATCTATTCTCTTGTTATGGGTCTGTTCAGATTTTCAGCTTCAGTTTGTGTTAGTCTGGGTAGATAGTGTGTTTCTAGAAATTTGTCCATTTCCTGTAGGTTTTAAAATTTGTTGGAGTATAGTTTTTCATAGTACTCTGTTATGATCCTTTTTATTTCAGTTGGGTCTGTTCTAATGCCCCCCATTTCATTTCTTATTTGGGTTATTTGCATCCTCCCCTGTTTTCTTTTGTCATTTTGGCCAATGGTTTGTCAATTTTGTTGATCCTTTCAAAGAACAAACTTTTGATTTTGTTGATTCTTTCTATTGTTTTTCTGTTCTCTATCTCATTTATTTCTGCTCTGATCTTTATTATTTCCTTTCTTCTGGTGGCTGTGGGCTTCTTTTGCTGTTCTCTATTTGTTTGAGTTCTGTAGCTAATGTTTTGATTTTGTTCCTTTCTTCTTTTTTTTAAAATTGTACTTTAGGTAAAGCTTTACAGAACAAATAGTTTCTCATTAAACAGTTAGTTACTTCACATATTGTTTTATGACAGTGGTTAACAACCCCACAACATGTCAACACTGTCCCTTCCCAAACTTGGGTTCCATATTACCAGCTTTCCTGTCCTCTCCTGTCTTCTAGTCCTTGTCCCTGGACTGTTGTGCCCCACTAGTCTCGTTTTGTTTTATTGGGCTGTCTAATCTTTGGCTGAACAGTGAACCTCAGGAGTGACCTCATTACTAAACTAAAAGTGTGTCCAGGGGCCATACCTAGGGGTTTCTACAGTCTCTGTCAGACGAGTAAGTCTGGCCTTTTTTTGTGAGCTAGAATTTTGTTCTACATTTTTCTCCAGCTCTGTCCGGGACCCTCTGTTGTAATCCCTGTCAGAGCAGTCAGTGGTGGCAGCCAGGCACCATCTAGTTGTACTGGACTAAGTCTGGTGGAGGCCGTGGTAGTTGTGGTCCTTTAGTCCTTTGGACTAATCTTTCCCCTGTATATTTTTTTATTCATTCTCTCTTGCTCCCGAAGGGATGAGACCAGTGGAGTATCTTAGATGGCTGCTCACATGCTTTTAAGACCGCAGATGCTACTCACCAAGGTAGAATGTAGAACATTTTCTTTATAAACTGTTATGCCAGTTGAGCTAGATGTTCCCCGAGAGCATGCTCCCCACAGACCACTGCCCAGCAATTTGGTCCCTCAGGGAGTTTGAATGTGTCTATGGAGCTTTCATGACACTTCCTTGTACAAGCTGTGCTGGCTTCCCCAGTATCGTGTACTGTCTTACCCTCCACCAAAGTTACCACTTATCTATTGTCTATTTAGTATTCCCTTTCCCACCCCTCCCATCCCTTGTAACCAACAAATATTATTACTTTTTGTGTGTAAACTTTTTCATGAGTTTTTACAGTAGTGGTCTCATACAATATTTGTCCTTTTGTGATTAACTTCTTTCACTCAGCATAATGTCTTCCAGTTTCATCCATGTTATGAGATGCTTCACAGATTCATCATTGTTCTTTATCATTGCATAATACTCCATTGTGTGTATGTACCGTAGTTTGTTTACCCATTCTTCCATTGATGGACATCTAGGTTGTTTCCATCTTTTTGCTGTTGTGAACAATGCTGCGGTGAACATGGATGTGCCTGTGTCTATTCATGTGATGGCTCTTATTTCTCTAGGATATATTCCTAGGAGTGGGAATGCTGGATCTTATGAAATTTCTATTTCTAGCTTTCTAAAGAAGCACCATATCATTTTCCAAAATGGTTGTATCATTTTGCATCCCCACCCGCAGTGCATAAGAGTTCTTATCTCCCCGCAGCCTTTCCAACATTTGTTATTTCTGGTTTTTTTCATTCATCCAGTAATGTCGGGCTGAGGTGGTATCTCATTGTGGTTTTAATTTGCACTTCTCTAATGGCTAGTGATTGCAAGCATTTCCTCATGTGTCTGTTTGCTGCTTGAATGTCTTGTTTGGTGAAGTGTCTGTTCATTTCCTTTGCCCATTTTTTAATTGGATTAGTTGTTTTTTTATTGTAGAGGTGTTGGATTTTCTTGAAGATTTTAGAGATTAGACCTTTGTCTGACTTGTAATGTCGAAATTTTTTTTCCCAGTCTGTAGGTTTTCTTTTGGTGAAGTCTTTTGATGACCATAAGTGTTTAATTTTTAGAAGATCCCAGTTATCTAGCTTATCTTTTGGAGTTTGTGAGTTGTTGGTTATGGTTTGTATCCTGTTAACGCCATGTATTAGATCCTCTAGCATTAATCCTGTTTTTTCTTCTATGAACTTTATAGTTTTTCACTTTATATTTAGGTCTTTGGTCCATTTTGAATTAGTTTTTGTATATGGTGTGAAGTGTGGGTCCTGTCAGATTTTTTTGCAGATGGACATCCAGTTTTTCCAGCACCATTTGTTAAAAAGACTGTCTTTTCCCCATTTGATGGACTTTGGGCCCTTGTCAAAGATCGGGTGACCATAGGTGGATGGATTTACATATGGGTTCTCAATTCTGTTCCATTTGTCAATGTATCTCTCATTGTACCAGTACCAGGCTGTTTTTGACTACTGTAGCTATATAGTAGGTTCTGAGGTCAGGTATTTTAAGTCCTCGTACTTTATTCTTCTTCTTCAGTAGTGCTTTACTTATCTGGGGCTTCTACCCTTTCCATATAAAGTTAATGATTAGTTTTTCCATCTCTTTAAAGAATGTTGTTGGTATTTGGATTGGGATTTCATTGTATTTGTAAAATGCTTTGGGTAGAATTGTCATTTCCACAATGCTGAGCCTACCTATCCATGAGCATGGTATGTTTTTCCATTTATGGAGATCTCTTTTGGTTTCTTGCAGTAGTGTTTTGTACTTTTCTTTGCATAGGTCTTTTACATCCCTGGTTAGATTTATTACTAAGTATTTTATTTTTTTAGTGGCTATTATAAATGGTATTGTTTTCCTGATTTCCTTTTCATCATTCTCTTTATTGGTGTATAGGAATACAACTGATTTTTGTGTGTTTATCCTGTATCGTGCTACTCTGCTGAATCTTTCTATTAGTTCCAATAGTTTTCTCATGGAGTCTTTAGGGTTTTCTATGTATAGTATCTTATCATCGGCAAACAGGGACAGTTTAAATTCTTTGTTACCAATTTGGATGCCCTTTATTTCTTTTTCTTGCCTTATTGCTCTAGCTAGAACTTCCAGCACAATGTTAAATAGAAGTGGTGATAAAGGGCATCCTTGTCTTGTTCCTGTTCTCAAGGGGAATGTTTTCAGCCTCTCTCCATTAAGAATGTGATGTTGTCTGTTGGTTTTGTATAGACGCCCTTTATTATGTTGAGAAATTTCTCTTCTATACCTATTTTATTGAGAGCTTTTATCAGGAATAGGTGTTGGACTTTGTCGAATGTCTTCTCTGTGTCTATTGAGATAATCATGTGATTCTTTTCTTTCCTTTTATTTATGTGGTGGAGTACGTTGATTGATTTTCTAATGTTGAACCATCCTTGCATACCTGGTATGAATCCTCTTGGTTGTGGTGTATTATTATTATTATTATTTTGATATGATGCTGAACCCTATTGGCTAGAATTTTGTTGAGAATTTATGCATCTATATTCATGAGAGATATTGGTCTGTAATTTTCTTTTTTTGTGGCATCTTTGCCTGGTTTTAGTATCAGGGTTATGCTGGCTTCATAGAATGAATGTATGTCTAAAATAGTTTGAGTAGTACTGGTATAAGGTCTTCTTTGAATGGTTGGTAGAATTCTCCAGTGAAGCCATCTGGGTCAGGGCTTTCTTTTGATGGGAGTTTTTTTTATTAGCTTTTCAGTCCCTTCTCTTGTTATGGGTCTGTTCAGATTTTCAACATCACTTCATGTTAGTTTGGGTAGGTAGTGTGTTTCTAGAAATTTATCCATTTCCTCTAGGTTTTCAAATTTGTTGGAGTATAATTTTTCATAATACTCTGTTACGATCCTTTTTATTTTTCTTTTGGGTCTGTTGTAATGCCCCCCATTTTATTTCTTATTTTGGTTATTTGCATCCTTTCATGTTTTTCTTTTGTCAGTCTGGCCAGTGGTTTGTCGATTTCATTGATCCTTTCAAAGAACCAACTCTTGGTTTTGTTGATTCTTTGTAGTGTTTTTCTATTCTTTATTTCATTTATTTCTTCTCTGATCTTTATTATTTCCTTTCTTCTGGGGTTGTGGGCTTTTTTTTTTTTTTTTTTTTTTTTTTGCTGTTCTCTTTCTCTTTGTTCAAGTTCTGTAGTTAATGTTTTGATTTTGTGCCTTTCTTCTTTTTTGATGTGTGCATCTATTGCTATAAATTGTCCTCTGAGGACGGCCTTTGCTGTGTTCCCAAAGTTTTGATATGATGTGTTTTCATTCCCTTTTATTTCTAGGAATTTTTTTATTCCATCTCTGATTTCTTCTATTATCCAGTGGTTTGTAAGCAGGGTTTTATTCAGTTTCCATGAAACTGATTTTTTTCCTTGCTCTTCCTGTTGTTAATTTCTACTTTGATGGTGTTGTGGTCAGAGAAGATATTTTGTATTATCTCAACGTTTTGAATCTCGTTGACGATTGCTCTGTGGCCTAAGATGTGGTCTATTCTGGAGAACATTCCATGTGCATTAGAAAAGAATATGTACTTTGCAGCTGTTGGGTGGAGTGTTCTATATATGTCTATGAGGTCAAGTTGGCTGATTGTGCCCTTTAGGTCTTCTGTATCTTTGCTGAGTTTCTTTCTAGATGTCCCGTCCTTTATCAAGAGTGGTGTGTTGAAGTCTCCTACTATTATTGTGGAACTGTCAGTTTCTCTTTTCAGTTCTGTTAGAGTTTATTTTATGTATTTTGGAGCCCTGTCACTGGGTGCATAGACGTTTATTATGGTTATTTCTTCATGATGGATCATCCCCTTAATCATTATATAGTGTCCTTCTTTGTTTTTTATGGTGGATTTTGTTCTAAAGTCTATTTTATCTGAGATTAGTATAGCCACTCTTGCTCTTTTTTGGTAGCTTTGATATATTTTTTCCCATCCTTTGATTTTTAATAAATTTACATCTTTGTTTCTAAGGTTTGTCTCTTGTAGACAGCATATGGATGGATCCTGTTTTTTTATCCTTTCTGTCACTCTCCATCTCTTTATGGGTGCATTTAGACCATTTACATTCAGTGTGATTATTGATAGGTGTGAGTTTATTGTTGTCATTTTGTAGTGCTTTTTTTCTTTTTCTTTTTTTTGTGGTGCTGACATTTTCTTCATTCCTCTTACTCTCCTGTGCTGAATTCCTTTTGTTTGTGGATTTTTTCATGTCTTTTGTTTTTGTAGGTTTTGTTTTTTACTGAGACTTTATGTTTTTCTTCTTTAGTTTGATGAGTAGGTTTTTTAACTTTCTTTGTGGTTACCTTGGAATTTACCCTTATCTTCCTAGATTTGAACCAGTCCATTATTACTTGGTATCACCTTACCTTCCTCTCCACTAGAAGGTTCTATATCTACACGGTTCTTTTATTGTTCTGATGCTGTTGTCATTTACAGGTTAACCTCTCTGGTTCCCTGTTGCAATTCTTTTGGTTTTGGATAGTCCTTGAGAGTTCATTTCCTAGGTTGGTGTCAGCCTAGTATGATCCTGCATCCTAGATTCAGCCTGTGGTCTGATGTTGTTTGTTCTCAGATTGAAGACCTCCCTTTAATGATTCTTGTAAGCCTGGTTTGGTTTTTGCATAGTCCCTTAATTTCTGTTTATCTGGAAATGTCCTAATTTCACCATCATATTTGAACCAGAGTTTTAAAGGATATATTATTCTTGGCTGGCAATTGTTTTCTTTCAAGGTTGTATATATGCCATCCCATTGCCTTCTTTTCTGCATGGCTTCTGCTGAATAATCTGAGCTTAGTCTTATTGTTTCTCCTCTGTATGTGACTTTTTGTTTTTCCTGAGCTTCTCTCAGGATACTTTGTCTTTGGCTTTAGTGAGTCTGATTATGATATGCCTTGGTGATTTTCTTTTGGGATCTATCTTATATGGGGTTCGTTGAGCTTCTTGGATGGTCAACTTTTCATCTTTCATGATACTGGGGAAGTTTTCTGTCAGCGGTTCTTCAATGATCCTCTCTGTGTTTTCTGTTTTCTCCCCCTGTTCTGGTACTCCAATCACTTGCAAATTTTTACTTTTGATTGTATCCCACGTATTTCTCAGGGTTTCTTAATTTTTCTTTGTTCTGTTTTCTGCTTTTTCCTTAGAGTTGTATCCAAGTGTTTGACTTCAATTTCACTGATCCTGTCTTCCATCCTTTCAAATCTGCTCCTCAGCCCTTCTATGACACTGTCCATTTCTGACATCTTGTTGTTTATCTTTTGGATTTCAAATTGTTGTTTTTGTATGATTTCTAGTTGTGAAGTTATTTTAGTATTTCGTTTCTGTATTATTTTCCTGAATTCTTCCAGTTTTTTGTCTGTTTTCCATGTATTTGTTTGCCTTTTCCATGAATTTGTCTATTTTTTCCTCAAATTTTTGTCTGCTTTTTGCTTCAACTTTTGTATAGCTCTGAATATTAGAGATTTTAATTCCCTATTAAGTAGTTCTAGTGCCTTTTCTTCTACTAGAAAGTCATCTGG
Source organism: Dugong dugon (assembly GCA_030035585.1). NCBI lineage: Eukaryota > Metazoa > Chordata > Mammalia > Sirenia > Dugongidae > Dugong > Dugong dugon. The sequence continues at coordinate 159,921,881 of CM057464.1, forward strand.
TGTTTTATTTTGGATGCCTACTGGAATCATCTTGTCCTGCTTTTTTTATATGTTTTGATATTGTTTGCTGTCTTTGGGACATTTAGCAGTTATTTTCCTCATTTATTGATTGTAGATTTGTTAGTTTCATCCTGCTTTTTTCTTTTATTTTGTTTTGTCTGAACAGGCAGTCTGTGCATTCTTTGTTGTTTGCTCGTCTGTGGGCATGGTACTTTTCGCCTCCTTCTCCTATTGGCAGGTTCAGTCACTCAGGTATGGTACAGTACGGCTGCTCCAGCTGAAGAGGAATTGCTAGGATGGGTTGTTTGTGGCATGTACTAGGGCTGACAGGGTGGGCCGGGAGTCAGTGCAGGGAAAGTTCTTGTAGGTTGTCCCTGTGCTTCTTGGGGGTGTGGTGTTGAGCGCATGCTGCAGTTAGGCAGGAAGGAGGGGAGAGATTGTGATGTGTGGAGGTAAGATGGGTATGGGAAAGAGGAGAGAGATGAGAGCCAAAAACATACAAGCAAACAAAACAGTGCTAAGGAAGCTTGCCGTTAGAGTGGAGAGCTTAGAGACTGAAAAATGTAGAGAAACAAAAAGAAAAAAAGAAAAAGTGTAAAAGAAAAGAATGAATAAATAAAAATTAGAAAAAGAAAAGAAAAGTCCCCAGGGATCCTACCAGCGTGGCTGCGAGGACTGCTGAAGTTGCTTCCAGGCCATGAAGTATGGCCTGGCTAGAAGGAGTAGAGGTGTCACACAGCACCAGGTATTCAGGAGACAGGAAGAAAAGGTAAGTATAGACAGATGAGAAACTGAGAAATGAAGAAAGGCAAAAAGGAAAAAAGAGAGAAAAAGAAAAAACAAACAAAAACAATAAAACAAAGTCAAGAAAAAATAAATGCCCCCAGGGATCCCACCGTACAGCTGCACAGATTGAGGGAGTAGCTCCCAAGCCATGCAGTACTGCCTGGCTAAAAAGGGCTCCCAAGCTGAGGAAATAAAAAGAAAACAAACGAACAAAACGGAATACATCAAAACAACAACAAAAAAGCCCCTGGGATCCCACCAATGTGGTTGCACAGGCCGGGAAGGAGTTCCACAGTTGAGTGGCATTTCACAGCCTTTCAGGCAGAAGCTAAGATGGCACACAGAGCCAGGTATTTGAGAGAAAGGAAGGGGAGGTGGTGAGAGGTATGCAAGAAACTAAAAGAAGTGGAAAAAAAGCTACAGCAGCAACTAACAGATGGCACTCAGGGAGCCAGCCATTGTGGGTGGGTGGAATGCAAGTGGCACAGGGCTGAAGCCAGTGCTTCCCAGCCAAGAGATTGTGGCCGCAGGAAGCAGAGGAGGCCAAGTGGGAGTGAAGAAGTGTAAGGGGTGGGAAAGCATTTGTCACTGGTTACCGGTTGTTCTGTCTCCTGCTGGGACCTCTATGAAGCTGCTTTCCCATACTCCCTGTTTTCTGATCTCTTACAGGAGTCCAAGATGGCAGATCCGTGCTGCATTAACTGATAGGGGACCTCTGCATGTATCTCTCCTTGCTCTCTGTTCTCAGTCAGTTTCTTATTCCATTTGGTGCTTGGCTGAGTTCTTTATCTCCTTATTTGATGCTTAGGGTTTCAGGATTGATGTTTGTCTCTTATTTTTTTGGATCTTTGCTGTGGAGGAATGGTGTGGTGCTTCTGTCTATAGTGCCATGTTGCCCAGAAGTCCTCTTTTTTTTTTTTAATGTGTGCACCTATTGTTATAAATTGGCCTCTGAGCATTGCCTTTGCTGTGTCATACAGGTTTTGGTATGATGTGTTTTCATTCGTTTGATTCTAGGAATTTTTTAATTTAGTCTATTACCCAGTGGTTTTTAAGTAGGGTGTTAATCAGTTTCCATGTATTTGATTTTTTTACTTGCTCTTCCTGTTCTTAATTTCTGTTTAAGGTGTTGTGATCAGAGAAGATACTTTGTATTATCTCAGTGTTCTGGATTTTGTTGAGGGTTGCTTTGTGGCCTAAGATGTGGGGTATTCTGGAGAAAGTTCTATGTGCACTGGAAAAGAATGTGTACTTTGCTGCTGTTGGGTGGAGTGTTCTATATATGCCTATGAAGTTAAGTTGGTTGATGGTGGCCTTTAGATCTTCTGTATCTTTGTTTTCTTTCTAGATGTTCTGTCCTTTACTGACAGTGGCAGGTTGAAGTCTCCTATTATTGTGGAACTGTCAATTTCTCTTTTCAATGCTGTTATAATTTATGTATTTTGAAGCTCTGTCATTGTGTATTTATTATTGTTATGTCCTCATGGTGGATTGTCCCTTTAATTATTATATAATGTCCTTGTTTGTCTTTTATTGTGGATTTTGTTTTGAAGTCTGTTTTATCTGAGATTAGTATTGCCACTCCTGCTCTTTTTTTGGTTGCTGTTTGCTTGATGTATTTTTTTCTATCCTTTTATTTTTAATATATTTATGTCCTTGTTTCCAATGTATGTCTTTTGTAGACAGCATATTGATGGGTCGTGTCTTTTAATCCATTCTGTCACTCTCTTTTTATGGGTGCAGTTAAGCCATTTATGTTCAGTGTGATTTTTGATAGGTGTGAGTTTATTGCTGTCATTTTGCAGTGCTTTTTTTTTTTTCTTTTGTGGTGTTGACGTTTTCTTTGTTCCTTTTACGCTCTCCTGCCCACTTATATTCTGATTCGGCATAAGAACCAGTACCTTAAATGTGACACAAGTGGTAATATTAGACAATTCAACTTGGTGTGAAATGATTAAAAAACATGAGTTTCTGGTAACCAGTAATAATTTTGGCAGGGGGTGGGGTGGAGTGGAAATAAATAGTCCTGTGTAGGGAAAAGGATGCCCTTATTGGTTAACACAAGTGGAGACAAACACCAACTCTTAGAAGGAAGTTAGATACAATTCGATCCAACTCCCATGAGGTGAAGTGATTTACCCCTGGCCACTGCTTTCAGTCAATTGAAGAGATATCTCACTCTAGGGAAATAAACTATACCAATTCATCATAGATTGAAGACAAGGGAGTAAAACACAATTTACAATACAATGAGAAGGTAAGATCATTCTTATTTGAAGATGATGCAGTTGTGTACTGGAAAACCAGACAATCAACTGAAAACCCCACAGGAAAAATGGAAGTTTAGATGTTGGCTGGATAAAAAAATATGTAATAGCTTTCTTACAAGCAGCCATTTGAAAACATAATGCAAGATTACACTCCCATCAACAACACAAAACATAAAATATCAAGAAATAAACTGAGTAAAAATGCCCTGTACCTGTATGAAGTATAAAACTCTAATGAGGAACATGAGACTTGAATAGAGAAATATTCCTCATTTTTACAAAAGAGTCAGCTTTGGAAAATGTTATCCCTCAATACTGTGTGGTATGTTAATACAAGTTCCAAAGGAACTTCAAAATTAGAGGGGAAACTTGGCTAGAAATTTCTATAGTTCACCTGAAAGAACAATCGTTGCTAAGAAACATGAAAAAATGAACATTGTCAGTATTAGGAAGGGCCTCAAAAGTTAAAATATATCTCAGTATAAAGCTATTAAAAACACAGGAAAACGAACAATGAACAGTCCCCAGACTGCTGAGATACTGGCATGTGATAAAAGGGACATTTGAAATCAGCATAGAAAAGTTGGATTATTTAATAAATGATATTGGGCCAACTGGCTAATTTACCAGGGGAAAAACAATAAAACTGGATCCTAATCTTACTCCTTATCAGAAAAAAATATAGATGGATCAAAGAATTAAATGTAGAAATTAAACAATGACCCCAAAATACCAAAAGAAAACATGGGTCAAAATTTGTTTCTGGGAAAAGGAGGTATTTAAAGAATGGTGCTTAAAAAGCACTGTTTTCAGTTTGAAAAGCAATTCACGATACATATTGACCCCAAAATGAGTGAGTATACTAGGTTCACTGCAATCTCGCCAGTATTTACCACTACGTTATTTTTCACTAACAGACAAAAATAGCCCCCGTTTTAATTTGCACCATTAAGGAGAAATATTTTTCTATGGTTTATTTGCTAATTTATTTATTGTCTTGAATTATGCCCCCTCAAAATATGTGTCCATTTGGCTAAGCCATGATTCCTAGTACTGTGCAGTTGTCCTCCATTTTGTGAGTGTTATAAATCCTAACCTTTATGCCTGTGGTTACGGTCCCATTTAGGAGTGAGCTGTCCATTATGTTAATGAAGCAGGATTAAAAAAAAACAAGTCATCGAGTTGATTCTGACTCATAGTGACCCTACAGGACAGAGTAGAACTGCCTCATAGAGTTTCCAAGGAACGGCTGGTGGATTCAAACTGCCGACCATTTGGTTAGCGGCTGTAGCACTTAACCACTATGCCACCAGGGTATCCTCCAATTAGGATTGGGTCATGTTAAACAAGATTATGTTTGTTATGTTAATGAGGCAGGATTAGGGTAGGAGGCAAGACCCTTACTTAGGTTACAGCCCTGATACAGCTAAGAGGATTTCCCTGGGAAGTCTCTGCATTACCTAAAAAGCAGAGAGAAGGGAGCAGAGAGGGACCTGCTACCGCCAAGAAAGAAGACCTGGGATTGGAGCATGTCCTTTGGACCCAGGTTTCCTGTGCTGCGAACCTCCAAGACCCAGGGGGAGGAGTGATGCCAAGACACATGGAGATTTCCAAGGAAAGCTGGGCCCACAGATGTCAAAAGGAGACAAAGGACCTTCTTCCAGAGCCAACAGAGAAAGGAGGCCTTCCCCTAGAGCTGGCGCCCTGAATTCAGACTTCTAGCCTCCTAAACCATGAAAGAATAAATTTGTGCTTGTTAAAGCCATCCACTTGTGGTACTTCTCTTCTAGCAGTGCTAGGTAACTAAAACATTTATGTAATGCATTAAAAAATTTTTTTGCACCATTAATTTACTTCGGTCTTAAAATTTCTATTCTCTTAGCAATTCCCAAGAACTACTTGTATAACATAGAAATGAACTCTTTGTTGGCCTCTCCTCGGTGATTCTCACTTCACTCCACATGCTTCTCAGGGCTCCCTTGGTCACTCCCATGACTTTGACCGTCCACCACTATGCTAAAGGCTCCTAAAGCTCTATAATTAAATCTGTTCTTTCTGGACCACTAAGAACAGTGTTCTGCACAGTGAGTACTAAACACTGAAACAGATATAAAAGGATCATTCTTAAAGATGAGAGTATTTTTAGGATTAAAGATTAGATATCAGCAATTAGAAAATAAGTCTGTAGCTTTCATGCATGGAAACAGGTGAAAGGATAAAAAATATTCTAGTTAACTATGAAAGACTGCCTAAGTACTTCCATAAATGAACATAAAACTACGTTTTAAAAATATTTTATTTAAAGATCTTGAAAAACAATGTCCAGTAAAAAACTGTTTCTATTTACACGCCCTTTATTCATCCTATTAGTTTGAATTAGATTTTAAATACAATTTCGAAAAGTTTTCAGAATTTCTTTTGAAATTAAGCATTTAAACATGCTATACACATAAACTTTCAAAAACAAACACCATACCTAGGCAGAGGAAAGAATAATGTATTATAACTCTTTAAACTGCTAGAAAGGACAGAGGTAACACCTACCATCACAGGAAGCAGGAGTATTATAGAGTGTCCATGGTTACTACTAACCCATATAGATGGAAAGCTTCACATGATACAATGTTGTTTTTGAAAAAAAAAAAAGGCATTTCTGTAGTTTTCAGATTAAAGGTAACAGTGCCATAAAGGCTCTTTATACTTTTATCTAAAACACTATCAACAAAGACTCAATTTCTGAATTCGTCTTTTCATAAAATCAAAGCAGAAAAACTGTCAGGAAATCACATGCCTCAAAGTTGGCACATCTTAGTTGACTTTATGAAAACTCTTTCGAATCTGCTGGAAGTCTATAACCAATCAAGGACTCTTTACCACCACCATCCACAAGTAGCTCTACCAGCACGTGTGGTTTATCGTAACCAGATGAGGTGGTAGTGTTTCTCAGTGTTGTGGAGTCTTGTCCTTCTGCCTTTATTTCAGTTTTATTACCTGGGGGAAATTCTGAGACAGATAAAAAGCTGTCCGATTCCACAAGGCCACTATCAGAACCATTTCTGGAATGATACAAGTTTAAGGTGACACTACTGGGTTTAGACTGGTTGCTACTTGAATGCAAAGAATTCTCTCTACTTATTGTAGTCACAGGGCTCCCTGGGACCACATCAGAAATATTTTCTTCTTCAATAGTCACCACTTCTGTTTCACTAGAAACTTCTTCTATGTTCTCCACTTCTCCTGGATTGCCTTCTGTATGCATGCTTGAAATTGTTGCTGGAGACAGCTGCTCTCCACTGATCACCTTCTCATTTTCTAGGGCAATAGGCTGGTATGATATGATGAACGATACATATTTTGATTCAGGTTTTGTCTCTGAAGTGGCATTTTTTACGACAGAGAGCTAAGGGAAGAGAAATTAATGATTAAAAAAAATACATTATTAAACTTAAGTGCCTAGCCTCAGAAAAAGTGACTTAAGGTAATAGACCACTAAATATATCACTAAGTGGCATATTTAATATACCAGTAAAATAGAATCAAGTGGTTGCCTCTTCTTTGCTTTTCTTCTCTTTAATGAAAAATATACTATATTAGGAAATATTTAAGGATTTTTTTAAAAGTCACCAAATATCTCACCAATATACATGTTGTTTTTTGTAATTACTTGTCACATGTATGCATGTTACATTTGTAATGGGAATACACCTACTTATTTTATAATATTTTCACTATTTGCCTTCATCTTTATAATTTTCAGTGGCTCATATTATTTCTTTAGGCTGGTGACTATAATTTGTTTAATACTAGATATGAAAATATTTCCAATTTTCATTACTACAGAACATGCTGAAGTTATTATTTTCATGCATCTTTTCATTTATAAAATTATTTCCTTAGAATAAATTCCTAAAGAGTGGAATTATTGAGGCAAAGGGTGGGGCATATGTGTGGCTCTTCCTAGCATGATGTTATGGATTGAATTGTGTCCCCCCGAAAATATGTGTTGTAAATCTTAACCTCTATGCCTATGGTTATAATCCCATTTGGAAATGGGTTGTCTTTGTTATATTAGTGAGGCAGGATTAGTATAGGGTGTGTCTTAATCTCTTTTGAGATAGAAAAAGAGATTAAACAAGCAAGTGAGAAGCAGAGATGGGGAACAGAGATGCCAAGCTACATGAAGATCGCCCAGAAGCAGAAGCTCAGAAGAGACAAGGACCTTCTCCCAGAGCTGACAGAGACGGAAAGCCTTTTCCTAGAGCCGGCACCCTGAATTCGAACTTCTAACCTCCTAAACTGTGAGAAAATAAATTTGTTTGTTAAAGCCACTTGTGATATTTGTTATAGCAGCACTAGATAACTAAGACACACAGCTATATTACTTTTCACCAGCATATTATCAGTTTTACTGCCATTTGTCCTACTGAATATTCAGGTTTATTTTTTCCTTCTCAAATGGTTGTAAAATGGCATACTACAAGGTTGCTTTGTATTGAATTACCAGTAAGGATGAATATTATATTGTTGACAGTTTTTATCCATTGTACTTAAAAGGTAGTGTTTTTATAATGAATTTAAATGTTCCCTTTGCAAATTAAAGATACTATTCCCGTCATATTTGATTCAAAGAGCTACTATTCTGTTACCTTTAAATGTTCTTTCATCATACGAAGGCTTCTAAATGGTAACACATTAAAATGTCAAACTACTATTTTAGTCTCATTTCTTGCCATTCTTCCTTTATACACCAACCACAAAGAAGTGTTTCTACATTTGCAGATCTTCAAAAGCCATGCTTTCTTGACTCTGGGCCTTAGCATACGCTGTCCCCTTTGTACCTAGATAAACTCCTGTCTGTCCCTTCAGACTGCTTGGTCATTGTTGCCTCTGGAGAAGCCATTACTAAACTGCTAACCCCCAAGGCTGGATGAGGTACTCACTGGCACATATGTAAACCTCTACCTTTGAATTTATCATACTGTACACCCACTGTACACTTATCTTTCTTTCCTACTTAACTTTAAGCTCCTTAACAGACTTGTGTAACTGTGCTTCTGCCTGGGCAAAAAGTGCCTGATGTGTAGAAAAAGAATGTGTGGCTTTGGGGTACTCTAGGTGCTTTATGTTAGGTGACATGCTGTTGCTTATTATTCTATTTTAATTTTATATTATTACAAAATTTAAGAAATTGTCAAAAAAATCCAATATGACAAATTAGTGTATATAATTAAAGGAAAATACTTAAATAAGTTACCAAGGACTTGGGTAATGTGATGGTTTTTCTCTTAAAAGGATTTATCTTCTTAATCTGACAATATACGAATATGAAGATAAGTAGTACAAATAGGACAGCAGAAACAACTGGAATCCAAAGAGGATCTAAAAAAAAAATCACAAATTAGAATTAAGATGGACTACTGCTACAATTAATTCTCATTACTCATGGTAGTTACAATCTATAAAGTTGCTGTGAACACCAAATGAGCAAATACTGAACAGCTGCTCCTAGGGGAAATACAGGGTTAGGTTCCTGCAAGCCTCTGGTCACATTTTCACCAACTGACAGATATATGACCTTGCTTTATATGTGCTTCTCTTTAAAAACAACTAATATACATTATTAATTTATTAACACTGAACAGACAGCCAACAGCACTATAATTCATGCCTGAACAAAGCTTACCTAACACATGTATTTTCTCTGTAAGGCACATCATAGCCTTCTGTGCTTAAGGAACACTAGAGAGCCCTTCGGAACTATACTTGGGGACCATTTTAAACAGTTAAATCAATAAAAAGCACAAGAAATGTGAAAAACATGGTACTAACTAGATTGTAAAGGATATTTGTTTATAGTATAACAGCTGAAATGAGAAGGCAGAGTCTCAACCTATTTAACCTCAGCTGGGAACATGTACTCTGGACGACTCAAAAGTTTTGCTGTTACGTACATGTCCACAAGTAACTGCGAAAGCTCTTATGTATTGATTTTGGAGTTAAAAATTAAGTTTAGCAAGTAGGAAAATTTGCAAATATGAGCTCTGCAAATTATGAGGATTGACTGTATATCTATCAAAGAGTTTTAAAGTCTTAGTGCTGTTCTTTAATAGATTTACCCATAAGGTAATCAGTATGGTCAGAGTTTTAAAGAACACTGAAACAGAAGTCAAGTGATCTGAGTAAAAAATTAGGCATCTGTCCTAGATATCAATATAATTCTTTCCAGCTCTGTGATTCTAAACTTTCTGTGACTACAATGCCATGAAAACACTGTAGTTAAAATAAGAGTTTTTATGACAATTTCTTTGCAGCCCCAAATAAAAGGTGTTTCTACTTATGCTTTTTTCTCATTTAAAAAGGCAAAGGAAGAATTAAAAAAAAAAAAATCTTTCGAAATAAATTCTGGCACCACTTATAATTCTTAAAATAACGTAGTTCCACTCCTCAGAATTTTCTGTTACGTTTATTATAAAGATGCGCACACACACACCCCCACACACACACTGCACAGGTATGAAGTCACCTTGCATGCAAACCAGGTATAAAGAATAACATAAAATAGGGATGATACGTTTACAATCACTACTGTGTACTTTGCTCTGAGGCTTCTTCTTATTTTCTCAGCACCATCTTCATATTTTTCACAGTCCTCTTCCAAATTAACAGCACTCTATGTATCATGGTGGTGTTTGGCTGCCTTTGTGGAATTGTATTACCTCTAATTTCTATTCCAAAAGTTGAAATAACGACATAACGAATACCAATACCATGTTAAAAGTTCCACGCGCCGAAAACAGTACAGTTTGCAGGCACTGAAACAGGCAGGCAGCGATTTCTGCTTATGAGCCGCAATGGCGCCACCATGTGGCCATAATACCATCCCAGTGTATAATGCAGACTTAAAAGAAAATTAACCTGGGGGCACTGGCATTATTTCGTATTTTGTGCAGGAAGTAAGATTTTATTTGCATTATGCTACTTTATAATACCAGTTCTAAAGTTCTATTATGTTTTCCCCCAACACATAAGGAAAAGATGATGAAATAAAATTAATAATTATTTTTAATTGTTAGAAAAATAACCTATAATCATTATATAAATGGATCTAGCTATTTTTGTTATTAATTTCTAGTCCTTGTTCAGTTAACATGTCACACAGTTGTAATCAATGAACATTCCTGCTATTCATTTTTTAAACTTATAGTCCACACAGAGAATATTTTAATGGATACATAGCATCATGTCATACTGAAGTAACAAACTGACTTATTATTATGCACACTTTGAAATGCTGACCTTCATGTACATGGTTTTATGTATTTGTTATATTTTTTTCTTTCCTTGGTCAAAAGGTCACTATACTGCTTTCCAAATTGTTTTTATGTCTTTTAATGGCTGAGGAACCGCCATTATTTTTAATTTGCCTCCTTAATAGATGGAACTATTGAGTATTTTTAAAAGGAAATTTACCAAAATTACAAATGGATTTGCCTCTTTTCACATTATCCTATTTTAGTAATCACTTCCATACGAGAGCAAAGAGAAAAAATGGCAGGAACTTACACGTTGTGCTGTTATCTGGAACGGTAATACAATATTCTTTTGACTTTTCCGTTGTAACGTCCCATCTATCTGAGACACCTTCTGCTGAAACGCAGTACTCAGCATTCAGTGAAGACACTGGAATACTTGACCAACACTGAGTCTCATTGCAATTATCTACCTGCTGACTTACAGTCTGCATAAAAAAATAAAAATGCATGGCTCCTTTTAATATGCAAAGAAATAACACCATTTTCATCCTGTGAAAACTGAAGAAAACACATTTATGGTGGTTTTCATCATCATTGATTTATGATGAACGTATCTAAAAAAAGGTTACAAAAGTCTGGAAATCAAAATTAGTTGTTAAACCAACAAATGTTCATTTGTTCTATGACTGTAGTGCTGGAAACGTAGCTGTTAAGGGAGAAAAACATTTCACATGAAGAATACTAAAAGTACTATGGAAAGGCAGCAGGATTTCTTGGCAGTAATACATAGGAGGGATTGAAGCAATCCCTGGCAGGACATCATTCATTCAACCAGCCAAGGTGCCCGGGTCACCCAGAGTGCCAGGCATTACATCTACCCCTATGCTAGATCCCAAAGACACAAAGGTAAGACCGTGGTACCTGACTTCACATAATTTACAATGTAGTGCGGAAGGGAGATTAAGAAAGAAATGTCAGAAAGTAACAACTAACGCCAAATGCATGCTGCATATAACTGTTGTTGTGTGCCGTCGAGTTGCTTCCAACTCACAGCGTCCCTATATGACAGAGCAGAACTGCCCCATTGGCTTTTTTTAGGCTGTAACCTTTATGTGAGCAGATAGTCAGGTCTTTCCTCCTACGGAGCCACTGGTGGGTTTGAACTGTTAACCTTTCAGTTAGCAGCAGAGCACTTAATCATTGCACCACTAGGGCTTCCTTGCAAGTAACTAGGATTAGCCAAATCACAGAAGAGGAAATCGTCTACTGTGTCAGTAAAGAATTCAAAGGGACGGTGAAGAGCCAGTTGAATACTGAAGAATTAGTAGAAATTTGCCAAATGAAAAAGGTGGAGAAAGACAGAGCCAACGTGGTGCCCTAGACAGACGCATGATGCTGTCCTTCTGTAGCAAAAACCTGAAAAAGTAAGTAAAACAGATAAAAATGTTAATTCTGAACACTTAAGCATCAAATTAAGGGATAAAGAACTAGATCAAACACTGAATGGAAGAAGAAACTGATGGAAAACTGAGAACGAGGAGAGATAAGGAGTGGAGGTCCCCTGCCAACTATCACGGCAGTGTCACCATTCTGCAACACAGCCAACAACACCAGACAGGGAGTACAGGAAGGCAACTTCATGGGGCTCCCAACAGGAGACCGAGCACCTGGTAATCAGAGAAACAGGCTTTCCCACCCCTCACCCTTCTGGTGAGTAGAAGCAAGAATTCCCCAATACTGGCAGCCTCCATCGCCAGGGTCCACAATATGAGTTCCCAACCTGGCCGCCCTGCAGCCTTTTCCTACTATTTTTTTTCCCCTCATTCTTTCTTCCTTTTCTTTCTTTCACTTAGCCCCGTATGCCACCCACCCTCTTCCTGCAGGATCATGCTGTGCCTCCACTTTTCTCCCTTCACCCTCCCACCTAGCTCTGTATGCCACCTCCCACCCGCACTAGCTCCTGCGTCTGCCCTGTCCCCACTTGCTGGTGCCCACTGTGCCATCATTTTTTTTCCTTCCTTTTCTTATTCCCCCCATCTAGCCCCGTATGCCACCTCCCTCTCCTACTGGCTGGCCCCTACCACGCCTAGAGAGCCATTGGCCTGCTGCTGCCCCAGGTTCGACCCACCCCCACCTGCCGACCCCCACAGTGCCACCATTTTTTTCCTCTTCTTTTCCTTCTCCCTCCCACCTAGCCCCGTATGCCACCTCCCTCTCCTTCCCACCAGTCCCTGTCACACAGCTGTGGCTAGAGAGTCACTGGCCTGCTGCCACCCGGGGTCCATCCTAACCCCACCCACCGGCTCCTGCTGTGCCATCTTTTTTTTTCTTGTTTTTCCTTTCTCCCTCCCACCTAGCCCTGTATGTCATTTCCCTTCCCCACCAGCCCCTAGGTCCACACTGCCCTCACTCGCTGGTCCTCATTGCACTGCCAATTTTTCTTCCTTCTTTCTTTTTTCCTTAACTTTCTTTTGCCCTCAAACCTAGCCCTATACGCCACCTCCCCTGCCTTCCCACCGGCCCCTGATGCGTACCTGCAGATAGTGTCACTGGCCTGCTGCTGCCCTGGGTCCACTCTAGCTCACCTGCCAGCACCCAATGCGCTGGTTTTTTTTTTTTTTTTTTTTTAACTTTTCTTTTCGTTTTTCTTTCCTTCTTTTCTTTCTTCCTCCAACCTAGCCCTGTATGCCACCTCCTGCCCTGTGTGCCAGTCCCCGGGTCCGCCACCCTCCAGCTCCCGATGTGACATCCCTTTTTTCCCTTTTCCTCTTTCTTTTCTTTTCATTCTCCTTTTCACCCAGCCCCATTCGCCACCTCTACCCCTTCCTCTTAGCCCTTGCCGCACCACTATGGCTAGAGTGCCCCTGGCACTCAGGCCCTATCACTGTACTGGGCCTGCACCACTCCTCCCCTCCTGACACTTGACCACTGCTGAATAGTGGTAAGCAAGCCCTTTTTACTCCCAGTCCCAACACCCTGAACCATCTGGAGAGGGGCTGTGAAAACTCCCATACTGCTGGACCAACATCAGGAGGCAGATAGCACCTACCAGTCTGCTCTCAGCCTGCTTGCCAAAACAGTGTACGGCACAGTGGGCTTGCCCTGCCTGCTGCTACCCTGCCCACCTGGATAAGGTGGTGAGAGCTATAATGCCCACAGATGAGCAAGCAGCAGAGCACACCTGGCCCACCTGCCCTAACATATTAAAACAAAACAAAAAAGCAGGACAAAAAAAAGAACATACAATCAATAAATAAAGAAAATAATACCTTAATGTCCCAAAGGCAGCAGACAATATCAAAACATATAAAAAGGCAGCACAAGATGGCTCCAGCAGTGACCAAAATAAAGAATCAGATGACCTTTCAGTAGAAGAAAAGGCACTGGAACTACCTGAGATGGAATTCAAGACTAATATTTAGGGCTGTCCATGAGAATAGGAAAGAGACTAAGGAAAACACAGACAAAACCAATGAAACCATAATCAAAATCAAGGAAAACACAGACAAAGCTATAGACGAATTCAGGAAATACAAGAACATCAAAATAAATAATTAGGAATCACACAAAAATAGCAACAAGAAATTCAAAAGATAAACAAAATTTCAGAAATGAAGAACTCAATAGAAGGTTTTAGGAGCAAACCTGAAATGGAAGACAGAATCAGTCCGATTGAAGACAAATCCATGGATGCCACTTTGTTTGAGAAAAAATCAGAGAAAAGAATGAAGAAAACCTAAGAATGTGGGACATAATCAAGAGTGAAAATTTGCATGTGATTGGAGTTCCAGAACAGGGAGAAAACGGAAAACGGAAAAGACTGTTGAAGATTTGCTGGCAAAAAACTTCCCAAAATATCATGAAAGACCAAAAGCTGACCATCCAATAAGCTCAATGAACCCCATATAGGACAGACCTGGTAAGAAAGTCACCAAGACAAATAAATCATAATCACACTTGCCAAAGACAAAGAAAGAATGCTGACTGCAATTCAAGGCAAATGAAAAGTCACAAAGGGGAAACAATAAGACTAAGCTCTGATTACTTGGCAGAAACTATTCGGGCAAAAAGGCAATAGATGACATATAGAAAACCTTGAAAGAAAAAAACTGCCAACCAAGAATAATGTATCCTGCAAAAACTCATTCTCAAATACGATGGCAATGTCAGAACATTTCCAGATAAACAAAAATTAAGGGAATTCGTAACAACCAAACCAAACTTAAAAGAACCAAAAGAGAGTCCTTCAGTTAGAGAACCAACAACATCAGACAACAATTGGAGTCTAACACAGGACAGCATCTGCCAGATACCAACCCAGGTAAAGGACTCTCAATAATAAAACAAAGCTAAAAGACTTAAATCAAGGAAACAGAGATGTCAATCTGTAAATGATGACAACGTCAAAACAATAAAAGGGGGAATAAATGGTGTAGCTATAGAAATTTCCAATGGACAGGAAGTCAAGGCGATACCAAGTAATAAAACATTGGTTCAAACTTACGAAGACTAGGGTAAATTTCAAGGTAACCACAAAGAAAGTTAACAAACCTACTCATCAAATAAAAAAGAAGAAAAACATAAAGACCCAGTAAACATAAAATCTATAATAAGGAAAGAAATGAAAATCCACAAACAAAAGGATCTCAGCACAAGAAAGTAAGAGGAACAAAGAAAGCATCAACACCACAAAAAACAGTACAATATGACAGCATTAAACTCATGCCTATTGACAATCACACTGAATGTAAAAGGCTTAAATGTACCCATAAAGAGACAGAGAGTGGCAGAATGTATAAAAAAAAAAACCCATGACCTATCAATATGTCTACAATACACACACATCAGACATAAAGACATACATATGTTAAAAATCAAAGGATGGAAAAAAATATATCAAGCAAACTAACCAAAAAAAGGGCAGGAGTCACAATACGAATCTCAGATAAAACAGACTTTAAGACAAAATCCACAATAAAATACAATAAAGGATGTTATATAACGATTAAACGGACAATCCACCAAGGAGACATAACCTAATATCTATGCACCTAACAAAAGGGCTCCAAAATACTCAAAACAAACTGAAGGCACTGAAAAGAGGAACAGACAGCTCCAAATAATAGTAGGAGACTTTAACCCATCACTCTCAGTAAAGGACAGAACATATAGAAAGAAACTCAGCAAAGATACAGAAGACCTAAAGGCCACAACCAACTTGACCTCATAGACATGTATAGAACACTCACCCAACAGGAGCAAATTATACATTCTTTTCCAATGCGCATAGAACGTTATCCAGAATGGCCCACATATTAGGCCAACAAAGCAACCCTGAAAAAAAATTCCAAGACACTGAAATAATACAAAGCATTCTCTCTGATTACAATCCCATAAAAGTAGAAATCAATAACAGGAAGAGCAAGGAAAAAAAAATCAAATACATGGAAACTGAATATCACCTTGCTTAAAAACAACTGGGTAATAGAAGAAATCAAAGAGGGAATTAAAAAATTCTTAGAATCAAATGAGAATGAAAACACATCACACTAAGCCTTTGGGACAAAGCAAAGGCAGTGCTCAGAGGTCAATTTACAGCAATAAATGCATATGTCGAAGAGAAGAACGGACCAAAATCAAAACTTTAGCCCTACAACTCAAACAAATAGAAACAGAAAGAATCAATAAGACCAAAAGTTGGTTCTGTGAAAAGATCAACAAAATCGACAAACCACTGGCAAACTGACAAAAGAAAAACCGGATAGAAAGTAAATAACCCAAGTAAGAAATAAGATGAGTGCCATTACAACACACCCAACTGAAATAAACAAGATCATAACAGAATACTATGAAAAATTGTACTTTAACAAATTTGAGAACCTAGAGGAAATGGACAAATTTCTAAAAACACATTACCTACCTAAACCGACACAAACTGACACAGAAAACTTGAACAATCCATAACAAGAGAAGAGATGGAGACGGTAATTAAAAAAACTCCCAACAAAAAAAAACTCTGGCCCAGACAGCTTCATTGGAGAGTTCTACCAAACATTCAGAGAAGAGCTCACACCATTACTATTCAAACTATTTCAGAGCACAGAAAAGGAAGGAATACCCAAAATTCATTCTAGAACGCCAGCATAACCCTGATACCAAAGCCAGGCAAAGACATCACAAAAAAAGAAAATTACAGACCAATATCTCTCATGAATGTAGGTGCAAAAATTCTCAACAAAATTCTAGCCAATAGAATTCAGCATCATATCAAAAAAATAATACACCATGACCAAGTGAGATTCATACCAGGTATGCTAGGATGGTTCAGCATTAAAAAATCAATCAATGTAATCCACTGCATAAATAGAACAAAAGAAAAGAATCACACAATCATCTCAATAGACGAAAAAAGGCATTCATTAAAAGCCAACACCCATTCCTGATAAAAACTTTCAATAAAATAGGAATAGAACGGAAATTCCTCAACATGATAAAGGGCATCTATACAAAACCAACGGCCAACATCATTCTAAATGGAGAGAGGCTGAAAACATTCCCCCTGAGAATCAGAACAAGACAAGGATGCCCTTTATCACCACTTCAATTTAACACTGTGCTGGAAGTCTGAGCTAGAGCAATAAGCAAGAAAAAGAAATAAAGAGCATCCAAACTGGAAAGGAGGAAGTAAAACTATTCCTGTTTGCAGATGATATGCTCCTATACATAGAAAACCCCAAAGATTCCACAAGAAAACTACTGGAACTAATAGAAAGAATCAGCAGAGTAGGAGAATATAAAATCAACATACAAAAATCAGGTGGATTCCTATAAGCCAACAAAGAGAACTTAGAAAAGGCAATCAGGAAAAACAATGCCATTTACAGTAGCCCTAAAAAGATAAAATATTTAAGAATAAATCTAACCAGGGACATAAAAGACCTATACAAGGGAAACTACAAAACATTACTGCAAGAAACCTAAAAAGACCTGCAAAAATGGAAAAACATACTATGCTCATGGACAGGAATACTCAACATTGTGAAAATGTTACCCAAAGTGATCTACAAATGTAATGCAACCCCAATCCAAAACCAACAGCATTCTTTAATGAGACGGAAAAACTAATCACCAACTTTATATGAAAAGGAGAGGCCCTGATAAGCAAAGGCATTACCGAAGAAAAAGAACAAAGTAGGAGGCCTCACACTACCTGATCTTAGAACCTACTATACAGTCACAGTAGTCAAAACAGCCTGGTACTGGTACAACAACAGACACATAGATCAATGGAACAGAATCAAGAACCCAGATGTAAATCCATCCACCTATGGTCAACCGATCTTTGACAAAGGACCAAAGGACCTTAAATGGGAAAAAGACAGTCTTTTTAATAAATGGTCTGGCAAAACTAGATGTTCGTCTGTAAAAAAATGAAATAGGACCTATACTTTACACCAAACACAAAAACTAACTCAAAATGGATCAAAGACCTAAAAATAAAACCTAAAATGATAAAGATCATGGAAGAAAAAAATAGAGACAATGCTAGGGGCCCTAATACATAAATAGAATACAAACCATAACTAACAATGCACTAACACCAGAAGAGAAATTAGATAACTAGGAGTGCCTAAAAATTAAACATTTATGCTCACCAAAAGAGTTCACCAAAGAAAACAAAGGGAAAAAATTTTGGCTACAACATACCTGACAAGCGTCTAATTTCTAAAATCTATAGAATAGTTCAACACCTCAGCAACAAAAGAACAAATAATCCAATTAAAAAATGGGCAAAGGATATGAACAGACACTTCACCAAAGAAGACATTCAGGTGGCTAACAGACGCATGCGGAAATGCTCACACAATTAGCCATTAGAAAAATGCAAATCAAAACCGCAATGAGATACCATCTCACCCCAACTTTACTGGCACTAATCAAAAACATAGAAATAACAAATGTTGAAGAGGCTGTGGAGAGGCTGGAACTCTTATGCGTTGCTGATGGGAATGTAAAATGATACAACTACTACGGAAAAAAGATATGGCACCTCCTTAAAAAGCTTGCTGTTGTCAGGTGCTGTCAAGTCGGTTCCAACTCATAGCAACCCTATGTACAACAGAATGAAACACTGCCTGATCCTACACCATCCTCATAATCCTTGTTATGCTTGAGCCCAATGTTGCAGCCACTGTGTCAATTCATCTCATTGAGGGTCTTCCTTTTTTTTGCTGACCCTCTAACAATCATGATGATCTTTCCCAGGGACTCATTAACATCTTAGAGGTAAGATTTACAACACATAGGATAATCCCATCAGATGACAAAACGGTGGACAATCACACAATACTGGGAATCGTGGCCTAGCCAAGTTGACATACACTTTCAGGGGACACAATTCAATCCGTAACAGCAGCCAAGCGCTTAACCGCTTGCACCACCAGGGATCCTTGAGCAAATACTCAAAAAAAGGGGGGAGGGTTTGAAACAAATTCCATAGTATAACCTGTATTTTTAAAGCTAGAATGTCTTTAGTGACAGGGTCCTACACATTGCCAAACCACTAGGGCCTTGTACACCATGCCATAGAGGGGAATTGAGATTGAGGTTTTTTTTGTTTTTTTGTAGCCAGTGGAGATTTGTTGAAAGTAATATGGTAAAGTTTCTACTTTGGAAAGACAACTCTGCTAGCAGCCAGTGATATTACAAAATCTAAATCAGATCATGTCACTCTTCTGCTTCAAATCTCTGCAAAGGTACAACATCTCACTCAGTATAAAATTCAAGTCCCTACAATGCCCTATGAGTTGCATGCAGCCCCAGTGACCTCTCTGACCTCATATGCTCCTTTCACTGCCTCCTTGCTGCTCCCATCATATGCCTGGTATGCTCTTGCCAGGGTCTCTGCTCTGGCTGGTCCCCTTGTCTAAAACACTCTTCTCATAAATATCCATGAGCTTACTCCCTAACCTCCTTCAGCCTTGGTTCCAAAAACTCCTTCTCAGTGAGGCCTTCTCTGGTCACCCTACTTGAAATCACTAGTCCTCACTCACCCCACAGACACTGCCCATTCTCTCTACTTTATTCTTCTCCATAGCAATTATCACCTGAGTTTTGTTTGTTCTGTTCTCTGCTATACCCCTGATGCCTAGAAGGCACATAGTTAGGTGTTTGATAAATATTTGTTTAATAAATGAATGGCAGCACTGTGGAGAATGCGTGGAGTAGAACAGTGCTAATAAAAGTGTGGTTTACACACGAGAATGAAAAGTAATTACTTCCCTCAGTGTGGGGTTTAGATCAGCTGATACTCGTTTTTCACTGGAAGACCTTCTTGATGAAAGAAGGTGCATACTGATTTACATTCTGGTACAAGCTCCTGATCTCACTGCTGGCGAGTAACAGTTTACAGATCAGGTACTTTGGGTAGCACTGGCCTAGTGGAGTCCAAGACTGGAGGAAGAAAGAACAATTAAAAGGCTGTTACAAATATTCAGGCTCAAGTGCCTGGTGTTGGGAATGGAGAAGACATGACGACAAACTGGAAAAAAATTTTAAGAAGTAGAATGTGTAAGACAGTGCAAAAAAACGAATCTAGGATGATTCTAGTTTTTTAAAATCAAGTTTTAGGCATGGATGAGTAGGTAGATGGTAGCCAATGGGAGCTCAGTTCTAAGTTTCATACCACTGAGGGTTTCAACCAGGCTCACGGCTTTACATGTCATTTACATAAGCTAATGACTCACAAATTTATATCCTTGACCCGTATCCAACTGCCTACTTGTTGTCTCCGCTTGGATATCTTCCAAGTTAGCAGCCTTCCTAGTTTAGTTACTGGGGTAATTGAATTGCTGTCCAGTTGCTCAGAAAAGTAAAGGCATTCCTGACTCGTTTTTCTCTCACACCCTACAGCCAATTCATCAGCAAATACTGTGGATCTACTATCAGAACATATCTAGTCCGACCTCTTCTCATTACCTCTATCACTCTGGTTGGAGTCACCATCTCCTCTGGCCTAGTCTATTGCCATGGGTTCATACCTGGGCTTATTGCCTCTGGTCTTCACACCCACGACCTATTCTCAACATAGCCTGATCCCTTTAAAACAGGTCAGATTGTATCACATCTCTCTCTGATCAAAACCCTTTCTACTCCCCATGGTTCTTCTATTTTTCTCTGAGAAAAAGCCAAAGTCCTTACAATGGCCTAAGGACCCTACATATCTGACCTCACCCCACTCTGATCTCTTTCTGATTTCATTTCCTCTACTCTTCCCCTTACTCATTCAGCTTCAAATTAGGCCTTCACATTATTGTACCTCACCACCACCAACGAAGAAAAGGTTAAATTATCCTCTTCTTACCAGTGGAGAAAAGGAGGTATACAGGTTAAAATGCTAGACTAGGACCATGCTACTAAAATTGGCAAAGAAAAGACTTAAATGAATTCATCTGGCAAGTGTTAGTGATTAACCCCATACCAATTTCCCATAATAGTATTCACATCTTTCTTTTTTCTTACAAAAATCTATAGAACACGAATCTCGCCTGAATATTCGTAAACTTTCATTACATTGATAACTTATATATAGAATAATTTCCATTTTGAAAAAGATGAAACAGAAACACATACTTCACTCCCATTAATTCTCACATACAGATTGTATATGAAACTGTAACAGCTATCTTCATAATCAGACATGATTCCCATCTCTTCTCCATTTACAATAATTAATGGGTGAAATATGTCAATAATGATTTGGTTTTCTTTTTTACCGACATCCAGTTTAGGGGGTCCAACTTTCCCTGAAAAAAAAAAAGCAAAAAACATTATACCAGTGTTTGTCTTGGGACTTTATGGTACATTTCAAAAAATTACCAAAATTAATCTACTCTTCTTTTGTTGTTGCTGTTCTAAAGTAGGACCACATTCAAACCATCCCACAAAGATCTAGAAGATATTCTAAGTGTCCTTAATAAGGAAATGTTTAATATATCTCAGAGAAGAAGTACTCTTAGCTAATGTAAACTCCTCTTTAGCAGTTTAATTTCTAGTTCTAGAGAAAAACAGTTGACCATGAACCGTGGTAAAAAACTTTGACATAATAAAAGCTCTATAGATTATTTATTCCTTTATCTTTCCTTCTATGAATTAAGAAACCTGGTTTCTAAAAAATGTTACAGAAAAAGCATTTTATCTATCTTTGAACCTTTACTGAAACTTTGTTATCTCCAACACCCATGGGTGTCTGGCGTGATGACTATATAAAAAGATTGTTAAATACATTCAATTTTTATTGTGAAAATCAGAACTAGCTATTTATCCATTCAACAAATATTTATTATGTGTCTTTGATGTTTGGGACCTTGTTGGTAAACTAATGATCCATTCCTCACATATTTATTGAGCATGTACTTTGTGCCACACAGGTCCCTTTTTTTCTTTTTCTTTTGTTTTCTCTTTTAAAATGTTTATTATGAAAAATTTCAAACACTCACAGAAGAAGAGGGAATGGCCTAATGTACCATATAACCAAAACCAAGATGTAATAATAGGAAACATTATACCATATTTGCTTCATCAATCAATCATTTTTTTTCTGTACAAAGATATTTTCCCTAATTGTCCCAAAGCTATCTTTTATAGCTGGTTTATTCAAGCCAGGATTCAGTCAGGGGCTATAGACAGTGCATCTGGTTGTTTTGCCTCTAAAATCTCTTCTAATCTACTATAGTCTCCCTTCCTCTACCTCTGCCCCTTATTCACGACATTGGCCTGCTGAAAAGACGAGGATAGCAGTCTTGTAGATGGTCTCATTTTCTGATTTCTTTCGATTGTTTGCTCATTCTGTTGTTTGACTTGTTTTTCTATATGTTGTACAGGTAGGTCCATTTTTATCACCAACGTATCCTCACGGCCTAGCTTACTTTCTGGCACAGAGTACGTATCAGTCCCTTGATAAATCTTTGTGGAAGAATAAACTACCTGACATATAGATGGTACCGTTAGCAGATGACGAATGTGTGGACTCTGTGGAACAAAAATATTTAAGAGGTAGGTAGAGGAAGGGTCTGTAGAAGAAACCAAGGAGGCACAATCTGAAAAGGAGGAGGAGAATCAAGGTAGTGGTCTAAGTGAAAAAGCATGAAAGCTGAACAAGGAGGGCAGTGAAGCTAGAAGGCAAGGGACTGAAGGACCAGAAGAGAGGAGTCAAGTGACTAGGGTTTTCTTTTACTCAGGACTCAGGGTTTGAGAGCTCCAAGGTAGGATGTCATAGTCAGAAAATAGGAAATGGCACAGAAAATTCTGGAGCTGGAGGTGGTAACAAAGATCAGGTACACATACTACTAGAGTGAGATGCTGGAAGAGTGAAGAGCTGAAAATCACTGGGGTTGGAGAGATTAAGGAAGT
Organism: Dugong dugon; assembly: GCA_030035585.1. Classification (NCBI taxonomy): domain Eukaryota; kingdom Metazoa; phylum Chordata; class Mammalia; order Sirenia; family Dugongidae; genus Dugong; species Dugong dugon. The sequence continues at coordinate 159,944,601 of CM057464.1, forward strand.
AAACTTTTTTTAAGGTATTAAGTTGATATTAAAATTCCCCCAGGTATTGAAAGGACTTAGGTAGAGAAGAAGAATGAGACCCAGCCACCAAAGTCCTCAACAAGTGTAATTTAGAAGTGAATGACAGAGAAGACAGGAAGGGAAAGGGTGACAGCGTACAGTTGGACGGCACTGGATCCATCTTTGCATGGGGTGGAAATGTAACGGCTTACAGGGGGCGAAGCAACGGCTGTCTCTCAGCCCTATTTTGTGGAGCTTGGGAGAAGGGGAAGACACTAACCCTCCAAATGCTTCTTGGGCATTTAGAAAACTTTAGCAACTGCTAATAAAAGTAAACACATACAGAAGATCTGTGTATGTATTTTCAAATCTAAAATTTAGATGTGTGTACATTTTACTCACCTTGTTGACACATAATAAATTCTTTTGACTCCACATACGCAGATTCTTTTTGTCCAAGCCTAGCTTTAACTCTGGCCCAAACAGGACTTGACGGATCAGAAATTGCATTAAAAATATTACACTGATTATGAGAAATATTTGTACAGGCATCAGTCCATATGCCATCCCTAAAACGAGGAGGAATAATAAAACACAAAGGTAACTTCTATGGTTAACATATAAATTTGAACCTTCTCTGTCTCTGCTTTGCTTTTCATTTGCAGTATAGAGCTGAAAGAAAGAGCTGAATTAGAATAGGATGGAGAAGCTCTGGTTAGAAGTATTACCAACTCCTTTACAATAAAGAGGCTCAATTTAAAATACAAGACTTGTACAAACCACATTACACACTTAATTTTTAAAAATCTATTCTTAACTCTAGATTCCATTAGCACATATAATTTTGAGTTAATTGTAAAATCAAATGGTACAAAGACTCCTAAAACTCGTCAAAAAAAAAAAACCAAACTTGAAATTTTTACCTTTCTACTCAAAAATACATTACACTAAAGGAGCTAAGAGGACATCATTACTTTTTATATTAAAATATAAGCTTTATTTGTCATGTCTTAAAGTCTTAGAACTATATGATAGTCCTCTACTGTAGTATTGACAGGAAGTATTCTGAAAAGAACGAATTTGTATCCTTAACACTTCTAGATGTCTATACCTAGTTCAGGAAGTTGTGCTATCTTCAAAGAAAGAATGATAGAAGCAGAACACTGAGAATCACAGAACGTGCGAAGAGCTAAACAAAAACAGAATGAAAAGGATAAAATGGTAATACTCACCCATAGTTCTTTAACTGTACAGTGAAAACAGAGGTTGGCACTGTGATCTGGTACTCCCAAGATAGGACCGGATTCATATTATAGGACTCAATTGTAACATTGGTTGGTACAGGCACTGTAATAAGAGATTATAACAGTAAAATGGTAAAACGGACAATAGTAAGAAACCAAAATTAACATTAGAAAATATCGTAAGACATCCATGTTACTCAAGTACATATATTTGGAGAAAAGTAGAATTCTCTAGAATAGATAATAATTACTTAAATTTAGAACAGAATTTAAAAATTTTATTGAAAAACAAAGATAATAAACAAAAATTAATTTTATATTGGTGAGTAGCGTCTGGGGTCTTAAAAGCTTGTAAGTGGCCATCTAAGATACTCCACCGGTCCCACCCCGTCTGGAGCAATGCAGAATGAAGAAAACCAAAGACACAAGGGAAAGATTAGTCCAAAGGACTAATGGACCACAACTACCACAGCCTCCACCAGACTGAGTCCAGCACAACTAGATGGTGCCAGGCTACCACCACCAACTGCTCTGAGAGGGATCACAATAGAGGGTCCCAGACTGAGCTAGAGAAAAATGACCAGACTTACTGGTCTGACAGAGACTGGAGAAACGTCAAGAGTATGGACCCTGGACACCCTTTTAACTCAGTAATGAAGTCACTCCTGAGGTTCACCCATCAGCCACAGATTAGACAGGCCCATAAAACAAAATGAGACTAAATGGGCACACCAGCCCAAGGGCAAGGACAAAAAGGCAGGAAGAGACAGGAAAGCTGGTAATGGGGAATCCCAAGAGAAAGGGAGAGTGCTTACATGCTGTGGGACTGGCAACCAATGTCACAAAACAATATCTGCATTAATTGTTTAATGAGAAACTAATTTGCTTTGTAAACCTTCACCTAAGGTACAATAAAAAATGAATTTTATGGAAAAATAAAATAAACACAAATACAGCATGAGGCAATAAATGCCCATCATGTGTTAGGAGTCTTTATAAATAAGCACTACCTGTTGTAAGAATAATCCTCAATTGATTTAGTCAGTGGAATTTTTGATGTTTGACACCACGGTTCCTATTCAATGTTTAGAGAAGAACTAGCTACACCACGGAAAACCAATTTCATTCTGAAATATCACCCAGACTTTCAACACTCCACCTGTAATACCTTTTATATGGCACAGGGAAAACCTAAAGAATGACCAAAGGAACCATCTACCATTCCAGCTTCATCAACATTTTGCTCTCTGAGATGTGCAGGGCTGTTTATAAAAATATCCAGCATTTCTCCCTGTCTTTGCTCTTTTAAATCATTTAAGAAAATGTTTGCTGATAACACTTGCAAGAGTCACGTGAGCAAATGGACAGAAGTCACTTGAACGTCTTCTAATCAGACACTGCCAAAACTGTAATTTAGTTACCAAAAGGAGACTTTTTCTCTTGCTTAGTGTAAAAAGGTGTCATCTGCCACCCCTTAGAAAATCAAATACACACACACATCCTGATTTCCTCCTTTCCTTCCTGTCTTTCCCACCCTTCCGTATCTATTTATAACTGGACATAAAGTTATAGACAAAGTTAGTGATATGACCCAAAATTTAAGACCTACCTGCTAGGAAAACTACATTAAACATGATTTACTTAGGTAATTAAAATAAAAATTCTGAGAGCCAGAAGTTTATATATTTTAAAGCACCCCAGATGACACTGATGATCACTTCAGTTTATATTAAGTGCACTACTCTAATAAGAAAAGGAGCTCTGGTGGTACAGTGGTTAAGTGCTTGGTTGCTAACTGAATAGTCTGTGGTTCAAATCTATCAGTGGCTCTGGGGGAGAAAGATGTGGCGGTCTGCTTCCCTAAGTATCACAGCCTTGGAAACCCTATTGGGACGTTCTACTCTGTCTTACTGGGTCACTATGAGTCAGAATTGACTTGATAGTAATTTTTTTTTTGGGTGGGGGGGTTGGATATTAAGGAATCTGAATTCTTTCTTGGCTATACTACTAAATAGTTGCATCAGCTCTCTTCATTTATCAAATGAGTCATTAATTTCCATACACACAGGATATCTGCTTTGTTAAAAGTATTACTGTTGAAGGAAACACCTATATTGTTTTCCGAAACAAAAATTTCAATATCTGAACCAAAACTGGTACACTGCTTTAATTTATAATTATTTAATACATGTGTTATCTATCCTCTCACAGACAATCTAGTGCCTTTTTTTTTTTTTTCTTTTTCTGATTATCTTTTCCTTTTCCTGGTTCTGAACAGGAGGTGGTTTTATCCCCCAGGGGACATTTGGCAACGTCTGTAGACATTTTTGGCTGTCATAAGTAGGTGAGGGGTACTACTGGCGTCTAGGGCGTAGAGGCCAGGGAGAAGCTTTTGCATACTTATACCAAAGGATGTAGGACAAAGAATTATCTAGCCCCAAATGCCGACAGTGATTAGGTTGAGAAACCCTGCTTTCTATGCTCATAATTTTGATAATTTTGTTTTTCTGACTTAGGAGAAAAAGCTAATTATAGAATGTTTTATGGTAAAACAATCTATTTCATGGCTTTCTCCCCAATGAATAGCTTTGGTTACTGCTAAAATGCCTAGTTTACATATTATTTACCAAAGCGGTGTTAACAATTTGCACCAAAAGGTTGAGATTATGAAGCTGGGAGAGTGTCTCACAGATTCAAATACTACTAATTTGCTTTTTCTGTAGTCAGTGATAAGACACCTGCAATCTTTCTATTTACGCTTCCTATAACACTGCTGATGGCTGTTGGTACGTATCATCACCCTTGGTTCTCCAAGCAACTTCCCTACAGGTGAGCCAGAAAGCACTGTTCTTGTCAGATTCTGCCCTGGTTCTCCACTTTTTGTTTAGTAGTGTTTCCACGGTCATACATAGCAGGTATACTGAGGCTTCCTTAATAAGATTCCTTTTTCTATGGTATGTTTGCACCTCACCTTCCTGAAACAACCTGGTCTAAAGCAGTTTACAATCTATAGTTTAGACAGAAATAAAAGCTACTTTTTCCTCCTGGGGTCAATTCAACATTAATATCAAATAATAATCACACATATAAATATAATTTTGCAACCAAATAAGAAAGAAAGAAAGGTACTTGATGCTAAGACAGTTCCTAATGAATCTGAACTCCCCCTGGAAGCCATTTCTTAATGTTAGCATTTTTTTGCCTCTGGAGGGACTAAGTTTTCAAACCATTAAGTCCTGGTTTCTTTTGAGCAGTCCGTCCCTGAATTAATCTCTTTCCTCTAGCATTTTACTGTAAGAAGCAAGAAGAAACCAAGCGGCACCTTCAACACTTAGTTGGAAATCTTATCTAAATCCTGCAGTTCACCGGGCATATCACCTTCCATGTTACTGAAGGTGACGGTGTCGCTAAGCTCTCTGTCACTACGAACAAAGATCCTTCTTCCTCCAGTTTCCGATAACTACAAATTCTTCATTTTAACCTCCTCTTTCTAGTTATTCTCAATAGAAATGACTTGATAACTGTATATACTCAATCTGAAATATGTGTATTTGAGGAAAGGCATTTAGAAGGCAAGCTACATACCAGATTATTAAATACAGTACATTTATATTATACTTAGGAAGGGTTACTGCATCATACATTATAAAACCACAAACAACAGTGACTTGTACAGCATTAGATTAGTTTTCAACGTGAATCAAACTATGTGTCCCATAATTTAAGTAAAAGCCTGACATGGTTAGCCTAGACAAGGGCTTAATTGTATCATAGCTTTCAAGCAATCAAGACAGACTAGTGGCAGGAGAAAGAGGTTTTAATGGATTATAGCAGACAGAATTTTTCACTAAAGGAGAAACTTCTGAATATTTACATTAAAGGATGTAACCTGTGGTTTTCATGCTACCAGAAGAGAAACCATGAGGTTATTAGACATCTGCCTTTGTCGTTTTTGCCAAAATCATGATAGACATGAGTAATTTTCTCATTAAGTTTCAGAATTTTGTAACCTTAAATTTAAATTATTACATACTCAGATTAAAATAAAGCTTACAACAAACTCCTATCTATAATAAATTTACATCATGTAAATACATATGCAGAAACAGAAGAAGAATATTATCTATGGAATTTAAGTACAAATCCCACTACACTATCTCATGAAATAAAATAATCTTTCAAATTTTCCCATCTTTTGAAAATGCCCAAATAGATGGTTTTCTGCTTTTGGAAATCATCTCAGAATTATTTGGTGCATTATGTCTGCATACTACCCAGAGTAAACTTCAGCTATTTTAAGATCTGCTTCCCAGAACCCCTCCAAAAGTAGCAGCTGAGGATTTAACAAAAACCAACAGAGGAGAGAAGAAATGGTTTTTCTTAACCATAACTGCAGTGGAGAAAAAAAGAACTCTGATTGGAGCCAACTGTTTCCTGGGAAAGTTGATAAACCAAAAGAGAGAAGATATGAAAAAAAAAGAAGGGAGAAGGACAGACAAAAACGGTGGAGATTAGCAACAGTGAAGAAGCAGTGCCATTAGAAAGGGCTGTGGGAAGTCACGAAGGACCAAAAAATAGCAATCAGAACAGCTCTGCAACAATTGTTGGTGAAGGTAGGGCCGAGGGAAGGCAAACAAGTATAGACACCTCCAGATTATAATCTGACAACACTGGCAATTTCCTCTGCATGGATGGGTGATGGGGTAAGGACTGCCAACTGTGCCCTCCACCCCATACCCCCTGAAAGCATATATGCTCCACTAAAAGAGGGCCAGCCAGGAGCTCATCACCAATTTGAACGTGACAGAATACAAGGTCTACTACATAAAAGCTGTGCACACCTAGAGCAGAACAGAGCTACGCACTCTGTAGACAATCCGCTTACCAGTCTCCCTCTGGGAAGGGCAAACTGAGAAGCATTAGAAAGTAAGGAGAAAAGAGGCCAGTCATTAAACTGTTTCTGTAGATTCCAAGTCATCTAAGACTGCAAGTCAAAAACAAATGCTCTCAGTTAAAGCACTTGAACTCTTTTCTGAATGAACTCTCAGAAAACAGATCTAACACCTTTCCCACATTAAAGACACAGAGGCCTGGGTATCCTCACAAGGATTTCCTCTGCACTGCAAACTGACAAAAGACATGAGAAACCCAGACTGAATAAGTGAAAACAAATCAAGGCTTTGTATTTTTTTTCAGAATTTACTTATGACCACAATCTACCTCCTAGATAGATTTACAAAGCTGATAAAACAGTTGTTTTTCTTAATTCTTTCCAGCTTTTAGCCAAGTAGCAGCATCCCTTTTAGATTTAAACTAAGAACATTTTGACAATTCTTGCACACGATATTTCAAATGTTCATAAACAGTTTTTTAACTGAAACATTTCAACATTTTAGGGCTTTGAAAAGGAATCAGATATTCATCACTGTATAAAACTAACGAAAAATGCTCCATTTTCTACTTCCTTCTATTATCTTCTCACGCCTTCAGAAGAAGATTATTCTAGAACCATGGGCTCAGGTGAGGATACCTAACATATTTCACATCTATTTACCTTTTATATAGTAGTTCCTTAGGAGGGTGAAGACTCCTAGCGTCCCTACAGTCCTCTCTTCTTCCTGTCTATTGTCTTAGCAACCAATTCTGGTTTATCAGTCATTCTCTCAATATGAGGTGCCCAGGACTGATGTAACAGATGTGAAAGAAATACTCTTCTTCCTCTTCTTTTTAGAGATGGGCATAACAAATAGTAGTTTATACTGAACTTGCAATGAACTAAAACCCCAAGACCTTTCCCTAACCACCACCAAGTTAGCACTTACCTAATAAATACGTGCTCAGCCACTTTCCTGACCAGAAATCCAGGATTTTATTATTGTTCCTGTTTACACAATTTCATCTACCATATTTTTTGCAAATAGCACACCCTTGTAAATAAATGTGCACACACATAAAACGCAGCAGAAATGACAAGATCATGTAAAAACAGTTCCGGCATAGCATGCCCATGCGTATACCACGCATGTCTCATGACATTTCCAGAAGTGAATTCTGGCCTCATTCACCCTCATTCAACAGTCTGAAAATGTTACTTTTGACATATTTGTATAATAAAGGCAGAAGCCATGGTCAAGACGTCATGGACTGAGTTAAGTAGTACCCTGGTAATCAGAAGACAAACAACTGAAACTGTGTATTTGTTTCTATTAATTTAAGTTGATAATTATATTCCTGTTACTTCTGAGTCATCAATCAGAATGCTGAACCTACTGATGCCTGTCCATAAATGACATGCTATGAATTGAAAGTGTAAACAAAGCGAAGCCTGCACTGGCATAAATGGCAATGAGTTGCTATCAATCTCAATTCAATCTGCACTGACATAATCAGCACAGTCATCTTTTGACTCTGGCTTTTAATTGGAGAAGGAAACAAAGCAAAACTGATACATGATAGCTCTTGGCTCAATAGTTGAATGCGGAAACTTTATCAGATCATCTTAAGTGAAACCATTAAGCTATGTTAGGTCTGTTTATTTCATAGTCTAATTATGTCTAGGAGGAGCTCTAGTGGCACAGTGGTTAGCCAAAAGGTCGGTGGTTCGAACCTATCAGCCACTCCATTGGAGAAAGATGTGGCAGTCTGCTTCCATAAAGATTTACAGCCTTCAAAACCCTATAGGGCAGTTTTACTCTGTCCTACGAGGTCACTATGAGTTGGAATCCACTCAACAGCAGTGGGTTTGGTTTTTGGGAATTATGTCCTACTAGCGCAAAAGTCTTTGATCAATGATCATTAAGTCACCTTAGTCATATGCTTGTGAGTACATAAGAAGACTTTGCTTCTTGTACACCTCACATTTGAATTTTCTGGTATTTTTACTAGAACCAGCCAGTTATTGATTATATTGTGCACATTTTTTCAGTTTGTAAATCTGAATCTTAGAACCCTTTAGGTTTATGGCAAGAATTAAACACAAGTCCTACACCACCGACTTCAAACTGAAAGTCATTATGAGGGCAAAAGAAACAAGCAACAGAGCGACAGCAAGAGTTCAAGGTTGGAGGGTTGTCCATTTATGAACGGAGAAAGAAGAAAAAGGAGCTGGAGAAAATGAATCAGTGAAAACGAGCACGTTGTGGGCCCAAAACAAAATGGCCTGAGCTGGAGAATGACTTGAAAGAGTGGATTATTTCTCGAAGGAAACACAATCAAGCTTCTGGCAAATGAAAGAGGAATCCCAGATTTCAAGGTGGGTTTCACCTGGATTTCTAAATTTATGAAAAGGAATAGCCTTTCTGTGAGAATGAGAACCACTGCAGGCCAGCAATTTCCAGATGACTGAGAGCAAAAGACGGTCAACTTCCACAAATTCGTCACCAAAGAAATCTCTGCATTTGGTATCTCTGCAATGGACATAATATGGACGAGGTTCTGATGTCTTTTGACTTTCCGGCCACCAGGGCCGTAGCTGCTTCAGGTACTAAAACTGTAGCCATTACAACCACTAGGCATGAGATGGTTTGCTTTACTTTAGTCCTTGGTTGCACTATGAGGGGGTGAAATTAAAGATGATGGTGATCTTCAAGAGAGTTACCATACCCCATGAAAAACTGCCCACCAGTGTGGTTGTAATTGGAAGGGATGGATCGACTCTGATGTTATGAAAGTATGGGTAGATAAATGCTATAGCACCAGGCAGGAGGGATTCTTTTCACAGAAGTCATCACTAATTTTTGAAGCCATGGCTGCTCACAAAGGAAAAGAAAAGTTCAAAATTATATTAACTCAACTGGTGCCCATATAGCAGTCACACCTGGTGGCATTACCCGCAAGCTGCAACCGCTGCAGACAGCGGTCAACCACCTGTTCAAGACTTTTGTGAGGAGAGAGTGGGATGAATGGATGCAGTCTGGGATTCATGAGTTCACACCATCAGGACGACTGAAACAGATGATGTCTGCAGAAGTCTGCAAGTGGGTGGATTCTGCTTGGGGGAAAATAACCCTAGAAACCATGTGCAATGGCTTCAGAAAGGCTGGGATGTGTACCAGCAGAATACCAATGATTAAGATGAAGATACCAACAGCAGTGATGATGACGACATCAATTCAGAAGTCACAGAAGAGCATCTGCAGGCAGCTCTGAGATATTTCAAAGATGACAGTGACTGGGGATTGAACTTTGAAGGGTTCCAGGAGTTGCATGATGATGATGATGATGATAAAGAGTGAACAAACTAAAATGGTCTATTTTAAGATGGAAAACACAATTTCTTCTGGTGACTTTTGTTGATTTCAAAGAAACTGATTATCAAAAATTGTGTTTCAGTTGAAGACTTATGAAAGTAATAAAATATAAACAACATCTTGTTTTTGTAGTTTTAGGCCTAGCATCATTTCTTACTTACTAATGTCTAGCTTTTCGCGCATTCATACTCTTTGGTTTCAACATGCTATCTCATTTCCATCACGAGCCCATTCAGTTCACCATTGGTTGCACTTGGTTTAGGAAAATATTTACCATCTTAAATGAAGTTTCCATGACATCAGTTTTATGCCAGTAACAATAAATTCATTGGACAGGAAAAAAAAAATGAAATTGAAGTCAGAAACAGGTAAAAAAAAAAACACTGGTATAGTGTGCTGAGAAAATAACACGTGGGGGGATTGCAAGGTTTGCAAAAATGTGTAATATGCGAGTTATCTGTGTAAAAATAGGGTAGCCCAGTTTGGGCTGGTGTGTGAGTCTGATAAAGTCATTATGAATTCTGATTTCAACAGACCAATCTAGTTCTTGAGAGAAGTCATTTCCCAAGACTAATTCCCTTTCAGAGGAATTCATTCTAAATTGAAGAATAATTTAGCAACTGAAAAAAACAAAAAAAGTTTACCTGTCTTTTCAGCCTGTGAAAAACAGGAAAAAGGTGGAAAAATGAGTTAGCTACTGAAGCCATCTTAAAATTCTCATATTGAGAACAACAACAAATATCCTAAACAAAATAACAAAGATTCAATAAGTGCCAAACAAAGAAACATATGGTTGCCAAATGTCAACTCCCCTAAATTAATCTACGAATTCAGGGGCTAAACTAATACAAATACTATTAAGTTTGAAAAGAAAAATTCTCATATTAATTTGAATAGGTTTATTTTTTAAAAGCCAACATAATTTCTCATGTATAAAACAATTTAATATTTTAAAATGTATTTGTTAAAATAATGATGAACATCACTGAATGATAATCACTAACACGTATTAAATATTTACTATGGGACATTCACTGTGTAAACTGACAATCACTAACACGTATTAAATAAAGATTTACTGTGGGACATTCACTGTGTAAACTTTCTATGCCTTATCTCATTTAATCACCAGAACCATCCGATGAAAGAGGTAATACTATTATACATATTTTACCAATAAGAAAACAAAGGCTAAGAGAGGTTAAGTAACAACTTGATACACCAAGGTTTTTTGGTTTTAACTAAGCAAAACTGCTTACATGTCATTTTTTTGTGATAGTTGTTAAGAAAATAAGGGGGAAACAGCCTCCATATATAAATCAGAATTGGAGCCGACTGTTTTCTGATATCTTCACAAGCATCCACTTCAAGGAATTCTGCCTGATTTTTTTGTTCTATCACAATTACGCGATGGCCACTGCAAAACCTGAACAAGGTACTAAAATAAATTGCTTTTCTAAAATGTGTATGACTGAAACAGATACCTAGGATTCTGACTACTACGTATTGAGGCAATCGAAAATAAAGACACTCTTTCAATTTAAAAAAAAAAAAAAAAAAAAAGGACAAGAAAACTGTTTCCTTTCTGTCAAGAATTCATTTCATTCTGATTCTTTGTCCCATTAAATGGAACAACTAAATATTCATCTAGTTCATAAAATAACTGCACTAGTCTTGTGTGCTGTCAAATTTTGTAAGCTCGTCAAAATGGTTTTTTCTCTCTTAAGGTCTTATTTTATATAAAACCAAGGTGTAGACCTTTCAAAGCCTGAATAAAATATGAATCAGAATAAAATGGAAAAGAAAATTATAATACCTTGTAAAATAAAATGCATTTCTTAAATATATTTTCAATCTCTGAAATAAATAAAATAGAATCCAAAGAGTATAAAAAAAATTTAAACACTACCCAGAGCACTATCCTAAAATTAGACAACAAGTAGAAGCAGAACTGATAAAGCATAGAAGGTGAGTTAAGGGCCCCAAATCTGGGGGAAAATATGGTCAATTATCCCCAGAGTGGAATAGCAACCTGAAAAAAAGCAACCACTAGCAAACACTGGTTCACTTAAAACAAAAACAAAAGAAAACTACTTTTATATGCAACAGTGCATAAAAGCAAAACACTACTATTATCAGATGACACATATGGATTTATTTTCACTATCAATTCACTTAAGAAATATTGAATTCCATGACTACAAGCTACATTTCCAACCACTGTGATTTTCCAGAGAGTGGCTATATACTGTTGCCTGGGCAAGGAGGAACCCTCTTCCTGCCAGGTTCTCTTATCTAAGATGGACTTCCAACCAGAGCGTCAAACCCAGCAATAATAAGAGTTAACAGACTGAGCACGTACAAAGTGCCAGGCATCAGTGAGATGGGGAAGCTAAGCAAGAGCCAGAAGCAGGCTGTCATTTGGGGTCTTCCTCCTACTCTCTGGAGATTTTGCATTTTAAATTAACTTTAAAACAAAATCTAGAGAAATGTACTGAAAAAGCCACCCTGGTATGGGAAGAAGGATCACTGACACTTTTGTGCTTATAAAATGCTACGCTGCGAAAGGCTGCAGTAGATCTTCCTCTGGGAGGCAGGCAGGCAATGCTATTCTCTGGGTCTGCTTCGCGGGCATGCAAATTGCGCAGCCACACAGGGCGCTGTATTCAGAAGGGCCCTGCACTCAGAAAGAAGAGCCCCACATTTGGTTTAATCTCTGTCATCATACAGTTTTAACCAGGGGCCCCACAAACTAGATAACCAGTCCTGCCTAACTCCTGCAGCTGAAGCCCACTCAGTTGCCCCAGCCAGGAAATTGAGCCAGGAAGCCCAGTCTTCCTTTCTTTTCCCATGTCCAGTCAGTCACCAAGTCCTGCTGACTCTGCCTTCTAAATGCTCCCTGAAAGTGTCCTCTCTTCTCTATTTAAACTGTCACCTCTCATGGACTCCTCCTCCTGATTGGTCTCCCTCCCTTGTACCTACTCTCAAGCTATTTGTAATACGATAGGTCTTTCCAAATGGCAAACTGACCCTGTATAAAAAAGTCATCCCCCTTCTTAAACTATTCCAATGGCTGCCCACTGACTTTAGTAAGGGATAGTGGAGATACCATTTGGTTGGCTCAGCACCTGTCTCATCAACACTCTCCCTGTTCTTCCAGGAACTCCTCCATCCCTACCCCCTGCAACAATACCCTCCCCTTGTGAGCTGGCACCGAACCCAAACTGGGCAAATCAGTCTTCCCCCGGGATTTTGTTATCATGGAGGAAGCTGCAAGATGTCAAAACTCAGACGCTGTCAGCATCCATGATTCCTGACAAGTAGGGAAAGATGGCAATACCCAGAGTAAAGAAACGGAGAGAGGCCCGGCAGTTTGAATGCCTAGTACTAGCTTCCTGAGAACCATCTCTGTCTTTCTGTTCAATGGTATGGGCCATAAATTTATCTTTTTGCTTAAGTTAGCCCTGGTGGCACAGTGGTTAAGAGCTCAGCTGCTGACCAAAAGCTGGCAGATGGAATCCACCAGCTGCTCCTTGGAAACCCTATGAGGCAGTTCTACGCTGTCCTACGTGAAATCTACTCGATGGCAACGGGTCTGAGTTTTGTTTTTTTAGCCAAAGCTATGTTTTCCATTCCTTGTTGTTATATACAAAACACTTCCTTAATTGGTCCCTACCCATTCACCTTTCCACCTATTTATCTCCCCTTGTATCCTCACACACACACTCTACAATAAAACACTATTCCACTAATTCAACATGCTATTTCACACCTCTGCCTCTGCACACACAAGTCTCTCTACACCACGAGTTCCAACTCTGGGATCACTCTGTGAAGTCTTTCCTGACTCCCCTGGATAGAGGGAGGCACCCATACCTTGCTTTCCAGTAACCTGTGTATAAGAGGAAGAAGCTCTTACCGAAAGAACTGCAATTGCCCTCAGTGGATGACTAATATGCCCTAGATAATGGTAGTTTGCAGTTATTAAGAGCTTGGACTCTGGAGCCAAACTGTCACATGTGTTCATAACCTCTCCAACCAGTTAAGACTGACCTCTCTGTGTCTCTAAACAGAGATATCAATGGCAACAACTTTATAGGGCTGCTGTGAAAATCAGATGTGTTAGACACTTACAGTGCCGAGAACTTAATTGTTCCCTATTATCCTTGAAAGTAGAAACTGAGTAACCACCATTTTTGTATTCCTAACACCTGGCACAATGTCTGTCCAAAGGAAAGACTAAATACTTGTTTGCCTGACTTTTAAGGAACAAGCACAGGAGCTCACGGAGGAAGTCCTAACACAGAGGTTCACGAACAGGCAGTTAAGGAGGTCTGTCTGGCCTCCCTGACTCCCTCCCCGCAGCTGTCGACACTGTGGAGACACTCAAGACCGACAGGGGTTTTCCATAATTTAGGTTTATCCCTCCTGCAGATGTTTACTGATTTCACCGATCCTCCTATTCACGACTGCATTGAGCATTAGTAAGCTTATTTTCAACATTTGTTTCCTAGGGAATCTGAATAAGCAGGCACTCCGGGAAATGCTCTGAGGTACTAAGCTGTGCGAAGAGACAAAGAAAATGCGAAGTGCTCGCATCCCACACCACGTCCAGATTAACACGCAGAACCGACAAACTGCTGCCACTTAATGATTCCCAGCCGGAGATAAAACCTCTCTCCTACCCTGAGTATTTGGGGTCCACTCTAAGCATAGAGTATTTAAATCATGAGCCGCAGCCACAATGTACAAATGCCGACCAGGAAACTCCACTTATTTAAAATTTAATTAAAAGAACTGGAGAAACTGAGACGCGTTGTTGTTGGTGGTGTTTGGCAATAACGGAAGAGACAAGGAATTAAAGTGTGCCAGCCGCTGAGAACCGGCGTCACCTCCCCGGCGGCCGCCCGCGCGGGGCTCGATACCCAGGGGTCGTCCGGGACACCCGGCGCAAGATACGGGGAGAAAGGCGTCGCCGAGGACTGGGCGCAGACGCGCGAGACGGACTTCCCGGCCGAGGAGGCTCCTTCCCTGCCCCTCCCATCCCCTCTGGACCGCGGCCTCGCCGCGAGCGACAGTACCCGAGGACGGCTCCGGTTCCGCGATGCTCATCTCAGTCCTGCTCTGGGCCTGCACGACGAGGACAAGGAGGAGAAGGACAAAGAGAGCCATACCCCTGAGACCGCCAAGGGATGCAGCACCGAGCGACTGCCAGAATACCCCGCGGCGGCCTTTCAGCCGGGCCGCACGTCACTTCCTCTGCTAGAACCCTTGCTCCTGCGGGGAGGCGGGGCGTGGACGGGAGGTGGGGCGTGAGCGAGGAAACTGGGGGAGGAGTGGGAGTCCCGTTGAGGAAGTCTTTTGAGACACCGGGATCTGCTGGCCCATGGGTTGCAAAGGTTGTGGTCCTGACCCAGGCTCACGGGTTTGAGAGGAACTTGCGGAAGAGAGCCATGCCCCTTCCGCGGAATCTTGTTCATTTTTTGCAGTGTCCTGAGTTTGCAGGGAGCCCTGTGGTGCAGTGCTTAAGAGTTCGGCTGCTAAACAAAAGGTTGGCATGTTCTAATCCACCAGTCGCTCCTTGGAAGCCCTACGTGGCAGTCATGCTCTGTCCTATAGGATCGACTCATTCTGTGGCAACGCGTTTTGTTTTGGAGGTTGCAGACCTTTGCCTTAGGCCACAACCCGGCCATACTCCTTATTTTACCTTATTACACTTCACCGTCTAGACATCTGGGGCTTGAGATTTTATAAAGTCTTTAAATGCCTTCTTCAATGCCTGCTTTTTAAAACTTTTTTTCCTTCGCTAGTGAAATGGTTTGTGCAGAGTCTTACAGCTCAAACTAATCGAATTGACCGGGCCAAGAACTATTTTACTCTTGGAGGAAAAACAACTTGATTTACTTTTTCAGCAATTAAATATCAAATAAGCGATGTCTGAAGCAACCTGTCATCATGGGATCAGCCCTCTTTCCTGTCGGACCACATCTCCTGTTACTTTCCATCGCTCCCATTCCACTCCAGCAACATGGGCGTCCTTGAAGTTCCTAGAACACTTCAGGAACCCCCTCTGCTATGCACAAGGCCAACTACCTCATCTGCTTCAAGTCTGTGCTTATCAAGACCTTAAGTAAATCTGCAGTTGCAAACCACTCTCCCATCCTCCTCACCCTGCCCTACTATTTCTCTATGGCACTTACCACCTTCCCTGTACTACAGTATGCATATTGATGTTTATTGTCTCCCTCTTTTAGACTGTAAGCTCAATGAGGCTGAAATATTTGCTTGGCACTCAAATAGCATTTGTTGAATGAAAGAGTCCACAGTTACACTAATATTAAGCAAAATTTAGGGGAAGAAACTTATGAAGACACTATACTAACTAGGGAAGTATTATCAGCGAGATCATCTTATTTATATTAATAAGTCCCTTAGCTCAGCACTTCTCAACTTTAATGTACACATGAACCTCCTGGGTGCCTTGTTAAAATGCAGATTCTGATTCAATAGGTCTGATCTAGGTTGGGTCCTGAGAGTCTACCTAATAAGACACAGAAAGAATGACCGTACTACTGTGCTAGGACCACACTTTGAACAGGAAGGCTTTCACTCAATCTATACTAGGTTTTGGGTGACTTTTTATTTGATGTGTTTGTCATGCCCACTGTATGCAAGGCACCTTCCAGACATCGCAAGTATGCAAAGATAAATAAGAACTGATTTTTGCTGTTTAACTGATTTTTGCTGTTTAGGAGTTTATTATGACAGAACATAATATTTAATTCAGTTCAATAAACATTTTTGTAGTACCCACTACAGGTTGGATTAACCAAAAAAAAAAATGTAACCCATTGCTGTGGAGGTGATTCCATCTCATAGCAACACTGTAGGACAGAGTAGAACTGCTCCATAGGGTTTCCAAGGCTGTTAATCTTTACGGAAGCGAACTGCCACATCCTTCTCCTGCAGAGTGGCTGGTGGGTTCAAACTGCTGACCTTTTGTTTAGCAGCTGAGTGCTTAACCACTGCACCACCAGTGCTCCTTACCGGTTGGGTTACTAGCTAGGAAGTAGACTTTGAGGCTAAGATTAGCATGCAAGACATTTATAGAGAGTGCTCTTGGGATCAACACCTGTGAAGGGGATGTGGGGGAAGCAGGATTTAGCAGAGGTAGAAGTTGATCTGTGATACCATCCTTATGAAGGGCTCAGCAGACCCCATGGGGAGCTCTGGAGCTGGGATGACCTGAGTTGGAATCAACTCCAGGGCAATGTTTTTTGTTTTTTTTTTCAGTTGGGATGGGAGTCCCTGGATAGTGCAAATGGTTAGTGTGCTCAGCTGCTAACCAAAAGGTTAGAGATTTGAGTCTGCCCAAAGGTGCCTTGGAGCCCTGATGGTGCAGTGGTTAAGCATTTGGCTGCTAACCAAAAGGTCGGCAGTTCAAATCCACCAGCTGCTCCTTGGAAACCCTATAGGGCAGTTCTACTCTGTCCTGTAGGGTCACCACGAGTTGGAATCAATTTGACGGCAACAGGTTTGGTTTGGTTTAAAGGTGCCTTGGAAGAAAGGCCTGGCAATCTATTTTTAAAAAATCAGCCATTGAAAACCCTATGGAGCACAGTTCTACTCTGACAAACGTGGTCACCGTGAGTCAGAACTGACTCCATGGCAACTGGTTTTGAGTTGTGATGAGGGGCTAGGCGTTAAAGTCCCAGCATTGATTAGTCATTGAATACAAACTGCCCCTGAAAGGAGGTGGGATGTTGGGCCTGTGTGTTTCTTTAGCTGAGGCATTTCCCCAAAAAGAACTGATAACAAAGGGTATCTACTATCAGCATTCCCAGCAGGAGGGATGGGACTAAGGATTCTGGGAATCTGGGAAAAGGTTCACAATCACAGAGTCTACCACAGTACCTATTCTTCTGAGGCACTGTGCAAGTCACTTGGAGACTAAAGGTATTTATTAATTTACCAAATATTATTGAATGCTACTATGTGTGCCAGACACTTCTAGGGGCTGAGACACAGACATGAACAAGACAGATATGGTCCCTGCCCTCGTAGAGTTTACAGTCTATTGAGACAGAAAGGGATTAAATAAGCTATTACACGAATAATTACTGAAATTGTGTTACCAAGGAGATCAATAGGTTCTATAGGAGCATAAACAGGGGACCTAATTTAGTCTAAGATTTAAGGAAATTCTTAAGTTACAATTATACAATTATGTTGTGACCTGAAGAGTAAGTGGGAATTAGCCTGGTGAAGTTGGGGGGAGGGAGGCTAGTAAGAGAGGCAGAAGGAAGATCCATAAAATAAATTTTAGACTCCAATACATAGACCTTATATAACCACATCAGCTGTGCCAGTTTCTTTCATAAAATCAAACACCTAATGGCTGGAGAGGAACCCTGGTGGTGCAATGGTAAAGGGCTGAGCTACTAACAAAAAGGTTGGTGGTTTGAGGCCACCCAGCAGTTTGGTGGGGAAAAAACCTAGTGATCTGCTTTCATAAAGTTTATAGCCAAGAAAACCCTGTGGGAGCACTTCTACTCTGTCACATGGGGTTGCCATGAATCTGAATTGGCTTAATGGCACCCAACAGCAACGGCTGGGGAGTAGCCCATTATATATCAGTCTCTACTATATCCTCTATTTAGTATTTAAAAGTTAAGAAAATGATTCTGGGGGACGGGCGTTGGATAATTCCAAAGCCAAGGGTAAAATGAAGTGCTGCTCAGGAGCAAGACTACATTTTGAAGGATACACACAACATAGCTGTCTTAGTCATCTAGTGCTACTATAACAGAAGTACCACAAGTGAATGGCTTTAACAGAGAGAAATTTATTCTCTCACAGTCTAGGAGGCTGGAAGTCCAAATTCAGGGTGGCAGCTTCAGGGGAAGGCTTTCTCTCTCTGTTGGCTCTGGGGAAATATCTTTGTCATCAATCTTCTCTGGTTGAGACGCTTCTCAGCACAGGGACCCTGGGTCCAAAGGATGCACTCTTCTCCTGGTTCTTCTTTATTGGTGGTATGAAGTCCCCATGTCTCTCTGCTTGCTTCTCTCTTTTATATCTCAAAAGAGATTGATTTAAGATACAACCTAATCTTGTAGATTGAGTCTTGCCTCATTAACATTACTGCTGCTAATCTTACCTAATCAACATCATAGAGATAGGATTTACAACACAAGGGAAGATCACATCATTTGACAAAATGGTGGACAATCACACAAAACCAGGAATCATGGCCTAGCCAAGTAGACATATATTTTTGGTGGACACAATTCAATCCATGACAATAGCCTAGAGGGATTTAGTTGATCTAAACAGAGCCTAAGGACATCCTGATTAGGCCAAAGTAAGTAATTTAATAACAGCAGAGACTAGGTATGCGGGACAAGCTGTGCTCTTGTGATTCCTGGCATTGTGCATTTCCTTCCCCTTCAGAGCAGAAATGTCTGCCAATTTCCCTTTAAAGGGGACAGGTTGCAGAATTTGTGGCTAAAGTACATTAGTTCTGAATTCTCCTACATATTCTATGAATTATAGCCAATACCACCTTCCTCTCCCACCCTACGTATGCCTGCATACTACCTCTTACTTAACTTTGTTTTTGCCATAGCACTTATTACCATCTGGAATATAGATACAGATGTTGATAGCTGTCATCAGGTTGACCCCTGACTCATGATGACTCCATGAGCAACTGAACAAAACACTGCCTGATCCTGCACCATTCCCATGAGTGGTTGCAGATTTAATCATTGTGATCTATAGGTTTTTCATTAGCTGATTTTCAGGAGTAGATTGCCAGGCCTTTCTTCCTATATGTATAGAGAGAGAGATACAATTTTTTCAGTTGCCTCTCTTCCAATAGACAGTAAGCTCCTTGTTTTCTTCACTGCTGTATCCCCTGCACCTAGACAGTGCTTATCATTCCATTAGTATTTATAGAATGAATATATGAGTGAACAAAACAAGACTGTAAAGAGGTAAGGGACTGAAGCAAGTATAGCTAAATTTGTGGTTGATTAAGCTAAAATTGGGTCACTGAAGAGAATTTAGAGATGTTTGGGTGACATACCAGTACTAGACAAGGCACTATCCATTCCTGACCCATACACAGCCTTCTTCAGAAGCAAGCCATAGTTCTGATTTCTGATCATGTCAGCTCAACCCTTGGCTCAAAGGCAGTTATTCATAGACTGCAAAGTCTTCTAGTAGATGGTTTGTTTTGGAGCACTGCCTAATATAGATAACACATGTTGGATGGTGACTATGGCCGACACTGCTCACTGGCTGATTGCTGATAGCCTTTCCCAGCCTCCTTCTCCTTTGTTGCCTTTTCACTGTAGAGAATGGAGAAGCTAAATACTCACTTTCCCAACCTTCTTGGCAGCTAAGTGTAGTAATATGACATGGTTATGGCAAAGATAACATAAGCAGAAGTCTGCATGTATGTGTGTATTTGTGTGTGTGTGAGTGTATGTGTGTTTTTGTGTGAAATGGGGTCAGGAATGAGTTGAAGGACATCTGGGAGAACTCTTCCTTTATTATAAAAGGAACAGATCCAAGGGGAGGAGCTAGCTGGAATTGACCCTTTCCCAATATTCCTACCTTGAATGCCACAAGGATGCCTGGATCTCCAGCAGCCATGTTGCAACCATAAGGCAACAAGATTGAAGATGAAAAGCCAATAGCTGAAAATGGTAGCAATGAACAGCTGAACCAATGTCTGCAATCATCTATGTCTGGACTTCTTTTTATGGGAGGAACAAGAAACAACCAACTCTATATTGATTTAAGCCACTATCTCTTTAGTTTTCTGTTAATTGAGCTGAAAATCTTTCTCACTCATTTAATGTCAGACCAATCAGATAAATTCCCTTTCAGAGAGTTGGAATATCAACCATAATAAAGGGGAGGATGGCTAGGAGAAAGGGGAAAAAAGAAAAGAAGAAGCAATAAACTCAAGGACATAGTGTAGAACGCTGGACTTGGAAGTGAGGAAGATCCTTTACTGAGGGCAGAACAAGAGGCACAGATTTTGGAGCTGTAGCAGCAGCCAGCGGCTTGGTAGAACTGCTGTATACCCTGAACAGTGTCTCCTCATTGTGTGTCCCAGAGGACTAGTTTGCTGGTGACTGTTTCCTCTTTTGACTTCCTCACACATCTTTGCCAAAATCTCCTGTCACTGGAAAAATCTCTGTCTTTGTGCCTTGCAACTAAAAGAGCCCAACTAACACAATTTCTAGACACATGGTCAGTCTCATAAAGGGCAGTGTTATGAGTTGAGTTGTGTCCCCCCAAAAGATATGTTGGAGTCCTAACCCTTGATACCTGTGATTGTGACCTTATTTGGAAATAGGGCCTTTGAAGATGCTATCAGTTTAGTTAATATGAGGTCATACTGGAATAGGGTTGGCCCTACTCCAATCTAAGTGGCGTCCTTATAAAACAGAAGACGAGGCACAGAGGGACAGAGGAAGGACAACTATTTGAAGACACAACTACAAGCCAAGGAATTCCTGGGGCTACCAGAAGCTGGGAGAAACAAAAAAGGATCTTCCCCTAAAGATTTCGGAAGGAACATGACCCTACTGACACGTTGATTGGACTTCTAGCCTTCAAATCTGTGAGACAATAAATTATCCTTATAAGCTTCCCAGTTTGTGGTATTTTTTTTATGGAAGCCCTAGGAAACTAATACAGTCAGCTACTATGTTCTTTTGGAGAACATTTCTCAGCATCACACAAAACATTGGGCTGAATAAACTGTTGCTAAAAAGAACAGGCAACCTTAAGAATCATGCAGTTTGTCACCACTGTTTATCACTTCCTCTTTCAGGGTTTCTTCCTCTCCAGTCTAAGTGTTGCCACACCAATGCCCAGTGCCCTCATGCTGCTTGTCAGATGACCAGAGTACTCCTATTTGGAGAATATCTAGGACTTTCCTGATTCACAGACTTCAACTTAAGACTTCTTTTCACCCTGACCTTTTATCAACACTTAGGTAAAGGGTACTGTATTCTGCAAATTCTTAGCCAGTTGTGAGTAATGATGGATTTATCAAGCATGATTTCCTCCTCCAGGGACTGGTCCCCCTGATAACATGTCCAAAGTATGTGAGATGAGGTCTCACCATTCTCACTTCTAAGGAGCATTCTGGCTGTACTTCTTCCAAGACAGATTTGTTCATTCTTTTGGCAGTCCATGGAATATTCAATAGTCTTTGCCAACACCATAATTCAAATGCATCAATTCTTCAGTCTTCCTTATTCATCATCCAGTGTTTGTATGTATATAAAGCAATTGAAAATACCATGGCTTGGGTCAGGCGCACCTTAGTCCTAAAAGTGACATCATTTCTTTTCAACAATTTAAAGAGGTCTTTTGCAGAAGATTTGCCCAGTGCAGTACATTTTTTGATTTCTTGACTGCTGTTTCCATGGGCGTTGATTGTGGATCCAAGTAAAATGAAGTCCTTAACAACTTCAACATTTTCTCCGTTTATCATGATATTGCTTATTGGTACAGATGTGAGGATTTTTGTTTTTTTTTTTATTCTGAAGGCTGGGAGTCCTGAAATCAAGGTGTTGGCAAGGCCATGCCCTCTTTGAAGGCTCTAGGGGAAGATCTTTCCTTGTCTCTCAGCTTCTGGTAGCCCCAGATGTGCTTTGACTGTAGCAGCGTAACTCCAATCTCTGCCTTTGGCTTCACATGGCAATCTTCCCTCTGTACTTTTGGTTCTGAGTTTCTTTGTCCCTTTTTATAAGGATGCCAGTCACCTTGGATTAAGACCCACCCTACTTCAATATGACTTCATGTTAACTTTACTAGTAACATCTTCAAGGACCCTATTTCCAAACAAGGTCACATTCACAGGACTTGAAGATGACTTCAGGGAACAAGTTCCTACAAGGTTCGAAATGACACCTAAGGGCAGATGGCCTGCGTGGGTGACCCCAGTTCTATGAGAGAAACAGTATAGCGCAATGATCAAGCATGCGGCTTATGAAGTCGACTACCATCACCATTGATTAGTCATGTGATCTTGACCAAGTTGCTTAACATCTCTGTGCCTCAGTTTCTTTACCTGTAAAATGGAGATAGAATAATGCATACCACAAAGGAACATTGCAAAGGTTAAATGAGATAATCATTTAAAGTGTTTTTAGCCCCATGCTTGACAGACAAGTAGATAAACATTCTTATGTTGCTGTCAGGTGCGGTCAATTTTCGACTCATACCAACCCCATGTGGGAGAGTACAACTTTTCCCATAGGATTTTTTAGGCTGTGATCTTTACAGGAGCAGATTGCCAGGTGTTTCTCTCACAGAGACACTGGGTGGGTTAGAACCACTAACATTTTTTTTTTTTTAATTGTGCTTTAAGTTAAACTTTACAGTTCATGTCAGTTTCTCAGACAAAAATTTATACATACATTGCTATGTGACCCTAGCTGCTCTCCCTTAACGTGACAGGACACTCCTCCTTTCCACCTGGGATTTCCCATGTCCATTCAGTCTGCTCCTGTCCCTTTTTGCCTTCTCATCTCGCCTCTGGACAGGAGCTGCCCATTTAGTCTCATGTATCTACTTGAGCTAAGAAGCACTCTCTTCACAAATATCATTTTATGTCCCACAGCCCAGCCTAATCTTTGTCTGAAGATTTGGCTTCAGGAATGGTTTCAGTTCTGGGTTAACCGAGAGTCCGGGGGGCCATGTCTTCTGGGGTCCCTCCAATCTCAGTGAGACCATTAAGTCTGCTCTTTTTACTAGAATTTGAGTTCTGCACCCCAATTTCTTCTGCTCTGTCAGGGACTGTCTGTTGTGTTCCCTGCTGGGGTAGTCATGGGTAGTAGCTGCACACCTTCTAGTTCTGGTCTCAGGCTGATGGAGTCTCTGGTTTATGCGGCCTTTTCTGGTTCTTGGGCTAATATTTTCCTTGTGTCGTTGGTGTTCTTCATTCTCCTTTGCTCCAGGTGGGTTGGGACCAATTGATGTATCTTAGATGGCCACTGGCTAGTTTTTAAGATCCCAGAAGCCACTCACCAAATTGGGATGCAGAACATTTTCTTAATAAACTTTGTTATGCCAATTGACCTAGATGTCACCTGAAAGCATGGTCCACAGACGCCCACCCCTGCTACTCCATCCTTTGAAGTGTTTGGTTGTATTCAGGAAACTTCTTAGCTTTTGGTTTAGTCCAGTTGTGCTGACTTCCCCTGTATTGTGTATTGTCCTTCCCTTCAGCTAAGATAATTCTTGTCTACTATCTAGTTAGGGAATACCCCTCTCCCTCCCTCCCCAACCTCATAACAATCAAAGAATATTTTCTTCTGTGTTTAAACCTTCTCTTGAGTTCTTACAACAGTGGTCTCATACACTATTTGTGTTTTTGCAACCGACTAACTTCACTCAGCATAATGCCTTCCACATTCATCCATGCTATGAGATGTTTCACGGATTCATCGTTGTTCTTTATCTTTGCTTAGTATTGCATTGTTTGAATATACCACAATTTGTTTATCCATTCATCCATTGATGGGCACCTAGGTTGTTTCCATCTTTTTGCTATTGTGAACAGTGCTGCAGTGAATATGGGTGTGCATATATCTATTTGTGTGATGGCTGTTATTTCTCTAGGATATAGTCCAAGGAGTAGGATTGCTGGATCGTATGGTACTTCTATTTCTAGATTTTTAAGGAAGTGCCAAATCAATTTCCAAACTGGTTGTACCATTTTACATTCCCAGCTACAGTGTGTAAGCGTTCCAGTTTCTCCACAACTTCTCCAACATTTCTTATTTTGTATTTTTTGAATTAATGCTAGCCTTCTGTGTCAGATAGTATCTCATCATAGTTTTGATTTGCATTTCTCTAATGGCTAATGATCGTGAGCATTTCCTCATGTCTCTGTTAGCCACCTGAATGTCTTCTTTGGTGAAGTGCCTGTTCATATCCTTTGCGCATTTTTAATTGGGTTATTTGTCTTTTTGTTGTTGAGGTTTTGCAGTATCTTATAGATTTTAGAGATTAGACCCTGATTGGAATTTTCATAGCCAAATTTTTTTTCCCAGTCTGTAGGGGTTGTCTTTTGACTCTTTTGGTGAAGTCTTTTGATGAGCATAAGTGTTTGATTTTTAGGAGATCCCAGTGATCTAGTTTCTCTGCTGGTGTTTGTGCAGTGTTAATGTTTTGTATTCTGTTTATGCCATGTATTAGGGCTCCTAGCGCTGTCCCTATTTTTTCTTCCATGATCTTTATCGTTTTTTATTTTATATTTGGGTCTTTGATCCATTTTGAGTTAGTTTTTGTGCATAGTGTGAGGTATGGGTCTTGTTTCAGTTTTTTGCAGATGGATATCCAGTTATGTCAGCACCATTTGTTAAAGAAACTGTCTTTTCTCCCGTTAACGGACTTTGGGCCTTTGTCAAATATCAGCTGCTCATAGCTGGATGAATTTATGTCTGGATTTTCAATTCTGTTCCATTGGTCTATGTATCTGTTGTTGTACCAGTACCAGGCTGTTTTGACTACCGTGACAGTATAATCAGGTAGCGTAAGGCCTCCCACTTTGTTCTTCCTCTTCAGTAATGCTTTACTTATTCGGGGCCTCTTCTCTTTCCATGTGAAGTTGGTGATTTGTTTCTCCATCTCATTAAAAAACAGCATTGGAATTTGGATCAGGATTGCCTTGTATCTGTAGATCACTTTGGGTAGAGTAGACATTTTCACAATATTGAGTTTTGCTATCCATAAGCAAAGTATGTTTTTCCACTTATGCAGGTCTCTTTTGGTTTCTTGCAGTAGTGTCCTATAGTTTTCATTGTATAGGTCTTTTACGTCTCTGGTTAGATTTATTCTTAAGTATTTTATTTTCTTGGAGGCTATTGTAAACGGTATTGATTTGGTGACTTCCTCTTTGAAGTTCTCTTCGTTGGTGTAGAGGAATCCAACTGATTTGTGTATGTTTATTTTGTATACTGCAACTTCACTGAAATCTTCTATTAGTTCCAGTAGTTTTCTTGTGGATTCTTTGGGGTTTTCTGAGTATATATCATCTGCAAATAGAGATACTTTGACTTCTTCCTTACCAATTTAGATGCCCTTTATTTCTTTTTCTAGCCTAATTGCTCCGGCTAGGACATCCAGCACAATATTAAATAAGACTGGTGATAAAGGGCATCCTTGTCTGGTTCCCATTTTCAAGGGGAATGCTTTCAAAGGCTCTCCATTTGGGATGATGTTGGCTGTTGGCTTTGTATAAATGCGCATTATAATGTTGAGGAATTTCCCTTCTGTTCCTATTTTGCTGAGAGTTTTTATCACGAACAGGTGTTGGACTTTGTCAAATGCCTTTTCTGTATCAATTGATAAGATCATGTGGTTCTTGTCTTTTGTTTTATTATGTGATGGATTATATTGATTGTTTTTCTTTTATTTATTTATTGTAGTTAAGTGAAGTTTACATTTCAAGTTAGTCTCTCATACAAAATTTTATACATAAATTGTTATGTGACCCTAATTTCTCACCCCATTCTGTGACAGCACACTCCTTCTTTCTGCCCCTGATTCCCCATGTCCATTCAACCAGCTCCTAACCCTCTCTGCCTTCCCATCTCACCTCTGGATGGAAGCTGCCCCTTTGGTCTCTTGTATCTACTTGACTAAGAGGCACACTCTTCACGAATATCACTTTATGTCCCACAGTCCAGTCCAATCCCTGTCTGAAGAGTTGGCCTCAGAAATTGTTTTAGTTCTGGGCTGATAGAAAGTCCAGGAGCCATGCTTTCCAGGGTACCTACAGTCTCAGTCAGATCATGAAGTCTGGTCTTCTTACTAGAATTTGAGCTCTGCACCCAATCTTTCTGCTGCTCCTTCAGGGACTCTCTGTTGTGTTCCCTGTCAGGGCGGTCATTGGTGGTAGCCGGGCACCATCTAGTTCTTCCTGTCCAAGGCTGATGAAGTCTCTGGTTTACGTGGCCCTTTCTGTCTCTTGGGCTAATATTTTCCTTGCGTCTCTGCTGTTCTTTGTTCTCCTTTAGTCCAGGTGGTTGGGACCAACTGATGCATCTTAGATGACCACTTGCAAGCTTTTAAGACCCCAGATGCCACTCACCAAAGTAGGATGCAGAACATTTTCTTAATATGGTTCATTATGCCAGTTGACCAAGATGTCCCCTGAAAGCATGGTCCCCAGACCCCTACCCCTGCTACTCTGTCTCCTCAAAGTATTTGATTGTATTCAGGAAACTGCTTAGCTTTGGTTTAGTCCAGTTGTGCTGACTTACCCTGTACTGTGTGCTGTCCTTCCCTTTGTCTAAGACGATTCTTATCTGCTATCTAGTGAATAACCCTCACCCTCCCTCCCCACCCCCGTAACCATCAGAGAATGTTTTCTTCTGTGTTTAAACCTTTTCTTGAGTTCTTATAATAGTGGTCTTATACAATATTTGTCCTTCTGTGACTGACTAAATTCACTCGGCATAATAAGTTCCAGCTTCCACCATGTTATACAATGTTTCACAGCTTCATTGTTGTTCTTTATTGTTGCATAATATTCCATTGTGTGGATATACCATAATTTGTTTATCCATTCGTCCATTGATGGGCACCTAGGTTGTTTCCATCTGTTTGCTATTGTGAACAGTGTTGCAATGAACATGGGTGTGCATATATCTATTTGTGTGATGGCCCTTGTTTCTTTAGGATATATTCCAAGGAATGGGATAGCTGGATCATATGGTACTTCTATTTCTAGCTTTTTAAGGAAGTGCCAAATAGATCTCCAAAGTGGTTGTACCATTTTACTTTCCCACCAACAGTGTATAAGTGTTGCAATCTCTCCACAGCCTCGCCAGCAGTTATTATTTTGTGTTTTTTGGATTAAGGCTAGACTTGTTGGGGTGAGATGATATATCTCATTGTAGTTTTGATTTGCATTTCTCTAATGGCTAACGATCGTGAGCATTTCTTCATATGTCTGTCAGCTGCCTGAATATCTTCTTTGATGAAGTGCCTGCTCATATCGTTAGTGCATTTTTAATTGGGTTATTTGTCTTTTTGTTGTTGAGGTTTTGCACTATCTTGTAAATTTTAGACATTAGATGCTGATAGGATTTGTTGTAGTCAAAAATTTTTTTTCCAGTCTGTAGGTTGTCTTTACTCTTTTGGTGAAGTCTTGATGAGCATAAGTGTTTGATTTTTAGGAGCTCCCATTTATCTAGTCTCTCTTCTGGTGCTTGTGCATTGTTACTAATGGTTCGTATTGTGTTTATGCCATGTATTAGGGCTCCTAGCGTTGTCCCTATTTTTTCTTCTATGATCTTTATTGTTCTTGATTTTATATTTATCTTTGATCCATTTTGAGTTAGTTTTTGTACATGGTGTGAGGTATGGGTCTTGTTTCAGTTTTTTGCAGGTGGATATCCAGTTATGCCAGCACCATTTGTTAAAGAGACTGTCTTTTCTCCCATTAATGGACTTTGGGCCTTTGTCCAATATTAGCTGCTCATAGGTGGATGAGCTTATATCTGGATTCTCAACTCTGTTCCATTGGTCTGTGTATCTGTTGTTGTACCAGTACCAGGCTGTTTAGACTACCATGGCAGTATAATAGGTCCTAAAATCAGGTAGTGTAAGGCCTGCCACTCTGTTCTTCTTCTTGAGTAATGATTTATTTATTCGGGGCCTCTTCCCTTTCCCTATGAAGTTGATGATTTGTTTCTCCATCTCATTAAAAAATGCTGGTGGAATTTAGATCGCGATTGCATTGTATCCGTAGATTGCTTTGGGTAGAATTGACATTTTCACTATGTTGAGTCTACCTATCCATGAAAAAGGTGTATTTTTCCACTTATGCAGGTCTCTTTTAGTTTCTTGCAGTAGTGTCTTGTAGGTTTCTCTGTACAGATCGTTTATGTCTCTGGTTAGATTTATTCCCAAGTATTTTATCTTCTTGGGGGCTATTGTAAATGCTATTGATCTGGTAACTTCCTCTTCAAGGTTCTCTTTGTTGGTGTAAAGGAATCCAACTCATTTTTGTATGTTTATTTTGTATCCTGAAACTTTGCTGAAATCTTCTATTAGTTCCAGTAGTTTTCTTGTGGGTTCTTTGGGGTTTTCTGAGTATAAGATCATATCATCTGCAAATAGAGATACTTTGACTTCTTCCCTACCAATTTGGATGCCCTTTATTTCCCTTTCTAGCCTGATTGCTCTGGCTAGGATCTCCAGCACAATGTTGAATAAGAGTGGTGATAGAGGGCATCTTTGTCTGGTTCTCATTCTCAAGGGGAATGTGTTCAAAGTATCTCCATTTAGGATGATGTTGGCTATTGGCTTTGTAAGAATGCCCTTAATTATACTGAGGAATTTCCCTTCTATTCCTATTTTATTGAGGGTTTTTATCATGAATGGATGTTGGACTTTGTCAAATGTCTTTTCTGTATCAATTGATAAGATCATGTGGTTCTTGTCTTTCGTTTTATTTATGTGGTGGATTACATTGATTGCTTTCTAATGTTGAACCATCCCTGCATACCTGATATAAATCCCACTTGGTCATGGTGAATTATTTTTTTTTTGATATGTTGCTGAATTCTATTGGCTAGAATTTTGTTGTGGATTTTTGTGTCAATGTTCATGAGGGATATTGGTCTGTAATTTTCTTTTTTTGTGGTGTCTTTACCTGGTTTTGGTATTAGGGTTATGCTGGCTTCATAGAATGAGTTTTGGAGTATTCCATCCTTTTCTGTGCTCTGAAATACCTTTAGTAGTAGTGGTGTTAACTCTTCTCTGAAAGTTTAGTAGAATTCTCCAGTGAAACTGTCAGGGCTAGGGCTTTTTTTTTGTTGGGAGTTTTTAAATTACCTTTTCAATCTCTTCTTTTGTTATAGGTTTATTTTATTGTTCTACCTCTGTTTGTGTTAGTTTAGGTGGGTAACGAGTTTCTAGAAATTTATCCATGTCCTCTAGGTTTTCAAATTTGTTAGAGTACAGTTTTTCTTAGTATTCTGTTGTGATTCTTTTAATTTCATTTGGGTCTATGTGATATCGCCCGTTTCATTTCTTATACGGGTTATTTACTTCCTCTCTTGTTTTTCTTTTGTCAGTTTGGCCAATGGTTTATCAATTTTGTTGATCTTTTCAAAGAACCGGCTTTTGGTCTTGTTAACTCTTTCAATTGTTTTTCTATTTTCTTTTTCGTTTAATTCTGCTCTAATTTTTATTA
The DNA here is from genome assembly GCA_030035585.1 of Dugong dugon. Classification (NCBI taxonomy): domain Eukaryota; kingdom Metazoa; phylum Chordata; class Mammalia; order Sirenia; family Dugongidae; genus Dugong; species Dugong dugon. The sequence goes on from CM057464.1 coordinate 159,974,336, forward strand.
TTTGCTTTCTTCTGGTGGCTGAGGGCTTCTTTTGTTGCTCTCTTTCTATTTGTTCGAGTTGTAGGGTTAATGTTTTAATTTGGGCCTTTCTTCTTTTTGGATGTGTACATTTTTTGCTATAAACTGACCTCTGAGAACTGCTTTTGCTGTGTCCCAAAGGTTATGGTAGAATGTCTTTTCATTCTCATTTAATTCGGTGAATTTCTTTATTCCATCCTTAATTTCTTCTATAACCCAGTAGTTTTTGAGCAAAGTGTTGTGCAGTTTCCATGTGTTTGATTTTTTTCCCTTGCTTTTTCTGTTATCGATTTCTACTCTTATGGCTTTACGGTCAGAAAAGATGCTTTGTAATATTTCAATGCTTTGGATTCTGTTAAGGCTTTCTTTATGGCCTAATTTGTGGTCTATTCTGGAGAATGTTCCATGTTTGTTGGAAAAGAAAGTATACTTGGCTGCTGTTGGGTGGAGTGTTCTGTATATGTCTATCAGGTCAGGTTGGTTGATTGCGGCATTTAAATCTTCCATGTCTTTATTGAGCTTCTTTCTGGATGTTCTGTTCTTCACTGAAAGTGGCATGTTGAAATCCCCTACTGTTATTGTGGAGCCATCTATCTCTCTTTTCAATGCTGTTAGAGTTTGTTTTATGTATTTGGGAGCCTTGTCATTGGGTGTGTCAATATTTATTATCATTATGTCCTCCTGGTGTATTGACCTTTTAATCACTGTATAGTGTCCTTCCTTATCCTTTGTGGTGGATTTTACTTTAACGTCTATTTTGTCAGAGATTAATATTGCCACTCCTGTTCTTTTTTGATTGTTGTTTGCTTGATATATTTTTTCCATCCTTTGAGTTTTAGTTTGTTTGTGTCTTTAAGTCTAAGGTTTGTCTCTTGTAGGCAGCTAATAGACAGATCGTGTTTTTTATCCATTCTGCCACACTCTGTTTCTTTATTGGTGCATTTAGTCCATTTATATTCAGCATAATTATTGATAGGTATGAGTTTAGTGCTGTCATTTTGATTTTTTTTTGTGTTTTTCACAGTTTCTTTGTTCAGCTTAATTTTCTGTGCTGAGTCATTTTTCTTTATGTATTTTCTTTTCCTCTTTTTCATTGTTGTTGATTTTGTGTTTGCTGAGTCTTTATGTTTTTCTTCTTTTTTATTTTGTTGTGTTAGTTTCCTGTGTGGTTACCTTAATATTTACCCCTATTTATCTAAGTTTATACCAGTATTTTATTTCTTTATATCGCCTTGTCTTCCTCTCTATATAAAAGATTTATGACTACATTTTTTTAGTCCCTATTTTTTGTTTTAATGTTGTTACTTTTTACATATTGACATCTCCTTTTCCCTATTTTCAATGTTTTAGCTTTAGTTTCTTTTTGTGTCTTCCTTACCTGGGGTAATATCTTGTTGTTCTGTCCTATGTTCTAGTTGTTATCTCATGTTACTGATTTTCTAACCAGAGGACTCCCTTTAGTGTTTCTTGTAATTTTGGTTTGGTTTTTGCAAATTCCCTAAACTTCTGTTTATCCGAAAGTGTCCTAATTTTGTCATCATATATGCAAGACAGTTTTGCTGGCTATATAATTATTGGCTGGCAATTTTTGTCTTCCAGGGTTTATATATGTCATCCCATTGCCTTCTTTCCTGCATGATTTCTGCTGAGTAGTCCAAGCTTAGTCTTATTGACTCTCCTTTGTAGATGACTTTTCATTTATCCCTAGCTGTTCTTAAAAATCTCTCTTTATCTTTCGTTTGGCAAGTTTGATTTTAATATGTCTTGGTGACTTTCTTTTGGGATCTACTTTATGTAGGGTTTGATGAGCATCTTGGATAGATATCTTCTCATCTTTCACGATATCAGGGAAGTTTTTACCAACAAATCTTTAACAATTCTCTCTGTATTTTCTGTTATCCCCACCCTGTTCTGGTACTCCAGTCACTCATATGTTATTCCTCTTGATAAAGTCCCACATAATTCTTAGGGTTTCTTCATTTTTTTAAATTCTTTTATCTGACTTTTCCTCAAATAAGTTGGTGTCAAGGGCTTTATCTTCAATCTCACTAATTCTGACTTCCATTGCCTCAATTCTGCTACCATGACTTTCTATTGAGGTGTCTAATTCTGAAATTTTATTGTTAATCTTCTGACTTTCTGTTTGTGGTCTCTCTATGGAGTCTTGCAGCCTGTTAAATTTGTCATTATGCTCGTCTATAATCTTCTTAAGTTCCTCTATTGCTTTGTCTGTGTGTTCCTTGGCTCATTCTGTGTTTTGACTGATGTCCTTCCTGATATCTTGAAGAGTTGTGTATATTATTTTTTTATATTCTACCTCTGGTAATTCCAAGAAATTCTCTTCCTCCGGAAGATTTCTTGAGTCTCTGTTTTGGGAGCTTGTTGAAGCCATCATGGTCTGCCTCTTTATGTGATTTGATATTGACGGTTTTCTCTGAGCCATCAATAAGTGATTGCACTTATTTATTTTATGTTTGCTTACTGTGTCCTAGCTTCTTGTTTTGTTATGTTTTTATATGCCCAAATAGGCTGCTCGTGTGAGCTAGTTTGATTATTGGCACCTCTGATGCTCTAATGTCCTGTCATCAGGTGGTTAGATCTGTTACTAGGTATATAAGCCCAGGAGTCTGTTTATTTTTCTTGTATGGATTCAGCTCATGAGTCCAGGTAGTTGGTCACCAAGTGTGTGGTGCAGGCTCTCACCTACAGTCCTAGATGGGCAGGGGTAATTGGAGTAGTCACAGGTATCTGGCTGCAGTAGGGAGTCATGCACTGAGTGAGGCAGGGGGCTGACGACTGCCCCTGAGTGTCTGGGAGGAAAGAGTGTCCCTGTTCCCTAGAGTGCATCGGTGGGTGTGTTTTGCAGCTGGACTCTGGGCACCCAGTGCTGTTGGCTGCAAGGACTGGGAGGCATCACTTATTCTTGGAACCCTGTTGCAGGTGGCTAGGTGGTGTGGGTGGAACCACCAGTCATCAGGCCCCTGATGTGGGTAGGTGAGGACCCTGCTTAATGGGCAGAGTGGTATCAAATGTCATGAACCTGTTACTCCAGCATATAGCTGATGCAGTGAAGTTAGGCTCAGGTATATACCCTGTTGTAGTGTGTTAATGAGGGTCTATGCTGTTGAAATGGGCCCAGACAGGTCTATGCAGGGGTAGAAGGCATTCAAAGTCCGTGGACCTCTTATGCCTGTGCCTAGGCAAAGGTGCTGTGCCTGCCCTGAGTTCCTGGTTTAGGGGAGCTGGCAGATTATTTTTTCCTGTTTGTTAATTTGTTCCCTCTCCAAGGCTAGGAGAATGGCTCAAGGCACCTGATGTGTTCTACTTCCTGCCCAGGAGATGTGGCTGTCACTGAAACCAGCCCGGGACCTGGTGCAGAGTGGGGAGGGAACAGGTAAATGAGAGAGAGGTTCTTCCCAAAGAACCTTTGATCCACGTGGTGAATTAAACATGTGTATTTATCTTTTGCTGATTGAGCACCACTTTTCACTGGCTCTGGAGGCCTGAGCAGACTCTCCACTGCTCCATCTCTCCTGATATGGAAAATGCATACTGAATGCCACTGCTGCCTCACCATGCATGCCAGTGGATTTGGCTCACAGGGCGCCGGCTCCTGCTGGGTCAGGTCTGGTAACTCCTCGCTGCTTCTGAACCGTCTCTCCTTCCCCTTGCCACTCAGTCCGATTCCTCAACTTTGCCTTTGATGTTCAGGGATCCTAGATTGTCATATATAATTGACTCACTTGTTTTTTCAGGTGTTTGTTGTAAGAGGATCACCAGAAGCGTCTGACTACTCCACCATCTTGGCCCCACCTCCCGAACAACCAACCTTTCAGTTAGCAGGGGAGGGCTTATCTGTTGCACCACCAGGGTTCCTTAGCTATGCATTATTATTTGCTAGACCACCCAACCCCCCATGATTTAAAGAATAAGCTATAGTTCCTTCTGTGAAGGAAATTTTTCTCTAAAAGAGGGAGAGGTAGATAAGAGAGAGATAAAAGTTTGCCGTTACAGCTTATTTTTCTTGTAATAGAAGTTTGTACTGGCTCTGATGAGAGCAGAGCAGGCAGTAGTCATTTCTACTCAAACAAGTGGAGGTGGTCAGGAAATTCTTTACCAGAGGAAGGGACCTTTGAACTAAATCTTGAAACCACTTTCTACTCTCACCTTGGGCTCCTAGCAACCACTAGATACTGGCGGATAAAATAAAATAGAAATTTTTAACATTATCTATTTTTTTTCTAGAACAATGAGAAATGACTATGTCTTTGAAAAATACCTACTACTTTTGATTTCAATTATGGCAGGTAACAAATCTGTGAGCATTGTCAACTTGTGTTTCCCCTGTTTTTGCCTTTTATAGCTCCTGCACTAGCAGACCAACAAACGTTGCACCTTTACCCCATGCTACTCCATAGTCAATCATGTCAAGTTTAAGTACATCAGCAGTCTAGTAAATAGACAAGTCCTGGAAGCATAATGGTGAGTTACTGGGCTGCTAACCAAAAGATCGGTGGTTTGAACCCACCAGCCACTCCGTGGGAGAAAAGACCTGGCAATCTGATCCCGTAAAGATTTCAGCCTAGGAAACTCTATGGGGCAGTTCTACCCTGTCAAATAAGGTCTCTATGAGTTGGAATCGACTCAATGGCACACACCAACAACAAGTAGACAGAATACAAGAAGAGTTTGTTCATTAAAATCAAGATATAATGAAACTGCTGATACTATCCCGCAGGTCAAAAGAGAGGAAAAATTTAATTGTGAACTAACTGAAGACATTAGTATATTTTTACATTAAAAAAAATTGGTTATGGCAAAATATAGGTAACAAAAAATTAGCCATACTAATGACTTTTAAGACCAAATTCAGTGATATTAATTATATTCACCATGTTGTGTTACCATCACCACTATTTCTAAAAGCTTTTCATCACCCCAGAAACTGAGAGCCCCTTTAAGCAATATCTCCCCATCTCCCTTTCCCCCAGCCCCTGGTAACCACTAACATACTTTTGTCTCAATAGATTTATCTATTCCAGATATTTCGTATGAATGGGATCAATCTATATTTGTCCTTTTGTATCTGACTTACGTCACTTAGCATAATGTTTTAAGATTCATCCATGTTGTAGTGTGTATCAGAACTTTATTTCTCTTTATGACCAGATAACATTCTGTTGTACATCAATGTAACATTTGTTTACTCATTCATCTGTTTATGGACACTTGGGTTGTTTCCACTGTTTGTCTATTGTGAATAATGCTGCACTGAACATTGGTGTACAAGTATCTGAGTCCCTGCTTTCAAGACTTCTGGATATATACCTAGGATTGGAATTTCTGAGTCATATGGTGATTCTGTTTAATTTTTGAGGAATTGTCTATCTGTTTTTCACAGTGGCTACACCATTTTACATTCCCACCAGCAATGTACAAGGGCTCTTATTTCTCCACATCCTCTCCAACACTTGTTCTGTCCTGATTTTCTGATAAGAACCGTCTTAGGAGATGTGAAATGGTATCTCTTTGTGGGTTTGATTTATATTTCCGTAATGACTAGTAAGAGTCCCTGGGTAGTGCAAACAGTTAATGTGTTAGATTGCTAATCAAAAGGCACCTTGCAAGAAACTCCTGGTGATCTACGTCTGAAAAATCAGCCACTGAAAACTCTAACATGCACAGTTCTACTCTGACACACTTGGGATTGCCATGAGTCAGAATCAACTTAATGACAACCGGTTTTAATGACTAATGCCATTGAGCATCTTTTCACATGATTATTGGCCATTTGTGAATAGTCTTTGCAGAAATGTCTATTCAAGTCCTTTACCCATTTTTAAAATGGGTTATTTGTCTTTTTGTTGTTGAGTTATAGGGGTTCTTTATATATGCTGGATAGTAAACCCTTATCAGATATATGGTTCCCAAGTAATTTCTCCCATTCTATACATTCTGTAGGTTGTCTCTTCACTTTCTTGATAAAGTCCTTTGATGCACAAAAGTTTTTAATTTTTATGAAGTACAATTTATCTTTTTTTCTTTCGTTGCTCATACTTTTGGTGTCACATCTAAATCCATCATCAAAAATAAGGCCTTGAAGGTTTACCCCTATGTATTCTTCTAAGATTTTATTTATGAAATAGAATGCATAAAGATCAATATCCTAGGCATTAGTGAGCTAAATGGGCTGGTATTGGCCATTTTGAATTAGACAATCGTATGATCTACTATGCTGGAAAAGACAAATTGAGGAGGAATGGCATCACATTCATCATCAAAATGACACTTCAAGATCTGTCCTGAAGTACAACATTGTCATAATAGGATAATATCCATACACCTACTAGGAAGACCAATTAATAATAAAACTATTATTCAAATTTATGCACCAACCACTAATGCCAAAGATGAAGAAATTGGAGATTTTTACCAACTTCTGCAGTCTGAAATTGATCAAACATGCGATCAAGATGCATTGATAATTACTGGTGATTGGAATGCAAAAGTTAGAAACAAAGAAGAAGGAACAGTAGTTGGAAAATATGTCCTTGGTGATAGAAATGACGCCAGAGAGCACATGATAGAATTTTGCAAGACCAATACTTATTCACTGGAAATACCTTTTGTCAACAACATAAACGATGATGCTACACATGGACCTCGCCAGATGGAATACACAGAATGAAATCGACTACATCTGTGGAAGAGACGATGGAGAAACTCAGTATATCAGTAAGACCAAGGCCAGGGGTCAACGGTGGAACAGACCATCAATTATTAATATACAAGTTCCAGTTGAAGCTGAAGAAAATTAAAAGAAGTTCACAAAAGCGAATGAATGACCTTGAGTATATCCCAACTGGATTTAGAGACTGTCTCCAGAATAGATTTGATGCATTGGACACTAATGACTGAAGACCAGATGAATGGTGGGATGACATCAAGGACATCATACATGAAGAAAGCAAAAGTCATTAAAAATACAGGAAAAAAAGAGAATACCAAAATAGATGTCAAAAGAGACTCTGACATTTGCTTTTGAATATAGAGCAGCTAAAGCAAACGGAAGTTAAAGAGCTGAAAAGAAGATTTCAAAGGGCAGCTTGAGAAGACAAAGTAAAATATTGCAATGAAATGTGCAGAGACTAAAGTTAGAAAACTGAAAGGGAAGAACTCACTTGGCATTTCTCCAGCTGAAAAAATTGAAGAAGAGATTCAAACCTCGAGTTGCAATATTGAAGGATTCTAGGGTCACTGTAAGTAGGAATCGACTCAACAGCAACGGGTTTTTGGGTTTACGGGCAAAAAGTTGAATGACACAGGAAGCATCAAAAGAAGATGGAAAGAGTACACAGAGTCACTGTACCAAAAAGAAGTGGTCCATGTGCAACCATTTCGGGAGGTAGCATAAATCAAGAATCGATAGTACTGAAAGAGAAGTCCACTCTGCTCTGAAGGCATTGGTGAAAAACAAGGCTTCAGGAATTGACAGAATACCAACTGAGATGTTTTAACTATGGATACAATGCTAGAGGCGCTCACTTGTCTATGCCAAGAAATACAGAATACAGCTACCTGGCCAACCAAATGGAAGAGATCCATACTTGTGCCCATTCCAAAGAAAAGTGATCCAATATAATGCAGAAATTATTGAACAATATCATTAATATCATATGCAAATAAAATTTCCCTGGGGGTAATTCAAAAAGGGTTGCAGCAGCAGTACATCAACAGGGAACTGCCAAAAATTCAAGCCAGGTTCAGAAGAGGACATGGAAGGAAGGATATCATTGCTGATGTCAGATGTATCTTGGCTGAAAGCAGAGAATACCAGAAAGATGTTTATATGTGTTTATTGCCTATGCAAATGCTTTTGACTGTGGATCATAATAAATTACGGATAACATTGGGAAGAGTGGGAATTCCAGAACATTTAATTGTGCTCATATAGAAGGAACCTGTATATAGACCAAGAGGCAGTCATTAGAACAGAACAAGGGGATATTGCGTGGTGTGTATCCATGCAGGGAATACACACCAGAACAAGGGGATCAGGAAAGGTGTGCATCAGGGTTGTATCCTTTCACCATACTTATTCAATGTGTATGCTGAGCAAATAATCTGAGAAGCTGGACTATATGAAGAAGAATGCAGCATCAAGATTGGAGGAAGACTCATTAACAACCTTCCATATGCAAACGACACAACCTTGCTTACTGAAAGCAAAGAGGAATTTAAGCACTTACTGATGAAGATCAAAGACTGTGGCCTTCAGTATGGATTACACCTCAACATAAAGAAAACAAAATTCCTCACAACTGGATCAATAAGCAATATCATGATAAATGGAGAGAATATTGAAGTTGTCAAGGATTTCATTTTACTTGGATCCACACTCAATGCCCATGGAAACAGTAGTCAAAAAGTCAATCAACGTATTGCCCTGGGCAAATCTACTGCAAAAGAACTCTTTAAAGTGTTAAAAAGCAAGGATGTCAGTTTGAGAACTAAGATGTGCCTGAGCCAAGCCATGGTATTTTCAAAAACCTTATAATAACCCTGGTGGCATAGTGGTTAAGCGCTACGGCTGCTAGCCAAAAGTTTGGCGGTTCAAATCCACCAGGCACTCCTTGGAAACTCTATGGGGCAGTTATACTCTGTCCTATAGGGTTGCTATGAGTCAGAAGCAACTCGACGGAAAAGGGTTTGGTATTTTTGTTTTATACGCGTGTGAAAGCTGGACGATGAATAAGGAAGATCAAAGAAGAATTGATGCCTTTGAATTATGGTGTTGGCAAAGAATATCGAATATACTGTGGACTTCCAAAAGTATGAGCAAATCTATCCTGGAAGAAGTACAGCTAGAATGCTCCTTAGAAGCAAGAATGACGACGCTTTGTCTCACTTACTTTGGACATGTTATCAGGAAGAACCACTCTCTGGAGAAGGACATCATGCTTGAGAAGTAGAGGGTCATCAAAAAAGAGGAAGACCTTCAACAAAACGGATTGGCACAGTGGCTGCAACAATTGGCTCAAACATAGCAATGATTGTGAGGATGGCACAGGACCAGGCAGTGTTTCATTCTGTTGTACATGGAGTCACTGTGAGTTGGAACTGACTCAGCGGCACCTAACAACAACATTTCTTCTGAGAATTTTATAGTTTTAGTTCTTATATCTATTTTGAGTTAATTTTCAAATATGGTGTGAGATATGGGTCCAACTCCATTCTTTTGCAAGTGAAGATCCAGTTTTCCCCGCAACATTTGTTGAAGAGACTATTCTTTTCCCACTGAATGGGCTTGGCACCTGTTCTAGTCATCTAGTGCTGCTCCAACGGAAATACCACAAGTGGAGGACTTTAACAAAGAGAAGTTTATTCCCTCACTGTGCGGCAGGCTACAGGTCCAAATTCAGGTCATCAGCTCCAGGAGAAGGCTTTCTCCCTCTGTCGGCTCTGGAGGAAGGTCTTTGTGATGCATCAGTCTTCCTTTGGTCTGAGAGCATCTCAGCGCAGGAACCTCAGGTCCAAAGGACACTCTGTGCTGCCGGCACTGCTTTCCTGGTGGTGTGAGGTTCCCATGTGTCTCTGCTTGCTTCTCTCTTTTATATCTCTAAAGAGATTGGATTAAGACACTATCTAACTTTGTAAACCTCATCAGTATAACTTTATCACAGTGATAGAATTTACAACACATAAGGAGATCACATATAACCTCATCATAGTGATAGAGTTTACAACACATAAGGAGATCATGTCAGATTACACAATCATACAATACTGGGAATCATGATGACAGATATTTTTGGGGGACACAATTCAATCCATGACAACACCCTTTTTTAAAATTAATTGTCCTTACACGCATGGGTAGCCTATGTTTTTTAAACCGTGTCAAAAGAAGGGAAAGTTTAGGATTGAAACACAGAAAAAAACATAGTGTTCAGGAAAGCAAAATTGTTCAGTATGTCCCCAGCAAAGTCCAAGGGAGAAGTTATACTTTCCAGATGTTGCACATATTTCATCTCTTACACCAATATTATATAGGCTAATTAAGAGTGTGGGAAACCAGACTTCCTTAGTTCAAATCCCAGCCCCATCATTTAATAACTTTGTGACCTTGGGAATGTACTTGATTTCTGTATGTCTCGTTTTTCTAGTAAATAAAGTGTGGATAATTAGTAGTACTCACCTCAATAGGATAGATGTGAGAATTCTGTGAATGCATTAAGAGTTTAGTACAGTGCTTAGCACAAAGAATGTTACTGAAAAATAGTAGCTAGTATTTTTCTTTACTCAGCATCATCTGGTCCCAATTCTACCCTCTTCCCTCTTGCCCTCAGTCCTAGCACTCTTCATACACAAGTCTACTCCATCTTAACATTCTTGACTTTAACTGTGGCTGTTTAGTAGGGTTAAGGCTGAGATGCTGGCTGGTGATGTTAGGTGAAACCACTCACTAGAGCTTCTCAGAGTTTATTGGAAAAACAAAACTCTGATGGTTGCAGAATGTTGGGGGACTTTTTAACTGTCATGAAATGTTTAGGAGCCTTAAACAGATATTCAGTCACATCTCCTGATTTAAATAGAGACCAGGAGTCTCTTGAAAGGATCTTGAACCCTGCCTGCAATTGGGACTCAGGTACATAGAAACAGAAATGAGAGACTGCAGGGAGGAGCAGTAGGCCTCTGAGAGAAAATCTCCATGAAAGAGAGAAGTCTGACAGGGTGACCCATGCTGGGCAGCAAGTCTGAGTCATTAGTGATGGTCAGGTGTTCTGGTAAAGTGTAAATCTGAGCTTGACTTTTCACTGATTCCATTCCCACTTTCAACCCAAGTGTCTATGCACTTAGTAAGAACAGGTGTAGACAACATGTATTGTTTGTGGTTCACCACCCTCTTTTCAATACATTTTGATGATTCATGACATTGTGATAGTTCCTTAAGTTTTGTTTGCTTAAGGTAGAATTAAAACAAACACTGTATTTCTCAGCCTCTTATCTATCTTGAGTACTGGCAAATGACTAGATTTCATCAAACATATATGTGCAAGATTTCAGTTTGAAGTGAGCTGGTGTGGGGCTGCCATTTTGCTGGTGCAGGATAGTGGCAGAGATCATCAAATCCCCATTGCCCTCTTATTCTTCCACATAGGACATGCTCACCCTTGCCTCAAGGAGACAACTGCATATGACTCTTCATGCTCCAGCAACTTATGAACTAAAAAGATAAGCTGGCAGGACGTGCTGGATCCTCAGCTGGAAAAGTTGAAAAGCTAAGGGTTAGGGATGGAGAGAACTGGTCTACAAGGCTGCCTTTGAGGCAGATGAGAAATAGTTGAATTTTCCAGAGGTTTGAAAAACATGATATTCAACCAAACAGCATCCATGTTCCAGGGGTCCTCATCTCACATTTCTCAGGTAAATGGTAGCATAGTGGCTTGGGTGGGTGGACAGATTTAGGCCTCTTGTTCGATATGGTTGTGCAGGAAGTCAAGAGTTATTGTCCAATCTGTAGAGAGGGAGTGATAAGGATAAGACAGGATTTCAGAATCCTGCCAAGTGACTGATGTACTGGATGATACTGCAGTTCTAGTGATAAATGAGAGTACAAATGAACTTGAGCAGATTAAAGTTCTAAGGAGTAGGCATTCTCATCTTGGAGAATTTCAGGGAGACTGGACCTCTACAAACACAGCAGTGGTAGAGTGGGGCAAAGTAGAGACCACAGTTAGGGCATTAAGTCTAAATTGAGACCCACCGCCAGTGGGAATTGGGCTTAGAGCACCAGATGAGACCACCATTCAGTTTGTCATTAGTAATGAAAATTTACTGGTTCACATAATTAACATTCTGGAAGTAGGGTGTAATGGTTAATGCTATGGGTCAACTTAGCTAGGCTGTAATTCTCAGTGATTTGGCAGACACTGGACTGGGTGCTCTTCTATAATGTAATATAATGTAATCACTCTCCATGATGTGATCTGATGTGATCAATCAGTCAGTTGAAAGAGGAGTTTCCTTTGGAGTGTGGCCTGTCCCCAGTATATAGATGGATGTTCTGGCAAAGCTTATTTTCTCTCTCTCTGTCTCTCTAATGTGTACTCTTCTTGTCACCTGACCTCCAGTTCTTGGAACACAAGCCTGTAGAAGTCTCCGGCCTGCCACTTGACCTGCAGATTTTGGATTTGCCAGGCTCCACAACCCTGTCAGCTGGCAGAGATCTCTAACCTGTTGCCTGACCTGCAGATTTGGGCCCACCAACCAGCAGGAATGGGGCTTAGAGCCGTTAGATGAGCTCACCATGCAGTCTGGTGTAAATAATGAAGATTTACTAGTTCACGTAATTAACATTCTGGAAGTGGGGTTAACTTTAGGCCTGATTCAGACAGCAACATTTTTCTGTACTTCTCTTGGCCCTTCCTCTTTTTAATGCTAACTTCCCTCAGGATCACAAGGTGGAAGAAGAAGCAATAGAGCCAGCTACTCCTCATTTCCATTTAGAGGTAGGGAGAGGGCGTTTTCCACAAATTTCAAACAGACTTTCTCTGATCAGTTTCTGTGGACAGGAATGGGGGACAGTAATGGCTTAGGTCTAGTTTACCATTGTGGTAGTATATAATGTTCAGAGAGAATCCTAATACTCTCCTACACTTGGTCAGAAATAACTAGCAGCATAGTTTATTAAATCATCTACTACACTTGATAAACATTAAGCACAATTCTATTTGTTCCACAAAAGTGAAAACAATCCCCATTTTTTGTCAAGGTAGATAGTAAATGTAAAGATAGACTCTAAATACTTTTTTAGGGTGAAACCCTCCACTGGCACATAGATTTTCCCAACTCCTCTAGGTATTGGCTTATGATATTGGTAGCTGTGGGTCTTCCTACTGTAATTAAGGGTACTTGCCTCTGAGTGATCTGGGGAAAGAAGTAGGGACTGACACAGAACTAAGTTCCCAGAAGAGAGGCCTGGCTGAGCAAAAGAACACGGTTGAGTTGGTCTTAACGGCCTCCAGGAAGCAAAACAGGAAAAGGTGAATTAATAGGATGCACTTCAGGAAAAAGACAGTTGGTATCCAGTACAGTTTTTGGATATGTTCTGAGCATGGTGCCTGTCTTAGCCTGGATTCTCTAGGGAAGCAAAACCAGTGAAGGTATGTATACATACACACACACACACACACACACACACACACACACATATATTTATATATATAGCACTTAACTACTATACCACCAGGGTTTCCATATACATATATATATAACCAAACCTATTGCTGTAGAGTCAATTCTGACTCATAGTGACCCTACAGGACAGAGTAGAACTCCCCACAGAGTTTCCAAGGAGCGCCTGGTGGATTCAAACTGCTGACCTTTTGGTTAGCAGCCATAGCAATTAACTACTATGCCACCATGGTTTCCATATACGTATGTATATGCATATATATAGAGAGAGAGAGAGAGAGGGAGAGAGAGATTTATATCAAGGAAATGGCTCACATGGTTGTAGAGTTCGGAAAGTTCCAAGTCCATGGGTCAGGCTGGAGGCTTCTTCTGACTCATGTAGCTGCAGGGGCTGATGATCCCAAGATCAGCAGATCTGCTGCTAGCTCAAGTCCCAAAAACCAGAGGTCAGATGAACAGGAGCCAGCTGCAGGATCCAGAGCAAGCAAGAGCCAATGAGCTTTGCCAGAAAGCCCACCTATATTGGATGCAGGCCACCCCCCCCCCCCCCAAGGAAACTTCCTTTCAACTGATTGGCTACTCTCAGAAGATCCTATCATGGAGGTGGCCACATTATATCAGATCTCATCATGGAGGTGATTACATCATTATACAACTGCCAAACTACATCATAACTGCCAAAACACTGAGAATCATGACCCAGCCAAGTTGACACACGACATTAACAATCACAGTGCCTGAGGAAGACTGGAAATCTGAGATTTAAAAAAAAAAAGCCTGTTTCTGTCTAGTTGATGCTGACTCATAGTGACCCTATAGGATAGAGTAGAACTGCCCGATAGGGTTTCCAAGGAGCAGCTGTTGAATTGGAACTACCGACCTTTTGGTTAACAGCCAAGCTCTTAACCACGTTGCCACCAGGGCTCCTTGGGGAGGTGAATTGTGTCCTGATCTTGCCCTGTGGGACACTGGCATCATTTCTGACTGGGTAAGGATGAAGACAAAGTCCCCAGTCCTTAAGTCATCTGTGACTATGTGCAACCTCTTGGAAAACATGAGGTTTACCTCTTATCATTGCCTTAAAATTTTCACCTACATAGATATTTCTTCCATTTATGTTAGCTACTCTGCGTTCAAGAATAAGTTTCAGAGTCTCTTCTAACATCAGTTTTGGTCTTTTGTTTCTTTCCTGTCTTTTTAATGACCTTTTGCTTTCTTCATGTATGATGTCCTTGATGTCATCCCACAACACATCTGCTCTTCCATTATTAGTGTTCAATGTGTCAGATCTATTCTTGTGATGGTCTCTAAATTCAGGGGGGTGTACTCAAGGTCATACTTTGGCAGCTCAAGAAGAGGAAGTAAAGTATTGTAATGAAATATGCAAAGACCTGAAGTTAGAAAACCAAAAGGGAAGAACACATTTGTCATTTCTTAAGCTGAAAGAACTGAAGAAAAAATTTAAGCCTCCAGATGCAATGTTGAAGCATTTTATGGGCAAAATATTGAATGATGCAGGAAGCAAAAAGAAGATGGAAGGAATACACAAAGTCACCGTACCAAAAAGAATTGATTGATGCTCAACCATTTAATGAGGTAGCATATGAACAAGAATTGATGGTACTGAAAAAAGTCCAAGCTGCACTGAAGGCACTGGTGAAAATCAAGGCTTCAGGAATTGACAGAATACCAACTGAGATGTTTTAACAAATGGATACAATGCTAGAAGCACTCACTTGTCTATGCCAAGAAATATGGAAGAGAGCTACCTGGCCAACTGAAGGGAAGAGGTCCATATTTGCGCCCATTCCAAAGAAAGGTGATCCAATAGAATGCAGAAATTATTGAACAATATTATTAATATCACATACAAGTAAAATTTTGCTGCAGATAATTCAAAAAGGGTTGCAGTAGTACATCAACAGGGAACTGCCAGAAATTCAGGCCAGGTTCAGAAGAAGGCATGAACCAAGGGATATCATTGCTGATTCAGATGGATCTTGACTGAAAGCAGAGAATGCTAGAAAGATGTTTACTTGTGTTTCATTGACTATGCAAATACATTCGACTGTAAGGATCATAACAAATTATGGATAACATTTCTAAGAATGGGAATTCTAGAACACTTAATTGTGCTCATGCAGAACCTGTACATAGACCAAGAGGCAGTCATTCAAACAGAACAAGGGGATATTGCGTGGTATAAATCAGGGAAGGTATGTGTCAGGGTTGTATCTTTCACCATACTTATTCAATCTGTAAACTGAGCAAATAATCCAAGAAGCTGGACTATATGAAGAAGAACGCGGCATCAGGATTGGAAGAAAACTCATTAACAACCTGCAATATGCAGATAGCACAACCTTGGCTGCTGAAAGTGAAGAGAACTTGAAGCATTTACTGATGAAGATCAAAGACTACTGCTTTCAGTATGGATTACACCTCAACATAAAGAAAACAAAAATCTTCACAGCTGGATCAATAAGCAACATCATGATAAATGGAGAAAATATTGAAGTTGTCAAGGATTTCACTTTATTTGGATCCACAATTGACGCCCATGGAAGCAGAAGTCACAAAATCTAATGACATACTGTATTGGGCAAATAGGCTGCAAAAGAGCTCTTTGAAGTGTTAAAAAGTAAAGGTGTGACTTTGAGGACGAAGGTGCGCCTGACCCAAGCTATGGTATTTTCAGTCACCTTATATGCATGTGAAAGCTGGACAACAAATAAGGAAGACCAAAGAAGAATTGATTCATTTGAATTATGGTATTCAAAGAATATTGAATATACCATGAACTTCCAGAAGAAGCAACAAGTCTGTCTTTGAAGAAGTGCAGCCAGAATGCTCCTTAGAAGCAAGGATGGTGAGACTTTGTCTTATGTACTTTGGACATGTTATCAGGAGGGTCCAGTCCCTGGAGAAGGACATCATGCTTGGTAAAGTAGAGGGTCAGCAAAAAAGAGGAAGACCTTCAACAAGATGATTTGATACAGTGGCTGCAACAACCTACTCGACATCACATAACAACAGTCATTTCATTACACAACGTTTATTATAATGATGATTGCATTAAATTTAGGCTATTTTCATATTTCCTTTAGGAAAAGAGAGTGAAATTACGGAAGTAATTTTTTCGTGGTAATAATCCTTCTCATTTTCTCTGTCGAAAATGTTGGGAAGTTTTGAATTAGAGCCTAGAAGTATAAATAACTGTAGCAATAGTTTTCTTTTTAGAAGGTGTTAAGTTCTAATCAGTACTTCATTATCACTGCAAAAGATCTGTTTTTCATCTTTGTGGTTTGCAATGTGTGTGTTAATGTGTCAGCAGTGAAGAGGAACTGGGGACTTTGTTGAGCTATAATTGTAGTTTTTAGTTAGAACACTCACTGTAAACATTGAGTTCAAATTTATATGAACTGACTCTTCTTTTTAATGGAAGATTTTGGAATAAGAAATGCACCGGGCATAAGACATAGTTTTAAAAGGGGGAAGTTTTGGATTTAAAAATCAGTAAACCCAGTCTGGTTAGGAGATTAGGAAAAAGGAAAGAGCAAAATATCTAAAGATGCTTTGAGTCTAGACTTCTGACATCTGGTATAGTAACCACTACCCACATGTGGCCACTGAACACACCTAATGTGGCCATTCCAAATTGAGATGTGCTGTGCATGTGAAATACACACCAGATCTGAAAGATTTAGCATGCAAGAAAAATTAAAACTTTGCATTAATATTTTTAAATATTGATTACATATTGAATGATCATATTTTGAATCTATCAGGTTAAATAAAATATATTATTAAAATTAAATTCACTTGTTTCTTTATATCATTTTACACATATTTGATGTGGCTACTAGAAAATTCAAAATTTCATATGTGGCTGTCATTAAAATCTATTGGAGTAGGAAAATACATTTTCATTTCTGCCATTTTCTCTGCACATCATGTTAGTTTCAGGCTCTTCTGCTAGGCTACTGCAGTAGCCTGTCACCTGCCACCAGGTTTATACCCGTCTCAGCTCCATCATCCCTGTTTCTGGCTGGTCAAATCTTTGTAAAGCAGCAAGTCACTGCTGTGCTTAAGACCTACAATGATTCCACATTGCTAAGCTTAAACTTCCAGGACCTCTGCCTGGCCTAACTTTGTATCACTATGAGACTTTGAAATTATATATTGTTTTCATCTAAATAATGGTTACTGGGGCATCTCAGGGGGTGCAAAGACTGGACCTTGGGAATGGAAGCAGGGACTAGAGCACCATGGGCTACTCAGGAAAGTTATTGTTTTTCTGTTTCCACACACGTGGTTAACGAAGGCCATTGCAGGGCTTCTGATTTTACCTATAAGTCGGTTACAGCTACAGGTAGAGAGCAGCTACCTGCCACAGTTCCAATTCTAAACTGGTTAAGTCTAACTTAAGAAGAAACAAATCAGTCTTAGAAGGAATGCAATCAGAATGTTTCATAGGAGTGAGGATGGCAAGACTTCGACTCACTTTGGACACATCATCAGAAAAAACCAATGGCTAGAGAAGGGCATCAAGTTTGGTAAAGTGGAGGACCAGGGAAGGCGAATGAAACTCTCAGTGAAATGGATTGGCATCAAGGTTGCAACAGTGGACTCAAACATACCAATGATCGTGGAGATGGTGCAGAACCTGGCAATGTTTAATTCTGTTAGACATAAAGTCACCATGAGTCAGAGCCGACTTCATAGCAATTAACAACAGCAACAGTTTGGGGCCCTGGTCTAGTTAATGGTGTCTAATGTTGTTAGCAGCGGTTGCGTCAGCCCCCGACTCTTCTTTCAATTTCTCATATGCAGCTGGCCTGAACATATGTACCTTTTTTCAATACTGATTTACTTATAGAAAAATAGTAACAGCAAATTACAATTGTTTGATTTACAGTTTATGAAGCAATTTTAAACATCCATTATACTTGGTTGCTTGCTCTCATACGATGAATCAAGCTCTATAGGAAGAAAATTAGAGTAATTGGGGATTATTATTGTATTCGTTTCCTAGGGCTGCTTTAACAAAGTACCAGAAACTAGGTGAGTTGTAAGAATAGAAATTTACTGTCTCACAGTTCTCGAGATGAGTAGTCTAAATTCAGGATGTTGGCAAGGCCACGTTCTCTCCGAAGGGTCTAAGGGAATATCATTTCTTGTCTTTCCCAGCTTCTGGTAGCCTCAGGTGCTCTTTTGCTTGTGGCAGCATAACCCCAACCTCTGCCTCTGGCTTCACATGGCCACCTTTCCTTGGTGTGTCTCTCTGCGTCCCTTCTCTTATATAAGGACATCACTCAGATGGGATTAGGACTCATGTTAACTGATAACATCTTCAAAGACCTTATTTCCAAACAAGTTCACTTTCAAAGGTACCACAGGTTAGGTCTTCAACGTATATTTGTGGGAACACAACTCAATTGATAACAGTCATTTCTGGGAATGGTTTTATAAAGACATCCAGAAATTTTTAATAACCAAGTTTGCCTCCTTCTGAGAAGAAATCCTTTATTTTTTTTTAAAAAAATCTTTTTTGTGAAGTATAATGTTCACACAAAAAAGAACACAAATCGTAAGTGAACATAATTCAAAGGAATTTTGAATTCATTTTCAAAAGTTAAATGCGCCTAAATAATGGACAGGAAGAGATCCATATTTGTGCCCATTCCAAAGAAACATTATCCAACAGAATACAGAAATTATCAAATAATATCATTAATATCACACACAAGTGAAATTTTGCTGCAATGGTTCCAGCAGTACATCAACACGGAACTGCCAGAAAGTCAAACCAGATTCAGAAGGGGATGGAGAAAGAGGGATATCATTGCTTATATCAGATAGATCTTCGCTGAAAGCAGAAATACCAGAAAGATGTTTACCTGTGTTTTATTGACTTCGCAAAGGCATTCGACTGTGTGGATCATAACAAACTATGGATAACATTGCAAAGAATGAGAATTCCAGAACACTTAATTATACTCAACCTGTACATAGACCAAGAGGCAGTCATTCAAACAGAACAAAGGGATACTGCGTGGTTTTAAATCAGGAAAGGTGTACATCAGGGTTGTATCTTTCACCATACTTACTCAATCTGTATGCTGAGCAAATAATCTGAGAAGCTGGACTATATGAGGAAGAATGGGGCATCAGGATTGGAGGAAGATTCATTAACAACCTGCAATATGCAGGTAACACAAGCTTCGTTGCTGAAAGTGAAGAGGACTTGAAGCACTTACTGATGAAGATCAAAGACCACAGCCTTCAGTACACATTACACATTAAGATAAAGAAAACAAAAATCCTCACAACTGGACCAATAGGCAACATCACGATAAACATAGAAAATATTGAAGTTATCAAGGATTTATTTTATTTGGATCCACAATCAATGCCCATGGAAGCAGCAGTCAAGAAATCAAAAGACGCATTGCAATGGGCAAATCTGCTGCAAAAGATCTCTCTGAAGTGTTACAAAGCAAAGAAGTCACTTAAGGGCTTAGGTGCGCCTGACTTAAGCCATGGTGTTTTCAATCACCTCATATGCATGTGAAAGCTGGACAATGAATGAGGAAGACCAAAGAAGAATTGATGCCTTTGAATTGTGGTGTTGGCGAAGAATATACTGTGGACTTGCAGAAGAATGCAAGAAGAATGAACACAACTGTCTTGGAAGAAGTACAGCCAGAATGCTCATAGAAGTGAGGATGGTGAGATTTCATCTCATGTACTTTGGCCATGTTATCAGGAGGGATTAGTCCCTGGAGAAGGACATCATGCGTGGTAGAGTAGAGGATCAGCAAAAAAAAATAATAATAATAAGGAAGACCCTCAATGAGATGTACTGACACAGTAGCTGCAACAGTGAGCTGAAGCACAAAAGCAGTTTTGAGGATGGTGCAGCACCGAGCAGTTTTTCCTTCTGTTGTACATACGGTGCCTGTAAGTCGGAACTGACTCGATGGCACTTAACAAAATCACCAACGTAGGCTAAAAATTCAGATCAGGATCTTGGACATGCCAATTCCTTCTTTGGTAGCTCTGGGCATTTCTTGGTTCCTTGGCATTCCTTGGCTTGTAGACAATTCTCACATGGCATTTCCTTTTATAACTAAAAAATGATTAGACTTAGAATCCACCCTACTTGGGTACGACCTAATTAACATAACAAAAAACTCTGTTTCCAAACAGCATCGTAATTACAGGCATAGGGGACAGGATTTCAATACATATTTTTGTGGGACACAGTATATAACACCATCTGTGATTTTTAAAGTGTTTTTTGATGTTGGTTTGGATGCATTCTCATATGGAAAGCCGAGAATGTACAGAGTAGTATAAAGAAACAGAAAAATATTAAGCATAATCTCTCCACACATGGAAGCTATTAATATTTTTGGCTTTTTTCCTTCCAACTCTTATTATATCAATGCTTAAAAATATATACAGGTTGTCCCCAGCTTATGACACATTCCAGTTATGATGAACTGCACTTACAACCATCTTTTTTTTGTGTATCTTATCCTTAGTAATATATATTACATACAATGTCACAGTGCATAAAATGACCATACAGACAACTCTCACTAATTTTCTGACTAGAAACACCATACGCATTCCTAGGGATAATCCAGAGGATCCAGAACGTTCCAGAAGTAAAATTACTACCACAACTGACAAACTGCCAGTGTCGTCCTTTTTTTTTAATGGACGTGTGTATTTTTTTATGTAGGTATGCATGATGGTTAATGTTGTGCGTCAACTTGGCTAGACTTTGATTCCCAGTATTGTGTAATTATACTTCATTGTGTGATCTGATTGTCTTCCATTTTGTGGTATTGTGTAATTATCCTCCATTTTATGTGTTGTAAATCCTAAACCTCTATATGTTAATGAGGCAGGATTACAGTAGGGTGTATCTTGAGTCAAACCCTTACTAAAGGGAGTGACTCAAATCACTGCCTTACTCAAGTCACACCCTTACTCAAGTCACCACCTTAGTCAAGTATATGATGTAAGGGGAGTTTCCATGAGGAAGTGACCTACATCCGGTATATATGGATGCTCTGGCAAAGTTTGGTCTTGCTCTGGATCCTGCATCCAGCTCAACATCATCTTATCTGCTGATTCAGGGATTTGACAGCTTATGCAGCCCTGTGAACCAGCAGCCTGTCATCGGACCTGATTCTCCAGCTTCTGCAGTTTTGTGAGCCAGCAGCCTGCCATCAGACCTAATTTGCAAGCTTCTGCAGTCCTGTGGACCAGCAACATGTAGTCTGACCTACTGATTTGTTCATCAGCCCCTGCAACCAAGTGAGTCAGGAGAAGCCTCCAGCCTGACATCTGACCCAAGTGGGACTTGCCAGCCTCCACAACCACATGAATCATTTCCTTGAGATAAATATATGTATATGTATATATATATGTTGTTGTTAGGTGTTGTTGAGTTGGTTCTGACTCATAGCAACACTATGTACAACAGAACGAAACTCTGCCTGGTCCTGCGCCATCTTCTCAATTGTTTTTGTGCTTCAGCCCATTTTTGCAGCCACTGTGTCAATCCATCGCGTCGAGAGTCTTAGTCTATTTCGCTGACCCTGCACTTTACCAAGCATGATGTCCTCTCCAGGGACTAATCCCTCCTGATAACATGGCCAAAGTATGTGAGATGAAGTCTTGCCATCCTTGCTTCTAAGGAGCATTCTGTCTATACTTCTTCCAAAACAGATTTGTTTGTGCTTCTGCAAGTCCATGGTATATTCAATATTCTTCACCAACACCACAATTCAAAGGCATCAATTCTTCTTTGGTCTTCCTCATTCATTGTCCAGCTTTCACATGCATATGAGGTGATTGAAAACACCATGGCTTAAGTCAGGCGCACCTAAGCCCTTAAGTGACTTCTTTGCTTTGTAACACTTCAGAGAGATCTTTTGCAGCAGATTTGCCCATTGCAATGCGTCTTTTGATTTCTTGACTGCTGCTTCCATGGGCATTGATTGTGGATCCAAATAAAATAAATCCTTGATAACTTCAATATTTTCTGTGTTTATCGTGATGTTGCCTATTGGTCCAGTTGTGAGGATTTTTGTTTTCTTTATCTTAATGTGTAATGTGTACTGAAGGCTGTGGTCTTTGATCTTCATCAGTAAGTGCTTCAAGTCCTCTTCACTTTCAGCAACGAAGCTTGTGTTACCTGCATATTGCAGGTTGTTAATGAATCTTCCTCCAATCCTGATGCCCCATTCTTCCTCATATAGTCCAGCTTCTCAGATTATTTGCTCAGCATACAGATTGAGTAAGTATGGTGAAAGATACAACCCTGATGTACACCTTTCCTGATTTAAAACCACGCAGTATCCCTTTGTTCTGTTTGAATGACTGCCTCTTGGTCTATGTACAGGTTGAGTATAATTAAGTGTTCTGGAATTCTCATTCTTTGCAATGTTATCCATAGTTTGTTATGATCCACACAGTCGAATGCCTTTGCGAAGTCAATAAAACACAGGTAAACATCTTTCTGGTATTCTCTGCTTTCAGCGAAGATCCATCTGAGATCAACAATGATATCCCTAGTTCCACATCCTCTTCCGAATATGGCTGAATTTTTGGCAGTTCCCTCCGATGTATTGCTGTAACCTCTTTTGAATAATCTTCAGTAAAATTTTACTTGTGCGTGATGTTAATGATATTGTTTGATAATTTCTGCATTCTGTTGGATCACCTGTCTTTGGAATGGGCACAGATATGGATCTCTTCCAGTCATTTGGCCAGGTAGCTGTCTTCCAAATTTCTTGGCATAGAAGAGTAAACGATTCCGGCACGCATCTGTTTGTTGAAACGTCTCAATTGGTATTCCATCAATTCCTGGAGCCTTGTTTTTTGCTAATGCCTTCAGTGCAGCTTTGTCTTCTTCCTTCAGTACCGTCAGTTCTTGATCATACGCTACCTGGTTGAACGTTAACGAGTTCTTTTTGGTACACTAACTCTGTGTATCCCTTCCATCTGCTTTTAATGTTTCCTGCGTCATTTGATATTTTCCCCATAGAATCCTTTAATATTGCAACTCAAGGCTTAAATTTTTTCTTCAGTTATTTCGGCTTCAGAAATGCTGATTGTATTCTTACCTTTTGGTTTTCTAACTCCAGCTCTTTGCATATATCATTATAATACTTTACTTTGTCTTCTCAAGCTGCTCTTTGAAGTCTTCTGTTCAGCTCTTTTACTTCATTATTTCTTCCTTTCACTTTAGCTACTCTATATTTAAGAGCAAGTTTCAGAGTCTCTTCTAACACCCATTTTTGTCTTTTCTTTCTTTCCTATGTTTTTAATGACCTCTTGGTTTCTTCATGTATGAAGCTCTTGATGTCATTCCACAACTCATCTCGTCTTTGGTCATTAATTTTTAATGAGTCAAATATATTCTCGAGATGATCTCTGAATTCAGCTGAAATATACTCAAGGTCGTATTTTGACTCTTGTGGGCTTGTTCTAATTTTCTTCAGCTTCAACTTGAATTGCCTATGAGCAATTGATGATTTGTTCCACAGTCGGCTCCTGGTCTTGTTCTGACTGATGCTATTGAGCTTCTACATGGTCTCTTTCCACAGATGTAGTCAGTTTGATTCCTGTGTATTCCATCTGGTGATTTCCACGAGTATAGTTGCCATTAATGTTGGTGAAAAAATGTATTTGCAATAAAGAAGTCGTTGGTCTTGCAAAATTCTATTATGCAGTCTCTGGTGTCATTTCTATCACCAAGACCATGCATTCCACTAGTGTTACTTCTTCTTTGTTTTCAATTTTTGCATTCCAATCACCATTAATTATCAATGCATCTTGATTGCATGTTTGATCAATTTCAGACTGTAGAAGTTGGTAAAAATCTTCAGTTTCCTCATCTTTGGTGTTATATATATAAATATATATACACTTATACATATACACATGTTTCACTGGGTTTGCTTCTCTGGAGAACCCAGCCTAAGACAGTATGTATGTACTACAATATATATGTAAGTTTATACGTAATGTTTCCAACCCCCAAACAAATAAACATTAGATTTATAAAGATACTGACAATAAAACACAATAATAATGAAAAAAATGAAGTATTCAACTTACATGAGAACTGACTTGTGACACAGCTGATGGAACAGAACCCTCTTGTAAATTGGGGACTATCTGTACATAGCTAAGACGTACTGACTAGTCAACTTCAAATTCTGACTTATTTTGGCTTAATATTTTAGCATTTTCTTTTTCACTAAAGGCTCCTCCTTAACATCATTTTTAAATGCAGTTGTCATTCTATAAATGAGCTATCATGTAACTACCCATTCCCCTTGGGGTAAACATCTAGATTGTTTCTATTTCCTTGCCAAACAAGGAATGCAGCTGTTGACATTTTAATATATAAATCTTTGCCTGCACTTGATTAGCTACTAGATAGTTATCCAGGTGTAAAATTAATTGTCAAGTGTATAAATGTTTTAGGTGCACTTAATAAATACTACCAAAAATATTTTCAGGAATATTGTACCAGTTTATATTTCCAACAGCAATTTATAGATGTACTCCTTATTATATCATTAAAATAGGTTGCTAGGTTAATGGGAAAAATTGAATCCATTCAACCTTCAACTGAAGTTGAATATTGTTGACATGTTTACTTGCCACTTCCATTTTTCCTGTTGTGAAAATGAGCTCATATCCTTAGTCTCATTATCTGATTTGTAAACCATGATTTATATATGTGTAGCATTTCTCACTACTCCACCTGGAGATTGAGGGGAGGGCTCTGGAAGTGGACATTGTTGCATGATTTCCAAGGAATGGAGGTGGCTAGACTTCACAGCTACAATCTGGGGTTGACACTGAAAGCCTTTGGCTGGTATAACAGTGATTACAAGATTGGGCATTCAGAAATTTCAAGAGGCCCAGAGCAACTAGAAGATAAGTGAATCAGTAAAAAGGGAACCTCATTTTTAGTCAAAGGCTTACTATATAATGACATAACCTCTCATATCTTGGGAGGGTCCAGTTCTAAACTCATTTATTGATATATAGAATATTAAATTATTAACACCTTTTGGTGTCCTCTCTTCCTGATTATCTCAGTTGTGCTTGACTCATGTTGTTCATTAAGCTGGCTAGTAGTTGAGGCATCCTCCATACACTGTATCTTGGGATCACACAGAGCCTCTTTTTACACTTTAAGTTAATACAGCAGGAGTTTGGCACATAATACACTGGTTAATTGAAGGTAATTCTTTTCAATATTTTAATTCTTGCTTGGAAGCTCACTAGTGTTTGCTTTGATGATTCTATGTAGAGAAATCTATCTTTGACTGACCAGTTTTGGACTCCTAACTTAAGCAATTTGAATAGAAAATTGTCCACTTACATGCAAAGGTAAACTTACTATGTATTCTTATAGACTCTTAACCAATTTTGAAAAAATGTATTGTGTTGTATGTTTTCTTTTTCTGTTTTATACATGTATTGTCTCAATCAGAAATGTTTATAGTTTCCTAATAACCCTTATCTGTATTTTAAAAGTTGAAAGAGGATGTCTTAGTCATCTAGTACTGCTATAATGGATGCCACAAGTGGATGGCTTTAACAAAGAGAAGTTTATTCTCTCATGATCTAGAAGGCTGGAAGTCTGAATTCAGGGTGCCAGCTCCAGGGGAAGGCATTCTTTCTCTGCTAGTTCTGGAGAAAGGTCCTTGTCATCAGTCTTCACTGGTCAAGGAGCTTCTCAGCTCAGGGACCCTAGGTCCAAAGGACGCACTCTTTTCCTGGTTCTTGTTTCTTGGTATGAGGTCCCCTGTCTCTCTGCTGCTTCTCTCTTTCATATCTCAAAAAAGATTGACTTAAAACACAACCTAATTTTGTAGATTGAGTCTTGTCTCATTAACAACTGCCTGTAAGCCTCATTAACACCATAGAGGTAGGATTTACAACACATAGGAAAATCACATCAGATAATAAAATGGTGGACAATCACACAAAACTGGGAATCATAACCTAACCAAGTTGACACATATTTTGGGGAAGACACAATTCATTTCATGACAGAGGGCTATATGGGCCACAAAATCCAAATCATAAACCTTTACTGTCTGCTCCATACTATAAAAGAAACTTGAAATCAAATGTTTAATAAATTGGAACTCTAAAATGAGCTTCATACTATTTTCAGAATCCATGTATTAGATAATCTAAAGAATGTAAAGACTAAAATCCAGAATTAGATCTTCATTCCTCCATCTTTCCCCTTTCTGCTTTTCTTTCTTTTCCCTTTCTTTTTCTTTCCTTTCCCTCCTTCCCTCCCTGTCTCCCTCCTTTCCTTCCTCCCCTCCTCCCTCTCTCCCTCCCTTCTTTCCTTCCTTCCTTCAGATGTATATTATGAGCCAGTCACTAGACACCAGGGACAAAGCAGCATATTAAACAAAGTACCTGTTGTTATGGAGTTTAATTTCTTTTTAAAATCAGGTTTATTGAGGTATTGTTTACATACAGTAAAATTCACCACTTGTAGCTGTATGGTTCCATGATTTTTGATAAACCTATACAGTCATGTAACTAACACCACAATCACATTATGGTATATTTTCTTCACTGCATAACATTGCTTAAAGCCCTTTTGTAGTCTCATTCTTCCCCCACACCCCGTCCCTGGTAAACACTGATCCGTTTTCAATTTCTGTAGTTTAACCTTGTCCTGAATGTCATATAAATGGAATCATTCAGGATGTAAACTTTGTGTCTGGCTTCTTTCACTTAGCACAATGCCTTTGAGATTTATCCTTGTTGTTGCATGGATCAGAAGTTCATTCTGGGGGAATTCTGGGAACATGCTGCTATAGACAGAAGCACCGTGCCATCCCTCCACAGCAAAGACCTGAAAATCTTAGTAAAACAGAGATAAACATCAATCCTGGAACCCTAAGTGTCAAATGAAGAGATAAAGAGCTCAACCAAGCACTGAATGGTATAAGAAATGGACAGAGAATAGAGAGGAGGAGAGTTATGAGTGGAGGTCCACTTTCAACTAATAAGCAGCACAGATCCACCATCTTGGGTTCCTGCCAGAGATCAGTGGACAGGGAGTACAGGAAAGCAGATTCACCAAGCTCCCAGCAGGAGACAACACCTGGTAACCAGCGAGACACGCTTTCCCATCCCCCACCCTGCCTCCCTGTCATGGTTGGAATTACATCCCCCAAAAAATGTGTATATAAGTTTGGCTGGGCCATGATTCCTGGTACTGTGTGATTTTCCTGTAATGTTGTAAATCCTGCCTCTGTGATGTTAATGAGGGAGGATGGGTGGCAGTTGTGTTAGTAAGGGAAGACTGGATCTACAAGACTGGATTGCGTCCTGAGGCAATCTCTTGAGATATAAAAGACAGAAGTGAGCAGTGAGACAGGGGGACCTCATACCATCAAGAAAGCAGTGCCAGGAGCAGAGCACATCCTTTGGACTGGGGTCCCTGCATGGAGAAGCTCTTAGTCTGGGGGAACAGTCATGAGAAGGCCGAGAGAGAGAAAGCCTTTCCCTGGAGCTGACACCCTGAATTTGGACTTTTAACCTACTTTAAATGTGAGGAAATAGACTTCCCTTCATTAAAACCATCCACTTGTGGTGTTTCTGTTATAGCAGCACTAGATGACTAAGACACTCCCTCTGCTCTACCTTCACTGCTTCCCAGCTGGCCAGTCCGCTGACTCCCGGCAGGCCAAATTGCTGCTTCCTGGTGGATGGCTTCCTGGCTTCACAGAGAGCTGATCTGCTGCTCCCCAGTGGACCATGACTGCAGTGCGGGAGGCACCGCTTCTGTGCCACGTGAATGCACCCCACCCACACCAGCTGGCTTCATTAGTGCCATTTCTTTGTTGCTGGTATTGCTTTTTTCAGCCTCTTTTGGTTTCTTCCCTGCCTCTCACCTCCTCCCCTTCCTTTCTCTCAAACACCTGACTCCATGTGCCATCTTTGCTTCTTCTTGACAGGCTGTTAAGTGCTTCTCAACTGGGGAACTGCTTCCCTGGTCTGTTTCCCCAGTCTGCAAGGCCACACTGGTGAGATCCCTGGGGGCTTTTTTTGTTTGTTTTCTCTTACTTTTTCCTTTTATTTTTCTTCATTTTTTGGTTTCTAGTCTCTTTCTACTTACCTTCTTTTACTGTCTTCTGAACACTTGGCACTGTGTATCATCTCCACCCCTAACCGCCAGGCTATAATGTGCAGCTTGGGAGCCACCCTGGTCTGTGCAGCTGCACAGGTGAGGTCCCTGAGGGCATTTCTTTTCTTTTTTAATTTTTAAGCTTTTTAAATGTTAAAAAAAAAATTTTAAATATATTTATTCTTTTCCTTTTTGTTTTTCTCCATTTCTTGGTTTCTTGTCTCTCCATTCCAACAGCAAGCTTCCTCAGCATTTTTTTTTTTTTTGCTCCTGTTTCTCTCTCCTCTCTCTCTTAATTTCCAACCCAACCTAGCTCCGCACATCACAACCTCCCCCTCCCCCTACCTCTTGCCTATCTGCATGGTGTGCTGAACATTGCACTCCTGAGCAGCACAGGCATGACCTACTGGAACCTGCCCTTTTCTGACCACTGGCTTATCTTGTTGGCCCAAGTACCTGCCACAAATAACCCATCCAAGCCCCTCCCCTTCAGCTGGACCTGCTATGCTACACCATAGCTGAGTGACTGGCCCTGCCCATTGGACAAGGAAGTGAAAAGTATTGTGTCCACGGATGAGCAAACAAAGAATGGACAGCACACCTGCTCAGACATAACCAAATAAAACAAAAAGCAGGACAAAACAAATCTACTATCAATAAACAAAGACAATAACTACTGAATGTCTTGAAGACAGCAGACAATAGAAAAACAAATTTAAAAAAAAAAACAGGATAAGATGGTTCCAGTAGTCATCCAAAATAAAATACCAGATGACTTTCCAGTAGAAGAAAAGGCACTAGAACTACAAATAGGAAATTCAAATCTCTAATATTCAGAGCTATCCAAGAGTTGAAGCGAAAAGCAGACAAAAAGGAGGAAAAAGTAGGCAAATTCATGGAAAAGGCAGACTAATTCATGGAAAATACAGACAAAAAAAATGGAAGAATTCAGGAAAATAATAGAGGAACAAAATTCCAAACTAAATTCACAACTATAAATCATACAAAAACAACAATTAGAAATCCAAAAGATAAACAAGAAGATTTCAGAAATGGACAGTGTCATAGAAGGGTTGAGGAACAGGTTTGAAACGATGGAAGACAGGATTAGTGAAATTGAAGACAAACACTTGGATACAACTTTGCAGAAAAAGCACGAAAAAAAAAAAACAAGGAAAAATTAAAAAACCCTGAGAATTACGTGGGATACAATCAAAAGCAAAAATCTGCAAGTGATCAGAGTTCCAGAACATGGGGAGAAAACGGAAAACACAGAGAGGATCATTGAAGAGCTGCTGACAGAAAACTTCCCCAATATCATGAAAGATGAAAAGCTGACCATCCAAGAAGCTCAGCAAACCCCATATAGGATAGACCCCAAAAGAAAATCACCAAGGCATATCATAATCACACTTGCTAAAACCAAAGACAAAGAAAGAATCCCGAGAGCAGCTCAAGAAAAACAAAAAGTGTCATACACAGGGGATACAATAAAACTAAACTCTGATTACTCGGGAGAAATCATGCAGGCAAGAAGGCAATGGGATGACATATATAAAACTTGAAAGGAAAAAATTCCCAGCCAAGAATAATATATACTGCAAAACTCTCGTTCAAATATGATGGTGAAATTAGGACAGTTACAGATAAAGAGAAATTAAAGGAATATGTTAAAACCAAACCAAACTTACAAGAATTATTAAAGGGAATCTTTCATTTTGAGAACAAACAACTTCAGATGACAGCCTGAATCTAGGACACAAGATTGCACTAGCCAGATACCAACCTAGGAAATGAACTCTCGAGGACGATTCAAAACCAAAAGATTTACAACAAGGAACTAGAGAAGTTAATCTGCAAATGACAGCAATGTCAGAACAATAAAAGAGGGAATAAATGGTGTAGGTATAGAACTTTCCAATTGAGAGGAAGGCAAGGCGATACCAAGTAATGATAAACTGATTCAAACTTAGGAAGATAAGGGTAAATTTCAAGGTAACTACAAAGAAAGTTAACAAACCTACTCCTCAAAATAAAGAAGAAAAACATAAAGTCTCAGTAAAAACAAAATCTACAAAAACAAAAGAAATGGAAAAAAAATCCAAGGAATTCAGCACAGGAGAGTAAGAGGAACAAAGAAGTCATCAGCACCACAAAAAAAAGCACTACAAAATGACAGCAATAAACTCACATCTATCAATAATTACACTGAACATAAATGTAAATGGCCTAAATGCACCCATAAAGAGACAGAGAGTGACAGAATGGATTAAAAAACAGGATCCACCAATATGCTGTCTACAAGAGACACACCTTAGAAACAAAGACATAAATTTATTAAAAATCAAAGGATGGAAAAAAATATATCAAGCAAACAGCTACCAAAAAAGAGCAGGAGTGGCAATACTAATCTCAGATAAAATAGACTTTAAAACAAAATCCACCATAGAAGACAAAAAAGGACACTACATAATGATTAAGGTGACGATCATCATGAAGACATAACCATAAAAACATCTACACACTCAATGACAGGGCTCCAAAATACATAAAGCAAACTTTAACAGCACTGAAAAGAGAAATTGACAGTTCCACTATAATAGTAGGAGACTTCAACACCCCACTTTCAGTAAAGGATAGAACATCTAGAAAGAAGCTCAACAAACATACAGAAGATCTAAAGGCCACAATCAGCCAACTTGAACTCATAGACACGTATAGAACACCCCTCCCAACAGCTGCAAAGTACACATTCTTTTCCAACACACATGAAATGTTCTCCAGAATAGACCACATTTTAGGCCACAGAGCAACCCTCAACAAATCCAAAACATTGAGACAATACATAGTACCTTCTCTGATCACAATGCCATCAAAGCAGAAATTAACAACAGGAAGAGCAAGGAAAAAAAATTAATTACATGGAAACTAAATAACACCCTGCTTACACAACACTCGGTAATAGAAGAAATCAGAGATGGAATAAAAAAATTCCTAGAATCAAACAAAAATGAAAACACATCATACCAAAACCTTTGGGACACAGCAAAGGCAGTGATCAGACGTCAATTTATAGCAATAGATGCACACATCAAAAAGAAGAAAGGGACAGAATCAAAACATTAGCAACACAACTCAAACAAATAGAAAAGGAACAGCAGCAAACGAAGCTTACAGCCACTAGAAGAAAGAAATAATAAAGATCAGAGCAGAAATAAATGAAATAGAGAATAGAAAAACAATAGAATCAACAAAACTAAAAGTTCGTTCTTTCAAAGGATCAACAAAATTGGCAAACCACTGGCCAGAATGACAAAAGAAAAACAAGAGAGACACAAATAACCCAAATAAGAAATTAAATAAGGGACATTACAACAGATCCAACTGAAATAAAAAGGATCATAACTGAATATTATGAAAAACTATAACAAATTTGAAAATCTAGAGGAAATGGACAAATTTCTAAAAACACACTACCTACCCACACTACCACAAAGTGATGTTGAAAATCTGAACAGACCCAAAGCAAGAGAAGAGATTGAAAAGGTAATTAAAAAAAACTCCTTATAAAAAAAGCCCTGGCCCAGATGACTTCACTGGAGAATTCTACCAAAAATTGAAAGAAGAGCTTATAGCAGTACTACTCAAATTATTTCAGAACATAGAAAAGGAAGGGATACTTCCACATTGATTTTATGAAGCCAGCATAACCCTGATACCAAAACCACGCAAAGACACCACAAAAAAAGAAAATTACAGATCAATATCTCTCATGAATGTAAATGCAAAAGTTCTTAACAAAATTCTAGCCAATAGAATTCAGCATCATATCAAAAAGATAATACACCATGACCAGGTAGGATTCATACCAGGTGTGCAAGTACGGTTCAACTTTAGAAAATCAATCAATGTAATCCACCACATAAATAAAATAAAGGAAAAAAATCACATGATCATCTCAATAAATGCAGAAAAGGCATTTGACAAAGTCCAACACCCATTCCTTATAAAGACTCTCAAAAAAATAGATATAGAAGGGAAATTCCTCAACATAATAAAGGGCATCTCAGCAAAACCAACAGCCAACATCATTCTAAACAGAGAGAAGCTGAAAACATTCCTCCTGAAAACAGGAAAGAGACAAGGATGTTCTCTAACACCACTCATATTTAACATTGTACTGGAAATACTAGCTAGAGCAATAAGGCAAAAAAAGAAATACAGGGCATCCAAGTTGGTAATGAAGAAGTAAAATTGTCCCTATTTTCAGATGATATGGTATGATATTATATATGGAAAACCCAAAAGACTCTACGAGAAGACTACTGGAACTAATAGAAAGATTCAGCAGAGTAGTAGGATACAAAATAAACACACAAAAATCAGCTGGGTTCCTATACACTAACAAAGAGAATGATGAAAATGAAATCAGGAAAGCAATACCATTTATAATAGCCCCCCCCCCCAAAATAAAATACTTAGAATAAATCTAACCGGGGATGTAAAAGACCTATACAAAGAAAACTATAGAACACTGCTGCAAGAAACCAAAAAAGATCTACATAAATGGAAAAACATACCATCCTCAGGGATAGGTAGACTCAACATTGTGAAGATGACAATTCTACCCAAAGCAATTTACAAATACAATGCAATCCCGATCCAAACAACATTCTTTAAAGAGATGGAAAAACTAATCATTAACTTTATACGGAAAGGGAAGAGGCCCTGGATAAGTAAAGCATTATTGAAGAGGAAGAATAAAGTAGGAGGACTCACACTACCTGACCTCAGAACCTACTATACAGCTACAGTAGTCAAAACAGCCTGGTACTTGTACAGTGACAAATACATGGACCAACGGAACAGAATTGAGAATCCAGAAGTAAATCTATCCACCTATGATCATCGGATCTTTGACAAGCTCCCAAAGTCTATCAAATGGGGAAAAGACAGTCTTTTTAACAAATAGTGCTGGCAAAACTCATGTCCATCTGCAAAAAAATGAAACAGGACCCATACCTCACATCATACACAAAAGCGAATTCAAAATGGATCAAAAACCTAAGTCTAAAACCAAAAACTATAAAGATCATAGAAGAAAAAACAGGATCAATGCTAGAGATCCTAAAACACGGCATTAACAGGACACAAACCGTAACTAACAACATTTAAACTCCAGAAGATAAGCTAGATAACTGAGATCTTCTAAAAATTAAACACTTATGGTCATCAAAAGACTTCACCAAAAGAGTAAAAAGAGAACTGACAAACTGGGAGAAAATTTTTGGCTATTACAAATTCAACAAAGGTTTAATCTCTAAAATCTACAGAAAATCCAGCACCTCTACCACAAAAAGACAAATAATCCAATTTAAAATTAGGCAAAGGATTTAGGAGCAAGGGAGAATGAAGAGAACAGGATGCAAGGAAAAGATTAGTTCAAAGGACTAATGGACCACAGCTACCAAGGCCTCCACTGGACTGAGTCCGATACAGCCAGATGGTGCCTGGCTACCACCACTGTCTGCTCTTACCAGGATCACAGCAGAGGGTTCTGGACAGAGCTGGAGAAGAATGTAGAACAAAATTCTAACACACACACACAAAGACCAGATTTACTGGCCTGAAAGAGACTGGAGAAACCCCGAGAGTATGGCCCCCAGACACCCTTTTAGCTCAGTGGTGAAGTCACTTCCAAGATTCACTGTTCGGCCAGAGATTGGACACCCCATAAAGCAAAATGGGACTAATGAGGCACAGCAGTCCAGGGACAAGAACTAGAATGCCGAAGGGGACAGGAAAGCTGGTGATCGGGAACCCAAGGTTGAGTAAGAACAGTGTTGACATGTAGTGGGGTTGTTAACAATTGTCATAGGGCAACATGTGTACTAACTGTTTAATGAGAAGCTATTTTGTTCTGTAAACCTTTATCTAAAGTGAGACTAGCAGCACAACTGGAAGAACGTAATTGATGTCACTGAACTGAGCATGTAGAAATTTTTGAAATGGTGTTATCTTTGGCTATGTATATTTTCACCGAAAAAAAAAAAAAAGGTTGGTCCTAAACCCTGCCGTCTGTGAATGTAACCTTGTTTGGAAAAGAGGTCTTTGAAGATGTTATCAGTTAACACAAGGTCATACTGGAGTAGGGTAGTCCTATCCAATCGGAGTGACGTTCTTATAAAAGAGAAGAAGAAACGTGGAAGAAAGATGGCCATGTGAGGGCTGAGGCAGAGATTGCTGCAGCTGCAAGGCTGGGAAAGACACGGAAAGATCTTCCCTTAAAGTCTTCAGAGAGTATGGCCCTGCCGGTAGTTCAGACTTCTAGCCTCCAAAACAGCTAGACAATAAATTTGTCGTATTAAGCCACCTAGTATGTGGTACTTTGCTATAGAAGCCCTAGGGAACTAATATAATCCCTGAGCAGGATTCCATTTCATGGACACACTGTAGTTGTTTGTCTCTTCACAGTTTAATGGTTATTTGGGTTGTTTTCAGAGCCTGGGTGGCACAGTGGTTAAGAGTTTGGCTGCTAACGAAAAATTCGGCAGTTTGAAACGCAATGTGGGAGTTCTACTCTGTCCTATAGCATCACTATAAGTCAGAATCAACTTGACAGCCAGGGGCTTGGGTTGTTTCCAGTTTTGCATAATTGTGAATAAAGCTGCTATAAATATTCTTATATATAGATTTTTTGGGTGGACATATGTTTTTGTTTCTTTTGGGTATATACTGCCCAGGAGTGGGTCAAGGAGCCCTGGTGGCACAATGGTTGAGCCTGGCTGCTAACCAAAAGTTGGTGGTTCGAATCTACCAAGTGGCTATGCAGTAGAAAGATCTGGCAATTTGCTTTTATCTATAAAGATTAAACCAAAACTCATGCTGTCAAGTCAAATTCCAACTCACAGTGACCTTATAGGACAGAGTAGAACTACCTCATAGGGTTTTCAAGGCTGAGATTTTTATAGAAGCAGACTGCCACACCTTTCTCCTGTGGAGCAGCTGGTAGATTTGAACCATTGACCTTTTGGTTAGCAGTCAAGCACCTAACCACTGCACCACAAATAAACCCTATGGGGAAGTTCTACTCTGTCACATGGAGTCTCTATGAGTCAAAATTGACTTGATGGTACCCAGCTACAACACAACAGAGGAGTGGGATGGCTGGGTCATATATTAAGTGTTTGTTTAACTTACAAGAAACTGCCAAACTATTTTCCAAAGTGGTGGAATCATTTTGCATTCCCACCAGCTGTGTATGAGAGTTCCAGTTGCTCTGTATCTTTGCCAGTATTTGGTAAGGTTTTAAAAAATATAGATACATATACGTATATATATAAACCATCATATTAGGTGTGGAGCTTATATTATTGGGAAGCATCAGATTTGTCAGTGCTGATATTTTCCAATCTCTCGCACTTCCTTTTAGACTAAGAGAAAGTGAATCAATCCATCAAATTATGATGAATGGGGGGGCCGCTTGGAATCACTTTGGTGCTTCTAATTGTGGGTTCTTTTCTGTGAAGTTAAGACAAAGTTTTGCTACTCACAAGTACCTAGGGGTATGTTGTGTATTAGGAGGGCATGTTTGCGCACTGGGGTGGGGAAGTAGGAGAGATCAGCCTTTTATTAGTATATTTCTGATAAAAGCTGAAGACCTTGGAAAGTCCCTAAGAAAAGCTTTGTTCCAGGATGACTGATCAGGATGGGTTGTTGGCGTGTGGAGACTGGAAACCAAGAAATGGTTTAGGAGGTTAATCAGTAATCAAGGAGCCTGAGCTGGGTTGTAGTACTGTATTGGTAAAGGCTAGAAAGGATAGATATGATAAATGCCCCCACCCCCGCAAAAAAAAGAAACACCCAAACCCACTGTTGCTGAGTCAATTCCGACTAATAGCAACCCTTTAGGACAGACTAGAACTGCCCCATAGTGTTTCCAAGGAGCGGCTGGTGAATTCAAACTGCCTACCTCTTGTTTAGCAGCTGAGTTCTTAACCACTGTGCCACCAGGGCTCCAGATGTGATAAAAAGATTATCTAAATTAATAGGTGGATATTGGTAAGAGGGTAAATAAAGAGTTGACACACTTGAAGTTTTACATTTAAATAATAAGGAAAAGAATCTCAAACACTAGAGTGAAACAGCATTTTACAAAGTCCCCGTATTGCTAAATCCAATAGTTAGGCAATTCTCCAGCTGCATAGTACCTGATCTATTGGCAATTCTGACATAGGTAGTTTCTTCCTTCTTCTTTCGTCTCTTGACTTCAGGATATTACACCTTCTTGGTTCTCCTTCTGTAAAACTGGCTGGTTCTTCTTATTCTCCTTTATTGTTTCCTCCTCATGCCCTCAACCTTTAAATGTTTATATCTCTATCTTGAAGCTTTTTCTTGAACCCCATATTTGCATATCTAATTACCTACTCAACACTTCCACTTGGGTTTCTAATAGGCATTTCAAATATATCCATCTTAGTTATCTAGCGCTGCTATAACAGAAATACCACAAGTGGATGGCTTCAGCAAACAGAAGTTTATTCTCTCACAGTCTAGTAGGCTAGAAGTTTGAATTCAGGGCATCAGCTCCAAGAGAAGACTTTCTCTCTCTGTCAGCTCTGGAGGAAAGTCCTTGTTATCAATCTTCCCCTGATCTAGGAGCTTCAGCACAGGAATCCTTGGTCCAAAGGACAAGCTCTGCTCCTGGCACTGCTTTCTTGGTATGAGGTCCCCACGTCTCTCTGATCCTTTCTCTCTTTTATATCTCAGAAGAGATTGGTTTAAAACACAACCTAGTCTTGTAGATTGAGTTCTGCCTCATTAACATAACCGCTCTAATCCCACCTCATTAACATCATAGAAGTAGGATTTACAACACCTAGGAAAATCACATCAGATGACAAAATGGTGGACAATCACATAATACTGGGAATCATGGCCTGGCCAAGTTGACCTATATTTTTGGGGGACATAATTCAATCCATGACAATACCCAAAACCAAACTCTTGATCTCTACCGCCTCCTGCACAATCCCAAGCCTGTGTCTCTTGCAGTCTTCCTCCATTCTTCCAAATGCTCAGGCCCCAAAACTTGAGCTCACCCTTGACTCCTCTCTTTTTCTCATACCCTACATCCTATCCAGCAGCACCTGCTTTTGGCTTTACCTTCAAAGTATGCCAGAATAAGGCCATTTCTCTCTGCCTCTGCTGCTACCTGCCTGGTCACCACTACCTACTGACTGAATTGTTGTTTCCTCCCTGTTTTCATCTTGCCCTCTTTGATCTATCCTAAAAGTAGTAGCCAGAGTGGTTTAAAACAAAACAAAACAGTTCTTTTCAGTCTTCTGTTCAAAACCCTTCAGTGGCATCCCATCTTATTCAGAGTAAAAATAAAAGTACCTACTTACAAAGATCAATGGCTAAAAGACTCTACAGCAATTGACCCCTTACTGCTGCTATGACTCAAAACTGGCTATATAAATTGCAAGGCCCAGTGTAAAATGAAAATACGAAGCCCTTGTTAAAAAATTATTAAGAACATGGATATTCATAGCAGCTCTATTCATAGTTGCTAAAATTGGAAGTAACCAAGATGTCCTTTGATAGGTGAATGGATAAAACAAATTGTAGTATATCCATACCATGGAATATTATTCAGCAATTAAAAAGAAATGAATCATCAGGTCATGAAAAGACATAGAAGAACTCTAAGTGCATATTGCTAAGTGAAAGAAGTCAGTGTGAGAAAGCTACATACCGTATAATTCCAACTATATGACATTATGGAAAAGAGAAAACTGTAGAGATAGTAAAAAGATCAGTGGTTGCCCTGGGTTCCGGGTGGGATGGGGGATGAATAGGTGAAGCAAGGACATTTTTAGGGCAATAATTTAGAAACTATTCTGCATGATACTATAATGGTGGATACATAATATTATGCATTTGTCAAAATCCATAGAACTATACAACACAGAGACTGAACCTTAATGTAAAGCATGGACTTTAGTTAATAATTATGTACCAGCATTGGTTCTTCAATTGTAACAAATGTACTGTGGTAATGCCAGATATTAATAATGGGGGAAGCTGTGTGTTGGGGGCACAAAGGGGGCATTTGGAGACGCTGTACTTTCTGTTTAATTTTTCTGTACACCTAAAACTGCCTTAAAAAATAAAGCCTATTAATTTACACACACACACACACACACACACACACACACACACACACACACACACACAAACCCAAAACCCTTCAGGGGCTCTCCACGGATCCCAGATCTGGCCTAACCCTTTCACAGGGTTCACAGACCTTCATGGCTCACCCCTTTGTCTTATCTTGCCTGTCTCCTGCAGATGATTGCAATGGTCCTGGTTTCCAAAATGCTCCACACTCTCTCCTGTCTCCTCATCTTTCCAAACCTTTTCTCTGCATTTACATGCACATGTGCCCATAGAAAACACATAATGTTGTTTTGTTGTCTTACCTTTTTACATAAAATGCATGATACTATATAAATGATTCTTCAGCTTGTTTTCGGCATTCAAGGAGATGACTTGGAAACCTTTCTATGTTAGAATATAGAACCGTAAATGAAGCTGACTTGTTCTTTGTAACCACCACACACATAATATTCCATAGGAAAGGTTTTCTGCCACAGTTTATTTAGCAGTTCCTCAAGCTGTGGACACCTAGATAGCTTCCAATTTTTTTCACTGCAAAAATTATCCTGCAATAAACATTCTGCAATAAACATATGAACGTATTTCCCCAGGTCGGATGTCAAGAAGTGGAACTGCTGTGTCATAGGCTGTGCCCTTTAAAAAATATTATGGTAAAATGTATATAACATAAAGTTTACCATTTTAACTACTTTTAATTGTACAATTCAGTGGCAATATGTACATTCACGATGTTGTATAACCATCACCGGGATCTATTTCCAAAACATTTTTGTCATCCCAGACAGAAACTCTGTATCCATCAAGCAATAACTCACCATTCCCCCCTGCCTTCAGCCCCTGGTAACTTCTAATCTACTTTCTGTTTCTATGTATTCACCTATTCTAGATATTTCAGGTCAGCCAAGGCAAGGAAAATCCTCAATGAGATGGATGGACACAATATCCACAACAATGGACTCAAATAGACCAACAATCATGAAGACGGCCTAGGACTGGGCAATGGTTCAGCTCTGTTATGCTTAAAGTCACCATGAGTCAGAGTCAACTTGATGGCAACTAATAAAACAGATATTTCATATAAGTGGAATCATACAATATTTGTCCTTTTGTGTCTTGCTTATTTCACTTAGCATAATGTTTTCAAGGTTCACCCACTGAGTAACATGTAGTAGAACTTCATTCCCTTTTATAGCTGAGTAGTACTCCTTGTACAGATATTCCACATTGTGCTTATCCATTCATCTGTTGATGGACACTTGGGTGGTTTCTACTTTTTGTGTGCCCATTTTTTTACTTCAATGAATGCAGCCCCCAAGGATTGTGTGGCTCACACCTGTTGTCAGCTGAGCACCATCTGCTTCCATTCACCTACAGTTTCCTCAGCCCAGGGACTGACCCCACCTTAGCTGTCTGGAAAGCCCAGCCCCCATCGTCAGCTTAAACAAAACAAAACTGTAAAGAATTTCAAGGTGGCAGCAGCAGAGCATTAAACCAAGCCAAGGGTCCTTGTAGCACGGGGCCTTCTCTGACTTCCTCTTCTATTGTTCTTTCTCTTGTTTACTCTGCTCCAGCTGTAACGACTTCCTTACATTTCTTGAATGTGGTAGTCAGGCCCTAACCTTACATTCTGTTTCCTCTGCTTGACTCACTCTTCCCCTGTATACCCAGGGCTCATTTCTTTGTTTCCTTTAGATCTCTGTTCAAATGTCTATTGACAGACATAGGGAAATTGGGAAGGGGCTGTTTGGGGAATACTATGATAAGAGTTTAGTCCTATTTGCAGGAGTCCCTGGGTGGCAAAAACGGTTATGTGGGTTAGGTTCATACCTGCCCAGGGGCACCTCAGAAGACAGGCCTAGCTATATGCTTCCAAAAGATCACAGCCTTGAAAACTCTATGGAGCACAGTTCTACTCTGCACACATGAGGTGCCATGAGTTGGAATAGACTTGAGGGCAATTAAAAAAAACAACAGTCCTATTTGTAGAATCATAGAATTGTACCTTTTAGACTTTGGAGATCATTTAAATCCATATATTTCCAGGATTAAAAAAACAAAAACTGAGGGCAAAAGAAATTAAATGCCCATCTAAACTTATACAACTACTTGTTCTGGGACGAGAGTGTGACATTCAAAATAGAAACACCCAGGTAGAAGTTACGGACACACAAAGAAGTAGTGCAGAGAGACATGTCAGACCCAGCCAGTCTGTAAAGTCTTATAGGCAGGGTCGGATTAAGGCACGTAAGGGGCCTAAACACTGACAGTCTACAGTTCCCCCTCCTCTGCTTACTCATGCATTCCAACAGGATATCTGAGTTTTATATGTATAGATATGTATGTATATACGTGTATACATGTATGTGTATACATATATGTGTGTGTGTGTGTGTATGTGTGTGTGTGAAGGAGCCCTGGTGGTGCAGTGGTTAAAGTGCTTGGTTACTAACCAAAATGTTGACTGTTCGAACCCATCAGCTGCCTCCGCAGGAGAAAGATGTAACAGTGCTTCCATAAAGATTTACAGCCTTAGAAACCTTATAGGACAGTTCTACTCTGTCCTATAGGGTCACTATGAGTTGGAATCAACTCAATGACAGTAGGTTTGTTTCGGTTTTTGGTGTATATATATGTGTGTGTCTGCATGTTTTAACTATCCGTGATGTAATTTCTTTTTAAATGTGACTATAATATTAGCGATTGAATGCAAAAGTGGCATATGCCATTTTAGGGGAATGAGAAGAAC
This sequence comes from Dugong dugon, assembly GCA_030035585.1. Taxonomy (NCBI): domain Eukaryota; kingdom Metazoa; phylum Chordata; class Mammalia; order Sirenia; family Dugongidae; genus Dugong; species Dugong dugon. The sequence continues at coordinate 160,015,687 of CM057464.1, forward strand.
TGGATTACAAAAAGTTTTAGTGGATGTGGGGTACTAAGATTTTTACTATATACCACATTTTCTACAAAAAGAATATTCCACATATTCTACAATAAGGAAAATGAGTCAGTGAATTTAGTTGTTTCAACAATCAATGTAAAATTCCTGTTGAACTCCTACAATGAAAAATTGACTTTCACCAATTTTGCTTTAAATGATGCTTATTTTGTAACAAATGCTATAATTATAAATGAACAAATGAAAATATGTTATAAAAGAAAATTTAATGATCAGGAAAAAATTACTGTATTTTATTTTTAGATGGATCTTTCATCTCTAACGTTATACTTAAAAACATTTCTTTCTATTCTTGCTCTTACAAATTCTTCAGTGATTTTGTCACAATTAAGCTGCTGAACAATATCTACTTCCATATATAATAAGGATAATGAATTAAGTCTTTCTAGAATCATTGTTGTATGCTGAGGGTTTTTGAGTCTCTTTAGGGGATGAAAATGAGCATTCTGTTGTGTAGTTTGTGATTATTAAAGTTAGGAATATGTGTAAAGCACTTTCAACACTGGAAAATATGCATTATATTTTATCTTTTATTATGGAATTTGGAGCCCTGATGGTGCAGAGGTTAAAGCATTTGGCTGCTAACCAGAAGTTTGGCAGTTTGAACCTACCAGCTGTTCCATGGGAGGAAGATGTGGCAGTCTGCTTCCTTAAAGATTTACAGCCTTGGAAACACTATTGGGCAGTTCTACTCTGTCCTATAGGGTCATTATGAGTCTGAATCAACTTGATGGCAGGGGGTTTGGTTTTAGTATTATGGAATTATACATACCTGTTGTAGTTGGTAGATGCTGACAAGTCACTTCCAACTTACAGCGACCCTGTGTACAACAGAATGAAACACTGCCTTGTCCTGCGCCATCCTCACAATTGTTGCTATGCTTGAGCTCATCATTGCAGACATTGCGTCAATCCATCTCGTTGAGGGTCTTCCTCTTTTCTCTGTCCCTCTACTTTACCAAGCATGATGTCCTTCTCCAGAGATTGATCCTTCCTGAGAATATGTCCAAAGTACTGGAGACTGTCTCACCATCCTTGCTTCCAAGGAGCAGTCTGTGTGTACTTCTTCCAAGACAGACTTGTTAGTCTTTCTGGCAGTCCATGGTTTACTCTATATTCTTTGCCAACACTATAATTCAAATGCATCAATTCTTCTTCTATCTTCCTTATTCATTGTCCAGCTTTTGCATGTATATGAAATGGTTGAAAATATCATGGCTTGAGCCAGACACACCTTAGTGCTCAAAGTAACATCTTTGCCTTTCAACACCTTTAAAGGGGTCTTTTGCAGCACATTTGCCAATATGTTGTTCCATTGCTTGACTGCTGCTTCACAGATGTCGATTGTGAATCCAAGGAAAATGAAATTCTTAAAAACTTCAATATTTTCTCTGTTTATCATGATGTTGCTTATTGGTCCAGTTTTGAGGATTTTTGTTTTCTTTATGTTGAGCTGTAATGCTTGCTGAAGACTGTAGTCTTTGGTGTTCATCACTAAGTGCTTCAAGTCCTCTTCACTTTGAGCAAGCAAGGTTGTGTCATCTGCATATTACAGGTTGTTAATGAGTTTTCCACCAATCCTGATGTTGTGTTCTTCTTCACATAGTTCAGCTTCTCGTATTATTTGCTCAGCATACAGATTGAGTAAGTATGGTGAAAGGATACAACCCTGATGCACAGCTTTCCTAATTTTAAATGATGCATTATCCCCATGTTCTGTTTGAACAACTGCCACTTGGTCTATGTACAGGTACCTCGTGAGCATGATTAAGTGTTCTAGAATTCCAATGTTATCCATAATTTGTTATGACCTACATAGATGAATGCTTTTTCATAGTCAATACAACACAAGTAAACATCTTTTTGGTATTGTCTACTTTCACCAAAGTCCATCTGACATCAGCAATGATATCACTCATTTCACGGTCTCCTCTAAATCCAGTTTGAATTTCTGGCAGTTTCCTGTTGATGTACTCCTGCAACCGTTCTTCAGTTTTCTTCAGCAAAATTTTACTTTTGTGTAATATTAATAATATTGTTTGATAATTTCTGCATTCTGTTGGAGCACCTTTCTTTGGAATGGGCACAAATATAGATATCTTCCACTCAGTTGGCCAGGTAGCTGTCTTCCAAATTTCTTGACATGGCTGAGTAATCGAGTGCTTTCAGAATTGCATCCGTTTGCTGAAACATCTCAATTGGTATTCCATCAATTCCGGGAGCCATGTTTATTGCCAATGCCTTCAGTGCAGCTTGGACTTCTTCCTTTAATACCATTAGTTCTTGATCCTATGCTGCCTTCTGAAATGATTTAACATCGACCGATTAGTTTTGGTATAATGACTTTATATTCCTTCCATCTTCTTCTTCTTTAAATTTTATTGTGGTTTAGGTTAAAGTTTAAAGCCCAAGTTAATTTCTCATTCAAAAATTTATACACATGTTGTTTTGTGACATTGGTTGCAATCCCCACAATATGACAGCATGCTCCCCCTTTCCACTCCTGATACCCTGCATCAATTCATCTAGTTCTTGTCCCTTCCTGCCTTCTCGTTTTGCTTTTGGGCAGGAGTTGCCTAGTTGGTCTTGTATATTTGATTGAACTAAGAAGCACATTCCTCACGTGTATTATTGTTTGTTTTATATGCCTGTCTAATCTTTGTCTGAAAAGTGAACTTCAGGAGTGGTTTCAGTTCTGAGTCAGCAGGGTGGCTGGGAGCCACAGTCCCAGGGTTTCTTCCAGTCTCTGTCAGACCAGTAAGTCTGGTCTTTTTTCATTAATTTGAATTTTTTTTCTAGATTTTTCTCCCACTTTGTCTGGGAATCTCTGTTGTGATCCCTGTAAGAGCAGCTGGGCATCATTTAGTTCTTTCCATGTTCTTTTGATGCTTCCTGTGTCGTTCAATATTTTGCTCACAGAATCTTTCAATATTGCAATTCAAGGCTTGAATTTTTTCTTCAGTTCTTTCAGCTTGAGAAATGCCAGATGTGTTCTTCCCTTTTGGTTTTCTAACTCCACGTCTTTGCACATTTCATTATAATATGACTACCACTTGTCTGTCAGTTTGTCATACTGCGGTGGCTTTCGTGTTGCTGAGATGCTGGAAGGTATGCCACTAGTATTTCAAACACCAGTAGGGTGACCCATGGTCAACAGATTTCAGTGAAGCTTCTATACTAAGAAAGGTACCCTGGGGGCACAGTGGTTAAAGGCTTGGCTGCTAACCAGAAGGTCACTGTTTGAAACCACCAATGGCTCTCCAGGAGAAAGATATGGCAGTCTGCTTCTGTAAAGATTGACAGCCTTCAAAAGTTATGGAGCAATTCTGTTCTGTCCGATATAGTTGCTGTGAGTTCGAATCAACTCAATGGCAGTGGGTTTTTTTTGGTTTATCAGACTAGGAAGAAGGACCTGGTGATTTACTTCTAAAAAAAAATTTGGCCAGTGAAAACCTTATGAATAGCAGGGGAATATTTTCTGATATAGTGCCAGAAGATGAGCCCCTCAGGTTGGAAGGCACACAATTAGGGAAGAGGTGCCTCCTCAAAGTAGTCTGCCTTAATGACACGGATGGAGTCAAGCTTTCGGGACTTTCATTTGCTAGTGTGGCAGGACTCAAAATGAGAAGAAACAGCTGAAAACATTCATTAATAATTGGAACATGGAACGCAAGAAGTGTGAATCCAGGAAATTTGAAAGTCGTCAAAAATGAAATGGAATGCATTAAGAACGATATCCTAAGCATTAGTGAGCTGAAATGGACTGGTATTGGTCATTTTGAATCAGACAGTCATATGGTCTACTATGCCAGGAATGAGAAATTGAAGAAGAATGGCGTCTCATTCATCTTCAAAAAGAACATGTCAAGATCTATCCTGAAGTACAACACTGTCAGTGATAGGATAAGATCTATATGCCTACAAGGAAGACCAGTTAATAAGATTATTATTCAAATTTATGCACCAACAACTAAGGCCAGAGATGAAGAAATTGAAAATTTTTACCAGCTTCTGCAGCGTTGAAATTGATCAAACTTGCAATCAAGATGCATTGATAAATTACTGGTGATTGGAATGCAAAAGTTGGAAACAAAGAAGAAGGATCAGTAGTTTGAAAATATGGCCTTGGTGATAGAAACAATGCCAGAGATCACATGATAGAATTTTGCAAGACCAATGATTTATGCCTTGCAAATACCTTTTTTCAACAACAACAACTGTGACTGTACACATGGACCTCACCGAATGGCATACACAAGAATCAAATCAACTACGTGCCTGGAAAGAGACAATGGAGAAGCTCAATATCATCAGTCAGAGCAAGGGTAGGGGCCAACTGCAGAAGAGACCATCAATTGCTTATATTCGAATTCACGTTGAAACTAAAGAAAACCAGAATAAGTCCATGAGAGCCAAAGTACGACCTTGAGTACATCCCACCAGAATTTAGAGACCATCTCAAGAATAGATTTGATGTGTTGAACACTAATGACCAAAGACCAGACTCGTTGTGGGAAGACATCAAGAATGTCATACATGAAGAAAGCAAAAGGTCATTAAAAAGACAAGAAAGAAGGAAAAGACCAAAATGGATGTCAGAAAAGACTCTGAAACTTGCTCTGGAAAGCACAGTAGCTACAGTGAATGGAAGTAATGATGCAGTAAAAAAGCTGAACAGAAGATTTCAAAGGGCAGCTCAAGAATACTAAGTAAAGTACTATAATGAAATGTGCAAAGACCATACATGCCTACATGACTAAAATATGTCTTTCTTGAGTGTATAAACTTAGTTCTCATGTACAAATGGAAATGTCTCACTTCTCTATAGAGGTTTATATTTCAATCATCGGGATAAGCCTACTCTAATTTCTTGGATGCCTTCATGCATTCTTCATCAGGTATATCCACGTTGTTTAAGAAGGAAAATTTATTTGAAAGAACTTCATACACTTTCGTTCTTTTCATGCGAGATTCAAGTGTGTCAACGATGGCATAGTATGTCTTGACAGGAAATTGATCTCTGGGACTCAATATTTCTGGAGATCTACATCATTTACTAGTTTCTTTCTCATACTTCTGTGACAGCAAATTGCTTGATAATCAGTATTTGGCAATATTTGTTTTGTTGTGTTTTCAAAATTTTCAAAATCTACTCTTAAATTACGTAAATGCCCTGTTAATGACTGGGAGAGATCTGTGCATATCTTATAATTTACTTTTGAATCTTGCAGAGCTTGACTGGTCTGATGAAAATGCTGCAATACATTATCCCACATAACCAACATAAATACATACCCTACAGTTTGCATTTTGTTGATGATGTTTTCAGCTTCTCTTTTGGTATCTCCTTTTTGTGTCTGGTCTTCAGCAATATTTTCCAAGCCATCTAGAACCTGAATATATGATTCCAGGATTGCACTTGTTGCTACATCATGTCTGTTGCTACAGGTGTCTATTCTTCCGTCTTCCTTATTCATTGTCCAGCCTTGGCATGCATAAAACGCAGTTGAAAATACCATGGCTTGAGTCAGGTGCACCCTAGTCCTCAAGGTGCTGTCTTTGCTTTTTAACACTTTAAAGGAGACTTTTGCAGCAGCTTTGCCAACTGCAATACATCCTTTGATTTCTTGGCTGCTGCTTCCATGGGTGTTGACTGTGGATCCAAGGAAAATGAAATCCTTGACAGTTCAACTATTTGTCTGTTTGTCATGATATTACTTATTGGTTCAATTGTGAGGATTTTTGTTTTCTTTATGTTGAGGTGCAATCCATCCTGAAGGCTGTAGTCTTTGATGTTCATCAGGAAGTGCTTCAAGTCCTCTTCACTTTCTGCAAACAAGATTGTGTTATCTGCATATTGAAGGTTGTTAATGAGTCTTCCTCCAATCCTGATGCCACGATCTTCTTCATATAGTCCAGATTCTGGGATTATTTGCTCATCATATGGATTGAATAATATGGTGAAAGAATACAACCCTGACGCACACCTTACCTGATTTTAAACCATGCAGTATCCTCTCGTTCTCTGGAATGACTGACTCTTGGTCTGTATACAGGTTCGCATGAGCACAGTTAAGTGTTCTGGAACTTCCATTCTTGGCAGTGTTATCCATAATTTGTTATGATTCACACAGTCGAATGCCTTTGTATAAATAAAACACAGGTAAATATCTTTCTGGTATTCTCTGCTTTCAGCCAAGATCCATCTAACATCAGAGAAGATATCCCTTGTTCCATGTCCTCTTCTGAATCTGGCTTGAGTTTCTGACAGTTGCAGGTTGAGGTACTGCTGCAACTGCTTTTGAATGATCTTCAGCAAAATTTTACTTGTGTGTGATATTAGTGATATTGTTCAATAATTTCCACATTCTGCTGGACCACCTTTCTTCGGAATGGGCACAAATATGGATCCCTTCCAGTTATTTGGTCAGGTAGCTATCTTCCAAATTTCTTGTCATAGATGAGTGAGCACCACCAGGGTTGTATCCGTTTTTTGAAACATCTCAATTGTTATTTCGTCAATTCCTGGAGCCTTATTTTTCACCAATTCCTTCACTGCAGCTTGGACTTCTTCCTTCAGTGCCATTGGTTCTTGATTATATGTCACCTCCTGAAATGGTTGAGCGTTGACCAATTCTTTTTGGCACAGTGACTCTGTGTATTCTTTCAATCCTCTTTTGATGCTTTCTGAATTGTTCAATATTTTCCCCATAGAATCCTTCAACATTACAACTTGGGGCTTGAATTTTTTCTTCAGTTCTTTCAGCTTGAGAAATGCCCAACGTGTTGTTCCCTTTTGGTTTTCTAACTCCAGGTCTTTGCACATGTCATTATAATACTTTGCCTTTTCAAGTTGCCCTTTGAAGTCTTCTGTTCAGCTCTTTTACTTCATTATTTCTTTTGTTCGCTTTATCTACTCTAAGTTCCACAGCAAGTTTCAGAGTCTCTTCTGACATCCATTTTGGTCTTTCCTTTCTTTCCTGTCGTTTTAATGACCTTTGGCTTTCTTCATGTATGATGTCTTTGATGTCATTCCGCAGCTCATTTGGTCTTTGGTCATTAGTGTTCAGTGCATCAAATCTGTTCTTGAGATGGTTTCTAAATTCAGGTGAGCTATACTCAAGGTCATATTTTAGCTCTTGTAGACTCTAATTTTCTTTAGCTTCAACTTGAACTTGCATATGAGCAATTGATGGTCTGTTCCGCAGTCTGCCCCTAGCCTTGTCCTAACTGATAATATTGGGCTCCTCCATTGTCTCTTTCCACAGACGTAGTCCATTTGATTCTTGTGTATTCCATCTGAAGAGGTCCGCTTGTATAGTTGCTGTTTACGTTGTTGAAAAAAAGTATTTTCAATGAATAAGTCATTGGCCTTGCAAAATTCTATCATGGGATCTCTGGTATCATTTCTATCACCAAGGCCGTATTTTCCAACTACTGATCCTTCTTTATTTCCAACTTACACCTTCCAACCAATAGTAGTTATCAATGTGTCTTTATTGCATATTTGATCAATTTCAGACTGCAAAAATTGGGAAAAATCTTTACTTTCTTCATTTTTGGCATTAGTGGTTGGTGCTTAAATTTGAGTAATAGTCATATTAACCAATCTTCCTTGTAGGTGTATGAATATTACCCTATCACTGACAGCATTATACTTCAAGATAGATCTTGAAGTGTTCTTTTTAATGATGAATGTGAAGTCATTTCTTTTCCATTTCTCATTCCTGGCATAGTGGACCATATGATGGTCTGATTCAAAGTGGCCAGTACAAGTCCATTTTAGCTCACTAATTCCTAGGATATGATGTTTATGCGTTCCATTTCATTTTTGATGACTTCCAGTTTTCCTAGATTCATACTTTGTACATTCTATGTTCCAATTATTAATGGATGTTTTCAGCTGTTTCTTCTCATTTTGTGTCATGCCACATCAGCAAATGAGGGTCCCGAAAGCTTGACTCCATCCATGTCATTAAAGTAGCCTCTTCTTTGTGGAGACAGCTCCTCCCTAGTCATATTTTGAGTGCCTTCCAACCTGAGGTGCTCATCTTCTGGCACTATATCAGACAATGCTCCCCTGCTATTCATAAGGTTTTCACTGGCCAATTTTTTCAGGAGTAGACTGCCATGTCCTTCTTCCTAGTCTGTCTTAGTGTGTGTTATGGATTGAATTGTTTCCCCAAAAAATGTATGTGTACTTGAATGGGTCATGATTCCCAGTATTGTGTGGTTGTCCTCCATTTTGTGATCTGACAATCCTATGTATTGTAAATGCCAACCTCTACGATGTCAATGAGGCAGGATTAAAGGCAATTATGTTAACAAGGCAGGACTCAATCTACAGTATTAGGTTGTATCTTGAATCAGTTTCTTTTGATATATAAAAGATCCAAGTGAGCAGAGAGGAGAGGGGCCTCATTAGCACCAAGGGACCTCAAAAGCCAGCAGTGGATCCCATTCTTTAGACTTGGGGTCCCTAAACTGAGAAGCTCCTAGACCCAGGGGAAGACTGATGACAAGGACCTTCCAAAGAGTGGACAGAGAGAGAAAGCGCTTCCCTGGAGCTGATACCCTGAATTCAGACTTTTAGCCTTCTAAACTGTGAGAGAATAAACTTATGTTGGTTAAAGCTATCCACTTTTGGTTTTCTATTATAACGGCACCGGATAACTAAGAGAATCTGGAAGCTCTGCTGAAACCTGTACACCATTGTTAACCCTGCTGGTATTTGAAATAGCTAGCAGTGGCATAGCTTCCAGCATCATAGCAACATGCAAGCCACCATAGTACGACAAACTAACAGATGACTGAATTATTAAGTTTATTAATTCTTTACACATTATTTTAGATAGATACAATGGGCTGCCCTTTCCTGTGTTATCATATTTTGAGACGTGACCTGTTCAAAATGGATCAAACTGTGCAACAAATTCAGGTAAACCCCCCAAATTTCCATTTTGTGCAGACCCAAAAACTTCATTTCTTCCTTTAAAAGATAGTCCATGTTCAGTGATTGTTATAATGACAGCAACAATTCTTCACAAAATGGCTTTCCAATACTCACATTCTTCATTAATTTGGTTTCCAGTGCATGACTGAAGTCAAAACCATGTCTTTGGTTTAAATATGACAACATAAAATCTCTGTGAATTGAACTGTTTTCCTGTTCATCAATCATAATTCGAGTTACACCAATCGCTAAATCCATCCGTAGCAAATAGAGAATTAAATGATATAGGACTGAATAGTTTGCCAACAAAACAATACACAAAGCCAACTGATAGAGAATATGGTAGCCACACCCTCTTACAATTTTCACCATTAGCTTTGAACTCTAGAAATATATTCTGGCTATGGAACCTTGTTTGTTTACCATCCAGAAATTTTTGACACGGATTTTCAAATGTTCCACTGTGATGTTCATAATCACTTGGCCTTCTTTCAATTCAATAATTTACATCATTGGAAGAAAAATTATTCCACAAAGCAGGATCTGTATTTCTGTAACTTATGGGGTAAGATACAGATGCGACAATTTCAGATTCTAAAATAGTTTCACTTTTTACACCATTATTAATTTTTTTACTACAGCAAGGAATGGATGCAGAATTTGCAACCAATTCTGTTATATTTGTATTGCTATTAGTAATCTCAGCACTAGCATTACTAGTACAATGATTTACACCCTTTAAGCTCTAGTGTTTAATAGAAGTCTCTTCTGATTTATTACTTTTTAAAAAGGAAGCTAATTTTGGAATTGTCTTTAGGGATTCACAAATCCTTTGCTTTTTATCTTCTGTGAGCTGTCATTTTTGCACACCACTTAGTTGTTGCTCTTTCATTTTTCCTGGATATAAAATTATGTCATTTTTTAAATTTGGTTCTACTGTAGCAAATAAATAATTGAAAATAAATAAAATGTCTAAAACAAGTAAAATTGGTAAAATAAAATTTATACTTGAATTTGGACGTTAACACAAAAATTTATATTTGAAAATTAATTAGTAAAAAAAATTGATTTGGAACATATAATTTTGTTCTTCAGGTCTGAGATAGTCAAAAGAAATAATACTTAAAGGCAGTCAGAAATAATTTCATTCGTTTGTCTTACAGCATTTTCTGGAGGGCCTTTTGCAGATCTTCATAAGTGTTTTATATCTTGAAATAATTCTTAAAAACTTGCACACTCACTTTCCATCCTTTGATTCTCCATCTTCACAGTTCATTGGACTGCTGATACCCAGTGGGGGCAAGAGTGATCACAAGGAGCATGATGCAAATACAAGGGTATGCTCAATCTGAAGATGGGTTTTGGTTTGCTTTGCACAGGACAGGACCAGATACATCACAAGTCACATGATTATACTGCAGCTGGCATGTTCTTATGTGACCGAAGAGAGAGAACTGAATATGAAATTATACCTGATCTGTCCAAAATGAAAAGGAAAATATAATTGCTATTGTATACAACATTTATAAAATGTACATTTTATTTCTTTGTGGAGTTGTTCAACTTCCATATTCAGAGATACATACATAATTGATGTAACAATAGCACCACTTATGGACAAGCAAGTTTGTTTTGTGAGTCATAACAATGTCAATAAATTTCTTAAAAGAAAGTCTGTCTGAAGAGAAATGGAAAATAAAATACCCTTATATGATATTTATTACCTAAATATTCATTTATTTCTTTGAGAAATTAATTTCCTTACATGGACATATGTAAATATTCTGATAAAATATAAATGTAATGTTCTGATAAAGCCCTTTGTTGCTTTCTTGGAAGACAAATTTAGAAACACTCATTATTGCAAAACAGAAATATAAATATTGAATTCTGTGTATTCTTAATGTGCCTAATACCTCATTTATTAGCATATATAGAATAATATCAAGCACTGGCCCTATGCAACAGACAGTAAAAAAATGAACCTCACTTGATACATAAATTAAAACTTTTTGTGTTAGATAAATACTAATATTTCCAGTATACTTTTTAACATTTGCTATCTTAGTAATATATTAAATTATTACCCATGTTACTGTGATAGTAAATGTTGCATCCAAGTGTATGCCAAACATATTTTTACATTAAAATTATAAATATCATTGTTTACAAAACTTAGGATATAATTCTGTATGTAAATGCTATACAGTTAAAAAGTAACTTGATTGAATTCATTATAATGGTCAACTTATTTGAGTTCCCTTGCCTTTGTGCATCATCTGGGAATGACGTTCTCATTGGCTATTTATCAGGACGTGTGCAAGAACACACCCTTGTGTTTGCATCACGGCAAAGAACATTGCTGGCCTTCCTGGCTGGAGTTGCTGGATCAGCACATGTGGATGTGCCAGATGGTTCTCTCAAAATGGATCAGAGTCCTGTTATCTATTAATATAATCTGTCGTGTTGTATTTTTTTTTTTGATATGATGTTGAACTCTATTGGCTAGAATTTTGTTGAGAATTTTTGCATCTATATTCACGAGAGATATTGTCTGTAATTTTCTTTTTTAGTGGCATCTTTGCCTGGTTTTGGTATCAGGGTTATGCTGGCTTCATAAAATGAATTCGGAAGTATCCCTTCTTTTCTATGTTCTGAAATAGTTTGAGTAGTACTGACATAAGCTTTTCTCTGAATGTTTGGTAGAATTCTCCCATGAAGCCATCTGGGCCAGGGCTTTTTTTGGCGGGGGAGTTTTTTCTTTATTACCTTTTCAATCTCTTCTCTTGTTATGGGTCTGTTCCGATTTTCAACATCACTTTGTGGTAGTTTGGGTAGGTAGTGTGTTTCTGGAAATTTATTCATTTCCTCTAGGTTTTCAAATTTGTTGGAGTACAGTTTTTCATAATATTCTGTTATAACCCTTTTTATTTCAGTTGGGTCTGTTGTAATGTCCCCTATTTCATTTCTTATTTGGGTTATTTGCATCCTCTCCTGTTTTCCTTTTGTCAGTTTGGCCAGTGGTTTGTAGATTTTGTTGATCCTTTCAAAGAACCAACTTTTGGTTTTGTTGATGTTTTCTGTTGTTTTTCTATTCTCTATTTCATTTATTTCTGCTCTGATCTTTATTATTTCCTTTCTTCTAGTGGCTGTGGGCTGTTTTTACTGTTCTCTTTCTATTTGTTTGAGTTCTGTAGTTAATGTTTTGATTTTGCTATAAATTGTCCTCTGAGGGCTGCCTTTGCTGTGTCCCAAAGGTTTCGGTATGATGTGTTTCATTCTTGTTTGATTCTAGGAATTTTTTGATTCCATCTCCGATTTATTCTATTACCCAGTGATGTGTAAGCAGGGTGTTATTCAGTTTCCATGTAATTGAGTTTTTTTCCTTGCTCTTTCTGTTGTTAATTTCTACCTTGATGGCATTGTGGTCAGAGAAGATACTTTGTATTATCTCAACGTTTTGGATCTTGTTGACGATTGCTCTGTGGCCTAAGATGTGTTCTATTCAGGAGACTGTTCCATGTGCATTGGAAAAGAATGTGTACTTTGCAGCTGTAGGGTGGAGTGTTCTATATATGTCTGAGGCCAAGTTGGCTGATTGTGCCCTTTAGGTCTTCTGTATCTTTGCTGAGTTTCTTTCTAGATGTTCTGTCCTTGGCCGAGAGTGGTGTTTTGAAGCCTACTATTATTGTGGAACTGTCAGTTTCTCTTTTTAGTGCCTTTAGAGTTTTTATGTATTTTGGAGCCGTGTCATTGGTGCGTAATGTTTATTAAGGTCATGTCTTCATGATGGATCATCCCCTTAATCATTATATAGTGTCCTTCTTTGTCTTTTATGGTGGATTTCGTTTTAAAGACTATTTTATCTGAGATTAGTATTGCCACTCCTGCTCTTTTTTGGTAGCTGTTTGCTTGATATATTTTTTTCCAACATTTGATTTTTAATAAACTTACATCTTTTTTTCTAAGGTATGTCTCTTGTAGACAACATATTGATAGAGCCTGTTTTTTTAATCCACTCTGTCATCTCTGTCTATTTAAGGGTGCATTTAGGCCATTTACATTCAGTGTAATTATTGATAGGTGTGAGTTTATTGATGTCATTTTGTAGTGCTTTTTTATTTGTGATGCTGACTTTTTTTTTTTGTTCCTCTTACTCTCCTGTGCTGAATTCCTTTTGTTTGTGGATTTTTTTTTTCATTTCTTTTGTTTTTGTAGGTTTTGTTTTTTACTGAGACTTTATATTTTTCTTCTTTATTTTGATCAGTATGTTTGTTAACTTTCTTTGTAGTTACCTTGGAATTTACCCTTATCTCCTAGGCTTGAACCAGTCTATTATCACTTGGTATCGCCTTGCCTTTCTCTCCATTAGAAACTTCTATACCTACAATGTTTATTCCCTCTTTTATTGTTCTGATGCTGTTGTCATTTACTGATTAACTCTCTGGTTCCCTGTTGTAATTCTTTTGGTTTTGGATAATCCTGGAGAGTTCATTTCCTAGGTTGGTATCTGGCTGGTACAATCCTGTGTCCTAGATTCAACCTGTGGTCTGATGTTGTTTGTTCTCAGATTGAAGGACTTCCTTTAATAATTCTTGTAAGTTTGGTTTGGTTTTTACATAGACCCCTAATTTCTGTTTATCTGGAAATGACCTAATTTCCCCATCATATTTGAATGAGAGTTTTGCAGGATATATTATTCTTGGCTGGCAATTTTTTTCTTTCAAGGTTTTATATATGTCATCCTATTGCTTTCTTGCCTGCATGGTTTCCGCTGAATAATCTGAGCTTAGTCTTATTGTTTCTGCTCTGTATATGACTTTTTGTTTTTCTCAAGCTGCTCTCAGGATTCTTTGTCTTTGGTTTTAGCGAGTGTGATTATGATACGCCTTGGTGATTTTCTTTTGGGGTCTATCCTATATGGGGTTCATTGAGCTCCTTGTATGCTCAGCTTTTCATCTTTCATGATATTGGGTGAGTTTTCTGTCAGCAGTTCTTCAGTGATCCTCTCTGTGTTTTTGTTTTCTCCCCCGTTCTGGAACTCTGATCACTTGCAGAGTTTTGTTTTTGATTGTATCCCACATAATTCTCAGGGTTTCTTCATTCTTTGTTCTTTTTTCTGATTTTTCCTCAAACAGAGTTGTATCCAAGTGTTTGTCTTCAATTTCACTGATCCTGTCTTCCATCATTTCACACCAGCTCCTCAGCCCTTCTATGACACTGTCCATTTCTGAAATCTTGTTGTTTATCTTTTGGATTTCTAATTGTTGTTTTTGTATGATTTTTAGTTGTGAATTTATTTTAGCATTTTGTTCCTGTATTATTTTCTTGAACTCTTCCATTTTTCTTGTCTGTGTTTTCCATGGATTTGTCTGCCTTTTCCATGAATTTGTCTATTTTTCCTCATTTTTGTCTGCTTTTTGCTTCAACTCTCGGACAATTCTGAGTATTAGAGATTTGAATTCCCTATCAGGTCGTTCTAGTGCCTTTTCTTCTACTGGAAAGTCATCTGGTGTTTTATTTTGGATGCTTACTGGAACCATCCTGTCCTGTTTTTGTAAATGTTTTGATATTGTCTGCTGTCTTTGGGGCATTCAGTTGTTATTTTCCTCATTTATTGATTATAGATTTGTTTGTTTCATCTTGCTTTTTTGTTTTATTTGGTTATGTTTTAGCAGGTGGGCTGTGTGTTCTTTGTTGTTTGCTTATCTGTGGGCACAATATTTTTCACCTCCTTCTCCAATGGGCAAGGTCACTCACTCAGGTATGGTACAGCAGGTCAAGTCCAGCTGAAGGGGAGTTGCTGGGAAGGGTTGTTTGTGGCACGTACTAGGGTCAACAGGGTGGGCCGGGAATCAGTGCAGGGCAGGTTCTGGTAGGCCATGCCTGTGCTGCTTGAGGTTGTGATGTTCAGCACACAGTGCAGGTAGGCAGGAAGGAGGGAAGAGATTGTTATGTGTGGAGCTAAGATGGGTATGGGAAAGAGGAGAGAGAGGACAGAGGAAGGGGAGCCATAAACATAACACACAAACAAACAGAAAAGAGTGCTAAGGAAGCTTGCTTTTGGAGTGACGAGATGAGAGACTGAGAAATGGAGATAAAAAGGGAAAAAAAGACAAAGGGTAAAAGGAAAAAATGAATAAATAAAAATTAGAGGAAAAAAGAAAAAAAAGCCCCCAGGGATCCCACCAGTGTGGCTGGTATGACTGGGGAAGTTTCTCATCCGCCATGAAGTACAGCCTGCCTAGAAAGAGTAGAGATGTCACACTGTGCCAGACTTTCAGAGAGATGAGAAACTGAAAGCGAAAAAGACAAAAAGAGAGAGAAGAAAACAAAACAAAAACAAAAACAAAAGCAAGAAGTAAGAAATGCCCCCAGGGATGTCACTGTGCATCTGCACAGAGTAAGAAAGTAGCTCTCAAGCCACAGAGTACTGCCCAGATAGAAGGGCTCCCAAGGTGAGAAAATAAAAAAACAAAAAAACTAGCAAACAAATCAAAACAGAACAAATCAGAACAAACAATCAAAGAAAAAAGCCCCAGGTGTCCCACCAGCATGGCAGCACTGGCTGGGAAGCAGTTTCAGAGTCAAACGGTGTTTCCCAGCCTTTCAGGAAGAAGCAGAGATGGCACACAGAGCCAGGTATTTGAGAGAAGGGGAGGTGGGAGTGGTGAAAGGTAAGGAAGAAATATAAAGAAGCAGAAAAAAGCAATACCAGCAGCCAACAAATGGCACTCAGGGAGCTGGCCAATGGGGGAGGGTGGAATCCAAGCGACCCCAGGGTGAAGCTGGTGCTTCCCAGCCAAAAGACTGTGGCCACAGGAAGCAGAGGAGGCCGAGTATGGGGTGAAAAATGCTGGGGGGTGAGAAAGCGTATATTGCTGGTTACCGGTTGTTCTGTTTCCTGCTGGAAACTCTGTGAAGCTGATTTCTCGTACCCTGTTCACTTATCTCCGATAGGAGTCCAACATGGAGGAGCTGTGCTGCATTAGCTGATGGGGACCTCTGCATGTATCTTTCCTCGCTCTCTGTTCTTTGTCAGTTTCTTACTCCATTCAGTGCTTGGCTGAGTTCTTTATCTCTCCATTTCATGCATAAGGTTTCAGGACTGATGTGTGTCTTTGTTTCACTTAGTTTTTTGGGTTTTTGCTGTGGAGGGACAGCGTGGTGCTTCTGTCTATAGTGCCATGTTGCCCAGAAGTCTCCCTGGCTGTCACATTCTTATGCACAAGAGCTAGTACCAATTTCATTTAGTGCCCTGCCAGTTCCCTTCTACTGTGGTGCTTGCTTTTCTTGTGTCCTGTCTGCCTGGCATCTATGGGTCTTTGCTTTGGACAACTGGTGCCCCTGTTTTGTTGATGCCCTAAGCATGTGCTGACCTTGCTTACTGGGTAATCCATGCCTGCTTAGATGTAGAAAATGCCTTGATTCCAAGATATTCATTTGGGAGAAACGTTTTTAAAGGCAATAATCAAAATAAATGAAGGAATAAAGGCCTTTGAACCTCTTCTTTTGGAAATGCCTATAGTTCTGAGGAAAGATGGTTTACTAAAATACAGAATAAAAGCAGCACTGATTCTGGAATCAGATAGTTCTGGTTTTGAATCTTGGCTCATTCATTTATTAGCCATATAATGACTCTCTATGCCTTATTTTCCTCACCTGTAAAAGGGGGGCAATAATATTTTTCATAGGATTTTGTGAGGGAAAAAATGTCATAACCCATGTAAAGCAGTCAGCATTTTGCAGGTTAACTAAGCACTAAATAAATGTTATGGAGCCCTGGTTGCGCAATGGTTAAGAGTTCAGCTGCTAACCAAAAGATCAGCAGTTTGAATCCACCAGCCACTCCTTGGAAACCCTATGGGCCAGTTCTACTCTGTCTTACAGGGTTGCGATGAGTCGGAATCAACTTGATAGCAAGGGGTTTGGTATTGGGTAATTAAATAAATGTTATTATTTCTATAACTTAGAGAAAGAAATATTCCATATCAGACAATACATAAAACTGTATTTAAAAAAAAATGCTTTTTTCCATAATCCCAGCTTTGAATCTAGTATTTACAGTTGCTCGCCTATAAGGATGTAAGTGACTTGTTTATGCTGCAATTGCTTGTGGTTTGGTTGAGGGGAAGTTGCAAAGTGTGCTTTATTTATGCTGACAATTTAAGAAATTTCTCTGTTGTTACATTTCTGAATGACCTAAAGCACAGTTTAAAGCTGTAATTTCTGGGTACTGAGAAAAGTTTGGTCCATATCTCTGAATTGTCATTCAGCTGTTTTTCCTGTTTAGAATAGAACAAGAAATGCCTTAATTGGCAGCCAGTTCTTCTAATTGCAGAAACTAGAATATGCAGGGCTTCTTGCTACCTTTACTTTGCACTAAAGTGAGCCCAGTAACCCACCCAATAACCCTTATACTTGATGTTCCTTTATTAAGAACTGGAGAATGGTTTTATTCTATATTATTTGATTAAAAAGTGTTCCAAACCTATTGCCGTCAAATCGATTCTGAGTCACAGTGACCCTATAGAACAGAGTAGAACTGCCCCATATGATTTCCAAGGAGCGGCTAGTGGATTCAAACTGCTGCCTTTTGATTAGCAGCCTATTTAGGGAGAACTTTTTTTTAAAATCAATCATAGTTATCGAGAAACAGGATATAAATACTCTTATTTAAGTTCCCTCCCTTAACTCTGTTAAGGTACCTGGGTGGCACAAAAAGTTTGCAATCCTAACCTAAAGGTTGGTGGTTTGAACCCACCCAGTGGCACCCCAGAAGAAAGGCCTGGCAATCTGCTTCTGTAAAGATTACAGCCAAGAAAACCCTATGAAGCAGTTCTACTCTGTAACACATGGTATCACTAGGAGTTGGAATCAACTTTATGGCAACAAGTTGGGTTTTTAACTGTTAATTCCAGAAGATATGAAAGGTATCCCACGTAAGTATTCTGTCCGAACTTAGTAAGTCTCTGTTATAGACTCATTAGCTTTAGGACAAAGTTGTTTTTCTGCTCATGACTAAGAAAAAAAAATTCACTAACCAGACATTTGTCTCAGGACCCCTTGTGATGACTAAGTGCCTGCTTGAAGTAATTGTTGATGTGGGACACAAACTAGCCACTGAACGTGAGGCTGACAGGCATCTTCAGCTGGAGATGACAGTGTGGGACTGTGTTTATTCCTACAGTGTCTACTGTGCATTAAGTCAACTATTTGAGGGTACAAATCATAGAGCTATGTTGGCTTCCTGGAAGTTCTTTTTCCTTGTGGATTGTCTTGATTGGCTGTGACAGTTGCTATTACTGTGTGTTAACACATAAGGCAGTTGTTTGAACAGAACAAGGGGATACTGTGTGGTTTAAAATCAGGAAAGATGTGCATCAGGGCTGTATCCTTTCATCGTACGTATTTAATCCGTATACTGAGCAAACAATCTGAGAAGCTGGACTATACGAAGAAGAACACGACATCAGGAGTGGAGGAAGTTTCATCAGCAACATGAGATAAGCACATGACACAACCTCACTTGCTGAAAGTGAAGAGGACTTGAAACACTTCCTGAAGAAAGTCAAAGACCACAGCCTTCAGTATGGATTACACCTCAACATAAAGAAAACCAAAATCCTCACAACTAGACCAGTAAGTAACATCATGATAAACAGAAAAGAGTGAAATTGTCGAAGATTTCACTTTACTTGGATCCGTGATCAATGCCCATGAAAGCAGCAGTCAAAAAATCAAAAGACGTCTTGCACTGGCAAATCTGCTGCAAAAGACCTCTTTAAAACGTTAAAAAGCAAAGATGTCACTTTGAGGACTAATGTGCACCTGACCCAAGCCATTGTATTTTCAGACGCCTCATATGCATAGTATTTTCAGTCACCTCATATGCATGCAAAAGCTGGACAATGAATTAGGGAGATCAAAGAATTGATGCTTTTGAATTATGATGTTAGAGGAGAATATTGAATATACTGTGGATTGCCAGAAGAGCAAAACAAGTCTGTCTTGGAAGAAGTACAGCCAGAATGCTCCTTAGAAGTGAGGATGGCAAGACATGTTATCAGGAAGGACCAGTCCCTGGAGAAGGACATCATGCTTTGTAAAGCAGAGGGTCAGCAAAAAAGAGGAAGACCCTCAAGGAGATGGACTGACACAGTGGCTGCAACAATGGGCTCAAACATAGCAATGATTGTGAGGATGGCGCAGGACCGGGCAATGTTTCATTCTGGCTATGAGTTGGAACTGACAACAATGACTAACGATGTTAAGAATCTTTTCATGTGCAAATTGCCATTTGTATGTCTTCTTTGGAGAAGTGTCTATTCAATTTCTTTGTCTATTTTTAATTGTGTTGTTGCTTTGTGTTGTTGGGTTGTAGATGTTCTTTATATATTCTGAATATTAAACCCTTATCAGATATATGGTTCCCAAATATTTTCTCCCATTCTATATGTTGTCTTCCTTCCTCTCTCTCTCCCTGTATCCTTTACTCCCTCCCTCTATTTTTCCCTCCCTCCCTTCCTCCTTCCTTCCTTCTTTCCTTCCTTCCTTTTGTTATTCCTCCACTCCTTTCTCCCTGCTTCCTTTCTGTTTCCTTCCGGCTCCACGTCTGTGATTGGCAAGTAGTTCCAGTGTCCACCTCTTCAGGATGGTGCTTTATTTCCCTGGTTCTCCTCCCTTTATGCTTTATACATGGGGCTTCAATCTGACTGATGTGAACCCCAGACTATATGCTGTGGGCCATCAGGGTTAGAAAATACTCTTAGCAAAAAAAATCATCTTAACTCCTATTGTTTCTGGCCTCTAAGGACTTGCCTTACTTTTCTACAAGTTCAGCCATGCATTTTAAAAAGTTGTTTTTTATATATCCTTACCGTAAGCCTTCTATACTGAGAGGTTTCCCCTACATAGGCAATGTGCCACTTATCCAAAAACGGGAGTGGGATAAGTAATATGACATTTTAAATACTTTAGTAAAGGCAGTGCAAATTTTTATTAAATTAAAAATTTGAAAACATCCTAACCCTTTTTTTGGTAATAGAAAGAAGAATGTGTCTTCAAAAATCTAAGTTTTTCTACCATAGTTAGGAGCACATAGCTCTGTTTATGTTACAGTTATCCAGAGAAGAAAGAAGGGTTTATGCATGATGGGATTTCTGGGCCAGGGCCATGTGAGCAAACATAGGGGAAAATTCTTTCTCTCATACAGTTTTCTAAAATGGCACCAAGTTAATAGCAAGCCTTTCTGGGGTAAGCATTCTCATATCCATTATGCTGGTGGGTTCACTTTCTACATTTTGTTCCTCAAATGTTAGAGGCAATGCTTCCTATAATGGAAGCTGAAATAAACAAAAATTATAAGATTGTACATGTTAATTTGCTATTGATTAGCAATCCTCTTCTCTCCTTTTACCCCTTAATGAGAAAAAGGCTTCCCAAGTTCTCAAGTTTGATGGTCTTTTCAGCGGAAGATTAATGCTCGGTAAATACAATTTTCTATCTAACTGTGTGCGTCTGAGTGAGTGACACTAACCAGTAATAACACCCCATAACTGTAGAGGATAAATTACTACTCTCTTTGGAAAAACTGTGACAAAGACTAATTTTTTGAGCCTACTATGTATTGTTTTATGATTTTCTTTAAAAAAGAGCTCATAGAGCCATCAGGCTTTTAAAATAGTGTAGTTCAGTTATAGTAATAGCTGCTTCTCTTAGTCAGGTGATACTATATATATATATACGCATATACATATACATATATACATATTAATATATTTATTATATATTATATAAATTTAATATATTTATATATTATATTTATTATTACTAAATATATATAATATAATACAATATAAATATAATATATATAAACATATATTTATCACCTAAGAGAAGCAGCTATTTTATATATATGTATATATATATATATACACTCTGTATCTATAATATCTTTTCCTCATAACTCTGTGGGATAGATATTGTTACATTTTGAAACTTTGGGTCAGAGAAGTTAAGTGATTTGCCCAAGGTTATACTGTTAATAAGTAGCAGAACTGGGATATGAATACATATCATAGTTTGTGCTATTTTTATTACACCATACCAATACCCCTTCAAGCCTTAAATACCTAAAATTACATAAATGTAGAACTCTTAGAGCTGGGAGAAATTTCTATAGCGGTCCTATATTCCAACTCTCTAATTTTACAAATGAAGAGACTGAGACCTGGAGAAGTAAAGCAAGTAACCAAAATCACACAGTAACTGGAACCTAGATCTTTTGATTTTTGGGCCACTGATTGTTTCTCAATATAGTCCTACAAGTTAAAATTCATTAACTGTGACTGAAAAAAAAATTAATTAAACAAACAAAAAACCCAAACTATGGGCACTGTTTTAACGTAGCAATATTTGCCTAATATTGATAACAACATTGTGAAGGAGTGGGGGTGGGGTAGGAATGAGGAATGAAGCAGAGCAAAACATTGAACTTCTTCCCTAGAGGCTGACCACCTCTAGAAGAGAAAGCCAATCATCCCTTCTTTCCTTTTCCAATCTGGCCCAAGACCTTTGCACATGCTGTTCCTTCTGGCTGGTATGCTTCCTTATCCTTCTTGTTTAGTTAATCTCTATTCTTGCTTCAGATCTCAGCTAAAAATATTATATTCTAAGGGTCATCTTCCTGGGCTTCCCTGACTGAATAAATGCCCTCATTAGGTACTCATAGCACTACATCTTGCCTTTGGATTGTGAATCACAATTGTAATTTTACTTTTACCTGTGGTATTTTGATTCATATCTGTGCTGTGGGTAGCCTGGAAGTTCCATGAGCAGAGTTAATGCACATATGGCTTCCTGTTGTTTTCCTGTTGCCTCACACAGTATCCTGCATGGAAGAGACACTTAATATATATTTGCTGAATGAATCAGTGAATGAATTTGACAAATATTTATTGAGCATCTACTAGGTGCTTTGCAGGAGCCCTGGTGGCATAGTGGTTAAGTGCTCGACTGCTAACCAAAAGGTCAGCAGTTCAAACCCACCAGCTGCTCCATGGGAGAAAGATGTGGCGGTCTGCTTCCATAAAGATTTACAGCCTTGGAAACCCTATGGGGCAGTTCTACCCTGTCCTATAGGGTCTCTGTGAGTCAAAAGCAGTGGGTTAGTGGGTTTAGGTGATTTGTGATAGTCATGTGGCAAGCTACAATGACACATGAAAAAGATACTCTGCCTTAACAAAATGTTGTTGTTAGTTGCCTTGAAGTTGGCTCGAACTCATGGCAACCTTATGTACAGCAGAACGAAACATTTTCAGGTCCTGTGCCATCTTCATGATCATTGGTATGTTTGAATCCATTGTTGTGGCTGTTGTGTCAATCCATCTCATTGAGAGTTTCTGTCGCTTTCACTGACCCTCCACTTTACTAAACATGATGTCCTTCTTTAGTGATTGGTCTTTCCTGATAAAGTGTCCAAAGTAAGTGCGCTGAAGTCATATAGTAGGGGAGAAAAAGAACATGACACATACCTGGAAGTTATATGCACAATTCTGTGGAAGTTCAGACATTCTACAGGGGCCATCTTGTTTTACTTCTGGAGCCTGATCTTCGGCTGCAGTCTCCTCACTCCTCACTCCTCCCTCCACTTGCACTTTGACCCTGCAGTGTGGAATTACTGCAGCTTCCTGAGACAGCCTGGCCCCAGGATCATGGCTCAGGCTGATATCTGCCAGCAATGCCACCTCTCTATGTATCCCCGCCACACACCCCACCCCACCCCACCTTCTTCACCGGGCAGACATCTACTTATCCTTCAAAAAACCAGTAAAAAGCAATTGCTGTCAATTCTGACTCCTGGTGACCCCATGTATGTCAGAGTAAAATTGTACTGCCTAGGGTTTTCAGTGGCCGATTTTTCAGAAGTATATCACCAGGCCTTTCTTCTGAGGTGCCGCTGGGTGGACTCGAACCTCCATCCTTTCAGTTAGCATCCAAGAGTAATAACCATTTGCACTACTCAGGGTTTTACTCATCCTTCAAGACTTGGTTAATAATCACCTCCTCTTGTGTGGTTTTTCTTGTGAGTTTTTCCTCCGAGGTGGCAATGGTGGCCATTGTGCCCTCAACACTCTTGTCTAGACACTGCTCACCCATTATTGAGTTTACTGCTTTATAGCTCTGTCCTCTCAACTAACTGTGACCAGGTTTTCCACCTCTGCATCCAAAGAGTTTTGAACAGTTTCTGGAACAAAAAATATTTGTTAGATAAATTCCTTTTTTCTCTTTAAAATCAAACCATTGAAAACTATTCAAGTCATACTGAAACCCTGATTGGGAAATAGATAGTAAATATTTACAGTTTCTCTAAATAGAAGGTTCTCCTTTGCGTGTGTAGATACAGTTGTAACACAACTTACTACCGTTTACACTGTATAAAATAAAATTTCTACTGTGCTCGTAAAGCCATACAGTGCATTTTATATATCACAATATAAATATTTAATTCATGCAATGGCTAGACACTTGTGGACTTAAAAAAAAAAAAAGTGAAAAAAAGAAGGTAATCATTCTCTCTGCTCTCAAAGAGGTTAAGGTCTAGACCAGGAGTTAACACTGTTGGGCTTTGTCTTAGTTATCTAGTCCTGCTATAAAAGAAATACCACAAGTGGGTGGCTTTAAAGAACAGAAATTTATTTCTTCATAATCAGGAGACTACACGTGTGAAATCAGGGTGCTGGTTCTACGGGAGGGCTTCTCTGTCAGCTCTGGGAAAAGGTCCTCGTCTCTTCAGCTTCTATCCCTTGGCTCCTTGGTGATCTTCATGTGGCATGGCCTCTATCTTTCACTGTCTCTGCTCTCTTGCTTGTTTGTTTAATTTCTTTTATCTCTGAGATAGATTGATTTAAGACACACCCTACACTAATACTGTCTCATTAACATAATAAAGAAAACCCATTCCCAAATGGGATTATAAAAACCCATACCCATTGCTGTTGAGTCAATTCCGACTCATAGCAACACACAGGACAGAGTACAACTGCTCCAGAGGGTTTCCAAGGAGCACCTGGTGGATTCGAACTGCTGACATTTTGGTTAGCAGCCGAATTCTTAACCACTACACCACCAGGTTTTCCATAGCTATTACAAGGTTAGTATTTACAACACATATTTTGGGGGGACACAGTTCAATCCATAACTGGCTTCTTCAGAGAACCTAACTTCTGCCTGTACTAAAATCAACAGCTTCAGGGTCCTGGGAAACCCCTCTTTACACCTGATGGTGCTCCTCAGTTTAAAATCAGAGCACAGGACACATCCTTTCTAGCTTGGGGTCAGTGATGATACCTCTGCTGTGCTGCTGTGAAGTCTTCTCACTCTGTTGGACCCCTGGGCCCCAGACTGGACATTCCCCAGGTAAACATATTTTCTTTCTGTACTAACACCCTTCCTTTCCTAACTCCAGTGTATTCATTTCTTTTGGGTGTTCTAATAAATTACCACGTATGTAGTGGCTTAAAACAGCACAGAGTTATTATCTAACAGTTCTGGAGGTCAGAAGTCCAAAATGCGTCTCACTGGGTTAAAATCAAGGTGTTGGCAGGGCTGCATTCTTTTCTGGAGGCTCTAGAGGAGAATCTGCTTCCTTGCCTTTACAGCTCCTAGAGGCTGCCTGCATTTCTTGGCTTATGGCCCCTTCCTCTGTTTTCAAAGCCAGCAACTACAGGTTGAGTTCTTCACAAGTCACATTATTCTGACCTCCTTTTCTGCCTCTTTCTTCCACTTTTAAGAATCACATTGTGGATTACATTGGGCCCACCTGGATAATCCAGGATAATCTTCCCATCGCAAGGTCCTTAATCACATCTGCAAAGTCCCTTTTGCTAAGTAAGGTAACATATTCACAGGTTCTGGGGATTAGGACAGAGCCCTGGTTGCTTGGTTGTTAAGAGCTCAGCTACTAACCAAAAGGTCAGCAGTTCGAATCCACCAGCTGCTTCTTGGAAACTCTATGGGGCGGTTCTACTCTGTCCTATAGGATCACTATGAGTTGGAATCGACTCGACAGCAATGGGTTTGGTCTGGGATTTTTTTTGGGGGATTAGGATGTACCCATCTTTGGGAGGCCATTGTTCTACCTGCCACATTCACCATTTCCATAATTTTTGCCATTTTTCATCCAGATATATACAGTAATCTGATTATTCTCCATTCTTTATCCATCAGTTCATTCATTTAACAGATATTTATTGATTGCTTCAGCTATAAAGATGAATTTAAATATCTCTGTTAACAGCCTAATAAAAGATATACATACCTAAGAAAAAAAGTACAAAACACGTGAAAAGTGTTTTATTAAAATAAAGTTCAGAGTCCAAAGAAATCAGAGATGAAACAGTACTCAAGTGGTCCCTAAGTGGGACAGAAGATTGGAAGTTTAGGGGAAAGCCTGTATGAGGAGGAGTTCAGTCAGAAGGTTGAAGAATGTGTGGGGATTTACCAAACAGACAAAAGAAAGGAGAGAATTCTGGATAGAGAGAACACCATGTGCAAAGCTCTGAGTTTTAAATTTTGATTTCATTTCAATTAATTTAAATTTAAATAGACACTTGTGACTACAACAACCATATCAGTTGCCTTTTAGTCGATTCCGACAAATGGTGACCCCATGTGTGTCAGTAGGCTAGTGGCTACTATATTGGCTAGCATAGCTCTAGAGTGATTCTCTGAGGGGTTAATAGGAAGAGATGAAGCTGGAGAGGTAATAGGGGCCAGATTCTGAGAGACCTTGCCCTGGTATGCAAGTGTACTGGATTCAATAGTGCCCCCTCACACACAAAAACAAAAACAAAACCAAAGAGCTGGCTATCTGCTCCTGTAAAAATTACAGCCCAGGAAGCCCTGTGGGGCCATTCTACTCTGTCACGTAGGCTTGCTATGAGTCAAAATTGACTCAATGACACACAACAACAACAACAAAAGTTTCATACCTACCTGGAACATGTGAAGGTGACCTTATTTGTAAATAGGATCTTTGCAGATGTAATTAAGATGAAAATGAGGTTCTACTGGATTAGTGTGAGCCCTATATCCAGTCACTGGTGACCTCATAAGAAGAGACACAGAGACACATAGAGACACACACACACACAGAAAATAGACATGTGAAGATGGAGGCAGAGACTGAAGTTAGCTACCACAAACCAAGGAACACCAAGGATTGCCAGCAACTACCAGAAGCTGGAAGAGGAAAGGAAGTATTCTTCCCTAGAGCCTTCGGAGGGAGCATGGGCCCATCCACATCTTGATTTTAGATTTGTATCCTCCAGAACTGTGGGAGAATAAATTTCTCTTGCTTAAAGCTGCCCAGTTTGTGGTAATATGTTACAGCAAACTTGTTGTTTTTAGGTGCTGTTGCTTCAGCTCCGACCCATAGTGACCCTATGTACAACAGAAGGAAACACTGCCTGGTCTTGCTCCATCCTCACAATCACTGTCATGCTTAAGCCCATTGTTGCAGACACTGTGTCAATCCATCTCGTTGAGTAGCTTCCTCTTTTTCGCTGACTCTCTACTTTGCCAAGCATGATATCCTTCTCCAGGGACTGATCCTTCCTGATAGCCTATACAAAGTATGTGACACTTAATCTCGCCATCCTTATTTCTAAGGAGCGTTCTGGTTGCCCTTCTTCCAAGATAGATTTGTTCATTCTTTTGGCAGTCCATGGTATATTCAGTATTCTTCTACAACACCACAATTCAAAGGCATCAATTCTTCTTCGGTCTTTCTTATTCATCGTCCAGCTTTCACACGCATATGAGGCAATTGAAAACAACATGGCTTGGGTCAGGCACACCTTAGTCTTCTAGGTGACATCTTTGCTTTTGAATACTTTAAAGAGGTCTTTTGCAGCAAATTTGCCCAATGCAATATGTCTTTCGTTTGCTTGACTGCTGCTTCCCTGGGTGTTAATTGTGGATCCAAGTAAAATGAAATCCTTAACAACTTCAATCTTATCTGCATTTATCATGATGTTGCTTATTGGTCCAGTTGTGAGGATTTTTATTCTCTTTATGTTGAGGTGTAATCCATACTGAAGTGAAGGCTGTAGTCTTTGATTTTCATCAATAAGTGCTTGAAGTCCTCTTCACTTTCAGCAAGCAAGATTGTGTCATCTACATATTGCAGGTTGTTAATGAGTCTTCCTCCAATCCTGACGCCCCATTCTTCTTCATACAGTCTGGCTTCTTGGATTATTTGCTCAGCATACAGACTGAATAAGTATGGTGAAAGGATACAACCCTGATGCACATCTTTCCTGACTTTAAACCGCACAATATCCCCTTGCTCTGTTCGAAAGACTGCCTGTTGATCTATGTACAGGTTCTTCACAAGCACAATAAGTGTTCCGGAATTCCCATTCTTCGCAATGTTATCCATAATCTGTTATGATCTACACAGTCAAATGCCTTTGAACAGTCAGTTAAGCACAAGCAAACATCTTTCTGGTATTCTCTGCTTTCTGCAGTCTGAAATTGATCAATCATGTAATCAAGATGCATTGATAATTACTGGTGATTGGAATGTGAAAGTTGGAAACAAAGAAGGATAGGTAGTTGGAAAATATGGCCTTGGTGATAGAAACAACGCCAGAGTTCCCATGATAGAATTTTGCAAGACTGATGACATAGTCCTTGCAAATGCCTTTCTTCAACAACATAAGCCGCAAAACTATACATGTGGACCTCACCAGATGGAAAACACAGCAATCAGATCGAATACATCTGTGGAAAGAGAAGTTGGAAAAGCTCAATATCATCAGTCAGAACAAGGCCAGGGGGCAACGGTGGAACAGATTATCAGTTGCTCATATGCAAGTTTCAGTTGAGGCTGAAGAAAATTTAAACAAGTCCGCAAGGGCCAAAATACAATCTTGAGTACATCTCACCTGAATTTGAAGACATCTCAAGAATAGATTTGATGCATTAAACACTAATGACTGAAGACCAGGCAAGTTGTGTGATGACATCAAGGCCGTCATACATGAAGAAGACAAAAGGTCATTAAAAAGACAAGAAAGAAAAGACCAAAATGGATGTTCGACTATGTTTCACATACTATGGAGATGTTATCAGGAGGGATCAGCTCCTGAAGAAGGACATCATACTTGGTAAGTTAGAGGATCAGTGAAAAAGAGAAAGTCCCTCGATGAGATGGATTGACACAGTGGCTGCAACCATGGGAGCAAACATAACAGGACTGGGTAGTGTTTCATTCTGTTATATACATAAGGTTGCTATGAGTCAGAGCCGATTCGATGGCGCCTAACATCAACAGGAAATTCTTATGCACCCTGGAGCTGAAAACCCACTTTCCTAGAGATGATTTGCACAGGATTCCCGCCCTTAGAACAAGATAGAAACTGAGATGAAAATAGACATTTTGATAGTCAAGTACCACCTATAACCACTAAATGGTAATTTCAGGTAGCCAGGTATCTTAGTTACCTAGTACTCTGATAAAAAAGAAATAGCACAAATTGGTAGCTTTAAAAAAAACAGGT
Organism: Dugong dugon; assembly: GCA_030035585.1. Lineage (NCBI taxonomy): Eukaryota > Metazoa > Chordata > Mammalia > Sirenia > Dugongidae > Dugong > Dugong dugon. Next base: position 160,044,265 of record CM057464.1, read on the forward strand.
GTTCGTCGTCTCACAGTTTTGGAGGCTAGAAGTCCATGGTTCTAAGGCTGGGTCTTCCTTATCAGTAGCCCCAGGAGTTCCTTGGAGTTCCTTGGCATTCCTTGGCATTTGTCTTCCTCCTGTGTGTGTCTCTGTTCTTTCTATAACTCTGTTCTTTTTATAACTCAAAAGTGATTAAGTTTAGGACAGCCCTACTCTGTTGTGGCCTCATTAACATAATGAAAGAGAAATTCCTTTTCTAAACATGATCACATCCATAGGTACAGGGGCCAGCACAAGCTGAGGGGACAATTACCAAGGTAGTATGCATCATTACTGCTAATGTGACCTCACCTGCAATACTAGCTGGTGAGGCATGGAAGAAATTAGGATACAGTACAGGGGAATCTGAGGTTCAGAGACTTAGTTCTGCTGTCGTGTGTTGTCCAAGATGACACAGCTTTTTAGTGGATTTGTAACCCAGGTCTACTGTGACATGATGAAGAGATTCAAAGCTTTTCTCATAAAAATAATCGAAGAGTGGGATATTTTCCAGTTATGGCCTCATTGTTTTGTTTGTTCTTAGCAACGCTTCCACTGATGTAACCCAGTAAGCTTCTATTAAAGACAAAACAAAACAAAACAAAATCCGTTGCTGTCGTGTCAGTTTCAACTCATAGCGATACTATAGGACAGAGCAGAGCTGCTGCATAGAGTTTCCAAGGAGTGGATGGTGGATTCGAACTGTCAACCTGTTGGTTAGTAGCCAAGCTCTTAACCACTGTGCCACCAGGGCCCCATAAGCTTCTATGACTGTGTTCAAAACAGTTGTTTTCAAATTGGGCAAGAAGCTTATTCATTATTTGATAGAATTGAGTATGGGTATATTTTGCTGAGATTATTTTTATTAATTTCAAGTTTTTCTCACTACATTTTTGGAACTAGTTTATTAATGCAATTCTTATGCAAAAGGAAGAAATAGACAAAAAGAATACTGAGCCAGGAAGTCAAATTGAGTGTGTGTGTGTTTTTAAACACTTTATAAAATTTAAATGCTCAGGTATAGAGCTACTGTGTGAGTTTTCAATATAGCCTGGATAATCTTAAAAGGAAGAAAAGCCTTGTGTTTTAAATGATGAGAAGCAGAGCCTTTTCAATTCTGTGTAAATAATTACCACTTCCCTGAAAAAGTTTTAAAATTTCTCTAGAGACAAGGTATATCGTAACAAGTAGCCAGCACATACTTTAGTTTTCAATAAGCAGATAGCTGTAGGCAAAGTGCTACTTTTACTGAGGCAAAAAAAGAGGAAGTTGTTGAGAATGAGACTTGTTAAAAATTGTCAAGAAACATAAAAACTAAACTGTCAAGAACTAATAGGTCTAGGTTTCTTTTTAGGATGAAGTAAACTTTCTGAAATTAGATATTGGAGATGGTTGTAAATCTTGTGAATCTACTAAAAATTACTGAAGTGAACAGAATTTCAAATTCTCATTGACTGCAGAATTCCAGGAGCCATGAAGGTTGGATGAAACCCTGAAACTATTGCCCTGAGATAGTGTTTAAACTTGAAACCAAAAATACTCCCTGAAGTCTTCTTGAAAACAAACCATAGTTTGTTTTCCCTCTTGCTGTCAAGTGGTTTCCGACTCATAGTGACCCTGTAGGACAGAGTAGAACTGCTCCGTAGGGTTTCCAAGGAGCAGCTGGTGGATTCCAACTGCTAACTTTTGGTTAGCAGCCTAGCTCTTAACCACTAAGCCACCAGGGCTCCTAGTTTAGCTTAACTAGTAAAAAACATCTGTCTTGAGCATTATGCTCCTTTAAGAACTGTGGGATCAAATCATAACAGCCACTTGAAGGATTAGATAGGAAACTTAGAGGGCAGTGAATTTACGTTAATGGGGAAGGAACAACTCAGAAAAGGAGGGTGAGAATGGTTACACAACTCAAAGAATGTAATCAGTGTCACTAAATGATACATGTAAAAACTGTTGAATTGGTGTATGTTTTGCTGTATATATTCTCAACAACAACAAAAAATAAAATTATATTTTAAAAATCACTGAAGTACATTTTAAAAGGGTGTATTTTATGATATGTGAATAATATCTCAATAAAGCTATTATTTAATAAAATAACAAAAGGATATAAGATTCAAACACCGCACACACACATATACCACACAAAACTTTCTGGAATGACAACATTTTTAACCAAAAAATTAAAAGATAGTTTGTTCTGTAAGCCTTCACCTGAAGTACAATAAAATATTTAAAAAAAAAAAAATTAAAAGATAATATGGCTACTGTTGAGACCCAGATTAGTTGTGTGGAAGACCAAAATCAATCTTATAAGAAAAGAAAATATATGAAGAAATAGAAATAATGAGAGAAGAAAAATTTTAAGAAACTTGGAAGATATAACTAGAAATCCAACAAAAATAACAAGAATTCCACAAGGATAAAATACACGGGTTTAAAATACATATAGAGATGCAAGGGAGCCAGAAAAGCCAAAACGATATTGAAAAACAACAAAGTTGGAGAACTCACACTTCCTTATTTCAAAACTTACTACAAAGCTGCAGTAGTCAAGACAGTGTGGTACTAGCCTAAGGATAGACATGTTGCTGTTGTTGTTAGGTGCCGCCGAGTCAGTTCCGACTCATAGTGACCCTACATACAATGCAACAAATATGTATCTGATTCCAAAGCCAAAACTATATAACAAAGTATTCAGAGAAGTCTTTCTTCCATTGCTATCCCTTATTCCTATTCATTTTCTCCTCTATACATTTGATTTAACTTTTCAGTGTTTCTTTTTGCAAATATAAACGTGTGTGGCCCATAAATGTTCTTAAATGAAAAAAAAAGCAAGATGAAAAGAGGTTGTATAGCATGCTATTTTTTATGTAAGAAAAGGGGGAAAATACTATATATAACTATGTATATTCTGTAATACTCTATATTAGTATTTGTTTTCTGCTCCTTAAGTTAAATTTCTATTTACTATAACCAAAACTGTATTTACTTCATGTATTTTCATAGTTCTTGAAATTAAAAAAAAAATTTTTTTTTATTATACTTTAGATGAAGGTTTACAGAACAAATCGTTTCTCATTAAACAGTACAGCTATTGTTTTATGACATTGGTTAACAACCCCATGACATGACATAGCAACACTCTCCCTTCTCGACCTTGGAGGACCTTTTTTTGGTGAAATATTTTAGACAAATTTATTTCCTGTTTGCATCTGTTTCCGTAGCTGGGTTGGATTAATGATGATCTTTAAGTCGTCTTTCAGCTTTAACAATGTTTTACCTAAAAATTAAGAGCTATCTTCAACCTTGTAATAACTGCTATAATCCACTAGATGTCAATGCAACATAGCAACCTATTTGGGGATCGTTAAGCCTCAAGACCCAGAAGAGTAACAGTAATTTCTATTTATTTGTTACTTATTTTTATTAAATGTTAAATATAAAATGCTCTCTTTCAAAAAAAAAACTTAATGAATAAACCTGTTCTACTCCAAAGGATATAAACATTACTTGAGTTAAGATTCCTCAACTTCCCGTTGTTTAGTTCAAAAATTCATTTCCTCTTGTAAAACCAATGCTTACAGACTCTCCTATTAGATAAGAAAGAGTGGCATAAAGTTCTGAAAATAAAATATTTGGTCACTGAATAACATTTTGAAGTTTGGTCCGTTGAGGAGAGAGAAACAAAATGGTCTTGGTAAAATAGTATGATGTTTAGAGTTAAATTTTATGTTAAATGTGAAATTATTTATTAAATTATTAATGTAGCTATCTGTTTCTTGTCAGATTTTTAAATATTTTAAGATAAATTAAGAATTATTTTACAATAAAGATAAACATATTATTTTCCCTCCTTAAAAAACGGGTGATAATAAAATAATTGTTTTAACATAGAGTGATGTCACGCTTAAATCAGAACCTTGGTAAAGTGCAGTTTATTTTTTCATTAAGACTTCAAGAGTAACCGGGTGAGGAAGTAACTGGTGTTGCAATGTTGTTTAGTTGTTTAAAATTCTAGCTTTCATTGTGTATCATTACAAATGATATACAACATGTTTAAATTTCAAGCAAATACACACATGCACACATTTATGCAGTCAAGAAGTGCAGTTTTTCCTAACCAGGAATTGTGAAAACTAAGAAAAACACAACATTAGAAGGATTAATACTAGTTATTTCTCAGTCCCTAAACCAGCAAAGATCAGTGATCAGGGATGAAATAGAAGGTGAGGTAAACAAATTGAGGTAACTGTTAATAATTCAAGTAAAAGATTAATTTTGCTATAATTGCTTGAACTATGAGTTTTTGCGGTACACTTACCTCTAAACTGCTAATTCAGAAAGTCTATAATTTAAAATTATTTATTCTCATTAAGGGCAGAGCAGTAATCTATACTCAGTCAGGTCACTTTCTATCTGCTTCAACAAATTTAAATCTGTACACCCACTTCTCATTTATCAACAGGGATAAGTTCCAAAGACAAGATTGTCATGCAAAAATGGGCGTTATGAGAAAATGGAGGATAACTACATCATTACATAACTGCCAAATTACATTATTACATAACTGCCAGATTACATCATTACATAACTGGCAAACCACTGAGAATCATGGCCCAGCCAAGTTGACACAAAACCTTTACCATCACAGGCAGCATTACTCTCGCCTCACACCTCATGTTCGTTACTGCCAGATGTATTTGTTAATGCGCAAAATAGTTGGATATTAGATTTTTGACTATTGTTGCAAATGAGAAATGTCAGATAACAAGATAGCCAGTAAGTGAGGATTAGGTGTATTTTATATTCTTTTCTTTATGAAATCATTATTAAATTTTCCTGATTAACAAATGACATGCTGTACTGTAGAATTACACCATTGCTTGAATAACGTATAGACTCAGTGCTTACCTAGCAACTATGTGCAGTAAGCTTCATCCTTTCTGATAAATGACATAATACATAACACTCTCCTAGAAATTTTGCATAATTTTCTTGCTGTTACCTTCTATGGGGTTTCTAGGAGCTCACTGGAAGATTTAGAGGCCTAGGCTTTTCCTTAAAACCATGTGATACCTCTCTCTTTGTAATTTATTTGATTTCATCTTAGATATTTAGAGTCCTTTATTTCTAAGGACGGTTACCTCTTGTCAAAATTATTTCTACTCAATTATTTACTTTAAAATTTTGTTTATGTCTTTGTGCTTGTTTGTCTGCTTTTCAATGTACCGAAGTTTTCATCTTATTACATCATAGATACACTTTCAACTGACTAACGGACGTATGATATTGACAGTCTTCAGCCCTAATACAGGAAGGAATCATAATGTGCCTTAGTGATTTCCTTCCACAGAGAATTCTTCCTCTTGCAAATGGTTTACAAGGGGTTTTGAGCATTGTGAGCCTTGACATTTGCTGACCTGGACAGAGTAGCTGAGCAGGGCATTATCACTTTCCAGGGCCAGATGTTTGGATCTCTGCAGAGCAGCCACCCAGGAGGGCCTGATGCCCAGCCAAGTGGTGGCCTTTACTTCTATGTACTATGACGGTAGTATTTATATTGATACCCTCTTTGTTTGCAAAGATTATGCAGTATCAAAAAATAAAGAAAAATAAATGAACAGCGCAGAGGAAGACGGTAAAGAATGGAACATTATGTTAGTGTTAAGCTTTATGAAAAGTAATGGCCATCCATTAGGCACTCTTAACTACCCAATTACTTTATAACAGAAAACTAATGTAAATGCATGGTGAATGCTATTTAAATCTGATTGATTGTAACTGTTTATTGCTATATATATATGTATATATATATAGTTAATCTAACTATATCACCTTGTTAACCCAAGATTTTCAATGTATAAAGTTGTCCTGTCTTTAGAGAATTTTAAAGAAATTTTAAAGAGGGATTCAAGATATTTAGAAAATCTAAAGAAAATAAAAATTAGACTTAAGTCTACAATATTTTGGTTTACTTCCATTTACTTTGTGTTTATTTATTTAAAAAATTATATGAATATAAGTTAGAACACTGAACTTTCATTTAACATTGTATAATAAAAAAATTCCTAAGTCATAAAATATACTCTGGAAGCATGAGTATAATGGCTTTGTAATATTTTATCAAATTGATGAATTATAAACCATACTTTATTTAATTGCCTACCATTGGACATTTTTATTATTGCTAATGTTTCACTGTTGTAAGTAACACAACAATGAACATCCGATGAACATCTTTGCATATAGATCTGTGAAAGTATCTCTGGTGATATTCTTGGAAGTATGCTGAGTGATTTAAGGACTATGAACATTTGTGAGATAATTATCAATCTGCTTTCTTAATATTAATATCTATTTACACTCTTACAGATAATGTATGAGTGCTCATTTTAGTAAGCATTGATAATTAACATTTAAAAAATACATGTTGTCAATTTTACACCTTATTAATGGTATTTTATTGTAGCTTTATTACGTGCCTCTCTATTAGTGAGTTTAACCATGTTTTTATGTATTTGTTGATAATTACAATTTATTAAGAATTGTTGTTCATATTCTTTATTAGACTATTAGTTATTTTTAGAGCCCTTTGTCATATATTAAAATAGTTACATCTTGTCAAAATTATTTCTACCCAATTAATTATTTACTTGAAAATTGTGTTTTGGGCTTTGTTTTTGTTTGTTTTTCAATCTACAGAGGTTTTAATTTTATTACACCATCTTTTCTTCTGTGATCACTTCAATTGCCTTTATCTTAAAAAATCTTTTTTTTCACCCTCATATCAGTTAAAGAGCCACCTCTGTTTTCATTTAGTATTTTAAAGTTTCATTGTCGACACTAACCTCTTTAATAAAATCCATTATTATGGGTTTAAGATGAAAGTTTATCTTAATGATTTTTCAAATATGTCATTTTCTAAAAGCATTTGGTGAATAAATAATCCATCTCTTGCATTTGTTTATGATACTTCCTTTATAATACACCAATTTCTTACATAGTAGGATTTTTCTATATCGTTTATACTGTAATGTTTTAATGCTTTCAAACTCGTTACTGTTTTCTTTCTTTTTGATTCAAGTATTACTGGAATATTCTCACTTATTAATCCTTCCAGAATCATTTTAGGAAGTGTCTTCCATCTCAGATAAAATCTGATTGCCGTTATTATGATTTGGCTTTTATTAGCAAGTAAGAATTAACTTAGGAGGCAATACAGTAATGCATTGTCCTATCCAGGAATATGAAATTCTTCTCACTTTTTTCAGCTTACCTTTAATTATTTCTCTGTGAAAATTTTATAGTTTTCTGTAAATTGTTCTTGCTCATAGATTGCAGGGATACCAACCAAAACCAAACCCACTGCCATCAAGTCAATTCTGACTCATAGCAACCCTATAGGACAGAGTAGAACTGCCCCATAGGGTTTCCAAGGAGCAGCTGATGGATTTGAACTGCTGATCTTTTGGTTAGCAGCCGAACACTTAACCACTGTGCCACCAGGGCCCCACTGTAGGGGTGGCATGACAGTATTCTATGTTGCCCTATGCGCTATTGATCTTTGTATGTTTATTTTGTATTCATTCCCTTCACTGACCTCTAAGCATTTTTATTTTATTTTTTTAGATGGTCTGAGTATATAATCATATTATATGCAAGTAATGATGATTGCTTACATAGATTATTAAGACTTATGAAAGTAGGCTTTAAGAAATAATAAAAACACGATTTAAATCTCTTCACTAAAAACGTAATACTTGTTTTTCATTTGTGGATTCACTTTTTTTTTTTTTTTTTGACCTTAACAAAGAGAAATTTATTCTCTCACAGTCTAGTAGGCTACAAGTCCAAATTCAGGGCATCAGCTCCAGGGGAAGGCTTTCTCTGTAGGCTCTGGAGGAAAGGTCCTTGTCTTCCCTTGGATTCACATTTTAAAGTCAAAACTAGGAGTCCATAAAATGATTTTATTGTTGTGTAATATTTTTCACTTGTTATCATTAGAGTAGATTAAGAAATCTGGAATTTTCTAGGAGCAAAATGTGGCTACAAGTTTTTTTTAAAAATGTCATAAGGGACTTGGGCAGACATGGCTGTGACAGTATGCTTGTTCGTTTTCCCATTCTTGCCTATTCTGTGATATTCTTTGGACTGGGGCAGACATGGCTGTGGCAGCATGCTTGTCTGCTTCCCACTTTTGTCCTTTTAAACATATGCCAAATAAAACTTTCTTTTTACTTTACTAAACTTTGTGATGTTTTTCCCCTACAACAGTTAATGGCGCTGTGAGCAGGATCTGAAGCTACAAATCCAGTCAACTTCGAAGAGACCTGGACTGCAGAACAGAAGCCGGCAAGGAAAGGTCCTATCTTCTGGACCCACGTGTTCCCACTCCATGTCCCTTTGACATTGACGGGGTGAGTGCTCTCAGAAAACGAACTTTGCTTATTTTTTGTTGTTCTCTTTCTCATGTTTTCTTAAGTTTTGTTTGGCATATTTGTTTATAAAACCAGTTAATTGATTAAGGAGAATCTTTCTTAGATTTTTGCTTGATGGTTTGGGTAAGAGCGACGTTTACTAACTCTTTAAGTAAACTGCAGTTTAGGCCTGGATTCAGGCGTTTCAAGAGGTAATTCTGTTTTCAAAGAGCTTTGAGCCACTATAAGCCACAAAAAAATTCGGGGACGGGTCGACCAGTAAAAGCCATTAGGGCGGTCGCCGGCGCTCATCACGAGCGTTAAAGTCTCCCGTGACAAGATAAGGTGGTCACGAGACAGGCTAGAGCACTAGGCTGCCTGCCACCCACAAGAAAAATCTCGTGCAACGAATGTACATATTGGTCTAAGCAAAACACTGTCCAAACCCCACGGCGTTCCTCGTTAGGTTTCTTTTTTGTGGCTCAGGGAAAACCTGGAAAATAGTGCTCGGCTTTGCCAAATTCGCAGGGAGAGGTGGCAGCTCTTGCCTGTTTTGCCAGATTTTCAGGTGGAGGTGGCAGCTCCTGACCTGTGTTTTGATATTTAAGGGAGAAGTGGTAGTTCTGTACCTGTTTTTTCCATTGAATTGAGTCGATCTTACCCAAAATTGCTATATACACTTTTAGAAACTAGGATTCCCATATCCTTGTTTTGTGTGGTATTATCTGGTGAGTTTATGTGGTCTTTCTGTCTCCTTTTGTTCTAAGAGCTTGCTTCTGGCCTAGAACATTGTGTCTAAGTTTGTCTTGTATTAGATTAGTGGCTATGGCTAAGAACTGCTGTTTTTTGTAAGGCTAGTCATAGAACCTCAGTTCCTTCTTCATCCAGAAAAAAACAGCATCTTGTGTCTGTCTTGTGATTTAGATTTTTAATAGCTACTTGGAGAAACTTTGGTATAAATTGGTCTATTTGAAACGTACACTAAGAGCTTTATGTTTTATACTATGTCAATCTTAAAAGTGAAACCTTTTTAGTATCTTAAGCTAGATGTTATTTGAAATGTGTTTTATTTAAGGAAAAAGGATAGTTTTGTCTTAAAGTAAAAGTAGCAGTTCCAGAACAGTAAAAAGGAAAGAAATTATCTATCTTTTGTCTTTCAAAATGCCTCCATCAATTTAAACATATGTAAATGTCTTCCATGAGTCAAGAGAGTGAGGGCGGGGCACTATCAGACCTCCCCAACTACCAGTCTCCAAGGTCCTGTAGCTCCAGGGACGCTTTTGAAAGACCCCTTTCCAGCTAGCCAGAGACTCTTTTAAGACTAAAGATAAGAAAAATTGCTGCTTTGCTATAGTTATCAGAAACAGAGCAGAGACTGTGATTTCCAAAGCCAGTTGATAAAATCTTTAAGGGCTAAAATTAGATTGGGGAAAATATGAGAAGTAGTAAAAGTTGAAAGAAATCTTAGAATGTTTAAATACTTTTCTTTCAACAACAGTTACGTTTTGTGGTATACAGGCTTAAAATAATTCCAAAGGTATTTTAGGTAGCTTATTGATGTTATTATGTTAATAGATATTTGTCATAATTTAAGTTCATATACTTTGCCTTTTTATGCCACAGGAGGATATATAGATATATATATTTAAGTATGTGAATAAGTGTTCATTTTTGCCATTTAAAGGGATGCACTGTAAGAGATGTACAACAAAGGCAACCTTTAAGAGGTTTATTGAAAAATAAATTTATTTGATATGGTCAAGTTTCATCTGTCTGACTAAAGTTTAATCGTTTAATTTATGAGATTTTTAAGAGTTTTAATGTTAAGTAGCATATAAAACAAAGAACTGGGTTTCTCACAGTTAAAATAACAAAATTTTCTTTAATTTCTGAGTTAAAGGGTTAATTTATTCTTTGTGTAATCTGCCTGGAATACAAAGGTTTGGCCTCTCATTAGAATAAGATTCCTGAGTCTGAATACTAAGCCTCATGGTTTTTATAAAAGAAAGCTAAGGTTTTTACTTTAAGATCTTTGGTTAAATAACTTAAGTATTGTTTCACAGTGACCTATATTATTATCTCTTTATTGCTAACTTGGGTGCAACTTTATCTTTCTGAATCTAGCATTATCAAAGCCAATGGCTTGATTGGGAAATTTACATCATTTTCTATGAGATTTAATAATCTTGGTATATTCTAAAAATAACCTGACTATATGGTATTTTGTCTCAAAATTATTCTGCATTATATCTGAAGCTCTTTGAATATGGTTTATGGCTATATTTAGAAATATTTTTACCTGAAGTTTTTTTAACTGGTTTTATTTGGCCTTACATTATGCTTATAATTGATTTCTATCAGGTCTTTCACTATTAAGAATATTATGTTTATCAGTTAATCATGGCCATATTAAGTTTTGTCAACTGCAGATAAGTTTTTACTTTGCTGATTTGCTGAAAAAGTTTGACCCAAATATCTCAGCAAAAAGATGGACTATATTGGACTTGCTAAAAAGACTGTGACTAGACTGACTAAAATCTCCAGAGCTCCTATGCAGAAGCTGATGAGTTTGCAGACCGTGGCTGATCCAGAATCACGTGGAACAGAAATTAACTACATAAGACTGAGTCAACTAAAGGAAACTATGGTTTTTTTTTTAATATTGCTGATATTTTAAGGTCCTAATTTCTGGATATGAGAAGTCATTCTCCTTTCTCCTAAATTATCTAACTAATGGGTTTAGATATTGTAACTCTTGAATTAGAAGTTCCTGTTGGTAAACTTGGCAAAGTTGTAGATATCATAACCAGAGAACTGTCTGAAATTTGAGCTATGATTTTACAAAATAGAGCTGCATTAGATTTCCTGTGAGTCTCTTAAGAAACAGTTTGCACCTCAACAGATAAATGTTGCTGTATTTATATTAATACTCAATCTGAGGTTTTGCAGAATGTAGTTGAGGCACATGAAAAGCAGTTACTGATGCTGCTTATGTAGAGACAAACACCTTATGAGATTTGTTTCCTTGGTTCAAAGACCTTAGGGTCATGGTTTCATTGGTTATTTCAGACAATTGGCCTAATATAATTGTTAGTGTTTCTGTTTTATTTCCTAGTTTGCTGTATGGTGCCTGGGATCCTAAAAAAAAAGATGATGTCCAATTACCATTTATTGAACATTTTTGATAAAAGATTCTATAACAAGATCATGATCCAATGGAAAGAATGATGAGAGAGTTGTATATAATTCTCCTGGAATCCAGATTTCTGGCTTTCAAGGAGGTTGAGGCAACCCACGTGGGATATTTGCCTTTGGGCGTACTTTTGAACCCTGAGCTTTGAGAAAAAAACTGGTTCCTGAAGACCCTTTGAGTCAAACAATGGTCCAGATAAACTAGTAAGACCATTTTGCTCTGGGTATTGAGCTTTTTTTATTTTTTTGAAGAATTCAATCTGTTTTAGGAAACAAACCTCAAAGATCAGACTGAGAGCTATGTGTAGGGTAAATTAGTAATTACTTTAATCAGTCTTTAAGACAGTGTCGTATGAAATACCTGTGTAATGTTTGTAATCAAACTGTTACCCTCTTACGATGCAGAAAATTATGTTATCTTAAAGAAACCAGATTCTCAGAAGAGATCGACCTCATGGCTCAGACTCTGTTTTGTCTTTAGTTCCATTTCTGCTTCTGAGAAAGAGACTCATAACTGTTAATAGGTAAACCAAGGAGGGGCAGCTTGCCCTTAAGAAGAACACTTAGTATATTTTAAACGACTAACTGAAGACCTCCTATAGGAAAGGTCCATCCTGTATTATCTTGCTAATCATTAGTTCTCTAATGAAAACTTGTGACGTGTAAATTTTTCTGTATTTTCTGTTTCTTCTAGACAAACTTTGTGTGCTCCTTATGGATATATGTTTCTGTGTAGATATGTTTCTAATTTAGATGATTCCTTTCCAACTGATAGTGAATTTGTGGGGGCAATCACTTGTTTAGATGGCTGACGAACGTGTGGACACTGCACTCTGAGAACTTTAGGATTATCTTTAAGTATTCATAGTAACAATGCTAGTAAATATTGAAAAGGTAATGTTAAAATTGTAAAATGAAAGTCAGAAGAAAACCCATTGGTCCAACATTCAGGGTATGGTTGGTAGCTTTAATTCCTACTTATGGTATATCTGAGTTGGAGACTTCTTTAAGAAAATTTGTCAGTCACCATGGAACAAATAACAGATGAGATAGAAGCACAACAGTGATATCTGATCTCATAAGCCAAGGTGACATGAGGTAACAAAATAACCTTAGTTTTTTTTATTAGTCCAGGAAAGTGTAGTCCGTGCTGTAGATAAGATATACATAGAATTAGACAGCAAGCTACTTGATTACAAACACCAGATCTGTTTGGTTGGTTGCCATCAGGAATAAATACATGGGCTAGATCACTACTGCAAGGGATAATGATATTTAGTCTACATCCTGATACTATTAGGCATAATAAAATTTATCCTCTATTGTCTTACACACCTAAAAGGCAAAAGAAGGCCTCGGGCTAAAATGTTGATGTACATTGAGTCTGCTCGCTCCGGCAATGCAATTGACGAGAGCATCGCTCTTACTTAATAACCTGGTGAAGAACCAGATGGTATCCGGTGGAAAACCAGCACCGTGAGTTTAAAGAGCCTGCCATGGCTGCCGTCTAGGAGCTCGACTAAGTCCAGGTATGTGATAACATCGATGTGTTATCTCCAATCTCTGATCAAAAGGAGGGACTGATTTAGGAAATAATATTGGAGTTATTATTCCCTCTCCTTGAGCATACAGAATGTGACCCAGCTGGAGCTGGTCTCACAAAGGCTCACAAGGACTCTCAAGGACACATCAACTGGGCCCTGAGGTATAAAGACAATAGCTAAGATAATCTTGGAAAATATCTTTTAGGGAAACTTTCACATAAATCCCATCAAACAGAACACAAAAGACTTTCCACTCTTATCTTTCTCTATAAGCATTTAGTGAATAGGAATTTGTTGGACCAATGAAGACCCTCTTGATTCTCGTTACTGAAACCCCTACCGATGATTGTTAAAAAAGATGATTCAAAATGTAAGATTATAATTTCTAGCCAATCAGTGAAAAAGTGATGCTTTCAATGATTCTACCCATTTTGTGATGCTGATATATACTGATGGCTCCGTAACTGTTCTTTGGACTCGGGCAGACATGGCTGTGACAGTATGCTTGTCTGTTTTCCCATTCTTGCCTATTCTGTGATATTCTTTGGACTCGGGCAGACATGGCTGTGACAGTATGCTTGTCTGTTTTCCCATTCTTGCCTATTCTGTGACATTCTTTGGACTCGGGCAGACATGGCTGTGGCAGCATGCTTGTCCGCTTCCCACTTTCGTCCTTTTGAATATATGCCAAATAAAACTTTCTTTTTACTTAAAAAAAAAAAAGTCATAATACCCAAAGCATTAGAAATTAAATGTTATATCTAACACAATAACATTAAAATGACAAACAAATGGTTGCCTTCTGCATTATCACAGTCTGCTATAAGTAAAATGTAAATCAATTCTACATTTAGTTAAGAACATCTTTGTTAACGAGCTAATATTTTTAAGAAACAATTGTTTTCTTGTATAAATCTCTGGCAACATAGCTCATGTATTTTACTTGTTCAGAAAAGTTCCTAATGAACCTAACCTGTCCACATTGTAGACATTACTAATTAATTTTAAGCTAAAATAATCTCAGGAAAAAACAAACAGACAGACAAACAATCTAAAATAAAACAAATCACCTGTTTTTCAGTGTAGTTATATTTAGTATAGAAGAATGTCAGGGGAAATCAATGTTGATAAATTTATAATCAAAACAAAGCATGTCTTAAGGTTATTTTTGTAGTTAATTTGCTTTTAAAGAAATAGTAGTTTTGAATAATTGATCATATAACATTTACTAGATCAATTTTCCCTTTCATATATATTAATACTATAAAGGAATTTATTATTATTATTATGCAAAATTGATATTTTCTATTAAAAATAATAAGATATTGAGTGCTACATTTAATTAATATTATCCTGAGAATAGATTATTGGGGTCCATACACTGAGAATAAACTTGTTAAGCACCTGAAAAAATTTTAAAAGAACAATATTCAGAGAGATTCTTAAATAACTCTCTGCAAAAGGGGCATATATTAGTAAATCATTTTATATGATTTCTTGACAAACTTATGTGAAATAGAAATCTCTAATGAAAAGGCAAAATAAAAATAATTTTTATCACCTAGATACATTTATACTGTAAAAAATCTGAATTGATTCATGAATATAGTTTCAGAATTAAGATTTCTATATACTTTCTTCAACAATATAGAAACTGTAGAATTTGATTCTCATTTTTCTGATTGTTGTACTTCTAATCCTTAAACTTTTATAGCAAATGTGTTTCTATGCACATTACCATCTTATTTTTAATCTTAAACAGTACCAATAAAATGTATTATTATTTACTTAAAATAGGAATACTTCTTTTCTTGTCTAGCCTATGCATGTAAAATGTATTTGCATATTTCTGATAAAGTATCTGAAAAGATTTCCAATCTTTTGGTCACTACCATTTTGGTCACTGAGGTCCCTGTTAGTTTATTAGGGTTAACATAAAAGTAACTGCATTTCTATCCTGTAAGTAAAACAAAGCTATTTTCTTATGTTATATAGAGTCGCTATGAGTCGGAAGTGACTCAATGACACCTAACAACACCGGTGTTCTTATTTGCACAAAGACATGGAGCTCGTCAATTTTAGTTCAGTTTGGCGATACTTTACAAACTATAAATTTAATTGATATAACCATAGTGGTACTACATTTTTCACTAAATAGCTTCTAACAACTATTAGCAAGGTGTAATAAGCAATTTCGAGTAATTTTCATTTTGGGTAGTGTCTACATGTTACTATATATTCTACAGATTACATATAATATGTA
Organism: Dugong dugon; assembly: GCA_030035585.1. Lineage (NCBI taxonomy): Eukaryota > Metazoa > Chordata > Mammalia > Sirenia > Dugongidae > Dugong > Dugong dugon. Next base: position 160,059,702 of record CM057464.1, read on the forward strand.
GAATATATATTAAGATATGAGTAAAAATTTGTCTTTAACATGTTACATATAATAATAACAATATATATTAAGATAAAATGAGTTAAATTTATCTTAAAATATAAATATCTCGAAAAAAAACCCAAATACTCCAATTACATTGTATAGGTAGATAGAGTTGATTTCTTTTTCTTATTTTAATTAAAATTTGTTCAATGGGAGGGACCAAACACAAAACTCCTCCAATTACATTTAAATTCAATATTACAGATTTAAATCTATGCCACTATATTGGAGATTTATTTTCAGGAGATTTAAATTACTGAAAAAAATTTTATAGCTAGTTATCTTCATAAACCCATTGCTGTTGAGTCGATTCCGACTCATAATGACCCTATAGGACAGAGTAGAACTGCCCCATAGGGTTTCCAAGACTGTAATCTTTACAGAAGCAGACTGCCACATCTTTCTCCCAGGGAGCAGCTGGTGGGTTCGAATTGCAGACCTTTCTGTTAGCAGCCAGGCGTTTAACCGCTGAGCCACCAGGGCTCCTTATGTTGATAAAGAGTTGGGAATGAAAGAAGAACATAAGTAAAGTATTTTTAAAGCAACGTGTTCTTAATGTAATTTATGGCTCAAGAAGTTCAAAATTTCAAAAATATTTGTCCTTAAAAATATACAGACAGAATTTTCATTTTTATATAGTCCATTTAAACTTATCTCACAAGTTTGTTTGTTTGTTTGCTTGCTTTTTTTCTTGTGTTTTTGTTTGTTTTAAAGATACTATCTCATCTTTGTAAGCAGTTTTTATTCAAGGGGTTATTAAAAATGTAGTGAACTCCACTTACCATTTAATTTTTTAGAATACAAAACCTTTTATTAAAAACAGCAGCAACAAACATCAGATGCAGAGTAGTGCCGTGTAAATAGTTCAACCCTTGGGAAACAGAGATCTGAGTTCTAAGTTGGCTGAGAGACTTTAAATCAGTCACTTAATCTGTCTAAGCCCCAGCTTTCTTATTTATTTTTAAAAAATGGTAGACAAATATTTAGGTAACTTCTATCTGAGTTCTATAAATTTGAGGAAACTTACTAGTGTTTTGTCCTTGAAAAAACATAACATCAACGTAATATGATTATTTCTTCTTTATTGAGAATTTTTAAATAAATGGCTAATTCAAGAGTATGTCCTTGCCTGAGAGTCTGTTCTTTTATTCCTAGAAGGAATAGGAAGGATTTCATGGTTGGAAGAAAGGTTTGCCACAAGTTTAGCTTATCAACCTGTTCTCTGAAGGATCCTGGAGTCCTGGATTTATCCATGGGTTGGTGGGGGTGGAGGAGGGTGAGGGCTTTGGGATCCTGAAGGAGAGGTAAGAGTGGGAAGGATTGATCACTCTAGATTAGACTGAGAACTCACAGAGTAGTGTCCATATGAACAAGGATTGATGGAAGAGAATTTATGGAATTTTTGTGGGGAAAATAAGGCTGATTCTGTCTGGAAAGCTCATCGGAGCCTCTTGGAATAAGGGGGTAGGGAGCTTGAAAGCAGGGTGTACATAACTCAAATGATCTGTTTGGGTTGAAAGAGTGTTTATAGTGGGTATTTATATTGCAACTTTGTATCATTTAATAACTTTCTGGTTGGGCTTGTTTTAATATGCTTAAGAGCTAGGGTTTGGATCCACTGAGTTAAATTTTCCTATCTAAAGTCTTCCAAACCTAACAGCCTGTGAGTGGAATGTGTAATGCTTTCCCCATAAAATCAGCCATGAATTTTAAACAAATTAACCATTGAGCCTCACCACACACCCAAAAGTCCATTGTGTGTACTAAAGAGAATTGTTCACTACTGCTTCTGTGAAACCACAGTTCCTCCAGGAAAACTCTTAACTTTGAACTCCAGCAGAACGTTCATATCATTTTTCTGACGAGGCATTGACTTTTGGAAATTATTATTGTGGATGATTTCTCTTTCCCTTAAAAACAATTTTATTATATTAATTTAGAGAATGCCTGATTGGGTTTTCGCTATTTTCCCTGCTGTGATTTCTCTCTCAAGTACAAATCGTGTTTCATGTAGTATTTGTTTTACAAGGATCATGGACTCCAGCCTTCTGGAACGTGTTTTAGAAGTCGCTAAATGGAGTTCTACTTCTATAGACTTAAACTGCGCGTTCAGGACATGCAAATGAATTGTGGCCTAATTAAGCACTGAAAAAACAGCTCTAAATATCCTGTTAATGAACTGCATTCAGGCACTAAAAAGGCATTCCATCATGCTGGGATTATAAAGATCCTGCCCTTAATTATGAGTTGTAAAAGCCACTTTCAGGTAGAAATAAAGAGGGTAACAGTTGTTCAATTAGAGGTGAACATTCATCTATGCGGGGAAAAAAGCCTTTCTGTGATAAGACCCAGAAATCTTGTTTTTCTGCTAATGCGATTTCATACATTTTTGTTGCACGGTGGGCTGAGCAGCATTCCTGATCTGTTGCCTCGGATGGGAATTGTTTAGCGCCATGTCACACATAGCTGCGCCCCGAGTCCTCATGCTGAGCGGTGAACTGATCTCATGGTCTAGTGACAGTTTCTGGAGAAAGCAGGCGCACGCTGATGCATTCTAAGCTTCCTCTTCTTCCCATCTCTGTCTCCAGCCTCACATCCTTTTCAGGTTTATTCATGAGCTCATCACTCAGGGAAGAAAAAACTTATTTGCATTATAACATTGCATTTAAAAGCTATAAATTACACAGAGCTATAAATACTGCCCCTTGGTAAATGCCACCTTTCATAAAATTTGTGTGTGTGTGTGTGTGTGTGCACGCGCACCCGTGAATATGCCCTGTGGATTTTTTTTCTCTACTCACTGCATCTTATAACTATATTCACTCTTTTAAAACACTGAGACTTTTGCTCTGCTTGCTATAAATGGAGAGAAAAGAATTTTGACTTGTTTAAAAGAAGATGTGATTCTGCGTGAAGCATGTCGCTAGGCTCACTCTCTTTGGAAGACTGTCTCGTTCTACATTAAATGGGCTCCACTATAATGTACCTGGACTATTTTTGTTCTGTGGTGTCCAACAAAGGTATAGGCAACTGATCTGCTAAATAATTTCTCACCAGCCTGGAATGTTTGTAAGTCATGTAATACCCAGGTTAGACCTTAAATCATTAAAATTAATGTTGTTATGAGTATCTGACTCATTAGAGACCCCATGTGACAGAATAGAACTGCCCCATAGCGTTTCCTAGGCTGTTATCTTTACAGGAGCAGATGGCTAGGTCTTTCTCCCAAGGAGCTGCTGGGTGGGTTCGAACAGCAAACCTTTCTGTTAGCAGCTGAACCCTTGATTGTTGCACCACCAGGGCTTCTTAGAACAATATTATTATTGGTCAAATATTTTCAGAAGCTGAATGTCAATGTCTTCAGTGCAGCTTGGACTTCTTCCTTCAGTACCATCGGTTCCTGATCATATGCTACCTCCTGAAATGGTTGAATGTCCACCAATTCTTTTCGGTACAATGACTCTGTGTATTTCTTCCATCTTCTTTTGATGCTTCCTGTGTTGTTTAATATTTTCCCCGTACAATCTCTCAATATTCCAACTCGAGGCTTGAATTTTTTCTTCAGTTGTTTCAGCCTGAGAAATGCCGAGCGTGTTCTTCCCTTTTGCTGTTCCATCTCCAAGTCTTTGCACATGTCACTATAATACTTCACTTTGTTTTCGAGCCATCCTTTGAAATCTTCTTCTGTTCAGCTCTTTTACTTCATCATTTCTTCCTTTTGCTTTAGCTACTTGACATTCAAGAGCAAGTTTCAGAGTCTCTTCTGACATCTATTTTGGTCATTTCTTTCCTTTCTTTTTAATGACCTCTTGCTTTCTTCATGTATGATGTCCTTGATGTCATTCTACAACTCGTCTGGTCTTTAGTCATTAATGTTCAATGAATAAAATCTAGTCTTGAGATGGTCTCTAAATTCAGATGGGATACACTCAAAATGAGACTCAAAATGGCACAATTGAAAATGAGAAGAAACAGCTGCAAACATCCATTAATAATCTGAAAGTATGAATCTAGGAAAATTGAAAATTGTCAAAAATGAAATGGAACGCATATCCTAGGCATTAGTGAGCTGAAATGGACTGCTATTCTGAATCAGACAATCATATGGTCTACTATGCTGGGAATGACAACTTGAAGAGGAGTGGCATTGCATTCTTCACCAGAAAGAACATTTCAGCATCTATGCTGAAGTACAACCCTGTCAGTAATAGCACGATATCCATACATCTACAGGGAACACCAGTAAATATGACTGTCATGGATTCAGTTGTGTCATCCAAAAATATCTGTCAGCTTGGCTGGGTCATGATTCCCAGTATTGTATGATTGTGTTATCTGATGTGATTTCCTTATGTGTTGTAAACTCTATCACTATGAGATTATATGTGATCTCCTTATGTGTTGTAAATTCTATCACTGTGATGAGGTTGACAAGATTAGTGTCTTAATGCAATCTCTTTTGAGATATAAAAGAGAGAAGCAAGCAGAGACACATGGGAACCTCATACCACCAAGAAAGCAGTGCCGGGAGCAGAGCGTGTCCTTTGGACCTGAGGTTCCTGCGCAGAGAAGCTCCCAGACCAAAGGAAGACTGATGACACAGACCTTCCTCCAGAGCCAACAGAGAAAGCGTTCCCCTGGAGCTGATGCCCTGAATTTGGACTTGTAGCCTACTGGACTGTGAGAGAATAAATTTCTCTTTGTAAAGCCATCCACTTGTGGGATTTCTGTTGGAGCAGCACTAGATGACTGAGACAATGACTATTATTCAAATTTATGCACCAACCACTAAAGCCAAAGATGAAGAAATTGAAGATTTTTACCAGCTTCTGCAGTCTGGAATTGATCGAGCATGCAATCAGGATGCAATGATAATTACTGGTGATTGGAATGTGAAAATTGGAAACAAAGAAGGACTGGTAATTGGAAAATATGGCCTTGGTGATAGAAATGATGCTGGAGATCACATGATAGAATTTTGCAAAACCAACGACTTCTTCATTGCAAATACCTTTTTTCACCAACAAATGGTGACTATACACGTGGACCTTGCCAGATGGAATACACAGAAATCAAATCGACTACATCTGTGGAAAAAGACGATGGAAAAGCTCAGTATCATCAGTCAGAACAAGGCTAGGGGCCGACTGCAGAACAGACCATCAATTGCTCATATGCAAGTTCAAGTTGAAGCTGAAGAAAATTAGAACAAGTCCACGAGAACCAAAGTACGAGCTTAAGTTAGAAGAGACAGAACACTAATTCAGCCATGATATTGGTTTGTTAGAACTGTGTTGTAACTTCTTGTCATCTTTTAATATGCGTATTAAGGGAATCGTTTCACAGATAATCATTGTGGGACAGTGTGAAGCCACAAGGACATCACTGACAATTGCAAAATGGTGAAAGAAAAGAGACTGATCATGTTAACAAATGCCAGTGTGAGGCAGGGTGATGGAGCTTCACCCAGAATGAATGTTGGACTCCAAATAGTAATGGGCTCTGGTTTGCAGCAGATACTCCCTAATCAGAAAACAAGCTAAAATGACTCAGAAGAAATGAAGAAATATGGATTAGGCTTTTAATTTTTTTCAAATGAAACCATAATTAATTAAAAGAAGCAAATCTGGCATTTGCTGCTGTTGGAAACAATATAGCTCTGAGATTCCCAGAAGTTACATATATATATATATATATATATATATATATATATATATATATATATATATAGTCTGATAATAAGACTTGTCCAAGAAACATGTCCCTAATCCTAATTTTAGGAAGGAATATATTCTTTTGTGCCTTATAACTGGGCATTAGGTATAATATATTTTTCCTCTCAAAGGTAGAAGCTTTGTTGAAATGGTCAGTTTCAAATCATTCAACACATTTCTCAGACAGGTGGTGTAAAAAGATTTATATATTTTGCTTTCCAAAGAGTTTGCTCTAGGAATAAGAATAGAATATGAGAACCAAGAATCATGGAGAACCTAGTAGTAGCTTACATTCACATAGCCCTTATGTAGTAGCCATACTTTTAAGTGTTTTTACATATATTATCTCTTGTAATAATCATGTTGACCATAAACATAAGTACTATTAATATCATTTTTATCTTCAGATGAGGAAAACAAGATACAAAGGCATCAGCAAATGGTCACAAGATGTATCTACTATAGGACAATGAATCCTGTATTTTTAACAAATGTATCAATTATCACTAATACAACACATTTGTGTGTGGCTGATGTGGTTGTGGGTAATATTTTAAAAGGATCTAGTGCTACCTACAAGGCTATAAAGTACTGTGAATAACTTTCATGTGTTAGAAAATGTACACTTACTCCATTTTATTATAGCTTAAACCCAATCTCATATTAATTTCTGCTTCCTGACATTACGAATCCTATCCCCTGTCTTCCATTCTTGTGTATAAACTGTTGCCATGGAGTCGATTCGACTCATAGTGACCTTACAGGACAGAGTAGAACTGCCCCATAGGGTTTCCAAGGAGGAGCTGGTGGATTCAAACTGCCGACCTTTGGGTTAGCAGCCCTATCTCTTAAGCACAGCGCCGGGGAGGGGGCGCAGATAGAAGAGGGTTGAATAATAGAGAGTTTTGGAAGCCCACTTAAATAGTTATTTTTTCTGCAGAAAACACAATTATGAAAATTTTGTGTATTTTGCTATAAAGGAGCCCTGGTGGCAGAATGGTTAAGTGCTTGGCTGCTAACCAGAAGGTCAGAGATTTGAACTTACCAGCTGCTCTGGGGGAGAAGAGACCTGGCGAGCGGCACCTCTAAAGATTACAACCTAGAAAACCCTATGGGGCAGTTCTACTCTGTTACATGGGGCTGCTATGAGTCAGAGTCGACTTGACAGCACACAACAACGAAATTTGGCTATAAAAAGCTAAAATAAGTAAGTGGTTAACCAAAACGTAGAAAAATAAAACCAAATGCTGCAGAGAAGAGTAGGAATAACACTTTAAGATGAGAGCGAAATCAATGAGTCCTAGACCATTAATGTTTACAATCCATTCTTTGGTAAAACCCCAAACTGAAATAACCTGGTTTTAAAAAGACATAAAATTAAGGCAAATTGTAGCATAGCTCCTATACATCAACTAGCCACTCAGACAAAGCAGCTGTGTGTTCCTGGGCAGCTATTTTTTCAGGCACACAGTGCCAATAGCTGATCAAGATCACATTCTAGCCAACAGCATAGAATGAAATTAACTCAATTAATTAATGGCATATCCAATTCTCATTATGACAATTTAAGCTGTAGGGAAAATGCTGTGTTTGAATGACAACCCTAACCTTAAAGACTCCAAGTTGAATGGTTTCTCCACCGCATGACATATGTTGATAATGCATCTGACAAGTTTCTATTTCCCAAATTACTCAGAAAATCTTTATCAATAGAAATGGTTTCAAACACATCACCTTGAATTCCCATTCCCACTGACACCCGTGGTAGGTGGATTTCTAAGATGGCCCCCAGTGATTCCCGCCTCCTGGGATTCACATCCTTGTGTGGTCCCTACCCCTTGAATGTGGGCTGCATCTAGTGACTTGCTTCTAACCAAGAGAATATTGCAAATGTACTGGGATGTCACTTCAGTGGTTAGATTATGAAAGATTGTCACTTCCATCTTGCCATCAGACTCTCTCTCTCGTTGACTTTGAAGAAACAAGCTGCCATGTCGGACAGGTCCATATGGCAAGGAATTGAGGGTGACTTCTGAGCAGCAAGGAACCGAGGCCCTCAGTCGAACAACCTGTGAGGAAATAAATCCTTCTATCAACAGTGTAAGTAATCTTGGAAGTGAATCCTTCCCCAGTTGAGCCTTCAGATTGCCTTGATTGCAGCCTGTGAGATACCCTGAAGCAGAAGACAGTTTAGCCTGGATTCCTGACCCTCAGAAACTGTGATATAATAAATGTGTGTTGTGTTAAGCTGCTAAAGTTTGGGGTAATTTGTTACACAGAAAAAATATATGCAACACACTCTGTGATGTGGTTGTGTCATTGCAGTTAGCTGCCATTGAGCCGGCTCCTGACTCGTGTTGACCCTATGTGATCCATACAGTTTTCACTGGCTAATTTTTATAAGGAAATTGCTAGGCTTTTCTTCCTAGCCTGTCTTAGTCTGGAAGCTCTGCTGAAACCTTTCAGTATCACTGACAGACAGGTGATGGCTGTGCTTGAGGTACATTGGCTGAGAATAGAACCTAGGTTTGCCACATGAAAGGCAAGAATCTACCATTGAACAATGATCAGGTGTCAGGAACTATTAACCAGCAAGCAAGGTATGCATGGGCTTGCTTGTGTTTATTTACTAATCTGTAGCACACAATTTCACATGGGTTTCACCATAAAACAGGTGAAATTGTGCACTACAGTTTAGTAAATAAGCACAAGTAAGACGTGGTGAGAAACAGGTGAAATTGTGCACTACAGATTAGTCAATAAGCAAATGTAAACCCATGCATACCTCTCTTTATTTGGTAATTGTACTTGACCACCACTGCTGCTCTGTGAGGTAGTAGGGGTTAGTAATGCCTGCACTTTATAACCAGACAAATATGGCTCCAGACATTAAGTACCTAGTTTCAGGTAGGTGCAGTATGTCAAGCAGAGTATAGAATGATTGTGATTCCCAGTCTAGTGCTCTTCCCCATGAGTGTGATCATATGTACTGTCTGACAATGCCAGTCTCTCTTGTCACTTCTCCCTTTCCCCTTTATCCATTAATGCTCAGCCCAAGCCAATCTCCACTATATTACATTAAAAAACAAACAAAAAACCAGTTTCCTTCAAGTTGATTCTGGCTCGTGGCGACCTTACGTGTGTCAGAGAACTGCGCTCCACAGGGTTTTCAATGACTGATTTTTGGAAGTAGGTCACCAGGTCTTTCTTCTGGGGAACCTCTGGGTGGATTCAAACTTCCAGCCTTACGTTGGTGTGTTAACCATTTGCACCACGCAGGACTCCTGTCGCACATTAGTAACCACTGATTATTAAGATTGTGGGAAGCTGTGTTTGGATCAAGCCCACTTCACCTTGCTCCAGCATAGTTAAGCATCCTGCATTTGTGCTGTCAGGAGACTGTGGGGAGTATCGAGGCCGTAGCTCAAATCCTAGCTATGCTATTTAATGGTCATTTGAAAAGTTACTCAATGCCTCTGAACATGTTTTCACACCTGAAGAACAGAGGTAATAAAATTCTGTATCTCAAAGGGTCATAAAGATTAAGTCAGATAGCACACAAAACAGGAACACTCAATTATTAGTTTTCCCTTGCTCCTGTCTTGTCCTTGATTAGTCAAGATGCCCATGCATCTAGTTCTTCTGAAAAATGCATGCATGTTGGACAAGCTTGATCTTTTAAAAGTTATAATTATTTTTATTTTAACTTACATTCCTCCTAAGTTCATCTTTTTGTCCCTAAATATTAATTGCTCCAAGTAGTTGAATCTGGATAAATATCTAATGGGCCAAATATCTCTAATATTCAAGGAGCATGCAAAGGCCTAATGGTAAGTCACTATGGAAAGTAAAGATCTTGTTTCAAACAGGAGGATAGAATGTACTGGTTAAGGATGTGGGCTCTGAATTCAGGAAGCTTCCTGAATTCTCTCTGCCAATTTCTAGCTTTTTCACCTTGGTTTTTATCATTTGAAAAATGAATATAATAGCAGCGCTCATTCATAGGGATATTGTGTGAGAATTAAATGACTTAAACTTTGTAAAGTGCTCAGCACAGTTTCTGCAGCATAGTAAGCACTTCATAAACATTAAGTCTTGTTAGTTTCCCTTAGGATTTTAGGGGAGGAGAGGAGTCATGTCACCAGGGGGTTATGGGGGGTGTGGACTGCACTGGGTGACACTGTCAGAGGGGGTGGCACTAAAATGACTGTCTATAAAATTTTTGTGCAGAAATAAAGTTTTTCAGCAGAAATTTTACTATTATTATTTTTAAAATATCCCTGTAGTTAGTCATAAAAACAAAGAATTTTTTTGTAAACCCAGCTTACATGTTTCAGTACCTACAAAGCTAAAACTCCATGCTAATCTACCTTTTGAACTTTCTAATGCCCTCTGGTCAGAGCTGTCATTGACGTTTTGAATTACGTGGTTTCCTCAGCACGCCCTACAAGCACACGATGTTGTTTCTGTTACTGCCAAAAGTTTTTATAGTCGCTAATTTTGTCAAATTTTCTGGTGTTTTAGCTACAATACTGTGGAAATTAGTATTTGAGAACCTATATCAATATCTTTTTTGAGAATGAAGTAGTAATTAAAGGAAAAGAAGGAGTGATATACGGGAATTATGATTTACGAGTAACATGAGTATAAAAAACATCACTAAGGATTCTGTATGGTCTGGTACAGGAGGAGGTCCGTGGGGGACAGTGACATCTTGAGTTACCACACTGGGTGACACCAACACCAGTGATGCCACTGGAGGGGAGTAAACAAGTAACTTCTGACATTATCTGGTTGTGTAGTTTGGTGCCTTCAAGTCAGTTTGGTCTCATAGCTGTTGCACCACCAAGGCCCCTGACTACACCTTATAAAACTTAGCCTTAGATAAAGTCAGAGGAGCCCTGGTGGTGCAACAGTTAAACACTCAGCTCTTAACCTAAAGGTTGGTAGGTTGAACACATCCAGCTGAGTCAGGCAGCCTCAGAGCCCAACCCTTCTAAGAAACACCTGCTCTGGCTTACCCTCCTACACGGAGCAGAATAAGCTGCACATTCTTCTGAAATTGTCCTTGACAAGATAGAACCACAGAATGGGCCATGGATGGCCTCAACCCACTTCTTGGTGGAGACTTAACATGCTAATGAAGAAAAATCAACCTCTTTCCCCATCCAGGAGAATCGAACCCTTGTCTAGAGAAAATGCATAGTCATCCCCAAGCTCTGAGCACCTGCGTGGAGGTCAGTCCTGAATATTCATGATAAATTTTGCATTTCCTTGTCTGCTTTCTGTAAAATCCCACTTACCCAAGTTGCCTACAAGCAGTTTTGGAGGCAACAGCCCCAATTACTCCTTTCCTTGTGCAATGAAATAAAGGCATCTTTCTGATCTGCCACCTCAGCCTCTTGTTTATTGGCTCTAACAAGTCAGACTAAGCAAAACCTGGGATTTTCACCTGGCAACACAATGGTTCTTCAGGAGAAAGACCTGACCATCTGCTCCCGTAAACATTACAGCCTAGAAAACCCTCTGGGAACAGTTCTTCTGTGTCCTATAGGATGGCTATGAGTCGAAATTGACTTGATGGCACCTAAAAACAGTGTGCCATTGAGTCGATTCTGACTCATAGCGACCTTATAGGACAGACTAGAACCGCCCCATAGAGTTTTGAAGGAGCAGCTGGTGGACTCAAACTGCTGACCTTTTGGTTAGCAGCCTGAGCTCTTAATCACTTCACCATATTTTATCATTTCACATGGAGGTAAATGCATTTGTCTAGGCAACTTAAATGAGTTTTGCTGGAAGCTTCAAAAGTGCAGATGTGATGGGACTAATTAGATACTAAGTTCTTGATGAAATCGTACCTTATTGTGAATAGATTTAAGAACTGAATGTATTCAAAACCTTCTCCAGGAACTTCTAACCCCTATGTGAACAATCAAAAAGTAAATTTTTAAAGTCAGATTTGTGAACAAAGCTCTTTTTCAGCTTTCCACGAGATGTGGCTGAGAAACTTTGGTAAAGGTATTTTTTGGTGAAAGTATTTCTTTTATCATGGAAAGGAAACGTTGAGTCATTCCTGCCATCCCCCTAACTATGAGCTAGAGAGATAAGGAATCCTGTAGTTCTTCCTGAGAGGCTGGGCCTGCCTGGCAGGGAGAGTGAAATAGGCAAAGTCCATAGTTCAACCTCCTTTGTCAATGCCCAGCCCCTGGCCTTGGGAACTGACTGGCGGCAGTTTGCAAATGTATGTGCTTCGTGGGGTGCCTGCCATTCCCTTTGTCCTTGAACCACAGGAGGCCTGATAGGGAAGCCGGAACGTGTCATCCCTGACTACTGGAGCTTCCAAGTAGTAACATGACAGGCAACTTTTCAGACAATATCCAACATGAACCTTCAGGGTTTAACCTATTCTTCTCTAGACAAAAATAATAACTAGTTCTACACACATTCCTACAGTCCTACTGTTCAAACAGTCAAGTGGAAACACAGGTGTTTGACCAGGTTTTGTTGTTGATGTTGCTCTGCTGCTGACTGAAGGGTCAGTTGTTCGAACCCAACTAGCATCTCCAATAGACAGACAGACAGACAAGTAGTCAGACAGACAGATAGATAATAAGTAGGTAGACAGGTAAGTAGGTAGGTAGATGATTGATAGATAGGTGATAGAAATAAACTCTTTTTAAACTGCAGATATATTTCTTTTTCTATAAGAAAAATAAACTAGTTAAAGTTATTTTGGACATGATTAAAATGTACAAAAAATAGTTGAGCAATGCAATTTCCTATGGCTTTTTTTCTGAGTATAAATTCTAAATATTTAATACCTTAATCCTTACTTCACGTGTCAACAGAATTAAACTCTACAGTTTGGCCTGAGTTGCTATACTTTGCCTTGGGGAAAATACTAGGGTAAGCAATATCTACATATGACTTTAGACCTGGCCCAGCAAAAATATAACATGCAACCTCATAGTTCTTGTAGTTGACAACTCAACTGCTTTTAGAGCTATGGGAATCCTAAAGAGCTGAGAGCTTTAAATACAATTTAACATTATTAAATGAGATTTTTGCTTACAAATTGTCTGTCACACAGTAAATGTTAAAAAAAAAAAAAATGATGACTAGTATTAACTACATGACCCGTTAGCACTTTCATGCCTGGCTTGTTGTGCAGGCTCTATAAATTCACATAATTCTAAGTCTGAACTTCTCACACGATGACTGAAATCACTTACCACATGATAATTGAAATCACATGATAATTAACAACATTTATTGGTTAGAAAGTTCTACAAAGTCAGACTCTATATAATGCAAAAGGGATAGAAATTGATGTTAGAAAATAGATTAAGCCATACAAGACTCAAAGAGGAAGTTAGACTGCAAAAGAGCAAGAAGGTTTCTGACCACAAGGTTCCTCAAATCCTAAAAATAAATAAGAACATGCTGACTCTCAATGTACCAACTTAAGACAAGACAGTAGGTAGGGTGCAGGAGGAGGGAGAAATAACTCCTGCAACCAGAAGTTATTAAATAATTAGTTAAACTATGTCTCAATGTACTTTATGCATTCATAGCTAAGGAAGAATTTTACAGAGAGGGTTTCTCCAGATTCAGAGTCAGCAGCGAACAATGTTTTTGAGCTGAAGGATATCGAGTATGTAGCTTTGCATATAGTAGGTGTGTAATAAAGATGTGTTGAATGATAGATTATTAGGACTAGAGAGAGTTCATAGTTCTCAACTCTGTAAAGTAAAATCATCTATTGCTGTATCTATTTGGCCCAACATATATGGAATAGAGTAATGACTGTATGTGGAAGATTCCATAGTGGTAATTATATGCAAGCAAGTTAACAGTTTTTTAGTGGGAGGGATAAAATCGAATACTGGTTATTTCAGAAGTCTGCAGATCAGAAGTCTGGTCTTATTCTCAGTCTTGTGATATGAAATGCTGGTCTTAGCTAAGCATCAAGAACATATATGATAATACCAAACACTTAGGGTGTGTATCACGTACAGGCACTGTTCTAAGCACAACGTGTGCATGTGTGTATGTGTGTACTCATTTAATCTTCACAATAACCCTTTGAGGTAGGTACTATTGTTATTATTAACTCTATGTAACAGATAGAAAGCTGAGGCAAAGAAAGTTTAAGTAACTTCCAAAGCATCTATGCAGGTTTTAGAATCAAAGCTTTTCAACAGAAATAAACACACCTATCAAACAAATTGGCACCGTCAGTCAATTATTGCTAGTCATTCATGCCAAGAGGAAAAGTAATGGTTTTGATTTGATCACTTTCCATAGAGGTTGGAGAAAGCCAGTAAAAAGGAACATAAGTTGGGTGGTGAGAGTTGGGGAGGAGGGAGGTGACAGAAAAGAGGATTAGGAACTCTTGTGCATATCTAGCAAAAGCTCAGGCTTAAAATAACAACACTATAATTAGGCAGCTAGTTCCCATGACTTAGTCTGGATTTATTCCATCTTAAAGTGTCAACAAGGAGCCTTGGTGGCAACTACTCTGTCCTATAGGGTTGCTATGAGTCAGAATCAACTCGACAGCACACACAACAGCAACAACAAAATTTGGTCAAATACCTGTGTTTCCACTTGGCTGTTTGAACAGTAGGGTTGTTGGAATGCATGTAGAACCGGTTATTTGTATCTAGAAGAATAGGTAAAGGATAGGTTAAACCCTTAATGTTCATGTTAGATATTGTCTGAAAAGTTGCCTGTCGTATTATTGCTTGGAAGTTCGGGTAGTCAGGGATGACTGTATATTTGTGTTTATAATTCAATTCTCCAAGTTTTGCCACTTTGAGAAAATATGTAAAAGCTTTGGATCTCTTATTTCTCCCTTGCAGTACAGGAACAAAGCATCTTGGAATAGTTTTGAAAATGAAATAATATTTCCTACACTAGGCTTATTAAAGCCAAGCATATAATATGTATCTTAAAATAGTTGGTTCATTTTCCATTCTTCTGATCATTATGAATTGACTTCCAGTTTTTTTTTCTCCTACCATGCCTGTGTTCAGGGGTCTCCAAGACCACCCTCAAATTCAATGATTCTCTAGAACAGCTCACAGAACTCAGAAAAAGTGTTACACTCATTTTTATGGCTTATTACAACAAAAAGATACAGATTAAAATCAGCAATGTGAAAAGGCGCATAGAGCAAAGCCCAGGATACACCAGGAGCAAGCTTTCAGTTGTCCTTTCCCAGTGGAATCATGCAGATATCACTTAATTCTATAGCAATGATGTGTGACAACATGCATGGAGTATTGCTAACCAGGGAAGCTCATGCAAGGCTTGGTGTCCAGAGATTTTATTGGGAGTTGGCCACAGAGGCATGGCTGACCACCTGCATGGCTGACTTTTGATCTCCAGCTCTTCCAGAGGTCAAGATGATACTGCATTGTCCAAGGCCCCCACCATAAATCACATTGCTGTCGTTGTGTGACTTTGAGTCAATTTCAACTCACAGCAACCCTACAGGACAAAGTAGAGTTGCTCCATAGGGTTTCCTAGGCTGTAAATCTTTATCGGAACAGATCGCCAGGTCTTTTGTCCCACAGAGCCGCTGGTGAGTTTGAACCACCAACCTTTCAGTTACTAGCCAAGAGCTTAACCATTGCAGGGCTCCTAATCACATTGCTAGCATAGACTAACCGGCAAGGACCATGGCCAACACATAAACAAAGACACTCTTATCAGGCAGGATATTCCAAGGGCTTAGACGTTACCTCCTAGGAGCCAAGCAAAGGCCAAATCTTTCTTTGGAATGTGCAGGATGTGGATAACCCAGATCAGCTGAGTTAATCCTCTACTGCATAGTGCCCCCAAGGCCAAGAAATTAATTAATACACTTTATATTTAACTGAAACAGGGAGAAGAAAAAATAGACGTAGGGAGTACAGATTGTTTGAGGTCGCCAGGTAGCTGATTATGGACAAGCTAGTATAAGAACCAAGGTCTTTTGATTTTCTTACCCAGTTCTGTTTCTACTTCTCTCTCACTCTCCTTTTTGCCTTCACGAAGTACGTTCAGTTCTCTCTCAAGATACTTTCTAAAGAAATTTAGTATTTATAAAACAAGAGCACATTGTTAATGTTTTTTTTTTTTTTAACACCAAGGCTTTCTTTGTGAGGAAGATTTTTTTCTTACATTTTAGCTATGCAAAAATAGGTATGATCTGAACTGCCAAGTAAACTTTTCATTCACTCATTAATTAATTAATTAGGCATTTATTAAGAGCTGGGGTGATGGATGGATTGGTTACCTCTTCAGAGAAATGAGTCTTGAAAGATAAATAGCGTTTCCAAAAAGAGGAGAGGAAGGGAAATTTATCCTGGGTACTGAGAGTTTTGAAGAATTATCCAGAATATCCGGAATGTCCTTCTGAAGAACCAGGTTTTTATTTCTCTACTGTCACAGAACTATGCAGATAGCTAGAATTTCTCAATTGTAGTGCAATGGTTTGTTTTATTGTCCATCTCTACCCTGTCACTCTACATACTGTGAACTTCTTGATAGCAGAGTAGTCTTTCTTTTCGTCTTTGATTAGCTAGCATCTAAAACAGTGCCTTGAACATAGTAGGCACTCAAAGTGCTTGAGGGACACATGCCTGCATTTTAAAAAAGGAGTCTGATTTAGGTGATTGGATCCTCTTGATTGAGACTGATGGACATTAACTGGCCAACAGACTGTCGTTATCTCAATCCCATCCCATGCGTGTCCTAGAGATATTACTCCCGCTAACTCTTCTTTACTTGTTCTTACTTTGCTCTTACTTCCTGTCCTTATTTGTTTCTTCCTATTTCTTTTTAATTGTCACTTTTCCAATCATCAAGGCATTTGAAAATGTTAGCCTGCCTTCCCAAACTGGTGTTATCTGTGAACTTAAAGGATATCTCATTATCCAGGCCTTTGTACAAATAATTAATAACAAACAAAGAAACCCATTGCCATCAAGTAGATTCCAACTCATAGTGACTCTAGAGGACAGGGTAGAACTGCCCCATAGTGTTTCCAAGGAGCAGCTGGTGGATTCTAACCGCTGACCTCTTGGTTAGCAGCTGAGCTCTTAACCCCTGCGCCAGGGCTCCAGACACTTAATAAGATGTCCAAAATTGACCTTTTATTTGTGTGATAGATATGCACTTTAGGTCAGCTTTAGAATTTAATCCACCATTTCTCCATCTCCTACAACATTCAGGCCAAATCCCTTACTAGGGCTTTCTGCTCCAGCCTTTACATCCTCTCACTTCATATCTTTGCAGGCCCTTCTCCCCAGTCTCCCTCCACAGACCACAAGCTTCAGCCAAGTATGGCTTTTTCCCCATGCTCCAAACACATCCTGCTCTTCCTGAACTTTACTTTTGTTGATCCCTTGCTAGGTGTTATGGATTGAATTGAGTCCCCTAAAAATATGTGTTGGGGTCTTGACCCTATACCTGTGGATATAATCCCTTTTGGGAATAGAGTTTTCTTGGTTATGTTAATGAGGCCATATCAATGTAGGGTGTGCCCTAAATCCAATCACTTTGGAGTGACACAAAGAGCAGCATAGACTCAGAAACAAGCAAGCACCAACAGGGGAAGATACATGCCATACGGGTATCTCCAAGGAACACTAGAGAAACTGAGACCAGGATTTTCCCCCAGAGTGGACAGAGGGAGCCTGCCCCTAGAGCTGGCACCCTGAATTTGAACTTCAAGCCTCCTAAATTGTGAGAAAATAAATTTCTGTTCATTAAAGCCACCCACTTGTGGTATTTCTATTATAGCAGCACTAAGAAACGAAGACACTAGGGAACCTCTTTCCCTCTTTGCTTCTTCTAGAAAACTCCTGCTCACCTTTCAAGGCTCTACTCTATAAAGAGGTTATGATCCTGCCTCCAACTCACCATAATTGCCAAATGAGTGAATGAATGAGTATAGAGTTGATTACTTGACAGCACAGTTTTGTTTCACAGTAATTTACTACTTCTGTCTCTTCTACAAGGGCGTAACAATTTTTTTAAAACTAGTTTCGATTTTATATTTCTGATTAATTAATTCTACTTATCTTTTTTATATTCTACATTGAGGCCTCCCTCAGTAATTCTTTAGTCATTTTTATTAATATCACGATGTGTATTTAATAATATGTTCCTATTTGTATATTCTTCACTTCCCTCCATATGTGGGCTGTTGATTTAACCAATTTATAAGCCCAGTGCTGGCTAAGGCTCTAGTCTTTATTTATTTTTGTGCACATTTAGATTTTTGCCTTCTGAAAACGCTTAACCTAAAATGGACATCATTCCAAAGGACAAGTCTTGATATGACAGATATGCCTGTGTGAATTTCAAGGAAATACAGAATGCACTTATAAAAAACTGCAAATGTATGATTATTATTATGCAAAATATGATTAAAAGTAGACTTGTATCTTCAAAAAAGGTACAGTGAGAGAAGGAAATGACTACCGGACTTTTAGTTTAAAAGAGGCGTAATGACCCAATGGAAAAGACAGTTGATTGGAAAGTCTCAGGTCTATGTCTGAGGGAAATCTTAAGCCTGGACTCAGGAGCCAACTGCTTTGGTTTGAATCCCAGTTCTGTTACTTGGTAGCAGCAAGACTTTAGCAAGTTACTGAAGCTCCCTGGGACCTCAGTTACCTCATCTGTTAGACTAGGGTACTGTGTTCACATCACAGGGTTGTTATGAGGACTAAATGAGTAAAGCACTTAGAACATTGCCTGGCACATGGTTAAATGTTATAATGTGGTGTTATTATTTCTACTCTAGGATTTCTTGCATTTTAAGTTGGAGAAAAAAATCCTTGCTCTCACACTTCTGGGTTTCAATCAGGAAAATTAAAAAACAGTGTGAGGCTTTGAATAGGAGTCCCTGGGTGGCACAAACAGTCAAGCGCTCAACTACGAGAGGCGCCTTGGAAGACAGGCCTTGAAACTCTATGGAGCTGTTCTACTCTACTCATATGGGCTTGCCATGAGTTGGAATCGAATCCACAGCAAGAAACAACAACAAAAACAGCAACGTGAAGCTTTAAACTTCTAAATAGGTGCAGCTAACTTCCATAGATTCCATCCCGTTCTCTTCCCGGCCCTCCCACCCACAACCATTGGACGGTGCTGCTCTCTGGTGGTCACTCAAAACTGCTTCTATAGCTCAGTCAATCTGAACCATGCCAGAATTTTCTTTGTCTCCATTTTCCTTGAACTTAAATGCTTATTCATAAGAAGTCAACCTGTTTCCCTCTGGGCATTACTTGAAGCATAGCTGCTAAATCACATATGCAGAGTTAAAAAAAATTAAAATGACAAATAGTATAGTTTTGATTTGAAGCTATTAGAAAATTATATATGCAATTATATAAAATGCATTGTCTAAGTCTTTTTATCGATAAGTTTGAAAGCAAAATAAATAATAGCCAATTATCTAAGAATCAAGTAGAAATCCCTTTGGTATTAATTTAGGCTTTTTTTTTAGAAAAAAAGTAATTATGAACTCTGGTACTGGCATTATATTTCATATGAAACATTTAAATTCTTATATTAAAATGTTATTACTTTGGCAAAATGCTTTCTGGAATTAAGGAGAAAAAAAACTATAGCCATTAAAATTAGAACTCGTGCATGTGTGTGAAGTCTATTGATGTTACAATGGTTTTCATGTTTTTCATCATCAAAGCATCTTTGGTGAATGCCTAAATTCTACTTCTTCAAGAATCTAATACACAGACATTTATTTTCAAGTGAAATTATGAAAACCATTCATTGCCAATTTTCTTGAAAACTTACATAACTCTGTTTGATGGACACAGCTCATCTCTGCTGGGTGAAATGTTATGTAATTCCCAGCACCAAAAAAGCAACATCTGAAGATCGGTGACTATTTATTTACACATTTGTTATCGTTTCTGCTTGGGAATAAAGAATGAGTTTGAACTCTCAAAGCTGAGCCTGCAGGAAGCCCCATCAGTCTCTCCACACTTCTGCTGTCATTCCTATTGTAGGGCAAACATTATTCAAACCACAGGCTCCAAACTCCCAGGTAACTGAAGCCAGCAGGAAGCTCTGTTTGATATCAAGTATGTTCTTTATCAACCTTTTTGTTGTGATGGGAAGAAATGAACTAACTTTACTTTTATCTTGCCCCATTTTAACATAACCCAGTAGGTGAATGCTTTATTGGTGTGACTTGGCCAAACTCTTTGATATATACTGACTTAGTTGTGGTCATAAATTTCCCATATTTATAAAAAAGGTTTAATAGTTTTTCATTTATCCATCCCAACCATGAAGTATTAGATGTTCATATTTTTTGTTAGAATCGTAATTTGAAATTTGCTTACAGGAGTCACCACATGAAAAACACAACTTTGATTTTCCTTAGACAGAAACCTCTCTGCCATCAGACAGAGAATCAACCATAACAATGCAGTCTTGAACTTTGGGGTCAACATGATAGATGCTACCAAACTCTCACTCTCAAGGCTTTTTTGTAATGGAAAGACTCCTGGAAGATAAGAGAATGAAGTATCTTTACTTTTTTTTCCTCCCACAAGTGGTTAGGTTTCAGTGAACAAGCTAGTGGTATTTGTATTGTGGGGCTCACTAACAAATGCTTCTCTTGGTTTTTTGGTTCGGTTTTTTGACACACGATTAAACTATATATTAAATCTACTTTTGTTCTTTGTAGAATATTAGTTGTGTCATCTCTGTTGGATTTGGTGTCTGTGTTTTACAGGAAAGGAACCAATTTGGACAAAATACAGATGCTTTAATAAACTCATAGATTTAGAATTATATTTATTTTTCCTACCTTGTTTCCTGAGAGGCATGGTCTATTTTGGATCCTGAGTTTGTTCCAAATCTCCAAGATCCAAATAATCTATGGCAAGGAATTCAGGCTTTCCTAACTGAAAGAAGAAAAATCTAATGAGAACATTTTACTATGTTAGCTAATCGTTTAAGATTTTAAAAGCACTTTTTGGGGTTCAAAACTTATGAATAATTTGAATATCAATTTTTTCCTGGGCTGTCTTCATTCCAGTATAAAAGGTGTTACATGTATTTTAACAATTTTCTCACCTCAGCACCCCTTCTCACAGTTCAGAACTAGTATACTGAGCAAACCTCCACCTGACATTACTGCGAAAATATTTAAAGACTATTATTGAAAGGAAACCAGTACAATGAAAGAACCAATACAACAAGAGGGTGTTTCAGTCTCAGCACTATTGACATTTTGGACTGGATAATTCTTTGTTGTGAGGGGCTGTTGTGTGCACTGTAGGATGTGCAGCATTGCACCTGGCCTCTACTCACTAGATGCCAGTAACATCCCCCCAACTCTGTTGTGACAACAAAAAATCTCTCCACATTGCCCAATACCATGTGGGGGCAAAATTGCCTCCCATTTAGAACCACTATTTTAAACCAATAAACTGTGCACCTGTTGCTTCTTTTCCTCCCTTTTCCAACATCTACAGCCAGGCATTTGCCATTTTGCAAGGATTCGAAGACCAGATGTAGGATATATGGTCACAAGCTATATGTCTCCATTATTGTTTTACTTCTCTGTTCCTCCTTCTACCTTTAACATATTTCCCCATAAATGCAGACACATTGTAGCTAAATTTTCATCTTATTATGGTGGTCATCAGGAGAAACAAGAACTGGAAGGAGCAATGTAACAAGCATGACTGGAGAGTTCAACAGACCTAGGTTTGCATTCTGATTCCTCTTCCTAAGCCTCAATTACTTCATCTTTGAAAGGATGATCACATCTGCTTCACAGGCGTTGTGAGGATTGTAAAAGGGACCGAATTGAAAGGAAACTAATCTGTTGATCACACTTCTTTGTGGGAGTCATGAAGTAGATATTGTACTCAGATTATCTCACTATAGACTCCCAACATTGAAGTCCCCATTTTACACATAAAAGAAACAGGGTTCTGAAAGATAAAATGACTTTTCAAGAGCACACAGGTGTTTAGCAGAGAAGTCAGTCTGCGCTCTCAAACTACCTAAAGCACCTTCCACAGTTCCTAAAACAAGGCACGGTCTCAAACACTATTTATCTACTTGTCTTAGAGAGGGCCAAGGGAGAGTTTGTTGATGTTTTAGTCAATTAAAAGACAAAGCTAGCAAATTATTAACCCTGCCCATGATAATCCAAAATATTTTGGTAAATTTAGAACTATCTTCAGTGTTCTATTCCTTCTAATCTTCTTTGTAAAGTCCTACTATCTTCCAACTATTTGGGAGGTTTACAACAACAGGCATTAGTTAGGAATATTTGCTAAAACACTTGCTTATTTCTGTGGCTCCTGACTGCTTTTTCTCAACTGGCTTACTTCCACATTTGTGTTCTGTTTTTAGACAAGGGCAGCAATGGCAGGCAAAAGCAGAAGTAGAACAGTGAGAACTACTAAAGTTCCCAGGCTATTGAAAATGGATTTTTGACACAGACTTGTTTTTGAAGAGAACAGATACATGTCACAATAAAAGTCAAAAACAAATTATTTTTTTCAGATTACAAAAACATTTTCAGGTAGAAAGGAACTTTGAGCAGAAGAATGAGCTGAAACAACAAAAATTTTTTTAAAGAATGTGGCATTTATTTCAGATTTTAATTTTGGCCATTTCTATTGGAGTAGAACTGAACATTTCTTGATATTGGAAGCCAAGTCCAGAGCAGAGAGAAAACCTTGGTGGATTAATTATTTTAGAGCAGGACTCCATGTTAGAATAGTCTCCTGATATATGCATCTTCACCTTCTCATTTGCATTCTTACTAGGCAGGAACCCTTAGAAAATTTCAGCCTCACATGTTTCCTGCCGGAGGAACCGATGGAATTGTTTCTCCAGCAACAAGTTACAGAACCCACTGGAAGAATGGTAGCGTGATCCAAAGATCAAGATGGAGGCCAAGTTTTTCATCTGAGGTTTTTGCTTCTTCCATTTGGTCTCTTTGTGTGCTTTCAGCTCTGTTGTTAGTTGCCTTCGAGACCGTTCCCACTCATGGCAACTCCATGTGTGCAGAGTAGAAGTGTGCTCCATAGGGTTTTTACACTTGTGACCTTTAGGAAGCAGATCACCAGGGCTGTTTTCCCAGGCACCTCTGTGTGGGTTTGAACCACCAACCTTTTGGCTAGTGGTCTAGCACTTAATCATTTGCGCTCTCCAGGGTCTCCTCTTCCCGCTCTAAGAACTATGATTTTATTCCTAGGGTCATGTAACACCAACCTGGAAGGTTCCTAAACTCAGAGTTTTGTTTTGTTTTTAAACTCTTTAAAGACAATGGAACTCTTTGTCCTGAAAAATCTTATGCAGAAAAGAACTGAAAAAAGTGGATCTGCTCTGGTTAAACCTGGGTGTAGTGGGCTTCAGCTTGCAAGTGTTTCTGTCCCAATAGGCACCATCTCAGTTACATACCCCTTGAGCACCGTAGGGGGCTCCTAGGAACACTGACAGCCAAACCTAAGATGATAGGAAGCCGTCTTGCTAATGAGGAAGCTGCTACTAGCAAGTTTGAGTGCGGCACCCAGGGCCACACAGTCGGCCTTCTGACCCTCAGTCCCTCTGCACCAAATCACGTGGAAGGCCATTGGCCACTAGACTATCTCTCCTGGGATTTCAGACCTCTTTAACCAGTTGCTGTTGAGCCAATTCTGACTCATGGTAACCCCATGTGTGACAGAGTAGAACTGAGCTCCACAGGGTTTTTAATGGCTGATTTTTTGGAAGTAGATCACCACGTCTTTCTTCCAAGGTGCCTCTGAGTGGAATCAAACCTCTAACCTTCTTAGCAGCTGAGCACGTTAACTGTTTACATCAGCCAGGGACTCCACAGACTTCCTTAGGAAGGATGGGGGCTTAGGGTTGTAGAGTATACAAGACTATATTCTGGTAGTTTTCATACTGGTTACAGGGGGATTCCAAAACGCTTCCCAGGGTTTAGGTTGCAGCTATAGTAGTAAAAAGTCCTACAAAGTAGCTTTTAGAAATATTTAGTATTTTTTATTTTGAAAATGCTGCCTGTAATTTATCCAGTTTTTATGGTATTGTTTTTGTATGGCAACATTTGTAATTATATACCCATTACAGAGAAAGAAAGGCTAAGACACAAATGGAAAATCACCGACAAAAGGAGTCCATGTCATGAATTACTGAATGATTTTCTAATATTAGTTTTAATCTGCATTTATGAACACTTTTAATGTCTACAAAATAATCATGCTGTCACTTTATATTGGTAACTGCGGACACCAAAATTTAATAAGAAGAAGAACACACCAAACATGAGAGGAAAATGTGTGAAAAACGTAAATGACAAGCAGGCGTTGGCAGGTCTTGTAAAGACGATGTATTCTATGAGAGAGCCAGAAGACATATGGGCTTAACTTGCCAAAAAGAGAATTTCAAATTTTTATAGAAAATCACCTGTAAATATAAAAATTACCCTTTTGCATTTTTATGTGCTATTTTTCTATAAATATTACTATTTGTTGTCTGTGTTTTCAATGATCATTTATTTATAGTTGAATTTGGAGTTATGTAATGCCATGTAGAATAGCCATCAGATTTCAAAAGTTCCGAAAGAATCTCCTTCATTTCAAACGAAACCTATCACTATATTTGATATTTCTGGCTAGGCACAAAATCAGATACTGGTTTGTTTTTCCCTAAAATTCTAATTAATCTGAATTGTTAGCAGGAGCTTAGAGATCAACCACAATATGAAACAGTTCAATGTTTATAATTCTTAATTCTCATTTCGTGCCTGTGATTTTGAAACCTCTCCTGTTCATACACAAAGTGAGAAAGTATATCTTCTGATCACAGCTGCAGCCATGCACTAATAAGAAATTGCTGAAATTAAAGTGTAGTGTGTGTGTGTGTGTGTGTGTGTGTGTGTGTGTGTGTGTCTCTGTGTGCTTTGCTTAATTTTTGCAATATCCTGAACATATTGAGGAATCTGGAGAGATGATAAGGCAACCTGGGTGAATACCTTGTGGTGATGGTCAGCACGCTCTTAAGATCCTGATTAGCAGCTTGACCAGACAGCCTTTAGCACCCAGAGTGACTGGCTCCGGCCGCAGCTTTCAGGAAGGAGAAGTGGGCTCTTCCAAAAGCAAACAACCTTCGACCCACAGTCTTCGTTCGGGCCCATCAGGTCAACAGTTGTTTCACAAAACATTGGCAATTGTCTTTCTCCTTGTGTCAGGAGCCTCTTGAAACATTATACGAGGATAATTAAGTGGTGAATAAGGGTCAGTGTGGGCAAATAAATCAAACTGATAGTTTGAACACAGACTGATTGAGCAAAAACAAGGAATTTTGCCATGCCTGTTACTGCAGCGCTTGATGTTAACTGACTTTGTTAACATTACATCCAAAGGCAGCAAGTGGGAAAGCTTTGTGTGGAATCAAAAGCTGAGCAAAGAGACATGGGATTTAATTGTTCAGCTTTATTTTTGAAATAAAGACATGCAGCGCATCCATTTAGTTGACTTTAATGGAGCACAAAACCAAACCCATTCTTTAGAATACTAATTGAGTTAGAAGACGCTTTCCTTGTGTGTAACAGAGATGTAAGAAATATCAGAGGAATCATCAGACTTCTAGAGCAGAAGGTCAGAGTTAAAGAAAAAAAAATATGAGGGGAAGTTAAGTCCCTGTATCTCATGAGGAAGATTTAATACGGAAGTAAATACAATCTTATAAATGTTTTAAATCATGTATTATAAATCTAGTAGGTCGTAAATACTTACACACTAAGAAATTATTGAAATCAAGTTTGTGAACTTATGGAGGATATTTTGTTCGGCACCAGGCAACCTAGAAATCCTAAAACGGAGGGGTGGAGGAGAGACAGAGAGAACATTTAAGAAGGCTGCGGTGTATCCTTCAAGCTGTTCAAGGAGGAAAAATATTAGAAAATAAATGCAAAGATGAAATCTTTTAGTAAGAATAAAGAGGCACTACTTTTTGGGTTTTTTTTTTTTTTTTTTTTTACTACAGATATGAATCCTGACTATTTTATTTTCCTGGCAGTATAAATTTCACTTTACTGCTCACTTCCAATTTTGCAGAAATAAATATGTCATTTAAATGATTATTTCATGTTATGTTAATTACCTCAGTGGCTCTTTTACAGTCTTGTTCCAACTTCCATGAGGTTCTTGTATCAGATAGTAGAGGATACTGGATTTAATAATATATCAAATATATCTTCACATGAGAACACCATGAACCTTCTAAATGGTGGCCAAGTAATATTCTCGTATATAAAGTGAAAGAAATTAAGTTTGAAGCATAAACTTATTCAAATATATACTATATTTTATATAGTTTATGAGTTTTAGCATAAACAAGACAATTATTTTACAACCTTATTCAACAGAAACATCTATACAGGGAAGCGAGAAAGGAATTACTCCCACCCCTCTGTGCTCCTTATATTTAGATTGCTTGAAGAAGTTGGCTATATGGTGAATAGTGATTACAGACAGGAATTTGTGAGTTTAGAGACATTTAAATGATATTTGTTTGGAGCACTGATTACACATTCAATCCCATATTTGGGCCTCTCTCGTCATTGTTTACTTTCAATACAGGCATAGATACCAACGTGCTTAGACTGATGACGATAATGCTATTGGTTATTGATGTTGTCTTTGAACTGTGTTAATATAAAATAACTATCAAGAATAAATTATATGGGGGGTGGGTGGTTACTTATTGCAGTGCTTCTGCTTTTTTTTCCCCCATAAATAATTTCACATAAAGAATCTAAGAGACGCTCATCTATGAGCCGCCTGCTCTGAGAAAGTGGGCTGAGAAAGGTGTAATGGATTATGGAGAGAGATGAAGGCAAGCTCACACCATATCCAATCAGCCTTTTTCTTAAAGGTCAGGACATTCTGTCTGGGTCCATTTGTGTTTTTGATTCTGTCGTTTTACTAATCAGTAACACAATGTAACTGTCAGTCTCAACAACAGTTCCTGGATCCACTGGCTCCACTGCTCTCGGGGTAACATACAATATTTCACAGCCACAAAACAATTCAGCCTCTGCGTGGGCAAACCATATGATGACCACGGGGAGCAATATGGTCACACCCTACTGAGCACTCTTAAGGGGACTCTGTAAAGAACTACATCTAAAAAAGAATAAGGCTTTGCTCTTCTGTGTTTTGGCGTACTTGCCAAATAGCATTTTAATGTTTTGTTTTTATCAGCTGAAGTCAAATGCAAATGTTCCCCCCTCTGCTCCATTTCAGTAGATAAAGACAGCTTTACTGCTATGCAAAGCATTTGCAGTCGTGGAGTTAGGAGGATGATAGATATTAGAAATAATTTAACACATTAATGATGGCCTTGTTGGATTTCTCCCGTGTGTGTTTTGTTATATTATTTATTTCTCTTTCCAAACAAAACCAGACAACAGCTCAAATTTATACGGGCCAAAGATGGATTCTGACAGTCTGGGGAGATCAGAGAACCAATACTCTGTCTAATATAATTTTTAACCACTGGGATCTGAACTGAGCACTAGAGAATTAATGCATATGGCATACTGTCAAAGGATTTGGCCTGGAATACTACTTTTTGACCAGCTGATTGACTTAAACTACAGTTCAGTTGGTCACTTCCCTCAGAGGAAGATTAAATAAAGAACTATTTACATAAAACAACAGCAGAGAAAAAGAAACAAAAAAGAAAAACTTATTGGGCACACAGACCAATCTGTTTCTCTCCTACTCAAGATTTATTCTTAGTGCTAGATTTCCCATTCCTAGTCTTTCAATCAAGTGTCATCATGAATTAATTTTTTCAATAAATCTATTTCTTTAAACATTTTTAAGACTTCCTTGAATTTTTCTAAATTTAAAAATATTTTTGGGCATTTCCAAGAAATTTGTGTCCCCCTTCCATCTTTTCAGTGTTGCACCCATGTCTCTAAAGACCTCTTCGAGTTAATAGAACTAAATTCACAAGACGCATGATTTTCATTTAGTGATTCCTTTAATTGTGTTAAGATCAGTCATGACGGTAAATCATTTTTCTAGTTCTACATTCATAAGCATGCATGGCGATTGTCTATGGATGCCTGCCTATTCATGTAAGAACATGAAGATTAGGGGTTTTTCTTTCTGGTGGACTCCAATCGATTATAACGGAGGGGCCAGTGAGACTTAGGAACCACAAATGATTCATTCACATTTGGCTTTAGCATGTATTTTTGTACTTTTGCTTAAATAGTGTTCTGTTTGATGTTATGAGAATGTATAAGGCAAAGTTTCATTTTAATGAACAATAAACCAAAATGTTAAAAACTGACTTTGGGAAACTGCTTACCTTCCCTAATTTGTCTCTTCCTCTGAAATTTTGCTTGATGCTATGCAACAAAGGATACAGCTAATTATGTTTAATATTGATGGAAAATACCAATCTCAATGAATCAAGGTTTTTATCTAAATTAACAACTCAATATCTGGTAGAGGTTATACCATACAATATAACAAAGTTAAAAAAAAAAAACTGGTTATAAAAATTAAATGAATGAGAAATCCACAGTTAAATATTAAGGGAAAGTAAGGCATGTCTACGGGCGTATCCTGCAGAGAGCAACGACCCCGCTTTCCTGCAATACTTTGTGGCATTGTGATGGAAGCTGACACCAAGTTTGAGTGAGGTGATTTTATCCAGGTATAATCAGGGCTTAAAAACTGAAATGTAGGCTGGGTACAAGACCAGAGGTTGTGCTGTAGACTATGGTAACCCTAGCACTTGTCCCAGCCAAATGCAAGCCTGTTACCATGCAAGAATGTCATTCTGATATTTTTGTCAGAATTCCTCCCCTTTTTTTCCCCAGGAGAAGTTACATGTTTTGCCAGTTTTTTCAGTTGCCGTCGAGTTGATTCTAACTCATGGCGACCCTATGTGTGTCAGAGTAGAACCGTGCTCTATAGGGTTTTCAAAGGCTGACTTTTCAGAAATGGAACACCAGGCTTTTTTTCGAGACACCTTGTGTAGACTTAAAATTCCAACCTTTCAGTGAGCAGTTGAGCTCATTAACCATTTGCACCACACAGGGACTGCATATGTTTTCCCCTACAAATGGAACACATCTCTGAGCCCCTTTCAACTTACAGGGCACCAGTGTGTGTTATCTGGGGTATAGTTAGATATGATTCTTCTTAGTTCTTAACGATATCATTTATGCTATTAGGTCTTGGGTTAGGCTGCAGGTTATATGGCTAAATGGTAAAATATGTTAACATGTGACTTGATCACTTCCACTAAATTTAGAGGAATTTAACCTCTTCCCCAGGAGACATGATAGGGAAGCAGGCCTGTTTTCTAGCTTCTCCAAAATCTTTACCTTGCAGCTTCCTAAGTTTTTCAAAGTATACACAGTGGATTAGGATTTCCCATAACATCAGTGTGGTATACTGGCTATCTCCCTGTCTTAGGCTGGGTTCTCTAGAGAAGCAAAACCAATAAAACATATAAACATATAGAGAGAGAAAGAGTGATTTATATCAAGGAAATGGCCCATGCAGTTGTAGAAGCTGTAACATCCCAAGTCTGTCGGTCAAGAAAGAGGCTTCTCCTGATTCACATAGCCACAGGGACTGGCAAACCCAAGATAGGCAGGCAAGATCTTGAGCTACTAGCTCAAGTCCCAAGAAGCAGAGGTCAGACAAACAGGAGCCAGCTGCAGGATCCAGAACGAGCAAAAGCCCCTGAGCCCTGCCTGAAAGTCCGCCCACACTTGATGCAGGCCACATGCCTAAGGAAATTTCCCTTCAACTGATTGGCTACTCACAGCAGATCCCATCATGGGGGTGATAACGTATCATATCTCAATAGGGAAGTGATCACAATATTATAAGACTGCCAAAACAGAGAATCATGGTCCAGCCAAGCTGACACACAATCTTAACCATCACACTCCCCAAACTCTTTTTGCCTTTTTCCCTGGGTACATGACTATGTTGCTAAAGACTACATTTCCCACTCTTCTTTGCAGTTAGATGTGACCAAGTTCTCAGTGATGGAATGTGGAAGGAGGTGGGGGTGCCATCTCTGGGCCTAGATCTCAAGGCATTGGGGTTTCATCTGGATCTTCTCTTTCCTACTGGCTGAACCTAGACATGGAGGTAACCCAGCTTCAGCATACAGATAATAAGAATGCCCTAGGGGCAGAGAAGCAACATGAAAGCAGTCTTTAGTCATCTAGTGCTGCTATAACAGAAATACCACAAGTGGATGGCTTTAATCAAGAGAAATTTATTCTCCCACAGTCTAGTAGGCTAGAAGTCAGGGTGTCAGTTCCAGGGTAAGGCTTTCTCTCTCTGACAACTCTAAGGGAAGGTCCTTGTTATCAATCTTTCCTGGTCGAGGAGCTTCTCAGCGTAGGGACTCCAGGTCCAAAGGATGTTCTGTTCTCCTGGCTCTTGTTTCTTGGTGGGCATGAGGTCCCCATATCGCTCTGCTTGCTTCTTTCTTTTACAAAAGAGATTGACTTTAGACACAACCCAATCTTGTAGATTGGGTCTTGGCTCATTAACATCATAAAGGTAGGATTTACAAAACATAGGAAAATCACATCAGATGACAAAATGGTGGACCATCACACAATACTGGGAACCATGGCCTAGCCAAGCCGACACACATTTTTGGAGAACACAATTCAAGCCGTAACAGAAGCATCCTGAGTGTCTGTAAGCTGTGTGGAGCAGGACTGTTCTTAATGATATCATTTATGCTATTAGCTCTTGGGTTAGGCTGCAGGTTATATGGCTAAATAGTAAAATATGTTAACATGTGACTTGACCACTTCCACTAAATTTAGAGGAATTTAACCTGAACTGCTCAGTGCAGAAGAGAGAGTAATAAACTATGTTTGTGAAGTCACTGTATTTTGGGATCTCTTTGTTTCAGCAGTTTAACATTACTCCAGTGAATACATTCAAATACATTTGTTTCAAAGAAAATTACCAAAATACGTTTTAAAGCCAAAATAGAAATAATTTGTGGCTAATTTCTATCACTGTTCCCCTCCATTATCATCAACAATTGAAACCTAATTGGAGCCCGACAGGGAAGATAAAGTCCTGCAAGTGGGCAACTATATGTTGCAAAATGCAGAACATCTAACTAATATTTGTCAAATATGACTTATAACATATTTTCTTGTAACTTTATAGTATAATATCTGTCTGTGCTTTTATTTCTAGTGAAAATGAATAATTTACTAGGCTACCTTTCCAAAGGAGAGTTTTCAAATAGAAAACTTAGCTTGAATTTATTCAGCTGTTTTCAGTGATGGGATTTTTCCTCTGGCAAGTTGAGATGATGCCCAGCAAAGTTTTTCTGTCCTGAACAGGGACTGTTCTTGTTCGCCATCCTAGTAACTCAGGAATTAAGAGGAGCAGAACCAGTCATTTTTGACACAATTTTATATCTTCTCACTCTTTTTATGTCTTTGGTCCCCATCAGTTCACTTGGCCTTTTCTAAGATTGATTTCAGATAGCAAAGGGCAAGCATGGAAAGGTCAACATGGGTACTTATCAATTAATATGACAGGGACTTCTAGAGGTAGTACACACTGGAACAAATAGATGCCAAGCATTGTAATGATGACTGTAAACATCTTTCCAGACTGAAGATCCTTGAGGTGATATCTCATCCATCTCCTCCCCACAGACTTCCTGCTTCCCGTGACATCCAGTATCTGTCTGGCTGTAAACACGTTTGTTATATTGAAGAGGGTCAACAAAAGATGTGTGGTAGATAATTGATTTATGCAAGCAATGGTAGTATTTTACCGTTGTAACAATCGATTGTACGTGTATCAGTTTGGGCAGAAAAAGCACTGCCCAGATTCCATGCCACTGGCACTGATGGCCAGGCATAGGATACATCCTCTGTTAAGAGCTGAAATTTGCCTCCAAAGAGGTATGTTGAAATGCTAACCCTACCCCAATACTTGTGACTATTATCTTGTTTGGAAATGAAGTCTTTGAAAATGTTATTAGCGAAGTTAACATGAGGTCATACTGGAGTAGACTGGGCCCTAATCCATTATGACTGGTGTTCTTATAAATAAGAAGAGAAGAAGAGACACAGACAGGCACAGACAGAGGGAAGGCCATCATGTGAAGACAGAGGCAGAGATTGGAGTGATGCATCTATAGGCTAAGGAATGCCAAAGATTGCCAGGAACCACCAGAAGTTAGAAACAGCAAGGAAAGATCTTCCGCTAGAGTCTTCAGAGATAGCATTGCCCTGCTGATATCTTGACTTTGGGCTTCTAGCCTCAAGAACTGCGGGACATAAATTTCTGTTGTTTTAAGCCACTTAGATTGTTATGTCAGCCCTGTTGTTGTAGTGTGTTGTCGAGTCCATTCTGACTCATAACAACCCTATAGGACGGAGTAGAACTGCCTCATAGGGTTTCCCAGGCTGTAATGTCATTAATGTTATATGCAAGGAAAGTTTTGCTGAAGATCATTCAAAAGCAGCTGCAGTAGTACATCAATAGGTAACGGCCAGAAACTCAAGCCGGATTCAGAAGAGAAGTGGAACAAGGGATATCATTGCTGATGTCAGATGGATCCTGGCTGAAAGCAGAGAATATCAGAAAGATGTTTACCTGTGTTTTATTGACTATGCAAAGGCATTTGGCTGTGTGGATCATAACTGATTATGGATAACATTGTGAAGAATGGGAATTCCAGAACACTTAATTGTGCTCATGAGGAATCTGTACATAGATCAAGAGGCAGTTTGTTCAGACAGAACAAGGGGACACTGCATGGTTTAAAGTCAGGAAAGGTGTGCATCAGGGTTGTATTCTCTCACCATACTTATTCAATCTGTATGGTGAGAAAATAATCCGAGAAGCTGAACTATATGAAGAAGAATGTGGCATCTGGATTGGAGGAAGACTCATTAACAACCTGTGATATGCAGATGACACAACCTTGCTTGCTGAAAGTGAAGAGGACTTGAAGCACTTACTGATGAAGATCGAAGACCACAGCCTTCAGAAACAGAAATCCTCACAACTGGACCAGTAAGCAACATCATGATAAATGGAGCAAAGATTGAAGTTGTCAAGGATTTCATTTTACTTGGATCCACAATCAACACCCATGGAAGCAGCAATCAAGAAATCAAAGGACGCATTGCATTGGTCAAATCTGCTGCAAAAGAATTCTTTAAAGTGTTAAAATCAAAGATGTCATCTTGAAGACTAAGGTTGGCCTGACCCAAGCCATGGTGTTTTCAGTTGCCTCATATGCATGGGAAAGATGGACGATGAATAAGGAAGACGGAAGAAGAATTGATGCCTTTGAATTATGGTGTTTCCTAAGAATGTTGAATATACCATGGACTGCCAAAAGAACGAACAAATCTGTCTTGGAAGAAGTACATCCAGAATGCTCCTTAAAAGCAAGAATGGTGAGACTATGTCTCACATACTGTGGACATGTTATCAGGAGGGATCAGTTCCTAGAGAAGGACATCATGCCTGGTAAAGTAGAGGGTCAGTGAAAAAGAAGACTATCTCAACAAGATGGATTGACACAGTGACTGCAACAGTGGGCTCAAGCATAACAACGATTGTGAGGATGGCACAGGACTGGGCAGTGTTTCGTTCTGTTGTGCAT
Organism: Dugong dugon; assembly: GCA_030035585.1. Classification (NCBI taxonomy): domain Eukaryota; kingdom Metazoa; phylum Chordata; class Mammalia; order Sirenia; family Dugongidae; genus Dugong; species Dugong dugon. Next base: position 160,093,178 of record CM057464.1, read on the forward strand.
AGGTTGCTATGAGTCGGGATTGACTCGACGGCACCTGACAACAACGTTACAGGCGAAGATCACCAGGTCTTTTTTCCCGAGGAGCTGCTGGTCGGTTTGAGCTGCCGACCTTTTGCTTAGCAGCCAAGAACTCAACCATTGTGCCAACAGGTCGACTAGGAAACTAATACACCCTCTTTTCTAATCCCCACTCTCAAATCTATTTCCCATTTTTCATCTCCATGCTCAGTCATTACTAGTGTGAGCTGATTGTTTATTTCCACTGATCTTCAGCAAAGGCATCAATTAGGGTGTCCCCCCACCCCTGGCCCCACCAAGTCTAGAATGCTTTGATGACCATGGAACATAATGTGTTGTTTTGTTTTGTTTTGTTTTCTGTATTGGAACCAGGAAATTAGGGAATTCATTTCTTCTGAATTTTCTTAAAACTCCTTTTCAACCTGTTTTCTTCAAGTACAGTCTAAGTCTCTGGAATCCCTCCAACTCTATCAGAGCCAGATCTTTTGCTAGATTCTCAACCCATTTCATTTAAATAAAGTTTCTAGTTCTACATTTAAAAATATAAAAAAATATTGTTAGCTACTAATTTGATAAAAGTCAAAAGAAAGAGATATTTACCGTACTTAAAGTAAAAATGAAAGAAGACTCCTCAGAGCAATAAGAATATATTAGTTAAACAAGTTCTATTCAAATTTGGTGGTAAATGTTGTGACAAAATATTACTTCCACGTTCAAAAAGCTCTAGTTCTAGCTAACTCCTGACCAGAGCTGTGCACACAATGACCTTGCTGGTCCTGTGTAGGTACACAACAGGGTGATGGAATGGACAGAAGAGATGGGAGCTCTAAATTTGAACTTCTGCTCTGCAACCTACCAGTTTGGTGATCTGGAGCAGTTTATTGAAGCCCTTTTACCCTAATCTTCCTTGTCTGTGAGACAGGGACAACAATTCCTACAACGTAAAGTTGCCACGAGGTGTAATGGAATCTCCTTAGTTGGGTGCCCTGTATGGGGACTGGCAATAAGTATGAGATCAATGCATAGTGGTTCGCATCTTCCGCCAGATTAATTAAGGATCCTTTTATTTGTTTACCCATTTGTTGAGATTGGTTATCTTTGATCTTATTTCATCACTGGAAACACTGAGTACTAAATGTTTCCATTTCTTCTGCATTACAGAGCAAATCATAATGAAAAGCTAAGTCTCAAACTCATAACCCAGCTTTCCTTGGTTTCTGTCATCATTGTTGTTGGGTAGTGCTGACTCATAACGACCCTATGTACAACAGAACGGAACACTGCACGGTTCTGCGCCATCTTCACAATGGTTGCTATGTATGAGCCCATTGTTTCAGCCACTGTGTCGATCCATCTCATTGAGGGCCTTCCTCTTATTTGCTGACAGTCTACAAAGTATGATGTCCTTCTCCAGGGACTGGAGTCCTTGGTTTCTAATCCAGGCTATTCAGCCAGCTTGTGGTTACTCATTGGAGGCTGCAGGTCATCTAAAGATACTTGTAGTTTACACTCATAAAGCCTTTCTGATAAAAATTTTTCACTGACATGAACCTTTCCTCTACCCAAACAACTTCACTCACTATCTCCCACAAGACATTGAATTTTTATTTTCTTCTTGCCTTTGCTCATATACCGTGTTTGTCTAGAATGGCTTACTGCTCTCTCTGCTTAGGTAATCTTATCAAACTACCTTTCCGTTTGCAGCTCACATCTTACTTTTCTTTATGAAGTTTTCTCTAATCTGCACCTGGAGTGGCTTCAAGTTCCTGTGAGCTCCCGGAATGCTTGTTCTCTTTGCTACTCATTTGATGTTTAACATTTGCTGTCTTCTGTTTAACTATTGGGTGTGGCAGAACAACCCTGGTCTAGATGTCAGTAGCCCTGAGTGCTGGGCTGACAGCAGGATTATCTCTCACTGTAACCTTGGCTTCCTTGTCTGTAAAACAGAGGTAATAATACACAAGTGGGTGGCTTTGAGAACCCAAAGCAATGTTAAAACACTGTCAGAGCAATAAAATCTTATACAAGGGAGGGTATTATTACTGTTACAAGCACGTGTGTTTTACTGTATTCATCTTTGTTTCATCCAAAATACACAGCACGGTGCTCTGAATAGAATATCAATAAAATGAATGAATGAACCAAGTAGGAATCTGAAGACCTGAGTTCTGGAGACAGTTCTGCCAGCTGCACACTTTGGTCTGTTCACTCTTTTGTAAAATAAGAGGATTAGTCTAGAGTCTAGACCATTGCATGTTAACCCTGGTTGAGTATTAGGAATACCCGGGAGAACTTTTAAAAAATGCATATGCACCTTCAAATCAATCCAGGCTCTCTGAATTTTGAAACAACTACAACATACAGAAAAGTTGGAAATAGAGGACAAAAATCTTTTCTTCCCCGAACCCCTAAATGTTGTTGTTTGCCGTTGAGTCAATTTCGACTCCTAGAGACCCTAAACACTGTAGCGCAAATGTCTATAAACAAGTACATTCTCCTACATAACAGCAGCGTAATCATCAAAATCTGTTGGAGAACACGGATCCATTATATCCATCTAATCCTCAGATACCATCGCATTTCACCCATTGCCTCAAAACATGTCTTTGTAAATGGAACCTGTTCAGAGTCACACATTATCATGTCTTTTTAGTCTCCTTTAGACTGACGCCTTTCCTCAGTATTTCCTCGACTTTCATGACCTTGACACTTTTAAAGATGGCAGCCATTTATTTTATTCTATTAATTAAAAATTTTTTTATTAAGGCCTAGTCCCATAACATAAATGAACCTTTTTAAAATGCATCGTTCTGTGACATTTAGTACATTGGCAATTCACATTGTGCAATCATCTATCTAGTTCCAAAATATTTTCATTGCCCCAAAAGAAAGCTCCATACCATTAAGCAGTCATTCCCTATTCCCCAACACCCCCCCCCCCCCCCAATTTTCTGGCAACCACTAGTCTGCTTTCTGCCTGTATGTATTTGCCTATTCTGGATATGTCATATAAACAGAATCATACAATATGTGATTTTCTGTGTCTGGCTTCTTTCACTTAATGTATAATGTTTTCAAGGTTCATCCACCATTGTAGCCTGTATAAGTACTTCATTCCTTTTTATGGCTGACTAATAGATTATTGTGCGTGCGTGTATTATAATTTGTTTACCCATTCATCTGTTGATAGACCTTTGGGTTGTAGCCACCTTTAGTTATTGTAAATAGGGCTGCTAGGAAAGTTCATGAACAAGTATTTGTCTGAGTAACTGTTTTCAATTCATTTGGGTATATGCCTAGGAGTAGAATAGCTGGTGGCATAATAATTTTATGTTTAACATTTCATGGTACCAATAAACCATTTATTTTATAGAATATCACTCACTTTGGGCTGGCTTGATGCTTCCTCATGTTTAGATTCAGATTCTATATCTTTGGCAAGAATATCACAGAAGTAACACTGGGTTCTTCCTGTCGAGGCACATGATTTCAATTTGTCCCATTATTAGTGAGGTTCACTTTGGTCACTGGATTAGAATGATGTCTGCCTGACTTCTTAACTGAAAAGCTAATCTTTTCCTTTTGTAACTGAGAAGTATTTTGTGCAGAGATGCTTTGAAACTCTGTAAATACTTGTACTGCATCGAACTTCCAACGCATTTATTTATATCTGTATGGATTTATGATTTTCTGTCTTATTCAATGACTTTAAATCTATTACTATAATTATTTATTTTAATGTTCAAATTGTCCCAAATTTGGCCTGTGGGAGTCCCATCAAGCTGGCTCCTGTGTACTTTTCACATGTCGTCATCATTCTTTGGGCCCTTTCTGCTTTCTACCACAAGATGTTCCAGACTCATCAGGTACTTTCCTTGCCCCAGTCCTGGAATCTGCCATCTCTCCAAGGAGCCCTGGTTTCTTTTAGTGGAGAATGGTATTTGAAGCTGAGCTCAGGGTGTTGGGTGTGCTTATTGCTACTGGGCTATTGCAGCTGCTAGGCCCTCTCAGAAGATAGAGCTAAGGAACATGTGAATGTATAAATATGTGTATACACACACTTCACATCTATATTTATCTTTATCTCTTTCTACCTATTTTGAAAACCATGAGCTCACACTGATAACTATAATCCCAATCCAATATCACTTGTTTATTCTAGTTTTTCTCCTTTGAATATATGTCGTTCCCTTTTCATCTTCAGGACTTGAGGAATTTGAAAATAAATAATACGGAACACCAGTAAATGTGTTCTTCATTTTCATTGCTCACCACACTAAAAAAAAAATCACAAAATTATGAAGCAAAATATATCTCTTTTTTGTAGCTCTCTTATATACACTTTCTTACAAAAACACTCATTCACGCATATACATTCACACCTACTCATAAATTTTATGTTAAGAATAAGTACGTTCTAAGAGACATTGTAATATTGCTTTGATGCAGATTTATGAAACTGAGCCGTCCTTTACAGCCATTTAATTGTAATTGAAGTGTTGTTTTAAATAGAATAATTTTTTTAACATGGGAGGAAAAATGATCTTTCTACGTTTTAAAACTAGAAGCAGGATATGTAAACAGATTTGTATCTTGTCAGGAGTGGTAGAGTGGAAGTCCCTCTACAAGATGGGAAAAGTTGTACATTCAGCAATCCGTGAAGAGCACAAGTGGAGCCAGACAACACTGCTGGAATGCTGCTTGCCTGATGGACACCCAGAGGTGGGATTATTTGTGTTGGCAAAGCTTGCATCTGTCACAACTGAGAGGAGACAACAATCTCCCGTGGATGGAGATAGCCACTTGAGAATGTTCATATCGTGTAAGTTGCACGTTGCTTCACATTCACTTTGTTTTCAATATTCCTTCTAGTCAGGAGACCATATTTCCTTTCAGAGGCATCATCTGTTTAAGTCACAATATACTCACGATCCTCACAGTTAAAAGGAGGGCCTGGAATTACCTAAATCTGGACATTTTCTGCTGAAGTAAGTACATGATATCTTTGGGACTTTGAATTGTCAATGAAAAATTTAATTGTGGTTAAAAATAAAAGCTGTGGTCACACGTATTTTACTTGTTTGCAATTTTGCTGCACTGTTCATTCCCTAAACACTCTTTATCTTCTAATAATTCTATACCTCTTATCACTATAATTCTAAGAGGCTAGTATGGTTAATTCCCTCCCCATCTACTTCACCTTCTTTTTTTATAGTCAGGAGAAGTCTTTAGGGCGCATGTCAGATGGGTGCATTTATAGTGGAGACCATCTTGTGTAAACAATTATTGCTTTCGCTACCATGTCTTGGTTGGGCATTCAGTCATGCATTAATTACTAACCCAGGTTACCATTCAGTCAATCAATCAGAGTATTTTTAACCATTTAGCTTTTCATTAGGCGGCAATCAGTTATCCCTTACAACTTCTTTGATAGCTCTGACCAAAAAGTCCTGTTTAAAGATTGAGGCCAAATAGCATAAATACAATTTTATTTTTACATTTTAAAATAGAGGATTATTGAATGGCAAGGCCCTAAAATAGCATAGTGGTTAAGAGCTCAGCTGCTAACCAAAAGGTTGGCAGTTCAAATCCACCAGCTGCTCCTTGGAAAAACGCCATGGGGCTGTTCTACTCTGTCCTATGGGGTCACTATGAGTCAGAACCTGACTTGATGGCTCCTAACAACAATAACAAATTGTTAATCAGTGGTATTGGCTCAATTGCTTAAAATATCTGTGTTTCTATTGGGGAGAGGGAAGGTAGGAATAGATATTGAGAGACGGTAGTAGAAAATACAAGAGTCTCTGGATGACTCAAATGGTGAAGTGCTCAGCTACTAGCTGAAAGGCTGATGGTTGGAAAACACACAGAGGTGCCTCAAAAGACAGGCTAGTGATTTGCCTCTGAAAGGTCACAGCCTTAAAAACCCTATGGACCAGTTCTATTCTCCACATGTGGGGTTGCCATGAGTTGGAATTGACTTGATGGAGCTAACAACAACAGTAGAAAATAAGTCATCAGTAGTAGGAGGATACATATGCAAGACTTTTTAAGAGATGGAGTGTTTGAAGACCAAATAAATTTTAAAGTCAATAATTGGAAAAAGTGGGAGAGATTCATTTACAAAATTAAACAATGAGAGCAGAATTTTCTCTAAAGGAAAATTTACATTAAAAGCAAAACTAGTATGTTATTCCTTAAGAGTATTTTTATGTAACAAACTATTTCTTGTTCGTATTCAAAATATTTCTAAAGCAGCTTGCCTTTCTATCAAGTCAGCGAAATAATTCAAGTTACATAAAATCATACTCTTTTGATTACCTGAACAGTGATACTACAATGAAGGGAGCTGATCTAAGAACTTCATATATTCTAGAAACTTCTAACTGTGCATTTGAATTAAGCCCATTCTAGCTAAAGTAAGACAATGCTCCATTTGAGACTTAAAAAAAAAAGTAGACGTTTTCTACCAAATTTTAAAATATCCTAGGCATTAACCTTTCTCTGGGGGGTATTTTCTGACCTGTTTAGAAAGGGAATGTGGACAGAGTAGCCCTGTTTATAATAAAACTTCTTTTTTTGTATAAATCCAGTTAAATATAGAACATTGCATCATGCATGAGAGAATCTTCCCCTGGGTACCTCTATAACCAACTACAGAGTGCCATCCACAGACTCCAACAGATGCCCAACAGAGGAGTTCCAGGCTCCAGCCTCCCTCTAGTCTCTTGTGTTAATGAGGACTCTTGATGCAGTTTAAGGCACACTAGTGAGCAGCTCTAAATCAGAGCTTGTCCTGTGGAAGGAAAGTTTACAATGGATACCGAGGCCAGTGCGTTAGAATTCCAGATGTGGGGCCTGTACCCTACCTCTGACCAGCATCCATTTCTGCGTGCCACAGCTGGTCTGTGTAAATGTGCCATATTGCTGCCCATCTGCTCAGAGAGTGCACAGTGGCACATCTCTCTCTGACAGTGGACCATTTTATTGGATGCTATAAATATTGAAATTCATAGGCATGAAGCAGCAGATTTTTAATGTTACTTAGAGAGACATTTGAGCCACAACCTTTGGCAGAAGCATACACTGTTAGTATCTCAGTACACTGTGCACCATTTGGTTCAGACTCATGAACAACTTTTCCAGGGATTTCATGGCTCTCCAATCCCAGGTAAAATGGAGTACAGACCCTGAGGGATGATATTTAGTGTGAATGTCACCCTGCATACAATGTGCATTTGGGATATGGACTTTCCGTCCCTGTGCTGTGGTAAACCATATGTTAATGTTTTTATACTCAGAAAAGATTAGATTGGGGACCAATAAAGTTTCAAAACTACAAATAATAGGCTAACCATTGCAAGACGTGAAGCATTCCTTCAGCTGATTCTTTTCCAAAGTCTCTGCAATTTTCATTTTTGAAATGGCAGGGCTATATTTTGTTCTAGGAAACCAGCTTATCCATATTGTATAAGCTAATATGTGCAAATTTTGTACCAGTGAGTAAACATCCCCATTAATTTGAAATTAATGGTACGTGAGATCTGGGTAAAAAAGAGAAAATTGCTTTGTGGTGTTCTCCCCCCGTCACCCGAAGAATCTCAAGCAAACTTTGAGGTGAAAGGAAGTAAATCAAAGCATGGGATGAAAAGTAGGCGGGTTATCCGTGTGGGTTTTATTTCTGGGGGTCAGGTTCTTTGTTTTTAATGAACTGTGAGGCAAGGCAACGCTGTTTAAGACAAAACTGGACATGGTTCTTGTGCAATAGCCCCTTTGCCTTCCCTTCAGTTCTACTACGAAAAAGCTCAAAAAACAGAAAATGCCCTTGGAGCAATTGTCAGGGATTTCACAACAGAAGCGAGTCGCTCATTTAGAGCAAAGAGTGGTTGGGAGAGAAGGTGCTAATGCTCCCACTTTGGCATTTGTGTAGACCAGAGCTGTTAACAAAAGCTAATGTGACAACTATTAAAACACAAAATACTTTTCCTGCCTAATTGATGTAAAGAACTGAAAACAATCAAAATCCAAACTGAATTTCAATTATGCTTCTGGCGCGAACATTTCTCAAGACTGTGATGCTTTTTAACTTTGCTTCATTATCATTTTCCAGTTGCTCTATGGTTTTCGTATTTTTTTTCCTAAATAGAAACTCACATCTTTATTAGTGAAGTTGTAACATTCCAACAATAAGCTGTGTCATTGCTCAAACGTTTCCCTGAGTTCCCAATCCGCAGAGTTATGTAAGGTGGCAGGTTAATAAATGCGACACACTGACATCATTTGTACCAGATTATCTCTCCTTCCAAACTATGACAGATGCTAAGTCCAGCTGGTAAAAAAAGTTTATAGGCGACTTGGATCTGGGGTCTTCACACACTCCACAATGTTGGCTACCAATGCTTGTTTTAATGAGTCACGGATTGCCTGTTTATCTTCTGCTCCCTGCTGTTTCTGCATTTTCTCTTCCAGAACAATCCTAGAAACACATGCTGCTACAGACGCTGGAGCAATGTGTGTAGACATTTGAGCCAAATTATTATAAAGAACTCTTTCTTCTCTGATGTTAAAAAAAGGAGTGAGAATTGCACATTGCCTAGCAAATCGTTATCTCAGATGTTCACTGTGACGTTCTCAATATGGCCTACCAGAAAAAGTTGGAGACGTTTGAAACCTTAACAACTACACAAAATGACACTGTAATTGGCGGGTTTTGTTGTTCATGTTCTGGCTCAGCTAAAACTGCTCTAAACACTTTGTTTAATGATGTTACATTATGACCACACATGGCTTCTATACAGCAAGTCATCATGTTTAACATGCAACTACACAGGAAAAGTAGCAAGTGGCCAGAAACGGGACAGGAGTCACCCTTAGAAGTTTTCCTGTCAAATCAAAAACGATTAAGCATACAGTCTCCAGATAATTTCATTTCTCACTAAAGGTTCACTTAAGTTCCCAATCCCACTGGTTTAAAATGACTTTACCAGGAAAGCTGTTGGCTTGAGTGTGTGTGTGTCGGAGGAGCGGGAGAGTGTTGCTATCACATCATTTAACACTTAACTAAGACTTGAGAAAAGAGGAAGAAAAGAAATACAGCGAAGGAGGGAAGGAAGGAAGAAAGGAAAGAAGGAAGGAAAGCAAGCCTTGAGCAGATGATTCACTGGAATACAGATATTTTTCTTTGAGTTTCAAAAAATTTTTTTAATATAATAAGAAAGCATATACTGTCCCTCAAGTAGATTAATTAGTATTGCATTCTTCTGCATTTTAACAAAGTTTTTGGTCACTTTCTGAATGAACAGCTTCTATGATCTTAGAAATATATGATGAAAATTAGACACAGCCTCTATCCTCAGAAATTTTGAATTATAATGACATGGAGACTTGACAGACAAAAATAAATGTAAGAACAATACATAAAGAAAAAAATACAGACATTGCAAAATAGTTTTGATGAAGAGTTCAGTTAAAGATTATGATGGCAGGTTGGAAACTGTTTGACATCACCTTTGTGGAGGAATTTTGCATTTGGAATAATTAAATCTAGGAAAGGAAGAATTGGACAAAGAAACACAAAATTACATTTGAATGTGTGGGATATCCAGGGAGAAGTCCCATGAGAATAGAGGCTGGGGCTGTGCATGAAGGGGACATCCTGACAAGATGATCCAAGTGCTCTTGGAAAGGCTTGGAGAGTCATTGCTGAAAATAATTGTTTTGTCCAGAAGACATCAGGAAACTGATTACCATATTTTACACAAATAACATGCACCTTTTGTGTTTGTTTGCTGGTCATGCACTCCCGCTTCCTCCCCCCACCCCATGAGGCACCCTCACAAGTGCCACCATGCCAATCCTCTTCCACATGTTGCTGTAAAAAAATTAGCATAGGACACTAACGAAAATATCTCATGGTGGGGAGGGCCAGGCTGGCAGATAAATGCAGTAGGCATGTGTTATTTCCATAAAAATATAGTGGTGGTGTGTGGTGTGAGGTGAGGATGTAGTGTAAAACATTTTGGAGAAGACAGAAGCAGAAGGTTAGGAGATGTGAAGTCACGGAATTTATATCATGCTTAAACGTCGTTTCATTTTCTCAGAAAACGTGATCAAAGATTTTTCCACATATCCCTACATGTACTTCACAGAAGAATCCTTGTGATCAGTTATCATTTATATTGAGTTTCAGAAAACATGTCCTTTAAATAAATTTGTATTTTTGTTTTTAAATAATCAAGGCTATATCACTCAATGCATTTTATTACCATTTTAGATATCAAATAACTTAGAACCAAATTTATTGTCAAGGATTTTCTTGCTCACCTCAGGGGTCTGAGGTATTCTTTTCTTTCTGTTTCTATCAGGACATTTCTGTCATGTTTCATCTACGTCACCTCAGTTGACTTTTGGAAGTAAAGAGGGCTCACAGACTTCCTCACACCAGTAAATAGTGTAATGAAAATGTAGCTTCTTTACTTTTTAATAACTGAGCTAATTTTCATTACAATGGCCTCATGGGTAGAGAGAAAAACATACTATAGTTTAGTCTAGTAGGTGAACTCAGTCTGTTTCAATCATATAAGCACATCCTTTAAGTGATCCATTCTATTTAGGTAAGTATTCAATATTTCCGAACCTCCCATTGCTTCTCCTCAACATGGCATCTGTGTGCTTAAGGAAGAAGGGCTAGCGTGGTCTTATGTTGGAATGGAAGAAGCTGTCTGGTTCTTCTCTGCTTATACTGCCCCCCTCCCCACATACACCTCATTCTCTGCCTTTACTACCTTACTCTGTATTTCAGGAGGCAGACTCCTACAGACTCTACCTCCCAGGCTTCCTTGTTGGTTGGCTTCTACTGAGTTTCGTTAATCAGAGGACCAGCAGTGCATCACTGTGTTTCTGGCAGTAGTTTTGTGCCTCCATGATTATAGATTGGCACAATCTCAGCTCTCAGGGGGCTCTAGTTTTTTCTTCCCTGGTCCCTTTAGCCCTATGGGTAGGAAGAGCTTCCTGAAGTTGCTAGTCTCTGGGTGCCTCACAATGCCTTGTTTGCTTCCTCAACTCTACCCATGCCTCTGGAAATAATTTCTTCATTGATATCCTTTATATGAAGGATCTCTGTTAACTTCAAGGCCTTGGCTGATGCAAGGGTGTCTGCACTGATCTGCAACTCTTCTGATCTCCTTGGTAGTAGTCCTTGTTCCTTGGTTTCTGCTTGCCCCACTGTATTTGTGACTGAAACCTGGTGAACTTAGAGACTGTTCTCTCCCAACTTACTGAGGGCCCAGTGGTCCTTCCTCTATGTTGTTGTTAGATGGCACTTCAGATCCTTGCTGAGTTTCAACCACTTCCTTCAGCCTTAGCTTTCTGCTCCTGCAGGGCAATGAGTTTCTGTACATACAGCCTTTCTGGCCCTGGGTTTGCAGTTCAGCTAAGATGATTCACTAGGCCATAATCTTGCAAAGGGACTGGTTAGTCTACTATACATGTGAGTGTAAAACCCCTGCAAGGATTGGTCAATTACTATGTAAACTAGGTGGCTATGGCCTACCTAGGGGATTAGTTAGTTTTGCCATCCTGGTAGGCTTAACAGGACCAATCCCCACAGAGGTTGAGGGGGACCTCACTACAATCAAGAAGAAGATCTGGGAGTGGAGCTCATCCTTTGGGAAGGGTCCCTGCACTGAGAGCCTCCTAGACCCAGGAGGCAGAGAGAGCTATAACACTGGAGACGGTACAAGACAGTGAGAACCAGGAGCCGAATGCAAAACCACAGAGCAAGCCAGCTGCAGTAGGCTCACTGACCCACAGAGCGAGAGAATGGAGCACCTTCAGGCAGGAGGCTTGCTGGCAGAATAGGGTGCCTCCAGGCACTCACTGGCAGAGTGAAACAGTTGTAACAATGGCCTGAGCAGGACAAAGGCCGGGCCCAAGCGAAAGGCTGGGAGGCAGTAGGCCTGGGCAAAGGGCCCATCTTCGGGCATGGCTCTAAAGAAGGTGAAAGCTGTCTTGTTTGGAAGCTGTCCTGACTGACGGACTATATCCTGTCTCCTGAGTTATTCCTTTAATTTCCAAGTTGATCCTGATCCTGAATTGTAACCTGTTACTTCCCTAATAAACCCTATAAACTTGAGTATGATCTGTGAGTTCTGTGTGGCCATTACAATGAATTGTTGAACCCAGCAGAGAAGTAGAGAGTGCCGTGGAAGGGATGGCTGGTGTCATAATTGGTAAAACGTTGGAGAGTGGAGGTATGTCTGACCTCAACCTCATAGGAATCAGTTTTGTGCTTCTGATGATGGTGATTCTCTCTCACCCTCTTGAATTTAGATGGCTTCTGACACCATTACATTACAGCTCCTAACCCACTGGTGCCCGTAGGTCACTTGCAGACCTTCTGCTTTTACAGTTCTTGCTTCAACCTGCTTAACATTCCTCCTTTTTCTGGGACTTCTGTTTAAAGAGGGAAGCTTGAAATAAACATGTTCACTACCTGCTTCTCCTTCTTCTTTCCATAATCCTACTGGGCAAAAGGGGCCGGCTCCCTGCCAGCTCTGCCCTCTAATTTTATTGGTATTCTCTCTGACATTATACTTCTCTTCTCTTTTTCATGATAGCTATTGTTCTGCTCATTTTCCTGGGCTGTAATGACAGAATTTCTGCTAGAGAACTATGGGAAAGAGGGTGAAAATATATCCATTGAATCTTTTCCAAGTATTAGGCTATCCAGAAGATTATACAGTAGAGAAAGGAGTTTAGTCAAGGGACAAGAAGGAAAGAGCAGATTCCAGCATTGTAACTTTAGCAAAAAAATAAAGGTATTTCTGCCCAAATGGAACATGTTTCCATTTTCAGGAACACCTCATTTGTTCCTGAAAAACCTCATGTTCTGCAAAATTGCACGATGCATACCTAAAATAACAGGACTCATGGGAAAAATTGGATTGGGGGCAGACCTCTCAAAACCCATAGAATTTGTAACCAGAGCCTTAGCAAAAGCAATAGCAATCCTAAGAAGAGTACTAGTGCAGTTAAATGCCCATCAATCACACTTTGTCACAATCAGCTGATATTTTGTAGCCTTAAACTCAGGGCTGGTGCTTCCCTTTTGAGATATCTCATCAAAATTAATAATCTGATCCAAGATGTAGATTTTTTCATCAGTCAAAAAACATGTTAACCCACAAGGATACTCTTCACAGCTTCTTCATCTGTGCTGTCAGTTTAGCCATACAGTTTAATGTAGTGGAAAGTGCAGAAGCTTGAGGATACTAAAGTAGCCTTGCACTAAAAGAAGTCACTTCTGTTGGATTTTCAGCTCCGTTCTTAAGACTTTCAAATATTTCAAATATTGATGAGACATTAATTGTGAGAAAGTTTGTCCTTGACTGTATTCAAACCATTAAAGTTTGGGGAAAATTGCATATGAAACAACACAACTTCTGCATTTTACTGACATCATCCATAAGTTGGACTTGCAGGTGTTCTTGTGCATATGGGAAAATTATGTTGGGACCCTCAACCTTTCTACTCTCTTCCAATCTCCTTTCTCCAAGCAAGCATCTCTCATGCCCAAAAGCTTATGTCAATTATGCTTGGTGGCGCAGTGGTTAAGTACTTGGCTGCTAACTGAAAGGTCACCAGTTTGAACCCACCAGCTGCTCCACATGAGAAAGATGTGGCAGTTTGCTTTCATAAAAATTTACAGCCATGGAAACCCCATGGGCATTTCTACTCCTTCCTATGGGGTCACTAAGAATATCAGCAATGTTTTGCTTGTTTAGCATTGGAATTTTTCTTACCTTTTATTGTGCTTGACTCGACCGTATGAAGATAGAGTAATAATCCCTGAGTCCTTGGGTAGCTTGCTAGTTTCTGTGTACAAGCCCTTCTGTATTTAATTTTCTAAACTCACTCTTTGGCCTACATATCGTTATTTTATTAGCTACTTTTTAATACTTCAATACTTCATTAGTCATTTTAACCATCTCTGTTGTTGTTAGCTGCCATTGAGTCAGCTCCCAACCCATGGCAAACCCACGCACAATGGAACAAAACCCGGCCCAGTCCTACATCACCCCTATGATTGGTTGCAGATTGGACTATTGTGATCTGTAGGGTTTTTATTGACTGCTTTTTGGAAGTAGATCACCAGGCCTTTCTTCCATCTTAGTCTGGAAGCTGTGCTGAAACTTGTTGAGCATCATAGCAACAAGCAAGTCTCCCCTGATAGACAGGTGGTTGCTGTGCATGAGGTGACTTTGCTCTTAAAGTTGGAGGTAGCACAGTTCTTCAAGAGACAAACAGATCCCCACGGTCATCTGAACAGCAAGCGAGAGCAGGGAGCACAGGCAGTTAGTAAGCCCTCAAACATGTTTTAAATGATTATTACAAATTATTGTTATTTTTGATTGCTACTTATGGGACATTTTCTCTGTGACCAGCACTATGTCAGACATTTCATACACATTTTTTTCTGATTCTCACAACCACCCTGCAAGTTATAAATTAATCTCAATTTTTTAGGAGAAAACCGACTTACACAAGACACAAGCGTAGCTAGAAAACGGCAGAGCTGGAGTCTGTCCCTGGCTCTGCCTGGTTCTAATGACTGTACTCTTTCCTCTCTGACTCAGCTGAGCAGCCCTTCTGCTGAATGGTGTGTGGGTACCATACCCAGGGAGGTTGGGGTCCTGGCCTAGTCCTCCTTTGCTGTGTGCCATTGGGTTTACAATGAGAGGCCAGGACAGAGGATGGAAATCTGGAGCCAGTGCAGAATGTGGGCCAGTGGGTGCATTGTGCTAGGGCTGTCTCCTTCAGGGGCCAAATTTTGTCTAAAACCACAGAGAAGTGTCAATAGTCAATCAAAGTTCACCCGAGTCCTTTATTTCTCTGAATTTCAGGACAGTTCCAGACAGACTCATCATCAGTTACATCTTTGCACAGCACGGCTGTATAAATGTGGCCAAGTTATCTCTTTATACCTAAAAGGAGGTTGTGTGGTTCATAAATGATAGATACTATGTAATGAGGTATTTGTTTTTAGAAATAAGTATATGACAACATAGCAATATGTCAAAATGTCAAGAGTGCTGTTTTATCAATGAAGGTAGAATTTTGAGTGTTTATTTCCTCTTTCTCTTTTTTTCTGGAGTCCTAGTGGTGCAGTGGTTAAGAGCTCAGCTGCTAAAAAGGTTAGCAGTTTGAGTCCACCAGCCACTCCTTGGAAACCCTATGGGGCAGTTCTCCTCTGTCCTATAGGGTCACTATGAGTTGCAATTGACTCTACGGCAGGAGGTTTGGTTTTTTTGGTTTTCTTTTTCTTTATTTTTCTCAAACAGACCCCAAAAGTCTGTTTTGAAGTCTGTTTGAGAATCGGTAAGATATAACAAAATAATATAGACTTTGGAGTCAGGCAAACTGCGTCAAAATCTGAGCCTATTATTAGCTCTGTATTAGCAAGACATTTCATTAGATTCTATGAATGTTAGTTTTCTCAGCCTTAAAATGGAGAGAATAATCTAGCCCTTACACATTTTTTTAAGATTAAGAAAAATAATGTATGTGTTGTTAAGTGCCGTTGAGTTGATTTTCAACTCATGACGACCCCATGTGCCAGAGTAGAACTGCCCTATAGGGTTTTCTAGGCTGTAATATTTATGGGAGCAGATCACTAGGTCTTTCTCCCATGGAGTCTCTTGGTGGGTTCAAATCACCAACCTTTTGGTTAGCAGCTGAGAGCTTAACTGTTGCATCACCAGGGCTCCTTAATGTATGTATAGCACTTAGCATAATGCCTAGCACATAGTTATCATAACTACCAACATTTACAGAGTGATTCTTACAGACACTTAACTTATTTGATTCACACAACAGTCCTGTGGGGTTGGTACTATTATCAGTCTCATCTCTCAGGTTAGGAAACTGAGGAACAGAGAGGTCGCCTGCCTTTTCTAAGGCTACACAGCAAGAAGTGGTGGAGATGGAATTTGAGCCCAGGCAGTTTGGCCCCTGAAGCTTCTCTCTTAATCACAAAGCAATGGTACTGTCAGTATTACTCAGTATTATTACAGTATTATTCTGTTCTCGGTAATACTTCTCTCGGTTATAGATACCTAGCATGTGTTGGTACTCATCTCCTCCCTTCCCAGTTATCAAGATAATCTGTTTCTATGAATCACTTACTTAGTTTTAGTATAGTTATTGTTTATAAGCCAAAGGGAAACTTATATCTCCTGTTCTTGTTGTTAGATGCCGTCAGGTCTGTTCTGACTCATAGCGACCCTATGCACCAAAGAATGAAACACTGGCCAGTCCTGCGCCAGGCTCACAATCGTTGTTATGCAGCCACCATGGCAATCCGTCTCGTTGAGGGTCTTTCTCTTTTGCGTTGACCCTGTACTTTACCAAGCATGATGTACTTCTCCAGGGACCTATCCCTCCTGACAACATGTCCAAAGTATGTAAGACTTAGTCTCATCATCCTTCCTTCTAAGGTTGTTCTAAGTACAACCTTCCTTCTGGTTGTACTTCTTCCAAGACAGATTTGTTCGTTCTTGACAGTCCATGGCATATTCAATATTCTTCACCAATACCACAATTCAAAGGAGTCGATTCTTCTTAGGTCTTCCTTATTCATTGGCCAGCTTTCACGTGCATACGATGCAATTGAAAATACCATGACTTGGGTCAGGGGCACCTTAGTCTTCAGGGTGACATCTTTGCTTTTCAACACTTTAAAGAGGTCTTTTGCAGAAGATTTGACCAATGCAATGAGTCTTTTGATCTCCCGACTTCTGCTTCCCCGGGTGTTGATTGTGGATCCAAGTAAAATGAAATCCTCGACAACTTCAATCTTTTCTCATTTAGCATGATGTTGCTTATTGGTCCAGTTGTGAGGATTTTTGTTTTCCTTATATTGAGGTGTAAGTCATGCTGAAGGCTGTAGTCTTTGATCTTCATCAGTAAATGCTTCCAGTTCTCTTCACTTTCAGGAAGCAAGGTTGTGTCATCTGCATATTGCAGGTTGTTAATAAGTCTTCCTCCAATCCTGATGCCCCATTCTTTTTCGTATAGTCCAGCTTCTTAGATTATTTGCTCAGCATACAGATTGAATAGGTATGCTGAAAGGATGCAATTCTAACGCACACCTTTCCCGACCGATCTCCTATAAATAAATATTGACTTAAGTGTGACATCTGTTGTGAAAAAAGAGTTGAAAAGTAACCACTTAATCAGTAGTTGTTCTGTTTTTAGCTATTTTCTTCAATTCCTTTTGTCATAGGTTTCCTATCTGAGGTGGCAGAAATGGAGGAGCGGTGGCATATGATCTGTATAAGAAGACATTTACCTTAAAGCAGAATTTTCATTGTAATTAGCTCCAGAATCATACTGTTTAGTAAAAACATCATGCTGCTTGGCAAGAAATGCTGAACTATTTTTCGTTAATAAAAACAAACAAAAACCACCAACAACAAAACTTGTTTAACATCATCAGGGCTTCAGAGACTCATTTTCAGCCTACTGACTGATTTAATGTGCTGAGATTTAAACACACAAAATACAAACATGAGCATTTTCAACAATTTTGCAACTATTTGTAGAAAATTTAGTTTTTTTAACTCTTGTTCCAACATGGAAAAGTGTATGCCTTCTTGACAGATGTCAAAGTACGAAATTTTTACCTCCATCACTTTAGAAAGACCATGAGTGTCATACATTGTTTAGAAAATTTTTGCCAGGAGAGAAAGTCTATCATTCTTAGTGTGTATTTAGCTAAGAGAAATTTGTTCTAGATATTCAACTGCTTTCTCTTAAATGAACCATCATTAATCAATTAAAAAAAAAAGTGGATTTTTTTTTTTTTCTCAACCACATCTTTTGTGAAAAAGCCTGTGGTTTTTACAGCAACACAGGAATAATTATTTACAAAATTCCTGATTGCTAAATTCTCTTTTTATTTAGCTGTTTGAGCAGTATGCTAATGACAGGAAGAAAACATACATATAAAATATTGTAAGCATCAGGACTTGGTAGGAGAGAGTAAGTTTGACTTCTGACCATGAAATCTTATTCTGTGGTTGCCTTCTTAATGGCATCTCATGAGGTCAGTGCCTTAGAATTCTCCCAATTGTGTGGGGTCACTCAGGCAGCATTGACCAAGTAGAAAATATTCAGCTAGTGAAAACAATAGCAGAAGTCACCCTTTAAGTGTCCTGCCTTCTATATCATGCAATTGACTCCAAGGCTCCCCACTAAGATGTCACTGTTTGACCAGTTTGCTTTAAAACAGCTTAATTAGCTGAAAGGAAAGCGATGTCTGAGCATGTTTGTGAGAAAAAAACAAAAAGCTCTCTCCTTTCAGAAAGCTCATGCTCTATCTTGTCGGAAATCTTTGGTTCTGAAACAAAACAACATTCCTTTCATACACAATCAAGTCCCTGACAACAAATTTTCCTGAATTGGGGAGACAACTGGCTTAGAGCTGTCTCCATGTGGGCATTCTGGGTCAGGATCTTTGTATCTGGGTCTGCCTCAGGATCCACATTATATATCTGCATTGCCTATGACATTGCAAGAGAAATTCTTGCTATTAGCACATGAATTTATTTCCTCTACCCAGAAAGATCTATAACCGACATTATCACATTAAGACGATATAGAATTTCTGATCAAATGGTAGTAATGTCAGAGTAACTTAAGGGCTAACATCAAAAATAACCTATTCCATTCCGTTCATTTGCTCCTGGTTAAAATCAAAAAGCATTCAAATGAGACAACTCGGATTTTATTCTCAGGATGATATGGCAAGAAAACCTTTGTCATAATACTTCAAATATTCCTGATTCAGCGTGGACCTCCTTTGAATGCCCACCGCCAACTACCTCCAGACGTGGAGCCTGCAGTGACCATGGAAGGTAGACTTAAGACCCCTTTTAAATTTCTGAATGCAAGAGCAAATTCGCTGGCTAAGAGGGAGTAGCACTTATCCTTTTTTTTGGCATGTATTTCTGTGGCTAAACTTGTCTGAGAGACACAGGAAACCTGTGTTTTCATTTTTCAAGGCGAATTGACAAGAAGTTATTTTCTTTTTGATGGGGTTGGTGGAAGCAGCTACAGAAATCTTGAACCCTTGTAAAGCAGTCCCAAAGGTAAACCAGTGAATCAGGAGAGAAAATGGAGAGCCACCTGCCCATTTTCAAAAGCTTTGTGGGTTTGTTGTGTGTGTGTTTTAAGTCACAGAAGAAAATCACCATGGTCCAAACAAAATCCAACTATAAAAATCAAATAATTCCAACAATTAGCCACTGCGGTATGGCCTAGCTACTCATTCAATTTCTTCCGTAATCTCTTGTCTCGATAGCAATTATCTGATGAACACATAAATTCCCTTATTTTCATAAATTTTAAATCATAATGAGTACCAAATTCCAACCAAAGTGCATTTGTTTTTTTATTGCGCTGAGCTTTGTAATTTGGTGTAACTCTGTAAATAGCAGCGGATGTGTGTGTGTGTGTGTGTGTGTGTGTGTGTGTGTTTTGCCAGCCTAACTCGAGAAAATCTCAACAGTGGTTTGTAAAAAAACCCTAAAAATGATGACACCCTTCTTAAAGTAACATGGGGTTTTAAATTGGAAACCTGTCTCAGTGTTTTTTTTTTTTTTTTTTTAATGAAGAGGATGAATAAATCAGAAAAAAAAAGCATATAATTAGCAATATAAATCTTTCACTGATTTCAGGAGGTCACCAGATGAACTGATGCAGACTCCAGACACATCTGCTCTTTTGGCAACCGCTGCCTTTTCGGAGCCTTCTCATTGGCTCACGCTAATCATACGCGAGGCCTCCTGGAAGCGATTTGTGCCGCTCCGGGCAGAAGCGGGCAGAGCAGGGGCGACACTGCGTTGCACAACTCGAAGTGAACAAGGGCCTGTGCAGAGCTCCGAGCTGTGTGTAACCTTTCAAAGGCCAACAGACGGGCGATGCAGGGAGAGTGCGTTTTGACTGGAGTGTGGGCAGCAAGGAATAACCTTGCGTGGCCGAGGAACACGTTTCCCAGGCCCGGGAAGGCTGACGGACAGTTGCTGTAAACTGCTGATATTTTCAGAAGAGGGGGTTAGTTGCCCACAAGGTGGCATTGTTAGCGCCAACTTCAGAAGGAGGCCCTTTGCTAGTTAAGCTCTGGAGGTGAGGTGCTGTGCAGTAGGGACATAAAGACCATCCTCATTAAATAATTCAAACTTGAATAAAGTCTTCTCTTTTAATACAAGTAAACAACAGGGAAGAGAATGGGCAAATAGTGTTGTGTTAACTAAAGGTTATTTTGCTGTCAGGCAAGAGGCCAAAAGCCAAGTTCCTTGGACAGTTCTGGCCATGAATTAACAATAGACATGACACTGTCACCCAGCGCACTGTTTTATAAATGCCATTGTAAACTGTTGGCTTTCTTAATCGCTAATGATGTGCTACACGTACTGGGTTCCAGGCTGAGCTTAGACTGTGTATCTGCAAGTTCTGAGTGGGAACTGGAATCATAACAAACTCCTCCCTGTTCTTAATAAGCTGCAAAAAATGTTCCCATGCTTAGTAATGCATAGGAATAAGACACTTAGTCTTTTTGCATCAACGCAGGCTTGGAAGGCAGAATGTAATCCAAGTACAGTATTCTCAGTGTTCACGACCAGTTTCTTGCCTTTCATATTCTGGTAAATTACCTTTCTATTAAATAGGGGCGGTTTCACCTTAACTCTGAAACTTTCTTCTAGTTAGATAGGGTCAGCAGCTTCAGCGAGTTATGTAGATCAAAGAAGTGAGTGTATTCAACTTGAAAACAATCCCTCACATTTGTAAAGCACTGTAAACTTAACAACAACCAAAAATAAATAAACCAGCTGCCTTTGAGTCAATTCCGACTCTTGGCGACCCCATGTGTTACAGAGTAAGGTTCTCTTGGCTATAATCTTTATGGAAGCAGACGGCCGGACCTTTCTTCCATGGCACTGCTGGGTGGATTTGAACCGTTAACTTTTAGGTTAGCAGTCAAGTGCAAACAGTTTGAGCCACCCTGTTAAGACCTTTGCTATCTGTTATTTTCATTTTGATCACTTATAATTGTATGTTTTGCATTTACAGTACTATGTGATCACATAATACTGTACATTTATACTTACATTTGAAGATGGACTTGTCTATTTTACGGAGCTGCTTTTGGTTTAGGATGAGCCGCTCTCAGTTTTAACTGAAGCCGGCCACTTAACACGCTTGTCCAGCTCTGAAGGCAGAATAGGTTGGGGTCACACTTGAGAGCACACTACGCGTTTGGGAATGAAACTGGGGGAGGGGGCCTAAGGAGGAAGTAGGCGGTGGGTAGAGAAAGTCTGGAGCCCTCCCAGCAGTAAAGGCCCCAGCGCAGGGGCATCCCTGGCTGTGTGTCTCCTGAGGGAAGCCTGCCGAGCCTTTGTGCCTTGACACCATTCAAGATGGGGAGAAAAGAAAGAGAATAAAAAAGATCTACTATTTTTGAAAGCTCCTCTCATATTTTACTATTTTATTTAATTCTCCCCCCGCCACCTACTCTTATTTTCAACTCTTCAAAAATACAAAGAGTTTGTGAAGACAATAGGGCTATAACGTGCTTCCAGTGTCCATATATTCTAGTATCTCTTAAGGTCAGGAATATGACTGAGACGCCTAGGTTAACTTAGGTATTTCACTAAGAAGTGTATTTATGCCCCAATGCATAAAGTCTGGGAGTCTTTCATGTACCAGTAAATGTTCTTTATGCTACTTAAGAACTGCATAATTATTTTCTGGAATATCCTTACAGATACCACAAGTTAAACATTTCTAAAATTAACATGACATCAGTTTATGGTAAAGTTGCATCATCATATACCCTCATCTCTGAGTTGTAACATGACCAAAAAATAATCTTTAAATCTGTAATAATTCATAACTCTAGGCACCCAACAACAACAGTATGTCCTTGTTGAAACTAGATCTTCTCTTTAGCACTTTAACCCAGGTTTCTTGTAGATAATTACAGAGAAAATTCTGAATCGATTAATAAGAAAATCATGGCGATAGAGGGGGGAGGAGGAATGTGCACAGAATTTCTTTCATTGCTCTTACTTAGACGCTATGTTTGGTTAAGACCTTACTACCCTGATTTTGTGTGCAGGAAATTGTTTATGACCTTAGGCTGTCTACTCCAAAAGAAGCTCAGAAAACTCGGTCTTGACCCAACAACTCAAATGTGTGAAGATTTAGAATTAAGTAACTGTGGGGATGGTTGTATTTTGAAGTCTATTTTAAAAGACAATTTTAACTAGCTGTTGATTTTGTCAAGTTGAGATGATAGTTAAGTGCATTTATGCTCAATTAGTAAAGTCTTCCCTATAGGAAATATATACTAATGTACAGTGGTGGGTACATCAGATATTTTTGAAACATCTCTATGTAGATTAATATAATATGACCTCAAAATATTATTCCTCTAAATTGCCAAAGAAAAATACTAAAACATTTACACTTTATTGAAGTGTCCGATCTGGTAATAATGTGTATAAAATATGTGTGATAGAGTGAGTTGAAAAGTTGAAAGGGTACATCCAAAGCTACAGGAATCATGAAAGTGCAAAGAGACTTATTTAAGTGTCTACAGAAATATTTTCCTTTTTTAAACTTCCTTATTACCAATAAAAGGTACTTATTTCAATGTATTTTATTTAAGCTTAAATAAAAAGGGAATTGGATTCTTATTTTATTGCCTTTGTTGCTTATTTTTACTTCAAGTTGAATTCCTCAGATTTCCTGAGATCCTCAAATCTCTGACAATGCCCAACCATAAGGGCAAGGGCAGAAGAGTTCTTCCCACTGAACAAACAAAGCAGAGAATAGACACCAAAAATGTGGTTGAGTTTAGTTGAGTGAATGAAATAGGGTTTGGGGTAGCAGGACCCATCAGGGTATAGGGGTATTTGGACTGTGAAAGTCATATGCAGCATCCTCTCATCTCTGTGGAACCCTCAAAGTCTGGGAGGCTGGGCAGTCTCCTCCCTAGAAAAGTCTGAGGTGGATGATCTGAGATAGAACTGAGGCAACTCAGGGCTTAGACCCATAACCTGTGCTTTTCATAATTAGTCTTTCCTGAGGCACCCCCACACCCAACACCTTGGATAGTAGGTTGGAGCTCCCTGCAACCTACAAGAAGGAATCTCTCTTTCCTGAGACCTACTTTGGGTTTTTAACAGAGGAGGAGGTCCATGCCTAAATCTTAGGCACTGTCTGTGGGATGGAACTGCAGAGGTGATGTGTAACTGGTGTGCCAACTTGGGATTACAATCGGAACCAAGCAGATATCAAGGGACTGCTCCACACCCTCTGCGGCACATGGCCTTTCTCTTCTGATTTGCCAGGTGTGATGGTTAATTTTATGTGTCAGCTTGGCTAGTCTATGGTTTCCAGTGGTTTTTCCAAATGCTAGACTAGTTACTGTCCCATAATATAATCTAAAAAACTCAAACCCGTTACTATCAAGTCAATTCCAACTCATGGTGACCCTATAGGACAGAGTAGAACTGCCCCATAGAGTTTCCAAGGAGTGGCTGATGAATTCGAACTGATGACCTTTTGGTTAGCAGCCAACCTCTTAACCACTGTGCCACCAGGGCTCCATAATGTAATCCAACCCAATGGTGGAATCACCCTCTATAATGTAATGTAATGTAATGTAATCAATCAATCAGTTAAAAGGGGAGTTCCTTGGGGTTTGGTCTGCCTTCAGACTATAAATAGATATTTTGGAAAAACTCATTCTCTTTCTGGCTTCTGAAATATATCACTGATTCTGTTTTTCTAGAGAACCCTGCATAAGATACCAGGGAAGACTAGAATTACATATTTTGATGATGTCCACACATGCAACACTTGATAAACCAAAAATAGAAAGGAGACAGAGAAAGGGACCTCCTAGCATGGAAAAGAAACCACCAAAAGGACATCCAAGGTATCTTTTTTTTTTTTTTCCTAATGTATGTCACTCTTTGGGGTAACAAGGCACAAATGCAAAGAGGAAGCAGTTCTTCTTTGTAGTGTGGAGGTGAACACTAACTCTTCTGAGATGAGTTTGACGATACCTTCTGTATTTTATAGGAGGTAGAAGGAGAGGAGGATGAATTACCTGTTATGTCTCTTGTCTAGGGCAGAAAGGGAAGGTAATTTATTATCTTTTGATCTCAGTCTATAGAAAGGTAAAAAAATAAATTTGATGAAGAATAACTTGTAGCAGACAAATAGAGCAGCTCCATAATTTCCCAAGCAGATCCCCTAGTGGATCTTTTTCTGAAAATGTCCTTTCATACCAGTGCAACCTCTCACAATAAGGCAGGATTTTTAGTGAAAACATTTTTCTGCTGTGATGCTGACAGCTGCTCAGTGGGATGGGGTCATAGAAGAGCACTGCAGGCAACCAGGGGACATTGGTTCTCGACCCCTGTGTCAACCTCTTGAGTTCCCAGGGTCGGGTCAGCATCCTAAGGACGCCTGTGGTCTCATTCTGGGACACCTCTGGGTATCCCACAGAAGAGGGGCATTCTTTGCCAAAAGCTTTCCCAGCACCATTTTGTGGCTTGCTTTGTAGAGTGATACTGTGGAGCATGAAAACAAAAATGACTGAGGAGAGGAGGTTGGGGCAGAGACTGTCAAATCATTGGCAAGCCTGGAAACAACTGGCCTGCTCTCTAGCAAGTCTTTGCTGGGAATTATGGAATCTGACTGCAGGAGTTGGAGAGAAAGAGAGGATGCCTTTCAAAGGCTTTCTTTTTGCATCCATAAAAGAGGTCACTGGATCATAGTTACTGTACATTCTTATTACAGATTTTTATTTTTCAACCATTTGGCATATACTGGGTTATGATCTTTAACAGATGTGCACCCTATTATAGTAACACTCCACCCTTCTAGGGCCGGATTTAAGGAAGCCTTGTGCTCCATGACAGAATTAAAGTAAGTACAAGTATCCAATGATCCTCAAGTATTTGTCACAAATCCCTTGCCCTAGAGCTAGGCACTTGAGTTTTTCGGGAACTCACTTGAGCCTTTTCATTTCTTAGTTTGGATATATTTTCCCGGTCATAAGCAACATCGAAAAAGAGAAACTGAAGGGTGAGGAGAGCTGTTAAAAGAACAGGCAATGTGACAACTGACATTCTGCTCCAAAGAAAGGGAAATGGCAGGACAGAATTATAATCTGGCATTAAAAAAAAAAAAAAAAAAAAAACTTGCTTCTAGGGACAACTCCAAGTTATCAAGAAAAGTGTAAATAATATAGCTATGCTCAGTATCCTCTGTTTAAGAAGGTAGAAATACAAAATGCACATTTAAATTGCCATGTGAAATGGTTAGAGGAGAAAACAGGTTTTTTTTTTAGAAAACAGTTTTGTACTTAGATGGTGACGTTTACGTTATTGTAAAATGTGTTTGTGTGGAGCATGTTACCTCTAAAGATGGATAACATTGTAACTGGGTACATACAGTTGGAAGTTTTTAATATCATATTATGCTTAAAAACTTATTTTCAGAAATGAGTTAACGTATATGGTTACTAAAAATGGTAGTACTCACCCTTCTACGTGGTGTACAGATAACTCTGCCCTTATAAAAGGCTTATTTATAAAAGGCAGAAAATGAAGTGCTTCCCTTTCTATGAGAACAAATGTGTTTCTTTAGAGGGTGGTGGTGGGTTTGGCTTTCTTATTCATTGGCAGGTCTGTGGGAACCAATTACCAATTCTACCTCAAAAAGGAAGGTTTCCAGGATGAAAGGAACCCCCACTTTTTTTGTTGTTATTGCTGCCAAGGCTTATTTCAATTCTAGTTCTGAAACCTTGAAAAGGATCAAATTTTGAAAATCAAATAGCAAAAGAAACAAATGTTGACATAAATCATTATTCTGCTTGTCCATCCTATATTGACTATACCATGGACCACCATAAGAATGAACCAACCTGTCTTGGAAGAAGTACTGGCAGAAAGCTCCTTAGAAGCAAGGATGGTGAGACTTTGTCTCACGTACTTTGTACATGTTATCAGGAGGGATTAGTCCCTGGAGAAGGACATCATGCTCGGTAAAGTAGAGGGTCAGCGAAAAAGAGAAAGACCCTCAATGAGATGGATTGACACAGTGGCTGCAACCATAGGCTCAAACATAGCAACGATTATGATAATGGCACAGGACTGGGCTGTGTTATACCTAGGGTCCCTATGAGTTGGAACCAACTTGATGGTACCTAACAACAACAACAACAACATCCTGTCCTCAGCATGGTTAACATGTATGAAAGGAAGATGAAATTTCCTCATAAATCTCTTAACTAGCCATGTTTTGCATATGGCAGGGATTTTGGGGGTACAGGGAGAGTCTCATCTAACCCCATTTTTCACATCCTGACGCATGACAAATAATATTGAGCTGATAGTGCTCACCTACCTATCTAGATCTGGCTCATTTAAAATACTTTTTGCTCTTTTAATTCTGATGATTTTCATGGGACTTTGGGAATCCATTTACTAAGCCCACTGCAATGGTCATATTTATTCATGCAAAATAAAAACACATTTGTCCTGTCAGTGTGTTACATCTGTCAACACCATCCGCCAATGCCAGCCCTCGGCTTGAAATGTGAAGTCTGGTGGTCCCATGTGATGTTAGGTAATTTAACAGCAAACGGGTGTGCCAGGTGGGTTTAGGAGTGACCTTTAATTTGAGACATTATACCATCATGAAAATAATAACATGAAAGTGACAAGCTAGCATATAAACAAGCAAGCAAAATGAAGGAATAAACTAAAATATATGTCTACATGATATTTAACTTGGAGACTATGCGTATCAAATCCTTACATTTGCTTCAAATCTGTGTAAGCTACTTGTTGGGACTGCATCTTTACCAAGTCTTCCCTCATCCTCTCCAGCCTCACCTCAATCATCAGAGAAGGTTCTAAGACTTCCCAAAATGCTAGTTTGGCACTCGGGGTCAGACATTTTCTGTGTACCTATAGTCTAATTTCTAGATGGTCTATGAAAGCTCCTTCTTAATGAGAACTTTTCTTAGATTTCCTAATAACCAACTTCTGCACAGCCAATTAGAAGAGACCTGTGAGCACGGGAAACAACCTGAAGCGCTCGTCTGCTCCAGCCCTCTGCTTTGAAGAAGTAAGATACACCCATTTTAGGGACATAGTTGAGGCTCGGGGAGACAGAAAGGAAAGGAAAGCAAAGAGAGCACATTGCATATGCTATATTTTAGAACTTTTCTCTGAGCTTACGTCAATAGTGATCTGTTATAGATCTCTTTTTATTTTGGAGATAAACCAAAAGCCAAACCCGTTGCCACTGAGTCGAATCCAACTCATAGCGTCCCTATACGACAGAATAGAACTGCCCCATACGATTTCCAAGGAGCGCCTGGTGGATTCGAACTGCTGACCTTCTGGTTAGCAACTGAGCTCCAAACCACTATGCCACCAGGGTTTATTATTTTTAAGTCTTCCTGTGGGTTTCATAAAATGGAAATAATAATCGTATCTATTTGGTAGGGCTGTTGTGAGGGTCAGAAGAATCACTGTATGTAAAGTTCAATGACTATCCGTTATTCTAATGCTACTCCATAGCCCCTGAGGCACGCTTGCAGGGCAGAGTTGTTGTTGCTATTAGTTGCCATCAGCACGTGTCAAAGCTGAACTATGCTGCACAGGATTTTCAAGGCTGCGACCTTTCGGAAGCATTTCACTAAGCCTTTCTTCCCAAGCACCTCTGGAGGGGTTTGGCTAGTAACCGAGCACTTAATCGTTTGCACAACAAAATGTAATTTAGTTACAAAAAACAACCTAAAACTTTTGAGTTAGAAAACACCTTAAAAATAAAACCGCCTACTACCCCCTCACTTTATAAAGAAAGACCCTAAGTCAGAGAGGAGGGTAGTGACTGGCCGAGGCTACCCAGCTAGGGATGAGGATGAGACAAGCGCTCAAGTCTCTTCATTCCTCCTTCAAGTCTTCTCTCCACTGTGTTTTCAATCCAGCATATTCAGCTACGCAGACACACTCTATGGGGGCAGTGGTGGTTCCGTGGTAGAATTCTCACCTTCCACGTGAGAGACCCAGGTTTGAATCCTAGCCAATGCACCTTATGCACAGCCACCACTCTTTAGTGATGGCTTGTGTGTTGCTATGATGCTGAACAGGATCCCGCTGAGACTAAGAGGAACAAGGAAGAAAGGCCTGATGAGCTACTTCCAAAAATCAGCCAATGAAATTCTATGGGTTACAACAGTCCGATCCTTAATCGATCATTGGAATGACCTAGGCCAAGGCAGCGTTTCATTCCTTCGTGTACGGGGTTGCCATGAGTTGGGAGCCATTTCCATGGCAGCTAACAATAACAACAACAAAAGACATATTCTAAGACACCTTTGTGGAATAAGTTGCATTTCTTAGAAAAACCACTGGCATTCCAGGGCCAAGAACCTGACTTAGCAAAGTACTTGTGCAAGACAATTACGGTTAAACGCAACCACTGTTCTAATTGTTCGTTTTGACGGTCCGGTGTGCCTCAGAGAACCCAGTGTACACATTCTCTGTGTCAGAGACAGGAGCCCCAAGTCAGACAGAGCCACTATTTTCCTAACCCCCAGAAAAGGCCCTTAACCACGAACAATATGCATTTTATAATGAGGACTAAATGTCTATTAGAAATCAAATCACTTCAGCATTCCACAATGAATCAAATATCTGGATCTAGGAGCAGAAGAAAGTTTGCCTGCATGTAGGCATCATAAGGCTAAAGAAAGAGTAGATACACTTGGGAAAGAGAAAATAGGCTGAACAGAAGAGTGTGAGAAAATTAGCTCAGCTGATTTAATGTGAACATCTGCAGAAATTGTTAATGGGTGCTGTGTCTAATTAAATCCACCAGACATATGCATGCCTGTTATCTCTGGAACGATGTTCTTCCCCACACTGCACCTGTTGCTGGCAGGGTCGACTTGCATTCTGTCACGTGCAAAGTCAAAAGGGCGAGAGGGAGAGAAATTGGAGTCTCCAGTCTTTGATTCCCTTTGTTGCTGTTGTTGTTAGGTGCCGTCGAGTGAGTTCTGACTCATAGCAACCCTATAGGACAGAGTAGAACTGCCCCATAGGGTTTCCAAGGAGAGGCTGGTGGATTCGAACTGCCAACCTTTTGGCTAGCAGCTGAGCTCTTGACCACTTTGATTCCCTTAGAGACAAGCATATCAACAGTAGGAGACAGCCACATTCAGAACTCGAAACCAGACTGGAAAGGCAGATACATTGAGACTTCACTACTATCCAAACCACCAACCTGGAGCTTCCCAGAACACTGAATGAGGCAGTAGTCCTCTGGGTGGTGTCTATTTGGGAAACAAATTTATAATGTGTACCAGATTTCTAAGAGTGTCTTTAGCCTGTTCCACCACAGGGCAAAACGTGTAAGTGCCTATCAGTCTCTGTTTGTTTACAAATGACTATTGTGCAAATAACAAATGATGTTTGTGCATCACAACCGGCTAGTTTCCGGCAGATATTCCAGGTTATTCCAAATTTTGTGTCAAGCTATATCCCAACTTGTTCCTTTGATAAATTGGTCTCCTCACTAATTCAGACAGAGAGTCCCCAATTCAGTGAGTGTTGCTGCTTCACCTAATTCTCTGGGCCTCCAGTGGGTACGAATGCAGGCTGGGAGTCAAGAAGATGAGAGTTTCAGTGCCAGCTCCCCGTTTGCTAGCTAGATGACCTCTCAGCAGGTCACTTCAGCTTTTGGGCTTTGTTTTCTCATAGGTAAGATGGTGATGATAATAGCACCTACCTCATAGGGCTCTTTTGAGGTATTTAAATGAAGCAATCCAAGTCAAGTGCTTAGAGTTGTGCCTCCACAATGGAAATGCCGCATCAATGTCAGATACTTTTATTAGTTGTTACTGAGCAAGCCATTTCCAGTGGATATCCAGTGTAGCTCAGCTCTCAGATTTGTCTTAAGGAGGAGAGAAATGCAGATAAAAAACTAAGCCTGAGTTTAAATAGACAAATTTAAAGATCTATAATATTATTTAGACACAGAATGTTATTTATCTCAGTTCCATATACTAATAGTTGCTTTATCACATCCATACCTTCTCCCTTACCACTCCTACATACAGATATACATGTTCATGGGCAAATGGGCTTTGATGGATTAAAACTTAGGCTAATATACAGGAAAGTTATGTTTTGGTTAGATTTTCCCGCTTACGCTGTAAAAATGTCTATGGTCACTAAACCAGTTGTTGTTGAGTTGATTCCAATCAGTGGCAACCCCATGTGGGTCAGAACAGAACTGTGATCCATATGGTTTTCAATAGCTGATTTTTTGGAAGTAGATCACCGGGCCTTCCTTCTCTGGGTGGACTTGAACCCCCAGTTCTAACCTTTCAATTAGTAGTCGAGTGCATTAACTGTTTGCACCACCTCTTGCTTTTTAGCTAATGAAATTGTGACAAGGGAAGTTTTCAAATCCAGTATTGCTTGCACATAGTTTAATGAAGGAATTCTCAGAAATATACCCTGGGGGGAGTGTGTGTGTGTGTGTGTGTGTGTGTGTGTGTGTGTGTGTGTGTGTGTGGAATAGGCAGTAAGAAATGAGAATGGGATATTCAGTTTCTTCATATAGTGTATCCCCAACTACTTGGACAAAATACCTACATTTCCCCCTTTCTCATGTCCATACACCAACCCATAGTGACCTAACCAAGATAAACGAGATTATGTGTGTAAAGCATTTTGTAGTCTTAGCAAGAGTTCTTGAATATAAGTCTATGGATGCTGTGTAACTTCTGCAATAACAATACTCAAGGGTGGGGAGGCATTCTGTAGAGGGAGACGCATGAATCACTGTTATTGGCATTGGACTCATCATGGGACTTCTTAATGGATACTTTCCTATTTTTAATCTCCCTTACCTGCTTTTATTTCAGCAGTAATGAGATCAGAATGGTGATTAAAACAGAATAGTTTAAAACACAATGCATTATTCCTGAGATAATGTACTTGAGCTTATTGAAGTTTAAAATTTTTATCTATCCATTAGTTTAACATAATTTATCCAATTAGACTTATAAATAATGTTTTGTGCTGTTTTAAATGAATGTATTGGTCCATTTTGGTAAGGCATTTGGAAACTTTATAAAGCACATGTTAGAAAAAAAGAGTACTAAATAAACATTCACATTCACATCTCCTCCGTATCACATCTTGAGAAATTTCTTCTCAAATTAACCCCCATGGAGTAAAAGCCTGTATAAACAGATGGACTTTGCACCTTGCCCTGAAGGTCAGCTGGCTGGAGCGCTGTGAGTCTGGCAGCAAATCCCTTAGTCAAGGGCGTTCCCATAAGAAAAGCTTCGTCTTCATTTCAATTCTAGTGACATGAACGGGATAGGCTTCCATCACAGACACAGCACTCAGGCAGGTTTCCAGAGGATTCTATTAGCAAATGATGAAGATGGCAATGGTGATGGTGACGGTGGTGAAGGTGTCAAGCACTTTATGCTTCTCAAGTTGCTTTCACATGCAGCCTCACAACGGACCCTTACAACATCAGATCATGAGAAATGCATATACAAAACATTTTCCCCCAGGAAGAGAAAAAAACGTATAATTCCATCTGGGTTCTTAGGTTTCTCACATTTAAATGGACTTTAATATAGGTTTGAATGTATATCTGAAAAATTTTCAAGTTTTTTGTTGTGCAATCTAGAGTAATAATAATACTAATAACCTCTGGTTTGGGAACTACAGAACTATAAATTGTTCAAACACAACATTTTTGCACACCTTTTCTGACCCTGTTGTAAGAATAATCAACAGGAAATAGGCTCCCCATAATGACTGTTAGGTGATGATGCATGCTGTAGCTGAATCGTTCTGCAGGAATCTGAGCGTTCTCCCCAAGAAAACTCAGGAATGTAGTTATTTTCTGCCCTGCTCTTCACTGAGTCCTTGGACAGTACCCATTTTACATTTTCAAATGGAAATGCTTGCTTAAGAGTGTGTGACAGAACACAAAGTATGTTTCTAAACAGAGTGCCTGCTAGATCTTCTCGGTGACCATAGTACAGTTCAAAAGAACTTTGTTCAGGGTCCAGCTAAATTTTTTTTTTGTGTGCCCTACAACCATTGTTGGAGTGTCAAATGGGCATCTCTCTCATCTCCCAGATTGATGGCATCGTCTCGGACTTCCCACATAGACAAGATAAACTAAAGGCTTCTATGGACAGGTATGTAACTGTGGAGACAGCAGCCCTGCAGAAGAGGCCTCCTCACCAGAAAGAATGTCTGTCCCACAGTCAGCTCTCTGGCTCTGCAGTCACCTTTGACATGACTTGCTGAATGGGAGTTTGTTTTCCAATTTCCATGGTTCAGCCATAGGCCATGCAAAGTAAATACTAGTAAATGAGCAACAGTAGGTTCAAAGGAACATAAGACTAGAAGCCCTCCTCCTTTGGAAGACAGTTTGGGTAGCATTCACATGTGAATCAATCTGTTTGGGGTCTTTGAAGTGACTTTGATTAAGAGCATGGCCCAGTAGTAGTGAAATGGGCAGGGCCATCAAAAGAATTGGCGGTTCCAATATGGACCCTCAGCCCGGGCACCACATCCAAAGAGAGCCCCAGGTAACGGCCCTGTACCCAGAGTGCTCTCTGTCTCAGACAACCAAACCAGGAACTCACTACTGTAGAGGTTTGCATGGACATGGGTTTTGGTTGAAGCAAAGAAAATATGCTTTGAGGTTTCACGTTCCTAAGGATCAGCAGTAAATTAACTCACGATTCATTAGAATCTTTTTCAGTGTTCTTTAATGAGTAGAAAGAAGGATTCCGTTTTAAAAAGCAAGCACTTTATATATTTCCAATAGACACAATGTACCTGTATTTGAATAAAAACAAAAAATACTGATAATGCCAAAAATTCCAGAAACTACATAAAATCAAATGCAGTCCACTAAACGCTCCTTGATTGTATTAGAAATGTTAAAATGAATGAATATTTACATTTGGTAAGCTTACAAGAATGCAACAAATTTTTAGAAAAAGAAAAAAAAACACGACTTCTTGAAAAACTATACCTACTTTCTACCTACCTTCGCTACATCAGAGGAATTTTTAAAATAATTTAAGAATTGCCTTCCTTTGCTTTTTTTCCCTCAATTCAAAGTCATTGTAAAATTTGCACCCATTTCCTTCATGTTTTCCAATTTAACTTAATTTTCTCCACCCTTGAAAATACGCTTCACTGCCTGTTGCTACATACTGTGGAATTAGCTTTTCATTCTCAAACAAATGTAGATTAATCTTGGGAGCCAAACAAAAGGAAATAGTCAAGACCAGCAGTAGAGCTGGCGTAGTGGAAAAAACACAGGCTTTGGGGGTCAGACAGAAATCAATAACTAAATGACCTGGCCAGTCACCCCACCTTTCAGAGCCTTAGTTTAACCATGTGAAAAATGGGAACATAATGCCTCTTCCTAAGTTGCTGCAAATATTAGATATAAACAATGTGAACCATAAATTATGCAGTTAGATGTTCAAAAATGGTAATTATTAGTATTAAGTATCTTAGGCCTGTTTTCTGATTTTCATCAAATCTGCTGTCAGTTTCTTTCAGGTTGGTGCTTCTTTGTCTTGGAGCAGCACTGTATTTTATGCTAACATTTCCAGTTTTCATGAGATATGAATCACAAATACACATATACACAATTGATTCTTAAGTTAATTTCTTTTAGAGTTAGTTATTTACACTTAATAAGGATGATGAATAGGTTCTAGAACAATAATTTAAAATGGGTATGAAAACCAGAACTACATAATTACTGGCTTAAAGTATAGTGAGGACACACAGATCCCATTCTAACAAGAATATTGGAATTGTTACCCAATATGTTCAGAGGAGTAGGGACTCTACCTAGCGTGGGAAAATCACAGTTGCTTTCTCTGGGCTGCAGATATCTGAAATTCATCATACTCTCCAGTCCTACTGACTACTCCCACTGTGCCATTTCTGGCTGAGCCTCTGGTCCTTTTAATCTATGGCCAAAAAGGAACAAATGCTGCAGGTCTCAGAAAATTTTATCCTCTAAAAAACTTAAAGAGCTGTCTACATTGTAAGAAAAGAGATTATTTCATAATCTTTAGAAGACCCTGAGGGCCCCAAAGGAATATTACTATGAATAAATATATGTCTGCTAATAAAGTCATATATTTATATAGTAAATCACTCACCATTCAAACGCCAAGGCTGGTCCTTCTGAGTCCAGTGAGGTGGGACCTAGCAGAGGAGGTGGCTCAAGTTTCTCTGTTCAGGCAGTGTTAGTGAACTCTGGATTAAAGGGTTAGAGGGAGCCCTAGTGGTGCAACGGTTACATAAGCACTCAGTTGCTAACCAAAGTGTTGGAGGTTCCAACCTACCTAGCAGCTCTGCAGGAGAAAATCTGGCTATCTGCTCCTATAAAGATTACAGCCTAGAAAACCTTATGGGGCAGTTCTACTCTGTTGCATGGGGTAGCTAGGAGGTCAAAATGGACTCCAAGGCACCTAACAACAAGTTGCATATTTAAAAATGTGGGTGATGCAAATGGTTAATGCATTAGGCTTCTAAGAGGTTTGAGTCTACCCAGAGGCAACTTGGAAGAAAGGCCTGGTGATCTACATTGAAAACTCTATGGAGCACAGTTCTACTCTGACACACGTGTGGCTGCCATGAGTCGGAGTCAGCTCGACAGTTTACATTGAATTAAGGAAGGGTAAGAAAACTTAGGGAACTTGAGATTTTTCATAGACTAATATACAAGTGATGCTAGAATCACTTTCCTATGTTTCAGCTCATCAGTTTGCCCTCATCCAGCCCAACCAGTGCATGCCATCAAGTATATAAATGCAGACTGTGCCAAAGACTCATTATCTTGGATCCTGACGCCGCCCTCAAACAACCCCCCCTTGCAAATATGTCATTTCTCTAAGGAGTTAAAAACACCGCTGTAATTCACATGACAATCCTGCTAGTAGACTTAATTCATTAAAGATGGGAATAATACACTTATTTTCCTTCATCATATCTACATACTTCAACATGTTAAAAAGAGTTACATGCTTCCTCTAGCCCCGTACTTCTTTTAATGAAATCAAAATGTTTCAAGTTGCCAGTAAAAGTTCAGAAGGAAAGGTTGAAACAATAAGGGGGAATCATCCTTTTTACATTTTTTTAATGAGATAAGACACTTCAGGAGACTCTACTCTTGATGTGGCAGAGACCAGAGTTGGGGAAAGGAGTCTTGGTGGCACAGTGGTTAAAGCGCTCAGCTGCTAAGCAAAAGGTTGGTGGTTTGAACCCAGCAGCTGCTTCATGGGAGAAATATGTGGCAGTCTGCTTTTGACAAGATTTACAGTCTTGGAAACCCTATAGGACAGTTCTACTCTGTCCTATAGGGTTGTTATAAGTCAGAATCAACTCAATGGCATTGGGTTGGTTTTTGGTTTAGAGTTGGGGACGATTCATGAAAATAGAGCATTTAGAAATAAAAGCTGGTGAAGCAAGAATCAAAAGAAAAGAGACCCAAGGGAATAATCAAGTAGTCAAGAAGACAAGAAAAGAGAATAAGAAGAGAGAAATTTTTGGAGTGGGTAGCCGCTGTTGTCATCTCCTAAAGCCAAGCGAATGGGGGACTGTTCCCATATAAAGGAGAAAAGAAGGGACAGCGCTTTTTCCAAGTGGGGCCACATCACAGAGGTGACGTGTTTCAGCTGTTACTATGAAAAAACAAAAAGCTGTGCTCTGCTTACTTGTGTTCATCTGCTTCATTAGATTAGAAAATATTTCTTTTAGGGTTTTATTTGGCAATTATTTACAAATAGCTATTATTCATAAGTGGTAACCATTCATACTTAGTGGAAACCTAATCAATGCATGCTACAGCAAACATTATTATAAAGTAATCCCAGTTCTAATGATCCTTGATAATCCTGGATTTCAGATAGCATCTGAGTTGGAAACGTCTGACTGTGACCTACATTCTCTCTGATTACATGGGATTTGATCTTTGGTTTAGACGTTGCCTCCCTCTAGTGTTACGACAATCATTATAATACTCCATTTCAATTTGTGTAATGTTTTTTATGGTTTACAAAGTGATTTCACATGCATTGTATTTACAGTGAAAGACAGATAATATTTTGATTTTATAGGTAAGTAAATTGAGGCACAAAATAAGTAGCAGGGGAAGGACTCAAAGCCAGGCTTTTTAACTCCACATTTAACACTCCTTCCATCAACAAGTGTACAAATTAAATGCCCTGGACACTTTACATGCCTTCCGTAAGTCTACAAAAAGATGCAGTGGTGACAGTTATTAGCACTGGTACTGAGGCTACAGAATTGCTTAACACTGCCCCACGTGTCTTATTAAAAAAGACCCTAAAACTGCTTCAAGAGTTGGGCAGAACACCGTCCTTTAGGGCTGGAATGATGTGCCACCACTGACTGACACAGACTCAGCTCAGACCTCAGGAGGAGTGGGAGAAGACAAGCCAAGTCACCATCCAAATTAGTGCGGCTGTTCCTGCAGCAAGGGAAACACAATGTGGTCTTTTACTAACCTTTCAATGCCCTGTGTAGCTTGAACTCTGATGGCACTTGTTAAAGAAGAGCAGGGCGGTGCAGAGCTGACAGCCTGGAACATTGACCAGCATGCTGCAGCTGACCTGTAAATCACCCTCCGACTAGGGGTCCTGGATCCGGAAAAGGACATGTCATCTTCTGACTTTGCCCATCATGTGTTTATGTATAAATGGCCCACTCAGGTGCTTCTGTCCATCTTTGCAGACAAATGACATCATGCAGAGATAAAATTTTTGTAGGATATTCCCAAGAGTGACTGTAGTTTTTTGTTTTTTTAAATTTTTTATTGTGATAAAATGTTGTTAGTTGCTGTCGAGTTGGCTATGACTCATGGCGACCTCATGTATAACAGATGGAAACGTTGCCAAGTCCTGTGCCATCTTCACGATGGTTGGTACGTTTGAGTCCTTTGTTGTGGCTATTGTGTCAATCCCTCTCGTTTTTCCTTACCCTCTCATTTACCAAAGACGATGTCCTTTTCTAAGGAGCCCTGGTGGCACAGTCATAAAAGCGATCGACTGCTAACTGAGAGGTGGGTGATCTGATGGTTGAAAACCACCAGCCGCTCTGAGGGAGCAAGATGTGGCAGTCTACGTCCATAGAGATTTATAGCCTTGAAACCCTATGGGGTCGCTATGAGTCAGAATCGACTCGTCGGCAGTGGGTTGGATGTCCTTTTCTAGCTATTGTTCTTTCCTGATGGTGTGTCCCGAGTAAATAAGCTGAAGTTTCACCATTATTACTTAAAACATAAATAACATAAAAGTTACCATTTAAACCTTTTAAGTGTACAACTTAGTTGTATTAAGTACATTCACAATGTTGTGTAATGATCACCACCATCTATTTCTAGAACATTTTCATCATCCCAAATAGAGACAGTCTGCTTATTAATCAATAACTCTCTATTTCCCCCCTCCCCCTCGCTGCTGGTAACCGCTATTCTACTTTCTGTCTATGAATTTACTTATTCTAGATACTGCATTTCAGTGGAATCATATGATATTTTTCCTTTGGTGGCTGGTCTTTTTCCCTTAGTGTATTTTTGAGGCTCATCCATGCTGTAGAGTTTATCAGAACCTCATTCCTTTTTATGACTGAATAATATTCCATTGAATGTATGTACCACATTTTGTTTATCATTTATCTGTTGTTTACACCTTTGAGCTGTTGTGAGTAGTGCTGCTATGAACACTGGTCTACTAGTATCTGTGTGAGTCTTTGCTTCCAAGTCTTTTAGGTATATACTCAGGAGTGGAATTGCTGGGTCATGTGGTAATTTTTCTGCCAAGAAATCTGGAAGACTGCTACCTGGAAGAGATCCATATTTATGCCTATTCCCAAGAAAGGTGATCCAACCGAATGTGGAAATTATCGAACAATGTCATTAATATCACACGCCAGTAAAATTTTGCTAAAGATCATTCAAAAGTGGCTGCAGCAGTATATCAACAGGGAACTGCCAGAAATTCAAGCTGGATTTGGAAGAGGACGTGGAACCAGGGATATGATTGCTGATGTCAGATGGATCCTGGCTGAAAGCAGAGAACACCAGTGTCTTAGTCATCTCGTGCTGCTATAACAGAAATACCACAAGTGGGTGGTTTTAATGAACAGAAGTTTATTTCCTCACAGTTAAAGTAGGCTAAAAGTCCAAATTCAGGGCGTCATCTCCAGGGGAAGGCTTCTTCTCTCTGCCGGCCTTCTTCTCTTCAGTATTCCCCTAGACTAGGAGCTTCTCCGCGCAGGGACCCCGGTCCAAAGGACACACTCTGCTCCAGGCACTGCTTTCTTGATGGTATGAGGTCCCACTATCTCTCTGCTCACTTCTGTCTTTTATATCTCAAGAGATTGCCTCAGGACACAATCCTATCTAGTAGATTGAGTCCTGCCTTATTAACACAACTGCCACCCATCCTCCCTCATTAACATCGTAGAGGCAGGATTTACAACAATAGGAAAATCACCCCGTACCAGGAATCATGACCCACACAAACTGACACACACGTTTTTTGGGAGATATAATTCAATCCATGACAAACAGAAAGATGTTTACCTGTGTTTCATTGACTATGCAAAGGCATTTGACTGTGTGGATCATAAGAAATTATGGATAACATTGCAAAGAATGGGAATTCCAGAACACTTAATTGTGCTCATGAGGAACCTGTACACAGATCAAGAGGCAGTCGTTCAGACAGAACAAGGGGATACTGCGTGGTTTAAAGTCAGGGTTGTATCCTTTCACCATACCTATTCAGTCAGTATGCTGAGCAAATAATCTGAGAAACTGGACTATATGAAGAAGAAAGGGGCATCGGGATTAGAGGAAGACTCATTAACAACCTTTGATATGCAGATGACACAACCTTGCTTGCTGAAAGTGAAGAGGACTTGAAGCACTTACTGGTGAAGATCAAAGACCACAGCCTCCAGTGTGGATTACACCTCAACATAAAGAAAACAAAAATCCTCACAGCTGGACCAATAAGCAACATCACGATAAACAGAGAAAAGATTGAAGTTGTCAAGGATTTCATTTGACTTGGATCCACTATCAACACCCATGGAAGCAGCAATCAGGAAATCAAAAGACGCATTGCATTGGTCAAATCTACTGCAAAAGACCTCTTTAAAGTGTAGAAAAGCAAAGATGTCACCTTGAAGACTAAGGTGCGCCTGACCCAAGCCATGGTATTTTCAATTGCATCATATACATGCGAAAGCTGGACAATGAATAAGGAAGACTGAAGAACTGACAATTTTGAATTGTGATGTTGGTGAAGAATGTTGAATATACCATGGAATGCCAGAAGAACGAACAAATCTGTCTTGGAAGAAGTACAACCAGAATGCTCCTTAGAAGGAAGGACGGCGATACTACGTCTTATGTACTTTGGACATGTTGTTAGGAGGGATCAGTCCCTGGAGAAGGACATCATGCTTGGTAAAATACAGGGTCAGTGTAAAAGAGGAGGACCCTCACCGAGATGGATTGGCACAGTGGCTACAACAACGGGCTCAAGCATAACACAGATTGTGAGGATGGCGCAGGACCAGGCAGTGTTTCGTTCTGTGGTGCATAGGGTCGCTATGAGTTGGAACCGACTTGATGGCACCTACAACAACAACATGGTAATTTTATGCTTAATTTTTTGAGAAATCACTGTCACTGAAGTTTTTTAAAACACTTCATTTATCTGAAATTTAACCACAATTTATCTTGCATGAAATGCCATGTTTTTCTATATCTAGAGAGTATGAAAGCAGATAACCTGTCTAGTCAATATAGCAAATGTTTTCAGTAAGTGAAGAATTAGAGCCTGGTTTAGGCCTCAACAGAAATTCCCGTAACTTAGTCTTTACCAATAGGCTTGTCCCTGCTTGTCGCTCTTTTTTTTTTAAGAATTTGGCTAGTAATTCTGGTGCCTTATTTGCTGAGGAGAGATTTCCCTGGCACTGCCAGCCTGTCTGAATTTTGGGGTATGACCTTTCCCCTTTGCCCTGCTGTTGGCATCTGTTTGCCTAGTAGGGCACCACCCACCTCTTTTGTGCCACCTCCTCACCCCTCCTTCCAGGTCAGCTGTTTACTTGGATTGTGACCTGTTGGCTGTTCTACCCTTCAGACACCATACACACTTGCCAGGCTGAAATTCCTCCCTGTTGCCTTTACAGCTGCCGCTCTTGGGGCTCTCTCTCCCCAGATCCTAGTTCCACATTCCAGGCCTCTCAGTTTGCCTTCTTCCTTATGTGCATAATTTGGTCAAGACATCAGAGCACCCTGAGACATTCAGTCTACCCTTGTAATTTATGAATTATCATTCCCTCTTTTAGGAATTACACTCATGGTTACTAGTGAGTGACAGAAGCTAAAAACCAGCCACGCTGGATAGTAATTTATTACCAGTTCTTGAAAATATCGACAAGGATGAAGTCAAGAGGAATGTCTAAAATGAAAGATTTGTCTTTTCCATTTGCATTCCTATTTACATGACCAGCCAAGGATTGTCTATATCAAACACTGTCAAATGTGTATACGAATTACCTAGGTATTTTTTATTCAGTCAGTCTGGAGAGAGGCCTGAGATTCTGCATTTCCAATGGGTCCCCGATGATGCTGATGCTGTTGGTTCGTAGACTACAGTTTGGGTAAAGAGAACTTATATGTTTTCTTAAGGAGATTGGCAGAATAGAGGGTGAGAGGGGACAGATATGATAAAGGAAATATAATTCAGATTCTTCTAATAATTTATAACTAAATTATACTACTACAGATTCAATCATGTTTTAGAATTCTATGTTTAGAATCAATACGGTATCAAAAATAAATTTAGTTTCCTAATTTTTGCTTCCCTTAGTTTCCAAGATATAGATAATTCTTAAAAGTATAATTCTCGAACAAAGTACTAGGCTGTTTTCTTTAAGCTAATTAATTACTTAACTGAATTCAGAATGGAATTGTGAAAGAATAGGAGATATATTGGGACCAAAGTCGTAGAAAAATCTGAGTACAGCTTATGGGGCTTTCATCACACCCTTTAAGAGATCTCCTCCTAGACTGTTGTTGTTAGCTGCTGTGGAGTCAGTGATGACTTACCGCAATCCCATGCACAAGAGGATCGGACCCTTGTGATCCATAGGGTTTTCATTGGCTTATTTTTCAGAAGTAAATTGCCAGGCCTTTCTTCCTAGTCTGTCTTAGTCTAGAAGCTCCAGTGAATCTGTTCAGTATCATAGTAACACACAAGTCTCTACTGATAGACAGGCAGTAGCTGTGCTTCAGATACATTGGCTAGGAATCCTATCTGGGTCTCCTGCATGGAAGGTGAGAACTCTACCACTGACTCACCACTGCCTCCATCCCTTAAGAATACTCAGGCAAAATCAGCCTATCCTTGCCTCTGTCCCCACCTCCCAGCAATAAAAGAAGCTGTCCTAACAAGAGCAAATGTTATTTAGAATACGGAGTACATCTAAACTGAGAAACAATTTCCAAAGAAGAATTCCCATTGCTGCAGCTAAAAGCAACGTTTTTGGTTAATATTATATCATTCCTAATATTATATTCAATGTTCAGGTACAGCTGTAGAATGCTCTGAAATTTAGATTGTTCAACAGATATTTCTATGCCAGACCTTTTAACTATGGACTAGGGATAGAGGGTGAATAAGACAGACATGGTCCTTGCCTTCACTGAGATTTCATCTGCATTGGTTTTGTCTTGTTTTCTCTCATATATGTTGTCTTATAACTTTTGCAATGCCCTCCTCAACAACTTCTTTATCTTTTAAGAACAAAAATGAATCTTGAACCCTGAACCAAACTTTAAAAAAAAATGTGGAAAATTAGCATGTTGACATCAGTTATTACAGTTGGAAAAAGATCTTGAATCTTGCATCTATTTGTTTTTTGTAGGTTTATGTGCATGTATATGTATATGCTTGTGGCTCCTGCCCTCATAGTACCTTGTACTTTTAATTTTCATACATTGTATTGTAATTAGTTGTTTATAAGTCTGTTTCCTTAATGAGGCTATAAAGTTTTTTTTTTTTAATCGTACTTTAGATGAAGGTTTACAGAGCAAACTAGTTTCTCATTAAACAGTTAATACACATATTGTTTTGTGACTTTGGTTGCCAATCCCACGACATGTCAACATTCTCCCTTTCTCAACCTTGGGCTCCTCATTACCCACTTTCCTGTTCCCTCTTGCCTTCTCATCCTTGCCCCTGGGCTGGTGTGCCCATTTAGTCTCGTTTTATTTTGTGGTCCTGTCTAATCTTTGACTGAAGGGTGTACTTCAGTAGTGACTTCATTAATGGGCCATAAGGATGTCCAAGGGCCACATTCTCAGGGTTTTTCCAGTCTGTCATACCAGTAAGTCTGATCTTTTCTTTTTTGTGTGAGTTAGAATTTTGTTCTACATTTTTCTGTCCAGAACCCTTTACTGTGATCCCTGTCAGAGCAGTCAGTGGTGGTAGCTGGGCACCATCTACTTGTGCTGGACTCAGTCTGGTGGAGGTTATGGTACTTGTGGTCCATTAGTCCTTTGGACTAATCTTCCAATTGTGTCTTTGGTTTTCTTCATTCTCCCTTGTTCCAGACTGTGTGGGACCAGTGGAGTATCTTAGATGGCTGCTCACAAGATTTTAAGATCCCAGACACTACTCACCAAAGTAGAATGTAGAACATTTCCTTTATAAACTATGTTATGGCAATTAAGCTAGATGTTCCTGAGATCATGGTCCCCACAGAGGCTGTAAAGTTTTTGATGGAACCTCTACTATCCACTGAGTTGCCAAACCAGAAACCGGGACTGTATTGGTACATTTTCATTGGCCACTAAATGATGTTGATTTAATCATGTAAACATCTTTCAAGTCATTCCTTTCCTGGTCCTCAAAATCTCATCCAGTCAATTACACTAGCCTCTTGCTTGCCTCTGCTTTCAGCCTCCCACTGACCTTCCATCTTATCCTTCTAATCTGACACCTACAATGTCCAGAGGGAGCTCTCTAAAATGTGAATCTCTAATGTAACTCTCAGCTTCAGTGGATTCTCATTTACTATCAGGATAAAATCCAAAGCCAACATACAACTTCCACAAACAAATTCATGTGGAAAATGTTGCATTCTTATACCTCCTTTGAGATTCACACTGGCCTTTAGTATAACAAACGTTCTGAGAAGGTCAGCATTAAAGAGACTTCTCTAGTTTTGCTTAACCCAGTATGTCTCAAATTCATTTAACTGTGGAATTTTTTCCCCTAGTAATTCCCATCCGCATGCCCCCAGGCAGAATTCTCTGGCACATACTCTAGGGAGTTCACTCAGCGCTCTGAGGCCAGCTAGGTCTAAATGCAAAGCACAGATCTTGCACTGGAAGTCACAGCTGCTGTCCTGAGGGATGCCTACCCTGATTCTCCTCACAGTGCCTGCTCTCAGCCCTTGGGCTTGATTAAACCCAGCTGATTCACCTGCAATTATAGAGCTGCCAGAGACTTTGAAAATCATTGAGTGCAATTCACTGACTTAATGTCTAAAGAAATGGAGGGTCAGAGAAGGAGAGACTTACTCAAGGTTATAGAGAGAATAAACTCAAAATGTGGTTGTTGTTAAGTGCTGATGAGTAGTAGGCTCTGATGCATAGTGATCCCATGTATAACAGAACAAAATATTGCCCAGTCCTGCACCATCTTCACAATAGTAGGTATGTTTGATTGAGCCCATTGTTGCAGTCACTGTGTCAATCCACCTCGTTGAGGGTCTTCCTCTTTTTCACTGTCTCTCTGCTTTACCAAGCAAGATGGCTTCCTCCAGAGATTGGTCCCTTCTGGTAATGTGTCCAAAGTAAGTGAGACAAAGTCTGGCCATCCTCACTTCTAAGGAGCATTTTGCTGTACTTCCTCCAAGATGGATTTGTTCATTCTTCTAGCAGTCCGTGGTATATTCAACATTCTTCACCCACATCATAATTCAAATGCATCAGTTCTTCTTCGGTCTTTCTTTTTCATTGTCCAGCTTTCACATAAATATGAGGCTATTGAAAATACCATGGCTTGGGTCAGGCATACCTTTGTCATCAAAGTGATGTTTTTGCTTTTTAAGATTTTAAAGAGGTCTTTTGCAGCAGTTCTTGGCTGCTGCTTCCGTGGGCGCTGATAGTAGATCCAAGTAAAATGAAATCCTTGGCAACTTCAATATTTTCTCCGTTTATCATGATGCTACTTATTGGTCCAGTT
This sequence comes from Dugong dugon, assembly GCA_030035585.1. Classification (NCBI taxonomy): domain Eukaryota; kingdom Metazoa; phylum Chordata; class Mammalia; order Sirenia; family Dugongidae; genus Dugong; species Dugong dugon. The sequence goes on from CM057464.1 coordinate 160,137,660, forward strand.
GAGAGGATTTTTGTTTTCTTTACAGTGAGGCGTAACTCATACTGAAGGCTGTAGTCTTTGATCTTCATTAGTAAGTACTTCACTTTCGGCAAGTAAGATTGTGCCAACTGCCTATCGCACGCAGGTTGTTAATGAGTCTTTCACCAATCCTGATGCCACATTCTTCTTCGTGTAGTCCAACTTCTTGGATTATTTGCTCAGCATACAGATTAATAAGTATGATGAATGGACAAACCCTGACACATACCTTTTCCAGTTTTAAACCACTCAGTATCTCCTTGTTCTGTTCTAGTAATTGTCTCTTGATCTATACACAATTTCCTCATGAGCACAATTAAGTGTTCTGGTATTCCCATTCTTCAAACTGTTATCCATACTTTGTTATAATCCACACAGTCGAATACCTTTGCATAGTCAATAAAACATGGGTAAACATCCTTCTGGTATTATCTACTTTTGATCTGATCTCCTATCTTATCCTTCTAATGTGACACCTACATTGTGCAGAGGGAGTTTACTAAAATATGAATTACTCATGTCACTCCCGGCTTCAGCGGATTCTCATTTACTATCAGAATAAAATCCAAAAATCGAAACAGAGCTACACAAAAGTAACTTAGTTTAGAAAATAGCAGCTGTGGCTATCTGGGGAGCAGATGAGAAGAGCGTAAATAAGAAGAAAATAAATTGGGAAAACAAAACAAAAACCAAGCAATGACTGTCTAGAGTAGTGCTTTCCAATAGAAATATAATATGAGCAATAATTGGAAAACAGAAGAATTGATACATTCAAACTGTGGTGTTGGCAAAGAATAGTGAAGATACTGTGAGCTGCCAGAAGAACAAGCAAATTGGTCTTAGAAGTTATACAATCACAATGTTCCTTAGAAGCGAGGATAGCGAGATTTTTGGCTCTCTTACTTTGGACATGTCTTCAAGAAACACCAGTTGCTAGAAAAGAACATCATGCTTGATAAAGTAGAAGGTCAGTGAAAAATGAGGGAAACCCTCAATGAGGTGGATTGACACAATAGCTACAACAATAGGCTCAAAAATACAAACATCATGAAGATGGTGCAGGACCGAACAACATTTTGTTCTGTTATGTATAAGCTCACCATGAGTTGGAGCCAACTCAATGGCAACTAACAACAACACAAATCGAAGCTATACAGTGTAACTATAAATTTTCTAGTAGCCAAAAAAGTGAAAAGAAACAGATGAAGTTAATTTTAATAATATGTTTTATTTAACTCAGTATATCCAAATTATTATCATTTCAACATGAAATCAATATAAAAATCATTAATGTGATATTTTGCATTCTTTTTTCATGGAGTCATTGGAATATGGTGTGTATTTTACAATTCAAACTAGCCACATTTCATGTTCTCAGTAGCCATTGTATTAGCACAGAGACAACATTTCCATCATTTCAGAAAGTTCTACTGGACAGAGCTGATCTAGAGTGGTGGCTCTCAACAGGGAGCGACTTTGTCTTTCAGGGGACATTTGTTTGGCACTATTTGGAGATATTTATGTTGTCACAATTGAGGCGAGGAATTGCTACTGGTGTCTACTAGGCAGAGGTCAGGGATGCTGCTAAACATATTATAATGCACAGGACAACCTCTCACAAGAAAGAGTTGCTGTTGTTGTTAGGTGCCATCGCATTGGTTCCAACGCATAGAAACCCTATGAATAAAAGAGCAAAACACCGCCTGGTCCTGCTGCATCCTCACAATCTTTGTTATGCTTGTGCCCATTGTGGCAGCCACTGTGTCAATCCATCTTCCTGAAGGTCTTCCTCTTTTCTCTGACCCTCTGCTTTACCAAGCACGATGTCGTTCTCTAGGGACTAACCCCTCCTGATAACACGTCCAAAGTATGTGAGCAGTAGTCTCCCCATCCTTGCTTCTAAGGAGCATTCTGGTTGTACTTCTTCCAAGATAGATTTGTTCGTTCTTTTGGCAGTCCATGGTATATTCAATTTTCTTTTCCAACACCACAATTCAAAGGTGTCAATTCTTCTTCGGTCTTCCTTATTCAACTTCCAGCTTTCACATGCATATGAGGCGATTGAAAACACCATCGCTTAGGTCAGGAGCATCTTAGTCTTTAAGGTGACATGTTTGCTTTTCAACACTTTAAAGAGGTGTTTTGCAGCAGATTTGCCCAATGCAATGCGTCATTTGATTTCTTGACTGTTGCTTCCATGGTGGTTGATTGTGGATCCAAGTAAAATGAAATCCTTGACAACTTCAGTCTTTTCTCCATTTATCATGATGTTGCTTATTGGTCCAGTTGTGAGAATTTTTGTTTTCTTGATGTTGAGGTATAATCCATACTGAAGGCTGTAGTCTTTGATCTTCATCAGTAAGTGCTTCAAGTCCTCTTCACTTTCAGCAAGTGAGGTTGTGTCATCTGCGTATCGAAGATTGTTAATGAGTCTCCCTTCAATCCTTCATATAGTTCTTCATATAGTTCAGCTTCTCAGATTATTTGCTCAACATACAGATTGAATAGGTATGAATAGGTATGACTTTAAACCATGCAGTATCCCCTTGTTCTGTTCCAACGACTGCCTCTTGATCTATGTACAGGTTCCTCATGAGCACAATTAAGTGTTTTGAATTCCCATTGTACTCAATGTTTTCTATAACAACATGTTATGATCCACACAGTTGAATGCCTTTGCATAGTCAATAAAACACAGAACAAAGAATTATCCGGCCCAAGATGTCAATAGTGCCTAGAGTAGGCCACCACCCACCTCCCAAGCTAAATATTTACTTGGATTGTGACTTGCTGGCTGTTGTTCTACCCTTCAGATACCATACTCACTTGCCAGAATTGATGAGCTAATAAGAATTTGTTCTTTTTTTTTGTGAAGGCTCTCATTCTTTTATTTATTCATTCAGAAAACATTAATAGAGTTCCAGATACTGCAGGATACTATATTAGCACTCTGGATGTAAAGATACATCAGACATTGTCACATATGCTGAATGTAGTAAACGTCACACTCTGGGCAAAGGAAAGCATAATCAACTTTCCTTATGTTTTTATCCACTAAAGAATTAGCATAAAGTCTTGCATATACAGTAAAACCTTCAAAAGCCAGAACGTGTGTAAGGTAGAAACCTGTCAAAGAAGGAAAACTCAAATATTTTCTACTAGTAGAAGGTGATAGAAAAGTGGCAAGACTTCTTTCTTTCAAAGGCGGAAAACTTGCAAGACCCAGTAAAACAAGCCAGTCCCATTAAGTTCCGGCTTTCACAGGTTTCACTGTAGATGAGAAGAAAGGAAAAATGAAAGAAATCAAAGAAAAGAAACAAAGGCAAAACTAGAGGAATCAGAAAGAAAAAGGTTTTTGAAAGACAATAAAGATAAGTGATACACTAAGTTGGGGGCTTGAGAAGGAAATGGAAAAGTGAGACAGAGTGAAATGGAATCCAAGTAACGTGTGGGGAAAAGCAAGAGTGAGAGTGAGCCAAGCGCCACTAGCCACGGCTGCCCATAGTCTAGCATCTTAATATCTGTTTGCTCAGTCTTTCTCACCTCCGTTCTCAGCAGTCTTTCTCAGAGGAATCTCTCTATGGCTACCTCCAACAATGAGGTTATTTATTTATTTTTTTCCTTTGAAGGTAAAAAGAGCTTATTTTTGGGAAGAGTGTCAAGTTGTTCTGTGCTGGGGTTGCGACGCAGGCGGATCGGGGATATATGGGGTCAGTGTCTGGACAGCAATCTGTCACGAAGCAAAGCCTGTCATAGACAGCCCTGGAAATGCAGACAAAGACAGGCCATTATTTTCCAGAGAGAGCCTTTTAAGCACCTTGGGGCTGAGACTCAGCCCAGGCCCTGAGCTACCGTGTGGGACCACCTGCCAGGAACTGTGCGTCAGGTTGACCTCTCCCAGCCCACTCTGAATAACTTCGGAGAGGTAGCCCCCACATAAGGGCAGGGGCTGCAAGGGGGTGAAGAAAGAGAAGAGATTTATAACTCTAGAATATCCCTTCCTTTTGAAAATGAAATGGCACATTAGAGGAAAAGGGGCTTGGCTGAAAGGGCCTATCCCCAGGCATGACCAGTTCAATGTTCATCGCCCAGTGCAAAAGCTTCCCTCGGTCCAGGCAAGTCTGTGGAGGAAAAGAAAGGATGCGTGTGCTTAATAATGGGCAAGCAGAGGCTCCCTCAAGACTCCTCTGATCCATTTTTTAAAAGTCTTATCCCAAATTATTTTTCCCAGAAGACAGTGTTTGCCTGGAGCCTTAGAGGGGCCATCACCCTCACAGGGGAGCCAGCATCTAGAAACTTCTTGTGTTCTACCCTAGTCTATTGAAGTCTGGAAAAGAACTCTGTAAACCATTAAAAAGCTCCTCAAAATAAAGAGAGCTAGGTTTGGTAGCTTTTGTGGTCATTTTGATTTTTCCAGCCCTGAAGAAACTTAAAACCCTGATAATTCTTTCAATCATTGAAAAAAATCAGCTATTTCTAAAAATGATGATGATGACCATAATGCAGCCTCCCTGATGTTGCCTTTGCGTGGACATGGTCTTACTTCCTCCCAGGACATCTCTGATTTTTGATGACAAATAGAAGAGTAAAAGAGTTTCACCATCAGAAAATACCGCATTTTTGGAGGAGGGTATCTTCCTCGGAGTTTTGAGGTACCAAGAAGAGCTCTGGGCAGAGAGATGGAGGTTAAATTTCAGAGTTCCAACACGAACACGTCTGAGGCTATACCAGGCAAATCCATACACAATGAAAACACAGACAAGGGAGATTTGCACAGCTTTTAGCTTAGGTCAAAAAACATGTAATTTGTTAAGTAAGAGGGCACTAACACGTGCCACGTCACGCTGGATTTTCTTGAAAAATAAAAAAAAAAATAACAAAGTTAAACTTTCAGTCAACCTGAAAATATTAGCTTTTTGTGGGGGCAGGGCGGAACGAATGGGACAGCAGCGCTTTTTTTTTTCATGGCCCATTTTCTGAGTCTTCTCAGAGAAAGAATGATAGGGGACTGAGGCAGACAGGAAATAGGGACAGGAGAAAAAATATTGGGAAAGTATTTATTAAAGATATAGCACAAGAGAAATAGAAAAGGTAGGCCTATATTACGGTGACCAAAATATTCGGTAGAGCATAATGATTGATAAATGTTGTTTTTCTGATACTGACATTTGAAGTCTTTTAATTTAAGGAAGAAAAATAGAAATGAGCCAAAGAATATGGGATATTACAGATAATGCAGACTTAAGCAATGTTTTGCCACTTCTAGCTCTGAATTGGCAAATGCTTTTTAAGAAGTGTAAATTGCATGGGTTTAAAACCCCAAACCAAAACCATTGCCATGGAGTTGATTCCAACTCATACATGGGATTAGGAAGCAAAAAGTTTTAATTATAGAAAATTTTCCTTTTTAAAGCATAAAACAATAATTGAGAGGGAAGAAAAAAGAGCTCGCCCACAAGCATGATATGGTCAAAGATCAGGATCCTGTGGCACAGAATCATGTTTATTAACCAAAACTCAGACAAATAGCAAGGTACAGAAGACACCAAGAGCGATTTAAGACTGAGTTCCACATCTGTACCTAGTCACCCAATTCTTATTAAAGGCTTTTGACTGAAAAATTTTCCATCCTCTTAGTAACTAACAATTGCACCATCAAAATTTTAAATTTGACCCACCCAGTTTTTAATTATTTTTCCTTCTTCTTTATCATTGATTTTGAAGACTTTGTTATATCATGAAAGTCCTATTTTTGGAAGTCTTTATCTCCTTTCTGACTATTAGCCGACAATGTTGTGCTTTCTAAAATCTGTTTTGAAATGATAATGACGATGAAGAGGATGATGATACTAGGGTGTTTACTGCCTTCATTTCTGAGGTCAGTGATGTTATTTTAAATATGAAACAGACGTTTCATTCTATATCATTAATTCCTTTGACCACAATATCAAAAATTCTATCTGCTTCTCAGGACAGAAAAACTAATCTAAAAAAATCTCAGTTCTATCGATGTCCTGGGTTTTATATTGTTATCGTTTCCTTTAGCTTGCCCAAGGAAATTGTTGCCCTATTAATAATCCTACATTTTTGCCCAAATGAAAGTACAGGGAGAGTTTACTGTACTTACACTTGAAATCTGGCTCACATTCTGCCTCCTTCTCTCTCATAGCATAGCAGGAGTGTGGAGGGAGTGTTGACCCCCAACATCCACACAAAGAGCATTGGACAATAGAGAAGGTCAACGCTTTCTCTACAGACCTGTCTTTGTGCTCTGTGTGGGGCTTGATCCTCACGGCCCGAGAGCTCAGGAGATGCCCGGGAGATAGATGTGATGTGTTAGCCTCATCCAGGGCAGCAGCTGAGCCACTTTCACACAGGCAGGCAGGTATGGCCGAGCCTGGTAACAGATGAGAACCCCTGGGGAGCCCTCGACTATGGAGAATGAAAAATCAAAAGAAACCATATTGGACACAGATACAAAGGGAGTCCCCTGCTCCTTTTCTCTCCTCCCTTGTTCCCTTTTTCCCTTTCCTTAGGAAACAGCAATGAATGTTGAAAGCTGTCTTCCCCCTGGAAGCGTTTGAGTGCACAGGGACTCCAGATGCTATTCTATGCAAATGTTTTCCACCCTTTCCTGCCTGGTGAACAGCGAGTTGTTCTTTAACCCATCTGCATTTGCATTTTCTATATTTTCGGGGCGAGGGAGGCATTAAGAAAACTAAGAGATGCAAGAAAACTTTCCAGAAAACTATGTCTTCTGCTTCACTCTGAAATGTAATCTGGGGAAGTATAGTGGGGTTGCTGTGTTGACATTGGTGTTGCCATTTGGGTAGAGGGAAGGATAATGTTAGGAAACAAGGCCTGGAAGGGAGTCAATGAAATACCAACAAAAAGCTCTAAAAATACTATGCATTTTCTTCGAATCTGGAAGTAGGCAGTGAAGGCATTTGAAAAGAGTTGGCGCTAAAATTATGTAGCTACTTTCAATGTAATATAATTAAATTTTATATTTAACTGTTGAAGACGACCATCTCCCCCATCCCTATTTGCTTTAAAAGTACTGCAATATGGTTTAAAGTATTTTTTGGTTGTTCATTTTTTATTACCTCTTTGTGAAGTAATATGAATTTAGTATTGTAATCATACAACTTGGATTTTTTTTTTTAATTACAAAGAATGATAAACCACTATCAGGATTCTGAGGTAATAAGTAACTGTGTGGCCTATTTTGTGAGGTTAAACCACAGCTGAAAGTTGTGCTAAAGAAGATTCTGAAGTTAACACGATAGTATAATGGTTTTTGTGGGTTTTTTCTTCTTCGAGAACTGACAACTATAGTTAAGCAGTAAGGACTTAAAATAGTGGTAAATAAATGTAAATTCAGGTCCAGGATCAAATTAAATAATAATGGAATAATCTAAAGATACAAAGTATGCAACACATGTGCTCCCTCTCACACTCTGGCAGACATCAATAATCAATCATGACACCATGCACCCTCTACAGCCTCAGAATCCATCTCGACAATACTGCACAGAATCACAACAATTTATTCAAGCTAGCATATAGGATGACTCCTATTTTCCAACCTTCTAATCTTTTTTATCTATTTGTGCTCCAGTTTCTGTGTTAGAAAAATCAATACAATACTAGAGTCTTTTATGGATACAGAGTTGTGAACTTTTGGGTTTGATTATCAAGAGATGATATGTATCTCTTTTTTTGAAAGCAAAAATAAGCTAATACAATATAGGAGAGTTTGAGTTAAGCCCATCTGAAGATAAGAAGCTAAGTTATGTATAATATTTGAGAACCCATCCATCTTTAGAATTCTATTATGTCTGCTTCACTCCAAGAAACTTTCTCAGAATATCATTGATAATCAAAATGTATAATAAATCAGAAATTGAATATGAGTACAGTTTCTTAGGTAAAGAATGCTTCTCTAAATGTAAGTATTGTAAGAAGCACTAAGACAATTACTGAGTGTCTTGTTTAATGTCAATGACTTTCCTAAACAATATATTCCTTCGTAAGTCAAAATATGACTACTTTAGTTGCAGTATTCTATCTGGAATACTGTTCCTTCCTCCTCTTTTCCTAGCTGGCACTGTCTTAGTTCAAGTTTTAGCTTAAAGGTCAACAACACCCCAGAGAGACTTTTCCTTGTCATCTAATCCAAAGTGGATTGCCAATACCCTTATTTTATCTCATAGTATTCTGTTCTTCTCCTTTCTAACATTTATCACATTTAGAAAAAAAAGTCATTCTATGGATCTATCTAGTAGCTATCTTCTCCAAAGGGTAGGAGCCATTTGTTTGTTTGTTTTGTTCACCACTGTATACCCAAGGCCCTGACTATTCTAGAAGACTTGGCTGCACATTAGAATAATCTATGTTGATTTAAAAGTCCCAGATGCTTAGGTAAACCTCAGAATAATTGCATCAGGGGGTAAAACCTAAGCATCTGTGTGTTTTAAAGCTCTATACCAATGTGCAGCCAAGTTTGAGAAACCACTATTATGTAGGGAGAAATATCAATAAAAATTGCCTTGGCAAGCGTTAGTTTTCTCATGGTAAATTACGTCAAATAATTTTAACAGTGCATTCCTACCCTTTTTAGTAGCAGCACTGTAGTTACGAAAACAACAGAAAATATCAGGATCTAATCCAGCTCCGGCAAAAAGGAGTATGAAGTATGGAGACCAATACGTCGACTGTGCAAAATGATGCTTTTGTTGTATCTACCACATTCCTGCATGAGCCAATGAGCAGACTGAATTTGGAAGCAAGAACTCCCTTTTTCAATGAGCCTAGCCGTCTGCCAGTGGCAAGTACAAAAGCCGGGAGAGGTTTTATGCTCATTTACAATAGAGGCTAAACTGGGGATCATATCTCTCTAAAGTGTGGCTAGAGGTAATTAAAAAAAAGAGGAAAATTTAGAGCTTGATGCCTCCTAGATGATAATTGGAAGTGAGTTAATGAATCATTGCCAATACAGCCACCTGCTTGAAAGACATGTATTTAAAGAAAGGATTTATGCAAAGCAATGGATTGTCTTTTGCTGTGGAGACCCACTGAGTCTCCTAAGCAAGGCATTGGTGAGCTTCGGCTGGGTAGCCCATAACTTCGGTGGGGCACAATATTTCGTGTAGGAGGCAACTGTTGGTGGTGGAGGACTCAGACTTGAAGTCAGAAGAGACCGATTTTAGATATTGTGGTGCTGCTTAGCCCTGTTATAAAATTGAGATCAGGACCCAGAGGATGGGTAACTTTCCCATAGTTACCCATCCTCTGGGTCCTGGTCTCAATTTTATAACTGAAAATACTCACATAGAACAATTGTTATGAACGTCAGCTGTAAAATCCTGTATAAATGCTAGTCATTACTATTATTATACGCTTTACAGCAGTTATCACTCTGAGCCTCCAATATTCCTTTTTATACACTGAGGGTAAGAACTACCTGCCTTACCTACCTTATAGAAATATTATGTAGAATACTAGATAATACTGATCTGCCATTGTTGGAAAAAGTCTTAGAAATGCTAAAAACCAGTTCCGTCCAGTCAACTCAAATGCATGGTAACCTCATACATGTCAGAATAGAACTAAGTTTCATAGCGCTGATTTTTTGGAAGTAGATTGCCAGCTCTTTCTTCCAAAACTCCTCTGGGTGGACTTGAACATCCAAACTTTCAGTTAGCAGCCAAATGTGTTAACCATTTGCATCATCCAGGAAATCCCACATTATTAAAGTATTCAATAAGGTCGTTTGCGATTGGATCAAAGTCATACACTAAGCACAGGCTCCAGTCTCTCTTTCCTTTCTGAGTGCCTAAAAATGACAGAATATATATAAAAAAAAATCTAATCTAGGAAACAAGTGGTGTCCGAGGTAGGTCAGAAATTCTGAAGATTCCCTAAAAACTGAAAAATACAAAATTGGAGTTAAGGGGAACACCAAAGGCCAAAACACACATAGGAAGGAATCAGTCCAAGATGTAAGAGCAGCCTTGAAGAAGCTCCAAGCTTGGAACCAGCAGTTATGGGAAGCAAAATGGGGCTCTCGTGTGACTGGTTGGATATCACAATATAAGCAGCAGTCATACTGGTCATTCTTTCCCTCTCCACTTGTTTACAGTAGCAGGCACCCATCTAGTGTGGATACCTGGGTGGGAGCGGTGAGATGGGGCAGGGTCTAAGTAGTTGGAAAAACTTAACGTGGGTAAGACGTCAATACCAAAAGGACTAATTGTTGGGGCATCCCAAATAGTAGCACATTCTACCCCTCCATCAAAAGCACTGGAGGCTGACTAAGATAAATGATGCAGAATTCATAGATACAGCATTTATAGACAGACTTCCAAATACAAAGATGAGTACTTCACCCAGACTCACCAAGTACTTGAGTAAAACCTACACCAGATAAAAGAAGCACCAAGTTCACAAATAATTAATAACAAGGCAAACCAAACAAGATATTAGAATAAGTACGATTACAATACCCAAAATTCATGTGACAGTTAAAAAAGCTAGATACATGGGAAATTAAATATTTTGATTGAATGGTTCCAGAAGTTCTACCTAGTGTGCATTCTAAAGCAGAGGGCATAAAGAATATGAAAGAAATAATAGAATAATTTCTGTAGTTCAAGAAAAATGTGAGTCGTTATAATAGGAGGACCCATTGAGCAGAGGCTTGAGGTTTTAAATATGCAGGTGTATCAATTATATCTGTTATATTGGGATAAATATGTGTGTGTGAGTGTGTGTAAAGATAAAGAAAAAGTTTGATCATCGTTGTTGTTGTTCCGACTCATAGCAACCCCAGTTACAATAGAATGAAACACTGCCTAGTCCTGCTCCATCCTCACATTCCTTGCTATGTTTGAGCCCATTGTTGCAGCCATTGTGTCAAGCCATATCATTGAGGGTCTTCCTGTTTATCTCTGATCCTCTACTTTACCAAGAATGATATTCTTCTGCAGGGACTTGTCCCTCCTGATAACACGTCCAAAGTATGTGAGACAAAGTCTCGCCGTGCTCGCTTCCAAGGAGCATTCTGGCTGCACTTCTTCCAAGACAGACTTGTTTGTTCTTCTGGCAGTCCATGGTATATTCAAAATACTTGGCCAACACCATAATTCAAAAGCATCAATTCTTCTTTGATCTTTTTTATTCATAATCCAGTTTTTGCATGTGTATGAGGTGATTGAAAATATTATGTCTTGGGTCAGGTGCACCTTAGCCCTTAAAGTGACATCTTTGCTTTTCAACACTTTAAAGAGGTCTTTTGCAGCAGATTTGCCAAGTGCAATGTGTCCTTTGATTTCTTGACTGCTGCTTCCATGGGCATTGATTGTGGATCCAAGTAAAATGAAATCCTTGACAACTTCAATCTTTTCTCCGTTTATCATTATGTTGCTTATTGATCCAGTTGTGAGGAGTTTTGTTTTCTTTATGTTGAGGTATAATCCATACTGAAGGCTGTGGCCCTTGATCTTCATCAGTAAGTGCTTCAAGTTATTCTTTGCTTTCAGCAAGCAAGGGTGTGTCATCTGCATATCGTAGGTTGTTCGTGAGTCTTCCACCAATTCTGATGCCACATTCTTCTTCATATAGTCCAGCTTCTTGGGTTATTTGCTCACAAAAAGAGTGATACAATCTTGATGCACACCTTTCCTGATTTTAAACCACCCAGTATCCCCTTGTTCTTTCTGTTTGAACGACTGCCTCTTGGCCTATGTACAGATTCCTCATGAGCACAATTAGGTGTTTTGAATCCTCATTCTTTGCAATGTTATTCCTAATTTGTTATGATCCACACAATCAAATGTCTTTGCATAGTCAATAAAACACAGGTAAACATCTTTCTGGTATTCTAAGATCCATCTGACATCAGCAATGATATCCTTTGTTCCACATCTTCTTCTGAATCTGGCTTCAATTTCTGGCAGTTCCCTGTGGATGTACTGCTGCAACCACTTTTGAATTATCTTCAGCAAAGTTTTACTTGGATGTGATATTAATGACATTACCTGCATTCTGTTGAATCACCTTTCTTTGTTATGGGCACGAATATGGATCTCTTCTAGTTTGTTGGCCAGGTAGCTGTCTTCCAAATTTCTTGGCGTAGATGAATAAACATCTCTAGCACTACATCTGTTTTCTGAAACATCTCAGTTGGTATTCCATCAATTTCTGCAGCCTTGTTTTTTGCCAGTTGAAGAGGTCTGGACTGGACAGGGAAGAAAGAGGTGTAGGTACATCAGCAGGCTTTTCTGTCTTTGCAGTTTTACTCTCTCTGCTCCATAAGGAAGACTTATATATATACAGAAGTGACCACTATTATTATCTTACTCCAGAAGGGTCTCAGACTTCCCTAAACCCATGTACTTTCAACCGTTACTATCTTGTTGTTGTTAGGTGCCATCAAGTCGGTTCTGACTCATAGTGACCCTATGTACAACAGAATGAAACATAGCCTAGTCCTGTGCCATCCTCACAATCATTGCTGTGTTTGAGCCCATTGTTACAGCCACTGTGTCAATCCATCTAATTGAGGGTCTTCCTCTCTATCACTGACCCTCTACTTTACCAAGCATGATGTCCTTCTCCAGGGGCTGGTCACTCCTGACAACATGTCCAAAATATGTGAGACAAAGTCTCACCATCCTTGCTTCTAAGGAGTATTCTAGCTATACTTCTTCAAGTAGATGTGTTCGTTCTTCTGGAAGTCCATGGAATATTCAATATTCTTCACCAACACCATAATTCAAATGCATCAATACTTCTTTGGTCTTCCTACTATCTTATCTCCATAGAAAAGAACTATGATTTTTGGCCCAAGGAGCCCAGCTTTATAGAAGTAACTTTTTAACAATTGTGATTAAATTGTTTCAACATTCTAATCTAGAACACAAGATGACAATGTGACCTAAGAACCTTATGGTTCACTTCCCATTTGAAATGTCTATTCTTATGCAGCTCCATCCAGTTACCTAGGCCCTATGTGCCAACCACCTCCCCACCAACACACACATTAATGGCCAAATCCAGATGGTGAAGCAGATGCTGTCCTCAAGATCTTGTAGAGTACCATCAGGATGTCTAATTTCCCTTTCTATCTTTGAAGGTGTTTGCATGTAATAGCACCTCTACAACCCAAGCAAGGGGCACCCTCTTCTATAAAGTTTATCATTTTCTCCCAGCATAATCTTTTACAATAAGCCCTTTGCCAATTCTAATTTAGTCCACACTAGTCTGACTCACCATTTTGGTAAGGATGGCTAAAAAGATAATGAGCATAACACTTGTCCTTGTCCCAGCCCAGCTGAGAACCTAGACCTACAAGTGGCATAAGTGTTAATGGTATTCTGTTTTGTATAATAATCTTATCCCTGGCTTTCCCTTAGTTTTCTACCTCTATTTTCTCTTCACCTTGATTTATATGTCTATTTATTTTTCACGTTTTACAATTATTTCTAAGATACATAAATCTTTTGGGGAAGAAGGAAAGTGTATGAATATTTATTTATGTGTATAAAGGTTTCATCCAAGTCTTTGGACAGAAGCCAGAGCCCTGTAGCACCTTTTGTGATCATTGGCACCAACCCAACAAATTGGACTGCCGTCCACAGGAGAAAGAAAATATATTTTAGTTTCGGAGAGAAATCATTTTGAATGTGGTCTCCTCAATGTGTGACTCAGGAAGCACATATCCTCTTTGAGGGTTAGTTAATAGGTACAATATAAAGCATGGGTAGAATCTACATCAACCCCTTTGAACTGTGAGGCAGCCCAGAGAAGAAGTGAGGAGCGAGGAAAACACTGAATCAACTGAGAAAACTGAGTTTTCACCCTTTGGTGGAATGAGGACTCAAAGAATAATTAAAATGTAATTATAGAAAAAAATTAAGTTGTTTAATTTTTTATTTACTGGAGTTTGTGGCCCGTTATACATGTGCTATGTATATCAAGCACTTAGCACATGCCTGGGACATAGCAGGCCCTTCATCACATTTTGGTTATATCCTTGATCTCCTACTTCAGAATATTCCAGGAGATCACTTGTCAAATAGAAGATAAAGAATTTCCAAGGACACAGACATGGCTATATTGCACTTTTATTTAATAAAGTCATCAGAAAAATAAACGTCCACCCAACTTTCTCTGTTTTGCTTCAGAGTCTTCCCTTATTTTGTAGTCCATGTTCAGTCTTCCTGTTCTGACCCCTCCTTATAGTTCCACACTCCCAAAGCGGGTCATCTCTAGCTCTCTTCTATCCTCATTATACATACACTACTTGTTATTGTTGTTGTTAGGTGCCTTCGAGTTGGTTATGACTCATAGTGATCCTATGTAAAACAGAATGAAACACTGCCCATTCCTATGCCAGCCTCACAATCGTTGTTACGTATGAGCCCATTGTTGCAGCCACTGTGTCAATCCATCTCCTTGAAGGTCTTCCTCTTTTTCACTGACCTTCCACTTTACCAAGCATGATGTCCTTCTCCAAGGACTGATCCCTTCTGATAACATGTCCAAAGTATATGAGACGTAGTCTTGCCATGCATGCTTCTAAGGAGGATTCTGGTTGTACTTCTTCCAAGACAGATTTGTTCCATGGTATATTCAATATTCTTCTCCAACACCAAAATTGAAGGCATCAATTATTCTTCAGTCTTCCTTATTCATTGTCCAGCTTTTGCATGCATATAAGGCGATTGAAAACACCATGGCTTGCGTCAGGTGCACCTTAGTCTTCACAGTGACATCTTTGCTTTTTAACACATTAAAGAGGTCTTTTGCAGCAGATTTGCCCAGTGCAATGCGTCCTTTGATTTCTTGACTGCTGCTTCCATGGGTGTTGATTGTGAATCCAAGTAAAATGAAACCCTGGGCAACTTCAATCTTTTCTCCATTTATCATGTTGCTTATTGGTCCAGTTGTGAGGATTTTTGTTTTCTTTATATTGAGGTGTAATCCATACTGAAGGCCGTGATGTTTGACCTTCATCAGTAAGTGCTTCAAGTCCTCTTTGCTTTCAGCAAATGAGGTGTGTCATCTGCATATTGTTAATGAGTCTTCCTGCAATCCTGATGCCCTGTTTTTATTCATACAGTACAGCTTCTCAGATTATTTGCTCAGCATACAGACTGAATAGGTATGGTGAAACTCTAACGCACACCTTTCCTGACTTTAAACCACACAATATCCCCTTGTTCTGTTCGAAAGACTACCTCATGATTTATGTACAAGTTCCTCAAGGGCACAATAAAGTGGTCTGGAATTCCCATTCTTCACAATGTTATCCATAATTTATTATGATCCACACAGTTGAATGCCTTTGCATAGTCAATAAAACACAGGTAAACATCTTTCTGGTATTCTCTGCTTTCAGCCAGGATCCATCTGACATCAGCAATGATATCCCTGGTTCCACATCCTCTTCTGAATTAGGCTCCAATTTCTGGCAGTTCCCTGTCAATATAATACTGTAGCCACTTTTGAATGATCTTCAGCAAAATTTTACTCGAGTGTGATATCAATGATACTGTTCAATAATTTCCACATTTGGTTGGATCACCTTTCTTGGGAATAGGAATAAATATGGATCTCTTCTGGTTAGTTGGCCAGGTAGCTGTCTTCCAAATTTCTTGGCATAGATGAGTGGGCACTTCCAGCTCTGCATCCATTTGTTGAAACATCTCAGTTGGTATTCCATCAATTCCTGGAGGCTTGCTTTTTGACAATGCCTTCAGTGCAACTTGGATTTCTTCCTTCAGTACCATTGGTTCCTGATCATATGCTACCTTCTGAAATGGTTGAACATTCACCAATTCTTTTTGGCATAGTGACTCTGTGTATTCCTTCCATCTTCTTTTGATGCTTCCTGCATCGTTTAATATTTTCCCTGCAGAATCCCTCAAAAGTGCAACTCAAGGCTTGAATTTCTTCTTCAGTTCTTTCAGCTTTAGAAATGCAGAAGTGTTCTTCGTTTTTGGTTTTCTATGTCCAGGTCTTTGCACATGTCATTATAGTACTTTAGTTGTCTTCTTGAGCTGCCCTTTGAAATATTCTGTTCAGCTCTTTTACTTCATCATTTCTTCCTTTTGCTTTAGCTACTCAACCTTCAAGAGCAAGTTTCAGAGTCTCTTCTGACATCCATTTAGGTCTTTTCTTTTGCTCCTGTCTTTTTAGCGACTTCTTGCTTTCTTCATGTATGATGTCTTTGGTGTCATTTCACAACTCGTCTGGTCTTTGGTCATTAGTGTTCAGCGCATCAAATCTATTCTTTAGATGGTCTCTGAATTCAGAAGGGATATACTCCAGGTCGTACTTTGGCTCTCATGGAATTGCTCTAGTTTTCTTAAGTTTCAGCTTGAACTTGCATATAAGCAATTGATGGTCTGCTCTGCAGTTGGCCCCTGGCCTTGTTCTGACTGAAGGTATTGAGCTTTTCCATTGTCTCTTTCCACAGATGTAGTCGATTTGATTCCTGTGTATTCCATCTGGCGAAGTCCATGTTTGTGTAGCTGCCATTTATGCTGGTGAAAAAAGGAATTTGCAATGAAGAAGTCGTTGATCTTGCAAAATTCTGTCATGCTATCTCAGGCATCATTTCTTTCACCAAGGCTATCCTTTCCAACTACTGATTCTTCTTTATTACCAACTTTTGCATTCCAATCACCAGTAATTGTCAATGCTTCCTGATTGCATGTTTGATCAATTTCACACCCTAGAAGTTGTAAAAATCTTCAATGTCTTCATCTTTTGCCTTAGGGGTTGGTGTGTAAATTTGAATAACAGCTGTATTAACTGGTCTTCACTGTAGGCATATGAATATTATCCCATCACTGACAGCGTTGTACTTCAGGATAGATCTTGAAATGTTTTTTTTTTATGATGAATGGCATCCCATTCCTCTTCAAGCTGTCATCCCTGGCATAGTAGACTGTATGATTGTTCAATTCAAAATGGTCAATACCAGGTGGAAAGACTAACCCATTGAGGACAAAGACCTTGTTGAGTCAGGAGACTTAAGAGCTCTTGCTGGAGCTCTGCAATCTTGCCTGCCTGGAATCTTGCTGACACCAAATCGCCTGTTGTTAGACTTTACCTGAGCTCTCTACCATGACCTGACATGTCCAGATGTAAATCGGGCAGATATAAATTGGGCGCTCATAACTACAGTGATTGAAGCCATGAGTTCCCATGCCAATCTGAACCTGAAGATGTCTAGCCCTGCCCAGCACCCTGGCCCATGCTGACCTATATCCCCAGTAAGGGTGTATAACACTTCATGAAACTTCTAAGGACCTAACCCAGATGAGTGCATTGGACCATCAGCCTCACTTGGTGCACCTCTTCTACTCCTAGAAATACATACTATGTGAAGCAGAAACTACTTTGTTTCTGCCTCCCTTGCAATCACTCTGATACATGATTATAAAACAGAGTTTAATTGCAAGAGAAACTATAATTACCAACCATGACAAAGTCTTATCAGTCCCCATGCTCCTCAGAGTAACTATATTATTATAAAACCACAATCATGGGAGATAAGAAGGAGAGACATGAGAGATTCTCTGACACCAGGAACCTCTAGACCTCTGTGTCATTCTCTTTTTATCTTTGACTTGTTCCAAGCAGGTGTTTCAAGTATTTTCTTCTAACAACTCATTCCAATTTACTTCTGGCTCCTGGTGGGAAATTTATTTTTCCCCACTGCCAACTTTTCCTGTTCTTAATTTGGTAAATTGTTTTAATTTTCTCTATTGGCATATAACATCTACTGATTAATGTGCTTTTAATATTTCAGATATTTTTATTCCATCAAATCAATAAATGATTAAAAAAAAAAACAAAAACTCATGGCAACCCTGTGTGTTACAGAGTAGAAATACTTCCTAAGATTTTCTTGCCTGTAATCTTTTATGGAAATATATTACCAGGCTTTTCTTCTCCAGTGCTGCTGGTTGGGGTGGAATTGCCAACCTTTAGGTTAGTAGATGAGTGCAAATCATTTTCACCACCCAGGGACCTAAATAATCAAAAGGAGGGTCATATTTGTCTATGCTTTGTAAAAGAATAATACAGGCTAAGCAAATTGCCTTTTCAGTAAGACAGTCAAAGTTAAACCATAATTCAACTTAAAAAATGTTTAGAGTAAAACTGAGCCTTTCTCCCTTGTATTTTGCTTCTCCTTCATCCATTGTTACTAGTGATAGTTCTTTATTTTGTAGAGTTTTGCAAAACAGTTTAGGAGGAAATGTGGACCAGAGCCCCTGCTTGTGGTCTCACTGTCTTATTCGTCTTGTCAGCTTGCTGAGATAGAAGGGATAATTAGGGGACAGGGGTGGGGAGAAGACAGAAGAGGTGAGGAGAGGAGAGCCAGAAACAGAAACAGAGAGACAGAGAAGCATAGAGAGAAAAAGAGAAAAGATAAATGGAAAGGGAATATATATATACACGTGGGGGTAACATATAGGAGAAAAAAGAGGCAGAAATTAGAAAAAAAAATAACTTTTATTTCATTTTATATTTACTTACTAGAATATAAGCATCAGAGATTAGCTGCTTTTAATATGTGTGTGTGTGTGCACTTTACTTTCAGCCAGAATAGATAAGTCCTTGGATCACTTAGCAGCAGGCTAAACAAATTGCCTTAACTGCCTTGAATGCTCTGAGCAAACTTGCCATTTTTATTCATAGGCCTCTGAACCATGGCTCCCAACAGATCCATGAGGATTAAATAAATTATGTTTCTGATCATTAGTGAGCCCCACTCTCTTCTTCATGGCAAAGGTGGAGGACCTGCAGCAACACTGGGGAAAATACCTCAGCTTTATATTAAGCAGAAGACATTTTGCATTCACCCCAGTTTTGATGGGAGGGGTTGGGAAAGTGGGGAGTTGGAGGGGCTATGCAGAGAACTGAATATGGTGCCTGGGCCCAACTCCAGCCACACTCAGCTAACAGGGCATGGCCAGGCCATGGAGAAGGGGATGAAGGACCCTCTTGCCAGCTGCAGCCCTACTGCTGAAAGGGTGGCTTCATGCAATAATACTCATTGTCCTCCAGCAGATAGACTTTGCTTCAGCTAAAAAGGGAGGGAGAAGTGGAAGGGAGCTCTTCTGTGTTCCTTATGGAAAGTGCATTCTTAAAAGATGAGAAGAACAAAATCCTGCCCAGTGTGACCAGAAATCCCAGCACAGATGATGTCCATCCACCCCCACAGTATCCATCCATCCCCACAGTACCTTTGCTTGCGATGAATCTCTGACTTCATGATATCACTCCACCCCAGCGCCCTCTGTGTATTGCATCTGCCTCTTCCCGTCAGTCTGGTGATGACCCCAAGCCTGGCCCAACAATCGGGGTCAGCAGGGAAATGGGAAATCTATTCTGAAAATGGCCACTTTCCTCTGCTCTCTCCTCCCACCTCCATCCTCATCCCAAAGATTTGTTCTCCTGTTAGACGTCAAGTTGATGATTCGAAATCCCAGATGTGTCATGCTTGGTTAGTGAATAACAGACTGTCAAATAGAGCCATAAATCTTCTTGCTCAGTGACTGCTGTGCAGAGCTGCCACGCCATAGCACTCACGCATCCACTAATTCTGTGTGATGAGTGAGGCTGGCGGTGGCCGGGGCTCTCCAGGGACTGGCATCAAGGTGCAAACATATTGAGATGGGGTAATTGCTGGATCTGTCCTGCTTCCCCAGCCCCTCAGTTCATGCCTGGAAATCCAAAGGCAATCTGCCGTGTAAGCACTGTTAATTATGTTGGCTGGTTGCCTCTTTGGAATTTCTCTCTTTCCTGAGGTTCTGACAACTTTTTCAGAGAATAGCATGGTCCTGGCAAACTTGTGACTTGGATTGTTGTGTAAGGTTGTTTTTTTTAATCCTGGGATTCCTTCCTTTTCCTTTGTTAAGTGCTAAGAGGTAGGGCTTTTCTCTAATCCCCTTCCCTAGGGATTCACCATCCAGAACGGTGGGGATTTCTATTTTCCCCTTTTTTGGTTTGATCCTTTAGCGGTTCTTCTGGAGAAAAATTACTGAACTGCCTTTCATAAGACCGGGGGAATGGAATCATGGCAAAATTGCTAGTTTCACAGCCCTTCGGCAAAGTTGCGTTTGTCCTTGTTCTAGGCGAGACTGTATCCAGGGAAGGGAGACAAAAATCACCTTTCGCTATATTTGCCTCTAAGTGAACATAACTGAAGAGAATTCTTTGCTCTTATCTGAATAATCATAAAATTGTGATATCTTTCAGTCAAAGGCTAAGAGCAGGGACTCCGGTGAGACTGCCAGGTTTGACTCCTGCCTGTGCTACTTAATGGCTAGGTCACTCTGAGCAGCTTACTTAAATACTCTGTGCCTCGGTTTCCACAAGATAATATTAGTGCTTAGCACATAAAGTCAGTGAAGTGTCAAACAACATAATGCATGAAAAGTGCTTAGCATGCTTGCCTTCAGAATGTGTCTTCAGAATGTGATAGGAATTATTAGTATAATGCTGATGGGGTATATGAGATTTCTGTATTTAATATTTGTTATTGCTCTCTGCTTATTATTTTACTTTTGTCTATCATTTGCTATTTTCTGTGTGTGTATGTATGTGTGTTTTGTAAAACCAGCATTTCTAGCAGAATTGTGAAATTGTAAAACTGGTATTTGTCTGTATTTACTTTTGGAGAAATTAAATGATCTTAACATCCAGCGTGTCTAAGTTTTGTTAGCAGAAGGCAAGTATGAAGAAATCCTTTTATGTTCTACACTGTTCATCATTTTGCTTTTTATCCAAGTCCTAGAATAAGAGATTCATATCAGGGGAATGATGTGGCAGTGGAGCTCTTTAGGAATAGCACTGATGTTTATCTCCTCTGGTAATGTAAATGTTTTGCTACCGACAGGGAAATTAATACCTAAGGACAGACTTTTCTAATCACTGATTTTATAATATACTTAGGTCCCACAGAGGAGCCCTGGTGGCGTAGTGTTAAGAGCTCATCTGTTAACCAAAATGTTGGCAGTTTGAATCCAGCAGCCACTCCTTGGAAACCCTAGGGAGCAGTTCTACTCTGTTCTATACGGTCGCTATGAGTCGGAATCGGCTCGACAGCAAGGGGTTTGGTAGGTCCTACAGAAGCTATTACAGATATAGCAACATGTATTTTAACCTTCCCGGTTTGGCTTCCTAGCAAATTCTTGATGGTTTTCTATGTCCCTGCATCCAGAATTTGTCTTCTTTAGGCAAAATCTTCAGTTTTCATATAGGGACTATTAGATCGCTAATGTAACGAGCTGAAGTATTAAATGTGTTGCTTCTGAAATCATAGGCTCCATGCAAAGATATGTTAGCTCAGGCTACACTATATAAACCAAGAGAAATTTAAAGCTGATGCTTGTCTGTGAGTGGCTTGTGATCACAGAATAATATAATTCTTACATCAAAAGAGCTAGCAATGAGACTTCTTGTAGAAGTGGCCTGGAACAGTGACAGGAAAGAGCCCTGACTCTTTCACTCACAGACATGTGACCCTGCACTGTTGTTGCTATTAGGTGTTGTCAAGCCAATTTCTACTCATAGCAACCCTATATGATAGAGTACAACTTCCCCATAAGATTTTCTAGGCTATAATTCTCAGTGGTTTGGCAGACACTATGTATTGCCTCCCATTTTGTGATCTGATGTGAGCAGCCAATCACTTGGAAGAGGAGTTTCCTTGGGGATGTGACCTGCGTTCATGATATAAATGAATGTTCTGGCAAAGCTCAATCTTGCATTCATCTCTTTATCCTCTGACCTCCGGTTCTGGGGATGGTTCCTGGGACGTGAGAAGCCTTCATCCTGCTGCCCAAACTACAGATTTTGTGTTCATCAGCCCATACAGCCATGTGAGTCAGGAGACACTTCACAGATATAAAAAAGAATAACCAGTTGCCATCAAGTTGATTCCAACCCATGTGTGTCAGAGTAGAACTGTGCTATATAGGCTTTCCAATAGCAGATTTTTCAGAAGTAGATCACCAAGACTTTCTTCAGAGGAGCCTTTGGGTGGACTTGAACTTCCAACCTTTTGGTTAGCAGCCAAGTACATTAACCATTTGCAACATCCAGCGACTCTATGAAGAGTAATACATCAATTTGCAAGCTACTTGTAAAGAACATGAATTAGAAAAAGGTAATCATTGCATCATTTCCTTACAGATCAGTTCTGCTTAACTTTCACCTTCTGCTTTTTAGGAGACAACTGGAGGGTGCAGTGGGATGGAAGTGACGTAGGAGGAACACTGACCACATTTGGATCAGAGATACAATCAAAAGCTATAGAAAAATCACTTTCAAAGTCATTTAGTGCCAAGCTAACTAGAACTCTGAGGCCAAAAATGAGTACCAAATATAAAACTAAAGTTTTTCAGTGAAAGATCATGATGTCTTCTAATCAAGAAGATAATTTTAAAACAAGTAAGGCAAAATTACACTTAAAAATTTCCATGCTATAGATTTTACTCCAAGTTGTGTGGCATCTATTAATATATTGACCGATGACTATTGCATCTTTACACACAGGTGCTTAAATGAAGAGTTGTATTGACTGGAACAATCTGCCCAAGTCTACGTCTGACAGTTAATTGTGTCTATGAATGACTTAGCTATTTAGACCATGAGGACATAATCTCTTTGGTGGTAGTTTGTCCTACTTGTATATCAGCCTCGTCAGTGCTATTAGTCTTATGGATTAAAACTAACACAGAAACGCCCAGAAGCCATCAACCACTCTCTTCAGAACCAAGGTTAAGATGCAAATGCCAGCCAGTGGGAGTCAACTAAACCACCTTGGTCAGCGCTGTCCTCCTGAGCTATTTTAAAAATGCATTAAGCAACCTATTCTTAGCTTGATGTCATCATCCCTTTTGGTCTCTGACTTGACTCTTCCTTGTATCTTGAGTCATAGCCTCTGTGAAACCTTGCTGCATCCTCTGTGAAACGTTACTACATCCACTCAGCCTTCATTTGTACCTTCACTGGAACTTCCCAAGCAGGTTTCTTGCAATTCTTTGCAGCCTCTCTTTTTCATTCAACTTTTTAAAGAGTTTATTGTTTATGTATTAGTACATTCCTTTAAAGGATCCCTGGTGGCACAATGATTAAAGCGCTTGACTGCTAACCAAAAGATCCGAGGTTCAAACTCACCAGCCACTCCGAGGGATAAAAGACCTGGCACTCTGCTCCCATAAAGATTATAGCCTAAGAAGCCCTATGGGGCAGTTCTACTCTGTCCTACAGGGTCTCGATGAGTTGGAGTCAACTTGATGGCACACAACAATCTTTCTTCAACCCTGGAATTCAGGACAAGTTGAGATTGCAGGGGGTGATGGAGGAACACGCACCGGAGTAAACATGAGCTTGTAGTCATCATCTCAAAAATTTTATTTAATTTAAAATGCCAGATCCAGCCATGAGGTATTCTTGACTTCTGACTTCATCTTCTACTACACTCTTCTTGATGCTTCAGTCACATTATTCTTCTTTTATTCCCTTAAACACACTAAGCTTTTTGCCACCTCAGGTTATTTGCACCTACTCTTCCCTCTAATTAAAACAGTCTTTCCCAAGATTGTCACATGGTTGCTTCTTCCTCAGCATTCCAATATCGGCAGAAATGGTCTCCTCAGAAAGGCCTTTCCTAACTACCTAGATGATCTATACCATTTCATCCCAATGTCAGGCAGCCTCGTTAGCTTTCTATGCTTTCTTCACAGTATTTGCCACTCTGAAGTACATTGTATGTATGTTTGCTTATAAGCTATATTGTCTGTGTCTTGCCTTTAAAAATATTAGGTGATTTCTAAAAGTTCAGGGTATTGGTGGGCTTTGATTGGAGCTTTACCCCAGTGCTTAGAGAGACCATCTGTTAGGAAGTAGGTACTTGATGAACACTTGTGAATACATGAATAAAGCAATGAATGTAAATATGACCTTGAGCAGGTGGCTTAAACTTTTTCAGTTTCCTCATGTGTGAAATCAGGTAAGTAGCACCTACTTCATGGAGATGTAAAAATTAAATGAACAAAATGGCTATGTGTCTAGCACATAATAGCTTTTTCAATTAATGTTAATTCTTTTTCCATCTTAGTTCCTGACTTGCCCAGCTGGACCACATAGCTTTACTCGAAATGGAAGCATCCTCCTTCCCACAACACATAGTTGCTCTTGTAGTAAATAGAAGTCACATTACACAAATTTAGATATGCAAGGATTTTTGTTGTTGTTGTTAGGAGAATTTGAGTTGGTTCCACCTCATAGGAACCCTACATACAACAGAATGAAACACTGCCCAGTCCTGCGTCATCCTCACAATCATTGCTATGTTTGAACCGATTGTTGCAGCCACTGTGTCAATCCATCTCATTGAGGGTCTTCCTTTTTTTCGATGACCCTCTACTTTACCAAGCATGATGTTCTACCCCAGGGACTGGTTCCTCCTGATAACACACCCAAAGTTTGTGAGATGACGTCTTGCCATCCTTGCTTCCAAGGAACATTCTGGCTGTACTTCTTCCAAGCAGACTTGTTCATTCTTCTGGCAGTTCATGGTATGGTCAATATTCTTCTCCAATATCATAATTCAATTTTTCTTTGGTTTTCCCTTATTCACTGTCCAATTTTTGCAAGCATATGAGATGATTAAAAATGCCATGGGTTGGGTCGGGTGCACCTTAGTTCACAAAGTGGTATCTTTGCTTTTCAACACTTTAAAGAGGTCTTTTGCAGTAGATTTGCCCAATGCAATACTTCCTATGATTTCTTGATTGCTACTTCCATGGGCACTGATTGTAGACCAAAGTAAAACAAAATCCTTGACAGTTTCAATATTTTCTCCTTTGATCATGATGTTGCTTATTGGTCCAGTTGTAAGGATTTTTGTTTTCTTTATGTTGAGGTGTAATCCATACTGAAGGCTATAGTCTTTGATGTTCATCAGTAAGTGCTTCAAGTCCTCTTGTCTTTCAGCAAGCAAGGTTGTGTCACCTGCATATCATAGGTTGTTAATGAGTCTTCCACCAATCCTCATGATACATTCTTCTTCATATAGTCCAGCGTCTTGGATTATTTACTCAGCATATAGATTGAATGAATAAGTATGGTGAATGGATACAACCTTGATGCGCATGTTTCCTGATTTTAAACCACACAGTATCCTCTTGTTCTGTTTGAACTACTGCCTCTAGGTCTATGTACATGTTCCTCATGAGCACAGTTAAGTTTTCTCGTATTCCCATTTTTTGCAATGTTATGCGTAATGTATTATGACCCACACAGTCTAATGCCTTTATGTAGTCAATAAAACACAGGTAAACATCTTTCTGGTATTCTCTGCTTTCAGCCAAGATCCATCTGACATCAGCAATGATATCCCTCATTCCAGTCCTCTTCTGAATCCAGCTTGAATTTCTGGCAATATCCAGTTGATGTACTGCTGCAACCATTTTTGAATTATCTTCAAAAAAATTTTACTTACGTGTGATATTAATGACATTGTTCGATAATTTCTGAATTCTCTTGGATCACCTTTCTTTGGAATGGGCAGAAATAAGAATCTCTTCCAGTTGGTTGGCCAGGTAGCTGTCTTCCAAATTTCTTGGCATAGACCAATGAGCACCCCTAGCGTTGCATCCATTTGTTGAAACATCTCAATTGGTATTTTGTTAATTCCTGGAGCCTTGTTTTTGCCAATGTCATTAGTACAGCTTGGACTTCTTCCTTCAGTGCTATAGGTTCTTGATCATATGCCACCTCCTAAAATTGTTGAACGTTGACCAATTCTTTTTGGTATGGTGACTTAGTGTATTCCTTCCATCTTCTTTTGCTGCATCAACATTTTGCTGATACAATCCTTCAAAATTGCAACTCGAGGCTTGAATTTTTTCTTCACTTCTTTCAGCTTGAGAAATGTTGAGCATGTTCTCCCCTTTTGGTTTTCTAACTACAGTCTTTGCACATTTCATTATAATAGTTTATTTTGTCTTCTCAAGCTGCCCTTTGAAATCTTCTGTTCAGTTCTTTTACGTTGTCATTTCTTCCATTCACTTCAGCTCCTTTACATTCAAGAGCAAGTTTCAGAGTCTCTTCTGACATCCATTTTTGTCTTTTCTTTCTTTCCCATCTTTTTAATGATCTTTTGCTTTCTTCATGTATGATGTCCTTAATGTCATCCCACAACTCACCTGATCTTCGGTCATTAATGTTCAATGCATCAAATCTGTTCTTGAGATGGTCTCCAAATTCAGGTGGGATATACTCAAGGTCATATTTTGGCTCTCATGGACTTGTTTTAATTTTCCTCAGCTTCAACTTGAACTTACATATAAGCAATTGATGGTCTGTTCTGCAGTCTGCCCCGGCCTTGTTCTGACTAATGATACTGAGCTTTTCCATTGTCTCTTTCCACAAATGTGCTCAATTTGATTCCTGTGCTTTCCATCTGATGAGGTTCACATGTATAGTTGCCGTTTATGTTGTTGAAAAAAGGTATTTGCAATGAATAAGTCTCTGGTCTTGCAAAATTCTATTATGTGATCTCTGTCATCATTTCTATCACCAAGGCCATATTTTCCAACTACCAGTCCCCCTTCTTTCTTTCCAACTTTCACGTTCCAATCACTACTAATTATCAATACATCTTGATTATGTGTTTGATCAATTTCAGATTGCAGAAATTGATAAAAATCTTCAATTCCCTCATCTTTGGCATTAGTGGTTGGCATGTAAATTTGAATAATAGCCATATTAACTGGTCTTCCTTACAGGCATAGGGATATTATTCTATCACTGACAGTTTTGTACTTCAGGATAGACCTTGAAATGTTCTTTTTGATGATGAATGCAACAACATTCCTCTTCAATTTGTCATTCCTGGTATAGTAGATCATATGATTGTCTGATTCACAATGGCCCATACCAGTCCATTTTAGCTCACTAATGCCTAGGATATTGATTTTTATACTTTCCATTTCATTTTTGACGACTTCTAATTTTCCTAGATTCATACTTCATACATTTCACATTCTGATTATCAATGGATGTTTGAAGCTCTTTCTTCTCATTTTGAGTCATGACATATCAGCAAATGAAGGTCCTGAAAGCTTTATTCCAGCCATGTCATTAAGGTCGACTCTACTTTGAGGACGCAGTTCTTCCCCAGTCATATTTGGAATGCCTTCCAACCTGAGGGGCTCATCTTATGGCACTATATCAGTCTATGTTCTGCAGCTATTCATAAGGTGTTCACTGGCCAATTTTTTTTAGAAATAGAAGGCTAGGTCCGCTTTAGTCTGTCTTAATCTAGAAGTGCAGCTGAATCCTGCCCACCATGGGTGACCCTGCTGGTATTTGAAATACCAGTGGCGTAGCTTCCAGTATCATGGCAACACACAAGCTATCACAGTATGACAACCTGACAGATGCGTGGTGGTATGCAAAGATGAAACTGTATTTTCTTATAATTCAAATTAATTTTTATTCTGAGCCCTGATTGGCGGAGATTTGTACCAGTCACTAGAGGTTTTAAACTCTCTTTTTCTCCCCCACCCCCACCCCCGGGGTTTGTATAGATTTCAAAAGACTTACGGTGTGCTAATATTTGGTAGGTGACAAAGAATTGCTGGTATTGTCATTATCCATTTGAGGCATCCTCTTCTCTATCTACTGAAGAAATAAGTGGAGAGATTTTAGGGCATTTGGAAGGAAGGAACAGACAGGCTTGCCAAAAGATTTATATGAAGGGCTAAGGAAGGGGAAGAATAAAGGATGATTCCTAGTTATTTGGCTTGAGCAACTGTGGATGTATGATGTGCTCATTTGCTGTGACTGGAAGAAGGAAGGATGAAAAGTAAAAAATTTCATTCTGGACTTATTACATCATAAATGCCTACATCATAGCCAAGTAAAGCTATGAAGTACATGGTTGGAGTTAGACATCCAGGGTCTGGAATTCACAGGAGAGATGTGGGCCGGACAAGCACCACCAAAAGAAAGCACCGTGTGAGAGGGAAAAACACCTAAATCAATAATGACAATAGATAAAAAGTGCAATAGTTAGGTGGATTTTCAAAATAAAGATTTGTATGATTTTTCAAATCATCCAAAGTAAAGGACCTATTTATATACCTTTTGTTTTTTTGTTTGTTTTTGCCTTATGCTGTTAACTGGCCACACTCTGCCCAGCTGCTCAGGAGCGTCTGTGTTTCCCTTCAGAGATAAGGTGTGGAGATGGAATTCTCCACTTCAATTCTTCTGGTCCACCACCTATCTGCCAGTTTGTTGTATTGTGGTGGCTTGCATGTTGCTCTAACTCTGGTATTTCAAATACCAGCAGGGCCACTCATTGTGGACAAGTTTCAGTGGAGCTTTCAGACTAAGACAGACTAGGAAGAAAGGCTTGGAGATCTACTTCTGAAAATTAGTCAGTGAAGATCTTGTAGATCATAACAGAACATTGTCCAACTCACTTTGGATACATCATCAGAAGGGATCAATCACTGGAAGAAGACATTGTGTTTGGTGGAGTAGAGGGCCAGTGATGGCGAGGGAGATCTTTGGTGAAATGGATTGACACAGTAGCCTCAACAACGGACTCAAAAATGCCGGCAATCATAGAGATGGCACAGGACCAGGCAACGTTTTGTTCTCCTGTATACGGTATTGCCATAATTCAGAGTTGACTTGACAGCAGCTGTCTATCTCTGTATCTATTCTTCTGGGATCCGCTACTCAACCCAAACCGAATTCTCACGTCAATGACTTACATCGTTGACATATATTCTGACACACAAATCAAACAAAAGTAGAGATAGTTATAATGTTTAAATGCCAGATTACCAAAGTTTGTATGTTAGGCCCTCCTCAAACTGATAAGTCAGAAAACATCCTTCATGCATTGTCTGAAGGAAATGGAGAAAAGTCTAACTTTCGGGGCCAGGATTCCCTCAGACTTAAACCCCAGAAGCTCTACTGAGAGCCCATGGGGGAATGGAAAAAAAATTTCCATTCAGTTGAAACCTCTGACTCCTGTGAGTCAAACAAATGGGATGATTGTGCATAGGCTAAGGACTGTAGGCATATCATGGAGTGTCTAAGAGTCTCTGGTGGAGGTAGTGGTTGGTGGTTCAATGGTAGAATTCTTGCCTTCCATGTGGGACACCCAGTTCTATTTCCAGGCAATGCACCCTAAGTGCAGGCACCCCTGTCTGTCAGTGCAGGTTTGTGTGTTGCTATGATGGTAAACAGGTTTCAGCAGAGTTTTTAGACTAAGACAGATGAGGAAGAAAGGTCTGGTGATCTATTTCTTAAAATCAGCTAATGAAAATTCTGTGGATCTTGATGGTCTGATCCACAACCAGTCATGCGGATGGCACAGGACCAGACAGCATTTTGTTCAGTTGTGCATGGGTCACCATAAGTCAGCTGTGGGGATATTGGAACTCTTATACGCTGCTGGTAGTATTGTAA
This sequence comes from Dugong dugon, assembly GCA_030035585.1. Lineage (NCBI taxonomy): Eukaryota > Metazoa > Chordata > Mammalia > Sirenia > Dugongidae > Dugong > Dugong dugon. The sequence goes on from CM057464.1 coordinate 160,167,204, forward strand.
AATGGAACAATCACTATGGAAAACGATATAGCTCTTCCTATATCTATATATATATATCTATATATATATTCTAGCAATCCACTCTTAGGTATATATCCTAGAGATATAAGAGCATTGACATGAATAGGCATATGCACACACACATTCATTGCAGCATTATTCACAATAGCAAAAAGGTGGGAACAACCTAAGTGCCCATTAACAGACGAATGGATAAACAAATTGTGGTAGATACACAAAATGAAATACTATGCAACAGTAAAGAAAAATGATGAGTCTGTGAAATGTCTTATAACATGGATGAATCTGGAAGACTTTATGCTGGGTGAAATAAGTGAAACACAAAAAGACAGATATTGCATGATATCACTTTTATAAAAAATCAAGAATAGGTATACACACAGAAAGCAACGTTCTTTGATGGTTACCAGGGATGAGAGAGGGAGGGAGGAGGAATCACTTACTAGATAGTAAAAACCAAAAACCAAACCCGTTGCTGTCGAGTCTATTCCGACTCATAATGACCCTATAGGACAGAGTAGAACTGCCCCATACAGTTTCCAAGGAGTGCCCAGTGGATTTGAACTGCCGACCTTTTGGTTACCAGACGTAGCTCTTAACCACTACGCCACCAGGATAGTAGACACATGTTAATTCTTCTGATGGGAAAGGCAATACACAATATGGGGGAATTCAGCACAACTTGACCAAGGTAAATGAAGACAGAGATATGCAAGAGTAAAGGACAACTACAGTAAATGCTATAACATACACAATTTTGCAACAACAGTAATAACAAGCAAAAAATATATGAGTGGTTACATAGGTAGATATATATGCTATATGGGTGTGGGAAGGCATATTGGAGTACATGAGCATGCATATGTAGGTATGTTTGTGGGCATATATATATATATATATATATATATACATGTTTGTAGTGCTGCATATATATTCATATATACAATAAAGCATATAGGGGACACAGTTATGGATACTACCTAGCCATATTCAAATATGTCATGGGTTTAATTTACAGGATTTGAAGATTCAGGACCATAGTCTCGTGGGACAGCTAGGTCAATTGGCATAACTTAGTTCATAAAGATAATGTTCCACGTCTTATTTTGGTGAGTAGTGTCTGGGGTCTTAAAAGCCTGTGAGAGGCCATCTAATATACAACTACTGGACTCTTCCTATCTGAAGCAAAGGAGAAGAAGGAACTCGAAGACTCAAGGAAGAAATTAGTCCACAGGACTAATGGCCCACGTGAACCACAGCCTCGTCTAACCTGAGACCAGAAGAACTAAATGGTGCCCTGCTACCGCTACCGACTGCTCTGACCAGGGACACAATAGAAGTTTCTGGCTAGAATGGGAGAAAAATATAGAACAAAACTCAAATTCACTGAAAAGACTAGACTTACTTAAGTGATAGAGACTAGAGGAACCCTCAAGACTTTTGCCCTAAGATACTGTTTTAACTTGGAACTAAAGCCACTCCCAGAGGTCACCTGTCAGCCAAATAATAGATTGGCCTATAAAATAAACAATAATACCCTTGAGGAATGTGTTCCTTTAAACTATCAACTATATGAGACCAGAATGTCAACATTTACACAAAACTAAGATGAGAAGGCAAGGAGGGGCGGGGAAACTGGATGGATGGAAATGGGGCAGGCAGGGTGGAAATGGTGAGAGCGTTGACACATTACAGGATTGTAACCAATGTCACAGAACACTCTGTGTATGAATTGTTGAATGGGAATCTAATTTGCTACGTAAACTTTCATCTAAAACACAAGAAAACATTAAAAAAAAAAAAAAAGAGCACATGAGTGGGCATTTGTCTTCTATTTTTCTCCCATGAGAGCAAACTAGGATGAGAATTATAATAAATGGAAGACAAAATACACTGGTTTATAGTCAACTCAGATGCAGTCTGTTAGTATAAATAATGGCTACAAAGTGGTGGGAAGGCCATCTGTCACTTTAAGACAAACACGCAGTTACTTTTAAGAAAAGAAGTTCAAGAAGAGTTAATCTATCCCAAGGCTCTTAAGCTTGGAATGCATTTGAAGAAAAGTGGCTGAGCTTTTCTCACCCAGAGGATAAATTACGTTGTCATGAATCCGGGTTTTTGTTTTGCTTTGTTTTTTTATATAATACAGGATCATTCCGTTTAGGGCTTATACTCTTGTGATTCTTCTGGTTCCACCAGGGTATTTGAACAAGTATCATTTTGAGCAAGGCAGCATATGGCCAGGTACTTTATTGGTATTGTGTGCCTGTGCATATGTGTGGTTGCTGCATGAAATACACACATAAACGCACATACACACACATACCTTTTCGGTTCTAAACCTAAACCCTCTTTGTAAATGAAGTGAGCCTAGAGAATTGGAAACACAACAGCAGCAAAACGCTGGCGCTCGCAGCAACTGCTTCAAGCTGCATATGACATAAAACTGGATTATAATGTCATCCGCTAACTGACAGATCATTTAGTGTCTTGGAAGAGCCTGTTTTCACACTGTGGAAGCTCTCACAGGGGAATTCCGTGTGGGCTTCTTATTGTCAGAGCTATTTTTCACACAATTTGTTTCCAAATGATGTCTAACCTGAGGTCTTCCCACTGAGAGAGGTTTAAGCCATGATTAATGAGGAGTGTTTGGCCAGGCCCACCTGAGAAATGGCCCATCTGCAAACTCAGGTAAGACTCGGAGGCCTACAAGGCATCAGCTTGTGAACTGCAGGCGGCTTCGTATGTATGGCTCCAGGCAATCTCACAGCGGACGCAAAGTGTTCAGTATTAGCAGCGTAATGTTTCAGGAGGTGCTGGAGAGAAGTGTCACGCTTGCTACTTTTTTTTCTGAGATGTTCATGGGGAAAGTGTTCTCTGTCTTGATATTAAAAGAAAAATTTCCTATTCCTCAAATGTATTTATGCTCTTCAAAGCTTTCACAAATATGTATGCAATATAACCAAATAGACATGTACACAGAGATATGGCTTTGTCTCAAAGAATGAAATTATTGATCAAGCAGGAGATGAATTTATAATACTGTGGCCCTATTGGACGTCGTACATGAACGTATACTGATCTCTCTCTCTCTCTCACTCTTTTTCTTTTAACATATGTGCTTAAAATACACTTCTCTTTGTTGTATTCAAATGTAAAGGGGATTTTTATACACAACACATATTTAAAAAGAAATCCTCTTCTCTGTAAAATAAATACTGAAAGGTTTTTTTTTTTAACCTCTGAAAAGTTGAATGATTTGGAATCTTTGGAAAGGGATATCCTTTCCCTAAAGAATCAAAAAATTAAAAATATGCAGAAAATAAAACCATATCCCTTCCAAGTTTCTAAAATTATATAAGCACAAATTGGATAAACAGTTCCAAACTCTTTTTAAATATCTACCCGAAAAAAATGAGTGAATAAGTGGAACATAGCCATTCTTTGTAACCAAGCCCATTCCTTCTCTTATTTAACATGCACGTTCCAGGCTTTCTCTCTCTAGATTGTCATTAAATATGACATCCCACAATTCCGTCCGTCAGGACTAAAACCTAACAGATCCAACTGTCTCCAAATAAAACAGATTGTTTGCTAGGAACATTTATGACCCATAAAGAGTGAGAATTTATCCTGGCAAAACATTCCTTCTTGTAAACAACCAACATTCCCTGAATTTCACCAGCTGACTTTGCATCCACATATTTCTCACTTGCCACTTGGCTTCATCCAAAGCTTCTTTGATGACATTTTGTACCCAACTGTTGTCCAAACGACACTTTCCACCGAGTTGGTTCTATATTCATACATCCAAACAATCCCATACTTTAACTACTCCTGTTTCCAGCAACATGTTTACCATGATTTAGATGTCTATTATACGCATGGATGACTTGTCTACTTAATTTCATCAAAAAAATGAACCCTCATAAGTGGCACAGATGCTGATATGATGGTAATCAAATTAGTTTTTGGACAGGTTTATGGCCACTTGCTGTCAGTTAAGCTCTCTTTGGCTATCTTCACTCCTAATACAGTTTTGATGGTGATTAATGGCTCCATTAATGCACAGTTTGTGTTATGATAGACTTAACATTATGGTTTCGTTTACTGACCACAGATGACAATACATTTTGGTAAGATTTGGGTCCACAAACTATTAGGTGTGAATCTAGTGTTGGACTCTTTTACTCCCTTGGACCTAGTGTATGTATATTTAGACTCAACTGAGACGAGTACTCTATTCATGCCAAAACTTTTTTTAAGTTAATATTCTTTTCTATGATGTACTTTTACGTTTTGTTTTAGGGATACTTTCTCCCTAAATTATTCTCTGCCTACCCTATGTTTTACCCATTTTACTTTTATTCCTAGTCTTACTTCCTTCCATCTCCAAATTCTTTAACTCTTTGCTGGATACAAATTTTTTTTTCTGTTATTACTATTTCTCATATTCTTTTGATTGCTTGTATAATTTTTGAAAAACCTCTATTTATATCTTTTTACAATCTTTGTCTTGAACTTTTTTCTTCAAGACAATATACATCATCCATTTGTGGCTTTTCAATCTTATTACTTATATTTTCCTGAGAGCAAATTTTAAATTAAAGTCTCTTGTGAGCAGCCCAAGTTTATTTGCATTTGTTCTACTGGGCTGCTAAAAGGATAAGAACAAAATGGGGACCTTGTAGGCTAAATGACAGTAAACACATTTGGATTGTTTACACAGCTTTTTTATGTTTAAACAAACATGGTTTTTTATAATGAAATTGAGTTTCCTCCTGCCCATATTTGATTTTTATGTTCATCTGTGTACTTGCCTAAACCCCACCCACTTGCTGCTATGCAAATACATATTATGCAAATTTTTGGTTTGAATTGGGTGAGCTGAGCAGATGCCCATTTCAGCATAAACAGTCTTCAGAAAAATGGCTTGAATAGACAAGTATTATTGTAAAAATATCTAAGTAGACATAAAGATTAATGATTCTTTTCACACAAACAAAAATGTTAAGCATGTTGTCTCTTTTGCCCTTCTGAGGAAAATCTAAGATCATTTGATAATAAAGGTAAATGCTGAAATTCAGTTCTTCACTTCATAGCAGGACTGCAGACTAGACTCTATCTGCTGTGGTGGATCTTTGAACCTATTAATTTATTGAAATCCCCCCTTCACTTAAGTAAATATGATCCTAGCTGTCTAGTAAATTGCCTTTAGCTAACACTGGCATCTCTGCTGGCAGGTTTTTTTGTTTTTGTTTTTTTTTAGTCATAACTACATAGGCTTACCAATACAAAAATGGTTTCACATGTTTTTATTAAATACAAATCCTTAAAAAAGTTTAAAAAATTAAAATTCTCTCTTATTCTGTTTTAGAATAAAATTGATAACAATGGTAGCTAGTTATGTATTCATTTCTATTCATTTGGTTAGAAAGAAAACTGAACTTTTTTTTTTTTTTAAGCAGGAGAAAATGGACAAAAGGGACTAGTTGGGAGGTGGGAAACTTTGCAAAAAGCTCGGGAGATCTAAGATACACGTAAGAGAGAAATATGCCTATACTGAAAATGAGTTTTAAACCTGATTCTCACACACAGCTGTCATTTTCCCCTGAATTTTGAGGAAGGCACTCGTTAAGACTGTCTTTGCAGGCAGCTGAGCCATCTGAGAAGCAGTCCCATTTAACATTGTCAGCTTCACAGCCACAAGAGTTGGTAAAGGATTAAGACGACTGACCTAACACTCAGCCAGAGTACATCAGAATGAAACTAACTGATCAAAATGTTGCAAAATTTATTTTCCAAAATTCTGTTATATCTGAGAAATCATAGCCTTTGCCGATTTCCCCCATTTACTAAATTCAGTAACAAATTCTTGAAAAACTCTGGAAGATTGATGCTTTTGGAAATACCCCCCAAGATAGGCCCATTTGCATGACTCTGGTTATAGGCCTACATCTCACATTTCCATGTAGAAATGGACCATGTTAGATGCTTAATGAGTGTTTTGGGGTCGGGCTCCAAGAAGATATTTGAATATCATGAAACACATTTGATGCACAAGGCAGAGGGTCCCTAGTAGGTAGACAGCAGTAAATGTTGGCAGATCAAAGATCTCTTAGGCTTGAATGGGGTGTGGCATCAGTCTTTGCTCACTATCACTCAGGAGTCACTGAGATCTTCATGGTTGCCACAGAGTAGTTGGTCTGGCCTAGGTTCACTTTCTAGTGTCCTTTTGATTTGGAATCAGCTTCCAGAAGTTCTTCTCCAGGGTGACCTGGTCCTAGCTCAAAAACTTAATTGTTTACCAAGTAAATTCTATTCTAGTTCCCTGAAGATCCATATAAATGCAGCTTCAGTCTCTTTGTTCTTTCATTCATTCATTCAGCCATCCATTTAACTAACAGCCAAGCAGCAGGCACTGTGTCATGGACTGGGGTTCAAAGAGGAGCAGGAAACAGTCCCTGCCCTACTAAGATTCAGTGTTGCGGAAAATTCAGCAAACAAATAAATACTTCCAGTAGGGTCAATGTTATACTGGAGTTGTGTGCCAGGTACTGGGGAGTGAGGAAGAAGGGATAAACGACAACTTATTGAGGAGTCAAGGTAACTTTCCTGGAGAGGTAACTTTGAGTGGAGAGTGAAGAGTTCTTTAAGTAAGAGAAGTAAAAAGGGTATGCCCATTCCTCATCATCCCTTCCATCAAACACCCTTGAAGATTCCAATTCATTCAGATAAGTAGTTGGAAATTTTGGGTAAGTGAAGAAATTGCTCCAATATTACCATGAGTTCTTTAAATTACATGAAATGCTCAAAACTGATTTTTAAAGGCTTCTCTAGTCTGGGTGTGCCTCTATGACATTACTTTGGGGGTATAAGATATTGTCTCACTCTAGTAATCTGAACCAGGCAGGAACTCAAGGACAGGGATTATCGCCTTTATCCTACAGACCCCTTTACACACAGTAGAGATTTTTGATGTGACCTGGAGTTTATGGTGTTCTAAGCTTATAATGATCCGATCAAGGAAAATCAGCAGCACATTTACTAAATGACATCCTAGAGACCTAAAATTGATACTGTACTTTCCAATTTTTTTTCTTTTAAATTGCATACAAGGCAGGGGTAAATTAAAACCAATGAGAAAATAAACGTTTTTTTCACTTTAAAATTTTACTTAAACTGTCTTAATCATCTAGTGCTGCTATAAGAGAAATACCACAAGTGGATGGCTTTAACCAAGAGAAATTTATTCTCTCACAGTCCAGATTCAGTGTGCCCGCTTTAGGGGAAGGCTTTCTCTCACTGTCGGTTCTGGGGAAGGTCCTTGTCATCAATCTTCTCAGCACAGGGACCCTGGGTTCAAAGAATGTGCTGTTCTCCTGGTTCTTGTTTCTTGGTGGTATGAGATCCTCATGTCTCTCTGCTTGCTTCTCTCTTTTATATTTCGAGAGAGGTCGACTTAAGACACAACCTAATCGTGATTGAGTCTTGCCTCATTAACATAACTGCTTCTAATCCTGCCTCATTAACATCATAGAGGTAGGATTTACAACACATAAGAAAACCATGTCATATAACAAAATGGTAGACAATCACACAATACTGGGAATCATGGCCTAACCAAGTGGACAGATGTTTTTGGGAGGCACAATTTAATCCATAACACTTTCTTGGAATGCAGTGCTAGGTTACAAATAAGGGCTCTGATAGCCTGGTGAAAAGCTCATACTAGAAGAGGCAGTGGATTGTGAATCAGTGGGTTGTGAAGAAAACTGCTGCTTTCTTTCTAAATAAAGGGAGAAACGACATAACTGATAATCTATGTGTATTAAATCAGTACATTCATCAAAACTTACACTTTTCAGAGTTAAAATTACACACTACATCTTTGCTTCCACCTCATCCCACACACACAACCAGGGACCGCACATTCATCAAAAGGTACACTTTTCAGGGTTAAAATTATACACTACATCTTCTTCTCCACCTCATCCCACACACACAACCGTGGGCCTCTTGGTGGCCATCTGAAAATAAAATATTCATTCTGCAGTCTTATAGCATTGATTTCTTTGTATTCACTCCGGACCATGAAAGGGTGTTTTGCTATGTTAGAAATTATTTGCTGTTTGATCAATTGGTGGCTACATCTCAACCTACCTACTCTGTTACGTTATTTTCAGGCTTTGATTGTCCCCTTGGGAAACAGACTGATACGTAGAGTAGTTTGGGCTTTAACTTGGATATGAAATTGAATTATTCTTGTTAAAATCTACAGTGCAGCAGAAGGACCTGCCAAGATGTCGAAAGTGAACATCAGCCAATTGTTCTTAGAGAACCTGAGTGAAGGTCAGTACCAAGAGAGAATGAGAAAACCTTGCCATCTTATAATCCATTTACTGATCCCCAAAACACCTACTATATCAAGATAGCTACACTGAAATGCTGAGGAATTACCACTGTTATAGAGCTCTCTGATGTGTTACTTCAGCTGAGGTAGTAGCTAGATGGACTAGATCATTAAAAGTACAATACACAACATTGTGTCTGGACACCTGTGTCTGTGGGTGCTACACAAATCCAACATAGACCTGAAGAATAACTCAGCAACCATCTAAAGATGAGTGTCTAGCCTATAAGGAGACAAGGTGATAAAAGGGTCCTGTGGCTCCTAAGAGAAGCAAATAACATCTCATTATCCCTGAAGCACACGTGAGAGCCTTTGTAATGAGACAGCATGTGCAACACCATCATGACCTAAGATCAGCGAGCAAAGATGGAATTTCCCTGATCAAGGAGGAAGAAACGGAAAGTTCATGAGAAGCTAAAGACTCTAGGATGTTTTCTTCAGCTCCTGATACTTGCAGTGACCACACCAGTGATCACCCAGTAAGAAAATCTGAAGTGAAGGTAACTGGAGTCAGTAAACATTTAGCTCACTGTACTCACTATATTTTATGTTAACTTTCCCTTCTTGACTATGGAATAGTTCTGTCATGTTTACCACCTCTCCATTTTAAACACATTAGCAAGAGTAATAGAGGACTGGACATGGCCACCTCAAGATGGTTATACTCCTGCCCTATGGGTGGTCACTCAACCCAGCCAAGACTCTACTTCCAAATCACAAAACAAGGAACGTGGTGCAGGATCAGGCTTTATTATCCAGAGACATCCAGGATATTGCAGAGAAATAAGATTAATTATCTTGAAAGTTAGAAAAGATGTAGAAATATAACAGCAACAAGACTTGTTCAACTAAAAGATTCATTGAGTCTAATTCACATAGTGCTTAAGGCCAGGCAACAACAAAATTACGGTATTTCTGCTACTTTGCACCCCATGTCAATCAGTAGGTAGCAGTGGATCAGGTTTAAGGTGGTGAGTCCTATGGCTTAGTCCTTAGTTCTCTCACTTCTCTTTACCTCCTCTAATCACCTTCAAAGCAGCCATTGTCTTCCACCATTCTCCTTACTTGCCCTCTGTATTCTTCTGCCTATCAAATCCCTCCAGTCACTCAGGAGCAAATAAAAATCTCATCTGTTCTGTAGGTCTTCCTTACCCTCTCCCAGGGACCTCTCACTTTTCAAAAGTCCCATGTCATATTTTTTCTATCTTCATTTGGCATTTATCAGTCATTACTTAACTATTTTTATGATTTCTAGAGTTCTGTAAGTTTTACGCTTGTTAACCCCAGCTCTATGGTGACTTTTTTGAGATCAAGATTTAATCTTCCTTGGTAGTCTTCACCTTCTAAGCAATGACTTCCTCACATACAACCTCCACCACGAACAAAGTCCAAACAGCATGTTGATTGGCATAATCTGCGACCACATGTGTATGGTTTAACGTCCAGAAGCATTTAATACCATTAGTAGGTTGGTCTGGCAGCTTTTAAGGAAAATTGGCTGCCCAGAGAGACTGACTCAGGTCCTAAACCTGTTCCTCCGTGATGTGCCAATTGTGTCAAAACTGATGTTCTATTTAATTCATTCTCTGTCACCAAAAAATTACTGTGGGTTATGGATTAGGTTCAGTTTTATTAAATCTAGCTTACTTAGCCAGGCTCATGGATGCAACAAGGGATCTAGAAGGTGGTATTGAACCCCTCCAGGAAAGTATTCCAAGGTGACACTCCATGAATGCCAGTCAAAGTCCCTGAAATACACGGATTCTTACGCTCTCGAAAGATGCAGTCAATAAATCTTGTCAGAGATTACAGATAAGTTTCAGACCAGCACAGTTATGAGCTAGTGATTAGCCTGAAGGAATCTGTCTGCAGTCAGGGAATCCTTTAATTAATAATAAAAAAAAAAAATTCCCTTTAGAATATAGAACTAAAATCTGTTACTTTGGCAGTACCCAGCCAAAATCAACAGAATTGAGAAACAGAATTTACAGAGTCAGGATATTCTGATTGGTCAAGTGTCATAGCAACAATGAAGCATGAAGCAACAGACTGGATGAAAGATGTAGCAAACAATTGCAATGGTCTCCTTCCTTTGTGGAAGCTTGGAACTACCAAAATATCATACATGATCTAAAATTGCAAAGTCAAGGTCCTAGAATATAGTTAACCTACCAACACTCACGCGATTGCTACTGACATTCTTTGCTGTTCTGAATGTGTCTAGGTGTGTGTGTGCTTGTTAGGTGCCATTGAGTCAGTTCTGACTCGTAATGACCTATGTACAACAGAACAAAACACTGCCTGGTTGTGCACCATCCTCACAATCGTTGTTATGTGTGAACCCATTGTTGCAGAAATTGTGTCAATCCATCTCATTGAGGGTCTTCTCTTTCTTGCTGGCCCTCTGCTTTACCAAGCATGATGTTTTCTCCAGGGACTGGTCCCTCCGATAACACATCCAAAGTATGTGAGACAAAGTCTCACCATCCTCGCTTCCAAGGAGCACTCTGGCTGTACTTGTTCCAAGACAGATTTGTTCATTCTTCTGGCAGTTCATGGTATATTCAATATTCTTCTCCAATTCCATAATTCAAAGGCATCACTTCTTCCATCTTCCTTATTTGTTGTCCAGTTTATTCATGCATATGAAGTGATTGAAAAACCCATGGCTTGGGTCAGGCACACCTGAGTCCTCAATGTGACATTTTTGCTTTGTAACACATTAAAGAGGTCTTTTGCTACAGATTTGCTCAATGCAATGCATTGTTTGATTTCTTGACTGCTGCTTTCATGGGCGTTGATTGTGGTTCCAAGTAAAATGAAATCCTTGACTACTTCAATCTTTTTTTCATTTATCATGGCGTTGCTTATCGGTCCAGTTGTGAGGATTTTTGTTTTCTTTATGTTGATACATGATCCATACTGAAGGCTGTAGTCTTCGATCTTCATCAGTAAGTACTTCAAGTCCTCTTCTCTTTCAGCAAGCAAGGTTGTGTCATTTGCATATCTCAGGTTGTTAATGAGTCTTCCTCCAATCTGGATGCCGTGTTCTCTTCGTATAGTCCATCTTCTTGGATTATTTACGCAGCAGACAGATTGGATAAGTATGGTGAAAGGATACAACCCAGATGCACAATTTTCCTGATTTTAAACCACACAGTATCCCCTCATTCTGTTCGAACAACTGCCCCTTGGTCTACGTACAGGTTCCTCATGAGGACAATTAAGTGTTCTGGAATTCTCATTCTTCGCAATGTTATCCACAATTTGTTATGATCCACACAGTCGAATGCCTTTGCATAGTCAATAAAACACAGGTAAACATCTTTATGGTATTCTCTGCATTCAGCCAAGATGTATCTGACATCAGCAATGATATCCCTCATTCCACATCCTCTTCTTAATCCAGATTGAATTTCTGGAAGTTCCCTGTCAATGTATTGCTGCAATCATTTTTGAATTATCTTCAACAAAATTATACTTGCATGTGATATTAATGATATTGTTTGATAATTTCTGAATTCTGTTGGATCGTCTTTCTTTGGAATGGACACAAATGTAGATATAATCCAGTCGTTTGTCCAGGAAGCTGTCTTCCAAATTTCTTGGCACACAAAAGTGAGCACCTTCAGTGCTGTATAGGTTTGTTGAAACATCTCAGTGGGTATTTGTCAATTCCTGGTGCCTTGTTTCTTCGCTAATGCCGTCAGCGTAGCTTGGACTTCTTCCCTCAGTACCACTGGTTCTTGATCACATGCTACCTCCTGAAGTGGTTGAAGGTCAACCAATTCTTTTTTGGTACAGTGACTGTGCATTCTTTCCATCTTCTTTTGATGCTTCCTGCATCATTCAATATTTTGCCCATAGAATCCTTCAGTATTCCAACTCAGGGTTTGAATTTTTATTCCCTTCTTTCAGCTTAAGAAATATCAAGTGTACTCTTTCCTTTTTGTTTTCTAACTGCAGGTCTTTACACATTTCATTATAATATTTTACTTTGGCTTCTTGACCCGCCCTTTGAAATCTTCTGTTCAGCTATTTTCTTCATCATTTTTTCCATTCGTTTTAACTGCTCTGCATTCAAAAGCAAGTTTCAGAGTCTCTTATGACATCCATTTTGGTCTTTTCATTCTTTCTTGTCTTTTTTTTTTTTTTTTTTAATTGTACTTCAGGTGAAGGCTTACAGAACAAATAGTTTCTCATGAAACAGTAGTACACATGTTGTTTTATGACATTGGTTATCAGCCTTCTAACTTCTCAACCATTTTTTTTTTTTTTTTTGGTGAAAATATATATAGCCAAAGATACACCGTTTCAAAAATTTCTACACGCACAGTTCAGTGACATTGACTACACTCTTCGAATTGTGCTGTTATTCTCAATTAAGATGAAGGCTTACAGAACAAAATAGTTTCTCATTTAACACTTACTGCAAATGTTGCCCTATGACAATGGTTAACAATCTCACAACACATCAACAATATCCTTACTCAATCTGTTCCCTATCACCAGCTTCCTTGTCCCCTTCTGCCTTCTGGCCCTTGTCACTGGACTACTGCACCTCGTTAGTCTCATCTGGTTTTACAGGGCTGTCCACTCCCAGGCTGAACAGTGAACCTCGGAGGTGACTTTATCACTGAGATAAAAGGGTGACTGGGGACCATATTCTCGAGTTTTCTCCAGTCTCCTTTAGGCCAGTAAATCTGGTCTTTTTTTTTTTTTTTTGTGAGTTAGAATTATGCTCTACATCCTTCTCCAGCTCTGTCCAGAACCCTCTCTTGTGATCCTGGTCAAAGCAGTCAGTGGTGGTAGCCGGGTTCCATCTAGCTGTACTGGACTCAGTCGGGTGGAAGCCTTGGCAGATGTGGACAATTAGTCCTTTGGACTAATCTTTTCCTTGTATCCTGTTCTCTTCATTCTCCCTTGCTCCCGAAGGGATGAGACCAGTGGAGTATCTTAGGTGGCCGCTCACAGGCTTTTAAGACCGCAGACACTACTCACCAAGGGAGAATGTAGAGCATTGTCTTTATAAGTAGTGTCATGCCAATTGAGCTAGCTGTTCCCTGAGACCATGGTCCCCAGAGCCCTCCACCCAGCAACTCAGTCCCTCAGGGAGTTTGGATATGTCTATGGGGCTTCCATGACCTTTCCTTGTACAGGTTGTGCTAGTTTCCCCTGTATTGTGCACTGTCTCACCCTTCACCCAACATACCACTTATCTATTGACTATTTAGTATTTCCCCCCCACCCCTCCCATCCCTGGTAACCAACAAAGATTGTTACATTTTGCATGTGAACTTTTTCATGGGTTTTTACAATAGAGGTCTCATACAATATATGTCCTTTTGTGATTGACTTATTTCACTCAGCATAATGTCCTCCAGTTTCATCCATGTTATGAGATGCTTCACAGATTCATTGTTGTTCTTTCTCGTTGCATACTACTCCATTGTGTGTATGTACCATAGTTTGTTTATCCATTCATCTGTTGATGGGCACCTACATTGTTTCCATCGTTTTGCTATTGTGAACAATGCTGCCACGAACATAGATGTGCATATGTCTATTTGAGTGACGACTCTTATTTCTCTAGGATATATTCCTAGGAGTGGGATTGCTGGATCGAATGGTATGTCTATTTCTAGCTTTCTGAGGAAGCGCCATATCATTTTCCAGAATGGTTGTATCATTTTGCATTCCCACCAGCAGTGCATAAGAGTTCCCATCTCCCCACAGCCCCGCCAACATTTGTTATTTCCAGTGATTTTGATTCGTGCCAGTAATGCCGGGGTGAGATGGTATCTCATTGTGGTTTTAATTTGCATTTCTCTAATGGCTAGTGATCGCGAGCATTTCCTCATGTGTCTGTTGGCCATTTGAATGTCTTCTTTGGTGAAGTGTCTGTTCATTTCCTTTGCCCATTTTTTGATAGGATTATTTGTCTTTTTGTTGTGGTGTTGGATTTTCTTGTAGATTACGGAGATTAGACCTTTGTCTGACTTGTACTGTCCAAAAATTTTTTCCCAGTCTGTAGGTTCTCTTTTTACTATTTTGGTGAAGTCTTTTGAAGAGCATAGGTGTTTGATTTTTAGAAGATCCCAGTTATCTAGCTTATCTGTTGGGTTTTGAGCGTTAATGGTTATGGTTTGTATCCTGTTAATGCCATGTTTTAAGGCCTGAAGTGTTGGTCCTATTTTTTCTTCTATGAACTTTATAGTTTTAGGCTTTATATTCAGGTCTTTGATCCATTTTGAAGTAGTTTTTGTATACAGTGTGAGGTTTGGGTCCTGTTTAATTTTTTGCAAATGGATATCCAGTTTTGCCACCACCATTTGTTAAAAAGACTTTCTTTTCCCCATTTGATGGACTTTGGGCCCTTGTCGAAGATCAGGTGACCATAGGTGGATGGATTTCCATCTGGGTTCTCAATTCTGTTCCATTGGTCAATGTATCTGTTGTTGTACCAGTACCAGGCTGTTTTGACTACTGTAGCTGTATAGTAGGTTCTCAAGTCAGGTAGTGTGAGTCCTCCAACTTTATTCTTCTTCTTCAGTAGTGCTTTACTTTTTCAGGGCTTCTTCCCTTTCCATATGAAGTTAATGATTAGTTTTTCCATCTCTTTGAAGAATGTTGCTGGTATTTGGATCGGGATTGCATTGTATTTGTAAATTGCTTTGGGTAGAATTGCCATTTTCACAATGTTGAGTCTGCCTATCCATGCTCATGGTATGTTTTTCCATTTATGTAGATCCCTTTGGGTTTCATGCAGTAGTGCTTTGTAGTTTTCTTTGTATAGGTCTTTTACATTCCTGGTCAGATTTATTCCTAAGTATTTTATCTTTTTAGGGGCTATTTAAAATTGTATTGTTTTCCTTTTCATCGTTCTCCTTACTGGTGTATAGGAATCCAACTGATTTTTGAATGTTTATCTTGTATCCTGCTACTCTGCTGAATCTTTCTATTAGTTCCAGTAGATTTCTTGTGGACTCTTTAGGGTTTTCTATGTATAGTGTCATATCATCTGCATACAGGGACAGTTTAACTTCTTCATTACCAATTTGGATGCCCTTTATTTCTTTTTCTTGCCTTATTGCTCTAGCTAGAACTTCCAGCACAATGTTAAATAGGAGTGGTGATAAAGGGCATCCTTGTCTTGTTCCTGTTCTCAAGGGGAATGTTTTCAGCCTCTCTCCATTAAGAATGATGTTGGCCATTGGTTTTGCATAGATGCCCTTCATTATGTTGAGAAATTTCCCTTCTATACATATTTTATTGAGAGCTTTTATCAGGAACGGGTATTGGACTTCGTCAAATGCTTTTTCTGCATCAATTGAGATGATCATGTGATTCTTTTCTTTCCTTTTATTTATGTGGTGTATTACATTGATTGATTTTCTAATGTTAAACCATCCTTGCATACCTGGTATGAATCCTACTTGGTCGTGGTGTATTATTGTTTTGGTATGATGCTGAATTCTATTGGTTAGAATTTTGTTAAGAATTTTTGCATCTATATTCATGAGAGATATTGGTCTGTAAATTTCTTTTTTTGTGATGTCTTTGCCTGGTTTTGGTATCAGCGTTATGCTGGCTTCATAGAATGAATTTGGAAGTGTTGCTTCCTCTTCTATGCTCGAAATAGCTTGAGTAGTACTGGTACAAGCTTTTCTGTAAATGTTTTGTAGAATTCTCCAGTGAAGCCATCTGGGCCACGGCTATTTTTGGTTGGGAGTTTTTTTTATTACCTTTTCAATCTCTTCTCTTGTCATGGGTCTGTTCAGATTTTCAGCATCACTTTGTTGTAGTTTGGGTAGGCTGTGTGTTTCTAGAAATTCATCCATTTCCTCTAGGTTTTCAAATTTGTTGGAGTACAGTTTTTCATAATATTCTCTTATAATGCTTTTTATTTCAGCTGGGTATGTTGTAAAGTCCCCCATTTCATTTCTAATTTGGGTTATTTGTGTCCTTTCCTGTTTTTCTTTTGTCAGTCTGGCCAGTGGTTTGTTGATTTTGTTGATTCTTTCAAAGAACCAACTTTTGGTTTTGTTGATTCTTTCTATTGTTTTTCTGTTCTCTATTTCATTTATTTCTGCCCTGATCTTTACTATTTCCTTTATTCCAGTGGTTGTGGGCTTTTTTTCCTGTCCTCTTTCTATTTGTTTGGGTTCTGTAGTTAATGTTTTGATTTTGTCCATTTCTTCTTTTTTGATATGTGCATCTATTGCTATAAATTGTCCTCTGAGGACTGCCTTTACTGTGTCCCAAAGGTTTTGGTATAATGTGTTTTCATTCTCATTTGATTCTAGGAATTTTTTGATTCCATCTCTGATTTCTTCTATTACCCAGTGATGTGTAAGCAGGGTATTATTCAGTTTCCATGTAGTTGATTTTTTTTCCTTGCTGTTTCTAGTGTTAATTTCTACCTTGATGGCATTGTGGTCAGAGAAAATACTGTGAATTATCTCAACGTTTTGGATCTTGTTGAGCATTGCTCTGTGGCCTAAGATGTGGTCTATTCTGGAGAACGTTCCATGTGCACTGGAAAAGAATGTGTACTTTGCAGCAGTTGGATGGATTGTTCTATATATGTCTATGAGGTCCAGTTGGCTGATTGTGCCCTTTAGGTCTTCTGTATCTTTGCTGAGTTTCTTCTTAGTTGTTCTGTCCTTTACTGAGAGTGGTGTGTTGAAGTCTCCTACTATTATTGTGGAACTGTCAATTTCTCTTTTCAGTGTTGTTAGAGTTTGTTTTATGTATTTTGGAGCCCTGTCATTGGGTGCATAGATGTTTATTATGGTCATGTCTTCATGATGGATTGTCCCCTTAGTCAGTATATAGTGTCCTTCTTTGTCTTTTATGGTAGTTTTCATTTTAAAGTCTATTTTACCTGAGATTAGAATTGCCACTCCTGCTTTTTTTTGGTAGTTGTTAGCCTGATATATTCTTTCCATCCTTTGACTTTTAATAAATTCATGTCTTTGTTTCTAAGGTGTGTCTTTTGTAGACAGCATATTGATGGATCCTGTTTTCTTATCCATTCTGCCACTCTCCATCTCTTTATGGGTGTGTTGAGTCCATTTACATTCAGTGTAATTATTAATAGATGTGAGTTTGTTGCTGTCATTTTGTAGTGTTTTTTTTTTTGTGGTGCTGAAGTTTTCTTTGTTCTTCTTACTCTCCTGTGTTGAGTTACTTTTGGTTGTGGATTTTGTGTTCATTTCTTTTGTTTTTGCTGAGACTTTATGTTTTTCATCTTTATTTTTATGAGTGGGGTTTGTTAACTTTCTTTGTGGTTACCATGCATTTTACCCTTATCTTTCTAAGTTTGAAGCAGTCTACCATTACTTGGTATCGCCTTGCCTTCCTCTCCATTAGAAGGTTCTATACCTATGCCGTTTGTTCCCTCTTTCATTGTTTTGTTGTTGTTGTCATCCATTGATTGACTGCTCTGATTCCCTGTTGTATTTCTTTTGGTTTTGGTTAGTCCTCGAGAGTTCATTTCCTAGGTTGGTATCTGGCTCATACGATCCTGCGTCCTAGGTGCTGCCTGAGGGCTGAAGCTGTTTGTCCTCAGATCGAAGAACTCCCTTTAATAATTCTTGTAAGTTTGGTTTGACTTTTACATATTCCCTTAATTTCTGTTTATCTGGAAATGACCTAATTTCACCATCAAATTTGAACAAGAGTTTTGCAGGATATGTTATTCTTGGCTGGCAATTTTTTTCTTTCAAGATTTTATATATGTCATCCCACTGCCTTCTTGCCTGCATGGTTTCTGCCGAATAATCTGAGCTTAGTCTTGTTGTTTCTCCTCTGTATGTGACTTCTTGTTTTTCACGAGCTGCTGTCAGGATTCTTTGTTTGTCTTTGGTTTTGACGAGTGTGAATATGATATGCTTTGGTGATTTTCTTTTGGGGTCTCTTCTATATGGGGTTCGTTGAGCTTCTTGGATGGCCAGCTTTTCATCTTTCATGATGTTGGGGAAGTTTTCTGTCAGCAGTTCTTCAATGATCCTCTCTGTGTTTTATGTTTGCTCCCCCTGTTCTGAAATGCCAATCACTTGTAAATTTTTGCTTTTAATTGTGTCCCACATAACTCTCGGGGTTTCTTCATTTTTCTTTGTTCTTTTTTCTAAGTTTTCCTGAAATAGAGTAGTATCCAAGTGTTTGTCTTCAGTTCCACTGATCCTGTCTTCCACTGTTTCAAATCTGCTTCTCAGCCCTTCTATGACATCATCCATTTCTGAAATCTTGTTGTTTATCTTTTGGATTTCTAATTGTTGTTTTTGTATAATTTCTAGTTGTGAATTTATTTTGGCATTTTGTTCCTGCATCATCTTCCTGAATTCTTCCAATTTTTTGTCTGTATTTTCCATGAATCTGTCTATTTTTTCCTCATGTTTGTCAGCTTTTTGCCTCAGTTCTTGGAAAATTCCGAGTATTAGAGATTTGAATTCCCTATCAGGTACTTCTAGTGCATTTTCTTCCACAGGAGAGTCATCTGGTGTTTTAATTTGGACGCCTACTGAAGCCATTCTGTCCTGTTTTTGTAAATGTTTTGATATTGTTTGCTGTTTTCGGGACATTAAGTAGATATTTCTCTCATTTATTGATTGTTCATTTGTTTGTTTCGTCCCTTTTTAAAAAAAAAAATTTGAGTATGTCTGAGCAGGTGGACTGCGTGCCCTTGTTGTTCGCTCGTCTGTGCACTCAATACTTTTTTGCCTCCTTCTCCAACTGGCCGGTTCAGTCACTCAGATGTGGTACAGCAGGGCAGGTCTAGCTGAAGAGGAGCCACTGGGATGGGTTGTTTTCGGCACTCACCACAGCCACCAGGGCAGTCGGTAATCAGTACTGGGCAGGTTCCAATAGGCCTTGCCTGCACAGCTTGGTGGTGTGATGTCAAGTGCATGGTGCAGGTAGGCAGGATGCAGCAGGGAGACGATTATGTGTGAAGCTAAGCTGGATATGGGAGAGAGGAGAGAGGAACAGGGGCCAAAAACATACAAACAAACAGAAAAGAATGCTAGGGGAGCTTGCTGTTGGAATGGAGAGATGAAAGACTATGAAATGGAGAAAAACAGAAGGGGGAAGAGGAAGAAAAGAATGAACAAATAAAAATCAGAAAGGTTAAAGAACCGCAAAGTTCCCAGGGATCCCACCAATGCAGCTATGAGGTCTGGGGAAGTCGCTCTCAGGTTTCACAGCACAGCCTGGCCAGAAGGCGCAGAGGCATACAACGCCTGGTATTCAGGAATCAGAAAGAGAAGGAAGAGTTAGAGAGAGAAGAAATTGAGCAATGAAGAAAGACGAAAGGGAAAAAGAGGGAAAAGAAAACAAAACAAATAAAAAAAAAAGGAACAAAAAAGGCCCCCCAGAAAAACAGGGAAAAAAAAAACCAATGAAAAAAGAAATACTTTCAGGGTCCCTCTGCCCGTCTGTGGAAGCCAAAGGGGAATCTCCCTGGCACGCAGCTCCACCTGGCCAGAAAGGGCTCCCAACTCAAGAAAAGGAAAATAAAACAGACAAACAATTCAAAATGAACAAATGAACAAAAGCCCCGGGATCCCGCCAGTGCAGTAGCCCAGACCGGGAAGCAGCTCCACACTCGAATGGAGCTCCACAGCCCCTCAGGAAAAAGCAAAGATGGCACACAGAGCCAAGCACTTGAGCGAAAGGAGGGGGAGGCAGTGAGAGGCAAGCAAGAAATCCAAAGAAGCCGGGGAAAAAAAAAAAAAAGCAACACCAGCAGCCAACAAATGGCACTCAGAGAGCCAGCCAGTGCAGGCTGGTGTTTCTGGACAAGAGACTGTGTCCATGGGAAACAGAGGAGGCCAAGAGTGAGTGAAGAAGGGTGGAGAGTGCGAAAGCATATATCACAAATTGCTGGCACTCTGGAGCCCCTCAGGAAGGAGCAAAGATGGCGCACGGAGCCAGACACTTGAGTGAAAGGAGGGGGAGGCAGCGAGAAGCAAGCAAGAAACCAAAAGAAGCAGGAAAAAAAAAAAAAAAGCAACACTAGCAGCCAACAAACAGCAGCCAGAGAGTCGCCCACCCAGGCGCGCGGAATCCAAGCAGCCGGTGCCTCCCAATCAAGAGACCGCGGCCACGGGAAGCAGAGGAGCCTGAGCCAGGGTGAAGAGGGGTGGGGGGTGGAAAGTGCACACCGCAAATTACCAGCTGTTTTGTCTCCCACTGGACGCTCCGTGAGGCTGCTTTCTCGTACCCGTTTGCTGGTCTCCGATAGGAGTCCAAGATGGTGGATCCGCGCTGCGTTAGCTGGTAGGGGACCTCTGCGTGAATCTCTCCTCGCTGTCCATTCTCTCGCAGTATTCTCACTCCATTTGGTGCTCGGCTGAGTTCTCTATCTCTTCATTTGATGTTCTAGGGTTTCAGGATTGTTGATTCTCTGTTTGGCTTAGTGTTTTGGATCTTTGCTGTGGAGGGACGGTGTGGTGCTTCTGCCTAGAGCGCCATCTTCTACAAGTCTGCTTTCTTGTCTTTTTAATGACATTTTCCTTTCTTCATGTATGATGTCCCTGATATCATCTCACAACTTGTCTGGTCTTTGGTAATTAATGTTCAATGAGTCAAATCTATTCTTGAGATGGTCTCTAAATTCAAATGGTATATACTCAAGGTCCTATTTTGGCTATCATGGACTTGTTTTAATTTTTTTCAGCTTCAATTTGAACTTGCATATGAGTAATTGATAGTTTGTTCTGCAGTAGGCCCCTGGCCTTGTTCTTGCTGATGACATTGAGTTTCTTCTCTTTCCACAGACGTAGTTGATTTGATTCCTGTGTACTCCATCCGGTAAGGTCCAGGTTTATAGTTGCTGTTTATGTTGTTGAAAGAAGGAATTTGCAATGAAGAAGTCATTGGTCTTGCAAAATTTTATCATGTCCTCTCTGGCGTCATTTCTATCACCAAGGCCATATTTTCCAACTACTAATCCTTCTTCTTTGTTTCTGACTTACACATTCCAATCAAAAGTAACTATCAATACATCTTAATTGCATGTTTGATCAATTTCAGACTGCAGAAGTTGGTAAAGATCTTCAATTTCTTCATCTTTGGCCTTAGTGGTTGGTGTGTAAATTTGAATAATAGTCTTATTAACTGGTCTTCCTTGTAAGCGTATGGATATTATCCTATCACTGACAGCATTGTACTTCAGGATAGATCTTGAAATGTTCTTTTTGACGATAAGTGCAATGCCATTCCTCTTCAATTTGTCATTCCCAGCATAGTAGACCTTATGATTGTCTGATTCAAAATGGCCAATACCGGTCCATTTCAGTTCAGTAATGTCTAGGATATAGATCTTTATGCATTCCGTTTCATTTTCACTGACTTCTAATTTTCCTGGATTCATATTTCTTACATTCCACGTTGCAGTTGTTTCTTCTCATTTTGAGTCGTGCCACATGAGCAAATGATGGTCCCGAAAGCTTGACTCCATCTATGCCATTAAGGTAAACTCTACTTTGAGGAGGCAGCTCTTCCCCAGTAGTATTTTGAGTACCTTCCAACCTGAGTAACTCATCTTCTGGCACTATATCAGACATGGTTCTGCTGCTATTCATAAGGTTTTCACTGGCCGATTTCTTCAGAAGTAGACCACCAAATCCTTTTTTCTAGTCTGTCTTAGTCTGGAAGGTCTGCTGAAATCTGACCACCAGGGTGATCCTGCTGGTATTTGAAACACTAGTGGCATAGCTTTCAGTATTACGGCAGCATGCAAGCCACCACAGTACAACAAACTGACAGATGCGTGGTTGTTAACTACTATAGTTAACCCACCAACATTCATGTGATAGCTACTGAGATTCTCTGCTATTCTGAATATATTTAGGTAACATCAGGAAACCCAACTGAACATTCGCTGGAACATATTCACTTACATGATGAAAGTTCAGTGAGAGAGGATCTCCCAAACATATTCTACCAACCTTACTGCAAATGACAAGATATATAAGTTTTTGACAGTCATAAAAGATCTGAGTTTCCCTGTTGGGCAAATAGACTCCAGCCAGATTTGGGCATTAAGATACTACTAGCTCTGAGGCTGAACAGCAGAGAGTCAAGGGAAATTGGAAAGACCAAATTTGGTAGTGAAACTGTAGTCAAGGTCCCAACAGTCAAAACAAAGCATCTTTCTGAAAAGGTCAGGCAGATAGAGAAAGACTGAGAATGAGGCAATGGTATAGCAATCAGAGATATCAAAGAAAGCAAGCAAATGCTAATGAGTGGGTTAGAGTGGGCTCCAGCAGATCCCTCCATCCCTAGAATGTAGATACAGAGCACTTTTTATAGGTCCCAGAGACTCACTCATGGATAGAAAGGAAATTGTCAAAGATGCCAAGTTAATGTGGACAAAAGTGTTGAGTTTGCCTTCTTATCAATTTCCAATTCTCTATCCATATTCCTTCCTTAGAAAATTCAAATGCAGGGAATCATTTGGACCCCAATTCTTTCCGTCACCTTCTTAGCGACAGATATTCCTTTATTTTTTTCTAGTTGTTGACAAGCATGTTCATTCATAATTTAATCATTGTAAAAACACTTTTATTCAAATTTGCCAAATTTTATTTATTCCCTTAATATGTGACTATATTTCACTCATCCACTCTTTCCAAAATACTTACTAAAGTACCTGCTAATTTCTGCATTTGTGAAGTAAAGCATTTTGGCAAGTTTCTGAAATGGTCTTTTGACTCATACTACCTTAGGAGTCTATATGCATAGTATTTTGTAGGACATTTTGTTAGTCTTTCCTGTTCTCCTCTTGCATTGAAATTATGCTATATAACTCATGAGAAACTGCCCATCAACTTAGTTCTATTACAGTTTCCTTTGTTGTTGTCAGTCGCTGTTGAGTCGGCTCTGATTCATAGCTACCATGTATAACAGAACAAAATATTGCCCAGTCCTGTACCAGCTTCATGATCTCTGGTGTGCTTGAGTCCATTGTTGCAGCCACTGTATATTTTGAATGCCTTCCAACCTACAAGGCTCATCTTCCAGCACTATATCAGGCAATATTCTGTGGTGACCCATAGGATTTTCACTGGCTAATTTTAGCAAGTAGATTACCAAGCCTTTTGTTTGTTTTTTGTTTTTTAGTCTGTCTTAGTCTGGAGTGTTTGCTGAAATCTGTCCATGAGTGACCCTGCTGGTATTTTGAAACACTGGTGGCATCGTTTCGAGCATTATAGCAACACACATTATAGCTATCACAGTATGACAAACTGATGGCTGGTGGACAGTCTCCTTTACTATTGCTAAAATCTGTGTTCTTCATCTTACAATTCAAAGATGCAGTCCTGTTATTGTAACTCTTTTAAAACTTAAATCAAAATACTGTTTCTTTCAGAACTTGAATTATCTGAGTTTACTTGATCTAACAAAGGCATTATTAAAAATATTCATTTGATGTATGTATACCAGCTTAGGTTTAAAACAAGTAACTCACTTAGAAAACAGTCTTGTAGTTTATTTATTTGTTTTAATTTTATTGTGGTAAATATATATATATATATATATATATACACGCACATATATATAACAAAAATCCGCTGTTTCAGCTATTTTAAGTGTTCACTCAATGACATTAGTTACATTCAACATGTTGTATAGCCATCACCACTATCTGTTTCCAAAAGTTTTTCATTACCTCAAACAGAAACTCAGTACCCCTTAAGCAATAACTCCCCACTCCTCCCATCTTCCCCTTTCCTAGTGACCGCTGATAAACTTTTGTCTCTATGCATTTGCCTATTCTAGGTATGTCATATAATTGGGATCATACAATACATGTCCTTTTGTGCCTGACTTTTTTCACTTAGCACAATGTTTTCAAGGTTCATATCTTACCAAGATTCAGAACTTTGTTTCTCTTCGTGAGTGAATAATACTCCATTGCATATATTGAAAAAACCAGCTGCCCTCGTCAATTCTGGCTCATGGTGACTTCTTTGTCTGAATACCCCATATTTATTTATCTATTCTCTGCTGATGGACACTTGGGAAGTGTCCACTTTTTGGCTATTGTGAACAATGCTGCAATGAACATTGGTGTACAAGTATTTTTTAAGTCCTTGCTTTCAGCCTTTGGGGGTCCATACCTAGGAGTTGAATTGATGGGTCATATGGAATTCTATGTTTAACTTTTTGAAAAACTGCCAAACTGTCTCCCACAGTGGCTACATCATTTTACAGCCCTACCAGCAATGGACGAAAGTTCCAATTTTTCCACATCCCCACCAACAGTTGTTATTTTCCTTTTTTCTGATAATAGCCATCCTTATTGTTGTGTGCCATTAAGTCAATTCTGAATCAGAGCAACCCTATATAACCGAGTAGAACTGCCCCATAGGGTTTCCTAGGCTGTAATCTTTACAGGAGCAGAACTCCAAGTCTTTTCTCCCGAAGAGCCTCTGGTGGGTTCGAACCATTGACCTTTTGGTTAGCAGCCAAGACCTTAACCATTGCGACATCAGGGCACCTTAATAGCCATCCTAGTGGGTGTGAAGTCGTATCTCATTGTGATTTTGACTTACATTTCCCTAATGACTAATGATGTTGAGCATCTTTTCATGCAATTATTGGTCATTTGTGTCTATCTTCCTCAGAAAAATGTCTGTTCAAGTCTTTTGCTCATTTTCACAATGGGTTGTTTCTGTTAATGTTATTGAGTTGTAGGAGTTTATATATATATATATATATATATATATATGTATATTCTGTATATTAAACCCTTACCAGATAAATGTTTCCCAAATATTTTCTCTCATTTGTAGATTGGCTCTTTACTTTGTTGATGAAGTCCTTTGATATGTAAATTTTTAAATTTTGATGAAGTCCAATTTATTTATTTTTGCTTTTGTGGCTTGTGCATTTGGTGTCATATCTAAGAATCCATTGTCTAAAGCAAGGTCTTGAAGCTTTACTCCTATGTTTTCTTCTAAGAGTTTTATTATTTTAGTTCTTATATTTAGGTCATTGACCCCTTTTGAGTTAATTTTTATATATGGTGTGAGGTAAATTCATTTTTAATTAAAATATTAAACAATTTGCCTACATTATGCTTATTGAGCTTTGGATTAAGGGTGTTCCTATTTTTATCTATATTTATTAGTCAGAAAAACTTAGCTTTTTTTTGAAACACTACTTGCTTACTTCTCTTTTCAAGCTACCTATGCTTCATTGTTTTTTGGGTTTCTTGCCTTAACTTGAAGAGACTTTAACTTAAATTACTCCCAAAGTTATCATTGGAAATTCTGTTATCCTCAAAGAGCCCCTAGTAGTTCTAGCCTTTTAAAATTCTTCTGTTTTCAACTGAGGACTCTAATCACCTGATTTATGCTTGGGAGTTTGAGTTCTTTCCAGGGTTACACACATTATTTTTGAATTCTGTGAGTATACGTATCTGTCAAAGTTAATATACTAGTATTGTGAAACCTGTTAGAGCTGGAGCTCGACAGGACTGCCTTGTTTTTCTGGGTCTCACAAGTTTCCCACCTTTGACAGAATGCAGTCTTACAACTTTTTTATCGCTCTCTATTAGTGGAAAATATTTGAGTTTTCCTTCTCTGACAGGTTTTCACCTTATACAGGCTCTGGCTTTTGCAGGTTTTCTGTAGGATAAATGATCCTCACACCTTGGTCTTGGTTCAGGAGTGGGAGCTGCTGAAGGTGAATCCCTGATCTAAGAGCGACGGAAAGGGGAGCAGCGTCCAGGGCTCAGACCTCTCCCCCACCTGTCAAGACACCAATCCCTGAGGCCTGACTGGGGCTGCTGGCTCAGAACAGAGTGAGCAAACCCAGATCATGGCAGGAGAGGACAGGTCTTCAGGCTTTTCTGTCCTTCTTTGTCGAACTCTTGGGAAATCTGCCAAGGACATTTTCATTCACCATTAGTGAGGTTTGATGTGTCCTGTAATCTCCATATTTGGATGCAGATTTTAAGTTTTGTCCTTTATAAAAGCACTCCTTTTTAACATATTTATTTACCTCCCTAATGTCTATAAATGTACTTGAATAATTATGACCCTAAAATGAAAAAAAAAAAATATTTAGCATCATCAACCTGCTTTTTCCATGTTTTCCATGTTTTTACAGGTCTCAAAAAGTAAAAAAAAAAAAACCCACAAAACAAAACAAAACAAAAATCCTGCTCTTAAATGACCAAAATAGACATCATGTTTAGTAACATCTTTTATTAATTTTTTTCCTCGAACATGCAATTTAACATCATATAAATCATAAGAAACCGTTAGAATGATCCATCCATAATTTAGGAGCTTAATGGTGACAGACATTCATATGTTTAAACTTAGCTCTTAACTAGCTCCTAGAGTTGTCTCCTGGTCCCAAAGACAATGATTGCGGAGGAGCCAGATTCTAAAATGTATTTCTGTACACTGTTAATGCCCAGATCTGTTTATAACCACTTGAAACACTTAAAACAATCACTGAAGTCCAGGAAAACTGCTCTCAAATTACATTAGACAGCAAAAGCTTTAACTTTTGGTACCTAAAATATTAGTTTTTGCTTCTTCCATTGTTGGCCCTCGTGGTTTCATCTGTAATATGTATAGTGATTGTTTGCAGCCTGGCAACAGCGCGAAGGAGTGAGGGGGGCTGGAAAAACTATAGACCCTTGTCAGTTGCAGTCCCAACTTCAAAGGCTTTGAGGACATTGAGCAGACAGGTTTCAGCAGCCGATAAAGCCGCCATGCAAACAAAAGGCGGCTTCCCTCTCACCGAGGTGTCTCCTGATCCAGGGTGATTTCCAGCCCACTTTTTTCTTTTATTTGCAATGAAACTCCTGGCAATGAGAAAGACTCATTCTGTCCACGGATGTGTGCCCCCTTGATTCGGCATCAGAGGGAGAGATGGGCATTTATGGCACCATAAATCAAGGGATAAACCCTACATGAGCAGCTGGCACATGTGCTAATAACTATAATTATTAATCATGTCGATTTCACACCCTTCAAATTTATGCTATGTGCTTTCTGTAGGGAAGCCATCCCTGGCGCCTTGAGCTGTTTATGGTATGAAAATATGATGTGCTGATGGTCTTTGATAATTGTCTTATGACAGTATTGATCTGCCTACAATTGGGTTTGTGGGGCATCGAAGCCCTACAAAGTGGTTGTCCTTGTCTCCTGGTATATATCATTGTCACACATCCCCCATTGTTAGTGAGTGGCGTGAATTACTTTCAGCATTTGGCCAAGTCTCTAGCTGCTAGGTCACCATTATTCTATCCTTATGTCACTGTGAGGACATTTACTTTGATGTTTCCTTTGTACCTCTTCGAAAGCAAAATCGTTTAACTTTAGGACAGTAGCCTGCAGCAGGGTTTCAAAGAGAAAAGACACTACAGGTTTTGGGTGGGCGGAGGTAAAAAATATGTAAAAATGTGCTCCCCCATAGGGAGTGATTTTTTGCTTTCCCTCCCTCACCCCCATCAAAGCTTGTTTGCATCAGACGAGGTGTGGCAAACAGGGAACTCCCATCAATTGCCAAGTCTTGTGTTCATTAAGTAGCCCCTTTCAAGATACCCCAAAGTTGCTGCCACTCACCAGATTATGAATCCCTGCTTGTGGCACAGATGGTCAAGCTAAGAAATAAGACTGGCTCTGAGCAAGCAGTTACCCGTGGCCAAAGTGACCAGTTTACTCCAAGTGAACCATCCATTCTGAAACCATAATGTATCTTAAAAGCCAACCCTTCCAAGACCAAGAGCAAAGCAGCACCTTGCTGGTTGATCTGCATATTAATTTGCCATCACAGCCAATCATCTCTGAGGGGCCTGTGAGAGTACAGAGTGCATGGGACCCTCCCCACTTGTTTAGAACTCTGCTCAGCCCTCAGTGGGCAGTGTCAAAATCACTCCTGCTGTCTCTACAGCTGCTCTGTTCCAATGACCCCTGGAAGGTTCTGGGGATTGTTAGAAGAGATTTCTATTAATCAACTACAAACCGACTGTTACAATTTCACACTTTTTTTCCCATCATTTCACACATTTAATGAATTTGGGCGTCTTTTAAATTCAAAACATTTATAATCAGGCCAAAAAAAAAAAAAAAACCTCACAAAAACAAAACAAAACAAAAAAACCTCTTAACACAATAGGCAGCAGCAAGACAGCAAATGCACTTCAAGACGGAGTTCCTGAAACTGGCTGCCCTTTGGGGACAGGATTACTAAAGTTGTTACCAGGCAGCGGCAGCCCCTGCAGCATTTTACTGAATCCTCTGCAAGAAACATAGAACGTGTCTGAAGTTTCGATTTGTTTGTTGTTAGTGGAGTTATTTTAGGGAGTCTTTTTCTAGGCCAGACCAGATTTCAAAATCAAATATCACCTTACTTAAAAACAAGCACGAAAGAAAACACAAAACTGCCTCCCCAAGAAAAGCCTAAGTCTCAGCGTTTCATCAAGACAGGGTCTTCAAGCTCTTCTAGGAGAGTGGACAGTCAGTCAAACCACTCCTGTGCCTTCTCATTCTGACATTCCCCAGGATATCAAGCATCAAGAGAAAGTGGGTTTACCAAGGGCTCTAAGATCAAAGGTCCATGTAAGGCTTACAAAGGTACAGAACCTTCTAAAACAAGAAATGCCAGTTGTGATATGTTTGTCTCTTCATCTCTAAGCTCAGAATGGCTCACTTCTCTGTGGTTAGTTAGATTTTCTTGTGTTGTGTGGTGCCGCCAGTCAAGGCTTTGATTTTCTCCCAGGACTTACGTTCTTCTAGCTTGATCAATTACCTCTGTACAGAGAAATCAGGCCTGGATTGTTCTCTAGCAACCCCTGCTGGTTGACACTGAACCTCAGCTACTAAACTAGAGGTAATAGTTCATTCCCACAATGACGTGAAATAAAGAATTTCAGGATTGGGGGAGAGCTGAAATCCCAGGAAAAGGTCAACGATACTGCAGGTTAAGAGCATTTAGTGTTGATGTATTCTGAATTACCAAGAAAAGAAGGATCAACTTATATTAATACAATTATATTAACAAATAATATTAATATTTGGTCAATTCATATTAATATTATTATATTAAGAAATAATATTAATATTTGGTGTGATGAAGTGATAGTGTATCAATCTGTGATCTATACTGTTTCTCTATAAAAGTAGTTGATTTCATTGTTTATTATAAATTACAACATGCAATATTCCATTTAAAGTTCAGTAACCTTACCTTGGAGCCCTGGTGGCACAGTAGTAAAGAGCTTAGCTGCTAACCAAAAGGTCGGCAGTTTGAATTCACCAGCTGCTGCTTGGAAACCCTATGGGGCAGTTCTACTCTGTTCTATAGAGTTGCTATGAAGGCAACGGGTAACTTTATCTTCGTTCCTTTTTATATTCTCTCCATTTTAAATTCTAGCTCTTCTTCAGGGCTGCATTATGACTTTCATAAAACAAAAAAAATCAAACTCATTGCCATTGAGTGGATTCTGACTCATAGCGACCCTACAGGACAGAGTAGAACTGCCCCATAGGGTTTCCAAGGAGAGGCTGGTGGATTCAATCTGCCGACCTTTTGGTTTACAGCCAAATGCTTAACCACTGCACCACCAGGGCTCCATGACTTTCATAGGCCCTAGGCAGTTTTGCTTTTCTGGGCTTCTCTTAGGAGCCCTGGTGGCGCAGCGCTTAAAACACTCGGCTGCCAGCCAAAAGTTTGGCTGTTTGAACCCACACGCCACTCTGTGGGAGAAAGATGTGGCAGTCTGCTTAACAAAGATTTACAGCTTTGGAAATCCTATGGGGCAGTTCTACGTGGTCCTATAGGGTCTCTATGAGTTAGAATCAACTTGACGGCAATGGGTTTGGTTTTTTGGTTTTCTCATCATAATAATATCAATATTAAAAATTATTTTAGATATAACGTTAAATATGTCAACACTTTTTCTGTTTTAGGCAAAATATAGTTGACTTTCACGGGCTCCTAGAAATACCGTGAACTCCAGGCACTGTGCCTCTTGTGCCTAATGAAAAAGTCAGTCTTGCTCCTTGTAAGCATTCTGCTAAGGGCCCTCAAGCACCTTCCTTCTTCATTGCCCCTGTGCTTAAGGATGCTTTAGTGCTGCTTTGCTTGTTAACAAGGATCCTGGTTGTTGCTTATTTTTTCATATCCATTTCTTTATACACAGTGTCGTGTACTTTTAAGAAAACAAGAAGCGTTTTTCCTGGTGAGGAAACCACCCAAAACACCAGTTGTTAGTTTGAGCACAGCGACATTCACAGACCCTAGATTTTGTCTTGCCTTGAATTTAAGACCTAGACATAATTTCCTGTGTGCATTTCACTAAACCTGGAGACATTTGAAGAAAATCAAAAATAAGCCCATTCACAGACACACACCTACATTCTGCCCTTATATACCACTAATTTGTTCTGGAAAACACATAGTTTCTCTTCTTCTAATATCCCAATTAAATGGTCATATCTAGGACTTAAAAATAAACCCTACAATTTTATTTCTTAGGAAATTTTTCTGGTGGCAAGTTAAGAAAACAGTGTGTCTAGTTATCTGAGCTGCTAATAGTCTATGGCTAAGACAGTCCTGTTGAAGAGAAGGGCTGTAAAGTAGCTGAACTCCCTACAGTCTGGATGAGGTGTTGGCTCAACCAGTCAGGAAATACAGGCTTACAGTGTGAAGGAAGAACCATTTTGTTACTTGAAATAAGACATCCAAATTCAACAGGGACTTTTTTTTTTTTTTTTTTCCTTTTGAGGATGATTCTCCCTGACAAGAAATACTGGAGAAAAGCACAGCTTCTTTCAGCTGTCCCCTTCTGTGGGTTTTCCCATAAGAAACTATGCCCAGGCTGCCGCTCTGCACTTTGTTATTATGACAGGAAAAAATGAATTTCTAATGTGCTACCTCTACCAGCTGCAAGGAGCTGTGGCTCTCCGGTCACCAGGCAATGCCTGCCCAGCCTTCCCTGGAGAGGAATGAGCCTGAATTAGGGTGGAGGGCAAGGCAGAGACATAATCTATCTCCTTTCCCTCTGAGGTCAGCATAGAGCTGTTCATTATAAACAATGGTGAACTATGGCGCTTACGAACTATGGGAAAGGACAAGCAGTTATGTCTCTTGTTGAGCACGTTGTCACACGATTATTTCATTAATTCTCACAATACTTTCAGGTAAGTATCAGTCCCCTTTTTACAGACTGGGAAAGAGAAGGTCAGCAAGACCAAATATCCTGCCCAAGGCTAAGAAACTAGCAAGTGGCTGAGCTGAGGCATTTCCTACTCTGACACTCTGTATTGGCGTTATGTATTGCATTGTTATATCCAATTATACCTGTTATAGACTGTATACTCTGTTATAGTAATGGCTCTGTCTGTGCTCCTAAGAGCAATGGGTGTTTTATTGACACCTACTGAGTGCATGTGAGTCATACACTCATTTTTTAATTTGCCTATAGCTCTCCAGAATTGGCAACACAAGGGAGTAGCTACTCATGTCATAAAAGAACCGACTCCAAGAGCTACAAAGGGTCTTAGAACTCATGCAGTGCAACTCTTTCATTTTACCTTCAAGGAAACCTTAGTTCAGGCCTTCAACATTTCACATCTGAATGGTTGCAACACCTTCTTAGCTGCTTATGTTGTCTGGCTTCAGTCCTCTTCTCACATCCAAGAGAAATTTGTTAAACCTAAATCTGATCATCTTACTCTACTGCTTTGTTTATCAAATAATTTTTTTTAGCATCTGAGGCAAATTGTTATTTGTCACTCTAAGTCAGTCTCGCCTTCTTCCTGAGTACATGTGCCCTTCCCCCCAGCTAGATACTACATTTCACAGCTTCGCTTGTGACTGTGTGGTCATGTGACTAAACTCTTACCAGTACAAGTGATATATACAACTTTTGCCTCACTTGCTTAAAAGAAAATTGCTGCTCTGTCTTTTTTCTTTCATATGAGATGTAACATGAGTATGCCCATGACCCAGCTTCAACCATATATACAAAGTCAAGGTACCAGGAGATGGTGGAGCAACAAGAGGGAAGAAACCCAATCTCTAAATAACCACATGGAGTAAAACCAACATTTTCCTCAGGACTGTTACTTGAATCAGAAGTAAATATCTGGAGGACTTCCTGACAGCATGGCACTATAGAAAGAAGCACCATGCCATTCCCTCCACAGCAAAGACCCAAAAAAATAAGCCAAACAGAGACAAACATCAGTCCTGAAACCCTAAGCATCAAATGAAGAGATAAAGAACTCAGTCAAGCACCAAATGGAATAAGAAACTGACAGAGAACAGAGAGGGAGAAGAGATATGTGCAGAGGTCCCCTATCAGCTAATGCAGCACGGATTTGCCATCTTGGACTCCTGTCAGAGATCAGTGAACAGGGATTACAGGAAAGCAGCTTCATGGAGCTCCCAGCAGGAGACAGAACAACGAGCAACCAGTGATATATGCTTTCCCACCCCCACCCTTCTTCACTCCTACTCAGCCTCCTCTGCTTCCTGTGGCCACAGTCTCTTAGCCAGGAGGCACCAGCTTCAGCCCTTTGCTGCTTGAATTCCACCTGCCCACACTGGCTGGCTCCCTGAGTGCCATTTTTTTGTTGTTAGTGTTTCTTTTTTCTGCTTCTTTTGGTTTCTTCCACAACTCTCACCAACTCACCCTCCTTTCTTTCAAGTACCTGGCTCCGTGTGCCATCTTTACTTCTTCTTGAAAGGCTGTGAAGGGCTGCTCAACTGTGGAACTGCTTCCTGACCTGCGCCGCCACGCTGGTGGGATCTCTGGGGCTTTTGTTTGTTGGTTTGTTTTGATTTGCTTGTTTTGTTTTTCTTTTCTCGGCTTGGGAGCCCCTTCTAGTTGGGCTATACTGCGCGGGTTGGGAGCTACCTCCCCAGTTTACATAGCCACATGGTGGAATCCCCGGGGGCATTTTATCTGTTTTGTTTTTGTTTTCTTTTCCCTCTTTTTTCCTTTTTGTCTTTCTTCATTTCTCAGTTTCTCATCTCTCTATACTTATCTTCTCTTTCTGTCTCCTGAATACCTGGTGCTGTGTAACACCTCTACCCCTTCTAGCCTGGCTGTACTTCACTGCCTGGGAGCCACTTCCACAGTCTTTGCAACTGCACTGGTGGAATCCCTGAGGGCTTTTCTTTTTTTTTCTAATTTTTATTTATTTTCTTCTACACTTTTTCTTTTTTTTTCCTTTTTGTTTTTCTACATTTCTCAGTTTCTCATTTCTCCACTCCAATGGTAAGCTCCCTTAGCACTCTTTTTGTTTGTTAGTTTTTGGCTCCTGTTGCTCTCTCCTCTTTCCCATACCCATCTTAGCTCTACACATCACAATACCCCCCTCCTTCTTGCCTACATGCACCATGTGCTGAACATCACACCCCCGAGCAGCACAGGCATGGCCTACCAGAACCTGCCCTGCACTGATTCCCATCCTGCCCTGTCGGCCCTAGTATGTGCCACAAACAACCCATCCCAGGAACTCACTTTCAGCTGGATCTGCCCTGCTGTACCACAGCTGAGTGCCTGACCTGGCCCATTGGACAAGGAGGTGAAAAGTATTGTGCCCACAGACAAGCAAACACCAAAGAACGCACAGTCAGCCTGCTCAGACATAACCAAATAAAACAAAAACAAAAAAAGGACCAAAAAAAACAAAAAACAAAAACAAATCTACAATCAATAAATGAGGAAAATAACTACTGAATGTCCTGAAGACAGCAGACAATAGCAAAACATATTAAAAAAACAGGACAGGATGATTTCAGTAGGCGTCCAAAATAAAACACCAGATGACTTTCCAGTAGAAGAAAAGGCACTAGAACTACCAGGTAGGGAATTCAAATCTAATATTCAGAGCTATCCAAGAGTTGAAGCAAAAAGCAGACAAAGATGAGGAAAAAATAGACAAATTCTTGGAGTCAGCAGACAAATTCATAGAAAATACAAAAAAAAAAAAAAAAAAGGAAGAATTCAGGAAAATAATAGAAGAACAAATTGCCAAAATAAATTCACAACTGGAAATCATACAGAAGCAACAATTAGAAATCCAAAAGGTAAACAACAAGATTTCAGAAATGGACAGTGTCATAGATGGGCTGAGGAGCAGGTTTGAAATGAGGGAAGACAGGATCAGTGAAATTAAAGACACACTTGGATACAACTCTGAGGAAAAATCAGAAAAAGAACGAAGAAAGATGAAGAAACCCTGAGAATTATGTGGGATACAATCAAAAGCAAAAATTTGTGAGTGATCAGAGCTCCAAAACGGGGAGAAATCAGAAAACACAGGATCATTGAAGAACTGCTGACATAAAACTTCCCCAATATCATGAAAGATGAAAAGCTGACCATCCAAGAAGGTCAACGAACCCCCATATAGAATAGACCCCAAAAGAAAATCACCAAGGCATATCATAATCATACTCGCTAAAACCAAAGACAAAGAATCCTGAGAGCAGCTTGAGAAAAATGAAAAGTCACGTGCAGAGGAGAAACTATAAGACTAAGCTTGGATTATTCAGCAGAAACCATGCAGACAAGAAGGCAATAGGATGACATATATAAAACCTTGAAAGAAAAAAATTGCCAGCCAAGAATAATATATCCTGCAAAACTCTCATTTAAATATGATGGTGAAATTAGGACATTTCCAGATAAAAGAAATTAAGGGACTCTGTAAATACCAAACCAAAATTACAAGAATTATTAAAGGGAGTCCTTTGATTTGAGAACAAACAACATCAGACCACAGGCTGAATCTAGGACACAAGATTGTACCAGCCAGATACCAATCTAGGAAGTGAACTGTGAAGGGCTATCCAAAAGCAAAAGAATTATAACAGGGAATCAGAGAGGTTGATCTGTAAGTGACAACAGCATCAGAACAATAAAAGAGGGAATAAACAGTGTAGTTAAAGAACCTTCTAATGGAGAGGAAGGCAAGGCAATACCAAATAATAATAGACTGCTTCAAACCTAGGAAGATAGGGGTAAATTTCATGGTAACCACAAAGAAATTTGACAAATCTATTCATCAGAATAAAGAAGAAAAACATAAAGCCTCAGCAAAAACAAAATCTACAAAAACAAAAGAAATGAAAAAAAAAATCCACAAACAAAAGGAATTCAGCACAGGAGAGTAAGAGGAACAAAGAAAACATCAGCACCACAGAAAAAAAAAGCACTAAAAAATGACAGCAATAAACTCCTACCTATCAATAATTACACTGAATGTAAATGGCCTAAGTGCACCCATAAAGAGACAGAGAGTGAGAGAATGGGAAAAAAACAAAAACAAAATAACCAGGATCCATCAATATGCTGTCTACAAGAGATACACCTTAGAAACAAAGACATAAATTTATTAAAAATCAAAGGACGGAAAAAAAAGTGTATCAAGCAAACAGCTACCAAAAAAGAGGAGTGGCAGTATTAATCTCAGATAAAATAGACTTTAAAACAAAATCCACCTTAAAGACAAAGAAGGACACTATGTCATGATTAAAGGGATGATCCAGCATGAATACATGACCATAATAAACATCTATGCACCCAATGACAGGGCTCCAAAATACATAAAACAAACTCTAACAGCACTGAAAAGAGAAACTGACAGTTCCACAATAATAGTAGGAGACTTCAGCACACCAGAACATCTAGAAAGAAATTCCACAAAGATATGGAGGACTTAAAGGGCACAATCAGCCAACTTGACTTCACAGACATATATAGAACACTCCACATAACAGCTTCAAGGTGCACATTCTTTTCCAATGCACATGGAACTTTCTCCAGAATAGACCACATCTTAGGCCACAGAACAACCCTCAACAAAATCTGAAACACTGAGATAATACAAAGTGTCTTCTCTGAGCACAATGCCATCAAGGTAGAAATTAACAACAGGAAAAGCAGGGGAAAAAAAATCAATTAGATGGAAACTGAATAACACTGCTTACAAACCACTGGGTAATAGAAGAAATCAGAGATGAGATCAAAAAATTCCTAGAACCAAACGAGCAAAGGCAGTCCTCAGAGGACAATTGATAGCAATAGATGCACACATCAAAAAAGAAGAAAGGGACAAAATCAGAACATTTACTACACAATGTGAACAAGTAGGAAGAGAACAGCAAAAAAAAAAAAAGAAAAAGAAAAAGAAAAAAAAAGCCTACAGCCACCAGAAGAAAGGAAATAAAGATCAGAGCAGAAATAAATGAAATAGAGAATAGAAAAACAATAGAAAGAATCAACAAAACCAAAAACTGGTTCTTTGAAAGGATCAACAAAATCGACAAACTACTGGCCAAACTGACAAAAGAAAAACAGGTGAGGACACAAATAACCCAAATAAGAAATGAAACGGGGGGCATTGCAACAGATCCAACTGAAATAAAAAGGATTGTAACAGAGTATTATGAAAAATTATACTCCCAACAAATTTGAAAACCTGGAGGAAATGGATAAATTTCTAGAAACGCACTACCTACCCAAACTAACACAAAGTGATGTTGAAAACAAGCAAAGAGATTGAAAAGCTAGTAAAAAAAATCTCCCAACAAAAAAAAAAAAGCCCTGGCCTAAATGGCTTCACTGGAGAATTCTACCAAACATTCAGAGAAGAGCTCACACCAGTACAACTCAAATTATTTCAGAACATAGAAAAGGAAGCGACACTTCCACAATCCTTCTATGAAGCCAACAAAACCCTGATACCAAAACCATGCAAAGACACCACAAAAAAAGAAAATTACAGACCAATACCTCTCATGAATATAGATACAAATATTCTCAAGAAAATTCTAGCCAATAGAATTCAGCATCGTATCAAAAAAATAATGCACCATGACCAAGTAGGATTCATACCAGGTGTGCAAGGATGGTTCAACATTAAAAAATCAATCAATGTAATCCACCACATAAATAAAAGGAAAGAAAACAATCACATGATCATCTCAGTCAATGCAGAAAAAGCATTTGACAAAAAAAAGCATTCCTGATAAAAACTCTCAATGAAATAAGTATAGAAGGGAAATTTCTCAACATAATAAAAGGCATCTATGCAAAACCAAAGGCGAACATTATTCTTAATGGAGAGAGGCTGAAAACATTCCCCTTGAGAACAGGAACAAGACAAGGATGCCCTTTATCACAACTCCTACTTAACATTGTGCTGGAAGTCCTAGCCAGAGTAATAAGGCAAGAAAAAGAAATAAAGAGCATCCAAATTAGTAATGAAGAAGTTAAACTGTCCCTATTTGCAGGTGATATGATAGTATACATAGAAAACCCAGAAGAATCCATGAGAAAACTAATGGAACTAATAGAAAGATTCAACAGAGTAGCAGGATACAAGATAAACATACAAAAATCCGTTGGATTCCTATACACCAATAAAGAGAATGATGAAAAGCAAATCAGGAAAACAATACCATTTATAATAGCCCTAAAAAAATAAAATACTTAGGAATAAATCTAACCAGGGATGTAAAAGACATATGCAAAGAAAGCTACAAAACACTACTGCAAGAAATCAAAAGAGATCTACATAAATGGAAAAATATACCATGCTCATGGATAGGTAGACTCAACATTGTGAAACTGACAACCCTATCGAAAGCAATTTGCAAATACAATGCGGTCTTTTGCAGCAGATTTGCCCACTGCAATACATCATTTGATTTCTTGACTGCTACTTCCATGGGCATTGATTGTGGATCCAAATAAAATGAAATCATTGACAACTTCAATCTTTTCTCCGTTTATCATGTTCCTTATTGGTCTAGTTGTGAGGATTTTTATGTTTCCTTTATGTTGAGATGTAATCCATACTGAAGGCTGTGGTCTTTGATCTTCATCAGTAAGTGCTTCAAATCTTCTTCGCTTTCAGCAAGCAAGGTTGTGTCGTCTGCATATTGCAGGTTGTTAATGAGTCTTCCACCAATCCTGATGCCACGTTTTTCTTCATATAGTCCAGCTTCTCAGATTATTTGCTCAGCATGCAGATTGAATAAGTATGGTGAAATGATACAATCCTGATGCACACCTTTCCTGACTTTAAACCATACAGTATCCCCTTGTTCTGGTTGAACAACTGTCCCTTTGTCTATGTACAGATTTCTCATGAACACAATTAAACGTTCTGGAATTCCCATCTTTTACAATGCTATCCATAATTTGTTATGATCCACACAGTCAAATGCCTTTGCATAGTTAGTAAAACACAGGTAAACACCTTTCTGACATTCTTTGCTTTCAGCCAAGATCTATCTGACATCAGCAATGATATCCCTTACTCCATATCCTCTTCTGAATCTGGCTTGAATTTCTAGCAGTTCCGGGTTGATGTACTGCTGCAACTGCTTTTCAATTATCTTCAGCAAAATTTTACTTGTGTTTGATATTAATGATATTGTTCAATATTGTCCACATTCTGTTGGACCACCCTTCTTTGGAATGGGCACAAACATGGATCTTTTCCAGTCAGTTGGCCAGGTAGCGGTCTTCCAAATTTCATGGTATAAACAAGTGAGCAACTCCAGGGTTGCATCCATTTGTTGAAACCTGTCCATCATGGGTGATCCTGCTGGTATTTGAAATATCAGTGGCATAGCGTCCAGCATCACAGCAACAGGCAAGCCACCACAGTATGACAAACTGATAGATGCATGGTGGTTATTTCAACCAGTAGTAAGAAAACAATGACTTAAGACTAGATCTTTTCACAAATAGAATTTGTTGCTTTGTGAGATAGTGAGCTGCCTATCACTAGAGGTGATGAAGCAGAAACTGAGTGTCCTGCTTACTGTTGTAGAGTAAATTCATGAAATCAATATCTTTTTAATTTTAGCAGACTCTGAGTGGCTTTTCATTTCAACTCACTTGATTCTGACTATATGAAGATTGGAGTAAAACCATACTGACTCTAAAATAAAAAGTCCATAATATTAGATGAAAGTGAAAATAAGTAGGTTAGAACCACTCAATGTTTATCTCAGACATTACTCATGTCAGACATCACAATGTTTTTTCTCACTCACATATTGTCTTCTTAAGTGGGAAAATCTAGTTCTTCTGTATGAACCCTGGGATTTCTACAGTTTCCAAAACAGTTAACACCTGCTCACATAGCATCATTTAAGAGCAGTGCATCTTGAAGACAGGGTGCTGGACACAACAACTTCTGGAGTTTCATTCCTTCAGTCTGGGTTCTATGATTAAATCACCAAAAGATGTAGGGTGCTACAAGACTTTGGTGCTCCAAAAGTCTTGCTAAGACCTTGGCAACTCAAAGGCCAGGGATCAAGTGGGGATCTGTTCACTGGAGCACCAGACAAGTCAGAGCTCAGTCCCAGGGAGAACGATTGGGCTTATCAAGGTACAGTTGGTTTGATAAGATTTAGTTCAGGAGGTCCTATTGACTGCTCAGCATAGCAGAGAAAAAATGAAAACAAAGGAGGCAGTCAGAAGCCAAGAGTCGCTCGGCAGGTTCTTCTAGAATGTGAACCAGTTTCACCAGAAGGTCTTAGGAAAGACAAAGGCAAAGACTGGACCCCAGCCAGGCACATTGGAGTTCAGGACAGGGCATTCAGGCCTGTAGGGAAACTGGGCAAGCCACACAGTTGGGCACTCACAGAGAAGTACAGGCATGAGGGCTGGACCAACCCAGGAATTTAGAGTAACGCAGGTTGGGGACAATTGTGCCCTAGGCCTCACTCCTAGGAAACAATTGCCCGGTGGTGCTGAAGAGTCTCACACCAAGTTGGGTCCATAATATTGGATCTAGTAAGTGTAACTGAACTCATACTTCCATGAACTCTGGAGTGCAGTCTGCCATATGTGTTTCAGTCTGTTAGGACTGACTGAAAAAATAGGAATAGCCTGATTCTGCATGAGGGGTATGACAATACATGCAATTTTATGGAGCTGAGGCAAGACTAAGACAGAAAAAATAAAAAGCAGAAGCTGACAGGATCCATCCTGATGGAAAAATGTGGAACTTTCCTAAATATCAACTACAGTGAAATCTGTGAGAGCCAGAACTTGACAGGACTGCCTTGTTTTTCTGGGCCTCACTTCTTCCGCCTTTGACAGGGTGCAGTTTTACCGCTTTTCTATCACTCTCTATTAGTGGAAAATATTTGAGTTTTCCTTCTCTGACAGGTTTCTTCTTCGCATGGGTTTCGGCACTGGTAGGTTTTACTGTAATTGAGACATTGGAACTTAGCCGATCCTCATGGGGTTTTGGTGCACCATGATACTGTGACAGTGATTGTAAATTTAGTATTAAGTCTTCATCCCAGCACTAAATGTTGATATGCCAAGTCTAACATGTTCACTTATCAAATTAAATAAATATGCCATACTACCCACTTCTGCCTTTCCTTCAGTGTTGGGTTAGCAGTACGTTTTACACTAGGCTCTTTCTTTAGTAAATAAGAGAGCCACAGTAAATCAGTCTCCATTTAAATTTTGCTAAAACGTAATACAAACATGTCTAAGATCTTTTGCTCTCTTGTGTAATCTCTCATATAAACGCTTGCACTCCTGTCTCTCCAAGCTAGACAGTCATTTCCCCAAGAGAATGGAAACTCCATGAGGGCTGAAGTTTGTTCGTCAATTAAGAACCTAGAGCTTGGTGCCTAGCACATAGCACTTGCTCAGAAAATATTTGTTGGATGAATTCCAGTATTGGCTATTGAGAAATGGGAAAGCCTTCTTTTTCATTTCATTCCCTTGCATTCAAGGAGCCCCGGTGGTAGCAACTTTCAGCTGCTACCTGAAAGTTCAGAACTAAGGTGTGCCTGATCCAAGCCATGGTGTTTTCAATTGGCTCATATGCAT
This sequence comes from Dugong dugon, assembly GCA_030035585.1. Classification (NCBI taxonomy): domain Eukaryota; kingdom Metazoa; phylum Chordata; class Mammalia; order Sirenia; family Dugongidae; genus Dugong; species Dugong dugon. The sequence goes on from CM057464.1 coordinate 160,208,504, forward strand.
GTGAAAGCTGGATGATGAATAAGAAATACCAAAGAAGAATTGATGCCTTTGAATTGTGGTGTTGGCAAAGAATATTGAATATACCATGGACTGCCAAAAGAACGAACAAATCTGTCTTGGAAGAAGTACAACCAGAATGCTCCTTAGAAGCAAGGATGGGGAGACTTTGTCTCACCTACTTTGGACATATTACCAGGAGGGACAGTTCCTGGAGAAGGACTTCATGCTTGGTAAAGTAGAAGGTCAGCGAAGAAGAGGAAGACCCTTAATGAGATGGATTGATACAGTGGCTGCAATGATAGGCTCAGGCATAACAACGATTGTGAGGATGATGCAGGACCAGGCAGTGTTTCATTCTGTTGTACATAGGGTCGCTATGAGTCAGAACCAACTCGACAGCACCTAACGACAACTACGGGAAGTTTGTCAGATTAAACCAACAACTCTTGCATTCTCTTCTCCTTGGTCTCTTCTTTTCAAGGCCCATACTAGTATATGAGATTTTTAAAAGCCTATTCTGATTTCAAAATTGCTTAGGGAATCTTTTATTAATTAAAAAATTAATAATATAGCACCTACTACAGACAAATATCAAACCAGGTACTGTGAGAACTACAAGTACTAAAAAGACTAGAACCCTGTCTTCTAAGAGTTTATGGTTCAATAAAGGAGACAAAAATATTCATAAATTACTATAATACAGGCTATTATGAGACATGTGATTAAAAAAGAAGCATATATAATCTATATTGTGATCTGAGGGTGGTTACAGTGATTTTCAAAACATCATAGCACTGTTCACTTAGGATTGTGCATTTTATTTTATATTGAGGCATAATTGATATGCTTCAGTCAAACAAGAGGCACTAATTAAGGGTTCAGAGAAAGGGAGAGTTTATGACAAGGAGAAAAGTTTAACTCATTAGTACCTTCTACAATTAGGCAGCTAGCTGCCATGAGCACAGGACTGGGCAGTGTTTTGTTCTGTTGTACACAGAATCATTATGAGTCAGAACTGACTAGATGGCACCTACCAACAACAACAGTCTGGATTTACTCCATATTAAAGTGTCAACACTAAAATAAACATTATGTTTTTTGTCATACATGAATATACTGGCTGTGTTTACCTGAATTGCTCAATATTTGATTTTAAATGACGATCTGTCATAATTTTAGATAAATACAGAGTAAATCTCATCATTGATTGGCTAACTGACCAGCTGCCATGTAGGTGAGTGAAATCACCAATATCCTTAGTAATTTTGAAGGTGGAGAGCCACCCACAGCCCAGAATGCAGCCCCTACCCAAGACTGATAGCCAGCTGTCAGACCTGAGTGACTGACACCATTGCCTGGGTCCCCACAGGTGGTGGTGACATTGATGGAGGATGATGGATGACTCTGACACAGCTCCACCCCACCCACTTACCCATATGCATGACAGAAGGGTTCACAGCCTAGATGCCCTGGCTGACAATGCCTCTAAGTATGCATTTAGATGTGTAAAAACAATGCATTTGGATCCAGCAGTGATTCAGCTACAAATATGGAGACATTTAATGAGTTGCTAATGTGAAAATAATTTTCTTTCTCACTTTTGCATTGCGGGAATAAAGACAGATGGAGGGAAGCCATACAACTGATAATGACTAGGTTGAAAAAAAAAGGTAGCTTTCAGGAAATGTAAAAAAGGTGGACCCATCCCTGTCAAAGTTGATGGGAGCTTATTGATACAGCCTGCCTTGCCTTTTCTTCTGCTTCTCTCTTTTCACCCTGCCTTGCTTTGTGCAGGTGTTTTGGCCACCTCCTCCTTATTTTCTCCATTGGAGCTGAATTCTCTTTTTCTCTATCACTTCTTCCCACCATTACTCAGTTCTTCCCTTGCCTCTCCACTGCCCTCCTCTCTTCTTTGTCCTCTATCTATCACTTAATCCCTCTCACCCTGTCCCTCCATCTCATGGCTTCTTAATTTTTTTTTAACTTTTTTTTTCGTATCTTATATTACATCATCTTTTATGCAAGAATGTCAGGGGAGGTATATCTTTAGAAGTAGAGATCAGGAAATTTGGAGAATAAAAAGTGGAGGGAAAATGAAGAAATGATCTTCCAAACTTAAAAGCCACCTAGGAAAATGGGAGGGGAAAGGATTAGTTACTGGGTATCTGGGCTATCTGTTGTGTGCCTGAAGAAGGATGCCTCTGGTGATGGATCAGTTATTTGGGTGAAAGATGAAGTGCAGCTTGCATTAACATCATTATGTTCAGATGGAAAACTTGCATGTAACAATAAGCCTCACTAACAAAAACAAATTCTCAGCAAAGTTCTGGCTAAACTAGGGAAAAGTCTGAATCAGAAAGCACTTCTAAGGAAATGAAACTTTATTACTTTAAGGTACACGTAGTAGCAGAACTAGAGTTTTCTCTTAGGGGTAGCATTTGGGAGACTAGTTTTATTGATTAGAGAATAACAGGTTAGGAGCCCAGAAAATCTGACAGTGACAAACCAATTGTATAGAAATTAGCTTTTCTGCCAAGGTTGATAACGGTTTATTTTCATAATTAACTGAAAAATGCTTCTCTCAGTTTTGCTTAAATTAATGCATTTGGTAAACTTTTCCTTTAAAGGAAACATCAGGATAAACTTTATCCCAGCACTATTTCAAATGATCACAAACTCTAAGTTTGTGAGGCCATATTAATAAGTCTTTATTGTCTTTAAATAACCTTGGGTACAATCACTTGTGGACCAAATCTATTGGTTGAAAATATGTGCAACTTCTTTCTAACTCTAAATTACTGGGAAGTAAATGAAAATAAAGGAGCCCTGGTGGCGCAGTGGCTAAGCATTCCGCTCCTACCTGAAAGGTCAGTGATTCAAACCCACCAGATGCTCTTCAGGAAAAAGTTGTGGCAATCTGTTTCCATAAAGATTACAGACTTGGAAGCCCTATAGGGCAGTTCTATAGGATCTCTATGAGTCAGAATCAACTCGATGGCAATGGATTTTGGTTTTTTAAATGAAACCATGTACCACAAATATGATATGAGAACTTGCACCACCTCTTTGAACTTCTTGATTTTGATCTATTTGAGAGTCATCTTTGAATAGTTGCTCTGCATAACATACGACTTGGCCAGCACTTTCAGAAAAACTGACAAAGCACCACCAGCGACACCCAGGAATCTGACTTTTGTCTGAGTATTGGACACCCATTCTTGCACTGCACCACAGGAATTTCTCTCTCCAGCCCTTGCCTACAGCTCGCTCTGTCAAGTCACTGGGAGTCTCAGAAAGAATACTCAGAGCAGAAGGTCATCATCTAACTTGCTCGGACCATCACACAGGGCAGAAGTTGGCAGCTTGAGAGAGACGTTTTGGGGCTCTTCTGGACTGATTTTGAAACCCTTTCCTGTGGTAGAAGGTAAGGAGGGGACCACAGAAAGAATGTGGCATGAATAAGAAGGAGGAACCAGGGCTTTTCTTGTTTCATAACCCCCCAAATGTTCTAGAATGGACCCAAAGAAATCATTCCTTATTTCAGTGGCTGTTGGCTACTGAGGGTCTCTCCTGCTTGCCCAGCTGGATCTGCAGCCTGTAGAGGCCATTGGTTCAATCTAAAATATTGGAGGAAGGTTAATTGGGGCTTCAGCATAAAAGCATAATATCAGAAGACTGCCACTAGCAAGTCATGAGTTCAAATCTTTACAGCTTACTTGCTATGTGATCTCAGACAGTTTACTTATTGCCTCTGTTTCCTCATCGTTAAAATGGAGCAAAGATAGCTAAGATGATAAGATATCTGAGATTTGATTCAAAAGTTGGGGAGACACTGCAGTAGCACTAAACAGACAAACCAAAATTTTACCTGGCTATGAGTGGGCAATTATCGTGTTGGGCTATGGGTATACGGAAGTTTATGATACTATTCTCCCTACTTTGAAATTTTATGCAATGAAAAGCTTCAAATTTTTCATAACAAAGCACTTTTTAAAGTAGCAGTATCAAAAGTACCTGCTTCATATGGTTGTTGTAAGGAGTAAATGGCTGTCCCTGGGGGATGCAAACAGTTGAAGCACTTGACGGCTAAGCAAAAGTTTGGAGTTCCGAGTGCCTCAAAAGAAAGGCATGGCAATCCAATTCCAAAAAAAATCAGCCATTGAAAGCCCTATGGAACACAGTTCTACTCTGACACACATGGGGTCAACTTGACTGCAGGTAGTTTTTAAGGATTAGATGAGTCAATATATGTAAAGCCCTTCAGCCAGTGTTTGGCCCATGTTGTTGTTAGTTGTCGTTGAGTCGATTCTGACTTATGGCGACCCCATGCATGCAGAGTGAAACTGCTTCATAGGATCTTCAAGGCTGTGACCTTTTGGAAGCAGATCACCAGGCTTATCTTTTGAGGTACCGCTGGGTAAGTTTAACCACCAATCTTCTGGCTGATAGTCAAGAGCTGAACTGTTTGTACCATCCAGGGATATTTGGCCCATAGTCAGCACTATTAATATTAATGTCAGGTATTCATATTATTAATATTATTATTTTCATCATCTTACATAGGGTGTACAAACACCAAGAGAGCTGTAGTAATGACTTCAGTAATATTAGATATATCAGCTCATCCTTTTTTCTAATAATCCCATCCTTTTTTCTCTATTTTTAACTACCTAGCATTTTAGTTTGAGGCCTCTTTTTCTCTCTCCCAAGGATTTTCAACAACCTCCAAAATGTTACCCTACCTCCTGTCTTGCTCTCCACCCCATTAGTACAGAGAGCAGCAGCACAGTACATGCAAAGGGACAGAGTTTGAAAAGGTGCCATGAGGTAGGCATCTTCATAGGGTAGGGATGGCAGGAGCTAAGGAGGGACGTAAGGCTACTGAGGCATCCAGGGATCAGATCATGCACTGGAAGGGAAGAGGTTGGAAACAAGTTCATTTGAAAAGGATTAGAGTTGTTGTTGTTGTTGTTAGGTGCCATTGAGTCAGCTCCAACTCAGAGTGACTCTGTGTACAAGAGGATGAACCATCCAGTCCTGCGTCATCTTCACAATCATTGCTATGTTTCAGCCCATTGTTGCAGCCACTGTGTTAATTCATTTCATTGAGAGTCTTCCTCTTTTTCGCTGACGCTCTGCTTTACCAAATATGATCTCCTTCTCCAGGGATTGGAGGATAACATGTCCAAAGTATGTGAGACAAAGTCTCACTGTCCTTGCTTCTAATGAGCATTCTGGGTGTACTTCTTCCAAGACAGATGTGTTCGTTCTTCTGCAGGTCCATGGTATACTCAATATTCCTCGCCAAAACCATAATTCAAAGGTTAGAGCAATACTTTACAAATGAGATGAGGAGAAACTGAACTAGGACAATGGCAGTGGGAAGGAAAAGAAATTAATGAGAGAGAGACAGAAACTGAGAGAGAAAGAGAGAATCAGGACAACTCTACCTTTTGGAGACAGACTGAATGTAATGAAGGCGAAAGAGACAGAAGTACAAGATGAGTCGAAAGTTTTAGATGGTGATGGCCTTAAATGAGGTAGGACCACCAGTGTAATATGCAGAACTGAGCAGGGCTTGGAGAAAAATGATGGGTTTTTTTTTTAATGAGCTAAGTTTGTGGTACCTCAGAACGCTCATAGAAAAATGCCAGGAAGGCCAATAGAACTTTGCTTTATCCCTGGGACTCCCCCTCCCCTTTTTTTTTTTTTTTCATTTTTAACACAGCGTGTTAAAAATGCATAATCATCTTATAGTTGAGAGCAATTATAATAAATAAAATGAAGAAAAATAAAAAGTTTAATTAAGAAAGTTCTGGATATTGCAGTGTTGGATGCAACTGAATCAAAAGAGAAATCTAATCCTGGGAAATATGCTTAGAGATAATGAATTGTGTGTGTATGTGTGTGGGAGCATCCAGACACACCCAGAGTCTCTCTCTCTCACACACACACACACACAGACACGTTCACACGCGGAAACTGTTTTCCCTACCCATCAACACAGCAGAAAGAAACCATGGCGCTGAGCAAGGAGAAGATGATCACACCCAGCCTCCCGGTTTGATTAATAAGCGACAGAATTGTGTTCCTGTTCTGAGGGAGCTTTCCTATCATGGTTGTAGTCTCTGGAGAGCTCCGGCCTACAAAGCGATAACATCTGGTGCCCATTATTTCCCCAGATCTGTTGTGATTAGTCCATATGATAAGCCTGGCCAATTGCTGTGGGCAAGGGATTGCTACATTCCCCCCATCAGTATACTGGAGCTGTCACTTCTGGTTTGTGGCCCCTGCTAATTTGCCACCACAATTTCCAATATCTGCTAGAATTCCACAAGGAAATCTCAGTGCCTTGCAGGGGCAATAGGCTGTGTGGCCGTAGACAGAAGGCTAGCACTGATAATAAAAAGGAGAGGTTTATCAATTAACTCAAGCAGCGCTGTGTAGAGAGTGACTGGCTGCCCACTCCCACTTCCGTTGTGCTGTGCTGATGAAACAGCCCAGGAACACTTCAGGCTTGCTGATGACAGAAACACTGACATATCAGAAAGTTAAAAATGTAAAATCTCAGAAACTCTTTGCTGTTTTAATAAAGGGAATTTTCTGGTTTTCCAAACGCTTTTCATTCTCTCTCTTTAGTGCTTGCTTCCAAGCAATGATAGGCAAGAAAGAGTAATAGTTGGAGGAGATCCAGGTGGCAGAACAGCCTCTCACTTAAGATGCAGGAGGAAGATTCAAGGAAAGTTGTGTTATCTGATAGAACTCATTAGTACCAGAGCTGGGTACTGTACTACATATCTCTAAAAATCTACCTAGAGCACACAGTTATGAGAATTTTAAGAATCTATTAGAAGAAACTACGGACTGATTGCAAAAAGTGAGAATGTAGACAATCAAGCAATTGTAATTTTTGCAAAACACTAATTATCATGGAATAAATGTTTATTTTGTCATTAAATAATTTCCAAAGATGAATTTTGAAACATTTCACCAAGCTGAGATTTGAAGAGACAAAGTTAGCTCTTTTCACATACTTTCGTAATCTTAATAATCATTTAAAAACTTACTTGGCTCAAAAGCATTTTAGAAGACTACATTCATTTTGTTACTGTTGAAAGTAATTTCAGCCAATAATTCAAGATCTGAAATAGTAAAACATAACTATTTTCTATCACTTATCCTGTAGAACCTAATCACCTAATCACATGCCAAGTGTAACTAAAAGTCACAAATAGCTTAAGTTCATGTCACTTGAATTTGTATAGAGAAAGTAAAGCTGCCAACTAATTATGTAAGGAAGACACTGCAATGAGTACCTGAATTGATCCTCTGTCATCTAGGTGTTTTGCCATGCTGCAAACATGGACCTAAGATGTAGGGTGGAAAAAGGTTATCTTAGAGCCAATATCAAAGATGTTAGGAGCAATACATTGCCGAACGCTTAATGTTATAAACAAAGATAGGATTTATATAGCCAGAATCACTCCAGTAAATGTAAATATAAGTGAAATAAAATAGCGGTGGGAAGAAAGAGGGGAAGTTTCACCTGAATTATCATATAATGATGTCTATCTTTTTCCCCAGTAGTGGCAGTGCCCAGAAAGAAAAACAGAAATGCCAATTTAAGGCAAAAGTGCAGGCAGTTCCCCATCTTACTTTGTCTGAGTCCAGACTGTCTTCTTCCTTTTTTTGTTTTGTTAATCCAGTTCTAATCTTGATGGTACCACCCAGAGCACAACCTAAGACAGTTGGAAAACGGCACCAAACAACAACAACAATGCAGAGTAAAGTCTCCTGAGGTAAAGAGACCAGTCTTCCTTTCCAAGTACAGCTCCAGCAGTTCCACTTGACTAGACTTACAGAGGAGCTGAAGGAGGTCAGACCCTCTCCATTGACACTAATGGACCGTTTTATGCAAAACTGTTCATTTTCTGGAAGGGAACATGTCTGACCGGTGGAGTGATTCACAAAAAATCACTTTATTAAACGCATACCCTTCATGCGTGGCATTATTCCCTTCAGTGGGGTAGAAACTGTGAACCATGGATGGCTACCCAAGGAAGGGGAAGCTCATCTGCACAACGTGAATCCAACCACAAGGTCTGGTTCCTGTGCTCAGACAATGACATTCTGCCGCTGACACACGTGTAACACAAACCTTGTGACTCCATTTATCCCTGGAAACAGGGGCACGTTAACCAGTAAACAAGGTATGCATGGGCTTACAATAAGCAAGGTACACACAGGCTTACTTTTGTTTACTTACTAATCTGTAGTGCACAATTTTACCTGTTTTTCACCACATCAGTTGTGGTGAAAAACAATTAAACAACCTTAGTTTAATTCTTTCCTCCTAATTCTCCGTAAAGGAGCCCTGATGTCACAATGGTCAAGAGCTCGGCCGCTGAGAGGTCAGCAGTTTGAACTCACCAGCTGCTCCACAGGAGAAAAGACCTAGGGATCTGCTCCCATAAAGATTACAGCCTAGGAAACCCTATGGAGCAGTCCTACTCTGTCCTATAGGATCGCTATAAGTTGGAATCGACTCCTTAGCAAAGGGATAGTACAATAAAGGTGCACTGGTGGTGCAATGGTTAAGTGGTCTGCTGCTAACTCAAAGGTCGGCAGTTTCAACCCACTAGCTGCTCCACAGGAGAAAAGTCCTGGTGATCTTCTGTAAGGGTTTCCAAGAAGCAGCTGGTAGACTCGAACTGCCTAACTTTTGGTTAGCAGCCAAACACTTAACTACTGTGCCACCAGGGCTCTCCCATAGAGCTTACAGCCTGGGAAACCCTATGGGTCAGTTCTACTCTGTCGTATAGTGTCGCTATGAGTTGGAATCAACTCGATGGCATACAACAACAATGACACAATCCTCCACAGCGCAGCAAATAATGCTGTTCACAACAGGCATGGTTGATGGGGCTCACGTTTGACTCATTCTCAATAGGTCCTTGAGAACTCTGTTCTCTGTAAACCAGTGAAACCAACACAAGCTGAATAATTGTTCTATTCCTGAAAGAACAATTGCTCCCAGAAATTCTCTTGCAGTCTCCAACAACATGACAAGTCAAAAGACATGAAGATATCAGAGGAGAAAGGCGCTAAATTTGGGAAGGGAGAAGGGACAAAGCCTACTGAGACTTAGAAGGCAGAACTGAAGTAAGAGGATGAGAAGCTGAGATGTCAGAGCATGGTGAAAATGCTGAAAAGTTCTGATACAATTTATCTAAACTTTTTGAAGCTTCAGCAGATGAAAGTACCTTTACCATTGGGCCATTCTATTCTCCTGAAGTTACCTTGCTTAGTTGAAGTCAGTGCTCCTAGTTGTAAAACGCTGAAGCTTCTTATGCATTTGAATGGTGTTTTGGCTTCTCTAATCAGGATGTCTCTCATTCATACTGCTTTTCCACCTCTGCATTGGGTTGGGTAATACAAGACTTCATTTAATGTTCAGAGTCTAAACCATTAGACCTTTCAAAGTACAAAAAACGAGTGCTTTGCCTTTAAGAGTGCAGTGACCAGCAGCCTGTGAAAGGTCCTATATGCTGTGATTTGCAAGCCCAGGACTACTCAAGAGCTCAGCTGCACCAGGCTAATTTCCATAAGCATCATGTGGTGTTACAGAAACCACATTTTGCCAAGCTGTCAACTGTACAGCCTTCTCTTTGCTAAACAGACTCCCATTAAAACTGTCTGCACAATTTGTCAGTTAAATGAGGTACAAGAGGGACGCTCTATTTGCCCCTAATTAGCTGTGCAGACTACTTTTGTCTGTTTGATTAAGCATTCACATTATCAATTTTGTTTAATCTGATTCATTTCACACACCTCCCCTGGGACTCAGCCCATACGGTTAACTAATCTCTGATATCATCTTTCATATCAGGCAGCTATCATCTCCCCCAGAATACGTTCTACCCACAGGCACCATGATCATCAGGCTCTACAGAGGGGAGCTGGTCTGGTGCGGGGCAGAAACTTAGCTTAGGAACTGGAACTGAACCCTAACATGCTTAACTTAAAGCATAAAGCAGATTCTTCTTATCTTAGTTATCTAGTGTTGCTATAACAGAAATACCACAAGTGAATGACTTTAACAAACAGAAATTTATTTTCTCACAGTTTAGGAGGCTAGAAGTCTGAATTCAGGGCACTAGCTCTAAGGGAAGGTTTTCTCTCTCTGTCGGCTGTAGGGGAAGGTCCTTGTCTCTTCTGAACTTCTGCTCCTGGGCAATCTCCATGTGGCTTGGTCTCTCTCTTTCCCCATTTCTGCTTTTTGGCTTAGTTGCTTAATCTCTTTTATATCTCAAGAGATTGGCTCAAGACACACCCTACATTAATCCTGCCTCATTAACATAACAAAGACAACCAATTCCCAAATGGAATTATAACCACCAGCATAAAGGTTAGGATTTACAACACATATTTTGGGAGGACACAATTCAATCCATAACACTTTCTCAGTGCCATCTGTATGCTGTCATCCATCCATTCATTTATTCATATTCACTGATTCACTCATTCAAGCAGTAAACATATTGTCTGCCTGCTATGCACCAGGGGCTACGGTGGGAGCTGGGAGCCATATGAAGATGTATAAGCTAAGGTTCCTGCTCTCACATTGCTGATTATCTCAGCCATGGAAAGTGCTGCGAAAATTGTCCACTAGAATGAAAAGCACACTTTTGCCCTGAGGCCATTTCTCCTAATATCTGTCACACGTGGCCTATTCCACTAGGCTACCAAACAACTCTCCAAAGAAAACTTTCAGAGAAAGGCATAAAACCAGCTGTCCTGGCTTCACAAGTAATCTCCCATTCCCAAAATGGAAAATTAGTTGCCAATGGGGAAGGAGGGGTTTTAGGTATTAGAATCAATAAATCACTTGATTGCAAATAGTTGTGAGATTTCATTACATTCAATATATGATTGAAATTATTACTTAGTGAAACTAAACTAAGTTACATTCAATCTTCCATCTTCAGTATACTGACAGAGAGAATGAATACTAAACACTAGTACAGCACAACTAAAAATTTTTGAAAAAAAATTAATTGATTTAATTTAGTAAAAAATAAAACTATCCATCAGAATGGGAGTAGTTGAACAATATACAGGTATTCATGGCTCATGAAATTCTTGTATTCCTGAAAAGCTGCTTTTAAAATGTTATACTCGTTAAGATTATAATCTCAGAAACATTCCCACTAAAAGTTTGTGGGTCCTGGCAAACGATAAGCACTTGAGTGTGAATATTGGGACCTCCAAGTAGGAAGCAGTTACCCAGTGAAGTCATCTACTTTATCTGCAAATCTCCTCGGTGACATCCTGGATAAAGGAATTGTTGGATTACACATAGGAAACTCCACACCACTGTCCTGCAAAGCCCTCCCCTGGGCAGTCAGTTCTGACTAGTAGAAATGTCTTCACCATGCTGAGCTGAAATCTGCCTCTGTGAAACTCCCACACACTGACTCCAGTTCTTTTCCCTGGATCCATGCAGGTAAGTCTAACTCCTTCTTTACAATTTTGAAGACAGCTTTTATGCCCCCTGTGATGGTTAAGGTTGTGTGTTGACTTGGCTGAGTCATGATTCTCAGTGGTTTGGCAGTTATGATGTAGTTTGGCAGCTATATAATAACCTCCATAATGAGATCTGATATAATGTAATCACCTCCACGATGAGATCTACTATGAACAGCCAATCAGTTTCCCTTGGTGGGTGTGGCCTGCATCCAATATATGTGGACTTTCTGGCAAGGCTCGTGGGCTTTTGCTAGCTCTGGATCCTGCATCTGGCTCCTACTCATTTGACCTCCAATTCTTGGGACATGAGCTAGCAGCTTACCTGCCAATGTTGGGATTTGTCAGCCCCTACAGCTATGTGAGTCAGGAGAAGCCTCCAGCCAGACACATGACTTGGAAATTTCCAGCCTCTACAACTGCATAAGAGTTTTCCTTGATATAAATCTCCCTCCCTCTCTCTCTATGTATATATATATATATATATATATATATATATATATATAATATCTATATCTATATATGTAATATGTATATTATGGATAACATTATGAAGAATGAGAATTCCAGAACACTTAATGGTGCTCATGTGGAACCCGTACATAGACCAAGAAGTAGTCATTTGAACATAACAAGGTGATACTGCATGGTTTAAAATCAGGAAAGGTGTATATCAGGGTTGCATTCTTTCACTGTACTTATTCTATCTGTATATTGAGCAAAAAATCTGAGAGGCTGGACTATATGAAAAAGAATGCAGCAATAGGATTAGAGGAAAACTCATTAACAACTTGTGATATACAGATGACACAGCCTTGCTTGCTGAAAGTGAAGAGGACAAGAAGCACCTACTGATGAAGATCAAAGACTACAGCCTTTAGTATGGATTATCCTTAACATAAAGAAAACAAAAATCCCAACAATTGGACCAATAACATCATGATAAACTGAGAAAAGATTGACGTTGTCAAGGATTTTATTTTACTTTGATCCCCAATGCACACCCATGAAAGCAGCATTTAAGAAATTAAATGACACATTGCTTTGGGCAAATCTTCTATAAAAGACCTCTTCAAAGTGTTAGAAAGCAAAGATGTCACTTTAAGGACTAAGGTGCTCCTGACCCAAGCCATAATGTTTTCAATCACCTCATATGTGTGTGAAAGCTGGACAATGAATAAAGAGGACCAAAGAAGAATTGATGCATTTGAATTATGGTGTTGTCAAAGAACGTTGAATATATACCATGGACTGCCAGAAAAACGAACAAACCTATCTTGGAAGAAGTACAACCAGAATGCTCCTTGGAAGCAAGGAAGGCAAGACTTGTCTCACATGTTTGAATATGTTTTCAGGAGGCTCCAGTCCCTGGAGAAGGACATCATGCTTGGTAGAGGATCAGCAAAAAAGAAGACCCTCAACGAGATGGATTGACACAGTGGCTGCAACAATGGTCTCAAGCTTAACAACCATTGTGAGGATAGCACAGGACCGGGCAGTGTTTCGTTCTGTTGTACATGGGGTCACCACGAGTCGGAACCATATAAACCCGTATGTATATATATAGAGACAGATATAGATATTCACTGTTTTGCTTCTCTTGAGAACCCAGCCTAAGACACTTCCTATACAGATTTTCCTTCTTCAAGCACAGAACCCTCCTACTTCACACCATCCCACACTACCCTCTAAGTTCATTATAAAACACAGATAAGGTCATGTCATACCCAGGCTTACAAGCCTCTTTTGTAATCTACACTGTTTTCTCACTACAGAATAAGTCCGACTGTCTTCGCAATCGAACCCCAGTCCATCCTAGCCATTGCGTCCATACTTAAAACACAACCTCTAGTTCCCAAATAAGCAGTGTTTGTGCCGCTGTGGTTAAGCATTCTGCTGCTAACTGAAAGTTCAGCGGTTCCAACTCACCAGCTGCCACAGTCTACAGGAGAAAGATATGGCAGTCTGATTCCTTAAAGATTATAGCCTTGGAAACCCTGTTACTGTTTGGTGCTGTCCAGTCAGTTCTGACACATAGCCACCGTATATACAATGGAACGAAACACTGTCCAGCCCTGAGCCATGCTCACAATCATTGTTATGCTTGAGCACATTATTGTAGCCACTGAGTCAGTCCTTCTCATTGAGGGTCTTCCTCTCTTTCGGTGACTCTTTACATTACCAAGCATGATGTCCTTCTCCAGGGACTGGTCCAGCCAAAGTATGTTGGAGGAACATTTGCCATCTTAGCTTCCAAGGAGCACTCTATTTCTTCCAAGACAGACTTGTTTGTTTATTTGGCAGTCCACGGTATATTCAGTATTCTCCCCCAACACCATAACTGAAAGGCATCAATTCTTCTTCAGTCTTCCTTATTCATTGCCCAGTTTACCCAAGCATATGAGGTATCCGAAAATATCATGGTTTGGGTCAGGTGCACTTTAGTCCTCAAAGTGACATCTTTAATTTTTAACACTTTAAAGAGATCTTTTGCAGCAGATTTGCTCAATGTGGTTTGATTTCTTGACTGCTGCTCCCTGGGCATTGTGGATCAAAGTAAAATGAAATCCTTGACAACTTCAATCTTTTCTCTGTTTATCATGATGTTTCTTATTGGTCCAGTTGTGGGAATGTTTGTTTTCTTTATGTTGATGTGTAATCCATACTGAAGGCTGTGGTCTTTGATCTTCATCAGTAAGTCTATCAAGTCTTCTTCACTTTCAGCAAGCAAGGTCGTGTCAATTGCATATTGCAAGTTATTAATGAGTCTTTCACCAATCCTGATGCCATATTCTTCTTTACACAGGCCAATTTCTAGGATTATTTGCTCAGCATACAGATTGAATAAGTATGGTGAAAGGATGCAACCCTGACGCACACCTTTCTTGATTTTAAACCATGCAGTATCCCTTAGCTCTGTTCAAACGACTGCCTCTTAGTCTATGTACAGGTTCCTCATGAGCACAATTAAGTGTTCTGGAGTTCCCATTGTTCACAACATTATCCATAATTTGTTAGAATACATACTGTTGAATGTCTTTGCCTAGTCAATAAAACACAAGTAAACATATTTTTTTGTATTCTCTGCTTTCAGCCAAGATCCATCTGACATCAGCAATGATATCCTTCCTTCCATGTCCTCTTTTGAATCCAGCTTGAATTTCTGGCAGTTTCCTACCAAGGTACTGCTGCAACTACTTTTGAATGATCTTCAGCAAAATTTTGCTTGGGTATAATATTATTGATATTGTTTGATAATTTCCACATTCTATTGAATCACTTTTCTTTCAATGAGTACAAATATGGATCTCTTCTAGTGAGTTGCCCAGGAAGTTGTCTCCCAAATTTCTTGGCATAGAAGACTGAGCACCTCCAGCACTGCATAAGTTTGTTGAAACATCCCAATGGATATTCATCATTTCCTAGAGCCTTGTTTTTTGCCAGTGCCATCAGTTCATCTTGGAATTCTTCCTTCCTTACCATCAGTTCTCGTCATATGCTACCTCCTGAAATGGTTGAACGTCGACCAATTCTTTTTGGTACAGTGACTCTGGGTATTCCTTCCACTTGTTTTTGATGCGTCCTATGTCATTCAATATTTTTCCCATAGTATCCCTCAAAATTTCCACTCTAGGCTTGAATTTTTCTTCAGTTCTTTTAGCTTGAAAAATGCTGAGTGTGTTCTTCACTTTTGTTTTCTATCTCCAGGTCTTTGCACATGTCATTATAATACTTGGTCTTCTCTAGCTGCCCTTTGAAATCCTCCGTTCAGCTCTTTTACTTCATCATTTCTTCCACTCGCTTTGACATCTGTTTTGGTCTTTTCTTTCTCTCCTGTCTTTTTAATGATCTTTTGTTTTCTTCAGGTAGATGTCCTTGATGTCTTCCCACAACTCGTCTGGTCTTCAGTCATTAGTGTTTAATGCATCAGATCTATTCTTGAGATGGTCTCTAATTTTAGGTGGTATATACTCAAGGTCCTATTTTGGTTCTTGTGGACATATTTTAATTTTTTTCAGCTTCAACTTGAATTTTCATATGAGAAATAGACGGTCTGTTCCACATTTGGCCACTGGCCTTGTTCTGACTGATGATATTGAGATTTTCCATCGTCTCTTTCCACAAATGTACTCAATTTGATTCTTGCATTTCCCATTCAGCAAAGTCCAGGTGTGTAGTCACCATTTATATTGTTTTAAAAAGGTATTTGCAATGAAGAAGTCATTGGTATTGCAGAATTCTATCATGAGCTCTCTGGCATCATTTCTATCACCAAGGCCATATTTTCCAACTACCGATCCTTCTTCTTTGTTTCCAACTTTCCTATTACAATCACCAGTAATTATCAATGCATTTTGACTGCATGTTTGATCAATTTCAGACTGCAGAATTTAGTAAAAATCTTCAATATCTTCATTTTTGGCAGTAGTGATTGGTGCGTAAAGTTAAATATTAGTTGTATTAACTGTCTTCCTTGTAGGCATATGGATATCATCCTATCACTGACAACATTGTACTTCAGGATAGATCTTGAAATGTTGTTTTTTGGTTTTTTTTTTTTTTTTTTGATGACAAACTTGATGCCATTCTTCAGTTTGTCATTCCTGGCATAATAGACCATATGATTGTCTGATTAAAAATGGCCAATACCAGTCCATTTTAGCTCATCAATACCTAGGATATTAATGTTTATGCTTTCCATTTCATTTTTGATGACTTCCAATTTTCCTAGACTCATACTCGTACATTCCATGTTCCAATTATTAATGGATATTTGCAGCTGTTTCTTCTCATTTTGAGTCTTGCCACATCAGTAAATGAAGATCCAGAAAGCTTTATTCCATCCACATCATTAAAGCCAGCTCTACTTTGAGGAGACAGCTTTTCCCCAGTCATATTCTGAGTACCTTCCAACCCAAGGGGCTCATCTTCGGGCATTATATCAGACAATATTCCGCTGCTATTAATGAGGTTTTCACTGGCCAAATGTCTTTAGACGTAAACCTCCAGGTCTTTCTTCCTAGTCTTTCTTAGTCTGGAAGCTCTATAAAACCTGTCCACCATGGGTGACCCTGCTGGTATGTGAAATACCAGAGGCATAGCTTACAGCATTCAGGGTCCAATTGCAAAAAGGACCATCAATTGCTCACATGCAAGTTCAAGTTGAAGCTGAAGAAAATTAAAATAAGTCCATGAGACCCAAAATATGAACTTTAGTATATACCATCTCAGTTTAAAGACCATCTAAAGAATAGATTTGATGCATGGAACATTAATGACCAGAGACCAGATGAGCTGTGTGATGACATCAAGGACATCATACATGAAGAAAGCAAAAGTTCATTAAAAAGACAGGCAAGAAAAAAAAGACCAAAATAGATGTCAGATGTCAGAATGGCAGCTTCAGAGGAAGGCTTTCTCTCTCTGTAGGCTCTTGGGGAAGGTCCTTGTCATCAATCTTCCCCTGGTCTAGGAGCTTCTCAGGGCAAGAACCCCAGGTCCAAAGGGCATGCTCTGCTCCTGGCACTACTTTCTTGGTGGTATGAGGTCCCCATGTCTCTCTGCTTGATTCTCTCTTTTACATCTCAAAAGAGATTGACTCCAGATACAGCCTAATCTTGTGGACTGAGTCCTGCCTCATTAACATCATAGAAGTAGGATTTACAACCCACAGGAAAATCACATCAGATGACAAAATGGTGGACAATCACACACTCCTGGGAATCATGGCCTAGCCAAGTTGACATGCATTTTAGGGGAACACAATTCGATCCAGAACACTTGGCCACCCTGAATTCTGCTGTTCCCTCCACCCAGTGAAAGTATCATTCTCTACTTGGATTCTATTCTCATAGACCACAGCTTGGAAAATGCTCTTAGGAAGAAAGACAGAGTGAATGCTAGGCTCACCTCAATTGCTTTTTTTCTCAAAGATTAAAGCCCTGAGTTAGTTGCTGTCCAGTGCCTGCAACAAAATCTATGTGAAAGAATTTTAAATCATTTGTTTTAACGTTAAGAAAACCTGACTTTATAATATTTGACTGTGACCAAATGAAGAATATTACAACAATACAAAGGTATTTACCACTAGAAAATCTATAATAAATGTAATAATACACAGTAACAGATGAAAGACTAAAAACAATATGATCATTTCCAAAGGTACAGAAAAAAACATGATAAAATTCAACATCAATTCATATTTTAAAAAAACAGCAAATGTTATTCTAGAAGAATTTAAAATCGGGAGTGACATAATGATGTCCGATATCACCATTTCCATTCAACATTGAACCCATGTTCCTAAATGACATAATAAGAAAAGAAAAAAGTTTTTAAGGTTTAAAGATTAGTAAGGAAAAGGTAACAGTGTAATTAGTCACAGAATTATGTATGGAAAAAAAAAAATCCAGAGACAAGTATAAGAATTAACAAGTGAGTTAGCTTGTGGATTATAAGATCAATATCCAAAAATCAATTGCATTTTTATAACCAGCAAAAAAACAACTAGAAAATAAAATTTATGAACAATAATAAAACAGGTTATGAAATAACTTATATAAAATGATCCTTTTTTAATATTTCATATACATTGTGTGCATAGAGGTTTGGAAAAATGTCTATCAAAATGTTAATGGTAGTTCTCTCCAGAATTTTTGGAGAAAAAAAGATCTCTGTATTGCTTAATTTTCTATACAGATTTACAAAAAATAAAATTATATATATAATCTGTTTTTAAAATTATGCTTCATCTGTTTCAAACTAACAGACAGCAAAATGTAAATCTGTATCTATAAGTTAATATTAGTATCTACTACATTGCCAAAGCTTCCAGTCAGTGAAAAGAAAAGCTGTCAGAATGATTACTTAATGTAATAAAAGTCAAACTGTTGGTTTATTGATTTAATATTTTATTTTAAACAGCATTTTGAACTTTTTTGAGTATTAGTGAATCATCCAATAAATGTTAGCTATAAGTGTAGGTAACTTAAACAAAAATAGACTTTTCATTCTTTGGTTGAAATGACTAAAAGACAGGTTGAGTAAAAGGATTTAAACTAGTGGTTGTTTAGAAAGTATGTTTTGAGAACACTTAAAGGTACCAAGTGGAGTTTTATTCCCAGATTTGCTTTCTTCTCATTGCTTTCCTAACATCTACTCATATGTTTTAATTTTTAATTTAGGTATTTTAAGCTCTGTTATTTCCCAACAAACAAACTGATTGCTTTACACTTCAGGCTATCACTAACTAAAACTCTGACCTTGTGAATCACTTGATTGTTCTTCCTGGTATTAAGCTTCTGTGAGCAAACATAACTTAGAATCCTTAAATAGCCAAGAACATCTGGCTTAAGGACCTAATAAAATGAACCTTAACTTGTTTGTTTTTTTTTTAACTGAAGGTCCATAAAATTTTATCTTACATAGATCTTTCTCTACTTCACTTAAAAAAAGTGATGTAACTTTAGGTAGAAAATTAAACTATGCTTTAAATTAAATATAGAAATATTCTATGCGTTACAAAAAATATGAGAAGTTGAATAAATGTAAATGGATCATTCCAAACTTCATAATGATGGCTTAAACTAATCAGTCCCTCATTTGCATGAATAATTTTTTTAATAACTCTGTATATTCTCCTCTGGGAGTTATTCTGACTCATGAGTTTCTTTCATTTGATGCTATTAAATATCAATACTTATGCTCATTGGCATTGCCACCAGTTTTCTATCAATCTAATTAGTATCCCTATATGTAGTCATATTAAATTAAAAGGATATCCAGTCTCAAAGATGGCAGTTTTATGATCCTTCTTAGTGTTTCATTTAAGAATTACAAATAATTATGGATAAGTGCAAAAATCTAAATTCAACCTGAAAAGAGAAGTAAGTAATGGGAGGCAGCTAGTTTCCCTGTACCTTTGTGAGTAAAATGTTCTTGTGAAGGATGCTTGACCATGTTCTGTGTTTGAGAAGTACAAAATGAGGAGAGTTTTGGTTATTTTCTGATTTAAGTGAATAATCGATTAGCCAAATCATTGACTAAATAGTCCAGGCCCTAAAGCAGAAGTACGCATTTTAACTCAAAATAATCTATGGTATCTACTCTTAAATGAAATCAACTAAATGACTTCCAGATCTCCTCATTTGTTTTTTGCTATTTATTCATTATTTTATTCACTCATTGATTTGCTGATTGATTCATTTATTCACTGGATGAATGAATACATAGCGAGTATTTCCTAAAGAGATGGTGTTTTTTTTTTTTTATTGTACTTTAGATGAAGGCTTACAGAACAAATAGTTTCTCATTAAACAGTCAGTACACATATTGTTTTCTGACATCGGTTAACAACCCCACGATATGTCAACACTCTCCCTTCTCGACCTTGGAGGACCTTTTTTTTGGTGAAAATATACATAGCCAAAGTTACACCATTTCAAAAGTTTCTACATGTACAGTTCAGTGACATTGATTACATTCTTCCAGTTGTGCTGCTAGTCTCGCTATCCTTTTCTGAATTATTCCATCACCATTATCTTCAGCTCACCGCCCCCTAGGCTTCCCATCAAACCTTTTGAGTTGCTGTTGTCAATTTGATCTCACATAGATAATTCTTTATTTTTTTTTTTTTGTACTTTAGATGAAGGTTTGCAGAACAAATAGTTTCTTATTAAACAGTACGTATATTGCCCTATGACAATGGTTAATAAACCCACAACATGTCAAAGCTGTTCCTTCTCAACCTTGGGTTCCCTATCACCAGCTTTCCTGTCCCCTTCTGCCTTCTAGTCCTTGTCCCTGGACTGCTGTGCCTCATTAGTCCCTTTTTCTTTTATGAGGCTGTCCAATCCCCACTAAACTTCGGGAGTGACTTCGCTGAGCTAAAAGTGTGTCTGGAGGCCATACTCTTGGGGTTTCTCCAGTCTGTCAGGCCAGTAAATCTGGTCTTTTTTTTGTGAGTTACAATTTTGTTCTACATCCTCTTCCACCTCTGTTCAGGACCCTTTATTGTGATCCTGGTCAGAGCAGTCAGTGGTGGTAGCCAGGCACCATCTAGCCATACTGGACTCAGTCTGGTGGAGGCCGTGGTAGCTGTGGTCCATTAGTCCTTTGGACTAGTCTTTTCCTTGTATCTTGTTCTCTTCACTCTCTCTTGCTCCCGAAGGGGTGAGACAAGTAGAGTATTTTAGATGGCTGCTCACAAGCTTTTAAGACCCCAGACGCTACTCACCAAGGTAGAATGTAGAACGTTGTCTTTATAAACTCTGTTATGCCAATTGAGCTAGATGTTCCTGCAGACCATGATCCCCACAGCCCTCAGTCCAGCAATTCAGGCCCTCAGGGAGTTTGGAAGTGTCTATGGAGCTTCCATGACCTTTCCTTGTACAAGTTGTTCTGGCTTCCCCAGTATTGTGTACTGTCTTACCCTTCACCAAAGTTCCCACTTATCTATTGTCTATTTAGTATTCCCCCCACCCACTCTTCCTGTCCCTCATAACCAACAAAGATTGTTTCTTTTTGTGTGTAAACTTTTTCATGAGTTTTTACAGTAGAGGTCTCATACACTATTTGTCCTTTTGTGATTGACTTATTTCACTCAACATAATGTCTTCCAGTTTGGTCCATGTTATGAGATGCTTCACAGATTCATCATTGTTCTTTATCGTTACATAATACTCCACCGTGTGCATGTACCATAGTTTGTTTATCTATTTATCTGTTGATGGGCATCTATGTTGTTTCCATCTTTTTGCTATTGTGAACAGTGCTGCAATGAATATGGGTGTGCATATGTCTATTCATGTGAAGGCTCTTATTTCTCTAAGATATATTCCTAGGAGTGGGATTGCATTTTGTAGTGCCCTTTTTTTTTTTTTTTTTTAATGGTGCTGGCATTTTCTTTGTTCCTCTTACTCTCCTGTGCTGAGTTCCTTTTGTTTGTGGATTTTTTTTTTCATTTCTTTTGTTTTTGTAGGTTTTGTTTTTATTGAGACTTTATGTTTTTCTTCCTTATTTTGATGAGTAGGTTTGTTAACTTTCTTTCTGGTTACTTAGAAATTTACCCTTATTTTCCTAGATTTGAACTAGTCTATTATAACTTGGTATCACCTTACCTTCCTCTCCATTAGAAGGTTCTATACCTACACTGTTTATTCCCTCTTTTATTGTTCTGATGCTGTTGTCGTTTACAGATTAACCTCTCTGGTTCCCTGTTGTAATTTTTTTGGTTTTGCATAGTCCTTAAGAGTATATTTCCAAGGTTGGTATCTGGCTAGTACAATCCCGTGTCCTAGATTCAGCCTGCGGTCTGATGTTGTTTGTTCTCAGATCGAAGGACTCCCTTTAATAAGTCTTGTGAGTTTGGTTTGGTTTTTACATAGTCCCTTAATTTCTGTTTATCTGGAAATGACCTAATTTCACCATCATATTTGAATGAGAGTTTTGCAGGATATATTATTCTTGGCTAGCAATTATTTTCTTTCAAGGTTTTATATAAGTCATCCCATTGCCTTCTTGCCTGCATGGTTTCTGCCAAACAATCTGAGTTTAGTCTTATTGTTTATCCTCTGTATGTGACTTTTTGTTTTTCTCGAGCTGCTCTCAGGATTCTTTGTCTGTCTTTGGTTTTAGCAAGTGTGATTATGATATGCCTTGGTGATTTTCTTTTGGGGTCTAATCCTATATGGGGTTCGTTGAGCTTCTTGGATGATCAGCTTTTCATCTTTTATGATATTGGGGAAGTTTTCTGTCAGCAATTCTTCAATGATCCTGTCTGTGTTTTCTGCTTTCTCCCCCTGTTCTGGAACTCCGATCACTGGTAGATTTTTGCTTTTGATTGCATCCCACATAATTCTCAGGGTTTCTCATTTTTCTTCATTTTTTTTCTGATTTTTCCTTAGAGTTGTATCCAAGTGTTTGTCTTCAATTTCGCTGATCCTATCTTCCATTGTTTCAAATCTGCTCCTCAGCCCTTTTATGACATTGTTCATTTCTGAACTCTTGTTTTTTATCTCTTGGATTTCTAATTGTTGTTTTTGTATGATTTCTAGTTACACATTTATTTTAGCATTTTGTTCCTTTATTATTTTCTTGAATTCTTCCATTTTTTTGTATTTTCTATGAATTTGTCTGCCTTTTCCATGAATTTGTCTATTTTTTCTTCATCTTTGTCTGGTTTTTGCTTCAACTCTTGGATAGCTCTGAATATTAGAGATTTGAATTCCCTATCAGATAGTTCTAGTGCCTTTTCTTCTACTGGAAAGTCATCTGGTGTTTTATTTTGGATGCTTACTGGAAACATCCTGTCCTGTTTTTGTAAATGTTTTGCTATTGTCTGCTGTCTTTGGGGCATTCAGTGGTTATTTTCCTCGTTTATTGATTGTAGATTTGTTTGTTTCGTCCTGCTTTTTTTGTTTTATTTGGTTATGTCTGAGCAGGTGGGCCGTGCATTCTTTGTTGTTTACTCTTCTGTGGGCACGATACTTTTCACCTCCTTTTCCAATGGGCAGGGTCAGTCACTCAGGTATGGTAGAGCAGGGCTGATCCAGCTGAAGAGGAATTGCTGGGAAGGGTTGTTTGTGGCACCTACCAGGGCTGACAGTGCAGACCAGGAATCAGGGCAGGGAAGGTTCCAGTATGCTGTGCCTGTGCTACTTGGAAGCATGATGTTCAGTGCATGGTGCAGGTAGGCAGGAAGGAGGGGATAGATTGTGTTGTGTGGAACTAGTTGGATATGGGAAAAAGGAGAGAGAGGAGAGAGGAACAGGAGCCAAAAACAAACAAACAAACAAAGAAGAGTGCTAAGGGAGCTTGCTATTGGAGTGGAGAGATGAGAGACTGAGAAATGGAGAAAAACAAAAATGAAAAAAAAGAAAAAGGGTAAAAGAAGAAAACGAATAAATCAAGAAACTGGAAATTAAGAAAGTCAAAAAGGGAGTAAGAGAGAGAAGAAAACAAAACAAAGAAAAAAAAACAAGAAAAAAGAAATGCCTCCAGGGATGTCCCTGTGCCTCTGAGCAGAGTAAGGGAGTAGCTTCCCAGCCAGAAGGGGCTCCCAAGCCAGGAAAAGAAAAAGAAAACAAACAAATCAAAACAGAACAAATCAGAGCAAACAAACAAACAAAAAAAGCCCTGGTGTTCCTACCAGCGTGGTGGCACAGTCCGCGAAGCAGTTTCACAGTCGAGCAGTGTTTTGCAGCCTTTCAGGAAGAAGCAAAGATAGCACATGGAGCCAGGTATTTGAGACAAAGGAGGGGGAGGTGGTGAGAGGTAAGGAAGAAATCTAAAGAAGCCAAAAAAAGCAACACCAGCAGCCAACAAAAGGCAGTCAGGGAGCAGGCCAGTGCCGGTGGGTGGAATACAAGTGACACCAGGGTAAAGCTTGTGCTTCCCAGCCAAGAGACTGTGGCAATGGGAAGCAGAGGAGACTAAATGGGGGTGAAGAAGGGTGGGGGGTCAGAAAGCATATATCACTGGTTACCGGTTGTTCTATCTCCGGCTGGAAGCTCCATGAAGCTGCTTTCTCATACCCGCTGTTCACTGATCTTCGATAGGAGTCCAAGACGGTGGATCCATGCTGCGGTAGTTGATACAGGGCCTCTGCATGTATCTCTCCTGACTCTCTGTTTTCAGTCAGTTTCTTATTCCATTCAGTGCTTAGCTGAGTTCTTTATCTCTTCATTTGATGCTTATGGTTTCAGGATTGACATGTGACTCTGTTTGACTTAGTTTTTCTGATCTTTTTCAAGATGGTATTTTTAAATGTTTAGGAACATGTTCCTTTGAGCCAGACAATCTGGCTTTGCATTGTACCTCTACCATTTAATACCTTTGTGCCTCTTCCAAATATATTTTTCTTTTTCAAGAGTATTGTGGTTATTCTGGGTCTCTTGAATTTCCATATGAATTTTAAGATCAGCTTGCCAATTTCTGCAGAAAAAAATTTGGGTTTGATAATTTGGAGACCATCTTAAGAATAGATTGTAAAAATAATGACCGAAGACCTGACAAGTTGTGGAAGGACATCATACATGAAGAAAACAAAATGTCATTAAAAAGACAAGAAAGAAAGAAAAGACAAAAATGGATGCCAGAAGAGACTCTGAAACTTGCTCTTGAACATAGAGTAGCTAAAACAAATGAAAAAAATGATGGAATAAAAGAGCTGAAAGAAGATTTCAAAGGGATGCTCGAGAAGACAGAGTAAAATATTATAATGAAATGTGCAAAGTTCTGGATTAGAAAACCAAAAGGAAGCACACGTTCTGCATTTCTTAAGCTGAAAGAACTGAAGAAAAACTTCAAGCCTTGAACTGCAACATTGATGAAGTCTATGGACAAAATATGGAATGAGCAGGAAGCATCAAAAGAAGATGGAAGGAATACACAGAGACACTGTGCCAAAAAAACAAAAAGTCAACGTTCAACTATTTCAGGAGGTAGCATATGATCAAGAACCAACGGTATCGAGGGAAGAAGTCCAAGCTGCACTGAAGGCACTGGCAAAAAACAAAGCTCCAGGAATTGATGGAATACCAACTGAGATGTTTCAACAAACAGATACAGCACTGGAAATTTGGAAGACAGCTACCTGGCCAAAAGTCTGGAAGAGATCCATATTTGTGCCCATTCCAAAGAAAGATGATCCAACAGACTGCAGAAATGATCGAATAATATCACTAATATTACACGGAAGTAAAATTTTACTGAAGATCTTTCAAAAATGGTTGCAGCAGTACATCAACAGGGAACTGCCAGAAATTCAAGCCAGACTCAGAAGAGGACATGAAAGGAGGGATGTCATTGTTGATGTCAGAGAATACCAGAAAGATGTTTACCTGTGTTTTATTGACTGAGCAAATGCATTGGACTGTGTGGATCATAATACAATGGATAACATTGCAAAGAAGGGGAATTCCAGAACACTTAATTGTGTTCATGAGGAACATGTACATAGAATAAGAGGTAGTCATTTAAACAGAACAAGGGGGTACTGCATGGCTTAAAATTAGGAAAGGTGTTCATCAAGGGTGTATTTCTTCACCACGCTTATTTAATCTTTATGCTGAGCAAATAATCCAAGAAACTGGAGTATGTGAAAAAGAACTCGGCATCAAGATCGGAGGAAGGTTTATTAACAACCTGAGATAGGCAGATGACCCAGTCTTGCTTACTGAAATCAAAGAGAAGTTGAAGCACTTACTGATGAAGATCAAAGACTACAGTCTTCAGTATGGATTACACCTCAATATAAAGAAAACAAAAATCCTCAACTGGACCAGTAAGCAACATCATGATAAACGGAGAAAAGATTGAAGTCGTCAAGGATTTCATTTTACTTGGATCTACAATCAATGGCAGTGGAAGCAGCAGTCAAGAAAACAGTGTATTGCATTGGGCAAATCTGCTTCAAAAGACCTCTTTAAAGTGTTAAAAAGTGAAGATGCCACTTTGAGGACTAAGGTGCGCTTGACCCATGCCACGGTATTTTTCAATCACCTCACATGCATGCGAAATCTGGACAAAGAATAAGGAAGACTGAAGAAGAATTGATGTCTTTCAATTAAGGTATTGGCAAAGAATATTGAGTATACCATGGACTTCCAGAAGAACGAACAAATCTGTTTTGGAAGAAGTACAGCCAGAGTCATCCTTGGAAGTGAGGATAGTGAGACTTTGTCTCACGTGTTTTGGACATGTTATCAGGAGGGATCAGTTCCTGAAGAAGGACATCATGCTTGTAAGTTAGAGAGAGGGTCAGTGAAAAACAGGAAGATCCTCTACGAAATAGGTAGACACTGTGGCAACAGCAATGGGCTCAAACATAGCAACGATTGTAAGGATGGCCCATGACTGGACAGTATTTCATTCTGTTGTACATAGATAGGGCCTATATGGTTCAGAATTGTCTGGTCATCAGCTACCAACAAATATCCTATAGCTATGAAAGACCTCTTAATTGTTCTCCACCAAGATCTCCAATGTTTCCAAAAATGCCTTTAGGCATGGAATTTTCCACTGTGTTTCAAATAAAGTCACTTCTCTTAGGTGGACCTGAAGAACTCTTTGTCCTTAAAGCCCACCTCTCAGGCCTCTGCAGAATGTCGTTATCACTGCATAAGATGTGGGGTGGGGACAGAGGCACACTTTCCTGAGAATGACATTCCTGCTCTACATAGGGACACTGGGTGGGTGATGATCTCTAGACTTCATTGCTTGCCCCTCCTGGCATGGAATCTCTGCCCTACTAGTGAGCTAGGAGGAGAACGATCAGGGCCCGATATTCTCTGCCTGCTGCACCTAGGGTACAGCTTTTACCCTATAAATGGGAGTTAGGGCTGGGTAGTGAAGGAAAGGAGCCTTGGTTCTCCCTGCCTCACACAGAGCTTCTGCAACACTGTGCTTCGGAGAGAATAAAAAAAACCCAGCAGTCTCCCCTCCCAGGGTGAAACTGTAACCCAAACTGCGAGCTTTGGGGAGAAGGAGCCCTGTCTTAGACTATCTGCTGGGATTAGAGCTCAGAAAGTAGTTTCTGTAACACTGAGTTTGGGATGAGGGAGGGATATGCTCAAATACCACAGACTCTTGCTTTACTTGTTGAGACTTAGATTTTTTTTCAGTAAACATTTTCCATTTGTTGTATACCCATAGGACAATTTATAGGGATTTTTAGTGATTTTTTTTTTTTTAAATAATTTTCTCTGCACTCCTCACTCATCCATTCTGGAAGTTAGACTCTGCCGTACACTTTCATGACCTTGCTTCAGATCTGCGTCAGTTCTTCAGATACTTGTCATGATTCAGTCTGCAGGGACAGTGATTATTTCGCTATTAAAAAGACATCACTCTGGCCCACTACATTGATGCAAGATGCTAATAGCTCCGAGTAATCAGGAAGTTGCAGGTATAATAGGAGCCACGTTAAGACACAGCATGCCAGAAAGTGGAAGATAATCCACACAAAAATTCTGCCTTTTAGATCAATGGATATTTAGGTAATAATCTGAGGTGTGTTCTGATGTCCTGTCCAATGTGAAAAACAGATTGATGTACTTTGCATTTGCTACCACTAAGAAAGATAAACGATGTTCTGTGAGCCCTTTTGGGTTTTGAGAAAACACATCTCATATGTGGATGTGCTAGCACAACTTATTTACTGAAAGCCAGCTTTGAGTAGACCTGAAATCAAGACTCTCTGCCTGGTCCACCTTGCTGGAAGTACTGTAATATTTGGTGCATATAAGCTAGTATTCAGTGTGTGTATGGTAGGTCAGGATGTCATATAAAGCTTGTGACTAGCTCACATAGGACAATCACACTGGAAACACCTAGGGTCTTTGAGGATGAGTTTTATGCCCTTTTCAACAAGTAACTATTATCTTTTGGAGAAAAAGTTTCTGCTTTGCTATTTGGCTCTGGTCGAAAGTGAATGCCTAACCATGGACCACCAAGTGACCAATTAAATTGAGCTAACTATCATTACTGGCTGTTAGGTAATTCACCAAGCCTTTAAGTGGGGATATCAAGTAGGACTCTATGATCAAATTATAACGGTCTGTATAATTCAGTTCTTGTGAGCTCCTTCAAAACTTCTATTGTCCTAGCCATTCTTACTCTAGCTACTTCTATAGCAACCAGTCCTCTAAATCTTGGACCAATTTTGCACAGATGACTTACTTTGTGCCTACACTGTAATCCATTCACTTCCTGTCCCAGGGATTCTTTGACACTCTGACTTGAGATAACTTAGGGAGCCTTCTTAGCACAAAGACATGCAGAATCTGTACATGCAAGATACTAAACACCTGAAGACCACCCACGACCAATGCGGGATAGGAACCAATAACTGCTCCCCCGTTTCATCTCTTAGATAAACAGTTCTGAGATATATTTTATAGGGCTCCTCAGAAAGTACCACAGGATCCAGCTCCCTAAACATGGCCAGTTTGATAATGCATTCACATATTGGTTTACCCTACTTCCCTGTTTCATTCCCTTTGCCCTTGACTCTTGCTTCCCAGGATCACTTCCAGATAAACCACCTGCATGCAAACCATTGTCACAAGATCATGTTCAGTGAAACCCAGGGTAAGACATGGATCATATACGATAGGGATGGAGCAGGTCCTAAGTGCCCAAAGGTGCCTCACACTCCCAGTGCAACTATTCTCATTGCACTGATACCTGTCTCTCAGTCCATGTGTGTAACTTTATGGAGAGTTCTCCGTAGACCAACTGACTAACGCAGAAAAGTTTTAGGACTTGATTACAAATGGATCTGCACAATTGACTGGTCTTCACCAGAAGTAGATAGCTGTAGCACTAAAATTGTCTTCAGAGTTGTTCCGTACGGACAGTGGGGAATGAAAATATTTTCAGTAGGTAGAATTCAAGCAGTGTATCTTGATGTCAAATTTGACTAGAAGGAAAAATGAGCAGTAAGATTCCTCTTATTAACAACTGACTTATGACTTGGCCAATCACTTGTAACTTGGAAAGACATGATTAAACTATTCAAGACAACATTTGAGTAAGGGGTATGGGGATAAACCTCCCATAATCAGGTAATGAGAACCAGTGTACAAGTGTGTTTGTATGCCATTTGAATGCTCATACAAACACCCACCCCTCTTTAAAGAGGGTTCTCAGTAATAAAAGAAGATCTGTTCTATGGATGTCAGTCTCTTCTCCAGTCATTACAGAACGTGTTAAATGGGCTCATGAACAAATTTGCCATGGTGGCTGGCAGGGATGGAAACTATGCATCTACTCAATATAAAGACTTTGCTTCATCAAGGCTGACCTGCATAAGAATATTGCTGTGTACCCAACTTCCCAGCAGGAGAAACCAACACTGAACCCCATGCACAGCACCATGCTCCAGACATATTAGCCTGCAATCTGATGATAGACTACATATATTGGACCCCTTCCATCATGGAGGGGTCAGCGATTTGTCCTCCCTGGAACAGATATTTAATGTGGGTGCACACTTTCCTTCCCTTCCCCCAAGGCTTCTGCCAGCAACACCATCTGTGGGACTTAATAAATTGCCCTATTCACCATCACTGTGTCTCACACAATTTTGCTTCTGAACAAGAAAATCATCTTACAGAAAAAGATATGGGGAAATGGGCTAATGCCCATAGGATTTATTAGTAATGACATGTACCCCATTACTCAGAAGCAGCTGGCTTTATACAACAATGGAATGTCCTATTGAAGATTCAGTATTAGTACCGTCTGTGAGACAGCACCTAGCAAGGTTGGGGTATTCTCTTACAGGATGCAGTTATACGTGAATGAATGAACAATATGCAACGTCATTTTTCACATAGCCAGAATTAATCAATCATGAAACTAAGGGGTGAAAGTGGGAGTGGCTTTCTCACTATTGTACTCAATGACTCACTCACATTTCTGCAACCCAATCCCCTATCTTTGGGCACTGCATGCTAATCAGTCTTAGATACTAAAGAAAGAATACTTCCACTCAAAGTGGTTCCATTGAATTAGAAGCTGTTTTAGATCCTCACACTATTGTACAAATAATCAAAAGGTGGAGGGGCGTGCTGTGTTGGCTATGATAATTAATTCAGGCTCTCAAGAACACAAACCCATTGCTGTCAAGTCAGTTCCTACTCATAGCGACCCTATAGGACAGAGCAGAACTGCCCCATAGGGTTTCCAAGAAGTGCCTGGTGGATTCGAACTGCCAACCTGTTGGTTAGCAGCTATAGCTCTTGATCAATGCGCCACCAGGATTTCCAAGAATAAATATAATTGCTACTAAAAGGTGTATCCAGGAAGAAGAATGTCTGAAACTGAGAGATGCTTCTAATGATAAAAAATTAATGGAAAACTCCAGCACCATACAGGCAAAACCATTCTGAATAAAGATGTCTCAGGAATGAAGGTTTGCATCGCCATACCAGGTAAAAAATTTTGCCCAAATAAGGTACTGTCATAGTCATCTAGTGCTGCTCTAACAGAAATACTACAAGTGGATGGCTTTCACAACAAGAAATTTATTTTCTCACAGTCTAGTAGGCTAGAAGTCCAAATTCAGGGCGTCAGCTCCAGGTGAAGACTTTCTCTCTGTCGGCTCTGGAGGAAGGTCCTCGTCATCATCAGTCTTCTCCCAGACTGGGAGCTTCTCTGTGCAGGAACCTCGGGTCCAAAGGATGCACTCTGCTCCTGGTGTCCATTCTTGGTGGTATGAGGTCCCCCATTCTCTGCTTGTTTCCCTTTCCTTTTATCTCTTGTAAGGTAAAAGGTGGTGCAGGCCACATCCTAGGGAAACTCCCTTTACATTGAATCAGGGATGTGACCTGAGTAAGGGTGTGTTACAATCCCACCCTAATCCTCTTTAACGTAAAATTACAATCACAAAATGGAGGCCAACCACACAATTCTGGGAATCATGGTCCAGCCAAACTGAAACACACATTTTTTGGGAGACATAATTCAAACCATGACAGGTACTTACTGTGGACTAAAGACATGGAATGGGCAGTTGAAGAAGGAAGCTGTAGATTCCAACCATGGCCTTTGATCTTTCACAGAAATGAGGACTATGGTGTCCAACAACTTTTCTTTCTTGCTTGCTGAGTTATGTATATATTAATGCATATTCATTAATTTTCCTTTTTTCTCCTTTTCCTTCATTTTTCTATCTTGTTTTTTCATGTACTAACATCCATGAAACGTGTGTATGCACATTTTGCACAATTTGACATCTCAAAAATTAGAAAACTTCTTACAACTAATGGTATATCATGGTTTAACGGCATGATTTCTCTCTTTTCTTGATTGATAATGACACATCTTACAAATGATAACGTCTTAGATATGTTGAAATTCAATAAATAAGGTATGTTGACAGTGGTTAACTTTATAATCTGGTATAAAAATTATAGAAAATCAAGATGGTATTGTGACATAATGGAGGAGGAATAAATATCACCCAGAAGTAGTGGACTCATTTAGTAAATAACGAGGTTGAGCCTCCCTTTTTAGAGAGAAGGTGAGAGTATTCTCATTTATGAGGGATAGTTGTGTTATGTTAGACTAAAATGTGTAGTTGATGCTATTATTGTTTGGAAGACTGAATATGGAAGAAGGGTAAATGTTGCTGGGCAATCAACAAGTGGACTATACTGGACACCAGTCCTATGTGGCTGACTAAAACCATATGCCTTTCCAGTCTTTGTGAATCCTGCTTTCTTCAGGTGAAACGATAAAATTATGTTTTGCACACACTTGAGAGTAGATAGGTGATGGGTTTCCACCAAGCAGATACACTCATGTGAGACTTAAAGAGACACTGAGGTTTAAGAAGAGAAAAAAAATGTAAACAATTCACATGGTAAGAGAGAAATTCCATAAGTTATAAGCAGTAAGACTGATGTAATTGTCAAAGCCACGCTAAAGAATGTAAAACACATTTCTTAAGATGTAGAATCATCTCAGTGACCCCTTGTTTGGAATTCATACTATGGAGGTACATGACAGGAATTATTCCAAACTGAAGATTAATGAGATGGGAATGGCAGAAAGTCAGTAAGACAATAAGTCTTAAAGCATTTATTTGTAGGGTCTAGGATAAAGCAATTAAGTAGAGAGTTAGAAGAAAATGGATTGGTGAGGTGCTTAGGAAAACTTAAGATAATAAGCAAGCACTGTGAGAGGGAAAAAACATAAAAGAAAAGAGATGCACTACAGAAAGACAAATAGTCAACTACTCTTTCCTTTGTTGACCTCTTCTTTGCTGCTATTGCCACTGGGTCTTGAAAGCCATGCACTCAAGGACAAGTCAACCCTGGGAATAAAAGGAAATCCAATGGCAAAATTTCCCATCTCCTCTCTCATTTTAGATCTCTCTCTCATTATTCCTGAGGGAAATTTTGCCCACTGGTTTCTCTTTTCTTTACACATCAAAATTTAAATTGAGTAAAGTCTCTAGAGGGCATGTCCATTGCAGTAGCTGGCTTCAGCTAATAGATTCCTAGAAAAGTCCCTGAGAATCCATGTTCCCAGCTTTTGTTGTGGTTCCACTGAACTTGGCGTTACATAACAATTAAAGTATCAAGCTGTTTAAGTTAGCAGAATGCCTTACTAGAATAAGGTCACGTCAAAATACAAAGATCCATCTTAATTAATTTCTGCCCCAAAGTACTTTTGTTCAACCATAGCATTTTTGACATTTCTGCCATTTAGAGCTGGCGTCTCTCTTCTCCTCTCATATCTATGTGAGCTTTGTAACTGCTTTGACCAGTAGAAAAACAGTGGAATTGATAATGTGTCAGTTCTGGGCCCAGGCCTTAAGCGGCTGATGGCTTCCACTTTCTTTCTTGGACCACCTGCTCTTGGTGCGCTGAGCCTCTGTGTAAGGAGTCCAACAACCCTGCTGGAGAAAACACATGGGGAGGTCTTGACACCACCTGGGGAAGGAGAAGGGTCCAGCTAAGCCCAGCCTTTTAGCCTTTCACCAAGACTACAGGGATGAGAGGGAGGCTGCCTTTGACCCTCCAGACCTGCCCAAGGTACCAGCTAATTATCACTGAACAATCCCCTACTCAGTGCCACGAGGAACAGAAAAGGTGCCCCACCAAGTTTTCCCTAAATGCCTGATAAACAAAACCAAGGAATTAATAAAATGTTTGTTTTAAGCCACTGAATTTTGGGATAGTATATTACACAGTGCTAGATGATCCAGATAACCAGTATGGCTGAAAAACTATGTAAATAGTATTTTTATAAATCTACCATAATTTCTCCCTAGTTTACTTTATAATTTTAGAGCCGCAGTCTGTTCTTTTCAGTGAGTACTTCAGCTTGAAGAATTTTTGTCCTTTAAGCCCCTCTGTTAAGGAACTAATGACCTGGAAACATAAGCATATGTTCATTTGGGAGTCCCATACTTAAAGAAGCAGTAAAATGAATAGTCTTTTATTAAAAGTAATTTAAAGCACACATCTTCCTCTTGCTCTCTTGTTCTCACACCTATTTTGTCTACTAAGTAAAGCATTTACATTTATGTTTTACAGCTACTCAGACACACTTTTTCTGCACATATTTTTTCACATATGAGGGTAACCTCACCACAGTGGCTGTGTTCCAAGCTTGGTCCACCTAACGCACACTGTGCAGAGTAGGTGAAGCTATTTGCAGATCTGTAAAGAATTTGGGATCCTCCTGGGTAAAATACAGCGTTTGAATTATAAGACCATTATCATTAACAATTGGCAGGAGGCTCCTCTCATTTCTCCTGAAGAGATTTCAGGAGTTGGGGGATGTTTCCCGTAATCGCCATGCTGACCTCCCCTGACAGAAGGCTGCACTGCTGGAAGGGGAGCCCCCTCCTCTGCTCCCTGAGATCCAAGCATCCCACCTCTCTGAGCAGCAGTGGTACAGCCTAGGTAAAGAAATGAAATTCCTTTGCCAGACAAAACGGTTATGGTAGTCGGTGGCCATTACCCAGAATATTGCTTCAGGGGAATTAAATTTGAGAAATGTCACATAAGGAAAAAGAGATACATTTACGCCAGCTTCAGTCATCAGTTTAATCAATCTGTGCACACCCCCCAGACATTCGGGTACAACATCTATGGCCCACTTATGGGTAGACATGTACAGCTACACAATCTAAACCAGTTTTCTGTTATTTAGTAAAATAAAAACTATAAATAACAGAATGCATATTGCAGGCTGTTGTTGTTGCTAGCTGTCATCGAGTTGGCCCCGACTCACAGCGATCCCATGTGCAATGGAATAAAATGCCGCCCAGTCCTGCTCCATCCTCATGAGTGGTTTCGAATTAGACAGTTGTGATCCACTGAGTTTTCATTGCTTGATTTTTTGAAGTAGATTGCCAGGGCTTTCCTCCTAGTCTGTCTCAGTCTTGAAGCTCAGTTGAAACCTGTTCAATATCATAGCAACTCATAATACACCACAGACAGATGGATGGTGGCTGTGCATGAGGTGAGCTGGCTGGGAATTAAACCCAGATTTCCCACATGGAAGATGAAAATTTTGTCACTGAATTTTCATTTAGTCTTTTTTTTTTTTAATTTTATTGTGCTTTATGTGAAAGTTTACAGTGCAAATTAGTTACTAATTCAAAAATATATACATAAATTGTTTTGTGGCACTGGTTGCAATCCTTGCAATGTGTCAGCACCCTTCCCCTTTCCACCCCAGTTTCCTCATGTACATTCCTTCAGTTTTCCTGTCCCTTCCTGCCTTCTCATCTTTGCTTTTGGGCAGGTGTTGCCCATTTGATCTCCTATGCTTGGTTGAACTAAGAAGCATGCTCCTTACGTGTTTTATTGTTTGTTTCATAGGAGTGTCTAATCTTTGGCTGAAAGATGAATTTTGGGAGATGCTTCAGTTCTGAGTTAGCAGGGTGTGCGGGGGCCATAATCTTGGGGGTTGCTCCAATCTCTGTCAGACCAGTAAGTCTGGTCTTTTTTTATGAATTTGAATTTTATTCTACATTTTTCTCCTGCTTTGTTCTGGACTCTCTCTTGTGATCCCAGTCAGAAAGGTCGGTGGTGGTAGTCCGACACCACCTAGTCCTTCTGGACTCAGGCTGGTGGAGGCTGTGGTTCATGTGGTCCATTAGTCCATCGGACTATTGTTTTCCTTGTGTCTTTGGTTTTCTTCATTCTCCTTTGCTCTGAACAAGATGGAACCAATAGACATATCTTAGATAGCTGCTTGCAAAGTTTCAAAACCCCAGTCGCTACTCACCAAAGTAGGATGTAGAATATTTTCTTTATGAGCTATATTATGCCAGTTGACCTAGATGTCCCCTGAGACAATAATAGTCCCCAGCCCTTAGCTCTGGTAACTTGTTCCCTCAAGGTATTTGGATGTGTCTAGGAAGCTTCTATGACTTTGCCTTGGTCAAGTCATGCCAACTTCCCCTATGTTTTATATAATCTTTCCCTTCACCAAAGCTAACACGTGTCTACTATCTAGTTAGTGATTTCCCCTCCCCACTTGTCCTCTCATAATGACCAAAGATTAGTTCTTTCTGTGTGTAAACTTTTTCTTGAGTTTTTATAATAGTAGGCTCATACAGTATTTGTCCTTTTGTGATTGACTTATTTCACTCAGCATAATGCCCTCTAGATTTATCCATGTTGTGAGATGTTTCAAGTATTCATCATTTTCTTCATAGTTGCTTAGTATCCTTTTGTGTGTATGTATCATAGATTATCAATTTATCTGTTGATGGGCACTCAGCTTGCTTCCATCTTTTTGCTGTTGCCAGTAATGATGCAATGAACATGGGTGTGCATGTGTTCATTCATGTGACTGCTCTTATTTCTCTAGGATATAGTCTAGGATATAGCTGGATCATATGGTATTTCTATTTCTAGCTTTTTAAGTGGGCACCATATCATTTTTCATAGTGGTTGTACCATTTTCAAGATCTGTCCCGAACCACAATGCTGTCGTGATAGGATAATATCCATATGCCTATAAGAACGACCAGTTAACGTGACTATTATTCATATTTATGCACCAACCACTAAGGCCAAACATGAAGAAATTGAAGATTTGGACCAACTTCTGCAGTCTGAAATTGATCAAACATGCAATCAAGATGCATTGATAATTACTGGTGACTGGAATGCAAAAGTTGGAAACAAAGAAGAAGGAACAGTAGTTGGAAAATATGGCCTTGGTAATAGAAATGACTCAGGAGATCACATGATAGAATTTTGCAAGACCAATGGCTTATTCATTGCAAATACCTTTTTTCAATAACATAAACAGTGACTATACATGTGGACCTTGACAGATGGAATACACAAGAATCAAATCAACTACATCTGTGGAAAGAGACGATGGAAAAGCTCAATATCATCAGTTAGAACAAGGCCGGGGTCCAACTGCAGAACAGACAATCAACTGCTCGTATGCAATTTCAAGTTGAAGCTGAAGAAAATTAGAACAAGCCCACGAGAGCCAAAGTACCACCTTGAGTATATGCTACCTGAATTTAGAGACCATCTTAAGAATAGATCTGATGCATTGAACACTAATGACCGAAGACCAGATGAGTTGTAGAATGACATCAAGGACATCATACATGAAGAAGGTAAAAGGTCAATAAAAAGACATGAAAGAAAGAAATGGATGTCAGAATAGACTCTGAAGCTTGCTCTTGAACACAGAATAGCTAAAGTGAAAGGAAGAAATGATAAAGTAAAACAACTGAACAGAACATTTCAAAGGGCAGCTTGAGAAGACAAAGTAAAGTATTATAAAGAAGTGTACAAAGGCCTGGAGGTAGAAAACCAAAAGGGAAGAATACATTCAACATTTCTCAAGCTGAAAGAACTGAAGAAAAATTCAGACCCAAGTTGGAATATTGAAGGATTCTGTGGGCAAAATACTGAACAACACAGGAAGCATCAAAAGAAGATGGAAGGAATACACAGAGTTACTGTACCAAAAAGAATTGGTCAACTTTCAACCATTTCAGGAGGTAGCATATGATCAGAACCGATGAACTGAAGGAAGAAGTCCAAGCTGCACTGAAGGCATTGGTGAAAAACAGGACTCCAGGAACTGACAGAATATCACTTCAGATGTTTCAACAAATGGATGCAGCACTGAAAGTGCTCCCTCATCTATGCCAAGAAATCTGGATGACAGCTACCTGGCCAACCGACTGGAAGAGATCCATATTTGTGCCCATTCCAAAGAAAGGTGATCTAACAGATTGCAGAAATTATGGAGCAATATTATTAATATCACACCCAAGTCAAATTTTGATGAAGATAATTCAAAAGCGGTTGCAGCAGTACATCAACAGGGAACTGCCAGAAATTCAAGCCGGATTCAGAAGAAGACATAGAACGAAGGATACCATTGCTGATGTCAGATGGATCCTGGCTGAAAGCAGAGAATACCAGAAAGATGTTTACCTGTGTTTTATTGACTAAGCAAAGGCACTCAACTGTGTGGATCATAACAAATTATGCATAACATTGTGAAGAATGGGAATTCCAGAAAATTTAATTGTGCTCATGACCAACCTGTACATAGATCAAGAGAAAGTGGTTGGAGCAGAACAAGGGAATACTAAGTGTTTTAAAATCAGGAACGGTGTGAGTCAGGATTGTAGTCTTTCATCATACTTATTCAATCTATGTGTTTAGCAAATAATCCAAGAAGATGGACTATATGAATAAGAATGTGGCATGAGGATTGGTGGAAGACTCATTAACAACATGTGTTATGCAGATGACACAACCTTGCTTGCTGAAATTGAAGAGGACTTGAAGCACTTACTGACGAAGATCAAAGGCCACAGCCTTCAGTATGGATTACACCTCAACATAAAGAAACAAAAATCCTCACAACTGGACCAATAAGCAATATCATGATAAACAGAGAAAAAGATGAAGTTGTCAAGGATTTCATTTTACTTGAATCCACAATCAATGCTCATGGAAGCTGCAATCAAGAAATCAGACAACGCATTGCACTAACAAATCTGCTGCCAAAGACCTCTTTAAAGTGTTAAAAAAGCAAAGATGCCACTTTAAGGACTAAAGTGCACCTGACCCAAGCCATCATGTTTTCAATCGCCTCATATACCTGCTAAAGCTGGACAATAAATAAGGAAGACCAAAGAAGAATTGGTGTCTTTGCATTATGATGTTGGTGAAGAATATTGAATATACCATGGACTGCCAGAAGAACAAACTAATGTGTCTTGGAAGAAGTACAGCCAGAATGTTTCTTAGAAGTGAGGATGGTGAGACTTTGTCTCACATACTTTGGACATGGTATCAGGAGGGACCAGTCCCTGGAGAAGGACATCATGCTTGGTAAGTAGAGGGTCAGGGAAAAAGAAGAAGACCCTCAATGAGACGGACTGACACAGTGACTGCAACAATGGTCTCAAGCATAACAGCAATTGTGAGGATTGCTCAGGGACTGGGCAGTGTTTCATTCTGTTGTACATAGGGTCGTTGATATGAAGCTGACTGGATGGCACCTAACAACAACATAGACTTTTCCACAGTGGTTGTACCATTTTTCATTCCCAACAACAGTGCATCAGAGTTCCAATACGCCTGCAATCTCTCCAACATTTGTTATTTTCTGTTTTTCTGATTAGTGCCTGTAACATTGAGATGAGATGGTATTTCATTGTAGTTTTGATTTGCATTTCTATAATGGCTAATGATCACAACTATTTCCTCACATGTCCGTTAGCTGCCTGAACGTCTTCTTTGGTGAAGTATCTGTTCATATCCTTTGTCCATTTTTTAATTGGATTATTTTTCTTTTTGTTGTTGAGTAATCGAATATTTTATAGATTTTAAAGATTAGACCCTTGTCAGATATGCAATAGCAAATTTTTTCCAGTCTGTAGGGTCTCTTTTTGCTCTTTTGGTGAAGCCTTTTGATGAGCATAAGTGTTTAATTTTTAGGAGCTCTCAGTTATCTAGTTTATTTTCTGGTGCTTGTGCATCGTTAGTTAGAGTTTGTATCCTATTTGTGTCATATATTAGGGCCCCTAGCCTTGTCCCTAATTTTTTCTTCTGTGATCTTTATAGTTTTAGGTTTTATATTAAGTCTTTGATCCATTTTCAATTAGTTTTTGTGTATGGTGTGAGGTATGTGTACTGTTTCATTTTTTTATAGGTGGCTATCCAGTTTTGCCAGCACCATTTATTAAAGAGACTGTCTTTTCCCCATTTAATGGACTTTGGGCCTTTGTCAAAGATCAGCTGACCATAGGTGGATAGCTTTATGCCTGGGTTCTCAATTCTGTTCCATTGGTCTATGTATCTGTCATTGTACCAATACCAGGCTGTTTATACTACCGTGGCTGTGTAGTAGGCTCTGAAATTAGCTAGTGTGAGGCCTCTTACTTTGTTCTGCCTTTTCAATAATGCTTTTCTTATCCAGGGCCTCTTTCCCTTCCATATAAAGTAGTGATTAGTTTCTCCATCTCGTTAAAGAATGCTGTTGGTATTTGGATAGGGATTGCATTATATCTGTAGATCACTTTGGATAGAATTGACATTTTCACCATGTTCAGTCTTCATGAGCATAGTATGTTTTACTATTTATGTAGGTCTTTTGGTTTCTTGCAGTAGTGTTTTATAGTTTTCTTTGTATAGGTCCTTCATGTCCCTGGTCAGATTTATTCCTAAGTATTTTACTTTTTTTTAGGGGCAATTATAAATGGTATTATTTTTTTGATTTCCTTTTCCAAATTATTTTTGTTGGTGTATAGGAATTCAACTGATTTTTGTATGTTGATCTTTTATCCTGCTACTCTGCTGAATCTATTAATTCCAATAGTTTTCTTGTGGAATCTTTGGGGTTCTCTAAGAATAGGATCGTATCATCTGCAAATACGGATAGTTTTACTTCTTCTTTTCTAATTTGGATGCCCTTTATTTCTTTTTCTTGCATTATTACTCTAGGTAGGAGTCCCATCACAATGTTAAATAGGAGTGGTGATAAAGTGGCTTCTTGGAAACCCTATGGGGCAGGTCTACTCTGTCCTATAGGGTCACTATGAATCAGAATTGACTCGACAGCAATGGGTTTTTTTATTGTTGTTTGTTTTTTGTCTTGTTCCCGTTCTCGGGGGAATGCTTTCGGTTTCTCTCCCTTGAGAATAATGCTGGTTGTTGATTTTGTGTAGATGCCCTTTATTATGTTGAGGAATTTCCTTTCTATTCCTATTTTATTGAGAGTTTTTTTCAGGAATGTGTGTTGGACTTTATCAAATGCCTTTTCTGGTGTCAACTGAGATGATCATGTGATTCTTTTCTTTTGTTCTATTTATGTGATGGATTACGTTAATTGATTTTCTAATGTTGAACCATTCTTGCATACCTGGTATGAATCCCACTTGGTTATGGTGTATTATTATTTTTTTAATATGATGCCAAATTCTATTGGCTAGAATTTTGTT
Organism: Dugong dugon; assembly: GCA_030035585.1. Classification (NCBI taxonomy): domain Eukaryota; kingdom Metazoa; phylum Chordata; class Mammalia; order Sirenia; family Dugongidae; genus Dugong; species Dugong dugon. The sequence continues at coordinate 160,248,999 of CM057464.1, forward strand.
GAGAATTTTTGCATCTATATTCATGAGAGATATTGGTCTGTAGTTTTCTTTTTTTGTGGTGTCTTTGCCTGGTCTCATTTAATGTTAATAGTAGTTCTATAAATTGGATAGTATTATTCATTAAATAAATGGAGAAACTGAGGCTGAGAGAGATTTAATAGTAACCTGCCCAGGATCACAAAGATAAAATATGGCCTAAGTAGGATGCAACCCCTTTCTGATAGAAAAGTTTCTCTTTCCACATATCTACACTAAATTTATAACGAAGATTCATCTGCTTTGAAAAATCCAAACAAGCAAATAATAACCCATAATGTAAAAGCGTTGGAGGAAATTTTTTTGCTAAAGTGAGAATTGTAAAAGGATTTTTTGCCACTGAGGATGTAGTGAGCTAATGCTGAAATACGTACATTTTAAAAGCACAAAAGCAGTAAAGAATAAAAACATACACTAGTAGTATACTTACTTTGTTTGCAACTGTTCAAAGTACTTATATATTAACTCATTTCATCATCCACAATGATTCTATAGGGTATATATTATTAATAGCTCCATTTTACAAATGAGGAAACTGAGGCATTGAGGGGTTAAGTAATTCTCCCAACTTTACACAGCAGGTAGGTAGCAAAGCCAGGTTTAAGTCAGGAAACCTGGCTCCAGAGTCCACCCACTTAACCTCAACGGTGTCAACTCCTTGACACCCTCGAGTGTGTTAGACTCCTGGTTCTTTCACTTTCTAGTTTTGTCACCCCAGAGAAGTGACTTAACCTCTCTGAGCCATATTTTCCACATCTGTAAAATAGAGATGATGACACCTAGCTTATGAAATTGCTAAGAAGATTAAACATTTGAAGCATCAATAGCACCAACACAATGCCTGGCCCATAATGGGTTCTCAACAAATGCTAGTTACTTCCAAATTCCTGACTTTCTCCTTCTTATTTCTCCCCCTCCTTGTTCTCTGTCCTCTTCTCTCATCCACTACCCCATTGGTTCGTTAGTGGCTGCCTCGCGTCCTTCGGGGCTGTTCCATCCACAAAAGCTAACGTTGGCGCCCTGCCTTCCTCCCGCAGTCGGTAGGGGGTTGGTGGTGTGGAAACTCTGCCACAGTCTACCACACCCATCATCTGAGGCAAGACGGCTAAAGGTCATCAAAATGAAGTCTGGTTGAGTTTGCGGGGTGAGACCATATCTGTTGCTCTAAGTAACAAAACAAGCCCAATGGAGAGTTCAAGCAAGTCCCTGCAGGGTGTGCTGGCACCAGAACTGAGGCTGCACCCAAGACCCTCTCTTTGGTGACAACCCCATTGTCATAAAGCCCAAGTTTGAATTTCATCTGTATTCGGCCTATACAACCAGAGCTGAAGAAACATCAGCTGGGCTGGCACAGTCCTTATTTCTTTCATATCCCCCTTGTCAACAGTTTGAAAGTGAGATGGCTAATTTTGTGCCTGACAAGAAAGGACGGATCATTTTCTCAGATGCTGTTATCAGCAGAGTCAGAGCTGGTACACTCTCTAAGGGAGTCCCTGAACCACAGGTTACTGGCAGGCAGACAAACACTCACTGACAGCCATTTGTGACCAACTATGAAACACCATCTGCTGTGGTTGTGGGGAGGAATGGCTCCAGCAAGTGAGAGCCATTGTAGAGCCCTTTTCCTGTGCTAACTCAAGGCAGCCCTAAAGGAAAACCCAAATTTATATTCCTGGATAGTATGCGTCATACGGATTCGAAAGTATATACATTATAGAACACTGGTGTTTTTCTAGAAGTGAACAGATTCAAATCTTTCTGTGCATTAAAATGCAAACTTTAAATAACTGAACACAGTAAAATAATACTGTGAAGTAAATTCAGTCCAGAACTGAATAATGTTCCTTAGAGGTTTGGGCCAAATTGTGTATGGTCATCATCAAAAGAACAACAAAAACTGAATTGATAGAAGTCTTTGATGTGTTAGTTGGGGATTTTTTTTTTTTTTAATTGTATTATTCCTAGTTTTTTTCTGACTGACAATCTCTGGAAGGAGTTCTACTTTACAATTCAAGATATGTGTCAGGAAAAGTACAATTATTTATTATGAGTGATGGAAAGATTATTCAGAAGCAAAAGACATTTTACTGGGAGGAAAGGTTTCAGGCCTTTAAGATAGTTAGGAAGAGGAAGTCTTTCTTGCTTGTTAACTTTAATAAGGCCCACAGCCAAAGGCATATGCCAACCTTGTCCCTCTCTGATCGGAAGTCTGAGTTTTCATTTTTAGAAGTCTTAACAGTCCTGTGTCTCATGATTAAGTAATGAGAGCTGGCATCAAAGTATTCGCAGTTCAGCTGATCTTGCATTTATCCTTGTAGGCCAGGGAAGATCATAAAACAAAATGTTTTAAAGGCAAATATATAGTTATATATGTGTGTGTGTATATACATGTGTATATACATATACATACATGATACATATGTGTATATATACATATGTGATATATATATAACCAACTATACACATATATAACATGCTTTCATGGCAGAAAAATGCCAGAGTTCTTACTCTCTACTTGAACTGTGGGGGGTGGGGCACTCAACCAGAGGTTACAAGGTTTGCTGATGGGAAATACTTTATTCAGATTAAAATATCTGAGTTCTATAATCTGGCTTCCAGTTTCAAAGGGAATCCATTACCTAATCATCCTGGTTAAAACCAATGGGACTGTCCATGCTTTATCTTTTAGAAGTTCTTAAGATGGGACAGATCTGGTACATGTGTCTTTGCATTTTAATCTCCTAGAAGAGAAGAGGCGCTCCTGTTCCGAAGCTGAAATCCAGCAAAGTCAAGTGAAGAATCCAGATCGGTCCTGAAATCTGTGCCACAGACGGACAGGAGGGGTGAGGATGGCAGTCCAGGCCTTTATGAATCCCGTTACACCAAAGAGTGGGCATGACCTGCTCATGGGAACATAATGCATCAGTGATGGAGGCTAAGGAAAAAAGATTTAAATGTGCTTTCACTTATGGCCGTGCAATATGAAAAACAAATCTAAACATTTGTCTGTAGAATCAGGTGATGATTGGCTGTCTGGTGTCTCAAGGGGGACAGGAAAATGGTCCATGCACCTGCCACTGAATTCAGTGTAAAACCTGACACATTGACCAAGAGTGGGCTGGCATAATGAAGTTCATTCAGGCTGTCAGTGGCGTCAATAACTTATCCCCAACTGCTTTTGTTTCAGCAGCGGCAAGGCTCTGATCAGGCTGAGGTACTTATTCAAGTAAAATTTATTTTCAATTGCCGGTCGTAATGCCACGGGCACTAGCCTGGCTCTGACTGGACGTTTTGCTCAAGGCAACGCTATTGTTAAAGTTTGTGTCCATTGTCTGGGGTCTTTGATCTGTCAAAGCTGCTTAACAAGCTGGTTAAAAACTGTTTCAGATAACAGGTGTGTCCTTTGAGGGCACAGAGACATTTTTCAGTTCCTTTTAAAGACTGGTTTGAGGATTGACTGAAATTTACAAGCTGGTTGGTGGTGATGTATGTAAAGCACTTTTAAAACAAGAAACTGAGATTTAATGTCTTATCTCCCTTGGATTTCTACAACAAGCAGCCTTTTTGGATGAGAGATTTAAGCGGCATGTTTTTGTTTTTTTTTAAAATCAAGTCAAGTGTTAAATTGTTTGTAGGTAGATTTGTGTGGAATTGGGGCCAAAGTTCAGTGTGCACTAGAGGTGTGAGTGGAGTCTCAGGTGCCAATTACATGCATAAACCAAAACCAAACCCGTTGCCATCGAGTCAATTTCGACTCATAGCGACCCTATAGGACAGAGTAGAGCTGCCCAATAGGTTCCAAGGAGTGCCTCGTGGTTTTCAAACTGCTGACTTTTTGGTTAGCAGCCATAGCTCTTAACCACTATACCACCAGGGTTTCCAATTACATGCATGGTACTGAAAAATCCAAAATCTCTTAACTTCCAGAAAGGGTGACCTGGCAGCAAAAGGTGGTGAGAATGTCACAGAGACAGTTGAAAACACTCCTTCTAATTCCTGTACCTGAAGAACTGAAATTAGTTAGTACAAAGTTCTCTTCTAGCCAGATTATTTCTTCCTATTAGTTTCAGAAGCACCCTCATATTTTTTTGAGGAGACGTACCCTCTCGATCGCCTCTTTTCAAGTCTATCAGAAAATGTGTCCTTCCTCAATAACATCTATAGCAGTAATTTTGTTTTGGCTGAAGATTAATGGAGCTACAAAGACATAGGGCTTGAACCAGAGGGCACAAATGGGTCATTTTTGCTATTCATCTGCATAAAGCTGCCTCAAATTCACCAAATCCTCTTTGGGAGAAAGTAGAAATTAGGTGGGTCTTAACTTTGCTTGGCTTGCAAACCCTGGCAAAATGTCTTCTACCAAACACCTAGATACTTCTTTGTTGGTTCAAAAATAGAAAGGTTAAAATTAAAGAATCCAATGGTATTATTTTAGTCCAAAATCATTTCTGAACAAAGGAATCAACAAAATTTACCTAAAATGATGATTTATTTATTTCTAAAGTAGTTAAATCTGAATGTAGCTATTAAGAACTCAAGAAGTTTCTTTAAAGGTCTCTAAGAGAGGAGTTTAAAAAAGGAACAAAGCAGGAAACTTATATTTTTTAAAAATCTCACTCTAAACATGTTTCCTATTCCCCACACCCCCAAAACAAAGCAAAGCCAAACAAATGGAGTATACTCAATGGCTTAGAACATCCTTATTACATTATAGACATTTAATATGTTATAGAGACATCTGCAATCAATGGGAAAAGGGAAGGAAGAATCAATAAATCATTTTGGGAAACATGGTTAGTTATGTAGGGAAAAAATCAACTTTGGCCCTTCCCCTGAACCATACCTCAAATAGTTCCCAAGTGGAGAAATATAGCTTGCAGGTGAGTGGAGGCAGTGTAAATTTGGACAAGGTATTTGTTCCTCTAAACCTCATCCATAAACTGTTGTTCATTTACAAAAATGGGAACAATTATTATAGCTACTTCAACAGAGTGTTTTGAGGATTAAACATGATAATTTTTATAAAGTAAGTTTGGTCCTTGGATGGTACTAGCTAATATTATTGAGCTACACTATACAATTAGTAATATAAAAGATCAATGAATATCAGTTTTCTGGGTATAGGAGGCCTTGCCAAAGCATGAAAGTAATAAAAAAGAAATGAATCCATGGATATAATTACATACAAAACTAAATCTTCTCCAAATTAAAGAAAGTAACTAAAACTAAAAGGTGACTGTGAAAATAGAAAAGACATTTTAAAGAAAAGATTTCCTACTTTTGACACAGAAGTCTTGCAGATTAATTAGTAAAATACTAAGGCTCCAACAGATAATTTAGTAACAAATATAAACTGACAATTCCCATTAAAAAAAAATACTATATATTACGATTTCTAAAATATACAAGAAAGTCTTATGAAGCAAAAACAAAGGTAATTTGGTAGAAAAATGAGTAACAGATATTAACTATATATCTTAGAGAAACTCTTGGGAAGATGCATGAGGAGATTTACACATATAAATATGTTCATTGGAGCGTTGTAGGAGGATGCTGGATGCAAGATAAGACCCATCACTAGAAAAATGATAAATAAAATGTGACGGACATAGCATGGAGCCCTGGTGGCGCAGTGGTTACGAGCTCAGCTGCTAACCAAAAGGTCAGCAGTGCAAATCCACCAGCTGCTCCTTGGAAACCCTATGGGACACTTCTACTCTGTCCTATAGGGTCATGATGAGTCAGAATCAAATTGTCGGCAACGGTTTTGTTTGTTTGTTTTGAACACACAGTATAGATCATGGTGCAGAAGTCAGAAGTGGGGAATAAGGTTAACGAACAGCAAAGTGGATGGATTTTAAAACAATGCTGAGTAAAAAAAAAAGTAAGAAACAGACGAAGGGCTATAACTCAATCCATATGTAAATTAAAAATAGGTACACACACACACAAAACAACACTACTTGTTTTGTAAGGATTCATATAATTCATGAATGTTCAAGGATTTCTATCAAACACAGCTGAAGCATACCTGTGTGGGAGAGGGGAATGGGAATGGAAAGTGTCCTTTTCCCAAACAATGATAACAGTATGCCAAATGCTGAAGAAGGTATTCATCTCAGTCCTCTGTTGGAAGACAATTCTCCACAGGTCTCTTGCATTTCTGCACATCTTGCAAGCAGAGGCTCAGACAGATTTTGTTCTGAACTATTGACTCAGAGATGTTTGTATAGACACCTTGAATAGGTGTATACATATCTTTAGAAGATGGAAATAGTGTCTCCCTCTGCAGTAGGGGGCAGGCTTGTTTGCAGTCGAGGGTAATAAAGATTGTGTTTCACTCAGGGGCAAAAGTTGGGCACATTTGCTGAAAGCTCATTATAAAGATTGGGGTTTTCCAAACTCAAGGTTCCTCAAATATAACACGAACTCACTGCATGTACAGAATCCATCTAGGCTGCTCTGCATCACTCTCATGAGAATTAGGGGAAGAGGAGCCAATGTGGATATGCAAAATCATGATGCTTACTGTGTGTCTTAGGCTGGGTTCTCTAGAGAAGCAGAACCAGTAAAGCATATAAATATATACACAGAGAGGGATTCATATCAAAGAAACAGCTCATGTGATTGTAGATTATAGATCCAAGTCTGTGGATCAGGGTAGAGGCCTCTCCCAAGTCATGCAGCCGCAGAAGCTGGCAAGCCTAGTATTGGCAGGTCAGAGAGCAGGGCTCCTGCTCACAGGCTGTGAAGGTCGACAAATTCCAAGATCAGCAGGAAGACCACGAGGTTTCTCCTGATTCACATAGCTGCAGGGGCTGACAAACCCAAGATTGGCAGGTCAGAGAGCAAGGCTCCACTCACAGGCTGTGAAGATCAATGAATCCAAAGTTCGGCAGATAAGCTGATACTCAAGTCCCAAGAACCAGAGATGAGATGACAGGAGACAGCCACAGGATCCAGAATGAGCAAAAAGCCAGAAGGTCTGCTTATATTCATATGCAGGCCACACCTTCAAGGAAACTCCCTTTCATCTGATTGGCTACTCACTGTATATTCAATCATGGGAGTGATCACATTTAAACATTGAGAATTATGGCCCAGCCAAGTTGACACACAATCTTAACCATCACACTGTGTCATGAGAAATAAAGTCCTTTGTCTCTGAACTAGGAGTCTCATGTCTTCTGTCAATGTCTATTAAACGTGGTAGTTGTCTTAGTTATCTAGTGCTGCTATAAGAGAAACACCACAAGTGGATGGTTTTAATGAAGAGAAGTTTATTTCCTCACAGTTAAAGTAGGCTAAATGTCCAAATTCAGGGCGTCAGCTCCAGGGCAAGGCTTTTTCTCTCTGTTGGCTTTCTTCTCTTCGGTGTTCCCCTGGACTAGGAGCTTCTCTGCACAGGGACCCTGGTCCAAAGGATGCCCTCTGCTCCCGGCACTGCTTTCTTGATGGTATGAGGTCCCCCTGTCTAACTGCTCACTTCTCTCTTTTATATCTCAAGAGATTGCCTCAGGACACAATCCAGACTTGTAGATCCAGTCCTGCCTTAATAATACAACTGCCACCCATCTTCCCTCATTAACATCATAGAGGCAGGATTTACAACGTATAGGAAAATCACACAGTACCAGGAATCATGGCCCAGCCAAACTGATATACACATTTTTGGGGGACATAATTCAAACCATGACAGTAGTCTATCTAATTAAATTGCAAGTAGGGCAAAAATCTCAGAATTTGTATTTTAACAAGTTTCCAAATGATGCTGATGCTGCTGGCCCAGGTATCACATTGTGGGAAACACTGGATTAGATCATACAAGCTGTGTGACCCTGAGGAAGTTACTTAATTTTCTATGCCTCAGTTCCCTCATCTGCAAAAATGGGAATAATAATAATAGTACCAACTTCCTCCCCACATGTCTGTCAGTTTGTCTATGGTGTCTTACAAGTTGCTATAATGTTGGAAGCTATGCTACCAGTATTTCAAATACAAGCAGGGTAACCCAGGATCGACTGGTTTCAGCAGAGCTTCCAGACTAGGACAAACTAGGAAGAAGGACCTGGCAATCTACTTCTGAAAAAATCAGCCAGTGAAAACTTTATGAACAGCAGCGTAACATTGTTTGGTATAGTGCCAGAAGATGAGCCCCTCGGCTTGGAAAACTCTCAAAATATGACTGGGGAGGAGCTGCCTCCTCAAAGTAGAGTTGACCTTAATGACGTGGATAGAGTCAAGCTTTTGGGACCTTCATTTGCTGAGGTGGCAAGACTCAAAATGAGAAGAAACAGCTGCAAACATCCATTAATAACTGAAACATGTAAAGTATGAAGTATGAACCTAGGAAATTTCGAAGTCATCAAAAATGAAATGGAATGCACAAAGATCAATATCCTAGGCATTAATCAGCTAAAATGGATTGGTAAGGGCCATTTTGAATCAGACAATCATATGGTCTACTATGTTGGAAATGACAAATTGAAGAGGAATGGCATCTCTTTCTTCATCAAAAAGAACATTTGAAGATCTATCCTGAAGTACAATGTGTCAGTGACAGGATAATAACCATACACCTACAAGGAAGACCAGTTAATGTGACTATTATTAATTATTATTATTATTATTATTATACTAAATTTACCCAGCAATCACTAATGCCAAAGATGAGGAAATTGAAGATTTTTACCAACTTCTGCAGTCTGAAATTGATCAAACATGCAATCAAGATGCACTGATAATTATTGGTGATTGGGATGCAAAAGTCAGAAACAAAAAAGAAGGAACAGTAGCTGAAAAATATGGCCTTGGTGATAGAAATGACGCAGGAGATCACATGATAGAATTTTGCAAGACCAACGACTTCTTCATTGCAAATACCTTTCTTCAGCAACATAAACAGCGACTATACACATGGACTTCACTGGATGGAAAACACAGGAATCAAATTGACTACATCTGTGGAAAAAGACAATGGAGAGGCTCAATATCATCAGCCAGAACAAGGCCAGGTCTAGACTATGGAACAGGCCATCAACCTCTCATATGCAAGTTCAATTTGAAGCTGAAGAAAATCAGAATAAGTCTACAAGAACCAAAGTACAACCTTGAGTATATCCCACCTGAATTTAGAGACCATCTGAAGAATGCATATGAAGCATTATATTAAACACTAATGACTGAAGACCAGAGGAGTTATGGGATGACATCAAGGACATCATATATGAAGAAAGTAAAAGGTCATTAAAAAGACAGGGAAGAAAGAAAAAGACCAAAATGGATGTCAGAAGACTGAAACTTGCTCTTGAAGGTCGAGTAGCTAAAAAGAACAGAAAAAATGATGAAGTAAAAGAGCTTAACAGAAGATATCGAAGGGCAGCTTGAGAAGACAAAGTATTATAATGAAATGTGCAAAAATCTTGAATTAGAAAAGCAAAAAGGAAGAACACGCTCGGTGTTTCTCAAGCTGAAAGGACTGAAGAAAAAATTCAAGCCTTGAGTTAAAATATTGAAGGATTCTACAGGAAAAATATTAAATGACACAGGAAGAATCGAAAGAAGATGGAAAGAACACAGAGTCACTGTACCAAAAAGAATTGGTTGACATTCGACCATTTCAGGAGGTAGCATATGATCAAAAACCAATGGTACTGAAGGAAGAAATACAAGCTGCTCTGAAGGGACTGGTGAAAAACAAGGCTTCAGGAATTGATGGAGTACTAATTGAGATGTTTCAACAAACGGATGCAGTGCTGGAGGTGTTCTCTCAAATATATCAAGAAATTTCAAGCTAGCTTCCTGGCCAACTGACTGGAAAAGATTCGTATTTGTGCCCATTCCAAAGAAAGATGGTCCAACAGAATGGGGAAATCATTGAACAATATCATTAATATCACACACAAGTAAAATTTTGCTGTAGATCTTTCAAAAGTGGTTGCAGCAGTACATACTGCCAGAAGTTCAAGCTGGATTCAGAAGAGGACATGGAAGGAGGGATATCATTGCTGATGTCAGATGGATCTTGGCTGAAAGCAGAGAATACCAGAAAGACGTTTACTTGTGTTTTATTGACTAGGCAAAGACATTCGACTGTATGTATTCTAACAAACTATGGATAATGTTGTAAACAATGGGAACTCCAGAACACTTAATTGTGCTCATGAGGAACCTGTACATAGACTAAGAGGCAGTCGTTCGAACAGAGCTAAGGGATACTGCATGGTTTAAAATCAAGAAAGGTGTGCGTCAGGGTTGCATCCTTTCACTATACTTATTCAATCTGTATGCTGAGCAAATAATCCGAGAAGTTGGCCTGTATAAAGAAGAACACGGCATCAGGATTGGTGAAAGACTCATTAACAACTTGCAATATGCAGATGACACAACCTTGCTTGCTGAAAGTGAAGAGGACTTGATAGACTTACTGATGAAGATCAAAGACCACAGCCTTCAGTATGGATTACACCTCAACATAAAGAAAACAAACATTCCCACGACTGGACCAATAAGCAACATCATGACAAACAGAGAAAAGATTGAAGTTGTCAAGGATTTCCTTTTACTTTGATCCACAATGCCCAGGGAAGCAGCAGTCAAGAAATCAAACCACATTGAGCAAATCTGCTGCAAAAGATCTCTTTAAAGTGTTAAAAAGCAAAGATGTCACTTTGAGGACTAAAGTGCATCTGACCCAAGCCATGATATTTTTAATTACCTCATATGCTTGGGTAAACTGGACAATGAATAAGGAAGACCTAAGAAGAACTGACGCCCTTAAATTATGGTGTTGGCGAAGAATGTTGACTATACCATGGACTGCCAAAGGAACGAACAAATCTGTTTTGGAAGAAGTACAACCAGAATGCTCCTTTGTTTCACATACTTTGGACGTGTTGTCATGAGGGACCAGTCACTGGAGAAGGACATTGTGCTTGGTAAAGCAGAGGGTCAACGAAAAAAAAGGAAGACCCTTAATGAAATGGATTGACAAAGTAGCTGCTGCAAAGCGCTCAAATGTAGTGACGATTATGAGGACGGTGCAGGACAGGGCAGTGTTTTGTTCTGTTGTGCATAGGTCGCTATGAGTCAACCGACTTGAAGGCATCTAACAACAACGGCAACAACCAACTTCATAGACTTGCAGTGAGAATTAAATAAGTTAATATGTGTCAAGTGTTTAAAACAATGACTGGCATATATTAAGAGCTCTGTGTGTTCTATAATTATTAATGTAACAATTTTTCCTAAAGTTGACATAACTTTATGTAGCATATATATAGCATCTACCACCTTGCCCCTATCACCTAGTAAGGCACTCTCATGACAATGCTGCTTTTGAAAGTTAAAACATTTTCTAACCCCTTTGGTTCTAGAACACACTTCTATGTAGTTAATTCTTCCATAGCATAATAAGGGCTGGGAGTGAAGAGATTAAAAGAAGTAAGAGGTTTCCTAGAAACCAAAACTGGTTGGAAGAGCAGGGAGGTTGTGTGTGCAACGGTATAGTCAGAAGGCTGGAGGATGTAAAGCCATGCTTCATTAAAGCAATGATGTGGCAAACTGAAGTGGGGTGATGAATTGCAATGGAGAATCGAAATAGATGACAAGGTTACTGAGAAGCAAGATAGAGGAATAGAGGAACAAAGGAAAAATGAGGAGCAACATAGAGGAGAAAGAGAAAATTACCCATAAATCTCTCACTCCTGGAAGTAAGCAAACATGATCCTTTATCTAAGCAGTGTCTTAATGACCTAAAGCCTATGTATATGAGGGACAAACTATTAAGAGTAAGGTTTGATGCCATCAGCAGAAATGTTATGCTTTTTTTTAAGTATGTCCACCATGTTCCTTGCTTTGCCTGCTCCACTTCATAAATGCATTTCATCCTCGTCTGCAGATTCTGCCTGTCCGTCTCACACTTCTGACTTCTTTCTCTTAAGTCTAAAGCATAGAGAAATATCGAATATTTCACTGAGCCTAGTTTAACAAACTCTCAAACATTCTTTTATAGTATAATGATATATATTTTAGATGAGCAACTATCATATGAAATTTCAAAGGGAGTTAATTATAGAAAAAGAAAAGAATCTATAGTGGTCAGGTAAATAACTACAAGAAAAGTATCTCACCATTCACTGTCCTCTTAAATGAGATTTCGTGTCTACATAGTGAGAGATCATGGGAACCATAATTTAGAAAAGTAGCACTGTCTTGCCTGTCTCTTTTTTCTTCCTCTACCAGCCATTCTCCAGTACTGTCAGCATCAGCCACTTTAAAGATGAGCTAACATTTAACTAAGGTTTAAATAAAGTTGTTGTTTCTAAAGAATATTTTAAAAACCAGTTGCCCTCAGGTCAGCTCCAACTCATGACGACCCCATGCATGCCAGAGTAGAACTGTGCTCCGTAGGGTTTTTGATGGTTGATTTTTCATAAGTAGATCATCAAGCCTTTCTTTTGAGGCACCTCTGGGTGGACTCGAATCTCCAACTTTTTGTTTGTAGCTGAGCAATTTTACTGTTTGCACCACCCAGGGACTCCAGAGAATTAATAGTCTCTCTACTTTGAACGTATTCCAAAAGAGTTTTTATTGTTAGTGTTTTCCTGCAAGTTGCAGCTCCTTTGTAAGGTCCTTGTGTTGAGAGCTGGTGTTCACCGTGAAAAATACTGTAAATGTTTCTCATTATTTTTTACTTAAAAACTAGCTTATATCAATAATGATGAAAAGTTACTGGTCTAAGGTTAATGCACTATGTGTCCCTGAAGAGACCAAATGTCTTAGTTCAGAGCCCAGCAAACAAAACTTCACAGGATGAAGGAAATGTTAGAGATCCAAGTGCCTAAGGGTATAAAACAAAAAAGCTTCTAAATCAAAATGCTTTTTGGGGTGGGGCTTTAATACTCATGCATTAATCTAAGCAAAGGAGAGAAAGAGAAACTAATCCACCTCTACAGGGTCTGTCTGCCAGAATAATTTCTAAAACTGTACTTTATTCCATCTTGGATTCTAATTTATTAATCATACAATCCTAGTAAAACGGGAAACAGCCGCTTCTGTTCCTAGTATTCCCCATCAACCCTTTAGCAAGAAGGCATGGCCTCTAACCTTTCACGTTTGTCTGTTAGTTATATATGTGAGAAAGCCAGCATCTTGAGGACATCATTGAGTCCTCAAGACATACAGAGATGGTCTTTGGTATGGGTTTTATTAGAAGGAACAGCATTATTTGGGCTATTCAGATGACATAGTCTGTCACTCTGAGTCTAGCTCACATTTCTCTCATGACTGGGATGAAGAGCTAGCTGAACAGAGAACCAGAATAAATGTTCACCATTGATAGATGCCTTTGAATTACGGTGTTGGTGAAGAATACTGAATATATCATGGACTACCAGAAGAACGAACTTGTCCCCTTAGATGAGGTTTAACTTTGAACATGTTATCAAGAGGAACCAGTCGCTGGAGAAGGACATCATGCTTAGTAAAGTAGAGGGTCAGTGAAAAAGAGGAAGACCCTCAACGAGATGGATTGACATAGTGGCCACAAGAATGGACTCAAACATAGTGAGGATGGTGCAGGATCTGGCAGTGTTTCGTTCTGTTGTACATAGGGTTGCTATGAGTTGGAACTAGTTCAACAGCACCTAACTACAACAATACAACTGACTGGGAGTCAAGTTGAGTTTAAATGATAAGCTTCTTCTTGAGTAATTAGATTTTTGTACTTTCGCAATGAGAAAAATGTGTGTATTTTCCACCATTCTATATTAAACACAATTATGGGCACAATTTAATGTCAGTCACCTGTGAGCCAGCCTCCGTCAAGTCCATGCCTTATGCTGATTAACTCACGCACCAATACTCGGTCCAGTCAACTGTGGCAAGGAAGGCAAAGTTGGCTTCCAGCATCATATGCCCTGTCTTAGTATTCTAGTGCTGCTATAACAGAAAAAATTATTTTCTCCTGGTTCTAGAGGCTAGAAGTTCAAATCAGGGTCTGGACCCTGTAGATTCCTTCCTTGTTAGTAGTCCCAGGTGTTCCTTGGTTCCTTGGCAATCCTCACACGACATCTGTCTTCCCTGTGTGTGTGCATCTGTGTCTAGTCTGCTCTTTTCATAACTCAGAAGTGATTAGGTTTAGGACACACTCTCTACGTTGGTATTACATCATTAACATGACAAAGAAAACTCTATTTGCAAACAGAATTACGTTCACAAGGATAAGAGTTAGGATTCCAACGCATATTTTGGGGAAATCACAACATTCCCCTAAAGGGTCACTTCTTTAAGAAATGATAGTGGTAATCTCTGGCTTTGACAAACTCTTCCTGCTACCTGCCTAGTTCAGAACAAAAGGTAATTTCCCAAATAGATCATATCTACACCTTACTTTCATAATACCCCATCTCTACAGAGGCCAGATTTCACCTTCCAGCAATATTTTATTTAAATGGTCCTACAAAGACCAAATGTGCACCAAATTACAACTGTTTCTCAATTATTTACAGAAATTTAGGCACAGTGTAGAACATTCACATATATATACTTTTTTTTCCTTAGAGAGGTGTTTTGAAAATTAAATTTTTTCAGATTAACTGTCTCTGATGCCAAATTAACTAGATAATTGTTCAGTTTCACTTGGGCTCATGTGGAGCTTTTTAACCTTTATGTTTTAGAAATGTATTTAATTGCATCATGCAGTTGTTACCGTAGAGATGTGAAAAGACACAGACATTGACCATTCGAAACTGCCTCATAATGTTTTGATTCTCTACTTTGTCCCTTTTCACTATGACCCTCAAAATTTGTCTTCTTGGGTTTATATTATTAAGAGAGAAAGAGCTGCAAAAGATGACCAAACAGAAGTTTTTAAATGATGAAACAAATTGTGACTAGTACAAAAGAAGATTGGCTAAAACAAGTATAGTCAAAGTCTCAAATGAGACAGAAAGCAATTCAACACAAGAGGATAAGGGGACAGAAAAGTCAAACAAGCTCCTTTTGAACTTTATCGAAGAAACCCTGGCCCCAAGCTTGAAAGATTACCGGAAGCTCAGGAGGAGCTCACTCTGGTCTTCTCTAGCTCCAAGGACCCAGCATAGATCCAACAATTGTATGCTGAATCTTTGTGTTCTAGGTAGGATTATTTATCAGGGATTTTGTTTTGTCTGGGTTTTCAATGGCCCAGCTCCAGCTGTACATTGGGGGACAGAGCACAGCTTCAATCAACAGAGGGTTTGTAGCAACCTATTCGGAAGCTTCCCTCCACCTGCGGGGATGGAGTAATTAACAGACCATTAAGTCACTTCTGAAGGAGCCCTGGTGATGCAGTGGTTAAAGCGCTTGACTGCTAACCTAAAGGTGGATGGTTTGAACCCACCAGCCACTCCATGGGAGGAAGATGTGGTAGGCTGCTTCTGTAAAGATTTGGAAACCCTATGCGGCAGTTCTACTCTGTCCTATAGGGTTCCAATCAGTTGGAATCGACCACAATGAGTTTGGTTTGTATGTCACTTCTGCTTTATTGAGGGGGACACTATGCAGGTCATTTCTTTGAAAACTTGTTCTTGAAGGAAATTACAGGATTGTTTTAAGTTTGGAACACTGCCTGGTGAACTCAAATTGAGAGGCAAGTTTCTGTAGCCCATGGAGCAAGGGAGTCAAGGAAGATAATGACTGCAATCCCATTTTAAAAAGATTTGCCCCAGTCTCCCCCTCTTATTTTTTTTTCTTTTCAAAACGAGTTAAATGAAAAACGGTTTGTCATTTGGTAATAACTAATGGAGACATGAATCACTGAGATGCCCCAGACTGAAGTTTATCTCTGTGTCAATAAATCTCTAAACTGCGATGAAACTAAGTACCGCCACCATTGCTCCTTTTTATTTCCGTATTAATCAAAGGGATCTGCTCTGTCAAGAGGAGAGAATGAGCAGTGAGTTTTCTAGCATTTGAAAAAGCCTCTGGAAGGACAGGCTGCAGAACCTGGGTCTTGCCATCAGCCAGTGGGATTTTACCAACGGATTTAGGTGGCTGTGTTTTCCCAAACACTATGAGGCAGTTCTACTCTGTTCTATCGGGTCGCTATGAGTCCGAATCCCCTCAACGGCAATGGATTTGGTTTGGTTTTTTTGTTTTCCCACTAAGTTCTAGGGGGCCCCGAGGGAGGAGCCATTTCTTATTCATTTTAACGTCTTGCTTCTCTTGCTGTTTTACTCATCGTTGTTCTCCAGTGCCCTTCCCCGTTGTGGTACATCGGAAGCACTCAGAAAGTGTTCATTGCTGGAGCGGAGGGAGATGAGGAGAAACTCCAAAGGAAGTAATGTCAAGACCTACACCGCTGGGGGATGCAACAGAGCGCTATACGTTTGCATATGGATTCAAAGAGTGGTGTGAATTCCATGCCCTTTCCGGAGGTGGGGGTGGAGGTGGGGGTGAGGACATGACCTGAAGGAGAAGGAAGTCTCCATTAAACATGCCTGTTCCAGCCTCTACATCCTCCGGGGAAGTTAAGGATTCTGCCTGTGGCAGAAATGCGTTCTCTGCAGCTTGACTGGCGGCGCGCAGAGAAGGGAGCCTCTCAATACTCAGTTTCAGGCCCAAGGGAGGTGAGGTGCTTGAGCGTCATCTTGCGTGTAAACTGTTGGGCTCCCAGAAAATCAGGCCCGGCTCCTGCCCTCTCCAAGGTACTAGTAGCATACCACGAGGGAAAGCAGAGGCCCAGCTCAAGTCAAGGAGGGACGGAACCCAAAATTTTCAGGGTCAGCTATCCCAAGCTGCTTCACAGACCTTGGGCCCTGACCCTGCCCTGCTGGGTGCCAGAAACTCAACCACTCCGTTTCCACTAGAACCCCTGGCCACTGCAGCAAAATCAAGGCCCCAGCGGTTAGAACCCAAATCTGTGCACGCTTCCTCTCCCTGGAGCCTCAGCCTGAGCAGGCCCTAGCCTCGCGGTTCACTCCCGACGCTTGTGGAACTTTCTTTTCCTAGTGCCGGCCTACCGGAGCAGAGGCGTCACTTTGGGGCCGAAGCCGCGGGCAGGGCCGGGGCTGGGAGCAAAGCCAGGACTGAGGCCTGGGTCGGCCGCGGAGAGCGAGGCCGGGGACGGTAGTGTCCTCCGTGAGGTCCCCAGCGTAGCAACGTGGCTGGGGAAGGTAGCCCCGTATCGGAACTTCTAACCAAATTTCCACACTGCTGAGAGGGTCAGCCCCCGGCTGAGCGTGGGCCCGCAGGGAACGCTCCGCCGAAGTTTGGGCTGAGGTCGTCGTTGTTGTTTCATGCCTCCGGGTTTTCAGAAACGCCTAGGAGTTCCGCGGCTGTGTGCAGGTGTGTGCAAAGGAAGGGGTGGCCTCCTAGCTCCTAGCCTCTGGAGCCCGTCTTTCTTTGTCAGTGCCTCCCGCTCCTCGGGGGACCGGGGCCGCTGAGACCAGACCGACGCTCCCACCCCGCGCAGCCCCAGCCCGGGGACCCCCAGCCCGGGCGCGGGGCCCGTATCTACCCGCGTGCGCCCGGAACCTGAAGTGGCTGTAGGGTCCCCTCCGCCAAGGTGGAGGAGAAGGAGAGCCATAGGGCCACGCATCCACCTGGTGGGCCGCGAGGCGCGCGGGGCCCAGAAAGCCCTGACACGAATTGCAGGGACCCGGCAAGCGCACCCTACCCCCTTGGGCCCTCGCAGCGCCGCGACCTTAGTGTCCCAGGGAAGGTTACGTGGAAATGGACATCCGCTAAGAAGCGACTTGGCAAGAACAAACCGTCGGAGTTTGACTTCTCTCGGCTGCTTGTAAGGGAAATGGGTACACAATAGGTACACAGAGGCTCATAGAATTTGCAGGGGTTGGGGTGGAGGGAGAAAGGGCAGTCGATCTCCCGCAAATGCTTCTAGAGACTAGCTAAATGTGCAGGTGCAGCTCCCTCCACCAAGGGCCCCTTCCTTGGCCTATTTTTTCCAGAGTCCTCCAGCTGCTGCTCCTCTCATAGCCCTTCCTAAACAGCGCTAGTTGGAGAGTCCCAAATCCCGAGCGGCTGACGGCCCCTTTTCATAGCTGTGTTTTCCGGGCTAGGACTGGGGCTGGGGGCCCGAGAGGGATGGCGGTGGCGTAGCTTGGAGGCGCGGAGGGGGCGCAGTGGAGGCGCCGGGAGAGGACCCCTGCGAGCCGGGGACTGATGCCCTTCTTGGGCCGGGTCCGCACCGGAGAGCTCGTGAGCAGTGAAGCTGAGCGTCCCTGAAGCGTTTTCAGCATCTCGGAGGCTTCGAGGTGCCCCGGCCCGGAGGCCTGTCCCCGGCCCCCGCGGGCGACCGAGGGCTGCAAGCGAGCGTCGGCGGGGAGGGCTAGGAGCGCACTAGTCTGGGTGCCCAGATTGGGAGCCTATCCTTAATACCTGCCTGGGAGTGGTCATCTCCGAGCCCCAGCGGAGGGATGGGAGGAGAGGGGCCCGAGGTCCCAGAAAGGGACCTGAGAAAGCATAAAGTCTTGCTGGCTGTGTGCGGGTTTAGGGGATCCACCTCTCTCGCTGATTTAGCTGGCCTGGTGGAGAAAGCGGTTAAGCGCTTGGCTGCTAACCTTTATTAAGATCGGCAATTTGAGCCCACCAGCCGCTCCCCTGGAGAAAGACCTGGAGATCTGCTCCTGTAAAGATTACTGCCCAGGAAACACTATGAGGCAGTTCTACTCTGCCCTATAGGGTCGCTATGAGTCGGAATCTCGACGAGATGGCACACAGCAACATCAGTGGAGGCAACAAACTCTTGGACTCGAGGAAACGTGTCCCGCAGCTGGGAAGAAAAAAAGAGAGAGAGAGAAAGAAAGTTTTCGGAGACCAGAGGTCTCCTGCTGTCGGAGCTAGGAAACCTTGGGCTTGGTGGTCTAGCTCAGGCTGCGTGTTCCCTGCCCTTTTGCGGGGTATAAAATCAGGCCCCAGAGCAGAGGTAGGGAAAGCTCCCTAGGAAAGAAGATCTGGTGGAGCCAGTCAACGCTGGCCTCGGTTTCCCTTTCTAAATGTGACTCTCTTCCGCCCCTAAAGTTCGGTCACTTGCAGGCGAAGGCATGAGGACTCTCCTAGGTGGACTTCTCAAGATCTCTCCGCCCACGAAGCTTTCGCGGTTAATCTGGAATGAAAGGGGCATCCTCGCGTTTTTAGATTGAATTAAAAGTTACTTAAATTTGCCAACTTTCGACAAAGTGGCAAATGTACAATTTAAAAAATCCAGTGAAGAGCCATTCTCACCTTCCGCGGCCACTTAATCTTGTTTCTGGCTCAGTAATTCGAGAATTTAAGGGGAAATGCAATGGAAGGAAGAGTCTGACTGCGACTCACATCCCCAACGGACCAATCGGCGCACCGCAGCCAAGCCCTTCCCGGAGAGGCGAGTAGAAATGTTTCTTCCCAGTAAATCAAGAAACTCCAGACGACCCGGCTCCATATTGCCTTCCTCCCTGGGTTCTGGTCCTGCTCTTAAAACTTCTTTCTCTGTCTTTTTGCCGAAGGAGTTTTTGTAACGCGTTGAAGAGCTCAGCCCATTTAGAGGATCTCCTCAAAGCTGGAAGCAGTGTCATTTTTTCGTTTCTGTTGGAAAATTCGAGGTAGAGTTCTCTGGGCTCGAAATTCCTTTTAGTGCAGTCCCCATGAAAGCAGACCTCACTGCTTCTTTAAATTGACCACTCAGGGTAACTCAAGAGATTCCTGTCTCAGCAGCACAACCTTAAAAGCCACGAGTCCCCTGGTGTAAAGCCTTTGCTCTAGAAAAGGGATGAGCCCACGCCAGGCCAGTGGAAAAGGCCGTGAGTCTTTCTGCAGAACTAAAACAAAAAAACAAAACTCGTTGCGGTGGAGTCGATTTCAACTTACAGTGGCCCTGTAGGACAGAGTAGAACTGCCCCATAGGTTTTCCAAGACTGTGATCTTTACGGAAGCAGAGTGTCACATCTTTCTCCTTGAAGAGAAGCTGGTGAGTTCGAACCGCCGACCTTTCGGTTAGCAGCCGAGTGCTTAACCATTACATCACCAGGGCTCCTTTCCACAGGACCAAGCCTTTGGAGACAAGACTCAAAAGAAGCAAGTGGCTCAGGGAAAAGTCGTTTTCCTGATTGATGAAACTTCTCCCCCCTCCCCGTTCTAAATAATAAACTCACGGGGAAAGCCTCGAGGGCTGCCTTGTGTTTGTTTCAAATAAATCCTCAACAGCTCCTTCCTCGCCCAGAGAAATGAATCATCCGTGGGAAACAGGCGATTATTCCCCCATTTGTCTGCCTAAAACCAGTGGAAATAAGCACCTTTCACGGCACACCCTCACTTCAGTCTTTCTCCCCGGCAGCGGGAGGGGAGGGGTAAGGCGGAGTGAGATAGAGTCGGGACCCACAGAGATGTCCTCCCAGAAGAGGCAGCTCCAGGGGAGGCAGCAGGGACTCACGAAGGAAATGGCACAAGCTTCCCACGCGTACCCTCGCGCTGGATCCTGGAGAGGGACATCCCTGATACCGGGCAGGAAGCTATTTATCCCTTGAAGAGGAGCTGAGGCCCCTACAGGCAGGGAGGGGATATTCTGCTCCAGAAGCAAATTCTGCAGTAGTACTCGTCAATCAGATTTCTGTTTTCCTTAGTGGAAAACAGAGGCATATGCTGCTGGAGTTATCATCACCGGAATTCGAGATCTTGTTCTCTTTAAGCCAATAAACAAAAGCCCTCTTGCTGGTTTCCAAACTATTTGGAAGTGTTTTGGGGGAGGGGAGGAGGTGAAGAGAAAAGTGTTCTGCATGAACTTGATTAAAATGACCCCAGTTTTAGTCGTTATTTGTGTAGAAGACGCCCGATCGTATTGTATTAATCGGACCAGCAATCTTCCAACGGGGGAAAGAAGCGAGAATTCCCGCTATAAATCTGCAAGACGCAGAGACTTGGGCGGTCGTTCGCATCACCCCGAGCTCACCTTACAAAGCAGAGTGGCCCTCCCTTTCTCTGCAGGGCACGCTGCCCAGGGAGACGGGGGAGCTGAGGTGAGGATGCGATTATTTTTTAGGACCACTCTTTGTTGACTTCTTAAACATTTACTGGATTTTAACTTGTTTAAAAAGAAAAGGCCGCACGGCCAATTCAAAGTAAAAAAAGAAAAAAAAAAAGTTAACTTACTGCTTCATTCTTGTCAGTTGCCGGCACAGCCGGCGTAGTCATCACTCTCCCACTCATTTCCTGCCACTGTGGGCTTCCAGATTACTTTTTTTTTATCTCAATTGCTCAGTTTATGAGGGTCTGATTACTGCAGAGAAATAAGGAGCTCAAATAACATAAGACTAAAAACGGGGACAATGTCCCATTTGAAGGACATTTAGTTGTAATAATTAACGCCAATTTACCTGACTTCTTTTCCCTTTTCTTAGCATCCGTCCACCCCTCCAAATCCCTTAATCACACCCAGATATACCTTACTAGGCTCACGTTTCCCCTTATGCCACTATCACCATCTTCTAAGATTTTAAGCAAAGGCAAAGCCGGGATTTAAAGTTTGTTTTTTATTTGAAATCTCATCCAGAAACACTGGTTATTAATAAATATATCATAGTTATCAAGAATATATAAAAAATAAAGACAGGTATTGTCTTTAAGGCCCTAACAAAATATTTCAAGCAAATGTTCAGGAAAATAAAATTGGCACGCCTCCCCAAACCACGATAAGTTTTCAAAGCTGATAATAGAGAGAGCCGACCCCGCATGCAGAATAACTGAGCAAGGGGGGTGGGGCGAGCTACTAAAGGAAGTCCCTGCGTTTGCAAAGGGGCCCCTAGAACAGCTGAGGAAGGTTTGGAATGAAGTTTGAAGGGCTGGGGGTGGGGGAAGAGGCTCGTGTGCGTGAGTGTGGGTCCCTTTTTCATTTCATACAACCACAGACAGGTATATGGAGTACTTGGGAGAATTCACTAGTAAATCCTTGTTACAAGGAAAAAAAGGCGTCACGGCCAGCACAACATGTTTAGACAAGATTCATTAAGAAGCCTGCATGCATTCTTTTGACCTACACTGCGCGAAAGGAAAACCCACATAGGAGGAAGTCCGGCCGTGGCCTGGAGCTGATATTCAAAACTTAAGTCTTGCTCTCTCTCCCTCTCTACCTCTCTCGCTCGCGCCATTGTCTCTAGACAAACTGTGGAAAGGACAGTGACAATCATAATTGCATCCACCTCAGGTAAATATTTACACTTGTTTTGCACGAAAGGGATGGTCGTCTTTTTCCAACGTGAGAACACAGAGCCAGAGGAGCCAACTCAGAAGTCCCTTCACAGGTTTTTAACTACACCGATCCAATCTTTATACAACAAATGCAATTTTGACAAGAGCATATGGCAGTGAGAAATATTGGCGCGGCATGGGAAAAAGAAGCATGCATGCAAACACACGACGTCTGGTTCGAGTCCCCCTTTACTATCACCTATAAATTGCAGTTTGGTTTTGGTCCTTTCCCTCCCGGGGTCAAGTAGGGTGTGAGATCTCTCAGAGGGTGTGGGTGGCCGCGGGGCCCCGCTTCCGCCTTCCCGCCAGGCTAGCGCCCAGCCTCCCTCTGCGCTCCTGGCCTGGCCCAGCATCCCTTCCCGCTGCTCGCCGCTCGTCCGCGGCAGCAGGGCAGGCCCGCTGCTCACTTGAGCAAGTCCTTGGACTCGGCGGACAGCCGGGCCATGTTGGTGGTGGAGAGAGCGGACAAGTGCGGCGGCGGCGGCATCTGGCAGATGGTGCAGGGGCAGGGCAGCCCGGCCCAGTGCTGGAAGCCGCTGCCCAGCTGCAGCGCGGGCGGCGTGGAGGGCGCCTTGAGCAGGGAGTGAGGAGGCCGGATGGTGCCGATGGCCGGCAGCGAGGCGGCGGACAACGGTGAGGAGGCGTTGCCGGACGAGAGCGCACCGCCCAGGATGGGGTGCACCGGGTGCACGGCGTTGGCAGCGTGCGCTGGGTGGCCGGCCGAGTGGCCCACGGTCCCGCAGTGAAAGGCCGAGTGGTGACCCCCGTAGATCTCGCCAACCAACCTCTTCATCTCCTCCAGGGAGCTGGTGAGCATGAGGATGTAGTTTCTGGCCAGCAGGAGCGTGGCGATCTTGGACAGCTTTCGCACCGACGGCCCGTGCGCGTAGGGCATGACCTCACGGAGCCCGTCCATGGCGAGGTTCAGGTCGTGCATCCGCTTTCTCTCGCGCCCGTTGATCTTCAGCCGCAATTGCTGTAGGTCCTGCTCCGACAGCTGCTTCTTGATTTTGTACTTGCTGCTCTCGCCCGCGGCCTTAGCGCCAACCCGCGAGAGACTTTCCCCGGGCATCTTTTGCACCATATCGCCCTGCGTGGAAGAAACCGAGTTGAGACGGCTCTCCTGGTGGTGGTGGTGGCGGTGGTGGTGATCCCGCAGGTACATCTCATCCATATCCGGAGATGAAGCTCTGCTGGAAACAGAGCTTGAATCAGAATTCATTTTATTGCAGGAAATGTGGCCCTACCTTGGGGAGGCTTTAGGCGGGAAATCAAAGAAAAGAAAATTTTGAATTAAAAAAGAAAAGCTGCACAGCCCAGCAGCCCACTGCTCAGCCGCAAGACTTGAGAAGAAAAGCAGAGGCACTGCCTTTCCCCGCCTCTCTCCCTCCCCTCTCTCTGGTTAGGTTGTTTCCTGGACAGCTAGTTGGTGTGTGCTTGAACTAACCTCACGCTGAAAAAGAGGGGCTTTTATAGAGCTGCGGCAGAGAAAACAGACAAAAGGAGCCCTCCTATCTATCCTGGGCTGGTTAGGATGACGTGCCATCATTCAGGGCGGTGCGCTTTGCTGTCCCATTTAGCAAGGATTCCTATTCATATTCATTGTGGGGCCGCTCTGGGACACCTCTGCGCCGAACCGCTAGGAGCCCCCAGGCACAAAACCCTCCAACAGACACACTCGCTGCTCCAGCTCAAGCCTTCCCGATTTTTAAAAAACTTTCCTCTATCCCACTCCCATTCCCAGTTTCCCTAACTAAATCACACGTAGGGGACCGAAGGATGGGAACCGAACGGGGCCAGGCGGTTGGCCGAGTTCCTCTGGGTTTGGAGAGGGGAATCGAAACATTCTTTCTTTCCTTTCATAGCTGCTCCCAAATTCAGAGAAATGTAGTGGGAAAAGATTTGAGGGACAGAGGTGCAGGCAGGGGTCAGGCCTGACTGAGCTGAGGGGGGAGGCGAAAGGGGGCTCGGAGGTGCGCTCTCTGAAAATTTTCTCCTTTAGGTCTCTTTTCCAACACACTGACATTCTGTTGACTTTGTTCGTTGGGCCCTTCTGTTGTGATTTCAATGGGATGCCTATATCTGGTGATGGATTTGCCCTGATACTGTTGTGGGGAGGGGTGTCTTGCTTTCTATTTCTTCTTTTTTGTTTTTGTTTTAAAAAAATAATAACCGAAAGAATTCCAGCTTTGCCCAATTCTCTAACTTCTTAGACCTAAAACTGAAAAAAACAAAACCTTAGGGTTGTAAGAAGAGGAAATTGGGAAGGGGAGGGAAAGAAGCAGGAGCCTAGGAGACTGGGAAGGAGTTAGGGATGGAAAGGTTCCCGAGTATTGGGGAGAGACAGTTTCCGCTCCAGCTTCCCCGCAGCCCCAAACCCAGGCACTAGCGGAAGGTGGTCGGGCAGTTGCCCGCCGGGAGCTCGGCTCGGCCGGTTCTAGCCGTTGAGTCCGCGCGCAGGGAGCATCTGTAGCTCAGCGCCAGTTCGAGCCGCGCGGGTGGGTCCACAGGACTAAGGTTGCCCCACGCCGACCAGCGGGCGAAAAGCGGGAGTTCAGGGCTGAATAATAAACTACGTTGGTGGGTGTGTGGGTGTGTGTGATTCGACAAGGAGAGGACCTGGAGAACCCCTCGTGGGCGCGCGCGTGGGACCTGCGGGCCAGCGCAAAGCGGTGTAGGTGGATAAAGAGGAGGCCTAGAGTTTGGAGCCTTGGGTGCGATTGCGGAGGTCGGCGCAGATCGCTTTCCTCCCCCTTGCTGTGTTTTTGTCAGTCGGCACTTCAGCTAAGCAGCGCGAGGGGCTGGAAGGCAGAAATCTCGGGAAGGAAGAGAGCCCCGGGGAGGCCTCTAGAAGAACCTGGGGACCGTCACGCTCCTGATCTGAAGGAACTGGAGACAGATGCTAGGTGTGGCTGAGGATCTGGGTGGGAAATGTGAAACCCAGTCAATCCCGGAACCTCTGGCAGTTAAGGCCTCAGACTGCGCCGCCAAGTCCCTGCGAGTCTGTAGACTAGCGAGGAAGAGGAGGTATCAGTTTCCAATCACACAAATAGAGCAGCAAACGGCAGAGGGATGTACGGCCCAGGTCTGTAGTTCGCACGCTTTGCGAGGCTGTGTCTCGTTGAGAGATAGTCATGCAGCGAAGGCAGCGCCGGCAGTACCAGCCAGATAGCGAGACAGAACTCTGGAATAAAGGTTTTTCTACATCGAACTTTGCTTCTCTTTAAAGGAAAGAAAGTAACCAACCATCTCTCGTTAAGGCTAGAATATTAAGACCCTTGAAGACTAGACATTAGCCTCCGACTCTCCTACCTCCTCCACCTCGGTGGGAGGAAAGTTTCTTGAAACGAAGAACCAAAGGGATTTGGTTGAATGTGGAAAGACTGATGTACAAACGCACCCTGAATATCCAAGTAAACAGAATGCTTCCTAATTTACCAGACTTGTTCGTTTTAGCTGAGATAGTGACATGCCCCAAGCAGCTTATGAGAAAGGGATTTCCAGAAAGTGTGCATATATTCTGACACCATCTCAGGTGACAGACGGAAGCTGGGGGAGTGGTGTCGTCCCCAAGACAGCCCTCTGAGGCTCCCCTGTTGATGAAGTCGGGTCCCAGGGAGCCCTTGACTGGAAGGAAAAGCAGTTTCCCAGCCTTTGGGCCAGTGTACAGGCCTGCCCCCCCCGCCCCCCCCGCCGTCTTTCCAGTCACCTTGTTGACCCCTGGGCATTGACGTCTGTCTTTTCCAAGCCCAAACTGAAAATGCTGCATCTCAGTTTTGATATAGGGAAGTACCGAAGTCTAGGTAGAGCAAAAGGTTTACAATCGAAGGAGTAGCAAAATCATGATACTGAAAGGTATTTGTACCCTGAAAAAACGGTTCCAATTTTCTCAGTGGGCAATATGAAATGAAGTTTAAATTGTCCCCAGATTAATCAAGAAGGCGGCAGAGGTCGGGGTGGGAGGAGGGCGTGGGGAGGCAGCAGTCCTCGCAATTCAAGCTTAACAGCTTACTTGCGGGGCTGGAAGGGCAGAGGCTGGGGTTCTGGGAGTCTAACCAAGAAGCATCTCTTTCGCAGTGACTATACACGACCTTTCCGCCGCCGAGAGGTGGATGTACACCGGCAGCCACCAGCCCAGCAACCGGCTGCTCTAGGCCGGGAAGGAGCGCGCGCCGGGCCTCTGCTTGCACAGACCAGACTCCCCAAAAGGGCTTTTAGCTCCAGTTCTGCAGCCAGCACCGGAAGTGGCGGATAAGTCGTGCCCTGGCTGGGCCCCGCTCAGTACCAGGCTGAGACCGGGCGCTTCCTCTCTTCCACCGTCAGTCAGTAGCTCTCTGCTTTCCCGAAAGGCTGCAATGTGTGAGTGTCGGGTGGTCCAGGGCCCCAGGCGGCCAGCATTTTCAGGGTGGACTTACAGGAATCCCAGGCTCTCCTAGATTGGTAGTTCTCCCATTCCCTACACCTTGGAGGGATTACCAACCAGAGGAGACAGAGTGAGTAAGGGAGTTGGAACTTTGCTCTCCATAAAATGGGTCGATACTCTCCAGGGCCCAAAAGAAGGAGGTTTTCGACCCGCCAGCTCCAACGTCGCCCACACACTCCTTGCCTCAAGGAGTCTGTAGACTCTGAGGTTTCACTCGCACCCTGTCTCAGTCCCTTGGGATTAGCCCTGGATCCCAGAAGGGAGGGCAAGGAGCTCAAGGGCGTGACTTACTTCGACCCGTTTATTTCTGAGGCCGCTTCTACCATCGCCCACCCGGGAGTGTGCGAGGAACAGATAGTAAGAGCGCGCAGTTGCGAGGAGGCTGCAGCTGCCTAAAGGGGCCCCGGCCTTAAACGCGCCGTGACCTTGGCCCTGGCTCCAGGCTCAGTCGGAAGGCTCTGGTAGGCGGGGAGCGGGCTCGAGCCGCCAGGCGGAGTCGCCGGGCTGCGCTCCCCCGGGACCCACCCCGGCCCTCGCGTCTGGGGAGGGCAGCAGCGGGGGAGGCAGGGGGCGTTATCCGGCAACAGGTGCGTCCCAACGCTAGCGGGCTGTTTCCTGCCAAGCTGTCCTCGGCCCTGGGCAGAGCTGTGAGGTTCTCAGCCTTTGTATGACACAGGAAAGCAGCGGGCCGCGGTGGGACAGAGAGCCGATCAGCCTCCCTGCGCGCCCCGGGCTCACGGCCTCAGCCCCACAGCCCCTGGCGGGCGCGGCTCTGGCTTCCCCGGGACCGTGCACATCGGCGGCTGCTCGGGCCTTCCCGACACCTCCACCCGCAGGTCATCAGGGACCGTCCCTTACCTGGGGCCAAGTGAGTGAGGTTTGGGTCCCGCAGTTCCGATCCAGAAGCTGCCCTTTCCGCCCGAGGCGGCGGATTTTGGCTCAAGGGCGAACCCCTAATTCTCGGAAAGAGCCCGGCGGCAAATGTCTCCGCGGCTGACCTGCCGGGCGGCTAGTTTGAGGAGGCGGTCAATCGGCAACGCCAGGGGCTCCTGTCGCTCGTCAAACCGCAAACTTGACCGGCAGAAACTCTGAGTCCGAAAGGCGGGAGGCAGCCTGTGGGCTTCACCTTTCAACCCACCCTCCCCAACACACACACACACACACACACACACACACACACACACACACACACACACACACACACACACACACACACACACACACACACACACACACACACACACACACGATGAAAAAAGAGAAAGCCAAATATATCTAAAGATGTCCCGTCAAATCCAACCGAGGAATAGCCTAAAACTATTTGGCCACGGAGGAACTTCTCAAAAAGTAGTTTCTTTCTTTAGTTGAGTACAATTACTTCAGAACGATAGCATTGGGGACCGGGTTATTATCATCCGGGCTGTTAGGTTGATCAAAAAGGCGTTAAAACAAAACAAACAAACAAAAAAAAAACACAGCAAGTTAAAAAAGAAAGAATTAAAAGCCAGCACAAATCACAGCCAAGCAGAAGCGGTTATCTCCTGTCGCAGCAGCGCATCCGGGGGGATGGAGTGCGCGCAAGGGTGCTGAACTCAGAGCTCCGGCCTTAAAGATGCCGAAGTTGAAATTCCAACAATTAAATAGGTGATACCAAGGCCCGAGAGGATGGATCAGGGCAGACTGGCTAATGTGTTTCCACGTTCTGGGTTTCGCCATATTTTACATAATTTCTTAATCAGTGATCTGCCCAATATTTCCTTTTTTTAAAAAATCTTATTTTCATACGGGAAAAATAACAGAAGTTGAAGGACAGCCGAATTTTATAACGCGGTAGTAATTGCTTTTTGCAATGTTGAATGTAAGACTTGGAGGATGACGGGAAGTCCCAGAATAGCTTAAAATGATGAAGTGCTAATTACTTGAATATATACACAATTCATACACTGGCAGAACTAGAAGTTTGATTTTAATGATGCATAAAAAATAAGGCTGGTTAGAACTTACAGATTCATTATAATTATTTAAAAACTGACTCAAGTCAAGGGAGATATGAACTTCTGGACTTCCCTTTACAGGACTTTGCTCAATTAGTGAATATACTTCAGTACTCTTTTTTATCTCCTTTCTGGTAACATCTGCTCAATTGCCAAAAGCTCTGTTGAGTTTTCCTCCTGTAGAAAAATAGGAAACAGTTTTTCCTCAAGACTGGAATGTTTAGGTTGATTTAAATATCACTGGTGATCAATCACATAAACTGATGAGTTATATTAAAATTTGCATATTATACACACATTCTTGGCATGTACCCTGACATTTTGGATTTGTGACTCCATTAATACCAATACTTTAAGAACCACTAAGCAGATGATTTCTTAATAATATTTCATTGCTATTAATTTATTTCTTTTGTGAACTGATAGTTAAAGCCACTGTATACAATTTGATATCTTAATGTAAAAGTAGCGCAGACTATTAAATTCTGCTTTTGAAGGTTATTGTGCTGTCTCCTATGTATATTTTGATAGACTGTTTTAAACAAATACTCCTGTATTTTTTGCTTAAGTCCTCAAGAAATTTAGTTTTATTTTAGAGATAATTATGTAGCATATGTGTTATTTTCACTGTGTGTTTGTAATATTCAGGTTTATACATAAAGTATATAAGTAAATCAGTGTCACAAAGAGAATAGAATTTAAGAATCTATGTCTAGAGCAACAGAGGATTAAAGGGCTGTTTATATTTATGACAACAATTTATTACACTGCCTTTTTATTATAGATAGCTTTTATTGCCACCAAGAGTTCTGAAACTTACATGTTTACTTGCAAAAGTCGAACATATTAAAATATTTATTTGAAGCCACTATGTTCTATATAAAAAGGAGTAAGTTATTTTTCAGATGCCGTCTAATAAAGATAAGGGAAAACATATGATACATTTGTACATAGTGACCCTAGGTACAGCAGAATTAAATTTGAAATGTTCTCGTGTTGGCTTGATTCTTAACAAGCACAGATTTGCAAACATTTTGAGAAAATAATAGTTAAGGAGTCTGCTACTGAGTCTTGAAAACTCGAAAGAGCAGTTTTTAAAAAATCAACCTTACAATGGCTAATTGATTTTCTGTAAAATCTGGGGTATGGCTCATGTGGACTCTGCTTCATAATTTCTAAAAACAAATGAAAACTTAATAAATGATTCTTTCTCATTAGTCCATTGTATGTTTCCTTTTACAGATTTTTTGTTTGTTTGCGTAACACTAACAGTCTGAATGTAAAGTATGTAAAACCAAATTGTCACCATTTACAATATTGGCTGAATTTTTATCTTCATCTGTACATAACTTACAATATAAAATAAAATTGAAGCAATTACTCTGGTAATTCAAACCTCAAGTCCTGTCTTTCTTTACTTTTTGTGAGGTGGGAAGGTGGGTAGAGGGAGCCAGCTGAAAACAAATCATCACTCAAATTTGCTTTCATGTTTATCATTCTCTACCTTACTTTTGGGCCAGGCCAAGCCTTCTGTTTCAAAATTGAAATTGTATTCTCAGTAGTACTACTCAACCAAACTACCAAAAGCTGGTAGTAAAAGGCTCTTGCAAGTTAGGGATATTTTAAGTTAATTTTTAGAACTTAAAATGATAATGTAAATTAATATATATTCATAATATGACATCATTTAAGATATTGATAAAAGAAAGTTGATACTTTTCCATGCTCCCATTTTTATAGTAATTTTGGTTATCTATCCTATAACCCTTGATAATAAGAAATGGCAGAATATTGGACTGTTTATATTCACTGAACTAAATATTTCAATTAGATACTTTAAAACTTAATTTTGGTCTTTTCTCTCTTTCATAACGGCAATATAATACATCTGAGTAAAATTTTAGAAAAATAAAACTTTGTAATGATGGGCAAAAGAAAGAGAATGAGGGTGTAGAAAACAGCGAACATGTTCCTAATTCATAACACAAAGTTAATACTAACATTAAGTACACTTTATGGAGTTGTTTGTATGCAAGCGCTTTCTAAAAATATATTTGCTTTGTAAATTCATGGAAACAGTTGAGTTGATTCTATTACTTGAATATAGAGCCCCTTTGTAGTTGTTATCCAAAGGCAAAGGTACAGCAAGTTCGCCAGTATTGTTTAAATGCCCTGTGAATCCTATGGCATTCTCATTCACCCTTCATGCATCCTGCAGTATGGTAAAGCAGCCAATTTGCCTGAGATAAAGCTGGAACAAGAATTAAGACATTGAATAATCCTTCGGGAATGGTGCTTCTGAGTATTGGGGTGGCTCAGAAGCTATACTGTATAAACATGGTGGAGAACTGAGATTACTATCAGCCTGAAACCCTGCTGAGGAGTAATATTTTTTTTAAGTTAATAATAGAGAGAGCCTAGTGCTATGTGGAGGAGCCCTGGTGGCTCAGTTAAGTGCTCGGCTGCTAACCGAAAGATCAGCAGCTTAAACCTACCAGCCACTCTGCCAGAGGATGTGGCAGTCTGCTTCCATAAAGATTTACAGCCTTGGAAACCCTACGGGGGCATTTCTACTCTGTCCTATAGGGTGTCTATGAGTTGGAAGCGACTTGATGGCAATAGGTTTGGTTTTTGGTTAGTACTATGTGACCTTTACAAAAAAAAAAAAAAAAACCCAAACCCATTGCTGTCGAGTCAAATTGGACCATAGCGACCCTATACGACAGAGTAGAACTGCCCCATAGGGTTTCCAAGGAGCACCGGGTGGGTTTGAACTGCTGACCTTTTGGTTAGCAGCCCTAGCTCTTAACCACTACGCCACCTGGGTTTTCATCTGACTTTTAGGCTTTTTAAATTGATATTGATCATTTTAACAGATTGACTACTTGTCGCCCTGGAGGTACAGAGAGTAAACATGAAGGCTATGACGTACGTCTTCTTGTCTTGATTCCTGGGTATTCCACCCTGAGACATCGATCTACACAGTCACTGTTGGTGTTGTTGAAAAAAGGTATTTCCAGTGAATAAGTCGTTGGTCTTTGGCGTTGTTTTTTATCACCAAGGCCATATTTTCCAACTACTGATCCTTCTTCTTTGTTTCCCACTTTCCCATTCCAATCACCACTAATTATCAATGCCTCTTGGTTGCATGTTTGATCAATTTCAGACTGCATAAGTTGGTAAAAATCTTTAATTTCTTCATCTTTGGCCTTAGTGGTTGGTGACTAAATCTGAATAATAGTTGTATTAACTGGTCTTCATTGTAGGTGTATGGATAGTAACCTATTACTGACAGCATTGTACTTTAGAATTGGCCTTGAAATGTTTTTTGACGATGAATGTAACGCCGTTCCTCTTCAACTTGTCATTCCCAGCATAATAGACCGTATGATTGTCCAATTCCAAATGGCCAGTACCAGTCCATTTCAGCTCACTAATGCCTAGGATATTTATGTGTTCCTTTTCATTTTTGATTACATTCAATTTTCCTAGATTCATACATCACACATTCCACATTCTGATTATTAATGGATGTTTGCAGCTGTTTCTTCTCATTTTGAGTCATGCCACATCAGCAAATGAAGACCGTGAAAGCTTAAGTCCATCCACATCATTAAGGTCGACTCTACCTTGAAGAGTAAGCTCTTCCCCAGTTGCATTTTGAGTGTCTTCCAACCTGAGGGGCTCATCTTCAGGCACTATATCAGACAATGTTCCACTGCTATCCATAAGGTTTTAACTGGCCAATTATTTATTCAGAAGTAGATCGCCAGGTCCTTCTTTCTAGTCTGTCTTAGTGTGGAAGCGCCACTGAAACCTGTCCACCATGGGTGACCCTGCTGGTTTTTAAATACCAGTGCATAGCTTCCAGCATCACAGCAACATGCAAGCCACCACAGAATGACAAACTAACAGACAAGTGAATCAAATCAAGTACAAATGTGGAAAGACACAAGGGAGAAGCTCAATATCGTCAGTCAGAATATGGCCAGGGGCCAACTGTGGAACAGACCATCAACTGCGAATATGCAAGTTGAAGTTGAAGCTGAAGAAAGTTAAAACAAAGTATCTTGAATATTTTTGTGTTGTTGTTAGGTGCCGTCAAGTTGGTTCCGACTCACAGTGATCCTATGTACAACAGAACAAAACACTGCCCGGTCCTGTGCCATCCTCACAATTGTTACTATGTTTGAGCCCATTGTTGCGGACACTGTGTCAATCCATCTCCTTGAGGGTCTTCCTCTTTTTTGCTGACACTCTACTTTACCAAGCATGATGTCCTTCTCCAGGAACTGGTCCCTCCTGATAACATGTCGAAAGTATGTGAGACGAAATCTCACCATCCTTGCTTCTAAGGAGCGTTCTGGCTGTACGTCTTCTAAGATAAAGTTGTTTGCTCTTCTGGCAGTCCGTGGTATATTCAATATTCTTTGCCAACTCCATAATTCAAAGCCATCAGTTCTTGTTTATCCTTTATATCTTCTTTATTCCTTATTCATTACCCAGTTTTTGCACACATATGAGGTGATTGAAAATATCATGGCTTGAGTCAGGTGCACCTTAGTCTTCAAAGTAACATCTTTGCTTTTCACCTGGAGTAGATTCCACCTGAATTTAGAAACTATTTGAAGAATAGATTTGACTCATTGAACACTAATGACCGAAGATCAGACAAGTTGTGGGATGACATAAGGACATCATATATGAAGAAAGCAAAAAGGTCATTAAAAAGACAGGAAAGAAAGAAAGGTTCAAAATGCATGTCAGAAGAGGCTCTGAAATTTGCTCTTGAATATAGAAAAGGAATCTTAGAAATGAAGAAGTAAAAGAGCTGAACAAAAGATTTCAAAGGGTGGCTCGAGAAGACAAAGTAAAGTATTATAATGACATGTGCAAAGACCTGGAGTTAGAAAACCAAAAGAGAAGAACACATTCATATTTCTCAAGCTGAAAGAACTGAAGAAAATGTTAAAGCCTCAAGTTGCAATACTGAAGGATTCTGTGGGCAAAATGTTGAATGATGCAGGAAGCATCAAAAGAAGATAGAAGGAATACACAAAGTCACTGTACCAAAAAGAATTGGTCTACATTCAACCATTTCAGGAGGTACTATGTGATCAAGAACCAATAATACTGAGGGAAGAATCCAAGCTGTACTGAAGGCACTGGCAAGAAACAAGTCTCCAAGAATTGATGGAATACCAACTGAGATGTTTGGACAAATGGATGCAACCCTGGAAGCACTTACTCGTCTAGGTCAAGAACTTTGAAAGACAGCTACCTGGCCAACCACACAGAAGAGATCTATATTTGTGCCCATTCCAAAGAAAGGTGATCCAATGGAATGTGGAAATTATTGAACATTGTCATTAATATCACACACTAGTAAAATTTTGCTGAAGATAATTCAAAAATTCTTGCAGCAGTATATAGACACAGAACTCCTAAAAATTCAAGCTGGGTTGAGAAGAGGACATGGAAGGAGGGATATCATTGCGATGTCAGGATCTTGGCTGACAGCGGAGATACTAGAAAAATGTTTACCTGTGTTTTATTGACTCTGCAAAGGCATTCAACTGTGTGGATCATAACAAATTATGGATAACACTGCGAAGAAAGGGAATTCCAGAATGCTTAATTGTGCTCATGAGGAACCTGTACATAGACCAAGAGGCAGTCGTTCAAATAGTACAAGGAGATATTGTATGGTTTAAAATAAGATAAGGTATTTGTCAGGGTTGTATCCTTTCACCATAAATATTCAACCTGTATGCTGAGCAAATAATCTGAGAAGCTGGATTATATGAAGAAAAACGCAGCATCAGGATTGGAGGAAGACTCATTAACAACCTGCGATATGCAGATGACACAACCTTGCTTGCGGAAAATGAAGAGGACTTGAAGCACATACTGATGAAGATCAAAGACTATAATGTTCAGTATGGATTACACTTCAACATAAAGTAAACAAAAATCCTTACAACTGGATAAATAAGCAGTATCATGATAAATGGAGAAAATATTAAAGTTGTCAAGGATTTCATTTTACTTGGATTCACAATCAACACCCACTGAAGCAGTAGTCAAGAAATCAAATGATGTAATCCGTTGGGAAGATCTACTGCAAAAGACTTCGTTGAAGTGTTAAAAAGCAAAGATGTTACCTTGAAGGCTAAGGTGTGCTTGACCCAAGCCATGGTATTTTCAATCACCTCATATGGGTGGGAAAACTGGACAATGAATAGTGAAGAAGAATTGATGCATTTGAATTATGGTGTTGGTGAATACTGAATATACCTTACAGGACAGAGTAGAACTGCCCCATGAGGTTTCCAATGCTGTAAATCTTTATAGAAGCAGACTGTCAGATTTTTCTCCCGCAGAAAGGCTGGTGGGTTTGAACGACTCACCTTTTGGTTAGCAGCTAAATGCTTAACTACTATAAGGTTGCTATGAGTTGGAATTAACTCAATGGCAATGGGTTGGTTAGGCGATTGAATACACAATGAACCTCCAGAAGAACAAAACAAATCTGTCTTGAAAGAAGTACAGCCAGAATGCTCCTTAGAAGCAAGGATGGTAAGACTTCATCTCACTTACTTTGGACAGGTTATCAGGAGGGGCTAGTCCCTGGAGAAGAACATCATGCTTGGTAAAGTAGAGAGCTGGTGAAAAAAAGGAAGACCCTTGATGAAATGGATTGACACAGTGGCTGCAACAATAGGCTCAAACATAGCAACAATTGTGAAGATGTCACAGGACTGGGCAGTGTTTTTTTTCTCTTGTACATAGGGTCACTATGAGTTAGAATTGACCTGAAGTCACTTAACAACAACGGCAACTTCTTGTCTTAACCTCGTTTTTTCTTGTGCAATTTATTTATTTGGAAAATGATCCCAGAGAGCAAGATTGAGGTCCCAGGAGAGTGAAACAGAGAAAGTGGCAAGGTTAATAAAAAGGTGCTGTATCCAGTTGGTAATTGCTATGAACAACTGTGACTTGATTCTTCTTGGTCCTTCTCATGGGTGTATGGAATATAACTTTGATATGTTCACCCAAGGGGTGAAACGGAGAAGCATTTTGCCATTGTTTCCAGTTCACCCATTGAGGAGAGCTGCTCACAGGCCATTAAATACCTCCACAATTCTAGGTCATACATGTGGGAGGAACAAGAGAGTTTCTACATGTGCTACAAGTCATCGTGTCAAAGAAGACCCAGACAGAAAGCAAGAGATATGCAGTGTAACTGAAGACAGCAAAGGCTAAAGTAGAAAGGTGAACTGAGAAGATGGGAAGTAGATAACAAGATAAGTTTGATAATTTCTACAATGGGTGCAAGTCGTGGAGCATACAGTTGGGTAAGTGACATCTCTGAGATAGGAAGTGGCACAATAGGAGGTATCTGGCCCCAGTAGGGAGTTGTGGACAGGTCTGCAGTCATGGACATTTGTAGAGGGTGTTTAAGAACCAGTGCAAGAATTGTGGGGAAAGGTGCTGAATAAAGATATACTTTGTCTCAGGTTGATCCCAGATAGAACCCTTGGAAAGTGTTCCAAGTTGTGCAGTGCTTCCAAGTAGAGAGACTCACAGAAAAAGTGTCTCATCAGCCTCTGTGTCACTTTGATTCTTCTTTCCCAGGCCTTGCTGGAATCCAGTAGATGGTCAATGTATAATTGGAAAAATAAATGTCCATATTCACAACAAATATATTTTTGAAGGAATGGAAATCCATTATAATGGAAAACCCTAAAGATGTATCACCTATGTTGTTGTTTGCTGTCAAGTCGATTCTGACTCATAGCAACTGTCTTAGTTATCTAGTGATGCTATAACAGAAATGTATTCTTTTGTAGTTTAGAGGCTGAAAGTCTGAATTCAGGGTGCCAGCTCCAGGGGGAGGCTTTCATTCTTTGTCGGCTCTGGGGGAACGTCCTTGTCATCAAGCTTCTCCTGATCTAAGAGCTTCTCAGCACAGGGACCCCAGGGCCAAAGGATGTGCTCTGCTCCTGGCTCTTCTTACTTGGTGGTAGTGAGGTCTTTCTCCTCTCTGCTCACGTCTCTCTTTTATATCTCAAAAGAGATTGACTCAAGGATACAACCTAATCTTGTAGATTGGGTCCTGCCTCATTAATGTTGACTGCATCTAATGCTGCCTCATTAACGTCACAGAAGTTAGGATTTACAACACACAGGATAATTACAGCAGATCGCAAAATGGAGGACAACCATGCAATACTGGGGATCATGACCTAGCTAAGCTGACACACATTTTTGGGAACACAGTTCAATCCATGACAGCAACCCAGTTCAACAGAATAGAACTGTCCCATAGGGTTTCCTAGGCTGTAATATTTATGGAAGCAGATCACCAGGTCATTTCTCCTGAAGAGCTGCTGGTGGATTTGAACCACCAACCTTTCAGTTAGCAGCCAAGCACTTAACTATTGCTCCACATGGGCTCTGCATTTCTCTTACTATATGTTCCTGTCTACTAGATTTCTTTTTAAAAAATCAAATCCCTTAAAGCTCCTTATGAAAAGCTTAAACTCAAAACACAAACAAGAAGGACGTGTACTAAAGTGGAAAGTTGTTTCTTATTTGTAACGGTAGTTTCACAGTGCTTCTCCTGTCGCATGAGATCTAATCGTCTTATTGAGATTGCCAGACAAGAGACAGGTCATTTGTGTATGTATAATGCATCCTAGAAATGCTGAAATTGTGTATAAAAATGCCTTGACAGGCATGAAATTCCTTGAGTATTTACAATATAAATGTATAAACTTTACAGTGTTAAACCTTGCTAGCCATGAACATGGTATAACTCTCCATTAATTGGATCTTTTAAAATAAATTCAGTAAGTTTTATGATTTTTCTTGAGTAAGTCTCACATATCATCAGTTAAGGTGTTAATTCTCCCCAAACTGATCTATTGATTCAGTAAAAAAAAAAATCTTTTTTAAAGGAGAAAGAAAGTTTTATTCAGCATATATTCAAAAGAGGCAAAAGTGGGAAATGGACAACCATGCTGCCAGAGCCATGTCTGCCTGAGTCAAAGGAAATATCACAGAACAGACAAAAGTGGGAAAATGGACAAGCATGTAGCTAGAGCCATGTCTGCCCAAATCCAAAGAATATTACAGAATAGGCAAGAATGGGAAAACGGACAACAATGCTCCCACAGCCATGTCTGTCCTAATCCTATTACAGAGTCATCAGTATATATTAACATTACATATGGGCAAAACCATTGAAAGCTTCACCTTTTCACAGATTGGCTAGAAACTGTGATCCTACATTTTGAATTGTTTTTCTTAACACTCACTGGTACAGGTTTCAGTAACGATAGTCAGGAGGGTCTTTATTGGTCTGACAAATTTCTATTCACTAAATGCTAATAGAAAAAGATAAGAGTGGAAAGTCTTTTGTGTTCTGTTAGATTGGCTTTATGTGAAAGTTTCCCTAAAAGATATTTTCCAAGATTATCTTAGCTATTGTCTTTATACTTCAGGGCCAAGTTGATGTGTCCTTGTGAGTCCTTGTGAGGCCAGCTCCAGCTGGGTCACATTGTCTATGCTCAAGGACAGGGAATAATAACTCCAGTATTATTTCCTAAATCATTCCCTCCTTTTGATCGCAGATTGGAGGTAACACCTTGATGATCAATACCTGGACTTAGTCGAGCTCCTAGATGGTAGCCATTGCAGGCTCTTTAAACTCACAGTGGTGGTTTTCCACCGGATACCATCTGGTTTTTCACCAGGTTAAGTAAGAGTGATGCAGTCATCAATGACATTGCTGGAGTGAGCAGACTCAGTGTACATCAATATTTTAGCCTGAGGCCTTCTTTGCCTTTTAGGTGTGTAAGACAATAGAAGACAAATTTTATTATACCTAATACTATCAGGATGTAGACTAAGAATATTACTATTCCTTGCAATAGCGATTTAGCCTATGTACTTATTCCTGATGGTAACCAACCAAAGAAATCTAGTGTTTGTAAGAGTGCTACAGTGTGTAACCAAGTAGCTTGCTATCTAATTCTATGTATTTCTTGTTCTACTTCTCTTGTGTTATCTATCCAAATGTAACAAGAGGTATTTGCTACAGCACAGACTACACTAATAAAAAAATCTCAGGCTATTTTGTTATCTCATGTCACCTTGGCTTACAAGATCAGAGCTCACTGTTGTGCTTCCATCTCACTAGCAACTTTGTCTGCTATTTGTCCCATAGTGACTGACAAATTTCTTAAAGATTTCTCCATTTCAAATATACCATAAGTAGGAATTAAAGCTACCAACCATACCCTCAGTGTTGGACCAATGGGTTTTCTCCTGACTTCCATTTTACAATTTTAACATTACCTTGTCAGTATTTACTAGCATTATTACTATGAGTATATAAAGTTAATCCTAAAGTTCTCAAAGAGCATTGCCCACACATTCTTCAGAAATCTAAATAAAAGATTGCCCACATAAATTCACTATCAGTTGGAAAGGGATCATCTAAATTAGTATAGTTGGATCTATACACAAACATGTATCCATAAGGAGTACACAGCGTTTGTCTAGAAGAATTAGAAAATATAGAAAAATTTACATGTGACAACAAAGTTTCCATTAGAGAATTCATGATTAGCAAGATAATACAGGATGGACCTCTCCTGTTGGAGGTTTTCAGTTAGTCTGTTTAAAACATACTAACTGTCCTTCCCAAAGGCAAGCTGCCCCTCCTTGGTTTACCTATTAACAGTCATGGGTCACTTTCTCAGAAGCAGAAATGGAACCTAAGGCAAAATGGAGTCTGAGCCATGAGATAGATCTCCTCTAGAATCAGGTTTCTTCAAGATCCATAATTTTCTGCATCGTAAGAGGGTGACAGTTTGATTACATACATTAGAAAGGTATTTCATATGACATTGTTTTAAAGACTGATTAAACTAATTACTAATTTACCCTAAACAAAACTCTCAGTCTGATCTTTAATTAGTTTCCTAAAACAGACTGAATTCTTCAAAAAAAAAAAGCACAATGCCCAGAGCAAAATGGTCTTACTGGTTTATCTGGACCATTGTTTGACTCAAAGTAGCTTCAAGAACCATTTTTTTTTCTCATACCTCGAGGTTCAAAAGGACACCCAAAGGCAATACCCTGTGTAGTTTACCCTAAC
Source organism: Dugong dugon (assembly GCA_030035585.1). Taxonomy (NCBI): domain Eukaryota; kingdom Metazoa; phylum Chordata; class Mammalia; order Sirenia; family Dugongidae; genus Dugong; species Dugong dugon. The sequence continues at coordinate 160,288,843 of CM057464.1, forward strand.
CTTCCTGAAAGCCAGAAATCTGGATTCCAGGAGAATTACAACTCCTTCATGGTTGCCTCCTTGAATCATGATCTTGCTATAGAATCTTTTATCAAAAATGCTCAATAAATGGTAATTGGGCATCATCTGATTTTTAAAATCCCAGGCACCGTATAGCAAACTAGGAAATAAAACAGAAGCACTAACAATAATATTAGGCCAACTGTCTGAAATAACCAATGAAACCATGACCCTAAGGACTTTGAACCAAGGAAACAAATCTCATGAGGTGTTTGTTTATACATAAGCAGCATTAGTGACTTTTCATGTGTCTCAACAACAACTATATTCTGCAAAATCTCAGACTGAGTATTAACATAAATACAGCAACATTTATCTATTAAGGCACAAACTGTTTCTTAAGAGAACTAATAGGAAGGCTAAGACTATTCTATTTTGTAAAACAATAGCTCAAATTTCAGACACTTCTCTGGTTATGATATTTACAAATTTGCTAAGTTTACCAACAGGAACTCCTAATTCAAGAGTTACAATATCTAAACCCATGTGTTAGATAATTTAGGAGAAAGGAAAATGATTTCTTATATCCAGAAAGTAGGACGTTAAAACATCAGCAATATTCCCACATTAAAAAACCACAGTTTCCTTTACTTTACTCAGTCTTATGTAGTTAATTTCTGTTCCACATGATTCTGGATCAGCTGCAGTCTGTGAACTCATCAACTTTTGCATAAGAGTTCTGGAAATCTTGATTGAGTCTAGGCACAGCTTAAGAAAACAGGAGAAAGAGAACAAAAAAGAATAAGCAAAGGCTCGTTTTCCGAGAGCACTCACCCTGTCGGTGTTGAAGGGACATGGAGTGGGAACACGTGGGTCCAGAAGATAGGACCTCTCTTTGCTAGCTTCTGCTCCACAGTCCCAGTCTCCTCGAAGTCGACTGGATTCATAACTTCAGAATCCTGCTGACTATGCCATAAACTTTTGTAGGGGAAACACATTACAAAGTCTACTAAAGCAAAAAGAAAGTTTTATTCAGCATGTATTCAAAAAGGCAAAAGTGGGAAATAGACCACCATGCTGCCAGAGTCATGTGTGCTTGAATCCAAGGAAATATCACAGAACAGACAAAAGTGGGAAAACGGACATGCATGTTGCTAGAGCCATGCCTGTCCAAGTCCAAAGAATATTACAGAAGAGGCAAGAGTGGGAAAACAAACAAGGGTGCTGCCACGGCCATATCTGCCCAGAGTCCAAAGAATATTACCTAATGGGAAAATGGACAAGCATGCTGCCACAGCCATGTCTGCCCTAAGTCCCTCGATTCAGTAAAATTTTAAAGAGAATCCCAACAGAATGTTTCATGAAACTTAATGAGCTAATTCCAAAAAATATATAGACAAGTAAAAGACCAAGAATAGGCAAAGCACTTCTGATTAAGAATGGTACAGATGAAATAGTTGCATTACCTGATACTAAAGATTATTTTAAGATAAAGAAATAAGGACAGTGTGGAATTGTCACAATTGGCCAATGAAATAGAATAGAAACACCAGAAAGAGATCATACATATATGAAACATTGAAATATGATAAAGGTGGCATGGCAGGGGTTGAAGATACATGTATCCTATGACTCAGCAATTCTATTCCTAGATTATATGCCCCCCCCCCCTCAAAACTCTTGAACTGGTACACCTGAATACATATTCTACACTAGAAGTTTCATAGCATCACTGTTCAAATTAGCAAACAGCAAATGGTTATTAATAGGAGAATAGACAAATAAACTGAGGTACATCCACAGTAGTCTAAATCAATGAACTATAAAACCAAAACCAAACCAGTTGCCATTGAGTTGATTTCAACTTATAGCAACCCTGAAAGACAGAGTAGAATCGCCGCATAGGGTTTCCAAGGCTATAATCTTTACGGAAGCAGATTGCCACATCTTTCTCCCGGATGGTGGTTGGTGGGTTCAAATCATCGACCTTTCAGTTAGCAGCTGAGTACTTAATCATAGCCACATGCTAAAATATGAATAAATCCTATCAACATAAAATGAAGAGAAAAAATGAATGTCCCAAAAGATTACATGGAGAATGATGACATTTTGTAAAATGAAAACAAGATACTTGTTAGGAATACATAGAGAGGCAACAAAACTATATTTAAAAAAATAAAATAAAAGAGAAGAAAGAAAAGGATCAACCCAGACTGAGAACAGTAGGTACTTCAGGTGAAGGAAGTAAGGGTATAGGATGGGAAAGGACTACATAGGATTATAGAAGTTGTTGTCAATGCTCTAGTTTCTGTGTTGGGAAGGCGTTCACAGGCATTTACTATTATTCAATATATAAATAAAATATATTATTATTATTTTATTTTTCAGAATAAACAAAAACACAAACACACTTGTATGGATCAGCAATGACCATGTGTTATGAACAAAGAATTATAATTAATTCTCTGCACCTGTGGCCCCAAGACAAAAAACAAAGAAAAAAATAAAACAAAATTAATAAAAATATACACTGAAACAGATCCCTTGATACCTATTTAGAATATGCAAATTGATATTTATAGCCCTCATACAATGGAACCCATTTTATCTCTCAAACTTTCATGCTACTACCTCCTAACAGGGACCGCTTGGCTCTTGCTCACACATTCCATGCTTTATTCCATGTGCATATTTTCTCCATTCCTAGTCACCCATTCAAATTCTATCCTTTTTTCACAGCCTAGCTAAAATTTTATCACCTTTAGGAAGACTTCTCCAGTGTCTTTGAAATTCTACAACACTTATCTTCTATACCACATAATCTAGTTTTTATAATCAGATATATCATTCTTTTGGTAGATAGTTGATAAGTACATAAACTTGCATAGTACAGTATTCTTGGTTGTGAGGGGACATAAATTTGAGTAATATCTGATCTCATTGATGAAGTCTCTAGAGAGGGTATAGACAGATGTTCAAATCTCTGTAATACTGGATAAGTTCTAGTCATATTTGCTAGAATTTCTGAGTGGAGAAATTGAAGAAGACTTCATAGAACAGGAGATATCTTAGTTGAACCTTGAAAACTTGGTGGAATTACTAAAGGCAAAAATGGCAAAAGAGGATATTCTGAGTAAAAATAATAAGAGATGGTATTCATTAAGTATTTACTGTGTGATAGACCTGTGCTAAATCCCTTAGTTTGTATCGGTAGAGTTAGCTGAGAGTAACAGATACCCAAATTAGAGTCTCTTACATAAGATAAAAGGAATCTCTCTGGGTGGTGCAAACAGTTAGTGTGCTTGGCTGCTAACTAAAAGATTGGAGGTTCCAGTTCCCCCAGAAGCACCTCAGAAGAAAGGCCGGCTATCAACTTCTTAAAAAATCTGTTGTTGTCAGGTGCTGTGGCGTTGATTCTGACTCATAATGACCCCATGTACAACAGAATGAAACGTTGCCATTCTCACAAAAGTTGTTATGCTGGAGCCCATTGTTGCAGCCACTGTGTCAATCCATTTCATTGACAGTCTTCCTCTTTTTTGCTGACCCTCTACTTTACCAAGCATGATGTCCTTCTCCAGGGACTTGTCCCTCCTGAAAACATCCAAAGTATGTGAGACGCAGTCTCACCATCCTTTCTTCTAAGGAGCATTCTGGCTATACTTCTTCTAAGACATATTTATTTATTCATTCTTTTGGTAGTCCACGGTATATTCAATATTTTTCGCCAATATCATAATTCAAAGGAGTCAGTTTTTCTTAGGTTGTCCTTATTCATTGTCCAGCTTTTGCATGCATATAAAGTCATTGAAAACACCATGGCTTGGGTCAGGCGTACCTTAGTCTTCAAGGTGACATCTTTGCTTTTTAACACTTTAAAGAGGTCTTTTGTAGCAGATTTACCCAATGCAATGCGTCTTTTGATTTCCTGACTGCTGCTTCCATGGGTGTTGATTGTGGATCCAAGTAAAATGAAACCCTTGACAACTTTAAACTTTTCTTTGTTTATCATGATTTTGTTTATTGGTCCAGTTGTGAGGATTTTTGTTTTCTTTATGTTGAGGTGTAATCCACACTGGAGGCTGTAGTCTTTGATCTTCATCAGTAAGTGCTTCAAGCCAAGGATGTGTTATCTGCTTAATGCAGGTTGTAAATGAGTCTTCCTCCAAGCCTGATGCCACTTTCTTCTTCATAGGGTCCAGCTTTCCAGATTATTTATTCAGTAGACAGATTGAATAAATATGGTGAAAGGATACAGTGCTCATGCACACCCTTCCTGACTTTAAACTAAGAAGTATCCCCTTGTTCTGTTCCAATGGCTGCCTCTTGATCTATGTACAGTTCCTCATGAGCACAATTAAGTGTTCTGGAATCCCCATTCTTTGCAATGTAATCCATAATTTGTTATGATCCACACAGTTGAATGCCTTTGCAGAGTCCGTAAAACACAGGTAAACATCTTTTTGATATTATCTGCTTTCAGCCATGATCCATCTGACATCAGCAATGATATCCCTCGTTCCTTGACCTCTTCTGAATCTGGCTTGAATTTCTGGCAGTTCCCTGTGGATGTACTGCTGCAGCCACTTCTGAATAATCTTCAGCAAAATTTTACTTGTGTGTGATATTAATGATACTGTTCAGTACTGTCTGCATTTGGTTGGATCACTTTTCTTTGGAATGGGCATAAACATGGATCTCTTTCAGTCAGTTGTCCAGGTAGCTGTCTTCCAAATTTCTTGGCCTAGACGAGTGAGCACTTCTAGCACCACATCCATTTGTTGAAACATCTCATTTGGTATTTTGTCAATTCCTGGAGCCTTGTTTTTCATCAATGCCTTCAGTGCAGCTTGGACCTCTTCCTTTATTACCATCAGTTCCTGATCATATGCTACCTCCTGAAATGGATGAACATCAACCAATTTTTTTTGGAACAGTGACTCTGTGTTTTCCTTCCATCTTCTTTTGATGCTTTCTGTGTCATTTAGTATTTTCCCCATAGAATCCTTCAATATTGCTACTTGAGGCTTGAATTTTCTCTTCATTTCTTTCAGCTTGAGAAATGCTGAACGTGTTCTTCTCTTTTGGTTTTCTAACTCCAGGTCTTGGCACACGTCATTACAATACTTGACTTTGTCTTTCCGAGCCCCCTTTGAAATTTTCTGTTCAGCTCCTTAACTTCACCATTTCTTTCATTCTTTCATTCCCTGAAGTTCAAGAGCAAGTTTCAGAGTCTCTTTTAACATCCATTTTGGTCTTTTCTTTCCTGTCTTTTTAATGACCTCTTGCTGTCTTCATGTAGGATGTCCTTGATGTCATTCCACAACTTGTCTGATCTTTGGCCATTAGTGTTCAATGTGTCAAATCTATGCTTGAGATGGTCTCTAAATTCAGGTGAGATATACTCAAGGTAGTATTTTGGCTCTTGTGGACCTGCTCTAATTTTTTTCAGCTTCAACTTGAACTTGCATATGAGCAATTGATTGTCTGTTCTGCAGTTGGCCTCTGGCATTCTTCTGACTGTTGATATATTCAGCTTTTCTATCGTCTTTCACAGATGTAGTCAATTTGATTCCTATATATTCCATCTGGCAAGGTCCACGTGTATAGCTGCTGTTTAGGTTGTTGAAAAAAGGTATTTGTAAAGAAGAAGTCATTGGTCTTGCAAAATTCTATCATGTTATCTCTGGCATCATTTCTATCACCAAGGCCATATTTTCTAACTACTGATCCTTCTTTTTTTCCACCTTTCGAATTCCAGTCACCGGTAATTATCAACGCATCCTGATTGCATGTTCGATCAAGTTCAGACTGCAGAAGTTGGTAAAAAAGCTTCAATTTCTTCATGTTTGGCCTTAGTGGTTGGTGCATAAATTGAATAATAGTAATATTAACTGGTCTTCATTGTAGGTGTATGGATATTATCCTATCACAGTGTTGTACTTCAAGATAGATCTTGAAATGTTCTTTTTGACGATGAATGTAATGTCATTCTTCTTCAAGTTGTCATTCCCAGTACAGCAGACCATATGATTGTCCAATTCAAAATGGCCAATACCAGTTCATTTCAGCTCACTCACTAATGCCTAGGATATTGATGTTTATGCGTCCCATTTCATTTTTAATATTTTCAACTTTTCCTTGATTTATACTTTGTACATTCCACATTCCAATTATTAATGGATGTTTGTGGTTATTTCTTCTCATTTTGAGTCATGTCACATGAGCAAACGAAGGCCTGAAAGCTTGACTCCAACCACGTCATTAAAGTCAACTCTACTTTGAGAGGGCAGCTCTTCCCCAGTTGTCTTTTGAGTGTCTTCCAACCTGAGGGGCTCATCTTCTAGCACAATATCAGACAACGTTCTGCCACTACTCATAAGGTTTTCACTGGCTAATTCCTTTCAGAAGTAGACTGCCAGGTCCTTCTTCCTAGTCTGTCTTAGTTTGGAAGCTCAGCTGAAAGCTGTCTGCCATAAGTGAACTTGCTGGTATTTGAATACCAGTGGCATAGCTTCCTGCACCACAGCAACATGCAAGTCCCTACAGTACAACAAACTGACAGACACATGGGGGGAAAATCTAATATAGGAAATTGCCTGCTTACAATATCTTTAAAAAGTAACAGTTGAAAACTCTGTGGAACACAGTTCTACGCGGACACACATGGGGTCGCCATGAGTCAGAGTTGACTTGATGGTAACTGGTAAACTGATAAATAAGATAAAAGATTCTAGAAGAAAGTTAGGGTTGGAATCATATCTCTGCTTCACAATATCCTCAAGCACCATGCTTACTCTCAGTGCATCATTCCAGCACCTCTAGTATGTGACTTTCATGCTCTTGGCTCTAAATAGTGGTTATCATATCTGCACTGCAGGCAGGATGATGAAAGAATAGATAAAGAAAAAACAGGTGAAAGTCACACATGTATCTGTCAGAATTTAGTGCCGGGATCCGAAAATGTTCTAGGTATTTTAAGCAGGAAAGAATTTAATACAGGAAATTGTCTGCTTACAATATCTTTAGAAGGACTAAAGGAGTGGATTCTAGGCTGAGTCTCCAGGAGTGACTCTCAGAAATGACCCACCAAGGAGCCACTATCTTTGAGGAGTAACTGTTATAAATTTAAGTTATAAATTCAAGAACACAGAGCATAAATTGATCCAGGAATCAGAAAACTGGAGTCAAGAAGAGATTGCCACAATTGACTCTCAACAATCAGGGAGCAAGAGAATGGGCTAAAGAAAAAGTGTAATAACATTTCTGTGACATGGCTGGCTAGAAGATATGATTTAAAAAAAAACACAGGAAAATAATTTCTGCTTTACTTCTACTTTCCAAATGTTACGTGAGTGCATTTCATAGAAGGAATGTAATTTATCTCCACTGCAAGGGAATTGGCCACATGAAGATTTCAGCTTTTTATTCTCTCTGGTGAGAAATAGGAGAGAATTGAAGCAGAAAAGCCAATCTATCATGCCCACCACAGTCCACCCCCTTGATTATGTAACATCCATATACCCTGGTCTACACATACCTAAACCTCTAAACAGCAACTATTACAATAATAACATACTCTCGTCCAATGTAATGCAGTTACCATTCATACAAACAAATAAAAAAGTACACATCCACTCTCTTGAATGGGAAACATAAAGTACTATCCATTATTGGATCGTTTTCACTCATCTTCAAGTTTAGTCAATGCTATTTTGATATAAGGAAATCTTTAAATTAAATGATTAATTTAAATACCACCAAGACAGCTAATGCAAAATAGTAGGGGCATAGAGGAGGGGGAAAAAATGGTGAAAGTAAACTGTATTTTCTGCATATCTGGGTAGAAAACAAAAAACAAAAACACTCACAAGATTGATAACTACCTAACAGGGCCAAGGGAGAGGCCAACTGGTGTGCTAGTATGAGATATAACATGTAGAAACAGCTATCCTTCCAAGAAAATTGGTGAGGTAGTTCTAGTCCCCAGTGTGAAGTAGTCTGCAGATGACTGAGTTTCAGGCTTCTCTAAAGTAAGCACTCTGATGTGATAAGTTTGTAGAACATACACTTTACTATGATTAGCTTAAATGATGTATTACCAGCAAAGCTTAGCAGAAGGAACAAGGCTAGGGGATGGGTGGTGAACATGGCTTCTTGCATCTCCTCCCAGTTCCTCACAGGTGACAAGCTTAGATTGGTAATGATGCCATTCACCCTTCCATGTCTTGCCGTATCTCAGGAAGCCCCAAGTTGGGGTTTACTTAGCCTCAGGTTTCCAAATATATTACCCGGAAGCTACAGAATATTTACGTTATGTGCACTGTATCATCTGCACCTAACATCTGGATTCTGGGTCCTGTTTCTTATTATGCCACCAGTACCATCTTGTTACAATCTCCACAGGCTATTTTATAATGATTAGGAATAATTCAGTCATTTAAAAGCATTTATTAAGCAACTGCAACATGGCAGATACTGTTTTAGGCACAGGGAATTCAACAATGAAAAAAACAACACCATATCCCTTATGTCAAATAGCTTATATTATAAGGGAGACACACGAATGAGTAAAATGCACTTTATGTCAGATGGTAGCCATTGCTATGGGAACAATAAAACAGGGAAGGAAGTAGAGTGTACTGAGGAAGAAGAGGAAATGTAATATTAAGTAATGTCAGGGAAGATCTCTGAGAATTGATATTTGAGAAATGACCTGGAGGAGATTAAAAAATCAAGTAATTTAAATCACTGGGAAGAAAGTCTTCCTGGCCTCCCTGCAAAGAGGTTCTAAGTCAGGAGGATGCCTGCATGTTAGAGAAACAGGGAGGAGGCCAATGTGGCTGAAGCAGAGCCAGTAAAGGAAAGATAGTAAAAAAATGAAGTCAGAGAGAAATGTCCCTGTGCTTGGGGGCAGCAGTTGGAGGTGCAGAATGTATAGAACTTGGTAAGAATTTTTGAAATCTACCCTTAAGTGATTACTTTGGCTTTTATTCTAACAAGCTATAGGAAGATTTTGAGCAGGGAAATGGCTTGAGCTGACTTATATTCACTCTGTTCTATTGAGAATAGATGGAAGGAAACCAGGACAGAAGCAGGCAGAACAGTTAGCAGGCTATGATACGAATCCAGGCAAGAAATAATTGTGGCTGGTACTGCTTGTTTGTTGGAAGTGAAAGTGGTAAGAGGTGCTCAGGTTCTGGATATAACTTGAGGAAAGAGTCAGCTGGATTTGCTGCAGATTGGATATGGGATGTGAGAAAAAGAGAATAATCGAGGATTACTCCAAAGTTCTTGGCTTGATCCATAGAAGGATAAAGATGTAATTTCAGGGAAATTTCAGGGAAAATTTTGAAGGATTTTGAAATGGGCATAAAAAAAACAAAAAGATTAATAAGCATCCTGTCTAACTTACTCATTCAGGGCATCTCCTCTTTTATTGTCTTTAAGATATTTTACAGCTTTATAAGTGGTAGAAAATTAATAATAATTTAAATTATTCTTGTCCATGTTGTTGTTGTTAGATGCCGTCGAGTCAGTTCTGACTCACAGTGACCCTGTGGACAACAGAACAAAACACTGCTGGTTCTGCGCCATCCCTGTAATCACTGTTATGCTTAAGCCCATTGATGCAGCCACTGTGTCAAACATCTCGTCGAGGGTCTTCCTCTTTTTCACTGACCATCTACTTTACCAAGTATGATGTCCTTCTCCAGAGACTGATCCCTCCTAATAACATGTCCAAAGAATGTGAGACGTAGTCCTGCCATCCTCTCTTCTAAGGAGCATTCTGGTCATATTTCTTCCAAGACAGATTTGTTCGTTCTTTTGGCAGTCCATGGTAGTTTTAATATTCTTCTCTAACACCACAATTCAAAAATATCAATTCTTCTTTGATCTTCCTTATTCATCATCCAGCTTTCGCATGCATATGAGGTGATTGAAAACACCATGGCTTGGGTCAGGCACACCTTAGTCTTCAAGGTGACATCTTTGCTTTTCAACCCTTTAAAGAGGTCTTTTGCAGCAGATTTGCCCAAGCAATGTTTGTCCATAGAAGAGCAAATTGGTTCTGTTTAGTAGACTTGATTATTACCTGTAGATAGACCCATTTTGCATTTGTTTGTAAATTCATTTTAGAATTTCTTATTCCCTACATATCTCTCTGCTCTTTCAATGCTTCTTTAAACTGGTTGTAACATCTCACTGGTCCCCTCATTAATTAAAGAGTTAGATAAAATTTTTGACATGAGTTCACTTTATGTCTCTATGGGAGTCATAGTTTTATCTTTTTTTTTTTTTTTTTTTTTGACAATTATCTTTTAACATCTGAGATGGCAAAGACCGAGGGAGGTGATATTTTGGATATAGTAAATCTGAGATGTCTATCCAAATGAAAATATTAAGCAGGTAGTTGAATAAGTCTGTCTGCCATTAAGGGAAAGCCGGGAGACTAGATAAAATCACCAAAGGCTGAGTACAGATAAAGATGAGAACATTCCAAAGATTGAGCCCTCGTGCACTTACTGGAGAGGGATGAAAAGAAGGAAGCAACAAAGAAGACTGAGAAGGAGCAGCCACTAAGGTGGAGGAGGGGCGAAATCCGGGGACTAGGTTTTAAGGATGAGGGAATGATCAACAGTGTCAAATGCTGCTTATGGGTCTAGTGAGATGAAGACTGAGGTTTGACCATATGAATTTATCAACATGGAAGTCATTGACGACCTAGACTAGGGCAATTTTGATGGAGTAGTGGGGGAATTAGTCAGATTGGAGTTAAGTTTCAGAAAATATGGGAAGAGAGAAAGTGGAGAGTGTATAGAAAACTCTCAAATAGTTTCACTGCGAAGAAAAGCAGAAAAATGGTACCGTTAAGAGGAACAATAACTTGTTTTCTGAGATGGGAGAAATAACAGCATGTTTGTATGTTGATGGGCATGATCCAGCAGTGAGAGAAGAACTGGTGATGCCGGGAAAGGAGGGGACAATTGCTGGATCTGTGTCCTTGAATAACTAAGAAGGGACAGGCACTATAGCACAAGTGGAGGACTAGGTCTTAGATAAGAACACAGAAATAATAACAAAAAAGGAAGCAGAATGTATGGACCCAGATGCCAGAAGGCAGGTGGGTGTGGTGGTAGGTTCTCCTGGAAGATTTCTTCCATTACTCCTATTTTCTCAATCAAATAAGATGCAAGGTGAGACTTGGGGAATGAGATGTTGGAGATTTGAAGAGAGAGCAGATATGAACTAGAAGATATAAACTAAAGAATGGGAAAGTAAATGGACTAAGGGAACGTAGGGTGATTGCCAGCATTATACATTCACAGGTGCACTGCAGGTATGTCACAACGATCAGTTTATGGGTATGCCTAATCAGTTATACCCTAGGCACAGGAAGGACTGAGGAGGTGGGTACTATGCCCACCACACAGGCACTACCAGATACCTGTCCAAGTTATTCCTCGTCTTCTTCCTTGTTAACAGATTCCTAATTTTGTATACTTGACAATATATTCACAATGAAGGAATGACTCAAGATTCATCCCAATCATGGTAATCCATTTCCATTTTGTTACATGCTCACTTTCTCTACTGCAGAAAAAGGTGGCCATATGACTCTGACTGGCCAATGAGAATAAGAGGAAGCCTGCTGGAGGCTTTTGAGCCTCTCTGATGAAAGAAAATTCCCTTCTACATTCTGCTTCCTGAGAATGAAAATGTCTAGAATTGTAGCTGCCATTTTATGACCAAGAGATTATAGCAAGAGAATAAAAAGTCAGCTTACTGACAGAGCAGAAGGGAGGAAAAGAGCAAGCATTATTGATTGAGCCACTAGACCAGACCTGGTTCAACTTACCAACAATCTTTTCCTTGTGTGCACTAATAAATGTCTTATATTGTTAAAGCCACTTACTTGTGTATTCTGTTACTTTCATCCACATGCATTTTAACTGATATTCCTAAATTCCAAGACGATAGCCAACATTTTTTTTTGTACACTGCAATATACACAGAGTATGGATATTAAAGGGAAGACTCATTTTCTCCTTTCTCCCCAAATAAGGTACTCACATTTAAAAATATTACTGAGAAACATCATACAGATAAATCTCAAGCAAAACCCTAAGGCTTAAAAAATATAGTACTCATGAAAATCAAACACTGTATAGGGAGATTTTTATCATGATAATATTTCAACAGAAATTATTTTTTTTAAATCATTCAATTGTGTAAAATAATTGGAGTACTTCAAGAAGGAAGCAAATGTATGAACAAGTCAATCTGAAGGTCAATTCATCAGTGAAACTTGTGACAGCCAGGACCTGACAGAACTGCCTTGTTTTTCCGGGTCTTACAAGTTTTCTGCCTTTGACAGGGTGCACTCTTACAACTTTTTTATTGCTCCTTGTAGTGGAAAATATTTGAGTTTTCCTTCTCTGACAGGTTTCTGCCTTATGTAGGTTCTGGTGTTTGCAGGTTTTACGATATGTCATATAACTGATCATTTGTCCTCTAGTCAACTCAACTTATGGCGACCCTGTGTGTGCCAGAGAAGAACTGTGCTCCACAAGGTTTTCAATGGCAAAGTTGTTAGAAGTAGGTCACCAAGTCTTTCTTTCAAGATGCCTCTCGGTAGACTCGAATCTCCAATCTTTCAGTTAACAGCCAAGCAGGTTAACCATTTGTACCACCCAAGAACTCCATATAGGTACTACATATAAAACAACCTCTAGAGGACAGGATTGTTTAGGAAAAGCTATGGAGATAAGACAGAGCTATGACGTTTTCATCCATTAAGAGATTCATGAGGTGGTGTGCTCTGCAGCACGTCATTTTGCAACATAGTAATCTTACTTCATGACTGGAGAGGCTAGGTTCATCACACATAGTATTTAAAATTATGGAAACATTGTCAAGGTATACATTATCATGCCTATTTTAGAGATGGGGAAATTGACGTTTAGCAAGATTATGTAACATGTCCTAGGACACACAGTAAGTAAATGGCTGGCCAGGAATCCTATTCAGTACACATAGCAAGTAAGTAGGGAGCCAGGATCCCTTCCTCTGCCAGAAAAGTTTCTGTAGACACCTCTTAAAGCAGAAAATTTAAATAAGATCCAGAATCTCATAACGCCCAAAATGTCCAGTATACAATGCTAACGTCAAGATTTCACAGATGTTGGAATTATCTGACAAGGATTTTAGAGCAGCCATCCTAAAAACGTTTCAGTGAACAATTACACAGACGTCTGAAACAAATGAAAAACTAGAATGCCTCAAGAAAGAAATAGCAGCCATAAAGAAGAACCAAATGGAATTTTAGAGCTAAAAACACAATTACTGTGTTTTCCTTTGGTTTTGTTTTAATTTTGTATTGGCTACAAAATAAAACGAAAAAACTTACTAGATGGACTTAGTAGAAAAATGAAGATGGTAGAGGGAAGAATTAGTGAACCTGGAGTAGAATAGAAAAAATTCCCAATCTGAACAGAGAGAAAATAGAAACAAATTATTGCAGGGGAAGGAATGTAATTTTGCACATGCAAGCTCTTTAGAATTTGAGATCATGCCTGACACCCTGGTGCCTCATTGTAAACTATTTCTTCACAATAATTACCATTCCAGAGCTGTTGCAGTTAACTTGTTTAAAAGTAACTTTTTGTTTGTTCCTCTTGTGAAAATGTGACTTTTCTATGGAAAGCACAGCATAAGTGTTTTTCTTGCAAAATGATTATGAAGGAAACAAAATGTTTAAGCTCAAAAATACTTTAAAAAAGTATGTGAAAGCAGTTTGTAAATTGTACAGTGCTGGGAATGCACGTAATTAATATTTTAATCCAACCCTTTTATTTTATACATGAGGAACCTGAGGCCAACAGAACATAAGTCACCATTTAAGGTTGTTTTTGTTGCTGTTAGTTGCTGTAGAGTTGATTCTGACTCAGGATGACCCCATGTGTGCAGAGTAGAACTGCTCCATAGGGTTTTCAAGGCTGTGACCTTTCAGAAGCAGATCTCCAGGCCTGCCTTCAGAGGTGCCTCTGAGTGGATTTGAATTGCCAGCAGAGTGCTTAACCATTTGCACCACCTAGGGACTCCCTGCTTACAGTTAACATTTAGTGAATGAGAGGCTGGGGGCTAGCTCTGAGGTCCAATAACAAATAGTGTAAATGCTTTTCCATTAATAAAAAGACTTAAGAGAGATTTATTCATAAGAAAAAGGATGTTTTTTAGCACCATATTTTCACTGAAAGTAATATTCCAGAGTTTATGAGAAGTTAATTATTTTTAATCCACAGTATCGGGAAAGAAAGGAACCCTGGTGGCACAGTGGTTAAGCACTTGACTGCTAGTTGAAAGGTTGGTGGTTTGAACCTACCAGCTGCTCCACAGGAGAGAAGACCTGGCGAACTGCTCCCATAAAGATTACAGCCTTGGGAACTCTATGGGGCATTCTATTCTGTCCTATAGGGTCACTATGAGTTGGAATCAACCCTACGGCAACTGGGTTTTGGGTTTTTTTGGGGGGAAAGATGCCAAAGTAGTATTGAAATGCATCAAAATAGAATCTTATAATCAAAGTTCCCCATTGCTAAATAAAATTTAAATTATATTATTAGCTAGAGCAATACTTTCCTTACATGTTAGCTAATGGAGTTATGGAGTCAGTGGTGATGCATATAACTTTTGTGTTCTTGTGGTAGTGTTTCCCATGGATATTTTGCTCCTTTATAAAGGAAAATGTAACTATAAGAGTAGGGAGTCCTTGGGTAGAGCAAATGATGAAGTGTTCAGCTACTACCTGAGAGGTTTGGCAGTTCAAACCCATCCAGAGGCACCTTGGAAGAAAGACCTGGTGATCTGTTTCCAAAAGGTCACAGTCATGAAAATGCTATGCAGTGCAGTTCTACTCTGAAACATATGAGGTCACCATAAGTCGGACTCTACTGGAAGGCAACTAGTTATAGGTATGGGAGACTGTGGGAGGGGGTGGTGTGAAAACACATGGATCGTTCACTGATCTGGAAACAGAGGTGATTAATAAGAAAAATAACACTGTGGCATGGGAGGGGAGTCTACTTCTATCTCCACAGCAAGTGTAAGAAACTACTTTTTAGATTTCAAGTGTAATTATACATTTAACTTTACTTTCCATTACCCATGACACCCCTTAGCCCCCCACCACCAATAAGTGAATACAGGTCCAACTTCTGCTGTAAGTTAACACCAAGAAGCTGAGTTTCACTGTGACCCCAGTGCAAACAGAGTTGTGAATATTTTGCAAGGGAGATCCTGAAGGGATGCCCACATATAAAACAGTCAATCACAAAATTCGCCCTGTTGCACATTATTTGAAACACTAGCCATCACTAAAATGCAGAAGTTCGTGATGGCAAAACCTAGGCGCCCCGCTATTTGGTTCCCCTGATTAGAGGCCATGGTATGTTAGACTGGATTAAACCAGAAGAGGAATCTGTTTATCCCCTCCACTTTAAACACCAATAAAAAGCACTGTTCCTCTCTTGAAGGTGCTGAAATGCAAAGCAAGCTCTCTGCTCCTTTTCTCTCTCTTGGTGGCATTTGAAAGTGTAAAGCTTTGAATACCAATTGCTTGAACTGGACATATGTGAATCTCTTCTAATCCTACTAATCCTGTCCCCAAGTGCTTCTTTGTATGTGGAGGCAGCACACATAGATCTAAGTAAAAGTGGCCATAATCCTGGAAATGTGGAAAAATGTCCCAGTGTGAGGGATGCGAGAGGGGAGAGCTCCCGGGCAGAAGGACCTGCTGAAGGAACTATTGTGTCAGTTTAAGGAAAGGGAGAGGGGGATGGGCCAGCCGAGAAGATATGAAGGAGCCCTCTCACCTTTTCTGAGCTCCTGGGAGGAGAGCAAACCCACCCAGCAGGGGGCCTCCCTTGCAAACAGCCTTCGCACACTTGAGCAAACTCTCAGAACTGAAACAGTTTCCAAAGGCTGGGAAATTTCACCCAGGGGCTGCTTTCAGTGCCTGGAACCCAGCAGGCCCGGCCCGCCGCCGACCTGCAGACTTCATTATTCTCCAGACTTTCCGTTAAAAACAGCTGGTGTGTTTGCTGATTTCGGAGCTGCTGCTCCTTCCCCAAACAGAGGGGCGAAAGTTACTGTCCCAAACCAAGAAATAAACTAACCCTACGGACTTCACCTTGTCAGGCCCTTTCACATAGAGACAGGAGATCTACAGTAAGTTTCTAAACTATCCCTTTTTTGCTGAGGTAACTTTTGAGTCCGCTCTGACCCTCCTCGCTGCAATGGTCAGTAAGAAGGTGCGGCAGCTTTTGAACTTTCTAAAGGAAATGTGGCTGTATTTCCATCCTTGTGAAGCATGCTCGAACCCATCCATTCACAAATAATAAGTTTTGTGAGGAGGCTATTTTAAAGTTTGTGGAATACTTAATTACTGATTTTTGAATCAAATTATATGGGCAGGGTGCTGGTTAGTAATAAGACTTACATTTTTCAAAAGACATTGTAATTTCTAAATTTACAAATGTCAGAAATATGATATAGTTATTTTCGTTTGATGGGAAAATGTTATAAATATATGAAATAAAGTTCATTTATCTGAATGCATGCTTTGTTTTTAACCCAAATGAGCCCCCAATTTTTTTTTAAAAAAGAATCATCAACACAATACCCCATCCAGGTGGTTACTACAATTTGAAGTTATAACGGGAAACACAATTCAAGCATCATTATTTCTTCTGCTTTGTTGACTATTTATTTATTTTTGTTATTTTTTTTAAATTATCAATTCCTATGGAAAACTATATGAAGCCATATTAGGAAGACAAACTTTACAAAAACTCAGAAACTGGTAAGGAAATGTTCCTACTATACTTAATATTGACAGAGAAAGTTAGTTGTGCCATAAATGTAATTGAAATAGAGTATACTCTAACAAAAGATAAATACATACAAATAACCAGAAAAATAACTGATTTCTTCCACATCTGAGAGAAAAGTTGAGATAGTTTTGAATGAGAAAAATAGCTTTGAGGGTGTTGTTGATGTTGTTTTAAAAACCAAAACAAACTTTCCAAAAGAGACCTATTTTAAAGATCTTAACTATTTTATTTAACAAAACTTATTATGTGCCAGGCACTGTTCTAAGGGACTTGGAAATATTAACTCATTGAAATTTCAAACAAGCTGGGGTGAGTGCTGTAATCTCCCCATTTTACAGATGAGCAAAATGGAACAGGGAGGGAATACAGTAACTTGCCCCAGGCACCTGGTCCCCAGCCACCTCTCTAATACCAGCAGGCTGGATCCAGAGGCCCCTCTCTCCTGACCTCTCCCAGAACTGCCTCAGATTCTGAAAAATCTGTTTTGAATATACTGAGATCTAGGCTGTTAGATCTCAAATTTACACTAGTTAAAAAAAATGCACGTTTAAGGACATTAGTTATAAGACATAGAAAAGCAAAATCAAGATAATGATTCACTGCATCTCATAGTAATAAATTCCAGCACAAATGTAAACCTCAGTGAGCATAATAAATATTTGCACCATTTGGCAGAATTGAACTCTAAGAAGGAGTCCCTGGGTGGTACAAATAGTTAGGCACTTAGCTACTAACTGAAAGATTGTCAGTTCAAATCCATCTAGAGGCACCTTGGAAGGAAGTCCTGGCAATCTGCTTCTGAAAGATCATAACCACTGAAAACTCTAT
Source organism: Dugong dugon (assembly GCA_030035585.1). Taxonomy (NCBI): domain Eukaryota; kingdom Metazoa; phylum Chordata; class Mammalia; order Sirenia; family Dugongidae; genus Dugong; species Dugong dugon. The sequence continues at coordinate 160,306,566 of CM057464.1, forward strand.
GAATTGCAGTTCTACTCTGAAACCCATGAGCTATCCATGAGTTGGAACTGACTCCATGGAAACTGGTTTTGTCTTGTTTTGTTTTTAACTCTAAGAAAGTTTCTAATAAAGTTGGAATTTAAATTCCTACTGAATTCTTTTGTATGTCCTAAGGGCCCAAGTGATATTTCAAGAGTATTTTAAAAGTATTTCCTATAAGACCTCTGCAAATCAGAATAGGAAATGGAGGCAATGATTTAGACTGGAACCATGACCTTAGCAAAGCTATTTCTCCAGCCTGTGCCTCGGTTACCTCATCTCTAAAATAATCTCTAATATCCAGTCTATTCCTAAAACTTTTATGATTCTGTAACTTTCTAAAGATCAGACAGCAGTAACAAGAAGTCCATACTCCAAAAACCAAACCTGTTGCCCTCCAGTCGATTCCAACGAATAGTGACCCTATAGGACAGAGTACAACTGCTCCTTAGGGTTTCCAAGACTATAAATCTTTAACGAAGCAGACTGTCACATCTTTCTCCCGCAGAGTGGCTGGTGAGTTCGAACAGCCAATTTTACGGTTAGCAGCTGAGAGCTTAACCACTGTACCACCGGGGCTTCTTACATTAAGTCCAGTAGTACATAAATAAAGGACTTATGGGATTAGTTAGACAACAAGTTAAATATGACTTGATCTTGGGATTCAGTTACTCTGGCATCGGCACCTGTTGTCCCCTGTCTGCCATCCTCTCAGCCCACTTTTTCCTAATGCCATTGTTGTTGGCCACCAGCTTCACACACGGGCACCTCACTCATCTTTTATCTCATTTTTTTGCATCCGGGTTTCTGTGATGCAAGAATTGGCCTTCCACATGCATATACCTGGAAGGGTGAGGGAGTCGGCACACCATAAGATAACTCTGGACCAATGAGGGACAATTCTAAGGTGCATTCCATTCAGCTCTTCAGAGCATTCTGGCAGGACAGGGCCCCAGACACCCGTAGTGGTGACCACTTGGACAGTGTACCCTAATACTGGCTTTCCTACCTATACTCTGTTTTATTCTTTTCATTCCCTAGCTTATTTCTTAGTTTTACTTCCCCAACTACGCTATCGCCACACAAGCTCTTATCTCAGTTTGTTTTCTGGGAGAATCCTGGCCAAGATAGCCTCCGAAACAAATGCAGTCAACTCTGTTAACGGGTGTATGGTACTCAGAGCTACAGAGGTGATAGTGCCTCTCTTCTCAAATTGGTCAGTCCCCGTGTATAACTCTGTGATAAGTGTTGCCACCAGATCTGAAGAAAACTGGTGACAGGCTGAAGGGGCTCAGGAGGAAGTGGTCAGAATACAGAATCAATCGAAATGCACGTCACATGGAACCAGCAGGTTGAGTCTGGAGAAGAGTATTCTTCAGAGAATATGATTTATAGTATTAAATATTAGAAAACTTTTTTCTATGGCCAATGAGTGGAAGCAATTTTAGAAGACACGTATATGTTTAATAGTTAGAATTAAAAAAAGGGAGAAAGAAAGAATGCTCTGGCACGGAGCATGTTTCCCAAACAGAAATAACAGAACGCTTCCTGGCAGGAAGCTCAAAAGAGAACTCCAAGCTAGAGATAGGATTAAATTAATTCTCAGGACAAAGTACATAGTAGCTTTAATTTACAATCTGACTTTGCCAAGGTAAATCTGGCTGAGTTCTAACATTCTTTTGTAAAACATGCACGAATTTTGCAACACGGCAGGAAGTTCTGAACATGAGACAGGATAAGAAAAATAAAATTAACTTCTGAATGAGCTAAATTCACATTTTCAACAAATAGTGGAAAGGGTGGGGATTGTCAAATGAAATTTTTAAATGAGAGATTTTTTTGGACTTGAAGAAGTTGAATACTTGCCAAGTAGTAGACCAGAACTGAGACTCAGCTGACTACACTTGGTGGAGTTTTAAATAGAATTCTAGAACATAGAGGGGATGTTTCAAGAACTAAAGGACAGGAAGGAACTTTCTGAAATCCACCTTCTGGCTCCTGACTTTTTTGGAGGCTTGCAACTTGCAAGCAGGACTGCATTGTGAGTAGAAGAGGAACACCATTTAGCTCTAGAACTTTGCCTATAACTTAATTGGTGACAGCTTTTACTAAGTTGACATTTATTCTGCCTTCATGTTAAAATAAATGTGATAATGCTACTTTAAAAATATTTCGAATGTAAAACACTGCTTAATTAGGCACAGTGCAGCCTTGGAAAAATGTAATAAGCAGGGAAGTGATATTGATTTTTTATTATCACCTTAATTGTCGATCCCGATGTATTAAAACTGAAGCTGTCTTCCAGCTGCAATGTCTAATGAATTCCAAGATCAAACAAGATCTTGCTAATTACTAAGTTAATTAGGACAAGTTTACAAGCAGAGTTATATTCATAACTACATGTTTCAAAGCATCTTGAAGCAAAATAAGATCCCAATTTGTACCTCTAATACTATATACTTGGCCTTTCTTCCTTCAGAATACAAAATTTTATGCACTGCACACTGCTAATAATGGAAAATTTAGGCAACATGATTCTTGAGCAAACTATGAGACTACACACTGTGTAAAGCAGAAAACTCAGCTCATCCTTACCTATGTAAAATGGTAGCAGAAAAACATGTTTAAAGGAAGAAAATATGACATCTAATGAAAGAAATGGAATTAAAAACCACTGGTCATTTTTTGTCCTTCGCTGTTCTTCATCCACACTCCTTACTCGTTGTTGTTGTTAGGTGCCGATGAGTTGGTTCCAGATAGCGACCCTATGTATAACAGAACAAAACACTGCCCAGTCCTATGTCATCCTCATAATCATTGTTATGCTTGAGCCCATTGTTGCAGCTACTGTATCAATCCATCTCGTTGAGGGTCTTCCTCTTTTTTGCTGACCCTCTACTTTACCAAGCATGATGCCCTTCTCCAGGGACTGATCCCTCCTCACCATCCTCTCTTCTAAGGAGCCTTCTGGCCGTACTTCTTCCAAGATAGACTTGTTCATTCTTCTGGCAGTCTATGGTATATTCAATACTCTTCACCAACACCATAATTCCAAGGCGTCAAAGATGGCCTTACTTGTAGACAGAGGAAAATGAGCTCAAGGGGAATTTGAGGCTATCCTAGTCCCGGTGACTCCTTTTCTTACACTTCCTTTTGGTCACGCCTGTAAGAATGGAAGAACTTGGATCCTCAACTAAGTTGGATTTTCCACCCCCCAGCAAAAATCTCACCAACAGTCTGGAATGGTTTAGCGTCCCTTGTTGGTGTTATTCAGGTATTTCTCAGAAAATGCTAATGAACAATTCACTTTGGCACTTTTAGACAAACACAATCTGGTGGTGTTATTTGGGCAGTATTCACACTTGCTGATGATTGATTCTGTTTGGCTTTTATAGGCTGGAGCCAAACCCATGATGGGGGTGGGGTGAGGGGGCGTCTGCTAAAATGCAAGTCATTAGCTCATTGTCAGAGAAATGTATATGTTTATCTGCTTGAGTTTTCAGTTTGGTGGCTGTCTAGGCAGCCCACTGCCAAATTCTACAGCAGACAGGATGTTGCTAAATGGAATAAAACGAACTCTGGCCACCTCCAAGGTTCTAGAGCTAAGTCCACTTATCAGGCATTCATTTGTATGTAAACCAGTTGCCATCCAGTCGATTCCAGCCCTATAAGACAGAGTAGAACTGCCCCACAGAGTTTCCAAGGAGCACCTGGTGGATTCAAACTGCCAGCCTTTTGGTCAGCAGCTGTAGCACTTAACTGCTACACCACCAGAGTTTGTACATAATGCTGTGTTAAATATGACACAAGGCAAAGTAAAGAGACATAGTGCTTGACTTTCTGAAGTTTTATAACCTAAAAAGATAGGGGCAGCAGAGATAAGCATATTAACTATTAAACCCAAATATGCTGTGCTCACTCTAGTTTGAGTGCTCTGCAGACAGAAGAAGTACAGGACAGACACTCTTGTACTTTTTGGACATTCATTCAAACCTGGAGACAGTTTCTCTTCTAATTTTTTTTTAAAGGAAAAAGAAAACAAATAAGCCTATGTATCCACTTTCCTCTGCTTTCCAGATGAAGAATTGAAGAATTTGGGCTTTATCAATTGTATTTGGTTAATTTTGGAACTGGGGCTCTGAGACCACACTTGTGTCTAGATAAACCCAGAATTCAATGGCTATAAGCGGGTTAAAGTTGTTTTATCATTACGTTTGCTTTAAGGGCTGCATTTTCCTAACCGTTTTACTTTCTCAGAGCAGCCTCTGCTCCCTCATCCCACTCCCTGTACTTTCATTTTTCTATCTGAGAAGAAATCTTTGAGGAAATGTGGAACTTGCAGACATTATACCTCAACCATACTTTTGTCCTTCGGGCATTTGTTGCCAGGAAATTATTCTGGGGGAATTTTTAGCTCTGGAAGGGTCAGCTGATCCTGCTCCCCCCGCTATGGTGGGGGTGGGGATGGAGGGCTCAGTGTTCTCAGACATAGAGGGACCAGCAGGGGGTTAATCCGCTCTACAAACAGTAGTCTCTCCTGACCTATGTATGCCTTGGAATAGAGGGTAAGAAGTTTCTTTTGAAGCTTTCCTTTCCTTCTATATTTGTGTACCTTAGAATGTAGGCTAACGCTGGCTTTGCAATGAGGGGTTCCAGGATGGAAACCTGGGAAGCTGCTCAATAATGTCAGCAGCTTTTAGTACCAATTCTCCCCAGTCCATATGGGAGTTATGTGTGGGTTTAGAAGAGCCTGCAATCTGGGATTGCATAGCTCTTCCTCACCTTGTATGCATGAGGTACATATTTATTTTTAAAGAAGACTTTGGTTTAAATAAGGTTATTATTTGGCCTAAATAATATTCAATTATGTTAATTAAAATATTAAGTAAATAAGTAATTAATAGCCTGATAGGTGACTTTCAGAGATAGAGTTTCTCTATATCAAGTGTATTAGAATATTAAATTATTGAATCTTTTTTAGAATTTTGTCACAGATAGTGCTTTGATTGGGAAAGTGAGAGCAAAACCCTCCTAGTATTTTGAGTTTAATAAATTCAGTTACCAGTGGAATAATTGTCATTCATTATCCCAAAACAGACCAATAAATTCTACCAGGTGCTCATTTTCTGAAACTTGATCCTAATACTTTCAACTGAAAAAAAAAAAAAGCATTTTCTCTCCAAAGCCACTTGATTTTCATCATATTAGTTCAATTTACTGACGATGCTATTTGGATATTTACATAATATAAACTCTGTAGAAGTTCATTTACTGTTTGCAAACCATAAGCAGACTCTTGACAGCAACTTTTGTGGCACTGGATCTGTGAAGAGTGTGGAACTGGAAGTTATTACTATTGTTTAAATAGTAGTATAAATTATGTAGCACTTTAATGTCTTCATAGTGTCGTTATAATAATTTGAATATTCTGATTAAAACACAGTGAGTTTATTATGATGAATGGTGGCAGTTTTTCATCAGCTTGGTTTCAGATGAGGAAACTGTTGCCCAAGAAGTTTAAGCAAGTTCCTTGGTTTAGGGAGAGAAGCACTGTCACAAATGAAATTTAGACTAAACTTTCTATTCCAGAGTCAAACAGAGCACTGACCCTTAAATCCTGACCCTTATAAACCCCTGCTGAGCCTTGGTGTTAAAAAATATTCAGAGCAAATAGCAAACAATACTCCATTCTCCCAGAGTATTCTTCAGAGCTTTTCTTTACCTAAGGAAAAGACACAACAATATTTTGCATTTGTATAATGCCCACTAATTCCTTTATGAATATTATTAGTCTCACTTTACAGGTGAACACAGAAAGATATTTACTGAAGTTTACACGGATGGTAAAGAGAGGACACAACACCCACCATTCTGGTTAGTTATAATTAAAGGGGTTGCTGAATTTCCTTATGTTGCAGTTTGAAATAGAGACATTCAGTGGTGGGATAAAGCCTTACACTTAAGGAAAGGATGGTAGAATTGAAGGGATTCCCAGATGTCCCTCTGAATATTTAATATTCCAGCTGGGGAATATTAAATAGCACCCAAGTAAGCAGCCTCAGCCAAGTTATAGAAGAAGTTAGGATCCAGGTAGCTCTTAAACACTACTGCATGTGGGGATATATGCCATTTAAACATGGCTTCACTATTGACAACTTCAGCCCCTCAAAGGCCTCTATGTTGCACAGGACATGTTGAGACTTGTCAGCAATGAGGAGGAGATTAGGCACGACTTGTTTTCCCAAACCTATTGTCCCGTTACTGATTGGCTTGTTTACCTGAATTCCTTCTCCCTTGCCTGAAACTTATTGTTATTCACCCAAAGCCCATTGTTCTGTTATTTGCTTCACTGCTTGCTGTATTGACTATAAATAAACTCCTGGGACTGAAGTCGGGGTCGACTCCTCTGAGTGACGCTCCTTGGCCCCACTTCTCTGTAAGAGTTGTGTTTGGCTACTGTCTTTGCCGCCCAGACAATTGTCACCGCTGCAACAGATGGTGCCCCTTGTGAGGAGAGAGCTGTAGATACCCTCGTACTCAATCCTTTCAGGTGGTGAGTATAGGATGCGTCCGTTTCAGGCTGCCTTCACAGCTGAGGGCGACAGGGTTTTTCCATGGGCAGAATTTTCCTGAGTGCTCTCAGATCAGGCTGCTTTAGCCCCAGAGCAGTGGGGCTTCCCTGACCGCTCCCGAGGGATTTCAGGCTTCAAGCCAGGAGCTTTTGTTCTCTTCCTTTCATCTTTCATTTTCCTTTTCACTCTGGGGAATTCTCTTTCCTCTGAACAGCATCAGCACAAAACCCAGTTGTTAGGATTGTTAAAGGCCTCTAAGTTTAAGGTTTCAGAAGAAGCACTTACCCAGCTTTTGCTTTTAATTGCATCTGCCTGTCCTTGGTATCCCTTGTGGGGGAACCTTGATGTAGAAGCATGGGAACGTATCGGTAACATCATTCATGACATGAACATCTCAGCTTCAGTTCTTCTTGCTTGGCATCACCGTCACCTTGCCCTGCAGCCCTTACAGGCAGCTCCTTTGGCTCCCTCCCTTAGTAAAGAGAATGTTCATAACCCTCTATCTTCTGTACCTCCTGCAGCTGAGTCCCCACAGTATGAGCCAATTATGGAACAATGTTTGCGAGAAGGCTGTGAGAAAGACAGGCTTTCTGTCTTTCCAGTCCCTTGGGGAACAGGGCCTCCCCATCACGGTCACCTTCCTTATGACACCTTTAAGGAACTTTGCAAAAGCATAGCAACTGATGGTTTACAGAGTCCCCTTACAAAAGGACTTGTAGAAGCTATAGCAGCAAGCTATGAAATGACCCCCTGGGATTGGAACATTTTAATGCAGACAGTTTTAACCCCTGCTCAATTTAGTGTATAGAGTCAAGAGTATAAAGAACATTGTAGCCTTTATGCTATAAACAATCTAAACAATAACATCCCTGTTAGTGTTGACATGCTCTTGGGTTCTGGGAACTATTCCACTCCCCAGGCTCAGAGTCAAATGAACAGGCAAGCATTCAGTCAAGCCTCTGAATGCTGCTACCAAAGCCTGGAGTAAAATCCCTGATTCCAGGATGCCCACTGGTTCATTCACCACTATTCCTCAAGTGGCAAATGAGCCTTACATTGACTTTATCAACCGTCTCTAAATGGCCATTTCCCAACAGGTAGATAACTAACAAGCAGCTGAAGTTCTTTGTCTCCAGCTTGCTTATGAAAATGCTAATGCTGACTGTCGGGCTGCTTTAGCTCCTTTAAAGGCACAAAATCTTAACCTAGCTGAAATGATTAGAACATGCCAAAATGTTGGCACAGAGACTCACAAAGCACAAGTACTAGCAGCAGCTCTCCGTCCATCTACTGCCACCATCACCTGTTACAGGTGTGGTAAACCAGGAAATCTTAAGAAAGACTGTCACAGCTCAAAAAGTAAAAATAGCAACGCTAAGTTCCCAAACCAAAAGTGTCCCCGCTGTGGCAAAGGTTTTCACTGGGCTAGCCAGTGCAAAAATCAATCTAATATTAATCAGGGCAACTTTAAGCCGGGAAACGGGAGGAGGGGCGAGAGCTCTCATGCCCTGAAAAATCCAGGGAGCCCCCGCGTGTGGAGTGTGGAAACCACAGCATAGACTCCAAACAGCAATGTTTGTGAGTCAATGATTTAAAGGAGCCACGGAAGGGAGTGCAGGTCTAGATTTACCCTTAGCAGAAGGGGCTATAATAGATGCGGCAGGAAAAATTTTTCTTATAGCAACACAGGTTTGGGGACCCCTGCCTCGAGGATATTTAGGACTCCTAATGGGTCACTCTAGTATTACATCTCAAGGTCTAACTGTTCATCCTGGTGTAATAGACTCTGGTTACGAAGATCAAATTAAAATTATGGTTTCCAGTCTCTCTTATTGGAACATTACTCCCTCTGATAAAATAGCACAGCTAATTTTACTTCCCTTTGTAGTCCCCTCCGCTCACACTACCCCAAGACGGGCTGGGGGTTTCGGCAGTACTGATGCTTTTTGGGTTACTAAGTTACAATCTTCCCGACCATATCTTACTGTTCAGGTCAATGATCACATGTTTAAAGGGCTCGTGGATTCTGGGGCAGATGTAACTATCTTCTCCTCTGACTCCTGGCCCTCTTCTTGGCCCAAGAAGCAGACCCCTGAAACCCTCGCCAGAGTTGGAGGAGCACAGTGTCCTTTTCAAAGTACATTTCCCATTGTTTGCTATAGCCCTGATGGACAGCCCACTTCTATCTGTCCCTTTATCCTTTCTTTGCCTACTACATTATGGGGACAAGATTTACTCTCCCAGTGGAATGTTCAAATTGGCACCCCTCAGGATTTTTCATAGGGGCCACTACTCAAACAGACAGTCTGTTAAAATTAACCTGGATACCTGGCCCTCCTGTTTGGGTTGAGCAGTGGCCCACTAAAGAAGAGACATTAGAACACCTTAAAAGACTTGTCCAGGAACAGTTAGAGGCCGGACACATCTGGCCTTCCTGCAGCCCTTGGAATACACCTATTTTCTGTGTGCCTAAAAAATCCAAAAAATGGAGGCTCCTACATGACTTATAGGCTGTTAAACAATGTCTTGTCCCTATGGGACCTCTTCAACCAGGAATTCCCAATCCAGCCTGTATTCCTCAAGCATATCATATTATCATTATTGATCTTAAAGATTGTTTTTTTACCATCCCACTCCATCCCGATGATTGTGCTAAATTTGCCTTCTCAGTTCTTTCTGTGAATAATTGTCGTCCTATGCAACGTTATGAGTGGACAGTTCTCCCACAGGGCATGGTCAATAGTCCAACTATCTGTCAATATTATGTTGATAAGGCTCTTAAGCCAGTCTGAAGGGCCTTTCCCTCATGTCTTATATATCGCTATATGGATGACATTCTCCTAGCCCATCCCAAAACCAGAACAACTTGATTCACTTCTTGTCTCTGTTCAACAAGCGTTACAAAGTTTTGGCCTACGAATAGCCCCTGAGAAGGTTCAGTCTTTCACTCCGTGGAAATATTTGGGATACTATCCTGACACCCATATCATTCGTCCTAAAATGCCAGAAATTATAATTCCCAAGGCATTAACTCTAAATGACCTCCAGAAAATTCTTGGTCATATTAATTGGCTGTGACCTTCACTCGGTATAACAACTTCTCAGCTGACCAACTTATTTGAGACCCTTAAGGGTGACCCTGCTCTAACCTCTATGGGAACACTCTCTCCCCAGGCACGCAATGAATTAACACTTGTTAACCAAGCCATTAAAGAAAAATTTTTGACTCGTTTACAGATAAATCATCCTGTTTACCTTCTCCTATTAAATACTCCTCATAGTCTTACAGGCGTGCTCTGTCAATTTACTCCTGACTTCAGAGCACTTGAGTGCTTTTTCTTCCTTATCGCCCTCTGCAACAGTTGTTTACATGCTTCTCTCAGCGCATTAACTCATTGATGGAGGGACGCACTCATTCTCAACAGCTTTTGGGTTCTGACCCTCGTTTTATATACTTTGGGATAATGAAAACAGCTTTTGACCTTGCTCTTCTTAATTCTGAAGAGCTCCAGATCGCTTTGGCTGATTTTACTGGACAAATAATTTATTCTTATCCCACTTCAAAGCCACTCTCTACCCTGCAGCTTCTTCCTTTACAACTTTCTACTACACTCTCTCCTTCACCCCTTGCTAATGCTCCTACTGCCTTTATAGACAGATCAGGAAAAACTGGAAAGGTAGCAGTCACTTGGTAGATGGATGGTGCCTGGCAGCATTTTATTACACAGAAAGCCTCCACTACACAGCGTGCTGAGTTGTCGGCAGCTGTTGCTGCCTTTGAAATTTTTAAATCAATGACTTTCAATTTAATTGCTGATTCTGCTTATGTTGTTCACACTATTCAACATATTAGCAATGTAACTCTTCGATTTAGTCCCGATTATGAGTTATTTACTTTATTTAAACAGCTCCAGACCCTGCTTAATAGCCATAACTCTCCCTTTTTTGTGGTACATGTGCGCTCCCATACACCCTTGCTGGGGCCTCTTTCTGATGGCAATTCTCATGCTGATTTACTTGCTGGCTCTGCCTTTTCTGATGCACGAACTTCTCATAATTTCTTTCATCAAAATGCACGGGGACTTCAAAAACAATTTTCTATCTCTCTTACTGAAGCACAGCAAATTGTTTGCACCTGTCCTGACTGCCAATGCTTTTCTCCCACGTCCTTTGCTGCTGGTGTCAACCCACGTGGTCTAGTAACCAATCAATTATGGCAAATGGATGTAACACACTATCCTCCCTTTGGGAAACTTAAATATCCCATGTGCCCATAGATACATGTTCTGGGTTTCTTTATGCTACAGCCCTTTCTGAAGAACATTCTACTCATGCCTGTCATCACTTCACCCAAGCCATAGCAACTATGGGATGCCCCCAAGACCTTAAAACTGATAATGGTCCTGCATATACTTCTGCTAAATTTCAACAATTTTGTGCCACTTGGAATATTCTTCATACCACTGGCATTCCTTATAACCCTCAAGGTCAAGCCATAGTTTAGCGTGCCCATCATGCTCTCAAACAGCTCTTGAATAAACAAAAGTTGGGGGGGGGGGAGATGATGGGTCCAGACTATGTGACCAAAATGAAAGACTTGCCAAAGCTCTCTTTACTTTTAACTTTTTATCAGTTGCTAAAGATGGTCGTACCACTGCAGAACGACATTTTATCCCCCCTGACACCTGACCTCGCCCACAGGTCCTCTATAAAGATCCTCAAAATCCCTCTGTCTGGCAAGAACCTGTAGAATTATTAACCTGGGGGTGAGGGTATGTGGCTGCTTTGTCTCCTACAGGTCCACTTTGGATTCCCGCCCAATTAGTAAAACCATATCATGACCCAGCGACAGCCACCACCCTTCGGCTGGGAACCACTGCCGCCGCCCCTGCTGGGGCTGCCATCTGATCCGACTCCAGAGCCACAACTGACACCATCACCCCTTCCCCCAGGGAAGGACACTGAACAACGGGGATCTACGATACCACTATCGTTTCCCTCGCAACTTTCAATTCTCAACAGTCATCCTATATTATCTTGTTAATCAGTAAGTTCCCAATGAAAATTTGATAATGTGTAAATTCCTCTATATTTTCTGTTTCTTCTAGATTAGATGCTTCTGTATAGATAGGTTTCTAATTCAGATGATTCCTTTCCAATTGATAGTGAATTTGTGTAAATCATTGTTTGTTTGACTGTTAATGCTCTTTAAGCCTTTGAGAATAATGATCTTAATGGTATTAATCTTAGACTTACAAAACGAGAATCGGAGGAAAACCCATTGGTCCAGCAATTGGGGTATGTTCCGTGCAAAGGCTTATAATATCTCCTTTGCACTAACCATGCCCTGATTGCTATCCTCTATAGTCATACACACCTAAAAGATGCAAAGAAGACTTTGGGCTAAGATGTTGATGTGCATTGAGTCCGCTCACTCCAGCACTGCAATTCTTGAGAGCCTCACTCTAATTTAGTATCCTGGTGAAAAACCAGATGGTATCTGGTGGAAAACCAGCACCGTGAGTTTAAAGAGCCTGCCATGGCTGCCATCTAGGAGCCCAACTAAGCCCAGGTATTACTCATCACTATGCTACTTCTCTTCCTTAAACATATGGAGTGTGCCCCAGCTGAAGCTGGGCTCACAAGGACTCAAAAATTCTCCACACATCAGCCAGGCCCTGATAGCCAAAATGTTCTTGACAACAAAATTTTACTTTATCCTAACGGGCATTTGTTGGACCAGTGAAAACCCTCTTGATTCTTATTCCATTAACTATACAAAAGGGGGGAAATGTGGGGATATATGGCATTTAAACATGGCTACACTATTGACAACTTCAGCCCCTCAGAGGCCTCTATGCTGCACAGGACATGTTGAGACTTGTCAGCGATGAGGAGAAGATTAGGCACGACTTGTTTTCCCAAACCTATTGTCCTGTTACTGATTGGTTAGTTTACCTGAATTCCTTCTCCCTTGCCTGAAACTTATTGTTATTCACCCAAAGCCCATTGTTCTGTTATTTGCTTCACTGCTTGCTGTATTGACTGTAAATAAACTCCTGGGACTGAAGTCGGGGTTGACTCCTCTGAGTGACCCTCCTTGGCCCCACTTCTCTGTAAGAGTTGTGTTTGGCTACTGTCTTTGCCGCCCTGACAATAATTGCCACTGCAACAACTGCAGAATCAAATATACACATTGAGTCATTCATATTTGTTTTCTAATTGTTGACTCACTTCAAAATAAAAATATTTAAACTGGGGAAAACACATTGAATATTAAATGGACTATCATGCAAAATATTGCAGCTCTTCCAATACAGTTTGATATTCATAGTACCTAATGCTTAATGAAATTTTCTTGGTCCAGGACAAAACAGTTACAAAGATAGCTCTTAGTGGTTGCAGCTGCTGGGTTTTAATTTGCTCTGAGTCCTAGAAATAACAATTTAACCTTTTGGTTTATTTGTAGTGTTCATTTAGTATTTTCCAGATGAAAGCATGTTCATTTGACTAGTTTGTCACAAAACAGAGCTACAGGATTTATCCTTAGAAAAGTATTTAACTTTCAAAGTCTGTTATTCAAGAATTAGTGGGAGATAATCGTGAACTTTCTAAAGTAATCCAAAGTTTGCTTAAAAGACACCGCGCGTATAGGCTGTGTTGAAAGAGAGAAACTGAGGAACAGGAACTTGACAGATCCCTCTGAGTGTACAGGAACATTCACAAAGGTCGCTGGCCAATGTGGAATGTATCTAAGAACAGATAAAAAAGAAATATTGTGGAGATAGGAAATCATAAAATCGCAAACCCCTCTGGGATAACACAATTGTGATAACTATGAAGACATTTAAAGCTTATCTTGTGCAAAGAACTGAACTTTAGGCAATTTCAAGTGAAGGGGAGCCACAGAAACCACTTAGTAACTTGATGTCAACTGATCTCAGAAAGGGGGGCATGATTTCAATCATGTTGAAACTAGCCAATGGTTAGGTTTTACTTTATTTCCTCTTCTTCTCCTTAAAAGCTTCAGTGTAACTAGCCTGCATTGAGCCATTTGTTTTTTAGAAAACAAAATGGTCTCCTTGCCTGCGTACAGAATAACTGCTTGAATACACCTTTTATACTTTATTTGTGCTTTGATTATTTTTTTAACAGCTGAGATAAGGAACCTTCTCACATACTTGTGCAAAGTACTCTTTCAAGTGCAATGCAGAAAGGATGTTCACTGAGACACTCTTTCCAATTTTGCCTACTATTAAATCTCCTTCAACTGGCTGTAAATGATTTTGTCAGCCCACCTATGGAGTTACCAGCCACTGCTGGCAACCTTGGTCTGATCAGAATAAATTGAGAAGTAGTTATTCAGGCATGAGCAGCAAGGAGAGTGTTGGGGGCAATGTTTACTTGCAATAGAATATGGTAAGATAGTAGCAATTGAATAGTAACATAATCCCAAACCACTAGGTCTATACTATGAGTTTACCCACATCAGTGTCAAAATTTATCCTGTTCATGGATTTAATTCAAATGGATGTTGGAGTCTTTTTTTTTTTTTTAATTTATTTAATGTAATTTATTTTTTTAGCTCTTTCCTGGAATCCCTTTCAATTCTTTCCCCATCCAGCTTTGATATTTTTGTATGTTTGGTTCACTCCCTCCCAATAAACTCCAATCAAGTGAAAGAAAAAGGTCAGTGGTTGCTGTTGTGTGGGTTTTTTCCTCCCCCCACCTTTTTTTTTTTTTTTTTTTGCCATTCCTTTTCCCCAAGGAGACGGAAGAAGGAGAAGCAGGGAAAAAAAAAAAAAAAAAGATTAAGATGTAAGCTGGCTAGATAAGCCTGTGACCGGTTTTATTACAGCTCTGAATGAGGATACAAGGAGATAAAGGGAGCCCTGCTTTATTGGAGCCAAAGCGAGGTTGGTGGGAGACCTAGCTTGATTGTGCTCCACTCCAAGAAGGGGTGTTTCATTAATTACACATTAACTATGTGCACTGAGTAGAAGGTAGCAGATAAAAAATGCAGATGTTTCTGCAGCCCAGTAGAATGAGAACCGCTCTTGATCCTGTCAAAAGAACATTTTGAATCAAAGGGGCTTCACGGGCGCAAAAGAAAGTTTTGTGGGCGAGTGCTATGGTGTGGCCTTTTAATCATTAAACCCTTTTAGAGCGGTAAAATGAACATCCATTGTCATGGCCACACCAATGAGGCTATCCAACGTGGTGGAAAAGGAGGGCTTTGCTGTGGGGGAAGGGTGGAGAGGGCACTTAAAGGAGGGGACATGCAGCCCTGTGGAAACCAGAAGGTAACAAGAGCAGTGCATCATAAAGAGAGAAAAGGCAGCCCAAGCGAGTTTGTTCAAATTGATTTCGGCTGCAACGCCCTCTTACAAGCCGACACGCCCTGGGCAGGATGGACATCAGCATTGTACAGGTGGCTGGTGCCCCTCTTTTGTTTCCACAGTGTGTTTTACCGGTTCAGTTTAATTTTTACTGTTATTTAAGTGAAGGCTACTTAGGAAAGTTGAGTGAAATGACATTTGATTCTCAATCACTTCTCTACAGCTGTGGCAGAGCCATTAGCATTGCCGGAAGGGAAGGACTGCATTGTTCCTCTCTCCTGCAGTTAGCCTAACTATATGGTCTGTGCCAGGAGGTGAGATTTATGGGAGAAATTGCCTCTTACTCTACTCTTGGAAAGGACCCTGAGTTTTGGCTGACCTCAAAATTACACGCGTTCTACCTTTTCTTCCTGAACATTTCTGGTGACTTTTAAGTCCCACCATTCTTTTCTCCTACAGTTTTTTTATTAAGAAAGAGAAACATTAGATCTTCTAATGTAGTTTTTAACTGAGAAAAATGTAGAACTTTTACCAAATTTCCACCCAAATATCATTCCAAAGACACTGGTATATTGAAAAGCATATAAATTTTGGCATTTGACCAGAAGTCACTCCCCAGCCCTCTCCCCTCCCAGCCTGGAAATGCAGATTCTGGTATTCCAGTGGTCTTGCTCTGCTCCCATGGCAGGGAGCCACTCATGGAAATGCAAAACCCAATGGGACTCAGGGCCAAATTAAGGCATGTGAGGGCCCTAAGCATTGATTATCTGTGGTGCCCCCTCCTCTGCTTACTCACACATTTGAACGGGATATGTGAGTTAGATATATATATATATAAATATATACGTGTGTATGTGTGTTAACTATCCATGATGTAATGTCTTTTTAAACGTGACTATAATATTATCAATCGAATGTAAAAGCTGGCATATGCCATTTTACTGGAATGAGATGAACTGGATTACGAAATTTTTAGTGGATGCAGAGTACAACATTTTTTCTATATACTACATTTTCTATAAGAAGAACGTTCCACATATTCTACAACAAAGAAAATGAGTTAGTGAACTTAGTTGTTTCAACAATCAATGTAAAATTCTGTTGATTTCCCACAATGAGAAACTGACTTTCACCAATTTTGCTTTAGATGGTTCATACTTCAGTTTTGATGCTTGTTTTGTAATAACTGCTATAATTATAAATGAACAGATGAGAAGATGTCATAAAAGAAAATTTAATGATCAGAAAACAAATAGTACCACAAATTACTAAATTTTATTTTTAGATAGATCTTTCATCTCTAACACGTTATAATTAAAAACCTTTTTTTTCTATTCTTTGCTCTTACAAATTCTTCAGTGATTTTGTCACAATTAAGCTGCTGAACAATATCTACTTCCAAAAGTAAGAAAGATAATGAACTGAGTCTTTCTTGAATCGTTGTGTGCTCATTTCAGCTTGTGTCCTGTCTGCTTCGAATCTGTGGGTCTATGCTATGGACAACCGGTGCCCCGGTTTTTTGGATTCCCTCGTTGTTGTTGTTAGGTGCCATTGAGCCAGTTCCAACTCATAGCAACCCTATGTACAACAGAACAAAACACTGCCTGGTCCTGCATCATCCTCACAATCTTTGTTATGCTTGAGCCCATTGTTGCAGCCACTGTGTCAATCTATCTAGTCAAGGGTCATCCTCTTTTTCACTGACCCTCTATTTTACCAAGCATGATGTCCTTCTCTAGGGACTGTTCCCTCCTGATAGTATGTCCAAAGTACATGAGACTAAGTCTCGCCATTCTCGTTTCCAAGGAGCACTCTGGCTGTACTTCTTCCAAGACAGATTTGTTTGTTCTTCTGGCAGTCCATGGTATATTCAATATTCTTCGCCAACCCCGTAATTCAAAAGCATAAATTCTTTTTCGGTCTTCCTTATTCACTATCCAGCTTTTGCATGCATATGAGGCAATTAAAAACACTACAACTTGGGTCAGGCGCACCTTAGTCCTCAAAGTGACGTCTTTGCTTTTTAACGCTTTAAAGAGGTCTTTTGCGGCAGATTAGCCCCAAGCACTACGTCTTTTGATTTCCTGACTGCTGCTTCCATGGGCGTTGATTGTGAATCCAAGAAAACAAAATCCTTAAAAACTTCAATCTTTTCTCCATTTATCATGATGTTGCTTATTGGTCTTGTAAGGATTTTTATTTTCTTTATGTTGAAGTGTAATCCATACTGAAGCCTGTATAGTCTTTGATCTCTATCAGTAAGTGCTTTAATTCTTCTTCGCTTTCAACAAGCAAGGTTGTGTCATCTGCATATTGCAGGTTATTAATGAGTCTTCCACCAATCCTGATGCCACATTCTTCTTTATATAGTCCAGCTTTTCTGATTATTTGCTCAGCATACAGATTGAATAAATACGGTGAAAGGATGCAACCCTAACCCACACGTATCTTGATTTTAAACCATGTAGTATCCCCTTGCTCTATATGAACGACTGCCTCCTGGTCTATGTACAGGTTCCAAATGAGCACAATTAAGTGTTCTGGAATTTCCATTCTTCACAATGTAATCCGTGTTGATTCCCTAAGCTTGCACTTACCTTGCTTATTGAGTAATCCGTCTCTGATGGGACTTTTAAAAAGTATGGCCACACTCAGATATTATTGTTATATCAGAAAGTAGTTCATATATATAGTCCTAAATAGGTCACATTTGCAATGTTAATCTTGGAAACTGGAACATTCTGAAGTCAGGAAATTGCCAAGTAAAATTTTTGAAAGAAAAGTAATTTACCTACTCAAATTTTTCTGTGAATGGTAATACAGTCTCGCAAGTACTTCCATTGGAGAGCTATTAGTAAAATGAATGGCCTCCTTTTTTCTAGGTTTTTTTTTGGGGAGCAGTTATAGAGTTTATGTATATTTCACACCCCATCCCATGGATAATAACAATATTTATCCAACACTTCCATCCTCCCAAGGAAACACCACCACTACCTGTTGCTGTAGAGTTGATTCCAACTCAGAGTGACCCTATAGGACAGAGTAGAACTGCGCCATAGGGCTTCCAAGGAGTGTCTGGTGGATTCAAACTGCTGACCTTTTGGTTAGCTTCTGAACTGTTAACAATTGAACCACCTGGCTTCTCCTCCCAAGGAAAGCAGAACATTTTATGACATCTAGAATAAGGGTGTGTGTGTGTGCGTGCGTGCATGTGTGTGGGCGTGTGTGTGTGTTTTGTAAAGGGAGAGACTTTTTTTCTATTTTGTAGATTATGACACGCGCTAGTCATACCAATTCTGACTAAATGTAATTAAAAGAGGCTATATAGACAGATTTTTAGTAATACTAGGCGCTAAATGATTTTTTTAACTTTTCAATTAAATTTATGTTATCCTGAAGATATAAGACTTGACCAAAAAAAAAAAAAAAAAAAATCAACAACAACAACAAAAGAGTTCACTCTCCCTGGTTATCCAAGAATTAAGTCCCATAATTACAGAATAATATAATTAAGTTTTTTTCTTGTAAGTTTTAACTTGAAGAAATAGATATTAAAGGAAAAAAGTTTGGCTCCACATTAGCCCATGCACTAGTAATTTTTGGAGTAATGTACTTATTTCTAAAGACAGCACTAACACTTTCAGGCTACCTAGTAAATTTAATAAACTATCGTTTCATTGTGATAAATGGTATCTTTAAAGTTATATGAAAGAAGGCACTGAAACTACTTAAGTGGCTAGCACATTGAAGGACTGATCAACTCATTATGAAAATTTGTTTCCCTAATGACATAGTTTTATATATAAATATATGTGTTGAATTTTGAAAACCAATAAAGATTACAGTTCTTCATTAATCCATATTGTATACAAAACTTAACATTAAGCTATTAAAGTGTACCTTTAAGTAATTTTCTACATATGTGTTATTTAAATTCTAGTGATAATGTTAGAATTCATTGGGGCTCGGAGATCCTCATCAACTCAACTGTAAGTCTACAGAAAAGTCATTTTAAATAATGCAGATAATTAAATAGTGGTTATGTATCCTACCAAAGTTTATGAGATGGTCATCAACCTTATACCACTATTTATATTGCTGTTGTTGTTGTTGTTAGGTGCCGTTGATTGTGTTCTGACTCATAGTGACCCTATGTACCGCAGAATAAAACACTATCCAGTCCTGTGTCATCCTCCCAATTGTTATGATGGAGCCCGTTGTTGGAGCCACTGTGTCAATTCATCTTGTTGAGGGTCCTCCTCTTTTTCTCTAACCCTTTATTTTACCAAGCATAATGTCCTTCTCCAGGGATGGGTCCCTCCTGATAACATGTCCAAAGTACATGAAACGAGGTCTTGCCATCTTCACTTCCAAGGAACATTCTGGTAGTACTTCTTCCAAGACAGATTTATTTGTTCTTCTGGCAGTCCATGGTATATTCAATATTCTTTGTCAACACCATAATTCAAATATATCACTTCTTCTTCTGTCTTCCTTATTCATTGTTCAGTTTTTGCATGGATATGAGGCAATTAAAAATACCATGGCTTGAGTCAGGCACACCTTAGTCCTCAAAGTGACATCTTTCTTTTAACACTTTGAAGACGTCTTTTGCAGCAGATTTGCCCAGTGCAATCTTTCATTTGATTTCCTGACTGCTACTTCCATAGGCATTGACTGTGGATCCAAGTAAAATGAAGTCCTTCACAACTTCAGTATTTTCTCTGTTTATCATGATGCTGTTTATTGGTCCAGTTGTGAGGAGTTTTGTTTTCTTTATGACTTATATTACTATATAGCTCCAAATCAGATTTCTTTTTTAGAACTCTTAGATTGGGGCTATGTTTAAAAAAATTATGAAGATAAATCATGATTGCAGTAAAACTAGAACAGCGTCACCACTAACCCACAGAGAAACTGTGGAAATTAGATACAGGAGTCCCTTCCTCAGAGTACTCTGTTTACATCTTTAGAAAATTATTGTGATATACAATTTTGTTAGAAAAGACACTTTAGTGCCATCTGATGGAAACTTATACAAATGTGCTGTGTCTATAATGTGAATGGTGTCCCCTTAAGTGTTGCCGTATGCAGTACAACCTGCACAACCTTACAAAGACAACTCTATTCTTTGGGGTTTTTTAGGGCAAAAGTCTTGGAGTCATTCATGACTTCTTTTCTTCCATTCCCATCCTAAATGTGATCTATTGTCAAATCTTGTTGGTTGGTACTCAAAAAAAAAAAAAAAAAAAAAAAAAAAAATCCAGGATCCAACCATATCTCATCACCTCTATAACTACTGTTCTGTTCCAAGCCAGGGCCATGGGAGGGACAAACTGATCACACCCATTTGTTTACATACTATCTATGGCTGCTTTCATGCTATAACTGCAGAATTGAGTAGTAGCCATAGAGACCACACAACCCACAAAGCTAAAAATATTTACTAGCTGGCTCTTTACAGAAAAAGTTTGCTGACCCCCTGACCTGGATGATTGCAATGACCTCATAAACTTGTCTTTTTGCTTCCACCCCTGCTCCTTACAGCCTTTTTTTCACAAAGCAGCCAGAGTCAGGTCATGGTACTCCTCTGCTCAACCCTTCCAATGACTTCCCTTCTTACTAAGAGCAACGTCAAGGTCCTTCCTGGACCTCAAGGCCCTTCCTGGTCTTCACCAGCTCTCCAGGCATAGAAACCATGACCCCTGATTTCTGTCTGATTTCTTCCATCTCATTCTCTACTGCTCTCCTCTTTCAAACTCTGCTATGACCATTCTTGGAAACAGAAACAAGTCAAGCATTCTCCCTCTTCACTTGCTGTTTTTTCCTTTGCCCAGGAACACTCTTCCCTCCAGATATTGGCATAGTACTGTTCTGTTTCAAGGTCACTTTTTAAGAGATGCTGTTCCCGGCCATCCATTATAAACTAGCTCCTCTGTCTATCTTCTCCAAACCTCACCTCTGCTTCCATTTTCCAGGGCTTTGATTTGCATTTCTAACGAGTTCCCGAGAAGTTATACATAAGAATCACCTGGGGATCTTATTAAAATGTAGATTCTGATTCAGTATATCTAGGATGGAAATGCAAATTCTCAGCAGGGAACTCGTTAGAAAGGCAAATTGTCAGCAGGAGTTTGAACCTGAACAAATCAAAGCCCTGCCATTTTCTTCACAGCACTTATTTCCAACTGACTTACTTGATGTTGAGCCATTGGCTTATTCTCTGTCTTCTGCTCCTAGAAGAGGTGTGGATATTGCCCATTTCTTTTTTCTTTACTTGCTGATTCTTAATATCAACAGCTCAGTCCTGATCTTCTTGAATTCCTTCTCACCTTGTCCTGTTGGCAGACCTGGGTGTTTCTTTGTCTTTGCAGTTTTGTGAAGTCTTCTCGTCTGTGGAAGATCTCATATCAGTGCAGAGCCTTTGCCAGGGCTTAGGTTGTTCTCCCAAGTCAATAGGTGGCTCTGGGGCCTTTGCTCTGAGACAGATGGTGAAAGAAAGACAAGGGGAGAGGAGAGGAGAAGAAAGGAGAGAAGAGAAGAGGAGAGGAGCAGAGGGGAGGGGAGGCGAGGAGGAAAATGAATCTTACTTATTTTCTTTCCTGCTTCCACCTCCTTCTCCCCAGTCACAATATCCAGCCCCAAGTAGGGATACAGAAAATGTGATTTTTTTTGGTCCCTATTTATAAAGTCCACAGGATAGGGACGTTTTTCCTAACATTAATTCCTTCAAGTTTTGTTTTATTTTGCTCTTTTTCACTAAATGTTTACTTATTGCCCAAAACAATGAATAATAATATTCTGCTCTCCCAGCACAAAAGCACCAAAATGGTAAACTACCGTGTTTTTTTTGTTTTGATTTTTTTCTTTTTCTTTCTTTGAGGGACATCAAGGAGTTCAAGTAGAGAATTCTCTAGTTTTAGTAATTTCTATGTCTCCTTTTTTGGTGGCCTACTTCCTCTCTTGTACCTTTCCCTAGGAGCCCTGGTGGCACAATGGTTACCAAAAAGTAAGCAGTTCAAATCCATCAGCGCTCCTTGGAAACCCTATGGAGTAGTTCTACTCTGTCCTTTAGGGTCGCTATGAGTTGGAACAAACTCAATGGCACTTAACAACAACAACAACCACCTTTCTCTAAGTTGAAGATTATTAATAAGATTTTTCTAGATTTAAAAAATCCCAGAGCTCTTCACCCTAATTCTTCTGTGAAGGGTGAGGTTTGTTGCCACATGAAGCTCTAGTAAGTTTGGCAGTGGAATTTTGCAAACTTCTATCTCACTATTTTACTGGAGACCAGGACCTTCTATTGTTTGATTTACCATGTATTTTTCTATGGATTTTACCTATTTGTTACTTATATCTTTAAGATTTTGGAGAAGATCTTTTAGATCTGGTTCACTCTGCCTTCCTAAACCAAAGTTACAGAATCTTTTTGGATTAAGAACTACTTACTCAACAATACATTTATTTCATTTTTACTTTTATATGTTATTAATGTGTGTTTGTGCATGAATCTACTGCGTTATAAGCTCATTGAGGGCAAGGACTCTTTCTTTATGCATCCTGGTGCCCTCTGTGATGTCCAACACATTGTTTTGGACGTGGTGGGAACTTAATGTTTATTGAGTAAAGAAATGATTCCAATGTTTAAGTTTTCAATGTACTTTAAAAAAAAAAGATACACCTGTAATGGGATCCCAATATTGTATAGGTGAAAGATACTGTAACATACCGTGGGTTTTGTTTTATAGAAAAGAAAAACATTAGCCACACTTTATTTTACATTTTTCGAATACTGCTTAAATATAGCTTTGAAATGCAGGAGAAAGTAAAAACTAAACTTCAGCTGCTCAGTTTTCAGTAATTTTTCAGTGAAATATTCTTTAGCTCTTCTGCTAGGATAAAAACAAATGGTCAGCAATATTTTGTACCATACTAATTCCCAAAAAATCTATAATATTCACCAGAACTCTGAGAATAAAGCATTCTATTTATCTACTTGTATGAGAAATAGAGATGATATTGAGGATGTTTATGAAGAGGATGGTGTTCAGCTGGCACAAGTGGTTAGACAAGTTGCAAGCCAAATAAAACTTTTGTGTGCTTGCTGATATTTGGCAGCTGTTATAAGATTATTGTATAAAATATGAGATTTATGGCAGTAGAGCACACATTTTTATGTGTAAATTCATATAACTACTTTTGAGAGAAATTGTTGCCCTAATTTGTGCTACCATACTATCATTTGTCTGTAATTTGTTATAGCGGTCATAGGAAGTGAATACGCTGACCATGTGATTATTCCTGGGTATATAATTGGAAAAGATATTCCTAGTAGTTAGTAAAAACTTCACATTGGTTCTCTGACCTAGAAATAAGGGTCAGTATGATAGGAAGAGCCAAGCAAAAGCCCCTTATTCTGCTCTGTACACCCCTACTGAAGATAGTAAATCAGAAACAATACTGGACCCCAGGAGGAATTGCAGAGTTTAGCTGTATCATCAAAGAATTAAAGGATCTATGGTGGTCCTTATCATGTCTCTATTCAATAACTTGTCTGTGTCCTTTAAAAACCAGATGGATCATAGCAAATGGGTGGTAGTCCCAATTATAGCTGCTATTCCAGGTATACTGTCTTTATTGGAACATATCAACACAGCTTATTGATCTGCTAAATGAATTATTTTTGCTTCTATCAGTAGAGAGGATTGAAAGAAGTTGGCCTTTTCTTGGCAAGGATAGCAGTACATATTCACTCCTTCCCCAGAACTATGTTTACTCTCCTTCTCACTATCATAATATAGTCTTCAGGTACCCCAGTCCTTCACAGTCCCCATAATCATGCTGGCCCATTATATTGATGACTCTCAATGAGATGGATTAACACAGCGGCTGCAACAATGGGCTCAAACATAGGAACGATTGTGAGGATGGCACAGGACTAGGCAGTGTTTTATTCTATTGTACATAGGGTCACAATAAGTCAGAACCAACTCGACAGCACCTAACAATGACTGTTAAGAAGAAAGTAGCTAATGCCATGGCTATCCTAGTATTTATGTAAGGTGTCACAGGGAAGGAGATAAAGCCAATGAAGATTCAGGGGCCTAATACATGATATGATATTTAGTGGTCCAGTGGTCTTGGGCATGCTGGGACAATCCCTCTAGGGTAAAGATTAGTTATTGTACTTCATACCTCCTACCGTTAAGAAAGAGGCATTGTACAGACTTGATGTACACATTTAGATTTTGCAGGCAACAAATCCTATCTTGGGAACACTGTTAGTTCACATTAAATTTAATCATATCAAACTTTCTTACTGAGAAAAAAATACAACAATAGTTAGTGTTGGAGAGAAAGTAGATCAACAGGCTCTTTTATATATTGCTGGTTAGAATATAAACCGAATAGGTGATTTGAAAGCTGTTTGTCATTATTTTATAATTTTAATTCAGCATTTCTTCTCCTAGGACAGTGTCATGTATTGCTGAAAACATGCAGAAAATGTTCTTAACACTCGGTAAGAGTAAAAGCCAATGCAAAACGATTATATAAATAAATTGTGGCATATTTATGCAATGTAATATCATGTACTAGTCAAATGAACGGAGCCCTGGTGGCATAGTGGTAAGTGCTGGACTGTGAACTGAAAGGTCAGCAGTGCAACTGAAAGGTCAGCAGTTTGAATCCACCAGCTGTTCTGCAAGAGAAAGATGTGGCAGTATGCTTCCGTAAAGATTTACAGTCTTGGAAACCCCATGAGGCAGTTCTACTCTGTCCTGTGGGGTCGCTATGAGTCAGAATTGACTCAATGGCAATGGGTTTGGTTTTTGGTGAGTCAAATGAGTGAACCACAGCACTGTATCAGTATGGATAAATCTTAACAAGATTTATTGAGTTAAAAAGTAATTTCCCAGAGATGGCATACAGCATTATAAGGTTAAAATAAAAACTAAAATTAAGCAATATACTTTTTAAGAAATACACATAGATGTGATAAGACTATTAAAAACACCCAACAATGGTCAGTATCATTTTTTCATATGGTTTGACAGAGGAAGGAGGATATGATAGAGCAGAACTATTCTGGTACATAGAGTGACGTTTTTGTCAGTGTCCTTGTTTCCACACTGGGTGGTAGGTGAACGGTGTTTATTATATTATTAAATACAAATATTTATATGTAAATAAAAGAGAACCTTGCATGGGCCACAAGAGTGTGGCAGGAACCTAGGATTGTGATAACTCTAGTTCTATACAAGATAAACAAGTCCCTGAGTGATGCAAGTGGTTAAGCACTCAACTGCTAACCAAAGGTTAGCGGTTTGAACCCACCCAGAGGCACCTCAGAAGAAAAGCCTGGAGATCTGCTTCCAAACAGTTGTTGTTGTTGTTGTTCTTAGGTGCCATAGAGTCGGTTCTGACTCATAGCAACCCTGTGTACAATAGAACGAAACACTGCCCTCTCCTGTGCCATACCCACAATAGTGGTTATGCTTGAGCTCATTGTTGCAGCCACTATGTCAAGCCATCTCATTGAGGGTCTTCCTTTTTTTTTTGCTGACCCTGTATTTTACCAAGCATGATGTCTTTCTCCAGGGACTGATCCCTCCTGACAACATGTCCAAAGTATGTAAGACGAAGTCTCACCATCCTTGCCTCTAAGGAGCATTCTGGTTGTACTTCTTCCAAGACAGATTTGTTTGTTCTTTTGGCAGTCCATGGTATATTCAATATTCCCAGTACCACAATTCAAAGATGTCAACTCTTCTTCAGCTTTCCTTATTCATTGTCCAGCTTTCACATGCACATGAGGCAATGGAAAATACATGGCTTGGGTCAGGTGCACCTTAGTCTTCAAGGTGCCATCTTGCTCTTCAACACTTTAAAAGAGGTCTTTCGCAGCAGGTTTGCCCAATGCAATGTGTCTTTTGATTTCCTGACTGCTGCTTTCACGGGTGTTGATTGTGGATCCAAGTAAAATGAAATCCTTAACAACTTCAATCTTTTCTCCTTTTTTCATGATGCTGCTTATTGGTCCAGTTTTGAGGATTTTTGTTTTCTTTATGCTGAGGTGTAATCCATACTGAAGGCTGTGGTCTTTGATCTTCATCAATAAGTGCTTCAAATCCTCTTCAAAAAGTTAGTTATTGAAAACTCTGTGAAGCACAGTTCTGCTCTGCAACACATGGTATTGCCACGAGCTGAATTGACTCAGTGGCAACTGTTTTTGTTTTTGTTTATATATATACAGAATAAAGTCACTTCTTTGGGTTAAGCTATCGTGTGTACAGAAACTCCCATTTAAAGCTACATATTTAACCTGAGGACTCACTAAGCCATTATCCTTCCCTTAACATAAAAGTGTATGTAAGTTTGCATATTCTAGCACAAAACAGGATAGTGAATGATTGAGACACTAGAAACGTGAAGTTTGATGAAAAAGAAGAAAGGTTCAGAGCTTGGGAAGAACTTGTGAGAAGGGGAAGGGGAAGGCTTCCTGTGGAGAGTGGAAAGGAAGTTGAGTGGTTGTGAAGAGATATTTAAAAAGGCATGCAAGGTTATCTCCCTTTGTTCCCAGTATTATCCAAACTTAGCTTTGTCCCAATGCATTTAGTTTTTCGATTAATTATTTATTTTCTGGATATAGGCACTCACAATCTAAAGCTTAGTTCTAAAATTCCAAGGTTTTAGTTGAATTACTGAGCAAGTATTATAACTCTAAATTTGATTTACAGCATTTAGGAAAGAAGATGGATGAAAGTAATACATTTCACACAGGAAATATTATACAAGTTTGTTGACAATGCTTTTCTCTTCTCTTTTTTTTTTTTTTTGCTCCTGAAAGATGAGGGAAACATTTATATACTTACCTTCTGAACTTTAATTTAAATAATTAGTCTTAAAATAACTATTTCTAAAAATTCTACCAGGACAAATTTTCTCCTCGGATCATAATCGATTATTATTCAATCCTTGATGCCAAAGACTTTCTTGTGAGTTCTTTTATCCTCCTTTCTTTATCATGTATTATTCAAAGCTGGGAAATAGATTACTCTCCAATAAACAGATATTCCAAAACAAAGATTTTGTTTTTCCCCATATTAAACAAAAGGTTTGAGAAACTACAGGTAATTTTTAAAAGAACAAAAACCACTCATACAAAATGAAACAAACAGCAAAAATACTCCATCAAAACATGCTGTTTTCAAACAGTTTTAGACCATATTCACCTTAAAGAAGTAAAAATGTCAGCTTAAATTAAGACATATTTTGTTTATGTTCGGGTTACATTCATAGCAATCCTGATTTTATCAAGCCGTTGAGAATTTTGATTCTCTTTGCGTTTGGATTCTGTCTGTTAAGTATAATGTTCCTCTTAGACCTGTAGGAATGGGGACAAAAGGATGAAATCCCTTTACTTGTTTTACTTTATTCTCTTGTCACAGTTAAAGCAATATTTATTTTCCTTGTCCCTGCTTCTTGCCGGCCTGTGGTAAATCAAAAAAGTAAACTCTCAGGTTCATTGTGTAAGGGGTTTACTTCTAGGCCTCTACAGTTGCCACAGTAACTAATTAGAAATTTGCATCTCTAAGAGAATTATTTAATGCTGATGTGTAAGCCTTTTTATTCTTGGGAGCTTGGCCTTTTGCGAGGAAGCTCCTGGTAGATGTTGGGCCTCGAGGTCATACTGTACAAGCCCTGAAGGTAGGTGGCCCTGGTTTCCCCTTTTTATCTGGATGATTCATACCCAGTGAAGAAAATGTCTTGCCAGGTCTTTGTTGAATGGCGGGCATCTGAAAGGCTGCACTTGATTCATTTAGGCGCCATTTGTTTTAACCTGTAACTTCTTCCTCATTGCTCGTTAGCTAACTCTTGTGTAATTGAGTCATGCATGTTAAACTAGTAGAGCTGAGTTATGCCAACCAACCCACTGAGAGGAATCCCTCATTAAAATTGTTCTAAAGCCCAAGGAGGCAATGTTGCTGAGATGCAAACTGTTTTGCAGTCTCCAGCAATGCGTAATAGGAACATATTGAAGAGATACGTTTTCCCCGAATAGCTGTTTTCTAAGGTTTAAACCTGACTTCCCCCTGTGTAGGAAGCAGAGAGAAGCTCTCCTGTGGTGGAAAGACAGAGATAAAAGAGAAGGGAATGAGGACTCCTGGGCAACTTGTCCTGAAACTAAGAGAAGATGCTGATGCATTCAGGGCCACCATCCCATGCTGCTGGAATGCTTGGGAAGATAGGGTTGGACATGTTGTTGCTGTTGTTGTTAGTTGCTGTCCAATCAGCTCAAAATCTTGGCAACATTATGCATAACAGAATGAAACATTGCCCAGTCCTAAACCATCTTCATGATTATAGGATCAGACATTGTTATGGATTGAATTGTGTCCCCCTCAAAAACAGATGTTGGTGGTGTAGTGGTTAAGAGCTATGGCTGCTAACCAAAACGATGGCAGTTTGAATCCACCAGCTGCTCCTTGGAACTCTATGGGGAAGTTCTTCTCTGTCCTATAGGGTCTCTGTGCGTTGGAATCAACTTGACGGCAATGGGGTTTTTTTTTTTTTGATACGTGTGGATGTAACCCTGTTTGGGAATAGGGCTTTCTTTGTAATGTTAATGAGGTCATACCAGTGCGTGATGTGTCCTAAACCTAATCACTTCTGAATTATAAAAAAAGCAAATTAGACACAGAAGCAAGCATAAATGGGGATGGGGGAGGATTGAGATAGATGCCACGTGAGGATTCCCAAGGAACCAAGGAACACCAGGGCTGCAGAAGATGAAAGAGGCAAGGATCTTCCCTCAGAGCTGACAGAGGGAGCCTTCCCTTAGAGCTGATGCCCTAAATTCGACTTCTAGCTTCCTAAACTGTAAAAAAATAAATTTCTTTTCTTTAAAGCCACGCATTTGTCTTACTACTGTTAAAACAGCACTAGAAGACTAAGACAGAGACATGTTGTTGTGGTTGGCGCCATAGAGTCAATTCTGACTCACAGAGACCCCATGTGGCAGAGTAGAACTGCTCCATAGAGTTTCCTAGGCTGTAATCTTTATGGCAGCAGATTTGAACTACTGAACTTTTTTTTCTGGTCATAGTACCACCAGGGCTCCTAAGACAGATATAAAGGAAGAGAAATCGGTATACTCCTTCCCAATCCCGATCCACTACTCCTCCCACAGTATGTGAGCTCCTGAGTTTACTGCAGCCAAAGGACAGAACAAACATACCTTCTTTTATTTTTTAAAAATTTTTAAATTTTTTTCCCCATACAAAAATGTATACATACATTGTTCTGTGACCCTAATTGCTCTCCCCATACTGTGACAGCACACTCCTCCTCTCCACCCTTGATTCCCCATTCCATTCAACCAGCTCCTAACCTTCTCTGCCTTCACATCTCGCCTCCAGACAGAAGCTGCCCATTTAGTCTCTTGTATCTACCTGAGCTAAGAGGCAGACTCCTCACAAGTATCACTTCATGTCCCACAGTCCAGTCCAGTCCCTGTCTGAAGAGTTGGCCTCAGAAACTGTTTTTAGTTCTGGGCTGATAGAGAATCCAGGGGCCATGCTTTCCGGGGCTTCTCCAGTCTCATTCAGACCATTAAGTCTCATCTTCTTACTAGAATTTGAGTTCTGCACCCCACCCTTCTCCTGCTCCATCCAGGACTCTCTGTTGTGTTCCCTGTCAGGGCAGTCATTGGTGGTAGCCAGGTACCATCTAGTTCTTCTGGTCTCAGGCTGATGAAGTCTCTGGTTTATGTGGCCCTTTCTGTCTCTTGGGCTAATACTTTCCTTGTGTCTTTGGTGTTCTTCATTCTCCTTTACTCCAGGTGGTTGGGACCAATTGATGCATCCTAGATGGCCGCTTGCAAGCTTTTAAGACCCCAAATGCCACTCACCAAAGTAGGATGCAGAACATTTTCTTAATAAGCTTTGTTATGCCAATTGACCTAGATGCCCCCAGAAAGCATGGTACCCAGACCCCTGCCCCTGCTCCTCTGTCCCTCAAAGTGTTTGTTTGTATTCAGGAAACTTCTTAGCTTTGGTTTAGTCCACTTGTGCTGACTTACCCTATACTGTGTGCTGTCCTTCACTTCACCTAAGATAATTCTTATCTACTATCTAGTTAGTAAATAACTCACCCTCCCTCCCCACTCTTGTAACTATCAAAGAATGTTTTCTTCTGTGTTTAAACCTTTTCTTGAGTTCTTATGATAGTGGTGTTATACAATATTTGTCCTTCTATGACTGACTAAATTCACTCAGCATAATGCCCTCCAGCTTCCTCCATGTTATGTTTCATGGCTTCATTGTTGTTCTTTATCGTTGCGTAGTATTCCATTGTGTGGATATACCATAATTTGTTTATCCATTCATCAGTTGATGGGCACCTAAGTTGTTCCCATCTTTTTGCTATCATGAACAGTGCTGCAATGAACATGAGTGTGCATATTTCTACTGGTGTGACGGCTCTTATTTCTCTAGGTTATATTCCAAGGAGCGGGATAGCTGGGTCATATGGTACTTCTATTTCTAGCTTTTTAAGGAAGCGCCAAATTGATTTGCAAAGTGGTTGTACCATTTTATATTCTCACCAACAGTGTATAAGTGTTCCAGTCTCTCCACAACCTCTCCAGCATTTATCATTTTGTGTTTTTTGGATTAATGCTAGCCTTGTTGGGGTGAGATGATATCTCATTGTAGTTTTGATCTGCATTTCTCTAATGGCTAATGATTGTGAGCATTTCTTCATGTATCTGTTAGCTGCCTGAATATCTTCTTTGGCAAAGTGCCTGTTCATATCCTTTGCCCATTTTTTAATTGGGTTATTTGTCTTTTTGTTGTTGAGGTTTTGCAGTATCTTGTAGATTTTAGAGATTAGACACTGATCGGATTTGTCCTAGCCAAATTTTTTTTCCCAGTCCATAGGTTGTCTTTTTACCCTTTTGGTGAGGTCTTTGGATGAGCATAAGTGTTTGATTTTTAGGAGCTCCCAGTTATCTAGTCTCTTTTCTGATGCTTGTGCATTGTTACTTATGGTTTGCATTGTGCTTATGCCATGTATTATGACTCCTAGCGTTGTCCCTATTTTTTCTTCCATGATCTTTATCGTTTTTGATTTTGTATTTAAGTCTTTGATCCATTTTGAGTTAGTCTTTGTGCATAGTGTGAGGTATGGGTCTTATTTCAGTTTTTTGCAGATGGATATCCAGTTATGCCAGCACCATTTGTTAAAGAGACTGTCTTTTCCCCCCATTAATGGACTTTGGGCCTTTGTCAAATATCAGTTGCTCATAGGTGGATGAATTTATGTCTTGATTCTCAATTCTGTTCCATTGGTCTATGTATCTGTTGTACCAGTACCAGGCTGTTTTGACTACCGTGGAGGTATAATAGGTTCTGAAATCAGGTAGTGTGAGGCCTCCAACTTTGTTCTTCTTCTTGAATAATGTTTTACTTATTCAGGGCCTCTTCCCTTTCCGTATGAAGTTGGTGATTTGTTTCTCCATCTCATTAAAAAATGCTGATGGAATTTGGATTGGGATTGCATTGTATCTGTAGATCGCTTTGGGTAGAATTGACATTTTCACAATGTTGAGTCTACCTATCCATGAGCAAGGTATGTTTTTTCACTTATGCAGGTGTCTTTTGGTTTTTTGCAGTAATGTCTTGTAGTTTTCATTGTATAGGTCTTTTATGTCTCTGGTTATATTTACTCCTAAGTATTTTATCTTCTTGGGGGCTGTTGTAAATGGTGTCAATTTGGTGATTTCCTCTTCGAGGTTCTCTTTGTTGGTGTAAAGGAATCCAAATGATTTTTGTATGTTTGTCTTGTATCCTGAAACTTTGCTGAAATCTTCTATTAGTTCTAGTAGTTTTGTTGTGGATTCTTTGGGGTTTTCTGGTATAAGATCATATCATCTGCAAATAGAGATACTTTGACTTCTTCCCTATCAATTTGGATGCCCTTTTTTTCTTTTTCTAGCCTAATTGCTCTGGCTAGGACCTCCAGCACAATGCTGAATAAGAGTGGTGATAAAGGGCATCCTTGTCTGGTTCCTGTTCTCAAGGGGAATACTTTCAAAGTGTCTCCATTTAGGATGATGTTAGCTATTGGCTTTGTATAAATGTCCTTAATTATGCTGAGGAATTCCCCTTCTATTCCTATTTTGTTAAGAGTTTTTATCATGAATGGGTGTTGGACTTTGTCAAATGCCTTTTCTACATCGATTGATAAGATCACGTGGTTCTTGTCTTTTGTTTTATTTATGTGATGGATAATATTGATTGTTTTTTTCTAATGTTGAACCATCCCTGCAAACCTGGTAGAAATCCTACTTGATTATGGTGAATTATTTTTTTGATATGTTGCTGAATTCTATTGGCTAGAATTTTGTTGAGGATTTTTGTGTCAATGTTCATGAGGGATATTGGTCTATAATTTGCTTTTTTTGTGGTGTCTTTACTTGGTTTTGTTATCAGGGTTATGCTGGCTTCATAGAATGAGTTTAGGAGTATTCCATCCTTTTCTATGCTCTGAAATACCTTTAGTAGTAGAAAGTTTGGTAGAATTTTCCAGTGAAGCCATGTGGGCCAGGGCTTTTATTTGTTGGGATTTTTTAAATTACCTTTTCAATCTCTTCTTTTGTTATAGGTTTATTTTGTTGTTCTACCTCTGTTTGTGTTAGTTCAGGTAGGTAGTGAGTTTCTAGAAATTTGTCCATTTCCTCTGGGTTTTCAAATTTGTTGGCGTACAATTTTTCATAGTATTCTGTTACGATTCTTTTAATTTCAGTTGGGTCTGTTGCAAACATACCTTCTAAGAGGATGGCCAAGCTTGGGATCGAGACTAGATTCAATGGAAAGGTGTGTAGAGTCCCACTTTGAGGGGGATTTATAAAAGATGCCCACTCTTATTCCCTCCAATGAGAAGTAGACCAGGTTCATCCAACACAAAAGAAGGTAGAGCAGGGCCAGAAAGTACTGGCTTCCCCTGTTGGTGGACAGGAGGGAGACCATGTGATGGAGGCCCCAACCTTGGGTCACCTGCTACCTGTGCCCCTGCAACAGCACCTGCATATCCAGGGAAATAACAAATGTCCTTCCCTGAAGATTTTAAGGAAGAGCTTGCACATGTTCTGAAGGTAGGAGGAGTTAATCCTCTAATTAATAATTGTTTTTTTATTTTTAAATTGACCGGATAAAAACCTTTGCCACTTTTTATTTTGTTTTAAACTGTGAACAACAAATACTGTCATTTGAGAAATTTTCTGCGATGGCCACATTTTACTACTATTTCTTAGGATTATGAAAGTCAGTTCTCTGTTAAGGAACTTGAATAATCTGTAGATTTTAAATGTAAAATTATCCTAGCTCAGTTTTGCTCTGTCTATAAGGCATTGTCTGATGAATTAAAAAATTATTCATCAGTGAGTTCTCCTTGAAGTTAGAACTATGACTATCTTCCTAAAACGAGGGACTTGAATTATCTTTTTAGCCTTAGGGTCTAGCACAGTGCATAATGCTTTAAAACTTCATAAATTTTACCTTATCCAACCATGATTATATTTATTTTTAACTGAACTCTGACCACGAGTGTATATTTCAAATCCATTTCTGTAGAACGCCATTAACCTTGCCGTTTAACTTGTGTTCTCATTTCTAACCCACTCAAAAGTTTGACTGAATAATTAACTTATTGACACATTTTCTGAAAGCATGTAATGATTCCATGAGAAACAAAAATATATACACATATGTCTCTACAAGACATACTTTATTTAAAAATAATAAAAAAAGCAAAATAACTGTAAAGGCTGCTTTTAAGATGTGGCTCTCCATACTGTGCTGGGTGGAAATGTTCTAATTTCACAGCTGACCATTAGATTTCAATTAGTTTATCTAATCATGGGTTAATAAATGGAAGACTGTTCCCTAACGGATTGCTCCGTTACTCTAGGCTTCATCAAAGTCATCTCATTAACACCTACTTATTGAGAGTCCCTCAGGTAGGAGAAAGAAGCAAATAGATATTATTGATGATTAGGGCTGATAGATTAAACCTGGAATGTGATATCAGGCACATGAAAAATTGACTATTTTCTAGGGATAGGTCATTCATTCACTAATTCCGGCAGTTGCATCTCCACCCATTGGAATTCTCTCCCTGGCACTCTGATGCCCCCACCCAGATACAATTATTCCCTGTCCTGAACGCCTGGAGCACTTTTCCTCTATCTTTTTTGGAGCATTTGCCATGTCCTCTTTTGTATTCTAGTTCCATGCTATGTTTTGTTCCTTGCTGTATCATCCACAGGACCTGACACAGGACTTTGCAAATAGAAGATGCTTGATATATATGTTGATTGTATTTTTGTGTAGGTCTGAAATTTTTACTTTTTGCTATGTTCATGAACTAAGGAGCCCTGGTGGTGCAATGGCTAAGCTGTTGGCTGTTGACCGAAAGGTCAGCGGTTTGAACTCACTCTGCAGGAGAAAAGACTGGCAAGCTGCTCCCTTAAAGATTACAGCTTAGGAAACCCTATGTGGGCGATTCTACTTGGTCCTATAGGGTTGCTGTGAGTTGGAATCGACTCAACGACACACAATAACAACAGTGTTCATGAACTAGGCTAAGTAACGATTGCTAGACTGAAACTTAACACATCTATAATTTAGTTTTATTGAGCCTGAAAATAAGGTCATACAAAAACTGTTCATAAATTTGATATTCAGAAGGGCTGACCAAACCATCTGGATTTTGAAGCAATAAGTGCTCAAGAAGTAAGTTTGATAAAGAAGAGGAAAGTTCCAGCTTGGAGTAGGTCTACTAGCAAAGCAAAGCATAAATTTGGATTCATGAAATTTAAAGGACGATCTTTTCTATATTGCTACAGCAAATTCCAAGTCAAAAAGAAAATTATCTGTTTCGTAAGGGATTGTGAGACAACAGGCATTCTTAAAATTACTAGTGGGAGAGTAAATTGGTAACCAACAAGTTGCTGTTGATTCTGACTCATGGTGATCCTATTGGTGTCAGAGTAGAACTGCATTCCATAGGGTTTTTTTAATGGCTGATTTTTTGGAATTAGATTGCCAGAACTTTTTTCCAATGCACCTCTGGTAGACTCAAACCTCCAACCTTTTGGTTAGCAATTGATCAAGTTAACCATTTGCACCACTCAGGGACTCAGAGTAAATTGGTGCAAACTATAAACTAGCAATTGATTTTATCTATCAAAATTACAAGTGCATGCCCAATATTTTTGTTTGTAAGAATTTATCCTATAGCTATACTCATACGTGGACAGAATGACATATGCATATAACTTCCTTGCTGTTTTGTCGTTTTTATTAGCAAAAGTTGGAAATAATCTTAAAGTTTATCAGTAAAAAATTAAAACCAAAACCAAAACCAACCCATTGCCATCGAGTCAATTCCAACTCATAGCGACCCTACAGGACAGGGCAGAACTGCCCCACAGAGTTTCTAAGGAGTGACTGGTGGATTCAAACTGCCAGCCTTTTGGTTAGCAGCTGAGCTGTTAACCACTGCGCCACCAGGGCTCCATGTTAAGTCATAACCTATTCAAAAACTGAACTATTAAAATTAAAATGTGTTTTCCAGCTGAACACCATGGGAACTAAAGTAAAGAAGATCTCCAGCCTGTCTCAGAAATGGACATTCTGAACAAGACTATGGAGAAAGATAAAAAATATCCTTTCCTCATGCAACATCTCATAATCCTTTTTTGTTTCTGAGTCCATTGTTTCCTATCACGATAACAATACACATTATGGCCACAGTGGGGAGCATAATTGGGAGGATTCAGTTTTGTTTTCAGTGACCCGTGTCATTTACTTGCAGATGTTGTCTTGAGCAGTGCAATCCTGTTATTTCACTATGAATCTCAGCAACTTATGAAATTCTGCCCATAAGTAAGGGCCCCCATCTGCCTTGGTACCAATACTATTTCTTGGTTCCATCACCTTACATATAACATGGTAGTTCAGGGAAATATCTCTGTTAGATAGATCCCACCTAACAAAAATCACAGGAAAATATTCTAAAGCAAAGAAGTTTTCAGATAATGCCTATATAATAGATAAGGAAATGTGGAAGTTCAGGAGAATAAATTGTGACTGAACAGCTTTCACTCCAATAGCTGTCATTTAAATGAGGATTTCAGAATCATCCCTCAAATTCAAGTGCAGCCCTCCTTAATACCTGGCATCTTGGAGTGGGCAAATATTTTAGAAGTCATCTAGGCTGATCTCTTACTCATATAGGAATTTGCTCTAACACTGACAGTTGATCATTGAATAGTGGCTTATGTATTTCCGAGACAGAGTGCTCATGACTCAAATGTTAGTGCACTGTGTTGGTATAATTCCAGCCTGGAGTGACCAGTTCACCTCAGTTTGCCTGAGACTTTTCCATGTCCAGGGAAAACTGGGATAGTTGGTCATCAGGTTCCAGCCAAGAGCAAAGATGGTCCGGAAAAGCATTGTGGAGAATGGGTTGGATTTCCAAAATCAGGGAGGGATTGGAAAAGAAGGACATTAAACTCTGCATGTAATGACAGCTAACCAAAAGGTCAGCAGTTCAAATCCACCAGCCCCTCCTTAGAAATCCTATGGGGTAGTTCTACTCTGTCTTATAGGTTTGCTATGAGTCAGAATTCACTCGACGGCAACAGGGATTATGGGTATTTAGTTCACACAGCATGGTCTCTAATGATTGTTTAATTTCGAAAGCAGTCATGTGTA
Organism: Dugong dugon; assembly: GCA_030035585.1. Taxonomy (NCBI): domain Eukaryota; kingdom Metazoa; phylum Chordata; class Mammalia; order Sirenia; family Dugongidae; genus Dugong; species Dugong dugon. Next base: position 160,343,280 of record CM057464.1, read on the forward strand.
TTACATCATATTTTCAATCCCTTGTTGGGGACTATAGTTGTTAAGCAACAACGAGTCACTGACATTTGTTAGTAGGGTTGTAACAAGATCAAAGATGATGTCTAGGAATATTAATCTTGGAATAATGTGTATAGTTATTATGGGATTCCTGGAGTCAAGAAGCCAGTGAGAAGACTATTGTAATCGTCCAGGTGTGAGGTGAGACAGATCTGAACTAGGCAGGGCTCATAGGGTGGAAGAGGAAGAAGCAACTTAGGGAGAAAAATAAGTAGGACATAGTTGCTATTGGACTAAGGAATAGGAAGGAATTGCAGACCACTTAGGTCAGTGCTTCTCAAACATGAATGCATTGTAGAATTGCCTGGGGAGGATTCTTTAAAAGGTACTGAAGCCTAGACTCCCTTTCTGAGATCATTATTTAATCAGTTTGTGGGGGCCCCCGATAAGGGTATTGTTAAAAAGTTCTCCAGTTCGTTCTTCTAAGCAGCAAGAGTTGAAAACCATTGATTTAATGCTTTCAGAGTGGTATATTGGACTTTCCTAAGATGTTTTGGCTTCTTGAAAAATTCAGCTACGCATTTTCTTGTGAGTGTCTTAATACTGCAGGAATGACTTCGGTTTCAGAGAAAGTGAGGGGAATTCTAATTGGTTCTAGAAGAGTAGATGGAAAGTATGGACTGTTTGTAATATTTGGTGCCTGAGACGCTGCTCATCTTCCCTCTTCCACTCAAAAAAAAGTCTAATAATTGACCATAAAATGAACCAATCATTTCACATTCATTATTTCACATAGTTTATCCTCAAATCATCCTATAAGGTATAATTTCATTCTCATTTCACAGATGATGGACTTGAGGCTTGAAGAGGTTATAGTGAGTGAAGGGGTAAGAGTTTGAATTCAAATTCCCATCACTTTGGCCTCTAACCATGATTCTCTACTTGTGTCAGTAGCCTAGGGCAGTTCACAGTGGAAAGTAAGTTCCGCCTTTTGACCTTTCCAGACATCTGAACAAATCAGCAGATGTGAGCCTCTCTTCCACCTTTGGTTAGATTTCATGTTTGAACTTCTGCAAAGATCAGATCGCACAGTAGAAAATATTAGTGGACTTTCATTTAGTTGGGTTAAAAGATGATTGGTCTAGCACGTGTGAGATTAGTAACAGCAGAGGAATAATAAACATTATAGATTCTAAAAGAATTTTATGACATAAATTTTAAACCTGATCTAGGATAATTTTGCGGGGGGTGGGGGGAACAAATTGCTCCTTTGTACTTTATAACTCTCCACAAATGATTTAACATTTCTATTTTTTTTTTAATAGCAGCAAAGTTATTTTAGAGCGGCATTGTTTCTGCAATAAAGTCCTGTATCTGAAGGTACTTCAAAATATTGGACAAACACAAAGTTAGCTACTAAGATAAGAGATACGAACATAATTAGAAAAATATAGACCACACTGCCTTAGTTATTACCAGGACTCCAGAGTCCAGAGTGTCTTCAAATCTCAAATTTCTCTTTGTTGTCCCTAGTAAAAACACAGAGAAAAATTCTGAAGGTGATTTTCGTTTCTCAGATTACTGTATTCCATGTCAACATTTCCTGTTAGGCTGTAAAGTTCTTAAAAACAAGATTCCAGGTTCTAGATCCTGGTATTAGCATTGTTGCTGCTGGGAAGACCTATTATAAAACTGTAAAACTTGTCCGTTGCAGTTAATCCAGGGAAACATCAGTGTATTTCCTTTCAAAAGCACAGAATTTGAGTTTGGTTTTTCTGACTTTACTTTCCCTGCTTCCATGATGACTTCCTTTTTTGAAAACTTCCAGAGCCCTAATTAACCAATGGAGACACTGCAGTATTAATGCAAGACACATGTTAAAAAAAAAAAAAGCAAAAAACAAACAACAACAACAACAACAATCATCACAGAAATAGGATAAAAGCAAACCCAAGTGCCATCCACTTCGTGTGTACAGAAACATTATATTGCTCCTCCTAATAAACAAGGGGTTTGCAATGTGTCGTTCCTTTTCTGTAGGGGGGGTGGGTGCTTATTGATGCTGCATCTGTTTTGTTAGATCGTCAGCTAATGGAGAAAGTTAATTGTGTTGGTTGTAAGGCCACCTGTCACACACATGCCTCATTTCCATACTAATGGTCCAGCAGTGGCAGGCAGTGTGCTCTCTGCAGTAACAACTACTGCCTCTTTGGAAACGCGGGCCAAATGTGCCTATGCAGCAACTGTAGACCTCATATGTGGATGCCTCTAGTATTGTATTGTGTTGCAAGGCTTGTATTAACCCCCTACTGGCGGCTCCAAACTGGATTTGCAGTACAAGTGGGGAGTACCGTAAACGCTGCTCTGGGGTGAGGATGGGGTCCATGGTGAACCTGCTAGGAGAGGCAGCTTTTGGGCTTCAGAGTTTTAGAGAGTAATCCTCTGAATAACCAGGGCTGTGTACTTTAGAGGGGAGAGAGAGAGAGAGAGAGAAGAAACATGGCTGAAATTCTTCATAGTCAACCACTCCTTTAAGAGCAGCTCCATATCCTTTCATGACAGTGTTTAGTGTTCTTTTCTATGAGCATTTCCAGCATCTTCCTTTGCCTTTTTAAATCAGTAGGGATGCCTAGAAAAAGCCGCAGGCACCGCCCTCATTTACAAGACAGGTCAGTTTGAGAGCTCCAGAAGTAAGATTTCCAGTTCTGTCCCGAAATTGTCAAAAGCAGCCCTGACTCCATACTGCAAAGGGCAGCACTCCAGGCTGTACTCCAGCCAGCATGACTTCTTACAAATCACTGGATTCTAAGGCATAGTTGAGGAATCAATGCCCCCAAGAAGAATTTAATGACTATTTTAGGATTGTAAACTATTAGATGTAATCTGTGAGAGGTGGATATCTCCTAAATGAGGCAAGTCGATCAAAAAGAGAGCTATTTCTTCACGGCTCCTAACCCAGAGGATGTAGGAAAACACCAAGCTCGGCTTCTTTGGGATCCGTTTTTATATGGGTTTCGGCGATGTTACGCAGCCCTCATAAAGGGATTTGAGGCTACACGCCAAACGCTGCAGCACAGACTGCTCTCAGAGAGATGAGAACGCATGGGCCAGGCTGTTTCCATTTTTTAAATGGCTAATTTTAGTTGAACTGATGATTATTTTAGATCAGGGTATCTACATTCTTGTATCAACATAAATTTTAGAACGGACGTCACAGGCATTTGGGAAAGAATCTCAAGGTCAGACAGGTAATGGTTCTGGTCACATAGCAAGTGGAATGTCCTAAGCGGTGACTTTCTCTCTGGGATACTCCCGGGAGAGTTACTCAGTCAGATAAGGGTGAGCCCTCTTCCCAAAACACCCTGGGAAGAGCCCACAGAGTCAGGCCTGGAGGCCGCTGAGTTTTTTTATGTCTTCCTGCCCCAAAGGGCAAAGCACACAGAAAATCCTACAGGCAAATTTTTTGACTGACTTCTGTTGGTTCTGATTTGTCAATGTGCCACAGAGTTTTCCCAGAACGATAAATAAGAAGAAGTTTCTGGTCACAGTGGAGATCCATCCTCCCAGACTCCATAGAAAAGATTAGGGGCTGGAGCCGCTATGCATTCAGGGTCTGCAACCTCAGCCAGGCCGCTGAAGCTGCCCCAAAGTCCTTCAGTTCATCTTGCGTCAACACCTTCTCCCATCCCCCACCATAACAATTTCAAACTTTTAGAACTTTCCTCAAGCTCCTTACTCAAAACACAAGCTCATTTTCCACTTCGCAAACAAAACAGGCTACCAAAATTAAACTCTCTCCCCACCTTTGGCTCCAAGCTATACCAACAAGCTTATCTTCAACCACAGCCATTTTTATCTCAGTCCTCCCATCTAAGTGAAAGAGGTGATCTCTCAAGCTTTCTCAGTTTCTCTCTGTTTCTCTATGTACCACACACACACGCAAGCACACAGAGGCACATGTGAGTGTGCACCCATGGTGTATTCGCCTGAGGGTTGATGTGCTCAAGCTTGGTAAACAATGAGTTTGGTAAGTTAAGATCTCTCAAAAATTGACAGGAGAGAAATAGAAGTAAATTAGCAATTAGAGTTGTCTGACAACTGCCACATCCAGCATTGTGGGAACCCAGAAGTTGTTGTTGTGTGCCATCGAATTGATTTTCGACTCATAGCAACCCAATGTGACAGAGTAGAATTGCCCCATAGGGTTTTCTAGGCTGTAATCTTTATGAGAGTAGATCGACAGGTCTGCCTCCTCCCTCTCCCCCAGAGCAGCTAAGTGAGTTCAAACATGCCAACTTTTCAGTTAGCAGCCAAACGCTTAACCATTGTGCCACCAGGGCTCCTAGGGACCCAGAAAGGGGAAGTGTTATTAGACTGAGGGTCAGGGAAGACTTCCTGGAGAATATTAAAGTTGGGTTAAGTTCTGAAGGATGTTAGGTGGATGTCTTAGTCACCTAATGCTACTATAACAAATACCACAAGTGAATGGCTTTAACAAACAGAAATTTATTCTCTCACAGTCTAGGAGGCTAGAAGTCCAAATTCAGGGGGTCAGCTCCAGGGGAAGGCTTTCTCTCTCTGTCAGCTCTGAAGGAAGGTCCTTATCATCAATCTTTCCCTGGACTAGGAATTTCTTAGTGCAGGGAACCTGGGTCTAAAGGACATGCACTTCTCCTGGCACTACTTTCTTGGTGGTATGAGGTCCCCCTGACTCTCTGCTCCCTTCTGTCTTTTATATCTCAAAAGAGATTGGCTCAAGACACAATCTAATCTTGTAGATTGAGTCTTGCCTCATTAAAATAACTGCCACTAATCCCAACTCATTAACATCGTAGAGATAGGATTTACAACACATAGGAAAATCACATCAGACGACAAAATGGTAGACGATCACACAATACTGGGAATCATGGCCTAGCCAAGTTGACACATATTTTGGGGGGATACAATTCAATCCATGACAGTGGACAAAAAGGGAAGAAGGAAATTTCAGGCAAATGAAATAACCTTTGTAGCACACTTTGGTTTTGTTGCAGTAAGTAAGGAAAGCATATATGGGAAAGTGGGAGGCAAGAGAGAGGTTGTCAGGGGCCAGTCATGGAGAACCTCATGTAATAAACCAATAAGCATGAATTTTACCTTATAGTCTATGTGGTGTCATGGAAGAAGTTTAGTAAGGAAATGAAGTGGTAGCAGTGTAGACAGTGGGGAGGGAACAAAGCTGTAGTCAGGGGATGAGTCATTGTAGTATTCAGGTAGGGGTGTTGAAAAGAGTGGCAGTGGAGAGGAGTGGGAAAAGCACTCTCTGGGGCTTGCTTCCCTCTTCAGTCATATTTCTCTCATGACTGGCTGAGAATCGAATGAAACAACTCTACTCAGAAATGCTTTGTCAGTTGGAAGCTGCTGTACAAATGCATGCGTTAGATAGAAATGTATTTTCTCACATGGTAACATGTGGCTACTTTACAAAGTGGGTGTTTATTTTGGCCTCTGAGGTAGCTTAACACCCTTGAGGAACCTAAAAATAAGTTTGTTTGTTTTTTTTATTGTACTTCAGGTGAAGGCTTACAGAACAAATAGTTTTTTATGAAGCAGTAGTACACATATTGTTTTATGACATTGGTTAACAACCCCACAACACGTCAACCTTTAACTTATCAACCTTTTATTTTTTTTGGTGAAAATACACATAGCCAAAGATACACCATTTCAAAAATTCCTACATGCACAGTTCAGTGACAATGACTACGCTCTGCCAATTGTGCTCTTATTCTCACTTAAGATGAAGGCTTACAGAACAAATTAGTTTCTCATTTAACAGTTACTACAAATGTTGCCGTATGACAATGGTCAACAATCTCACAACACATCAACAATATCCTTACTCAAACTTGGGTTCCCTATCACCAGCTTCCTTGTCCCCTTCTGTCTTCTGGCCCTTGTCACTGGACTCCTGTACCTCTTTAGTCTCATTTGGTTTTACGGGGCTGTCCATTCCCAGGCTGAATGGTGAACCTCAGAGATAAATTCACCACTGAGCTAAAAGGGTGTCTGGGGGCCATACTTTCAGGGTTTCTTCAGTCTTCTTTAGGCCACTAAATCTGGTCTTTTTTTTGTGAGTTAGAATTATGTTCTACATCCTTCTCCAGCTCTGTCCAGAATCCTCTGTTGTGATCCTGGTCAGAGTAGTCAGTGGTGGTAGCCAGGCACCATCTAGCTGTACTGGACTCAGTCCGGTGGAGGCCTTGGTAGCTGTGGACAATTAGTCCTTTGGACTAATCTTTTCTTGTATTCTGTTCTCTTCATTCTCCCTTGCTACTGAAGGGATGAGACCAGTGGAGTATCTTAGATGGCCACTCACAGGCTTTTAAGACCCCAGACACTACTCACCAAGGTAGAATGTAGAGCATTGTCTTTATAAGCTGTGTTATGCCAATTGAGCTAGATGTTCCCCAAGACCATGGTCCCCACAGCCATCTGCCTGGCAATTCAGCCCCTCAGAGAGTTTGGATGTGTCTATGGGGCTTCCATGACCTTTCCTTGTCCAAGTTGTGCTAGTTTCCCCTGTATTGTGTACTGTCTCACCCTTCACCCAAGATACCACTTATCTATTGCCTATTTAGTATTTCCCCCCCACCCCTCCCATCCCTGGTAACCAACAAAGATTGTTACATTTTGTGTGTGAACTTTGTCATGGGTTTTTACCATAGAGGTCCCATACAATATTTGTCCTTTTGTGATTGACTTATTTCACTCAGCATAATGTCCTCCAGTTTCATCCATGTTATGAGATGCTTCACAGATTCATCATTGTTCTTTCTTGTTGCATAGTACTCCATTGTGTGTATGTACCATAGTTTGTTTATCCATTCATCTGTTGATGGGCATCTAGGTTGTTTCCATCGTTTTACTATTGTGAGCAATGCTGCCATGAAATAGGTGTGCATATCCCTATTCGAGTGACGACTCTTATTTCTTTAAGATATGTTCCTAGGAGTGGAATTGCTGGATCGAATGGTATGTCTATTTCTAGCTTTCTGAGGAAGCGCCATATCATTTTCCAAAATGGTTGTATCATTTTGCATTCCCACCAGCAGTGCATAAGAGTTCCGATCTCCCTGCAGCCCCTCCAACACTTGTTAGTTCCAGTGTTTTTGATTTGTGCCAGTAATGCCGGGGTGAGATGGTATCTCACTGTGGTTTTAATTTGCATTTCTCTAATGCCTAGTGATCGTGAGCATTTCCTCATGTGTCTGTTGGCCATTGGAATGTCTTCTTTGGTGAAGTGTCTGTTCATTTCCTTTGCCCATTTTTTAATAGGATTATTTGTCTTTTTGTTGTAGAGGTGTTGGATTTTCTTGTAGATTACGGAGATTAGAACTTTGTCTGACTTGTACGGTCCAAAAATTTTTTCTCAGTCTGTAGGTTCTCTTTTTACTCTTTTGGTGAAGTCTTTTGAAGAGCATAGGTGTTTGATTATTAGAAGATCCCAGTTATCTAGCTTATCTATTGGGGTTTGTGCATTGATGGTTATGGTTTGTATCCGTTAATGCCGTGTATTAAGGCCTGAAGTGTTGGCACTATTTTTTCTTCTATGAACTTTATAGTTTTAGGCTTTATATTCAGGTCTTTGATCCATTTTGAAGTAGTTTTTGTATATGGTGTGAGGTACGGATCCTGTTTCATTTTTTTGCAGATGGATATCCAGTTTTGCCAGCACCATTTGTTAAAAAGACTGTCTTTTCCCCATTTGATGGAATTTGGGCCCTTGTCGAAGATCAGGTGACCGTAGGTGGATGGATTTCCATCTGGGTTCTCAATTCTGTTCCATTGGTCAATGTATCTGTTGTTGTACCAGTACCAGGCTGTTTTGACTACTATAGCTGTATAGTAGGTTCTGAAGTCAGGTATTTTGAGTCCTCCAACTTTATTCTTCTTCTTCAGTAGTGCTTTACTTTTTCGGGGCTTCTTCCCTTTCCATATGAAGTTAATGATTAGTCTTTCCATCTCTTTGAAGAACGTTGTTGGTATGTGGATCAGGATTGAGTTGTATTTGCAAATTGCTTTGGGTAGAATTGTCATTTTCACAATGTTGAGTCTGCCTATCCATGAGCATGGTATGTTTTTCCATTTATGTAGCTTCCTTTGGGTTTCATGCAGTAGTGTTTTGTAGTTTTCTTTGTATAGGTCTTTTACATTCCTGGTCAGATTTATTCCTAAGTATTTTATCTTTTTAGGGGTTATTGAAAATGGTATTGTTTTCCTGATTTCCTTTTCATCATTCTCCATACCGGTGTATAGGAATCCAACTGATTTTTGAATGTTTATCTTGTATCCTGCTACTCTGCTGAATCTTTCTATTAGTTCCAGTAGATTTCTTGCGGACTCTTTAGGGTTTTCTATGTATAGTGTCATATCATCTGCAAACAGGGACAGTTTAACTTCTTCATTACCAATTTGGATGCCCTTTATTTCTCTTTCTTGCCTTATTGCTCTAGCTAGAACTTCCAGCACAATGTTAAATAGGAGTGGTGAGAAAGGGCATCCTTGTCTTGTTCCTGTTTTCAAGGGGAATGTTTTCAGCCTCTCTCCATTAAGAATGATGTTGGCCATTGGTTTTGCATAGATGCCCTTTATTATGTTGAGAAATTTCCCTTCTATACCTATTTTATTGAGAGTTTGTATCAGGAATGGGTGTTGGACTTTGTCAAATGCCTTTTCTGTGTCAATTGAGATGATCGTGTGATTCTTTTCTTTCCTTTTATTTATGTGGTGGATTATGTTGATTGATTTTCTAATGTTGAACCATCCTTGCATACCTGGTATGAATCCTACTTGGTCATGGTGTATTATTTTTTGATATGATGCTGAATTCTATTGGCCAGAATTTTGTTAAGAATTTTTGCATCTATATTCATGAGAGATATTGGTCTGTAATTTTCTTTTTTTGTGACGTCTTTGCCTGGTTTTGGTATCAGCGTTATGCTGGCTTCATAGAATGAACTTGGAAGTGTTGCTTCCTCTTCTATGCTCGAAATAGCTTGAGTAGTACTGGTACAAGCTTTTCTGTAAATGTTTTGTAGAATTCTCCAGTGAAGCCATCTGGGCCATGGCTATTTTTGGTTGGGAGTTTTTTTTATTACCTTTTCAATCTCTTCTCTTGTCATGGGTCTGTTCAGATTTTCAGCATCACTTTGTTGTAGTTTGGGTAGGCTGTGTGTTTCTAGAAATTCATCCATTTCCTCTAGGTTTTCAAATTTGTTGGAGTACAGTTTTTCATAATATTCTCTTATAATGCTTTTTATTTCAGCTGGGTCTGTTGTAATGTCCCCCATTTCATTTCTAATTTGGGTTATTTGTGTCCTTTCCTGTTTTTCTTTTGTCAGTCTGGCCAGTGGTTTGTTGATTTTGTTGATTCTTTCAGAGAACCAACTTTTGGTTTTGTTGACTCTTTCTATTGTTTTTCTGTTCTCTATTTCATTTATTTCTGCCCTGATCTTTACTATTTCCTTTCTTCCAGTGGTTGTGGGCTTTTTTTCCTGTCCTCTTCCTATTTGTTTGGGTTCTGTAGTTAATGTTTTGATTTTGTCCCTTTCTTCTTTTTTGATATGTGCATCTATTGCTATAAATTGTCCTCTGAGTACTGCCTTTGCTGTCTCCCAAAGGTTTTGGTATAATGTGCTTTCATTCTCATTTTATTCTAGGAATTTTTTGATTCCATCTCTGATTTCTTCTATTACCCAGTGATGTGTAAGCAGGGTATTATTCAGTTTCCATGTAGTTGATTTTTTTTCCTTGCTCTTTCTAGTGTTAATTTTTACCTTGATGGCATTGTGGTCACTGAAGATACTTTGAATTATGTCAACGTTTTGGATCTTGATGAGGATTGCTCTGTGGCCTAAGATGTGGTCTATTCTGGAGAACGTTTCATGTGCATTGGAAAAGAATGTGTACTTTGCAGCAGTTGGATGGATTGTTCTATATATGTCTATGAGGCCCAGTTGGCTGATTGTGCCCTTTAGGTCTTCTGTATCTTTGCTGAGTTTCTTCTTAGTTGTTCTGTCCTTTTCTGAGAGTGGTGTGTTGAAGTCTCCTACTGTTATTGTGGAACTGTCAACTTCTCTTTTCAGTGTTGTTAGTTTGTTTTATGTATTTTGGAGCCCTGTCATTGGGTGCGTAGTTGTTTATTATGGTTACGTCTTCATGATGGATTGTCCCCTTAGTCAGTATATCGTGTCCTTCTTTGTCTTTTATGGTAGATTTCGTTTTAAAGTTTATTTTACCTGAGATTAGAATTGCCACTCCTGCTTTTTTTTGGTAGTTGTTAGCTTGATATATTTTTTCCATCCTTTGACTTTTAATAAATTCATATCTTTGTTTCTAAGGTGTGTCTCTTGTAGACAGTATATTGACGGATCCTGTTTTCTTATCCATTCTGTCACTCTCCGTCTCTTCATGGGTGCATTGAGTCCATTTACGTTGAGTGTAATTATTGATAGATGTGAGTTTGTTGCTATCATTTTGTAGTGCTTTCTTTTGTGGTGCTGACGTTTTCTTTGTTCTTCTTACTCTCTCGTGCTGAGTTACTTTTGTTTGTGGATTTTTTTTTCATTTCTTTTGCTTTTGTAGGTTTTGTTTTTGCTGAGACTTTATGTTTTTCTTCTTTTTTTTATGAGTATGCCTGTTAACTTTCTTTGTGGTTACCATGAATTTTACCCTTATCTTTCTAAGTTTGAAGCAGTCTACCATTACTTGGTATCGCCTTGACTTCCTCTCCATTAGAAGGTTCTATACCTATGCCATGTATTCCCTCTTTTATTGTTTTGATGTTGTTGTCATTTACTGATTAACTGCTCTGATTCCTTGTTGTATTTCTCTTGGTTTTGGATAGCCCTTGAGAGTTCATTTCTTAGATTGGTATCTGGCTGGTACGATCCTGCGCCCTAGATTCTGCCTGTGAACTGAAGCTGTTTGTCCTCAGATCGAAGAACTCCCTTTAATAATTCTTGTAAGTTTGGTTTGACTTTTACATATTCCCTTAATTTCTGTTTATCTGGAAATAACCTAATTTCACCATCAAATTTGAACGAGAGTTTTGCAGGATATGTTATTCTTGGCTGGCAATTTTTTTTCTTTCAAGATTTTATATATGTCATCCCATTGCCTTCTTGCCTGCATGGTTTCTGCCGAATAATCTGAGCTTAGTCTTATTGTTTCTCCTCTGTATGTGACTTCTTGGTTTTCATGAGCTGCTGTCAGGATTCTTTGTTTGTCTTTGGTTTTGGTGAGTGTGATTATGATATGCCTTGGTGGTTTTCTTTTGGGGTCTCTCCTATATGGGGTTCGTTGAGCTTCTTGGATGGCCAGCTTTTCATCTTTCATGATATTGGGGAAGTTTTCTGTCAGCAGTTCTTCAGTGATCCTCTCTGTGTTTTCTGTTTTCTCCCCCTGTTATGGAATTCCAATCACTTGCAAATTTTTGCTTTTGATTGTATCCCACATAACTTTCAGGGTCTCTTCATTTTTCTTTGTTCTTTTTTCTGAGTTTTCCTGAAACTGAGTTGTATCCAAGTGTTTGTCTTCAATTCCACTGATCCTGTATTCCACCGTTTCACATCTGTTTCTCAGCCGTTCTATGACACCATCCATTTCTGAAATCTTGTTGTTTATCTTTTGGATTTATAATTGTTGTTTTTGTATAATTTCTAGTTGTGAATTTATTTTGGCATTTTGTTCCTGCATTATTTTCCTGAATTCTTCCAATTTTTTGCTTGTATTTTGCATGAATTTGTCTATTTTTTCATCATATTTGTCAGTTTTTTGCCTCAGCTCTTGGAGAATTCTGAGTATTAGAGATTTGAATTCCCTATCAGGTAGTTGTGGTGCCTTTTCTTACACTGGGGAGTCATTGGGTGTTTTATTTTGGTTGCCTACTGGAACCATCCTGTCCTGTTTTTGTAAATGTTTTGATATTGTCTGCTGTCTTTGGGGCATTCAGTAGTTATTTTTCTCATTTATTGATTGTAGATATGTTTGATTCATCCCTTTTTTTTTTTTTTTAATTTGACTATGTCTGAGCAAACGGACTATGTGTCCTTTGTTGTTTGCTCGTCTGTGGGCAGAGTACTTTTCGCCTCCTTCTCCAATTGGCAGGGTCCGTCACTCAGATATGGTACAGCAGGGCATGTCTAGCTGAAGAGGAGTTACTGGGGCTGGTTGTTTGTGGCACTTACTACAGCCACCAGAGTGGGTCAGTAATCACTGCAGGGCAGATTGCAGTAGGCCGCACCTGTGCTGTTTGGTGGTGTGTTGTCAAGCGCACAGTTCAGGTAGGCAGGATGCAGTGGGGAGATTGTTATGTATGGAGCTAAGATGGATATGGGAGAGAGGAGAGAGGAACTGGGGCCAAAAACATACAAACAAACAAATAAAAAAAAAACGCTAGGGGAGCTTGCCTTTGGGGTGGAGAGATGAGAGACTATGAAATGGAGAAACATAGAAAGGGGAAGAGGAAGAAAAGAAAAGAATGAATAAATAAAAATCGGAAAGGTTAAAGAACCACGAAGTTCCCAGGGATTCCACCGGTGCAGCTGTGCGGTCAGGGGAAGTCGCTCTCAGGTGTTACAGTATAGCCTGTCTAGAAGGCATAGAGGTATACAAAATCAGGTATTCAGGGAACAGAAAGAGAAGGAAGATATAGAGAGATGAGAAACTGAGCAATGAGGAAAGAGAAAAAGGGGAAAGAAAACACAACAAATTAAAAAAAAAGAAAGAAAAAGAAAGCCCCCCCAAAAAACAGGAAAAATAAAAACCAACAAAAAAAGAAATGCGCTCAGGGATCCCTCTGCACATCTGTGCAAGCTGAGGGGGAAGTCCCCCTGCCACACAGCACTGCCTTGCCAAAAAATGTTCCCAACTCAAGAAAAGGAAAAGAAAACAAACAAACAATTCAGAAGAAACAAACACAAAAGCCCCGGGATCCCACCAGCGTTGCAGCCCAGACCGGGAAGCAGCTCCACACTTGAATGGAGCTCCAAAGCCCCTCAGGAAGAAGCAAAGATGGCACACGGAGCCAGGTATTTGAGCAAAAGGAGGGGGAGGCAGTGAAAGGTAAGGAGGAAATCAAAAGAAGCAGAAAAGAAAGCAACTTTAGCAGCCAACAAATGGCACTGAGAGAGCCAGCTAGTGCAGGCTGGTGTTTCTCGGACAAGAGACCGTGTCCGCGGGAAGCAGAGGGGGGCCAAATGTGGGTGAAGAAGGGTAGGGAGTGGGAAAGCATATGTCACAAATTACCGGCGTTCTGCAGCCCCTCAGGAAGAAGCAAAGATGGCGCACAGACTCAGGTATTTGAGCAAAAGGAGGGGGAGGTGGTGAGAGGTAAGGAAGAAATCAAAAGAAGCGGATAAAAGCAACACCAGCAGCCAACAAATAGCACTCAGAGAGCCAGCCGGTTCGGGTGTGTGGAATCCAAGCAGCCGCTGTTCCTCAGTCAAGAGAGTGTTGCCGCAGGAAGCAGAGGAGGCTGAGTCTGGCTGAAGAATGGTGGGGAGTGGGAAAGCATATATCACAAATTACCAGTTGTTTTGTCTCCTGTTGGAAGCTCTGTGAGGCTGCTTTCTCCTACCCCCTGTTTGCTGGTCTCTGATAGGAGTCCAAGATGGCGGATCCGAGCTGCGTTAGCTGGTAGGGGACTTCTGCATGATTCTCTCCTCGCTCTCTGTTCTCTGCCAGTTTTCTCACTCCATTTGGTGCTCGGCTGAGTTCTTTATCTCTTCATTTGATGTTTTAGGGTTTCAGGATTGTTGTATTCTCTATTTGGCTTAGTTTTTCAGATCTTTGCTGTGGAGGGACGGCCTTGTGCTTCTGCCTAGAGCGCTGTTTTGCTGGAACCTCTAAAAATAAGTTTTGCAGCTACAACTGTAAAGATAACTTGCTTCAAGAAATCTCTCCTAACATCATGGGAAGTCACTGCTCTCAGCTGTCCAGGTCATGATTCTTCTTTTCAAGTGTTTCAAAAAGAGAACACCTAAATGAGTGGCCCGTTCTTTCAACAAGGGTCTTTCCATTGATTGCAGTGGCTCGTAGTTTTTGAATAACTGTTACAGTAAATCACTTGTGTGGGTAAAATTGTTTTCTATGGAATTATGTGAAAATAATGTGAGTTAAGAGAGATTAAGAAGGAGGATTAGTCATTGAGAGAAAGAAAAATAAAATACGAACAGTCATAATTTATGAAATAATTGCTATGCTCTTCCCATTTTAAGAATTATATATTCTCCCCACTGTAATATTGCCTTAGAAATGGTTTAATTACAGTGGCTGGAAATTCAATCATGTACATTATCAACACATAGACAGGCTTAATTTAGTTTCCTTGTTTTTGCTTGATAGTACTTTGTCATGTAGTATGTTTTTCTCATTTTATGAATGAAAAATCTTTTTTGCCCAAATTAATAATGCTCTTTTTTAGTAAAACCAACGTCCTCCCCCCATATATAACTTTAATTACTATTTAAGAGGGTCAGCAAAAGAAAGGAAGACCCTTAATGAGATGGATTGACACAGTGGCTGCAACAATGGGCTCAAATATAAGAATGATTATGATGATGGCGCAGGACTGGGCACTGTTTTGTTCTGTTGTACATAGGGTTGCTATGAGTCAGAACTGACTCAGCTGCACCTAATGACTATTTAAGACCTTTAAATAACTGGTGTTCCTGGTCATATAGTAAATACTCAGCAAATATTTTAATGAGTTGACTGAGCCAGCTCTGATCATGAGAAAACAGATCGTGAGCAAATATCACATTTAGTTTATCTCCCTCAACAAGTATTTGTAAAAACAAAATGCCAGAAAGCCAGTAGAGATATGTGCAACATGACACATGTGCAAGGGTATTCATTACAGTATTGTTATAGCAAAAAATTAGAAACGACCTAAATGCTCATCAACAGGGGACTAGCTGTATAGATTAAAAAACCAAAACCAAACCCGTGGCCGTTGAGTTGATTCCAATTCAATGACCCTATAGCAACCCTATAGGACAGAGTTGAAAGGCCCCATATGGTTTCCAATGAAGCAGCTGGTGGATTCGAACTGTCGACCTTTTGGTTAGCAGCCAAGCTCTTAACTACTGTGCCACCAGGGCACACAGGATTATAAGACATCTATTCATTAGAGTACTATGCCCAGCTAGCATTGAGTTATCTGTCCTGTTATGGAGAGATCTTTAAGATTAAGTGATAAAGCAACATAAAGAATAGTATATACAGTATGTGTGATGGATTGAATTGTGTCCCCCCAAAATATATGTCAACATGGCTAGGCCATGATTCCCAGTATTGTGTGATTGTCCACCATTTTGTCATCTGATTTTCCCATGTGTTGTAAATCCTATCTCTATGATGTTAATGAGTTGGGATTAGTGGCAGTTATTTTAATGAGGCAGGACTCAAACTACAAGATTAGTTGTGTTTTAAGTCAATGTCTTTTGAGATATAAAAGAGAGAAGTGAGCAGACAGACAGGGGGACCTCATACTACCAAGCAAGAAAAGCCAGGAGCAGAGCACGTCCTTTGGACTTGGGTTTCCTGCAAGGAGAAGTTCCTAGACCAGGGGAATATTGATGACAAGGACCTTCCTCCGGAGTTGACAGAGAGAGAAAGCCTTCCCTGGAGTTTAAGCCCTGAATTCGGACTTCTAGCCTACTAGACTGTGAGAGAATATACTTCTGTTTGTTGAAGCCATCCACTTGTGATATTTCTGTTACAGAAGCACTAGATAACTAAGACAGTATGCTACGATTTTTGTTTTTTCAAAAAATGAATGTATGCATACATGTGTGTTTTGCAAAGTTGTGGACTATCTCTGAAAGGATACACAAGAAAATATAATAGGGTTTGCCTCTCAGGAGGGAAACTGGATGGCTGGGGCAGTTCGGTGGGGAGATTTATTTTTTGTTCTACACCATTTTTACCTTTTGAATTTTTACTATGTGCATGTATAATATGTTCTAAAAAATGAATAAAAAATTTGATAAGAATTAATGGTAGTTGGGAGTAGGAGGCAATAAAGGTATGCATATTGAAAGCTCGCATGTGGAGGACACTGGGCTAATTGCTCTACATGTGTTATTACTACATTTGTTCCCCAGTGTAGTACCCTGGTGGTGCAGCGGTTAAGAGGTCAGCTGTTAACCAAAAAGTTGGCAGTTCGAATCCACCAGCTGCTCCTTGGAAACCCTATGGGGTGGTTCTACTCTGTCCTATAGGGTTGCTATGGGTTGGAATGGACTTGACAGCAAGGGGTTTTGGGGTTGGTAGTACCATGAAGGACCCCTTATTCATTGTCCAGCTTTTGTATGCATCTGAGGGGATTTTGGGTCAGGCAAACCTTGGTCCTTAAAGTAACATCTTTGCTTTTGAACACTTGAAAGGTAGTTTGCAGCACATTTGTCCAATGCGATACCTTGTTTGATTTCTTAACTGTTGCTTCCATGGATGTATTTTGGATCCAAGTAAAATGAAATCCTTGACAACTTAGTTTTTTTCACCATTGATCCTGATGTTGCTTATTGGTCCAGCTGTGAGGATTTTTGTTTTCTTTATGTTGAGGTGTAATCCATACTGAAGACTGTAGTCTTTGATCTTCATCAGCAAGTGCTTCAAGTCCTCTTACCTTTCAGCAAGCAAGGTTGTGCCATCTGCCTATAGCAGGTTGTTAGTCTTTCTCCAATCTTAATGCCCCATTTTTCTGCATATAGTCCAGTTTTTGGATTATTTGCTCAGCATACAGATTGAATAAGTATGGTGAAAGAATGCAACCCTGACATACACCTTTTCTGATTTAAAACCATGCGGTATACCCTTGTTCTGTTTGAACAACTGCCTCTTAGTCTATGTACAGGTTCCTCATGAGCACAATTAAGTGTTCTGGAATTCCCATTCTTCTCAATGTTGCCCATAATTTGTTATGATCCCACAGTCAAATGCCTTTTCATGGTCAATAAAACACAAGTAAACATTTTTCTGGTATTCTCTGCTTTCAGCCAAGATCCATCTAACATCAGCAATGATGTCCCTCATTCCACATCCTCCTCTGAATTTCTGGTAGTTCCCTGTGGATGTACTGCTGCAACTGCTTTTGAATTATCTTCAGCAAAATTTTACTTGCATGTGATATTAATAATATTGTTCAATAATTTCTGGGTTCTATTGGATCACCTTTAATTGGAATGGGCACAAATATTGATCTCTTTCAGTCTGTTGGCCAGGTAGTTGTCTTCCAAATTTCTTGGCATAGATGAGTGAGCACTTCCAGTGTTGCATCCTTTTGTTGAAGCATTTCAGTTGGTATTCCGTCAATTCCCAGAGCCTTGTTTTTTGCCAATTCCTTCAATGTAGCTTAAACTTCTTCCTTCAGCATCATTGGTTCCTGATCATATGCTACCTCCTGAAATGGTTGAACGTGAACCATTTTGGTATAGTGACTCTGTGTATTCCTTCTATCTTTTTTTCTGCTTCCTTCATCGTTCAACACTTTGCCCATAGAATCTTTCAATATTGCAACTTGAGGCTTGAATTTTTTCTTCAGTTCTTTCAACTTGAGAAATGCTGAGCATATTCTTCCTTTTTGGTTTTCTAACTCCAGGTCTTTGCACATGTTATTGTAATACTTTATTTTGTCTTCTGGAGCCGCCCTTTGAAATCTTTCAGCTCTTTTACTTCATCATTTCTTCCATTTCCTTTCTCTACTCGATGTTAAAGAGCAAGTTTTAGAGTCTCTTCTGACATCCATTTTGGTCTTTTTCTTTCTTTCTTGTTTTTTTAATGACCTTTTGCTTTCTTCATGTACAATGTCCTTGATGCCATACCACAATTCTTCCATATGTCCAATCTATTCCTGAGATGGCCTCTAAATTCGGGTGAAATATACTCAAGGTTGTACTTTGGCTCTCCTGGACTTGTTTTAATTTTCTTCAGCTTCAACTTAAACTTGCATATGAGCAATTGATGGTCTGTTTTGCATTCAGCCCCTGGCTTAGTTCTGACTGACAATTTTGAGCTTCTCCATGTTTTCTTTCCACAGATGTAATTGATTTGATTCCTCTGTATTTCTTCCAGTGAGATCCCCATATATAGTCGCTGTTTATGTTATTGACAAAAGGCATTTCCAATGAATAAGTCATTGGTCTTGAAAATTCTATCACATGACCTTCTCTGGCATCATTTCTATCACTGAGGCCGTATTTCTCAACTACTGATCCTTCTTCTTTGTTTCCAACTTTCTCATTCCAATCATCAGTAATTATCAATGCATAGTCTTGTCAATGAGGAGAGGCTCTTCTCAGCTGTAATTATTAATGCATGGTCTTGTCGATGAGCAGGCCTCTCTCTGGCTCTCCGCCTGTCAGCCCTTTGGCCTGGCCTCTGCCCTGCTCTTTAGCTCTGCAAATAAGCACCAGAGTCACCCCATTCCACCAGGAAGCCTCCTGCCCAAAGGCACTCAGCTCTCTCTCACTATCTGGGGCTCCCATAAGGACTCGTGCCAGTCTCCTGGTTCCGTGGCTGCCATTTCTCTGCTACCATGTCTGTCCTTCTTGTGCCGTGTCTGGTGTTACAGTTTTCTCTATATATCTCCTTATTCTAGGAGGTTCTTAGCAAAGGGATCCTGGGTCTAAAAGACATGCTCCACTCCTCTCTCTTCTTTATGGTGGTATTGAGGTCCCTATCTCTGCTTGCTTCTCTCTCTTTTTATCTCTTGTAAGATAAAGGGGTGACTCAAGTAAAGGTGTAACTTGAATAAGGGTGGTAAGGGTGGTGACTGGGGTACGGATGGTGACTTGAATCACACCCACTAGTAAGGCATTGACTAAAGATATGTCCCACCTGTCTTAGTCATCCAGTGCTGCTATAAGAGAAATATCACAGGTGGATGGCTTCAACAAACAGAAGTTTATTCTCTCACAGTCTAGTAAGCTAGAAGTCTAAATTCAGGGCAACAGCTCCAGGGGAAGCCTTTCTTTCTGTTGGCTCTAGGGGAAGGTCCTTGTCATTAATCTTCCCCTGGACTAGGAGCCTCTTTGTGCAGTAACCCTGGATCCAAAGGATGTGCTGTACTCTCAGCGCAGCTTTCTTGGTGGTATAAGGTCCCCATGTTTCTCTGCTCACGCCTCTCTTTTATATCTCAAAAGAGATTGGCTTAAGATACAACCTAATCTGGTAGCTTGAGTCCTGCCTCATCAACATAACTGCCACTAATCCCATCTCATTAAAGTCATAGGGATAGGATTTACAACACATAGGAAAATCGCATCAGATGACAAAATGGAGGACAACCACACAATACTGGGAATCATGGCCTAGCCAAGTTGACATACATTTTTGAGTGACACAGTTCAATCCATAACAAAAGAAAAAACAACTTGCCCTAAGTAGCACAACTAGTGATTTACAAATTTTGGAATCTTATCCAGGTCTGTCTGAGAGCAAATCTCTACTCTTAATCTCAGCATAACACAGCCTCCCGGTTATTTGTTTATGAGCCTTGTTCTTGAGCCTAGGACTATGCCCTTGTTCTCTGTAAGCACTCTGAGCACTTTGATTAAGGAATATTTTTTTTTCCCTTTTAAGTGAAGGAATGAACGTCAGCTTGCCATCATTGTGATGGCTCAGAGGCCGAGAAGTAGAGTCTCAGATTAGTCAGGAACAGAAGCAACTTTTAGTGAAAGCAGCTTGGTGATCTTGACAGACTGCTGCATAAGTTACCTATTCACATGGGCCCAGAGAGAAGGAAAGTGGAGAGAGTTCCTAATGGGGCCTAGCTCCAGTCCCTGGTTCCTTGAGTTACCACCTTCTTCCAGCCATCTCTTCCTTTTATTTAAGTTAATCCCAGTGCATTTTAATTATTTAGAAGTAAAAATAGCTTTGACTAAGAAAAGTATACACTTAGTAAATCCTAATGGAATGAGCATAAATGAAGGCTCTGATTTATTTATTTATTTTTTTGGGTGGAAGAGGGAAGGAATTGGAGGGGTTAGATTATAGAGTTGACCTGTGATGAGAAAAATCCCATCTTGTCAAAACTTCCCTTGAAAATCTCTTTGGTCACTTACCAAGACTTACATGGAGCAGCACACAGGACGGAGATGGACCAGAAGAGAGGCACACCCCTCTCCTGCTCATCCCAGAGCACCAGCTCTGTGACTGCCAGGGGGACTAGCAACCCTCACCCTTGCTCCTTCTGCCAGCTAACTGTGTATTTGTGTTGGATGAATATGTAGAAGTTGAGTGAGAATTCATGGATGGTTAGTGGATGAATACTGTTATGGCCAAGCTACAAAGACAGGATAGTTGCCCTCACACTCAAAATTTGGTTCAGATGCAGGGACTGATGATGCCGTATATGTACCAAGAGGGTATGAAAACCTTTATTGCTTACATAATGAGGCTTTTGGGGGTGAGCATGGCAGGCTCCCAACCAGGTCCAAAAATGGCTCAAGAGAGTAATGAAAGGAGACTGCTTGACTTTTATTATATCTGGTTGCTAAAACTGGGGTGAGGTTTCCTGGGTGTAGCCAGGGCTTGAGTGATTTGAACTTCCTGCCACCATCAAGGGAGGGAACATTTAGGGTTTTTTTGTTTGTTTGTTCGTTTGCCCAGATAGGGGGCAAGAGGAGAAGAATGAGGATTGGGGTTCTAAAGCTGTCAGCAGTCAAACGCCAAAAATGGAGTCAGATCTATTACAAAGACATTATCGGGCATTTTATTTTTTCTTCCTCTGATTGATTCTAGTTTCAAGGATCCTGTGCATTAATGCATAACCTTGCACTCACTTCTACATTAGGTATATATCAAACATCAGAGTTTGATAGGAAACACGTGTCACACTCAAACAGGGTAATTTGAAGAGAGTTTAATAAAGGCACAATTAGCAAAAGTATGGATAATGTATAAGAAAACAACAAAGGATGCTGTAGTTCCCTGGGGTAATGATAACATCTGGACCTCCCTTTAATTCCTACTCCTGAAAGAGGAGGAGAAGAAGGGATTGGCAGTATACACACACACACACACACACACACACACACACACACACACAGACTCAGACATAGACAATCAGAGAGGAGAAAAGAGAGAGGGATATCTGTGTGAAGAAAGCTGCCTGAGGAGAGCTGCGCCTTTATGTCAAGGAAATCAGCGGCCTACAGAGATCTCCTCAAGGAAGAAGCCAAGGATCCAGTAATAATCCCTCCCTCTGATCTCCTGACAGTGCCCCTCATTGGCCAAACCCAACCAGAAATCAGAGGGCAAGGGTGCTCACTGAACCAGTCCATCAAGTCAGGTCCCCAGGACACAGAGCAGGGTAAAGAGGGATCTGGAGGAGAAGGAGAAGATATTCAGCACAGACAACTTCATTGTTTTTCCCTCTGGCAATAGGATTAATCCTTGAGTTTACCTATGGACAACTTCATCACAGAAAATGTTCCATTATCCTGAGAAGGTTAATAAAACCAAACCAAACCAAACCAAACCAGTTGCTATGAAGTTAATTCCAATTCATGGTGACCTCATGTATGTTAGAGTAGAACTGTGTTCCATAGAGTTTTCAGAGGCTGATCTTTAGGAACTGGATTGCCAGGCCTTTCTTCTGAAGTACCTCTGGGTGGATTTGAACCACCAAACTTTCTGTTAGTAGTTGAGTGCTTAGAGAAGGTTAAAAAGTCTTAGTTCATTACCTATGAAACAAATTAGCCATGATATTTTAAATGGATGGTTTTCATTATATGCACTGCAGCAATTTGGAACATGTAAGGGAATGTGTTTTTGCTCTCATTCTCTCTTTCTTTTAAATTAGTGTTAGAAATTCAGAGAAAACAAGAGCCAGCACACGACAACATGCAAATCCATACAACCATATGCACCAGAGCCTTGGACAAATTGATAGCTCCATAATTGTTTAGTCATCAAATGATTGGCAGAGTAAACAGCAGAAGATATCCTATGAGAAAAGTGATAAATAAGACTGAGTTTCAGGGACTGCTTGTAATTATTAAGGGGTTTGTCTCGTCTGTACCAAAGTTTAATTCCATTGTCAAAGTAGCCCATCTGTTTGCCACATACCCTATACTAATTAATTCATGTACTTGGGAGTAAGTACACACAGGACATGAGTACTGAGAGTAACTGGGCCATAAAGCAGTTGTTGGGTGTTGTCTATCTCTATTCCCACTCTTTTCCTATACAGTCAAAATTTAATGTCAGCACAAACTGAAAACAGCATAGCAGCTTTTCTGAAATTTATTACGGGTTCTAAAACGAATTTACATTTTCAAGTACTTATTTTTGGCCTTAGTTTCCATGCAATTTTGTTTCTATCACTAGGAAATAGGACAATGTGACTTTTTGTTCCTTTTATTACTCCAATCTGATGCCCGAAGGGATGAAGTCAAAATCATTAAGCAAATGGCAGAAAGCTATCAATGTTCCCAAATAAAAGGTGACACAGTAAGGAAAGATGGAAGTGAAAAACCAAAAAACAGCTCATTGATTTGGCTCAAAAATCTTCAAATCGTCATCAGTATGTAAGTAGCACATTGAAATGAGAACCATGGCTTTATTTGGCATTGCTTGGTAACAACGACATTTCCAACGAGCAATGGACTCTGATTCTGTTGATATATGGCCATTTTTAAAAGCTTCTTTGGTTTAAAAAGAAAAGAGTCGAAACAACCTGAGGTTGGGATGAGCTTTCCTTTTATGGTGACCAGCAAAGATTCCTCATACGATGAAAGTTTTAGGCTTTATCCTAGCACGTGTTCAATGAAACTAGAATCAGTGCCAAAAGGAGTCATTTTCTGAGTAAACAATGGAGGCGTATTCTGGGACAAAAATATATGTATCTCAAGGTGTACTGTGGAGCCAAGAACGTTCCAATAATGTCACAACAATGCACTTAATGGCTTCATGCTTAGTTTTCAAAAGGAGTCCTGGTGGCGGAAAGGTTAAGCAGCTCTGCTGCTAACCCAAAGGTTGGCAGTTTGAACCCACCAGTTGCTCTGCAGGAGGAAAGACCTGGCAATCTGCTCCCGTAAAGAGTACAGCCTAGAAAATCCTACAGGGCAGTTCTACTCTGTCGTATAGGGTCTCTATGAGTCAGAATTGACTCGATGGGACACAACAACAACATGGTTAGTTTTTAAGACCAGGATCACCCAGGTGTTTGGTATGGGGTCTCCCCCTACCAAGTCTGGAAGCAGCCTAGGGTCTCCCTCCATCAAGTCTGGCAAGCAGCCTAACTAAACGAAGCCTCTCAGTGTGCTGATGTTTATAGTACTAGGTTAGTGTCAGATCAGAATGAAAATAAATACATACGTGCGGCAATGTCTTTTTCAGACGCAGCTGTCACTGAATGTGTTGATACAAAATATTTGCTTTCTGTTACATACATGTTGGACTCTTTAAAAAGCCCTTAAGTTAAATGCTACACTGAGTGGAAACACTGTACTCAGCATACCTCAATGCTAACTTAGTCTGGAAAATCCCACAGGATGAACACTCATGTGTGGTGGGTGACACTATGTAGGATCCTCTGACATAGAAGAATGGAAGTAATTGTAAGAACAATTGCAGCTTTTATTTAATTTCTCCCCCAGGAAGCTTTTTGCTTTTTGTTTGTAGGAATAAAGCTATGGAAAAACTAGAAATCTGGGTTCCCAAGCAATAATTTTAGAAAGTATTCTCCACCTCATACCTTATAAAAACAAATTTTTGTCTGGTTACTTAAGAAATACATGTTGTTAGTTGCCGTCAAGTCGATTCTGACCCTTTGGAAACCCATGTGTGCACAGTAGAACTGTTCCATAGGGTTTTCAAGGCTGTGACCCTTTGGAAACAGATTGTCAAGTCTGTCTTCCTAGGTGCCTCTGGGTGGGTTCAAACTACCAAGCTTTCAGCTAGTAATCGAGCGGTTAACTGTTTGTGCCATCCAGGGAAATACATAGTCATTGTTTAAAAACTTGGAAATATAAATTATAAACATATTTTGATGTTTTTCATCCATATATATGTATACATATCTTTTTAAAAATAACCCTCATGCCCTGTTGCCATCGAGTCAATTCCAACTCAAAGTGACCCTATAGGACAGAGTAGAACTGCCCCATAGGGTTTCCAAGGAACAGCTGGTGGATTTGAACTTTTTGGTTAGCAGCAGAACTCTTAATCATTGTGCCACCAAGGCTCCTTTTTAAAATTAAGATCCTTTATTTTGTTGGAGTCTCTGAGTGGTACAAATGATTAACATGCTTGGCTGCTAACCGAAAGTTTAGAGGTTTGAGCCTACCAAGAAGCATGTACGAAGAAAGACCTGTAGATCTACTTCTGAAAAATTAGCCCTTGAAAACCCTGTGGAGCACAGTACTACTCTGACGCCCATGGGGTCGCCATGAGTTGGAATCGACTCCTGGCAACTGATAATATTTTGGTAAAGTGAGTAACTCCCTACCCTCCTACCCCAACTCTACACACACACATACACACACACACACACAGCACACAAACGGTGGCTATTTAGATAGTTTGGTAGCTGTATGAAACTGACATCTGATAGAGGCTGACTTCAGCTTGTTTTCCATTACAGTTGAGTGTTGGTTTATGCAAAACAGAGACCCATAAAAAATTAAGTCCCAATAAGCAGAGCCAATGCTCTTAAACAAGTAGACTCCTTCCGGAAATTTAGAGGGTTTAGTTAAAGGGGACACTATGCAGCATTTATGGATTGTGGGAGGCTCTATTAACACTCTTGCCATAGCCTCCTATGAGGTTTCCTGCATTCTGTTCTCTTCTGTCGCCTATCCTGATCCCATAGGAACGATAGTCTGATTGGAGGTATCTGTCACAAGGTTGGGACTAGATTTATGCAGACAAAGGAGACAAACTGCAGTCATCTATTTTGTTTATCTTTTCTGTTTTGACATTTAGGAGGAAAGACCTAAAAGTCACCTGACAGAATCTGAAAAAAAAAAAAAGCAGGGATCAGAGGATCTAAAACCCAGTGTGATATGGTTGTAAGTTCATAATGTCCCCTCCAGCTGAAAAAGATAGTTAGAGATAAAGAAGTGTTGACTGATAATGGTTGATTGTTAGGACAAGGCATAAATCTGTTTATATTATTCTGATAAGGAGTTTTAAGCACAGATAATATGTAACAAAGACAATTAGTAGTTGGTCAATATTTCTACTGTTCTGGAAATCACTATTTCTGTTGAAAAATTTGAAAATTTGTCTGGACATAATTTTAATCTTACCACTCAGATATTCATGCCTCAACCTACAGATGATCTAAAAAGGCTACACTGACACCTGCTGGTAGTGCCTGGAATTGCAGAAAGAGTGGCTACGAGGCACCAGCTCCGCTGGAAGGCACAACTTGAAAGTTCTAATCCACTTTAATGAGCATAATTACTGGAAGCTGTTTTCACCCTTTGGGTTTCCATGGCATGCAGGATTATTGAGCAGTGGCTTTACTGTTATTAAAAGCATTTAACTAGTAGTTTTCAATAATTTTTAAGTATTTAGTCTGTGCCACAACTGTATTAGATGCTATGAATCCGGAAATAAAACACACAGCCAAAGAATTCACATTCCATGATGTAGAAGACTGATAGACTACTACAGCACAATATGTTCTTTATTATGATGGGAGTATTAGCTTATTATTTGAATTTATTCAATGAACAAATGTTTACTGAACGCCTGTTTGTGACTTGTGCTGCTCTAGGAGCTGCTGAATGAACAATGTCCATTTGTATGGAATAAATGTTTGGAAAAGAATAATTTAAGAAGCTCTGGTAGTGTAGTGGTTAAGAACTATGGCTGCTAACCAAAAAGTCATCAGTCTGAATCCACGAGCCAATCCTTGGAAACCTTATGGGGCAGTTCTATTCTGTCCTGTAGGGTAGCTATAAGTTGGAATCAACTCGATGGCAATGGGTTTTGGTTCGGTTGGTGGGAGTATTTAGAATAAGTACCTAATCAGGGAGTCTGGCTGCCAAAGGTAGCATGCAAGCTAATGTCTGAAGAATGAACAGGAGTTACACAGGTCTGGGGAAAAGAGACAGAGAGAAGCGCACATGCAAAGATGCTGAAGAATAAGTAGGCAAAGAATTGAGACAAGTTCAGTGAATGGAGCAGGGAGCAGGGATTGACAAACTTTTTTGGTTAAGGACTGGGTAATAAATATTTTGGGCTTTGTGGGCCAAGAGGCAATGTCTTAAACTCTTCACGCCATTGTTTGTTTTTATAATTTCCATTAAAAAATGTAAAATCATTCTTTGCTCGAGAGCTATACATTTGGACCATGGGCCTTAGCTTGCTGCCTCCTATCACAGAGTGAAAGGATCCTCAAGAGTCT
The DNA here is from genome assembly GCA_030035585.1 of Dugong dugon. Taxonomy (NCBI): domain Eukaryota; kingdom Metazoa; phylum Chordata; class Mammalia; order Sirenia; family Dugongidae; genus Dugong; species Dugong dugon. The sequence continues at coordinate 160,369,690 of CM057464.1, forward strand.
CGGCTTAAGGTAGCTGTGGGAAGATAAGCAATGCACATTACAAATGGCCTTATACACCAGGCTGAAGAGTTTATATTCTATCTTGAGTGTAATGCTGTTGTTAGCTGCCATCAAGTTGGCCTCTGACTCATGGCAACCCCATTTGTTACAGAGTAGAACTGCTCCATAGTGTTTTCTTGGCTGTAATCTTTTTTTTTAATTGTTGTAGTTATATGAAGTTTACATTTCAAGTTAGTCTCCCATACAAAATTTTATACATACATTGTTATGTGACCCTAATTGTTCACTGCATTCTGCGACAGCACACTCCTCCTTTCCACCCCTGATTCCCCATTACCATTCAACCAACTCCTAACCCTCTCTGCCTTCCCCTCTCACCTCTGGACATAAGTTTCCCCTTTGGTCTCTTGTATCTACTTGACTAAGAGGCACAGTCTTCACGAGTATCACTTTATGTCCCACAGTCCAGTCCAATCCCCGTCTGAAGAGTTGGCCTTGGAAATTGTTTTAGTTCTGGGTTGATAGAGAGTCCAGGGGCCATGCTTTCCAGGGTACCTCCAGTCTCAGTCAGACCATTAAGTCTGGGCTTCTTACTAGAATTGGAGTTCTGCAACCCATTCTTCTGCTGCTCCATCAGGACTTTCTGTTGTGTTCCCTGTCGGGCAGTCATTTGTGGTAGCTGGACACCATCCAGTTCTTCTGGTCTCAGGCTGATGAAGTCGCTGGTTTATGTGGCCCATTCTGTTTCTTGGGCTAATAGTTTCCTTGTGTCTTTGGTGTTCTTTGTTCTCCTTTACTCCAGGTGGTTGGGACCAATTGATGCATCTTAGATGGCTGCTTGCATTGACTGTAATCTTTCGGGAAGCAGTTTACCAGGTCTTTTCTTCCATGGAGATGCTTGGTGGTTTCCAGCTGCCAACCTTTAGGTTAGCAGCTAATCACAAACTTCTTGCACCACCCAGGCTCCTTTTTAGGGTAACCAAAAACCAACCTTGTTGCTGTCGAGTCAATTCTGACTCATAACAACCCTATAGGACAGAGTAGAACTGCCCCATAGGGTTTCCAAGGAGTGGCTGGTGGATTTGAAATGCCAACCTTTTGGTTAGCAGCTGTCGCTCTTAACCACTATGCCACCAGGGCTCCTTTGAGGGTAAAGGGGGAGCACTAAAAGGATTTATATGAGGGAGATGATATATTTATTATATAAATATATTTATTTATATTTATTGTATTGATTTATTATATAGGCAACATATTGGAAGGGACAAGAGATCAGCTAGGCCACTATTACAGGGATTCAGGAAAGATAGACGCTTGATCTGGGGAACCAGCAAGATGGAAGATGACTAGTCTAGATGGGCAGTGCTGAGTAAGAAGGATAGACAATGTCACATCATCCATGAGGCATGTAAAATGTGGAGAAATGAACAATTTCTCCTTGAGAGGATTGCGGGTAAGCATTATCCCCAGAAGTGAGTCAGAGTTCTTTTAAGGCAAGGGAGCAGAAGGAGCATTCATTGAAGAACTTGAGGATATATATGAGTCTGTTATCCATGGAACAAGAGTTTCCAGGCAGAATGGAAGATTTGGGGAGAGAAAAATGGAGAAGGAAGTTGATTCCAGAGAAAGGACAGGGATATGTATAGGAGGGAGTTGCTATCTGAGGGGCTTAGTGCTTGGGCAAGGACAAAACAAAACAGAAATATAAGGCATGGCAAGTTTAGCTGGGTAGAAAACTTTAAAATAATTTGTCCTGGTAGTCTCTTCATGAATGTCTTAGAGTTAGAAGTGGAGAGGCACTCATGCCTCTTGGGAGTCAGCCTTGGTCTGGTTGGTCACACTTTCAAAGGAGTCCTCATCTCTGCTGGCTGAGTAGAAGGAGTTGATCAGTGATTGATGGGATTGAGGCTTTGGGTCAGGGGTGAAGCATTGTCTTTGGGTTGCTGTTCAGGTCTTCCAAGGCTGTTTAGGCCCAAGGCAGTGCATCTAACTCAGTCAGGGAGTTAACAATGAAGTGTCTGTATCCTCAAATGTATCTCCTTCTCATAACAGCAAATGGTTATGATTTAGTGTGGAGAGAAGCAGAACACTGAAACTGGAAGTTACTGGAGAAATTGCAACCACTAGGCCCTTCAGCATCCCTGAGTGGGGCAAATGGTTCACATGCTCAGCTGCTAAAAAAAGGGTTGGAGGTTCAAGTCCACCCAGAGTCACCTCGGAAGAAAGGCCTGGCAATCTACTTCTAAAACATCAGCTACTGAAAACCCTATGGAACACAGTTCTACTCTGACACTCGTGGACTGGCCATGAGTCTGAGTCTACTCCATGACAACCAGTAGGTCCTTCAGCTTTTAGTCTGCAACTTAAGGACAGCAAGCAGCATTTCATAGCTGTCAACTGTCCTGCAAGGTCAAGCCACAGAGGTTTCAAAGTCCTGTTGATGCTCTAAGCAATCTTGTACATAAGACTTCTTTGGAAAGATCCACCCTCCCCAGACTCCTTGATCTACAGGTGCTTGACCTGGGTTGACTCCTTAGAGCTGGAAGCACAATAGTCAATGTTTTCCTAGTGCATCTCTCAGGCTCTTGTTTGTATCCTTTTGGGGGGTTCCTTGAAGGCACACAAACATCTGCATTCCCTACACTGTGGGAGCAACACAATGTTTTAAAGCCTCTCAGAAAACCTACAGGACAGTTAATATGATTTAAGCCTATATTTAAATTTTATGAGACTCATTTTCAAGGCTAATAACCCAGTTTACTGTGCACAATATCAAATGCAAATTTTATTACTGACTTGGTAAAAACCAAGCTGATCGTCATTAGCATATCTCCCCGCATCACCCTTTTCAGCCAAAAGGTGCACCAGGAGTAACAGTGGGGCTTTTTATGTGTGTTGTAAATTACAGTTACTATCTCATTAAATAAACACATTTAAAATCAGGTTATCATTCACTTATATATCAGAAAGTTGTTTGTTCAATTGCAAATAGTCTCATATTCTAACATATGGTGCATGAAATCCTTAGACTAATAAAATTTCAAGGTACAGGAAGCTGGTGTCTTGGAAAGAACTGTTTCTGCTCCATGAATGGCTCGATATAATCTGTAATTGCTTTGAAACAATTATGTAGCAGGCTGTTTTGTACTTAATAGTATTTACATCCTTGGTTTTATTAGCAACAAAATGTGAGTGGAACTTGTGAAAGAGAAATTAATTTTTCCACTAAAAGGTGTAAACTTCTAAATGAAGACTCTAGCAGATTGAGGGAACTGAAAACATGAGAATCAGCTGGATCCCAATTTCTTCACTTTCTTTTTATTGTGATCCCTCCCACTTCCCAAGAACACGCCAGAACATTTTTACAACTATTAAAAAGAAATCAGAGCACCCAGGCTTCTAGCTTGTACTTTAAATTTGAAAGATGTGCAGCATTCTAGAGCTTATAATGTGCTATTCATATTGTCAAAACTGGATTGGCAGTGAAGAATTACTGGAGGAAGGTTTTGTATATGTTTCTCAACAAAAAGACTCACAGGTAATATCTAAATGTAGACATTCTCCCATGTGACCTCAACACCCTTCTCAAAACAAGCAAAAAAATCAATATTCTTTGAACCTATAGAGTTTTTCATATGCACAATGCATGAAGACAACATCTTTTGTTAAATCATTTCCATGACGTTCCTGGCAATGCTGGGTGTTACAAAGTCATGAATTTAAGCTCATTCATCTGTAAAGTGAGGACACTCAGACCAGTCTCAGCGAATTTTTGTGTGAATTCCACTAACTGCAATTAAAAGCAAAGAGACTTCTAAGCTCTAAAGCACTATGCAAATGCTAGTCATGGCAAATGATTCCTACTTTGCTTTCTTTGAAGTCGTGCCCAGGCTTAATTAGGAAACAGAGTGTCTTAGCTTCTCAGTGCTGCTATAACAGAAACACAACAAGTGGGTGTCTTTAATGAACAGAAATTTATTTTCTCACAGTTCAGGAGGCTAGAAGCCTGAATTCAGAGCACTGGCTCTAGGGGAAGGCTTTCTCTGTCAGCTCTGTGGGGAAATCCTTGTCTCAGTTTCTCTAGGTTTCCTCTTGGTGTTCCTTGGATATCTCTACATGGCATTTATCTTTCCCCCATTTGTGCTTGCTTGCTTCTGTGCTAATCTGCTTCTTTTAGATCTCAAAAGTGTTCAGTTTAAGACACACCCTAACTGATATGTAATGTTAATGACATGGCCTCATTAACATATAAAGAAAACCTTATTTCCAAATGAGATTACATCCACAAGTATAGGGGTTAGGATTTATAACACATATTTTTTGGGGACACAATTCAATCCACTACACATAGTCCTTATAACTGTTTGTGTTTTACCTAGTCTTAATCTTTATCTAGATCTTTATCTTTGTCACATGATCCATTTCTGGAAATTTACTGCTGTGAAACAAGATTCTATTTTGACTTTTCCATTTGTATTATAGGTTTGGCCAAATGCAACATTCTCTAATGTATTAGCGTTTACTGAAGTAGAAAGTGAAATTATTTTAATAGCTTTTTTCTTGTGTATATTGCATGTTCATTGTAAAAAGAAGTTAAAAACAGAACAAAAAATCATTCATAATTCACACCCTTCTTGCATATAACAGTCAGTCAGTTAATGACCTGGTAAACTTAAACAGTGCAATCTTCAGAGGGAATAACTGCAACACCAGAGAAGGTTTCACCAATTTAAACATAGAACTTAACCTAATTAATATTATCCAATGAAAGTATTTACAAAAATGCCAAGTAGAATTAAATCTTTTGATCAATTCTTCTATTATGATTTGATTCTTGTTAGTAATATTCCCAACAAATGTATTTCATCATTTTAGTACAAATAGTGCATTTAATATTAACAAAGTAGTTCTCTGTTTATATTATGGCAGTGGTGTTTTGGAAAACATTTAACGATTAGTGGGGGACGAGCTCTGATTTTTAGTGTTTGTTGATTTTTGTGGTGTAGCACTTCCACCATGGTTGATTTCAAGATAACCAACTTGACTGAATGAGAAGTTGGAAAGAGATCCACAGAATGGGCTCTTGTAATCGGGTTCAACCTGGCTCCAGAACACCACTTCGTTGTGGGTTTTACTTAGTTTGAGTAAGAAAAAAACAAACCTCTATTTTTCGGTTATGGACTTTAATTCCGTTACTTAGACCTAGAATAAGCTCTCATTTAATCTAACAATGTCATACCTACTTAAAAACTTTTCTAAAAATCACTTCATCTGAAAGGGGTTTCTTAAATCATCGTGAGATCCCAGTACGGGTAGTCCCCAGGTTACAAAGGAGATCCATTCCTGAGTGTGTCTTTAAGAATTTGTAGGTAAGACAGAATAGAAGCACATGGCTCTTATTCAGTTTTACTTTAGTGCAAGAAAAGGCTGTAAATCTTGTCGATGATTTGAATGCTGCACCTACAGCAAGTGAAGGTGATTTTGATGAAGGATTTGTTGCGAGTAGCAGTTGGTTCAATTGTTTCAAAGTGAGGGCAAATTTACCTAACATTAAAGGGCAAGTTGGAGTTGTCTGAGTTGTCCATAGGTCAGACGTTTGTAACCTGGGACTGCTTGTAATGAGTAAGGAAAAGAGTTTCGGTAAAGTGTGAGTCTATAAGGGTGGGATTCCTAGATTTTTCCAACTTGCAAAAAGTGACATCCCAAGCACACTGTGAAGATTAACAGGAAACCATATTCTGTTCTTCTACTGTGTCCGTGGATTGAAAAAAAAATTCTTCCTATTGGTTTGCCGCTACTAACAAAATGATTTTTTATACCTCTTTTCAAGGGGCAGGAGCAACTTGAGGGGCACTAAGAGAATCAGTGGTCCTGATCAACTTCCTTTTGGCAGCCTCTTCAAGTCAGCAGTTCAAATCCACCAGTCACTCCTTGGAAACCCTATGGGGCAGTTCCACTCTGTCCTATAGGTCACTATGAGTCAGAATCGACTCGACGATGACCAGTTTCCCTTGACACAGGGAAGACGCCTGTGATTCATCATCTGTGTCTGTAAATGATAGTCCTCCAGAGGATGACGATCAGTTTCTTGGGTAGTGAGTTCAATACTCAAGTTACTGTTGTGATCTGTCCTAAGCAATGTTGTAATGTTGTGGATGTGTACATGTGTATGTGTGTGCATGTGTGTGTGCATGTATTCATTTTTTGGGGGATAGAAGCAGAATATCTCACTTAGGTGTACACAGATACAATTTTCATGAAATACACGCACATGCATGCATGCACGTGCATATACACACATATATAATATATGTACTTGGCAGAAGAAGCTATTTCCAGTCTCACTTCCCTCCTCCCCATGTTTGATGGAAAAAGAAGAGAAAATCATCTGAACCACATAGTCTGAAATTTAAACTTGTTCCTAATGGCTAATTCCTCTTCCACAAGGTCCCTTAAGAAGTTTTCTGTGGCCCACCCCACTGTGCTCCCTGCCCAACCCCCCACAGCACCCGCTGCTATCTTGCCAGTGCCACGTGAGAGGAGGGTTCTCTGCCACCTTAATTTCCAAGAAAAGGCTGCCAGTACCCCCTACTAAAGACCTGGTTTTGAGATCTGTGTACCTTCCTGCTTTTAGCCAGTTCTCTTTCTACTTTTTTCTTCTTTATATTGTTCTTTGTATCTGCCTCTCTAATCTCTAAGCTTTTTGTTGTTGTTATTCTACAAGAGTTCTTTGATTCTCTTAATTCTTATAGATTTATCATTTTTATCCCTACACCACTGGTACCTAAGTTTTTTTATCTTTAACTTTTAGTCTCATTTACTTAAAAATTTTAAATTTTCATTTCATTTTAGCCTTTTAGCTTAGTCTTTCATCTTTTATACTTTTAACCTTTTGTCTCACTGGCTTTTTATATTTGCTTTTACATCTCATCAACTTTATCTTAATTTTTAAACTCAACTTTTATTTCGGAGAGATTTTAATAAAACTTTACACTTTTTCATTTTGTGTTTTGTTTTTATAGTGACAGGCAAGAGATACGGCTACAGGACTTGTGGAAATGAAGAATATCCACTGGCCAAATAGAGGAGGCTGTGACCTCTTCCCTCTGGCTGCTCCTGCAACCAGCCATTTAGTCAGCTAAGGTTGGCTGGTTGGACCGGGAGACACTCATAGATTAAACATGTACAGGGCTATAATGATCTCTGTAGAAAGTGCATACTTGCTTCATTGGAATGGTATTGCTTCCTATTAAAGCCTTCTTGGCGTTCAACTTCTATTTAAAGTTGTTGGAATTTCTAAAAGAGAACCTATAGACTGGGGACAAAATTTTGGCTATTACAAATCTGACAAAATCTAATCTCTAAAATCTACAGGAAAATCCAACACCTTTACAACAAAAAAACTAAATAATCCAATTAAAAAATGGACAAAGGAAATGAACAGACACTTCACCAAAGAAGACATTCAAGAGGCTAACAGACACACAAGGAAATGCTTGCAATCACTAGCCATTAGAGAAATGCAAATCAAAACCACAATGAGATACCATCTCACCCGGCATTACTGGCACGAACCAAAAAAACAGAAAATAACAAATGTTGGAGAGGCTGGGGGGAGACTGGAACTCTTATGCACTACTGGTGGAAATGCAAAATGGTGCAACCATTTTGGAAAACGGTATGATGCTTCCTTAGAAAGCTAGAAATATAAGTACCATATGATCCAGCAATCCCACTCCTTGGACTAGAGAAATAAGAGCCGTCACATGAATAGACATATGCACACCCATATTCATTGCAGCATTGTTCACAATAGCAAAAAGATGGAAACAACCTAGATGCCCATCAAGAGATGAATGGATAAACAAACTATGGTACATACACACAATGGAGTATACCACAACAATAAAGAACAGTGATGAATCTGCGAAGCATCTCATAACATGGATGAAACGGGAGGACATTATGCTGAGTGAAATAAGTCAATCACAAAAGGACAAATATTGTATGAGATCACTACTATAAAAACTCATGAAACGGTTTACACACAAAAAGAAACAATCTTTGATGGTTACAAGGGAGGGTAAGGGTGGGGATGGAAAAACACTAAATAGACAATAAATAAGTGGTAACTTTGGTGAAGGATAAGACAGTACACAATACTGGGGAATCCAGCACAGCTTGTACAAGGCAAGGTCATGGAAGCTCCACAGACACATCCAAACTCCCTGAGGGACCGAATTACTGGGCTGAGGGCTGTGGGGACCATGGTCTCGAGTAACATCTAGCTCAATTGGCTTAACAATACTTTATAAAGAAAATGTTCTACATGCTACTTTGGTAGATAGTGTCTGAGTTCTTAAAAGCCTGTAAGCAGCCATCTAAGATGCTCCACTGGTCTCACCCCTTCAGGAACAAGGGAGAATGAAGAAAACCAAAGACACAAGGGAAAGATTAGCCCAAAGGACTAATAGACCACAACTACCATGGCCTCCACCAGACTGAGTCCAGTACAACTAGATGGTGCCCAGCTACCACCACTGACTGCTCTGACAGGTATCACAATAGAGGGTCCCGGAGATAGCTGGAGAAAAATGTAGAACAAAATTCTAACTTACAAAAAAAGATCAGACTTAGGGCCTGACAGAGACTGGAGAAATACTGAGAGTATGGCCCCCAGACACCTTTTTAGCTCAGTAATGAAGTCACTCGTGAAGTTCACCCTTTAGCCAAAGATTAGACAAGTCCATAAAACAAAACGAGACTAAAGGTTCACACTAGCCCAGGGGCAAGGACTAGGAGGCAGAAGGGAACAGGAAGCTGGTAATAGGGAAGCTAAGGTCCAGAAGGAAGAGTGTTGACATGTTATGGGGTTGTTAACCAATGTCATAAAACAATACGTGTACTAACTGTTTAATGAGAAGCTAGTTTGTTCTGTAAACCTTCATCTAAAGTACAATTTAAAAAAAATTAGAATTAGTAGGAAAAAATAAATAAATAAAATTGTTGGTATTTCTATGTGGTGAACCCCTCCCTTGTGGCCCCTCTCTCAGTAAAGTCTACTGTGCGCCTAAATTCTGTATGAAGAGTTACTTGACAAAGAAAGGGCCAAGTTTTACCACTGACTTGACACAGAACAACATGAAGAAGTAGGAGCCTGGGAGGCAAATATCGTCAGAACAGAAGCTTCTAGGGCACATGATTTTTCTGGGCTGGAGATGTAGATTTGGGGCCATTAGCATATGTACAGATGGTAGTTAAATGCATGGAAGTAAATGAGATCCTTCAAGGTGTTGTTCTTGTTATTGTAAGGTGCCTTCCAGTAGGTACCAACTCCTAACAACCCTACGTGCAACAGAACGAAACATTGCCCTGTCCTGAGCCAGCCTCACAATCGTTACTATATTTGAGCCCATTGTTGTAGCCACTGTGTCAATCCATCTCTTTGAGGGCCTTCCTCTTTTTCACTGACCCTCTGCTTTACCAAGCTTAATGTCTTTCTCCAGGGACTGGTCCCTCCTGATAACTTGTCCAAAGTATGAGAGACTAAGTCTTGCCATCCTTGCTTCTAAGAAGCTTTCTGGCTGTACTTCTTCCAAGACAGATTTTTTCATTCTTCTAGCAGCCCATGGTATATTCAATATTCTTCAGCAACACCGTAATTCAAATGTATCAATTCTTCTTCAGTCTTCCTTATTTATCGTCCAGCTCTCACATGCACATGGGGCAATTGAAAATACCATGGCTTTGGGTCAGGCGCACCTTAGTCCTCAAAGTGACATCTTTGCTTTTTAACACTTTAAAGAGGTCTTTTGCAGCAGATTTGTCCAGTGCAAAGTGTTGATTTCTTGACTGCTGCTTCCATGGGCGTTGATTGTGGATCCAAGTAAAATGAAATTCTTGAAACTTCAATCTTTTCTCTGTTTATCATGATGTTGCTTATGGGTCCATTCGTGAGGATTTTTATTTCTTTATATTGATGAATAATCCATACTGAAGGCTGTAGTCTGATTTTCGTCAGTAAGTGCTTCAAGTCCTCTTCACTTTCAGGAAACAAAGTTGTGTCATCTACATATAGGAGGTTGTTAACGAGTCTTCCTCCAATCCTGATGCTGCCTTCCTCTTTATATAGCCCAGCTTCTTGGATTATTTGTTCAGTGTACAGATTGAATAAGTGTGGTGAAAGGATACAACCCTGACACACACTCTTCCTGATTTTAAACCACGCAGTATCCCCTTGTTCTGTTCATATGACCGCTTATTGGTCTATGCACAGGTTCTACATGAGCACAATTAAATGTTCTCGAATTCCCGTTCTTCTCAATGTTATTCATTATTTGTTATGATCTACACAGTCGAATGCCTTTGCGTGGTGAATGAAACACAGGTAAACATCTTTATGGTATTCTCTACTTTCAGCCTAGATCCATCTGATATCAGCAATGATATGCCTCGTTCCACATCCTCTTCTGAATCTGGCTTGAATTTCTGGCAGTTCCTTCTGAAAGTACTGCTGCAACCATTTTTGAACTATCTTCAGCAAAATTTTACTTGCATGTGATATTAATGATATTATTCAATAATCTCTGCATTCTGTTGGATCCCATTTCTTTGCAATGGGCACAAATATGGATTTCATCCAGCCAGTTGGGCAGGTAGGTGTCTTCCAAATTTCTTTGCATAGACAAGTGAGCACTTCCAGCATTGTATCTATTTGTTGAAACGTCTCTGTTGGTATTCTGCCAATTCCTGGAGTCTTGTTTTTTGCCAGTGCCTTCAGTGCAGCTTGGACTTCTTCCTGCAATACCTTTGGTTCTTGCTCATATGCACGTATGCTACCTCCTAAAATGGTTGAACGTTGACTAATTGTTTTTGGTACAGGGACTCCATATTCTTTTGATGCTTCCTGTGTCATTCAACATTTTGCCCATAGAATTCTTTAATATTACAACTAGAGGCTTGAATTTTTTCTTCAGTCCTTTCAGCTTCAGAAATGCCGAGCATGTTCTTCCCTTTTGATTTTCTAACTCTAAGCGTTTGCACATTTCATTATAATACTTTACTTTGTTTTCTCTAGCCACCATTTGAAATCTTCTGTTCAGCTATTTTACTTCATCATTTCTTCCATTCCTTTAGATATTCTACATTCAAGAGCAAATGTTTTTCTATAGATGCAGTCGATTTGATTTCTGTGTATTCCATCAGGTGAGGTCCATATGTATAGTAGCTGTTTATGTTGTTGGAAAAAGGTATTTCCAATGAATAAGTCATTGGTGTTGCAAAATTTTATCATGCAATTTCTGGCATCCTTTCTATCACCAAGGCCATATTTTCCAACTACTGACCCTCCTTTGTTTCCTACTTTCGCATTCCAATAGCCAGTAATTAGCAGTGCATCAGGAATTCATGTTTGATCAATTTCAGACTGCAGAAGTTGTTAAAAATCTTCAATTTCTTCATCTTTGGCCTTAGTGGTTGATGCACAAATTTGAATAATAGTCATATGAACTGGTCTTCCTTGTAGGTATATGGGTATTGTCCTATCACTGACAGGGTTGTACTTCAGGATAGATTTTGAAATGTTGTTTATGACGATGAATGTGGCATCATTCTTCTTCAATTTGTCATTTCTGGCATACTAGAGCATATGATTGTCCTATTCAAAATAGCCAGTAGCAATCCACTTCAGCTCACTAATGTCTAGCATATTGATCTTTTATTTTCAAGTAAGGCATTCAAAGTAAGAAGACAAGGACAGAATGCACAAATGAGAACAGGAAGAACCAGTCAAAGAAGTTGGAGAAAAACCAAGAAGTTGTGCAGTGTTAGAAGTCTAGGGAAGAGAGTTTCTGGAACTCCCCCAAGGGAGGGCTCTGCCAGTTGATGGGAGCTCAGCTGCCAATTATCATGACTCCTCTCCCCTCACCAGAGCTAGGAGGTGCCATTGCCCTTGGCCCTTTCCTGACAAAAGAACTGAATCCTCACACTTCCCTCACCAACTTCCAGAGTCTTCTCTCTCCAGTGAGAGTTTTAGTGAATTCTCCTATTTGTTTCACTGATCAGTAAACACTTTCCAGGGTAAATGACCAGGAAAGGACACCCCTATTTCCAGAATCGGGTTAAAAACTCCCTACTTTGGGCCTTATAAAATTTATTTTAATATGTTCAGCTTTGCCATTTGACTGGATATTTTGATTGGTGCAGAGTCACAACATAAAGCCAAATTTTGCATTGTTTATTGAAAACAATGAGAGTGTGTCGTGCATACTTTTGCAGCTTTGCAAATCAAGACATATTTTCCCTTAATGTGAAGAACCTATGCCATGTATTCATTGGGACCTCTTGTATTGTAAAACCAAGCACTTTTTTTATTGGAAAGTTGAACAAAAATGTAATAAAGTATACTCAAGACTCCTACTCCTGCTATACAATTCAAGCATCCCTTTCAATGGTGGTCTCCCATCCTTACTTACTTGTTCATTTTATTAATTTTTCACATATAGTCTCATTTGTTTGCATCTGGGGTGTAGTTTCTCTCACATATATATTTTAAAGGAAACTCTTTGTTTTAAAACAAGTTCTCTAATATATTCTTGATGATAATATAAATAGGAAAAACTTTTCTAGAAAGGAATTTAGCAAAAAGCATCAATAGTCTTTAAAATGCTCGTGTACTTTGACCTAATAATTCACTTCAAGAATTCTTGGTGAATCTATCCTAAGGAAATAATCAGAAAAGCAGTAAAATACTTAGGTATAAAGGAGATAACAAAAGCATTATTTGTAGTTGTGATACTTGGAAACAACCTAAAATTTCAAGCGTAGGGAATAGCAAAATAAATTAGTTTGTGTCTATGATGGATTATCAGGTACCCATTAAAAATGCTTCAGTGATAATTAAAAAAATAATAACATGAAGAAAGGCATACAATATGCTTTGTGAAAAAATAGCACAATAAATATATATGTATATTTGTATATTATGTATTTATATATATAGTTGTTATTGTTGTTATTTGCTTCCAAGTTGATTCTAACTCATGGCAACCCAGGAATATATATATATTCTATGTATCTATGTATGTATGTGTCTATCTATCCACGTCTTTATCTATTACCATATTTTATAGACTCTAAAACTTCATTGAAGAAATAGAGGAGGACACTCAGAATATGGACCTTGAGCCTTACTCTCCATCTTAGAAAGAATAAAATGGTCATTGGATGATTCATTTCTCTTTTTACTCTTTGCACTATCTCATTACAGTCCACCATGCTCCAGGTACTGTCCTAGGCTATGTGGCTATAACCATGAATAAGAAAGTAAAGTCTTCCCTCACCTTACTACTCATAGTGACCTTATAGAACAGAGTAGAATTGCCCCATAGGGCTTCCAAGGGGCGGCTGGTGGATTCCAACTGCTGACCTTTTGGTTAGCAGCAAGCTCTTAACCACTGGGCCACCAGGGCTCCTTATAATCTAGGGAGAAAATAATGGGAAATGAAGTCTCTGTTCTCTAAAGGCTAATAATTTCAATGAGAAAAGAGTTAAATATAAAAACGGTCTAATTTCAATGCAATTACAATGTGATTAAGAAACAATAAAGGTAGAATAAACTGTATCACAGGAGTTCAAAGAAGCAGAAGATTAATAAGGATTAAAGCAACTTGAGATTTAAGTGAACCATAAAGAATGCAAAGATATTCTTATTTAGACAAAAGAAAAGAGAAGGACATTCCAGTTTTGGGGAAAAGCAAAGAAGAAGGACCTACAAATTGAAACTTTATACGTGGGCACCCTTCAACTTTGAACCGTTAAGCCTAGCTTCACCCCTACTTCCCTGTATACCTGAGTACCTGTGGAATGATACCAAATAGTTTGTTTCCCTCTTTAAAAGCAACAGGAATTCCCAACTCTTCAATAAAACTATCCTCTATGCAGTGGAATGTCAGGACTCTGTAGAGAACAGAGACAAGGCTTTCCTCCTCTCCAACTCTTGACTCCCAAGGAGAAGTTCTGAAGTGAGGCAGTAGCGATAAATTATAATGGAGTTAACATTTATTTCTTGCTTTAATCCTCACAACAACCATGCCACATAGGTACTAATGGTATCATCCTTTCACATGTGAGGAGACTGAGACTAGAGAAAATAGGTTGCCTGTCCAATCACTAACTGGTGGAGATGAGTCTCAAACTTGGTGTGGCTAACTCTAGAGGCCATGCTCTTAGGGATATCTGTACAGAGCCGGATGTGGGAAAAGTACTCTAACCATCTTGAGTCTCTCTTTTCTGCACAATGTATTCCCTTTATTCAATTTTAACTTTTCTTATACCTAACAAGTATGCTTTCTTATACATATGAAGTTAACTTTAACTTTTAATATACACACATAAAAGTACATTAACATATGTGAACTTATTAATGAATTTTTATAAACTGAATAGAGATGTAACACAGGTAACCAGCATTCATGTAAAGAAACAGAATGCTAAGTACCCAAGAAGCTGTCTTGCTTGTCCTTCCACAGATTACACCTGCACAAGGGGAACCAGTGTCCTGACTTATAAGATCATAGATTAGTTGTCTTCTTTTGTACTTTATATAAATTAAAATGACATGATATGTAATCTTGTGACTTCCTTTGCCCTATAAAAGCTGCAAATTTCCCTTTAAGTGCAGCTTGAGCTGCACTTCACACATTTCAATGTTATGCTTTCATTAGCATTAAAAAAATTTTTTATTATGCTTTAGGTGAAAGTTTACAGCTGAAGTTAGTTTATCATTCAAAAATTTATACACAGAGAGTTCCCGCAAAATGGTGCTCTAGGCAGAAGCACCACGCCGTCCCTCCACAGCAAAGATCGGAAAAACTAAGCCGAACAGAGCATACAACAATCCTGAAACCCTAAAACATCAAATGAAGAGACAAAGAATTCAGCCAAGCACCAAAAGGAGTGAGAAAACTGACAGAGAAAAGAGAGCAAGGAGAGATTCATGAAGAGGTCCCCTACCAGCTAACGCAGCGCAGATTCACCATCTTGGACTCCTATCGGAGAACAGCGAACGGGGTACGAGAAAGCAGCCTCATGGAGAATCCAGCAGGAGGCAAAACAACCGGTAATCTGCGATATATACTTTCCCACCCCCAACACTTCTTCACCCCCATTTGGCCTCCTCTGCTTCCTGTGGCCACAGTCTCTTCTCCGGGAAGCACCAGCTGCTTGGATTCCACACACCCAAACAGGCCGGCTCTTTGAGTGCCATTTGTTGGCTGCTGGTGTTGCTTTTTTTTCCTCTTCTTTTGATTTCTTCCTTACCTCTCACCACCTCCCCCTCCTTTCGCTCAGATACCTGGCTCCGTACTTCATCTTTGCTTCTTCCTGAGGGGCTGCAGAACCCCGGTAATTTGTGATATATGCTTTCTCACTCCCTACCCTTCTTCACCCACACTCAGCCCCCTCTGCTTCCCACGGACACGGTCTCTTGTCCGAGAAACACCAGCCTGCACTAGCTGGCTCTCTGAGTGCCATTTGCTGGCTGCTAGTGTTGCTTTTTTTCTGCTTCTTTTGATTTCTTCCTTACCTCTCACCACCTCCCCCTCCTTTTGCTCAAATACCTGGCTCCGTACTTCATCTTTGCTTCTTCTTGAGGGGCTGTGGAGCTCCATTCAAGTGTGGAGCTGCTTCTCGGTCTGGGCTGTCGCGCTGGTGGGATCCTGGGGCTTTTGCTGGTTTCTTTGTTTTGAATTGTTTGTTTGTTTTCTTTTCTTGAGTTGTCAGCCCTTTCTGGCCAGGTGGTGCTATGTGGCAATGAGACTTCCCCCTCAGCTTGAACAGACATGCTGAGAGATCCCTGAGGGCATTTCTGTTTTCGTTGGTTTCTTTTTTCTGCCTTTTTGGGGGTCTTTCTTGCTCTTTTTTTTTAAATTTGTTTTGTTTTCTTTTCCCTTTTTCCCTTTTTGTCTTTCTTCATTGCTCAGTTTCTCATCTCTCTATATCTTCCTTCTCTTTCTGTTCCCTGAATACCTGATTTTGAATACCTCTATGCCTTCCAGCCAGGCTGTACTGTAACATCTGAGAGCGACTTCCCCAGACCTCATAGCTGCACCGGTGGGATCCCTGGGAACTTTGCGGTTCTTTAACCTTTCCAATTTTTATTTATTCATTCTTTTCTTTCCTTTTCTTCCTCTTCCCCTTTCTGTTTTTCTCCATTTCATAGTCTCTCATCTCTCCACTCCAATGGCAAGCTAGCATTCTTTTTTTGTTTGTTTGTATGTTTTTGGCCCCTGTTCCTCTCTCCTCTCTCCCATATCCATCTTAGCTCCACACATAACAGTCTTCTTGCTGCATCATGCCTACCTGTGCTGTGCCCTTGACATCACACCACCAAGCAGCACAGGCACGGCCTACTGAAACCTGCCCTGCATTGATTACCGACCCGCTCTGGTGGCTGTAGGAAGTGCCACAAACAACCCATCCAAGTAACTCCTCTTCAGCTAGACATGCCTTGCTGTACCATATCTGAGTGACAGACCCTGCCAATTAGAGAAGGAGGTGAAAAGTATTGTGCCCACAGACGAGCAAACCACAAAGAACACATAGTCCACTTGCTCATAGTCAAATTTTTTTTTAAAAAAAGGATGAAACAAACATATCTACAATCAATAAATGAGAAAAATAACTGCTGAATTCCCCGAAGACAGCAAACAATATCAATACATTTACAAAAACAGGACAGGATGGTTCCAGTAGGCGTCCAAAATAAAACACCCAACGACTCTCCAGTGGAAGAAAATGCACTAGAACTACCTGATAGGGAATTCAAATCTATAATACTCAGAATTCTCCAAGAGCTGAGGCAAAAAGCTGACAAAAGTGAGGAAAAAATAGACAAATTCATGGAAAATACAGACAAAAAATTGGAAGAATTCAGGAAAATAATGGAGGAACAAAATGCCAAAAAAAATTCACAACTAGAAATTATACAAAAACAACAATTAGAAATCCAAAAGATAAACAACAAGATTTCAGAAATGGACGGTGTCATAGAAGGGCTGAGAAGCAGATTTGAAATGGTGGAAGACAGGATCAGTGGAATTGAAGACAAACACTTGGATACAACTCTGTTTCAGGAAAACTCAGAAAAAAGAACAAAGAAAAATGAAGAGATCTTGAGAGTTATGTGGGATACAATCAAAAGCAAAAATTTTCGAGTGATTGGAATTCCAGAACAGGGGGAGAAAACAGAATACAGAGATGATCATTGAAGAACTGCTGACAGAAAACTTCCCCAATATCATGAAAGATGAAAAGCTGGCCATCCAAGAAGCTCAACGAACCCCATATAGGATAGACCCCAAAAGAAAATCACCAAGGCATATCATAATCGCACTCACCAAAACCAAAGGCAAACAAAGAATCCTGACAGCAGCTCATGAACAACAAGAAGGCACATACAGAGGAGAAACAATAAGACTAAGCTCAGATTATTCGGCAGAAACCATGCAGGCAAGAAGGCAATGGGATGACATATATAAAATCTTGAAAGAAAAAAATTGTCAGCCAAGAATAATATATCCTGCAAAACTCTAGTTCAGATTTGATGGTGAAATTAGGTCATTTCCAGATAAACAGAAATTAAGGGAATATGTAAAAGTCAAACCAAACTTACAAGAATTATTAAAGGGAGTTCTTCGATCTGAGGACAAACAGCTTTAGCTCACAGGCAGAATCTAGGACGCAGGATCGTACCAGCCAGATACCAGTCTAGGAAACGAACTCTTGAGGACTATCCAAAACCAAGAGAAATGCAACAGGGAATCAGAGCAGTTAATCAGTAAATGACAACAACAACAAAACAATAAAAGAGGGAATACATGGCATAGGTATAGAACCTTCTAATGGAGAGGAAGTCAAGGCGATACCAAGTAATAGTAGACTGCTTCAAACTTAGAAAGATAAGGGTAAAATTCATGGTAACCACAAAGAAAGTTAACAGGCATACTCATAAAAAAAAGAAGAAAAACATAAAGTCTCAGCAAAAACAAAACCTACAAAAGCAAAAGAAATGAAAAAAAAATCCACAGACTAAAGTAACTCAGCACAAGAGAGTAAGAAGAACAAAGAAAACGTCAGCACCACAAAAGAAAGCACTACAAAATGATAGCAACAAACTCACATCTATCAATAATTACACTGAATGTAAATGGACTCAATGCACTCATAAAGAGATGGAGAGTGACAGAATGGATAAGAAAACAGGATCTGTCAATATGCTGTCTACAAGAGACACACCTTAGAAACAAAAGATGTGAATTTATTAAAAGTCAAAGGTTGGAAAAAAATATATCAAGCTAACAACTACCAAAAAAGAGCAGGAGTGGCAATTCTAATCTCAGATAAAATAGACTTTAAAATAAAATCTACCATAAAAGACAAAGAAGGACACTGTATACTGATTAAGGGGACAATCCATCATGAAGACATAACCATAATAAACATCTACGCACCCAATGACAGGGCTCCAAAATACATAAAACAAACTCTAACAACACTGAAAAGAGAAATTGACAGTTCCACAATAATAGTAGGAGACTTCAACACACCACTCTCAGAAGAGGACAGAACAACTAAGAAGAAAGTCAGCAAAGATACAGAAGACCAAAAGGTCACAACTTGACCTCATAGACATATATAGAACACTCCATCCAACCACTGCAAAGTACACATTCTTTTCCAATGCACATGAAACGTTCTCCAGAATAGACCACATCTTAGGCCACAGAGCAATCCTCATCAAGATCCAAAACGTTGACATAATTCAAAGTATCTTCGGTGACCACAATGCCATCAAGCTAAAATTTAACAATAGAAAGAGCAAGGGAAAAAAATCAATTACATGGAAACTGAATAATGTCCTGCTTACACATCACTGGGTAATAGAAGA
Source organism: Dugong dugon (assembly GCA_030035585.1). Classification (NCBI taxonomy): domain Eukaryota; kingdom Metazoa; phylum Chordata; class Mammalia; order Sirenia; family Dugongidae; genus Dugong; species Dugong dugon. The sequence goes on from CM057464.1 coordinate 160,388,636, forward strand.
AACCAGAGATGGAATCAAAAACTTCCTAGAATCAAATGAGAATGAAAACACATCATACCAAAACCTTTGGGACACAGCAAAGGCAGCCCTCAGAGGACAATTTATAGCAAGAGATGCACATATCAAAAAAGAAGAAAGAGACAAAATCAAAAAATTAACTACAGAACTCAAACAAATAGAAAGAGAACAGCAAAAAAAGCCCACAACCACCGGAAGAAAGGAAATAGTAAAGATCAGAGCAGAAATAAATGAAATAGAGAACAGAAAAACAATAGAAAGAATCAACAAAACCAAAAGTTGGTTCTTTGAAAGAATCAACAAAATCGACAAACCGCTGGCCAGACTGACAAAGGAAAAACAGGAGAGGACACAAATAACCCAAATTAGAAATGAAATGGGGGACATTACAACAGACCCAACTGAAATAAAAAGGATTATAACAGAATATCATGAAAAACTATACTCCAAAAAATTTGAAAACCTAGAAGAAATGGATAAATTTCTAGAAACACACGGCTGACCCAAACTACAACAAAGTGATGTTGAATATCTGAACAGACACATAGCAAGAGAAGAGATTGAAAAGGTAATAAAAAAAACTCCCAACCAAAAAAAGCCCTGGCCCAGATGGCTTCACTGGAGAATTCTACAAAACATTTACAGAAGAGCTTGTACCACTACTATTCAAACTATTTCAGAGCATAGAAGAGGAAGCAACACTTCCAAGTTCATTCTATGAAGCCAGCATAACGCTGATACCAAAACCAGGTAAAGACGTCACAAAAAAAGAAAATTACAGACCAATATCTCTCATGAATACAGATGCAAAAATTCTTAAGAAAATTCTAGCCAATAGAATTCAGCATCATATCAAAAAATAATACACCATGACCAAGTAGGATTCATACCAGGTATGCAAGGATGGTTCAACGTTAGAAAATCAATCAACATAATCCACCACATAAATAAAAGGAAAGAGAAGAATCACACGATCATCTCAATTGACACAGAAAAGGCATTTGACAAAGTCCAACACCCATTCCTGATAAAAACTCTCAATAAAATAGGTATAGTTGGGAAATTTCTCAACATAATAAAGGGCATCTATGCAAAACCAAAGGCTAACATCATTCTTAATGGGGAGAGGCTGAAAACATTCCCCTTGAAAACAGGAACAAGACAAGGATGCCCTTTATCACCACTCCTCTTTAACATTGTGCTGGAAGTTCTAGCTAGAGCAATAAGGCAAGAGAAAGAAATAAAGGTAATCCAAATTGGAAATGAAGAAGTTAAACTGTCCCTGTTTGCAGATGATATGATACTATACACAGAAAACCCTAACGACTCCACAAGAAATCTACTGGAACTAATAGAAAGATTCAGCAGAGTAGCAGGATACAAGATAAACATTCAAAAATCAGTTGGATTCCTATACACCAATAAGGAGAACAATGAAAAGGAAATCAGGAAAACAATAGAATTTTCAATACCCCCTAAAAAGATAAAATACTTAGGAATAAATCTGACCGGGGGGAAAAAGACCTATACAAAGAAAACTACAAACCACTACTGGAAGAAACCCAAAGGGATCTACATAAATGGAAAAAAATACCACGCTCATGGATAGGCAGACTCAACATTGTGAAAATGACAATTCTACCCAAAGCAATTTACAAATACAATGCACTCCCGATCCAAATACCAACAACTTTCTTCAAAGAGATGGAAAAGCTAATCATCAACTTTATCTGGAAAGGGAAGAAGCCCCGAATAAGTAAAGCACTACTGAAGAAGAAGAATAAAGTGGGAGGACTCACACTACCTGACTTCAGAACCTACTATACAGCTACAGTAGTCAAAACAGCCTGGTACTGGTACAACGACAGATACATTGACCAATGGAACAGAATTGAGAACCCAGATGTAAATCCATCCACCTACGGGTCACCTGATCTTCGACAAGGGCCCAAAGTCCATCAAATGAGGAAAAGACAGTCTTCTTAACAAATGGTGCTAGCAAAACTGGATATCCATCTGCAAAAAAATGTAACAAGACCCATACCTCAGGCCGTATACAAAAACTACTTCAAAATGGATCAAAGACCTGAATATAAAGCCTAAAACTATAAAGTTTATAGAAGAGAAAATAGGGCCAACACTTCGGGCCTTAATACATGGCATTAACAGGATACAAACCATAGCCTTGAATGCACAAACCCCAATAGATAAGCTAGATAACTGGGATTCTCGTAAAATCAAATATCTATGCTCTTCAAAAGACTTCACTAAAAGAGTAAAAGAGAACCCACAGACTTGAAAAAAATTTTTGGACCGTACAAGTCACACAAAGGTCTGATCTCCATAATCTACAAGAAAATCCAACACCTCTACAACAAAAAGACAAATAATCCTATTAAAAAATGGGCAAAGGAAATGAACAGACACTTCACCAAAAAAGACATTCAAATGGCCAACAGACACATGAGGAAATGCTTGCGATCTCTAGCCATTAGAGAAATGCAAATTAAAACCACAATGAGATACCATCTCACCCCGGCATTACTGGCACAAATCAAAAACACTGGAACTAACAAATGTTGGAGGTGCTGCGGGGAGATGGGAACTCTTATGCACTGCTGGTGGGAATGCAAAATGATACAACCGTTTTGGAAAATGATATGGCACTTCCTCAGAAAGCTAGAAATAGACATATCATTCGATCCAGCAAGCCCACTCCTAGGAATATATCCTAGAGAAATAAGAGTCGTCACTCGAATAGACATATGCACACCTACGTTCATGGCAGCATTGTTCACAATAGCAAAACGATGGAAACAACCTAGATGCCCATCAACAGATGAATGGATAAACAAACTATGGTACATACACACAATGGAGTAGTATGCAACGAGAAAGAACAACAATGAATCTGTGAAGCATCTCATAACATGGATGAAACTGGAGGACATTATGCTGAGTGAAATAAGTCAATCACAAAAGGACAAATATTGTATGAGACCTCTATGGTAAAAACCCATGACAAAGTTCACACACAAAATGTAACAATCTTTGTTGGTTACCAGGGATGGGAGGGGTGGGGGGGAAACAGTGGTATCTTGGGTGAAGGGTGTGACAGTACACAATACAGGGGAAACTAGCACAACTTGGACAAGGAAAGGTCATGGAAGCCCCATAGACACATCCAAACTCCCTGAGGGACTGAATTGCTGGGCAGAGGGCTGTGGGGACCATGTTCTCGGAGAACATCTAGCTCAATTGGCATAACCCAGTTTATAAAGACAATGCTCTGCATTCTGCCTTGGTGAGTAGTGTCTGGGGTCTCAAAAGCTCGTGAGCGGCCATCTAAGATACTCCACTGGTCTCATCCCTTCGGGAGCAAGGGAGAATGAAGAGAACTGGATACAAGGAAAAGATTAGTCCAAAGGACTAATTGTCCACAGCTACCAAGGCCTCCACCGGACTGAGTCCAGTACAGCTAGATGGTGCCCGGCTAACACCATGGACTGCTCCGACCAGGATCACAACAGAGGGTTCTGGGCATAGCTGGAGAAGGACGTAGAACATAATTCTAACTCACAAGAAAAACACCAGATTTACTGGCCTAAAGGAGACTGGAGAAACCCCGAGAGTATGGCCCCCAGACACCCTTTTAGCTCAGTGGTGAAGTTATTTCCAAGGTTCACCGGTCAGCCTGGGAGTGGACAGCCCCCTAAAACCAAATGAGACTAACGAGGTACAGGAGTCCAGTGACAAGGGCCAGAAGGCAGAAGGGGGCAAGGAAGCTGGGGATAGGGAACCCAAGGTTGAGTAAGCATATTGTTGATATGTTGTGAGATTGTTAACCATTGTCATAGGGCAACATTTGTAGTAAGTATTAAATGAGAAACTATTTTGTTTTGTAAGCCTTCATCTTAAGTGAGAATAACAGCACAACTGGAAGAACATAATCGATGTCACTGAACTGTGCATGTAGAAATTTTTGAAATGGTGTATCTTTGGCTATGTGTATTTTCACCAAAAAAAAAAAAAGGATGAGAAGTTAGAGGGTTGACATGTTGTGGGGTTGTTAACCAATGTCATAAAACAATATGTGCACTACTGTTTCATGAGAAACTATTTGTTCTGTAAGCCTTCACCTGAAGTACAATTAAAAAGAAAAATTTATTCACATACTGTTTTGTGACATCGGTTGCAATTCCCACAATATGACAGCACCCTCGCCTTTTCCACCCTAGCTTCCCTGTGTCCATTGGTCCGGTTTTCCTGTCCCTTCCTGCCTTTTCATCTTGAGCAGAAGTTGTCCATTTGGTCTCATATATTTGATTGAACCAAGAAGCATGTTCCTCACATGTGTGCTTGTTTGTTTTATAAGCCTATCTAATCTCTGTCTGAAAAGTGGGCTTCAGAGTGGTTTCATTTCTGAGTTAGCAGAGTGTCCAGGGGTAATTAGCATTTAGGTAAAAATATTTTAAAATTTTTCTTGTGATTTCTTCCTTGACACATGAGTTATTTAGAAGTATGTTCCTTAATTTTGAAGTATTGGTCTTTCCCCCCCAGATCTCTTTTTGTTATTAAAGTCTACTTTAATTCCATTGTGCTCAGAAAATATACTCTGTATGATTTCAATCTTTTTAAATTTACTGAGACTTATTTTATGGACCAGAACATGGTCTGTCTTGGTGAATGTTTCGTGTGCACTTGAAAAAAATGTGCAAGCACTGCTCGAGGGTAGTTCCTAAGGATGCGAATTAGGAAAGATTGGTTATAGTTGTTCAGATCTTCTATATCCTTACTGATTAATTTTGGCCCGCCTGTCCAAGCAGTTAATTGCGAGAGAAGTGTTTAAATTTGCACCGTAATTGTAGATTTGTCTGTTTCTCCTTTTAGTTCCTTTGGTTTTTTTTTTTTTTTCCATGTATTTTAAAGCTCTTTTGTTAGATGTGTACACTTTTAGAATTATTGTCTTCTTGATGGACTACCCTTTTATCATTATGAAATATTCCTCTTTATCTGTTAGTATTCCTTGTTTTGAAGTCTACTTTGATATTATATAGCCACTCTAGCTTTTTAATGATTAGTGTTTGTGTGGTGTATCTTTTATCGTCTTTTAACTTTTAATCTACTTTCTCTTTATATTTAAATTGCACATCTTACAACCAACATATCATTAGGACTTGCTTTTTTATCCAGTCTCCCTGGATAGAATAGAATGAGTAAGTGTCTCAAGCAGAGGAAACAGCATGGCTAAAGGCCCCGAGGCTGGGAGAACTGACAAAAGGTGTGCTTGGGGTGGGGCAGCCAGGGAGCAGGGTGAAGATGTGGCTGGAATGGTTGCAGGGGCCAGACCAAGCAGGAGGCCAGCATAAGAATTTTCATCTTTTCTCCTGAGAGCAACGGGGAGTCAAAGAAGGATTAAAGCCAAAAAACCAAGTCAAGTCAATTCCGACCCATAGTGACCCTATAGGACAGAGTAGAACTGCTGCAGAGGGTTTCCAAGGAGTAGTGCCTGGTGGATCTAAACTGCTGACCTTTTGGTTAGCAGTCAAACTCTTAACCGCTGCACCACCAGGGTTTCCAAGAAAGGATTATAAGCTGGAATGGCTTGCTGAGAAAGGCACAGTATCTCAACTAGTGCCCAGGGTGTTTAGAAAGTTCTCTCCATACCTGGTAGTTAAAAACCCAATGTCTTCCTACACTCTGAGAGCTTTGGAAATCCAACATGGACCCATAGCTGTTCTCTGCCAGACTTCACAGGGACCTGCCCTGCACATGCAGGTCTTTCTACCAGCCCAAGGATCAAGAGGATGAGAATGCAGATTTTTTGGAGCTCCTTTTCTGCACATTTTCCTCCTCTTCAAAACCCTGCCTTGCAAACCACAGCTGCCTCACCAGCCTGAAATTTCAGTCCTTGTTTCTCTGCCCAGTGAAATAGCAGCTGTCTCTCCCTCTGGGCTGCAGTTTGGAAAAGGCCTCCAGGTAGAGTGCTGGAGTGAATGTGGAATTCACCTCAGGAGCTTTCTTTCTCTCAAGGATAGCAACCCTGCACTGTCTGTCAATTAGTACTTAAAAATAGTTGCTTCATGTATTTTGTTTGTTTTTCTAGCTGTTTACTATGAGAGGGTAAGTTCAATACTCATTCCATCACAGATGGGACCAGAAGCCGTACTGTATTCATTTTTGAGAGGATTTTTTTTTTTTTTTTTTTTGCTTTGTGTGTGTGTGAAAGAGAGAAACAGAGACAGAGAGACAGGAAGACAGACAAACTCACTCTCTTGCCTCTTATGTGACCGGGGAAGTAATGAACAAAGGTGCCCTCTCTTCAGGGGGTGCCCCTTCCTTTAAAAGTCTGGTGTGGGCTTCAGGGGAAACTAAAGCTGAGAATAAGTTGTATAGGCAGTCCTGCTCTGACTTTTAGGACAGTACAGGTTGGAGACCACCTGCATCAGAATCCCCAGTAGTTTCTTAGGCTCCACTCTGTTTTACTCAATCAAAATCTCTGAGGATGGAGCCTAAAACTCTGCATTTTAACAACTTCTTGTGCAATGGGATGTGGAATGAGGGATATCATTGCTGATGTCAGATGACTCTTGGCTGAAAGCAGAGAATACCAGGAAGATGTTTACCTGTGTTTTATTGACTTTGCAAAGGCATTTGACTGTGTGGATCATAACAAATTATGGATAACATTTCAAAGAATGGGAATTCCAGAACACTTAATTGTGCCCATGAGGAATCTGTACATAGATCAAAAGGCAGTTGTTTGAACAGAACAAGGGGATACTGCGTGGTTTAAAACCAGGAAAGGTGTATGTCACTGTTGTATCCTTTCACCATACTTATTCAAGCTGTATGCTGAACAAATAACCTGAGAAACTGGACTATATGAAGAAGAATGGGGCGTCAGGATTGGAGGAAGACTCATTAACAACCTGCGATAAGCAGACGACACAACCTTGCTTGCTGAAGGTGAAGAGAACATGAAGCACTTACTGATGAAGATCAAAGACCACAGCCTTCAGTGTGGGTTGTACCTCAACGTAAAGAAAATAAAAATCCTCACAACTGAACCAATAAGCAACATTATAATGAACAGAGAAAATACTGAAATTGTCAAGGATTTCATTTTACTTGAATCCACAGTAAACGCCTATGGAAGCAGCAGTTAAGAAATCAAACGACATATTGCATTGGGCAAATCTGCTGCAAATTTTCTCTTCAAAGTGTTAAAAAGCAAAGATGTCACTTTGAGAACTAAGGTGCGCCTGACCCAAGCCATGGTATTTTCAGTTGCCTCATATGCATGCGAAAGCTGGACAGTGAATAAGGAAGACAGAAGAAGAATTGATAGATTTGAATTATGGAGTTGGTGAAGAATATTGAATATACCATGGACTGCCAGAAGAACAAATAAATCTGTCCTGGAAGAAGTACAGCCAGAATGCTCCTTAGAAGCAAGGATGGTGAGAATTTCCTCTCCTGTAGTTTGGACATGTTATCAAGAGGGACCATTCCCTGGAGAAGGACATCGCATTTGGTAAAGTAGAGGGTCAATGAAAAAGAGGAAGGCCCTCAACAAGATGGATTAACACAGTGGCTGCAGTAATGGGCTCAAACATAGCAATGATTGTGCGGATGGCGCAGGACAGGACAGTGTTTTGTTCTGTTATACTTAGGGTCACTATGAGACATGTTGCCTAAAACTGAAGAACCAGTGCCTTATGGAGAAGGGGTCTTTCTTATCTTGCTTCCACTTTCAGCAGTCAGACTGGTAAGATGCAGCGGGCCAGGAATGTGATGTGGGGGCGGGTGTAAGCAGGGGAGGAACTGAGTAGGTCCTCATCCAGCCTCTTGTGTTTTTGTTTTTATGCAGTCCAGCGCAGCTCACCAGGTAGCAGAACAGATAGGAATTTGGAACCAAAGCCATAGCAAGTAATAAGGGTTCACCCTGGCGTCACAAGTAACATGTATGGTAAAATGGCTGCAATATTAGGCAGTCCTTCAAGTCTGCCAAGGAGACTTTCTGTGCCTGGTGTCTGTTCTATTCCTTCCTTAGGATAACTGGTACCTCTTCATCTTAGATGATGTAACTCAGAGGCCATCTTCCAAGTGACTCCTTTTTGAAGAATAACAAGTCTGCCAAGGTGACTTGCTGTGCCCACCTTCTTGAACAAGAAGTCCTGGCAAGTTTTCTCACTAAAAATGTTAAGTTTTCTCTACCAGCCACCTTCTAACACACACACACACACACACAAGCGCACTTACACATAGAATTTTTTGTTTGCCTCTACACTTGGCTTACACATGAGATGACAGGACACTTCTTGGTTAGCCTTGTTAAGCACCCCTCCCCCCACCACCACCATAGGTGAGGCACTGGGGGTTCTGTGGTACAATTCTCACCTCCCATGACAGAGACTGCATTCAATTTCTGGCCAAAGCATCTTAGGCAGAGTCACCAGCCATCTGTCAGTGGTGGCTTGTGTGTTGCTATGATATTTAAAAGTTTCAGTGAAGCTTCTAGACTAAGATAGACTAGGAAGAAAGGCCTGGTGATCTATTTTCAAAAATCAGTCAGTAAAAACCCTATGGATCACAACAGTCCCATCCACAACAGATCATGAGGATGGGGCAGGATCAGGTAGTCACTGGTTCCATTTTGCATGAGGTCACCATGAGTTGGGGACTGAAGCGACAGCTGCTATCCACAGCTACCACCACAACACCTTTGAGGATTTTCTAATTTTTCCACTTAATGTTTTATGTAGCTTACACTTAGTAATTATAAAGTATATGTTACTAGTATCTCAAAATGGAAGACAAATTTTTTAAATAAACAACTTTTTCAAATTTATCTTCATATTTAAGAACCAGATGAACCACACAATGTATACTCACAATTAGATTTGGAAGGTTGATTTTTCTCATTATCACAGTAATAGGACAATTACATGCTATAAAAATTCATCTTTCTTTAGAAGTCTGTCCAAAAATCTGTCTCTGGAACACTGTAATTTGTAGAGAGAGAGAAAAAAAAAAGGAACACTCATTTTAAAATGATTATTTGACTTACTAAAACATACACTAAATTACCAACAAAAATATAACATTTTAGCCTGGGAGTGGACAGCCCAGTAAAACTAAATGAGACTAACGAGGTACAGGAGTCCAGTGACAAGGGCCAGAAGGCAGAGGGGGAGTAGGAAGCTGATGACAAGGAACACAAGTTGAGTAAGGATACTGTTCATGTGTTGTGAGATTGTTAACCATTGTTATAGGGCAACATTTGTAGTAACTGTTAAATGGGAGGCTATTTTGTCCTGTAAGCCTTCATCTTGGGTGAGAATGACAGCACAATTGGAAGAGCATAGTCAATGTCACTTAAATGTGTACGTAAAAAGTTTTGAAATGGTGTATCTTTGGCTATGTGTATTTTCACCAAAAAAAAAAAAAGCTGAGAATTCAGAGGGTTAAAATGTTGTGGGGTTGTTAACCAAAGTCATAAAACAGCATGTGTACTACTGTTACATGAGAAACTGTTTGTTCTGTAAGCCTTCACCTGAAGTACAATAAAATATTAAAAAAAAAAAAAAAAAAAAAATATATATATATATATATATAAAACATTTATTCTAAGAAATATCTTCCAGGGCCAGGTCTTCTCTACTTCCACCACGCCTACATTTTACTCATTCCACCCTTGTTCTAAATAAACATGAAGCTTGATATTCAATGGTGAACATTCCTGTGGCTTAAGCTGATCCCAGGTTCTAACAGAAACAATTCGTGGCTTGAAAGAGGTGTTGTTCTTTTACAATAAGTTAGAATCTGGTTCAATAATGTAAAAGCAGAGGTAGTTCTGAAGGAATTAGCCTGTGTCGTTTGATCTTTATGGAGGCTATTGTCTAATGAGAGTTAATGATGAAACACATTTGGTTACGTTGTCTTTTGGTTGTCAACCCACTCTTTGCAAATTTCATCACCAAAAAGAAGCATTTCATCCTCAATCTTTTGGATGAGGCTATTTAGGAATTTGTTTCTAATTCATTTTGAATTAAATACTTTACATTGTAACAGATTTTTTAAAAAAAATTTAACTTATGTTTTGTATAGAAATCTATGAATGAATAGTATTCATAATGCTTTATACTAAATAAAGGGAACCAGAAGCAGAAGTAACTCAGACACCATCAGGAAGCTTCTTAGCTTTCACCGTGCTCTGTTAGTCAGATCTGAAAAGAAAACCAATAGCATAACTGATGATATTCTAATGAGAACTTTCTATTTTTTTTTCTATCATAATAGAGTGAATTGCTAAATCAGCTCTGAGCCTGTTCCTTTAACATGGAAGTGACTGTAACCGGTAATACAAAATTATGGGGGAAAAAAAATCATCAAATGGGATTGCATTTTAAAATGCAGATCCTATTTGAAGAGCTTCACAAAGGAATACTGCTTCTGACAAGTGGAGAGAAATCTACCCTTCAAAGCTAATTATGGTATTAAAGTACGAACGAAAGAAAAATGGCAGACAGCTATTAAAACTAGTTTTATAATGCAGACACACTTTTTCACAGAAACAGTAACAACAGCCTCCAGTGTCTGTGGGGAAGGGGACTGGAATGAGCAAGAGGGAGATTCTACCAGATGAATGAGCAAATGAATGAATGCCTAAAAAAAAACCCACACCAAAAACTGTTTAAGGTGACTAATTAAGACCCCCTCTTAGAAAAGCTGTTGCTAGGTAAACAAAACTGTTTAAAACATGTTCATCATTAAAGTGTCCCCTGACAGAAGGATGAGGCGGCAGACTTCGTGACAGAAGGGAGAAGAAGAGCGGCATATGGCCCCCAGTTCTGTCCCCTGCTGACAAGCTGCCTCGCTGCAAGCCCCTCTTGCTCTGTATTCCGTGCACACAACAGATTGCAATGCCCCAACTTTCCCATCTGTACCCCAGACTCATGTCCCAACAACGTGGCTCCCATGCCGTTCTCAGCCCTGCGCTGTGGGGAGGGGGCGGGAGCCAGGGCTTACACAGGCTGGTGGGTATGTGGGGATGGGAAGGGAGATTAACAGCCAATCATCACGATGCTATCCATAATGCATTGTCTCCACAGGATTCCATGGTATATTTCCAGTGGGGATTAGCCCATCCATCGCAGGCCTTTATGGGCCCCCTTTTTTGTTGTTGTATAAAGCCCAAACACTGTCGTAAAATTCTAAACTGCCTAATTGCTGTGCTGTAAAAATTTGCATATCAGAGATATGTCATTCCATCATTAAATGGCACTAGGTATTTGTTACAAGGTCGCAACAACCATGCCAGTGCACCCCTTGAAGAAAGGTCATTTATGGGCATTATGCAAAATTTGCTGCTGAATTCAAATCAGCAGCAATTAGGGGCTTGGATACTATTGGCCTCAGTGCATTCTGATCGCCTCTGGTTCAAGGCTCAGAGCATGCTGACCTCTTTCTGACATGCTCAGAATGTTTAAGCAACATCTTCAGCCAGCTTTGGCTACTGGGTCTTCCAAACCTTTCACCTTTTCACCATCTGATATGCATTGGGACAGTCAGCTGATTTTTGCTTGCTAGATTTTGTCTAGATCCAAATACCAAAGTAACATCACCTAAATAACATGCAGTGCCAAACTCAGGCATATGTGCACCCGATTTCCTCCTTGCCCTTGAAATAAAAGATGCAAATGTTTGAAAAACTTGGGCAGGCAATAAGCCAGAGTGTTTAGTAAACACACCTATTCTCGATGGTACATACATGTGGGTACAATTATTGCTTTAGTATTCTTAGCCATAAAATATGGCTGCACTTATGCTAAGTGCAGCTCCCTACAGGCCTCTGTGTTATCTACGTCAGTATAAATGACTAAGGCCAGCCACGTCTTGTTTAATTGCCCTGCTTTTCTGAAACTGTGTTGTGATCTGTTTTACTGCTTACCATATACATACCCAAATTCCTTTCCCCTTACCCAAAACTGATTGTTATCCACCTGAAAACTCACTGTCTTGTGATCTGCTTTACTGCTTGCTGTATCTATTATAAATAAACGCCTGGGACAGAGGTGGGGGTCGACTCCTCAGAGTGACCCTCTTGGCCCCACTTCTCTGTAAGAGTTGTGCAGTTGGTTACTGTCTCCGCCGTCCCGATTACCGTCGCCGCTGTGACACATACAGATTCCGTGACAGAGAAATGCCCTGGCAGTGGTATTCCACCTCCGCACATCCCCACAGGGCACGGGCGTGGGGGGCGGTGGTGAGAATGGGTGGAGGCAGCCAGGGGCTCAATGACACCTTGCTCTTTCCCAGAGCCTTTGATCCCAGCAGCACTTTCTGTCTCCGCAGGGATGATTTACAGAGCCCACTCCACAGGGCTCCCATCACTTAAAAGCAACCACTCCTGATTTACCCATGCCTGCACCCCTCCACCCAGGGTCCGGATAAGAACTCATGGGTAACTAACCCAGTTGAAGCTACAACTGAGACCCTGAAGCAGAGAGATCGTCATGGCTTTAGCTGGAATCCTGCCAGGACACTTGGACAAATGGACAACTTGCTGAGACCCAGTGATCACACTGACCTGGTCGGTGCACATCTTAACTCACCTGCACCTCTCAAGACAGAGCAGGGTCAGGATACAGGCAGCATAAGGGGCCAGGGTCTACCCTTTGCCCTCCATCTCCAAGGAAGAAATCTCCAAAAGTAAGCAACACATCAATAAATGTTTATGCAGAGTTTGTGTCTTATTAGATATAAATGATTTTTCTTTCTTCTTTATACTTATTTGTTTTTTTCCCACCATATTTCTACAAAGTTCATGTATTAATTCTATAATGGGGTGGGGGGGAGTTGTTTAATTCAAAGCAACAGAGGCAACAGTAGCATCTGCAGTCCTCATTGTAACCTGGGGTCGGGTGCTGGTGTGGGCTCTGAGAAAGGTAACAGTAATTCAGCTTCATACCAGGCTTTTCTGGGGGTTCTTCAAGCTGGCAATAAGCATAACTCATTTCACGCTCTACATTAAAAATAAAAGACCAAATGCATAAAAATGAAGACCGCTGTGAAACTTCTCATGAACTGTGAGAGCTAAGATTTTCACCAAGGATGGGTGGCAGAAGAGAGAAAAGAGAGTGGAGACAGTTAAAGAATCCATGCAATTGGGATTATTTTGTCAAAGCAATACTGATAATAAGAGCAACAATAAAAAACAATAGGTAATACTTCTATATAGACAGTCCCTGGGTGGTGCAAAAGGTTAACAGGCTTGGCTGCTAACTGAAAGGTGGAAATTTGAATCTACCCAGAGGCAGCTCAAAAGAAAGGCCTGATGATCTGCTTCTAAAAAATCAGCCAGAGAAAACCCAATAGAGCACAGTTCAACTCTGACACGAAACATGGGGTCGCCACGAGTCAGTCGACTCAATGGCAACTGGTTTTAACAATTTTATACAGTGCCAGGCATGGTTCTAAGACATTTACATGTATTAAGTCATTCAATACTTGTAACAACCCTATGAAGCAGGCACTACTGCTATCCCCATTTTAAAGACAAAAAAGGCTGATGCACAGAGAGGTTAATTTATTGCCTGATCTCACACAGCTAGTGGTTCTAACACGCTATATCCAAATCTCTAGTCTAGACCTCTTTTCTAATCCACATATGAATCTGCAGAACAGCAAACTAATCATGTCATGTTGTTATTGTAAGCTACCGTCAAGTCGGGAACCCCATACACAGTAGAACAAAATGTTGCCCAATCCTGTGCCATCCCCATGATTGGTTGTATATCAGACTGTTGTGATCCATAGGGTTTTCACTGGCTGATTTTTGGAAGCAGAATACCAGCCCTTTCTCCCTAGTCCATTTTAGTCTGGAAGCTCTGCTGAAACCTGTTTAGCATCGTAGAAACACTCAAGCCTCCACTGACAGACAGGTGGTGGCTGAGCATGAGGTGTATTGAACAGGAATCCAACCATGGCCTCCCACATGGAAGACAAGAATTCTACCACTGAACCACCCACCAATGCCTCATAATACTCCTGTGTAAATTCTGATGGGATTTTAAACTTTGTACAATGTAACAAAGGTTCTTATGGTTCTCTAGCCTCACTCCCACTGTCCCCTGTTTTAAACTCACATGCCATAACATTTCATACACTTTGCTTTTACACAAACCCTTCCGCCTGCCTGGAATATACCATTGTCTGCTGGAAGAGTACCACACATTCTCTAAGACAAACCTCCACTATGAAGTTTCCCTGATACAACCTGTATTAATTCCCTAGGGCCGTTGTAACAAATAACCACAAACTGGGTGTCTTAAAACAACAGAAATCTATTGTCTCATGGTTCTGGAGGCCAGAAGTCTGAAATCAAGGTGTCTGCAGGACCATGCTCCCTCTGAAGGCTTTAGAGGAGAATCTTTCCTTGCCTCTTCCTAGCTTCTGTTGGTTGTAGCAATCCTTGGTATCTCTTGGCTCCATTGATTCACGGTCTCCATTGATACAAGGTCTCCACTGATACAAGGTCTTCTTCCCTGTGTGTGTGAGGGGGGGGGGAGGGGTGTTCACATGGCCTTCTTATAAAGACACTGTCATTGGATTTAGGCCCCATCTTAATCCAGTATGACCTCATCTCAACGAATTATATCTGCAAAGACACTCTTTCCAAATAAGGTCACATTCTGAGGTTCTAGGTGGACATGAATTTTGAGAGGAACACTATTCCACCCAATACCCCACCTTACCCAGCCCAAAGCAAAATTAACACATTTTCTCCGTGTTTCTGGTATCCCATGTAACATCCTTTCTAAGTTATACTCAGGTTGGAGTCCAAGGAGATAGCTGTACCAAATGTGTCAAGGAGTCAATCTGTGACCCAGATGAATCAGCCCCAAGAGAAAGGAATCCTAATGGGGAACTTGAAAGCCCTGCAGGAAGAATGAGCACCAGTGTCCAGCCTAGGTTTATCTAGGAGACAGGGATTTGTTAGATGGCTGAATCAAGACACATTGGACAAAGCCACAAAGAGAAGACTATAGAAAGCTAAAAGGAACAGACCAGCAGCACACAGCAGTTCCTGGTTGATCATACCACTGGGCCAGCAGGTCATGGTGGACAGGAGACTGGGCCATGTCAATATGAGGGCAAATCAGCAGAGCTGCCTATTAAGCACCCTGCTTGATAACTATCAGGAGACTCTAAAACCTTAGGTTGACTTCTTTTGTTTGTTGCTAAGAATATGAGAAAATTTGAGTGTTCTCATTCTTTTAATTCTTTTCGAGAAGATTTACTGGAAATTTAGGGATTTGTTAGCAGCCTTTGCATTCTGTAGTGATGATATTGGCCTAGGATTCTGGCAAGAGCTTGAACCAAGAAGAATGTCTCCCTCTATCAAAAACCCTTCTTACCACGACCATCCTTGACACAACAGTTACAATGTGACTTGAGGTAGCTGAAAGGCCCATGCCTTCAAATACTTCCCTAATCAACCTGACATAGTGACTTAAAGCTCCATAAAACTACACTCTGCTCTGAAATTAGACATGTTGTTGTTGTTGCTAGATGCTGTTGAGTTGGTTCTGACTCATAGAGACCCTATGTGCAACAGAACGAAACACTGCCTAGGCCTGTGCCATCCTCACAATCGTTGCTATGCTTGAGCCCATTGTTGCAGCCACTATGTCAATCGATCTCATGAAGGCATTGAAGGTCTTGCTCTTTTCTGCTGACCCCCTAATTTACCAAGCATGATGTCCGTCTCCAGGTACCGGC
Organism: Dugong dugon; assembly: GCA_030035585.1. Taxonomy (NCBI): domain Eukaryota; kingdom Metazoa; phylum Chordata; class Mammalia; order Sirenia; family Dugongidae; genus Dugong; species Dugong dugon. The sequence goes on from CM057464.1 coordinate 160,404,443, forward strand.
CCCTCCTAATAACGTGTCTAAAGTACATGAAACGAAGTCTTGCCATCTTTGCTTCTAAGGATCATTCTGGCCATACTATATAAAGAAGCTGGACTATATGAAGAAGAACGAGCCATCAGGATTGGAAGAAGACTCATTAACAACCTGCAATATGCAGATGACACAGCCTTGGTTGCTGAAAGTGAAGAAGATTTGAAGCACTTACTGATGAAGATCAAAGACTACAGCCTTCAATATGCATTACATCTCAACATAAAGAAAACAAATATCTTCACAACTGGACCAATAAACAACATCATGATAAACAGAGAAAAGATTGAAGTTGTCAAGGATTTCATTTTACTTGGATCCACAATCAATGCCACGGAAGCAGAAGTTAAGAAGTCAAACTGTGTACTGCATTGGGCAAATCTGCTTCAAAAGACCTCTTTAAAGTTTAAAAAAGCAAAGATGTCACCTGACCCAAGCCATGGTATTTTCAAGAAGTGACCGGTGGTCATCATGGTCCATGCTGGGCATGTTGTTGTTGTTGTTGTGTGCTGTCCAGTTGATTCTGACTGATAGCAATCCTATGTATGTGATAACTGGACAATGAACAAGGAAGACTGAAGAAGAATTGATGCATTTGAATTAAGGTGTTGGTGAAGAGTAATGAATATACCATGGGCTGCCAGAAGAGTGAACAAATCAGTCTTAGAAGAAGTACAGCCAGAATACTGGGCATAGCAGGACTTAAATAGTGAGGTTTTATTTTTTGGCTTGGGCACGGTAGGTCTTCTACCTACCAGGATGGCACTCATCATTTTTCTTGATAATTATTTCGTATCTTGATAAAACATTTTCAATTTTTACACAGTGGCAGAATAGAAATATTAATGCTTCTACATAGCTGACTTTATGCATGTTCTAAAACTTCCCCAAGAAATACTCAAAAATAAGGAAAGATGGAGAGGAAGGTTGGCAAGATCCTCTTCCAGTCTCCCTCACATTATGCTTTGGATTACATATATTTGGTGTTGGAATGGCCCTAGTGTAGAAGTACTCTATTAGTTAGGGTTATTGGTTGCAAGCAACTGAAAGTGACTCCAGTTATGCTAAGGAGAAAAGGAATTAATTGGCAGAATATCTGTGGCTCACCAAATGATGGAAGGCTGGAGAACAAGACACAAGACTTGGAAAATGGGCAGGAACTGAGGCATCCGTGGAGAAGGAACAGAAAACCTATCATCCGTTTCTTAGCGGAGGCAACCAGTCTTGTCAGGACACTAGTAGATTTCCTGCTCCTGGACACTGCAACTGACACCTCTGAGCACAACCCAGTTTCTCTGAACAAATCCCAACTATTTCTCCCACCTTCTGAGAACCTCCTCTGGATTTAGAGACCAGGTGGCTGAACTTAAGTGACAGGCCCCTTTACTGATTTCCCGGGGACACAGTAAGGGAGGCCCTCCCTCTTTCCTTCCTCTTTAGTAATGCGGGAAAGGATACTATATCCCTCTAGTAAAACACATTATTATGAGGATTTCTCCTAAACAGGGTTAGAATGTTGGGAAGCTCCTCTCTCCCCCCCCCCCAATATTTATCCACTGGAAACCAATTTTCTTATTGTCTTTGGACTAGGCAGGTAATCATTAAAATGTGATTTTAGTTTTTGCTTACTTATTTTAAGAATTTTAAACTTAATAAATTAGAGGTCTAGAAGAAACCAAAAATAAAGCAAATGTTATCTATGATGGAAAATTAAAGAAGTTGCACTTGGTTATTCTAGAACAATAAGAGCTTTAGAACAGGCATTAAGATTAGTAACAATGGCTGAACCTTGGCTTAAGCCACCTAAAACCAAAAGAGTTCTTTCTCCAAAGATCCTTTGAAATGCATCTTCCTTGACACAGTGCCACATCAAATTAAGGACTGAATCAAATCACTTTGAGATACTGTTGGTCTTAGAGAGCCTATTATTTATGTTATCTGAATTTCCAACAACATAATAGATGTTCCTAATCAATGTTGTTGTTGTTGCTAGGTACTGTCAAGTCAGTTCCGACTCACAGCTACCCTATGTACAACAGAATGGAGCAATGCCTGGTCCTGTGCCACCCTCACTATCATTGTTATGCTCAAACTCCTTGTTGCAGGCATTGTGTCAATCCATGTCCTTGAGAGTCTGCCTCTTTTTCACTGACACTCTACTTTACCAAGCATGATGTCCTTCTCCAGGGACTGATCCCTCCTGATGACATATCCAAAACTATGTGAGACGTAGTGTTGCCATCCTCAATTCTAAGGAGTGTTCTGGCTGGACTTCTTCCAAGACTGATTTGTTTATTCTTTTGGCAGTCCATGATATATTCAATATTCTTTGCCAACACCATAATTCAAAGGTGTCAGTTCTTCTTCGGTCTTCCTCGTTCATTGTCCAACTTTTGCATGCATATGAGGTGATTGAAAACAACATGTCTTTGGTCAGGTGCACCTCAGTCATCAATACTTAGTATGTGGTTAGCATTTTCTAAGGATTGTGGAGATTATGAAAAGAAAAGGTCCCTCCCTTCAAGGAGCAGAAATGAGAAGTGTAAAGGATGTTCTGGATTGGCTCACTCTAGTGCCATTCTTCTACCTGCTCAAGTGGCTTCCATTGGACATATTATCAGGAAGGGCCAATTACTGGAGAAAGACATCATGCTTGGTAAAGTAAAGGGTCAGCAAAAAAGAGGGAGACCCTCAATGAGATGGGGTGACACACTGACAGCAACAATGGGCTCAAGCATAGCAATAATTGTGAAGGTAGATACCACAGAGGGTGAAAAATTACATTTTTCAGACTCCTTTCTTTGCAGCTAGGATTCTGGGTATGAATTTGATTTCATCAAATAGAAATACTCATAGAAGTTTGAAAATGAGGCATGGGCCATCTCTGTCTTTTGGCTCTTTATTAACCAGATGATTTTGGAAGGGTAGGTTTTTCTGCAGCAGCGTTCCAGTGTCTCTTTTCTAATTTACTTGGAATCCAGAGGCAGGTAGCTACAGCAACAACAACCTCCTGACTGCAACTTCCCCAACCCTACATTGAAGCTACAGTGGCGTATTCTTGAACCCAGCAGTTCCAGAGGCTGTCTTAGAGAGAGAAGCTGTTTTAGAAAATCAGATCTGTACTACTCAGGGAGTCATTCTTGGAGGACTGGCCTAAGGATCACTTTTCCAGCCCTTCCAACAACAACAACAAAAAAATGCCATCGTGTCAATTCCAACTCATAGCAATCCCACAGGACAGAGTAGAACCGCCCCATAGAGTTTCCAAGGAGCAGCTGGTAGATTCAAACTGCTGACCTTTTGATTAGCAGCCGTAGCTCTTAACTGCTGTGCCATCCTCACAGTTGTTGCTATGTTTGAGCCCTGGGTTGAAGCCACTGTGTCAATCCATCATGTTGAGGGTCTTCCTCTTTTTTGCTGACTCTCTATTTTACCAAGCATGATGTTCTTCTTTAGGGACTGGTCCCTCCTGATAACACGTGCAAAGTAAATGAAATGAAGTCTTGCCATCTTTGGGTTTAAGGAGCATCTTGACTGTACTTCCAAGACAGATTTGTTTGTTCCTCTGGCAGTGCATGATATATTCAATATTCTTTGCCAACACCATAATTCAAATGTGCCAATTCTTCTTTGGCCTTCTTTTTTCATTGTCCAGCTTTTGCATACATATGAGGCAATTGAAAAGACCATGGCTTGAGTCAGGCACCTTTGTCATCGAAGTGACATTGTTGCTTTTTAACACTGTAAAGAGGTCTTTTGCAGCAGATTTGCCTGATGCAGTATGTCATTTGATTTAAAAAAAAATTTTTTTTATTGTGCTTTAGGTGAAAGTTTACAGAGCAAATTAGTTTCCCACTGGATAGTTTGTACTTAAGGTGTTCCATGACATTTGTTGCATTCTATGCAATGTGTCATCATTCTCCCCATTTCTTCCCTGGGTTCCCTATTTCCTTTCATCTGGATCTTCTACGCCTTCCTGCCTTCTCATCTGTGCTTTTAGGAAAGTGTTGCCCTTTTGATCTTGTATAATTGACTGTGCTAAGGAGCGTGTTCCTTTCTGGTGTTATTGTTTATATCACGGGCCTGTCTATCGTTTGACTGAAAGGTGGTCTCTGGGAATGGCTTCGGTTCCAGGTCAGAAGGGTGTCTTAGGGCCATAGTCTTGGGGGTTCCTCCAGTCTCTTTCAGAGCAGTTAAGTCTGATATTTTTTGTAAATTTGATTTTCTGTTCTACATTTTTCTTCCACTCTGTTCAGGACCCTCTGTTGTGATCTCAGTCAGAGTGATCAGTACTGGTAGCTGGGCACCATCTAGTTCTTCTGGTCTTAGAGCTATGTAGGCTGTGGTTCATATGGTCCATTAGTCCTGTGGACTAATTGCTCTCTTTTGTCTTTGGTTTTCTTCACTCTCCTTTGCTCTGGATGGAAAGAGACCAATAGTTGTATCTTAGATGGCCGCTTGCAAGCTTTAAAGACCTCAGCTGCTACTCATCAAAGTAGGATGCAGAACATTGTCTTTATGAACAATCTTGTGCCAACTGATATAGATGTCCCCCGAGTCTATGGTCCTTCACCTTCGAGCCAGGAACTTCATCCCTGGAGGTGTTTGATTATGTCTAAGAAGTTACCATGACTGTGCCTCTTGTGTGCTCTATTGTCTATATCAATATCCATGCAGTACCTACAATTATGTAAGTAGAAATAGCAACAACCAAACCTATATTTGCAGGTGAGTGTGCTCCCTTGCACCCTCCCACATCTCTTTAGCATACTTATCTACCTATGAATCCTTTAATAAATTATCATTTGTTAATACTATTGTTGCAGGATTGTCTATGTTATAGTAATTAGCGTAGTTGCCCTTTATTGTTGCATTCCTCTCAGTGTCTTCCTCTGCCTTGGTCATGTTGTGCTGACTTCCACCATATTGTGTATTGCCTTTCCCTGGACCAATATTAGCACGTGTCTTGTATCTAGTTAGTAATTTTCTCTCCCTCTCCTGCCCATCCCTGGTAACCATCAAAGAATATTTTTTTCTGTGTGTAAACCTTTTCTTGTGTCTGTGTGTGTGTATGTTTTTAATGATAGTGGTCTCATACAATATTTGCCCTTTGTGATTGACTTATTTCACTCAGCATAGTGTCCTCCAAATTTATCCATGTTGTGAGATGTTTTGTGGATTCGTCGTTATTCTTTATTGATGTGTAATATTCCATTGTGTGTATGTACCACAGTTTGTTTACCCATTCATCTGTTGATGGGCACTTAGGTTGTTTCTATCTTTTTGCTATTGTGAATAATGCTGCAATGAACACGGGTGTGCATATGTCTACTCATGTCACGACTCTTATTTCATTACAGTGTATACCTAGCAGTGGGATTGCTGGATCATGTGGTGTTTCTATTTCTAGCTTTTTAAGGAAGAACCATACTGTTTTCCAAAGTGGTTGTACCATTTTACATCCCCACCAGCAGTGTGTAAGAATTCCAATCTCCCTGCAACCTCACTAACATTTGTTATTTTGTTTTTTTGTTGTTGTGGTTGTGGTTGTGGTTGTGGTTGGTGTCGTTATTGTTGGCGTGAAGTTATATCTAGTAGTTCTGATTCATGGCTAATGATCGTGAGCATTTCTTCAAGTGTTTGTTAGCCACCTGGATGTCTTCTTTGGTTAAGTGTCAGTTCATGTACTTTGCCTATATTTTGATTGGATTCTTTCTTTCTGTCTTTGAGGTGTTGAAGTTTTCCACAAATTTTAGAGATTAGACCCTTGTCGGATATGTTGTAGCCAAAATTTTTTCCCATTATGTAGGTTCTCTTTTTACTCTTTTGGAGAAGTCTTTTGATGAGCATAAGTGTTTAATTTTTAGGAGGCCCCATTTATCTAGCTCATCTTCTGCTGTTTGTGCATTTTTAGTTGTGTCTGGTATTCTATTTATGCCATGTATTAGGGACCCAAGTGTTGTCCCTATTTTTTCTTCCATGATTTTTATAGTTTTAGGTTTTATATTTAGGTCTTCAGTCTATTTTGAGATTTTTTTTTGTATATGGTGTGAAGTATGGGTCCTGTTTTATTTTTCTACAGATAGACATCCAGTTTTTCCAGTATCATTTGTTAAAAAGGCTGTCTCTTTCTCATTTAATGGACTTTGGCCCTTTGCTGAAGATCAGCTGTCCATAGGTGGATAGATTTACTTCTGAGTTCTCAATTCTGTTTCATTGGTCCATATGTCTGTTGTTGCACCAGTACCAGTCTGTTTTGACTATCGTGGCTGTATAGTAGGTCCTAAGATCAGGTAACGTGAGGCCTCTTACTTTGTTCTTCTTCTTCAGTAATGGTTTATTTATTCAGGGCCTGTTTTTTGTTTTTCCATCTCATTAAAGAATGCTGTTGGAATTTGGATCGGGTTACAGTATATCTATAGATCACGTTATGTAGTATCGAGAATTTCACAATGTTAAGTTTTCCTATCTATGAGCATGGTATGTTTTTTCATTTATGTAGGTCTCTTTTGGTTTCTTGCAGTAGTGTTTTGTAGTTTTCTTTGTATAGGTCTTTTATGTCCATGGTTAGATCTATTCCTAAATATTTTATCTTTTGTGAGGGTTGTTGTGAATGGTATTGTTTTCTTGATTTCCTTTTAAAAATTCTCTTTGTTGGTGTAGAGAAATCCAATGGATTTTTGTATGTTGATCTTGTATCCTGCTACTTTGCTGAATCCTTCTATTAGTTCCAGTAACTTTCTTGTGGAATTTTTGGGATTTTATGTGTATAGGATCATAGCATCTGCAAATAGAGATAGTTTTACTTCCTCCTTACCAATCTGAATGCCCTTTATTTCATTTTCTGGCCTTATTGCTCTAGCTAGGAGTTCCAGTACAATGTTGAATAAGAGTAGTGATATATGGCATCCTTGTCTAGTTTCCGTTCTTAAGAGGAATGCTTTCAGTTTCTCTCTGCTGAGGATAATGTTGACTATTGGTTTTGTATAGATGCCCTTTATTATGTTATGGAATTTCCTTTCTATTCCTATTTTGCTTAGAGTCTTTATCAGGAATGGGTTTTGGACTTCATCAAATGTCACATTGATTGAGATGATCATGTGATCTTTTGTTTTATTTATGTGATAGATTATGTTAATTGATTTTCTAATGTTGAACCATCCTTGCATACCTGGTATGAATCCCACTTGGTCATGATGTATTATTTTTTGACATGCTGTTGAATTCTATTGGCTAGAATTTTGTTGAGAATTTTTGTGTCTATATTCATGAGGGGTATTGTTCTGTAATTTTCCTTTTTTGTGGTGTCTTTGCCTGGCTTTGATATCAGGTTATTCTGGCTTCATAGAATGAATTTGGAAGTATTCCTTCCTTTTCTATCATCAGAATAATTTGAGTAGTATTGGTATGAGCTCTTCTCTGAATGTTTTGTAAAATTCTTCAGTGAAGCTGTCCAGGCCAGGGCTCTTTTTTTTGGGAAGTTTTTTTAATTACTTCTTCAATGTCTTCTTTTTATGGGTCTGTTCAGTTTTTCTACCTCAGTTTGTGTTAGTTTGGGTAGGTAGTATGTTTCTAGAAATTTGTTACTTGATTTCTTGACTGCTGTTTCTGTGTGCATTGATTGTTGATTCAAGATGAATGAAATCCTTGAGAACTTCAATTTCTTTGCCATTAATCATGATGTTGTTTATTGGTTCAGTTGTAAAGATTGTCATTTTCTTTATGTTCAGGTGTAATCAGTGCTAAAGGCTCTACTCTTTTACTTTCATCAGTAAGTGCTTCAAGTTGTCTTCACTTTTGGGAAGCAAGGTTGAGTCATCTGCACATTTCAGCTTCCAGGCTAATAAGTTAGCCTGTTACTGTTTCATAGATGCTGGAAGAAAACATAAGACTCCTAGTTCAGAGACAAAGGACTTTATTACTCAGAGCAAAACAAGCAGTACGAGTATCATGTTTGTGTCAGTTCCCCTTGCTCCCAAGTCCCATGGGAGCAATGTGGGGGTGGGGGTGGGGGTTGGGAGGCTCAGTGAATGTTGCACATGCAGTGGGTTTGCGTCACAGCTAAGGAACAAAGAGCTTGGGGAATTCCCTGCTTTTGTAGTAAGTGGTAACCAGGTCTGTGAGGAAGACTTTGTCCCAGAGGGAGCTCTTACCTCACCTATCTAGGCTACTCGCTGTAAACACAGTCCTGAAAAATGGCTTGGATAAAGAGCATTTGTGGCCTGTATTCTGGGCATGTCCAGCTAGAATGAGCACAGCCACTCAGGACCCACTGATGACTGCCTCTTCCAATAATAACTTCATGAGTGATCCCCATGCACACAAGTATTTTACAGAATCAGGATCATAATATATTTAGTTTTGTATTCTGCTATTGTTACTCAATGTTATTAAATTGGATTGTTCCAGGACAATTGACTATTTTTCAAAAACATGATTTTTAGTGGCTATGTGATAAAGAGTCTCAGCATAACGACACAGGTGATATAATTCCACATATAATATTGAGGCAGCATGATGCTGTGGAAGGAACATGGATTGTACACTTGGAAAAGCTGAGGACTGCATCATGGCTCCCATTTACTAGCTGTGTGACTTTAGGTAATGCATATATTTTATCTAAGTCTCAAATTATTATTTTAATGTGGGAAAAATAATATTCTCTATCTTACAAGGTTGTTGTAAAGATTAAATGAGATAATGCATGCAAAGTGTTTTGCATGGGCCTGGTATAAAGTTAGTGCCTCAATAAATATTGATTATTATTAGTAACTGCAGTATCAGTCCTGGGCATGTCCCTTCTTCCTATGTGTGTACTTTATTTTACAAAAGTCGCATTTCAGTGTAAAGAGGTGCTAGAGGTCCTAACAAAAATTAAAGCTACTCTTTGAGTCACAGTTTGTATTAAACCAGGATTCATATTTAGGACAAAGGACTTGATGTCAGGAGTTCATATTGCTGTATAAACTCAGCCAAATACCTCAGCCATAGCTATATAACAAAATTATCAAGCCTCAAATAAATTAGTCTGGGTATTTTTGATATCTTAGTGATGTCAGAGACAGAAGTAACCAAACTGTATTTAACTACATGATAAATGACTGACTCCACAGACGTTTCAATCAGACAGCCAGAAGAATTAACTGACTGTGAAATGACAATTCTAGGGATAAAATTTGGCCAAAACCGAGATGCTTATTTTGGGAACCTCACTCATGTGTTCATTTCTTGGTTCATCTTTTGGCAAAATTCTATATATTAGACCATAGGTTTGCAAACCTTTTATGTTAAAGGTCAAATAGTAAATGTTTGAGGCTTTGTGTGTCATATGGTTCCTGTGGCACCATTCAACTGCGCCATTTAAGAGCAAAAGCAGCCATAGGCAGCAGTAAACAAATGAGCATGATTGTGCTTCAATTGAACTTTATTTACAAAAAGAGATGAGGACCAGGTTTGGCCCATTTGTCCACCTCTGTCTAGACAACAAGGTACCTGGGTGGTGCAAGCAGTTGTGATCAGCTGCTTAACCAAAGGTTGGCAGTTCTAACTCACTTAGCAGTACCACAAGAGAAAGGCCTGGTGAGCTGCCTTCATAAAGTTTACAGCCAAGAAAACCCTATGGAGCAGTTCTACTCATGCATGGGGTAGCCAAGAAAACCCTATAGAGAAGTTCTACTCATGCATGGGGTTGCCATGAGTCAGAATCAACTCCATGGCAATGGGTTTGGTTTTTTTGGTACTAGACAAAAAGCCCTTGTTGAACTTACAGTTTGTAGGGGTGATGGGCATAGTTGTGAACCAGAAGATAATAGGTTTTATGTCAGATGTGTGTACAGCATAGTAGAGGCACCTCAACTGACCACTTTATGAAATGAGAGGGATGATATTGACTAGAAGGGGGGTGGGTCTCTGAAACTCACAAATAAACACCTTGGGGGAAGGAATTCACTCATTTACCATTAATCAAAATAACCATAATTTTTTTTATTTTATGGCAGTAGTGTTAAATCTGAAGTATGCTAGACTAAAAAATTTGTTTTACTTTAAGTACAATAATGCTTGACCATGTTTCTGGAATGTTGGTATCTCTTCAGGAGATTTGTACCACAATCTATTTTCATTATGCTGTCATTATCTCAATAATTTCTTTTCATGTGTAAGCGTTTTTTTTTTTTTAAAGAATTTCTTATTAAATTACGATGAAATGGCAATTAATCTAGAGCATTCTCAAAGACAGGAAGGTTCATTTGTCTGGAAGTCTGTTTGTAAACATCACTGGTGAGTTAATGTACTGATATTTAGGAGGGCAAGATGATAAAAGGCTTTCCCACCTCTGTTAGCCCATTTTGTATTAACATATTCCTGTCACCAGTTAGGCAATTAACAGAGACTAAAGAAATACTAATTGTAGGCTTTCCCACCTCTGTTAGCCCATTTTGTATTAACATATTCCTGTCACCAGTTAGGCAATTAACAGAGACTAAAGAAATACTAATTGTAGGCTTTCCCACCAGTGTGCTGGGTCAACATTATTCCTAGAAGCTAGCTCAGTGGACGCGTAACAATTATATGTGATAAAAGTAAGTGATTCTCTTTGAAAAAGAAACATCCTGAAATTACTATGGAGATGGAAATTAGAGAAAGTCTTTTTCTATATGACATGGTTGTCAATGAAAGAAAACCAGTGCTTTGGGGAGAAGAAAGTAATATGAACAAAATTTTTAGAAAGAGGAATGATAAGATGCAAGAAGGTTCTTAGGCAGTATCAAATTCTTCATAAAAAAAACAAGCCCACTGCCACAGAGTTGATTCCGACCCATGGCAACCCTATAGGATAGGGTACAACTCCCCCATAGGGCTTCCAAGGCTATAATCTTTACGGAAGCAGACTGTCACATCTTTCTCCTGAGGAGCGGCTGGTGAGTTCAAACCACCAACCTTTCAGTTAGCAGCCAATGCTTTAACAGCTGCACCCACCAGGGCTCCTCCAAGTTCTTCATAAAGCCAAAATCCATTGCCGTTGAGTTGATTCCTACCGTAGCAACCCTATAGGACAGAGTAGAACTTCCCCATAGGGTTTCCAAAAAGCAACCAGTGGATTCAAACTGCAGACCTTTTGGTTAGCAGCCGAGCTCTTTAACCACTGTGCCACTAGGGCCCTAAGTTCTCCATAGAGGATGATAATTCTGGAGGAAAGTGCTACAACACAGCTCACTATCCGATGAATTTACAAAGGTCAAATACTTGTTTCCTCAAGTACAACCATGTAAAATAAAACTCCTATGAACTGGTTAAATTCAGTGCTGGTGCTATGCCCTTACATCAATATTTAGGAGGGTCTTCTATACTTTCTTTGTTCATTTTATATTGTTTGTTCCACTTCCAATGGTTGAAGTAAAAATAATAATAATAATAACATCACTTTTCCTAAAAGCAAATAGAGATTGGGGCCATTCGGTGAAATGTGGGAGCACAGATATGAGGACACTCCAGAGACCTCTGGTGCAGACAAGAGAATAGAAAAAACCTACAGCAAGTCAAGTGTCAGGAAGAATAAGCAGCTGAGATATAATAACAGCACCAAGGTGCAGAAAAAAGTTCTGCAACTGTCCTATTAACATACCAGATTTGATTTGACTCTATTATATTTCACCAAATAGTTTAGAAAACCTCCAGCATAAAACATCATCGTAATTGTAATCATATATTTGGAGATTTAACATGCACACCATAATGTACCATTAGTTACACAAATAACTAATAATTTGCTAATGACAATATTATGTTAAGTCAGTTTAGGGGCAATTAAAGTGAGTGATATTTACATATGCCTAATGAATCACAGTCGATGGCAGATTAAGAGATTCTAATGAATATTCATCCAGACATTCACAACCAGCTTCACAGTTTATAAACTGAATTATGGTTGATTTGCCCTTTTAAAAATGAATATATGAGTATCTTCTGCATGGTGAGAATGAACAATTGTGCCTGACTGTAAAAATTTTTTAAAGCAATGTACTGGTCAGAACACAAAACATTTTTATGCACTCTCATACCCTGGGCTTCACCGCTCTTTTTTATATCACAGATCAGTGTTGATGAACTATCTCCATTTTCATTCTAATCCATTACATGAAATATAGAAATTGCTTAGTATAAGATTAAATGGGATACAAGTTTTATGCAGTCCCACTATGGAAATAATTACAGGTAGTTTCTGCCACTGAGACATTGAATGTAAACTCTTTTTTATGCTGTAACCACCTTCATGCAAGTCGGAGGGCTGTTTCTGCAGCTATACTGTGTCATGATAAAATTGGGGTAGATTTACAGTATTGGTTTCCTAGGGCTGCAGTACCAAAGTATCACAAAGTGGGTGGCTTTAAAGAACATAAATTTATTGTCTCACACTTCTAGAGGTTAGGAGTCCAAACTCAGGGTGTCAGCGGGGCCACGCTCTCTTTCTGCAGGCTCTAGGGGAAGATCCTTCCTTGTGTCTTCCCGCTTCTGGTAGCCCCACATGTTCCCTGGAGTTCCTTGGCTTGTAAATGCTTCTTCACATGGCAATCTTCCTCCTGAGTGTCTCTGTCTCTGTGTATCTTTTTATAAGGACACCAGTCATAGAGGATTAAGACCCAGCCTGGTTGAATATGACCTGAGGTTAACCTAACTGATAGCACTTTCAAAGACACTATTTCCAAACAAAAGCACGTTGACAGGTACTGGGGGTTAGGACTTCAACGTATCTTTCGGGGGGACACCATTCAATCCATAACGTTTACTATCCTTTCAACGTGGTCATTTTAACAAATAACGAAACGAAGCAAAACACCTTAGTTATTGTCCCTGTAAACATTAGTTAAGACCAAGCAACGTTATCATTTGAATGTTAACTTTTTCCTAAAAATTGTAACTATTTTGCCTTTACTAGCTGTTCCTCATAAATATTGCGAGTTTTATCCCTGTTGCAAAGATGAAGGCCAATTCCTCTTTGTCTTCTTCAAAATACCACAATAGGTCTATGAAAGACCAGATGTCTACAGCTCTCGTTTCTGTTTTACATTCAACTAGACCATATTGCCTCTGCTGTTTCAGATCATAAAAGTATTGATTATCACTATTATTTTTTTCTGTGGAGGGAGTTAGAGGCTACAGCCAGAGCGTTTTGGACCCTGGGAGTGTCGTACGATTATGGAGTAACATGTGCTTGACAGCTGCCCTACCCACATGAGACGTCAACCTCTTATTAACGGAACTATTTTTAAAAAATATTTTATTTTGGGTGGCAATATACACAATAAAACATACATCCATTCACAATTTCTACATGAACAGCTCAATAACATTGGTTACATACGTCAGAGTGTGTCACCATCCTCGCTATCTCTACTCGTATTGTTTCATCACCATTAATTTAGGCTCTCTACCCTGGTGGTGAAGTGGTTAAGAGCTCAGGCTGCTAACGAAAAGGTCGACAGTTCAAATCCACCAGCTGCTCCTTGGAAATCCTGTCAGGCAGTTCTACTCTGTCCTGTAGGGTCCCTATGAGTCAAAATCGACTCGACGGCACACAACATACAACAACAACCTCTTACAGTTCTCATCTGCACTTTAGATTAATTGTTGTCCATTTACACTCATATAGATAATTCTTTAGAAGACTGCTATGCTTGAAGCAAACATCCTTTATTAATGGGCTAAACTGTCGTTTAGTTTAACAACGACTTCATAGGATAGTTTCAGTTCAAGTTATTAACATATCTATTAAGGGAAACCTTCAAAAACAGAATGTTTTAAAAACAAGAGGGAAAACTTTGAAGTTGACACTTCAGCTTGCATGCTTTCATGCTTTCACAATGTACTTTCATAATTGTATATCATCAAAACTTTGAAAGGTCATCTAGTTTGACACTTACTAGAATCAATGACTTTATTCTTCTCTCTGTTTCCTGATCAGTAATAGCCCAGTGAGCTAATTTCTTTTGTGCTTACGTTCTATTTGGAGCCCTAGTGGTGCAGTGGTTAAGAACTTGGCTGCTGAACAAAACGTCGACAGTTCAAATCCACCAGGCACTCCTTGGAAACCCTATGGGGCAGTTCTACTCTGTCCTACAAGGTTGCTGTTGAGTTGGAATCAACTCAATGGAAACAGGATTGGTTTTCGGTTCAAGTTCTATTCATAGCACCGTGGATGCGATGTCTGTTCCTGGGGGTGCAATGTCCCTAGGGAAGCCTAGCTGACAGATGTCTGCCTGTGGTACTGTCAGGTGATGTTTCTGGAACTGATTTCCTGGTGGGCATGCCATTTTGTTCCCTAAGTTGTGTGATCTAAGAAGACAGACAGCGTTCTCTACCCTGCCTGGATCATACTTTTGCTTCTTCAATCTCATGCTGTCCAATCTCATGTGCACAAAATTTGATAAATTTGATCCTAGTCCCCAGAACGTACTCTCTTGAACTATGAAAGAATTAGAAATCTTGCTTTCATTCAGAGATGGCCTCACTGAAACACGTTTCAAAGACCCTGCTATGCTCCCAATACAGACTCCTTGGTGCTAGTTTGTCCGCTTGCTGCTGGAAGCAAAAGTAGGTCCTACCCCTACTGTATCTCATTCACCCCTGGGTCTTTCAAAGGCTTGGATGAAAAATTTAGGTGATTTTTGAACTATGATCCCTAAGGCTCTGGGATTCTAGTTGGTGTCTCAGGGGCTTCTGCAGACAGCAAGGGTGAGGTCCCACAGACACTGCCTCAGGACTCCTAATCCAGCTGGAATCAGGGAGGCTTTGCTTTTAATTTGTTTTTATTATTTTACTTGAAAGGAAATGTGCTTCTGCTAAAGTTTTTTTTGAAACTGCCTTAGTTTCCCAGTGCTGCTGTAACACAAACACCACAGTGTTGGCTATAAGAAGAGAAATTTATTTTCTTACAGTTTTGGAGGCTAAAAGTCCAAATCAGGGTCTCAGCCATGTCAATTCTTTCCTTGTCAGTAATGCTGGGCAATCCTTGGTTCTTGGGGATCCTCATACAGCATCTCTCTTCCCCAATATGTGATTGCTTCTGTGTCTAATCTGCTCTTTTATAACTCATAAGTGACTAGGTTTAGGACACACCCTACGCTGGTATGATCTCATTAACATAACACCAGATTGCATCGTGGAAAGTTAATACATTATATTATGTTACACACATTGCATCCACAGGTATAGGAGTTAGGAATCCAACACATATTTTGGGGAGACACAACTAAATTCATAACAGAAACCATTGATATAGTGTGGAAAAAGCATAGAGACTTTGTAATCACACTGACCTGGGTTCAAACCCATGCTCTACTACTTACTAATTGCACAACTTTTCGTAAGCTACTTTACCTCTTTGAGCCTCCATTTCCTTATCTGTAAAATGGGTATAAGAATAACTACCTCTCAGAGCTGTTGCCAAGAAGAAATACATTTGCATATATGTTGTGCTGCTGGGTGCATATTAAGTGCTCAAAATGTTGTTGTTCTCTTTTTCTTCTCTTATTGACTATTGTATTGAACCAAACTCAAGAAGGTTAAATCTAGGTAGGTGGTCGTAGTCCTGGTTTGTCAAGAACTGTTCCAGCTCCTGCATGTTTTGCCAATGGAATTTTTCAGAGTCCCTCTCACTTTCAACAGCGTCGCAGTTTGGATGATAAATTAAAATCTCCCTCCCCAATTCCAGAGGATGCTGGTAGTTTATAAATTTAACTTGATCTCCTTACCTCCAAGCTCACTGCTATTTGCAGTCATTCCTGCTGAGCTGACCCTGACTTTGCCATTGCATTTCACATTAATCCCTGAAACTTGTGACCACAGGACTATTGGGAATCTGAGGGCACAAAGGAAGACCTGCCTTTGGTGCTAATGAATAATAATCATAGACTCAGCTCCTGTGTGGATCCAGCACAGAAATTGCATGTAATCCTCGTGTCTACTCTGAGAGGAAAGAATTAACATTCCCATTTTGCAGATAAGGAACTGAGGCTCAGAGAGACCAAGTCACAACCAATAGGTAGGTTTGAATTAGGTTTGAATTCCTAATATCCTGCCCTTTTGTATACAGTGAGTGCAACACTTCAAAAATGACCTTACATATCTATTTTAAATTTTATATCTCTACAAATCTTTCTCTCTTTCTCAACTTCTCTCTTATCTCTTTCTCATTGTTTTCTAGGTGTTCATCCTTTTTATGCAGAGTGGGACACTTCCAAAAGTCTTATAAGTATTTCTTCAGTTTTATAAAGTCTTTCTCTGTAAGGCTTGTAAGTACTTCCCTATAATATTTATGAGTATTTTACAGGGAAAATAATTAATGTAACATTTATATTTTTAGACTTTCACATCAAGAGGGAGAAAGCAGTGCCTTAGAAACAGCCTGATGTCCCACTGGGCTGAATATGAAGGCACTTACAAGATGGGATAAGTGGTAATAATCCACACGGTTGCCCCAGGGCCACCTCTTTCACTGGCCTGCACTTGGAACCACAGGGCCTGGATGGGCTACTCTTTAAGCCAGATTAAGACATTATATAATCTGAGGGAAAGAACACACTGGCCAACTTTGTTGCTATGGACTAGTATATCCAACAGACCCAGTCTCACACTTTATCAATCACAGAGGTAGGCTTTGAAGGAATGGGACAAAAGACTGGTTCACATGTTGGTGGAGGGGATGACTCAGGATTGCTATCCTTGGCCTATAAGCGTGCATCAGAGGACTCTGGCCAACCCAGTGACAGGGTACCCCGGCTGAGTACATAGGGCAGGTGGAAGTGCCCCAGGACCCCATGGAGGTGGTGGAAGGGGTACAGCAGAGAGCTGGTCCTCCATTTCTACTCATGGCAGAACAGCTCTGCTGTCACCTCTTCTATGCCAGGGTTCCATATAGGGTTCTATTTTGGAAACAGGGTGGCACTGGTTAGAAGGGAGAGAAAGGCAAACACCACTACTAACTTAAACCCGCAGAAACTGAAAATAACTAGGGTAAAAGAACACTAAGAGAAGAGACATATGTATGTAAGGAAAACTTCAAGACTTATCCCAACAAGAGGTGGTCCAAGCATAGATTGAAAAGGTACTTACTTTATTCTCCATTACTGTAAAAACTCTCAAGTAATCATCAGAGAAAGGAGACTTGGTGGAGGAATGGTTAAACGCTTAGATGCTAACTGAAAGTTGATGGTTCGAATCCACCTGGTGGCGCTGCTGAGGAAAGACCTGGCAATCTGCTTCCATGAAGATCACAGCCAAGAAATCCTTGGGGGAAGTTCTACTCTGTCGCAGGAGGTCGCTGTGAGTCAGAATCTACTCAACAGCCCCAAACAACCACAATCCTCGAAGAACTGGAGTCTACCTTCCCAGTTTTGCTCTACTGCTCTCTTTCAGGGAAAGATACAAGCCTTTCATTGTGGTGATTATCACTGCCCCCACCCTCAACACACGTTCAGTTTTATAGCTTTAAGACTTTCTTTCTCTTTATCACACCTTTCCTTCTTACTCTTCATGACCTACTGTACAGAATGGGATGAACTTTCAAATCTCATCTCAGGATTTAAGAATCAGGTTGTTCACATTGACTTCCTAGACAATTTGTATTTGTACATTATGCCATTTCCGTATAGCACAATAAGGCAATATTGAGTGAAAAAAATATGCATATACCTTTTCTCAATATATGTGTACCTTTTTTGTGTTATTGAAAAATTTGACCATTTGAACTCCAGTGAAGTCATAGACTCTGTGTGATAAACATTTACTCTGTAGGCTTTTAAGGTTAGGATTTCTTCAGAAATTACTAGGTATCTCTTTCATATTATATTCACTTGTTCTATTGTTCTATTTTGGTATTTTCACATTTAATAGCTTGGAAGGACTTAATTTGTTTTACAGATGAGGAAAATAAGCCACAGAAAGGTTGAGTTTTTCAGAAAATTACCAAACAAATCAATTGAGTTCTCAACTCTTGCCTCATAGACAGGATACGATCTTACTCTTATTCAGAAATTCCGGGTAAATATGTATATAATGCTATTTCTTTCGACTTGATCACCACACAGCCAAACTGAACCCTCCTGCTATATATTCTCCCAAAATCTCAACTGAACTCTTGGAGTCCTCTCGTTATCAACAGTAAGAAAACAAACAACCCACTTAAAAAAAAAAAAAAAGGCAAAAGACTTGAGCAGACACCAGTGTGGCCCAAAAGAAAGGGTAACCTAGGCCTCTCGTTCCTAATGGGCCGGAGACCAAACTGAGTGGGTTTACATGCACATAAGTTCGTTCTGGCTGGGAATAAATAGTATGAAAAATGGAAGGATGGCCCTCATCTAGCCTCCCTATGCAAATGAAGTTTCCATACATGTAACTTTGATCATGTCACTCTTCTGTTCAAGAACTTTTAGTGACAGTAAAGATGTCAATTCTTCCCAAATCAATCTATAGCAGGATTTTTTTGTAATTATAGACAAGATGATACTAAAATTTATATTGAAAGGCAAAAGAGCTAGAATAGCTAAAACAATTTTGAAAACAGAAGAGTAAAGTTGGAGGAATCATACTACCCAGTTTTAAGACTAACTATAAAGGTACAAGGAGCCCTGGTGGCACAGTCCTTAAGCACTCTGTTGCTAACTTAAATGTTGGCAGTTCAAACCCACCAGCTGCTCTGTGGGAGAACAATGTGGCAGTCTGCTTCTGTAAAGATTACAGCCTTGGAAACCCTATGGGGCTTTTCTACTCTGTCCTATAGGATCATTATGAGTAGGAATTGACTCAAAGGCAATGGGTTTGGGTTTATTTGGTTTTATATAGCTACAAGACACCTTGGAAGAAAGGCCTGGTGACTGCTTCCAAAAGGTCACAGCCTTGAAAATCCTATGGAGGGCAGTTCTACTCTGCAACATATGGGGTTGCCATGAGTTGAAATCAACTGAATGGAAACTGGTTTGGTTTTGGCTTGATAAAGCTACAATAATCAAGACAGTGTGGTATTGGCAAAAGATGAACTTGTAGATTAATGACACAGAATAGAGAATTCAAAACTAGACTCCTACAAATATAATCAGTTGATTTTTGACAAAGATACAAAGGGAATTCAATGGAGAAAGAATGGTCTTTTCAACAAGAGGTGTTGGAACAATTGGACATCCATAGGCAAAACTGAACCTTAACCTAATTCTTACACCTTATACAAAATTAACTAAAAATGAATCACATATCTAAATGTAAAACTATAAAACTTTTAGGAGAAAACATAGGTAAAAATTTTTATGACCCAGGGTTAGACAAAGAGTTCTTAGACATGACATCAAAAGCAGGGTCTATAAAATAACATATGGATAAATTGTACTTCATCAAAATTAAATTAAAATTAAATTAAAATGGTACGGCCACTCTGGAAAACAGTTCAGCAGTTTCTTATAAAGTTAAACATACACTTACCAGATGAGCTAGAAATCTCACTCGTGGGTATTTATCCTAGAGAAATGAAAACTTACGTTTACACAAAAACCTGCGCACAATGTTTATAGCAATTCTATTCATAATCATCAAAAACTGGAAACAACCCAAATGCCCTTTAATAGGTGAGTACAAAGGTGGTGTAACTGGTTAAGACACTTGGCTGCTAGCCAAAAAGGTTGATGGTTCCAGTGCCTGGCAATCTGCTTCCAAAAATAATCAGCCACCGAAAACCCTGTGGAGCACAATTCTACTCTGACACGCGTGGGGTCGCCATGAGTTGGAATCGACTCAGTAGCAACTGAACTGAATTCAAACATATCAATGATCATGAAGATGGCACAGGGCCAGGAAACGTTTATACATAAGGTTTCTACATATGAGTCCGAGCAGACTCTATGGCAACTAACAACAATGAAATACCTTCAGCAGTAAAAAGGAACAAACTATTGATACACGTAACAACTTGGAAGAGTCACAAAGGCATTAAGCTAAGTGAAAGAAGCCAGTCTCAAAAGGTTACATATAGAATAGTTCCATTCATACGACATTCTCAAAAAGACAAACTACAGTGAAGAAGAACAGATTATTGGTTTCCAGAAGTTAGGAGGGAGGAGAGAGTGTAGCTACAAAGGGATGGCACAGGGAGGATCTTGGGAGTGATGGAATTGTTCTATATTCTGATAGTGGTGGTAGATATAAGGACTATATCCATGTTAAAAGTCATATACAATGGTTGCACAACATGAAAAACGCCATCAATGCCACTGAATTATGTATATAAAAATGTTGAATTGGCAAATGTTTTGTTAAAACATAAAATAAAAAAGTCATAGACTATATTGTGCACATGCGTGTGCATACAGGCACACAGTAGTCGATTTTACTGTATGTTAATTTAAAAATAAAATGAAGACATTTAATGGAGTTCTATTTCCTAGCCCATCACATTTAAGCTCCCCTGTTTGCCCTCTCGTGAGACTCTCCATAATCTGCCTTCCCGCTTCATCGTGTCCTGTGAGCAAGCTTGGCTATGCCCCCATGACATCCACCTTCCATCCTTTTACGATCAAACATTACTGATACCCTTTGAAATGCAAGCCACAAGGCCAACCATCCTTGGAAGTTCAGGCTCTTCTTCTTGGCTATCATAGCCTGTTCCTCTTCTCTCCTCATCTTTCTGCTTTGGACGTTATCAAGTATCACCGCCTTTGTTAAACATGACCAGCTCATTCCTGCAGCCACCGGCCACTGTTTTCATTAAACTCTCACATCCCCTGTCATCTACACCACTAAATTTAACACACATCCACGTGGCATTGTATTCTTGGAAGAGTTTTCGTTGCATTTCTCCAACTAGCTTTTAAGTTCTCCAAAGGCAGCAACATGTATATATGTGTGTATGTGTGTTTATACATATATATGTATTTTTTTTTCAGTCAGACCTCAAATGATGCAGAACAGCTCTTAACACAGATTGGGTGCTCAATAAATGCTTCATTATTTAAAGCATACATTAACATCCCAATGAATGAACAGGTGTTAATCCTAGGGAAATATGAACATAGTCTTGAATTAGAAGTAGATTTAAGTTTTCCCTTATTTCTAATTTCTCTCGCATTGCTTCTCTGGACATTATCGTAAATTCTTTGTCTCTCCTGACTCCTGTATTCATGAACTATTCACTTTACCCACACTTCACGCCCCATAACCTTTCCCTGACCTTTTGTCCTTCAGGAACCTGAACATTTCCTTTCTGTTATTCATTGACTTGCAGGATACTTACATTTTTAATTTAATTCTATCCGTTTCGCAGGACTTCCTCAATACCAGATGGTTTATACCTTGCATATGCTTTTCCACCTACATCATGATTTTTTTTTTTAAGTCTGCATTTGTCATTTTTACTTTTCATATGTTTATGGACAGATGGTAAGAATAATCTTGGAATGTAGAGTATTATCTGTTTCTCCTTATATCTTTAGGTCATATGTTAGCATCCAGTTCTTTCAAATTCCTCCATCCACTGATATCCTAGTGTTCCTGCCTCTGGTCTCCTTCTTTTTGCTCTCCTTTACTATTTACTATTGGAGTCCCCGGATGGTGCAAATGGTTAACGCACTCAGCTGCTAACAAAAAGTTTGGAGGTTTGAATCCACCCAGAGGTGCCTTGGAAGAAAGGACTAGAGATCTACTTCTGAAGAAATCAGCCACTGAAAACCCTATGAAGCACAGCTCTACTCTGATGCACACAGGGCCACCAAGCGTTGGATCCAGAATTGACTTGACGGCAACCGGTGGTGTTATGCTATTGTACTGGGAGCCACTGGCTGCTGTAAGCCCACTATAAGCATACTATCAGGGTGCAGGAAAGCGCTCCTTCTTAGAGCAGCCTGAAAAGCTCTAGCAACTGGGA
Source organism: Dugong dugon (assembly GCA_030035585.1). Classification (NCBI taxonomy): domain Eukaryota; kingdom Metazoa; phylum Chordata; class Mammalia; order Sirenia; family Dugongidae; genus Dugong; species Dugong dugon. The sequence continues at coordinate 160,426,374 of CM057464.1, forward strand.
TTTGGGGTTCTTAGTTTTATTTTTAACCTTAGTCCTGAGAAGTCACCCAAAGGCTCTTACCATTTCCATGCATAAAATTATTGACCCAGGAGTAAGTGGCATCTTTTTAGCTGTGCGTGGACATTCTTGTTTTATGGAAGGGGTTTGGACAAATACAAGAGGTGGGTAAAGGTGGTCCTAACAGAGAGGGGAAGCAACGGAGGAACAGGAAAGCAGAGACCCCAAAAGAAGCCAGTGCCACACCTCCCACCACCAAGGCATATGGAAATGTCTGTCTTCTGAGAAGTAGCTTATTTATCCACATGTTCATCACAATCAGCTGCTTTAGCAGTTTTAGTAACAAAACCAGTGAAACATTTCCACATTTCAAGATAAGTCAGAATCTACTTGCCTCCTAACCCCAACCTCAAAACAACAAAATTAAAAATACGAAAATCATGGAATGCAGTCACATCTGCAGATCCTGGGGCTGAAACCCACATTTGACCCACACGTCGACAAACTGGAGGTGAGCATCCAAAATTCACTGCATGATCAGTACGTTAGTGAGTCAAGTGACAAAACAAGGTGTGAGCCTTTATTTGTGCGGTGTATTAGAATGGGAGAGAAAAGATGGAAAGTTATACCACCAAATGTTAACAACAAGCAGCTCTGCATGGTGGAGTTTTGAATGGTTTTATTTCTTAGGTTTGCTCATCTGTATTGATGAAATTTCCTACTACCAATACATATCATTATTATTATTATTTTTTTAAATAATACTTTATTGCGTTTTTGGTGAAGGTTCGTATCATTATTTTTTAATAAAAAAAGTTACGTTTAACTCAATTGCAATATGGTTCCCCATTATCTATCCCACTAAAAGTGCGTATTACTTTTATAATAAATAAGTGGTTTGGAGCGCACCAGAAGGAAGTCAGACTTTTATAAAATAAGTTGACTAATCATTGATCAGCTGCCTGATCTCTTGAAGTGAAATAATCAGAAGCAAGCATGAGGAAAGAAAAATGGGTCCCGATACAGGAATTCTACCTATTTCTTTCATTCGTTTAACAAACATCTGTAAGTGTGTACTATATGGTAGGCATATAGGACAAATAAGATATGATCCTACTCTCGAGGAATTTAAAGCCTGGAGGGAAGTCAGCTAGGTCTCACAATTCCTGCTTACATTGATGGAGTGGGTGGAAATCCATGCCCCTTTTTCCTTCAAATAGAAAACAGTAAGTGCATGTTGTTGTTGTTAGGTGCCACTGAGTGGATTTCAATTCATAGCAACCCCAAGTGACAGAGTGCAACTGTTCTTGGCTGTAATCTTTATGGAAGCAGATCACCAAGTCTTTCTCCCAAGGAGTGGCTGGGTGGGTTCAAACCACCTACCTTTTGGTTAGCAGCCAAGTGCTTAACCTTTGTGCCACCAGGGCTCCTACACTCTCAAAAATAAGAGAACATCTCTTGGTCCAGAATAGAACAGTGAGGGATGGTGGAAGCTCCCCCTTCCAGACTCCAGAATAGGAAACTTGCCACAGCTGCTGGGAGAACTCCAAGAACACAGTGGAACAGGCAGGCTTGTCTTCCAGTGTGGGGCTTGCAGCTGGGCTGACTGCGTGAGAGAGAGGGACAGGGCAAGGCACCCTTCCTGTGAACCAAACCAGTTGTTGTCAAGTTGACTCCAACTCATGGTGACCTTGTGCGTGTTAGAGTAGAATTGTGCTCCATAAGGTTTTCAATGGATGATTTTTCAGAAGTAGATCACCAGGCCTTTCTTCCAAGGTGCTTCTAGGTGGACTGAAACCTCCAAACTTTTGGCTAGCAGCTGAGCACATTAACTGTTTTTGGTTCCTGTGAACCAAAAACCAAACCAAACTTGTTGCTATCAAGTCGAGTAATACTGTGCCCCATAAGGTTTATCAGTTACTGCAGCTATACCTGGGGCTGTGACCAATCACCAGTAACTGCCTGGGGTTGCAGGAAAGTGAAGCCAGGACCCCTCAGTCATGGACTGTGCCAAGTAGCACACACTGGCCCAGAGGATGGAACTACAGGACTCCCATGGGTAAGAACTGCCCCCTTAAAGCTTGGTTCTAAATGGGGGCATAGGCCAGGTGAAGGTTGCCAAAATTTCCCAAGTGAGGAGAAGTGAGCAAGGGAAGAGGGGGAAGAACACCAACAAGAGAAAATTTCTGCTCAAAATGACATTTGCAATTAAATGTTTAAAACACAGAAAAGAAACTCATGTCATAAGAGATACCCAAAACACTCAACAAATGAAGAATTCATCCTGAAAGATAGAAATAACACAGCAAGCAGAAAAAAAAAAAAATGTTAAAACCCTCAGTGAACTAAAGGAAAAACATATTTCCAAAAATAATAAATAAGAAGAGGAGTTAGAAAACAAAAGCAGGTGGGTATGAAAAATCAGGAGCAAATCCTAGGAATGAAAACTATCACCACTGTAATTAGAAAAAATAAAAACAGCTTGAGCTGGACAATGAAATGATAATTAATGAACTGGAAACAAAAAAAAATCCATTGCCTTTGAGTTGATTCCAACTCATAGCGACCCTATAGGACAGAGTACAACTGCCCCATAGGGTTTCCAAGGAGCGAAAGGCATGCTAAAATCAAGGCATTGAACTGGTTCATTCTGGTTTGAACTCCTGCTGAAAATTTGCATTGCATTTCCACCCCAAAGATACTGAATCAGAATCTACATTTTAACAAGATCCCCAGGTGATTCTCATCCCCTGCTGAGAATTTGCATTTCAACCTCAGATATACTGAATCAGAAGCTACATCTTAACAAGATCTCCATAAGAATCTACTGGGGATCTTATTAAAATACAGATTTTGATTCAGTACATCTGGGGTCAAAATGCAAATTCTCAGCAGGGGTTTGAACTAGAGTGAATTGGTTCAAAGCCCTGGCTGAAATACTCACTCAGAATACAGAGCAGATTAAAAAATTTAAGAGAGAGAGAGAAAAGAGTAGATTCACGCGTCAGCATGGGTATAATAGTTCAAAAGCAGAGAATTGAGGAGATGGTAGATGTTCAGCATAGCTGAGAATGTCCCTGAATTGAGAAACAAGTCCTCAGCCTGAAAGCATTCATGAACAAATTAGGTTTGGCAGAAGGGGTTATTCATGCTAACCCAATGCCCAGGTTGTAGACCCAAACGATAAGGAAAAGGAACCATTTGCTCTGTAGTCTTTAAGGGTAGGATTTCTTCACAAATTATTGTATATCTCTTGCATATTATACTCACTTGATCTAATGTTGGTATTAGATTAGATCTATTTTGGTATTTTCACAGTTAACAGCTTGGAAGGACTTTGTTTTGCAGATGAGGAAAGTGAGCCACAGAAAGGTTGAGTTTTTCAAAATCACCAAGCAAGTCGATTGGGTTTCCAACAATTCAGCACTTTCTCTAGCTTTTGCTCTCAAACACACACAGAGACTATGCAGAATGACCTCTGGATAACTTGGCATGACTCTTCCCCCCTCCCGATCTCCTGCAGCACTAAGTCTGTGATCAGTATGGAAGGGAGTCCCATGCAGCAGAAAGACGCCTGAGCTGGGCATCTGCAAAGCTTGTATGTGTCCCTGGTTGAGTCACTCTTACTAGTAAGTATGTAAATTACATTGTTGAATTTAAATTGTAACTCAGGTTGATAAAGACAATCTTCCCCACTCAATTGCTTCTCTCCCCACTTACCCATTTCAGGTTTCAATTCTAGGTTACCAAATGAAAATAACAAAAAGGAACCATATACTTTTGATTAACTACAAAAGAAACACCTGCAGTTGGTAGAGGCCCTCTCTCCCTGGACCCTACTGCAGCACATGTACATTAGGTGATGTTTACACCCAGCATCCCCCCATTCCAACAGGCAGCAACATTTAAATCTCTTGTTTGCACTTTACTGGCTGAAGGTTATAAATGTTTTATGAGCCGCTGAGCTTGCAGCATTACTATTTTATTAGAAGACTGAATATCTTTTCTTCATAGTTGTGTTACTTGTGAAGTTGCTGTTTCTCTTAAAAATATTGACTTCACGCTAGTTATGATATGGCAACTGGCAGGAGGTTGTAAGTAACTGTTCAAAAATGGATTCGGATCATTTGAAAATGAGTCTGGCTAGCACTAAGACTTTTTTTTTTTTAATTGACCTACAAATAATTTAGGGAGGGAAAGGAATTTTTTGACATCATAGCAACTTGATATAACACAGTCCCTCTGGAACAAGTTTGTGATTCCTGAGATGTAATATATTCAAATTCCAGCAATAATTCAAAGACTCAGTTATGAATTCCTTTGTGCATACATCAGGATGAAGCATGCAAGGTAAAGAATCAAGTTACCTGGGTGATCCTGGACAAGCCACTTAACAGTTCTGAATATCAGTTTCCTCCTTAGTCTCGTCTTTCTTACAACACTCCGCTTTTTTCCAAAACTGAGAACCAAATAATTTGTGGGAGGTAAAAGGGCAAGAAATTATCTCTTCTAGAAAGACCACTACCTGTCTGTTAGTTTGTCATACATGGTGGAGTATGTGTTGTTATGATGCTGGAAGCTATGCCACTGATATTTCGAATACCAGGTCATATATAATGGACAGGTTTCAGCAGAGCTTCCAGGCTAAGACAGACTAGGAAGGAAGGCCTGGTGATCTACTTCTGAGAATTAGCCAGTGAAAACCCTATGGATCACAACAGAATACTGTTCAATATAGTGCTGGAAGAAGAGCCTCCTAGGTTGGAAGTCACTCAAAATATACAGTGGCCACAACAATGGACTCAAGCACACCAATGATCATGAAGATGATGCAGACACGGGCAACAATTTGTTCTGTTGTACAGGGGGTTGCCATGAGTCAAAGCTGATTCAATGGCAACTAACAAATTATGGATAGCATTGCAAAGAATGGGAATTCCAGAACACTTAATTGTGCACATGAGGAATCCGTACATAGATCAAAAGGCAGTCATCCGAACAGAACAAGGGAATACTGTGTGGTTGAAAGTCAGGAAGAGTATGCAGCACAGTTGTATCCTTTCACCATACCTATTCAATCTGTATGCTGAGCAAATAATCCGAGAAGCCGGACTATATGAAGAAGAACCGAGCATCAGGATTAGAGGAAGACTCATTAACAACCTGTGCTATGCAGATGACACAACCTTGCTCGCTGAAAGTGAAGAGGACTTGAAGCACTTACTGATGAAGATCAAAGACCAGAGCCTTCAGTATGGATTACACCTCAACATAAAGAAAACAAAAATCCTCACAGCTGGACCAATAAGCAACATCATGATAAACAGAGAAAAGATGGAAGTTGTTAAGGATTTCATTTTCCCTGGATCCATAATCAACGCCCATGGAAGCAGCAGTCAAGACATCAGAAGACGCATTGCATTGGACAAATCTGCTGCAACAGACCTCTTTAAAGTATTCAAAAGAAAAGATGTCACCTGGAAGACTAAGGTGTGCCTGACCCACACCATGGTGTTTTTTCAATCGCATCATATGCATGCAAAAGCTGGGTGATGAATAAGGAAGACTGAAGGAGAATTGATGCCTTTGAATTGTGGTGCTGGCAAAGAATATTGAATATACCATGGACTGCCAAAAGAATGAACAAAGCCGCCTTGGAAGAAGTACAACCAGAATGCTCCTTAGAAGCAAGGATGGTGAGACTTCGTCTCACATACTTTGGACATGTTATCAGGAGGGATCAGTCCCTAGAGAAGAACATCATGCCTGGTAAAGTAGAGGGTCAGCGAAAAAGAGGAAGACCCTCAAGGAGATGGATTGACACAGTGGCTGCAACAATGGGCTCAAACATAACAACGATTGTGAGAATGTCGCAGGACCGGGCAGTGTTTTGTTCTGTCGTACATAGGGTCGCTATGAGTTGGAACTGACTTGACGGCACCTGACAACAACAACAAGAAGCATAGTGTTGGGAATAGTAAATGCTCAGTAATAACTTAATGAATAAGTGTATTAATAAGCTGTATTGCCATTATTTTGAACAGAAGTTTTTGAAGATATTTGCCTGCCTAAAAAAAAGAGAACCCAGTTGTTTTCCAGTAAAATGGCATATATTAAAATGAAGTTCATTCTGGAGTTGGCAAGCCTGAAGTAAGTTTGGATTTGGTTTTACATTTGCTAAAATTTTCGAGATTCTATGGCAATTATAAAAATCTTACTACCACATATGGTCCTGGGGTTAAGAGAGTAAAACTAAAAAAAAAAAAGAAAGTTTCTTTTGTATAAGTAAAAAGTAAATAGACTCATTGTATAAGAAACCATAGTTTTGAGCTTATGCATGTCAGAGTTCACCTGTCCTTATTATTACATTATACATGTCACTATTGAACCAGGAAAACTTAGAAAGCCTTATTGACAAGGGATGTGACAAGAACACTTGATATAATAAGACTGAGCCCACTAAAGCAAAATAACTCAACTTTTTAACTAGGCAAATAATTCTGAAAATTTTCTCCCAACTCACTGAAAAGTGTCCCAAAAGTCCATAACCAGAAAGTCTGATATTATCTTCCCTGTGACTGTTAGGAGAAGACTAGATTTTAAACGTATACCATGGTAGGCTTCCCTGAAAGACAGCAAATACTTAAATCAAGAGAAAAGGACTTCACTTCTACTGGAGTAGAAAGTACTTAAAACATTACCTCATTTCACTTCTGAAATCATTTGTTTAAGGAAAATACTTGTAGGCATCATCGTTTTGCCAGAACGGTGTCCAAAACCCTCAGCAAGATGGAGCTAATGTTCATGAAAATACTTTACAACCTCTGTAAAGTTAGTTGCTCCTATTTCTGTTATGTTTCAAGATTCTGATATCTTTTCCTTTGGTTCACTGGGAAAACTTCCTACTTTAGTAGTGCTGGTACTTCAGAGCTACGTAAAATATGATTATTAAAGTAGAAAATGAGAAATGTACCTAGACAAAAAGGGCATTTTCTGAAGGAGGTCTGAAGTAAAGACCATCTCTTAATCTCTTGTTAACGAGGCCATCCATGGCGCCGTAGGCGTGGGCGTTCGGCAAATATAATGTCTCTAAAGCTACACTATTAAAAAAGAAAAAACCGGGCTATATGGCAGATGGACAAGTGCCCATTATGGACCTGTACTGTCAGTACACCCTTCAGCAACTGCAGTCTTATTTGCTCCTGCGGCAATTCCTGGGCTCCAGGTAGTCAGTTAGGTACTTAGGCAGGACATGAAAGGTTCTAAGGTGCAGCATTAGTGCTTCAGCTTCTGCTTTTGTGTCTGGATGTGAGAGGGTATGGCACAGACATCTTAAAAGCCTACGACGAGTGCGAGAGTCCAGTCATCTGCAGCCACCTTTATTAGGATAAGCTGCATTGCTTTCTCCTGCAGTGAAATGAGAGCAACTGTTCTAGTAGACGGTTTTTCAGAGACAATTATGACTATAGTGAGCTACAGGAAGTAAGTGCTGAAGAAATGTTTGCTAATTTATTGGCTGCTCTATAAAGCTATCTATTAAGAGTGACAACAAGGAAGAAATAATATGCTTTAAACAATGTAAAAACCGGTAGGTAGATGTCGTATCCTTTATTACTTGTGTTATTTCCTTGAATGAGCCAACCGCTCAGACTGAAAGAAAGGAAAAGATAAGGCAACCTTTCCCTTTCAGTCCGTCCTTATCAACCAGCTGAATGTAAAGCATATTGGTAGAATGTGTGTGTATCAAGAAGTGAAATAAAAATAGTTGAATTCATTTTGTGCTGTATTTTCTTAATTCTGGTCGCAGTGAATACATACGCATGAGTGAGCTCCAAAAGACAAATTATGTAATTTTGATTATTTCACATAATGAGTTAAGTGCTCATGTAAATTTTCTTTTAAAACTGAAATTGTGCAATATACATATTACTGGCAAAATTTGGGCTAATAATTTAAAATGATATTTTTGCTTACTTAGAATGACATTAAACAGTAAATAAAAAGGACTATGAGAAGTCAAGAGATTGTGGAAAGGAAAAAAATTTATATTTTAGTAACTTGATGGCACCTTTTCCCCACTTTTTAAATAACGGTCCCACATTTTCATTTTGCACTACACCCCACAAATTATGTAGCTGGCCCTGTTAGCGGGGGTGTAAAACGGAGTAACCCCTTTAGACAATTGTTTGGCACCATCTTATTGTTGTTGTTGTTGTTGTGTGCTATCAAGTCAATTCTGGCTCGTAGCAACCCTATTGTTGTTGTTGTTAGGTGCTGTCAAGTCCTTTCGGACTCATAGCAACCCTATGTACAACAGCATGAAACGGCCCAGTCCTGGGACATCCTCACAGTATTTATGCTTGAGCCCATTGTTGCAGACACTGTGTCAATCCATCTCCTTGAGGAGCTTCCTATTTTTCACTGGCTCTCTAGTTTACCAAGCATGATGTCCTTCTCCAGGGACTGATCTCTCCTGATAACATGTCTGAAGTATGTGAGATGTAGTCACGCCATCCTTGCTTCTCAGAAGCATTCTGGCTGTACTTTTTCCAAGACAGATTTGCTCATTCTTTTGGCAGTCCATGGTATATTCAATACTCTTCACCAACACCACAATTGAAAGGAAACAATTTTTCTTCGGTCTTCCTTATTTGTTGTCCAGCTTTTGAGTGCATATAATGCAATTGAAAATACTATGGCTTGGGTCAGGCACACCTTAGTCATCAAGGTGACATCTTTTCTTTTCAATACTTTAAAGAGGTCTTTTGCAACAGATTTGTCCAATGCAATGCATCTTTTCATTTCTTGACTGGTGCTTCCATGGCTATTGGTTGTGGATCCAAGGAAAATGAAATCCTTGACAACGTCAGTCTTTTCTCCATTTATCATGATATTGCTTACTGGTCCAGTTGTGAGGATTTTTGTTTTCTTTACTTTGAGGTGTAATCCATACTGAAGGCTGTAGTCTTTGATCTTCATCAGTAAGTGCTTCAAGTCCGCTTCACTTTCAGCAAGCAAGTTTGTGTCATCTGCATAACACAGGTTGTTAATGAGTCTTCCTCCAATCCTGATGCCCTGTTGGTCTTCATATAGTCCAGCTTCTCTGATTATTTGCTCAGCATATGGATTGAACAGGTATGGTGAAAGGATACAACCCTGACACACACCTTTTCTGACTTCAAGGGCATCATACATGAAGAAAGTGAGAGGTCATTAAAAAGATAGGAAAGAAAGAAAAGATCAAAATGGACGTCAGAAGAGATGCTGACCCTTGCTTTTGAACGTCGAGCAGCTAAAGCAAAAGAAAGAAATAATGAAGTAAAAGAGCTGAACAGAAGATTTCAAAGGGCAGCTTGAGAGGACAAAGTAAAGTATTATAATGACGTGTGCAAAGACCTGGAGGTAGAAAACCAAAAGGGAAGAACATGTTTGGCATTTCTCAAGCTGACAGAACTGAAGAAAAAATTCAAGCTCAAGTTGCAATATTGAAGGATTCTACAGGGAAAATATTAAATGACACAGGAAGCATCAAAAGAAGATGGAAGGAATACACAGAATCATTATACCAAAAAGAATTGGTTGACGCTCACCCATTTCAGGAGGTAGCATATGATCAGGAAACAATGGTACTGAAGGAAGAAGTCCAAGCTGCACTGAAGGCATTGATGAAAAACAAGGCTCCAGCAATTGACGGAATACCAATTGAGATGTTTCAACAAACGGATGCAGCGCTAGAAGTGCTCACTGTTCCACAGTCGGCCCCTGGCGTTGATCTGACTGATGATCTTGAGCTTTTCCATCATCTCTTTCCACAGATGTAGTCGATTTGATTCCTGTGTATTCCATCTTGTGAGGTCCACGTGTGTAGTTGACATTTATGTTGGTGAAAAGTGGTATTTGCTATGAAGAAGTCGTTGGTCTTGCAAAATTCTATCATGCGGTCTCCGGCATCGTTGCTATCAACAAGACCATATTTTCAAACTACCAATCCTTCTTCTTTGTCTCCAGCTTTCGAATTCCAATCACCAGTAATTATCACTGCATCCTGATAGCATGTTTGATCGATTTCAGACTGCAAAAGTTGGTAAAAATCTTCAGTTTCTTCATGTTTGGCCTTAGTGGTTGCTGCATAAATTTGAATAATAATCATATTAACTGGTCTTCCTTGTAGGTATATGAATATTATCCTCTCACTGACAGAGTTGTACTTCAAGACAGACCTTGCAATGTTCTTTTTGATGATTAATGCAACGCCATTCCTCTTCATGTTGTCATTCTCAGTGTAGTAGACCATATGATTGTCCAATTCAAAATGGCCAGTACCATTCCATTTCAGCTCACTAATGCCTAGCATATTGATGTTTATGTGTTCTGTTTCATTTCTGACAATTTCAAATCTTCCTAGATTCATATAGGACAGAGTAAAATAGCCCCATAGAGTTTCCTAGGCTGTAATTTTTACAGGAACAGATTACCAGGTCTTTTCTCCCGTGGAGCTCCTGGTGGATTCAAAGCACCGAACTTTCAGTTAGCATTTGAGTGCTTAACCATTGCACCACCAGGGCTCCTTAAACATACACAAGTTCTATGAGCCAGCAATTCTCCCCCTAGGTAAAGCATATACCCAACAGAAATGCATTCCTATGTTGTTCACAAAAGACATGTATGAGAATGCACATAGCAGCATTATTCATAATAGTCAAAAACTGGAAAGAACCCAAATGTCCACCAATGGAAAAATAAATCGTGGTATATTCATATAATTACATACGTTATACAGTGAAAATAAACAGATTGCTACTACACCCAACATGGATGAATCTCACAAACATAATGAGGAGCAAATAAAACCAGATAGAAAGAATATAGATTGTATGATTCCAGGTAAAATTCAAAAGCAAGCAAAACTGATCTGTGGTCTTAGATGCCAGGCGAGTATGTATCTTTGGGGAGGTGAGAAGGGCAATAATTGGGAGTAGGCACTTACAAGAGCTTCTGGGATCCTGATAATGTTTTATCCTTGCTGATTACATGTTTTCACTTTGTGATAATGTAACAAGCTGTGTACTTAAGATTTGTGTACCATTCTACATGTTATTCTTAAATTTTAAAAATTGCTTTAAAAGAGCTATATATACTTACATATGTGACACTGAAAAAAGTGTTTACTGATAGACATCCAATAACTCAATATCCTTTTGTTCCTGTATTTCTTTTAAAGCTTCTATTTCAAGGAAAGCGTTTTAAATAAAATCATTAAGCTAAAACAAAGCAACAACAACAAAAAGGTAGGTAGAACTAGAGCTCCCACTTTCTTGTTTCTAAAATGTGTATAGAGTTCTCTTATTCTATCCTAGAGACAGCCAGAAAACAAATAAACAAACAAATAAATAAAACAAAACAGAAACCATTGCAGATATTTCACACTGAGGGAGTTTGATACAAGGCATTACTTACACCAATGATGGCAGAGCTGAGAAGCCAAACAGGGCCCAGTGAAGCACCCCAGAACTTAGCAATAGCAGCAAAACCCTGCCACTATTAGGGCTGAGGGTCACTGAAAGGAAATGATGTTGCAGGATTTGAGAAGTCAGGGCTGTTTAGCAGGAGCTAGAACCATGGTGAGAGTCCCTGAGTGGTACAAACTGTGAACATGTTCATCTGCTAACTGAAAGGTTGGAGGTTCAAGTCCACCCAGAGGCAATTCGGGAGAAAGGCCTGGTAATCTACTTCCAAAAAATCAGCCATTGAAAATTCTATGGAACACCATTCTACTCTGACACCATGGGGTTTCCATGAGTCAGAGTGGAGTCGACTCCATGGCAACTGGTTTGGTTTTTGTTTTTTTTTTTAGAACCCTAATGAGGACTCCTGGTGGGAGCGCACCACAGAAGCGGGGGCTGGCTAGTACGAACTGGAGTCAGAGAACAACACAGCCTCTGCTGAGATGCCATAGGAATCATTTGCATACCTCTTTTCTTTAAATCTTCTACCATTCCTCCCATTGGCCAAGCCAGTCTGGGAACGAGAGGCAAGGGATCCTGGGAAATGCAGTCCCCTCTGATACAGGACGTGGTGAGGGAAGTGCAAGAACGGAACTGAGAGCCAACCTGAGCTGACCTCCATATACTCCAAAGAGAATCGACTTCTTTTCCAATAGAAAGAAGAGCAGTCGTATCCCAGTAGAATTTAAATTAATCTGTAGATTACATATCTCTGTGTCTTTTATTTTTCCCTCATGTTTAATTAGTGATATGGTAACAGGTTTGATGACTAAAAAAAAACAGCAAACCGAAGCCATTGCAGTCAAGTCAATTCTGACTCATAGTGACCCTAAAGGACAGAGTAGAACTGCCCCATAGAATTTGCAAGGAGCGCCTGGTGGATTCGAACTGCCTACCTTTTGGTTAGTAGCCGTAGCACTTAATCACTGTCACCAGGGTTTCCGTTTGACCGTTAAGATTAAATAATTAAATCAGAATTTGTTTATTAAGGATAGTCAGCCATAACATCACCTGGCAAAGTGGAGAAAAAATAACTGAAGCTCAGGAGCATTCATCCAGAGGTTATCCGGAAACTTTTGCAGATGCATATTCCTTAACAAAGTCACTGCTTAATATGACTTTACATGAACCCTTGAGGAAATTAGACTGGTGCCATGCCAGCTACAGTGCTTCTTCTCCCAGGACACGACATCTGCCCTATTATCTCTTTGTTTTTCCATCTTGCAGATCAAGTCCCAAGAACTGGAAGAGAAAAAGGCTGACCAAACACCTTATAATTTAGGTGAAAGAAAGTTGAGAGTTGAGCTAATCTCTTCTCATTTTTATTACAGCCAAAACATTATGCCAGTTCACCAAATCCTTTTTTCACTGATAATTTAGCAGATCTACAGCCCAAACTTGAGTCCAAATCAGGAGTCAAGAGATGCATGAAGGAAGGGAAAGAACTAGGTTTACTTCCCTGATCCAAATGCAGAACAGGTCTTAGGAACATTTTTGGAATAGTTGAAGTCTATCTTTGCTGCCTTTTTCTATGTCAGTCTTAGGCCTGGGTAAAAGTCCTCTGCCAGATGCTCAGAGACCTCCCAGTACATTTGCCGTGATCTCTTATGCTCCCGTTACCTCCCTTCCCTCCCTTCCTGAAAACGACAGTGACAACCAAACCAAAACAAAGAAATAAATACCCCTTCGTTCACTGTAGTTTATAATAATAATTAATATTTATTGATTGCTTACCATTTACCAAACACTGTTTTAAATACTTTATATTAATTAACACATCCAGGTAAGAGTTGTATGTGATAAATTCTATTATAATCTCTATTTCCCAGATGAGGAAATTGAGGCACCAAAAAAAGAGAAAAAAAAAACAAAGCTGTTGCCGTCGAGTCAATTCCCACTCACAGTGACCCTATAGGACAGAGTAGAACTGCCCTGTAGGGTTTCCAAGGAGTGGCTAGTGGACTCAAACTACCAACCTTTTGGTTAGCAGCCTAGCACTTTAACCACTGCGCCACCAGGGCTCTAAAAGGTGGAGAAGATTTTAAAAACCAAACAGCCTATCTTCAAGTAATGGCCTTAGGCACTACACTAGATTCCTGTCAGCTACAGTTCAAGAGTTAAGAGCAAAAAACATGCAAAAGCTGGACAATGAAAAAAGAAGACAGATGAAGAATTGATGTATTTGAACTGTGGTGTTGACAAAAAATATTGAATATACTGTGGACTGCCAGAAGAATGAACGGATCAAAAATACCACCAGAACGCTCCTTAGAAGCAAGGATGGCAAGACTTCGGTTTGCTTACTGTGTACACATCATCAGGAGAAGCCAATTGCTAGAAAAGGACATCATGTTTGATAAAGCGGAGTGTCAGGGAAAATGCGGGAAATCCTCAATGGGATGGATTGACACAATAGCCAAAACAATGGACTCAAACATAGCAACGATCCCAAAGATGGCACAGGACCAGGCAGTGTTTAGGCCTGTTATTCATAAGGTCACCATGAGTCAGAGCTAACTCTAACCCAATGCCTTCAAGTCAACTAGGCAACTAAAAACAACAGCAATCAGATTGAAGTAATTTGCACCTGTGTGTGAAAAACTGATTGTCATTAACGCTCTCTGAGAAGTTTATACCTTTAGAAGATGAACCGAACTCTAGGAATATCAACTATTTTTTTCTCAACAATTTTTTATGAAGTGCCTACTATGTGTTGGCCCTGTGCTGGGTGATGGGCATCCGAAGATGAATCAGTCACAATCCACCTGTGGTTATGGGTGTAAGCCTCTGGTCATGGCTGAATTTGAATCCCAGCTCTGGCATCTATTAGCTGTTACCTACGCAAGCTATTTAAGTTCTGTAGACCTTATTTTCTTCCCCTGCAAAATGAGATAAAAGAATAGCTTTCTGGGATGGATTAAATGAAATAATGACTACAAAGCACTTATCAAGCAAGACAGTACGTATTATGTAGTCAATGTATGGTAGCTTTTATTACTATGAACTTCCTTCCTGGAGACATATAAACAAAACTTCCAAAGTAGTATGATAAATGCTACAGCAGAAGTATAAAGTCAAAGAGTAGTGTAGTGTAGTGGTCTTCAGACTGTGTCCCACAGAGCCCAGGGCATCCACAGACATGCCTCAGAGGCCAGGGGTCAGTGTGGGGTGTGAAATGATCCCTGCTTTTGTTTCAACCAGAACACTTCCAGTTTTGTCTGGTTTGTGTGTTTTGTCTTGTTTGGCCTTTCCGAATACACAGGGACAGATTACCCAATAAGCAAGGTATGCTTGAGCTTAATTGTGCTTACTTACTAATCCGTGGTGCCCATGTGAAATTGTGCACTATGGATTAGTAAATAAGCACAATTAAGCCTGTGCATACCTTGCTTACTGTAAGCTAGTACGTACTCTGTTTACTGGCTAATCTGCCCCTGCTTACACATTGTGTTCAAGAAAGGACTCTGTCCAAAATCACCATTGAGAATGGGAATCCTAAAGCCAGCTTTTAATCTTTTCTGTGGAGGCCCTCAGATAAGTAAGTCCCTTATCCTCTCTGGACCTTCTTTCTTCTTGTGTAGAATGAGGGAATTTGTTTTCTCCGACTGTTCACTCTTGTCCCTTTCAGGTATAAACTCCTACCACTTTTTGGACAATGTAAGAGAAAGATATGTAGGTAGACTGCCCCAAGGAACAGTTTCCCATAGAAACACCTCTCCTCTGTCAACTGTGTTTGCTAGTTTCGTTGTTAGTTTTTGCTTCTACCACTATTTGCCTTTATCCACATCTGAACTCAGAGACTCCCTAGAAGCTTCTAGACTGTCCATAGTAACTCCCCAGTCAGTAGGGTAGCCTAGGAAGGCTTTGGGATGTAGGCCCTGGCAGCCATTCTACACATCGGTTAACTCTAATGTGAGTACGTTTCAGCTGAGGAATAGCTTTTATGTCATCAGAATTAGCTTAGTTCATTACAACCCATGAGTTCAAGATAAAGGGACAATTTCATTTATTTTTAAATGTTCTTCTGGCAGTTGATTCAGGTGGCCTGGGAAACTCAAGGAAAAACACACAGGTCAAATTGAAGAACTTTCATGCTGCTCAGAACTTCCTGTTTTGTTCCATCCAAGTGTATTGGGAAAAGGCTGTTCTGAGAAAAAGCAGGAGTTCATCCAAGTCTGGAAAGAATGTCCATCCTTTGAAATCTCCAGCATGCTACGTACGATATGAACTGGTAAAAACTCTATTCTTTCTAAACGTTTATTTGACACAAGCCTCTGACGCTCTCTACAGAGTTGGCCCTTGCAGCTAGAAACCACAATAATGTCTATAATGTAATTTAAAGCATGCCATTTTCGCTCCCTTCATCTGTAAACGAAATAATTTGCACAACAATCCCTGTGGTCTCACTTCCTCTATCAGCAAAAGTTTAACAACTGAAATCACTGAAAAGATTTTAGAGCTTTGGAAAGTATCCAAGCATAGTTTCATGAACACCAAGTAGCAGCATTATACCAATTTCATTTTGTTTAATTGTTTAGTCACAACACTCAATAATTGAACCTCTAGGTACCATGGTGACAGAAATGGAGGTGGATGGATGGGAGTTATAGAAAGACAATGGGTCCCCTGTCTTTAATGTTAATTAGTTGGTCCTTCCATATATTCCATCTGTTCACATACTATGACCTCAACATACATGCTGCATTGAGGGAAAAAAAGAACAAAATAGACATCAAGTAATTATCATCAAATTTGGAATTTTTTTTAATTGTCTAGAATACTGATATTTATAACATATTACTTTTTTTCTTGCCTTTTGAAAATTAAATGAAGACATAAAGTAATCATTAAGGAGAGGGTATTTCTATTTTTTTGCTATTTCTTTCCTTCTTTAGCTATTAGTTATGCTTTACCGGAGAACCCATTATGGATAATTAACAGTGCTAGTTGCTGTCAAGTTGACCCCAACTCATGTTGACTCATGTGTGTCAGAGCAGAACTGTACTCCACAGGGTTTTTGATTGCTGACTTTTGGGAAGTAGATTGCCAGGCCTTTCTTCTGAGGTGCCCCTGGGTGGATTCAAATGTCCAACCTTTCAGTTAGCAGCCAAGTGTGTAATAGTGTGCACCATCCAGGGTCTCCTTATTGGCCAGTCAGATATGTGGACCACCGTATTGGTCCAGGCACCACCAAAGGTCTGAATGTGAGGAGGGGCCCAGGATTTTCATTTCTTCAAAGTTTAGAAATGCTAGTCGTTTTTCTTGTAATTGCCAAAACAGGCAAACAATCAAAGCACCTAAACTGAGTTAAACACTCTTCTAGACTGCTAGACACGTGCTAGCAGTCAAGGGACAGTTTCTGCTGAGGAGCCCTTACTGGTGGATCTAAAACGTATACAAGATTTGCTATCATATTTTAAGAGCACAGGGTAATGCACTTGTTTAAAATTTAAATAGGGCTGTTACTGCATTAATGGTCCCTGGGTGGTGCAAACAATTTTTCTTGACTGCTAACCTAAAGGTTGGTGGTTTGAACCCACTCAGTGGCATCTTGGAAGAAAGGCCTGGTGATCTGCTTTCATAAAGATTATAGTCAAGAAAACTCTATGGAGCAGTTCTACCCTGTAAAATATGAGGGGGCCCACTCCACAGCAGTGGGTTTGGTTTTTTTGGTTACTTTATTAAGCCACTTGAGTCTGAAGTGGTGTGGGGCCATTCTTGCTAGCGCTGTGTAACATCAGAAGATGAAAGACAAAAATCGAATTTGATTGCAAATTTTCATTACTAAAAGGCAATCCTATTTTTCTTACTACTGAAAAACAAGGCTTTCAAAGATCTCTTTCCATTATTATCTTAAGGTTAGTCAGAACAACCAAGTGCCTCCCTATCTGTATGTCTGTCTTATACCTATTCATCCATCCATCCATCCATCCATCCACCATCACAGACTACAGGATTTTCCCAGAATTGTAAATAAAATCACATTTTGAGTTTCAAAGTTATCACTTAGTTAGGAAATAACCTATTATATTTATTATAACCTATTATATTATATTAGGAAATAACTGTTAGAAGCATGTAAATGACAGAGGAAGGGTAATGGGTGGGTAGGGAGACATTGCAGGGGGAAATAATACACTGGTCTATTATTTTCCAAAAGTCTGAGGCAAGGGCCCTGAACTGGGGTCTACTGATTTTCAGGGCTGATAAATCTCTCAGAAAATGAATGTAACACATTAGATATGTGTGTTTTTCTGCAGATAGGGTCTTTAGCTTTGTATTTTTAAGAGTCTATTGTCCCAAAATTATTCAAATCCACTGGTCTAACAACATATGTAAAGACAGAGTGAGAGGAACAAATTGCAGATGTTCTTTTTATACATCTTTCCATTTTATGTATAACATGGATACCTTGAAATGTTCTGTTTAAATTCCCAGACAATCCTCCAGCTAAAATGCATTAGCTCCAACCTTATACAGACAAAATTAAAATTTTCTCATGTTTTATTGAAAGCATTTATCTGAGTCCCAAACCAAATAATCCTGCCTCTATATCATGTGAAAAATACAAATAATCTTATTTTTAGGGGAAAATGTCTTATCACTCATAATACACCCACTCCTCACTTATTGACGTGGTTAGTTTCCAAAGACCAGGTCGTTATGTGAAAATAGGCGGTTTGCGAAAATGGAGGATGACCACATCAGATCACAAAATGGAGAATGACTACATCTTTACATATCTGCCAAATTACGTCAACACATAACTGCCAAAACACTGAGAATCATGGCCCAGCCAAGATGACACATAACCTTAACTTTTATAGCCGGCGATACTCTTGCCTTGCACCTCGGCATTAGTTAATTCCAGACATACGTTTTTAATGTTCAAAATAGTTGGATAGAAGATTTTTTATTATTGTCATAGATGTGAAATGTCAGATAATGAGATAGTTGATAAGTGAGGAGTAGGTATAATCTAAAATTTCTGAAATGAGCACTGACTTAGACTACAATACCAGAAGGCTAAAACAGAACACATATTTTTCAGTGAGAGAAACTGATTTCTACATAGTGTCTCTAAGATGGAGTTCCTGAGTGGCACAAAGGGTTAATCACGTGACTGTCAGTGGCTGTATAACCATGGAAGCCGGCTCTTAGTCATGAGATCAGACCCGCATATACATACACATAAAATCTAAACATACGTGCTCCGTAATGTTTAGTGCCCTCCCCTGTTTTACAGAATACAGTCCAAGTCTTTTGGGGACTGAGATGGGGTATGAATCTAAGCCCATGAATGTGTAGTCCAAACTCCTTAGCATGACATTCAAAGCCCGCTAGGCTCTGCATCCCTCCTTCCTCTCCCCACTTTTGTCCCTTTGTCATGGATTGAATTATGTCCCCCCAAAAAATGTGTGTATCAGTTTGGCTCAGCCATGATTCCTAGTACTGTGTGATTTTCCTGTATGTTGTAAACCTGCCTCGATGTTAATGAGGGAGGATGGGTGGCAGTTGTGTTAATAAGGCAGGACCTGATTTACAGGACTGGATTGTGTCCTGAGGCAATCTCTTGAGATATAAAAGACAGAAGTGAACAGTGAGACCGGGGGACCTGATACCATCAAGAAAGCAGTACCGGGAGGAGAGCGTGTCCCTTGGACCCGGGTCCCTGCGCCAAGAAGCTCCTAGTCCAGGGGAACATTGATGAGAAGGCCCACACAGAGAGAAAAAGGCTTCCCCTGGAGTTGACGCCCTGAATTTGGACTTTTAGCCTACTTTGACTGTGGGGAAATAAATTTCTCTTCGTTAAAACCATCCACTTGTGGTATTTCTGTTATGGCAGTGCTAGATGACTAAGACACCCTTCCAGAATTTTCTTCGCACACACCACCACCTTCTCCGTCCTGCCCTCACGCCATGTATGGTGCATGCTCCAGGCACTAGAAACAAACCCTGTCTATCATCCAAAACACACTCCGCGCATCCCACCCCACACTTTCTGTGTTTCTTCTACCTGAAATTCTCAAACCCCATCCCACCCTCCGCCACCGTCAAAATCCTACAAGGCCCATCTCAAACACTCCTCAATTCCTGTTTCCCCAAGCCAAAAGCAATGTCTCCCTCCTCTGGTCGTTTTATTTATTCCACTTATTATCTTGTCATGGAGTCGATTCCAACTCATAGCAACCCTATAGGACAGAGTAGAACTGCCCTACAAGGTTTCCAAGGCTGTAAATCTTTAGAAAGCAGATCACTGGTGGGTTCAAAATGCCAACCTTTGGGTGAGCAGTTGAGCACTTAACCACTGTGCCACCAGGGCTCCTCCTCTCTTATTAATACTACTTATAACAGTTTGTCTTGACATTTGAACATTTCATCCCACCTACTTCCTTGCCTCTTCACACCTTCCCCCCAGGCTCTGCCATTATTCACCCACTGAAATCAATAAAACGTACTCAATAAACCCTAGGAAAGTGAACTGAGTTGAATATTGGGTCTACAGGGATAGAAAATTCTCCAATTTATAATAAGATAATTTTTCAGTATATTTTTATTCTAAATTTATGAATATATATATTTTTTGATTCTTGAGAGAATAGTTAATAGACATTTATATGCCTACCATCTGAATGAATAATAGAAATGCATTGTTCATAAGTATGTACTGATGTTGGGTATACATGGGCATTTTTGTTGTTCTCTTTCATCTGACATTTAAATTCCCCTTCATACTGGTCTGCCAGCATCCAAGAGCTGGAAGATTTAGTTCTTGCATGACCAACTGATCCTAAGTATTTATTTTGTTGCTGTTGTATGCCGTCAAGTCAATTTCCCACTCATAGCAGCCCCATGTGACAGAGTAGAACTGTCCCATAAAGTTTTCTAAACTGTAATCTTTAAGGAAGCAGATTACCAGGTCTTCCTCCCGCTGAGCCACTGAGTGGGTTTTAATTGCCAACCTTTCAGTCACATTGCACTATCAAGGCAAGGAATACAACTGGTTGGAGGCAGAGCTTGGTTTCCCTTTCCTTTAGGGAAAGGGTTATGTTTTGCTCATTATAGCTTTTAGCACAATGGCTGACACCTAGTAAGTGTTTCAAAATATTTTCTTATTCTTTCATGTTGTCTTTAATCAATAATGAGTCTTATAAATCTTCCCATTCTTCCTTCCTTCCCAGTTACTCTGTTGATTTTTTTTTGTTATTGCTGTTACAAATATTGGAATATTAGGTGACATTTCCAGCAGGAACAATGCAGCTCTTGAGGCTGATGAGCACGGATCTGTTTTGTTCGCTGATACTGCCCTCTTCTGGTCACTGGGCAGGTCTTAAAAATTTATGCGGGTTTTGCAACAAAAATGCACCAAACATTCCAGCAGCTAGTGAATGGGAAACAAAATCCTCCCTGTATTAATAATCTCATCAGTTCAACTTTTAAAAATTATTCAGTGCTATTTTTCAAGTTGTGAATAAGTCCAAACATTTTTCAAATATTCTTAAAATTAAAAACTCTTGGCATCTATGTATTTCCATTCTATTTATTTCTGTGTGTAAGCCTTGTTGTATTGCCTTGGACAAAAGATGGTTCTGATAGTTTAGTCAGATTTGTCGCTTAGACTCCAGTTTAACTCGAAGTTTCGTTGCTGGGTTTTGTTTGTTTCATTTTAGCAGGTTATATGAAGTCCTGCCCAGGCTCTGCCACTCGTTAGTGGGGGAGTAGGGTCCCGGACAAATCATTTCAACTCTCAATTCTAGTTAACTCATCTAAATATGGCTCCAGAAATAGCTGCCCCACATTCCTCACCAGGAATGTTGCAAAGATCAAATAAAA
Source organism: Dugong dugon (assembly GCA_030035585.1). Lineage (NCBI taxonomy): Eukaryota > Metazoa > Chordata > Mammalia > Sirenia > Dugongidae > Dugong > Dugong dugon. Next base: position 160,447,709 of record CM057464.1, read on the forward strand.
TATCTTAAGTGAAGGCACTTGGAAAACTCTAAGATGTCACACTCGCATGAACCATAATAATTATTTCTAGATAAAAAGACACTTTTAATAAGAGATATTAGGTGTTCTTATAACAAGTGAAATGCAACTTCACGAATAAAGACTTGAATTTTAAAAAGTTACAAAGATACTTAAAAATACATGAATCTAGAAAATAGTTTGCTTGTTTGCTTGCTTCCCTGGAGCCTCTTAAAATAATATAGAAAATAACACTCTTCTTGAACAATTTTCTGTATAATCTTAACCAAGGGCAGGGGGTTTGACTCAAACTCCTGAGACCCCTTATTGTCTATAAATATACTGTAAATATATATATGTTATATGTAGCATAGGAACAATAGTCTGTTTAATGATATCTTACAGTCCTTGAATATTTTTATATCTTTGAAACAAAAATAAAAGTATCAATCTATTACGACCATACAAAGGACTTCACGTACATTACCACATTTTGTCCTCAGAAAAATCCTGCATTATCATTTCTGTCTAATAGAGAGAACACTGAGGCTCAGAAAGGTTAAGGCACTTACCTAAGGTCATATGACTGATAAGTGATTGTCAGGATTCAAACTGCAGTTGATCTCATTTAAGAGTCTATGTTTAATTGGTAGTTTTGTAATTTATGCTCCATGAGAAAAATCTTCAGAGGAAAAACGAAACCTGGAGGAGAGTTTCACTTGATTTTGTAGAAATTGTCTTACTTCTCTCTGCTTCACTCTGTTGATATAGACCTGGCCAAGAATTGACATTTAAATTTTGATAAGCAGCAGCCTTGTGAATGTTATTTAACAGAAAATTCAATACTCTTATTAAGTTAATGGAGAAAAAATATACTCTGAGTATATATATATATATAAAAAGTTAACGTTGCTATGCATTTTGCCTTCAACTCTTGAGTGATATAAAATTCCCTTTTTCCCAAGCATGCTTGCAAACGTTAAGAACAATTATTTAAAGAGAAACCCAGAATGCACTGACTGTGGAATTATCCTTAAATCTTGGGCTGCTTTTCACTTCACTTAGTGTAGTTATGAGCTGTTCCCTCCAAATTTCCTGTTAAGAGTCTGGAAACTAACCTTAATTTGAAACTGATATGATATACTAAAATGATATTTAAACATTTAACCCCCCATGTGTCTGTCAGTTTGTCTTATAGCGGGGACTTGCGTGTTGCTGTGATGTTGGAAGCTATGACAACAGTATTCGAATACCAGCAGGGTCACTCATGGAGGACAGGTTTCAGCTGAGTTTCCAGACTAAGACAGACTAAGAAGAAGGACCTGGCAGTCTACTTTTGAAAAGAATTAGCCAGTGAAAACCTTATGAATAGCAGCGGAACATTGTCTGATATAGTGCTAGAAGATGAGCCCCTCAGATTGGAAGGCACTCCAAATACGACTGGGGAAGAGCTGCCTCCTCAAAGTAGAGTTGACCCTAATGAAGTGGTTGGGGTCAAGCTTTTGGGACCTTTATTTTCTGATGTGGCACAGCTCAAAACGAGAAGAAAACGCTGCAAACATCCATTAATAATTGGAATGTGGAATGTATAAAGTATGAATCTAGGAAAATTGGAAATGGTCAAAAATGAAATGGAACGCATAAATATCGATATCCTAGGCATTAGTTAGCTGATATAGACTGGTATTGGCCATTTTGAATCAGACGATCGTGTGGTCTGCTATGCCGGCAATGACAACATGAAGAGAAATGGTATTGCATTCATCATGAAAAAGAATATTTCAAGATCTATCCCAAACTACAACACTGTGATAGGATAACATCCATAAGCCTACAACAAAGACCAGTTAATACAACTATTATTCAAATTTATACACTGACCACTAAGGTAAAAGATGAAGAAATTGAAGATTTTTACCAACTTCTGCAGTCTGAAATTAATCAAGCATGCAATCAGGATGCATTCATAACTACTAGTGATAGGAATTTGAAAGTTGGAAACAAAGAAGAAGGATTGGTAGTTAGAAAATATGGCCTTGGTGATAGAAACAATGCCAGAGACCGCATGATAGCATTTTGCAAGACCAACAACTTCTTCATTGCAAATACTTTTTTTCAACAACATAAATGTTGACTATACATGTGGACCTCACCAGACAGAATACACAGGAATCAAATTGACTACATCTGTGGAAAGAGACAATGGAAAAACTCAATATCATCAGTCAGGACAAGGCCAGGGGCAGACTGTGGAATTGCTCATATGCAAGTTCAAGTAGAAACTGAAGAAAATTAGAACGAGTCCACAAGACCTAAAGTACGACTTTGAGTACATCCTACCTGAATTCAGAGACTGTCTCAAGAATAGATTGGATGTGTTGTACACTGATGATTGAAGACCAGACGAGTTATGTAATGACATCAAGGACATCATACATGAAGAAAGCAAGAGGTCATTAAAAAGACAGGAAAGAAAGAAAAGACCAAAATGGATGTCAGAAGAGACTCTGAAATTTGCTCTTGAATGTCAAGTAGCTAAAACAAAAGGAAGAAATGATGAAGTAAAAGAGCTGAACAGAAGATTTCAAAGGGAGGCTCAAGAAGAAAAAGTATTATAATGACATGTGCAAAGACCTGGAGATAGAAAACCAAAAGGGAAAAACATGCTCTGCTTTTCTCAAGTTGAAAGAACTGAAGAAAAACTTCAAGCCTCAAGTAGCAATATAGAAGGATTCTATGGGGGAAATATTAAATGATGAAGGAAGCATCAAAAGAAGATGGAAGGAATACACAGAGTCTATATACCAAAAAGAACTTGTCAATATTCAACCATTTCAAGAGGTAGCATATAATCAGGAACTGATGGTACTGAAGGAAGAAGTCCAAGTTGCACTGAAGGCATTGGCAAAAAAACAGGGCTCCAGGAATTGATGGAATACCAACTGAGACATTTCAGTGAATGGATGCAGCACTGAAAGTGCTCACTCATCTATGCCAAGAAATTTGGAAGACAGCTACCTGGCCAACCAACTGAAAGAGACCCATATTTATGCCTATTCCAAAAAAAGGTGATCCAGAAGAATGTGGAAATTATTGAACAATATCATTAATATCACACATAAGTAAAATTTTGTTGAAGATCATTCAAAAGCAGCTGGAGCAGTATATCGACAGGGAAATGCCAGAATTTCAAGCTGGATTCAGAAGAGGATGTGGAAGCAAGGATGTCATTGCTGATGTCAGATGGATCCTGACTGAAAGCAGAGACTACCAAAAGAGGTTTACCTATGTTTTATTGACTATGCAGAGGCATTCGACTGTGTGGATCACATAACAAATTATGTATAACATTGTGAAGAATGGGAATTCCAGAACACTTAATTGTGCTCATGAGGAACTTGTACATAGATCAAGAAACAGTGATTTGAACAAAACAAGGAGATACTGCTTGGTTTAAAGTCAGGAAATGTGTGTGCCAGGGTTGTATCCTTTCACCATACCTATTCAATCTGTATGCTGAGCAAATAATCCAAGAAGTTGGACTATATGAAGAAGAACGGGGCATCGGGATTGGAGGAAGACTCATTAACAACCTGCATTATGCAGATGACACAAACTTGCTTGCTGAAAGTGAAGAGGACTTGATAGACTTACTGATGAAGATCAAAGACCACAGCCTTCAGTACGGATAACACCTCAACGTAAAGAAAACAAAAATCCTCACAACTGGACCAATAAGCAACATTATGATAAATGTAGAAAAGATTGAAGTCAAGGATTTCATTTTCCTTGGATCCACAATCAGCACCCATGGAAGCAGCAGTCAAGAAATCAAAAGACGCATTGCATTGGGCATATCTGCTGTAAAAGAGCTCTTTAAAGTGTTGAAAGCAAAGATGTCACCTTGAAGACTAAGGTGCACCTTATTCAAGCCATGGTGTTTTCTGTTGCCTCATATGCATGTGAAAGTTGGACAATGAATAAGGAAGACCAAAGAAGAAATGATGCCTTTGAATTGTGGTGTTGGAATAAGAATATTGAATATACCATGGACTGCTGAAAGAATGAACAAATCTGTCTTGGAAGAAGTACAGCCGGGATGCTCCTTAGAAGCAAGGATGGCAAGACTACTTTGGACATACTTTGGACATGTTATCAGGAGGGTTCCGTCCCTGGAGAAGGGCATCATGCTTGGTAAATAGAGGGTCAGCGAAAAATAGGAAGACCTTCAACAAGATAGATGGACACAGTGGCTGCAATAATGGGCTTAAGCATAGCAGTGATTGTGAGGATGGCTCAGGACAAGGCATTGTTTTGTTCTGTTGGGCATAGAGTCGCGATGAGTTGGAACAGACTCGACAGCACCTAACAACAATAACAGCAACAAACATTTAATAATATGTGTGACGTGTAAGGCACTTTATACGCTTTATCTCATTTAATCTTCACAGAAGTCCTAAAAATATTTTTCATACCCATTTTACAGATGAGTGACTTCAGGTAACTTCCCCTAAGGAGGCTCAGCTAGTACGTGGCAGAATCTAGACAGACCCAGGTCATGATACTGCTGACCAGACTAAGGATCTGGTAATCTAACTGAATCCTGAAACCCATCCAGCACTTCTGACCCCTTGTTATGGATTGAATTGTGTCCCAAAATCATGTGCTGGAATCCTAACCTCTATGTTGTTGTTATAAGGAGCCCTGGTGGCACAGTGGTTAACAGCTTGGCTGCTAACTGAAAGGTTGGTAGTTCGAACCCACCAGCCGCTCCACAGGAGAAAGATGTGGCAGTCTGCTTCTGTAAAGATTTACAGCCTTGGAAACCATACAGGACAGTTCTACTTTGTCCTATAGGATCACTATGACTTGGAATCAACTTGACAGTAGCAGGTATGTTGTTGGGTGCTGTCAAGTCGACTCAGATTCATAGTGACCCCACGTGACAGACTACAACTGTCCCATAGGGTTTTCTTGGCTGTATGTAATCTTTAAGTAAACAGATCGCTGTGCCAGATCTTTCTCCTGTGGAGCCGCTGGGTGGGTTCCAAACACCAATCTTTCCCCTTTCCCTGTAGAAACAATCCCATTTGTAAGAATAGTTTTCTTTGTTATATTAAAGAGGCCATATCAGTGTAGACTGTGTCTTAAACTTAATCATTTTTAAGACATAAAAAGAGCAGATTAGGCACAGAGACAAGCGACCACAGACTGGGGAAGACAGAAGTACATGTGAGAGCTCAGGAAAGCCAGGGCTATAGAAGCTGAGACAAGGATCTTCTCCCAGAGGTGACAGAGAGAGAGCTTTCCCCTTGAGCTAGTGACCTGAATTAGGACTTCTAGCCTTCTAAATTGGGAGAAAATAAGTTTCTGTTCTTTAAAGCCACCCACCTGTGGTATTTCTGTTTTAGCAGCACCAAGAAACTAAGATATCCCTCAATGGCCCAATTCTATCTAGGGCTGGCCTTCAACCCAAATTCCTTTTCCCAATTGCCTTTTTAAGACTGGCGCTCTGGAGTCCAGTCCCTAGCTGAAGTTGTGATACTTGTTGAACCCTTTCCCAGCTATGACCCCTGCCCTGGGCCCCTGCATCTTGACATGAGAGTGGCCCATGCGGACAGATGACCACCATGAAAAGTGTGATTTCTCACGTGCTAAACTGTCATGAGCAGGTTCGTTTCACACCTGCAGCACTACAGACATCCATGTATTGGGACACCCTGTGAAAATGGCTCTAAAGCCAATGAACATTCACACTCCTTGCCTGGATTTTTCCTGGATTTTAAAGAGCTTCCCATTTAATCAGAAGCGATACTGATCTATTTTCAATAGAACACCCCCAAGATCCTTTAAATGGGCTTGAATATCCTCAAAAAGTGTTTAAAATAGAAATCTTGTAATTACATTGTGTATAATTTTGTTAGGTATGTTACATTAAAAATAATTCTTCTGATGCAGAGCATAATTCTAACCCACAAAAAAAAAGACCAGACTTACTGGCCTAAAGGAGACTGGAGAAACCCCAAGGGTATGGCCCACAGACACCCTTTTAGCTCAGTGGTGAAGTTACCTCCGAGGTTCACTGTTCAGCCTGGGAGTGGACAGCCCCGTAAAACCAAATGAGACTAACGAGGTACAGGAGTCCAGTGACAAGGGCCAGAAAGCAGAAAGGGACAAGGAAGCTGGTGATAGGGAACCCAAGGTTGAGTAAGGATATTGTTGATGTGTAGTGAGATTGTTAACCATTGTCATAGGGCAACATTTGTAGTAACTGTTAAATGAGAAACTATTTTGTTCTGTAAGCCTTCATCTTAAGTGAGAATAACAGCACGACTGGAAGAACATAGTCGATGTCACTGAACTGTGCATGTAGAAATTTTTGAAATGGTGTATCTTTGGCTATGTGTATTTTCACCAAAAAAAAAAAAAAAGGTTGAGAAGTTAGAGGGTTGATATGTTGTGGGGTTGTTAACCAATGTCATAAAACAACATGTGTACTTCTGTTTCATGAGAAACTATTTGTTCTGTAAGCCTTCACTTGAAGTACAATAATAATAATTCTTCTCCAAAATATAGAACAAAAGTCAAACTCACAAAAAAAGACCAGACTTACTGGTCTGATGGAGACTGGAGAAACCCCAAGAGTATGGCCCCCGGACACCCTTTTAACTCAGTACTGAAGTCACTTCTGAGTTGGCCCTTTAGCCAAAGATTAGACAGACCCATAAAACAAACAACAATACCCGTAGCTCAACCCGTATATAGGAGACTAAATGGGCACACCAGCCTAGGGGCAAGGACTAGAAGGCAGGAGGGGACAGGAAAGCTGGATGAATGGAAATAGGAACCCTAGGTCAAGAATGGAAATGTTGACACCTTGTGGGGTTGGCAACCAATGCCACAAAACAATGTGTGTATTAGTTGTTTAATGAGAAACTTATTGGCTCTGTAAACCTTCACCTAAAGCACACACACACACACACAAAAGTAAAAAAAAATGCTTCTCCACGCTAAGTCCTAGAAGCCTATGTTGGTCCCTACACAGGTCTTCAGCCATCCATGAGTTCCCAGTACCGTTTCAACAAATCAAGTTTTAGCTAGTTTCTGTTTTTTTTCAAATCAAAGAACCCCAAAAGATATAATCCCCCTCTCTCACACTGTGTTTTGTAATTGTTTATGTACTTTCCCAAGGGAGGAACTGTTATTTGTTCACATTTGTTTTCCCCGAAGTGTCTCAACCAGCTCCCATTAATTCTGACTCATGGTGACCCCACATGTGTCAGAGTAGAACTGTACACCATAGGATTTTCAGTGGCTGATTTTTCAGAAGTAGATCACCAGGCCTTTCTTGCAAGGTGTCTCTGGGGGGCTAGAATTGCCAACCTTTTGGATAACAGTTGAGTGTGTAACCATTTGTGCCATCCAGGGACTCCCTGAATACACTTATTACTAGTCTTTTTGACGATGTTGTTATGCCACAGATACATAGCGTTCTTTCAGATCCTTCTCATAACCAGAACTCGACTGATTATCTCTCTTTTTCACACATACACACACACACACACGTACATACACACATACCATATATATACATCAATTATATACACATGTATAAATTTTTCCATCCAATTTAAATCAGAAATTAAGTTTGCATACAAAAATCCAAACAAACCCATTGCTGTCAAGTCATTTCCAACTCATAGCGACCCTATAGAACAGAGTAGAATTGCTGCATAGGGTTTCCAAGGAGCGGCTGGTGGATTTGAACTGCCGACCTGGTTAGCAGATGAACACTTAACTACTGTGCTACCAGGGCTCCAATTTGCATAAGTGGATTCTTTTTGTCTCTTAACAATACCCCCTTCTCCACCTAAGGAAAACCTGGTGGAGTAGAGGTTAAGAGCTACTGCTGCTAACCAAAAGGTCAACCCTATGGGGCAGTTCTACTCTGTCCTATAGGGTCGCTATGAGTCGGAATCAACTCAACAGCAGTGGGTTTGGTTTTCTCCACCTAACTAGTTTTCTTGCATATATGTTGTTCTAAAATGAAAATTACTTTTTGTTTCCAATTACAAAGGTATAAAACAACAACCGAAAATGGAAAGAACAAAAATCATTCTTAATCCCACAAACTAGAGAAAAGCACCATTAATGTTAAGGTGTATATCCTTACAGATGTATTTTTAAAATCTATATCTATATCTATAAATATACACATATCTATACATATATATCTATATGTATACATTTATATCTGTACATATTTGTTTTGTTTAATTTTTACAAAAACATACATACTTTTTTGTAAGCTACTTTGTTCATTTAACAGTATATAATGAACATATTTCTTTGCCAATAAATTGAAATCTACATTTATTTTGAAAGATTCTGTCATTAAAGCATAGGGTTTATGAAATAATATTTGCCATATGGTATTTTTCCAAAGGTGATATTGAAAAGACCATGTCTCCATTGTGGGTATGTGACCCACATGTAAATGGTATAGGATGGTTGAGGAGTTTGTAACGAGGCACAGAAAATATGTGTCATAAATGGCTCTGAGCATAGAAGGGGGCTTTTTCTCTGAGTCCTTATCCTGGCCACAGCTTTAGAGGCAGTGAAGTGTAGTTGTGAAGAGTGAGGGCTCTGAGGTCTTGGGCTGGGATTTCAGTCAGCCCTAGGTTTTAGTCCTGCCCTGGCCACTTAGTTACTACAGGCCTGGACAAGGAACTAAACCTAAGTTTCTGTTTCCTCATTTGTAAAATGAGAATAATGTTAGTGTTCACCTCAAAAGGCTATTGTGAGGATCAAATGAGGTAATCCCTGCAAAGCACATAGCACAGTGCCTAGCACATAGCTAGCCCTCAAAGACGTGGGTTATTATGTCTAGACTAAAGCCAGAAAAAAATCTATAAAATCACTTTTACCACCTCCAGTGAGAAGAGAGAAAGAAACAGACAGTAAGAAGTGGAAAGAAAAAGAGGAAAGAGAAGAGGAAGAAAGAATAGACTCACCATTCAGTAAAAGATTTCTTTGGTAGGAATTTTCCAGAACGTACACATTAAAGGAAAATACAACGCCATAGAAACCACCAATTTGCAGGGCTGAATAAGAGATAGTGGAAATCTTGAACTCTGAGCCAGTGCAGAGAAACTGAGAATTCTTGGTAGCCAGTATTAAAGTTGTATGGCAACAAGGATATGCCATCTTTCAAATAGCAATAAGGGCAGAACAGTGTAGGGTGGAGTACAGAATTTAATTTTACCCAAAGAATATGATCTTTGTCCTTGGTTCCCAAGTGATTACCTCTGAAACCTTGGAATTTCCCCAGTAATTGAAGTGCCTTTGGTAAGGCCTCCAGACAACACCAGAGGGTTTATGCCAATGAGGTGCCTCTTGGGAGGAGGCTGGCCAGACCAGAAAGTCTACCTGAGTGATATCAGCTGACCAGGAGAAAGGAGCATAATTCAATCATGCCTATATAATGAGGCCCCAATAAAGGCTCTGGACATGGAAATGCCATGGGCTTCCTGGTTAGTAAAAGACATCAATGCACATGGGAGGGTATCACGTCCCTTTTGAGACACTGGAGTTTCAAGTTGGGAACACTTCCAGACCTCAATCTATGCATCTCTTTATTTGTATTCTTTTGCTATAATAAAACTGTAAGTATAGGCCTTTCCGTGAGTTCTGTGAGTCGTTTTAATGAATTATCAAATCTGAGGGAGTAGTGGCAGCCAGCAAGTCAAAAATGAAGGAAGCCTGAGGAGCCTCGAGCTTACAACTAGCATCCTAAGGAGGTAAAAGGAGACCCCAAATTTGTAGCCAGCAGGTCAGAAGTGACGATGTCATGAGAACCAATGAGCTTGTGGCTGGCGTCTGAAATCTTGGGCATACTTGGCAGTTTGGAGGACCTTACCCTTTTGCTTGTGGGATCTGACCTAACTCTGGGTGATTAGCATCAGAGGAAGAAGTGCTGCATGTGTTATTAATCTCAATTTACAGATGATGAAAGTAAGGAAACACCAGTTGAGTGACTTGCTCAAGGTCACACTGCAAGAAAGGGGTGGAAGCAGTTCTCAAACTCAGACTCTGTTGATTTGGAACTGTACCAAGCTGTCTTTTAGCAGAATATTGCCTGCAGACAGAGCAGGCTCAAGAAGAGAGGCCTCAAGATGTCTCCCACCCTTAGTGGAGGAAAGAGTGGAAAGGAGATACTTTGAGCTGACTGCCCTGCTCTGTCCATGCTCCACATTGAGGACTCACTCTGCCTGAGGCCAGACTGTGGAACTGTATGAATGAGGGACAGCATAGGATTGTTCTAGTGGTGGAGACAGCTGCGTCTGGACTCTAACTTACAGGCTTCCAGGCTCTCAGGAAGGGAGAGTGGGAAATAAGCAGGAAGCCAAGCTGAGAGCCAGGCAGGGATATGATTCTGTAAGGAGCTCGAGGACAAGCCTGATCTGGTTGTGTTCTGAGTGACGCCACACCTAGTAATAATAATGTGAGTTGTGTTCTGTGTGGTATTTCCCTTCAAGTATCCCTGAATTTTTAATAAAGCCATATTTAAAGATACCTCTGGTTTCTGCTGTGCTGTGGGTGATTAAGGAAGTGACTATCCCATGCTTGGAAATGAGTAGCAAGGCAGAGTGCACTGGCCCCTCCAGGCCAGAGTGGTGGTCACCAGGAGAGCTGGGTTCGGGCTTCAGAGGGAGAGCTGGATTTGGAAGATCTTCATTTTCACAGCATTCTTAGATGGCAAAGGCAGCAGCACAGTAGTAGAAAGAGGCCAGAGCAGAGGATCAGTGTGTAGTCTATTCCACAGCATATCTGGGCCAGTACCTCTTACAGAACTCTCAGACAGAGCCAGGGAATGCCCCAAGGCTGGCTAGTTTCTGGCAATCAAGCTGGTGGAGGATTATCCTTTATATGTACCCATAGGGCTGGGAGGCCAGTATGCATGGGTGCTATCTTGTTTTAAAAAACAAACAAACAAAAAAAATGCTTGAAGAAGAAAAAGGAGGAGAAAAAAAGAAGGAAGAAAAGGGGGAGAAGGAGGAAGAAGGGGAGGAAGAGGAGGAGAACGCCATTAAAAACAGTATTGACTAAAGCTGAACATATGCATACCCTAACCAAAAACCAAACCAAATCCTTTGCCGTCTAGTCGATTCCAACTCATAGCAACCCCTATGGAACTGCCCCATAGAGTTTCCAAGGAGCACCTGGTGGATTCGAACTGTTGACCTTTTGGTCAGCAGAGGTAGCTCTTAACCACTATGCCTTGCATACCCTATGACCTTATAATTCCACTCATAGGTGTTCACTCGACAGAAATGGGTGCATGTGGTCGCCAAAAGGCAGGAGTATTCATAGCAGTGCTATTTGTAATAGCCGCCAAACTGGAAACTATCCAATGCATACCAACAGTAGAATGGATAAATAAATCGTGAATACTCACGCAATGGAGTACTACTTTCCAGCAATGAGAATAAACAATTTACTACTACTTACAACCGTATGGAAGAATCTCACAAACATTATGTATAAAAACAAAGCCAGACACAAAAGAGTACAAGCTTGTGTGTCCATTTATGTAAAGGAGAAAAACAGGCAAAGCAAACCTATGCTGGGAGAAGACAGGATAGTGCTTACCCTGGCTGATGGGAGGAAGTAAGTTTTGGCGCAGGTCAGGAAAGGAATTTATGGGTATGAATAATTTTCTGTTGCTTGATGTAGTGTTGGATTGGCTTATGAAAATTTATTGAGCAGCATACTTAGATCAATTGCCTCATATGCATGCAAAAGCTGGATAATGAAAAAGAAAACAAAAGAAGAATTGATGTGTTCCAGTTGTGGTGTTGGAGAAGAATACTGAATATACCCTGGACTGCCAGAAGAACTAACTAATTAGTCTTGGAAGAAATGGAGTCAGAATGCTCCTTAGAAGCAAGGATGATAAGACTTCATTTTGCTTACTTTGGGCACATCATCAGGAAAGACCAGTCTCTAGAAGAGGACATCATACTCGGTAAAGTAGAGGGCCAATGAAAACAAGGGAAACCCTCAATGAGATGGGTTGACACAATAGCCACAACAATGGATTCAATCATACCAATGATCATGAAGATGGCACAGGACCATATAAGGTTGCCATGAGTCAGAGCGGACTAACAACACCAACATATGAGATGTGTGCACTTCCCTGCATGTAGATTATACTTCAAAAAAAGCAAAAAAAAAAAAAAATTTAAAAGATTCTTGATCCCTTATCAAAAGACCAGAATGCCTAGGCAGGCGTCATGACCCTGTTACTGCCTGGACTCCCAGGCAGCAGACCAGATTCTGGCGTCAGAGTGTTGAAGACAGGCACTTGGAAGAAACCTACTGTTTCTGTGGGTGACCATATGATGTCCTTAGAAAAATAATTAGAAAAGGGGAACTTCCTACATGCCACAATGTAAAGTGCTGAATGGGAATAAAGGCCAGGAGTGGGGTAGGGGTGGGAATGGGGGAGAGGAGGGAGACAAAATTCTGTGGGCAACTATGGCACCAAGACCTTGTGGCTTTAAACTCACAGTGTGAGACTCAGAAGGGCAGTCAAGGTGTAAAACCCTGTAACCTTACATTTGGGAAGCAGAACCACAAACTACTGGAGTCATCTGCCCATGGATTTCCATTTACAATACCAAATGCTTGTGTAGCCTCCTCATTGGTTGAAGACTTTTCAATGACTTGGCCTACATAAATGACTCCTAAGTGACTCACCATCCTCAAACCACTGAGTTCGCATTTGGCTCATGGTAAGAAGGAATCAGAAACATTAGTAATTGTAATATTTGCTGGGATGAAACACTTCTCAGTACAATGAGTATGCTTTTCCTGGGCCTTTGCCACATCGCATGGGCTGGTAGTGCTTCTTGTTGTTGATCCAGGGTCCTGGAAGAATAGGATCACTATTGATAGCCCTGAGTATAACATTCTTTCCATTAGTCAGTTAGGAAGAGCTGCCATGAGGGCGTTTCCAGTCAAACACTACAGCAGAGCTGGCGACCATTGTCTTCCACAGCTTATCTGAGAGTCAACTCAGGCTCCTGCAAAGAGCTCTCAACTCAAACTCTTAATCTATGGGTGTGACACATAACCCTGATCTCTGTCTGGAAGGGTTTAGGGGGGCCTGTTTCTTTGCACGTAAAACATAGGAAGATGATATTTACATACCAAGAGTTTAACATATAAGTAATCAACCTGTTCATAAAAGGAGAAAGGCTGGACTGATAATATACTTCCTCTTGTTGCTGGAATTTACATACGACATGTTAGCCTTGTATTCATAGTTTTGGGTCAAACCTTCTTAGCATACAATTATGAGCTTAAGATGTCAGGAAAGCTAGCTACCGCCAAGGATAAGCTGAGACTTGAAAAGAACACAAAACTCAGTATTAGGAAAATATGGAGGGAAATTACAAGGGGGGTTTTAAGTTTTATTTGAGCAAGAAGAACAAGGAAGTGCTCTGCCCACTGCCTGGGGCAAGTGATATAAGGTTGATGGATTTCAGAAAGAAAGCAGAACAACCCCAGTTCAGTATTCTCTGCAGACAAGCTGCTCAGAGAGGGAAAGTCAGGTCAGTTGAAGCCCAAGATTTGTGGGAAAATTATGAGAAGAGACAAAGCCAATCAATGGAACCAATCAAATGTAGTTCAGGCAAGTTAGGCTGAAAACAGAGACAGAAGGTTTCTTAACTCACAAAAAAGAAAAGAGAGCACATAACATTTTGATATGGACTCTGCAAACCATAGAGCAGTAAGACTGATGTTGGTACCAGATAAAATCCTAGGCTGATGTATTGAAAGGGTGGTTTGTGATGTAATAGTGTGGTGTGATCCTTGAAGAAGAAGAAAAAAAAAACCAAACCCATTGTTGTCGAGTCGATTCCAACTCAGAGTGACCCTAAAAGCAAGAGTAGAACTGCCGTGTAAGGTTTCCAAGGAGCAGCTCGTGAATTCAAACTTCCAACCTTCTGGTCAGCAGTGAGCCCTTAACCACCACGCCACCAGGGCTTTGTGATCCCTGAGAGACGCAGTGATTTCTGAAAGACGGTATATAGCTCATTAGAAGAATTCCGTCCAGACAGTGCTCATTTCCTTGTCAGTGGGTTTACTAGAGAAGTAGAAACAGCAAAAGTTGGATAATTAAAAAGGAAAACACAAGAAAAATCGATACTTTCGAACTGTGGTGTTGGAGAAGAATATTGAAAATACCATGGATTGCCAAAAGAACAAACAAACCAGTTTTAGAAGAAATACAACCAGAATGTTACTTAGAAGCGAGGACTGTGAGACTTTGGCTCACTAATTTTGGACACATCATTAGTCAAAACAAATTGCTAGAAAAAGACATCATATTTGGTAAAATAGAGGACCAATGAAAATGAGTGAAACCCTCAATGAGATGGATTGACACAATAGACACAACCATGGATTCAAACATACCAACGGTAATGAAGATGGCACAGGACCGGGCAACGTTTCCTTCCGTTACACAATAGGTCACCATGAGTCAGAGCAGACTCAACTGCAGCTAACGACAACAATAACAGTAACGGGAACAGTGAATACAGATTCTGGCATGGCACTGACCAAGGTTCCCGTGGAATCTTTGCAATCAAAAGGGAAAAATGTGTCCATGTTGATGGATATACAGTTGTTTGCCCTGATGTAGCCCTAAAATGCTTCAGGTTGGAGGTGTCTAGTGGCAAGACTCAGCACTGATGATTCCACATTTTTATCTGAACTATCTAAAGAGGATTTATATGGAGCACAGATTATATCTGTGAATACTGAAAAGCTGACATTTGTGGTAGAAAGGAGGATTCAAATATAAATTTTGACCAGTCTGATGGAATCCTATCATGGTTTTGACAGGCTGTGTTGATGGACCTAATCTAATCTATTTTAGCTTCAGTTTTCTCATCTGTAAAATAGAGATAATAATGGTATCTTTCCCATAGGGTTCCTGTGAAGATTCAGTAAGATAATGAACGATAAGCTAGGCATTTTGCTTCATGCCTAACACATGAGCAGTGCTCAATTACTAGGTTTTTTTTTATATTACTACTAATAATAACCATTGCCATCAAGTCAATTACAACTCATAGCAACCCTATGGGACAGAGAAGAACTGCCCCATACGGTTTCCAAGGAGTGCCTACTGGATTCGAACTGCCGACCTTTTGGTTAGCAGCCGTAGCTGTTAACCACTACACCACCAAGATTTTCTGTTATAGGGAATAAGTAAAAAGTATTCTGTACTTGGATCCAAAAATCAACTCCACATATAAAGAATCAGGAAAGTGTAAATTAATGGAAATCCATAGAACAAATACGTAAGTATTTTGTTTGACCTTGCACTCAGTTTGAACCCAGAGTGTGTTTGCCACTAAAATCATGTCTGACTTAGGTAGCCTCAACAGAATTTTAGTCTCCAGAACAAGGAAGGTGGCTATTCCTTTTGACGATTAGCAGCTTTCACTATACGAGAGGTTCCAAGGTCAGAGATGGGGGTCATACATTCAAAGGTTCTCAAACCTGACTGAAAATTAGAATCACTGGGGGAGCTTATTCTTTTGTTTTGTTTTAATTTTTTTTTATTGAGGTTAAATTCACATAACATAAAATTAACCTTCTTAAAGTGAATAATTCAGTGGCATTTAGTACATTCACAATGTTGTGCAAGCACTACCTATATAGCTAGGTCTAAAACAATGAATAAGGAAGACCAAAGAAGAATTGATGCCTTTGAATTGTGGTGCTGGTGAAGAATATTGAATATACCATGGTCTGCCAGAAGAATAAACTAATCTGTCTTGGAAGAAGTACAGCCAGAATGCTCCTTAGAAGCAAGGATGCGAGACTTCGTCCCACGTACTTTGGGCATGTTATCAGGAGGGACCAGTCCCTGGAGAAGGACATCATACTTGGTAAAGTAGAGAGTCAGTGAAAAAGAGGAAGAACCTCAACAACATGGACTGACACAGTGGCTGCAACAATGAGCTCAAACATAGCAACGATTGTGAGGATGGCTCAGGACCAGGCAGTGTTTCGTTCTGTTGTACATAGGGTTGCTATGAGTCGGAACCGACTCAGCGGTACCTAACAACAACCACAACAAAACATTATCATCACCCCAAAAGGACACTCTGTACCTATTAAGCGATTGCTCCCCATTCCACCCTACCCTCAGTCCCTGGCAACCACCAATCTGCATTCTGTCTCAGGATTTATCTGTTCTGGATATTTCACATACATGGAATCATATAAAATATGGGATCTTTTGTGTCTGCCTTCCTTCACTAGTTTTCAATGTCCATCCACGTTTTGGCATGTATCAGTACTTCATTTCTTTTTATGGCTGGATAATATTCCATTGTATGGCTATACCACTATTTGTTTATCCATTTATCCACTGATGGAAAGTTGAAGTGTTTTTACCTTTTGGCTATTATGAACGGTGCTGCAGTGAACATGCATATACATGTACTTGTTTGAGTACCTGTTTCCAATTATTTTGGATATATACCTAGGAGTGGCATTGCTGGGTTATGTGGTAATTCTGTGTTTAACTTTTTGAGAAATTTGGGGAGCTTTTAAGATGACCAATATTTAGGCCCCAACCCAGAATTCTGCTTTAAATTAAATATTGACCAATAGGAACTTTCTTTTTACAGAGCTATCCAAGAAAGTGATAGGATTTGAAACTCAGCCACCTGAAAAAAGATTAAAGAGCCAGTACTTATTTAAGAGAAGTGGTGATTAAGAGTAAAGAGAGGTGCCTTTAAAGAATTAAAGGGCTGAATTGAGGAGAGGGATAAGATGTATTTTTCCTGGATCCAGAGGGCAGAACTTAGATCACTGTAAGAGTTAGATAGAAATAGATATTTATTTAACGTAAGAAAATATTCTAAACCATAAAATTTGCTAGAACATTGAGTTTCTTTGGCAAACAATCAAATTCCCATGACTTCTAATGTTCATTGTTTTGATAACTACATTCCAGGGATGTTACAGAAGATTTTATAAATAAAGGAGCCTTTATGTTTTGAATTAATTAATAAATATATGATTTTGATTAAAATTCTCATTCTTTTTGATGATGAAATTGGCCACATTCACTAAGTTAGTCTGGATCAGACACTAATATATTTTAAAAGCTCCCCAGGTGCCTTGCTACTTCCCCCCAGTGTTCTGACTCTTGATTCCATTCCCTAACAAGCACTCTAGTGATAAGAGCGTTGAACTATCAGCCAGGGTTTTGTAGGAAATGATCAATTAGCTTCCATCCATAGTGTACCTGGGAGAGACTTTAGATATACAAGTTGCCATCCAGTCAACTCCAACTCAAGGCAACCTCATGTGTGTCAGAGTAAAACTCTGCTCCATAAGGTTTTCAATGGCTGATTTCTCAGAAGCAGATTTCCAGGCCTTTCTTCCAAGGTGCCTCTGGGTAGACTTGAACCTCCAACCTTTTCGTTAACAGTTGAGCATGTTAACCATTTGCACCACACAGGGACTGACTTTAGATATAATTGAGGTAAGGTAACCAAGCCTCAGAGATTCAGGCTTCAATGACAGAGTAAAAGACAGAATCTTGGGTTCCTCGGTAATTTTCTGTTGTTTTTATCTACTATTTCAATCTCTGAAAGGCAGATTTTATCCTGTTAAAGGTAGTTCATAGTAAAGGTCTTCATCATATCGCAGAAAATATTTTTGGTCCTCAGCCAATGGCCTATTTATTTGAAAGCAGTCAATACAATTTCTGTGAAGTACAAGGACTTGGATAGTCCCTTGGAGGTTATGAAAATAGGGGGGTTGAATTTGTACCCCCAGACTCAAAGTCCCAGAATACTTCTGTGTAGTCCACCCCTTTCTGTTTCTATTTTTAATATGTGTTATCTCTGAATATGAATAACATTTCTGTGCTAATAAGTTAGCATTGCTGTAGGTAAATGATTATTAGCTCATCAAAAGTGAGAAAAGCATCTTGGCAAAGAAAAAAGGTTTATTTCATCCGGGTTATTCATTAGTGATCTGAGAACAAGAGCTATCACATTAATTGTGTGAAATTCCAACCAATCTCTTTGTTTCACCGCCAAAGATCGAGAGGGAGAAGGGCCTTTCCTTTTAACCCTTAATCTCAGTCTCAAGACAATTTGTTTTTAAATTTTAAGAAAAGGCTTTTCAGTCATTAATTGACCCAGTGAATGGGGGAGACTCTGTTTCAACTTGATTATTTAACATCTTTGTTTATCCATCTGTTTTATTTCATCCAACATCTCTTTCAAAAGAGTTGACTGGTTTTGGTCAATCTGGTACACCAACAAAGGATATTAAGATATATTCATTATCTGATTTATGTTTGACTATCTTGAATCAAAATGGGCCCAGGGCTTGGTTCTTTTTTAAAATTTTATTGTATTTTTGGTGAAAGTTTATACAGGAAATAAAGTTCTCATTTAACAATTTCTATGCATATTGTTCAGTGACATTGGTTACATTCTTCACAATATTTCAGTATTCTCATTATCTACATTTTGGTTATTCTGTTTCCATCAATCTAGCTCCCCTGTCCCCCCTTGCCTTCTCATCTTTGGTCTAGGGTAAATATTTACCATTTGGTTTCATCTAGAGCACAGTACTCATGAGTGATATGATTTATTTTATGGGCCAATCTGTCTTTTGGCTAAAAGGTGACCTCTGGGAGTGATCTGAGTCCCAAGCTTAAAGAATATCTCAGGGCAGTAGTCTCAGGGCTTCATCTAGTATGTACTGGTCCAGTAAGTCTGGCCTTTTTTTTAGGAATTTGAGTTTTGATCTACATTTTTCTCCCATTCTATCCAGCACCATTAATGAGTCGCTGGTCTGACCAGTCAGTAGCGGTAGCTGGGCACCATCTAGTTCTTCTAGTCTCAAAGTAGGTGATGTCATTGTTCATGTAGACTATTGTTCCCGTAGGCTAGTTTCTTCTTTGAGTCTTTGATTTCCCTCGTTCTCTTTTGCTTCAGATGAGTTAAGAACAATAGTTGTATCTTAAATGGTCACTTGCAAGCTTTTCAGATCCCAGAGCTACTCACCAAACTAGGATGTAGAACATTGTCTTTATGGACTTTATGGTGCCAATTGACTGAGTTGCCCCACGAGACTGTGGTTCTAAGCCCTCAAACCTGTTAGATCAATCCCGTGATGTGTTTGGTTGTATCTAGGAAGCATAACCCTATGTGCTTTATTTTATACTTGAAAATATACAGAGCATAGTTCTTAGACCTAGAACATTTTGGGAGGTTAACATATAATTGCTGAGTGAGCAAATAATTCCGATAACATTAACAGCAGTTAAAAAGTTATTTTTATACACACATTTGTTCATTTAAAAAAACAGTTGCTTTAGAGTTGATTCCAACTCATGGCACCCCATTTATGTAAGAGTAGAACTGTGCTGCACAGGGTTTTCAATGGCTGATTTTTCAGAAGTAGCCTCTGGGTGGACTTGAACTTCCAACTTTCAGTTAGCAGCTAAGTGTGTAAACCAGTTGCACTTCCCAGGGATCCACATTTGTTCATAGGATTCACTTTATCATAAGATAACTGTATAGGTGCTTGGCAGGTGCCTATCTTATATCTGTTCTTTCATTTCTCAATTTTGTTCAAGGCAGCAATGTGTCCATTAAAATAAACTGACCACTAGGAGGAGCCATAAGATACAGCTCTGGCCAATGAGAAGTAAGCTTAACCTGCTGGCTATTTCTGGGGAAGCTAAAAGGGAATGGATACAGTGCCACCTTTCCCATTTTTCCTAACTAACCCACTGGCGCATCCATCTTGTGATGCTGGGGGAAAGGCCAAGAGAACTGCAGAGTTACTGGCATTAGCACTAAAGATCTAGTATTGTTTTTTAAAGTCACAAAATATATGCCATATGCAATGCACAGGCATGTAGTTTCTGGGGGCCCCAAAGCACTCTCAGTTTTGTCTGGAGATAGAACATCAAGAAGGTGATGCTTAAACTGTGAATTCAGGCAGATAGAAGAACATTCTGGCAGAAGGGATGGTTTATACAATGACTGTGGTAAGAAAGCATATGAATTCTGAGAATTTTAACTCCTACTCAAAGAGATTGCCCAGAGGAACACCAAGGATAGAACCCAGGGAAGAACAACACCTAAGGGGTAATTAAATAAGTTAACTAAGTTAAATAACGAGCCCTGTTGGCACAGTGGTTAAGCACTTGGCTGCTAATCAAGCAAAAGGTTGGTGGTTTGAACCCACCAGCCTCTCCACAAGAGAGCGAGGTGGTGGTCTGCTTCCGTAAACATTAAAGCCTTGGAAATCCTATGGGGGCAGTTCTTCTCTGTCCTATAGGGTCACTATGAGTTGGTATTAACTCAGTGGCAATGGGTTTTAACAGATAGTGCAACGGTTAAGTGCTCGATTGCTAACTGAAGGGTTGGCAGTTCAAATTCACCCAGTGACTCCACTGGAGAAAGGCCTCACAATCTGCTTTCATAAAGATTACAGCCTAGAAAACCCTATAGGGCTGGCCTTTGGGGTCACTATAAGTTGGAATCAACTGAGCTGCACCCAACAACAACAACAATTAAATGAAAACCGAGTGCATCCTTCAGTTCTACGCAACTACTGATTCTCTACTTAGAAACGTCAGTTTGAGCCTAGAAGAAATATGATTAAACTCAAGAAAAAAAAAAGAATTGAAGATATTTTACCTCTTTATGCTTTATTCAATTAACATTGGATGCAACAACACTCCTATGGCAGTAAAAATTGTATCCAGGAGGTTTTTCCCTGGTTAATGTTTTTATTTCTATTGATTTCCTCTTTTGTTCAATCTATGCTGTTTTAGTAGGGAGAGAAAAAAAACATATTATTGTTCTTGTCAATTATTTAATTTCTCTAAAGCAGAGGTTAGCGAACTTCTTCTGTAAACAGCCAGATAGCAAATATTTTAGGCTTTGTGAGCCACAAGGTCTCTGTTGGAACTACTGAACTCTACCGTTATAGTGGGAAAGCAGCTACAGACAATGCATAAATGAATAGACATGGCTGTGTTCCAATAAAACTTTATTTACCAGAACAGATGGGGAGGGCTGGATTTGGCCTATGGGTCTAATTTGTCCACCCCCTACTCTAAAGTAAAATCAACACAGAGTTCCAACTATCGGTATTAGATTAAGCTACTTAATTTACCCTTGCCTGCTCTCTCTCTGTATATAAAATGGGAATGATAAGACAATCTTGAAGACAAGATTTATGAGACTTCAGACAAACAAGAGTTAGGTTAGATAGAAACAAGAATATCTGTGAGAAAATGGGGAACAAGGGAAAGTAAAATATGAACATTTTAATATACTGAGTTTATAAGCTCAGATATATATACAACATTAAATACCTGTTATACCTTTTAATGTTTTAAGACGTGAAAATGGATAATTATAGATTCCTAACATTTTCAAGCTGGAAGAGTATAGTGTCCATGTTCTTTTGTTTAACAGATAAGAAAAATGACTCAATAAAGATGAGAGACACACCCTAGTTGACAGAAGAGCCAGGCCCAGAATCCAGGTATTCAAGAATTCCAGCTGGGTTGTCTTTTCACAGGCCTAATACATTCAGCTCTCAAAAGAATAACACATTGTTAATGCACAGAAAAAAAAGGACACGCTTCCTAATTTAGAAACTCTCTGGTGCTTTTAGAGGAACTGTTGTTGTTAGCTGCTGTCAAAGTGGTCCCTGATTCATGGTGATCCCATGCACAATGGGATTGGATTGTTGTGATCCACAGGGTTTTCACAGGCTGACTTTTGGAAGTAGACCACCAGGCTTTTCTTCCTAGTCTTAGTTTGAAAGCGCCACTGAAACCTGTTCAGCATCATAACAACATGCAAGCCTCCACTGACAGATGGGTGGTGGCTGGGCTTGAGCTGCATTAGACAGGAATCGAACCCAGGTCTCCTGCATGAAAGGCAAGAATTCTACCACTGAACCACCACTGCCCTCAGTTTACAGGGATCACTTATGTAAAATTTGACCAAGATATTAATGTCAGAAAAAACTTTTTTTTCTTTTTTTTTTTTTTAATGTTCTAAGAGTTTTTAATAGGTAAAAACCACACCTGATTTCACTTTTCATTAGAGCTTACCGGATTTTTGCAAATTTATGGCTGCTTTCAGGACTGAACTGAAGCTTAGAGATGTACACAGCTTTGAGATTTTCACACTAGGTGGCAAAGACAAACACAATTCTCCATGATGTCTCACAGAGAAATTCACAGGCATCCCAGAGCCCAGCAGAGAGCAATCACCTCAGAGGTTCGCGACACATCAGACACTTTAGATCTGGGATCACAGCAAAAGAACTCTGATTTTCAGCAGAAAAAGGAAGTAGTATAGGTAAACAGAGTCCCTGGGTGGTACAAATGGTTTGCACTTGGCTGCTAACCAAAAGGTTGTCTGTTTGAACCTACCCAGTGATGCCATGGAAGAAAGCCCTGGCAATCTGCTCCTGTAAAGATTATAGCCAAGACAACCTATGGAGCTCCGTTCTACTCTGTAACACATGGAGTCACCATGAGTTGGAATCGACTCTACAGCAACAGGTTTGGTTTATAAGTAGACGGAGTCCCCGGGTGGTGGCGAACGAAAGGTTGCAGGTTGGAGTCCACCCAGAGGCGCCTTAGAAGAAGGGCCTGGCGATCTACTTCAGAAAAGTTAGCTCCTGAAAACCGTATGGAGAACAATTCTACTCTGACACACATGAGCTCGTCATAAATTGGAATCGATTCAACAGCAGCTGGTTCCTGGTTACAGGTGGAGAGTTGACGCGTGAAAGGGAAGAAAAGAATGAGCGCCAAAGCTCTAGACAGTGAGCAAAACAATGTGGTTATTTCTTTTCGGCAAAAAATAAAATAAAGTCAAATGACACATACGCTCATTTCTAACTTCTAAATTTATGATGCCTGTCCTCAGTCCAGAGCCCTGAAGGTACAGTGGTTAAGTGCTTGGCTGCTAACCAAAACGTCAGAAGTTCGAATCCACCAGCCAATCCTTGGAAACCCTATGGAGCAGTTCTATTCTGTCCTATAGGGTCTCTATGAGTCGGAATTGACGGCAATGGGTTTGGTTTTTTTAGTTTTGGGTCCTCAGTCTTTTAGGGCAGATTACATCCATGTTAACATTTGTACCACTGCCTGCTGTTGGGTAGAAACTGGGCTTTATATGGCATCTCTTTATTAGCTTTTATTTTTGTTTTTCTTGCTGGCCAATTTAAGTAAATCAAATAGGTTGGAACTGTGCTCTAGTCCCAACTGCCTTCCAACCACCTATTCAAAGCCAAAGTTGTTGAGAACTACATTCTTTTCCCCCCTGTATGGGGAGTTGGAAACACTGGAGGCTACTGTGATTCTAAAACCAGTACATCCTGCTTTCTGTAATAGAAGGGTGTGAAAGCAGCGCTAGGGCAGTGATAGCCAAACTTTCTTTCCCAGTAGCTAAACATATTATTCAAGCAAAATTTTCAATAAGCTGCTTAGTTTGAAGCCAAGGCTCCTTTCAGCATCCACGGCAGCCCCTGGAGCCCCTCCACAGAACCAAAGCCCTCAGCAGAAGCCAGTTAGAAAAAACACCACGCTAAGGGATCTCTTAGCACTTAATTGTGCCTTGAGGAACCTGTAGGTAGATCAAGAAGCAGCCGTTCAGACAGTAAGGGGATATTGTGTGGTTTAAAGTCAGGAAAGGTGTGCGTCAGGGTTGTATGCTTTTACCATACTTATTCAATCTGTATGCTGAGCACATAATCCGAGAAGCTGGACTGTATGAAGAAGAATGAGACATCAGGATGGGAGGAAGACTCATTAACAATGTGCGATATGCAGATGACACAATCTGGCTTGCTGAAAGCAAAGAGGACTTGAAGCACTTACTGCTAAAGATCAAAGACTACGTCAGTATGGACTGCACCTCAACAAAAAGAAAACAAAAACTCTCACAATTGGACCAATAAGCAACATCATGATAAATGGAGAAAAGATTGAAGTTGTCAAGTATTTCATTTTATTTGGATCCACAATCAACACCCATGGAAGCAGCAGTCAAGAAATCAAACAACAAATTGCACCGGGAAAATCTGCCTCAAAATCCCTCTTTAAAGTGTTAAAATGCAAAGACATCACCTTGAGGACTAAGTTGCACCTGACCCAAGCCGTTAGTATTTTCAATTGCCTCATATGCATGCAAAAACTGGACAATGAATAAGGAAGACCGAAGAAGAACTGATGCCTTTGAATCATGGTGTTGGTGTACAATATTGAATATACCATGGACTGCCAGAAGAACTAACAATCTGTTTAGACAAACTACAGCCAGAGTGCTCCTTGGACGTGAGAATGGCAAGACTTTGTCTCATGTACTTTGGACATGTTATTAGGAGGGACCAGTCCCTGGAGAAGGATGTCATGCTTAGTAAGGTAGAGGGTTGGTGAAAAAGAGGAAGACCCTCAGAGAGATGGATTGTCACAGTGGCTGCAACAATGGGCTCAAAGGCACAATTTTGAGGATGGTGCAGCGTTTCCTTCTGTTGTACATAGGGTCACTATGAGTTGGAACCGCCTGGACTGCACCTAACAACAAAGACAAGGGATCCTTGTGTTTGGAGAAACCCTCCTTTGAATCCTTTGCAAATCTCTCTCTGTAGAACTACTTTTCTATTAAATCATTTCCAAAACATTAAGTACTCCCCCCCTCCAAATTATGGTATTCATTTCATTACTTCCATGGTGGTGGGGAGGAGAAAATTCTGCCAAATTTAGGCAGCTCAGTGAACCACAGTATGTCAGTACGGAGTGTTAAGGTTACCAAAGGAAATGGGAACTGGAATTTGTAGAAGTTAGAGGAATATACAGCTGTCCGCACAAAGTGGTCTCTGGGGCTGTCTTCTAATGGGCTTCACCAAGTATTCATTCATTACACTGGCGATATAAGGCCCTTGGTACACTTTGCAAGCTTAAAATGTGAATTTTTTCTTTGTTTCTCAATAGTAGTAGGTCTGTCTCCTGGGGCAGACTCACAATAAGCAAGAATCAAAATGTCAACTATTTGACTTGTAATGAGAAATGTAAGAGTCACAAGAGCGTTCTCCACAGCTGGCAGACCTACTGAAAGTCCTAGCCAATCAGCCTAAGACCAACAGGAACAAACCTGAAGTCTGAAAACGTCAGACTTATTGAACCATTGTCATGAGGGCAACTGTACCACAGAGAAACTGTGGGGTATCTCTTCAAACAACGAAAAGTTTGTTATTACAAATCTGGGGCAAGGCAGAGTTCAAGTGAAAGTTAAATGAAGCTGTGTTTTGATAGACTCAAAGCAAAGCAGGGCTGTAGGTGAAGGGTCAGCATCAGGGCTGGACCATGAAATGGACTTAGGGCCCTGTTTCCTTGGAAACCACAAAGTTAAATAGATGTGAAATGTTTGTCTTGTCCAGAAACCCCTTATCTGAAGCTCTGCACCTGGGTTGGAAATTGAGGCTGCTTCTCTCTGTCACAGTGACTTACATCCCCTAGGCAAGAATGGGAGGCTTCATTCTTACTGATATAATTTCAAAGTTTCTGATAGTCTATGATTTAGAGAAAAATGCTTCTCAGTGAGTAAGAAAGCAATCGGCACTCAGAGAGGAGGGTTGTTATGACCCTTTATAACTGCAGCATGTCCTGGGGAAGAATATTGTTTCCCATAAACTTTGCAGCTGGCTTTATCATGTCTATTATTCCAATTTGAAGAATGGCTAGACATATTTTTACTTTCTCAGTCCACATTAGTTTTGACTTTCTCAGTGCAATGGCAAATGACCATTCAAGTTAGCCTGGTGAACATGTGAGTAGGCCCCCAGAAAAAGAGAACTGGTGTTTTGAATGTTTGAGAACACCAGGCTAGGCTGGGCAGTCCCACTTACCTCACATTGACCTCTGAACGCTTTCCTTTCCTTTTCTTCCATTGTTCCTGCGACCTTCCCTGCCTTCCCTTGTGGAGAGGTGGGGAAGGTGAGGGGAGGTGAAAGAGCTCATTTGACAATTCTTCCTTGGTTGTTAGCAGCCGTGGAGTTGGCCTCCTACTCCTTTCAACACCACACACAAAAGAACAAAATCATGCCAGATCCTGTGCCATCTCCATGATGGGTTGAGGATTGGACCGTTGTGATTCGTAGGATTTCACTGGCTGATTTTCAAAAGTAGATCTCCAGGCCTTTCTTCCTAGTCTGTCTTAGTCTGGAAGCTTTCCTAAAACCTGCCCAACATCATAGCAACATGCAAGCCTCCCCCAACAAATGGGTGGTGGCAGTGCCTGAGGTGCATTGGCTGGGAATCAGATTTGAGTCTCCTGCATAAAAGGTGAGAATTCTACCATTGAACCACCAATGTCCCTATTCTTCCTTTAGATATGCTAATATTTTCAGTCAGACTTTTCTTGTTTCTGTTATGACCCATTTTGTGTTATCTTCATAATTTAACTCTGAGAAGTAAATGGGAGCTATATCTTATTTCCAAATTATTGGGAGGGCACCTCTCAGTTTGCCCTAAAATATATTAGTTCAATGTGAGTGAAAGTGAACCCTATCACAATCCTTAGTAAGAGGATTATAGTTTTGGTTGAAGTTATAATTTAGCTGAATTATAATTTTGGAAAGAACTAAGGGATCATCTAGCTCAATACCTTTATTTTAGAAGCAAAGAAACTCAAGCCCAGAGAAGCATAATAATTTTCTCAGAATCAAATTTTAAGGAGACCACAAAGCCTGAGCCTGTGTAGAATAGGTAACTTGATTCCTGGTGCTGTTCTCTGTTACAAGAACCCTGGGGAGCAAGAAGGCATGGCATTTTATCTATCACTGATAAGCCGTAAGGAGCCCTGAAGTTGTGATGTTTAGTCACTCAGCTACTAACTGAAGGGCTGGTGATCTGAACCTACCCAGCCACTCCATAGGATTAAAGACCTAGAGATCTGCTCCCGTAAAAATTACAGCCTAGGAAACCCTGTGGGGCAGTTCTACCCAGTCATATAGGGTCACCATGAGTTGGAATCGATTCGATGGCACCTAGCAACAACAATCAGCAATGGCCCTGAACAATTATTTAACGTAGTATATTCCAGGTTGTTTGTTGTTAGTTTGAAGGTAGCTAACCAAATATCTAGCTTCCTCCTCAACTGAGCCAAAATAAGACACTGAAAACAACTTCTAAGTAAAATTGACTATCTTATATTTACTTAGTGACACGGTAGTTTGTTTATTGTGCCTTAATTCTGCCAAACTAAGTGAAAAAGAAAATGATCTTTTCAGCCTTGCAGCATTTTTTAAGTGGATGCCTATGTGTATACACTTTCCTTTTTAAAAATGCATAGGAAAGTTAATAAATGACTCTCAATTAACTTTCAAATCAAAGGTTTTCTTGATGTGACTTCTACATAATTTTCTGAATTTTCCCAACGAGGTTGATCTGAAATCCCCAGGGCAATTTCTGCCAGTGAAAAACATGGATAAGTCTGGACTTCCCAAATGATGTCACAGTGAGACTTGAGCTTTGATCAAGAATTTAAAGACCAAGCCAATACTTCAAGAGACGAAGACAGCAAGGGTGAGAATTTTCTTTGTGAGAGGTTCAACTGAAATTATGTGTCCCTGTTTTCATCAAGTGCTTATAATTGCCTAGGAAAATGAACTCTAAAATGCATTGCCATACGGTGTTTGAATGTCCTGAAAAGAACAGTTTTAAAATTGTTTAAGAAAATGTTTGCAGTACATTTTTAAGTGATGAAGACAAGGTACAAAACAATCGGAATACTACAATTTTTTGTTAAAAAAAGAAAAAGAGAGAAAGAAAGGAAATTACTTGTAGGTTTGCTATATGACTAAAAAAAAATTTGTGAGGCATAAAATATATCTGAAAGGAAACATACCAAACTGTTTATATAATTACCTCTTGGAAGGTATGATTGAGAAGGTGGAAGATTTTTATTTTTTACTTTGTACACTTTTGTGTTGTTTGCATTTGTTATGATGAGCATGTACTATGAATGTAATTTAAAAACTTAATAAAGGTTAAAAAAAATAAATAAGAGGCTATCTAAGTCCTAAAAGTATTACATGACTTACTTGACTCATAACTTCTTTGGGTTTAATATCTTTAGCTTTCAGCAGGGACATGAATGTGAATTGCTTTTCATTTCAATATCAATGGCCTAGTAAAGCCCTCACTGGACACATTAAGATGTAAAGGAATAACATTAATAAATAATATTAAATATAATATTAATGTATAATATAATTATCCCAAAACCAAAAAACAAAACCAGTTGCCATTGAGTCGATCCCAACTTATAGTACAGAGTAGAACTGCCCCATAGGATTTCCGAGGACTGGCTGGTGGACCCTAACTGCTGACCTTTTGGTTAGCAGCCGTGGCTCTTAACCACTGTGCCACCAGGGATCCATATAATTATTAGAGGCTCTGAATTTGTCATAACTTTATTCTGTTTGAGAATTCATTTATCCGTTCAATAAATGTTTAAGTACCTTCTAGGTACAAGGCTCTGAGCTAGGTGTTAAGGTTACAAACATGAAAAAGACATGATCAGTCCCCTTGAAGTACTTGTGTTCCATGGGTCTAGACCAGCATAGACAAACTAATACACCCTGAGAAGTGGTATAACAGAGATGTATCACAGGCAGGTGGGGCTCACTGTGAGGATGAAGGGCAGGGAGGCTTCCTCGGAGCTAACTCTGGCTGGAACTTGAAGATAGAACGTTTTCCAGGCAGAGAACATGAGTAAGGATATTCCAGGCAGGATGAATAGCATGAAGAAAAGAATGGAGGCATCCAAGTTTGTAGCACAGCACGGAATAGTGAAGTAGTTGAGTAAAAACCTGTTGATGGTATCAGATTAGTTTACAACAACCTCCCTTCCTCTGGAAAATGCTTCTACTAGATACACTGATTTGGTCCCGCGGTAACTGTGCTTTTTATAATATGACCTTTCCCCACAGACATATTAAATTTGAACAGATACATACCTTCATAACAACAAAATTTTAAATCTATATGTGAGTGTAAAGCCATGGTTTTTACATAATTAAATATCGGCAAAATATTAAATACAATTCAGTTGAATTATTATTGTGCATGTCTTTGTGACCCGTTGATGGGCCAGGGATGTTTGGATGAAAAATTTTAAAAAGACATAAATGTATGAATTATATATTTATTCCATCAAATGTCTTTTTCTTTCCTTCAATTTTAGTCAAACCAACAATTATGTTATGACCCAGATTTTCACAAAATTTGCATTGTATTCACAGTAATGCCAAATTAGATGATGTTTCTGTGTCTTTATAGTTGTCAGTTTTTGCTAATTTCAGTCTGAGTCAGCTTTACTCTCCTGAGGCCATAGCAATGGGAATTTTCAGTAAAATTCTTAAAAGAATGCTTACATTCAGAATCAACCCTGAAATCTACATATGATATTTAAGTGTTGTGGTTGAGTCACATATGATAAAATTATCATGATCATAGAAATATTATAAACTATTTTAATTTCGTATATCACTATTCCTTACACATCTTTCATCGTCTCTTATCAGCAATATCCACACAATGTTTCTTAAGTGTTCCTTCTTTCAAAAATTTCAATGTTGAGGTATTATAAAAAATTAAAATAATCATATATCGCCCAGTTTATTGAACTCTCTCCTCATTCAAGCTGATACCTTGACCTACAGTATTCAGAAAATAGTATCTATAGAAATCGGTTTATAGATTATGGATACATGACTCTTAAATATTATCATTTGCCTTTTCTTTATTGGAATGCTACTTTTGTTGCTTATTTCACGTGCAGTTCTATTCAATTTAAAAAAAATTTTTCTCTAAAATTCATAAAGATGTCCTTTGTTTTAAAAGTAAACCAAAAGTGATCTGTTTGAGTTTCTTGTAAACTTTTGCTAACTTAATCAGTAGCAAGCAACAGTTCACACCGAATAACCAAATATAATATTAATTCATTTTCTGTTAAAGATTGATTTTCTCTTTTCTCTTCTAGCATACTTGCTTAAATAAAATCTAATTGCTTTAACACACTTAGCCAGCATTCTCACTGCATATCTGAGTGTACTGGTAAAGTTATATTTGATGAGCAAACTCAGAAAATATACAATATAGTAATTGAATAATTCCCCAGAATGTCATCGCTACTGACACAGTCGAGGCCTTGTTTTAAGTGACAAATTCAAACTATGCACTACGTGACACCAAGAAGCCTCCAGGAGTGTAGGCCAAAATTCTGGCTTGTACGCTTGCTTGTTAAACCAACTCTGTTGTCACCATTATTAAGAATCTGCCTAGATAATCTTTCAAGTCAATGCCTCACGCTGAAAATTACGTGTGTGTGTGTTTTAATATCTTCACTTAAATCAAAACCTATACTTTCTCCAATATATATAAAATAAATTCTGTAAGTTTTTTTTCTGAGAGTTTAAAAGTTAGTATAATAAATTATTTTTCAACATGATTTTTGTTCCTGGTAAATCTAGTTGAACTCAGTGTTGTTAAGTTTTTATTTTATGGATGGTATATTTTCTCACTTTGTTACATATAAAATTAAAAATCTATTTACGAGTTCTCCTTTCTAATTAGTGATCATTTGTTTATTTTTTAATTCAGCTTACATGAATACGTAAGCTATCCTAGCATAAAATTTCTAAATAAATTCTCCTAAAACTAGAAATCTTTCATTGCTTTCTGTAAATGTACTGCTTGTGCTTCTTTGAAAAGCTTGGGATACGTACAGAATGCATGATATTATTCTTTTAAACACATGATTTTAATATCTTTATTACTGTGTACTTTCTTTGTTGAGTACTATCAATTTTTCGCTGTTTATCCTTTTAAATAGTTCTAGGATGGCAGATTTTGTTTGGTGGTCGTGTATATATGCACAACCGACATTTTGTGTTCTTTTACTTGAGACCCTAAGTGTTTCAAGCAACAAATACCTTTATCTTGAAACTAATCTTCAAAATTGGTTATGAAGCATTTGATAGTAGTGACATAATACCACGTCTTTGAAATTAAAATATTTCCCACAGTTTCCTTCTCCATTTGAATGAATTTTGAGATGAAATGAAGCATTAAATTTCCTGCAATGTTAAGGCAATGGAAAATCAAGTTCATTTATTTGCATCAGAATGTTTTTTGCAATAAACATTCTCACGCTGTCAAAAAGCCACACAGGCCATTTTCCAGGATTTTAATCTAATAAACAGTAAAGCTCTAGAGGTTTTGGCTTTCTCATGCAATTTTTAGATTTAAGAAATGACATTTTTTCATCTTTAAAAGGAAACGTAGAATTGCATTTGATGTGTCTGCATTGTGAAATTGGTATGATTAATTCTCTTTTCAAATCTTCTTGCTTTGATGAGTAATTACCTCTTAATAAAGAATATTCGCATTCTTCAATATAAATTTTTAAATATTCCTCAGCAGCAGGAATTTCGTCTGACGTATTCAAGTTGTGGCTTTAACTGGAAGAATTTTCTTGTTCTTTTTCATTGTTTTGATCAGTAATTAAAACTTCAATAAATATGGAATTTGTCATATCCCATTCACAAGTTTTATGTAGGTTATGCTTAACACACATGCGCTCAGTTTAGTTGTTTTCAAGTTTTAAGAAAATTACCCTTCGAAGATTTTCTATTTGTTTCTGTTTTGAGTTTAATTTTATATTTTCTACTTCTTTTATGGTTATGACTTGTAATCATGCCTAACAACATAAAGGATTGAAAAATGTAACATATTTTCACCCCAAAATTTCAACCTAAAATATACGTAAAAATTTAAAGATGAAATGTAGTTTTCTAAAAGAGTTCTTTTTCTTCTAATGTATTCTAAATCAGCTATTAAAATTAATCTATTCTAAATCAGCTATTAAAACTAAAAAGCAAAACATAAATGATAATTAATGGATAGCATAATTTTAATTTAAATTTAATGAAATGAAGTTGAATTTTAAAATTTTTGTAACTTCAATGAAATTTTATTGTTTTATAAAAATAAACCTATTTGCGTTTCTACTATTCAATGTCCAGCTAGTTGCCAACAAAGAGTCCGTATATGCTTAACTGACGTTATAAACCTACGTAGATACACATTTTAAAGTAAATTGAATTGTTTACTATTGCAAAGTGTTTCTCAGCTGCCTCATGCAGCTATTATAAATACTACAGGAAAATCAACGAGTGCCTCTGAAACCACAAACAGTAGCATAAAGAGAAGAGAATGAATACCCAACACTACTGGGAAACAATATTTTATTGTGAGAAAGCTACTTTATTTATGGTATCTGAGAAGAAGGATTTGATAAGTGATTTGTCTTTTTTCTTCTCAATGAGCAACAGCTACTCAAATCTTCCCTGCATTCTAAAGCACTGTCTCAGACTTCAACAGCAGCACAATCCATTAACCTTCATGTAACGGCGATTCGGTTGTCTTTGCGTTGAGGTCCTACGGCAAGACTCTACAGAAGTGTTTCCCTGAGGATTTAGTATGACAGTTTGTGTCCCACAAAGAGTCACAGGCAGGATCTCAGTCATAAAGGCACCTATATGCCCTCTAAGGAATTTATTTCTTCTTGAGTTTGTGGTATGCACGGTCCTCTAAAGCATTTTTGAGAAAAAGCTGCGATATTGCTGCCATATCCATAGCTGAAAGTTGTAACATTTCTGTGGATTCTTGTAAGTAATGAAGCTAACTGTATTTCTAAATAGCTTAGAAATCTCAAAAATCAATAGCCTCATATACATAAATAACCAGTTAGAAAATGCAATGGGAGAGAAAAATGTCATTTATAATACAAACCAAAAGACAAAATCTTTACGAATAAACTTAACAAGAAATGTTTGACACCTAGTAAAGAAAACTATAAAAACATTCCCGAAAGACACAAAAGTAGACTTGAACAGATGGAATGACAACTTGGGTTTTCGGTTAGGATGTCTCAACAATCTTTAGAAATCAGTTCTTCCTAAGATAATTGATAAATGTAATACAATCTCAATAAAATCATAAGTATTTTTCCCCCCGGCACCAGGCAAGATAATACTAAATTTCATACGGAAAAAAAAACCTGCAAGGATATCTAGGAAAATGCTGAAAAGGAAGAGCTATTGCTGGGGAAGGGGCCAGACTAGCTCTACCAGATATTAAAACACTGTAAATCCTCTGCATTCAAAGCAGTGCAGGACTGGTGCATGAATAGATGGAATATAATAGAAAGTTCAGAAACAGACCCAGTTACATATGGAAATCTAGAATACATAAAGGTGGTTTCTCAAATCACTGGGGCTAAAATGGACTTTTAATAAAGGGAGTGGAACAACTGAAAAGACATTTGGGAAAAAAGTAAAACTATGTCTATTTCTCACTCATACAAGAATAAACTCCAAATAGATTTGGAGTTTAATGTAAAAGATGAAATTATATAAGTACCAGAAGAAAACATGGGTGAATTTCTCTAAAATGTGAGTGTAGGTAGAAGCTTTCTGATTATAACTAAAAATCCAGGTGCAAGAGATAAAAAAAAGATTGATAAATTAGGTTACAAAAAAAAATTATAGTGGCAAAAACCATAAGCAAAGTTAAATGGCAAGTAACAAATTGAGAGAAAATACTTGAGGCATGTATCACATGTAAAAGGTTAATATCCTTAATATATAAATAAAATCTAAAAATTGAGGTAAAAAACAGGTAAAATCCTATTTTAAAATGACAAATGATATACACCGTTCCCCAAAAGATATAAACAGCACTTATACATATCAAAAGATGCTCAATTTCACTCATGAGAAATTAAAATCAAAACTACACTGAGATGAAGTTTCTCATTCACTGGATTGGCAACCATTTCTCACCTGCTGGATTGGAAAATATTCAAAAGCTTGACAATGCACTCCGTTGGCAAGACAGGGGAAATAGGCACTCTTAGACATTGATAGTGGTAACGCAAAATGATTCAACCCCCATGAAGGGGAATTTGTCAATATTTAACATAAGTGTGGGCAGAGGGACATGGAGTATTTGGGAACTCTCTGTACTTTCTGCTCAACTTTTCTGAAAACCTAAAAGTGCTCTGAGAAATAAAGTCTGTTAATTAAAAAAAAAAGGCATATGCACTTACTCTTCAACCCAGCAATCTTACTTCTAGGAATTTACCCTGAAGATATATCTTCAAAACATGAAAATATATATACACAAGGTTATTAACGGTAACATTATTTGTAATAGCAAAATATTGGGAACTACCCGATGGCTCAGGAATACTTCACACAATGGAGTACTATGCAGCTGTCAAAAACAATATCTCCACAAACTCTTACAAAGAGAATTCCAGGGGATATTGTCAAGTTAAAAAAAAAACCTAAGTGCAAAAGACTATGTAAAATATGCTACCTTTTGCGTAAGCAAGAAAGAGAAATAAGAAAACATTCATAAATCTGGTTATTTTTGGAAAAAAGAGGAAGTATAAGCCAGAAAACAATGAAATCGGTTATCTACAAGAGGTAAGGGGAAACCGAGTGGAAGTGATAGGGAAGAGAACGACACTTCTGCAAACATACTTTTTGGAAATGGATAATATGACTACATTGAAAATGGGGAAAAAAGAAGTAGTTCAAGTAACTTTAGAGCACAGGGGAAACCCTGGTGGCATAGTGGTTAAGAGCTGGTCTGCTAACCACAAGACGGGTAGTTCTAATCCACCAGGTGCTCCTTGGAAACTTTATGTTTCTACTCTGTCGCATAGCGTTGCTATCAGTCGGAATCACAACGGCAATGGATTTGGTTTTGGTTTTTTTAGAACACAATATTTTGATACTATATCCTCAGTCTAGAGAATAAATGGCAGAATTGCAAACACATCGTAATTTCTTTTTAGTCAATTTGATACAGATAGTGATTTGGGCATAGAAATTCTGAAACTATTTTATGTGTGCTATAGTACTGGGGAAATGAATCAATATCTTAATGTTGGAAACCAGGGTTCTCACTATGGAAGAATGGAAATATAGACATGGAGTGGGGGAAGGTAATAAAGAACCTTGTGGAGTGTGATGGATACTGAAGTATAATTTCAGAATTTCTACTACATATATAGACAACCACTTGTGTGTGTGCGAGTGTGTATTTTTCCTAGGTCTGCCCTCTGAAAGGGACGAGAGTCAAAGACACCCAGTGGCAATGAGTATTTCTAGTGCCCAGATCTTGGTTTCTAAATACCATTCAGCATTAAAAGGAAACAGAGTGTTCTTGGAGAAACTGATGATTTCGATGTTAGGGCAGGGAAGGTACGTGATGAGTCTGGAATATCTTTTTGGGCCAAAAAATAAGAAAGTGTTTTAAAAAAATGAGAGCAGATCAAAAGTATATGGAGTCAGCTTAAAGGGGCTCCAATTTACCAAATATGGGATAATTTTAGCATTAAGATAAGTAAGAACAGGAATGAATAATAACCCATGGAATAAAATTGGAATCTATAAATCCATACTAATAATGGATAGATAAATGATAGATACATAAAGGCTTTTCTTATAGAAGAAGAGAATACCTATGGATAAATGTGGAGGGGGTGTGTAGAGTTGGAAAATTAGTATTTTGCAACTATCAGAGTAAAGATTGTTTAGGGCAAGAATCATCAAATTTAGGAAGGAAAGTGTGATGAGAAGCAGAATACTTTTCTGAACTTGAAGGGTCTACCCATAGATTGCTTACTGGTTGTAAGGGAGAAAATAGTAACTCTGCAGGGAGAAAACAGCTTGACTAGGTGATCAAAATTAACATCGTCAGTGATGGGTAGATGAATATTGTGTGCCCGAGATACCTGACAACACATTGTTTATGTAGTATTCTGGCCAGAGATGGCATAACCTGAATGAGGAAACACCAGCCAAACTAAGTGGAGGAACATTTTGTAAAATTACTGTTTGTCAGAAAGGGAAAGAAAGGCTAAGGAACTATTTCAGATTCAAAGAGACTGAAAAACAAGAAACTAAATGCTATATGTGGTTTTGGACTCAATCCCAGACTGGAAGGGAAAAGAGTTATAAAGAATATTATTGCGATAATTGAAATAATTGGAATATGAATGGCAGATTAAACTTTTGCATCAATGTTAAATGTCCAAACTTGATAATTACACTGTGGTTATATAAAATATCCTTATCCTTGGAAATACATATGGAAGCTTTAGAAGTAAAGAGAAGTATAAATGGATAACTTCTCAAATAGTTCAGAAAAAAATAACACACGCACATGTAAGAAAGAATGATAAAGAAATGTGGCAAAAATGTTAAAAATTGGTGCATCTAGGTAAAGGATATTTTCTGTGCTATTCTTGCCATTTTTCTGTGTATAAAATTATTACAATAAAAGTTTTTTTAAGTATATAATTAAAATATTTTACTAATTCAGACGGTCCTTTTACCAATTAGTTTGAATTAGTAAGAAATGACTCTAATTTGCTGAATAGCACCCTGGCGGCCTGTGAAAAATTCCTATAAAGGTGTCCCACATAGTCACTATGGGTGAATCACAGACCAGAAACATCTGCCTGTGTGATTCTACTGGGACTTCTGACTTCTATAAATTTGAAGGAGTATGTTTGGGAAGAAAAGCAGAAGTTTCCTACTTCTTAGGTCTAGAATGAAACAGAACTCATACATTATATTTCAGAGCTAATTAAGTGGAAATGTCAATGGGGAAATCCAAGTCAACTTTAATTCCCATCATGACTAAGTGGCATACCGACTCAGAGTAGGGTGACCTACCACTGACCTCAGGGAGAAATCTCAGTCAAATCAGGACTGTTCATTTCCAGGATTCTTGTTGACTCTGCAATTCATAAGTGTCAACATTTACAATTAACAAAAACCTCAGTTTCCACATATATTTTATCCTCTACAACAAATGTAACAGTATAATACTAAGCTCTTTCTTGGGACTACATATGGTGTTTTTCTCTTCTAAGAAAATTAAGTTCATGTAGAGACACAATTTGGAAAGTATAAAGGGAATGTGTATGACCATCTTAAATGTGAGTATAAGACATTAAAAAGCTAGTAGGCTCATGATCTGGTTTGTATTTCTTTGCTTTTGGAAAACAGCAGATAAAAGTTATCATTTTAACCCTTCTGCCAAAGATTAGACAGGTCCGTAAAACAAAATGAGACTAAATGGGCACACCAGATCAGGAGCAAGGATGAGAAGGCAGGAGGGGATAGGAAAGCTGGTAATGGGGAACCCAAGGTTGAGAAGGGGAGTGTGACATGTCGTGGGGTTGCCAACCAATGTCATAAAACAATATGTGTATTAGTTGTTCAATGAGAAAATAATTTGCTCTGTAAACCTCCATCTAAAGTACAATAAAAAAAGTTATCATTTTATTTACTAAGAAATAGAGGCAACATCGACTTCCTTCAGACTTGTTCAATCCTTCTGCTCAAAAAGGCAGGAACGCTTTCATCTGAAAGATACCCAGTAAAACCTGCGAAAGCTGGAATCTGTGTGAGGCAGAAGCCTACCAAAGAAGGAAAACTCAAACACTTTCCACTAAATAGCAATAGAAAAGTGGTGACGGCACCCTGTCAAAGGCAGAAAACTTTTGAGACCTGGAAAAACAAGGCAGTCCCTTCGAATTCCAGCTGTCACAGGTTGTACTGTAGAAGTCTTACAAGTTACCTGGCAATATAGCTCATGCATTGTAGGAATTCTCCCAGCAACCCTGCCCTCCCTGCTCTTTACAGCATTATTCGCAGGCGGGGCAGTTGTGGTTTAGTGGTATAATTGTCTCCTTTCATGTGGGGGAGTGGTGTGTGATTCCTGGCCAATGCACCTCATGTGCAGCTACCACCTATCTGTCAGTGGAGGCTTGTGTGTTGCTACGATGCTGGACAGGTTTCAGCAGAGCTTCCAGCCTAAGACAGACTAGGGAGAAATACTTGCTGATCTACTTCTGAAAAATCAGTCAGTGAAAACTTCATGGATCACTAAGGGTCTAATCAGCAACCAGTCATGAGGATGGTGCAAGATCGGGCAGTGTTTTGTTCCATTGTGCATGGGGTCGCCATGAGTTGGAGGTTGACTCAACAGCAACTAACAACAACAATTATTTGCAGTTAAAAAAAAAAGTTGCTACATTGTGAATCAATTCATTACAAATAATGAGGAATACAAACTTCAGCTCTGGTGTTGTTGACTGTACGATTTTGAGCAAAAACATTATCTCATTGAGCCTCAGTTTTTTTCATGAAATAGAACTTTTGGAGAAGGGCAACCAGGACAGTGAAGTATCTGAAAACTATATGACTTAGAGAACTGCTAAGAGCACTGGGGAGACACCAAGTCCAGAGAACAGACTTGGAGGGACGAGTGACATATGATAACCTTTTTTTTTTTTTTTTTGCCCCTTGTGATGAAGAAGAATGAGATTTGGTTTATGTGGCTCAATCAGTAGGATGAAGCTTAATAGGTGGACATGCCAGGGAAATAGATAAAGGTTTAAAATATGAGAGAATTTCCTAACAACTGAACTGTGCTACATGGAGGAGGCTGTGCCAGGGGTCACTATGGGGCCAAAGGATGATTTATGATAGCAGAAGTCCTGCATCACGAGGGTGATTGGACTTCTAGATGACCAAAACACCAACTCTAAGTTAACATGATTCTTTGTTTCATTTGGTCGAAGATTGCATCAGGCTTTTAAAGAAATAAAATCAAGCCCATGGCTCGTATTAAGCCTGAGATAAATTAAAACCCCCACATCTTTTTCACAAGAATTCTTGCCAAGTCAGATTCCCCAAACCTGTACTTGTACAGCAAGTTCTTTTTTCTTTCTGGGTGATGTAAATGGGGAAAGGCTTAGCATAGATAATTGTCAACACATGAAAATTAGGCAACTGAATAGGCAAATTATACAGCATATACCATTGAGTCACCAACTAATTACATTTGTTAAGCTGGTCAAATATTCTAACTTCTTGGGGTGACCAATCCAGTTTTGCACACTCTTTTGGGGAGTCTTATAAAACTGTTTAGTCCTTGGGTGGCACAAATGGTTAAATTCTGAACTACTAACTAAAAGATTGGAGGTTCAAACAACACACCCAAAGTCTCCTCAGAAGTAAGGCCTGGCAATCTGCTTCTGAAAGGTGCGGCCCTGAAAATTCTGTGGAGCGCAGTTTTACTCTGCATACTTTGGGTCACTGTGAGTTGGAATTGACTCAACAGCAACCAGAAACAAATAAAACTGTTCATACTTTGGAATATAATCTAAGATCCTCCCTAGCGTCATTTGTTAGGTTTCCCATTTTTCATTGTCTACATGATTAGTCACTTCAGTTTTATCACAGGTCAGTATAACTAATTTCCAGCGACTCAACAGCTCGGCGGACTTGGACTGCTGAGCATGGGTTACTTTCATCAAATCAACAAATATTTATTGAGGATCTACCACAAGCTTTGCTTGGTGCAGTGAAGAATACAAAGGAGTACAAAAATTAATCTCTGCTCTCAAACAATGTGTAATCTATTTGGGGATCATGAATATAAGTCACAGAGCAGGCAGTCTATGATGAATTAAATAAGTGCAAGAGATAATAAATATTTATAGGAATTGAGAAGATGCCATCCCTCAGGCTGACGTGAAGTTTTCACAGAAGGTGTAAGAGTTTGGAGGATGTTCAGACAATCATCAGTTCTCATTTTCTATTTTTCTTTTGCTTTCTTTTTCCATTGTCAACAGGGGGAGATTTAGCATAAGAATGGAGGTAGGTCTTAAGAACTTCAAGAGAAAAAAAGCAGCTGAACATTCAGAAGCAACCATAACAAGTCTTGGAAAGCTCCAAGGCTTCCTTCTCCTTATCTCCCTCTGCTTCTCCTGAGCCACCTACTTTATTCTCCAGCTCCTTCTGGACAGGTGTATTTCTACTTCTTTGGTGTACAGGGACGAAACCCCACAGCTCCTGAATTTACATGTCATGATTTCAGCCAGCTGTAGAGAGAGAATCCCAACTTAAAATAGCTGAAAGAAACTGTTAGTTAGGGTTAAATCACCTAAAAGATGAAAATTTAGAAACAGTTGTCAAAAGAAAAAGAATTGAAGGTTCACCACCCAATCTTAACCTAAACATTTCTCAAAGATTGCTTCCCCTCTCCCTGTTTTTCTTAGACTTTTTTTTTGGTAGCAAGCCCTTAGAAATTGCTATATCAATAGAATACACTAGGTGAAGTATCTATCGATTAATTACATTTGCAACTTCTTCCGTCTGTTAGCAGATAATCAAGAATTGACTATACTACCTCTCCACTAAAAGTCTGTGTCTTAAATCAGGATAGAGTGCTGCAGAGCAACCACACATGCAGCTAGCAATGTATTATTCCAGTATACTCTCAATTAATCAGATTGATTCATCCAAGTAGTTTTTCTAGTCTCCATCTTTGCTTACAAAGGCTTATAAAGACAGAGAACATTTGCTTTAGATTGTTAATAGGGAAAGCCAAAGTAGGATGGTTTCTTGGAGGGTACTGGGGAGAAGCCTAAGAGCTAAATGAAAAGATTTAGATTATGATGTATAAGAAAGTTTGGAGCTGGTTTGTACAAATCAGTATCAATCCAAAGTGCAAACATTGCATTTGGTTGTTGCATCTTTTAAGTTTCTTTATCGAGGAACAGTAGCCCATCACCCATCCCTTTCCCCTCCTGTCCCATCCTTTTCATGCCATTGATTTACTGAAATGCTGAGTAACTAAAGATCTTAAAGGATGGTAGTGACTTGATAAAATGAGTGTTTAAGAAGGAATACTGTGTTCAGAGTGATGGATGCATTGAAGGAAACATAAAACTAAAGGCTGGGATAGCACGGTCAGATAAGAATTGCTGTATTCCAGGTGAGAGAAGATGGTGGTCTGGATTAGGCAGTTGGAGGAG
Source organism: Dugong dugon (assembly GCA_030035585.1). Taxonomy (NCBI): domain Eukaryota; kingdom Metazoa; phylum Chordata; class Mammalia; order Sirenia; family Dugongidae; genus Dugong; species Dugong dugon. The sequence goes on from CM057464.1 coordinate 160,488,790, forward strand.
GGAATGGAGGAGGGATTGTTTTAGATCCAATCTAAAGGACAGAGCCAAACCCTAAAGAAAGCATTACAGCAATTGTCTAAGATCTACAGTAATCCAATAAGTGAAAGTAATATTTAATAAACATCTACTCAGATGTTTAGGTAGTATCATTAGGTAGTGATCTCTCCATCCCAAGTGTTCAATAAAAAGCTAGATGACGAGCCATCAGGGATGATGTAAGCTTGAGGTAATACTCTCTTGTCTCCTCCTCCTCATCCTCAACAAGTGATTGTACAACCTGTATTTAGAAAGTAAGAAGAGAAAATACATTGCTTTGTGAGACAGCCCATTTTATGGTTGATCAGATGTAATTATTGGGTTTTTTTCCTCTGATAATTAGCCCAAAATCTGCCTAGTTGGTCTTGGTTCTGCTTTGTTGAACAATGAAGAAGTAACACTATGCCATAAGCTCTTCTCTTCTCCAGGCAAAATCTCTTCAGTTCCTTTAACTGTTTATCATTTCCCATCTTTGCTCCTCTTCTCTGACTATGCTTCCAATTGTCACTGTCCTTTTTGGAGTGTATACCCAGAACTGGACACCCTATTTGAGAGGCAGTTTAACCTGAGCAGAATCGTGATGGTTAAGGTTGTATGTCAACTTGGCTGGGCCATGATTTTCATTTGTTCGATAGTCATGTAATGGTATGATCACTTCCATGATGAGATTTGATATTATGTGATCACCTCCATGATGGGATCTGCTGTGAGTAGCCAGTCAGTTGAAAGGGAATTTTCTTGTGCATATGGCCTGCCTTGAATATAAGTGGATATTCTGGCAAGGCTTGGGGCTTTTGTTCATTCTGGATCCTGCAGCTGGCTCCTGTTCATTTGATCTCTGGTTCTTGGGACTTGAGCTAGCAGCTTACTTGTGGTTTTGCCTGCCGATCTTTGGGATTCGTCAATCTTCACAGCCTGTGAACAAGAGCCCTGCTCTCCAACCTGCCGATCTTGGGTTCACGGGCCCTGGTGGCTATGTGCATCAGGAGAAGCCTCTATTCTGATCCATGGACTTGGGACGTTACAGCCTCTACAACCACATGAGCCATTTCCTTGATATAAATCTCTGTCTCTGTATATATACTTACACACTTTACTGGTTTTCCTTCTTTTGAGAAGCCAGCCTAAGACAAGAACAGAGAGGCCATCAACTCTATTGTTCCATATACTGCATTTCATTAATGCAGCCAAATATTATGCTCAAGTTTTTGGCAACTCCTTCTTACTCTTGACTCACCTGGAGTCAACAAAACCCTCAGTGTTATTCTTTACATATGCTACTGTTTGGGCATGCACGCCTGTGAAGCTCTCCTTGGAAATGAAGTGTAAACTTTATATTAAACATATTACCTGTCTCCTTGTTGGATTCAGCTACTTGTTCTAACCCATCAAGTTCCATTTGTATTCTGACATGCAGTGTTTTAGCTATTCCTCTCAGTCTTAAATCATCTAGAACTTTGGTTAAAAGCCAGCTCGATCCATATCCATTAAAGTAGAAATGGGGTAGGGCTGTGGATGAAACCTCCTAGAGATCTCTCTCCGGGATGACATAGGTTCATAAGCAGCATTTGCTTGGGCATTTTCCCTTAACCAGTTACAAATGCACTTAACTGACATATTATATTCTAGCCCATGATTTTTCTTCTCATCTCTAACAAGATTAAAGAAGACTCTGTTAATATTCTCCACCTACAGCCTTCCATGGCAAAGAGTATTGAATATACCAAGAATATTGAATATACCATGGACTGCCAAAATAATGAACAAATCTGTCTTGGAAGAAGTACAACCAGAATGCTCCTTAGAAGCAAGGATGGCGAACTTTGGACATGTTATCAGAAAGGATAAGTCCCTGGAGAAGGATATCATACTTGGTAAAGTAGAGAGTCAGTGAAGAAGAGGAAGACATTCAATGAGATGGATTGACACAGTGGCTGCAACAATGGGCTTAAGCATAACAACAATTGTGAGGATGGAGCAGGACCGGGCAGTGTTTCGTTCTGTTGTACATAGTGTCGCTATGAGTTGGAACTGACTCAACAGCACCTAACAACAATAACAACACAGCCTTCCATTGATCTAACTGAATAAGAGTTCCACTGACAAATAAAATGAGTCCAGCATGGCTTATACTTAGTGGATCTATGCTGATTTCTAATCTATTCTGGAATACCTTTTGAAAATCAAGTAGCATATGTCAAACTCCATGTTTTGGAACCTGTGCCATTTTGCATCATCACAGTTGATGCATGCAATGGTGGGACCTATCTGGTAAGTTTTTTCAGGGAGTTCATTAATCAAGGCTAAGAGACTTGAACTCACTTCAAACAGTTGAGTTTCAAGAGTCTTTTCCCAGAGCTTGATCCAACATTGCAGCTTTGAAGATTGTTCTCATCAATACATATAATGAAAGCAAAATAGGAGTGGGGCAGTTCTGTTTTCTCCCTGCTTCCTGTTAACATTATACCATCTGCCCCAGGAGCAGGTCATTGCCTTCCTCATTCTACTTCCTGCTTTGACCACACCCCAAATCCCTCATTTTCCACTTCAGCACTTTTCACAAGCCTTAGTTCCTTCTAAATTTTAGCATTCCAGATCCTGAATATAACTTCACATGCTTATTATGCCTTAATTATGAGCTTGTCTAACTTTCCTATGTGTCTTTCTCAAATCAGAGCTGAGCTCCTTAAGAGCCACATCCCCATATTTGCCCACCTCGCCAGCTTTACTTAAGCTAGATTATCTGCCAACATCATTAGTACCCAAACCTCTTAAGCCATCTCTATTTTACAGTTCAAGTCATAGACTTATACCAAGCTTCAACTGAACTTTCTGAAATGTCTTCCCAGGTCTAGTTTAAATATCTGACAAGGTTGGGGGACACAGATATTTTTTCTCAGGGTCCTCAAGGAAGCAAAGTAGTCATGGAAAAGGTCTGGACTCTGAATCAGGACTTTGCTAGAATCCATCACCCGCTCCAACTAGCTGGGTGATCTTAGGCCAGCTACTTAATCTCTTTGAGGCTAAAAGGAGGTGAGCATGCGTTACCTCACAGAATTGTTGAGATGAATAAATGAGATAATAAATTTTAAGTGCCTTGTATGATGTCCAATATGTGGTGGTATTCAGGAAATGTTTGTTCCCTTCCTCCTTACTTTCCCCTCTCTCCTCTTCAGTACACCAACACGTTCTCACCTGTTTTTCATAATTCATTCAGAAGTTCCTCTCATACTTTTTTTTTTTTCTGTTTGGAGGATTCAATGTCCAACAAGGTAAGTCAAGAATTTACCAGGCTTCTACTTTTAGCTTGGATGAATCTGGCTTTGTCAGCATTGTAGAAATCCCCCACTGCCACCACATCTTGCCTATGTGCTGCTTTTTCAATCTGGGTCAAGATCTCAGTCATTTCCTCCATCTGGTCAGGTGCTGGTTACTATTAACTCAAAATTATTTAGAAAATACTGAAAACATTTTATAGCCGTTTACACTTAGCTTCTTATTCCAAAACAAAGTCATCTTTTACACTACAAGGGTAATTATTCTCATTGTAAAGAGCTCAGCTGTAAGGAATCTGGATGGAAAAAGCTTCACAGAGATGCCAAAACAGAGCTCCTTTCACAATGCCTGAAATATTGAGGGACAAGTTTGAGCTTGGCAATTTTGAACTGGGCCCCTCATAATCACTACTCTTCATTTCCAAATTCAAGGCTAAGCTGAAAATGTTGACTTCTTCAAATGGTTTGACTTTCCTTACTTCCTCCAGTTAAAAATGCCCACTCTTCTGAGTTTGAATGGGGATAGTCCTTCACATTAATTATTCATCACTGCACATTTCGCTTTCTCTTGGTTCATTTTCTGGGTCATTTTCTACCTGCTGCTGGGCCTTCCTCATGGTGGACCTGATCCAGACATTCCGAGAGACCTGGAACTAAATCTTCCTGTTGGGCCAAACATACTTGCCAGTCTCTGGCCTAAGTGTACATCACCCAAGTGACAGGGAAGGAAGCAGGAAATACAGGAAGGGAATACATGCTTCCATGGCTGGGCTCTGCCTCATCTACCACTTCAGTCTTAAGGGCCAGCCCATGAAATAAGGACACTCCAAACCTTACTTACTGACCCCATTTTGTTTCTATGGATTTTTCTTTCTAGTATCAGGTCTAATCCACAGCTGGACACATAATATCCATCTGGCTTATACATCCTTCCTCATCATTGCAAGGATTGTTGTGCTAGGTGTTACGTGTTTAAGCACCAACCTTAAGTGGCCTCTGAAGAAAGCTGACATTTTTAATATACTTTTTTGTTGTTTGCAGATTCTCTATCAAAAATCTTTAGGACAAGCCCCTCTCCTCAATTTATAGTTTTACTCCATGATGATAGGCTACCAAACCTCATGGATTGACTGGTAGTAACGAGAATAGCACATTTTAACACAGTATGATTTTATTTATTATAGTTTTATTTGGAAGCACAAGCCTTGAGACAAAACTTTTACTTGTGGTGGTCAGAATGTCTACAAAACAAAGAAATATTCCATTGTCCAAATGTTGAAAGCTGGAAGGAGGTACGTTGCCTCAGTGGACAAGCCAAGGTCAGACCTGGATGGGATGTTTTGTTCCTGGGCTGCGTCAGTTGAACATAGGTGGAAGCACAACAGAGGCTTGTAGGAAATGGGCATGGAACTCCCCAGCATCCCATGCCAAGTGGTAAACAGAACAGATGGGAGCAGAACGATAAGCACAGTATCCCACAGCAATGGAAACGTGGAAACTCATTTGGAAACAACTGAAGTGGAAAGGTCAGAAAAATAACGTCAGCATCTCTATGTGGGTGAAACTATGTCTGGGAAACTTCACTCCAAGAAATATGAAGGCAAAGAGGAATGCCTTGTAATCAAAGTAGAGAGCTTCCGTAGTGTTTGCCCTAGCTGAGTGCAGACCTCTTAGATTCCCTAAGCCTGATTATAGTTGTCTCTTGGCCTCAGTGCATGCTCTGGTTTACTCTTGTGGCGATTTGGTCTCTGAAAGTTGTGAAAGCTACTGCTAATGAACTTCTTAGGGGGGAAAAAATCCTTTGGCAACAAAAAAGACAGGAAACATTCCCCCCCCATCGGATTTTTTAAAAGATACTTAGAAATACTTCGGGAAAGTTGGTTTGAGTTGATTGTTCAATGTTCATTATTTCCTTTTCATTTATTTGATATTGCTCATGAATGCACTAACATTTGTTGAGTATTGGCTTTGGGCCAGGTCCATGGAAAGCTTAAGATCAGCCTTGTGTACCCAAGAGGCCACTAACTGGGGATTTGGCAAAGTGATTTATGGGACCAGTGACTGAGGGAGGCAAAGATCAGGGGAAGAAATTGATAGTATTACGATGGATCTTAATATCAACACAAAGCCTGAAACCCAAACCCTTTGCCATCGAGTCAATTTTGACTTATAGCGACCATATAGTGACCCTATAGGACAGGGTGTAACTGCCCCATAGGGTTTCCAAGGCTGTAAATCTACAGAAGCCGACTGCCACGTCTTTCTCCCATGGAGCAGCTGGTAGGTTTGAACCACCAACCTTCTGGTTAGCAGCCGAGCACTTAACCATAAGCATGCCCTAAAGAGGAGATGGAGGTTGGAGAGTAGATAGAGGAATAGAAAGTCTCAGGGCTTTGAAAGAAAACTGCTACCTTCCCTAATCATGAGATAAAGCATCCAGATTTTCCAGCTGAGCAATGAAGTAAGAATCCTATGTCCAGAGAGGCAGCCAGACCTTGTAGTTTCCGCTTGCTTTATCTTCTTGTCCCCGCCATGATGACCTTGGGCAGCACTGCTTCCTCCTTTATGTCCTTGTCCAAGCAGGAAACAGGGCCTAATGTCTTAATCTCTCCTAGAAGAGCACTTAGCAGAAGTAATCAAACACAGAAATACCAGGAATCTAGATAATGCTTACCATCTGGGGCCTCCAGGCCTCTTCCCATCCTATCTCATGGCTTATCCTCGTGATAGACATCATCTCGTCACCCACTTCCTGCATTCCCTAACCTTGTACACAAGGGAGCATGTTCCAGAGAGAAATACCAGTTCATCTTTTCTGCACAGGCTATCATGGGTTTCTGGCTAATACTGAGCTTTGGATTTTGATAAGCTGGATTTGAATCCTGGCTGGCTCCACCACCCACTAGCTGAGTTCCATATGGAGAAAATAATAGGGTGGTTGTGAGGATTAAATGAGTTAATCAAGTAGTGCCCTTGGAACAGGCCTGGGACAGAGTAAACGGTCAATAAATCTTAGCTTACTACTGTACAATACTCATCATGTCAATAAACCAAATCAACCACTTGAGTCTCCCATACAGGACCATCACAGTAATTTTCTAACAGTTTGCTTCCTAGGAAAATTTATGGCCTGTAAAACATTTTCTAGCAATGCAGTCAGAGAACCTTCTTTAAGCATTGAGTGGCCATTTATCCTCTGACAGAATAAATGGTTGAGCATCTCTTTCACAGACAACTCTTTCAACCTTGGATGTCAGAGAAGACTATTAGAACTACCTTATTGAAATAATATCAGCTGAGAGAAAATTTATTTCCAAAATAAATGTGCGTACTATTAAGGATATGATTATTTTATAGAGTTAACATATGCTATAATTCTAGTGTTTGGAATTGCACATTATTTCAGAGCAAATTTTATTTGTAATGCATTCATTACCCAGAAAAAAAATCTGAAAATACATTTTGTCATTTCCCTGAAATAAATAAGTGAATAAATGAAAAATTATCACTGACAAATGATTAAAGCCAGAATCTTTCATTTTTATAAATTACTCAGATAATTGTCTCAATTTTTCATTTTGATGATTGAATTCTGGCTAATTAATATAACAAGTCAAAGAGAGATGAAAATCATTAACCTAGGAGTAATCCCAGCTTCTCTCCTTCTCCCTCCTACCATGGAAAAGTCGCTCACTGCCTGCATTAATTTTCCTTCTTGGGAAGATGAAGTCTTTCTGACTGAAAGATTGGTAGATGGGGATGCATAGAAAGAGTGTGGTATGAGTGAGTTGGAGGTATGGAGGGAGAAGAGCCTCTTGGGATGGGGGTTGAGAGAGGATTTGGCAGACTGTGGAGAGAGACCTTCAGTTCAGTACAGCTGTGTACGTGGTAGGGGTGGTTCAGAGGAAAGGCGATTGTTGTTTAAGAGTAGTTGTGGTGTGTATCTGGATACTTTTCACAGTTAAAAAAAAAAAAGGACAATCAAGTAAGAGATTAAAGCAATCTTTAAATTTTTTTCTGGTCACTGGAATGTATTTCTGCAACTCTGTCACCACTACAAGAAAGCACAAGGCAGACTTCAATGAAGGATTCAGAAATAAGCTTTGAACTTGTAAATTTAAATGTGAGAGTCTACAGATTCTCTGTTCCCTCAATACCAGGGCCTTTTCTGTTTTTAAAAATTGAATTCTTTTCATGCTAGAATGCCTAGCTCATGTGCAAAATGCTTCTGCCACTATCGTTCTGTCTTCTGTCTCTCCCCTCCAGTTCAGCCTCTGCACTATCACAGGCTGTTTTTCTAAGACTGATTGCATTGTTTGCTTTCCTTATCTTCTCAGGGAGTCCCTGGTTGGTGCAAAGGTTAACGTTCTAGGCTGCTAACCTAAACATTGGTGGTTCAAGTCCACACAGAGGTGACTCTAAAGAAAGGCCCAGCAATCTGCTTAAAAAAAAATCAGCCGTTGAAAATCCTGTCGAGCCCATTTCTACTCTGACACACATGGGGGGCACCAAGAGTCAGAACTGACTCAACAGCAAATTGTTTGTTTGTCTCCTCAGTGCCTCCCTGTCTCAAGCAGTATGGACTTCAAGCTTCTGCTTGAGCCCCAGAACGTCACCAGCAGTGCCCCAAACAGGCCAGGCTGCTTTGGGTGTCCATGCCTTTAAGTGGGCCCATGCTTCTGCCTGAAACAGGTTGCCCACCCTTCCCAGTACAGAATTTTTACTAGGACTCCTTTGAAAAGTTCCCTGGCTGCCTACCTGGTTGTCCCACCTGTGTCCCAAGTGGAGATATGACCTTCCCCTTGTGGCTCCCTGCTGCCATGTACAAATCTTGGATTTTCCTGTAAATATTAGCTATTATCTGATTCTTCTACTCAACTTCCCAAGAGCAAGAAGGCTTGTTATATGGTGAACACTCAGTGGTAGAGTGTGGCATAAATGAATGACTATGTTTTCGTTTTATTTTTTGAAGTAAAACCGGAGCATCTGGTCATTATATCTCCATTGTTTTTAACAAAAAGAAGTTCAAAAGTAGTCCACAGGGACTTATTTTTCTTGTGAATTTATTTCTCTTTGAAAATATATCTCATGTTAGTTGTGAAGTCCTTAGAGACAGATGACCCCTTTCAATCTCACAATTTAAGATAGTTTAATGCCATGAAAAAGGAGCCCTGGTGGTGCAGTGGGTAAGCACTCAGCTGCTAACTGAAAGGTCAGTAATTTGAATCCACCAGCCACTTTGTGGGAGAAAGATGTGGCAGTCGGCTTCTGTAAAGATCGTCGTTAGCTGTCGTCAAGTCATTTCCAACTCATAGTAACCCGACGTACAACAACCTAACGCTAGCAGGTCCTGGGACATCCTCACAATTGTTGCTATGTTTGAGACCATCATTGCAGCCACTGCATCAGTCCATCTCATTGGGCGTCTTCCTCTTTTTTGCTAACCCTCTACTTTACCAAGCATGAAGTCCTTCTCCTGATAACATGTCCAAAGTAAGTGAGACAAAGTCTCACCATCCTAGCTTCTAAGGAGCATTCTGGCTGTACTTCTTCCAAGACAGATTTGTTTGTTCTTCTGGTAGTCCATGGTATATTCAGTATTCTTCACCAACACCTTAATTCAAAAGCATCAGCCTTAGAAACCCTATGGAGCAGTTGTACTCTGTCCTTTTGGGTCACTATACAGTTGCTGTGAGTCAGAATCAATTTGACGTCAATGGTTTTGGTTTTATGAGTTTTAATGCCATGAAGCCTAGACCCCCTGGGATACCCTATGAATTCATCTGGGTAAACTGAGAAGCCACAGAGTATTTTTCTCTTTTCACAGGAACCTATGGATGCCTCGCACATGGTAACTAACCAGATGCCATTGAGTTGATTTTAAGTTATGCCAACCCCACCTGTTTCAGAGTAGAACTGTCTTTCATTTGGTTTTCAATCTTTTGGAAGCAGATTGACAGAGAGAGCTTTCTTCCAAGGTGCCTCTGGGTGGATTCAAACCGCCAATCTTTTGGTCAGCAGCTGAGTGCTTAACAATTTGAACCACCTAGAGACTCCTTTGCACATGGTAGACATTTACTAATATTGAACCAGACTGACATCTGAAGAGAAATGTGATGTGGCAGAGAGAGGAAAGGAGAAGCACCCACCTGGCAAAACCCCAAAATTCATTGACTGTTCCACCTTCTGCATTCCTGTTCTTGGGATGCTGAGCGAAGTTGGAAAAACAGTTGTTCCAGTAATTGATTGGCTCTGTTATAATCTCTTGGTCTTAGACGTCATTAGACCCTTAGCACTTCTGTATGTCTCTAAGGAGCTGTTTTCCAATTCTCCACATTCTTCAAATCTCCCATCTTAAGAGAAAATAGAAGTCATTAGAAGGAAACTCAGATAATGACCTACCACTAAAAGATCACACGCATTGAAGGCTGCTTTTAGTTACAAGTATAAGAAATCCTAATTCAAACGAAAGCAGAAAAGACCAAAATAGATGTCAGAAGAGACTCTGAAAGTTGCCCTTGAATGTAGAGTAGCTAAAGAGAAAGGAAGAAATGATCATGTAAAAGAGCTGAACAGAAAATTTCAAAGGGTGACTCAGGAAGACAAAGTAAAATATTATAATGAATGTGCGAAGACCTGGAGATAGAAAACCAAAAGCTGAAAGAACTAAAGAAAAAATTCAAGCGCTGAGTTGCGGTATTGAAGGATTCTACAGGGAAAATACTAAACGACACAGGCAGCATCAAAAGGCATCAAAAGAAGATGGAAGGAAAGCCTAGAGTCACTGTACCAAAAAGAATTGATCAATGTTCAACCATTTCAAGAGGTAGCATATGATCAGCAACTGATGGTACTGAAGGAAGAAGTCCAAGCGGCACTGAAGGCATTGGCGAAAAACAAGGCTCCAGGAATTGATGGAATACCAACTGAGATTTTCAACAAACAGATGCAGCACTGCAAGTGCTCACTTGTCTATGCCAAGAAATTTGGAAGACAGCTACCTGGCCAACCGACTGGAAGAGATCCGTATTTATGTCTGTTCCAGAGAAAGATGATCCAAACGAACGAGGAAATTATCCAACAATATCATTAATATCACTCACAAGTAAAATTTTGCTGAAGATCATTCAAAAGCAGCTGCAGCAGTACATTGACATGGAACCGCCAGAAATTCAAGCCAGATTCAGAGGACATGGAAGCTGGGCTGTTACTGCTGATGTCATACGGATCCTGGCTGAAAGCAAAAAATATCTGTGTTTTAATGACAAGGCAAAGGCATTCGACTGTGTGGACCATAACAAATTATTGATAATATTGTGAAAAATGCGAATTCCAGAACGCTTAATTGTGCTCGTGAGGAACCTGTACATAGATCAAGAGGCAGTCATTGGAATGGAACAAGGGGATACTGCATAAAGTCAGGAAGGGTGTGCATCAGGCTTGTATCCTTTCACTGTACTTATTCAATCTGTATGCTGAGCAAATAATCCGAGAAACTGGACTATATGAACAAGAATGGGGCATCAGGATTGGAGGAAGAGTCATTAACAACCTGTGATATGGCAGATGACACAACCTTGCTTGCTGAAAGTGAAGAGGACTTGAAGCACTTACCGAATGAAAATCAAAGACCACAGCCTTCACTATGGATTACACCTCAACGTAAAGAAAACAAAAATCCTCACAACTGGATCAATAAGCAACATCATGATAAACGGAGAAAAGATTGAAGTTGTCAAGGAAGTCATTTTACTTGGATCCTCAATCAACACTCATGGAAGCAGAAGTCAAGAATCAAAAGATGCATTGCATTGGGTAAATCTGCTGCAAACTACCTCTTTCAAGTGTTAAAAAGCAAAGATGTCGCTTTAAGGACCAAGGTGTGCCTGACACAAGCCATGGTGTTTTCAATTGCCTCATTTGCATGTGAAAGCTGGACGACAGTGAATAAGGAAGACCAAGAAGAATCCATGCCTTTGAATTATGGTGTTGGCGAAGAATATTGAATATATCATGGACTACCAGAAGAACAAACAAATCTGTCTTGGAAGAAGTACAGCCAGAATGCTCCTTAGAAGCAAGGATGGCAAGATTAATTCTCACACACTCTGGACATGCTATCAGGAAGGACAAGTCCCTGGAGAAGGACATCATGCTTGGTAAAATAAAGGGTCAGCGAAAAAGAAGAAGACCCTCAATGAGATGGATTGACACAGTGGATGTAACAACGGGCTCAAGCTTAAATTAAGAATGATTGTGAGGATCGTGTATGACTGGGCAGTGTTTCTTTCTGTTATACATAAGGTCGCTATGAGCTGGAACAATGGCATCTAACAACAACAACTTAACTGGCTTAATCAATAAGATAATTTCATTAGCTCACATATCAACAAGTGTCTTGCAAGACCTCTGAGTTTTGTTTTTCAGTAGCTCAATGATGTCATCAGGGGCCCAGGTTTTTTTCCACCTGTGTTCTTGCCAGCCTCAGCATGTCAGCAGGCCAGCTCTTGGTTACAGGCATCACATCCACTTTCAACAGCCTTCTGTGGAAGAAAAATCTTTCCCAGGAACATTCCCAAGCCCCACAGCAAATTTCCCTTCACACCTGCTTGACCAGAAACAGATCACATACCAGTTGTCGTTGAGTCAATTCTGACTCAGGGTGACCTCATGTGTTACAGAGTAGAACTGTACTCCACAGGGTTTTCAAGACTGTGATCTTTCAGAAGCAGGCTGCCAGGCCTTTCTTTTGAGGTGCCTCTGGGTGGATTCAAACTGCCAACTATTAGATTAGTAGTCTAGTGCTTAAACATTTGTGCCATCTACCCCTAATCAATCCCCGGGGAGGAGAATGATATTTCCATGTTTGGCTTACCCTAATTATGATTAACACTGAGCTGAGAATCAGGCCTCCTTTCTTAAGGAGGCTGACAACTGAGCATAATTGGAGGATGGCCTATCTTCAAATCCATCCTTCCTTTCCTAATGGGTTTGCTCACTGCTGTTTCCTGGTAGATCATATAGTGCTTGAACTGCATTTGTTGAATAAATAAAAGTTGCCTCTTGCTTTGGCCCGGCCACTTATGAACTGTGTACCTTTAAAAAATTAATTGAGCTTCTCCAGATCTCAGTTTTCTCTTTTGCAAAAGCAGGTCTCTGGGTAGTTAATGCACTCGGCTACTAACCGAAGGTTTGAGTCCACCCAGACTGAGGCACCTCAGAAGAAAGGCCTGGCACTCTACTTCCAAAACATCAGCCATTGGAAACCCTATGGAGCACAGTTGTACTCTGACACACATAGGGTTGCCATGTTGTTGTTGTGTGCCGTTGAGTTGATTCTGACTCCTAGCGACCCTATATGACAGAGGAAAACGGCCCCATAGGGTTTCCTAGGCTGTAATCTTTATGGAAGCATATTGCCAGGTGTTTACTCCAGTGGAGCCCCTGGGTGGGTTCAAACCACTGACCTTTCCATTAGTAGCAGAGTGCTTTACCACTGTGCCACCCATTAAACCAAACCTATCGTGGCTGAGTCAATTCTGACTCATAGTGACCCTATATGACAGAATAGAACTGTCCCATAAGGTTTCCTAAGCTGTAATCTTCATGGAAGCAGACTGCCATATTTTTCTCCTGTGGAACAGCTGGTGGGTTCGAACCACAGACCCTTTGGTTAGCAGCTGAGTGCTTAACCACTGCACCACCAGGGCTCCTATATTGTGCCGTCAGGCTTCCTTTAATACAGCGTGAGGCTAACTATTTCTGGCTCTGTCTCCATGACTCCCTAGTTAATGAAAAAGGTACCCACACCGTATGAGTACCTAGCGTTTTGACTATGAAAATTTGTAGGAAATTATCAGCAATAATGGCTACTGGCGACAAGAGGTGTAGCAACAACCATCTTCTAGCCTGGCTGTGGCTCCGTAGACAGAAGTCTGTGTGCCCGTGAGCTGGTTTTAATTTCAGCTCAAGGGTGCAAACAGGCAAAGGCTCCTGAGGAATGCTGGTAGGTACCACCCTAGAAGGACCCTCCCAGGCCTCCCCTCCTCCCAGGTTGCTGCAATTGAGAGTTTATCTGCTAAGCCATTGTTTTCAAAGCAGGGAGAGCTCTGGACTTTCCCAGGAATTCCACTGGAATGTAAACAATCTTCAGATCCCAGGCAGAAGCCAGCGGATTTCCTGGTTAGCTGTCACCAAGTCACACGTGTTGGATCTCAAGGATCTAATGCTTTTTTGTTTTTGCTTCTCTCGGTATGTGTCTTTTTCTATCTCTAAATATACAATATGTGTGACATCGGTTAATAGTAATTGTCTGAAATGAAAGAATGAGCCCATTGAACAATAATTCTGTAATGAAGATGCCACACAAGGATTTTTACATGTTTCTTGACTACAGAAACTGCTAGAAACACAATCTATCAAACATCCACCTTCACACTGGCTCGCTAGAGAATTACAATCCTGAATCAAAGTTTATTTTTTATTAAACGCAACTTCCTATCTTTCATATAGAGTCACTGGGTGGTGGTTGGAACCCACCCAGAGGCGCCTCGGAAGACAGACAATCTGCTTCCTGTAGGTCACAGCCTTGAAAACCCTTATGAAGTGCACTTCTACTCTGCAAGACGTAAGTTCTTCATGAGTCAAAAGCAATTTGATGACAACAAACAACAATGGAGCCCTGGTGGCGCAGTGGTTAAGAGCCACTGCTGCTAACCAAAGGTCGGCAGTTCAAATCCACCAGCCCCTTCTCAGAAACCCTATAGGGCAGTTCAGAATCAACTGGACAGCGGGTATAGTTTTTGGTAAACAACAACAGCAACATCCTTCATATGTCAAAGGGCTTTTGTTGTCCAGCACAGCTCTCTAGCTGCCTTGGAGTTGGCCCCTACTCATGGCAATCCCATGCACTATTGAACAAAACACTGCCCAGTCCTCCACCATCCCCATGTCCTGTTGCAGATTGGACCATTGTGATCCACAGGGTTTTCTTTGACTGATTTTTGAAAGTAGATCACCAGGCCTTTCTTCTTAATCCATCTTAGTCTGGAAGCTCCATTGAAACCTGTTCAGCATCACAGCAACACACAGACTTATGTTGACAGAGAGGTAGTGGCTATGCATGAGGTGCATTGGCCGGGAATTGAACCCGGATCTCCCACATGGAAGGCAAGAATTCTACCACTGAATCAAGTACTTAAAAGACAAAAGGCACAGAAAGCCTGGTAACCAAAAACCAAACCCTTTGCTGTCAAGTCGACTCTAACTCATAGCGACACTACAGAACAGAGTAGAACTTCCCTGTAGGGTTTCTGAGGCTGAAATCTTTTATGGAAGCTGACTGCCACACCTTTCTCTATGTTGCTGCTGGTGGGTTCGAACTACCGACCTTTCGGTTAGCAGCCCAGTGCTTTAACCACTGCACCACCAGGGCTCCAAAGCCTGGTACTCATGAGTTAGTGCTGTCCTGTGTGAGGATGGTGTCTATAACTCTAAGGTTTTTCTGCCTCTGCCCTTAGATTCTCTTTGTGTCACATCATGGCTCAGAAGCCACACTCCACTTCCCCATTTCCCCACTGTACCGGCTGGCCAGGTGCAATGCAGCATGGTGTGTGGAAAGAACATGGATTCTAAAGATAAGAAGATGGAGGTTTGAAGACCAGTCCCGTCCTTTTTTAGCCCTGTGACCTGGGGAGAGTTACCTAAGTTCTCTGAACAGCTGTTTCCTTACGTGTTCTATGAGAACAATACTACTCACCACATGAGATTGTTGTGGAGATTAAATGAGAAAGCACATGGAAAGCTTCTAAGCATGATCTCTCACAAAGTAGCCCAGTAACTGTTAGTTTCCTTCTCTTGTCTCTGCAGCTGCTGCTTCCTAAGTTGAGACCACCTAAAACAGTCAAAGTAACAGTCAAAATGGAAAGACAGCCTTGTCTTTGGCCAGAAGTGACTTTACTAGAATAGTCTCTTCCAGTGAAGAGTTATCTCACCCCTTTCACAACTGTAGGGCTGGGAATTGCATGAAAAGAAATTCAACTAGAATGTCAGGATAAACATTTACCACGTTTCTTTCCTTTTTTTGGTTTCCTTCTCTCTTGAAAAGTCTTTCAGATTTCTGACGCTTCCTACTATCACGTTCCTCTTTTGAAACCCTTCATATCCTACTTTCTATGAAGGGCTGGTTGGCAGCTGCTGAGGCCACATAATTGGAACGGTCCTCACAGGCTCATCTTGCACCAGTTTATCCGGGTCTGCAGTGTGGAAATCTACTTCTGAAAAATCAGCCGTTGACAACCCTGTGGAGCACAGATCTACTCTGACACACATGGAGTCGCCATGAGTCAGCAGTGACTCGTCAGCAACCGGTTTTTGGCAAATTCACTCACTTTTTCAGTTTAATTCTTTGTGTCTTCAGAAACCTCCATTAAAAGGTAAACATGGCATCTCAATAGTCTGGTCAAGCTGGTATACCAGGATATTTCAGCGGAGATTCAAACTTGATAAAACTTTACTAGTAACTTGGGCCTCCAATGTCCTAGGGGCAGGAATGGTTTAGGGACTAAGGACACAAAAGGGGAACTGTTTAAGTCCAGCTCCTATAAGAATCTAAAGTCTTTCCTTGGATCTTGGTATTTTTTCTTAAGCAAAGGGCTTAAGAAAATTGGAAAACTAATATCATAATGCTTTTGGATTATAGAGTAAGCCACAGCCAGAAATAACTATGAGTGGCTCAGAGCCATACCTCCACCCACTCCAACCTATATGCCTAGGAGACTGCCTCAGACCAGATATAGCCACCTTGGTGATCAGAGCTGCCCCATATTAGGAGTTTTGCCCAAGGACTCCATAAAGTTCTGATTCACTGAGAGATGAGGGAGTGAAGGGGAGGAAGAAGGGAGATTCCAGAGAAGTCTAAGTCTGGGTTGTTGGGCTGCCATTGTTTATCGGGATTACTCATCTTGGAGGCTCCATCTTCTTTCACCCAGGGGGCCTGTGCATACTGCCTTGCTCTCTAGGAACAAGGAAATATCTCTTGTTCTTTGGCTAAAAGTGGTCTATATCAGTGGGATATCACTGGGTTCCCAGAGGTTTTTTTTTTTTAAGGGGAGGTAAATTGCTTTGGGATTGCCAAGATAAGGGTATTAAGAAAACCCCCAAAACTCCAAATACATCTACAGTCATTATTTCCTAATAGAAACAATATTTCATCACCAAAAAGTTGTTGTTATTTGCCATAGAGTCAACTCATGGAGACATTCTGTATAACGGACTAAATCATTGCTTGGTCCTGCATCATCTTAAAAAAAAAAAAGAAGAGCACAAACTCAAGATAAAGGATAGTTTTTTTAATTTAACTAATTCACATTTAGGAAAGTCTCTCTAAATCATCCTTATTTTTCTCATTTTTCCATGAACTGATGAAATGGCATCACAAATCAAAACAGAGAATCAGGAGATCTGAGTTCAAATTCATACTGATGTTATTTGTGTCCTTGAGGTAAAGCAATTAATATTCTCTTTGTTCTCCGCTTTGTTATTTCCTAAAGGAGGGGATTATATTAGTTGCTTTCTTGAGGGCCCTTCAGGATCTTTCTTTGAGCTCTTATTTCTCCGATTATAATGTGGAAAACTGAGGAGATCTCTACTAAACCACACATTTTATGTAGCATTTAATAACAAATTTTGTTTCATCGGTTTCCCCATATTCAACCGAGCTAAAAACCATCTTCCTAAGATTAGTGAAGGCTTTTAATATCATACAAAACCCAGTAATTTTCCCACTAGTTCGGGAGTTTCCCAGGATTTTCTGCCAAAGATTATTTTGGCATCTAACAAGGTTTTTGAACTTTCCGTCATCGGTGTTTTCATCAACAAAAAACATTTCTTAAATTAACAAGGAAAACAGTGAATAAAGACAATAAAGATAGATTATACAATGGGTGAACTGAGATAATATATAAAGGAACAGTACTTTCCTTACATCAAAAACACATCAAGAATCTGGGATGAGATGTTGGTGATTATGATGGCAGCTTTGAGGGTTACATACTGGTTGGTGGAGAGATAAGTCATCACCTCCTTCCCAATCAATCCAAAAATCATGACAGAAAGAATTGCCTCATATGTAGAAGTAGGGGGAGGGTAAGAGAACTGAGACCTTATAGGGCAGGATATCAAAGGACATTCCACAAAACACAGCCATATGCTTTGCCTAAAGGACATAAATAACATATGTTGTTAGACCAGGGTTCTCAACTGGGAGTGATTTTGTCCTCCAGGGTGACATTTGGGAATGTCTGGAGACATTTTTGGTTGTCACAGCTGTGAGGAAGGTTGCTCTTGACCTCTAGAGGGTAGAAGCCAAGGAAGCTGCTCAACAAGCTACAAGGCACAGGGTTGCCCCCACAATGAAGAATTATCCAGCCTAAAACGTCATGTGTGTTGAAGTTAAGAAACCCTGCGTTCGAGTCAACTTGGGAGTGAGAATAAGACCAGTGGTAAGAGGACATTTAATATTGGTGTGAAAAACAAGGCAGGTGATAACTGTGAGGTCGAGAAGAGGAGAGGAGCAGGTACATTCCTTACTGAAACCTGTAGATTTCCCATTGTTCTTAGGCCTCAACATCAGTACTAACCAACTGCCATCAAGCCGACTCCAACTCATGGTGACCCCATGTGTGTCAGAGGAGAACTGCTCCATGTAGTTTTAAATGGCTGATTTTTCAAAGTAGATCTCCAAGCCTTTTTTCTGAGTCACCTCTGGGTAGACACAAACCTTCAACCTTTCAGTCAGCAGCTGAGGGTGTTAACCATTTGCGCCACCCATGGACTCCTAGGAAGCAGAGATGAAATAAATATGGGGTCTTTTGGGGATCCCAGGTTGAGTAGACAGAGGGTTATTCATCTGGCATCTACCCCTATGACCCAGAGCCCAGGCCAGGTCTGGGGTTGCCCTGGGAGCAGAAGTAGGGGGTAGGGGGTGAGGAGCAGAGAGAGCTCCTAAGGTAGAAATGTGCTGGGGTGAAGACTGTCACAACTATTCTGAATGAGAGCAAAATGATTAGTTAGAGAGGTGAGGTGCATGAAGTATATTTGCTCCCTCAGGGTGTACGTATCTAGGCCTTGCATCTCCCCCTGCCCAAGGAGCTGCCACTGTTAGAACAGGGATACATCACTGCCTGGGTTTACCACATAAAACCCCTGACCTGAAGTGTTTTGGGTAGTTAAATAAACCCAGGTGGCTGTATTAATGGCATAGTTAGGTAATCTCAAGGGATCAAAAAGTATAGACTCCTGAAAATCCTGTCAGAGCACAAAACTCTCACTACGGTTGCATTTTCCTTTAACCAATATTTATGGGATATCTACCACATTCCAGGCCCATCAGTGAGTGGGAAGACAATTAGAAGCAGAAATGGACATAGTCTCTACTGGCCTGGTACTTAGAGTCTTGTAGGTAATTAAGCAAATAATTACACAAATATTGTAAAATTATTACCAAAATGCAAGCTCTGAAGAAGTACATACCATGGAAGAGTGTAATAGGGGCATCTATCTGGTAGGTGTGGGGTAGCAAGAGAATCCTTTTGGGAAAATGGGGACAGGAGGGTCTTTTGACTGAGTAGGTTTTACTGTCAAAAAGGGCCTCCAATTTAGGGTCTCTCCAGGTGGGGCAGTGGTTAAGAGCTTGGCTGTTAACCAAAAGATTGGCAGTTTGAATCCACCAGCCACTCCTTAGAAACCCTATGGGGCAGTTCTACTCTGTCTTACAGGATCGCTATTAAGTCGGAATCAACTCAGTGGCAATTGGTTTTTGATTATATATAACTCGATGGGTTTGGTTTTGGGTTTGGAGATTATATGTCAGGAGGCCTTGTGGTACAGTGGTTAAAGTGCTCAGCTGCTAACTGAAAGGTCAGCAGTTCAAACCTACCAGACCCTCTACTAGAGAAAGACATGGCAGTCAACTTCCATAAAGATTTACAGCCTTGGAAACTCTATGGGTCAGTTCTGCTCTGTCCTATGGGGTTGTTATGAGTTGGGATCAACTCCATGTCAGTGAGTTTTGATTATATGTCCAGAGTCCGTGCGTGGTGCAAATGGTTAACGTGCTTAACCGCGAACCTAAAAGTTGAAGGTTCGAGTCTACCCGGAGACAACTCAGAAGAAAGCCCTGGCAGTCTACTTCCCCAAAATCAGCCATTGAAAACTCTGTGGAGCACAGTTCTTCTCTGACACACATGGTGTTGCCATGAGTTGGAATCAACTCTGTGGTAACTGGTGATTTTGATTACCGTATACGTCCAGCATCAAGATCTCCTGACAGGATCCCCCCTGCCTCCCCCACCCCCACCCCTGATCAATTTTCTCTTTGCACAGTCTTCCCCATCTCAGCTGATGGCCAACAAACCTTCCAGTGCTCAGGCCAAAATACTTGGGCCATCCTTGTCTCCTCCCCCTCTCACATCTCACAGTGACTCTATCTTCAGATTGTATCAAGAACTTGGTCATTTCTCACCATCTCCACTGCAAGCCTGTGCAAGCCACCAGCATCTCTCACCTGGGTTACTGCAGTAATCTCTTATCTAGTTTCTCAGTTTCTGCCCTGCCCCTATCCCCTACACCTATTGTTAAAATAGATGCCCAAGCAATTCTTTTAAAAGCTATGTCAGACCACATTCCTCCTTTGTGTAAAACCCTCCCTCATGGCACTCAAGGCTGAAAGCCAAAATCTTCATGCATCCCACAAGACACTACACAATCTGCCCATCCCTGAATTTCCTCTCTCCTCATCCTCATTCCCCATTCTGCTCTAGCTCTACCCACAATGGACTCCTCTATAATTCCAGGCACATTCCTGTCTCAGGGCATTTGCACAGGCTGCTCACGCCCATCAGAGTGCTCTTCCTTCTTATACCCAGTGAATCACTCCCTTAGGAACTGCAAGTTTCTGCTCAGATGCCAGCTTCTCCATAATGTGTGCCTTGACCACCCAATTCAAAATTACAACTCACCCTCCACACACACAACCTACTTCCCTTCCTTGAATCCTTTTCCATAGCACTTATCACCATTTCTCGTGTCATATATTGACTTAATTATTTTATTTATTAGAATGTATATTTGTGGGGTCAGATTTAAACCTCTTTGAATCCCAGCATCAAGTAGAATGTTTGATATATATATATATATATATATATATATATATATTTTTTTTTTTTAATTGATGAATCATAGAACTTTAAGCTTGTGTGCCATAATTATCCGTCCCATTATTATGATGCTTTATGGATTTTTTAAATAAAATCTTACAATTATAAATAATTAACACAATTAAATTACATTGTGCATAAAAATATTTTTCCAGAGTAAACATTTTAACTACAAGTTGCATTTGAGTCCATTCCCGCTAGTGGCCAGCCCTTGTGTTGCAGAGTAGAACTGCTCCATAGAGTTTCTTTTGGAAACAGATCACTAGGTGTTTCTTCTGAGGTACCTCTGGGTGGGTTCTGTCAACCGCCAAACTTGCCAGTGCTTAACCATTCACGTCATCCAGGGACTCCGTAAACATTTTAAATATATAATAATTTTGGTATCTCCTCTTAAGCATGTCTTCTTTCTTTTTTTTTTAATGAACAGGGACCCTTTAAAAATGGAAGCATCCAGGCCTTGATGTCTGGTTTCCTTACTAAACAAATCCAGAGGGCTATTCATAGTAATGTAACGTTTAGAGCCAACAAGCTTCAGAAACTGGGAGAGCCTACTTTGTTTTGTTTTAAAGCTGCCCTTTGCGCATAACATATAGTAATCTTGGAAGGCTGAGGAAGCAATCAGGAAGATCTAAAGAATGAGAACAGTGTGTTCTTTGAAATTCTTCTGACGGGGCAGACAGTCCCTCCTTCCCTCAAATCATCTTAAAGGGGAAGTATGTCAGCCTGGACAGTAATGAGACGCTGTGGGAATTCCCCCTTCCCTTTGGTCTACTTCACAGACAAGCTTCAGTAGGGTTAAAGATGGGTCATTCCTATCCACAGAGGCCTTAACTTGAAGCCAAGGCTTCCCAGGGAATGAAATATTAAAGAATAAGTGAAATTCATTTTTGTTCTCCCCAAATGAGAGATTTATAAAAAACAAGTGGCATTTAAAAATTGTCAAAACTTAAAACACTGCTATTTTATAGCGTTACCAACAGATGGCGGCACGTGACTCGTCTTTCCTCACCAGTTAGCAGACTCGGCCCGATTTTTCCTGGAGAATGTCCACTGAAAATGCTGTTTGGTTCCGCGGCCCCTTTGAAGTGCTGGGTGTCATCAGACAGCAATTTGAGGCGTGCAGTAAGGTCTTGGGTTTTTTATTCTTTCGCTCTGTCTCTAAATTAAGCCTCTTGGTGACCTCAAACCACAATCACTAAGTCAGCAGTGGTAAGGTGACCTGGAAAAATCAACGAAGAAGCTTCAAACAAAACAAAAACCATACTGTGTGTTTTTCAAGGAGAATGAGATCAGGGGAGGCAGGTAGTTTTTAAACATAGTCAAGGATTAGTTTTGTGCCAAAGAGCAAATGATAAAGGGAACAATTTTGGGGATTTGCTTTTGTGGGATTGCTATCTCCAAACACCAAGAACTCTAAACAAAAACATTACTTTTCAAGTGATGTACAGTGTGGTTCCTTTCTGTTCCCAAAATCTGTGACCTGTGACTAAAAACTTGCAGCAGATAAGTTTCCAAGTGAAGGAAATTATTTCTCTAGCTACTGCCCAGGTCTAGTATCTGTATGTATTTAAGAAAATGAAGGGAAAGGAGAGGGAAGGGGAACCTTCAGGTTAGCCAAATTTTTTCTCAACAAAAAGGAAACCAAAATCTAGCGGACTCGGTCCATTAGAACAGCATTTTCAAACAGTAAGTCACAATAGATTTGTGCTTTGGAAATCAACTACGTAGGCCATCATGAGCATTATATTAGAATAGAATAGATCAGAGAGCATCTTCTGTGCAAGGTTCTAAGGTAAAATTTCCTGCTCTGGCCAAGAAGAAAAGCTTGCAAAGCTCCACCTTGTATTTTCTACAGTCCAATACTAATAGGCTATTCACCATCAAAAAAATCTAATTTAATAAATAGGACTTTTTATGGATGTGAGTAGCATTAAACAGCAAGCTGAATTAAAGCTTTTCCCCAACCATTGGTATACAAATACGGAGAATTATACTATTTATCGTTATCCTTGTCCCATGTCCTTGATTTTCCAAAACAATCCTAATTTTAGGTGTTTTGTCCTATTCTTCCATACACAACAAACTGTATGTTATAAATTTCAGTTTCAAAATTAAAATGTCTAAAGGTGCCAGGCAGATAAAGTCCATGAGAGAAACTGACCAGGAGTAACAAAAACTTGCAATGTGGAAATGTATTAACTTTTAAAAATGTTGATTGTTGTTGTTCTTAGGTGCCATCGAGTCGGTTCTAACTCACAGCGACCCCATGTGCAATAAAACGAAACGCTGCCCGGTTCTGCGCCATCCTCACAGTCATTGTTACGCTTGAGCCCATTGTTGCAGCCACTGTGTCAATCCATCTTATCAAGGGTCTTCCTCTTTTTCACTGACCCTCTACTTTACCAAGCATGATGTCCTTCTCCAGGAACTGATCCCTCCTAATAACCTGTCCATAGTATGTGAAACGCAGTCTTCCCATCTTTGCTTCTGAGGAACATTCTGGTTGTACTTCTTCCAAGACAGATTTGTTCATTCTTTTGGAAGTCCGTGGTATATTCAATATTCTTTGCCAACACCACAGTTCAAAGGCGTCAGCGCTTCTTTGGTCTTCCTTATTCATCGTCCAGCTTTCACATGCATATGAGGCGATTGAAAACACCATGGCTTGAGTCAGGCACCCCTTAGTCTTCAGAGTGACATCTTTGCTTTTCAACACTTTAAAGAGGTCTTTTGCAGCAAATTTGCCCAATGCAATGAGTCTTTTCATTGCTTGAATGCTGCTTCCATGGGTATTGATTGTGGATCCAAGTAAAATCAAATCCTTGATAACATCAATCTTTTCTCCATTCATCACAATATTGCTTATTGGTTCAGTTGTGAGGATTTTTGCTTTCTTTATGTTGAGGTGTAATTCATACTTAAGGCTGTGGTCCTTGATCTTCATCAGTAAGTCCACCAAGTCCTCCTCACATTCAGCAAGCAAGGTTGTGTCATCTGCATAATGCAGGTTGTTAATGAGTCTTCCTCCAATCCTGATGCCCCGTTCTTCTTAATACAGTCCAACTTCTCGGATTGTTTGCTCTGCATACAGATTGAATAGGTATGGTGAAAGGATACGACCATGACGCACACCTTTCTTAACTTTAAGCCACGCAGTATCCCTTTGTTCTGTTCGAGTGACTGCCTCTTGATCTATGTACAGGTTCCTCATGAGCACAATTAAGTGTTCTGGAATTCCCATTCTTCGCAGTGTTATCCATAATTGGTTATGATCCACACAGTCGAATGCCTTTGCATAGTCAATAAAACACAGATAAACATCTTTCTGGTATTATGTGCTTTCAGCCAGGATCCATCTGACATCAGCAATGATATCCCTGATCTCATGTCCTTTTCTGAATCCGGCCTGAATTTCTGGCAGTTCCCTATGGATATACTACTGCAGCCACTTTTGAATGATCATCAGCAAAATTTTACTTGCATGTCATGCTAACGATATTGTTCAATAACTTCTGCGTTTGGTTGGATCACCTTTCTTGGGAATAGGCACAAATATGGAACTCTTGCAGTTGGTTGGCCAGGTAGCTGTCTTCCAAATTTCTTGGCATAGACGAGTGAGCACTTCCAGAGCCACATCCATTTGTTGAAACATCTCAGTTGATATTCCGCCAATTCCTGGAGCCTTGTTTTTCGCCAATGCCTTCATGCAGCTTGGACTTCTTTCTTCAGTACCATCGGTTCCTGATCATACGTTACCTCCTGAAGTGGTTAAACGTCGACTAATTTTTTTTTTTTTTTGGATAGTGATTCTGTGTATTGCTTCCATCTTCTTTTGATGCTTCCTGCATTGTTTAATATTTTCCCCGTAGAATCCTTCAGTATTGCAACTCGAGGCTTGAAGTTTTTCTTCAGTTTCGCTTGAGAAATGCCTAGTGTGTTCTTCCCTTTTGGTTTTCTATCTCCAGGTCTTTGCACATTCCATTATAATACTTTGTCTTCTTGAGCTGCCCTTTGAAATCTTCTATTCAGCTCTTTTACTTCATCATTTCTTCCTTTTGCTTTAGCCACTCGACATTCAAGAGCAAGTTTCAGAGTCTCTTCTGACATCCATTTTGGTCTTTTCTTTGTTTTCTGTATTTTTAATGACGTCTTGCTTTCTTCATGTATGACGTCCTTGATGTCATTCCACAAACCATCTGGTCTTCGGTGATTAGTGTTCAATGCATCAAATGTATTCTTCAGATGGTCTCTAAATTCAGGTAGGATATACTCAAGATCATAGTTTCGTTCTTGTGGACTTGTTCTAATTTTCTTCAGTTTCAACTTGAACTTGCACATGAGCAATTGATAGTCTGTTCTGACTGATAATATTGAGCTTTCCCATCGTCTCTTTCCACAGACGTAATAGATTTGATTCCTGTGTTTTCCATCTGATGAGATCTGTGTGTATAGTCACCATTTGTTGTTGAAAAAAGGTATTTGCAATGAAGAAGTCATTGATCTTGCAAAATTCTATCGTGCAAACTCCAGCATCGTTTCCATCACCGAGACCATGTTTTCTAACTACCAATCCTTCTTCGTTTCCAACTTTCAAATTCTAATCACCCAGTATTTATCAGTGCATCCTGATTACATGTTCGATCAATTTCAAACTGCAGAAGTTGGTAAAAATCTTCAGTTTCTTCATATTTGGCCTTAGAGGTTGGTGTGTAAATTTGAGTAATAGCCGTATTAACTGGTCTTCCTTGTAGGCATTTGGATATTATCCTATCACTGACATCTTTGTACTTCAGGACAGATCTTGAAAAGTTCTTTTTGACAATGAATGCAATGCCATTCTTCTTCGAGTTGTCATTCCAGGTGTAGTAGATCATACAGTTATCCAATTTAAAATGGCCAATACCAGTCCATTTCAGCCCACTAATGCCTAGGATATCGATATTTATGCGTTCCATTTCATTTTTGACGATTTCTAACTTTCCTAGATTCATACTTCATACATTCCACATTCTGATTATTGATGGATGTTGGTGGCTATTTCTTCTCATTTTGAGTCATTCCACATTAGCTAATGAAGGTCTCGAAACCATCATTAAGGTTGACGTAGCTCTTACCCAGTTGTATTTTGAGTGCCTTCCAACCTGAGGGGCTCGTCTTCTGGCACTATATCAGACAATGCTCCGCTGCTATTCATGAGGTTTTCACGGGCTAATTCTTTTCAGAAGTAGACGGCTGGGTCCCTCTTCCTAGTCTGTCTCAGTCTGGAAGCTCAGCTGAAATCTGTCTGCCATGGGTGACCCTGCTGGTATTTGAATACCAGTAGCATACCTTCCAGCATCACAGCAACACACAAGCCCCTGTCAGCATGACAAACTGTGGGGGAAATGTTGATCAGTAACATTAAAAAAGGAAAAGATACTGTGTTGGGCCAAAATCAGCCCTGAGACCTGGATACGTCTATGCTCCACCAGCTTGCATCCTTCATTCCAGGTTACAGTTGAGGTTGAATGAAGTTCAACCTCACCAAGGGTAAAAATCTGAAGTAGTAGTGTCACTCTTCGTCATGTCTTTGAAGTCCTGATACGACTGTGACAGTGTACACAACATGTATTTATTCCTTGAGCCAATATTTCAAGAGTGTGTGATTAAAACTAGTTTAACTGTGAGTAAAGTTGGCAAAAGTTACTTGGAGAGCATAGAAAGAAAATGTGAGCATTCCCAGAAGAACAGGTGACCTCCAGAGTTGCAGAATGAGCACTTTAATCACTCCCCACACCCTGGGTCCTGAAGAGGACTTGGTGCCCAGTGGGGCAAGGGCCATAGAACTTAGCTTTCAGTTTCATCTTCTTTTCCTGTGCCAAGTTATTGTCCCTCCTGTTCTCAGTGCAGTTCATACTCGTTTTATCTAATCCTTCATTTACTTTGTGTCAAGCACACTTTTAGGTGCAAAGATACATCAGAGAAGAAAAGAGATAAAAATTTGTCTTTATGGTACTTCTAGTTGGGCAAGACAAACAATAAACAAAATAAGTAAGTAAAATATGTAGCATGTTACAGGGCTGTAATATGCTTTTTTTGTATTGTTTGAGACTATGCAGTTCTGCTATAGAAGAAAATAATTGGAATGGATGAAACTCATGTTTAAGCATGAGATAAGCGAGTTAGTAATCTGTGAGAAAGGGCCCTGGTGGCACAGTGATTAAAGTGCTCGGCTGCTAACCGAAAGGTTGGTCGTTCAAACCAACCAGCCGCTCCACAGGAGAAAGATGTGGCAGTCTGCTTCTGTAAAGATTACAGTCTTGGAAACCCCGTGGGGCAGTTCTACTCTGTCCTATCGGGTCGCTATGAGTCAGAAGCACTGGAGGACAAATGGTTTACTTTGATTTGCAATCTGTGAGATGTGTTGGAAAGATACAGTAGAGCATATTATGCATGCATGAATATAGACAGGAAGAGATGGAAGGGCCAGGATACCTGATATTCATGACACACTAAATATACATGAGACACTCAATATTCATGAGTTCTTAATTTAGCCATCCATTTGTGAAACCCTTTCTGGCCCCAAGTGGCCTTTGCCCAAGAAGCAAAAATAAAATCCTAACTGCTCGGCAGGTTAATTGGCAAGCAACAGCCTTGGCCATAGGTAGACTTCTGGCATCTTCTATCTGCTTAGACCCTGAGAGCATGTTCAAGTTCAACTCTGAACTCTGGTCCTGGTAACCAGCAAAGAAGACCAGTGTGGTAGAGACAAAAACAGACATCTAGACATTGTTGTAACCTACTTGCACCCTATGCTAAGCATGTTAAGCTTTGGTAGTTAAGCTTTTGGTATTTAAGATAGACCAGGGGTTGAATTCCAGCTTCTCTACCTACCAGCTTGGGCAAGTTATTTAAATTCTTCTGAATTCCATTTTTTTTCTCTAAAAAACTGAGACTAGTACTAATGTCTACCTCATAGGCTTGTTGTCAGACTTGTTAATTACAGTGTGTGGCACACAACACTGCCGCCAAGTTGACTCTGACTCCTGGTAACTCCATGTGTGTCAGAACAGAACTGTGTTCCATAGAGCTTTCAGTGGTTGATTTTTGGAAGCAGATTGCCAGGCCTTTCTTCCGAGGTGCCTCTGGGAGGACTCAAACCTCTAAACTTTCAGTTAGCAACTGAGCACATTAACCATTTGCACCACCCAGGGACTCTGCCTGTCACACAAAGGGCACAATACACTTTAGTCATTGCTGTTATTTTTATCATATTTCCATAGGGAGGAGAATGTTTAGACTTTTACTTCTGAACTCCTTTTTTTTTTTTTTTTTCCCATGCTACCTTGTAACTGCACAGCGTTCTGCAAAAGAGTCTCTTCTTTTAGGAGCAGAAGGAAAGATACTCTGATAAGGACCTGAGCACAAACCTGGGATGCAATGTACAAGGATAGTGGGTGATTATGCCATGAGTTGATTTAATCTGCTTTGGTCCTGTTTTCATCATCTCATCCCTGAGCTTTGAGAATCATCTGTTGTAGAAAAGCACAAGGGACACAATTGCACAGCCTAAGATCAGTCTGCGGCATTCACCCAATAAATATTTATTTGGCTGCTTCTGTGTTCCAGGCCTTGATCACTATTGGGCACCACTAGTCAGCATTCAAAGCATCTGACTTCACGGAACACACAGCCCAGCAGATGGCCAGCATCCCAAGAGAAAGAAGAGGGTTCTGGAAATGCAGGGGGCTGGGGCTTAGCCCAGGCTGTTAGGCATCACCATGACCTTCCATCATAGACCTCATCAGGAGTCTCCTGTGCGTGATGGAAATGCTCAGTTGCCCAAACTGGAAACCCAGGGTGAAATGAGTAACTGAAAGCTTGCAGATCTAAGCAAAGGTTTAATCAATAGGATACTGAAGGTCCGTGATATCACTGGTTTTCATTTCCAAAAGAATTGCAAAAGAATGTGGGTTAAGAGACAGTTTTAACTCTCCAAACTATTTTCTGGCCGAGAATGTTTAGCTCACAAAAAATAACCTAACAATAAAAGAGTGGGTGCTGGTATTTCCTGTGCCTATCCCCAATTCTCAGGATAACAATACTCAGGAAACCACCAGTGGAGAGTGAACTATCAATTTGGACTCAAAGTAATCTAGTACTGTTGGAGAGCATCAGCTTCATCAACTGGATAATTTGGTTGGAGGTGTTCTGAAATAGCAAAGTTAGCAGGGCTCAGCCAGTCTCCATGATGATGGAGGTTCTAATGGTTACAGGCACCACCTTGATTTTATATAAAAATAGCTTCCAGCTGCCTAGACATCTGGCAAGTGTCTGATTGCGATCCCTTGGGATTCAGGAAGTCATGACCGTTAACTCACAGCTGAACATGGCTGGGGTGGGGGTGGGCCCTGAGGCCTGGCCTTAGGCCCATCCCCTCACTGGAATGAGTCAGCTTCTGGGTCAGCAAAGGCCCAACTGATCTCCAGACACAGTGCCTCATACCCAACTGACCCTGTGAGGGCAGAGGCTGTGCCTATCCACTATTCAAAGATGTCCCAAGTGGTGGGTGCAGCAAACTTCCAGGCATTCCACCACTGGCAATGTTTAGAAGTCCAGGCCGAAATAAAAAGAGCTAGCATTTATTGAGCACCTTACTTTGTGTTCTACAGAGTTCTAAATTCTACCTGGATTATCTTATAGCCACTAAGATAAGTGGTTAACATGAGGGCAGTCTTGCAGGGCAGCAAGTAGGCACAGGATGCTAGAAGAGTAAGACAGGATCTCTGTCCCCGGAAGACCTCAGGCTCTAGGCCGTGGACTAGACCAAGAATTCAGAAACTGAGACCAATACAATGGCCGAGTTATGTGACCTGGTGCCTTTGAAGAGGGGTTACCCCAACTCAGAAACCTTATTAATGGAGACAAGGCAAAAGGGGTATGGAGAGAGGAAATAGAGGGACTTGGAAAATGATACAGAAAACCAGAGAACCAGCTTTGGTTCCAGCTTCCAGATCAGTCTCAGAGTGACTTAGACTCTAGCAGCTACTGAGCACCTGCTAGGCTGGAAAGAGGGCTCAGACTGCTTAAGGGTTTCTTGATTCAAGACTCCTGGTTTAGAAACTTCAGCTCACAGAGAGAGCAGGAAAGTGATGGGATGGGTGGGCAGGTTGTGAAGGGCAACAAGTCAGGGGCTGCCATTTTGTTGTTGTTGGATGCCATTGATTTGGTTCTGACTCCTAACAACCCTAGGTACAACAGAATGAAACATTGCCTGGTCCTTTGCCATCCTCACAATCGTCGAGCCCGTTGTTGCAGCCACTGTGTCACTCCATCTCATTGAGGATCTTCCTCTTTTTCGATGTCCTTCTCCAGGGACTGGTCCCTCCCAATAATATGTCCAAAGTATGTGAGACCAAGTCTTCCCATCCTTGCTTCTAAGGAGCATTCTGACTGTACTTCTTCTGAGACAGGTTTGTTCATTTTTCTGGTAGTCCATGGTATAATCAACATTCTTCGCCAACGCCATAATTCAAATGCATCAATTCTTCTTAGGTCTTCCTTATTCATTGTCCACTGGAAGGGAATGATGTTTCCTCTGGAAGATTAAGGTACTTTTGAGGAAAAGATTAATAGGATTACCTCAAGCTTTTGGAGAGAATGTGCTTTCACTTTTACCAATTAACACTACTCTCCCTCCCCCACTCCAGATAGCTATCCCTCCCTTTCCCATTCCATACAGGAAACCTGACAGCATTGCACATCTTCCAGACTCTGCGGTTAGTGGGAAAGGAAGTGAATTATTCCTGGGTCATTGATGAAATGAAGCTGAACATTCAGAGTACGTCAGGCTGACCAGCCATTTAACAGCTTAAGAGAGCAAAATTACACCAGAAATAAATAACAGGGCTTCTTCAGGGGGTCCTTCTCACTGCCCCCTGCTCCAGGAGTTTATCAGGCCCCATAGCGTGGCCAGAGAAGGGGCACTGTAACAGCATGGGCTTTGGATTCCAATTCTAGCTCTGCCAGCTCCTCGTTTATGAGGTGTGGGGCAAAAGATCTGCTCTGTCTCAGCCTGGATGGTCACATCTCTAAAATAAGGGTGTTGTGTTTTATGATATTGAGGAATGGTAGGATCAGATAAGATGATGAGAAATTCTGCTCCTCCTCCATACTCAGAGACACAGCAAGAAACCAGAGAGTCTTGTGAGATGTCTTTCTCTCCCTTGTTTCTCACCTCCTACTGTTTCCGCCCCTACACCTCTCTTGAATCCATCCCTTCCTCTTTCTCCCAATTGCTCCTCCCAATGCCAGGCTCTTGTGCTTTCTCACCTGGATAGACTAGCTCCCAGTATCCAGTTTTACCCTCTGTTTATGCATTTGCTCCATCTATCCCTGTCCTCCCCCTCCTGCTGTTAGATAGTGAGCTTCTAGAGAGAAGAAACTATGAATTCTCCTTTCTCATCATCAGTGTCGTGCACAGTAATATAGTGCATGCTCCCCCTAAAATGTTTGAGGGATGAATGACTGGATAGGGGAATAAAGTAATTGAACAGTATGTATGCAAGCACCTCTCTTACGAGTTAGCGTACAAATGTGTGCTATTATTATTCTTCAGTTCAATAAACATGAGTATTTACTATGAGCCTGACACTGTGCTAAGTATTGAAGATACAAAGATGAGTTAGATACAGTCCCTGACTTTCATATTACCGCCTAGTAAGCAAAGCAGACACACGTAGGCAGACCATGACAGCATGATGTATGCTACTGTATGTGTAATAGTGAGCTAGGTCTTTCTTTCATGAGACGCTTCTCTATATTCTTTGACATTTCAATTAACATATGTCGACTGCTGTCTCTACATATGCCAGGCGCTCAGCTGGGTGTTTCCATAATTATGTCATTTAATCCTCCCAGTCATCTGTGATAAAAGTATTATTATCACCTTTTAAAAGTGAAAAAGGTCCAAGTAACTCACATGAGATTCTACAGCCAGGATGGAGTGAAGCTGAGATTTGAGTCCAATCCTTTCCACTCCAAGTTCAGGGATTTTTCTACTATATCATGATACCTTTAACAAAGGTATCTAGGTTGAAGCCTTGCTTTTCCTAAAAGAAATACTTATTTACCCAAGAATTTTGCAGAAATATTAGATTTTGTAATAGGAACCGCCTAAGTAGCAATGCTGGGATAAGGAAGCAACATGGAGGGCAGAGAAGTTATCATTGGTCAGAAAAAAAAAGGGTGATGCACTACCCTATAATTATAGGAGGTATTTCCATCAGAAAAAATGTATACCTAGGCAGTTCAGTTAGGGTATCTCATCCCTAACTTAGAAATTAAGAAAAGAATGAGTTATTAGACATAATTAAACTTTCCATATTTGCTGGCAAGGAATGCCAAGAGAGGCAACTGATGCTGTCAGTTAAAATTGAAATATACCCTCACCTTTCCTCACCTGTCCTGTGGTCCTGTGGCCCATTCAGCCTACATACCCAGTGAGGAAGAGAAAAACAGAATCTGAACAAATTCCTTACCACTTTTGTTGAGTCAATCGCTTGCTGTCATTGGAATAGGCTTGCAGGTTCGAGGACACCCTTCCCGTCTGTATCACCTGTGATGTCAAGTTGGATGTGCAAAATGTTAGCCCATGTAATTTGCAAGAAGACAAGCAGCCTGGGTGAATAACTTCTAATCACCATGAGGTGTAAGAGGAAAATCTATCCAGCATGGAACCTTAAGCTGCATTCTAGC
The DNA here is from genome assembly GCA_030035585.1 of Dugong dugon. Classification (NCBI taxonomy): domain Eukaryota; kingdom Metazoa; phylum Chordata; class Mammalia; order Sirenia; family Dugongidae; genus Dugong; species Dugong dugon. Next base: position 160,521,056 of record CM057464.1, read on the forward strand.
CCCATGACATGACATCTGGTTAGGCAGCTGTACCAGCAATTGTGCTCCAGTTGTTTCTTCTATTAACTACAGGGTTTTGCAAGTCTTGAACTTCCACCCACCCAGAGCAGGTTGCTGAAGCTAATCTGGCTTGGTTAGTGTGGAGCTCATTGCATTGTCATGCACTGTCTGGTTTAGACTTGATTCAAACGTTACATAATCCAGGGGAAAAATGAAGAGCTCTGCATGCTGACCTCCATATAATTTCAATTTTTCTATTGTTAGTGATTTGCCTGCTAAGGAATGCCAGAAAGTGTTGCTTAATGATTATGTGGTAGGTGATGGCAAAGACATGAAGGGTGTAGCAGTCAGTCATAAGGGGAGACTGGGGGAAAGACTCCTGGTTGCTGGCAACTGACCAGATGGATTTGCTTTGTGCTGACATTAGAATCTCATTTGGAAATAACCTTGACAGTCACTGAGTCCAATTGCTCATTCAAAACAGCATCATTGGAATATGGTTTTTCAGGCTCAAGCAGATGGCTACCTAATGGGGCATGGATATATCACCAAAGCTGAAATCTACTCCCTGTCTTTCCTACCCATTGACTTTATTTCTCATAACTGTATTAGGAGCTAACATTTATTGAATGCAAACTGTGTGCCGGGCACTGTGCTAGTTCTTTAAATGCATTATCTCTAATAGCCTTCATAGCAAGCCTGCAAGCTTGTCCCTCTTATTTGCATTTTTCAGATGGGAACAGATTCCAGTCTTGTGGAGCCAGGATTTAAATACTCATATGCAGGTTTGGAGGAACCCTGGTGGCACAACAGTTAGCACTTGGTTGCTGACTGAAAGGTTGGTGGTTTAAACCCACCCAGAGGCGCTGCTGGAGAAAGACCTGGCAATCTGCTTCCATAAAGATTACAGCCAAGAAAACCATATGAGGCTGTTGTACTCAGTCACATGGGGTCACTGTGAGTCACAAATAGACTTGACGGCACCTAACAACAACAACATGCAGGTTTGAAGGACCACAAAACTCATGCATTCTATGCTGTCTCCCAGGGCACTTTAGTGTGCAAATTTCACTTTGAATTCTTTGAATTGTGTCCCCAGGCCTTGTGCAGCTCAAAGGTTCTGCCCACTTCTCTCTGGAGTGACGTAATAAATCTAAAGCCTCTTTCACAATAATACTAGTAATAATAACAATAATAGGTTTAAAAATGATCTGTATATATTACTTTAATCTCACGAAAGTCTTTTAAAATGCATAGAATAGGTAGTGTTACCTTCAGTTTACAGACACAAAACCTAGGAGTAAAGTGAGAAATCCAAAATTCAAAGCCAGGTGTTCTAATGCCAGGACCAATGGTTCTCAGAGTTAGGTGCCTGGGCCTGCAGCATCAGCAGCATCTTGGAATTTGTTTGAAAGGCATGCAGACTGCTGAATCAGAAACTCTGAGAATGGGTCCAGAAATCTGTGTTTGAACAAGCCCTCCTGGTGATTGTTATGCACGCTCAATTTTGAAAACTACTGGGCCAGGTCAATGCTTCTTCCTTTGCCCAGCATGGCGTCCAATCCACTACCCTTCTGTCTGATCCTCTGAAGCAAATAAAAACAGAAAAAGATAAAATGGCCTAACAGAATCTTTTGTACCTGAAGTGAAATTTCCTGAATAATTTCTTAGGATCATGCTTGGGATTCTTAGTGTTGTAAACAACTGGTCTCAGTCCCACCTGTTAGAGGATGGTCAGTCAAGCCTGCCATTGAACTCAGTTCATTTTTCCTCAGTGAGCTCAAGGGTGACAATCCTACAAAATGCAGGTTAGTTTTTTTTTTTCTTTCTTTCTTTCTTTCTTTTACTTTCAAAGATTTTTATCTTATCTGTGCAATACTGCATTTGTGAAATACAGCATCATCATGATCACAAATGACTCTTTGGAGATTTTTGGTTTTGGTAGGATTTTGCCTATGATCATTAAATAAAGAAAATATTTTTCCAATGAGTTGTTTATTACAAAGTGGCAATATTCATCTAAATATTAGATCTCAGACAGTCATTAAATTAGAACCAACGAAGACAATGGGGCTCAGAAAAGTGGTTGGGAAAATTGTACATTTAGGAAGAAAGCTGGCTGGACAGTACCAACAACTCTGATCAAGCAAATGGCCATCAAGATCAGTGGAAATAATGAATACCATTAAAATGAAGTTTGGGGCAAAAGATCTACTCTCTCTCAGCTTTGATGCTCACATCTCTAAAAGGAGGGTAGTTGTGTTTTATGATACTGAAGAATGTTAGGATCAGATAAGATGATGAGAAATTCTGCTCCTCCCCCATCCTCCCAGACACAGCAAGAAACCAGGCAGTCATGTAAGATGGCTTCTGATCCCTTGTCTCTCACGTCCTACTATTTCCCAGCAGCACTTAATCAAAACAAAGATGCACTGGGGAGAAAGCATTGAATAGACCATAAGTGCATGGCCTTTGAAGTCAAGTAACCTGGATCAAACCACAGCTAGGCCACTTACTACTTACAGGACTTAGGGCAAGTCGCTTTCAGCTTCACTTTATGCATCCGAAAAATGGTGATCATAGTTGAACCCAACTCAGAAAGTTGTCCTGAGAATTAAATGAGTCCCTATATGAAAAGCACTTAAAACACAATGGCTAACACATAGTAAGAACTCAAAACCAGTTATCAATCCTTTTTATGTATTAAGTGACTAACACGTGCCAGACACATCATAGATCAGATGCCAGAGATGTAACAATGAACACCATATAAACCTTGCCCTCGGATCCTTCAAGTCTGACTCTATCATTCTCTTCTGGAAAACTCTGTGTGTTTTTGATGTGGTGAGTTTTTAACGCACCACTTGGAACATGTGCAGAATTCATTTCAACATATGACCTGCCAGGGCTGGGCTGGCCACCAGTAGAACTTCTTTTGTAAGTACCATATTTCAACAAATCTAAGATACCATCAATGCAAGAGGCATCATTTTAGGAACCATTCAGAAAGAAAAAAACAAACACTGCCACTCATAATTGTAAGATGCCATTGATGGTGAAATACTCATTTCAATTTGAAAGGTGAAAAAAAAAAAAATCTATGCTTTAGAATTAATGCAATATGGTATTTTCATTTCCCCGTCACTGCCTAGAATACACCAAAGAACGTTCTGCCTGAACCGTGTGTATATACGCGTTAAAGGGATGGAAGCGGAAGTGGCTCAAGAAGGACATTTCACAATAGTCCCGAACTGGCTTTGAGGGAACCTTACTGGGCCCAAAAATAAGAGAAATATCAGTGAGATAGATTCTGCACTAAAACAGCAGTAAACTTCTGGAGTTGCCATATCAAAATGACCGTGGCCAGGTTAGTTAAATATACATTTACTTGAACCCTACTATTTGCCTCTCACTACTAGGTGCGCCAAAAGTACAGCCAGAATGCTCCTTAGAAGCAAGAATGGTGAGTGAGACTTCGTCTCACATACTTCGGACATGTTATCAGGAGGGACCAGTCCCTAGAGAAGGACATCATGCTTGGTAAAGTGGAGAGTCAGAGAAAAAGAGGAAGACCCTCAAAGAGCTGGATTGCCACAGTGGCTGCAAAAATGGGCTCAAACATAACAAAGATCGTGAGGATGGTGCAGGATGGGGCAGTGTTTCATTCTGTTGTACATAGGCTTGCTATGAGTTGGAACTGACGCGATGGCACCTAACAACAACAACATTAGGTGTGAAAGGAGCCCTGGTTAAGTGCTCGGCTGCTAACCAAAAGGTCAATGGTTCAAGTTCACCAGCTGCTCCTCAGGAGAAAGATGTAGCAGCCTGCTTTTGGAAACCCTATGGGGCAGTACTACTCTGTCCTATAGGGTCACTATGAGTTGGAATCTACACAATGGCAATGGGTTTGGTTAGGATTAGGTGTAGAGGTACTGGCAAAATAGCATCTGTTCTCTCTAGAGGTTCACATACTAGAAGGAAAGATATCAAGTAAATAAGCAAAATACAAATTGATGGCTTCACTACATTGAAATATTCACAAAGTCTAGAAATAGTATAGGGAAAAGGATTCATTCTCAGGAGAGGGAGGTGTGGACAGTGTATGTGGAAGAAAGCTTCTTAAGAAGGCAATGCCTACACAAGGTATTTTAGTTATCCAGTGCTGCTATAACAGAAGTACCACAAGTGGGTGGCTTTAACAAACAGAAATTTATTTTCTCACAATTTAGGAGGCTGGAAGTCCAAATTCAGGGTGCCAGTTGTAGGGGAAGTCTTTCTCTCTCTGTCGGCTCTAGAGGAAAAGTCCTAGTCTCTTTGAGCTTCTGCTCCTGCATAATGTTCATTTGGCATGGCATCTCTCTTCCACCGTCTCTGCTTGCTTGTTTTAATCTTTTCTACATCTCAAAAAAGATTGACTCAAGATACACCCTACACTAATCCTGCCTCATTAACATAATTAAGAAAACACATTCCTAAATGGGATTATAACCACAGGCATAAAGGTTGGGATTTACAACACACATTTTTGAGGGACACAATTCAGTCTGTAACACAGGGTTTTGAAAGACAACTAGGACCGAGTAATTGGTAAGAGCAACAGTACAGACAAGAAAGCCTGGATGTTGTGTATGTCTATTCCATGTAACTTCCTTCTTTCTCATAGCTATATATGGTATGCCCTACCCCAACTTGTCATTTCAGCTACCTCTGATCTCACGGAAGCTCAAGAGGGAGAATGGGGAAGATCAGAACAAATATCCTCCTACCCCACCACTGAATTTTGCAAGCTCATCTGAAGTGTCTCACTATTATTACATAAATGCATGCAAGAAAAATAAAAAACGTAGCACAAATTTGGTACTTTTTTTTCTTTTTTATGAAGCTGACAGACTTGTCTTTTTCAAAAAGCCGTATTAGGACTGTATCTTAGGAAAAATTTGAGATATCTTAGTTCTTTCTAATTCTCTGTATTGTACTTCATGAGAGAAATGAGGGGATAGGGAATACACTGTGATAAAGGATAAAGAAACCAAACATGTCATGAAATTGATAGACAATACAAATGTATCAGGGAGATGGAGAAGCGTTTGTGATTTTCCTTAAGGTGGAGTTTTGCTGTTTATTGAGGGAGGGTTAATGTTAGCCAGTAGATTGCTTACAAGGTCGACTGGTTTTTCCCTGGGCATTCATCCAACTTTCTGTCCTTTTGTGACCCTCTCAGAGTCAACACTGATAGTGCAGTAAAGCTTTTATTATTCAGAGAGTGCTCCGGCCAGCTTTAACACTTCCAGAGTTAGCAAGTCATTTCTTTGACTCTATCAGCTTCTCCCTGCCAAAACAGAGCTCCTTCTCCCACAACGGAGCCCTGGTGGTGCAGTGGTTAAGAGCTTGGCTGCTAACCCAAAGGCTGGCAGTTTGAATCTACCAGCCACTCCTTGGAAACCCTATAGGGCAGTTCTACTCTGTCGTATAGGGTCGCTATGAGTCAGAATCCACTCATCAACGGGTTTGGTTTTCTCACACAGTAGAAGCAGCTCGAACCACAAATTTAGTGCAGCCTCTGCCTTGTTTCATTTTATAGTCGTCATTCATCCAGTTGCTTTCTTCCTACGTCTGCCACCTACTATACACACACTTTTACACTCTGATCAACACACCAGATAACACCAGTTTGGTCATAAATCCATATACCAGGGTAACCATATACCAGATGATTTATCTTTGGACTTTTTGGGATTTCAGAAAGAAAGAATGTATGCATAGCCCAAGCTCCCTCTCAAATAAAATCCTGGATCAGTTGCACAATTCCCTGGACATTGCCTATGGTTAGGTAGACAGACAGGAACATACGAGTATGGCTCCATTCAAGAAGACCTCACCCCAGATAAATGTCTTTGCATGGCCATTATTAGCACAGTGTCTGTTATTTAAAACCATCAAAAGGCTAGTTTCCCTTGTGTAGGACTATCTCAAGGCATCCCTCTGCCTCTGAGAGGATAGGTATTCGAGAAGGACCCAAAGCTACAAAAGAAGAGAAACAGAGAGAAGAGAAGTAGTTTGCCTGGGGTTTAGCAGAACCTGTGTTAATACTACGAGAGAAAAGGCAAGCCTGAACCTCTTTCTCATTATTAAACAGTTTTTAGTAGACTTTGGTGGGCAGTCACTGGGTAGTGTCAACAGTTAAGCACTTGACCACTAACTGAAAGGTTGATGGTTCAAACTCACCCAGAGGTGCCTCAGACAAAAGGCCTGGAAATTTGCTTTCGAAAGATCAGAGCCTTGAAAACTCTATCGAGTGCAGTTCTACTCTGCACGTATAGGGCTGCCACGAATCGGAATGGACTTAGCAGCAACTGGTTTAGTTTTATTTGGTTTGGGTAGACAAAAGAACGTAGCCCATGCTATGTACCAATAGAATTTAATGTTTAAGTCAGACATGAAGAATTGTTAATTTGTACATCATTTACATATTCTCATAAAGCAAAAAGAATTTCCTTTTCATCAAGAACTTCTCTTAAGCCATTGCCCAACTCTCTCTTCCTTCTGTGTCTGATATAAGATCGTCTTATTTCAAAATTAAGATGACTGGGGAAAACATGGGAGATGAAAAGAATGGGGAATGGATGGGTTTCGATTTGTTTATGATACAAGGTAACTCATCTCGATGTCATCCGTATTCCTCCTGGACCTATGGAGGAGGTGGTGAAGGTGATGGTGGTGGAAGAACAATTACAATTACAAAGGAAGGAATCAAACAGGAATGTTTTTCTGTCCCCTCTCCCCTTGCTTCCCTACTTATGCCCTGTGACGTGCTTATCACTTTCAACAGGATCCTAAATAAAGGCTTCTGTGGCTCTCAGAGGGAACAGTGGTGGTTTGGTGGTGGAATTCGCCCCTTCTGTGTAGAACACCTGGGTTCAATTCCTGTTTAGTGCACCTCGCGCACGACCACCACTCATCTGTCAGTGGAGGCTTGCATGTTGCTACGGTGCTGAACAGGTGTCAGTGGAGCTTCAGACTAAGACAGACTAGGAAGCAGGTCTGGCAATCGACTTCCAAAAATCAGCTGGTGAAAACCCTATGGATCACAACAGCCTGGTCCACAAGCGATCATGGAGATGGTGCAAGACAGGGCAGTGTTTAGTTCCTTTGTGCATGGGGTCACCATGAGTCCGGAGCCAACTTGATGGCAGCTAACAATAACAATACGGCCCTGAGAGCTGTAGGAATAACCCCCTCCTCTCAGCCCTAGCCAAACATTGTTCAGCAAATTGTGAGAACATCATCATGGTGTGGAGTTTCTAGAGAAAATAGAAATAAATTTCTGGTTTTTGTTTGGTTTTAGAAAATGTGGGTATTAGAGTAAGAAATAATTTATACATTTCAGCCCTCATGAACAGATGTTATTTATTAACATATCACTATCTTAATAGGAATCATTGAGCATATAACAAATTGTATTTAAATGTTTCAGTTATAGTCATGGAGAGAAGCTTGTCCTGGGCTTTCTTTTTTATGTTAAAAAGCACTCTGAATAATTGTGTGTTTTTCAAAATCACTTAAATATAAAATCATAACGTTTTAAAGATTTGAAGAGTCTTGGACATCACCTAACATGTCTATTTGTTTACTATAACAGAACTTAAACTCAGAGCACTTAAATGTCTCATTCAAAAACAACCAACCAGATAGTGGTGGAGCCTGGAGCAGGGACATATTGAGGAATCTTCCTACCAGGCCACGATACTCCTGGTTCAAGCCTGTGCATACATTACACTGAGTCATAAAAATCTTACAATATATTTGGAATAATAGAGCCTAAGGATCTAATCAAACATACATACAATTTCCCAACATTTTTGCTTATGTTCTAAAGAGGCAGGATCCCAACTAACAATTATTTCTTCATATTGTACTTTTGTAGCTGTCTAGTCTACCCGATTACTAACTCTGGTGTTACCCTTTATTATCTAAACAAGTGCCTGAGTTTGACTCATAACAATGTCTCTTTCCTGGATTTGTTTTCGTGCTCCCTCTGGCCATCCCTTAGTTACCACATCTTTGTTAATGCAGTTTCTAGGCTAGCCAAAAGAAGCTAAAGCACCAGGAATTCTTTCCTGTCCAAGTAGAAGCAAAAGTTTCTGTAAATTTTTTTGATAGTATTAATTCAATTATTCACTCATTTATTCACTTAAAAATTGTTTCTTGGGCAGATCTGGTGTCCCAGGCACTGTATTGAGTGCTGGGGGAGAATCTGAGCTGAAAGAGACATTGTTCTTGGACTCGTTGAGCCCATTGCCTAAGTAAGGGTGAGACATATAGCCATGCACTGTGGATACAGGGTAGAGGGAAGCAATACACAGATATACAAACAAAGTGCTTTGGGAGCAGAGAAAAGGGGCCATATCTGGGGAACATAAGGAAAAGCCTTGTCCAACTATACAAAAATCCAAGAACTCAAGACACTTAACTGTAAAAAACTCATTGTTGCTGAGTTTATTCCGACTCATAGTGACCCTATAGGATAGAGCAGAACTTCCCCATAGGGTTTCCAAGGCTGTAATCTTTACAGAAGCAGATGGCAGAACAGCTGATATTTGGTTAGCAGCCCAGCTCTTAACCACTGTACCACCATGGCTTTTAGGTGCTAAAACTCTTCCAAGAACAATCTTATTCACCTATAGTAGGGAAGATACGGTCCAGCTCAGAACCAGTATCTTGACACTCTTATCATGGAAATGTCAAAAGTCATTGCCAGATCACCAAATGGAACAGAGAGGGGGGATCTCAGATCCTCAGGTCTCTCCTGGAGCGGGGATGTTGTTGTTGTTGTTAGCTGCAGTCAAGTCAGATTCAACTCATTGCAACCTTATGTAGAACAGAGCAAAATGCCACCCAGTCCTGTGCCATCTTCATGATATGTTTGAGCCCATTGTTGTGGCTATTGTGTCAATCTATTTTATTGAGGGTTTCCATCATTTTCACTAACCCTCTACTTTACCAACCATGATGTCTTTTTCTAGGGATTGGTCTTTTCTGATGAAAGTAAGCAAGTGAGCACAGAAGGTCAGAATTGGAGAAATTGGGCCAAAAAGAAACTACTCCAAGATGATCACAGCCATCTGTAAACCATCTGAGAGATAGTCCCACTAGACAGCTCTGGACACACATTCTCTGGGAGAGCTAATCAGTCACGGGTGCATTTTACTGTAGTCACAAGGGTAAATTGTCACTTTACACAGCTGAAGCTGTGGCACAGCAACTAGCACTTTCTCTGTACTGGAGTTGATGCAGCACCCAAGCCAATGTTCTCCGCCTTCCAAGCACGTGCTTGGAAAACGGCTGAATAGCTGTATTGCCTAAATCTCGGATCGCTGGAGACATTGGGTGCCTCTTAGGGCTGGAACAAGGGTGAGGCAAGCTAAGCTTCTACAAAACAAAGAGAAAAACCAAAAAACAAACCAGTTGTCATGGAGTCAATTCCAGCTTTCCAGTTCATGGTGACCCCACGTGTATCAGAGTAGAACTGTGCACCATAGGGTTTCCAAAGCTGTGAACTTTCAGAAGCAGATCGTCAGACCCTTCTTTCAAGGGCCCTTTGGGTGGATTTGAACAACTAACCTTTCATTTAGTAGTTGAGCACTGTATCATTTGCACGACCCAGGAATTCTGTATAAGGCTCCTAGGGCACAAAAACTAAGTAAGTGCTCACTCCTACATGCTGACTTTGTGCTGGCATTTCCCCAAGAGTGAGTGCCTCCTTAGACCCTCCATCTTTCCCCAAGAATGACTTTGGAATTATAGGAGGAGTAGGGCTTGGAGAATCCTACAGCAGGTAGATTGTTGTTATTGGATGCTCTCAGGTCAATTTTTGACTCACAGTGACCTCCTGTAACAGAGTAGAGCTATGCCTTAGGGTTTCCTAGACTGTAATCTTTATGGGAGCAGTTCACCAAGTCTTTTTCCTGCAGAGTCGCTGGGGGGGTTCAAACTACTGATCTTTCAGTTAGCAGCCAAGCGCTTAGCCATTGCACCATAAAAGAGAAGTATGAGACAATCATTGGCCTCATCAATTTCCTGAGTACCTATGATGAAAAATTCTTCCTGACAGAGCCCCAAATGCAATGGCACGCCAAATGCCCAGTCCTAAATTAGAAATAGGGCTTTCTGATTTGCTTTTTAAAGGAAAGATTCCATTATGCTCATTTTGCCTTTTTCCACATGTCGCCTTCACGTTTCCCTAATTGTAAATGCATTTCACATCCCGTTCTCCCCGTGTTCATTGAAAACAGAGATTCAAAATACATGTTCCTGGGAAACAAAGTTCCTACATAGGGTATTTTTCTAATCCTGTTGTGGCTTAAGCCTTGGTTGTAACATCCTAGTCCTGCTAAGAAGTGCCAACTGTCGTGTTTAAACACTATTTGAGGATTAGTGCATATTTATTCCAGTGCCCTCTGGCTTGCTTTCTTGAATGGGGCTTTAAATTGGCAATCATTTTTATAAACAAAGCAATAACCGCAAAATATTCTACAAATTAAATATATGGCTTAACAAGCACATAAGCCAGAGCAAAAGCATTTGCACTCTCACTTTGATAATACTTCTGATTTTTTTAATTATCCAATTTGTTTCAGCTTCATTATTTTCCCTTTTTAAAAAATAAGACTGGTATTATAACCTTGTATCCATGATTTCTTTTTCATAAAATCATTTCTTTTGCTTATTATCACCACTCAAACACACACACACACACACACACACACACACACACACACACACACACACACACACACACTAAACCCTTCATTCTGTTTGGGGAAGAGAAAAAAAATAAGGGGAAAAATGTTCACTAGGCGGGAAAAATATATTTTATTTATATTTCATTTATATACCGCCATTACTCCAGAAGAATTGAGAGTTCCCTCAAAGGAAAAGAAAAGACCTAAGCATGTTTCACTTCAGAGAGTCACAAATTCTTGGATGCAGGATGACTGTTGTTGTTGTTGTTATTAGTGCCAATCGAGTGGAATCGACTTATAGCGAACCCATAAAACATTCAGGAGTTGAATAGCACCTCAGACAGAGCACACTCTCGCAGTAACACCTGAGCAGGCTCCCTGAGCTGAGCCGCCCCTTTGTGTTAAGCTTCCAAGAAGAGTTGATTTTGACTGTGAGCTTGTGTGCAATCCAGCCGACTCAGAGATGAAGTAAAGCCTCCAGCAACACAGAAATATGGGTCTTTCCCTTGTGATTCATCACCGCCAAGAATCTGGCAAACCGTCGCCAAGAATCTGAGCATAAATTACTTCATCACCGTCAATTTTAATTTAAAACCAATTTAAAGGCCATTGAAGTCTGAATGCAATTGGAGAACACCTACCTCGTTTGTCATTTATGATTAGCTCCGAGATATTTTATATAGCTAATAGCAAAGAGACAGAAGGCATGGTAAAATATTACAGTTTACCCAACTCTAAGAGAAATTCTCTAATATTTACAGGAATTTTTAGATTTCTGAGACAGTTACATCTAATTTTGTATAATTTGTGAATTAATAACATACATCAATATCTATGGATAAGAAAAAACTTGAAACATTTACCTCAAATAAGGAATAATATAAACAGCCAGCATTTACAACATCATATTTTTTGAATCCTCACACACACACACAAAATCTTCACAAAAATTTTGTGGCATAGACTGATGTTTTAATTCCATTTTACAGATGAGAAAACTGAGACTCAATTGTGTTCAGATGTGTTCAAGGGTTTATGGCTTGTTAGTAGCAGAGCTGGGATTTGAATCAGGGGATATTCTGAGTCCAAGTCCATACTCTTCCTGATAGACTAGGCTGTTTAATCCAGATGATGACTAACCTTACTATGACCATTATGCTTAATGGTGATAAAAATAAGAATCTGTATAGCAGATGAAATAACGCAGACAAGTTATTCCTACCTGATAGAAAGAGTAACCTCCTCTTAGATGCGTTTACCCATTTGAAAGGTGGCTCATGTGAAGCATGTCAGTACTACAGCAAATTTTGTAAGACTTATGTTCAACTGGAGAGAAAATTGATATGGGAACAAACCTAGTTGTGCTGGAAAAGTCTGTCTGAGCTTCCAGTTCCACTTTGCATCCTTCTACCCTCTCTGTGACCTGGGAGGCTGACTGTTGTGAACTACTTGAATGAGCCTTCTTCACCCTCTGGCTTGGGGTTTGGTTCAGCCATAGAAGGCCCCAGTAGGAAAGAACAGGGGGAGGAGAGTGTGTCTTCAATGTATATTTCTCCTCCTCCCTGTTGGCCTGAGGGTTGACATTGACTGCATTCCTCCTCAAAACGCTACAGTTCATTTTATTCAGCATCAGCTCTCTCTCTTAACCTCTCACAGTCTCTGCCCTTTCTTTCTCTCCTCCTCTTCCTCCCCTCATAACTTCTGGCCTAAGGGTGGTTGCTTAGCCAGAATTTTCCTAAAAGAAGAACCTGAGACAAAGTCTTCTGTACATGTGGTTTATTCAGGAACTTATCTCAGGGAACAGGAGTGGGTGGCAGGGAGAGTGAAACAGAAGGAGGTTAAAAAGCCAAAATAAGGATAGTTATTGAACTAGCCAATGCTATGGTCAACTGGCACTTAATCCCTCAGAATCTTCCAAAGGATCACATGAAATACGTTGCAAAAGATCTACTGAAGAAACAATGGGGGAGCGAGTATTAATGGGTTCCCATCTCCCATTCTTCAAAGGCAGTGCGCTAGCATTCACTGCCCACATTTAGAGGATGTACGTGCATGAATGCCAAGTAGGGTCCAGTAGGCAGCCCTGGCATAGCGTCAGAAAAGCCCCAGGGCAGGACTTGAGAGCCACCACAGAGCAGGCCACAGGCAGATGCTGTCAGGATGCATCTGCTAGAAGCTGGCTGGAGTCCCAGTGGTCTCTATGGCAGTGGGGGAAGGGGAAGGGCAAAAACATTTATGAAAGTGGCTCCCTGCCATTGCTAATTCTGGGTGCTTCAGCACCCTTTGCTGTTTCCCTTAACCCTGTTACATGATCATAGACAGTTTCTTTTTTAAACTCTCCTCAGTTACCCTGTTTGATGAGCCATTCTGTTATAGCAGTGCCTACCTCATTAGTATTCTATGTCCTTCCACCCACTCCTTAAGAGACTCTCCTTTCCTCACTATTGTCTCTTCCCAGACAATGAGCCGAATGGTTTTTTGCCCTCCTTCAAGGTTCCACAGAGGCCTACAAAGACCCACGCTGGGTCTTTCATTGTCTCTCAACTCATCAAAACTTATCTGTCCTGTATTTACCCTTGCAGGTCATAGCCTTTACCTGTTGAGATTGGTAATTTGATTAATGTCTCTGCTAATGCTTTAATTAGCTAACATGACTCCCAGCAACCAGTACTCTTATTCCAGTTAAACTCTCCTGTCTGCTTAAGGAAGCAATTTAAACCAGTAAACCTGTTGCCATTGAGTCGATTCTGACTCATGGTGACCCCGTGTGTGTCAGAGTAGAACCGTGCTCCATCTGGCTTTCAATGGCTCTTTTTTGGAAGTAGATTGCCAAGCCTTTCTTTAGAGGCATCTCTAGGTAGACTTGAACTTCCAACCTAAGCAGCTGAACGCCTGTCTTAGTCATCTAGAGCTGCTATAACAGAAATACCACAAATGGATGGCTTTAATGAAGAGAAATTTATTCTCTCACAGTCTAGTAGGCTACAAGTCCAAATTCAGGACATCGGCTCCAGGGGAACGCTTTCTCTATTGGCTCTGGAGAAAAGTCTGTGTCATCAGTCTTCCATCGGTCTGGGAGCTTCTCTGCACAGGAACCTCAGGTCCAAAGGACGCACTCTGCTCCCGGCCCTGCTTTCTTAATGGTATGAGGTTCCCATGTGTCTCTGCTCGCTTCTCTCTTTTATATCTCAAAAGACTTTGGCTTAACACACTATCTAATCTTGTAGACCTCATCAGTATAACTGCCGTTAATCTGTCTTATTACATCATAGTGATAGAGTTTATAACACATAAGGAAATCACATCAGATTACAAAACGGTACACAATCATACAATACGGGGAAACGTAACCCAGCCAAGCTGACAGATATTTTTTGAGGACACAATTCAATCCATGACAGTGCCTTAACCATTTGCACCACCCAGAGACTCCAAGCAAGCACTGTAAGAACCCTTAATGGCCAGTTAGTAGAGAATGATTTGGGTCCCTTCTCAGACTATACCCTTCAGGACACATGCTACGCTTACTCCACCAGACTAAGTGTGAGGCTTACCTAGGGTGGAGACATTCTCAAAATCCAAATGCCTATCCACCCATTATCCCAACAGAAACTACACGGGAACAGGGCCACAGCAGCACAGTCCCCTAAGAATCAGTCTGGTTAGAGAAACAGAAACTACAGTGGGCTTAGATTGTTTTTCCGCAAGCACGATCACCCCTCGATATGCACTTGCAGATAAGTTTCTGTATTAGTTTTCCCAGATTGCCTAACAAATTACTACACACTGAGTGGCCTGAAACGATAGAAATCAATTCTCTTGCAGTTCTGGAGATGTAAAGTTGAAAATCAAGGTGTCAGGCAGGGCCATGCTTTCTTTTATCTTCTGATATTGCCAGAAATCCTTGGTGTTTCTGGCAACCCTTGGCATTCCTTGGCTTGTAGTTGCACCACTCCAAACTCTGCCTTCATCATCCCATGGCGTTCTCCCTGTGTCTCTTCTCCTTATAAGGACACCAGTCATATTGGGTTAAAGTCCATACTGCTCTAGTATGACCTCATCTTAACTAATTACGTCTGCAAGGAACCTATTGCCAAATAAGGCACATTCTGATGTTCTGAAAAAGCATGAATTTTGGGAGGACACTATTCAACTCAGTATAGTGCCCATATTTGCTTCTCCTTCTCCTTCCCTTGAACCCCTTTTTTTGTACATAATTAACTTTACCAGAGGATAAAGAGGTCAAGGAAAAGAATATGCAACTTGTTTCTCTTGGGTTTGTTGCTTAGATATAGTTCTTATAGATGAAGCATTAGGCTAAAATGAGGTTTTCAATGATATGGTGAATTTTATTCTAGTTCTTGTTTGCATATGGCAGAGTGCTCTATTCCACTATTGCTAAGCATGGACTCGGGAGAATAGCACACCCAGTCTGATTCCAGCTCCGGCACTAACTAGTGACCAGAAGTAAGACAGTCACTGAGCCTCAGTTTTCTTGCCCATGAATTGAGACTAAGAATGCCTCCTCAAAGTGTGATTGTAAGGATTAAATAAGTCACTGTATTACAGCATCATGCAGAGTGACAGGTATATAGGAAGAGCTAATGTATCCTTTCTCAGACCTATTCTTCCTTTAAGTTCCATTTAAGTCTCACTTTTCCCGGCCACTTTGATTCAAGGTATCTCACCCTCTTTTGGCACTAGTTGTATATTAATCAATTTATATACTTATTTATTTATTTGTGTCTGTCTTATCTCACCAACCAAACTGTAAATTCAAGGCCAAACTTTATGCTATACATCTTTGTAAAAATATTAATAACAACATTTATGAGCCCATCCTATGTGTCAGACACTATTAAAATGGCATGTGAAAGCATCTGACCTCATCTAACTTCATGAGGGGGGAGAGTCATTATCAACAGCCCAAAGCTGATTCCTATGAAGTGGAGGTCAAACATACCTCTTCCTCCAATTTTTTTACCAATTCTGACACCAGCCATCCCTCTCACGGCACTCTCTACTTCTCTGCTGGGTTAGATAATTCATTGCAATGGCCACATAGAACTCACAGACAGACAAAACTCACAATTACGATGTTTATTAGGGAAGTAACAGGTTATATCTTGTGATCAGGATCAACAGGTTACAAATCGGGATCAGGATCAGGAAGCATGTAGGCAAAGTCTCCCTTCTTCAGTGCAGGATAGCTCTCTCAGCTCCTTTCAGCCATGCAGGGCTCCTCTCAGCCCCCTGAGGACAGGCTTCTCTTGGCTGCCTTAGGACAGGCTCCTCTCAACCCTCTCAGGACAGGGCTCCTCTTTCAGCCCTTGGCCCTTGGTCCCACTCAGGCCTGGCCCCAGCCCTGCTCGGGCAAGTGTTACAAGGCTCTTTAGCTCTGCCAGTCAGTGCTCACAGGCACCCCACTCTGTCAGGAAGCCTCCTGCCTGAAGGCTCTCAGATCTCTTGCTCCATGGGTAGGCATGCCAGTGTAGCCACCTTGCTCTATAGGCCTGGAAGCCCACCGCGCCGTCTCAGTTTCTCACTGGTCTCCTGGTTCTGCTACCTCTGTTTCTCTGCTGCTGCTTCTCTCCATCTCGTGCATCATCTTCAGTTTTACATCTCTGTCTATGTCTCTCTATCTCCTGGGTCTAGGAGGTTCTCAGCACAGGGACCTCGGGTGCAAAAGATGTGCTCCATTCTCAGATCTTCTTTCTTGATGATAGTGAAGTCCCTCCTTCGTGCCTCTGGGATGACTCGTTTTAAGCCTAGTGGGATGGCAAAACTGACCAATTCCCTCATTAGGGTTCCATACACTCCATTTGCATGGCCCCACCTCCCCAAGGGTGTCATGCACCTTATTCGCATTATTAGTAGGGTGTTTAATCCCCTTGGCGGGCCACAAAAATCTTATTTGCATAGTCCTACCCAATCATTACAAGACCACGACTGGTTAAAAGGGCCATATTAAGTAATTCACTGCACTGTAGACACTATGTTATGCATTTCACTTATCTAATCCTGACAATGACCCATTGAGTTAGGATATTAACCCCATTTTATAAATCTAAAGAGTGAGGCTTACATCAGACAAATATTAAGCAGCAGAAAAGAGTTTACTACTAATTCTGCCTCAATTGTAGCATTTGTTCTCTTAAAAACAGAACTTCTGTCCCATTGTCAGGCACATAACAGAAATCTTCAAAAACTATAAGCAGATCACAATCTGTGAATACCATACAAAACACAAATGCGCATGATAATGACAGAGCTTACTTGAAAAAGAATTGTATTAAAATCAAATAAAAATTTATTCCATGATTATTTTAAAAATTTATTCTTTTTCTTTTCTCTATTAAACTCTCTCTGTCAGGCTTTCCTCCATTATCCCACCAATTATGGATTAAAGTGTATCCCCCCAACAAAAAAAAAATGTGTTGGAATCCAAACCTATTCTTGTGAATGTAATCTTGTTTGGAAATAGGTTTCCTTTGTGATGTTAATTAGATCATACCCTAATAGAGTGGATTCTACATCTAACCACTTCTGAGTTATACAAAGAGCAGATTAGACACAGAGACACTCACACATGGGAGAAGACAGATGCCACTGGGGATGTCTATAAGCTAAAGAACCCAGGACCAACTTGGGTGACCCATAAGGAAGGAATTGACATGGCTGAGAACCTGATTTGGACTTTTAGCTTCCAGAACTGTGATAAAATTAATTTCTGTTCTTACAGCCATCCATTTGTGGTATTTGTGTTATAGCAGCACTAGGTAATTAAGGCACCATCAAAGCTGCTCTTGTCAAAATCACTCAAGACTTCCAAGTTGCTAAATCCACTGGTCACTTCTCAGTCAGTCCTCTTTCTTGACCTCTCTGCAGCAGTAGATACAGTTGACACACTGGATACAGCCTTCTTTGAAACACTTTCTTCACTTGGTTTCTAGAATACCATGTTCTCTTGGGTTTTCTCCTATCTTGCCAGATGGTTCCTTTGCTGATTCCTCCTCTTCTCCTCTATCTCTATCTGGACTCAATCCATCAATATGCTGTCTACAAGAGACATCTTAGAAACAAAGACATAAATTTATTAAAAATCAAATGATGGAAAAAATATATATCAAGCAAACAGCAGCCAAAAGAAAGCAGGAATGGTAATACTAATTTCAGATAAGAGACTTTAAGGTAAAATCCACATTAAAAGACATGGAAAGACATTATATAATGATTAAAGGAACAATCCACCAAGAATACACAACCTCAATAAATACCTATGCACCCAACAACAGGGCTCCAAAATATATAAAACAAACTCGAACAGCACTGAAAAGAGAAATAGACAGTTCTAAAATAATAGTAGGAGACTTCAATACATCACTCTCAGTAAAAGACAGAACATCTTGAAAGAAACTCAACATAGATATAGAAGACCTGAAGGCTACAATCAAAAAACTTGACCTCATAGACATATATAGTACACTCTACCCAACAGCAGCAAGGTATACATTATTTTCCAACACACATGGAACATTTTAGGCCACAAAGAAAGCCTCAATAAAATCCAAACATAGAAATAATACAAACATCTTCTTTGATCACAACACTGTAAAAATAGAAACCAATAACAGGAAGACCAAGGGAAAAAAAATTAAAAACACAGAAATTGAATAACATCTTCCTTAAAAACACTGGGTAAAAGAAGGAATCAAAAAATTCCTATAATCAAAAGAGAATGAAAACACATCATACGAAAACCTTTGGAACACGGCAAAGGCAGTGCTCAGAGATCAATTTATAACAATAAATGCACACATTAAAAAAAGAAAAAGAAAGGGCCAAAATAAAACTGTTAGCCCTACAACTTGAACAAATAGAAAGAGAATAGCAAAAGAAGCCCAAAGTTACCTGAAGGAAGGAAATAATAAAGATCAGGGCAGAAGCAAATTAAATAGAGAACAGAAAAAGAATAGAATCAACAAGACAAAAAGCTGGTTCTTTGAAAAGATAACAGAATGGACAAACAATTGGCCAAACTGACAAAAAAAAAAAAAAAAAAAAAAACAGGAGAGGAAGCAAATAACCCAAATAAGAAAAGAGATGTGGGACATTACAACAGACTCAACTAAAATAAAAAGGATCATCACAGAATACTATGACAAATTGTACTCCAACAAATTTGAAAACCTAGAGAAAATGGACAAATTTCTAGAAACACACATTTGATAAAATCCAACACCATTCTTGATAAAAACTCTCAATATAAAAGAATTAGAAGGGAAATTCCTCAGCATAATAAATCCAACAGCCAACATCATTCTCAACAGAGACAGGCTGAAAGCATTCCCCCTGAGAACAGAAACAAGACAAAGACACCCTTTATCACCACTCCTATTTAACATTGTACTGGAAGTCTGAGCTAGACTAATAGGCTAGAAAAAGAAATAAATGATATGCAAGTTGGTATGGAAAAAGTAAAACTATCCCTATCTGTAGATGATATAACACTATACAGAGAGAACCCTAAAGATGCCACAAGAAAACTACTGGAACTAATAGAAAGATTCAGTAGAGTAGCAGAATACAAGATCAGCATGCAAAAATCAATTGGATTCCTATACACCAACAAAAAGAACTTCGAAAAGGAGATTAGGAAAACTGTACCATTTATAATAACCAAAAAATGAAACCCGTTGCCATCGAGTTGTTTCCAACTCATAGCAACCATTTACAATACCCTCGAAAAAAATGAAATAACCAGTGTCATAAAACAATATATGTGCTGTTTAACCAGAAACTAGTTTGTTCTGTAAATCTTCATTTAAAGTACAATAAATAATTTAAAATTAAAAAGAAAAAATTAAGACAGACTAGGAAGAAGTACCTGGAAGTCTACTTCTGAAAAAATTGGCTAGTGAAAATGTTACGGATAGCAGCAGAACATTGTCTGATATAGTGCTGAAAGGTGAGTCCCTCAAGTTGGAAAGCACTTAAAATATGTCTAGGGAAGAGCTGTCTCCTCACAGTAGAGTAGACCTTAATGACGTGAATCAAGTAAAGCTTTCAGGACCTTGATTTGCTCATGTGGCAAAATGAGAAGAAACGGCTGCAAACATCCACTAATAATCATAATGTGGAATTACAAAGTATGAATCTATGAAAATCGGGAGTTATCAGAAATGAAATGGAATGCATAAACATCGGTATCCTAGCATTAGTGAGTTGGAATGGACTGGCATTGGCCATTTTGAATCGGACAATCATATGGTCTACTATGCCAGTAATGACAAATTGAAGAGGAATGGCATTGCATTCATCGTCAAAAAGAACATTTTAAGATCTATCCTGAAGTACAATGCTGTCAGTGATAGGATAATATCCATATGTCTAAGGAAGGCCAGTTAATATGACTGTTGTTCAAAGTTACTCACCAATTACTAATACCAAACATGAGAAAATTGAAGACTTTTACCAACTTCTGCAGTCTGAAATTGATCAAATATAAAATCAAGATGCATTGATAATTACTGGTGATTGGAATTCGAAAGTTGGACACAGGGAAGAAGGAATAGTAGTTGGAAAATATGGCCTTGGTGATGGAAATGACAATGGAAATCACATGATAGAATTTTGCAAGGCCAATGACTTATTCATTGCAAATACCTTTTTTAACAAAATAAATCACGACTATACACGTGGACCTCACCAAATGGAAAACACAGGAATCAAATCAGTTACATTTGTGGAGACGATGGAAAAGCTCAATATCATCAGTCGGAACAAGGCCAGGGGCTAACTGCAGAACAGACCATCAATTGCTCACATGCAAGTTTAAGTTGAAGCTAAAGAAAATTAAAACAAATCCACGAGAACCAAGATACAACCTTGAGCATATCCCACCTGAATTTGGAGATAATCTCAAGAATAGATTTGACACATCATGAATATATTTTTCTATATTTTTCTTTAAATGTCTACTGTTTTAGGTCTACAATCCATTTAGGGTACATCATAAGTTTATGGGTATGATGTGGTAAGGCTCTAAGTTGTTTTCTTTTTCCTTATGCATATCCAATTGTCTCTGCTTTATTTGTTGAAAATACTTTTTCCTATTAAATTGTCTTGACAAGTCTGTTAAAAATCAATTGACCATAAATATAAATATTTACTTTTGAAAAAAAAAATACCTAGGAATAAATTTAACCAGGGATATAAAAGACCTATACAAAGAAAACTGCAAAAAACTACTGCAAGAAACCAAAAGAGACCTATATAAATGGAAAAACATACCATGCTCATGGATAGGAAGACTCAACATTGTGAAAATGTGAATTCTATCCAAAGTGATCTACAGATATAATGCAACCCCAATCCAAATATCAACAACATTCTTTAAAAAGATGGAAAAAATTAATTACTAACTTTATATGGAAAGAAAGAGGCCCCAGACAAGCAAAGCATTATTGAAGAAGAAGAACAAAGTAGGAGGCTTCACACTACCTGATCTCAGAACCTGCTATACACCCACGGTAGTCAAAAGAGTCTGGTACTGGTACAACAGACACATAGACTGATGGAACAGAATTGAGAACCTAGATGTAAATCCATCCACCTACAGTAAGTTGATCTTTGACAAAGACCTAACGTCCATTAAATGAGGAAAAGACAGTCTCTTTAACAGATGGTGCTGGCAAAACTGGATTCCATCTGTAAAAAAATGAAAAAGGACCCATACCTTACACCATATACAGAAACTAATTCAAAATGTATCAAAGACCTAAATATAAAAACTAAAACTATAAAGATCATGGAATTAAACATAGGAATAAAGCTAGGGAGCCTAATCATATGTATAAGTAGTATACAAACCATAAGTAACAATGAATAAACCCCAGAAGATAAACTAGATAACTAGGACCTCCTAAAAATTAAATACTTATTCTCATCGAAAGACTTCATCAAAAGAGTAAAAAGAGAACCTACAGACTGGGTTCAAGAACACTTAATTGTGCTCATGCGGAACCTGTACATAGACCAAGAGGCAGTTGTTCTAACAGAACAAGGGGATACTGCATGGTTTAAAATCAGGAAAGTTGTGGGTTAGAGTTGTATCCTTTCACCATGCTTATTGAATCTGTATGCTGAGCAAATAATCCAAGAAGCTGGACTATATGAAGAAGAACAGGGCATCAGGATTGGAAAAAGACTCATTAACAACCTGCAATATGCAGATGACACAACCTTGCTTGCTGAAAGTGAAGAGAGTTTGAAGCACTTACTGATGAAGATCAAAGACCACAGCCCTCAGTATGGATTACACCTCAAGATAAAGAAAACAAAAATCCTCACAACTGGACCAATAAGCAACATCATGATAAATGGAGAAAAGACTGAAGTTGTCAAGGACTTCATTTTACTTGGATCCACAATCAACACCCATGGAAGCAGCAGTCAAGGGTGATAAAGGGCATCCTTATCTTGTTCCTGTTCTCAGGGGGAATGCTTTCAGGCTCTCTCTGTTGAGAATGTTGGCTGTTGGATTTATATAGATGCCCTTTATTATGTTGAGAAAATTTCCCTTCTAATCCTATTATATTGAGAGTTTTTATCAGGAATGGATGTTGGACTTTACTGCGTTGGGCAAATCTGCTGCAGAAGACCCCTTTAAAGTGTTGAAAAGCAAACATGTCACTTTAAGGACTAAGGCGCCTGGCCCAAGCCATGGTGTTTTCAATCGCCTCATATGCATGCAAAAGCTGAATAAAGAACAGAGAAAGATGACCAAAGAAAAATTGATGCCTTTGAGCTACGGTGTTGGTGAAGAATATTGAATATACCATGGACTACCAGAAGAATGAACAAATCTGTCTTGGAAGAAGTACAGCTAGAATGCTCCTTAGAAGCAAGGGTGACAAGACTTCATCGCACATACTTTCGACACGTTATCCGGAAGGACCAGTCCCTGGAGAAGGACATCGTGCTTGGTAAAGTAGAGGGTCAGCCGAAAAGAGCGAGACCCTCAACCAGATGGATTGACACAGTGGCTGCAATAATGGGCTCAAGCATAACAATCGTGAGAATGGTGCAGGACTCGGCAGTTTTTCACTCTGTTATACATAGGGTCGCTATGAGTCGGAACCGATTTGACAGAACTTAACAACAACACAGACTGTGAAAAATTTTTTGGTTATGACATATCCAACAAGGGTCTAACCTCTAAAATCTATAAGATACTTCAACATCTCAACAATAAAAAGACAACTGAATTAAAAAATGGGCAAAGGATATGAACAGACATTTCACCAAAGAAGACATTCAGGGGGCTAACAGACACATGAGGAAATGCTCACAATCATTAGCCATTGCTGTCATTGTTAGCCATTAGAAAAATGCAAATCAAAGCTACAATGAGATACCATCTCAATTCAACATTACTGGCACTAATAAAAAAACAGAAAATAACAAATGTTGAAGAGGTTTTGGGGGTATTGGAACTCTTATGCACTGCTGATGGGAATGCAAAATGGTCCAACCACTATTTAAACAATGTGACACTTCCTTAAAAAGCTAGAAATAGAAATACCATACGATCCGGCAATCTCACTCCTAGGAATATATCCTAGAGAAATAAGAGCTGTTATAGGAATAGACATATGCACTCCCATGTTCATTGCAGCATTGTTCACAATAGCAGAAAGATGGACACAACCTAAGTGCCCATCAACAGACGAATGGATAAACAAATGATGGTACTTACACACAGCAGAATACTACAAAAGATAAAGAACAATGACAAATGTTTGAAACATCTCACAACATGGATGAATCTGGAGGGCATTACGCTGAATGAAACAAGTCAATCACAAAATGACAAATACTATATGAGACCACTATTATAAAAACTCATGAAAAGGTTTACATACAGAACAAAACAATCTTTGATGGTTACAAGAGAGGGAAGGGGCCCAAGCCCACTGCTGTCTAGTCGATTCCCACTCATAGTGACCCTATAGGACAGAGTAGAACTAACCCATAGGGTTTCCAAGAAGGACCTGGTGGATTCGAACTGCCAACCTTTTTGTTAGCAGCCCAGCTCTTCACCGCTACACCACCAGGGTTCCGAGGGAAAGGGAGGGGAGGGGAAATTACTAACTAGATAGTAGATAAGTGTTAACGTTGGTGAAGGGAAAGACAGTACATAATATAGGGGAAGTCAACACAACTTGACCAAGGCAAAGTTATAGAAGCTTCATAAAGACATCCAAACACTTGTGGAACCAGATTTATTGGGCTGAGGGTGGGGGACCATAGTCTCGTGGGACATCTAGGTCAATTGGCATAATGTAGTTTGTAAAGAAAATGTTCTACAACCCACTTTGGTGAGTAGTGTCTGGGATCTTAAAAGCTTGCGAGCAGCCATCTAAGATACCACTATTGGTCCTATCTTGTCCGGAGCAAAAGAGAATAAAAAAAACCAATGACACAAGAAAAATATTAGTCCAAAGGACTAATGGACCATAAGTGCCACTGCCTCCACCAGCCTGAGCCCAGAAGAACTAGACGGTGCCTGGCTATCATGACCTACCACTCTGGCAGGGATCACAATAGAGAGTCCCAGAGAGAATGGGAGAAAAATGTAGAACAAAATTCAAATTCACAAAAAAAGACCAGGCTTACTGGTCTGACAGAGACTGGAGGAACCCCCGAGACTATGGCACCTGGGATACAGTTTTAACTCAGAATTGAAGTCTCTCCTGAAGTTCGCCCTGCAGCCAAAGATTAGACAGGTGTATGAAATAACAATGCACGTGAGGACTGTGCTTCTCAGTTCAATCAAGTATAAGAGATCAAATGGGCAACCTGCCCAAAAGCAATGACGAGAAGGCAGTGAGGGACAGGAAAACTGGACAAATGGAAACAGGGAAACTGGGGTGGAGATGGGGAGAGTGTTGGCACATCACGGGCATTGCAACCCATGTTACAAAACAATTTGTGTATAAATTGTTGAATGAGAAACTAATTTGCTCTGTAAACCTTCACTCAAAGCACGCGCACACACACACACACACAAAAGAGCAAATGGAAACAAAGAAAAAAAAGGAAAGGAAAAAAAAAAAAAAAACCCTGGCCATCTGCTTCTCAAGAATCAGCCACTGAAAACCCTAGGGAGCACAACTCTACTCTGAAACACATGGGGTCACCATAAGTCAAAAAGCTCCTGTTTTTATGATTAGGTTAGGTTCTAAAAGATTGTTCCTGGGTCTATTTATTTGTAAGTAAAGAGTGTGCAATTATTGTCAATTGCATCGCACAGGACACTTCTCAGTTTGTTGTATAATCGCCTTTGGCTCTTCAGAATCCTTTTCACTATTTTAAGATTCACCCTGTTTGCATCGCAGCATTTTTTGCTTTTCTTCTCTCCCCTACTTCCAATTTGTTTTATTATCTCACATTTTGGGTTACTTTGTAATCTTAAAACTCTTCCCACCCACTGCTCTATCACTTACCAGAGTCGATTGGGTTAATATGGCCTATAGAGCCTCAGAACAACCACACGGAGAAATGGCAGGAAGCTAAGGCACAGTGGCAGAGACTCCATGACCTCCTGACTTCCGCTATCTGTTGTTGTCATACAGGTTTGAAAGTGGAGGTGCTTCTGTATTTTCAGCTTCTATGTGATTATTATGGATTAAATTCTGTCCCCTCCACCCCAAAATATGGTTGCAATCCCAGGCTCTTGAACCTTGGATATGTGTCTGTTTGGAAACAAGGTTTTTCTTTTGTTACGTTAATGATGTCATACCAATACAGGCTGGATCCTAAATTTAATCCTTCTGAGTTATACAAAGACTAGAATAGACACAGAGATACACTGGGGAAGAGGAAGATAGTAGGAGACAGATGTATCTACAAGGATTGCTGGCAGCTGCTAGAAGCTGAAATAAACAAGGAAGGACCTTCCCCCTAGAGCCATTTGCCAAATTTGGACTTTGAGCCACTCAACTGTATGGGTTTTACAGCAGCATCGGGTAATGAAGACAGTGATCTTGTGGTCTACGGTTTTATTTTCCTCTACTACTGTTGCAGCTCCTTTGCCTGGGAGGGCAGTTATTAAGGAGTCTGAACACTGCAGGTGGGTGACAAGGGCTAGCTCCTGCCTCCAGTATTGCTCCTCACTCTGGCCGCAGGGGTTACATTCATGCCAGCCAAGGCCCTGAGACCACTCTGCTAACTCCTACCCTCCCGTGATTCCCCACACTAGATAATCCCAAAGAAATACAGCTCTATGCTCCCAACTGCTCACAGGTATTTTGTGGAAAATCAATAGTCTCCATACTAATTTTGCAAAAAAGAATTCCACAGCTCAGAGAGTTTAAATAATGTGCCTTTGCCACACTGCAAATTAATTGCAAAGCGGGAACCAAAACTCAGGTTCCTGACTTTCCTGCCATTTTCCCATAAGCTGTTATAACTCTTCATTTATTTCACAATGTTGCCAAGGGCAGGCCCCGTTTATCTTCAAATAAACAGTGACAAGTAAAGCCTATTCAAAAGATACTTATGGTTTTCTGAAGAACAGAAACCAGTTGTCATCAAGTCAGTTCCAACTCATGGCGACCCCATGTGTGTCAGGGTAGGACTGCTCTATAGGGTTTTTAAGGCTGTGACCTTCCAGAAGCAGATAGTCAGGCCTTTCCTTTGAGGCACCTCCGGGTGAGTTTGAACTGCCAACCTTTCGGTTAGTTGCTGAGTGCTTTACCATTTGTGCCACCCACGGATTCCTTTTTGAAGGCACCAAGTCCTACATCTGTTGTAAATATTCATGAAGTTGTGACCTGATCTTTTTTTTCCTTGTAATTCTTTCAGCATTTCCTTCTAGTAGCTCCCCTGTGCTCCCCTCACCTCCATCATCCCACCATAGCTCACATCCTTATATTCCAGATGAGGAGCCTGAGCTTAGCTCTCTGTGGTGCAGTGCCTAGAACCATCATTTACTCTCAGGACTAAGACTCACGCTTTTCGTAGTTTTAACCTTTCTGAAATTACGTTGTATTAGAATTGATTTGTCCCTTTAATGTAGTCTGCTTCCCTCCACCCCCACCCCCAACAACAAAAAAAGCTGCTTTTAATTCATGGTGCTTTGTAAACTCTGCGGCATCTTAAAATTTTTAAAGTATGATTATCTCTGATGTGTCCATACTGCAAATGGGGCTGAAATACCTGACATAACAGATTTGTCTGTAAGTTTTCTGGTATTACAAGATTACATTAAGAACAGTTCTCATAATTTAACTGTTATGGAATGAATTGTGTCCCCCCAAAATGTATATCAATGTGGCTAGGCCATGATTCCCAGGATTGTGTGGTTGTCTACCATCTTATGATCTGATGTGATTATCCTCTATGATGTTAATGAGGCAGGATTAGAGGCAATTATATTATTGTGGCACGGCCCAATCTAC
The DNA here is from genome assembly GCA_030035585.1 of Dugong dugon. Lineage (NCBI taxonomy): Eukaryota > Metazoa > Chordata > Mammalia > Sirenia > Dugongidae > Dugong > Dugong dugon. The sequence continues at coordinate 160,548,264 of CM057464.1, forward strand.
AGGATTAGGCTGTACCTTGAGTCAATCTCTTTTGAGATATAAAAGAGAATGGAGCAGAGAGGAGAGGGACCTCATTACCACCAAGCAAGAAGAGCCAGGAGCATGCGTATCCTTTGGACCCAGGGTCCCTGCACTGAGAAGCTCCCAGACCAGGGGAAGCATGATGACAAGAACCTTCCCCTGGAGCTGACAGAAAGAAAAAATCTTCCACTAGAGGTGGCACCCTGAATTTGGACTTACAGCCTCCTAAATGTGAGAGAATAAATTTCTGTTTGGTACTGTCATCCACGTATGGTATTTCTGTTACAGCAGCACCAGATAACTAAGTCATTAACTAACATATTTTATATAAGATTGTAGATTTTTCTTTGTTGCTCAAAGCTTCCCGTCAAGACTGGCTGAAGACTGAACCCCTCTCTCTTACTTTTTCTCTCCTTTTTCTGTTTCTTATTGGGGCATCTTGCATTCCACGTAATTCTACATAGATACTACTCGCTGCTCAGCCGTCTGGTCTATCTGAGCATTTTCAGAAGTCAGAAGGTATGCACCTCTCTCCACTGAGTCCATAGTCAATGCTTCCTGGAGATTGGCAGTTGTTTGGGGGAACAGGAAAAATTAAGGGGTTTCCCTATAATTTGCACCCCCGAGAAAACCATTCAATTCTTTTGGAAAGCCCCTTTCAAGAGAAGCATTTTAGCCTCTGAAAACAAAGGGTTTTGCATCTGCATTTGTACAGAAGCTTGACATTTCAGAAATGAAAGGAAAAAAAAGCAATGTCTCAAAAAAAAACAATGGTGAGAAAAGACGTAAACCAAGTCTAGTGTAAACAGAAGCAGAAAAATATATTTTATTACAGAAATAAGATTTTTTTTAAGGGCAAGTAGGGGTTAGGGTTAAACATAAAAATGGGAAATGCTTCTAAAAAGAAAAATACTTGGCAGGGTCTCCTAGGCAAACCTACACTAGCCAACAATTTATTTTATTATTTTATTTAAAATTGTTGGTTTGACTCAAGAGGGGTTTTTTCCATCAATAAGTCTGAAAATTATCAAATAGTAATACACATTCATTTTCTATCAAAATATTATCAGTGTTTATTCCTGCTATTGTCAGGTCTCATTCCATGGAGCGAGGCATTTACCGTTAGGCTATTGTTATTTGTTCAGCTGTAAGCAATGGAGACCCTAAATAGAGTGGCTAGAACAAATATGAAATTTATTTATTCTCACATAACAGGAGGTTTCTGAGTGTTGCTGGAGTTGTTTCAGTTACCCAACAATGGCAGGGCCAATGTCTCTGTGATTCTCTAGCCTTAGCATTTCCCTCATCATTACAGGATGGCTGCCGAAGCTCCAACTATCAAGTCTGTGTCCAAAACAGGAAGACTTATGTCCTCTTTAACAATAGAAGCAAAGTTTCCCCAAAATCCCCAATAGATTTTTCCTCACATTTCATTAGAAAGAACAGCGTCACTTGGCCACCCCTACGTGCAAGGCAGAATAGAGGCAGTCAAGCGAGAAGAGGGTTAGAGATAGGTGATGTTGTTGTTGTTGTTGTTAGGTGCCATTAAGTCAATTCCAACTCACAGCAACCCTATGTACAACAGAACGAAACACTGCCCGGTCCTGCGCCATCCTCACAATCGTTGTTATGCTTAACCCCATTGTTGCAGCCAATGTGTCAATCCATCTCATCGAGGATCTTCCTCTTTTTGTGCTGACTCCCTGCTTTACCAAGCATGATGTCCTTCTCCAGGGACTGATCCCTCCTGACAACACGTCCAAATTACATGAAGCGTAATCTCGCCATTCTTGCTTCTAAGTAACATTCTGGTTGTACTTCTTCCAAGACAGAGTTTTTTGTTCTTTTGGCAGTCCGCGGTATATTCAGTGTTCTTCACCAACACCGAAATTCAAAGGTGTCGATTCTTATTGGCCTTCCTTATTTATCATCTAGCTTTTGAGTGAATATGAGGCAACTGAAAACACCATGGCTTCGGTCAGGCACACCTTAGTCTTCAAGGTGACATCTTTGCTTTTCAACACTTTAAAGAGGTCTTTTGCAGCAGATTTGCCCAGTGCAATGTGTCTTTTGATTTCTTGACCGCTGCTTCCATGAGTGTTGATTGTGGATTCAAGTAAAATGAAATCCTTGACAATTTCAATCTTTTCTCCGTTTATCATGATGTTGCTTATTGGCCCAGGTGTGAGGATTTTTGTTTTCTTTATTTTGAGGTGTAATCCATACTGAAGGCTGTGGTGTTTGATCTTCATCAGTAGGTGCTTCAAGTCCTCTTCACTTTCAGCAAGCACAATTGTGTCATCTGCGTAAGGCAGGTTGTTAATGAGTCTTCCTCCAATCCTGATGCCCTGTTCTTCTTCATATAGTCCAACTTCTTGGAATATTTGCTCTGCATACAGATTGAATAGGTATTTTGAAAGGATACAACCATGACGCACACCTTTCTTGACTTTAAACCACACAGTATACCCTTGTTCTGTTAGAACTACTGCTTCTTGACCACCAGATCACCAGAACTGGATTATGGACCAGCCAATTCACAATGTCTGCCAGAGCTTTCGTTTGGATATTTTTTATATGTGGTAATATGTAAACGAGCCCAAGAAAAATAAATTTGATGGTTTTGATTCACCTGGCTTCAAAACACCAATGCCACCTGTCGATTGTATTTATTCAAGACGAGGTCAAACAAAATGTTAAAAGTAGCTGTGGTCGATAGAATAATAATAGATAATTCCTACTTATGTTCCCATCTCTACCCCAAGAATCTTTGATCTTGAGATGGAGAAAAGGGAAGATTATCCTCATTATCCAAGTGGGTCCAATGTAATTACAGGTTTCCTTATAAGAGGAAAGTAGGAGTGTCAGAGTCAGAGACAGAGAAGTGATGATGGAAGCAGAGGACAGTGAGATAGACAGAGATTTGAAGATGCTACTCTGGGGCCTGAAAATGGCGGAAAGCAGTATGAGCCAAAGAATGCCGGCAGCCTCTAGAAGCTGGGAAAAGCAAGGAAACAGATTCTCCCCAGGAGCTTCCAGGGGAAATGCAGCCCTACCGACACCTTGAGTTTAGGACTTCTGGCCTACAGAACTGTATGGTAATAAATTTGTGTTGTATTAAGCCACTCAAATTTGTGGACATTTGTTACAGCAGCAGTAGGAAAGTAATACAGTGGCCTAGGCTGAAAGAGAATGCAACCCTTAAATTGGTCTTGGAAAATGGAAGTTAATGTCTTATGGCCGTGAGCCTCATGTGCTATATCACCTGTGCGCATGCTAAATAATAATAATTAGTGTTAACATTTATGGAGTGTTTAGTATGCGCCTGAAAAAAATGCAAAGTGCATGTAGGCATTTAATGTAATCCTTACAACAACTCTATGAGGTACATACTAACTGTATCTCCCATTTTTGTCAGCAAGCAGGACTCGAATGCTAGGGGACTGCGGCATGGAACTAGGGAGTGGAGCGTGGACAGCAATAGCATTCACGGGCTGCAGTGTGGGCACAAGTTACCAGTTGCTGTCAAGTCAATTCCTACTCATGGCAACCCCACGTATATCAGAGTAGAGCTACACTCCATAAAGTTTTCATGGTTGTGAGCTTTCAGAAGAATATCGCCAAGCCTTTCTTTAAAAGGCACCTCTGAGTGGCCTTGAACCACCAACCTTTCAGTTAGTAGCCCAGTGCTTAACCATTCGTGTCACCCAGGGACTCCAGTGTGGGCACAGGCTGACTCTCCAGGCTCCATGGAAGTAGTTAGCTGCTGTACCAATGGCCTGGGAACCCAAGAGACCATGTGGAGCACAGGAGTGCCTTAGGGGACTCTCCTTGCTCTTTTTATGAACACTGAGAAGAGCTTGACCACGGATCAGAATTCTCACCCAAGCACTTAGTGGAATATTGAACTGCGTGGAAATCCCTTTGTTTTCATCCTGTATTCCCAGAGTATCCCCAAGGTTGGAATTAACGGAAGAAATACATGTCTGTTAAAGGCAATCTAAATAACTTCTCATAATTTTTGAGTAAAATGCTATTGCTATCACAAGATAAATGTATTCTAGTCTCCTAAAATTGATGTTTGAATTCTGATGGGGAAAATAAAGAATACAGGCAGCCCTAGTGAAAGAAAGATACAAACGAGTTTCAGTCAACATGGCACTGTGCAAACCAAGGGCTGCCTATACTAAATTCTCAAAGGCGCAAAAGGGAAGTCACTCAGAAGATTACCTTGCAAGGATTCAGGTTTTAAAAATATATTAGATGCTACTGCCTTGCATACTGTATCTATTCAGGTAACTTTTAGTGCTGTTGTTGTTATTACATGTCATTGAGTTGATTCTGACCCATAGTGACCCCATGTGACAGAATAGAACTGCACCGTAGGGTTTTCTTGGCTGTAATCTTTAGGGAAACAGATCGCCAAGTCTCTCTCTCATGCAGACACTAAGTGGGTTCAAACTGCCAATCTTACAGTTAGCAGCCAAGTGCTTAATCATCGTAGTATTGAAAACTCTAAAAAGATGCATATAAAGAAAAAAACAACGTCTTAAAACTTGATGTTATGTATAAAGAAAGCTTCAAAACCGTCAATTTATTATCAACTTACTTGACATTTGGTGAAAAATGATTCAAAACATAAGCGAAAATGTAAATTTTGCAAAAATGTAAATAGCTGATGCAATTATGGATAAGAATAGTTTAAGTATACCAACAAAATGGTTGAAATGGTAGTTGCTTTGTTATATATCGTTACCACACTAAAAACTAAAAAAAAAAAAAAAGGAATACCAACAACTTAAAGTTATTATGTATGTGAACAGAGGCATCAAATTCAAGGCACATGAACCAGGCACTTTTCATCTTATCAGAATGAACATGATCTCAAAGGGACATTTTAAGCCCATCCTTTAGCCTGCTTCAGTGTGTTTTGCTTTTTTAATGGTTGAACAACATGCTAAACATAACTAATGTCACTGAATTGTACACATGAAGAACGCTGGAATGGTAAACCATTTGTTTTACATATATATATACATGTATGTATGTATGTATATATATCACAATTTTAAAAAAAAGGGAAAAAAGCAAACCAAACAAAAATATGTCTTCTCAAGACCTTCCATTTTCTGTTTTTTAACTGGATTTATAACAGTCTAAAATCATGTCAATGAGCCTAGTTAAATAGAGGCCCTAAAATAACCACTGCTGTGTCAGGAGGAGGGAAGGATTCTAATCTCATCAAGTTGATCCTGATTAGGGGGAAAAATGTGTGTCTCAATTTCAGGGAACCAAAGAGGAAGTATATCCAAGGAACTTACACCATCACATATTGAGGTTCAAACAATAAATCAAATGAGGTGTCCTGAAGGCCGTTTACATGACTTAGGAATGACTGAGATCTTTATATTTCAGACTCTCTTACATCATTATCCTTTGTCCTAAGGATGACAGTCCTTACTATTACTTCCTGTGTTCATAAGGGGGGCTGAAAGGAGCGATGCATAACCGGACGCCTCATCGGCGCTTCCTCCCATTACAGGGTCCTATTCAGACTCCGACCATGGCTTCCAGGACCTGCTGCTATTTCTGGTGATGTCTCAGGCCTGGACAATGGGCAGATTAGAATTAAACAGTACTTTTTCCACTTGACTGGTTTCTTTGTCATTTCCAACTCTCCTCACCTACATCATGCAGCTTCTAATTGTGCTTAGTATGCACTTGAGGGATCTCTCCTGCCCATTTTTAGAATATTTCAGTGGCGACCGTTTTTAAAATTCAGAGCAAGAATTTTAAGCACACATCTGAAAGGATTAACAGACTTTAAACAAAACTAAACAAACCAGAAATGCTCGCTATGCAACCACCCACACTGCTAGCAAGGTCTCTGTGTGTCTATTAAAACGTTCTGCCTCATTCAGCCTTCCATATAGTCACTATTTGTGAGGATAACCATATTGTATTGTCCTGATTCTATCCTCCCGGGGTGGTGCAAACTGTTAGTTCACTCGGCTGCTAACTTAAAGGTTGGGTTCAAATCCACCCACAGGGACCTTAGAAGAAAGGCTTGGTGATCTACTTATGAAAAATCAGCCATTGAAAATCCTATGAAGCGTAGTTCTACTTTGATACACATGGATTGACTGAGGGGAAGTGGTTAATACAGTAAGACGTGCAAAAGCCAGAACCTGCGCAAGGCGGAAACCTGTCAGAGAAGGAAAACTCAAACATTTTCCACTAAAAGGAGTGATAGAAAAGTGGTAAGACTGCACCCTGTCAAAAGCGGGAAACTTGGGGGACCCAGAAAAACAAGGCCGTCCCGTTGAGTTCCGGCTCTCAAAGATTTCATCATGTGTGTGAATATGTATATAGAGAGAGAGATTGAGGAAGCTACTATTATTATCTCTGTTAAAAATCCAGAAACTGAGGCACGGAGAGAGTGAGTCACATGCCAAGACAACAAAGAAAAGCCATGATCAGAAAGGATTTTTACCAGGCAAACTTTTTTTTTTTTTAATTTTTTTTTTTATTGTACTTTAGGTGAAGGTTTACAGAACAAATCGTTTCTCTTTAAACAGTCAGTACACATATTGTTTTATGACACATTGGTTAGCAACCCCATGACATGTCAACACTCTTCCTTCTCGACCTTGGAGGACTGGTTGTTATTTTTTTTTCTTTTTGGTGAAAATATACATAGCCAAAGATACACCATTTCATAAATTTCTACATGTACAATTCAGTGACAGTGATTATGTTCTTCCAGTGTGCTGCTATTCTCACTTTAGATGAAGGTTTACAGAACAAAATAGTTTCTCATTAAACAGTTAGTACACATACTGCCCTATGACAATGGTTAACAACCCCACTACATATCAACACTGTCCTTACTCAGCCTTGGGTTCCCTAACACTGGTTTTCCTGTCCCCTTCTGCATTCTAGTCCTTGTCCCTGGACTGCTGTGTTACCAGGCAAAATTTTGTTCTGTTATTCATAGGATGCTATAAGTCAGAGCCAACTTGATGGCAACTAACAACAACAATCCTGACCACTTAGAAAATGGATACAGTTGCAGACACTAAAGGCGTCCATTTTCATAGACAAAGGACAGTATTCGAGGAGGAAGGCTGGAGAATATTAAGTTCAGTACACAGGGTTGACTACAGTAATGAAGAGCATGAGAAGGAGCAATCCTCCAGGTTCTCAGCAGGCAGGTAGGCAAGCTGTGGATACGGGCAGCTCTTCAGCAGAGAGGCTTTTGGTTTTCTAACTCCAGGTCTTTCCACATTTCATATAATACTTTACTTTGTCTTCTCGAACTGCCCTTTGAAATCTTCTGTTGAACCCTTTTACTTCATCATATCTTCCTTTCACTTTAGCTACTCTACGTTCAAGAGCAAGTTTCAGAGTTTCTTCTAACATCCATTTTGGTCTTTTCTTTCTTTCCTGTCTTTTTAATGACTCCTTGCTTTCTTCCTGTATGATATCCTTGATGTCATTCCACAGCTCGTCTGGTCTTCGGTCTAGTATTCAACTTGTCAAATCTACTCCGGAGAAGGTCTCTAAATTCAGGTGGAATAATCTCAACGTCGTCTTTTGGCTCTCGTGGACTTGCTCTAATTTTCTTCAGCTTCAACCTGAGTTTGCATATGAGCAATTGATGAGCGACTGTTCCACAGTCGGGCCCTGGCCTTGTTCTGACTGATGATATTGAGCTTCTCCATCATCTTTTTCCACAGATGTAGTCGATTTGATTCCTGTGTATTCCATATAACCAGGTCTATGTGTATAGTCACTGTTTAAGTTGTTGAAAAAAGGTATTTGCAATGAAGAAGTCGTTGGTCTTGCAAAATTCTATCATGCTATCTACAGCGTCGTTTCTATCACCAAGGCCGTATTTTCCAACTACTGACCCTTCTTTATTTCCACCTTTAGCATTCCAATCACCAATAATTATCAATGCATCTTGATTGCATGTTTGATCAATTTCCGACTGCAGAAGTTGGTAAAAATCTTCCATTTCTTCATCTTTGGCGTTAATGGTTGGTGTGTAAATTTGAATAATAGTCTTATTATCTGGTCTTCCTTGTAGGTATGTGCGTCTTATCCTATCACTGACAGCATTGTACTTCAGGATAGATCTTGAAACGTTCGTTTGGACAATGAAGATGACGTCATTCTTCTTCAATTTGTCATTCCTGGCATGGTAGACCATATTATTGTCTGATTCAAAATGGTCAATACCAGTCCATTTCAGCTCAGTAATGCCTAGGATATCTATGTTTATGTGTTCCATTTCATTTTTGACAACTTCCAGTTTTCGTAGGTTCATACTTTGTACATTCCACATTCTGATTATTAATGGATGTTTGCAGCTGTTTCTTCTCATTTTGAGTCGTGCCACATCAGTAAATGATGGTCCTGAAAGCTTGACTCCATCCATGTCATTAAGGCTGACTCTTTTTTGAGGAGGCTGCTCTTCCCCAGTTGTATTTTGAGTGCCTTCCAACCTAAGAGGCTCATTTTCCAGGACTATATCAGATAACGTTCCACTGCTATTCATAAGGTTTTCGCTAGCCAGTTTTTTCCGAAAGACTGCCAGGTCCTTTTCCCTAGTCTGTCTTAGTCGAGAAGCTCGGCTGAAACCTGTCCACCAGAGATGACCCTGCTGATATTTGAAATACTGGTGGCTTCCACTATCACAGTAACAAGCAAGCCACCACAGTACAACAAACTGACAGACACATGGTAGAACACGTAAAAAAGGAGAACATGCTTGGTGTTTCTCAAGCTGAAAGAACTAAAGAAAAAATTCAAGCCTTGAGTTGCAATATTGAAGGACTCTATGGGGAAAAAACTGAACAATGCAGTAAGCATCAAAAGAAGATGGAAAGGATACACAGAGACACTCTACCAAAAAGAATTGATTGATACTGAACCATTTCAGGAGGTAGCATATGATCAAGAACCAACGGTACTTAAGGAAGAAGTCCAAGCTGCACTGAAGGCATTGGAGAAAAACAAGACTCCAAGAATTGACGGAATACCAATTGAGGTGTTTCAACAAATGGATGCAGCACTGGAGGTGCTCACTTGCTTATGCCAAGAAATTTGGAGGACAGCTGCCTGGCCAACTGACTGGAAAAGACTCATATTTGTGTCCAGTCCAAAGAAAGGTGATCCAACAGAATGTGGAAATTATCAAACAATATCATTAGTATCATACACAAGTAAAATTATGCTGAAAATCATTCAAAATTGGTTGCAGCAGTACATCAACAGGGAAATGCCAGAAATTCAAGCAGGATTCGTAAGAGGACATGGAACAAGGGATATCACTGTTGATGTCAGATGGATCATGGCTGAAAGCAGAGAATACCAGAAAGACTTTTACCTGTGTTTTACTGACTATGTAAAAGCATTCGACTGTGTGGATCATAACAAATTATGGATAACATTGCAAAGAATGGGAATTCCAGAACACTTAATTGTGCTCATGGGGAACCTGTACATAGACCAAGAAGCAATCGTTCGAACAGAACAAGGGGATACTGTGGGGTTTAAAGTCAGGAAAGGTGTGCATCATGGTTGTATCTTTTCACCATACCTGTTCAATCTGTATGCTGAGCAAATAATCCCAGAAGCTGGACTGTATGAAGAAGAAGAGGGCATCAGGATTGGAGGAAGACTCGTTAACAACCTGTCTTACGCAGATGACACAGCCTTGCTTGTTTAAAGTGAAGATGACTTGAAGCACTTACTAATGAAGATCAAAGACCACAGCCTTCAGTATGGATTACACCTCAACATCAAGAAAACAAAAATCCTCACAACTGAACCAATAAACATCATGATAAACAGAGAAAACATTGAAATTGTTAAGGATTTCATTTTACTTGGATCCACAATCAATACCCATGGAAGCAGCAGTCAAGAAATCAAAAGACTCATTGCATTGGGCCAATCTGCTGCAAAGACCTCTTTAAAGTGTTAAAAAGCAAAGGATGTCACTTTGAGAACTAAGGTGCGCCTGACCCAAGCCATGGTGTTTTCAATTGCCTCATATGAATGTTTAAGCTGGACAATGAATAAGGAAGGCCAAAGAAGAATTGAAGTCTTTGAATTATGGTGTTGGCAGAGAATACTGAACATACCATGGACTGCCAAAGAATGAACAAATCTGTCTTGGAAGAAGTACAGCCAGAATGCTCCTTGGAAGTAAGGATGGCGAGACTTCATCTCACGTACTTTAGACATGTTATCAGGAGGGACCAGTCCCTGGAGAAACACATCATGCTTGGTAAAGTAGAGGGTCAACGAAAAAGAGGAAGACCCTCTATGAGATGGATTGACACAGTGGCTTCAATGATGGGCTCAAGCATAGCAACGATTGTGAAGATGGTACACGACCGGGAGTATTTCATTCTGTCATACATAGGATAGCTAGGAGTCAGAACTGACTGGAGGGCAGCTAACAACAACAACCACATCAGCAGAGAGCCAGGTCAGGCTTTGGGGCCAGATCCAGTTTCTGGGGCTGGAATATGAAAGCCCAACACTGACTCTGGTACTGAAATAAGTCTGGGTTGCCTATGCAGCTACCAGAAGAGGAATTTGGGAACTGTAACCAAAGGAAACCAAGCTATCAGAACTAAGATATCAGATGAGGACTGATCTAAGGAAGAAGCAGGAGGCTAGTTATCCAATGGTGGAAGGAGGGCAAGAACAGAACAGCCAAGGCAACATGCTGAACCTCACCTCCAGGTTTGTCTTGGCTCTTGGGAACATAGCTGGGCCCATTTCTACCCTTCCTGGCCCAGTTCACGTGGCCCTGCTGTAGGCCAGGAAGGGAAGAAATGTCAGGCCAAGGCTACTTGGAACCCTAAACCTAAAAACTCCACATGCATCTCACACCACCAACGTGGACAAGAGTTAAGTGTCCAACAATGGCATTTAAATTTTGTCTTAGCTTAGCACCAGTTTTTGCTCTTTCAAGACTAGGGTAAAATAATTTTTGAACTCAAGAAATTCAAATGCTAATTTTTTTAATAGGGAAAAATAAGAATCAAAACCATAGCTCAGATAGTATGCAGTCATCATAACTCCTGTGTTCAAGGAATATTTAATATAGGGAAATGCTCACAATATAAGGGTATGACAAAAAGTGAAGGAGCCCTGGTTGCACAGTTAAAATGTCCAGATGAGCTGGTAGATCCCCTTTCAAACACTATTCCAAAGAGACAGAGACAGAGATATTAAGCCCCCAAGGAACAAGTAACCTGAGAGAGGCAGGACAGGTTGACAGGTGAGTGGGGTGGAGGCCAAAAAAAAAACCAAACCCACTGCCATTGAGTCTTGTAAAGACTCTATAGGGCAGAGTAGAACTGCCCCATAGTGTTTCCAAGGCTGTAAATCTTTACAGAAGCAGACTGCCACATCTTTCTCCCATGGAGCAGCTGGTGGGTTTGAACTATCAACATTTTGGTTAGCAACCAAGCACTTTAACCACTCACCGTACCACCAGAGCACCTTAGGTTGGAGGCAGGACACAGCTAACTCACAGGACTTTATGGGAGGGAGTCCAGGCAAAGGGCTGGGAGGAAGAAGGTGGGAGGAACTGGGTAAGTTGTAGGGCAAGGAAATGGGAGTATAGGTACTTGGGGAGCCACTGGTATGGCCTCATACTGTCTTTCCAGACTTTGATGAGAAAGTGTTAGATCTTCCCTATTTTCTCTCTTGTTCTATATTCTCTTCCCTTCCCTCATTCTCATATTCTCAACAACTAATTCAGGACTCCAATGGGGCAGCTGAAGCCTGGGCTCCTGGGTGTCATCCACATGCTCAAGGCAGGGATGGGTAAGTAGAGAAGATGTTGGGGAGTGTATAGATGTTTGAGGGCAAGGTGGGAGGTGGGAGGATGTCTGCCAGTCATTCCGTCTGCACTATTCCCCACTGTCCTGGAAAAATTCTCATTAGGGTTCAGACATGCCCCACCAAGGAAAGATTGGGAAAAAAAAAAAAATACAGCTTGTACCTGAGGCCCTAGTCAGGAATATCTACCCTTAATTTAGTCAGCCTTATGCTTTCTCTTCTCCAGGCTCCTCACAGTTACTTTCTTCACTCCCATTATTTGTCTCTAAGACGTTCAGAATGGTGTCACTCAATTGCTAGGACAGTTTCAAATACATTTATTCATTTATAGTTCATCCTTCCAACTGTGCTCACTACTCACACCCATTTTCAAAAAGGAATTGAGGCCTATAAATTGATGTTCTATATAAATTGAAATAGAAAATGAAAAACGATGTGGAGAAAGGGGGAAGCAAATATACCAGCTGATGTAATTACTATCATAGAGAGTCACAAAGAAATTGATTGAAGAAGTAAAAACTAGTAAATGCTATGTTCAATAGCTACTAATATCTCAAAGACAAATTCAATAAAACTAATTAATGTCAATTTATTTGTATGTGATTAAGAATTTTGTCTTGTATATATGAAGAAAAGTAATATAAAAGATTAGTAAATTTATTAATATAAATCTTAGGGAAAAAGACTCTAGATATCAATAACTATATAAAGGCAGTCATTTGTCAAAAATCAGATATGAAAGACAAACAAAAGCATGCTTAGTCACAAATGTGGAGCCCAAAAATCAAGTAGAGTGAAGCAGTCTTGAACAACAGAAAGAAATACAACTTTGAAATCATACAGACCTCCTGGGTTCAACTTGGTTTCACACTGTTGCATAAGCTCTCCACTCTTCAATTTATTCATAGCTACATTTTTTTAAAGTTTGTTGTGAAAAGTAGGGATCTGTGAGATTTAGGACCAATTATGAAGACTGAAGGAGCAGAGTTCACACAAGTCCACCCTCACTTCTGACAACCCCAAGTTTGGGGCATTTCCAAAACCACCTTCAGTTTCTATAATTCTCTAGGAAGACTCACTAAAGGCTGGTATATTCACAATTACAGTTTATTACAGGGAAAGGATACAGATTAAGATCAGCCAAAGAAAGAAATGCATAGGACAGAGTACAGAGAAGTACCAACAACCAAGCTTCCATTGTCCTCTCCCAAAGGAGTCAGGATGCATTATTCTCCTAATATCAATGTGTGACGATACACACAGGGTATTACCAATCAGGGGAGCTCCCAGGAGCTTCAGTGTTCAGAGTTTTTATTGGGGCTCCATTATGTAGTCACAGTTGATTGATCGACCGCATCTCAGTCTCCATATCGACTGATACTACATGACCCAATGCCTCCACCCTAAATCATGTTGTTATTGACTGGCTAGCCCAAAGCCTCTAGGCAAACAAAGATTATCTCCCAGGAGACAGGGGCAAAGGCCAGACCTCTATGTGGGCAAGGTTAAACTCTTTATTGATCAGTTGCCTATGAGTGGATTCCAATTCATGGCGACGCCATGTGTGTCAGAGTAGAATCGGGCTCCATCGAGTTTTTCAATAGCTGATTTTTCAGAAGTCAGTCATGAGGCCTTTCTTCCCAGGAGCCTCTGGAGTGGACACCAACATCCACCCTCTCTGTTAGCAGTAGAGTGCATTAACCATTTGTACCACCAAGGACTCCCAATTTCTTTACTACACAGTATCCAATGAACCTACATGAACTGGCACATAGAAAGCACTCAATACATAGTATATATTAATTGATCACCTGTAGTGAGCAAGGCACCATTCTTAATGGGATTTATGTTGTGATGGGGGCAAATAGCCAATAAGAAAGTAGGGAAAGAGAAAAAAAGGAAGGGAGGGAGGGAAGGAGGAGGGTGAAAACATGGAAGGAGGAAGGGAGGAAGAAAAGAAGGAATAAAGGAAGGAAGGGAAGAGAGATTCAGAAAGTGATAATTTCTATGGACAACAACAACAACAAAAAGAGGTTTTTAAGGTAGTGGGTGTTTGGGGGCAAGGGTAACCACTTTAGCTAAGCAGTCAGAGAAGGTCTCTGAGGAGATGGCATTTCTCTGAGTTTTGAATGATGAGAAAGGAAGCAGGAATAGGTCAAATTCTTGGGAAAGATGATTCCAACCAGAGGGAATGGCAAATAGAAAAGGCTGTGAGACCAAAACAAACTTAGTATTTTCCTGAGACGGAGAGATGACCAATGAATAACAGAGACAGGTGTGCAATAAGTGACAGGAGAGGGGTATAAGATTAGGTCCAAGAAGTTGGTGGGGCCAGCTCACGTAAGCTCTTGAGGGCCCTGATAGAGTTTAGATTCTATTCTAACTGCAATGGGAAATAGTGGGAGGGTTTTAAGCAGGAGAGTGATTTGATCAAATGTATTCTTTAAAAAGATCATTTTGTCTGAAGTGGGAAGAATGGAGGCGAGTGTCCATGGGTGGAGGTACCTGCAGAGAAGCAGGCAGACCAGTTAGGAGGCTGTTTGAGCAGTCTGGATGAGAGATAATGGAGTCTCAGTTGGCTGTGTAGCAGAGGTGGTGAGATGTGGTTGGATTGGGGACACATTTGAGGTAGAGCTGATAGGACCGCCCAAAGGATTGGATGTGAGGGAGAGAAAGAGATTAAGGCTAAGTCCAAGGGTCAGACCTGAGCCACAGGCTGAATGATAGTGCTGTTTGCTGAGACAAAGAAGACTGGAAGAGGAATGGTTTGGTATTGATGGTGTCAAGATTGTCAGATATCCAAGTGGAGATGCCAAGTAGACAGTTGAACATACAAGTCTGAAGATAAAGACCATATTTGGTAGATAATTTTTGCATAAAGTTGAATGTAAACTTGCATTGTACAAAATCTCCAATTCAGTTTTACCAGACGTAAAAACAAGCTAAACCCTGTTAACTGGTGATATTCACTGTTTTTCATGCAGTCGATTTTATTGAATACTTTTATTTCAATGCCTCTTAAGCTACCTTTATTGACACATAACAGCTGGCTCAGTAAAAACCATAATTTATCTGTGATATTTTAGATAGGACCTGATAGAAGCAAGTGATGATTCAGTTACAGTATCAGAAACTTGGTTTCCATATCAACAAAATTCTTACAGGATGCTGTCATTGATTCTAGACAAAATGCTGCTTCACTGGTTCCTATCTTGTGAAGGATGTGGTTAAGAACCTTTCTTCTGGAAGAAAAAATGGATAGCAGAGTTGTACTTTTCTTTACGCTCCCAAACGATATCCAAGATAGCTGGCACCAATTATGAGCAACTGATTTAGGTTGAATTCCTCTGTTCAAATCCTATGGCTAACCCATTCCCAAGGTCTCATTAGGTGATAGATCCAACCACTGTGCTACATCCCAAAATTCCCAGTTGAAGTGAGTGGGGTAGGGACCAGAGTTTACCTGCATCTACTCCAACATCCAGTTAGACCTATCTTAAGAAATCAAGTATCTGTTGAGTGTCAATTATAGTGATACTTATTATTCTTTAAATGTCTGCTCTATGCCAGGCTTATACATTACCTCATTTTAATCTTCATAACAAATTTGCAAAGCTATTATTTCAGAGATAAGAAAACTGAGGCTCAAAGAGATTGTTACTTGCCTAGAGGTAGAAGTTGGATTTGTACATAGTTGGGTCTTGATCTAAACATAATCCTATTTCTTCGTTATTATTTTGTGCCAATCAGTCAGATAAACATCATGGAGAATTAAGAATGATAATAGAGTAAGCTGAAGATTTAGGGGTGAGGTGTCACAATGATGGCAAACTACTTTCACATGATTCTGCCAACATATATACACGTACCAACTAACTAGTTGTCATGGAGTCTGCTCCAACTCATGGCAACCCCATGTGCATCAGAGTAGAAAGAACTGTGCTCCAAGATTTTCAATGGCTGAATTCTCAGAAATAGATCACCAGACCTTTCTTCTGAGGTGCCTCTGGGTAGATTCCAACCTCCAACCTTTCAGTTAGCAGCCAAGCACGTTAACTGTTTACACCACCCAGGGACTCCATACACACAGAGATAAATAGAAAGGCAAATATGATAAAATGCTAACAGCTGTCAAACCTAGTTAGTGGATATGAGCATTCACTGTATTAGTTTTTCATCTTTCCTGTATGTTTTAACAGTTTCACAATGACCGTGAGGGGTCGAGGGAAGACACAAACTACATGATCCTTGCCAACAGGGAGCTTCTAGTTTATTAGAAGAGATAAGATTAACACACATGAAACACTTGCAAGACAACTTGAGTGTGTGAATGAGGGAGGGGTTATTGAGCTATGTGTTCTCTATGTCTTTTATTCTATCCTTTCCCAGATCTTTCAAGTACCACTGATACTTTCTATATAAGCTATTGTCAGGTGAGGGCAGATCAGCCTACAACAAAAAAGTCAATTAAAACTGAAACTGGGTTTCTTAAATGCAGAGTAGAAATTATAATCTGAAAGCCAAAGGACTTCTTATTTGTAAGAACCTGCCTTTGTTGAGCAACAACAATGGGTTTCATGGAATTCTAAGAGTTGGGCTTTTATTATCAAGAACCAAGCTTGGTGAACAGAGCACTAAGTTCATACTAACTTTCACAGA
Organism: Dugong dugon; assembly: GCA_030035585.1. Taxonomy (NCBI): domain Eukaryota; kingdom Metazoa; phylum Chordata; class Mammalia; order Sirenia; family Dugongidae; genus Dugong; species Dugong dugon. The sequence goes on from CM057464.1 coordinate 160,564,815, forward strand.
TCAGTGAAGAATACCCGTTGATATAGGAATCTTCCTACCCAAAAAGGAAATGAGGATGTTACCGGTGAGCAAGAACAGGAGATTCAGAGAACAAGACAGAGTTCAAAAGTTGGTGGCAAAATCTGTTCCCTACTTCGGTCAAATCTTGGGTGGAGTGTGACAAAGATACTCAGATATGTTTGAGGTACTCCTAATAGGAGTTTCTGAGGCAGAGTCCAAGATGACAGCTTGTTTCATAGAACCAATTTTATTTTGAATGTCATTGGAACAATGTGGCTCTTTGATGATGGATTAGCAATGACTGAGGGAAGCAGCTCAGCAGATGGTCCTTAGAAGAGCCTCACAAAGCCCTACATACCACAGAATGATGAGGCTAAGCAACTGAGAGTTTGAACTCACAAGAGGCAAGTGGAGGGGATGAAAGAGTTGGGGGACCACAAAAGGTCTGGGAGCAGAGCAGGAGGATGCAGAGGTGTGGACTTCACAGTGGATCAGGGCCAGGGCAGGAACGAGTAGCTGCCTAGCTCACCATGCTCAAAGACCAGGCAGGATAGGCTGCATCTCATGGGCATCAGCCACAATGCCCCAAAGACCAGAGCATGACAACACAGAGGCCACCAAAGGCAGAGGATGAAATGAGAACCAGACCTTCTGGGTGATAAGTCACTCCTGGGGAAAAGGAGGGAGAATGCTGAGTTGGACTGATTACTTTGTTGTTGTCGTTAGCTGTTGTCCAGTTAATTATGACTCGTGGTGACCCTATGTGTGTTAGAGTAGAACTGTTCCATTGGGTTATCAAGGCTGTGACCTTTCAGAAGCAGATTGCCAGGTCTGTCTTTCAAGGCACCTCTGTGTTTTCGAACCACCAACTTTTCAGCTAGCAGTGGAGCGCTTAACTGTTTGCACACCCCAGCGACTTTAAACTCGAAGTAATGAGTTATCTTCAAGTGAAAAGATTTAAGAGCGGCAGTCTCCAAGCTCAGTTAGATTCCAAAAAAAAAAAAGTTGCATTTCTTTACATCTGATTTGTGACTATAAGTTTTGAATTTGATATATGTGCTAAATTATGATACATCAATGAAAAGTTCTATAGCATTTCAAAGTGGAAGGAGATGAGTCAAGACAGAAATGGCAAGGAATGGTGAGAAGGAGGTGAAATGAGGTGGGCCTCGAAGGCAGACTATGCCTAACCAGAATGAGGGAGAGGGTAGGACACTGGATCAGAGACATTGCATGAGCTGTAGAAGCAGAAACCCTGCTGAGTGGCACAGAAATCTGGAGTGATCACATATAGCTGTGAAATGTGAACCTACACGCCTTTCCTATCCTGCCCATGCCCCATAGAGTTTACTCCCAAAGTCCCTGCTAGTAAGGCAGGGGCCACAGGCCCCAAGCCTACCTGCCTTCCAATGGTACCCTCTGCTGAATGGACCGAGGGTATACATGCTGAACTCCAAACAGGCAACCGGTGGTCCTTTCATGGGAATTTGGAATTGGAATACGGAGACTCTAGTTCACTGATTCTCAAAGCTTAATGTAGGTAAGAATCATGTGAGATTCCTAAGCTCCGTCACCATATGTATTTAACCAGTTTTGCAACCATGTTGTTGTTGTTAGGTGCTGTTGAGTCGATTTTCAGCTCATAGCAACCCCATGTAACAGAGTAGAAGTGCTACATAGAGTTTCCTAGGCTATAATCTTTATGGAAGCAGACTGCCAGGTCTTTCTCCTGCAGGGTCGCTGGGTGGGTTCGACCTGCCAGTATTTCGGTTAGCAGCCAAGTGCTTAACCACGGCACCACTAGGATTTTTTGTAACATTTTTATGTTGCTTTGTTATTTATGTTTACATTGTTTCATCTGCTTCTTAACCTGTCAGAGAGAGTACTTATTTCCAGAAGCTGCTGTAACAAATTTCTACCTTTAAACAACAAAAATTTATTCCCTCACTGTTCTGGAGCCCAGAGCCCTGATATCAGTTTCACTGAATGGAAATCAAGGCATCAAAAGGGCCATGCTTCCTCCAAAGACTCTAAGGGAAATTTGTTTCTTGCCTCTTCCATCTTCTGGTGGCTGCCAGCATTCCGTGACTTGTGGCCACATCATTCCAATCTCTGTCTCCATGGTCACATCACCTACTTCTCTTCTGTGTGTATCAAATCCTCCTCAGCTTTTCTCTGATAAGAATGCTTGTGATTGGATTTAGCATCCACATGAATAATCTAGGATAATCTCACCATGTCAAGATCCTTACCTTAATCACATCTGCAAAGAACATTTTTCCTTACTGGATAACATTTCCAGATTCCAGGGATTAGGCCCTGATATCTTGGTTGTGTTGTTGTTAGGTGTTGTCGAGTTGGTTCCGACTCATCAACACTACGTACGACAGAATGAAACACTGCCTGGTCCTGCGCCAGCCTCATAATCGTTGTTATGCTTGAGCCCATTGTTGCAGCCACTGTGTCAATCCATCTGGTTGAGGGTCTCCCTGTTTTTGGCTGACCCTCTACTTCACCAAGTATGATGTCCTTCTCCGGGGACTGATCCCTCCTGATAACATGTCCAGAAGTATGTGAGACATAGTCTCCCCATCCTTGCTTCTAAGGAGCGTCCTGGCTGTACAGATTTGTTCGTTCTTTTGGCAGTCCATCGTATATTCAATATTCTTCGCCAACGTCATAATTCAAAGATATCTGATATCTTTGGGTGGCCATTATTCAGCCTACTACAGAGTGACTAAGACAATCTGGTATATTTGACTTGTGATTTTAATTTACCGTTTAGATGTGTTTAAGTTTATAACCAATGTATATAAGTTTAGGGAAATACGTTTTTGATTTAATATTTATACAACAAATATGTGAATATTTGAAGTGTGTGGTTATTTTTAAAAGTCAATTTTTATAAGATTAGTATGACTTCTAACAAAGTACAAATGGGAGTAAATATTCTTCTCCATATAAAAGTTTCTTGGACCTCAGCATAGCTATAACATTTTTAACATGCTGTCTCCCTTGATTTACTGTGTGTGACTGTGCGCACGTGTGTTCCTCAGTAACCCTCAGTAGAATATCTCTCATTCCTACCCTACAAGATGAGGAGGGAGTTGGAATCCCTGCAAAAAGTAAACTTGCTTGTGCCACCCACCTACGTATTAGATTATTGACAGGAGCAAAGATAAGCAAAGAATAGGCACTCGACACACTGAATCAGCCTCTCCGCGGTGGGCAGTGGCCCCAATGTCTGCGGGACGTCCACAACCCACCAATCAAATGTTGTTTTGTCTCCTAAAGATCATGCCTTGCGCTTGTGGATTTTAGTTCCTTTACCAATGGGTCACGGGGTGGCTACAGAATGCTTTGTTTTCTTTATTTGAATTTACTGTGTTAAATGAATTCTAGGTTTCACGGCTACTTTTTGGAGAACAGTGTTAGCTGAGATGCATTTTTACAGTGCATTCTATGCCATGAGGCACCTGACTGAGTTCAGGGATCTGCCTGTCATTACCCAGTTGAACACCATGACAAAAAAGTCTGGAAAACACTTTTGCTCCAAGGCGTCTACCTTTCCCCTCAAGCATATTCAATTCCGCTTCTATACACATTAGTGGGGGCATTGGTGGTTCAGTGGTAGAATTCTCACCTTCCAAGCAGGGACCCAGGTTCAATTTCTGGCCAATGAACCTCATGCTCAGCCACCACTCATCTGTCAGTGGAGTCTTCTGTGTTGTTAAGATGTTGAACAGGTTCCAGCGGAGCTTTCAGACTAAGACAAGCAAGGAAGAAAGGCCTGGCAATCTACTTCTGAAAATTAGCCAATGAAAATCCCATGGATCACAAATGGTTTGATCCACAATTGATCATGGAGATGACACAGGACCGGGCAGCATTTCTTTCCATTGCTGAGAGCCTCGTTGACGGCAGCTAACAACAACACAGAATTAGACTTAGTCCTAAAGTAATTCCTTTTCTGGTCATTGGGACTTCTTTTCCTCTTAAGATTTCCTACCCCTGCCTCCTCAGAGATTTCTGCATGCCTGAGCAGAGAGAAGATCCCGATTCACAGGATTTGCATGAATTACGTGATGTGGGGCTCTCCGGGAAAGCTGGTGACTGATCAGAGTCTCAGTGGCACTTAAGATGATGTTAGTCTCCCTTGCACACTGCCCTTTTGGTTATTTTGTGTCTACTGAAACCACATCCCCCACTGAAGAAGATTCTTTGGTCTTCTTCCAATTTATTGTGTGGTCAAAATGTTGGGCCAAAACCTTTTTTTTTTTTTAAATGCAACTTTCCTTTCTTGAGAATAACATTACTGAATACCATGTACAGAATGAGTCATAGCAATTCATGGCTATTAAGTACATAGTTACATCAAGCACTATAGAGTATTACTAATTATGCTATACATGGACGGCTTTTGATCTTCAGGATATGTTGTAAAGAACTCAGTCACCTTCCTTCCAAGTAATCAGTTCAACATGCCTGGCCTTGTTTTTTTTTTTTTTTGCAACTGAGGAAATTGGAGGAAGATAGCTTACCCTCAGTCACAAAGAGGTATCATGTGTCAGAGAAAAAATATGCTCTTTTATAATGACTAGATAAAGTATAAATCATTTCAAACTAGAAACAATTTAGTAGTGTTAAATTAATACAATTTTTGAGTCACTAAAACAGCATTTCCTGAATACTCTGGGAGTTTCCTGGAAGCCTTCCATTCAAGTACAAATGAGCTCGAACCCAGTTAAGCCTTTGAGAAGAAATGAAGTTACTAGAAGCCTACACAGCTCCTGGAATAGTCTCGTTTCTTCAGTGATGTACTGATGAATGTGAGGCAAAAGTAGGTAGCCGGCAGGGAGCATTCCATAAAATACAGGGGCAGTGAGAGGGGTGATGAGTTAATGACCAAGACAATTCTAACTAGGAAGGTAATAAAATTTGCTTTTCCATTCCAAACAAGACCTATGCTTTCTAAAGTTGAGTCTTTCAGCTCTGGAATGAAAATGACTGTAGAAAATTGGAGGAGGGCTGTAGAGGTAGCACAGAGATTCGGAAGTCTGCAGGGAATTTCAAGTTCCTGTTTGAAGATTATATTTTGAAGACACCTGCCGCCTTGGGCTTAGTCACTGAAGTGCCTGGGCATGGTGGGCGTTTGTTTGCCGTACGACGTAGGCTTCCTCTGTGGGAATTTCGGTTTGTGCTATTGAGAACGGTGTATGTGAAATCTCAAAAGTCAAAGCAAAAGGTAGTGACTAACTTGAAATTCCTTGAAGAGAAAATGGGGAAATTTCACAAAGATTCCGCCAGGGGCTGAAAATAATGAGTCTTAAAATTTTGGGAACTGATCATAAAAGCACATAAAACACTCCAACAGGGCAAATGGGAAAATTCATTTCTCTGAGAGTTCTGGTGGTAGCAGTACCAAGTCTTCCCAAAGTCTGCATCATCAATAAGTCCTCACAGAGTGGACATATTTTACCCCAGAAAACATGACAAATACACACAGAAATAGTCCATCGGTGCATCCAGCAAAGTGGATTTCAAAATAATATTTTTCAATCAAAATAAGATGAAAATATTTATATGATTGGATACCCATACAGACATTTACATACCATAAACTAATCCCATTGCCGTCGAGTCGATTTCAACTCATAGAGACTCTACAGGGCTGAGCAGAACTTCCCCATAGGGTTTCTAAGGAGCAACTGGTGGAGCTGAACTGCCAACCTTTTGGTTAGCAGCCAAGTTCTTAAACAATACGCCACCAGGGCTCCACTATATGGACCATAGATATCCATATAAACCAAACTAAATCCAAACCAGTTGCCATCCAGTTGATTCCGACTCATGGCAACCCCATGTGTTACAGAGTAGGACTGCTGCATGGGGTTTTCTTGGCTGTAGTCTTTATGAAAGCAGGCTGCCAGGCCTTTCTTCTTTGGTGCCACTGGGTGGGTTGGAATTGACAACCTTTAGGTTAGTAGATGAGCACAAACCATTTGTGCCTCTCAGGGACAAAGATATCTATATGAAATACAATAAAGAGGACATAGAATTAAGAACCAGAACACCTGGGTTGTGAGCAATCTCTCTCTCCTTCTAGAAATTCTCAGAACTTCTGTGTCCTATTTGTAAAATGGAGTAATAATTCTTTTCTTACCTAGATTGTTATGAATCTCACATGAGAGAATCAATGTGAAATCATTTTGTAAACTGTAACAAATGATTCCAATGTAACTTATTATTATGTCCATTATCGTAAGTAAACTCAGTATAACGGAATAGACCATCTATTTTCCCTGATGCTGTAGCCATACCAATGAAATAAATGTAAAACAAGACCAGGTCTGAGTCAAAAGGGGCAAGGTATGGGTGAAGGGCTCAGCTCTAAGGTACCTCTTTATTTTATTCTCTTTGGTGACAACTTAGAGTAAGGCAAGAGTCACACTGAGTATCCATTTTCCCTCAACTTATTCTACCAGAGATTTCTATTTCTATGTAAAGACACAGTCTTGGATAATTGAGCTGATTTAAGAGTGTGGGCGTGAGAACTGAATTACTTGGGTTCAAATTCTGGTTCTGCCACTTACTGGCTGTGTGACCTTTTGAAAACTGCTTGATCTTTTTGTGTCTCATTTTTCCCTTGTGTAAAATAGAGATGATAACTGTACCTACAGAGCAAATGCTCAATACATGTTAGTAAACCATACTTTGAATGGCTTCGATCAGCTAAGAAGAATGGCAGTGAATACATTTTTCCTTCTTTTTATTCCTCAAACAAGTCAATTTTCCCCCAGCGCAACAAAACTGCTAGTCTATACAGTGCCCTGGTACACATTAAGGAAAGGTTACCATTCCTCAAGATACTTCACTACCATCAGCAGAAAAAAAAGTCTCTTAATGCTCAAACATACCAACATTCATAAGGATGTCACAGAACCGGGCAGTGCTTCATTCCGTTATACAACAAGAACATTGAGAACAATGAAGCTGGTATTCCCTAGAACTGAGCGGTGGACAAACTGTTTAACCTTACATGGCAATCCTGCCTCTGAAACTCAGTCTCTTTTTGTGGAGGGGAAAAAAGTTGGGTTAGAACTTCTTGTTTTTAAACAAAAAACCAAACCCAACCTACTGCCATCGAGTCACTTCCGACTCATGGCAACCCTATGGGTTACAGAGTAGAACTGCTCCGTAGGGTTTTCTTGAATGTAATCTTTATGGAAGCAGATTGCCAGGACTTTCTTCCACAGCACCAATCTTTTGGTTAGTAACCGAGTACAACCTGTATGCACCACCCAGGGACCTAGAACTTCTCTTAACCCCTTGCTAGTTTTAAATAATTTCGTGATTTTTGTCTTTCAGGTCTTTAGTATGCTTATAGGTCAGAAAACACATTCCAGCTCTAAGACCCTCTACCAGACCAAAGAGAGACAACAGACTAAGAGCAGTATAATCTCAGATTTCTGGGGCCTGGGGAGATGACAGAGCACCTCAAGCACATGGCTGATAAAGCTTGCATTTTCTGGCCAGGTTACACTTCTCCTATGACCTGACTGCATACAAGAATCCAAACTGGTAAGACCACACAATTAGTATACCCTGTGCCCTTCCTTAGGAGCCCTGGTGTCTCAGTGGTTAAGTGCTTGGCTGTTAACAGAAAGGTCTGGTGGTTAGAATCCACCAACGGCTCCTTGGAAACCCTATGGGGCAGTTCTACTCATACAGGGTTGCTATGAGTCAGAATCGACTCGACTGTAACGGGTTTGGTTTTTGGGTTTTAGTGCCCTTCCTAAGGAGCCCTGGTGGTACAGTGGTTAAGTGCTCGGCTGCTAACCAAATGGTCGGTGGTTTGAACACACTAGCAGTAACGTGGGAGAAAGATGTGGCAGTCTGCTTTCATAGAGATTTACAGCCTTGGAAACCCTATGGGGCAGTTCTACTCTGTCCAATAGGGTTGCTATGAGTCAAAATTGACTCAACAGCAACAGGTTTACAGGTTTGGGTGCCCTTCCTTACAGTGCAGAGAAAACACAGCACTTTGAATTGGAGTGACAGGGCCTTTGCTTGCCTCTCACCCTCACCAGCTATTGCAAAGAAATTAAAAATTTTTGTATCGCTGAAAACGTGAGGTTTGAAGGGAGAAAAAGCAGTGAGAGCAACCAACCTGTCGCTGTTGAGACGATTCCGACTCCTGGCAGCCCCATGTGTGCTCCATAGGGTTTTCAGTCGCTGAGTTTTCAGAAGTAGATTGTCAGTCTGTTCTTCCAAGGTACCTCTGTGTGGACTTGAACCTCTAACCTTTCGGTTAGCAGCAAGCAGGTTAACTGTTTGCATTTGCATTACCAAGGGACTCCAGAGAGTAAAGTCCTCACTAATGGGAATTAGGAGTGGTAAGGGCAGGGCCCACCAGCTGACCTTGCTTCTTAACCGCTCACTGGTCTCTGGGCCCTAGAGAGGCCCAAGCCACCAACCTAGTCTCCTGCCTCACTCCATCCGAGGCTCTCGTCACCCTCTCTGGCTTCCTTGCCATTTCTCCTGCTCTCTCTGGTATATCCTGGCTGTTTCTTTTCAGACCCCGTTTCCCTTTACCATTGTAAAGGAGCTATTTTTGCCTCTCACAAATCATGGAACTGCAATAGAACTGCTTGCCCTTTCACTCTTAAGCTCCAGGGTGACTCCTTGGTTAGCTCCATCTTCTATCTCGGGGTATGACTTAGCAGGATAGGACTTACTGATAGTCTCAGCAAGAAAAGGAACCAAGATGTTCCCTTCTCACAGAACATGTAATGTGACCTCCTTCTCAGAACAAAGAGGTAACAGGGATGTGGTTTTTACTTACTGGCCTTAAGCCACACAGTACATGAATTTTACAGATGCTGAAAAAAAATGGAAGCCTCAAAGAGACAGAATATTTTACAAGAAATTTTATAAGAAGAATCTCTCAGCATGTCTCAAAACCCAGAGACAAAGGAACTACACCTGAGCCTCAGGACTGCCAGGAATTTCCTGAGATGCAGCAAAGTGAGCTATAAACATAAATCACTCAGGGAGACCGCGTGTGTGGAGGAAGACAGTACCTTAGACAGGCAGCGTGCTTTGGTTTGCATAGGACTTGCATTTTTACAATCTTTTTTGATCTACATAATTCTGTGAGGTAGTCAGGCCATATATTATCATAATTCTTATTTCACAGATGACAAAATGAATGGGTAGGGAGGGAAAGTGACATCTGAAATCACCCAGCTAGTAAGCAGTGAAATAGGACAGACTTTGCTCTCTTGGGAGTGCAAACAGTTAATACACTCGCTGCTAACTGAGAAGTTGGAGGTTCAAGTACACCCAGAGGCACTTTGGAAGAAAGGCCTGGCCATCTACTTCTGAAAGATCACAGCCATTGAAAACCCCATGGAGCACAGTTCTACTCTGACACACATGGGGTCACCAGGAGTCAAAGTTGACTCAACTGATTTTTTTTTTGCTCTCTTGACTTTTAATCCTGGACCCTTTATCCTAAAAAACTAGATGTGAGTGTGGTGGGGAACACAGAGAACAAGAGAATGTTATCAACAGCTTTGCCTGACGAGCTGCTTCAGCCATTGCTTCTGGGAATCTCAGACACCTATTAGACCCCTTCTGTTTGCACAGACACATCAGCCCTAGGCCCCCACAGTGAAGCTTCCTGACGGTTCTCTCATAAAACTACTCCTGAGGTTGGGGTGGGTTGTAGATGCCCCAGGGGCTATGGTTTTGCCTAGAAGTCTCACCTTTAGTCTGTCTTCTAGTTTATTGCATTTATGACTATTGTTAATATAAAGCTACCTGGGGGCTCAAAACATGATCCACTGCCATCCCTGCAGATGGTCACTGTCTCAGTCATCCAGTGCTACTATAACAGAAACACCACAAGTGGATGGCTTTAACAAAGAGAAACGTATTCTCTCACAGTGTCGGAGGCTAGAAGTCTGAATTCAGGGTGCCAGCTCCAGGTGAAGGCTTTTTCTCTCTGTTGGCTCTGGGGAAAGATCCTTGTCATCTATTTTCCCTGGTTGAGGAGCTTCTCAGTGCAGTGACCCTGGGTCCAAAGGACATACTATTCTCCTAGCTCTTGTTTCTTGGTGGTAGGTGGTCCCCATGTCCCTTTGCTCACTTCTCTCTTTTATATCTCAAAAGAGATTGATCTAAGACACAGCCTAATCTTGTAGACTGAGTCCTGCCTCATTAACATAACTGCTGCTAATCCCACCTCATTAACACCATAGAGGTAGGATTTACAACACATAGGAATATCACATCTGATGAAAAACTGGTGGACAATCACACAGTACTGGGAATCATGGACTAGCCAAGTTGACACACATTTTTGCGGAGACACATTTCAATGCATAATACTCAGTATTGTGCATCAAGTGCATGCTTTGTGCCAGGCCTTGTGCTCAATGTCCAGGACACAAGACTTAACGAGGGGTTAAGTAGAAAGAGGAATTGCTGGGTGGCACAAATGGTTAACAGGCTCGTTTGCTAACCCAGAGGTTGAAGGTTCTAGTCCACCCAGAGGTTTCTCGAAAGAAAGGCCCAGCGATCTACTTCTGAAAAATCAGCCATTGAAAACCTTATGAAGCACAGCTCTACTCTGATACGTGTTGGGCAGCCATAAGTCGGAATCACTCTGTAGCAACTGGTTTTAAGTGGAAAGATGGAAACAAGCAAATACAGAATTTTGTACAAAGAACAGTGGAGGGCTTGGGTGGCCTCAAACACAGTATCAATTTCCTACGCAGGAGTAGGAAAGAGTGTAGTTTTATGCTGGGGATAGCTGACATCTCCAAGTTCCTAGGAGGTTGTCTCAGGATGACGGACAGAGGCCTCTCACAGAGCGACAGTGTTGTGCTGACAGGAAGAAAGCAGGTTCTGGAGTGTGATGTATATGTGCTCACGCTTGAGCTCTGCAATGTGCCCACTGTGGAGCTAGTACCTCCCCTCTCTTCACCTATGTTTCCTGACATGTACGAGGGGGCTTATTAGTGCCTATAGCACAGTACTGCAGTGAGTATTAAATGAATGGGCTGCACTGAATAAAGGGGCTTAGAACAGTGGTTAAGACCACAGACTGTTTGTGTTCCATCCTGGCACCACCTCTGACTCTGGACCTTGGACAAGTTAGTTTACTTGAGCTTCAGGAGTCTCATCTGTAAATAGATTTTAAATAGTACCTACCTGTTATGAATTGAATTGTATCCCCCCAAAATATGTGTTGAAATCCTAACCACTGTTACCTGTTTTTATATGGTGAGATGAGTATATGAAAATATGTAGGTATAATATATATATGTGAACACTTATAATATATATAAGTGAACATACGTAGGGATAAATCAGTAAAGATATAAATTTGCATTTATTTTATGGAACAAAGACTGAACTGATTCATGAGCATAAGCTTCCAGAGAACTAGTAATCCTATGCGTCTTTTACCATTAATGGTAAAAAACGATTATCCATTGACTTCCTTGAAAATGAGCCCAGCACACTTATTCTACATGAACAAAGAGCCAAGCGTTTGTTTCCAGGATGACCAAGAATGTGGGTGTGTAAAAGTTTATTGTATATTGTCACAGAATTGATAAGAAACTGTGTCTGGGTTAATGCTGACTATGCTACATTGAAAACTAATTTACTGTTTGAATTATGTAATCCCATTTCACTATCATTTTTTGCTGTGAAATTCTATAAGAAGCTGCTTAACCTGTACACACTGAATGGAATTCTCTAGATAAGTATTGTCGTATATAGTCACTACACAGAGCCAAATCTTCTCATGTGGGAATCACAATGTCTGCTCTCCTTTGAGAGAAAAAGGCAAAGATATCTTTCAGAGACCCAAGAGCCTTCCCAACATAATGCATTTGAACTCGTATTTGACTTCATCTCAATAGTCTAAACTTGATGGAAACTCATACAATTTGAGAACATTATTTTCCTATAGCCCATACAATATCAGAATAACTCTTTTATTTTCTGGCATTAGGAGGGCAATAGAAAAAGTTCAAGAAGACTGAAAATAGTGAAATGTTAACCTGCTTTTTTTAATGAAGGGAAGATAGAAGCTAAGTTCTAGAGTGAACTGATGTTTATTCCTGGCACATTTCCTAAACGTACTATTAAGCATGTGATTTGGGAGCATCTAAAAAGAATGCATTTATTCCTAGAGGCCAATATGGGTTTTTAGAAATACAAAATTCCAAAATAAAGTAATAAACTTATTGGTATTGGTTCAGAATGATTGTCTTTCATGCAGTAGGTATATTCACAAAGATATTTCATTATTCAAACCCACAAGCAAATCCCAGGGGGTGTCTTAGAGGTCCTTACTGAAGCAGTCCTCTAGCTTCTACAGTTTCTCCCCCTGATTCTGGCTCCCTGTGGTGATTTCTACTTCCAAGAACTCCAATACCCTGTATAATATTGATAACCTTTTGGAACTATTACATCAATGGGTTTTTCATTCCCCTTCCCCATATATCATCTTTCCCAACAGCCATTCTGCCGTTATAATCCAAGGGAAAAGGAAGAGAATGAGACACTTCAGAAGGGCACAGTCTATGCTGTATGGGAAAGGTCCATAAGACAGGAAGAGAAAGTAGAATGCCTGCCCATTCAGTCTCGGTAGATGATGGGGAAAACAAGCAGAGAGAGGGTGGAAGGTTCAGACTTTTTCACTATAACCTCAATGGCAGAAATATCCATAGGGTATGGGGAAGACTGAGATCATTCTGGGCCTAATGACAGGTCTAAGGGAGCTGGCAAGTCCTAGAGCCTAGGAGAAGCCTTGCATGCAGCCATGTCTGCATGGACAGGAGCCACAGCACAGCACTGGTGGAGAGCAGTTGCTGAATAGATGCATCTGAGGCTGCACTCCAGCTTCCCATGGCCTACACAGAACATGCAATGTAACTGGAAGTTTCCATGTGCCACACTGAGAGGCACAGACGTCTATGGCAAAGATGAAGACATGGTATATGCCTGAGTCTACGGTCTCCTGTGGCAGGTACAAGAATGCTGGCCAAATGACCAGATAGAACACCAAGTGACCCTCAGGTCTTTTCTCCACCACCACAAGTCACATGAGCCCCACTCCCCTTACATCAAGATACCACCTTGGAACAATGAAGTGGAGAAGGTTGAAATAAAAAAAGACTCAGCAGTTATCTGAAATTGACTGCTTAAACCAGAAGAGACAGTGATATCCTAAATCGCCAGGTTTAAAGTTAGCTTTCTCTTCTGTTAAAGGATAAATTTTTAAAGGATAAAATTGTACTCGCATGTGTCAAAGATTTTAGTGTTTCATTAATTAATGAGGGAACCAGTAAGATGTTACAAACAGTTCAAAGGAGAATTCAAAACACATATGCAGACCGTCAGGAAGGCTGAAATGAGTTTTAAAAAACTGTCAAAATCCACAGGGTAATAATTAAATGCATCTTTACCAGAGATAATTCATATTTCTATAGCCAAGAATCATTTGTATTATAATAAATACTCTAATTTCAGTTGGTTCTGTTGTGATATCACCCATCTCATTTCTTATACGGGTTATCTGCTTCCTCTCCAGTTTTTCCTTTGTCCGTTTGGCCAATAGTTTATCAATTTTGTTGATCTTTTCAAGGAACCAGCTTTTGGACTTGTTAACTCTTTCAATTGTTTTTCTGTTCTCTATTTCATTTAATTCTGCTCTAATTCTTATTATTTCCTTCCTTCTGGCACCTGAGGGCTTCTTTTGCTGCTCTCTTTCTATTTGTTCCAGTTGTAGGGTTAGTGCTTTGATTATGAGCCTTTCTTGTTTTTGGATGTGTGCATTTATTGCTATAAACTGACCTCTGAACACTGCTTTTGCTGTGTCCCAAAGGTTCTGGTAGGATGTGTTTTCATTCTCATTTGATTCTCTGACTTTCTTTATTCCATCCTTAATTTCTTCTATAACCCAGTAGTTTTTGAGCGAGGTGTTGTTCAGTTCCCATGTGTTTGGTTTTTTTTTTTCATGCTTTTTGTGTTGTTGATTTCTACTTTTATGGCTTTATGGTCAGAAAAGATGCTTTGTAGTATTTCGATGTTTTTGAATTTGTTAAGGCTTGCTTTATGGCCTAATATGTGGTCTATTCTGGAGAATGTTCCATGTGTGTTGGAAAAGAAAGTATACTTGGTTGCTGTTAGGTGCAGAGTTCGGTATATGTCTATGAGATCAAGTTGGTTGATTGTAGCATTTAGCTCTTCTGTGTCTTTGTTGAGCTTCTTTCTGGATGTTCTGTCCTTCAACGAAAGTGGCGTGTTGAAGTCTCCTACTACTATTGTGGAGCTGTCTATCTCTCTCTTCAGAGCTGTTACAGTTTGTTTTATGTATTTTGGAGCCCTGTTGTTGGGTGTGTAAATATTTATTAGAGTTATGTCCTCCTGGTGTATTGACCCTTTAATCAATATAGTGCCCTTCTTTACCTTTTGTGGTGGACTTTACTTTAAAGTCTATTTTGTCAGAGATCAATATTGCCACTCCTGCTCTCTTTTGAGTGTTGTTTGCTTGATATATTTTTTTCCATCCTTTGAGTTTAGCCTGTCTGTGTCTTTAAGTCTAAGGTGCATCTCTTGTAGGCAGCATATAGATGGATCACGCTTTTTTATCCAATCTGCCACTCTCCGTCTCTTTATTGGTGCATTAAGTCTGTTTACATTCAGTGTAATTATTGATATGTATGAGTTTAGTGCTGTCATCCTGATATCTCTGTTTGTGTGTTGTTCACAGTTTCTTTGTTCTCCTCAGTTTTCTGTGCTGAGTCGTTTTTCTTTATGTATTTTTTTATTCACCTTTTTCTTTGTTGTAGATTTTGTGTTTGCTGGGTCTTTATGTTTTTCTACCTTTTTATTTTGATTTGTAGGATTGTTAGATTCCTTTGTGGTTACCTTAATATTTAGCCCTAATTTTCTAAGTTTATACCAGTCTTTTATTACTTTTTATCGCCTTAACTTCTCCTCCATATAGAAAATCAAAGTCTCCATTTTTTAAGTCCCTCTTTTTTTGTTTTAATATTATCCTTTTTTTTTTTACATACTGATATCTGTTTCCCTGTTTTCAATGTTTTAGCTTTGATGTAATTTCGATTTCCATATCTGAGTCAATATCTGGTTGCTCTATCCTGTGTTCTAGTCTTGCGTTGTTAGCTGGTGTTATTGATTATCTAACCGTAGGGCTCCCTTTGGTATTTATTGTAATTTTGGTTTGGTTTTTGAAAATTCCCTGAACTTCTGTTTATCTGGAAATGCCCTAATTTTGCCGTCATATTTGAGAGACAGTTTTGCAGGATATATAACTCTTGGCTGACAGTTATTTTCCTTCAAGGCTTTAAATATGTCATCCCATTGCCTTCTAGCCTGCATGGTTTCTGCTGAGTAGTCTGAGATTATTCTAATTGCCTCTCCTTTGTAGATGACTTTTCTTTTATCCCTAGCTGCTCTTAAAATTCTCTCTTTATCTTTGATTTTGGTAAGTTTGATTAGAATATGTCTTGGTGACTTTCTTTTGGGATCTACCTTATGTGGGGTTCAATGAGCATCTTGGATAGATATCTTCTCGTCTTTCATGATATCAGGGAAGTTTTCTATCAACAGATCTTCAGCAATTTTCTCTGTATTTTCTGTTATCTCCCCCTGTTCTGGTACTCCAGTCACTTATAGGTTATTTCTCTTGATAGAGTCCCACATGACTCTTAGAGTTTCTTCATTCTTTTTAATTCTTTTATCTGATTTTTCCTCAAATAATTTGGTTTCAAGAGCTTTATCTTCAATGTCACTAATTCTAACTTCTACTGCCTCAATTCTGCTCCTATGACTTTTTATTGAGTTGTTTAATTCTGAAATTTTATTGTTAATCTTCTGGATTTCTGATTGCTTTCTCTCTATGGATTCTTGCAGCCTATTAAATTTGGCATTATGTTCTTGAATAACTTTTTTAAGTTCCACTACTACTGTGTCTGTATGTTGCCTGGCTGTTTCTGCATTCTGTCAAATTTCCTTTCTTATTTCTAGAAGAGTTCTGTCTATTAATCTTTTTTTTTTTTTTTTTTTTTTGAGGTGAGCAGCAAGATGTTTATTATATATCAATATATAGGAGACAGAGGGGAATAGATTCCTCCAAAAAACTCATCTCTCCCACTGGAGATTGCCTGAAGTCTTTTACAGGGACAGGCTTATGGAACTTTTGTGGTAGTTTCCCCTTGAGGTGATGATGTCTTAGATGAGTTAACCATCTACTGGTATTCTTAGAGGTTATCTGGTGACATCTTTGGGGATTATCTGGAGACATCCTGCTTTTTCTTGTCACGAGATGGGTGCTTTGTTTGGTTTTTCATTCTTAGATCATTATCACTTGTTTTCCACCCTCCAGGGAGGAACATCGGTTAATCTTAAACCTTTTTGTAGAGACTGGAACGGGAGGGGAAAATGTGGCGGTTAGCAAAGGGGAGTAAATAATAGTGAGCCGGGCCTATGCAGCCTCTTCCAACTCCCCCTTTTACTGGAAGTTTCTCAATCTTGGGAAACAGGGCGTCACTTCTTTTCTGGCTACTTCCTGCTGGTTAGGGGCATGGGCTAGGGTGAGAAACCTCCCGATAACGACTAGGGGCTATAGGTCGGGGGGTGAGTTAGAGTGGAAATCGGCTGCATCCCTGTGAATTAGATGATGTGCATCTCCAGAGCCTGGAAGAGGGGTGTCTCGACTTACCAGGGTAAAAATTTCTCCCGCCTTAAGGGTTTTTGTAGTTCTTTTTGTTAATATTCTCATAAAACAGGGAACACAAAAACAAACTAGAATAATCACTATTCTTAAGGTTCTTCTTTCAGGCTCTTTTATGGCCCACTTAACTGGACCTACTGGAGTTAGGGTTGAGACTACACACGGGAGGGTCAGAGTGTCCCCAGCTTACAGGGTCAATGTCCCCTTTGCCTGTAGGATCACCGGCACCTTTTCTGTCTAGGTCTCCTGGAAAAGCAGAGAGGTATTAGGGAAATAAGGTCAAAATCATTGTGCTGTAGGCTTTTTGAACTTGTACTTCAGGCCCTGATTTGTAGTACAAGAGTACAGTGGCTCTTTGTGTATATTAATCTTTTGTATTCTGTCTCTGGTAATTCCAAGAAGTTCTCTTCCTCCAGAGAATTTATTGATTCTTTATTTTGGGAGCTTGCTGAAGCCATCATGGACTGCCTCTTTATGCGACTTGATATTGACTGTTGTCTCCGAGCCATCAATAATTTATTATAATTTTATTTTGGGTTTGCTTAGTGAGACCTAGCTTCTTATTTTGTTTTGTTTTGATATGCCCAAATAGGCTGCTCGTGTGCCCTAGTTTGAGTTTGGACACCTTTTGATCTCTAATGTCCTGTCACCAGGTAGTTGGTTCTGTAACTAAGCATGTGCACGCTGGAGTTCATTAAAATTTCCTATATGGGATCAGCTCGGGTGTGCAGGCAGTCGATCACCAAGTGTGTGATGCAGGCTCTCACCCCCAGTCCTAGAGAGGCATGGGTGACGGTGCAGGCACTGGACTCTGGCTGTGGTAGGGGATCACGCACTGAGCCAGGCAGGGGGCCGATGGCTGCCCCTGAGAGTCTGAAAGAAAAGCATGTCCCTATTCTCTAGGGTGAATAGGTAGGTGAGTTATGCAGCCAGGCTAAGAGCGCCCCACTATGTTGCCTGCAAAGACTCGAGGGCACCACTTTTTCCTGAACTCCTGTAGCAGGTGACTAGGCACTTTAGGAGCTATCACCAGTCCTCAAGACGCTGCTGCAGATCGATAAAAGTGCCTACTTGAGGGGCAGGGCTGTTTCAAGGATCACAGATCTGCGAGTTCACAGCTGAAGCAGTTGAAGTTAAACTTCAGATGTTTGCCCTGTTGTACTGTGGTAGTGAGAGCTAACGCTGTTGAGATGGGTCCCCACAAGTCTATACAGAGGTGTATGGCACTCAGACTCTGAGGATCCCTGATTTCTACGGCCAGCAAAGGAGTTGTGCCGACCCTGTGTTCCTGACCTAGGGGAGCCAGCAGCTTATTTGTTCCCTCTCCAAGGCCAGGAGAATGGGTCAGGGCGCCTTTTGGGTTCTATTTCCGGCCCAGTGGACTCCCAGTGCAGAGCGGGGAGGAAGGAGGTAAAAGGGAGACAGGTTTTCCCCAAATGGCCTTTTTTTTTTTTTTTTAACTCGCCGCAAAAGGGTGCTTGCATGTACTTATCCTAGCCTCTTGGGAGCTGCTCTTCACTGGTTTGGTGTGTCCAAGCAGAATCTCTGCTGCCGGGTCTCTCTCGATGTGGAAACTGCTTCTCGAGCGCGTGCACAGCACAGCTGTTTGCCTGCTTCACTGGGGCCCGGCATGGCTGTGTCTCTGCTGTGTCGATGCCGTGGCTCTAGCGCTCCTCACCTCTTCCAAACGATCTTCCTCTCCTGTATGACTCAGATGGATTTTGTAACCTTGCCTTGTTCAGGGCTACCAGATGTTCACGTAGAATCAAATCACTTGTTTTTCCAGGTCTTTGTTGTAAGAGGGATATAGGATGCGTCTAACTAATCCACCATGTTGACCACACCTCTCTATAACCAATATTCTACAACTTCTTGTTAGTTGCCATGGAGTCAGCTCTGACTCATGGTGACCAAAATGTTATCAGTCCTGTACCATCTTTATAAGCATAAGTAAGTTAGAATCCATCATTGTGGCTCATTGAGGGCCCTCTACTTTACCAAACTTCTAGCAATTGGTCTTTCCTGATGACGTGTCCAAAGTAAGTAAGTCTCGCCATTCTCGCTTCTAAAAAACATTCTGGTTGTTTTTCTTCTAAAACTGATTTGTTTGTTCTTTTGGCAGTCCACAGTATATTCAAAGAATTCTGCAAGTTACAGGATTGTAAAATAGCTCAAAGTCAATAAAAGGCAGAGGTAACCCAGAAAGGTATACTAGATAGGACAGTAATCTTTTTTGCCCACTTTAAAGTCTTTGACAATTTTTCTTGATACCTGCTATCAGTTGGGTGAGGACTTACACAGAATCTCAATTCAGTTATAGAAAATGAAGTTATAGGGATTCAGGCAGACATGGCTGTGGAAGCATGCTTGTCCACTTTCCCATTCTTGCCGTTCTTTGGACTCGGGCAGACACGGCTCTGGCAGCATGCTTGTCCGTTTTCCCACTTCTGTCCTTTTGAATATATGCCAAATAAAACTTTCTTTTTGCTTTACAAAAAAAAAGAAAGAAAGAAAATGAAGTTACACTTTCTTTGTATTTATTTGAGAGGATCCAAAGCCATGTTCCTCAGCCTACAGCATCTTAGAGAGCTACCTTTTCTGTTTTACTTGGAGTGTCTCTAAGACTAGGAATTAATATCTTGAGGATCACTCCAAAGGGCGATCTGAGTAACAGGAAATGATGATTAGATCCGCACTTTCTTTCTCTGACAATCTTGAAAGCCTCCTGTTTGTGATTCTATTTCATTCATTCATCTATCCATCCATTCAGCCTTCCAATCATTCATACCAGGACAGACTCTAGATTAGGTTTATCACAAATTAGCACAAACTTCCTATAATCTTAACAACTGATACCTTTCCAGGGAATTCTATCTCTTCATCCAGGGAAGTAACATGTCTTGGGGAAGCAGTAGGTTCAAAGAAACACAAATTTATTAGCTCTTTCTCTTCAGGCATATTATTTTCATCTGTGAAATATGGGGATGTTCATTTCCACCACCTCATAAGATTGTCAGAACAATGAGGGATGCACTTGACAAGTAATGATCAATCATTTGGGTATAAATTCTTTTAGTCCACCATGTCCACCATGTGACTAGGTCTCATGTTCAAGTCAGTTGCTGGTAACACTTACTCTCTCCCTCCCACTTACATTCCTATTTTATTTCCACAACAGTCATTCATGCAAATCTTATATTTTAGTTCTTTCTCGTTGGTTTCCTTGCATAATATCATCCTCTAATTTAGTATAACTAATATTATAGGGTCATAATCCTATTTACCTATTTATAGCCTCATTAACATAACTTCTTTGGGCTGTGTCTCATTTTTCTCTTCTTTGACTGTACACTCATCATGAATGATTTCATCTATTCCTTAGTTTTTATCACTTTCTTCCTCAACTCTAGATTGCCTACTGGGCTTTTATAGACTATGATTTATACCTGGGATTATTATATGTTAACCCAAATTCATCAACCTCCCTCAGAATCTGCTCGTTATATTCTAAGCACCATCTTTGGGACCCATATAGCATCCCAACTTCCCATGTTGTTCACAGCCTGGCCCCTTTCCAGCCTTCCATTGTTTCACAAACATCGTTCTTTATCAAGTCAGTACTAAGGGGTGGAGCTATAAAGGAGATACAATGCCCTTCAGAAGTTCAAAGCCAGAGTAGCAGGATTAAAAAGAGACAGATATTTAACTCACATATGCAATAACGTTCTTAACTTTTTTTTCAAGAGTTGAATAGCCTATTCCAGGAAATGGTGAACTTTCTTTTACTGTGACAATTTAAGCCAAGACTAAAAGGCCATCCTATTGAATGGAAGAAGTACTACCAGAATGCTGCTTAAGCGAGGATGGCAAGACTACATCTCACATGTTTTGGACGTGTTCCCAGGAGGGATCGTCATCAGGAGAAGAACATCACGCTTGGTAAGGTAGGGAGTTGGCGAAAAAGAGGAAGACGCTCCATAAAATGGACGGACACAGTGGCTGCTACAATGGGCTCAAGCATAACAACTGTGAGGATGGCGCAGGACTGGGCAGGGTTTCGTTCTGTTGTACCTAGGGTCACTATGGGTTGGAATCAACTCAGCCTCACCTAACAACAGCAACAAATTGAATGGAGGATGACAAATGAAATGGCCTCTAATCATCTGTGTTTCCCCTTATAGATGGAGGCAATGAAGAACCAGTTCCAACCAGAGAAAGGAGATCAAACTTTGCAGCTGCCTTCTTCTTCCTCTCCATCCAAGGATCCTAGGGGTCAAGGATAGGATCGTTATTGTTTGTTGCCATTTAGTTGGCCCCTGACTCATAGCAACACCATGCACAATGGAGCAAAATGCTGCCTGGTCCTGCACGATCCCCATGATCGGTTGAGGACTGGACTGTTGTGATCCATAGGGTTTTCTTTGACTGATTTTCAGAAGTGGATCACCAGGCCTTTCCTCCTTGTCTATCCGATCATGATTTAAATTCATATGCTTTATTATTGAACAGATATTTATCTAATGACTGCAAATGTGAAGTGTCTAGTGAAGACTAAAGAAGTGACTGTTTGTAAAGGACAAAGCACATAAAAGCACGTAAGCAATAAGTGTTGTTGTTGTTAGCTACAGTGGAGTTGGCCCCCTCATGTGGCGTTGTTACACAACAGAACAAAATGCTGCTCCTCCCCATGATTGGTTGGGGATCAGACAATTGTGATCCATAGGGTTTTTATTGGCTGATTTTCAGAGAGATCACCAGACCTTTCTTTCTAGTCTGTCGTGGTCTGGATGCTCTGCTGAAACCTGGTCAGCATCATAACAACACTCAAGCCTTCACTAACAGATGTGGGGGTGGCTCTACGTGAGGTGCACTGGCCAGGAATGGAACCCAGGTCTCCCACATGGAAGGCAAGAATTCCACCACCAAACCAACAATGTCTCAATAAATAATGACTAGGATTTCTCTTTGTCCACCAGTGCCAGGTTGTTTTTACTTACATTGCTTTGGAAAAATCCTGCTATTTAATTTGAGGATTAGCAAAATCCCTGTCTCTATTCTGCTCCCTTAAATTAAAATTAAAAGCTCCTCTGATCTTTAACGTATTGTTTTTATAGCCTAATAAGTATCTGAACACCACTCACGGGTTGTGTATTCTCTATCTGCTCTGGATGGCCTCCCTTTTGCAGTGAGGAGGTGTCTGTGTGTGTTCTCCCACACGTTCTAGATATAATATTACTTCCCCGAGGACAAGGATTAGCTTTGGATTTGCTTTAACTCTAGCACAGAGCCAAATATGCTAAATGCTTATAAAGATGTTCATAAAAATGACAAAGAAGGGACTTTCCTTCATGCAATTGTTGTCATTTTTCAG
Source organism: Dugong dugon (assembly GCA_030035585.1). Lineage (NCBI taxonomy): Eukaryota > Metazoa > Chordata > Mammalia > Sirenia > Dugongidae > Dugong > Dugong dugon. The sequence goes on from CM057464.1 coordinate 160,586,969, forward strand.
CATTATCCTAATTATAGATGAAGAACAAAGTGTTCAATCAGTTCTCATCCCATTTTGTACTGAAGAAAAAAGAACATACGTAAAGACATTAATGTTTGACTAGTTGTACGTGAAGAGCTCTTATCTGTAAAGGAAGATGACCGTGTTCATGATAAATTCACTGAGGAAATGCATTTGATAAAGAAAATTGTCATCTTTTGTTTTAAATCATGCAAAAGGATTGGATGACATACCTAACCACAGTGTGTCAACAAAGGGGGTATTTTACAGATTCTCAGTTATGATATATACACTTATATATATTTTAAAATATTTTATTGTGTTTTAGGTGACAATTTACACAGCAAATGAGGTTCCCCTTTAACAGTTTTCATCCTAGTTGTTCCATGCCATTGGTTACAATTTTGACAATGTGCCAGCATCTCATCATTTCCATTCTTTTTGTTCTGTTTCCTTTGATCTAGATTCCCTTCCCTCCTTGCCTTCTCATCTTTGCTTTTGAGTAAATGTTGACAGTCTGCCTCAGATACGATATTAATGATTGGGACTATTTCCCAGCAGGATGTAATCACTGATTTTTTTAAAGATGTTCAGTCTTATGACTAATTTATTGTATGATCTCTAGCATCTCTCTTTCAATTATTTCTTCATGTACAGCACAGCTATGCCCACCCTTGTCGCCTGGCTACCTCCAAGAATATTCTAAAGGTCAGTGATGCAACATAGCAAGAGACACCAACTCTGAGTCATCAGCTTCAAAGGAAGGAAGCCTGGACCATCAGTAGCACCACCCAGATGGTGTTATTGAAGTGCCACCACAGAGGAAGCTCTATGGTGGGCAGGCAAGTGAGAGTTCCAAAACTCTAGGGATCCTGACATCACTGAAGGTCGTCTCCAAATGCAAAGTTACGAGACACTCGTTGTTGCCACTCTGGGGTTTCTCTGCTGGCTTCACCACAGGGCCTTATATGAAGCCATGAAAATGAAACAACTTTTCTTACGTCTCTCTTTGTGCCCTTTTTTTCCATTTTGGTGTCCCCCAACCAGCACCAGCTATATAATTTGTGGGGCCCATGGTAAAATGAAAATATGGGGCCCTTGTACCAGAATTATTAAGAATTTCAAGACAGTGACAGCAGAGCATCAGAGGAAACGTTAGGCTCTTCTAAGTGCAGGGTCCTGTGACTACATTGGTTGTTCACCCATAAAGCCAGCCCAGCTTCTGACTCCTCACCAAGGGCTAAATGGCCTCACACTGTCTAAGCCTGCACAGGAAACCTCACCCTAGCTGCTCCAGGGGATCTGCCTTCCCCACAGGGCCCCACACAGTCCCCTTTCCCCTCGGGCCCCTCCTCCAGGATCTTGCTGTCCACCCCCACTCAGCTGAGCTCACGGGTGTTGAGGTGCTGGTGGCTAACAGTGGAATAATGAATGAGTAGTGGGAGTTTGCATTTTGACCCAGTGAAGAGTCTCGGGTAGAAGGATTTCAGGTCCCATGACAAGCTCCCGGAAGAAAGAATTCAGGCCTTTTCAATCACACTACCCATCTCTTGCCTTTTCCCACCCATGGTTTGGCCTTCAGTGTTGGGGCATTTTTATTCACATATTCTTTTAACATTTACTGAGCACATACTATCTGCCAGGCATTGTGCTAGGTTCAGGAAATGCAGAGGTGATTGAGGTTTGCTCCCAGCCTTTGAAGAGCTCTCGTCTACTGCAGTTAGTAGAACACAAAGGAGATATTTATATACTGTGGTGATGTCAGTGGGAGACGCGAAATAGTTTAGTGACACTGGAAAAAAAAGTGAGTTGTCAGAGAGCCTGGATCATGGAGTGTTTTATTTTGCTTTTAACCATTCTAGTAGGCAAACACAGAGCAGTTACAATACAGATCATGTGCAGAAACACACCTTATTTTATTACTAACACTGACCCAATTTTCCGTAAATCTCATACTTTTGCTTGGAACAGAAATCTTGTTTTACACCATTCAGTGTATTGAGTCCTGGCCCAATTCACGTATTTTATCCCAGTCATTGTCCAGTCCAAGCATAGTCCCAAAAGGGTAAATATCTAGTTGTTGAGGGTTTCTCTGTGCTAAAATAATATCTATGTTAAACCAATAATAGAAATTGATCAAAGTTTATTTACTATTAAAAAAAGCCCTTGCCGTCAAGTTGATTCCGACTCATAGCAACACTATAGGACAGAGTAGAACTGCCCCACAGTGTTTCCAAGGCTATAATCTTTGTGGAAGCAGACTGTCACATCTTTCTCTTGCAGAGCAGCTGGTGGGTTCGAACCACCAACCTTTTGGTTAGCAGCCGAGTGCTTAACCATTTTGCCACGAGTCAAAAATGTTCCAGGAAGAAAAATCCTTTGCAGGCTTTACACCTCAGCTTATCGTCAGAATAAACCAAAATCTCATTGCTGTCAGTTGAATTCTGCCTCATAGTGACCCTATACGACAGAGCAGAACTGCCCCATAGGGTTTCTAAGGCTGTAAATCTTTCCCAAAGCAGACTGTGGCATCTTTCTCCCACGGAGCAGCTGGTGGTTTGGAACCACTAACCTTTTGGTTAGCAACCGAGTGCTTAACCCTTGCTGCACCAGAGCGCCTCGTCAAAATACTTGTTGCCTTGGAGTCCATTCTGAGTCACAGCAATCCTATATGACAGAGTAGAACTGCCCCATAGGGTTTCCAAGGAGCAGCTGATAGATTCGAACGGCTGACCTTTTGGTTAGCGGCCATAACTCACCTGTAGCTCTTAACCACTGCGCCACCAGGGCGCCCATCGTCAGAATAAAAAACCAAAAAAACTGAACGCATTGCCATCAAGTTGATTTCAACAGATAGCAACCCTATGGGACAGAGTAGAACTGTGCTGTAGGGTTCCCGAGGAGTGGCTAGTGGATTCAAACTGTTGACCTTTTGGTTAGGAGCCTGAGCTCTTAGGTTTACAAAGTAACTTGTGGACGTGCAGGATTCCATACAACATTTGCTTAAAGAAGAATTCAAATAATTACTGATTGACCGTAAGACATAGCTTCTAGTCTGACCTTTGAAATTGCTGTTGTCAAACCAACTGTACATAGATAATTCTTTAAAACAGCACAGTGCCCAGGGCAAACATTTTTTACTAATAACTAAACAATTATTTAAGGAGTACGAGTGGCGCCAACAGTTAAGCTTTTGGCTCCTAACCAAAAGGTTGGCAATTTGAGCCCACCCAGGGGCTTCATGGAGAAATACCTGACGATCTACTCCCATAAAGATTACAGCCTAGAAAATCCTATAGAGCAGTTCTACTCTGTTGCATGGGGTCACTATGAGTCGGAATCGACCCCACACCAATGGATATTTCTGTGGTAGAGTAGCCCTGGTCGTGCAGTGGTTAAGGGCTCGACTGCTAACTCAAGGGTCAGTGGTTCGAACTCACCAGAAAGATGTAGCAGCCTGCTTCCGTAAAGATTTACAGCCTTGGAAACCCTATGGGGCAGTTCTACTCTGTCCTATAGGGTTACTATGAGTCGCAATTGACTCAATGGCAACCGGTACAGATATACCTGTAGCTATAATCCCATTTGGCAATGGGTTTTCTTTGTTATGTTAAAAGGCCATATCAGTGTAGGATGTATTTTAAGCCAATCACTTTTAAGATATAAAAAGAGCAGATTAGGCATAAAGAAGCAAGCAGAGATGAGGGAAGATAGATGCCACACCACATGAACATCACCAAGGATCAGGGAAGAAGGACTTTCCTCCTGAGCCAACAGAGAAAGCCTTCCCATAGAGCTGGCACCCTGAATTTGGACTTCTAGCTCCTAAACTGTGAGAAAATAAATGTTTGTTTGTTAAAAGCCACCCATTTGTGGTGTTTCTGTTATAGCAACACTAAGAAACTAAGACAATACAAAACTAATCTATACTGACCGGAAATAAATCAATAGTTGCCTGGTGCCTGCGGTGAGGTGAGAGGATTGACTCTAAAAAGGGGCAAAAGGAAACTTTTTAGGGCAATGTAAATGTTCTTTATTTTTATTTTTATGGTAGTTACTTGGATGTTTACATTTGTCAGATATCAACAAACTGTGCATTTAACATGTGTGCATTTTGTTGCAAACAAAATACAAGGAATAATAAAATGAGAGTTGGAAGATGTATTTATATAACTTTTGATTCCTGTTACCCACCAGTGTTGATGCTGGTATAGGGGAGGTGGATACTTTTAAAATGATGCATGCTTATGTTCATATTTGTGTGTGTGTATGTGTGTGTGGAGTTGGTGGTAATGACAGTGGTGTGTTCATTTTTCTGCCTCCCACCCTTCTGCCCTTGCTATAGATTGAATTGTGATTCCCCTAAAAGATATGCTGAAGTCTTAACTCCCAGCACCTGTGAATGTGAACTTGACTGGATATAAGGTCTTTGAAGATGTTACCAGTTACATTAACATGAGGTCATACCGGAGTAGGGTGGGTCCTAATCCAATATGACTGGTGTTCTTATAAAAGACGAGGCAGACAGAGGCAAGACGGACATGTGACATCAGAGGTAGATTTGGAGTTATGCTGCAGCCGCAAACCAAGGAAAGTGAGCTGACCAGAAGCTGGGAAAGGCAACAAGAGAGCTTCCCCTAGAGCCTTCAGAGAAAGCATGGCCCAGCCAACAGGTTGATTTTGACTTCCAGCCTCTAGAACAGCAAGACAATAAATGCTCTTCTTATAATCCACCCAATTTGTGGTATTTTGTTACAACATCACTAAGAAACTAATACAGCCCCCAATGGAAGCACCCTGTCTTTTGCTTTGCTTTCACTTACTTTTTTTTAAGTGCTTATTTCCCAGTAGGCATGACCATAATCGTATGCATATTTACTACACAGAAATCCACTCCACATGACTGGATTTCAACACACAGCCTTTAGTGTCCTTCTCTGCATTAAATGCACAGACGAATATTAGAGCTTAAAGAAAGTGCATTGTCAGCCCATATATAATCTACAGCCTGATGCTTTACTACAAAGTGAGTGTTTCTCTTTTCAAGTTCCCAGGCAACAAGCCACTTACTTCCTCGGGGTTTTTTTCCAGGAACTAGGTCTTGCAGGCATGTTGATAGGTGACAGTCACCTCCTCCCCACCCCTCGCCTGACACACACATGCACACACACACACACCCACTCACACACACAATGCTGTACTTCCTGGGGGAATTCAGACCCAGTCTGAACTGGTTACAGGTGTCTGGCAGTTCCTCCACAGCCTGCAGCCTGAGAGGATGTGGGGCAGCTGCTATCAACCAGAAGTCAGAATGGAAGACAAGGGGGCCTCACAAACTGCTCCAAAAGGTGCCCAAATAATTTCCCACATGAAATATGGTACTGTTTTATTTGTTTCTTGGCCCCAGAGCAAAGGATAGCAGGCTTTATTGCATTTCACTGGCCATCTCTCAGCAAACCACTGCTAAGGAGTGGGCCAGGTGGACTCTGGCGGGCCGCACCCATCCAAAGACAGCGCCTGTGTGGGGCTTCTTCCCAGAACTGGACGTGTGTTCGTGCCCTCTGCTGCAGCAGATGTGTGCACATTGTCAAAACTGCTGCAGACTCTGCTTCACGAACATCCTTTCTGTTTTGCTTCAGCTTGTTTCCTCTTCCATGGAGCACCTTCTGCAGAACCCCAAAGCCACCTACCTCCTCTTGTTAATCACCGTCTTCACTAATCTCTTCTTTTAAGTTGTACATAATATTCCAAACTGGGATTTGCATGGGCTCCTTCTTGCTGGATGTTACAAGTCATTTAGCTTGGTAGAAGTCACAGAACTTCTTGCTTCCTTAAACTACTACTTACGTAAAGATTAAGTACTAGACTAGGATAAACTATGTGCCTTCCTTCCTTCGATCCATTAAGTTTTAGCATTCCTAAGAACCGTTGTTTAGCCCCTACAAGCTTAAGTAGGGTGGAGAAGCTGTAGAGAACTATGTGGAAAATGGACCCCGGACAGTCTCCACAAGTTAGCATTCACAGGCGTGAATTCGCACTCACCAGAATCTGGCCCTTAGTCTTGTAGGTATAGAATTGATCTTGGTAGTGTCCCAGGGTTGACTTGACTTGAGATGCTGACTGCTTCAAATAAATCTCACAAGATGGTGATATATAAAGCTAGAATGCTAATTTGGAATTCTACATTCATGGTGGCTTGAGTAGCTCATTGTCTCCTGTTAGATGAGCTACATTATAATGAAATTGTTTGATGAGTATGGTGCAACAACAAGGGTAATCAAGGCACAGTGGCACTGAGTTCTGATGGCCTATGTGTCCATCTTCATATTAAGACAGACTTGCCAGACAGACTGAATACACGGTCACTTCCAGTGTGTCATCTTCTTGGACACATGCTTTTGGGAGTCTCCTTTTTCTCTATATCCAAGGCTGATTAATCCCCTTTCTGGTTGACACTTCTTTTTTCTTTAACTGTGTTTCTATTTTTCATCAAGTTTACCAATAGTCATTCCATAAGGTTACTCTCTGTGGATGCGCCCCGGTCTGGTGTGCTAACTTCTTAGTTTAACTCATAGAGTATAGTCTTATTTCAAGTTGTTAGTGTCACTTCCCCAAGTGCCAACTACATTGTGAAAAGCTATGAAGATATTTGATGAAAACCTGAAAACTATGTGCTTCTTTGAGAGTTAGTAGCTCATGGGAGAGGGCAGTGCTCTAGAATAGGATAGAAAAGGTGTTACCAAGATGATTGTGTATTTGTGGTTTTTTTTTTTTTTTTTCCTTTAAGGGATATTTGGTTATCGGGTCGCTAAGGTGTGACAGTTGAAGAAGGAAGGAGGAAGGGAAAAAAGATACAAATCAATGCTTGTAGTTTGGAGGTGTGGCAACCACATCACAACTCTTATTTGACAGCTTCGAACTCTGTTCAGCCTCTTGCCAAGCACCTAGCATATTCAAGGTACAGAGCTTGGCTCTATAAGGGTTTCGGGGAAAATGATGGCAACGTGTTATGAATGATTAATGAATCTGGCTCTTTTTGCCTTGCCAGTACATGAATTTTTCTTCACTGGCCTGGAATATCCATCTAGAGCTGAGAACGGGCACAAGGGCAGGGGGTTGGGAATCAGGGAGATTGTGAGAGACAGAATTCAAAGAGAAAGGTATTGATAATCACCTTCTGGCATTCCATAATAGGACTTCGCAGCATAACATTAGTCTTAAAAACTTGCCTAATACCTTGAGAAAAGATTGTGTCCACTTCTTTATCAGGTCCCTGGGTGGCACAAATGGTTTGTGCTCAGCTGCTAACCAAAAGGTTGATGGTTCAAACCCACCCAGTGGCACTGCAGAGGAAAGGCCTGGTGATCTGCTTCTGTAAAGATTACAGCCAAGAAAACCTAATGGAGTTCAGTTCTACTCTGTAACATATGGGTTCCCCATAAGTCAGAATCAACTGGATGGCAAAGGATATGTCTTTATCTTTTCTTTTATCTTCTCAATGAGCCTGCCTGACCAATTAGGTCACTGAGTTTTACATAAGGTACTTCAAGAACAGAAAGTGGGTAAGAGGAGACCAGGGTGTATGTGTGTAGGGGACGGGGGAGAGGAGGAGGTCTCTTTCAGACCCCAGACAAGTGGGAAAGAGAAGAAAAGGAGGAAGGTAAATGGGGGAGGCAAGATGGCCAGATGAGTGTCCCCTTTGCCCCTTCCTTGCTTTTGACCTAGAGTGGGAGCATACGTATTAGACAAATTGAAGGAATCACTTGGGGAGGGACTGCCCAACATGCCCATCTGGACCTTAGGGAGAAGATTACAATACAGCAGGACCCACATCAACACACTGTCTAGGTACTTGAGTGTGGAAGGACATGAATAGACAGAGAAACAGTCTAGCTGGCAGTCTGGAACCTCCCTTGGTTCTCTTGTCCCTACAAGATGCTGAATTGAAAGCCAGAGGACTTTGCTCGGGGTCTACTGGGACAAAGCAAGGTGACCCCACAGCAGAGGCTATGGTGGATAGCCAGACAAAAGAGCTGGAGGAAAAACATAGCAAAAACCCAGGAATCTGCAGATGATTACAGTTGAACAGAAATAGTCATTGAGCAGGAAACAAACAGCAAGTTCTTTTGAACATCGGTGATGTCAGAAGATTAAACCACGTGTTCACCAGCTGCAGAGTTTGGTCCTGAAGGCCAGTAGAACATGCAGGGACAAGGACAAGGAGCAGCCCACTGGAGGTGCACAGATGCCCACCAGTGGAGCCCACGAACCCTCATGAGGCCAGGGGCCTGTCCATCTCCCACTAATACATCAGGGAACCAGCAGGCCACACTCTTTCCTATACCTACATCCAGATATCACCTGAGGTTGAGACACAGAGGGGAGGCCAGGCTAAGTGAGAGAATGAGCAACTTTAGCCAACAGTGACTTCACACAGCCTAAGGGACTATTAAATTACTGGAACTCTAACATTTAAGCCAGATTGGACATTTTAAACTTTAAATCAAATTGCACAATTAGCTTTTTCCCCACTGATGGGTTGGGCTTGGGAAGAGGGCCAACACAAAATAAAGACAAAATAAAGAAATTCCCTTTTCTCTGTATATCTGAAATGAATTATGTGGCCTAGCTACACACAAAAATTTTCTTTAAAAAAAAAAGTCGTTCTCTTAGTGGTGGTCATAACTCAGTGAAGAAAATAGATTTTTCACACTTAATAATGGCAAGTCAGTTTATGATGAGTGCTCTGAGTGTTACTTATATTGAATTGCTTTACCCAGAGGGCAGCAGTGAGCTTTGGCAACCCTGTTAGCAGAAACGCTGGGTTTCTGCTGTTTTCTCTCCAGCTTCCTTGGACATTGGAACGGTGTTCAGGAGAGTGGGTACAACTTGTCTGAACATCTTCAGAAGGGTGTTGCAGCACATTCAGATGTCATTCCCATTGTTTTCAAAGCTGACTGCAAAAGATTAATCTGTGAGTTACACAAGGGCGAGAGCCCTGCCTTACCACTTTCTTCTCACACACTCAAATACCTCCACATTCCCATCCTGATTCCAAGGCTCCTGGCCTTCTGGGATGTCTCCTATAAGAGCCCCCCCTTTACAGTAGTTTTTATTGCTTCCCTTTTGGTCTACTCATTATTTTAATTGGACAGCAATTCTTCATGTTGGTGATTTTTGGTCTTAAGATTTAAAATATGCCGATTATTCTCCATTATTAACCACCACACCCCACCCCCACTTCTATCCATTTACTGGCCTTCTCTGCCCTGTTCTGTGACCCCAGAAGCTGACCTTTCGGGAATGCTACGTGGCTGTCTTACTGGACAGCATCCAGTTGGAAGGTACCAGCAGGAGATACAAAGGTGGGAGAAGAGAAATGTTCAAGTGTTTCTTCCCCCTCTGTCTTGCTCACATGTAGAGTCTCTGGCATTTGCTGATTTCCTCCTTGACTACAGACTCTGCTGGGGGCGGTCCTCCTCACCCTCACCTCGGAACGGGCTTTAATAACACTACTGCACCCCCTTGCTCCTTCAAGCCAATAGATGGCAATGGCGCAATGGTGATGGCTTTTGCCAGCCTCCGGGGCCTGAACATCTCCTGTTGTCTCCCTTGAACCTACTCACACTCCTGCCATTTCATCATAAAAATTCTTCCTTCAGAAAGATTAGTCCAAAGGACTAATGGACCACAGCTACCACAGCCTCCACCAGACTGAGCCCAGCACAAGTAAATGGTGCCCGGCTACCACCGCTGACTGCTCTGACAGGGATCACAATAGAGGGTCTTGGACAGAGCTAGAGAAAAATGTAGAACAAAATTCTAATTCACAAAAAAAGACCAGACATACTGGCCTGACAGAGACTGGAGAAACCCTGAGAGTATGGCCCCAGACACCCTTTCAGCTCAGTAATGAAGTCACTTCTGAGGTTCACCCTTATCCAAAGATTAGACAGGCCCATAAAACAAAACGAAACTAATGGGGCACACCAGCCCAGGTGCAAGGACAAGAAGGCAGGGATAGGAAAGCTGGTAACAGGAAACCCAAGGTTGAGAAGGGAGAGTGTTGACATGTCAGGGGGTTGGTAATCAATGTCACAAAACAATATGTGTACTAATTGTCTAATGAGAAGCTAGTTCTGTAAATCTTCATCTAAAGTACAATTAAAACAAAAATTTTTTTTTTCCTTCAGCTATCTCAGTTGGATTCTTCTTCCTGATGGAAACTTCCTTCCTGATACTCAACATAATCTGCAAGTTGTTATTTGCAACGCTTCCTTCAAGCCTTGAGTTTTTCATAGTTTAACCCACAGACCACCTGCATCCAGAATTGTCACAGGTGCTTCCTAAAAATGCAAATTCCTGAGGCCCATCCCAGCACCTTCTGAATCAGGTTGTCTGTAAGAAGATACTAGTGATCTAGGAATCTTCATTTTAACAAGCTCCTGAGCAGGTTCATAGGTCCACTGAAGCCAAAGTACTTTTAAATGAGGCCCACTACAGCTGTGGGTCGACTAGCTCCTGAGAATGTGTTCATGGGCACGTCAATATTCTTCTAGAACCCTCAGGTAAAGCCCCTCTTTATTCTTTAAGGATGAATCGAAGATTAATTACAAGTGTTTCAAGTGATTTAAACTTCTAACAGAAAAAAGTACCTATAAATAAAACATTTTTTAGCCAAACCCACTAAATATTTGGAGGTTTGCCTAACATGAATCCCTGTCTACATTCTCAGGAACACCCAAGTATGTATATCAAAGGGGAGCTGAAATGTTCGGTCCAGTTTGCTCAGGCTTGAAATGGTCTCTGTTATAAAACCACTGTATTCATCCTGCACTCACTGTTTGGCATCCTAAGACAGTTCAGAACTGGAGAAAACGGAGCCTAGTAACTAAGTGGTTCAATTTACTAATTTTACCGACGGGAACATGAACTAAGGGGACTTGCCCAGTCTCAAACCCAGTTAGTTTGTTGAATGTATTTATTGACATTTTTTCCAGTCCCAGAAAGGACTCTAGGTAGTTCCTGCAGCTAGATTGTGACAGAGTTGACACTCTGGGTCGGGTCTTTCCACTGTGAGACTTAGTTGGTCTCATGAGATTGAAATGTCACCTTTTCTGAAGCCTGTGTTTGTTTCCTAATCCTGGTAACACATTATCACGAATTTAGTGGCTTAAAAGAACATTGGTTTATTATCTCACGGTTTCTGTAGGTCAGAAGTCCAGACGTAATAGAGTGGGGCTCTTTGCTCAGGGTCTCACAAAGCTGAAGTGAAGATGTGGGCTGGGCTCTGCTCCTTTCTAGAGCTTAGGGTCCTCTTTCCAACTCACATGGATGTTGGCAGAATTCAGTTCCTTAGGGTTGTAGGACTGAGGCCCTGTTCTCTTGCTGGTTGTATGCCCACAGGCAGTCTCAGCTCAGATAGGCTTGCCTGCAATTTCTTGCCGTGTGGCCCCCTCCATAGGGTCTTCCATAAGCCCACTCATGGTTTGAATCTCTCCAACTTCTCCCTCTGACTTCTAGATAAAGATTTAAACAGCTCATGTGATTAGGTCAGGCCTACTTGGATAACCCCCTTTTAATGAACTCAAAGTCAACTGATGAGTAAACTCATCACGAGAGTGCTGTCTCCTCATGTTCTCAGGTTCTGCCCACACTCAAACGGAGAGAATTATACAAGGGGTGTACACCAGAGGCAGGAATCTTGAGACCAGCTTAAAACTCTACTGATCACAAGGCCTTATAATGTCATATCAGCAGCAAATACTTAATGAGTACCAAGACGTCCCTGGGTGGCAAAAGCCGTTAAGTGCTTGGATACTAACTGAAAGTTTGGATAGTTCAATTCCACCCAGAGGTACCTCAAAAGAAAGGCCTAGAGATCTAGTTTTGAAAAATCAGCCATTGAAAACCCTATGGGCATAGTTCGACTCTTACACACATGGGATCTCCATGAGGCAGAACTGACTTGACAGCAACTGATTTGGTTTGGTTTTATTGATTCCAAACACGGGTCTAAGCCCTACACATATATTAACTCATATGATGCTTACAACAACTCTAGGAAGTAGGTACAATTATCATCCTCCTCATTTTATAGACAAGTAACTTGAGGTGCAGAGAAGCTAAATAACTTGCCGAGGACACCGTGGTACTGAGTGGCAGAGTCTGGATAGGGAGCTCAGGTCATGAGCTCTAAAGCCCATGTGCCTACACCCCTCGCTATCTTGCTGTTGTTTCACCAGAACCAACTTGGAGTTTCTAATTTTTCTTTAACTGAGGCTTTTGCATACCCCTTTCTTTGACCAGTGAGACCTCCACATCTAAATCTTTAGATCAGCTTTGGCACTATTGACATTTTGGATCAGATAAGTCTTTGTTGTTGGGGTTGTCCTGTGCACCGTAGGGTGTTGAGCAACATTCCTGTCCCCTAGCCAGTAGATGCAGTAGTACATCCAGTTGTGACAACCAAACATGTCTCCAGACATTACCATATGTTCCTTGGGGGTCAAAATTGCCCCTGGTTGACAAATACTCTTTTAGTGGAAGAAGTAGGAAACACACACACATACCACTTGCTTGGCAGCAATAAGGGAAGGGTGGGGAGAGTAGAAATGATAGGTAGGGAAGCAGCTGGGCCAATGATCTGGTAGTTGAGACTGCTGCCTTCTAAATCTTGCTTTTTCAGAAACAAGAAGACACAGGGTTGGGTTAGCAATAGCCTCATTATTTTTTCATCCTATTCTTGTTCTAGTTGGACTGGAGAAGTTAAATGTCCGAGAAGAACAGATTGCAATAAAAGTTTTTCTTTTTACCAAAGATTTCAGCTGCTCCAGTTTGTACTGTATTTCCCTACTGTTAGTGAAATTTAAAATTTAGTTAAACTCCTTGAATGATCTCTGGGGAAGAAAATTAGTTTTGTCAAAGGCTGCTCTTCAAACTTTATACAGCTGCAAGTCACACGAAGGTGTCTTCACCCTGGAAAATTCTCTTTTGGAACTAGGTCATTTATGAACTGCAAACCAAATCAATGTACTTTCACCCTTAGCCTGAACATTCTGTACTTTAAATGGCCTTCAGAACCAGCACTATCTTTGTTCTGTGGCCATTTCCTTCCAAGCTGTGTGAAGCACAATGCCTTTCACACAGTCAGCAAATAGCAATGTGTCCAAGATCTACTATCTCACCAGCACTTCAGGAAAGTGAATCACGAGATCCAGTCTCTCCATTCTCAAGTTGGGTCACTGTTGTGAAAAATGGGTTTTATAGTTGAAGTAGGGAATCATGTGCAAACTTTTTCAGTCTCGGAGCTCTTCTACTTAAAAAGCAGATCAAAAGTTTGTTCATCAATGCTTTCGACTGTAAGTAAAAAGAGACCAACAGTTGTTTACTATTGTGTTTCTCCTTGACATTTTTCCACCAAATAGGAATGTGGGTGATTTTTTTCATACTTTAGAATTTGGCATCCTGAATTTTCTTAGATATGTTGCATCAGGCATCTTTTTTCTAGAATAAACCAGCTTCAGATAAAATTAAAATCTATTGAGGAAAATGATCTCACACTTGATTTTTCCAAGGTTAAGGGAAAATTCTTAGCAACTACTTTTTGATGTTATGCAAATATCAACGGGTGTTGAACCTGGAAGTACCAGTCACGCTTTTGCCATACTTGACCTTGGAGTTATTAAGCCTACACTCTAGACTTCTCCTAAATTAATCCTAGGCTACTGTGTGTCCGGCATCCATGCCTTGGCTAGGTGGGCTGTTGGACCCTGTTTTATTTCTGCCACCACAGCCTAATGCAAAGCTTGACACTGGCCCTTCCTGCCAAGGTCAAAGGCTACTTTCAAAGTCTCCAAGACAAGAATCATGAGAACTTTCTAACCTTGTGAAAATCCCTGCTGAACTGAGTATGACATCTCAGAAGTTAATATGAGGGGAGGCTGACCTGGTCTCTCTACTTCTCAAAACCCCAGTTCTCAGAGCCTTCTACTACATCTCTCATTCCCCACCCCAGGCAGGAGACGAGCCTGGCCAGAGCGCACATGGTTATCATGTTATCATGATATCCTTGGGAACCCTTTCTGAGGGGTGGCTGTGATGTCCTCCACTTATGGCTTCACTTACTGTATCTTAGTGGGGGAAATGGCATGGATTGTAGGCATGTACTCAAGAGTACCATTGGCCCTCCCATTTACTATGCACACCCTATTCTCTCTGTTACTGATTATTGAGGAGTGCATGGATGTATCACTTTTCACATGCTGCATGATTCACTCTTTGTCCTTTAGAGCAGTTCCCACCGTCCAACAATTAATCCAATTTGTCCTTCAATATTTGCTATTTTCTCACCATTTTTAATTTATTATATGTACTTATAGATTTGTCTCAATGACACGTTTCTTCTAAGATGATGATCCTAAAACACCTATGCAACCAAACCTCACCCTAAAAAAGGAAGGGAGTGAAATACTGACTACATAACAACAGTTTCCATCTTTTGATACAGTCCAGTTGAAGCATCTCCTGTTTGGATAGTTTTATTCTATATAAGCCTATACATTATGTAATAGAGAGAATTTCTGTAGTGTTAGCTTGGAAGCAGTTGCACCTATAATTCTGTGTTTAGCTTCTCCTCCTCTCCGAGAAGCTAGTGTGGTATAAGGGAAATAGGAATGGACTAGGAATCAAGGTACTTGTCTATTTCATCACTCATTTGCTCTCTGACCGAGGTCTCTGGGCTTCAATTTCCTTATCCTTGAAAAGAGAGGGTAGATCAGATTATTTGAATTTTGTATTGCAATACTTAGATTCTGTAAAATGCTATGAAAGGCCATTCATTCCTGTTCATTCAAAACACTCTTCTTGTGTGCATTATACAGTGCTAAGCGTGTTGGGTAATACAAAGGTGAATCAGAAAAGATGCCACTTTTTGAGAGTTAATAGTCTAGTAGAGTAAGTGCATAAGTAACAATAAGCAATGTATAAAATGATAAGCACCCCCAGAAAGGTATGAGGCATTGGTGGTTCAGTGGTAGAATTCTTATCTCCCATGAGAGAGACCAGGTTTGACTCCTGGCCAATGCACCTCTTTTGCAGCCACCACCCATTCATCAGCGGTGGCTTACGTGTTGCTATGATGCTGAAAAGGTTTCAACAAAACGTACAGACTAAGACAGACTAGGAAGAAAGGCCTGCTGAGCTACTTTAACAAATCAGCCAATGAAAACCCTGTGGATCACATGGTCCGATCCAACTGTGCATTGTGGTCACTATGAGTTGGGGCCAACTAAACAGCAGCTAACAACAATAACACTTGAAGTTTTTAGCCCATTTTTAGAGAGCCAGTTAGGATGCTACCAGTCAGTCACTTGTGTAAATGAGATTACAGGAAGGGAAGAAAGTGATTTAACTCATTTTGTTTGTTTGTTTAAATAATAATTGTTATGATTATAAATGTAATAGATGAAAAATGGGTCAGAGACTTGAACAGGCACTTGTTGTTGTTGTTGTTGTTAGGTGCCATCAAGTCGGTTCTGACTCATAGTGACCCTATGTATAACAGAACAAACTATTGCTTGGTCCTGTGCCATCCTCACAATGTAAGTATGTGTGAGCCCATTGTTGCAGCCACCGTGTCAATCCATCTTGTTGAGGGTCTTCCTCTTTTTCGCTGACCCTCTACTTTACCAAAGGAGTCCTGGAGGAGCAGTGGCTAAAACGGTTGGCTGCTAACCAAAAGGTAGGCAGTTGGAACCTACCAGTGCCATGGGAGAAAGATGTGGCAGTCTGCCTTCATAAAGAGTACAGACTTGGAACCTCTATGAGGGAGTTCTACTTTGTCCTACAGGGTCTTTATGAGTCGCAATCAATCCAATGGCAATGGGTTGTACTTGACCAAGCATGATGTCCTTCTCCAGGGATTGGTCCATCCTGATAACATGTCCAAAGTAAGTGAGATGAAGTCTCACCATCCTCGATTCTAAGGAGCATTCTGAGGAACAGACACTTACAAAAGGCCATTCAACATGTGAAAATAGTCTTAACCTCATTAGTCAATGGAGAAATACAATTAACCAAAATGAAATATTAGTACAAAAAAAGAAAAAAATCAAACATGTCGCTGTCGAGTTGATTCCAACTCATAGCAACCTTATAGGACAAAGTAGAACCGCCCTATAGGGTTTCCAAAGAGCAGCTGGTGGATTCAAACTGCTGTCCTTTTGGTTAGCAGCTGAGCTCTTAACCATTGCTCCAGCAGGGATATTAGTACACATGCACCCAAATGATTAAAATCAAAATGACTGATAATACCAAGTACTGGTTAAAATGTGGAGCAACAGGAACTCTCACAAGCTGCATAAATTCATAAAACCATTTGGAAAACGTCATTGGCATTACTATTAAAGCAGCTGAACATACACAGGACCCAGAAATTCCACGTCTAGGTTCAAACCCAATAGAAATGTGTATACTTGTGAACCATAAGACATAGACAGGAATGTTCATAGCAGCATCATTCATAACAGCCTCAAACTGAAAAGAACCCAAATGTCCATCAATAGTGAAATGGATACATAAAGTTTAGCAGATTCATACAATATATAAAATTTCACCACTTAGGGATCCTATGGGGTAAAGAATTTGGTCTTTGTCCTTAATTCCTGAGAAATAGCCTCTAAATCTTGGACTTTCCCCAATGATTGAAGTGTCTTTGAGGATTTCAGACCACACCTAAGTGACTCATATTGGGTAGGTGCTGACTAGGCCAGAAAGACCCATCAGGTGATATCAGCCCATCTTCAGGGGAGGTGTGCCTGAAGAGTGAGTTCAATCAACATGACTTCTTAATGAGACCCAATAAAGGCTCTAAACATGGAAGCTCCATAGGTTTCCTGGCTGGTGATAAACATTAAGGTGTGTGGGAGGGTAGGGCATCGCTTTTTGTCACAGGGAAGCTCTGTATTTGGAACCCTCCCAGACCTCACCCTATGTATCTCTTTATTTGTATCCTTTTTGCTATAATAAAACAGTAATCATAAGTATAGTGCTTTTTTGAGTTCTGTGATTAATTCTAGAGAATTCTTGAATCCGAGAGAGTAGTGAGAGCCAGCAGGTCAGAAGTGAGGTGTGCTTGGAGAGCCCCGAGTTTACAGCTAATATCCTGAGGGCATAGAAGGAACCCCTGAATTTGTAAACAGCAGATCAGAACTGAGAGTATCATGGGGAACCCCAAGCTTGTGACTGGTGTCTAAAGTCTCAAGTAGACTTGGCATCTGGAAGACTGTGCCCTTTAACTTGTGAGATCTGACCAAGCTGCAGGTAGTTAGGGTCAGAGCAAGAAGTATTGCATGTGCAGTTGAATTGGAAATGAATTGAATTGAATAGGTTGCATTGACAATAGAGTACAATAGATTGTATAGATTTGATTGATCCTTACATTTGGTGTCAGAAAAGTGGGATTTCATTTCCAAGCAGATACACTGTAAATAGTACAATATTTCTTTATAGTCCTTTTTGTGCATATTTAATATTAAAAATACACACTTTGCATCTTTTTAAAAATATATAATAACACAAGCATTTTTCCATAAGGTAAAAAAAAATTGTAAACATTTTAATAGTTCACCTTATTCTTGTTATTATAACAATAATTAACATTCAGTGTGTCCCAAGCACTGTGTTAAGTGCGTTATAGTCTTTAGAGGTTATCTTTGTGTCTCCTGATCTCTTACTCCTGTGCTCCAGCCAAATTCACTACATCATGTCACCACCTATGGCTGAAGTCCATGGTCCTGATCATTTGTTTCTGGCCTCCAGCTATGCGGCCTCAGGTCCACTAGCCCTCTCAGCATTCCTTACCAAGACTCAGTGCCTGAACACCTCGAACAAGCTGTCAGCAACCAAGGCAACCACTTCAGGCCCACTTGCCTAGGCCACTGCACCTACCAGGGCAATGCTAAAATTTGGGACAAAGTGGACATGGTGCAATGCTCTCTACTAGTCCTGCTGTTCTCCAGTTTCTCTATTCCTCTGTGGAGGTTTCTACCAGATTACCTCACACCTAACTCCACAATTCTGCCTCAAAAATTTGACCAGGGTTAGGGGAATAAAAACCCTGACAATTTACCTCCACAATCCTTCTTTTCCCATCTCCTTTCCATACTCCTCCATGCAGAAAGGAACCAACTTGCCATTTCCTCTTCTTGGCTGGAACTCCTCTTCCCTAGGGCAGTAAAATTTTATGATCTAACTATGATAGGTCAAAAAGACATCTTTTGTACATTGTGGAAGGACTCTGTGATCTGAGCTCTCTGGCCCAGCCCTTGATATGGTACTAAGAGATAACTAGCAACTTGAAAACACCCAAAACAAAAATACATTGCTTTACTACCTGTCTTAGTTATCTAGTGCTGCTATAACAGGAATACTACAAGTGGATGGCTTTAACAAGGAGAAATTTATTCTCTCACAGTCTAGGAGGCAAGAAGTCTGAATTCAGGGTGCCAGCTCCAGGGGAAGGCTTTTTCTCTCCATCAGCTCTGGGGGAAGGTCTTTGTCATCAATCTTCCCCTGGTCTAGGAGCTTCTCAGCACAGGGACACCACGTCCAAATCACACACTCCCCTCCCGGTTCTTAATTGTTGGTAGTAGGAGGTCCCTCTCCTCTCTGCTCACTTCTCTTTTTTATATCTCAAAAGAGATTGACTTAAGACACAACCTAATCTTGTAGATTGAGTCCTGCCTCATTAACCTACCTGTCTCCAATCCTGCCTCATTAACATCACTGAGGTTAGGATTTGCAACACATAGGATAATCACATCAGATCACAAAATGGTGGACAACCACACCATACTGGGAATCATGGCCTAGCCAAGTTGACACATATTTTGGGGGGACACAATTCAATCTATAACACTACCCAAAAATGTATAACCTTGTTTCACGATTACTATTTTGAGTGAAACTCTATAAGAATGCCTGTTTCACGTTTGTCTTGTCATGTGGTTATGTATTTATTTGTCTTAATCACCACATTTACAGGCCAAAAAAAAAACAAGAAATTTAAAAAAAATCTTTAGTTATTTTAATTTGCATTTTTTAACTTCTAATATTGACTTTTTGCATTTGTTAACAATTTTTACTTCTATTTGTGTGCAATGTTTATAACCTTTGCTAATTTGTATATTGGGGTTTTTCTCATAGATATTTATGACAATTTATTTTTAAAATTAAGCCTAATAATGTTTTGTTTGTCATATTTGTTGAAAATATATACCCTAGTTTAGCTTTTAATTTGGTTTATGTTGTTTGTTTGTTATAAAGAAGTTAAAAATGTTCTGCTATCAAATTTATCACTTTTTTCTTTCTTCCGTTGTCTTTAAACTTGAAAAGTCATTTCATATTCAAAGATCCAGTAAGTATTTGCCTATACTTTCTCAAATTTTTACAGTTTGATTTTTTTTTTTTAATTAGACTTTTTCATTAATGAGGAAAGTAGTGGTTTGGTGGTAGACTTCTGGCCTTCTATGTGGGAGACCCAGGTTCAATTCCCAGACAATGCACCTCATGCACAGCCACTACCCATCTGTCAGTGGAGGCTTGCATGTTGCTGTGTTGCTGAATAAGTTTCAGTGGAGCTTCCAGACTAAGAAGGACTAGGAAGAAAGACTTAGTTATCTACTTCTGAAAATCAGCCAATGAAAACCATGTGATTAACAATGGATTATCTAATATAATAAAAAAGCTCAAGCAGCAAAGGACAAAATAAATACATGTGACCTCATAAAAATTAAAAACTTCTGTTCATCAAAAGACTTTACCAAAAATGTGAAAGACAAGCTACTTACTGGGAGAATATCTTTGGAAACCATATATCCAATAAGAATCTAATAACCAAAATATATCTAAAACTTTGACAACTTAACAATAAAAAGACAAATAACTCAATCATAAAATGGGCAAAGGATCTGAATAGATATTTCACTAAAAAGGACATTCAAATGGGCACCAAACCCATGAAAATATACGTTCAACGTCATTAGCCATCAGAGATATGCAAATCAAAACTATAATGTGATACCATTTCACTCCCACTAGGATGGAAACTCTGGTATCACAGTGGTTAAGAGCTATGGCTGCTAACCAAAAGGTTGGCAGTTCGAATCCACCAGGCACTCCTTGGAAACCAAATGGGGCAGTTCTACCCTATCCTATAACCTTTTGGTTAGCAGCCAAGTAGCTCTTAACCACTGTGCCACCAGGGCTCCTGAATGAACGTAATTGCCAATTAATGTAATTACTGTCAATAAGTTGCACACCTGTATAAAGTTAACACCTGGCATCACACCTGGCAAAAGTTGTGTGGTAGATATATTTATAATAACCACAAAAAAAAGAAAAAAGTGTAGCTGCTGAGGCTGCTTATATACAACAAAGCACCTCATGGAATTTAGTTCTGTGGTTTAGAGGTTTAGGGTCCTGATTTCACGGGACATTCATGTTAATTGGCCTAATATCATGTTTAATGCTTATGTTCTACCTCTAGTTCACTGTGTAGTGCCTAGGGTCTTAAAAACTTGCAAGCAGCCATTTGAATTACAACAACTTGTCTCTATTCACCTGGAGCAATGGAGAAAAAAGTCAGAAATAGGAGGAGGATATGGAATGTGTGGCTAATTGCCTCCATGAACAACTGTCTCCTTTACCATGAGACCAAAAGAACTGGATGGTGCCCAGCTACCTCTACTGAAGGTTTTGATCAAAGATTCTATAGAATAATCCTGATCAATAGGGGGAATATGTAGAACAGAATTTAGAATTCTCATGGAATCCAGCTATTCTGAAACTATGGGGACTGAAACAACCCCTGAAACTATTGCCCTGAGATAATCTTTAAACCTTAAACCAAAAAATCTCCCCTGAAGTCTTCATAAAACCAAACAATAGTTTAACTTAACTAGTAAAGAATGTCTGCCTCGAGTACTGTGCTCCTTTAAGATCTGTCTATATGGTATCAAATTGACAACAGCAACTCGAAAGATTAGATCAGTGAGTTTTTGTCAATGGGTGAGGAACAACTCACAAAAGGAGGGTAAAAATGGCTGCACAACTCAAAAGAATGTAATCAATGTCACTGAATTGTACATGTAGAAACTGTTGAATTGGTGTATCTTTTGTTGTGTATATTCTCAAGAATAATAACAAAAATAAAATAAATTATTAAAAACAAACAAAACAGAAAAGCCTATGAATCACAATGGTACAATCCTGTTGTACATTGGGTCACCATGAGTTGGGGCAGCCTCAATGACAGCTAAGAAGAACAACACAAAACTCTTAGTTAAGTTAAAGATATGTTTACATTAACTTTTTAAATAAGATAAACTTCTGAATTGAAAATGGATTTTTATTGTCTCCTTACTATGTGTCCAATTTTTTATATACATTTTCATTTACTCTAGCCTACAATGTTTAAACATGGGCAT
Source organism: Dugong dugon (assembly GCA_030035585.1). Classification (NCBI taxonomy): domain Eukaryota; kingdom Metazoa; phylum Chordata; class Mammalia; order Sirenia; family Dugongidae; genus Dugong; species Dugong dugon. Next base: position 160,608,457 of record CM057464.1, read on the forward strand.
CATCATCTTCCTTTAGAGTTAGCACAACTAAAGATTAGAGAGGTCAAATAACTTGCCAACAGTAATACAGATAGTGAACTGTGGAACGCGGCTGTAACCCAGGTGTCACTAGTTATAAATGCCATGCTGCTTGCTGTGGCAATGGCCACATCTAAAAAGCCAGCTCATGACTGCTAATGTTTAAACCTAACTGATTTCTCCAGGTTTTCTTTTTGGTTTCCAAATTCACAAAGCCACTCAGCATAATTTAAATTGCAGTGAAGGCAGGTACTGTGCTACATTTCTGGGAAAGATGATGATGCTTTTCTCCTCTTTCGGTCCCCAGTCGACTCTCAAAACACTTTATTAAAATAGCAACACTAAAAATGTCTGGAACCATTGTCTCCCCCGTTAGCCATATTATTGCACAAAAGAATACTCTCCAATAGAACTTTCTGTAACGATGAAAATGTTCTACATCTGCGTTGCCCAATACATTAGCCACGGGTCACATGTGGCTACTGAGTACATGAAATGTAGCTAGTGTGACTGATGAACGGAATTTGAAACTTAATGTAATTTAAATTTAAATAGCTACCTGTGGCCAGTGGCTACCATATTGGGCACAGCAGGTCTGTAGATTAATACCTTGCAATTAAGTACCAAAGACTTTCAAAACTCCAAATTTTAAATAAAAAATCTTCCCGCAAATAAGTCTATTGTGGATAGAGTGAATTTTAGCATCTGTTTCACTTTGCCCAAATGAAATTATTAGTCATGTCTACTAGTGGAGTGCTGGTAGAAAGTCAGTGAACTCTTCCTGATGGGCTGCTGAAGCATTTCTCTTCCTAAGCAAAAAACAGAGATTTCATGCCACACAAGTATGATTTTTGCTAGAATGGCTCATAATGGATTACTCATTTGGGAAGGGTAACATTGTCCACCATTGTTGAATCCTAACTCTAACTTCCCCAGGTATTTCATCCTCTTTACCCAAATCTCCCTGGAATCCTTAATAAAAACCGTCACCAGGAATAAGCTGAAGGCTTGGAGGCTTCTATTTCACCTTGAATATTCACCAGTGGCTTCAAGCTTACAGAAAACAAAAGTAGGCAAAACCAAACCAAACAAAAACAAAATAGCAAAATAATGATAAAATAAAAGTTAAATCAGCAGAAAAATATAAATTTCTGGATTGGACTGGTTATCAACAAAGTCTTCTAATTCAAGGTCAGTAAGGGCATTCCTTCCAGGCTAATTCAGTCTTTTGTCCCTACTTGCCCTGCTTCTGGCCATTCCATCCAGGGAATGTTGCCATCAGGTTGATTCTGATTCATGGTGACCCCACATTTGCAGGGTAGAACTGCTTCATAGGGTTTTCAAGACTGTGACCTCTCAGAAGCAGATCACCAAGTCTGTCTTCCAAGACTTTTTCCGGGTGGGTTCAAACCCTGAATCTTTTGGTTAGTAGCCTAGCACTTAACCATTTGTGCCACCCAGGAACTCCATTTTTAATTGTGTATTGCCACACTTTCTGCTTTGCTGCTGCCCAGAGCCTCTTAGGTTCTGCTTGGTCCCTGCAAGAAGAAAGCACTTTTATCTCTGGTTCCCAGAGAGTTCATCTTTGGCTTTAAACTGTGGTGCACAGTTCTTACAAGGCCTTACTTCACTCTTTTCCAAGGTTTCCCACTGTTTGGGGTCCCTAAAACTCTACCATTACCCCTATCTCATTATCCCTGACTTTATACTGTTGATTTACCTGAAGCATACTTAACAACCTGTTGTAAAAACATGGTTCTACTTCTCCCATGTTTGGAATTAGTAGCTGCTGAACAAATATTTTGTGAATGGCTCATAACCCGGGAACATTTAAGTTACAGAATGACTGATCAGGCCCCTCACAAAAAGGGAATTGATATCGCCATTACCCGCTTCACAGTAGTGTTACAAATACCGAAATACTTTAAACATCTGTAACAGGGATAAAATTTTTGCAACATTAAGTCAGTATCTTTTTTTTTTTTTTTTTTTTAGTTGCCATTGAGTCAATTCCTACTCATGGTGATCCCATGTATGCAGAGTAGAACTGCTCTATAGGGTTTTCAATGCAGTGACCTTTTGGAAGCAGATCACCAGGGCTGTCCTCTGAGGCACCTGTGGATGGGTTTGAACAGCCAACCTTTCAGCTAGTAGTCTAGCACCTAACCGTTTGCACCACCCAGGAACTCCATAAGTCAATATCTTTTTGTCTCAGGTAATTCCTTTTCCCTAACTGCCTTGTAGGTTACTACTCATTGGGCCAATGGACATAATTCTGAGAGAATGAGAGCCATTGCTACACTTTGTTTAAATATGGGTCCTGAAAGATTATTGTTGCTGTTAACTACCAGCTAGTTGGCCCCCATCTCATGGCAACCCCATGAACAATGAAACAAAATGCTGCCTCGTCCTACAGCATCCCCAGATTGGTTGCAGATCAAACCATTGTGATCCATAGGCGTTTTAATTGGCTGAGTTTCGTTAGTAGATGGCCAGGCCTTTCTCTGTAGTCCATCTTAGTTTGGAAGCTCCATTGAAACCGGTTTAGCATCATAGCAACACACAAGCTTTCACCAACTAACATGGCTGTGCATGAGGTGCATTGGCCTGGAATCAAATCTGGGTTTCCTATACGGAAAGTTAGAACTCTACAACTGAACCATCAATGTCCCCCTAAAAGATTATGGTTAAACAAAGGACTGAAAATAAACACTTTTATTTTGCAAAAGCCAAGCTTTGCTGAGAGAAAAGTTTCAAAACAAATGTGTGTGGTCTGATAAGCTGGATATTGGAGGATAGGCCAGAGGGCAGAACACAGAGATGAGCAGTTCCTGGTCCAGAGAAGGGACTACTTCATGACAGACCCCTCTACAGCCTTTCAAGACTGCAGAAAGGAGCTGAATGAGAGCGAGAAGGACCGGGGCCAGGCCTCATAGGGGCAGTCAGAGAGATTTGCAGGAATCTTCAAACCCTGGAAGCACATCACACGGTGTAGCCAGGAAAACAGCCACCTTCTCAGAGATTTCCAGCAAACTAGAACTGAGTGAATGGGCCTGGGGCAGCCCCCCCGCCAGGTCACACACAGTATAGCACAGTACTAAGATTGCAGGAAGGAGTGGGAGTAGGGAGAGGAGGAAGGGAGGCTCCAGGTGCCAAGAGGCCCAACTGACTGGATGAGGCCTGGCGTTGGGGTGCAGAATCCACAGACACATGGAGACTATGTGAGCACGCCCTGGGCTGCAGGGGCCACCAGCACAATATCCAAGGGTGCGTGAGCCAATCACCCCTCTGTGAATGGCAGACCCCAGGGACGAGGCTCCTCAGTAGAAGGAGGGAGTCTGCAGAGGGCAGCATGGGGCCCAAAGGCCCCCCCCACTCCACCCAGCACACACTCATCCTCTAATCTAGGACAAGAGAAGAGGGAGGGGAAACTCTTGAGAGAGGAGAAAACCAAACCAAACCCATTTCCGGTGATTCTGAGTCATGGCAACCCTATAGGACAGACTAAAACTGCCCCATAGGGTTTCCAAGGCTGTAATCTTTGTGGAAGCAGACTGCCACATCACCCTCCCGGGGAGGAGCCGGTGGGTTCGAACCCTGACCTCTTGGTTAGCAGCCAAGCGCTTAATCACTATGCCACCTAGGCTCCTTGAGAGAGGAGAAACTGCCTTGAAAGTGAGTTTGAACTTAGAAGATGGAAAGCTTACCCCAAAGAAACTTCCTAGCCTGGAGAGAATAAAAATTGGCAAGGAAAAGTCTCCCACACTGTCATCAGTGGGAACAGGGGCTCCAGACAAGATTAAATCAGTAAAGGACAATAAGGGAAGAAGTATTTCTTTATTTTATTTATGCATATCTAATTCCTAGTATGTGAATTTTGACCTCTCTTCTAATATGTAAGATATTTTTCTATTAAGGTTAAGAGAAAAAAAAAAAAAAAGCTCCACATTCCCCAAATTAAAAGCAATGATTACCAGACTGCATTTTAAATCTAGAAAACTCCCTCATTCAATATACACTGGGTTCCTACTGTGTATTAGGCAATGAACAAGCTCTGTTTAAGTCCAGAATATTATAAAACTGTAATGTTCACTTAAGACATCAACAGCAAACTAACCTCACCACTAGTTCGAAAGATAATACCCGTATTAGTTATAACGTTCAAAACCAAATGTTCTTAGTCTGCTTCTAACAAGACCCCAGGCCAGCTTATGCATATGCCTATTGGTTGTGATTTAATATTTACAGTTACCTCCCCCACCTCCAACTCTTCCTCAGAATCTATCCATGGATGTCTAATTTAACACTTTAGTCCTCAGAGTTAAGCAGTATCTCTATATGCAACATTACGTTCCTAAAATCATGATACATTGCTATGAACAGTAACTTAAACATTTATCATGTGGGTTATAGTTTATACTGTGAGTCACGCTATTTCATCTAATCTGAATGGTTGATAGGGCATTGTTATGGATTGAATTGTGTCTCCAAAAATATATATTGAATTCCTGGACTTCGTAACCTGTGGATGTGATCTTGTTTGGAAATAGGGTTTTTATTTTTGTTATTGTTAATACTGTCATATCAGAGTAGGGTGGATCCTAAAACTAATCACTTCTGAGTTATAAAAAGATCAAACTAGACACAGACACATACAGACACACTGGAGAAAGTGGACACCATGTGAGGATTGTCCACAAGCCACGGAACACCAAAGAACCAAAGAACACCCGGGACTACCAACAAGAAGGGAACTGACACAGTTAAGACCCTGATTTGGACTTTTAACCTCCAGAACTATGAGAAAGTAAATTCCCATTCTTTAAAGCCACCCACTTTTAGTATTGGTGTTACAGCAGCACTAGGTAACTAAGACAGGCATTAATTATACCCATTCTGCAGATGAGGAAATAGAGACTTCTCTGTTCAATGCTCTTTCCAAACCTGGAGTAACCCAGATGTTCCGACTCTCATACCTACACCAACATCTCATTCAGGTACCCACTTGGCTCCTGCCATTCCTGGGATAACTGATTCAATCCTTGCCGTTTATTCACAGCCTCTCTGCTTTAAAACCTTGTTCCAGATTCACTGTTTCTACAAAGGCTTTCCTGAGTAGCCCTGTGCACACGACTTTGCCTTCCTCTGGATGTCAGCAGCACGCTGACATCTTGATGTCGTCATTTGGTAGTCCGTCACATTCATCCTCGAAACAATTCTTATATTGCTATTCACCTTTCAATGTGATCTGCCTTGTTACCCCCAACTAAGCAGAGCTCCTCAAAGATTTTTTCCTATCCAGCCTCCCTATACTATCCAGAGTACTTGGCCCAGCAAACAAACAAAAAACCCATTGCCATGCAGTTGATTCTGACTCACAGTGACCTATGTGTGTCAGAGTAGAACTATGCTCCAAAGGGTGTTCAACGGCTGCGACCTGTGGAAGTAGATTACCAGCACTTTCTTCTGTAGCACTGCTGGGTGGATTTGAATAGCCAATGTTTCGTTTAGTAGCCAAGTACAAACCATTTGCTTGGCACACTACAGGTCTTCAAATATCTCCACATTTGTTGATTGATTTAAACTCTTCATTTCCTGTCTGACAAAAGAAAAAGGGCCCTATGAGATTCCTGGAAGCCCGGGGCAAGGGAAGAACTCCAAAATGCAGGCAGCCACACTGAGAGGGACATGTCCTGCTTCGCAATTCTCCTTATGACCATCTCTGCCAAAGACCTAGCAATTAATTTATTATTTAATCCAACCCAGTGAAGACTGTATAATTTCGTTCTCCCAACCAAGAATGCTCTTGTTTTTATTTAATGACCAAAACATATTTGGGTTGTCATTGTTGCATGCCATCAAGTCGATTCTGACCCAGAGTGACCCTACAGGATAGAGTAGAACTGTCCCATAGGGTTTCCTGGATTGTAATATTTATGGGAGTAGATCACCAGGTCTTTCTCCTGCAGAGCAGCTGGTTGGTTTGAACCACTAGCATTTGGGTTAGCAGCCGATCGCTAACCACTGTGCGACTAGGGCTCCTTATATACTTGAGTAGCCCGTAAATATTACAGTAATGACTTTATATACAGACCAATGCATTCCCAGGCTAATGCCTTGCACAGAATTCTCAACTGGGCTTTCTAACCTTGTGACACATAGCCGAGGAGCGACAAAGTGCCCGCTTTATTTCCTTTTCTTCAAAAGTACATTCAATCTACTCTGGACTTTCCCGTCTGTCAGTGCAGCTTGAGGTTACTTCCTGCCATGTCAGCTGACCGTGAGTCACATCGAAGCACATTAGGAAGGCAGCTTCTGTCTTCAAGGCAAGCAGGGAGAGAGAAGGAAAAGAGAGAGCTATCAGACCTCCTTCTTGTTCATTTAAAACCTTGCAGTTACAAACTTTGCTCTCCAGCCTCTGCCTTTGTGATGATGCTTCAAAAGACAGGAAAACCAGTTTCCTAAATTCCAGAATGAAAATGACACTTGAAAAACTCCATCTTTGTAGTGAATGAATCATTTCTCTGGGCTATCCCTTCCCCTGAGGGGTCCCTCCTTTGAGCTACATTTCTGGGATGTCTTCAGTGAGGCAAATGGTAATGACAGAAGGGCTAGTTCTGGGATTCCACATGGTGCAAGTAGAGCTTCAGAGGAATTTCACAATCACAGGAAAGGAGCTACGAGGGTAGATAGCGTGAGCTGGAAATACAAATAAGGAAATTTCCTAGATTGGGGAAGTCTTCAGAGCAAAAACATGGGGAAGTTGGAGGCTCAAGGATAAGCAAACAATAAGAAGTTAGAGGAGTTTAGAGACCACTTCTCCCTTCCACAAATATTTTGCCAATTATTTAACTACTCAGAAGTTTCAAGTCCTTCTTATTAAATGAAGATAAGGGAACTGTTATCACTAACCTATCTTCATCTAATGCATTTGGGAAGCACGAACAAAATGTTAGTGTGATTGCACTCTGCAAGTGTAAACAAAAATTTTTAAATGCATTTTTCCCAATGAAGTCAATGGCATGGGCAATTCAGTTACACTGTCATCAACTCTGATTTATCCAGAAATATAGCTTATTAGCAGTGCATATGGCTTGTTAGCAGTACCAGGATAATGTCTCATTTCGTCTTTCTTCCATGAATTGTTGGCATGAAAATGATTTGGAAAAGAAAAAAAAATTAGGTAAATTGGGGGTGGAGTGGAAATAGGGAAGTATGTCCTCATTTACAGACCCTAACAGGAAGTATAGGGGCAGAGCTGGTTCCGTCATAGAATTTTTGCCTTCCATGCAGGAGACCTAGGTTCGATTCCCAGCCAATGCACCTCATGTGCAGCCACCAACTGTCTGCCACTGGAGGCTTCTGTATTGCTATGATGCTGAACAGGTTTCAAGAGAACTTCCAGACTAAGATAGACTAGGAAGAAAGGCCTGGCAATCTACTTCCAAAAAGTAAGCCATGAAAACCCTGTGGATCACAATGGTCCAATCCCATTGTGCATGGGATCACCATGAGTCGGGGCCTACTCCAAGACAGCTAAAACGACAACAGGAAGTGTAAGTGGTGGAGGAAAGGTGGGAGACTGGTCAGCCTATGTTCTTTGAGACTTAAAGAAGGGAGGGTCACTGATCCTGACATAGTGAAGCTTAGGAAAGATCTATTAGTCTCTCACATTAGAATGCTCTGTCAGCATTCTACTTATTTCAGTATCGATAATGATTCAATTCCTTATAACCAACCTGAACAAAATACCACCTGCCCCAGCTTTTGACATACATGTATTATAAAAGGTGGCAAGCTTACATTCTGGATTTTTAAATGTAATCTCAATTTGAAACATCCTTGTCCACTAGCTGGACCATGCATCGGCATATATGGTGATTTCAGAAAAAAAATATGTTTCAGGCTTCTTGTCAAGGAAAATTGGGATAGTGTCCATCACAGGAATAGCCTATAAGTAACAGAGACTCAAATTAACAGTGTTTTTTTTTAAAATAGAAGTTTATTTTTCTCATATAAAATCTGAAGTTACCAGCTTGTGGCTGGTATGGCAGTTCTACTTCCCCAAATCGTCAGAGACAAAGATTCCTTCCAGCTTTCCCTTCTGGTGTCCCAAAACTATGGTCCTAATGTTCACAGTCCAAGAAGGAGCTCCTACCATCAAACACACATTACAAATAGCAAGAGAAAGGACAAGGGAAGAAAAGGGGGCTAAGCTTGCATGCTGTTGGTCTGTTGAGGAATATTCCCAGAACCTATCACATGGCACTTCCTCTTGTGTCCTATCAGTCAGAAGTTCATCACTTGGACACACCTCACTACAAGTGGGGCTAGGAAACACAATGTCTTTTCTGTATAGCCATGGGCCCTGCCAAAATCCATCACTGAGGAAAGAGAAAAGTTACATATTAGAGGATAATTTGCTGTCTCAGCCATAGAAACAGAGCATGAAATATCACTTAAACTGGCTCAACACACTTCCACTTAATGTGCTAATAAAGTCATCAGAATCTGGATACAAATTTGGTCGAAAATAGAAAAATAATTCATACTTCATGTATTAATTTACTGGTTATTCAAGGATTCTAGACAGGACATAGACACCCATTAGCTCTATAATACCATGTGTATATCTAACTAGTTGCTTCTTTATCCCAATTTACCTGGATTGGTTTACACTGGAGAAATAAATGTAGCCATTAACATTTTAGATCAGCACCTTTAAGCTCTAAGTAGAAAGAAGTGCATGCAGGTCAGGGTTCCATCCACACAGCGTTCATTGATGTTGTTCCTGGTGTTTGGTTGTGGAGACATTCTGCTCTACACTCATCTGTATCTCTATGCATCTTGTTTAAACAAAATATTTCAATTTTTACTATTCCTTCCCACAAGGCCTAGTAATATATGGACACTCTGAAATGTTCATTTAATAAAAGTCAAGACATCTCAGTAAGGTAAAATGGGGATCTTGTACAATTGAATTAAATTCGAAAGTTCAAAAATTTACTTAGCAGAAGTTTTACCAATTATTTAGAAGGAATTACTCTAAGATTATTTATTTAGGAAGACCCAAAGATATTTGTCACAGAGTTTGGGCATCTTAGTAGTTTCTGAATTACAGATGGAAACATGGTGGCCATTCTATGGGATTGAATGGATCCTTGGCAGAAAGGAAATGAATAACAACATCTTCATCCAAACTTGAAGTGGAATCTTAAGGAAACAGCTTGTGAATCTTTCAGTTAAAATGAGATCACCTTTCTAGGATAACATATTATATAGAAATTTTTTTGTGCCTCTAGGTACTTGAACATGAACTTAGAAAACTAGCTCCAGGTACTAAACCCCAAACCAGGTGAAAAAAACCAAAATTCCGTCCTGACTCAAAGGTAGAATTCCAATACCTGAGTCACCTACAGCACCCTGGGTTTTCCTGAAAGGATCCCCAGCCAAGGATTGAGCAGGTTAAACCATGTTCTCTTACGAAACTTGCTGATCGCATAGCCACGAGGACTATGTCTCAAAAGTTGTGGGTTGAGCAAGTGTCAACCCTAGTACGGTGTCCAGCATTCGGTACAGAGAACTGTAATCTCTTTAAATATCAAGACACTATTCTAGAACAATTATCTATATTTTCTACTCGTTTTAAAAGCACCACATTTGGCTCTGCCCTTTCACTACATTGAAGGGTATCTCGTACACCTTGGCTCAATTCTGTCTTCTGTTGATATTTATAGAAAATATGTGTTCATTTTCAGCTGCATTGCTTTTAATCATTCTTCTCTCCGACTTCCTTCTAAGTAGAGAATCATTCCCAAAATTGTAGTAAAAAATCTGCCTAAAGCCACCATCATCTAGACGAGCCTGAGAATCTTAGTATTAAAACATGTTAGAGTTGGAAGGAATTTTAAAGATCATCTAGTCCAAACTAAGTTCGAAGGAATTAGGGTGCCTGTGTCAAAAATCACAAGCAGCCAGAACCAGGTCCTTGAAATTTTAAAAACACGTAACTGTTGACCTAACAATTAAACATCTGGAATTTAGTCTACAGACAGACCCCGAAAAATGCACAAAAATACACATACAAGGACATTCATTGTAGCATTGGTTGTAACCAAGAATTTTGTAAACAACCTAAATGTCTATCAATAAGATAATGATATAAAGTGTGGTATCCAAACACTAAGTACACGCTAGGCACACAACGGAGGTAAGGCAATCCCTGTATCAAAGACAGAGGATCACAATACTACCCCTTTAAAATAATTCTTATGTGTATATGTGTGTTGGAGGGGGTGTCTTAGTCAGGATTCTCTAGAGCAACAGATAGTGAAATACATACATATATATAGAGAGAGAGAAATTTACTTCAAGGGATTCATTCACAAAATTGTGGGAGCTGGCAAGTCCAAAATCTGTAGGTTAGGATATAGGCTGAAGACTCCTGCTGACTCGTGTGATTGTGGTGGACTGTCAGTTCCAAAACTTGTAGGTCAGGCAGCAGGTTGGCATCTCAAGATCCATAGATCAGGCAATGGGAAGAGTGCAGAGTGGAGAGAGAAAGTGAGTTTTGCCAAAATATCTATTTATAGTTTAAGACAGAACACACCCTAAGGAAGCTCCTCTTTCAAGTGATTGATTGGTTACATTACATTCAATTACATTACAGAAAGTGATTACATTACGTTATGGAACAGCAACTAGTCTAGTGTTTGGCCAAACCACTGGGAACCACAGCCTAGCCAAGTTGACACATAAAATTAACCATCATGTGGGGTATGTAATACATCTACACATAGAAAGAGTGAAAGAATACTCATAAGTCTATAATGAATAAGATTGGCAGAGCAGTGGGGTAGGGATCGTGTTGATCATATTTTATTTATATATACTTGTTATAAATTTTTGAAACAAAAGTATTCAGGGGAAAAAATGACACAGTTGTGACTTCCTGGCTCTCAGGTTACTGTCCTCTCCTTTTCAGCACGTTGGTGTGAATGATTTCTCAGCTTACTAAATATGTTTGCAGCTTGTCCTTTCCCCAGCTGTCCAGATAATATAAGAAAACATAACAGCATCCTTTACTGTTGGCTAGTACTGGAAATATGAATGTTTTTTAAGGTTCAGTATGGTAAAAAGTGGCCTATTTTCCCCCCAACACTCCGTGCAGCCTGCTAATGTCATAGCCCACCACAGAGGCCACAGTAATGATTATCCGGAGTATTGATACAACAGTGCTCTTCCCTCCCTCACTGTCACACTCCACCAACACACTGGTTATAGACCTCTGCTGGAGCATTTCTGTCCTGAACCCTGCACGTGGGGATGAGTCTTGGCCAGGATCATGTTCATACTGTAATTCAAGTTTCCCCAGGCCTTACCAGACTACAGATAACAGGAACAACACCAGCTCAAGTTTCCCTGGTTCTTTCCATAGCCTGGGGACAATGGACCTTCAATCCCCTGGAATATCTTTCAAATATTTCTGAAGGTTCCTAGAAGGTATCTCCCATGTGCTGGTGAATTAGATCACTCTACCAAGCTGCTCCACGGTTTCTCCCTGCCATTTTCTGGCTACCGGCGTCTCTTGCTTGGCACTTCCATCTGCCTCTGCAGCTGAGGCCCTAGAAATCTGGAGATGTTCAAGTTGTATGGCATTCTCTTTTAGGCAGGAGAAATGCTCAACTCCCCTAGTCTCCTTGCCCAGCCCCAGTGAGTGGAACACTGAGAGAAGTTACCCCAGCAATGCTGCTTCTGCCCAGTGTATTACAGAATTGTTGATGTTGTTGTTAGCTGCTGTTAAGTTGGCACCCAACTAATGGTGACCCCTGACTCAGGGTGACCCTATGCACAATGGAATGAAACACTGCCCAGTCCTATGCCATCTGCATGATCGTTTGAGGATCAGACTATTATGACTCATAGGGTTTTCGTTGGCTGATTTTTAGAAATAGATCACTAGGTCTTTCTTCCTAGCCCATCTTAGCCTAGGAGCTCTGTTGAAAACTGTTCAGCATCATAACAACATGTAGGCCTCCACTGAGGTGGGTGGTGGCTGCACATGAGATGCTTTGGCCTGGAACCAAACCTAGGTCTTCCATATGGGAGGCAAGAATTCTACCACTGAACCACCACTGCCCCTCATTCATGAGTAAATGGTCATACTTCGTTCTCAGAACAGAAGAAAGCAATTTCAGCGGAGAAGGAGATGCATAGATTAGTGGTATATTTTGGAGGAAGAAGCCACAGGATTGTCATTGGACTGGAAGGTGAGTTGACCTTCTGTAAAGCCCAGAATATCCATCATTTTGCTTAATATTCACAGTAACTGTGTGATAAATTAGTGTCCCTACTTACAAACTAGGAAACAGAGATCCTCAAAAAGCTGAGACACAGGGAAATCAAAGAACTGGGCCAAGACCATTGAGTTGTTAAATGGATGAGCTGGACCTCAAAAACAATTCTTCTGATTCCAAGTTTAGAACTTTCTCTCACTCAACCAGACTGTCATTGATACATCAAAAAGGAAAACGCTAAACAAGGGTAATGCACAAAGTAGCTCACAAAGCAGCTTTGATGCTCACTGGAAGTTACAGGATAATTTCAGATCATTTTTAAAAAGTGTATCTCTTATCGCAGTTGGGTCCACTGCCCTGGGTAAAGCGAAACTTGAAAAGATAGAAAATTCATGATTATGTTGACACATATGAAACCCACTGGAGCTTAATTCTCTGACCTGGAAACTAAGAGGTAGTAAGTGGATATAAAAAAAGAGATTGGAGGTACTGGGTAGGGTCTCCCTATAACAAGTAAAGCATTTCTTACATCCGGAACTATCAATCAAAGGATCTTCTTTTGGTTATAGTGAATGAGAGAGAGAGAAAGTCAGAGAAGAGGAATTCAAGGTTGACTAATACTACTCCAAAAGAACAATATTGTATTTAGGAGCCAGCTATAGTAATGAAAATAATTATAATTTATATTATATTTATAAAGCTGAGGTGTTAGAAAAATGCGTGTGCTTCACTTATGTTGTGAACATGGCATGAGACTAAGGGCCTGGAGACTGAATTATGCTTTCTGACACATATGCTGACTTGACATATAATTTAAGAAATTACACCATCTCCCAGGACGTACCTGTAACAACACATCCCCTACGTTACATGACTATGTATGATCAAATGAAAGAATGCACTGTTTGGAGTTGAATACTGAGTTTATAAATATAAGGGTGCTGTGGACTGAATTGTGTCCCTCAAAAATATGTATGATAAATCCTAACCTTTATAACTGTGGTTGTAATCCCATTTGGGAATGGGTTGTCTTTGTTATGTTAATAAGACAGGATTAGTGCAGGTTGTACTTTAAATCAGTCTCTTTTGAGATATAAAAGAGATTAAACAAAAAAGTGAAAAAAGAGAGATGCCAAGCCACATGAAGATTGTCCAGGAGCAAAAGCTCAAAGACACAAGGACCTTTCTTTAAACCAACACAGAGAGAAAGCCTTCCCCTAGAGTTTGCACCCTGAATTCAGATTTCTAGCCTCCTAAACTGTGAGAAAATAAATTTCTGTTTGTTGAAGCCATCCACTTGTGGTATTTCCGTTATAGGAGCACTAGATCACTAAGACAAGAGGTGAGGAAGGGCAAGGGGAAAAGCCAATTACGACAGTGAGTTGGTTCTCTCCAGATGGGGATGATTCATTTCTTACAGGAGCAGCTCTCGTAGATACCCTTGTTCATGGCCACAGGCTCCAACTCTCAGCTACCCAACTGGGACACTAAGTGTCTAGAGATAAAGCAGGGCCAGTGAACAGTGTGCGCAGAGCAGAATAGTAATAAAAAGGGGTGAAGTAATTTTGCTTTTCTTATAACTCAGGTAAAATTATAATCATGTCAACTGAAAAAGGGAAGAGGCAGCAATTCATTTAGTTCTTAAGGCTGGATTTTTGTTTACTAGCTCTCCTGAATCCTTTCTGAGAGTTCTCTCAACTCTTAGGAAATCTCAAATTTGCAACAAATAAAGATAAAAACCAAGTTTATTAACTCAGTGTGACCCATAGATAATCAAAACTTGCTCTAGTCACATGAACTAGGAAGAATGGAGAGAGGATGTCCCAAATTTTGTTTGCTTGGAATGCTAAACTCTTATTGATTGTTTTGTCTTGTTTTTGTTGAGAATAGTGGATATCCTTTCTCCCTTTCCAGCCGCCCCTCAATTTCTATCTGGGAATCCATTTGATTCCTGGAAGGTTAATTCCATCCTAGTGGCAAGAATGGACATGTGAGCTGGACTAATCATCAGCACATTTTCTCCCCCAGCCATAGTGACTGTGATCTAAGCCAGTTCCTTCAGAGTGAATATCAGGACTTTACCTGGGAATGCAAGATCAAGCCTTGCTGCCCCCTGTACCACCCCCCCCCCATGCTGTATTTGAATAAGAAGCCCAGGAGCAAGAGTTACCTTGGCACCACAAGAGGAGCCTGACTTATGACAGAGTCAATACCAAGAAAAACAAAGAAAAGATAAGATGAACTAGATCCCGAATGACATCATTGAGACAATGGACCCCACCTCACCAAAAATCAGCCCTATCCTGGATTCTTCAGAGACATGAGTTGACTAAATTCAGTTCAACAAATATCTATTAAGTGTCTACTTATGTGCCAGACACTATCTTAGGCACTTGGAATCCATTAATAATAAAACAGACAAGGATCCCTACCCTCATGGAAAAGGAAACAGACAATAGACAATAAATAGAACAAGTAAAATAATAGTACGTTGTTGTTGATAGTTGTGGTAGAGTTGGCTCTGACCTTATGTATTACAGAACAAACCATTACCTGGAGCTGCACCATCTCCATGATCTTCGACATGTCTGAGCCCATTGCTGAGGCTGTTGTGCCAAGCCACCTCATTGAGGGCTTTCCTCAAGGATGATAAATGCTGTGAAAAAAAGAAAAAGAAGAACAGAGTGACACAGATGGAGATAGGAGAGTAGGAGCTGGGGAATAGAATAGATTGTCTTTACTACTTAACCTGATATAGGTTGAGTCTCTAGTGGTATCTATTACTTGTTAATAAACCTGTGAAACCTTACAAGATTTAACTTCTAACTCCCCACCACCACCAAACGCATACCCAGAACCCAGAAATTTTAATAGATTGAAAACTACATAAAGGAAGTGTTAATTAGATTTGTCTAATATTTAGAAGTGGAAACATCTGTACTGTATTTCTAGATAAAGATTGAAAAATTCATTTTAAAAGACAAACACACCTTTTTGGGCAGGGAGTGGGGGAACTTTTAAAACACTTTCATTTAAATCTTGCAGCAATTTGATATAAATAATTATGATGCTCTCCTGAAGCAGCAAGATACTTTTACTTCCATTGTTTCTGCTTTTTGAAATATAAAAATAATCACTTGTTTCTGTTTCCAATATTGATTTGTGGAAAATGCAACAAATTAATATTGACAGTGCTTCATAAATTGAGACATTAAATTCTGTTACTCTAATTTTTCCAGGGACCAACTTGCAAAAACTACGATGTGTAGCTCAGTTGAAGGCAAACAAGCAAATAGGAAAGAAGGAAAGAAAGAGGGGAAAGAAGGAAGGAAGGAGGGAGGGAGGGGAAGAAAGAAAGAGTAAACTTAATATAAAGATGCCTGTTCCCACCCACCTTTCTGAGGACGTGGCTAGTGGCTTCCTGTAAGGGAAACATTTTGTAGACTGTTGACTTAGTTAGTTAAGACTGGCATTCCCCCCTTTGTACAACTGTATGTTGTTGTGTAAAAGAAGAAACCATCACCATAGAGACTCAGGTCTCTTGAACACCAGAAATGACCACAGATAATCTGCCCCAAGCTTGTCTCTCAGCACTTAATTTCTGAGTGGTCATCTGTTCGCAAACTGTGTGTTTTTAGGTCTAATGCCAGACAAACTAAAGCTCTGCTCTGATCACTCCGGGACACATTTATAAGCATGGCTAAATTAGGTTGGTCGGTTTTCATGCAAATGCATTGTGCCTTTACCAGTTTCAGATCTTGCCTCCAACTTTCACTGGATGCCTCAGAGGTCAGCCTTGACGAAGCTTAACTGCTGTTGAATAGAGGCACCCAGAAGGCTGAGTCAGGGGAGAATGAGTGGGGAGAAGAACGAAAGCTGAAGAAGATAACTCTGCCCCCTAAAATTTTCTCCCTAAGGCATAGAATGGAGTTCCTGGACACAACAGTTAATGCACTTGACTAGTAAGTGAATGGTTACTAGTTAATGCACTCAACTAGTAACTGAAAGGTTGGAGGTTCAAGTCCACCCAGAAAAGTTGGAGGCTGGAGTCCACCCAGAGGTGTCTCAGAAGAAAGTTCCGGAGATCTACTTCCAGAAAATCAGCCGTTGAAAACCTACTGAGCACAGTTGCACTCTGACACACGTGGAATCTCCAGGAGTCAAGGCTGACTGCATGGTTTTTTAAAGACTAGAATGATGAATAAAGACCTGGCCCACTCCAAGAAGATATACTGAAGCTATAATAGCATTGCTTTTTTAAATTAGTGAAAATAAACACCTTAAATCATTGGGAAAGGAATGATTGCTCAACAGATCATACTGAGACAATTGGTCAGCTCTTTGGCAAAAGAAATTCCTCCCTTCATGCCAGACACCAAATTAAATTCCACACAGATGAGGCCTAAATACACTTGCAGGTATGTGCACACACATACATCCCCATACACAGCAAAGAAATCAAACTGTATACATGCCAGGAAAAAATGGCTGCATATTTATTTTTTTTACAGGTGATGAAAGGCACACTCAGTTTAAGGTAATATAAGAAATGCCAAAGAAAATGAGGACAGATCTGATCACACAAAATTCTTAAAATTCTGAACATTAAGAAAGTCATAAAATGAACTTCTAAGTAGAGGGAAAAATCCATAACAGTTATGATAATAATCTAATATTTTTAAAATATAAAGAGCTTATAAAACTTTATCAGAAAAACATGAAAATTCTAGGCTAAAAATGGGCAAAGACCATGAGATAATTCATAGTACAGCAAATACAAATGAATAAAAAATAGAAGAAAACTGTTCATCTAACTACGTAACTAAGGCAAAATTGAAATAGCAAAAAGAACCTTTCTTACTACCAAGTCAGCAAAAATAACTTCTTTTCCTAGCAGTGCTAATACAAGTACAATGAAACAGGCAATCTTATACATTACCCTTATACAAAACCCTCTGCCGTCGAGTCAATTCCAACTCATAGCAACCCTATAGGACAGAGCAGAACTGCCCCATACAGTTTCCAAGGAGCGCCTGGTGGATTTGAACTGCTGACCTTCTGGTTAGTAGCCGTAGCATCTAACCACTATACCACCAGGGTTTCTACACTGCTGGTAGGAGGATAAAAACTTTCTGGAAAGCAATCTGTTGTTTCTCAAGAGGCTCAAAGATGTTTATATCACATGACCTAGTAATTCTACTTCCAAGAATTTATCGTCAGAAAGTAATTTAAAAATTCCAAAGGATGGACGAGTAATCATGCGTAAGAGATGTGCATTTCATTCCTTATAAAAAACGGAGGCACTCTAAGTGTCCATTACTCATTTCAATATTTTATTGAGCACCAGGCACGGAGCTAAAACGGAAGTCAAACAGAGACAGACATGATCCTTATCCTTGTAGAACTTACAGTCTAGGAGGAGATAAGCTGTTAATCAAATAATTATAGTATGACTTTTGCTACAAGAGTACATAACAGAGGTTTCCTAACCAGAGGAAGTTATATTTAAACTAAACCCTGAAGAATGTGTGAAGTTAACCAGAAGAAGGGGGTGACAGAAAGGAAGAATGTTCCAGATAAAGGGAACATCATATGCAAAGACCTGGAGGAGAACAATGGCTGGAAGTTCTGCAGAGCCAGAGGAGGGAGTTCAAGGAGTAAGATTAGAGGGGTAGGCAGGAGGCAAATGGTGATGAGCCCTGACAACCATGTTTAGAAGTTTAGATTTTATCCTGATGGCAATGGTTTGGTAAATTATACCATATCCATTACGTGAAGATATAAGCTATTAAAAGAATAGTTTCTATTTTGTTTTATCATGTGAAGAGACTCAAAAGAACGGAAAAGTAATTTTTCCCTCTCCACTTCCTCAAGGACACTGAAGCCTCCAAATCCAGGCTTTGTTTACCAGCCCCCCTTAAACAACGCCCATCCTCGCCACCCCCATTAAGAGCACCATTGTGTTTCCGAGTGGCACAGAAGAGAATTTAAGTCTTTATTTCAAAGATAAGGACCTTGTGGGAACAATATTTGGAGGCAGTAGTGGTTCAGCAGTAGAATTCTCACCTTCTCTGTGGGAGACTGGGTTCGATTCCCAGCCAATGCACCTCATGGGCAGCCGCCAACCATCTAACAGTGAAGGCTTGCATGTTGCCATAATGCTGAACAGGTTTCAGCAGAGCTTCCAGACTAAGATGAACTAAGAAGAAAGGCCTGACTATCTACTTCAAAAATCAGCTGGTGAAAACCCTATGGATCGCGATTATTTGATTCTCAGTCAATCATGAGGATGGCACAGGACTAGGCAGAGTTTTGTTCCATTGTGCACGAGGTCTCCCTGATTCAGGGGCTGACTGGATGGCAGATGGCAATAACAGGAATCATATTAGAGCTGTTTTCCTGGAAATGGGGAAGGAGGTTAGGGAGTGATCCATCGTCAGGGAGAAGGGGCTTCTTGAATGAAAGAACACTGTGTGTGGTGCTGAGAGAATGTAACTACAGGGAAGTGAGTGAGAGCCGGAACTCCATGGGACTGCTTGGTTTTGCCCGGTCTCACATGTTTTCTGTCTTTGACTGGGTGCAGTCTTACCACTTTTTTATTGCTTGATTTAGAAGAAAATATTTGAGTTTTCCTTCTCTGACGGGTTCCCACCTTCCACAGGTTCTGGCTTTCACAGCTTTTACTGAGCTAGGTGCTATGTCTTGAATTCATCAGCAAAGACGTTAAAACCTGGCCCATCAGGTGGGCAGAAATGCACCCCTAGGGCATGGGCAAGGAGCACAGGGAATGGCAGTTGCATTGGACTGAAGACCAGAAGCCCATACTTCTGGTTGGTGATAGCCCTGCCCCCACCCTGTGTGTGTGTGTGTGTGTGTGTGTGTGTGTGTGTGTGTGTGTGTGTGTGTATTTATATATCTCCAAGAGAATGGTAGAACCATCCCAAAACATGAGTGAGGGTCAACTATTTTCCAAAGAACTTTGGTTAGTGGGGCCAAGACAGATTCTGACTTAACAAAAATAAAGACATCTATGATTCATGCAGCAACACCACCCACTGCCGTTGAGTTGATTCCAACTCATATCGACCCCATAGGGTTTCCAAGGCTGTAAATCTCTACAGAAGCAGACAGCCACATCTTTCTCCCGTGGAGCCACTGGTGGTTTCGAACTGCCGACTTTTCAGTTAGTAGTGGATCACTTTAACCACAGTGCCATTAGGGCTCCTTATTCATGCAGCATATTCATGGGAAAATGACAATCTTTGTTACAAATAAGATGAAATCTTTTGCAATTATTAATAAGTATATTTATGAAGAGCTTGTAATGACATGGGAAAGTGGTTATGATATAAAATTAAGGGGAAGAAAAAAGCAAATGGAAAATTGCACAAATAGTATGTTCTCAGATTTTTTTGAAACACGCATACACACATACATAGTCCACAAAGAGTAAGAGTACTCCACACTGCTAATGGTGGCTATCTCTGAGTGACATTATAGAGAATTTTTTTTCCTGCTTCTTTATACTTCAATGCACATTCCAAATTGTTAGATAAGCATATTATACTTTTATAAATGCTTATTATGCATTTTAATATTTTTAGAATTTTAAGATCTTAAGAGAACAATAAGCTTAGTCCAGTCTCTAGCATATAGTGAACCCAAACCAAACCAAACCAGTTGCCATCGAGTCCATTCCGACTCATGGCAACCACAGGTATGTCAGAGTAGAACTGCTCCATAGGATTTTCAAGGTTGTTACCTTTTGGAAGTTGATTGTCAGGCCTATCCTTTTGAGGCATCTCTGGGTTGGTTCAAGCCACAAAACTTTTGGTTAGTAGATGAGTGCTTAAATGTTTGTGCCATCCAGGGACTCCTAGCATAGAGTAGCACTACATAAATAAGATTCAATCAATTAATGAAGTTAATCAACCTCATTGCAAGCATTTTCAGAACTATTAAAATGTTTTTGACCTGCAAAGTGTACATGAGCCCATTGCTTCTGACTAATACCCTGTCTGCCTTGTTTATCCTTTCCTATCTTGGGGGCCCTCTATATCAGTCTGCCAGGCAAAGCCACATCAATGTGGTGAATGAGCTTCCGCCAACACAGAAGCAAAAAACAAAACAAAACAAAAGGCATTTATTTCTTCAGTCTTCACTTCTTTAGCATTGCCTCCATTGATTTTTGTAGCCGTAGGAATGGAGACATATATTTCTACTTACTTTCTTTTCTAGATTACTTGTCATGTGGAAATTTAGCCAAATTAATTAAGAATACTCTATCAACTAAGTCAGCACCTTTTCTTCCAGGATCCTCTTATCCTAAGCTAAATACAAAAAAGCAGCAACAAGATGCCACTCTTATCTGGTTAAAATTGACAACTGTGAGATGTATGGATGGTTGTCTACAAGTTTAGAAACAGGAAATAGTGCTCATTGCACTTGCCAAAGGGCATGTAAACCAAGAAAGTTGTTATGTAGGAAATTAAGATCAGAGACAGAGTACAAACATGGTGTTCGAGAACAAAACATTTTGCGGCAAGAAGCGGTGATGTGAGGCTGTCTTTATGTGAATACAAACCCTCTCATTCCAAGTCTGGTGACTAGAGTCTTTTCTTTCCCCCAAACAACTTTATCGTCAAAAAGCACCATGTTATTAATAGTGGAAGCATGTTCTGTAACTATTAAAGTATCAAACACAGGGCTTGATATTATCTGCTGCTGATCAGTTGATTAGGTTTTACCCACAGGAAGAGCCTGACTGAGGCCTACCACAGGACAGCCATGCATGACGTACAGAAGGGCCTTTGTCACACCCCAGACAAGCACTCACAGCTGGAGTGATGCAGGCGAGAAACATACCTGATCCCATCCGGTGTCCATGGCAACAGGGGCCCTTGTCCGGACAGATGATGGCAGTCCATCATCAGAAAGGGGCTTATCCCATGACTAACGGGAGTTTTGAAAGGTGACACATCAACAATACCACCTAAGCAACAGCTGTTTGTTACTGCAGTAGACAGGAATACAGAGAGAGGGAAAGGCTGCCAGAATAGCTTGCATATGGAACAGAAGATTCATCCCTTGGAAGAAGGAGTGATGTAGATATCAATGTTTTATACTTCCTGGTGGAAGGAGGCAGGTTAAGCAATGCTGAGTTGTAACATCTATTCATCTGTAACTTATTTTATTGGATGAATATATCTCCTGAATATCTCAACACCCTATAGAAAGAACTTGAAATTTCTGCTATTTAGACTTGTCAGTTTTAAGGAGGAGAAATCAGGGATATAACAGGAGGAAGAGTAAATAAGAGGGCAAGGGAGTCATCTTCACTTGAATCCTTCCTGAGGCAAGGTGAGTCCCTGACTGCCTGGGTTCCCATAACCCTTTCTTTTGGTTTTTACTAGAGCTCATTTGGGATTTTGTTGGCTTATTTGTCTGGGTGTCTGTCTCTCCCATAGTTCACTGAGGACAGAATTGCAGTCTCTTTTTCATCTTTGCATCCCCATTGCCTGGCATAGAGCAGAAGCTCAATCAATATTTACCAGTTGCTGGTGGCCATGATTGGAGTCCCTGGTAATATAAATGGCTAATACACTCAACTGCTAACCAAAAGATTGGAGGTTCGAGCATCCAGAGGCTCCTTGGAAGAAAGTCTTGGTGATCTACTTCCAAAAAACCAGCCACTGAAAACCCTATGGAGCACATTTGTACTCAGACACACATGGGGTTGCCATAAGTTGGAGTCAATTTTGACGGCAACTGGTATGGTGGCGATAATGGTGATAGCTGAAAGAAAGTAGGATGGATAAAGAACACCTAAGTCACAGGACATCCCACTTCTAGGCCTTAGACAGTTGTAGAGTTCTTTGGGAAGTTCCAGTCCAGATCCTGGGAGAGACCCTCTAGCCAGTCTAGTCAAGGCTTTAGAATTTCATCCTGGTGTTCTCTCCAAGAGAAGCTGGAGAACCTAATGGTTTAGAGCATGGGCTCTGGAGCCAGATGGCCTGGATTAGAATTCTAGCTCCATTGTGAGCTCTGTGCACTTGGGCAAGTCACTGACCTTCTCTGAGCCTCAGTTTTCATATCTATAAAGAGGAGATAATAGTAGTACCTACCACATAGGCTCATTTTGAGGATGAAATGAGTTAATTAAAACAGAGCCTAGTAACCCAGAGGAGCTCTTTCAAGTTTAGTTATTGCTTTCTCCAGAACTGTTGCTGCACAATTTGGGAAGAGAAAAATTGAGGTGATGCAAAGGTTTTTGCTTCAAAGCCAATCCTTTGAGCTTCACATTAAACCTTGAAGTCTTATTCCCTGGGATCCTTTGACTGGATGGAAGATAATACAGATTCTTTTCCTAAAACTGGCCTTGAAATCACTGCTAGTCTCCAGAAGTGCTGCTGATTTCCTTGCTTATCTCCTACAAATGTGTAGTTAAGTAACTTCAAAAGAAAAGATAATTGGTCCAAACCAATCCACTGTAACTGTACATGGAGCATTTATTTTCCCCTAAATTATTATTCTCTCCCTTAGTACATAAGATTGCTGTTCATTATCATGCATCTTGCCAGGTAACATGGCCAGGTAACATGGTTGTATAAGCAACCAACACTCAAAAGGCTGAGGAGACACAAAGCCAAGTTGGGGAAACAACACGAACTTTGACTGATTCACACACACACACACACACACACACATCCAGAGTGCTGTTGGGTCATTCTTCTCTCCCACTGTGAGCACACCTTGCTCAAATGACACGTTAAAAATTTAGATGAGTATATGTGGAATTTGATGAAGTTCACTCATGAAGCCAGTGGAACAAGGTAATCCATAGTCACAAACTAGCAGCAAATGGCTGATTTGTCTTCATCCAGACCACCTGAGTAGATTCTCTTGGAACTGCAAAAAAGAAGAGAGAGAAAGAATAACCACCATTATGAGAGTTTTGAGAAAAATCTAGACAAAAGGTTGAAAATCACTAAGAGTTTTAAGTCATTACAATGCATGGTTTTCTTAACTAGAGTTATATCCATACACATAAACAAAGAGAAAGAGCCTTAAAAAATCATTTTAAAGTCACACAATCGCACACAAAAAAGAGAAAGATAGGTCATACAGTTCATCCTCCTTTATCAAGACAAGGCTTCTCTAAATCTAGAAAGTTAGTTGATTGTTTTTCCTTACAGTTCTTCAAAGATAAGAACTCTACAGTTGCCATTAGGAATAATTTGCATTATAACAGCCAAAAGGTTCTTTTTACTGTTCTGACTCATACTCACCCTTATGGACTGCCCAGTCCTGCACAATCCTCACAATCATTGCTGTGTTTCAGCCCGTTGTTGCAGCCACTGTGTCAATCCATCTTGCTGAGGGTCTTCTTCTTTTTCACTGACCCTCTACTTTACCAAGCTTGATATCTTTCTCCAAGGACTGGTCCCTCCTGATAACATGTCCAAAGTACTGAAGACAAAGTCTCGTCACCCTCACTTCTAAGGGCATTCCGGCTGTACTTCTTCTGAGACAGATTTATTCGTTCTTCTGGCATTACATGGTATATTCAATATTCTTCACCAACACCATAATTCAAAGGCATAAATTCTTCTTCCTTATTCATTGTCCAGCTTTCACATGCATAGGAGCTGATTGAAAATACCACAGCTTGGACAGGAACACCTTTGTCCTCAAAGTGACTTCTTTGCTTTTTAACACTTTAAAGAGGTCTTTTGCAGCAGGTTTGCCCAATGCAATGTGTCATTTGATTTCTTGACTGCTGCTTCCAAGGGCATTGATTGTGGATCCAAGTAAAATGAAGTCCTTGACAACTTCAGTCTTTTCTCCTTTTATTTGGTGCTGTTTGTTGGTCCAGTTGTGAAGATTTTTGTTTTCTTTGTGTTGAGGTATAGCCCATACTGAAGGCTGTAGTCTTTGATCTTCATCAGTAAGTGCTTCAAGTCCTCTTCAATTTCAGCAAGGAAGGTTGTGTCATCTGCATATCTCAAGTTGTTAATGAGTCTTCCTCCAATCCTGATGCTGTGTTCTTTTTCATAGAGTCCAGCTTCTCAGATTATTTGCTCAGCATACTGATTGAATAAGTATGGTCAAAGGATACAACCCCGACACACACCTTTCCTGACTTTAAATCACACAGTATCCCCTTGTTCTATTCAAACAACTGCCTCTTAGTCTATCTATAGGTTCCGTGTGAGCACAGTTAAATGTTCTGGAGTTCCTTTTCTTCGCAATATTATCCATAATTTGTAATGATTCACACAGTTAAAAGCCTTTGCAGAGTAAATAAAACACAGGTAAACATCTTTCTGCCATTCTCTGATTTCATCCAAGACCCAGCTGACATCAGCAATGATATCCCTCATTCCACTCGTCTGAATCCGGCTTGAATTTCTGGCAGTTCCCTGTCAATGTACAGTTATAGCCACTTTTGAATTACCTTCAGCAAAATTTTACTTGTGTGTGATATTAATGATATTGCTCGATAATTTCCGCATTCTGTTGGATCACTTTTCTTTGGAATGCGCACAAATGTTTACCTCTTCTAGCTGGTTGGCAAGGTAACTGTCTTCCAAATTTCTTGGCATAGACGAGTTAGTGCTTCCAGCATTGCATCTGTTTGCTGAAACATCTCAATTGGTATTCCGTCAATTCCTGGAGCCTTGTTTTTCATCATTCCCTTCAGTGCAGCTTCGACTTCCTCCTTCGATACCATTGGTTCTTGATCTCCTCCTGAAATGGCTGACCAATTCTTTTTGGTACAGTGACTCTGCATATTCTTTCCATCTTCTTTTGATGCTTCCTGCATCGTTTAGTATTTCCCCATAGAATCCTTCAATATTGCAACTCGAGGCTTGAATTTTTTCTTCATATCTTTCAGCTTGAGAAATGCCAAGTGTGTTCTTCCCCTTTTGTTTTCTAACTCCAAGTCTTTGCACATTTCATTATAATACTTTACTCTGTCTTCTGGAGCTGCCATTTGAAATCTTCTGGTCAGCTCTTTCACTTCATCATTTCTTCCTTTTGCTTTAGCTACTCTATGTTCAAGGGCAAGTTTCAGAGTCTGTTCTGACATCCATTTTGGTCTTTTCTTTCCTGCCTTTTTAATGATCTTTTGCTTTCTTCATGTATGACGTCATTCCACAACTCATCTCGTCTTTGGTCATTAGTGTTCAATGCGTCAAAACTACTCTTGAGATGGTCTCTAAATTCAAGTGAGATGCACTCAAGGTCATACTTAGGCCCTTGTAGACTCATTTTAATTTTCTTCAGTTTCAACTTGAACTTGCATTTGAGCAATTCATGGTCTGTTCTGCAGTTGGCCCCTGGCCTTGTTCTGATTGATGATATTGAACTTCTCCATCATCTCTTTCCACAGATGTAGTCAATTTAATTCCTGTGTATTCCACCTGGCAAGGTCCACATATATAGTCATCATTTAAGCTGTGAAAAAAAAAAGTATTTCCAATGAATAGGTCATTGGTCTTGCAAAATTCTATTATGCAATCTCCAGCATCATTTCTATTACTACGGCCATACTTTTCAACTACTGATCCTTCTTCTGTTTCCAACTTTCATATTCCAATTACCAGTAATTATCAATGCATCTTGATTGCATGTTTGATCATCTTCAGACTCCAGAAGTTGGTAAAAATCTTCAATTTCTTCTACTTTGGCGTTAGTGGTTAGTGTGTAAATTTGAATAATGGTCGTATTAACTGACCTTCCTTGTAGGGCATATGGATATCATTCTATCACTGACAGCATTGTACTTCAGAATAGATCTTGAATTTTCTTTTTGACAACAAATGTGATATCATTCCTCTTCAGTTTGTCATTCTCAGCATAGTAGACCATATGATTGTCTGATTCAAAATGGCCAATACCAGTCCATTTCAGCTCACTAATGTATGTCCAGGATGTCTGTCTTCAAGTATTCCATTTCATTTTGACAGCTTCCAAATGATTTTCATTATAAAGCCAGAAGTTTCTTTTTTTCACTGTGAAGGTAGTACAAGGAGTTCCTGTGTACTCTCCTATTATTCATTTCTTGCCTTAGGGAGGTACATTTGTCACAATTAATGAACTAATATTGATACATTATTATTAACTAAGGTCCATATTTATTCAGATTTTCTCTGTTTTTCCCTGGTGTCTTTTTTCTGTTCCAGGATCCCACCCACCCAGGATATCAACAAACATTAACTAGTCATCTCTCCTTAGGATCCCTCTTGGTTGTGATAGTTTCTCAGACCTTCTCTGGTTTTGATGGTCTTGACAGTTTTGAGGATTACTGTACATTGTAAAATGTCCCACAGGTGGGATTTGTCTGAGGCTTTTCTCATGAGTAGACTGAGGTAATGTGTTTTTGAGAGAAAGACCACAGAGGTAATGAGATCCCAGCCTCCAGGCACCATTACCAACCCCCACTTGTAAGTAGAGTAGCATGAGCCACCTCCCCTTCTAACTGGTTTCTCCAGATTTTTTTTAGGCAATCGGCCGACTTCCTGCCCAAGATAAGAAAAACAAGAGGCTGGCATCTGCAGGCCACAGAACCAGTTAAGACCAAATCTGGCCCACCTGACATGTGCAGAACCGTCAGCCCAGTCCTCTGGGTGACCCCAGAACTTTTCTCCCACCAGATGGAACCAAACTTTAGCAGCCCAAGACTGGAGGAAGACTTTCAGAAGTGATGGGTCTGAGACTAAAATCCAATTTGAGAGACCCCCCTCTTTTGGACTAAGTCAGCGTAGATGATGGAACTGCCCTGGGAACATTTTTTGGGCTAGACCAATCAATGACCTTGCTCCTTTCCCCAGGACCCTTTTCCTAATAGATGCTGTTTTGTACATTGTTCAGGGAGCCATCTTGGCAATGCAAGTCCCAGTGTGCTCCTTTGCTTGGCCAACCAAATAAAGCTTCTTCTTTTGCTTTCACCTGTTTCGTGTCTCTATGGCCATGCTGAGCAGACCTGGAACAGGCCGGTTACAGTAAAGTGCCATTCTGATCACATCATATCTCGGTACATACTATCAACATGACTTACACTGTTAGAAGGTTCTTTTTAATGTCTAAAGTAAATCCCTTTTGTTAGAGCAGTGCTTTTCAACTGTGGTCCCTGAATCAGCAGCATCAGCATGACCTGGGAACTTGCCAGAAATGCAGATTCTTGGCACTGTCACAGACTTACTGAATCATAAGCTGGGGGTGGAGTCTAGCAATCTGTGTAAATAAATCTTTCAGGTGATTCTGGTAAACTTAAATTTTAAGAATCACTGTGTTGGAAGAATCACTGTGTTGGAAGTTGTCTACACATTTGGTCTCAATATATACAAAAGAACACTTCTCACTGCCTACCCATTAAGCCAATGGTTCTCAACCTGCATTTTACAAATACTGATACCCTGACACCATCCCCAGAGACTCTGATTTAGTTGGTTTGGAAGAGGGTTTATTAACAAGCTCCCAGGTAATTCCAAGCCTATACAGGGTTGAGGGCCCCTGTAACTGGCCCTCAGCCAAGAAAAGTCCTCCCTTTTTGACTCACATTTTCCATGGCTTCTTATGCTCTCCTTCCTTTGCCTGAAGACTTCAGAAGAATGGATCAATTAGCAGCCTGTTTCTTAGAAAACATCAAACAGGATTTAATACTATAGAATTTCAAAGTTGGTGATAGCCATAAAGGTCAACTAGTTAAGTGATTTTAAAACTTTTTTTTTAAACAGAACTCTTTCTTCAAAGGAAATCTTATGGGGAAACCCAATATAGAAAAAAGAAATAAAAAGGCAACACTGCTCTGAGTGAAGGGTGAGGGGACTTATGGATGTTTCTGGTCCTCCCAGCATGATTTGGCAATCACTGGTTTAGTTCAACATTCCTAATCAGTGGTTGTCCAGGTTCTTCTTGATCACCTCCAGAGTTCCAAACTTATTTACACACAAAGTCACTTCCATTTTCAGAGCAGCTCAAATGCACAGCTCAAATATTTAAATCATTCTTCATTTTGAGCCCAAATCTGCCTCTCTCTTACTTTTTACCACTTGTACTAGTTCTTTTCTTGTTACTTTAAAAGAATGGATCTAGACCCTTTCCTACCAAGAATGGTCTTCTCATTTTATAATTCAGCACCCCCACCCCTACCCATGGTTCTCAACTTGTCTCTACATTAGGATCACCTGAGGAGCTTTTCAAACCTGCGGGTGTCTGATTTGCATTTCAAATCAATTAAATCAGTGTCTCTGCAGGTGGGCCCAGGTATCAAGACTTTTGAAAGCTCCTCAGGTGAATGAAAAATGCAGGCCAGGCTGAGAACTAGCCCATGTGGTGAGCCTCTTCTCCAGGCAAACGTGGCCACCTCTTTTACTTGCTCCTCAAGTGATACTGATTTGAACCTTTTCTCCATTCTATTTACTTTCTTCTGTGACTGTTCCACTGTCTGATCCTAAAGGAAGTTATAATAGCAAGCTTTTCACAGACTGCTTTTTTAGACTGAATGCAATAACTGTAAGTGCTAGGTTAATAACACTTTCTTCCTTTCCCAAGGTAATTAAAATAAAAGGCATCTGGTGGCACAGTGGTTAAGCTTTCAGCCGCTAGTTGAAATGTCAGTGGTTTGAACCCACCAGCCGCTCTTTGGAAGAAAGATGTGACAGTCTGCTTCCATAAAGATTATAGCCTTGGAAACTCTATGGGGCAGTTTTACTCTGTCCTATAGGGATACTGTCAGTTGGAGTTTTTATTATGTCATAAATGTCCCTGGGTGGTGCAAACTGTTTGCACTTGACTGCTAACCTAAAGGTTGGCGGTTCAAAGACACACCGTGGTGCTTTGGAGGAAAGGCCTGGCAATCTGCTTGCATAAAGATTACAGCCAAGAAAACCCTGTAACACATTGAATTGCCATGAGTCTGAATTTACATGACAGCAATAGGTTTGGTTGATTCGGTTTATTGTTTCATAACTCAATCATTTCGCTCCTACCCACCTGTTCCTTTCCCCAGTGTTGGAAAGATTGTTCAAACCCTCTAAGCAGACTTGACTTTTTTGGTAAGAGGGAGCAGCCTTTATTTTCACAGCTAGGGTATGTGCCCTGTCCTGGTTATATGAGGGAGCCCTGGTGGTGCTGTGATTAAGAGCTCGACTGAGAACCAAAATGTTGACAGTTCAAATCCACCAGCAGCTCCTTGGAAACCCTATGGGGCAGTTATACTCTTTCCTATAGGGTCACTATGAGTCAGAATCGGCTGGATGGCAAAAGATTTTTTTTTTATATATGAGAGGTAGACAGTGTGATTGTTTTTGATGAATACTCCAGGCAACTACACCCAAATGGCCCAGTTGTTAATTTGGTGAGGGATCCTCTCTCCTCCTCTACCCCCTATATCCATTAGTCAGCAAATAACTGGGCTGTGCAAAACGCAGAGTGCATAGGTTGTTAAGTTAACCAGGCTCTAAAGGGCCCCTCCCAAATCATCTTGACCAGTATTTCCTGAATGAAGTTAGTATTCTATAGGCCAGGAATCAAGATGTTTAGCTAAAGAGGGCGGTGTGCAGCACAACTAAGACTGCTTTGAAGTATCTCAAATACTCAAGAGTCAATGGCAATTACTTGTTTCCACCAAGCTGAAGAACCTATCTCCATTCATTCAGTCGCTGGAGGACACCATGCTTGGTAAAGCCGAGGGTCAGCAAAAGAGAGGAAGATCCTCAACAGATGGATTGACACAGTGGCTGCAACAATGGGCTCAAGGATAACAAAGATTGTGAGGATGGTGCAGGACCAGGCAGTGTTTCATTATGTTGTACACAGGGTCACTATAAGTCAGAAGCAACTCAACGGCACCTAACAACGACAGTCTCCATTCAAAAGTTTGTCTCTGATGTCATGGCAAATAGTAGCTTTATCACGTGACTCATAGTCATGAGGAAACCCTGGTGGCATAGTGGTTAAGTGCTACAGCTGCTAACCAGAAGGTCAGCAGTTCATAATCCACCAGGCACTCCTTCAAAACTCTATGGGGCAGTTCTACTCTGTCCTAGACAGTTTCTGTGAGTCGGAATTGACTCGATGGCAATGGGTTTGGTTGGTTATTTCCCATAGTCATGAAGTCCAAGGGAACACAAAAGGGCGTAATGTTTGTGTAACCATTTGATCCTAAGTCTAGGGAAACTCAACCAACTGCTCCCTGGCTGCAGACATTGCTGATGTAAATACAATAATTGTGCTAAGAGTTTCATCTCAAAACATATGTCGTTCAACCTCAACTGGACCCTGAATTCTCCCCTATAATTATTTTATTTTCTCTCCATTAACTCACTACCCTGTGTCCCATTTAGTACTCATTTTGTTCGGTTGTACATAGGGTCGCTAAGAGTTGGAACCAACTTGAAAGCACCTAACAACAACTATGTCCCATAACAGTATTCTGAACCTCCTTCCAAAGCTTCATTTTTCTCATCTTTAAAATGGAGACAATCTGAGTATCTACTCAGTAAGGATGTTGTGAATACTAAATGAAACAATAGACATAATGTTCTAAGAGGATGACATCTTAAGTATCTAATAAATGCTTTTATTATCATTATATTATATGTTATTATTACATACGATGTTATTATATAACAAATAATATTAAAATAATAATAGATATTAATATAATTATTATTTTCTATTCATTTCAGAGTCAAGAAAATTTTTTTTTAGTGTCAACTATATGCCAGTTATTGTGATAGGCATTGGGATTTTTTTTTTTTTTAAATAAGACATGGTCTTTGTTCATCACAGAGTCCCTGGGTGATGCAAATGGTTAACATGGTTGGCTGCTAACCAAAAGGTTGGTGGTTGGAATCCACCCAGAGGTGTCTCAGAAGAAAAGCCTGGCAATCTACTTCCAAAAGATCACAGCCACTGAAAACCCTATGGAGCACAGTTCTACTCTGACATACATGGGGTTTGCATGTGTTGGAATCTATTTGACAGCAACTGGTTTGGTTTGGTTTGGTTTGGTTTTTTTTGTTCATCACTGTTATGAATTGAATTGTGTTCCTCAAAAATATGTGTTGCAAATCCTAACCTCTATGCCCATAGTTATAATCCCATTTGGGAATGGGTTGTCTGTGCTATGTTAATGAGACAGGCTTAGTGTAGGGTGTATCTTGAGTCAATCTCTTTTGAGATATAGAAAAACCAAACCCATTGCCGTTGAGTGGATTCCAACTCATAGTGACCCTATAGGATGGAGTAGAACTGCCCTATAGGGTTTCCAAGGAGCGGCTAGTGGATTAGAACTGCCGACCTTTTGGTTAGCAGCTGAGCTCTTTACCACTGCACTACCAGGGCTTATAAAAGAGATTAAATGAAAGCTAGCAAGCAGAGATGGGGGAAGAGAAATGCCATGTCACGTGAAGATCACCCAGGAGCAGAAGCTCAAAGAGACAAGGACCTTCTTCCAGAGCCAACAGACACAGAAAGCCTTCCCCTAGAGCCAGCACCCAGGATTCAAACTTCTAGCCTTCTAAGCTGTGAGAAAATAAATTTCTGTTTGTTAAAGCCACCTCTTTGTGGTATTTCTGTTACAGCAGCACTAGACTCTTAGACAATCACACGAAGAGAAAGAAGTGTGGACTGCTTTAGTTGACACAACACTTTTGATAAATTATCTCTTAAGATCCTAACCCCTCTCAGCTTATGGCCTTCTCCTTCCTTACTAAGATCAGAGCAAGTCCATGAGAAGGCCCTCAATGTTCTCTTCATCACAGAATCTCTACGTTGTCAAGGTTCTTGTTTTTCTTTCTTCTCTAAGAAGACTATCCCTGCTTCAATCTAAGGCTCAAGCCCTTCCCACCCTAGATGTAGTGCCCCGTGGGGAATTCCCCTTCAGCCTCTGTTGTGAGCTCTGAGCACTGCAGCACCACAAGATTTAAAAATTCTGTTCTTGCTCTTGAAGAGATCAGAACAGAGTTGAGGTGACAGAAAAGAAAAAAAAAAAAAAGAATCATAATAAACCTTACAAGGTAGCTCATAACAAGTGCTAAATGAGTAATTCAAGAAAAAATAAAAGGTGCTATGGCCTTCGGAGAGGGGAACCACTGAAATTCATTTGAAAAAAATACTAATCCCATCAGGAAAAAGTTAATTCCTGGAATTTTGATGATTGTATTGTAAAATGGAAGTAGTCATAGTAACAGTAGTAGTGTCAGAGCCTGTCCAACTGCAAGGAGGGACGATGACCAACTTCAGCCCAAAGCTGATCCCTAGTGAGGTGGAGTTTAGATATACCTCCACTCTCCAACCTTTTTACCAATTCTGACACCAGCCATCCATCCCACAGTATTCTCTCCTCTCTGCTGTGTTCAATAATTCTTTGCAATGGCCACACAGAACTAAAAGACCATACTTACAGTTAAATGGTTTATTAAGGAGTAGGGTACAACTTGGGATCAGGATCAACAGGATACAACTCAGATCAAGATCAGGAAACATGTAGGCAAAGCCTCCCTTCTTCAGTGCAGGACGGCTCTCTCAGCTCCTCTAGGCAGGATAAGCCTCCTCTTTGCCCCCTGAGGACAGGCTCCTCTTTGCCCTGCCACTGGCTCTGCTGCTGGGCCCCTTCTTGCTGTCTTCATTGTTACAGCTTTTTTAGAAGATTCCTTGCTTCCTCTCTCTATCTGCTTACTTCTTTCTTCCTTCTGCTTCTCTTCCTGCTTTGTTCTGTCTCAAAAACCTCTGTGGGGCTGGCTATGTATGTGTGTATATATATATATATATATATATATATACATACAGGCAGTCCCCAGGTTATGAACGAGATACATTCCTAAGTCTGTCTTTAAGTAGAATTTGTACTTAAGTTAGAACAGATACATATGGTTCTTACTTAGCATCAGTTAGTCAAATGTTTGTCTTAGTATATAGTATGTATTTTACCTTTCTATGCATATAAAACACTTAAGAAACACTTCCAAACCGTGCAATATTTTCATGAGCATCATGAAGTAGTGCATGTGTTCGTTATTATGAACCATTGTATGTATTTAACTCAAATTTTTAATATAATAGGTAGTCCATTCTTAAGTATGAGTTGTCTGTAAGTAGAACATTCAAAACCCAGGGACTGCCTGCATATATACATATATATAATATATATATATTGTTTTTCTTTTTTACACAACTCCTTATCAATTTCAAGGCATGGCCCCTCCTAGTAGGGGGCACAAACTGACCAATCCCCTCTCAGTAGGCCACAGATACTTCATCTGCATAGTAGGCTACAACTCACCTCATTTGCATACTCTGTTGACTAATCCCTGCAAGATGCATACCAATCACAGGGCAGGCTACAGCCCAGGACCAGACAAAAAGTATCAAATCAAGTTGTTTACAATTTACCCAGGAAATGTCTATTAACCAGTACAAAAGTAACAGACCCTCTGGGGTAGAAAACTAGGGCAAAGGTAACTCCTCAGGGTTTTTGGGAAAAATCTCTCAAGCTGTTTTTCCAAAGAACCAAGGCAAAGGGCCACATAAAGGAACTCATTTCATCACATGTCTTTCATAGCATTTTAATATCTTATTGCTTTTATAAAGCAGTTTCACAGAAATTATTTTCTTTAAACTACTTAACCTAGTGAGGTAGGTGAAGGAATATTCTGCCCATTTTACAAATGAGAAAATTGAGGCTGAGATTGTTTAGGAGAATTCCTAAGATTGTGCATCTAGTAAATGCCAGAGCCAGGACTTGAGCTTGGGTTTTGGGGTTCCCTTCCCCTGCTTATCCTCCTACGCCACATTTTTCTGCTAAAAATAAAACCATTGCGCCATCCAGTTGAATTCTAACTCATAGTGACCCTATAGGACAGAGTAGAACTGCCCCATATGATTTCCATAATCTTTATCCAAGCAAACTGCTACATTTTTCTCCCACAGAGCAGCTGGTGGGTTTGAACCCCTGACCTTTCAGTTAGTAGCCAAGTGCTTAACCACTGCACCACCAGGGCTCCTTTTTCTGCTGAGGAACATTAACATTTGTTGGTTTATTATATACCAACTTTATGCTAGGAACTTAACATCTATTTTCTCGTCTACACTTTACAACAACTCCGGAAGGCAAGAAAATGAGGATAACTTTGTGAGGAGGGAAAGGGAAGGGTGGGAGTCTGTAAGTAAAACCAGTTGCAGGGGAGTGGACCCTGACTCATGGCAACCCTATATGTGTCAGAGTGGAGCTGTGCTCCGTAGACTTTTCAACGGCTGATTTTTCAGAAGTACATCACCAGGACTTTCTTCCAAAGTACCTCTGTGTGGACTCGAACCTCGAAACTTTTGGTTAGTAGCCAAGCACATTAACTGTTTATACCACTCAAGGATTCCGTCCGTTAAGTGACTTGCCCCAAACCCCACTGCTAGGAAGCTGCAGAGTTGGCATGTAAACCCAGGGCTTAGAAAACCTGAATTCTATTTATTACACTGTATTCCTTACATGCTAAGGCTTTTGCTTATGAGAGCAACAGATGATACAAAAAAATGAAATCTGAGTTTAGAACAGGTGGCAGCGATAGCAGCTAAAAATGGGTCTTACAACCATGGTTAGGCAACTGTCTGGCAGCCAAGTCTGGGCCACAGTGCAGAATGGAGAGAAATAGGCCCTCCTGGGTTAGAGGCCAGAATTACTCAGCTGTTTTAAGTTAGATCCTTTTTTTTTTTTTTTTAATGGCTGTGATCTTTCAGAAGTAGATCACCAAGTCTTTCTCTGAGGTGCCTCTGGGTGGATTCGAACCATCAACCTTTGGGTTAGTAGCCGATCACTTGACTATTTACGCCACTTGGGGACTTCAGCTATTTTAATAAACCCTAATTACTAATCTGGAGCCCTGGTGGTGCAGTAGTTAAGTGTTCGGTTACTAACCAAAAGGCTGGCCGTTCAAATCCACCAGTCGCTCCTTGGAAACCCTATGGGGCAGTTCACCTCTGTCCTGTAGGATCGCTATGAGTCAGAATCAACTTGACAGCAATGGATTTGGTTTTTGGTTTTGGAATTACTAATCTATTTATGAAAGGAAAGTGATAAATGTGAATATCCTTTATTGCTCTCCACTCTGAACATGAGATCCCCCTTCTAGAAATAGTTCACTGATTAATGTGCGTGGCAGTGATCTGTATGCCCACTCAGATAAATCACATACATAGACAGTTTCTAACAAATGATTTAATGGCTTATGTTTTTCAGATCAATCCAATTATTTGTATCACACTAGACATGTAGAGACAACGTTAAAAAGTACCTTCATTTAAAGCTTGGGATGTTAGCAAAAGTCCCTTTAGGAAAAAAAAAAAAAAAAACCACTAAGGAAGATGTTATGAACCAATTTAAAGAATAGGCATTCACCAATATATATATATAAAAAAAAAAAAAACATTGAATGTAGTGTAAGAAAGTTTATGGCAGATCCTTCATAGGGCAGCCTCTTTGGAATTTTAAGTATAAAAATATTTTGCTAGGTTAGATCTCACAATCTGAAAACATGGCTGAATAATTTTCTACTAGGTACACTGTACTTTTGCGAGAATTTCTTTCCTTTTCCCTTTTTTGTGTTCAGACTGACCTGGTTGATGACTATGACTCAGATGATAGACTGACTAGCTGTGGTTTGAAGGATGTCTCACTTCAGAATTCTAATATCTTTTGTCATTGACCGTCCCTGGGGATTCCAAAGTATTTCTAGTCTTAACGGAACTCCCCCTTCCTCAATAAACCCCAACTCCCAACAAGAAATTAGCCACTTCTGATAGTGAAAATGGGACATTTTAGAAGTATTAACTAATAGTAAAACCAGGTCAAGAAAACTCTCTCTGAAATGCATTACTTACCATATTAGGAAAAGATACATGAGAAACAGTAAAAAGCTACATGAAACATCAACTGGATTAATTTTATAAAAAGCTTACTACCCAAATGATTTTTTTTTTAATTTTTTATTTTATTGTACTTCCGGTGGAGGCTTACAGAACAAATAGTTTCTCGTGAACCAGTAGTACACATGTTTTATGACTGGCGAACAACCCTTCAACATATCAACCTTCTAACTTCTCAACCTTTTTTTTTGGTGAAAATACACACAGCCAGAGATACACTGTTTCAAAAATTTCTACTTACACAGTTCAGTGACATTGACTATGCTCTTCCAATTGTGCTGTTATTCTCACTTAAGATGAAGGCTTACAGAACACAGTAGTTTCTCATTTAACACTTACGACAAATGTTGCCCTATGACAATGGTTAACAATCTCACAACACATCAACAATATCCTTACTCAACCTTGTGTTCCCTATCACCAGCTTCTTTACCCTTCTGCCTTCTGGCCCTTGTCGCTGGACTCCTGTACCTCGTTGGTCTCATTTGGTTTTACGGGGCTGTCCACTCCCAGGCTGAACAGTCAACCTCGGAGGTAGCTTCACCACTGAGCTAAAAGGGTGTCTGGGGGCCATACTCTCGAGGTTTCTCCAGTCTCCTTTAGGCCTGGTCTTTTTTTTGTGAGTTAGAATTATGCTCTACATCCTTCTCTAGCTCTGTCCAGAACCCTCTGTTGTGATCCTGGTCAGAGCAGTCAGTGGTGGTAGCCAGGCACCATCTAGCTGTACTGGACTCAGTTGGGTGGAGGCCTTGGTAGCTGTGGACAATTAGTCCTTTTCTTTGTATCCTGTTCTCTTCATTCTCCCTTGCTCCCGAAGGGATGAGACCAGTGGAGTATCTTAGATGGCCACTCACAGGCTTTTAGGACCCCAGACACTACTCACCAAGGTAGACTGTAGAGCATTGTCTCTATAAGCTGTGTCACGCAAATTGAGCTAGATTTCCCTGAGATCATGGTCCCCACAGCCCTCCGCCCAGCAACTCAGTCCCTCAGGGAGTTTGGATGTGTCTACGGGGCTTCCATGACCTTTCCTTGTACAAGTTGTGCTAGTTTCCCCTGTATTGTGTACTGTCTCACCCTTCACCCAAGACACCACTTATCTATTGCCTATTTAGTATTCCCCCCCGCCACCCCTCCCGTCTCTGGTAACCAACAAAGATTGTTACATTTTGTGTGTGAACTTTTTCATGGGTTTTTAC
Organism: Dugong dugon; assembly: GCA_030035585.1. Classification (NCBI taxonomy): domain Eukaryota; kingdom Metazoa; phylum Chordata; class Mammalia; order Sirenia; family Dugongidae; genus Dugong; species Dugong dugon. The sequence goes on from CM057464.1 coordinate 160,645,898, forward strand.
AATAGAGGTCTCATACAATATTTGTCTTTTTGTGATTGACTTATTTTACTCAGCATAATGTCCTCCAGTTTCGTCCATGTTATGAGATGCTTCACAGATTCATTGTTGTTCTTTCTCATTGCATAGTACTCCATTGTGTGTATGTACCATAGTTTGTTTACCCATTCATCTGTTGATGGGCATTTAGGTTGTTTCCATTGTTTTGCTATTGTGAACAATGCTGCCATGAACATAGGTGTGCATATGTCTATTCGAGTGACGACTCTTATTTCTCTAGGATATATTCATAGGAGTGGGATTGCTGGATCGAATGGTACGTCTATTTCTAGCTTTCTGAGGAAGCGCCATATCATTTTCCAAAATGGTTGTATCATTTTGCATTCGCACCAGCAGTGCATAAGAGTTCTGATCTTCCCACAGTGCCTCCAACATTTGTTATTTCCAGTGTTTTTGATTCGTGCCAGTAATGCTGGGGTGACATGGTATCTCATTGTGGTTTTAATTTGCATTTCTTGAATGGCTAGTGATCGCGAGCATTTCCTCATGTGTCTGTTGGCCATTTGAATGTCTTCTTTGGTGAAGTGTCTGTTCATTTCCTTTGCCCATTTTATAATAGGATTATTTGTCGTTTTGTTGTAGAGGTATTGGATTTTCTTGTAGATGATGGAGATTAGACCTTTGTCTGACTTGTACTGTCCAAAAATTTTTTCCCAGTCTGTAGGTTCTCTTTTAACTCTTTTGGTGAAGTCTTTTGAAGAGCATAGGTGTTTGATTTGTAGGCGATCCCAGACATCTAGCTTATCTATTGGGGTTTGTGTGTTGATGGTTATGGTTTGTATCCTGTTAGCGCAATGTATTAAGGCCTGAAGTGTTGGTCCTATTTTTTCTTCTAGGAACTTTATAGTTTTAGGCTTTATATTCAGGTCTTTGATCCATTTTGAAGTAGTTTTGGTATACGGTGTGAGGTATGGGTCCTGTTTCATTTTGTTGCAGATGGATATCCAGTTTTGCCAGCACCATTAGTTAAAAAGACTTTCTTTTCCCCATTTGATGGACTTTGGGCCCTTGACGAAGATCAGGTGACCATAGGTGGATGGATTTACATCTGAGTTCTCAATTCTGTTCCATTGGTCAATGTTTCTGTCGTTGTACAAGTGCCAGGCTGTTTTGACAACTGTAGCTGTATAGTAGGTTCTGAAGTCAGGTAGCGTGAGTCCTCCAACTTTATTCTTCTTCTTCAGTAGTGCTTTACTTATTCGGGGCTTCTTCCCTTTCCATATAAAGTTAATGATTAGTTTTTCCATTTCTTTGAAGAACGTTGTTGGTATTTGGATTGGGATTGCATTGTATTTGTTAGTTGCTTTGGGTAGAATTGTCATTTTCACAATGTTGAGTCTGCCTATCCATGAGCATGGTATGTTTTTCCATTTATGTAGATCCCTTTGGGTTTCTTGCAGTAGTGTTTTGTAGTTTTCTTTGTATAGGTCTTTTACATCCCTGGTCAGATTTATTCCTAATTATTTTATCTTTTTAGGGGCTACTGAAAATGGTATTGTTTTCGTGATTTCCTTTTCATCGTTCTCCTTATTGGTGTATAGGAATCCAACTGATTTTTGAACGTTTATCTTGTATCCTGCTACACTGCTCAATCTTTCTATTATTTCCAGTAGATTTCTCGTGGAGTCTTTAGGGTTTTCTGTGTATAGTATAATATCATCTGCAAACAGGGACAGTTTAACTTTTTCATTACCAATTTGGATGCCCTTTATTTCTTTTTCTTGCCTTATTGCTCTAGCTAGAACTTCCAGCACAATGTTAAAGAGGAGTGGTGATAAAGGGCATCCTTGTCTTGTTCCTGTTTTCAAGGGGAATGTTTTCAGCCTCTCTCCATTAAGAATGACGTTGGCCGTTGGTTTTCTATAGATGCCTTTTATTATGTTGAGAAATTTCCCAACTATGGCTATTTTACTGAGAGTTTTTATCAGGAATGGGTGTTGGACTTTGTCAAATGCCTTTTCTGCGTCAGTTGAGATGATCATGTGATTCTTTTCTTTCCTTTTATTTATGTAGTGGATTACATTGATTGATTTTCTAATGTTGAACCATCCTTGCATACCTGGTATGAATCCTACTTGGTCGTGGTGTATTATTTTTTTGATATGATGCTGAATTCTATTGGCTAGAATTTTGTTCAGAATTTCTGCATCAATATTCATGAGAGATATTGGTCTGTAATTTTCTTTTTTTGTGACGTCTTTGCCTGGTTTTGGTACCAGCGTTATGCTGGCTTCATAGAATGAATTTGGAAGTGTTGCTTCCTCTTCTATGCTCTGAAATAGCTCGAGTAGTACTGGTACAAGCTCTTCTGTAAAAGTTTTGTAGAATTCTCCAGTGAAGCCATCTGGACCAGGGCTTGTTTTGGTTGGGAGTTTTTTTATTACCCTTTCAATCTCTTTTCTTGTTATGGGTCTGTTCAGATTTTCAACATCACTTTGTTGTAGTTTGGTAGGCTGTGTGTTTCTAGAAATTTATCTATTTCCTCCAGGTTTTCAAATTTGTTGGAGTACAGTTTTTCATAATATTCTGTTATAATCCTTTTTATTTCAGTTGGGTCTGTTGTAATGTCCCCCATTTTATTTCTTATTTGGGTTATTTGTGTCCTCTCCTATTTTTCTTTTGTCAGTCTGGCCAGTGGTTTGTCGATTTTGTTGATTCTTTCAAAGAACCAACTTTTGGTTTTGTTGATTCTTTCTATTGTTTTTCTGTTCTCTATTTCATTTATTTCTGCTCTGATCTTTACTATTTCCTTTCTTCCGGTGGTTGTGGGCTTTTTTTGCTGTTCTCTTTCTATTTGTTTGAGCTCTGTAGTTAATTTTTTGATTTTGTCTCTTTCTTCTTTTTTGATATGTGCATCTATTGCTATAAATTGTCCTCTGAGTACTGCCTTTGCTGTGTCCCAAAGGTTTGGGCATGATGTGTTTTCATTCTCATTTGATTCTAGGAATTTTTTGATTCCATCTCTGATATCTTCTATTACCCAGTGATGTGTAAGCAGGGTATTATTCAGTTTCCATGTAGTTGATTTCTTTTTTCTTGTTCTTTCTATTGTTTATTTCTACCTTGATGGCATTGTGGTCAGAAGAGATACTTTGAATTACCTCAACATTTTGGATCTTGTTGAGGATTGTTCTGTGGCCTAAGATGTGGTCTTTTCTGGAGAACATTCCATGTACATTGGAAAAGAATGTGTACTTTGCAGCAGTTGGATGGAGTGTTCTATATATGTCTATGAGGTCAAGTTCGCTGATTTTGCCTGGTAGGTCTTCTGTATCTTTGCTGAGTTTATTCTTAGTTGTTCTGTCCTTTACTGAGAGTGGTGTGTTGAAGTCTCCTACTATTATTGTGGAACTGTCAGTTTCTCTTTTCAGTGTTGTTAGAGTTTGTTTCATGTATTTTGGAGCCCTGTCGTTGGGTGCATAGATGTTTATTATGGTTATGTCTTCATGATGGATCATCCCCTTAACCATTATATAGTGTCCTTCGTTGTCTTTTGTGGTAGATTTTGTTTTAAAGTCTATTTTGTCTGAGATTAGAATTGTCACTCCTGCTCGTTTTTGGTAGTTGTTAGCTTCATATATTTTTTTCCAACCTTTGACTTTTAATAAATTCACATCTTTGTTTCTAAGGTGAGTCTCTTGTAGACAGCATATTGATGGATCTTGTTTTCTTATCCATTCTGTCACTCTCCATTTCTTCATGGGTGCATTGAGTCCACTTACATTCAGTGTAATTATTGATAGATGTGAGTTTGTTGCTGTCATTTTGTAGTGCTTTTCTTTGTGGTGCTGAAGTTTTCTTTTTTCTTCTTACTCTCTTGTGCTGAGTTACTTTTGTTTGTGGATTTTTTTTTTTCATTTCTTTTGTTTTTGTAGGTTTTGTTTTTGCTGAGACTTTATGTTTTTCCTCTTTTTTTATGAGTATGTCTTTTAACTTTCTTTGTGGTTACCAAGAATTTTACCCTTATCTTTCTAAGTTTGAAGCAGTCTACCATTACTTGGTATCGCCTTGCCTTCCTCTCCCTTAGAAGGTTCTACACCTATGCCATTTATTTCCTCTTTTATTGTTTTGATGTTGTTGTCATTTACTGATTAAGTGCTCTGATTCCCTGTTGTATTTCTTTTGGTTTTGGATAGTCCTCCAGAGTTCATTTCCTAGATTGGTATCTGGCTGGTATGATCCTGCATCCTAGATTCTGCCTGTGAGCTGAAGCTGTTTGTCCTCAGATCAGAGAACTCCCTTTAATAATTCTTGTAAGTTTGGTTTGACTTTTACATATTCCCTTATTTCTGTTTATCTGGAAATGGCCTAATTTCACCATCATATTTGAACAAGAGTTTTGCAGGATATATTATTCTTGGCTGGCAGTTTTTTTCTTTCAAGATTTTATACATGTCATCCCATTGCCTTCTTGCCTGCATGGTTTCTGCTGAATAATCTGAGCGTAGTCTTATTGTTTCTCCTCTGTATGTGACTTCTTGTTTTTCACGAGCTGCTCTCAGGATTCTTTGTTTGCCTTTGGTTTTGGCGAGTGTGATTATGATATGCCTTGGTGATTTTCTTTTGGGGTCTCTCCTATATGGGGTTCGTTGAGCTTCTTGGATGGCCAGCTTTTCATCTTTCATGATATTGGGGAAGTTTTCTGTCAGCAGTTCTTCAATGATCATCTCTGTGTTTTCTGTTTTCTCCCTCTGTCCTGGAATTCCAATCACTCGAAAATTTTTGCTTTTGATTGTGTCCCACAGAACTCTCAGGGTGTCTTCATTTTTCTTTGTTCTTTTTTCTGTGTTTTCCTCAAACAGTTGTATCCAAGTGTTTGTCTTCAATTCTGCTGATCCTGTCTTCCACCGTTTCAAATCTGCTTCTCAGCCCTTCTATGACACCGTCCATTTCCGAAATCTTGTTGTTTATCTTTTGGATTTCTAATTGTTGTCTTTGTATAATTCTAGTTGTGAATTTATTTTGACATTTTGTTCCTGCATTATTTTCCTGAATTCTTCCAATTTTTTCCTGTATTTTCCATGAATTTGTCTATTTTTTCCTCATGTTTGTCAGCTTTTTGCCTCAGTTCTTGGAGAATTCTAAGTATTAGAGATTTGAATTCCCTATCAGGTAGTTCTAGTGCATTTTCTTCCAGCGGAGAGTCATCTGGTGTTTTATTTTGGATGCCTACTGGAACCATCCTGTCCTGTTTTTGTAAATGTTTTTATATTGTCTGATGTCTTCAGGGAATTCAGTAGTTATTTTTCTCTTTTATTGATTGTAGATTTGTGTGTTTCATCCCTTTTTTAAAAAAAATTTGACTACGTCTGAGCAGGCGGACTGTGTGTTCTTTGTTGTTTGCTCATCTGTGGGCACAATACTTTTCACCTTCTTCTCCAACTGGCAGGGTCAGTCACTCAGATATGGTATGGCAGATCAGGTCTAGCTGAAGAGGTTACTGGGATGGGTTGTTTGTGGCACTTACTTCAGCCACCAGAGTGGGTCAGTAATCAGTACAGGGCAGGTTCCAGTAGGCCGTGCCTGTGCTGCTTGGTGGTGTGATGTGAAGCACACAGTGCAGGTAGGCAGGATGCAGCGGGGAGACTGTTATTTGTGGAGCTAAGATGGATATGGGAGAGATGAGAGAGGAACAGGAGCCAAAAACATACAAACAAACAAAAAAGAATGCTAGGGGAGCTTGCCGTTGGAGTGGAGAGATGAGAGACTATGAAATGGAGAAAAACAGAAAGGAGAAGAGGAAGAAAAGAAAAGAGTGAATAAATAAAAATAAGAAAGGTTAAAGAAACGCAAAGTTCCCGGGGATCCCACCAGTGCAGCTATGAGTTCTGTAGAAGTCGCTCTCAGGTGTTGCAGTACAGCCTGGCTAGAAGGTGGAGCGGTATACAACACCAGGTATTCAGGGAACAGAAAGAGAAGGAAGATATAGAGAGACAAGAAACTGAGCAATGAAGAAGGACAAAAAGGGAAAAAGAGGGAAAAGAAAACAAAACAAATTAAAAAAAAAAAGACAACAAAACCCCCAAAAATACAGAAAAAAAAAAAAAAAAACAATGAAAACAGAAATGTTCTCAGGGATCCCTCTGCACGTCTATGCAAGCTGAGGGGGAGTCTCCTTGCCACACAGCTCCGCCTGGCCAGAAGGGGCTCCCAACTCAAGAAAAGGAAAAGAAAACAAAGAAACAATTCAAAACAAACAAACGAACAAAAGCCCTGGGATCCCACCAGAGTGGCAGCCCAGACCGGGAAGCAGCTTCATATTCGAAAGGAGCTCTGCAGCCCCTCAGGAAGAAGCAAAGATGGCACACGGAGCCAGGTACTGGAGCGAAAGGAGGGGGAGGTGGCAAGAGGTAAAGAAGAAATCAAGAGAAGCAGAAAGAAAACAGTAACACTAGCAGCCAACAAATGGCACTCAGAGAGCCAGCTAGTGCAGGCTGGTGTTTCTGGACAAGAGACTGTGTCCACAGGAAGCAGAGGGGGCCGAGTGTGGGTGAAGAAGGGTAGGGAGTGGGAAAGCGTATATCACAAATTACCAGAGCTCTGCAGCCCCTCAGGAAGAAGCAAAGATGGCGCACGCAGTGAGGTACTCAAGCGAAAGGAGGGGGAGATGGCAAGAGTCAAGTAAGAAATCAAAAGAAGCAGAAAAAAGCAGCACTGGCAGCCAACAAATAGCACTCAGAGAGCCGCCCGTTCGGGTGTGTGGAATCCAAGCAGCGGGTGTTTCCCGGTCAAGAGATTGAGGCCACGGGAAGCAGAGGAGGCCGAGTCGGGGTGAAAAAGGGTGGGGGGGTGTGGGAAAGCGTATATCGCAAATTACTGGTTGTTTTGTCTCCCACTGGATGCTCCGTGAGGCTGCTTTCTCGTACCTCCTGTTTGCTGGTCTCCGATAGGAGTCCAAGATGGAGGATCCGTGCTGCGTCAGCTGTAGGGGACCTCTGCATGAATCTCTCCTCGCTCTCCGTTCTCTGTCAGTTTTCTCACTCCATTTGGTGCTTGGCTGAGTTCTTTATCTCTTCATTTGATGATTCAGGGTTTCAGGATTGTTGTATTCTCTGTTCGGCTTAGTTTTTCGGATCTTTGCTGTGGAGGGACGGCGTGGTGCTTCTGCCTAGAGCGCCATTTTGCCAGATTCTCCCCAAATGATTTTTGTTATCACTGCTTTTCACCAATAAAATATACTGGAGTGTGGCTCAGTGGTTAAGAGTTTAGCTGTTAATCAAAACGTCGGCAGTTTGAATCTAGCAGCTGCTCCTTGGAAACCCTATGGGGCAGTTCTACTCTGTCCTATAGGGTTACTATGAGTCAGAATTGACTTGACCGTAACTGGTTTTGTTTTTGTTTTTTAGAGTGGAAAAAAGAAAGGATAAATGATAATCTACGTAAGGACTGCTTATGCCACTTTTTTAAAAAAAATTATGCTTACAGAAATGAATCATTCCTAGGCATTCTTTAATCACATTCAAGTTTGATAAATATTTACACACTCTACGTTTACTTGTTAACAGGCATTGGGGAACACAATAATTAGTAAGGCAAGGTCTTTTTCTTCAAGAAGCTCACCAATGAGTGGAGGAGTTCATACTACACAGTATTGATAACACTTTTAATACTTATTACAGACTTATTATGTACTGACTGCCTGCTAAGCGCTGTGCTCTGTCCTCAGAATGAACAAATGAGAGGATTCGGGGACGTGTGTATGGGCTCCAAGTTTAATGTACTTCCTGACTATAGACTTCCATTTGTGGTTTTATATTTATTTTCTCACCATTCAAGTAGAAACATACATTCATTTATTTAATACTACTACCAGTAAAAAAAAAAAAAAAAACAAAACACCAAACCCATCACTGTTGAGTTGATTCCGACTCGTAGCAACCCTATAGGGCAGGGTAGAACTGCCCCATAGAGTTTCCAAGGAGCACCTGGTGGATTTGAACCACCAGTCTTTTGGTTAGTAGCTGTAGCTCTTAACCACTACACCACCAGGGTTTCCAATATATCCTGGAAAATACAACATACTCATTTTCAACCTAGAAAGCTAACTTACAAGAAGTAAGAGACTATCTGAGATCAAAAAGAAATCTATCTAAAAATTAAAAGGGTGCTGGCCAGAAAACCAGCAGAGACTAAAGTTAGAGCAAAGTCAAGCCAGAGTCAGAATCGACTGGACACAGCAATGAGTTTGGGCTGTTTTGGGGGCGTTAGTGTCAGTGTATTGGATTTACAGAGTGAAAATAGTATACAGAGTTGTGCAAATAGTTTTTTTTTAATTTAATAAAGAACATATTATAGATAAAATGTTTGAACTTTTCAAATTCAAAATTCCCAAGTGGAAGAGGGATTATGAGAATTTTTAAGGGATTAAATGACTCACCTTGACGATTCAGCTTCATTCAGTAAGTGTTTAAAAAACAAACAAACAAAACAAAAGACACACACACACAAAACTGTGTGATTGTGTAGTTAGGTAATATACCCAGCTCATCGTGTACCAGATAGTCGCATGAGGAGTCAGGAGGAGCTTTCTATTTTCTACTTCCTTTAACTGCCCCCTTCACTCCACCCTTAATGACTTGCAGAATTTTATTCTTATCACAGACATTCACTAAATGCCTTTTGAATGAAAGGATCAATCAGTGCCTCCATAGGTGTAGGAGTACTGTGTAAGGGTATGTGGATCTATACTTCCTAACGGCAACATCGGGAAATTGCAATGAACCAATTCAACATTTTCTAAACTTACCTGCTTATAAGAATCTCCAAGACCATGTGTTAAAAGTACAGATTTCCAGGCCTCTGTCCTATAGATTCTGATTTGAGAGGAGCCTAGAAATCTCTCTTTCTAACAAGTTGCTCCTGATGATTGCTGTTACCAAGCAGGTTTAGGAAATACTGAACTAATTGATGCATTTTGCTGTTTGCAACATTTCATTTGTTGGATTAAGGTCTTTCTTCCATGAGCATTCCCGATGGTCCTGTCTTCAGTCCCCATTCCCAGCCTCGCTACATGTTCCTCTTGGATTCTCATCTACTCCCTTAAATGATGATGATGCCACTGTATCACAATCTCTACTACTGCCTGGAAATTCCAGTCCATTCCTACCTGGAATCATCATTGATAATCCTTCTATTAGAATCCTAGTGGCTAGAGAAATGTGTGTTCATTTCAAGAACTTTGAAAACCTTGGAGAGAGGAAATGATTTTATCATTATAATGGACTTCAGGAAAAGAGAAAAAAAAAAAAAAAAACAGCTTGAGGAACTGAAAATGTCTGAGGCCTGAAGGCAGGGAATATACCAAAAAAACAAACTCCCAAATCTCTTGTTCACACTTCCTCCAGGCTCACTTATAAATTATTTGCACATTCCTACTTCAAAGGCGGTTATGTTCTGTTTTGATCAAAGGTTTCAAATCAAAGTTTATAGATATGATATTCATGTATTTTGATCATAACTGGCTAGGAATGTGGATGTGTTACTCCCACTAATGTGGGACCCACTTGAAGAAATTTACCTATTCATTAAGTTTTTATTCATTCAGCAGCAGTTTACTAAATGCCTATTCTGAGCCACATGATATCCTTTGAGCCAGTATACAGAGACTAACAACTGCTGATCTTCACCCTCAAGGAACTCACAGCTAATCAGAAAAATAGACATATAAGCAAATAATTATACATGGTACTATAATACGAATATTATATTAAGATATATATGTACACATATATATGTACGTATATATAAAAGATGCTATGAGAACATAGACCTAGTTAGTGGTGGAGTGGTTAAGAGCTCAGCTGCTAACCAAAAATGTCAGCAGTTCGAATCCACCAGCTGCTCCTTGGAAACCCTGTAGGGAATCGACCCGACAGCAACAGGTATGAGAACGTAGAAAATTATATCATGGGTGTAATAATTTTTTTGCAGTTATCTATTGCTAAAGGAGCCTTGGTGGCACAGTGGTTAAGTGCTCACTCTGCTGCTAACTGAAAGGTCAGTGGTTAGAATTCACCAGCTGCTCTGCGGGAGAAAGATGTGGCAGTCTGCCTCCATAGAAGATTACAGCCTTGAAAACGCTAAGAGGCAGTTCTACTCTGTATAGGGTTGCTATGAGTTGGAATCAACTCAATGGCAACAGATTTTATCTATTGTTAAGACTATTTCTTAAATTCTATAAATAATATTATAACATCATTGAAGAGAATATTTTTCACCACTTTCCACATTAACTATTTTTCTTTTTCCAAGTCTTTGTCATAGGCAAATATACTTATGTCTTATGTATATTTATAGCATAAGTATATATATTAAAAACCCAAACCCGCTGCCATTGATTCAACTCTGACTCCTGGTGATCCTACAGAAGAGAGTAGAATTGCTCCATAGAGTTTCCAAGGAGTGGCTGGTAGATTTGAGCTGTCGATCTTTTGGTTAGCAGCAGAGCTCTTAACCCCTGTACCACCAGGCTCCAAATCATAACATCTATTATGAGTCAGAATCGACTCGACAGCAATGGGTCTTTAATTTATACTTGTGCATTCCAAAAGTCTGCATACATTTGGCTGTTTGAAACCTGAAATATGTTGTGTTACAACATTAAAATTATCAAAGGCTGTTAGATTTCCCAGAATGGCCTATTTAATACATAATACCCTATTATTATACTATTGGCAGTTGTACAGCAATAATTATGCAGTAATTAGAAAAATATATTGCTTTCTAATAAATTTCTCTAATAAGAAATGAAACAATATAGTGGTTAAAATATTATTTCAATGTATTCCAAAAGCTCATCTCTGAGCGACATCACCAGATGTTGTGGGATGGACCGCTCTGGTTCCCTTTGATAACAGTATAGTTAGGGAGTGTGGGCTGCTAAACCCCAGAACTAGTGGAAGACAGCAGCAAACAGCTCATTTTTCTAATTTGGAGACTGATGCTTTCCTTGTGATGGAGACACTTATGAGCATATATGGATCTAGGTTTCTTCTGGCCAGCCGGGAAAACTAAGACCCTGGGAAGACGGGGCATCCTGGGTGGCAGAAACAGTTTGCACTCAACTATCAACCTAAAGGCTGGGGAGGTTCAAACCCACCCAGCGGCACCACAGAAGAAAGTCCTGACAAACTGCTTCTGTGAAGATTACAGCCAAGAAAACCCTATGGAGCAGTTCTACTCTGTAACACCTGGGGTCTTCATGAGTCAGAATTGACTCGACGGCAATGGGTTTGGTTTTGGGTTTATGCGGCAGAGTGGGGGAAAGAGAAAGCAAAGCAAGTGGACAGGCCCGCCCTCCAGATCATTAGCTGGCCCGAGAAGACATTTGCTTTGTTTGTCTGAGATTTGGTGCCTAGGAATAACTGCAAAGTGTCCCCCATACCCTAGACCCTGCATCCAGAGATTTACTGACTTTCGAACAGGAGCCTAATAGCAAATTGGCTAGACAAGAATGCAGGCATCATTGCTGTGGTTGCTCCCAGGTATCTGAAGAATGATAGCCGCGGCAGCCCTGGGGGACTGCTAGCCTTCCCATTTCAGGGAGTTAAGAACTTGAGTTATGCTATGGAATAGTTGCAAATTTGATGTTTGTAATACAGGGAACATTCATAGATACGTACTTCAGGTTTATTTTTCTGAGCTGTACATGTGCAAATAAACTTCACTGACAACCAGAGCTTTAAGGTAATTAAATTGAAAGGCATCTCTTTATTCCAAAAATTTCCTCCCATACCAGTTCAATCATCAATTTATATATATATATGTGTGTGTATGTATATATATATATATGTCTGTATAATGAATAACCCACTTCACTAATACATAGAGTAAATGAAGAATAAAGGTGGAAAATTTCAGTTGGGATTATATTGTGGATGGACCTGAAGCCTCTAGTGGAAGAGTTTGTAAATTAATTTGATAGGCAACAAAAAGTATTTTAAACTAAATGTTTATCAAGTTATAATAAGTCATGGTAAAAATTCAAAGGGTATGCTTTTTTTATTAATCCTTCCAAAAGTTTTCTATACAATCACACGTTTTTGAGCAGAGACTTGTGATGATCAGAATTGTAGGAAGATTGCTTTAGAGGTAATATAAAGGCTGGATTATAAAGGAAAAGCAAGGATGGAGATTAAAGGCAGTGATTTTGCAATAGGAAAATTGACACAACTTGGTGACTGATTAGTGGGAAGCGCCATAGAAGCTGGACAGAGCTGATTCCAAGGATTGAAGTCTATGTGAATGGAAGGACTGTACTCTCATTGGCTGCAATACGGAATCCAGGAAGAGGGAAGTTTCTAGATTTGTTTTTGAGTCATGGAAAATTTGAGATTGGTAGTAGGACCCTCATTTGGAAATATGTAGCAGGCCAGCCTGGAACTCTGGAAAGGTCTGAGCATAGAGATGTAGGTTTGCAGCTTATTCACTTGGACATCACATTTGAATCCTCTGGAATGGGTGAGATGTAATGGGCTGTGTAGAGTTAGAAAAAGCTTCTTCCCAGAAAACAATTTACAAGTTGAGCGGGGGAAGATGAGCCAGTGAAAGAGATGGAGAAGAAGTGACCAGAGGTGTAGGAAAAAAACCAGGTCAGTATGTTCTCCCAGAAAGTAATACAGAGATTGTCAAGGAAGGTTTATCAAATACCACAGAAATGTCAAGGTCATTTGGTTTGGTAGTAAAGGGGTCATTGGCAAACTTTGAAAGAGAAATTTCGGTAGAGCAGTGGGATAGAAATATGAACCCCCAAGTATGGGGATTTTGGAGAGCATGGGAAGTGAAGAATTCAAGGGGGCTGAGCAATGACAGAGACAGCAAGTTCATTCATCACTCACTCATTTAGTCATGCATTAATTCACTCAACAGACAATTACTGAGTGCCTTGTCTGTCTCTGCACAAGGCACAGTGCCAGACATTGGGGAAACAGTCTCTGCCCTAATGGAGCTTACATTCTAATGGGGTAAAAAAAAAAAAAAATGAGTTAACAGAAAAAATAAAATAATTGCATTATGATAAGTGCAATTAAGAAAATAATTAAGTAACTGAGAGAATGGGGCAGGAGAGAGTGGGGACAATCAAGTAATACATAGTCCCTGTATTTAAGGAGCTTCTGATCATGAGTTTAAGCACTCCACTGCTAACCGAAAGGTCAGCGGTTCGAAAGCACCAGTAGCTCCACAGGAGAAAGATGTGGCAGTCTACTTTGGTAGAGGTTTACAGCCTTGGAAACCCTACGGGCTTGCTATGAGTCGGAATTGACTCGACGGCCGTGGGTTAGTCATTTTGAAGAAGAGAGACTTGAAAACAATTTATTGTAACTAAGTATAAGTGCTGTGATAGAAATATACACTGGTGGAGAGAGAGCATGGAGAAAGGAAAGATCAAGACTGCCCATCAAGGAGGGAGAGACGAAGGGTCAGAAAAGTCTTCCTGTAACTTGTGAGCTGAGTCTCAAAAGATATCAAATATCAGGGAAGTAGCCTGGGTAGGGAAAGACATCACCAAACAGAGAGCACACCTTGCCCAGGGGTATGCAGTAACTAGGTGGGTTAGAGGAAGAAGGGCAAGTTTGAACAACTAGAATATAAGGTTCAGGGTTAGAATAGGGGAGGAGATAGAAGTGGCATACCTGAACAGAAAGGTCAGAGAGTTAGGCAGAGGCCAGGGCACAGAGGGCTCTGTTTTCTATAAAAGGAGGTTGAACTTTCTCCTACAGGTAATGGGAGTCATTGGAAGGTTAAAACAAAGTAGTGACAAGGTTAGATTTCATGCATGAGACCATGTGGAGAAGGGACTGGAAGAATTCCAGATGAGAGGCAAGGAAACCAATTAAGGCAAGGAAAGAGATGATAGTTTGAATTTGGGGAACAACTATGGAGATAGAGAATACAACTGAGAGGCGTTAAGTTGGTACAATTAATGGATTTGGCCACTGTCTAAATATGGGAATGAGAGGACGCCTGGATGGGTAACTCAAGGATAGGGTACCCATCCCTGAGCAAGATAGCGAATGTGGTGGGGGAGCAAGCTGGAGATTAGGATGAGAAAATTTGAAAGTAGTTAAGAGGAATGAAGTAAGCAATCAATCAAAAATGAATGAAATGGTTATCAGGTAGCATGAGGAGCAAGCTGAGTCTAGTCACATGAATCAGTAGAAAAGGTCAGCTGGCAGTGACTTGAGTTTCCTAGCAGAGTTTAAGAGTGAAGCAAAGAAAACAGGCTCGTTTTTATCCTGCAGTGAGGCATGGGAATGTGAGAATGGTAGTAGACCAAACAGAAAGAAACTATCAGACACTAACAAGGGCACAGATAAAAATATTCCACAGAGCCTGAGTTCCATGCTGGGGTGGGGGAGGAGCCATAAAAAAGCTAGAAAACTAAGAGAGTGGGAACAGGGAAGAGCACAGAAGATGCTTTGAGGTCAAACAGCAGCTTCAGTGGCAGGTGAGGGATAAGTGTAGTCAGAATTGAGAATTTCAGTATTTAGAAAAACAGAGGTGGAGCTCTTTCAACTGACCTTCATTTCTAACATATGGCCATACCCACAGAGGTGGGTTATTTGCACTGAGGTGATAGAGGTACTATGAGGATTTGGTGTAGAAGAGATTAAGTATGGATGTTGGTGTCACTGTGACTCATGGCAGAGGAAGGTGGAGGGCACACTTTAAGCAAGATGGATAAGGATCATGGCAGCCCTTACTGTGGTCTATATTCTTGGTACCTTCTGGCTCCTTACCAACCCTCCTGCCCGCCTGCTCAGCCCAGCTGGCCTTCTTTCAGTTCCTTGAACGCTCTGGACTCTGTTTCACCTCAGAGCCCTCACAAGTTGAATTTCCTCTTCTTAAAACGTTCTAACATACTTCAGCTTCCACTCCTTCTTCCATTCCAATCACATCTCATCTTGAACGTCACTTCCCCAGGAGAATTTCCCTAAATCCTAGACCCTAAGTCTGGGCTAGAATTCTCTGTTAGAGTTCCCCAAATTACCTAGTTCTTCTTCTTAGCACTGACTACCACTGTAACTAAATATTTTGGTAATGATTTGTTCACAGCCAATTTCTCAATGGATAAGCTTTCTGAAGACAGAGACCATATCTGCCTTGTCTACCAATACAACTTCAGTTCTTAATAAAGTACCCATTTATTCATTTTCATTCGCCCTTGGTCCAAAAGGATTGGAAGCGGCACAGTGCAATTGTATGGAGTATTTTAATATAAATTATTGAAATAATATTACATTAAATAAATTTAAAATATTAGATAAAATGCTTACGTGAATATGAAGGTTCATTAGATGGCAAAACAGTCCATCTCCCAAATTAAGCAACTACAGTATCTAAAAATGTATACTATATATAAAAATATATACTATATATATACTCCTACTCTGAGAGTACCTCACTGCCAAATCAATCTTCTTTAAACACCATTTTCATCATAGTACTTCCCCACTTAAAGTTGTCAGAGACTCCCTTTTCCCCTTCCTAACAAAGCTAAAGTCCTTTGACTGACTTTTGGTGACCTCCACAATGTGACCGAGCTGCTTTTTTTCTGCTAAATTCAGGCCAGTTTCTTGGCTCTGCCATTAGCTTGTGCTCACCTCACATCCCAGTGATTTGGCTCATATAGCCACCCTCTCCTGGAAGACCCTCATCCTCCTCTAGAACTTGTCTGGGGTTGTTCCTGTCTTTCAAGACCTAGCTTAACTCTCAGCTCCTCCATGAGGCTTTAAGCCCGGGCCACTTCATGCCTTGTTGATATCTTCTCCTTTGAAGTCCTGTCACATTTGATAATCTGAACCAAAGACAGTACTTCTTTATATGCTGTCCTGGATCACTCAGTACAGATCTTTGGAGTTACACACATCTCATAATAGGTAAGAAATTTCTCATCTAACCAACAGGAACCAAAGCTTAAAATAACCTAAATTACTTTTGTATACGTCTAAACTCTGCTACTGATTGAGTTACCTATTTATCGGACATCCAAACACCTTTAGAAATCATTTTAACTCAAGAATTTCCTTTCCAATTTAAAATTTTTGAGAAAATTTTTTAGCAACCCTTTTCCTATTTACTCTAGTCTTGTCTGAGCAAATGTTAGTTACTGGGTGTATTTTTAGGTTGAATGACTGAACATGCCCTTTCTAGAACACAAAATTAACATGTTACTGACGTAAGAGTCTGTCCCTAGGCAGTTACTAAAGGTAACATGGTATTCATGAGTGAGGATGGACTGGGAGTAAGAATTCCTGGTATCCGGTGTATTTTTTCTAATTGATTGCACTGACTCTCATAACGTTAAAAAATTGCTTAAAAGCAATTCAGCACTTTTGCTCTGAGTCTCAGTTAATTAAACAACCGTTTCCAATGATGTTCCTGGCTGCAAATGCCACAAATGTTAGGCAAGCTCTGCTTTTTGAAACCGCTGAAGGAATATTTCTTATAAAGCTCAAAGAGGTTCCAATAAAAAAGAAAGTGAAAAGGAAATCTGCATCCCATGTGCTAGTTAATTTTGTGTCTGTCTGGTTAAGTGTTTGCTATTATTATATTAATAAAAATATGAATTATATGCAGGGTTAGTATCCAAGACATACCTATTACTCTTTTGGAAATAACACAGAGGCACACAATCGCTAATCAGTAGGAATGATTCCTTGGAGAATTTAGAAAATTTGAGAGAGTTTTTTTAACTAGGAAAACTGACACTCGATCATGATCAAAGCCTACGTTACGAGTACAGTTTATATACCATAAAGATATGCAGCTCATATATCATTCTTTATCCTTTGAGAGATGGTAACGTAATATTTCTAGGTTCACTGTTCCTCTTGCAAGTTAAAAAAAACAAACGTAATGTAGGCAATTCTGGAATATCCAGGAAATCTGATTCCACTGGTGAGGGAAGTTACCCATACATGGGCACACACAGTGAGATCAATTTTCCAGCGTAAATCCTCTGAAGTATCTGGAGTGGGGAATGCCCTTGTTAAGAATTCCTTTTCCAAATTCAATAAAAAGGATCTGTTTAACTGTTAAAAGATAACTGATGGGAAAAAAACAATAGTCATGAGATGGGGAAACACCCGAAGTTTTCTATAGACTCATAGGATCCAAGCAATCAGAGGCACTAATCTCAGGAGACCTGGTTCAAGCGGCATTTCCTTCTGATCCATAATGGGCATCTTTCTGTTTCATGTTGCCTGTGCACAGTCCACATATGAGGCCATGGTCATCACCCACGCAGAAAAGAGGCAAAAATATGTGTGCCACCCGCACCTGCTTCTGAAAATGAATCTACGATGAAATATACATGTGTCTGAACTTGTATGCGGTGTGATTAGTGGAGGGCTCTGGCTTGAGTGGCTAGTAAATGTGAAATACAAAGACAAAAAGAGCTGTTTCCATTTCTGTATGAATCACATTTGCTATCTGTCATAACCTAGTGGCATAAAAGAATTGGCAAATCCCAAGAGCCCCATTTGTTCACTGGGAGAAGATTCCCCACTCCACTGCCCCCACGCCTGGCCAAGTTAATTTTATCAGGGACTCTAGAGAGCCTAGGGTAGAAACTTTCAGCATGATGAATAAGAACAAGAACTCTGGAGCCGGACTGTGCTGCCACTTAAAGAAGCAGTATCCTTGGGCATGTTAGTCAGCCCACTCTTTGCTTGAGCTTCTTCATCTGTTAAGTGGGAATAAAATAGTACATACTTTGTAAAGTGGTTGTGATGATTAATAGAATAATGCTTACAAATTTATTAGTTACATCTATAAACATTAGAACATTTTGAAGTATATGGTCTTATATGGGTGTCAGCTATTAATTGTCATTATTAAATTAATACCAACCATGTTATCATGCCATGCCAAGAGTTCTCCCCAGTGTTTTTGTTGCCTGTCCTAAATAGACATCTTCCTAAGAACCCTTCATTAACCTGGCCCACACTTTACTAAAACTGTACTTAGTCTCGCTTCCTCAAAGCATTTTCCTCAAAATAAGGTGATGGTTTACACCTGCAGTGTGATCGTTAGCAAAAATTCGCACTCAGGAATCTTCAACCTGGCTGGCTCTAAGGCCCAGTAAGGTTCTGGTGTGCGCTTCTCCTCATATCCTATTTCAGATGCTGATGCTGTTCTAACACTGTAATTCATTTCTGCCAGGTATTACAGGGAGCCCTGGTGGTAAAGTTGTTAAGGACTATGGCCGCTAACCAAAAGGTCAGCAGTTCGAATCTACCAGCTGCTCCTTGGAAACCCTATGGGGCAGTTCTACCCTGTCCTATAGAGCCAGTATGAGTGGAAATTGACTCCATGGCAGTGGGTTTGGGTTTTGGGGGCCAACCCCTGCTTTATACTCTTGCTACTCAATGTGTGGTTCAGAGAAAGCTGCACTGGCATCACCTGGGAGCTTTTTTAGACCTGCAGAGTCACTGTCCCTGTTTCAGACCTACTGAAGCAGGAGTTGCATTTTAACAAGATCCTCAGGTGATTCACATGTACATTAAAGTTCTAGAATTGCTGTTCTAGGGAGAGGACCATGTCATGGGAGGTTTGGAGAAAGATGGTGAGTTCTGGGCCTGACACTCCTGCCACAACACATCTTGGTTATGTAGCCTTGGACACGTCGCTGAATTTTATCCTCAAGTGTCTGATCTATAAAAAGTGGATCCAGTAACATTGACCTTTAAGGAATACTTGGAGAATGAAAGATACTGTCTATAATGTACCTATCACAGTGCCAGTCACATGTTGTTATTGTTGTTAGGTGCCATCATGTCAATTTTGACTCATAGCGACCCCAAGTGATAGAGTAGAACTGCCCCATAGGGTTTTCTTGATTGTAATCTTTACAGGAGGAGATCGCCAGGTCTTTCTCCTGTGGAATCGCTGGGTAGGTTCACACTGCCTATCTTCTGGTTAACAGTTACGTGCTTAACTGTTACATCAGGGCTCCTAAACCCAAAAAATACAAATACGTTGCCCTTGAGTCGACTCCACTCAGGGATCCTAGCAGGCATTTAATAAATTGAAACTGAATGGTAGCTCTCAAGATTGTGAACTCTGGACATTTGGGACATGTGACTTTCCTAATAAGAATCTACCACTCTCCCTGAATGGAAACTGAGGAAACTGGCAAAACTTCAGTGTGTTTGATCAAAAGTGAAGACCGTGTTACCCAATAATAACGTAAAGCTATCAAAGAATGAGTGAAGAACTATCTGCCTGCTCCTCCTCCTCCTAATTTCCCCACCTGAGCCCTTGGCCACCACCTGCAGGTTCAGCCTCACCCCAAGCTCTGGGATAACCAAGTTCTAAGTCATTGTTTAGGTGACTCAGCAGCAAATTAATCCACCCAGAGACCTGCTTTCCTCCACGTCTACTCTCAGAAACCGAGTGCCTGCCTTATGCCTCATTTATTCACTCAACATGTACTTAACCGTGTCTTCTATGTGCCAAGCAGAGGGCTTCCTGAATGCCAGACAGCCATGAGCAAAACAGACATATAGTTCCTGGGAACAAGCCCTCCTCTTGCATCCCAATGAGTCTGTTCTTTTGCCTAAGTATCTGCTTTGCTAAAATACCAAACACTCTACTTTCTCCAAGACTGGGTCCCAAACTTGCTGTCCTCAGTTCTTCTAGAAGTGGAGTCCAGCCAGTATCTCCTGGCAGCTCTGTAACCATCCCAGATCTCCAATACTGCTGATTTCAGATTCCAGTCCACTTCCCCTGTTGGATCTCCTGGACGTTGGCCCACTCACCCAATGTTGGTCCCCAGGCCCAAGCCCATCCACATCTGTTGAAGCCCCCTCTCTGATACAGCATCCCTTTAGGTGCTTTCATGACCATCCCTCAGTCCTTACTACGCCAGGCCTCACTAGCCTGTACGGAAACAAGCCCATGCTAATCTTATCAGTGGAAACTATCAAAGGAATTCTGGCTTTGTTCATTAACCTTTTTTGATCATGTGATTGTCCTTACGTTTGGTGAATCATGCTGAAACGCCATGATTGTGGTGCTCTTTCCTGGGTAATCAGTTTCCCCTGATTCATGGGCCACGTAGTTTTTCCCTTGAGGAATAAGTAATTCACTGGGCCATTGTTCACATTTGCTGAAAGGAGCTGTGCAATATTTCAGAAAGATTGGATAGGTTACCTAGGAAAGGCCACGTGGAGACGTGACACAAATAAGTTTTATGTAAAATGAAGGCATTAAAAAATTAGGGCAAATAATTGGAATACAGTACTCCTTGGTGATTGTTGCTATAATGTTTTCAGATCACGTGAAAATGTAAATCATATCGCCTGAAAGCAACAGGAGCTGACAGGATAGTTAAATTCCCCAGGACTTTTTTCAGGCTGATTTCAAGAAGAAGTAGGAACTGTAGCCCTCAGTCAAAGTGTGCTTTTATTAATAAAAACAGTACACTGATAATACACAGCCTGACAATGCTTCTGTTCCCAATGAAAGAGCATGCTTTGACACGCAGTCAAGTAGTTTTCAATTTATCTTCCAGTTGATTTTGGTTAACTTGTTCCAAATCTGCTAAATTAAGCATTGCAGTGAATAGCACAAACTTTGGAGACAAGCAAATCTCCAGTGGCAGTTACACCTGTTTCTAGCTCTATGACCTTGAGCAAGTTGTTGAATCTCCTCAAGCCTCAGTCATTTTATCTGTAAAATGGGATGATACCTACTTCAGGGGACTAAACGTGATAAAGCAAGTAAAACATTTAGCTCAATAGTGAACATAAAGGTGCACAAAATACGTGAACATGAGGCACTGAGTGTTAGGAGATATAATTCAGACCTCTCCATGTCACTGATAATTGAGCAATTTTAATCAAATGCCCTGCTATGGTATGGAAGGAGATTCTCTAGCATCAAAACAGAAATAAGTCGCTTTGAAAATTGTACTGTGCTAGCAATATTTTCTCATCCTGTTCACAGTTGTCAAGAGACACGTGAACTCTTGGAAAGAAAAGTGTCTTACACATATAAAGAAATACCCATCCTTAATTGGTGAGTCCTACCCAGCCACCTCCTCCTGGGTGCTGACACCTCCCTCAGATAGGCAGGGCAGTCAAAACCTGTTTAACTCTTCTGTTCAACATGGGTGTCCACAAATACCCCCAGTGGGACTTCCCGTCACTGGGACAAACCTAGCAAGAAGGTGAGTGGGGCATAGGTGTGAGTGGCATAGCTAAGAAAATATCAATTCTGTTTCAAGGGTGGAACCAAGTGTGAGTCACAACCATGGAAATGTGGGATTGAGAGATGGATTTATCTTATTGAATTAGTCACACATACACCAGGATATGCCCAATAAATGTGCATTTGTCATACATTATCTTTATTGAGGATGCATTAAGGGCCAGGCATTGTGTACTATCTTCATTTAATCCTTACAATAACTCTTTATTATTTGCTAAATATTGTCTTCACATTATGACAGTTATATGTAGAAACTTCAAAACACTACTGAGGGACACACACGCACAAAATGGTTAAAAGACACAACATATTCTTGAATAAAATGGTTCAGAATCAACTTGATGGCAACTGGTTATTGTTGAGAGATGCGAGAAGTCTCTTTCACTGTTTTCAACAGGGAGAATTAAGCCTCTTATTTTTAATTTGTATTTGCCCTTACACTTTCCAACTTTCAAACACAAAGATCTTTTTACCCAGCAATTCCATTAATGAGTACATCTTACAGAGACATCTTCACATGTGTGAAATGACCCACACACACCGCAGCATTGCCTCTGAGAGCAAAAGGCTGGAAGTGGGCTAAACGTCCATCAGTAGTTAAATAACTGTACAGCCATATAATGGAACACTGAAATACTGTGTGCCATTAAGAAAATACACAAAGTGGATCTCATGTGCTGATACGGGACATCACCAAGATCTTTTAAGTGAAAATATATGTAAGCCTGAGGAAAGAGCCTTCGAGAAGTTGAGTAAGTTGCCTAAAATAACTTTGCTATTAAGCAGGATAAGGAACTCTGGTGGCACAGAGGTTAAAGCGCTGGACTGCGGAACAAAAGGTCAGCGGTTCAAAATCACCAGTGGCTCCACAGGAGAAAAATACGGCAGTCTGCTTCTGTAGAGATTTACAGCCTTGGAAACCCTATGGGGTCACTACAAGTTGGAACCGACTCAACGGCGGTGGGTTTGGTTTTGGTTTTACCAAGTAGGAAAGTTAGTACTAGAATTCAGCTCTGGTACAAGTCCTGTTCTTAATGGGCACTACTGTTTTTCTGCTATGAAGAATTCATGCTGTTAATAAGATGGTGAAGCTCAGTGGACTGCTTCTTGGTAGGTGGGCATATCTTCTATGATTCTGTGAATCCACTGATTCTTTGGATAGTTTTTCAAGGAGTAGAGGATAGGGTGTGGGTAGGAAACTGACTGCATGGCTTCTCTATTTAACAATTGTTTAGTGACCAATTTATTAAATCTCTCCTCTGCACATCTTTTAGAGACTTCTAGGACAAGCAGGGGAGCTATGGTTTATTGATTTCTTCCTGGGGCTTGGGAGTCCACTTGAAGCTAAAAGATCTAGTGTTCGGAAACATAGAAAATGTGCCCCCTCTCCCCGCTAGCCCCCTCTAGTATTTTATACTTTAAAGAAAGCCAGGTACTTATTATGGTAAAACCTTTTCCATTCTGAAGGAAAAAGAATTCAGCAAACTAGAACATTAACAGTTGTTGAAAGGCATGTGGTAACATCACAATTCAGTTTACAAAAGGAAATGAAGGCAGAGTTCTTATCTAATTAAAACAGCTTGGGGAAAGAAAGTGGGCAAAGGGTAATTACCTAACTTGGCATTTGGCCCAGAAAAGAAAGGTTGGTGTTTCTTTCTTGCAAAAACTGCCAGGAAACCTCAAATTATAATACTTGCTTTAGAACTACAGGGAATTTTTTGCCCCTGAATCCCATGGTACTTGACACATATGAATTACTTGGCCCTTGAAATGTTCGCTAAAAAAGCAATTATTTGTTTTTGATAGATGGGGAAGTTAAATGAGATTAAGGTTCACAAATTTACAAATCAATGTAAAGGAACAATCTCTGGAATCTTATTCAACCTCTTAAATCTAGTTTCTCTGCTTTAGTTTTCACTGCTTTTAGCAAGTAGAAAAAACACTGTTTGGCAAAATAGCCTTGGTATCTCCTAGAGTTACCCTGGGTTTTTTTGGTTATTGTTGTTTGTTTATTTTTACTTTAATCTGTTTGAAATTTTCCATGGTAACATGGTGTAAATTGTGATCTATGGGGCAGTTGGAAAACCTGGGTTCTGTTTCTGAACTTTTATTAACTAGCTTTGTGTCCCCGGGCATATCGATTCAACGGGCTGGGGCCCAATTCCTTTATCTGTAAATGAAGAAATTTGTGTTAAAGCAGGTAAATTCTTATCAAGAACTGCAATATATACAAAATGTTGTTATTGGGTGCCATCGAGTTGATTCCAACTCATAGTGACCCTATAGGACCGAGTAGAACTGCCTCATAGGGTTTCCTAGGCTATAATCTTGGTGTAGTGGTTAAGAGCTATAGCTGCTAACCAAAAGGTTGGCAGTTCCATTCCACCAGCTGCTCCTTAGAAACCCTATGGGGCAGTTCCACTCTGTCTTATAGGGTCGCTGTGAATCGAAATTGGCTCGACAGCAATGGGTTTGTTTTTTTTTTTTCTTTAGGGGAGAAGATCACCTGGTCTTTCTCCCGCAGAGCCACTCATGGATTCGAACCACCAACTTTTCGGTTAGCAGCTGAGCACTTTCAGGGCTCCTTGTATGTAAACTAGATGGAAGCAAAGCTGCCCTAGCTGCATTAGAGGAGAGACCAAGGGGGGTCCTCCTTCTCACCATCCTGAACTGCCCCGAGCATGACCTGCCTAGTTGTTCCAAAGAACTCTGGGATGCCTGTATAAAACATAGTTTGAAAATCATCAGACTTGATGATTTCTAAGGTCCCATCAATCTCTAAATTTCAATAATTCTATAATTCTGTATTTGTGAAAAGAGGAGCCCTGGTGGCACAGTGGTTAAAGCACTTGACTGCTAACCAAAAGGTTGGTGGTTTGAACCCACCAGCGACTCCACGTAAGCAAGATGTGGCAGTCTGCTTCAGTAAAGATTACAGCCTTGGAAATCCTAAGGGGCAATTCTATTCTGTCCTATAGGGTCTCTATGAGTCAAAATTGATTCAATGGCAATGGGAAATGGGATATTTGTAAAAAATGAGTAAATGTATAAATGAATTCTTGAAATCCCTTGCAAAATAAAGGTAAATTCCAACCCTCAATATGGAAACTGGTTAATGTTAAGTTGACTCTGACTAATTGGAAGACAGCTACCTGGCTAAATGACTGGAAGAGATCCATATTTGTGCCCATTCCAAAGAAAGGTGATCCAACAGAATGCATAAATTATCAAACAATGTCATTAATGTCACGCACAAGTAAAATTTTGCTGAAGATCATTCAAAAGGGGTTGCAGCTATACACCAACAGGGAACTGCCAGAAATTCAAGCCAGATTCAGAACAGGACACGGAACAAAGGATATCATTGCTGATGTCCGATGGATCTTGGATGAAGGCAGAGAATACCTGTGTTTTATTGACTATGCAAAGGCATTCGACTGTGTGGCTCGTAACAAATTATGGATAATATTGCAAAGAATGGGAATTCCAGAACACTTAATTGTGCTCAAGTGGAACCTGTACATAGACTCAGAGGCAGTCATTCGAAAACGGAACAAGGGGAAATTGTGTGGTTTCAAGTGAGGGTTGTATCCTTTCACCATACTTATTCAGTCTGTATGCTGACCAAATAATATGAGAAGCTGGACCATATGAAGAAGAACGCAGCAACAGGATTGGAGGAAGACTCATTAACAACCTGCAATGTGCAGATGACACACCTTGCTTGCTGAAAGTGAAGAGGACTTGAGGCACATACTGATGAAGACCAAAGACTACAGCCTTCAGTATAGATTACAACTCAATATAAAGAAAATAAAAATCCTCACAACTGGACCAATAAGCAACATCATGATAAATGGAGTGAAGGTTGAAGTTGTCAAGGATTTCATTTTACTTGGATCCCTGTAGTGTGATTAATTACTTTTTTGTGTGGACTTTCTAGCCATGGTCTTGTAACTCTCACCCAGGCGATTGTGATAAGGTAATCATGGTCTACCAAGGGGACTGGTCAGTTTTGCCTTAAAAAAGAGCCAATTCCAGAGCAAGAGAGGAGGAGCCCACCACCACCAAGGAAGGAAAGACCAGCAGGAGAGACCCAGTAGCAGAGACGCAGCAGCAGGAGACTGCGCAGTGGGCTTCCTGCCCAGAGAGAGAAAGCTGAGTGCCTTTGGGCAGAGACTGAGGGCCAGGGAGAGGCATGCTTGTGAGCACAGCTGGGGAGAGGCTACCCTGATGGCTGTATCCTGAGTGTTCTTGAGCCTGAACTGTAACTGTTACTTCCCTAATAAACCCCATAATTTTGAGTATGGTCTGTGAGTTCTGCGTGGCCACTGCAATGAATTATCAAACCCAGTAGAGAGTGCTGTGGGAGGTACAGTTGGTGTCAGAATCAGTAGGGACGGTGGAGAGAGGAGGCGTGTCTGACCTCCACCTCACAGGAATCAGCCTTGGGCTGTTGATCATGGTTCTCCTTCCTCCTTGTCGGGTTGGAGGAGGTCAGACAATTCCCCTATGCCGTTTTTATAATCCACAATCAACGCCCATGGAAGAAGCAGTCAAGACATACTGCACTGGGCAAATGTGCCGCAAAAGACCTCTTTAAAATGTTCAAAAGCAAAGATGTCATTCTGAGGACTAAGGTGAGCCTGACCCAAGCCATGGTATTTTCAATCACCTCATATGTATGTGAAAGCATGGACAATGAATAAGGAAGACCAAAAAAGAATTGATGCCTTTGAATTACGGTGTTGGTGAAGAATACTGAATACACTATGGACTGCCAGAAGAACAATAATTGTGTCTTGGAAGAAATACAGCCAGAATACTCCTGAGAAGCGAGGATGGTGAGACGTCGTCTCATGTACTTTGGACACGTTATCAGGAGGGACATCATGCTTGGTAAAGCGGAGGGTCAGCGAAAAAGAGGAAGACCCTCAATGAGATGGACTGACACAATGGCTGCAGCAATGGGCTAAAGCATAACAACGATTATGAGGATGGTGCAGGGCTGGGTAGTGTTTCGTTCTATTGTACGTGGGGTCGTCATGTGTTGGAGCCAACTCAACGGCACCTAACAACAATAACAACGACAATGGTGACCTCATGTGCGTAAGAGTAGAACTGTGTTCATAGGGTTTCCAATGACTGATTTTTCAGAAGCAGATTGCCAGGCTTTCTTCTGAGGTGCCTCTGGGTGGACTTGAACTGCCAACCTTCAGTTAGCAGCTGAGCACTTTAATTGTTTGCACCATCCACAGACACTCTAAGTGTGGAAGACAACCATGAAATGCCTTTTGGTAGATTATAGTTAGATTATTTCCACGCAACCTTGGAATTAAAAGATTTGTCCTGTTAATAAAGTGAGCAAATAATAACATCTGAGCACTTACTATGCACCAATCATTATTCTAAGCACATCACATGTATTAATTTATTTAATCGTCATAATAACCCTAGGTCATATTAGTATCTCCATTTTTTGAATGCTGAACTAAAGGCAGAGAAGCTAAGTAATTTGCCCAAGATCATTTATCTGGTAAGTGGCAGAGCTGAACTTTCAACCCAGCAGTCTGATCCAGATCCTTGATCCTACCCAGCTTTCTATACTAAATGTTATCCCCTGGAACATTACTTTATATTCAACTTTCCTGACAGCCATAGAAGGATAAAATATTGGAGGTGGAATGAACATTTAGAGGCCAGTGCATCCAAATCTTTCATTTTATAAAAGAGCACAATGAGGCTGACTTAAAAAGGGAAAAAATCTCTTGGCTCAGATGAAAGTTCCGCTATTTTTCAAAGTTCCTCAGAGTGACTTTTGTAAGAATTTGCAACTTACAGGACTTAAATTTTTTTTTTTTTTTTTTTGTAAAGTTTAAAAACAAGTTGCTGTTTTTGTGTGCTGTCAAGTTGATTCTGACTCATAGCAACCCTATAGGGCAGAGCAGAGCCACCCTATAGGGTTTCCAAGGAGTGGCTGGTAGATTCAAACTGCCAACCTTTTGGTTAGCAGCCTACACTCTTAACCACTTCGCCACCAGCGCTCCTTAAAAACAAGTAGCAAACTCCTAAAACATAGATAAGTTTTAAGGCTTAGAGTAAATGATCATTAGCTTAGAAAGTTATTTACATTTTGTTGCGGTGAGTTTTCCATTCAAATCATCTGACTTAGCTAAAAGATGCATTTTGAAAGCACACTAGCCTTCAGAGTTGTGCATTAATAGTTTAGTTATCATAAAGAAAACTACTATAGTTAGAGAGTAAGGCTGTGCATTTCTGAGCAATTATCGTTGAACTGCCCAAGGCCAGAAATTTTCAGCCACCCAAGAAGTACAATAATATGCCTGAACTTCAAATGTACAAATTAATTTCTTTCATAAATTTTTTTTTTTTTTTTTTAAATCTCAAATTCCACATTTGCTGAAGTATGGGTGTTTGACATCTTTGGGAATCAGCCAAAGAATGACTGCTTAGTTCATCCAAAGAACTCAAGAACCAACCATGAAAGCATAAAGAATCAAGGTTTTCCTTCTTAGGGATTTCTTGCAAGGCTGAAATATAACAAGTTGAGGGTTTTTGTTTGTTTGTTTGGTATCTCTATAAGATACCATAGACAGCCTTAGTGATGTAGTGGTTAAGTGCTTGGTTGCTAACTGAAAAGGTTGGGGTTCGAACTTGCTACCTGTTCCACAGGATAAAGATGTGGCAGTCTGCTTCCATAAAGACTTACAGCCTTGGAAACCCTATGGAGAAGTTCTATTCTGTCCTATAGGGTCACTATGAGTTGGAATTGATGACAGCAACAGGTTTGGTTTGAGTTTTTGGTGTAAGATACCATGAAAGTCCTTATCTTAGAGAGAAAAGTACGTTTCATTCTAGAGACAAAGCACAATGCTTATCTCATTGCATTCTCTTGAGAGCTGGACAAAGGGGATTCAAGTGATTTACTTCAAGTATGAAAAACCTAGGCACCTCCACAGCGTATAGTAAAAAATATAGCAATTGCGAGATTTTCCTCTAAGTTTTCCAAATGCTCTCTAATGAAAACTAGAAATCAACAAGATTAAATTCTTCAGACATTATAGGACAGAAACAGTGAATAAGAGCCTTTTTTTTTTTTGAACAAATGAACAATAGATTAATATTTTTTCATATGATAAGCTCATTTAAATGAACAAGGAGAAAACTAAATTGCATGAACATTTACAACTTGTAAACATTCTTATGGCATAGTGGCATAGTGGTTAAGAGCTCAGGCTGTTAACCAAAAGGTTGGCAGTTTGAATCCAGCAGCTGCTCCTTGGAAACCCTATGTGGCAGTTCTACTCTGTCCTATAGGGTTGCTATGAGTCGGAATCGACTTGATGGCAATAGGGTTGTTTTTTTTTTTTTTTTAACATTCTTATGGGAAAATAGCCGACTTCACTGTAATCAAGAGAGTAACACCAAAAAACCAAACCCACTGCCATCAAGTCAATTCTTATAAATCAAGAATCAAGGGCCTTTTTGGATGGTAAAAGGAAAGATCTTCATGTAGGGATAAAGTTGTTTAAATGTGTTATGGAGTTACTGGCCAAGCCTCATGATCAAAGGCTTAATCCATTTAACCCACTGCCATTGAGTTGATTCCAACTCATAGTAACCCTACAGAATAGAGTAGAGCTGCTCCATAGGGTTTCCAAGGCTGTAATTTTTAAGGAAGCAGATTGCCACATCTTTCTCGCATGGAGTAGCTGGAAGTTTTGAATCGCTGACCTTTCAGTTAGCAGCCAAATGCTTAACCATTGCATCACCAGGGTTCCTTCCATTAAAGGCTTCTTGTTGTTGTTAGGTGTCATGGAGTCAGTTCCAACTCATAGCGACCCTATATACAACAGAACGAAACAACTGTTGCTATGTTTGAGCCCACTGTTGCAGCCAGTGTCAATCCATCTCATTAAGAGTCTTCCTCTTTTCTAAGGACCCTCTACTTTACCAGGCACAATGTACTTCTCTAGGGACCGCTCCCTCCCAGGGATGGATTACCCAATAAGCAAGGTAAGCATGTGCCTAGGGCATCAACAAAACCAGGGCACCAGTTGTCCAAAGCAAAGACCCATAGATACCAAGCAGACAAGACACAAGGAAAAGTGAGCACTGCAGTGGGAGGGAACTGGCAGGGCACTAAATGAAACTGGTACCAGCTCCAGTGTAGGAGAACGTGCCAGCTGGAAATAAAGTTCATGCAGGGTCATGAGGGTGCCCACGCGCAAGGTTGTTTAAGCTGTGAGGCCCAACCACTTCAATACCTTCAGTGACATCTGTCTCCTATGGTCCCCTCCCATGTAACTGAAACTCCTTATTTCAGCGGGTCTCTTGGGAATATACTATTTCTATCTAATAAACAAGAGGTGGGCTGTCCAGTCTAACTCTTGCCACATTCATCCAATAAGCAACTGGATCTAACACCAGCAGTTACTGGGCAAAGATGGATTATAGTAATAGATAACAGCCCTCTGATCCATTTTGAGAGAACTGTCCATGTCTATTGATCCAGAAACTCCAGCCAGGAGGGCCAGCTATATGTATATATACATGTATTATATATTATATATATTATACACACACACAAATTTCGGTCTTCCTTATTCAGTGTCCAGCTTTCGCATGCACATGAAGCAACTGAAAATACCATGGCTTGGGTCAGGCACCTTAGTCCTCAAAGTGACATCTTTGCTCTTTAACACTTTAAAGAGGTCTTTTGCAGTAGCTTTGCCTGATGCAATACCTTGTTTGATTTCCTGACTGCTGCTTTCCTGAGTGTTGATTGTGGATCCAAGTAAAATGAGATCCTTGACAACTTCAATCTTTTCTCCTTTTATCATGATGTTGCTAATTGGTCCAGTTGTGAGGATTCTTGTTTTCTTTATGTTGACATGTAATCCATACTGAAGGCTGTAGTCTTTGATCTTCATCAGGAAGTGCTTCAAGTCCTCTTCGCTTTAAGGAATCAAAGTTGTGACATCTGCATATCACAGGTTGTTAATGACTCTTCCTCCAAACCTG
Organism: Dugong dugon; assembly: GCA_030035585.1. Classification (NCBI taxonomy): domain Eukaryota; kingdom Metazoa; phylum Chordata; class Mammalia; order Sirenia; family Dugongidae; genus Dugong; species Dugong dugon. The sequence goes on from CM057464.1 coordinate 160,676,216, forward strand.
ATGCTACATTCTTCTTCATATAGTCCAGCTTCTCAGATTATTTGCTCAGTGTACAGATTGAATAAATATGGTGAAAGGATACAACCCTGACACACATCTTTTCTGATTTTAAACTGTACAGTTTTCCCTTGTTCTGTTTGAATGACTGCCTCTTGGTCTACGTACAGATCTATGTACATAAGGCTTAGACAATGCCAAATTCCTTTCCAAAGCTAGAATAATAAGCATATGTCACTGAATGTTGTACCTTAAAGGATTTTCTCTTGGTTCCTAGCTGAACATCAAGAGAAGCTTGAAGGAATATGTATTTTATGGCCAGCTGTAAAGAGGCCAGAAGATCAGGTTACTGAAAACCACCATCACAGCACTGCAGTACACAATCGTCAAGGGTTAAAATTTAGCTCAGATGACTCAAAACACTCCAAGAAGCCTTAAAGTAAAAAAAGTTTAAAAACCCAGTGGCCTTTGAGTCGATTCCAACTCATGGCAACCCCACGTGTATCAGTGTAGAAGTGTGCTCCAAAGGGTTTTCATTGCCTGATTTTTCAGAAGTAGATCTTCTAGCCTTTCCCCTAGTCTGTCTTAGTCGGCAGGTCCACTATAACCTGTTCAGCATCATAGTAACATGCAAACCTCCACTGACAGACGGTTGGTGGCTGTGCTTGAGGTGCACGGACCGGGAATCTAACCTGGGTCTCTCGCATAGAAGGCGAGAATTCTACCACTGAACCACCACTGCCCCTCCACGTCTTGGTTAGCACCTTAAAACTAATCACGGATGATAACAGTGAAGAAGAAAAAGCAATGTTATTACACTGGGAAATGCAGGCTATTGTCAATAAGTAAAAGAAGGAACTGGTGTACATTTAATACGAGGTGGTTCACCTCACCTCCATGTTGTTATTAAATCCATGTTGTATCTTACAGACATGGACTCTCAGAATCACGGAAATAGAGCAGCTCCTTCTCCAGCCTGCTAAGGTGCTCAGAATTTTCAGCAAAAAGCTCTAGGGAGCTTTGGGTTCAACAGAAATATTTTCTGAAGAAATTAAACAAAATAACATACTGCCATCAGCCTTGAAAAAATGAACACGAATAACTTTTGTTATTATATTAGCCCTTCTCAGAAAACAAGACTGAGAGAATGAAAGCCAAAATAGATCTTTTTTTCTTCGGGATGCAGAGGCAAAGGGGGCGTAAGGAGGCAGGATTAAGAGACCAAAAAAGAGAAAAAACAAGCAAACCAGTTGCCAACAAGTAGATTCCAACTCATGGCGGCCCTATGTGTTTCAGAGTAGAACTGTGTTCCATAGGGTTTTCAATGGCTGTGATCTTTCAGACGTGGATCACTCGGTCTTTTTTGAACAGCCAACTTTCAGTTAGTAGCTGAGTGCTTAACCTGTTTGTGCCACCCAGGGACTCCTAAAAAGGGGGACTTTTGAAAGAAAAAGGAGAGTGGGGAGTATCAACGGCAATCTTCACCATGACTTTCACTGTTCCAAATAACTGGAACTAATTTATCCACCTCACTGCTACAGCCAACACTGCACACCCGTTGGTTCCTAATAATATATCCACTTCGGCAATTTTTGTCATTATTTGAATTCGGTCATTAGTAACAGCCTCCACAGAAACAGAAATGAAACCAAGAATTGAATCTTTATATTCACGATGCAAGTAAGATTACTTTGCCAAGTGCTCCAGCCAAGTGTTGACAGGGACTTAAACCAGAATTCACAGAGGGAATGAATTTTTTGACAAGTGTTGGATTTCAGTATACCGTGCTTTCAGGCAAAGTGGAATAAGAGGAGTTGTGCTTGGCATTAAACCAACTGCCTCTCACCCAGTGGCAGGTCTTTGTTCCTATCACTAGTGACTCATTGGGTTACCCCCAATTAAATCCTTTCACCATGGGGGTTTCAGTTTTTCCATTCACCCCAGATAATCCCTATAAACGATCCGAAGTCTCTAGATTTCTGTGGAATTTGGTCTTCATATGATATGAAATCTATGGCCTCATTATTCCAGCTCTCACTACAGTTACAGCCATAAAAAGCTTCCACTGTATTCTCAGAACTAGCCCTTGAAGCACTGGTAGCTGCTGTGAGAGCGCAGGCAAACATCACTCTTTCAGTAATCGAAAAGCTCAGCCAAGATTTATTGCAATTTGAAGCAGGATTCAGAGCTCCCCTGCAATAACTAAACTGCCAAACTTACATAAGGCTGTTTCAAAATATGTTTCAGATGGATCTTGCTTTTCAATACAATGCCATGCTGGGAAAGGGAGGCAATTGTACAACCAGCACAAAATGTCTGATTCCAGTTTGACCCATGATTCTCATCTCCTGGAATTCCGTGCACTCTCTAAATGACACTGTCACTGTCTCTTGACTAAGGAAGGCTCATGAACTGCGGTTTGACCTGAGCTAGATTGGGTCCCCTTCCCACGTGTCAGGTCCCTGGGCGGTACAAACAGCTTGTGCTCAACTACTAATCAAAAGGTTGGCAGTTCGAACCTACCCAGCTGCACTAAGGAAGAAAGGCCGGTCGATCTGCTTCCAGAAAGATTACAGCCAAGAAAACCCTATGGAGCAGGTCTACTCTGTAACACACGGGGTCTCGATGAGTCAGAATCAGTTTGATGGCACGGATTTGGTTTGGTTTTCCCTCTGTCACAGCTGCCTCTCTTTAGCAAGGTTTCTCTTGCTCCCAGCGATCCTGGGATGCACATCTTTTTCATTACTTGGTATAAGCACTGGAGTTCCCAGGGTGGTGTATATAGTTAACACGCTCAGCTGCTAACTAAAAGGTTGGAAGTTTGATTCCACTCAGAGGCACTTGGGAAGAAAGGCCTGGCGATCTGCTTTTGAAAAATCAACCACTGAAAACCTGTGGAGCAGAGTTCTACTCTGACACACATGGAGTTGCCATGTGTTGGAATCGACTTGACGGCAACTGGCTTGGCATAATCAACACAGGCTGCAGGCACAGTCCCACAGATAGTATCTAATTCCAAGAGGTCATGTGTGCCCACTGCACGCAGTTCGTGACATAAGAATGCTGGCAACACAGTCAAAACAGCACATAAGTCATGAACTCTCCAGAACACTACACATAATGAGAATTTCCCTTTCCTCTAATAAAACACATTTTTTCTCCTGCGGGTCCACCAGATGTTAATAAACATTCCTTCTGCTTTGCAGAGCTCTGTCCATCTTGATAAGGTCTGTGGCAGAAATTAAAGTCCTTTGCAAGGCTTTTGGGCACTCTGTATCTCCTTGGTTTCCTTTCATCCCACAAACCTCCTTAAATTTTATCTCCTCTTTCACACAAGGAGTTTCTCCTTCTCACCCTCCGCTCTTCTAGCCTTTCCTTCCAATACACCTCCAAGAAAATTCTTACTGGTCTTGCCAATATGCTAAGTACTAGAAAAGGGAAAGCTAGGTTGACAACCAAATGGAGCCTAAGTACCCATCTTCACAGAGACCATGGCTCTAGCTGGGGGGTGGGGGGGGCAGGGGGGCTGGAATTAATGAGCCCAGTAGTAGAAGAATTATGGTAAATAGAGATAGGGAACAAAACTATGGACTACAGGCCACTCCTGCATCTGGCTGCTATTACCTTGTCATAAATATTGGCAGGCACAATGGCCAAGAGGCTACCTCGTGCCAGAGGGAAGTGGTTGCTGTGAATACAGCCTTCTGAGCTTGCTCTGTCTTTTCAGGTTACTCTTCCTTATTGCATTCCTAGCTCATCAAACCAAGGAACAAGATGAGAGGCAGAGAAGGATCAATGCAAGTTAGTAGGAACAGAGTCCCTGGGTGGTACAAACGGTTAACACGCTTGACTGCTACCCGAAAGGCTGGAGGTTCGAGTACACACAGAGTCACCAGGAAAGAAAGGCCTGGTGATCTACTTTCAAAAAAATCAGTCATTGAATACCCTATGGGCACAGTTCTACTCTGACGCACACGGCGTCGCCATGAGTCAGAGTCAACTCCATGGCAACTGGTGTATCAGGACACAGAACAGGTCAGAGCCAGACAGAGATAAGAGAGCAGGCAAAATCAGTTTACAAAGGAATGCAAGGTGAGAGTGGTCTGAGGATGAAAATTCTATATGGGATGTTCTTTTACACACTTCATCTTCTTTTATCATCACAACAAGCCCAGGAAGCTTCCTGAGGGTGGAATCAAGGTCCATCTGGCTCCCAAGCCCACGCTCGGCCCAGGGTCCTTGTTTGGTCAAATGCCTGCAGTCTATGTGCGAGGCAGGGGGCAGGATATCCACAGGCCTGGGCTCTGAGACTGTAAATCTTGTGGAATACTTCCTGGAAGGAATGGTCTAATAGTTAAGACTTAACAGTGTGGGCTTTGGAGTAAGACAAGCCCAGTTCCAATCTCAGCTCTGCCACTTAATGGTTATGCAGACTTCGGGCAAACTGCTTAAGCTTCTTAAGCTTCAATTTCTCAGCTCCAAAGTGGAGTTGTGAGGTTTAAATGGCAGAACACATTTCAAATACTTAGCCTTGAGCCTAGCACGTAGTAAGCACTCAGTAAATGCTGTTGTTGTTACTCTGATGTTATTATTACACTACTAGCTTGACTCTTCATTGTTTGGGTATTGGCAGCTGAAAGCTTTGCAAAAACAAAAAGGGGGACAAATACCAAGAGGTTTGAAGTTGGAAAAAAAAAATGCCAATATTGTTTTAAAATCACCAGAGCCATCTTGGGACTGTGACCACTACTGGCTCTTTAAGTCTCCTGTTGCCAGAAAAGTGCCACCACCACCCCACCCGTGCTCCTCTCGCAAACCCTTACTGAAGAGAGGAAATACTTTCCTAATTCAAAACTTGAGATACATAGCTTGACGAATATACTAAAGTATATTTAAAAGGTTAATAGTAAAGAATATTTTAATCTGATTCTAGTTTGGCTGTTTTAGGGAGGAGGCCAATGGGACACTTGTGCTTAGAGAGCTGAAAAACTCAGTGCTGTGGAATGTATTCTGGCTCATAGCGACCCTATAGGACAAAGTAGAACTGCCCCATAGGGTATCCAAGGCTGTAATCTTCACGCAAGCAGACTGCCACATCTTTCTCCTGCAGAGTGGCTGGCTTGTGGATTCAAACCACCGACCTTCTGGTCCTTAGAGGGCATTAACATATAAGCGCCCTAACATCCCTCCCTCCACAACTCACGCACCTCCATTGCCCGGATGGCTTACATCGTTACGTGAAGACAATGCAGTTACCAAGAAAATAGCACACTGGGGGAACAACAAGGTTTATCTTGGAGTGAACTAATTTTCATGACATCTAAAAAAGACACACCTAAGGAGGCCTTAGGAGGGCATGGCAAGGTGGGTAATGGACTAAAATTGATTTCTCAACTGAAATGCTACCCGAATGCGATGCCACCCACATGCTTGATGTGCAGAAATGGAGAAGGGGAAACCGGGCAAGTGTGGGGGATAGGGGCGGGGATTGTTCTGATTCCTAATTTTATCCAAGACTGGCCTTGCCATGGGAAACTCAGGGCCGCAGGGCAGCAGGCTCGGACAGACTACCCAATAAGCAAGGTACGCACGGGCTTACTTATGCTTATTTACTAATCCGTAGTGCACAACTTCACCTGTGAAATTACGGATTAGTAAATAAACACAAATAAGCCCGTGCGTACCTTGTTTACTGGTTAATCCGCAGCAGGGAATGTCACCTCAGGCCTGCATCCCACCCAGCCTGGGGTTGGGGCAGGCAGGAAGGCTGTGGATAGAACCAGGGCGGTTACTACTTGTGTCGAAGCTCCTGCTGTGGCCAGGTCTTGGGCTCTCCCTCAGCGCTCACCACGTGTGCAGCCCAAGCTTCCCTACTCGGCTGCGCAGCTTGCGGTCCTGGGCGCCAGGGTGGTTTTCAGGGTTTTCTTTCTCTATGATTTCCCTTCTTGTTCTCCACAGTTGATGATTTTCTGCAGAAAAGTCTGAGAAAAAGAACCTATTTCATTTCCAGTTCCCATCACCGCGATTTCCACATGGATGTGACGTTGGGCCCAGCTTCCGAAATGCCCAGGTGACTCACGCGGGGACACCCCGGGGCGGGGCGCAGGAGTTTCTCAGCGCGGCCGGCGGGGCGGGGCGGCGGGCAGGCCGGACAGCGGCTGTGTGCTCGCCTCCTGCGCCCCCTGGCGGCGGGCGGCGCTCAGGCCGCGGGCTCCCGGCGCCGGGCCTGGCGTCAAGTCACTGGAAAGTCCCTCGTGGAAATCCCCCGCTATCCGCAAGCCTAAAACAGAAAGGCAAAAAACAGAACTTAGCAGTCTGCAGCGTTCGCGGCGGGCCAAGTGCAGCAAGCTCTGAGCCCGCGGGGGCGGAGCGGTGTGAGCGACCGCCAGGAGATCAGCGGCAGCTGGCCGGCGAGCGATCCTGAGCCTGCCGTCTATGGGCGGCTGGCTCGCCCTCACCTCAGCCCGCTTGCCCTGACCGGGACTTGGGACTTTTGGAGAGGACTGCACGGCCCGGAGAGGTAACCGCCGCGCCTCCCTGTGCGGTCCGGCACGAGCTCATCTGGGGCAAGGGCTGTGGGTGCGTCTTTGGCAGCGACTCTGGAGCTTACTCCGTCTGCTTGGCATTGGTTTTGCAGTAGTCCTGGAGGGGAGTTTATTGGCCGTTTGTGCACATTCTAGGTTTTGAAATGCTAGGACTTGAGGTTGCTGAGCCAGATGTTGGGGTGACAGCCCTGGATTCCTCCATCCAGCTGATCTTTTCTGATAATGCAGACAACCTGAACTGCAGCTGACTGGGGAAGAGTCATTCCTGGGCCTCTTTGTTGAGTGGGTCATTGGTGCTTTGCTCCGTTTTGTGTCTTTTTTGGAATTTAGCGCTGCATGCTCAGGGCCACGTAGAACCGCTGTGGCTTCTGCCCAGATTAGGCAGAACCAGCCCAGCGGGGGCAGTGCGTCGCAGGGGCTACAAAACCCTGCCTGGGTGAGGGGCTTCAGTCAGCTAACCTTTCCAGGGACAGCTTCCAGACAGTGTCCTGTGCAGGAGAGGTGGGGTGGATGGGTTCGTCTTTTAAAGCTGCAGCAGTGTAAGAAGTTTGCAGCGAAAAGTGGGTTGCCCGCCAGCCTTTTGGGGGCCCCAGTTTAGAAGCCATTTGCAAGCCCCCGCTCCAGTCCCTACCCCACAGCCAGACTGTCAGTCAGCTCAGGTCGCCCCACATCCTGCCACCTGGCCTCTCAGGAAAGCAGTGGTATTAAGTAAGGAAGGAGCTCAGCTCTTTTTGAGACTGCTTTGTTTTCAGTTCTCTCTGTCTCTGATCATCTTTCCTTGGAAAGCTGGTCTGGTCAAGTGTCTAGGGGTAGCATTTTAGGAGAACTATTATTTATTTGGCGTAGTAGTTAAGTGCTACGGCTGCTAACCAAAAGGTCAGCGGTTCGAGTCCACCGGGCGCTGCTTGGAAACTCTTTGGGGCAGCTCTGCTCTGTCCTGTAGGGTCACTATGAGTCGGAGTCGCCTCGACGGCAAGGGATTTGGTTTTATTCTTAATTAGTCTAAGAGTCTGCTGGACTGCAACTCTGAATGCCCCCGATTATTGAGCAGCCCAGCTAGTGAGCCCTTCTCATTGTCTAAGGTGCTTCTTTGGGTTTTGCAGTTCTTTCTGCAGTGTTCAAATTTTTTGACGGGTACTTTCCAAAAATCTGATGAGATATTTGCTGATAAATAATTCATAAATTTCCACACTGCAGACCAAAATGCCTGCCTAGAGTGGAAAAATAAAACCAGGGGGGAAAGACTTTGAGTGATATTAAGTCCTGTAGAATCCCATTGCCCGTAGTTACAAAAATTGGGAAATTATTTTCAAATAAGTCCAAGTGAGGTCACAGAAAATGTAAAAAAAAAAAAAAAAAAAAAAGTTAAGGGTAATGTTGTATTCCGTTGACCTATAAGGACATTACAATGATATGTCCAAAAAAAAGTTTATTTTTTAATCTTAAGTGTGGAGAATTCCACGAGCTGGGAATTTGGGCAGTATATTTTCTTTTCTTTTAAGGAGGTGATTTTGCAGGCTGTGAGAGACAAAACCTATGAATGAGATAATATAGGGCCATCAGATATTTATATTTACATGTCTTGCAATAGTTTACAGCGGTCACTGTTTTAGATGTTTGCTGAAAGATCTTTAGGTCCAGAAAAGAAAAATAGAATTCTGAGCCGAAAAAGCAAAAAGAGACAATACCTAGCTTGTTTAAAATCTTACTACTTACTGCTTGCCTGTTTCCATGGAGAGCAGCAGACACTGCAACCACAGGTATGGTGTTACAGGACAAGCAAGAGGCAAGCATTGGAAGACCTAGATTCTAGGCAAGGCTCTGCCCTGGGTAGCTGTAGGACCTTGAGCAGGTCCCTCTACTTCTGTACCTTAGCTGCAGACTAAGGTGGTTGTGTGATTTCAAAGAGGGGAATACGGTCGTATTTGATTTTTGGCCCCTGTGTCAAGCACAGTGCTGCCTTTAGTAGGTACTCAGGTAGGGGTTGTTAGATGGATGAATGAATGAATGACCTTGTGAAAGAGACTTCTGACATGCCGCAAGGAGAATGTGTGCGTAGTATTTTTGTCCCTTGATTGCGTCTGTGGTCCTGCAGGGGATTGCTTACATCACAGGAGAGGTCACTGTCTGACCAAGATAATGACTTGTCCAGAGCCCACTTAACAATCAGATTAAGAATCCGAATCCAAAAATACCATCAGAAAACTCCTTAGAAGCAACCTCTGTCTAGTCTAACCTCTCTCCTTTGAGTGAGCCATAAGAATTTAGAACACCTTTTTAATAGCTTTAAGGAACTTGCACCCATCCCGGAATGGCCTCCTTAAAATCTACCTAAAATCTTCTTTTCCCCTTACATGAGTTTAAAGTCTTTCACAACCAGAGGCTTGCCCTTGCAAATAGTATAGGGCAGGAATGGGATGAAGAGTTGCCGTGAAACTTCCTAGGAAATATCTTCGTGCTCTAAAGTCATTTTCATCATCTTCTTGGAAATTAGGATGTGTGGCGAGGCACTCTGGCCCTCCCCGCAGCACACTACTGGAAAGATCCCATGTTTCGTTGATTCACATTATTCCACTCTGTTGGCATAGTTGTAGATGCTGGTCTTTGCCCCTATTCCTCTTTCACTTGTCTTCAGTGGCCCCCTGGCTGAAAGTTATTTCCTTGTCTGCTTCTAAACTTTTCATCTCTTCCTACTAGTTTGGAGATTTTAAGGTGAAGGAAAGAATGGTAAATGCATCTTGAGTGTTGGTACCTGGAGGACGATGATGAAATTTGGTTGGCCATCAAATTGAAATAATTGAGCTGCCATGTCTGCTTTTGGGAGAGCGGAACGTATTTATTCGATTATTATTGTTGGTCGGTTTATTAGTCTAGTGTCGTAAAGTTCAGTGGAGAGGTTCTGAAGGACTGCTGACCATTCTTACAAATGGTGGCGCAGCTTGCTGGAAATAGGCTTTTTTATTGATTATAAAACATTCCGTTTTAATTCTTTATAGATGTTTCTGTTTGGGGCTAAACAGGAAATATCAGTAGCAGCCTAGGTGACAGCATACAATGCAGGATTTTTCACGAACTATTTAGTGTCCTTCCAGTAGAGAGAGGGAGTGTTTACAAGAGATAAATCAAGACTTTGTCCAAGAGCAAGGATTGCTTGGTGGTGGTCTCAGGCGAGGAGGTACAGACTTGTCAGGGCTACACTGTGCCTATAACTGGCATTCAGGACTCCTCAGATCCAGGCGCTGCCTAAGAGTGGCATCTGAATGAATTGGGAGCTTCAGTCGATTAGGAGGCACAATACCTGTCGCTGACAGACAGGCTTGGCTCCCTGACAAACATTACTGAAAACATGGGTTATTCCCCTCCTCCTCAGTACCCACTCTCCGCCTTCCTTCTCTTGTTTAGACTAATCTTTAAAAGTGATGTAACTTAAAACAGTCCAGTGTGAGTTAATCTTTGGGGCCAGCTAGTATCCTGGAGTAGAGGTGACTAAGATCTTTTGCCTACAAGATTAGGGTAATGACAAGATCAAACACTGGGGTTTCCTGCAGGCAGGTATATAGGAGTCGTATCAAAGCCAGGCTAACGGAATGGGTTTTTTCCCTTCTTCTTTAGGTTTTGTGGAGCACAATGGCTGAACAACTCCTTCCTCTGGCTTTGTATTTGAGCAATATGCGGAAAGCTGTGAAGATAAGAGAGCGAACTCCAGAAGATATTTTTAAACCTACCAATGGGATAATTCATCATTTTAAAACCATGCACCGATACACCCTGGAAATGTTCAGAACTTGCCAGTTTTGTCCACAGTTTCGAGAGATTATCCACAAAGCTCTCATCGACAGAAACATCCAGGCATCCCTGGAAGGCCAAAGGAAGCTCAACTGGTGTCGAGAAGTCCGGAAGCTTGTGGCTCTAAAGACGAATGGTAAGACGGGCTCTGTCCCACTTCTTCTGTCGGGGGATGGGTCCCAACGTGCCTGGTCTCCATTAATTAAATTTTGATAGCACTAGCCCAAATTCAAATTTCTTTGAGGCCATAGATGCCTTGGTATAGAAACTTGGTAAGGGGCAAACATAATAAAAGCAACTTTGTTTTGTGAATATTTTTATTAAGGATATTTTTGAATAGTGTGTGTTAGAAAGCAGAGCACACTGGGACCTGGAGAATGTATTTCTAAGCACCATGCCCCAGTTAGATCATTTGTGTATCTCATTCTTATGACTGCTTAATCATCTGTAACATACTCTTCCCTACCCAGTCATGGAAATATTAAAAGGCTTTAAGTTCAAAAGGAGAGCATGGTGTGAAAACTGGATATAACTATTGTTTCCCATTATAATTGGAAAATGCTTGTGATGGCCCTATACCTCTTGAATTGATGGCATTTTATGGGTTACCCAGTGAATGGCTACTGGGGACAAGGGGGCTCCTTTTGTCGCCTCCCCACTTACGTAGGTTCTATTGCCTATGGCCCCATAATATGAAATAGAAAAAAAAAAAAAGTGAGATTTTTAGTGTAGATTTTAGACCTCTACTTCATTATTTTTAGTGATTCCTGGTTATTTTTTCTTGTCTGTATCTACTCATCCAGTGTGCCTTACCACTAGTAGCTGTTTTCTGTCCTGCACTTCACTATGTTGTTTTTTAATTATTTCTTTTGAGCAAGAGTATGTACATCAACAGAAATAGCTAAGCATATTGTTTAGTGCGGAGAGAAAATTCTACTTTATAGATGTAGATATTTATTACAAGAAGTAAGTAGACTCTACAAGATCAATTAAATGCTTATTGTCTAGGTAAGAGCAGGAATCTCAGGTTTTTAGATCAATGACATTCCTAAACTATCTCATTCAAAATACTACATCCAAGGGCAGAAAACCCTAGTTGACAACGATTATGATAAGAACATTAACATAATTAACTTAATTGGTGCAATAACTTTGGTCATTTTGGACTTGGGTGACTTGGAGTGCTAGTGATTGGTGAATGCACTTTTTTTTTTTTTTTTTGCTTTGGTCTTGGGATATTGTGCATCATTGCAACACCTTACCTGTATGTATGAAGCATAGACCCTTAGGACTTTGGCAGAGAAAAGCTGGGGATAGCTAGTGTGTACATTGCTTGTGGCATTAAATCAAGTAATGCATAGAAGTTGCTAATAATATGAGGTCATCATCCACGGGTTTTATATGCCCAACAGTTTATGGTTTAATGCTCCCAGTTTGTTACAAAAAAGAGTTAGAGTCCACTGTGAATATCAAGTTGGGAACAACGGTATTCTGCAGAGTTAGAAATGCGGCAGAAAAGGGGAAAACTTTATCATTAACAGTATTAACTGACATTATTAGGTTTAATGTGTTCTATTTCCTTAAGAAAAAAGTGGAGTAAAAATGGTAAACACCCATTTTTCAAAGATATACCACTTAAATCAACAAAGATTCACAGCACAAATGAAACTACAAAAGCAAATGCATTTTTATACCATTTTCTGCGAAATTGGGATTTTTACATTCAGAATTCTTTTATTTCCCCACTTCCAACAAAATTCCTTAAAATTCTGAAAAAGAAAAAAGATATTTAGAGGAGAGGGGAAAACAAATGGGACTTTTCTTTCCAATTTGTATTAGCACCCCCTTTTGTATTTAACCTTCCCCCTGTAGGAGGGTTCTACAAAGTCAATGGGCTGTTTGGGGAGGGGGTGATTCACAAGTTTGCATTTGAGGATATGAGACTGCGGTGAATGAGGAAGGGAGTAGGTGGCATAAAATTGAAACTTCGTGTGAAAAATTCCAGCATCTATTGGCTGCAGCATTTCACTTGTATAATGAGTAGCCCTATTCCAGCTCACCCTGACCACACCCACTTGGAAAGTCCAGGGTGCACCTCGCAGTTTAAATGTCTACACACCAGAACAAAAAGTACAATAGCTGTTGCTCAATTGCTAGTCAAATAACTTAGCACTGGGGAATTCCAGATGTTACTTAGGGAATTTTATACTGGTGCATCTCAATAAAGAACTGAAAGTAAGCACAAGAAGAAGAAAAAAAGCCTTATCTTTGCTCTAGATTTTGCAAAGGGGAAATTTCAACAGAATGCAATAGTTACCACACTTCTGCCAAGACACAAGGCTTAAGCGATCCTTTTTGTTTATTTGTTTGAGTTCTTGTTTAGTTAGGCTTTCTGAGTGTGTAAATTGAAGGGGTACTGGCTGTGGACATATTTGAGGTTTTGGGGGGTTTTGTTACAGCTTAATTATAAATAAAATTTCATTAAAGTTCAAATAGCTTTATTATTGTAGAGTACTGTGAGAAAACTGTGTAACTTTCTCTTTATAAAAAAGAATTTTGCACTTGCCAAAGGAGTTAACTTTCCTGTAAGGAGTTAACTTTTCTGTGTCAAGCAGTCCCCCAAATGTTTATTGTTAGGGGGTTGAAAAAAAAATCTTTATTAAATTGCAAGTTTTAACCTGGAAAAATCACAAATTAATGGAATAAAATTAGTTCTGTTTTTTTCTTTCCTCAATATGCTCGAAATTTCAGTCTTCAACGCTGAATTATTTTCAAATTTTAGACAGCCAGGCACTGCGTAACTTTTAAAAAGGAATTTACAATTGCTAGCAAGCAGATTCACAGAAAGCATTTCTGGGGGGTGGAGGTGGGCGGTAAAGTAATTTGGTAGTGTCAGCCCCACTTTATAAGCCAGGAGAGGAAACTCCCAGGCCCTGCAGGCTCAGGTAGAATGGTCAAGTCATTTACCACTGAGTCATAGCCAGCGTCTAGTAACCCGAGCTGTGCCTACTTCCTGGTTTGTGCAGGCTGCCCTATGTACCCCCTCTTAGAGAGCGTTAGTGTCTGGATCTTAGCCAGAAGTTCAAGGAATGGTGGAAAGGGACAGGACTTTAGAGGTCATTATCCAATGGCCTCGTTTTACAAAGAGGAAAAATACCCAAAGGTTAAGGGATTTCCCCCAAGGTCACCTAAACTAGTTAGTGGCAGCGCCAAACTGAAACCAAGGTCCCCTGATTACCCATCCCTGCCTCCTTTGCTCTGTCCTTCCCATTCATTAAAAATAAGAGGAAAAGATTTTTTTTTCCTTAAGACTGTTGCCTGCTTGTGAAATGTTATCAGTTGGCTATTTGACTAAGAAATTAGTTAAATTTGCATTGCATAGCATGCCCTCTTTATTCCCCTATGATAGCCATGATGTTGTTAGTTTCCATCTAGTCCCCTTCAACTCATGGAGACCCCATATATAACAGAACAAAACAATGCCCTGTCCTGTACCATCTTCACAATCACGGGCATGCTGGAGTTCACTGTTGGCCCACTGTGTATTTTGAGTGCCTTCCAACCTGGGGGACTCATCTTCCAGCACTATATTGGACAGTATTCTCTTGTGTTCCAAAGGATTTTCATTGGTTAATTTTTGGAAGTAGATCGCCAGGCCTTTCTTCCTAGTGTGTCTTAGTCTGGAAGCTCCACTGAAACCTGTCCACCGTGGGTGACCCTGCTGGCATTTGAAATACCACTAGCATGGCTTCTAGCATCACAGCAACCTACAAGCCACCATAGTGGGACAAACTAACAGAAGGGTGGATGCTAGCAGTAGGACTTGTGTACTCTGAAAACATTTGTTAGGCCTTATATGCAATGCCTCTGATTGCTCTTTTTTCCCTCTGTCCTCAGGAGATGGGAACTGCCTGATGCATGCTGCTTCTCAGTACATGTGGGGAGTTCAGGACACAGACTTGGTGCTGAGGAAGGCACTCTTCAGCACTCTCAAGGAGACTGACACACGCAACTTCAAATTCCGCTGGCAACTGGAGTCTCTTAAATCTCAGGAATTTGTGGAAACAGGGCTTTGCTATGACACTCGGGTATGTTTTGTTCCCCCTTTAAGCTTCTACTGGCTGAGCTCCATGGTGGATAAAGGGAAACTTAGGCCCAGTCCCTGCCTTCAAGGAGCTTACAATTTACGAGGTCACGTGAATCTGGTTAAGCAAAGTGTACTCAGTAGAAAACACCAGGAAATCTCCTGTGGGATTAACCTGGGGTATTTGTTGTTGCTCAGAGGCTTGCAGGCAGTAGATTCCTTCACTTGAGCCTACAGGCTTATTATGATCATGGTCTTTTCCTATGGAGTTCCTGGTTTTTGTTTTAATTGCCCTTAACATGCTTTACTGAGCCAACAAATAACATTCAGCCACGTGTTCACTATTCTCAGTGACAAGTTTGGAATTTTTGTGTACATTTGGATGAGGGGCTTCTATTTTATGCCTCATCAGGGCTTTTTTTTTTTTTTTTTTAAAGGAGGTGCTGTCCCCATCCTCCCCCACTTTTGAGTTTGCCTTGTAGTGGAAAAAAGCAAAGGAAGAAAACCCAAATGGGGAAAAAGAGTGATCATTTCAATGGTTATTTCAAGAAAGGGAAAAAATAAGCTGAGTTATATAAATGAATAATTCTAGTGTGAAGTCAGAATGATATTTTAATGCAAAGTACACTCAGTCAGTTTTTTTTCTTCATCCCCTCAGAACTGGAATGATGAATGGGACAACCTTGTAAAAATGGCATCCACAGACACTCCAGGGGCCCGAGGTGGATTTCAGTATCACTCACTGGAAGAAATACACATATTTGTCCTGTGTAACATTCTCAGAAGGCCAATCATTGTCATTTCAGGTGAGATGCCTGCAGATTGCTTATTTGTGTTTAAGTGCTTTTCAGTGTTAATGCTTTGGCTCTTAGGAAAGAGCCACACCACCAAAGCTACAGATAACAGTAAACAAAAAACAAAAAGAAAAAAACCCACTGCCGTCAAGTCGATTCCGACTCATAGCGACCCTATAGGACAGGGTAGAACTGCCCACAGGATTTCCAAGCAGCGGCTGGTGGGTTCAAACTGCTGACCTTTTGGTTAGCAGCCGAGCACTTAACAACTGTGCCACCAGGGTAACAGTAGCTAAATGGAATTTGATGAAAGTCACCCGAGGGCCTTATTTTTCTTTCTCTTTCCTTAAACAGACAAAATGCTGAGGAGTTTGGAATCCGGTTCAAATTTTGCTCCTTTGAAGGTGGGCGGAATTTACTTGCCTCTCCATTGGCCTGCCCAGGAATGCTACAGATACCCCATCGTTCTTGGCTATGACAGCCAACATTTTGTACCCCTGGTGACCCTCAAGGACAGCGGGCCTGGTGAGAAAACAGCATCCATTCCCGTTTGTAACTTCTGTTAGATACTGGTATATCCTGTTCTCACTAAACATTAGGGTTTGGTCCTTTGCTTCTTATAGAAGCAATTTTATTTAAGTATGTTACTTTTATTTAAATATATTGTTCTCTTATTTGCTTGGTTAGTAACAGTAATTCAATAGTAGTAATCATAATATTCCCTTATCTTTTTAGGCCTTATGTTATTGTTTGGGAAGTACTTTCAGTTGACATATTTGTAGCAAGTGGGAGATATATGTATTACTATTACTATCATGGAGTCCCTGGGTGGTGCAAACAGTTAACATGCTCAGCTGCTAACCAAAGGTTTGGAGGTTCGAGTCCACCCAGAGGTGCCCCAGAAAAAAGGCCTTGCAATCTACTTCTGAAAAATCAACCACTGAAAACCCTGTGGAGCACAGTTCTACTCTGACACACATGGGGTCGCCATGAGACGGAATCAACTCAGTGGCAGCTAACAACTACTACTGTTACTATTAATACATAATAAATTAAGGCATACAGAGTCCTTAAGACAGTGCCTTAATACAGCAGGTAAATGTTTATCAGTGTTAGCTATTGTCGTAATAGGAAGCTTAATCTGGAGTAGGCACTGTGCTAAGTGCGTTATATACGTGATTTTACTTCATTTCATTCACACAGCATGCCTATGAGGCATAGGCAGTGTTAGCCTTATTTTATAGATGAGGCAGTTGAAGTTCAGAGAGATTAAATAACTTGCCTAGTGTCACGTAGCTTGATAGTGACAAAGCTAAGAATCGACCTCAGGTCAGTCTAATTCTGAAGGATGGGAATTTAACCAGCAAGATCCACTGTCTGGAGTCTGCTTAATACCCTCTGAGATTCCTGGAAATAGTACATTTTATATTAGAGTTTAGCACGTTGTGTTTTCCCACTTAGATATAACTATGGCTAGGAAATGGAGAATACTTTTCCATTCTATAATTGTATCCTTTGTACATTTTCAAAATTTAACCATTATATGTATGACCTCACCTGTAACCTCATTTGGTACAATAATATTTTGCTTACATGTTCTTTTTCCCTCAGAAATCCGAGCTGTTCCACTTGTTAACAGAGACCGAGGACGATTTGAAGACTTAAAAGTCCACTTCTTGACAGATCCTGAAAAGGAGATGAAGGAAAAGCTATTAAAAGAGTACTTGATGGTGATAGAAATCCCCGTCCAAGGCTGGGACCTTGGCACCACACATTTGATTAATGCTGCAAAGTAAGCCATTGATTGTTTGCTAGATTCTTCTTAACCTTTCGCTATTTTTATAACTTCAACCAAATGCTCTGCTGCCACTCCTCAGCTCAACAGCAATGTTATTTAAAGCTGGTTTCCTCCAATATGAAACAAATTCAGCGTCATTTGCGTGCCTCAGAGAGGATGACTTTAGGCAATACTGCCTTCTGTTTCGACTGGAACTAGTAATTTGTCCATGGATTTTTCTGGATTTCAGGATACTGAGAGTCAGAATCGTGGGTTTTAAATGTGTGCTTCCACCAAGGGTAGCTTGGTTTTTTAAATTGCCCTGGTACATGATAAAAAAGGCTACCAGTTGCTGTCAAGTCAATTCTGACTCATGACGACCCCGTGTGTTGCACAGTAGAACAGCGTTTCCTTGGGTTTTCAAGGCTTTGAGCTTTTAGGAGCAGATCACCAGGCTTTTCTTCTGAGGCGCCTCTGGGTGGATCAAACCACCAGCCTTTTGGTTAGTAGTTAAGTGCTTAACTGTGCCACCCAGGGACTCCAGTAGGAAGACTAGCAAGTGAAAACTCTTGGAAACAAAAGCCTTTTCCCTTAGCTTCTTGGTAAGGCTGGCCATGTCAGACACAGACTGTTGTAAAATGTGTTACATGGCCGGGCATGATTTTTGCCACATGGAAATGGGGGGAGAGGCCCAGAGTGTACATTGTACAGGTATCCAAGTTTTAAACACTAGATTTATGTTGAGGAGATGCCTATTTCTTAGAACTGGAAATGTAGCACAAAAGATGTCAGTGACAGGACAAGAGAATTGTCCCACGCAGGTTCTTAAAGTGGAGATTCACAAACTATAGGGAGTCAAAAGTGAACAGATAGTGCCTATGAATACGTCTGCCACCTAATTACCGCTCAGGGCAGTTAACTCAAGTAGAGACAAGGCTTGAAATTAATAAGAGCAAAATACAGAGCACAAAGTTCCAAAGTAGTTTGTACTATAAAGTGAACTAGACCCAAATGAATAACCTGAGTAATGTTTTACTAGAAATTTGGTCTCTGAGAAGTTAGGAAATAAAAGTGGCTTTTCAAAGGAGCAATAGAGTAATAAGGTGAGAGTCTACCTGGAGTAATACTTTCTTCAGAATTATCTATACTTTTGGATGGGCCAAGATTGCTTAAATGAGTCTGTGATTTGTAAAAATAGTGATGTCTTCTCAGTAGACTACCTCAGTTCATATTTGACTCTAGGACATGTTAGCCGATGTGTTGGATCATGGTACTTTAGAGGTGCAAACTCTTTATCATAGGCCTACAATGGATGGTTATGATAGTTATCACCATAATCCACATCTTACAAGTTTGCTGTATGAGCTGATGATGTAAAATGGCATGTGTGTGTGAGTTCTCATAATTTCCCTTTTGATCTTTAGGTTGGATGAAGCTAACTTACCAAAGGAAATAAATCTGGTAGATGATTACTTTGAACTTGTTCAGCATGAGTACAAGAAGTGGCAGGAGAACAACCAGCAGGGACGGAGAGAGATGCACGTTCAGAATCCTCTAGAACCTTCCATGCCCCAGCTTTCTCTCATGGACGTAAAATGTGAAACGCCCAACTGTCCTTTCTTCATGTCCGTGAATACCCAGCCTTTATGCCACGAGTGCTCGGAGAGGTGGCAAAAAAACAAAAATAAACCCCCAAAGCTGAACTGTAAGCTGGGCCCTGAGGCACCCCCTGGCATGGCACTCGGGGCCTCCCGGGGTGAGGCCTGTGAACCCTTGGTCTGGACCACTGAGGAGCCAGCTGGGGGGCCTCACTCAGCCCCACCAACCGCACCCAGCCTTTTCCTATTCAGCGAGACCACCGCCATGAAGTGCAGGAGCCCTGGCTGCCCATTCACACTGAATGTGCAGCACAATGGATTTTGTGAGCGTTGCCACAATGCCCGGCAACTTAACACCAGCCGCAATGTGGACCCCAAGAGGCATTTAGATGCTGGTAAGTGCCGAGCTTGCCTCCAGGATGCCACCAGGACGTTTAATGGAATCTGCAGTACTTGCTTCAAAAGGACTACGACAGAGCCCTCCTCTAGCCTCGGCCCTAGTGTCCTTCCTTCCTGTCACCAGCGATCCAAGTCGGATCCTTCCCAGCTCACCCAGAGCCTCTCCCCACATTCTTGCCACAGAGCTGGAGGCGAGGCCCCATCAGGCTGCCTCTCCCAGGCTGCACGGACTCCTGAGGACAGGACAGGCACCAGCAAGTGCAGAAAAGCCAGCTGCATGTATTTTGGGACTCCAGAAAACAAGGGCTTCTGCACGTTGTGTTTCATCGAGTACAGTGAAAACAAACGTGAGTGAAATGCTGGATTTCCTAATGCAGCAGCTACTGACCAGAAGGGGTTTTGTTCCTAAACTTGGAGAGAAGGAGCCCACTGGGGCAGCTGTAGGGTAGTTAGATCTGCCTATGCTTCTCCACCAGCTGTGACACGTGGAGTCATCACAATGGCTCTGACAGCCACCCACATGTGGATGAAAAGGCTCTGTGAGATTGCAGCAGCTCTTAGAACACCATCATCAAAAAACCAGATGCACCCTGTAGGGAAAGTTAATGGAACCTGTGTGTAAAGGTCACTCAGTGCTTGGCATTTATAACAGAGAGTCTGAATTAGACTTCTGAAAGTTGGTATGGTAGCGAGATCTCCAAATCTGAAGAGCAGTAGCTGGGGAGAGGGGAGTCTTCACTGACATTGGAAGAACACAGCTGTGTTTTTAGAAATCTCTAATTCAAAAGAGGGATGGGCAGTTAATGTCTGCTGTTTGTTTTGTTACTGACTGATCAGCAATGTGTGTCCAAAAGTGAGGGATTTGTGAAGCCAAAGATGTTTCAAAAATAGCGTTATTTTTTTTATTTTGTTGAATTTATAAAATGCTGGTCTCATGTATATATTAAGACTGGCCTAATCTATAGTTGGAGTCCCTGGGTAGCGCAAACAGTTAAATGCTCAACTGCTAACCAAAAGGTTGGTGGTTCGAACATACCCAGAGGCACCTCAGAAGAAAGGCCTGGTGATCACTTCTGAAGTGTCACAGCCTGGAAAACCCTATGGAGCAGAGTTCTACTCTGACACACATGGGGTTGCCATGAGTTGGAATCAGCTTGATGGCAACTGTTTTTTACATCTGTATTTGGAACCCATTTATTTCTCTAATGTCAGCATCTCTGTATCTATGTGGTGGCCCCTGTGTGGTACTTATGAGCATCAGTTCTGTTCTAGATTTTGTTGCTGCCTCGGGGAAGGCCAATCCCACAGCCTCCAGGTTCCAGAACACAGTTCCCTGCCTGGGGAGAGAATGTGGCACCCTCGGAAGCACGATGTTCGAAGGATACTGCCAGAAGTGTTTCATCGAAGCTCAGAATCAGAGATTTCATGAAGCAAAAAGGACTGAAGAGCAACTGGTGAGACATTTTGAGGTCCTCCCTTCTTGCGTGTGCCAGGTCCTCCTTGCTGGGGTGATGCTTTTCTGCCTTTGTAAGCAGACTTCATCCCTGCTGAGTTTGAGGCCACAAAGTCCACATCCCGTGGCTCCCAGAGGTAGAAGTGCAGCTACTGTAGATCACCATGGCCAAAGTTTACTGTATGATTCATTTCAAAAAGCCAAAAAAATCTACCATAGAATAAAATCTCTTAAAGCCTCCAGAATGCCAGATGACAGTCAGAGGTGTCTTTGACTTCTAGTAGATAAGCATAGACATCTAAATGGCCAATGAGTTTCCTTAAATACACACTCCTGTGCCATGAGGGAAGACCCTGGATAGTGCAAACAGTTAAGCATGTGGCTACCAGCCGAACGTTGGTGGTTCTTATCCACTCAGAGGTGCCACAGAAGAAAGCCCGGTGAACCTCTTTAGAAACGTCACAGCCATTGAAAACCCTATGAAACATAGTACTACTCTGACACACATAGGGTTGCCATGAGTCAGAATCAACTTGACGGCAACTGGTTTGGTTTGTTGGTTTTCCTCAGGAGATAGAAGAAGGCAGAACACCCCAGGTGCCTGCACTCTGTTGTGTAAGAAAAGCAAACTTCTGGCTGGTAGATGCTCCTCATGTTGCTTGCAGAATGGTTTAAGAAAGTTGTCTAAAAAAAACAGCGGCTTATTTTTAGTTAAAAAAAAAAAAAAAAAAAAGCTGGGCCAAGTTTTCAGATGGATGGTCCCACTCGGCCTCCCTAGGGCTCCTGGCTTTCCTTGGGGGTTGGGAGGGCACTTCTGTTCATAGGCTGCACATGCCCTCTTGTCTCCTGGGTCACGTAGATGCTGTTTTTCCTAAAAAGCTATTTGTAGAATCCACACTGTCCAGTGAAATCTCATATGCTCTCCCTGAGAAATGTGAGTCACCATTCTCTGTGTTTGCCCCATGCAGAGGTCAAGCCAGCGTCGAGATGTGGCACGCACCACCCAGAGCTCTTCCAGGCCCAAGTGCGCCCGGGCCTCCTGCAAGAACATTCTGGCCTGCCGCAATGAGGAACTCTGCATGGAGTGCCAGCACCTCAGCCAGCGAGTGGCCCCGGCACCCCTCCGCGGGGAGCCTGCTCCCGATGAGCCCCCCAAGCAGCGCTGCCGGGCCCCTGCCTGCGAGCACTTCGGCAACGCCAAGTGCAGCGGCTTCTGCAACGAGTGCTTTCAGTTTAAGCAGATGTATGGCTAAGCAGACACAGGTGGGCCAGTCCCGGCCAAGAGGGGCCGAGAGCCGTTCACCTGCATGGTGCTATACTCTCAACACTCTGCTGCCACTAGAGAGTCAGTTCCCGGCCACAGTGGGCTCGAGGTTGCCTTTGAGCAGGGAAAGGAAAGATAAGCTCTTCTTTGCGGTTGTGATGCTCAGGTTTGGTAACCTGGCAAAATTCCTATCTCGCCGAAAGTTCAGATGGTGTCAAGGGTCAGCCCAGGGCTGCTGCTCCTCTTCTACTGAGCAGAAGGCCAGGAACTTTTATGGACTTGGAACGAGTGCCAGGACTGGCCACCACCCTGCATCCTGCCTACTAGGACAGCAGTGTCATCTCAAGAAAGGGAAAAGACACACAGGCAGGTCGGGAAACAGCTGAGTCCTCAGGGCACCAAGGCCCTTCGCGAGAAGCTCAAGGAAGCTCAGGGAAAATGGACATACTCAGAGAGTGTCAGTAGTTAATGGTTTTCCCCTTTCTGCCTGGTTCCTTTGCTCTGGACATGGCAAAAGCAAAACTGTCCACAGACTGTGATTCTGAGGCTGCTGAGACTGAATAAGTCCACACTGA
The DNA here is from genome assembly GCA_030035585.1 of Dugong dugon. Taxonomy (NCBI): domain Eukaryota; kingdom Metazoa; phylum Chordata; class Mammalia; order Sirenia; family Dugongidae; genus Dugong; species Dugong dugon. Next base: position 160,698,488 of record CM057464.1, read on the forward strand.
AAAGCAAACAACAAGCTGCTGTTACAATATGCACCTTCTAAAGATCAGAATATTTGAATTGACAGATGGGTACCTCTTTTGGCTATCACTGCCATCACTTTTAAAGAGGTTAGCTTGACCTGAGGTGTGCATAGACATGTGTACAAATATAGGATATACCCTTATATTATGTATGAGGGGATTTTCTTTTTATTTTGTTGAAATGCTGCCCTATCAAAAATGATATTTTAATATTTTGTGTGTTATCAATATTTTCATTCTTAATGTGAAAAATGGAATTATTTATACTTATTATAGAAAATATTTGAATTTGCACATTTAGTTATCCTCAATAGAATACCTTTTACTCTTTATCGGATTTCTTGAAGTTTACCTAAGTAAATGTAAGTTTTCACAAAAGTCAATATTAAAAAATAAATTATTTAAGAACAAATCTTGATGTTTTGTGTTTGTGAATGATGGAAGAAAAAGATAGGCCCAAATATTAAGACTGTGCTTCCCAAACCACCCCCCCTTTTTTTTTTCTTAAAATTTTATTTATTTTGTTGTTGAGAATATACACAGCCAAACATACACCATTTTAACAGTTTCTACATGTACCATTAAGGGACATTGATTATATGCTTTGAGTTATGCAATCTTCTCACCCTCCTTTTCTGAGTTGTTCCTCCCTAATTAACATAAACCAACTGCCCCCTAAGGTTCCTTTCTAATTTTTAGAATTGCTGTTGTCAGTTTAATCCCATATAGATAGTTCTTAAAAGAGCATAATGCTCAAGGCAGGTCGTTTTTTTTTTTACTAGTTAAGCTATTGTTCGGTTTTGAGAAGACTTCAGGGGATATTTTTGGTTCAAGGTTCAAAGATTATCTCAGGGCAATAGTTTCAGGGGTTCGTCCACCCTCCATGGCTCCAGAAAGTCTAGAATTTATGACAATTTTAAATTCTGTTCTACATTTTCCCCCTTTCGACCAGGATTCTTATATGGAATCTTTGATCAAAATGTTCAGTAATGATAGTCAGACACCATCCAGTTCTTCTGATTTCATGGCAAAGGAAGCAGTTGTTCTTGGAGGCAATTAGCCATACATTCCGTATCTTCCTCCTCCAAAGCGCTTTGTTTTGATGTACACCTATGCAATGGATACATCTCTCACCCAGGAGTAGTAAGGTGTTTTTAAAAATAATAACTGGTTGAGGGTAGGGCCAGGTACTCAAGTACAAGGCTCTGGTTTAACAGTGAGGACTGAGGCCCACATGGGAGTGTGAAAGGCTTATTGGTACTTGCACCCAATGGGGTGTTAGGGCCGTATACACCTCTACAGAGTCCCTGGGTGACGCAAATGGTTAACACACTCATTGCCAACCAAAAGGTTGGAGGTCCAAATCCACCTAGAGGCTTGGTGATCTACTTCCAAAACAGCCATTGAAAACCCTATGGCGTGCAGTTCATCTCTAACATACATGAAATCGCCATGAGGTAGAGTTGACTCAATGGCATCTGGGTTTTTTTAGTGCTCCTCTGCAGTTTCCTACTCTCAGCCTTAATAAAGCTGGGAAAGAGAGAACAAGACGGAGGAGGTGAGAGAAAGGAAAGAATAGGAAAGGAGGAATAAAGACTGGTATAAGAGTTCTGGGCTGAACACGTCAGAAGGGGTGGCATATGGCTGTGATGACTACCAGGACTGGCTGCATCAGTGTCCTGGGAAATGATGAGATAACATTCTTCCACCAGCAAGCCCTCACCCAAATATGCTCACAGGACTGATTCCGGAGTACTGTGGCAGATTCGGAATCTTTGTTTAAGCTCCCAGATGATTCTGATGATCAGTCAGATTTTAGAACCACACCTATTTTTTAAATTATAATTTTTTAACCTTATTGTGGAAAATTTTGAACCTACAGAAAAATAAAGAATAGTTTATAAACTCCCATGTAGCCATCATCCAGTTTCAACGATTAACAACATTTTGCCAAATTTGTCTCACCTCTCAGCCTCTTTTTATTTTATTTCTTTGCTGGAATATTTTATTTTATTTTGCCATTTTAACCATTTTACATTTCACCGGCAGTAATTGCATTCACAGTGCTGTTCAACCATCACCAAAACATTTTCATCGTCCCACACAGAAACTCTGTACCCATTAAACAGTAACTCCCATACCTATTAGGTTTTGTACTGCAGTCCCCTGGCCCCTTATTCCACCCCCTACTAAAGTCCTAAATAAGTACTTGCAGGTCAGCATGGAGTACCTCCAATAATAATTTTTGTTTGAGCTAACAGAACCTGCCTAGCTGGGGCTTGTGCAAGAGCTGAACTGGCCCTCGTGAGATTATGGTCAACTTGGACATCGGCAAAACTTATGCATTCATCTTGGAGTCATCTGCACAGACCCTTTGGACAGAGCTGAAAGCTCTCTCATCAAATCCTCTCCCTAATATTTTTATTTTTTATTTTTTAATTTTTCTTTATTGTACTTTAGATGAAGGTTTACAGAACAAATAGTTTCTCATTAAACAGTCAGTACACATATTGTTCTATGACATTGGTTAACAATGCTCCTCAGCCCTTCTATGACACTATCTATCCCTTTCTGAACTCTTCTTGTTTATCTTTTGGATTTCTAATTGTTGCTTTTGTATGATTTTTAGTTGTGGATTTATTTTAGCATTTTTTTCCTGTATTATTTTCTCAAATTCTTACATTTTTTTGTCTGTATTTTCCATGAATTTGTCTGCCTTTTCCATGAATTTGTCTATTTTTTCCTCATTTTTGTCTGCTTTTTGCTTAAACTCTTGGCTAATTCTGAATATTAGAGATTTGAATTCCCTATCAGTTAGGTTTAGTGCTGTTCTTCTACTGGAAGATCATCTGGTGTTTTATTTTGGATGCCTATTGGAACCATCCTGTCCTGTTTTTGTAAATGTTTTGATATTGTCTGCTGCCTTTGGGGCATTCAGTGGTTATTTTCCTCATTTACTGATTGTAGATTTGTTTGTTTCATCCTGCTTTTTTGTTTTATTTGGTTATGTCTGAGCAAGCAGACTGTGTTCTTTGTTGTTTGCTCATCTGTGGGCTTGATACTTTTCACCTCCTTCTCCAATGGGCAGGGTTAGTCACTCAGGTACGGTACAGCAGGGCAGGTCCAGCTGAAGGGGAGTTGCTGGGATGGGTTGTTTGTGGCACGTACCAGGGCTGACACTGTGGACCGGGAATCAGTGCAGGGCAGGTTCCAGTAGGCCGTGTCTGTGCTGCTTGGGAGTGTGATGTTCAGTGTATGGTGCAGGTAGGCAAAAAAGCGGGGGTAGATTGTGATGTGGGGAGCTAAGATGGGTATGGGAAAGATGAGAGAGAGGAGAGAGGAACAGGAACCAAAAACATATGCACAAACAAAAAAGAGTGCTAACGGAGATTGCTATTGGAGTGGAGAGATGAGAGACTGAGAAAGGAGGAAAGAAATGAAAAAAAAGAAAATAAAAAGGGTTAAAAAATGAATAAATCGAGAAACTGGAAATGAAGAAAGATAAAAATGGAATAAGAGAGAGAAGAAAACAAAACAAAGAAACACACACACACAAAAAAAAAACACCAAGAAAAAAGAAATGCCCCCAGGGATGTCCCTGTGTGTCTGCATAGAGTAAGGGAGTAACTTCCAAGCCACGTCATACTGCCCAACTAGACGGGGCTCCCAAACCTAAAAAAGAAAAAGAAAACAAACAAACAAATCAAAACAGAACAAATCAGAGCAAACAAAGAAACAAACAAAAAAGCCCCAGGGGTCCCACCAGCGTGGAGGCACAGGCAAGGAAGCAGTTTCACAGTCAAGCAGTGTTTCACAGCCTTTCAGGAAGAAGCAAAGATGGCTCACAGAGCCAGGTATTTGAGGGAAAAAGGTTTGCTGGAATATTTTAAAGCAAATCTCAGATACTGTGTCCTCACACCCACAAGCACTTTCCTATGCATATTTAATTGATAAGAACGTTTTCTTTTTACATAAGCACCATTATTGCAGCTAGCTAAATTATTTAACTCTTTAGTATCATGCAATCCTCAGTACGTATTCTAATTTCACAGATTGTCCATTATCCAGACAAGGTCCCCTAGTGTTTTCGATTATTAAAGTTTCTTAAGGCTCTTTTATTCTCTAACAAGGGACTGTTAGAGAATAATTTAATTTTTTATGCTATTGATTTGTTAGAGCAATTGAGTCATTCTGTTTGTAGAAGATCCCAAATTCTAGATTTGGCTAATTGCTTCCTTGTGGTGTCATTTACCTTGTTCTTGTGAATTTCTTACAAGATCCTGGTTCAATTTGTTTAGGTGAGAATCATACACAGGAGGTGCTGTGTGCATCCTATCACATCCCATCCTGCCAGAGCCATGTGAATGCTTGCCAGGGGGAATCACCGAATCTCCAAATTGGCCTCCTCCCTTTTTCTCCGTTCTTTCTCCCATTTCTCACCCAGCTCAGAAAAATTCAATTCTTCAATCAGTATAGCGAGCATGAGCATTTGACTATAAGTCATCAAGATTTCTAAAATAGGAAGTGATGTAAAGAGCAAATTATCTCTGACTCAGAATAATGGCACATAGATGTGGAAATAGAGTAGGTTTGGAAACGAGCAAGGGAGCAAATTTGGAATCATGGAAGGATCTCACAGGTATACCCACAATCTCATGTTAGGGTGTGTACATTCATTTTTCCAAAGGGCATTGTTATGGATTGAATTATTTGTTGTTGTTATTATTAGGTGCCATCAAGTCAGTTCCGACTAATGGCAACCCTACATACAACAGAACAAAACACTGCCCGGTCCTGCACCATCCTCACAATCATTTTTATACTTGAGCACATTATTGCAGCCACTGTGTCCATCCATCCTGTTGAGAGTCTTCCTTTTTTTCACTGACTCTATTCTTTACTAAGTATTATGTCCTTCTCCAGGTATTGGTCCCTCCTGATAACATGTCCAAAGTATGCAAAGTCCAAGACAGATTTGTTTGCTTTCTGGCAGTCCGTGGTATATTCAATGTTCTTCGCCAACACCATAATTCAAAGGCATCAATTCTTCTCTGGTCTTCCTTATTCATTGTTCTACTTTTGCATGCATATGAGGCGACTGAAAACACCATGGCTTGTGGGAGGCGCACCTTAGTCCTCAAAGTGACATCATTACTTTGAACACTTTAAAGAGGTCTTTTGCAGCAAATTTGCCCAATGCAGTGTGTGGTTTGATTTCTTGGCTGCTGCTTCCATGGGCGTTGATTGTCGATCCAAGTAAAATGAAATTCTAGAAATAAAAACTGAGAAATTTTTAAAGCACAGAACATACAAGCAAACATTCCGTTAGCTACCAGAATGATAACATCAGGACATGTCACGGAGCCTCTGGAAAACTCCACCCTACACTCGTGAGAGACTGAGAGTGAAAAAGGCACAGAACAGCTTTAGTATTGTTGCAAAAATATTTTTTATCTCAGGAGCCCTTGAAGGTGTCTTAGGGAGCTGCATGAGTCTCTACTGACACGTTGAGAACTTCTGCTCTAGAACAAGGATTCTTAAGCAAGGGTTCCCACCATCACATCAGATACACCTGCAGAATGTTTTGAAAATACCTGTGTCAGTGCCCCGCCTCAGGCCAGGGATTCAGTGCACATTGTCAGGGCAGGGGCCTGGGCAGATTTGCCTGCACCAAGCACTTCCTTTCCTGATTGAGAAGAGCTTCTCCAAACAATGGTCTCTATGCATTTTGACTGAGAACCTCTATAAGTAAGAATTTTTTGAGCATGTATTCTCATTATATGTATGTTTATTTCTTTGTAGGTTATATGCTGTTAGTTGCCATCGAGTAGGTCCCTAACTCACGGCGACACCTTACACAGCAGAACAAAATGCTGCCCAGTCCTGCGCCATCCTCATTATCGGTTGCAGACCAAATCACCGTGATCGATAGGGTTTTCACTGGCTGATCTTTGCAAATAAATCACCAAGCCTTTCTTCCTAGTCTGTCTTAGTCTGGAAGCTTCACTGAATCCTGCTCAGCAATCTAGCAACACACAAGTCTCCACAGACATATGGGTTGTGGCTGTGCATGAGGTACACTGACCGGGAATCAAACCCAGGTTCCCCATGGAGGAAGAGAATTCTATCACTGAACAGCCAGTGTCCCTGAATTTTGTACAAATATTACTATATTGGATTTTTTTTAAGCTCAGGTGAATCTAATATGCAGCCAGGGTTTGGAATCACTGGGAGGCATAAGAAGGAGCCCTGGTGGCGCAGTGCTTAAAGCAATTGACTGCTAACTGAAAGGTTGGCAGTTTAAAACCACCAGCTGCTCGGCGGGAGAAAGACGTGGCAGTCTGCTTCCATAGAGATTTACAGCCTTGGAAACCCTACAGGGTTGCTATGAGTCAGAATTGGCTTGATGGCAGTGGGTTTGGTTTTAGTTGCTAGGCATACAAGTGCTATTTTCACAGAGGCAATTAAGGGAAAGGGAAGACAATTACAGTGCACACCTGTGACCTTTGGAAAAGGCAGGTGCCCTGGGAAGCCCAGCTTGTCATCACCTTGTCATTTGCACCCTCACCCCAACCCCCCCAGGTGGCATTTATTACCATGGTGAATCCAGCTTAGGATAAAAGTATCTCCCCCTCCCAGAAGCAAAATCATATTAACTAACTGGCCTGATAGAGACTGAAGAAACCCGGAGAGTAGGACCCCTGACACCTGTTTAGCTCAGTAATGAAGTCACTCCTGAGGTTCACCCTTTAGCCAAAGATTAGACAGCCCCATAAAACAAAACAAGACTAAAGGTGCACATGATCCCAGGGGCAAGGACTAGAAGGCAGGAGGGGAGAGGAAAGCTGGTAATAGGGAACCCGAGGTCGAGAAGGGAGAGTGTTGACGTGTTGTGGAGCTTTAACCAATGTCATAAAACAATATATGTACTAACTTTAATGGGAAGCTAGTTTGTTCTGTAAACCTTCATCTAAAGTACAATTTTAAAAAATCACGTTAACTAAATGGGAGAGATGCTACTGTATTGATCATTTATGTGAGAGTCAATAATTACCAAAGAGGTACACACTCTTCCACACTCTGCTTGGTGCACCCCCTCCTCATAGGCACACTCTACGGAATCCTTGTAATCAGGAGACTGTGAGCCTGAGACTGGATCAAGGGAAGGTAGTGACAGAATACGTGTGATCCATGCAGCCCTCTGTTTATTGGGATATGTCTGTCTTCTTGTCTTCTTTCCTTACCCAGTGACAGTCCCTCAGGGTACTGCCCCTGCAAGTGCTTGGAGGGCACTGCCAGCGTCTGCCTTTGTGACTCTGTTCTTTGCAGCTCTGCCCTCAGCTCCTGACTGGCCCACTTTCCTCTAAGTGTGTCAACACCTTCAGTTAGGCCACAGTCCCTCTCCTCTGATGACTTTGTACATTTCTGAGCTGGTTTATTTTTTAACTCTTAGAGGAACATTTTATTTCCAAGTTACTATCTGGCACAAACGGTTAAGCACTGGGCTCCTAACTGAAACGTTGGCTGCTCAAATCCACCCAGAGGTGCCTTGAAAGAAAGGCCTGGTGTCTTAGGCTGGGTTCTCTAGAGAAGGAAAACCAGTAGAGCATAGAAATATATATGTATATATATAGAGAGAGAGAGATTTATATCAAGGAAATTGCTCACAGGGTTGTAGAGGCTGGAAAGTCCCAAATCTGTGGGTCAGGATAGAGGCTTCTGCTGATTCACGTAGCCGCAGGGGCTGGCAAAACCAGGATTGGCAGGTGAGAGATCAAAGCTTTTGCTCACAGGTTGCAAAGATCAATGAATCCCAAGATCAGCAGGCAAGACCGCAGGTAAGCTGCCAATTCAAATCCCAAGAACCAGAAGCCAGATGAATAGGAGCCAGCTGCAGGATCCAGAGTGAGCAAAAAGCCCATGAGCCTTGCCAGAATGTCCGCTTACATCTGATGCAGGCCAGCCACACACCAGGAAACTGCCTTTCAAATGATTGGCTACTCACAGCATACCCCGTCATGGAGGCGATCACAACATCACATGACTGCCAAACCACTGAGAATCATGGCTCAGCCAAGTTGACACACAAACTTAACCATCACACCTGGTAATCAACTTCCAAAAAATCAGGAGCAAAGTTCTACTCTGAAACACATGGGGTCACCATGTGTAGGAATCAACTCAACAGCAACTGGTGGTGATATGTGGACCGCCTCCAGTTACTGCCTAAAAATCCTGAGTTAGAAGGTAATAACTGGGACGTCCTTAAAGTTTGTTAGAATGAGACTTGACTTGTACATTTTCAAATATTATTATTGTACAATTAGTCTCCAACTTACCACATATCCAAGTTACGACGAACTGCACTTACGATCATCTGTTTTTTGCCTTTTAATCAGCAAATTATGTGCTGCAACATTGTATGTAGTACATATTACTAACGAAGTATTCAATGTGGACAAACAGGCTTGTTTCAGAAAAGGATACCAGAACAGACCTATATTCACAAAGAGGTGCCTGGTTTCAAAGCATTTAAAGACAGAATCAGGCTGTATTTGACTTACATACATCAGAACTGATTTACAACAGACTCTTTAAAATAGATCCACATTATAAGTTGGGGACTCCATGTACTTTATTATATTAAGACTGACATCCAGCTACCGTTGATCCACACAAAAATCAAAGCAAGAGGAGACATTATTTACAGCATGAGGAAGCACTCAGTACAAACACAAGCTTAGATTTCCTAATCTTAAGAAACTTGGAGTCCCGAAATGACTAGCTAAGGCAAGGAGGAAAATAAACCTCTCTTGCAGTCCCCTCCCCCTCATTGCCTTTAAAATAGTACTCATCTAAGCATCTGAGTATTGTAACATCTTCCAGTTCTATAATCCAGTGAAATTCTGCTCAGGGTTTCAGCCCTTACTCCTGAAATCCTCCAGATCCAGAATGTTCCACACCCCTCTCACCAACAGTTTAAACCAAACCCAAACCCATTGCCATCGAGTCAATTCCGACTCATAGCGACCCTATAGGCGAGAGTAGAACTGCCCCTGTAGGATTTCCAAGGCTGTAATCTTTACGGAAGCAGACTGCTACAACTTTCTCCCGTGGAGCAGCTGGTGGGTTCACTGGTGGGTTTGAACCACCAACCTTTCGGTTAGTAGCCTAGTGCTTAACCACTGTGCCACCAGCCTCTTCAACAACAGTTTAATGAAGATGAAATCAGTAAACATGTTGGTTGAATGTTGACCCAGTCTCACAAATACATAATACTTCTCTGTGATCCAGCTTCAGAGTTAGATTTTCCAGTAGAATAATGAGTCAGAAAATAGAAGTAACTGGCTTAATGATTTTCATGATCATCATTAGAAAACTTTAACTTGAAATGACTAGATAGAAGCCCAGTGGTTGTTTTATCCCTTCTTGAGAATTTAAAGCCTTCATTGGTTTTGTAGGCACTTTAAAGTTAAAACAATTGTCACTTTTCTAGCCACCTGTTTCTCAGTTTTCAAAGTATTATTTGTTTTCTGACATTTCTGAAGTTGCATTTATTTAAAACACCACATTCAAAATGAAGACTATTTTCAAAACAGGCAACTGATATTTTTTATCTGAATCAGAAACCCCTGGTTTTCCAATACCCATAAACAGACTGAAAGGTAAATCATGCAAAATGACTACTGGTAAAAAAGAAAAAAAGTGTATTTAGTAAAGAGATATTATAAGGGAGCTGTCTTTTTCACAGTGAAAAACAAATACAAGTAGGAGTTGTTTCAAAGAGCGGAAAGGAAATTGTTGACACAGAAGTTTCTGGCTGCCCCATTGGCCAGCACAGGCTGCACATGGCTGTTAGAGGCAGTAGTTTGTGGATCTGTGGAAAATGTATCACAGTCATTTAACCACAGAGTTCAGAAATGTATTACTTAGGCTGACGTCATGCTTGCTTGCTTTCACATGTAGGATTTTGTATTTTTAAGGAAAGGAAACCTTGGTGCTCCATATCTGAGTAAGTACACTAATGTCTCTACCAATCCAAAAATACGTAGAAGATCAGACCTGATTATCAGAAAATTTGCTAACAGATGTAATTATAATAATAATATGCTGTTGTCATTAGTTGCCACCAAGTTGGCTCAAACTCATGGCAACCTTATGTATAAAACAACAAAACGGTGCTCAGTCCTGTGCCACCATCTTCACAATTGTTGGTATGTTTGGACTCATTTCCCAACATTATATCAGACAATATTCTGCTGAGATCAATAAGATTTTCACTGGCTAATTTTTGGAAGTAGATGGCTAGGCCTTTCTTTCTAGTCTGTCTTAGATTGCATTATGGAAGATGATTACACTGCATTGCATTACATTATGGAAGATGATGAGCTCTACTGAAGGCCAAATGACTTAATTGCATGATTAAATCATAACAGCCTATGGCCAGGATTTCAATACATATTTGAGGTGTGCGGTGGTGGGGAGAACACAATTCAATTCATAACACCTTAGTTAGACATTTAACTGTCTTTGAAATTCAGCCGTAAGACTATTAGGTCCTAGGCTTGTACATGGTTTTTTTTTGTTTGTTTGTTTTGTTTTGTTTTGTTTTTTTCTGCCCTGTTTCTTTATCTACAACCAAAGAGGCCCTCTCGCTTTCATATTGGCCTTCAAAAGCCTGTGACTCACCCTCAGCTGTTCATTATCTTTCTGCTCATCAAGGGCATTTAGCAATAGCCATGCAATCCTCTCGTCATTATAGCAATTATAGCAACTATTTCTTCCATCAGTCATACGTTTCACCCGCTAGCGCATTCCCTTCAACCGTTTCACCCTCCCAATTCACCGCTAGTGAAAGATTTAAGACTAGAACTGCCAGCTTGTACCAGGGGCTGTCTGTGCTTCATCCACCACCAGTGATAGTGTCCTCATTGCCTACTGAGCAGTGAGTGTTTCAGGTCCCAACCCTATCTTATCACTTGCATTCTTGGACAGCACTACTTTCGGTACCAACTATGACAGATTAGTTATTCTGTAAGCAGAGACTGAGACAAGCATGGGGTGACAAATGTTTATTGTGGATCACACCTGTGAAAGGAAGGCACAGGCAGCAGGATTGGACAGCGGGAAAAGTTAAACTGTAATGCAGATCCAACAAAGCCTCGGGCAAATGCAGCAAGGAGCTTGGTCCAACTTTGGGCTGAAATAGATGGACCTTTCAACCCTGCCTCATTCGGCTGCCAGACGTAGGCTGCCCCAGGAAGGCATATCCTCAGGTGAATTGGTCCCGAAAGCTAAGGTGAACCCTGAAGGAGAAGACAGGTGGAGGCTGTCTCCTGCACTCATGCAGCTGGGCAGCAAGTCCTTCCTGGGAGGGAGATCTGAGTAGTGCATCTTGGTATCTCCCACAGTAGATGTTTAATGAATATTGGATGCATCATTGACTAAATTATGCTTAATTAGGAAAGGCATGGGCAGGAGGGAGGAGACTGGTCCAATAGGCCTGGTGAGAGGTTATGCATGATAGAACGGGCTCCTGGATCTGAAAAAGTTAATGATAAGGGAACAGAGGCAACTGTGCCCACAGCAGTTGGACAAGACTCTTTCTGAGAAGTAGGGTCAGCTTAAGAGGGAAAAGAGAAAGATCTATCCCTTCTCATCTCCTCTACAAAACACCCCAAAGGACCTAAATCTGATTGGATGTCAGAACTTGACTTATGAGGACTCTAGCATGATTTCAAGTAATTTCTGAAATGTGTTCTAAGTGCTCCTGAAGTGGAATCCTGGATTTATAGAATTTAAAAATTGAAAGAATCAACCAGTTCAATGTCCCCATTTTACACAAAAAAACTTGAGGTTCAGAGAAGTGGAAAAAAAAAAAAAATCCTGGTGTATTAGTTTCCTAGGACTGTTGCAACAAAATGCTTAAACTGGGTGGCTTATAAGAACAGAAACTTAATGTCTTACAGTTCTGGAGGCTGGGATTCCATATCAACATGTTGACCGGGCCATATTCCCTCTGAAATACAGGGGAAGATCTTTTCTTCTCTCTCCCAGCTTCTGGCATCCCAGGAATTCCTTGGCTTGTAGATGCATTTTCACATGTCTATCCTTCCTCTGTCTGTCTTTCTGTGTCTCTTCTCACCTTTTATAAGGACATCACTCATATTGGATTAGGACCCACACTATTTCAGTATGACCTCATGTTAACACAACTGATATCTTCAAAGATCCTATTTCAAACAAGGTCACATTCACAAGTACTAAGGGTTAAGCCTTCAACATGTCTTTTGGGGGAACACAATTCAATCCATAACACCCAAGATCACACAGATAACGTGTTGTTCCCATGGGCCTAAATCCCAGCTCTCCTTCCTCTTAGGCCTGCTGTTCATTCTGCTCCTATTCAAAGACTGATGGTGCCTTCTGACTTTTGCCATTTATACGTGCACTTGTACACTGGAGTTCTTATTAGCTGAGTTCATAGCTGTAAGAAAGCTCTGGTTTGGAACAAGCCACTGGAGTCTACTACCTCATTCCCAAATCTGCGTGTTTAAATTTCTACTGAAGAAATAAACACTTCATTGTAAAAGATAAAAAGTTTAGAAATGGAAATTGCTGGTCGACGTCATTATTTGACTAAATTTCACTCAAATGTAGTCAATCAATCAATTAATCAATATAAGTGACCAGGGACAGATTACCCAAAAAGCAAGCATCATAGTCATCTAGTGCTGCTGTAATAGAAATACCACAAGTGGATAGCTTCAACAAAGAGAAAGTTATTTTCTCACAGCTTAGTAGACTAGAAGTCCAAATTCAGGGCATCAGCTCCAGGGGAAGGCTTTCTCTCTCTGTCGGCTCTGGAGGAAGGTCCTTGTCATCAGTCTTCCTCTGGACTAGGAGCTTCTCCGCATAGGAATGCCAGGTCCAAAGGACGCGCTCTGCTCCTGACACTGCTTTCTTGGTGGTATTAGGTCCCCAACTCTCTGCTTGTTTCCCTTTCCTTTAATCTCTTGTAAGATAAAAGATGATGCAGGCTACACCCCAGGGAAACTCCCTTTACATTGGATCAGGGATGTGACCTGAGCAAGGATGTTACATCCCACCTTAATCCTCTTTAACCACAGGCAAAGATGATGATTTATAACATGTAGGAAAGTCACAAAATGGAGGACAACAACACAATACTGGGAATTATGGCCTAACCAAGTTGACATATATTTTTGGGAGACACAATTCAATCCATGACAGCAAGTTATGCACGGGCTTACTTGTGTTTACTTACTAATCTGTACTGCACAATTTCACATGGATTTCACCACATATTTGACGTGGTAAAAAACAGGTAAAATTGTGCACTACAGATTAGTAAGTAAGCACAAGTAAACCCGTCTGTACTCTGCTTAAATTAATGTAAGCCCACGCATGCCTTGCTTACTGGTTAAGCTGCCCTTGTAAGTGACTCATATCAGGTCGTTTATTATTTTATTCATTCCACAAATACTTGTTAAAGGCCAGTATATGCTAGATTTGGTGCTAATTTTTTGGAATATAGGATTAAATAAAAGCAAAAGGTACTCAACTCTCTTAGAGTTTATGGTCTAATGAAGCCTGGAATCTAGCATAAGATCCTTTCTGACTACTCCAGAGAGAGGTACACCTTAGAGTAGCTACAGAATAGGAGCTTAGAAAGACGAAGCTGGGGAAATGAACTCAGAAGTTCATATTTTGCCTGGGGTCAACCTTTCCTCCCTACAACTGTGGGCCAAAAAATGAAATAAGTATATGTAGTTTTTCTTGTGCTGAATACCGCTAATGGACCTCAATTAGAAGGCATGCCACCATTGAATTGAACCCTAATGGAGCGTTCAATACTAATTTGCATAATGTACAAATAGTTTTGTGATTTGTTAAGAGGTCTAACTTTGCTGTTAAAAAAAAGCTTATTTTGCATAGGATTTCTCAAGGTTAAGTCGAACTAGTTGACCGACACGAATTAAGAATAGGGTCAAGAGTAACACTTGGAATATTTCCCTTTTTCTTCCTTCATGCAGGATATCTGCTTCTTGGCTTGCTCCAAAATATCTCACCCTCCTCATCCCCACCAAATTTAATCTTTATTTACTCTTTTAACATTACTGAGTGTCGTTTATGTTGCACGCATTGGGGCAACAAAGAGGAATAAGCTCTCATCCAGAAAAAGTGAATGTGAATACTAAAATTACAACACCATGGGGAAGGTGCTGTAATCACTCAAAGATGGGTCAGGAAAAAAACACTATAGATATTTTAAGCAAGAAGAAATTTAATATAGGAAATGTGATGTTAACAAAACTGTTAGAGTTTCCGGAGGAGAGAAGATCAGGAAAAACTGCTGTTGACTTTCAAACAGTTTGAGATGCAGGAATTACATTTCCTTTCTGCCTATACCCTCTGCCTACAGCTGCAGCTTTAAGGACTAAGGTGCGCCTGACCCAAGCCATGACATTTTCAATCACCTCATATGCGTGTGAAACCTGGACAATGAATAAGGGAGACTGAAGAAGAACTGATGCCTTCAAATTATGGTATTGGTGAAGAATATTGAATATATCATTGACTACCAGAAGAATGAACAAATCTGTCTTGGAAGAAGTACAGCCAGAATGCTCCTTAGAAGCAAGGACATACTTTGGACATGTTATCAGGAGGGACCAGTCCCTGGAGAAAGACATCATGATTGGTGGAGTAGAGGGTCAGCGAAAAAGAGTAAGACCCTCAATGAGATGGATTGACACAGTGGCTGCAACAGTGGGTTTGAGCATAACAATGATTGTGAGGATGGTGCAGTGTTTCATTTCATTGTACTTAGGGTTACTATAAGTCAGAACTGACTCAACAGCATCTAACAACAACAACAACAATAGCCGCTGCCAGAGGATAATTGCTTCTTCTCTTTTGCCTTTCAAATCTCTGATGAGTTCCTCTCATAGGGGAATTATGAACAAGAACCCTGCTAGCAAGGTAGCCTGGGAAATGTAGTTTCCAGGCATCCAGCCTGTACATAGAGGGGAGAACTTAGAAGGTCTTGCAAAGGTGTTAACAACGATCACAGCCCATATAGCCATTGCTGTAGAGTCAACTCTGGCCCATAGTGACACTATAGAACAGAAGAGAACTGCCGCATAGGGTTTCCAAGGCTGTAATATTTAAAGAAGCAGATCTCCTTCTCCTTGGGAGTTGCTAGTGGGTTCGAACTGCCAACCTTCCAGTCAGTAGCCAAGCGCTTAACCCTTTCACCACCAGGGCTCCACTCACAGCCTATATACTATGTATATACTGAAGTAACTTCTCTACTTCAAAAGACTCGTGTCAGCTTGAGACTGTAGAAAAGCTATAAAAAGCATTCCCCCAGATAGATCTGTGCTTAGCTAAGAATCAGTTTCTCACAAGGGAGTTGGCTCTATGTACAAGAGACCAGGAGAAACGTAAGGGGTGTTGCTCAAAGGTTCTTCATATCCACTCGTTTTTACCTTACTAACTATACAGTTAGTGAACTTGCTCTTGAACATCCAGTAGCTAAAGCGAATGGAAGAAACGATGAAGTAAAAGAGCTGAACAGAAGATTTCAAAGCGTCGCTTGAGAAGACAAAGTAAAGTATTATAATGAGATGTTCAAAGACCCGGAGTTAGAAAACTGAAAGAGAAGAACATACTCAGCATTTCTCAAGCTGAAAGAACTGAAGAAAAATTCAAACCTTGAGTTGCAATATTGAGTGACGCAGAAAGCATCAAAAGAAGATGGAAAGAAAACACAGAGTCACTGTACCAAAAAGAATTCGTCGACATTCAATCATTTCCGGAGATAACATATGATCAAGAACCGACAGTACTGAAGGAAGAAGTCCAAGCTGCACTGAAGGCATTGGGAAAAACAAGTCTCCAGGAATTGCTGGAAGACCAATTGAGATGTTTCAACAAACGGATGCAGCACTGGAGGTGCTCAGTCATCTACGTCAAGAAATTTGCAAGTCAGCTTCCTGGCCAATTGACTGGAAGAGATCCATATTTGTGCCCATTACGAAGAAAGGTGATGTAACAGAATGCAGAAATTATTGAACAATGTCAATAATATCACACACAGGTAAAAGTTTGCTGAAGATGATTCAAGAGCTGTTGCAGCAGTACATTGACAGGGAACTAAGTGCCAGAAGTTTAAGCCAGATTCAGAAGAGGACGTGGAATGAGGGATATCATTGCTGATGTCAGATGGATCCTGGCTGAGAGCAGAGAATACCAGAAAGATGTTTACCTGTGTTTTATTGACTATGCAAAGGCATTGGACTGTGTGGACCATAACAAATTATGGATAACATTGCAAAGAATGGGAATTCCAGAACACTTAATTGTGCTCATGTAGAACCTGTACATAAACAAGAGGCAGTCATTGGAACAGAACAAGAGGATACTGCATGGTTTTAAATCAGGAAAGGTGTGGGTCAGGGTTGTAGCCTTTCACCATACTTACTCAATTTATGTGCTGAGCAAATAATCTGAGAAACTAGACTATATGAAGAAGAACTTGGCATCAGGATTAGAGGAAGACTCATCAACAACCTGCAATATACAGATGACACAACCTTGCTTGCTGAAAGCAAAGAGGACTTGCAGCACTTAGTGATGAAGATCAAAGACTAGAGCCTTTAGTGTGAATTACACCTCAACATAAAGAAAACAAAAATCTTCCAACTGGACCAATAAGCAACATCATGATAAATGGAGAAAAGATTGAAGTTGTCAAAGATTTCATTTTACTTGGATCCACAGTCAATGCCCATGGAAGCAGCAGTCAAGAAATCAAACAACATATTGCATTGGGCATGTCTGCTGCAAAAGATCTCCTTAAAATGTTAAAAAGCAAAGATGTCATTTTGAGGACTAAGGTGTGCCTGACCCAAGCCATGGTGTTTTCGATTGCCTCATATGCATGCGAAAGTTGAACAATGAATAAGGAAGACCAAAGAAGAATTGACATCTTTGAATTATTGTGTAGATGAAGAATATCAAATATACCATGGACTGGAAGAAGAACAAACAAATCTGTGTTGGAAGAAGTACAGCCAGAATGCTCCTTAGAAGCAAGAGTGGTGAGACTTCATCTCACATACTGTCTTAGTTATCTAGTGCTGCTAGAATAGAAATACCACAAGTGGATGGTTTCAATGAAGAGAAGTTTATTTCCTCATAATCAAAGTAGGCCAAAAGTCCAAATTCAAGGTGTCAGCTCCAGGGGAAGGCTTTCTCTCTCTCGGCTTTCTCATCAGTGTTCCCGCAGACTAGGAGCTTCTCAACGCAGGGACCCCAGTCCAAAGGACGTGCTCTGCTCCCGGCACTGCTTTCTTAATGGTATGAGGTCCCTCTGTCTTACTGCTCACATCTCTCCTTTATATCTCAAGAGATTGCCTCAGGACACAATCCAGTCTTGTAGATCCAGTCCTGCCTTACTAACACAACTGCCACCCATCCTCCCTCATTAACATCATAGAGGCAGGATTTACAACATATAAGAAAACCACACAATACCAGGAATCATGGCCCAGCCAAATTGATACACACATTTTTTGGGGGACACAATTCAAACCATGACACATACTTTGGACATGTTATCAGGAGGGTCCAGTCCCTGAAGAAGGACATCGTGCTTGGTAAAGTAGAGGGTCAGGGGAAAAGAGAAAGACGCTCAACAAGATGGATTGACATGGGGACTGCAACAATGGGCTCAAACACAACAACAATTGTGAGGATGGCATAGGACTGGACAGTGTTTCATTCTGTTGTCCATCGAGTAGCTGTAAGTCAGAATTGATGGGACCGCACCTAATAACAACCGTACCGTATCTGAGATTTATACCCTTTGAGTAATTATTTGGGATCAAATTGTTGTCCTGGGAGGCCTAACACATTAATCCTTCACTGGAAAATTGGCTGCCTCCTCAGATGAATTGTAAGGTACATTCAAAGTGGAGATTAGTTGCCCCCTGATCCTCATCAACTGGAAAGAACAGTGAAATAAGAAACAAATTGTCTAGGTGCAAGTCCTGAAGCTGCCATTTATTAACTATGTAAATCTGAATAAGTCGTTTCACCTCTTAAAGCCAGTTTCCTCTTCAGTGAAACAGAAATTTTAAAATTCTGCCCTCCTACCTCACCGAAAGGAGCCCTGATGGCGCGGTGGTTAAGCACTTGGCTGCTAACCAAAAGGTTGGCTGTTCCAACCCACCAGTCATTCCAGAGGAGAATGATGTGGCAGTCTGCTTCAGTAAAGATTTACAGCCTTGGAAACCTTATGGGGCAGTTCTACTCTGTGCTATAGGGTCGTCATGCGTTGGAATCGACTGACTGCAATAGGTTTGTTTTGGGGTTTTACCTCACAGAGTTATTTTAAGATTCAAAACCAGAGTGGGAAAATACATATAAAAGTATTTTGTAAGCTATGAGTGTTGTAAATATCAGAAGCCAGGAAGGCATATATGAAAATCTGCTAGGATATTGACAAGAAGGGGATGAGGATGAGAGAGGAAGCCGGAACTGATGTGGTGACTAATCTGGCTCTGGAGCTGGTTTCCAAGATGGGTGACCAGATTTTCAAGTATATTGTCCAAAGGGACATAGTAAACTAGATATGGTATCAATATCCAGGGGGTCCCATCTGGGGAAGGACACGGGAACTTACACAGCAGGACTCCCCAGGTATTGGTGATTTTCAGAATAAGGCACTTGGCTGGGTTGTGACTGGGGTCTACCTGTTCTGGAATGATATCTCAGCAGCAGATCAAAGTACAGGCAGTAGCATTCCTCACATAGCAGCCTGGTACAGAGTAGGCAATCAATATATTTTTATTGACTTAACCAACTAATTGAATAAATATCTGGCAAGAGGAAAGCATATTGTAAAGGCCCCAGAAAAGCTGAATGCAGTTCATGACCTGGCTCTAGGCCTTCATGGGGAATTACAGGGTTAGTCAGGACAAGTGATCCAGTGACATGGACTGAGAAAGTTCAGTACAGAGAAGAGAAAGAATGAGGCTGTGTGGGCTCGAAGATGTTGGAGCCCACCCCAAGCACAATGGTGTTAGCTTGAACGCAAATTCAAGATTGCATCTATGGATAGGGTTGGGTCTCCTGATGCACTTCCAGGCTTGGTCAGGCCACCTGGGTCAGGACCAGGATGGAGCTAAGAATGAAGGTGACAGATGCCTGAAGTTTAACAACAATAGATACTATGAATTCATATACTTTTGTACTGCCTTTTCAAGAATTATCTGTTTGCCTTAAACAAAAACTTCGATTTGGGACACAAAAGAAGTTTACTATGGATTCATTTCAATAATCAGTTTAGTACACAGCTACTGCTAATCCTGCTCTCGAAGAATATTTGATGGCATAGGGAGATGCTAATTAAGTAGTGAAAAAAGTAGGTAAAATAGTATATGCTGCTATGATCATAATTCTGTGTGTGTGTGCGTGTGTGTGTGTGTGTGTGCGTAGATACACAGATAGATAAAAAATGAGTTGGACTTATTCTACAGAAACTGACAAAAAGTACAGAAGGAAACATACCAAAATATATTTAACAGTTGTTCTTTCTGAAGGTAGTATTATAAATTATTTTTTTCTTTATAATTTTTTATATTTTTGCAATTTTTGCTAAAACTTTTGTATACTACTTTTATAATCTTTAAAAAAATTTTTTAAACTTATCCCTTATATTAGCTCTACAGTTCATAGAGAAAGTGACAACACACCACAGCTCATCCTATGAAGTCAGGATGACCTTACTACCAAAATTACACAAGAATAGAAGACGAAAAAAAAAATTATAGGCCCAATTCAGCCATCAACATGGTATACAAATACGAAACAAAGTATTAGAAAACCAAGTCTAATCATATATAAAAAGATAATACACCATACCTGAGCTGGATTATCCTAGAAAAGAAATTTATAGTTGTCTTAGGCTGGGTTCTCTAGAGAAGCAAAACCAGTAAAGTGTATATATAGAAAGAGTGATTTATATCAAGAAAACAGCTCATGCAATCGTAGAGGCTGGAATGTTCCAAGTCTGTGGATCGGGAGAGAGGCTTCTTCTGATTCACATAGCCACAGGGGCTGGCAAACACAAGAACAGCAGGTCAGAGAGCAGGGCTCTTGCTCTCAGGCTGTGAAGATCAACGAATCCCAAGATCGGCCGGTAAACTGCTAGCTCAAGTCCCAAGAACAGAAGATCAGATGAACAGGAGGCAGTTGCAGGATCCAGAGAGGGCAAAAGCTAGAAAGTCCACTTATACTCAGAAGCAGGCCACGAGTCCAAGGACGCTCCCTTTCAACTGATTGGCTACTCCTAGCAGATCCCATCATGAGGGTGATCACATATAAACACTGAGAATCATGGCCCAGGCAAATCAATACACAATCTTGACCATCAAATAGTCAATAATACAGTTTTGTATTGGTACAGGGACAGAAAAATCTTCAGTGTAACAGAACAGAGAGGCCAATTAAATGGGTATAAAATGGTATCTCAATAGTCCTGATTTGTACTTTTTGATTATCAGTGAGGTTGAGTATTGCTTTATATGACCCATGCATACATGGAAATTTATTATATGATGGAGATGACAGCAGATCAATAGGGAAAGGAAAGACTCTTTAATAAATCGGGTTGGAAAACTGGTTATAATTATGCAGAAAAATGAAGTTGGGGTCCTATCTCACACTACACACAAAATCAATTCTAGATAGAGTAAAGATATATATGTCAAAAGTAAAACTTTAAATCTTTGAGAAGAAAATTTAGGTGAGTATTTTCTGACCTGAGGATAGCGCAGCATTTCTTAAACTAGACTAAAAATGCTATCCTAAAAGAAAAGATTAGTATGTCTGACCTCATTACATTTAAGAGGTTCTGTTCCTTAAAATATACATTAAGAATGTAAAAAACAAACCATAAATTAGCAAAAGATATACACATATATCTATACAAAGATTAGTATTCAGAATATATAAAGAATGCCTACAAATCAATACGAAAATAGACAAACAACTTAATCAAAAAATGGGCAAAAAAATAAATTTTCCTTTCACAGGACAGAAGACATGAATAGCCCATAAACATATGAAGCACTATTCAGATTCGTTTGTAATCAAGGAAGTGCAAATCAGGACTACTGAGATATAATCTTACACCCACTTAATTGGCAAAACTTAAGAACACTGACAATACCAAGTTTTGAAGAGGATATGGATTTAGTATATGTTGCTAATGAGGGTGTAAATTGGTACAACAACTTTGTAGAACATTTTAGCATTAACTTAAAAAGTTAAAAATTTTGATACACAATCTAGGAATTTCATTCCTAAGTAAACACCTAGGAGAAGCTCTTGTCCACATTGACATGGAGATACATATCAGAATGTCCATAGAAGCACACCTCATAATGTCAAAAAATTGGACACAACCCAAATGTCCATCAGTAGTAAAGAAATAAAGTATATTCATAAAATGGAATATTATACAGCATTCAAAATGAAAGAACTATAGCTATACCCAACAACATGGATGAATCTTAGAAATAAAATGTCAAGAGAATAAAGCAAGCGTCAGAATTTTATATATAGTATGATTCTCTTTTTTAAGTTAAAAAGCAAGCAAACGGAATATATATTGCTTAGTCATATGTTGTTGCTGTTGTTAGGTGCTGTTGAGTCAGTTCCAACTCATAGCAACCCTGTGAACAACAGAACAAAACACTGCCCTGTCGAGCACCATCCTCACAATGTTGCTATTCTTGAGCCCATTGTTGAAGCCACCATGTCAATCCATCTCATTGAGGGTCTTCCTCCTTTTTGCTGAGGCTCGACTTTACCAAGCATGATGTCCTTGTCCAGGAACTGGTCCTTCCTGATAACAAGTCTAAAGTATGTGAGACAAAGTCTCACCATCCTCGCTTCTAAGGAACATTCTGGCTGTACTTCTTACAAGACAGATTTGTTTGTTATTCTGGTAGTTCGTGATATATTCAATATTCTTCACCAACATCATAATTCAAAGGCATCAATTTTTCTTTGGTCTTCCTTATTCATTGTTCAGCTTTCGCATGCACATGAGGCGATTGAAAATCCCATGGCCTGGATCAGATGCACCTTAGTATGCAAAGTGACATCTTTGCTTTTTAATACTTTAAAGAGGTCTTTAGTCATACACCTGTATATAAATAGATAAGTAGATATAGATAGGTGAATGTTATGGATTGAATTGTATCTCCCAAAAATTTGTGTTGTAAATCTTAACCTCTATGCCTCTGGTTATAATACCATTTCAGAATGGGTTATCTTTGTTATGTTAATGAAACAGGATTAGTGTAGTGTGTGTCTTAAGTCAATCTCTTTTGAGATATAAAAGCAAGCTACAGAGGCAGAGATGGGGGAAGACAGATGACACATCACATGAAGATCACCCAGGGCAAAAATCTCAAACAAACAAAGACCTTCCTCCAGAGCCAAAAGAGACAGAAAACCTTCCCCACCAGCTCTGATGGCCCAATGGTTAAGAGCTCGGCTGTTAACCAAAAGGTCGGCAATTCAAATTCACCTTGGAAATCCTATGGGGCAGTACTACTCTGTCCTATAGGATCACCATGAGTCAGCGTCAACTTGATGGCAGTGTTTTTTTTTTAGAGCCAGCATCCTGAATTTGGACTTCTAGCCTCCTAAATTGTGAGAAAATAAATTTCTCTTTCTTAAAGTCACCCATCTGTGGTAGTTCTGTTATAGCAGCACTAGATAACTAAGACAGAATTTGGTACCACAAAAGTGGGGTACTGTTTCAGAGTTCCGGCAAAATAGCGCTCTAAGCAGAAGCACCACGCCATCCCTCCACAGCAAAGAGCCAAAAAACTAAGCCGAACAGAGAATACAACAATCCTGAAACCCTAAAACATCAAATGAAGAGATAAAGAACTCAGCCAAGCACCAAATGGAGTGAGAAAACTGACAGAGAACGGAGAGCGAGGAGAGATTCATGCAGAGGTCCCCTATCAGCTAACGCAGCACGGATCTGCCATCTTGGACTCCTATCAGAGACCAGCAATCAGGGGTTACAAGAAAGCAGCCTCACGGAGCCTCCAGCGGGAGACAAAACAACCAGTAATTGGCGATATACGCTTTCCCACCCCCCGCCCTTCTTCACCCCGACGCGGCCTCCTCTCCTTCCTGCGGCCACAGTCTCTTGACCAGGAAACAGTGGCTGCTTGGATTCCACACACCCGAATGGGTGGCTCACTGAGTGCCATTTGTTGGCTGCTGGTGTTGCTTTTTTTCCGCTTCTTTTTATTTCTTCCTTGCCTCTCCCCACCTCCCCCTCCTTTCGCTTGAGTACCTCGCTCCATGTGCCATCTTTGCTTCTTCTTGAGGAGCTGCAGAACTCTGGTAATTTGTGATATACGCTTTCCTTCTCTCTACCCTTCTTCACCCACACTCGGCCCCCTCTGCTTCCCACGGACACAATCGCTTGTCCAGAAACACCAGCCTGCACTAGCTGGCTCTCTGAGTGCCATTTGTTGGCTGCTAGTGTTGCTTTTTTTTTTTTTTTTTTCCCCTGCTTCTTTTGATTTCTTACTTGCCTCTTGCCACCTCCCCCTCCCTTTGCTCAAGTACCTGGCTCTGTGCGCCATCATTGCTTCTTCCTGAGGGGCTGTGGAACTCCATACAAGTGTGGAGCTGCTTCCCGGTTTGGGCTGCCACACTGGTGGGAACCCGGGGCTTTTGTTTGTTTGTTTGTTTTGAATTGTTTCTTTGTTTTCTTTTCCTTTTCTTGAGTTGGGAGCCCTTTCTGGCCAGGCAGAGCTGCGTGCCAGGGAGAATCCCCTTCGGCTTCCACAGACGTGCAGAGGGATCCCTGAGAGCATTTCCTTTTAAGTTGGGTTTTTTTTTTTTTTTCCTGTTTCGTTGGGGGCCTTTCTTGTTTGTTTGTTTGTTTTTTTAATCTGTTGTTTTCTTTTTCATCTTTTTCCCTTTTTGTCTTTCTTCTTTGCTCAGTTTCTTGTCTCTCTATATCTTCCTTTCTCTTTATGTTCCCTGAATACCCAGCATTGTATACCTCTACGCCTTCTAGCCAGGCTGTACTGCAACACCTGAGAGTGACTTCCCCAGACCTCATAGCTGCACCAGTGGGATCCCTGAGAACTTGGCGGTTCTTTAACTTTTCTGATTCTTATTTATTCATTCTTTTCTTTTCTTCCTCCTCCCGTTTCTGTTTTTCTCCATTTCATAGTCTCTCATCTCTCCACTTCAATGGCAAGCTCCCCTAGCATTCTTTTTTGTCTGTATGTATGTT
Source organism: Dugong dugon (assembly GCA_030035585.1). Lineage (NCBI taxonomy): Eukaryota > Metazoa > Chordata > Mammalia > Sirenia > Dugongidae > Dugong > Dugong dugon. Next base: position 160,722,885 of record CM057464.1, read on the forward strand.
TTTGGCTCCTATTCCTCTCTTATCTCTCCCATATCCATCTTAGCTCCACACATAACAATCTCCCCGCTGCATCCTGCCTACCTGCACTGTGCGCTTGACATCACACCACCAAGCAGCACAAGCACGGCCTACTGGAACCTGCCCTGCACTGATTACTGACCCGCTCTGGTGGCTATAGTAAGTGCCACAAACAACTCGTCCCAGTAACTCCTATTAGCTAGACCTGCCCTGCCATACCATATCTGAGTGACTGACCCTGCCAGTTGGAGAAGGAGGCGAAAAGTATTGTGCCCACAGACGAGCAAACAACAAAGAACACACAGCCCGCCTGCTCAGACATAACCAAATTTTAAAAAAAAGGGGGACGAACAAACAAATCTACAATCAATAAATGAGAAAAATAACTACTTAATGCCCCGAAGACAGCAGACAATATCAAAACATTTACAAAAACAGGACACGATGGTTCCAGTAGGCATCCAAAATAAAACACCAGATGACTCTCCACTGGAAGAAAATGCACTAGAACTACCTGATAGGGAATTCAAATCTCTAATACTTAGAATTCTCCAAGAACTGAGGCAAAAAGCTGACAAACATGAGGAAAAAATAGACAAATTCATGGAAAATACAGACAAAAAATTGGAAGAATTCAGGAACATAATGCAGGAACAAAATGCCAAAATAAATTCACAACTAGAATTATACAAAGACAACAATTAGAAATCCAAAAGATAAACAACAAGATTTCGGAAATGGACGGTGTCATAGAAGGGTTGAGAAGCAGATTTGAAACGGTGGAAGACAGGATCAGTGGAATTGAAGACAAACACTTGGATACAACTCTGTTTGAGGAAAACCAGAAAAAAGAACAAAGAAAAATGAAGAGACCCTGAGAGTTCTGTGGGACACAATCAAAAGCAAAAATTTTCGAGTGATTGGAATTCCAGGACAGAGGGAGAAAACAGAAAACACAGAGATGATCATTGAAGAACTGCTGACAGAAAACTTCCCCAATATCATGAAAGATGAAAGCTAGCCATCCAAGAAGCTCAACAAACCCCATATAGGAGAGACCCCAAAAGAAAATCACCAAGGCATATCATAATCACACTCACCAAAACCAAAGACAAACAAAGAATCCTGAGAGCAGCTCGTGAAAAACAAGAAGTCACATACAGAGGAGAAACAATAAGACTAAGCTCAGATTATTCAGCAGAAACCATGCAGGCAAGAAGGCAATGGGATGACATATATAAAATCTTGAAAGAAAAAAATTGCCAGCCAAGAATAATATACCCTGCAAACCTCTCGTTCAAATATGATGGTGAAATTAGGTCATTTCCAGATAAACAGAAATTAAGGAAATATGTAAAAGTCAAACCAAACTTACAAGAATTATTAAAGGGAGTTCTCTGATCTGAGGACAAACAGCTTCAGCTCACAGGCAGAATCTAGGATGCAGGATCATACCAGCCAGATACCAATCTAGGAAATGAACTCTGGAGGACTATCCTAAACCAAAAGAAATACAACAGGGAATCAGAGCACTTAATCAGTCAATGACAACAACATCAAAACAATAAAAGGGGAAATAAATGGCATAGGTGTAGAACCTTCTAATGGAGAGGAAGGCAAGGCGATACCAAGTAATGGTAGACTGCTTCAAACTTAGAAAGATAAGGGTAAAATTCATGGTAAGCACAAAGAAAGTTAAAAGACATACTCATAAAAAATAAAGAGGAAAAACATAAAGTCTCAGCAAAAACAAAACCTACAAAAACAAAGAAATGGAAAAAAAATCCACAAACAAAAGTAACTCAGCACAAGAGAGTAAGAAGAAAAAAGAAAACTTCAGCACCGCAAAGAAAAGCACTACAAAATGACAGCAACAAACTCACATCTATCAATAATTACACTGAATGTAAATGGACTCAATGCACCCATAAAACGATGGAGAGTGGCAGAATGGATAAGAAAACAGGATCCATCAATATGCTGTCTACAAGAGACTCACCTTAGAAACAAAGATGTGAATTTATTAAAAGTCAAAGGTTGGAAAAAAATATATCAAGCTAACAACTACCAAAAAAGAGCAGGAGTGGCAATTCTAATCACAGATACAATAGGTTTTAAAACGAAATCTACCATAAAAGACAAAGGACACTATATAATGATTAAGGGGACGATCCATCATGAAGACATAACCATAATAAACATCTATGCACCCAATGACAGGACTCCAAAATACATGAAACAAACTCTAACAACACTGAAAAGAGAAACTGACAGTTCCACAATAATAGTAGGAGACTTCAACACACCACTCTCAGTAAAGTTAGAAACAACTAAGAATAAATTCAGTAAAGATACAGAAGACCTAAAGGGCTCAGTCAGCAAACTTGACCTCATAGACATATATAGAACACTCCATCCAACCGCTGCAAAGTACACATTCCTTTCCAATGCACATGGAACAGTCTCCAGAATAGACCACAACTTAGGCCACAGAGCAATCCTCAACAAGATCCAAAACGTTGAGATAATTCAAAGTATCTCTTCTGACCACAATGCCATCAAGGTAGAAATTAACAATAGAAAGAGCAAGGAAAAAAACATCAACTATATGGAAGCTGAATAATACCCTGCTTACACATCAGTGGGTAATAGAAGAAATCAGAGATGCAATAAAAAATTCCTAGAATCAAATGAGAATGAAAACACATCATACCAAAACCTTTGGGACACAGCAAAGGCAGTCCTCAGAGGACAATTCATAGCAATAGATGCACATATCAAAAAAGAAGAAAGGGACAAAATCAAAACATGAACTACAGAACTCAAACAAATAGAAAGAGAACAGAAAAAAAAGCCCACAACCACCAGAAGAAAGGAAATAGTAAAGATCAGAGCAGAAATAAATGAAATAGAGAACAGAAAAACAATAGAAAGAATCAACAAAACCAAAAGCTGGTTCTTTGAAAGAATCAACAAAATCGACAAACCACTGGCCAGACTGACAAAAGAAAAACAGGAGAGGACACAAATAACCTAAATAAGAAATGAAATGGGGGACATTACAACAGACCCAACTGAAATAAAAAGGATTATAACAGAATATTATGAAAAACTATACTCCAACAAATTTGAAAACCTAGAGGAAATGGATAAATTTGTAGAAACACACAACCTAGCCAAACTACAACAAAGTGTTGTTGAAAATCTGAACAGACTCATAAAAAGAGAAGAGATTGGAAAGGTAATAAAAAAACTCCCAACCAAAAAAAGCCCTGGCCCAGATGGTTTCACTGGAGAATTCTACAAAACATTTACAGAAGAGCTTGTACCAGTACTACTCAAGCTGTTTCAGAGCATACAAGAGGAAGCAACACTTCCAAATTCATTCTATGAAGCCAGCATAATGCTGATACCAAAACCAGGCAAAGACATCAGAAAAAAAGAAAATTACAGACCAATATCTCTCATGAATATAGATGCAAAAATTCTGAACAAAATTCTAGCCAATAGAATTCAGCATCATATCAAAAAAATAATACACCACAACCAAGTAGGATTCATACCAGCTATGCAAGGATGGTTCAACATTAGAAAATCAATCAACGTAATCCAGGTTGGGCTTTCTTACTCTTTCCCTAGCCCTGGAGCTACACATGTGGGAGTTTATTTTGGTCACTTAATGAGAAGTCAGAACTAGACAGCCCTGGGCTGGTAAGGTGGTTTCATGAGGACATCATGAATCTCTAGTCTTTCTACAGTGCTATCCTTAGTGTGTTGTTCTCACCTCATAGTCACTAATGGCTGCCTCATCTCCAGCATCGTTCTTAGCTTCCAGACAGGAAGGAGAGGAAGGATAAAGGGCATAAGGGGAACACCAGCTGAATTGCCTCTGTGTATAAAGATATTTCCCAGAAGCTCCATCTATCAGTTTCCACTTATATCTCATTGGCCAAAGTCGTATCTGCAAGAGGGAAAAGGAAATGTAGTTTTTTTTTTTAAATTATTTGCATGTTATCAAGGATGTTACTGTTAGTAAAGCAGAAGTGGAAAATGGATATTGGGCAGGCAAACCAGCATTCTCTGCCACAGCGTTCAACATCGTTATTGTTTACAGATACATTGACCGATGGAACAGAATTGAGAACCCAGATGTAAATCCATCCACCTACGGTCACCTGATCTTCGACAAGGGCCCAAAGTCCATCAAATGGGGAAAAGACAGTCTTTTTAACAAATGGTGCTGGCAAAACTGGATATCCATCTGCAAAAAAATGAAACAGGACCCATACCTCACGCCGTATACAAAAACTACTTCAAAATTGATCAAAGACCTGAATATAAAGCCTAAAACCATAAAGTTCATAGAAGAAAAAATAGGACCAACACTTCAGGCCTTAATACATGGAATTAACAGGATACAAACCATAACCATCAATGCACAAAACCCAATAGATAAGCTAGATGACTGGGATCTTCTAAAAATCAAACACCTATGCTCTTCAAAAGACTTCACCAAAATAGTTAAAAGAGAACCTACAGACTGGGAAAAAATTTTTGGACAATACAAGTCAGACAAAGGTCTAATCTCCATCATCTACAAGAAAATCCAACACCTCTACAACAAAAAGACAAATAATCCTATTAAAAAATGGGCAAAGGAAATGAACAGACACTTCACCAAGGAAGACATTCAAGTGGCCAACTGACACATGAGGAAATGCTCGCGATCACTAGCCATTGGAGAAATGCAACTTAAAACCAGAATGAGATACCATGTCACCCCAGCATTACTGGCACGAATCAAAAACACTGGAAATAACAAATGTTGGAGGGGCTGCAGGGAGACGGGAACTCTTATACACTGCTGGTGGGAATGCAAAATGATACAACCATTTTGGAAAATGATATGGCGTTTCCTCAGAAAGCTAGAAATAGACATACCATTCGATCCAGCAATCCCACTCCTAGGAATATATCCTAGAGAAATAAGAGTCGTCACTCGAATAGACATATGCACACCTATGTTCATGGCAGCATTGTTCACAATAGCAAAACAATGGAAACAACCTAGATGCCCATCACCGGATGAATGGGTAAACAAACTATGGTACATACACACAACAGAGTACTATGCAACGAGAAAGAACAATGATGAATGTGTGAAGCATCTCATAACATGGATGAAACTGGAGGACATTATGCTGAGTGAAATAAGTCAATCACAAAAGGACAAATATTGTATGAGACCTCTATGGTAAAAACCCATGAGAAAGTTCCCACACAAAATGTAACAATCTTTGTTGGTTACCAGGGATGGGAGGGGTCGGGGGGGAATACTAAGTAGGCAATAGATAAGAGGTATCTGGGGTGAAGGGTGAGACAGTACACAATACAGGAGAAACTAGCACAACTTGTACAAGGAAAGGTCATGGAAGCCCCATAGACACATCCAAACTCCCTGAGGGACTGAATTGCTGGGCAGAGGGCTGTGGGGACCATGGTCTCAGGGTACATCTAGCTCAATTGGCATGACACAGCTTATAGAGACAATGCTCTACTTTCTACCTTGGTCAGTAGTGTCTGGGGTCTTAAAAGCCTGTGGGTGGCCATCTAAGATACTCCACTGGTCTCATCCCTTCGGGAGCAAGGGAGAATGAAGAGAACAGGATACAAGGAAAAGATTAGTCCAAAGGACTAAAGGACCACAGCTACCAAGGCCTCCACCCGACTGAGTCCAGTACAGCTAGATGGTGCCCGACTACCACCACCGACTGCTCTGACCAGGATCACAACAGAGGGGTCTGGACAGAGCTGGAGAAGGATGTAGAGCATAATTCTAACCCACAAAACAAAGACCAGATTTACTGGCCTAAAGGAGACTGGAGAAACCCTGAGAGTATGGCCCCCAGACACCCTTTTAGCTCAGTGGTGAAGTTACCTCCGAGGTTGACTGTTCAGCCTGGGAGTGGACAGCCCCGTAAAACCAAATGAGACTAACGAGGTACAGGAGTCCAGTGACAACGGCCAGAAAGAAGAAGGGGACAAGGAAGCTGGTGAAAGGGAACCCAAGGATGAGTAAGGATATTGTAGATGTGTTGTGAGATTGTTAACCATTGTCATAGGGCAACATTTGTAGTAACTGTTAAATGAGAAACTATTTTGTTCTGTAAGCCTTCATCTTAAGTGAGAATAACAGCACAATTGGAAGAGCGTAGTCAATGTCACTGAACTGTGCAAGTAGAAATTTTTGAAATGGTGTATCTTTGGCTATGTGTATTTTCACCAAAAAAAAAAGGTTGAGAAGTTAGAGGGTTGATATGTTGTGGGGTTGTTAACCAATGTCATAAAACAACATGTGTACTTCTGTTTCATGAGAAACTATTTGTTCTGTAAGCCTTCACCTGAAGTACAATTAAAAATAATAATAATAAAAAATAAAAGAGTGGGGTGCTGTTTTAACAAATACTTACAATGTGGAAGTGGTTTGGAACCGGGTAATGGGTGGAGGCTGGAAGAGTTTTAAGGTGCCTAATAGTAAAAGCCTAGATTGCCTTGAAAAGATTGTTGGTAGAATTTTGGACGTCAAAGGAAATTGTGAGGGCTCAGAAAGAAGTGAGATAGACAAAATCTCTGTTGTCTCAGAGAATACGTAAGTCGTCAGCTACGGAATGTTGCTAGAAATGTGGGCGTTAAATGTACTTCTTGTGAGGCTTTAAAAGAAAATGATGAACATGTGATTGGACAATGGAGAAAGGGTGATGCTTTTTATACACTGGCAAAGAACTTGCCTGAATTATGTTCAAATGTTTGGTGGGAGACAGAACTTGTAAGTGATGAACTTGGATATCTGGCTGAAATTTCTAAGCAAGATCTTAAAGGGGCCACGTGATTTCGCCTTGCTACTTATACTAAAATTTGAGAGGAAAGAGATGGACTAAAAAAATGAACTGTATGAAATGAAAATGAAACTTAAAGATTTGGAAAATTCTGTTGCACAAACTAAGGCCATGTGTCCTAGAATGTTCACCACAGACGTGGCTACACAATCTTTTGTTAAAGAGATTAAGCCTGTGACTGATGGATCTAATCAACTGCCACAGCAGAAAACCTAACAGCTTAGACTGGACAGAGAAAGAAGAAAAGGAAAGAACGCTATCTGCCTCTTGGAATTCTACAGGCACTACATCTGTTGACCTCCAAGAAAAGAAAAGGACATCTCTGGAGCCCTCAGAAATCAGCAGAACTGTTGAAAGGAATAAGGGAAGCAGGGCCTTCTAGGTTTCCAAGGGTGGGGCCACGGTCTCCTGGATCTCAAAGGGTAGCCCACACCCTCCTAGGTTTCAAAGAGTTGGATCTTCGCCAACTCTCTTCTGGCATATAGGGCTGCTGCTAAGTCGTGCCAAGGGGCTGCGGCCACTGCCCAAAGCTGAGGGGACAGGGCTGCCATGCCCAAGGGGCAGAAGAACAGGGCCTTCCAGGGCCTAGGGCTTGGGGTCTCCGCTCAGGTGGACTAGGAGAATGGGGTCACCCAAAGCCAAGGGAGCAGAGTTCCCATCCCAGTGGGCCTGGGATGTGGAACTGAAGCCCAGAGCCAAGGGGCCTCTACCCAGAATCCAGAGGGTACAGCCATTGCCCAGTCAGGAGGGCAGGGCCCTTGCCCAGATGGTCCCAAAGGACAGAGGATTATTTTCAAGCCTTGAGAGCTAATGTAGACTGTTCTGCTCAGTTTTGGATGTATGTGGTATACACGATCCCTTCTTTCCCTCCAATTTTCCCATTTTTAATAGAAATGTCTATCTTGTGCCTCTTCAACCATAGTACTTTGGGAACAGACAACTTGTAGTCTAGATTTCACAGGTTCACAGATGAAGAGGAATTTTTCCCCAGGATGGAATAGGCCTAAAGTCTCACCCATATTTGATTTAGATGATTCAGAATATGAGATTTTGGACTTGGAGTTGATTTAAGACTTTTGGGATGATGTGATGGGGTGAATGTGTTTTGCATGTAGCAAGGACATGAATTTTTGAGGGGTCAAAGGGTAGAATGTTATGGATTGAATTGTGTCCCCCCAGAATTTGTGTCGTAAATCTTAATCTCTATGCCTATGGTTATAATCCTATTTGAGAATGGGTTATCTTTGTTATGTTAGTAAGACAGGATTAGTGTAGAGTATGTCTTAAGTCAATCTCTTTTGAGATATAAAAGAGATTAAACAAGTGAGCTAGAGAGGCAGACATGGGGGAAGATAGATGACACACCACATGAAGATCTCCCAGGAGCAGAAGTTCAAAGAGACGAGGACCTTCCTCCAGAGCCGACAGAGAGAGAAAGCATTCCCCTGGAGCCGGTATCCTGAATTTGGACTTCTAGCCTTCTAAACTGTGGGAAAATAAATTTCTGTTTATTAAAGCCACCCATTAGTGGTACTTCCTTTATAGCAGCACTAGATAACTAAGATACAAAAGTGGATATAAAAGTAAACACATATAAATATGTGAGTATGTGTGTATATGTATGTGGGTGTGTTAGCTATTATTATTCCCTTGCTTGTGTGTGTGCATAAATACTTTGTGTGTGTATATATATATCTCAATATATATCAAGAACACACACACATTTATACACACACCAAAGCAAGGGGATGATAACAGCTGACACACACGTGTTCATATGGGATTAGATGTTCTTGATATATATACATCAAGAACATATATATGTGTGTGTGTGTGTGTGTGTGTGTGTGTGTATAAAAAACCAAAACCAAACCCATTGCTGTCGAGTTGATTCCAACTCATTGCAACCCTATAGGACAGAGTAGAACTGCCCCTAGGGTTTCCAAGGAGTGGTTGGTGGATTTGAACTGCTGATCTTTTGGATAGCAGCTGTAGCTCTTAACCACTACACCACCAGGGTTTCCATATATGTGTATACTGTCTCAGTCATCTAGTGCTGCTATAACAGAAATACCACAAGTGGATGGCTTTAACAAGATAAATTTATTCTCTCACAGTCCAGTAGGCTACAAGTCCATATTCAAGGCAACAGCTCCAGGGGAACACTTTCTCTGTCGGCTCTGGAGGAAGGTCTGTGTCATCAATCTTCCCTTGGTCTGGGAGCTTCTCTGTGCAGGAACCCCAGATCCAAAGGACGAGCTCTGCTCCCGGCACTGCTTTCTTGGTGGTATGAGGTTCCCATGTGTCTCTGCTCTCTTCTCTCTTTTATATCTCAAAAGAGATTGGCTTAAGACACTATCTAATCCTGTAGACTTCATCAGTATAACTGCTGCTAATCCATCATAGTGAGAGTTTACAACACATAGGGAAATCATATCAGATTACAAAATGGTACACCATCATACAATACTGGGAATCATGACCCAGCCAAGTTGACAGATATTTTTGGGGGACACAATTCAATCCATGACATACACATATATATACATCAAGAACATTTTATATATATATATATGGAGCCCTGGTGGGTGCAGTGGTTAAAAAATTGGCTGCCATCCAAAAGGCCGTCAGTTCAAATCCACCAACCACTCCTTGGAAACCCTATGGGGCAGTTCTACTCTGTCCTACAGGGTCACTATGAGTCAGAATCAACTCGACAGCAATGGGTTATATATATATGGATATATATATATGAATATATATATGGATACATATGGATATATATGGCTATATATATAGATGGTAATATTTTTATTATTGCTTTGGGTGCTGGGTTCATGGACTGTTACATTATTTATTAGCAGATAATTAAATAAAAGAGGAAAGAATAGCCTATACACTAAGTCCTACATTTAAGATATTGTTTCTTCATTATTTGTCTATAAAAATTTTTATCAGGGGACCTGGATCCATCTGATGTTCAGCATGGTGATATAAGCAAAGTTTAACTCAAGATGACTTTGGAACGCAAGCATTACTGTGATTCAGTTGACGTTCCCAAAGCACATCTATACCATCTCCAAGGAAGTAGAATTCAGATTAATTTCACAAAGAAAACTAAACTAAGAGTTATCTTACATGCTTTATATTCTTTCAGGGATTAAAATGTTCTAATTCAGAACTGAATTAGAAACGTCTGGAAGCCGTGGTGTTTAAGGCTAAGTCATCTATTGAGGGCCTTTTTAATGGTTTTTAAGACTCTCCATGGGAGACACTGTCCCTCAATACCAGGAAAAGCAATGGACTGGGAATCAGCATCCCTTGATTCTAGTTCCCGTTTTACCTCTGAGTAATTAGCTGTGTGACCTTGATCCACAGCCAGCCTCTCTGGACTTCTGTTTCATTATCTGTTAAGTAAGCAAGAGTAAATTATCCCTTTCAGCTCTACCGTTTTGATCCTGAAATGAAAGTTGATCGCAAAGGTGAAACATTAAAACATTGCAAACTTACCTGACTCTTCTTCCTCCCAGTTATTCATCTCCTCACCCCTCTGACTGTCCCCATCTCACCTTTACATTTTCTGTCTTCTGTGAGGAAGAGCAATTCCACTCCACTCCAGTTCCTACCTTCAAATTCCCAAACCCAGACTCCACCATGTTCTTCAGCAAAATAAAATACCCTCTATTCTAGCACGCATACTCCTTAAAAGACAGTTGAAATTATAAATAACAGTAAAAAAAACTTGGTTACTGTATATATTTTTAGAGGAAGTATTAAATCATACAGATTATTTGCTGGTTTGCCTCAGTTCTTGGGAAGCCAGTGTGGGGGAATCAAATGTACAAACGTTGTTAAATCTCGCTTTTTTTTTTTTCTTTTTGAAGCAAATGTTAACACTGTTAAGAAAAAGTTGGGGCCAATTTTATTTCTTAACAATGGGAACATCTCTTTAAAACTACACTTGTAACTAGGAAAAAAAAAAGTGGCCAAGTTGATTCTGACTTATGGCGACCCCATGTGTGTCAGAACTAAATTGAGCTCCATAGGCTTTTTAGTGGCTGATTTTTCAGAAGTAGATCATCAGACCTTTCTTTCGAGACACGTCTGGATGGACTCGGAAAACCAACCTTTTGGTCTGCAGTGAATATGCTAGTTATTTACGTCATCCAGGGACTCTGTAACTGGAAAAGAGTCTATATTCAAGTATTTTACACTGAGCTTCTATGAAACACATTTAATGAATAGGCTTATGTGGATCTGTAATGTCAAAATACAATTCAGAAATTTTTTTTTAAATTATTTTTAATCCAATTCAGAGGTTTTCCAAAAGCTGGTCACCAAGGTTCAAGCTCTCCTCATCAGAAGGGCAGTTGTCCAAACACCCTTCAGCCCCAACCCATATGTGGGGATCCTTATTCCTTCATCCTTTGGACGCTTTCTATAATGTTCTCTCATGTGTTGAAGAGTTACAGTGGATTTTGCGTAGTTACAGAGAGTCCTGCTTCCCCTGCTAGGGTAGCAAACCACCCCACGTTGTTGTGGCTACAGCTGGGGACAATAATTCACCCTCCTCAGGTTAGGGAGCCCTGTGAGATTTGGGCATGAAGTGTTGATTTCACTCAGGTGGTCTGGGAGAGTTCACACGGCCCGTTAGTGTGAAGCTCACACACTAGAAGCATATCACCCTGAACCTGTCAGAGGAGAATTGCAACCCGAGAGTTAATGGGGGCATCTCAGAGTCATCAACCCCACAAGAGGTGAACGGTGTTTCCTCTGGAAGTGGATGTTGTTTTAGGTTAAGTCTTTGGGTTTTGAAAACCCAGAAGGCAGACCAGAGGACTGGAAATGTATTCATTATTAGAAGCTTATCTCAGAACTGTGTAGGGCAGGAAAGTCAGCATGTTGCACTGGAGTTCCCTTCTGGTCTGTGGATGATTGGAGGGCACACCTCAGTGGGTTCAGGTATCACAGATACCCTCACAAGACCGCAGTGGAAAAACTTGCCACGATTCTTATGCCCAAGGGGCCATGCTGTCAGCGTCTACAGCCCCTCAATCATACCGGTTTTCTCATTCCAGGCGTGGATAAGGCCGTTAGAATGAAATTATGACATCACTTTTCTTCAGTCATGCATGATTAACTAGATAGGCTAGAAAGAGAGAGGAAAGAGGGCTGTAGTGTCATTTATGGTAAAACACATTTTTCCTTCAGTGTGTAGTAAAATCCCTTATGGGTGGTGGTAATTGCTGCAACATGCTTCAGTATTGATTTGATTTCTCAATGTCTAGATAGTGTTTCACCTTTCGTTTTATTTTTTTCAGTGGCCCCAAAGAAACCTAAAATAAAGTTTTTACTGAGGGCGGGTGAAGGGGACACGGAGTGTGATAGTCACTTTTGTTCCAGTGTTAATTTTCAAAAACTCCGAATGTCTAATATTGAAAGCCGGGCCAGAGCATTCAGAAGTTGCAGAGCTCATTGTTTGCCTCCTCCTCCTCCGCCTCCTCCTCCTCCTCCCTCTCCTCCTCCTCCTCCTCAGACTGCCCTGCGCGGCTGAATCACACTGGGGAAAGGAAAGTCTGGCTCACAGGACCATTAATTCACTACTGTGATTGCTCTTTCTATTGCTCAAGGGGAGCTGGGGGAGGGGTGTGGTAAATTGAGTGGGCAGCCAGGAAATGTGATATTTCTCTCGGTTCCTTTCGATTGGAGGAAATTCTGTCTTCTCCTTTTGGCTCAGAAGTTTGAGCAAAGTAACTTTTTTTTTTTTTTAAAGTAGTTTGACTTTCGTCCGTGGAAGCCACCCCAGCCCACTCTCCAGAGTTGTAAAACCAATATAGCTTTGCTATAACGTTATCAGATGATGTCATCCAGATGGAGGCCCACGTAAATACCTTGACCTCCGGAGGAGCCAGGTCTCTGCCCCTCTGAGTCCTCGCATCCTTTAAGGCATCACTTCCCCACCCCCCACCCCACCCCCACCCCACCCCCACCCCACCCCGCGCGCCGTGTCTGCCCAGACGTGCCGCCTTGGATCTCCTTTCGAAATGTTACCTCACATTTCTCCTTAATCTTTTTGATGGGAAGTGAACATCAGTGTAAAATTATTTTCAATGCCTGTTGCTTGAAGACCTGTAGTCATTCTCTCTTTATTTATTTTTTAAATTGTGGTAAATATGTATGTAACAAAACAATTGTAATTTTAACACGTTTTATGTGTATAATTTAGTGACATTAATTATGTTCATTATGTTGTTCAATCATCATCAATATCAGTTTCCAAGGTCCCATGATAATTCTAATAGTCAAGCCTAACATTATGGACAAAATACAAGTCATATGTAAATGTCACATACAAAGTAGGCTGGCACAGGAATGTGAGAAAGTTGAGGCGACGTGCAGCAATTATTTCGAGTTATTTGGATAAAACTTACTTTTTAAAGTGGGAGCAACATTATAAAGAATGCACCACTAATTTAATATAATCTCAGTATCTTTGTAATCATGTAGTACATTTCAAAAGACATTATAATTCCTATTTCTATTTATTTTTAAAGAATTGTTCACTAATATACTATATTTTAATAATAATAGCCACATATGTTGAATGCTTACTATCTGGCAGTCCATAGATTAGACTTTTTTTACTTATTTTGTTTTAATTGTGGAAAAAAAATGTATGTAACAGAACATTTGCCGATTCAACATTTTTTTTAACACATATGTTTCAGTGATACTGATTACATTAATCATGTTGTGCAACCATCACCCATACCTGTTGCCAAATTTTCCATCACCCCTAACAGATACACATTGCCTGCAAAACAACTCCCTTTTTTCTTCCTTCCCTCCCACCCCTAGTAACCACTAGTAAACACTGATTTCTATGTATTTGCCTATATAAACTAGATTTTTTTTAAAATTATCTAATGTAATCTCTTTCTTAAGAATTTATTTTGGACATTATGCTGAGTGAAATAAGTCAATCACAAAAGGACAAACATTGTATGAGACCTCTACTATAAAAACTCATGAAAAGGTTTACACACAAAAACTAAGAATCTTTGTTGGTTACCAGGGATGTGAGGGGTGGGGGAAAATACAAAATATATTGATAAGTGGTAACTTTGGTGAAGGGTAAGACAGTACACACTACTGGGGAAGCCAGCACAACTTGTACAAGGAAACATCATGAAACCCCATAGACACATCCAAACTCCCTGAGGGACTGAATTGCTGGGCGGAGGGCTCTGGGGACTATGGTCTCAGGGAACGTCTAGCTCAATTGGTTTAACACAGTTTATAATGACAATGTTCTGCATTCTACCTTGGTGGGTAGCGTCTGGGGTCTTAAAAGCCTGTGAGCGGCCATCTAAGATGCTCCACTAGTCTCACCCCTTCAGGAGCAAAGGAGAACGAAGAGAACAGGATACAAGGAAAAGATTAGTCCAAAGGACTAATGGACCACAGCTACCAAGGCCTCCACCCGACTGAGTCCAGTACAGCTAGATGGTGCCCGGCTACCACGACTGACTGCACTGACTGGGATCACAACAGAGGGTTCTGGACAGAGCTGGATAAGGATATAGAACAAAATTCTAACACACAGAAAAAGACCAGATTTACTGGCCTAAAGGAGACTGGAGAAACCCCGAGAGTATGGCCCCTGGACACCCTTTTAGCTCAGTGGTGAAGTCACTCCCGAGGTTCACCGTTGATTGGACAGCCCCATAAAACAAAATGGGACTAATGAGGCACAGCAGTTCAGGGACAAGGACTAGAAGGCAGAAGGGGACAGGAAAGCTGGTGATAGGGAACCCAAGGTTGAGAAAGGACAGTGTTGACATGCAGTGGGTTTGTTAACCACTGTCACAGGGCAATATGTGTACTATTTAATGAGAAACTATTTTGTTCTGTAAACCTTCATCTAAAGTGAGAATAGCAGCACAACTGGAAGAATGTAATCGATGTCACTGAATTGTGCATGTAGAAATTTTTGAAATGGTATATCTTTGGCTCTATATATTTTCACTAAAAAATAAAAAGGTCCTCCAAGGTTAAGAAGGGAGAGTGTTGACATGTCGTGGGGTTATTAACCAATGTCATAAAACAATATGTGTACTGACTGTTTAATGAAAAACTGTTCTGTAAACCTTCACCTAAAGTACAATAAAAAATTTAAAAAATAGAGATCAAGAGGGAAAAAAAGGAATTTATTTTATTTGTTGTTGTTGTTGAGAATATACATGGCAAAACATACACCAATTCAACAGTTTCTACACATACAATTCAGTGACATGACTACATTCTTGAAGTTGTGCAACCATTTTTACTCTCCTTTTCTGAGTTCTTCCTCTCCCATTAACATAAAGTCACTGTCCCCTAAGGTTGTTGTCAATTTGATCCCATATAACCCATTGCCTTCAGGTCAATTCCAACTCATTGGTCCCATATAGACAGTTCTTAAAAGAGCATAATGCTCGAGGCAGACATTCTTTACTAGTTAAGCTAAACTATTGTTTAGTTTTAAGAAGATTTTGGGGATATTTTTGGTTTAAGGTTCAAAGATTATCTCTGGGCAATAGTTTCTGGGATTCATCCAGCCTCCATGGCTTCACAAAATCTGGATTCCATGAGGATTTGAAATTTTGTTCCACTCTTCCCTCCTTTTGATCAGAATTCTTCTAAAGAATCTTTAATCAGTAAGAATATTCAATAATGGTAGCCAGGCACATATAATTTAATCTTAATGCTTTATGGGTCAAGTATTATCCCCATTTGATAAATGAGGAAACTGAGGCTCAGAAATGTCATACAGTCAAGTTTAAAAATGCAGTCTGTCTTAAAAACTCATGGTAGACTGTCTCTAAGAGGAATGTATAGACTATTCATACTGACTCTAATAAAGTTCTCTGTCCTTTTCAATGTTTTTATTCTTTAAAAAACTATAAATAAATATTTAATACAAGAAAAGCATATCTAGGAGGCGGGGCAAGATGGTGCTCTAGGCAGAAGCACCACGCCGTCCCTCCACAGCAAAGATCCGAAAAACTAAGCCTAACAGAGAATCAACAATCCTGAAACCCTAGAACACCAAATGAAGAGATAAAGAACTCAGCCAAACACCAAACGGAGTGAAAATACTAAAAGAGAACAGAGAGCGAGGAGAGACTCATGCAGAGATTCCTTACCAGCTAACGCAGCGCGGATCTACCATCTTGGATTCCTATCGGAGACCAGGGAACGGGAGAGTAGCCTTGCAGAGCATCCAGTGGGAGACAAAACGACCGGTAAACTGCGGTGCACGCTCTCCCAACCCCCACCCCTCTCCGCCTCATCTGGGGATCACCTGCTTTCCGTGGCCAGGGTCCCTGGGCTGGGGGGCGCCGGTGCTTGGATTCCGCGCGCCCGGGATGGCGGCTTTCTGAGAGCCGTTTGCTGGCCGCTGATGAAACTTTTTACTGCCGCCTCCCCCTCCTTTTGCCTGGGTGCCTGGTTCCGAGTGCCGTCTTTGCTCTCTCCTGCGGGGCTGTGGGGCTGCGTTCGGGCGTGTGGCTGTTTCCAGGTCTGGGCTGCTGCGCTGGTGGGATCCCGGGGCCTTTGTTCGTTCGCCCCTCTGCTTTCCGTGGCCGGAGTCCCTGGGCTGGGGGGTGCCAGTGCTTGGATTCCGCGCGCCCGGGCTGGCGGCTTTCTGAGAGCCGTTTGCTGGCAGCTGGTGAACCTTTTTCTGCCGCCTCCCCCTCCTATTGCCTGGGTGCCTGGTTCCGAGTGCCGTCTTTGCTCTCTTCTGCGGAGCTGTGGGGCTGCGTTCGGGCGTGTGGCTGTTTCCAGGTCGGGGCTGCCGCGCTGGTGGGATCCCGGGGCCTTTGTTCGTTCGTCCCACTGCTTTCCGTGGCCGGGGTCCCTGGGCTGGGCGCCAGTGCTTGGATTCCGCGCGTCCGGGCTGGCGGCTTTCTGAGAGCCGTTTGCTGGCCGTTGGTGGGGCTTTTTCTGCTGCCTCCCCCTCCATTTGCCTGGGCGCCTGGTTCCGAGTGCCGTCTTTGCTCTCTCCTGCAGGGCTGCGGGGCTGCGTTTGGGCGTGCGGCTGTTTCCAGGTCTGGGCTGCTGTGCTGGTGAGATCCCGGGGCCTTTGTTCATTTGCCCCTCTGCTTCCCGTGGCCACGGTCTCTTAACCCCGAGACTGCCAGCGTCTTCGAATTCGCGCCCCTGATTGGGGGCTCTCTGGGTCCCATTTGTTGGCACTGACTGCTGGTGTTGCCTTTTTTTTTTTTTTGATTTTATTTTTCTTCTTTTTTTGATTAGTTTTGTCATCTTTTCCCTCTTTTTCTCTTTTGTCTTTCTTCGCTGCTTAATTTCTCGTCTCTCTATCTCTTCCTTCTCTTTCTGATCCCTGAATACCAGGCGATGTATGCCTCTGTACCTTCTGGCCAGGCTGTGCTGTGAAAACTGAGACTGACTCCCCCAGACCTCATAGCTGCATCGGTGGGATCCCTGGGAACTTTGCAGTTCTTTAACTTTTCTAATTTTTATTTGTTCATTCTTTCCTTTTCTTTCTCTTCCCCCTTCTGGTTTCCTCCATCCCATAGTCTCTCATCTGTACCTTCTAATGACAAGCTCCCCTAGCATTCTTTTATGTTTGTATGCTTTTTGCTCCTCCTCCTCTCTCCTTTCTCCCATATCCAGCTTAGCTTCACACATAACCATCTCCCCGCTGCACCCTACCTACCTGCACCGTGCACTAGACATCACACCACCAAGCTGTGCAGGCACGCCCTATTGGAACCTGCCCAGCACTGACTACTGACCGTCCTGGTGGCTGCGGTGAGTGCCACAAGCAACCCGTCCCAGTGGCTCCTCTTCAGCTAGATCTGCCCAGCTGTACCACAAGGACGAAAAAAAAAAAATCTACAATCAATAAACGAGAGAAATATCTACTGAATGCCCCGAAAACAGCAAACAATATCAAAACATTTACAAAAACAAGACAAGATGGCTCCAATAGGCGTCCAAATTAAAACACCAGATAACTCTCCTGTGGAAGAAAATGCACTAGAAGTACCTGACATGGAACTCAAATCACTAATACTCGGAATTTTCCAAGAACTGAGGCAAAAAGCTGACAAACATGAGGAAAAAATAGACAAATTTATGGAAAATACAGACAAAAAATTGGAAGAATTCAGGAAGATGATGCAGGAACAAAATGCCAAAATAAATTCACAACTCGAAATTATACAAAAACAACAATTAGAAATCCAAAAGATAAACAACAAGATTTCAGAAATGGACGGTGTCATAGAAGGGCTGAGAAGTAGATTTGAAACCATGGAAGACAGGATCAGTGAAACTGAAGACAAACACTTGGATACAACTCTGTTTCAGGAAAACTCAGAAAAAAGAAGAAAGAAAAATGAAGAGACCCTGACAGTTATCTGGGACACAATTAAAAGCAAAAACTTACGAGTGATTGGCATACCAGAACAGGGGGAGAAAACAGAAAACACAGAGAGGATCATTGACGAACTGCTGACAGAAAACTTCCCCAATATCATGAAAAATGAAAAGCTGGCCATCCAAGAAGCTCAACGAACCCCATATAGAAGAGACCCCAAAAGAAAATCACCAAGACATATCATATTCACACTCGCTAAAACTAAAGACAAACAAAGAATCCTGAGAGCAGCTCGTGAAAAACAAGAAGTCACATACAGAGGAGAAACAATAGGACTAAGCTCAGATTATTCAGCAGAAACCACGCAGGCAAGAAGGCAATGGGATGACATATATAAAATCTTGAAAGAAAAAAATTGTCAGCCAAGAATAATATATCCTGCAAAACTCTCATTCAAATTTGATGGTGAAATTAGGTCATTTCCAGATAAACAGAAACTAAAGGAATATGCAAAAGTCAAACCAAACTTACAAGAATTATTAAAGGGAGTTCTTCGATCTGAGGACAAACAGCTTCAGCCCTCAGGCAGGACCTAGGACCTAGGACGCAGGTTCACATGAACCAGATACCATTCTAGGAACTGAACTACAGAGGACTTTCCAAAAACAAAAGAAATACAACAGGGAATCAGAGAAATCAATCAAAGGATGACAACAACATCAAAACAATGAAAGAGGGAACAAACGGCATAGGTATAGAACCTTCTAAAGGAGAGGAAGGCAAGGTGATACCAAGTAACGGTAGACTGCTTCAAAATTATAAAGATAAGGGTAAAATTCATGGTAACCACAAAAAAAGTTAACAAACCAACTCATAAAAATAAAGACAAAAAACATAAAGTCTCAACAAAAACAAAACCTACAAAAACAAAAGAAATGAACACAAAATCCACAAACAAAAGTAACTCAGCACAAGAGAGTAAGAAGAACAAAGAAAACATCAGCATCACAAAAAAAAGCACTACAAAATGACAGCAACAAACTTCCTTCTATCAATAATTACACTGAACGTAAATGGACTCAATGCACCCATAAAGAGACGGAGAGTGGCAGAATGGATAAGAAAACAGGATCCATCGATATGCTGTCTACAAGAGACACACCTTAGAAACAAAGATGTGAATTTATTAAAAATCAAACGTTGGAAAAAAATATATCAAGCTAACAACTATCAAAAAAGAGCAGGAGTGGCAATTCTAATCTCAGATAAAATAGACTTTAAAACAAAATCTACCATAAAAGACAAAGAAGGACACTATATAATGATTAAGGGGATGATCCATCATGAAGACATAACCATAATAAATATCTATGCACCCAATGACAGGGCTCCAAAATACATAAAAAAAAACTCTAACAGCACTGAAAATAGAAATTGACAGTTCCACAATAATAGTAGGAGACTTCAACACACCACTCTCAGTAAAGGACAGAACAACTAAGAAGAAAGTCAGCAAAGATACAGAAGACACTAAAGGGCACAATCAGCCAACTGGACCTCATAGACATATATAGAACAATCCATCCAACCGCTGCAAAGTACACATTCTTTTCCAATGCACATGGAACGTTCTCCAGAATAGACCACATCTTAGGCCACAGAGCAATCCTCAACAAGATCCAAAATGCTGAGATAATTCACAGTATCTTCTCTGACCACAATGCCATCAAGGTAGAAATTAACACTAGAAAGAGCAAGGAAAAAAAATCAAACACATGGAAACTGAATAATAATCTGCTTACACATCAATGGGTATAGAAGAAATCAGAGATGCAATCAAAAAATTCCTAGAATCAAATGAAAATGAAAACACATCATACCAAAACCTTTGGGACACAGCAAAGTCAGTCCTCAGAGGACAATTTATAGCAATAGATGCACATATCAAAAAAGAAGAAAGGGAGAAAATCAAAACATTAACTACAGAACCCAAACAAATAGAAAGAGAACAACAAAAAAAGCCTACAACCACCGGAAGAAAGGAAATAGTAAAGATCAGAGCAGAAATAAATGAAATAGAGAACAGAAACACAATAGAAAGAATCAACAAAACCAAAAGTTGGTTCTTTGAAAGAATCAACAAAATCGACAAACCACTGGCCAGACTGACAAAAGAAAAACAGCAGAGGGCACAAATATCCCAAATAAGAAATGAAATGGGGGACATTACAACAGACCCAACGGAAATAAAAAGGATTATAACAGAATATTATGAAAAACTATATTCCAACAAATTTGAAAACCTAGAGGAAATGGATAAATTTCTAGAAACATATGGCCTACCCAAACTACAACAAAGTGATATTGAAAATCTGAAGAGACCCATAACAAGAGAAGAGATTGAAAAGGTAATAAAAAAACTCCCAACCAAAAAAGCCCTGGCCCAGATGGCTTCACTGGAGAATTCTACAAAACATTTACAGAAGAGCTTGTACCAGTTCTACTCAAGCTATTTCAGAGCATAGAAGAGGAAGCAACACTTCCAAATTCATTCTATGAAGCCAGCATAATGCTGGTACCAAAACCAGGCAAAGACATCACAAAAAAAGAAAATTACAGACCAATATCTCTCATGAATATAGATGCATAAATTCTGAACAAAATTCTATCCAATAGAATTCAGCATCATATCAAAAAAATAATGCACCACGACCAAGTAGGATTCATACCAGCTATGCAAGGATGGTTTAACATTAGAAAATCAATCAACGTAATCCACCACATAAATAAAAGGAAAGAAAAAAATCACATGATCATCTCAATTGATGCAGAAAAGGCATTTGACAAAGTCCAACACCCATTCCTGATAAAAGCTCTCAATAAAATAGGTATAGAAGGGAAATTTCTCAACATAATAAAGGGCATCTATGCAAAACCAACAGCCAACATCATCCTTAATGGAGAGAGGCTGAAAACATTCCCCTTGAAAACAGGAACAAGACAAGGATGCCCTTTATCACCACTCCTATTTAACATTGTGCTGGAAGTTCTAGCTAGAGCAATAAGGCAAGATAAAGAAATAAAGGGCATCCAAATTGGTAATGAAGAAGTTAAACTGTCCCTGTTTGCAGATGATATGATACTATACATAGAAAACCCTAAAGACTCCACGAGAAATCTACTGGATCTAATAGAAAGATTCAGCAGAGTAGCAGGATACAAGATAAACATTCAAAAATCAGTTGGATTCCTATACACCAGTAAAGAGAACGATGAAAAGGAGATCAGGAAATCAATACCATTTTCAATAGCCCCTAAAAAGATAAAATACTTAGGAATAAATCTGACCAGGAATGTAAAAGACCTATACAAATAAAACTACAAAACACTGCTGCATGAAACCCAAAGGGATCTACATAAATGGAAAAACATACCATGCTCATGGATAGGCAGACTCAACACTGTGAAAATGGCAATTCTACCTAAAGCAATCTACAAATACAATGCAATCCCGATACAAATACCAACAACATTCTTCAAAGAGATGGAAAAACTAATTATTAACTTTATATGGAAAGGGAAGAAACCCCGAATAAGTAAAGCACTACTGAAGAAGAAGAATAAAGTTGGAGGACTCACACTACCTGACTTCAGAACCTACTATACAGCTACAGTAGTCAAAACAGCCTGGTACTGGTACAACAACAGAGACATTGACCAATGGAACAGAATTGAGAACTCAGATGTAAATCCATCCTCCTACGGTCACCTGATCTTTGACAAGGGCCCAAAGTCCATCAAATGCGGAAAAGACAGTCTTTTTAACAAATGGTGCTGGCAAAACTGGATATCCATTTGTAGAAAAATGAAACAGGACCCATACCTCACACCATATACAAAAACTACTTCAAAATGGATCAAAGACCTGAATATAAAGCCTCAAACTATAAAATTCATAGAAGAAAAAATAGGACCAACACTTCAGTCCTTAATACATGGCATTAACAGGATACAAACCATAAACATCAACACAAAAAACCCAACAGATAAACTAGATAATTGGGATCTTCTAAAAATCAAACATCTATGCTCTTCAAAAGACTTCTCCAAAAGAGTCAAAAGAGAACCTACAGACTGGGAAAAAATTTTTGGACAGTACAAGTCAGACAAAGGTCTAATCTCCATAATCTACAAGAAAATCCAACACCTCTACAACAAAAAGACAAATAATCCTATCAAAAAATGGGCAAAGGAAATGAACAGACACTTCACCAAGGAAGACATTCAAGTGGCCAACTGACACATGAGGAAATGCTCGCGATCACTAGCAATTAGAGAAATGCAAATTAAAACCACAATGAGATACCATCTCACCCTGGCATTACTGGCACGAATCAAAAATACTGGAAATAACAAATGTTGGAGGGGCTGCGGGGAGATGGGAACTCTTATACACTGCTGGTGGTAATGCAAAATGATACAACCATTTTGGAAAATGATATGGCGTTTCCTCAGAAAGCTAGAAATAGACATACCATTCGATCCAGCAATCCCACTCCTAGGAATATATCCTAGAGAAATAAGATTGGTCACTCGAATAGACATATGCACACCTATGTTCATGGCAGCATTGTTCACAATAGCAAAACGATGGAAACAACCTCGATGTCCATCAACAGATGAATGGATACACAAACTACGGTACATACACACAGTGGAGTACTATGCAACGAGAAAGAACAACAATGAATCTGTGAACCATCTCATAACATGGATGACACTGGAGGACATTATGCTGAGTGAAATAAGTCAATCACAAAAGGACAAATATTGTATGAGACCTCTATTGTAAAAACCCATGAAAAAATTCACATGCAAAATGTAACAATCCTTGTTGGTTACCAGGGATGGGGGGGGGGGGGAATACTAAATAGGTAATAGATAAGTAGTAACTTGGGTGAGAGGTGAGATAGTACACAGTACAGGGGAAACTAACACAACCTGCACAAGGAAAGGTCATGGAGGCCCTATAGACACATCCAAACCCCCCGAGGGACTGAGTTGTTGGACGGAGGGCTCTGGGGACCATGGTCTCGGGGAACATCTAGCTCAATTCGCATGACACTACTTATAACGATAATGCTCTACATTCTACCTTGGTGAGTAGTGTCTGGGGTCTTAAAAGCCTATGAGCGGCCATCTAAGATACTCCACTGGTCTCATCCCTTCAGGAGCAAGGGAGAATGAAGAGAACAGGATTCAACGAAAAGATTAGTCCAAAGGACTAATTGTCCACAGCTACCAAGGCCTCCACCGGACTGAGTCCAGTACAGCTAGATGGTGCCCGGCTACCACCGCTGACTGCTCTGACCAGGATCACAACAGAGGGTTCTGGACAGAGCTGGAGAAGGATGTAGAGCATAATTTTAACTCCCCCCCCAAAAAAAAAAGATCAGATTTACTGGCCTAAAGAATACTAGAGAAAACTCAAGAGTGTGGCCACCAGATTTACTGGCCTAAAGAATACTAGAGAAACCTCAAGAGTGTGGCCCCCAGACACCCTTTCAGCTCAGAGGTGAAGTTACCTTCGAGGTTTGATGTTAAGCCTGGGAATGGACAGCCCAGTAAAACTAAATGGGACTAACGAGGTACAGGAGTCTGGTGACAAGGGCCAGAAGGCAGAGGGGGAGTAGGAAACTGATGATAAGGAACACAAATTGAATAAGGACACTGTCGATGTATTGTGAGATTGTTGACCACTGCTATAGGGCAACATTTGTAGTAACTATTAAATGGGAGGCTGTTTTGTCCTGTAAGCCTTCATCTTGGGTGAGAATGGCAGCACAATTGGAAGAGCATAGTCAATATCACTTAAATGTGTAAGTAAAAAGTTTTGAAATGGTGTTAAAATAAAATAAAAAATAAAAAAACCAAATGAGACTAAAGAGGTACAGTAGTCCAGTGACAAGGTCCAGAAGACAGAAGGGGACAAGGAAGTCCCCTGGTGATAGGGAACACAAGGTGGAGTAAGGATATTCTTGATGTGCTGTGAGATTGTTAACCATTGTCATAGGGCAACATGTGTAGTAACTGTTAAATGAAAAACTATTTTGTTCTGTAAGCCTTCACTTAAGTGAGAGTAACAGCACAGTTGGAAGAGCGTAGTCAATGTCACTGAAGTGTGAATGTAGAAATTTTTGAAACTGTGTATCTTTGGCCATCTGTAATTTTCATCAAAAAAAAAAAAAAAAGGTTGAGAATTTAGAGGCTTAATACATTGTTGGGTTGTTAACCAATGTCATAGAACAACATGTGTACTACTATTTCATGAGAAACTATTTGCTCTGTAAGCTTTCACCTGAAGTACAATAAAATATTAAAAAAAAAAAGAAAAGCATATCTATAACACATGTATAAAGTCCAAAGAATAATAATAAAACAGATATTTGTGTATCTACCACTGAGCTTAAGAAATTAGACATCAGCAACACCTTTGAAGTTCCATATACTCTTCCTTCTTCACCAGTCCAGAGGTAATACCCAAAACTGGGTTTATCATTCCTTTGATTTTCTGCCTCGTGTTACCACATATATATTTATCACTAAACAACATATTATTTCCTTTTGCTTGGTTTTGAACTTGGTATAATTATTCTTTTGTGACTTACCCTTTTTACCCAACATAATCTATGTTGATGAGTGTAAAATAGTTCTTCATTTTCACTGCTGCATAGTATTTAATGGTATAAATATATCACAATTTATTTTTGCATTCTTCTGTTTATTTGCATCTGTGTTATATCCAGTTTTTGCTGTAAATGGGCAATCTTGTCCAAGTCTCCCGGCACACATGTGCAAAAATTTCCCTTGGATGTATGTCCCAGAGTAAAACTGGCAGGTTGAAGTTTACAAAAATGATGATGTAATTTTTTTTTTTCCAAAATTGTTGTAACATTTTACACTTCTAACTGTAATATTTAAGATGTCCCATTGTTCCACATTCTCACCAACACTTAACGTAAGACTTTTTGACTTTGGCCAGTCTGGTAGGTATTAAATAGTATCTCATTCTGAATTTGGTATGAATTTCCCTGATTTACTCAGGAGTTTGTAATTTATTCATTTGCTTATTGATCATTTATGTTTATTCATGCCTGTATGTTTTTTTGCTCATTTTTCCCATTTTTTTTATTATTCTGTTTGTTGTTTTCTTGTTAATCGGTAGGCTATCTTTATATATTCTTATTATTAATTTTTTGTTACACATACATGTCACAAATATCTGCTCCAAATTCTAGGCTGGATTTTCAGAAAGAGAAAGTCTAAATTTTAATGTTGTCAAATTTAAAATTGTTGTCCCTTCAGAA
The DNA here is from genome assembly GCA_030035585.1 of Dugong dugon. Taxonomy (NCBI): domain Eukaryota; kingdom Metazoa; phylum Chordata; class Mammalia; order Sirenia; family Dugongidae; genus Dugong; species Dugong dugon. Next base: position 160,748,555 of record CM057464.1, read on the forward strand.
CAAAAATCTTATCTGTGAAATATTTTCTTTCCTAGATGTCATAAAGATATTATCCTACGTTTTCATCTAAAAATGTTTTAAGTTTTATTTTTTATATTTAAGTCTTTAATATCTCTGAAATCGATTTTGGGATATGGTAGAGAATAGGGAGGAATTTGATTTCTTCCTTTTTTTTTTTTTTTATGACTTCAGGGGAGTCACAAAGCCTGAAACTAAAAAGTATCCATTATACCATTATTCTACCACTTAAACAAAATTAATTTCACACTTCTATATTTCTTTATGCATAGTTTAAATTTTGATGTTTTCTCATTTTCAAGTAAAGTCTATTAGTTGCAGGAAGCTTAGACAATAAACATAATAAGAAAATCAAAATCACTCATAATACCATCATATAACTTAATAAAATTCAGCAACATATTTTTTAATCACTTAATATATGCTCCAAATACAGCTATTTATTCCGTTTTCAATGATTTTGCATTCTAATAAATATTTACTATAAACATTTGATGTCATAGACATTCAGTCTCATTTTCTAATAATAAACACATATTTTTAACACAAATGAGGTCATATGGCACCTGCAGTTAAGCAACCTTTTTTTTTTTAACAAGCAATACGTAGTAAACATTTTTTACATAACTAAAAATTCTTCTGCAACTGTGTTTGATGAATGCGTAATACATTCCATTGTAGGTATGTATCATAATTATTTTATTTTGTTGCATACAGACTATATCTAATGTTTTGCTATTATAAATAGTTTATATCTTTCCATCATTCCATAATTATTTCCTTAGCAAAAATCCTGGAAGTGAAATGCAAATTTCTAAGTTTTTTAAAAAGTAGTATTGCCAAATTGTCTGTCAGAGATTTTGTCCTAATGACTTCCACCAACTGTGTGTCTGATCCGTTCTTTAATCAATCTCTCTCTTTCTCTCTCCCCGCCCCCCCCCCCCCCCCCACACACACACACACAAACACACGAGACTCTAACCTGAATCATTAATGGAACCAAACAACTTCCTAAAAGGTTCACTAAAACTACCTGGGAAAATTTTTTGCAAAATTACCCACCCTAGAAATTATTGTGCTTGATCCTACTAAGTTAAAAAATTATGTTTTTTTAGATACTTTTGAACAAGATGACTAGTAAATAAAACTTTATTTTTCTTTCTAGGGTGGAGGGACGTGTTTCTTTTTAATTTTATTATGTCTTATGGAATACCTCCATCTATATATTGCTTTGTTTCTAAACATAACTTGACCAAGCTCAGTGCATCTGTGGTAACACAGGGGTTTTTGGAAACAATTTTAACTTTGGGCATACCCCTGAATGTGGGCAGTGCCCACACATTGTCATCTCAGTCCCCTCTTAACCTTTTGGGAAGTCCTGATGATACCGTCGTGAGGAGGTTTTTTTTTTTTTTTTTTCTCCTTAATTTTACCATTCGCAGCTCAGTGGGGGTTTCCTTATATCTCCACCCTAATTTAAGGTATATAATTTTAATAGGCAGTACTATGCTGAGAACGTATGTTCTAGAACATTGGTTCTTATCTTTGGCTGTACATTAATATCTCTTAGGGAGTTTATAAACATACCAGTGTCTGAGCTTATCCCTGAGATTCAGGTTTAATTTATCTGAGGTGTTGCCCCTGTCATTGGTGTTCTAATATGGATTCTATCATCCACTATTCTAAGTCAAAATGGCTTCTCCAGAGAATGAGGCTAGAAAAGGGAAAGAAACCAAGATGGAGAAAAGGTGCTCATGAAGCAGGAGTGAAAGTCTCTCCGTTTTTGTGGTGAAAGAAGATTTTAACGTAGAAGGTTAAACAGTGTTGGTTTATGGAAATCAGATGATGTAAGAATTTCATCATTTCATCACATGTGTGGTAGATCCATTTCTGCTCCGTAATCTGCTTAATAAATGAGTATCTTCAAAAGATACAATTTTATAGTTAACTCCTTATCATTTTCATACAAAGAAAGCAGGGAAGAGTAGAAAGGGGAAAACGTGAGAGAGAGGGAGGACATAACAAAATGAGAAGGGCAAAGAGAGAGAAAAGGACAGAAAGCATGAGAACACTAGACTAGGTGCAGAGGAAAAGCAGATAGATGGCAGAGAGGAGAAACCATCCAAGGGGCAGGCAGGTAGGGATGCTCGTTAGACGCTTGTTGAGTAAAAAGTCGACGGGAAAGAAAAGTCACAGCATAGGAGGAGAGACAGGAAAGGAAGAGGAGGCACATTAGACCACCAATGCCCAGGGCTCACATCAGACAGAAAGACGAGGCAAAATAGGGTAGAGGAAACCAAATTCCCATTTGCTCATATGCTCCTACTCTTACAGTACAAGTGGGTCTCAAAAGATCAGGAAATCCAACTCCTTACACTTAAACAAGACCTAATTACTTAAGGTATCACAGATGGAGAATCCATAGAATATTCCATTGTATGTATGTATCTTAAATTGTAGATGGATCTTGTAACTTTCCTTGGTGATCTGTTTGATTATCTTACCATTCAGTTCTTCCCTCAATTCTTCTCCAATGTCTATGAATTCATAAACTGGAAATAAATATTAGTTGTTCATTTCCTTTTGTACAGTATTACTTTATATTTACATATCCTTCATGTGATAATCTTTAATATAACTTCCGTCTACCTTAATTCAAGTAGTAAAAGGTGGAAGGTGTGTGTGGAGAGGGGGTACCCGTGAAAACCCATGTCATGAAGTCGACTCCAACTCATAGCAACCATATAGCGCAGAGTAGAACTGCCCCACAGGGTTTCCAAGGCTGTGATCTTTATGCAAGCAGACTGCTACATCTTTCTCTCTCAAGCAGAGATAAGAAAATCTTGCTTCTAACAGCTGGAATCTTCCTTAATCCCTCTATATGAATTAAGACTGATTTTGATGGCATAAACAGAAAAACATGTTTTCAGTTCTATTGTTTACAATAAGAAGTCCGGAGGTAGGCATTTTCAGGATTTATTAGATGGCTCAATAACTAGCAGGCTGCCAAGTCATTATCATTTTTCTGCTCAGCCAACTTCAAGGTGTTGTTTTTGTCCTTGTGGTTATTGCTTCATGATTGCAAGATTTTGTCCTCAGTTCAACACTGCAAGCAGGAATCAGGGGAAAGGGAAAGTTCCTGTCCTGTTAGTCAGAAAGCAAAATCATCTTTCCCAAAAGTCCCCCTGCAAACCTACTTAATATCTTATTCACCAAAAATAGATCAAACTGCCATTGACAGCTGCAAGAGAGTATGGAAAGCAGGTTCTGTGGCAGATCAGCTTCCATAATGGGAAAAGGAAAGGGATAAGGAGATTGAGGACAGCTTTGGGAAGCCAAGCCACAGTGGCCTTTACTCCCGCATCCCTCTCATGGCTGAGGTCCCTTTCTGTGCTCCTCTTCCCCTTCATGCCTTCAAGCATGATTTCCAAAGCATATTCTTTTTATAGAAATACACTCAAGCCTATGGAATTTCCATCAATTAAAATGAAGCCTAACACTTCTATATGTGTGTGTGTGTGTTTTGTTTTGTTTTGTTTTTCAGAATACCCATACTATGTTTTCCTGGAGATATTACTTAGCTAGTAGGTTTTCTAGGTCCTTTGCCTCATCCTTGAAATAACTTGGCATCTGTTAACCCTCAAAACTTCTAGCTCCAAATACGATGTAGCTATAGCTGTTCTTGCTGCAGGTATGATTAAGTCATTTGAGGATTATTTGTTCCTGTTACAGCTAAACTATGTGTACTAGTTTCCTAGGGCTGCCGTAAGAAAGTATCACAAATTTGGTTGCTTACAACTACAGAAACTCATTGCCTCACAGTTTTGGAAGCTAGACGTTCAAAATTAAGATATCAGCAGGGCCATGATTCCTCTGAAGGCTCTAAGGGAAGATCTTTCTTTGCCTTTTCCCTAGCTTTGGTGTTCCTGGAGATCCTTGGCACTCCTTGGCTTATAGATGCATGACTCCAATCTTTGCCTCTGTCTTCACATGACCTTGCCTCTGTATGCCTCTCTCTCGTCTCTTCACCTCTTTTTATAAGGATACCAGTCGTATTGTATTAGGGTGACCCTACTCCAATATGACCCCACGTTAACTAATAGCATCTTCAAAGACCCTCTTTCCAAAACAAGGTCACATTCACAGGTACCAGAGGTGAAGACTTCAACATATCTTTCGGGGTGGACACAATCCAATCCATAACACTATGTATTTACAGAGTTTGTTTATTTCTTCCAAAATCTTTCCACCCCAATAATCTCATTCTTTATAGTAACAGGACATTTTCTATTTCCATTTTATTTTCCTTTAAATAAACAAAAGCTCAGTTGTTTTTGGTTTTAAAGAATACCCTTTATGCATACCCAGTGCTCATAGCCTACTAAAGTCCTTCCCTGACAACCCCAAGCTGAGCTGCCTGCCCTGCGCTGTGCTCCCATAATGCCCAGTGTTTCCATCACTCCAGCACTTGTATTATAGACTGTGCCATGAACCACACAGAGCAAACATGCTATATTCACCTCATCATCCCCTGTGCCCAGCCCAGCTTCCAGATGAAAGTGGGACCTCCACGTGGGCACTGGACAAATGCTGATTGAATTGAAATGAAGGGAAAGGACTGGAAATGGCCAATCTGGCTATATGACTTGCAGCTGTTTGCAGCTGTTTGCAGCTGAAACACCCAGGCCAGGTGCTGATCTCTAGAGCAAGACTGAAGCCAGAGAGGCATCAGTCAGCCACAGTCTCTCACCAGGCTGTTCTTCAGGAAAAATGTTCCTCCCATCAAGTCAACCAGAAAAATAAGAAGGTTTACGAGATGAAGGAAAGTGAGGATTGATGGCTAAAGCTGCACCCCTTTTTGGCATCTTTGCTGCTCATTTGTGCTGGGGAAACACCTTCCTGCTACAAAACAGGTCCATTGGCAGGAGGACAGGTAGTGGGTATGTTAGGGAAACAACAGAATCCTGGAGCCAAATTGTCTCTATCCTGCCCCTTAAGCTCTTCTTCTCTGGTGGCCATTTCTTTTGATATTAATTCATTTCCTATTTAGGGATTCTTCCTGGGTAGGCCCTGAGGGTGTACTAAGGAACTTGTCCAGCAAGCACAATTGCTTCCTTTTTTTGTCAGCCTACTATATCCTTCATCATTTTTAACTCTCTCTTAATCAAATTCTTTGAAACCAAATTGAACTATATCCAAAAAAGCAGTCTTGTGTTATCAGTATAATTGAAAATTTTACCTCTTGCAGAAAGACGTATTTGGTTAATCCTACCCAACTTTATGACTGCCTCTCAAAGCATTTCATATCCCAGTGTTCTCTGACTTGCTGTTTAGTGTGTGTGAGTGACCTCTCCAGTTAGAAGGTAGGCTTCTTGAGACAAGGACTGTATTGTGTTCTGTAATTTGTAACCCCTCTACTTGATAGTGTTGTTCCCTCACTAATGTGATCAACATTCTGTTGGTATATGCACATGATGGTCTTGCAATGGATTTAACCTGGGACTATCATAAATCAATCCTGGCCCGTAAAGACACTTGTGGTTCAGTATAAAGTCACTTGTATTCTTAGTGTGGAGTCCCTGGGTGGGGCAAACGGTTAAGTGGTCGACTACTGACCGAGAAGTTGACAGTTTCACCCAGAGGTACCACAGAAGAAAGTCCTAATGATCTACTTCCAAAAGGTCACAGCCTTGAAAACCCTGTAAAACAGTTCTACACTGAAACATGTGGGATCACCGTGAGTCAGAATCAACTCGACGGTAACTTTTTTTTTTTTCCTCTTTTTATTCTTAGCATGAAGTGCCTGGGTATTCAAACGGTTAAGGCACTTGGCAGCTAACTGAAAGCTTGATGGTTCGAGTCCACCCAGAGGCACCTCAGAAGAAAGGCCTGGTGATCTACTTCCAAAAAATCAGCCAATGAAAACCCTATGGAGCACAGTTCTACTCTGACACAGATGAGATCTCCGTGAGTTGGAATCGACTCAACAGCAACCAGTTACTGGTTGTTTTTAGTGTTGAACTTGTATAGTGATCCACGTGTAGTAAATATTGAGTACTACTAACTGTGTGTTAGAGTATAAAAAAACGCGTATATGTCTGGTCAGACATTGTGAAATACATTTTTCTGGTGTGTTTTCTATTGAGTGTTGAGAATGGCAACAGAGGAATTGAAAGCTATCTATTGGAGATTTAATGGAATTATTAAGTCTCTTTTCCCTTAGTATATTTTTCTCTTTTTGTGCTTGTGAATTCCTTGGACTAAGTGAATACTAATACACCAGGATTTGAGAAAGCCAACGGGCAGAGCTTCTTTCTCCGAAGTATTAGTGCCTGCTACAAGCCATTCCATAAGGAGCCCTGGTGGCAAAATGGTTAAGCACTCAGCTGCTAACTGAAAGGTCGGCAGTTCTAACCAACAGCAGCTCCACAGGAGAGAAGACCTGGCAATCTGCTTCTGTAAAGATTACAGCCTAGGAAACTCTATAGGGAAGTTCTACTCTATTCTATAGGGTCACTATGAGTTGGAATCTACTTGACGGCACCTAACAAGCCATTCCACCATTCTAGCTTCTTTACTTGCATCTTGTAGATAATTCCAATGGTCCTCTAAATAAAAGATATATTGTTGTTGCTGTTGTTGGTGCCGTACAGTTGATTCCAACTCATAGCAACCCTATGTACAACAGAACGAAACACTGCCTGGTCCTGTGCCATCCTCACAATTTCTTTTATGCTCGAGCTCGTTGTTGCAGTCACTGTGTCAATCCATCTCATTGAGGGTCTTCCTCTTTTTGGATGACCCTCTACTTTACCAAGCGTGATGTCCTTCTCTAGGGACTGATCCCTCCTGATAACATGTCCAAAGTATGTGAGACGTAATCTCACTGTCCTTGCTTCTAAGGACCATTCTGGTTGTACTTCTTCCAAGACAGATTTGTTCATTCTTTTGGCCGTCCATGGTATAATCAATATTCTTTGCCAGCACCACAATTCAAAGGTGTCAATTCTTCTTCGTTCTTCTTTATTCATCTTCCAGCTTTTGCATACATGTGAGGTGATTGAAAACACCATATCTCCGGCCAGGTGCACCTTAGTCTTTAAGGTGATGTCTTTGCTTTCTAACACTTAAAAGAGGTCCTTTGCAGCAGATTTGCCCCATGCAATACACTGTTTGATTTCTTGACTCCTGCTTCCATGGGTGTTAATTGTGGATCCAAGTAAAATGAAATCCTTGACAACTTCAATCTTTTCTCTGTTTATTATGATGTTGTTTATTGGTCCAGTTGTAAGGATTTTTTGTTTTCTTTATGTTGAGGTGTAATCCATACTGAAGGCTGTGGTCTCTGATCTTCATTAGCAAGTGCTTCCAGTCCTCTTCATTTTCAGCAAGTAAGGTCATGTCATCTGCATATTACAGGTTGTTAATGAGTCTTCCTCCAATCCTGATGCCCCGTTCTTCTTCATCTAGTCCAGCTTCTTGGAGTATTTGCTCAGCATACAGATTGAATAAGCATGGTGAAAGGATACAACCCTGACGCACACCTTTCCTGACTTTAAACCACAGTATCCCCTTGTTCTGTTTGACCGACTTACTCTCGATCTGTGTACAGGTTCCTCATGAGCACAATTAAGGATTTTGGAATTCCCATTCTTCACAATGTTATCCATAATTTGTTATGATCCACACAGTCCAATGCCTTTGCATATACAATAAAACATAATACTTTCTAGTATTCTCTGCTTTTAGCCAGGATCCATCTGACATCAGCGATGATATCCCTTGTTCCATGTCCTCTTCTGAATCCAGCTTGAATTTCTGGTAGTTCCCTGTGGATACACTGCTCCAGCTGCTTTTGGATGATCTTCAGAAAAATTTTACTTGTAAGTGATATAATGATATTGTAACCAGTTGCTGTTGAGTAGATTCCAACTCATGGTGACCTCATCTCTTCCTCTACTTGTCTGTCAGTTTGTTGTACTGTAGGGGCTTGTGTGTTGCTGTGATGCTAGGGTCACCCATGGCTGACAGGTTTCAACTGAGCTTCCAGACTAAGACAGACTAGGAAGAAGGACCCAGCGGTCTACTTCTGAAAAGAATTAGCCAGTGAAAACCTTATGAACAATAGCAGAACATTGTCTGATATAGTGCCAGAAAAATGAGCCCCTCCCGTTGGAAGGCACTCAAAAGACGACTGGGGAAGAGCTGCCGCCTCAAAGTAGAGCCGATGTGAATGGAGCCAAGTTTTTGGAACCTTCATTTGTTGATGTGGCAAGACTCAAAATGAGAAGAAACAGCTGTAAACATCTATTAATAATCGGAACACAGAATGTACGAAGTATGAATCTAGGAAAACATACATAATTCTGAGAAAAATGTACTGATCTGGGGAGCCAGAATTGGAGGGAGAGGTTAAACAGTCACTGTGCTAAAAGTTTTACACACAAGAAGAGGTGGGGCAAGAGATTGGATGAAGGAGAAGGGCTCTCATTACTATAAGAGATTCCCAAGGCAGATAATTTTGAACGGGCACATTCAAATCCCTTTCCCAGGCCCTTTCTCCCTTGCCACCTCCATCACAGAAGCTGAAACAGCTAAGGGTAGCTGTTATGGATTTAATTGTTCCCCTAAAAATGTGTGTCAACTTGGCTAGGCTGTGATTCCCAGTGTTGTATGGTTGTCCACCATTTTGTGATCTGATGTGATTATTCTATGTGTTGTAAATCCTAGCCTCTATGATGTTAATGAGGTAGGATTAGAGGCAGTTATGTTAATGAGGCAGGACTCAATCTACAGGATTAGGCTGTATGTTGAGTCAGTCTCTTTTTGTTATATAAAAGAGAGAAGCAAGCAGAGAGGAGAGGGACCTCATGCCACCAAGACAGAAGCACTGGGAGTGGAGCACGTCCTTTGGACTTGGAGTCTCTGTGCTGAGAAGCTCCTAGACCGGAGAAGATTGAAGACAAGGACCTTCCCCCAGAGCCGATAGAGCGAGAAAGCCTTCCCCTGGAGCTGGCACCCTGAATTCAGACTTCAAGTTTCCTAAACTGTGACAGAAAAAATTTCTGTTTGTTAAAGCCATTCACTTGTGGTATTTCTGTTATAGCAGCACTAGATAACTAAGACGGTAGTCAAGTAAATAGCCCTAGCCAGTGAGATGTAAAAGGAAGTCTGGGAAGGGGCCTCTGTCCCTTTCCTGATAAAAGGAATAGGTGTAGCAGGTACAGTCCTCTTCCCCTTCTTTCTGCCTAGAATGTAGATGTGATTCCTGGTGTTGGCCTGGCTATTTTTCCATCATAGACCAACAAGAGCAAAGACAAAAGGGCATTCCACTAAAATTTATGGAACTCAAAGCTAAAAAGAGCCAGTGTCATTGATGATGCTGCTGAATTGGACTCCCTACCTCCAGGCCTCTTATGTGACAAGATTTAATATATATTTATTATTGAAACAGTGCCTTATTCACAACTTTCTCTAGGGTCAGTGCTGGTCTTTATGGTCTCCTCATCGCTTGTTTAACTGCAGATATAGTTGTTATTATAAGTCGCCATCTGGTTGTCTCCGACTCATGGCCACCCCATGTACCACAGAATGAAACATTGCCCAGCCTTGTGCCATATTCACGATCATTGGTACGTTTTACTTCATTATGGCAGCCATTGTGTCTATCCAGATCATGGAGGGTTTCTCTCATTCTCATTGGCCCTCTACTTTACCAAACATGATGTTCTTTTCTAGCGATTGGTCTTTCCTGATGACATGTCCAAAGTAAACAAATCAAAGTCTTGCCAACCTCGTGTCTAGGGAACCTGTTTCCATTGTTGTCGGGTTGACTCATAGCAACCCTATAGAACAGAGTAGAACTTCCCTATAGAGTTTCCAGGGAGCAGCTAGTGGATTTGAACTGCCAACCTTTTGGATAGCAGCTGAGCTCTTAACCACTGTGCGACCAGGGCTCTAAGGAATATTCTGGTTGTATTACTTCTAATACTGATTTGTTCATTCTTTTGGCAGTCCATAGTATAGCCAATACTCTTCACCAAAACCACAGTTCAAGTGCAATTCTTGTGTCTTCCTTTTTTATTATCCAACTTTTGCATGTTTATGAGGCAATTGAAAAGACCATAAGTCAAGCCCTATATTTCTGTTACACAGTTGTGGGTCTCAATATTCTATCCTCCCTTAAGAGAGCAAAATACTTAATTTCAAAATAAATTCTACCTTAAAATGGATGTGGGTTTTTAGAACAGAAGATAGAGTTTGCAAAACCTTCCCAGAAAGCATTTGCTTTTTACTTTGAAAAAAAAAAAAAAAAGCAGTGTTGTGGTAAGATCATGGTTTTGGGAGTAAGACCCAAGACACACCTAAATTCAAACCTTGCCTCTGTCACTTAGTGCTTAATTAAATTGGGCATGATATTTAACCCTCCTGAGACTCCATTTCCTCAAGTTTGGAATAGGGAAAGTACCAATCTTCCAAAGCAATTATAAGAATTAAAAATTATGTGTACAAAGTATCTGGTACATAAGGAACACTCAATAAATAATAGCTATTATCATTCAAGATCTCTGTGGTGAGTATATACGTGACATAACAGCTTTTGTACTTGGCTAAGGTACCTACTATGTCAGCCTTTCTTAACTGTGGCACTATTGGCATTTTGGGCCAAATAATTCTTTGTTGCGGGGTCTCTCCTGAGCATTGTGGGATGTTTAACAGCATCTTCCTTTACTAGAAGCTAGGAGCACCTTTCCCCTCCACCCCCCAGGTCTGTAACAACCAAAAATGTCCCCACACATTGCCAAATGCCACCTGGAATAAAATCGCCCCCACCTGAGAACCACTGATTATGTGCTTTTGAAGAAAAGTAAAAAGATCTCAGAGATCTTAATCTCTACTTTGTCACATTAAACCACAGTTTCCAAACTCTAAATGTAGAATGTATGTCACTCGAAATAAGTTTTATCTGCTGGGGATTTTTCATTATTGTTTTTGTGATTTTGGCCTTGGGGCTGAAACAGGCTGGGGATATATCCTGGTTTGGCATTATTTTAAAGCTGGAAATCTGATCGATCTCTGCTTTTGGAAGTTTCTGTCATTATCCAAATAAGACTAAAATCAGGTGGCCACAGCAGAGGTATGATGCTTACCACTTTTCCCTTCATTTCTTTGGAAATAAGCACACGAGCCAAGAGTGGCAAACCCTATTGCCGAAAGATCATTTTCAGTCTGGTTTTTGCTGTATTTTGCTTAAATAATTGCTTAGGACATTTTGATACATCATGGCATTTTCCTCCAAGGGAAAAAAATCTTCAGATTAGTGATGTTTTTCTTCACTATTCTCAGTCTTAGCCACTAAACCACAATCAAAGGGTCTGGAAAAAACAAAAACAAAAAACAGAAGACCCTGTTATTTGTTATTTGTTAGGCTAAAAGGGGATTTTGCATGTGCACCTTAATTGGGTCGGATACCATATGACTGTCTTATTGAAGTTTGAAATCTGGGAGTTTCCAGGGTACATGCTAAACTTGATTTGCCTGTATGTGTTTTTATTAGGTAGCAGCCAAAAGATTTTATTTATTTGTTTGTTTATGTAAAAAATGAGGGATTTCGGCAATACGTCTCATTCCCGGGGAATTCATGTTTCAATAAAGACTAACAGCCCAAACAGGTTAGTGCTTCCCCAGTGCATTTCTCACTGTGTTTCTTAGCAATGGAAAAACAGGTCTTCTAAGAATGACCTTCAAATGAATCATTCGTTTTTCACCAAAACTACTTAACATAGCCAAAAGATACTCTAGCCTGTTTGAGGAGGGAGGGGGAGAGGATGAGCAGAGGGTGAAGAGCAGCGGGTGTGAGATGGGGCTCAGTGGGGTCTATCCAAGACCCTGGGCTGCTCTGCTGCCCTGCAAGCCCACCCTTAGCACTGCAGGGCCCGGGGCCAGAATATCAATGAAATCCCATTTACCTCAGGTCTAACGTTTAAAAGCCATAAGTCAAGCTAACAAAGCAATAGCTGAGGAGATTCTGTCCTCCTCCATTGACAAATATACTTCCAAAACGACAAAATGTTGAAAAATGTATACAAAGCTATGGTATAAAGTCAGCCAGACGGCAAAGACAACAAATCTAATTTTGTATGTCCGAGTGTTCTCAGTGTTCTATTCAACCTTTGGAAGAGTAGTGAGATAAACACAAATAAATCATAAGTAATTATATACTTATTCAATAAAATTTACTTTTCTTGCTTTCATTTCAGCAAAATCAATAATTATGTTGTTAAAAATCGAGAATTTAAATTATTTTATGTCTATTGCCATAATTATCTAAAGAATTAAAGCAAATGTAATTGTATTCAAGTTGTACAAAATGTGAATACTTAGTCGCGGGGACTGTAAATTAAAGTAAATGAAAATAAATTTTAAATTAGTGTCTTAGGCTGGGTTTTCTAGAGAAGCAAAACCAGGAAACATATATATATATATATATATATATATATATATATATATATATAAATATATAGAAAGAGATTTAATTCAAGGAAATGGCTCACGCAGTTGTGGAGGCTGGCAAGCTCCAAAATCCATGGGTCAGGCAACAACCTGAAGGCTTCTCCTGACTCACATGGTTGCAGGGGATGACAAATCCAAAATCAGTAGGTGAGACAGCAGGCTGCTGGCTCATGGGTCTGCAGAGTTGAAGAATCCCATAATCTGCAGGTGAGGCAGCAGACTGCTGGCTCAAGCCCTAAGAATCAGAGGTCAGATGATGACGAGTCAAATGTAGGATCCAGAGGGAGCAAGAGTGAGCCTTGCTGGAACATCCACGTATATTCTGGAGGCAGGCCACAGCCACAAGGAAACCCCCTTTTCAACTGATTGGCTGCTCATAGCAGATCTCATCATGGAGGTGATTACATTATATCAGATCTCATCGTGGAAGTGATTACATTATATTACATTATGAAAGATCAGTCAGTCAAATGTCTGCCAAACCACTGAGGATCAGAGCCTAGCCAAGTTGACACATAACATTAATCACCACAATTAGCATTATTTTTTATATATTATTTCAAAACAAGTTATTTTTTCTTCTAAAATTTTCAAAATTACATAATAAAATTAAAGACAAAATAAAAATTATAATAAATATCAGATGTTAATGCATATCAACAATTTCAATCAAGTTTATTTAAGTAAAGCTTGTTTTAATTTTTTTGAAAATTTAATTAAATTCTATTAAAAGTTTTAAAAAAATAAAACAATTTAGAATTCTAGCACTCAATATTCTTCCAGATTGTAAAGATATGCATGTCTAGACATAATATAATCAAATTTAAGAGTAACATGAATTGCTTAACATTTGTAAATGTTCCTCAGTCTCCATGTGCAATGACTGAAAATGCAAAATTAATTTGTGAGTACCTCCGGAGCTACTACTTGGAACATAAAGAAAAGCAAGAAAATGGTTGCTCCCCACATGATACTTCGTTACAGAAGAATCAATTGAACTTATGTTATCTGAGAGGAAGGACTTGACATGTTAATTGATTTGTCTCCTGGGGATGAAAATGGTTTAGAGGTTAAGGCTTGGAGGTTTGAGTTTACCTAGAGGCAGCTGGGATGAAAAGTCTGGTGATCAATTTCCAAATAATCAGCCACTAAAAAACCTGTCCAAAGAAGAATTGATGTCTTTGAATTATGGAGTTGGCAAAGAATAGTGACTATACCGTGGACTGCCAAAAGAACAAAGAAATCTGTCTTGGAAGAAGTACAGCCAGAATGCTCCTTAGAAGCAAGGATGATGAGACCTTGTCTCACATACTTTGGACATGTTATCAGGAGGGACCAGTCCCTGGAGAAGGACATCATGCTTGGTAAAGTAGAGGGTCAGTGAAAATGAAGAAGACCCTCAATGAGATGGATTGACACAGTGGCTGCAACAATGTACTTAGGCATAACAACGATCATGAGGATGGGGCAGGACCAGGCAGTGTTTCATTCTGTTGTACACAGGGTCGCTATGAGTTGGAACTGACTCAATGGCGCCTAACAACAGAACAAAAACCCTGTGGAACAACTGTTCTACTCTGACATACATGGGGTCACCATGAGTTGGAATCAACTCAATGGCAACTGGTTGGTTATGTACTAGGCCAGCACAGATCAGCAGATTCCAGGCAACAGAGGCATCCATGTGCTCCTCAATAAATTTATTTTTTGTATGTTTTGTTTGCATTTGGTTTTGTTTGTGTTGGTCGTTCTAAAGTTCATGGCCTAGATAATTTTTACACTGAATAAATACATACCATCAGTCATTTAAATCACTGAAGAATTTCTCCTCAGAGATTTCCATTAAGGTGGAAAGTGGCCAACTCTGCCCAGCATCAGGATCACCTGTGGGGCTTTTTAATACTACAGATATTCTTTCAACTTCCACTCCAGTTCTTTATCAAATCTTTAGCGATAAGGCTCCAGCATCCATGTCAGTTTGGGTTTGGAAGCCAAGGTTATATAGGCTATGTGAAAACAGTGGTTTTCAAAGGTCACCCAACAGTATGCTCCATTTGGATGCTGATGAGTAATAAAAGAACATGTCTTGCCCTGTCCCTGATAAGGATATCAAGCAGAGAACAAAGGAAGCCTTTCTTCCCGAGTCACCTTGGATGACCATTGCCTCAAACTTTCCAAATTATGTACCTTGCTCTCTATACAACTATTATCATAGTCAGCCTCCCCTATGTGCTTAATAAATTAACCAATTAAGGCAATGGACATCTTATCCCATTCCCTAAGTCTCTAGCTCATTCTTTTCAGTCAGAGATTAAGTAATACTCAAGCAAAAGAAGTCTGAGATTTCTGAGGAATCTGAAACAATCTCCTACAAGAAAAATAGTTTTCATAATAACTCATATGTGTGAACACCAGGGATCTCTGCCAGAAAACTGCCTTTTTAGAGAGAAGTTGAATATTTTCAGAAGTAAAAAAGCTCCAAGAAACAATTATTGTATGTGAAGAAAGTTTCAATTTTAGTTTAAGAAGATCCACTTAAAATTGAATGGACTTGAAGCACCTACTGCTGAAGATCAAAGACTACAGCCTTCAGTAAGGATTACACCTCAACATAAAGAAAACAAAATCTTCACAACTGGACCAATCAGCAACATCATGATAAATGGAGAAAATATTGAAGTTGTCAAAGATTTCATTTTACTTGGATCCACAATCAGGGCCCATTGAAGCAGCAGTCAAGAAATCAAACGACATATTCCATTTGGGCAAATATGCTGAAAAAGACCTCTTTAAAGTGTTGAAAAGAAAAGATGTCCCTGACCCAAGCCATAACATTTTCAATCTCCTCATATGCATGCGAAAGCTGGACAATGAATAAAGAAGATCAAAGAAGAATTGATGCCTTTGAATTATGGTGAAGAATATTGAATATATCATGGGCTTGCAGAAGAACAAACAAATCTGTCCTGGAAGAAGTACAGCCAGAGCGCTCCTTGGAAGCAAGAATGGTGAGACTTTGTCTCACATATTTTGGACATGTTATAAGGAGGGATCAGTCCCTGGAGAAGGACATCATGCCTGGTAAGGTAGAGAGTCCGAAAAAAAGAGAAAGACCCTCAATGACGTGGATTGACAACAGTGGGTGCAACAATTGTGAGGATGACACAGGACCAGAGAGAGTTTCATTCTGTTGTACATAGGGTGGCTATGAGTCGGAACCAACTAGACAGCACCTAACAACAACAACAAAAAATTGAAGGTGCTGAGGACTGTCATCTCTGACTCTGACAGTGGAGCCAAGGAGTTGCTGAAAATGTTTTCTCCCAGCCCTGCTTGTGATGCATTATGGCCTCTGGGATCCATAACCTATCTCCATGGACAACTTCTTGATGCTGTCTTTAGAAGACTTGATCCTCAATGGCAGGACTTTAGGGTTCACTGCTGGGAAAATTCTGCCTCCAGTGGCAGTCTATGCGACAGGGCACATGCAGATAAGTACCTTACAGGGTTCAAGTGTAAATTTTAATTGTGGTGGAAAATCATCTCAAAGGTCAAACCATAACCAGAATAGGAAAGTTGTGGTTCTACTACCTAATAATCTTGTAATGACTTTGTGAAATTAGTCAATCGATCATTCATGTGTTTACAAAGTACCTGTTATGTGCCAGAAGGTGTGCCAATAGCTAAGGATATAACAGTAATCAAAACAGAGACCCCCAGGCTCATGCCTGCTGGGGAAACCGACATTAAGCAAAGCATCACACCGATACGTGCAGAAATATACAACTTATGATAAAGATTGGGAAGGAATGGTGTAATGATAGAATGTTTCCTTTAGACTGAGGGCTCAGGGAGGACCTCTTAGAGTAAGTAATTAAACTAAAACCTAAAGGATGATTAGGTCCCTAGGCGGTAGGGATGAAATCGTTTGGTTTGCGCTTGACTACTAATCTAAAGGTTGTCAGTTTGAACCCACCCAGTGGTACTGCAGAAGAAAGGCCTGGGGATCTGCTTTCATTAAGATCACAGCCAAGAAAACCCTATGGAGCAGTTCAGAATTGATTCAGTGACAATGGGTTTGGTTTTTTTTGGTTTGAAGGATGACTAGGAATTAGACAGACAAAATGGTGTGGGAAGAGGGTATCAGGCATTGATAACAACAGGGCAAGGGCTGGTGTTCAAGGGAAAAAGTGTTTGGAGAAGTAGGCGTGCGAGTTACGAGTATTTGCTTCACAATGATGAAAATGATGGCCAAGGGATCTAAGCTAGGCATGAAGGGAAAAGAAAGAGGAAGGTGCTGAGAAAGAAAAGTGTGGAGTCAGTGAACTGGCGGTTGGCTTGAGGCTGATGACGTTGGAGAATGTTTCAGTGAGGGATATCAAGCTATGAGCTGAAAGGATAAGACTTTCTGCTTGGAGAAGGGGATTGTGATGGTTAATTTCATGTGTCAACTTTGTAGGCTATGGTGTCCCATTGCTTGGTTAAACGCTGGTCTAGACTCTTCTATGAAGTAGTTGCATGTAATTAAATCGGTTGACCTTAAGTAAAGCAGATTGTTGTTGTTAGTTGCCATCCAGTCAATTTCTACTCCTGATGACCCCAGATTACTCTCCATAATATAGGTGGGCCTCATCCAATCAGTTGAAAGCCTTAAGAGCAAAAAGGGAGTTTTCCCTAGGATATATTCTGTCTCCGGGCTATAAATGGACATTTATTTTGCCAGAATTCCCTCACTCTTCATTCTTCCTGCCACCTGACCATAGATTCAGGGACACAAGCCCACAGAGACTGCAGCCTGTAGCCTCACCTATAGATTTTGAGACCAAAACTGCAGGAGTCACCAGCCTGTAGCCTGAATCCACAGATTTTAGATTTACCAGCCCCCACAATTGGATGAGCCCATTCCTTAAAATAATTCTCAGGGGTTTTGGACAATAGAGGTGGTGTCCAGGGGGTGGTAATGGGAGTGGGTGGATGAAGTGGACTGCAGGAAAAATGCATTGTCAGTGAAGAGGTCATAGAAAGGAGACTGTATGTTGAATAGGCCTCTGGATGTTTATATTTTTTAGAATGATGAAGATAGTCCAGGTGCTGAAGTCTTAAGGGTGTGACTGGAAGTGACCAGGCAGCTTGCAGGCAGTCTCCCTACTCCCCTGAGGAGCCCCACTGTCTCTGCTCTAAGCAGTAACAACATTCACTGTTTTCTCAACCCTTTTAACACATGGGCATTAAAGGCAGCTTCATATACAGCAAAACACACTAGACTTAAATTCAGAAGACCCAGGTATAAAAGGACAAATACTATATGATCCCACTTATATGGGATATCTAGAATAGCCAATGCATAGAGATCAAAGTTTATTAGTGGTTACCAGGGGCAAGCACTCGGCTGCTAACCAAATTGTTGGCAGTTTGAACCCACCAGCAGCTCCATAGGAGAAAAGACCTGGTGATCTGCTCCCATAAAGATTACAGCCTAAGAAACCCTATGGATAGTTCTACTCTGTCCTATAGGATCGGTATGAGTTGGAAAAGAGGAAGACCCTCAACGAGATGGATTGATACAGTGGATGCAGCAATGGGCTCAAACATGGCAACAATTGTGAGGATGGCGTAGGACCATGCAGTGTTTCATTCTGTTTTACA
The DNA here is from genome assembly GCA_030035585.1 of Dugong dugon. Classification (NCBI taxonomy): domain Eukaryota; kingdom Metazoa; phylum Chordata; class Mammalia; order Sirenia; family Dugongidae; genus Dugong; species Dugong dugon. Next base: position 160,766,732 of record CM057464.1, read on the forward strand.
TAGGGTTGCTATGAGTCGGAATTGACTTGACAGCACACAACAACAGGGGCAGATGAGAGGGGGAAAGGGGAGTTACTACTTAAGGGACACTGAGTTCCTGTTAATTCAGTTAGTTCCTGGAAACTAATAGTGATGACGGTTGCACAACACGATGACCTTCATGTCACTGAGTTGTACACGTGAAAATGGCTGAAGTGGCAAATGTTTTATTACACATATATAACCACAATTTAAAAAACATTCCATAAAAAAACAATTCAGAAGACCCAGGTTCAAGATCTGGCCCTGTGACTCTCTAGGTGTGTTCACTTACCTTGGACATGTTGCTATGAGCCTTTGGGTTTGGGCTTCCTCATCTGTGAATTATAGAAGTGACTCAGAAGGCTGGTGGGAGGTGAATGGATGGCATGCCTCCCTAGGGAAGTCCATTAGAATTTCTAGGGCAGTGGGTTTCAACCTTCCTTGTAGATGAAAATCACCTGGGGAACTTAAAAATAATTATAAACCACTCAGAGATAGATTCTAAATTTGGTCTGGCAGACTTTGGAATTTTTTAAAAGGTCCCCCAGGGATTCTAAAGAGTCGAGTTGAAAACCATTGCCCTGGGGAAACATACATCATCTGAAAATCATATGCAACTTGTGGCATTAGAATATAAAACCCATTTTTCTGTTTTGTTCATTGAAACTACTCTGGTGCCCTGAATACGTGATATACAGTAGGTGATAAATAAATTGTGTTTGGGTAGTCCCTGCGTAGTACAAACAGTCGTTGCTCAGATACTAACCAAAAGGTTGGAGGTTCAAGTCCACACATACGCACCTGGGAATAAAGGCTTGGTGATCTACTTCTGAAAAATCAGCCATTGGAAACCCTATGGAGCATAGTTCTTTACCCTGACACACGTGGAGTCACCATGAGTCAGAGTGGCTAGCAATTGGTAGTATCATGATTATAAAGCAGACTAGAGCACTGCCTCAGGAACACGAAGTCAAAACTGTTACTGAATTTCTTATTCAGTTACGTATTTCTGCAGTTAATACTGGCCACAGAACAGCAGCTGGACTTATAGCCCCCTTGCATAATCTAAAATATTAAGCAGGATTCAGTTACATATAATGAACCACCTTCCAGAATGAGCCCTGCCCATGTTGCCTCAGTCTCATGAGAAGGCTCCTCCAGGAGACCAAGGCCTCGCTTCCTCTCTGCTTCCATTCCCCTTGAACATGATTTCCAACTTAGGGATCAGAGTAGGGATTGCCTGTTCACGAATCTATCTCCCACACTTCACAGGAAGTTCCCCGAAGACAGAGTCTATATTTTTCCTTGTAATTTCAGTACCTACTGATGATAACAAGGACAATGATGATGATATCACTGGCATCAAAACAATAAATTTTATGATTTAATGAATATATTTGAATACTGTCGGGGACATATCGGGGATTTTCCTCCACTGTATTTTCCCTCCAATAGAGGAAGAACCAGGATCAGACCACAGAGGCTGTCATGGATTGAATTATGTCCCCCAAAAAATGTATCAATTTTGCTGGGTCATGATTCCCAGTATTGTATGATTGTGTACCTTTTTGTAATCTGATGTGATTTCTTTATGTGTTGTAAAGTCTATCAACATGATGTAATAAGATGGATTAGTGGCAGTTATACAGATGAAGTCTACCAGATTAGATATGCGTAAACCAATCTCTTTTGAGATATAAAAGAGAGAAGTGAGCATAGACACATGGGAACCTCCTACCACCAAGAAAGCAGTGCCAGGAACAGAGTACGTCCTTTGGACCTGAGGTTCCTGCGTGGAGAAGCTCCCAGACCAAGAGAAGATTGATGACATGGACCTTCCTCTAGAGCCGACCGGGAAAGCATTCCCCTGGAGCTGATGCCCTGAATTTGGACTTGGAGCCTCCTGGACTGTGACAGAATAAACTCTTTGTTAAAGCCATCCACTTGTGGTATTTCTGTTATAGCAGCACTAGATGACCAAGACAGAGGCCAATTAGAAATTTACTTGGTGGCCAGTGGTGGGATACCTTAGATGTGTACACTGTCAAATAAAAATCAAATCTGGACTTAATAAGCATTAACTTTATTCAAAATGATTATTGCAATGGAGGAAAAGGGACTATTGCGATAGGGAGAACGTTCTGACCATAGATCAGCAAGTGTCTCAAAGGCTAGAAAAAAGTGTTTTTCTTTTATAGAAGAGGAGCCCTAGTGACACAACGATTAACTGCTCGGCTACTAACCAAGGTGTTGGCAGTTTGAATCCACCCAGTGAGTCTGTAGGAGAAAGACCTGATGATCTGCTTCTGTAAAGATTGCAGCTAAAAAAACTCCATTGGGCAGTTCTACTCTGTCACATGAGGTCACTATGAGTTGAACTGACTTGACTGCACCCGACAACAACAGAGTGGACAAGGCTAGAGAAAGCTAGGTGTGAAGTGGGATGAAAGGATTGTGTGATCAGATAGTGGATCAGAGAAGGTTTTTCACTGAGGCCAGCCTATCCTCCAGGAGGGGCTGTTAAGGACGGACAACATGCTGGCTTAGGCTGATGGTGGGCCAAAGTTCAGGGCTCTGGGGGAAGGAGAGGAGCCTAACCGAAGTTTGGTTAACAAGCAGTTTGTTCCAGTTGATCAGTGAAGACAAGTAGTTCAGCTAATCATTTATGAGGCAAAGAACAAGAATTTGGAGGGTCTGTCTGGCCTTGTCACAGGTAAACAAGGAGGACATCTGTAAGTTTTGTCTAAGTTATATGAGGAAGGGTGATTCTTTGCAGTAAGCCATTTTCTGGAACACACGGGGAGGGGTGGATTTCTTTAACCATCACTGTTTTCAACAATCACAGGGCTCAGGTAAAATTTAAATTTGTAAGTTCTTTTCTGGGATGAAGAAAAGAAGGAAGGAGTGAAAGGAAGCTGCAGTGTTCTCTAAAAAAACCAGTTGTCATCGATTTGATTCTGACTCATAGCAACCCCATGTGTGTCAGAGGAGAACTATGCTCCATAGGTTTTCAATGGCTGATTTTTTTGGAATTAGGTCACCAGGCCTTTCTTCCAAGGTGACTTTGGGTGGACTAGAACTACCAGTCGTTCGGTTAGCAGCTGAGCACATTAACCGTTTGCACCATCCAGGCACTCTGGCCAGGGGTGGTCTCTGGCCCCTGAGAACTGGCAGGGAGACTCAGGTTATTGGCCTTTTCCCAGCCTGCTCTGGGGAAGCCAGCCAACCTTGGCAACAAAAGCACCATGATGAAGTTTGCAAGAAGAGCTCTTACGGGGTCCAAGGGATCCACAGCTGTAAACTCTTCCGCGTTGTGACCTAGGAAACTCAGCTTCCAGTCATCTCATTAACTGGCTGTGTGATACTGGGCAAGTCACTTAACCATCTCTATAAAACAAATGGATAAAAGTTGCCCTACAAATGGGCCGTTGTGAAACAAAAACTAGGCAGTATGTGCGCAACCTTTCCACAGTGAAACTCACTCCGTGCTATATGAAGTGATGTAGATAGCAAAGCATCACTTACATTGTATTATAGTCACTTAGGCGCCCAGGAGTTTGCAGCATAAGCTCCTTGAGGGCAGGGCCTTTGTAAGTAGTCCTCATGTCCAGCATAGAGCCTGGAAGTAAGCATTGGTAAGCGGTTTGATACCTGTTCTGCATGTCCTATTAGCTGTGAACAGGTAAGAGCCCTAGGGAAACAAGAACTTTCTAAGAGAGTTTAAACTATCCACCTCCCCCACCTCCACCCCTCCCACCCCACCCCCACCCCCGCCACACACACACCCTGGAGACCACCAGGTAACAAACAATCCAAGTCTCTGAAAATTTTGTCTCACCTCCCTGAGGCCTGCTAAATCTCCTATCTGCAGATGCCAGGGACAGGTGTGTGAGAGCCCCTCAGGGGCTGGGCATCATCCATGTGGTCTTTACCTGTCCTTATCCTTCCTGGCTGTTCCTCTCCATCTCACTTGATAAAATCCAAATCCTCTAATAGCTGCTAATCTGCAAGACCAATTCCTTCTTCAGAGAAACATTCTTGTCCCCAAACTAGCTGAACTTCTGCCTACCTGCTCTAGCCCCATCAAACATGCTACTTTCCTTCTTCAGGTTGCAATGGTGCTTCAGAGTCTACCCAGGCTTGGCATTCTAGAATAAAGCCTTATGCTGACGGTGCTCTGGCTGGTTTTCTTCCACAGCTCTAAGGGACCCAGATTATAGCCGTATGGTAAGTGGGGGCTGGAACAGGGGAGACAATGATATTTCTTATTTACTGATTTCCTTCCATAGTCAGTAGAAAAAAGACACGCGTCCTTCTCTTCTGGTTGTTGTGGTTAGTTAGATAGGTCTGAGCTATCTGTATCAAATTATTATTTTTATAAGATTAACTTTTAGAACCAAACAAGTCTTCAGCCTTGCTTTGAGGAAGCCAGAGGCACTCAGAAGAAAGACCTAGTGATCTACTTCAAAAAATCAACCATTCTGTAAGCCTTCATCTTAAGTGAGAATAACAGCACAATTCGAAGAGCGTAGTCAATGTCACTGAACTGTGCATGTAGAAATTTTTGAAATGGTGTATCTTTGACTATGTATATTTTCACCAAAAAAAAAAAAGGTTGAGAAGTTAGAGGGTTGATATGTTGTGGGGTTGTTAACCAATGTCATAAAACAACAGTGTACTCCTGTTTCATGAGAAACTATTTGTTCTGTAAGCCTCCACCTGAAGTACAATAAAAAAAAAAAGAAAAGAAAAATCAACCATTGTCTGGGTGGAGCGCCTACCCCTGGTGGGGATTTCCCTAAGTCATCATGTCCTCAAAAGCTCTTCAGTGTGCTCTTCTCCCTTCTTCTTCTGTGACTCCACCCTCATTTGCTTACTAACAGCAGCCAATATTTTTCAGCCACATGCCAGGCACTGAGCTAGGATCTTCACATTCATTGTGTTATGTTATCCTCACCATGTCCACAGGTACCAATAAAGTAGGTCCTGGTATTACCCCGATTTTATGAGAAAACTGTTTAACGATTGAAAAAGCTTCTGAGAGGTACTACAACAGCCAAAGACGACATATGGGAGAGCAGAAACTGGAACCAGAGCCCACCCTTCCCTACCTGTATATACTGCTCCTTGCACATAAAATCTTTTCTTTTGACTTGTTATTCATCAATTCTGGTCAGTAATCCCTTTGAGTCAATTCCGACTCCTGGCGACCCCTTGTGTGTCAGAGTAGAGCTGTGCTCCATAGGGTTTTCAGTGGCTGATTTTCCAGAAGTAGATCACCAGGCCTTGCTTCCAAGCTTCCTCTCGGTAAACTCAAACCACCAACCTTTTGGTTAGCAGCTGAGTGAGTGAATCGTTGCGCCACCTTCTGCCTTTTCTCTTTGGGAACTTTATATTAAAATAGAAGCTTCACTGCAATTCATCTTGCAGAAGTTTAAAGCTGGAAAGGGCCTTAGAGACAAAACATTTAATCCGAGGCATTTAATCCCTTCATTTACAAAACGGGAAACTGAGTCCTGAAAGATGACGTGACTTGCCAAAGTCTACGTGTTGGTAATGCCAGAGTGAGAGCCTAGTCTGCTGCTTGGCCGTTACTCCTCTTTCCCCCAGACCCCGGCTTCATGTTGTGCAGTACTGAGCACTCCCATAACCGTCCTGTCCACAAGGTTTGTCCCCACTTCCTTCCAGGGTGTGTGCTTCCTTTCCAAGGCTGCTCCATTTCCTCACCTTCAAACCCCTTTGCCCCTTACTCTCTCCAAATAATCACTAATCATTCCTATGTGTAAGGGGTTTTGCTGATATTGTAGGTAGCACTCTGAAAAAACAAACAAATAAAAACGATACTCATCTAGCTCACAAAATAGTTGTTGAACTGGGAAAAAAAAAAAAAAAGTGTTCCCAGCTTCAGAGAGAGAATTGCCTCAGAGCTTTATAATTCTTATTTGCTTCCATATATACTACTGGGTGCTGATCACCTTCACCAGAATAGGGCCAGCTTTGCATGGAGGAGTCCCTCAACAGCCAAAGCATCTGTTTATCCTGACCCACCAGAGCCAGTTCTCTTCCCTGTGTGAGCTGCAGTTACAGCCTTTAGAATCAACAACAAGGGGCGGACTTATACCCAGTCATCGTCAAGTGTATTCTGACTCCTGGCGCCCCATGTGCATCAGGGTAGAACTGTGTTACTTAAAGTTTTCAATAGCTTATTTTTTGGAAGTAGATCACCAGGCCGTTCTTCTGAGGTGCCTCTGGTGGACTTGAACCTCCAACCTTTCAGTTAGCAGCCAAGCATGTTAATCCTTTACACCACACAAGGACTCCATAAGGCTTTATAAAAATGCACCTAAGTTTTTGAGAGTCCTTTTTGCTCATTAGTAGATCAGCTGGCCAACACCTTGGAATGTGCCCTGGAAGGGGATGTGATAGATGAAAGTTTCCATGAGGTGGGAGGAATGTAGGACTTTTGCCGTGTTGCAGATGGATTTTATAAAGCCAAGCCATGAGGAGAAAAAAACAAAACCCCAAAACAAAACAAAACAAAAAAAACCCCAGCTTTTATACGTAACAAACTTCCCAAAAAAGGCAATCTCAAACCTAAGTAAAAACATACTATTTTTGAAAGTGGAAATCCCCTTCTTCACCACACACTCCAGTGGTCGAGCCGTCTAAGAATTCAACCTCTATGCCAGCAATAGGACAAAGCTTGTCCTTCAGTGACAGCCGCGGTCACTTCTGTTCCTTCCTGCCACCCACATGGTCAGTAACCACCGCTCTCAGTTCAATGCTGAGGCACCTGGTCCCCATCTTCCCTGTACTTTGGGAGGGAGCTGAATGCATGTGCTGGGTGGCACCCATTTAAATGTTTTCTTCGAAGCATTTCTTTTCAACCCTCCCTTTAGTTCTATACTGGTTTCTGGAACTTTGCCAGCGTTTCTCCATGAAACGGTTTGTATTTACTTTTAAAAAAAAAAAAAAATGAGGCTTATATTTCCGAGTATATTTCTTGCATGCCTCTAACCTTTAACATGGCCTGAAGGAGAAATGTAGAAGTTTCCTTTTGTAAATTTTAAATACTTAAAAGATAATGGTCGCTTTATAAAGAAAGCCAAACAGCCATGTTCTTGTGCTTTCACTCAGTTCATTTTGATGTTCGATTTGAGTTAGGCTGCCCAGGACACTTCTGCATTCTTGACGATCCCTGCGACATCACTGCAGAAACTGGTTTCAGGACAGGCTCCTGCCACCCACAGCAAACTTCCTCTCACCTTCCTTCCGTCGATGTCATCTGAGTGACAGTTGCTCAGCTCAGAAAACCCATCATAGCAGACTGTGTAGCTGGCCTTCTTCCAGGCATCTTTTCTTCATTTATTTCCATTGCTAAGCCCTGTGGTTCAGAGGTAGAATTCTCGCATTCCATGCAGGAGACTTGGGTTTGATTCTCGGCCAATGTACCTCAAGCGTAGCCACCACCAGCCTGTCTGTGGAAGCTTACCTGTTGGTATGATGCTGAACGGGTTTCAGCAGAGCTTTCAGACTAAGACAGACTAGGATCTGGCAATCTACTTCTGACAATCAACCAGTGAAAACCCTATGGATCTCAACAGTCAAATCAGCAACCAAACATGGGGATGGGGCAGGACTAGGCAGAGTTTTGTTCCATTGTGCATGAGGTAGCCATGACTCAGGGCCCGGACACAATAATATCTTGAAAGCTCATAAGCGTTAAAAGCATAATATCACGTTCTACAAAACTGGAGACAGAGGCCTCTGATTGTTCATCGTTGTCATTCTTGACTTTTTCACATGTTGTACTTTTGCTGTTGTTAGACTGAGTTCGTGGTTTATTCAGAAGAGGATCCAGAACATAGTGAAAGTGAGGTGGTCACAGGGCAGAGCAGACGCACCTCTCAGTCCACGCTGTGCACTGTTAAAGATCAACCTTTTTTTCTGCTTATGTAGGTAATCTGTGTTGACTTTGTATGTTTTGGAGAACATTAAAGAACATCAGGAGGGAGGTAAAATTACTAGTATAGATTATCACTCTAAATATTTTAGGAAATATTCTTCTGGAATTTTATTCTATGCCCGTAAGCATGCATTCTCACCTCTAATCCCCTAGGTTAAGCTAAACATACTGTTTCATGACATGATTTTTTTTTTCATTTACTGTATTATAACAGTTTTCCTATCATTAATTTGTTTATTCCTGTTTTATTTGTCATTATAAAAAACACCAGAGAAATAACCAGGGCAGATGTTGTTGTTGTTTTTGTTGTTAGGTGCCGTCGAGTCGGTTCCAACTCATAGCAACCACACGCACCATAGAACGAAACACTGCCTGGTCCTGCGCCATGCTCACAATCAATGTTATGCTTGAGCCCATGGTTGCAGCCTCTGTGTCAGTCCATCTCATTGAGGGTCTTCCTCTTTTTTGCTGGCCCTCTACTTTACCAAGCATGATGTCCTTCTCCAGGGACTGATCCCTCCTGACAACATGTCCAAAGTATGTGAGACGTAGTCTCGTTGTCCTTGCTTCCAAGGAGCGTTCTGGTTGTACTTCAGATGTTATTAGCCCCATTATATAGATTAGGAAAATAAGTGACAGCAGTGACTTATGCTAACGTCACGGAACAGCTCAGCTTCAGGCTCCCACTTGCCATTACAATGCTCCTCTCCCACATCAAATTTACAAAGGCAAAAAGCATGAAAAGAGGCATTGTCCATATTCCTTTGCAAGGATTAAAGACATTAATGATAAGCCATTGTGATAGCAACTTCTTACAGAAGAAAAAGCTAGATGATAGTTTACTATTACAGTAAAACCTGTGAGAGCTAGAACTTGATGAGATTGCCTTGTTTTTCCAGGTCTCACAAGTTTTCTGCCTTTGACAGGTTGCAGTCTTGGTGCTTTTCTGTAGCTGTCTATTAGTAGAAAATATTTGAGTTTTCCTTCTCTGACACATTTCTGCCTTACACAGGTTCTGGCTTTTGCAAGTTTTACTGTATAACAATAATGAAACTCATGCACAAATGAGAGGAAAATATGATGTTTTCAGGAATTTAAAAGATATTTGGGAAATGTTGATGTAGATGTGGAATTCTCATCTATTGCTGGTGTCAGTATAAATTGGTACAAGCAGTTTAGAAAACTGGTAAAAAACATAGTTAACATACAACAACCATATCACCCAGTTATTTCCAATCCTAGGTATGTACCTAAGAGCATGGTTCAGCAAACTATGGTCTGAGAGTCAAATTTAGCCTTTATCAATAAAGTTTGATTGAAACATAGCCTCTCCACTTGTTTACATATCATCTAGGGCTGCTTTCACATTACAATGGCATAAATCAGTAATTGTGCAGACAGCATATGACTAGCCAGTCCTAAAGTATTTTACTATCTGACTTTTCAGAGAAAAAGTTTGACCCCTTTTGCCTAAGAGAGTAAGTGCGTATATTCAGAAAAGAACATGTACAAGAATGTTTATAGCAGTTTCATACACATTTGCCAAAAATGTCCACCCAAATGTCTACCCATAGTAGAACAAGTAAATGGCAGTATATTTATGCAATGGAATATTACACAGAAAAGAAAAAGAACAAACTATTGCTACCTTCAACAACATGGATGCATCTCACAAACATAATATGAGTGAAAGAAGCCAGACACAAGAGAGTACCTCCAAATGATTCCATTTATATAAAGTCCAAGAACAGGTAAAAATCAAACCATGCTGATAGAAACCACAATAGTGGCTACCTTGGGGGTGGATGGGGATTTAAGAGCGTATCTGTGCGGGCAATGTTCTATATCTTGATCCAGGGTGGTGTTTACATGGATGCATCCAGATTTAAAAATTCATCAAAGTCTGCACTTAAGAGTATGTTAAACTTCAAAAAAAAAACTTAAAAGAAAACTTGTGCTGTATGAGAAATTGTCAGAATAGTCGGTAAAAGGAGCACAGGAAAAATCCATAATAATGTTGCCCAGGGGAGGGGCAAGATGGCGCTCTAGGCAGAAACACCACGCCGTCCCTCCACAGCAAAGATCCGAAAAACTAAGCCTAACAGAGAATCAACAATCCTGAAACCCTAGAACACCAAATGAAGAGATAAAGAACTCAGCCAAACACCAAACGGAGTGAGAATACTAAAAGAGAACGGAGAGCGAGGAGAGACTCAGGCAGAGATTCCTTACCAGCTAACGCAGCGCAGATCCACCATCTTGGATTCCTATCGGAGACCAGCAAACGGGAGAGCAGCCTTGCAGAGCATCTGGTCGGAGACACAACAACCGGTAAACTGCGGTGCGCGCTCTCCCACCACCCACCCCTCTCCGCCTCAGCTGGGGATCCCCTGCTTTCCGTGGCCAGGGTCCCTGGGCTGGGGGGTGCTGGTGCTTGGATTCCGCGCGCCTGGGCTGGCGGCTTTCTGGGAGCCGTTTGCTGGCAGCTAGCGAACCTTTCTCTGCCGCCTCCCCCTCCTTTTGCCTGGGTGCCTGGTTCCGAGTGCCGTCTCTGCTCTCTCCTGCGGGGCTGTAGGGCTGCGTGCGGGCGTGTGGCTGTTTCTAGGTCTGGGCTCCCGCGTGGGTGGGATCCCGGGGCCTTTGTTCGATCGCCCCTCTGCTTTCCGTGGCCAGAGTCCCTGAGCTGGGGGGCGCCGGTGCTTGGATTCCGTGCGCCCGGGCTGGGGGCTTTCTGGGAGCCGTTTGCTGGCTGCTAGCGAGCCTTTTTCTGCCGCCTCCCCCTCCTTTTGCCTGGGTGCCTGGTTCCGAGTGCCATCTCTGCTCTCTCCTGCGGGGCTGTAGGGCTGCGTTCGGGCGTGTGGCTGTTTCCAGGTCTGGGCTCCCGCGCGGGTGGGATCCTGGGGCCTTTGTTCGTTGGCCCCTCTGCTTCCCGTGGCCACGGTCACTTAACCCCGAGACTACCGGCTTCTTGGAATTCGCGCCCCTGAGTGGGGGCTCTCTGGGTCCCATTTGTAGGCACTGACTGCTGGTGTTGCCCTTTTTTTTTTTTTTCTCAATTTTATTTTTCTTCCTTTTTTGATTAGTTTTGTTATATTTTACCTCTTTTTCTCTTTTGTCTTTCTTCATTGCTTAATTTCTTGTCTCTCTATCTCTTCCTTCTCTTTCTAATCCCTGAATACCAGGCGATGTATGCCTCTGTACCTTCTGGCCAGGCTGAGCTGTGAAAATTGAGACCGACTCCCCCAGACCTCATAGCTGCATCGGTGGGATCCCTGGGAACTTTGCAGTTTTTTAACTTTTCTGATTTTTATTTGGTCATTCTTTCCTTTTCTTTCTCTTCCCCCTTCTGGTTTCCTCCATCCCATAGTCTCTCATCTGTACATTCCAACGACAAGCTCCCCTAGCATTCTTTTATGTTTGTACGCTTTTTGCTCCTCCTCCTCTCTCCTCTCTCCCATATCCAGCTTAGCTTCACACATAACCATCTTCCCGCTGCACCCTACCTACCTGCACCGTGCACTAGACATCACATCACCAAGCGGTGCAGGCACGCCCTATTGGAACCTGCCCAGCACTGACTACCGACCGTCCTGGTGGCTGCGGTGAGTGCCACAAGCAACCCATCCCAGTGGCTCCTCCTCAACTAGATGTGCCCAGCTGTACCACAAGAACGAAAAAAAAAAAAAAATCTACAATCAATAGACGAGAGAAATATCTACTGAATGCCCCGAAAACAGCAAACAATATCAAAACATTTACAAAAACAAGACAAGATGGCTCCAATAGGCGTCCAAATTAAAACACCAGATAACTCTCCTGTGGAAGAAAATGCACTAGAAGTACCTGATACGGAGCTCAAATCACTAATACTCGGAATTTTCCAAGAACTGAGGCAAAAAGCTGACAAACATGAGGAAAAAATAGACAAATTTATGGAAAATACAGACAAAAAATTGGAAGAATTCAGGAAGATGATGCAAGAACAAAATTCCAAAATAAATTCACAACTCGAAATTATACAAAAACAACAATTAGAAATCCAAAAGATAAACAACAAGATTTCAGAAATGGACGGTGTCATAGAAGGGCTGAGAAGTAGATTTGAAACCATGGAAGACAGGATCAGTGGAACTGAAGACAAACACTTGGATACAACTCTGTTTCAGGAAAACTCAGAAAAAAGAACAAAGAAAAATGAAGAGACCCTGAGACTTATGTGGGACACAATTAAAAGCAAAAACTTACGAGTGATTGGCATACCAGAACAGGGGGAGAAAACAGAAAACACAGAGAGGATCATTGAGGAACTGCTGACAGAAAACTTTCCCAATATCATGAAAGATGAAAAGCTGGTCATCCAAGAAGCTCAACGAACCCCATATAGAAGAGACCCCAAAAGAAAATCACCAAGACATATCATATTCACACTCGCTAAAACTAAAGACAAACAAAGAATCCTGAGAGCAGCTCATGAAAAACAAGAAGTCACATACAGAGGAGAAACAATAAGACTAAGCTCAGATTATTCAGCAGAAACCATGCAGGCAAGAAGGCAATGGGATGACATATATAAAATCTTGAAAGAAAAAAATTGTCAGCCAAGAAAAATATATCCTGCAAAACTCTCATTCAGATTTGATGGTGAAATTAGGTCATTTCCAGATAAACAGAAACTAAAGGAATATGCAAAAGTCAAACCAAACTTACAAGAATTATTAAAGGGAGTTCTTCGATCTGAGGACAAACAGCTTAAGCCCTCAGGCAGGACCTAGGACCTAGGATGCAGGTTAACATGAACCAGATACCATTCTAGGAACTGAACTACAGACGACTTTCCAAAAACAAAAGATATACAACAGGGAATCAGAGAAATCAATCAAAGGATGACAACAACATCAAAACAATGAAAGAGGGAACAAACGGCATAGGTATAGAACCTTCTAAAGGAGAGGAAGGCAAGGCGATACCAAGTAACGGTAGACTGCTTCAAAATTATAAAGATAAGGGTAAAATTCATGGTAACCACAAAAAAAGTTAACAAACCAACTCATAAAAATAAAGACGAAAAACATAAAGTCTCAACAAAAACAAAACCTACAAAAACAAAAGAAATGAACACAAAATCCACAAACAAAAGGAACTCAGCACAAGAGAGTAAGAAGAACAAAGAAAACTTCAGCATCACAAAAAAAAGCACTACAAAATGACAGCAACAAACTCACATCTATCAATAATTACACTGAACGTAAATGGACTCAATGCACCCATAAAGCGACGGAGAGTGGCAGAATGGATAAGAAAACAGGATCCATCTATTTGCTGTCTACAAGAGACACATCTTAGAAACAAAGATGTGAATTTATTAAAAATCAAAGGTTGGAAAAAAATATATCAAGCTAACAACTATCAAAAAAGAGCAGGAGTGGCAATTCTAATCTCAGATAAAATAGACTTTAAAACAAAATCTACCATAAAAGACAAAGAAGGACACTATATAATGATTAAGGGGATGATCCATCATGAAGACATAACCATAATAAATATCTATGCACCCAATGACAGGGCTCCAAAATACATAAAAAAAACTCTAACAGCACTGAAAAGAGAAATTGACAGTTCCACAATAATAGTAGGAGACTTCAACACACCACTCTCAGTAAAGGACAGAACAACTAAAAAGAAACTCAGCAAAGATACAGAAGACCTAAAGGACACAATCAGCCAACTGGACCTCATAGACATATATAGAACAATCCATCCAACCGCTGCAAAGTACACATTCTTTTCCAATGCACAGGGAACGTTCTCCAGAATAGACCACATCTTAGGCCACAGAGCAATCCTCAACAAAATCCAAAATGCTGAGATAATTCACAGTATCTTCTCTGACCACAATGCCATCAAGGTAGAAATTAACACTAGAAAGAGCAAGGAAAAAAAATCAAACACATGGTAACTGAATAATAATCTGCTTACACATCAATGGGTAATAGAAGAAATCAGAGATGGAATTAAAAAATTCCTAGAATCAAATGAAAATGAAAACACATCATACCAAAACCTTTGGGACACAGCAAAGGCAGTCCTCAGAGGACAATTTATAGCAATAGATGCACATATCAAAAAAGAAGAAAGGGACAAAATCAAAACATTAACTACAGAACTCAAACAAATAGAAAGAGAACAACAAAAAAAGCCTACAACCACCGGAAGAAAGGAAATAGTAAAGATCAGAGCAGAAATCAATGAAATAGAGAACAGAAAAACAATAGAAAGAATCAACAAAACCAAAAGTTGGTTCTTTGAAAGAATCAACAAAATCGACAAACCACTGGCCAGACTGACAAAAGAAAAACAGCAGAGGGCACAAATAACCCAAATAAGAAATGAAATGGGGGACGTTACAACAGACCCAACTGAAATAAAAAGGATTATAACAGAATATTATGAAAAACTATATTCCAACAAATTTGAAAACCTAGAGGAAATGGATAAATTTCTAGAAACATACGGCCTACCCAAACTACAACAAAGTGATATTGAAAATCTGAACAGACCCATAACAAGAGAAGAGATTGAAAAGGTAACAAAAAAACTCCCAAGCAAAAAAAGCCCTGGCCCAGATGGCTTCACTGGAGAATTCTACAAAACATTTACAGAAGAGCTCATACCAGTTCTACTCAAGTTATTTCAGAGCATAGAAGAGGAAGCAACACTTCCAAATTCATTCTATGAAGCCAGCATAACGCTGATACCAAAACCAGGCAAAGACATCACAAAAAAAGAAAATTACAGACCAATATCTCTCATGAATATAGATGCAAAAATTCTGAACAAAATTCTAGCCAATAGAATTCAGTATCATATCAAAAAAATAATACACCACGACCAAGTAGGATTCATACCAGGTATGCAAGGATGGTTTAACATTAGAAAATCCATCAACGTAATCCACCACATAAATAAAAGGAAAGAAAAAAATCACATGATCATCTCAATTGATGCAGAAAAGGCATTTGACAAAGTCCAACACCCATTCCTGATAAAAGCTCTCAATAAAATAGGTATAGAAGGGAAATTTCTCAACATAATAAAGGGCATCTATGCAAAACCAACAGCCAACATCATTCTTAATGGAGAAAGGCTGAAAACATTCCCCCTGAAAACAGGAACAAGACAAGGATGCCCTTTATCACCACTCCTATTTAACATTGTGCTGGAAGTTCTAGCTAGAGCAGTAAGGCAAGAGAAAGAAATAAAGGGCATCCAAATTGGTAATGAAGAAGTTAAACTCTCCCTGTTTGCAGATGATATGATACTATACATAGAAAACCCTAAAGACTCCACGAGAAATTTACTGGATCTAATAGAAAGATTCAGCAGAGTAGCAGGATACAAGATAAACATTCAAAAATCAGTTGGATTCCTATACACCAGTAAAGAGAACGATGAAAAGGAGATCAGGAAATCAATACCATTTTCAATAGCCCCTAAAAAGATAAAATACTTAGGAATAAATCTGACCAGGAATATAAAAGACCTATACAAAGAAAACTACAAAACACTGCTGCATGAAACCCAAAGGGATCTACATAAATGGAAAAACATACCATGCTCATGGATAGGCAGACTCAACATTGTGAAAATGGCAATTCTACCTAAAGCAATCTACAAATACAATGCAATTCCGATACAAATACCAACAACATTCTTCAAAGAGATGGAAAAACTAATTATTAACTTTATATGGAAAGGGAAGAAACCCCGAATAAGTAAAGCACTACTGAAGAAGAAGAATAAAGTTGGAGGACTCACACTACCTGACTTGAGAACCTACTATACAGCTACAGTACTCAAAACAGCCTGGTACTGGTACAACAACAGAGACATTGACCAATGGAACAGAATTGAGAACTCAGATGTAAATCCATCCACCTACGGTCACCTGATTTTTGACAAGGGCCCAAAATACATCAAATGGGGAAAAGACAGTCTTTTTAACAAATGGTGCTGGCAAAACTGGATATCCATTTGTAGAAAAATGAAACAGGACCCATACCTCACACCATATACAAAAACTACTTCAAAATGGATCAAAGACCTGAATATAAAGCCTCAAACTATAAAATTCATAGAAGAAAAAATAGGACCAACACTTCAGACCTTAATACATGGCATTAACAGGATACAAACCATAAACATCAACACAAAAAACCCAACAGATAAACTAGATAATTGGGATCTTCTAAAAATCAAACATCTATGCTCTTCAAAAGATTTCACCAAAAGAGTTAAAAGAGAACCTACAGACTGGGAAAAAATTTTTGGACAGTACAAGTCAGATAAAGGTCTAATCTCCATAATCTACAAGAAAATCCAACACCTCTACAACAAAAAGACAACCAATCCTATCAAAAAATGGGCAAAGGAAATGAACAGACACTTCACCAAGGAACACATTCAAATGGCCAACAGACACATGAGGAAATGCTCGCGATCACTAGCCATTAGAGAAATGCAAATTAAAACCACAATGAGATACCATCTCACCCCGGCATTACTGGCACGAATCAAAAACACTGGAAATAACAAATGTTGGAGGGGCTGCGGGGAGACGGGAACTCTTATACACTGCTGGTGGGAATGCAAAATGATACAGCCATTTTGGAAAATGATATGGCGTTTCCTCAGAAAGCTAGAAATAGACGTACCATTCGATCCAGCAATCCCACTCCTAGGAATATATCCTAGAGAAATAAGAGTCATCACTCGAATAGACATATGCACACCTATGTTCATGGCAGCATTATTCACAATAGCAAAACGATGGAAACAACCTCGATGTCCATCAACAGACGAATGGATACACAAACTATGGTACATACACACAATGGAGTACTATGCAACGAGAAAGAACAATGAATCGGTGAACCATCTCATAACATGGATGAAACTGGAGGACATCATGCTGAGTGAAATAAGTCAATCACAAAAGGACAAATATTGTATGAGACCTCTATTGTAAAAACCCATGAAAAAATTCACATGCAAAATGTAACAATCCTTGTTGGTTACCAGGGATGGGAGGGGGGGGGAAATACTAAATAGGTAATAGATAAGTGGTAACTTGGGTGAGAGGTGAGATAGTACACAGTACAGGGGAAACTAACACAACCTGCACAAGGAAAGGTCATGGAGGCCCTATAGACACATCCAAACCCCCCAAGGGACTGAGTTGTTAGACGGAGGGCTCTGCGGACCATGATCTCGGGGAACATCTAGCTCAATTGGCATGACACTACTTATAAAGATAATGCTCTACATTCTACCTTGGTGAGTAGTGTCTGGGGTCTTAAAAGCCTATGAGCGGCCATCTAAGATACTCCACTGATCTCATCCCTTCGGGAACAAGGGAGAACGAAGAGAACAGGATACAAGGAAAAGATTAGTCCGAAGGACTAATGGTCCACAGCTACCAAGGCCTCCACGGGACTGAGCCCAGTACAGCTGGATGGTGCCCGGCTACCACCAATGACTCCTCTGACCAGGATCACAACAGAGGGTTCTGGGCAGAGCTGGAGTAGGATGTAGAGCATAATTTTAACTCCCAAAAAAAAAAAAGAAGACCAGATATACTGGCCTAAAGAATACTAGAGAAACCTCGAGAGTGTGGCCCCCAGACACCCTTTCAGCTCAGAGGTGAAGTTACCTTCAAGGTTCGATGTTAAGCCTGGGAATGGACACCCCAGTAAAACTAAATGGGACTAACGATGTACAGGAGTCCGGTGACAAGGGCCAGAAGGCAGAGGGAGAGTAGGAAACTGATGATAAGGAACACAAATTGAATAAGGACACTGTCGATGTATTGTGAGATTGTTGACCACTGCTATAGGGCAACATTTGTAGTAACTATTAAATGGGAGGCTGTTTTGTCCTGTAAGCCTTTATCTTGGGCGAGAATGGCAGCACAATTGGAAGAGCATAGTCAATATCACTTAAATGTGTAAGTAAAAAGTTTTGAAATGGTGTTTAAATAAAATAAAAATAAATAAATAAATAAATAAATAAATAAACAAATGAGACTAAAGAGGTACAATAGTCCACTGACAAGGTCCAGAAGACAGAAGGGGACAAGGAAGCCCCCTGGTGATAGGGAACACAAGGTGGAGTAAGGATATTCTTGATGTGCTGTGAGATTGTTAACCATTGTCATAGGGCAACATGTGTAGTAACTGTTAAATGAAAAACTATTTTGTTCTGTAAGCCTTCATCTTAAGTGAGAATAACAGCACAGATGGAAGAGCGTAGTCAATGTCACTGAACTGTGAATGTAGAAATTTTTGAAACGGTGTATCTTTGGCCATCTGTAATTTTCATCAAAAAAAAAAGGTTGAGAATTTAGAGGCTTAATACGTTGTGGGGTTGTTAACCAATGTCAAAAAACAACATGTGTACTACTATTTCATGAGAAACTATTTGCTCTGTAAGCTTTCACCTGAAGTACAATAAAATATATATATATTAAAAAAAAAAATTAAATAAAGCATGGCTATTGAGCACTTGAAAAAAAAAAATAATAATAATAATAATGTTGCCCAGTGTAGGGGTAATGGTTAACACTACGTTATTGTAAAAAAAAGTCTCTGGTTAAACAGAGTAAAGGACAGAGTCTTTGTTAGAAAATTAATGCAACAATATTAATGGAATAAAAGTTCTCATGAGCAAGAGCTAAGTCAGTCTTACAAATGTTCTTCACTGAACAATATAAAGAATCTACACCCTCCTCCAGGCTGTTGTTGCTGTTGAGTGCCATTGAGTCATAGAGACCTTATGTATAACGGAACGAAACATTGCCTGGTCCTTCGCCATCCTCACAATCATTGCTATGTTTGAGCCCATTCCTGAGCCACTGTGTCAACACATCTCATCGAGGGTCTCCTCATTTTTCACTGACTCTCTACCAAGCATGATGTGTTTCTCCTGGGACTGGTCCCTCCTGAAGACATGTCCAAAGTAAGTGAAAGGAAGTCTCTCCATTCTCACTTCTAAGGAGAATTCTGGTTGTACTTTTTCCAAGACAGATTTGTTCGTTCTTCTGGCAATTCATGGTATATTCAAAATTCTTCGACAACACTATTATTTGAACAAGTCCATTCTTCTTCTGTCTTCCTGTTTTCATTGTCCAGCTTTCATGTGCATATGAGGTGACTGAAAATACCATGGCTTGGATCAAAGCGGACCTTAATGCTCAAAGTGACATCTTTGCTTTTTAACACTTTAAAGAGGTCTTTTGCTGCAGATTTGCCCAATGCAATGTATCATTTGATTTCTTGACTGCTGTTTTCACAGGCATTGATTGTTGATCCAAGAAGAATGAAATCCTTGACAACTTCAATTTCTTTGCCAGAAAAAAGTGGGCAAAATCTCAAAATCTCAGGACTCTGAGGCTGCCTGCAGAAGATTCTGAGAATTGGCAGAGGAATAGGAAAAAGCACCAAAGAGCCCAGGGAGGCAGACCAGAGATGGTGATTCAATGATACCATTTAAGGTGCTCTCATTCCAGGTGGACCCTGTACACACAGATGGGTGATTTTATGGGAAAAAAATAAGGAAATAATTTGCTAAAATCTCTAGACTGTGTAAGCATGCATGATAGACCAACAGTTAAGACTGTCTCCCTGATAATCGACAGTTCAACACACCCTCCAGATGTTATGGACACAGGTCCCATTAGTTGAATAAATGAATGAAGAAAATAAACAGAAAAGAAGCAATAAACTTTGGAAAAGAAAAGAGCAATCTCCATCCACTTCTTTTTTTCATCTTTTATGTTTATAGTCAAGGAGCCCTGGTGGCACCATGGTTAAGTGCTTGACTGTTAACCAAAAGATTGGTAGTTTGAACCAACTAGCGGCTCCATGGGAGAAAAGACCTGGTGATCTGCTCTTGTAACGATTACAGCCCGGAAACACTATGGAGCAGTTCTACTCTGTCCTACAGAGTCACTATGAGTCAGAATCGACTCGACGACACACAACAACAACTACAAATATTGATAGTCAATCATTTCTTTATTTTAATTTATTTATACGTACAGTTGATTCTCGTTATTCACAGTAGTTATGTTCAATAAAATCACAGCAAACACTGAATTAGTAAATACTGAACCATAGCTCTTAGGGGAAATACAGGGTTTTATGTTCCTGTGTGCCTCTGGTTACAACATTTTTATCAACTGGTCAATACATAATCTTGTTTTATGGGTGTTTCTGTTTAAAGACACCTTATTTAATATACATTTTGATTCATTAACATTGAACTCATGGCCAACAGCACTGTAACTCATGCCTGAATGAAATTTATCTAACACATGTATTTTCTCTGTAAGGCACATCACAGCCTTTTTGCACTTAGGAATGCTACACAGCATTTTGCACTACATTTGGGGGCCATTTTAAACAGCAAATCACCAACAAAAAGCACAAAAATGTGAAACAAGAAGGCAGAAAGTCACTTTGTTTGGAATGTGCGTGTTGGCGGACTCAAATTTTTTGCCGCTCTGTGCATGTCTGCAAGCGCCACATTGATTGATTTGGGGGTTACAAATAAATTATAGTGATTGGTGAATTGACAAATACAGAATTTGCAAATAATGAGGATCAACTGTATTTATGTGTACAGTGGCTCTTTCTTCTGCCTGGAACTTTCGTCCCCTATGCATCCATATAGTCACTCCCTCATTTCCTTCAGGTCTGTGCTCAAATTTCATTTTCTCATTCCAGGCCTGCACTGATCCCCCTATATAAAACTGCAGTCTATCTTCTAGATTTTCTTTACTGTGCTGTATTTTTTTACATTGAACATATCACTTGCCCATACACTATGCAATTACTTATTTATTATGCCGCTGTCTGTCTCTCCCCAATAAACTGAATTCCACAGGAGCAGAGACTGATTTCTATTTTGTTCACAGCTGTATCCCTGGCACAGGGTAGGCATACAATAAATAAGTGAATGAAGATTGGCAGTCAACCATTCTTTCTGGCACTAGTATTTGAAATTATAGGCAGTCCTCAGGTTATGAACGAAATCTGTCTTTAAGACAAATTTGTAGGTAAGTCGGAACAGGTACATTCTGTTCTTATTCAGCATTAGTTAGTCAAATGTTCATCATATATCATATATTAATTACTTGTATATTATATATTTTACCTTTCTAAGCATATGAAACACTTAAGAAATGCTTCCAAATACTAAATACTAAAACATCTTAAACATAGTAATACAGTACATAATAATAATACAGTAATAATAAAAACAAATCTGTCTTGGAAGAAGTACAGCCAGAATGCTCCTTCGAAGGGGGGACAGCGAGATTTTGTCTCATGTACTTTGGACATGTTGTCAGGAGGGACCAGTCCCTGGAGAAGGACATCATGCTTGGTAAAGTAGAGTGTCAGTGAAAAAGAAGAAGACCCTCAGCGAGATGGATAGATACAGTGGCAGCAACAATGGACTCAAACACAGCAACAAGTGTGAGGATGGCTCAGGACTGGGCAGTGTTTCATTCTGTTGTACATAGAGTTGCTATGAGTTGGAACCAACTCAATGGCACCTAACAACAACAGTATTAAAAGTATCTACATTCAGTAGCATATTGAAAAGAGAGAGAGAATCTGTGTGTGTATGTGTATAGGTATACAGTACTGTAAATAAACTTAAAACAGTTTAGATAGAAAAAAAAAGGAGAAAAGGTCATGTTTAAAGGGTAACACCATATTTTTACAAATAATGCGCCCACGTAAATAACACACCCACACATATAATGCACGTAGCGCACCTAGGAAAATAATGTTTGAGGGGATTGCCCGGTTGGGAAAGAACATATAAATCAGGTGTTATTTGCATAAAAATATGGTAGTCTCGTTCCATTAATGTCTTGTGTACCAGAAGAGGCATTCATGAGGTAATATTATGGTAACATTAATAACTGGATGATGCAAGAGTAGATAATGGAGAGACGGCTACTGTTGAAGACGATGGGCCTGGTGTTGGACAGGATGGATCTGGTGCTGGCGAGTCAGGTTTTGATTCTGCTGCTGGAGAGTCAGGGTTTGATTCTGCTGCCAGAGAGGGGGATTTATTACTGTAGTCAATTTCTTGAAGTAGGCATCAAGGGAAGTTTGTACACAGCTTTTCTTTTTCTCACTGTAAATGGCCTTGTAGCAGCTAAGGCCCTTGCTAACTGTACAGTAAACCTTGGTTAACCTCTCTGTATTAGAATCTTGCCGTCTAACTCTCTGAGTTCTTCACTGGTTAGTTCTTCAGAATGAGAGTTAAGTAACTCTACAACATCATTTTCACTGATGTGTAACTGCAGGTGATTACCAATATCAACAAATTTGCCTGGGTTCAGCGATGTCACCAGCTATAAACCCCTGAAAAGCATGCGTGAATTAGGGGTGCAATTTGTTCCACACTCCTTTCATATTTGACTGCTTCACTTCATCCCAAGAATCAGCAATATTTTTTATGGCATCACAAAAACCAAAAAAAAAACCGTTGCTGTCGAGTCTGTTCTGACTCATAGCAACCATATAGGACAGAATAGAACTGCCCCATAGGGTTTCCAAAGAGCAGCTGGTGGATTCGAACTGCCAACCTTTTGGGCAGCAGCTGAGTTCTTAACTACTGCTCCACCAGGGATCCGATGGCATCATAGATGTTATAATTCCTACAGAACTCCCTTAAGCTCGTCATGCCATCTTGGGTAGCCCTGACTGCTTGTGAGAAGGTCCACTGTAAACAATAGGACTTAAAGGAGGCTATGACTCCCTGATCCATTGGCTGAAGCAGTGACGTGGTGTTGGGAAGTAAAATATGACCTTTACTTTGGGGTGAAGTTCATCTAAAGCACTTGGATGTTCCGGCGCTTTGTCAAGCATGAGGAAAAGCTTAAAAGGAATTTTCTTGGCCAAGCAATAATGTTCAATATCAATGTTCAGTATTCAAGAACCAACCTCCAAAGATGACAATTGTAACCCAAGCCTTTGCATTTGCCTTCCAAATAAAGAGAAGAGATGCCTTCATGATACGGCAAAGTGCCCTGGATTTAGGGAGCGATACACAAGCAAAGGCTTCAGCTTGCAATCCCTGGATGTTTTACCCCAAAGCAATAAGGTCAGCCTATCCCTTGATGCCTTTAGCCCTGATGCATGTTTTTCTTCTTTAGAAACGTAGGTCCTTTCAGGCATTTTTTTTACCAAAATAAGCCAGTCTCCTCTACACTAAATACTTGGTCTGCAAATAACCTCCCTCCTCAATAATTTTTTCAGCACTTCAGGAAAATCACTCTCAACACTTACCATCAGCAGTCGCTGCTCACCTTGCACTTTAGCGTTATGTAAATATTCCCTCACTATGAAATGATTGAACCAGCTCCTACTCACAACAAATTTTTCGTTGCAATCACATTCACTTGCTGCACTTGTAGCTTTCAAATTACTGGAAAGGCTTAGAGCCTTTTCTTGCACTAAAGTAAGGCTAATAGGCATATTATGCTGATTTTGATTGTCTATAGGGTCGCTATGAGTCGGAATCGACTCAACAGCAACAGGTTTGGTTTTGTTTTGTGTTTTTTGATCTTCTAACCAAATTATCAATAGCCTTTCCATTTCAGTAATTAAATCACTGCCCATTGCTTAGTAATCATTGTAGCTTTCACGGGGGCAGAGGCGTTCATATGCTCCTTTATTTTCACTTTATCCTTTAAAACTGTTCGAGTTGTTGACCTAACACTTCCCGTCGTTGAGCCTAACGCTTCTCCAGTGACTGATGGCGTTTCACCTGTTTTAAATAGTTTTATTATTTCCACTTCATTTTCAATCGTGATCATTTTCCTTTTCTTTGATGCATCGCCAGCACTTGCATCGGATTTACACTTTGAAGGCATGGTTACAAGGGTAAATAAGACGAAAATTTAAGCCAAATACAAGGTTACACACTCAACACAGTGTTAATGACAACGTGATTTGACTTAAAACATTGCAGCTTTTTTGCTCCCAACTAGTAATATATGGCGTGCTTATTTTCCCATATTATTTTAGGGAATTGTGATTCTCTGCTCATAGACTCATTGCTTGGTTATACTGGAGTTAAGTGGGTTTTCTGTTTTGCTAAAAAAAAAGAAAAGAAAAGAAAAACTTTGTCTCTTCTCACTGACTTATAAAGAGTTCTGCTACAGGTCAAATTATTTAAGTCAGCCTAGCAATTTTCTTCTTTTCTTTTTCCTGAAAGACAAGACTTTGTGCGCACAATAATCTGCTGGCAGTTTCCTGTCTTGGCTACTAACTACAACTGCAATTTGATTAAGACCCTTGATCCTTGGAACTCATCCTTCACTGCAAAAAGGCACCATAAAGTTTGAATATAAAATAAACAACTTTTGTTTCACCTAGATAATAAAAGGAATATTTATATTCTTACATTCCTCTGAATAAAAAAGTATCCAAATGTTTCAAGGCAAATGTTCAAAAGACAACAGATACAATAGAAGAAAATATTTGGACTATATCTGATAGACAATGTCTATAATGTAAAAGAGCCCCACAAGTTAAGGGTGGGGGGGAAGACAACCCAAAATAAAAGTGGATAAATGACATAAATGGGCAATTCCTAAAAGTGGAAATGCAAATAACTAGTCAACATAAAAGGAGCCCTAGTGGTGCAACAGTTAAGCACTTGGCTGCTAACTGAAAGACTGGCAGTTTGAACTCACTCAGAAGTTCTTCTGGAGAAAAACCTGGTGATCTGCTTCCATAAAGATTACAGCCAAGAAAATCCTATGAGGCAATTCTACACTGTCACATGGGATCATTATGAGTTGGAATCAACTCGATGGCACCCAATAACAACAACAATCAACATGTAAAATCAAAAAAACCACGGAACACTTTTTCACTCAACAAATAGTCCATAATTAAAAAGACTGATGACATTTAATGCTAGTAAAAATATGGGAAAATTAGCATGCCATATATTACTAGTCGGGAGCACGGCTATCTACCTTACTGTGGAGACCAACTCCTATCAGCACTGCATCTGGATAATAAACGTGAGACATCAGGAAGTCTGAGGGAGAAGTTTGGAGAATTAAAGTGTTTTTCTTATATGATATGTGAAGACAGGGCTTTTAGCCTAAAACCACATGTGGGACTTGCTCATACAGATTTGTTTCCAAATATCCATTTTCCACCAGTAATACCCTGCCAACAATAAAAATAAAAATATGTAGAGATTTTCTTAGGATGCCTACAGTCACTTTCTATTAAAACAGGCTTCTTATTGCATAACTTGTTTTTCTTCTAGGGAAAATTAGTTACCTCATATATTTCTGGACTGTAGCTTAGCTAAATACAATTCCAGGACAGCAGAAATTTCTTTAGGGTGACAGCATAGCAAGGATGTTTGAAAATAAGATTTTAGGGTAAACATCAACTTTATAGTTTATAGCTTGGTAGCTTTCCTTAGTCTAGTTCAGTTACCTGCCTTGGATTGTATTGCTGAGGGCAGGGACCATATCTGTTTATTTTCTGCACCTAACATCTGCCCCGTAACTTACATAGATATTATTTAATGGTGTTATTTGCATATTCAGTTATAGGACCTTGATGAACAGATTTTTTGTATTAAGTGAAAAGAATAATGAAATATATACTTTTTTCTCTTCTTACTATATAATTCCTTCCCAATATTCTTTATTGACCTTTTCAAACAAGCTCCATGATTTTTCCTCCTTCTTCTCACTTTCCTTTCTTTATACACTACAAAAAACCTTAATTCTCGTATTTCCATTTCCAGGGGAATTTTACCAATGATCAGGCCCATTTTTTGGCACTACTGAATATGCCTCAGTGGTCCCCCCTCCACTTCCATCCCACCCACTCTAACTGTAGCATCCGTTATGCCAGGTTCACCCCTTGTGTTCTGCCATAGCAGACACCAACGGAAATGAAGACAAAAAAATTCAAGAAGCTTAAGCGCAATTCCTGATCCTACCTGAAACTCACTTTGCTTTAAATGTGTGTGTGTACGTGTGTGTGTGTGTGTGTGTGTGTGTGTGAGCAGCTGGTGGATTCAACTGCTAACCTTTTGGTTAGTAGGCAAGCTTTTAACCACTGCGCTACCAGGGCTCGCTCTCTCTCTAGATATATATATATATACTGATGTAGAGCTAAGACTACAATCTTCAGTATGGATTACACCTCAACATAAAGAAAACAAAAATCCTCACAACTGGACCAATGAGCAACATCATGATAAATGGAAAAAACATTGAAGTTGTCAAGGATTTCATTTTACTTGGATCCACAATCAACGCCCTTGGAAGCAGCAGTTAAGAAATCAAACGATGTAGTGCACTGGGCAAATCTACTGCAGAAGATCTCTTTAAAGTGTTAAAAAACAAAGACGTCACTTTAAGGACTAAGATGTGCCTGACCCAAGCCATTGTATTTTCGGTTGCCTCATAAGCATGTGAAAGCTGGATAATGAATAAGGAAGACAGAAGAAAAATTGATGTCTTTGAATTATGGTGCTGGTGAAGAATATTGAATGTACCATTGACTGTCAGAAGAACAAACAAATCTGTCTTGGAAGAAGTATAGCCAGAACGCTCATTAGAAGCAAGGATGGCGAGACTTTGTCTCACATACTTGGACATGTTATTAGGAGGGACCAGTCCCTGGAGAAGGACATCATGCTTAGTAGAGCAGAGGGTCAGCAAAAAAGAGGAACACCCTCAACAAGATGGATTGACATGGTGGCTGCAAAAATGAGCTCAAGCATAACAACGATTGTAAGGACGGCACAGGACTGGACAGTGTTTTATACTGTTGTACATAGGGTTGCTATGAGTTAGAACCAACTCAATGGCACCTAACAACAACAAATATATATATACATATATATATAGCACCAAACAACAACATATATATATATCCAGATATATATACATCCTTTGCCAACAGAAGTCTTTACAAAAGCAGATCGCCAGGCCTTCATTCTGCAGCACCACTAGATGGGTTCAAATCACCAACCTTTTGTCAAGAACAAACCATTTTTGCCATCCAAGGAACTATATATATGTATACATGGACACTAGTATGTATGAGTGTATGTATATATATGAGTGTGCATGTATATATACACATAAAACGTGTGTGTGTGTGTGTGTGTGTTTAGTAAATGCCCTTTCACTTTTCTTCTCTTCACTGAAATGGATTATAAAACTTGAAGGTGTCGACCCAATGTGCTCATCAATAAGTCATCAGTTTTACAACTGAGACTTCTTAGTGGTTTGGGGACTCCTCCCACATCTTCTCTAAACCCTATTTTAGAAAAGGGGACTACAGGGGAATTCTGGTTATAACTCCTCCTCACCTCTTCCGGAAGCTGCCAATGTACAATCTCTAGAAACCTCAGACTAGTCTGAGAAACTCCTGATCCAACACCCTGCTCAAAGTTTCAAAGGGCTCTTGTAGGTCAGATTACGGCAGAAATTTCCAGTCACTTTTTGGACAGTTTGGGCTTAAACAAAATCATGAATAAATATCAGATCATCCTTGTGGTACCTTCACTTTTCCAATTCCTCCCATCCTGCACTGAAAAGAAATGAACCAGGGTTTTTAAACCTAGTTCAGATAATACTAAAAGAATATGAAAAGCCAGAATCCCTTGGTAGACTTTTACTTGAAGAAAGTATAGAAACCAAGGAAATAAGTTCCCCAGTATTTAAGGATCTCTAGTTGTTGGTAGTTTGGTAGTTGGAATCAACTCGACAGCAACGGGTTTGTTTTTTTTTTTTTAAGTTGTTAGTGGAGGAGTCCTGGTGGCACAGTGGGTAAAGAGCTGGGTTGCTAACTGAAATGTCCGTTCAAACCCACTTGCCTCTGTGGGAGAAAGATGCAGTAGTCCATTTCTGTACAGCCTTGGAAACCCTACGGGGCAGTTGTACTCTGTCGTATAGGGTTACTATGAGTCGGAATCTACTCTTGGCAACGAGTTTTTGGTTTTAGTTGTTAGTGAGAGGGGCAGTGATTGTTCAGTGGCAGAATTCTTGCCTTCTATGTGGGAGATGGGGGTTCGATTCCTGGCCACTACACTTCAACACAGCCACCATCCGTCAGTGGTTTACACGTTGCTATGATGCTGAACAGGTTTCAGTAGAGTTTCCAGACTAAGATGGACTAGAAAGAAAGGCCTGGAGATCTACTCCCAAAGATCAGCCACTGAAAACCCTATGGATCACAAGAGTTCAGTCCCATCGTACATGGGGTTGCCATGAGTTAGGGGCCGACTCCATGGCAGCTACCAACAACTACAACAGTTGTTGGTAGTCACTGGGCTACAAAATGAGTAGTGAAATAAGGCAGACAATTCTACATGTAGAATTTTTGTATAAATTCATAGAGGCTTTGGGGGAATGAAGTATTCTGTTTAATTAAATTATTAGTTAGAACATAGCTTATTAGTTAGAATATAGGTTTGGCTGCAGCAACGAGACAAAATAGCAGTAGCACAGAAAACAGAATTTATTTTTCTCCAATATAAAAGCATAGACTGACAATCCCAGCTGGTGAGGCGGTCCCAAAATCCTCAGACTCTTCATTTTGTTGCTCGTTCATCCTCCACAACTGATTTCCATCTCAAGGTCCACAATGATTGATTTGGCTCCCATCACCACACTGCTTTCTAGGCAAAGAAAGGAGAACAGGGGCAGGGAGGGCGCTTCCCTTTCCTTGGAGAGCACAGCCAACAGTGGCACACAGCACCTTGTCTCACAGTCCACCAACTAGAACCGAGTCCACACCTATACCCACCTGCAAGGAAGGCTGCAACATACAACTCTTAGCTGGATAGCCATGTGCGTTTGTAAGAAGGAAAGAATGGATATTGGAGGTCAATTGTCAATTTCTGCCACAGCCTACTTTTCCAGGATTAAAATATAATATATAAAATATAATATCTACAGTTAATATGTAGTGTGGTTTTTAGGTTAACTTCCAGGAACTGGTGAAATTCACTAGGGAATTGGGAAAACCATAGTCTGGATTTTCTCTACTTTCATTATTATGGTTTTTCTAACCCTCTCCTTCATCACGTTTTATATGTCACATCGGGCTATCAAGATATAGTCATTTCTTTACATATTTATAATACTAAGTACGGACCCCTGGTTAGGAACTCAGCTGCTAACCAAGAAGTCGGCAGTTTGAATCCACCAGCTTCTCCTTGGAAACCCTGTGGAGCAATTCTACCCTGTGCTATAGGGTCGCTATGAGTCAGAATCGACTTGACGGCAACAGGTTTGGGTTTTTTTTTTTTTTTTTAATATTAAATACAGATACTTAGCAGTTTCTCTGCCTAAAATTTCTAAATGTTTAAGTCTGACGTAAAACTCTTCATCAGCTACATTTCTATAGTTACTATTGATGATCCTAATTTATATTTAACAGAACTGAAAAATGTTTAAGCTTTAAGGAGGCAACTTGGAGGAGGGGAAATAATGTGATGTGTAAATTCAGACTTTTCTGTATCAAATCTCAGCTGGCACTTTACTTATTACCTGCTCTTAGACAAGTTACTTTTCTATTGTTGTTAGTTGCCATCAAGTCAGCTCCAACTCACAGCCATCCCATGGGTAACAAAACAAAACATCGCCTTGTCCTTCGTGATCTTCATGATTGTTCATATGTTTGACTATTGTTGGCTACTGTGTCAATTCAGCTCACTGAGGGTTTCCGTCATTATCTCTGAACTACTTTACCAAATATAATGTCCTTTTGTAGCAATTGATCTTTCCTAATGACGTGTCCAAAGTAAGCAAGACAAAGTATTGCTATCTTCACTTCTAAGGAAGATTCTGGTTGTACTTCTTCGAAGAATGATTGGTTTGTTCTTCTGGCAGTCCACAGTATATTCAATATTCTTTGCCAACACCACAGTTCAAATAAGAAAACCTTACTTTTCTGAGCTACGTGTTTTTCAGTTTTAAGTGGGAATCTGGAAATACCTCTTCACAAGGTGATTTAAGGATTAGAAGATACATTGCATGGCAAGCGTCTAGTCAGTGCTTGCTACTACATAGCAGATGCTCGTTGTTGCATGCTGTCAAGTCCGTTCTAACATACACTGCCCCATGTGACAGAAGAGAACCACCCCATAGTGTTTGCTAGGCTGTAATCTTTACGAGAGCAGATTGCCAGGTCTTTTCTCTCATGGATCTGCTGCTTAACCATTGCGCCACCAGGGCTCCTTAGCAGATGTTCAGTAAATGGTAATTCTTTTTGCTTGACCTTTTTACGCACTTCATAAAATTCCAGCCATAGCCCCTGATCTAGAAATGGTCTCCGTCTCTCTCTGCTCTGTGGCATGAGAAGTGAAAGACAGCTGTAACTTTTTGGTGGCTCAAGCATCACCTTAAAGTGGCATACTGCCTGAAGAATTCTTCCCCAGAGTGCAGCAGTCATTTGCTCTATGAAACTGAACCTTTCCACCCCTCACAGCTCCTCTCCCTTTGATTACAGGAGAACCGGATTTCCATTTGTTTCATGCCAACCATGTCTGAGCTAAAAGTACTTCAGCTAAGATCATCTTTACTCACTAATTTATATCATTTACAGAATTTAAGACAGTGTATATAAAGATACATTCCATACAGTATGATAAAACATTAGAAAACAAAATTAGAGAAAGAACACAAATGGAAAACAAAAAATGGGGCACAAATGAAGCCAGGAGTGAAACGCGAGCCCAGATGCACACACCAGAAGGCATAGACGCCTCCCTCTGCATAGACGCCTCCCTCTGCCATTGGAGTAGACGTTACTTCCAATGGAGCAAACTCACAGCTAGTTGTTTTTATTTTGTGTTTTATGACTTGTAAAATTTTTCAGAATCTTGTTTCAGGAGTTTACAGGCTTGTAGGATGACCATCTAAACATTAATTACTGCATAAAGGACTAGAGAGAATCACCAACGATGTGGGCTTTGGGATCACCAGGATTCTGCTAACAGGTGACTTGTTGCCCCTCAACTAATGAAGCTCTGAGAGCTTCAGGTGGTGGAAGCTTTTTACAGAGCTCTTACTCTCCAACTCTCTACTCCTCCATACCTAACATAAATACAGTCGACCCTCGGTATGGGGGGGAGGGGGGATTGGTTCCAGGACCCCCCTCCCCCCATCTGCAGATATCAAAATCCCCAGATGGTCAAGTCCCTTATATAGCATGGCATTGTTGTTATGTGCCCTCCAGTCCATTCCGACTCCTAGCGACCTTATAGGACACTGTAGAAGTGCCCCAAAGGGTTTCTAAAGAGTGGCTGGTGGATTCAAACCACCGACCTTTTGGTTAGCGGCTATAGTTCTTAACCGCTTCGCCATCAAAATGGCGTAGCTTTTGTTTTTTACATAGCCCAGGAAAGCACACTGTTTTGCTTTGTCAGAAGCTTGTGGCGCTGAATCAAAGCAGGCACTTTTAAGGACAGCTGCATCCGGGCCCTCCAGCTGCAGGCTGCCCTCCGAGCCATAGGTCCTTCAGGTAGGAGGTCCTGGGTCACTTCCACACCCATACCTCCGTGGGGCAGAGTGCTAGGTCTTGTGCTTGCCAGCGTTGTTGTCTCCTTCCGTGGTAGAGACCTCTGCCACAAACATGCTCCGCCAGATTCTCGTTCAGACCAAGAAGCACCCGAGCGTTAAGTTCACGAACCCATTCCTAGTGGCCTCACTAGTCCAGATTGTGTCAGGATGCGGCTGCCTCAGTCCCCCCGGGAGCTTCTTCCTCACGCCCACATCGGCCAAACCCTGTCTTGCCTTGTGCTGTCCGTCTGCGTTTCCCCCAGGACCTTGAGCTCGCTCTTTCTTTTTTGGAGTATTTTCGACCGCGGTTAGTTGAATCCGCGGACGCGGAAGCCTACCGGATACGGAGGACCAACCGTAATACTTTCTTCCACACTTTCCATAGCACTCGTTGGAGTTTATGACTGCTTCTGTGTTCTAATAGTTTCCTAGTCGTTTTGCTAAGTTCAACCACCTGTTAAAATGTCTACAGAGTTTGGGTAGATGCCCTTTTACACCACTGAGAGAAATGTCAGTCAAAAATTTGTCTGGAAAGCAGAAGACAGAAATGTTTTTGACTTTTACAATTTTCGTAATGAAAATAAGACATCACAATCTGATTTTTTTGACAGCAGTGCCTCAACATTTCTTGGCAGAGCAAGAAGGTGTGAAAATCAAAATTTCAGAGCCAGAAGGCCTTAAATGTCATCTACTGCATTTTCAGGGGAGAAACTCAAGACCCAGAAAGAAGAAGGGGCACAGAAGACATAGGAACCCAAGTCTCCCAGCTCTCAAGTCAGTAGTCTTTGTTAGGCTTTCTTATCATCGTCAAACCAGAATATAACTGCTTCAGACATCACCTACAGAGAGGACATGAGAACACAGTACAGGTGCCCATTATCTGAAACCCTTGAGGCCCTGTGTGTCCCTGAATTCAAAAACTTTTGGATTTTAGAAAGGAAGTTTGGTGCACATACCATATATCTCATAACATCCCTCACTGAGGTCAGTTAGCCCAAACACATTACTGTTTCTGCACTGAAGTATGTGAATGTTCACATTGTGTCAGATAAACATTATATATAGCTTCACATCACTTCATGAGTCAGATTTTGCCTCCAAATTGAGTTATGAAAAACATCCAATTTTCAGTACTCTGGACTTTAGAATTGGGGGTAACGGGTTGTGAGCTCGCTTTCCTCTACAAGAGGAGTTCTTGGCTTTGCTGTGCAGAGAAACCACTTGGGGTGGCCCATTGCAGGCTCACTGAATCAAATTCCTTGGTCTGTGGCCTGGGAATTAGAATTTTTGTCAAACAACCCAAATGATTCTTCTGCAGATGATTGAGGCAACACTTGGAGAAACACCACCTAAGGCACCAGTGTTAGAGTAATGGAAACAGGTGGGAACCTCAGCTGGGACGTTTTTATTACGTCTTTCCCAACACCTCCCTTTGACACTGGTTTGACCCTGAGTCAAGTTTTACAGAGTTTTTCCATGACATTTTGATGGGGCAACTACAAAATGTTACCCAAAGGACGTGAATATGCACATAATCAAAAGGACAGGAGAGAAAAACAGCAGAATGAGGAAGATAAAATTACTCTTCTAAGCTGAAGCTACAGTTTGATGAGCACCAGTCACATGTATGCTTTATTTATTAAGCTCATACTATGGGGTCAAAGATCAAACACTGGTGTATGCACCTGTTCACCATAGAATAGCTCTTACACCAGGTAATTTTTTTTTTTTTTTTTTTGTAATTATCTTTCTCTTTTCCCTTAGCTCTTCTTGTTACTGATTGGGGGTGGGGTTCATCAGCCTTTGAAGCATATTGAGCCCCTTCAGCCTATAGCTCCATCTGCTGGAATATAAGGAAATAACCAGTGGCCCAGTGTTTTTTAATATATGGGTGATCCTTTCTGCATTATATCGTAATTCACCGTGATGTTTTCTGTTTGGAAGTCCTGGTTGATACAAACAGTTAAGCACTCCACTACTAACCAAAAGTTGGTGGTTCAAACCCACCCAGAGGTGCGGAAGAAAGGACGGGGAATTTGCTTTCAAAAGGTTACAGCCTTGAAAACCGTATGAAGCACATTTATACTCTGCCTGCATGGGGTCACCATGAATTGAAATCAACCAACCCAGTGGCAACTGGTTTTTTGGTTTAGTTTTCTATTTGACCATATCCGTTACGCTAATGGAAGTTATTTGTTAGTTAGCTGTAGGTGAGCATGTGAGAGAATTATTTAACCCTATTGGAGAGCATTAGACTAATCTACACGGTTGAGAAGGCTTTAGTGTTAAGTAGGTTAACACCCAGTGAAATTTTCCTAATATAGCCTGCACTTGCTAGAGAAAAATTAACCTTCCTTGCAAGAGTGTTCCTCGGAGCCCAGGCTCCTGAAAAAAGCCCTCAGTGTGGCTATTCCTGCCTCCTGGTCTTGGTAGTGGGTAACAGGCTGGGCATGGGAACTCAGAATACCACCAAAAGCTCTTTAGTGGGCCTTCTGGGTTTAGTATTCCATCGAGGTATCCTGAAGTTGTTTTGCTGACCATTTATTTACCCTATCATCCATCTCCTCTCTCACTCCTTGGCACCTGTTTCCTCCCTAAGTTGACTCTTCTGTTTTACCCACCAAAGCTTATGCTCTCACCCCTCCTCTTCTGATTGCTTCTCCAGGTTCCCTCCTTTGTATCAGTTCGCGTATGGAGAACTGCTTCTCTCTGCAGAGGTTTCTATGTTTATGTCTTTGTTTGGAGCCGGGATCTCTCTGTAGACAGGCATGTATCTCTGTGGAAGGGAGCAGAGGTAAGAAGGTGGTGTTTATGTTTAGATATATTAGAGCTCATATGTAGGAACATAGCAGATGCTATTTTTAGGCTGGCTCGCTTCTGTGGAAATGGAAGAATTGAATATGAGGAGGGGAGAAGGGAGGGTGAGGTAGACAGAGTGAACATTTGTGGAGATGGGGATGAATATGACACATGGGAGGGCCAGTGAAAAAAGTGGAATGGAAAGACCCCTGCTACCCAATGTCAGTTCCAAAAGGGCAGGAATTTTGTTCTTGGAATCTTCTCAGCGGCTAGAACAGGGCCTGACTCACAGCAGGAACTCAATATTTGTTGAATGAATGAATGTTATTGTTGCAGTTACTATTACTTAAAAGAATCTCCTACAAGCATTTAAGATTTTGTGAGTCATAGAGATTTTCTTCATTTAGTCAACAAATATTTGGGAACACCAGTGTTTCATGAAGTAAGTTGGAGAAGTAGGAAGGAGTCAGTTATCATTGGCCTTGAATGCCTGACTGAAGAGTTTTAGGTTGAAGAGATTATTGCAGTAATTTTTGGGGAGAAGGCAGGGAGTAGGAGGGGCGGGGGGTCTTCCTTGTGCCAGACTCTTTGCCGAGCTCTTTGCATATGTTGCACCAGTAATCACAGCTCAGCTCCTTTACTAACTG
The DNA here is from genome assembly GCA_030035585.1 of Dugong dugon. Classification (NCBI taxonomy): domain Eukaryota; kingdom Metazoa; phylum Chordata; class Mammalia; order Sirenia; family Dugongidae; genus Dugong; species Dugong dugon. The sequence continues at coordinate 160,801,803 of CM057464.1, forward strand.
GGTGACCTGGGGCCTGTTTCTTAAATGCTGGCCTCTCGGCCTCTTTTCGTGTCTCTGGATTCTCCCCCTCTCCCTAGCCTGCAAATGTTAGGGTTCCTCAGGTCTCAGATCTGAGGTGCCTTCCTTTCTCTATGTACATATTCTCCTTGCGGCCAGTGGCTCTAAACACTGTGTCCATGCAGATAATCCCATATATGCATCTCTAGCCAGACTTCTCATTCAGATTCATGTATCCAGCTCCCTGATTGACTTCTTCTTTTGGATGTCTGCTCACTTTTTTACATGGCCAAAATGTACCTCTTGATTTCCTGTCGCATTTCCCTTCCTCAAATCGCGTTTCTACTCTAGTCCTCCCAACTCAGTAACTGGTACTGCCGTTCACCCACTGGCTTAAGCTAGAAACCTCTTTAATCTATTGACTCATATCCATCTCCACTTGCGTCTTTAGTCCAAGCCCGATCGATCCCCTTCTGTCTCCACTGTCGCAGTAGCTGGCCATCTGGTCTCCCAAGTTTCACCCTTGTACCTTTCTAAGCCTTTCACCACAATGGAGCCAGAGTGCTATTTTAAATTTTAACTTAGATCAGTCACTTTACTTCTCTGCTTTAACTCTTTTGTGGCTTTCCATTGAAGTAGAATGAGCTCTAATCTTATCCCCATGGCCCGCTGGAATTTGCTTCTCTGGGCCTCTCTCCCGTCTCCAGCCTCATCTCTCCCTACTCACCCCACCCCTTTTTGCTCCAGCCCTACCCATCTTCTTTAAGTTTCTCAAACATCGCAGCTATTTCCTGATTAGAGGCTTTTGCACTCTCTTCTATGCCATTTTCATGGTCAAATCCTTTCTCATCTCTTACATCTCAGCTTAAGTGTCACACATCTCACCTTAGAGATGCCTTCTTTAATTATCTAAAGAAGGCCATCCCACCTGTTTCTCAAAAGACTCTATTGTTTACTTCACAGGACTCTTCACAGTCTGTAATTATTTCATTGGTTGAAGTATTTATCCCCCTAGTCCCTGGGTGGTGCAAACAGTTAATGAGCTCGGCTGCTAACAGAAAGGTTGGAGGTTCAAGTCTACTCAGAGGTGCGTTGGAAGAAAGGCCTAGTGATCTACTTCTAAAAAATCAGGCAATGAAAATCCCATGGAGCACAGTTCTACTCTGACACACATAGGGTTGTCATGAGTTGGAATAAACACTATGGCAACTGGTTTTTAGTTTATCCCCCACTAGGACATAAGCTCTACAAGGGCAAGGACCTTGTCTTATATACTGGTGAGTGAATCTCAAGCTCCTAAAAAAGTGCCTGACATAGAGTAGGCATTTCGTAATACTTGTTGAATGAATGGAGAAACCTCTATAAACCTCATTTTCTTATCCTGTGTCTTAAAGATAACTATAGAACCAAACTTACAGTGCTGTTATGAGGATTAAGTGAGGTAATCCATATAAAGTGCTGAGTTCCTAGAAAATACTAAAAGTTCAAATAATATTAGCTGCCATTATTGTTACTAATACTACTCTACCATTACTACAGCTATGAGTGCCATTATTTTTTCAACAGCCCTTAGAGTAGTTAAAACTAACTACAATTTACAGAAAAGAAAATTAAGATCAGGAATGTAAATAGCCTACTCAAATCACTTAGCTATCACGCATTAGAGCTTGAGTTTTAAGAACAAAGAGTTACAAATAACTACAAGATCTTAAGCCTGAGTGATTGGAGGAAAGGTGTTCCCAACTGCATAAAGTTTTTGAACAGAGGTGCCTTTAAGAAAGGGAAGAAGTGTTGTGCTGAGTTGATACTTGGACATCCAAGGTAAGATGCCTAATAAACTATCTGGAGATACAGAAGCTGTACTCTATTGAGAGGTCAGGAGTTTGAGATTTGAGCATCAAAAAATACAACCTCTCAGTTGTGATCACAATACTGTACCTGGAAAGCTGTGCAGACAGAGTCTGTTAGCAGAAACACACCCAAACTCTTCAGGGCTGAAAGATGCTGCATGCTCCCCAGATGAGCCTCTTGCTCTCTCTCATTTCCCAGCCTCTTATCCACCACCCTCCACCAGTATTCCCTCTAGTCTTTTCTGCTCCTAGATCCTTCTTTTAGATCAAGAGGCAGTCATTCAAACAGAACAAGGGGATACTGCATGGTTTAAAATTAGAAAAGGTGTGCAACAAGGTTGTATTCTGTCAGCATACTTATTCAGTCTGTATGCTGAACAAATAATCTGGGAAGTGGGGCTATATAAAGAACGCTGCATCAGGATTGGAGGAAAACTCACTCACAACCTGAAATATGCAGACGACACAATTTTGCTTGCCAGAAGTGAAGACAGCTTGAAGTACTTACTGATGAAGGTAAAAGACTACAGCCTTTAGTATGGATTACACCTAAATATTTTTTTTAAAAATCCTTAACTGGAGCAGTAAACAGCATCATGCTAAATGAGAAAAAAATCGAAGTCAAGGATTTCATTCTTCTTGGATCAATAATCAATTCCCATGGAAGCAGCAGTCAAGAAATCAAATTACACATTGCATTGGGTAGATCTGCTGCAAAAGACCTCTTTAAAGTGTTAAAAAGCAAAGATGTTACTTTGAAGGCTAAAGTTCACCTAACCCAGGTCTTTGTATTTTCAGTCACCTCATATGCATGCAAAAGCTGGGACAATGAATAAGGAAGACTGAAGAAGAATTGATGCCTTTGAATTACGGTGTTGTCAAAGAATATTGAATATACCATGGACCACCAGGAGAACAAACGAATCTGTCTTGGAGGAAGTACAACCAGAGTGCTCTGTAGTAGAAGAAGACTTCATCTCACTTGCTTTGAGTATGTCACCAAGAGGGACCAATTGTGGCAGAAGGACATGAGATAGATTAACACAGTGCATGCAGCAACAGGCTCAAGTATGGCAAAGATTCTAAGGATGATGCAGGACTGCACAACTTTTTGTTCTGTTATACATAAGGTGGCTGTAAGTTGGAACTGACTCAACAACATGTAGACCCCTCAGCACAGAGACCATTCCTTCTCTGCATCATCCCATCTCCATCTGGGATGCTGTGAGGTCTTCAAGAATGTGATTAACTTAAGTACTTAAGTTAGATCTTTACCTTCTGACCCAGAAGGAGGCTGAGGTGTTGTGAATTTTTCAGAATGGAGTACCAAAATAAACCACAACAGAAACTCTCTTCTTATATTGGTGTCTCTCATTAAAATAGTTAGGAATAGGAGGAGGAAATGGAAGATGTAGATAATTGCCTCCATGAATAACTGCCTCCTTTGCCACGAGACCAGAAGAACTGGATAGTGCCAGGCTGCTGTTACTGAACATTTTGATCAAAGATTCTATAGAAGAATCTTTGATCAAAAAGGGGAAAATGTAGACCAGAATTTCAAAATTTCATGGACTCCAGACTTTCTGGAGCCATGGAGGCTGGATGAACCCCTGAAACTATTGCCCTGAGATAATCTTCAAAACTTAAAATATCCCTTGAAGTCTTCTTAAAACCAAACAGTAGTTTAGCTTAACTAGTAAAAAATGTCTGCCTTGAGCATTGTGTGCTTTTTTTTTTTTTTAATTACATTTTATTGTGTTTTTGGTGAAAGTTTACGAGCAAGATAGGTTCTTGTTTAACAATTTCTACACAAATTGTTCAGTGACATTAGTTACATTTTTCACAATGTGTCAACATTCTCTTTAATTATGTTCTGGTTATTCCATTTCCAGTACTCTAGCTTCCCTGCCCCCTTATCTTCTCATCTTGAGCATTATGCTCCCTTAAGAACTGTCTATCTGGGATCAAATTGACAACATCAATTCAAAAAATTAGATATGCGCCCTGGAGGGGTAATGAGTTTATGTTAATGGAGGAGGAACAACTCAGAAAAAGGGTGAGAATGGTTGCACAACTCAAAGAATGTAATCAATGTCACTGAATTCTACATGTAGAAATTGTTGAATTGGTATATGTTTTGCTGTGTATATTCTCAACAACAAATACAAAAAAATAAATAAAATTTTTAAAAAATTGCACCAATTTATATAGCCCTTATCACCTACCAGGCACTTTACATGTAATAACTAATTTTGTCCTTAGAAAAATTCCATGAGGTAGATACAATTATTTTCTCTTATTTTACAGTGACTACTGAGGCACAGAGTGGTTAAGTAACTTGTCCAATATCACATAGCTGCTTAAGAAGAGCTGGGGTTCTAACCTTCAGTAGAGTTTAGAATAGGTGCTCTTAACCATCAAACTATGAGGTCTCATGGTGTGGACTCTGTCCCTCCACTCTATCTTCCCCAAGACCCATTTTCTAACAGATGTGATGAGGAGAAAGAAAAGAGTGAGAAAGCCATCCTGCCACAACATTATAAATGTAATGCTTAAGTCCCTGAAAATAGAGGGTGAAACTGGAAAAAGAAAGCCAGCCAGTTGAGGGTAGGGCCTGAAAATGTCTATATTAGGGAATAAGAAAAAGAAGACTGATGAATAAGAGAGACAAAATAGAAATAATAATAAAAGGAGAGCTTGGATCATGTAATGTCTTAGAAATCAAGCATTTCAAGAAGGAGGAGGTGGTCAACATCATCAAGTCCCTTAAAATTTAACTTTAGGGAAGAAATTTAGATTCCCATGTAACTTCAGAGAAGCATTTTAGTAGAGAAGAAAATTTGGAAGCCAGATTACTAGCAGAAGGGGTGGTGAAATGTCAGTGGGAGGTTCAGTCTTTTCAACTCATTTTATAGCAAACAAAAGTAGACATACAGTATGGTTGCTGGAGAAGACAGCAAGGTAAAGCGAAAATACTTGCTCAGTAAGTTGCTGTTGGGTGCTGTCAACTCATAGCCACCCAACGTGACAGAGAATTTTATTGGCTGTAATCTTTACAGAAGCAGATCATCAGGTCTTTCTCCCATGGAGCAGATGGATAGGTGTGAACCACCAACCTTTCGGTTAGCAACCAAGTGGTTACCGTCATACCACCAGGGCTCCTTTTGCTCAGTAAGAGAGAGAACTATAAATACTGAAAGGCAGAATGCAAGAAACAAAGGGAACCAGGGGAGAGTGAAGATGTGCAAAAGGGAGAGAATAGCAACAGATGCAAACACCTTTCAAAGTTGGGCTGAGTCAAAAGAGATCTAGCGAAGTGGTTCTTAAATTTGGTTATATAATGGGATCGTGTGGGCAGCTTTAAAAAATCTAGATGCCTGGATCCCACTTTCAGTCTCTGATTTAATGGTCTGGGGATGCCTGGGCATCAACATATGGAAAACTCCCCAGTAGGTTCTAATGTGCAGCTAACTTTGAGAATCACTTGTCTAGGACACAGACTAACACAGTCTGAGAGAAAGAGAGTAACTCTTCCTTTGAATGAAACAGTAGGGACCCAAAAAAATGATATAAAGGTAGATTATTTGAATTGAAGACAAGTGTAATTAAGGAAGTGCACACGTGTTGGTGTGGATCATCTTGGTTTAAAAAAAACATGGTTTGGAGAGTGAAGAAGGGAGTTTAGAGATAGAAGGTCTCAAATAGCCATTGTGAGGGGAGCACTGAGGAAGGTCCTGCAGCAAAGGAGTGATAGGCAATCTGAGGAGTAATGATGTTGTGCCTGAATCCTCAGTGGGCCAAGACATCACACTGGTCTTAATAGCTGTGCTTCATAAAAAGACGGTTGCCATCGAGTATACTCCATCTCATGGTGACCCCATGTTAGAGTAGAACTGTGCTCCACAGGGTTTTTAATAGTTGATTTTTTAGAAGTAGATCACCAGGACTTTTCTTCCGAGGCTCCTCTGAGTGGACTGACCCTTCAACCTTTCAGTTAGCAGCCGAGCACGTTAACCATTTGCACCACCCAGGGACTCACCTGTGCTTTATAGATGGAAGGAAATGTAGAGAAAGGCAGTAGTGGGGATAATCTAGGGTTGGTTTGGGCTCCAGAAAGTCAAAGAAAGAGGAAGTCAGTTGACCATGGAGTCCAGTGTTGTGTGTTAATGTTGGTTAGAAAACAAGGTGAGTAGATTTGGAGGAATGGGAGAGAAGACCTTAAGGAGTTTGTGCTAAGAACATTAACAACGGAGATCCCAAATGAGAAACAATTCTTTGGGATATATAAGCCTTAAAAGCCATTGCCGTCAAGTCGATTCCGACTCATAGCGACCCTATAGGACAGAGTAGAACCGCCCCATGGGGTTTCCAAGGAGCAGCTAGTGGATTTGAACTGCCGACCTTTTGGTTAGCAGCCAAGCTCTTAACCACTCTGCCACCAGGGCTCCTTATAAGTCTTAGGGTACATCAAAAATAAAACGTAAAAAATGCAAATGTCATGTTACTTCTAAAGTTCAGTGAAATTTGGTGAAACGAACAGTAGATACAACTTGTTAGATGAATAACTAGACATAGCTTATCCAACAACCAACTATGAGATTTTAGGCAAGTCCCTCTGTAGACCTCCAGGACTCAGTTTCCTCATTTGTGCTAGGGAGGGGCTGGACTAGATAACTTCTAAGGACTTTTATGTGTGAATTACTGCATAAATTTGTTAGGTTCCTTAGCTGCTTACATGTCAACCTATAAAAATATTCTTTAAGCATGAGTTTCTTTGTGTTACTTCCCTACCTAAATACGTTTTTGTTTTGGTGCCTGCCTTCCCTCACCTCTGTACTCACATCCCCCAAATGGCTATAGCAATCTCGATATTAGAAATAGCTACTTTAAGGGGAAAAACCCCAAGGTTCCCATTTGTTTTCTAGCATTAAACTAGCAAAAGAATTTACCGGCAATCCACTTAAAGTGATGGGACCTTATTAAAACCAAAAACAAGTGGCTCCTGGGAAAGGTTTTGTGCACTTAAGCATAACTCCTCATTTGTGTCAGCCAAAAGTTGTACTGACTTATACTGTCACTGCATTCTAACCAAATTAAAGTACCACGTCATGATTACAGGTTTCACAATTTGTATCCTAGAATCTTTTTTTTTCTTTTACCAAAAAGTTGAGCTTAAGGTAAATCTTCAACCTGCAAAGTGTGCAGGCTCATTTAGCACATTTGTCAGCTGACCTCCTTGTTTCATTTTAAACGAAACTAACCTTTGCTCTTAATTCTCCCTCCTCCTCTCCTCTCCTCTACTCTTACCTACTTCCTGGAAAGTGTTATTCACGTCAGAGTTCTCACATGAAATGTGAGATGGTATTAGATTTCTGTCTTCCAAGGTAGATGATGCAGCAATTGGAACTGTATATCACTGAGACTGTAACGTTTAGCTATACCACTCATCTGTCAGTTTGTCACACTGTTGTGGTTTGCATGTGGCAGTGATGCTGGAAGCTATGCCACCAGTATTTCACATACCAGCAGGGTCACCCATAATGGACAGGTTTCAGTAGAGCTTCCAGACTAAGATAGACTAGGAAGAAAGACCTGGCAATCTACTTCTGAAAACTAGCCAGTGAAAACTCTGTGGATCAAAACAGAATATTATCTGATATAGTGCTGGAAGATGAGCCCCCGAGGTTGGAAGGCACTCAAAATACACAGTGGCTGCAACAGTGGACTCAGGCATACCAAAGATCATGGGGATGGCACAGGACTAAGTAACATTCTGTTCTGTTGTGCACGAGGTCACTGTGGTTCGGAGCCAACTCCACAGCAGCTAATAACAAAAAAAAAGAAGTGTGTAGACACAGGTTTGCAAGTGAGTAGAAGCTTATGACAGAGTCTTTCATGTAATGCAGACTCAGTAGAACTTTTGAATTAGTTACCATTGAACTTGATTATAAAATTAGAAACCACATATTTAAAAACTACCCATTTGCAAATGAAATCTACTGAAATGCAAAGAAAACCTTATATAAGACAGTTATGCTATTATTACCAAAAAAAATTAAAACCAAACCCACTGCCATCCGGTGGATTCTGACTCATGGCGACCCCATAGGGTTTCCAAGGCTGTAAATCTCTACGGAAGCAGACTGCCATATCTTTCTCCTGCGGAGCCACTGGTGGTTACCCACTGCCAACCTTTTGGTTAGCAGTCAATCGCTTTAACCACCGCACCACCTGTTATTAGCAGTATCAATAATGATGAGTTATGCTGTTCAGCACACTTTTCGTATGTGCTATTTTATGTGTTTTTCACAGTAATCTTCAGAAAAGGTGCAGAAGGTAGCTGGGCATTCATTCATTTATTCTCTCATTCATTCAGTCAACTGCCCTATCTCGTGAGAGAGGCACGAGGCCAGACTGCCTTTTGAGAAAATGAACAGGTATTTTGAGGAAATGTCAGGTTATTTGCAGATGGTGATTGAATCCTGGGACACAGTACGGCAAGAAATGTTGCAAAAGGGACTAAGTAGTTCCCAGAATAATTTATCTAAATGATTTTCACTAGGGCAAACAGCACAAGAGTTACAGAAACCAGATAGTTGAACAGGGTGGATGTTATTCTAGAATCAAGTCACCAGGTGGGCAATGCCTGGAATTCATGGTCAGGGCTTGATTGGAAGCTTGCTAGAGTAGCAGCTTCCAACCTTGTCAAGGAGGAGGACCCACTTTTAACCTGAAAATATTTTGTGGACTCCCACCTACTGTTGTCCTCTTTGTATCTGTTGCTTGAAAATACATAATGATAAAAATCATCTAGGAGTCAATAATGCTTTAAAATAAATTTATACTTAACTAATTCCAACAGCATTATTCCAGTTTTCAATTTGTTGCCTCTTATTTGAACTCCAAATTCACCCTCCAGTGGCTGCTCGGCAAAACTAAGCTGGACTCTTTAAGCGTTTCTCTTTCACAGTGAGCACAGTGTTAAGCTTTGTTAGTAGAGAGCACTGGAATGACATTGCAGGAGGCAAGGGACTTCTCTTCCTGGTTCTTGCACGCTATGCTTGGTGTTTTCTTGCTAGTGCTACATGATTGGTCAGTGGCACAGTGTGGGGGGCCATCCAGTGGTGCTCTGCCCAGAGGTGGCAACTTGCTTCCTTGCCTTTTGTAGCTTCTATAGGCTACCTGTATTCCTTAGCTCATGACCCCTTCCTGGCATCACTCAAACCTCTTGCTTCCTTAGTCACATTTCCTACTACTGCTGTGATCTTCCCTCTTATAAAGTTCTTTGTTATTACATTGGGCCAACTGGATAACCCAAGATAATCTCCCCATCGCAACATCCTTAACTTAATCACATCTGCAAAGTCCCTTTTATCATATTCACAGGTTCCAGGGATTACTATGTAGACATCTTTGGAAGACCATTGTTCAGCCTAACACAACATTCATCTAGTTGATCTCTAACTGCTGTGTAGTATTCCATAGCATACAGGCACCATACTTTACTTCTCTGTGCCCTTTAGGGATGGACATCCGATACTATGTACAACTCCAGTGAATATCCTTGAACACATCCCCTTAAGGACCTGTGTGACAGTTTCTCAGGAATGCAAGCAGAGATAATAAGGGCTGGGGGAAGCTGATACAAATTACCAAGCCCTGCCATCTAGAAGGACGCCAAAGACCTAGATTGAAGATCAACATGAATCCCATGTAGAGATTTTTGTCAAGTCTACTCTTGTTAGAGGACCTGAAAAAAAATGTCCCTTACAGGGCCAATATTTCTCTCAATAGCCGTGGATTATATATACCTAGAAGACCTATTGCTAGCTTGTAGTGTAGAGACCCAAGCCATTTCTTTGATTATTTTAGGTTGCTTTCCATAATAGCTGCATCAGTTCACAGTCCCACCTGCAGTGCAAGGGGATTCTCACTTTCCCTACATCCCTGCTAAAACTTGCTGATACCTGACTTTCTGATTATTTACTAATCTTATGGGAATAAAATGATTTCTTATGATTTTCATTGAATTACTCTGATTATTAGTGTGGTTGACTGTCTATTAATATGCTTGTTATCAATTCTACTTCCCTACTTCTAGAAATCGTTGCTCATTTTCTTGCAGGGTATTTTATTTGTTGTTGTGGTAGTGGTTGATAATGTTCTTGTTGTTCATTTGCAGAAGTTCCTTGTATTTTCTGTATATTATTAGGTTTCAGTTATACATATTGCAAATATTTTCGTTTAATATACAATGTTTCTCTTTGCCTGTGATGTCTTTTATTTGACAGAAATCTTTAATTTTGATATAGTTGGGAACATTAACTTTATACCTTAGAACTTACACTTATTTCTAATTCATTAATTTCTACATTTATTTTTATTTCTTTCTCCTATTTTTTGTTTACTTTTTTTCCTCTAGAATCTTGAGTTGTATGCCTTAGTTGTTTTATTTTCATCTCTCATTTTTTTTAGCCTAGTGAATTATAAGTTAATATAATTGCCTTGGTGAGAGATATTTTTAAACTTAATAAAAATATATTTAAATATGTAATGTAATTTACATCAGATCTTTAACCAAGGTATTTTTCTGTTTTCAGATATTTCCCTTCTGCTACCTTGCAGATGTTCAGTGCATTTACAAAAGAGATATAGTTTATATATGCACCTAAAAAATACATTGCATCTCATAAAGAAGAAAAATTGGGTATTCACTGCAAGTGTAAGGAAGTAATTTCAAGTGCAAACAAAGGCTACCCCTTCCTTTCTACTCCATTACTTCCTTTCTTTAATGCTAAATTTTTTTAATTTGAGAGTGCTTGGGGTTGTTGGTTTAACTTTATCTTATGTTTATTTATTTTTAATTATTATTGTTTTCTGGGGACACTTTAAGTCATTTGAGATAGAAAAGTTAGGGGTAGAGAGGAGAATTAAAAGTCATCTTCTCAATTAGTTCCTGATATACAGTTCTTTAATTACTACAATGTTGATGAACACAATTATAGAACCTGTATTTCAGCCAGTGAGCAGATATGTTACAACTTAAGAGAGCAAAAGAAATGTAGAAGCTAAACTATAGTTCATTCATTTATTCAACAAATATTTATTAAGGTCCTACCATATGCCTTTGTTCTAGACTCTTGAAATACAGCAGTTAATAAAGCAGACAAGAGCCACACTCAACTATAGTTTTGAGTGAGAGAGTCTGCAATATCTGCAGTTAAGAAGTACACAAATACATAAAGTAATTTTAGAGATAGGCATATTCCATAAGGAAAATACAACAGGATGATGTTTGAGCTGAGAACTTAAATGATGAGAGGCCAGCAACACGAAGATCATGTGGAAGAGTGTTAGGGTGGAGGCCACAGCAAATGTGAAGGAACTCAGCAATGTCCTTCTCCTCTTTATTCAAAGTGGAAAAATAAGCAGATTAATTAGAGTGGATCATTATATATGAGAGGGAGAAACCTTTTGTTCCACAGAACTATCCATCCCCAAAATTCATTGCAGAATTGAGTGGGGCATTGTGCAGTCATGGGAATGTTGGGATAAGTATAGGGAGAAGTAACCTAATTGCAGGGAGGCTAATTCTGGGGAAAAAATATTTATGAATGGCTTCTTTTTTTTTTTCTGAGGGGGTAAGTGGTAATAGGTACAGATATCCATAAGAATACATTTGTCATCCTGTAGCGATCATTTCACAGAGGATCAGAGAAGGTTAACATGGCCCAGCTCTTAACACATAAATTCAGCATGTTTTTTCCACTCCCTGACTTTCAGCTGAGTAGGGGGTTTCTTTCTCAGCCCTTCTTGCCTAGCTGGCTCCAAGCTTTCACATTCCAGGATCTTCCTCCAGGTGTGTAAGTTGCTTTTATTTCACACTAGAACAATTTCTTTCCGTCTAGTCTAACATCCTCTTAACTTGTATACCCATGTCTAGACCTTCAGCAAAACAGACGGAGGACCTTTCAGATACTAAAGCCCACCTTTTAGAAGGCAGTGAGTTCTAAATAAGAACAAAATCCTGTTATGATTACATCTGCAATTGTGCTTTGGCATTTTACTGTTCCCAGTAACAGCCATTTCTTTGTATTGTTAAAATTTTAGCAGCTACATAATTAATGGTAGTGAACAAGCATCTGTGCCAATTTTGTTGCTTAGACTGGTTCTGAAGCTAGTTCATTTTGCCTTTCCTTGACTGATCTTTAAGTTACTAAATTGAGGTATGTGGTTTGCCCCATAGTGCTTCTTAATATTTTATTTTTAAACAACAAATAGTTTACAACCAAAACGAAATAGAAGACCATATTCACAGTAGCATCTAAAAAGATAAAATACCTAGAAAAAATGCTTAACAAAAAATGTGTGAATGTATATGAGGAAAATGTTAAAGAACTCCTGAAGAATACAGTAGACTTGAATAAGTGTAGAGACATATCTTGGATATCATGACTAGTAAGACTCAACCACAGAAAGCTGTCAGTTCTAAGTTAATCTTTAAATGTAATGTTATTCCAATAAAAAGATCACCATAAAGTTCATGTGGAAAAATAAACAAGTATAAATAGCCAGGAAACCCTTTAAAAAAAACAAAAGAGAAATAAATAAGGGGAGATTCAGTTTATCAGATATTAAAACATACTACATTCTCAATAATTAAACTGCTTGGTATTGGTACATGAATAGAACAGTGGGACAGATATCTGTAATAATACCACTTAGTCATCGGGTTGTGAGATCCAATGAACTACAACATGTAAAGCACAAACTGTAGTGCTTAAAAAGCAAGTCCTCCGTAAGAATTAGGCATTATCATGAAGGTGGCACAGGACCAGGCAACAGTTTCGTTCTGTTATACATAAGGTCGCCATGAGTCGGAGCCAGCTCAACAGCCACTAACAACAACATTATCATCAATAAGATATACAGGCATGTAGCATAATAAAGAATCTGAGAAAAACTTCAGGAATAGAAAATTGTACTTTGTTTAATCCACCTTTTCCCACATTTAAATGACCAGAGAATGCCTTTTCAGTATTCTTGAGGTACCCCACCACCACCCCAGAGACACTGCCCTACCCTAAAGAGTGGTAACCTCCAGACCCTTGCTTCTCCTCCTTTCTTTTCACCTCCCTTTCAGTCCCTGGGCAGTGCAAACGGTTAACACACTTTACTACTAACCCAGAGGTTGGAGGTTTGAGTCCACCCAGAGGCACCTTGGAAGAGAGGCCTGGAGACCTACTTGCGAAAGATCACAGCCATCAAAAACCCTCTGGAACAGAGTTCTACTGTTACACACATGGGGTTGCCATGAGTCCGAATTGACTCAACAGCGACTGCTTTGTTCAGCTCTTGCACATTCCGTCTTTTTCCTTCTGTGGTCTAGCTCTTCCTATGAAGTGCTCAGTTGTTCCAGCTGTTTCCTCACTCCTTGTTTCCAACAAAATGTACCTGTCCTGAGGCAGCTCACAGCTAATTAAAAGTCAGCAGATGTGATAGATGAGCTAATACTTGCTAACACATTATTGTCTAAGGATGTCATATTTCAGCATTCTAATGGGGCCTTCTAGACCTATATTGCCTTACCCAAAGCAATCATTCTAATCAACCTGGGAACTTCAGCTATTGGAGCAGACAGCTAAGAAAGAGGTGTCAGGGCAAGGGACCATTTGACACTCTACCCTATTCACAGTGTACATCTGTCTGTAAATACAACTCCTATAGGATAATTGTTGGAGTCTCTGGGCAGTGCAAATGGCTAATATGCTCAGCTGCTGACTGAAGGGTTGCAGGTTCAAGTCCACCCAGAGGCATCTTGGAAGAAAGACCTGTCAGTCTACTTCCGAAAAATCAGCTGTTGAAAACCTTGTGGAGCACAGTTCTACTCTGACACAAATGAGGTTGCCACGAGTTGGAATCAACTTGACAGCATCTGGTATACTGGTTAGGATAACTCTTAAAGAAATACCCAAACTAGAGCAGGAAGAGAGGAGGCCTGGAAACAATTTCCTATCCCCACACTGATGCTGTGCCACTGTACTAAGCCTTCCTGAATCAGATCACTAGCTTCATGATTATCTAACCCATGTTTTCTTCCCCAGCATTAAATCTCATCCAATGGTCACTCCATCCCCCTAGCCCCCATCTCATAACATTTTAACTGTTTATCCATGTCTGTGTACCTCTGCTGGACAATTACTTCCTTTAGGCAAGGATCATGTCATATATATCTTAGTATTTCCACAGTGTCTGCTATATAATAGACACCTAACAGATATTTATGGTAGGAAAGAAGGAAGCAACGAACAGATGGAAAGGTTTTTTGCTAGCTTTGAGACTCTCTCCTCACTGAGTTTTTCTTTACTTAAGGCTTCTCTTGACTTGGTTTTTCATTTCATAGCTAGGTGGGAGGGCACTGGATGTGAGCTGGCTTCTGAAACAGATGGTACAAATAAGTGGTAATTTAAATTTCTCATGGTTGACCAGAACCATGTCCTAGAAGAATCCCAGATCTAGGATATGGATCAGCAGTTGCTTCTGTCTGCCATCAGCCCTTGGTGCTCTAGCCATAAGGGCCCCTGGTTCAAACTAGGCCAGTTAGACTCTTTCTGCTGGGAATTTGAGCCCTTGGTGGAGATCCTAGGTGCGGAAGAAGTTGGAGCTGCGGTCTTAGGGCAAGTCTCCAGCTGCTGCCATTCCTGGAGCTACCCTGTTTTCCATCCCACCCCAGGATTGATTGTTGAGCTCTTTATAAGACTATGAAAGTGTCCTTCCCGTAAATCCTTTTTATCTTAGGTTATCCAAAGTCAGTTTCCATGGCTTTTCTTAAAGAATGTTAACTAAAGAGGATTTCAAAGCAGAGTCCAAGACTTTGTGCTGAAAGTAGATGTCATTTTACTGTTCGTGGCAGATGTGCAAAGGAGGGTCTCATCCATTAATTTAAATTTACCACTCCTGATCACCCACCAGGTCCCTGGGTGGCACAAACGGTTTGCGCTTGACTACTAACCTAAAGATTGGTGGTTCGAACCCACCCAGTCGCTCCATGGGAGAAAAGACCTGGCGATCTGCTTCTGTAAAGATTACAGCCAAGAAAACCTTATGGGGGCGGTTCTACTCTGTCACATGGGGTCACTATGAGTTGAAACTGACTCGACGGCAACCGACAACAACAACATAGATGAGGAAACCGAAACTCAGAAAGATTAAGTACCTGCTCAAGTTCCCACAGGAAAATACAGTGGTAGATCTTGAATTCAAACTCAAATCTGTTGGACTCCAAAGCCTCTGCTCTGTCTGCTACATGACACTCCCTCTCAAAAATGATTACTTTAGCCATCAATGAGTAATTAGACTTCTTCTCACCCTCAAAAACTGAATTTAATAGCATATAGACTTCTTAAAATGTCAATGAGAGGGGGACAAAGCATGGCGTGCTCATCTAATGAATTCAGCTCTTTATTATGACCTTGGTCAACTCTTGTAATGCACACTGCACTGGAGGAAAAAGGAATGACCATTTCCACCCATCCCGCTTCATAACACTTTATCGGTTCATTTTTCCACATCTGTACACCCCTACTAGACAGTTAGCTCCTTGAGGCAAGGATCATGTCTTCTGTACCTGGAGCTTTCGGGCTCTGAAGACATAGCCTGTACCCATGTTCTTCCCTTCTCTTCACCTGCTAAAAATTCCCCTACATTCCCTGTTGATGGACCTGACCTACAAAATGTTTAGAATAACGCAGTCTGAAATAGGAACTTTTAAATGAACTAAAAGAACAGGACCCAAATTAGCTCATTGAATCATCAGATATTTATTAAATGGTTGCTTTGTACTGGAGACAGAAAGGAACCAGACTTGGTCCCCAGGCTTGAGTTGCTCAGGGGGCACAAAGATAGGTAAAATAATTATGGAATCACAGGACAAAATGTTATTGGAAAGCACAAAGGCTACCATGGTATTGAGCAGTAGTCTTTAAATTGGAATTTGTGTGCTCCGGAGGTGCACAAAGACTTTGTAAGGTTATGGGGACATAGATAGTTAGGAATAAATTTCCAGATCATTTACATTCATGTTTACTCTTTCCTAAAGTTGATCTCGGAGTCTCTTGGTGTTACAAATGATAAACGTGCTCAGCTACTAACCCCAAGGTTGGAGGTGTGAGTCTGCCCAGAGGTGCCTTGGAAGAAAGGCCTGGCAATCTACTGCTGAAAAATCAGCCATTGAAAACCCTATGGAGCACAGTTTTATGCGGGCACAAATGGGGTCTCCAGGAGTCATAGTGAACACAGCAGCAACTGGTTTTTGGTTAAAGTTGATCTGCTGGAGAACTTGCTTTTGGTAGAGGTATCAAGTTCTATTTCCTTTCAAACATAAAAATGTCTTACATTATAATAAAAATGTATGGAGATAATGAAATAGGAATACACATAAAGGAGAAAAAAATGATATAAAATAACCAATTGTGAAAGAAGAGCTCGTGCATGTATTTTTTTTCACAAGGATGATGATGGATGTCAAATGATGTGGTATTTATTTTCCATTGGAAACATTTTAAAAAGTGGCATAACATTTTACTTAAAAGTCTGTTGTTTACAATGTAAGAAGCCCTGGTGGCACAATGGTTAAGTGTTGGGCTGCTAACCTAAAGGCTGGGGGTTCGAACCTACCCAACAGCTTCATGGGAGAAAGACTTGACAATCTGCTCCCATAAAGATTATAGTCAAGAAGACCCTATGGGACAGTTCTAGTCTGGCACATGGGGTTGCCATGAGTCAAAAATTGACTTGACAGCACCTAACAGCAACATTGTTTACAATATATCAGAAATTACTTTTTTTTTTTTTAACTATTCAAGTCTATAATGAAAAAGTTCACAATATCAAACCAAAAGTGCACAAGGTAGTAGGTAGCTTAAAAAATTAGGGGATACAAAATGAAGATGTTTGAAGATCAATGCTGGAAGAGAATGGATACCTACATTAATGCCCAAGACTGAGCCAAGGAATGGGAAGGGGTAGGCATAGAGTGGACTGAGGCAGGTGGTGAGTGAGCAGTCTTGAAGGACTAAATGATGGCCGCCATGATGGGAAAGGTGAAGAACTTTCCTGAGGGGGACTAGCTCATGCCAAGGCACAGAGGCATGAGAGAGCCTGGTGTGTTTCAATATGGCTGTCTTACAGTTTAAACACAGTGAAATCGTGACTAAATGAGATTGGGAAGGATGGTGCAAAGATTCAAATGAGGAGAAAACATGCTACGCCAGCAGTAACATCTTACTAGTTTCCTTTGTCATGATTCTCAGCTCCATGTGGTGGTTGAAAATGGACATGAGTCCTGCAGATCTGGGATTGGATCCCAGCTCCACTCTTTATTATCTGTGGGAAGTTGGACAAATTATCTTCCTAAGCCTTTGTTCCTCATCTGTGAAAAGAAGAAAATGAATAGTACTTATTTCATAGGGCTGTTTAAAAATTAAATAAGGGACTCGTGCAGACATGGCTGTGGCAGCATGCTTGTCCGTTTTCCCATTCTTACCTATTCTGTAATATTCTTTGGACTCGGGCAGACATGGCTCTGGCAGCATGGTTGTCTGCTTCCCACTTCTGCCCTTTTGAATATATGTGGGGATATATGCCATTTAAACATGGCTGCACTATTGACAACTGCAGCCCCCACAGGCCTCTATGCTGCACAGCATGTTGAGACTTGTCTCCAACATGTCGAGACTTGTCTGGATGTGTTCTCCCAAACCTACTGTCCCTTCACCGATTGACTTGATTACCTGAGTTCCTTCTTCCTTGCCTGTACTCAAAGCCCATTGTTTTGTTAAATTGCCTTATTGATTGCTGTATTGATTATAAAATAAACTCCTGGGACTGAAGTGGGGGTCGACTCCTCAGAGTGACCCTCCTGGCCCCACTTCTCTGTAAGAGTTGTGCAGTCGGTTACTGTCTTTGCCCTCCCGATTACCTTCGCCGCTGCGACAAATATATGCCGAATAAAACTTACTTTTTGCTTTACTAAACTTTGTGATGTTTTTCCCCTACTACAGTTAAATGGCGTAGTGGACAGGAGTCTGAAGCTTCAAATCCAGTGAACTTCTAGGAGACCTGGACTGCGGAGCAGAAGCCCGCAAAGAAAGGTCCTATCTTCTGGACCCGCATGTTCCCACTCCATGTCGCTTTGACATTGACGGGGTGAGTGCTCTCGGAAAACGAGCCTTTGCTTATTCTTTGTTGTTCTCTTTCTCATGTTTTCTTAAGTTTTTTTCAGCATATTTGTTTGTAAAACCAGTTAATCGATTAAGCAGAATCTTTCTTAGATTTTTGCTTGATCGTTTTGTTAAGAGTGACATTTAGTAACTCTCTAAGTAAACTGCAGTTTAGGCCTGGATTCGGGCGTTTGAAGAGGTAATTCTATTTTCAAAGAGCTTTGAGCCAGTATAAGCCGCAAAAACAATTCGGGCACAGGTCGACCAGTAAAAGCCATTAGGGCGGTCGCCAGCGCTCATCACCAGTGTTAAAGTCTCCCGTGATAGGATAAGGTGGTCACCAGACAGGCTAGAGCACTAGGCTGCCTGCCACCCGCAAGAAAAATCTCGTGCAACAAGGGTACACATTGGTCTAAGCAAAACACTGTCCAAACCCCATGGCGTTCCTCGTTAGGTTTCTTTCTTGTGGCTCAGAGAAAACCTGGAAAATAGTGCTCTGCTTTGCCAAATTCACAGGGAGAGGTGGCAGCTCTTGCCTGTTTTGCCAAATTCTCAGGGGGAGGTGGCAGCTCCTGACCAGTGTTTTGCTATTTAAGGGAAAAGTGGTAGTTCTGTACCTGTTTTTTCTATTGAATTGAGTTGATCTTACCAAAAATTGCTATATACACTTTTAGAAACTAGGATCCCCATATCCTTGTTTTATGTGGTATTATCTGGTGAGTTTATGTGATCTTTCTGTCTCCTTTTGTTCTAATAGCTTGCGTCTAGAGTATTGTGTCTAAGTTTCTGTTTTGTATTAGATTGGTGGCTATGGCTAAGAATTGCTGTTTTTTGTAAAGCTAGTAATGGAACCTCAGTTCTTCTTCATCCAGAAAAAACTGCATCTTGTGTCTGTCTTATGATTTAGATTTTTAATAGCTACTTGGAGAAACTTCGAAATAAATTGTTCTGTTTGAAAAGTACACCAAGATCTTTATGTTTTATACTGTCAATCTTAAAAGCAAAACCTTTTTAAGTAACTTAAGCTAGATATTATATGAAATGTGTTTTATTTAAGGAAAAAGGATAGTTTTGTCTTAAAGTAAAAGTAGCAGTTCCAGAACAGTAAAAAAGAAATTGGTTCTCTCTTGTCCTTCAAAATTCCTAGGTCAATTTAAAAATATGTAAATGAATTGGGATGACACCCTTAGCCCAGTTTTGCTAGCCAAGAATAGTTGGATTCATTTAGAAATTTGCTAAAGAGCTTTGCTATTTACTGGGTGGATAGCTGTTCAAAATGCCTCCATCAATTTAAACATATGTAAATGTCGAGTCAAGAGAGTAAGGGCGGGCACAATCAGGCCTCCCCAGCTCCTAGTCTCCAAGGTCGTGTAGCAGCTCCAGGGAAGCTTTTGAAAGACCCCTTCCAACTAGGTGGAGATTCTTTTAAGACAAAAGATAAGAAAAATTGCTGCTTTGCTATAGTTATCAGAAGCTGAGTAGATCCCAATCATAGAACTGTAAACAAGTTCTCTCTATTATAGAGGAACCCTAAGAAGTCAAAACATAGAAATCACAGTGAGACATACCCGAAGTGGCCTGGAAAAATGTTTCCAGCAGTAGCCAGACACTTAAGGTTATATCCATATCAATGAATTGGTCAAGTGAGCAGAGACTTTGTGATTTCCAAAGCCAGTTGATACAATCTTTAAGGGCTAAAATTAGATTGAGAAAAATATGAGAAACAGTAAAAGTTGAACAAAATCTTAGAATGTTTAAATAGACTTTCTTTCACTTACAGTTACGTTTTATGGCATACGGGCTTAAAATAATTACAAAAACATTTTAGGCAACTTATTGATGTTAAATTGAGTTAACAGGTATTTGTCATAATTTAAGTTTATATACTTTTCCTTTTTATGCCACAAGGATATATATATATATATATATTTAAGTCTGCTAATGAGTGTGTTCATTTTTGCCATTTAAAGGGATGCACTATAAGATACGCAACAAAGGCAACATTTAAGAGGTTTATTGGAAAATTTATTTGATTTGGTCAAGTTTTATCTAAAGTTTAATGGTTTAATTTGTGAGATTTTTAGGAGTTTTAATGTTAAGTAGCATACGAAACAAAGAATTGGGTTTCTCGCAGTTAAAATAACAAAATTTTCTTTGATTTCTGAGTTAAAGGGTTGATTTATTCTTTGTGTAATCTGCCTGGAAGACAAAGGTTTGGCCTCTCATTAGAATAAGATTTCTGAGTCTGAATACTAAGCCACACAGCTTTTAGAAAAGAAAGCTAAAGTTTTTACTTTAAAATCTTTGGTTAAATAACTTAAGTATTGTTTCACAGTGACCTATAATATTATTATCCCTTTATTGTTAACGTGGTTGCCACTTTATCTTTTTGAATCTAGTATCATCAAAGCCAATGGTCTGATTGGGGAATTCACATCATTTTCCTATAAAGTTTTTTTTATTACTATTCACGTATTTAGAGGTTTAATAACTTGGTATATTCTTGGTATATCCTGACTGTATGGTATTTTGTCCAATATTATTATGTATTATATCTAAAGTTCTTTGAATACGGTTAATGGTTATATTTAGAAATTTTTTTTATCTAAAGTTTTTTTTAACTGATTTTATTTGGCCTTTATGTTGGGCTTGAAATTAATTTCTATCAGGTCTTTCACTATTAAGAATATTATGTTTATGAATTAATCATGGCCATATTAAGTTTTGTCATCTGCAGATAAGTTTTTACTTCGCTGATTTGCTGAAAAACGTTTGATCAATATATCTCAGCAAAAAGATGGACTATATTGGACTTGCTAAAAAGACTGACTAGACTGAACAAAATTTCCAGAGCTCCTATGCAGAAGGTGATGGGTTCATAGACTGCGGCTGACCCAGAACCACGTGGAACAGAAATTAACTACAGAAGACTGAGTAAACAAAAGGAAAACTATTTTTCCTTTTTCCTAAATTATCTAACTAATGGGTTTAGATATTGTAACTTTTAAATTAGAAGTTCCTGTCGATAAACTTAGCAAAGTTGTAGATATCATAACCAGAGAACTGTCTGAAATTTGAGCTATGATTTTGCAAAATAGAATAGTATTAGCTTTCTTATTAGTTCTTCCAAGAAACAGTTTTTTGCCTTAATAGATAAATGTTACTGTATTTATATTAATACTGAATCTGAGGTTTTGCAGAATATAATTGCTGTTGAGGCACATGAAAAAGTCGCTAATGTTGCTTACGTACAGACAAACACCTCATGAGATTTCAGAGACTTTAGGGTCATGGTTTCATTGGTTATTTCAGACAAGTGGGCTAGTATTATTGTTAGTGTTTCTGTTTTACTACCTAGTTTGCTGTATGGCACCTGGGATCTTAAAAACCAGATGATGCCCAATTACCATTTGTTGAGCATTTTTGATAAAAGATTCCGTAACAAGATCATGATCCAAAGGAAAGAATGATAAGAGAGTTGTATGTAATTCTCCTGGAATCCAGATTTCTGGTTTTCATGGAGGTTGAGGCAACCCACACAGGACATCACTTTTGGGGGTACTTTGAACCTCAAGCTTTGAGAAAAAAACTGGTTCCTGAAGATACTTTGAGTCAAACAATGGTCCAGATAAACTAGTAAGATCATTTTGCTCTGGGTATTGTGCTTTTTTTTTTTTTTTTTTTTTTTTTTTAAAAATTCAGTCTGTTTTAGGAAACTAATTTCAAAGATCAGACTGAGAGTTATGTTTAGGGTAAATTAGTAATTACTTTAATCAGTCTTTAAGACAATGTCATATGAAATGCCTGTCTAATGTTTGTAATCAAACTGTCACCCTCTTACAATGCAGAAAATTATGTATCTTAAAGAAACCAGATTCTCAGAGGAGATCAACCTCATGGTTCAGACTGTGTTTTGTCTTAGGTTCCACTTCTGCTTCTGAGAAAGTGACCCATGACTGTTAATAGGTAAACCAAGGAGGAGCAGCTTGCCCTTGGGAAGAACACTTAGTATGTTTTAAACAGACTAACTGAAGACCTCCTACAGGAGAGGTCCATCCTGTATCATCTTGCTAATCATGTATTCTTTAATGAAAACTTGTCACATGTGAATTTTTCTATACCTTCTGTTTTCTCTAGACGAACTTTCAGTGCTCTTTATGGATATATATGTTTCCATGTGGTAGATCCAACTATACTCGTTTAGATGATCCCTTTCCAACTGATAGTGAATTTAGGTGGGCAGTCTCTTGTTTAGATTCCTGACGAATGCATAGACAACACACTTCGGAAACTTTAGGATTATCTTTAAGTATTCTTAGTAACAATGCTAGTAAGTATTGGAAAGGTAATGTTAAATTGTTACACATTATAAAAGTCAGAAGAAAACCCATTGGTCCAACATTCAGGATATGGTTGGTAGCTTTAATTCCTACTTATGGTATATGTGAATTGGAGAAATCTTTAAGAAAATTTGTAAGTCACTATGGGACAAATAATAGATGAGACAGAAGCACAATAGTGATCTCTGATCTCATAAGCGAAGGTGACATAAGATAACAAAATAGCCTTAGATTTTTTTAATTAATATAGTTTGTGCTGTAGCAAATACCTGTTGTTGCATTTGGATAAATAACACAGGGGAAGTAGACAAGATATACATGGAATTAGACAACAAGCTACTTGGTTACACACTGTAACACCCTTACAAACACTAGATTTGTTTGGTTGGTTACCATCAGGAATAAATACATGGGCTAGATCAGTATTACAAGGAATAGTAATATTCTTAGTCTACATCCTGATAGTATTAGGTATAATAAAATTTATCCTCTATTGTCTTAACATACCTAAAGGGCAAAAGAAGGCCTCGGGCTAAAATGTTGATGATGTACTTTGAGTCTGCTCACTCCGGCAATGTGACTGATGGGAACGTTGCTGTTACTTAAGATCCTGGTGAAGAACCAGATGGTATCCGGTGGAAAACCAGCACCATGAGTTTAAAGAGCCTGCAATGGCCGCCATCTAGGAGCTCGACCAAGTCCAGGTACTGATCATCAATGTGTTATTGCCAATCTCCGATCAAAAGGAGGGACTAATTTAGAAAATACTGTTGGAGTTATTATTCCCTTTCCTTGAGCATACAGAATGTGACCTAGCTGGAGCTGGGCTCACAAGGACTCACAAGGACACATCAACTGGGCCCTGAGTTATAAACACAATAGCTAAGATAATCTTGGAAAACATCTTTTAGGGAAACTCTCACATAAAGCCCATCAAACAGAACACAAAAGACTTTCCACTTTTATCTTTCTCTATTAGCATTTAGTGAATAGAAATTTGTTGGACCAATGAAGACTCTCCTGACTCTCATTATTGAAACCTGCACCAATGATTGTTAAGAAAGACAATTCAAAATGTAGGATCACAGTTTCTAGCCAATCTGTGAAGAGACTAAGCTTTCAATGGTTTCGCCTGTTTGTAATGTTAATATATACTGATGGCTCTGTAACTGTTCTTTGGACTTAGGCAGACATCGCTGTGGCAGCATGCTTGTCCATTTTCCCATTCTTACCTATTCTGTGATATTCTTTGGACTCAGGCAGACATGGCTGTGGCAGCATGCTTGTCCGTTTTCCCATTCTTACCTATTCTGTAATATTCTTTGGACTCGGGTAGACATGGCTCTGGCAGCATGCTTGTCCATTTTCCCACTTTTGTCTGTTCTGTGATGTTTCCTTGGACTTGGGCAGACATGGCTCTGGCAGCATGCTTGTCTGTTTTCCCATTCTTGCCTATTCTATAATATTCTTTGGACTCGGGCAGACATGGCTCTGGCAGCATGGTTGACTGCTTCCCACTTCTGCGTTTTTGAATATATGTTGAATAAAACTTTGTTTTTGCTTTAAAAAATTAAAATTAAATAAGATAACTCATGTAAAGCATTTGGCACAATGCCTGGTGTATAGTAAGTACTAATAAATACTGGCTATTTTTATTACTATTTATAATATATAAATATGATCCAGTCATCCCCCTGCTTAAAATCCTTGAATTGTTCCCTTTTGCCTACAGTATAAAAATCCAACTCCCTGATGTTATCAGAAGCCCTACCCCTTCCCACATTTTTTTTTAGTGGCAACACCCATCCATCTCATTCCCCAGAATTAAAACAAGAAAGGTAATATCACCATAAGCAAGTTAAGTTGTCACATATGATGTGCTGAAGGACCTAGTGGCCTTCTCTAAGCTCAGGTAAAACCAAGGAGTCTCTCCCTCACCCTACTCTGTTCCTGGGATATCACTCTGCTATCTGCTCCCGTGCCTCCAGTGCAGGTCACGTCTAACAATGTCAAATCATTGACAAACTCACTTTAAAATGATGCAGACAAGAGGCAACATAGTCCTATTCTGAAAGGAAAAGAGTATTGAGGGGTATTCAGTACAGTAAAATAGAGAGAAGGAAGTTAACAGATGATTTTGAAATGTGTGGTTGGAATTGCCCTAATCAAAATCTCTTTTAGTTCCTTTTATTGCTTTTTTTTTTTTCCCCCTATTTTATTTTATAATACTATTTGAGGGAGAGGTTTTTCAGGCAGAGGTGGGAGGGTTGGGAAGCACAGCCATTATCCTTGGTCTTATCCTATTTTTTAATGCTGCCTCCCCAATCTCTCCTCCCTCCTGGCAGGGAGGGAGCTAATTGTTTTGTCTTACACATGGCTAGAAGGCCCTGAACCTAGTATTTGTAATGTCCTGCCTCTAATCTCAGCTCTTCAAATGTTTGCACAGGCACGTGTGAGGGTGTTTGTGTATGCAGGAAAGGGTTTCACAAGCAAGGTGAGCAGAACTCATTATCCTTGCCCCAATAAACTTCATACCTCACCCATGACACCCAGACTGTTACTACAAAAATGGAGAGGTAGCAGGGAGGGATGAATGGGTGAAGCACAGGGCATTTTTAGGGCAGTGGAACTATTCTGTATGATACTGTAATAGCGGACACATGACATTATGCATTTGTCAAAATCAGACTTCACAACGCAAAGTTGTTGTTGTTAGGTGCTGTCAAGTTGGTTCTGGCTCATAGCAACCCTACATACAACAACGAAAACACTGCCCAGTCCTGCGCCATCCTCACAAT
The DNA here is from genome assembly GCA_030035585.1 of Dugong dugon. Classification (NCBI taxonomy): domain Eukaryota; kingdom Metazoa; phylum Chordata; class Mammalia; order Sirenia; family Dugongidae; genus Dugong; species Dugong dugon. The sequence continues at coordinate 160,827,008 of CM057464.1, forward strand.
CTTTGTTATGCTTGAGCCCATTGTTGCAGCCACTGTCAATCCACCTCGTTGAGGGTCTTCCTCTTTTTCACTGATCCTCTACTTTACCAAGCATGATATCCTTCTCCAGGAACTAGACCCTCCTAATAACATGTCCAAAGTACATGAGACATAGTCCCGACATCCTTGCCTCTAAGGAGCATTCTGACTGTACTTCTTCCAAGACAGATTTGTTTGTTCTTTTGGCAGTCCATGGTATATTCAATATTCTTCGCCAACACCATAATGCAAAGGTGTCAGTTTTTCTTCAGTCTACCTTATTCATTGTCCAGCTTTTGCGTGCATATGAGGCAATTGAAAATACCATGGCTTGGATCAGGCGCATCTTAGTCTTCAAGGTGACTTTTTTGCTTTTTAACACTTTAAAGAGGTCTTTTACAGCAGATTTGCCCAATGCAATGCATCATTTGATTTCTTGACTGCTGCTTCCATGGGTGTTGATTGTAGATCTAAATAAAATGAAATGCACTGTGGATCTAAATAAAATGAAATGCAAAGAGTGAACCCTAATGTAAACTATGGACTTTAGTTAATAATAATGTATCAGTATTGTTCCATCAGTTGTAACAAATGTACCACATGAATGCAAGATGTTAACAATAGTAGAAACGGTGTGCCAGGAGGAGAGGGGATACCTGGGAGCTGTCTGTACTTTCTGCATAATTTTTCTGTAAACCTAAAACTGCTCTTTAAAATAAAGACTATTTGAAAAAAGGAGATGTAGAGGGGGCGTTTAGAGTCTGAGTCTAAAGGAATTAATGACTGACTAAATGAAAGGGATGAGGGAAAAAGGTATCTAGGAAAACTCTCATATGTCTGGCTTTGGCAACTAAATGGATAGCTGTACCATTGACTGAGATGGGAGTTAGGAGTTCAGTTTTTTAAACTTCTATATTTGAGGTATAGTTCATGTGTTCATATAGCCCACAAGATAGTTAAACGGAGATGTTTAATAGGCAGAAGAATATGTGGGTCTAAAGAACAGGAGACAGATCAGGGCTGCAGGTATAGATAAGTTGGTAATTAAGCTGTGAGTATAGATGAACTTGCCCAGGGAGAGTAGATAGTGTTGAGGAAAGAACAGACAGACCCCTAGGAAAACGCATCATTTAAAGATAAGAAACCGCAAAAGAACTGACAGGTTAGGATAAAAAGCAAAGAGAATATCATCTGAGCAACTAATGAAAGAATGGTTTTTAAAAAGGAGGGTATGATTGACTGTGTCAAATGTAGAAGAGGTAACAAGTAGGATTCACTCATTCATTCATTTTTTTCACAGATTCATTCATTCAACAAACAATGAATGTCTGCTATGTGCCAGAGAATATTCTAGATGCTAGGAACAGAGGTAAATATGAAAGGATCTTACTTTCAGTAAATTTACAGTTAATTGAATAAAATATAAAATAGGTAATTTCAACACAAAATACAGTAAGTAAATGAGGGTGCTGTGGGATTACATGGGAGTGTGGCTGGACCTTAGGCACAGGCACTTCAATGGAGTGATCTGGGCAAAACCAGCTTGTCTGACCTGGGGCAATAACTACAGATAGACACGAGGTGGCAAAAGGTGTTGTTTTTAAAAATAGAAACAACTTGGGTTTGTCCCAGAAAGGGAGAGATTGAAGGTCAGAAATCAAAAGGCATTGAGTGACTTACAAGCTCCCTGGGTCGGAGGAAGGAGGGGGAAAGCGATGGTGTGGTATGGATGAGCAGAATCCAGAGTTCAGGTGGACAGATTAGCCTTAGAAGGAAAGGTTATCTGTCATAGAGATACATAATCGTCAAGAAGAAAATGGATGGGTGGATGGAGATGCAGATAATCTTTGGAACAAGGATGGTAGATTTTTAAGTACTGAGTGTTGTCAATAAGGAAATAGACTTATTAATCTCATCTTCCCCTCTACTCCTAAGACAAAAATAATGAGTAAAAGGATTCACTTGAATGAGCAACCTCAAAGACCTTTCAAAGAATCTGGTAGACTTTGCTGGAAATACTTTAATCAGCAGCCTGATACATGGGAACTGGGTTTGTGGGCTGTGCTGGGAAGTACTTGATCGCCTGAGCCACAGTCATCGAGGGGAGGAGGCCTTTCTCATGTCAGCCACCATTAGGCACAATGATCATGAAAGGTCGCCTGCGCCTGAGGAAGCAGTATATCCATTTCCTCCCCACACGTTTCCTCTGTAACCGCTAGCACTCAGCCTTCTGCCCCACTGCTTCATCGAAACCTGCCCATTGAAGGTCACCAATGACATCTTAATTGCTAATTCAACTGACCTTTTCTTCTACCTGCTTGTCATCATCCCTATAGCCTATTGTTTATCAAAGTCATGTTGGCGACAGTTGACACCGTTGACCTCTTTTTGAAACTCTCTCTCTTCCCTCAGCTTCCATGACACTGCAATACTGTGATTTTCCTCCTACATGTGAGTAAAGGATAATTCCTAAAGGGTGGAAAAATAAAACTGACAGCATAATTCAGTGATGAATGGATATGTGTTAGTGTTACAAAGTTCTTAAGCTGGACCATAAGGCACTGTAAAATCTGAGCTCCTCTCCCACTGTCTCCTGCTCACTTACTCACTCCACTCAGCCGCACTGGCTCTTCTGTTGTCCTTGAAACACACCAAGTACATTCTTGCCTTTGGGCCTGTATATTGATTCTTTTCTCTGCCTGGTATGCTCTTCCCTCTTATATCCTCATGGCTAAATCCTTTAGTTCTGTAATGTGTGTTATTATTTAAGAATATTCTGTTCTGCTATAAAAGATGAGAAAAAGTAATGGAATGGATAAAACTCATAAGATACGTTAAATATAGATAGTAAGTAATGTAAGACATGTTAAAAATAGATACAATGAAAGAGAAACCAAATCAAACCCATTGCTGTCCAGCTGATTCTGACTCATAGAGACCTTATAGGACTGAGTGGAACAGGGTTTAGCAAAACAGAGGAATAGGATTTCAAAGGCTGTAATCTTTACGGAAGCAGACTGCCGCATCTTTCTCCTGCAGAGCTGCTGGTGGGTTCATACAGCTGACCTTTCAGTTAGCAGCCAAGCACTTAACCACTGTGCCACCAGGATTCCTTAATGAAAGAGCTATATGATTTATAGCTCTTAAAAAGCATGAACTGTTATCTCTATCAAGAAAGAGATGGGAGGACCAAGTAATAACGCATGGATCATGCCAGGCTGACAGCTTTATCATCCCAAATTGGCCACCCACTGATATTATGGTCCTCACTCTGGTTCCACATGTGTTCCTCCCAAGAGAACCAGAAAAAAGCCCATATCTGCTCAACAGGCTAATACATGAGTCACAGCTATTGGGCAGGAGGACTCACCTCTGAGTAGAGCAAGTGTGTGTTGCTCCCAGGCACCTTCTGTCTGCTGAGTTCCTATGTTAACTTCAACTCTGGTCTTTGTAACCTCATTCTCAGTGGGAAAGGTTGGTGCGGCTGGGGTAGTGGAGGGAGTGAAAGGGGGTTGAAGGAGGAAGACATGGAGGGAAGAAGAGAGAGACAGATAATACTGCATAAATCAGGATTCACGTAATGTGGGCCTTCCATCTGCTTATATGTTAAGTATGTTGACCTATACAGTTTCTCTCCTTTTGCTTCTCGCTGTGTGTTTTAAGTTGATTCTGTATAATTGAGCATCTTAATTGGGCTGCGCGCTTCTCTGTTCCATGACAGAACAGCTTGCCTGGTTCTTGGAGGCTACCATTGCATCACGGTAATTTCCCACAAAAGCCTCCTTCAAGTCTTTGCTTAAATGTCACCTTCTGAATGAGGCTTACCCTGAGCACTCTATTTAAAATTGCAAAGCCTTCTAATTCTGCTCTGTTATTTTTTTCCTTAGAAGATATCGTTTTCCATCATGATATATACTTTACTTATTTATTATGTTTTTTGCTTACTGTCTATCTCCCTTTCTAGAATACAGTGCCTGGAACATAGGAAGCACTCAAAATATTTGTTGTTGTGTTAAGTTGTCATAAACCAAGCACAAGTAAAGGAAATGGCATGAGTGCTGAGGAAGTACAGGATGGTGCTCACAGTTTACAAAGACACGAAAATCAGCATCAAGTCTAGTGTTGAGCAACAACAATGATGAAGAGTTTGCAGTGTACAGACACGGGAAAAGGCTAAATGAACCCAGGGTGATTTCAGGAGAGAAGACAGGAATGAGAGGAAGTTCTAATAACAATTTTTTAATAAACGGAGAAGTATCCAGTGGAGGATTAGCTTTTGTCTCCCATTTCTACTGGACTATTAGAGGAAATAGTAGATCTTTAATTGATGTTATCAGATTAACCTTCCAAAAATACACCTTTCTAAATTTAGAATTGAAACTTCAACTGCTTATAGGCACTAAGCAAAAGATTAAATGAAGCAAGAAGAGGTAAGACAATAGAGCGTTGTGTAGATTTTTGGTGAACTATAGTGCCGATTCCCCATTAAAGACAACAGTCCCTGCTTGGCTTCAATCAGAGGTTGATAAACAGGAAGGTAGGCCTAATATTGAGTCATGGGTGGTTCAGTGGTAGAATTCACACTTTTCATGCAGGAGACCCAGGTTCAATTCCCAAACCAATGCACCTCATATACAGATACCACCTACCTGTCAGTGGAGGCTTGTGTGTTGCTGTGGTACTGAACAGGCTTCTGTGGAGCTTTCAGACCAAGACAGACTAGGAAGAAAGGCCTGGTGGAAATCAGCCAATGAAAACTCTGTGGACCACAATGGTTCAATCCACAACCATTTGTGGGGATGGTGCGAGACCAGGCAGTGGTTCCTTTTGTTGAGCATGGGGTCACCATGAGTTGCGGGCTGACTTGACAGAGCTAATAACAACAGGCCCAATATTGCCACATCTTATTGTTCAAGAATATTCAGAAATCCACATTCTTTGTATTTTGTCAAATTGCCCGATTTTTAAAACTTTGAGCTAAACAAAATCCATTTGAGAGACAAATTTAGCTGACACTTTATCGCGTTTTTACCTTCAAGGCACTCTGTCATCTGATGATGGCCTGCCTTTCCAACCTATATTACCTCTCTTTCCTCAGCAAGGATCTTTCACTTGTTGCAGCCGTCTCTTTACCCCCATTCTCACAATTCCCTTACACAGTCCCACTGTTCCTCACAATACCGCCCCTTTATAAAGTAGAAAGGAGCCTTGATGGTGTAACAGTTAAGTGCTCGGCTGCTAACCAAAAGGTGGCAGCTCAAACCCACCATGGGAGAAAGACCTGGCGATCTGCTTCCAGTAAGATTAAAAAACAAAACCAAACCCATTGCTATTGAGTTGATTCCAACTCATAGTGACCCTATTAAAACAGAGTAGAACTGCCCCATAAGATTTCCAAGGCAATAGTCTTTATGCAAGCAGAATGCCACATCTTTCTATCGTGGAGCAGCTATGGATTTCAACTGCTGACCTGTCGGTTAGCAACCAAGTGCTTAACCACTGCGCCACCAGGGCTCCTTCTGTTAAGGTTACAACCTAGGAAACCGAGTGGGGCAGTCCTGCTCTTTCACATGGGGTCACTATGAGTTGAAGATCAACTCAACAGCACCTAACAGCAACAACAACATGGAATAGAACCCACCCCGTCCCCATGTCTCAAATCCTCCATTCTTTAAAGAGATACAGATCAAGACCCATTATGTCCTAACAATTTCTCAGATCGCTCTAGTCCACAGCAATGCATCCTCATAATTTTTATGTCAAGTTGTAACAGATTATCTACTGCCTTATGACATTAGGTACTTTCCCTTTCTGTTTACCTTGTTCCGCCAACTAGACTAAGATTCTCCAGAGTTAGTGTCCTCTACTAGAACATGTTAGAAAGGTGGAGTTTTAATCTGGCCTTTCCACCTACTGTTGAGCTAGTGACTGAACTTCTCTCAGTCTCGGTTTCTTCATCTTCAAAATGCAAATAATGCCAAGTTTAAATGAGCTGAATAGAAAATGGACATTTTCAATGGAAATAGAAAAAGTATCATGTGGGGATATGTGCCATTTAAACATGGCTGCACTATTGACAAGCGCATCCCCCACAGGCCTCTATGCTGCACAGCATGTTGAGACTTGTCTCCAACATGTTGAGACTTGTCTCCAACATGTTGAGACTTGTCACGATTTGTTTTCCCAAACCTATTGTCCCTTTACTGATTGGCTTGTTTACCTGAATTCCTTCTCCCTTGCCCACACCCAAAGCCCATTGTTTTGTTAATTGCTTTATCGCTTGCTGTATTGACTATAAAATAAACTCCTGGGACTGAAGCGGGGTCGACTCCTCAGAGTGACCCTCCTGGCCCCACTTCTCTGTAAGAGTTGTGCAGTTGGTTACTGTCTTCGCCGTCCCGATTACCGTCGCCGCTGCGACAGATGGTGCCCCGTGTGAGGAATCTTCATCGGAGCTGCAAACGCCCTCGCACTCAAATCCCTTTAGGGGGTGAGTATCGGACGCGTCCTAATCAGGCTAGGGTGACAGCCCGAGAGCAGTGGAGCTTTCCCAAACGCTCTTAACTCAGGCTAGGTTTATAGCCCAACAGCGACGAGGTCTATCCGGTCTATCCAGACGCTCTCAAATTAGGCTGGGTGTACAGCCCAAGGGCAACGAGGCTTTCCCGTGTGCTCTCAAGGGATTTCAGGCTTCAGGCCAGGAGTTTTCCTATCATTCTTCTCTTCATTTTTCCGTTTCCTCCTCGCTATTGGGAATTCTCTTTCTCCTGAGCAGCGTCAACACGAAACCCAGTTGTTGAGATTGTTAAAGGCCTCTAAGCTTAAGGTGCCAGAAAAAGCTCTTATCCAACTTCTACTTTTAATTGAATCTGCTGTCCATGGTATCCCCTACGAGGAAACCTTGATGTAGAAGCTATGGGACGGAACTATGAGATGACCCCATGGGACTGGAACCTTTTGATGCAAACTGTTTTAACCCCTGCTCAATTTAGTGTATGGAGCCAAGAATATAAAGAACATTGTAACCTTTATGCCGTAGACAACCTCAATCATAATATTCCTATCAGCCTTGATACGCTCCTGGGCAGTGGAAATTATTCTACCCCCCCAAGCCCAAAGCCAAATGAATAGACAAACTTTTAGTCAAGCATCAAATGCTGCCACTAAAGCATGGGGTAAGGTCCCTGACTCTAAAACACCTAGAGGCTCCTTTGCCACTATCCCGACAAACAGCGAACGAGCCTTACATTGATTTTATAAACCGCCTTCAAAGGGCAGTCTCCCGACTGGTAGACTATCAACAAACGGCTGAGGTTCTTTGTCTCCAGCTTGCTTACGAGAATGCTAATGCAGACTGCTGAGCCTTTTCTGACTCCCTTAAAGGCGCAAAATCCTAATTTAGCTGAAATGATTAAAGCATGTCAAAATGTTGGCACAGAAACTCATAAGGCACAAGTACTAGCAGCAGCTCTCCGTCCATCCACTGCCACCTGTTTTGGGTGCAGTAAACCTGGACATTTTAAGAAAGACTGTCGCCTTACCCTACAGCTTCTTCCTTTACAATTTTCTACTGTGCTCCCTCCCTCCCTCTCGCCTTCTCACCCCCTTCCTCTCGCCTCCTCCCCTCCTCCGCGAGAGATCCGGATCGCTGCGGAGGCGCAACCCGCCTGGTCAACCCGGGCTCGGGGGGAGGGACGGGCCGAGGCTGCCCCCACCACCGCCTGTCCCCTTCCCCTGCCGGGGAAGCTGAGGGCGCGCCCCGGCGGCACGCGGCGAGTGAGGCCCCAGGGGCGGGGCGCACACCGCCTGCCCCCGCTCTGTCGCGCGTGCGCGGAAGCGGGGTGGGTTGTGGGGCCGGCTGGGACGCCGCCGCTGCCGGAGGCTTGGCGGGCCTGAACAACGCCTGACACCTCCCGCAGGCCGCTGAAGAGACTGCGAAGGCTTTTCTCCCAGTCCTTTGCTGCTGGCGTCAACCCACGTGGTCTAGTAGCCAATCAATTGTGGCAAATGGATGTAACACACTATTTTCCCTTTGGGAAACTTAAATATCTCCATGTGCACATAGATACATGTTACTGGGTTTCTGTATGCTACAGCCCTTTCTGGGGAACAGTCTACTCATGCCTATCGGCATTTTACCCAAGCCGTTGCAACCATGGGATGCCCCCAGGCCCTTAAAACTGATAATGGGCCTGCATATACTTCTGCTAAGTTCCAACAATTTTGTGCCACTTGGAATATTCTTCATACCACTGGCATTCCTTATAACCCTCAAGGGCAAGCTATAATTGAACGTGCCCATCATACTCTCAAACAGCTCTTAAATAAACAAAAGGGGAGAGACGATGGGCTAGAATACGTGATCAGAATGAAAGACTTGCCAAAGCTCTCTTTACTTTTAATTTTTTATCGGTTGCCAAAGATGGTGGTACCGCTGCAGAATGACATTTTATCCCCTCTGACACCCGACCTCGCCCACAGGTCCTCTATAAAGATCCTCAAAATCTGTCTGGCAAGGACATGTAGAATTACTAACCTGGGGGCTAGGGTATGCGGCTGTTTTGTCTCCTACAGGCCCACTTTGGATTCCTGCTTGACTAGTAAAACCACATGATACCCCAGCAACAGATGCAACAAATAAACTCCCCCGCTGATCAACGGATCTCATTCCAGAGCCACAGCTGACACCATCACACCTTCTGCAGATGAAGATGAATAATACAATAAAACCCCACAGTGCTGGTAACGTGGAGAAACCTAACTTCCTTATAACTATACATGTCCTTCTCCTCTTTCCTTCCCAATTATCAACAATCTCTGCCCAGACCACTTATTGGGCTCATGTTCTTAGCCCTTCTGTCTTCCACCCGGTAACTTGGGAGGAGCCAGAGCCTCCCCTTTCTTCTAATGGCACTAACGTTACTGGAGGATAATATTATTATTCCAAACCACTTATTAATTCCCCTGAGGAAGGCTGGTTTGTACTGTCTACAAATTGGACACTCTGTGCTGCCGCCCTTCCTTTGTGTTTTACTACTCAGCCACGCACTGCTTCTGCGTGCGTGCCTATATTAGAACAATGGTATATGAATTATATTTACTATAATGACACCTATAAACAACCAGCCTACTCCAAACAATTTTTCGTTAAAGCCATAGGTGTTAACGGCACGTTCAGTGCTTACAATACTCACTCACCTCCCTCCATCCCTGTATGCCAACACCCACACCTATCTCTTACAGACCCTATCGATAATACTTGGGTTATTTGTTGAACTACTATTCTTCATACTCTCTCCCTTTTCAATATTTCACTAGAAAATTGGGGCCCTCAAGGTTTAATTTTATTACCAAATCGCTCTGCTTAGCAGTGGGCAACCCCATACCATTCATTATCAAGGACATTCTAAGTCCTGGAACCCTGGCCTAGCCAGACCCATTCTTCGCCTACGTTATTCAGCTACTAATTTCTCCCCATTAAAAATCCTTTCTTGGCGATTAGGTCTCCCTTTTTATGATAGGACTCTTCGTTCAGGAGCCTTTCAGAAGGAGACAGAGAATGTCTTTAACAAATTACGATGGACTCTGCATGACCATAACAATTCTGTGCTTATATGCACCTCTCGACCATATGTTTTTGCTATAACTTCTAGCCCTCCAGATATCATTAAAGTAAATACCTCTCTTCAATTAACATTATCCAGTGACTCTACTTAGATTACTCCATGTCTGTCCAGACAAAATGTCTCCACTCTTAACATCAATTCTGTATGTGTTCTTCAACAAAAAAAGCCACCTTTGGCTACCTATTAACCTTGCACACACTTGGCAAGATAGTTCCCCCCTCGCCCAAATTGTTAATGCATTACAAAAAATACGGAACAAAGAGATTTCTTGGAATTCTCATAGCTTCTATTATCGCAGCTACTGCTACTGCCGCCCTGGCTCTTTCTCAATCCATTCAAACCGCCCAACAGTTTAACACTTATATGCAAAATGTTACTTCTGAAATGCAAACTATGGTACATATTGATCAAGAGATCCTCAAGCATCTGGGTGCTTTAGAAGCTTCAGTCCTTTGGCTTGGAGATCCGACAAGAAGCCCTATGGGAACATTCTCAATTAACCTGTGATGCTGAATATACTCGCTTCTGTGTTACATCCTGGAAGGATGTTAAAAAATCTTTTGGCTAGCTTGGCTAGCTTCACTTCTCCATTGAAAAGTGATATTCAAAAATTACAATTTCAATTATAAGAACAGCTCTTCAGATTACAATCAGAGTCTAATAAGGCTACACTTAATACACTTTGGTTGGTTCTCTGGACTCAATCTCCGTGTCTGGATCCTTTTTGCTATGGCATGTTTAATAGTCTTGTGCCTCCTTATAGTAGTTATCCGCTGTCTCTACTCCCTGAGAGCCTCTCATCGCCAACAGAAGTCAGCCTTCCTCACCTGGACCGTTCGCTACCAGTTACATAAACAAGAGACGGGAAAAATAAAGACCTCCTCTTAAGAAGGCCCTTCCTATGCTATTATTTTGATAATCAGTAATTACCTGTATTTTGTTAATCAGTAAGCTCCCAATGAAAATTTGTTATGTGTAAACTCCTCTATATTTTCTGCTTCTCCTAGTTAGATGCTTCTATATAGATAGATTTCTAAGTTAGATGATTCCTTTCCAATTGATAGTGAATTTGTGTAAATCAATGTTTGTTTGATTGTTAATGAATCTTTGAGCCTTTATAAATCTTTAAGCCTTTAAGAATAATAATTTCAGTGGATGTTAAAAGTTAGTGTTTACCTGACAAAATGAGAGTCAGAGGAAACCCATGGGTCCAACAATCAGGATATTACTAGTGCAGAGGATTATATTATCCTCTTAAGATCATCCTCTATTGTCTTACACACCTGAAAGGCACATTGAGTCCGCTCGCTCTGGCTATGCAATTGATAAGAGCATCACTCTTACTTAGTAACCTGGTGAAGAACCAGATGGTATCCGGTGGAAAACCAGCACCGTGAGTTTAAAGAGCTTGCCATAGCCGCCATCTAGGTGACTAAGTCCAGGTGTTACTCATAGCTATGCTACTTCTCCTTAAACATATGGAGTGTGCCCCAGCCGTAGCTGGGCTCACAAGGACTAAGTTGCCAGGCCCTGAGGTGTAGACAGTAGCTGAGATAATCTTAGACTTTATCTCGTAGAGAAAATTTTACTTTGTCCTACCAGACACTTGTTGGACCAGTGAAAATCCTCTTGATTCTTATTCCATTAACTAAACAAAAGGGGGGAAATGTGGAGATATATGCCATTTAAACATGGCTGCACTATTGACAACCACAGCCCCCACAGGCCTCTGCTGCACAGCATGTTGAGACTTGTCAGACTTATCAGGCACATACTAAGGACTCAACCAACATTGTTTTTAATTCTGTGGAAAACTCTTTTACTTCTTTGTGTCCCTACAGTACCTGAAGTAGGTTTTGCCCAACAGAACACTCACAAAAAAATACTTGTTGATTTCATTTTCATATAGGGAATATTTACCTTGGCTATAATAACATCATTTTATGCCTGGATTCAATGTCTGGAAATCTCTAATGGAGATTTGAAGAACATTCACTTTTCTAATGAGTCACACTGCTCACCAACAGGACAGTAAGTTGAAGAAAATTTTCAGGATTCCCTTCAGTCGTATAATTAGAGTTTATCTAAAGCCGTGGTTCTCAAATGGAAAAGGTGGGGAAAGGAGGTTGCCTCTAAGGGAACATTTGGCAATATCTGGAGACATTTTTGGATGTTACAAGTAGGGGGTGTAACTAGCATCTAGTGCATAAAGGCCATGATACTGTTAAACATCCTACAGTGATATTACACCCCCTTCCCCTCAACAAAGAATTACCTGACCCAAAATGTCAGTGCCAAGGATGAAAAACCCTATCTAAAGACTCTCAATGCCTGAAGTAATCACCTTTCCTAAGATCGCTCCTATTCCAAAACTTTTAGCCAAGTCAAATTCTTTAGACAGGGGAAAGAGCAAGGAACTGAAAAAGAAAAAAACGGTAGGCCAAGTAAGTGGTGGGTGGTCAGTTGAGAATCAGAGAGCCAGCCCTGAAACAATTCTTCAGTTCAAGTACTTCTAGAAGTGCTGAACTGGAGGTATCCTTTTCATCTAATTTTACATCAAGACATTGATGTGAATTTGTGTCTGAATACAGTTTATCCTCTTATCAAATACGTTTCCTTATTTTCCAACATAATTAAACATGTTAACCAATGTGAACAACCTCTTTTGAAGGACACTGAATAAAATAAGTCTTGAATAATGAAACCCATTACCGTTGAGTCAGTTCCGACTCATAGCAACCCTATGGTAGAGCAGAACTGCCCCCATAGGGTTTCCAAGGAGGGGCTGGTGGCTCTGAACAGCCGACCTTTTGATGAGCAGCCAGGCTCTTAACCACTGGGCCGCCAGACCTCCACAAGTCTTCACTAGAAACTGCTAATTATGTTAATGCCAGACTTAAAGGGACTAGAACACTTTGTTTTTTTCTTTCCAGTAAACAACACTTTGTCAAATGTAAATTCATTGTCATAGTTTCCCAAAGAGACAACTGCTTTTATAAGAAAGTCATGTTTATCTTATACTCACACATCGAGACTGTGAAGAAATGTGGTCATAGCACTGGTTTCCTCTCAGAAATTTCCTACATCAGTGGCTTGGTTCTTTTCTTTATTTAATTTGGTTAATGTATGTAAAAATTATCTTTCTTTCGTTTTTATTTCTTTCCTTTCCTCTTTTCCTCCAGCCCACTTTCTATTCTTCCTTTCTTCCTTCTTTCCATGCCTTATTCCAAGGTTTCTTATCAGTTTTCAAAATAAGAAATTTCTCACTTATGTTTGCTTTCCAACCCTCTGTCTTTCTACCTGGACTCTGGAAAAAGAAATGTAATTGCTACCTACTTTCTTCACTGAGTCAGGATCTACTTGATGGCATGAGTTGTTTCTTTTTTTTTTTTAATAACATCATGCTGCCATCTTGTACATTGAGATAGTCACCTAGTCAATAAATGCAGAGTTCAGAATTGTTACAATGCCTGAAATTGCACAGCCGTGCAGTCAGGGTTTCAGTTAACCAACAATTTGTTATCTGGCTTCCTGCTTTAGGTCCCAAGGCCTAAAGATAAGTCTCAAGCTCCACACTCCTCTGTATCCCCCAAAGCCTGTGACTTCTCTCAGGAAGAAGGTATACTTTTTGTTCCTAAACTGGACAAATATAGGAAAATCTTTCATATAGGCCTATGGCATGTTTGCAGTCTTGTGAAGGAACTTATTATTAGTTTTGAGTATTTCTAATTATTTTCTCTGAACTCATCCCTGTAGAATCCAAATCTACTGCATTAATGTAAGGGAATCGTCTAGTTATATCATGATGTTGATATTAAACCTAGATAAGTAATCAAAAGTCAAATACCTGAGGAGAGACAGAAAACAAGACAAAAAGTTGGAGTGATTTAAAGGCCAAAACAGTATTTGCTCAATGAAGCAACATAAATGTCTGTTCCTTTACTGTGGCAGGGAGTTTCCTCACAAAATGCAAAGTTGATACTTAATGAAAGCTCTAAACAGTTTGAATCCCTTGGATAATGTTAGGACCTCAGACTCACCTGGTCCAAAATTGAATTTGTCTATCCATGCCCCATCACCAGCCCTCCCCAAACCCATCACCACACACAAATACACACACAATGTCAGAAAGTGGCACCACTATCTACCCAGCTCTTCAAAGCAAAACTGAGAAACCTCTTTGAAAATTCCCCTCCCAACCCTACAACCTATCACCAAATCCCTTTGCATTTACACCTTTATATCTGCCCTCTTCCAGCCTCACCACCATACCCCTAGTCAGAGCCACCACCACTTCTAATCTAGTGTAATAAAAGAGCTTCCTTTCCTACCCTGTCTCTCTCTTTTTTTCTCTCTCTCTCTCTCACACACACACACAATGCGATCTCCACACTGCAGCCAGAGTATCTCTTTAAAATTCAAATCTGATCATCTCACCATCCTTAAAGTCCTTCACTGGACTCCCTTGTCCTCTGATGAAAATCCGAAATCCCTAACCCAGCCCTCCAGGATCAGATTCCTAGTATACATCTCCAAGCTCTTACAGTCCATATGTATCTGCCCCCCTTTGATTCTCTAAAGCCCTGTGTACTCTGAGTAAGTTGGTTTCCTTTCCTGCATGCTGCTGTAGTTCTCCTTTTCTAACAATCCTCACACAAATAGTTAGCTTTTTCATCTCTACTTTCCCTATTATAGGAGGGTAGGGACTATGGGAGTTTCACTTGCTACACAGTAAATACTCAAAAACATTTATTTAACTTCCCTCTGAACGTGGTTTTAAGCAACAGTGAAATAAGATAAAAATTCTAGAGTGAGGAAGACCATAGACCCACTGCTACAGTTTACAGTTAAGAAATTGAGGCCCAGCAACTGCCTGACTTGCCTAAGGTCTCCTTGTTTGTATAATGGCAGACCTGGGTTAGAATCCAGTTATTTTGACAACCAACCACAAAGATTCCCTGTAGCATGAGGAGAAGTGGTGGAGAGATGGGAAATTTCCTTTGGCATAAATACTGAATGTAATAAGGGCTTAGGGAATGAGTGCAAGTCCAGTTCACATGCTTATGGGTGAAAGCCACCTGCGCTCTCCCTTTGCTTTGGTTTTTACTCTGTCTTCCGTGGTTCTCTTTGCTTAAGAACACTAAACAGTTGTTAGGTTCCATGGGGTCAGGTGTGACTCTTAGTGACCGGCAACCTTATGTATAACAGAATCAAAAGATGCCCATTCTTGCGCTGTCCTCACAACTGGTATGTTTGAGCCCATTGTTGCCAGTCTAAACAATTAAACTCTGATTTCGTAGTTTTAGGATGGCCATTCCAGAGTGATTTTGATGTCCTGTAGAAAAAGGAAAGGGAAATAAAACTAACACATCTGTTTCCAGAGTTTATGGCCACTTTGTAAAACATCTATTATTCTACCCAATTGGAAGATGAGAAAATTCAGGTCCAGAGAAGTTGAGCTACTTGACCAGGGGCACTGTGAGAAAATGAGCTAGGCCTATGGAGGTCCTCAGCAATGCCAGTTTGATCTCAAGGGAAGGGGTATAATCAGACCTCAGTGCTGAAATGAAGGTTCCTGGGAGACACTGAGAGGAGGTGGGAGAGGATCCTGTTGTCAATGGTGAATTTATTAGCCTTGGGAATAAGCTAAAGGTCAAAACTTCCATTCTCCTTCACAAGCAGGAGCCCAAACCATAAATTGGACCATATTTCTTCAGACTTAGTTGAGATTCTAGAATCTTTGTATTGCCACCATTTACAGATAAGAAACTGAGACCAAGCCAATAAAATTATGCCGATTTTAGTTATCTGTGTTAGTCATTACTGTTATATATTTGTGATAAGCAATAAATCCTTTAAAATCGAAAAGACCAGAGGACTTGTCTTCAGAGATGACTACGGAGAGAGGGCGGGAGCTGGGGGGTGAGGGGGCCAGGGCCTCAGGGGACAGTAAAGGCCGGGAAAGCAGGCCGAGTCACTGGAGCCTGCAGTAAAGGAAGAACGAAAGAACCCTGAGGTGTGGGCTGAGTAAGAAGGAGAAAGCTGTACAAAGTTCTCTGATAGGCACAGGGCTGGCAAGGGTGGAACTGGGATTCACACCTGGGTGTGAACAGCTAAGAAACCTCTCAAAACTTTTTTCCCATAAAGAAAGGGTGAATTGATGCCATGTGAAAGGTGTACTGATCATAAAGGTTGGGGTCCTTTTAGAGCAGGGCCACATGCACAGAGGTCTGAGGCATCTGGTAAAGTCAAAGCAACCTTTCATGAGTTCTTCCCTTCCAAAACCGAGGATTGGTAGCCACCAAACTGACCAGCTGGTACAAAGGTGAGTCACAGTCATCAAAAGTAGTAGGCTGTATGTCTTAGTTATCTAGTGCTGCTTTAACAGAAATACCACAAATGAATGGCTTTAACAGGAAATTGTTTCCTCCCAGTAAAGTAGACTAGAAGTTCAAATTCAGGGCTTCAACTCCAGAGGAAGCCTTTCTCTTTCTGTCGGCTGTGGAGGAAGGTTTTTGCCCTCAATCTTCCCCTGGTCAAGGAGCTTCTCAGGCCCAGGGACCCCAGGTCCAAAGGACGTGCTCTGCTCCCAGTGCTGCTTTCTTGGGGGTATGAGCTCCCAGTTCTCTCTGCTTGCTTCCCTCTTTTATATCTCAAAAGAAATTGTCTCAGGACACAATCCAATCTCGTAAATTGAGTCTTGCCTCATTAACACAACTGCCACCCATCCCCCCTCATTAACATCATAAAAGGCAGGATTTACAACACATAGTGGACAGTCACGCGACAGTGGGAATCATGGCCCAGCCAAATTGATACACACATTTTTGGGGAGACATAATCCATGACACTGTATTTCACAGATTAATCTTTTGCCCTTAGTACTTTATTTATCGTACAATACAGTGTGCATTAAAGGGAAATAGCTTTTGAGGCACCTAGTCCCTGGGTGATGCAAATGGTTAAGCTCTCGACTACCAGCTGAAAAGTTGGTGGTTCAAACCCACCCAGAGGTGCCTCAGAAGATAGGCCTGGCAATCTGCTTCTAAAAGATCATAGCCTTGAAAACCCTATGGAGCAATTCTGCTCTGCACAAATGGGGTTGCCATGAGTTGGAATCAACTCAAGGGCAACTAACTACAAGAAAATACCAGCCTTTGCACTACACCACCCTCCAGGAAAGAATTAAAACTTGGTTCCACAACACTGCTACTCCTGTTAAGATAAACTCCCTTGCATCCAACCTCAGTGTCCATGCCACTTTCTCTCTTCCCCATACTTGACTGGCAAAGTTCAGCCTTGATTAAATCCTACTGTTCATAACTCTGTACCTGCAACCCTGCGGCTGAACATGGCTGGAAAAAAGTCCAACTACAGCAACCATTTTTACTTTAAATTCATGACAGTGAAATGTCTAGGCCCTTAGCCCAGGTAGTTCTCCCCCATTTCCCAAGTCACCTCACACCTCTGACATTTTAATGACTGGTATCCTCCCCCTCTCTCTTCCATTTTCCATCACATTCTCCCCATGCTCACTCTCAGCTGAATGCCTTGTGTCCTATCTCACTGAAAAAATTGAAGCAATCGGAAGAGAAGTTCCACAGGCTGCCACTTGCACATCTACCCACCTGCCTGCATCTGGGCTCAAATAATTTGCTTTCCCTCCTGCTGCTGTGATCCAATCTAAGGCCAACCTGCTCCCTATGCCCCATCCCTTTCACTTACTCAGGAACACCACTGTCCCGTCTGTCTTAGTTTCCTAGTGCTGCTGTAACTGCAATACCACAAGTGAGTGGCTTTAAAGAGCAGAAATTTCTTTTCTCACAGTTTAGGAGGCTAGAAGTCTGAATTCAGGGCACCAGCTCTAGGGAAAGGCCCTCTCTCTGCCATCTCTGGGGTCTCTCCCAGCATTCCTCAGTTCCTTGGCATCTTTCCTTCCTCATTTGTGCTTGTTTCTATATCTGATCTGCTTTTTTTATAACTCAGAAGTGATTAGGTTTAGGACACAACCTATTAGATCTTGTTACCATACCGAAGAAAACCTTATTTCCAAACGGGAACATTCACAGGTATACCATTGCCATCAAGTCGATTCCAACTCATAGTGACCCTCTAGGACAGAGTAGAACTGCCCCATAGGATTTCCAAGGCTGGAAAAGAGATTTTACAAACACTTATGGAAGCAGACTGCCACATCTTTCTCCCTCAGAGTGGCTGGTGGGTTTGAACCTCCAGCCTTTCGGTTAATAGCCAAGAGCTTTAGCCACTGCGCCACCAGAGTGCCTGTATTCATGGGTATAGGGGTTAGAATTCCAGCACATATTTTGGAGGGACACAATTCAGTCAAGAAGCTCTGGTGGTGGAATGGTTAAGCACTTGGTTGCTAACCAAAAGATTGGCGGTTTGAACTCACCCAGTGGCTCGCTCCATGGGAGAAAGACCTATCGAACTGCTTCCATAAAGATTACAGCCTAGAGAACCCTGTGGGGCGGTTCTGCTTTGTCACATGGGTTCTGTATGAGTCAGAAGTCAACTTGACTCGACAGCATTTAACAGTTCAATCTGTAACACCCTCGTCTCATGCATCGTTGATGTTTCTCCTCTACTGGAGCAATCCCATCAGCATACAAACATGCAGCAATATTTCCCATGTTAAGCAAACACACACACACACACACACACACACACACACACACACACACACCTCTTGAAGTCTTCTTTCTATTCCAGCTATTATCTCATTTCTCTTTTTCCTTTTATAGCAAAAAGCCTCAAAAGAGTTCTAATACTTTGTTGTCTCTACTACTTCTCCTCCCATTCTCTCTTGAACCCACTCCAGTAAGGCTTTTGCCCTGACAGCTCCACTGAAACAGCTCCTGTCAATATCAGCAACCTCCAGATTGCTAAGCTCAGTGGTCAGCTCAGTCCTCTTCCTGTTTGACCGACCAGCTGCATCTGATGCAGTTGGTTGTTCAGTACTGCCTTCTTGAAACACTCCACTTGGTTTCTAAGGCCCTTACTTCTTGGTTCTCTCTGAACTCATTGGCCTCCCCCTCTTCATGTCTGTTGCTGGTTGTTCCTCATATACCCAGCCTCTGGATATTGGAATGTCCCCGGGTGCAGTCCTTTGAACTATTTTATTCTTAGTCTACAGTCAGTTTCTATGAGATCTTAGTCAATCTCATGGCTTTCAATGTCACTATAGGCTAGCAACTCCCAAGTTAATATCTCCAAACTGGACCTCTCCCCTGAATTCCTGAGTCTATCTACTGGACATCTCTGGTAGGCCATGTATCACAGTGGTTTCATGTTTGACCTCTAGCTTGTGTGTGAAGCCCAGCTCTTCCACTTAGTAGACATATGTGCAGAAAAGAGTTAACATAGCAGGCCTGACTGCTGTCCTTTTAAAGACCTGCTTACAAGGTTGGCCCTTGACTGGTATCTTAGAACTTGGATTTCAGAAGGTTACTCACCATTCCCGGAACTGACGAGTGGCTCACTGTGTCTAAACTGTTTACACAAAAAAAATGTGGTTTATGGTGAACACCTGTTTGCCTTCTGGACTTTTGATAAACGTTAGGCAGAGGCTGCCTATGTGATCAGCCTCCAATAAAAACTATGGATGCTGAATCTATGTCATGTTTCCCTGATAGACATTTCACACAGATTGTCACAACTGGTTGCTAGGAGAATTAAGCACATCCTATACGACTCCACTAGGAGAGGACTCTTGGAAGCTTGCACCTGATTTTCCCCAGACTTTGTCTCACATACCTTTTCCCTTTGCTGGTTTTTGTGTCCTTTTTCACTGAAATAAACCATAGCCATGAGTATGACTATATGCTGAGTGCCGTGAGTCTTCTTGGTGAATCATTGAATCTGGGGATGATCTCAGTGATGCCTGACATACATGTAACTCTGGGCAGGTCACTTCATCTTTCTGTGCTTTGGCTTCCTCATCTGTAAAGTGGATATAATAATGGTGCCCAACTCATAGGGATGCTGTCAGGATTAAACGAGTTAATACATGTAAAGAACTTAGAACAGTGCTTGGTACATGGTAAACACTCAATAAATATTATGTTTTCTCAGACTTAAACGTCCAACAATGCACAGTTAGATAATACAGGAGTGGGATAAGAATCTGAAGATCACTGACTTTTTGGCCTTAGTCTGGAAGTTATACTTTTGTCATCTCTCAAACGTTTACATTACTTGTTGTTGTTAGATGCCATCGAGTCAGTTCCGGCTCATAGAAACCCAATGTATAACAGAAAGAAACACTGCCTGGGCCTGCACCATCCTCACAATCATTGTTATGCTGGAGCGCATTGTTGCAGCCACTGTGTCAGTCCATCTTGTTGAGGGTTTGCGTCTTTTTCGCTGACCCTCTACCAAGCATGATGTCCGTCTCCAGGGACTGATCCTTCCTGATAACATGTGCAAAGTACGTGAGATGTAGTCGCGCCATCCTTGCTTCTAAGGAGCATTCTGGTTGTACTTCTTCCAAGACAGATTTGTTCATTCTTTTGACAGCCCATGGTATATTCAATATTCTTCACCAACACCACAATTCAAAGGCATCAATTCTTCCTTGGTCTTCCTTATGCATAGTAGTCAAGCTTTCTCATGCATATGAGGCAATTGAAAACACCATGGCTTGGGTCAGGTGCACCTTAGTCTTCCAGGTGACATCTTTGTTTTTCAACACTTTAAAGGGGTCTTTTCCAGCAGATTTGCCCAATGCAATGCATCTTTTGATTTCTTGACTGCTTGGGACTCTACATTTAAATCATTACCTGTCTAAGGCAATTCACTTCTGTGATCCATGGCTTGGTTTGGTTTGCCTATAGAAATAAGTGATTAGAAGTTATCGGTCTGTTTGTTTTCATGATTAGTCACATAAATATATGACACAGTCTATTAGAACATAATTACAAGATGTTGAACATTTTATTGTATAGGGCATTGTATTATTGTTGAAGTGCAGAGATAGTTGTTTAAACCATGTCCACTTCAAGAAGCTAGAAAAGAGAAACTATTAAACTGAAAATAAGTAGAAAGAATGAAGTAATGAAGAGTGGATTTATGTCCAGACTATATGAAGGACATCTTCAACTGAATAATAAAAAGACAAACAACCCAATTTTTTAAATGGGCAAAAACTTGGATATCTATATATTCTAAAAGCACTTGATCCAAGACATAACCAAACACCTCACAGGATTGGTTTACTGGGTTTGAAAGTTTAGAATCATAGTCTTGTGGGACAGCTCCATCAATTGGCATAACATAGTTCTTATGTTCTACATCCTATTTTGATAACTAGTGTCTGGGGGTCTCAAAAGCTTGCAAGTGGCCATCCAAGATACAACTGTTGGTCTCTACTCGTCTGGAGAAAAAGAGAAAGAAGGAAACCAGAGACTCAAAGAAGAAACTATTCTACAAGACTAATAGCCCACAAGAACCACAGCCTTATCTATCCTGAGACGAGAGAAACTAGATGGTGCCTGACTACCACTACCAACTATTCTAACTAGGGACACAGTAGATGGTCCCAGATAGAACATCAGAAAAACGTAGACCAAAACTCAAATTCTTAAAAAAGTCCACACTTACTGGACCAGTAGAGACTAGAGGATCCCCCAAAACTGTCATCCTGAGATACCCTTTCAACATGGGACTGAAACCACTCCCAGAGATCACCTTTCAGCTAAATAACAGGTTGGCTTATGAAATAAACAATATTCCCAGTGAGTACTGAGCTCTTACTAAAAATCATCTGTATGAAACCAAACGGTCAACATTTACCCTAAAGCAAAGATGAGAAGGTAAGGGGGGGGAGGGCGGGGAAGTGAAATTAATAGAAACAGAACAACCAGAATGTAAATAATGAGAATGTTGACACATTGTGAAAAATGTAACCAATGTCAATGAACAATATGTATAGAAATTGTTAAATGGGAACCTAATTTGCTGTGTAAACTTTCACCAAAAACACAATAAAATATTATTTTAAAAGGTCATGAGAGAAACGCAAATTAAAACCATAATGAGATGCTATTTCACACTCATCAAAATGGATGAAATTTAAAAATTGACAATACCAAACATTGTTGAGGTCATGGAGCAACATTGCCCGTGGGATGTAAAATGGTACAACCACTTAAAAAAATGCCTTGCCATTTTCTTATAAAGTAAAAGATGTACCTGCCCTATGACTTAGCAGTTCCATCCTTGATATTATTGTTTTAGGTGCTGTCCAGTCAGTTTTGACTCATAGTGACATCATGTACTGCAGAACAAAACGCTGCCTAGTCCTGCGCCATCCTCACAATCATTGCTATGTTTTGAGCCCATTGTTGCAGCCACTGTGTCAGTCTGTCTCATTGAGGGTCTTCTTTTTTTTCACTGACCCCCTACTTTACCAAGCATGAGGCCCTTCTTCAGGGCTGGTCCCTCCTGATAACATGTTCAAAGTATGTGAGACAAAGTCTCGCCATCCTCACTTCCAAGAAGCATTGTGGCTGGACTTCTTCCAAGACAAAAATAAACAAAGACATATTTTATAGGTAAAATTAATTTAATATAAATATTTAAAACCACCTTGGAAGATAAAAAGTATCTCCCGATGTCAGAGGGCTGATCCTCACCTGGCAGGAGTAGGTGTGTCCATGCTAGTTTTGACAGAATCCCTTCCAGCCTTCCTTATTTGTTGTTAAATGTTTTGATATTATTCCTGCTCATGCCTTAAGATCCTAAAAGGAGACATCTGTATACAAAGTGCTGGGGTGAGACATGGGGCCCTCTGTGTGTACCCATTCACTAGCTATCACAACAACCCTGTCCTACTAGAGCTGCTCTTTGGAGTCATTACCTAAGGCATAGGCCTTCACCTTCTTTTGCAGACCTTGGCCTAAGGGCTGCTGTGGCCCACACGCCATACCCTCCCTTCCTCACTTCCATTTCCACATTACCTTTATACCAGCTGAAGCTGTTATTACCTGTGAGAAAGTCAGCATAGTTTTGGTTGTGTCTGTGTAATTACTTAGTCATTTCACCTACAGCAGAGAAGTTGGCCTTGGTACTAAGGACATTAAGAAATGCAGATTTTGAAAGGAGGAATGTGCTGTCACAGTATAGGGAGAGCAATTAGGGTCACATAACAATGTATGTATATATTTTTGTATGAGAGACTAACTTGAATTGTAAACTTTCACTTAAACTACAACAATAAAATAAAATAAAGCCTTAAAAAAAAAGAAATGCAGACTTTTTGTACACAAACACAAACAAACATGTACATATCAGGGCTTCGAACCAGTTAGTTCCCGTTTGAACCCCTGCTGAGAATTTGCATTGCTAACAAGTTCCCAGGTGATGCTAATGCTGCTGGTTAGGGACTAATTCTGAGAACCACTAGTAGAACAGTGGTTCTCAAAATTTATTATACGTAAGAATCAGCTAGGAATCTTGTTAAATGTAGATTCTGATTCAGTATATCTGGGGTAGAAATGCAAATTCTCAGCAGGGGTTCCAACCTGAAAGAACCAGTTCTAAGCCCTGATACATACGTTGTTGTTAGATGCCATTGAGTTGGTTCCAACTCATAGTGACCTTATGTACAACAGAACAAAACACTGCCCAGTCCTGCGCCATCCTCACAATCATTGCTATGTTTGCGCCCATTGTTGCAGCCACTGTGTCAATACATCTTGTTGAGGAGCTGCTTCTTTTTCGCTGACCCTCTGTTTTACCAAGCACGATGTTCTCCAGGGACTGGACCCTGCTGATAACATGACTAAACTAAGTGAGATGAAGTCCTACCATCCTCACTTCTAGGGGCATTCTAGCTGTACTTCTTCCAAGACAGACCTGTTCCTTCTTCTGGCAGTCCATGGTATACTCAGTATTCTTCACCAACACCATAATTCAAAGGCATCAATTCTTCTTCAGTCTTCCTTATTCATTGTCCAGCTTCCCCATGAATATGAGGTGATTTAAAATACCATGGCTTGGGTCAGGCCCACTTAAGTACTCAAAGTGATGTCTTTGCTTTTGAACACTTTAAAGAGGTCTTTTGCAGCAGATTTGTCCAGTGCAATATGTCATTTAATTTCTTTGCTGCTGCTTCCATGAGCATTAATTGTGGATCCAAGTAAAATGAAATCCTTGACAACTTCAATATTTTCTCCATTTATCATGATGTTTATTGGTCCAGTTGTGAGGATTTCTTGTTTTCTCTACGTTGAGGTGTAATCCATACGGAAGGCTGTAGTCTTTGATCTTTATCAGCAAGTACTTCAAGTCCTGTTTGCTTTCAGGAAGCAAGGTTGTGTTATCTGCATATTGCAAGTTGTTTATGAGTCTTCCTCCAGTCTTAATGCCAAGGTCCCCTTCACATATTTAAACTTCTCAGATAATTTGCTCAGCATACAAATTGAATAAGTATGGTGAAAAGATGCAACACTGACTCACACCTTTCTTGATTTTTTTTGTTCTGTTCGATCAACTGTACAGGTTTCCACATGAGCACAATTAAGTGTTCTGGAATTCTTATTCTTTGCAATGTTATCCATAATTTATTACGATCCACATAGTCGAATATCTTTGCATGGTCAATAAAACACAGGTAAACATCTTTCTGGTATTCTCTGCTTTCAGCCAGGATCCATCTGACATCAGCAATGATATCCCTCATTCAACATCCTCTTCTGAATCCCACTTGAATTTCTGGCAGTTCCCTGTCGATGTACTGCTGCAACTGCTTTTGAATGATCTTCAGCAAAATTTTATTTGCATGTGATGTTAATGATATTGCTTGATATTTTCCACATTCTCTTGGATCATCTTTCTTTGGAGCGGTGGGGAAAGGAAAGGGAAAGGGAAGCAGGGATCAGTGCTGATTGCTGCATTTGCCCCACTCATTTCTGTGCTCCTGAGAGCCTAACTCAGCGGGTGTATATGCTATCATCCTCTCACTGGCTTTCTGTGGAGATTACAGTATATGATCTGGCATAGAAGGTGGGTCTAAAGAGTCTTCGGTGGATCTTGTGAAGTTGCCTCTGTTTTAAGCAGTTCTTTACTTTTTCCTTTTTCGTTTTGTGGTGGTGGTGGTTGTTTTCCTTCCCTTTTTCCTTTCTCTCTTCTTTCCTTTTTTCTCTGTCTCTTTTTTGGTAGTGAGGTGAGAAGAATGATATGCATATTTATTCAATGAAATGGAAAGCTTTCTACTATATATTTTTAGGTGAGTTAGCACCTAACATATTTCCTGTGAAGGTATAATGTAAAATTATATAAATGCATAGAGAAACATTTACGAAAATACCTAGAGGGGTGCCTCTGGGAGTTGGGGCTTGCAATAATATTTATAGCAGATATTTATAGTAGAAGCTCCCTCCTTCCTCCAGAAAATGTAGTCACTGGCACACTGCAAACTCACTGCAGGAGGCCTTCAGTATGCTCTACACTTCTGCTCTGTCACGTTTTTGTTTTTGCTTTCATTTATTTCGTTTTGTTTATATTGTGGTAAAATATAATATAAAATTTGCCACCATTTTGAAATGTACAGTTCAGTGGCATTAATTATATTCACCATGTTGTGCAACCACCACCCTATCTATCCCCAAAAGTTTTTTATCATCCCAAACAGAAACTCAGTACCCTTTAAGCAGTAACTCCCTCCCTCTTCCCTCTCCCAGTCCCTGGTAACAACTAATAGACTTTATGTCTATGCACTTGTCTGTTCTAGATATTGCATGTAAGTGGAATTATATATTTGTCCTTTTGTGTCTGACTTATTTCACTCAGCATAAAGTGTTCAAGTTTCATCCATGCTGTAGCAGGTATCAGAACTTCGTTTATCTTTATGGCTGAATAACATTCCATTGTAGGCATATATCACGTTTTGTGTAGCATGCATTTGTTGATGGACATTTGGGTTGTTTCCAACTTTAGCTCTTGTGAATAATGCTGCAATAAACATTACACTGATGAACAAGTATCCATTTGAGTCCCTGTGTTCAATTCTTTTGGGTAAATTTGGTTGTATTTTTACCAAGAATCGTTCGTGTTTTGTTCTCAAAGATGTTTACGTGCATAAACATTTGTATTTATTATTGTAATTTTTACTTTAGTTGAACATGATGTAAGTCAAAGAAAAATAGTGAGAAAAGACAGCTGTTTCCGTGTACACTAAGGATGAATACTTTGTAAATACTTGACAAAGACAAGTTGCTAGAAGATCAGTACAGAGCAATTAAGTATAGTTGTCCTTCCTCCCCTGCCCTCTTTTTAAATTTTTTTTTTTTTTAAATTACCTTTTCTCTTCACAGGCCTTTACCATCAAAATTTAGACACACTTCCAAACAAATCTATACATAGCTTCAGGGGGCAGGACTGAGAAATACCATTCCCTTTTAAAATATTTCTTCAGTTTGGTCTTGTGGTAGTGATTATAGTTAATATAATAATAACTCTTGTAAATATTCTTAACTGAATATTAATTGAAGTCTTCCCTTTCTGGAATCGCTGATCTCACTGCTAAATCTCCAGTCACCATAACTCCCAGTTGAGCCTACAGTACATCTTCCTGGACTTGTATCAATGTTCATATTGATTACCGAGGCAGTAAAAGATGCTAAAGTGACTTCTAGTCATCAAGAAAAGATTCTATTATGCTTAATGTACTATCGATTATATTTGCTGTTTCCTCAGTCTTTGAAAATTGGTAAACTCTGTGTGCTGACATGGTATGTTTGTGTCTTAGTCATCTAGTGCTGCTGTAACAGAAGTGCCACAAGTGGATGGCTTTAACAAAGAGAAATTTATTCTCTCGTCGTCTAGTAGGCTACAAGTCCAAATTCAGGGCATCAGCTCCAGGGGAACACTTTCTCTGTCAGCTCTGGAGGAAGGTCCTTGTCATCAGTCTTGCCTTGGTCTGGGAGCTTCTCTGTGCAGGAACCTCAGGTCCAAAGGATGTACTCTGCTCCTGGCACTGCTTTCTTGGCTGTAGGAGGTTCCCATGTGTCTCGGCTCACTTCTCTCTTTTATATCGCAAAAGAGATTGGCTTAAGACACTATCTAATCTTGTAGACCTCATCAGTATAACTGCCGCTAATCCATCATAGTGACAGAGTTTACAACACACAGGAAAATCACATCAGATTACAAAACGGTACACAATCATACTATACTGGCAATCATGACCCAGCCAAGTTGACAGATATTTTGGGGGGACACAATTCAATCCATGACAATTTGTATTAACCAAAATATCTAGTAAACTAGAATACTGATTTTTCCCATCATATTGGAAAACCAAGTTTAATGCATATTGCCTAAAATACATAATTAAGTTGAAGTCGATGACATTATTGTGTCATAGGTATTTGTAAGCTCTGCTTTCTCTCCAGAAAGGATGTGGAGGGACTTTCTCAATTTAAAGCAAAGTACATATATAGTGGCCTGGGATCCCTGAATTTCAAATTAGCAGGTTAATCCACGGCTCAGTATTTATTCCAGAAAATAAAATCATTTTGTTGAAAATTATTATGAGCATTATGTATCATGCCATTAATCTCCCCTGAAGGTGAAAGGGGCTGCGTGGACATTTCACATTTATTGTTTATTGCCAACAGTATAGGCCTAGCTTCCTAGGCATTGTGGTATTGTTAATGCCTAGCTTGCACAGTTCACTTTTGCATGCTCCTATGATTTTAATTTGTTTTCCTCCTATCCACCCCCTCTTGCCTTCCCATGACTTTGAAGTTTAACTAAGTTTCTCTTTGAGAGGTAGAACGACCTTGGAGGGTAGAGAAACTTCATCTGCGACTTGATAATAACGGGGGCAAGATGACCTTCAAGGATTGCCAGGTGCAGAATGTAACCACCAGAAAAAAACTATAATCTTGTCTGTATAAAAACTTTCAGCGAGTCTCCAAAGGGGAGACAAGTCTTCCGGAGGAGCTCATTCCCCTCTGTCTCCTGTATATCGATACACAATAAAACACTCTTGCTGTTCACCTCGCCCCCATCTCAGTATCGGATTCTCTGGCAGGTGGCTCACACCCACCATTGCAGTAACAAAGGCAGGAATAGATTTCCACCAGATATAAATATTCTTCATAGTCATTTGAAAAAACTGTACACAATTTCCTTGGGGAAAATTATACCACAATTTTGTTTCCTCTCCATCCATCTATGAATATTAACCTTATTCAACAAATGCATTAAAAGAAAAGGGTGTCAGGTCCTTGTGAATGAAGGAGCTTCTAGAAGTTGGGTTTTTTAAAGTATCTTTTTAATAAGATACATTTACCTCCTGGAACATAAAGCATGGCAGTTCATTAATACATTCATTTATTCAGCAAATAAATTTAGTGGTATTTTGGAGTGAATCATAAAAATTTCAGAGTTTCATAAATTATGCAAACATATACATTACACTGTATGTGAAACTGTATTTAAACTTATTATATCTAAGTACATGTACAAGAATCCATGACAGATTCACTAATGTTGAGCATGTTCTCTCTTACTTAACCCTACTACTCTTCTTGAAAATCTGTACTTCAGAAAAAATTTTAGGTTAATAAATCCAAATCATAATTTCCTGTTGCAAAAATAAAACAAAAAAGTGACTTGATGAACAATCGAAAAAGGAAAGCAGATACTCCGATTGCAGTCGAAAGCGTCTTTCAGTTAGTGTTTTGTCTGCCGCCAGGTGGCACCAGAGCACAGCCGATTTATACCAACCTGTAAAGCTAGCCGGGCCCAGGTTAGTTGAATTAAAATGCATTTTTCTTACGTAAAATGGGCTGTACATAAAGTGTAATGACATGTATAGAAAAGTAAATCATGGTTTGTTATTTCTGCATTTTTTTGATCAGTAAAAATTGCCTTTTATATGTTCAATAATCCGACTCTTTCACCAAATTTTAAGAGGAAGGAGTTGTGAATGGTGATCTCTCCCTGACAATAACTTCCAAGGATTTTAGCTATTCACATGTATACGTTTTATAACGAGTTGCCGTCAAGTCTATTCCGACACATGGCAACGCCATGTGTGTCAGAGTAGAACTGTGCTCCATAGAGTTTTCAGTGACTGGTTTTTCAGAAATAGAATGCTAGGCCTTTCTTCCAAGGTACCTGTAGGTAGAATTGAACCTCCAATCTTCAGTTAGCAGCCGAGTATGTTAACTGTTTACACCACTCATGGACTCTATATGTTTTATGTTGTTGTTATTAGTTGCCATCATCTTGATTCTGACTGATGGCTACACCATGTGTTACAGAGTAGAACTGCCCATAGGGTTTTCTTGACTGTTATCTTAACAGGAGCAGATCACCAGGCATTTCTTCCACAGTACTGCTGGGTGGTTTCAAATCACCAACCTTTAGGTTAGCAGTCGAACAAAAATCCTTTGCACCACCTAGGGACCTTATATGTTTTACAGTCCAACTAAAATATAAGCTTCTCAAGGGCAGGTTCCATTCCTGTTTGAATGCTTCCCCAGGTCCTAACTAAATATAAAAAATTCTCAAGAAGTGTTTGATTAATTTAAAAATGATGCAGGGAAGAAGCAACACAGTCTAAAAGTCAGAGGGTTGTGATTATTGCAATGATGGCAGAATGAAATACAGAAGAGCGGTTATTTAATGAATTTGGAATGTGTAAATGGCATTGTCCAATTAAAAATGTCCATGTTGTATTGGTGGTGATCGTATTTCATTTTAAAATGCTGTTTGATAGCAATAAAGTCTCTCCAGCACTTCCAGGAGTCAGCTTCCCCACTCAAGAGCATAAAATCTAGTGACTACGCCCCATACAACTTTATACCCCAACAGTGCATAGTGAAGAGCAGCTCCTCAATACGTAGCCGATGAATGAATGAATGGATGAATGATGAACAGCTAGAGAACATCTTAAATGTTAGTTTGAAGCAGGAAGGTGTAAGTCCTTGAACAAGTTGCCAGGCATCTTCTTATGAATAGTTATATGTTCTGTTTTTATTTCCAAAAATATATCTAATATTACCTAATGTGGCTCTCTCTATAGATCATATTTACCCAGAAGTTATCCACTGTCTACTCTCAAGTGGATCATATCTTCTCAAAGGAATCGCATAGTTAGTCAGACTTTGGAAGAATTTAGCTCTGTATTCTTAAAGAATAATTTTTATTGTATATTAGAGTACATCATAAAAACTCGAGTTTCACAAATTATGCAAACATAAATTACACTCTTTGTGAAACTGTATTTAAACATATCAATCCAAGTGCATTTAGAAGAATCCATGACATATTTTTTCTTTTTTTTAATAGAGCTTCCATGACCTTGCCTTGTGTAAGTTGTGCTGGCTTCCCCAGTATTGTGTACTGTCTTAACCTTCACCAAAGTTACCACTTATCTATTGTCTAGTGTTTTTCCATCCCCCCCACCCCACTTCCCTGGTAACCATCAAAGATTGTTTCTTTTGTGTGTAAGCCTTTTCATGAGTTTTTACAGTAGTGGTCTCATACAATATCTGTCCTTTTGTGATGGACTTACTTCACTCAGCATAATGCCCTTCAAATTCATCCATGTTCTAAGATGCTTCACAGATTCATCATTGCTCTTTATCGTTGTGCAGTACTTCACTGTGTGTATGTACCATAGTTTGTTTATCCATTCATTTGTTGATGGGCATCTAGGTTGTTTCCATCTTTTTGCTATCGTGAACAATGCTGCAGTGAACGTAGGTGTGCATCTGTCTATTCGTGTGACGGCTCTTATTTCTGTAGGATCTATTCTTAAGAGTGGGATTCCCGGATCATGTGGTATTTCTATTTCTAGCTTTCTAAGGAAGTGCCATATCGTTTTCCAAAATGGTTGTACCATTTTGCATTCCCACCAGCAGTGCATAAGAGTTCCAATCTCCCCGTATTCTTTCCAAGATTTGTTTTTTGTTTTTTTTTTGATTGATGCCAGTAATGCCAGTGTGAGCTGGTATCTCATTGTGGTTTTTGTTTGCATTTTTTCTAATGGCTAGTGATCACGAGCATTTCCTCATGTGTCTGTTAGCCACTTGACTATCTTCTTTGATGAAGTGTCTGTTCATTTCATTTGTCCATTTTTTAATTGGATTCATGACATATTTCTTAACGTTGAGCATGTTCTCTTAATTCTTTAAATCCCTAAAGGATGATTTGCTACTGGCCAGGAAGGGTGGGGAAGAGCATGAGGTTAATCATTTAAAAAACCATGAATCAGATCCTGGGTTCATGTTAGCTGAGTGTCCTTTTTACAGCAGCTTTGGATTTATGCTGTGTTCAGTAAATACAGATCTAGCTGTCATCAGCTATCAAATGTTTATCCTCTGGGACAGGACTTTAAGAAGCACTGGTGACCAACTGTGCCTCATGTTCCACAGGTTGCATTTGTAAATGAATGTGTAAATTAACCCTGAAATTTGGGGTGGGGTGAGAACACAGTAATGGAATCTTTTACAAGTGAAATTTCAATGGGTGGAGCAATGCATCATAAATGACAGTCTCTGGGTGGTGCAAACAAGCTCTTGGCTACTAACTGAGAGGGTGGTGTTTTGAGTCCACCTAGAGGTGCCTCAGAAGAAAGACCTGGTGATCTACTCCTGAAAAGTCACAGCCATTGAAAATCCTATGGAGCACAGTTCTACTCTGAAACACTTGTTTTTGTTTTGTTGTTGTTTTTTCTTTTACTAGTGATAACTATATAAATTTATATACATGAATTTAGACATATATATGTGTATACACATATACGTTTATACGGGTTATGCACCCCCTCCCCCCCAGAAAAAATTCCATTTTTGTTAAGTGCTGCTCTAAAATAAAGACAGCTTCACAGGATTTTTCAAAAGACACCTCTCTCACAAATCATCTTGCTCCTCCCCAAGCAAAGATATTAAAAACAACAACTGCCCTGACAGGGAACACAACCGAGAGTCCCTGACAGGGCAGGAGAAAAGTGGGGTGCAGAACTCAAATTCACGTTAAAAGACCAGACTTAATGGTCTGACTGAGACTAGAGGAACCCCAAGAGACATGGCCGCAGACTCTCTGTTAACCCAGAACTAAAACCATTCCCGAAGCCAACTCTATAGGCAAAGATTAGACTAGACTCTAAAACATAAAATAATACTCATGAAGAGTGTGCTTCTTAGTTCAAGTAGATACATGAGACTAAATGGGCAGCTCCTGTCTGGAGGCAAGATGAGAAGGGAGAAGGGGATAGGAGCTGGTTGAATG
The DNA here is from genome assembly GCA_030035585.1 of Dugong dugon. NCBI lineage: Eukaryota > Metazoa > Chordata > Mammalia > Sirenia > Dugongidae > Dugong > Dugong dugon. The sequence goes on from CM057464.1 coordinate 160,858,921, forward strand.
GACATAGGAAACGCAGGGTGGAAAGGGGGACTATGTTGTCACCTTATAGGGATTGCAGCTAGGGTCACATAACAATACGTGTATAAATTTTTGTATGAGAAATTAACTTGAGCTGTAAACTTTCACCTAAAGCACAATTAAAAAACAGCATTAAGTATAAATGGTCTTGAAAATTATGGTTAAAGATGGATACCCATTGGTGGGGGTGATTTAATTAGTCAGTTATTGTAGAGCTATTTCAATCGGAGTAATGGGTGAGGTGATAGTGTACCTTGTGGGTCTTTCCTCTAGATTATGTGGTCATAGCCCTGGAGGCGCAGTAGTTAAAGCTTGGCTGCTAACCCAAAGGTTGGCAGTTCAAATCCACCAGCCACTCCTTGGAAACCGTATGGGGCAGTTCTACTTTGTCCTATACGAGTAGGAATCGACCTGATGGCAACAGGTTTGTTTTGTTTTTTTGTTTTTTTTGTTTTTGGTTATGTGGTGATAGGTTTAAGGCTCACGGTCACTGAAAGCCTGATTAGTTAGAAAGAAAAGAAAGCATATTCTTTGCCCAAGAGATTTTTTAAGTTCGTCATCTGAATGCAAGTATAAATACAGAAGTTTCCAGAGAGCGCAAGGAACTGACTGCAGTTTTCTTCCTTCTGCAGCATCTTGTGTCATTTTTTATTGGGATTGTTTAATGCCTATCCCACCCTCCAGCTGCAGCCTCTTTCCCTCCACTGTCAATCAGCAAGTAGGCAAAGACAATGGATCTCACACCTGAGGGCTTCTCAGATCGTTTGAGAGCTCTGGTTCATGAAACAGATTTCTGGACTCCACCTGAGCCCTGCAGAATGGGACACTGGGGGTAGGTGGGAATCTTCATTTAAAATGAGCCCACAGGCTTACCTGGGATGTGTAAGTGCCAGCTAGAGCAGTGAGTGACCTGGTTGTCCTCTGTACTCCCCATTCCTCTGTCTACTCCCCTGGACAAAGGAAGGAAAGGTCTAGAGCTGTGCTTCTCAAATGTTACTGCAAATTGAATTGCCTGGGAATCTTATTAAAATGCAAGTTTTTATTCCATTGGTCTGGGGTGGGGGCCTGTGATTCTGCATTTCTAATAAGCTCTCATGTGATGCTGATGCTGCTGGTCAGTGGACCACATTTTGAATATCAAGAATTTAGGGCAGGAAATCTGTAACCTTTTACAGATGTCCTCAGGAATACTCACTGGGGAAAACATCATCCTACCTGATGTAATACTGAAAAATGTTCCTACATGGACTTTTTAAAATTGTGGGTTTGCTTGTTGAGCAATAAACTCTGAAGGCTGAGCATGCATATACAGTCCACTAGTCTAATCAAATAAAAGTTTTAGCAAAATTAGCTAGCATTTAACAATGTATCATCAAAAATGAACTGCGTGGTATTTAAGCATAACTTCTAAGCAGGTCACATGATTGCTATAATTAATATTGCTTTTACACAAACCACATCTTTAAGTTTTCTCAGATGATCATATCCCCCGCCCTAGTATAAAATAGCTTTTCATTATCATCATATTCTCACACACCCAATGATGTGAATGAGTTTCAGCCAGAGTATAAATGATTTTGTCATGCCATTTCATTTTTGGCATTGGGAATAGGTTGTTGTTGTCATTAGGTGCCATTGAGTCAGTTTTGACTCATAGCGACCCTGTGTACAACAGAACGAAACATTGCCCAGTCCTTCACCATCCTCACAGTCGTTGCTATGTTTGAGCCCATTGTTGGAGCCACTGTGTCAGTCCATCTCATCAAAGGTCCTACTCTTTTTCGCTGACCCTCTATTTTACCAAGCATGATGTCCTTCTCCAGGGACTAGTCCCTCCTGATAACATGTCCATAGTATGCTTTCAGTGCATCTTGGACCTCTTCCTTCAGTACCATAGGTTCCTGATCGTATGCTACCTTCTAAAATGGTTGAATGTCAACCAATTCTTTTTGGTACAGTGACCCTGTGTATTCCTTCCATCTTCTTTTGACGCTTCATGGATCATTTAGTATTTTCTCCGTAGAATCCTTCAGTATTGCAACTTGAGGGATTGGTTTTTGTTTTGTTTTGTTTTTTCCTTCAGTTCTTCCAGCTTGAGAAATGCTGAGTGTATTCTTCCCTTTTGGTTTTCTAGCTCCAGGTCTTTGCACATTTCATTATATTCGTTGTCTTTTCTAGCTACCCTTTGAAATCTTTTGTTCAGCAATTTTACTTCATCATTTCTTTCTTTCACTTTAGCTACTCTGCATTCAAGAGCAACTTTCAGTCTCTTCTGACATCCATTTTGGTCTCTTCTTTCTTTCCTGTCTTGTGATACCATGTTAAAAAAAAAAAAAATTGCCATCCAGTCAATTCTGACTCCTGGCGACCCCATGCATTGCAGAGTAGAACTGCACTCCATAGGGTTTTCATGGCTATGACCTTTTGGAAGCAGATCATTAGGCCTTTCTTCCAACGTGCCCCTGGGTGAGTTTAAACTGCCAGCCTTTCAGTTAGTAGCCAAGCGCTTAACTGTTTGAACTACCCAGGGTAAACAGAATAAAAAGGAACCTTTTCCCTATGGGCCAAGCTTGCGGTAGGCCTGAGTTATTGGGTCAGTTCTTGGTCCTCTGCCCTTTAGCTGATGAGAAGGGTTATAATACCATTTATAAGGTACTAGAAAGTCATTTATTAAAGAGTTAAGACCTCATAGTAGAAACTTAGAACCTTGACGCTCCTTAGAAGCTAGGATGGCGAGATGATGTTCCACAATACTTTAGCCATGTCATCAGGAAGGATCAGCCCCTGGGGAAGGACGTCATGCTTGGTAAGGTGAGGATCAGCGAAAAAGAAGAAGACCCTCAACAAGGTGGGAATGACACAGTGGTTGCAACAGTGGGCTCAAACATAACAGTTGTGAGGATGGCACAGTACCGGGCAATATTTTGTTCTGTTGTACATAGGGTCATTGTGAGTCAGAAAGGAATGACTCGTCAGCACCTAATAGCAACAGTAGGAACTTCCCTTACTTCCATAATTTAGTCAATGTTCAGATCGGTTCCATTAATTGTCACTAAAATATTCCTTAGAAGTTTCTACTTAATTTTTTTGCTGCACAATGTATTTTAATTCTTAAGTTCACGGTTTCCATCTTCACAATGAAATTTTCAGATAAGAAAAGCATTTTTAAAAAATTTGATTTTGGTAAAATTTATATAACAAGCCACTTGCCATTTCAGTGATTTTTAAGTATACAATTCAGTGGCACTAATTATATTCACCATGTGTGCAGTCATCACCACCATCCATTTCCAAACGATTACAAAAAACATTTTAAGAGGAATTTCCTGTTAAGTTATTCAAGATGGTGGTCTAACAACACATCTTTTATAGAAATAAGTTAGAGCCTTTAAACTAAGTTGCCAGTGGCAGCCCATCTACCCTCAAGAGCCTCAAGGTATATACACTTAATGTGACTATTCGGTTGCTCTAGCTGTCTCCCTGGTATAAATCCTGATTGGACTCCCACCAACATGTACAGCTAAGAACAGCTCCCTTTCTGCCCCCTGGTGGCAAAAACCAAAGTTGCCCTTTAGCTTTGAGGGTTTGCTAAGGCCCAAGCGTGTGTGTGTGTGTGTGTGTGTGTGTGTGTGTGTGTGTGTGTGTGTATGTGTGTGTATGTGTGTGTGTGTGTGTGTGTGTGTGTGTGTCTGTGTGTGTCTGTGTGTGTCTGTGTGAGAGAGAGAGAGAGAAAATATACACAGGCAAGTATACACTGTTCCAACAAATTCTACATGTACAATTCAGTGACATTGTTTACCTTCTGCAAATCATTTAACCGTTTTTACTGCCCTCTTCCAAATCATTTCATCACCGTTAATGTAAAGCCACTGCCTCCCAACCTTCCCATCTGACCTTTGAGACGCTGTTGTCAGTTTTATCCCACACAGAGAAATCTTTGAGAGAGCATAATGCTCAAGGCAGACTACTAATTAGGCTAAACTCTTCTTTGGCTCAAAGCAGACTTCCAGGAAAGTTTTTTGTTTGAGGCTTAAAGTTTAAAGATTATCTCAGGGCAGTAGTTTTGGGTGTTTATCCAGCCTCAGTGGTTCAAAAGGTCTGGATTTCACTGAGAATTTGTAATTATGTTCTGTTTGTTTCCCCTATTGACCAGGATTCTTCTACAGAATCTTAGATCAAAACATTCAGTAATGTAAACCTAAAGTACAAAAAAAAAAAAAAAATCAGTAATGGTGCACTATCCAGTTCTTTGGTCTCATGGCACAGAAGCGAAGAATCACTTTTTGAAAACAGAAGTTTCTGTCTCTTCAGTGGTCCTCCCTGTCACTGGGATTTCTAGTTGTCCCATGAAGCATTGCACATTTGCTGAATCAAAGCTTCTCCAGCCATGCTTGTACATCACATGGTTGGAGTAGTTTCATTTATGCTAATGCTTCAGTCTACTGCACCAAGAGAAAGATGACTAATCTGGCCAATGACAGAGGAACGAAGAAGTCAGGCATTTTTAAGTACAGGTTTCCCCTGCTATTCAAAAGTCGAGCGTTCCTATGAAACCTCTCATAAGCCGAAATGGCGTAAAGCAAAAAAGCAATTAACTATTAATTTATATGGGGAAAATTTTTGAGAGTGCCCAGACCCAAAAACGAACCTACCAGATCATACCAAATAATACACAAAACCCTTATGAGCTCTCTCAGGTTTTTCTGATATCTTAGGACACATCTTGCTAACGGATGCACAAATTAAATCAAGATAAAGCACGAATGCTCACAGACACCGTTCAAAGCTGTGGTGACTTGATGCTGAGCTAATGAGCGTAGTTCCCAGGGAAGGAGCTTGGCCGACGCCAGTCTAGCTGCTCGCGGTGCGTGCTGCCTCTTTACAAGCTCGCTGCAAAACAAACACTGAACTCTATTTCAGCTTTTAGCATTTTTTTTTTTTTTTTTTTTTTGTAAAATCAAAAGTCCTCTTTGAATTTCTTTGGGTTGGCGTAAACAGGTACTAACGTAAACCTGTTGCCGTCAAGTCTAGGACTCATAGCGACTCTATAGGACAGGGGAGAACTGCCCCATAGGGTTTCCAAGGAGCGCCTGGTGCATTCCAACTGCCGACGTTTTGGTTAGCAGCCATAGCTCTTAACCACTACCGCCACCAGGGTTTCCAGTACTAACGTAGGTCTTCCGTAAAAGTGAAGTGGCGTAAAGCAAATTTTCGAAAAGCAGAGGATACCTGTATGTCTTTATGATGCAGGAGAGCCACTCTGGTGCATGGTTGCTATAGTGAGACAACCCGAGGATAGGGTGGTGGTGGTGTTATGTGCCATCCAGTCGGTTCTGACTCATAGCAATAGGATAGGGTGGGGCCCCTTTATTCAAATCAGATCCAGCCAGGGGAGTCAGACCTAGCAAATTAACACCGCAGATAATTACGTCTCCAAATGAGAAATTGTCTCCAAATGAGAAATTACATTCGTAAGAGGAATAATTGAGGTTCCTAGTTGCACAACATTATTCAAAGGTTCTCCACCTCCTCCAATGAATTAGCTTGCATCTACAGATCCAGCCTGAAGGCATACTGAAAGAAATCCGGTTAGGCTTAAACAAAATCAAGTTGTAACAAAGAAACTCACTAACTAAATATGAAACCAGAATTCTACTGTTCTATCTGAACTTAACCCAGATTCCACAGAGGCAAGCCAAGTTCTTCCGTGAAAAGAATGCTAACCGACAGGCAGGTTTGGGGCAAAAAGAAGAACCAAAGATACTATTTCATGGGGAACAACAGGCCAAAAAAGGAACTAATCATTGACCAGTAGTTCTCAAAATTAACTGCCAACTGGAAATATCTGGGGAGGTTTTGAAAATAACAATAGTCGTGTGCTGGTAAACTGGCTCTTGGGAAAGAGAAGGACTGATTTATGATTTGTGGTATTTACTGATATCTGTGGTATAAATACCCTACTGCAGCCAGTTTTAAGCCACCAAGGTGACGCCACTGAACAGAGCCTTGGAAAGAAATGTGCAGCCGAGATGAGCCGGCTCAACCCCAGAGATTCTGGCCTCACGTCCAGAGATTCTGTTTTAAATGGCAAAAAGTGAGGTCTGAGCATGGAGGTATTTACAACCTCTCTCGGTTGATTCTATTGTGCAGCCAAGTTTAGAACCAGTGATCTACTTCACATACCTTTCTTTCAGGCTGCTTCTGCTAACGCCTTTTCATCTTCAACTTAACAGCCATCAGGTCAGTACCAGCCAGATGTTATGAAGTCGACTTCAACTCATGGCGATCCCATGTGTGTGTCAGAGAGAACTGTGCTTCATAACGTTTTCAATGGCTGTGATCTTTCTGAAGTAGATCACCAGGCCTTTCTTCTGAGGCATCTCTGGGTTAACTTGAACTTCCAACCTTACTGTTAGCAGCTGAGCAAGTTAACTGTTTACACCACCCAGGGACTCCATAAGGTCAGTACATTACCCTTAAAATACTGTTGCCACTTTTGGATAACAGGTTTGGGGGAAGCTTCTCCTCCTGCTCACCCACTCTCAGCAACTCATTAGGGTGCCTATGGTCCCTAAAAGTAACTCATTTATTCAAAAATTTTTATTAAGTAATGTGTTTGAGGTGCATACCAGGCCTTCAAGAAATATTTTTAAAAACAATCTTTCTAACTTCAAGATGCTCATAGTCTGGGTGGAGAAGAAACAGACAGTGTGTATCGACTAACCCAGCACACTGTCCCAGCCCCCTTGCCGCATCCATTTTAGGCTGGAAAATACTCTCTTCTCCAGCCTCCCTTGAACCTAAGAGTGGCAATGAGACAGTTCTGCACAATAAGAGAGAGATAAGCCATAGTCAACTGATAGCTTCTGGAAAGGCATTTGCTTTTCCTGTTTAAATAAAAAGCATATCCAAGGCTGATACAGCCTCTTTGCCCTCAGCCTGTCCTATTTATGTCTGGAGCTGCTGCAGCCATCTTGTAGCCACGAGTTCAAGGCCAAGAGAATCACAGATAGACTAACTCTAGAATGTTTTAGTCGTTAAACTAATACCTGAAGCTGCCTCTATGTGTATTGTTGTGTCAATTCTGACTCATAACGACCCTCTAGGACTGGGTAGAACTACCTCATAAGGTTTCCTGGGCTGTAAATCTTTACCGAAGCAGACTGCCACATCTTTCTGCGGCAGAGCTGCTGATGGATTTCAACCTCCGACCTTTTGGTTAGCTGCTGAGCTCTTAATCACTGCACCACCAGGGCTCCCTCTATATGTACATAGGCTTGTAAGTCAGGCTTTCTCTGACTAGCAGCTGAATGCAATCTAAACTGGCAGATTGGTTCAGGTACGTAACCCAAACTGGAAAGTGGGGATGCATGCTTCCTAGAAAAACATAACACTTGAGCTAAATCTCAGAAGGTGAGAGAAATTGGCAATGGGGAGAAATGCAGAGAAAAGGGTTCTAAGCAGAAAAACAGTATGAGCTGAACCCAGAGGCACAAAAGAGCATGACACATTTCAGCAAATGACAAGTAAGAGAGGCTCATGGGAATATGAGGGCTCATGGAAGGGCTTACAGGGAGGTGAAGCTGGAGAAGCAAGCCAACGCCAGATCATGAAGGATCCTTTGTGCTAACTAAAGAATTAGAACTTGATCCTAAAAGAAAGGTTAACCTTTGAAGAATTATAGGCTGAGAAGGTACAAAATCGAATTTGTGGTTTAAAAAACAACATTGCCCCTTAAAACACATTATTTTTCAACACCTTAATTTATAATAGTGAAAAATCAGAAATGATCTAAATATTGCCAATAGTTTGTGTGTGTGTGTGTGTGTGTGTGTGTGTGTGTGTGTGTGTGTGTTTGTAGTAACTGCCATATGAAGGAATATTTTTACAAACATATTTTAGGGAATGTATTATACTAGTGACCTGATAACTAAAGAAAAATGCACAGTATAAAACAATGCTATATAATCTCAATTTTTTAGAAAAAATTACATGGAGAAAGAGACTAGAAAAAGAAATTATGAAATGGTAATCGCAGTTCTTGCTAGGTAGTGAAAACACCCCTAATTTTTATTTTCAAAATTTTCTAAGTATTTTTATAATCAGAGAAAAAATATTACTTAAAAAATAAGAATGGCAGCTAAAGGGGGCCCAGACTAGAAGCAGAGAAACTGATTCATTGATGTTTACTGTCCGTTTTGCTTCTGAGCCTTTGTGCTGGTCAACCCAGTGTTGGAAACCACATTCTAGGAAATTCTCTGGACCTTGCTAACTCCATCCCCCCACAACAGCCTAGTTATGGTCCCCTAAGATTTCTTGAAGGAGCCATAGTGGCACAAATGGTTAGGCGCTTGGCTAGTAACCAAAAGGTTGGCAGTTTGAACCTACCAAGCAACTCCACAGGAGAAAGACCTGGCAATCTGCCTCTGTAAAGATTACACCCTAGAAAACCCAATGGGGTAGTTCCACTCTGTCACATGGGGTCGTTATGAGTTGAAAACTGACTCCATGACACCCAACAACAACAGCTAGATTTCTTGACTCTCAGGAATCCAATTCTGACAGCATTTCCCACGACCTTGGTTGAGCCCCTGTCCCTCTCTCCTTAGGGGAAAGAATTCCTATATTTTTTATAACCACCAAGAACAATGTAATGAGGGTTTGTGTTCACATGTTAGTCACAGTATCTGCTTTGTCCACTCCCCTTCCAAAGTGCAACCCTTGACAGCCATGGTTCACATCCTGTGACTCCTTATTACCAACCAAACTATGGTGGGCTACGTTGGGCACCTCACCCACAAGCAGTTAATCAGTGAGCTGGCATGTTAAAAACTGAGCTGGGTCAATCAGATTCTTGCCCTCAGGGACTTGAATTGGGAAGTAATAGAGAAGCTGGCAGTGAGCAGCAGGAGCTAAAGCTGAAGGTAAACCTGAAGGTATGAGGTAAAGCTGGTGCTTATAAATTATGCCCAGCCATATTCACGAGAAAACAGAAACTAGGAGTAGGCAAATTCAGTGATGTAGGAAAAAGGTACGCAGAGTGGAGGGGAGATGTGAGTTGTAATGAGAGGTGAACAGAACAAACCCCAGAGAATAGCAGACTCCCATAAATAGAAGAGAATTAGAGTGAAGATTCAGAAATCCCAGCTGTTGAGTTTCTTAGAGATTTCTGCCTTGAGAGAATACTGGCTGAGCTACTGTTTCTTATTTTGAATTTTGGTCCATCTCCCTGTGTTCCATGTGTTTCCTTTTAATAATAATAAGCCCTACTGCCCCACCCTCATTTTTACTTTATTTGACCAAAATTAAGAAAGTCTCTGTTTCTTTAAATCAGAAGGGCTGAACTTGAACTGTGATTGACCCATGTATGTATGTATTGAATCATTTATTCATTCATATATTCTACAAAATATATTGAAAGTGTGCCAGTATTCTATGCACTAGATACAAGAAGACGTGTGATACAATACTTTCCCTTAACAATTGTTCAGTGTTAGCCCTCATGGTGGTGACAGAAGATAAATATGAGAGATGTTTAGAAGAACAGAATGGATATGTTTGAATATAAAGTATAGGTGAGGGAAGCTATGAGGAGAGAGCAAGGCAAGAAATTTAATATTACATTTCAGGCTTTTGCTTGGTAGTTGAGAGAATGACATTACCATTTGCCCAAATAAGGAATACTGGAATAAGAAATGTTGAGTTTAAGGACATCCAGGTCTGGTTATCCAGTACACAGCTATGGAGAGAGATCGTAACTTAAGCATAGACTTAGGAATAATAAATGTTACTACTGGTAATATTTGAATCTATGACTTTTACAGTGAGAAAAAGCTGAGAACAATTCTGAGCAACACGGACATTTAAGAGGAGAATGGAGAATGAGATTTCCAAGAGGGGTCTAAGAAGGTGTCATCAGAGTAGTACAAGAAGAACCAGGAGAGTCATATGTCATGGAAGCTAAACAGTAGATCTTTTCAAGAAGGAAACATGACCTTAGCACTAATGCCACAGAGATGGTGAGAAAGATATGGACTGGAAAATGCCCATTATATGTGAAATAGAGAGGGGTTAATGAGAGAATATCAGGTGAAAATGAGCTGAGGACTGAGTGAAAAATAAGGAGCTCAAACAGCAGGTGTGAATTATTCGTTCAGTGAGATAGACTCCTGTCACTTGCCTGTCAGTTTGTCTTCTGTGGTGACTTGTTTGTTGCTATGGTGCTGGAAGCTATGCCAGAGGTATTTCAAATGCCAGCAGGGTCACCCATGGTAGACAGGTTTCAGCTGAGCTTCCAAATTAAGACACACTAGGAAGAAAGGCCTAGCAATCTACTTCCGAAAATTAGCCAGTGAAAACCTTATGAATCACAACAGAACACTGTCCAGTATAATGCTGGAAGATGACCCCCCTAGCCTGGAAGGCATTACACAATAGCTGCAACAATGGACTGAAACATACCAATGATCATGAAGATGGCGCCAGACCAGGCAACATCTTGTTCTGTTATGCAGAAGGTTGCCATGAGTCAGAGCTGATTCTATGATAACTAACAACAAGCTAGACTGTAAAAGGGAGGACAGAGACGGAGGAATACCTGAAGGGATATATATGAGGGGATGCAGAGTCAAGAACTAATCGAGCCCATTTACAGAGCCCATCCAAGGGTTTCCACTCCTTTTAGCATATGGCGGGAAAGTTTTACTCTTAGATTTCCACTGAGTGTCCGCAGAACTACTCCTCTGTGTTCTAGGCTCCTGTCCATTTCTCCCAAGTCCATTGTGAGCCCCTGCCTGGAGCTCCTGGACACAGCCCTTTCTGCCCAGGTTCCTCCTTCTGCAAGGCTAGGGGAGAACCACTCTTCCAATGTATGCCCTGTCTCTTTGGTCTCCCCAGCAGTTCTACACCTGACTATTTGGATCTGTATGCCATTCTCTTCTAAAGAACTGGAGAAATCAAGTGAGAATTATATTGTGTAGGAGGAAACTAAAAGCTGTACTTAGGAGTGTTATTTGGGAAGAAGGGAAGCAGGTGTGGCCTAGATTGGGTGTGGGCCTCCAAGTCAGATCTCTTCTTGCACCTCCTCACATCTGTTGGCCCATATTCACATGTCTCCTATGACAAACATGAATTCTCAAAGGTTTGGCTTATAAAGAAGAATAAAATACATTCTTAATCTTTCATATTTTTCAAGATTCCTCCCTGCATGGATTCAATAAGACACATTATTATGATCCCTTAGTTGTAGCAGAGAAATTTTGAGGTGAGAGGTTTAAAAAGAACGCAAACATTGGTGAAGATTCTTCTTAGTTTCCATATGGGTGAAGAGAAGAGAGTGCTTAAAGCCTAGCCTGGCTCCCCTGCAAGGAGGAAAGGAATGAATGATTAATGGAGTCAAGTTCCCAGCAGGGTAGAAGTATATGTTGCGGGGGTGGGAGCAGGCACAGGAGTGGATAACTGACCTACTGGGACAGAGCAAAGGATGCAAGAATTAGGTGCAGGTGCAGACAGGTTTATAGATGTAGGGATAGAACCTAGACAGAGTTGGCGTTGATGGTTCCGTTTTCTCGGTAGATTGTAAACAAAATCCTCTGCTAGCAGTGAGAGTTGAGGAAATGAGTACTACCACTACTACTAACAGTAGAATCCACGTATTGTGCACTCATGGTGTGCCAGGTCCTTTATATGCACTGCCTTACTGAGCCCGTATCACAACCCTGTGAGGTATTCTTAGCTCAGTTTTACATATGAGGATTATGGGGGTGAAGATACTAGTTCATGGTTGCCCAGCTAGTAAGTGCCAATAAAGGGAATGGGAGTGAATGACAACTAGAGAAGCAAAGGAGGATATCTTGGTTTTCCAGAAGGAAGTTGACACCACAAATCTGCAGACACCAATCTAAGGATTGAGCGATTTTCTCTGTTTGTTGGAGCTGGGGCAAAGGAAGAGAGGAAGGGCAGTGGTGTCACTAGGGTTGGTGTCTCCCAGTGCAGTAACTCATGGTGTCACACCCCTGGTGAGTGAGGCCAGCCGGTGAACCCCTGGTGGGCAGAGTGGCCCAGCCCCACCCCACCCCTGCAGGTCCCCACAGCTCCTGCCCTCTCCCATTGGCCAAGGTGGAGACCCTCCTCTCCACCCAGTGTTGGGCGCTGCAGCCTGGTGGCCACCCCATCCTAACTGGCAAGTGATGGGGGGGGCAGTGATGGGTTACCGTTGTGGGTGACAAGTGACACTGCCTTGGCATTCCCTCCCCAGGCTGTGCCAGCCCGCCTGCAGCCACCACCACCGCCGCTACCGCAGACCCTGGGGTCATTTTGGTGTCACCTCCTCTGACAGTGTCAGGGTATATGGTCTGCACCACCCACACCTCAGTGATGCCACTGAGGAAGGGGATGACAAAGCTGAGTTGGGGCTGATATTTTATAACATGAGTATCAGGAAATCCTGGTAGTGCAGTGGTTAAGAGCTGCGGCTGCTAACCAAAAGGTCAGCAGTTTGAATCCACCAAGCACTCCTTGAAAACTCTATGGGGCAGTTCTACGCTGTTCTATAGAGTTGCTGTGAGTTAGAATTTACTCAGTGGCAGTGGGTTTGGTTTGGTTTTTATCATGGAAAGGAAAAAAAGTGTTGAGAGTCTTGGCAAAAAAAAAAAAAAAAAAAATGACTGAAGAGATAGACAATGAGATCCAAATTAGAAAGAGGAGGAAATGAAGCCTAAAGACAGTAGTAGGGCAAAAGGAAATGGGAAAATGGTATGAGTGGGGTTTGAAATGACATTAAAGAGTAAGTATTTGGAATTGAGAAAGTGAGAGAACAGAAGTAATATGAAGCTGATAAAGTTATGGCCAGAAAATAGGAAGTAGTAATTTCAGATTTTAAATATGGAGCAATTCTGGAAAATTATCAGGTCCAAAGTCACCAAAATGAAGTAGGAGTGACTCTCATTGGACTTTCAAATCACAAAGAATTGAAGAACTAAGGTGTAAAATGAGTTACTACTTATGTATTTATTTAATTATATCTTGCTTCATTCTAAAAAAAAAAATGAGGTACAATTTTCCCAGGATGCTGGTAAAAGTTTGTATTAGAAAGAAAGACTATAAACAAATACATATCTTCAGTGAATGTGTAGGGCACTTAAATATTTGGTATGTGAAAATGACAAAGAAAAGGTTTTTCACTGGAAGAAGCAATGGAAAACAAAAAACTGTTGACTTGCCCATGTGGCCTAATGGTAAGAGGGTATGGGAAAAAAAGGCCCACACCAAAGAGGGTCACAAAGAAGCATGATATCCTGAAAGGAAAGAACAAATTTCCCCTAAGTCTGTTGTTAGTTGCTATCAAGTTGGCGCTGACTCGTGCCCGGTCTTGTAACACCCACATGATCATTGAGTATGTTTGAGGCCATTGTTACAGCCATTGTGTAGTGCCTTCCATCCTAGGGAGCTCGTCGTCTAACACTGTATCAAACAATATTCTGTTGTGATCCATAAAAGTTTCACTGGCTAATTTTGGAAAGCAGCTCACCAGACCTTTCTTCCTAGTCTGTTTTAGTCTGGAAGCTCTGTTGAATCCTTTCCACAATGGATGGTCCTTCTGGCACTTGAAATACTAGTTGGCACAGCTTTCAGCCTCATAGCAACGTGCAAGCCACCATGGTAGGACAAACTGACAGAAGGGAGAAAGCGAGGAGGTAGAACAATCACCGTGTGATGAGCTTAACAGCTGGAGGAGACTTGGTATTAGAGACAGTATTGGGACAGAATACAGAAGTAGGAAGATGACTATTGCAGGGATATTAAGCATGAAATAATATCTTGCCCAGCTCAAAATATAATAAGTAAAAACAAAATAGTATCATAGAAATACTATGATACAGGTGTATGTGGTAGAAGTTGGCTGGAGAACAAAGGGACAAAGGGCCCTTGAGCAGGCAGAATGTGATCCTCTGAGGGACAGAGAAAAAGGGCAAAGGACTAGGAAGAGATCGTTGATAATGGCTTAGAGTGGTAACATCTCTGCACTGCTTTGCTTCTGTATTTTGTGCCTTGGGATGAAATTAGGAGACAGAGAGTCTAAGTGGCCCATGGCTTTCCATTAGGCCAGAGGTGACAATCAGGAGGGGCTGGTGGAAGGGTAGTCCTTTGATTTTTATGTAAGTGAGGGGGAATTCCTCCTCACTTTCAAGATTTAGCACATGGTGTGCATGCTTGGGAACTGGGAGGGTAAATATATAAAAAGCTGTACACCACAGTTTTGCAAGCTACTTTGGAAAAACGGTAGATGCATGCAGTCTGCCAACTTAATGTTTGATCTAAGTATTAAATGGTGTTTTCTGTTAAACCTTTAAATATAATTTTGTAGATAGTGGGCTTGTTCAGTATTTTAGCTATTTCTCAGTATTGCTGGGAAAACGGGAAATGCTATATAGCAATATTCCGCTGAATATCCATGGGAGAATCTGTATTTAATCTATTGATGGGCAAAAGTTATTACTGCAGTTATTTTGCAGCATTCCATATAGACCCTGGTTTCTAGAATTATAATCATTCCACATCCAAGAAGAAATCACAAAAATAATCTTTAAATGATGGAACTTGAAGGAACCTTTTTAGCTTGACCTTCTAGTTCCTGATAATGAGAACAAGTGGGGAAAAACTTGTAAAAATAGCTCAGGAGGCACTAAATCATTGGGATCTATCAGACGCCTGACAAAAAAGAGAAGTGTAAAGTCACACCCTTTAGAATCATCTCTGAAGACGACCACATCAAAAGTCCTGAAATTCATTTCAGTTGAACATATATTAATGAGCACCTGCAATATGAAAACATTGTGTTAGGTTTCAGGGCTTTCACATAAAGATGATTCAAACACAACTACTGCCCATAAGGAGCTTACAATTTAGTCAAGGGAACAAGAAAAATACACACACAGAGAATAGTTGCATAGACTCCATGGTGGAGGTGGCGTCAGGATGGGCCTTAAAGTGTGAGCAGAATTTCTAAAGGTAAAGATGTGAAGGAGAGCCCTTCAGAAGAAATGAACAACAGGCACAGATGTCAAAAACTCAGGGTATTTCAGGGAAGAATTAGTAGTCCACTTTGGCTAGAGCGGTGGTTTTCAAAATGTGGTTCCTAGGAGCAGCCGCTTCAGCATCACCTGGGAACTTGTTAGAAATGCAGATTCTCAGGTCTTAATGTAGAGTTACCATACCAGTAAACCATTTGCCATTGAGTCGATTCCAACTCATGGCAACCCCATGTGTTTCAGAGTAGAACTATGCTCCATAGGGTTTTCAGTGGCTGATTTTTCAGAAGTAGATGGCCAGGCCACTCTTCCAAAGCATCTCTAGGTGGATTCACACCATCAACCTTTCAGTTAATAGCTGAGCATTGACTGTTTATACCACCCAAGGACTTCAGAGTTACCATATGACCCAGCAATTCCACACCTACGTATACTTCCAGGAGAATTGAAAATAGGTCCGCACAAAAACTCGCACACAAATGTCCACAGCAGCATTATTAATAATAGGTAAAAAAGTAGAAACAACATAAATGTCCATCAGTTGATTAATGGATAAATAATGTGGCATATCTCTACAAATCCTCACAACTGGACCAATAAGCAACATCATGATAAATGGAGAAAAGATTGAAGTTGTTAAGGATTTCATTTCACTTGGATCCACAATCAACACCCATGGAAGCAGCAGTAGAGAAATCAAAAGACACATTGCATTGGGCAAATTTGCTGCAAAAGACCTCTTTAAAGTGATAAAAAGCAAAGCTTTCACCTTGAAGACTAAGGTGAACCTGACCCAAGCCACGGTGTTTTCAATTGCCTCATGTGCATGTGAAAGCTGGACGATGAATAAGGAAGACCAAAGAATTGATGCCTTTGAATTGTGGTGTTGGCGAACAATATTGAATATACTATGGACTGCCAAAAGAACGAACGAATCTGTCTCGGAAGAAGTACGACCAGAATGCTTCTTAGAAGCAAGGATGGTGAGACTATGTCTCACATACTTTGAACATGTTATCAGGAGGGATCAGTCCCTGGAGAAGGACATCATGCTTGGTAAAGTACAGGGTCAGCGAAAAAGAGGAAGAACCTTCAATGAGATGGATTGATACAGAGGCTGCAACAATGGGCTCAAGCATAACAATGACTGTGGGGATGGTGCAGAACCGGGCAGTGTTTCCTTCTGTTGTACATGGAGTCCCTGTGAATCGGAACTGACTCAACAGCACCTAACAATAACAACATCCCTACAAAGGAATATTATTCATCCAGAAAAATCAATGAAGTATTGATACATGCTACAACATGAATCTCGAAAACATTCTGCCAAGTGAAAGAAGCCAGTCACAAAGGACTACCTATTGTATGATTTCATTTATATGAAATGTTCCAAATAGGCAAATGCATAGACAGAAAGTAGATTAGAGATTTCCAGGGGCTAAGGGGAGGGAGGGAATGGGGGGTGACTGCTTAATGGGTACAGGGTTTCTTTTTGGGGGGATGAAATGTTCTAGAATTGTGGCGATGGTTACATAACCTTGTGACTGTACTAGAGATCACTGAATTTACACTTTAAAAGGGTGAATTTTATGGTATGTGAATTGTATCTTAAAAAGGAAAGGAAGGGAGGGAGGGACAGAAGGAGAGAGAGAGAAAAAAAAAAGTTCTCAGGTTTCACCCCAGTCCTGCTGAATCAGAAACCCTGGGGGAGGGGCCCAGCAACCTGTGTGTTAACAAGCCCTCCAGGTGATTCTGGTGTACGCTAAAGCTCAAGAACCATCTGGCTAAAGAAGTCTATCTCAGCCCCAGCTGAACGTTATCATCACCTGGCGAACTTAACAAGGTATTTATTTCCTGGAACCCTGCAACCAGAGATTCTAATTGGGCCAGGGAATCAGTGTTTTTTGAAAGCTATTCACATAATTCTCTGGTGCACCAAAGTTGAGAACCACTGGCCCAGAGCCTAAAGTACACAGGTACTGGAGCCTAAGGAGTGTGTGTGTGTGTGTGTGTGTGTGTGAATGATAGTGCAGGTGGATACCAGAGAGAAAGATTGGAGCCTCACTTTAAAGGGCCTGGAAAAACAGCCTGGAGGAGAATGAGATTATTAGATACTGGTGCAGTGGTCAAGAGTTATAGCTGCTAATCAAAAGGTCAGCAGTTGGAATCCACCAGCCACTCCTTGGAAATCCCACCGAGCAGTTCTACTCTGTCCTGTAAGGTCGCTATGAGTCAGAATCAATTCAACTGCAATGGGTTTGATTTGTGGTATGTTAAGATTATTCTAGCAAAAGTTGGGGAAAAGACTTGGTATGAGTATGGTATGAGATCAGTTAAGAAATTTGGATAGGCAAGAGGAGTTGAGTGGAAAGCAGAGTTATGGTGATAGGAATGAAGAGGGAGTGAGTGAGAGAAACATGGAGACAGACAGACATACAGGACATGAAAACTAATAGGACAGAGGATGGGTGTGGGGATATATGCCATTTAAACATGGCTGCACTATTGACAACTGCAGCCCCCACAGGCCTCTATGCTGCACAGCATGTTGAGACTTGTCCCCAACATGTTGAGACTTGTCATGACTTGTTTTCCCAAACCTATTGTCCCTTTACTGATTGGCTTGTTTACCTGAATTCCTTCTCCCTTGCCTGCACCCAAAGCCCATTGTTCTGTTATTTGCTTCACAGCTTGCTGTATTGACTATAAATAAACTCCTGGGACTGAAGCGGGGTCGACTTCTCAGAGTGACCCTCCTGGCCCCACTTCTCTGTAAGAGTTGTGTTTGGTTACCGTCTCCGCCGTCCCGACAACCGTTGCCGCTGCGACAGATGGTGCCCCGTGTGAGGGGCTGTGACAGATGGGGAAGGAGAAAGGGAGTCAAAGTTGTCTTTAGAGTTTTGACTGTAGGTATACTGGCTAAAGGTGAACCCCCAAAATAATAATAATAAACTAAGGAGATAATGCACTTCTACTCGTGTTTTTGGTGTGGGGGAATGAAAAGTGCAGGACAAAGGGGAAAGGCTGGGGAGCAGAGTTGAGGATAAAGATAAGGAGCAGTCATTCCATGATGCACCTACTTCAGAAATAAAACAAGAGCTCCGACTATTCTGGGAGCAAATTAGTTTTGGCCATATTTTTCTAAAATTAGCATTGCAAATGTGTTTAATCAATTATTGGAGCATATATTAGCTTCTTATTGCCACTGTCTCTGGTGGCTGAAAGGTCAACAGTTCAAATCCACCAGCCTCTCCTTGGAAACCCTGTGGGGCTGTTTTACTCTGTCCTATAGGTCGCTATGGGTCGGAATCTGCTTGACGGCAACAGGGTTTTTTTTTATTGCCACTATAATAAATTGCCTCAAACGTGGTGGCTACCACACAAATTTATACTCTTACAGTTCTCTTAGCCAGAGGTCTGGCAAGGGTCTTACTAGGCTAAAATCAAGGTGTCAGCAGGGCTGCATTCCTTTCTGGAAGCTCTAGGGAACGGTTCATTTTTTTACCTTTTCCTGCTGCTGGAGGCCACCTGCATTCCTTGACTCATGGGCCCTTCCTCCATCTTCAAAGCCAGCAATGATGAATTGAGTTTTTTTTTTCACACTAGCATCACTCTGACTTCCTCTTCTGCCCTCCTCTTCCACTTTAAAGGACCCTTGTGTTTACATTAGGCTCACCTGGATAATCCAAAATGTTGCCATCAGGGACAGTTGAGTTGATTTTCGACTCATAGCGACCCCATGGTGACAGAGTAGAACTGTGCCATAGAATTTTCGAGGCTATAATCTTTACAGGAGCAGATCACCACGTCTTTCTCCCGCAGAGTTATTGGGTGGGTTCAAGCCCCCAGCCTTTTGGTTAGCAGCATCTGCTTAACCATTGTGACACCAAACTCAAAAACCCATTGTCGTTCAGTCAATTCTGACTCATAGCAACTCTACAGAACAGAGTAGAACTGCCCCATAGGGTTTCCAAGGAGCAGCTGGTGGATTTGAACTGCCAACCTTTTGTTCAGCAGCCAGATGCTTAACCACTGTGCCACCAGGGTTCCTTTAATCCAGGATAACCTCACTATTTTAAAGTCAGCTGATTATCAATCTTAATTCCATCTGCAACCTTCACTCCCCTTTGCCTTGTAACATAATACACGTTCTGGGGATAATTCTGCCTACCACAGAGCCATTTCATATTTTTGGATTCTTCATGATACAAATTTAGTTTCTGACTTCCAAGTCTGTTCCACTATTTTATAATGTACATAAAGCTTTGTTTCTTTTTACTGAGGCCTTACTGTATGGTATTGGAACTGACTATAAAGAGGCAAATAACAGTGGGGTATCAATAGCTCATATTTTATACAGAGGAATAACTAAAGAGTTGAGTATGAACAAATTGCCAAGGAAACTTTTCATTATTATAGAAAAGATGTTTCTCAACCACTTCCACTGTTTTGCTTCTACTTCTACCCTGTTTGTGAGACTCTTCTCCAAGGATAAAGCCATTACAAAATCAATCTTGTGTGCCAACTTTAAGGGCTGGTGGCTGCCTTAGAGCATCTTTTGGGAAGGATTCTGAAGGCATAGTTGGGCTCAGCTGGAGAGAGCACTGGGGTCAACTAGCAATGACAGCCATGGACACAGGCTGATAGAATGGCAAGAAGCATGCCATGGCTTTGCAAACCTTCTCATTGACTCAGTTACCACATAGGCAATGAAAGATTCTTTTGCTAAGTACACAGTAGACTACCAGCCAGAAAGTGTAGTGCTGAATGCTGATGTACTGACCCATAAGCTACATTATAATCTAGAATTTATTGCCCACCCTCACCAAAAATTTTGAATATCATTATTTGTATCATATAGTCTGAGACTGGCCAGTGCCTTACGTGCTTAAGTGATAATTATAGACACTGCCTGAGGAATCCAAGTCATTCACAAGCCATTAATACGAATTATCCATCCATGAAGGAATCTTTTATGGAAACTTGAATTACTAGAGAGGGTAGCCATTACATTATTTTGATTGTACTGTGTTGTTGTTAGGTGCCATTGAGTTGGTTCCAACTCATAGCAACCGTATGTACAACAGAACAAAACACTGCCCAGTCCTGTTCCACCCTCACAATCGTTGTTATGCTTGAGCCCGTTGTTGCAGCCACTGTGTCAATCCATCTCGTTGAGGGTCTGCCTCTTTTTCACTGACCATCTACTTTACCAAGCATGGTCTTTCTCCAGGGACTAGTCCCTCCTGATAACATGTCCAAAGTACATGAGACAAAGTCTCACCATCCTTGCTTCCAAGGAGCATTCCAGCTGTACTTCTTCCAAGACAGATTTGTTCGTTCTTCTGGCAGTCCATGGTATATTCAATATTCTTCACCAACACCATAATTGAAAGTCATCAATTCTTCTTCAGTCTTCCTTATTCATTGTCTGTACTATATACAGCATTAAGTCATTTAACAATAATACATAATACACTTAGACATTATTTATAAAAAAGAACTGGTTAGAAAACTTTCTCTGGGAGCCTGATATTGTTTTTAGTAGAAGTGACAAAGCATCATTATTCAAGAATGAATATGGTTTTTACAAGATTAACCCTGTGAAAATAAAATATCGATTGGGCTATAGTCCCCAGAATGGTTCAGAGTGTTCCTATGTTATCAAAACTTCTGGAACAACCACAGCGTTGAACCAGCTATTTACAAGGCCAAGTGCCTGATACCGTCATTTCTGACAGTGAGTCTGCAGTAGAATTTAAGAACATTTGGGTTAGAGCCTTATCCAGATCATCCCAGTCACGCATCTCTATCCTCTTGCAACTGGTCAAGCTGCAAGACTGTCCCAAAAGAGATGGCTGGAGTTGAATGGCTGAGGCTTGATATTATTCAATAACAGGATTCAATTTTGTTGGGATTACTGATGTTTCAAGACTTGCTTCAACAGAATCCCAGAGATTTTACAAGATAGTAAGCTAGAATGTATGCTATCTAACTAGAATGTCTCTATCTCTACAGTTTGTTTATTTTTACCACAAAAGTCAGTCTTGCTGACAAGTATGGAGGGAGACCAAGCTGGCTTCCTGCCACTCTGCTTAAGATCACAGGGACTGTGTCATGTGAGGCAGGAACACAAGGGGACTAGTGTTCCATTGCCAGGTCGACAGACATCAAAGCCTTGCTGTCAGGGTGACACCACAACAATAGAGCCAGGACTCACTGGAGTCACCAGTTAGGCAGCACAAGTAATCACCCTTCTCTCTTTTCTCAGACATGAAGGAAAAATCACCTAGCACTTCCCTTTATTATTATTTTAGGTTCACAACTAATATATGAACATGTATTGTGGTAAAAAATATGAATACAGGAATCATTTTCAAAATGTCCATGCACAAGTTGTAAACACTTTAACCCTACAAAATGCCTTCATGATGACTTTCCTAATCCTATTCTCCTTCACAAATTTAACCATTGTTTTCAATTGTTTGAATCTTCTTGAAAACCTGTTTGTAAACATTTATAGCCTAACCAAACCAAACCGACTGCCATTGAGTCGATTCCAACTCATAGCAACCCTATAGGATAGAGTAAAACTGCCCATAGGGCTTCCAAGGAGCAGCTGGTGGATTCGTACTGCCAGCCTTTTGGTTAGCAGCTGAGCTTTTAACCACTGCACCACCAGGGCTCCAAAAAAAACCCAAACTCATTGACGTCAGGTAGATTCCGACTCAAAGCAACCCTATGTGTCTTAGTCATCTAGTGCTGCTCCAACAGAAATACCACAAGTGGATGGCTTTAAGAAAGAGAAGTTTATTTCCTCACAGTAAAGTAGGCTAAAAGTCCAAATTCAGGGCATCAGCTCCAGGGAAAGGCTTTCTTTGTCGGCCTTCTTCTCTTCAGTGTTCCCCCAGACTAGGAGCTTCTCTGCGCAGGGACCCCGGTCCAAAGGACACACTCTGCTCCCTGCACTGCTTTCTTGATGGTATGAGGTCCCCAACTCTCTGCTTGCTTCCCTTTCCTTTTATCTCTTGAGAGATAAAAGGTGGTGCAGGCCACACCCCAGGGAAACTCCCTTTACATTGGATCAGGGATATGACCTGTGTAAGGGTGGTGTTACAATCCCACCCTAATCCTCTTTAACATAAAAGTACAATCACAAAATGGAGGCCAACCACACAATTCTGGGAATCATGGCCCAGCCAAATGAATACACATATTTTTGGGGGGACATAATTCAATACCCGACACGATGTGTTACAGAGTAGAACTGCTCCATAGAGTTGTCTTGGCTGTAATCATTATGGAAACAGATCTCCAGTCCTTTCTTCCACAACGCTGCAGCTGGGTGGGTTTGAACCACCAACTTCTAGGTTAGTAGCAATCATTTATGTGTATGTATATGTATGTATATAAAACATTACCTATTGTGACTGTTAGTCTTGTGAGTCAACTTAGCTATAGTACCCAGTTAGATAATCAAACACTAATCAGTCTAGGTGTTGCTGTAAATAATGTGGTAGGCTTCAGTCAGTGAGTTGAAGGTCTTAAAAGCAAGAACTGCTCTTAAGATTACCAGAGAAGAACTTCTGCCTCAAGATTGCAGCATCAGATCCTCCCTTAGTTTCCAGCCTGCTGGCCTGTCCTATAGATTTCTGACCTGCCAATATTATGGAAGTAATGGATTAACGTAAAGTTCTAGGGTTGATTCCATGCCCAGTGATAAGGACGTGGACAATTGCAGCTATCATAGCTGCCACCTAAGGGCACAGATCCCTTGGGGATAAAATCCTCTAGGCCAGTTCAGTAATGTTTAAGTTAAAGGAAGACACGATGGGCGTGAAGCAGGAAGATGATAAAAATTGATTATGGCTGGAGTGAAGCAAGCAGCCTCAGAGCCCAGACCTTCTAAGAGACATCTGCTCTGGCTTATCCTCCTACACTGAGTAGAATAAGCTGCACTTTCTCACTTTCTTCTGAAATTGTCCTTAACAAGATCACCACAGAACAGGTCCTAGATGGCCTCAACCCACCTCTAGGTGGAGACTTAACATGCTAATGAACAAAATTGGCCTCTTCCTCCATTCCGGAGAATCGAACCCTTGTCTTAAGAAAATGCCTAGTCATCCCCAAGCTCTGAGCGCCTGCATGGAGGTCAGTCCTGAATATTCATGATTAATTTGCATTTCCTTGTCTGCTCTCGTAAAGCAATCTGGGAGAGAGCCGCTGAACAGAACTTGGGGTTTTCACTTGGCAACAGGAAGACCAGCTACCATATTAGAAACTGTAGCTCGATTCACTGTTCTTCTTTCCTTCGGTCTTTTCAGAGATTGTGGCTGGCCACCACCCTGAAATGTACTCTCTGACCAATGGAATTTATACTTCCTCTCTTGGGAAATAAGTGAGAATACCTTGTCCTCACAAAAATGGAGGCCCCGTATTTCCATTATGCGTACTGGACATACTGGAGAGCACAACTAAACCTGAGTGGTGCCAGGAGTGGACTATATAAAACATTTCTTAGGGGCCATGTCTGATACATTTGGCCTCCTCAGTCTCTGAGGTCTCTAGCCACTTTCTCCATAACTCTGCATGTGCTCTGAACAACTTCATGAAAATCTTACCCAATAGCACCTGCCTCATGCAAGTACCCCATGCTTTTTCCTCCTGCCCTTGCTTTCCTGTGGATGCTGAAGCATAATGCACAAGGGAACTTCTCAGAGGGCTCGTGCAGTCAGCACCCAGAAATTCAGGACAATAAATGTCCCACGTGGCCAGTCTGCAGCTAATGGGAAAAGAGAACTAAGTGAATAAATTCTCTTCCGTTCTTCCCCTGAGAGTGATTGATACTGAGGATGCCACTCACTTGAGAGGAGATCCACGTATCACTTCCCTACCACCATGGCAGCCACTATGCACCCTCTGAAGTTTGTCTCCGCCTTTGAGCCCCAAACGATTATGCTAATGACATCAGGACACAATGGTACTTAACAGACTTCCCAGTACACCAAAGCCTTCTAGGCAAGGCAGGGTCAAGCAGAGGAACTGAATGCTCAAGTCCTTCCCAGTTTGCAGCTTGGAACCTGGCAGAGAGAGAATCCAATAGATTCCCCACAAAAAAGGCAATCTAAATCTTCCCTCGGTCTCCTACACTGTGGATAGCAAACTGGCATTCTGATTCTTCCTGGTCTGACTTTGCTTGATCTTATTCCAGGTTTTTTTTTCATGGTAAACTTGGTGCTTATGTTTAGCCATCAGACAGGTAAAGCCTGTAGCAGGTGCTTCGCAACACTGGGGCGAGCCAGCCAATCCCATCCAGCAGGTCCCACCTATCAAAGGGTGAGGCAGGTCCCACTCCCCAGGGGCCACTCCTCGTTTCATCTGGAACAAGTGTCAGGCGCTTGCACTTTGCATAACTTATTTCACAGCACTTATGTGAGTGCAGTTCTGGATGCAGCACTACTTCGCTTGGTTCTTGGTCTCCACATTTCTCATCATCTGAACCCCTTACATGAACCACGTATGAGCCCATCATCCTTTTGTTTCCCAGAATGAAAAACACTAAAAAGATGTGGTTAAGTGAAAAATAACATGGTAAGTCTGTCTGATTATGATCATTGCTCCTTGCTAGAATTTTATAAGTCTCACGTGAAAAAAAGTACTATTCATTTTTGCTTCAACCCAGTTAGAATTAGAGGAAAAAAGCAACATAGGTTAAATCTTTTTCTTTTCTTCCTCTTCTTTTTTTCTTTTTAACAATGCCCTGAAGGCCTCAGAAGGACTTGTAAAGGCTTTCAGTGACCAGCTGTACTCAGGGTCCAGTAGAAGGGTGAACTTTAAGACTTGCTTCCCGGAAGACTGCCTCTGTAATGGTGATTCCTAGGCTAGTAAAATTCGGATGGAAGGAAAGAAAAGAAAAGCAGAAAGAAAACTTTCGGGAGTTACATAGGGCTTTATTTTGTTAAGCTAGACTGCTAACCAAAAGTCGGCAGTTTGAATCTACCAGCCGCAACTTGGAAACCCTGTGGGACAGTTCTACTCTGTCCTATAAGGGCACTACTATGAGTCGGAATCGACTTGATGACAATGGGTTTTTTTGGTTTATTTTGTTAATAGGAAGCTTGGTGGTGCAGTGGTTAAAGCCCTTGGCTGCTAACTGAAAGGTCAGCAGTTCGAACCCACTAGCTGTTCCATGGGAGAAAGATGTGGCAGTCAGCTTCAGTAAAGATTTACAGCCTTGGAAACCCTGTGGGGCAGTTCTACGCTGTCCTGTAAGGTTACTATGAGTTGGAATCAACTTGTCGGTAAAGGGTTTAATTTTTTTTTTTTTTTTTTGGTTGTTGTTAAAGAAGCCTTGGTGACACCGTGGTTAAGTGCTTGGCTGCTAACTGAAAGGTGGGCAGTTCGAACCTACTAGCCACTCCATGGGACAAAGATATGGCACTCTGCTTCTGTAAAGATTTACAGCCTTGGAAACCCTGTGTGACAATTCTACTCTGTCCTGTAGGGTCTCTATGAGTCAGAATCAACTCGACGGCAACGGATTTGGGTTTCAGTCTGGTTTATTTTGTTAAGTATTGGCATTACAAACAAATAAACAAAAACCTCTGCCATTTATTCCCACTGTTGTGACTGAAGTAAAAGGACATTTTAACACCTAAAGATGGGAAGAATATAAGTGGAAGATCAGAGAGCTTTTAAATTGATCCAATTAACTCCAAGAAAAATTCAGTGCCTGTATTTTTCCTCATTTTACCCCAGACAGAAACCAAACCAGTTGCCATGGAGTCAACTCTGACTCATGGCATCCCCTTTTGTGTCACAGTAGAACTGTGCTCCCTAGGGTTTTCAATGGCTGATTTTTCAGAAGTAGATCACCAGGCCTTTCTTCCAAGGTTCTGCTTTGTAGATGCGAACCTCCAACCTTTCCATTAGCAGCCAAGCATGTTAAACATTTGCACCACCCAGGGGCCATTTTAGCCCAGATGAATGTCGGTTGGTCAGACCAGATCAGCAGGAGTCCACAGCTCAGGGTTTGGGCACCATCCTCCATAGCATAACTTAACAGGGAGCATTCTGCACAACGCTTCCTGTGCAATGTTAAGAACCACTGCGGTGTGTACCAGGATATTCTTTAACAGCTTCTCAGAGGCCTTTCATGGAGACCTGCTCCAGCTCTCTGACAATGAGCAATGAGAGGCATCTCTGCTCAGGAGGGAGATTTCAGTCACATGGAATCTAAATGATACTATTTTGCATAAATGATACCACCTGCTTGAGATGTTTATTTTCGTTGTTGGTTGTTACAGACCAGTTTCTTGGGTGTCATTTTGATAAATTGCCTGCATAGTTTCTAGAAGTTATTACAAATGAGACAAATTACTGTTGCTACTCCAGGTAACAGTGATTCTTTTTTTAATTCTCCCTTAAGAAATCCATATTTTAAATCTTTTTATTTAAAATACATGACAATATTGCAGGGGGAAAAAAAACAATATAATGGAAGTATTACCGTAGAATAAGGGCTTTTAATAACATAAATTAGAACATTATTAAGACAACTCAATATCAAACACAATGTTAGAATGGAAGAGATCCTAGAAGTCATCAAATCCAACTCTCCATCAGTTCAGGAGTTCCTGCCACAAACTGAATCCCTCACTCTGTACCACATTGTTTACCTGGGCCGAAAAGTGCCTATGCTTATGCCTGGCTCTCAAAAGTCTCTCTGATTATAGTAATTGCCCCTTGCTAGAATCTTAAGTCTCACATGGAAAAAAAAGTACTATTCATTTTTGCTTGAATTTAGTTAGAATTAGAGAAAAAGTTGATAACACCATATCCCCATAAACCAATCCCTTTACTGCTAGTCCTATCCCAAAAAATCTCTTCCCTCCTCCTTGAAATCTCACATGTATATCTGGCTGCAAATAGATACAGGTATGGAAGAGAGGGAAGAAGAGCCCTAGCTCAGCCATCAAAATTATGTGATTTTATAATATTTTTTCATAGAGAATCTCTAGTAGCTACCTACCACGGACTGCCGGAAGAACAAACAAATCTGTCTTGGAAGAAGTACGGCCAGAATACTCCTTAGAAGCAAGGATGGCGAGACTTCATCTCACATGCTTTGGTCATGTTATCAGGAGGGGCCAGTCCCTGGAGGACATCATGCTTGGTAAAGGAGAGGGTCAGCGAAAAAGAGGAAGACCCTCAATGAGATGAATTGACACAGTGACTGCAACAACGAACTCGAGCATAATGACAATTGTGAAGATGTTGCGTGACTGGGCAGTGTTTTGTTCTGTTGTACGTAGGGTAGCTATGAGTCAGAACCAACACAGTGGCACCTAACAAGAACAACAGTAGCTACCTCCATGGGAAAGTTAATTTCAAAGTGTGAGAAAAGAAACAATGAAGAGCAAAGTTAGGGTTTGATTATGAGTTTGGGAGGACAAGAACAGCCTGGATGAGATTATGTGAGACAATGTGCAATGGAAGGACCTATACCAGGTAGGAGACTGGGGAGGAGACCAGTCCTGAGCCAAAAAAGGTGCAGTCACTGCAGTATGAAATTTTTCAGCTGATCAACTGATTGATCATGCCCTCATGTAGAGTTTTTGGGAACCTTACACTCTTTTGATCTCTGCAATCCTTGTTAGTTGCTGTCAAGTTGGCTTCAACCAATGACAACCCCATATGCAACAGAACTAAATGTTATCTGGTCCTGCACCATCTTCCTGATTGTTGGTATGTTTGAGTCCAATGTTGAGGCCATTATGTAGTGCTTTCCAACCTAGAGAGCTTATGTTGCGGCACTATATCTGACAATATTCTGTTATGATCCACAGGGTTTTTATTGGCTAATTTTCAGAAGTAGATCGCCAGGCCTTTTTTCCTAGTCTGTCTTAGTCTGAAACCTGTTCACTAGAGGAGACCCTGCTGGCATTTAACATGCTAGTGGCCAGTAGTATACTTACTCTAGAGGATAGCTCAGAGACCATTTTTCTATTCTTTCCATGATACTATGAGACACAGTTTATCTTAGCTGAATTGTATCTTTCATTCTGAATTCATTGGCTCATTTTCACACCTGGATGCTGTGCAATACACTCAACTGCCAATGCACAACCTGGCAGCCTGACAATATTGATTTTGGAAATAGCCCTTGCTATGAATTTCATGTTGAAGGAGGAAAAATCAAGGTGGAAAGTTTCTTCTAGAGTCCAACTTTGAATTTGGTTTGGCATTTGTGAAACCATGAGAATATAAGCCTTGCTTATGGTGCACTATTTTTAAATTCCTGAGTGATGTACACAGATACTGTGAAGCAAGATCAGGCAGGTTTACATACACCATTTACCACAAGGAACAGAAAGTTCCCAGGAGAATGAAGGTACTACTGAGAAAGCACAACCAAGAGCAGTGCTATTTTGAGAAAGGAGGAGAAAAGAGTCTCTGAACAATTACCTAAAATTTCCCATTTCATGAGCTCTCTAGGCCTTGGACTGTGCCAATACCAGAGAGCATTTATGCTAAACCAGCACATTCTGTGAGAAATGGAGGGGAGGAGTTGGTGGGGACAGTCCTGCCTGATTCTCTGTCAAGGACTGGAGAAAAGATTTTGCAAACCTGGGGCAGGAACTCAGGCCACACTAGGCGATTGAAGAATGACAATTTCCACGATAGAAAGCTTTTCATCTACTCTGAGACATTGACTTGAGTAACCTTGAGCAAACCACATCCACAGGATTTCTTCTCGTTTCTACTAAACGAGCTATATGACACAGATTGAACTAAAAGCAGAGATAACTGAATGAAATTTTCAAGGGAAAACAAGTTTCACTGGAAAACTGTTCCTCTGAGGCATCTACAGCTATGACCAGGTGAGGTAAGTATGTCACCACTATGCCTGCCACACCCTGGTTTGCTAGCAGATGCTGGCTTTTAGACATAATAATTTCAAAACTCTCTACTGTCTCTCATCCTCACTGTATCTATGTTTCTTTTCAGTGTGGCTTCCTCTTTTGTTTCATTCATTCTTTTCTTTCCCATAAGGTTGGATTCATATTTTAAAATCACCCTTTAATAATGGTTTATGACAGATCCCTTTAAAGGGGCTCAGCTACTTAACCAGAAGCATCAAGAACACAGTCAAGAGACGTGGTCGTGAAGAACGCTGGAGCAAGACACAGCTGAATTGGAAAGTCATTTTACAAACTTGCAAGCAGTGAGTCCTCCAAACTTTGCATACAAGCATCTTTCAAAGGTAATGCACAAAGAAACAAGGTTTTATTTAAAAAAAAAAAAAAAAAAGTGCAGGTACACCCTCAACATCAGTGTCCTAACATAAATAGCAGATTCAATTCTAATTTTCACAAAATTCAGTTATGTGGCAGTCAACTTAGAATAGTCAGCATTCCAGAAATCCACATGGAACTTGTCACTAATGGGTAAGGGTCAGTGACTATCCTTGGAGATATTCTGGTGAATGCAGGACACTAGGCCCTTCAGTTTACCTCGGAGCCAGCAGCCACCACTGATGAGCCTGCCTTGACAAAGAGCTCCTGGGGATGACCCCTCTCTGCAATTGGTTTTAGGAGCTTCAAAACTGGCTATTAGGGCTCCTGAGCTAGATAAAACTACCACAGGACACACCCAGAGAGTCTAATCCAGCCCTGGCAGTGTTGTAATATAGGGAAGGAGGAGAAACAAAACAAAGGGGAAAAAATGTGCCACTGATCATACCTGACTCTCTGCCCAAGTTAGGTGAACTCAATATCTAGCCTGGAAAGAGCTGGATGTAACCCTTGCTATAGCCCACCTCCGTAAGTGTGCTTTGAGACCAATAAAAACATGAAAGAGTGAACAGCTGCCTTTCTTGCCTTTTAGTCCCCCATCCACAAACTCACCGGCATGTCATGAGTGAACCAGGGTCAGAGAGCTCGTAGGCTTGCCCATTTATATGGTAAGATTGCAAGAAGCCATGAGTATGTAGCTCCCAGGGCCAGAAGCTGCCCTGGCCATGGAGACTAAGACAGAATGGTCGCTTTGACTGTGGTAAGTAGCCTTGTCCACCATGGAAGTGGTCAGCTGTTAGAGCGGAGGTTCTCAACTGGGGGTGATTTTGCACCACAAAGAGCAGTGTCGGGACACATTTTTGTCTACACACACTGGGAGGATGCTATTGGCATCTAGTATGTAGGCCAGGGATGCTGCTAAACATCCCACAATGCAGAAGACAACTGCCCATAACAAAAATTTATTCAGAACAAAATGTCAATAATGCCAGGGTTGAGAAATCCTATTCTAGAGTATGTCACCAACCCTATACTCAGTGAGAGAAAGGGAGGGGAGACTCAAAGTAATAGTCATCTCTCAAGAAAGCTGAGCATTATCCAAGTTTTACAGTTGGCTCTAAGGAGGTGCATCAAGGGTGGTCAGTGTTTCCCAGAATGAGGGAAGTAGCAGTAATGTGATCAGGTCTGTCCTGGTTGAGGTCTTTGGATTGGGTTTGGTATTTGTGACTTCATTCTTTGTAAACAAGTAATGTGACAAAGAGAAAAGTGAAAAGGAATTCTTGCAATACTCTAGAAAATAGTCTTGAAAATCTCACTTTCTGTATCAATCAAAAGAAAAATATGATATGATAGGGCTGGGGTTTTTCTCAGTTTTGCTGACTGATATATCCCAACTTCCTATAAAAATACCTGGAACTTGGTAAAAAATAAAATAAAACAAAACAAAAACCCAAACTCGTTGCCGTCGAGTCAGTCCCGACTCATAGTTACTCTACAGGACAGAGCAAAACTGCCCCATAGGGTTTCCAAGGAGCAGCTGATGGCTTAGAACTGCTGACATTTTGTTTCGCAGCTGAGCTCTTAACCACTGTGCCGCCAGGGCTCCTGGCACGTGGTAGGCACTCAAAATATATTTATTGAATGAATACCAGCCTCATATCCACCCAGAATCCTTCTCAGGCCTCCTCCTCACTGGATAATTAATAGCTAATACTAGCTAACAATTATTGATTATTTATTAAGTGCCAAAAACTATTCTAGATGCTTAAATTAACTGAATTAATCCTCACAACCATTTTATGAAGTGGGCACTATTATTATTCCCATTTTACAGATGAGAAAAGTAAGGTAAGGAGATGTTAAGTAACTTTTCTGAGGCTTGCAACTGGTAAGTGGTAGAGCCAGGATTCTAACCAAGCAGTCTAGCTCTGGAGCCTGGATTCCTGCCTACAAGAAACCAAAACCAAACTCGTTGCTGTTAATTCGTTTTCAGCTCATAGCGACCCTATATGACAGAGTGAAACTGCCCCACAGGGTTTCCAAGGCTGTAATCTTTACAGAAGCTGACTGCCACATCTTTCTCCCAGAGAGTGGCTGGTGGGTTTGAACCACCGTCCTTGCAGTTAGCAGCTGAGTGCTTTAACAACTGCACCACCAGGGCTCTGCTCTTGCCTGTAGACAGCACCATTTTCTCTAGGGAAAAGAATTGTATGGAAGGTTCTAACCCTGCTGTGTCTTGCTCAGCTCCAATGAGAAATATCTATGAAGGCAGAAAATAAGAAAGTACCTCCTAGTCTAGAATTCAGCCCTGAAATTATGATACAGTGCTGATCTAGGAAAGGAAAAATGGAAACACTTTCAAGTTATAGAAGAACTAGAAGAAGTTTTGGGACTGAAGTGATGGATTGGTGGGTTTGGAAAAGACAGTTGTGATTTGCCTAGCTTGCTACCTAAAAATTGTTTGCAGCACAGGGAGCCAACATGACAGAGCACCATGCCATCCCACTGCAGCAAAGACCTGAAAAACTAAGTAAAATGATACAAACATCAATCCTGGAACCCTAAGCATCAAATGAAGGAATAAAGAACTCCGTCAAGCACCCAATGGAATAAGAAACTGACAGAGAACAAATAACGAGGAGAGTTATGGAGTGGAGGTTCCCTACCAGCTAACACGGCACAGATTCACCATCTTGGACTACAGCCACCAAGAAATGCCCACAGGGAGTACAAGAAGGCAGTATCACAGAGCTCCCAACAGGAGACAGAGCGTCCAGTAACCAGGAGTACACGCTTTCCCACTCCATACCCTTCTTCCCTATACAAGGGCCCTGCCACTTTCCAATGGGCCAAGATCGATCCGCCTGGAGAGATACAAGCTCACTGCTGCCAGGGTTTGCCACACCCCCACTGCCCAGCCCCTTCAGTGCCATTTTTTCATTTGTTAGTTTTATTTATTTATTTTTGCTTTTTTTTTTGGTTGTTGCTTTTCTCTCTCTCCCTTCCTTCCTTTCCTTTCTCCTGCCCAGCTAGCCTCATATGCCATCCTCTCCCTTTCATGACAGGCTATGACTTTTTTGGTTTGTTTGCTTTGTGCTTTTTTTTTTTTCTGTTTCTTCTCTCTTTTTTCCTTCCCATCCTTTCTCCCGCCCACCCAGCACTGTACACCACCCCTGCCACTTCTCAAGGGGCCGTGTTGCACCATTCAGCTGGAGTCACTGCATGCAGCTTCCCCAGGTCTATGCCACCATCACCAACCAGCTCCCTCAGCGCTGTTTTATTTCTTTATTTTTCATTTTTCTTTTTAATTGTTACTGTTTCTTCTCTCTCTCTTCCTTTCTTTTCTCTCACCAACCTACCCCTGTATGCCACCACCACCCCCTTGGCAGGCTGTGCTGTACCACTCAGCTGGAGGGTCTCTGGCACATAGCTTCCCGGGTATGTACCACCCCTACAGGCCAGCTCCCTCAGCACCATATTTTTTGTTTATCTTTCCCCTTCTCCCTTTTCCTTCTCCCTTCCTCCTAGGCCCTGTGCTGCCTCTGCCCCTTCCTGCAGGCTGTGCTGTGTCACCTGGTAAGAGAGACATCAGCTCACCACCTCCCCAATTCCACCCTGCCCCCAACAGCACCACCACCATCATATTTTTGTTGTTGTTTTTATTTCTGTAAATTATTTTTTATTTTATTTGGTTTTGTTTGTTCATTGATTGGTTTTTTCTCTCTTTTCCCTCTTTCCTTTCCTTTATTCAGCCTACCTAGCCCTATGCACCACCCACACCCCTTCTCAACAGGCTGGGCCACACTGCTCAGCTAGAGAGCCACCGGCACACAGCCTCACCAGATCTGCCCGGCCCCCACCCATCAAATCCTACCATGCTGCTATTTTATAAATTTTGTTCTTTTTTCTTTTCTCCTTCTTTTGTTTTTTGATTTTTTTCTAGCTTTTGTTTCTCTCTCTTCTTTCTCTTCTTTCAGCCACCCCCTTAGTTCCACACATCACACCCTCTCCTTTTCCTCCTGCCTATCTGCATCTTGCACAGAATGCCACACCACTGGTGGCACTGATGCAGTTCCCTGGGCCCTGCCTTGCAGTGCACCCTGGCCCCACCCAATTGGCCCCAGTTCATGCCTCACACTAACCATCCTCACACCTCCACCCCCACTGGCCCTGCCCTGCTGCACTGGCCCTGCCCACCTGGACAAGGTGGTGAGAGGTATCATGCCAACAGGCGCGCAAGCAACAGAACACACCCAGCCTGCCTGCCAAGACAACGAAATAAAACAAAACAGCAGGATGAAACAATCAAATCTACGATCAATAAACAAAGAAAATAATTCCTGAATGTCCCAGAGACAGCAGACAATATCAAAACCTATTTAAAAAAAAAAAAAAAAAAAGGACAGGATGGCTCCAGAAAGTGACCAAAATAAAACCCAGATGGCATTCTGGTAGAAGAAAAGGCACTGGAACTACCTGATGGGAATTCAGAACTCTAATATTCAGGGTTTTCTAACAGATGAAGGAAAATGCAGGCAAAAATAGGGAAAAATAGACAAAATCTTGGAAAATACAAGCAAAATCAGGGAAAACACAGACAAAGAAATGGAAGAATTCAGGAAAATAATACAGGAACAAAATTTCAAAATAAACAACTAGAAATCACACAAAAACAACAATTAGAAATCCAACAGATAAACAATAAGATTTCAGAAATGGACAATGCAATAGAATGTTTTAGGAGCAAGTTTGAAACGATGGAAGACAGGATCAGAGAAATTGAAGACAAACCCTTGGCTACAACTTTGTATGAGGAAAAATCAGAGAAAATAATGAACAGAAATGAAGAAACCCTGAGAACGATTCATGGGATACAATCAAAAGCAAAAATTTGCATGTGATCAGAGTTCCAGGACAGGGATAAAAAATGGAAAACACGGAGAGGATCATTGAAGATTAGTTGACAGAAAACTTCCCTAATATCATGAAAGATGAAAAGCCAGCCATTCAAGAAGCGTAATGAACCCCATATAAGATAGACCCCCAAAAGAAAATCACCAAGACATATCATAATCACACTCACTAAAACCAAGACAAAGAATCCTGAGAGTAATTTGAGAAAAACGAAAAATCACATACAAAGGGGAAACAATAAGACTAAGCTTTGATTACCCTGCAGAAACCATGCAGGCAAGAAGACAATGGGATAACATACATAAAATCTTGAAAGAAAAGAACTGCCAACCAAGAACAATATATCCTGCAAAACTTCTGCTCAAATATGATGGCAAAATTAGGACATTTCCAGATAAAGAGAAATTAAGGGAATATGTGAAAAACCAAACCTAACTTACAAGAATTATTAAGGGGAGTCCTTCATTTAGAGAACCAACAACATCAGAAAACAGCCTGAATCTAGGTTTCAAGATAGCATCAGCTGGATACCAACCGAGGTAATGAACTCTCAAGGATAAAACAAAACTAAAAGATTTACAACAGGGAACCAGAGTGGTCAGTCTGTAAATGATGACAATGTCAGAACAATAAAAGAGGAAATAAATTGTGTAGGTATAGAACTTTCAAATGGAGAGGAAGTCAAGGTGATATCAGGTAATAAAAGACTGGCTTAAATTTAGGAAGATAGGGGTAAATTTCAAGGTAACCACAAAGAAAGATTACAAACCTACTCATTAAAATAAAGAAGAAAAACATAAGGTCTCAGTAAACATAAAATCTACAAAAATGAATGAAACCAAAGGGGGAAAAATCCACAAACAAAAGGAATTCAGCACAGGAGAGTAAGAGGAACAAAGAAAACATCAGCACCACAGAAAAAGCACTACAAAATGACAGCAATAAACTCACACCTAACAATAATCACACTGAATGTAAATGGCTTAAGTGCACCTATAAAGAGACGGTGACAGAATGGATTGAAAAAACAGGACCCATCAATATACTGTCTACAAGAGACACGCCTTAGAAACAAAGACACAAATATATTGAAAATCAAAGGATGGAAAAAATATATCAAGCAAATAGCAACCAAAAATAGCAGGAGCGGCAATATAAAACAGAATCCCCCGTAAAAGACAAGGAAGGACACTATGTAATGATTAAAGGGGACAGTTCGCCTTGAGGACATAACCATAATAAATATCTATGCATCCAATGACAAGTCCCCAAAATACAACACTGAAAAGAGAAATTGACAGTTCCACAGTAATAGCGGGAGACTTCAACACACCATTCTCAGTAAAGGACAGAACATCTAGAAAGAAACTAAACAAAGATACAGAAGATCTAAATGCCACAATCAACCAACTTGAGCTCATAGACATCTATAGAACACTCCACCCAACAGCAGCAAAGTACACATTCTTTTCCAATGCACATGGAATATTCTCCAGAATAGACCACATCTTAGGCCACAAAGCAACTCTCAACAAAATCGAAAACATTGAGATAATACAAAGCATCTTCTCTGATCACAATGAATAAAAATAGAAATTAATAATAGGAAGAGCAAGGAAAAAAAATACATAGAAACTGAATAAAAACCACTGGTTAATAGAAGAACTCAAAGATGGAATAAAAAATTCCTAGACTCAAACAAGAATGAAAACACATCATACCAAAACCTCTGGGACACAGCAAAGGCAGTGCTAAGAGGTCAATTTATAGCAATAGACACACACATCAAAAAAAAAAAAAAAAGGACAAAATCAAAACATTAGCTGTACAACTCGAACAAATAGAAAGAGAACAGCAAAAGAGAACAGCAAAAGAAGCCCGCAGCCACCAGAAAAAAAGAAATAATAAAGATCAGAGCAGAAATAAATGAAATAGGAATAGAAAAACAATAGAAAGAATCAACAAAACCAAAAGTTGGTATTTAAAAAGATCGCTAAAATTGAGAAACCATTGGCCAAATGACAAAAGAAAAACAAGAGAGGATACAAATAACCCAAATAAGAAATGAAATGGAGGACATTACAACAGACCCAACTGGAATAAAAAGGATCATAAATAGAACTATGAAAAACCATACTCCAACAAATTTGAAAACCTGAGGAAATACACTACCTACCTAAACTAACACACACTGAGGTAAAAAACCTGAACAGCTCCATAACAAGAGAAGAGATTGAAAAGCTAATTTTAAAAAAAAGCGCTGGCCCAGATGGCTTCACTGGAGAATTCTACCAAACATTTAGAGAAGAGCTTGCACCAGTACTACTTAAATTATTTTAGAACATAGAAAAGGAAAGGATACTTTCAAATTCATTCTACAAAGCCAGCATAACCCTGATACCAAAACCAGGCAAAGACACCACAAAGAAGAAAACTACAGACCAGTAATCGCTTGTGAATACGAAGGCAAAAATGTTCAACAAAATTCTAGCCAATAGAATTCAGCATCACATCAAAAAAATAATACACCACAACCAAGTTGGATTCATACCAGGTGTGCGAGGATGATTCAACATTAGAAAATCAATGAATGTAATCCAACACATAAATAAAAGAATCACATAATCATCTCAATTAATTCAGAAAAGGCATTCAGGAAAGTCCAACACCCATTCCTTATAAAAACTCTCAATGAAATAGGAATGGAAGGGAAATTCCTCAACATAATAAAGGGCGCTTATACAAAACCAACAGCCAGCATCATTCTTAACAGAGAGAGGCTGAAAACATTCCCCCTGAGAATAGGAACAAGACAAGGATGCCCTTTATCACCACTCCTATTTAACAATTGTACTTGAAGTCCTAGCCAGAGCAATAAGGCAAGAAAAAGAAATAAAGAGCATCTAAATTTGTAAAGAAGAATTAAAACTGTCCCTATTTGCAGATGATATGATATTATACATAGAGAACCCAAATGATTCCACAAGAACACTACTGGAACTTGTACAAAGATTCAGCAGAGTAGCAGGATACAAGATCAACATACAAAAATCATTGGATTCCTATACACCAATAAAAGGGAACTATGAAAAGGAAATCAGGAAAGCAATACCATTTATAATAGCTCCAAAAAAAAAAAAAATACTTAGGAATAAATATAATCAGGGATGTAAAACACCTATACAAAGAAAACTGCAAAACACTACTGAAAGAAATCAAAGGAGACCTACATAAATGGAAAAACGTAACATGCTTATGGATAGAGAGACTCGACATTGTGAAAATGTCAATTCTACCCAAGCAATCTACAAATACAATGCAATCCCGATCCAAATACCAACAGCATTCTTTAACAAGATGGAAAAACTATTCATTAACTATATATGGAAAGGAAAGAGGCCCCAGAGAAGTAAAGCACTATTGAAGAAAAAAAATAAAGTAGGAGGACTCACTACCCGACTTCAGAACCTACTATCCAGCTGCAGTAGTCGAAACAGCCTGGTACTGGTACAATGACAGACACATTGACCAGTGGAACAGAATCGAGAACCCAGATGTAAATCCATCCACCTAAGGTCATCTGATCTTCAACAAAGACCCAAAGTCAATTAAATGGTGCTGGCAAAACTGGATGTCCATCTGTAAAAAAATGAAACAAGACCCATACCTCACACCATACACAAAAACTAATTTAAAGTGAATCAAAGACCTAAATACAAGCCAAACACTATAAAGAGCATAGAAGAAAAAATAGGGTCAATGCTAGAGGCCCCAATTGTTGTGGTTGTTAGGTGCCCTCAAGTCGGTTCTGACTCATAGCAACCTTGTGCACAACAGAATGAAACACTGCCCCGTCCTGCGCCATCCTCACAATTGTTATGCTTGAGCGCGTTGTCGCGGCCACCACGTCAATCCATCTCATTGAGTGTTCTTCCTCTTTTTCACTGACCCTCTGCTTTACCAAGCATGTTGTCCTTCTTCAAGGACTGATTACCTCCTGATAATATGTCCAAAGTATGTGAGACGAAGTTTCACCATCCTTGCTATTAAGGAGCTTTCTGGCTGTATTTCTTCCAAGACAGATTTGTTCATTCTTTTGGCAGTTCATAGTATATTCAATGTTCTCCGCCCACACCATAATTCAGAGATGTCAATTCTTCTTCGGTCGTCCTTATTCATCGCCCAGCTTTCACATGCATATGAGGTGATTGAAAACACCATGGCTTGAGTCAGGCGCACCTTAGTTTTCCAGGTAACATCTTTGCTTTTTAACACTTTAAAGAGGTCTTTTGCAGCAGATTTGCCCAATGCAATGCCTTGTTTGATTTCTTGACTGCTGCTTCCATGGGTGTTGATTGTGGATCCAAGTAAAATGAAGTCGTTGACAACTTCAGTCTTTTCTCTGTTTATCCTGATGTTGCTTATTCGTCCAGTTGTGAGACTTTTTGTTTTCTTTATGTTGAGGTGTAATGCATACTGAAGGCTGTAGTCTTTGATCTTCATCAGTAACTGCTTAAAATCCAAGGTTGTATCATCTGCATATTGCAGGCTGTTAATGAGTCTTTCTCCAAGCCTGATGCCCTGTTCTTCTTCATATAGTCCAGCTTCTTGGATTATTTACTCAGCATACAGATTGAATACGGTGAAAGGATACAACCCTGGCACACACCTTCCTGACTAAACCACGCAGTATCCCCTTGTTCTGTTCAAACGACTGCCTCTTGATCCATGTACAAGTTCCTCAAGAGCACAATCGAGTGTTCTGGAATTCCCATTCTTCCCAATGTTACTTATAATTTGTTATGATCCACACAGTCAAATGCCTTTGCATAGTCAATAAAACACAGGTAAACATCTTTCTGGTATTCTCTGCTTTCAGCCAGGATCCATCTGACATCAGCAATGATATCCCTCATTCCACGTCCTCTTCTGAATTCGGCTTGAATTTCTGGCAGTTCCCTGTCGATGTACTGCTGCAAACTCTTTTGAATGATCTTCAGCAAAATTTTACTTATATATAATATTAATGATATTGTTTGATAATTTTCTCATTCTGTTGTGTCAGCTTTCTATGGAATAGACATAAATATGGATCTCTTCCAGTTGGTTGGCCGGGTAGCTGTCTTATAAATTTCTTGGCAGAGATGAGTGAGCACTTCCAGCACTGCATCCATTTGTTGAAACATCTCAGTTGGTATTCCATCAATTCCTGGAGCCTTGCTTTTCACCAGTGTCTTCAGTGCAGCTTGGACTTCTTCCTTCAGTACTAATACACGGCATAAATAGCATACAAATCATAACTAACAATACACAAACACCAGAAGATAAGCTAGATAACTGGGATCTTCACGTATGCTCATCAAAAGACTTCACCAAAAACGTAAATAGAGAACCTACAGACTGGGAAAAAAATTTTGGCTATGACAAATCCTTCAAAGGTCTAATCTCTAAAATCCATAGGAAAACCCAACACCTCTACAACAAAAAGACAGATAATCCATTTAAAAAATGGGCAAAGGTTATAAACAGAAACTTCACGGAAGAAGACATTCAGAAAGCTAACAGACCCAGGAGGAAATACGCAAGATCACTAGCCATTAGAGAAATACAAATCAAAACTACAATGAGATACCATCTCACCCCAACATTACTGGCACAAATCAAAACAACAGAAAATAACAAATGTTGGATATGCTGTGGGGAGCTTGGAACTCTTACGCACTGCTAGTGGGAATGTAAAATGGTACAACCATCTTGGAAAATGATATGCCACTTCCTTAAAAAGCTAGCAATAGAAACACCATATGATCCAGCAAACCCACTCCTAGGAATATATTCTAGAGAAATAAGAGCCATCACATGAATAGACATGCACACCCATGTTCATTGTAGCACTGTTCACAATAGCAAAAAGATGGAACCAACGTACGTCCCCATTAACAGATGAATGGATAAACAAACTATGGTATATACACAAATGGAATACTACACAACAATAAAGAACAATGATGAATCTGGAGGGCATTATGCTGAGTGAAATAAGTCAATCACAAAAGAACAAATACTGTATGAGACAACTATTATAAAAACTCATGAAAAGGCTTACACACAGAAAGAAACTATCTTTGATGATTACTAGGGAGGGGAGCTATGAGTTGGAATTGACTCCACGGCAATGTGGTTTTTGTTTTTTGGGGTTTTTTATTTTGGTAGGAAGAGGAGGAGTAAGGAGGGAAAAACACTAGACAATAGATAAGTAGTAACTTTGGTGAAGGGTAAGACAGTACACAATACTGGGGAAGTCAGCACAGCTTGACCAAAGCGAGGTCATAGAAGCTTCAGAGACACATCCAAACTCCCTGAGGGACCAAATTACTGGGCTCAGGGCTGGGGACCATGGTCTCGGGAGACATCTAGCTCAATTGGTGTAACATAGTTTATAAAGAAAATGTTCTACATTCTACTTTGGTTAGTAGCATCTGGAGTCTTAAAAGCTTTTGAGCAGCCATTTGAGATACTCTATTGGTCCCACTCCATCTGGAGCAAGGGAGAATGACGAAAACCAAAGACACAAGGGAAAGATTAGTCCAAAGGCCTAATGGTCCACAACTACCACAGCCTCCACCAGACTGAGTCCAGCACAACTAGATGGGGCTGGCTACCAACCCAACTGCTCTGACAGGGATCATAATAAAGGGCCTGGGACAGAGCTGGAGATAAATGTAGAACAAAATTCTAACTCACAGAAAAAGACCAGACTTACTGGTCTGACAGAGACTGGAGAAACCCCAAGAGTATGGCCCCCAAACACTCTCTTTTAACTCAGTACTGAAGTCACTCCTGAGGTTCACCCTTCAGCCAAAGATTAGACATAATCTCATAAAACAAAACGCTAAGTGGGCACACCAGCCCAGGGGCAAGGACGAGAAGGCAGGAGAGGACAGGAAAGCTGGTAATGGGGAACTCAAGGTTGAAAGGGAGAGTGTTGACATGTTGTGGGGTTGGCAACCAATGTCACAAAACAATATGTGTATTAATTGTTAAATGAGAAACTAATTTGCTCTGTAAACCTTCATGTAAATACAATAAAAAACAAATAAAAAAGGGAAAAAAATGTATGCAAGAGTCTAACCTTGCTGTGTCTTGCTCACCTCCAGTGAGAGATATCCCTGAAGGCAGAAAATAAGAAACTACCTCCCGGTCTAGTATTCAGCCCCAAAATTACGATAAAATGCTGATCCAGAAAAGGAAAAATGGAAACACTCTCAAGTTTTAGAACTGGAAGAATCTCTGAGGCTGGGGTGATGGATGGGTGTTTGGAGTAGACAGTTATGGTTTGCCTGACTTCTTACATGTTTTCCTGCACTTTCATCCTTTACCTCTAGCCAGAGTCTTCCCCTTCTAGTATCTACCCCATGATCCCAGTCGTGCCTGTGAACTTGATCAGAGACAACTACAGGGTTCCTGCTTCAAGCAACTATGATTCACTTTAATGTTAGTTTTAATGTTAGGCTTCTCCTGACTTTGTGCTCCACAAAACCCCCCGCTTGCACCCCAGTTCCCCTAAGCCTGTAACCTTCTTCGCTTCTGCCAGTCCCATCTCTCCCTCCCAGGATGAGAGCTTTGCCCCAGAAACCTTTTTTTCAATCATGTCTTGTTAGCTTCTGTCTGACCATTGCCTGACCAGATCTACCCAGATTGCCTTTGTCCAGATAGTACATCCCCGCACACTGCTCCCCTGCCAGCACTCGCACTACGCACTAGCCTGGCTAGACCTCCCTGATGCCATCACCTGCCTGGGCTGCCACCTAGCCTTAGTCCCCATCTGTTTCACATGCCATGCTCTACCTGCCTGGACCGCCCACTGCTCCAACTGGGTTTGCCCCAGAGGATACGCCTAGCCCTCTGGGATAGGTGTGCCTGATCTCCAGATTCTCTCTTCTGGTCTGTCTGGGACTACCTCCTCCCGAGAACTGACATCTCATCCATGACGCTGCTTAGCAGGAAAGCTATACCATGTTGAGGTCAGCAAAACTACACCTCTGTCCTCTACCCCACTCCCCAGAGCATTATAGCCAAGTCATCACCTCTGTGAAGGCTTTCCTCAATTCCTTAAGCAGAGTGACCACTCATCCTTGGTGATCCCAGGGTACCCTGGATGCCTGTCACCCTAATGACATTTATTTTTTAATATGTATAATAGGACAGAGAATATTCTCTTCTTTAGTAGCAGGCATGAGATTTCTCTTAGGGAGAGAGCCATTTTTGTTGGGAAATATTTTCATTAATCTTTCATAAGATCAAGTCCCTGGGTGATGCAAATGGTTTGCATCCATCTCATAATACAGAGGTTCAAAACCTACGTAGGCCTCGCGATCTGCTTCCGTAAAGATTATAGCCAAGAAAACCCTATGGAGCAATTCTACTCTGTTACACATGGAGTTACCATGAGTCAATCAACATGACAGCAGTGGGGTTGTTTT
The DNA here is from genome assembly GCA_030035585.1 of Dugong dugon. NCBI lineage: Eukaryota > Metazoa > Chordata > Mammalia > Sirenia > Dugongidae > Dugong > Dugong dugon. The sequence continues at coordinate 160,901,662 of CM057464.1, forward strand.
TTTTTTTCATAAGATCACTTAAGTTTGGTGCATTCCTATAAGAAATATTGTCTGGTCTAAGCCCTCAAGGAGCCCTGGAGCTGCAGTGGTTAAGTGTTCAGCTGCTAACCGAAAGGTCAGAGGTTCAAACCCACCAACCACTCTGCAAGAGAAAACGTCTGGCAATCTGCTCCCTTAAAGAGTATAGCCTCAGAAACCATATGGGGCAATTCTACTCTGTCCTGTAGGGTCTCTATAAGATAGAATCGACTCCATGGCAACAGGTTTGGTTTTTGGTTTTGCTAAGGTCTAAAAGAAAAGGGCACAATTACATTGGACAAGGAGAGGGATTTGTCTGATCCTCAGAGCAGGTGGGGAGAATAAAGGAAGGAGAAACATGGGCAGGAAGATAAAGAGTTGAACCATCAAAACTCAAAAGGCCACACATGCCATGATGGGACCCCTACCTTGGAAAAAGCCGACCAGAAGTAAGAAATTAACTTTATGAGGAGATTGCTAATAAAGCAGTGATGAGTTCGGGTTTTGCATCCAGGCTTACTTGAACCAAAAACAACATGTGTAGACACAGACCCAGAGACGAGAATCATTTGAGATTATAAATTCTTAGGAATCAGTTACATATATATCTTTGAGAGGCATAGGGCCTCCCCGCCATGAATGGGAGCCTCAAGCCACCTCCACTTCCATTTCAGAGACAGGTGGGAAGTGGGAAGGGGACATAGTTGACAACTGAGTAACGTGTTTGCCGCCTCTGTTAAACAAAGACCAACTTGACAGCAAAGACCACAGCTTATCCATCTTTGCTCAGCCATTATTTAACACAGTGCCTGTCACACAGGAGGTAGTCAGCAAACATGCTTTGAATTGGGAAATCACTGCAGATATGCAGAGAACAGCTCTAACGCTCTAAGCTGATGCAAGCTGTCTTTGTGTCTTTTTGTGCCTCTAACACACTAGAAACTATTATCTGAATAATCCTTATCACACGTTGTGAGGAGTCGTCTCAAGAGAATTACTGTGCTGGTGAATAATGTTTCACTGCCTTGCTCTCTTGGGCAGAGGGCACGGAGCCCTGGGCAGAGGGCTGCCACACTCTAGGCCTCCAGAGGGCTCGTGGAAGTACTAAGGTCAGTCTTTCTGCCTCTGCCTGAGTCAGGCCTAGGGTGTGGCCCAAGTAAGGCCCCAGGTAAAGGGTGGGGATTGCTGTCAAAATGTGGGTGGGAGAGGGTGGAGAGGAGCTATTTTAGACTCTCTGTGTGCATGTTTATTGACGTCTCACAATTATTCTCCTGGATGGAGGCTGTGTGTGAGAGCTACGCACTGTGCTGGAAACAGAGGGGACTGCAGACAAGACACGAGAGCTACAGAGCTTCTGGATTACTAACCCCACCTATAAACACACATATGGGCCTGAGTTAATGCATCCCTGTCCCTTTACTGTGGAGCCCTAGTGGTGCAGTGGTTAAGCGTTCAGCTGGTAACCAAACAGTCGGCAGTTTGAATCCACCAGCCGCTCTTTGGAAGCCCTATGGGGCAGTTCTACTTTGTCCTATGGGGTTGCTATGAGTCAGAATAGACCCAGTGGCAAGGGTTTTTTTTTAATCAGTTTACCTGGTGTTTAGGTAAATCTGCCTAATATACCTGGCCAACTGATTGGCCTTCAGAAGTTGACCTCTCTTGCTAATTTGAAAGCTATGTAGGTTGGTCCCAAGTAATAAAATTTCCACAAAAATCATAAGAGTTGGGACTCTGAGAAACAAAATCCTGGTCTTATAATTGAATAAACCACCTACTTATTGCTGGAGTTGTTAGTCACTTATTCTCTGCTCTTTCCAAAAGACAAGGTAGCCTCTATTTAAAGGGCCAGTTCATCTGATTTCTGATCAGCTGATTTCTGGGTATGCAGTTCACACAAATGAGTATTTATGTGCTTTCTAGACTATGTCACCATCACATAAGAAGCTAAAGCAATATTTGTACACGTTATAAACTAGGATACATTATTTCCCTGAAAACAATTATAATAAATGCCACTTACTCCTTCTAATGAGAGCACGCCTGCTAGATATATCACCAGGATGAGTGATGAGAAGCACGTCATTAAACGACCCTGAATGAAGCTCTACGACTCTGTCCACATTACCACTTCATCATCAACTGAGTTCAAAAAAGAATAAACACTTTTACACTTTGGGTTTTTCTTTAGCCAGAGAAGAGACCATGCCATTTAGGCTGCAGTGGGGGTAATATTCAAATTATAATACCTGGGGTCATATAAGAAATATTTGCACTCTGTAGCCTAAAGAAGATCCCTGTGTTAATTAAGCACTTAGGGTTGTCACAGTGGGTCTCTCAACACTGCCCACTGTCTTGCCACCCAATCCCCCACAATCACCACCAAATATTAACCACTTAGATCTTTGGGCACTTGCTTTTAGCAGCACTCGAAAGAAAGGCCTGGCAATCTGCTTCCAAAAGTTCACAGCCTTGAAAACCCTATGGAGTACAGTTCTATTCCACAGCACATGGGGTCGCCATGAGTCAGAGTCCTCTCAACAGCAGCGGGTTTGGTTTGGGGTTTTTTGACCTTGAGAGTTCCCATGTATTGACTCATTTAATCCTTACAGCCTAGGATGTAGGCACATTTACTGTAGCCCTGGTGGCGCGGTGGTTGAAAGCTTGGTTGCGGACCAAAAGTTCAAATCCACCAGCCACTCCGTGGAATCCCTATGGGGAAGTTCTACTCTGTCCTATAGGGTTGCTATGAGTCAGAATCGACTCAGCGGCAATGGGTTTACGGGTTTGACAAACAAGGAAACTGAGGCTTGTTTAAGTAATTTGCTTAAGGATACATAGTTTATAAATTGTAGCACCTGGATTTGAACTCAGGAAGCCTGAGTCCAGGACCTACACAACTAAACGATAGGCTACACCAAATTCCAAGAACAAGGAAACAGTGAAAAGAAAGAATGGTGTGTGAATGAAATATATAACCAACACAAATTAAACCATCTGAACTGATCAAAACAGAACAAAATTAAACAACCAGAAACGAAAATACATTCTTTACCTGCTTTATTGTTTTTCCCCATTTAAAACTGACCTTGGCCTGCACTGCCCTAGGGAAATGGAGGCCACAGTTAAAACCCAGTGGGAAACCAGGGAAGTTTGCTTTTGGGTTTGTTTAGGATAATGGAAGGAATTTTCAGGAGGAGACCTGGTGACGCAATGATTAAGCCTTCACTGCAAACCAGAAGGTCAGTGGTTCAAACCCACCAGCCACTCCATAGGAGAAAAGACCTGGTGATCTGCTCTGTAAAGATTATAGCCTAGGAAACCCTAGGCAGTTCTCTGCCCTTTAGAGTTGCTGTGAGTCAGAATGGACAACAACAAGGAATTTTCAAAGGTCACTGGATTATCCAGTATTTATGTGATGAGTTTGGAACCTAACTCCCTAATAAAATGTGACTCTACTCTGCACAGTCTTTGTGACTGATCTTGATCAAATCTTGTAACATTCTTTTCATCACTGAATCAAGGTCAAGAGGCTTCCTGAGGCCCACGAACTGTGTTCTGGATCGGCATTCGAGCAGTGTCTTTCTAGGGCTGTAGCAACAACCCTCCTGCTGCACAGGTCACTGGGCTCAGTTGACACTGATGCAGCGCTCATAACATAATAGCAACTAACTAAAAATAACACAGATTTTCAGGCATCCATTGATCAGAACTCTGTTAATCGCTTCACCAGGTGGCACAAATGGTTAAGTACTCAGCTGCTAACCCAAAGGTTGGCAGTTCTAATCCACCCAGAGGGTAGCTTGGAAGAAAGCCCTGGTGATCTACCTCTGAAATATCACAGCCATTGAAAACCCTATGGAGCAGTTCTACTCTGAAACACTTGGAGTCACCATGAGTCGGAACTGACTCAATGGAAACTAACAACAACAAGGTAAGTTTCTTTGCCCAAAGCAACACAGCTGCAAGCGGTAGTATAAGAAGCGAGAGATTGTACCATTTAGTGTTTTACGTCACTCATTTTCAGATTTGAGGGATTCATAGCACACTTTTGAATATTAGAAATTTTGGCAACTTGCAAAAGGGACTTAAAGACTTAAGACAACACTAAACTAGTCAACAATAGATTCAAAAACAATTGTTAACTCAAGAAAACAGTATCCTTGTGTTTATACAGGCATCCACCCATAGTCATTGTACTGTTCACTGGGTTGATTGTTAGGTTAGCATGATATCTTAGTAAATGTGCTCACTGCCCCAACTTAGGGTCCCTTAACAACTTATGATTAAAGCTCCTGCATATTTCAGTGAACATAAAGGGTCGCTGTGAGTTGGAATTGACTTGATGGCACACAACAGCAACAAGATCTTTCTCTGATGCTCAATTACTTTGTTATGCCTTTGTGTCTTGTGTATACAGCTGCATATCATTAATTTTAGTCCAGATAAATTTATGCATTGATCAGAATTTGCTTGTAAATCAATGATGGGATTATTGTACGTCAATGGGCCTCAAGACACCACCTGAGCACCACAGTGCTGTGGGGTAGTCTCCCATAGAAGATATTTCATAGAACTTTAAGGATATTCCATCTATCTTCATTAAGCTGAATAATTACATGAAATTAATCCAAAATGATTAAATTTTCTGACCTCTGTGTAAGGCAGATACAAAGTACATAAATAGGATCAAACAATGACTGACATTTGACTCATGGATGTGTAGAAAGTATGTTGCTTAGAGCATCTTAATAGATTTAGCTGAGACCTAGGCCATTTCCCATCTTGTGTCCTTCTGTGCTCCTCAGGAGAATGAACTGGAGTCATGAGTAATTGGAATTAGGAAGCTTGCTAGGGTGGCATTCTGGTCCAGGGTGTGTTTTAGATAGAAAGAGAATCATCAGCAACATCTCCAAGATGGATAGGGCCTTATGCAGTAGAGGTGATGGGTGTGTCCTACTCTTGACTCTGCTAGTCTTCTTGTGCCAGTCCAAAGCCAGCCCAAAGGGTAATAACAACTTATCCATTTATATGCCAATCATTAGCTCATCCATGTCGCCTCAGTGTTCATTATCTCCAGTTTTACAGAGGAGTAAATTTAGGTCCATAGAGATAAAATGCTTGGCCCCAGGACACAGAATAAGTGATAAAACATGGCACCCCAAATCCAGATTCCTACACACTTAGCTGGCTTTCTTTGCTCTGCTGTTTGCTTAATTTTAAAAGTTACCTAAAAATTCTTTATTAACATTTACTACTTAACCTTTAAATACTAACTTCACACATGAAGTATAAACATTGATTAGGTACTATTTTTCACATATTACTTTAATTTTTTTTTTAATTGGCTGCCATGACAACATGGTACCTTTCCTCCTACCTCACAGGTTGCTCTTTCTCAACCTGTTTTACACACTGAGGTATTGGAATGCTCCAAGGTCCTGTGCTCAGCCTTCTTTCTCTCTTTTCATATGAAATCTCATCCAGTCCCATAGCTTTAAATAAAATTTTTTATGCTGATGAGACTTGGCTTGTCTTCTGAACTTTAGGCAAGTATATCCAACTGCTTACTTGACTTCTTCACTTGGATGTCTAATGGGCTCTTCAAATGTAATTTGTCCAAAAGAGAATTTTTGGTTTTCTGTCCAAAATTGCTGCTTCTGCCCTAGACTTCCCATCTCAGCAAATAAGTCCGCCAAACATCCAGTTGCTCAGGACAAAAATGGATAAATTAACTTTTATTATTCAATTTTCCTCATCGCTCACCACCCCACCAGCCATAACCATAGCCAAGCAAGTACTGTCATCTCTGCCTCTGGGATCCAACCACTTCTCTTCATCTCCACGCCCCTAGTCCAAGTCTCCATTTTCTCTTTTCGTGGATTACTGCAGTAACCTCTTAAATGGCCCCTCTGTTTCCAATTTACCCTAAGCATTTAGCCCCAGTTTATTCTCCAAGTAGCTGACAGAATGATATTTTAAAAGTATAAATTAGATAATATTTCTTCCCAGCACCTTCCAATTCTTCCCATTCTAAGTAGAATAAAATCTAAACTCTACACTCTGGTCCACAAGGCCCTACATGATCTGGCCTTTGGCTGTCTTGCTGAACTCATATCCTACCAGTTTCTCCCTATCCATTCAGTCCCAGCTACATGGGCACTCTTTCTGCCCTTCACACATGCCATGCTCATTCCCATCTTGCTGTTCTCTCTACCTAGAAGGCCCTTCCTGAAAGGCTGTCTCTTCTTCAACTTTCTTTCTCAGCTGAAATGTCACGTTCTTAAAGAAGCCTTCCATGGCCAGCTAAAAGTAGTCATCACAGCTCTATCATCATTCTCTCTCGTTATCCTTTTTTTTTTTAATATAACTTTTTCCTCTATGAAATTATCTTACCTATTTGATTTGTTTGCTGACTGTCTCTACCCACCAGAATGTCATGTCCACAAAGGTAGGAACGTTTTCTGTTGTGTTCACCTCTGGAGTTCCAGTGCCTGGAGTGTATGCCACAAACTAAGTGCACAATAAATATGTGCTGAGGGAACAAATGACAAAATAGTCAAATATAGAAAACTTGTAAAACACAGAAGATCATTTAAAAAAATTTTTAACCTTATCATCCAGAGATAACCACTCTTATTACATTTTCAGGTCTACTCTTTTACCTTCTCTACTTTTTCTCTCTGTTTCTAGTTGTGAGTGTATATGTCTGTGTGTGTGATAAAACTGATACATTATGCATATTATTTATAGCCTAGTTTTATCACCTAGAAATAAATAATAAACATATATGCATACCAATTAAAAATATATAAAGTTTACATATGCTTGTTTAAAAAAATTTTTAAGTGTGTTGTTATTAGGTGCCATTGAATTGGTTCCAACTCATAGTGACCCCATGTACAACAGAACAAAACATTGCCTGGTCCTGCACCATCTTCACAATCATTGTTATGTTTAAGCTCATTGCTACAGCCACTGTGTCAATCCATCTCACTGAGGGTCTTCCTCTTTTTCACTGACCCTCTACTCTACCAAGCATGATGTCCTTCTCTGGGGTGGTACCTCCTGATTGATCCAGTTGTGAGGATTTTTGTTTTCTGTATGTTGAGGTGTAATCCATACTGAAGGCTGTGGTCTTTGATCATCATCAGCAAGTACCTCAAGTTCTCCTCCCTCTCAGCAAGCAAAGTTGCGTCATCTGCGTAGCGCAGATTGTTAATGATTCTTCCTCCAATCCTGATGCCATGTTCTTCATATAGTCCAGCTTCTCAGATTATTTGTTCAACATACAGATTGAATAAGTATGGTGAAAGGATACCACCCCATGGCACACCTTTCCTGACTTTAAACCACACAGAATCCCCTTGTTCTGTTCAAACGACTGCCTCTTGGTCTATGTGCAGTTTCTACAAGACCACAATTAAGTGTTCTGGAATTCCCATGAAAGCCATACCCTGCTCAATCCAGTTTCCTGAGGTAACTACTGTTAAGATTGGTGTGTATTATTCCTTTTTTTTGTTTGTTTGTCTATATTAACACACACACATCACACATGTAAGACATTGTATAACATATCATGTGTGAGTGGGGGCAAAAATAAGATCACAGAAATCAAACTTGCCTTTTTTACTGCAGAATATATTGTGATATTTTCATGTCAGAACACGTTGAATTTTTGAACAACTTTTTAATCTTTAAAATGGCTGCAGGGTGGGGAGAGAGGTAAGCCAACAAGAAGCAAGCTGATTCCTGCTTCAGAGAGGTTCAGGAATTGAGGACACCCTGAAGCTCTGAAGGCAGGGACTTAGGGTGTAGTTGAATATAAAAGGATAAACTCAAAATCTTTACAAGAAACAGATAGAAGCTCAAATCAACTTCCCCTCTACACAGCCAATTGAGTATCTCTCCCCAGCCTAGATAGAAATGTGCTCAGAGTATCTGGGCACAAAGCACAGCGCAGGGCAGAATTAGGCACGTGCTGAAAACAAATGGGTTAGGTTACAGATTCTAGAAATTAAGTCTTCATATTCAGTGGTGAAACTTCCAATCCATTATCCCACTGGCTCCTAGAATAACAGCAACCAGGCCTATGCCTTCTAGACAAGAGATTAGAAATTCTTCTCCAGGGAAACTGATCAGCCCAAGAGAAAAGACCTACATATGCTGGCAGTCCTCCAAGGAAACAACAGATTTACGTACCTACCATGCAGTGAGTCCCTTTGGAGCCCATACATGGAGCTTCCAAACTAGAATTTTTTGTGTCTCACTCTGAAATATAAGTGGATAACCAAGGATCACCAAATATCCAAGAATAACCTCCAAATGGAAAACAGAGATCAAAACAAATAAACAAACAAAAACAGAGTTCAGATAAGAAAGACAAAGGCAGGGCCAGAAGGAAACGTCAAAAAAAATTATGATTAATATCTTAAAGGAACTATGAGAAGATTTGCTCCTACAAAATAAGAGCAGAATGATTTTTCCAAAAAGCAAATAATCAGAGAATAAGAAAAAAGTCTTGTAAATTAAATATATGGTAGTATAATAATTTTACATGCAACAAAAAAATTGAAGAAATTTAGGAAATCACTGAAAAGGAAGAGCAAAAAGACAAAGAGTGAGAAATGGGAGAGAATGTAGAACAAAAAGAAAATAGATGAAAAATGGAGAGTAAAGGCAAGAAAATTAGAAGCTGTATCTAAGAGGTCCAACATATGACTAACAGGAGTTACAGAAAGAGAGAACAAAAACAATAAAGCAAACAAATGGATAAAAATTCACATTAAGGCACATCATCATAAATTTCAGAACATGGGGATAAATAGAAAATACTAAAGTCTTCCAGAGTTGAAAAAATGAGTTACAAACAAAGGATCAGAATGGCATCTGACTTCTCAAAAGCAATATGGTATCTAGAACGGAATGCACCAATGCCTTCAAACACTGAGGGAAAGTTATTTCCAACTGAAAATTCTATAGGTAACCAAACTACCAATCAAGTATATGGGTAGAATAAGGAAGTCATCAGACACGAATCTGAAAATATTGGCATCACATGTACCCATCCTTAGGCAGCTACTGGACAAATTGCTTTGCCATAAAGAGAGGATAAAACAAGAATAGGAAATATAAGAAGTTGAAGAGACAGGAAATGCACTTCAAAAGAGAGACAGAGGGAATTCACAGGATGGTAGTGAAAGTAATTTCCAGGAAGACAGCTGCACAGCAAGTGGAGAACAACCAAGCCAAATTGGAGCAAGAGGATGAGGCTTCCAGGAAGAATGTCTTCACAAAGAAAATGAAATGAAGGGAATACCTGATGTGTTTTAACATATTCACAGATGTTTGGGTCTCTGAAGAGTTTGCAGATAAATTATTGCTCAGTACATAGCAAATGAAAAATGAGTCAGGAAATCATTCCAATAAAAAGAAAAAGTTATAAAAGAAAGGAAATGAAATTAGGTACTGTGAGACTCAGCTGAGAATGATACTTACATAGTCATAATAATGTAAACTCTGAATATTGATATAACCAGAAATTGTGACAAAACACCACTGGAAAATTGGGAAGAGGAGAAGTGTCTGTATGTGTGCATGTGTGCATGCACCCACATGTGTGTATGTGTGGGTGTATCTGTGTATGTAGGGGTGAGTGAGATGGATGGGAAAGAGTTGCTTCCTTACCATCCATAGTAAGAGGTCAATGTAAAATCAAAAGCACAAGAAGAAAGACATGTTCTTTTGAAATATGGAGGTAAATCTCAAAATAATAGCTCAGACAGTTTTAGGTGGTTGCTTCAGGAGGCCTGGACACGAAGAGTGAGGAGAGAATGGGCAGAGTCTGCTGTTTTTGTGATAAACTGTTTGTATTATTTGACTTTTTAACTCAGTGTAGTGTATGTACTTTTTTTTTTTTTTAATTGTACTTCAGGTGAAGGCTTACAGAACAAATAGTTTCTCATGAAACAGTAGTACACATGTTGTTTTATGACATTGGTTAACAACCCCACAACATATTAACCCTCTAAATTCTCAACCTTTTTTTTTTTTTTTTTTTTGGTGAAAATACACATAGCCAAAGATACACCATTTCAAAAATTTCTACATGCACAGTTCAGTGACATCGACTACGCTCTTCCAATTGTGCTGCTATTCTCACTTTAGATGAAGGCTTACAGAACAAAACAGTTTCTCATTGAACAGTTAGTACACATGTTGCCCTATGACAATGGTTAACAACCTCACAACACATCAACACTATCCTTACTCAACTTTGGGTTCCCTATTACCAGCTTTCCTGTTCCCTTCTGCCTTCTAGTCCTTGTCCCTGGACTGCTGTACCTCATTAGTCCCGTTTGGTTTTATGGGACTGTCCACTCCCCGGCTGAACAGTGTACCTCGGAAATGACTTCATCACTGAGCTAAAATGGTGTCTGGGGGCCATACTCTCGGGGTTTCTCTAGTAAATCTGGTCTTTTTTTTTTTGTGAGTTAGAATTTTGTTCTACATCCTTCTCCAGCTCTGTCCAGAACCCTCTGTTGTGATCGGTGTCAGAGCAGTGAGTGGTGGTCGCCGGGCACCATCTAGCTGTACTGGACTCAGTCCAGTGGAGGCCTTGGTAGCTGTGGTCCATTAGTCCTTCAGACTAATCTTTTCCTTGTATCCTGTTCTCTTCATTCTCCCTTGCTCCCGAAGGGATGAGACCAGTGGAGTATCTTAGATGGCTGCTCACAGGCTTTTAAGACCTCAGACACTACTCACCAAGGGAGAATGTAGAACATTGTCTTTATAAACTGTGTTATGCCAATTGAACTAGATGTTCCCTGAGACCATGGTCCCCACAGCCCTCCACCCAGCAATTCAGTCCCTCAGGGAGTTTGGATGTGTCTATGGAGCTTCCATGAACTTGCCTTGTACAAGTTGTGCTATTGTGTACTGTCTCACCCTTCACCCAAGATAACACTTATCTATTGCCTATTTAGTATTTCCCCCCACCCCTCCCATCCCTGGTAACCAACAAAGATTGTTACATTTTGTGTGTGAACTTTTTCATGGGTTTTTACAATAGAGGTCTCATACAATATTTGTCCTTTTGTGATTGACTTATTTCACTCAGCATAATGTCCTCCAGTTTCGTCCATGTTATGAGATGCTTCACAGATTCATTGTTGTTCTTTCTCATTGCATAGTACTCCATTGTGTGTATGTACCATAGTTTGTTTATCCGTTCATCTGTTGATGGGCATATAGGTTGTTTCCATCATTTTGCTATTGTGAACAATGCTGCCATGAACGTAGGTGTGCATATGTCTATTCGAGTGACGACTCTTATTTCTCTAGAATATATTCCTAGGAGTGGGATTGCTGGATCAAACGGTATGTCTATTTCTAGCTTTCTGAGGAAGCGCCATATCATTTTCCAAAATGGTTGTATCATTTTGCATTCCCACCAGCAGTGCATAAGAGTTCTGATCTCCGTATGTACTGTTTTGACTTGTTTTTAAAAGGACACGCAAACAACAACAAAAAAACCTGAGGAAAATATTTGCGGTGTTTCTGAAAATGAGTTAATAGACATTGATTTAAAAACTAAATGATGGCAACATGTATTTGCACTTACAATGTCAACATGGAAAGCCTTCACAATTTTTTTTTAGGTGAGAATGGTTACAAACTGTATGTTTAACAAAATTTCAGTTTTCCCTGTCATAGAAACACATTTTTAAAATTTGGAAACTGTTTGCGTATTTTAGACAAGTATAAAGCATAAAATACATATATATTCTGGGCCCACCAACCAGTAAAAGGAGTGCTTGGCTGCTAACTGAAAGGTTGGCAGTTCAAACCTACTAGTTGCTCCACAAAAGAAAGACCTGGGAATCTGCTCCTGTAAAGATTACAGCCTAGGAAACCCTATGGGGAAGTACTACTCTGTCACATGGGGTTGCTATGAGTGGAAATTGACTCAACGGTAATGGATTAACAGTTAACTAACCATTAAAACAAGCAAAAAAAATTAACATTTTGTCAGTTTTGACTGAGATTTTTATTTTAAAAAAAATAGAATGTTATAGATAAATCTGAAGCCTTTTTCTCTCTCCTCCCTAGTCTCATTCCCTTCTACCTTCCTTAAAGGCAACCATAATCATAAATCTGATAAATATGGTTCCAGTCTATGGTTATGCTTTTGGTGCATGTAAAAATACTCGTTAATAATGTAGTATATGCTTTGTGTGCCTCTAAACTTTTTTAAAAAATACTTTCATAGTATATGAATTATTCTACAACTACATTTTCACCTACAATTCTTCGAAATTTCGTTTATACATATAGATCTAGTTCATTAGTATAGTATACTATACTAATTGTATAGTATTCCATTGTTTAAATTGTATTTATTCCTCCACAGATGGACATTCTGATTGTTTGCAGTGTGTTACTATTACAAAAAATGCTTCAATGGAGGTGCCTCTACCTGTCTCCTTATGCACATATCTGAGAGTTTCTCTGGGTATAAACCCAGAAGTTGAACTTCTGCTCCCAAGTTTTTTTCACTATTACCAAATAGTTCTTCAAAATCATTATAACGATATACACTCTCATTAGCAGTGTCTGAACAGTTTCAGTACTTAAGTATCATCAAACTTTTAAATTTTACCAGGCTAAAAAACCAAACTCATTGTCATTGAGCGCATTCTGACTCATTGAGACCCTACAGAACATAGTAGAAAAGCCCTATAGGGGTTCCAAGGCTGTAATCTTTATGGGGAGCACTAGTGGCACAGGTGAAGTGCTCAGCTGCTAACCAAAAGGTTAGCAGTTCGAATCCACCAGGCGCTCCTTGGAAACCCTGTGGAGCAGTTCTACTCTGTCCTATACGGTTTGACTATGAGTCGGAATCAACTTGACAGCACTGGGTTTGGTTTTATTTGGTTTTGTTAGACTGGCAAAGGAGCCCTGGTGGCGCAGTGGTTAAATGCTCGGCTGCAAACCGAAAGGTCTAGGTTTGAACCCACCTGCCACTCTGTGGTAGAAAGATATGTCAGTCTGCTCCGGTAAAGATTAACCAGAAAAACAAATCTGTTGCCGTCGAGTTGATCCCGACTGGTAGCGACCCTATACGACAGAGTAGAACTGCCCCATAGCGTTTCCAAAGAGCGCCTGGTGAATTCGAACTGCCGACCTTTTGGTTAGCAGCCGAATGCTTAACCACTGCGCCACCAGGGCTAGTGGGTGTTAAATATAATTCTTTTAATTATCATTTATCTGAAAATTAGTAAGGAGTTTCTTGGCCATTCAGGTTCTCAGTTTGTGGATTGCCTACTTAATATTCTTTGCTTATCTTTTTCTTGAGTTATTTTCTTTTCCTAATTCATTCATAGAAAGTTGAGGAGAAAATTCCATGTTTTAGAGTATCCAAGTTGTCTACACTTTGTCTGCCAGTCTTAATCCCGTTCTTCAATAATGCATTCACCCCAAGTTGAGAGGACACATTGGGCTGCTCTGTTACCAAAATATACAGAAGGCCCCAAGGCGTGCCTTTCTCATTCACTGTCTGCTAAAAGAAACTATAGAACCGGCTACCTTGGTGATAACACGTAGAGCTACCTTGAGCTAAACATTCTCCCGTTCCTCCTTTATCTTCAAAAGCTGCTCAAAGATTGCACAGCTATATATTCTGAAACTTTTTCTAACCTCTTCTTAGAACAACAAAAAAGCAGACAAAACATAAGCCCCTTAGTGTCAAACAAGCTGAATTGAGGCGACTCCTATGAAAGATTAGAAACAGGCTCTCTTCTCCAGTGACTTTCCTTTAACAACTCAGCTTTACCAAGGTCAAGATAGCAGCACTCTGACACACCATCCAGTGACTCCCAGAGAGCCCTAGTAGGGTAATTTGGCTAATAACTAGCCAGTTGCAAATGAAAGCTTATTGTTATCTGTGTAGTCAGAAAGCCCACGAGTAGCAGTTTGAACTGAGGAACTTCAATGCAGCATTTTCTTTTTTTCAGGTGCTGTGCATTTGTAGGATGTATGAATAGAAAAAGAGAAACATCATCTGACTTGGCTTAGACTTTAATTTGTGATATTTCTGAACGTTGAATCATCGTTTAAAGACATATGTAAATTGGAAGAATTGGGTGGAGAGAGTATTCACTCTTGTACTAAATCCCTAATACTGGTGATGACAGATGTCTTTGTATCTCTGAGCCTTCTAGAAATGAATTTGGGGAAGGTGAGGGTGTGGGGTTTATATGTGGGAGGCATGTAGGGAGGCATGACTGACTTCTTAAAACATGTCTGGCAGTAATTCTCATCCCTACCTGGATGTCCTGATCCTGCAGCCAGGGCTGCCAGGTAGGGCTCTCTCAGTAATTATCCCTGCTCAAGGGCACCCAGCCAAGGCTGCTCCTGGTGGGAAACTGCAGTAGTCCAAAGGAAACATCACCTTTTCCTAAGCTATAGCAGCCCTACAAGGAAGATCCCTCCAGATTGAGGGCTTGGGGGTGTCCCGTGTGGCTAATGACTGTTTTGAGACAGCAGGTATCTGTGTTTGCCTGGGGTCTCCCAGGAATTCATTTTGTCATGCTGATAACACTAGTCTTAAGGTTTCCAACTTCTAAAGACCTAGGCATCTTTTTTGTTGTTGTTGTTGTTGTTTTAATCCATCCCTTCTCTTATACCTCTCATCAGGCAACCACTGATCTGCTTTGTGTAAAAAGAAATTATTTGCATTTTCTGGAATTTTATACAAATGAAAGCAAACCATATGTACTATTTGTTACAGCTTCTTGCGTGTGTGAAACATATGTAGCAAAACATTTGTCATTTCAGCAATCTTCACATGTACAGTTCAGTGACATTATGTTCACCTGTTGTTCAGCCATCACGCTTATCTGTACCCAGACTATCCCATCACTCGTCCCAGAAGCTCAGTGTTCCTTAAGCATTGAGTCCTCCTTTCCTGCTCCCTCCCTTCCACCCCTGGTAATCACTATTAAACTTTAAAGACCTAGACATCTTTAGAAGAGGATATAATTCCAATGGTAAAGGCCATCGACATGAAACTAATCATGGCAAGATACTGGCTTCCTAGATGTACTTCAGTTCTCATCAACCTTCTGTGGCTACATTGAAATCAATTTTTCTTTCTTATTTTATTTTTCTTGAGAAAAAAAGAGTTGGGTATTGTGCAGCTTGACTTTAGAAACTGGGTGGGGTGGCATTTGGAACTAAAAATTTTCACTTAAGCGTTTCAATTTAAGAATATCCACCAAGGAGCCGGAATAGAAAGGATAGAACAAGGAAACAAAGGATTTCCATATGGAACTTGCTTTCAAAGTCTCACTTGGCAATTTACATTTAGTGATTAAATTCAGAGATTCGATTTCAAATCTAAGTGTTCCTTCTTAAAAGTAACTTATTCAAAAATAGTTGATAATAGCAGGTCACCTACGTCAAATCTTTGCACTGGAAAAACTGGCTGGGTAAACCATCAAACAACCATCTACTATGTTTATTTCATGACTCATTATCACTAAGACAATCTTATGTAATTTCAGTCAACAGGACTCCATTTCTCACCAGAAAACTATCTTTAAAACACATACACAGATACACTTCTGAGTTTTCCTTTGTTTAGGTTATTTCTGTAGCAGAGTAAATTCTTGAGGTTAGCAATGAAGCACAGCTAGCACAAGTGGAACATAATTAATGTGACAGAATCTGAACCTTTTTTTAATTTCTCTTTTTGACTTTCTTTCCCACACCTAAGATGTGTTGTACTTGACTCTGCCACACCCGGAAAATACTCACAGATACTTAACAGAGTTGTGAAATTCAGGAACAATGTACTGTATACTGTAACAAGGCAAGCCAAGCTTACCTAGGAATTATCTGGAAAAGCAAAAGCTCTGGTCATCAACAGGTCTCAAGCCTAGTCTGTCTTCGGGATTTTGAAGACCTGAAACCATTTTACAGAGATAAGATGAAGCAATATTTTGACCCCCCCATACACCTGTTTTAAAAATCCATTGCAAAATTAACTGTTGCAGGAAGAGAGAAAAAAAAAAAGAAAGCGTTTAAAAGAGCTGGAACTGAATTTAATCTTCCAGACTTCCCTAAGCAATCTGTTCATGCCCCATAGCACAGGGATTGGCAGTGGCTACAATTACATCCTTACTGCATAATTGCATCAAGTATTCTTGTTTAGATTCACCCCTTTTCATAGTAATTTAGATTTCAAAATTAATTCTTGTTTTTGGTTTTGCTGATAATAATTTGAATCTGTCTCTACTGAAGAGGATTAAGTGTTCAAGAACTATTAAAAATGTTTACTTATATCTTCCACCTAGCATAAAGTTAAGGTGGTTGGAGGAGTTCAGACAATGGCTTCTAAGGAGGCTGTGTCTTCCCAAAACATGAAATGGTTCATTCATACCCGTTCTGTTTTATTTGAAGATGAGAAACCAGCTGCCGTCAAGTCAATTCTGACTCATAGCGACCCATGTGTGTCAGAGTAGAACTGTGCTCCATAGGGCTT
The DNA here is from genome assembly GCA_030035585.1 of Dugong dugon. NCBI lineage: Eukaryota > Metazoa > Chordata > Mammalia > Sirenia > Dugongidae > Dugong > Dugong dugon. The sequence continues at coordinate 160,918,223 of CM057464.1, forward strand.
TTAATGGCTGATTTTCGAAAGTAGATCACCAGGCCTTTCTTCCAAGGAGCTTCTGGATGGACTGGAACTGCCAACTTTTTGGCTAGCAGCCAAGTGTGTTAACCTTTGCACCACCCAGATGGCTGTTGTTGTTAGGTGCCATCAAGTCGGTTCCAACTCATAGCGACCCTATAGGACAGAGTAGAACTGCCCCATAGGGTTTCCAAGGAGTGGCTGGTGGATTCGAACTGCCAACCTTTTGGTTAGCAGCTGAACTCAACCACTACGCCACCAGGAGCAGATAATTTGTAATATCAATAGCAGTACATTTTAGAAAGGTTAAAAATGATGCTTTAGGAAGATGACATGGGATTTTATCTAAGAGGCCTGCTACATTAGCCACCAAAAGGATGGCCCCTCTAATTTCAGCCACCCATAGGATGGTTTGGAAACATGGCTATGGCTGTAATGTTGTGAGGCAGTGACTCACATGGTCCAATCACAGAGATGTGTTCCAGGACAAGACAGTCCAATAACGAAAACTCATTTCAAAATAATGTGAACTCTGACACTGTGAAGGGAGATACACAGATCCTAGAAGAAGATTTTTAAAATCCCCCCCCCTTTTTTTTTCTGTTTCCCATTCTTTTCTTTCAGGTATCTCTCTCACCCGCAACTCTCCTTGAAGAGCTGGCTCCTGCCCAGGCCTATTCCTTTATGCTTTTTGTTCCCCATCTTCTCTACTCCATATTTCTCCATTATAAAATGTCCCCAAAACACAGTCAAGGCATGCCCCTCCCTGGATTAAGGAGAAGTGAGAGATTGAGGGAGTCACACCCATATGATGGGAGGAGGCGAAAGCCTGGGAATCCACTGAGGGTAATAATTCCTACCATACTATGTCCTAGTGCACACCAAACAATACCAAGACATTTCTGTATCTTTTGTTGTTGCTGTTACTTACTAGCTGTCTGACGTTGGGAAAGTTACTTCACATTCCTATGCCTGTCTCTTCTCTAAAAAATTAGGAATAATTGAATATCAGAGGGTCAAGGTAAGGACTATGTGGGTTAATATGTGTGAAGCACTTAGGAACAGAACCTTTTTAGTAAGCGGTGTTTTTATTGTCGCTATCGTTATTATCATCTTCATGACCTCATCACCTTGTAGCCAGTCGTTCTGCTCAGTTTAAGTTAGGGATGAGGGTGCGGTGGGAGGAAGGGGAGGCAGGCCATCTGGCAAACTCCTCATAGAGCAGACCTGTAAGTAATCCTCCTGCTTTATACCTTCCTCCCTTCCCATTCCCCCTCTTTCCTGCCCAGCCCAAGCTTGCCACCTCTCTGACACTTATCAAGAAACACAGTTGTAACCTGCCCAGCAGCCAACTCTTGAGTTTGTTCTCAGTGGTGGCTACTCTGCATTGTTGACAATGTCATTCATTTTTCACCTTCCAAAATCGCTGGTCAACTAACAAATCCGTCTCTTGTTATGGATTTATTCCCTCTTGTATTTACTATTCTACATTTTTTCTATACTGGTCAGAAAAGTTGTATTTAATAGAGTCATCTCTACCATTTTGAATCAGAAGCTCCTTAGGATACAAAAATTTTTTCTTCTAAGCATTATGGTTACTTAAGCTCATGGTAGAGTCAATATCCACTTGTTTAAAAATGTGAATGTTCCTGGGTGATGTAAATGGTTAACACACTCAGCTGCTAACCAGAAGGTTGGAGGTTCAAGCCTACCCAGATGTAACTCAGAAGAAAGGCCTGGTGATCTACTTCCAAAAAATCAGCCAAATCAGCCATTGAAAATGTTATGGAGCACAGTTCTACTCTGACATGCATAAATAATTAAAAAATTTTTGATGACAGTGTTAAGATTTTGCCTCTAGTTAATGAAAATAAATTTGAAAACACAGAAAACTTATAGCATCACCTCTTTTTCCCATTCCCAACATATCTGAATAATTAACAAATGAACAGATATATAGATAAAGGCATTGAATCAGAGAATATTGAAGAAAAAGGGATCATTTGCAATCATTTTACAGATGAGGATACTGAGACCCGTGGGAAGGCCAATTGCCCACGGCTACACAGCTAGAGGAGCCAAACCTGGGAAAGGACTCAAATATGCCTTCTTCAGGTATGCCTAAAAAACAAAACAAGTCAACACAGCAGTGACGTTTTTTATATTAATAGGGATGTCTTTCAGTGGGAGTTCACAATAAAAATCAACCTAATTAAGTATTATGACAATATCCTTGCATTTCTTCTATTCTTTTATAAAAGGAAAGCCTAGTAAATTTTATTGACAGTCCTGGAGTATATGGTTTTGAAGCTAAAAATAATTATACTCACACAGCTATTGAGCCAACTGGAAGACCCTGACATATTAGTTCTTTGTTTTGTTCAACCATAAACGGCACTTAGCATATCCGGCTACTTGTAGTGTGAGTGTGAGATAATTGTTTGGGAACCTAGAACTGCTTATTCAAAAGGAAGGGCAAAGGGTGGGGACTCAGTTTAATTACAGAGGTAAAAACCACCTCAGCTTTATCATGGGAAATCTAACACAATGCATTGTTGGTCTTCAGATGGTTTGTCAGTCGAATTCTTCACTGTCCTTCAGATTCTCTGGAAGTTTCCTCCTCTGTTTATGACACAGGAGTCCCTGGGTGGTGCAGGCACTTAACATGGTTGGCTGCTAACCAAAAGGTTGGCAGTTCCAGCCACCCAGAGGCACCTTGGAAGAGAGGCCTGACGATCTACTTTAAAAAAAAAAAAAACTCAACTATTGGAAAGCTATGGAGCAGAGTTCTACTCTGACACACATGAGGGTCACCATGAGTCGGAATCAACTTGACAGCAACTGGTGGATTTGTCCCAGTGACTCTAAAGCAACAAGGGACAGAGGATCTCTATACTTGGACAAGGCTGAAAGAAGCTAAACATTCCAACCAAGTTAATAATGCTTAGTATATTTTCATCATAATGTTTCAGGTTGAAATGCTTCTGTTATGTCTGCTCATTGGTTCCAGGAAGTTGTGCCATTTTTCCTAAATTTGCATCATTAAGATATACTGTGTTATTGATTAGGGAGGGGAAGGAAAGTTGGAGAGATAGGGAAAAAATTCAAAGACAAGGGTGCATGCTTTAGAGAAGCTTGTATTCTGAGAATCAGTTTCATGGATAATGGGAAACTCAACTTCTTCATCTCTAGATATCCACTATTTTTTAAAATTAATTGTACTATTATTTTAGAAGATGGTATTTTTATCATTAATTATCACATTACATCCTCTACCATTCATAAAAATAAATAAACCCATTGCCGTTGAGTCTATGCCAACTCATAGCGACCCTATAGGACAGAGTAGAACTGCCCCATAGGCTTTCCAAGGAGCAGCTGGTGGATCCGAACTGCCAACCTTTTGGTTATCAGCCAAGCTCTTAACCACTGTGCCACCAGGCCCCTATCAGTCATCCAATAGGGTTTTTTTATTTTTTTTAAATTCTGTTGTAACCATCCAGACTACATTCCTCTGAATTTGTGATGAGAACATTCACATTGTATTCTACAATGGCATACAAGAAAAATTCACTGCCAAGGACAAACTGAGGGGATGCACCCCTTCTTCACATTTATATATATACTACATACCAATTGGAAACCCTGGTGGTGTAGTGGTTAAGAGCTATGTCTGCTAACCAAAAAGTCGGCAGTTTGAATCCACCAGGCGCTCCTTGGAAACTCTTATGGGGCAGTTCTACTCTGTCCTATAGGGTCGCTATGAGTCGGAATTGACTCAATGGCAACGGGTTTGGTTTGGATTTATATAGCAGTTGTCATGGAGTCAACTCCAATTCATGGTGACTTTATGCGTGTCAGAGTAGAACTGTGCTCCATAACATTTTCAATGGCTGATTTGGCTGATTTTTTGGAAGTAGATCACCAGGACTTTCTTCTGAGTTACATCTGGGTAGGCTTGAACCTCCAACCTTCTGGTTAGCAGCTGAGTGTGTTAACCATTTACATCACCCAGGAACATTCACATTTTTATACGTTAGTAGAATCAACCTAATAGCAGTGGTGTAAAAACAAAATCAAATAGGAAGGTGAATAAGGGAGGGAAAAAGAAGTAAAGAGACTACTATACCCACCACCTAAATGGAAGAAGAACCCATCACAAAGACAAGGCTGTGCAGTGGCGGATGAGAGAGGGATGAACCTTCAGATAAACAGCACAAATGTTCCCTGGGGTATCCAGACCTGCCCAAAATCTTTTAGTCTATTTGCCTTTAGAAGCAGCATTGAACAGATAATTGTTTGATATTTGTGTATGGGGCATTGTTCATTAAGGAAGCAGTTCTGGCAATGGACAACTAGAATTTATTAATGTTCACTCAAAAATTGTTATTGGACACATAAAATGAGCAAGACTCTTAAAATTGAGAAAAAGCAACTTTTCATTTTATCCAGTGTTCATGCAACCCACTCATATTTTAAAAATTCCCATCCCCAGATTTAAAAACAAAAAACTACTAAATAGAAACAAGATTCGAACACCTGGTTTATTGGGAAAAATTCATAATGAAAACTTCTTGTAATTACTTATTCTGCAGCTTAAAAAATAATAATTTGCTATAAAAATAGCTTAGTTTTAATTATGTGCATTAATACAAATGATAAAAAAGACCAATAACAATAAAGCCAATATATCATATATTTTCCATTCAGAGAAACTACACATCCCTGAATTCTCCTGTGGCATGTTTTACATCAGAAGTTTTAAATCTGTTTGCCAAGAAGACCAGGTTTTTAATTATAGTTAGGTTTCTGCCTACAGGTGCAGCCTGTCAGAAGCTGTGTCTATATGATGAGAGCCAAGTCAAACCTGGTGATTTCTTCTCGTTTGATTGTTTTAATTACACTTTAGTGACACTTTCTGAACAGTTTTTACTGCCCAACCTAATCACATGTATTAGTCATGATAAATTCGACCAAGTCCATCTTTCAATCTAGTCTACTCTGGTCCTGAACATACAGACACAAAACAGTACAGATTTATCAATAAAGCATTTTCCCACACCCCAACCCTCCATACCACTTTAAAAGAGAAAAGCTCATCTTAGCATGTTATTCCCAGAGGAAGCTTTGGTACTGCAACAGGGTTTGGCCATAAAAGAATACCCTCTTAGATAACATACCAAGTCAATGTAAAGTTTAGCAAAAATTCAGTGACTCACAATATTAATCAGAAATTCTCACAAATGATATGCATTTAGGAAACTATTTTACTTTTTTCAATAGCTGAAGGTTGGAAAAATATTTATTTTTTGCATTTCTTTTAGAATGTTTGGCCACTGACAATTTTATCGAATATCTCCCTCTTCTCCTTATCTCTTAAGAAGTCCAGTCCATTCAATCTGGTGAAAACAGTAACTTAATCAAGTTAGGGAAAACTTGGAAGCCTTCTCATTTTTACTAAACAAAATGGTAAGTTTCATATTCAGACTCTTCTACAAATACAATATTAATGTTATGAATAGACATAAGGCAGTATTGGTATAAAAACTATAAAAACCCACTGCCATCAAGTCAATTCTGACTCATAGCAACCTCATAGGGCTTCCAAGGTTGTAAATCTCTGCTGAAGCAGACTGCCACATTTTTCTCTGTCAGAGCTGCTGGTGGTTTCGAACCACTGACCTTTCGTGGTTAGCAGTCAATCGCTTTAACCACTGTGCCACCAGGACTCCTTCAGTATTGGTATATGATAGGTAATTAGTTAAAAGAAGGGAGCCTTGTTTAACTCCATAAAACATATATAAAAGATGAATGTGAAACTATGATACCATTTAGGAAACATTTTCTCTCAATTTATGTTAACATTTTTTACTAGTTTCATAATACGAACACTGTGATATCACTGCCAAACACATGTTCAAAATCGTCTGGGCAAACAGTTTCATTCTCTGGAATCCACCTCAGCAGCAGCGATTCTCTTTTGCTCTCATTCCCCACGTTAGGCAGATGTGTAGAAGTATCTGGGCTTGGCATTGCCCAGGAGGTCATCTTCATAGTTGGGGAGGCAGCAGAAGAAGAAGGCACAGCCAATGAGGATGATTGTGGCTGCCCAGCCAAAGCCATAGGCCCAGTTATAGATGTAGGTGACAGAGATCTTCTCATGAAGCCTGAATTCTTGAGTGTACTTCACTGGGTAAATTACCAGGGAGATGATCTGGAACACAGCTGGGGGGGTGGGGGGAGATCCCAAAGTATGAATGCATGAATGAATGAATGCATGGTAACAACAGATTAATTCCCTATTCCACAACTGTTTTTGCCTTTAATAGGTGTTAAATCCAACCGTTGTTGTTGTAGTGTGCCATCGAGTCGATTCCAACACATAGCAACCCTATAGGACAGAGTAGAATTGCCCCATAGGGTTTCCCAGCCTATAATCTTTACAGGAGGAGGTCACCAGGTCTTTTCTCCCTTGGAGTTGCTGGTGGGTTCGAACCACAGATCTTTTGGTTAGCAGCCTGGTACTTAACTATTGTACCATCAGGGCTCCTTTAAATCCACCTAAACAATGCTAATGAAAGGAGTTAAGGGAATCCTGTTAATCATGAGCCAACAAAAATTAATTAAATACTGTGGACCAATGAAGGAGTCCTGGTGGCACAGTCGCTAAGCACACATTGGCTAACTGAAAGGTCTGTGGTTCAAACCCACCCACCAGCCGCTCTGTGGGAGAAAGATGTGGCAATCTGCTTCCACAAAGATTATAGCCTTGGAAACCCTATGAGTTAGCTCTACTCTGTCCTATAGGGTCACTATGAGTTGGAATCGACTCAATGGCAATGGGTTCTTATGCGTGGACCAATGGTTTGGATCTATTTCTGCAAAACCTAAGTTGTAACAGTGCTCAATTTTTCTGATTTTAACCCAGTAAAAAATACATATGTAATTAAAAATAGTGGCTGCTATAAAAAATAACTTATTCAAGCAGACCATATTCAACATTAGTTTAAGATGCATGAAGATTCCCAGACATTTTATTCTTCACCCTGGTGGCACAGTGGTTAAGAGCTATGGCTGCTAATCAAAAGGTCAGCAGTTCAAACCCACCAGCCACTCCTTGGAAACTCTACAGGGCAGTTCTACTCTGTCCTATAGGTTCGCTATGAGTCGGAATCAACTTGACAAAGGGCTTGGTTTGGTTTGAGTATATACATGTCATATTCTACTTGTCAAACCCTTTAATGAAGGGTGTAAGAATGAAATTATAAAATGAGAACACAGGGTTAAACAGGACCTTTAAGTTGTAAATGAGTTGAAGATCACTGGAACTAGTTTTCTTTACAACCATAACTCCTGCTACCCTGTCAGCTCGAGATGACAGTTACTAGACCTTAATGTTTTAATGCTAAAAGGGAGTAATGGATAAAAGAGTTTTACTAGAATTTTACATTAGCATTAATGTCCTAGTGAATTATTTCTAATGGCAATTTAAACAGGCTTCCATGTAGTCTTCTAAGACATACGCAATGAAGACATAGCAAATGTGTTTCTTTGATAAGATCTTACAAATTTGAACTACAAAAGCCAACTAGAAATGGAGAATGGGATTCAGCAAGTTTCTTTATATCTTTTGTGATTCCAAGTCATTTCTGGTTTTTATACTCAAAAAGCAAACTTTGAAACATGAGGAACACTGGTGTAAACTTTATTTTTAGTCAAGAGAAATTTCAAAATGTGCCACAAAGGCTAGGGCTGTGCCTGCACTGGCCTGCTTCTCTGGGCCACCTCTTTCATCCAGGGCCTCCTGACCCCCACTTGTCTGGCCCTGGGCTCTGGGAACTTTACTTTTTAAACTCAGGGAATCCAGCACAAAGCGGTCTTCCTACTGGCCATACTTAATCTTATGGATCCCTTCTAGTCACAGGGCTTCTGACTGATTCCCAAGACCAGCTTCCCACTTTGTCTTTGTACCCCAGATCTTGAAGCCGGACTTCTGCTTTGGTCCCGTGAGCCTAAATTCCTATCCTGAGGAATGACTGATGCCCTGGCCTTGCTTTGCCCTTGTTGGCACCTTCTTTTTCCCCCTTTCAGAAATCTCATTTTGTATGTAAATCAAGCTTTGTGGCTGGGACCCTGCCCCTTTGACAGGCTTCCCCAGTGCTAGTTGCCCACCTAAAATTTCAAATAATTCTTACTTCTAGATTCTTAGTTCTGGTACTCCATTGATGAATGTTCACTAGAAGCCACCTGGATTGGAGTCCCACCCACCTGCATAACCAAAATTCTTCACGTGGCCTGTGTCTGGATCATCTCCCAGCACTGATTCTATCCTGGTGGATGGTGCAGTTCCAGATCGGCTCCTCCTCCATCCCTCTGCCAAATCCTTTCATGCCACACCGTATCATAAAGATCACAAAACTCCTCAACAAGTGAAAGATTCAGGGACACTCCAGTCTCCTCAGCTTGGGGCTGTTCAGGACAAAGTGAGGAGGACAAGCAAGGGCACATCCCAAGCCCAGACTGTGGACCACTCTGGAGAGTGCTGTACTCCAGGATGACACAGCCCGGACCCCCAGGGTGGGCATCCCTGGACATGCGGCCACCCAAGAGGGACAGCAGCACCCAAAGTGATGACCTTTGTCACTTGGGTGGGAGGATATAATACTGTCTGAGGCACAGGAGAAAAAGGATCCAGAGCTTAAAACACATTTCTCCTAGGTTACTCCTACATCTCTCACTTGGTGACACATTTTCTGACAACAGATCATATAGTTGACACGGATCTTCTTTGTGCAATAGAAGACTACTATATTGCTGTCCACTAAAGGCATGAATGAAGAATCCTGACACACGGTCTTACCGGCGATGGCAAGGAGGCCTCCAATCACTTTCAGGAAGACAAGCATTTGGGGTCCACAGAGGGCAAAGAAGGAGAGGATGAAACAGATGACCAGGATGATGAAGCCACAGAACAGCATGGCGGCTGCAGCTCTTCCCCATGCTACAAGGAAAAAGAAACAGGAATTACTAAGACAGAGAAGCCAAATGTAAAAATTACTTTTTTCTTCTTCTTTCCACTTATTAGGGTGAAGGGGCAATTTTTCTCTTCATAACACTTAGACATCTCCATATTTTAAGGGAAGACTAGGCAATTCATATGTGGGACATTTAATATACTAATATTCAGTAATGCTTTTACCCCTTCGTTTTTTGGGAAATGTCTATCTCATAGATGAAGGTTTCTCATTTAATAAATTTGCCACATAAAACAGGTATATTTAAAAGTTTCACCCAAGTTCCGTAACACAACACTACATTAGTAAACAACATTAATTGGTATTGAACAATCCAAATTACAGTCACTTTAGGAAATAGTTCAAACTCAGTTTAAAAGGATCTTGGCTTTGTATTAGTATTTGGTTCTATGCAAAAACAATCCTTGAAAACATATATTTACAACTAGGCAGAGCTCTTAGGTAAAACAATTTAATGGTAAATAAGTAGATGTAGTTTTATAAAAAAATAGCAAGTTTTATAGCAAATAAGCTTTCTAAATTTTTGCCTTTCATCTCCTGAAGTATTCAGAATTTATTGCACAAGACTTCTTAGTTATTGATATTGGTCCTAAAAAGAATCAGAATGAGGCTGAAATTGAATCCTAGGTTTAAAGTCCTAGAAGGCCACCCCCAGCCCTGTGGAAGGGAAATATGTGATACACATGCTAGCAAGTTCAGTCAATAATTCTTATTTTTCAATCTGCACTGATTTTTAAAATCTCTGCAAACACAGCCTTCTTTCTAGAGCCAATAACTAACATTTATGAAGTAGTTTCTCTGTGCCAAGCACTGGACTAAGAACTCTGCATGCATTAACTCATTTAATCCTCACAGGAATCTTTTAAGCTACATATTATTATCATCTCTATTTTAAAAAATCAGGAGATACCATGGTTTTGAGAATGCACGTAACTTGCCCAAAGTCACACAGCTAGAAAGTGGGTTAGACGATTTCATCTCCAGCCTGTCTGAATCCAGAATATGGAATAGGTTAAATAATCATAACCTATTACTCTTGACTGTGGTCGATAAGGAGAGTCAGGTGCCCCTCTGACCTGGTTTTACTCCTACGCCTATAACACAGCACAGCTGACAGTATTTATCCCCATTTAATTCTAGATCAGGTTCCAGGGTGCTTTGCTTTGTGCTCGGCTACTTACTGGAAGGTTGGCAATGTGAATCCACCCAATGTAGCCCAGAAGGCCTGCTGACCTACTTCTTTAAGATTGCAGCCATTGAAAACCCAGTGGAGTATAGTTCTACTCTGAAACACGTAGGGTTGTTGTTAAGTCAGAATTGACTCAATGGCAACAGATTTTTGTTGGTGGTGGTTTTAATTCTAGATAAAAGTAAAACAAAGATACGGGATAACAGAAAGACTACGGGCTTTGGAGTCAGCTAGGGCTCAATCTATATCCTGCCTCTGCCACCTACTAACCATGCGTCAGTCTCCTCATCTGTTAACCAGGGCTAAAAATGCCTCAGTTCGAGATTATTGTGAGGAGGAAAGATCTTGTGTGAAAAGTAACCATGCTATTGGTTCTCCAGGCCTCAGCTCAAAAAGTTCCCCAGATATTCCTGAACTCAGGTTTTCATTTTTATTCTACACTCACAAGATTCTGCACCATCATGTAAAGATTGTCCCTCACTCCTCCATTGAATTTTTGCATCAGATCTGAGCTAAGCTCCTCCTTTTCCCTTCTCCAGCCGCCAACTCCCTCCAGATCTTTCTCTGAATTCATGAATGACTGGGGCATAATAGGTTATTAAGGAGAAGAATGTTTTTATATGTCTCAAGAAATCCCATGTTTTCACACAAATTGCCCCTCGATCATACTGGTCAGGGATGGGCCCGAAATGGTACACACCTGGGCCCAGTTTTACATTTACAGTTTTTACTCCCCTCCTCCAAATCTTCTTGCTCTCCTGTCAGATCAGTGAGAGACTTTAGAGGCAAGGTAAAGTCAAAACGTGTATTTTAAAGCAGAAATGAATAAAACCAAAATGTGAAATTTAGTAAGTCTCTTTTCTCTCTTTTGCCTTGTCCTTCAAGTAAGATAGCTTTCAAGAGAAGAGGGACCATGCTTTGGAAAGAACAGTAAATAATAAGAACTTCTCAAAGTATAGCCCATAGACCACTACATCAGAGTCATCAGTGTTGTTTATTGAAAATACAGATTCCTGGGCCTCCTTCCAGACCTGCCGAATCAGATCTCAAGAGGTAGTGCCCAGGAATCTGCATGTGACTGGTATTTCTTACATCCATACTAAAGTTAAGAACAACTAAAACAGATGATTAATCTCCTTATAAAATTGATTTAGTCTGCTGAAAAGGAGCACATAACTTTCAGTGTGTAACTCACCGCTAGAACAGTCTCATTTCTATAGATTTTTTTATGGCAACTGCTATGAATCCAGTCATCAAATTCAAATAAGCAAAAACTTATCTTTCCTTTTAAATTGAATTCGCCAGCTTGAAACTCTGCAACAAAAAGCAATACAGCCTGTATGTGTATACAGGGCAATGTGAACAGAATCAAGATAAATTGCATATTCAAATAGGAGTTTCCAATAAAAACAGGAAAAACATCCTATGAAGGAATATATTTAAATAACCAAACTTTTACAGTCACAGATTAAGGTTTTAAAAGTACAGCTAAATAAGTCATGTGTGATGTTGTTTTAAAAGTAATGTCAATAATTCAATCTGTTTATCTGAGGAAGATTAATACAAACAAACAGATTATTGCTATTACCAATCCCTCTAACATTATAACTGAGGTATAATTTATGCTTAGTTTCAGGTACTTGAAGGGAATTATATAAAAGAAATAGTAAGCCAATTCATCTAACCTAAAGACAACAGTTGAACATAATCATAAAGACAGACCATTAAGAAAAGTTTTCATAATCTATGTTAAGTCAGTGAAGGATATCTTGCTTATTTAAAATGCTGAGTCTAAAGCAAGTTAAAATGGAAAACTAAGCGACATTTTGTCTTGAGAAAGGCTGCCCTGGAAGTTAAACGTGTAAAACCTGTTCCTTGCAGCTCAGAAATACCCACACTGAATCATTTAACTTTCTTTTAAGACAGGTGTGGCTTTAGCGATTCTGCCGGCTTGATATGACAGGTCTTCTGCAAGCAAGGCATCCACCTTCTCAGGTCACTGACTATTTTGTTTTAAAATGATGAGATGTACCATACCGGGTCTGAGCAGGGTCCTCCCAGCCTGATATTCTGAGAAGGAGACAGATGGTCAGGCAGAACGTGGCTATTCTCTGTGATATACATTCTGAAAAGTTAAGATAAGCCTGTACCCTAAGTACCTTTGGTCTTCTTTAACTTCTAGAATGAGCCTAACATCTACAATTTTCCCAACACTTTCAGGAAATATTTATATTTTTATAGTATATAATGGTCTAAGTTACGTCATATTAACCAACCTCAATGAAAAACATCAATTTTTAAAAATTGTCCTAAAGCTACGTCTTTCACGATTCAACAGGTGGCCCTCAGTTCTTATTCAAAGGCAGCCTGTCCTTTATGTCTTCTGAAGACAAGCTGTCCTTCATTATTATTTTATACACCAAATTTTATTTCCTTTCCTAAGAGAGAGACAGTGTGTGTGTGTCTGTGTGTGGCATGAAGGGGGTACATTTTTATTGAGACCACAAAAGCATCCAGGTAAATAGACGCTATGTTTCTGTGTAGGAATACTTTTTTCTTTTTTTTATAGAAAGATCAATTTGGGAGGCTGTACATGTAATCTATCATGTCCTGAGTTTATTTGCTTAAGTACCACTTGGAGAAATTCATATTATCAAAGAAATCAAAAGTATTATAAATCCACTTTTAAATAACACTTATTAAAGATCCATTTAAATGAACAGCAACTTACCAAACTTTGCTATCCCTTGAAAAGATTCAACATTAAATCAAGAACATGGAAAGCATTCGATGGTCACTAATGAACTTCTGAGTTTTTCCTAGGAAGATGGAATGCTCCATCTTCTTTTCCCAAGCTTATACATGAAAACACAATGTTAAAAAGCAAACTATAACTAAGAAAAGACCAGTAAAGTCAACCGATAAGAGAAAAAAAAGTGAAACTAAATACTTTAAATGTCAAGCTAGAAATAAAATCAAACCGAAGCTTATGAAAAGAGGAAAAAACAAACTTTTATTGAAAGGGGGCCAGAGTATTGCTAATGTTTTTAATACTACTGTAATATTTGGAAGCTATCATTAATTCTCCCCCAGGGTTAGTACTTTTCCTTTTAATGGACTGGCTACAGTCTTCGGTAGTTTCACATTAGGCACCACAGACCAAAACAGTCTAGGGCCTAACCCCTTACTCAGTACACTGCAGACAGCAACATGGCCCTTTCCAGACCATCTGTTAACAACAGTAAAGGCCTCACTTAATGAATCCAAGATTCTGTCAGATGTCTTCATATCGTTTCTAGAAGGTTGTTTATGTCATAAACAGGCAGATATAATAAGACCATAATTCAAAGAATTTTAAAAGATCCTATCTGTAAATAAATATAAGCATGAGTGTACCATATATTCAAACAGACTGCTGCATATTCAATAGGCAGTTATATAGACCAATGCTTTTCAAAAGTGCCTAAGAATCACCTAGGAAGAATCTACTTTGCAGAAGTCTTGGAAGGCAGTAAAGGGATGGCTTAACCAAGGAATGGCAGGGTCAAATTGGGGAGCATTCCACGGCTGGTGTGAGATTCTTTACATGCTCTACATTTTCCCCTGAAACTGAGCCAGATAATAACTATTTACCACTGTGTGTGTAGGTGGTGTTGTAAAAATATAGATAACGCATTAGCTTTCAACATTTTTCACGCATACAATTCAGCGTGTTTTTACCAAACCATGTTACTTCACCTCTTTACAGTCTTCTTCTAAAGCATTACATTTAATCAACGAGTGGGGAAACCTTCTTTCACAAGAAGATAGGAAAACAGAGAATTTTACCCTGAAGACAAGATAACTAGCAGTGAACTTGGGATATACCCTCAAATGTTTGAAAGTCTGTCAGATGGAAGGAGAAGGCTGAAAAGTAGAATTTACAGGAAAAGCCACTTCAGCTCGGTTGGTAGAAGAGAAGCACTTTCCAACAAATAGCATCCTGCAGGGAACAGAATTAAGTTGCTGAATAAAGGGAAGAACCTCAGTCATGGGTGTTAATGAGAAACAGATGCACTCTAACTCCTTTGAATTCTAGTAGTTCTAGTTAGATCAATAAAAAGGGACTGAGGTTATCTGGGGAGGTCACTACTGGATTCAGCAAATGTGGAGCGGACTAGGCTAGATCACTGGTTCCTGGACTCTTACGTTTGACAGATCAATGTTTTTCTTAATTATGAAACTCAATAAAGAGTGGCCAGTGGCCAAGTTATTATTTTGCCATGTAAGGACATTAACACACACATAAAAGAACAGTGATCTATCTACTAAAGCCTAATTTCATAAAATAACATTTTAATACTGTACCCCTCCCCCCAAAAATGAAGTCCTTTAAATTGAACTTAGCCTAATGTAAACCTCTCAACTTCGTATTTTTCTCACTTTCGAACATTTAAGAACCATAGGGTTAAATGACCTGAAAATACTGCATACACTACTCTTATTCTTTGACTTGTCCAAGCTGATTGAATGTAAAAAACATTCGTCGCACTTGGCAGTCCTCAAAGGGTGTCTTTGAGAAAAGTGAGACTGTACTTCTGAGTTCACATTCAAGTCACGTGCTCTTCAACCAGGCCACACTGGCTCCACGCTCCGCTCCGCTTTCTTTCCAGATGTATAAGGAGTGGTTCAAACTCATCTCCATTATTGTCCACCCTGACAAGATGGAGCTTGCCTGGGATTTGAAATCTACTTTAGCTAATGCTTAAAATATCTTTCTTAAAACTGGAAAAGGAGGTCCAGGACAGGGAACGTCGCAGAAGTGTAGTAAGCACTTGAACTCATCTTCGACTAAAATGATCAGAGGTCTACCTCTTCCTGGCGGCTTCACATCTATAGTCTTCTGCCCATGGGCACCTCATGACAGAGCGGATCCTAGACCCATGAATTGATTCTAGGCCTTGAGCAAGAGCCTCTTCTAACACATTATCGACAGCACCGTATTATCTTTGTAAAAGTTAATAGGAATAACTAAGTTGAGATATTAAAGCCACCACTCATTTATGAAAATCCATCTTGCTGCATCATAAAGGTAGTAATACATATTTCAAGACTCACTTGACCAGATAATCACGCTGAGCTTTTCCCAAAATCACATTTTATACCAACTTGAAACATAAACTGTACCCTGGATCAGTGTTTTCCTTACGATTAAAAAAGGAAAGGCTTTAGACTTTTGTCTAATTAAATAATTTAACACACTAAGAAACAAAATTTGCTTACTCCCTTCCATATACAAAGCCCTCCAGTCAGTCTGAGGTTGGAACAACCACATCCAGAAAGATGAGCTCACCCTGCAAGTTAACAAAATAAAAACTGCATTGTGGGGAATTTCACAAGAGGGCTATAGTCACAGCAAGAGCCCTCGGGCCAAATCATGTCCCAGCAATAGTGCTGATCACCAGCTCTCCTATCAGCAGGCTAATCTTACTTTATGTGTAGAAGATTACTGAGTATTAGCCTTCTGGGTCTGTATTAGCCTTCTGAGTGAAATATACACACAGTTGGCTTCAAAACACACAAACAGACCTGTTAAGTCCCCTAAGAGAGACTGAGTTCAAGAGCATTTTAACTAGAAAATACAGTTTTATTATTTCAAAGAAATCCACACCGTTCAAACACTTAAAAGACCTGGAATAACACAAACCCTGGCAGGCATAGAGTTTTTCTGTGTTTTAAGAGGAGAGGAGAAACAAACTTTCAGGAAAGCGGGATTCCATGCAGTCCTTGGCATCTTATTACCTGCTGAATGAGCACCAGGCCTCCTTTTGGGGGAAACTTCGTCATAAGCACTTCAAACAATTCCACAGTAGATAAGACAGAGCCCAAGCCCCTAGTACAGGGCCCCAGATCCACAAATAAACAACAGTTTGGTCAGAAGCTCTGGGTGGGCTTGTGGGAAGGAATCAAGTCAACAGTCATAGCAGGAAATGGAAAAGGGCAGGGCAGCCTTTTGTATGTTGCCAGTGCCAACTCCTTGCGACTCCATGTGACAGAGCTGAACTGCCCCATAGGGTTACCTGGCTGTAAACCTCACAGAAGCAAACCACCAGGTCTTCCTCCCCAGGAGCCACCGGGTAGGTTTGAACCGCCAACCTTTAGGTTAGCAGTCAAGTGCTAATTACTTTCACCACCAGGGCTCCTTCTTTTGCTGTTTAATCCTATTAAATCCAGTTGGTAAAGCCCAATTCAGTAGTATTTGGCTTTCAAGCTTTTGATTATGCATACACCTAAACCCCCTTCCCACCCAAGACATATTGTTAATCACGGTAAGACAGAAGCCTTTCTCCATATCAACCCCAAAGCAGGGAGTGACAGCCCACGTGACAGAAAAATGCCTTTTCAGACAAGAACAGGCCCCTCTCAGTCATGTCTATTAATAAGTATCAGTCAAGCTCTGAGGCTACCTCCATGCTAGAAAAACAGAATATCCATCTGCAATACTTAAAGTAGTCAACACTGTTTCATTCGAGTAAGATGTGCTTGTATTTTCTATTTCACATCAGATTAAAATAAATACTTTTTTATTTTCTAAACAGTAATGCCATACATAAACCAAAAGGGCACCCCATAAAACAAGTGCTAACAGGAACGTGCCTGAGGTGTGAAATCCTAGAGTATCTACTGAAATCATAACTGCTAACACTTAAACTGAACCGGCTTTTTTTAATAGAAGAAGGGTTTCTTTCACTTGATTCACGTTAAAAGGAAAATACCCATATTAGGGAAGGCACCTATTTTTACAAAGATAATTTAATCATAAGAACAACCAGAGGAGGAGAAAAGGGAATGGGAAGAAATTTCAACAGGTTTTCAAAAAAAACACGCTTTATTATATTTATTCATCTAAACCTTTTCAGTGGCTGAGATCTTTTGCATTTGCATTTGACAGACAAACCATACCAAATACATGGTTTGAACTAGGGCCATTTTCTTCCAGTTTTGAGCCTAGATTGAGCCACTCAAAATTGGGGCTGCTCTAAACATACATATATATTTTCTAAGCACCCATTAATTTATATATATACACATATATATTAATAAAAATACACATATATACATATACAGTAATAAAAAATACATACTTTTTTTTTTTTTTTTTAAAGCACCCATTAATTAAGCCAGGCCCTGTCACGTCCATGAACAGCGGGCGCTTCCTGCGCTCTCGGGCGTCCGGGCCAAGGCTTCCTGGCTTGGTCAGACACACTCACCGTAGCCCATAAGGCTCGTGCAGTGTTCCGGGAGGAACACGGGATCGCTGCGGTCTTTGAGGCATTGCCACCACAGCGAGGACGCCTCTCTTCCATCGTCCGACTGCAACCAGCCGCGGCCGGTCAGCGCGATGATATCGAAGACGATGGCGCTGAGCAGCAGCAGCGGCAGGATCCACCTGCAGCGCCCGCAGGCCAGGCCGCAGCGCAGCATCTCGACGCGGAGGAGAGGAGCGCGGGGGGCAGGTGCCGCGAAGACTGGCCGGCGAGCGCGGACACCCGGACAAAAGGGGCAAGGGCGCGGGGAGGCGGCTCCCGCGAGGACGCTAGGGGCCGGGCGCGGGGGCGCCGGGGCGCGGTCCCCGGGCCCCACCTAGATTCCAGTGACTCAGAGCGCGCCCGCCCAGACCTGCCCGGCCGGCCGCGAGCGCGCTGGCAGAGGCGGGGCTGGCTGGTAAATAGTGCGGGTTCAGATTCCACCCCGGGTAGCTGAGCTTAACCCGGCCTTGAGCACACGCCGAGGCTGAAGCTCGGAGCCCGCGCGGGGACGAGAGGGCCACCGCACCCGGGGTCCCGGGCTGCCACCCAGCGCGCCCTGGAAGGAGGGAACGAGGGCCTTGCATTTCCCCACAGCTTCATTTCCCGCTTACATGACCCTCTCACAACAAATGTTTTTCTTCTCAGTGTTTCAACTTACGTTTTTATCAGCCGCTGAATATTTGACCCCACAGGTCGGATGTTGTTGTTATCGTTAGCTGCCTTTCAGTGGGCTCCCTACCCCATGCTGTGATCCATAAGGTTTTCTCTGGCTGATTTTTGGAAGTAGATTGCCAGGCCTTTCTTTCTACATGTCGGGTAGTCGTCTGCTTTTCAACAATATGCTACTTGAGCTTCAAGCAGTTTGAGATGGTTGTTCAAATTGTGCCTGTGGATAAATGCTGAACTCTGTTTTGAATGTTTGAATGTGTGTCCAAACCCAGAAATTCGTCCCTGACCCGCCCAGGCAGAGATGGTCACTTCTTCCTGGATTCCACCTTTGCACCTTGCACCATTGCTCACTGCATACTCTTATCTGTTTGCGTTCCTGCCTTTTCCGTTTGAATGCAAGCTCTTTGACAGCAGAGGCTGTTTTATTTGTGTATCCTCGGTGTCTAGCACAGTGTCTGGGTCATAAGAGGAGCTGGATGAGCATTTGGAGAATGAACACATTTAACGTAACAAATGCTCACTTCAATCTTGGAAGCGATTCCTCTGGCTTCCCCAGATAAATTCATATGGCTTCTGCTGCAGTCCAGTCCCTATCACAGATCTCCACCTAGGTACACCCCACAATATATACTCTCTTCATTTACTATTTTGAGATTTCTCTGATTAAAACCATATGGCAGCATGTATCCAGCACCTAAAATCTGATGTCCCTGATTGCTGATGTGGCAGGGAGGGTGAAGTGGCAGCAGGGAGGGAGACTGGGGAGAAACAAGTTCTCAATGTCAAGCACCACCGTGCCCTTGGGCAAATCACTGCACACATCCAAAGAGGGTCATATCTGATCTTGTACTTCCAAAGATTTCTTCTCAATCCCTTACTTTTTCCATTAATTTAACATAAAACAAAAAACAATACCCATTGCCTTCTAGTCTATACCGACTCATGGTGTACAGAGTTACAGAGTAGAACTGCTCCATAGGGTTTTCTTGGCTGTAATCTTTACAGAGTCAGATTGCCAGTCCTTTCATCCACAGTGCTGCTGGATAGATTTGTACCACCAAGCTTGAGGTCAAACTGTTCCAACCACCCAGGAACCTAATTTAACATAAAGGAAATGGGAAGTACGACTTCTTGTTGTTGTTGTTGTTAGGTGCCATCGAGTCAGTTCCGACTCACAGCTACCCTGTGTACTACAGAACTAAACACTGCCTGGTCCTGCACCATGCTCACAATCGTTACGCTTGAGCCCATTGTTGCAGCCACTGTGTTAATCCATCTTGTTGAGTGTCTTCTTCTTTTACACTGACCCTCTGTTTTACTAAGCATGATGTCCTTCTCCAGGGACTGATCCCTCCTGATAACATGTCCAAAGTATGTAAGACATAGTCTCACCATCCTTGCTTCTAAGGAACATTGTAGTTGTACTTCTTCCAAGACAAATTTGTTCATTGTTTTGGCAGTCCATGGTATATTCAATATTCTTTGCCAGCATCACAATTCAAAGGCATCAATTCTTCGGTCTTCCTTAGTCATTGTCCAGCTTTTGCATGCATATGAGGCAATTGAAAATATCATGGCTTGGGTCAGGTGCACCTTAGTCTTGAAGCTGACATCTTTGCTTTTCAACAATTTAAAGAGGTCTTTTGCAGCAGATTTGCCCAATGCAATGCATAGTTTGATTTCTTGACTGCTGCTTCCATGGGTGTTGCTTGTGGATCCAAGTGAAATGAAATCCTTAACAACTTCAATCTTTTCTCCATTTATCCTGATATTGCTTATTGGTCAAGTTGTGAGGGTTTTTGTTTTCTTTATGTTGAAGCGTAATCTGTACTGAAGGCTGTGGTCTTTGATCTTCATCAGTAAGTACTTCAAATCCTCTTCACTTTCAGCAAGCAAGGTTGTGTCACCTGCATAAAGCAGGTTGTTAATGAGTCTTCCTCCAATCCTGATGCCCCATTCTTCTTCATATAGTCCAGCTTCTCGGATTATTTGCTCAGCATACAGATTGAATAGGTATGATGAAAAGATGCAACCCTGATGCACACCTTTCCTGACTTTAAACCACTCAGTATCTCCTTGTTTTATTTGAAAAACTGCCTCTTGATCTATGTACAGGTTCCTCATGAGCATAATTAAGTGTTCTGGAATTCCCATTCTTTGCAATATTATCCATAATTTGTTATGATCCACCCAGTTGAATGCCTTTGCATAGTCAATAAAACACAGGTAAACATCTTTCTGGCATTCTCTGCTTTCAGACAGGATCCATCTGACATCAACAATGCTACCCTGATTCCACGTCCTCTTCTGAATCCAGTCTGAATTTCTGGCAGTTCCCTGTGGATATACTGCTGCAGCCGCTTTTGAATAATCTTCAGCAAAATATTACTTGTCTGTGATATTAATGATATTGTTTGATAATTTCCGCATTCCTTTGGATCACCTTTCTTGGAAATAGGCATAAATACGGATGTCTTCCAGTCAGTTGGCCAGGTAGCTGTCTTCCAGATTTCTTGGCATAGACGAGTGAACGCTTCCAGCACTGCATGTATTTGTTGAAACATCTCAGTTGATACTCCGTCAATTCCTGGAGCCTCGTTTTTCGCCAGTGCCTTCAGTGTAGCTTGAACTTCTTCCTTCAGTACTATTGGTTCCTGCTCACATGGTACCTCCTGAAATGGTTGAACGTCAACCAATTCTTTTTGGGATAATGACTCTGTGTATTCCTTCCATCTTTTGATGCTTCCTGCATCGTTTAATATTTTCCCCATAGAATCCTTCACTAGTGCAACTCGAGGCTTGAATTTTTTCTTCAGTTCTTTTAGCTTGAGGAATGCCAAGTGTTTTCTTCCCTTTTGGTTTTCTATCTCCAGCCCTTTGCACATGTCATTATAATACTTTACTTTGTCTTCTAGAGCCACCCTTTGAAATCTTCTGTTCAGTTCTTTTACTTCATCATTTCTTCCTTTTGCTTTAGCTAATCGACATTCAAGAGCAAGTTTCAGAGTCTCTTCTGACATCCATTTTGGTCTTTTCTTTCTTTCCTGTCTTTTCAATGACCTCTTACTTCCTTCATGTGTGACGTACTTGATGTCATTCCACAACTCGTCTGGTCTTCAGTCATTAGTGTTCGATGCATCAAATCCGTTCTTGAGATGGTCTCTCAATACGACTAGCAATGTTTAAAATATATCCCTCTGTATTTTGCCTCCTGAGGTATGTACTATTATCATCTCCTTCTAAAAGACAAGAAGACTGAGACACAAACAAGTTAAGTAGCTTGCTCAAGACCACACGTTCACGGAGGGGCAAAGCCAGACTTTAACCTAGGCAGCTTGATATCAGAGACAGTGCTATCAGTCACAATAACCCTTCATAGGAGTTTATATTTCAGTTCGGTATTCTCCACAGAAACAGAGTATCATTTTGTGTTATGTAGTGCTCTGACAATTTTTGAGGATGAATAAAAATACTGAAAAAGCTAGTGTCTGAAACCATGTGAAATAATTTTCCTAGCCTTAGTTTTACATGAACCAAGTTCACATATTTTCATTAGAGGAAGATATTTTCACTTTCAAGGAATAATGCTAAAGGGTATTCTGCCAGGAGTTAACTGCATATGGTGTAGATTGTATGAAGAAAATACGTACTCAGGATTTTCAAATGTAATGAAAATATTTGTTTAATTAGCTGTGTATAATATATGTGTGAGGAAAAATTATACTTTTACAAGTAGAATAGAGTACTGATCATAAGTAAAGTGGTTTCAGACAAAATGAGAGTTTCACTGGTGTCTTAATATCTCTAAATAATTTTGGACTAGATATAACTTCTTTTTCTTGTTCCAATGTATTTGTGGAAAAAAGTTCATTGAGGTTAAAGTGAAAGCAAGGAAAGTAACTCTTGAGAAGAGACTAAACTGACCCTAATTGGGTTCCCACAATAATGTACCTAACACAAGATTCACAGACTGTAAAATCAAATTACTCAGGTTCAAGATCCTTTCTCATAATAGCTGTGTGGCTTTGGGCACGTTACTTAACTTCTCATCCTTAAAATGGATGGTTCCCACTTCATAGTGTTGTAATGAGTATTAAAAGAGCGAATACATGTAAAGGTCTTACGACAGTATCTGGCACACAGTAAGTCACAAAACAAGGGATGATGATGATGATAATGATTCCCACATAGGTTTCCATGTTTAATACGTTTGGAAAGAGGGTTTCTCATGTTTATAAGGGGCAGATTCTACATATGAATACCACTAAGTTATCACTACATTATCTTAAACTTATTGCTAAGTTATCTTAAACAATGCAATCATTCATTGTAGGGTTATTCATAAAATGATGGTGTATACAGGTAGTCCTCAACTTACTATGGGGTTCGGTTCCGACGACTCTTTTGTTAAGTCCATTTTGATGGAAGTCAAATATCTCTCTCTTTTTTTTTTTTAGTTTTCATTATTATTCCCTTTTATTATCAGTATCTTTATAAATCCAATCCTTTTTTTTTTTTTTTTTTTTTTTTTTTGCCTTTAGGGGTTGGAAACGTTACATATACGTTTACATATATATTTTAATACATACATGAAAAAATACACAAATCATAAAAATTTACTCCAATAATGAGGAAGAGTTGGACAAAGTTGGCGTTTTGTTCATTTACAATAACTCCACTTGTGGAAGGTTCTGGATCATCTGGATTATCCATGGGAATGGGGATGGCATTTCTAGTCAGAAAATTAGTGAGAGTTGTCTGTATTGTCCTTGTCTTTTTTTCTTCAAATATTTCGCGGTAACATCTCATTGCTTCCTGAATCTGCCTGTCGACTTTAGCAAAGCAAGCAGCGTTTGGGTCCATGTTTTCAAAACTGAAGCTCTTGATTTAGTTTAGAAAACTCAATCTATACGGCAGTGTTTTGAACAGTAAATCATAAAATTGAACATCTGGGAGTGAGCATCTGAGAACATAACATCAGCAAATTACGTGCTATAACACTGTATGTAATACATATTACTAACAATAAGATGTACAACAGCAACAACAAAACCAACAGAGGTTCTAAGTGCGGCTGTTACACTTTCGAATAACTCCTAAATTGAGGATGACCTGTAGTGAGAATAGTAGACAGTTGCATAGCTCCCCCTGCTGGATAACCTACAGATTGCAGAACCCTTGGAAAAAGTCTAAATTGTAACTGTAAGAAAATCAGCTTTGCTTTTTATAAATTTTGATTCTTTGTGTTTATAAAAGAAATGTTGCAAGAAATAATACAGAAATATATAACGTAAGAAGGAAAATTTTTATTTGTTTCACTGTCCCATCTAGAGAAAGTAATAGTAATAAATAATAATAACAGTTAAGTAAGACCTGCTGGGAGCTTACTGTGTACCAATAAGTACTTCACATTCGCCTCCTGAGGTATGTACTGTTATCATCTCCCTCTAATAGATAAGAAGACTGAGGCATAAACAAGTTAAATAGCTTGCTCAAGACCACACGTTCACAGAGGGGCAAAGCTAGACTTTAACCTAGGCATTTTGATACCAGAGATGGTGCTATCAACCACAATAACCCCTCATAGAACTTTGGGACATATTTTTTCAAAAAGTTCCTTCTTACGCAAGGTTGAGTAAGGATACTGTTGATGTGTTGTGAGATTGTTAACCATTGTTACAGGACAACAGTTGTAGTAACTGTTAAATGGGAGGCTATTTTGTACTGTAAGCCTTCATCTTAAGTGAGAATAACAGCACAATTAGAAGAGCGTAGTCAATGTCACTTAAATGTGTACGTAAAAAGTTTTGAAATGGGGTATCTTTGGCTATGTGTATTTTCACCAAAAAAAATCTGAGAATTTAGAGGGTTAAAATGTTGTGGGGTTGTTAACCAAAGTCATAAAACAGCATGTGTACTACTGTTAACATGAGAAACTGTTTGTTCTGTAAGCCTTCACCTGAAGTACAATAAAATATTAAAAAAAAAAAAAAGTTCCTTCTTTTTTCCCTTCTCTTTGTCCTTGCAAACACCCAAACTACCACCAATTCTCTCACAAGTTGTAATGAAATGCCCCCCATCCCCACAGTAACGCTTTAGGCATAGCTGATAAGATTCTTAGGCAATGATACGATTCTGGTGTGGCTGTCCCTTAGAGTCCATGGTGAAAGCACCCTCCAGTGGATATGGAGTGAGTGGGTCTCCTCTGAATTTGGTCAATATTTCTGGTGTCATCCATTTGGCAAAGAGGCAGGACATTATTTTTTATATTCAATACTAATGTAAAGCTTGACTACTGCTGAAAACTGAGGGTCTATAATAATAATTAAAACTTGAATTCTTGAACCAAAACTGAAATTCATTAAATCAAGTATGTTCTGCATACGATAAAAGTGGCCATGGGAACACAGTAGACGTGAACCAAGATTTTTCTTCCTCTACCTTCACCCTACCTGTTCCTTTCCCCTAGTGAGCATCTACTGAACCCCAGATCTCAGCAAAACTTCACTTCCTCAGGGAACCTTTCCTGATCCCCCTGACTAGATGGGGTTCCGGTTTTGTCCTTCAAAATTTTTATCACAATCTGAATTACATATTTATTTTTTATTATATCATTTATATCTACCCCCTGCAAATTCAAAGTGGACAAGGATGTTTTGTATTATCTCTCACCATTGTGTCCTTGTTACCAATGTTGTTGTTGTTGTTAGGTGCCCTCCAGTTGATTCCAACTCAAAGCGACCCTAAGTTCAACAAAATGAAACACTGCCCAGGTCCCGTGCCATCCTCACAATCGTTATGCTTGAGCCCATTGTTGTAGCCACTGTGTCAATCCATCTCATTGAGGGTCTTCCTCTTTTTTGCTGACCCTCTACTTTACCAAGCATGATGTCCTCCTCCAGGCATTGGCCCCTCCTGATAACACGTCCAAAGTATGTGAGACTAAGCCTTGCCATTCTTGCTGCTAAGGCGCATTCTTAGAAACTGTACTTCTATATCAAAAAAATAATTCACCACGACCAAGTGGGATTTATACCAGGCATGCAGGGATGGTTCAACATTAGAAAAACAATCAACGTAATCCATCACATAAATAAAACAAAAGACAAGAACCACATGATCTTATCAATGGATGCAGAAAAGGCATTTGACAAAGTCCAACACCCATTCATGATAAAAACTCTCAAAAAAATAGGAATAGAAGGGAAATTCCTCAGTATAATTACAGACATTTATACAAAATCAATAGCCAACATCATCCTGAATGGAGAGACTTTGAAAGCATTGCCCTTGAGAACAGGAACCAGACAAGGATGCCCTTTATCACCACTATTATTCAACATTGTGCTCAAGGTCCTAGCAAGAGCAGTTAGGCTAGAAGAAGAAATAAAGGCATCCAAATAGGTAGGGAAGAAGCCAAAGTATCTCTATTCGCAGATGATATGATCTTTTACACGGGAAACCCCAAGGAATCCACAAGAAAATTACTGGAAACAATAGAAGATTTCAGCCAAGTTTCAGGATACAAGATAAACATACAAAAATCAATTGGATTCCTCTACACCAACAAAGAGAACCTGGAAGAGGAAATCACCAACATTTATAATAGCCCCCAAAAAGGTAAAATACTTAGGAAGAAGTCTAACCAGAGATGTAAAAGATCTTTACAGAGAAAACTACAAGACACTACTGCAAGAAACTAAAAGAGACCTGCATAAGTGGAAAAATATACCTTGTTCATGGATAGGTAGACTCAACATAGTGAAAATGTCAATTCTACCCAAAGCAATCTACAGATACAATGCAATCCTGATCCAAATTCCAGCAGCGTTTTTTAATGAGTTGGAGAAACAAATCACCAACTTCATATGGAAAGGGAAGAGGCCCTGGATAAATAAAGCACTAGTCAAGAAGAAGAACAAAGTGGGAGGCCTTACACTACCTGATTTTAGGACCTATTATACTGCCACAGTAGTCAAAACAGCCTGGTACTTGTACAATAACAGATACATAGACCAATGGAACAGAGTTGAGAATCCAGATATAAGCTCATCCCCCTACGAGCAGCTAATATTTGACAAAGGCCCAAAGTCCATTAATTGGGGAAAAGACCGTCTCTTTAACAAACGGTGCTGGCATAATTGGACATCTATATGCAAAAAACCGAAACAAGACCCATATCTCACACCATGTACAAAAACTAACTCAAAATGGATCAAAGACTTAAATATAAAATCAAAAACGATAAAGATCATGGAAGAAAAAATAGGTACAATGCTAGGAGCCCTAATACATGGCATAAACACAATACAAACAATAAGTAACAATGCACAAGCACCAGAAGAGAGACTAGATAAATGGGAGCTCCTAAAAATCAAACACTTATGCTCATCCAAAGACTTCACCAAAAGAGTGAAAAGACAACCTACTGATTGGGAAAAAATTTTTGGCTATGACAAATCCGATCAGCGTTTAATTTCTAAAATCTACAAGATGCTCCAAAACCTCAACAGCAAAAAGACAAATAACCCAATTAAAAAATGGGCAAAGGATATGAACAGACACTTCACCAAAGAAGATATTCAGGCAGCTAACAGACACATGAAGAAATGCTCACGATCATTAGCCATCAGAGAAATGCAGATCAAAACTACAATGAGATATCATCTCACCCCAACAAATCCAGCATTAGTCCATACAACACAAAATAACAAATGCTGGAGAGGTTGTGGAGAGACTGAAACACTTATACACTGTTGGTGGGAATGTAAAATGGTACGACCACTTTGGAAATCGATTTGGCGCCTCCTTAAAAAGCTAGAAATAGAAGTACCATATGATCTAGCTATCCCGCTCCTTGGAAAATATCCTAGAGAAACAAGAGCCGTCACAGGAATAGATATATGCACACCCAGGTTCATCACAGCACTGTTCACAATAGCCAAAGGATGGAAGCAACCTAAGTGCCCATTGATGGATGAATGGATAAACAAACTGTGGTATATCCACACGATGGAATATTTCACAACGATAAAGAACAATGATGAAGCTGTGAAACATCGTATAACTTGGTGGAAGCTAGAACTTATTATGCTGAGTGAATTTAGTCAGGCACAGAAGGACAAATACTGTATAAAACCACTGTTATAAGAATTCAAGTAAAGGTTTAAACACAGAAGAAAACATTCTTTGATGGTTATGGGGGTGGGGAGAGAGGGTGAGGGTTATTCACCAACTAGATAGTAGATAAGAATGATCTTAGGTGAAGGGAAGGACAGCACACACTACAGGGGAAGCCAGCACAACTGGACTAAACCAAAGCTAAGAAGTTTCCTCAATACAATCAAATACTTTGAGAGACAGGGTAGTAGGGATGCGGTGTCTGGGGACCATGCTTTCAGGGGACATCTATGTCAGTTGGCATAACAAACCTTATTAAAAAAATGTTCTGTATCCTACTTTGGTGAGTGGCATCTGGGGTCTTAAAAGCTTGCAAGCGGCCATCTAAGATGTATCAATTGGTCCCAACCACTTGGAGTAAAGGAGAACGAAGACACCAAAGACACGAGGAAAGTATTGGCCCAAGAGACAGAAAGGGCCACCTAAACCAGAGACTTCATCAGCCTGAGACCAGAAGAACTAGATGGTGCCCGGCTACCACCAATGAACGTCCTGACAGGTAACACAACAGAGGGTCCCTGATGGAGCAGTAGAACGATGGGATGCAGAACTCAAATACTAGTAAGAAGACCAGACTTAATGGTCTCACTAAGACTGGAGGCGCCCCGGAAAGCATGGCCCCTGGTCTCTCCATCACCCCAGAACTAAAACAATTTCCAAGACCAACTCTTCAGACAGGGATTGGACTGGACTGTGGGACATAAAGTGATACTCATGAAGAATGTGCCTCTTAGACAAGTAGATATAAGAGACCAAAGGGACGGCTTCTGTCCAGAGGTGAGAGGGGAAGGCAGAGAGAGTTAGGAGCTGGTTGAATGTTCATGGGGAATCAGGGGCGGAGAGGAGGAGCGTGCGGTCCCAGAATGGGGTGAGCAGTTGGGGTCTCATAACAATGTAAGTTAAAAAAAAAATTCTGTATGGGAGACTAACTTGAAATGTAAACTTCATTTAATTACATCAATAAAAAATTTAAAAAAATAAAAAGAAACTGTACTTCTTCCAAGACAGATTTGTTTGTCCTTCTGGCAGTCCATCATACATATATTCTATATTTTTCACTAACACCATGATTCAAAGGCATAAATTCTTCTTCAGTCTTCCTTATTCATTGTCCAGCTTTCACATGCATATGAGGCAATTGAAAACATCATGGCTTGGGTCAGGTACACCTTAGTCCTTAAAGTGACATCTATGCTTTTTTACGCTTTAAAGAGGTCTTTTGCAGCAAATTTGCCCAAATGCAATGCTCATTTGATTTCCTGGCTGCTGCTTCCATGGGCATAAATTGTGGATCCAGTTAAAATGAAATCCTTGACAACTTTAATCTTTTCTCCATTTATTTTGGTGTTGCTTACTGGTCCATTAATGAGGATTTTTGTTTTCTTTATGTTGAAGTGTAATCCATACTGAAAGCTGTGGTCTTTGTTTTTCATCAGTAAGTGCTTCAAGTTCTCTTCACTTTCAGCAAGCAAGGTTGTGTCATCTACATAATGCAGATTGTTGATGACTCTTCCTCCAATCCTGATGCCACGTTCTTCTTCATATAGTCCAGCCTCCTGTATTATTTGCTCAGCATACAGATTGAATAAGTATGGTGAAATGATATAACCCTGATGTACACCTTTCCTGACTTTAACCACACAGTCTTCCCTTGTTCTATTTGAACAAGCGCCTCCTGGTCTAAGTACAGGTTCCTCATGAGTGCAATTAAGTGTTCTGGAATTCTATTCTTTGCGATGTTATCCGTAATTTGCTATGATCCACACAGCTGAATGCCTTTGCATAGTCAATAAAACACAGGTAAACATCTTTGTAGTATTCTCTGCTTTCAGCCAAGATCCATCTAACATCAGCAATGATATTCCTCATTCCACATCCTCTTCTGAATCCAGCTTGAATTTCTGGAAGTTCCTGTTGATGTACTGCTGCAACTGCTTTTGAATGATCTTCAGCAAAATTTGACTTGCCTATAATATTAATGATATTGTTTGATAATTTCTGCATTCTGTGGAATCGCCTTTCTTTGGAATGGGTACAAATATGGATGTCTTCTTGCCAGTTGACCAGGTAGCTATCTTCCAAATTTCTTGGCATAGACAAATGAGCGCTTCCATTGCTGCATCCGTTTGTTGAAACATTTCAGTTGGTATTCTGTCAATTCCTGGAGCCTTGTTTTTTGTCCATGCCTTCAGTACAGCTTGGACCTCTTCCTTCAGTACCATTGGTTCCTGCTCATATGCTGTCTCCTGAAGTGGTTGGACATCGACCAATTCTTTTTGGTACAATGTCTCTGTGTATTCCTCCATCTTCTTTTGATGCTTCCTGCGTCATTTAATATTTTCCCCACAGAATCCTTCAATATTACAACTCGAGGCTTGAATTTTTTGTTCAGTTCTGGGAGTGTTCTTCCCTTTTGGTTTTCTATCTCCAGGTCTTTACACATTTCATTATAATACTTTACTTTGTCTTCTCGAACCGCTCTTTGAAATCTTCTGTTCAGCTCTTTTACTTCATCATTTCTTCCATTCACTTTAACTCTACGTTCCAGAACAACTTTCAGAGTCTCTTCTGACATCCATTTTGGTCTTTTCTTTCGTTCCTGTCTTTTAAAGGACCTTTTGCTTTCTTCTTGTATGGTGTCCTTGATGTCATTCCACAACTCATCTGGTCTTTGGTCATTAGTGTTCAGTGCATCAAGTCTATTCTTGAGACGGTCTCTCAAGGTTGTACTTTGGCTGTTGTGGACTTGTTCTAATTTTCTTCAGCTTCAACTACTTGCACCAATACCTGGCACATAATAAGATTTTAATTAACACTTACTGAACGAACACAAGAATCTGGTTTACTCTTAGAATAGTTCCAAAGATCTGAACACTCTTCCTTTTTGGAAGGTCTTATTCTTAAAATTGTCAGCCTTATCTTATCTCAGCATAATATCTGATTAATTTTTCCCCTTGAGATCGTAAATAAACGTAATGAGTCACCTGACGTTGTATGAAGACTAATTTTTCTTCCATTCTCCCGTAGCTCATCACCTGCATTTCTTCTCTTTGACTGGCTGAAATCTCCTGTTACTTCAACTTTTCCAGTTTCCATGTCAACTTCTTTGCTCTTCTCTGAACAACTTTTAGATTTTAATATCCCTCTTAAGATATAGTGCCCAAGCTTCTGTCCAGAGGTGACATGGGAACACAGAAAGGGTTAGGAGCTAGTTGAATGGACATGGGGAATCAGGGGTGGAAAGGAGGAGTGTGCTGTCGCAGTACGGGGAGAGCAATTAGTGTCACATAACAATGTATGTATAAATTTTTGTATGGGAGACTAACTTGAAATGTAAACTTCATTTAAACTACAACAATTAAAAAAAAAAAAAAGGTACAGTGCCCAGAATTAATGCAATGCTCAGGGTGTGATTTCAGCAACAGTTGACAGAGAGGGCTTTGCTTTCCCTCAAACCAGACGCGATGTCTGTTGTCACATAATCCAGGTTGTGCATTTTTTGGTTGGTTCCCCACAGAGACCCATTATCATAAACTTGTGTTTAACTAAACCACCCAAGATTTGTTTACATGTGCAGTTCCTATTGTTTAGTAGTGTTTGAGGTGTTTTTTATGACACATTTTTGTGATATTTATCTCCATTAAATGTCATCATGAAAATCTGCAGTATGTTGGCTTGTGAGCATCTTTTAGTCAATACACTAATTCTTCATTTCAGCTTCTTATTGTGTGGGCATCTTCTATACATTCATACAAATCATTGTTATATGCCAATCTTCACTACCATTTCTCAGCAAAGCTGTCACCAGCATTGGTGGGTTTCCTGATGCTTCTCTTTGGGGACGCAGTCAGTTCTTTAATCTCAGCATTACATTTGTGGATTACCTACTTCATTGCTTCTGGCCTTTACTAGCTACTGAAGATATGGTTCTTTCCATTAGTCCTCCTAGGCAACTACTGAGGCTGACTCCTTTCACATGATTATGGCTTCTTGAACCAAGATAGTTTGTCCTGGGAAAAAACCTTACCACTTACCAGTCATCACCTCCTAATCCATATAAGCAACACTATTTTCTAGTAAACAAAAGCAATAGCATCCTTTCTCAACAAGAGTACTCTAACACATAACTTGCCGGTATTTTTGTTTAGTTTTGCTCTTAAACTGTAACTGTTAAGACACCTTGCAGGAAAACAGCTCACTTGCAAGTTACCTATTCAAAGGGTCAATGATTCACACAGCCAATTTCAAAATAAGTGGTCATAATAGCGTCCCAATAGACTCATTTCTACATCCACCTTCGTGAGAGGTGGTTCTACAAGATGGACTAGATCCTACTCATAGCTACCTCCACCTCTTTCTCCCAACCTCCTCTACACACAAGTGTGTGCACACACACATGCACACACACACATGCACACACACACAGGCACACACACAGGAATCAACCTTGTTTGTCACTGAAGAGATGTGGTTCCCCTCCTAACAGTGCACAGTGCAGTAGAACAAGCAGTGAACAGAGAATCCAGCAATCTGAGTTCTAATTTTCCCTGTTTTTTTCCCACTAATCCTTATCCAATCCCTCTTCTCTGCTCATGCAAACTTGTAATTATCTTTGCTTTACTTTCACCTCCTAGTCCTCCTTTTAGCCTACTGAAATTTCTCTTCCACACAGTGGTGTGCTTGATAAAAGTTTAACAACCAGCTTTCAGAAGAAAAACAAAATCCCTGACTTACAGCTTTTGCCACTTTCCATGGTATAAATACTCCTCCCATGGCTGATTTCAGGACATCAACCTGATGTCACTGAACACAGAAAGAAATAGACACAATCAGCTCTCTCAAGCCAGTGAGTACACCACAACCTCTACCCCCACTTTCCTACTGAAACTGTGTTCACAAAGGCCGCCAATGAGTTCATATTTGTTGGACTCAATGGCCATTATTGGCCTCTTTGTTACATTAGATATGTTGAAGTCTCCCTCCATAGAACTCTCTACTCTCCTGGCTTCTATATAAGCGGTAAATCTCAGTGCCCAAAGACCACCAGAATCATACCTGTAGTCAAACAAAGTCAAGTTTATTAATTTACTGCAACAAGGGGACTCTGGGATTGGCTCAGTAAGAAGATAGTAAGGGGTGCCTGTAATAGGATTTAGACTTATGTTAGGTGATTTTGAGAAAGTTCAAGAAAGTGAGTATTTTATTCTGGGGTCTCTTAAATCCGGAAAAAGGGTATCTTATTTTGTGGTTGAAGGGTGTTTTGTTGTGTCTGTGTTCAGATACGATTATAGAGTGGCCTTGTTTTTGTCTTGTTCTATCATGATTACAGAGTGACCTTGTTGGATGTTGAAGTTCTGTAAAATTATTTATGCTCAACAGGGACTCATCAAGACCAACCTGTTGGTTGCCAGGAAAACTAACACCTGTCAGCTGTCAGGAATTTTTTTTTTTTTTCCTCACTGGCTTTCCATTTAATTTCTCCACCCATCCCTTCTCTTTCTCCTTAATGTGTTTGTCTTCCTGTCCTCCATGCTGCCACCGCATGTTGGACAACCTAGGGCTCCTTCTTTGTACCACTCTTCTTGTTTGTCTGTACATTTTCTTTGGTTTACATCATCCACTTTCATGATTTCAACCACTACCTACGGACTTATGACTTCCAGATATTTACCGTTAGCCCACACTTTTCGTCTATGCTTCTAATTTGTATATCCAACTTCCAGCAAGATGGCACCACCTGGATTCTCCTCTTCTCCTAAACCAGCATCAACTTTCTGTAGCCTCTGTAGCACTTCCAACATCTGGTAACCAAAACTAAAATTGACTTGACTCTTTTATCTCATTCTCTATATCAAATAGTTTAAAACTTTGCCAGCTACTTTACCTCTCACAGATTTCTACAGTCCAGACTCCCCACTCCATCCCTACTCTACCCTGGTTCAGTTGCCTTTACTGCTACAGCAGCCCCCTAACTGCTCTCCCCATCTCCAGTTCTGAACGCTCCCCGCCCCTAAATCCATCTCCCATCAGACTGCTAAAATGATCCACCCTAAGGTACATCTGACCCTGACACTCTTCTTCATGTGCCCCTCCCTGGTTTCCCATCGCCTCTAGAATTAAGTCAAGGTTTCCAAAAGTGACGTTCACATTCGTCCATGACCTGGTCCCTGATTGCCTCTTGAACTTCATCCATCACTTCCACTTGTCTTACACTCTCCAGTCTTTTCTATTTCTCACGTTCACAGTACTATCCTTGCCTTTGTTCCTGATGTTACTTCTGGAATACCTTCCTTCTCAGACCCTTCCTATTTACCTAGTTACTTCCTACTGATCTTTTAAGATACACTTGAGACCACACCCCCCCCCACCAAGAAAACTTCCCTGGTCCTCATACTTCTAATCTCCCCACTTACAGCCTAAGTAAATTATATGCTTTTCCCTATGTTCCCAGAACGCTCAAAGCATATGTACTAACCATATTTTTGTAGTAACCTTTTTATATCCCCATCAGACTCTGAGATCCCTGAAGAATGTGACCATGTCTCATTCGTCTTTGTATTCCCAGGACATCTTTCAGTGAAGGTTTTAAATAGTTGGTTGATGAGAGAATGAATGAATGGCTTTGTCAATGACTACCTGTGTGACTGCCTTTCTGAACCTCTGTGTCTTCATCTATCTGTTGAGGTGGTAAAAAAATGAACTATAAGAGGACTTATAGCTCTGCATTGCTATGGAAGTATAAAACCTATTGCCATTAAGTTGATTCCAACTCATAGTGACCCTAGAGTATAGATAAATGAAAAAAGTTCTTAGAATCAAAATTTTTTTAAATGTATATTTATTTTGAACAGTAGGTGGCAGTAGAACATTGTTTCTCCGTGTAACATTTGCAGGCCTTAAAACTGACCAAATACCCAGAGCTAATAGTCACATAGTGTGATTTATTAAAAATGCCTCTACTTTAGTTAACAATAATGTGTGAGTACTGGTTCATCAATGATTAAAAATGTACCATACTAATATGAAATGTTAATAATAGGGAAAACTGGGTGCAGGGTTTATGGGAACTCTCTGTATTATCTTCACAATTGTCCTGTAAATCTAAAAGCTCTGAACCTTGGGACATCAGCATAATTATTGCAAATTGGGGAGAGTGCTTGTTTCAGCCCATTGTTTTTGTGGTAGAATTTCAATTAAATTCTGATTCTAAACCCTCCCTGGGACCAATTTGGAAGCATTCCAAAAGGGACTTGTTGACATCTTTATACAGATGAGGAGCCCTGGTGGCACAGTGGTTAAGAGTTATGGCTACTAACCGAAAAGTCTGCAGTTTGAATCCACCAGCTGCTCCTTGGAAACCCTATGGGGCAGTTCTACTCTGTCCTATAGGGTCGCTCTGAGTTAGAATCAACTCAAGGGCAATGAGTTTTTATTTTATATGGGTGGGAAGAACTGACATTTGTTTAAAATTGCTGTGTTTCAAGGACTCTACTGGCTATTTTATAAATAATCTCTCTTTATATTTCTACAACTAACTGCAAGTTAAATACTGTGGTGCCCATTTTACAGATAAAAAAAGACTAAGACTGAATCATTTAGTAAATTATCTTAGTAATTAAGGAGATTCAAACCCCACTCTACCAAATTGTTGTGTTTCAAGGACTCTACTAGCTATTTTACAAATAATATCTCTTTATATTTTTACCACTGAGAGTTAAACACTGTGGTATGCATTTTACAGATTAAAAAAAACTAAGACTGAATCATTAAGTAAATTACCTTAGTAATTAAGGAGATTCAAACCCCACACTGCCTTCCTCAATGTCCATGATATTTCCACCCCATCACACTGATGTCATAATTCTTTGAGTTGAGTCAAAATTGTTACTTAGGTAAGCATAGCAATTGGAACAAACAAGTAAATAGAGTTAATAAATGGTTTATATATATATATATATATATATGTGTGTATGTGTATATGTATATATATATGTATATGTGTGTGTATATGTAAATAATATATATATACTATCATAGATAATGACTGTGATGGTTACGGTTGTGTGTCAAAACTTGGCTGGGCCATGATTCTCAGTGGTTTAGCAGTTATGATGTAGTTTGGCAGTCATATGATGTTGTGATCACTGCCATAATAAGATTTGATATAATGCGATCACCTCCATGATGCAATCTACTGTGAATAGGCAATCAGTTGAAAGACAGTTTCCTTGGGCATGTGGCCTGCATCAAATATAGGTGGACATTCTGGCAAGGCTTGTGGGCTTTTGCTTGCTCTGGATCCTGCAGCTGGCTCCTGTTCATCTGACCTCTGGTTCTTGGGACTTGAGCCAGCAGGTTACCTGCCGTCTTCCCTGCCAATCTTGGGATTCATTGATCTTCACAACCTGTGAGCAAGAGCCCTACTGTCTGATCTGCCAGTCTTGAGTTTGCCAACCCCCACAGCTACGTGAATCAGATGCCTATCCTGACCCATGGACTTGGGAGCCTCTACATCCTCGTGAGCTATGGAGTGGGCCATAGGTGAGGTGCTTAAATGGGACCCTACCTATTTAATTGATACAAATCTCTCTACATATATATTTATACATTTTACTGGTTTTGCTTCTCTAGAGAACCCAGCCTAAGACAATCACTAAAGCTCAACATCACTTTCAAGCTTTGAAAGTTACTAGGCAAACAGAGAATGAAATACTGAGCTCAAATAATGTCATCTGGAATCCAAATGTTTAAGAAGAAATAATAAACACTGACATTTATTGAGTGCTTCAAGGTACATGGCATGATTCTAAGTACATGATATGGATTAATTTCTTTAATCCTCAGAACAACATTGTGAAGTAGGTGCAATTGTTATATCCATTTTACAGATGGGATACTGAATCACAGAAAACTTCAATTCATTGTACTAGGTTACTCAGCAGGTCAGTAATAGAGCTAGAATTGGAAGCCAGGCCAATCATCTGGCTCTAAAGCCTCAGTATCTTACCACTATGCAATGAATAATAATAACAGTAGTAGGCAGTCCATATATAGCTCTCACTTTGGGCCAGTCTCTGTTTTAAATATATATTAATATCCTCTTATCCTCACAACATCCTCCTGAAGTACAATTTTTGCTTCCATTTTACAGATGAGGATCGTGAGGCACAGAGAAGCTAAATGACTTTTCCTAGACAACACAGCTAGTAAGTGTTGGAGCTGGGCATGTAACCTAGACATTTTGCTATACGATCTGCACAATTAATTCCTCAAACTTTCAGTTTTACTGGGCATATTCTTAAATTTGTTGTAGTATATTTGAAAGCCTTAGAGCATACCCAGTTGTCAATGTATATTTTCAGACTCTGCTTATCTCTCCAAACCAATTCCAGATGGCTTGTGCACGCTCACGCATGTGTTCTCTCTGTCTCCCATTATGGTATAACGATTAATATTGTAGCCCTGGGACTATCACAGAAATGCAAACTGTATATCCTAAGGTTATTTCAGCCTAGAAATTTTTCAATAAATATTCAGCTGAGAACTAAATGTGTAATATATGCCCATAAAATACACTTCTGAAAAAACATATTCACAAGACAGGCAAAGGGATGAGAAAACACAGGCCTAGGTTGAGCAGAATTGTATTAGAAGTTACACAAAGATGTGTTTCTTTAATGAATTGAAGGAAGGTCAATGTTTTGAGTACTGTTTGTATTTAAAATTCATACATTTCTGTCTATTTCTGGTATTTATATTTTGTATTATTTGGAACTTCTAAAATACAATGGCACCTCTAGGTAAATTCTTTCCTGCTCACATTTGACTCCCTGTGTGAAGCTACCTCAGCCCAGCCCATAATGGCCTCTCAAAGACAGCTTGGTCTCTTCACCTGCTTCTGTACAGGCCTTCCTCTTATCTCCCAAACTGACCTTAAACATCTAGAGGCAAAAGTTTGCACTTCTTTGTATTCCTATAAAAAACCAAAACCAAACCGATTGCCATGAAGTCGACTCTGACTCATGGCAACCCCATGCATGTCAGAGTAGAACAGTGCTCCATAGGGTTTTCAATGGCTGATTTTTCAGAAGTAAATCGCCAGGTCTTTCTTCTAGGGCACCTCTGGATAAACTCGAACTGTTAATCTTTTGATTAGCAGAAGGCGCATTAACCATTTGTACTACCCAGGGATTCCTGTGTTCCTATTTTTTTTTTTTTAAAAACAGTTGCCATCAAGTCTATTCCAACTCATAGTGATTCTACAGTACAGAGTAGAACTGCCCCATAGTATTTCCAAGGATGTAAATCTTTAAGGAAGCAGACTGCCACATCTTTCTCCCATGGAGCAGCTGGTGTTTCTGTTGGCAGCCAACTGCTTAACCACTGTACCACCGAGAGTCCTTTGTATTCCTATAAAACCAAACCAAACTCAACTGCCATAGAGTCAGTTCCGAATCATAGCAACCCTATAGGACAGGGTAGAACGGCCACATAGGGTTTCCAAGGCTGTACATTTTTCCAGAAATAGACTACCACATCTTTCTTCTGAGCAGCAGCTGGTGAGTTCGAGCCGTTAACCTTTCAGTTAGCAGCCAAGCACTTAACCACTGCGCCACCAGAGGTCCTTTGTATTCCTATAACCGGTTGCCATCAAACCAAACCCGTTGCTGTCAAGTCGATTCTGACTCATAGCAACCCTATAAGGACCCTATAGGACAGAGTAGAACTGCCCCATAGGGTTTCCAAAGAGCGGCTGGTGGATTCAAACTGCAGACCTTTTGGTTAGCAGCTGTAGCTCGCTATAGCTTTTAACCACTGTGCCACCAGGGTTCCATATCGACCCTATATAGCACTCACTGAATCTGCTAGGCTCAATATCTCTAGATTTCAGGAAATATAACTGCCGAATAACAAACTGTTTTCCATGTGGATAGACATGATAAAGAAAAAATATTCTTAAATATATGAATGCTATGTAATAGCAAGTACATCTATTGAGGAAAAAACAGTGGTTCCTAAACTCATTCAGGAAATCTGCACTTGCTCTGTGAGGCACATCTCTTCGTCACAAGCCTGAGTCTACTGACATTGTCATGACACAGAGCGGAGCAGAGGTCAAGAGGTGTATTAATTTATTAATTTTCAATTACAGTGTTGTCGGAAATGTGTTGACTCTTAGAACTCACATAGAATATTAAATGGAATACAAGGATATCTTCAAGTCCTTTTGATGAATTTTCAGCTTCATTTTTCTTGAGATGAACTTACTAGAATGTGACATTTCTTGTCCATTATTATATCACTATCACTGTTTCCATTAATGGACAGAAACGAAGATTTCCATTATCTAGTGAAACAAAAGCTCTAAGTCTTTTTCTCCTCCTTGTATCCTATATACACACATATTCACCTACACGTCCATACGTGAAATAAAAATACTTCTGCTTTAATAAACTAGTGATAAATTTCTGGTTTGAGAAATTTAGAAATTTATGCACATTACATTTATTAAATTTATGGAAATATTCATTTACCACATATGCTCTTGCCATCTAGTTAGAGAACACCAGTGGGACAAAAAAATTATAGAAGAAAAAAACATTGAAATCTCAAATGGCAAAACATACAAATTAAGTATGGTTATTTTATTACGAGAGAATCAGTTCTTTACTTTTTGAAAGGTTTAAAGCAGTGTTTTTAAATTTTTATGAGTTAATCAAATACTTTTATCAGTTGGTTTTGTAGCAACTAGAAAGGAATATAAGTATACAACTTACTTGGGGACTGTTATCTTATCCTAGAAAATGCATGAAACAAATAACATTGAAAAGTATTTGTGATTAAGTGCCCAGTGGAGATATATTAGTTGCCCTGTGGTACGAACAGTTAATGGGCTCAGCTACTAACTGAAAGATTGGAGGTTTGAGTTCATCCAGAGGTGGCTCAGAAGAAAGGCTTGGCAATCTGCTTCTGAAAGATCACAGCAACATGGGTTGCCATGAGTTAGAACAAACTAGATGGCAACTGGTTTGGGTTTTTTTTCAGTTGGAGATATACTGAGTAGACATTCAGAGGAGAGCTGGAAAGAGAGTTATGGGGTAGGCCGGTCTGTTAGTTTTATATTGTTTTCTAACAAGTTACCCCAGACTTAACAACTTAAAACAATACCTATTTATTATCTCACAGTCCTGTAGCTCTGAAGCCCGAGCAGGCTCGGACTGCTATTCAGACTATTCTCTGCTTAGGGTCTCACAGACTGAAATCAAGGTGTTGACTGAACAGGGCTCTTATCTGGAGGCTCTAGGATAGAATATTCTTCCAAACTAATTCAGTTGTTGGCAAAATCCAGTCTTTGTATGTCTGAGTTTCCTGCTTTCTAGTTGACTGTCAGCTAGGGGCTGCTCTCTGCTCAGAGGCCGCCCACATTCCTTCTCATGTGGCCTCCTCCATCTTCAAAGCCAGCAATCATACACTGAGTTCTTTCACACTTTGAAGCTCCTTGACTTCCTCTTCTACTACCAGCCAGAGAAAACTCTCAGCTTTTAATGGGCTCGGTGATTAGATTGGGCCCACCCAGATAACCTCCCTTTTACCACATAACCTAATATGATCATGGGAGTGATAGCTCATCATGTTCACAGGTTTCACCCACACTAGAAGGGGAGAGGATTATTGGGGGTCATTCTTAAAATTCTGTGTATCATAGCAGGGAACTGTTCACAGAGTAGAAGGGACCAGAGTGAACTGTAAAGGAAGAATAGGACAGAGAAAAATAAATGTGCTAAAAAGTTTATTCCAGATAGAGGAACAGTTTATATTTATTCAGTAGAGATTTATGTAGATATATCGATATCTGAATATTAGGATTTAAAAAATTAGCAAAACAGACATGGCCGCTGATGTCATGGAGCTTACAGAAGAGAATGAGCCCAGACAGAACTATGTGATCTGTGTTCAAAGGACAGTGAGTATTCCACAGTCTTGGGGACATACGCAATTTCTCTAAGGAGACAATACACGGCAGAGTGTGGGGGAATGTGCATGTCTTTATAAGAGAAAGCATAGATATACGGAACATTAAGCTTTTTCAGGAGGAGGCAGGAAATCTTGAATAAGCAGTCCGGAAGATTCTAAAATGAAAAATAGAGATTCCCAACCACTCTTCTAGAGATCTGAAGTTGCTAAAACCTGTCCAGATGAACTGGGGTGACCTTACCCCATGCCATTTGCAGAGAAGATCAACAAAACCCCTGAAATTTAAAACACTCTGAAGTCAAAAGGGAGGGCACCAGTGGGCTGGTCCCAACACTGAGCTGTATGGTCAAAAGGGAACAGTGATTCTGGTTCCACGCGGTGGTGCAGCTTGGACTGTATCCTGACCGACCTCCTGGTTAGCAAATGGACACCCTGGGATGAGGCAGTGTGAGCTGGGAGGCTGTGAGCCTAGGCTAGATTTGGCGTGGAACATATTTGGCTTAATTTAGTATTGAAGGGAAAATTGTCCTTGAAGAACCTCCATGGCAAGGACAGGGAGGGGGGGAGATGGTCTTAAGCAAGAGGTTACATCCCTGGAGCTCCTGCAGAGAATCTTCTTAAATTGTCAAGGTCCCAACAACTGCCAGATAATGGCACTTCTCCAACTTCAGAGGGATAGGATTTGAAGTGAATATACTTGGCATTTGTACTGTAACTTCCCTAGAGAACTACAACATGTAAGGAACGAAGTGATAACCTAATGAGAGCTATCGTTTATTGAATGTCTACATTACGTCAGGAGTGTAGCCAGCAATTTCCATTCATTATCTGTAGTCCTTACAAAACCCCTAAGAGACAGATATCATACTCCCATATTACGGATAAGGAGCTTGTGGCTCAGAGAGGTTAAGCAATTTATCCAAGGTCTCACAGACAGGAATTGTGCTGGGTCTGTTAAACAAAGCCTAAAGCCTGTGCTCCTTTTCATCGAGTACTGCTGCCCCTTGAGATCAAGCTCAAGAAGGTTTAAATCGAATTTATAATTTCTAATTTTTCAGAATTTCTAAAAATGTATGAAACAGCATATGACCTATGTAGCTTGTTGTCTTGACGGCATGGTTTGAGATTAGGAAACAGAGCACAATATAAATAATTTCGGACAATTCCAACTAGCAAGAATGTCAGAAAGAATGTCACTAAAGAAATTCTGGGATTTAAGGCCATATTGCATCTTGCAAAGTCCAGGACCCAAGCATTGGACCACTTATGTAATCCAGAATATAGCCCAACTGGGTTTTTAGCATGCTGGCCATTGAACATTCCCGATCAGAATATTTGGGAAGTTCTGGGACCTGGAACAACAGCTACCCCCATGTTTCATCAAGACTAGGATGGGCCAGGGCAGAGGTCTGAGATAGCAGCCCAGCACTCAGCTTACCATAATTGCCACTGACATTCCAGGCATCACTCTGGATAGGAGAGAACTGGAAACAAGGAGCTGTGAGGAGGAGAGAGGGAAGAGAGACTAGACAGCATTTATAATGCTACCGCAATAACACGGACTGGAGCTGCCTGCTGCAATAGCCAATTCTGAGACAGGTGTGAGGTGAGCAGCAAGAGGTTTATTATATATCAATACATAGGAGACAGAGGGGGATAGATTCCTCCAAAAAACCTGTCTCTCCTCCTGGGGATCGGCTGAAGGCTTTTATAGGGACAGGATTATGGGTCTTAGAAGTTTGTGTTAGTTCCCCCTTGAGGTGGTCATGTCTCAGATGAGTTGATCTTCTACTGGTATTCTTGGGGGTTATCTGGCGACATCCTGATTTTCTTGTCCCAAGATGGGTGCTTTGTTCAGTTTTTCATCCTTAGATCATTATCACTTGTTTCCGCCCTCCAAGGAAGAACATCGGTTAATCCTAAACCTTTTGTAGGCACTGGATCCAGCGGGAAAGACAAGATCATGAGACAATGTGGCGGTTAGCAATGGGGAGTTAATAATAGTGAGCCGGGCCTATGCAGCCTCTTCCAATAAACTGAGTGGAGATGGGGGGGGGGGGCGGTGCACTGAGAGGAGATATGGGGGGGTGCTGTCTCAGTATGCCTGGAAAATAGTGGTAGAATGGATTTAAGTCCCCTTCTATAGGTGATGATACCACCCCGGCTTAAGTGCAGATTATGTACCATATTTAGCCCTGTCTCAATGTCTTCAAGCATTATCCCAGGTTTTACCCTTCTCAACTTATCACTGCGCCAACATTATGGAAAGAGAATCAGACTGGGAGGGAGCTAGAAGTTTAGACTTGGTATTGCACCTAATTATGTGACTTTGAAAAAGGCACTGAGTCTGTCTGGAATTCATTTTCCTCATCTGCGAAATGAAGGAGTTGGGCTGGTTAGCATAGAGCTATAAAAATGAAAAATGGAGTGCAA
This sequence comes from Dugong dugon, assembly GCA_030035585.1. Classification (NCBI taxonomy): domain Eukaryota; kingdom Metazoa; phylum Chordata; class Mammalia; order Sirenia; family Dugongidae; genus Dugong; species Dugong dugon. Next base: position 160,961,005 of record CM057464.1, read on the forward strand.
AGTGGAATCAACTATCCGGGTAATCTCAGCCTGAAAAACACTTTCCTCTGAGATATCAAGACAATCAAGGCATACATTTTGGAGATGATTCCAGAGGCTTTTCTAAAAAATTGCATAAATGTACCCCTTTATCTTACCTGTTTACATACATATACTTTAAAAAGTAAGATTTTTATTAATGGAAGGAGCCCTGGTGGCACAGTGGTTAAAGCACTCAGCTGCTAACAGAATGGTTGGAGGTTGGAACCCACCAGCTGCTGCATGAGAGGAAGATGTGGCAGTCTGCTTCCATAAAGATTTACAGCCTTGGAAACCCTATGGGGGCAGTTGTAGTCTGTCCTATAGGGTCGCCATGAGTCGGAATCAACTTGGTGGCAAAAAATAACTATACTTATCCTTGCATATTTATACAGCCTGAGGTGTGAGGGTTATTGGGGGTCATTCTTAGAATTCTGTGTATCACAGCAGGGGGAGTAGGAGGGACCAGACTGCATTGTAAAGGAAGGATCCAAAAACAAAGCCCATTGCCATCAAGCCGATTCCAACTCACAGCAACCCTACAGGCAGAGGAGAATTGCCCCATAGGGTTTCCAAGGAGTGGCTAGTGGATTTGAACTGCTGACCTTTTGATTAGAGGCTAAACTCTTAACCACCCTGCCACCAGGGTTTGGTAAAGGAAAGATAAAAAGAAAAACAGGACATAGAAAAATAAATGTACTAAAAAGTTTATTCCAGATAGAGGAACAGTATATACATATATATATATATATATATATATATATATGTATATGTATATATAATACCTAAAGCATAGCAATGGATGCCAACCACATATGTCTAAATATTTAAAAATTACAGCTCAAGGTAACAAACTCTGAATAAAATGTTTTATTCTCCTGCCTTGACAAATATACCTTCATAACAACTTGGATGGTCAGGCTTGAATTTAGAAATTATGGAAAGTTGGCACCCCTAGTCCACCCCCTTCTTTTCCCACCTCTGGCTCCTTTCTTACTATGAAGGCCTCATGCACCCCAGGAGTGCACACCAGCCCACATGCCAAACTCTTTCCAAATTCCCTGCAAAGAGCCACCCCTTGGTACCACCTGGGCCTTGGGGAGCACATCAGCAGCACACATGGTGACCCCATGTGTTACAGAGTAGAACTGCTCCATAGGATTTTCTTGACTGTAATCTATATGGAAGCAGATTGTCAGGCCTTTCTTCCACAGCACTGCTGGGTGGGTTCAAATTAGCAACCTTTAGATTAGCAGCCAAGCACAAACCATTTTTACCACACAGGGAGTCTAGTGCCAACGTAGGGCCCTTTAAATCCAGGGCTGGGGCAGGAGACTTACATGGCCTGGAGCTACAAAACTTTGGAGCAGACACCTGACAGACCCGAGGACTGACATTTGAGCACCTGTTTCTGTGGTGGACACAGTGGGAACCTCCAGCTGTACCCTTTGGAGCCCACGACACTCAAGAAAAACGGCATCAGAGAAGCTCATGACCCTTGATACCTGGCTTGTGCTCTGTATATTTCTCTTCGTCTTCTCCTCTGCTCAAGTATAGGAGGGGCAGCGCTAGCTACCAGCACCTTCCCTTGTTTCAGAAAATCTCTTCTGACACCATGACTTAATTGTATCTTTTAATTTTGTCTGGGAAATTTTTTTTTTTTAAACAATCAAAGCAATATCTTTATATGCTCAGAAGGATACAGGATATCATAGCTGATGTCAGATGGATCCTGGCTGAAAGCAGAGAATACCAGAAAGGTGTTTACCTGTGTTTTATTGACTATGCAAAGGTATTTGACTGTGTGGATCATAACCAATTATGGATAACAATCAATCGCCTCATATGCATGTGAAAGCTGGATGATGAATACGGAGGACCGAAGAAGAATTGATGCCTTTGAGTTGTGGTGTTGGCAAAGAATATTGAATATACCATGGACTGCCAAAAGAACGAACAAATCTATCTTGGAAGAAGAACAACCAGAATGCTCCTTAGAAGGAAGGATAGCAAGACTGTGTCTCACATACTTTGGACATCTTATCAGGAGGGATTAGTCCCTGGAGAAGGATATCATGCTTGGTAAAGTAGAGGGTCAGCAAAAAAGAGGAAGACCCTCAGTGAGATGGATTGACACAGTGGCTGCAACAATGGGCTCAAACATGACAACAATTGTGAGGATGGCACAGGACCGGGCAGTGTTTTGTTCTGTTGAGTCAGAACCGACTAGAGGACACATAACAACAACAACAACAACAACAAATTACAGGAGTCCCTGCTACAAACGGTTAATGTGCTTTCTACTAACTGAAAGTTTGGAGATTCGAGTCCACCAAGTAGGCACCTCAGAAGAAAGGCCTGGTGGCCTATTTCTGCAAAATCAGCCACTGAAAACCCTATGGAGCACAGTTCTAGTCTGACACATGTGGGATCACCATGAGTCAGAATTGACTTAATTAATGGCAACTGGTAAAAAAAAAATACAGGTGATTTTTATTTTTATTTTTAGTTCATCCATATTTTCTAGATTTTCTGCAAATAATGCATTATTTTGTTAAAGAGAAAGAAACAAAAGTTATGTCATTCCTTCCAGAGATTATTGAAGTACATGTAAGCACACAACACACAAATGGCATGATATAACAATACATAAAGTTCTATTTTTGTAACTTAATATTTTTTCCATACTGGTAGACATTCTTCTACCTCATTTGCTTTTCATTATGCACCAAAACTTTATAATAGGAAATAACCATAATTAATTCAATCATTATCCTATTAATCGATAATTAGGTCATTACCAGCTTTTTATTATCATAGGCAATGCTACAAGAAAAATCCTATGTATATTTCTGCCAGTATCTCTTTAGGATAAATCCTAGCAGTAGAAATAATGGGCCAAAGGTGATGTGCATTTAAAACTGACCGATATTAACAAATTGCCCTACCAAAAAAATGTCACCCATTTGCACTTCATTAAAAGCGTATAAGAGTTCCAACCAACACTTGCCAACATTGTGTTTTATAAACGTCATTTTTGCCAATCTGATAGGTGAAAAGCATGGTATTTCCTTGATTTTACTTTTATCTCTTTTTGAGTGAGGTAGAACATGTGTATACCGGCATTTGTATTTTACAATAATTTAAAAATCAAGGCCCCGCACAGCATTAAACTTAGGGGTACTCCTACTCAGGGCAGAAAATATGGAAGGAGTTATGTCTTCCTTCTCTGAATTCATATTCTGTGCCTGGTGACCCATCACCTCTCCGGTGTTATTTACTGATTGTTTCTTGCACGATTTATATAACTCTACAACCTGACTGTAGGCCCCTTCGTACAAATGACCTCGTATATCTCAGTTTATGAGTGTAGAAAAAAAGCAACAGAAACAGAACTGGATGCAACCTCACACAGGCAAGACGCAATTGCTTTAATAAAACCGAAACTCCTTTCTGAGGCCTACAAGGCTCTTGTGATCTGGCGCAGCTGATCTGGCAAACGGTAAAAATGGCGTGGGGGTGGAGTCTGACCTCTTCTCTCTTCACGAGGGGGAAGGAAAATCAAGATCAACAGCCCAAGGCTGATTTCTATGAGGTGAAGATCAGACACGCCTCCTCTCTCCACCATCTTTACCAGTTTTGACACCAATCATCCCTCCCACAGCACTCTCTACTGCTCTGCTGAGTTCGATAATTCATTGCAGTGGCCGCGCAGAACTCACAGACAATACTCCCGATTAAGAGGTTTATTAGGGAAGTAACAGGTTACAATTCAGGCTCAGGAAAACTCAGGATACAGTTCTTCCATCAGGAGAGCCTCTTTTCAGCTGTGCTCACAGGCATACTTCTCCTTGGCCCTCAGCCTCCGTCCAAAGCCACTCAACTTTCTCTCTCTGTGGGCTGGGAAGCCTGCCATGCTATATCCTGCTGCTGGGTCTCTGCTGCCAGGTCTCGCTCTCTTCAGTGTTACAGCTCTCTCTCTCTGTCTCCTGGGTCCAGGAGCTTCTCAGGGCAGGGATCCCGGGTCTAAAGGATGCTCTGTCTGCTCCTGGCTGTTCTTCCTTGGTGGTGGTAGGATCCTCTTGTTGCTGCCTCTGGGGATGGCTCATTTCAAACCCAGCAGGTTGAAAGAACTGACCAATCCCTTCGTTGTTGTCGTTAGGTGCAATCAAGTCATTTCTGACTCATAGCGACCCTATGTACAACAGAAAGAAACACTGACAGGTCCTGTGCCATCCTCACAGTTGTTGTCATGCTTGAGCCCATTATTGCAGACTGTGTGAATCCATCTCATTGAGGGTCTTCCTCTTTTTTGCTGACCCTCTACTTTACCAAACATGATGTCCTTCTCCAGGAACTGGTGCCTCCTGGTAACATGTCCAAAGTCTGTGAGACATAGTCTTGCCATCCTTGCTTCTAAGGAGCATTCTGGTTGTACTTCTTCCAAGACAGATTTGTTCATTCTTTTGGCAGTCCATGGTATATTCAATATTCATCAACACCATAATTCAAAGGTGTCAGTTTTTCTTTGATCTTCCTTATTCATTGTTCAGCTTTCACATGCATATGAGGCGATTGAAAACACCATGGCTTGAGTTAGGCTTACCTTAGTCTTCAAGGTGACATCTTTGCTTTTTAACAGTTTAGCGAGGTCTTTTGCAGCAGATTTGCCCAAAGCAATGTGTCGTTTGATTTCTTCACTGCTGCTTTCATGAGTGTTGATTGTGGATCCATATAAAGTAAGATCCTTGACAGCTTCAATCTTTTCTCTGTTTATCACGATGCTGCTTATTGGTTCCGATGTGAGGACTTTTGTTTTCTTTATGTTGAGGTGTAATATATACTGAAGCTTGTGGTCTCCGATCTTCGTCAGTAAGTGCTTCAAGTCCCCTTCACTTTCAGCAATCATAGCTGTGCCATCTGCATATCACAGGTTGTTAAGGAGTCTTCCTCCAATCCTGATGCCCCATTCTTCCTCATATAGTCCAGCTTCTTGGATTATTTGCTCAGCATACAGATTGAATAAGTATGTTGAAAGGATACAACCCTGACACACACCTTTCTTGATTTTAAACCATGCAGTATCCCCTTGTTCTGTTCAAACGACTGCTTCTTGGTCCATGTACAGGTTTGGTATGAGCACAATTAAGTGTTCTGGAATCCCCATTCTCCCCAATATTATCCATAATTTGTTATGATCCACACAGTCGAATGCTTTTGCGTAGTCAATGAAACACAGGTAAGCATCTTTCTGGTATTCTCTGCTTTCAGCCAGGATCCATCTGACATCAGCAATGACATCCCTTGTCCCACATCCTCTTCTGAATTTGGCTTGAATTTCTGGCAATCCCCTGTCAATATACTGCTGCAGCCACTTTTGAATGATCTTCCGCAAAATTTTACTTGCATGTGATATTAATGATATTCTTTGATAATTTCTGCATTCAGTCGGATCACCTTTCTTTGGAATAGGCATAAATGTGGATCTCTTCCAGCTGGTTGGCCAGGTAGCTGTCTTCCAAATTTCTTGGCATAGACAAGTGAGCACTTTCAGCGCTGCATCCGTTTGTTGAAACACCTCAGTTGGTATTCCATCAGTTCCTGCACCCTTGTTTTTTGTCAGTGCCTTCAGTACAGCTTGGACCTCTTCCTTCAGTACCATCAGTTCCTGCTTATATGCTACCTGCTAAAATGGTTGAACGTCGACCAATTCTTTTTGGTATAATGACTCTGTGTATTCCTTCCATCTTCTTTTGATGCTTCCTTTGTCATTTAGTATTTTCACTGTAGAATCCTTCACTATTGCAACTCAAGGCTTGAATTTTTTCTTCAGTTCTTTCAGCTTGAGAAATGCTGAGTGTGTTCTTCCCTTTTGGTTTTCGGTCTCCAGCTCTTTGCACATGTCATTATAATACTTTGTCTTCTCCAACCGCCCTTTGAAATCTTTTGTTCAGCTCTTTTACTTTGTCAGTTCTTCCTCTCACTTTAGCTACTCTACATTCAAAAGCAAGTTTCAGAGTCCCTTTGGTGGACCACAATTATCCTATCACACACTCCCACCCAATCACTTAGGTGGCAGTTAAAAGACCATGGCTAGAAAGGCCACACGAAAGTGATTCATTGCCCCGCAGCAGCCTCACCTAATGCCCATTGCCTCTCCCTCACCAGGCTCCCTTCTGGCCTCTGTATAGTCCCTCCAACACACTAAGCACTTCAGTGCCACAAAACCTTTGCAAATGCTGTTCACTCTGCCCAGTACATACCCCTGATCCTTTTCACGTGCTTGGCTCACCCTTATTCCTCAGGCTTCAATTAATTCCCCATATTAACTATGTCCCTCCACTCAGTTATTCTAGTATATTACTTTGTTTATTTCATTTAACACAGTCTATGTGTAGAAGCTCCCCAAGACCAGCCTCAGATTCAATAATTTGCTAGAAAGACACACAGGTCTCTGAAAATCTATTATACTCACGGTTAATAGTTTATTACAGTGAAAGGCTGCAAATCAAAATTGGCAAAGGAAAAAGACACACAAGCAAAGTCTAGGAGACCACGTCTAAGCTTCTGGGTGTCCCCTCCCAGTGGAGTCACATGGGGATACACTTAATTCTCCAAGCAACAATATGTGGCAACATGTATGTGGCAACATGTGCAAAATATTGCCAACCAGGGAAGCTCAACCAAACCTTGGTATCCAAGGTTCTTATTGGAGGTCAGTCATGTAGGTTTGTATGGCCCATGTGAGCATGGCCCAAGCCCTCAGGTTTACAAAAACAGGCACTCAGGTTAAGTCACAATATTAACATAAACCTTCTGCTGAAACTGATACAGCATGGCCCAGGGCCTCAGGCATACAAAAACACTCTTATCAGGCTGGGTATTTCAAGGTTCAGATGTTATCTCCCAGGAAAAAATCAAGGGCCACCAAAACCAAACCTATTGCTGTCGAATCAATTCAGACTCATAGCAATCCTACATGACAGAGTAGAACTGCCCCATAGGGCTTCCAAGGCTGTAATCTTTATGGGGAGCCCTGGTGGTGCAGTGGTTAAGAGCTACGGCTGTTAACCAAAAAGTTGGTAGTGTGACTCCACCAAATGCTCCTTGGAAACCCTACAGGGCAGTTCTACTCTGTCCTGTTGGATCACTATGAGTTGGAATTGACTCGAAAGCAATGGGTTTGGGTTTTTTTTTTTTTGTGGATCTTTGCGGAAGCAGACTGCCACGTCTTTCTCCCATGGAGCAGCTGATGGGTTCAAACTGCCTACGTTTCAGTTAACAGCTGAGCAGTTAACCACTGTGCCACCCAGGCTCTCTAGTCAAGAGCTAGTCTTTCTGAAAACAGGCCACTCTTTGGAATGTGGAAAGTTTGAGCAACCCAGGCCTGCTGAGTTAACAGTCTGGAATTACCTTATTGCTAATTCATTGCTTGTTGCGTATCTCCCTCACCTTAGAAGACAGCTTCATGAAGGTAGACAGACCTTTTCTGCGTCCTCAAGTGCTTCACATCAAAAAATTAGTCCAATGCCTGGCACAGATAGCTACTCAATAGATACTTGCTGAATGAGTGAATGGAACATTTTAATGAGCATTTACAGTAAGTTCCTCTTACCTCAGCTTCTTAAAGGAATTTTGTCATGCTCATACACCATGAGATCTTGGAAGAAAGTTTAATAAATTTTAACATTTTAATAGAGGAAAACAGTCCTCTAAAGTCCTGATAACAAATTATGGATAACATTGTGAAAAATGGGAATTCCAGAACACTTAAATCGTGCTTATGAGGAAACTGTACATAGACCAAGAGGCAGTCATTCAAACAGAACAAAGAGATGCTACGTGGTTTAAAATCAGGAAAGGTGTGTGACAGGATTATATTCTTTCACGATACTTATTCAGTCTGTATGCTGAGCAAATAATCAGAGAATCTGGACTATATGAAGAAGAAGGTGGCATCAAGATTGGAGGAAGACTCATTAACAACCTGTGATATGCAGATGACAGAGCTATGATTGTTGAAAGTGAAGAGGACTTGAAGCATTATTGATGAAGATCGGAGACCACAGCCTTCAGTATGGGTTACAGCTCGACATAAAGAAAACAGAAATCCTCACAACTGAACCAATAAGCAACATCATGATAAATGGAGAAAATTCTGAACTTGTTAAGGATTTGGTTTCACTTCGATCCACAGTCAACACCCATGGAAGCAGCAGTCAAGAAATCAAATGAATTTTTGCATTTGGCAAATCTGCTGCAAAAGACCTCTTTAAAGTGTTAAAAAGCAAAGATGTCACTTTGAGGACGAAGGTGCGCCTGACCCAAGCCAAGGTATTTCCAGTTGCCTCATATGCATATGAAAGCTGGAGAATGAATAAGGAAGACCAAAGAAGAATGAATGCCTTTGAATTACGGTGTTGGCGAAGAATATTGAAAACATCATGGACTGGCAAAAGAACAAACAAATCTGTCTTGGAAGAAGTATAGCCATAATGTTCCTTAGAAGCAGGAATGGTGAGACTTTGTCTCATGTACTTTGGACATGTTATCAAGAGGGACCAGTCCCTGGAGAAGGACATGCTTGGTAAAGTAAAGGGTCAGTGAAAAAGAGGAAGACTCTTAATGAGATGGATTGACACAGTGGCTGCAACAGTGGCCTCAAACATAGCAACAATTGTGAGTATGGCGCAGGACTGGACATTGTTTCTTCTGTTGTACATAGGATCGCTATGAGTTGGAACCTAGTCAAATACCCCTAACAACAAAGTTAAGTCTTGTTAGCATAAAATTCCAAGCATATATTCAAGCAATTTTTAAATTTCATAATTATTTGACTTGGCATGAAAATTCTATCCAAATATGTTGGAAGTTTGAAAAATAATTTTGGCTTTGTAATTAATCTCATTTTATTACAGAGCTTGCCTTTCTCAAATTATAGTAATAATTCTATGACAATGTTTCCTGAAACATTTATGAATCCCTTTAAGTTACATTTCAGTAACATCTTAATCTTTTGAACTTCTTGATATGAAAATACATTTTTATCTAATGTCATCATTTCTTGCAATGTATTCCAGTGGAGTAAAAATTCTTCAATAACTGAAACGTCTCCAATTTAGAACATTTCTTCTTTTGGGGGGGGGCTTAAGGGGGAGAAGTGTATTTTATGATTATGCTACCTGATGCTTAGCTTTTACCATCTGCTCTTCCCACCAATTATAAATGACGGGAGAAAAACTCACAAACATATAACACAAAAAATGATTTTAAAATCTCTGTATTTGTTTATTTCATTAAAAATGCTGCCAGGAAGATGTTATTGCTCATGATTCAGACACAAATTATAAAGTGAACTGATCATACACAACAGAACATGATTCAGACACAAATTATAAAGTGAACTGATCATACACAACAGAACAATTTGTTTCCTGGATTTAATGAAGCTAATAGGATGCTTGGGGATAACTCCACTGAAAAGCATCTTCAGCATAAGGCACAAAGACAGTGGATTATTTAAGGGATGATAATTATGGCAGAGTTGATGGCAGAGATAAATAGTTTCAACTGTATTCATTTTGTGGCAATCTGTGTTTTTAAATGAAAAGGATTGTTAGAGAATCAAGTGTGGGGATGTATATAAGCTGTACAGATTTGCATAATTATTCAAGTTTAGGAGAATAAATACTACTGTGGACAATGAATTTTATTCTCATTTAAAACCATAGTCTCATCGCATTCACATTTTTCCTGCTTACACAACTGTCTGTCCCTGCTCTTGGACAAATCATTGTTCTGCCCTGGTGAGTTAAGTACTGACATTGTAGATTCTGTGCTAATGCAGTGTTTCCTATACTTTGCTAATAACAAGGCTCACCTGCGTGCTTATTAAAATCACAAATTCTAGGCTCCACGCATGGAGAGTATGTTTCTGTCGTTAGGGGCACCATAAGATTTATCTTCCAAACATTACGCTGGAACAACAGGAAATGTCAGACCAACTAGGGCATTCAGTTATTATCAGTAGATCTTGGTGTAGACATACACCAAGAACCCCAGCTGATTCTTGTTGCCAAGAAATGGGATCCTCCTGAGGAAATTAATCCTCTCCCTCCATACCTCAGGTGATAAAGCGCTTCTAGAAAGAGTTTCCACCTGGAAGGAGCCATCTGCTCTGGCCATTCAAGTATGGTGACCAAATGTCCTAGTTTGCCTGGGACTGGGAGGATTCCTGGGACACAGGACTTTCAGTGATAAAACAAAAGTGTCCTGGGCAAACCAGATGAGTTGATCACTCCATCATGGGGAACCAGACAAAGTGGCTTTCCAGAGACTTAGGAATGGGAGAAGTCAAGGAGAGGAAAAGTTGGAAAGAGAACTTGGAACCCTCACAGGAGTAGAATATTATTTCTGTCCAAAAGCTCTGAGGCAAATGAAAATCCTTTATATATGAGTGTTTAAGCTACATTAATGGAAGAAGGGCTAACTATTGTCTAAAAAAAAAAAAACAGCCCTGGTGGCACAGTGGTTAAGAGCTCAGGCTGCTAACCAAAAGATTAGCAGTTCGAATCCACCAGACGCTCCTTGGAAACCGTATGGGGCAGTTCTACTCTGTCCTACATGGTGGCTATGAGTCAGAATCGACTTGACAGCAATAAGTTTGGTTTTTTATCATAAAAAATGGTTCACACGTTCTCCTTTGTTTGAAGATTGCACTGAGTAGTCTTCCTACTCTAAGAGGTTTACTTATCTGCCCAATGGTCCACATCTGCCATCCCACAGTCTGAAAACTCTGAAAACACAAACATTATCCACTCCCTAAATGCACAAAGACAGGGGTAACTTGGTAACAGTTATCATCATCTTAACTATTGAATTATGTTTCTTAGCAACATTGTGCCCTTAGAGAATTTTGCTCAGGGCAGGTCCTTAAACAGGAACATAGTAATGTAGACTGAAAGAAATGGCAAATGGGCTATTTCCTACGTATTTTTGAAGTTTGAAAAGTAAAAATAGAATGGAACTAACATTCATTAAGATTTACTTCTACTAAATACTTCCCAGATATTATTGTATTTAGTCTTCACAACGTTATTGTTAGGTTTGTCAAGTTGACTTTGAATCATAGTGACCTTATGTGTAGCAGAATGAAATACTGCCAGTCCTGCACCATCTTCATGATTGTTGCTATTTGAGTGCATTGTTTTGGCTATTGTGTCCGTCTGTCTCACTGAGGGTTTCCCTCATTTTTGCTGACCCTCTACCTTACCAGACATGATGTTCATAACCTTCACAGTAACTGTATGAAATAGGCGTTATTAGATCCAGCTTCCTACTGGTTTCTCTCCTCAAGGTTGTTTTATCGGAAGAGAGGCCTCAATTCTCAGGAACTCATTTACTCCCAAGACCCCCACAGAGAGCAGAGATTGGTTATTGGGTAAAGCACAGAGAAACTAAACACGAATGATGACCTCATCTACCCTGAGACTGGAAGAACTAGATGGTGCCTGGATACCACTGCCAACCATTCTGATCAGTGCCACAATGGATGGATCCTGATAGAATGGGAGAAAAATGTGGAACAGAACCTCAGATCTTAAAAATCCAGACTTATTGTACCAGATGAGACTGGAGGGCTCCCCGAGACTACTGCCCTGAGATACTCTTTAAACGCTGAACCAAAACTAGCCCCTGAGTTTACTTTTTAGCTAAATAAGAGATTGGTTCACAAAATAAAGGATATCACCATGAGTACTGTGTTCCTTTAAAAAATCATCTATATGAGACCAAACAGTCAACAATTACTTTAAAACAAAGATGAGAATGTAAGGGGGCAGGGAAACTAGATTAATGGAAACGGAACAACCAGAACAGAAATAAGGAGAATGTCCATGCACTGTGAAGAATGTAATCACCGTTACTGAACACTTTGTGTAGAAATTGTTGAATGGGAACCTAAACTTCTCTGTAAACCTTCACCAAAAATATAACAAAATATTATTAAAAAACAAAACAAACAAAAAAACCCTATGGAGCACAGTTCTACTCTGATACACAGAAGTCAGGGTTGACTTCAGGGCATCTGTTCTGGAGGAAGGAGCCACCCAGCTCCGTCTGGTGGCTAATGGGTGGCCAGTAAGAACGTCTTTGCCTGTGGAGGCTTGAGGTGGGATGGCAGCTCTCAGCCCTAACAGAATGCAGAAACAGAGATTTCCATCCCCATCACATTCTCAGGTGGCAAGGACAGTAATAGTCACTATCTGAAATATGGAATTAATTATCTCAACAGGATGACGTCTTTACAGAGCATTGCAGGTCACAAAAGCTGATTAGAGGAAGAACTGTATACTTTCTTTTAAACTTTAAAGCAATCATTTTATCTGTACTTTACCCAAGATTGCAAAAGACATTTTCTTTAATGCTGCATGGAATGAAAATGTTCACTAAATTGCAGTCCATTTAACTTCTTATAAGGACTTTATAATACTCATCCTGACAAATGTTTATGTGACTTGTAGGAAAAATAGACCTATTCTGAGGAACTTCTAGTCATTTTTTCTACGTATAACTAAGTCATGTTTTTCAGAATTGAATTTATAGAGCCATGTTAAGATATTTTCAAACACACCTAAGAAATATACATGTGATTTCATAAGTTGGTCTCTGTTTTGCCTATGTGACAATAACACTCCTCTCAAAAATATTTTTGAAGGAAGGACAACTACACACAGGTGAATTTATATAAATTTCAGATCCCAAGTATACTAAATATTTGAGAAATGACAAGAATAGAGCTTCCAAGGGTGAGAGCGCTGGTTCAAAAAGTCAGGATAGCTGGGTTCTCACCCCAACTTCTTAGTATCTGTCATGGATTGAATTATGTCCCCACAAAAATGTCTGTATCAATTTGGCTGGGCCACGATTCCCGGTATTGTGTGGTTGTCCTCCATTTTGTGACTGTAATTTTATGTTAAAGAGGATTAGAGTGGAATTGTAACACCCTTACTAAGGTCACATCCCTGATCCAATGAAAAGGGAGTTTCCCTGGGGTGCGGCCTGCGCCACCTTTTATCTTACAAGAGATGAAAGGAAAGGGTAGCAAGCAGAGAGTTGGGGACCTCATACCACCAAGAAAGCCATGCTGGGATTAGAGCACATCCTTTGTACCCAGGGTCCCTGAGTGGAGAAGCTCCTAGTCTGGGGGAAGATTGATGAGAAGGCCGACAGAGAGAGAAAGCCTTGCCCTGGGGCTGATGGCCTGACTTTGGACTTCTAGCCTACTAGACTGTGAGAAAATACATTTCTCCTTGTTAAAGCCATCCACTTGTGGTATTTCTGTTACAGCAGCACTAGATAACTAAGACAGACTCTTTCCACTTTCCAATGTCATTATCAGCGGTCCAGGAAAAGATGATTCTGGCTTAGACAGAGATGATATCAATGTAGCTAAAACAGAATAGATTAGAGAACGTTTGCAGAGACAGGACTTGGTTTAAAATTGTTTACTGGGGGCAACAAAAACTTCTAGATTTCTGGTTCCAGAGGTGGTAGTGGTACCATTCCAGGGGACTGTGGGAGAAGACTACTTTTTTGAGAGAAATCACATGGTCACTTTTGAACATGTAGCTTGACCACATTTTCATAGGTATATTGTTCATTTGTATTTCTTATATAAACTTACAATCCCCAGTTTTCCCTGGCATTGCTCTTTTTCTTATCCATATAACACCCTGTTATTAGTTATATCAAGGAGCCCTGGTGGCGCAGTGGGTAAGCATTCAGCTGATAACTGGAAGGGTGATTTGAACCCACCAGTTGCTCTGTGGGAGAAAGATGTGGCAATCTGCTTCCATAAAGATTACAGTCTTGGAAACCCTATGGGACAGTTCTACTCTGTCATATAGGGTCACTATGAGTCAGAATCGACTCAATGGCAATGGGGATTAGGAGTATTATATCTTTGTCATATATGTTGCAAATGTTCTTCTCAACTTGTCGTATACTTTTTTGATCATTTGCTTTTAAACTTTGTTTATTATTTTCCTGGTGTAGGTCTTTTTCTTTTTTCTTATGGAAGTGCTAAGAACTATATTTAGTAATATTTCAGCAACATGATAGATTAAATAAGATTTTGTGACTTTGTCTGAGAATCAGGTCACCATTTATAACATTCCCAAACATAGAGTTTTACAAAATACTTTTTGAATTCTAAACTATTCTCAGGTTGGGGGGTTACTTGTAGAGCAAACATTAATAGTTATAGTAATATTATTTTTCATTTCATTGGATAAAATATTAAATCAAATGCACATTTTATCTTTAATATTAAAGTCTAGTTTGATGGTGAGGGTAAAAACCAGTGTTCCTTTCTGGGCATGCCTGCAGCTAACTCAAGAGACCTACCAGCCATAAAGGCAAGCAGACTTTCTTTTCCCTTCAAACACTTGGCTTGTATGTTCTTTCCCAAATTTGTTTGTATACTAAAACCATAAGTTTCTGAGGTGCATGGTCTGTGCTTATAAAATAATATATATGTTGTTCTCCCTAAATCAAAAAACCACTGAGTTATAGAGAAGAAACTTTCAGAGTCTTCCTTATTTCTGAATTTCCTCAAAAACCTCTTCAGTGGTTGTTAAAACAAAATATTTTTATAGTATAAATGTCCAAATATGAGAAAGGTAGACCACAGCAGTCCTCTAAAGAAGACTCCTAAATAGTGCCACTACCTAACAGGAAAATTTTTATTTTCTTCGACTCCTAGGATCAAAAGTTTCTTCTCCAGTCAGGTATAGGAGGAAGATCTGGAATGGGTGGCTATGAACAACTGCCTCCTTTGTTGTGAGACCAGAAGAACTGAATGGTGCCTGGTTACCATTACAGAACATTTTGATTAAAGATTCTATAGTAGAATCCTGATCAAAAGGGGGAAAACGTACAACAGAATTTCAAATTCTCCTGTACTCCAGACTTTCTAGAGCCATGGAGGTTGGATGAACCCCTGAAACTATTGCCCTGAGATACACTTTAAGCCTTAAACCAAAAATATCTGCTGAAGTCATCTTAAAACTAAACAACAGTTTAGCTTAACTTTACAAAATGCCTTCCTTGATCATTATGCTCTTTTAAATACTATCTATATGGTATCAAATTGACAAGAGCAACTCAAAAGATTAGATAGGAACCTTAGGGGCCAATGAGTTTTGTTAATGGGGGCAGAACATCTCAGAAAAGGAGAGTGGGAATGGTTGCACAACTTAAAGAATATAGTCAATGTCACTGAATTGTACATGTAACTGTTAAACTGGTGTATGGTTTAATGTGTATATTCTCAACAACAACAAATTAAATACAATTTTAAAAAAAGAAAAAAGTTTCTTTTGCAAAAAGCAGGCCCACGATTAGGATTCTTCACTTTCAGCACCTGCCCTACCACACCAGTCAGACAAGCTCAATTGGCCATTTAGTGTACATACACTACTTCACCACACGTAAGGGACCCCTAGAGTATAAACCACACGCAGTGATCTTGTAGTCAAAGGAGTATCAGATTACTTAATCTAATTTGACCTAAACTCTTATAGATCTGGTGTTTGTGGTTGAATCTAGTTCTCCCTCCCTGTTTGCTCTGCCTTCTGTACCCAGTCCCAGGCTAGAACCATTTGAGATTTGAGAGATAATGATACAACCTCGCCTCCAGATTGTGAATCCTCCTTATAGTGAGTCTAACACCTTCATTTTACAGATGAGAAAAGTAGGTTCAGAGAGACTGAGTGACTTGTTCATGGCTCTGCAGTGACAAAGTCAGAACCAGAATGCTAATCTCTTGCTTCTAATCTTTCCGATATGTCACACTGCTCTTCATCAGTGAGAATTTTCAGATTGAGTATAAACACCATGTAGAACATTTAAGTGTCATATTCTATTACAGTTAGACTATGTTGGTGAAAATTTTTTCTATGACCTTAAAGGCCTATGTAAACTAGAAATACGTAGCTTCTAGAAGACTGCTTTTCCATATAAATGTCCCCACAAACTCATGCACACCTATTACATAGCAACAGTGTCATGCAAAATGGACTCCTTTACGGTTGCAACCTATTATACACCAGGACTTGGGACAAATTCCTCAAAATCACATGGTTTGGGTTAAGAATCAAGGCTTATTGAGGGAAACCTAAAAATAAGGACCAGTAGAAAAAGAAGAAGCATGAAGTCCTCTATGCTCTCATCACCCCAGGGAGAGCCGTGACAGGGATTGGGCCATCTACTGGACACACTATGCCTTCTGTACCAGTGAAACAGCCTCACAGCCTTTTTGCCTTCTCATAGGATAAACATGGTAACCTTGTCAGGAGACAAACAGGTTTCTGGGGTTCCTAATCTTGGTTTAGATGACAGTTTTTGATAAAAGTTGTCTGGGAAAGCCAGCTCTACAGCTCTTCAGAACTTTGGAGTTTGTGGGAAGTGTATACTCTATCTTATTGTTGTCATAGTGACTCTATGCACAACAGAACAAAACAGCGCCTGGTCCTGTGCCATCCTTACAATCATTGCTATGTTTGAGCCTATTGTTGCAGCCACTGTGTCAATCCATCTCGTTGAGAGTCTTCCTCATTTTCACTGACCCTCTACTTTACCAAGCATGATGTTCTTCTCCAGGGACTAGCCACCCCTGAAAACATGTCCAAAGTACGTGAGACGAAGTTTCCCCATCCTTGCTTCCAAGGAGCATTCTAGCTGTCCTTCTTCCAAGACAGATTGTTTGTTCTTCTGGCAGTCCATGGTATATTCAACATTCTTCACCAACACCGTAATTCAAATGCATCAGTTCTTCTTCGGTGTTCCATATTCATTGTCCAGCTTTCACATGCATATGAGGTAATTAAAAATATCACAGCTTGGGTCAGGCACACCTCAGTCCTCAAAGTGACATTTGTGCTTTTTAACACTTTAAAGAGGTCTTTTGCAGCAGATTTGCCCAATGCAATATGTTATTGCTTTCTTGGCTGCTGCTTCCATGGGCGTTCATTGCGGATTCAAGTAAAACGAAATCCTTGACAACTTCAATCTTTTCTTCGTTTATCATGATGTTGCTTATTGATCCAGATGTGAGGATTTTTATTTTCTTTATGTTAAGGTGTAATCCATGCTGAGGGCTCTAGTGTTTGATCTTCATCAGTAAGAGCTTCAAGTCCTCTTCACTTTCAGCGAGCAAGGTTGCGTCATTTGCATGTCGCAGGTTGTTAATGAGTCTTCCTCCAATCCTGATGCCTTCTTCTTTTTCATATAGTCCAGCTTCTTGGATTATCTGCTCAGCATACAAATTGAATAAGCATGATAAAAGGACACAACCCTGACATATACCTTTCTTGATTTTAAACTGTGCAGTATCCCCTTGCTCTGTTCAAACGACTGCTTCTTGTTCTACGTACAGGCTCTGCACGAGAGAAATTAGGTGTTCTGGAATCCCCATTTTTCACAATGTCATCCATAATTTGTTATGATCCACACAGTCAAATGCTTTTGCATAGTCAATAAAACACAGGTAAACATCTTTCTGGTATTCTCTGCTTTCAGCCAGGATCCATCTGACACATCCTTTTCTGAATCCGGCTTCAATTTCTGGCAGCCTGCTGTCGATCTACTCCTGCAACCATTTTTTAATTATCTTAAGCAAAATTTTACTTGTGTGGGTTATTAATGATATTGTTCAATAATTTCCGCATTCTATTGAATCACTTTTCTTTGGAATAGGCACAAATATGGATCTCTTCCAGTCAATTGGCCAGGTAACTGTCTTCCAGATTTCTTGGCGTAGACAAGTGAGCACTTCCAGCACTGCCTCCGTTTGTTGAAACATCTCAATTGGCATTCCGTCAATTCCTACAGCCTTGTTTTTTGCCAGTGCTTCAGTGCAGCTTGGATACCACCCTTTGATACCATTGGTTCTTGGTTATATGCTACCTCCTAAAATGGTTGAACATCGACCAATTCTTTTTGGTACAGTGGCTCTGTATATTCCTTCCATCTTCTTTTGATGCTTTCTGCGTCATTCAATATTTTGCCCTTGGAATTCTTTAGTATTGCAACTTGAGGCTTGAATTTTTTCCTCAGTTCTCTCAGCTTCAGAAATGCCAAGTGTTCTTCCCTTTTGGTTTTCTAACTCTAGGTCTTTGCACATTTCATTGTAATACTTTACTGAAATATCGGCAGCATAGCTTCCAGCCTCACAGCAACATGCAAGCCACCACAGTATGACAAACTGACAGATGAGTTATGGACCGTCTGTGTAGGAGGAAGAAAACTATTGACCCTATAGGTAGCTAAATTTGGGTGTCTCACTCTAGCTGGGAAAAGGCAGAAGACTCTAGTTCTAGCTGATTCATTTTCCAGGCAACTCAAAGTGTGCCTCCAGGGCCATTTTCAGATACCATATTTTTACACAAATAACATGAGCCTTCTGCATTTGTTTGTGAGATGCATCCCCTCCGTGCCCCCGCAAGGCACCCTCATAAGCTCCACCATACCAGTCCTCTTCCACATGTTGCTGTAAAAAAGATTAGCATAGCGCGTTTATGAAAATACCTCTCAAGGGAGAGTGAAGCCAGCAAACAAACGAAGAAGATGTGCATTATTTGCATAACAATATGGTAATTTTATATGTCACAGCACAGGTGGTATATGTATGATAACAAAGAAAGTTGATTTTATGATAAAGATTAAGCAAAATTAAACAAAGGGTTCTTGACAGGGACATTGTACTGAAATATGTAGGAAAAAATAGTGTGTGCAGGTTTGACTTGCTTTACAAAATAAACAAGATCATGGACATTCATATTTTTGTGTAGCTTATGTAAATCTTTCATTTCCAGCTGTTTTACAATGACATGCCTAAGTGTACTTTTCTTTGATTCCATTCTGCTTCTTGAATCTGTCGCTTGATATCTTGTTTGTTGTTTGTTTTTTCTAATTATTGTTTCTGTGCCATTCTCTCCAATTTTCTGGGAATCTAGTTACTTACCTGTTGTATCTTTTTTCCATCCCTCATATGCTCTTTATTGTCTATATTTTTTTCTTCCCTTTCTTTAATTGAAATATTTTTCCCTGACTTATCTCTAATTCACTAATTCTTTTTCCTGCTATGTCTAATTTGCTCTTAACCCATCTATTGAATTATAGAATTTCCACCTTATTTTTGTTTTTTTGTTGACCTTTAGATGAAGATTTACAGAACTAACTAGCTTCTCATTAAACAGTTAGTACATAAATTGTTTTATGGCATTGGTTAACAACCCCATGACATGTCAGTACTCTCCCTTCTTGACCTTGGGTTCCTTATTACCAGCTTTCCTGTCCCCTCCTACCTTCTAGTCCTTGTCCTTGGACTGGTGTGCCCCTTTAGTCCCATTTTGTCCTATGGGTCTGTCTAATCTTTGGCTAGAAGGAAAACCTCCAGAGTGACTTCATTAATGGGCTAAAAGGGTGTCCGGAGGCCATACTCTCAGGGTTTCTCCAGTCTCTGTCAGGCCAGTAACTCTGGCCTTTTTTTTTTTGAGTAAGAATTTTGTTCTACGTTTTTCTCCAGCTCTGTCCGGGACCCTCTATTGTGATCGCTGTTTGAGCAGTCAGTGGTGGTAGCCAGGCACCGTCGAGTTGTACTGGACTCAGTCTGGTGGAGGCCATAGTAGTTGTGGTCTATTAGTCCTTTGTTAATCTTTCTCTTGTGTCTTTAGTTTTCTTCATTTTCCCTTGCTCCTGAATGGGTGAGACCAGTGGAGTATCTTAGATGGCCGCTCATAGGCTTTTAAGACCCCAGAAGCCACTCACCAAAGTAGAATGTAGAACATTTTCTTTATAAACTATGTTATGCCAATTCAACTAGATGTTCCCTGAGACCATGGTCCCCACAGCCCTCAGCCTAGCAATTCAGTCCCTAAAGGAATTTGGATTTGTCCATGGAGCTTCCATGACCTTAGCCTGAACAAGTTGTGCTGGCTTCCCCAGTTGTACTGTCTTACCCTTCACCATAGTTACCACTTATCTATTGTCTATTTAGTGTTTTTCCACCCTCACCTTTCCCCTCAGTCGTAATCATCAAAGATTGCTTCTTTTTCTGTGTAAACCTTTTCATGAGTTTTTATAGTAGTGGTCTCATATGATATTTGTCCTTTTGTGATTGACTTATTTCACTCAGCATAATGCCCTCCAGATTTATCCATGTTGTGGGATGCTTCACAGATTCATCATTATTCTTTTCCTTGTGTAGTATTCCACTGTGTGTATGTACCATGGTTTGTTTATCCATTCATCTGTTGATGGGCATTTAGGTTGTTTGCATCTTTTTTTCTATTGTGAACAATGCTGCAATGAACGTGGGTGTGCATATGTCTATTCATGTGACAGCTCTTATTTCTCTAGGGTATATTCCTAGGAGTGGGATTGCTGGATCATATGGTATTTCTATTTCTAGCTTTCTATGGAAGCACCATATTGTTTTCCAAAATGTTTGTACCATTTTGTATTCCCACCAGCAGTGCATAAGAGTTCCAACCTCCCTGTAGCCTCTCCAACATTTGTTATTTTCTGTTTTTTTTTATTTGTGCCAACAATGCCAGGGCAAGATGGTGTATCATTGTGGTTTTGATTTGCATTTCTCTAATGGCTAGTGATCACGAGCGTTTCTTCATGTGTCTGTTAACCACTTGAATATCTTCTTTGGTGAAGTGTCTGTTCATTTCCTTTGCCCATTTTTTAATTGGATTATTTGTCTTTTTGTGATAGAGGATTTTCCTGTAGATTTTAGAGATTAGACCTTTGTCAGATATGTAATAGCCAAAAAATTTTTTCTTAGTCGGTAGGTTCTCTTTTTACTCTTTTGAAGTCTTTTGATGAGCATAAGTGTTTAATTTTTAGAAGCTCCAGTTA
The DNA here is from genome assembly GCA_030035585.1 of Dugong dugon. Taxonomy (NCBI): domain Eukaryota; kingdom Metazoa; phylum Chordata; class Mammalia; order Sirenia; family Dugongidae; genus Dugong; species Dugong dugon. Next base: position 160,981,951 of record CM057464.1, read on the forward strand.
TCTAGCTTATCTTCTAGAGTTTATATGTTGTTAGTTATGGTTTGTGTGCTGTTAATGCCATGTATTAGGGTCTCTAGCATTGATCCTATTTTTTCTTCTATGATATTTATAATTTTTGGTTTTAGACTTAGGTCTTTGATCCATTTTGAATTAGTTTTTGTGTATGGTGTGAGGTATGGGTCCTGTTTCATTTTTTTGCAGATGGACATCCAATTTTGCCAGCACCATTTGTTAAAAAGACTGTCTGTTCCCCATTTGATGGACTTTGGGCCCTTGTCAAAGATCAGGTGACCGTAGGTGGATGGATTTATAAATAAATAGGAGGTTCTGAGGTCAGGTAGTGCAAATCCTCCTAGTTTTTTCTTTCTCTTCAATAATGCTTTACCTATCCAAGGCCTCTTCCCTTTCAATATAAAGCTAATGATTATTTTTTCCATCTCTTTAAAGAATGTTGTTGGTATTTGGTTCGGGATTGCATTGTATTTGTAGATTGCTTTGGGTAGAATTGTCATTTTCACAATGTTGCGTCTACCTATCCGTGAGTATGGTATGCTTTTCATTTATGTAGATCTCTTTCAGTTTCTTGCAGTAGTGTTTTGTAGTTTTCTTTGTATAGTTCTTTTAAATCCCTGGTTAGATTTATTCCTAAGCATTTTATTTTTTTTAGAGGCTATTATAAATGATATTGCTTTCCTGATTTCCTTTTCTTTGTTCTCTTTGTTGGTGTATAGGAATCCAACTGATTTTTGTGTGTTTATCTTGTATCCTGCTACTCTGCTGAATGTTTCTATTAGTTCCAGTAGTTTTCTTGTGGAGTCTTTTGGGTTTTCCATATGTAGTATCATTTCATCCACAAATAGAGACAGCTTTACTTCCCCATTACCAACTTGGATGCCATTTATTTCTTTTTCTTGCCTTATTGCTCTAGCTAGGACTTCCAGCACAAGGTTAAATTGGAGTGGTGATAAAGGGCATCCTTGTCTCATTTCTGTTCTCAAGGGGAATGTTTTCAGCTTCTCTCCATTTAGAATGATGTCGGCTGTTTGTTTTGCATAGATGCCCTTTATTATGTTGAGAAATTTCCCTTCTATACCTATTTTATTAAGAGTTTTTTATCAGGAATGGGTGTTGGACTTTGTTGAATGCCTTTTCTGCATCAATTGAGATGATCATGTGATTCTTTTCCTGTATTTTATTTATGTGGTGGATTATGTTGATTGATTTTCTAATGTTGAACCATCCTTGCATACCTGGTATGAGTCCTACCTGGTCATGGTGTATTTTTTTTTTGATATGATGTTGAATTCTATTGGCTGGAATTTTGTTGAGAATTTTTGCATCTATATTCATGAGAGGTATTGATCTGTAATTTTTTTTTGTGACGTCTTTGCCTGGTTTTGGTATCAGGGTTATGTTGGCTTAATGGAATGAATTTGGAAGCATCCTTTCCTTTTCTGTGTTCTAAAATAATTTGAGTAGTGCTGGTGTAAGCTCTTCTCTGACTGTTTGGTAGAATTCTCCAGTGAAGCCATCTGGGACAGGGCTTTTTTTTGTTGAGAGTTTTTTTAAATTATGTTTTCAATCTCTTCTCTTGTTATGGGTCTGTTCAGATTTTCCACATCAATTTGTGATAATTTGGGTGGGTAGCGTGTTTCTAGAAATTTGTCTATTTCCTCTAGATTTTCAAATTTGTTGGAGTGTAGTTTTTCATAATACTCTGTTATGATCCTTTTTATTTCAGTTGGATCTGTTGTAATGTCCCTCATTTCATTTCTTATTTGGGTTGTTTGCGTCCTCTCCTGTTTTTCTTTTGTCAGTTTAGCTAGAGGTTTGTCGATTTTGTTGATCCTTCCAAAGAACCAACTTTTGGTTTTGTTGATTCTTTCTATTGTCTTTCTATTCTCTATTTCATTTATTTCTGCTCTGATCTTTATTATTTCCTTTCTTCTGGTGGCTGCAGGCTTCTCTTGCTGTTCTCTTTCTATTTGTTTGAGTTGTGTAGTTAATGTTTTGATTCTGTCCCTTTCTTGCCTTAATAACCCTGGACTCTAATTTTTATCTTCCCAGTCCTTGAGGCTTCTGATAACTTTAGGTCACCATTTTATGGCTCACTTCTGTGTATTTTTTTTTCTCTCCAGGATCTTGGCCTTCAAGTCTGGGTTTCCCTGTTTGCTTTTGATGCCTTCAAATAGCTGCTTTAAAATAAAAAAAATTCCAGTTTTTATAGTTTTTTCAACGGTAAGGTTTTTTCTGATACAAGCTGCTGTATCATATCCAGAAACAAAAGTCCAATTATATCATATTTTATCTTAGTTAGCCTGGCTAAAGGTTTATAAATTTTATTGATCTTTTCAAAGAGCCAGATTTTGACCAAATTTTCTCTATTAATTTCCTGTTTTCAAATTCATTGATTTTTGCTCTAATTTTTATTATTTCTTTTTTTTTTTCCTTGCTTACTGTAAATTTAATTTGCTCTTCTTTTTCAAGCTTCCTAAGGTGGAAGCTTATAGGATTGATTTTTTATCATTCTTTTATTTTTCAATACATTATCTATTTTATTCAGATAGCAGTCTGATCACACACAGTCCAAGAACACTCATAGTGAACCAAATATAATCAGATATTAAAGATTGGTCTTCAAACATCATAGCCAATGATGGCACACTTGCCTATGATCTCACTAATATAAAACCACGTCCACATCTCAGTGGTGACTAAACAATTCAGCATAGCTTCCTTTACTGTGAACTATTTGAAGCTACCGGTTTGAGCATTATTGACTTTTTTTTCAGTCTCTGAATATCTGTAGAGATCTCAGCAGGGGTTGGAGGAACCAGCTCCACCTTGGCATGGTGCCAAGATATGGCCACTGGAGGCTTCAGGTAAGTCACAGCTGCATTTACCATTGCAGCAGCCTTTTTCCATGAGGTTACAGGCAAATTGGGCCATGGTTCTAGGATGGAAAGCCCATTGCCCATAACAGCCAGCTGAATGTCACTCCTGGGAAGGACCCACTGTAGGACCAGGTCTTTCGTCTTTTCTATTCAATGTCATAAACTTCATTCTAAGTACTACTTTACTTTCACTGCACTCCACAAATTTTGACAAGTTGTGTTTCCTTTATCATTAGTTAAAAATATTTTTAAATCTTTCTTGAGATTTCTTCCTTGACTCATGTATTGTTTAGAAATGTATTGTTTAATCTTTGAATATTTTTGAGATTTTCTATCTGTCTGTTACTGATTTCCAGTTTAATTCCATTGTGGTCTGAGAGCATACTTTGTATGATTTCTATTCTTTTAAACTTGTATGGTGTTTTATGGCCCAGAATGTAGTCTATCTTGGTAAATATTCCATGTGACCTTGAGAAGAATGTGTATTCTGCTGTTGGATGGTCTTCACTGTGAGGCAATGGTGAGGCTCCTGGAGGTAAAACTCATGAAAATGTGGAGGCCCCCTTAAGGCTGGGTCTTCAGGAGGTTTTATCTCTCAAACTAGTCCATCCTCAGTCTCAGTCAATTACCCTTTAAATATTCCTACAAATGTGGGGCGTCTGAGAAATTTAGGCTTCCAGTAAGCTGTAATTTTTTCTATCTGCCTGGATCTCCAGCTTTTGGGGTGGTGATTTACCCCGTGACCTCAATTCTCTGATGCATCTAAGAAGAGTTGTTGATTTTCAGCTTTTTTCTTGTTATAAAGACAGGAGTGATGACTTTCAAACTCTTTACATGTCAGACAGACATTATAAATCTATATCATATTATTAAAAAAAAAACAAACCCATTGCCGTCAAGTCGATTCCCACTCATAGCGACCCTACAGGACAGAATAGAACTGCCCCATAGGGTTTTCAAGGAGCAGCTGGTGGATTCGGACTGCTGACTTTTTGTTAGCAGCTGAGCTCTTAACCACTGCACACTAGTGCATACTAATTGTTAATAAAATAGAAGATTAATTTTGCAAACAGAAGAATCTTTTTTCAGGGTAAATAATTCTTAATTCTCTCTATCTGTACCATCTTTTTAATTTTTCCTTAAATAATTTTTCTTAAAATTCATTTCCTTAAGGAAATAAAAGTATCCTTAAATGGAACTGGAGGACATTATGCTGAGCAAAATAAGTCAATCACAAAAGGACAAATATTGTATGAGACTACTACTGTAAAAACTCACGAAAAGGTTTACACACCAAAAGAAACAATCTTTGATGGTTAGTTACCATGGATGGGAGGGGATGGGGGGGGGGAATACTAAACAGACAATAGGTAAGTGATAACTCTGGTGAAGGATAAGACAGTACACAATACTGGGGAAGCCAGCACAACCGGTACAAGGCAAGGTCACGGAAGCTCCATAGCCACATCCAAACTGCCTGAGGGACCAAATTACTGGGCTAAAGGCTGTGGGGACCATGGTCTTGGGGAACATCTAGCTCAACTGGCATACCATAGTTTATAAAGAAAATGTTCTACATTCTACCTTGGTGAGTAGCGTCTGGGCTCTTAAAAGCCTGTAAGCAGCCATCTAAGATACTCCACTGGTCTCACCCCTTCAGAAGCAAGGGAGAATGAAGAAAACAAGATACAAGGGAAAGATTAGTCCAAAGGACTAATGGACCACAGCTACCACGGCCTCCACCAGACTTAGTCCAGTACAACTTGATGGTGCCCAGCTACCACCACTGACTACTCTGACAGGGATCACAACAGAGGGTCCTGGACAGAGCTGGAGAAAAATGTAGAACAAAATTCTAACTCACAACAAAAGACCAGACTTACTGGCCTGACAAAGACTGGAGAAACCCTGAGAGTATGGCCCCCGGACACCCTTTTAGCTCAGTAATGAAGTCATTCCCAAGGTTCACCCTTCAGTCAAAGATTAGACAGCCCCATAAAACAAAACGAGACTGATGGGGCACAACAGCCCAGCAACAAGGACTAGAAGGTAGGAGGGGACTGGAAAACCGGTAATAGGCAAACCAAGGTCGAGAAGGGAGAGTGTTGACATGTCGTGGGGTTGTTAACCAATGTCATAAAACAACATGTCTACTAACTGTTTAATGAGAAACTATTTGTTCTCTAAACCTTCATCTAAAGTACAATAAAAAAAAAATTTTAAATCACAAAATTAAGAAAGTCCTTAAATAAACTGTATTTTACACTATCTACTTAAAATACTTTAAATATAATCATTTGCTATTTAAAATGCTCAATATCATAAATGAGTTTATGAAAATTAGAAAAAACATAAAATTAAATTACTTTTTTTAACCCAGCCTCAACTTTGTACAAAATCAATTTATAATCCAAAAAATATGCTCCTTTTACTTTCAGATTGTCCTAGTGCATATTTTGGTTAAACTTCATTCATGTATATTGAAAATAAGTTTTCTTCAATATATTGTGGATTTGGCATCAGAGTAAGTAGAAAGATCAGTGATTTCGATATCAGGTAAAAATAATTTGAAAGAGAGATTTAAGCTGGAAATATGACTTAGTATCATCAACCTAGGTGGTCAGGACCTAAGGCTACAGAAAATTACTAGATATTATGGGATTTGGAAATTTTGCTGGATTCGGACTGCTTCCTAAATGTTCATAAATAGGGTCCTCCACACTTCCAGGAAAGCCTTCTACACCTTCTTAGTTACCTCTCCTCCCAAACTTTTGGTCTCCTATCTGTTCACATTTCCTCTTATACTCAACAAATGACTTTCTGTTTCACAAGGAAAACAAGCTACCAGATGTAGGTCCCATAAATGCCTATTCCCACATCAACAAACTTATCTGTGGCTTGGCCTTCATCCACAAACTATGCCAGTAATTCTGGGTCATCTTTCCCATCTCCTTAGGAAAGTTGTTTCACCCATGAAGCTTGCTTTCTCCTGCCTCCACCTTTTATGATTCTGTTCTTTCCCCATCAAAAGAGTCTTTTGATTTTAAATATCACTTTGGTCTTTTTTTTTTTTTTTAATTTCAGACCTCTACTCATTAGTTATGGAGTCCCTGGGTGGAACACACAGTCAAGTGCTTGATTACTAGCTGAAAGGTTGGCAATTCAAACCCACTCAGAGGTGTCTCAGAAGGCAGGCATGGCGATTTGCTTACGAAAAGTCACAGCCTTGACCACTCTATGGAGCAGTTCTACTCTGCATACATGGGGTCGCTATGAATCAGAACCGACTCAATGGCAACTAACAATAACAACAACAACTCATTAGTGGATGATGAAATTAACTAGTCTCTTTCACCAAAATTTACTCTTTTTAGAAATTAAGTACAGAAGAATCAACAATATCAGAATGCAACACATATATTCTAACTAAGAGCTGTCCATATTGTGTCAAATATTGCTGACAACTGAGTTGAGTGACAGCTGGTGGAGGGGATGTTATGAATATATTCATTAGTTAGGAACTGGCCATGTGTTCTTCTCTTCACTGGGTCTCATTTGATTTTCTGGATTTGATCTTAATTGTATCAGAAGAGTTAATATTTTATAGTTTAATTTTATGTTAGTATAATTTACACTTAAAGGGCAGTTCTACTCTGTTCTACAGGGTCGCTATGAGTCAGAATCGATGGGACAACAGGTTTGTTTTTTTTTTTGGTTTTATGAAGTGAAGTTTATGAAAATTTTATCCAGTGTTGTCAAAACCAGCAAGACTTTCCAGCAAGTTTTGGTTATGAGTTAACAACTTTTAGTGTGTTTTTGGATTAGGGATAATTATTAGGCATTTTTTGAATTTGTGATAATTGCAAATTATAATCAAATGTACAAATTACCCTTTAAAAGTTCATTTTACTATTAGAAGAAATAATAATAATGATGTGTAAAAAATATAGAAGCATATTCTGATTCAGCTGCCAGATCTAGACACGTAAACAGTGATAACATTAGAATGTTTTTTCTAATCAACAAATTTCTTTATTTGAATTGCAATCCAAAAAGAAAAAAGAAGTGCAAGCTATTTAACCTATGTTAAGTATAGCTTGTCAAATGCTCAAAATCCATTCAATGTGTATTGTTATGATATTCTTGCAAATGAAAGCTTAAAATCTTTCCCCAAAGCCTCCAAAACTGGGAAATACAGCAAGCCATGCTTTTTTATAAGACCCTCAAGTATTTTCAAAGAAAGACATAAAGTTGTCAACACTATTTCTGAGTTTTTTTATGTCAGTTAACGAGAAAGCATCATTGTATTTAGTTGCATATGTGTGGCAAAAGAGAAAATTACTCACATAGTTGCTGAATAAAATTATTCTTCCCGGCATACATGGATATAGTGAATATGACTCTTGGTAATAAATTAGCTGAGAAAGTTAAAACTATATTTCCAAGTGATAATACATTCTGTTAACAAATTTGTAGTTCTACAGATCATACAGAATATAATTAGTAGTTGTTACACAGACATGGGCAGACGTAGATTTCATGGTTGAACCTTATAAGAACACTGATATTTCAAGCTGCTAACACTTTTTATGCCAAATATATATGACACGATGATTCTTATAAAGGAATTGTGTTGTTTAAATTTAACCTAACACATAACTAGATTAAGTAACTTGATGGAATTGGAAAAGCACATTATTTGAAAAACATTTAAACTAGAAAATTGCAATAGAATAGCAAATGATGCAGAAGTACATATGACCAGGAAATATAGCAGAGTCATTTAAAATACTGTTAGAGGCTTCTATTTACATTAGTATTTGGAATCACTGATTACATATTGTAAAGATTAGGCATGCTAAGAATTCTGCTGAATCTATTGAATTTGAAAACAATAATGACAGTTGTTTGATTTCATTAAGGCAACCTTCACTTTTTGATATGTTTTGATCAGAGACTGGAGGTGTGGCTGAAACTGGTGATTGTCTACCAAATCCTCCAACTCTCTGACACAAGAACAGAGTTGTGGCTGGGCACCAGGGCCTAAGAGACTACATTTTACCCAAGTGTATCTCTGTGAGCACACCTTCATCAATGGAATGTAGGAGAAGGGATTTGTGCCACTTCTACATCTGAGGCCTGGGCTCATCTACTTTCTCTTTCCCTTCCTGTGAGCTAGAACACACCGTGTTCAGGGTACAGATGGGAACAACCTTCTGCAGGGAAGTAGAGGAGTAGGATATAAGGTACCTGGTCCCTGACTGATCTCCTGGAACTGTTGTACCAACCTAGACCTAGACCACTGACAAAGGATTTAATTTAAGCAAGAAATAGACATCTATGTTCTGTAAACCACTGTATTGTTGGGTCTTTGTTAAAGCAGTTTAGCCTTTCCTTGAACTAATTTGTGTATGCATTTTATCATACTGCCTTAGTCATCTAGTGCTGCTATAACAGAATATCACAACCAGATGGCTTTAACAAAGAGAAATTTATTCTCTCACAGTCTAGGAAGCTAAAAGCCAAATTCGGGGTGCCAGCTCCAGGGGAAGGCTTTCTCTCTCTGTGGGCTCTGGGGGAAGGTCCTTGTCATCAACCTTCCCCAGTCGAGGAGCTTCTCAGCACAGAGGCCCTGGGTCCAAAGGACACGCTCTTCTCCTGGCTCTTGTTTCTTCATCATATGAGGTCCCTATGTCTCTCTGCTTGCTTCTTGCTTTTATATCTCAGAAGAGATTGATTTAAAACACAACCTAATCTTGTAGATTGAGTCCTGCCTCATTAACATAACTGCCTCTAATCCTGTCTCATTAACATCATAGAGATAGGATTTACTACACGTAAGAAAATCACATCAGATGACAAAATGGTGGACAATCACACAATACTGGGAAGCATGGCCTAGCCAAGTTGACACATATTTTTGGGGGGACACAATTCAATCCATAACACATACTGAAGTTATTGATTGTTACTCCTTAAATTACATGAGCTTAGAAATGGGATTCACATTTTTCTGTGTGAAAAGCAATCTCATTTGGGCTAATAGTTTTGAAGATGATATTTCAGCAACAAAATTGGCATATATAACTGATATTTTTGACATTTTTAATTAACTAAACTTGGATCTGCAAGGAAAAAGTAACAATACATTTCAAGATACTGAGTATATCTAACAGTTGCAAAATACATTTTAAGGAATCACTATGGTTACTATATCTTCTTGACATTTTTGCAACACATGAAGAGAACATATTAACAAAACACTTCAAAATGGAATAAAATTAAGGGTATTAATCATATTGCAACTATCTGTTGCAAACTTCAATCATTATTTCCAAAAGAGAAAGGACAATGAAATGTTAAGGAAGAACATTTGGATAAGAGATCAATTTGTTTTTTCAAAATCTTGAATCCATATTTGAATTAAAGTTGATGCCCAAAGAAGAAAACTAATTACTACTGCTTTGTTACTCAAATACACTGAAGAATGATTATAACTTTTGTCTCAGTCATCTAGTGCTGCTCCAACAGAAATTCCACAAGTGGATGGTTTTAACAGAGAGAAATTTATTGTCTTCACAGTCCAGTAGGCTACAAGTCCAAATTCAGGGCATCAGCTCCAGGAAAAGGCTCTCTCTCTCTCTGTTGGTTCTGGAGAAGTTCTTGTTCAGTCTTTCCTGGGTTTGGGAGCATCTCAGCACAGGAACCTCAGGTCCGAAGGACGCGCTCTGCTCCCAACACTGCTTTCTTGGTGGTGTGAGGGTCCCATATGTCTCTGCTCGCTTCTCTCTTTTATATCTCAAAAGAGATTGCATTAAGACACTAATCTTGTCAGCCTCATCAGTAAAACCTCATCACAGTGATAGAATTTGTAACACATGAGGAGATCACATATAATCTCATCATAGCGGTAGAGTTTACAACACATAAGGAAATCACATCAGATTACACAATCATACAATACTAGGAATCATGACCTAGCCAAGTTGCTACCCACGTTTCTGGGGGGACACAATTCAATCCATGACAACTTTATTACCATTTTAGGTTATGATAAAAGAAGAATTTCAAGTGCTTAGTAGAGTGTATTGTTAACAGCATCCACAACTTACATGTATGAACCAGAATTTTTAACCAACATAAATGAAGACAATTGGAGGAAAACGTAGCATTGTTCTCATGTGCTCTAGCCTGGAATGAACTTAGAAACAAGTAAGGGTGTCTGCTGCAATGAATAAAGTTATATTTAATAGTAACTCTATTACAGTTAACAGTAAGTAATGTTTTACAAATAAAACTTTTGTTTCAGTTTTTTAACCTATCTAGACATGTATCTGGAGCCCTGGTGCCACAGTAATTAAGAGCTTGGCTGCTAAGCAAAAGGTTGGCAGTTCAAGTCTACCAGCCGCTCCTTGGAAACCCTATGGGGCAGTTCTACTCTGTCCTATAGGGTTGCTATGAATTGGAATCAACTCAACGGCAATGGGTTTTTTAGTTTATACATGTAGCTATGTGTATACTGGGTGGTGATTACAGAGTATATTTTCCATTGTGAGTTGTAGTAAGAAAAAATATGGTGTTTTAATGGTACTACTTTCACTTTTCCACCACACTTCTGTTAGTTTGTTGTACTGTGGTGGCTTGTGTGTTGTTGAGATGCTGGAAGCTCTACCGCCGGTATTTCAAATACCAGTGTGGTCACCCTTGGTGAGCAGGTTTCAGCAGGGCTTCCAGACTAAGACAGACTAGGAAGAAGGACCTGGCAGTCTACTTCTGAAAAAACTGGCCAATGAAAACCTTATGAATAGCAGCAGAACATTGTCTGATATAGCGCTGGAAGATGAGCCCCTCACGTTGAAAGGCACTCAAAATACAAGTGGGAAAAGCTGCCTCCTCAATGTAGAGTCAACCTTAATGACGTGGATGGAGTCAGGCTTTCACGACCTTCATTTGCTGATGTGACACAACTCCAAATGAGAAGAAACAGCTGCAAACATCCATTAATAATCAGAACATGGAATGTACAAAGTATGAATCTAGGAAATTTAGAAGTTGTCAAAATGAAATGGAACACATAAAGATTGATATCCTAGGCATTAGCGAGCTGAAGTGGACTGGTGTTGGCCATTTTGAATCAGACAATCATATGGTCTGCTATGCCAGGAATGACAAACTGAAGAGGAAAGGTGTTTCATTCATTCTCAGGAAGAACATTTCAAGAACTATTCTGAAGTACAACTCTGTCAGTGATAGGATAACATCCATACACCTACAAGGAAGACCAGTTAATACAACTGTTATTCAAATTTATGTACTGTCATGGATTGAATTGTGTCCCCCCAAAATATCTGTCAACTTGGCTAGGTCATGATTCTCAGTATTGTATGATTGTCTACCATTTTAGCAGCTGATGTGATTTCCCTGTGTGTTGGAAACTCTATCACTATGATGTAATAAGACAGATTAGCGGCAGTTATACTGATGAGGTCTACAAGATTCGATAGCGTCTTAAGCCAGTCTCCTTTCAGATATAAAAGAGAGAAGCGAGCAGAGACACACGGGGACCCCTAACCACCAAGAAAGCAGCACCAGGAGCAGAGTGTGTCCTTGGACCTGAGGTTCCTATGCTGAGATGCTCCCAGACCAAGGGAAGACTAATGACAAGGACCTTCCTCTGGAGCCAACAGAGAGAGAAGGACTTTCTCTGGAGCTGATGCCCTGAATTTTGACTTGTAGCCTACTAGACTGTGAGAGAATAAATTTCTCTTTGTTAAAGCCATCCACTTGTGGTATCTCTGCTATAGCAGCACTAGATGACTAAGACAAGTACCAACCACTAATGCCAAAGATGAAGGAATTGAAGATTTTTACCAACTTCTCCAGTCTGAAATTGATCAAACACATAATCAGGATGCATTGATAATTACTGGTGATTGGCATCTGAAAGTTGGAAACAAAAAAGAAGGATCTGAGGTTGGAAAATACGGCCTTGGTGACAGAAATGACACCAGAGATCTCATGATAGAATTTTGCAAGACCAATGACTTAATCATTGCAAATACTTTTTATCAACAGCATAAATGGTGACTATGTACATGGACCTCAGCAGATGGAATACACTGGAATTAAATGAACTACATCTGTGGAAAGAGACAAGGGAGAAGCTCAGTATCATCAGTGAGAATAAGACCAGGAGCTGTCTGCGGAGCAGACCATCAACTGCTCTTATGCAAGTTCAAGCTGTAGCTGAAGAAAATTAAAACAAGTCCATGATGGCCAAAGTACGACCTTGAGTATATCCCACCTGGATTTGGAGACCATCTCTAGAATAGATTTGACTTACTGACCACTAATGACTGAAGACCAGACTAGTTGCGGAATGACATCAAGGACTTTATACATGAAGAAAGCAAAAGGTCATTAAAAAGACAGGAAAAGAAGAAAAGGCCAAAATGGATGTCAGAACAGACTCTGAAACTTGCTCTTGAATGTAAAGCAGCTAAAGCAAATGGAAGAAATGATGAAGTAAAAAAGCTGAATGGAAGATTTCAAAGGGGGCTCAAGAAGATAAAGTATTTTAATGAAATGTGCAAAGATCTGGAGTTAGAAAACCAAAAAGGAAGAACACACTTGGCATTTCTCCAGCTGAAAAAACTGAAGAAAAAATTCCAGCCTTGAGTTGCAATATTGAAGGATTCTATAGACAAAGTATTGACTGACACAGGAAACATCAAAGATGGAAAGAATACACAGAGTCACTGTACCAAAAAGAACTGGTCAACATTTATCCATTTCAGGAGGTAGCATATGATCAAGAACCAATGGTACTGAAGGAAGAAGTCCAAGCTGTGTTGGAGGCATTGGCAGAAAACAAGGCTCTAGGAATTGACAGAATACCAACTGAGATGTTTCAATGAATGGACGCAGCACTGGAGGTTCTCACTCATCTATGCCAAGAGATTTGGAAGAGAGTTACCTGGGCAACAGACTGAAAGATATCCATATTTGTGCCCATTCCAATGAAAGATGATCCAACAGAATGCAGAAATTATTGAACAGTATCATTAATATCACACACATGTAAAATTTTGCTGAAGATAATTCAAATATGGTTGCAGGAAACTGCCAGAAATTCAAGCTGGATTTAGAAGAGGACATGGAAGGAGGGATATCATTGCTATGTCAGATGGATCTTGGCTGAAAGCAGAGAATACCACAAAGATGTTTACCTGTGTTTTACTGACTATGTGTCTTAGTCATCTAGTGCTGCTATGACAGAAATACAAGTGGATGGCTTTAACAAAGAGAAGTTTATTCTCTCACAGTCCAGTAAGCTACAAGTCCAAATTCAAGGAGTCAGCTCCAGGAGAAGACTTTCTCCGTTGCCTCTGGAGAAAGGTCCATGTCATCAATCTTCCCTTGGTCTGGGAGCTTCTCTGCGCAGGAACCTTGGGTTCAAAGGACGCGCTCTGCTCCCGGTGCTTCTTTCTTGGTGGTATGAGGTCTCCAACTCTCCACTTGCTTCCCTTTCATCTCTTACAAGAGATAAACTGCAGTGCAGGCCACAGCCCAGGGAAACTCCCTTTACATTGGATCAGGGATGTGACCTGGGTTAGAGTGGTGTTACAATCCCACCCAAATCCTCTTTAACATAAAATTACAATCACAAAATGGATAATGGACAACCACACAACACTGGGAATCATGACCTAGCCAAATTCATACACACGTTTTTTGGGGGACACAATTCAATCCATGACACTATGCAAAGGTATTCAACTGTGTGGATCACAACAAATTATGGATAACATTGCAAAGAATGGAGATTCCAGAACACTTAATCGTGCTCATGAGGAACCTGTACATAGACCAAGAGTCAGTGGTTCAAACAAAACAAGCAGTAGCATGGTTTAAAATCAGGAAAGGTGTGTGTCAGGGTTGTATCCATTTCCATACTTATTCAATCTGTATGCTACCCAAATAATCTGAGAAGCTAGACTATATGAAGAACTCGGCATCAGGATTGGAGGAAGACTCATTAACAACCTGCAATATGCAGATGATATAACTTTGCTTGCTGAAAGTGAAGAGGACTAGAAGCACTTACTGATGAAGATCAAAGACTACACCTTCAATATGGATTACGTGAAAGCTGACTGCCACATCTTTCTCCTGTGGAGAGGCTGATGGGTTCAAACCATTGACCATTTGGTTACTAGCTGAGTGCTTAACCACTATGCCATCAGGGCTCCTTCTGTAAAGATTAAAGCCAAGAAAATCCTATGGAGCAGTTCTACTATAACACATGGGGTCACCATGAATTGGAATAGACTTGAGGGCAACGGATTCTCTTCTATAACTTAAGAGAATGGGGCCACTATCCTTCCTTCCTTTTTCCTAAACAAACAAACAAAAAAAACCCTTGAAGTTATCCAATATGCTACCACCCCACCCCTACACTCCGTCATTAAATCCTACTGTTTTTACTCCCTAAATATCTCTTGATAAATTTTCTTCTATTCCATTCCCACCTACCTTGGCCTAGTTCACGTCTACTATCACTGCAGAATCTTACTGTCCTCCCAGCTGCCAGTCTGTGCCTCTGCAAATCCATCTTCCACACTACCACTACAGTACAATTTCTAAAGAAAAATGAATACAGTTAATCTTTCCCCGCTTAAAATCCTTTCTTGGCTCTCCATCACAGAGGCAATCGCCTTCCCAGACAGGCCCACCGTGATCCTCTCCCTCCTTCTCTCTCCTTCCTCCAATAACCATTGCAGGACCTCTGTCAGAATGAACTACTTGAAGTTACCGAAACATGGGGTGCTTTCTCAAGGTTTGAGGCCCTTGCTCACACTTCCATCCTCTCCCAGGACTATCCACATCCCAGCCACCCACATCTGTGTCCTAGGTTCAGCCCTAGGGCTCTGTCACTTCTCTTCCCAAGTTAGATAGCCCGTGTACCCCCTTTTTCCAAGGGAAAATAATTCAGCACAGAGAGGGAAAATGGAGAGGGGAGGAGACGGAGGGAAGGAGAAAGAGAGAGAGGGAGAGAAGGAAGTTTTAAAGAGAGGGAAGGGGGGCTTCGGTTCAGAGGGAGTTTTGAGTTCAAGGCTTGTTGGCTTGGAAAGTAACTTAGCCTCTCTGGTCCTGGTTTACTTGTCTGTATAATGCGGATACTAACGGAAACACAACACCCACACTAGTGTTGAATACAGGGTTGTGAGCTTCCTGCGGGCCGGGTCACAGTACGTTAACTTCTGCATCACCCGCGCCTGGCACAGAGCCTGGCACAGGACGTGGCCCATTAGAACTGTTCACTCAATAGTGAACGCACGAATTTTCTTCTTTGGGGAAAACAGGATGCAGCGGGCGTGCCGCCTATACGATGCTGGGGTCCCCGGGCCGGGCTGAGCGGCCGGGTGCCGGTCATCGCGGGGCGGGGAAGGCCACCGGCGAGGCCCCTCCCAGCGCGCCTTCCGGCAGCCGCCCAGACGCTTCTCGCGAGCATCCCGGCAGCGGTTCGGCCTTCTCTTCTATCGGGAAATCCGCCTCAACCTTTCCACGGAGCCTCCGTGCCCTCTGGGCCCGCCGCGCGAGCCAGTGACAGAGGCCGCGGCCTCCGGCGCTCAGCCTGCTGCCTCTCAGGGTGCACCTGACCCGGCGCCGGGCGGACGGGCGGGAGCCGGGGCGGGGCGCGGGGCTGACGTGGCCCGCGCGGCGTGGAACGGCCGTGATTCATCAGCAGCGGCGGCGGCGGCAGGATGGGGGCGAGCGCAGTGGCCTCCTAGGCGCCAAGTGCCAGGCAGCGGCGGTGTGGTCCCCGGCTCTGCCTCGCACGCACTCCCCTCCCAGGCGACGGCCCGGCCCCTGCAAAGGTTAAGATGGAAGAGATCCTGAGGAAGCTGCAGAAGGAAGCGTCGGGGAGCAAGTACAAAGCCATCAAGGAGAGCTGCACCTGGGCCCTGGGTAAGCGCGCCGAGGGGAGTCGGGCACCTGCCGGCTGGCTGGGTGCCCGAGGCCCGGCGGTAAGGGGACATGCCCCTGTGCGTTTGGAGCGTTCGCTGAGTGTCTGTTGTGGATGCATTCGCGAAATTGCGAGAGTTGCCTCCGTGAATTGATGTGGGATGTGAGAATCTTGGCTCAGGTGCTGACATCCACCCGCCTCCCTTCTCTTCTTCTCTTTCCCCAAACCTTAACCGGGAACCGCTATCCTCCCCGCCAGGCAGTCCCTCCTCCCGGTCCCCAGCATAGTGGACCCAGGCTGTTGCCAATCTAAGAATCTGATTGCGAAGCGCCTGTCAGGAAGAGGGAAGTTGAACCGTCAACCCTTATCTCCTCTCGAAACATTGGGGGATGTAACTCAGAAGGAATGGTTTATTTAATTTGATTTTCTTTGTAGAGACCAGCTTGTTAAGTATCGCTTTAATGGTTATTGTCCGTGAAAAATAACGTACGACACGATTGTGTTACCACCTCAGTTCTGTTGTGGTCTGCCCTTCAGACAGGTGGGATTTTAGATTTGTGAGCTGTGCTAGCACAGAAATAAGTTCGAGATGGCAATTTTTTGTTTCCCATCAGATTCAGGTTGCAAAACTCAACAGGGGAGAAAAGGGAAAGGCATTTCAATTAGGCGAGAATTTGGGCAATTAAAATTGTCTGGATGGGAATGGAAAGAGATCAGGAACACACCGGGTAATAATGGTGCTAAAGAAGGGGTAAGGCTCAGGAAAAACCAGAGCAGCTGTGGGTCTCCTCAGTTGACAATTAAAAAATGCGGTTGAATCCCCCCCCAGCCAAAACAATCAGTGCTTATCATGAGGGTGTGCTTTGGATCAGCAGACGAAGAGAGAGAAGTGCTTTTAGCAGGCTTTTTGCTAAATGTAGAATGCTGATGGCAGTTTAGGTGACTCTGTTAATATTAGAAGGTCTCAATCTACATATGTTTGGATGTGTGTACAGACATTATAGCAAGATTTTTTTTACACCTATGTATATCATTACAAAATATGGATATTGTCTAGGAAGTTTACCTGGTAGGTAGGGCAAGAACTTGATGGTTTTAGTTTACTGTTAAAGAGAAATGGACCATTTATATAAGTGAGCAGCAAGGCTCTTAAAGCCACAGTACTGTTTTCGAATCGCTATTGTCATTCAGGAGAGTGATTCTGAGCTAGATCCCTAAATGCCTCTAATGAAGGGTCACAGATGGCTGGGTAACATAATAAAGCAGCTGTGCTTTAAATATGCCATTCCTTGTATTCTTTATTATTTTCCTGCAAGCTAAACAATTTCAGATGAACAGAGAAGAGAGGAGTAACCTAGTGTTTTTAATACAGGCAGTCTCCTGGTTACAAACGAGATCAGTCCCTAACTGTGTCTTTAAATCGAATTTGTAGGTAAGTCGGAACAGGTGCATATGATTCTTATTTAGCCTTACTTTAGGGCAAGCAAAGGCGTGAAGCTTTTTTAATGATTAAAAAGCTGTACGTGCAGCAAGTGAAGGTGGTGAATTTGTTGCGAGTAGGGGTTGGTTCAGTCGTTTCAAAGTGAGGACAAATTTACATAACATAGAAGGGTAAGTATTAGTTGTCCTGTAAATCAGACATTCATAACCCGGGGACTTACTGTATGTTTGAATTCTGATACTCAGTCTTTTAAGTTAAACTGTAATGTAGGTAAGTTTAGGTCCTTGAAGCCACCCTGGAAGCCCAGACCTGAGGCAGTTAGATTATGGGAGTGGAGCATGGAGTCCACAAACCTGGTTGTAACAGTAGACGTTTGTTTCCCAGTGACTGTTCTCTAGTTAGCAAGAGGAGACATAAGTGCATGAAACCATAAAATAACTGTGCAAGGCACTTATTATGTAGATTGGAATGTGCAACCAGGAAAACAGCTTAAGGAAGGGGGTTGAATGTGGGGTCAGGGGTGTGGGGGGATTAGTGTGAGCTAGTGGAGCTTCTGAAGTGGATTTGACTTGGGGAATGGATAAGCTGTGGATTCCTTCCTTCCTTCGTTTAGTAAACATTTATTAAGAGCACCCCTGTGCTGAGCAGTGGGGATGTAAGGATGAATAAAATGCCTTCTGCCTGTGAGGAGTCTGGTAGAAGGGCACATTGGAGGGAGACAAAGGCATGGTGATATAGTTTAGTTTCCCTGCGTCTGTTCTCTTCCCACTCCTGTCCATGTTCCACAGTCCCATCAATGTTTTGACTATAAAACATGGTTACTCCTCAACCTCCATAATTTCCTTGTAGATTAAAGTGTAAATTCCTTAGAATGCTCTTCAGAATCTCACCTAGCCTCTTTTCTTATCTCTCCCCCACCAAGGACTTAACCATCTATAGTAACGGTCAGATGCAGCACCCTTTTGAACACAGAATGCACAACACGCTTCTCTGCCTTTGCTTGAGCAAGTCCCTCTGAGGGGAACGCCCTTTCCAGACTCACAGGTTCTTCTATACCTCAAGGCCCAGCCCACATAGGAAACATTCCTTGAGCCCCTCAGTAGAATCAGTTACTTCTCTGAGCTGAGAGCCCTGTCCTCATGACTCTCTCGGCATACCTGTTTAGGTTATAGTTGGTTGCGTGAACAGCTATTTGTCTAGGGGCAGGATAATTGAGAAATAATGTTGGTTGCAAGAGATCAAAAACCCATTCCAACTGACTTAAAATGGAGAGTTAATATAATTAACTCCATTAATTATACTATAACTATAACATATAGTTACATATAACATTTTATTGTATAACCAAAAACCAAAAAAACCAAGCGTGTTGCCACTGAGTCGATTCTGACTCATAGTGACCCTATAGGACAGAGTAGAATTGCCCCATAGGGTTTCCAAGGAGTGGCTGATAGATATGAACTGCCAACCTTTTGGTTAACAGCCGAATCCTTAACCACTATGCCACAAGGGCTCCTATTATATAACATTAACTATAAAATACACAAGAAGGGCTAACTGCAGGTGCAGTTTGATTCAGGAATTATATAGTGTTCCAACGACCTTGCTGTTCTCTCTCTGGGTTGACCCTTCCACACATTCTGCACAGGCCTCCACAGCTTTGGGTTCATGAATCACCACACTTAGACCATCTCAGGAAAGAGAGATCATGAACATTTAGACCATCACAGGAGAGGGGTCATCACAACGTTATACCATCTCTAGGGAGTGGGGCTTTTCCAGTCACTTTTGCCCAATCCTGGATTTCACTTGTTTTTTTCTTTCTCTTGATGTATGTGTGCGTATTCTAAAACCAGTCCTGTAATCAGGGGATGGGATGAGCTAACCAGCTTAGGTCTACACCAGGAGCCCCATTGATATCCTAGAATTAGGGAAGGATGTTGCATCGGAAGGTGGAGGAGTAGATACTGGTCAACCAAAACAATGAAGGTCAGCAGTGTAGATATGAGCTCTTTGAGCTTCTTTCTGGCTTCTGCACCTAGAGTATGATAGGCAGAAATTGAGTAAATAAATCAAGACTTCCATGACTCATTTGGGTTTTAAATGGTATTCATCTTTTTTCTATTTATAAAGGTTATGTGTGTTCTGTTTAGAATATTGAAAAATAGAGCAGCATAAAGAAAAAATAAAAATCACCCATAATTTTACCACCCAGAAATAATAGTGTTGACATTCTAGGGTATTTCCCTTCTGTAAAGAGTCATGCCGTAAATTGCATATTATCTTTGCTTTTTAACTTCAGCATTTTCTTCTATGTCATTAATTCTGTGAAAGTTTTTTTTTTTTTTTTTAATGGCTGCATAGTAACTGGAAAGGAGTATGTATGTACCTTTTCTCTATTTTGGGCTATTTAGGTTGTTGGATTTTTTTTTTTTTTTTTTTCGATGAGTGAGGTAATGCTGTGACTAGGGACAAGAACAAGGAGGAGTAGGCTGGGACGTCAACTTGTAGAAGCCTGAAAGAATGACTTTATTCTTGAAAAACTGGCACTCCTGGAGGCTTGAGGGCTGGGAAGTGGCAGGATGAAATAGAATGGCAGGATGTTAAGCATGCCCTCATTTTCAAAAACTTCTAGTGTTTTACATATATTAGGATACTTACGTGGAATGTATTTAGAAAATGGAAGACAAGGGAGAGAGAATTAGATGCAGGAACACAAGTAGGGGAAGAAGATCTCTATCTAAACACCATCTTCCTTCTCTCTACCTATGCACTTTTTTAGCCACTGCTCCTGTTACCATACAGCCAAACTTCTTAAAAAGTGTCTGTACTGATTGTGTCCATGTCCTCACTTTCCACGCACTGTTCAACCTATTCTGGTCTGACTTTTACCTCCATCATTCCACCAACTGTCAGTGAAGAATAATAACATAGGCAGCCTTCAATCTGTAAGACTTTTCTCACACCCATCTTATAGGTCTGCTTAATGACACTTTACCTTGGCTTTGCCTCTGTGAAGTGTGAAATCACCTTGCACCTTAGGCTAATGAGCGGGGGCTGACCAGACCCAGAGGGATCACCTAGGGGCCCAATGTTGACTAAACTGCAGGAGCTGTGATGGTAATCTATCATGGTTACGTGGTGAGGCCAATAAGAGCCCTGAGCCCTAAGATTCAGATGAGCTTCCCTGTTGATGACCGTGCACGGGAAAGGGTAGCACATCCCTCTTTAGGACATGGAAGCTTCATGCTGGAATCCCTTCCAGACCACACCCTATACGTCTCTGTTTGTCTTCTTTTTGGTTAAAATAAATCTGTAACCATAAGTGTGGTATACTCTTCGTGAATTCTGTGAGTCATCCCAGTGAATTATCGAACCCACAGGTGCAGTGAGAGCCAGTAGGAACTGGTGTCTGCCTTTTTGGCAGTCTGAAAGATGGTGTCCTTCTAATTTGTGAGCTCTGACTTAGCTGCACATGGCTAGGGTTAGAGAGTATGCCATGTGAACAGCTGACAATGAGAATGAAAAAATGCGAAGGTGAGGACTGGACCCATCTCCACACTTTGGGGATTGGATTCATGGTGATCCTTACCACACAGTTAGCAACGAAGGTGGAGTTTACCCACTTTGCCCCTTGCTTAGTGCAGCCTCTGTACCACACCTGGCTGTTTCTTCTCTGGCTCCTTTGTCAGCTCCAGTTTCTCTCCCAGCCTTAAATATCTGAGTTGGCAGCACTGAGTCCTTTCCTCTACTCCCAGTCCTGTTGGAGTTGAACACATCCACACCCACAACTTTGGTTAAGTATATGAGATGGTGATACCCACATTTATATCACTAGTCCACACTGTGCTCTGCTAGCCAAATCCCAACGCAGCTACCTACTCAGTTTCTTACTTGAATGACTCAGAGGCACTGAAGCTGAATAAGGCCAAAAGTGACCTTGTGGCCTTCCCCCCACCCCTACCTCACCCCAAACCTGGTTCACCTCAGGTGTTTCTATATGATCAGCTGATACCATTGCCTATTTAGTTGCATAAGCCTGAAGCGTAGAGTCATCCTTGGTACATCCCTGTAATTCATCATCATACCTTGTCTGTCATGCAGGTTCTGCTCATTTTTACTCCCTAAATATATCTTAAACCGAACCACTTTGCTTTACTTCTGTGGCCAGCTCTCCAATCTAAGCTACCTTCCTTTCTTATGTGGACTTCAGCAACAGCCTCCTAACTGGCCCTTCCTTATCTACTCTAGACTTTTTCAAATTATTTTCTAAGCAGTACCAGCGTGGAAGCCCAGATCTGATCATGACATTGCCATGTGAAGACACTGAATGACATCCCTTTACGAAGAAGACTACAGTCCTTAATGTTTTCTGCCAAGCCCTGCTTGATCTGGCTTCTTCCTGCTTCCCCAGCTTCATCCTGTACTATGCTCACCCTCACTCTCTGAACTCCAGCCACACTGACCTTTTTTCCATAGCTGAAATATGCTGCCCTCCCTCCAGTTTCATTAACTTATCAAATATTATGTGTGCCAGGCATTGTTCTAGGTGCTGCATATACCATAGTGAGCAAAACAGGCAAAAAGATCCTCTCCTGCCTTCATGGAGTTTACAAACTCATGCTGGGAGGTAGAGATAAGAGCTAAGGGAAAAAATAAAGCAGTGAAGGGGGATAGGAAGCTACTGGAGGGAAGTGGGGGTTACAATTTAAAATAGGGTGTTCAAGCAAGGCCTCACTAAAAGGATGGCATTTGAGCAATGAACTGAAGGAGGGGAGGGAGCAAGCCATGTAGATATCTTGGTGCAAAGCATTCCAGGTAGAGGGAGCAAATGCAAAGGCTCTGAAACAGGAAGTGCCTGGTAAGTTCAGGAAAGAACAAGGTGTCCCCATAGCTAGAGTTAGCTGAACAAGGGAAGAGAAGTAGGAGATGAGTGGCCAGACCATGAAGGCTCTTGTTTACCTCTGTAAGGATTTTGGCTTTTATTTTAAGTGAGATGGAGAGAGTTTGGTGTGGAGAAAAGAAGTGCTCAGAGAGTTTGGAGTGGAGAAAAGAAGTGCTCAGACTTGGGTCTTGATAGGATCTCTAAGCTACTGTGTTGAGACTTGGGTCTTGATAGGATCTCTAAGCTACTATGTTGAGAAGAGATTGCAACTGTAGGGAGCAAGGGAAGAAGCAGGGAGCACAGAAAGGAGGCTATTACACATCGAGGTGAGAAAAGATGGTGGCTTGGGTCAGAGTGGCAGCTGTGGACTGGGTGAGAGTAGTTTGGGTTTTTGATGTAATTTGAATCTATTGTTCTCTCTACTTCTATTGCCCCTTTCTTAATTAACATCTAATTGTTCTTCAGATCTCATCACACCCTGCAGGAAGCCCTAACTCCAAAGCCTACGATAGTACCTTCTGTTATGACTCTGCCTAATTCCCTGTACTTTTCCATCATGGTGTTCATCACAGTTTGAAGCTAGACTATACGCTCCACGAGTTCAGGCACCATGTCTGCCCTCATCATTATGTCCCTAGTGCCTGGCCCAGTATTTAGCCAACTAATCCAGGAAAGGAGAAGGAGCTGACCCTGACATCTAGGGACTGCATCAGGCTTCTTATATTTGTTATTTTACTGGCTCCTCATAAGAACCCCATAAGGTGGGTGTTATTATCCTCTTTTTGGAGATGAAGGAACTGAAGCTTAAAACGTATAAGGGACTTGCCCCAAATCCCACAGGGTCACATGCTGGTGTGGAACCAGAAATTGAACCTGATTCTCTGCCTTCTCCTTGGTACTTACATGGTATTCTTCCCACAGTTACTATTCCCTCAGATGGGTGATGACTAGAAAGCTGCAGTCCTTTCCCTGCTTGCCCTTTGGGTACTCTTCTCCTTGGGTTCTGTCCTTACCTCCACATCTTGGACGACATCCTCCACTGGCCAGTCTTACTGTGCATGGGCTCATTGCAGCTGCTATTCGATTGCTTTTTCTCCTTGCTCTTTCTTAGCATTTGTAGAGTTGGGTGCTGTTATGTGTCCTGAATTGGATATAAGCCCCTTACCTGGTGAGGAAAACCATGATGATTGGTTTTTCAGTGTCAGAATCTTGTTTTTGGGGAGCAGCATCAACTTGTCCTGAACAATGGTCCTTGTCTGGTGAACTGCTGGACTGAGCTAACCTATGTGCTTTTTGAGCTATTCCTGGCACCTGTGTCTCAGGACTTCATTGTCTTGTCATGCTGTCTCATCTTAAGGATATCTCAGTCCTTCTTCCTCATCCTTTTGCCTTGTAGCCCCAGCACCACTGACCCAGCTAAGCACATCTTTCTGTTTTGCTGATTAATTATCTTGCTGACACCCGTTGCTTTGGCCCGTTGGTAACAAAAGGCCAAGATCTGGCCATCCCACTTTGGCCTCTTACTCCCGAGCTGCAGAGACACACTTGTTCTCCAGGGATCGCTCTGGTCTGTGACAAGGTAG
This sequence comes from Dugong dugon, assembly GCA_030035585.1. Lineage (NCBI taxonomy): Eukaryota > Metazoa > Chordata > Mammalia > Sirenia > Dugongidae > Dugong > Dugong dugon. Next base: position 161,005,724 of record CM057464.1, read on the forward strand.
GAAGAGATGTGTCTCCTTCCCCAAGGAAAATAGTTCAAATTGATAGGACTTGTTGAGTCCAAGTGGTGAAGAGAGGAAAGAGTCAACCCAAATTGAGCTGAGAAACTGGAGACAAGTTGGAGGTATTGGAACAGAATAGTTTTTTGGTAGAGAATAGTGTGCGTTTCATGATCTGTACAACTGGAGGCAGCAATAGTGTGAGCAATCTACAAATGATGGTAAAGTACTGAACATCCAGGCTGGGTTAATGAGACTTGAGGGTGAATTGCTGGATCGGTATCCCTAACTATAGTGTGATTTAACAGTCAGTTATTATTTAAGGATATTGAAACAGTAATTTCAAGGAAACAGCTTTCCTGTCTCTATTTTTATTGTGATACATAGTATTTTAGCCAGATTTAACTAGATTAAATTGACATTCTGGTTCAGGTTAGGAACGTAACTATTCATTATTTGTCTCTGTATGGAAATGTCCTAATTTTTAACTTTACCAGTAGTGAAGCAAGACCTGGGGGAGTCACTGAGGCTAGCAAGGAAGAAGGATTTTTAACTACAGATAACTTGTATGCAGATAACTGAGATTTGCTTAATTTATAATTATTGGAATTTCTGGGGAAAAAGAAGCTAACAGTGACACTTACTGTTTATTGAGTCTTGATTTATTTTTAACTCTTTCTTTCTTCTTTTTCAGAAACCCTGGGTAGTCTGGATACCATTGTCAAGATTCCTCCCCACTTGCTGAGGTAAGGAGACTGAGCTGTATGTTGTGGAGGTAAAAATTGCCCAGTGTAGCTGAAGGCCCAGATAATCTTATTGGTTTATAGCATTTTCCTTGCTGGTTGATGGTTTTTGTACGTCTACGAGCTGTGGTATTTCTTGAGGTTCACATGATGTGAACCTGATCGCACTGACTTTCCACTCTGTGGAGAGAGTGCAGTGATCCAAAGGAATGACCTATGGAAGTCAGCGGTGAAAAGATAAAAATAGTCAAGGAGAGGCTGATCAAAACCTAGCTGAGGAAGTGGACAGTGTGGACCACCCATTGCAAATTAGACAACAGCACCCCTTCTGAAGAGATGTAGCCCTACACCACGTGAGGTGGGTTGAGGCTCTTACTGGCCTCCTTGCTGGGCACTGTCTGCTGGGCACAAACTCTGTAGCCACATGCAGCCACCCAGAGACAGTGAACCTATTTCCCTACCTTCCCACCACTTTTACTTCCCCTTGTTGTGACAGAAATATGTGCTCTTTCTGGAAATTTGGAAAGAACAAGAGAAACAAAAAAGAAAGTTGTACACAATTATACCAAAGATAACCACTAAAGAGAGTTTAATTGATTTTCTTACCAGTCTTTTTTTCTCACACACACATTTTTACAAATAACATGAAATTTTATATACAAGTTTATTTCCTGCTTATTTTTTGATAAACACCTTATGAAGAACATTTTCTAGTGTCTATATATATTCTTCAAATAAAAAAAAAATTACATGGCTGTAGCATAACTTAGTAGTTTTCCTAGTAAACTTCTGGATTGTTTCTGGTTTTTTCTTCGAGTTTATTAAAAATATTGCACTTACAGTCCTTTGTTGAGTATAGTTTCTGTATTGTCAAGGCACTATCATTTATTAGATATCTTTTCTCATTTGAACATGAATTACTATTTCTCTCTTTTTAAAATTCATTGCTTCTCCTATAGTATCTGTTAGAGGCTTATATATTGTAAGAGAATTAATGTATAAATTAAACTGAGTGTATTTGTGTGTGTGTAAAGCTTATAAATGGAGAGAGTGTCTTGCAACAACATGCTTGCCTAGGGGAGGGATCTTGCAGCTGGAGTATCAATACCCATGGGAAAACATGGAGACTCTCCAAGAAATACAAAGACATGGGTAGTTTAAGGGAATCAGTTTCCTGGTCCCCAACTTCCGTGGCACCCTTTCCTAAAACTGATTTATTTGAAAACTGATTTTGCCACATCTCCTTTTCCATCTCGTCTTTTACAATCACCCTTCTCTCACTTGACAGAAGAAAAGCACAGCTCTTAACCATTCCAAATCTTACTGTGGTGTGTTGTCCTGGAGTGCAAAAATCTCTTCGCACCAATGAAGGACTATGGAAAATACTGGTGCCTGTGCTGATAAAGTGAATGCTTATAATGACTGGGCACAAATCTCTTTGCAAGTCAGGTGGGTTTTACTTCTTGGCTTTTAGCAAAATTGGGGAATCTAGTCTAGTTTTCAGATGATAGACAATAAAAATATTTTTTGGTGATAGGTCTCCTTCATTCCCTTCTTGTTTACTTGAACAAGATTTCTTAGTGCTTACATTTATAAATATGAAAAAAAAGAGATGGAATTGATGATAAACTTACTATAACAATAAGTAATATTCATCCATAGATATAAGAATTGAGGAAAAATAAGACCTATCCATTCTCTAGAAATGCATTTATAATAAAATTATACTTTCCGTGTTAAATATATTAACATTCTGATACAAAATTATTAATATTGTTTGGATCAGTTGTGTACATTAGTAATGATAGCTCAGACCAGAAGAAAATTAAATACTTTTGAGCCTTACAGTCACAGGAAATCAAAAAGAAAAAAAACAATTTTACTTTATGCACATTTTTGTTGTAGATAAGACATAATAGGAAGATTAATAAAAGTCATTCAAGCATTGAATATATTGAGGAAAAAATTCTGTGGGGAGAGTGGAGTGGAAATATGTGTTCCAGGAGAAAAAAGAGCAATGTAGGGTTTTTTACTGTTAAAGGTGCTTTTCAAATTGCTGTGGCATTTAGATTTTATTTAAAAAAAAAGTTGCTGTCGACTTCGACTCATAGTGACCTTATAGCATAAAGTAGGACTGCCCTAAAGGGTTTCCAAGGTTGTAATCTTTACAGGAGCTGACTGCCACATTTTTTCTCCTGCAGAGCAGCTGGTTGGTTTGAAGGAAAGACCTTTCGGTTAGTACCTGAGTGCTTAACCACTGAGATGCCAGGGCTCCAATAATAGTCTGATATACTTTTTCACTTTATTATTAAGGAAGTGATATATTGAGGAGATACACAGTAATGAGTTTTTTTCCCTTTGTTGGAATCAGCCTTCCTTTAATGGATTCACATTTCAGTCATTTTTTTTTTATTGTGCTGAAATATATTTATAACGAAACATTTGCTGTTTCAACCATTTTTCCAAGTACAATTCAGTGACATTATTTACATTCCCTGGTTGTGCAACCATCACTGTCCATTTCCAAATTTTTTCATCACCCTTGACAAAAACTCAGTACCCCTTAAGTCTTACCTTCCCTTTCCCGCTCCCTTCTGCCCCTGATAACCACTAATACACTTTGGTTTCTACATTTGTCTGTTCTCTTCCAGCCATTTTTAGATCCGAAGTACACTTACTCTGTCCAGTCATTATGTTTAACATCCCGTTGCCATCAGGTTGATTCTGACTCATAGCAACCCTATAGGACAGAGTAGAACTGCCTCATGGGGTTTCCAGGGAGTGCCTGGTGGATTCGAACTGCCTTCCTTTTGGTTAGCAGCTGCAGCTCTCAACCACTATGCCACCAGGGTTTCCATGTTTAACATGGCATCAGTCTTTTGTTTGAGCATCTGTTCAAAAAATTTTAGCTTGTGAGAGAATTCAGATATGTTAATTATTTTTAATTACATTTACATTTAGTATATGACAAAGCAACCAATTTCATAAACTATCACATTCTCAGGAGTTTGTATTCAGATTTGGTTTCCATTTCTGTTACATAATCACCTAGAAGGGATGATTTGCAGATATTTTTATTTTTATTGTTTTGATCTACAGGGAATAATTCAAAATCTCAGATATGTCTGTTGTGCTAGTTCCCCAATTTTTTTTGCCATTGATTGATTACTTTTCATGTTAAATATATTAACATTCTGATGAACAGTTACTACCCACTTGCCAGCCAAGCTTTATTCTGCCTCCTCAGGATTCCGCAGATTTTTTTTTTTTTAACTGAGGATCTTGGTTTCTGTCTAGCTTTCAGCAGAACCTTGGTGGCATAGACCATTAGGGAAATGGGCTGTTTCCCATGTCCAAGGCCATGTTTAAAAAGTCAGTCTTCGTGTTAGTCCAAGAGACAGAATGGGCCACATAAACCAGAGACTTCATCAGTCTTAGACCAGAAGAACTAGATGGTGCCCGGCTACCACCGATAAATACAACAGAGGGTCCCTGATGGAGCAGTAGAAGGATGGGGTGCAGAACTCAAATTCTAGTAAGAAGACCAGACTCAATGGCCTGACTGAGACTGGAGGTGCACCAGAAAGCACGGCCCCTGGACTCTCTATAAGCCTAGAACTAAAACAATTTCCAAGGCCAACTCTTCAGACTGGTATTGGACTGGACTGTGGGACGTAAAGTGATACTCGTGAAGAGTGTGCCTCTTAGTCAAGCAGATACAAGAGACCAAAGGGGCAGCTTCTGTCCAGAGGTGAGATGGGAAGGCAGAGAGAGTTAGGAGCTTGTTGAATGGTCATGGGGAATCGGGCGGAAAGAAGGAGTGTGCTACTGCAGAATGGGGTGAGTAATTAGGGTCTCATAACAATGTATGTAAAAAAGATTTTGTATGGGAGACTAACTTGAAATGTAAACTTCATTTAATTACAAGAATAAAAAAAAAAAAGTCAGTCTTCTTCTCCCCCCAACACCTCTATACCCAGGACACCCCTTCCCATTTGTATTAGGGTTTTACAGGGCCACACCTCTCTTACCACCTGGGGACATCTCATAAGTTGAAATACAGCGTAGGCCTTATCATGGATTCTCTTCCTTCCTCATACAAAGCTTAGAGCAAAAACATCAGGTCTGGAGGTGTTTGGTTAGCAACCCAATGCCTCCCTTTTATATGGGGCAATAAAATACTAGGGGAACATTTTCTGAGCTGTTTTCTTCAAGATCCACTGTGTGTCTCATAACTTGCAGCCTTTCTCACTTCCTCATCCTACTTCTTTTTTTTAATTGATGTAGTTTAAATGAAGTTTACATTTCAAGTTAGTCTCCCATACAAAAATTTATGCGTACATTGTTATGTGATCCTAATTGCTCTCCCCATAATGTGACAGCACACTCCTCCTTTCCACCCCTGATCCCCTATGTCCATTCAACCAACTCCTAACCGTCTCTGCCTTCCCATCTCACCTCCAGACAGAAGCTGCCCATTTAGTCTCTTGTATCTACTTAAGCTAAGAGGCACACTCTTCATGAGTATCACTTTATGTCCCACAGTCCAGTCCAATACCTGTCTGAAGAGTTGGCCTTGGAAATTGTTTTAGTTCTAGGCTGATAGAGAGTCCAGGGGCCGTGCTTTCTGGTGCACCTCCAGTCTCAGTCAGACCATTAAGTCTGGTCTTCTTACTAGAATTTAAGTTCTTCACCCTATCCTTCTACTGCTCCATCAGGGACCCTCTGTCGTTTCCCCTGTCAGGACGTTCATTGGTGGTAGCCGGGCACCATCTAGTTCTTCTGGTCTCAGGCTGAAGAAGTCTCTGATTTATGTGGCCCTTTCTGTTTCCTGGACTAATGCTTTCCTTGTGTCTCTGGCGTTCTTCATGCTCTGTTACTCCAGGTGGTTGGAACCAATTGATGCATCTTAGATGGCCACTTGCAAGCTTTTAAGACCCCAGATGCCACTCACCGAAGTAGGATGCAGAACATTTTATTAATAAACTTTGTTATGTCAATTGACCTAGATGTCCCCAGACCCCTACCCCTGCTACTCTGTCCCTCAAAGTGTTTGACTGTATTCAGGAAACTTCTTAGCTTTGGTTTAGTCCAGTTGTTTTGACTTCCCCTGTAGTATATGCTGTCCTTCCTTTCACCTAAGATAATGCTTGTCTACTATCTAGTTAGTGACTAACCCTCACCCTCCCTCCCCACGTAACCATCAAAGAATGTCTTCTGTGTTTAAACCTTTTCTTGAGTTCTTATAATAGTGGACTTATACAATATTTGTCCTTCTGTGACTGACTAAATTCACTCAGCATAATGACCTCCAGATTCCTCCATGTTATAGGATGTTTCGCAGTTCATCATTGTTCTTTATCTTTGTGTAGTATTCCATTGTGTAGATATACCATAATTTGTTTATCCATTCATCCGTTTGGCACCTAGGTTGTTTCCATCTTTTTGTTGTTGTAAACAGTGCTGCAGTGAACATGGGTGTGCATATATCTATTCGTGTGATAGCTCTTATTTCTCTAGGGTATATTCCAAGGAGCAGGATAGCTGGATCGTATGGCACGTCTATTTCTAGCTTTTTAAGGAAGCGCAAAATCGATTTCCAAAGTGGTTGTACCATTTTACATTCCCACCAACAGTGTCTAAGTGTTCCAGTCTCTCCACAACCTCTCCAGCATTTATTATTTTGTGTTTTTTTGATTATTGCTAGCCTTGTTGGGGTGAGATGATATCTCATTGCAGTTTTGATCTGAATTTCTCTAATGGCTAATGATTGTGAGCATTTCTTCACGTGTCTGTTAGTTTCCTGAATATCTTCTTTGGCAAGGTGCCTGTTCATATTCTTTGCCCATTTTTTAATTGGGCTACTTGTCTTTTTGTTGTTGAGGTTTTGCAGTGTCTTGTAGAGTTTAGAGATTAGATGCTGATCGTATTTGTCGTAGCCAGAATTGTTTTCCCAGTCTGTAGATTGTCTTTTTACTCTTCAGGTGAAGTCTTTTGATGAGCATAAGTGTTTGATTTTTAGGAGCTCCCAGTTATCTAGTCTCTCTTCTGGTGATTGTGCATTGTTACTTATTGTGTTTATGCCATGTATTGGGGCTCCTAGCATTGTCCCTATTTTTTCTTCCAAGATCTTTATTGTTTTCAATTTTATATTTAAGTCTTTGATCCATTTTGAGTTAGTTTTTGTACATGGTGTGAGGTATGGGTCTTGTTTCAGTTTTTTGCAGATGGATATCCAGTTATGCCAGCACTGTTTGTTAAACAGACTGTCTTTTCCCCTATTAATGGACTTTGGGCCTTTGTCAAGTATCAGTTGCTCATAGGTGGACGAATTTATGTCTGGGTTCTCAATTCTATTATATATGTCATCCCATTGCCTTCTTGTCTGCATGGTTTCTCCTGAGTAGTCCGAGCTTATTCTTATTGACTTTCCCTTATAGATGAGTTTTCGTTTATCTGTAGCCACTCTTAAAATTCTCTCTTTATCCGGCTACCACCACTGACTGCTCTGACCAGGATCACAACAGAGGGTTCTGGACAGAGCTGGAGAAGGATGTAGAGCATAATTCTAACTCACAAAAAAAAAAAAAGACCAGATTTACTGGCCTAAAGGAGACAGGAGAAACATCGAGAGTATGGCCCCCAGACACCCTTTTATCTCAGTGGTGAAGTTACCTCCGAGGTTCACTGTTCAGCCTAGGAGTGGACAGCCCGGTAAAACCAAATGAGACTAACGAGGTACAGGAGTCCAGTGACAAGGGCCAGAAGGCAGAAGGGGACAAGGAAGCTGGTGATAGGGAACCCAAGATTGAGTAAGGATATTGTTGATGTGTTGTGAGATTGTTAACCATTGTCATAGGGCAACATTTGTAGTAACTGTTAAATGAGAAACTATTTTGTTCTGTAAGCCTTCATCTTAAGTGAGAATAACAGCACAATTGGAAGAGCGTAGTCAATGTCACTGAACTGTGTATGTAGAAATTTTTGAAACGGTGTATCTTTGGCTATGTGTATTTTCACCAAAAAAAAAAAAAAAGGTTGAGAATTTAGAGGGTTAATATGTTGTGGGGTTGTTAACCAATGTCATAAAACAACATGTGTACTACTGTTTCATGAGAAACTATTTGTTCTGTAAGCCTTCACCTGAAGTACAATAAAATATTTTTTAAAAAAATTCTCTCTTTATCTTTGGTTTTGGCAAGTTAGATTATACTGTGTCTTGGTAACTTTCTTTTGGGATCTCCCTTATGGGGGGCTCGATGAGCATCTTGGATAGATATCTTGTCATCTTTCACGATACCAGGGAAGTATTCTGCCAGCAAATCTTCAACAATTCTCTTTGTATTTTCTGTTATCCGCCCCCGTTCTTGTACTCCAATCACTCATAGGCTATTCCTCTTGATAGAGTCCCACATAATTCTTAGGGTTTCTTCATTTTTCTCTTTTTTTAAATCTTTTTATCTGATTTTTCCTCAAATAAGTTGGTGTCAAGTGCTTTGTCTTCAATCTCACTAATTGTGACTTCCATTGCCTCAATTCTGCTCCTATGACTTTTTATTGAGTTGTCTAATTCTGAAATTTTATTGTTAATCTTCTGGATTTCTGATTGCTGTCTTTGGATTCTTGCAGCCTGTTAAATTTGTCATTATGCCTTCTCTAATCTTTTTAATTTCCTCTATTGCGTATTCTGTGTTTTGCTTCATTTCCTTCCTAATTTCTTGAAGAGTTCTGTATATTAATCTTTTGTATTCTGCCTCTGGTATTTCCAAGAAATTTTACTCCTCTGGAAAATTTCTAGATTCTTTATTTTGGGAGCTTCCTGAAGCCATCATGGATTCCCTCTTTATGTGGTTTGATATTGACTGTTGTCGTGAGCCATCAATAAGTTATTATGTTTATTTATTTTATGTTTTCTTACTGTGTCCTAGCTTCTTGTTTTGTTTTGATATGCCCAAATAGGCTGCTCTTGTGAGCTAGTTTGATTGTTGGCACCTTTGAAGCTCTAATATCCTGTCACCAGGTGGTTGGATCTGTTACTAAGTATGTGAGCTCAGGAGTCTGCCCTCTCCTCCTGTATGGATTCAGCTCAGGTGCCCAGGTAGATAGCCACCAAGTATGTGGTGTAGGCTCTCACCTACAGTTCTAGACAGGCATGGGTGATTGGTGTAGGCACAGGCATCTGGCTGCAGCAAGGGGACACACTCTGAGCAAGGCAGGGGGCTGACGTCTGCCCCCAGGTGTCCAGGAGGAAGGTGTGTCCCTGTTCCCTAGAGCGTGTAGGTGGGTGGGTTTTGCAGCCGGACTATGAGCACCCAGTGCTGTTGGCTGTTAAGGACTGGAGGGCACCTCTTATTCTTGGGCCCCTATTGCAGGTGGCTAGGTGGCATTGGTGGAGCCACCAGTCCTCAGGCCCCTGATGTGGGTAGGTGAAGACCCTGCTTAATGGGCAGAGCAGTGTCAAATATTATGAACCTGCCACTTCACAGCTGAAACAGTTCAAGTCAGACTTCAGGTATCTACCGTCTTGTACTGTGGTAATGAAGGCCTACGCTGTTGAAATGGACCCACACGAATCTGTGCAGGGGGAAAGGCCCTCAAAGTCCATGGATCCCATATGCCTGTGCCTAGGCAAAGGAGCTGTGCCTACCCTGGGTTCCTGGCTTAGGGGAGCCACAGATTATTTTTTCCCCTGTTTGTTAATTTGTTTACTCTCCAAGGCCGGGAGAATGGCTCAGGGTGTGTGATGGATCCTACTTCTGGCCCAGGGGACTAGGCAATTGCCAAAGCTGGTCTGGGACCCAGTGCAGAGCAGGGAGGTAAATGGAAGAGAGGTTTTTCCGTAAGGGGGATTTTTGATCCATGCAGTAGGCCGCACGCAAGTGCTTATGTTTTGCTGATCATGGGCTGCTTCTCACTGGTTCTGGGTGGCTGAATAGACTCTCTGGTGCTGGGTCTCTCCTGGTGTGGAAAAAGCACCTCCTGAGCACAGCTGCTTGCCTGCCTCACTGCTCACCCATGAGCTGATCAAGCCTGAATGGCTCAGGTTCTCGCTGGGTCAGGTTTGGCAACTCCTTGCTGCTTTCGAACCATCTCTCCCTCCCCCGCCACTCAGTCTGGTTCTTCAGCTTTGCCTTAGATGTTCAGTGCTCCAAGATTGTCATATATAATTGATTCACTTGTTTTTTCGGGTCTTTGTTGTAAGAGGGTCCACTGGAAGTGTCTGACTACTCCGCTGTCTTGGCCCTACCTCCCCTCATCCTACTTCTAAGCCTGAGCTTAGGTCTCCTGGCATCCTTCCTCACCCTCCCAGGTAGAAGTAACCCTTCTCTCCTTTGTGCCCTCACCATACTGGAGCTTACTAACCAGGTTGTCACTTGTTTAAGGGTTCTGTTCTTAGACACTGTTCTCAAGCAACTCATCTATGTGAATTATTTATCCTTGCATTCCCTAGCTCAGTGCCCTGTAAATGTTTGTAGGATGGAACCTCCTCTCCGTACTTTTTGTCAATTGTCCCAGGGGGCCTGTGCCCTCACCTCCTAGATTCCTGGACAACACAGTATCTGGACGAATCCATGCCACAATAGACTCTCTGCTTTGGCAGTAGAACTACTAATATCTCGCTGACTAAATGGGCAGGTCCCAAAGAACAGATCCAGATGCACACTACCCAGTCCAGTGACCTCACCTAGAGTAGACTTAGATCCCTCACCCTCTACTCAACCAAAGCCTTGACTAGCCTAATGTGTCTTAGATTTGGGGCTGCTGGTGGTAGTTATCAGGACCCTGATCAATATTGTGTCAAAGGACACTGGATATTCAAGGGTTTCAACTCTCGTTAGGTTCCCATGAGGAGTCCTTGGCCCACCTGGAAGAGTCATGCTGCCTGCTTTATCCCCACCCCCACATGAATTTAACTTGGAGTATTTCTGTTGTAAAGAACTGAAGGACCTCCACCATCATCCTGTCCAATCCAGGATTTTTCCTTCCTGCATACTCAAATTGCTTACAGCAGGAGTGGTCTAGATGAGATAAAACTGTTAAGGAAATCCTTGAGCTATCCTGTCGAAAGGCAGCCATTGGCAGTGAGCCTTTTGTTGGCATTACTCGGTGCCCCTTTGGGAACAGTCCCAGCAATTTCTCTAGTCCTGGACCAGTTGCCATTTTGCTTACATTCTCTGTGATTCTCTAGAGCCAACCTCAGCCTAGTTACTTTTCCCCTGCCAGTCGCGCTTCCCCAAAAGGCCCTAACAGCCCTTCTCTCCATTTGTCCTGGTACATATCCTCTGTCACCCTCTGTCTCTACCCTGGCTGAGACTCTGCCGCAGCCCACTGCTTCTTTTCACTTGCTCAGTCCAGATCCTTGTCTCAGCTCAGGTACTGACATAAGGGGAGGCCCTGTTTTTCCTCGCCTTGATTTGGAGACCTGATCTTTCATGCCGTCTAGGAGTTCATTCAACAGCATGTATGCTTAATGAGAACCATCCATAATAGCTTCTTATTCTTTGTCTGATTTTACTTTAATTGCTTTTATTGCTGTACTTAATCTATTTTAGTGCTTTAGTTCTGTGCTTTGAACCCTAGAGCAACTTGTGCAGCATGTGTGAGTCTTTTTTCTTGTTGTTGTTTTTTAATTGAAGAAATAAACATATCAGCATCAACAGGGAAGAATTGTACGTAATTTTAAATGATGAAGACAACAAATACTGCCACAGCTGTTTTTAGCAGGCAGTTTCAGTCTCATCAGTGTTTCTCTGCCTTTCTTAAGCCATGGGAAGTGTTGGGCCCCCTAATACCTTCCACTATCAATAGGAAATGAGGATGCTGGTGTAGAATACCCAATTCATGTCTTTAGCACATGCAAACTGAATAGAGGATATTGTAAATGCAGGGTAGGTGTTTCTTGTGGGGTGTGGGCATTGTTCCAGGCGGACTATAAACATCTGTGCTTCTGGATTTAAACTTATCTCATGGTCTTATCTCTTGCTGGCTTCTTTCTTTCCTCTCCACTACAGCTGATTCTGTTTGCAGAATCACACAGCTATAAATGAGTTTTGGCTCCGTTGATCTTTTTCTGATTCTACACCAGGAAGGAGGAGAAGAAGTTTAAGACATGCTGGTTAGTCCAAACATGGCTCATTTTCAGTCTTAGACATACTAGACATACTTAGACTTGTCAGTCTTGCTGGGGTGTCATTGTGGACCATTTTAAGTTAACAAGGGCTTGTCCTGGAGGAGACCTGAATTGTCCAACTTCCTGAGATCGGTCTTGCCCTAAACATATATCAGAATGATATATTGTCGAGGTCGGCCCCAAAAGCTTATCTACAAGGAGAAAGTGTCATGTGGGTAGCCTGTAGCAGTGTGGATGTGGGAATCCTTATTAGAAATAAAGGCACCTGAAGATCTAATTTCTCTTTTTTCTTTCCCTGCTGCTATGGAAGACAGTATTCCTGTCACTTTTTAGCATAGGATAAGTGATAATATACTATTCCTAACTTGCAGAGAGGTTCTTCTGTATGTCATCTGCCAGCCTATAAGCCAGCCCTCATGGTCTTTGTATTCAATTCCTTTTGATAAGGAAGATCTATAATTAGCTCTCAATTATAGAGCTATTCCTTGTTAGTAGCCCCAGACCTAAAAATGATTTTTAAATGATGCACTCAACTAAAGTACATAACTCACCCAAGCAAGGATGGAGGGGTGTTGGACTTGAGTAATACTCTGGAATATGAGCAAGATATTAATGTTTGAAAACCAGTTGTAAGGTACAGGCAGTGACTACTCATCTTCCCCTTATGGCAAGCAGTTGATGTTTTTGTTTTATGACAGCAGGCTCTAAAAGGGAGGCATTACAAAGAAACATAACTCCATTTTCAAAAAATTAGAACAATGCTGTTATTAATTTTGTTTTTTAGGCTTTTTGAATGGAACGTAGGTAGGATTTTGCTGTGTGGGTTATTCTAAGTATGGTTTTCATAATTAAATGGCATCTTTAGGCAATTTAGGTCCAAATTTTCTGCTTTAGTTTCAAAGTATGCCTTTGAGAGAATGTTTATACTGAGGAGTTATAAAAGTGGATTCCAAGAGGTGGGTAGGGACCTGAGCTCATCAATTACCGTGATGTAAGTGACTCAGCAAGATGTCTCTTTTTCACCCTCTAGGATTTTTTCTTCTGGGGAAGGCATGGTACAGAGACTATGACCACTAATCACATTTAGTTTTCTGGGAAGTCTTTATTCATTTAAATATTTTGTACTTTATTGTCTCCTGTTTATTTTATTGCATATAATTTTTGAGTTGGACCATTTATAAGTCAATAGGATTATGTAGTTGCATAATGCCCTGATGTATCTTTTTCAAGTTAAGGCCAATAGAGTTGACACAGCAGGATCTTGTTTTGCCTATTTTATAGCACCAAAAAAAAAAAAAAAAAAAAAAACACAGAAAACCCAAACCAGTGCCATTGAGTCGATTTTGACTCATGGTGACATCATGTGTTTTAAAGTAGAACTGCATTCCATAGGGTTTTTAATGGCTGTGATCTCTCAAAAGTAGATTACCAGGCCTTTCTTTCTAGAGGCCTCTGAATGGATTCAAATCACCAATCTTTTGGTTACTAGCTGAGTGGTTAACTATTTGTGCCACCCAGGGACTCATACTATACTCTGTTAATATGATGCTTTTGAATGTGCTTATTATCCAGCCGACTGGAAAAGATCCATATGTGTGCCCATTCCAAAGAAAGGTGATCCAGCAGAATATGGAAATTATCAAACAGTATCATTAATACCACACACAAGTAAAATTTTGCTGAAGATAATTCAAATATGGTTGCAGCAGAACATCAACAGGGAACTGCTGGAAATTCAAGCTGGGTTCAGAAGAGGATGTGGAATGAGATATATCATTGCTGAAGTCAGATGGATCTTGGCTGAAAGCAGAGAATACTAGAAAGATGTTTATCGTGTTTTATAGACTAAGCAAAGGCATACAACTGTGTGGATCATAACAAATTATGGATAACATTGCAAAGAATGGGAATTCCAGAACACTTAACTGTGCTTATGTGGAACCTGTACATAGAACAAGAGGTAGTCATTTAAACAGCACAAGGGTATACTGTGTGGTTTAAAGTCAGGAAAGCTGTGCGTCAAGGTTGTATCCTTTTACCATATTTATTCAATCTGTATGCTGAGCAAATAATCTGAGAAGCTGGACTATATGAAGAAGATATAAAGAAGAGTATGGCATCAGGATTGCTGGAAGACTTATTAACAGCCTGTGATACACAAAAGACACAACCTTGCTTGCTGAAAGGGAAGAGGACTTGAAGCACTTACGAAGATCAAACACCACAACCTTTCGTATGGATTATACCTTAACATAAAGAAAACAAAAATCCTTACAACGGGACTAATAAGCAACATCATGATAAATGGAGAGAATACTGAAGTTGTCAAGGATTTCATTTTACTTGGATCCACAACCAGTGCCCACGGAAGCAGCAGTCAAGAAATTAAACAATGTATTGCATGGGCAAATCTGCTGCAAAAGACCTCTTTAAAGTGTTAAAAAGCAAAGATGTCACTTTGAGGACTAAGGTGCACCTGACCCAATTCATGGTATTTTCAGTCACCTCATATGCATGTGAAAGTTGGACAGTGAATAAGAAAGAATGGAGAAGAATTGATGCATTTAAATTATGGTGTTGGCGGAGAATACTGAATATACCATGGACTGCCGGAAGAACAAACAAATCTATCTCGGAAGAAGTACAGCCAGAATGCTCGTTTGAAATGAGGATGGCGAGACTTTGTTTCACATATTTTGGACATTTTATTAGGAGGGACCAGTCCCTGGAAAAGGACATCATGCTTGGTAAAGCAAAGTGTCAGTGAAAAAAGAGGAAGACCCTCAATGAGACAGATTAACACAGTGGCTGCAACAATGAGCTCAAACATAGTGACGATTGTGAGCACGGTGCAGGACTGGGCAGTGTTTCGTTCTGTTGCACATAGGGTTGCTATGAGTTGGAACCAACTTGACGGTACCTAACAACAACAATATCCTTATGATACACATTTTCCCAACTAAACTTGAGGCAGGTAAGAAGCAGACCCCTACAACGTGCCAGGGAATCTCCTAGGTATTAATAAATGCTGGTCTCAATCCTGTCAGCAGTTGTGTGAGGTAGAGCAAACACTGAGGCTTCTAAAGGTTATATAATAGGCCAAGCTCCCTCAGCTAGCCTGGGGGCAGAGCCCAGGGCTGTGGGACACCAAGGTTTACTTTCTTAACCATTGCCTCTCCCATTATTTGATTCAACACAGGATTTTTTTTTGTAGTTTGTTGTAAAAATGTGAAAATCTGAAATATATAAATTTAAATGTAAAAACTTGAGATATATAAAATTAAATTTCATTCAGTAAATTATTTAATAAAGCATCATTGTTGAACTCTGGAAAATCTGTTATGTTCCATCACTGCTCATTCATGGGTGCAGTTTACAAACATTGGAATATGGAGATGATCATCTTATATTGAAACAACTTTAGATGCAGTATCCCAGGAGCCAGAGTTTTTAAAAGAAGGAGGGTGTCCTATATTCAGACCAAGGGGAGAGCCATGAATTATTAGCTATTGAGATTAGCCTGCAGACATGGCTTTGCCAGGAAATGACCTAAATTGACTTCTCCTCTGTGAGGCAGAGAGGGACCCTAAGATAAAAAAGAGTCTAGTCTGGAGTGGATGTGAACGCCCACGAGGGAAGCCTGAATAATTATGTAATTAAATAACTAACCCTTACCTTTCCGGGCTTCTGCTCACTTGCCTGAGGAAGAGGGCTAGGTAGTGACTAAGGTAGGTGTTTCCTTAGGGAGGATTAAGGCGAGCAAGGAGTTCCTGGGCAGCACAAACGGTTAAGTGCTCAACTGCTAGCCAAAACGTTGGCAGTTTGAACCAGGGCTGTGGTTCATGTAGACTCTTAGTCCTGTAGATTAGTTTCTTCTTTGAGTCTTTTGTTCCTCCTCTCTTTTTTGCTTTGGACAAGTACAGACCAATAGCTGTATCTTAGATGGCTGCCTGCAAGCTTTTAAGAACCCCAGATGCTACTTACCAAAGTAGGACTTAGAGCAGTATCTTTATGAACTATGTTATGCCAGTTGACCGAGTTATGAGGTAGGGCTCATTTTTAGGCCCAAACTAAAGGAAGGCATCTCGAGTAGATCATATTTTGAGTGGGAGTACACCTAGGCTAGTTTTCAATTTAATGAAGTCCAAAGAGAACTGTTTTATTTAAAAGACTTTTTCCCCCTGAAACTGTAACTTCCCTGATACTTGCTTTATTTTGTAAGCCCCATTTTGTTTTGTTTTTCTGTAGTTATCGGTTGGGGGAAAATTCCTTCAAAAACAAAAGGGGTTTTGTATGTTTATTTCCAAGACTAGTGGTAGAGAAGTCAGGAAACCGTGTCCAGCTGTGTGCATGGGTTGTAGGGGGAGAGGAGACTTGAAACCAATGACTGGAAAGGCCAGAGGGAGGGAAGGCGGAATGCAGGGGTCTCCCAACATTGGGCAGGTGGGAGTGCTGGTACATCTACCCAGGATTTTAACTTCAACTCTGAAATAAAGCTGGATGTGGAAGACAAGGCCAGTAACACAGATTTGCAGAAAAAGGGGAAGGAAAGCATTCATGTTCTAGAGATAGTAAAAATATAGATGTAAAGTTAACAGGATATTTGATATAAAAAAAAAAATGATTGTTTAAGGTGTGTGTGCCCAGCATTCAGTACAGTGGACGCCTTTGTAAATATTTGTTCGAGATGATTGCCTTGCAGCTTTTAATTTTGAATGTTGATGTCTCTGTTGGAGGGGTCTGGAGAGTGTGATTGGTGTAGAAAGAGAGTGGTGCGAGGGGGATCTGGGCTCTGGAGGAAGAGGCACCAGGCAGTGGGGGCAGGAGCACTAGGCTTGGAGTCACAGCACAAAGAGCAACATTCTGCATGTCAGGCTGCGTGCTGGGAACACAGTGAGGAACAAGACATAAGCTCCTCAAAGAGCCTGCAACCTGCCTTTGTTGCGGGGTGCCGACTCATAGTGATCCCACGTGACACTAGAATTGCCCTATAGGGTTTTCTAGGCTGTCATCTTTACTGAGACAGATTGTCAGGACTTTATCCCACGGAGCCGCTGGGTGGGTTCAAACCGCCGACCTTTCGGTTTAGCAGCCCAGTGCTTAACCATTATGCCACCAGGGCATTACCTGCTGAGGGGTGAGAGAAAACAGATAACTGGAACACAGTCCATGTTCTGGTTCTCTCGTATGTGACCTTTATGACTTTGAATTAGCCATTTTGCCTCTCAGCTTCTGTAAATGGAGATGAAAACTGAAAGGTGTTGAGGTGCCTCAGTATCCCCAGCCTGATCATTCTCTGATCTGGAGAGAAGCACTCCCCGCCTCCGCCCCCACCCCCCATTCCATTGTAGGCTTCAGAGGCAAACTGAGCCTCAGCACAGGTACATGGTCCAAGGGCATTCCAGGCAAAAGCCCTGTTACCTCCTGCCTGGTTTGTATCTCCTCTGGGTCCTAGCAGGAGAGCAGTTTCTGCCTCCAGGGCTTGCTCTCAGGTCTCTCAGTGTTATTGGCATATATTAAGGCAGCAGTTCTCAAATTTTTCTGTCTCAGGACTGCTTTCCACTTTTAAATTGATGACCCCAAAGAGCTTTTTTTAAAATGGGGATTATATCACTATTTACCATATTCAAAATTAAAACAGAAATTTAAAAAATATTTATTAATTCATTAAAAGTAATGATAACAAACCTGTTAACAGTTAATATAAATAACATGTTTTTATGAAAAGTCACTAGTTTCCAAAATAAAAACTTTAGGAGAAAAGTAACATTGTTTTACATTTTTTGCAAATCGCTTTAATGTATGGCTTAATAGAAAACAACTGGATTCTCAAGTCTGGTTCTGTAGTCAATCTGTTACAATATGTTGTTTTCACTGAAGCATATAAAGAAAATTGAGCTTCATACAGGTAGGTGGTTTAAAATGGGAGGGGGATTTTAAAAGGCTTTTCAGATAATTGTATCTATTCTTCTTAGATAAACTCCACTCTAACTTGTGCAATATGAGAATGAGAAAGGCAAGCAACATAGTATCATTATTATGAAAATAGTTTTGACCTTGCGGACCCTCTGAAAGCATCTTAGGCCCCTGGATCACACTTTGAGAACCATTTCTTCCCCATTTTAAGAACAAGATCTTGAATCATTCATTCTTAGGAGCACCAACTCTTCCTCTTACACGAGAACAGGAGTTGCTGTCAACCCTGCTTTTCTGGACCCTGCCTCGGGCTCCCAAAGTAGACACCCACAACAATCATATTGTTATACCTAGGGGAGGGGACATTTCTGTTCTCCTTCCACACAGGACTGTGGAACTGTCACTTAGGCCTTCTACCATCCTCATAGCTATGGAAATTGTCCTGTAATATACGCCCTCCCCCCAACAATGTGTTCCTTAATGGGTTCTTGTGAAAATTACTTAAGATAGCAAATAAGAAAGTGCTTTGCAGAACGTACAACAAATCATAAGTAAGATATCACTTTGGTAAAATAGGCATACTATGTTTTGGCAGTTTGCAGCATGATTAAGAATTTGTTCCCCTCCAGTGCTGAGTTTCAGAGTATGATTTTAGAAAGGAGAACCATGGTCCCAGAACAAAGGAGCAGATAAGAATATGGATATAATAAGTGTTATTTCCTGTTTCTAAGAATACAGAGTGAACTAATTGGTCCTTGGGAATTATAAACAAGTCAGCCCGAGCAGGCAAGATCTGGAAAACTTCACTATGGCAGTCTTAAATGTGTTTTTTTAAATAAATTCTGGCATCTCATATAAGGGAATTGAATCTAGTGCTGCTCTATCAGCGTATTCGTCTCCCATTTTTACTTACAAACTCAAGAAATTTCTTTGAGCTGGCCTGTCTTGTGGCAGTTCATGATGAGGGTGGTTGTTGATGGAGTTAATTTGGGAGAGCGGTGTGAAGTAAAGAATTTAAAATTTCCCAAACAATTTGATCTTTACTCTTGGTTCCTAAGAGATAACCTCTCAAACCTTGGAATTTCCTCAGTGATTGAAGTATCTGTTACCTAAGAGGGCTCCAGACCTGACAGGTTATGCTAATGAGGTGGGGAGGATGTGGGGGCTGGCCAGGCCAAAAATACCACCCGTGATATCAGCTGACCTTGGGGAGGAGGGGGCGTGAGTCAATCAGTCATACCTACATAATGAGTCCCCAATAAAGGCTCTAGACATGGAAGTTCCATGGACTTCCTGGTTGGTGATAGACATGGATGCACTAGGGAGGATAGTGGATCCCTTTTTGGAACCTGGAAACTCTGCATTGGGAATCTTCCCAGACCTCACCCTATATGTCTCTTCATTTGTATCCTTTTTGTTACAGTAACACTATAATTGTAAGTATAGGTCTTTCCTGAGTTCTGTGAGTTGTCCTAGTGAATTACCTAACCTGAGGGAGTAGTGAAAGTCAGCAGGTCAGAAGTTGGGGGGCCTTGAGACCACTGAAGTTACATCTGGTATCCTGAAGGGGTAGAGAGAACCGCTGAGTTTTTAGCCAGCAGGTCAGAAGTGAGGGTGTCCTGAGGACTCCCAGGTTTGCGGCTGGTGTCTGAAGTCTTGGGAAGACTTGGCAGTCTGGAGGACTTTGCTCTTTAGCTTGTGAGGTCTGGCCTAACTGTAGGTGGTTAGGGTCAGAGGAAGAACTGCTGCATGTGTAGCTGGTGTCAGAACAGAAGTGGAGCAGAGGGGAACAGAATTGATAATAAATTGATTTGGATTGATAAACAAATTTGATAGAAGAGGGATTTAATTATTTTCCCAGCAGAGATGATCACCAAATTTCCAGTAGTACTGCAACACATACCTACCTAGAGATAATGGTTTGGTTTTTAACCAGAAGACATGCAAGAGCTCTCAACATCTAATTTAGGAGATAATTGTCATTTGAAAATTTTTCTGGGCCTTCTACTCATTTTCTCCAGATTGAATACACCTCCCCTCCCAGAACTCGATAGTGTATCAAGATCTGCCTTCATTATCATCCCTGTACTTCTGATGAGGCTGCTCCATTGCAGGCCCGACTGTCTGGTCTGGCCATGGGCTCGCCCTGCATCAGATGCATCAGAAGGGAACAAGAGGGAGATGCTGTCTCCCTCTTGTGAGTGTGAAGTTCTTTTCTTCAAAATTTCATCACATTTCAGTGATGTTTGGAGTGGCTATAGCTGTTTTGTAGCTGTGAGGAGAGCCAGCCAGAAGTCAAGGATAAATCATCAGAAAGAGGAATCCATGAGACTCTCAGGGATCCAGGGGAGGGAAGATGACACAGGGAGCGTGTTAACTGTAACTAGCCTGAAGATCTATCAATAGGATCCTTTTCCTCTTGTCTGGCTGCCTTGGCTACTTTGTTCTTTTCCTTTTTTATGCAGGATGAAGAGTTGAAATTTTATGTTAAGTGTTTGGTAACTCTGGTAACATAATGAAGGAGGAGAGTTGAGGCATCTGTGGTATTTACAAGGTTTAGGGACTGGGAGATGGGGCCTTGGCATTCTCTCCCACACTCTGAGCACCGGTGCATATTCTAACCTTGTCCTGCTGCCCTAAATAACTGATTTACTGTGTGCCTCTCCAGCTAGACTCTAAACTTCATCATCCTTATACTCATAGCCCCTGTTACAATATGCCTGCCCCACAATATTGAGGGTACTATTTATGGGGCATTATTCTATGCTAGGAATTGTACTAAACACTTTATGTGCATTGTCTTATCAAATTTTACAATAAATACTAATATTGTCTCCATTTTAACGATAAGTTGATAAAATCACTTGCTTGAATTCCCACAGCTAATACACGATAGAGGTTCAAATATAGGTTTGACTAGAAAATTATGCTTTAAACTATTATATTGTACTTCATCACTACATACTTATTGAATACCTGGCATTTAGATGTGTTAGAATGGGAATTAGCAGCTACACAGGAGAAAGACCTGGTGACCTGCTTCCATAAAGATTATGGCCAAGAAAACCCTATGGGGCAGTTCTGCTATCACGTGGGGTCACTATGAGTTGGAATTGACTCGATGATACCCAATAATAACAAGAATGAGAATTATTGTTGACTCTCTCTGTTCCTTCATTACCCTTTCACTGACCAGTTTAAACTTTTGAGAAATGTATTGAGACAGAAGGCATAGATACAATTATTGAATATTAGCTCTTCTCTAGAAATAGGCTTTTAGAGTATGTCAGTTGTGAATGTATTCAGGTATAAGTAATGAAGCCTAATTAACATGAGGTAAGGATTATTTTGCTCATATAATAGGCAGTCTGGAGGTAGACTTTCAACACTGACAGCTTCAGGATTCTCTTGGCCTTCCATTATATTTGACTCTTCATACCACAAAATGCTGTTGCAGTTCCAGATATCACATCTCCATCCAAGACTGAAGAAGGACAAAAGACACAAGGCAGGAAAAAAAATAAAAGACACGAGGCAGAAGGGTAATACCAACTAGCAGGTCTAGTTCTTTTTATCAGAAAGCAAAGTTCTTTCTAGAGTTAGAAAGGAAGCTGGAAAAATAGGAAACACAATTGTCAAGAAAAACCTAGACTGATCCTGATCTGCCACTTGGGATTGACCATATTGTCAGCCAAAACAAAGTTGGCAGACAAGGAAAAGAGGGTAGACTGCTAACACTCCTGACCAAATATTTCAAAGAGGTATAGGCTGTTAGAATCTGAAGAGGTAAATAGAGATAGCCCTGTCGTGCAGATAAGACAACTGAGACTTGTAGAGAACAAAAGTATCTGGGCCAAGGCAAGAGAAAAGGGCTGATTTCCTTAGACCCTGCTGCTCTTCTTACTGTGCCTTCCCTCCTCCTTCTATAAAGTTTTGTTTTCAGAGCTCTTTCATACTTTCTACTCAGTTTATCCGTCCCATCCTTTTGAAAGGAGCTGTGGTGGTGCAATGTTTAAGCATTCGATTTCTAACCAGAAGGTCAGCGATTCAAACCCACCAGCCACTCCGTGGGAGAGATGTCCTGACGATCTGCTCCTGTAAAGATTACAGCCTAGGAAGCCCTATGGGGCAGCTCTACTCTGTCCTATAGGGTCTCTGTGAGTCAGAATTGACTTGACAGCAAACAACAACACTTTTGAAGGAGCCAAACCAAAAAACCAGTTGCTGTCACGTTGATTCCAACTCATGGAAATTCAACGTGTGTCAGAATAGAACTGTTCTCCATATGATTTTAATGGGTGATTTTTCAGAAGTAGATTGTCAGGCCTGTCTTCTGAGGTGCCTCTGGATTGGCTGGAACCACCAACCTTTCAGGTGGAAGCTGAGCGTGTTAACTGTTTGCACTATCGAGGGACTAATAGTTGAAGGAGGCCAGGAAGGTTAGGATATTCCTAGTGTTTTGTGGATAAAAATTAAGCTCCAGAGAGATACAACTACTGGCCTGTACTCACCCTGAGCAAAAGAGTAAGACAGTAGCCAAAAGCTCAGAGAAGGAAAAAGTCTACACAAGTCACGGCCTCACCTACCCTGAGACCAGAAGAACTAGATGGTGTCCAATAACCATCACTGATCACTCTGACTGGGGTTACAATAGATGATCCTCGATAGAATGGGAGAAAAATGTAGACCAAAACTCAAATTAAAAAAAAAAAAGAAAAAGGACCAGACTAACTGGACCAGTAGAGACCAGAGAACTCCCTGAGACTATCACCCTTAGACACTCTAAACCTTGAACCAAATCTATCCCCTCAGATCACCTTTCAGCGAAATAGCAGAATGGCACACAAAGAATATTACACATAAGATTGGTGCTCTACTTAAAAACCATTTATAAGAGACCAAAAGGTCAACATTTACTCTAAAACAAAGATGAGAAGATAAGGGGGCAGGGAAACTAGAGTACTAGAAATGGAACAACCAGAACACAACTGAAGAAAATGTTGACATGTTGTGAAAAATGTAACTGTCACTGAACGAATTGTGTGGAAATTGTCAAATGGGAACCTAACTTGCTGTGTAAACTTTCACCCAAAATACAATAAAATATTATTTTAAAAAAAGAAAAAGAAATTAAGCTCCAGAGAGAAACACGTGACATGCCCAGGGTTAGAGCCTATGTTAGTTGACTGAGATTAAACCACAGATCTGCCGGGATTGGGCCAGGGTTCTTTTTACAGACTCTATATTGCCTTCCTTGGTAACTATGATCTTTATTTATAAACCTTCCCGCTTAAACCAGAGCAAAGGAGCCTCCCTCCTCAGACACCCTGTGCTTTCAGTTGGGTAGGCCCAGTTACTTTGGCACCCCAGTGAGAAGGGTTCTGGTTCCCCAGGGACTACTGAGTGGAGCCTAGACTGTATAGGGACATTCGGCCCCTTCTGTGTTTCTCGGATGGAGGGTGGAGGGTGAGCCACCTTGTATGGCTATGAAGGGTGGTATGAGTGAATGCCACAGAAAGTTGAATATGAATGTTTAACTCCCAGGTTGGTTTGACTCTGTCTTTTAGCAGCAGGGTTACTGGTCATTTTGATCCTGTTCAGCATGTTCCTGCCTCTCAGGCTAGAACTGAGAGTGCTTTGGTACCTCCTGACACGTTGGGAAATACACTGCCGACCAGCACATGCTAGCTCAGCTTTCACCTGATACGAACAGTGGGTCAAGTCACCCTGGTAACAAGGCCTCCTGTAGCCATAAGCGTGTTTAGGTGGTAGAGCCAAATACTCTTTCAGTTTTCTTCATTTTAGGGATTCATCTTGTGGGTATCAGGGTGGAAAATGAGTTGGGGTGCGTTTTTTTTTACCAAGTGGAAGGAGTAACATCTTTCCTTAGCTAGAGGTGTCTCCATAACGGGATCTTGCCAATGAAAATAAATAATTATAGCAGAATAATAATTAAAATATTTTAAATTTTGCCTCTCTGAATATCTGATACATTTATTGGGTATTTGATATTTTTTCTCCATGTGAAGATACTTGTCAGCCTTCAGGTCTTCTTTTCACTGTTTTGTGGACCTATATATATGTACTTTTTTGCAAACTCACTAAATCTTTATTTGGATTTAGGGCATTTGCAGCCAAGCTTTTTGCAAATGACTATGTTGTGTTAGCTCTTTGTGTTCCCAAATGGATATGAATGCCAAAAATAATGGCGTGAGGCTGACTGGCATTAAGCCCATCAGCTACCCCTGTGTTAAGGAGGATGTTGACAATCAACACTCAGTCCTTATGCTGTCCCATTTTAATGCCCTGGACTGGGATTTTTAACAGGAAGCTTGTGCTGTCTTCGTTTTACTGCCTTTTGGTCTTTAACCATGTCACTAAGAGAACAGTCTGCTACTGTTTTTTCTCTTCAGTGCATAGAAAAATACTGGGCATATTTGTTTTTCCTTCAGCACATTTTTTTTTTTTTTTTAAGAAAGGTCATGCAGTTAGGTAATAGATTTGATATAACCCTGAGTGGAATAAGGCAGCTTGTTGCTGATGTATTATAAATGCAACTGCCTTCTGTGTGATTGGATTCTAAGGCAGTTTAAAATAGACTGGAGGGTAACGGTAGTACCCAAATACAAACCCGCCTTCAAAACTAAATGTATCCTGAGAAACAATCTTGTCTTCACATTAGGTTGTGTCAGACCTGAGGCTGTGTATTGGACAGATTAATATAGACCTTATTCACTAATCTTACAGCCTGGGAGAGGGAATAATATGTTTAAAGCAGACAGCTAATGTTATGGATTGAATTATGCACCTCCCCCCAAAAAAATATGTGTTGGAAATCCTAACCCTGTGCTGTGGTTATAATCCCATTTGGGAATGGTTTCTTTGTTATGTTAATGAGACAGGATTAGTGTAGGCTGTATCTTGAGTCAGTCTCTTTTGAGATAAAAAAGAGATTAAACAAGCAAGCAGAGATGGGGTAGAGAGATGCCAAGCCACATGAAGATTTCCCAGGAGCAGAAGCTCAGAAGGGACAAGGACCTTCCTCCAGAGGTGATGAGAGAAAGCCTTCCCCTGGAGCCAGCACTCTAAATTCAGACTTCTAGCCTCCTAAACTGTAAGAAAATAAATTTCTGTTTGTTAAAGCCACCCACTTATTGGTATTTTTGTTGTAGAAGCACTAGATAACTAGACAGTTAATAGGTTCCAAACCAACCTTTCAGGCTCTCACCCAAGGCCTTTTGTAAAAATTATGTATATAATATATAATCTATTGGGATATTCAGTAGTTGAAACACCACAAACAGTACTGGTGGGAGAAGTTACTGCTTATAGGAAAATAAAATTTTACAGCATTGTTCTCTGATGCTTATTGCCAAAATGAATTACAAGGGCGATATCTCTATACATGGATGGCTGAAAGTGATTTTTGATGCCTGTGGAGAAAGAACTGCAGAGATTTTCACAAGAGACAGAGGCTGTAATTTCAAAATATAAAAAGGTTTCAATTTGGCCTACAATATGAAATATACTTGTTTTAAATTATTTCGAAAGTAAGAGAATATACAAAAGACACGTGTGAAAAAAGGTAATGTTTCTAGGTTGTGAACTACTATGTTCTCACTTTAGAAAATTCGAGAGCACAGGAAATAAAATTATTGACACACAGAGTCATCTCACTTGAACTATGTGGTAGATTTCATTGTATCCCCACTTTACAGGTGGTGAGATTGAGGCTTAGAGAGAATGAGACTTGCCCAGACTCACCCAGTAATGAGTGGTAATGTCTGAACTCCAACCATTGATTGCTGGATGCAAAAGTCAGACTGCCTACGGATAATAAATATTAACATTGGTCTATTTTCTTCCAAGTATGTGTAATGACAATCAGATCGCATGTTATGTACTACTTTCACGGAATAATATATTGAAAACATTTTCCCAATGTCATTAAGAATTCTTTAAAAACATTTTAAGGACCATTAAAATTCTATCAAATTGATGTACCATAGAAAAAATAGTCATTTTAATATTCCCCTCATTACAGTAATGGTTCTACCAATTGGGCATAGGTTCACATAAAATATTGGTTGTCTCCTCCTCTTTACAGATGTGATCTTAGTTTTTAAATTTAGTATGCCATTGTGATACTAGTGAGGTGATGCACTTCCTTAGTAGGAATTCACAAGGACACTCATTACTATTTGACTGTGAGCCAAGGAGGTTAATAACATTTCCCCCTACTGTTATTTAGTGATATTCCTAGCCACTGTATCTCATGTTGGGGCCCTGGTGGTGCAGCGGTTAAGCATTTGGCTGCTAACCAAGAAGTCGGCAGTTTGAATCTACCAGCCACTCCTTGGAAACCCTGTGGGATAGTTCTACTCTGTCCAATAGGATCACTATGAGTTGGAATCGACTCGACTGCAACGGGTTTTGTTTTTGTTTGTTTTTAAATATCCTATGTCATGGCATGAGGAGGTACTAACCCTGCCAGGAGGGCCTCTGGGAATGCTTGTAGGGCCAGGTAAAAGCACAAAGGAAAATGGCATTTATGAGGATGAAGGGATGTGTAAAATAGAGAGGACATGAGGCTTAAAAACACTGGTGAACAGTTGTTAGCCTGGAATGGTATAGTCCATCTCTGCACCAACGATGTAGCTTTAAGTTACTATCCTTGGCCTTTCCGTGAATTCAGACTAGCCTAATGTTTACCTTTTATATCTTAGGCTAAATTTAACAATTTAATGCTGAAAGTTTTATTAATGTAAAGTCAATAAAAGAATAAAGGATACAGATTTTTCTACTTTCTGGAGCCCTGTGGGCCAGCATGTTTTATATCTGAGTGTACTATTCGGACTGAAACAGTGCTCGATTGCGCTTGTCCTGAGAGAAGTAGGGATTGTTGGACTGGCTGTCACGTGCTGGATTGTTTTGGGGAAGAACATAGGACAGCTGGAAAATTAAATTTTTTTGTGACTTTGGCTAATTTCCAAGACTACCTGTGCTTGTTTACATGTTGCAGTACCTTTCCCTTCCCCCCTTAGCTTTTGTTTCCTTGTGGTAGAGAGGTAACACGTTGTAGGCATTTGTGTTGTATAGTCCTTAAGTTTAAATCTAGACTCATCCATTTACCATCTCTGTCCATGGATGCATGACTCTGGGAACTTCTGTGTCTTGAGCTGTAAAATGGGCTTTTCTTATAGTTCTTGTAAAGATTAAATGAGATAACATAATGAGAAAGTTCCCAGCTTAGAGCCTCCTGTGATGCATGGGCTCAATCGCTTCTCTTCCTTTCCATACCTCCTTCTCTAGAACAGTGACCAAAGTGTTCCTGGTTTTTCCTAACTTTTGACAATACAGTTAAGCTTTTAATGGACCTTATGCTTTATAGTAGTTAGGTGACATGGGATAAATCACTCTGAACCTCTTAGCTCATTAATTAAATGGACATAATGAACGATCTCCTAGTGTTGTGAGTTCTAAGTTAAATGAGATAACGTACGCCAAGTAATATTGCCCTGCACAGAGTGGACAGTAGATAACTGGTGATCACTAATAATACATAGCGTTGAAAGTCAGCCTTTTTCCTGGCTTCTTCCTGAATATCCCTTCTTTGACTTCTTCTGACTTCTCTCCTTAGCTGGAGTCCTTTCTTCTCTCCTCTCACTAGATGGAGGGATTTCTCACAGCTCTGTCCTTCTGCTTTGCACCTTGTATTTTTCACTGGAAATTTCATTCATTTCTAAGGCTTCAGCTACCTCTTTTAGATTGATGACTTCTAAATTTTTCCTGCATTCCAAGCAAGTACTTTCAATTGTCTACCTCTCGCCTCTTAGATGCCCAAAGATATTTCAAATTTGAAATATACAAAAATATAGTTGTTATCCTTCCCACTTACTTCCTCAGACCTGTTCTTCCAGTAAGTCCTCTCCAGTCCTCTTCTCTGTCTCTAGATTCTATTTCCTCATTTCCATTCCTGGATGCAGGTGGCCGAACGCGTCATATTTTAATCCGCCGTATGCTCTTACGGCATAGGCTTTCTTGCCTCAGGTTAATAACAAAAAAGCTATAAGACATTGGCAACAGTAAAACAACTACCATGATAGCAACCATTAATTGAGTGCGTACAATGTGCTAGGCGCCATCAGTACTACCCTTACTCCTGGACAAGGTCAGACCTGACTCTGGGCCCATGCTGTTGAGACCCCACTTGCCTTCCTCAGGAAGTGTTCCCATCCAGAGCCCACCCTGCCCCCTCAGATCACGCTTTGGGTACTTCCAAAAAACCAAACCCATTGCCATGGAGTTGATTCCAACTCATAGTGACCCTATAGGACAGAGTAGAACTGCCCCACAGCATTTCAAGGAGCGACTGGTCGAGTCAAACTGCCACCCTTTCGGTTAGCAGGCAGACTCTTAGCCACTGTGCCACCAGGGCTCCTTAGGACCTCAGAATTTCCTGCCCAGACTATTCTGAGCCTCCTTCCAGAAACCACACGCAGACTTCTTCCCCATTTCTGTCCTTCAGAGGGCAGAGAGTGGCACAGTTGTGTGCACCCTTAGACCCAAGGGTGACCAAGGGGCAGCTGTTTGTGGGGTTGTGGACTGAGATTGCAGGCTGAGGTGTCTATAGCTATGGTTGTAAGACCCCTTGTGGGTCAGGACAAAGGACAAATCCAGAGGTGGGAAGAGGAGGTGATTTTGGCCAGGAGCCTTCAGGGGTACAATAAATGTTAGGATGGCCCTGATCCATCTATTAGAAATTTGAATATCGTAGCTTCTTATCTAATTATTGGAACACTTCTTGGGTTAGGTAATATTAGTTCCATTTTTCTGGATGAAAAAAGCAAGGGTTGAAAGATTAAATACTTCGGGCGCAGCTTGTAATTGGCAAAGCCTAAATTTGAATTCAGATTAGTTTCACTCCAGTTTTTTTTTCCATGATATTCTACATTTTATCCATTTTCTACCTTATAGCCAGAGTTACATTTTCCAGAAAGTGTCCCAAATCACATTATTTCCTTGATTAAAAATCTTCCATAGTTCCTCATTTTCAGTTGACTAAAGGCCAGGCTCGTTGGCATGGAATGTAAGACCCTTCAAAATCTGGCATGAATCTACGTTTTCAAACTCATTTTCACCAGTCTTCCCAGCAGGCCTTCCCCCTCCTGTCACAATGGGACTCCTGGCTGTTCCATGAACCCACTCTGTGCCTCTCCCCATTCTCCACCTGGCTGACCAAGCCCCAGTCTGTCCCCTCCATTTCAAGGCCAAATAAGTATCACCTTGCCTATGAACACACTTGAATTTTTCTGGACAGAATGCCCCACTCACAGTTGTACATTATTCACAAATGGAACCACAGTATATATTCTACTTTGTACTCTCACTTTTTTCCTTAATATTTTAAAGCATTTTCCTGTGTTAGTAAAAACTTCCCAGAATACTTTTTAAAAATTATTGTGTATTATACAATTGTATGGATGTACCATATATTATTTAACCATATTTGCATTATAAATAAAACTACAGTAAAAACCTTAACATATAAAATTTTGCCACATCTGTGATTATTTCCTTGGGAAAGGTTCCTAAAAAAGGAAATCGTAGGTCAGAACATATTAATACTTTTAAGGCTCTTGATACACATTGCCAAATTGCTTTTCATGAAAATCTGAAAGAGCTAAACATTTCCATGGTGGCCCTGGGAAGAGGTTATATGAGGAATTGTCAAGTATGTCAATGGAGGTGAGGAGCAGTTTATAGTATTTTAGAGTGGAAAAAGTAAAAGGTCAGCGTGTAAATGATTGGCATTGGAGATAATGTGAGGAAATGTAATGATGGATTGACCATAGACAGAACAGAGGTTTTTTTTTTGTTTTTTTTGTTTTTTTTTAAATGAAAAGTCCTTCATAGGCTTACAGCTTGAGAAGTCCCTAACCCAGTTCTTGGAACATGGTTCAAGAGCTACCAATGGTAACCATTAAGGTCTAATACTGTGGGAGCATAGGCTCAGGGGTCCAGTCACAGCCACTTCTTGTCCAGGGGTGAATGATCCTCTTCCCGTGCTTCCCTCATCAGTAGCCCCTACAATGGTAGTCCTGCCTCACTGGGTTATTTGAGAGGATTAAATGAGATCGGTCATATGCGTAAGCCCTTAGCACAGTGCCTGGCACACTGAAGGCTTTAAGAAATGGCACTTCTGTGACTTCAGCTGACACTTTCTGTCATATTAGGAATCCTTTGATTGAAAGTGACAGAACTCGTCCCAGAGAAGCCAGCTCATTTTGTTGGATCCAGTATACTATGTCCAGCACAAAGTGTGTATTCACTGGAAACTCTTCTCAGGGATTTTACTTTTTTTTTTTTTTTTAATCAGAAAGTGAATTTGCCTTTGCCTCTGTTTAAGACAGCAATGGTGTCTTTTTTCCCTTTGTTCTATATTTGGTGCCAAGTTCAATGCCTCACACATAATAGATGCCCAATATTTGTAGAAAAAGTAAATTCTAGAACAACCTCACTTATGATTAGAATGGAGTTCATGCCTCTTTTCTTCCTCAGAAACAGAAAAAGCGTTAGTGTTTTTTCTCTTGATTACACAGAATTCATGTTTTATGGCAGAAGTGTTAATAACTCTAGATTGCAATTGAAAATACCAAACCATAGCCATCTTTAATTTTTATCAAAATGAATAAAAATTATTTCTTGATGAATTGTCTTTTTGACATACAGTGTTTTATATTTTTTAAATTTTGTAAGAATATTAGATGAAAATTTTTAAGTGAAAAAGATAAATCCATTAACCTATCACAGCAAAGTAACAAAATTTCTTAATATTTATATTATTTTCTCGTTTTTTTACAGCTTGATTTTTAAATTAGACATATTAAGTAGCAAAGATAAAATCTAGATAGCATTTAAAATTTTGAAGATGATTGATAAGCTTATGCGTTGCACGTGTGTGTGCGCGCGCGCGCGCGTGTGTGTGTGTGTGTGTGTGTGTGTGTGTAGTGGCTATTATTTATCTCAGCCCTCTCCTCTCCTTTTATTCCTGGGAGCAGATTCTACCCCCTACAGGAAGGAGTATACTGAGTCTTAGATGGATGTCTATTCATACTACCCCATTGCCCTGGTCACAGTGATCCAAATCATGCCAATCTGAGCTCTTCCCTGAGATTTTTATACTGGCTCTTGCTAAACTGCAATTAAGTAAACCCATGGCTTCCAGTGGCTTTGTTTTTTTTGCTGCATTGAAAAAAAAAAAACCTCTGTAACAGGAGAAAATGTGGCTATCACACAAAGAGAGGCAGAAATCGAAGCTGGAGAAACAGGGAACAAGTGATTGAGAACTGCTTGGTCAGTATATCAATTCTTGGTGGGTCCCTGGGTTCAGTCAGCCTGGGCCATCTCCGTTTCCTCTACTCAGTGGTTGCTGAGACAATAAAGTGCTCCCCCCACCATGCTTTTCTTTAAAAATAGGGTTTAGATTTTTTAAAGAGCTACTAGAAGTCTTAATTAGAAATACCTACATTTAGTTTAAAAAAATGCACACAGTCCAAAAGTGTATATAATGAAAATTCTCCCTTCCACTCCTGACCCCTAGTCCTTCTCCTAAGAACAACATGTTAACAATTTCTTATACCCTTCAAGAAAATATCGAGACATATTCAAGTATGTATCTAGATTACATTTGGCCTTTTCGTTTTTGACATAAGAGAGAAGCAAACTGTACAAGCAGTTTTTAATAATTTGCTCTTACTCATTAACAGTAAATCCTGGAGAACCTTCTATATTCATGCATATAGACCACCTCATTTTTATTAATAGTTCCGTAACATTACAATGTTTTGAAGTGCCATAATTTATTTATCCAGTTCCCTAGTGATGAACACTTACATTCCATTCCATCTTCTGCTATAATAAACTCTGCTACAGGAAATATCCATATTTACATGTCCTTGCACACATGTGTCAGTAAATCAATAGGATAAATTCCTAGAAGTGGAATTTCTTGATCAAGGACTCCAAAGAAGATGCACATTTAATGTTTTATAATGAGTATGGCCAAATTGTCTGCAATCGTCCTTTTATTATAAAAACAAAGCTATGAGCGTGGTGTGGCACATAATGTAAATTGAGGTTTTCTTTATGGACAAGAACAAGTTATAATTTCTGTAAAAGGAATACTTGGACTGTTGATGAAAATATTAGGAAGAAATAGAAAGAAGTGAGTTCCAATTTAATATTTTATCTGTATGTCAGCAAATTCACTCACCTTTCTGAGCTGAGCAGGAGAAGGAAACACTGCAGTGGTCATTTTTATGAGGAGCCAGTTGCTTTGCAGCTTAAAAAATATTTTCTTCCAATTGTGCAAGTATACTCTGGAGTTATATAAAAATTGATACAAGTAGTAAGTACAAAGGAAAAAAAAAAGAAAAGATCTGGAGATAACCATTGTAAACATTCAGCTAACCCTTTTTCTTGGCTAGTACCGTAATTGATTTTCATTGCTGTAATCCCTTTGTACTGTTTGGAATGTTTTATGTACATGTATGCCTTTTACGATAAGATAATAGAGGTTAAAAATTTATATCCTGAGGTAAAAATATTAGCATAACCGTATTATATTATTTAGAATTCCTTTTAATAGATTAAGTCGTATAAAAATGACAATATTCAACCCTTTCTGACTTACAAAAATGGCAGTTTCTTGTGCTCAACTTAATCATTGCAGTAGACGATGAGAAATCTTGAAAACCTGCAGGAAAACAGGGGTTTTATGTTGTTCACAGCTGTGTCCCTAGGGCCTAATGCAGTTCCTGATGGGTGATTCTAATCTTCCTTTTGAAATGTATAAAGAAAAGACTTGATAGTGATTAAAATAATTTCAGTAAAATAAAATTAAGATAGAAATTAAATGGAAACATCTTAGCTGCAGCGTAAAGAAAATCAATTAAGGAACCAATTTAGTTCCAGTTGGCTCAATGGAATTGACTCTGGCAAAAGCTTGATCAATGGAAATCCCTCAGCATTGGTGTGAATTGTTTAAAGCATCTATATTCATAAGCATGGAATAAAAACATCCTGAGTTTCACAACAGAGGGGTGAGAAACCTGTTTTACTCAAACTGGAAATGCTCCTGGCTGTGGCTTAAACCCAGCTGCTGGCTCCAAAGCCACATTTTTTTCTACTCAACCAAACTGCCTGTATCTTCTCATACTACACATCTTGCTTCATGAATTATCGCTCAAGATGAAATAATTTACATTACATGTTTGATGACTATTCTTTAACCTGGTAGACTTTGAATTGCCACTTTTAAAGCAGTGTATCATAGATGGTGGGGAAATGCCTTCTGGTATGGGTATTATGGAGTAGATTAGGAGCATGGGTTTTGAAAATTGATGGTCTGAGTTTAATTCATAGGTCTGTCACTTATAACCATATGACCTTGGGAAAGTAACTTAATCTTAGTTTCAGTATTGTTGACAATTAAATCCCCACCTTGAAAAGTTATAAGTAAAGTTAAAAGTTATAAGTAAATAATAAATATGAACACGTCTAGCACGGTACTTTACGTTTACAAACCAGTGATTATCAACCAGAGCTGACCAGGACCGATAAGATGGGGTTCTCCAGTACCCTAGTTCTCCCTGTGATTCTTGCCCTTCCCTCCACTACATAGTTTCTGTCCCTTCTCCTCATCAGATCAAAAATCATTGTTGTTGTGAGACACCACCGCTGATGAGGATCTGGCTCATGCCCTTCAGAAATGTAGGTTTAAACGTTGAAGGTCTCTGAGGTAAATGTTTAATAAACAGAAGTTTCTTTTCCCTTCTCCTTTTTCTAGAGTGTGTTTATGACTTCAGAATCATCAGCTGTTTGTTATAGGTGATTGATAACTAGGATTGTCTCTTAAAAGGATGACAAAAAATCAATAGTAATATCCCTCTCTTCCCTATTAAATATGATACTCTGAAATTTAGTGGAATCACGCATCCTTGTCATTAGCATTTTCCTTAATGGGAGAATGGAGGTGTCTTTTGTCTCGGCACCTGACAGAAAAGTTTTCCCATGAAATATGAGGTAGAAATGCTTTTTAACAATGTACTTAACATACCCACAAGATAGCGAAAATGGAAAATGACTGACAAGTCTTGAGACTGTAAAGCAACTGGAACTCTCACATGCTGCTGATAGCAGTATAAATTGGCACTACCAACTGGGAAACTACTCAAGTTGAACATACGAATTCTCTGTAACCCAGCAGTTTCACTCCTAGATAGGATTGCATGCACGTGTACACCAAAAGACACAAAAATGTTCATAGACGCATTGTTTGTAATAGCCTCCAAATAGAAAAGACCCAAATGTCTATCAGCAGTAGGATGGATAAATAAATCATGCATGTTCATGCACTAGAATGCTATGTATCCATGAAAATTAGTCTTCTGCTCCTAATCACAATATGGATGAATCACAATGTTGAGCAAAAGAAGCCATACATGAAAAAGTCCATCCTACACAACAACAAAAATACAGTTCCACAAATATAAAACTCAAAAGCAGGCAAAACTAATTCATGATTTTAGAAGTCAGGTTAGGGGTTACTTTGGAGGAGAAAAAAAAAAAATCTACTTTGGAATGAGTAACATATTAAAATCTCTTTTCTTGGTTGTCAGAAAGCATTTGTTAACAGTTTATGATAGTTATTATGTGAAGAAATTCAGATAGTTATTTAGTAAATGGCTTAGGTCATAGAATCCCAGAGTTGTGAAATGTAAGAAGACCTACTCACTTATTCTAATGTTCCTTTATCCCTTTCTATCTTTCAGCCCAATAAAGCTGGCCTGTGAACCGTGACAATGCAGTTACGGAAATGGGTTCAGTTTCCTTGACATGACCAGACACAGTGTCACTGGGTGATGCCTTCCTCATGCGTATGCAGCACTGCTAATTATCCTTTTTTAAGAAATAATGGCATGTCAGGACACGAAAGTCCAGGCTACTGCCTTTATTTAATTAGGCAAGAGTGAATTTGCACCTGTCTATGCATAAAAAAAATCAGTTAATGTAATTGAATGTTGGTTTATGTTATACCCTTTTCCCAATGAGGCAGCATCTATAAAAGATCAAAAGATTTTTTATTCCGATACAGTATGCATACAGACAACCGAGTATGTGAAACATTTCATCCTCACTATAAATTTCATCCTGAGACCCAATTAACAGATCTGGTATTTTCTTTCATTAAAATCACTTTTAAAAAGCAAGGTAGCAGGGTTTCATGATATCATGGAACCACCAGTGAAATCACTTGTGGCCTATGATTTCATGTGCATCTCCTATTGAAGTCAGGATCTGAGACTTGTGGTGCTACTTGAGGGGACTTCTGGGTCTGAGGAAATGAGAGGCCTTGGATTCCCCTTACCTTCTATGTGCGTGCTTGCACACACACATGCATGCACACACACATGCGCACACTCTGACCTACGCCTCTGTCCCAGGGCTCGGTGTAACATGCTTCAAAGCACATCCTACAGAACCCTAAGCCCAAACAGGGAACATAGCCCTCTTCTCTGACATAGACAGGAAGGTTTTCACCATGTTAAGCAGGGTCCTTTCCCTAAGGGCAGGGCCTCTTAACTTGAGATCCATGTGGATTTGGGCTTTGGGTGGCCTGTGAATCCCCTGAAATG
Organism: Dugong dugon; assembly: GCA_030035585.1. Classification (NCBI taxonomy): domain Eukaryota; kingdom Metazoa; phylum Chordata; class Mammalia; order Sirenia; family Dugongidae; genus Dugong; species Dugong dugon. Next base: position 161,041,210 of record CM057464.1, read on the forward strand.
ATATGTGTACTGCTCTCTGAAGTTAGTCTTTGTCAGACTTTTTGTGTTCACTCTTGATCCCTGCCCCCCCGCCCCAAAAAAAGTGTTAAAAAACAAACCTAGTTTAGACTGAGGGGTGTTGGAAGGAGTTTGGTCTGGGGAGTCAGATGGATTTAAATTGTCTCCAACACATTTTAGCTGTGTGGCCTTAGGCAGGCTACACAACCTCTCTGAACTCCTGTTTTATCAAATGTAAAATAAAGGTAAGAATGTGTGTTTTAAGCTTGTAGTGACAACTAAACTAAATAGAGAAGTAATAATTGCTGATTTTCTTTTTTTCTGGCCTTTCATCCCGTGAATACCAATGAGAGCAGGTACCTGTTCTTTCTTGTTCCTTATTGGGTCTTCCCCACCTCCCAACATGATACCTGGTACACAGTAAGCACTCAAATGTTGGCTAAATGGGTGGTTAGATGGATGGATGGAGTGACTTGATTTAGTGCCCACGTGAAATTTCTCAGCCTATAGTGGTACTTCCTCAAAACAATTATTTTCTAAGAGAGATCTTGGTGCTATACAGTAATTAGTTTTCCTGAGGCCCTCCCAGGAAAGTTAAAGCCAAGTCCTGTGTGAAGTCTTCTGTGACAAGTTAGATTTGCTTATTTCATGCTGAAAATCATGACCTGGGTTGGGCACTTCGTCTGTATCAGGGCTGGGCAAACTACAACCTGTAGGTCAAATCTGACCTGCTGCCTATTTTTGTAAATAAAGTTTTATTGGAACACAGCCACACTCATTGATTTACATATTACCTGTGACTGTTTTTGTGCTATGGCAGAGATAAGTAGTTAGGACAAAGACCATGTGGACTGCAAAGCCTAAAATGTTTATTATCTGGCCTTTTACAGGAAAAAGTTTGCCAACCTCTGTGTATATTAACTGTACTCCTTACTATAGCCCCACAAGATTGGTCTTAAGATGCCCTATTCATGGATTGGGAAGCTAAAACACAACAGTTACGTATTTTGACCGATGTGGCACAGCTTGTAAATGGACAGGGTTTGAATTCAGATCTGTTTGAATTCAGATTCCTCAACCCATGTTTTTCCACTAAACGCTAACACCTTTCAACTCAGCTGAAACCTAGCTGGACCAATTCCATCTTCTGGTCCTGCTTGGTGACCATGACTGGCGTGCGGAGCAGTTCAGTGATGTCCCCTGGAGTTGTGGTGCAACCTGGTGGTTCTGGCATTTGTCAGCAACCTAGCTCAGGTGAGCAATATAGATCATGTCAGCGTATAAGCAGGTGAAAGAGTGGAATAGGTATTTAAACGTCTAATACTGGTGATGGCAGAGTGATAGGGATTTGGGATTGTTTATGTGTAAACATAATGCTGTTTCCTGAGGATCAATGGGTTTAGCATTTTCAGGAGTAGTCTTTGTTGCTCCTGAACATGATGTCTGCTCTTGTTCAATGCCCCTGGTGATCAGTGTGTAATACTTGTACATTTTCAGCCCATAGCCACTGATCAGAGACTTTCTCTACTCTGAGCTGTTAGGCCGTTGTGAGAGTTTTGGACCTCCACGCTTGTACTTGTACTATGCCCTCATTAACATATCTGATCACAAATTTGAGAAGAAAGGTCTTTCTCAGTATATTGCTCCTTTTGGAAATCTGATTGTTTCAAGGGTTTACGGACAAAACTCTGTGGTTCTGTTAATACTCCATTTGCTCATTATTCCTACTCCTCACTCTACTTTCCCCCTTCCAGTGAATTTTTCCAAGCTTATAAACTGGCTATGAATTGAACAAAAGAAACAAAATTGGAAAAACCAGCTATTTCTGCTCTAATTGACTACATAGCAATGTTTACTTGTAACTATGACAAGTTGACAATAAACGGTTATAGCCCCCCAACTGGAAGTAATGCTTGGGTAATTTATCCATCTGTCAAAGGATGTATCTAATGAAAAATGGCTATAGTGTTAATCAGTTGTCATGGAAAAATGGATATTGTAACATTGGGATGGTGACGGGAGTGGTGAGAAGGGTTAGGAAGACAAATGTTCTCCCTGAATGAGTCTGTTTTCATTCAGCCTTTGCGGCATTACAGAGCATCCATATAGAGCTGTTATAGAGCTATACTTCCTCTGTTATAGAGCTGCTGAGGGAGGATTCCATGGAAAAGCAGCGAGCCTCTGGGTGGGCAGGAAGAAATTAGAGTTATAATTAACTTTCTGTTTCATTGTGTGGTACAACAGTGTCATGGATTGAATTGTGTCCCCCAAAAAATGTGTGTATCAATTTGGCTGCGCAATGATTCCCGGTATTGTGTGGCTGTCCTCCATTTTGTGATTGTAATTTTATGTTAAAGAGGATTCGGGTGGGATTATATAACACCCCTACTAAGGTCACATCCCTGATCCAATGTAAAGGGAGTTTCCCTGGGGTATGACCTGCACCACCTTTTATCTTACAAGAGATGAAAGGGGAGCAAGCAGAAAATTGGGGACCTCATACCACCAAGAAAGCAGTGCCAGGAGCAGAGCATGTCCTTTGGACCCGGGGTCCCTGCTTGGAGAAGCTCCTAGTCCGAGGGGGGAGTGGTGTATGAGAAGGCCGACAGAGAGAGAGAAAACCTTCCCCCGGAGCTGATGCCCTAAATTTGGACTTTTAGCTTACTTTCTGTGAAGAAATAAATTTCTCTTGGTTAAAGCCATACACTTGTGGTGTTTCTGTTAGAGCAGCACTAGATGCCTAAGACAAACAGTGACCCTTATTTCTCCACAGATGTAATCCTATAACCTAACCCTGTGACTTTCACACACTCTAAAGCCATTTATGCTATTCACTTAGGCTGAAAATACAATATAAAATAGATAAAAATGGGGCTGCTCTAGTTTAAGTGGGGGTGGAAGAACCTGATAAAATTAAGTAACATTTCATTTGTTGTGTGAGGGTGACCCCATGGGGAAATAATGGGTTGATTAAAATTCTTGGTCTGCTGTTTAATTATTTAGAGTCAATGCTTCAAGCAGAAAAATATTTTTGCTTTTGTGGCTCTTTTTGTTTAGTTTTTAACATATTTTAGTGCCCAGTTACTATTTTTTAAGCTTTAAACTATCCAAGTAGTTTTCCATTTTTTTTTTTTTTTTTTGGTCTATCCCACAACACCAGATAATGTTGCATCTGGGTACTTCTCATTGGCCAAGGTTGTTGATGGTTTGCCTATATTTTTGTCCTGGAAACGTGTATATGAAGAACCTGTCACAAAATTCATATCCACCTTTTTATGGAGACTGAAGAGCAAACTTTTAAATTATGAATGATTACTGAACACTTTAAATTGGGGACGAATTGACAAATTAGTAAAATTTCAAGTTATACTGATGAGGATAGGGTGGTGGCAGTGATGCAGTTACTTTCTAGGTGAGGGCGTGGTATGAGTAAGGCATAGAAGACAGTGTGAAAGTTGCTTCCTAGAGTTGTTCACCCCTAGGGTATTGGGTATGAGCAATGGCATTAATTTGGGGAAGAGCAAGGCATGTTCCTGGGCTTGTGGAGGGCCTGCACTAAAACAATTAATTGAGAATCTTGGTGCTTTCACTTCCTGTAGCCATACTAAAAAAAAAGCGAGGTGCTGATAGGCTTTCATTTCTGCACAGTTTTTTGCGCTTTTTTTTCTTTTTTTTTTGTAATTCCATGTGCATTTTCATTATTGGTTATAGTCTGTGTGTGTGTGGTGGTGGTGGTTAGGGGCAAGGGACTCCATAAGGCTTATATCACTTGACTGCCAGCTCTGCTGAGCTTACATGTTGTCCTTATTTGTATGTTTGCCAGGGAGAAATGCCTGCTGCCTCTCCAGTTGGCTTTGGAATCCAAGAATGTGAAGCTGGCCCAACATGCCCTGGCAGGGATGCAGGTAAGGTCTTACTGAGTGCAACGGGGCAGGCACAGAAATCAACAGGTGCCTTTGGCATTGGAAGAGCAAATAGTTAACATTTTACTTACTAGCTGTGTAAAGACCCAGACCAAATTTTTATTGAACTAGCAAATAACCATAACGGATAACAAGATTTTCTTATATTCACCAGAATTTCTCTGTACACAGCGTTGTCTTGTTGAGCTTTTGTAATCAAACGCTAATTCATGAGGACACAGCTGAGCCCATATAGATCTGAAATATTTTTAGTGGCATTCAAGTTTTAGGAGAGTGAGGGACCCCAAGTTTATACCAATTCAAATCTCATATCCATTCGGCATCTATAGTTCTATGTAATGGGAATTGATGGTGAGGCGGATTTTGTTTGGTCTTTTATTCTTCAGTTAGGTTGGTGAGTAGATTAATATATTTTGTTTCCATAGCAAGGTTGGGAAGAAAAAAGAAATTCGGTCTAATAGGAAAGGTCAGATTGCTTAAACACATTTCCTTCTCTGGGCATTTATTCATTTGTGTATACATCATACATATAATAGGTCTGATTCCAACAGTGAAAAGGTGGTGGCTATATGAATACATTAACTTTGTGAGTGGTTTGGTTTCTAAGAGACAAGCGCCCATGAAATTCAAAGTTGAAGTTCAAAGTTCAAAGCCTGCAGGAGTTTATTCAGTGGATTGGTGGCATTTCTCCCGTGCATTTTCACATTAATACGTACTACAGTATTTTGTAGTTAGCTGTTTAAAATTCAGAGAGGTCCATTCATGCCTTTAAAGAATTAAAACATATGAAAGAGTGAAAAAATAATGACTCTTTTCCCCAGTGGATTAGAAATAGGTAACATATATTTTAGTATGCAACAGCATTAGCAATTTTTATAGATTGTCAATAATGTTATTAAAAACCCTTTGCTTTTTTACAAGGTGGTTGGGCCAACTGTGAAAATGAGTGGGAATTTGTTTTAACCTGCCACTTATTTTTTTTTCCCTCTAGTACTGTACATAGGGTCGCTATGAGTTGGAACTGACTCCCCGTCACCTAACAACCATAACACTATTGTGTAGATTTTCCATTTATTTTTTTATTATTTTTTTAACTCTCTGGAATATTCTAGTTACAGTGCCATGTTTTCAAAGGCTTGTATAATCCCGTTGACTTCAATGACTTGGTAGGCTACGAGCCTTCCTTTAACCATCCCCTGCTACCTCCTGTTAACCTTAGGCAATTTCCTAGGGCTTCTCTGTCTTTATCACTGTAAATAGAAACAGATTTGTATGTAAACTTTAACTCTGGACTACCCTGGCTACACTATATCATAGTGAAAAATCTCTTTCGAATAAATATAGGTAAAATATCATGGAGTCTTAAGAAGATTTGAAATACTTGTTTTCCGGATCTGCAGTGACATTAAGCTAAAAGATGGAGTCATTACCCTGGATGAATCAGAATCCCAAAAGTTCTTCACAGGCTGTAATTCTAAACTGAATTGGACAAGAACAAATTTAGCAGGGATAAACGTAAAGTCCTACACTCAGGTCTCAAAAAGCAACAGCATCAGGACAGATTGAGGGGAGAGCAGATTAATTACAGCCCTTGTGAATGAGAATTTGGGTCTCAGGGTGAGTCAGCATAGAATGTTCTGTGACTGCCAGCAAAGCTAATTTGATGTGAGAATGTGATTAAAGTTATACATTACTGTTTAGTATCAGACGACCCTTGAAGCATTATGCTCGCTCTGGGGCCACATTTAAGCAGTAAAGTATGTGTGAAACCGTACCTTGCAGAAAACATTTGAAAGAGCCTGAGGAGGTTTATTATGGAGAAGCAAAGTGTTGGGTGGACTTGATAGCTGGCTGACTTCAGATATTTTAGGAGCTTATTCAGTGTGGCCCCAGGGAAAGATGAGAGAGAAGTTGTAGGTGAGAGGGTTTTGGTACAATCTGAGGAAGAATTTTATAAACAAATAAGCGTTGTCTTGAAATAGAAACAAGCTATCCTTTGAGGTGTAACAGCTCCTGAGATCTCTCATGAAAGTGAATGTCGTCTTGTTTTGGTTTCTGTGGGGTTCATTTTCTGATCGGAAAATACATTAAGATTTGTGAATTCATGGATATTTCTTGCATAAATGACAGCTCACATTAGGAAGTTAAAAGGTAAATATCTGAAAACTGAACTTGTTGCCTGTAAGTCCTTCTCCTCTTTTGTGATAGAGCTACCTTCAGAAAGGGTATCGTTATGTGTATGTGTGTGTGTGTGATCCTTGTGAGAGGCTGGATTCCTCTTGGCACATTCATCCTCCTCTCTACTACTCAGATGACCTAGATGGCCAACACATGAAAATTTCACTCGCTGGAATTGAGAATGAATTAGCTAATATCAGGAAGAGGTTTTTGCAAAAACCGATTTCACCAAGGTTTGATGCATGCTTTATTTTAATGGCACATTCTTTCCTAGTGGCCTCCAGCTACATTCCTCATGAGTAAGACAAATTATCATCAATGCATAATAAGATACAACAGAATAAGGCAGCAGGGGAAGGCCTCTCTGTGATCACTGCCTTGTGCCTCTTTACAGAAGCTTCTGTCAGAAGAGAGGTTTGTATCCATGGAAACAGACTCTGATGAGAAGCAGCTGCTCAATCAGATCCTGAATGCCGTAAAAGTGACGCCTTTCCTCAATGAAGACCTGCAGGTGGAAGTGATGAAGGTTGGTTTGACGTGGCTACCAGTTTGCATCATGGGATAGGAACAAATTCTGACCCCTGCGCTCATTGTTCTCTTGCAAATGCCTCTGCATTGTTGTCATGCTGGCTTGTCTTCCTGTGGGGATAGGTGGTTTTTATCCTTGCCTGTAGTCCCTCCAAATTACCTTGATGGTTTAATAGAAAGGACAACTAACTAAAAAGGTTCAAGTTGGCCTGATCCTGCATATCAAACGTTGTTACGAACTGTATTTGTATACCTTTTAAGAGAATTGTATGTGAGTAGTTCCAACTTGGAATAGATCTGATCATCCTGGGTATTCTGCTTGCCTGTGTATGTTATAACAAAACAAAGCAAAGACCTAATAACTGTTTTTGACATACACTGATATTTTAAAATGGGAAGGAACACCATCTTGACATTATATCTTTCTTTTTCTTCCTCAAATTATGTGAGCCTTATCTCCCTAATCCTAATTACCACCTCTCTTTCCCTCTTCCTCCCTTGAGAGTTACCATGATTGAGGGTCTTTTTTGCTGACTGGAGTGTGTCATAGCCTGTGAGGGAACAGTGAGTTGAGACAGAAAAGAATGAAATCTCTGCCCCCAAACAGCATCTTGGTTACAGTAATACAGTAGGAACCAACGAACTGGATTTTAATAATGTGATCTTTCCTTTTCATTCCTAGAGGAATGTGTATAGAGGACTGTTTAGAGTAGTTGGTGTCATATAATGGTTGATTTCTTCCTGGAAATGTGCTGAAGGATTTTTGTCTTGGATAATAGGCTTCATGTCTCTGGGTTTCAGTTCTCCATTCAGAAAATAAAAGATTGACGTCAGTGTTTCTCAGAGTGCGGTCCTCATACTACTTACAATGTTTTAATGCCCTGGCCTCACCCTAACCCTCTTAGTGGATGGTACAGTGTAGTGATTAAGAGCTTAGATTCTGCAGCCAGTCTGCCTGGGTTTACTCTTTATTCCTCCACTTCCTAGCAGGATGTCCTGGGATAAATTATTTAACCATTCTGTGCTTTGGTTTCCTCATCTATAAAATGGGGAAAACAGTAGTACCTATTCTGGATGATTCAAACGGTTAACATGCTTGGCTGCTAACTGAAAGGTTGGAGGTTCCAGTCCACCTAGAAGTGCCTCGGAAGAAAGACCTGATGATCTACTTCTGAAAAACAGCCATTGACAACCCTATGGATCACAGTTCTACTCTGAAACTGATGGGGTCATTATAAGTTGGAGTTGACGCAATGGCAGCTGGTTTTAATCCAATAGGATTGCTGTGAGGATTAAATAAAGTGACATTTGTAAAGACTTTAGCAGGGTATCTGGCACAAAACTAAGATTTTAGAAGTGTTCTACTACTTTTACTGCTGCTGTTGCTGCTATTACTACAGCTGAATCAAAACCTCAATGGCTGGTCCTAGGAATATGCGGTTTTTCACTAGTGTCCTAAGTGCTTGTTATACACAGTAAACTTGGAGAATCCCTGAGCTAGCTGAGGTCTCATTCATCTTTAACCCTCTTTGATTCTGGAATTTACAGTTTCTTCTTTGACATATGTTTGACCTCTGTGCACTCATAGCAACCAAAGGACAATTGCCTCTGGAATTGTTTTACTTCTCCACTACCTCCATGCCATTCTTGAGAGAGAGGTGAGGCCAGCTGCCATGTTAATAGCATTTGTGACTTCCAAGTCCAGTCAGTTGAGTCTTCTGCTATTAGGTCTCCAAATAATGGAGGACAAGCATTAGCCACACACTAAGAGACACATCTCAAAGATTTAATATTATTCTCTAAATTCTCTATTCATCAGAATCAACTCAGTGGCTATGGGTATAGGTAAATTTTCCTAAGAATACATCTTTTTGTGGAATATGGGGAAACAGTGTTAAAAATTAAAAGGAGAAAGTACTTATTCTTCTAGGAGCTGTGGAGAAGCAGAATGTTTAATGGTTATGCCAACAGTAACACCTGTTTTAAAAGCTTGTACTTGTTTTCTAATTCCAGCCCAGTGGTACCTTCTGCTAGCCTTGCTGAGGACAGGAGTTGACACATGTTAACTCTGCTGGAAATAATGGAAGATCTGTTTTAATGGACTGTCAAATGACACTGTAATAGATCATGGTACTTTTAGTTAACATCTGGACGTCAGGAAATCAGACATTTTCAGAAAAAAGAAAAACAGTAATCTGGGTAGTCATTTTTCACAATTAGATTTCCAAATACTTTAAAAAATGAGGACCTGTATTGCAGGCTACTATTTTTAACTATGTAAATATTGGAATTGGGAAAATGTATGTCTATTCACAACAAACCTAGCCTTTAGCTAATTTTTTTAAAGTATACTTTTACTTTAGGCAAACATTTTTTGGCCATACACCTAGAAAATTAACAAAGGGATACCTGTACTTTGCTGTTGTTGTGTTTTGTTAGTTGCTGTCAAGTCGGTTCTGACTCATGGCAACCACGTGTACAACAGAACAAAATATCTCCTGGTCCTGTGTGCCTGCACAGTTGTTGGTATACTTGAGTCCATTGTTGGCAGCCACTGTATGTTTTGATTGCCTTCCAACCTAGAGGGCTCATCTTCCAGCACTATATCAGATAATGTTCTGTTGTGATCCATAGGGTTTTCACTGGCTAATTTTTCAAAGTAGATTGCCAAGCTTTTCCTCCTTGTCTGTCGTAGTCCAGATGCACTGCTGAAACCTGTCCACCACGGGTGAAGGGTAACCCTGCTGGTATTTGAAGTATCAGTGGCATAGCTTCCAGCACCATAGCAACATACAAGCCACCACAGTATGACCAATTGACAGATGAGTAGTGAAACTATACTTTAGAATATTATTATTAGCATCAAATAAAATTTGGAAGATAGGGGTCTGGTAGACCTGACTCGGACAGCTCATAGGTGAGAACTCCATGATCATTTCCTGTTTCTGAGATTTAAAATACTCTTTCTTTGATATGGAGATATATCCAAACAATAGAATTTCAGGCATAGAAATAAGAAGTCTTATCCTTTTTCTCTGTGCCCGAGGAATTTCTATAGCAACCTTTTAGTTATCTTCAGAAACCCATACCCCTTTATCTTGTAATTCAGTATACTTGTAATTACCCAAGTAAAACCTCTCAAGTAAGTCTTTGTTTTGTTAATATCATTACCACCTTAGAATACTTTTATTACCTGTTTTCCCAAAAATTATATATTAAAAAAAAAATTGGATGAGTCCCTTAAAGACTGGATATCCATTACATATGAAAGATATGTTAATTTATCCTTAGTGCTTCTCCATAACTTGTTCTGATAGTAAATTATCTAAACTAGGATTTTTCCTTTAAAAATCCTCCAGTCATTTGATAAAAATATTTTGTAGGTACAGAAAATGTTGTAACATGAGCTATGGTAGACGTGTTCAGATGATGATCTGCATATGCTATTTAGGAGGGATAAACTACTTCATACCATACAGTTTTCATTTATGTCTGTGCAATTTTTTAAAAAAATATATCCCTAGGTGCTATTTTTTAAAAGTGATATCATGTATTTTACTCACATATTGCTATCTGTTAATGTTTATAAATATGAGAAATTGAGCCATGTCACACTCTTAAGAGTATGTACCAAACTGTATTAAATTCCTGGAGAGAAAATAACCTGATTGCCATTTAGTGATTTCCCCAAGATTAAACAGAAACTAGATAATAATGAAACCCAAGATTCCAACAGTAGTAGTCTCATTTAGAAAGAAGACTCTAGCCTTCCAATTGGAGAGTTTAAAAAAAAAAAATCAATGAGGCTTGCTTTTTAGAAATTAAATAGGAATGAGGTTAAATCACGTAGTCTAGGAACTCTTCTGTATGGTTTTACTATCTAAAAGAAGCGGGGGAAAGAGCAACTTTGATTTATTGAGATGGCCATGGAATCCACATAAAAATTTTATACCTTAAGCAAATAAAGTGTCAGAACTGTAGAGAATCAGAAGAGATTTCTCTGAAGATAGATTACCTTTGAAATGGATTACTAGATGATAGGGAGCTACTTGATTTTTGGGTTAACTATGTATTCACTTTGGTAACATTTTCCTGCCATGCAGGACTTCATAAAAGCCATGTCCGTAACTAATGACAACTCTGACTAGAGTAATTAGGACTTTTTTTTCCCCTATCTTTCTCTCTGATAGATAACCTTTTGTGAGGTTATTAACTGATACAGCTGGCTGAGTCTTCAAAGACTGAAAGGAATTATGCTGGCTTTCTCTCTCTGTAAGCATGTCAGCGGGTCAGAAGGAAGCCTCTTGTCTGGGGAGGGCAGGCTGGCTTTGTCGATAAGGATGGGTATGATGCTGGATACTAATAAAGCATTTGATGAATGTTGCATTGTTGGATGTCTTATTTTATGTACATCTTTAGATAATACACATGACTACTTGTGGAGCGCTTTATGATTTTCAAAATAGAAGTGATAGGGGCTAGTTATTTAACATTTATTATGTATTAGGGACTCTAGTAAATATATTCCTACTAAGGTTACACACTTAGTAAGATAGCAGGGCCAGAATTTGAACTGTAATTTAGCCTGGGGACAAAACCTGTGCTCTTACCTAGTAAGTTACCTTCCCTTCTAAGTCTGTCCTAAAAGATCCATAGGTGGTAGTCATTATTCACAGGCTAATAAGGGGAAAGTTAGGAGTGACTCTATTCCTGTGTGTGTTCTGTGTCCTCTCATGACAAAGATAATCCCTCATTAGTTTCATGAGCTAGATTCAGATGTGAAAATAGAATCAAAATCTTTCCCACCAATTCAGGTATTGGCTCTGGAGTATTTGTGATAGAGTTGGAGAAAGGGAAAGAAAGAACGTCATTTACTATTGAGGTATTTTTATATTTCATAATGAAAGCCTAGCAAAAATCTACAAAAAATACCAAGATGAGTGACTCATGGACAAAGAGCTTACTATCTGTAGGGCTGGTAGACCTCAGCTCCAGGGTTTCCACTTAGAGCTTTGGTATTTACAACGTGGAGGACAGAGTATTTTTAAATTATGTACCAATACTTCAATCAGTGCCTTGGTCTGGGACTAAGAAATAGGTCAAATGGAAGGACTGTTTTTATTTTTTAATAATATTTACTTTTGGTGGCAATATACTTAGCCGAACATACATCCATTTACAGTTTATACATGAACAGTTCAATAACATTCTTCATATTGTGTCACCATCCTCACTGTCTCTACCAATATTGTCTCATCGCCATTAATTTAGGCTATCTGCCCTTTGAAGTTCTCGTCTGTGCTTTGGATTAGCTGTTGTCAGTTTACATTCGTATAGATAATTCTTAATAAGAGTGCCATGCTTGAGGCAAGAAGAGAATGTGGAAATTATCAAATAATATCATTACTATCACACACAAGTAAAATTTTGCTGAAGATCCTTCAAATACAGTTGCAGCAGTACATCCACAGGAAACTACCAAAAATTCAAGCCAGATTCAGAAGAGGGCATGAAATGAGGGCTGTCATTGCTGATGTCTGATGTCAGATGGATCTTGGCTGAAAGCAGAGAATATCAGAAAGATGTTTACCTGTGTTTTATTGACTCTGCAAAGGCATTCAGCCATGTGGATCATAACAAGGATAACGTTGCAAAGAATGGGAATTCCAGAACATTTAATTGTGCCCATGTGGAACCTGTACATAGACCAAACAGAACGAAGGGATAGTGCATGGTTTAAAATCAGGAAAGGTGTGCATCTGGGTTGTATCCTTTCACAGTATTTATTCAGTCTGTATGATGAACAAAGAATCCGAGAAGCTGGACTATATGAAGAAGAACAGGGCATCAGGATTAGAGGAAGACTCATTAACAATCTTCGATATTCAGATGACACAACATTGCTTGCTGAAAGTAAAGAGGAAGCACTTACTGACGAAGATCAAAGACTACAGCCTTCAGTATGGATTATATTCAACCTAAAGTAAACAAAAATCCTCACAACTCTATTAATAAGTGACATCATGATAAATGGAGAAACGATTGAATTTGTCAAGGATTTCATTTTACTTGGTTCCACAATCAATACCCATGGAAGCAGCAGTCAGGAAATCAAACGATGTATTGCATTGGGCAAATCTGCTGCAAAAGACCTCTTTAAAGTATTTGAAAGCAAAGATGTCACTTTGAGGACTAAGGTGCACCTGACCTAAGCCATGGTATTTTCAATCGCATCATACACATGCAGAGCCCTGGTGGCTCAGTGGTTAAGAGCTCAGCTTCTAACCAAAAGGTTGGCAGTTTGAATCCACCAGCTGCACCTTAGAAACCCTACTCCATCCTATAGGGTTGCTGTGAGATGTAATCGACTCGGTGGCAGCGGGTTTGGGTTTTGGTCATATGCTTGTGAAAGCTGGACAGAGATAAGGAAGATGGAAGAAGATTTGGATGCATTTCAGTTATGCTGTTGGTGAAGATTATTGAATATACCATGGACTGCCAGAGGGCGAACAAATCTATCCTGGAAGTACAGCCAGAATGTTCCTTAAAAGCAAGGATGGCAAAAATTCCAACGACGTTTTTTAATGAGATAGAGAAACAAATCACCACCTTCATATGGAAAGGGAAGAGGCCCCGGATAAGTAAAGCATTACTGAAGAAGAACAACAAAGTGGGAGGCCTCACCCTACCTGATTTTAGAACCTATTATACCGCCACAGTAGTCAAAACAGCCTGGTACTGATACAACAACAGATACATAGACGAATGGAACAGAATTGAGAATCCAGATGTAAATTCATCCATCTATGAGCAGCTGATATTTAACAAAGGCCCAAAGTCCGTTAATTGGGGAAAAGACAGTCTCTTTAACAAATGGTACTAGCATAACTGGATCCATCTGCAAAAAAAAAATGAAACAAGACCCATACCTCACACTATGCACAAAACCTAACTCAAAATGGATCAAAGACCTAAATATAAAATCAAAAATGATAAAGATCATGGAAGGAAAAATACGGACAACGCTAGGAGCCCTAATACATGGCATAAACAGAATACAAAACATAACTAACAAACACCAGAAGAGAAATTAGATAACTGGGAACTCCTAAAAATCAAACCCTTATGCTCATCAAAAGACTTCACCAAAAGAGTAGAAAGACAACCTACAGACTGGGAAAAATTTTTGGCTACAACATATCCTATTAGGGTCTAATCTCTAAAATCTACAAGATACTGCAAAACTTCAACCACAAAAAGACAAATACCCCAGTTCAAAAAGGGGCAGAGGAAATGAACAGGCACTTCACCAAAGAAGACATTCAAGTGGCTAACGGATACATGAGGAAATGCTCATGGTCATTAGCTATTAAGAGAAATGCAAATCAAAACTACAATGAGATACCATCTCACCCCAGTAAGGCTAGCATTAATCCAAAAAAGAAAGTAATAAACGTTGGAGAGGTTGTGAAGAGGCTGGAACACTTATATGCTGCTGGTGGGGATATAAAATGGTACAACGACTTTGGAAATCGATTTGGTGCCTCCTTGAAAAGCTAGAAATAGAAGTACCATACGATCCAGCTATCCCACTCCTTGGAATATATCCTAGAAAAATAAGAGCAATCACACAAATAGATATATGTACACCCGTGTTCATTGCAGCACTGTTCACAATAGCAAAAAGATGGAAACAACCTGGGTGCCCATCCGTGAATGAATGGATAAACAAATTATGGTATGTTCACACAATGGAATACTATGCAATGATAGAGAACAAGGATAAATCCACGAGACATAACATGGATGAATCTGGAATGAATCTGCTGAGTGAAATTAGTCAGTTACAAAAGGACAAGTATTGTATGAAACCACTATTGTAAGAACTCAAGAAAAGGTTTAAACACAGAAGAAAACATTCTTTGATGGTAATGAGGGTGGGAAGGGAGGGAGAAGAGAATTCACTAACTAGATAGTAGACAAGAATTATCTTAGGTGAAGGGAAGAACACACACTACAAGGGAAGTCAGCACAACTGGACTAAACCAAAAGCTAAGAAGCTTCCTGAACACAACCAAATACTTCAAGGGACTGTGTAGCAGGGGCTGGGTTCTGGGGACCATGGTTTCAGGGGACATCTAGGGCAATTGGCATAACAAAGTTTATTAAGAAAATATTCTGCATCCCACTTTGGTGAGTAGCATCTTGGGTCTTAAAAGCTAGCGAGTGGCCATCTAAGATTCATCAATTGGTCCCAACCCACCTGGAGCCAAGGAGACTGAAGAACACCAAAGACACAAGGAAAATATTAGCCCAAGAGACAAAAGGGGCCAAATAAACCAGAGACTTCATCAGCCTGAGACTAGAAGAACTAGATGCTGCCCGGCTACCACCAGTGACCACCCTGATAGGGAATATAACAGAGAGTCCCTGATGGAGCAGGAGAAAAGTGGGGTACAGATCTTAAATTCTAGTAAAAAGACCAGACATAATGGTCTGAGACTAGAGGAACCCCAGGAGACATGGCCCCCAGACTCTCTGTTAACCCAGAACTAAAACCATTCCTGAAGCCAACTCTTCAGGCAAAGAATAGACTGGACTATAAAATGATACCCGTGATGAGTGTGCTTCTTAGTTCAGGTAGATACATGAGACTGAATGGGCAGCTCCTGTCCGGAGGTGAGATGAGAAGGCAAAAAGGAATGGGAGCTGAATGAATGGTCACGGGAAATCTGGGGTGGAAAGAAGAATGTGGGGTCATATTATAGAGATAGCAACTAGGGTCACATAACGATGTGTGTATAAATTTTTGTATGAGAAACTAACTTGAGCTATAAACTTTCACCTGAAGCACAATGAAAAGAAAAAAAAAAGCAAGGATGGTGAGACTTCAACTCACATACTTTGGATATGTTATCAGGAGAGACCAGTCCTTGGAGAAGGATATCATACTTGGTACAGTACAGGGTCAGTGAAACAGAGGCAGACCCTCAATGAGATGGATTGACACAGTGGCTGCAAGAATGGGCTTAGACTTAGCAACAATTTAGAGGATGGCACCGGACCGGGCAGTGTTTCATTCTGTTGTACGTAGGGTCACTATGAATCGAAACTGACTTGCTGGCACCTAAGAAGATGCTTGAGGCAAACATTCTTTATTAATAGGGATAAACTGTTGTTTGGTTTAATAATGGCTTCATGAGATAGTTTTGGTTCAAGGTTTAAAGATTGTTACCGGGCATTAGATTTGGAGGTGCCCCCATCTCAGGGGATCTAGTAAGACTGGTTTCCACATGAGTTTGAAGTTCTGTTGGAAGGACCATTTCTAAATCCCCTCTCAGCAAAGTGTTAATGGTAAAGTCTCATATTTAGGCAATTTATCCAAATGGTTAGTTTTAATGTTCTTAACTCCGGGTACTTCATCTTGTAGAGTGTCTTGTGGAAAGAATGGTCGTTAGTGAAGTTTGAGGGTGAACTGGCTACATGGTCTTGCTGCCTCATACAGGAAGAAATTCCTTCTTAGCCTAAAGCTGCCAAGACACTTAAGAAGATTTGCAGCAATCTCTAGCATTAAGGAAAAATGCAATATTTGATGAAAAAATGCTTAAGTTCCTGGAAATTCCATTGTCAGAGGTTGATCTGACATACTTACAAACATACTGTTTATGCAGTTAAGACAGGGAAGGGTTTAACATTGTGGTTCTGCAAAAATACATGGTTCTGCTAAGTAAATAGTTGTCAAACGGCCCTCACTTCTTCTTACTGCTAAGATTGAGTGATGGTAGCCTTTTTCTAATATTTGCACACATTGATAAAATTCTTAACTGTTGAGTTTTTCTCCCATAGTTAACCCTTTGGTATAAATGCGTTAGGCAGATGGTAAATTATATAAAAAAGTAAGGAGCAAATGGAATCCCTGGGTGGCGCAAATGATTAAGGTACTTGGCTTTTAACTGAAAGGTGGGAAGTTGAAGTCCACTCAGAGGCACCTCAGAAGAAAGGCCTGGTGAACTACTTCCAAAAAATTAGCCATTGAGAGTTCTGTGGAGCATATTTCTCTTCACCATGAGTTTAAATAAATTCCATGGCAACTGGTTACCAGGCAAACATTGAAAACTTAGAAATTGATTTTCCTTAAAATAGTTTATGCATTATTTTTTGAGATAAAGAAATTTTCATACTATAAAGTGTTCTTAAATTGTGTTACTGAACTAAGAACTAACTGTATCAGTGGTTTACAGTTTTTATTTGGGAAAAAAAAAAATTTCCAAGTGCCATGCCATTTAAATACGTTTGAGAACAACTGGGTTATATATTTTAAAACTTTTTCTCCATGATCTTAACTAAACAAGTACAAATGCAGAAACCCTCCGTATTTACTGTGGATATCCTAGAATTCCTAGTAGAGCAGGGACAGCCTCCAATTTCTTCCATCATTTATTCAGCAAGTATTTGATAACTTCCTGTGTGCTAGGCACTGAAGGTACTGGTATGAAGAAAACAAAACTAAAACCAAATAAAAGCAGAAACTTTGTCTGTTTGGAAGCTAGTGGTGGAGGCAGAAATCAATGAAATATGTAAAAATACATAATTATAAATGGTGATAAATGCTATGAAAGAAAAATCCAGGGGAGTAAAAGAATTATAACACCACCTGGTGGAGGGCAGATGGGGAAAAGGACAGGAAAGGCTATTCTGAAAGAGTGGCATTTAAAGTGAGTAAGATCTAAAGTATAAGTAAAAATCAAGTAGGCAAGAAGGGATTGCTGTATTAGTCAGGATTCATTTCAGCTTAGACAAGGCAGAAACTTATTTTTCTTTCACATAAACTTAGGCCATTATTGGCTGAACCGTATTATCAGAGACCTTAGTTTCTTGGATTTTGTGTCTCCACCTTGTGGCCCACAATGGCTATCCCCTCCCCAGCCAACAGATCTTCCAGCCAGCCTGCAGAAGGAAGGGGAAGGAGGACTTCTTGTAAGTTGTATACACCACTTCTGCTTACATCCCATTGGCCAGGACTTGGTCATACATATGGCAACGCTGTGTTGTAAGGAAGGCTGTGAAGTGTAGTCTTTTTTTGGGCAGCCATGTGCTCAGAATTCTATGCCTGAAAAAGAAAGGGACAGTGTTGAGAGATAACTGGCAGTTTGCCACAATCACTTACCAGATGAGAATCATTTTTCCTCAGCCAGAGGCAGCTAGCACATCATCCCCTCCTCCACCTCCTGCTGTTTTTTACTTGTCTTAAAAAGAAGGTGGCAGTGCATTCAGAGAGGTATGAGGTTAGCTAAGGCCCAGTGGATTACCTGCAAAGGCCTAATCGGGGAAACTGCACACTGTAATTGCTCCAACTAGCTTGTTTATGCTCTTGACTGAGGCATGACAGGAAAATTTCAAAGTTAGTGAGTGAAAACTAATGATACATTTATTAATACTGTTTTTATCCCTTAGGTGCCTGGCAGAGCATCTGGTACATGGCTTATTAATTGCTTGTTAATTTAGTCACTGACTAATGGAGAGGGACAGGAAGCCCACGTGCTGTTTTTCAGTGGCCCAACAGGATAAACAAAAAGCAAAAGAAACTAAATTGTGATTACAGATAATAATCTCTGTGAATTCAAAAATAAGATGAACACCAATTTGTATTTTAGAATTGAAGTAACCTCACACATCAACAGATATCCTTTTTGCAGGTAAATTGAGGTTGAAGTGGTTCAGTTGCTTGGCTGGGCTTACACAGAATTGTTTTTTCAGCCACTTATATTTTTGGAGAAAGGCTTTGGAGTGCTAAGACTTGACCTGGTGTTTGGATGTATAGTATTTGGATAGGTGGAGAAGGGAAGACTTCCCATACCTAGGAGTTTGAGTTAACACTAAGGTAATTGAAAAATAATGAAACATAACAAGATAATAGAAATCTCTTACAGTAGATAGGAATTCATTAAGGAAACTTCAAGTGACCAGTAGTGTCTACTAGAAAGGGGGAATGGCATGAATATAACCAGGATTACGAACCAGTTCTGCCCATTTCAGTCACGGTCAAGGAGGCAAAACTGGAACAGACCCGAATTTTTTTAACTTTGGGAGAATCAGAACAACAACCAGAACAAGGAAAATTACAGGTCAAAGCCCTGCTAGAAACCTAAGCTCCCTCTTAGAAAACAAGGGTAGTGTACACGTTGCATAGCAACCAAATTTCTTGTCCTTCAGATTTTGAGCAGAGTTGGAAACAGCGGTGCTCCACTCAAAGATGGTGGCCAACCTCACTGCTTTGAACGTGTGTCGCTCTCCACTGCCCTGCCAATAATCCAGTCTCACTCATTAAGCTCCTGAAAGGGCTCACTATGCCTCTTCCAAGTCTCCCATCCGAGGGCTTCAACTGATAATTTTTCCCCTTCTGGTTACCATTCCAGATAACCCAAATTGTAAATATTTGGGTCGTTTGGTTTTGTATATCTGGCCACGACTGAACCAGGCAGAACTGGTTCGAAACCCTGGATATAATTATCCTATTAAACAATCATTGGATTCAGTTGTCTTTAGACTTTGTTTTACTTTTTCTTCTTCACTGTACTTTCCAAAGTAATGTTTGGTAGCAGAGTGGTAAGAGCACAGCTGCTGGAGCTAGAATGCCTGGTGACCTTGGGAAAGTTACCTAATTGTGCCTCAGTTTGCCTATCTATAAAATATGAATAATAATGGTACCTAGTAGGGTTGTAGTAAAGTCTAAATGAGCTAATACAAAACAAGTGCCTAGAGGAATGCAAGGCGTGAGGTCAGTGTTAGCTTTCATTTTTATTAAGATTGTTAGAAAAGAACGTGTAGTATAATAATAATATGAACTCCTATGAACTCCCCCAAATGATGAGCTAGGACATTAGAAATACCGTTGCTCTATGAGTTTCTTCTTCTAATCTGTTTTCATCTATAGCCGTCACCTATACAGCCTCAAACAGGGTAATTTTCTTCTATAGTAATGTAAAAGAAGAATGTATGGGTCCTCATATATATTTCTAATCGGTAGAGAAAGACTTCATGATATTTGCTGTTGTCAGTTGCCATAGAGTTGGCTCTGACTCATAGTGACTTTATATATAACAGGACAAAACATTGCCTAGTCCTGTGCCATTTCATGATCGTTGGTATGTGTGAGTCCATTGTTGTGGCTCTTGTGTCAGTCCATATCATTGAGGGTTTCCACCAGCCACTGCTTGGAAACTCTGTGGGGCAGTTGTACTCTGTCCTATAGAGTCACTATGAGTCAAAATCGACTAGATGGCAATGGGGTGTTTTTTTTTTTTTTTTTTTTCCCCTCCCAAAAGGGTTTGCAACAGATTTGTCCAGTTTAATATGTGGTTTGACTTCTTGACTGCTGCTTTCATGGGCATTGATTGTTGATCCATGTAGAATGAAATTGTTGAGAGCTTCAACTTTTTCTCCATTTATCATGTTATCGTTTGTCAAGTTGTGAGGATTTTTGTGTTCTTCATGTTCAGGTGTAATCCATACAGGGCTTGGAACTGGTTCAAACCCCTGCTGAGAATTTGCATTTCTACCCTGGATATACTGAATCAGAATCTGTAGTTTAACGAGATCCCCGGGTGATTCTTATGTATAACTTCCTGGGAACTTGTTAGAAATGCAAATTCTCAGCAGAAATTCAAACTGGAACAAACTAGTTCAAAGCCCTGAATCCATACTTCAGGCTGTACTCTTTTACTTTGATCAGTAAGTGCTTCAAGTTGTCTTCATTTTCGGCAAGCAAGGTTGTGTCATCTGCATATCTCAGGTTGCTAATTAGTCTTCCTCCAATCCTGATGCCGCATTCTTCATATAGTCCAGCTTCTCGGATTATTCATTCGGCATATAGATTGAATAAGTAAGGTGAAAGGATACAACACTATCACACACCTTTTCCAATTTTAAACTACACAATATCCCCTTGTTTTGTTCAGTATATTTACTACTTGTCTTAGGCTGGGTTTCTAGAGGAGCAAAACCAGTGAAACGCATATATAAATATATAGAGAGAAACTTATTTCAAGGAAGTGGCTCACACAGTTGTGGATGCTGGCAAGTCCCAAATCTGTGGGTCAGGCGTCAGGCTGGAGGCTTCTCCTGACTCACGTGGTTGTGGTTGCAGGGACTAATGGACCCAAATTCTGCAGGTAAGGTGGCAGGCTGCTGGCTCATGTCCCAAGAACTGGAGGTCAGAGGACGATGGAACAGATGCAGGATCGCGAGAGAGCAAGCTTTGCCAGAGTATCCATATATAGTGGATGCAGGCTACACTCCCAAGGAAACTCCCCTTACAACTGATTGGCTGCTCACATCAAATCACAAAATGGAGGATGATAACATAATATCTGCCAAAGCCACTGAAAATCATAGCCTAGCTAAGCTGACACATAACCTTAACCGTCACACTACTGTTGAATTGTAGATGACTAGCTTAAAAGAAGAATTTTGGTAATCATTACATATGGTCATCTTCCAATTATCCACTTACATATTTTTAGGGCTCCCTCTATCAGCCATGATCCTGCAGTCTGCAGGATACACTCGAGTATTTAACTGTGCCAGTTCTTTGAGTAACCTGTTAAGTTTCTGTTCTATCCTACTAGGGGAGTTCACATGATTTGTATATTCCTAGAAGAATTTTACTATTACTAAATGTTTAGCATATTAAAAAAAAAACAAATCCATTGCTATCAAGTCAATTCCGACTCATAGCGACCCTATAGGACAAGTAGAACTGTCCCATAGAGTTTCCAAGGAGCGCCTGGTAGATTCGAACTGGCAACCTTTTGGTTAGCAGCCATAGCACTTAACCACTATGCCACCGGGGTTTCTGTTCAACTTATAGAGAGCCAAAGTGGCTCTGGCCCTTTAAAAAACTCTATCTTGAGGTTTTTATTGGTCATAGCTACAAACACTGACTGTAATATTATCAAAAGGCTCGTGTATATGGGCAGAAACTATGTCAGAGGTGAAGCTCCCACTCTGGGGAGAGCCTGAGACAGAAAGAGGGTATGAAGAAGTAAGGGTAGTATCTGGGGCATATCTATGAAATTTGACTTCTTAAAAATTCATCTGTGAAAGACCAAGATTAGGTCCAAATAAAGTTGTTACAGATTAAACTAGAAAAGATAAGTCATTGAACTTTGTGTTTCCTTTTAGACTTTATTTTCATTGGTTTGTTTAGTGAATATATTTTTATTACAATGTATAAAACAATGTATTATTAAAAGCAAAATATTCAAAGATAAAGGTTTATAATCTAGTAAGAAAGGAATGCTATTGTTGTTAGCTGCCATTGAGTCGGCCCGTGACTTGTGGTGACCCCATGCACAGTGGAACAAAATGCTGCCTGGTCTCTGCCATCCCCGTGATTGGTTGGGGAGCTGATGTTAATGATCCATGGGGTTTTCATTGGCTGATTTTCGGAAGTAGATCCCCAGGGCTTTCTTCCTAGTCTGTCTTAGTCTGGAAGCTCCACTGAAACCTTTTCAACATCATAGCAACACACAAGCCTTCACTAACAGACAAGGGGTGGCTGCGTTTGAGGTACATTGGCTGGGTCTCCCTCATGGAAGTGAAGAATTCTACCACAGAACCACTGTTGCCTTCCAAATGCTTGTATTAGAAGAAAAGTTCAAGGAAAAATTTAGGAGAAACCACCTTCAGCTGGGGAGATCAACATTTCAAAGAGGGGATACTATTTAAATTAGACCTTGAAAGGTGGATGAGGTTCAGGCAATTAGATTTGCGGGGAGGGCATCCTTGTAGAGAAGAAGAATTTTGGAGATGGAAAGGCACAGTGATGTAAGTGAGGACTAGTGAGAGAGAGTGGACGATGAGCCTAGAGTGGAGGTTGAAGCATATTCTAGAGGGCCTGGTAAGATGCACTCTGGTATCAGTAGAGATTGAGAGCCTTCAGAGTAAGCTGGAGAGTGACATGACCAGAGCTCTGAGTGCTAGAAGTTCAGGTGGGGAGGGGTGCTTATATGCAGGATGGTCTGGGATAAACAGAACCAAGTCAGAGGCACTGGTAAAATGGCTTATTTGTAAGTGTCTAAGCAAAAAGTTCCAGGGACTTAAACCAAGTTGGTGGCAATAGGAAGGGGCCACTGCAGTCTTCACTGCAGAAGGGGAATCAGGAGCAGCTGGTGACTGTGGAGTAGGTGTGAAAGGGAAAATCCAAAATGACTAGAGAATTTGGAAGCAGAGTTTCTGTTCAAATGGTGGGTTTTAAGAGGAAGGGATTATTTAGGAGAGAGATAGTGAGTTCACACTGTTAGCTCTCAAAGAATTATAGTATTTTTAAATGAATGTTTAGAGATATACAAGTAGTTTAATATTTCACTTCAGAATTGAAAAAGTTCATTGTAAATTCCATCACCATGGCTGATTTTTGTATATTCATTTCTAATTATCTGTATTTGTTATGTTTACAGTTCTGATGTGTACACAGGATTTTATTTCTTGGCTTTTACTTTAAGTCATATGCGTTTTCCACATGGCTATATTTACTCATTTAAGTATAGTTTTAATAGGTGCATAATTAAGAATCAGAATTTTAGGGCAGGAAGAAGTGTTAGCTGTTTACTGTATTAGAGGCCTGATGAGGTCAATGTGATTTTATGAAGTTGTACATATTCATTTGTGATATTTAGAAAGTGAAATTAAGAACTGAAGCTTGGGAAAAATGTTGGCACTAGAAATAGATTTGTGAAGCTTCTAGTTAGAAGTAACAGTTATGAGAGTTTGCCAAGAGAGAGAGTTTAGAGGGAGAAGAAATAGGAGTAAGAGTGGTTTGTTTACTCATTCAAATGAATTAACTAAGTTCATTATAATTTAATATTTATATTATTTTTTCTACAGATAAGACTGGTACAGTGTTTCATAGAATTAAGTGCTAAGGGCACCTCTGATGAATATCAGTAGCTTATTACTAGTGACAACAGCGAAGGTCTAGAATAGAACCTGAGACATGACCGTAAACCAGTGAATTAGTTTGAAATGTTTTCCAAACTGCGTATACAGGAACTCTAGCAACTCTTCTCTTGACTAACAAAATCTCTTGAGAATAGCTGTTTGCCAGAATTTGGGCAAGTTGAACCAGGAAGTGATTTCTCCAGTAACCTGCCAACTAGGCCTAAGGTAAGTCAGTTTAAGTAGTAAGGGTGGTAGAAGTTTGAAATAAAATACTTTGATTCATTTTATTTGGGTCAAAATAAAGACAGGGGTTGTAGTTCAACTGCTCATTTTTATGTGCAGTTCACAATTTTTTGAAGCAAAATGAGGGATCAGTGGCTTATCCCAGATCCCTCTCTGGTAGTCCTGGATTCTAGCTATGAGGTTTTGGAAGCAGAGTAAAGTTGTAAAGATTCTCAGGTATATCTACAAGGTGTGTGGGGTATTAGTGATCTAAAACAGTTGTTCTCAAATGGGGATGATTTTGCACCCCAGGAAACATATGATTGATTGTCACAACTGAGAGGATACCACTGCTGTCTATATCATAGAGGCCAGGGATGCTGCTAAACATGCTACAGTGCACAGGACAGCCCCCCACAACAGGAAATTATGTGGCTCAAAATGTCAGCAGTGCTGAAGTTGAGAAAACTTGATTGAAATAAGAAAAAAAAATACATATTTGTAGTATGTAATTTTAAATTTTGATGATAAGGAAATGTCCTCTGAAATTCTATATGCTTACTTTATGGCCCCTTCACTCTAAAGATGTACATTCTGACAATCTGTCTTCAGAGGACTGAGCCTGCTTTGTTGTTTGTACGTGGACCATGAGGGAAAGAACCTCTGTTTCGATTTCATGGTTGAGGAGCCCTCTCAGCAGTTTAAATGCCATAAAGCTGAACATGCGATAGTCCAGCTTGCCCAGCCCCAGTAGAAAGGTATTCCGTGTCTCAGGATTCCTTTGCTCATCACTGGATTTTTCTGTCCTTGTTTTTGCTGAATTTGACAGAGTAAAAAAGAACTGGAGTGTGTCTAAACAGAAGGAATTTTTCAATTACTTTTAATTTCATGAAATTTCAAGCTGATATACATGATAGGCCCGAAGGAAAAGTGTGTTAAGTTGTTGTTTGCTGTCATTGAGTCCACCATGTCCCAACTCATGCCGATCCTACGTACAACAGAACGCAATGCCAGAACGCAGTGCTGCCCAGTCCTGTGCCATACCCCTGATCATTGCAGATCAGACTGTTGTGACCCATAGGGTATTCATTGACTGATTTTCAGAAGTAAATCACCAGGCCTTTCCTCCTTGTTCCTCGTAGCCTAGAAGCTCCACTGAAAACTGTTCAGCATCATAGCAACACATAAGCCACTACTGACAGAAGGGTGGTGGCTCTGTATGAGGTGCATTGGCCAGGAATTGAATCCAGGTCTCCCCAGTAGAGGATGAGAATTCTACCACTGAATCGCCAATGCCCCCCTTTGTGTTAAGTAACAGCTGAATTCTCAGCCAGAGCCAGAAATGTGTCTAGTATTAAAGACTTATAGAAAGTCCATTTTTGTCTGTGCAGGAGGAAAGACAGCAGGCCTTTTGTGGGCTGTACTCAAAATTTTACTTTCTTAAGCTCTAGTAGTTTATTTAGTTTGGCTTATAAATAACATCTGGTATTTGGACGAATGAAACCACAGTCACCTCAGTAAGCACTTGTGTATAAATTGAAACCATCTCTTGTTGGTTCAAGAAAGAGGAAAAGAAGAATTTCTTATTCACTGACTATGCCCCTATATCCTCATGCGTCTTAGGGGTAGGTTGACTCCCAAATATCGGCTCACTGATAGTCCCTTTGTCTTCTTCCCTGGTTTTTTGTTTTGTCTTTTCCCACCCGTTTCTCTCCTGTCTCAGTACTTTGCTCAGATGTCATTCATCTGTGAAGTCTTTTTTCTCCAAAGTTATTATTTCTTCTAGCCTTCAATAAATCATGATATACACCTCACAGTAGCAGTAGCACTTATCAGTCAGCCCTGAATTATAATTGTTCAGGCATTTATTTCTCCAATCGATGGTAAGTTTTTTGATATCCAAGGCTGGGTTTTGTTTATCTTTGTGATCCTACAGCAACGAGAACCTTAGTGATAATGACTTGACTTGAACTGGGGCGTAAGAGAGAAGGTAAGGAAGGGAGAAAGTGAAACTGGGTCAGCATGACAAGAACTTTGAGCACTGGGAGTTGGGGGCAATGATAAATAGTGGAGGGCAAACTCCAAAAGATTTAATGCTTTTGAATGTGGATTATCTGATTTTTCTAATTCATTTTCTTCTTAAAATGAGCTTAATGCTTTATATTGGAATGGCTGCCATGAGTTACGTGAACTGGAGACTTGTTTAACCTCTATGAGAAGATAGCTTAGAGACAGGTACCATATTTTTAAATACTCATTTATTTGTTCCTCTAAATATTCTTGTGAGGTGGGATGGAAATTTTAAAGACAAAGGGTAGGAGACATAGGTAAAGTCACACAGCAAATAAACACTGAACCATGTACCACAATCATATTGCTAGAACACTTGTGAAGGGTTGCCCTGACATCACAGCGCCTGCTGTGTCATGATTATAATTGCAGGGCAGGGCGTGCCTGATGGAGAAACCCCAGTCCTGCCCCATGAGATGTGCATAGGAGAGGATTAATCCAGGTTGTTCCCCATCACAAGAGCACAGTCTGATCTTGTGCTCTTCATTGTATCTATCCACACTCTCCTTCTATTCCTAATGAGACCATATTTTCTAGATTCTTATCATTTGTGCCTGATTCTTGCAGTAAACAGCTAACTCAGCTTCACTTTCTTCTTTTTACCCAGGGTTTCTATACGCATTTTAAATTGAGAGACTGCTTTTTGTACATTGCAGCTATTTGATTATTATTTTTTTAATTAATGGAATTTTTATAAGCCATTGTAATGATGTTTCCCTTTCATAGAAGGCGTTGCTTCTGTTTTCCCTATTCTCCTTTTAGCTCATTTATGGAGTCAGTGCCAGCAAGCTAGATTGCAAGATGCTGCCTTTACTCAAGCTCTTGCTGTTCAGTGATAATGTAGTCAGTATGCTTTGATGTCCTGTGAGGGATATATTTTTAATAGAATTGCCCTCAATGTTTAGGTTCTCCTGTTTTCCTTGAAGCAAATGTGCTCAAACTGTTAATCTAAACTCTTTGCCCTCATTATGCATTGAGAGTCAGATATCTTAAATTAATTTGCTGTTGCCCTAATTTCCTATACCAGTCTGTGTTTTAATCCAGTGAGTTAATGCTTGTGAGGCATTGGGAACATTACAGCTTCCCCAGTTATCATCTATCAGAAATGACAGATAAGTTGTTTCTGTCCAACTCATCATCTCGGCTAGACCCTGTGCCCTTTATATATCTGTGAGTCACAGGGGGCCACAACACCATCAGCCTGTAATTAAAACCTGCTTTGCTTTCCACACCACAAACTCTGTGCATTTAAGGAGCTAGCTAGCTTCATTAATGCACTTCACTTTCATTTTTTGTTGTTGTTTTTAGTTTTGTTCTGTTTTTTTTACCGTATAGCTCAGAAGGTCTTTGAGTATTGGCGGCCAGATCCTTTCTTCAAGGATCTTTTGAACACTGGTCAGCATTGGCTGGGTGCCAGGATCCTCAGCTTCCTGGGGACTGTGGCTGTGATGCCTCCCTCTCTATTTGCTGGGCCTCTGTCCCCCTGAAAGTCTCGATTCCCAGTACTGCCAACCCAACACTCTTCACAATGACTTTGCCATAGACACTGCTTCCACTACCTCCAGCCACTGCGGCCAAAAAAGGCAGCTCTTCCTCACAGAAAATTGGGTTGGTTTTTGGGAACTTCCTTCTCAACCTACTCTTGTGCACCTTGCAAGAATGCATCGAGCAATGGAAGGCAGAAAGTCTGTTGTCAGTCCTGTAAATAATAATTAACCAGTCTGGAAAAATACTTGCTGTCATTATTTTAATATTGTAAAGTGTTGTCAGTTGTCAGATTTTATTGTCAATGCTTAAGCCAAGAGCCAAAATGCATAGAGACAGAAAGTAGATTGGTAGTTAACAGGGGTTGGAGGGAGGGGGGAGTGGGGAATTATGGCTTAAGGAATATTGAGTTTCTGTTTGGGGTGATGAAAGACTTTTGGAAATAATAGTGGTGGTGATTGAATAATATGACAAATACAATTAATGCCACTGAACTATACACATAAAAATGTTTAAAATGGCAATTTTTATGTCATATTTACCATAGTAAAAATTTAAAAAAATTTAAATAAAAAAGAGCGAAGACGGACCAACTGACCTCGTCACCTTCATAGACTACCACCTTCACCAGCCATCCTCTCCTACCCTACCCTTCCACCTCTTCCCCCACCATGAAATAAAAAGTAATAATAATGAAACAATAACTCAAGAAAGGGAAGCTGTATAATGTAATAAAAATAAAACTGAGAAAGCATATGAGAAACCTCCAGAGGCCTTTCAGAGGCTGATGGATCTTATTTTTTAAAGGGGAAATTATAAATAAGTATATAATCAAACAAGTAGTTTGAGACGGAATGCTCTGAGTAAATGTAACAAGGAGATGTGATAGGGCATTTCAAAGAGAGTGATCAGAGAAAGCCTCAGGTGTCTCTGAGGGGTGATCTTTGAGTTGAAACCTAAAAGATGGACGTCAGCCAAATAAGCCACGTGAGGAATAAGCTTAGGAGGAACCAAGGACAGAGGATTTCAGGCAAAGGGACCAAGTAAGTACAGAGGCATTATAAGATATGGCCTCTCCCTAAGGACAGATTAGGTCCTGGTGACACCACTGTCCTTTCAACCTATATCCCTTCTTGCCTACCAAACCCCAGCCCCCCAAAGCAAGCCAAAGGCATTGTTACTGAATCTATTCCAACTCATAGTGACCCCGTGTGACAGAGCAGAACTCTAATAGTGTTTTCTTGGCTGTAATCTTTACAGAAGCAGATCTTAGGCCTTTCTTCTGTAGTGCCACTGGGTGGGTTTGAACTGCCAGTCTTTAGATTAGTAGTTGAGTATAAAATGTACCACCATCCAGGGGCCTGCAACCCCCAAAGGTAGTCGTAAAACAAAAGAAAGCCAAGTGACATTTCCCATGAGACCAAAGGCAGTTGCTCCCAAAATCCCTGTCTCTCAGCATGACGTTGAGCCAATTTTAATCTGGATCCATCTTCTTGAATGTAAGGCACCATAAGGATTAAAAGATTGAGGATCAGAACCAAAATTAACTGATCTAACCTTGAGAGTAAAATTAGCAAAAATCTCTCTTTCCTTCTTTAATTATATATGCATTTACTTTCTCTGAAGGAGCAACTATTCCTAGGGCTGGGCTCAAACTGATACGAGATGAAAGACTGGGAGAGATTCATTTTTCCAGCTGGTAATTGCCCTTTTTGGAGTGCTGATTAATATATATTCTGCATTAGGTAAACTTGCCAGGTGTCAGTGCCCTTTCATGAATTGTGCAGATGCAGATAAGAGAAATCTTCAGAAGGCTGGCACTGGCAGGCAAAGGTATAGGTGGAGCATAACTGTTGAGTTTGGGATCGAAGAGCAGACACTCAGCACTTTTATGTCTGGGACTGCCCATGAGAAAAGTCACAGTGTCAGAAAAGCCAAACAGGGGGAGAGTCTGGCCTCTTATCTACAAAATTAGAAGCAATTCTTAAAATGCCACAGGCTTTTATCGATCTGTTCCCTAATGGCTCTACAAGTAGAAAGTGAAATTTTTAATGGTTCTTAAGATCTTGCAAATGTCATTGACCCATTGTCTATAAAAACCAATTGCTGTCCAGTTGATTCTGACTCATGGCAACCCCTTGTGTGTCAGAGTAGAGCTGTGCTCTGTATGGTTTTCAGTGGCTGATTTTTTGGAAGTAGATAGCCAGACATCTCTGAGTGGACTCAAACCTCCAACCTTTTGTTTCGCAGCTGAACATGTTAGCCAGGGACTCCTGTTGTCTATATATATTGGGAAATAAGTAAACCCCATGCGACCTTCTGGGGAAATTACAAGAGGGAAGAAAAAAGTGCTCTTGAAAGAATTTCTAGGGAGGCAGGGCCAAGATGGCAGAGTAGTCAGACGCTTCCGGTGGACCCTCTTAGAACAAAGACCTGAAAAAACAAGTGAATGGATTGTATATGGCAATCTGGGAGCCCTGAACATCAAAGGCAGAGTTGAGGAAACGGACTGAGTGGCAGGGGGAGGGAGAGATGGTTCAAAAGCAGCGAGGAGTTACCAGATTTGACCTGGTGAGAGCCTGAGCCCTTCACGCCTGATCAGCTCGGGGGTGAGCAGTGAGGCCGGCAAGCTGCAGTACTCGGGAAGCATGTTTTCCACACCAGGAAAGACCCAGCGCCAGAGAGTCTACACGGCCACCCGGAACCAGTGAGAAGCAGCCCTCCCTCGGCGAAAGTTAAGTAATTGCATACGGCCTCCTGTGCAGATCAGAAACACCCCCCTTAGAGAAAAACCTCTCTCCCATTTACTTCCCTGCTCTGCACTGGGTCCCGGACT
Source organism: Dugong dugon (assembly GCA_030035585.1). Taxonomy (NCBI): domain Eukaryota; kingdom Metazoa; phylum Chordata; class Mammalia; order Sirenia; family Dugongidae; genus Dugong; species Dugong dugon. The sequence continues at coordinate 161,071,390 of CM057464.1, forward strand.
GGCTTCAGCAATTGCCAAGTTCCCTGGGCCAGAAGAAGGATCCATCACACGCCTGGAGCCATTCTCCCTGCCTTGGAGAGTGAACAAATTAACAAACGGGAAAGAACAAACTGCCAGCTCCCCTAAGTCAGGAACCTAGGGTAGGCACAGCTCCTTTGCCTAGACACAGGCATAAGGGATCCACGGACTTTGAGTGCCTTTCCCCCTGCGGAGACTTGTGTGGGCCCATTTCAGAAGCATAGGCCCTCATTACCACAGTGCAACAGGGCATATACCAGAACTCTAACTTCAACTGTTTCAGCTATGAAGGGGCAGGTTCTTGACATTTGACACTTCTCTGCCCATTAAGCAGGGTTTTTACCTAACCACATCAGTGGCCTAAGGACTGGTGGCTCCACCCACGCCACCTAGCCACCTGCGATAGGGGACCATGAATAAGAGGTGCGCCCCAGTCCTTACAGCCAACAGCATTAGGTGCTCATAGTCCGGCTGCAAAACCCACCCACCTTCGTGCTTTAGGGAACAGGGACTTGCCATCCTCCTGGACAATCGGGAGTGGCCGTCAGCCCCCTACATTGCTCAGAGTATGTCTCCTTGCTGCAGCCAGATGCCTGTGCCTACACCAGTCACCCATGCCTGTCTAGTACTGTAGGTGAGAGCCTGCACCACACACTTGGTGGCTATCTACCTGGGCACCTGAGCTGAATCCATACAGGAGGAATGGGCAAACTCCTGAGCTCATATACCTAGTAATATATCTGACCACCTGGTGACAGGACATTAGAGCTTCAAAGGTGCCAATAATCAAACTAGCTCATACGAGCAGCCTGTTTGGACATATCAAAACAAAACAAGAAGCTAGGACACAGTAAGAAAACATAAATAAATATAATAACTTACTGATGGCTCAGAGACAAAAGTCAATATCAAATCACATAAAGAGGTAATCCATGATGGCTTCAGGAAGCTCCCAAAATAAAGAATCTAGAAATTTTCAAGAGGAGGAAATTTTCTTGGAATACCAAAGGCAGAATACAGAAGATTAATATACAGAACTGTTCAAGAAATTAGGAAGGAAATTAAGCAAAAGGCAGAACACGCAACAGAGGAAATTAAAAACATTAGAGAAGAGCATAATGACAAATTTAACAGGCTGCAAGAATCCAAAGAGAGACAGCAATCAGAAATCCAGAAGATTAACAATAAAATTTCAGAATTAGACAACTCAATAGAAAGTCATAGCAGAACTGAGGCAATGGAAGTCATAATTAGTGAGACTGAAGATAAAGCACTTGACACCAACTTATTTGAGGAAAAATTAGATAAAAGGATTAAAAAAACTAAAGAAACACTAAGAATTATGTGGGACTCTATCAAGAGGAATAAACTACGAGCAATTGGAGTACCAGAACAGGAGGGGATAACAGAAAATACAGAGAGAATTGTTGAAGATTTGTTGGCAGAAAACTTCCCTGATATCATGAAAGATGACAAGATATCTATCCAAGATGCTCATCTAACCCCACCTAAGGTAGATCCCGAAAGAAAGTCACCAAGACATAGTATAATCAAACTTGCCAAGAAAGAATTTTAAGAGCAGCTAGGGATAAATGAAAAGTCATCTACAAAGGAGAGTCAATAAGAATAAGCTCAGACTACTCAGCAGAAACCATGCAGGCAAGAAGGCAGTGGGATGACATATATAAAGACTTGAGGGAAAGAAACTGCCAGCCAAGAATTCTATATCCAGCAAAACTGTCTCTCAAATATGATGGCAAAATTAGGGCATTTCCAGATAAACAGAAGTTTAGGGAATTTGCAAAAACCAAACCAAAATTACAAGAAATACTAAAGGGAGTCCTCTGGTTAGAAAATCAGTAACATCAGGTAACAACCCAAGACTAGAACACAGGACAGAGCAACCAGATATAAACTCATAGGAAAGTCACAGAGATAAACCGAAGCTAAAACACTGAAAATAGGGAAACAGATGTCAATATGTAAAAGATGACAACATTAAAACAAAAAAGAGAGACTTTAAAAATGTAGACATAGATCTTTCATATGGAAAGGAAGTCAAGGTGATATAAAGAAGTAAAAAACTGGTATAAACTTAGAAAAATATTAAGATAACCACAAAGGAAACTAACAAGCCTACAAGTCAAAATAAAAAAACTAGAAAAATATAAAGACTTGGCAAACACAGAAACAACAACAATAAAAAAGATGAAAAGAAAATACATAAAAACAGCTCAGCACAGAAAATTAAGTGGAAGAAAGAAACTGTGAGCAACACACAAAAAAATAGCATCAAAATGACAGCACTAAACTCATACCTATCAATAATTACACTGAACGTAAATGGAATAAATGCACCAATAAAGAGACAGAGAGTGGCAGATTGGATAAAACACGATCCGTCTGTATGCTGCCTACAAGAGACACACCTTAGACTTAAAGACACAAATTAAAACTCAAAGGATGGGAAAAAATATATCAAGCAGACAACACTCAAAAAAGAGCAGGAGTGGCAATATTAATCTCTGACAAAACAGGCTTTAAAGTAAGATCCACCACAAAGGATAAGGAAGAACACTACATAATGATTAAAGGGTCAATGCGCCAGGAGGACATAACTATAGTAAATATTTATGCACCCAATGACAGGGCTCCAAAATACATAAAACACACTCTAACAGCACTGAAAAGAGAGAAAGACAGCTCTAAGATGCATCAATTGGTTCCAACCACCTGGAGTAAAGGAGAATGAAGAACACCAGAGACACAAGGAAAGTATTAGCCCAAGAGACAGAAAGAGCCACATAAATCAGAGACTTCATCAGCCTGAGACCGGAAGAACTAGATGGTACCTGGCTACCACCAATGAACGTCCTGACAGGGAACACGACAGAGGGTCCCCGATGGAACAGTAGAAGGATGGGGTGCAGAACTCAAATTCTAGTAGGAAGACCAGACTTAATGGTCTGACTGAGACGGGAGGAACCGTGGGAAGCATGGCACCCGGATTCTCTATCGGCGCAGAAGTAAAACGGTTTCCAAGGCCAACTCTTCAAACAGGGATTGGACTGGACTGTGGGACGTAAAGTGATACTCGTGAGGAGTGTGCCTCTTAGTTCAAGTAGATACAAGAGACTAAACAGGCAGCCTTTGTCCGGAGGTGACATGGGAAGGCAGAGAGTGTTAGGAGCTGGTTAAATGGACATGGGGAATCAGGGTTGGAGGGGAGTAGTGTGCTGTCACAGTATGGGGAAAGCAATTAGGGTCACATAACAATGTATAAATTTTTATATGGGAGGAAATAAAGAATTTCTAATCCTATGTGGATTTAGGAAGAACACAGGAACTAGAAATTACAGTGAAATTGGGATTTAGGATGACTTCGAGTCTATATTGCATGGTGGTTCAGAGCATGGAGTCAAATTGTTATGTTGTTGTTAAGTGCCTTGGAGTTGGTTCCAACTCATAGGGATCCCTCTGTTCAACAGAAGAAGCACTGCCTGGTCCTGCACCATCCTGACGATAGTTGGTATGTTTGAGCACATTGTTGCAGCTACTATGTCAATCCATCTCATTGAGGGTCTTCTTCTTTTTCACTGACCCTCCACTTTACCAATCATGATGTCCTTCTCCAGGGACTGGTCCCTCCTGATAATGTGTTCAAAGTACCGTGATCTCGCCATCCTCGCTTCTAAGGGGCATTCTGGCTGTACTTCCTCCAAAACAGTTCCTATGCTTGAGCCCATTGTTGCAGCCACTGTGTTCTGTTGATGTTCATAAAGTTTTCACTAGCCAGTTTTTTCAGAAGTAGACTGCCAGGTCCTTCTTCCTAGTCTGTCTTAGTCTGGAAGCTCCACTGAAACCAGTGTGAACCTGTTAGTATTTGAAATACCAGTGACAGATCTTCCAGTATCATAGCACCACACAAGCCACCACAGTATGACAAACTGACAGACACATGGTGGGGAGTCAAATTACATGAGTTCAAATCTCAGCTCTTGTTAGCTGTGTGACCTTGGGAAACTTATTTAATCTTTCTATGTTTCAATTTCCTTATCAATAAAATGGGGACAATAATAATGACACTTATTAAAAATATCAATCTAGATTATTCCTTGTGAAGCACATAGACTGAGTTTGGCTTTTTTTTTTTTTAATGATCTTTTTTCTTTTTTTTTTTTTAATGGAGCCCTGGTGGCGCAGTGGTTAAGAGTTTGGCTGCTAACCAAAAGGTCGGCAGTTCAAATCCACAGGCAAAGGCTTAGAAACCCTATGGGGCAGTTCTGCCCTGTCCTGTAGGGTCACTATGAGTCAGAATTGACTTGATGGCAACACATTGTCATTTTTTTGTTTTTTGTTGTTATGAGAAGGACCTCCTGAAGTTGCCAAGGAATGGTGTTTTCTGGCCAGTCTTGCAATAGCCCTTCCCTTGGGGAGAAGTTAGCAGTGTTTATGTTTTGATCTATTTTATTAAGCAGTGTGTGGCCACTAATTAGATAACAGTGGGTGAGATAGAAAGAAAGACATTAGAGAAAGCAAAAAAGAAATGAATAGTAAAAAATGGGACTCTGAAAATGTGTGAAAAGAAATTTTCTACATTTTTAACCCCTTATCTCCTCCTTCCTTCCTCACCTTCTGTTTGTTAAAGGTTTTACTCTGCATAACCTACACCCCCACGTTTGATCTGAACGGGAGCGCAGTGCTGAAGATTGCGGAGGTGAGTCCCAGAGCTTCTACCAATCCTCCACACTTCTTGTGTTTGTGCTGCCTATCTCAGAATTGTTTTGCCTCCAGCTGGGATAAATATTGGCGTGGAGCTGAGCCCCAGCATGGGAGGAGTCTGATTATTATCGTGGAGAATTTCCACAAAGGAACTGATTTGTGGGACGCATGCCATGTTGTCCGTTGCCTTAGTCACATGCCGTGTGTCTTAGAGCTCTGCGTGCTTGGGGTGCTTAACTTGAGGCTGTAACCATGGAATTAGTACCGGTTCCCCTACTCTGCTCTACCCAGGAGTACTGCTTTCTCATTCTATCTTTTCCCAAGATTAATTGAAAAGCATTTGACTTAAAAAAAAAAAAAAAAAGTCTTTTAAGAAATCAAGTAGGAGTTCTGGAGAGATGTTTACTGATTAAATCCCATGCCCATCTCTTAAACCCTGACGAATGCATTTCATAACTATAATTGAAAAACTTTGTCTTTTCAATCTGCATTGCAGCTTAGAGTAGCATATGCCTTCTAGTACTCCCAAGAATCGGTCCAATAGAAGACTGGGCTTCTTGAATGTCTGGCACATGCCCATGGCTTTTGGAGACATCATTCCAGAGCTATACTTTAATATGCTTAGAATGGTTTTCCTTCCATTTCTTGAAAAGAATATCTTCCAGATTCATATGTTCTGACAAGAGTACACATTTAGATCACAAAGAGGCAGCGATTTTTTAAATTCTGAAATTATGGAGAGAAAGCCTAACTATCAGCACTTATGGGTGGTATGGATAGTACCATGTGCTTTCAAGAGTGAAAATTAAGAGAAAACTTTTTTTATGCGCATGTAGAAAACTTTTGCCTCTATCAAAAGAGAACGAAGCAGCCAATCAGTTGACCCTTCACTACAATAAAAATCAGTTTTCAAATGTGTGTTGATATAGGCAGAAAGAACACGTTTCTTTAACATACTTATGTTTTACTTTTATATAAAGAAATATTGAATTCCAAGAGATACCTGTGGGTGCTCTTGATATTTGCAAGTTCACTTTTAAAATGACAAATGCAGTTTCTGATAATAGCAAGAAACAGGATTGGCATGTAAGATGCTTGTTAGCACTTTGCCATCTGAATGAGGAGAAGGGGAATGCTGCATGTCACTGTTAGTGCCACTGCCGACGGGACAGAGGAGGGAAGGCAACCAGGGAGTTGTAGGGCCCTCAGAAGGGTAGGAAGGCTGCCAGGGAGGCATAGATTGTCTTATCCTCACAGGATCCAGTTTTGAGTGAGAGAATCTGAATAAGTCAGCAGGCACACACTGCCATAGTGACTATAGGTCAAGGTTGTTCTCTCTGGGTATCCGGAAACCAGAACAAAGACTCAGCAGGACTACCCAGATAGGATGGAACATCAAAACATAGCAGTCTTTGCCAAAACTAATAAAACAAAAGAGAAAAAATACCGCAGCCAAGAGTGGCATAAAAATAGAGGCATTCGAGCTTGGTGGTAAAGGGAATGGGCACTAGGGTCCCTGTATGGAATGGTATCCTGGCTCTACCATCACGCAGCTATGTTGCCTTGGATACCCCTGTGGGCCTCATGTTTGCTCTCTGTAAAAGAAACGATAATAGTGCCTTTCTCTTAGTGTGGTTGTGCCTATTAGATAGGAAAATAGAATCCATGTAAAGCTTTATGCAGGTTTAGTCATGTAGCAAATACATAGTGGATATTAGCTGCTGCTGTTACAGAGCTGCAGATTGATGATGATGGTTGAGCTTCTGCTGAATAATGTTGATCTGACCAATAACCTGATAGAATGAGTCATTCATTAAATCAGGGGCAGCTTCCCAAGAGAACACAGTAACAAGATTACTCCCCCTTCTTGTCCTGCTTGCAGCTTTCTGAGGTTCTTTAGTTGGGAAAGACCACCCCGCAGAATGTCAGTGTGAAGGTAGAGAAATGGGTAAAACCACCACAGAAATGTATGTTACTTCCAATGCCAGCTTTGACTTAAGGTATCATGAAAAAGGAAGTGTTCAAAAAATAAGATGCCATTACTTGCCCCACAAACTCTGTGTTTTGGTCTTGGCTAGGACTTTAGCATCCAAATGTTGTTTAAAAAAAAAAAAAAAGAAAACCTCCCCAGGTGATTCTACTATACAGGATAAATTGACAGTAACTGTTCTAATGGCTTCTGTTCCCCAAACTAAGCTTAGTTGTAAAACCTTAGTTAAAGAGCTGCTGTGTGCTAGTACTACAAAGTGTGGTCCACCAACTTGAAACATCGGCATCACCTGGAGCTTGTTAGAAATGCAGGAGTCTCAGGCCTCAACCCAGACCTATGAATGAGAATCTGTAATTTAATAAGATCTCCATGTGATTCATGTACATATTAAAGTTTGAGAAGCATTGGCATAGTTGAATGTTTGTATAAACTCAGATAATGTTCTGCTGGGTCTATGGATGTCAAACCCGATACGAGCAGCCTTGAAGCCTTACTGCTTCGTCTCTGCCATGGCTGATCTACTTGTCCCCGATCCCAAAATATGGTGTCTCACACAGCAGCAACATCCTCCCAATGGCAGCCTCCCAGTAAGTCAAAGCTTTTGGTTCTCCTAATTCCCCGTGTCTTCTCCTTCATCTTCTCCTACCCAGTCATCTCCATGTTTTCCCCTTCCCATTTGTCAGTTCTTAATAAATGGCAAACATATTTCTTAAATGCTTTAGCAGTCAAGTTGGCTAGAGAGCTTTCCCACAGTTTTCTTCTGAATATGCGTGCTTTCACCAAGAAGGTCCACTATCAGCCTTTAAAATAATGTGGAACCTGCCCTCACTCCAATCCATATTTATATAATCTGGCATAAGATGAGCATGGAGTAGGTCTGTTTGTATGAACAGCATAGCAATAATTTACGTTATAATTATAAACATATAGATCAGTAGTTACAAATATTAGGTTATTAGATTAACAATGTATCGGTAAGTTAGGAAAGGATAACAGTAGAATCATCATCTGAAATCATTGTTGACTTCAGATACGTGAGATGGGAAAAACAGTTCTTATATAGACCCCCATTTGATATTTCCTTAAATTTTCAAAATTGCTTAGCAGAGCTTTTGGTTTTCACTGTGGAAATTGCTTAAGAAAAGCTTTTTTCATCATCGAAAAGAATTAGCTTCAAAAAAGAGTTACACTGCCATGAAAAATAGTAGTATCCTGTAGACTTACTGAAACGCAGTGATTCTGCAGGTTCTCACATGCTTTTCACCTGCTAATTTAGCCTTTGAAAATCTGCATCTCTATTTTTAAAGCAGGACATTTCAGCCTAAAACCACCACTTAGCTCCTGGAAGCTTTCTGGGTTGTATCTGGACTTTCCATAAAAATAGGTTTTTAACTGTAACTTAAAGAAAAAATCCTCATTCTCCCATTGAAATGACTAGGGAAACAGTGTATAAAAACACTTTAAAATAAACCATTTAAAACTCCTGTGGAAATGCTGGGAAGGCATCCAGCTGTTCTCCCCGTTTTTGCTCTGATATACAGTAACTATTACTCAGGAATAATGTTTACCGTAAAACCTGTTGATCAGGAAATGGTATTTGTATTTAAGTATGACAAATGAGGCTGTTTTCCCAAGGTACTGCTGAAACAATAAAAGGATCATTAAGCTCTCAAAATGTCAATAAGAGGGCAGCCTTCGTTTGTGTGCCTGACTATAACGTACTTAATTGAACTGTGCGCTAATGAAAGTTTTTCAGATGAGGGTCTTCTGTGATGCAGGAGGAATAAGAAATGTCACTAATAAATAAAAGATGAACTGTTACGAAATATCCAACACATATTCTCTGTTCAATTTCATGAACAATCATTATTAAAATTCCATATACACAATCCTTCTCTTCACTCGTTGAAATGTGGACCCAAGATTTCTTTTAGTATTATGCACAGTTTAGCAGAGATGTTGAGTTACCTTAATATATGAAAAATCTGTGAGAATAAAAACTGCCAAGATCTTGGAGTAAAGGAAGAGGTGGAACCATAGCCAGAAGAACTGTTAAGTTAGTTTGAAGATGGTTAATGATATCTTTCCTTTGGAAAGATTTGGAGCATGTTCTCATGTGTGCTGGAGGCTCCACTAAGGAATCTCAAAGTGAGAAAACCTAGTTCTTAAATGTGTATTTGTTGGTTTTATCTTATTGACTCATAAAAAACTGCCAGTCTTTGACTCTGAAGCACATGGTCAGGTTCAAGCAAAGTCTGTCTCAAAGGCCATTTATCTTTTCTTTAAGATTCATGCTTTCAGGAGCCTCCCTTTTTCATTCAATCCATCTATCCATCCCTCCCTCCCTCCCTCCCTCCCTCCCTCCCTCCATTCATTCATCCATCCATCTATCCCTTTATTCCAAAACACTGGTTAATAATAATAGCTACCAGTTGTTAAGCCCCTAGGACATGTCATTTAGTAGTGTTTTACATACATTATCTTTTACATACATACATAATCTTTACCAAAACCAAACTAGATGAGGAGCCCCAAACACAGTGAGGTTAATTTGCTTGCCCAAGTGTCTACAGCTAGATACTCAAACCTAGACTTTTTGTATTTCAAACATGGGCTATTCACCACTGTACTGTATTGTTTCCTGGCTACCTTACGTCATAGAAAATGCTAGTAGAAACTTGTCTTAATAATATTGGCAACCAAGTGAAATTCATAGTCTTATCCACCATGGACCCTTACCAGGGTATTTAGTTAGATAATTGCTATGTGGCATTTTTATATATGAAGCAGAACTGTTGATGCATTTTGCTCTTTTCTGACCATATATTCAAGATGTCTTTAGGAATAGGCCACTTTCTTGAGAATCTTTACATATTGACACTCAGTTTATCTTTCAGAGCATCGTGGTGTTACCATCACAGCATCTGGAATTGAGTAACAGTTCCACTTGTTACCTGGGGAGCTTAACAAACATTGAGGCTCAAACCCTGCCACCAAAGGTTCTGATTTAACAGTTCCAGCTATCACTAAAGTTGTTTGTTTTTAATTGGGCTGACTTGTAACACTTGAAATGGTAGATGATACTTTTTTTTTTGATTCTGAGGTGGTAGCATTATTTCTGAGACAGACCTCAAGTAAAATTCTACAGTTATGGAGCAGATAGTCTCCAGATATGATTTAAAAGAAAAGTACACAGATGGCCGACTCCGTTTATCTCGGGAGCATCTTAGGTGTTACGTTCTCTGTAAGATTGGGAGGAGTAGCCTCACCTCCTGCAAGAAAACTAGGCAAGGAAGTGGGGACCACTTTCTCAAACCATCTGAGGCCACTAGAGTGAGAAAATTCCATCCTAAAGAGCTTCCCCACTTCTCCTCCTAAAGCCTTTTCTTTTCTTCCACGTGGGCCAGCCTCTTTATTGACTCTATTTTGACTCCTCTGAGATGACTGTCCTTAGGCTACTTACTGCCACATGGTCTTTGAGGAAGTTCGTTCTCCTTTTACAAGAAATTTCCACACCTCCCTTTAATTCTGTCTTGCATGGCTCTTGAAGAACTTATCTGGAGTTAGAAGACACACAGAGCAATGCAGAGATCCTCTCTACTTCATCTTGAGTTGGTTCATAGGTTAGAGTCTGGATCTCAATAGAGTGTACACCAAATAGAGGGCTGTGCTTGGGAAGGTGCAGGCACTGATGGGCTGAGGTGTCTTCAGCCATTTTAATATTTTAGCTTAAGCCAGGAAGAACATGGAGGACGAAAGGGGAAGTCAGAACAGAGTTTTCCTTGTATGCCTGGGATCTTTAAGAATTTCCTTGGAGTTGAGATCAAAAAGGAAAATCAGCAGATTTCCCTAACCAAGCATGGTGATCAGACTTACTTATACACAGATTTCCTAGGAATAATAAAATGACTTTAATTCAGTGTGTGCACGCGTGCGTCAGTAAGACTCAAGGGATGAAGTGCCTCCTGTTACATACCCACCTGTTCCAGATTTTCAACTACCTTAGGAAGGAGGTGTCTTTCCCCACAGAGGAAACTGCCTGGCTACTGAGTTGTCACTGTGATTCATTGTAGATTTTAGACTTAAAGTGATTACCAAAATTTTTTTGGTTCTAATGTGGTAAAAATGTGTCTTCTCTATATAAAACATACTTCTACTGCTTTTCTGCAGCTTAGTCTCTTATCGTTTCTACCTTTTATCACAGTAAATTATTTTTCATCTTCATAAACAATTTCCTGTTGTAAACATACTAGCTCTTCTCTTTATGAAACTCATTACTCAGTAATATACAATATTGTATTACAGCAGTGCTGCTAACACCATTCAGATAGGAAAGAAAGGGTAAAATGCACAGTAACACTCTAAAGGTAATAGATACATAGCAAAGCTAGGCAAACCTCTGTTGTGGTGGCTTCTTTAAAATGTGTGCTTATTTGGCCAATATATATCAAATATCTACTGTATTCCACTGTGCTGCTTCGTATTTAATAATTTAGTTATTTCATCCTGGCTTTAACCTAGTACTATTATGTATCAGTCTATTTATTCAATGGCATATGACTTTTATTGCTTACATATGGCTTGTAGGCTTCTGTTTTCTTGCTCTTTTTCCTTCTGCTTTTGGAGTATGTTTTGCTTCATTAACCGTTTGTGTTTTTGCTCTCAGTTTTGTTTAGCATGTCATAAAGCTGGATGTCCACAAATGCATGAAATGATCAAAATGTTCATTATGAAACTCCTCACTGCCCTGTGTCTTCGTGCATTCCCCGGTGATCAGGGGCCTGTGGCTTCCCCCAAGGTATTTGACTTGACCCTTTGAGCCTGCACTGAGGTGCAGGACTGAGGCGTTGTATGTGTCAGTTCTGCACAACAAAGCAAAGGGCATGGGGTGGTATAACTGATACAGGTGAGACAAAAAGAAGAAATCAATGAGTTCTTTCCCAGAAACTCAGCCTGCCTTTGGACTTGGTATTCTTTTAGCTTCTCTGACTCAACGTGGTCATTTTATTATTTCCCTGAGATGGAGAAAAAAAAAACATTCACACAGTGAGAAATCATTAACCTTGACACAGCAGTTAGGTTTATAAACGGAAGCCCTAGTTCTGTGAACCTTACTGGTATATAATACAGCAAATTCAAGAAACTTTTCTTCAGAAGATGTCAGAGTAGGTAATAAAGCATTTCTTTCTGGGCACCTACAAATACAGATATTTTTGAATACATAGTCATTTTTATATTTGACGGGATTCCCTCTTGCCATATTTAGTATTGGATGCACAGCTTTATCAGAATGAGCTTTATGGTTCATACTTTTTTTTTTTTTTAGCAGAATGAACATATTCATCTTTTGCCTTAATAGAACACCCCCTGCAATAAGTCATTTCCAATGTTGTACCAGTAGTACTGTCAACTAATCGCTAAAAAAAGGTGACATTAAAATTCAAAGAAATTCATTTGGAATTTAGGAAGTTCTTATCTGTTTACAGCACTGCTTGTGTGACATAAAATCCCATTCCTCATATGTACTTTCTTTCATAGTCTAAAGTGACTGATATGATTTGTTAAGGGAGGTGGTACAGTGGGCATGGCTCTCGGTATTCAAGAGAATTGTTTGGGGTGTCCACATTTGTACTATTTAGTGTGTAGTTCAGCTCTCAGAACAGCTACTTTCATCTTGAATGTTTTTAAGGCTGAAAATTCTACTTTAAGTTTATAGTTTCAGAGCTTAGAGATCATAAAGATCAACACTTAATAAAGATTTCTTGGAAAAACATAAGATTTAAAGAAAACTGTTAAATTATGAGGTACAGATGGTACTAGTGTGCCTGATTGCACTATGGAGAATTTGATTTCATTGAAGTGGAACACTACACTCATTTACATGTATTTTCAAGCTTTATAAACCATTTCATCACATGTAAAAATAAAAGCCTTTCAGGCTTCAAACCCTTTTTTTTTAATTGTACTTTAGATGAAAGTTTACAGAACTAGTTTCTCATTGAACAGTTAGTACACACATTGTTTTATGACATTGGTTAACAACCCCATGACATGTCAGTACTCTTCCCTTCTCTACCTTGGGTTCCCTATAACCAGCTTTCCTGTCCCCTCCTGCCTTCTAGTCCTTGCCCCTGGGCTGGTGTGTCCAGTTAGTCTCATTTTGCCCTATAAGTCTGTCTGATCTTTGGCTAAAAGGTGAACCTCCAGAGTGACTTCATTACTGAGCTAAAAGGGTGTCCGGGAGTCATACTCTCAGGGCTTCTCCAGTCTCTGTCAGACCAGTAAGTCTGGCCTTTTTTTGAGTTAGAATTTTGTTCTACATTTTTCTCCAGCTCTGTCCAGGACCCTCTGTTGTGATCCCTGTCAGAGTAGTCAGTGGTGGTAGCTGGGCACCATCGAGTTGTACTGGACTAAGTCTGGTGGAGGCCGTGGTAGTTGTGGTCCATTAGTCCTTTGGACTAATCTTTCCCTTATGTCTTTAGTTTTCTTCATTCTCCCTTGCTCCTGAAGGGGTGAGACCAGTGCAGTATTTTAGATGGCCGCTCACAGGCTTTTAAGACCTCAGGTGCTACTTGTCAAATAGAATGTAGAACATTTTCTTTATAAACTGTGTTATGCCAGTTGAGCTAGATGTTCCCCACAGCCCTCAGCCCAGTAATTTGGTCCATAAGAGAGTTTAGATTTGTCCATGGAGCTTCCGTGACCTTACCCTGAACAAGTTGTGCTGACTTTCCCAGTATTGTGTACTGTTTTACCCTTCACCACTTATCTGTTGAAAACACCTTTTTTTAAAGTATATACAAATTGAATCTTTGAAACAATATAATTTATGCTAGTTTGAGAAAATGAATTTAAAGTTGACATGCCCTTAATAGTATAATGAAAAGTAAATACTTTGGAACTTGCTCTTATTTTTTTAACTATCCCAATGAATTAATCTAGACCACCTCTAAATATACTTTTAAGTTTTTAATGCTCATTTAGAATATTAGTCATTCAATAGAAGATAGATTAAGCTTTAAAAAAATTACTCATGTTTTACCTAGTTATCTTTACAAAAAGGTTATTATAGTGAAGCCTGGCAGAAAACTTCTCTGGCTTAAGTAGTAGTAACAACAGAGGTTAACATTTAGTCTCTCTCTCAACTCAGTTGTCAATCATCAAATTAAATTTGCTATTTAAGTGAGAACCCTGTATTTTCATTGTAGATAATCTTGGAGCTATTCTAGAAAAATAGGTACATTAAATCCCTTTTCATTTTTTGTGGGTCTAAATATGCTGTGCAAAATTGAAAGAATAAAACTTTATGGAGAAAGTGGGCAAATTTAAGCCATACATTAATTGCCATGCCCGTCCTTATAGATTCCAGAAGAACTAGAGGCAGTAAAATCTGAAAAGTCATGACATTTTACATCATCTCATCAAATGAGGAATTTTTTTGAAATGTGGGTTTCTCCATGCAGCAGCCATCAGGGAGTCTTCTTAGGCTCAACTAGACATTCAGATTCCTAAGACTCAAGTAGGCCACTTGGCATCATACTCACTTAGCCAATATAGGACAAGAAGCACAGCATGCTAGCAGGGCAACGTCAGGCATTTCTCTTTCACAGGAATCCCCACAGCAGTCCAGAGGCTGCTCTCTGACTCCCAAATGACAGCTTTGGTGCAAAGAGATGAGGACTACATCAGTGTGTCTAGAGTCACCTTGGCTTAGGAGCCTGCGTCCCAAATAGGAACCAATATTGTGACAACTCCGTGAACAGAGCTTGCAGAATTTCCTCAGAGGACATGATCAGTTACAAAAGTTGCTGCACCCAGGAAAACCCAAACCTGTGACTTCCCACTAGGTTTTTATAGTTCATTTACAGTTTTCCCAATTCTGATGCAGCTAAGTAATCAGGAGTCATTTTTACCGTAAGCTATGCTGCCTAGTAATGCAGCTGACATGCCACCTTTATCAAGTTTCCAGGAAAATACAGCTAGAGAGTTAACCCAAGGTCAAACTCACTTATGGCGCAGGAGAGAGGTTTTCATTAACCCTTTGCCCACACTTCACAGCCCCCTCCCCCCCCCCAAAACAAGTAGCTGTCAAGTCAGTTCCCAGCACATGGTGACCCCATGTATGTCAGAGTAGAACTGTGCTCCATAGGGTTTTCAGTGGCTGATTGTTTTGGAAGTAGATCATCAGGGCTTTCTTCCAAGGTGCTTCTGGGTAGACTTGAACTGCCAGCTTTTCAATTACTTTCAGTTAGCAACCGAGTGCATTGACCGTTTACGGCACCCAGGGACTCGCTTCATACCCAGGAGTTAATGAATTCTTTTCCTCTTTTCCTCTGGAGCTTTTTCTCATTAATTTCTAGCCATCCAAGTTTGTCCTAGCTAGAATTATTTGGTCTATCTAAAAATCACTAATTTGCATTCTCCTATGATGATCAAGGAGACCCTGATGGAGTAGTGATTAAGAGCTACAGCGGCTAACCAAAAGGCCGGCAGTTCGAATCCACCAGGCACTCCTTGGAGACCCTATGGGGCAGTTCTCCTCTGTCCTGTAGGGTCACTATGAGTGGGAATCGACTCAACGGCAGCAGGTTAGGTTTGGTTTTATGATGATCAAAAGGGTACTCTTTAGGGAAATGTATTGATTTTACTATACGCTAAAAATAAATTCCCAGGGCTTTTAAAATATTTTTGTTGTTGTGTAATGAGGTGCCATCGAGCTGGTTTCCAACTCACAGTGTCCTCATGTGGCAGAGTAGAACTGCTCCATAGGGTTTCCTAGGCTGTGATCTTTATGGGACCAGATTGCCAGGTCTTTCTCCCGCAGAGCCGCTGGGTAGGCTCTAACTGCCAACCTTTTGGTTAGCAGTGCGCATTTAACCGTTGTACCACCGGGGCATACAATAAAAAAAATATTTTAGGACTCTTCAGTCACTAGTCCAAAATCAGGCTGACTTTCTATTTAAGAGGGGTTTGATGTCCTCTCTGGCTAGTGCAAAGGAATGTTGGTTAACGAACTGATGTCTACAGAGCACGTGTGGTGTTGTCTTATTTCTTACAGGTGTGCATTGAGACATACATGTGTAGCTGTCACCAGCGCAGTATAAACACTGCTGTGAGGGCAACTCTCAGTCAAATGCTGAGTGACCTGACTTTACAGTTACGGCAGAGGCAGGAGAATACGGTGAGCCCTGCGGTATCGGCCCATTCATCAGGTTCTTGATGGTGTCTGTGTGCATAACTGCGTGCTGTGTGTCCCATGCCCCAGGCCCCTCCTGCCAGTGCTGCTTCCTGCCAGAAACAGTAACCAGACTTTTAGAGCTTGCTTGTTTTAGAAGAATGCTCATTTCTATAAATTAAGCTCTTTAAATGGATTTTTACCTGGTTCAGCCCAAAACTTTGAGAGTTGTTTCTAGGGTTTTTTTTTTTTTAAGTTTCTGCAATTTTTATTTTAGCCATTGTTTTTAAATTCACTTTTCTGTTTTAATAATTCTTTTAACTGTGGAAACTTTTGTATACATGTATAATTTTATATAAACATACTTTTGTATAAAAAATTAAAAATTATTAACTGAAATATTAACAAATACCAGAAGTAAATTCGATCTTAATAAAAATTAATAGCAGTTAAATGCATGCTCTGTGGTTTGCTATATGTGTTTCTCTTCGTTAACTGAAGGATGTGGCAGAAGGTCTGTTTCCCCTACCAGTGCCGTCACAATAAAACTAAATTTGTCTTCACTCTGTCATCAAAGCCCACTAGAGCTTTTTGCTCTAAACTTGAACAGATTGTCTAAAATGAATGTTCCTGGGAAAAATGTAAATGTAGCTGGCTTCTTGTATATATTATCATCTGGGAATGTTAATGAGAGGACGATTCCTGTTTAAAACCAGTGTGTTTTAACCTGCCTCTGTAATAATTCAGATTAAGATTCTTTTCAAATCTGCAAGGAATGTTCTGGTCATTAATGATGGCAGTTATTTTTTTAAAATAGGGCAGTTTTAGTTGCAGTCTGAAACATCTCAGAAATTAGTTTTATTTTTTCAGAAATTAAGTTTTCATATTTAACTTCACCTTTTTCTAGTTTTTAGAGAATCATGGAATTGAGGTGGAACCTTAGATATCAGCTAGTCAAATTCTTTTATTCTTCATTTTACAAGTGAGAAAGCTGAAGCCTAATCACCTATGTGGAGCCCTTGTGACACAGTGGTTAAGGGTTTGGCTGCTAACCAAAAAGTCGGCAGTCCAGATACACCAGCCGCTCCTTAGAAACCCTATGGGGCAGTTCTCTGCTATCCTATGGGGTCGCTATGAGTTGGAATTGACTTGATGGCAATGAGTTTTGATGTGTGTTTGTTTTTTTAAATTTCTCTTCTATCAGAGTGGTAACAGGTATAGCTGCAAGGCCTGGATAATACTGTAGTGGTTATCTGCCTCTGTCCTTGATATTGTGTAGCTCATCAGCCCTCTGTTCCTGCTTATCACTGACCATCTGGACTCAGCCCCAGCCCAAGGCAAGATCTCAATTAGATGGAAAATTACTGTTTCCTGCAATTTCTTTTCTATTACTAATGCAGTCCCTGGAGAAAGGATTCTGTGTCACAGAAAAACACATATGCTAATGGTTAAAGCATTTATGATGTCTGTGAAGTAGAGACATAAGTTTTGCCGCCTGAGAATGGCTATTTATAAAAAACCATTAAAGGGGGATAGTCTATAGAAAGGTGAAGTTCACTCTAATGAGGCTGTGTGTTCCCCTGTGGGACACTTAGCATTTCCTGGCGAAGACATGGATATTGCGTAGCATCACTGGAAAGACATCACAGGCTATCTTACTATCAGGAAGACTTAAATGCAATGGAAAGAAAATATATATCTAGAATGCCAAAAGCATTAGCATGAAATGTATCTTCAACCTACTGTCCATCCGCACTCCCTCCCCCATCCCCAATGCAATGAAGTAGGGAGACAGAAAAGCCTCCTTCACACTCTCAATTCTATAACTCATTGCCCTCAAGTCAGTTCAGACTCACAGTGACCTTATAGGACAGAGTAGAACTGCTCCGTAGGGTTTCCATGTCTGTAATCCTTATGGAAGCAGATTGCCACATCTTCCTCCCACAGAGCAGCTGGTGGGTTTGAATTGCTGACTTTTCGGTTAGCAGCTGAGCTCTTATCCTCTGCACCACCAGAGCTCCTTCTCAGCTCTGTAGTCCCTGAATTATCCCTGCATAGGAAGTAGGTGTTACTGTTTTTCAGGATCTTCCCAACCCTCATCTCCCTTCTCTTCAAGGTTCTCTCTCTACCCTGATAGTTGAGGATATACCTAGTGACAGCCAAGAATGACTGGTCTGGTGAGAAGTCATTATGCTCCCAAATAGCAAGAAGATGCTTCTTATCAGTGGTCATCTTTGGACCTGTGATTTGAAATCCAGGAACCTGATGCTTCTTATGACTAAGAGTCCCTTTTTGTTAGGTGCCAATCACAGTGTAATCTCTGGCCTCGGGACAAATTGTTCTTTATCCAGAGGTAATTTTTTCTGTTTAGGCAGCTGTTTCCCCAAGACACTGGCCCAGCACCTTGGAATCATAAAGTGAACCACAGGGTTTACATGAATTTTGTGGGCTTTTTGAAGGAATTCTTTTTGGAACTGCCTACTCAGTTTCAGACATCATAATCTTTCTCATAAATACCATGAGTAATCAAAAGGTAAGGCACCCTGCTGGCACAGTGGTCAAGCACTCAGCTGCTAACCAATAGGTTGGTGGTTCAAACCCACTGGCTGCTCCACAGGAGAAATATGTGGCAGTCTGCTTCTGTAAAGATTACAGCCTTGGAAACCCTACATGGCAGTTCTACTCAGTATATGAGTAGGAATCGACTATGAGTAGGAATCAACTCAACGGCAACAGGTTTGGTTTGGTTTAATGAAAAGCTATCAAGAGCTGCAGGATGTGCTTAGGATTAACTGAATCCATTGTACTCAGGATGCCATTTTGTTTCCTAGAATGTTCCATTGTCTAAAAGTCAGGATTGGTCTTGCCTGAGTCTCCTAATTGTCCTGTGTGTGTCTCTCTTACTAGATAATTGAAAACCCAGATGTCCCACAGGAATTCAGGAGTCAAGGTATTGGATTTGATTTTTACTAGTACAGTTTATATACGAAGTATAAGAATGCCTACTTGGGGGCTTGGTGCTGGGCAAGTACAGATGACTAGGAGCTCTCAAGTTAGTTTACCATTCTCCTTGGCGCTTCTGCTTATCTTTGCCTTGAGTGGTGTGTTTAATCAGCTGTTGTCATCCTTCTTTTCCCACACTCATTTAATGCCAACCTCACCTATTCCCGTTCCAACTACGTGAGGAGAATTAACTCTTCAGATACCTTCCTGTTTTCTGTTTTGTTATGTTTTATTACTTCATTCTCCGTGAAGTCAGGTTTATCATTTGCTAAAATGAGAACTGGATAGAGGATTGTAGAAATTTAATTGGCATACAGTGACATTGCACCAGGAGTATGCTTGTGAAATGTCAATTTTTTGACATGAAAAATGAGCCACGTGGCTCACAGGGGTTCTTGCAGAAGAACAGACAGCCCAGCTTGAGTAACGGATGAAATCAAGGTAAGGAATTTTCCGTCAGACCCACAGGAAAAGAAAGAGTGGGGGTCACCAAATAATTGACAAGCAACTTAATTTAAAAATAATATTTGGTAGTGTTGTTTCTGAAAGAGAGGTGAAAATTTCAATCATCTGGTTAAAAATTGAAATAAACGTTTTATTTCAGACTTTATTCAGTAATTTTTAAAAATATTGAAAAATGTGTCTTCAATATTTTAGCTAGTTAATCAGAGGGAAAAGGGTATTGGGCGGGGAAAAGATGATAAAAGGAGGGAATGAAAAGGAGAGAAAGAGTTAAACAACCACAGTTAGTAGAAAAAGAGTAGAGAAATGATAAAGGGAAATGCTTTGTCATTTCTAAAGCATTATTTGAGTGTATTGTCTTAGTCACATCTTGCTGTATTTTGGGGCAGTGGGCCAGAAAGCTTTACAGCTTCTTTTTACTTTTTGAAGCGCTCAGTTATGCATTCCAAGATTTTCCACTTGTCCTTTCCTCTGTTTTAGCTACTACAGTTCCCATAAAATCTTCAGGGTAGGATGATTGTATAAACTAAAAAGGGTTCAAAGTCCTCTTGGTCAAGGATACATCTTTAAAATATATATTAATAAAAATCAATAGGGGACACATTTGAAATTGATCTAAACCTGAGTTTGAAGATTATTTATAGATTTTACTTATTTTAAACTATGTGTTATTATATTATACTTATCATTTCTCAGTTGATTTTCCTGCATTTAAGATCTTAAATTCTGAGGACCAGTCATTGATTCTCTTTCCCCTATTCCCTCCTCCAACTTTACTTTTATTTTCTCTTATACTCTTGCCATTTTTTCTTTATCTTCCTTGACCTCCGGACATCCATTTATGTACTTATTCATCAGATACTTAGCCATAGTTGTCCCTAACATTTGTATAGATCCTTCTAGGTTTTTATTTTTATGTTTTTAATGCTTTTACATGTTATTTCACTTGGCCCAACAATTATGTGAAATTGTAATTATTATTCCATTTTGCCAGAAAGAAAACTGAAGCTTAACCAAGCTCCTATAATCAGTAAGTTGTGGGCCAGCCCTTGAACGGACCCCAAATACCATCCTTTTTCCAGTATACATCAGTGCTTCTGTGGGAGCTTCGGTGCTAGTCTCTGGACACTAGGACACACAGGGAGGGGAAATTATTTTTATGACGTTAGCTGTGGCTCCGTTAACAGCAAAGACCACGTGCCCTCTGGATTCTGGCAAATATTTAAATTAGGTTAGGATGGCGACTCGGTGGTCTTTGCCCCTTTTCTCTTGTTACCTAGTTCTGAAAGCCCATCATTCTTTCATGCTTCCATATTTTATCCCTCTAGAATGCAACTCAGATCTTCTGAGAAGACCCAGAAATTCAGGAGGTCAGAATAAGGGATACGTGTTTAATCTATGGGCCTAAATATTGAAGAAAATCATTGTCAGTTGAGTTTTTTGTTTGTTTCATCAGCCAAATCTCATTTAGTTAAGTATGAACAAATTTTATTTATAATAAGAAACAATCTATTTTTCTGGACTATCTTTTGAGTGTTTTGCTTTATAAGAAAGAATTATATTCAGTTCCTATCTTTTCTGTGATAGTCTTAATATTTTTGGTGGTCCAAGGACGGCTCACCATCTGAAAATCATCCTTTCAGTCCTGGAAACATCGAAAGTGGAAGATGGGAAGGACTATTGAGGTAGCTTCTAGTGCTTCTTGTCACTGCCTAACACCTAGAATTTCCTCTATTTTGAAGGGTCAACGGTAGAGTCCCTCTGTGATGATGTTGTGTCTGTACTCACTGTCCTGTGTGAGAAGCTACAAGCCGCCATAAAGTAAGTGCTTCAGACACTATTGCTCTTATTCACCAATGGTCTATTTCTGAAAGAACTTTTGTCTACGGCATCATTTAAAATTGTCTTCCTATACAGTTTGCAGATTATAGGGACAGTACCTTATTGGTATTCACCTGTCATTCATGAGAAGTATATTCAGAGACTTCTGGCAAGCCTAAATTACCAAATACCACGACTGAAGTATGTAATTTTCTGATGCTTAAAAATGAATGAATGATACTTTGCCCAGGAGGGTTAATCCCTCCACATGGAGCTGAGGGGAAAGAATGTTGGACTAAGAACCAGTTGATAGGAGGGCTAGTCCTGACCCAGCCATGTCCCAGCTGTCTGACCTTAAATGTGTCTTCTCCTTTGTCAAATGAAGGGGTTGGACTATGTGGTCTTTCTCTACTTGTCTCTCAGCCTACGCGCTCACATACTTGTCATAAAAATAAAAAGTTACCATAACGTTTATATACTTTTTTTTTTTTTGCATGCCAGTTTACTCAGTAATATTAGTTCATGTAAGGTGATGTCTGCTGTTCCAACTCTCCTTGCAGCAAGTTAATAAGATAATTTACACATCTATAGTAACACCAAACCATACAAAGGCCAGACTTTCCAAGATGGAATGAAAAGTCTCTACTTCATTAATTATAAATATATGCTTAATTGCAAAATTCTATAGCACAGTAAGATTCTGAAGTGCCCCTTGAGTTGTGAAAGACCCAGTAAGCTATTATTTACTGATACCTAAAGCATTTGATAATTCAGAACATTCTTATTCACGGCATTTTATACATAGTAATGAGCCGGGAGAAATAGCCCAGTCTCAGACATGAACGAGGTCTCTCACATTGCCGAAAACATCACAGAAGCTTGTTTTTTTGTTGTTGTTTGTTTTTCAGAAACTCAGGATTATTTTTAAGCTAAGTTTAGGATTACTCTTAAAAGTTGTTGCTAAATGGTTTTGACGGCAGTTTATAGTGTTCTTTGAGGTCACCTACATGTTTTGACCAAATTAAGCTCTCCTTACATTAGGAACTTAAAAAATGGCAAGGCCTGTGTAATACGTGGGTAGTGTAAACCAGAAAGAAACAGCACTTAACCTCATCCCCAGCCCCACCCTCAGACTTCTGCCACCCCTGGTTCCTGAGCACGCTCCAGGACTGGGCATTTTTTTTTTCCCTCAGGAGGGATGTGTTTAACAGCATATGGAATGTAAGTGGCTCCTCCCGTACCCTGCTTAGAGTCCTTGGGTAGTACAAACGGTTAAGCACTTGACTCTTAACCAAAAGTTTCACAGTTCAAACCCTACACAAGGCACCTTATAAGAAAGGCCTGGTGATCTGCTTCCAAAAGGTCACAGTCTTAAAAACCCTATGGAGTGCAGTTCTTCTCTGCACTTATGGGGTCACTGTGAGACACAATCAACTGGACAGCAATTGGTTTGGTTTTTTTTTTTTGCTACCTTCCCCATCCTTCCTGACCATGGAATGTTGGAGCATTCAGGCTGGGACTCACATTATCATCCAAACCTGAGGGCTCCAGCACCTCCAGTGACCTCCATCTGTTGCGTGCTTGTGCGACCTGGTTTTCCTGGGACAGTCCAGGTTATGCCAGCTGGTAATGATCATAATCACCCTCTTTCACTCCCAAAATTGTCCTGTTTTGGGTAAAATTATGTAGTCACCCTACCCATCTGTGACCAGGATTTAGATCTCTTCAAGTGCTAACTCCGCACCTCTGACCAGTTTCACAGCCCGCTTTTATATCAGGGCTGGGATGTATTGTTCATCGACTTCTCTTCTAAGACCCGATCAAGAGTGGTATTTAATTTCTGTTGGCTCAACTGCATTATCTTTGTTGAATTACCTGGGTTAAAACCCCAGTTCTGCCACTTACTAGCTCTTGACTTTGGGCAAAGCTCTCAACTACCTTAAGCTTGTATTTCCTTATCTGTAAATAAGGATCTATATTATGGCTTTTGCAAGAATCAAATGAGAAGATTGATTTAATGAACTGTTGCTGCCCACCAGCCAAAGATCACAGGAACACTCGAGGTTAACAGAATTAGGTTATTATCTTCCTGCAGCAAGGGAGCCTGTACACTGTGGGGAGCCATGGGATATTAAGTAAAAGGGCGTTAGGAGAAATTGTTAGAGGATTGGAGCTTGAGATACATGATTTGGGGTTGCATTAACGGAAACGAGGGTTCTATTCAAGGAGTGGATACTGTCATATAAAGTGGGGGCAAGTCTAACATTGGACATCTTGATTTTTATCTCTCAGGTAGATGAATAGATGGGAGGTAGCGTTGGCATTAGGAGCCCTGGTGGCACAGTAGTTAAGCGCTCAGCTGCTAACCAAAAGGTTGGCAGTTCAAACCCACTAGCCACTCCACAGGAGAAAGATATGGCAGTCTGCTTCCATAAAGATTTACAGCCTTGGAAACACTATGGGGCAGTTCTGATCTATCCTATAGGGACACTGTCAGTCGGAATCAACTCTAAAGCAACAAGTCTGATTTAGTATTGTCATTAAGAGCTCTGGTCACACAGTGGTTAAGTGCTCAACTGCTAACAGTGGTTTGGCAGGAGAAAGACCTGGAGATCTGCTCCTGTGAAGATTACAGCCAAGAATACCCTATGGGTTGGTTCTGCTCTGTCACGTGGGGTCGCTATGAGTCAAAATCAACTCGAGGGCACCGAACAGCAACAAACAGTGTTGTCATTGGCATAGAAGCAGGAGTCACTCACAAGGGGAGGGGAATGTTTGGTCATTTTTGTGGTTGTCAAAAATCATTTTATTTTTTAATTTCTGCCCGTCATGATTGTGGATTGGCTTTTGTCTTGTTCCCTCATAGTCATGGAGAGTCCTCACCTGTTGTTAGTATTCTGTGAAATTGTTTATGTTTACTAGGGAACACCAGCCTTGCTGGGAGTAACTGGCATCTGATGACCCTCCTCCACCCTCAGGTCTCAGCATTGCCACAGAATAAAACAAAGACACGTGAACCAAAAACCGAACCCGTTGCTGTCAAGTCAATTCCAACTCGTAGTGACCCTATAGGACAGAGTAGAACTGCCCCACAGAGTTTCCAGGAAGTGGCTGGTGGATTTAACTGTCAACCTTTTGGTTAGCAGCCATAGCTCTTAACTGCTGCATCACCAGGGCACCAGAACTTTAAAAAATATAGACTATGTTCATTATTTAACAAGCAAGGAAAAACAAATAAGCTAAAAAAATATTTTCTGAGTAGTTTGCTAAGGGAAAAAATCTGGAGTTCTTAAGTGCTAGGAAAGTGGGGGGCTCATGGTAGCTATGCTAATTAATAATTAAAAACTAGCCATCTTGATAATTCAGAATGAATTCATAGGTCTATAAACAGTAGCTTTAAAAAGTACCATTGGTCATTGGTCAGGAAAGAGTCTTAAACTAAGTCCAATAAGGGCCTGGCATTCCAGGATTAAAGTTCATGGTCCTTTAAAACCTGATGGATCTAATAAATCAGCTATAGGGACCACATGACCTGGATTACCTGAGACAGTCCCAGGTTATGCCTACTGTGTAATTATTATGTTGCTGTTGTTAGGTCTGTCAGGTTGATTTTCAACTCATAGTGACCCTGTGTGAGTCACATGTGAGTAGAACTCTCCCATAGGGTTTTCTAGGCTGTAATCTTTATGGGAACAGATTGCCAAGTCTTTCTCCTGCAGACTTGTTGGGTGGGTTCAAACCAGGGCTTCAAACCGGTTTGTTCTGGTTCTAACCCCTGCTGAGATTTGGTGTGTCTAACAAGTTCCCAGGTGATGCTAATGCTGCTGGCTAGGGACCCATTCTGAGAACCACTAATAGCGCAGTGTCTCTTAAAATTTATTATATTAAGTGTAAGAATCACCTGGGGATTTTGTTAAACTGTAGATTCTGATTCAGTACATCGGGTGTGGAAATGCAAATTCTCAGCAGGGGTTCAAACTGGAACTGAACTGGTTTGAAGCCCTGGTTCAAACCGCCAACCCTTTCGGTTAGCAGTTAAGCACTTAACCATTGCACCACCAGGGCTCCTCGTAATTGTTTAGGCATTCAGTTTTGATATCTTCTAGAAGTACTGCTATAAGTGGAAGTTTGATTTTTTTTTACAGCACATTGCCTAATATGTAGTGAATACTTGACATATATTAGCTCTGGAATGGTTTGTTTGCTTTCAGAATTGTTAGTGCTAATTGTTGTTTATGATGCAGTTAGGAATACTGAGCTTCTTACATCAGAAACTTGACTTCAGACTGTTAGGAAAATACACTGCACAAGCATACATTGCAAATGTACATGCACACACACACGCATTAAAAACCAAAGCTCGTAGATTTCTATCAGTCACTAAAAAACTGAAAACATTTCTGAACCTATTGCTTGAGAATAGGCTCTAAATGGGGAAAATAGTTCATGTGACACATGTTTTTCTAGGGTTTCTCATGGGACATTAGATCAAAGATAGCTTTAGGCATATTGTTATAGAGCTTAATATTTTTTATAGGATTCTCATACTCTTGTCTGGTTTTTCAATGTATTTCTTGTCATAATTTTACCTCTGAAAGTCTTAGCTTTGTTTGATTGTGATCTTTCTCTTCGTGATTCCATTACCCTAAGATGGGAGTCCTATTGGCGAAGAACCCAGGCATACAGCATGCTTACTTTTATGCCCACCTGATCAGAGGGTGAGGATCCCTGGTGGCACAGTGGTTAAGTGCTCAGCTGCTAACTGAAAGGTCCGTGGTTCTAACCCACCAGCCTCTCCATAGGGGAAAGATGTGGCAGACTGTCTTCTGTAAAGATTTACAGCCTTGGAAACTGTGTGGGGCAGTTCTGTTCTATCCTATTGAGTCGCTACGGGTTAGAAGGACTCCATGGCAATGGGTTTGGTTTTGGTTTTAGTTTTGGTGAGAGGGTACCATGCCCTTGGCAGCTCTCACTCTGATGGTTTGAAGAATGCAGCGCTTTCCATAGTTCCACTGTACATTCTTCTTGAGTTCTCTTTCTTCCCTTAAATTTTTGTAACCTGTACAGTTTTTTCTGATTTTACTACCTTCACTCCTCTTATTTCTAGTAGCTAAACTTGATGCTTCTCTTACTTCTAAATAGATTCTTTTTGAAATCTCACCATGGTCAGTACTTTCCCAAACAACCATTTCCAAAATCAGTCCCCAGGTACTTCATAGGGCTTTCAGCTCTGTAGGGGTGTGTATGTATTCACATGTTCAGTCTCTCAGGCAGATTCAGAAAATGCATTCAGGTGTGTAGAATGATTCACTCACATGCCTTGGAGATGTGGTATTAATAGAGTTCTATATTAGGCAAGTTGAGTTATAAGATGCTGTTTAAATCCAAGAATTTTTGCAAGGGTAATTGGGCTTAGAAAGATAATTTATTCATTCTCTGCCTGTCTGTCTCCCACCACCCTTTCTCCCCTTCCCCCTCTTCCCTCTCCAAGTACAGAATATTGGAAAGGAATCTATGTCAAAGCAGTCTTGGAGTCATTGAGGCAAGGCTGTGTTTATATCATTTATTCTAATTTTAACTCTCTCTTTTTATCCTAACTAAATTTGAATCTGTTGTAAGGGAGGCAAAGTCAACATTGTTTATTTAAAAAAAAAAAATAATAACTCTAAGAACTTTGTTGTTGGGTGCCGTCAAGTTGATTCCAACTCATAGTGACTCTATGTGACAGAGTAGAACTGCCCTGTAGGGTTTCCTAGACTGTAATCTTTATGGAAGGAGCCCTTATGGGGTTAAGTGCTCCGCTGCTAACTGAAAGGTCAGCAGTTTGAACCCACCAGCTGCTACACAAGAGAAAAGACCTGGCGCTCTGTTCCCATAATGATTACAGCCTAGGAAACCCTGTGGGGCAGATCTACCCTGTCATATAGGCTCACTCTGAGTAGGAATTGACTCAGCAGCACTCAACAACAACAGCAGTCTTTACGGGAACAGATTGCCAGGTCTTTTCTCCCACCAAGCCACCAGTGGGTTTGAACCACCGACCTCTCAGTTAGCAGCCAAGTGCTTAACCGCTGCACCACCAGGGCTCCTTTACTAAGAACTCTAGAGATCCAGAACATGCTGCCAGATTGCCCTCCCAGTAACCTTGCAAGGATTTGTGACTGCTTAGCCTTCACGGCCCATTGGTCTACCCATGAGAGTTTTTCTCCATGGATCATATACCTAAAAGAAATTCAGAGATGAGCCAAGAATGAGACTGGCACGTGCTTACCCTGCCAACCATGAAACGCTCAAACAAAAGACCAGGAGAAGTGACTTACAACCCTCCTAAGTAGGCAGATTTTTCTCTAGTGCATTTTGAAAGAATTGACTAGTTTCTAGACTCCTTCCTGCCCTGTACATTCCGTATGTGTGTCTGTCTACAGTCAGACAAATATCAAACACTGACATGGTGTACACATGTGTATGTGTATCTAGTGAGGGATATGAGTGGAAGGTGCTTCTATTTTTAACAGCTCTTTTCATGACATGACTCAGGCAAGGCCCTAAGCACCCATTTTCCAGTCTGCTGCAGCCCTCAGAAAAGCTGCCGTGCTCAGTCTCCAGGGAGACTCTCAGGCCAGTTTCCTTGGCAATGTGTTTCCTTGTCGGCGAGTCAGATGACTTGAAGTTGTACTCTTTGCAGATACTCATAGGAACCTTGGCTACTCATAGCTTTTTGATGGTTTAAGAAATTGAGAATAGTCATTGTCTATAATTATTTTCCTTTTGTGATTCTAGACAGATTGAGAGAGAAGAAATATTTTAATTTGGGCATTTAATAGTTATGTTTCTTAATAGTGGGTCAGGCGATTGGTCAGAGAGATTAACCTGAGACTATTTTAAATCTAAAAGTAGAGGGTCACCAAAAATGAAAGAGATCCTCAATGAGATGGATTGACAAAATAGCCACAACAATGGGCTCAAATATACCAACGAACGTGAAGAATGGTGCAGGACCAGGCAACATTTCATTCTGTTATACCTAAAGTTGCCATAAGTTGGAGCCCTCTCAACAGCAACTAACAACAACATAGCAAAGCAGCCCTGAAATACTCTTCCACAACTGAATTTTTAAAAAATGGCTTGTAATTCATATTGTGCCCTCTAATTTTGTCCCTTCTAACCTGTTTATAACATCCAGAGTGATCTTTCCAAAACATAAATCTGGCCATGTCCCACCTTCTGCTTAGCAAATAAAGTCCAGATAGCTTAGCCTAACCTGCTAGACCCTTCCTGACCTGACCCCAGCCCACCTCTCCCACCTCATCTCTTGTGAATGGCACCCTTATACTATATTCTCCAACCACAAACCTCTCAGCCTAATCTTCTTTCTCTTCTGCCGCACAGACCCACTCCCCAGCTCCTCCACATGACTGACTCATACTCGAATTGGGTCTCTATTAAGATACCATTTCCTTTGGAAGTCCTTTCTGGATCTTTTCCAGGAGGGTTAGGAACCTCTCCTATATGCTCTCATAGAGCCTCGTGTTAGATTATTCATTTATAGTACTTCCCACATAGTGCTTTATCTACTTGCTTACTTAACTATCTAGTCCCACAAGAACGTGCTGTTTCAGGTCAGAGACTATTTCCTGTTCAAAAGTGTAGGAAAGCTTGTAGGAGTAGAAGCCTAAAAACATAAAGTCCTTACATGACCCAAGAATGGCTAACGATTTCTTGCCTTTCTTACTTTTCTTCCAACCACCACCTTCCTTGTGGCAAATAGTAATAATTATTATTGAGGCTCAGCCCTTACCCATCTCTTCCATTCTTAGAGGGTGTGATAGAGTAAGTCCAAATATAAGTGGAATTTCCTTCTTCAAAATAATAGTAGTATTTTCATCATTGCACAGTTGTCTTTGAACAAGGGACATCATTTTAGAGTATGGGTAAGCAAACTTTTTCTATAAAGGGCTACATACTATCTCTGTCTCATAGTCTTCTTTGTTTTTGATTGTTTTACAATGCTTTAAAAATGTAAAAACCATTATTAGCTACTGGCAAGATTGTGCCTTCAGCCTATAGTTGCCAACCCTTTTTAGAGCGTAATGTCAGTTTTACAGAGAGAGATCATCAGAGCATTTAGCATAGCAATTGAATGAGGCCCCCCTCCCCCAGCCCTCTCATCTTTCTATCCTTTTTTTTTTTTTTTTTTTGCAACTGGACAGTCTCTCTCAGCTTGACAGTGTAAACTTCTTGCCTTCTGGAGGATCAGGTGTTAACTTTTCTTTTCTCACTTCCTGTCTCTTTAAGCTTCTAGTCTGTCACCAGTCTTGACTTTTCTTTCCACTCCCTTCTCCTGGGAGTTACTTGAACTGTTAAGGACACTAGCCTTCCTTTCGGCATTTATTGGAAAATGGAATTTAAATTAGGAGAAAAGAGATACAACCAAATTATTTTTAAAAGCCAAGTTTCTCCTTTTTCTGAATGCACCATTCCATACAAAATTCCTTAGTGAATTCTCTTAGTAAGTGTTCATTATATATTTGTAGTAAATGTGTCCTTGGTAGCTAAATTCTTCCTTACCCTCACCTGTCACTTTGGCCACCCACCTGGATTTTAGTATTTTCTAGTGGGCTGGGCAGAGGACTTAATCTGGGTATAAGAATGTGCATCCCATAATGTTTTCTTACCTGTCTCTATTGCAGACTGTTATAATAATCATTTTGGGAAAAAATAACTTGTGCATTGAAAAGCCATGGTGCTTCAAAAATAAAGAATAAATGCCCAATACAATGTAATGACATATTGACCAATTAACAGAGTGATAAATGATTCTCAGTAGGTTTAGACAAATGAAACTATTAAAAATTAGTGTTTCTGGAATAAGCTATGGACTTAAGTTAACAATTATGTATCAGTGTTGCTTCACTGATTGTAACAAATGTACTTAAGATGTAGTAATGTGGATGTTAATAATAGGGGAAGTGTGTGTCTGTGTGTGTGTATGTGTGTATGTGGATGTGTGAAGAAAGGCCTGACAATCTATTCTGAAAAATCTAGCCATTGAACCCTTGAAGCTATGGCCGTCAGACGCTCTGTTAACCCAAAACTAAAACCATTCCCGAAGCCCACTCTTCAGACAAAGATTAGACTGGACTATAAAATATAAAATAACACTTGTGAAGAGTGTGCTTCTTAGCTCAAGCAGATACACGAGACCAAATGAGCGGCTCCTGTCCGGAGGCAGGATGAGAAGGCAGGAAGGGACAGGAGCTGGTTGGATGGACATGGGAAACCCAGGGTGAAAAGAGGAGTATGCTGTCACATTATAGGGATTGCAACTAGTGTCACATAATGTGTATAAACATATTTGTGTATAAACATATTTGTATGTAAACTTTCACCTAAAGCACAGTAAAAGAAAAAAAGGATAAAAAAAATGTAGCCATTGAAAACCCTGCAGAGCACAGATCTACACTGACACACATGGGTGGGAATTGACTCCATGGAAGTAGGTTTGGTTGTGGGGTGGCGGGGAGCTGTATTTTTACAGTAGTATTTACTCAATTTTTCTGTAAATCTAAAACTATTCTAAAGACTAATATCTATTAATAATAAAATCTTAACCCCCTCCTCCAAATTAACGTTCCTGAAATGGTTAACATTTTTTCCAAGCGTTTTCCCACACATCACCTCTTTAATTTCACTTTTTATTACGTGTGTGTGTGTGTGCTGGTTTTCCATCTCCACAGTGACAACCAGCAGCTGCAGCTGCTGTACTCAGAGTGCATCCTGTCCGTGCTCAGCAGCTGTTCCGCCTCCATGTACCTGCACCGGGGCTTCACAGACCTGATCTGGTGAGCATGCACGCCTCCTCCTTCCGCCTGTGCCTAGGGTCCCGTCCACAGCATCCATGACCACCAGGACTTCCATCAGGGTGGGAGCATCCTGGAGGGAACTTTTTTTGCTTATGTGCATCAGACCGAAACACAGAGAGGAACTGATGGTTGTTATACCAAAATATGCTTCCAAGACCCTCTTGAATTTTGCTTACATCATAAAATTATGAGCAGCAGGAACAAGTAGAATTTCTAGGTTGTCCGCTTGTTCTGAAAACATGGAAAAGCACCAGAAACTTATGCCAGGGGGACAAGAGATACTGAACCTTAGCTCTACCTGGTATAATCTCCATCGTGGCCTGAATACTAGTCACTTAGTCCTTGGGTCGTGCAAACGGTTAATATGTTCAGCTGCTAATCAAAAGTTTGGAGGTTTAAGTCAACCCATAGGTACCTCAGAAGAAAGGCCTGGTAATATACTTCGAAAAACTCAATCATTAAAAACCCTATAGAGGATGGTTCTACTCTGACACACAGAGGGTCACCATGAGTTGTAATTGACTCCGCAGCAATTGATTTTTAATCATAGTCATAGATTACCAGAAACGGCAGGGCCCACATTCACCCTTCTAGTTGCTCTGGGTTATTGGGATTACCCACAGGGAGGAAGTCAAATGACATGTCAGTATGGAATTTTAAATTAACTTCACGAATGAGAAGTACAGATACTGTATTTTTACACAAATAACACACACCTTCTACGTTTGTTTACCAGCCATACCCTCTCCCTCCCCAGGTATTTTCATAAACTTTTTTTTTTTTAACATATTGCTGTAAAAAATTAGCATAGCGCACTTATGAAAATACCTTGCAGTAGGGAGGGTGAGATTGGCAAAAGAGATGTAGAAGGTGAACGTTATTTGTGCAAAAATATGGTAGAATCTTGTTATTCATAGTAAAAGGAAACTTCATAACTCAGCCATTTAGCCTTGTGAATCCATTTCTTCACAAAGGATGGTTTCTTAATACTTCTCTAGAAATTTTATTTAGTTAACTCCCACTTGAGTTGTGAGGCATGGTTTTCTGTTGATATTCCCAGAAGTAATGGAGAGACATGAAAAACTGGAACAGTCAAGAGCACAACTCTTATTAGTCATATGTGCCGTCTGGTATTTACCTGCAGGATAGTGTTCACATGTTATCATTTGACTTGTGGTAAAACTTATTTCTCCTCCCATTTCTTCCCAGGAAAAACCTTTGCCCAGCTCTCATAGTGATCCTGGGGAATCCAGTTCATGACAAAACCATCACCTCAGCTCATAGCAGCAGCACCAGTACCAATGTGGAGTCAGACTCTGCATCCCCAGGAGTTTCTGACCATGGCCGAGGATCAGGCTGTTCCTCCACAGCACCAGCCCTGAGTGGGCCTGTGGCGAGGACCATCTATTACATCGCCGCTGAGCTGGTCCGGCTGGTGGGGTCGGTGGACTCCATGAAGCCTGTGCTCCAGTCCCTCTATCACCGCATACTGCTTTACCCCCCACCCCAGCACCGGGTAGAAGCCATCAAAATAATGAAAGAGGTAGGGAGGTGGTGAAGATGGGCACTGAGTTTATCAAAGGACTCTGAACATAGCATCGTACCCACAAGAAGCATTCAGAAAATGTTTGCGAGTTACTTGCTAGAACTCATTGCTACCACACAGACTCCAGTAGTCGGTGTGACTGTGCATGTGTTGGGACCCAGGATAAGGAGGGGTTGATAAGTGCTCACTGATACGAAGCCATTTGGTAATGTAGCTATGTGCTCGTTAACACTCCAGTGGATGTTTCCCTAACTAAGCCCAGGCCAAGATTTCACTCTGCCTGTCTAGATACTGATTGCACTGTAGTTGTTGTTACTTGTCATGGAATAGGCCCTCATTCATGGTCACCTTATGTATGATAGAATGAAACGTTGCTGGTCCTGCACTGTCCTCACAATCATTGCTATGTTTGAGCCAGTTGCAGCCACTGGGTCAGTCCCTCTCATTGATGGTCTCCTTCTTATTTGCTGACCCTCTACCAAACATAATGTCCTCCTTCAGCAATTGGTCCTTCTTGATGACGTGTCTAAAGTAAGCAAGTCGAAGTGTGCAGATAATACATAGTTAATCTCCTTTGCCAAAATCGGATCTCAAAATTATTTTATACTCAGGTTCTACATGATCCAAAAAAAGGGCTTTACAGATCTCTGATTGCTAAAAGGAATCCTTTTGCCCATTTCTTATTCTCCCAAATGTCATGACCCCAGTGAGAACATAGATTGTCCAGCTTGTGTTAGTCATTTCAATGCCATTCATAGGGTTATTTTGAAGATACTTTGACAAGGATTCCTCAGCATTTTTGTATTTGTAGACTTGTTCATAACGGTCAGATTGCATTTGCTTTTGGTACCTAATACTAAAAAAGACAGAATAACAGTATCCCCTTGATGATTCATTTATCTTAAGTAATATTTGCTAATAATCAGTTTCTAAAAAGTTGAATTTCAATTGCTTCTTGGCATTATTTTAATAAGATTTGATTCTAATAAATAATGGAAAGTTTTGACCCAGCATTTCTAGAAATAAAAAAGTGATTTGGATTTAATTGTTATTGAAGAGAATCCATCAACACACAATAAGAGTTACCATTTATTTCATGTCCACTGCATTTCAAGCACTTCATATTTATTATCTTCAATATAATTAGGAGGTCATATATCAATTTTATTTTTACTAGTGAAGACTGTTTCCCATCAGAGATTTCAGGCAGATGGAGATTAGAAAGTCAGCTTTAACTACTGATCACCACTAGGGTGGTGAACACAATATAGTTTTGGAGGTAGTTGAGACTAGATGACCGTGTCACCACACTGATAGCAGTGGGCTCCCCCCGAGGGACCCACCCCTGCTCTTGTCACACAGCCTGGCTGAGTAGGAGTGGAGCAGCTTCTGGGTAGGTGGATCCCCAGGAAGAGGAGAGAGGAAGAGGCTGGCTGAGCATCCTCAGCTCCTTCTCTAGCTAAATTTACCACTGAGATCAGGTACCCCCTCCCTCTGCTGGAGAGAAAGGGGAGAAGTAAGGTCAAGAATTTTACAATTTTACAATATCCTCCGCATAGAAACATTGACACCAGGGAAAAGGAATTTTCCCTCCAACAAAGTAAGACTTAAAGAGGTCAAATGATTTGCCCAGGGTCACAAAGAAAAGGAAAAGGTGCAAACCCTGGTCCGCTTGACTCTTAACTCCGTGGTCTTTTCCTATACCACACTTATTACTGACCTTGATTTTCATGGTGCCATGCAAATGATTCCCGCAGCCCCTTTCCCGGAGTTGGTTCCGCTACCCACGTCTGCAAGCCTGAGTTCAGGAGTCAGGGTTAGAATCCTTTCTGTGCCACTTACCAGCTAAGTTACAGTAGGTAAATCAGTTAACTCTGAATTTATGCTTTTCTCATCTGTGAATAGTAACAAATATTGCAAAGGTTGCAAGTTTTAAAACGCAATAAAGTTTGGGTAAGTACTTTGTGATCAGGAAGTGCTATGTAGATACTTGGTGTACTTATTACAACGGTAAGGAAGACAAAAATGAAACATTGTGGAGACTGAAAATAGCTGGACCTCATTACCTCCTGCCGAGAATAGTGCGTCAGTTCTGGCTGGTCTGCCTGTCTCCTGCCTGTCTGTTTTATTCCTTTTGTCTTACTGGGCTCATGTTCATAAATCACCACTGTTAGCAGTTTTTCCACTGCCCAGGACCCTATAATAGCTCCTTCTTGCCTCCCCTATCAAGTCAGAATTACTCAGAGTGGTGTCACTCAGAGTGGTGTCACCCCATGGACCTCCTCCCATACCAGACCATGCAGAATCCCTGAACAAGTAAAAAAAAAAAGAAAGCTAAAGTAGCAACATTAAAAAATAAGAAATGTAAATCTATTAATGGATGTTAGTTCTATCAAATGTAGATTTTAATGTGTCACTATTTTTTAAACCATAATTCAAACTTAAACCCTGAAAATTTCATTAAAATCAGATATATTATTGCAAGGCGGTGATGTTTCTAAAGAAAATTTAAAGAGGCTAAAATTTTAAAAAACTGAATTTAAGATTTAAGTTATATTTCTAAACGTATCAAGAAACAGCTTTTCCCCCACTTTGTTTTAAACTGTCAGTTTCTCTACTTAGTATCAGAGTTGTATAATCAATATTGTTATACATGTAAGTTTATTATCAATTTTAACAATAGAATAATATGTTTAATTTTATGTTTAATGAAAATATTTAATGGCTTAAGTATAGTATTTCTTAGATTATATGAATACTGACAATTATTTTGTAAAATATTTCTACATTGAATTACAACATTATTAGTTACAACATTATTAGTAACTGAGCAGAGGCTTTTTTTGATTTGTTTTCCTTTAATTGCCACTTCATTCTCAAACAAGTTATTGATACAGATTCAGAAATACTAATTACCACAATATTGTAGCCAGAACACCCGAACAATTGACAAAATCAGCAAGTATAGACACACCGGCCACAACAAAAACAACAGCACCTGCTTGTAGCCCGTGCGGACTAAACTACAGATTCGAAGCATCATTGTAATTGAGTAATAATGGCAGCTCTGACAGCAGTGCATTAGAAGGTTCAAAAATAAATTAGCATAGAGTTTTAGCCTCATAGGTATGTTGGTACGGGTAAGCTGTGCTTACGAAAAAAAAATATTTTTGTTGTAACTAACTAGAGGGATTTTTTATAAAAAATAATAAATTTCTGCTGAATCACTGCCTGTAAATTTTACATTTTGGTATCACCCCCTCTGACAGCATCACCTGGTGCAGTTGGCACCCCGTGTACTCGCCTAGGGACGCCACTGTTACTCTGTCCGGTTTTCAGAGCCTGATGTCATCATGTTCATTTCCCAGGATGCACCCTCACTCCATCTTACTGACCCAGCTCCCTTCAATCCCTGTATTCAGACCCCCCTCCCCTTAACAGAAATAAAGTGGTTGATTAAAATAGGCTACACGTTTCACATAAGTTTATCTTAGGAAAATAATACTATGTCCATTTGTCAGATAAGGAGGTTGAGACTCCAGGAGGAGAAGTTACTTACCCAAAGCCCTATACCTTGTGAGTAATAAGAGTTGAGACATGAACCCAGACCTTCTAAGGGCAGCTGCTTCTCTGCTTATCAAAGTTCTTGTTTTAGTCATCTAGTGCTGCTACAACAGAAATACCACAAGTGGATGACTTTAACAAAGACAAATTTATTCTCTCTCCGTCTAGGAGGCTAGAAGTCTGAATTCCAGGTGTCAGCTCCAGGGAAGGCTTTCCTCTCTGTGTCAACTGTAGGGGAAGGTTCTTGTCATCAATCTTCCCTGGTTGAGAAGCTTCTCAGCACAAGGACCCCAGTCCAAAGGATGCGCTATTTTCCTGGCTCTTGTTTCTTGGTGGTATGAGGTCCCCATGTCTCTCTGCTCGCTTCTCTCTCTTATATCTCAAAAGAGATTGATTTAAGACATAATCTTGTAGATTGAGTCCTGCCTCATTAACATAACTGCCACTAATCCCACCTCATTAACATCATGGAGGTAGGATTTACAACACATAGGAAAACCACATCAGATGACAAAATGGTGGACAGTCACACAATACTGGGAATCATGGACTAGCCAAGTTGACACACATTTATGGGGGACTCAATCCGTAACAGTCCTCCTCCCTTACAGGTTTGCCTTCTCAGACCACTGACCTTGCCCTCCTTTATACTCCATTCCATCATCTGTTGTTGTTGTTAGGTGCCAGCAAGTTGATTATAACTCATAGCGACCCTGTGTACACAAGAACGAAACCCTGCCCAGTCCTGTGCCATCCTCACAATCGTTGCTGTGTTTGAGCCCATTGTTGCAGCCACTGTGTCAGTCCGTCTTGTTGAGGGTCTTCCTGTGTTTCAGTGACCCTCTACTTTACCAAGCATGATATCCTTCTCCAGGGACTGGTCCCTCCTGATAACATGTCCAAAGTACATGAGATGAAGTCTCACTATCGTTGCTTCTAAGGAGCATTCTGGCTGTACTTCTTTCAAGACCAATTTGTTCATTCTTCTGGCAGTCCATGGTATGTTCAGTATTCTTCACCAGCACCATAATTCAAAGGCATCAATTCTTCAGTCTTCCTTATTCATTGTCCAGCTTTCACACACATATGAGGCTATTAAAAATGCCATGGCTTGGGTCAGGTGCACCTTAGTCCTTAAAGTGACATCTTTGCTTTTCAACACTTTAAAGAGGTCTTTTGCAACACATTTGCCCAATGCAATGCGGTGTTTGATTTCATGACTGCTGCTTCCATGGGTGTTGATTGTGGATCCAGGTAAAATGAAATCCTTGACAACTTCAATCTTTTCTCCCTTTATCATGATGTTGCTTATTGGTCCAGTTGTGAGAATTTTTGTTTTCTTTATGTTGAGGTGTAATCCATACTGAAGTCTGTAGTCTTTGATCTTCATCAGTAAGTGCTTTTGAGTCCTCTGCTTTTAGCCAGCAAGGTTATGTCATCTGTATATCACAGGTTGTTGATAAGTTTTCCTCCAATTCTGAGGGCATGTCCTCCTTCACATAGTCCAGCTTCTCAGATTATTTGCTCAGCATACAGATTGAATAAGTACAGTGAAAGGATATAACCCTGAAGCACACCTTTCCTGATTTTAAACCATACAGTATCTCTTTGATCTGTTCAAACGACTGCCTCTTGGTCTGTATGCAGGTTCTGTATGAGCACAATTAAGTGTTCTGGCATTCCCATTTTTCACAGTGTTATCCCACCATCTAGCAACCGATTATCCCAACACACTGATTGTTTCACACTACAGTGTAGAGCAAGTTCCTTATCTCCTCAAATACATTTTTGTATGCATTGCTTTTGTATGTTTTCTCCAGGTATTTAACACTGCAATGCTTGAATCAGAGTATTTAATAAATTAAACTAACTGAATGACAGATGGGCCCGAAGACAGAATGTCTGCAAAGTAGGTATTCTGTAAGCAACAGAAACCTTTCTTTTTATATTTTGAATTGATGTTCACTGGAGTTATTGCTGGCCCTGTTAGAGCCACTTGATACCTCATTGCTAAGAAAACACTTCACACGTGGGGTATATAGGTATCTAAGTGTATTTTAAATAATAATTTACTACTGCAAAGGAAATTAGTTACATTTTCCTCTCTTTCATAGATTTTTCTAGCTTCCCAAGGTCATTTTGCAGGGGCAAGAAGCATCAGCACCTAAGAAGCATGTCCAGGCCATGCTGCCCATGAAGTACAGTGCACTAATTTAGGGCAAATTGTTCAGAAAAGCAGTACCTCCATTTTATGTTGCAAAACCAGTAATTTGGGAAAGTTGGTAACCTAGATACCAGAATGTGCAGGGTTTAAGCACACAAAGAAAACTACCGGGAACCCAGGATGTTTGTTTAGCCGTTTGGAGTTTGAATGCTGGGTATTTTATTTCCCTGTTCTGATTCTGGTTTGTCACTCTGCCATATGCCTGATATGCCTGTTAATCAAAGGCATACAGCATGTTTTGTTTTACAAAGTACACTCTCTTTTCTCCTTCCACTTTCCCAAAAAGTACAACTTGCTTCCTTTTCTCTCCCCCGTGATTTGGCTTTAGAATGGGTTCTCTGGTCTTCACCAGACCTGTGACACGCGAAGCACTGATACCACACACCTCATTCCCATATGAAGAAGCTAAAATTCAAAATACCTTTTTTTTAAGTATTTGTTGAGGATTCTTCAGAAGGCTAATTACTCAGTCCCTTTGCCCTCTAGATTTCTGAAAGAATTGAGAAAGAGACACAAGATTCATGTGAGAATTAAAATATATTATCTTATTCACTACTGGTAAAGCTAGATTAGGAGCTCTGGTGGCACAGTGGTTAAAGCACTCGGCTGCTAACCGGAAGGTTGGTGGTTCACACCCACCAGCCGCTCTGCGGGACAAAGAGCTGGCAGTCTGCTTCTGTAAAGATTTACAGCCTTGAAAACCCTATGGGGCAGTTCTGTTCTATCCTGTAGAGTTGCTATGAGTTGGAATCAACTCAGTAGCAATGGGATTTGGAAAGCTGGATTAGGGAATGTGGTTGGATCCAAATAGAAAATGAGGTTTCCTACTCCTATTCCCCTGAAATGCACTTACCCTTCTAGCAACAGATGAAACAGCTAGAAGCCATACGCCTAGCCACTTGGACTCAGGCCTAAAGAGAAAAGGGAGTTTGATTGACTTTACCTCAAGCATTATCACTACTTTTTCCATGTCAAACAAACAAAATGAGGAGAGAAGGGTGGAAGCTTTATTTCTGTGTATTCAAGAGATTAGAAATTCCCAATTTCTGGAGTAAGAAATATGAAAGAGAAGAGAGCTCCTTAAAATACTACTTTGTATACATACTGAACCTTTCTCTGCTTTGTTGAGAGTTTAAGTTACTTTGAAAATGAATGGACATAGTGATAGCACGTCTACTCCAGACACAATTAGCCATTCTTTCCTTTGAAATTAATGTAGTCTCAAATTAAAATTTTCTCTAAAGACTTCTACCATAAATATTTAATAAATTTATAATAATAATAATATATAATAATATATTAATAATTAATATACATTAATTATATATAATTAATAATAATATAAAAAATATATAATAATATATAAATACTATTTAATAAATAAATAAAAATTAGAAGTGAACAATATAAAATTTTATAAAAATTCTATATATGAAAACTTGTGTAACTAAAGCAGTGTGTAGAGGAAAATTTATAGCTTTAATTGCTTCTATAGAGAAGTAGAAAGCCTAAAATTAATGTTCTAGTTCTCCAGCGTAGGTAATTGGAAGAGGAGAGCAGAATAAGTCCTAAGAAAGGAGGGAGGAAAAATAGGATAAAAGCAGAGATTAATGTTATAAAAAGCAAACATAGTATAGAAGATCAACAAAACAAAAATATTAGGACTCTTACAAGACTAAGAAAATTGAAAAACTTGTAAAAGGAGCAATAAAAAAATTCCAGAACAGGTACAAATAAACAGAAATAAACAATTTTTAAATCTATAAATATTATAGCAGCCCTGGTGGCGCAGTGGTTAAGAGCTACGGCTCCTAACCAAAAGGTAGGTAGTTCCACCAGC
Organism: Dugong dugon; assembly: GCA_030035585.1. Classification (NCBI taxonomy): domain Eukaryota; kingdom Metazoa; phylum Chordata; class Mammalia; order Sirenia; family Dugongidae; genus Dugong; species Dugong dugon. The sequence goes on from CM057464.1 coordinate 161,111,618, forward strand.
TGCTCCTTGGAAACCCTCTGGGGCAGCTCTACTCTGTCCTATAGGGTCACTATGAGTCGGAATCAACTCGATGGCAATGGGTTTGTTTTGGTTTATAGATATTATAAATATTGAAGAAATAAAAGTGGGTATTTAAAAAACTTCAGGCCGGTAAATTTGAAAACCTAGATAAAATGCATAAATCCCTATGAAATAATACAACTTTAAAAAATTCATTCAAGAAGAAATTGAGGACCTGAATAGTCCTATAACCTTTAAAGAAATTGAATCAGTAGTTAAAATCTTCCCATTTAAAAAATATATATACTAGCCTAATGCAGCTTTAGAAATAAGTTATACTAAGCATTTAAGGAACTGATAATTCCAATCTTATCAGAGAATAGTAAGGGGGAATATTTCTCAATTGTTTTTGAGGCTAGTCAATTTAATAGCAAAATAAGATAGAGTACATGAAAAGAAAATTGCAGGCCAACCTCACTAAAAAAACATAAATGCAAGTGCTTTGTAGTACTATACTACAGATTTTTTTTGAAGCAATCACTCAGAGAATTTTCCTTGTCTGAGCCAGCCTTGTACTGGGGAGCTAGAAACAATGGATGCTATGTATCAAGAAGAATATCTAGATTAGTTTTAGTAAGAATTATAGTTTCAAATAGTTGCTTTTCTCAGACTATATTACTCAGTAGAGAAAGTACGTGTTTATTCGATCTCATAATTTCAAAACCTTGTATTTATTTTTATGATGCTCATTTTTTCTGTTTTTTTCTTTAAAGATACTTGGGAGCCCACAACGTCTCTGTGATTTGGCAGGACCCAGCTCCACTGAACCGGAATCCAGAAAAAGATCAATTTCAAAAAGAAAGTCACATCTGGATCTTCTCAAACTGTATGACACATTCCCCTTCTAGTTGTATATCGCTTGGTTTAGACTGCTTTTCTGATACTTTTAACCTGGTTTCTAAACCCCGGGATTTTTTATGAATATGCATTACATGAAATGTGACGATTTAATAATGTACTAACAAGCCATATGAGAAAACTGATCTCAGTTTATTATAACCATATAACTTTATATATTTTCATATTGACTTAAAGAAAATCCACTGTACAAGATCATATTTACAATAGTTGTTCATTGGGGTTATTTTAGGGAAGAACTTTTTGATGTACATTCCTGAACTATAAGATCCTTTACATGTAGTCCCCTTAGAAAACGGAAATATCCAATTTGCAATAGTTCTATTTACATGTACGTCCTCAGGAATGTGATTATTTGATAGAGGAAGGCCTACATTGTCTTATAGACATTATAACTATTTTCTTTTTGAAAATTGGGCATAATACAAATATGAGACTTTTCAAAGCATGCCCTTGGAGATACTGTAAATTCCCATCAGGAATTTTTGTTTGTGCCGGCAAACCAAGAGGGCGTGTGATTCAAGGACTGCTTTACCTGGAGGTTTTCCTCTGCTGGCCTGAGCATGTTCATTTCAGTTATTGCTCATTCATTTAGTACCCAGACCATTTAAGTTCTCTAAATTAGAGTGCCTGTTTTGAATATTATTGTGTTCAGCAATCTAACCATTCTGGCTCATTTTGGAACATTTTTTCTGTGTTTCATTCATTTCCTCTTTTGCACACTGCCCAGCATCATGGATGGCATGACTGAAGCGTGTATCAAAGGTGGCATTGAAGCTTGCTATGCTGCCGTGTCCTGCGTCTGCACCTTGCTTGGGGCATTGGATGAGCTCAGCCAGGGCAAGGGCTTAAGCGAGAGTCAGGTCCAGCTGCTGCTTCTGCGCCTTGAAGAGCTGAAGGATGGGGCCGAGTCGAGCCGAGACTCCATGGAGATCAACGAGGCTGACTTCCGGTGGCAGCGGCGAGTCCTGTCCTCAGAACACACGCCCTGGGAGTCAAGGACCGAGAGGAGCCCTGACATCAGCATTAGTGTTACGACGGACACGGGGCAGACCACCTTGGAGGGAGAGTTGGGTCAGACGACACCTGAGGACCAGTCTCACTACTCTGAAAATCACAAAAATGGCCTCAAGTCACCAGCCATCCACGAGGACAAGGAGACTCTGAACAAAGTGTCAGAGCCAGAAGCAGTCGACCAACCGGACGTTGTTCAAAGAAGCCACATGGTTGTTTACCCTGATATAACTAATTTCCTGTCAGTGGACTGCAGGATGAGATCTTATGGGTCTAGATACAGTGAGAGCAACTTTAGCGTTGATGACCAAGACCTTTCTAGGACAGAATTTGATTCCTGTGATCAGTACTCTATGGCAGCAGAAAAGGACTCAGGGAGGTCTGATGTGTCGGACATTGGGTCTGACAACTGTTCACTAGCCGAAGAAGAGCAAACCCCGAGGGACTGCCTGGGTCACAGGTCTCTGAGAACTGCTGCTCTGTCTCTGAAATTGTTGAAGAACCAGGAAGCTGACCAGCACAGCGCCAGGCTGTTTGTGCAGTCCCTGGAAAACCTCCTTCCTCGGCTCCTGGCTCTCCCCAGTGTGGAAGAGGTGGACTCTGCCCTCCAGAACTTTGCCTCTACTTTCTGCTCAGGTTTGTAAATGTTTTTTTGCTATATGGAAAAGAAAAAAAAAAAAACCAAACCTGTTGCCGTTGAGTTTTGCTGTATAGTCAACAAAACATTCAGAGCATTTTGCCTTAATGGGCAATTACCATATTACTTGTAGTTTGAAATATTTGAGGCATATTAAATGATCTTCGGGTTTCTTATGTTTAAAGAAAGCAAAGGAATGTAAGACTTATTGGTGGTGGTTTGTTTGAATTCTGCAGCATTTGATGGCTAGAATTTAATATGAGGTTGATAAATGTATATGGCATGAAGTAAAGAATGAAAGGGACCTGCCTTCTAAACAGCTGCTGATGACTAAAACAAAATGACAGTCTGTGGTTCTTAAAACACCAAATTCTCAATATGCTCTTACACCTTGGTGTCTGAAAAACATAGAGCAATGTACCTTTGGTCTGTTAATATGTAAAGTATTTTGAATGAGGTCTTGGACTAGATGCAGACTGAATCTTCCCAATATATTTTGAATTCCACTGAATATCCAAACCGTGTGGTGCTGGTCCAATGTGGCTTGATAACATTACATTCTCTAATTCCTGAACCTTCCTGTCTGTCAAATATCAGTATTGTGACCCAGACCATAGTGAAACAGGAGTGTCATGAGGTATATTGGCCAAAGCACACTAGAAAGTTCTGCTAGTATCATTGAAGGGCAGAAGATAATTACCTAGAATTTTGGTGGTGAAAGGAGATAACAATAAGCATTTCGTATAGTGAGTAATGAATTTAAAGATAGTTCACTTGAAATGTAATACAGAAAGAAAGCAATTAATGGGTACATACAATTTAGAGCAGGAATAAATGATTGCCTGACATCAGGGAAGTCACCCATGCTTCCCCCTAAATTAAAGGGTCTCTTGACCACAAACTAGGTAGATGGACCCTGGTGGGCCTGGGCCTGTACTCAGATATAAAGGAGTGAGCCTGAGGACCAACAAAGAATGAGTAAAAGCCAAGATTACCACTTGCTCCTCCACCATGAGCCTTGAACATGTGTTCGTTGTTGTGCTTCCTACCACAGTCATTGTGTGTGCATCCACCTTCCGTTTGCCATACCGTCAGCTGCTTAAGAGCTGGGGCCATGTCTCACTCATTTTTTTGTTTTCCAACAAACAAAACATACATAAAAAATTCTAGCCCACTTACTGGAACTTGGCAGAAGCTGAATGATGTGTTGTTAAGGAGTAGCTTAATAAGTATCTTTAAGAAGCTCTTTGCCAAGAGGACAAGAAAAGGACACTTTAATCCAGGTATACATAAGGAAGAACTTTTTGTAATAGAGGATGATCCAGAGTTTTAGCAACCACCAGGGGAGTTATAGAACCTCTAATCTTGTACTTCTGAAATTACTCTCTGACCTACCTAGAGGATATATGTAAATCCAAACCAAACCCACTGCCACTGAGTTGATTATGACTCATAGCGACCCTATAAGACAGAGTAGAACTGTCCTTCAGGGTTTCTAAGGCTGTAAATGTTTATGGAAGCAGACTGCCACAGCTTTCTGCTGCAGATGATATAAAAAAAGTCATATTATTTCTCAACTTTCCTAGCTCCACTGTGATTCTTTATTTTTCAAGGCACAAAAATACCAATTCTTAAGGTTACACATCATTTTTTCTCAATATTTTCCTTTTGCAATTAGGTATAAAAATGACCTTTGGATTTTTTTTTGTTTGTGTGAAGGAACATACATATAATTTATATGTAATCATTGGAAGACTAGGAAAATACATAAATACTTTTCTTAAAAACTGTTTTTTCTCCCTAACGTCTTTTATACCACTATCATTAAATTTGAATTTTTTTTTTTTTACTGAGTATTCCTGGTGTGTGTGTGAGAGACACACACACGTCCATCTTCAGTCAACATTTATAGAGAAGCTACGCTGTGCTATGTGCTAAGGGTCCAAAGGTTTGTATGACTTATTCTCAATGTATAGATTGAGCATAGATTAGTGAAGTTGCTCTTTGATTTCTAAATATGTGAGATTGTTTATGGACTGAAAGAGTTCTAGGAAAGCCTGTGAGTGGGGAGGAAGGTTCACTGCTCTTTGGAAGGGGTGTGCTGGGCCTCTGAGCCTCTGAGCCTCTGCCTCTGCCTCTTCTCAGCTGGAAATATTCATGGGGAGAAGATCTTGGCAGCTGTGACTCCTGTGGCTGTTTGGTTTCCCTAGTGCCAAGGCAGAGAACTCCACACACATAGATGATCCACAAGAACAGCTGTGTATCAGAGCGCAGCATTGACACCGTTTGCAGTAACGATGACCTTGAGTTATCAAGAAATGGTAAAATGATTTGTAGCGTCTTCTATTTAAAAGTAAAATTAACTATGAAAAAATAACTCGGCTGCAAAAGTTTTGGCATTTAAATGTGTAAGATTAGTTCTTAGTTAACTTCATATTTATAAACAGCATAACTTCATAGTTATAAACAGCATTCCCCAATAATTCCATATAAATGTCACCATGGCAAAGAATGACTTCCAAGGGACCTTGCCTCATTTCCTAAGAGAATTAGAAAATACAACCCTAGCAAGGTCTTTTATAAATGTAGAACTGAAGCCAGTCTTTAAATTTATATTGGCCTTTCAGATCAATATTTATGTTGTTGTTAGGTGCTGTTGAGTCAATTCCAACGCATAGTGACCATATGTACAACAGAACGAAATACTGCCCGGTCCTATACCATCCTCACAGTTGTTGTTATGCTTGATCTCATTGTTGCAGCCACTGTGTCAGTCCATCTCATTGGGGGTCTTCCTCTCTTTCACTGACACTCTACTTTACTAAGCATGATGTCCTTCTCCAGAGACTGGTCCCTTCTAATAACATGCCCCAAATACAAAAGACGAAATTTCACTATCCTCACTTCTAAGGAGCATTCTGGCTGTACTTCTTCCAGGACAGATTTGTTCATTCTTCTGGGAGTCCATGGTATATCCAGTATTCTTCCCCAACACCATAATTCAAAGGCATCAATAATTCTTCAGTCTTCCTATTCATTGTCCATCTTTCGCATGCATATGAGGTGATAGAAAAATATCAGGGCTTGAGTCGGGCACACCTTAGTCCTCTAAGTGAAATATTTGCTTTTTAACACTTTAAAGAGGTCTTTTGCAGGAGATTTGCCCAGTGTAATGCTATGTATTTATTAGTATAAGCAAAACAAGGTTTAGTGAATTTTTTATGTGGCCAGAATATGGCCCTATGAATGTTGCAAACTGCCCTAATTTTAAAGACTTATTGAATGTCCCATCAAACCCAATATGTTGTGTGACATTATTTTTTACATTTAGAAATCAAAACATTGACAAAAGAATTCACGATTTTTTGGTTGTTTTGAAATATAATTTTTAGTGATTGTAGTGAAGTGAGTTGTTCATCTTTTTAGTTCTAGTGCCATTCACAGTGCATATACCAGTTAGGAGTTGGCCTCTGTTTCCAAATTACAGGTCCATCTCTCTGTGGTTCTGTTAACAGTAAGCTAATTCTTCCCCAGTCTCCGCTGTAGTTTCATGGATTGTACTACCTATCCTTGCGGGGAAGCCAAAACCACTGGCCTGGGTCCACCTTTGGGCTGAGAAACGTGCTCTTTCTCTCCTTGCAAATGCTGCCTCTGATGAAAAATCAATAGAAGAGAAACATTTGTATTCTACTTTGACAAGGGGGATGACAGATTTCCCTTGATCACTTCAAGAGAAAAGTGTACAAGTACAAACAGGAGATGGCAGAAAAATGAAAGTCTCCCTGAGTTATAAACCAGATATTTTGCCTGTTACTTAAACTTTGATGTCTAAAGCTCCAGACCATATCTTACCAAAAAATCCCCTAAAGCATTTGTCCCTGACTTGCCATCAGGGGTCTGCTTTCTCAGTGGAGGTCACAGTCACTTGGCATTTCTCAGTCACTCCCATCCTCAGATATACTCTACAGCCAGGGGACTCTCTTTACTGCCTTGCTGCTTCCTCCCTCTTTAATTACACATGATTAAAGACAGGCTTTCTTTTGAAAGCAATTAAAGTTTCTTATGGTGGTAGAGTTTGAAAACATGCAGACAGAGGTGGCTTTCATAGTACTTGATGTGATCTCTGATATCTGCATAAGTGCCTCCCTGTTCCTGCTGAGAACAAAGTGGCACCTGTGTCAGGTGACTCCTCAAGGACTAAGAAGAAAGACCTAGCCTTTCACAGCAACTGCTAGAGGGTCATAGGCGCTTATCCTGGGATTGTTGTTCCTTAGATTGTTGTTGCTGTCAGGTCAATTCCAACTCAAGGTGACCCCCTGTTTTATAGAGTAGAACTGAGCTCCATAGGGTTTTCTTGGCTGTAATCTTAACAGAAGCAGATCACTAGGCCTTTCTTCTATGGTGCCAGTGGGTGAGTTTGAACCACCAACCTTTAGCTTAACAGTCGAGTGCAAACTGTTTGAGCCACCCAGAGAACTTATTCCTTAGATTACCTGTTGCCGTCGAGTCGATTCCAACTCATAGTGACTCTGTAGGACAGAGTAGAACTGCCGCATAAGGCTTTCCAAAGCTGTGATCTTTATGGGAGCAAACTGTCACATCTTTCTCCCATGGACCAGCTGACGGGTTCGAACTACTGACCTTTCGGTTAGCAGATGTTCTGGATTGAATTGTGTCCCCCCAGAATGTGTATCAATTTGGGTAGGCCATGATTCCCAGTATTGTGTGATTGTCTCCATTTTATGATCTGATGTGATTTTCCTATTGTAAATCCTAACCTAACCTCTATGATGTTAATAAGGCAGGATTAGAGGCAGTTATGTTAATGAGGCAGGAGTCAATCTACAGGATTAGGTTGTATCTTGAGTGAATCTCTTGAGATATAAAAGAAAGATGGGGGACCTCGTACCACCAAGAATGCAGAACCAGGAGGGGAGCACATCCCTTGGACCCAGGGTCCCTGCACTGAGAAGCTCCTAGACCAGGGGAAGATTGATGACAAGGACCTTCCCGTCAAGCGGACAGAGAGAGAAAGCCTTCCCCTGGATCTGGTACCCTGAATTCGGACTTTTAGCCTCCTAGACTGTGAGAGAATAAATTTCTCTTTGTTAAAACCATCCACTTGTATTTCTGTTATAGCAGTGCTAGATAACTTAGATAGCAGCCGAGCGCTTAACCACTGTGCCACCAGGGCTCCTTTTCCTTAGATTGCACAACACAGCAAGGTGCTGTCGAGTGGATTCTGACTCATAGTGACTCTATAGGACAGAGTAGAACTGCCCCATAAAGTTTCCAAGGCTGCAGTATTTAAGGAAGCATACTGCCACATCTTTTCTCCCATGGAGCAGCTGGTGGGTACAAACCACTGACCATTCGGTTAGCAGTTGAGTGCTTTAACCACTGTGCCACCAGGGCTCCTTTTCCTTAGATTAGTGGTTCCTAATTGTGATCTTGAGACTTACTGTGATCCAATGTGATGTTTATTGCAAGTAATCTGATATTTATAAAGTACTAAATTTCATAAAAGATAATGTAGTGAATACGAATGTCAGTTTTAAGAAATACTTATTTCTTTAAAACATATCTGACTCTGGACCTCCAGCCCGGCCAGGTGTCAGGACATTTGGTGTCTGCCATTGCTGGGGTCCCCCATCCCAGAGTCAAACCAGAAGGTAGAGTTTATGTGGGATCTGGAGGCCCTTCACCTCTCACATCACCCATGAGCCCCCACTGTCCTAGTTCACAGACTCCCATGAGTTCCATGATTTTGCTACCTCCCTGCCAGTCTGGAGCTTGGAATTCTCTGAAAGGCTGGGAGCCCCCATGCACCACTGCACATTCCAATCTGGGGTCCTGCCAACCCTCTAGGTATTCTACATGCTGAAGTCTAGATGCTGAAGTTATGCAGGATGGCAGCAGGGAGCCACAGACCCCAACCCTCTTCCCAGCCAGGGGGGTCTCTCTTTTCTGCATTGTTTCTTCTTTCCTCCTGTCATTGCCCTCAGAGGAATGTTCTACAGTCTCTGGAATGAGCTTTGGATTTGTGAATGAAAAACCATGAAGGCAAGTATGTTATCAACCTTAGTTTTTAGTCTCGTAATTTAAACACCTCTGAAGATGGTAATTCAGAATTATCTCATGTTTGTGGAATGCAAAAGGTAAAATGTAGGAAGAAAACCTCAAATAAGTAAGTCAATATGTTATCCCACCTCTACCAATTAGGATTAAGTTTATGTACATATAATAAACAAAACTAAACAAAAACCCATTGCCATCAAATTGATCCCAACTCATAGTCATGACTCCTAGCAACCCTATAGGACAGAGTAGAACTGCCCCATAGAGTTTCCAAAGAGTGCCTGGTGGATTCAAACTGCCGGCCTTTTGGTTAGCAGCCATAGCTCTTAACTACTACGCCACCAGGGTTCTTATTGAAGGACTCTTAATTATAATTTAGCAGATACTGTTCAAGAACACGTAAGCTTTTTTTAAATTACTTTATGACCATTTCCATATTATTAGTGGTCATAGTGTGATTTTAAAAAGAAGGATTCAAAATAAACATCAAAATGTTAATACCTCAGGATTCTGTTATTACAGATTATTTTCATTTTCTTCTTTGTACCTTTTTCCAAATCTCTAAAAATTTTCTTATAAATTCTACCATCAGAAAATAAAGCAATACTGTCATTAATAATTAGAATTGTAGACTTAATTAAAGAAATCTGCTTCTAAGCTATAAGCTATAATAATCTTATTATGCAAATTTAGGAAATTGGTAATGTCCACTGTTGGTGAGAGTGGCTAGACTACTGTTCTCATATACAGGTAATAGGAGGGAAAACTATTTGAAAGCTATTTTGGCTGTATCTGTTAAATTCAAAGTGAATATTCTGCTTTTGGGCCCTAGTGGTGCAGTGGTTAAGCATTGGGCTGCTAACCAAACAGGTCAGCAGTTGAATCCACCCACCACTCCTTGGAAACCCTATGGGGCCGTTCTACTCTGTCCTGTGAGTCAGAATTGACTCAGTGGCTATGGGTTTGGGTTTTTTTGGTTTATTCTGCTTTTGGAAATCTATGTCACAGCTACACAAGCAGAAGTACAAAGGTTATGTCATCATTTTAGCTTTTTTCATAATTGAAGCAACCTAAATGTCTGTCAATAGAGCATTACTTAAATAGATCTTAGCACAGCCACGCATGGTCATCAACAAAAAATGAGGTAGTTACAGTGCAGTGCATGTAATATGATCTCATTTTGGTAACTATATGCACAAGGAAGTGAGTCTTGCTTGAGGGATATCATAGGGGCTTGGGAGAAGCAGAGACTATTGATCTTATTTTTTACACTCTTCAGTACTGTTAAATGTTTTACATCAAGTGTTCATTACTTTTATTTTAAAAATATCATATAATCTTAGACAGGGAGGAGACTTTTGGAGGTCATTCATGCTAATCCTGTATCCAGTCTTTCACTCGTAACCAGTCAAGCCAGTAAGCCATTCTTCTGTTCTGACAGTCAAGCACATCTTAATTTAGTTACTAAAAACTGGAAAAAAACAAGAAGTGAGAATATGCTAGAGGTCATAGTTCATTAATTTCCCACTCAAAAGTTGATAACACTTCAATGAGACCAATCAGAAGATGAATGGAAAATAGGCTGCTAACCATAAAGGTTGGTAGTTTGAATCCACTAGCTGCTCCTTGGAAACCCTATGGGGCAGTTCTTCTCTGTTGTATAGGGTCGCTATGAGTCGGAATCAACTTGAAAAAGGGTATGGTATGAGATATTAGAGAAGGACATGATATAGTCGAATCTTATCCCAGAATTACAAGCAAGTACAGCATAGTATAGTGCAAAAAAACCTGGGATTTGGGCCTAAAAGACTCTTAGGGTAAACTACTTAGCTACTTCAAGCAATTTTCCTTACTGGTAACATAAGGGCTCATGCAGGATCAGAAACCCTGGTGGTGTAGTAGTTAAGAGCTACGACTGCTAACCAAAAGGGTGGCAGTTTGAATCCACCAGGCACTCTTTGGAAACTCTATGGAGCAGTTCTACTCTGTCATATATGGTTGCTATGAGTCAGAATTGACTTGATGGCAATGGGTTTGGGTTTTTTTTGGTTTGTGCAGGATCAGATGAAATAATGCATGAGAAGAGGTTGGTTCTAGGAAATAGAAAGTACTTAATAAATTATTGTGTTATTCCCATTACTGTTAATAGTATCTTCAATGTACTATATATCTGGTATAGCAAGTACAGTGTGGAATAGCGTAAAAAACTGGAATTTGGGCCTAAAAGATCTTTGCCAATTTCTAGCTGTATAACTTTGGGCCAAGCAGTGTGTTTGCAGTCCCAAGGACTCTTGATTGTTTCCTTCAGGCATGATGCACTCTCCAGGATTTGACAGCAGCAGCAGCCTCAGCTTCCAGATGCTGATGAACGCAGACAGCCTGTACATGGCTGCACACTGCGCTCTACTCCTCAACCTGAAGCTCTCCCATGGTGACTACTACAGGAAGAGGCCAGCCCTGGTGCCTGGCATGATGGTGGGTGTGCACTTTCGAATTGGGCATTCTGAGGGCAGGCGGGTGGCCTCTCACCTGTAAAGCTGGATGCCAGTGCCCTGAGAGAGAAATGGCAAAAGGTGTTCTCTTCCACATTGCTCTGTTATGGGTAATGACTTGTGGCATTCCCACCTTGCACTAGAGAGTAAAGAACAGAGTGCCTGTAGGTGGCTGCCTGCTGAGGGTCCAGTAATTTCATCCAGTGGCATTATCACACACACACGCATTCAAAAACACATCATCGGGGGGGGGCTAGGGAATGCAGAACAGAATTTCAAAGTCTCGTAGAATCTAGACTTCCTGGAGCCACTGAGGCTGGATGAACCTCTGAAATTATTACCCCGAGATAATCTTTAAACCTGAAAGCTTAAACCAAAGATATTCCCTAAAGTCTTTTTTAAACCAAACAATTGTTCAGCTTAATTAGTAAAGAATGTTTGCCTTGAGCATTGGACTCTTTTTTTTTTTTTTTTTTTTATTGTACTTCAGGTGAAGGCTTACAGAACAAATAGTTTCTCATGAAACAGAAGTACACATGTTATTTTATGACATTGGTTAACAACCCCACAACATATCAACCCTCTAACTTCTCAACCTCTTTCTTTTTTTTTTTGGTGAAAATACACATAGTCAAAGATAAACCATTTCAAAAATTTCTACATGCACAGTTCAGTGACAATTGACTACGCTCTTCAAATTGTGCTGTCATTCTCACTTAAGATGAAGGCTTATAGGACAAAATAGTTTCTCATTTAACAGTTACTACAAATGTTGCCCTATGACAATGGTTAACGATCTCACAACACATCAACAATATCCTTACTCAACCTTGGGTTCCCTATCACCAGCTTCCTTGTCCCCTTCTGCTTTCTGGCCCTTGTCACTAGACTCCTGTACCTCATTTGTCTCGTTTGGTTTTATGGGGCTGTCCACTGCCAGGCTTGAACGGTGAACCTCAGAGGTAACTTCAACACTGAGCTAAAAGGGTGTCTGGGGGCCATACTCTCAGGGTTTCTCCAGTCTTCTTTAGGCCAGTAAATCTGGTGTTTTTTTTGTGAGTTAGAATTATGCTCTACATCCTTCTCCAGCTCTGTCCAGAGCCCTCTGTTGTGATCCTGGTCAGAGCAGTCAGTGGTGGTAGCCGGGCATCATTAGCTATACTGGACTCAGTCCGGTGGAGGCCTTGGTAGCTGTGGTCCATTAGTCCTTTGGACTAATCTTTTCCTTGTATCCTGTTGTCTTCATTCTCCCTTGCTCCCGAAGGGATGAGACCAGTGGAGTATCTTAGAAGGCCGCTCACAGGCTTTTAAGACCCCAGACATTACTCACCAAGGTAGAATGTAGAGCATTGTCTTGATAAGCTGTGTCATGCCAATTGAGCTAGATGTTCCCCGAGACCATGGTCCCCAGAGAGCATTGGGCTCTTTTAAAGAACTATCTGTATGGAATCAAATTGACAATAGCAACTCACAAGGTTAGAGAGGAAGCTTGCAGGGGCAGGGGGCAGTAAGTTTATATTAATGAGGGAGGAACAGTTCAGAAAAGGAGATGAGAATGGTTGCACAAATTGAAGTGTGTAATCAGTGTCACTTAATTGTACATGTAGACATTGTTGGTGTATGTTTTGCTGTGTACATTTTCAAAAACAATGAGAAAGCACATGATTAGTGTTAACTGGCATCAACAGATATGCAGGGAATGATCCCCTTTGCTGAAGTTGAAGGCAAGCTGTTGCAAAAACTCTTCATTATATTGTAAAATGTGCCCAGACCTAAGCTTCCCAATTGTCAATAATAAAGCACCTTCTATAAGGTGTGGAATAAGGAGGAGGCTGTCAGTTATACTGTGGTTGGCCCCCTTGGCAGAGCAAGCTACCTCATGGTGTGCCCTAACATCAGTTCCTGAGCCTACGTCCAAGGACTTGCCTGAAGAGAATCAGCAATCATTTGCTTGATTAATATAAATTGTAAATTCCCAAGGGGGAGTGATTGCTTCATGAGTGTAAGTTAAGTGTCCCCTGAAGTGTATCATCCCTTGTTCTTATGGGGAACACATTCCATCTCTGTTGCTGTTTGGGCAGTGGGAAGAGGAAGGTCTGTTAAAGATACATGTGTAGTTTGTAACCCTCCCACACACCAAATAGTAAAAATATAGAATGCAATCTCCCTAATCCTTTCTACCCACTTCAAAAAAAAAAAAAAAAAAAAAACGAGAGGGGAGGGGCAAGATGGCGCTCTAGGCAGAAACACCACGCCGTCCCTCCATAGCAAAGATCCGAAAAACTAAGCCTAACAGAGAATCAACAATCCTGAAACCCTAGAACACCAAATGAAGAGATAAAGAACTCAGCCAAACACCAAACGGAGTGAGAATACTAAAAGAGAACGGAGAGCGAGGAGAGACTCAGGCAGAGATTCCTTACCAGCTAACGCAGCGCGGATCCACCATCTTGGATTCCTGTCGGAGACCAGCAGACGGGAGAGCGGCCTTGCGGAGCGTCTGGTCGGAGACAGAGCGACCGGTGGACTGCGGTGCGCGCTCTCCCACCGCCCGCCCCTCTCCGCCTCAGCTGGGGGTCCCCTGCTTTCCGTGGCCGGGGTCTCTGGGCTGGGGGGTGCTGGTGCTTGGATTCCGCGCGCCTGGGCTGGCGGCTTTCTGGGGGCCGTTTGCTGGCGGCTGGCGAGCCTTTCTCTGCCGCCTCCCCCTCCTTTTGCCTGGGTGCCTGGTTCCGAGTGCCGTCTCTGCTCTCTCCTGCGGGGCTGTGGGGCTGCGTGCGGGCGTGTGGCTGTTTCTGGGTCTGGGCTCCCGCGTGGGTGGGATCCCAGGGCCTTTGTTCGTTCGCCCCTCTGCTTTCCGTGGCCGGGGTCCCTGGGCGGGGGGGCGCCGGTGCTTGGGTTCCGCGCGCCCGGGCTGGGGGCTTTCTGGGAGCCGTTTGCTGGCACCTAGCGGACCTTTTTCTGCCGCCTCCCCCTCCTTTTGCCTGGGTGCCTGGGTCTGGTTGCTGTCTCTGCTCTCTCCTGCGGGGCTGTGGAGCTGCGTGCGGGCGTGTGGCTGTTTCTGGGTCTGGGCTCCCGCGGGGGTGGGATCCCGGGGCCTTTGTTCGTTCGCCCCTCTGCTTTCCGTGGCCGGGGTCCCTGGGCGGGGGGGCGCCGGTGCTTGGGTTCCGCGCGCCCGGGCTGGGGGCTTTCTGGGAGCCGTTTGCTGGCGCCTAGCGGGCCTTTTTCTGCCGCCTCCCCCTCCTTTTGCCTGGGTGCCTGGTTCCGAGGGCCGTCTCTGCTCTCTCCTGCGGGGCTGTGGGGCTGCGTTCGGGCGTGTGGCTGTTTCCGGGTCTGGGCTCCCGCGCGGGTGGGATCCTGGGGCCTTTGTTCGTTGGCCCCTCTGCTTCCCGTGGCCACGGTCACTTAACCCCGAGACTATCGGCTTCTTGGAATACGCACCCCTGAGTGGGGGCTCTCTGGGTCCCATTTGTAGGCACTGACTGCTGGTGTTGCCCTTTTTTTTTTTTTTTTTCCCTCAATTTTATTTTTCTTCCTTTTTTGATTAGTTTTGTCATATTTTACCTCTCTTTCTCTTTTGTCTTTCTTCATTGCTTAATTTCTTGTTCCTCTATCTCTTCCTTCTCTTTCTGATCCCTGAATACCAGGCGATGTATGCCTCTGTACCTTCTGGCCAGGCTGAGCTGTGAAAATTGAGACCGACTCCGCCAGACCTCATAGCTGCATCGGTGCGATCCCTGGGAACTTTGCAGTTTTTTAACTTTTCTGATTTTTATCTGGTCATTCTTTCCTTTTCTTTCTCTTCCCCCTTCTGGTTTCCTCCATCCCATAGTCTCTCATCCGTACATTCCAACGACAAGCTCCCCTAGCATTCTTTTATGTTTGTACGCTTTTTGCTCCTCCTCCTCTCTCCTCTCTCCCATATCCAGCTTAGCTTCACACATAACCATCTTCCCGCTGCACCCTACCTACCTGCACCGTGCACTAGACATCACATCACCAAGCGGTGCAGGCACGCCCTATTGGAACCTGCCCAGCACTGACTACCGACCGTCCTGGTGGCTGCGGTGAGTGCCACAAGCAACCCATCCCAGTGGCTCCTCCTCAACTAGATCTGCCCAGCTGTACCACAAGAACGGAAAAAAAAAAAAAATCTACAATCAATAAACGAGAGAAATATCTACTGAATGCCCCGAAAACAGCAAACAATATCAAAACATTTACAAAAACAAGACAAGATGGCTCCAATAGGCGTCCAAATTAAAACACCAGATAACCCTCCTGTGGAAGAAAATGCGCTAGAAGTACCTGATACGGAACTCAAATCACTAATACTCAGAATTTTCCAAGAACTGAGGCAAAAAGCTGACAAACATGAGGAAAAAATAGACAAATTTATGGAAAATACAGACAAAAAATTGGAAGAATTCAGGAAGATGATGCAAGAACAAAATGCCAAAATAAATTCACAACTCGAAATTATACAAAAACAACAATTAGAAATCCAAAAGATAAACAACAAGATTTCAGAAATGGACGGTGTCATAGAAGGGCTGAGAAGTAGATTTGAAACCATGGAAGACAGGATCAGTGGAACTGAAGACAAACACTTGGATACAACTCTGTTTCAGGAAAACTCAGAAAAAAGAACAAAGAAAAATGAAGAGACCCTGAGAGTTATGTGGGACACAATTAAAAGCAAAAACTTACGAGTGATTGGCATACCAGAACAGGGGGAGAAAACAGAAAACACAGAGAGGATCATTGAGGAACTGCTGACAGAAAACTTTCCCAATATCATGAAAGATGAAAAGCTGGTCATCCAAGAAGCTCAACGAACCCCATATAGAAGAGACCCCAAAAGAAAATCACCAAGACATATCATATTCACACTCGCTAAAACTAAAGACAAACAAAGAATCCTGAGAGCAGCTCGTGAAAAACAAGAAGTCACATACAGAGGAGAAACAATAAGACTAAGCTCAGATTATTCAGCAGAAACCATGCAGGCAAGAAGGCAATGGGATGACATATATAAAATCTTGAAAGAAAAAAATTGTCAGCCAAGAATAATATATCCTGCAAAACTCTCATTCAGATTTGATGGTGAAATTAGGTCATTTCCAGATAAACAGAAACTAAAGGAATATGCAAAAGTCAAACTAAACTTACAAGAATTATTAAAGGGAGTTCTTCGATCTGAGGACAAACAGCTTAAGCCCTCAGGCAGGACCTAGGACCTAGGACGCAGGTTATCATGAACCAGATACCATTCTAGGAACTGAACTACAGACGACTTTCCAAAAACAAAAGACATACAACAGGGAATCAGAGAAATCAATCAAAGGATGACAACAACATCAAAACAATGAAAGAGGGAACAAACGGCATAGGTATAGAACCTTCTAAAGGAGAAGAAGGCAAGGCGATACCAAGTAATGGTAGACTGCTTCAAAATTATAAAGATAAGGGTAAAATTCATGGTAACCACAAAAAAAGTTAACAAACCAACTCATAAAAATAAAGACGAAAAACATAAAGTCTCAACAAAACCAAAACCTACAAAAACAAAAGAAATGAACACAAAATCCACAAACAAAAGGAACTCAGCACAAGAGAGTAAGAAGAACAAAGAAAACTTCAGCATCACAAAAAAAAGCACTACAAAATGACAGCAACAAATTCACATCTATCAATAATTACACTGAACGTAAATGGACTCAATGCACCCATAAAGCGACGGAGAGTGGCAGAATGGATAAGAAAACAGGATCCATCTATTTGCTGTCTACAAGAGACACATCTTAGAAACAAAGATGTGAATTTATTAAAAATTAAAGGTTGGAAAAAAATATATCAAGCTAACAACTATCAAAAAAGAGCAGGAGTGGCAATTCTAATCTCAGATAAAATAGACTTTAAAACAAAATCTACCATAAAAGACAAAGAAGGACACTATATAATGATTAAGGGGATGATCCATCATGAAGACATAACCATAATAAATATCTATGCACCCAATGACAGGGCTCCAAAATACATAAAAAAAACTCTAACAGCACTGAAAAGAGAAATTGACAGTTCCACAATAATAGTAGGAGACTTCAACACACCACTCTCAGTAAAGGACAGAACAACTAAAAAGAAACTCAGCAAAGATACAGAAGACCTAAAGGACACAATCAGCCAACTGGACCTCATAGACATATACAGAACAATCCATCCAACCGCTGCAAAGTACACATTCTTTTCCAATGCACATGGAACGTTCTCCAGAATAGACCACATCTTAGGCCACAGAGCAACCCTCAACAAGATCCAAAATGCTGAGATAATTCACAGTATCTTCTCTGACCACAATGCCATCAAGGTAGAAATTAACACTAGAAAGAGCAAGGAAAAAAAATCAAACACATGGAAACTGAATAATAATCTGCTTACACATCAATGGGTAATAGAAGAAATCAGAGATGGAATTAAAAAATTCCTAGAATCAAATGAAAATGAAAACACATCATACCAAAACCTTTGGGACACAGCAAAGGCAGTCCTCAGAGGACAATTTATAGCAATAGATGCACATATCAAAAAAGAAGAAAGGGACAAAATCAAAACATTAACTACAGAACTCAAACAAATAGAAAGAGAACAACAAAAAAAGCCTACAACCACCGGAAGAAAGGAAATAGTAAAGATCAGAGCAGAAATCAATGAAATAGAGAACAGAAAAACAATAGAAAGAATCAACAAAACCAAAAGTTGGTTCTTTGAAAGAATCAACAAAATCGACAAACCACTGGCCAGACTGACAAAAGAAAAAGAGCAGAGGGCACAAATAACCCAAATAAGAAATGAAATGGGGGACATTACAACAGACCCAACTGAAATAAAAAGGATTATAACAGAATATTATGAAAAACTATATTCCAACAAATTTGAAAACCTAGAGGAAATGGATAAATTTCTAGAAACATACGGCCTACCCAAACTACAACAAAGTGATATTGAAAATCTGAACAGACCCATAACAAGAGAAGAGATTGAAAAGGTAATAAAAAAACTCCCAACCAAAAAAAGCCCTGGCCCAGATGGCTTCACTGGAGAATTCTACAAAACATTTACAGAAGAGCTCGTACCAGTTCTACTCAAGTTATTTCAGAGCATAGAAGAGGAAGCAACACTTCCAAATTCATTCTATGAAGCCAGCATAACGCTGATACCAAAACCAGGCAAAGATATCACAAAAAAAGAAAATTACAGACCAATATCTCTCATGAATATAGATGCAAAAATTCTGAACAAAATTCTAGCCAATAGAATTCAGTATCATATCAAAAAAATAATACACCACGACCAAGTAGGATTCATACCAGGTATGCAAGGATGGTTTAACATTAGAAAATCCATCAATGTAATCCACCACATAAATAAAAGGAAAGAAAAAAATCACATGATTATCTCAATTGATGCAGAAAAGGCATTTGACAAAGTCCAACACCCATTCCTGATAAAAGCTCTCAATAAAATAGGTATAGAAGGGAAATTTCTCAACATAATAAAGGGCATCTATGCAAAACCAACAGCCAACATCATTCTTAATGGAGAAAGGCTGAAAACATTCCCCCTGAAAACAGGAACAAGACAAGGATGCCCTTTATCACCACTCCTATTTAACATTGTGCTGGAAGTTCTAGCTAGAGCAGTAAGGCAAGAGAAAGAAATAAAGGGCATCCAAATTGGTAATGAAGAAGTTAAACTCTCCCTGTTTGCAGATGATATGATACTATACATAGAAAACCCTAAAGACTCCACGAGAAATTTACTGGAAGTAATAGAAAGATTCAGCAGAGTAGCAGGATACAAGATAAACATTCAAAAATCAGTTGGATTCCTATACACCAGTAAAGAGAACGATGAAAAGGAGATCAGGAAATCAATACCATTTTCAATAGCCCCTAAAAAGATAAAATACTTAGGAATAAATCTGACCAGGAATATAAAAGACCTATACAAAGAAAACTACAAAACACTGCTGCATGAAACCCAAAGGGATCTACATAAATGGAAAAACATACCATGCTCATGGATAGGCAGACTCAACATTGTGAAAATGGCAATTCTACCTAAAGCAATCTACAAATACAATGCAATTCCGATACAAATACCAACAACATTCTTCAAAGAGATGGAAAAACTAATTATTAACTTTATATGGAAAGGGAAGAAACCCCGAATAAGTAAAGCACTACTGAAGAAGAAGAATAAAGTTGGAGGACTCACACTACCTGACTTGAGAACCTACTATACAGCTACAGTACTCAAAACAGCCTGGTACTGGTACAACAACAGAGACATTGACCAATGGAACAGAATTGAGAACTCAGATGTAAATCCATCCACCTACGGTCACCTGATTTTTGACAAGGGCCCAAAATACATCAAATGGGGAAAAGACAGTCTTTTTAACAAATGGTGCTGGCAAAACTGGATATCCATTTGTAGAAAAATGAAACAGGACCCATACCTCACACCATATACAAAAACTACTTCAAAATGGATCAAAGACCTGAATATAAAGCCTCAAACTATAAAATTCATAGAAGAAAAAATAGGACCAACACTTCAGACCTTAATACATGGCATTAACAGGATACAAACCATAAACATCAACACAAAAAACCCAACAGATAAACTAGATAATTGGGATCTTCTAAAAATCAAACATCTATGCTCTTCAAAAGATTTCACCAAAAGAGTTAAAAGAGAACCAACAGACTGGGAAAAAATTTTTGGACAGTACAAGTCAGACAAAGGTCTAATCTCCATAATCTACAAGAAAATCCAATACCTCTACAACAAAACGACAACCAATCCTATCAAAAAATGGGCAAAGGAAATGAACAGACACTTCACCAAGGAAGACAATCAAATGGCCAACAGACACATGAGGAAATGCTCACGATCACTAGCCATTAGAGAAATGCAAATTAAAACCACAATGAGATACCATCTCACCCCGGCATTACTGGCACGAATCAAAAACACTGGAAATAACAAATGTTGGAGGGGCTGTGGGGAGACGGGAACTCTTATACACTGCTGGTGGGAATGCAAAATGATACAGCCATTTTGGAAAATGATATGGCGTTTCCTCAGAAAGCTAGAAATAGATGTACCATTCGATCCAGCAATCCCACTCCTAGGAATATATCCTAGAGAAATAAGAGTCATCACTCGAATAGACATATGCACACCTATGTTCATGGCAGCATTATTCACAATAGCAAAACGATGGAAACAACCTCGATGTCCATCAACAGACGAATGGATACACAAACTATGGTACATACACACAATGGAGTACTATGCAACGAGAAAGAACAATGAATCGGTGAACCATCTCATAACATGGATGAAACTGGAGGACATCATGCTGAGTGAAATAAGTCAATCACAAAAGGACAAATATTGTATGAGACCTCTATTGTAAAAACCCATGAAAAAATTCACATGCAAAATGTAACAATCCTTGTTGGTTACCAGGGATGGGAGGGGGGGGGAAATACTAAATAGGTAATAGGTAAGTAGTAACTTGGGTGAGAGATGAGATAGTACATAGTACAGGGGAAACTAACACAACCTGCACAAGGAAAGGTCATGGAGGCCCTATAGACACATCCAAACCCCCCGAGGGACTGAGTTGTTGGACGGAGGGCTCTGGGGACCATGATCTCGGGGAACATCTAGCTCAATTGGCATGACACTACTTATAAAGATAATGCTCTACATTCTACCTTGGTGAGTAGTGTCTGGGGTCTTAAAAGCCTATGAGCGGCCATCTAAGATACTCCACTGATCTCATCCCTTCGGGAACAAGGGAGAACGAAGAGAACAGGATACAAGGAAAAGATTAGTCCGAAGGACTAATGGTCCACAGCTACCAAGGCCTCCACGGGACTGAGCCCAGTACAGCTGGATGGTGCCCGGCTACCACCAATGACTCCTCTGACCAGGATCACAACAGAGGGTTCTGGGCAGAGCTGGAGTAGGATGTAGAGCATAATTTTAACTCCCAAAAAAAAAAAAAAAAGAAAGAAGACCAGATATACGGGCCTAAAGAATACTAGAGAAACCTCGAGAGTGTGGCCCCCAGACACCCTTTCAGCTCAGAGGTGAAGTTACCTTCAAGGTTCGATGTTAAGCCTGGGAATGGACACCCCAGTAAAACTAAATGGGACTAACGATGTACAGGAGTCCAGTGACAAGGGCCAGAAGGCAGAGGGAGAGTAGGAAACTGATGATAAGGAACACAAATTGAATAAGGACACTGTCAATGTATTGTGAGATTGTTGACCACTGCTATAGGGCAACATTTGTAGTAACTATTAAATGGGAGGCTGTTTTGTCCTGTAAGCCTTCATCTTGGGCGAGAATGGCAGCACAATTGGAAGAGCATGGTCAATATCACTTAAATGTGTAAGTAAAAAGTTTTGAAATGGTGTTTAAATAAAATAAAAATAAATAAATAAATAAATAAACAAATGAGAGTAAAGAGGTACAATAGTCCACTGACAAGGTCCAGAAGACAGAAGGGGACAAGGAAGCCCCCTGGTGATAGGGAACACAAGGTGGAGTAAGGATATTCTTGATGTGCTGTGAGATTGTTAACCATGGTCATAGGGCAACATGTGTAGTAACTGTTAAAAGAAAAACTATTTTGTTCTGTAAGCCTTCATCTTAAGTGAGAATAACAGCACAGTTGGAAGAGCGTAGTCACTGTCACTGAACTGTGAATGTAGAAATTTTTGAAACGGTGTATCTTTGGCCATCTGTAATTTTCATCAAAAAAAAAAGGTTGAGAATTTAGAGGCTTAATACGTTGTGGGGTTGTTAACCAATGTCAAAAAACAACATGTGTACTACTATTTCATGAGAAACTATTTGCTCTGTAAGCTTTCACCTGAAGTACAATAAAATATATATTAAAAAAAAAAAAAAAAAAAAAAAAAAAACTGCTGTTGAGTCAATTCTGACTTACAGTGACCCTATAGGACAGAGTAGAGCTGCCCCATAGGGTGTCCAAGCAGCAGCTGGTGGATTCAAACTGCTAACCTTTTAGTTAGCAGCCAGGCTCTTAACCACTGTACCACCAGGGCTCCAGTATTTCTACTGGGTATTTAAAACAGATGTCATAAGTGAAAGGAACTACGTGAAGTTTGGGTCATCTCCATCTCTGCTTCCCCCTCCTTAGTCACCCTCAACCATCTGTAAACAATGCACTGTTTTCTAGAAGCTTGATTCATTTAGGGGATGTGTGAAGTGACAAGGTGGCAGAAGAGCTCAGGAGCCTGTTTGTTTGCAGGAGTTTGTGTTTGGTCACATGTAGTGTGATCTGTCTCCACAGAAGGAGTTCATGAAGCAAGTGCAGACCAGTGGGGTGCTGATGGTTTTCTCCCAGGCCTGGATCGAGGAACTTTACCATCAGGTGCTTGAGCGGAACATGCTCGGAGAAGCTGGCTACTGGGGCAGTCCGGAAGATAACAGCCTGCCCCTCATCACGATGCTGACCGGTCAGTGGCTTGTTACAGGGTTTGCAGCGCTTGGGTGTGAAGGCTCCCACTTCAGAGGACTTCTCAGAGAAGCAACAATATTTCAAGCAGATTTTGAAACAGCTCCCACAGAGCTTGCCTTGGAAGTTCCAGAAGGTGTCGCGAATCACCTCACAGGAGCTTTCTGTCCTTTTTTCTGTGGGAATTTGCAAGGCTCACCGTGCTCCGTTAGATAAGGACTTACTTAGCACTTTTGTGTGTTGATGCACAACTATAGCCTCTTCTGGGGATATGTAGTAACTTCCTGGGCACAAAGCCGAGAATTATTCCTGGAAGCTCTGTGTGCTCATAGATGCCCTATATCATTCCATACTCCTGAGATTTTACCAGTAATGTAAAATGATTGGTTTTAAACTTAGCTTTGTTCCCATTTCCTGTCAATATGTCAGCGGTTCTCTATTGCCTTCCCAGTTGTACCAGAATTAAAAAGAAATGTCCAATAGTAACCCAGCATCTTCGTTTTCAGGGTCCAGAGTTTTTTTAAATCCTATTTAACTATTAGAAATTTCACATGAGAGTGTAGAAAGCAGTGTGCACTGTTGGCATTAAGCAATTTTTTTTTTCAGACATAGCTTTTCATGGCTTAGACACAATGTTAGGTAAATATCTGGGAGTGCTCACAAGTTTGGACTGGTTGTTGGTAGCCTGGAAGAATTCCTTGAGCAAATATTAGAGTTTTTGGATTTCATTTTTGGGCAATGAAAATCAAAGTGTTTGAGCTGATGATGATGTAATTAGAGATAAACGTCCAGAAGAAGATTCTGTCTGCAGGTAAACATTGGGAACTGAGTTGACTGAGTAGAGAAACGAAAGAGACCTGACCCTCTGGACTAAAAGAAACAAGCACCTGAAACCAGGGTCATGGCAGTGAAAACAAAAGAGAAAGGATGCAGTTGAGTTTTGACAAGACTTGGCAACTATTAGAAGATCAAGGGTGATTTCTGAGGTTTCTAATCAGAAACTAGGAGCAAAATGATGTCATGCTTAAAAAAATATAGATAGAAGTTGTGATTCTGGGGCAGTTTGGGCCACCTTAACTCTGAATGAAAGATGTTCAAGAGGCATTAGAAATACAAAAGAACAGTTGTGTCTAGAAATACGGCTTTGGGAATTGGCCACAGAGAGGTGACAGTTAATGCAATGGAAAGGGACAAGATTACCCAGAGAAAGAGAATGATTAAACAAATATAGCGGACACTTGCCAAGTGCTTATCATATGCCCAGTCCTGTGCTCAGCATGTTACATGCTTTATAGTGTTTAATTCCTACAATGGAATAGAATCAGTACTTTTAATTTTTATTTTTCCGTTTTGTAGAAATGAAGAAACAGAATTGGAGAGATTCAGTAATATACCCAAGGTCACACCATTAGAAAGTGATTAAAACAAACAAACAAAAAAAAGGTGGGGTATTTAAACTCAGTTTAATTTCAGAATCTAAGTTCTTAGCCACTTTGGGAGGCTTAGGACAGAACCTTGGGGAAGGAAGAAACAATGAAAAAGACAAAGCAATTAATATAGAAATAGAACGGCAAAGATTGGAAATATGGAGTAAGATCAGCAGTGTCAAATGCAAAGAGACTGAGAAGAGTGGGGGAAGGAGATAATTTGTGACCTGAAATAAGAAATTTAGGAAAGTGTTGGAGACAAAAGAAATGCCAACACTGAGAAGCAAAGAAGCTTGAGCAAGATGCAAACCCTCAGCTGGTGATTCTCAATCTTACGAATGACTCCTTTTCTTTTTTCAATTACCTTTTTAACATGATAAAAGGATGCAGACTCTCATTTAACGATAATTACAATTTTAGTGTCTTTTGATTGAAAAGCAGATAATGTTAAGGGACCGTTGGGAATTCAACAGTGCTTTTTCAGTGAATTTGTGTTTTCTTAATCATGATTGCATTTCCATCCATTTGAAAACTAGGGGTTCATAGGTGAGAGATATTTATTTGGTCTATCATAAGCAATGCATCGTGTCCCTCTGTCTTCACAAACCCCTCTTCAATAGGGATTGAAGGTGCTGCCCAGAGCTTTAAGTGCCTTGGAATTTGGATGAGCCTAAACATGCCAGCTTTAATTTTCAAATATCATGGTTTCTGCCAAACACAATCTCTATGAATCTCTTGCCTGAACCTTAATAAAAGGAGTCATTCAGTAGATGTAAAAATGAACAAATTGCAGACTGTTCACAGTAGACATATTCATCAGTTATTACTGTTAATCCCCGCCCCCCAAAGAAAACAAACCTGCTGCCACTCTATAGAACAGAGTAGAATTGCCCCATAGGATTACTGTTAATCAGTCGTCTCTTTTTTAATGGAATTAAAAAAAAAAAAATTGCCATCGAGTCAGTTCCAACGCTATAGGACAGAGTAGAACTGCCCCATTGGGTTTCCAAGGAGCAGCTGATGGATTCTTACTGCCAGCCTTCTGGTTAGCAACCAAGCTCTTAACCACAGCACCACCAGGGCTCCTTTAATGGAATAGTAAGCTCAATTGCTATGTCTGTAGAAAAGTTATTTAATTTTGGATTAATGATAGAAAAGCATTGGCTTTATATTAGAATTCAGCAAAATAAGGTTTTATTATTATTATTTTGGTGGCAAATTCCAGGTGTGAAGTGACAAGTGAATTTGAGAAGTAATTAATCTGGAGTTTGGAAACTTTTATCTGATCTTTTCATTATGTATAATGAGAAGCCGTAACAGCAATCTGGTGATCAACACTGTAATAACTGCCTATTTCTGGTATAATGTCAAACTGTTCTATAGAACTGAGTAATCTTAGTGCTTACCCAGCACACAGGAAACATTAAAACTTGATAAATTCTCATGAATGTCATTAGACCATTTGACTCAAATTAAATTCAGAGAATTTGGCCTTTTCCCACTTTGGCAGCCGTATAGATTTCTCCCCACATTTGATTCTCATGGGTTGCTCAGAGGCATCCAGCTTCTTTTCTTGGAATTTCTATAAGAATCAAATATATGGTGAAATAATTTTCAAATGCCATGCAGAGATGTGTCATCATATTGGCGTGAGGGTGAAGTTCTAAAGTCAGGGCATACATTTATGCTCCCTTCCCTTCCCCTCCTCCCCTAATATGTTTAAATGTGTTGCATTAGTTGTACATATGCTTCAGTGCCATGGTCACTTCTCCAGTGGTTACTTCCTTTATGCCAGGGAATTAGAGGCTCAGGGAATAGAATGCCTGACCCAGCTTTACATGGTCACTTTATTTTCAGAGCCAAGGCTAAAGCCCGGTCTCCTCAACCTCAAGCCAATCTCTTCTTGCCAGAATGTTAAGGAGTGGTTCTTTGAACTAATTCCTTACATGAGAGTTTGTTTTAGCACAGCTACAAACAAGATGAATTAGGATCCCGTATTGAGCTGGAAATGAGTATTGTGGAGAGAGACCTGGACTAGGAGTCAGAAGACATGAGTACTAATCCTGATTCCTTCCTTTACCAGCCTCATGGCCTTGAGCATTTACCTAATTTGTTTGAATGTTTGTTTCCTTCTCTGTGAAATAGGAAAAATAATACCTACCCTGCCTAACTACTTTGAGTTGTTGGAAAAATCACATGAAAAAAATGTATGTGAAAATACTTTGAAAATCATCAGGTATTATTATCAAGTATTATTATACTTCAGAATCGGAGGATTATCTCACCAAAGAGGCTTGTTGTCTTAATAATTCTTATGAAGAAGCTCTGCATGAGTATCCATGTTAGGGTAACCTGTTCATGAATGTCTTGTCTATAAATGCATATATGTCAAGTATAGAATTGTAAGAAATAAGTTTTGAAGTGTATACAACTTAGGAATAATGCTATGCTTTTGAATAAGAGTATTCAAAAATAAAAATATTCTAAGTCAATAGATTTTCTAATGACAGAGATAGATGAATTTATCTTTATTTTTTCAAATAAACATATAACAGCATAACAAAAGAATGCCCTGACTATAAAGGAAAAATGGACTGAATGAATAAAAAAAATATATAAAATCCTGATAAAAGGTTGTTACATATTTGGTGCATAATAGATACAGTAAATATTTGTACAATAAACATGGCTATTGTGGCCATTTGCTTGCTTGTTTTTGAATGGAGTGTTTTACTTAGGGAAGACTTTGCTCTTTTTCCTTGACAGATATTGATGGCTTAGAGAGCAGTGCAATCGGGGGTCAGTTGATGGCCTCGGCTTCTGCAGAGTCTCCTTTCACCCAGAGCAGGAGGATTGATGACTCCACAGTCTCAGGTAATGACTTGGGTCTTGGGTTTATGAATATACATATATCGTATGTGCTACCATCAATTAAATTATTATGTAGCAGCTTTCTGTGGTGACATAAATGAAGTAAGATTTTGTCTTGGTAGAAAAAGTAACTGATGGAAGTTACTTAGCATCATCCAGCTGATGATGTGACATTCATTATTTATAAGCACAAAGTGAAACACAATCCAGTATAATCCACTTAATGCTATTTCCTGTAGTAGAAATGACTACAGCTCAGTACTGCTAATTTGATGGTCAAATATTCACATGACATTCATTGCCAGGTTATTTTTGTCTCCGGAAAGTGATCCACGGCCCTTCATCTCCTAGGTGTGGCATTTGCTCGCTATATTCTGATTGGCTGCTGGAAGAATTTGATCGATACTTTGTCAACCCCTTTGACTGGTAGGATGGCGGGGAGCTCCAAAGGACTGGCCTTCATTCTGGGAGCTGAAGGCATCAAAGAGCAGAACCAAAAAGAACGAGACACCATCTGCATGAGCCTCGATGGGCTGCGGAAAGCTGCGAGGCTAAGCTGTGCTCTAGGTACAGGTAGCAGGAGGGGATGTTCCCACAGAACACAGTGTTGTTGTTGTTAAGTGCTGTCAAGTCGGTTCGACTCATAGTGACCTCATATGACAGAGTAGAACTGCCCATAGGATTTTCTTGGCTGTAATCTGTACAGAAGCTGGTAGCCAGGTCTTTCTCCTGCAGAGTGGCTGTGTAGGTTCGAACCCCTAAACTTTCACTTAGCAGCCAAGCACTTAACCATTTGCACCACCAGGGCTCCTTGAACACAACGTAGATGGCCCTAATGGGAAATAAGTCTTTTGGAAGGGGTCCTGCTAAGCGAATGGTTGGAGAATGAACCCAGATACGAAGTAACTGTTTCCTCTAAAGGAGTTGCCGCTAACTGCGCCTCAGCCCTTGCTCAGATGGCAGCTGCCTCCTGTGTCCAGGAAGAGAAAGAGGAGAGGGAAGTTCAAGAACCCAGTGATGCCATCACACAAGGTAACAGCTGAAGGGCCAGAGTCCACCTGGTGCCTTGTATGCGGTGTATACATACCTGTACCTGCCCGCACCCATAAGTAGACACTGGTTCTCATTCTGTGTGTGATACGTGGTATATGTATACCTCTGATTACAAAGGGCACAGATGGCTTTAGCTGGAGTTGGTCCATGAAGCCCATCCACACTGCTGTGCCTGCCCCAGAACCTGTGGATGAGCCTGTGAGCCATAGCACCCACCAGCTCAGGATCCACCAGCTTCTGAAGCCACAGAGCGGGGGTCTCCAGTGCCTGTGGGGCCTGTGGGCTGGTGGTTTGCATCATGGGCCACAGGATCTGCCATATGGGAGCTTGCTGTCGGCGCAGTTACTGTTTCTCCTCTGCCCTTGCACGACAGTACATCCCTTGATTTTCATCCTTTCTCTCTCCCTTTCTGTCTCCCTCAGTGGGACTGTTATTTTAATAAATGTCTTTCTGGCACAGTGAAACTAAAAGTGGAGCAGAAACTGGAGCAGATGGGGAAGGTGCAGGGGGTGTGGCTGCACACAGCCCACGTCTTGTGCATGGATGCAATCCTCAGCGTAGGCCTGGAGATGGGGAGCCACAACCCGGACTGCTGGCCACACGTGTTCAGGTGCATGGTGGGATTCCCTACCCCCAGATGGCACTGAGTCTGCTTGGGGAGCCTGGGGGTGGAGGAGGGGGTGGACTCAGGAGTCAGCCAGCAACTTAATAGTTGATTATTATCATTCGTAGAGTTTGACCGGACTCCAAATGAGAGATTAAAATGGGAAGAGGGGAAAAAGGGCTCAAATGAAAGTATATTTTGGATAACAGAGTCACAGAACTGGATGTGGGAAATTGTGGTTTATCTGTTGACCTTTTCTATGAGAGGCAGATGTCTTATACCAAGGAAGAAAACCCAATTTCTGAAAGAGTAGATAGTACAAGACTGGATAAATCAAGTGAATACTGTGGGATCTAAAAGCCAGTCATGTGTCCATGCTATAACATTATTTATTAATGTCCTCTTTGTTTAACAGAGGTCTTTAGATAGCTAACATGGGTACATAAAGTACAAGATGCCTATTTTTAATTTAGCTAGGCAAAGGAAAAACATAAAATGGTACATTCATGCCAAAGACAGGCCAACGATTTGGCTAAGCTTTGTAGAACCAAAGTCAAAAGGAAACCCCAGTCAGTTACATAGTTCATTGTCTATAAGGTGAAAACAAAGCAATAACCCCAGAACCCCAGTCCTCCTACAACCAAGATAAAAACTGTGTCTTCCCAAGCACTGCCACTAGGGTGGACAGAGTAAGATGGGAGGAGCAATGCCACTGATATGCAGGCACATTTGCGTGGGGCAGGGGCACAAGCTAGATGCCTCACACCACGCTCGGTTCAGTCGGGGCAGTGGTGGGGCAGTCACAGGTGCCCAGAATTCACCTAGGGCACTGGCCATATTGAGGTTCAGTTGGACGTCCTCAAAGTAAATATGTTGTTATTGTTGTTAGGTGCCATCAAGTCAGTTGTGACTCATAGCAACCCCATGTAATAGGATGTAATAGGATAGAATTGCTCCATAGCCCTGATGGCAAAGTGATTAAAGAGCTTGGCTGCTAACCAAAAGGTTGGCAGTTTGAATTCACCAGCTGCTCCTTAGAAACCGTACAGGGCAGTTATACTCTGTCCTATAGTGTTGCTGTGAGTCAGAATCTATTCGAAGGCAGCGGGTTTTTTTTTTTGTTTTGTTTTGTTTTTTTAAAACCTTTATAGGAACAGATTGCTAGGTCTTTCTCCCACAGACCTGCTAGGTGGTTTCAAACTGCCAAGCTTTTGGTTAGCAGCTGAGCACCTAATCATCACACTACCTAGGCTCCTTCAAAGTAAATATAAAAAAAAAACAAAGCAAACCCATTGCTGTCAAGTCAATTCTGACTCATAGCGACCCTATAGGACAGAGTAGAACTTCCCCATAGAGTTTCCAAGGAGCGCCTGGTGGATTCAAACTGCAGGCCTTTTGGTTAGCAGCCATAGCACTTAACCACCACGCCACCAGGGTTTCCAGAGTAAATACGGCTATGAGTAATTTGTAAAGTTTCAAAGAGAGAAGTACTCAGATTACTTAAAGGTTGAAAAACCAATCTTAAGAGGCATGTTTAAAAGAACCAGGATGAATTAGCCTGGAACAGAATGGGTTTAATGTGGAGGTCTGTGACCTATTGCCACCCATTGGTCTCACTAGAAAAAAAAAGAAAAAGCTTAAATTGTACCCGAGCAGTTTGTACATGATTGAAAATTTTCCTGAATATAGAACATCAGGATGGATTATCAGTGATGATCTTTACCAGTAACTGGACTAATTCTGGGATGAGCGGCCTCTTATGAACCATTTTAGTCCCGAGTTCTATTGGGAACAGTTTGAGAGTTGGCAGTTGTACCACGAGAGTGGCTCATCTCTGTGTTTGGTGTGATTGAGTTACTGCCACCCTCCCCAGCTAACTTTAGTCATGTGGAGCTACCAGAGCCAGGCTCGATGTGGCTGGGCAGACCCCTGAGAGGCCCACTGTGGCCAGAGGGCCGCCAGCCATACACACATTCATTCTAGGATCCAAAGTAAGGCAGTGCTTCCAAATCCTAACTGGAAAGTTACAGGGCGGGAAAGAGGTCCCTTGGGAAACTAGCTCAAATAGCCAAAGCCAAGCTAAGCCAGTGAGCTGCACAGGACGAGGCAGGATGAACAGGGCTTCATTGCCTGCCTTCCTCCCAGCATGGGGTGAAGGAATCCATGGAATCCTTACCCTGTTTCCAGGCTATTTGGTCCAACTCAAAGAATAATAACTTAAATAAGGAAGAGACAGTGATAGAATGAGAGAGAGAGATGGTGACTATGTTAAGAGGATACGAGAAGAACTGGGGAGGATTGTAGCTGGCTGAATTTCCTTTGTATCTGACTGTGGGGTTTAGGAGCTGGCCAGGCTAAGGGGCAACACTTAACAACTGCTTGTCTGTGATCTCTCTAGGGTGTGTGAGTACGTGGGTACATTGGAGCACAACCACTTCAGCGATGGCACCTCGCAGCCCCCTCTGACCATCAGTCAGCCCCAGAAGGCATCTGGAGGCTCTGGACTCCTTGAGGACCCTGAGTGTGAGGGCTCACCCCAGGAGCAGAACCTGGAACAGGGGCACTCCCTGAGCTCGACTCCCGTCATCCAGCCTCTCTCCATCCAAGACCTTGTCAGGGAAGGCAGTCGAGGCCGGGCCTCCGACTTCCGCGGCGGCAGCCTCATGAGTGGGAACAGTGCCGCCAAGGCAGTGCTCACCCTCTCCACTCAGGCTGACAGGTGCGTGGGACACCCCCTACTATACATACCCCAGATGGGCTGCTCACCAAGGAGCACCCATCACCTGTTAGCGACACCCACATCCAGGGCTCCCATCTCTTCCAGTCTCAAAACCATTCCAGGGGCCACTGTGATCTTTTTCAAGCATATTTCTGTCCACCACCATACTCCACACTTAGAATGAAATGTTTTCTAGTGGCTAAGACTATAGGCTCAGGAGCCAGACCACCTGGTGAAAGCTCTGCCACATCTTCTGTGATCTTGGGCAAGGTTACCTTCCTGGTCCTTGGTTTCTTCATTGGGAAAATAGCATCGGAAAAGTAACTCTTTCACAGGGTAGTTGTGAGGTTCAGTTAATTATTACACTTAACGCACTTAGAGTGTGGCAAATAGTAAAATTCCACTATGATTATTATTTGAAAACCCAATACCCAGGAGTGTGATACATTATTTATTGATGCCCAACAATCACATTTAGGTTGAGAGGGGAAATCAGCAATAACCCCAACTGTTTGGTGACACTTTTTGATGCTGAAAGTGCTTTTGGTCACCAGTCAACACATGGAGTCTATAGAAGGAAGACAGGTAGGGGGAAGCAGGAGGAGCATTCATTGGGCTAGGGCCCTACAGTCCTGAGCTCTGGTCCTGGTCTTGACCCTCACCAACTACAAGGTCATGTATAAGAGATGCACTGAGACTAGCTTCTTCATCCGCTAGCTCAGTGCAATAATCCCTTTTTTCTGTTTATCTAATAAGAGTGCTGTGAAAGTGTTTGGAATCTGGAAAATGATATACAGATGGGGTATAATATATGCCACTATTTTCTTACTAGGGAGAGGAAGAAGTAATGGTTAATGGAACCCAGAAACCAAATGGTATTGAAATTGGAATTACAAAACAGCAAGGGAAAAAAGTATTTGTTTCAATAATCTGTGAATGTTTAATCTGCTAATTCCCATCTTAAAATGTATGCACCTCATATGACCCCTTCAAAAAAGACTTGCTGTTCACTTTCTATTAGAGATACTCACATAGCCAGCGTGTCTGCTGGCCCTTCTGGCATCACCATAGTTTTGGAGCACAGGAAGAGGGTGATCCAGGAGCAGTAGCAGGCTGGCTCACCTCCTCCTCCATTGTGACCACACTAAACCCAATATCTGATCTCTGTGTTCATAATTCTGGTGACCCTCAGATTGTTCTCAAAGTCCTGCTACCGGTGCTCCCCTCGTCCTTCCCAGTTCCTTCTCCTGGAAATGTCTGTGCCCAGCCAGCCGAGTGAGAAACAAAAAGGACCTTCAAGATCTATTTTATTATGGAATACCCATTCATCCAGTAGATATTTAAGTTCCCATGATGTCCAGGGTTCTGAGTGTATGAGGGCTTCGAGGGTGGTAGGCCAGTCCCCATCTTCAGGGTGCGTCCTAGATCTTATCTGCTTTTGTATCCTTCTCAGAACCAAGCTCAGCATTATAATCAACTGTAGCCAAACAAAAGCCTCTTGATTAATTGACTGATTTTTTTAAAAAAATATATATAGTTTAGAAATTGAAGCTAATTCTGAGGATTCTGTTTCCTTCCATTTTCTGGAAGGGATACAGTGTCATATTTCAACTTCTTGCCAAATGTTTTATGAGTGCATACCATGGCCTGAGCTAGGCTATGGTGGTAAGGGGATTTTTTAAAAATACGGCTGGTCCCCTTGGGATTAAAATCTACTGTTTAGAGCAGACTTGTACACAGTAATAATAGATATAATAGCACCATGCATTTGTTTATAGTGTTTACACAGCATTTTCATTAATCACATCTAACAAAATTACCATAATCATTCTGCCATAAAGACTCTGCTGAATTCTTTCCAAGTAACAGATCTTCTTTGTTTATGTGTTTGTTTGCAATCAGACTCTTTGAAGAGGCTACAGATAAGTTGAACCTAGTGGCTCTAGGAGGTTTTCTTTACCAGCTGAAGAAAGCTTCACAGTCTCAGCTTTTCCATTCCGCGACGGATACAGTCGATTACTCTCTGGCAATGCCAGGTAATTCTTTCCCTAGAGAAACTGTGCATGAAGGAAGCAGGAGACAGCCTAGGTCTCGGGTACCAACAGCATCCTGAAGAATGGAGTCCACATCCCTTCACACACAGTCACCCTAGCTAAGCTCCAGTGCAGATGCGTCATGTGATTTTGAGGCACCATGTGTTCTGTGGGGTGGTATTATTTTTTGTGAATGGAAATATTGCTGCCACCACTGCTGCAGGTGTTGCCATTGGAGCTGGGCTAGCTGGTTCTGTTAAGTTTTGTGCTTGTGATGTAGAAATTATATGGCTGCTACTTAGGGTGCTTCACATGAGGGTTGGAACCTTTCTTCATATCACAAACCATCCCACTCACTTTAGTCCAGCCAACTTGCAGAGCAGCTACTGATTCTAAAAGGGATTGGTGAGAGAGGAAATGGAAGGATAGAGCAACAGAGACCTGATCCTTCTCTTAGAAAAACTGCTTTCAGGGTGTATCCCAGTAATGATGGGTCAGTATTACTGTTTTCATGGATCAGGCTGGGCAGAGAGGAAGGCTGTCTCAAAGGGCGACCTTATGGAAGAGGGAGTAGAGTTGAACTAAATTGCCTCAGGGTCCCAAATGAATGGCACGTTGTTCACACATGGAACAACAGCACAGGCCCTCCCTGAAACAGTGAGCATCTTGTCCTAGATAAGTGTAGACAGAAGCCCCAGAGCCACATGCTGGGGAAATAGCTTGGTGGCAGGTTGGACCTCACCACCTCTTA
Organism: Dugong dugon; assembly: GCA_030035585.1. Lineage (NCBI taxonomy): Eukaryota > Metazoa > Chordata > Mammalia > Sirenia > Dugongidae > Dugong > Dugong dugon. The sequence goes on from CM057464.1 coordinate 161,145,781, forward strand.
GATCCCTTCCATTTTAGGAATTGGAAGTTCTAAGTACAATTTATTTACCCTTTTGGTCCTCATTGCAGATTCTAACCTAAGAACCACAGTCCTTTCCCCACTAGTTTTTAATAGGTTATGAAACCTTAGCTATAGCAAGCCAACCTCCCAGACCCATCAGACTTCCAGAGTATCTCTGAGCCCAGAGCAAGCCCTAAAGTTTTTTACATTGGAAAAAACAGCAGGTTCTGAGCTTCCAGAAGACAATGAACAGGGTCAGGAGGAGGAAGCATTGGCTTTGGAATCAGTCAGATCTGAGTTACAATGCTGGCTTCACCACGAACCAGCTGCGTCATCTTGGGCAAGTCATTCTGCCTTTCTGACGTTCAATTTTCTGATCTGTAAAATGGCAATAATTATATTTACTTCTTAAGGATGCTTTAACATTTAAGTGACTAAAGAGGTTAGGTACCACACAATATCTGACACACTGTATGTACTCAATACATGCCAGTGATTTTGTTATTTCAGAGTTTACTTGGCATGGCAAGACTAAAAAAGGAATGTTCTGGTTGGAAGAGTCCAGCAAAGGTCAGCATTTTGTAGGAAGTGTGGAGAAGCAATAGGACATGATGAGCAAGAAGGAAGTGGGGAGAACCAAAGTGACCATGGCAGAGCAATAGCAAGATATCAAATGCATGAATAGATGTCGAGTTAAATTAAAGTAGCTCTGTACTCTGAGGGAAACCCAGTCATCACTGTTTCACTGTTGTAGCTGTTAGACTTGAGCATAGCGGCTCATATGTGTCTGTGTGTGTATAGTAAACTACCCTCTGCAGCTCAGTGGGCTTCTACGTAACACTAACATGCTCACCAGCCCAGTTCAGTTCTGACAGGTGGGAGGGGACTCATTCCCCTAGATCCTCATCCTGTCTGTGCTTGAATAGGTCTGAGTTTGGGTTTTGTGGCATTTATGGTCTTGCCTTCCTGCAGGAGAAGTCAAATCTACTCAGGACCGAAAAAGTGCCCTCCACCTGTTCCGCCTGGGGGATGCCATGCTGAGGATCGTGCGGAGCAAATCTCGGCCCCTGCTCCACGTGATGCGCTGCTGGAGCCTTGTGGCCCCACACCTGGTAGAGGTGAGCAGTGGCCAGAGCTGCCGGAACCACTGGAAAGACCAACTAACTGGCTCAGGGAACTCCCCCAGCAGATGCTTCCAGTCATTGTGTAGGCAAAGAGCACTGTGGCCATAAAGCAACGGCAATTTTCTCATCATCTGGTCCCAAAATTCTCTGGTCATCCCTTATAGCATCTAAAGAATCACATGGAAGGACAGGGTTTTAATCTGACCCTATTCTTTACAATTACACAACTCAGGTCCCTTACACAGCCAGTTTTTCATTCTTTTTGATCTGGTATCTTCCTGAGTCTGGAGCTGAAAGACAAACAGATGATTCCTGACATCTTCATTTTTATACATGAATATAGCAATGCCTTTTGTCCTGCTAGTCTCTCATTTCTAAAAGCTAACTATACTGAAGGCGGTGTCCTCTCAGTAGGGAAACCATACATCCTGGTTTTCCCAACAAAATTAAAACACTTGCATCCTTTCACTCTCTAAAGGAAATCTATTTGTATGATTCGTTCTACCGTAACTCTATATCTAAGCATCTCAATCAATGATGACTGGCTACTTCTAAGTTGCTGAGGAAAAAATATTACCTCATCAACTTAGAAGAAGCCAGTCATCAAATTGTTTTACAGTAATAACTATTCTCACATAGCCTTAGCACTTACCTGGTAGAGATAAGACAAACCACCCCAAAAACTTAATGGCTTAAAACAGCAGCCATTTATTTAGCTGTAATTCTGTGGGTCAGAAATTTTAGCCAGGCTCAGCAGGCAGTTCTTCTGGTCTGGGCCAGGCTTGGCTAATCTCAGTTGGCCTTACTAGTTGTAAAGACTGAGGCTGGCTGGTTCATGATGGCCTTGACTGGGATGGCTGGGCAAGTGGACCTCTCTCTACATGGCCTCCCATCCTCCAGCAGGCTAGCCCAGGCTTGTTCACATGGCATTCTTAGGCTTCCAAAGAATTGCAGAAGGGCAAATCCCAAATCCCAAGTACTTTTCTAGACTCTGCTTATGTAATATTTGCATTGTTCCATTGCCCAAAGGAAGTTACACATCCAAGCCCAGGGTCTGTATGGTAGAGGACTGCTAAAGGGCGTGGATACAAGGAGGTGTGAGCCAACTGGAACTATTGTTGCAATTGACCCACCTCACTGAGGAACAAATGACTCATCTGGTCTTCATTTGTTTGAGGGCAAGACTAAGAAATAAGACCATGAGCAGTTCTCAGACTAGGTTCAGATGTCTGTATAGTAAGCATGTTCTATACCATCCAAGAAAACTGTCATATTACTGGGGTGGGGGTGGAGTGTGGAGCAGGGGAATGAAATTACTGGGAACTCTTATTTTTCCAGAATCATTAAAGTGAAATTGGAGTTGTATCTGATCAGTTGGTTAAATTTTTAAAAATGCAAGTTAGTATGCAGCTCCTCTATACTTATCCATTGGAATATTTCTACTGTAACACAATTGCTGCTTCTGCCTCCCTATAATGATCCTCAGGTGGGTTAGGAAATCCTTCAGAAACCAAAATCTTACTTGGCCCAAGTCCTGACGATTTTCCCCTCTTCTGTGAATTTTGCAGGCTGCTTGCCACAAGGAAAGACATGTTTCTCAGAAGGCTGTTTCCTTCATCCATGATATACTGACAGAGGTTCTCACTGACTGGAATGAGCCGCCTCATTTTCACTTTAATGAAGCACTCTTCCGACCTTTTGAGCGTATTATGCAGCTAGAGTTGTGCGATGAGGATGTCCAAGACCAGGTGAGTGTGTCACAGTAATCGGTGTCATCATCATCAATAGCAAGCTTATTTTGAGTGCAGTGGCAGGCACTGTTACAAGCTTTGCATGCTTACTCCTTGCAATAATTCTATATGGAATCTGTGACAAAGAGAGGTTATATAAAACTTCCGTAATTCACAGACCACATGATCTTGTATGTAGAAGATCCTAAGGAATTTACCAAAAAAAAAAAAAAATTGCTAGAATTAATAAGTAAGTTTAGCTAGGTCACTGGATACAGGATCAACATACTAAGATCAATTAAATTCCATACACTAGAGAGAAATTATCCAAAAATGAAATTAAAAGAAAAATTCCATTCACAAGAGCATCAAAAATAATAGTTAAGAAAAATTTAACAAAAGAAGTTCAAAATCTACACTGAAAACTACAAAACATTGCTGAGAGAAATTAGAGAAGATCCAGATAGATTAGGAAATATACCATGTTCATGGATTGTAAGACTTAATATTTTTCAAATGATAGTTTCCCCCAAATTGATGTATAGACTTAGTGCAACCCCTATCAAAATCTTAGCAAGCTTTTTTGAAGAAATTGACAAGGTAGTTCTCAAATTTATATGAAACGGCAAAGGATCTAGAAAAGCAAAAACAAATTTGAAAGAGAACAAATTTGGAGAACTGACACCACCTGTTTTCAAAACTTACCTTAAAAGTACAGTAAACAAGACAGTGTGGTATTGGCGTAAGGCTGGACATACAGATCAATGGAACTGAATAGAGCATAACGTGCATTATACATTTTTTTTTTTCTTTACCAACTGGGTAACCCCCTTGCACATTATTTTCCTAGGCATGCTATGCATGCTATATGCGTGCATGCATTATTTGCAAAAAATATGGTAATCAAGTTTTTACTAGGATGCCGTTACAATTCTATGGGAATAGGTAGTGTTTTCAGCAAATGGTGCTTAAACAATTGAATATCCATATGGAATAAAAATGAACTTACCTCACACCATGCACAAAAAATAACCCCAAATTGGTTACAGATGTAAATATAAGAGCTAAAACTATAAATTTTTATTTTATAAATTTAAATTATAAATTTTCTGGAAGAACGCATAAGAGAATCTTTGAGACTGTGGGTTAGGCAAAGATTTCTTAGAAATAATCCACAAAAATAAAAATTGATGAATTAGACTTCATCAAAATTAAAAACTTTTGCTCTTCAAAAGACACCATTATAAAAATAAAAAGTCCAAAGCTGGGAAAAAATTATTTGCAAATCGTATGTCTCATGAAGGACTTGAATATATAACTCTAGAAACAGTACTGAGAAGAAAAAAATTGAATTTAAAAAACAGACAAAAGCTTTATGAATGGCTTATAAGCATGTGAAAAGTTGTTCAGCAACATAAGTTGTTAGAGAAATGCAGTATAACTGCTTTTAGTGAGATTTTCTGGGTTCTGGTTATTCTCTTTTCTAAAACTAACCCAGAAATAGGGGAGGGAGAAGTCCATCATCCTTTCCAAAAATTCCCCCCCCCCCTTTTTAATCGTTGTGCTTTAAGTGAAAGTTTACAACTCAAGTTAGTCTCTCATATAAAAATTTATGCATACATTGTTATGTGATCCTAGTTGCTCTCCTTATACAGTGACAGCACACTCTTCCTTTCCACCCTGAATTTCCTGTGTCCATTCAACCAGCTCCTGACCCTCTCTGCCTTCTCATCTCACTGCATGACAGGAGCTGCCTGCCCATTTAGTCTCATGTATCTACTTGAGCTAAGAAGCCGACTCTTCACAAGTGTCATTTTATGTCCAGTCTAATCTTTGTCTGAAGAGTTGGCCTCGGGAATGGCTTTAGTTTTGGGCTAACAGAGAGTCCAGGGGCCGTGTCTTCTGGGGTCCCTCCAGTCTCAATCAAACCATTAAGTCTGGCCTTTTTACTGGAATTTGAGTTCTGTACCCCACTTTTCTCCTGCTCCGTCAGGGACTCTTCTGTTGTGTTCACTGTCAGGGTGGTCATTGGTGGTAGTGGGGCACCATCCAGTTCTTCTAGTCTCAGGCTGATGAAGTCTCTGGTTTATGTGGCCCTTTCTGTCTCCTGGACTAATACTTCCCTTGTGTCTATGGTGTTCTTCATTGTCCTTTACTCCAGGTGGGTTGAGACCAGTTGATGCATCTTAGATGGCTACTCACTAGCTTTTAAGACCCCACTGTCCTGCTGCTTTTAAGGAAAGGATTTTAAGTGCCACCATCTTTGCCTCTCCAGGTGGTCACATCCATTGGTGAGCTGGTTGAAGTGTGTTCCACCCAGATCCAGTCAGGGTGGAGGCCCTTGTTCAGTGCCCTGGAAACGGTGCACAGCGGGAACAAGTCTGAGGTGAAAGAGTACCTGGTTGGTGACTACTCCATGGGTAAGAAGGTTTGGATGATTCTTGCTGCAGAGCATTAGTTCTTTATGCCAAGTGTCATGCTATCAAAAGAAAGTAAAAGGAAATTGAATGATAGGGAAGACTGACATTGAGCCATGTTTTATCAGCGGGAAATAATCTTGTGTAGCAAGGACATGAGTTCTCAGTTCTGCCAGGGGGCTGAGAACCCTGAGCATTGTCAGGTCCTGCTCTTCCTGAGAGTTTGGACAAAAGGCTGAGAGACACTGTTGTTAAGTTCATCCCTAATGCCAAAAAGAAAAATGTTATCCTTGTGCTAGTAAGACCCAGGAAAGTATCTTAACAAAGGGGGATCAGAATTAGGGGGGTTGGGTCTGGCTGGAAATGAATGTGCATCCATAAGGCATGCCTAGAAGCAAGTCCCAGTACCGTCTCTAGGTTCAGAGATTTGCCAGAACTCATGAGACTCAGCATATAGTTGTACTTACAGATAAGATTTATTACAGTGATATAGTAAGGACACAGCTGGATCATAAGGGGAAAAGACACAGGCAGAGTCCAGAGAAATCCGTGTATTAGCTTCCTTATGCTCTCGCCCTCCTGTGAGGGGTCACACAGAACATGCTCTTCCCCCAGCAACGACAATGCAATAACATGTTCCTGCCCAAGGAAGTCCATTAGAGTCTCAGGCTCAGGGTTTTTATTGTAGGCAATAATTCCATACTCCCAGGAGGAAAGCACGTGTTCAGCATACACCACATTGTTTATACAAAGAGTCTAGGTGCAGTGAACTCCCCTTATCAGTTAGCTGTTGGCTGGGAGCACCCAAGTCCCCAGACACCAGCCAAAGGCAACCTTGCAAGCAGGCCTTTTTAAGGATAGTAGTCTCAGGCCCGCACAGATGTGAATAAGTTAGAATATGCCATCAGAGATTTATCTAAACCTTCCCTTCCCTGTAGGTATTCTGTGATTTTCTGTGCAGGAACGTTCCAGAGGCCTACATGTTTAACTGCCCTTTAGAGCTTTCTTATATCTGAATAGGTGTACACACTGCCTCAGCCCTGCACTCAGCCAGCTTTGCCTGCCTCTCTCAACTAAGCTGTCTTGGTCACCTTCCCGCAGCTCCCCTGCAGGCTAAACCGAGAAGTACAGCATTGGAGCCAAGCCAGCTGTCCAGTCAAAAGGCCTGGACATTTTTATAGTAGATCCTTTCCAAGCCCCTGTGGAAGATACCCAAAGGGTAACACTTAACTTTTCTAAAAATCCTACCCTCCTTTTTCCTCAGGAAAAGGCCAAGCTCCAGTTTTTGATGTGTTTGAAGCTTTTCTCAACACCGACAACATCCAGGTCTTTGCTAATGCAGCCACAAGTTACATCATGTGCCTTATGAAGTTTGTCAAAGGACTAGGTAAACAGAGTTTCCTTTCACACCTTGTAACCGCTGGGAACTCCTTCTAGGATGGCTTTGTGTGGAAGGCCCTGATGACAGGCACACTGGCTGCCTGGAGCAAGCAAGCATCCTAGGATATGAGCAGATGGTGCGAACGACTTGTGGTGTATACTCAGAAGCAGGAAGCTTACTGTGCAAGTGGCTTGGACTTTGTCCAGGGTGGATATTTTTCCTTGTGTTCGTGGAATAACCTGGTAGTGTAGCATGTTTTCAAGTCTGTGTGCTATTTTATTCTAACTTCTTTTTAAATCCTAGCATGTTCAATATTTAATATTATCATATTCAAAAATTGCCTTTAGCAGTTAATTTTTAAAAATTGTATTTGGAATTGTAGTTTTGGTATCACAGTCCTCTCTGCCACGTAATTAGCAGCCTGAGTTTAATTTCCCAGCTCCCAAGCAAAAAAACTGAGTGCCTTCTCTCAGGCCTTGATTGTAAAATATGAGTCCCTGGGTGGCACAAATGGTTAAGCACTGAACTACTAACCAAAAGGTTGGCAGTTCGAACCCACCCAGAGGTGCCTAAGAAGACAGGTCTGGTGATCTGCTTCCAGAAGGTCACGGCCTTGAAAATCCTAGGGAGCAGTTCTACTCTGCACACATGGGGTCGCCGTGAGTCGGAATTGATTTGACAGCAACTAGCGACAACAGAACGCCCTCTTCTTTGCTATATAGCTTAGGGACTACCTACCTAATTGTTTGCTTAATTTAGGAACACTTGAACAAAGTAAAGTGTTGCTATAAACATGGCCTCTTATAGCAGAAGGGAGAGGCAGTTAAACCAGAAGTTTACAAGGAAATTACCTTACAGTTTTGAGTTTCACCATGGAGTGCTCTTAGACCTGGAGCTTGAGAACCTTTTAAATAAGGAAAACATAAGGTTAATAATACTTTTTATAAATGAAATAAAATTTATTTAAAGCATGTGAAAGCCATGCTAAAAATGAAGGTGAATCATATTATTTTATATTCATGCTAAATAACTGGCAATTCCTTTGCAAAAGAAAACTGGACACAAGGAAGTTGGATGACTTGACTCCTGTCCCACTTGTTTTCAGCGCTGAAACTCAGATCTCGAAATGCAAGTTCCAGGATGGAGCCTGGAGGCTGTAAACGTTCCTTGTGTTAAGTACAGCACCCTCATTCTGTTATGATCTATGCCCTGGGAAGTGGAGGCTGAGCTGAGGAGCCCTGAGACCCCACCCTTCCTCAGCCGTAGGAGTCCCATGCTTATCTATTTTACATATGGGGCTCCACAGGAAGGTTTCCTTTGAACAGAGTAAGATTTGAGCGTCGTTGTTAGGTGCCATCAAGTTGATTTCAACTCAGAGTGACCCAGTGTGACAAAGGTGAATTGCCCCATAGGGTTTTCTTGGCTGTAATCTTTATGGGAGCAGATCACCAGATCTTTCTCCCGCAGGACCACTGAGTGGGTTTGAATGGCCAGCCTTTCTGTTAGTAGCCAAGCACTTAACCATTGTGCCACCAGGACTCCCTTTTAAACACTCTGTTCTACATTAAGTAAAAGCCAAATAATTTACTTAATCAGAAGAGGACCTTAGAGTATGAATGTATTAGGTAGAAAATTCAGCCCTGCATTTTACCTAAGAACCATTGTTATTTCTGTTTTATTGTTCAGGAATAGTTACTGAGTGTCTGCTATGAGAGGGCATTGGCCTGTATATACTGTGGGGATGGAAGGATAAATAAAACATGCTTTCTGTCTGTGAGAGGCTCAGAGCCTCTTCTGGGAAACAGACACATCAATCAATCAATTACAACTCAGTAAGATGTGCACTTTAATAGAGCTTAGTTAAAAAAAGGAAAAAAAAGACCATTTAAGCAGAAATGAACAAGCAGCTGAAGGGGTTGGGACCACAGAGGCCTCAGAAAAGAAGTGACATTTGAATTTTGTGGAGTGAGCAGTTTCCTTTTCTACAAATAGGGTCCACTGGAGGATACCCTCATAGGAGAGAGAGTGGGTGATACATTGAAAGAAAGTAAGGGGCCAGGCCGTGAAGAGCTCAGGATGCCACATCAGGGAATCTAGAATGCAAGGGGAAGGTTTTTAAATTGAAGAATGTGTGGAAGCCCTGGTGGCACAGTGTTTAAAACACTCGGCTGCTAACTGAAATGTTAGCAGTTCAAACCCACCAGCTGCTCTTTGGGAGAAAGATGGAGGAGTCTGCTTCCGTAAAGAATTACAGCCTTTTCAACCCTGTGGGGCAGTTCTACTCTGCCTATATAGTCACTGTGAGTCAGAATTGACTGGACGGCAATGGGTTTGGTTTTTTTCTTCTTTTTTTTTGGCGGGGCGGTGGGTGATCAGATGATATTAGAAACTAAACTTGTGCAGGCACGTGCCCCTGTAGGAAGTATGAGAGGCTGCAGGCAGACAGAACAGTGCTGCAGTGATTTGGGAGAGTCAGGAGGATGGAACTGGCTCCAGCAATATTGCAGAGGTAGCACCTATAGGGCCTGGCACTACTCAGATATGGGCCTGAGAGAAGGAAGTGAGGATGACTTCCCATCCCTCATGTTTCTTGCAAGGACAGATATCACTCACAGGAGATGAAAAAGGAAAGCAGGTTTAGATGTGGAGGAGAGGACAAAGTAATGAGTTCTCCTTTGGACACGTTGAATTTCTGTGAAACATTCAAGTGGAGATGTGTGGTGATGTGTTAGAAATTGGAGATTTTTATCTTAGGGAAGGAATTGGGCCCTGAAAAGAAAGATTCAAAATTATTAGTGTGCACATACCCAAACCCATTGCCGTCAAGTCGATTGTGACTCATAGCAACCCTACAGAGGCTATTTAAAGCAGATAAAACCAATTGCCACAAATCAGCTCCAACTCATGGTGACCCTATGTGTGTCAGAGTAGAATTGTGCTCCATAGGGTTTTCAATGACTGATTTTTCTGAAGTAGATTGCCAAGCCTTTCTTCTGAGGTGCCTCTGGGCAGAGTCAAACCTCCAATCTTTTGGTTAACCATTTGCACCACTGAGGGACTTCTTAAAGCAGATAGTTTCTATTATTTTGCATGAATTATAAAATGCAATTATTTGTATGGGGCTTGGCATCAGTGGGAGCTCCCAGTATAGCCATGCTGGCTTTGTACTGCCCAACTCTATGGGCCGCCATTCACAGACTTTGATGTGTAACATAACAGCGTCAGTAAAAAAAATTTGGAACACCTGCTGCAATAAACAGGGTGGGGAAAGAATTTATTTTTAATTCTTACCTGGTTCTTTCAACACGAATTTGACCTGTTCTGTGTTTTTGTATTGTAAGGTGTGTTGATCTAAACCAAGGGTTGGCAAACTATGGCCCACAGGTCAAATCCAACTCACTATTTTTATAAATAAAGTTTTACTGCAACGCAGCCACGTTCATTTGTCTATAGCTGCTTTGGTGTTACAACAGCAGAGTTGAGTAATGGCAACAAAGACTGTATGACCCACAAAGCCTAAAGTATTTACTGTCTAGAGCTTAAAAAAAGTTTGCCAACCTATAGTCTAAATCATAAGAAATGTCTTTTTATTTTTTTTTTTAAGAAGAAATATGCCTCTTGGTCTGCTTTTAAATTTTAACTAATACCTAGTAATTATGTCTGTTTACCCACAGGGGAGGGTGCTAGTTGCTATAATTGAGGACAGTTAGAAATAATTACAGTACTGTGGGAGGATTTTATGAAAAGTAAAGAAACAGATTCATTACATGAGAAGAGAAATTCTGATTCTCCACTACTGTTTACCTATAGAAAACCTGGATGCCCCTCTACCAACATGTTAAATATCTAGAGATGTGCACAAAATAGAAGTCATTTAAATTCCATTAAGCAGCCTCCGTCCCCAAACCCCAAATGTTGGAATCTTCCCACAGCCCTCATTTATCATCCCCATTTAGTGCTGAGCACTGGCAGCTAACCAAGCCCTTTTCCAAATAGAGAGAGGCCTAGTACTTCCGTCCAGTGCAGCCCTGGGGTCTGGGATCCGCCTGTGCCATCAGAGCTTCATAAGTCTGCTCAACAGCAGTGGCCCAGATAATTGCAGCATGCCCGCACACAAAGAACCCCATCCAGCAACTCGAAGCATAGTGATAGAATATGGAAAAACTGTTCATGATACATTCTTTAGTGAAAAGGGGAGTTACAAAAGTACTGTCCAGGGCGTGTTTGATTTTAGCCCAGTTGTCACAGATTGGGGGACGGGGAGTAATCTACCACAACCCAGGTTATGTATATTGTCCCTGATGGAAAGTCATGCTTCACCTACAAAACACAAAAATGGAAATAAAGAACTTTATTACAAGTCTTGGGGGTACACTGCATGCCCATAGGCCACAGCACATGCGGGAGGTCATGGGTGGGGTGTGAGGGGATTTTCACGGGGTACATGACCATTGGTCATTTTGAAACTGAAAAGTGGGAAATGGAGGAGTGGGTCTATGGAAACTAATAGCAGCAGCTGTGGGGAGCTGAGGAGTGGGGAACTTGGGGGTCTTTGGTAGCATGGTTATCTGGGGTACCTAGCTGCAGTGGGGTGTGGTGTACCAGCCAACAGGGTGAGGAAGGGGCCAACCTGGATGCTGAGGCATCATCTAAGATGGAGGCTGGGTAATATCATTACAAGTATGCACAGTTTAATCTCAACAAAATAAGATACATAGTATGATCCCAACAGTATTTAACATATATACTTGTAGGGGAAAAACACAACTAAAAAGATATACACAAAAGTGATTTTTCTTGGGGTTGGGGAATTTGGGATAATTTTTGTTCTCTTTATTTTTCCCCTCTATTTTAGTAAATATTTGGTGAGTGAATACTGAGTGAGTAAATTAGGTATTCTGTGGCAAGGGGTTAGATAAGGATAATTTTGTTTTTCTGTATCTCCCCTACTGCCCCTAGGTGAGGTGGACTGTAAGGAGATTGGAGACTGTGTCCCGGGACCAGGAGCCACCTCCACTGACCTGTGCCTCCCTGCCCTGGATTACCTCAGGCGCTGTTCTCAGGTAGGGGAGATGCCCCTGTTGAGCTCTACGCCCTGAAACACATCTCAGATGTTTGCAAAACATATTGCACTTCTTTTGCTAAAGCCCAAGAGAAACACTTTCTGCTGTCTCTGAGGTGATTGGGGCTTGGGTGTGGGGTGTAAATTTGTATCCCTACCCTTTCCATGGGGCCCTGGTGGCACAGTGGTTAAGAGCTTAGGCTGCTAACCAAAAGTTTGGCTGTTCGAATCTACCAGCTACTCCTTGGAAACACTATGGGGTAGTTCTACTCTGTCCTATAGGGTTGCTTTGAGTTGGAATTGATTTGATAGCAACAGGGTTTGTTTGTTTGTTTGTTTGTTTTTAACCCTTTCCACAAAGGAGAGGAAGAGTAATCAAAATATACAAGAATGCACAATTTGATCCTGAGCTCTCTGAAACTTCTTACTTATACTCAGATGGTACCAAAAAGTGGAAGGTGAGGATGTAGACACTGACGAGGGACCTAAAAGGCAAGCGGCTGTGTGTTCAATCAAGATGTAGTAAAAAAAAAAAATCCAATAAAACAGTGCTTATTAAAGTGCATGAAGAGCAGTGGTGGTTCAGTGGTAGAATTCTCGCCTTCCATGCAGGCAGGTTCAATTCCGGGCCAATGCACCTCAGGCACAGCCACCAATGGAGGCTTCCATGCTGCTGTGATGCGAACAGGTTTCAGCAGAGCTTCCAGACTAAGACTAGGAAGTCAGGCCTGGTGATCTATTGCCAAAAATCAGCCAATGAAAACCCTATGGATCAGATCACAACAGTCCGATCCAGTTGTACCTGGGGTCACCATGAGTCAGAGGCTGACTCAACAGTAGATAAAAACATCATCATCAAAGTGAACAATGTCCTTCATTATGCTAAATCTAGTTAATTCTCTGTTCATATTGTATCAAATATGAACAATGAATAAGGAAGACGGAAGAATTGATGCCTTTGAATTATGGTGTTGGCAAAGAGTATTGAATATACCATGGACTGCCAGAACGAACAAATCTGTCATGGAAGAAGTAACAGCCAGAATGCTCTTTAGAAGCAAGGATGGCAAGACTTCATCTTATGTACTTCGGACATGTTATCAGGAGGGACCAGTCCCTTGGAGAAGGACATCATGCTTGGTAAAATAGAGGATCAGCGAAAAAGAGGAAGACCCTTAATGCGATGGATTGACATAGTGGCTGCAACAATGGGCTCAAGCATAGCAATGATTGTGAGAATGGCGCAGGACTGGGCAGTGTTTCATTCTGTTCTACATGAGGTCGCTATGAGTCAGAAACGACTAGATGGTGCCTGACAACAAACAACAACACTGTATCAAATGCTAGTCAAGCAACATACTCCCTTCTTGAAGCCCTTTCTCCTCTAGGCTTCAGTGACATCCCTTTCTCATAGTTTTCCTCCCATCTTCTCAGGCTGTCTCTCTGAAGAGGTTGTGCCTCTTCTTGTATTTATCTACTTCAGCTTCTGCCTCGGTGATACCATTGCTCCTGTGGCTTTAAAAGGATATATGGCCCTGACTTCTTCCTCCAGCTGCCTCCACAAGGCCTCATATGACATAGCTCCCTGCTTCCTCTCTGCCCTCAGATCCTTCCCTCTCACTCACTGTGCTCCAACCAGCTCACTTTTTATCCCTCAGATACACCAAGCTCATTACCACTCAGGGCCTTTGCTGGTCCCTCTGCAATGCTCTTTCCCCAGATCTCGGTATGGCACTTATTATCATTTGAAAGGTCACCTCAGAGAAGCCAGAGCTAAAGGGTCTACCAACTCCCTGCCAACACTCTCCCCACACCCCCACACACACATATACCTGGTCACTCTATCTAGTACCAATTTTTCTTATAACATTTATGTCAAATTTTATTTATTTGTGAAAGGATTATCGTCTGTTTAGATCCACAAGGACAGGAAGTTTGTCCATCTCGCTCACCACCATTTCCCTGATTTCCAGAACAGTGTGAGCTTGGTGGGCACAATCCTAACTCAGAAAGCTCATGGGAGTTTGTCCCAGATCAAACTGGGATCCATGGGGGCATGGGCTCTAGCAATGAGAAGGGAATAAAGAACCCAGCTGCTCTATTAGCTCTGCTTCTGATTCCCTCATTGCTCCCACTGGTCCCATTCGTGTAGATGCCTCCATTTCCTTAGAGGTTGAGCAGGGAAGGGAAATCAGAGTGTGGTATCCCATTTGCCTATAGACTCACTTCTCAATGATGCCCAGAAAACACTTTTTCCCATAAGCAAAAATTCAAGACATGTTTCATGGTTCCCTTGGTAGGTTTATAAAAGCCTTTAAAACTCAGATGTAATTGGAATACTGAAGAATCTTTTTTCCTCTACTTTTTTGTCACCACTGAAAGTTATTTCAGCTGCTTTATGGGGTAATTGCCTCTTGTGAGCAACCTTATGCATCCATATCACAGACAACCAAATTTAAATTTTTCATTGGATTTTGTCTGGTTTTCTATCTCCCTTCTACTGCTGATGTATAATTTTATTGGTCTTTAATGCTCAGAGTGCAGCTTTTTTTCTATACATAATTGTGGTTTGATTTTTTTTTTAGTTATTGGCCAAAATCTACAAAATGCCCTTGAAGCCAATATTTCTGAGTGGGAGGCTTGCTAGCTTGCCTCGAAGACTTCAGGAGCAGTCAGCAAGCAGTGAGGATGGAATTGAGTCAGTTCTGTCCGATTTTGATGACGACACTGGTAAGTTCACTGATTGGACTAACCCAGGTTATTGGCTATGTTCATATTTCCAGAAGCTTAAACTAAGAGTTAAGTAGCTTATAAGAATGATCATTCACTTATGTTGTTATTGTCTATCAGTCTGTTAGAACAAGTCGACTAAGGTTTCGATGGACTCTACAAAAACATTTTACAATTGATGCCTCCATCCAAACCCATCCATTTGACATGGGTGCCTCCACCTAAAACCAGTGCAGATTTGCAGATTCCACCAAATGCCATTTCTAACTCTGAATTCACTTGAATGTAGCAATCTGGAATGCGGTTGCATTGATGCATTGGCACTTAAACTGGTTGATAATTGTCTTCAATACCTTTTAGAAAACACAATCATTACATAATTATTTCCTGCAGGACTATTTAGTTAGATACTAGGGAAATAAAGCTGTTACTGAAAAGAGAATCTATTTGTGACTGATGAAGAAGGAGGCTCATTAAAAGAATAGTTTAAAGAATTTGTTTCAAATTAGGTCCCATGTAATCCCCTGGGAATTAGAGTTCTATCTAGTAGCTTTGGTTTTATTGTTGATCATTTTCAGATGGTTTAACTGATGTTCATGCTTGCTGCCTTCTGTCTCAGAAGACCCAGTCCTGTTCTAGATCTAGAAATGGAAACCACATGCTAAACAGGCTTAGTTTCTGAGCTTAGGTTGTTTCAAACCCTTACAAAAGGACTTTGTTGAGAGGTTTTTGTTTATTTTGCTGTTAAAACTCATTTGTAGGGGTGGCAGGAAGATTTACTTCTTTTTATAAGAGTTATAAACAGTAAAATTTCACTGTTTTATACCAGTTGTGAGGAAAAATTATAAAAGAAATAAAAATCTAAAGTAGAGAACATTTTAAAATATTGGAAATTGGCTAAATGTTGTCTAATAGAGGTTTAATCTTAACGACTATATAAAAAAATCAAACTTGTTGCTATCGAGTTGATTCCAACTCATACGAATCATTTTTATGTAGCATCTAAAACCTCCAACTCAGATCAGAAGCTAATGTTGCTTATCTGTGATACATTCTTCAAAACAGTTGTATATGGTTTGTGTATGTAACAGTGAACATCCCCCTTTCCATCTAAACAACCCATTAATCCATTTTTTTCCTAGGAAGCCTATTTTGTTATGGATAAAGTTCAGGCAAGCACTTACCTAAATTCTTCCACATTATGAATTCATTGAGGGCTTTAAAGTTGTAATAATATATGAAACATAGCTAGATCATAGAAAAGAATAAAAGTAAAACAATTCTCACCATTGACACATTCTCAGATATTATTTCTCTGGTTTTCAGTGGCAAATAATTTGTTTTTCCTATGGAAATTCCAAACATATACAAAACAGACAGAATGGTATGATGAACCATTATATACCCATCACCCAGCTTCAACTATGACCAGCCTATGGCCGATCTTATATCATGTATCTCTCTCTCCATAGTCCTCTTTTTCATATTATTTTAAAGCAAATTCCAAACATCATAGCATTTCATCTGTAAATATATCAGTATGTATCTTTTAAAGATAACCACAGTATCATTATCACAATACCATTCATAATAATTCTTAAATAGCATCAGACATCTAGTCAGTGCTAGTATTTCTGGTTATGTCAGTTTATTTTCAAGATTCGCATGAGGTCCATACTTTGTGACTGGTTTATTTCTCTTCACTCTTTTTTAATCTGTAGGTTGTCCTCTCCATCTCTCTTTCTTCCTTGCACTTTTGTTTAAAAAGTGAGATCCTTTGTCTTATGGAGTTTTCTTGTTGCACACCTGTGATGATGATCAATATCTTTCTGCCCTCTGCATTTCCTCTAATTGTCCATATCTGCTCATATTTTGGTGTTTATGAGACTCTCCTGCCATCTAATTTTATTATATGTTTGTCCGTGGGCTTTGGTTTTGCCTTCTTTGTAATTCAGGATGTTAAAAAAAAATGGAAGTTTTTTTTTTTTAATGGAAATATTTAAAAACTATGCTGCCATCTTCTAATAGTTACCTTTTGCAGGAAAACTAGAAGTGAAGGATTAAAATGAAAATGTAGGGTGGACTGTTTTTGCACCTAACTCCAGGTCCTTTTTTATGAAGTTAGAGAAATTGAGTCCCTTCTCTACATCAGCTGTTTGAGCTGTTGGTTCACATACTTCA
The DNA here is from genome assembly GCA_030035585.1 of Dugong dugon. Classification (NCBI taxonomy): domain Eukaryota; kingdom Metazoa; phylum Chordata; class Mammalia; order Sirenia; family Dugongidae; genus Dugong; species Dugong dugon. The sequence continues at coordinate 161,162,406 of CM057464.1, forward strand.
GAAGGCAGTGATGAACAGGAATGTTGGCTCATATAGTGCTTCAGTAAATAAAATAACTAGAATTGCTTAGACCAAAAAAAAAAAAAAAGATTTTCATGCTTTTCTTCTCACCCAGTAATATGCAGCATGAATAGTATCTTATTTTAAAAAATGAAATTCTTAGAAGAAGAAGAGAGAGGTGTGAATGTTATTGTTCTGGGAAAACAATCCCTTTTGATGCTATGAGTATCATTTCTCTACGTGTGAGCAATACAGATAGTGGTTTGTATGTATGCAGGATTGAGAGAGCGCCATAATTGCAAACTGAAACTTGGACAAGTAAATCAAAAGTGATATATAGAGCATGGCAAATTGCCTCCATGAACAACTGCCTTCTATGCCATGGCCAGAAGAACTGGATGGTGCCCAGCTACCATTACTGAACATTTTGATTAAATATTCTATACATGAATCCTGATCAAAAGGGGAGGGGGAAATGTGGAACAGAATTTAAAAATTTTCATGGATTCCACACTTTCTGGAGCCATTGAGGCTGGATGAACCCCTGAAACTGTTGCCCTGAGATAATCTTTAAGCCTTAAACCAAAACTATCCTGATGTCTTCTTTGAACCATGTAGTAGTTTAACTTAACCAAACAGTAGTTTAGCTTAACTAGTAAAGAATGTCTGCCTTCAGCATTATGCTGTTTTAAAGAACTATCTATATGGGATCAGATTGACAACAGCAACTTGAAAGATTAGATAGGAAAATTGGGTGGGGGCAGTGAGCTTTTGTTAATGGAGGAAGAACAATTCAGAAAAGGAAGGTGAGAATGGTTACACAATTTGAAGAATGTAGTCGAAGACACTGAATTGTCACCATGAGTCAGTCAATGGCGATCAGTAGGTAAGTACATGTAGAAACTGTTGAATTGGTATATGCATTGCTGTGTATATTTTCAACAACAATAAAAAGTAATTTAAGAATGAAAAACCATAAAAAGTGATTTATAAATATTGGAAAAATGGGGCAATAGGAAGAGAACAGAAGATAGACTAAGGTTATGAAACTAAAGGGATATTTTATTATTTTACTATCATCAGCTTCCAAGAAATCTGACAGTCATTTCAATAAAGTAGAATTCGCATACCACACCACCATCTTCTTGTAATAATATTAGCATCTTTCCCCTTGACTTTGTCAAAACATGTAAATTATAATCTGCCCGTGTGTCTAGGCACTCAGTGATACCTTACTGAGTAATGTCTCACATCCTTACAGCTCTTGACAGTGTGTAGAACCCAGTTAAATGTGCTGTTTAATTTGATCTTGCAATGGTTCTTCATTATGTTAAGATCTCATAGAGGCTGTTTTGGGGATTCCAGGTCTGATAGAAGTCTGGATCATCTTACTTGAGCAGTTAACAGCAGCTATATCCAACTGCCCACGTCAGCACCAACCACCAACCTTGGACTTACTCTTTGAGTTGTTGAGAGATGTTACCAAAATACCTGGTAAATATTTCTATGTCTTCTAGTGAATTGTTAATATGTGTAACTTTCAGGAAGGTATTTCTGTGAGCATCCATCTCTTCTACTGCGGCAATACTCGATTTAGCAGAGTGTTTCACATATAATAGATGCACAATAAATGTTTGTTGACAGGCCATGATGCAGTTAGGTTTGAGATATGTCTAGTGTATTGTTGGTCACTATGAGTCAGAATTGACTTGACGACAACAGGTTTGGTTTGGTGTATTGTTTGCATGTCTTCCTACCCACCCATTTACAAATATTGTGTGGTGGCCAGTTAGTTTGAGCCCCATGTTAAATTGAGCCAAGACTGAGTTATCAGTGCCGCCATGAGCCAATTGGTTTTACTGTATGATTACAGTCTTCCTCCTTGGCCAGATCTCTCAGTCACATGCTCTTGGCCCCCAGGATGTCTGTAGGGGCTCCCCAGGTCTACCACTGAAATAACCAAACCACTCAAAAGTATATGCAGTAAAAAGACAGCAATATCTTGTTGCTATAAAGGTCACACATAGGTGATTATATTTGGAAAAAGACCTTTAGTAATCACCTAGTTAAGTCTCTCATAGTACTAGAAAAGAATTGCTCTTAGAATTTATTTCTTCTTCTGAGTTAATCAAGTCTAGTGTGCATGCTATTCATCTCATTTTTCCAAGCTCAAAGAGACACTTTTATAGAAATTTTAATTTTTACTAACAGAATCAGAACCCCAAATGGAACCACTAGCTAATTCTATATAGTAACGAGAAGAGTTCTATATTTATTATAAACTCATGAAGACTTGATATTGATACTGCTCTAAAATACAGTTACCTTTTGCAGGAAAATTAGAAGTGAAGCATTAAAAATGGAGAGACATTGAGTCCTTTCTATATATTAGCTGTTTGATGTCAGAATTTTTTTTTTTTTCAGAAAAACCACCATAGCTACTCCTGCAACTTAAAAAAGCCTTCCATCTAAGAATAAGCAGATGTTTTATAGAATTAATTCTAAATCTGTCTTACTGATAAGTACCATCTCCTTTTACATTTATTGCCACAAAATGTGTACAAGAGCATTTAATAATTCTACTCTTAGGAATCTATCATCTAAAGAGAATAATGGTAATGTGGATAAAAATGTATATACAAGGATGTTCACAGAAACATCTTGAATACCAAAAAAATTATACACAACCTAAATGTAAAGCAAATTATGTTAAAATCATGTACATATTCTGCAGGCATGAAATTTAATATTCTTAAAGAATATTTAATAACATGAATAATTATTTACAAGGTATTGTTAAAGTATATATATTATGGAGTACAGTCACAACTGCAGGAAAATTTATGCATTTAAAAAAAACACACACAACATATACGTGCTTTCAAAAGTTATATGATTACCTCTGTAGGTATTATGGGTGAATTTTTTTTTTAATTATGTTCATGTAGTTTCCATGTTTATTCCAAAAAGCACACCTTTGAAGTACAAAGTTTTTATTATAGCATTGTCTATAAAGCAAAAATTAGAAACATCTTAAGTGTCCATCACTAAAGGAATGGATAAATTGTGGCAATAAAAATGAAGACTATCTGAATTTGATGACATAGAGTGATTTCTAACACATATTGTTAAGTGAAAAAAGTCAAACTTCAGACTAATGTTTACAGTATCCCATTTATGTAAAATAAAAAAACACTTAAAACCCTGTATCTCTGTTTCATATAGATATATGCGTTTACATTTTAAAAGTTACTTTTTACATATGTATACATACCTGTGTATATGTACCATGCTGTATTTACATCTGGGGACTAGGAATTGATCAAGTGATGCTTAATAATTTTATCAGTATTATTTGAATTTTTTTAAGAATGTATCCATGCATTACTTGTATAACTAAAATCATGCAAAAACAAAACAGAACAATGCCACTGAAGAGCATATATTCTCCAATCAGTGATGTCTTAGTCATCTAGGGCTGCTGTAACAAATATCACAAGCGGATGGCTTCAACAAACAGAAGTTTCTTCTCTCATAGTCTAGTAGGCTAGAAGTCCAAATTCAGGGCATCAGCTCCAGGGGAAGGCTATCTCTCTCTGTCAGCTCTGGGGGAAGGTCCTTGTCATCAATCTTTCCCTGGTTGAGGAGCTTCTCAGTGCAGGGACCCTTAGTCCGAAGAATGCAGTCTGCTCCTGGCACTGCTTTCTTGGTGGTATGAGGTCCTCCTGTCTTTCTGCTCGCTTCTCTCTTTTGAGAAAGAAGATTGGTTTAAAACACAACCTAATTTTGTAGATTGAGTCCTCCTGATTAACATAACTACTGCTAATCCCATCTCTCATTAACATCATAGAGATAGGATTTCCAAGTCACAGGAAAATTAAATGACACAGTGGTGGACAGTCACACAATACTGGAAATCATGGCCTAGCCAAGTTGACAGATATTTTGGGGGGACACAATTTAATCCATGACAAGTGATAAATTCTTTTTCCTTGTTCCTTCTTAGAGAACAGTAAAATCCTCTGAGAGAGATTGGCAATGCCTAATGATGGCAAAGAGCTGCCCTTTTATTACAGGGTTGTTACTGAGATCACAATTCTGATGCTGACTTTTCTTTTTCAGGACCAGGCTTCGGTATCTATGCAGTTGTTCACCTTCTCCTTCCTGTGATGTCCCTTTGGCTTCGTCGTAGCCACAAAGACCATTCTTACTGGGATGCGGCCTCTGCTAATTTCAAGCACGCCATTGGTCTATCCTGTGAGCTGGTGGTGGAACACATTCAAAGCTTTATACACTCAGGTATCTATTTTGCCAGAGCAGTTCCTTCTGAGTATTTCTTTCATAGGCAGCATCATTGTCTAAATGTCCTTAGTAAATACCTAACTGTGCATGGTTTTTCTCCTAGGAAATATTAAAACAGAATTACATGGTCAATGCTAGCCTTCTAGTAGCAGACTTCCAAAGAGAAAACTGATATCCATGTGTCTTCTACAAAATAATCAAACAGAATATTCTCTCTCTATATATATATGTAATAAGCAGGTTTAGGGTATCTATGCATTAGGAGAGGGGAGGCAAGTTCAAGTATATAATAAAGAAGAAATATCCCTATAGGTTGGGATTAGTGAGGAGCTGTATCCTGTTGTCGTTTATTTGGGGAAGTTAAATGGAAGAGGAAGGATTTTTGAAAAGACTTCAATTATGGGCAAGAAATTGCCTCACAGGTTAGGGATGAAGAGAAGATTCTTCATATCTTTGGCACTTTGAGAAAGATATGAAAATATGGGGTGAAATAGTATTTTGAAGTGAGCAGATGAAAAGGAAGATGGAGGCAGGGGAAATATGTGGTACCAGTGGAGAAACATTTGTGAAATAGTGATTCTTGCTCATGATCTGCCATGGGAAATCTGGAAGTTTGGGAGTAGAGGAAACATCCCTGCAAACCACAGTTGGTAAATAAAAGGGAAAGGCATATAGAAGTGTAAGGGAGAATGTGCGTTAAAGACAGTCCCTTGTTGGAGAGGTTAGAAAAGCTAATGAGAACGTTGACCACCCCTCAAGGGAGAGACAAAAAGAAAAGATAAGAAACTGTTATCTCTCTGCTAAGTCCAGTAAGGACAGATTGCACTGCAAAAAGAACACTCATTGAGAAAGAAAACAGGTGGTTGTTTCCACTTGTCAGTGGTAGCTATAAACCCAAGGGTATATGTTCTTCCCTAGCATGGGACCTTAGAGGATTCCACTGACGTTGGTTCTGTGGCATCACAAGAAGTTTGAGGAAGAGAATGCAGATGTATCCCTTGAATTGGGCAAACAGAATGTGGTTTTAGAGTCTTATTTTCTTTAGCCTGGTAATAGTATGCAGACTGAAGCCAGATTAACAAGGTTCAAGAAATGTAAGGACTGAAGTCGTTTTTTTTTTTTTTAAAGCATTTAATCCAGGTAGCAGAAGTAATAAAAGTATACATTTTTAGAATTTAGATTTACTAGCTGGTATTCAGGTTATATATGTTCTATTCTGCTTAAATTATATACTTAACTTTGAAAAACATACATCAACACATAAAAGTATTCCACATATTTCACCTTGATGTATCTAGAAATGGATGAAACAAGCTGAAATTAGATAAAAATCCAAGAAAATTGTTTGGTTTGTTTTTTGGTATAGCCATTTTTTCCCCATTGTTCTTTCTTTTTCTCACATATGTATATACTTATCACTAGAGTTTCCTCTTTTGCTATAGATGGCCATTTCAATCTGTTGCTTTACAATAGAGTTGAGTGAAATCTTGATTTTATTTTTTTCTTTTAGACATCAGGTATGAGAGTATGATCAATACCATGCTGAAGGACCTCTTTGAGTTACTGGTAGCGTGTGTGGCCAAGCCCACAGAAACCATCTCCAGAGTGGGCTGCTCCTGTATTAGGTGAGAAAAATGTTCCTTGGTGCTCCACAGAATTGGAATTTTCATTATGAAATCCATGGGAATTAAAGAAGTGCTGGGTGGTGCAGTAGTTAAGTGCTTGGCTGCTAACCCAAAGGTCAGTGGTTTGAACCCACCAGCCATTCTGTGAGAGAAAAAAGATGTGGCAGTCTGCTTCCGTAAAGATTTACAGCCTTAGAAACTCTCTGGGGCAGTTCTGCTCTGTCCTGTAGGGTCACGAGTCAGAATTGACTCAATGACTTGATAGCAATGGGTTTTATAAGTAAAAATGTCTTTGTTCTAATATCTCTTTCAGTGTTGTCTGCAAATGCTGTGTAAGGCATTATGCAAGGTACTGTGGTGCATAGAAAGTGATGTAAACCAAGGTCCCTACTCTAAATGAGCTTATAATCTATTCGGAAAGACATAACAGGATTTTTCATGTGACTCTCTCTAACAGTAAGGAGTAACTAATAAATGCCAAGAAAGCACAGGAGGCCAGGGGCATAGGATGATTAGGAAGGGCTTCACTGAAATGACACTTGGTCAGATCTCCTAAGGTGGGTAAGATTTTGGTAGGTGGGGGCTTTCCAAGCAAGAGAACAGCATGAACAAATGCATGGAGGTAGGAATTATAGGTGAAAACAATAGGGTTTCTTGTTGCTGTTTTATTTGTTTGATAGTTGTGGAGGAGTTGTGGAAAATGGAAGGAGCCCTAGGAGCACAGTGGTTAAAGTGCTCATCTGCCAACCAAAAGGTTCGAACTCACCAGACACTCCACAAGAGAAAGATGTAGCAGTCTGCTTCAGTAAAGATTACAGCCTTGGGAACCCTCTGGAGCAGTCCTACTTTCTGTTCTGTACAGTCACTAAGTCAGAATCAACTTGATGGCAGTGGAGTTTATTTATTTTATTTTTTGGTTTTGTGGAACATGGGGCTAGAAGGAAAAATTGCTACAGAATATATACAGTCTTACCTATAAGTTTAAATGCTGGCACATTTGTAATGGAAGCCACTAATATTTTTATATTGTAATGGCTTAGGAAACTTGACAATTGAAATACCAGATGGACTGAGGAAGAGTGATGAGGCAAGAAAGACTTGTCAGGACACTAGGGAGAAATCTCTGCATAAGTCTGTAAGGATCTACTTGGATTCAAGATTTCCCTCCTTGTTTTCCCTGGGCAGGTATGTTCTTGTGACAGCCGGGCCGGTGTTCACTGAAGAAATGTGGAGACTTGCGTGCTGTGCCCTGCAGGAGGCCTTCTCTGCCACCCTCAAGCCAGTGAAGGTAAACTGCTCTGAGGAGAGAGCTGGAGTAGGTCTTTATCTTCCTTAGCTCCCTGGTGCTTCCTCACATTAAGTAACTGGATTCTGCCTTCCTCCTCAAAGCAGACAGTCTCACTTGAAATCTGGCAGATGTTGAGGAAGAAGTTGCTGGGTTAGTACTTTTGTCCTAGTCAACACTGTCTATTGACATTTGCTGTTTTATTTGACAGTGTTAGATCCAAGATAGAGCCTGGTGCCTTGAACCCAGATATCCCTAGCAAACATCTGCTGTGTTTCTCTTTAGGACCTGCTGGGCTGCTTCCACAGCGGCACCGAAAGCTTCAGTGGGGAAGGCTGCCAGGTGCGGGTGGCGGCCCCTTCCTCCTCCCCCAGTGCCGAGGCAGAGTACTGGCGCATCCGAGCCATGGCTCAGCAGGTAAGGCTGGGGCTTTGGATGTCAGGGATTCTCAGGGGCTCCAGAAGCTTGACATACCTGCCATGAATCTTTCCTAAAGCTCTTGCATCACCAACCAGCCTTTTATTCCCTTAGGGACATACCTTTCCCGCCTCTAAACTCTTGGCAGTACCATTTCCTCACCAGGAATGACTTTAACCCAGTCAATAGTTCTCTTCTGTCCACCATCACATGCTTGTTGCAAACTCCAAGGGCCCAGATCGAATTCTTCGTGCAGCCTCTTCATTGTACTTCATACAGAATTGCTTATAGTCCTTATAATGATTTGCTTAAATATTAATGTTACCACTAGACTATGAGCACTTACGGATAGCAAACTGATTAAGCACAGAACTTAACATTTAAAAGTTGCTTAATAAATTTGAATGATCATATCATACATTCACAATTGACTGTAACTGATTATAAAATTAAAATTTATCCCCCCATGAAGAAATTACCATGTACCAATGACTTTGTCTTCTTGAGACACATGTAAGAAGTCACAAAAGTTGGTTGTGAGCTCAGAACACATTCTGTATATTTACCTTTGTATTACTAGAGCAAGGCATAGAGAAGCAAAATAAGTATGACTAATAACTAGAACACAGAAACCAAGAGGATGATCCTCCAAAGTGATAGCTTGTGTAAATAAGAAGCCATTGCACCTGGCCAGATAATTTCCATATGTGCATATAGTAGTCTTTTCAACTATATCACACCACACAAAATATTAAAATGCCAATGGAATCCCCTTCTGAAATGGATCATTAATGGAGAACAGCAGAAAAACATTTATTGAATCTTTCACTTCTTAGTAGTTCTCTGTTTCTTCTTCAGTCCCAAAACCTCCTCCTATATTCGTGCATAAAATAACCCAGTATTAAATATTCTGATAATTCTTATAAGATTTGAAAGAAAAAGTTCCTTAAAAAAAAAAAAAAACTAATACAGTGTTTCCAGAAGGAAGCAGTAAAGGTAAATCATGTAAAATGAAATCATTTGGATCAGATACCCTAAAAATAGTTACTATTTTTCTTAGTCACATCTCTCATAGTCTGGTAGAAGTCTTAATTTCTTACTCCTGTGTTGCATATAACATGATAACAAACAAGTCAAAATCAGAGAACTTTGCAAACAGAGCACCTCTTTATGTACTCTTAATATTAAATGTCAGTACTTGCTATTTGGGGTGTAGTGACTTGTCCTCTGATAGGAATAGTAGTGCTATTAGTATTAGTGTCAGCAGTTAACATGTATGGAGTATTTACTCCTCTGTTCTAATGCTTTGCATTTGTAATACACACATATTAACTCATTTAATTCTCAACAAATGTACCAGGAAGGAAGCCACCATCATCCCCATTTTATAGGTGAGAAAACTGGTAAAGAGAGTAAGCTGCTTGCTCAAGGCCACCCAGCTAATCCCGGTGAATTCAGGTCAAGGACCAAGGACTTCTGAACTGTACCTTTGTGTGTCCATCCAGGTGTTTATGCTGGACACCCAGTGCTCACCAAAGACTCCAAACAACTTTGATCATGCTCAGTCCTGTCAGCTCATCATTGAGCTGCCTCCCGATGAGAAAGCTAACGGACACACCAAGAAAAGGTAAGCCGCTAAGCTTAGTCACGGAAGGAGCTTTATTATTCCCAACTTTTACTCATTGTAATCTAAGCTTAGGCCAAAACTACTAAAAACATTTGGGGTATCATTTAGCAAAGGTTTTCACAAAAAAAACTTTTGGCCTTTTAACCAAATTTTCCTACATTTTACACATATTGTAATTTGAAGTTGGACTCAGATTATTTCTTTAAGAAATACATAAACTGCTCCAGAAACAATACAGCTGTCAGGAAACCAAAAGATCTGTGCCCTGCCACAAGAAACTTACATTTTTAAATACAGTAAAACCTGCGAAAGGTGGAACCTGTGTAAGGTGGAAACCTGTCAGGGAAGGAAAACTCAAATATTTTCCACTAAAAGGAGTGACAGAAAAGTGGTAAGACTGCATCCTGTCAAAGGCGGAAAACTTTCAAGACCTGGAAAAACAAGGCAGTCGAGTTCTGGCTCTCACAGGTTCACTGTACTACCATTCTGCCGGAAAAATGTTGTTCCTAGAGTTAAAGCTGGAATAACACAACTTTCCCATTATATGCAAAGTACCACAGGTAGATACACCCACTTCTCACTTACTGACACGGTTAGGTTCCAAAGACCAGGTTGTTATGCAAAAAATTGGCGTTATGAGAAAATGGAGGATGACTGCATCATTACATAACCTCCAAACCACTAAGAATCATGGTCCGGCCAAGTTGACACATAACCGTACACAGTCAGCGTTACTCTAGCCTCACACTTCAGCCAGACATACATCATTAATGTGCAAAATAGTCTGGCAGTAGATTTTTTACTGTTGTTGTAAATGCAAAAAATGCAAAATGTCTGATAACAAGCTAGTCAATAAGTGAGGAGTAAGTGTAGTTTGGTCTCTGCAAAGCCAGACTACAATAAGATTTCTAAGAAGAAAGGGTAAAGGGTTGGAAAAAGGAAAATTGAAATTAATAGAGCTCCACAGGAATTGTTACTCTTTTGAGCTGATGTTTTTTAATGTATTACTAAGACTTGGTAATTTTTGATTCAGTATCATATTTAATTCTACAGCTCCTGAAATTTAAAAAGTGTCAGGAGTTCTATTAAAATGTTACCATATAATGCCTCAAGAGGTTTGTGCTTTTTTAAGGAAGACATTAGAATACAGGATGACCTGTATTCTGACATGTGTAATGGTCTGAATCACTGTCAGTTAACTAATATAATGCAGAAGGCTACTAATCAACCGTGTTCTTTTCATTTGAAGTGTTTCCTTCAGGGAAATTGTGGTGAGCTTACTATCTCATCAAGTGTTACTCCAGAACCTATATGACATTTTGTTAGAAGAGTTTGTCAAAGGCCCCTCTCCTGGAGAGGAGAAGACAATCCAGGTGCCAGAGAGCAAGCTGGCAGGCTTCCTCAGGTACATCTCCATGCAGAACTTAGCGGTCATATTTGACCTGCTGCTGGACTCATACAGGACAGCCAGAGAGTTTGACACCAGCCCGGGGTTGAAGTGCCTACTGAAGAAGGTGTCAGGCATTGGGGGCGCGGCCAACCTCTACCGCCAGTCTGCAATGAGTTTTAACATTTATTTCCATGCGTTGGTGTGTGCTGTCCTCACCAATCAAGAGGCCATTACTGCCGAGCAAGTGAAGAAGGTCCTTTTTGAGGATGATGAGAGAAGCACAGATTCTTCCCAGCAGTGCTCATCAGAAGATGAAGACATTTTTGAGGAAACTGCCCAGGTCAGCCCCCCAAGGGGCAAGGAAAAGAGGCAGTGGAGGGCAAGGATGCCCTCTCTAAGTGTCCAGCCTATCAGCAATGCAGACTGGGTGTGGCTGGTCAAGAGGCTTCACAAGCTATGCATGGAGCTGTGCAACAACTACATCCAGATGCATTTGGACCTGGAAAACAGTATGGAAGAGCCGCCTGTCTTCAAGACTGACCCGTTCTTTATCCTTCCCGCCTTCCAGTCAGAGTCATCCACTCCATCCACGGGGGGCTTCTCTGGGAAAGATACACCTTCTGAGGATGACCGAAGTCAAACTCGAGATCACATCAATGAGAATCTGAGGGGAGGCAGTGGGGACATGCTGCCCTCAAATCCCAAAGTGGAGAAGAAGGACCCCAGCCAGAAGAAGGAGTGGTGGGAGAATGCTGGCAACAAGATCTACACCATGGCAGCCGACAAAACCATCTCAAAGTTGATGACTGAGTACAAAAAGAGGAAACAGCAGCACAACCTGCCCACATTCACCAAAGAGGTCAAAGTGGATAAGAAGGGAGAGCCGCTGGGTTCAAGGGGCCAGGGCTCCCCACTGCTTCAGCGGCCCCAGCACTTGATGGACCAAGGTCAGATGCGGCATTCCCTCAGTGCAGGCCCTGAGCTCCTGCGGCAGGAGAAGAGGCCCCGCTCGGGATCCACAGGGAGTTCTCTGAGTGTGTCTGTGAGAGACGCAGAAGCACAGATCCAGGTACGTTCCTGCTGCCCAGGGGCTGTAGGGAGGAAGTGGCTAGAAATGGAGGCATGAAGCTGGTTTTCAAAAGACATCTTCACCCTTACAAAGCATTGATACACATTCTAAAATTTGATATAAGCCAGCATGGGAGTCATTTACCCCAAAGTAAGATGATTGCCTGACCTAAGACGCAGGATCTGTGTTGCCATATCAGTATGAAACTGAAATTACATTCTCCAATGCTTTCAGGCACTCTGTGTATGCTTTGTAACACGTAGTATTGAGAATTAGGGAAACCCGTGCCATCTGCCATCGAGTTGATTCTGACTCATGGCAGCACCATGTGTGTCAGAATAGAACTGCACTTCATAGGGTTTTCTTGACTGAATTCTTATAAAAATAGATCACAGGCCTTTTTTCTGTGGTATGTCTGGGTGGATTCAAACCACCAACCTTTTGCACCATCCAAGGACCTTACAAAAATTAGGAAACGACCTATGTAAATAAGCTGAAGCTTATAAAATTGATGGACATTTAACTGGAATTAAGCCCTTAGTTTGTCATTTTCTATAGTTAGGAAGCATTATGGTGTAGTTATACCAATGAATTGTTGTCATCTCAAGTTTTTCTAACCCATTCCAGTCACATAAAACATTCTTATTCTTCAGAGGGCTTTGAGTGTACCTGTTCCTTAATATATTTAATTTTTTAATTCTATGGTACATCAAAAATGAGTGTAAAAATGAGTTTAAGAAGAGATGAGATAGAAGAAAGAGAAACAAAGGGATCTAGGGGAAAGGCATTTAAAAATAATCTGAATGTTTATCTTAAATTGTAGACTCCTCTCACAGGTATAACAAGTTAGAAGAGGTGGAGCCACTGGTTTCTATAAACAATTCTTAAACATAAATTGGAATTAGTCATTTCTGCAAGATGCTTTATTTTCCTTTGAACTATCTTAAACTTAGAACTAAACTCTGTAATTCAGTATCCACAAAAATCATCTTAGACTACAGTTTTGAAAGTATCCAGTCAAACTGAGATGTATGGTATTTTTTAACAGACAACCTTTTAGGCAACTCATGAATCTTAATTCCTTTCTCATGCCTCGGGATTTGGCTTATGATTTTTAAAGTTATGATTTTTAAAGTTATCCTAAATTATAGCATGTATATTGCAAGTTATGGAAAAGCTCCAAAGTTGGAGCCCTGGTGGTGAAGTGGTTACAGAGCTTGGTTGCTAACTAAAAGCTCAGTAGTTTGAATCCACTAGCTACTCCTTGGAAACCCTATGGGGGGCAGTGCTACTCTGTCCTGTAGGGTCACCATGACTCGGAATCAACTTGATGGCAAGGGGTATGGGTTTATATTCCAGGTTATCTAGGCATTATAGAGACAGTTGGTTTAAATTATTATGGCCTGTGGAAATCTCATTATGAGAAGACGAGAGGTTTTTTTGGGTTTTTTTTTTTTTTTTAGTTTAAGGAATAAGTAAGATTTTTTAAGAACTTTGTGAAAGCTGAAAATAAGGTATTCCTGATATTAAACGTGGAATCCCTGGGTGGCACAAACAGTTACACGCTCAGCTGCTAACTGAAAGGTAAACAGTTCAAACCCACCCAGAGGCACCTCAGCAGATCTGACAACCTGCTTCCAAAAGGTCACAGCCACGAAAACCTTGTGGAGCACAGTTCTGCTCTGCAGCACATGGGGTTGCCATGAGTCAGAATTGACTCTACGGCAACTGGCTTGGTTTTTGGTTTTAATGTTATCTGTGCCTCTGCCCATCTTTATATATGTGAATTTAAAAGGACAGTTTATTATCAGCATATCAAATTAGGAGAGACTATTTCAGCCTAAAGCCTGAGAAAACCTATTAACAGATTGGCAGGACATAGCCACACCTGAGAGTTCCAATGAAACCATGGGAGAAAGCTGCTAATTCTCTTAAATCCTTTCTTTTAGGCATGGACCAACATGGTGCTAACAGTTCTCAATCAGATTCAGATCCTTCCAGACCAGACCTTCACCGCCCTCCAGCCAGCAGTGTTCCCATGCATCAGTCAGCTGACCTGTCACGTGACCGACATCAGAGTTCGCCAGGCTGTGAGAGAATGGCTGGGCAGAGTGGGCCGTGTATATGACATCATTGTGTAGAAGATGCATATTCCATTCCCAAGGAAATAAAATAGCAAGGGTTAGAGTATGCCTGCTAACCCAAATGATATCATTTTCCCCACCACCAGCCCCATTTAAACTAGTGTCTCAGAGAACAATGGTCCCTAATGTAAAAAAAAAAAAAAAATCCTTTCTAGCTAAAAACATCCTTTCTAGCTATTCCCTAACTAATCAGCATTGGGGCCCTTTGGATACTGAGGTGGTATCCAGATGACACAAATGATACTCTGATTTTGTACATTATTTCAGAAGAGACTCCCTTCCTTGACACATCTTTTTAAATCTTGAAGTTTATTTCCCAGTGTGTTTGCTTGCATTGTCCCCAGATGGGTCAATTTCAAGGACTACTCCTTTGATCCGCCATTTTAAAAATAAATGCAATTTGATACGGAAATATCTGCTGGTAAGTCAAGCTGATGTGTAAATACTCAGACATTGATTAGAGGAAGATTTGGATTATGACTATAGGCTTGGTGGGGAAGAAAGCAGCTGCAAAATATTCCAGAACATTTCAGAATTATTCTTAAGTTATCAAGCTTCTCAGGTTGGCATATACCAACTTCCCATGTAATAAGGTACTGTTGTGCCTTTAATTTCCCTGTTTCTAGAGGAAGAAACTTCTTTCCTGGCAGAGTTTAAATCTGTGGCATGGCAGTCTTTGACACAGAGTCCCCAGTGATATTGGCTATATTTTGCCACTAGACGTCAAACTGACCAGCCACCTGCTGTCCCATTAGTCTTTTTGCTTCTGCTCCCAAGACAAACAAGGAAAGAAAAGAAGAAATGGTGCCTTAGCCCCTTGTTGCACAGACATTTCTATGCCCCACAGATATCTGAACATAAGGTACAACATTTAGTTTTTAAGAAAACAAAACATTAAAAAAAGCAACTCATTTTATATCAGTACCCTTGGAGGAAAGGAACTCAGAGTCCTCCATCCGGTGAGCTGACTTCTCAGGGAATAGGGGGCAGGAAGTGTAAGGTAGGGAGGACAGCTAGAAGGGGTGAGGAAGGAGATTATGATAAAATCATTTTAAATCTTGATTTAAGAAACTGGCAGATTTCATTGTAAATATCATACAATAATTATTATGAAATTACAGTGTCAGTTAGTCTAAGAAAATAAAACTAAAGGGGACAGAATGAAATTTAGAAAAATAATTTTTTTTAATTAAGTAAATTTTACCCTATGTTTGAGATCTTTTTATTCAGACCAATATCTTAGTGAACATAAGGCTGTTAAAAATGTTTCTTTCCCTAATTACTAGAAAATAAATTTGGAACATTTTTCTTATTATTTACAGTATATATTTCTTAAAGTCTAATCATAATGATTAAAACTCCTCAATCAAGCCTACTCATATACATTATAGATAGCAGAGTTAGTTGCTAAGGCATATAATTTCCCCAGCCCCTAAAAATGTATTCATAATCAAATATGTTATCCTTTAAAGATAAAACAGCAACTCTTCAGTATTGAAAGGATTTAAAGTTGAGCTTTATTCAGGCCCCGTGTTTGTATACTTTGCCTTTGGAATAGGTAGCTAGCTATCTAGTTCAGAGGAAGGCAAGGTTCCCTGATTTACTTAGGCGGTCTAAAAGAAAGAACCTTATCGCTCAGTGTGCCATCTAGAGGTCACCACAGAATCTAGAAGACATTTTTCCAGTTCCACAAAACATTCTCTGTGCCTTCAGTTTTCACTCCTCAATCATTCAAGTTTAGAAGCAGATCTTCAACTCTTTGATCTAATAGGCAATCAGTTCTCGGGATAGCAGTAAGCTTTTTCCTATACTTTTGAATTTTTCTACTTTGTAAGTGGAATTGAAAGTTGGGTTGATACTTTTTTTTTTTCAATAAAAGCAGCCAGCCATATGGCTGTTTTATTTACATCTTTTTGTAACTACATGGTTCAGCTCCACATTTTACGGGGAGCCGGCGGGGGGGGCTTCAGTAAAACAGATTATAGAATCAGAGTACTTAGAAAATGTTTATACGTAGCAACTGTTTATAAAGTAATCAAAGGAAGCCCCTCTCAATTTATGTATTTTATGTTCCAGAAGTATATTAGTTGTTTAGAAATCAATTCATTTTCCCACTTCTGTATTATAGATCAGAGGCTAGTTCATGAAACCAGGTTTACCCCATGCTGTGCCAAACACTGCTGTAGTACTAGCCTGATTATGGGACCCAAGAATAAAAAGATGAGGAAGTTTATATAGCTTTTTACCTACAATTTTGTAAGAGGTGTTGGTAACATCCCACCATCTTTTCTATAGCCCACTCCCAGAGGCCTACATTGTCTCTTCAGCCCACCTTCATTCCCACCATACCAGGGCTTCAAACCAGTTCAGTCATAGCTAATGAAGCAAAACCGGAACAGAACCAAATTTTTATAATTTGGGTGATCCAGAACAGGAAAAATTACGGGTGGAAGCCCTGGAATGGCAGACTCAGAAGAGGCATATCAGAAGAGGCATAGTAAGCCCTCCTAGGAGCCTGATGTGTGAGACTGGATTATTGGCAGGACTGTGCTTACATCCCTATCCATATCAGATTTCAAGTAGAAAATTAGCTAAGTTACAGTACTACTTCCCCGAAGTATTTGTTTTCAGTAAGGACACTGCTTAATGCAAAATAGCCTCTAAACAATGGTACTTCAGGTTACAATGAAATCAGTTGTAGCCTCTCAGTGGGTGGAGAAGAAAGAGGGAGATCATTAGGAACACTTGGTGGGCTGACTGGCCTTGCTCAAGACTGCCTATGTCAGTCCCTCACATTGTTTTTGGTGTCTCAGTTTCTTCCTTTCCTTCCTTCCACAGCCTCTGAAAGTGTCACGTGTTTTTCTCCTCACATGTTGTTTTAATTTTTTTGTTTTGTTTACTGTTGTAGTTTAAATGAAGTTTACATTTCAAGTTAGTCTCCCATACAAAAATTTATACATACAGTGTTATGTGACCCTAATTGCTCTCCCCATACTGTGACAGCACACTCTTCTTTCCACGCGATTCCCCATGTCCATTCAACTACCTCCTTGCCCTCTCTGCCTTCCCATCTCACTTCCGGACAGAAGCTGCCCATGTAGTCTTTTGTACGTACTTGAGCTAAGAGGCACACTCCTCAGGAGTATCATTTTATGTCCCACAGTCCAGTCCAATCCCTGTCTGAAGAGTTGGCCTTGGAAATTATTTTAGTTCTAGGCTGATAGAGAATCCAGGGGCCATGCTTTCCAGGGTTCCTCCAGTCTCAGACCATTAAGTCTGGTCTTCGTACTAGAATTTGAGTTCTGCACCCCCACCTTTCTCCTGCTCCATCAGGGAATCTCTGTTGTGTTCCCTGTCGGGGCGGTCATTGGTGGTAGCCGGGCACCATCTAGTTCTTCTGGTCTCAGGCTGATGGAGCTTCAGGTTTATGTGGCCCTTTCTGTCTCTTGGGCTAATACTTTCCTTGTGTCTTTGGTGTTCTTCATTCTCCTTTACTCCAGGTGGTTGGGACCAATTGATGCATCTTAGATGGCCGCTTGCAAGCTTTAAGACCCCAGCTGCCACTTACCAAAGTAGGATGCAGAACTTTTTCTTAATAAGCTTTGTTATGCCGATTGACCTAGATGTCCCCTGAAAGCATGGTCCCCAGACCCTTACCCCTGCTATCTGTCCCTCAAAGTGTTTGATTGTATTCAGGAACCAGTGCAGAGCAGGGAGTGGGGAGGTAAATGGGAGAGAGGTTTTTCCCTAAGGGGGGGGTGTTTTTGATCCGCACAATAGGCCGGATGCAAATACTTATCTTCTGGCAATCGAAGGCTGCTTCTCACTGGCTCTGGGTGGTGGAGTAGACTCTGAGCAGGTGGGTCTCTCCCAGTGTGAAATACATCTCCCAAGCACCAATGCTTGCCTGCTTCACCACTCACCCCTGAGCTGATCAGGCCTGAAGGGCTCAGGCTCTTGCCGGGTCAGGTCTGACACCTCCTCGCTGCTTCCAAACCGTCTCTCCCTCCCCCCACCACTTAGGCCAGTTCCTCAACTTTGCCTTTGATGTTCAGGGCCCCCAGACTGTCATATATAATCAAATCACTTATTTTTCTGGGTCTTTGTTGTAAGAGGGTCCACCAGAAGCATCTGACTACTCTGCCATCTTGGCCCTGCCCCTTCTTCTCACAGTCACTCTTGTGGAACAGTCAGACCATGGTCAAGGCAGCCTTTCACAGTTAAAAAGAGTTATTATCATATATTTACAGATCTAAGCAGAACAAGATTTTGCACATTGTTTTAAGTTGCCTGTATTTACTGCCAAACCCATGTTACCATAAAGTTGAGATTTACTCTCATTTTCTTGTATTTTGGTAAATTGTATGCCATGAAACAAGCACCTGGAAAACTCATGAAGTAAGGGAGCCCTGGTTGAACAGCCCAGCCAAGTACACCACACTCTGCCAGATTTCTCCCTGCCATTAGGAGGGCATGGGTTTTTGGTGATAGGGTTGATAAACTGTTCATAGGATTTCCCTAGGTCTTGCACTTCCTGATCAGCTTTTTAATTAAAGACAGGTAGGCTCCTGCTTTATACAATCTTGTTATCCTCTCCCCTTATTTTTCAGCCTTCTCCATATATGCAAAACTAGGAAACCTTTAAAAGTTTTTAGGCGATTTAATGAGTGACTAAATAAAGAGTAAGGCAGATGATAACATACACATTAGCTCAGATTAAAATATCTTAAATATGACAAAAATGTTACCATAAGTCAAAAAGTACCTTTAAATGGAAACTTCTTGGTACAATGATTATTAGGCCTTTTCTTGTTTTAAGAGGGCTTATACAGAGTCAGTTGAGAAAGTCAAATAGCCTTGAAGGAGCCATAAGGTAATATAATATGCAGTTATTTAATATCCTTGGCTTCCTCAAATACATCACAGTAGTGCTTATAGAGGAAAGTTTTTCCAGAAGGAAAATCTGTTATTATCAGTCCCTTTGTTTGGAGCTGATAACAGTAGCAAGAGGTTACAGACAGCAGGGAGCGGGGAGGAGGTGATGTTGGCTGGTACCACTGTGAATATGGACCTTCACCTACATTATCACCTTTAGTTTTCACAATAACCTTGTGAGGCATGTATTGTTTTCCTCATTTTTTTCAGTTAAAGATACAGACTCAGAGAAGTTAAGAAACTTGCCCAAGATTACCAGTAAGTGGTTTGTTTTGAAAGAGGTGTTCCTGAATTCAAAGGGGCCGTGCTTTCTCTCCAAAACCCAAGTGTGAGAGAAAGGGAGAGATGTTCAAAGGATTAGACAATATGAGTTGATTGAGTTCCCAGATCTGTGATATTAGGAGAATTTTAAAATAGGGTAAAAAAAAAAAAAAAAAAAAGGTTATACATAGAAACCAGCCAAAACCAAACGCACTGTCATAGAATCGATTTTGACTCATTGTGACCTTGTAGGACAGAGTAGAACTGCCTCATAGTGTTTCCAAGGCTATAAATCTTTATGAAAGCAGACTGCCACATCTTTCACCCCAGACCAGCTGGTGGGTTTGAACTGCTGACCTCTCAGTTAGCAGCCAAGCACTTTAACCACTGCGCCATCAGGGCTCCCTATACATAGAAAAATCATATAAAACAGTATCTTGAGTGTCTGAAAATAAGGGAAACAAAAAACTAAACTTTAATCTTAAAGCAGACCTTCAATGTAAATTTAGAAAACTAACCAAATTAGGTGGAAATGATGGAATAACACTGTTTATGACCAGCTGTTATGAAGAAATAAATGGCAGTCTGTGTCTGGAGTTGACATGTAAGATTCATTCACCTTTTTCAAATGCCAGTTAATCACTCAGAATAAAGTGTGCTGTAGCCAATAGTGCCGCTCTACCTGCTTCCCTGGGAAGTAGTTGGTACTAAATTTGTAGGCCATTATCAGAGTTTGGGAATATGCAAAATAAATAACTATTTTCCAAAATGCACATTCTCTGAAGAGGAAGCAACTGGCTGGACGAGATTGTTTAGGGTTCCAGATACTGAGGGCCATCAGGTCAATATTCTGAGTAACCATGTGCCATAACCCTTAAATACTTCTTACTTGTTTTACAGACAAACAGAAGACAAACCCAAGGTATCACATTAAGCTGATGACAGAACATAAATATGCTTGGGCACCACTTATGTGATCCCAGTGAGATTTAGTGTGGCCTTAGAAAAACAAGGGAATGTTTTCAAGCACTTTTTTTTTTTAATTGGAAGTATGCGCTTGTTATTGGGCAAGATTTATGAAATTGGTAAAGACCTTGATTGATAGTTATACCTCCTCAGAAAAAAAGTATTCTCCTTATTCACTAGTGGAGCAATCTATAAAACATTTTTTTGTTTTTTTCTATGTTGGAGTTTTTCCTTTCTCTGGCTGTACTGTAGTGTTTGTATTTGATGTGGAAATAACTAATAATTAAGGTTTTGGACTAGAACATCACTTAGATTTCCAAAACATAATCATTAATTCAGGGAAGAGAGACCAAAAAGAAATCCCTTGAGATTATCTAGGAGAAATTCAGTTGAGAACAGTGCTGTTTCCTAATTAATGGTGGCACCACTTATTGAGAAAAAACAAAAACAAAACACCCCCCACCACTAGCACCATAGAAAAACTTTTCCCTTTACCTTTGTAGAACGATGAAGGGAGGTTCCAGGGAGGAGAGAGACTAGCTGACCATCTTAGTGACAAAACTGCAGTCAACCAATTATGGTCCTTCCATCCTTTTCAACTACCAAGAATCGTTTGTACTGCTAGTTCCTATCCTGAAAGCTTAACCAGTGGTTGTCTAGTATCTTTGTCTTTAGAATAGTGGTTCTCAAACTTTAGCATACATCAAAATCATCGGGAGGGCTTATGAAAATACAAAAAGATTGCTGGGCCCATCCCCAGAGTTTCTGCTTCGATAAGTCTGGAAATTTGCATTTCTGACAAGTTCCCAGGTGAGGCTAATGCCACAGGTCTGGGGACCACACTTTGAGAACCACTGCCTTAGAAAATTTCCAGCTACTACCTTTAAGATCAGCCTGACTTATAAAGCACTAGAGAAAAACTGAACTTAACCTTGGGCAGACAGCTTGGCATTCCATTCTCTACAGCATTCCTGCTCAATCTTCCCAGTTTCCAGTTTTATTATACCAATAATTGGTTTTTACAGCTAGAAGACAATGAATGTATAAGTTCTATGGAACAATGAGATAAGTGTAAGCTTCTCGTCTTTGTACTTAGAAACATTGATTGTATGGATGATCCTTTGTATCATGTTGAGCCTTTGACTTGTATTGAAGGTGATTTAAATTTAAGTGTGTAATATTTGAATTTCTTCTGTCCATACGGTTTTAATGAAATGTTTCCATGTTTGCTCCATTACCACCTTGGCTCCTGGCTTATAGAAGTTTTTGAGTGTTTACTCGCTTGCCAGTTACGTCTCTCACTGGTCACCAAAACATCAGAGCTTTGAGATGATGTGACACTACTTTCACCTTTCACTTAACTGTGTGGTGTAATTAATATTTTAATTTAGAGTACATCTGTAAAGAGTCTACCAAAATTTGCAGACTGAACCAACTTCCTTTTGAGCAGTAGGTGTGCCTGTTTAAGGACTTTTCAGTAAATATGTTGTGTTCGTGCACATATCTGCATAATGGAGACCATATTCATTATCTCACCTTCCAAATGAGGGGAAAGTTGTGAAAGTGTATCAGTGTGCATTTGGAATACAATGAAATCATGTTCATTCAAATATAGATGGGGCCTTAGTTTATCTCTCTTTATTCTACTAATTAGCTTTGGAAATCCTTTTTTCATTACAAAACATAGGGAATGATTTATATTTAAGAAAAAAATT
This sequence comes from Dugong dugon, assembly GCA_030035585.1. Taxonomy (NCBI): domain Eukaryota; kingdom Metazoa; phylum Chordata; class Mammalia; order Sirenia; family Dugongidae; genus Dugong; species Dugong dugon. The sequence goes on from CM057464.1 coordinate 161,184,142, forward strand.
AAAATCACCACCTATTTATAAACTATATTATTTTAAAAATTCTTATCAATTCAATACAGTTTCTTTGAAGACCTCTGCTTAATAAATACCCTGACATCATTTAAATTAACTTAGGCAATTATATGAATAGAAGGTATTGAGTATATTTACTAGATTTAGTGAGATCAGAAAACATATCAGGGATTCAAGTCCTTGGTTTGCTTCTGTGGATGGAAATAACTGGAGATTTTTTTAATTTCACTTTTTTTCCCCATAACTGTGTTTGAATATTATGTGTGCAATTATTTTAATAATAATTGATTTAAAAATTTGATCAATCTTTAGAATTAACTTATTTTCAATTTGTTTTACCAACTGGTGCCAGAAAGGAGAGGGAGAATCTAAAAGCCAGTCTTCTGAACCAACATGCCAACTATTATGTTTTCTCTGAAAGTTAAGAAGACTCAAGCACCTGACCCTACCCAGCCACCAGTGGTCATCCATGGCTACCTCATGATTGTTTGCAGGCTACTTTGTATTCCTTCTTCTGCAACTCTTTCATCTGGTTCTTGTTGGAAGTAGTTCACTCTAATAAAAATTGGTTTCTCATGAAATAGGCAAAACTGGACAAAGATTAATGCTTTTGATATTTATGATTCCACTTTAATTGAAACCATGGAGTAGAATATCCAGGTATGGCATGATGGGGGCAGGTGGCGGTGCCTGGAGGGAAAGGTCCATTTTTGTTTGTTTGTTTGTGTTAGGGGTGGAGGAAGGACTAAGAATAAGAAGTTGATTGCCTGAGTCATGCCAAAAGACTACTGTTCAAGAAGGTTTTTCTGGGTTTCTAAGAGGAACAAACTTAAATTACATTATAAACAGTTCCCCTACTACCATCTCCTAGATAAAGCCAATGGGTGGTAAGGGTCTTTTTATCCCTTCTTGTATAATGCCAAAGAATCAATTCATTTTCATTGAAAATCGTAAACAAAAGAAGCTTGGAATAGCCATAATGATTTGAGTCAGTATACCATTTTACCTATAAAATGCAAAATTCATCCTTGCAACCCATTCACCAGGAGCCTTGAAGCATTTTGTTTACTCCAAAGGCCTTGTCCAGGAAGTACAAGTTTTGTTTTGCCTTCTAATTTAGTCAGTTTGGTCACACTTACTTAAAAAATAAACTGAAAACCTGTCTCCTTTATATGTTGATAAAACTGTTCATTGCTCAACAGGTTACTGTAAGCAAGCTTGCAAGTGTATTTTGTGTACATTTTATCTGAGGTGAAAATGAAAATTCTAAAGAGAAAATATTTTAAAAGATATGGTATTTATGTTGCTTGTGTTGTAGAATAAAGATTCAAATGCATTAACAATATGAGATGTGAAACAATTTTTTACTGAATAAGTCAAATTAATTTATGTAAATATCCTGTATTTACAGAATTTTGCAAGAAGTACTAAGTCCCCATCTGTGACATTTCATAACTCTGAATATAAAGACCCCTTCCAATCCTATAACAAAGAATCGTCACTATTGACAATTTGGTATATACCTAGAAAACAAATTTGGAAAAATATATATACCATTGTTTCTTTTAAAAGAAGAGGGCTTATTCTACAATATCGTTTTGATTTTTTCTTTGTAAGAAGAGATATCAAATTCGTAGTATCAGTAGATATTGATGTAGTGTGTTCATTTCAAAAACTAGAATTTTAATTTTGTCCATAAACACAAATCCTTCAAATTAATAATTGGAATTTATTGTCACAAAGAAATTAAAAAAAAAAATAGCCACTTTTAAACTTAAGATCATATCAGATTTAGATTTTAAGTCAACTGTTTCAAAAGTCTATAATAGTATAAGCCCAGGAATCATCAAGCCCAAATCACAGAAAACTGCTGTTTGGCCAGTAGAGGGATAAAGATGTACAACATGCAATAGAAATGGAATCTGTGTATATGCCCTTAAATCATGGTTCTATCATACTAACTAGTAATCTCACAGCTGTACTACTAAGATTCAGACACTTCCATCATAAAAATGAAATAAAACTAAAATGGACACTAACAATACTTTGGAGTAAGGATATCACAAACATAAGCAAGTGACCAACCATGTTCATGGATAGAGACAGATGTGACAGAATGAAAAGGCCTTGGGCCTTAGACAAGCAGAGCTCATGCTCCGTCCTGGGAGGGGGTCAGACAATTCTTGGCTATTTAGAGTTCAAGGTTCCTGCTCTATGAAATGAAAATAAACTCTTATATCAAAGAGTTGTTTTAAGATAACATGGAAGTCCCAGAGTTGCAGTGCTCTATAAGTGCTAAGATCTCATAAATGCTAACTGCTACTTGTAGGAGAATAACCCATTTCACAAACAGCCCTGCTGTTTTGCAAGTTGATTTACCCTTGGGATCTAATATGTATGTATCCTTGACATTTATATCCATGAATCCACTATAAGATGGAAAGCTTAATATTTTGTGCCAGTCTTATATGAGAAGGTCAGCAGCTTAGTAGATCTCTTTAATCAAACATTTTGGAAATAAATTCAAGGCCAGTGTCTAATTCTTTATTAATAGCCAGCAATGAATACAATATGTCCATAAATTTGAAGGTATTTCTTTAAAGCAGAGACCTGATATGCTTCAACTATTTGGCATATCATCAAAGCTTGTATCAGAATTTAGCTTTGATAAATATTTTATATTTACTCATTAGAAAAGTCACTTTCCAATCCAACTTAAAGGTAGGTTCAATAAGCAAGTGAAAATAAAATTGAAGCATAATGCAATGTTGTGGCTTTCACATATTGACCAGCATTCCCGTTATCTCAAGCCTTTGAAAGAGCACTTTATTTTATTTATAGGTTTCTAGTTGCACCATCAAGCCATTGGTGCCTTGAGTCTGCCTGCTAACTTAACCTGGTTGCACAAAATGTTTTATTGTCAAGAGAAACTATCCAGTTAAATGATCTCCTACAAACAGAGATTGCAAAGGCTTAGTTAAAACCCAGAAAAATTTATAGGCAGTTTCTAATCATAAAAAAATACTAGATTCCTTCTATTTCAACACGTAGGAGTCAAATCCACAACAGTTTAGAGCAGAGAACTCAAATATTGAACTTCAATTGATATGTTTTCATAGTCTTCCTTATATCAGCATATTATTTGCTATATTGAATTTTTGTTTTAACCAAGACAAATAATGTAAGGAAATAAAACAACATTACTTCACCAGTGTCCCTAGCAGAGAATAATATTAAAGGAAATTATATTTTAAATATTGTGATACAGATGGCTCAGTTACAACTCAATTTGAAAAAATGAGTATTGAAGTTAATTTCCCAGTTAGAAAGGAAAAAATATTATTGGCTATTCAAGAGTTAAAAGTTTACTATTCTTAGGTTTAGAATCTGAACCTAGGATGGCTATTGAATAGGTAAATACTTAATTGATTTTCTAATACAAGGATAGATTATACAAACAACATTCTTCTAAAAGCCTGGCATATAGATTCATTTTTCAAGTGGAAAGAATATATATATATATATATTACACATCTCTCAGGTCAAAACCTTTTAGAAATGGGCTTCTTTGAAACGTAACTCAGCGTATTTTACTTCTGTCCTAAATAGTAACAAATGAAGACACAGGTAGGTAGTTACCATGAGATTTAGATGGTTAAAATTTAGTCTGTTAAATTGGTTAATTTAGTTTAACAAGTTCTTATTCCTATTAAAAAAAAAAAAGATCTGTAAAACCGTTGGGGGTTAGAGCATGGCATGAGAATTAAAATAACTCCTAGGATCCAATCTCCCTGCTATGCTTGGCCAAGGGCAGTAACCCTCTCCCCTCATACTCAGCTGAGAACACTGGAGTTTTTTGCCTCCTTATCTGCTCATGGAAACCCTGGTGGCATAGTAGTTAAGAGCTATGGCTGCTAACCAAAAGGCTGGCAGTTTGAATCCACCAGGCGCTCCTTGGAAATTCTATGGGGCAGTTCTACTCTGTCCTATAGGGTCACTATTAGTTGGAATCGACTCAAGGCAATGGATTTGGTTTTTGGTTTGGTATCTGCTCATGCAGCTTACTCCCAGGAGTCAAATAGAAAGAAGTTAATATAGTCACACCTTGCAAAGGCTGCTATTGAGAGGATGCACAGCACTGAGTGTGTTAAAATGGGAAGAATGCATATTACTATATCACAAGCTGAGTATTTTGATAACTGTATTGTTCCCTTTGTAATAAAATGGGTTTTACTTTATGCATTTAAAAACATCTGAAAAGCAATTCATGGACCTCAACAGCATGCAAAGGAGTCCATGGCACAAAACTCAGTTAAAGAAACCCTGCCCTAAGTTTACCATAAGGGAAAATGACTGTAACTCTGGGTAAACTCATCCAATTATATTTGTGACAAGTACATTTATTATCTCATGTCACCTGACTGTTCACTGAAGATCACCTGGGACTCAGAAGCCCTAACTGTCAGTCCTAGATCCACACTGTGTATTAGTGAGCAAATCGCCTCTCCAAGGCTCGGTTTCCTCATCTGTTACGTGAAGGGGCTGGTGACGTGGTTGCCAAGGTTTTAAAGCATAAAAATTTCATTTCTCTGACCAGAGGTCAGACAGTATGCAGTTTCTGTAAATTATCACAAAGGCTACTGCTTTGGAGGCATTCAAAGGATGGACAGTGCACAGATGTTCCCCTAAGTAAGATGACTCCTTGCTATAGAGCAAAGCTTACTAAAATATTGTTCTATATGTAATCATGAATTGCATTCACTTTTAAAAATTCCAGTTGGTTTGAATTTTAAAAGCACTGGCAAGAAAAAAACAGAATGACCTAAAATCCCCCATCCCTTTTTTAAAATGGAAAAATTCATTGTTTTTATGTCAAGATTGGTCGCTTAAATTAAAAAAAAAAAAAAAAAAAGACCAATCTCATGTAAAAAAATTATAATTAGGAATATTTCAAAAATAAAAATAGAGCTAACAACATTTAAAGATAAAATGTGTGAAATATAAAGCAAATGAATTAAGTTTTTATCCAGATTCAGCTCTCTATTAATGAATATACTAGCCCTTAGATTTCTGGAACCAGTTTAACTGCTAATACTAAGTTCATGTTTATTCTAAAACATTCAATAATGAATATTATCAATGGTTTTACACCAACAAAATCTGACGGATAAATCGTCAAACCCATTTATCATCACAATCTTACACTATTAATCAATGGACTATGAAATCAATCCAGGGGAATTTTATCCATAATACCAACAATGGGGCCACCTTTGTTAACTGCTTGTTAATGATTTCTTCACTTACTATCTTCATTTTTGGAATGAATTTGTAGAACAATGAAATGATCATTTTCCTAAGAAGACACTGAGAGGACAACTTTCCAAAGGAACAGGAGTCTCTGCTATTCCCATGTTTAATCTGTCATAAAATGAATGTTGTGTGGTCATATTTCCTGTCTGGATGGAGCAGCAGATTGTAGAGAAACCAACACAAGCCCCCAAGTCCACATCCTCACTATCTCAATACTCAGGACTATGCCAGACTATTTACTTACAACATATCCTTTCATTCTCACCAACACCCTGCAAGGTAAGTTTTCCAGACCACATTTTACAGATGGAGGAAGTAAAGGCTCCAAGAAGTGAAAGGAGAAATAACTTGATGAAGGTCACATGGCTAGAACTTGGCAGAGCCAGAAGTCAAACCCAGCTCAGTCTGACTCCCAGGCCTTGCTCTCTCCATTGTAACATGATACCTCAGGATAAAAATGAAAATGAAATAATAGCCTGGCTGGAGTCTTACCATCTCCAATCTCCATCAGTTGAAATCATCCACAAACTTAAATTCAAACCTTTTTCAATCCATATTCTCATATTAGTATTGTCATACTAATCCCCATAGTGAGAGACTAACTCTGGTGTCAAGATCACAGAAAATACCAAATAAATCCATTTGCTATTGGAATAAGCAGTAGGCAATTCAACGGATGACTGTATTCAGCCCAACGATCCAGCATTTGCCAAAGATTAACTTGATAGAGCTAATATTCAAGACAATCTTAAAGGTCATTGTAACTACCCACAACTTCTAAAATTTCTAATTCTATTCCTGCATTAAGTTATGCTGATGAGAAGCAATGTTATGCAGACCAAATTCTCAGCTCCCGTTAGAAATACCTTCACTGAATTAAGATTTCATGTTATGTCTTCAGTGTTTTAATAGGGTCGATGTGAGAAACCACCAAATTTCTTTGTCTTCCATAAGTCTACATTAATAGCAAGTGCCCATTACATTACTCCCCCCCCCCCTTTTATAAGGGGTCATGAGACCAATTTTCCAGAACTCAAAGCCAGGGAACTTTTCAGTCTTCAAATAATGATTTGATTTTGTCTTAGACATTAACTGTTGAAAATGTGGGTGTTTTCGTTTGGTTGGTTGGTTGGCTGTTAAGTTTTTGTATTTCCCCTTAGCTGCCAGGAAACTCAGAGCTAAATTCAAGCTCAAGCAGAGAGGGTGTTTGGGACAGGGGAAGAGCAGACCACAGGCACCATGGTACTACATTTCCTAGCTCAACTCATTTAATCTTCACAACAATTCAACAAGGTAGTTTCAATTCACTTCATCTTATAGCAAGGAAAATGTATTGAAGTAACTTTCCCAAACCTGAAAATGATCAGAAATCAAGCCCAGGTCTGAATCAAAGTTCACACTCTTCCAACTATGTTGAAAAAATTGCTTCACCCCAACCCCCTGGGAGCACTCATCTCCCTGATGTTTTTCACTTTTGTATTATTTTTATTTTTGAACAACTTTAAAAAGTCTTTTTGTAAGTGAATAATATATTCCTCACATATAAATAAAGTAAATAACATGTCTCTTCCCAAAAGGGGGAAAATGCAGAATAGAATTTCAAATTCTCAGACTCCAGACTTCCTGGAGCCATGGAGGCTAGATGAATGCCTGAAGCTGTTGCCCTGAGATAATCTTTAAGCCTTAAACCAAAAATATACCCTGAAGTCTTCTTAAAACCAAACAAGTTTAGTTTAACTAGTAAAGAATGTCTGCCTTGAGCATTGTGCTACTTTAAGATCTATCTATATGGGATCAAATTGACAACAGCCAACTCAAAAGATTAGATAGAGGCTTAGGGGGTAGTGAGTTTATGTTAACGGGGGAGGAACAACTCAGAAAAGGAGAGTGGGAATGGTTGCACAACTCAGAGAATGTAATCAATGTCACTGAATTGTACACGCAGAAACTTGAATTGGTGTATGTTTTGCTGTATATATTCTCAACAAAAACAATATAAATAAAATTAAAACAAAATACAATCTAGCAACTTCTACAATATAACTGTACCTACAGACACTCTTAATACAGCAGCCGCACCAGATACCCCAGTTTCCGGTCCATTCTAGGCAGATAGTGGTCAAAGACAAAAATCAGTGACAGTAACTAAGAAAGTCTAAAGCACATATCCTTCACTCCCACGTAGGTCCCGCAGCACCCATAGGAAAAAAAAGGCCAATGGGGTTTACATTATCTCTTTTGATGACATTCTTGTCTAAAGAGTTCAAACCAACAGCAAGAAGAGGATTGTGACCCAAGAGCTCTCAGAGTTAAGTTTCTGTTAAATTTGCCAATTTTCCAATAATTATAGAAATAAGATTTCTGATCATCACAGCTAACATTGAGCACTTACTAAATACTAAGCATTTTGCATGGGTTATCTCCTATAACCCTCAAAACAGTTCTGAGGTAGGCAACATCCCTATTTTGCAGAGGCAGAACCTGAGGCTGAAAGAAATTATCTAACTTACCCAGTCATTCACATGTAAAGTGGTGAAAGGAGGATTCAAACCAGATAATCTGACTTCAGAGTCTGTGCCTTTTGCCACTAGCTCTGTGCCTGTTCATAAACCCATGAGAGTAAAACAACCTTAAAACTTACAAAGCTTATCAGTGGATTCCCAAAAAATATTTGATAAAATTCAACACCTTTTTCCTGATTAAAAAACCCTCAGAAAAATAGGAATAGAAGGGAAATTTCTCAACATAATCAAGGGCATATTGAGCCCTGGTGGCACAGTGGTTGAGAACTACGACTGCTAATCAAAAGTTTGGCAGTTCGAATCCACCAGCCACTCCTTGGAAAACCTGGGGCAGTTCTACTCTGTCCTGTAGGGTCACTATGAGTCAGAATCGACCCTGCAACAACAGGCTGGGTTTGTTTGTTTTTTAATGCAAAACCAACAGCCAACATTATACTCAATGGAGAAAAACTAAGAGCCTTCCCTTTGAGAACGAGAATGAGACACCACTCTCACTCAATATTGTACTGGAAGTGCTAACCAGAGCAATAAGGCAAGAGAGAAATAAAAGGTATCCAAATCAGAAAGGAAGAAGCAAAACTATCTCTACTCACAGATGACATGAGCCTATACATAGAAGATCCTAAAGATTCCACAAGAACACTGCTGGAACTAACAGAAAAATTCAGCAGCATTGCAGAGTACGAGATCAACACAAAAATCAGCTGGGTTCCTTTACGCTAACAAGGAGTATTCCAAAAAGGAAATCAAGAAAACAATACCATTTATAATAGCCCTCCAAGCTATAAAATACCTAGGAATTAACCTAACCAGGGACATAAAAGACTTATACAATGAAAATTATAAAACACTACTACAAGAGACTAAAACAGACCTACATAAATGGAAGGACATTCCATGCTCGTGGATTGGAAGACTTAATACAGTGAAAAATGTCAATTCTACCTAAAGTGACCTACAGATACAATGCAATCCCAATAACAAATCCCAACAACATTCTTTACTGAAATAGAAAAACTAATGAATAACTTCGTATGAAAGGAAAGAAACCCTGAATAGCCAAAGCAATACTGAAGAAGAAAAACAAAGCAGGATGCCTCACACTCCCTGATATCAAAACATACTATAACAGCCACTATAATCAAAACAGCCTGGTATTGGTTCATCAGTAGACACATAGACCAGTGGAATAGAATTGAGAACCCATAAATAAATCCAGCCATCTATGGAAAGTTGATTTTTGACAATTGGTCAAAGTCCATTGAGTGGGGCATAAAGAGTCTCTTTAATAAATGGTGCTGACAAAATTGGATATCCACTTGCAGAAAAATGAAACAGGACCCATATCTCACACCATACACAAAAACTAACTCAAAATGGATCAAAGACCTAAATGTTAAACCTGAAACTATAAAGTTCCTGGAAGAAAACATGGAGAGAAAACTATGGGACCTAATCTTTTGTAAAAAGAGGATAACAAACAAATGCACGAATAGAAAAAGACAAAATAGATAAATGGGACCTCATAAAAATTAAAAATTTATGCTCATCAAAAGACTTTATCAAAAGAGTAAAAAGACAACCTGCAGACTGGGAAAAAAATCTTTGGAAACAACATAGCCGATAGAGGTCTAATCTCTAAAATTTATAGAAAACTTCAACAACTCAACAACAAAAAGACAAACAATCCAATTACAAAATTGGCAAAGGACATGAACAGAACCTTCACCAAAGAAGACACCCAAGTAGCCAACAAACACATGAAAAGATGCTCATGATCACTAGCCATTAGAGAGATGCAAATCAAAACTACAATGAGAGATAAAGATAACAACAAATGTTGGCAAGGACGTGGGGAAATTGGAATCCTTATCCATTGCCAGTGGGACTGTAAAATGGTATGACTACTACGGAAAATGGTATGGCACTTCTTTAAAAACCTAGAAATAGAACTACCCTACGATCCAGCAAGCCCACTCCTAGGTATATACCCTAGACACCTAAAAGTAATGACATGAACAGACAGATGCACACCTATGTTCATTGCAGCTTTATTCTCAATAGCAAAAAAAATGGGAACAACCGAAGTGGATGAATGGATAAGCAAAATGTGGTACATACATACAATGGAATACTACGCAACCATAAAGGACAACAATGAGTCTGCAAACATAACATGGATGGAGCTCGAGGGCATAATGCTAAGGGAAATAAGTCAAGCACATAAAAGACAAATATTGTATGATCCCTCTTTTATAAGATGACAAGAATACCAAAAACCCATTGCCGTCGAGCCGATTCCGACTCATAGCAACCCTCATAGGACAGAGTAGAACTGCCCCACTGAGTTTCCAAGGCTGTAAACTTTAGGGGAGCAGACTGCCACATCTTTCTCCTGTGGAGTAGCTGGTGGATTCAAACTACTGACCTTTCATTTAGCAGCCGGGTGCTTTAACCACTGGGCCACCAGGGTTCCCTGGAGACAAGAATAGACACTTATAAAGAGACCAGTGTTTGTTGGTGGTTACCAAGGGGAGGAAGGGCAAAAGGGGGAAGCACGTTTTAGATAGCAGATACTTGTTATTTCTGGTGATGGGAAAAGTGGCACCAAATGAGGGTGTAGTGAGCACAGCATGACCAAAGTAAATGATGTCTCTGAGAAGTGCTCAAGAGAACAGGATGCCTGTACTAAAGAACCTGACATATATAAGATGGCAATAACTCTAACAAAGACCAAACAACAAACATATGATCATGTATGGATGGGTACAGGCACATAGGTATACAGGTAGGTTCAGGTGTATACATATGTGAGAACAGATAAAAGGATCTATATGTACGTGTAAATACAGATACGTGTGTGCAGGCACATATATTCATTGAAGACACAACTATAGATACTCCTCAGATATAACCAAACATCTTCTGAGATTTGTTTTCTAGATTTGAATGCTTAGGACCATAGTCTCATGGGACAACTCAGTCAATTGGCATAATATAGTTCACAAAGTTCATGTTCTGCATCCTAGTGAAGTGAGTAGCATCTGGGGTCTTAAAAGCTTGCAAGCGGCCATCTAAGATACAACTATTGGTTTCTACTTGTCAGAAGCAAAAGAGTAAGAAGGTAACAAAATCTTGGAGAAGAAACAAGTCTATGAGCCGGATAGGCTATATAACCTCATCTACCCTGAGACCAGAAGAACTAGATGCTGCCCGGCTACCACCACTGACCATTCTGACTGGGATCACACTAGATGGTCCAGGATAGAATGGGAGAAAAATGCAGAACAAAAGTCAAGTTTTTAAAAAAGCCCAGACTAACTGGACCAGTTGAGACCGGAGGCTTCCTGAGACTATCACCCTGACACACTCTTTAAACCTTGAACCAACACTATCCCTTGAGATCACCTTTTAACAAAATAGCAGAGTGGTACACAAACTAAAAGATATTACCCATAAGAATGGTGCTCTACTAAAAAATCATCCATATGAAACCAAAAGGTCAATATTTACTCTAAAGCAAAGATGAGAGGATAAGAGGACAGGGAAAGTACAGTACTGGAAATGGAACAACCAGAACAAAATTAAACGGAATGTTGACACATTGTGAAAAATGTAACTAATGTCACTGAACAATTTGTGTGGAAATTGTCAAATGGAAACCTAATATGTTGTGTAAACTTTCACCAAAAACACAACTAAAAAAAAAAAAAAAGCAACAAAACCTAACAAAGCTTGTCAAACAACTGCACCGAAGTAGCCTTTTTATATTAATTTAGAATGGTTAAAATTTAGTAGGCTATATTAATTGAATATTTAATTCTCATAGTGGCACTAAGTAGTCTAAATACTTTTTGAAATAGCAACAGATTAAGGTTTTCTAGAAAATAGTCTACTTTATACATAGAACCAAAATCTAATTAAAAGGATTTGAGTTATCCTCTAGAGTTGCACTTATATTGCTTTTGGTTTAATTACTATTGTAACTGACAACTACTCTATTACCAATAAGCAGTTTTTTCCTCAACAATTTTTTTCTAGACAACTTCTTCCACTCACTAATCTTAAATAAAATCTAGTTTTTCCCTGATGATTCCATATTCCTTGAAACTTTCTAGGAGTTAAAACAGAAGAGGTATGGGAGGTCTTACCACTGGGTTTTGCTTTTTTATACAATCTGACAATCGTTTCTTTTGAATTGGAGTGTTTAGACTGTTCATATTTAATGTAATAATCAATATAGTTGGGTTTAAATCTATCATCTAGCCTATCAGATCTTTGTTACTTTTATCCTCTCTTCCTGAGTTCTTCAGAATTTATTTTTTTGCAGTTCCATATTATCTCCATAATTAGTTTTAAATATACTTCTTAATTTTATGCCTTTATTACTTCAGGAGTCCCTGGGTGACACAAACTGTTAAGCACTTGACTACTAGCTGAAAGTCTGGCAGTTTGAACCCATCCAAAGGCACCTCAGAAAACAAGCCTGGTGAACTGCTTCTGAAAGGTCACAGCCTTGAGAACCCTATGAAGCACAGTTCTACTCTGACACACATGAAGTCACCATGAGACGGAATCAATTTAATGGCAACGAGCAACAACAATAATTGTTATTTTAGGATTTATTATACATATGTGTACACATACATACACACATATATGTATGCATATATATATCCTCAGCTTATCACATTCTACTTTCAGATAATACATATCACTTCTTGTGTAGTATAGAAAATTTACAACAATATATTCCCATTTCACACTTCCCATCCTCTTTGCTATTGTTGTCATACATTTTATTTATGTTATACATCCCACATTACATTGTTGTTGTTTTTGCTTTTTGCATTCAATGGTTTTTTAAAAACATTAAATAATGGGGAAAATATCTTCTATGTTTAAACATCTATTTATCATTTCTGGCCCTCTTGATATTAAGCAAAAATATCAAATAGTATAAACTCTAGGAATACTGGTTGTAGAAAATTAATTATGTGGCATTTTGGTAGACTAGAAATTATGAATGGTCCTTCCATTAGAACTCAGCTAGACTCTGGATATATTCCACCTTTTTTTTAAAATGTTTTGCAGAGCTCACTAGAGAGTAGGTTTACTCTCTCCAGACAGGGTGAAGTGAAGCTAAAACCAGACCAGAGAGCAGCAAGGTAGAGTTGCCTCTGTCACCATGGAATTGGAAGACTGAGGCTGAAGCTTCCAACAAGGTGGACAAGCTGAATCTGCAACTCCCACATTGAATCCTGGGATTTTGAAATGAAGCTAAAGTGGTCCCAGGTTGGTAGTAGCCCCAGTAGTATTGACTGCAAATCATTCCTAGAAGGAAGCATCTTCATAGAAGTCTCTCAGGATTCCCACAGATCAGGTTCAACAGAATATAAACTCCCAGCTAAAAAAATTACCAAACACGTAGGAGGCGTATTATGGATTGAATTGTGTCCTCCAAAAATTTGTGTTGTAAATCTTAACCCCTATACCTGTGGTTATAATCCCATTTGGAAATGAGTTTTCTTTGTTATGATAATTAGACAGTATTAGTGCAAGGTATGTCTTAAGTAAATCTCTCTTGAGATATAAAAGAGTAGATTAGGCATACAGAAGCAAGCAGAGATGAGGGAAGATAGATGTCATGCCACATGAGAGAGATCTCCAACGAACCAGGAAACAGAAGCTACAAAGAGACAAGGACCTTCTCCTAGAGCCAACGAAGACAGAAAGCCTTCCTCTAGAACAGGTGCCCTGAATTCAGACTTTTTCTAGCCTCCTAAACTGTGAGAAAAGAATTTTCTGTTCCTTAAAGCCACCTACTTGAGGTATTTCTGTTATAGCAGCATTAGGTAATTAGATAACTAAAGAGTAGGAAAAACCACTCTCAACTCTCCTGAGAGACAAGAAGCAAAAATAAACAGACTTCAGCTCCAAAGGACTTCAGATATTTAAATTATCAGATTAAGATTACAAAATAGAAAAGCATGATCTCTTCAAAGAAACAAATAAGAGAATCCAAAAAACTAGATTCTGCAAATAAGATGCTATAAAAAAAAGTGAAGCACTTTTAAGAGGAAGAAAACTCAAACTTCTAGAAATGAAAAATATCATTATTAAAATGAAAAACTCAAGGATGGATGTATTTTCCAATTGACTGGACTCAGCTGAGGAATGAAGGACTAACTAGTCAGTAAATGCAGAATGAAGCACAGATCAAAGAGATGGAACATAAAAAATCAAGTTAAAAGACACACAAGACAGAATTAAACAACAAACTAACAAACCCGTTGCCATTAAGTCGATTCCGACTCATAGCAACTCTATAGAACAGAGTAGAACTGTCCCATAGTGTTGCCAGAGAGTGGCTGGTGGATTCAAACTGCCAACCTTAACCACTGCACCACCAGGGCTCTGCAGGACAGAATTATAAAGTCTAAGATATATTTAATAATAGTAGTCTCAAAATAAGGTGAAAGAAAGGCAATCTTTCATGAAACAATAACTCAGAATTTTCCAAAAGCTGATGAAAGACATGAACCTATAGCAGCATGAAGCACAACATATAACAAGCAGAATTAAAGAAAAAGATACTTTTAGCTTTAATTTTATAGTGATGTTAAAAATGAAAAACAGAGATCTTTAAAGGCAGCCAGAAGGAAGAGATAGACCAATTAAAAGATACAGCAATTACAGTTATAATCAACTTCTCAACAATAGCTGCTTGAAGACAGAAGCATAATATCTTCAAAATGCTGATTAAAAATATCCGTTAATCTGGAAATGTTTATTCAGAAAAGTTATCTTTCAAGAATGAAAAAAAAAGTACTTAGATTTTTTTAAAGAATAATTTTTTTTTCATTCATGAAAGGAAGCTAGAAAATGATTGCTGAAGGAAGGTCTGAGATGCGAGAAGGTGTGGCAAGCCAAGAAACTGGTAAACATATAATTAAATCTAAATGAGAATTGCCTGAACAACAAAGTCTTATATTTGGACTTAAAAATTAACAGAACTAAAATATTAGCTAATTCAAGTCAGGGGATGGCTAAAGTGATCTAAGGGCTTTGTATTCTCTGAAAAAAAATTAAGATCTGATTAACATATATAGAACCATACAACCAACAGGAACACTTTGAAAAAAACTAATGACTGTTGTTGCTAGGCGCCATTGAGTCGGTTCATCGAGTTGATTTCAACTCAGTGATCCTATGCACAACACAATGAAATGCTGCCAGGTCCTGCGCCATCATTATAATCGCCGTTATGCTTGAGCCCATTGTTGCAGCTACTGGGTCAATCCATCTCCTTGAGGGTCTTCCTCTTCTTTGCTGACCCTCTATTTTACCAAGCATGATGTCCTTCTCCAGGGACTGATCCCTTCTGATAACATGTACAAAGTATGTGAGACGTAGTTTCGTCATCGTTGCTTCTAAGGAGCGCTCTGGTTGTACATCTTCCAAGGCAGATATGTTTGCTCTTTTGGCAGTCCACAGTATAGTCAATATTCTTCTCCAACACCACAATTCAAAGGCATCAGTTCTTCAGTCTTCCTTATTCATTGTCCAGCTTTCACATGCATATGAGGTGATTGAAAACACCATGGCTTGGGTCAGACACAACTTATTAAGCTATAAACCATATTAAGCTATAAAAATTTAAAGAGGTATTTTAATTTTAAATGGGTATCATACCAACATGTTCTCCGAAAACAAACTTATTTGTCAATAAATAAATACAATTTTTTTTAAAGAATCCTCTTACCGGTGAAAATTAAACACAGTTCTAAATAAATCTTAGATCAAATTTAAAAAACTGAAATATTAAAATACTCAGAATTAACATAATTTTGTTCTATATATCAAAAACTTTGGGATACAGCTAAAGCAACACTTACAGAATAGTTTATAACCTAAATGCTTGTATCAGAAAACGAAAAAGACTAAAAATTCCTGAGGTGATCATTCATCTCAAGACATTTAGAACAATCAGGTCAGCAAAATATACTCAAAGAAAGTAGAAAAGATAAATATCAGAGTGGAAATGAAAAAAACAGAAAACAAAGAGAATCAAAAAGTCAAATATGGCTGTTAGAAAAGATTAATATAATTGACAAACCTATAGTCTTGCTCAAATAAAAAGATTAGAAAGAGCAATAAACAAAACTGGGAAAGAAAAAAGCTATATAACCATAGATACAAGTGAGATTAAAAGAGAATACCAATGATGCCGATAAATTTGAAAACATAAAACTGACCAATTCCTAGAAAAATATAATTTTGGGGGTATGTGCAATATTACTATCATTCTAGGAGAGCACTACAAAAATGTATACTCAGAGAATATCGCTCCCTTCTCTTCCCTATTACTAAGTTCCCATTCCTCCATTTTTTCTGCCCCAACCCCACCACTACCTGTAGGTAATCTCATTGTTTTTTCCCTTCCTGTACTTTTTTTTTTTTTTTTAATACAAATAAGCACATACTTGAGTATTTTCTTACACGAAGGATAACAGTGGTCAACAACCTAAGTCCTAAGGGCCAAATATGACCTGCCATTTTGTAAATGAAGCTTGATTGGAACACAGCCACACTCGTTTCTTCACATATGTCTATGGTTGTTTTTGCACTAAAGCTGAAGAGTTGAGTAGTTCCAAGGGAGACTATATGGTCCACAAAATCTAAAATATTTAATTATCTGGCCCTTTACAGAAAAGTTTGCTAACTCCTGGTCTAGAGACTCTTTTTGTTGTTGTTGTTGTTGTTAGTTGCCCTTGAGTTGATTCTAACTCACAGTGACCCCATGTGTGCCAGAGTAGAACTGTGCTCCATAGGGTTTTCAATGGCTGATTTTTTGGAGTAGATTGCCAGGCCTTTCTTCCAAGGAGCCTCTGGGTGGACTCAAACTTCCAACCTTTCAGTTAGCAGCTGAGCACACCAACCGTCTGCATCACCCAGGAGGTCCTGACCCACTCCTGTAATATACATGAACAAAGAAAATATGTATAGACAAATTACATGAGGATTATATATGTCTACCTACTAGTTCCTGTTTTAAATTCAAGAATATTAATTTAATTTCCAAATATTTGTTATGATAATTGTATTTTAAATATGCCTATCTTTTCCTTGATTCCAGGTATAGAAAACTAAAGGCCAAATGTTTGAAAAACTTAAGTTCATAACCAGAGAACATCGTAAGCTTATACATTTCATATCCTGCTCCCTGATTTTTCTGAGGAATTGAGATTTTTAAAAATATTCCTCCAACACAATATTCCTACAAGACTTGTAGATAGAAA
Organism: Dugong dugon; assembly: GCA_030035585.1. Lineage (NCBI taxonomy): Eukaryota > Metazoa > Chordata > Mammalia > Sirenia > Dugongidae > Dugong > Dugong dugon. The sequence continues at coordinate 161,201,291 of CM057464.1, forward strand.
TCAGAAGATAGTTGACCGAGAGAGAAGGGAAATGATTGGAAAGGGGCAAAAAGGAAATTTTGGAGGTAACTAAAATGTTCTATATCTTATTTTGGGTGGTGATCATAGGAGTGAATAAAATTGTCAAAAGTCATTGAACAGAATGCATAAGACCTTTGCATTTTATTTTATGTTAATTATCTCTCCATAAAAAATTTAAATTCCTCTTTTGAAACCTTCAATTGCATAAGTGCTCATATTTTTCCAAAGTAAACTTCATATCAATAGTTAATTCTCTTTATTGTCATTCTTGGTTGGTTTGAAATATCATTTTGGAGTATTTCCCTCTTTGAGTCCATATTGCTTGGGATTTAGTCAAAGTGTTTATATCTCTTTCCTGCTAGATTATCAGGGCCAAAGTTTTACGAAAAACAAAGGACCAGATCTGCTGACCCTTAGGTGAACCCACACGTCTCCAGTCTGGATGATTCATCACGGTAGGGCATGTAGTCTACCAATTAGTTTTTTCGGTCATCCTAATCAAATCTAAGCTTCTTCACTTCTTCTAATAGGATCCTGATGCAATGTATTAACCAGTTGCTTAAAATTCAGATGTATTTACTAGCTTAGAAATTGAACGCGGAAAAAAAAAAAAAGCTACCATTTTATGGGCATCTTTGGTTTATTTGATTCCTCTCTGACCATTAGTTTTCTGGGAATATATCTCCATTTTTTTACCTAGAAAATGAAATATGTAGCAACAATCAGACTCCTCTATATCTATCTACTCCACAAACTAGTAGAATCAGAAAACCTGGAAGTTTTGGTAGTTCTTGAAAACATTATAGCAAATTAACTTTGTTGAGTTCAAGAGAAGAAAGAGAGAGAGAGAGAGAGAGAGAGAGAGAGAGAGAGAGAGAGAGAGAGAGAGAGAGAGAGAGAGAGAGAGAGAGAGAGATAGAGAGAGCAGCCAAATGGATGAAGGCTTCAGCCAATTTTCAAAAAAAGAGAAGCAAAAGAATTAAGTAGAACACGGAAATACTATTCTATCCTCGGTTCTGAGATACCTAAATAAGTTTTATAGGTAGCTAACCAGACTTTTTTTGTTATTGTTGCTGAAGATCATTCAAAAGCAGTTGCAGCAGTTCATAAACAGGGAACTGACAGTGGTTCAAGCCAACTTACAAGAGGATGTGAAGCGAGGGATATCATTGCTGATGTCAGATGGATCTTGGCTGAAAGCAGAGAATACCAGAAAGATGTTTACCTGTGTTTTGCTGACTATGCATTCGCCTGGGTGGATCATAACAAATTTTGGATAATATTGTGAAGAATGGGAATTCCAGAACACTTAATTGTACTCAAGAGGAACCTGTACTTAGACCAAGAGGCAGTCATTCGAACAGAACAACGGGATACTGTGTGGTTTAAAGTCAAGAAAGCTGTGTGTCAGGGTTATATCCTTTCACCATACCTATTCAACCTGTATGCTGAGCAAATAATCTGCGAAGCTGGACTATATGAAGAAGAATGTGGCATCAGGACTGGAGGAAGACTCATTAACAACCTGTGATATGCAGATGACACAACCTTGCTTGCTGAAAGTGAAGGGGACTTGAAGCACTGATTGACGAAGATCAAGGACTACAGCTGTTAGTATGGATTGTACCTCAACATAAAGAAAACAAAAATCCTCACAACTGTTTTAAAATGATGGTGATGGAATAATTTGGAAAGGGATAGTGAGAATGGCAGCACAACTGTGAGAATGTAATCGATGTCACTGAAGTGTACATGTAGAAATTTTTGAAATGATGTATCTTTGGCTATGAATAGTTTCATGAAAAAAAATTTTAAAAAAAAGGTCCTCCAAGGTCAAGAAGGGAGAGTGTTGACATGTCCTGGAGTTGTTAACCAACGTCATAAAACAATATGTGTACTGACTGTTTAATGAGAAACTATTTGTTCTGTAAACTTTCATCTAAAGTACAATAAAAAAAAATTTAAAAAAAAATCCTCACAACTGGATCAACAAACAACATCATGATAAATGAAAAAAAGATTGAAGTTGTCAAAGATTTCATTTTCCTTGGATCCACAATCAACGCCCATGGAAGCTGCAGTCAAGAAATCAAACAAAGTATTACGTTGGTCAAATCTGCTGCAAAAGACCTCTTTAAAGTGTTAAAAAGCAAAGATGTCACTTTGAGGACTAAGGTGCACCTGGCCCAAACCATGGTAACTTCAATCACCTCATATGCATGTGAAAGCTAGACAATGAATAAGGAAGACTGAAGAATTGTTGCCTTTAAAATATAATGTTGGCTTGGCACAACAAAGCTTATTAAGAAAATGTTCTGCATCCTACTTTGGTGAGTGGTGTCTGGGGTCTTAAAAGCTTGCAAGCAGCCATCTAAGATGCATCAATTGGTCCCAACCACCTGGAGTAAAGGAGAATGAAGAACACCAAAGACACAAGGAAACTAGTAGCCCAAGAGACTGAAAGGGCCACATAAACCAGAGACTTCATCAGCCTGAGACCAGAAGAACTAGGTGGTGCTCGGCTACCACCAATGACCGCCCTGACAGGGAACACAACAGAGAGTCCCAGATGGACCAGCAGCAGAAGGATGGGGTGCAGAACTCAAATTCTAGTACGAAGACCAGACTTAATGGTCTGAGACTGGAGGAACCCCAGAAAGCATGGCCCATGGATTCTCTACCAGCCCAGAACTAAAACAATTTCCGAGGCCAACTCTTCAGACAGAGATTGGACTGGACTGTGGGACATAAAGTGATACTCATGAGGAGTGTGCCTCTTAGCTCCAGTAGATACAAAAGACCAAAGGGGTAGCTTCTGTCCAGAGGTGAGATGGGAAGGAAGAGAGGGTTAGGAGCTGGCTGATTGGACATGAGGAATCAGGGACAGAAAGGAGGAGTGTGCTGTCACAGAATAGGGTGAGCAATTAGAGTCACATAACAATGTATGTATGAAATTTTGTATGGGAGACTAACTTGAAATGTTGGTGAAGAATACTGAATATTCCATGGACTGCTAGAAGAATGAACAAATCTGTCTTGAAAGAAGTACAGCCAGAATGTTCATTAGAAGCAAGGATAGCAAGACTTCGTGTCATGTACTTTGGACATGTTATCAGGAGGGACCAGTCCCTGGAGAAGGACATAATGGTTGGTAAAGTAGAGGGTCAGTGAAAAAGAGGGAAACCCTCAATGAGATGGACTGAACCCAGTGGCTGCAACAATGGGCTCAAGCATAAGAATGATTAGGAGGATGGCACAGGACCAGGCAATGTTTTATTCTGTTGTACCTAGGGTCGCTATGAGTTGGAAACAACTCAATGGCACCTAACAACAAGAACAACAACCAGACTTTTGGACTGGTCAACAACATCATGATAAATGAAGAGGAAATCAAAGTTGTCAATTATTTGATTCTACCTGGATCAACAATCAACATCCATGGAAGCAGCAGTCAAGAAATCAAACGACTTATTGATTGCACTGGGCAAATCTGCTGCAAAAGACCACTGTAAAGTGTTAAAAGATGTCACTTTGATGACTAAGGTGCACCTGAGCCAAGTCATGGTCTTTTCGATCACCTCATATGCACATGAAAGCTGGACAATGAAAGCAGAAGACAGATAAATAACTGATGCATTCAAATTGTTATGTTAGCAAAGAACACTGAATATACCATACCATGGACTGCCAAAGAATGAACAAATCAGTCATATAAGAAATACAACCAGAATGCTCCCTAGAAGTGAGGATGGTAAGACTTCATTTTGCTTACTTTGCACTCGGTGGGAAAGATCAATCACTACAAGAGGATATTATATGAAAATGAGATGAGATGAGATGGACTGACACCCTCAATGAGACGGTTTGACACAATAGCCACAACAATGTACTCAAATATACCAACAATAAAGAAGATGGCAGAGGGCTGGGCAACCTTTAGTTCTGTTATACATACATAAGGTCACCATGAGTAGGGGTTGACTCCATGGCCAACTAAAAACAGTAACAACCGGATTTTTAGACTAATCCTAATTTACTATTCATAATTAACATGAAGCTATAGAAGTCCTGAACAGGAGAATGCGAGCCCATGAAAAAGTCCATGGAAATAAAGGAAGTTTCTGGTTTTTAGTGTAAAAAAATAAGCAGAACAACTAACATATACTGTGGAGACCTGAAAAAAACAGTCTTTGATAAATGAAATTCACCCAGGTATATGCTTTAGGGCTGAAATACGACAACATTTTTGTAAGCAGGTACAGCAAATTCCAGCTGTTGGCTCCATAAGCTAAGAATATCTTCAATTGAAAGTCACAGCAGAGATGATTATTTAATGCAACTCTTCAGAAAGTCCTTTTGTAAAGCAACTAGCAATCCCCTAATTTATTTTTGAAATAATACAAAACAGACTCAAATAAGTGCTATAATAGAGGAGTAACCAACATGCTTTGAGAATTCAGAGGAAATAGTGATTCAATATAATTTGGATGCAAAGCAGAAAATTTCAAAATGCTACAACAGGGCAGATTTTATGTGGGCTTTTAAGGATGGGAAAATCTTGGAGACTATTATGTCTTGTTTATTCAACATATAGAAAAATTACAAAATGTAGATCAACAAAAAGAAGAACTACAGTCCTATGATAACAACTCATAATCCTACCACATAGAAAATAAACCATTGTTAACATTGATTTTTTTCTATATGCAGAGACACATAAATTATAACAAACATGCAGTATTCTGACAAGTTTCTCTTAATATGTTGTGAACGTGTTTACATCTTTCTGGTATTTATTTCCAGGTGATAATAGTCTTTATGTGTATATATCTTAATTTACTAACCAATTATTTTATGAACATTTTTAATATCCAATTGTTTTTTACAATATTGTGTTAAAATATCTTTCAATAATATATATCTTTGAGTATAATATTTAGCAGATTATATCTCTGAGTACTCATCAGATTATTTCTTAGAAGGAATTTCTAGAAGAGAAATTGCTGACATATACCGATGTTCTCTTTTCTCTATAATCTATTGCTCTTTTTGAGTATATAACCTTGACTTTACTTCTCTGTCTAGCTATTGCACCAATTTCTTTGCTCTGTTTTCAGGTAAATAATTTGAGTTGTTTATATTCACTGTCTCCAATTCCTTCCTTTCTCTCCTAAAACCATTCCAGTCAGGGTTTTCCCCAACCACTCCACCAAAACTGCTTCTGTCCAAATAACCAGTGATCCCTCTCCCTTCCCCCCAATTCTGTATATCCAAGAGTAAATCTCAGTCATCATGTTCCTTGATCAAACAGTAGCTTTTGAGATAGACAGTCATTCCTCCTCTTAGAAACATTTTCTTCATTTGGATTCCAGGACCTTACACTCTTGGTTTCTCTCCTACCGGGCTGGTAACTCACTCTGTCTCCTCATCCTATCCGTACTCATCTGCTTGGTGATCTCATTAACTATCGTAGCTTTAAACACTGTCTCCCTACCAATGACTCTCAACTAATGTCTCTAGTCTAGCCCTCTCTTCTAAACTCCAAATTCAAATATACAAAGACATGCACAGGGCAAACTCACCATGTCCAAAACTAATCTTAATGCTTCCTCCTTAAAAACAACCACAAAAACTTGCCCCTCTCAAAGACTTCCCTCCCTGTAAATGACAAAGGCCATCCTTCCAGTCAGTCAAGACTAAAACTTTGCAATCATTCTTGATTTTTCTTTCTTACACCACCTTCAATTCCAGGAATCTTGCTGGCTGTAGCCCTAAAATATATCTAGAATCTACTCTTGCCACCTCCACTGCTGCTACTCTGTTCCATTATTTCTCCCCTGAATTATTAAAAGGTCCCCTAACTGGTCTCCCTGCTTTTGCCCTTAATCCTTAAATCTATTTCCAACAGCAGCCAGAGCAATCTTTTCAAAGTGGAAGTCAGATCTTGTCATTCCTCTGCTCAAAGCTCTGTAATGGCTCCTCCATTCACTTAAGAGTAAAATCAAAATCTTTAAAATGTTCTATAAACCCTGCACTCTATGCGGCCCTACCAACCCCTACATGTCTTCTCTGACCTAATCTTCCACTTTTCTCCTGGTTCACTCCTCTAGACACACTGACCTACTAGCCATTCTTTGACTTTACCAGGCATGTACCTGTGCCTTTGCACTGACTGTTCCCTGGGTCTGGAGTTCTCCTTCCTTCAGATATCTTTATTTATCATTCCTTCACCTCCTTCAGGTCTTGGCTCAAATATCACTGTCTCTGTGAGGTCCTAATTGATTTCCGCCTTGAAAAGTGCTCCTCACTTTAGTATTCACTTTGCCCCACTCTGCTATTTCTCCACAGCATTTATCACCTTCTAATACATTATTTATTTGTGAAATTCATTCGTTTCTCTTAGTCACCAAAAATGTATCCATGAAAGCAGGGATTTTTGTCTGACACACTGCTGGAAGGTCAATATTACAGATGTGTAGTTAATGCTTTTGATCCAGACTTCCACTGTGCTTCTCATTAAACGAAGCTATTTAAATATGTAGAGAAGCATAGTTCATGTTGAGGACATAGCACTGGCAAAGCTCTGACATGGAAGAAAGCAAACTAGTGCACTGGTCCTCAGGTGGTACTGATGTTTCCGGTGAGGGGATGCAGGATTTACTTACCATAGGAACGCATCGATAGAGCAAGGCAGCATTTTAACTGAAAGTACAAACTCAGCTTGCTCCACAATAAGAAATGAAAGGAAGGAATGGCAAAGGAGTTCCACACTAGGAAATGACTGGGGTGCTGGGAAACTCAGGGAAACTTTGACCACAAATAACCAGCCTGACAAAGTGCTAAATTCCTCCTTCTCGGTATTTCAATTCTATAGAGGAAGAGGCTGTCTTTGAAAAGGTAACGAAAGCTATGGCTCCTTCCACGAAAAATGTTTGTACCCACAAAACTTCACTTACAATTTCAGAGTCCACCACCCCCTGAAGCCCGCCCGCAGACCACTATGGATGAGTGGTTATGAATCCCAGTTAAAAAAGAAAAAAGATCCCAGTTAAGAAATATTATTCCAGCAACACGACAGTGACTTGGATGGAAACGATGCTGAGTTACAGACGTGTTTAGTTGTAACACTGGGTTCTAACATTTTCAGTCAATCTTTAAACTTGAAATTATTCCATTAAAAAGAGCATTCAGCACTATTTCTTAAAATGTAAATGCTCAGTAAATATGTAGAATTAAACACCCCAAGCTTATCACGTTCAAACTGACAGCTTTTTATTTTAAGCTTGATAGAAATAATTTTATAAAGTTCACAATATAACCAGAAGGAAGACTATTTAGGTACTAGTAATTTTATTTTATTTTTTTAATTGCAACCAGGGAACATTCCATCCAAACAATCTAAGCTATTGTCTGTCTGGCTTCTGTACAATTTTATCATTAGGCATCTTTCATCTAAATAATTCAGTAAAATATTATTAATGAGTCTTTGCTTTTCTACCAAATACTCATTCTCTCTATACCATAGAATTTAGAAATAATTGAGGGGAATTCAGCTTGGGTAGTTCTTCTTGCTCAGATATATCTGTAGAGAGAGGATGGTAAGGGAAGGGAGAGGGTCTTGCTTACATCTAATCATTAACACTCTTTATTCACTGGGTTAGAGACCATTCATTGCACTGTAATAATTTGAAAGCACAGAACTCCTCCATGCGAATGCTATTCCATATCTGATACCTGATGCCAACCCTTATAGTGATAAAGGCCACAGAGACAAATCCAGAGGCACTGAGTTTAACTAGTGTCAGTCCTGAGAGGTCTCTTTGGTTGGTTTCTTTTCCTTGTTGCCACTCATCCGAGGGGAGTTTAGTAACAGCCATCAGCCAAACACATCCAAGCTGGATCCAAGCCAAGAGCAAGCAGCTTTGTTAAATCTGGGCAGCAGGGTGGAAGGGTGATCAGGAAGCAGCTGGAGGAAAGCATGCGGCGCCTGTTGGATAGCAGCTGGAGGAAGTTTGGACCCGCTGGCAGGGGGACATACGAGTGGTTAGCCAGTGAACCCAGCCTACCACTTCTGGAGACCCAGCTGCAGGTCTGTACTTATGACTTCTGCCTTTTTCCCTCTAAAATATCTTTGTTAGTTTGAAAATCAACCATGCTTATATTTTCAGGTCTCAAACTTTAGTGAGAACATTTTGCATTTACATTTTGCAAAATACAAATTCACTTACAGGCATGGTCTAAGGAATTAACTTAAAAATTTGTTGTTTTTTTTACAATGTAAATGATAAGTGCGAGTAAAACTTGTCACAAATATATTCTAAGGTTCAAAGAATGCCTGAAGGTAGGAGTCAACAAATTTTGTATGCCTTTTTTTGTCCTTTGCAGTTAGCAATATCTATATTCCCTTTGGTTCTCAGAACTGTATAATGACCACTGTTTCTAAGAGTTAAGAGAAACCAAGTATCTTACTTCAGTGAGGATAGCAGGAGGGTTAAGGGGGATTTATTTCTAAGAAATGCAGCAGCTGCTTTGCCTTGTTTGGTAAATCACCAAAGGAATCTCAACCTAGGCAATATTAAGAAAAAATATTTGTAGGAACCTAAAAAAAAAACAGAATTGATACTATAATCAAAAGAGAAATGAGTAATATCACCGGCCACACAAGGAAGAGGAAAACAAACCTATTTTCTTGTTTTCAGGAAAGTAACCCGGTGAGATTGGTATTTAAGTTCTCCAAAGCCACCTTTTACAGAAAAGCACACACACACGTGTATTTAATGATATATCTATCTTTTAGCAGTTATACCATTACTTGCAACTTCCTTAAAATAATCCCTGAACAACAAACCCCTTGCGTCAATAAAAGCCACATCAGAAAAAAAAGTTACTGAACAACTTTGAGGGAAGTGAACAAATTAGAATATTTGACTATAAAACTAAAGACATCCTTTCTACATCAAAAAAATCCACTTTTTAAATGATATATCATGAAACATTAAATAAGCAAATTAAGGATACTATAATAAATTTGTCCTATAACTCTGTACATCTAACTGGAAAACAAGGAAAGTTCTTTATCTCAAGAAGTCATCATAATCTGCTGTATTAGATAAAAGATTTCTAGTGTTACTCGATGTTTGGACAAAGGAAATACTGATTACAGGAGGGGGTTATGCCATATTTTGTCTCCTACATTTTTGCAACTAATATTGACAGCACCATAAGTGGTATAAGTGTAAATGATAGAACCTATTATGTACAATCTTTTAAATAGAACATGAACAACCATGTATATTCCACGCAGGTTGAACCAACAGAATTTTAATCTAATGCTCACAAGTATCAGAAACTATTCTTTTCCTATTATAGCTAGAGAATGAAGAAGAAAAATAAGTTATACAAAATGGTCCAGGTTTATGAAGGTCGAAGAGTGATTGTTTTAGGTACTGAAATAAGAATAATAGCTTCAACATTTTTTAATGACCCATCTGCAGGAGGAAAACAAGTCACAGTTACATTTCCTTTTGATTCCAACTCTTAATAAGTGTAGTAATTTCACTTATGAGTTCATCTACTCTTATAGCTTTTGTAATTAAAGTATTTTATAACATCACAAAAGAGATTTACGTTAACAATTCTGTTAAGCTAGGTTATATATGAGAAAACAGAAAGTACCCATAGCCTAGAAATATAAAGTAAAAATCACGTGCATAAAGTGTGTTAATATTACAAAATACATACTGATTAAAATCAAAATTTAGTAATGCCGGATTTATCATCAGTATATTTTCCAGGCTTACACTTGATTAATAACTTTCTAGGTTTCTTCTGGTTATTTTAGTAATTTATTTTCTAGGAAATTTGACCATTTTTGATACCCTGAGATATGAATATATAAATACCTATTAGTCACCAAGTACTTTACACATATTAATCCATTTAATTTCCATGCTAACCTTCCAAAGTAGATGATATTATTTCCATTTGATAGAAGAGAAAACCTAGGCTCGGAGTGGGTAAGCTCACACAGCTATTAGAAGGTCATACTAGAATTCAAAGCCACAGCTTTCAAACCCCAAAGACAACAGTCTGCTTCCCAAAAACACTTTAATTTTTATGCATTTTAATCTAAAATATCTTAACTCATATTTTACCAGGGACAAAATATCTGGCAGTGTAAATATTAAATAAACCCTGTAATTTTGAGTCAAAATAACACACATAGGTGTAAACCCTTTCCAGAGTATAGAAGAGTATACAAGAAATGTTATGTAAGCCTGTCTCTTAAGAGGTCATGACCAGCAAAACATTTGTCCTTTCCAACAAAATCGAGGTGAGTACTTCAGCTCTTATTGTTTAATTGTTGTTGTTGCTGTTCTTAGGTGCCGTCGAGTCGGTTCAGACTCATAGCAACCCTATAGGATAGAGTAGAACTGCCCCAAAGGGTTTCCAAGGAGCTGTTGGTGGATTTAAACTGCCGACCTTTATGGTTAATTCTATGTTTTATTTAAAATAAGAGCTTTATTTTTTTTGTTTGTAGTAGACAGTTATAAGGCTTTAATTTTTTTCTTTTTCCCCATAGCAGTGGACACTAACATTTATATTTGTTATTGTATGCTTTATATAATGGAGAAAATTTTTAATCCTTCATTTTTTCTTAGTAGCCTTATTAAGAGCAACGTCTACACAATTCGAAATAGTATTTATTTTTTTCAGATTGCTTTTCTCTCTTGCTGTTGAAGAATCATTTCACGTTTAGTATATTATTTACTCCATCAAGAACCATTATTATTTTTGTGAGCTTATACTTTTAAATTGCCTAAGAATGTATGTGCAGTTCTTTTTCTTTAAAAAGTTTAAAATGTTCTATATTTATCTTACAAACATTGCAAAGAAATTTAAGGAATTTTGAACTTATTTATGATGTCAGTCATCAAATCAGAATGCAAATATTATTTACATGTGATATGAACACATAACAATGTAAGATTTTGTTTCAGAAGTAAAGAACTTAAGTCCCATATGATCTTTTTGTGGCAATAAAACATTATTGGTCTAAACACCACACGGGACTTGTTTTCTTGGTTTAGAAGTTTTGTTGTTGTTGTTATTAGGTGCTGTTGAGTCAATTCTGACTCATAGCAACCCTGTGCACAACAGAATGAAACACTGCCCGGTCCTGCATCATCCTCACAATCATTGATATGTTTGAGCCCATTGTTGCAGCCACTGTGCCAATCCATCTCATTGAGGGTCTTCCTTTTAGTTTTGAGGGACATCCCAATTAACTGGCCTAATATTGTTTCTCAGTACTTCTGTTCTACTTCGTAGTTGGTAAGGTAGTGCCTGAGGTCTTAAAAGCTAGCATGTGGGCATCCAAGGCACAACACTAGGTCTCCATTCACTTGGAGCAATAGAGGAACAAGGACAGTGAGGAACTGGAGGAGGAAATGATAGTGTGTCTGGCTACCTCCATGAACAACTGCCTCCTTTGCCATGAGACCAGAAGAACTGGATGGTGCCCAGCCGCCATTACTGATCATTTTGATCCAAGATTCTACAGGAGAATCCTGATCAAAAGGGGGAAGAATGAGGAACAGAATGGGAGTCTCTCCATGGAAGCCAGACTTTCCAGAGCCATTGAGATCATCTTTAAACTTTAAACCTTAAACTAAAACTATCCCTTGAAGTCTTATTTGAGCCAAAAAATAGTTTATTTTAATAAGTATGTCTACCTTGAACACTGCACTCTTTTAAAGAATTATCTATGTGAGATCAAATTGACAACAGCAACTGGAGAGGCTAGATGAGAAGCTTAGGGGACAGCAAAACTAAGTCAATGATGGTAGAACAATTCAGAGAAGGATGGTGAGAATGTTTGCAAAACTTGAAGAATGTAATCAATGTAAATAAGTTGTACATGTAAAAATTGTTGAAATGGTGTAAGACTGTGCATATTTTCACCAAAATAAAAAAATATATTATTGGTCTGATTCTAAATACAACAACTACATAAATTGTAACAGTTCCCATTCGAAGAGTGAATGGTGGATCTACTAAAATTTATCCTCATATTTTACTTTGGTGGAAATATTATAGGATATCAGCAATGTGTACTTTTTGAGATTCTGAAGTCACACTTTACTAAGCAAATTCACTTTATTTCAGGTGGCTCAAGCTCACTCATATAAATGAGTGATTATGGTGATTTTACAGCAAGTAATAATGTCAAAATACCCCTGGGTAGCACAAATGGTTTATGCACAACTACTAACCTAAAGGTTGGTGGTTTGAACCCACCCAGAGGTACTACAAAAGAAAGGCCTGGCAATCTGCTTCTGTAAAGATTACAAAGGTTACAGCCAAGAAACCCTATGGAGTAGTTCTACTCTGTAGTAAATGGGGTCGCCATGGTCAAAATTGACTTGACAACAACAACTAATAATGGTGAGAAGGATGAAGGATAAAGAAAGAGAATTTCAGGCCTTAGAAATGCAGGTGCTTCCCTCCCCTATCTTCTAACTCATTTCTATTCCCTAAATCCAGGACACCCAGAAGATAAGCTCCACCAAAGAAGATGTGGAACCCTTCCTCTGCATCCTTCTTCCAGCCACCACGCTGCTCTTCCTGGCCTTCCTGCTGCTTTTCCTCTACCACCGCTGCAAGTCCCCACAGCCCCAGGGGCAAGTTTTCAGCAATGACTTCCCAGAGCACCCACCTGCAGGAGAAGTGACTGACTTCCTACCAGGTTTACCCTGGAGCAGCGAGCTGAACTTCCCATATTCTCCTCTGCCCCCGGAGGCGGCCCTCCTCTCTGTCGGTTTACCGCCCTCCTATGAAGAGGCCACCAGGAAAGCCCCAGGGGAAGAGGCCCTGGACACAGTCCTTCAGTACGACGAGGGCTCACCTGGACTGGAGGAGCACAAATAAACTACTCTTAGAAACCATTTAAAACACAGGTCTGAGTCCTCAGTAGAGCCACGTGAGAAGGGGGAGAAGGGCATCTACACCCCAAAGCCACTATTCATTGGTCAACTTCTGGATGGACGGGACGCTTTAGGTGGGGACAAACTTGATAAATGTCAATTTCTTTAACCCATTTCAAATTCTTTAGGGAAAAGTTTCCCTGCATTTTTCTAAAAATGACTGGGCTCTTCTAAAATCATACCCCTGAGAAAAATTGGAAAATTCTATGTGCTCTGAGAAAAAAGTTAGAATTACTAGTGAGCATAGAAACTAGCTCTGAAGAGAAAGAAAAAAGAAAATACTGGACAAGCCAAAGGTAATTGCTTTTGCCACCAATAAAACTATTCTTCCTAAACCAGTTTTTCTGGACCTCATGGTTTCACTTCTATGTTAGGGCTTCAAGATACATAGAACGTTCTAGAAGGAGGAAAAGATCACCTCTAGAGCTGCAGTGGTCAATTGCTGTGTTACAAATAATAGTGAATTATGTTTCAATATTAATAATCAAAGTACAGATATCTACATTTTACTTAAAAAAAATAATAAAGCATCTCCAAAGTTATCTCCTTTGTAATGTTGCTCTTCTGATTTGCTTCCTTGAATGGGAAAGGGATTTGGCTTAGTTAGGTGAGAATACCTTGCACTAGAATGTCATGGGTCACCTGTGCTGTAGCAGAAGACAGAGTTGTGGCTATAACTCATTATCTTGGGTAACGCTATGACTGAATTTGTGGCCTTTACCAAGCCAACAGTAGCAGAGCAGAAATCAGTGCAACATTGGAAAATAGAGGTGAAGATCTTGGATCACATGGTAAAGAGAATCATAGATTAGCTCCAACAGGGACCTTGAAAACAACATAGTTCAAACTCTTGCTTTACAGACTTGGAAACTAGAGCTCAGACAGGCTGAGTGACTTGCCCAATGTCACACACCTCATAAAAGACAGAACTGGGACCGGAAGCCTGGCTTCCCTATCCTGGGCTGGAGTACTTCCACTGCAAGAGATGTTCTCCCAAGGAAATTGCAAATGTGGAATTTCAGCCCAAGCTCCTGATGGGGGTCAAGGATTTCAGCAGAATGAGTATGCTTCTGAGTTTGGAATTGATACAAATCTCTGCCAGTAATTTTCAAGTGAGGAGGTAGAGCTGGGTCATGTACCACTTTGGGAAAAAAGTCTAGTTGCCACTGAGTCAATTCCAACTCATGGTGACCCTAGGTGTATCAGAGTAGAACTGAGCTCCATAGGATTTTCAGGGCTGTGACCTTTTGGAAGTAGACTGCCAGGCCTTTCTTCCAAGGCATCTCTGGGTGGACTCAAACCTCCAATCTTTCAGTTAGTAGCACAGTGCATTTAACTGTTTGTACCACCCAGGGACTCCACATCAGAATATTCACGGAGGTGGCAGGGAGAAGAGGCAGGGGGATGACATATATAGTTTTTAAATTCTTATTCAATGCTATAATTTATTATTTGTAAAACAATTTTTATTGTTTTCACAATACAAAATGCAAAACTAGACAATCATCTTTTGGTTCAAAATGAATAAAAATAGTGGGTTTTTTTCTTTTTTCTTTTGACATGACCATTTCTATGCTAGATACGCAATATGATACAGTTTTAAGAAAATAACAAGTGAAAATAGGATACATTTCTTTTTTCAATGTAATCTGATAGAAATAATAGTACCTTGGAGGACTTAAGCAAAATATAATCTATTTTGGTGAAAATCAATAAGATTTCTTTCAGGAAAACTGCACTGAACAAATCCTTACTGTTCTTTAAGGGAAGTAAACAAAAGGAAAACAAGAAGGTCAGCAGGCAGCCTTCTTCAGATTTTTTTTTTAATCCCAAGAAACTAGTTCTGTGTGAGACTGTTTATTTTTTCCCAGCTGCTATTCCTTCTTCTTTCTTGCTAACAGAACCCTGATTTGGTTCCAATATCCTGAGGTCACCTGCTTAAAGCAAGCTCTGTCCCTGACAATGGCAGGGGAACATCATGATTGTTCATGACGGTAATCTAGATTCCTTCACTGGGACTGACATGGTCTTTGGGACTGAAGGGGAGATCTACAGGGGAAGAGGTGTTTGTTTTAGAAAAGGATGTCTTGCTATTAAAAATAAGCACGTGGAAGGAAATACCCTGCCTCTTTCTTGGATGTTACGCACCTGCACGTGATGCCTGGGGCTGCTACAACCATCTTGCAACCATGAGGTGAGGCAACAGCCATCTCTGATATTGAAGATGGTAGAGTAGAAAGATAGAAAACACTTGAGTTGATGACATTGTAGAGTAGCTAAATTAACCCTGCAACTGTTTATATATACATTTTTTAAATGACTTTTTTTTTTTTAATTGTACTTCAGGTGAAGGTTTACAGAACAAATAGTTTCTCATGAAACAGTAGTACACATATTGTTTTATGACATTGGTTAACAACCCCACGACATGCCAACCCTCTAACTTCTCAACGTTTTTTTTTTTTTGGTGAAAATACACAGAGCCAAAGATACTCCATTTCAAAAATTTCTACATGCACAGTTCAGTGACATTGACTACACTCTCCCAATTGTGCTGTTATTCTCACTTAAGATAAAGGCTTGCAACTGTTTATATTCTAATGAGAGCATACATTTCCTACTGTTTTAAGCCACTGAAGCCAGGTTTGTTACTTGTAGACAAAAACATCCCAATTGCTACAATTTCTAAGGTTATTAAGGAGGAACATTGCCATGTTAAAAAATGTTCTAGTAAGACTTACTTGAAATGAGATATGGCTCATTTAAAATTTTACCTCTGATCTGTGGAAGGAAACATTTTCTTTGACGGAACCAAACTGAAGCAATGAAACAGATAAACTATAAATCAGGAGTTGCCAAACTGTACCCCACAGGCCAAATCCAACCTGTTTTTATACAGCCTGTGAGTGAAGAATGGTTTTTACATTTTTTAATGGTTGAAACAACATAAAAAGAAGAATATTTCACGACACATGAAAATTATATGGATTCAAACTTTGGTGTCCAGAAATAAAATTTTATTGGAACAGAGACTATACGACCTCCAAAGCCTAAAATATTTACTACCCGCTTCTTTATAGAAAAATTCTGTTGATCCTTGCTATAGACTAGTGGATTTCAACCCTGATTGCATAACAGAATCACTTGGGGAACTTTCAGAACTACAGGCACCAGGCTCCACCCACACCAATTAAACAGAAAATGGGCCAGTGATTCTAAAATGTGGCCAAGGTTGGAAGTTCCACTCTAGGTAATGTGAGTGCGTTACAAAGTACAGGTGAGCTTAATGTGGACAGGTATAAGGTGACAGACATACAGAATGCTAGGTCTGTAAATACGACTTTGAGCCATCATTTTTAACTCAACCTTCTCTGTAAACTCCTTCCTGGAGCCATCAGACTAATGTGCAGCTGTAGCCGATTCAGCTCGCAAAGCAGGCTTCCCAGGCAGAACATTAGGAATAAAGGTGTAGACAGCACGTCCCTGTCTAAATGTTGACACAACTGGCAGACACACATAGTGCTGGTTGTTAGCACTCCAAGAAAGACATAGTGGGGTTGAAGAAAACCCACAAATGAAAGAATTAAATTGTTAACAGCTAAGAAGTATTTTGCAAAAAAATAAATAACTCTAGCCAGAAAATATTAAGACTGAAAGAAGATACAACGGAGACAGTGAATAGGATGTGGACATTTTCATTAAAATCTACACTGGACCATAAAATACCTTTAAGGTATCATTTTATAAAAAGGAAAATGACGTAATGGGTTATGTAAGAAGCACTTATTTTTGAAACATTCTTATAGTAAGAAGTGATTTATTCAAGGTATATGTATTCATTAATGTTTACTATATAAATAAACTTCCTTAAGCATAAGTACAAGTCAGGTATTCAGAGAGTCAACCCTGAAGTGTGGAAAGGCAGGATGAATATGATACCCTAAATCAGATTCCAGTTGGAGAGGTGACAGGGAAGGTCTTCTAAATCAGCGCTCTACAAAGGATGATCCATGAACCGGTGCTGGCTCACAAAATATTTGTTACCAGTCTGAGACAAGGTAATTAGAGAAATTGAGTGTTTAGAAATGTTTACAGCAATTTAACATTTTTACAAAATCCATGCAGATGACCAGTAGACTTGTCTCACTGAACATGGTATTGACCAATTCAAACACCATAGAACTTGTGTGATACATAGCACACAACATGAGCTGCACATAGTCATGTGCAGTAGGATCTTTTTTTTTTTAAGGTCCTTCATCACAGATAGTTTAAGAAGCTCTGATGTAGAAGACGAGCTGCCTCAGGCATTGCTGCTGTCTTGCCTCCATCTTGAAGTCAATTCTTATCTGCCAATGACCTCTCCCACCCCTGGATCTCATTCTGAACATGCAGACCCAAACCCAGGTACAGATCCATAAACAGGCTAAGAACTGACTAGTTCACAGGTACATTTAAGACTGGGGTCAGTGGCTCTTGTAGGAAGTGAGAACATTGAAACACTGTACCACCTCTGTCAAAAAGGTAACATCTCTGTTTTAAAAAAGTCATTAGGAGCCAAGTCCAATTTCTACCAATTCTTTCATTTGTCCTAATCAAGAAATAACGTAATAATTCCAAGGCAATAGTGAAAGCTCCATACGTAAGAGTTTAAGGGAATATCTTGGTTGCCCCAAAGTTTTTAGGAAACAATCCTTAATCAAGTCATTTACTGGAAAACATTTCCTTTTAGCTCAATCAAGAATTGGTTCTTTTAAGTACTTTTGAGAACAACCATCTGGTTGTTGTGTGTTTGGTGGTCTACTTTAACTTCAAAGCAAGAAACTTTTCAAATCAGTATGGCTGTCCCCCTCCTTTGACATAAACACCCACCACAGCCTCAGAAGTTATATCAAGCCTTACTTTGATTAAAATTGATGTTTTAATTTTTAAAGTCGTTTCCAGCTTTAGACTTAGCTTTCTTATTCTCAACCCCACATTCAATAAACGTCTCTTCATTTTCTGTGGCACATAAGAAAGGTTGTTCACAGGTGCTGCTAAAAACCCTCAATCATTATATACGTGTCTGATAAATTCTATGACAGGCATTCATTCAACATTCATCAAGCAATTATGTATCAAGCACTGAGCAAAGTGCTCAGTGCAAAAGAGGCTTCATGGGTTGTTTTGTGTCTAAATAATGGATGAGTGTTATAATTCTCATAGAAACTACAGGAGAAGCCAGCAAAAAGAAAAGGTGACATTTCGTGTTAAAATACAAAGTTGCTACCCATTTTATAGTTATCACATATGAATGAGACAGTGGTAGTTATTTTAAAAAAGACCAAATATTTAGTTAAACTGTGGGTGCAAGAATGACCCCAGAGACTTCTAGTTTCTAGTCCAGATATAAGGAGCTTTGAAGTCATCCTTCCCATCCTTACCATAAGAAAAAAGCTAAAAATGTGAAAAGCAACAACTCTTCTTAGAGCCATCAGAAAATCAGCATCACAAAACCAACCACTGCCCAGAAACCTGGAGAGACATATTAATACAAAGAATCACCACTTACCAGGAGCAGAGATCTCCACCATTGCTACCACTTCCAGACCATAGTTAGGTAGGAATATCTAAAAGGTAATTGAGTAATTGCTAGAGATTGAGCGTGAACTACCTGGAGTGATTAAAAACTCCTGGAGGCCCAGCTTGGGGTGGGGGTGGGGCACACTTTTGTGAGTTTCCACCTTCAGGAGCCCCACTAAGTTTTCACTGTGAAGCTCTGAGAAAAATCCCCCCTGCTTCTGGCAGGAGGAGGGGAAAAGCCATCATTTTGAAACAGTGCTTTGTTCTCTTTGACAAGGGAAACTGCTTTACTAGAGCCTATCCAATGTGAGTTTTATCAGAGTCTAACTAATTGTTGGAGGAGAAATACCTGGCTCCATCCTCAACAAGCCTTCCACATGTCAGAGGAGAATCACCAAACCACAGCTTCCTTCTAGCCAATACAGTACTGAAAAAGAACAGAGTTGGAGGACTGACATTACCCAATTCAAGACTTACTATAAAGCTACAGTGATCAATAGTGACAGTATGGTATTGGCAAAGGAACAGAATAGAGGACCCAGAAATAGACACAGAAATATAGTTAACTGACCTTTGATAAAGTAATAAAGGCAATTCAGCGGAGAAAGGATAGTCTTTTAAGCCCTGGTGGTGCAGTGGTTAAGAGCTACGGCTGCTAACCAAAAGGTCGGCAGTTCGAATCTACCAGCCGCTCCTTGGAAACCCTATGGAGCAGTTCTACTCTGTCCTATAGGGTCACCATGAGTTGGAATTGACTCAACGGCAGTGAGTTTTAATGGGTTTTCAACAAATAGTGCTGGACCAACTGGACATCCACATGCCAAAAAATTAATCTAGACACAGAGCTTACATCTTTCACAAAAATTAACTCAAAATGGATCATAGACCTAAACGAAGTTGCAAAATATACAGTTTGTAGAAGATAACACAGGAGAAAATCTAGGTGACCTTAGGTTTAAAGATGACTTTTTAGATATAACATCAAAAGCACAATCCATAAAAGAAAAAAAATGGCAAATTGGACTTCATTAAAATGAAAAACTTCTGCAAAAGACACTGTTAAGAGAATGAAAACACAAGCCACAAACTGGGAGAAAATATTTGCTATACACAGATCTGATAAAGGACTTGTATCTAAGACATACAAAAAATTCTTAAAACTCAACAATAAAAAACCAAACAACCCAACTACAAAATGGGCAAAATATCTGAACAGAAGCCTCACCAAAGACATACAGATGGCAAATACGGATATGAAAAGATGCTCAGCATTGTATGTCATTAGGAAATTGCAAATCAAAATAACAATAAGGTACCCCTACACATTTATTATTGTCATCAGTTGCCACTGAGTCAATTCTGACTCATGGTGAACCCATGTGCATCAGAGTAGAGCTGTGCTCCATAGGGTTCTCAAGGCTGTGACCTTTCAGAAGCAGATCACCAGGCCTGTCTTCTGAGGCACCTCTGAGTGAGTTGGAATGGCCAACCTTTCCACTTATATGAGCACTTACAGATTTGTACCATCCAGGGCCTCCATACACCTATTAGAATGCTAAAATCTAAAACACTGACAACAACAAATACTGGCAAGGATGTGGAGCAACAGGAACTCTCATTCTTTGCTGGTGGGAAATTCAAAATGGTACAGCCATTTTAGAAGGCAGTCTGGCAGTTTCTTACAAAGTAAACAAAGCCTTACCATTTGATTCAGCAATTGTGCTCCTAGGTGTTTACTCAAGTGAGATGAAAATGTATGTCCTCATAAAAACCAGCACATGAATGTTTATAATAGCTTTATTCATAATTGCCCAAAGTTGCAAGTAACCACATTCAATAGGTGAAGGAAGTATTATTCAGCAATAAAAAGAAATGAGCTATCAAGCCATGAAAAGATATGGAGTAATCGTAAGTGTATACTGGTAAGTTGAAGAACTCAGTCTACAAAAGCTCCATACTGTACGACTCCAACTATGTGACATCTGGAAAATGCAAAACTATAGAGCAGCAAAAAGGATCAGTGGTTGCCAGAGACTCAGTGGGAGGTGGGAGAGATGTGAAACTACTCTAATACTATAATGGTGGACACATGACATTAAGCATTTTTCAAAACTCGTAGGACTGCACAACACAGAGTGGACCCTAATGTAAACCATGGACTTTAGTTAGTAAAAACGTATCAATATTTGTTCATCAGTTGTAACAAATGTACCCGGGAATCCAAGATGCTAACAGGAGAAATAATGGAGGAGGGGAGTAAATGGGAACTCTGTACTTTCTGCACAATTTTTCTGTAAACCTAAAACTGCTCTAAAAATAAACTCTATTAAAAAACAAAACACAAAAAACTCGGCTATACGCAGAGCATACTACTGTGAAGGCCAAGACCAAATTTTACCATTGCTATAAGCTACCAACAGTAACTACAGCATATACATAGGAAATACTCTTTCCAGTTATTATTCCTGAAAAACAAATCATCCCAAACTTTACAGCATAAAAAAAAAAAAAACTATGCCACTAGATTGTACACTTGAAAATGGTTAAAGTGACAAATTTTATGTTGTGTACATTTTACAACACATAAAAAAAAACATTTTTTTATTATGCTCACAGATTCTGCAGGTTAAGAATTCAAAAAGGGTACTGTAGGGATGGATAACTTATGTCTGCTCCATGATCTCTGGGCCCTCAGCTGGGAAGACTCCTCGATGTCTGGAGGTGACTTATTACCGGGGGCTGGGATTGTCTGAAAGCTTGCTCACTTGAATGTGTAGCGGATGATGCTAGGTTGCAGTAGGACCTCAGCTAGGAACCTGCACAGAGCCTCCCTATGGAGCTGCTTGGGTTTCCCATCAGCACGGCTGTTCGCTTCTAAGAGCAAGTGTCCCAAAAAGAATTAGGTGGAGGGAAGTCACACAGTGTGACTTGTACTGTAGTCACAAGCCTGCCCAGTTTCAAGGAAAGGGAACACAGACTCATCTCTTGACAGAAGGTGTGTCAAAGCCAGATTGTAACAACAGCATATTAGATGGGAGATAGTGTTGCAACCATCTTTTGGGGGAAAAAATCTGCCATAAGTATGGAATAAATAATCAACACATGAATAAACGATATTACCATTAGACATTAATGCTTCTCTCAAATCTTCTGGGTCCTTCTCCTTTTGAAAATACAGTGTGATCGCACTTCTACTCCCAAGCAGTTAATGTACTTGGTTGCTACACAAAAGGCTGAAGGTTCAAGTCTGCCTGGAGGCACCTGGGAAGAAAGGTCTGGTGAACTACTTCCAAAAATCAGCCATTGAAAATCCTATGGAGCACAGTTCTACTCTGACACACATGGGGTTGCCATGAGATGGAATCAACCCAATAGTAACTGGTGGTTGAAGTTAGTCTAGGCCGTGTGACTTGCTTTGGCCAGTTAAATGTGAATGGAAGCTACTTCTGCAATTCACAAGCAGGGCTCTCCAGGGCACTCTTCCCAGGCTAAGGTGATCATGGAAATACCTGGTGACACAAAGGTGCCACGCTGCACCAATGCATGGAGAGGACCAGTGCTGGAGCATCACCCAGACCCAGCGAGGACTTTGCAAGAACAAAAAATCAACTGTTTTTTTTTTTTTTTAAATGTTCATAACAACTTTGTAATACCCCAAAACTAGAAACAACCCAAATATTCATCAACAGGTGAATGATGGAGCAACAAACCATGGTATAATCATACAATGGAATACTACTCAGCAATAAAAGGAAGAACATATTGATGCAAATAAGAACATGGATGAGTCTCAAAGGAATTCTGCTGAGTGAAAGAAGCCAAACAAAGAACGACACTGTATGGTTCCATTTAGATGAAACTCTAGAACATGCCAATTACTCTTTAATGACAGAACACAGATCAATGGGGTTGGGGGTGGTGAGGGACTGGAAGGAGGAATTACAAAGAGGCACAAGGAAACTTTTAGGGGAGATCTTGGAGGACACAGATGTGTTATCTTGATTGTGGTGTTGGTTTAACGGGGGGAGGGGACGGTTATACATATGTAAAAACTCATCAAATATACATTTAAAATTGTTGTTAGTTGCCCTCCAGTTGGCTCCTGACTCCTGGTGACCCCATGCATAAGGGAACAAAATGGTGCGAGGTCCTGCTCCATCCCCAGATTGTTTTGGATTGCATTGCCATAATCCACAGAATTTTCATTGACTGGTTTTCAGAAGTAGATGGCCAGGACTTTCTTCCTAGTCCATCTCAGTCTAGAAGCTCCACTGAAACCTGTTTAGCATAATAGCAGCACCCAAGCCTCCACCGACAGACAGGTGGTAGCTGCGCATTAGGTGCATTGGCCAGGAATCAAACCCAGGTCTCCCACACGGAAGGCAAGAATTCTACCACTGAACCACCAATGCCTCATAACAAGTTCCTAGAATGTAATTTATCTCCCAGCCTTCCCAGTGTTCTCTCTGACCCAAATCCATCCTCTATACAACAGCTTACAAAGCCCAAACAAGCAGGTCACACCCTGTGTAAAACCTACCCAGGGTAAAATCTAGCCTCCTGATAGTGACCTTCAGGGTCTTCCCACTTCTGGCCTCATCTCCCTCGCCTCTCCCCCGAGGTCACCAGGCTGCACCCTCCTGCTGGCCGTGAAGATGCCCAACAGGCTCTTGCCCCTGCATTCGGTCTCTCCTCTGAAGCACGGAGCACAAAGCAAACAAAACCAAACCCGTTGCCGTTGAGTCGATTCTGATTCATGGCAACCCAAATCCATCCTCCACACAACAGAGTGGAACTCCGGGACAGAGTAGAACTGCCACATCTTTCTCCCGCTGAGCAGCTGGTGGGCTCAAACCACCAACCCTTCAGTTAGCAGCCAAGCGCTTAACCACTGTACCACCCAAACCAAAAACTCCATTGCCATTGAGTTGATTACTACTCATAGCAACCCCCATGTGACACAGTAGAACTGTCCCATAGGGTTTTCTTGGCTGTAATCTTTACTGGAGCAGACCACCAGGTCTTTCTCCCTTGGAGCCACTGGCTGGGATTGAACCGCCAACCTTTTGGATAATAGCCAAGTGCTTAACCGTTGTGCCACCAGGGCTCCTTTGGTGTATATGGCAATCATGGGAAATGTTACCATATAAAATTTTTTTGTATCCAGAATGGATACAGTGAAAAGTTTCCTGCCGTAACTTCCTAATCCTTGCTCTGAGGCAGTCCTGGTGCAGGAGTAAGGCATTAAATGTAGCACCAAAAGATGCTACATTGGAGTGATACTGATACTCCCACCCTCCCTCCCTTGAACTGGGAACATTTGGGTAATTACTTCCACCACCACCCCCAGCCCCCCATCAGCCTCAGCTTCATGGACTTTAAAGCATGGAAAGTAGGACTTCTCACAAAATGTGCCATAAAGCTTAAATGAAATACCTGGTTCATAGTGTAACATAAACACTGATTAGATATGAGCTAATAGAAAGAACCATTTTACCATAATAAATCAGCAAGAAAACTAGCTTAATTGTTTTGAAATATGAGTATAAATCTTGAGCCTTCCAATCTCATTAAACTTGTTATAACTGAAATCTTATTTTAAAATAAATCCTTTCCTTTCCTTCCTTCTGTTCTTTTATATGACTAATTAACACCTTGTAAATATACATAATTCTGCCCAATCACCTACTGATGTCTTTATTAATTGTATATTCCATACCCTATAAAGTGAATGTCTCCAAACTTAGCCTTAGTTTTTCTACTAATAAAATGCATGCCAAAATGCACTGATATCTGTAAAAGCTACAGATGAAAAGAAAAACAGATGTAAATTATTTTCCCCTTTAAAAAAAAAAACTGCAATAAAGTAAAATGATGTTCTCAATTTTGCAATGTCACGTAAGCAATGAAACACATTTGCTACATAAAGTTAAAATAAATGGGCTAAGTAAAAAATAAGTACAAATTCATTATTTAGCTCTTCCTAATTAATTTAAACTTAGCTCTGTATAATAATAGATTTGATATAAGTACCAGAAAGGGCCATGTGACTGCAGGCTACTGCACAGCTGTTTGGGCAAGGAAAGACTGGGAAAGGAGAGGACGCCAATTGCTTTAAAAGCACTAGGCCTATACAATGGAATATTATTCAGCCATCCAAAGGAATGAAGTACTGATACAGGCTACAACATGGATGAATCTTGAAAACATTACTGAAGGAAGCCAGTCACAGAACACCACATTTTGTATGATTCCATTTATATGAAATGTCTGGAATAAGCAAATCCATAGAGACAGAAAGGATATTAGCGGTTGTCAGGAACTAGGGGGTGGGGAGTTGGGGAGTGATGAAAATGTTCTGGAATTAGCTAGTGGTAATGGTTGCACAAAAGGAGCCCTGGTGGCACAAATGGTTAAGTGCTCCGCTGCTAACTGAAAGGCTGGCAGTTGGAACCCAGCCAGTGGCTCCACCAGAGAAAGAACTGTCAATCTGCTTTTGTGAAGATTACAGCCAAGCAAACCTTATGGTGTAATTCTACTCCATCACATTGGCCACTATGAGTCAGAATCAACTTGACAGCACACAACAATGGTTGCATAACCCAGAAAACAGACGAAAATCCACTAAATTGTATACTTTAAAATGGTGACTTTTATGTTCTGTGAATTATGTACCAAATTTTTTTTTAAAAAGCACTAGGCACATCCACTAAAACTCATTGCCATCTAAAGGATTCCAACTGATAATGACCCTATAGGACAGAGCAGAACTGTCCCATTGGGTTTCCAAGAAGCAGCTAGTGGATTCAAACTGCTGACCTTTTGGTTAGCAGCCGAGCTCTCAACCACTGCACCACCAGGGCTCCAGGCATACCCATTAGGATGGCTATAATAAAAAAAAACCCAGATAATAACTAGAGTCGGTGAGGATATGGAGAAATCAGAACATTCATACGCTGCTGGTTGGGAATGTAAAATGGTGTAGCCACTTCAGCAGTCTGGCAGTTCCTCAAAAAGTTAAATATAGAGTTACCATTGGACACAATTCCATGCCTAGGTATCTAGAAAAATGAAAACATATGTCCACACAAAAACTGGTACGTGACTGGTCATGTTGTTGTTGTTGTTAGGTGCTGTCAAATTGTTTCTGATTCATAGCGATCCTAGGTACAACAGAACAAAACACTGCCTGGTCCTGCACCATCCTCACAATCGTTGTTATGCTTGACCCCATTGTTGCAGCCACTGTGTCAATCCATCTCATTGAGGGTTTTCCTCTTTTTTGCTGACCCTCTACTTTACCAAGCATGATGTCCTTTTCCAGGGATTGATCGCTCCTGATAACATGTCCAAAGTACGTGAGATGTAATCTTACCATCTTTGCTTCTAGGAGCATTCTGGTTGTACTTCTCCTAAAATAGAAATTGTTGTTTTTTTGGCAGTCCATGATATATTCAATATTCTTTGCCAACACAATAATTCAAAGGTGTGAGTTCTTCTTTGGTCTTCCTTAGTCATTTCATTGGCCAGCTTTTGCTTGCATATGAAAACACCATGGCTTGGGTCAGGCGCACCTTAGTCTTCAAGGTGATACCTTTGCTCTTTAATACTTTAAAGAGGTCTTTTGCAGCAGATTTGCCCAATGCAAAAAGTCATTTGATTTCTTGACTGCTGCTTCCACAGGTGTTGATTGTGGATCAAAGTAAAATGAAATCCTTGACAACTTCAATCTTTTCTGTTTATCATGATGTTGCTTACTGGTCCAGCTGTGAGGATTTTTGCTTTCTTTATGTTGAGGTGTAATCCATACTGAAGGCTGTGGTCTTTAATCTTCATCAATAAGTGCTTCAATTCCTCTTCACTTTCAGCAAGCAAGGTTGTGTCATCTGCATAACACAGGTTGTTAATGAGTCTTCCTACAATCCTGGTGGTCATGGCATTATTCATAATAGCTAAAAAGTGGAAATGACCTCATGTCCATCAACTGATGAATGGATAAGCAAAATGTGGTATATCCATACAATGGAATATTATTCTCCCATAAAAAGGAATGCTACAGTTTGGATGAACCTTGAAAACATTATGCTAAGTGAAAGAAACCTGTCACAAAGACCATGTGTTGTATAATTTCATGTACATGAGATGTCCAGAATAGGCAAATATAGAGACAAAGTAGATTAGTAGCTGCCTAGGGCTGGGGGGATTGGGAAGTGATAGCTAAAGGGTATGGGGTTTATTTTGGTGGGGAGGGGTGATGAAAATGTTCCAGAATTGATTGGGTTGATGGCTGCTTAACTGTGAGTATACTAAAAACTACTGAATGGTACACTTAAAACCCATTGATGTCCAGTCCATTCCGACTCAGGGACCCTGTAGGGGCAGGGTAGAACTGCCCCATAGGGTTTCCAAGGCTATAATCTTTACAGGAGCAGACTGCCTCATCTTTCTCCTCTGGAGTGAAGCCAACTTTCAGGTTAACAGCAGAGTGCTTAACCACTGCACCACCAGGGCTCCTTGCATGGTATACTTAAAATGGGTAAATTGTATGCCATGTGAATTATATCTCAATAAATGTTAGGGGAAAAAAAAGAATAAAAACACCAGGCTCTGGCAGCTCTCCCCATCTCCACCCCACCCTAGCTTCCTACGTGGTATAATGACTCATAGGGTTTGGAGTAATTTCAGGGAGAGGTCAAGAAACCAGGGCATTTCAAGATCCTCCAAGTATCACTGCAGCCCAGTCTACCCTCTCCTGAAAAGGGCATTGGAGGCTGTGTGGGACCAAGGCCAACTTCTAGGTGTGAGCGGGGTAGCTGCGCTGCTGCCAGGGCCAAAGTCAGCAGGTGCATGCCCACCCTTGCACCACGGAGAATAGGCTCCTTCTCTCCATTTACTGATTGACGGCCTCGCAGAAACATACACAAGGGCCAGGTCCCCAGGAATTAGAGCGTCTGCAGAACTGGATCCCAGTGCAGGTGGGGCCGCGAATACCTGCCAGCCTGCTGCTCTGTCCTCCTCCACCCACCGCCCCTTATGGTGTAAACCACTCCGTGCCAGTTAATTAAAACAAAGGCAAGGCAATAGCCGGCAAAATGGCGCTCTAGGCAGAAGCACCATGCTGTCCCTCCACAGCAAAGATCCGAAAAGCTAAGCTGAAGAGAATACAACAATCCTGAAACCCTAAAACATCAAATGAAGAGATAAAGAACTCAGCCAAGCACCAAAAGGAGTGAGAAATCTGACAGAGAATGGAGAGCGAGGAGAGATTCATGCAGAGGTCCCCTACCAGCTAATGCAGCGTGGATCCGCCATCTTGGACTCCTATCAGAGACCAGCAAACGAGGTACAAGAAAGCAGCCTCACGGAGCATCCAGCGGGAGACAAAACAACTGGTAATTTTCGATATACGCTTTCCCACCCCCCACCCTTCTTCACCCCCACTCGGCATCCTCTGCTTCCTGCGGCCACAATCTCTTGTCCGGGAAACACCAGCTGCTTGGATTTCACACACCCAAACGGGCCGGCTCTCTGAGTGCCATTTGTTGGCTGCTGGTGTGCTTTTTTTTCCGCTTCTTTTAATTTCTTCCTTACCTCTCACCACCTCCCCCTCCTTTCACACAAATACCTGGCTCCGTGAGCCATCTTTGCTTCTTCCTGAGGGGCTACAGAGCTCTGGTAATTTGTGATATACACTTTCCCACTCCCTACTCTTCTTCACCCACACTTGGCCCCTCTGCTTCCCACAGACACAGTCTCTTGTCCGAGAAACACCAGCCCGCACTAGCTAGCTCTCTGAGTGCCATTTGTTGGCTGCTAGTGTTGCTTTTTTTTCTGCTTCTTTTGATTTCTTCCTTACCTCTCACTACCTCCCCCTCCTTTTGCTCAAATACCTGGCTCTGTGTGCCATCTTTGCTTCTTCCTGAGGGGCTGTGGAGCTGCTTCCTGGTCTGGGCTGCCATGCTGGTGGGATCCCGGGGCTTTTATTTGTTTGTTTGTTTTGAATTGTTTGTTTGTTTTCTTTTCCTTTTCTTGAATTGGGAGCCCTTTCTGGCCAGGCGGTGCTGCGTGGCAAGGAGAGTTTCCCCTCTGCTTGCACAGACGTGCAGAGGGATCCCTGTTGTTGTTGGGTTTTTTTTCCTCTTTTTTTGGGGGCCTTTCTTGTTCTTTTTTTTTTTTTAATCTGTTTTGTTTTCTTTTCCCACTTTTTCCCTTTTTGTCTTTCTTCACTGCTCAGTTTCTCATCTCTCTATATCTTCTTTCTCTTGCTGCTCCCTGAATACCTGGCGTTGTATACCTCTATGCCTTCTAGCCAGGCTGTACTGCAACACCTAAGAGCAACTTCCCCAGACCTCATAGCTGCACCAGTGGGATCCCTGGGAACTTTGCGGTTCTTTAACCTTTCCAATTTTTATTTACTCATTCTTTTCTTTTCTTTCCTTCCTCTTCCCCTTTCAGTTTTACTCCATTTCGTAGTCTCTCATCTCTCCACTCCAACGGCAAGCTCACCTAGCATTCTTTTTTGTTTGTATGTTTTTGGCTCCTGTTCCTCTCTCCCATATCCATCTTAGCTCCACAAATAACAATCTCCCCGCTGCACCCTTCCTACCTACACCATGTGCTTGACATCACACCACCAAGCAGCACAGGCACGGCCTACTGGAACCTGCCCTGCACTAATTACCGACCCACTCTGGTGGCTGTAGTAACTGCCACAAACCACCTGTCCCAGTAACTCCTCTTCAGCTAGACCTACCCTGCCTTACCGTATCTGAGTGACTGACCCTTCCAATTGGAGAAGGAGGTGAAAAGTATTGTGCCCACAGACAAGCAAACAACAAAGAACACACAGTCCGCCTGCTCAGACATAGTCAAATTTAAAAAAAAAATGGACAAAACAAACAAATCTACAATCAATAAACGAGAAAAATAACTGCTGAATGCCCCGAAGACAGCAGACAATATCAAAACATTTACAAAAACAAGACAGGATGGTTCCAGTAGGCATCCAAAATAAAACACCAGATGACTCTCCAGTGGAAGAAAATGCACTAGAACTACCTGACAGGGAATTCAAATCTTTAATACTCAGAATTCTCCAAGAGCTGAGGCAAAAAGCTGACAAACATGAGGAAAAAATAGACAAATTCATGGAAAATACAGACAAAAAATTGGAAGAATTCAGGAAAATAATGCAGAAACAAAATGCCAAAATAAATTCACAACTAGAAATTATACAAAGACAACAATTAGAAATCCAAAAGATAAACAACAAGATTTCAGGAATGGACGGTGTCATAGAAGGGTTGAGAAGCAGATTTGAAACGGTGGAAGACAGGATCAGTGGAATTGAAGACAAACACTTGGATACAACTCTGTTTCAGGAAAACTCAGAAAAAAGAACAAAGAAAAATGAAGAGACCCTGAGAGTTATGTGGGATACAATCAAAAGCAAAAATTTTCGAGTGATTGGAGTTCCAGAACAGGGGGAGAAAACAGAAAACACAGAGAGGAACATTGAAGAACTGCTAACAGAAAACTTCCCCAATATCATGAAAAATGAAAAGCTGGCCATCCAAGAAGCTCAACGAACCCCATATAGGAGAGACCCCAAAAGAAAATCACCAAGGCATATCATAATGACACTCGCCAAAACCAAAGACAGACAAAGAATCCTGAGAGCAGCTCGTGAAAAACAAGAAGTCACATACAGAGGAGAAACAATAAGACTAAGCTCAGATTATTCAGCAGAAACCATGCAGGCAAGAAGGCAATGGGATGACATATATAAAATCTTGAAAGAAAAAAATTGCCAGCCAAGAATAATATATCCTGCAAAACTCTCGCTCAAATTTGATGGTGAAATTAGGTCATTTCCAGATAAACAGAAATTAAGGGAATATGTAAAAGTCAAACCAAACTTACAAGAACTATTAAAGGGACTTCTTCGATCTGAGGACAAACAGCTTCAGCTCACAGGTAGAACCTAGGACACAGGATCATACCAGCCAGATACCAATCTAGGAAATGAACTCTCGAGGACTATCCAAAACCAAAAAAATACAACAGGGAATCAGAGCAGTTAATCAGTAAATGACAACAACATCAAAACAATAAAAGAGGGAATAAACGGCATAGGTATAGAACCCTCTAGTGGAGAGGAAGGCAAGGCGATACCAAGTAATGGTAGACTGCTTCAAACTTAGAAAGATAAGGGTAAAATTCATGGTAAACACAAAGAAAGTTAACAGACATACTCATTAAAAAAAAGAGGAAAAACATAAAGTCTCAGCAAAAACAAAACCTACAAAAACAAAAGAAACGAAAAAAAATCCACAAACAAAAGTAACTCAGCACAAGACAGTAAGAAGAACAAAGAAAACTTCAGCACCACAAAAAAAAGCACTACAAAATGACAGCAACAAACTCACATCTATCAATAATTACACTGAATGTAAATGGACTCAATCCACCCATAAAGAGACGGAGAGTCACAGAATGGATAAGAAAACAGGATCCATCAATATGCTGTCTACAAGAGACATACCTTAGAAACAAAGATGTGAATTTATTAAAAGTCAAAGGTTGGAAAAAAATATACCAAGCTAACAACTACCAAAAAAGAGCAGGAGTGGCAATTCTAATCTCAGATAAAATAGACTTTAAAACAAAATCTACCATAAAAGACAAAGAAGGACACTATATACTAATTAAGGGGACGATCCATCATGAAGACATAACCATAATAAACATCTACGCACCCAATGATAGGGCTCTAAAATTCATAAAACAAACTCTAACAACACTGAAAAGAGAAATTGACAGTTCCACAATAATAGTAGGAGACTTCAACACACCACTCTCAGTAAAGGACAG
The DNA here is from genome assembly GCA_030035585.1 of Dugong dugon. Taxonomy (NCBI): domain Eukaryota; kingdom Metazoa; phylum Chordata; class Mammalia; order Sirenia; family Dugongidae; genus Dugong; species Dugong dugon. The sequence goes on from CM057464.1 coordinate 161,232,733, forward strand.
AACAACTAAAAAGAAACTCAGCAAAGATACAGAAGACCTAAAGGGCACAATCAGCCAACTTGACCTCATAGACATATATACAACACTCCATCCAACTGCTGCAAAGTACACATTCTTTTCCAATGCACATGGAACGTTCTCCAGAATAGACCACATCTTAGGCCACAGAGCAATCCTCAACAAGATCCAAAACGCTGAGATAATTCAAAGTATCTTCTCTGACCACAATGCCATCAAGGTAGAAATTAACAATAGAAAGAGCAAGGAAAAAAAATCAATTACATGGAAACTGAATAATACCCTGCTTACACATCACTGGGTAATAGAAGAAATGAGAGATGGAATAAAAAAAATTCCTAGAATCAAATGAGAATGAAAACATCATACAAAAACCTTTGGGACACAGCAAAGGCAGTCCTCAGAGGACAATTTATAGCAATAGATGCACATATCAAAAAAGAAGAAAGGGACAAAATCAAAACATTAACTACAGAACTCAAACAAATAGAAAGAGAACAGCAAAAAAAGCCCACAACCACTGGAAGAAAGGAAATAGTAAAGATCAGAGCAGAAATAAATGAAATAAAGAACAGACAAGCAATAGAAAGAATCAACAAAACCAAAAGTTGGTTCTTTGAAAGAATCAACAAAATCGACAAACCACTGGCCAGACAGACAAAAGAAAAACAGGAGAGGACACAAATAACCTAAATAAGAAATGAAATGGGGGACATTACAACAGACCCAACTGAAATAAAAAGGATTATAACAGAATATTATGAAAAACTATACTGCAACAAATTTGAAAACCTAGAAGAAATGGATAAATTTCTAGAAACACACGGCCTACCCAAACTACAACAAAGTGATGTTGAAAATCTGAACAGACCCATAACAAGAGAAGAGATTGAAAGGTAATAAAAAACTCCCAACCAAAAAAAGCCCTGGCCCAGATGGCTTCACTGGAGAATTCTACAAAACATTTACAGAAGAGCTTGTACCAGTACTATTCAAGTTATTTCAGAGCATAGAAGAGGAAGCAACACTTCCAAATTCATTCTATGAAACCAGCATAACGCTGATACCAAAACCAGGCAAAGACGTCACAAAAAAAGAAAATTACAGACCAATATCTCTCATGAATATAGATGCAAAAATTCTGAACAAAATTCTAGCCAATGGAATTCAGTGTCATATCAAAAAAATAATACACCACGACCAAGTAGGATTCATACCAGGTATGCAAGGATGGTTCAACATTAGAAAATCAATCAACGTAATCCACCACATAAATGAAAGGAAAGAAAAGAATCACATGATCATCTCAGTTGACGCAGAAAAGGCATTTGACAAAGTCCAACACCCATTCCTCATAAAAACTCTCAATAAAATATGTATAGAAGGGAAATTTCTCAACATAATAAAGGGCATCTATGCAAAACCAATGGCCAACATCATTCTTAATGGAGAGAGGCTGAAAACATTCCCCTTGAAAACAGGAACAAGACAAGGATGCCCTTTATCACCACTCCTATTTAACATTGTGCTAGAAATTCTAGCTAGAGCAGTAAGGCAAGAAAAAGAAATAAAGGGCATCCAAATTAGTAATGAAGAAGTTAAACTGTCCCTGTTTGCAGATGATATGATACTATACATAGAAAACCCTAAAGACTCCATGAGAAATCTACTGGAACTAATAGAAAGATTCAGCAGAGTAGCAGGATACAAGATAAACATTCAAAAATCAGTTGGATTCCTAGACACCGATAAGGAGAAAGATGAAAAGGAAATCAGGAAATCAATACCATTTTCAATAGCCCCTAAAAAGATAAAATACTTAGGAATAAATCTGACCAGGGATGTAAAAGAACTATACAAAGAAAACTACAAAACACTACCCCAAAGGGATCTACATAAATGGAAAAACATACCATGCTCACGGATAGGCAGACTCAACATTGTGAAAATGACAATTCTACCCAAAGCAATTTATAAATACAATGCAATCCCGATCCAAATACCAACAACATTCTTCAAAGAGATGGAAAAACTAATCATTAACTTTATATGGAAAGGGAAGAAGCCCCAAATAAGTAAAGCACTACTGAAGAAGAAGAATAAAGTTGGAGGACTCACACTACCTGACTTCTGAACCTACTATACAGCTACAGTAGTCAAAACGGCCTGGTACTGGTACAACGACAGACACATTGACCAATGGAACAGAATTGAGAACCCAGATGTAAATCCACCCACTACAGTTACCTGATCTTCGACAAGGGTCCAAAGTCCATCAAATGGGGAAAAGACAGTCTTTTTAACAAATGGTGCTGGCAAAACTGGATGTCCATCTGAAAAAAATGAAATAGGACCCATACCTCATGCTGTACACAAAAACTACTTCAAAATGGATCAAAGACCTGAATATAAAGCCTAAAACTATAAAGTTCATAGAAAAAATAGGACCAACACTTTAGGCCTTAATACACAGCATTAACAGGATACAAACCATAGCCATCAACGCCCAAACCCCAACAGATAAGCTAGATAACTGGGATGTTCTTAAAATCAAACACCTATGCTCTTCAAAAGACTTCACCAAAAGAGTAAAAAGAGAACCTACAGACTGGGAAAAAATTTTTGGACAGTACAAGTCAGACAAAGGTCTAAATCTCCACAATCTACAAGAAAATCCAATACCTCTACAACAAAAAGACTAATAATCCTATTTAAAAATGGGCAAAGGAAATGAACAGACACTTCACCAAAGAAGACATTCAAATGTCCAACAGACACATGAGGAAATGCTCGCGATCACTAGTCATCAGAGAAATGCAAATTAAAACCACAATGAGATACCATCTCACCCCGGCATTACTGGCACAAATCAAAAACACGGGAAATAACAAATGTTGGCTGTGGGGAGATCGGAACTCTTATGCACTGCCGGTGGGAATGCAAAATGATACAACCATTTCGGAAAATGATATGGCGCTTCCTCAGAAAGCTAGAAATAGACATACCATTCGATCCAGCAATTCCACTCCTAGGAATATATCCTAGAGAAATGAGTCGTCACTCGAATAGACATGCACACCTATGTTTATGGCAGCATTGTTCACAATAGCAAAACGATGGAAACAACTTAGATGCTCAACAACAGATGAATGGAAAAACAAACTATGGTACATACACACAATGGAGTACTATGCAACAAGAAAGAACAACAATGAATCTGTGAACCATCTCGTAACATGGATGAAACTGGAGGACATTGTGCTGAGTGAAATAAGTCAATCACAAAAGGACAAATATTGTATGAGACCTCTGTTGTAAAAACCCATGAAAAAGTTCACACACAAAATGTAACAATCTTTGTTGGTTACCAGGGATGGGAGGGGTGGGGGTGAATACTAAACAGGCAATAGATAAGTGGTAACTTGGGTGAAGGGTGAGACAGTACACAATACAGGGAAAACTAGCACGACTTGTACAAGGAAAGGTCATGGAAGCCCCATAGACACATCCGAACTCTCTGAGGGACTGAATTGCTGGGCGGAGGGCTGTGGGGACCATGGTCTCAGGGAACATCTAGCTCAATTGGCATAACACAGTTTATAGAGACAATGTTCTACATTCTACCTTGGTGAGTAGTGTCTGGGGTCTTAAAAGCCTGTGAGCGGCCATCTAAGATATTCCACTGGTCTCATCCCTTCGGGAGCAAGGGAGAATGAAGAGAACAGGATACAAGGAAAAGATTAGTCCAAAGGACTAATGGTCCACAGCTACCAAGGCCTCCACCGGACTGAGTCCAGTACAGCTAGATGGTGCCCGGCTACCACCACTGACTGCTCTGACCAGGATCACAACAGAGGGTTCTGGACAGAGCTGGAGAAAGATGTAGAACATAATTCTAACTCACAAAAAAAAAAAAAAAAAAAAAAAGACCAGATTTACTGGCCTAAAGGAGACTGGAGAAACCCCGACAGTATGGCCCCCAGACACCCTTTTAGCTCAGTGGTGAAGTTATCTCCGAGGTTCACTGTTCAGCCTGGGAGTGGACAGCCCGGTAAAACCAAATGAGACTAACGAGGTACAGTAGTCCAGCGACAAGGGCCAGAAGGTAGAAGGGGACAAGGAAGCTGGTGATAGGGAACCCAAGGTTGAGTAAGCATATTGGCGATGTGTTGTGAGATTGTTAACCATTGTCATAGGGCAACATTTGTGGTAACTGTTAAATGAGAAACTATTTCGTTCTGTAAGCCTTCATTTTAAGTGAGAACAACAGCACAACTGGAAGAGCATAGTCATTGTCACTGAACTGTGCATGTAGAAATTTTTGAAATGGTGTATCTTTGGCTATGTGTATTTTCACCAAAAAAATGGTTGAGAAGTTAGAGGGTTGACATGTTGTGGGGTTGTTAACCAATGTCATAAAACAATATGTGTACTATTATTTCATGACAAACTATTTGTTCTGTAAGCCTTCACATGAAGTACAATAAAAAACAACAACAACAAACAAAAAACAAAAAACAAAGGCAAGGCAAGAGGGACCCCTAAAGAACTCCGTGCTGAAGCAGACCCTACAAGTCTGCCTCTGGGCTCAGGTCTCTTTCCTAACCCCGGACTGAGGTCCCTAAAGTACAAGACCTAGCAGGCAGGCGCAAGGCCCTGGCCGGAGTCGCCCGGGGTCCAGAGCCAGGACCGCTTGCAGTGGCAGCGCCCCCTCCCGGCCAGGCCCAGGCTGTACTGAGCTCGGGTCCTTCGCACTGCGAAGAGGAGGTGCATCTGCGGGCCGGGGCGGGAACTCGAGGCCTCCACCGCCCCGGCGCAGTGCGCAAGCAACGGGGCGGACTCACAGCAGCCCAGGGGCGGGCGATGCCAGCTGGACTTCCCGTCACAGCTTGCCGAGCTCTTTCCTCCGCGTGTCGGCGCCGCCCATGGCCGAGGTGCGCGAACCCGACGCCGGGGCCGCGAATGGCACAGCAGCCCGAGCCCTGGAGACACCTGCCTGGGAGGCCCCGGAGGACGCGTGCCCCCAGGTAAGGCGCCGCCCGCAGGCGCGAGGGGTGCAGGCACAGAGAGAAGGGATGGGATGGAGCGGGGGGCGAGGCCGCCTTTTTTTTTTTTTCCCCTGACTGATTTGCAGCGAGGGCGGAGAGTTCTATAGATTTAAGTTAAAAAGTACATTTTTCAGAATAGCCGGAGCCCCTCCCTCCATTTCTGCAGCAACGGGAAAGTTCGGTTGTTTCGCCGTGGCCCTAGTATCACCCATGCCTCTGTTTGTTTTCTTTGAGGTTAAAAAAACAAACAGAAGGAACCTCTCACCTTCTAGAGGCCACAGCGGGGCTCTCCGTGCAGGGGCGTGTTAATACATGCTTGTTTTTAAGGTGAGCTGAGCCCGGCCCCTGAGTTCAGGCCGCCCTCTCACACCCAAGGATGAGACGCGCAGAGGAGACGCCCTGTGCGCCCTAAGGAGCCGGGACCTCGGGCCAGACTCCGAGGCTGGCCGGCTCCTGGTGGACCCGAGCTCACGGTACCTGTGTTGTTGCATCTCACGTCCTGCCCTCTGAGAATTGCTTCCTGAAGTTTTCTCTGTTCCTCTTTAGCCTGGAAGTTACGAGATCCGACATTATGGACCAGCCAAGTGGGTCAGCACGTCCATGGAATCTATGGACTGGGATTCAGCCTTGCAGACTGGCTTTACAAAACTGAACAGCTACTTTGAAGGCAAAAACGAGAAAGGTAAAAGCCATTTTACCTTGTAATTAGGTATATTGTGGTCGAGTCCCCTGGTTTATTAATGAGTCTTAGCTTATTAAAGAAATATCCTTAATAATAGAAAAATAACCAGATTATCAAAGGCTGAATGTTTCAAAACATGGACTCTCCTGAGGACCCTTAGCTCCGGCTAGAGGAGGATAGTACTGGGTAGTACTTCAGCCTCTATTTTTCTTCTCTGTGTTTCTGCTAGATGAATTTGGGCTCTGGGTAACTTTGAATCCTTTTTATTGGCTAATGCTCTGAGATAATTTGGTGACTGAGGCGGGAGATCGGGAGTCTCAAAATACATGTTCCGGTTCGGCTCTGCTGTTATTTATATTTGAACGGGTGACTTAGCTTACGGGACTTTTAGTTTCTGAATCATTAAAAAAAAAATAATAAGAGACTAGACCATGTGACCTCTAATTTCCCTTCTGTCCCTAAAACTGTAGAATCTATTAACAAAAAATAGCACTAAAAGTGTTTGATGGGATCAGTGGATAATTGATAAATATTGGCCTTTTTTTTAAAGGTGAAAATTTTCTTAAAGTAAATAATTACATCAATAATGTAAAGTAAATTAAGAAAGTCAGGTCATGGAACAGGAGAAAAGTGGGGTGCAGAACTCAAATTCTAATAAAAAGACCAGACTTAATGGTCTGACTGAGACTGGAGGAACCCTGGAAAACATGGCCCCCAGACCCTCTGTTAGCCCAGAACTGAAACCATTCCTGAAGCCAACTCTTTAGACAGAGATTAGACTGGACTGTGGGACATAACATGATACTCGTGAAGAGTGTGCTTCTTAGCTCAAGTAGATACATGAGACTAAATGGGCAGCTCCTGTCATGAGGCCAGATGAGAAGGCAGAAAAGGACAGGAGCTGGTTGAATGGACATGGGAAATCTGGGGTGGAAACTTGTATGAGAAACTGACGTGAACTGTAAACTTTCACTTAAAGCTCAATTAAAAAAAAGTCAGATCAAAAAATAGATTAAATGAAAGTAGTCCTAAATACACTAAATATGTTTTCATTTTCTCCTTTGTATTTAAATATATGTTTTTATGACAGAGATGAAAATAAAGATGACAGCTCCAGTGACAAGCTACGTGGAGCCAGGTTCAGGCCCTTTTAGTGAGTCTACCATTACCATCTCCCTGTATATCCCCTCTCAACAGCAATCTGATCCACCCAGGCCTTCAGAGTCTGATGTCTTCATTGAAGACAGAGCTGGAATGACTGTGTTTGTACGGTAAGTGTTGATAATTTATAGCCCAGCTGACTGCTAGTTTTACTTGTGTGCACTCACAGTTTAGCTCCTCTGAAATTTCAGCAGGCTTTTCACCCTTCCATAAACACAGTTCTAATGCATTTTGTGGTGGTTTCCTACTGGCTTACCATATTTTTATGCCAATAACGCGCTCCTCCTATATTTATTTACCAACTGTTCCCTCCCCCCGCAAGGTATTTTCATAAGCGCCGCTATGCCAGTTTTTTTTACATGTTGCTGTAAAAAAATAGCATGCTTACATAACTACCTCACAGGGGGAGGGTGTAGTTGGCAAACAAATGTAGAAGGCATGTGTTATTGGTGTAAAAATACAGTAGTTTTATATGTTACTGAGATATGTCACAAGATATAATCCATTTATTTAATGAAAAATATATTGAGTACCTTCTACCTGTAAGACATCATCAAATTATACAAAACAAAAATAAAACCAAACAACAACATAAGACTGTCTTTACTTGCCATCTAGTTAGACCTAAACAAAAATGCATTAAAGCACAGGACATGATATTAGTTGCATATTGGATCCTATCTTCTCTTTGTTACTGCTTTCTCTTCTTCTCTTCACCACCAGCCTGTTAAGCTAACTCTCTGTTTCCTCAAATCCCCATGTACTCCTCAAACCACCACAAGCTGGTACAATCCCCACCATCTCCTTGGAAACGCTCCTGCCACCCTCAGCAGCGCCCTTCCATTTGCTACATACGATTTCAGTCCTCTCCTGTGTGACCTCTGCAGCATTTGAGTATTGACCATTCTCTTTCCTTGATACTTGCTCATTCTCTAACTTTCAGAATGTCACTCTCTTGTCTTTCTTCTCCTCCTGTTTCTTTCTCTCCAATGGCTCCTCCTTCAACTCCCAAACTTACTCTACTGTTCCAGTGCCTGTCTCAGTAAAGGGCCTCATCAGCCAGACGGCTTCCCCAGAAGGAACATCGTGGTTATCATCAACACCCTTTCCCCTGACAACTGGTCCCCAGATACTGCCTATTCTCTGAAATGATTCGTGATTCTGTTCCCTTTTCTCCATCCCCATTGTTATTTCTTAAGGTCCTCATCTCATAGGGACCACATTTAAGTCATCTGTGTATAACCCAGTGCTTAGGCTGATACCTGACGCTCAGTAGATACTCAGATGTGTATTGATCTCAACTGATTGATTTCCACTGCAGTGGCCTCCTAATTGTTTTTGTTGTTGCTACCGGTCTTCTTTCTCCCCTCCTGCACACTGGAACCTGCCATCTTTCTTACAGCATCAATCCCAACATGTTACACCATTTAAAGATCTCTGCTGGCTTCCTGTTGCTTCCAGGATGAACTTCAGATTGTTCACATGGTACACAATGCCCATTGTGTGGTCCAACACAGCAACCCCCTCACCTCCTGTAGTTTTCCAGTGACCTTCTCATCCTTCACTGAACATGCCGTGTTCTTCCACATCTCTTTACCTTTGACCCCAGGCAAGTTACTCAAATTTTCCTTGTTCACATCTCTTGATGTCTAAAATGTACAATATCATACCAGTACCAGTTGCCATCAAGTCAGTCCGATTCATGGTGACCCTATGTGTGCAGAGTAGAAGTATACTCCATAGGGTTTTCAAGGCTGTGACCTTTCAAAAGCAGATCACCGGGCCTTTCTTCCATAGTGCCTCTGAGGGGTTCGAACCACCAGTCTTTTGGTGAGTAGTCAAGCACTTAACTGTTTGTGCCACCCAAGGACTCTTGTATAATCATAGTACCTACGTATCTCGTAGGGTTGTTGTGAAGATCGAGTGAGTTATTTTATGTAAAATACTTAGAACATGCACATGATAGTACTACTAGCTCTAGCTCCCTCTTTCTTCTTCTCTTCCTGGAAAGCCCATTTTCATCCTTCAGGACTTAAATCAAATGACACCTTCTCTGTGGTGTCTTCCTCAATTGCTTCAGTCAGACAGCCAGTCCGTCTGCTGTGCCCTTCCTCCTATTATTATCTAAATAACCTATTTATAGACTGTATGTTTCTCAAGAGTAGAAGGGTATATTATTACATGCATATCCTCCAGCTCCAGCTTGGCAGGCTCTCGGTGGGGCTCAGTACATTGTTGTGTGCTGGATAAAGTAATTGCTTGATCATTGTAGAACAACACGTATTCAGAGAACAAGTAATTTCTTATTAGGGGTCCAAGATTTGATTTCTAGGAAGAAGTGGTTGTTATTAGGTGCCATCAAGCCGGTTCCGACTCATAGCAACCCTGTGTACAACAGAACAGAACACTGCCTGATCCTGTGCCATCCTAACCATCGTTGCAACCACCGTGTCAGTCCGTCTCGTTGAGGGTCTTCCTCTTTTTTGCTGACCTAGTTTACCAAGCATGATGTCCTTCTCCAGGGACTGATCCCTCCTGATAACATGTCCAAAGTATATGAGACATAGTCTTGCCATCTTTGCTTCTAAGGAGCATTCTGGTTGTACTTCTTCCAAGACAGATTTGTTCGTTCTTTTTTGGCAGTTTATGGTATATTCAATATTCTTCTCCAACACCGTAATTCAAAGGCATCAGTTCTTCTTCGGTGTTCCTTTCGCATGGATTTGAGGCGATTGAAAACACCGTGGCTTGGGTCAGGCGCACCTTAGTCTTCGAGGTGACATCTTTGCTTTTTAACACAGGAAGAGGTTGGACCTGAAAATAAATTTCCTTTAGGTAGAATGCGCTCTTGTTGTTAGGTGTCATCGAGTCAGTTCCGACTCATAGTGACCCTGTGTACAACAGAAAACACTGCCTGGCCCTGCGTCATCCTCACAATCACTGCTACGCCCATCCTTGCAGCCACTGTGGCAGTCCAGCTCGTTGAGGGTCTTCCTCTTTTTCGCTGACCCTCTACTTTACCAAGCGTGATGTCCTTCTCCAGGGACTGGTCCCTCCTGTTAACATGTCCAAAGTACATGAGACGAAGTCTTACCATCCTCGCTTCTAAGGAGCATTCTGGCTGTACTTCTAGAATGTATTAAAAGATGACTGTTCATAAGGAAATAAATAATAAATTTAAGAATCAAAATGTTTCTTAACACAAGGTCCAGAATTGCAGTTCAGTCAACACGATAAAAATTACAGAACAGTTTTATCAACTCACCTGCAGTGTTTGATTTTACATACATGTGCATACATATATTCATATACTTACTCAACAAGGATTTGAAGGGCACTGCATGTCAGCAGTCCCTGGATGTTGTAAACAGTTAAATGTTCTGCTGCCAACCAAAAAGTTGGAGGTTTGAGTCCATCCAGAGGTGCCTTGGAAGAAAGGCCTGGTGATCTACTTCCAGAAAATTAGCCATTGAAAACCCTATGAAGCACAGTTCTGTTGATATACATGGCATTGCCATGAGTCAGAATTGACTCAATGGCAACTTTTTTTTTTTTTTTTGCATGCCAGGAATGATTCTAGGTGTTAGGTAGATATCGTTAAATAAAATGGACATGGTTTGTACCCTTGAGTGCCTACATCTTATTTGAAGCACAAGGTTGGACTGATCTTTTTCACTGGCACATAGATAATAAAACGTATACTACAGAAAGAAAATTAGGAATATTTTTATTTCTAAGTGTTTTTTTTAACATTAGCTAGTATTTATTTCACCATTGTTTTCACTGATTCCGGAGGCATTTGTATTTTTTTGATAGAGACTATTGAGTTAGCAATTCTGTGGATGAACTTGTGTGCAAACTCCATGAAGAGAGAGAACAGATCCATTTCCAACAACGTTGTTTGCCCGGTAAATGGCACAGGTCTGGCATGTGATAAGCACTCTGAGTGTTTCTTATTCTTAACCTTCAAAATCAAAATCATTGTGTTTACGTGTCAGCAACTCAGTTCATCAGTGTCTTGTCATGATTTAATCTCAGGGTATTTTTTTACATACTTTGAAATCTGTACTTAAACTTTCATTATTTTTCCCCCGCTTTTTAGTTAAGTCTTGTAACTGTCCTTTTTCCCCCATTCCCATAGCAGCCTCCTGACTGGCTCCTGCATTTGGCCTATCGCCTACAATCTATTCTCCATCTGCCTATGTTCTTTCCAGATCTGATCAAGTTACGTTTCTGCTCAACATCCTTCAGAATAATCTCAAAAGGCCTTAGGATGATATACAAGATTCTTCCATCTGGCTCTGACTCATCTTTTTGACCTCATTTTATGCCTCACTGTGAAAATGCTTTGTGTCTTTGAATATCTGTTTCTTTTTTTATTGTCTTCCCTTTGCTGGAGATTCATCCTCTTTCCAGTAAAGCCATCCTCCTTTTCAGGCCCAACTCAGATGACACCCCTTGCCTCTGATTTAATCCTATTTTCAGTGTTCCCGTAGCACTTTGATCCTGTCTCTGTAAAAATCCTTCTCAGGCTGTGTGGAGAGCTGCCAAAATGTTCATCTCTTCCATTCGACTATAAATTCATCAAGGTCAAAACTATATCATATTCCTGTGTAATGTAGTGTGCCTACCCTTTTCCCAAGAAGAAAGGGGAAATGTTTACTAGAAAACCAAGAGTCTGGAAGGGGGTTTTAATTGTATTAAAGTGGCTTCCCTGACCATCAGCATCGACATCAGCTGGGAGCCTGTAAGAAAAGCAGACTCTCAGGCCCTACCCCAGACCTCGTGAATCTGCATTTTAGCAAGATCTGGGTGATTTCTATGCACATTCGAGTTTGAGAAGCACGGGGTTAGAGCACCTGAGATGGTGTCAGTTTCAAATCCTCCTGTCAACAGATGGAACATATGCCCCTTGTGGGGTCTCCTCCGTGTATCTGAGGTCACATGGAGACTGGGAACAGAGGAAGGGAGTGATCAGTTCAGCCGCTGAAAGGGCGGAGAAGGGTAGCTTTGAAGTTTGCATAGTAACAGGTCCTGCCTTTCTTTCCAGACTGACATTAGCAGTAGTATTAAGATGACTCATGGTTATTCACTTTCTCCTTTGTAGGTCTTTCGATGGATTCTCTAGTGCCCAAAAGAATCAAGAACAGCTTTTGACATTAGCAAACATTTTGAGGGAAGAAGGAAAAGTTTTCGATGAAAAAGTTTACTACACTGCGGGCTACAATAGTCCTTTTAAATTGCTTAATAGAAATAATGAAGTGTGGTTGATTCAGAAAAATGAACTCTCCAAAGAAAATGAATGAGAGAATGAAGAAAGTTCCATTGCCAGGGGCAAAACTTCTGTTGAATATAGACATCAACACTACCTATAAGTGTGTGTCTGCTGTCTTCTACTTGAGCATACTACTATGAATTAAGTGTATTTCCAAAGTGCCTTTTTTAATGCTTGGAGCTTTCTCTAGATACACAGGATAACGGGACAATATTCTATAATATGTGTATCAGTCATCTTTATTTCTATGAGGATCCAGGGAAATATGTTGCTTCCCCCTTCTTCATCACAATTGTGTTATCTTTTTTCTACTTGGATTTGTGTCATTTGGATGTTATCCCTCCAGATATTATCAATAAAAATTTTAAAGATTTATCCTGTGTGGAACCATTAGGCTGTCAGGTCTGGAGAAGTGAAGTTCAGTTGGGCAGAAAATTCAAATTGTCTTTTTTGACTGTCGCTGTTACATTCTCTGCTTGAACCTTCTTCTCCACCCCTCCTGACTGCTCCCACCACACAGGACAACTCTCCCAGTACCCAGAAGTGTTGATAATATTTTCTGATGAAGAATAAGTTTTTGAAGTTAGGGATTCCCTATCCTATTGTGACACTTAATAAAGCCATGTTTCTTTGAAGAATTGCATACAAACATAATATTAAAATTCACTTGAATTCACACAATGTAGTATTTCTAAAGATTTTCTAAATGATTAGTTATTCAAAGAGTGGGTTGCTGCAAAATCAAGGTTAGAGATTCTCACCTACTTGTGTTCAAAAATGCTTATCCTGGAGAAGATAAAGTTATATTCAGACACCTGAGAACCTGTCATGGGGAAGGACATTAGCTTTGCTCTGGGTATCTGGAGGATGATGGTTTTAGGAGTGGTGGAGAAAAGCAGGCTGGAGCTCTGTAACTTTCTGACAGTTAAAGCTGTCCGAGAAAGACACTGCTTCCAGTTCCCTCCTTGTCTGTGTTTAAGTAGGGAGCACACAATCACGTATCTGGAGAGAATCACTTTCATAGGATTTGAGCATTCAGTGGAAGAGAGGATGGGCCAGATAATACCTAAACATCTCTTCAACCCTGAGATTATTATGATAACTCTTAAATTTAATTTCCTTAACCTGGGGACAACAGACCCATATAAATCCACTGCTGTCGAATCAATTCCGACTCATAGTGACCCTATTAGAGTAGAACTGCCCCATAGGGTTTCCAAGGCTGTAAATCATTCTCCCTCAGAGTGGGCTGGTAGGTTCAAACCAACTGACCATTCGGTTAGCAGCCTTAACCACTGTACTACCAGGGCTCCTCTATAGACCAATAATAGTTTCCATAGCTAATGTTTATGGCTTGCCTTCTAGTTGTACTGTTCTAAATACTTCACCTGAACTACCACATTCAACCCTGATAACGACCCTGTGAGCCACATTTTATCATCTCCATTGTACTGATGAGGAAATTGAGGCACAGAGATGTTAGGTAACATGCCCTAGATCAAACTGTAAGCAGAGAGGCTGACGGGAGCCCAGGCAGTCAGACTCCAGGACCCATACTGTTAACTGCTACACCACACACACAGACGGCTATTCAAGAGCGCAGCTTTCTAAGGCCGTTAGTGGGCTAGGACTGTATGGTGGTGTTCTTCCTGTATATAATTAACATGATTATGACCTCATAGTTACCTTCCAGACTGTAATTTTTGGTACAAAACAAGCTAGATTTATGATTTTAAAATTATATGGATATCAAAGTTTATAATCCATGCAATTATTTCCCAAAGATACTGTGCTTGTATTGATTATTGAATTTACTGATTCCTTTCATTTTTATGCTTGCCAAAAAGAAATTACATTTCTTTTATAGAAATTTATCATTATTAACTAGAGGACACTTTCTAGCCCTCCAACTGATGAATGTCCACAATACTAATAACCTCCACTGTTATAAGGTAAATATTCTTAACATTTACTCTGTAATCACATATAAAATGTGTATTGCTTATGCAGTAAGTTCAACTTTAAATGATAGAAACATATTTCTAATGACGAAGATTCAGTTGTATTCTGAAACAAGTTCAATAAAAAATTGATTTTGTACTATTCACATTTAGGATATCCTTTTTCCCTCCTCTTCCTTAAGTCACAAACTAAAGCATTTTTTTTTCAGCCCTAAATTGATCAATCCAAAAACATTTATCACAGCAGTGAGTCAGTTATTTTAATTATGTGCATGACACTGATCATTTTAACATTTATTTTAACATTTATTTATTTTTTCTTATCTGCAGGAAATGCATGTCTTGACTATTTTTTAAAGCTAAACCTTCCACTTGTTCTTTTGGTCTAATTTTTCTCAAAGAACCTTGCTCTATCAAATAACCCCTTTCTTCTCATCTTTGGTCTCTCTCTCTGTACGTACTGCCATTATTCTGCTTACCAACGGGTTCAGATTTTGCCTGTTCTCCCTACCCAACCCCCACCCCCCAAAAAAGAAGAAACAACCCATTCCCCTCTAGGCCCTTATGTAGGGCAGTAATTCCCATCACTCTCTTACCTTGATTACCACATTTCTCTGGAAAGAGTTCTCCACCAGCTTCCTTGGAACTGTAGGTTTTGCAGGGGTACCTCAGGAACCATGAGAGGGAAGGAAGGTGAACAGGCCCCACTCACCACTGTGCTGCCCACAGAGCTACTCACATTTGTTTATGTTAATTTTCACGATATTGTATGTTTTCTTAAGAAGCCTGAAAACAATGCATTTAAACTTAGTACGTTCTTCATTCCTCTCTCGTCATCACTTTGTTGTTATTGTTACCTGTCGTTCAGTTTGTCCTCAACTCATGGCTACCCCGTGCACAATGGAGCAGACCACTGTGACCCATGGGCTTTTCATTGATTTTTCAAAAGCAAATTGTCATGTCTTTCTTCCTAGTCTGTCTTAGCCTGGAAGCTCCACTGAAACGTGTCCTGCATCATAGCAACACACAAGCGTCCACTGACAGATGGGTGGTGACTGTGCATGAGGTACCTTGGCTGGAAATCAAACCTGGCTCTCCCACATGGGAGGCAAGAATTCTACTACTGAACCACCGTTGTCCCGTGTCATTGCTTAACCCTTAAAAACCCTGTGTTCCCCAACTAACATTCCACTGAAATGTTATTAATTTTCATGCATTCATAAATAAGTCACTATGGAGTCCCTACTATGTTCCAGACACACTAGTGGCAGGGATGTGGTGGTGAGCAAAAATGCTCCCAAAGCCCCTTATCAGTGACCTCCTAATCACTAAATCCAACACTGTCTTTCAGTCTTCTACTTGCTCCATCTTTCTGCTGAGAGTATAGCAGTGAACGTGAGACAAGGTCCCCGTCCTCATGGAGTTTATGTTCTAGAGAGTGAGAGCTCAAATGCAAATACAATTAAATTGTGGTAAGTGCTATCGAGAAATGAAATAGGGCAATAGGATAGTGTGACTTGTTAGGGTGCAGTGTACTTCACATGGGATGGTCAGGGAAGGCCGCTCTGAGGAAGAGACATTGAGACTTGAATGATGAGAGAGACAAATAGCTGCATGTACTGCTTGCTAAGCAAGGAGAGCTACGCTTGTAGAACATGGTCTTTCTGAACAAAGAAAACTGCTGATCTTATATGGGGTTTTAGGAAACACAGAGTTGAAGGATTAGTGGACTTCCAGAAGCATTTAGGGATTGACTGAGCTCTCATTGTGGAAGTGTGGTTAACATTGTGAGGCTGTTGCTGATTGGCATGATTTAGAAGCTTGGTGGAGAAGTGAGGTTATTGATGCCAAGTTGTCATTGATTGGTTCTGGTAGTTACTTGTTACTGTGGTCAAAGAATGGTCATTTCTTTTCTAGAATCTGGAGTTATGGCAGACCATCATATGGAGATGTACTACTCAGATTCAACCTCAAGAGAGTTCTAGCTGCACAGCTGTGAGAGGAGTGGTTAGCTGGCAGTCTCCAGTGTTACTTTCTTCAAGGTCTATCTCAGATTGCGAGATAAGAACACACTATTCTCAGGGAGTACCTGGCCAGTGACTGAGCAAGGTGGTGGTAGCTGACTGCATGCTTTCTTTCAGGCAACTTCCAGCCAGTGACTGAGCAGAGTGGTAGTGCAAGGACCTAGCCATTTCTGCCCAGCTTAGGACTCCTCAAATAAGCAGCCTTTGCTCTGGATCTCCCTAGTGGGCTGCCAGAGACTTAGATATGTATTGCAGTCTGGTGGCTCCTCTGCCCAGTCCTGCCTTGCCTTTTTCCTTTCCAAGGTGTAACTTCACCAACACTTTTTTGAACTCTTAAACTCCATGTCAGTATCAAACTGGCACAGTTGGTATCAGAGTGGTCCCAGAACACAGGTGATATGACTAACCAGGTCACTCTCTGCCTGGCTGGTAATGAGGCCCCCATCCCTGGTGGGTAGATGGTACACAGACAGCCCCTAGTGCAAGGAGGCTGTGTAATTTTAAAACTTCAGATGGAATGGTATAATGGTGGAGGGAAAAGCAATGGTTGGTGGATGACTCAGGTGTTTCAAGTGTGGTGTGTGTGTGTGTGTGTGTGTCAGGGATGACAAATACAAGGATAATAGAACTGAATAGTTGTTACTAAGTTGTACTGATATCCTGCAAGTAGATAATGAAAACCTGAGGTCAGTTAACAAACAATTTAAAACTAAGTATGAGAGTCAGAGTCGCTTTGGTTTACTTGCCAAGAAGTCCTCATCTCACACAGCAGGCAAGCAGGAAAAGCTGGAGGTCAAGCACAGGATTTGATGGCAATAGTGGCTGAATGCCGTGAATGCTCAACCAAACCAGGTCGGTTATGTGACAGTCAGGGACAAACCAGGTGCTATGATCTGATGAACATTTTTAAAAGCTTATTTTGTGGGAAGTTATTACTTAAGGGTATGGAGCCCTAGTGGCAAAATGGTTACACACTGGGCTGCAAAATGAAAGATTGGCGGTTCAAACCCACCATTGGCTCTATGGGAGAAAGATCTTGTGATCTGCTTTTGTAAAGATTATAGCCTAGGAAACCCTATGGGGCAGTTCTGCTCTGTCACATGGGGTCATTATGAGCCAGAATTGACTCGATGACACCTAACAACAGCATTGCTTAAGGGGAACTGAATTTTCTGCTAAGGGTGATGAATAAAATTTCAAAAAAGATAGTGATGATGGTTGCATAACATGGTGAATGGAATTAATGTCACTGAATTGTACACATAAAAATGGTTGAAATGGCAAATGTTTTGTTATATATATTCTACTACAATTTTAAAAAAAGCTTATTTTGTATGCTGAGTGGAGAGTGGCTAAAGATGGCACAGTAAATGCAGGGAGACCAGCTGGGAGGCGTTTGCAGTAGTCTTTGAACCTAGGTGGTAGCAGTGGAACTTGTAACAAAGGATTGGATTTGTGATATATTTTGGCAGTATGTCTGACATGACTTATGGTTTATATGTGGGATGAAAAGAGGCCACAAGGACGACCCTAGATTTGGGGCCTGAGCAGCTATGTGAATGGTAGTGCCATTTACTGGTATGGCAAAGATTTGGAGAGTTAGAGTTTGCATATGAGTCAGAATTGACTCGACAGCAGTGGGTTTGGTTTTGGGTTGGAGCCCTGCTAGTGCAATGTCTAAGCACTTGGCTGCTAGCCAAAAGGTTGGTGGTTTGAACCCACCCAGCAGCTCCATAGGGAAAAAGACCTGGTGATCTGCTTCCCACATGGGGTCTGTCACAGGGGATCGCTATCAGTTGGAATTGATAGCATCCAACAACAGGGTTTGGATATCTTTAGTTTGAAACATCTGTAAGTGCAGATTTTGAGTAGGCAGTTGGTATACTAACCTGGAGGTCATGGAGGAAGTCAAAGCAGGATATATTTGGGAGTTATCAGTGTATGTTTAATGCTGTGGGACTGGATGAGGTCACCAAGGGAGAGAGTATAGCTTGAGAAATACCAAACCCTGTCACATCTCCTTAAAAACCTTCATTATTTCCCAATACTACAAAACAAAATCCAAATTCCTTGGGGTCTTATCCCAGGCCCTCTACATTCTTGCCCTAGACTACCTTTCATCTCACGTCCCAGTGTGTTTTTCTAGAGATAGTCTATTTTAGCTACTTAAGCCCGCTGCCGTCTAGTCGATTCTGACTCATAGCGACCCTATAGAACAGAGTAGAACTGCCCCATAGGGTTTCCAAGGAGCGGCTGGTGGATTCCAGCTGCTGACCTTTGGTTAGCAGCCATAGCACTTAACCACTGTGACACCAGGGCCCCAATTTTAGCTACTTAGCTGCCTCTAAACACTTTGTCTCTATGCCTTTGCTCTTGTTATCCTGTTTGGAATGCCTTTCTTCTGCCATCTTTCTCAGCTTAGTTAAATCCTCATCTGTAAAGTTGTAGCTGAGATCCACTGCAGCCAATCTCTACCCCATCTCTCTAGTCAGAAGCAATGGCATTCTCCTCTGAGAATTATCCCTCAACTGGTGAGTGAGTGAAAAGTGACTCATCCACTAGCTTCGGAGGTAAACAGCCCAAGGCTGGTGCAGCCCAAAGCTGGGGACTGTAAATGTTATGGATGGACTCAGCTCCTTTCTTCTCTGCCATCCTTAACATGTGACTTCTAGCCTCATTGTTGCCTCAAAGGCTGTCAGATTGCTGTTCCTCTTCCAGCCTCCTATGCATTCTATGGTGGAAGAAGAGAAAAGAAGCCAAAAGGGAAGGGGATGACACCCACATACGGAAAGGAAATTTCCTGGAAATTCTCAGACTACTGTCTAAGTTTCACTGGCCAAAACTGTGTTACATGGCCTTCTTGACTATAGAGGGAGGCTGTGAGATACAGTATTTTGATTGGGTACTGTCAGGAATTCAGTTGTGTCCCCCAAAAAGATATGTTAAACCCTAACCCCTGGTACCTGTGATGTGACCTAGCTTGGAAATAGGGTCTTTGAAGAGGCTATCAGTTAAGTGATGGAATCAACTCAATGGCAGTGGTGTTGGTTTAGTTTATCTCTTAACATAAGGTCATACTAGAGTAGGGTGGGTCCTAATCCAATGAGTGGTGTCCTTGTAAAACAGAAGAGAGAGAGATAGAAGGAAAACATCCACTTATCACAGCAAACCAAGGAATGCCAAGGGCTATCAGAAGAAAGGGTCTTCCACTAGAGCCTTCAGAGAGAGGATGACTCAACTGAGTCCCTGATTTCAAACTCCTAGCTTCCAGAACCCCCACATGTCTGCAGTTTGTCGTACTGTGGGCGCTTGCATGTTGCTGTGATGCTGAAAGCTATGCCACTGGTATTCAGATACCAGCAGGGTCACCCGTGGCAGACAGGTATCAGCTGAGCTTCCAGACTAAGACAGATGAGGAAGAAGGACCCAGCAGTCTACTTCTGAAAAGAATTAGCCAGTGAAAACTTTATGAATAGCAGCAGGACAGTCTGATATAGTGCCAGAAAAGGAGCCCCGCAGGTTGGAAGGCACTCAAAAGACGACTGGGGAAGATCCGCCTCGTCAAAGTAGAGTCGACCTTAATGACGTGGATGGAGTCAAGCTTTCGGGACCTTCATTTGCTGATGTGGCACAGTCAAAATGAGAAGAAACAGAATACTGAATATACTATGGACTCCCTCAAAACAAACCTGTCTTGGAAGAAGTACAGCCAGAATATTCCTTAGAAGCGAGGATGGCAAGACTTCGTCTCACGTACTTTGGACAAGTAATCAGGAGGGACTAGTCCCTGGAGAAGGACATCATGCTTGGTAAAGTGGAGGGTCAGAAAAAAAGAGGAAGACCCTCAAATGAGGTGGACTGACACAGTGGCTACAACAGCGGGCTCAAGTATAACAATGATTGTGAGGATGGCACAGGACTGGGCAGTGTTTCTATTGTGCGTAGGGTTGCTGAGTCAGAATGGACTCAACAGCACCTAACAACACCAGGAAATTAATACAGGCACATTGCCACCCTGAACCAATTTCAGATGCCCCACTGGTAAAGGAGAATGTTGGGTGGAATCCCAGCAGGGTGTGCCACAGAGCTGAGTGTTCTTCCTTTACATCTAGTCTGACACTAAGAACTACATTTTGCAGGACAGTTAATTATTTGTGTGTCTTTTTCGCTAGGTTTGAAGCCCCTTAATGGTAGCTGATCCATAATTTTCTATCTTTGGAGTCCCTTGTCCTCACCTAGCACAGGGGAGGTATTTACTAAATGATATTTTTCATGGCTAAACAAACGACTACAGATTGCTTTAGCCATGGTTCTTTGAATAAAGGTGAGCCTATGTGGAAAGTAGTTTAGAGTAGCTCACTAAAAGAAACAATACTACAGTAACTGAATAGCTTATTATAGGAAAAAGGACCTCAAGAATCAGGTTCATGTTTTTCTGAAGGACCCTTCCCACCCCCACCACCAACCATATTCTAATATCTTCCAAAGTAAATTATCTTGTTTGCACATTTAATGATGGAACCTCAGCAACATAAACAATTATTCACACGTAGGCTGAAAAAACATTGAGCCAAACCAAGAAAACCATTCCAGTACTTCACCTGTCTTCCTAGGATGCCCATCACCATCTGTGGGTGTGGAATGAGATCTAGATCCAGAAGTAACTCCCTTTCTTCCTTTATCATTGTGATTTCCGAAAAATTATACCATCAACCCCACAGAAGATTCAATCACCATTTTCCATAAATAGTAGGACAGAAGTTGAGATGCTTTATGCTTTCCAACTGATACACCAAATGGTCACTGGTTTCTCTCCCAACTCTTAGAAAAGATAAGATGGAAATAATTAAGCTCTGGGATTTCTATTTATGATTCTTTGGCATTTAAATTCTCAGGGTATAAGACAGGATGTTAAGTCTACCTTTATCAGGTTTTTTTAATACAATATTGTCCACTAACAGAAGTGGGCTCCCCCAGAGGAATAAAATAATAAAGCTAAAGATAGCCTATGTTTCAGGGATGAGTCTAGACCCTTGTTTCCCTCTGTTTCATCCATGCCTGTGAAAAGTTCTCACTCTTTCCACATATCAGATCATCTGAACCATCAGTCAATACATGATTCGTATTTTATTCAGAAGTTCACAGGACATTGTTTAGGCCTGTTTTCCTGATCGTCCATTTTCAAGTGCACCATCCAGTGTTGTTCTGTCTCCTCTGTGTGCCCCCACCTCCCACAGGCACCTTCCGGTCTTCACAGCGGTTCTACTTGTATCCAACAAAGAACTCAACAATCCAGGCCAAGAAGACCTCTCATTCAAAACGCTTGTGACAAACAAAAAGAAATAAGTTTCCAATATTTTCTTGACAAGTGTTTTATTCAAAGCAAGTTTAAAATGTAGTAATTTTTTTCTTAAAAGGGGTGGGATATTTTATGGCATTTCATATTTAAAAAAATCATACCATTTTTCTAAAATTTAGAAGGTAAGATCCTTGTGCCCAATGTAGCAGACAATTGTTCCTAATGACAAAAAGCCCTTCTGCCTTTGGCTAAATGTCAGGTATGGTTTTCTAGTTGTGTGTGGGGGGAAAAGTTTTGTTTTTTTTTTCCGGAGAAAGGAAGGAGTCTTAATTCTTTAGGCCTGTTTTTTCCTCAAAGACCCTTCTAAAATGGGTATTTAAAGTTTTATTATATAAATCTTATGATGACATGAGCTGTGCAGTCCAGCTTTTAGATGATTATTTTCATACCAAAACAGACGGCAATTGGCAGCTGCCTTTTATTTAGGCAACGAGTCACAGTATTGTCGTCATAAAAAAAAAAACGTACCCATTGCCGTTGAGTTGATTCCGACTCATAGCAACCCTGTAGGACAGAGTAGAACTGCCCCATAGGGTTTCCAAGGAGCGGCTGATGGATTCAAACTGCTGACCTTTTGGTTAGTAGCCAGGCTCTTAACCACTGCGCCACCAGAGCTCCATTGTCATCATAGGTCCTTCTAAAGAAGAAAACAAGAAGTGAGGACTCTGCTTTTACTTAACTAACAAATAAAGGAGTCTAAGTGCAGGGAGGAATCCTGGGGTGGTACAAAAGGGTAAGTAAGGTGCTTAGCTGCTAACTGAAAGGTTGGAGGTTCAAGTCTACCCAGAGGCACTTCAGGTGATCTACTTCCAAAAAACTATGGAGCGCAGTTTTACTCTGACAAACATGGAGCTGCTATGAGTTGGAAACTTCTCAATGGCAATGGTTAACTGGATTAAGTACAGGAGAGCTGTGATGGTGGGGGGGGGGGGGGGTCACAAGAATTTTACTTTAAAATAAATACATACATTTCTACCATGTTTAAAAGTTGAAATTCTAATTGGAGAAGATGAAAAGATAAGGAGCAAACTCTATAAGTAATATAAAAACACACAAACCAAATGATGCAAAAAATCCTTTTAATCTAAAAACTCATTTCCCAGGGCTAATTAATAGCCAAGCCCTGCCAATTTTTATCAAGTTTATTTGACTAACAACAGCTATCCAGCATTTTCTTCAGAGTAAGATAATATATAATAGATTTTGATAAACCCTTGTAAATTAGGACATGATACTGCCGGCAGTTAAAGGAAAAATAGCCACAACTTTTTTCTTTGGTGTAACCAAAAGGATATCCAAAAGTTAGCAAATGCTGACATTTCAAGTGATAAGAAATTGCCAAATGGAAGTTTCAACTTGGTAAAAACAGTTGTAAAAGGAAAAGCTCCACCCACAGTTCTGTAGTGCAAGTTTTCAAATTTCATTTTGAAAAATAATTTTATTTCATAAGCAGGAAACACATTCCAGCAGTGTATCACGTACTCCGCTCCCCCTCTCTCGTCTCTTCCTCCCCCTGCATATACACACCATCATTTCAGTTCTCAAAGAAGGTCTCAGCTGCTACTCAAGGAGGAAATTCATTTACAAATTACCCACATCTCTAAAAATCAGGTCGAAAGTTGCGCATATGTGGCTGCATAGCAGCAGGCACCAGTCCCAGCGTTGCCATTACCACGTTATGTCATTTTTACAAAAAAGAAACAAAGTCTTTTTTCCCCAGAAAAAAGTACCTGAACCAGTTAGCCCCTTCCCAACTTCTTTGTGTTAACCATGAAGTGCCTCACCTCAAAAGCACTTGTGTATATACCCATGTGTTCTGGGCAGAAAGAGCCAGCAAGTCTATACCACCTCTCTCTCAGGAGTGGTCCTCCCCCTTCTTATGGAACCCACTAATTTCCATAAGCATAATACTTTTAAAGCAATTACCACCTAGTCCTTTACTCTAGCTGGCTTAACTCTTTCTTTTCCCTATTTCTGTACATGCTGCTTGTGAGTGTGTGTATTTTTTTTTTTAAATAAAAACCTTTAAAAAAATGCACACACTCACACATACACACACCTAGCATTTAGCAAAAAAATCTTCCCCAGGAAGCACTTCCAGAAGTTAAGCTTCTACTTTCTTTTAAGCCACAGGGCAAGTGCCAAGTGAGTCTGAATACGCCCTCCCTTATTCTGCTGGGCTGGCCGGCTCAGGCCCACCGCACAAAGGCTGAGGGGCTCCAGGTCCAGTCAGTGATGGGTACCTAGCAGGGCTGCTGCGAGGGATGTTATTGCTCATCTCCCCCAACACCACCCGGGAGAGTCAAATCCTTGGTCCTAACTCTCTTCCCGCAGAGGACCTCCACACTGTCCTAATGGGTTCCTGCCCTCTGTGCGGGCCCGCCCGTCTGCAGGGTCAGCAGGAGCCTTTGCCCGCAGGGAGGCGGTAGCCTCCTCGCCCCGGAGCAGGCTGCCCTCGTCCATGTCGCTCCTGGCCATTCCATCCAGCGAACCTCCCCTCGCAGCTCCCAGAGCCCTGCGAGCTCTGCTGTCCACAGGCTCCGCAGCCTCCTCGCCCCGGAGCAGGCTGCCCTCGTCCATGTCACTCCTGGCCATTCCATCCAGCGAACCTCCCCTCGCAGCTCCCAGAGCCCTGCGAGCTCTGCTGTCCACAGGCTCCACAGCCTCCCCTTCGCCCTCCGAGATGACGGTCATAGGGCTGCTCTGGATTCGGTTCCGCATGCTATACCTGCTGCTGGCGGCAGAGGGCGGCGTGCGACTGCGCCCGTACCTGGGACCAGAGAAAGACAGACTCCGAGGCATCAAGCCTTCGCTCTTGGCCCATTCCTCCTGGGCCCTTCGGTTCTTGCTTGGGGAACAGCTTGACGGGCTCTCAGGGGTGTCTGCAGAGGGCTCCGACTTTGATCTGTGGAATCTAGGATCTGTGTTCTTCAGCATTTCGGCCGCTGACATGCGGGCACTCGTATCTGATCGACTCCCCTTTTTCAGCAGCAGCGCCTTGAAGTTGTCACTGCTGGTGCTGCTCTTCCGGACACTTCTCTGAATGGATCCCACCTGCTTCGGGGAGGTCAGGTTGGGAGCAGCACCGGTGGGGGTCACTGGGGGTGAGGGAGAATGGTTTCGGGAGTGATCCTCATCTGAATCTTTACGGCCAAGGACTTTCCTTTTGGACCTGAGATGTAAAACAACCATGAAGATAAAGGTTAATTCCCATCCGGCAGCGACAGTCAACCTACTTTTCTCCTCCTGCATATTCAAGTCACTATCAACTTAAGATTGACTTCTTTTTTTTTTTTTCTAACATGGAAAATTTCGAACACATGCACAGAAAGAGTAGTTTATTGTATTACTATGTAAATCCATAACCCAGTTATGATAATCATTAACTTATGGTCTTAACTTATTCTTTCATCTCCACTTCCAATGGCTTATTTTGAAACCAATCTTCAGATAGCATATTAAATGTACTTCAGATAGGACATTTCCAAAGTTTTTAACAAATGCCATTTTTCATTTAACTATCCTACCCTGAACTGCTGCTATACTGAACATTCTGAGCAAATTTCATGGTATTGACCATCTTCTCTTTCTCCTCCTTCTCTTGTTTGGTGCTAGCACCTGAACTGGCTGAACAGACAAGCCACCTCCCAGAACATACTAAAATATGCTCCCACCTCACGTTCTAGAACAACTCTACAGCTTTGCATTCATTCTCATTCTGGAGCATGATATAAACCAGTCTTCCTGAGCTCTTACAGGACCATATGTCAACTTCTAGAAATCGAGTTTTCCGGAAAACAAGAATGAACCTTCTGTGCCAGGTCCTATTTCATGACTAACTTCAGAGAACCTTAAACTGATCAAGAAAATATGAGGAGTAGGGTAGAGCATGAGAGAGGAGGGGCTTATCAGGGAAAGTAAAATGTTTCCTGTGTTATTTCTTGCTCTCAGTCTCTAAGAAAGAGCCTCCCTATTCAATGTGCTTGCTACTGCTAGCAGAACAGAGAGATTAAAGCAGACGAGCCATGGCCCCTTGCTGGTCTCTTCATTTCAATAACTCAGTGAGCATGTAATTGCTTAGGTAACTGCAGGTGGACCTTGCTTTAAGGAAACTCAGTACAGTTAATGAAATAAAGATGTTGGTATGTAAATCACTCTTCCTGCTGTAAAATTCTAGAATATCTTGCAAGGAAATCTGAGAGTATTTAAGAGCTGAAACCGAACACTGCCACCTTGTAGCTGTGTGATGTCAGACAAGTTACTCATCTGCGCTGCACCTCAGTTTTCACACTTGTAAAATGGGGATGATAATATCAGCCTCATGAGTTTGTGGGGATTAAATGAGATAAAGAACATGGCATCTGGAGTCACAGAAACACAGGAAAACCCACTGCTAAAGCTTCCTTGTTATGTGACCTTGGGAAAATTGAATTTTCTGATTCTGTTTGCTATCTGGAAAAAGGGAATCACAGTATATACCAAACAGTTTATAAGTAAAGAAAACAGCAATAATAGCTGTAAAGTGACAGGCATACAGTCAGTGCTTAGTAAACTGAATGTCATTTAGGGAAATCTCATTTTTTCTTCCTGCCACCAGGCCAAGGCACGGATAGGTACATGTTGGCTATCCCGAGTTCAGTGCTCCCAGGGTCTTTTCCCTGCTTCCAGAAAAAGAGGAGCCACTGAAGCAGAGGGAAGGGAATGATAAGGACCCAGTGCCGAGGCTGAAGGGTGGCCAGAACTGACGTGGTGCCAGCAACAGACAGGCCTGGCACCTTTTGATACTGGAGAACCTGGCCTATGATCCTTTGGTTTGACAGTCCTGCTTAATAGTTGACAAAAGCAGCACACTGGTATAAGTTAATGACCAACTGACAAAAAACACAGAAATAATAAAATCTCAGAATTTTAGAGCTGGAAAGGACTTTAGAAATGGTCTAGTCCAACCACTTGGGGTTTCAGAGAAGGTTACTGAGGTCGAGGGTACAGTACCACAGCTTGCTAGAAAGAGAACTAGGATTTAATGGAGTATCTTTCTACTTATACCACATGGCCTCACAACTTTTACTGCTTTCTCCTCAAAAGCAGCTCTGCTCGTCTTATTCTTTCAAGATACTGGTTTGTGGTTTAATTTTTTACTTGGTTTTTAAATGGTGAGGGGGCTCTGAGAGCCATAAAATAAGCCACAGTTAGATTTCATCAAAAATGATGTAGATTAGTTGTAGATTTAGAGTGATTACAAGACAGGGATTTTATAAGAGCACTGTTGTTTCTCAAGAGCAGCGACCTCTTAAAAGGAAAATTAAATCTAAATATATAAATTTTATATATATACATTACAAAAAAAATGGCTATAAAAAGTGCTTAAACAGTTAACACTGTCTTAACTAATTACTTCAATAAATATAAAAACTTCACACCTCAAATGGTGTTCTACATTTTCCATCTGGCTTTAAATCTGAAGTGAATTAATTTGCATTATAAAATTTGAAAGCTGTGTTTCAATTTAGATATTCTTTATTTAAAATTATGAGCTTAGGTGCTGAAGGACGTGAAAATAAAGCTCTAAAAATCATAGACTTTAGATGGATTTTTATTATGTTGGCTAATCAAATCAGCCAACAAACACCCTAAGGATCACAACGGTCCAAACCACAACCAATCATAGGAATGGCACAGGACCTGGTAGTGTTTTGTTCCGTTGTGTGTAGGTCCACGGTAGCTAACAACAGCAACATATTATCAATGCAAACACAGAAATTATCATGTCCTCACTCTCTCTTTGCAATCCACACCCAAGGCCTACGGCATTTATTTCCAAGGCCAAGAAATACAGATGGGCTGATTTCTATATCTGCAGTAAATGTACTCTCTAGTAGGAAAAACCACGAATTTTTCGGTGTCTTAAGAAGGCATGCAAAACAAAGTACAGAAGAGACCTTTGGCATATTTTTAGGAAAAGCAGGTAGCAATTTGGCCACACAACTGTTGGGTTTCCTCACTGAGACCAAGTATTTAGTACACAGAGCAACCAGGCAACCCAGATCTCCTCTGGGGATTGCTATTATAAATATAGCTGCCTATATACTTAGCAACCCAAAGCATTCCACACTAAATGAAAGAGTCTGAGTCTTAAAGGAATTTTCTAACAGTTAAATTCCAGTTGGTTTCATTTAACTCAGAAAGTATTTATTGAGTGCTTATTGTATATCTAGCATGGTAAAAGTTGGGAACAACATCCTTAAAAACTTCTAGAAAAGCCACTAAAGTTGGTTTTCAAAGGATGCAGCATTTCTCGTTTCTCTGTTTTGAGATACAATGTGATAACTAGCTACCTTTTTCTTTCTAATGAGATCAAAGAAACCAGTCAGGAAATGTTAAAGGGGTAGCCTCTAGGTTCTACTGAAATATTACATTAATACTAGAGCTGAGAGGTAAAGAACATAATTCTTGACAAACTACTTAGCTCACCAGCTCCCCCGACCCCAAATGACATGTTCATATGTTAACTGAGGAGCTCCAGGTCAAAATAGCAGGACACTTTCATTTCCTGCAACAGTCTTTTCACTTAGCTCCCAAGACTTGGGAAAACAGTGTTGACACAGTTATTCACACAGAGAATTAATTGCTTCTATAGGATGGGATGGTGCTGTTTCAGGAGGAAAAAGAGGGACCTTGATTCAGGGCAATGTAAGGTCTTGGCAGCGTAAAGGCATTTGTAAGAGTTGTCTGAAAATACTGTGGTAAAGAAGTCCAGAAGGAAGCAAAAGGCTTATATAGCATCATGGTTTAAAGCACCTGCAGCTATATAACCTTACCAGTTTTTACAGTGCCATTGTTGTAGGTGCACTCAGCTATTTAAACCAGAAAAATGATGCAACAAATAAAGCTTCCGTGTTAAATGATATTCAACCTTAAAACTGACCACATATAAAAAGAATAACAGTTCAGGCAGTTATTTTGAAAATTTTACCCTATATATATATTTTTAAATTAACCATTTCTGATGCCAGTAGATGGCACTAGTGCTATATAAACCAAAATCAAACCAAACCTGCTGTCAGGTCCATTCTGACTCATAGTGACCCTATAGGACAGAGGAGAACTGCCCCATAGGGTTTCCAAGGAATGGCTGGGTGTATTCAAACTGCCAACCTTTTGGTTAGCAGCTGAGCTCTTAACTACTGTACCACCAGGGCTCCAATGGTATACAGTAACGAGCAAATTTAATTTCTTTTGCTCCCGTCTAAAAAGAGATGTTCTCTTTTATTTAAACTCTGAGGTAGCCAAAGAAATTACAATATAAAATCCTGATTTTTCTGTAAAGTTAAATAATAATAATAGAACACAGCAAACCCCACCCTGGGCTGGACGGTGGACTGCTCTAAGCCAACTTTTATACATACTTTGTCACATGATGGACACATTGTGTTTCTTGCCAGTAGGAATGGTGCCTACCAGAAGGTGTCACATGAGCCTCTGTCCCGAACGTCATAATAAAAATCAATGGAGCAAAGTAAAACAGAAACTGGAGACAGAAAAGGAATACAAGTAAAGAAAATACATGAAAAAATCATCAGTAAAGGTAAAGAATCATAAATGGGTGACAGAAGAAACATTCTGGAAAAAAAAAAATCAAGGAACAACCATTTGGGAAGGGGAGTTATTAAGCAGATTCAAATCAGAGGGAGGAGTGAGTCTGGGTACCTGTGAATAGCTGCAAAGAGGTCTTCTGTGGTCCTGGGTCTGCTGGGGGCCATCGCCTCATCACTCCCTTCTTCCCTGAGGAAGTCGCAGGCCTCTGAGGACGAACCCACTGCATCTGTCTGCAGCACCCCAGCTAAACAGAGAAGCAAACGTGCAAGATGCATAAGGCACCAGAGTGTCAGCCAAACTCGTCACATACTCTTCCCTGCCATTCCCACCAGTGAGAACCCAGGAGGTGTGTGTGTTGGGGGGGGGGGGGTGGTGGTGGTGGTGGTGGTGGTCTGTAGTTCGGTATCTTTAAGGATGGGGGTGGGGTAGGGGGAAGTCACACTAGGCAAACTCACTTTTTGCTGGTAAAGTATCAAACTCATGCTGAATCTCTTTTAAATTTTCTTCTGACCTTTCTTTGCTGCTCTTCAGATGGGAGATTACAGATCGCTACTTAATATCCAGCATGCTGCAGACCACCCCTATTTTCTGCCATTCTATAACTCCTTTCTTTAGCCTACTGCTTAGATCTTGATTTTTTAAAAATTCATAAAATGCAAAGTTGCTAACCTCACATGTGAGGCAGCGCAGGAAACCCACATACTTTTAGCTTAAACTAATCTCATCGGATCTACTTTGGCTCCATGTGTGAACATTCAACAGCCAGAGCTTGCCCTAGCCACGTATGGCCAGAGAGGAACAAGAGAGCAAAACCCAAACTTACCCCCTGCATCCTCCTGAGACAGGCGTCGCTCCTCACTGCCCACACCATCCGCGCCGCTCTCTGTGCCGCTGCCTTCATCGGAGGTGCTGGGCTCTTCCTGCTTGGGGGCTGGCGAGGCATCGGGCTGTACCATGGGGGCATCGGCTTCCCCTCTGGTCAAGGGACACAGATCCTGCAGCTCCTCCCTCAAGAAGTGAGCTGTCCGAGTCCAGCTCATCAGAACCGGGTGTGGCTGCAGAACTCTCTTTTGCCTCCTTGCTGTGCACAGAGTCCACCTCTCCCTTGCCGGCTGGGTGTGTCTCTGAAGGCTTCCCTCACGTTCGCTGTGTGCTCCACTCTGAAATCTCTCTGAGGAGGTGGCACCACAAGGAACAGTTTGGGCTTCTTTGAAATAGGAGGCGGCTTCCTGCTGGGTGAGGAGCCATGTGGCGCCGTTGGCAAACCGGGCTGCTCCTGGACCAGCGCAGTCTTGAGGCCAGACTGCGCCTTTGCGCTCTGCGTAGTGGCCCCGGCTGCCACCTCAGCATCCGTCCCTGGAAATGAAGCTCCAGAGGTCTGGGTCGGCTGTGCTCCATCTCTGCGGCTCTGAAGGCCGACACGCTCAGCTGCACTGTCGTGGTGACCCTGACTCGCGCTCTTGGCAGGAGCTGGAAGCAAGTCCTTTGCGGAGGCAGTCTGGCTTTTACTCTCCATTTCATTTATGCTATTTTGGGATTTCAGGAAAGCAGATGGCTTTAAAATGATACTGTGGAACAACCAGAGTTGATTTTTCTGAGATATTCTTTCAGGTAACAGTGATCCCTCAGTTCCTGAGTTCTTTTTCACCGGCCTCAACTGTACCGTCTGTAATGCTTCGGTGGTTATTATGGGCATAGGTGGTCTAGTGCGCTCCTCCTTGTTATAAGGCTGTTTAAAGGCATCACAGGAGGAGCCTGGCTGGTTAGATTGTTTGAAAGGAGGCCTGGTGCCTTTCATCAATTTGGGGTCAAGAGGTGGGGCAGGTGGTGGAACTGAAGAAGGTAAGAAAGGTGGAGGAGATGGAAAGGAAGCGGATGGATCTGGAGGAGCGGGGCCTAAGTGACGTTGGGGGAGGAGGAAAGCATGCCTCAGTTGCGGAACAGAATGGAGCTAAAACTTCTAGTGGCAGAAGGGGTAAGATAGGAGAGTGAGGCAGAGGAGAGCTCCCCGAGGAATCTCCTAGAGGAGGGGGAGGAGGCAGAAAAGAAGACTTATCAGCAGGACACGGAGATGGAAGAGAAGGAGGAAGAGCCACCGATAAATCAGTTTCTTCGTAGTTCCACTTCCTTCAGTAGAGTATTAGAAGAAAGAGACGTTGAAGATGAGGAAATGGATACTGAGGATATCAGAGAGGACTTCCTTCTGGCACCTTGGGCTTGGTCTTCCCCTTCCCATTTGCTAGTGACACTGACTTCAAAAACACAGGCACAGGGGTAAGGGCTGTGGGTGTATTGGACTGGCTGGAGTACCCGCTGGATGGAGAAGTGACTCTGTGTGACTTCTCTGGGATGTGATCTTTGGTTTGACTGAACTACCAGGCACTTGAGGCATTGTAGCCCTAGACCCATCTTGGACATGGCGAACTGGCCCGTTTCAGCTGCTGCCCCACTGCTGGCGGAACACGCCCCTCCTGGGTTCCCCGGGTCTTCTTGCACACCCGTGTAATCAATGTAATAACCCCAAGGATCCGTGTACTCTGACTTGAGGCTGCTCGTGTCGCTCTGCGACGGTGTGACCCCACACAGGGAGTACACGTTGGGGGTGGTGGCCGAAGTCATGCTGCTGCTGGCACTGACCGTGCTTGGCTGCGGGAGCGGGGCAGCCAGGGCTCTTCAAAGTCACTGCAGGGGCTTTGGGAGGGTGAGCTGCCCTCCTTGCACTGGAGGTTCAGCTGCAGCGAGTGCTGAAGCGTGGCAATCAGGCTCTCATTTAGCACCTGACCATTAGACTGGATGCCCTTCTTGGGAATCCTTCGGAGGGAGTCAGTCCTAGAGGGTGGCAGTGGAGGCTTCTTTGCTTTCTTCAAAGAGATGCTTCGAGAAAGGGATTTATCCTGGTAATTTGGCCCGTCTGCTTGGTTTTTCTGAGCTCTTCCATCAAAAACATTGATCACACTATGTCTGGGGTTCTCAAAGCCATCCCTGCTATTGCACAGATTCCCAATCCGTGTCCAGAGCCTGTGTGCACAGGTGTGTAGTAGCCGTTGTGGCCCACTGAGCACAGGGACCTGGTCTCCTCTTTGTTTGATGTTTGGTCTAAGCTGCAGCTGCTCAGGTTACTGACAGGAGTGGAGTAACCAAGTGCTGCAAACTGTGTTTTCTGTGGGGATGCCCTCCCATTACCTGAGGCTTGATATTCCCAGGGCTCCACACTGCTGTGCATTCTGCCTCCTGAATAACTCGACTCACTCTTGCCGTCCACTTCCTGGGGATGGCTTGGGAAGCTCAGGTTGTTTCTACAGTCATATGCCCCAGCTTGGGACCCATTCTCTCTATTTGCTGGGGTACTTAGAGAGCCCATTGAGTCACAGTGGGACAACAGCGTGGTGGCATCAGGGGAACTGGTATCTAAGGCAGCCTGTGAAAGGATGGTGGAGTGACTCTTATCCCAGTGGCCACTGGAAGACGGATGACCTTCTTTTATAGCATGCCTGGAGAGGCGATGGTCTCTGGGTCTTACCTTTGCATATGATGAGCTGTCCAGTGGCCCTGAACTCTGAGCAGTGTGAATAACAATCACTTCTGAAGAGGAAGAGAGTGTGGCATTCGGGATGATGCTGGTGGAGTAGGTCGCATGAGGAGAAACCACGCATGCTGGGCTGGTTCCGTTTTCACCCTCGAAGTACCTCAGCTCCTGAGATTTGGGCCTGAGAAGTGTCCCAGTCCTCGAGGCACCTCCCATGTGTCCTAAGGTCTCATCTACCTGTGGATGACCCCTTTGGTAGGAGAAAGTGCCATATGTGTCTTCTGCAGGGCCCAGGGCACCCAGCCTTGACTCGACGAGCTGCACATTTGCCCTTGCTCCAGAGCGTGGAAGACTGTGGAAACCAGCATCGCTGTTGAGGCGAGAAGGGAACACAATGCCTGCAGAGTCGCTCAGCACAGACATGTTCCCAAAGGAGCCTGAGAGATGGCTCATCTGGGCGGCAATGCCTTGTCCCTTTTGTGCCCTGATTCTTCTCATTGAAGGTGGAACGACTTTCACTTCCTCGGTCTGGCAGCTGGAGTCCCTGGTTTCGGAGCACTGTCCCGCAAACTGAAGGCTATCAAGCCTTTCTAGTGTAGAATGGTGGTCTGGGGTATACATCGAGTGACCCCCAACATCCTCTTGGCCAGCGCCCGATGCTGAAGATAAAGCAGAAAGAGGCTTGTTATCTGAAAATAACAACCATACTCTCTGTCCCTTCTGACTCTATTTAAAAAAACAAAAAAAAAAAAAAAACCTTTTCTACTTGACCTGGTTTCTTTTCTCCTGTAAACAATAAAATGGGTTTAAATGACTCCTGATAGCTCCTAAAATAAAAACCCTTATTATGAATTTCATGTACTTCTCAATTTGTATTTCAAATCCTATAGGTGGAATTCTCAGGCACTGCCTTTGAGATCAAGGCCCCTGAGTGCCCTGTGGAGGGTAGACTTTTCACCTAACTGCCTTTCTGTTAAGACTTCAAAGTAGCCTTTTACCCACCGGAATGAGGACCTACTCTCTCACCCTGACTGCAGGAAGTATCCGTCAAGCAATGACTTTCTTTCCCAATGGCAAGCGAATGTGGTAGTTGAACAATAGGGCTACAAGCTTTCTTTTATGAGGGATATTGGCATAAAATGGTGCTAATTACATTAATTTTTTATGTAGGAAGAAACTCCTAAGAAAAAGAAAAATGATTTACAGGCCCATCTGTGTTTCAAATATGTCATTATCCATCTTAAGCCATTATCATCTGTCTGTTGGTGACATTCAACATTCAACAGCAATCTGTTGTGTTCTGGTGGAGGAAAAGCAGCAGAACCTGATCTAGTGACATTTCCTCAGATGATGGCTGTTTGTTTCTTGGAGCTTTACCACCACACAGAGAGTAGTGTGTTAAAAAATGAAGCACGAAGAACAAAGAGGGAAGTGGATGAGAAAAGACACTAAGCGTAGATAAACATTACGAGTTCGAGCTACCCAGGAAAGAACAGAAGCTTTAAGGGGGGGAAAAAAATTATGAAGCCAAGAACTTTTCCAGTGTTACTGGGGGGTGGGGGGATGGGGGGGATTGACCCATTCATAGCAATTATAAGGACAAATTAAACCTTTACAAATAGTAGCAAAAAAAACATAGTTTCCTCTATGTTGTTTTCATCCAAAAAGGACCTGAAGTATGTCAGGCATGGGCTTCGCCAAGTAATGATAGTTGAGCACCCATCTGCTCCACTGTGCGGCTAGACAA
Organism: Dugong dugon; assembly: GCA_030035585.1. Lineage (NCBI taxonomy): Eukaryota > Metazoa > Chordata > Mammalia > Sirenia > Dugongidae > Dugong > Dugong dugon. Next base: position 161,267,130 of record CM057464.1, read on the forward strand.
GGACACTAGGAGTGATGGGGCCCAAGATCTCCCTCTTTTCCTCCTCACATAAATTAACCATTGTGTGGGACATGCCCCTGACTGGCTATAAAGCCGCTTGCTCATTCAAATAGCAAAGAATACTATTAAAATGGTGGCAATGCATTTATATCAACAGTAGAGGAGATGTCACCCTGTGAGGAAGGCTCCCTAGCATAAAGACGTTTCCTTCATCCTGATTTGGAAGAATCATTTTTATTACTGGATCTTCACCAAAGATATATTTGGATATATTTCCTCCCCCTACCATCTGCCAATACAACTCACTGAACACACACATACAAACTCACGTGCGCACAAATGCATGCACACACACAATGTTCTCTCCTCAGAAAGAGGGGAAGTGGGCAAAAGGGCAGAAGCAGAAGAAAACTCCACTTTGAGGAAAGAAATTTAAAGGTGAAAGTTTTAGCCATTTGGTATTTTAGAAGATGAGAAGTTGACTTGTATGGTTTTATTAGCTTGTACAAGTTAAATGCCAAACATTCAAGATACCTTATTTCATCCAACGATGGCTTTTAGTTTCTTTTCTTTCAAAACTGAAGTGGCTTTTATATCGGTTAATGGTAGATTTTTAACTGCCTTTGAATGCTATAAAGTCATAATACTTTCAAGTAACATTTCTAAATGTGAAACCATTCTGAAAAACAGCAATGTAATTCTCTCTCTCTCTCTCTCTTTTTTTTAAAGCCTTTTACCACCTACAGCCAAGTATAAGGAGTCCTAGTGGCACAATAGTTAAGCACTCAGCTGCTAACCAAAAAGTTGGTGGTTCAAACCCACCAGCCACTCTGGGAGAAAGATGTAGCAGTCTGCTTCTGTAAGATTACAGCCAAGGAAACTCTAAGGGGCAGTTCTACTCTGTCATATAGGGTAGCTATGAGTCATGATCCACTCAATGGCACGCAACAACAACACAGAGAAGTATAATTTTCTTATTAAGATAATGTGTTTTCTAAACATCTTCAAAACTATATGAAAAACAACTCATACATCATTTATCATAAACCAGTTGCCGTCTAGTTGATCCCGACTCATAGCCACCCTATGGGACTGCCTTATAGGGTTTCCAAGGAGCAGCTGGTGGATTTGAACTGCCAACGTTTTGGTTAGCAGCCAAACTCATAACTATCATTTATCATAGGGACCAGTAAAATTCTATTTTCCGAACACATCCTCCAATATTTTCACAGTATAAAAAGTTTCTAATAATACAGGAATCAGATGAATGCTATATGGACTATGGTTAAAGAACAAAATATATGGACTATGGTTAAAGAGGAGCCCTGGTGGTGTGGTGGTTAAGAGCTTGGCTGCTAACCAAAAGGTTGGCAGTTTGAATCCACCAAGCTGCTCCTTGGAAACCCTATGGGACAGTTCTACTCTGTCCTATAGGGTCGCTGTGAATGGGAATCAACTCAATGGCAACGGGTTTGGTTTTTGTTTTTTTTTTTTTTTTTTAATAGTTATAGTTAAAAAACAGGAAAGCAAACTGCAGACTCATGCAGACCACTCAGGTGCTACTAAAAATATTGATGGGGTTTATCTGATTTTAAAACATAATATAAAGAAACAATTATGTAACAATTATACAATACAAGGGATTTCCCATTAAAAAATAAATAAATATAATTAAGATGAACAAAATCTACAAGTTAGCTTACTAAAGGTATAGTATATGAGTGTTTAAAAAGTCTCGTCAGGTCTTCAGTAATGTTCTTGGTGTGAACTATGGTGTGAACTATCAGAATTATTCAAAACATTACTCTAGAGATTCCTTTAAATAAGGCCTTTTCCGCTTGGGGAAGATATAAGGAGACAAGTTCCAGGAGTACTCAAATGATTAGGTAGCCAAATAAAATATTATATACCAAGAAAACAATCCTAATCTGAGTCTAAAGGATTATACCTCACAACATGATGTTCAAATACATTTCTGCCTAGTTTTAAGACAATAAGATTTAAGAACAAGTTTGAAATACTGTCCCATTCATTTAAATGAAGGCAGTAAGTTATAAATAAAAGTTATCAGATATGCACTGGAAGTAAACAGCAGGGATCATACCTTTATTTCAAAACATTAAATAATTATTTAAGGATTTCTAAGTAAAAAACTGCATATAATTGAGCATAACATAAGCCTGTAATTCATGGAAGCATCTCTGTTTGGTTAGATGTTTAAAAATCCAAAGCATCTAGCACTGTGGGGAGTATTTAGCAGACATGGGTGCATTTTCCTAGAGTGCCTTTCTTTCAGATAGTCATTTCCTTTTTAATCTCATTTGTTTCACTCAGCCGTATTTCCCTATGCTTTATATCAAGAAGAAGACGAATTATCAAAGAAAATATGAAGTATCTATTTTTGATAATCAGTTAGGTAATATAAGGCCTCTAAACCAGACTTTCTGTAAGTACAAAGCATCAAGAGAAAGGGCAAGGACAACCAGAAGTCTGGAAGTGTACAGCACAAATATATGATTTCTTTGCTAAATGAAATTATATTCAAATGTTATTCTCCCTCATTCTATCCACCAATCCTCGAACTAACCTATCTATAAAACTAGAGTCATTGTCTAGTTGTCTGTATTTTTAACTAGCTCTAACTAGACACAGGTGTCTCATTGACCTCTAGCTGTGATCCAGGGCATGACATCCACTGTGAACTACCTCACGTCTGGTAACAGTAACTACATATGATGTGGGGAAAGGTATTTTCCTTCGTCCAGCATTAGTGGTAGTTCTTCAGTTACTTAATGTCACATGAAAAAGAGAAATGAATGTGGACTCCAGGGACTCAATCACTGATTTTAAAAATATTAAAATTACAAAGATTCAATTAACCTGGCTGGCCAAATCATTCCAATAAGATCAAAGAAGCAATTGAGTTACTGGCTACATATTGATTAGTTCAGAGATAAAAAGGATAACATTCTTAACTCTCAAGTTCTAGAATTTCTAGAGAAATGTGGGCTTCAGGGGCTCAATCCTGATATTAAAAATATTAAAATCACAGAAGATAAGATTAACCTGGCTGGCCAGATCACCCCAATAAGATCAAATAAGTATCTGAGTTATTGGATACATACTGGTTGGTTCAGTGATAAAAGCAAAAAATACTTATTGAATACTTAATTATGTATATGTATCTCACATACTTCGGACATCTTATCAGGAGGGATTAGGCCCTGGAGAAGGACATCATGCTTGGTAAAGCAGAGGGTCAACAAAAGGGAGGAAGACCTTCAACGAGATGGACAATGGCTACAACAATGGGCTCAAGCATAATGATTGTGTGGATGGCACTGGACCAGGCAGTGTTTCGTTCTGTTGTACTATGTCACTATGAGTTGGAAGCGACTCGATGGCACCTAACAACAACATTTTTACCTGGGTGCCAATCTATCCTTATCCTTGCAGTACGAAACTATCCCAAGCCTATCTATCTTGGCCAGAGGGCCACTTAAAGTGTAGCCTACCCCAACCCATCAGTCTTGTTAACTTTCAAAGGGTCTCAACTACCTATCCTTACAGTCAGTCACTCCTTTAGGTTAAGGCGAATCTCCTTAAAGACCAGTTAAAATATAAATGTTACCTGAGTGCTATAATAAATGAATCTATTAAATATGTATTGAATATATTAGTACAGATTAATTTCTCAAATTAGTTAGCTGTCACCTAAAGAAGGAAAAAAAAAAATGTTGGCAAGAATGGGACACAGCCAGGTAAGTTTTGAGGTGAGGGAGGAGGCTACACGGGTGTCCTTAGCGCACAGGTTTAGGGAAGGTGTCCGGAGACCTTGCGCAGCCAAAGGAGGTCTGGCCCACTAAAAGGCAGCAACACATGGCACATGAACCAGACAGAGTTCACAGATCCTGTGGATGCATCTTGCCTGTGTTTCTAATAAACCCTTACGTTATGGGATAAAGCAAGCACCCGTATGTCATCTGGATCACTGGAGCTTTTGAAGCAGGCACAAGGCAAAGCATTGGTATTCTTTTCTGATTGTTGCTGTACTATTGAAGGCAAAGTATATATACTGTAGAATTTGATGTCAGTAAGAGAAAATGCCCTCCCTAATACAAGGTATTTAAGCCGGGATGTGTGGAAGGAGGACACATAGGAACAAGGTCTCTAGCACCTGCAAGCTGAAATGCTGCCTCTCAAGGTGCTATAACAGATATGTCACTATTGTTAGGATAAAGTGGTTTTGACTAAAAGACTAATAGACAAGTTCAGAAATAATGATCCTGAGTTTCATGGTTAAAAAAACCAGCTGCTGTTGAGTTGATTCCAACTCATGGCAACCCTGTGCACTGTAGAGAAGAACTGTGCTCCATAGGTTTTCATGGCTGTGACCTTTTTGGAAGCAGATTGCCGGGCCTTTCTTCTAAGGTGCTTCAGGGTTGGTTCAAACCGCCAACTTTCTGGTTGGTAGTTGAGTGCTTAACTGCTTCTGCCAGGGATTCCACGTTCCACGGTTACATAGCTTCAAAAGTGAATAAAAAAATACCAGGTAGCTAGCTGGTATTTTCTATACAGAGTTAAGTTGATTGGTTGACCAAAAAGGCAAATTTCAAAACAGGTGGTATTATACAATAATTAAAACTGTGATTACATTTATAGTAGTACCAAGTACTAAGTGCTGCATGTGTATAAATTCACTTAATCCTCAAACAATCCTATGAGGTAGGTTCTACTGACACCATCACTCTCATTTTTCAAGTGAGGAAAGAGGTTCAGAGAGGTGAAGAAACCTGCCCAAAGTCACCCAGAGAGTGAGTGGCAGAGTCAGGATGCAAACCTAAGCTGTCTGGCACCAGAGTCCCTGCCCCTGACCCACTAAGCCACATGGCCTCTGCAGACATTCCCGACGGACTCCCTAAAGACGCGGGGAGAGGAAGTTAATACAGAAAGTATAGAAAGAGGAGAGTGAAAAGAACTGCCCAAAGCACTGATGAAATTAAGAAACAAAAGGAGAAGTGAAAACTGAACAACCCTTTACACCAGACCCCCAAGTGTTTGTTTTCCATTTTTATTACAGGTTTAAAATTACTGAATCAAAAAGCTCTGAGGTTGTTTCATTGGAAATACATGAAGGCAACATCTAACATAAATGCAATGAGTATTTCCTATTATACTGACGTTTATTAATAATCACAGACCGCTGTTTCTCTGATGACAAAATGCCACCAGCATTGTCAGTATCGCTGGTGAAGTCCAACTTCATAATCTGAAGTCCTAGAATGAGTTTTCAGTTTCTTGGAAAATTAAGATCTAAATGAAAAATAAATTTAATTGCAGAAATACCCAATGTTTGAGGTACAGGGTGATGATGACATTAACTATAAATTTCTATCATCCCAGTTTAGAGTTTTCATATGAGCTCTTTCCCCTGCTTTCTCTCCCAAATTCAATAAATCATCTGCATGGGATGTTAAGATTTGTACCCCATGCCTCATTCAGTAAAGAAGCTGACCCTTTAGGGCAATCGACGGCTATCAGAATGTATTGATTTTATAAGCACCATAAATGAGGTTAGCATAGTAATGCCAGGCAGCAGTGAAGGGCAACAGAATACAGTTCTGATGAGCCATACCTAGCTCCTTCTGTATGTTGTCAGGGACTCCTGTAATAGTCTTTCTCCTTTTGACTTTCTTCGGTCGTCTTACCAGAGTGTCTGTGTAAATTAGAGACCGCCGAAGGCTGGCCTGGCGATCGAAATTCTCCCCTAATGTAGAGTAGTAGAACAAGCAAAGCAATGTTACTTTCAAGCAAGCTGACACCATGCACTTTCTTCCAGAAGCTTGTTGTAAAATGATAAGAAGGTATTAATAATGATGTTAGCCAGTCATATGATGATGGATACTGAAGGGCAAAAAAGGAAAGAAAGCACATTAGCATCATAAGGCTGTTTTCCAGTTTCTGCTATGTGTATGTCCTTCCCAAGGCAGCCCCTTAATCTCATTTCAAATAAGTCAGAGTAGCAGGTGCAAATTTGTTAATAACACACGGGAAGAGCAATTCTGTGTTATTTAAAAAATAGATGATTGTGGCGGTGTTTCACACAGGTCTTCTGTTCACAGAATACCTCCTTACATCAGTGTGTATACAGTGATGGCAATGAATATTTTGATTCATGTCATTCTACAGAGACCAATATAACAACTTGTTCTATGTGATGAAACAAATAACCAAATCAAGAGTTCTGGGATGAAGAGCCTTTTCTTTCAATCAAGGAGGCTGACAATTTGGACAGACTGTGGATATTTTTATGGTGTGAAAAATACCTATAATGAAAAAAAGCCTTATAATGATAAAGTACTTTTCATAACGAGACCCAGTAGCGCTGCTGTTGTTAAAACCGAACTGCTTCTTGCTGTTTCATAATTCCCCTTTTAAAGCTGATCTTCATTCAGACATTTCAGGTGATGTTGCAATCAAACCTGGAATGTCACAACCACTTTTTTTTTTTTTGCCTTTCTAGTGTTTCCTAAAAACCAAACCTATTGCCATCGAGTCGATTTTGACTCATAGCAACCCCAGAGGACAGAGCAGAACTGCCCCATAGGGTTTCCAAGGAGTGGCTGGTGGATTTGAACTGCTGAGCTTCTGGTTAACAGCTGAGCCCTTAACCACTGTGCCACCTAGGCTCCTAGTATATAAGCTTGTGTAATTAACACACCATGTGAAACCATAAAATTTGTAACAATCTCAGTTATTGATCTGCATTAAATTACTTGACAGATTAATTAAAGTTTTGCAGCAGTGACCTTTTTAAATGGTCAGATTATTCTCTTCAAAAGAGATATCTATATGCATATACGTGTGTGCATACATACACACACACACACAAATTATATACTTCTGTCATCCTTATATAGTAAGAAAAGTATAAAAACATTCACTCTTCTTCACAGTGTTGACACACATTCAACGTAGATATGTTGTGAACAATGCAGCTTCTATTTTAATAGGAATAAGTTGTAAATAGAATCTTATCTAAGCAAAACAGAGGATAAAAGATCTGAATGGTCAACACACATTTTACCTACTGAAAACAATCTTTAAAAAATGCTTGCCAACTTCCAGACACTTGGAAATTTGTTCATAGTGGAGAAAAGTAGAAATGACTAAGAGAAGACCCTGAAACACCAGAAGATACCATCACCATGATAACTGGGTCACTACGGGCAATGGCATAAATGGTGCTTGTTAGGAGCAAGTTGTGACTTCAACGGTTCATTAATTCTCTGCAGTAAAGGAAAATAAATTTCTTTCTGTCAAATATATTAAGAATAGAAAAAACATTAATAAAAAGTTGCATTTAGTCTCCAGCTTTAGTTCCTAAAGAACAAAAGACAAAACCATCCAAGCTCCAAGGAATTAGGAAGCAAACCATAAGAAGATGAACAGCTAAGACACAGACCACTAAAGGCACCAAACTCTCCTTGCTTCATGACCTAATAAAAAACTGTCTTCCTTGCTAGACTATACACTTCTTGAGGGAAGGAACCATGATCATGCACCTTAGTATCCCTGATGGCATTCAGCTCAACGCCTGACACAAAGTAGTTACTCAATATATCTGTTGACTTGAAGTGAATCATTCCCTTGCACTGAAAAACAGCATCACTAGTCATGGTTACCATTTGGAATAAGCTGGCTAGCTCAACATCACTACATAGCCAGTTTGTAACCTACAAACAGTTTAAGTATGTTTACCCACTATTCTTATCTTCCAGGTGGAAGAGTTGTTAACTTACATGGCAAATTAAGGAGCATACTTGCATGTACATACATTTTATTTTATGTATTTTTTTTCCTCAACTCTTAGAACATGCTGACTCCCCAAAGGACTATAACTAAAGAGATTAAATCAATTTTCAAGCCAGAAACTCATGGTGTTAATGTTCTATCTTTATGCTTGGTAGGCACTCTGGCTTTGAAATAATACATTTATTGGTATTTTTCCTGCTGAACTTTATTGAAAATCAAACTACAGCATCAATGCTCACCCAAATAAATGAGCGCATGACAATTTCCTACAGGAAGCTACACTTTTATTTCAAAAATCTTTTGAGCTTTACAAATGTATAAAAAGCAGGAAGCTGTATAATCTATGTCAGTTCAACCACCCAAACTGAAATTTTTATATTCAATCCTCCTTTATACTGGAATATTAGAAAAACGAATCCCTTTACAAAATATCTGTGTGTGTGTGTGTGTGTGTATGTACAAAGAGATCCAGAAAATGGATCAATAAATATACAATTAGCTATTATACTTAATTCCTACATTTCTGTAAAATGTCAACTCAAAAGTAAATTACATGTTGATATAAAGCATATTGCTCGTTTCTTAATTGTCATTCACTTTTCCTGTATGGTATTTTAAAGGCCTTCTTTTAAACTCTACTCAATTGCTTTTAATGTGTGTTCACCTGTTCCATGTAATTTATATCCACTTAGCCATTAAACAGGAGAGAATGAAAGCTCAAAGAACACCATGTTCTGTTGTGACCATGTAGATCATTGCAAATAATCCTTTATCCCTGAAACTCTAGTTACTCTGTTTTAAATATCCTAATCTCACGATAATACATTTTATCCTAATTCCATTAAGGATTATCACATTTCATAGCATAATCTTCTTATCTTGTAATATTATCTCTGAGGCATTTAATCATATATAATGCAATTACACTTCTACATTTAATCAATCAAATAACAGAATTAACTTTCTTACAGGAAATACATGCCCATATATTTAATCTAGCAATAAAAATTATACTTAGTTCTATAACATAGCTACAAAATAGCTATAATCTTTAGAATGTGACTAAGTATAGGAAAACACATTTAGAAAGATCAACAATGTTATCTGTAAAGCAAATGAATTAAAAATGACATTATTTTCTTTAAGGCTTAAGAAAAACAAATGTGGAAAAGTACACATGGAATTGAAAATAATTCACTGTACTTATTTATGATAAATTTCTATGGAATTCAAAATATATTTCTAAATGTAATTTTTAAATAGGCTATAAAGTTTTTTAAAAATCTTCAGTAACTACCAAAATGTTATTAGCCCCTTAAAAACTCACTAATGCCATGGCAAAAAGCTCTCTATCAGCAGTAGACAGCAGTAGCTTTAGAAGCACAGCAAGAATGCTGTAGGCTTTCATCCTAATATTTTATGAAAACTTACCCTTACTTGTCTCCTGATGGTTTTAGATTCTGAACCTATGGGCCATCTTTTGTATGGACTGATTATCAATGATGTAATTATTAGTTATCTATATCCCTTGAAAAGACATTCTAATGGTTGATGCTACCAATTCTTAACAAGTCTATTTTGCACTTTGTACACTGTACAAATCACTAGCCCAGCCCCTTTGTGGGTTATAGAAGTGATAAAGCAGACAATTTTGCTATCTTTTAACAGTTCTTGTAAGTTTGTGAAAGATCATCTTTGAGCTTTATATACTTTGTTATTTGTTACATTAATTATCACAGATGATTTAAGCCTGAGTATAATATTTCAAAAGAACTTCAATTTCAGGTATGGCAATCAATATTCACATTCCAACTTAACATATTCTAAAAATTTTATATTCTGAATGAGTTTTTACTTGATGATTTTGGAATTCAAATTATGGATATCAAAATGTAAGTTTACCTCCTCTAACATCTTTTTAAATAATATGTTTTTACAGTCTTATTGTTATTTCACTTAGTATTTTTATTTCAAGTAATTTTTCTATTTTTATACTTGAGAAAACACAAGAACATCTATCATTCAGAAATATAAAACTATTATCATTTCTTCACTTCTATAAATGTTACTTAAAATAACCCTTTAAAAAAGCAAATTACTTAAAAAAGACACACTTGAGACACATCTTGAGCTGAATGGTTGCATCATCATGTTCTCTCCACCAACCTTTGGTGGTAGTCTTCTAACCTTACAAGCCATACACATATTGCATGCACAGATATATATGTCTTACTACTGCCTTCATTAAACAAAGGTCATGAAGCCAGACCACAGCTATTTTCCTCTGATGTATAAATGAAATGCTAAGAGCGTATAACAAATGAAAAGCCATAGTCATTCTCCCAAGTAAATTCTGACCCTGTCTGAATAGAAAGCATACCGGTTACGTTAATAGGAACCACATCAGCCTGGACTATTTGGGCTTGTTGTCGCATCTTCTCTTCTGGTGTTGGCAACGGAAGTGACTTGGTCCAGTTCGTTTGAGTATTAAGGTCAGAAAAGTCACTTGAGGTTGGTGTTTTAGGTCTCCTGACGGAAGTAAGTCTTTCCTCTTCTGACGAAGAAACAGAACACTACACGGGGATAAAAAGAAAGAAAAGCCATAGCGTGTAAATATCTGGTAGACACATTTAAAAACACATTACCTGTTTAAAAAAAAAAAAGAGTGATTTAAGTCAAGCCAGAATAATCAGTCACCTTTAGGACCAGAAGCAATGATCTCGTCATCTTGAACGTGATCGATCCATAATATGTATGATTCACACTGGCCTTAAGCTCTAAACTATGAGGATGGCAAAAGGCTTTGCTGACCCGAAAAATCTTAAAAGTTTTTCCCATATTTACTGTGGTTAGAAAGCATGTGGATTTAGTCCAACCTCAGAAGCCCTGGGAAACATCAGGGCCGTGGCCATCATGTCTATTCTTATTAAAATTTAGTTTTACTGAAAGTAACTTCTAGCTTCAATCTTATTTCCTTTAGTCTCTGACTCTGAGGGACATTTCTAAAATGAAGTAGCTATTGCTACTCAACAGTTTGTGCTTTTCTGAAACCACTTATATGGGAAAGAAAAAATCACTGTGAAATTGTTAAATTTATAAGAAGCTGACTAAAGCTCTGTACGGAGCCTTATCAGAATTCCATGGGAACATTTCTAACAGTGTCTGTTTTGATACAGATTAACATTCTAACTGAAGAGCCGTTCTTCAATACCTTTCTTCCCGTAACATCTTAAAAAGGCAAGAAAAGTTGCTTTGGCAAGCATTTTATAATGGCCTTCAACATGGCCCCACAGCAGCTGGCTGTGTAACAAGAAAACTCTCAGAACTCAAAACAAATGCAACGTGCTTAGCAAGAAGAACAACAACAAAAGGTAACTGACGTTGGTGGGGAAATGGCAGTATATAATAGACAATAAATATATAACAATAGCTCTTCAAATCTAAAGCATTTAACTAAGCTACCGCTTAGGAAAATAAGGCATTTAAAAAGTTTTACTGGAGAAGAAAAAGTCAATGAATCTTCCCAAAGGGAACATTTGTGCAACTAGCACCCAGACCAATTCACACACCCCCATCCAGACATCCCTAAACAAGGGTAAACTGCTATCCTGACTTCTAACCAACAGCTTAGTTTTACCTGTATTTGAACTTTATATAAAGGGGACCATACTATACATTCTTACTTCTTTCCCTTAACATTATGTTTGGGAGGATTTATCTATTTCAAAAGAGCATGCTCTGGTGCCTTTCTGGATTTTTTACATGTTTTGAAGAGGACACAGGTAAGAAAACCTATAGAAGTGCATCAGCTAGAAAACTCATGCACTTAGAAAAACACTGTCATCACTACTCTTGCTACCACTGTATTCATCATGCCGCACAGTATCTATATTTACAACTACAAGAGCTCCACAAATCTGAAAGGGACTACACAAGAGCTAAGGAAAATGGTTTGGTGTTGACGATAGGGCCCTAGACTAGAATTTAAAGAACTGAGTCTATTCACTCTACACTTTACCAGTCTAGTGACCTTGGGCTGCTCCTGCATCTTAAAGTTTCCTTCACTGTAAAATGAGGCTATTCTGCCTATCCTCTGCAGTGGTTAAGAGCTTGGCTGCTAACCAAAAGGTTAGCAGTTCGAATCCACCAGCCGCTCCTTGGAAACCCTACGGGGCAGTTCTACTCTGTCCTACAGGGTTGCTATGCATTTGAATCGACTCAACAGCAATGGGTTTTTAATTTTTTTCCCCCAGTTTCCATATCCCACAGGGTCACTGTTAGGATCTAAGCAGATGACAAATCATCAGTGGGAAGTGTTTAAAACTGTTAAATATCATGGATACGAAAGTGGAGGTCATATGACTGTGACTGGAGAAAAGCAAAATCATGACAAACAACTTTTTTTTTTTCTTCTTTCATTGCAAGGAGACTATAGGTAATAAAGGGATTGTGGAAATAAAATATAAACTGACAATTAAAGAAACTCAATTTATAAACTAAGCAGATGTCACTGGCATCTTATTATGAAATGAAATTACACTATATCCATTAACGTTTGGTACAATTCTGGTAAAGCTGTTACAACTCACATGGACCCTTAAAAGACAAAGGGATTTTTGAGTTGGCAACAGCAGCCAAACCATACTACTAGTACTACCACCCACTGTTGTGAAGTTGATTCCGACTCATAGAGACCCTACAGGACAGAGTGGAACTGCCCCACAGGGTTTCCAAGGAGCGGCTGATGCATTTGAACTGCTGACTTTTTGGTTAGCAGCCAAATGCTTAACCACTGAGCCACCGGAGCCAAGCCATACTGATGTTAAATTAATTATTTCCAGCCTCTTTGCAGTTGTGACACTGCTGTTAAGCTTAATTCACAGCATATATTCTCTCCCCCACCCTTAAGTAAAGGAGTCCTGGTGGTGCAAATGGTTAAGTGCTTGGCTGCTAACAGAAAGATTGGTAGTCTGAACCTACCCAGCCACTCCGTGAGAAAAACCTGGCGATCTGCTTCCATAAAGATTACAGCCAAGAAAACCCTATGAGGCAGTTCTACTGTCACATGGGGTTGCTATGAGTTGGAATTGACTGATGGCATCTAACAACAACCCTTAAGGTGCAGATACACACACAGAAATTAAAACTAATTTTCTTTGAGAATTTCACGACAGCGCATGCAAGAAGTCACATGTGTGAGGCTGAATTTCAATCTGGTAAGTTAAAAGGTTATTCCAGTTTTTGGATATAAACACAAATTTTTTTTTTAAGGCAACATTAAAATATAGCATAGGAGTTTGAAGGGGAAAAAAAGCATATCTTAACCAAATTAAGTTTGAAAAGAAGGAAAAGTAAAGCTTCAGGGTGATGGTGCTACATCCTGCAGAGGGGGTTCCCTGTTCCTATACGTCTGTCAAGGGTGACAAGTGAAGCACTGTTCTACCTTTACACGTGTCTCAATGGTGCTCCATCAGCCCCAGTAACCTTCTTTTCTTTAGTTGACTGATAGGGTCAGAACTGATAACTATCACAATGAAACAGTACTTCACTGTTTCCTCTGCTGCCATGGGCAGTCACCAGAGATTGCTCCAGTATGACAATGACAAAGATAATCCATTTTATAAAGTGCTCCTTCCCTTCCAAGAAAACTTCCCAGACAAACAGGGCACAGATAAAGTTATATGCAAATGGGAGTGTTAAATAGTACTACAATTTACTGAGGAAAAATAAAAAACCAGGAAGGCATAACTTCTGGAATAATATGGCTCCCCTCCCTCCCGGTGTTTATATACAGAGCAGACACAGAGGAAAAATTCCAGCATCTCACTGGCAGAACACATCATAATTACTCCATCAACATGGATATTCTAATGCTCTGGATTATTACATTAGCCTCTTAAACAGTCTCTGTGCTTCTGCCCTTGCTGACCAGCTTCACCCATTCCTCTCCCACCCAAGTCTGTTCTCAACACAGCAGCCAGAAGGATCCTTTTGAAATGTAAGTCCAATCATGTCATTGGTCTACTCAAGCCTTACAAAGTCCTTACTATGATCTACAAGGTGCACCAGCTGGCCCCATTGTTATCTCTCTGGCCTTATCTCCTACTGTCCTTATTTATTCTACTTCAGCCACACCAACCTCCATGCAGTTCCTTGTGCATTCCATGCACACTCCTGCCTCAGGGCCTTTGCACTTGCTGCTCCCAAGTACACCCGAAATGCCCTTCCCTTAGACATCCACACACATAGCACCCTCTTTTCCTTCAGGTGTTTATACAAAAATATCCTTCTTGTTGAGGTCTTACCTGTTTACCCTATTAAAATGTCAACTTCTTCCCAACTTTTATCCCTCTTCCCTTTTTTTTTTTTAAAGTACATACTGCTAACATACATATATTTTACTCATCTTGTTTGTCTTCTCCCAAAAGAATGTAAATTCCATGTGGGTAGAGTTTTTGTCTGTTTTTGTTCTCTATTTCCTAGCTCACAGATAAGTGTCTAGCATAAGGCAGGCACTCAGTAAATATCTGTTGAATGAATTTTAAAAAAAAAAAGGAAGGAAGGAATGTCTGTTGCCTAGTAATGATAATTTTTTTACATCAGAATTCCATAGAAAGTTATTTCAGAATTTTGGTTACAAGAGTCTCCATTTATTAACTGTTGTTATATGCCTGGTCCTGGGCTGCAGCTTTATAGGAATTATTACTTCATTTAATCTTCATAGCATCAGCTGCATTTTATCTATAAGGAAATGCAGACTTAGGGAAGTAAAGTAACTTTACTTTTGGAAAGTTCACAAGTGGGCAGCTCAGTCCCAGCCTTAAAGTCTCCACTGTTAAACAGTGTAAAATAACAACTTGGCAATATCTGCAAAAAATAATTAAGTTTTCTGGTCTAAAAACAAGACCCCCATTTGTATCTCTAAAGAAGAACAGAATCTTTTTTAAATCTTTAAGAGTCTACAGTGTGGTATAATGGCTAGAACATTATACTTCAGAGTAAAAAATAGTATGTTACCAGCACTCTGGTCCTGTCATTTACCAGCTGGATGTTATAAGCAACTCACTTAATTTCTCTCTGTTCTGAAAACAGAATGACTCATGTAGTCTCTACACTCTCTATGCCCCTGGAATTCCTGAATACAGGTTGAATTATTATTATTATTATTTTTTTAATATTGAGTTTTAAATTGACTGCCTTCCAGAATTTAAATGCAGTTTTGAAACCTGTCAATTGGTCAATAATGTTCATCAATACCCTACACCTTGATCCTGGAAGGAATGGAGAGTCACAAATGAAACTTATATAACCACAGTTCCTTAATTTCCTTTCATTTCAAATTGCTTAATTTAGAAAGGGAGATCACCTTTTTAAACGCCAGCAGTTGCTTTGTGGTTTTTGGATGCTGTAAGTCCTGCACTGCTGAGACTGTTAAGTCTGGTCTGGAAGTCAAGAGGTTCCCACCAGATGGACAGTGTGGCCTGAAGTGTGGTTTCCTTGTCTGAACAGCCAAGCTACCCAACAGTGGGATTAACTGTGAAACACAAATTAACCCACTCTTTTTTTTTTTTTTAATTTGCTATAACTTTTTCAAATTAGAAAACCTAGTTACAACCAGAGCTAAACTTAGCATTTACTTAATTATTATTGCGTAAAGACAGTTGTAACAAGCACTTATAGATCTATATTACTGTTGTTAGGTGCCGGTGAGTTGCTTCCAACTCATAGTGACCCTATGTAGAACAGAATGAAACACTGCCTAGTCCTGCACCATACTCATAACTGTTGTTATGCTGGCAGCCACTGTGTCAATCCATCTTGTTGAGGGTCTTCCTCTTTTTCGCTGACTCTCTAATTTACCAAGCATGATGTGCCTCTCCAGGGACTGATCCCTCCTGATAACATGTCCAAAGTGTGTGAGACGAAGTCTTGACTTCTTTGCTTAAGGAGCATTCTGGCTGTACTTCTTCCAAGACAGATTTGTTCAGTCTTTTGGCAGTTCATGGTATATTCAATATTCTTTGACAACACCGTAATTCAAAGGCATCAATTCTTCTTCAGTCTTTCTTATTCATCGTCAAGCTTTCACATGCCTATGAAAAGACTGAAAAATGCATGGCTTGGGTCAGGCGCACCTTAGCCCTTAAACTGACATCTTTGCTTCTGAACACTTTAAAGAGTTCTTCTGCAGCACATTTGCCCGATGCAACGCGTCGTCTGATTTCTTGACTGCTGCTTCCATGGATGTTGACTGTGGATCCAAGGAAAATGAAATCCTTGACAACTTCAATATTTATCATGATGCTGTTTATTGGTCCAGTTGTGAGGATATCTGTTCTCTTTAAATTGAGGTGTAATCCATACTTAAGGCTGCAGTCTTTGATCTTCATCAGTAAGTGCTTCAAATCCTCTTCACTTTCAGCAAGCAAGGTTGTATCATCTGCAAAACGCAGGTTGTTAATGAGTCTTCCTCCAATCCCGATGCTCATTCTTCTTCATATAGTCCAGCTTCTTGGATTATTTGCTCAGCATACAGATTGAGTAAGTACGGTGAAAGAATACAATGCTGATGCACACCTTTCCTGACTTTAAATCACACAGTATTCCCTTGTTCTGTTCGAATGGTTGCCTCTTGGTCTATGTACAGGTTCCTCATGAGCACAATGAAGTGTTTTGGAATTCCCGTTCTTCACAACGTTATACATAATTTGTTATGATCCACACAATTGAATGCCTTTGCGTAGTCAATAAAACACAGGTAAGCATCTTTCTGGTATTCTCTGCTTCAGCCAGGATCCATCTGACATCAGCAGTGACATCCCTGGTTCCACATCCTCTTCTGAATCCACCCTGAATTTCTGGAAAGTTCCCTGTCGATGTACTACTGCAATCACTTTTAAATGATCTTCAGCAAAATTTTCCTTTTGCGTGATATTAATGATATTGGTCAATAATTTCTGCATTCTGTTAGATCACCTTTCTTTGGAATAGGCATAAATATGGATCTCTTCCAGTCAGTTGGCCAGGTAGCTGTCTTCCAAATTTCTTGGCATAGATAAGTGAGCACTTCCAGTACTTTATCCGTTTGTTGAAACATCTCGACTGATATTCCCTCAATTCCCGGAGCCTAGTTTTTCGCCAATGTCTTCAGTCCAGCATGGACTTCTTTCTTTAATACCATCGGTTCTTAATCATATGGTACCTCCTGAAATGTCTAAACCTCCACCAATTCTTTTTGGTACAATGACTCTGTGTATTCCTTCCATCTTCTTTTGATGCTTTCCTGCATCATTTAATATTTTCCCTGTAGAATCCTTCAGTATTGCAACTCAAGGCTTGACTTTCTCTTCAGTTATTTCAGCTTGAGAAATGCCGAGCATGTTCTTCCTTTCTGGTTTTCTAACTCCAGGTCTATACAGAGCACTGTTTAAGAGGACATCAACAAACACTGCGGCCCTTTTTGCAGAATACTTGCTCAGTTCTCTGTTTTTTTCCTTCCAGAATTAAATTATCTCTTGGTTTTTAAAAAATCCTAGACAGTTTTATTAGGTGTCAAAACCTTTGCAGTCTTTAGCTATATGCTTCTTCATCTGATTTTTTTAATACATAGACGAGAAAGACTCTTATTTTTGTTCTCTCCCCCACCATCCCTGCCCAGAGCCAACAACGAAAAAAAAGGGGGGAGGTGGAGGAAGAAAGTGACCAATACAGGAGCACAGTTGATGGCCCATCTAGCAACTCCATGAGGTCTAGGAGGAGGTAGTTTCCACATTCACATTATTAAATAACTTTAATTGTTCCTTCTCACTTATTCAATATATTTGTTCCTTTACCACTGACCGAATCCCTTTATCAAGGGCTCTAAACTTTCTTAGCATACTGAATGAAAACATTTTGGATTTAGACTATCCTCTTATTAAGTGATCTTTTCCACAAAATTATGAAAATATTTAATGAGAGCATAAGTGTTTAAACTGATACAGTAATTTTTTCAAAAATTATCTTCTTTGTATAAGAAATGATATGACATAACCTAATCAATATCGGAGAACTCACTACTCAATCTGTGACCTAAAATACTGCCAATCCATCTCCCTGATCCCAACCTGCCCTCTGATTCCATCTCCTCATTCCCCCACCAGATGTAAACATTATCCTGAATTTTGTATTAATCGTTCTCTTAGTTTTTGTGATGTGTGTGTGTGTATATGTCTAAACCATACGTTTAGACTTGCTTTGACCTTTATAAAAATGGTACCATTCTCTTTGTAATGTTGTTCATTTACCATTATGTTTCTAAGACTCATTCATGTTATATGACTGAATGAATGAATAATTCATTCATTTCACTAGGGTATAATATTCCATTCCAATAACTCATGCAGTACAACAAATCACTTTATATGGCCTTTCTAGCCATGGTCTGTGTCTACCACAAAATGATTGGCTGGGACTATGCAAATTGAGTGATTTATGGTCCACTGAGGGGACTGGTCAGTTTGTTGTCCCGCTGGGAGGACCACGCCTTGAAATTGGCAAGGAGGTGACTTACATAAGGGCCAATCCCACGGAGGTTTAGGGGGACCTCACTACTATCAAGAAGAGTCTTGAGTAAAGCACATCCTTTAGGCTAAGGACCCAGGGTCCCTGCACTGAGAACCTCTTAGACCCAGAAAGAAGAGCCATAACACTGAAGACCCCGAGAGACAGTGAGAGGCGGCTGTGGTGGACTTAGCAGTCAACTGAGCAAGAGCTGAGAGCCTTCAGGCAGGAATTTTGCTTGCCGGCAGGGCTTAGAGAACTGTAACACTTGTCCGTGCAGGGGAGAGGCCTGAGTGGGCCCCGTGCAGGGGCTCCCTTGGAGGATCCTGTGCAGGGGTCTTCCTACAGCAGGATGAAGCTGGATGCCTCTGGGAAGGAAGCATGCCAGTGGAGCTAAAAGAGTTCTAACACTTGCTTGTGCAGGGCAAGAGAGTCCTGAGTGTGCCCTTTGCAGGGGCTGCACGCTCCCCCCTACCCCTGACAGCATAAACTCAGGTAACATGGCAGCAAGAGAGCCCCGCAAGCCCAGGTAGTGTGGCAGGAGCTGGCAGCAGAGGCTAGCGAGACTCAGGGGCAGAACAGAAGCCTCGGGAGCCATGTAGGGCCTGGAGCAGCATGGTGGCAGCCAGAGGCAGCAGTGACATGAACACAGCATCTGATCTGAACCACAGCATGCCTGCCCAACGACCTAAGAAAGGACATGGGTAATCTGGGGAAGGGTAAGCATTTCTTCTCTTGAGAATCTGTTGTCACTGTTCACTGTTTGCTTTCTGTAAGTAATAACGGCTTTCCCTTTGCCAAAACGGTGTAGGTGTCTCCTATGTTCAGCTCGATCACAGACAAATGTAGCATTCACAGAGTGGTTGATGCCAGTGGGTGTATGTGTCTCATTCCTAGCAGTCTAATGGCTGCTTGCAAGTTTGAGGCACAGCCTGTCTGCATGTGCAATGCGGATAGACAGACATGTACATTCAACCCACTATTTATCCATTCCTGCACTGATGGACAAGTGGGTTGTCAAAGATGTTCTTTACAGTATCTCATCAACTCAATGCTCCCCGTAAGAGAGTGGTTAGGAGGAAAGGACTGCAGCAAAGGTTCTATTCCCCCATGTACTCACTGTGGGAGGGAAAACCTGGGCTTCAGAGTCATACATCTGGATTTAAATCCTGGTTTCACTTCTGGGGGTGATGGATATGTTCACTACTTTGACTGTGGCAATGGTTTTATGTGTGTATACATATGTCAAAACTCATCAAATTGTACACATTAAATATGTACAGTTTATTTTTTGTTAATTATACATCAATAAACCTGTTTTAAAAAGAGAGGTCTTGGCTTCAGTATTTAAAAGCTATGTGATCTTAAGCAAGTGATCTAATCTCTTTGACATACAGTTTACTCATTCATGATATGGGCACAATCAAAGTTATCCTGCATCATTGCCACGAGTTGTGTGAGCCCTTCCATGTGTCAAGTGCTTGGATCCATGTTGGGAATACAGAGACCAACAAGACCAGGATGTTGTCCCCCCACCTGGAAGGAAAGGCACATACAAATAATGCCTCATTACAGTGTCATGAGATGTGTGCAACCAAACAAGTTACAGGAGACCCCCTCAATATTTTGAGTGTACAAAGACCTAGAGCTGATAGACCCGGATTTTCTCACCCTTCCCTGTAATGGCAGCGTAACAGGGTCTTACGTTTTGCACAGCAGCAAGCACATGGAGCCAGCATTGACTCCTGTGTATTCCCACTGTGCCCTGAAATGACTCACACAATGAGACTCAGTAACAAATGACTACATTTAGAATCATCAAAAATGTTTTCTAGACTGTGTCTGTATACTGAGACCAAGCAGCACTTAAAAGGTTTTTGAAAAGGAAAAAAAAAAAAAAAAAAGAATGAATGACAAGTCAAAGATGGAATCAGAGATGACAATAGTGAGCATAATGAGAAGAAATATGGGTAAATTAACAACCCTATCCTTTTATTTGACCAATATGGTGCACTGCAAAGAAATGGAATATAAAGTGAGAAGCCCTTGCATTCATGTCCTGGCCTGGATGCACTCCAGCTGTGTGACCTTGGGAAAATCATTTCCTATTTCTGAGCCTCAGTTTCCAGATCATAAAACAACAGTAATAATTATCAAGTTATTATTAAAATATCTATTTCATGAGGGAGCTCTTTCTTGTGGGAAATGAAATAATTTGTGAAAAAGTCCTGAAATTGTTACAAAGTGTAATAGTAATATTAAAAGTTAGTAATAATAACAGGTAGTTCTGTATATAGTTAACCTGTGAAGTCATGATGATTAGAAACTTTTTTAGTAGCTGCTGAAACCCCTCAAATTCACTGCTTTAGGAAGGAAATTCAATGTGGGTGGATTAAAAACTTAGAATGATTGGGGGAGTGGTCATCATAAAAACAGACATTGTCCATTAGTCCTTTTCTTTGAAACCTGGTTTGGGAACATAAGCAATTTAATGATACTAATTATCATTAACTGAGTATATACTATGCACCAAGCACCGTGCTAAGGGTTTTACACTCATTAACTCACTTCAACCTCACAATAACCTTCCAAGATAGATTAGGGTAATCATGTAATTTATTATCAAAATCAAATGAGATTCTTTGATGGTTAACAGGGACAGAAGCAGGAGAGAGTGAAACTTACCAAGATAGAAGACACGAGTTAATACTAGTAAAGGGAAACACAACATATAATTTGAGAGAAATCAGCACAACATGACCAGGGCAAGAGAGGACACTGAGAGGAACACAAGAATAAAGGGCAACTCAGGCAACTACTACAGCTTAGGACAATTCCGCCAACATTAGCATTAACAACAATAACTTACAAATGGATGAAGAGGTAGATATGCCAAGAGGTGTGGGAGGACGTCAGGGAACACGTCAACCGGCAGATATAAGTTTGGCGATGGATATTCCTACTATGTGTCTGTAGGTGCGCCTTATATAGGGCACGCAAGGGGCACAGTCAGGGAAACCTCTTAGATGTAACCAGACACTTTGTAGGATGAAGTTGCTAGGCCAAGGACCACAGACTTGGGGGACATCTACATCAACTGGCACAACATACTTCATAAAAACAATGTTCTGCATCTAACTTCGGTGAGTAGCATCTGGGGTCTTAAAAGCTTGTGAGTGGCCATCTAAGATACAACTCTGGGTCTCTTCCTGTCTGGAGCAAAGAAGAGTGAAGAAAACCAAAGACTCAAGGAAGCAATTAGCCCAAAGGACTAATGAACCACATAATAACCACAGCCTACATAACCCTGAGACCAGGAGAACCAGATGGTACCCAGCTACCACTACCAATTGCTCTGACTGGGATCACAACACAGGGTGTCATGGATAGAGCGGGAAAAAATTGTAGAATAAAAAACCAAATTCACAAAAAAGACCAGACTTACTGGTCTGACAGAGACTGGAGGAACCCCCGAGACTATAGCCCTAAGAAACCCTTCTGACCTGGTACTGAAGCCATTCCTGGAGACCACCTCACAGCTAAACAATAGATAAGCACGTAAAGACAAACAACGGCACCCAAGAGGAACGTACGCCTTAGAACAATCAATTATTCGAGATCAAAAGGGCAACATCTGGCCAAAAACAAAGATGAGATGGCAAGAAGGGGTAGAAAATCAGGACAAAAGGAAATGGACAACTCAGGGTGGAAATGGGGAGAATGTGTGTTGACACACTGTAGGGGATGAAACCAAGGTCATGAAACACTTTATGTACAAACTGTCAAATGGGAAACTAATTTGCTCTGTAAATTTTCATGTAACACACAATTAAAAAACAAAATCAAATGAGAATCAGAGGGGGTGCTATTAACAATTACACAGGATAGCAGTTATAAACCAGGACTGTCCTGAGCAAACCAGTACATATGGTTTATATCTCTTCACAGCTGAGGAAACTGAAGTTCACAGAGGGAAGCGATGTACCCAAGGCCATACAGCATGGACAAATGAAAAAGATGCCCTAAACCTGCGCTCTCAATCACCGTGTTACATAAGCCTCTCCCATGTTTTGAGTTACAACTGCAAGGTTATTGTCCTTTCTCTTTTTTAAAGTCTTCCTGTGATTAAAAAAAAATTTTTTTTCAATGAGGCCTACAATAGAACTTGAGATGCCAGTTCAAAGTATAACAGGAAATAGGAAAGAAAACTTCAGCTTCGATCAGTGCTATTAAAGCCAACCATTTATTGCCCCAAATCCCAATCTATTTCATCTCTTTGCAGGTGGATTTTATGTAAGAGATCGAGTAACGCGTGATTGACATTATTTCTCCTGAGACAATGGGTCCTCTGTAAATGTTTCCTTGATTGAGTGAACACATCATCAAGTATAACCTCCAACACAGGCAGTGGGAGAAATTCCCTATTAACTCACAGGAAGTATCTTGGCAACTAAAGCTGGACTTCCTTCAATTACCTGAATAACCTCTTTGGTGGGGCCTGGTATACACTGCCTTGAAAAAAAAATGTCAAGACTAGAATAATACTAAAGCAGAGTCTTACTCTTTGATTTTACAGTTAAATAAAAAGGTATTTTGTGGGGATTATCTAAATTCCTTTGCAGTGTTTTTTCATGTAGCATTTTTAGTATTTAATATTTAGATAGACATGATATATACGGTTAAGAAACAATTTTTTTTCAATATACTACCATCACCACTTTGAATATCAAAAATTTATCTAGGTGTCATCAGCAAAATACTTTTCTTCATACCATAAGCGCATTGTGGAATCCTACTTGGTAACTGTTCTGTATTAGGATAATCAAAATAATTATTCAAGATTAGCCAATATAAGTAACCAGAACAGATGACCCCTGTCCTAATTTATATACCCTTAGCTTTTGCCTTAATAGCAATTATCAGTTTGGGAGAGTGCTTCTTTTCTAAGCACATAATAGATGCTTAGTATTTGTTGGATACAAATTAGATACTCTTCATTATAAACACCTCTTCTGAGGTAAGATCTTTTATAGCCAAAGCATTTGTTAATTCATGTGTCTTTTCTTATATTCCACTGTACTCCTCACCATCCGCCCCATCTCCAATGCTACCTAGGAAATATAAAGAAAAGTGTTTTCTCAACAGAATTTTTCCTACGCTACAAATGGACTTCTACATACTCTATGTTTAAAATGACCACAACTGCTAGAGGGATTTTAAAAACATGAATTGGAGTTAGGTGTCTTGTCTTAACACAGAACACCATAAATTGCTGGCTTGGAGCTCCTTTTACTGTTACTGATTTCCACTTGATATCAAATGCCAACTTGATCATATAATAAACCCTGTGAAAATTTAGGTCTACTTCTGGACCTTTTATTGTTCTCAATATTCCGGTTCTACTGGTCTGTATGTTTAGGTGCCACAGTGGAAGAATTGCTGACTCTTCATGTTTTAGTAACAGGTGAGGCCACTCCTCTTTCTTCACTGCTCTTCTGTTTTAGAGCTTTCTTAGCTATGAACTTTAGACTCACTTTCTTTAGTCCTCTCCCCTCCTTCAAAAAAAAAAAAAAAAAAAATCCCAACCCAAACAAAACTACTAATTTTTTATTAGTAGTTTGTTAATTTTATAAATTAATTTGGGCAGAACTAATAGCGTTTTTTTTCTTCATTTTTTTTTTTTAATTGTACTTTAGGTGAAGGTTTACAGAACAAATAGTTTCTCATTAAACAGTCAGTACACATATTGTTTTATGACATTGGTTAACAGCCCCACGACATGTCAACCCCCTCCCTTTTTGACCTTTTTTTTTTTTTTTTTGGTGAAAATATACATAGCCAAAGATACACCATTTCAAAAATTTCTACATGCACAATTCAGTGACATCAATTACGTTCTTCCAGTTGTGCTGCTATTCTCACTTTAGATGAAGGTTTACAGAACAAAATAGTTTCTCATTAAACAGTTACAGAACTAACAGCTTTTTGATGTTGTGTTCTCCTATCTAAGAACATGGTATGTCTTGTCATTTATTCAAATTCTAATTGTATTTGTCTATAGTATTCTAAAGTTTTCTTCATGTAGATCTTGTATTTTTCTTATTAAATTTATTCCTAGTTATTTTGTCTGTTATAGATAGCTTAAATAGATTTTTTTCTATTTATCTTTTAATCTGCCTTGTAGATATGAAAGTTATTGATTACTATATATTAATTATATTCCTCACTATATCACTGAATTCTATTATTTACAGCAGTTTTTTAAAATTTATTCTCCCAGATTTACCAAGTATGCAGTTAACATTTACAAAGAGTGATAATGTAATCTCAACCATTCCCAGTTTTGAATTGCTTATTCTTCAGTTTTTTTTTTTTTGTTTGTTTTTAACAGCATTGGCTAGTACTTCCTGTGCAATGTGCAGTTAACAGTGAATGTCCCTGTCTTATTCCTCATTATAATGAGAATGTCCCATTAAAAATTATGTTGGATTTGGGGCCAAGACAGCTGAATTTTATTAAGATATGAGAGTATCCACTTATTCCCATTTTATTGAGGATTTTATCAAGAATGGTGGTTAAACTGTATCAAATACCTTTTCAGTATCAATTGTTTCGAATGTTTTTTTTCTTCAGCTCTACTGGTATGATTAATATATGATTAGAATTCCTAATATTGAACATCTATCCATTTACTACTGGAATAAACTCAGGTTGATTTTGGAATACTCATTTTTTAATGAGCTGCTAAATGATGTTTGCTACTGTTATATTTATGATTTTTAATGTCGATATTCCTGAGTGAGACTGGCCAGTTAACTCTGCTTCATGCAGTCTTTGGCATCAGAGTCAAATTAATTTATTAAAAAGAAATCACTCTTTTGCTTCACTCTGGAACAATGTCAACTATTTGTATCACCAACTCTTGAAAAGCTTTAGTAGAATCCTCCTGTGAAACCATCTGGGGTTGGTGGTTTTTTTCAATTAGATGCTGAATTTTGATAAAATTTGTCTTTCTCCCCTGGAAATCAGTCTAAGATATTCTCTCTTTTTAGGTTAATTGCGATAAATTAGAAAATCAGTTTCAACATCACCTATATATCCTCCATCTAACAAAAGATTATATATATGATTCTTATTCCTAATTATAAAATCCTCTACTTAAAAAAAAAGTGTTAGTGATTTCCTATCAGCTATGCAATAAAAGCAAACTCTGTTACTTAGCATTGCCCCTCTGTGATCCTACCTCAGCCTCCCTCCACCACTACTCCTGTTATCTTTCTTGGTAAACTCAATATGCACAGTATATCCTCTCAACACCTTCCCTGATCCTTCACAACCTCATTTCCAATATGCCTCAGCCACTCACTCCCATGGACATACCCTGGACATTATAGTTATATGATGCCTGAATTGAGATTTTGGAGGTGGTTCAGTGTGATCATTAAGGTTATGTGTCAACTTGGCTGGGCCATGATTCTCAGTGGTTTGACAGATATGATGTAGTCTGGCAGATGCATAATGATATAATCATCTCCATGATAAGGTCTGATATAATGTGGTCATCTCTATGATGGGATCTGCTGTGAGTAGCCAATCAGTTGAAAGGGAGTTTCCTTGGGGGTGTGGTCTGCACCCAATATATATGGACTTTCTGGCAAAAAAAAAAAAAAAAAAAAAAAGCTCACTGGCTTTTGCTCTGCTCTGCTCTGGATCTTGCATTTGGCTCATCAGCATCTGACCTCCAGCTCTTGGGACTTGGGTCAACAGGCAAATTTTCAATTTGTCAGCCTTCACAGCTGTAAGCCAGCAACCTGCCATCTGACTGTAGATCTTGGGTTCATCAGCCCCTGCAGCTACATGAGTTAGCAAAAGCCTCCAGCCTGATGCCTGACACCTGACCCACAGACTTGGGACTTGCCAGCCTCTACAACCACATAAGCCTTTAGATAAATCTCTCTCTCTATATATATATAATATAAATATGTATGTTTCACTGGTTTTGCTTCTCTAGAGAACCCAGACTGAGACATTCAGTAATTGGTAATCCTACAGAATTTGCTGATGGTGTGAAAATAAGAAAAGAGCTAAGGATGTGTCCAAAGTTTTTGACTTAAGCAACTGGTGCCATGGAGTTGTGCTTTACTGAAGTGGGGAAAATTATAAAGGAGCAGGTTTTTTTTTTGGAAGAAGGAAGTAGAAATAGCATGTTTTGATTTAGACATGTTTGAGAAATCTGTAAGACATTTAAGTGGAGATGGATAGTAAGCAGATAACTGCATGAGTCTGAACTACAGATATAAATTT
This sequence comes from Dugong dugon, assembly GCA_030035585.1. Lineage (NCBI taxonomy): Eukaryota > Metazoa > Chordata > Mammalia > Sirenia > Dugongidae > Dugong > Dugong dugon. The sequence continues at coordinate 161,293,791 of CM057464.1, forward strand.
AGAGAGACCTCAGTGCATGGAACTTAAAACGATGAGACTCAATGAAATCACCCAAGTAGTGAGTCTGTTACAGAGGAGCAGAGGTACAAGTGTGAGCACCAGGGTTACACCAACATTTAGATATTTGGAAGAAGATCCAACAAATGACTGAGAAGCAATGGCTAGTGAGGAGGACGAAGACCAGTAATGTGTGGTGCCATGAAAGCTAAGTAAAATAAAAGAGTTTTGAGAAGAAAAGAATAACAAACCATGTCAAATGCTGCTGAGAGGTTGAGTAAGACGAGGCCTGAGAATTAGCTATTAGATTTGGCAATGTGGCGGTGATTGGTGGACTTAGTGAGAGTAGTTTCATCAATGTGCTGGGGACAAAAGTTTGTCTGGAGTGAGTTCAAAGGAGGTGAGGAAAGAGAGTGGAGACAGCAAATCTAGACAGTTCTTTGGAGAAGTTTTACTATAAAGAGAAGAAAAATGTGATAGGATTTGGAGGGGGATAAAGGTAAAAGGAGGGTTTCTTTAACATGAGAGAAACTGCAGTATATCTGTATAATACAGTAGTTTCCCCTTATCTGTGATTTCACTTTCCATGGTTTTAATTACCTGCAGCCAACCGCGTTCTGAATATATTAAATAGAAAATTTCTGAAATAACCAATTCATAAGTTTTAAATTGCTCACCATTCTGAGTTGTGTGCTAAAATCTGGAGCCATCCCACCTGGACGTGCATCAGCCCTTTGTTCCAGTATATCCGTGCTGTATGCGTGCTACCCACCTGTTAGGCATTTAGTAGCCTTCTCCGGTACCAGATCGACTGCTGCAGTATTGCACTGCTTGTGTTCAAGTAACCCTTATTTTACTTAATAATGGCCCCAAAGCACAAGAGTAATGATGCTGGCAATTCGAGTATGCCAAAGGTACTATTGTTAATCTCTTACCGTGCCCAACTTATAAATTAAACTTTATCATAGGTGTGTATGTATAGGAAAAAAACATAGTATGTATAGGGTTTGGGACTATCCGCGGTTTCAGGCAACCACTGGGGATCTTGGAAAGTATTCCCCGGAGATAAGGGAGGACTTAACAGTTAAGATACAATAAAGAGAGAAAATTGTAGGAAGAAAGTCCTTGAGAGCTGGCCTTACTCATTCCACTAAACAATACTGAATGCCTACTCTATGCCAGGCCCTGTTATCGGCACGTGGGATACAGCAATAAAGACAGTAAGGACTGTCCACCCATTGCAATGGCAGGGAAGTATGAGTACAGATAGGAAAAGAAGCAAGCAATCTGATAGATTTGATTGTGAAAGGATACAATATAAGGAAGGATGGGAGAGCAAGAAAGGGAAGTAAAAGAAGAAAGGCAAGATGTAAATAAGCAAAAACATGTATGTAATATGACAACCTTTGTTAAAAGAACTCCCTGACAATATACATTATTTTTAAAAGCTGAAGAAACATTAAAGCCAAGGACATCCTCTCCTTTCCTATAAACTCTGAATTACAGTAGTATGATTACTCAAAAGTAAAGGTTCATTTTTGGTCATTGTCATGACAGGCCTTTTATCCATGGATCACCTGAAGCTATAAAATTGTGGTTAATTATTTATAAATAATGAATGTAAACTTCCCTCGTCCCTTAATTATGTGACACATCAATTCTGGTATTTCTGAAACTAAGACTCTTAAGGAAGATGGCAGACGTGGAAACTTCAAGAGAGCCTCCAGATTCTGAATCTCAGAACGAACATGTTCTTATATGGCTTCTCAACACACCTCGGATTCCCAGTACTATCAAATATTGTTGAATACAGTAGTATTTTCTCCAGTAAGCAGAATTAGATTTGTATCGAGTTAAAAAAAGTCATTGAGTTATGATTAATATTCAAAATACTACTCTATAGTATTTTTCTTTTTCATTGCTTATATTACTTTTCAAAGGTGATGTCTTTCTAGTCCAGTTAAAACTATAGCCCAATCTGATTTATGATTTCAATCCTCATCTACCTATATAAAAAGTAGACTTGATTAGCAACATAATCACAAAGTATATTTCTGAAGTTACTAAGTAAGAACAGAAATTAAGAAGTATTTTGAAAGACACAATGAAATATATTAAAAACAAATGTAAATTTTTGGCAACACCAAACTTTCATTAAAGCCATTTAAAAAAGTAATTGGCTTAGAGTCTTAGGATGTAATTTTACTAATGAGTAAAATAGAACTAAGTTTTCAGATAGAATGAGAAGGCTAATAGCGCTAACTGGCATTACTCAAAGATGTCTCACATCCATCTTGTTTGAGCTATCTTCTAATAAAAATCCATCATGAAGAATAATTCCTTCTTAGTAAATTATCTTAATTCATGCTTACATATTCAGAAATCTGAGAAGTGTTATTTCCACTTCTAGGAATGATTTTTAACTTCATTTAGAAACTTGGCAATAAAAATTCAGATGATTAAAATACTTTCCAAAACTTTTAAAAAGTATTATGCAAGGTAATAAGTACTAAGTCAATATGATAGTATAATTTGTTAGCTGACATTTAATGAATACGTATTGCCATTGCTGTGTGCCATCGAGTCAATTCCGACTCATAGTGATCCTATAAGATAGAGTAGAACTCCCCCACAGGATTTCCTGAGGGACAGACTACCCAATAAGCAAGGTAAGCACATGCTTAGGGCATCAACAGAGACACTAGCTGTCCAAAGCAAAGACCCATAGATGCCAAGCAGACAGGACACAAAGAAACATGAGCGCTGCAGTAGAAGGGAACTGATACCAGCTCCAGTGTGTGAGAATGTGCCAGCTAAAAATGAAGTTCATGCAGGATCACGGGGGCACCCACACACAAGGCTGTTTAAGCTATGAGGCCCCTACTGCTTTAACACCTTCCTTGACATCTGTCTCCTATAACCCCCTCCCGTGTAATTGAAACTCCTTATCTCAGTGGGTCTCTTGGGAGTATACTATTTCTTTCTAATAAACATTTATAATTGTAGCATTTATTACAAAACAAGCATCAAAACTGAAGTATGAGCCATTTAAAAACAAAACTGATGGAAATCAGTTTTTTGTTGTGGGAGATAAACAGAATTTTACATTGATTGTTGAAACAACTAAGTTCACTGACTCATTTTCTTTGTTGTAGAATACACAGAATATTCATTTTGTAGAAAATGTGGTATATAGTGAAAATCTTAGTACCCTGCATCCACTAAAAATTTCATAATCCAGTTCATCTCATTCCACTAAAATGGTGTAAGCCACTTTTGCTCTCAATCACTAATACTATAGTCGCATTTCAAAAGAAGTTACACCATGGATAGCTAAGATACACACACACATATTTATGTGTATATTCATCTAACTCACGTAGCCTGTTTGAGTGTGTGAGTAAAAGCAGAGGAGGGTGTACCACAGATTACTGGTGTTTAGGGCCCTTACATGCCTTAATTTGGCCCTGGATTTCCTTGGGTGTAAACTTTACAGGGGAAACCCTGGTGAGTAGTGGTTAAGAGCTACGGCTGCTAACCAAAATGTTTGCAGTTCGAATCCACCGGACACTCCTTGGAAACCCCATGGGGCAGTTCTACTCTGTCCTATAGGGTCGCTATGAGTTGGAAATGACTCGACGGCAACAGGTTTGTTTTTTTTTTTGTAATCTTTATAGGACCAAATTGCCAGGTCTTTTCTCCCACAGAGCAGCCGGTGGGTTCTAACTGCCAACTTCTGGGCTAGCAGCCCAGTCCTTAACCAGTTGCGCCACCAGGGCTCCTTAATGAATAATATTAATATACAATTAATTAATATATAAAATACAGATACATATTTGATAAACCAAGAAGATAATTTTATATATATATTTCATTCTGAAACAAATTTCTTAACAGAAACTGCCTTGGGAAAACATTCATATCTAATTATTTCAAAAAATGCAAATACAATTCAACTTGGTTCTACATATTAAAAAAGAAAGAAAAAAAAAGTTGCCCTTAAATATCACTAACAATATATCCAATGGTTTCAAAATACTTTCAACCTAGAACAAGTATGAAACAACCAACCATTAACCTGAATTTTACAAATCACGAAGGTATCAAAAAGTCACACAGCAGGGAAGGAAGTTAAGACTTGTAAGTGTCTATATGCTTTTGAGGGACCCTGGTGGCGCAGTGGTTAAGAGCTCGGCTGCTAGCCAAAAAGTCGGCAGTTCAAACCCACCAACTGCTCCTTGGAAACCCCATAGGGCAGTTTTATGAGTTGGAATCGACTTGAAGGCAAGGAGTTTTGATGTGTTTTTGTGAAGGTCCAAACATGAGTAGGGCCAGGAGTCCAGACCTTGTGAGAAAGCCTATAACCCAGACCAACTCTGAAGGAGCCCAGAGAACAGCTCGCCTTCCAGCACACACACTAGAGAAGGCTTTTCCACTGCTCCAATCCTCCATTTTACAGGAGGGTGTGGGCCCCAAGAGGAAATCTATCTAAGGACCCACAATCATCTCCTGTCACACTAAGGCACTTAAGGTGGAAACATTTATGTTCTAGGACATGTCATGTCATCTACAATATATGACGTATAAAACCCACTAGTGTCAAGTTGATTCCAACTCATAGCAACCCTACAACAGGGGTTCCAAGGCTGTAAATCTTCACAGAAAGCAGAATGCCACATCCTTCTCCTGGGGAGCAGCTGGTGAGTTTGAACCACCTACCTTTTGGTTAGGAGCCAACCGCTTTAACCGCTGGACCACCGGGGCTCTTACAATATATGATATATAGGATTATGTATATATATATTTCTTTAACCCAGTTGCTGTTGAGTTGATTCTGACTCATGGCAACCTACATATAACAGTTATCTACTGACTCATTTTCAACAGAGCTTTTTTTCCTCAGGGGTAATGAGCTGTCCACATTCTCTCACACACGTTTGGGAGGGAGCTGCCTAGAGGTAGGGGTCTGGGGCAATGGCACGTAGGAGTAGAAACAAGTCCATAGAGCTTCATGTCCTGCAGATTTGAGCATCATAGTAAGTAAATATCTACGTGAGAATTTAGTAATGGTTTCCATTTTTCAGAAGATGTTAAGATGTTGCTTTGATAATCAATGCAAAATTGCCACCAAGGAATTCCACATCGCTTGGACAATCACAACTTGGGCAATCATGCTACACCTAGAAACATCTCTATTTCACTAAGCCCCACTATAGACTGAATTTTCCTCCCCTGAGCACCAGCGTTAAGGCTAAGAGGTATATCTGGATTAAAAGAATCTCACTATATAATTCACCTTCTGATTTTTATTTACCTTACCCATACCAACAATAAAAAAATAAAAGTTTTTAAAACTAAAGACCAGACCAATTTTGTAACAGTTACTTTTCCTATTATAGCATAAGACCTTCTTTGGATATTTAGAGTCCCAAAGGACTAGCTTAATATGTGAAAATATATTTAAAGAAATATGAAAAACATTCTGTGATAACAACCTGGGTCCAATCTTCATTAGATTACCAAAAAATGATTTCCCATTCTTGATCAACTGTTACATTATTGTTTTCTCTGACTTTATCCATGTGAAGAACAATAAATTTTGAATAATGTTCTCCGGCCAAAAGACATTTATGTATTGATCTAATTCCACTAAAAGTTCTTAGATTAATTAAAAATGGTTCCTGAAAAAGCCATGCTAATCAAAGCTTAATTTAAGTAATGCCAATGTCAGTCCACATTACTTAATAAAATGAAAATAAAACTAAGTCAAAATCTCATAAATTTTTATTCTTAGTATTAAGAAAATGTACTTCTCTTAACTACCATCATGGATTGAATTGTGTGTCCCCCAAACATCTATCAGTTTGGCTAGGCCATGATTCCCAGTATTGCGTGATCGTCCATCATTTTGTCATCTGATGATTTTCCTATGTGTTGTAAATCCTAATCTCTGCCTGTGGTTAATGAGGCAAGATTAGATTATGTTAAAGAGGATTAGGGTGGGATTGTAACACCCTAACTAAGGTCATATACTTGATGCAATGTAAAGGGAGTTTCCTTGGGGTGTGGCCTGCAGCACCTTTTATCTTACAAGAGATAAGAGGAAAAGGAGGCAAGTAGAGAGTGGGGGACCTCATATTACCAAGAAAGAAGCACCAGGAGCAGAGCGCGTCCTTTGGACCCAGGGTTCCTGTGCAGAGAAGCTCCTAGTCCAGGGGAAGATTGATGACAAGGGCCTTCCTCCAGAGCCGACAGAGAAAGCCTTCCCCTGGAGCTGACGCCCTGAATTTGGACTTCTAGCCTACTAGACTGTGAGAGAATAAACTTCTGTTTGTTGAGGCCATCCACTTGTAGTATTTCTGTTACAGCAGCACTAGAAAACTAAGACAACTAGTTTATCACAAGAGATGGTGTCTTAGTTATCTAGTGCTGCTGTAACAGAAATATCACAATTGGATGGCTTTAACAAACAGAAATTTACTCTCTCATAGTCTAGAAGGCTAAAAGTACAAATTCAGGGTGCCAGCTCCAGGGGAAGGCTTTCTCTCTCTGGGCTCTAGAGGAAGGTTCTTGTCGTCAAACTTCCCCTGGTCTAGGAGCTTCTCCACGCAGGAACTTTGGGTCCAAAGAACATGCTCTGCTCCTGGCACTGCTTTCTTGGTGGTATGAGGTCCCCCTGTCTCTCTGCTCCTTTCTTTCTTTTATATCTCAAAAGAGATTCACTTAAGACACAACCTAATCTTGTAGATTTGAGTCCTGCCTCATTAACATAACTGCCTTTAATCTTGCCTCATTAACATCATAGATGTAGGATTTACAACACATAAGAAAGTCACATCAGATGACAAAAAATGGTGGACAATCACACAATACTGGGAATCACGGCCTAGCCAAGTTGACAGATATTTTGGGGGGATACAATTCAATCCATGACAGATGGTATGAGAAAAAGGGACCCAAATGTAAAATACCATCTCAAAAGTGAACTGGCCAGTGCTATAAATTAAGAGCCATGGTGGCGCCGTGATTAAGTGCTCAGTTGCTAACTGAAAGGTTGGCAGTTTGAATCCACTAGCCGATCTGCGTGAGAAAGATGTGGCAGTCTGCTACGGTAAAGATTACAGCCTTGGAAACCCTATGGGGCAGTTCTACTCTGTCCTGTTTGGTCGCTATGAGTCCAGACTCAACAGCAATAGGTGGGTTGGGTTACAATGTTCATTAGGAGCCCTGGTGGTGCAATGGTTAAAGCACTTGGCTGCTAACCAAAAGGTCAGTGGTTTGAACCCACCAGTTCTTCCTAGGGAGAAGATATGCCAGTCTGCTTCTGTAAAGATTTACAGCCTTGGAAACCCTATGGAGCAGTTCTATCCTATAGGTCACTATGAGTGGAATCGACTAGACAGCAAAGGGTCATAATGTTAATTGGAGTGCCTGGGAGGTGCAAATGGCTAATGGGCTCTGCTGCTAACCAAAACATTGAAGGTTCAAGTCTATCCAGAGATTCCTCAGAAGAAAGTTCTGGTGATCTACTTCTGAAATATCAACCATTGAAAATGCTATGGAGCATAGTTCTACTCTGAGACACATGAGGTTTACCACCCTGAGACTGAATAGACTTAAAGGCAGTTTTTGTTTTTTTAATGTTAATAAAGTAAAGGCACTGCTTATGTTCAATTTATATTAAAAACATTGCCCAATTGTGAAACAGTTGCTTTTGTTGTTATACTTGGAGCTCTTCTTTATAATCTAGCTGTGTTCTTGGTCATATGCAAAACAAAACAATAGAAATAACTTCATTTTTTCTACCCAAAGAAAATATTAAAATACACAAATATACTGAATTTTGTCCCTTTAATGAGTCCCTGGGATCCTGACCTTATATTTTTTTGGGTGGGAAAAGGTGTGGGGGATAATGTTAGGTGTACAGAAAAGCAGTAGAGACAGTATTTAGAGTTCCTGTGTACCCTCTGCTCAGGTTCCCCTAATGTTAACATCTAACATAATCATGGACATTTGTCAAAACTATGAAATTAACATGGGACAATACTATTAATTAAAAACAGACTTTATTCTGATTTTGCCAGTTTTTCCTCTCCTATCCTTCTTCTGTTCTGGGATCCAATCCAGGATACCATGTTGAATTCAGCAGCCTTACCTTTTGATCCATTTCTTCATCCTCATCTTGATAATCATCACAGAGTGGGCTAGGGTTGGTGGAAAAGGTGGGTCCCTGAGAGTAGTACTGAGAACTCCGGTAGCCATCCCGTCGCAGTTTATCGCATTCTGCAGAGGGCACAGGTGGAAGGGAAGAAAGGGCATGAAAAACATGAATTTGTTTTCTCCTCTTCTATTAATCATTTCTACTAATATTTTCAGGAGTCCCTGGGTAGAACAAACGGTTAAATGCTTGACTACTACCTGAAAGGCTGGCAGTTCAAACCTGTCCAGAAGCGCCTTGGAAGACAGGCCTGGTGATCTGCTTCTGAAAGGTTGAAAACCCTATGGAGCAGTTCTACTCTACACTCATGGGTTGCCAGGAGTTGGAATCACTTCTAAGGCAACCAACAACGGTAATATTTTCCTAGGTGTAATAGATTAAAAATTAATAATAATACTAGTAATAAAAATGATGATGAAAATCACTAAGAATTTTTAAAGCACCTACTACACACTACGTGGGGTGCATTGGTGGTTCAGTGGTAGAATTCTCTCCTTTCATGTGGGAGACCTGGGTTCGATTCCCAGCCAATGCACCTTACGCACAGCCACCACTCGTCTGTTAGTGGAGGCTTGTGTGTTGCTAAGATGCTGAACAGGTTTCAGCAGAGCTTCCAGACTAAGATGGAGCAGGAAGAAAGGCCAATGAAAACCCTAGGATAATAACAGGACTGGGCAGAGTTTTGTTCCATTGTACGTGGGATCACCTTGAGTTGAGGGTCGACTTGATGGCAGGTAACAACAACAACATACCACATACTTGTTATATATAAACTTTAAATGGATTATCTTCTTTAGACTTCATAGTAACCCTAGGAAGCAGATACTTTCATTAACTCTATTTTACACACAAGGAAACTGAAGTTTAGGGTAATTAAATTATTTTCTTTGAAATGTATACACATAAGCAGTAGACCCAGAATTTGAAGCTAGAGTCTGAATTAATATACCAAAACTTTGGATATACAAAATGATTGATTATGTAATTCCACATAAAAAATACAAGTAATTCTCCAGCTGTGCTTTTCTCCTAGACTCATCGGCTAGAAGAGACATGAGAGATCACCAATTATAATGCCCTCATTTTATTTTTAGTTCTCAATTTAACTTTGATGCCAAACCGCCTATAAACACTATGTGGAATTTAATATGAAGCCAGGTCACAGCTGGAGAAGTCTGCCAGACCCACAGAAGAATGTCTGGCACCATAGAGTGGAAGGGGGCATGGTGCTGGGGATCACAGGGGAACTGGGGTCACAGACCATTAGGAGACTAGCAATTCTCATTAAGGAGAAGCCCATTACACTGATTACTCTCATTACTGGGGTCAACTGTAGATAAAAAAACTTCTAATGGCTTCTAAAAACACGCCAGAAGCTTTACTATTATGCAGATGCCATGTACCTTAGAGGAGCCTTTGCCTACCCAAAGGATTCACCACAGGGTTTCCTTAAATGTTCAGCTTTCTGAAGAAACACAGAATATGTTTCATCTTTGTAAAAGTTTCCTTTCTGCACAGCTTTACAAAACTAAACACCTAAAGGCACAGAAGGAGCCCTGGTTGCACAATGGTTAAGCACTTGGCTGCTAACCAAAAGGTTGATAGTCCAAGCCCACCCAGCAGCTCCGCAGGAAAAAGACCTGGCAATCTGCTTTCATAAAGCTCACAGCCTAGAAAACCCAATGGGGCAGTACTACTCTGTCACATGGTGTCACAATGAGTTGAAATCGACTCAGTGGCGCTAAACAACGACAACAAAGGCAGAGAACTAAACTAGCACATCTTCAGAGCTCCTTTCTAAACACTAGGATGCACACTTCTTCCTCAAAGAACAGACAAGCAGCCACTTTAGTTGAGGGATTAAAAATTCTCCAGTTAAGAGATAGAAAATTCTCATTCTCCTTTGCCACTTTCCATCCCTCTTCTACCTCACAGTGGGAATGGATGGAGGTTTACAATCCAGAACTGCAAGTCAGATTCAACAAAATTCCCATGAAAACAAAGTCATAAGAATCTATTAGAATGCCATACTAACTTAAAAATGCATAATTAATCACAAGACAGCCAAATAATACTACTTCAATTGCTTATAGACTAAATAATTTGTGGGCTGGGTTGGTAACCACATAACTGGTAACAATAATTAAAACAGAAAAGTAATTTTGGAAACTTCCAGAACACATCTTATTTTTTATTGAGGATTTCAATGGGAAATATTTTCATTTTTTCCATTTGACAATTTCTCTAAATGCACAGTACAATAAGAATCTATACTCTTATTCTATAGAGATAATGCTAATTAAGTATGATTATTAGTTCTCAAATGGTGTTCTCTGCAGAATTCTGGGATTCTGCAAATATTTGACTTGATTTTCTTTAAGTAACTACCTTAACACTAGGATTAAAATAAAACACTGAAGCTCAATAGTTTCACAACCAAATTTTAACACGATGCAGGGAATTAATTGATTAACTTGTGCTGCTAAATTAACTTTCCTGTGGTCCTAAAAATAAAGTTTATTCCTGCTCTCTGTAAAACTGAAGTCTCCTAAGGATTCAGGGTGAGTCTTATAAAACAATCAACAAACACTGTTACCACCTGCAGCTACTTATCTGTGTATAAAGGTTTTCAAATACTTGACAAACAAAACATAATGCATATAAAATGGAGGCCAAGGCCCTTTAAAGACTAAGTCCTTTTGTGGTTCAAATTGTCTCTCTCTCCCTCACTAATTAACTCTATAATAAATGTAAGTTTAAAGTTATAACATGTATAAATACTTAAACATTACTTTTTAAACTTTACTTTATGTATTGGGTACCAGGGAAGACTGTTCGTAAAAGATTCCTCTACTAGGAAATAAACAAGCTGTGGTGGCACAAACGGTTAAGCACTGGCTGCTAACTGAAAGGTTGATAGTTCAAACCCACCCAGCTGCTCCGTGGGAGAAAGACCTGGCAATCTGCTTCCATAAAGATTGTTGTTGCTGTTGCCAGCTGCTTTCAAGTCCATTTTGACTCATAGTGGCCCTATATGACAGAGTAGAACTGCCCCATAGGGTTTTATAGGCTGTAATCTTTATGGGGGCAGATTGCCAGGTCTTTCTTCTGTGGAGTAGGCAGGTTGGTTTGAACTATGACCTTTTGGTTAGCAGCCAAGTACTAAACAATCGTGCCACCAGGGTTCCTTTTGTTATGAGGATTATAGCCAAGAAAACTCAACTGGGCAATTCTATTCTTTTTTTTTAAAATATATATATATATATATATATATATAATTTATTTTGTTAAGAATATACACAACAGAACACAGAAAATACACCAATTCAACAGTTTCTACATGTACAATTAAGTGACACTGATTACATTCTTCAAGTGGTGCAACCATCCTCACCCTACTATTCTGCTTGTTCATCCTCCATTAACATAAACTCACTGCCCCCCAAGCTTCCTATCTAACCTTTCAAGTTGCTGTTGGTCACTTTGCTCCATATAGATAGTTCGTTAAAACAGCACAATGCTCACGGCAGACATTCTTTACTAGTAAAGTATTACTTGTTTCAAAGAAGAATTCAGGGGATAGTTTTAGTTTAAGCTTTAAAAATTATCTCAGGGCAATAGTTTCAGGGGTTCTTCCAGCCTCCAGACCTCCAAAAAGTCTGGAATCCATGAGAATTTCAAATTCTGTTCTGCCTTCTCCTCCTTTTTGATCAGGATTCTTTTATAGACCCTTTGATTGAAATGTTCAGTAATGGTAGCCAGGCACTATCCACTTCTTCTGGTCTCATGGCTAAAGAGGCAGTTGTTCATGGAAGCAATTAGCCACATATTCCATTTCCTCCTCCTAATCCTCACTTTCCTTCCTCTGTTGCTCCAGGTAAATAGAGACCAATTATTGTGCCCTGGATGGTCGCTTGCAAGCTTTTAAGACCCCAGAGGTATTATGCAATGAACTAGGATTTAGAACAGAAGCACTAAACACGTTATTAGGCCAATTAACTGGGATGTCCCATGAAACCATGAAACCTCCAAACCAAGGAATCGAATCCCAAACAGATGGTGTTTGGTTGTACATAAGCAGCCTCAGCAGCTACTCTTTTCTTTTGTTGTTGCTTTTAATATATCTATCACACAACGTTTGCCAATAGAGCTTTTTACAGCTGTACAACTTATTGACAGCAATTACATTAATCAGCTGTGCAACCCTACCCTTACTCAATGTGATTTTCCATTATCGTAAACCAATATTCCACAAGCATTAACCCTCCTTTCCTCTTCACTCCTGCCCTTGGTAACCATTTTTCTCTATATATATTTGCCCATTCTAGTATTTTTATATAAGTGAGGTCATAAAATATTCGTCCTTTTGTGATTAACTTATTTCACTCAGCATGTCTTCAAGCTCCATCCATATTGTAGCATGTATCTAGACTTACTCTCATTACTAGTTGAGTAGTATTCCATTGGATGTACGTATAACATTTTGTTTATCCATTCATCCACTGATGAGTATTTAGGTTGTTTCCACTTTTTGGCTATTGTGAATAGTGCTGCAATGAACATTGGTACATAAGCACCTGTTTGAGTCTCTGTTTTCAAGTCTCTTGGATATATACCTAGGAGTGCAATTGCTGGGTCATATGGTAGCTCTATTTTTAGTTTTTTGAGGAACTGTCACACTGTCTTCCATAATGGCTGTACCATTTTGCATCCCCAACAGCAATGGATAAGGGTTCCAATTTCCTCACGTCCTTGTCAACATTTGTGATTTTCTATTTTTTTAATCTTAGTCATTCTAGTGGGAGTGAAATGATATCTTATTGTGGTTTTGAGTTGCATCTCTCTGAAGGCTAATGATGCTGAGTACCTTTTCCTGTGTTTGTTGGGCATCTGAATGTGCTCTTTGGTGAAATGTCTATTCAAGTCCTTTGCCCATTTTATGATTGGGTTAATTTGTCTTACTGTTATTAAGTTGTTGAAGTTTTACATATATTTTGGTTATTAGATTCTTATTAGACATGTGGTTTCCGAAAATATTCTCCAAGTTGATAGCTTATCTTTTCACTTTTTTGGGTCAAGTCTTCTGATGAGAAAAAGTTTTTAATTTCTATGAGGTCCCATTTATTTATTTTGTCTTCTGCTATTTGTGCTTTTGTTGGTATTATTTTGTTATTATATTAGATAATCCATTGTCAAAAGCTAGGCCCAATAGCATTGCCCCTGCATTTTCTTCTAAGAATTTTATGGTTTTAGTTTTCGTATCTAGGTCCTGACCTAAGGTGTGCTTGACCAAAGCCATGGTTTTTTCAATCGCCTCACATCCATGTGAAAGCTGGATGATGAATAAGGAAGACCGAAGAAGAATTGACGCCTCTGAATTACGGTGTTGGCGAAGAATATTTAATATACCATAGAGTGCCAAAAAAGAATGAACAAATCTGTCTTGGAAGAAGTACAACCAGAATGCTCCTTAGAAGCAAGGATGGCGAGACTATGTCTCATATACTTTGGACATGTTATCAGTAGGGATCAGTCCCTGGAGAAGAACATCATGCTTGGTAAAGTAGAGGGTCAGCAAAAAAAGAGGAAGACCCTCAACGAAATGGACTGACACAGTGGCTGCAATAATGGACTCAAGCATGACAGTGATTGTGAGGATGGCACAGGAGCTGGCAGTGTTTTGTTCTGTTGTACACAGGGTCACTGTGAGTCGGAATCGACTCGACGGCACATAACAGCAACAACAACATCTAGGTCCTTAATCCATTCTGAATTTGTTTTTGTGTATGCTGTGAAGCATGGATCCTGTTTCACTCTTCTGCATGTGGAAATCCCATTTTCCTAGCACCATTTATCGAAGAGATTCTTCTTTCCTCATTGAATGTTCTTAGCACCCTTGTCAAAAATCGCTTGACCATAGATGTGTGGGTTTATTTCTGGTCTCTCAATTCTAGCAGTTCTACTCTTGTCACATGGGATCGCTATGGGTTGAAATCAACTTGATGGCACCTAACAACAACACCTACTAGGAAATAAGGGAAGACTGCTGGGCTTCGATAATCTCTAAGGACTATCTTAGGTCTCATATTCTTGGCAATGATATTAAAAAATAGACAACATAGACCAACATGCTAAATCTTACAAAACCAAAGTTTGCAAACTTGCTATCCAAACATCTGAATGCATGAAAGTCTGGCAACTTTTAGTATTTCCAGTGTGTCACCTTTCTGAGCCCAGTTTAAAGGACAATGCATCTTTTTTCCACTATGATGTTTAATACTCATGTCACAGAAATGTTTAAATAGTAGTATAATAACTGAAATATGATGCTGAGTCTAAGATTAAACTGGGCAGTGCAGATTTATGGCAGATAACCGATTTTTTTTTTTCACTCTTACCTAATTTCTGAAATCTAGTAAAGTTGTCAAATTTCATTGTTACTTATCCTATTCCAACTCCAGGGGAATTCTAGGAAAATTTCCTCTTGCCAAGTTGCAACATATCTGTTTCTAAAACCATGGGTTTGTTCATTAAGAATGGAGTTTATTGTCTGGAGGGTGAGACATAAGTAAAAGCAAGCCATCATGAATAAACAAAGACTTCAAACATTAAACTGAGGGAGGAACTGCAAGGCAGAGTATAATTTAATGCCAGGTTACACCAGCTAAAAACAAGCATAACAGAAGATCTACCTTGAACACATATAACACAGTAAGAAATTTAGAGTAAAATTATGTCTATTGTTCTCACAGTACTGCTTGGAGGAAAAAAAAAAAAAAAAAGGACACTGCTTGTGTCCTCTGGTTTCCCAACCACAAATTTCCTCCTCTTTCCTTCTTTGTCGAAATTTTTTTTTTTTTTTTGGTAGCACAAGGACAATGGACAAACATTTCTTGGCAGACCAAAATTTGAAATATAGAAAGAAAAAAAAAATCATAGAACTAGATGGTCCTCTGACCATCTTATAAATTTAATAACCTTCATATATAAAGCTGTTTTCTAGGCTTTTCATTTTAATATTTTAGACATGTTAAGAGAGTCTACTGCAAGAAGCTTTAAATAGTTTTTTTCAAAATAATTTTCTCTACTGGAAATCTCTGTTGAGTTTCCACATTCTATGATATTCTTCCTAAATTTCCTGAATGAGCTAGACTATGCAGCAGTGACAGAGTTCCAAAATCTCAGTGGCTTAACACAACCAGAAGTTTCTTTCTTGCTCATTCTGTTCATCCAGGCTGAGCTGGTAGGGGACTCTGCTCACAGCAGTCACTCAGGGAACATACAGATAGAAGTTCCATGTCAACTTGTACTTCCATGATCACACATGGCAGTGTGGTGAGAACATGGTTCATCTCACCCTGGCTCCTAGAACTGCTCAGAAGTTACAGGTGTTATTTTTGTTCCTATTTCACTGGACAAAACAAGCCCTGGAGCCTGATCTGACTTCAAAGGCATCAGAAAAGTGCAATCCTATTGCATACACAAGGAAGGGAAATTGAATATTTGTGAATAGCTCTAACGACTCCACAAAACAGAAATAGCATTGAATCTAAAATTTTCCAGATTCTTGTTCTTGATTCTCTCAACAGTTATTTAATGTTTATTTCCAGTTCCTGAATGAGGTTGAGAGCCTTTTGATATGAACTGGCAGCCTGCAATGAAAAGGCTTGTGGGTTACAATATGGGCATTGACTTTTATTATGTATGAGGCGTCTGGAGACTTTGAAAAGCTAAGTGACATGATCTAACTTGTATTTAACAACTTCCTCCTGCCCATCCCCTTCCCCAAGATTCTAGGGCCAGCTCAAAACTAAGCACACATATATATAAATTCCAAATAAACCACAATAAATTTGAATGTTAACTATATGAAGAAAAAGCGAATCAGAGCACGTCACTTTTACATTCACTTAGTCATGCTAGTAAAAGTACGCGGGCACTTTTACAATAGATTTATATAACTCGTTATAACTGATTTTTTAAATATATTCAATTCCAAGAGAGAAAACATACTATGCAGTAAAATTTTTCCTAAGTTTGTTATAAAAATTTTGAAATACACTCTAACGAGGGAAAAAAAAAGTTATCAAGTTAATTACATGGTTAGAGCTATATTGCTTTTAACAAGTCTGACCTGCTTAAATGACAGTAGAAGGAAAAGAAGTGACAGAAATTGAATGCAAAGTGGAAATAAAAACAACAAGGAAAAAACTGTGGTAAGATGAGTGGATGTTAAAGGAAAAAAGTGACAGAAATTTGCTCACTTGTTAGACAGGATGAGAAAGAAGAGAAAGGAGCAAGGAAAGAAGTATTTGAAACAAGTACTACTGCATTGAAAGGCAGAAGGTCCAGTTAGTTAAGTAGGCTATTTAGTCATTTTTCAGGTTGTCTGGGTAGTGTTGGTGTATATGAGTATGAATTTGCAGTGCGGTTAATTACTTTTGCATGTGCCCTTTCTAGCCATGGTTTTGTAACTCCCACCCAGGTGACTGGGCAGGACCATGTGATAGGGTAATTGTGGCCTAACAAGGAGACTGGTCAGTTTTGCCTTAAAAGAGGGTCAATTTCAGAGCAGATAGAAGATTCCTACCACCACCAAGGAAGAACAGCCAGGAGCATAGAGAGCGACCTTTGGACCTAGGATCCCTGCGCTGAGAAACTCCTGGAAACAGGAGACCGAGAAAGACAGAACAAGCTGTAACCTTAAAGATGGTGAGAAGTGATGGCAGGAAAGGCCTGACAGCAGAAACCCAGCAGCAGGAGACAGTGTGGTGGGCTTCCTGGCCCACAGAGAGAGAAAGCTGAGTGCCTTTGGGCAGAGGCCAAGGGCCAGAAGAGGTGTGCCTGCAAGTACAGCTGGGGAGAGGCTGTCCTGATGGAAGAAGTGTATCCTGAGTGTTCTGAGTCAGAACTGTAACCTGTTACTTCCCAATAAACCCCATAGTTGTGAGCGTGGTCTATGAGTTCTGTTTGGCCATTGCAATGAATAATCGAACCCAGCAGAGAAGTAGAGAGTGCTGTGGGAGGCATAGTTAGTGTCAGAATTGGTAAAGATGGCGGAGAGAGAAGACAAGTCTGACCTGTGCCTCATGGGAATCAGCCTTGGGCTGTTAATCTTGACTCTCCTTTCCCCTTGTGAAGTTAGAGGAGGTTAGGCACCAGCCTCATGTGTTTTTACACAATTGCTAGGAAAATTTTGAAACCTTCAGGTCAAAAGAACAATTTTGCTAATTCACAACAGTACAGAATTCTAGACATACCATATTTTAAAATCTGAATGTGGTTTATTTTTAACAGTATTAAATCTTTCATAATCCTCCTACTATAATTCAAGGTCATTAAAAATCGGGAGGACACCAGTTCCAAAGTTAATTACAAAAATAATGGTCATACTGTGCTGCTTCACTGAGAATGTCCTATGATGGACTACAGTCTAAAAATATTTTTTTTTTACATCACTGATTTTTAAAGCCAATACTACTGGCACTTAATAAATGCATTGTTTTCTGAACTGAAATCCCTTTGCTATCATTAGTTGATTTGTGTTGAAAATAATTCCATGGGAACTGGAGGAAAGCAAATACATTCATCTTATAGGTTATGAAACCCAGACGTAACGTTTCTGGCAGATCCAAGTTTTCTATCCTGGTGAATTTATCCATCAGATTATCAACGACAAGGTAAAAGGGCAGATTACAATGAGATAAAAGCCTAGTTTCTATTATATATCTTAGTCCTGTATAGGAGGACTGAGAAAACTTAAGACTACAAACGTGTATTTAGAAGAAAATCAATTCCAGTCTAACAACTGTATCTGGTATTACATAGTTAAGGAATCTAGTTAATTTTTAAAATAAGTACATAGGAAAAACTTACTGCACTTAAGTATTACACTTTGTAAAAATTAGAGAACTTATTTTCATAATGAAAATCAGATTTAAATGTATTAAAGAACAAGAATTGTACCTCCTAGTTCATTAATTTATTGGGTTTGTCAATACTGGAAAGAGAAAGAAACCATATTGATGCTGTAGTTAAAATTCTGCCTTGCCAGACACAAAACACTGGATATGAATATATTTGGATTTTTCCTAAATTCTTTAAAAGAGTTAAACTTTATTAAGAATGTCTTCAAGAATCAACAAATTTGAACACAATTAAGACACTAGATGTTCAGACAATTTTTTAAGTTAGTTAATTGTAGCATATCAAATGAATTGAAAAGATACGTTATATCTTAAAGACACTGTGGATTTCATATAGACCTTTTCAACAGAGCCCTGGTGGAGCGGTGGTTAAGAGCTCGGCTGCTAACCAAAAGGTTGGCAGTTGGAATCCACCAGCTGCTCCTTGGAAACCCTATGGGACAGTTCTAGTCTGCCCTATAGGGTCACTGTGAGTTGGAATCGACTCAATGACAATGGGTTTGGTTTGTTTTTTTTTAATGGATATTTTACTAGATAATTTGGTAGCAATTTTAAGTGATTCCAAATAAATATGCTCTTTTGGTTTATTTTTAGATTAATGGTACATTTTTTTCCCTCTACTCCTACTTTATGGACTCAAACATATCAATGATCATGAAGATTGGCACAGGACCAGACAATGTTTTATTCTTTTATATGTAAGGTCACTATGAGTTGAAGCCAACTCAACAGCAACTTAAAAACAACCCTCACTTTAGAGTTAGTCAGTTTTTATGCAGTTACATATGAATACTTGTTATTATCTCTGAAGTATTAAACTCAATCACTTCAATGCTACGTAGCACCCAAAGCAACATAAAACACAAAAGGATAAAGAGAAAAGGTATGGCTTTAATGATGAAGCCCACATTTTTATAAAAGTTCTGAAAGTAAACATCTCATCTTTTAATGGTTCATATACAATACAATGTTCCAGGTGCTACAGAATAATTTGAAGAGAGAGGCCAATCAGAAAATATGCCAACTATCACCCTATGTACCAAGGAAAAAGAACATGAGTCCTCAAGAGCATGAGTCTTGATTTGCCTAAGGAAAGGAACAAAGTTATCCAGACTGTCACGGTTTGAATTATGTCCCCCAAAAAATGTGTGTGTCAGTTTGGCTAGGCCATGATTCCTGGTACTGTGTAATTTTCCTGTATTGTAAACCTGCCTCTATGATGTTAATGAGGGAGGATGGGTGGCAGTTGTGTTAGTAAGGCAGGACCTGATCTACAAGACTGGATTGTGTCCTGAGGCAATCTCTTGAGATATAAAAGACAGAAGTGAGCAGAGAGACAGGGGGACCTCATACCATCAAGAAAGCAGTGCCGGGAGCAGAGCGTGTCCTTTGGACCAGGGTCCCTGTGCCAGGAAGCTCCTAGTCTGGGGGAACACGGATGAGAAGGCTGAGAGAGAGAAAGCCTTCCCCTGGAGCTGATGCCCTGAATTTGGACTTTTAGCCTGATTTCTCTTTGTTAAAGCCATCCGCTTGTGGTATTTCTGTTGTAGCAGCACTAGATAACTAAAACACAGACTTTGACTCCAGCAGAAAGTCAGAAAAAGGGAAGTCACACTGGTGACAATTATATTTTGTCTTACCAGGTGCTTTGATCAGCCTTTTTTTTCTAAACCTCTGAGTACTCTTCTTCCAGACTATAAAACCAGGGTTAACTTGGAGAAAACAGAATGAATAGGCAGGGCATCAAATCCTAGTTTCTTAAGAGTCAAGAGTTGAAACTTTGAAACTGAAGTAGTTGTATGTTGGAATCTTAGTTTGTAATGAACTAGTGGGGCTGAAGGAGATACATTCCAACCTTTGAGGTGTTTACAATTTAGCTGACTAATAAACAAGCTCACACGACTATTTTTACAGGGCAGGGGTTCTCAAACTCTAGGTGCACCAGAGCACTTGGAGGGCTTGCTGGGTCCTACCCCCCGAGATTCTGATTCATCAAGCCCTGGATCAGGCCAGAGAATGTGCAAGTCTAAAGACGTCACCAGTTGCTCCTTGGAAACCCTATGGGACAGGTTCTACTCTGTCCTATAGAGATGCTATGAGTCAGAATTAACTTGACAGCAACGGGTTTGGTTTTGGTTTAAGAAGTTCCTAGGTGATGGTGATGTGGTTGTTGATCTGGAATCCACACTTCAGAACCACTGTTTCAGAGTAAGGTTAAGTACCTACAGAGAAGCAGAAAAAAAATCAAAGGTGGTAGACATGATACCATTTGTGGTGGAGGTCAAAGTAAAAGAAGAGTCTTTTCTTAGAGGGAAACAAAATTTTGATAATTTGAGACTTTCTGCATGTTCTAAGTGAGGAAATGATGAAAGGCCCGAAGGCAAAGAGAGTTAATCTGTTTATTGTGTCACAAATGATTCACAAAGCAGTCAGTCCACACACACCACAAGAAAACATTAATGGGAAAACAGGAAACAAAGGATAAAGAAGAATTTGGCTGATTTGGTACAGATCAATGGAGAGGGGGAGAAGTGCTGTAATTGGTATCTGCTTGTAGTCCCCAAAGAATAAGGCTTTGTTTCAGAAAAAGCTTTTATTTTGCTTCTGTAGAAGTGCCTTATATGTCAAGATTTCCTTAAAATGCTTGAAGGGTTCTTGCTTTTATTTCCACACTCCACTTCAGAGGAAGTTTCAGATTCCAGGCACCAGCATCTTCCACTTGGATTACTGTGGTTACCTTGGCCTGGTCTCCCTGCTGCCACTCCCAATTCCCTTACCACTAACTTTTCACTCAGAACCAGACTGATCCCTTACCACTAACTTTTCACACAGAACCAGATTGATCCATTTAAAAATGAGAAGTAGATTATGACACTCCTGAGTTCAAACCTCTCCAATGGCTTCCCATGCCCTGAAAGTAAAAGCCAAAAAGTCCTTTTAGTGGTTTCTAAGGCCCTAGAAAGGAGCCCTGGTGGCACAATGGTTAAGCATGTGGCTGCTAACTTAAAAGCTGGAGGTTCGAACCCACCAGCGGCTCCTCAGGAGAAAAGAGCTGGTGGTCAGCTCCAATAAAGGTTATAGCCTAAGAAACCCTATGGGGAAGTTCTACTCTGTCACATGGGTTGCCATGGGTCAGAATTGACTTGATGGCACACAACAACAGTAAGAACCTATGTCTGACTCAATATGGCTAGCAG
Source organism: Dugong dugon (assembly GCA_030035585.1). NCBI lineage: Eukaryota > Metazoa > Chordata > Mammalia > Sirenia > Dugongidae > Dugong > Dugong dugon. The sequence continues at coordinate 161,315,129 of CM057464.1, forward strand.
GTGCTCAGTGAGTTTACTGATGAACAAATGATCAACTGTATTCATTCAACAGAGTCCTTGAAAGGATACTGTGATGACATGATAGAGGTGCCACCCCCATCCCTCACCCAGGTGTATTTTATCCTTGGCCACACTTTCCACTTTAATTAGCCCCAGGCATATGACCTGCCCATCTATTTGGCAGGCTACATCATTAGTGTTAATTAATTCCAACTAGGGTGTATGGAGTGGGACCGGTATCAATACAAAATTCAACTAGGTGGGGGGAGGAATATTTCCACAACTCATATGCAAGAAATCAAGGAATGCAGAAGGGTGGATAGGGAGAGGATGGGATAGGGAAGACGATTGTTCAGTGCTGTATCAGGGTTATCTAACCAAGGAAATTTAGTCTCAGTAGAATTTCAGAGAAACTGACCAAATCTAGAAATAAAAAGCTAACTGCATCATAGGCAATTCCAAAAGCTCTCTGGTCAGGTAGAATAGATGTCACAGGGAAGCTGCATTTTTGGAGAAAGCACCAATAACCTGAAAAGTATTGAGGAAGGACTGAGGCAGAACAGAGGGGATGGTGACAGGATGCCACCTTTGAAATGAACAGGTTTCTCTGCCAATAGAGAACAAACACCAAAAAGAATAACAAGCAGACTAAATTTACACATCTAAACATTACTTTAGCACAATTCCAAATGGGTTCTCATTTCAATCTTTCGTAGTATATTCTGGGAAATAAAGTGATCAGGCTGGAGTAGGTGGAGTACCACAGAAAGAAAACTGTGGTTGTCAGTTCAGCATTCACACTGGAAAAGGATTTGCTGAATGATGTACTAACACATATTCTGGGACCAACATCTCTCTCACTGACATTAATCAAACACCAAAGGCAATGCCACTTATGTAGAAGGCTTTAGGAAAAAAAAAGGTCATTTTAAGTAATACTCTTTCTCTAATAGAGTGCAATAAAAACCACCAAAAAAAAAAAAAAAAAACTTAGGAATTAAATATTAAAATTTAAAAATTAGATAAAACTGTTAGCTTTATCTTTCATTGTACACCATGGAAAGAATTACTCTTAAAATATCATTTGCCATTACAGAAAACCAGTTTTCAATATTTCTTCTCCTTCCATGGCCAGATTAATTTGAGGAGACTTGAGGAACTAAATTTGATTTAAATTAAGGGGACAGCTTTCTGATGCCCATTATTAGTGTGAGTGTCTAAGAGTTTGCAAGTTCTAGGAGCCCTGGTGGGGCAGTGTTAAGCGCTTGGCTGCTAGAGCAAAGGTCCACAGTTCGAACCCATCAGGCCGTTCTGCAGGAGAAAGATGTGGCAGTCAGCTTCCGTAAAGATTTACAGCCTTGAAAACCCTATGGGGCAGTCGTACTCTGTCCTATGAGGTCGCCATGAATTGGAATCGACTTGACCACATCGGGTAGCTGAAACACCACAGAATGCAGCCAAATTGGAGGTATCTCATTTCACTTCAGAATTGAAAAGCCTCATCACTGGCAGCAGGACAGAATCACCAAGGTTACTCAATATCCAATAGCCTGAAAAGATTCTAAACCAACACCAGAGACTTCAGTTTTACAGTGAGTGATAACAAACCTTATCCACAGTCCCTTCAATGTAGCATTTTTATGCTGCACCCAGTGAAATATAGAGGACTCTCAAGTTACTCACTTTATCAGGAATTAAAATAGAATTGCTGAAACAGCAGACTGGCTATGGACACAAAAACCAAACAGAAAGCCCTTTGTTGAAACAATCCACAGTGATTTGTTAAGACCGGGTCCATTTACACGACTGTCTCTGTTAGTCTATCTTTTGTGTGTTGCTTACCATTAAAATAAGGCAACATGTCACTTTCCTGATTTGTAAAAGCAACTACTGTTCATTTGTCTTTTGCTTTTGCATCTGACTTCCTTCTCACGGGTTAACAACTCTGACAAAGGCACTTCTTTCAGGGTGACCATACTCAGAATAGTTAGTATTATAAAGAAAATGATGTGAGCTGTCAAATCCCAAATGAGAAGTTAAATAGTCCCTTTTGTAGATGATTTCCATTCTGTTAATTCCACATTTTTGTGTTTGCTTTTTCCTCAATAGAGAATTCAATCCACTGTTTCATCACTCCCTAAGGATAAAAATTCCAAAAGGAATCTAACTGAAATACCAAGCATATCTAAAAGTAAGCCTTTAATAACATTATCATTTGTCTTTGAAAAGTCGCCCTAATTAAATTCACAAGCACTGAGCAAGAGAGCACAAAATGAAGTCATCGTTTTCTCCTAAGACCTAACAGTGTAGTGGGGGCCACATTTCTTGATCAAGCCTCCAGCACCACCTAATGAATGACTTCAACATTCCTTTGCTCCATCACTAAGCATGCTTTCTCTAATTCCTAGCCTAGGAGACAGAGATCTCAACCTCTGATCCCCCACCTGCACCCAGTTCACTGCCTCCTGCCTCCTCAAGCAACATCCTTTCATTGTCTTTTTTATATCTGCAATCACCCACCCCATATTGGTTCTTTTTGTCTACAACCATGTTTTAATCGGCTATAGTTTTTAAAAGAAAATAGTATTACCTCTACTTTGCCACCACCTCAAAATACTATCCCTTCCCTCTTTGCTTTCTTGACATCATTCACTCTACTTCATCTCTTTAAAAAAACAACTTTTTTGTTGTTTATAAAAATAATTCTCATGAAATCTGACTTCTTAAGCCAGCGGCTTCCTTGAAACTGCTCTTTCAAAGGTCTTTAATGGCAGTCTAATGACCAATTCAGTAGCCTCTTCTTCTGACCCCGTCCCCTTCCATGAGCACCATGATGGCTGCCCCATTTTGATTTACCTTCTTCTCAGACCCTAAAATAAAACCTTCAAGGGTCCTCCCTTGAGGATATTCACTTCAAATACTGTCACTACTCTTTTCCCCTTGCTCTTCCCCTCTGCAATCTCATCATTCCCATGTTCTCACCAGTTCTTCAGTGACTTTTAACTATACTAAATGCTGAATGACTTTTCAAAATGCTTTCAGTATCTCCATAAACACAACACTATTTACTGTGCCAAGCACAGGACTGTGTGCCGGGAACCCACAAGTGAAAAGACCAGGTCCTCTTCCTGAGGATCTTGCTGTGAGGTGGTGGACAGGTAAACGCAATTACACAGCCTACCACAAGCAGTTTAATGGAGGCGTGTAAGGTGTGGGAATGTGTGGAGAAGGGACGCCAGGTCTGCCCTGGGGAGTCCAGGAAGCCCTGGGTGAGGGAACCCATGGGATGACTCTTTAAAGGGGTAATAGGAGTTAGTCAATGTATGAGGTTGTGGCTCGGAAGGGAGAAGGAATAATCAGGAGGCGTAGTATACAGAAAAGACAGACTCGCATTTCAGCTGAAGGACTATATTCTTACATGTGACAGCACAGGTTAAAAAAAAAAAAAAAAACTTGAGTCGAGGGTTAGAGATGAATGGAAGAGAAAATACGAGTCAGTAGATGAAGCTAGACTAACAGGGGCCAGATCATAAAGGTTCTCACATGCGAAACAGTTTAGGTTTTATCCTGTCAGTGCTGGGGAACTAGTCAATAAATTTTAACAAAAGAGAGGTACGATCAGGTTTATGTTTTAAAGACAGCACTGCAGGGCAGAGACGAAGCTCAATGATGCCACCATCGTCAACTTCGTTGAGTTATGTGTGAGTTATTCACACATACATCTTATCTCCCTGGACTGGATTTAAGATTCTAGAGGAAAGGACCGTGTCGCTCATCTTTAACTCTGCAACAATACCCAGTCCAATGCCTCTTTCATCGCAGACACTTGGTGAATTTTTATGACAACACAAACTTGATTGTGTTTGTCAGGCTGATTCTCAGACATCAGTTATACTTCCGTGTCAATAAACTTCACACATATCATCCTCAAACAGTTACGTATTAAGAAACCAATCAGAAATTTAGACCCTAAAAGGGGTCTTAGAGATCATAAGTTGTTTTCCAGTGGAGGAAGTTAAAGCAAAAAGATGGATGTGATTTGCCTAAGGTCCCACAGCTGTGTACTGAAGCACAATAACCAGAATTCTAGTCTCCTATCTCACCAGCAGCCCTGGTGGCGTACTGGTTAAGAGCTTGGCTACTAACAGGCTGGCAGTTTGAATCTACCAGCCGCTCCTTGGAAACCGTATGGGAATCGCCTCAACAACAACCAGTTTTTGTCTCATTTTTTAGAGTCCCTGAGTGGTAAAATAGTTAATATGCTTAGCTGCTAACCAGAAGGCAGAGGTTCAAGCCTACCTAGAGGCACCTTGAAGGAGAGGTCTAGTGATCTACTTCTAAAAATTCAGCCCTTGAAAACTTTATGGGGCACAGTTTTACTATGACACACATGGGGTTACCATGAATCGGAATCGACTCAACGGCAACTGGTATCTAATTTCTGGAACAGTTAGTGACACACAAAGCAAGATGTCAATGCTGCTCTGCATTTAGAAAGAAAGTGAAGCCTGTGGAAGCTGGAATTCAACAGGACTGCCTTACTTTTCCGGGTTTCGCAAGTTTTTTGCCTTGACAGGGTGCATGCAGTCTTACCACTTTTCTGTCATTTGTTTTAGTGGAAAATATTTGAGTTTTCCTTCTCTGACAGGTTTCTACCTTATACAGGTTCTGGCTTTCACAGGTTTTACTGCATATTTTCTACCTCTTTCAGTGGCCTTTTCAGATTAATCTATTCCCCTCAGTTCTTATTTTTACTTAAACTTGAAAATAACTTAAAAGTCTATATGAATGAGTATAAGCAATTTAATATTTCTTATTTATATAAAAAATTGCAAGTAATCATTCTTTAACCACCCTCTCCTTTTATATACCCATTTTACTAAGGATTATTCAGGAAGAACTCAAGTAAAGGACTAACAAACTGTAAACTCAGCTACAAGTGCTAAATCCTTAGTATATTTAAATATTCCCATAGCCTCATCTTTCTTTCCCTTTCCCTTCCCATAACCTCTACTTATTTGTAAAGTCCACTGAAATATTAACAGCCTGTTATAACCCTAAAAATAAGTAGCAAATGTCATTAAGATGAAACAATGGTTATAGATATTAATCACAATGATGTCATATGACAAATCTTCCTTTCTTTTTCTTAAACTTATTTTAATTTTAATGAAATCAAGGATGAGTGATGAGATTTCGTAAGTTACTGTGAAGCCACCACTTTCAGGCACAGTGGGCTAATCTGAGTTTTGGAAGTTAACTGGAACCAAGTCTGTCCTTGGGCCATCAAATTCCGAGTGAACTATGCCCACACGAACTTTTTGAAAGCTGAAGAGGCATCAAAGGGACAGGTCTCCTCAATGCCCTCAGGATCCTAGATCAAAAAGGCCAGCATGGGCTGAGCATCAGGAGAGCTGAATTTGAGTCCTGACACAGCCATCTATAAGCTGCTACGTGGCTAGAAGATAACCCCTTAACTTCGCTGGGCTGCAGTTCACCTACAAAATGGAAAAGGGGTATTGACCAGGAAATCTGCGAGGCTTCTTCCAGCTCTTGTATTTTAGGGGTGTCTCAGAAGTCAACGATAAGCAGGGAAGGAGTTTTCTTGCCTATGTGGATGAAATGAACCCAAGTGTCAAGTGTTTGTGGCTGTCACTGTCCTTTGCTGATGTTTGCCGTTCTCGTCTTCGCTCCTTCCTCTCCATAGCTTACCTCTGGAGCATAAGGCATGAGAGGGAAAGCACCAATGAAGTCATAACAGCCATTTGAAAATGAGGGTAAAGATTTATAAAACTATAAACACTTACTGTTTCCCCACTGAGGACAGGTACTTCGAAATACTTTACATCAAATAAGCTCATTTTATTCCCATGAGAACAGGTATTATGCTCTCTACTTTACAGATCAGAAAACAAACTCAGACTGTTGAAGAAACATAACTTGAAATTAAACTCAAATAATATACACTCAGTATGAGAATGGGTAGTAGATAGCCAGGTCAGGATTTGAACCTAGAGGCAACCCATGCGCTTTCCACTAAACCTGGACTTTCCCATTAGAAAGTGAGCATCCCAGGAGGCATCTGGAGTGCAGGCTATGTCTATTTTTTGACCTGGATGATGGTTACATGGATGTTTGCTTTATAGTTATTTGTTACAACTGTCATGTTTTATGTCTTTGTTATATTTCCTAATTTTTTAAAAGTAACAGAAAGGAAATAGATGAAGAACTCAGTAATGTTTGCAAAAGGTGGGTGAAGCAGATGTCCATCTTTAGCCTGTCTGAGGTGGAGGGCAGGTGCTTTACTCTAGAATAGAGCACTCTTGGTCAACATCCTCCAGGCCATGCTACAAAGGCATCTCCCAGATAGCCCCGTGCAGAGTGTCACGGGGCCCAGGAGAGGAATCCATAGCCAGAATTACATCTGTGGTATCCCAGGGACCCAGGAGCCCAAGGCAAACAGAGCTACCTCCTTATCATTACAATGTAGCCTGGACAGTTGCTAAATCCACAGAGAACCCTACAACCTTTCTCAGAACAGACTTATCAGTCTAGATCAAAAGCAAAATAGGAGGGTTCATGATAAGGAGAAGTAGATGTAGTCATTGTTAGATAAAGTCTGTGTGTCAAGAACTGTCAGAGAACCCTCACTGCTGGAATTACTTTGAAACAAGATATTCATATGTACACACACTCTCTCTTAGTTATCCAGTGCTGCTGTAACAGAAATACCACAAGTGGGTGCCTTTAACAAACAGGAATTTATTTTTTCACAGTTTAGGAAGCTAGAAGTCAGAATTCAGGGTGCTGGCTCTAGGTGAAGGCTTCTCTCTATGTTGGCTATGTAGGAAGGTCCTTGTCTTTTTTAGCTCCTGCTCCTGGTCAATCTTCATGTGGCTTGGCATCTCTCTTCACCCATCTGTTTGCCTGCTTGCTTGTTTTAATCTCTTTTATATCTCAAAAGAGATTGAGCCAAGACACACCCTACACTAATCCTGCCTCACTAACATAACAAAGACAACTCATTACTGAATGGGATTATACCACAGGCGTAGAGGTTAGGATTTAGAATACTCATTTTGGGGGGACACAATTCAATCCATAACACATCTATTGTTTTTAATCACTTGGTACAAATGTGCATTTTTTTCATATTTTAAATCCTTAACTCCTGTACTTCCAGATATAATAAATATAACACTCTGATTTTGAATTAACATAGGCCAGATTCAACACCCCTCCCTGAGCCTTACTCCTCTAATTCTAGAGCCACAGAGCAAGCTGACCTACTAAAATGTTTTTCTTCAGGAAAGAGCGCTGGGACTGGAGAACATTTCTGATATCAACAACAGATGCTTTGTGAACTAACTCAAGGAGGAGTGTATATGGATACAGTAGCTAAGTTGCCTGTTAAATATACTGTGAGAAATAATGTTTATCCCTCCCCCAAGCTGGGCTTTTTAGGTGATCAGAGTCTTAAAAAACAACATGTCTTTATTTCAGCCTTTAATATGTGCACAATGGTCAAATGAGGCTGTAAAGAAATAAAACCTGGGCATTTCATTGAGCATGAACATGACTTCCCTGTCCCTCAAGTCCCTTTTTTCCACTTAATTTTGTGGCTCTTTTAAAGCTAAAAACTATCCAGACAAAAATCTAGTTACTCATCATCACAGCTAACCCCAACGTAGTTGACAAAGGGTTCAAACAATTACAGAGCTTAAAAGGGTAGAATTCTTCTGCAAATTCTGTAAGAAGCTGAGTGAATTTGTTATTAATGAAGGGGTTTACCTTCAGAAGTTCACTTTTAGCACTCGCCAGATGTCTTATTGAACCAAATATCAAAATACTGTTTTATTTTTTTTTTAATTGCGGTAAAATATATATAACACAAAATTTGCCGTTTTAACCATTTTTAAGTGTGCAATTCAGTGACAGTAATTATATTCACAATGATGTGCAACCATGACTACTATGTATTTCCAAAACATTTTCATCACCCAAACAGAAATGCTGTATCCACTGAGCAGGAACTCCCCATTCCCTACTTCCCTAGATCCTCGTAACCTCTAAACTACTTTCTGTCTCTATATAAATTTGCCTATTCTGACCTTTCATCTAAGTAGAATCATGCAATACTTGTCATTTGTCCTTTCGTCTGCCTTATTTCACTAAGCATGTTTTCGAGGTTAATCTATGTTGTACATGTATCAGAACTTCATTCCCTTTTTATGGCTGAGTAATATTCCACTGTGTGTGTGTGTGTGTGTGTGTTTATCCATTCATCCATCAATCTGTTGATGAATGCTTGGGTTGTTTCTATTTTTTAGCTACTGTGAATAAGGCTGCAATGAACACTGGAGTCCCAGTTTTCTAATTCGTTTGGGTATATACCCAGAAGTGGAATTGCTGGATCATAGGATAATTCTGTGTTTAACTTTTTGAGGGACCAACAAACTGTTTTCCCCTGCAGGGGTACCATTTTATAGTCCCATCAGCAATGTACGAGGGTTCCAATTTCTCCACATCCTCACCAACACTAGTTATTTTCTGATTATTATTATTATTATCATCATCCTAGTAGGTGTGAAGTGGTATCTTATTGTGGCTTTAATTTGTATTTCCCTAATGACTAATGATAGTCATTTACGTGTTTTCTCTGGAGAAATGTCTATTCATGTCCTTTGCCAAATTTTTAATTAAGTTGTTTGGCTTTTTGTAATTGAGTTGCAAAAAAAAGTTTTTAAGCCCAGGTTACGTATGTATTATCATTAGCAACAAATCAGTACCTAAATCTCAAGTAACAAAATAAATCAACAAAACTGAGCATGCCCACCAAATTATATCAAATTCTCCAAAGACTATTCAACAAGAAAGACAAACGATACCTGCTAGACTCCACCAAAGTAGAGTGAAATGGCACCTGGAAGACAGCTTGCTCCAGCAGTCCACGGGCCATTTTACACATCTGGGATGACCAGCTCTGCTCCATTGTAGGAGTTAGGGGGCTGGGGATGAGGTGGGGTGGGGCTTCTAATGCTTTTCTTTTCCAACTGAGCCACTCCTTAGGTGCCCGTTGTACCCAATAAACACCTTCACCACACTATTCAATTTTGACTCAAGACAGTAAGCTCAGCTCTTTAAGGTCAGGGACCTAGGAACTTTCATGAGTTCATTTTAAAACTCCAGGCATATTACAGAATTGATGCTCAAATACATGTTGAGTTGTGTCTATTATCTGCCCTTATGTACCAACTGAAACTTATACTTTTCATAACCTGTGCCTTCCTCAATCTCTTGAATCAGTAAGCATTTCTGCACAACTTTTAACAAGTAAATGTTTACAACATTTAGTTATCAATTTATTAGTCCTTGCCTCTAACATTTCCCTCAATATTTTATGGTCCTCAAGAGCAGAGTCCAGCTTCTGAAAAACGGACAGACCAATTCATACAATGAGCATTTAATGGTTATACAAGAGCACCAACCTGTTTAACATTAAACAATAGTATATTTTCCTTAAAATTGGGAATAAGATCACAGTAACAATAGAAGAAGGAATGAAACAGATCATTCATTGTGAATAATTAGCTACCTTTTTATATTTTTAAGCAAAAAATGTTGAGGTCGGATTAATTTTGACTGATAACCTCCGTAACATCAAGCCTTAATGGCGCCACGTATTGAGGGACTGGATTTTCTTTTTTTAATCTCCATTGATAATGAGGCAATAAATATTCTGCACTCATGTTGTGTTTATCTCAGGTTGCTAAGATGATTTAGGCCAAGCGGTATGTGAAGTTTGTGTATGTGATTAAAAGTAAATGAATGAAGAACAAAAGAACTAGGAAGCTTTCTCATTTTATCTTTCTCAACCACCGTTCTTAAAATAGTTACTATTTATCTAACATCTCTTACATAGTTTTAAAATCCAGACTTTAAAAGTTGAGCCCCAAGAATTTTCCAGAATTATTAATTTTTTAAATATTAAATCCTCTTGATGAACCATTTCAGAGTTATCAAAGCTATTACTAAAGCATTTGCCTTTTCAAACTAAAACAAGGTTAGGCAACAAAACCACTGGTGACATTTCATATGGATCTAGCGGTCAAAAGGAGAATAAAATTAGAAAATTCTGTAAAAAGACGTTCAGTTTTCTAAGGAGGAGAAAAGAGAAGCTTTGAGCTGGTATTTGAAAATACATGAAATACGTAATGAAGCACAATATCCTGGGGAAAGTTCAACAACACAAAGTTGGGCCTAAATATTCAAACTCACTGAGACCTTCATGAAAGCATTTTCTACAACCCAGGCCACACAGCGCTCTGTTGCTCAAAGCTGACAATGAAATGGAACAATGGCACTGCCTTGGGGTTTTTCCTGGTAAGGGTGACATTTAATATTATTTGGTGGGGAAGGCAGGCTATAAATAGAGAAGTTACTTGTTGAAATTTACTAAAGATAAATCACTAGCAACTGAAGGGATCTAGAAGAAACTTTGGTTGGAATTATGTACATTAAGCAAGGAACATCATAAAGGCAACGAAGCTCAAAGTACAACTCCAAGGCCGTGCAAAAGAGCCAAACTCATGCCATTCTTCTCATTTAAGCCTGTAGCAGTAAATATATAGGTTACTCAGGTTAAATGGAAAAGAGAACCTATTAATGTCCTCGTTTTTGGATGGTGCAAGGTCAAGAATGTAAATTACAGTCACAGAAGGACAAATATTTTATGACCTCACTTATATAAAAAGACTAGAACAAGCAAATGTATAGAGACGAAAGTTCATTAGTGGTTACCGGGGCAGGAGGGAGGGAAAAGGCAGGGGGAGGAGGGAGAATTAAGGGTGATAGAAAAATCATATTGATTAAAAGTAGGATTGCACAGCTGATTATTGTAATTGCTGTCAGCAAATTGTACACCTGTAAAAAGTTGTTGATAGATATATTTACAACAATGACCAAAAAAGGGGGAAAAAAAAAGAGTAGCTGCTTAGGCTGCTTATGTACAACCAAAAACCTAATGGGTTTGGGGTTCCTTGGTTTGCAGGTTTAGGGTCATGATTTCATTGGACATCCCAGCTAACTGGCCTAATATTGTGTTTAATGGTTCTGTTCTACCTCCTAGTTCATTGCATAGTGCCTGGGGTCTTAGAAGCTTGCAAGCAGACATCGACAATTGGTCTCTATTTGCCTGAAGCAACAGAGAAAGAAGGAGAGTCAGAAATAGGAGGAGGATATAGAACGTTTGGCTGATTACCTCCATGAACAACTGCCTCCTTTGCCATGAGATCAGAACTGGATGGTGCCTCGCTACTATTACTGAACATTTTGATCAAAGATTCTACAGAAGAATCTAGATCAAAAGGGGGGAAATGTAGAGCAGAATTTCAAATTCTCATGGACTCCAGACTTTCTGTAGCCAAGGGGTTGGATGAACCCCTGAAATTATTGCCCTGAGATAATCTTTAAATCAAAACCCTTTAAGTCTTCTTAAAACCAAACAACAGTTAGCTTAACTAGTAAAAAAGGTCTGCCTTAAGCATTATGCTCTTTTAAGAATTATCTGTACAGAATTAAAGTGACAACAACAACTAAAGATTAGATACAAACCTTAGGAGGCAGTGAGTTTATGTTAATGGGGAGGAACAACTCAGAAAGGAGGGTGAAAATGGCTGTACAACTCAAAGAATATAATCAGTGTCACTGAATTGTACCTGTAAAAAATGGATGAACTGGTGTATGTTTTGCTGTGTATATTCTCAACATTAACAAAATAAAATAAAAAGATTGTAAGTTAAACGTACATAAGTGAGAGACTAAGCATTATATAGGATTTAAAGGAAATAGGGCTATGATCTAAAAAGTTTGCACTATATCTATCATGATTCTATTGAAAACTACTCCTTTTCTCTCCAAGCAGATGCTACCTGCTTTCTTTAATTCCCACACAGCAATTTTGGGCATATCTTTGGAATATTTTTCACATTGTGATTTACACTATAAAGTACAAATTCCTTGAGAGCAGAGACCTTACCTTTGTATTTTGCACTCATGCCAGAATAATACATTTCCAACAAGTGGTTGTTGAAGACAGTAGAGCACACCAATTAAAAGAGTACAAACTCTTTGCAAGAAGCCATTCAGGCAAGATACAATGGTTGGTCTCTATTAACCTGGAGCAGCAGAGGAAGGAGACCCAGGAATCGGAGAAGGAAATGACTTACAGATCTAATTGCCTCCATGAACTACTATCTCCCTTGCCATGAGACCGGAAGAAATGGATGGTACCTAGTTACCATTACTAACGTTTTGATCAGGGACCCAATAGATGGATCTTGATCAAAAGGGTAAAATTGTGCAACAGAACTTCTAATTTTTATTGGAAACTAGACTTCCTGGATATATCGAGACTGGAGGAACCTCCAAATCTATTGCCTAGAAACAACTTTTAAACTTTGAACTGAAATTATCCCATGAAGTCATCTTTAAACTAAACAACAGTCTAGCTCAATAGATAGTGTTTGCCTTGAACATTGTGCCCTTTTAAGGAATTATCTGTATGAGATCAAAATGACGACAGTAACTCTAAAGCACAGATAAGAACTTTTAAGAGGCAGAGAGTCTTACTTAGTTAATGGTGGTGAAACAATATGGGCAGAGACAGGGAGAATGGTGACACGATATGAAGTATGTAACCAATGTCAATGAATTATACATGTTAAAACTGTTGAATGGGTGTATGTTTGGTTGTGTATATTTTCACCAAAAAAAAAAAAAAAAAAAAAGGCAGCAGGAGCTCAGCAAGCCCAAGCTTATTAAATCCCGGTTCCACCACTAACTTACTTTGAGATCTCAGGCAAGTTTCATGTACTTGTGCCTCCATTTCTTCCTTCGTAAAATGGGTAGAGTAATAGTAAGTAATAGGATTACTGTGAGGATTAAATAAGATAATACATGTAATGGGCTTAGAACAGTATATGGCATGTATTTAAGCACTTAATAAATCTTAGCTAGGAATTGTAGTTGCAGTAGTACATTAAAGAATCAAGCACTTAACAAATGATTGATATACTAGTGAAGGAGTTCCCTGGGTGGAGCAAATGGTTAAGCCCTTGGCTACTGACCGAAAGGTTGGCAGCTGGAATTCACCCAGAGGTACCTGGGAAGAAAGGCCTGGTGATCTACTTTCAAAAGGTCACAGCCATTGAAAACCCTGTGGTGCACAGTTCTACTCTGAAGCACATGGGGTTACCATGAGTTGGAATCAATTTGACGCAACTGGTTTTTTACCAATAAAAATTATCATAATAATTACATGGGTTCTCATGCTGCATTCTCCTTGAACCAACAACAGAACTTCTCTCAGAGTTAAGCCTTTGACAATTAGATAATATACAGGATGTCCAGTTAAGTTAGAATTGCAGATAAATAATAAATAATTTAGTATAATTATGTCCCAAATATTGCATGGTAGGAGAAAACTGGTAGAATCAGTGTCTGGTAGAATAAGAACTTTGGTTTTCTTCTTTTAAGAAAAACATCTATGGATCTTACAAGTCAATTCCTTCCTCTTTAAAGAGCCTGTTCCTTCTTTATCACCTTTCTGAAGGCTTCCTTACCAGAGATTTATTCTTAATATCAATAAGTTGAAGTAAAAATGAGAATTTTAAACTAGATTTAGGAATGTTGTTGTTGTTAGCTGCTGTTGAGTCAGTCATCCAATGTTGTTGTTAGCCCCTGACTTATGGTGACCACGTGTGTTACAGAGCAGAACTGCTCTATAGTCTTCGAGTGTAATCTCTTTATGGAAGCAGTTTGCCCGGCCTATCTTCTGCAGAGCCGCTGGGTGGGTTCAAACTGCCAACTTTTTTTGATTAGCAGCTGATTGCAAACCACCTGTGCCACCCAGGCTTAAATACAGGAATATATTCTGTATTTCATGTGGACCTTGCCCATCTGCTGACAGAGCCTCTGCTTAAAGGAGCCCAACTGGGCACTGCCCAAGTTCCTACAAATTGAACCACTTGGCATGCCTTCAAAGTATATATACTTCCCCTTTCTACCCAATTTGAACTAAACAGAACCATTAGAAACTTTAACAAATTTGCTTTGAACACTTAACAATAGCTTAAAAAGGCAATGGCAAAATTTCCCATGTCAGCAGGAGTTTGTTTGGATTACATTAGAACTGGTGGTTTAAACACCCAAAAGGTATCTAAACAAGAGAGGGTTCTTTGAAGATAGATTTGCATATCTGTAAATAGGCATGTTTCTATAGAGACGGTAACGTTTTAGGCATGTATTAGGTTGTGAGTAAACAGATCTTTTATAGGAAGCAGTCAAGTTTATACTCAGTTCTAACAGTCAGTAATTCAAGAACAAGCAGCTTCCAAGGACAGCCACCTTACCCCTCAACACGGATTTGAGGTTCAGCTTGGCTTGGCGGTGCAGGTCCTCCACGCAGGGGGGTCTTGTGTTGGGAAGGAACACGTTCTCCTGCTGGTGCCATGGAGCAGTGTAGTGGACTGTCCATCTGCTCTCCTCATCTAGGTTGGAAACAGCTGTAGAAAGACAGAATAAATTTGGGTGTCAAATTTAAGCTTCATTGGCTCCAAATGTATTATACCAAGTTCGCATCTCGGTGTGTAATACATCCATGGATAAGGGTCAGCAAAGGGGGAAAGGACTAAATTCTGAATGAGATTTAATCTGAGATTCCAGGTGTCCTTCACACAGTATTTATTCTCGAAAGGAAAAGCTGAAACTACATCCATCATCCACTACAATGTTTTGGTAGAATTCTTTGCTTTGTTAACTGCTTGCCAGCATTCTGGGACCTCCCTATACTCCAATGTCAAAAAGTGACTGACAAAATTGATAGAACCACTAATTCCTACTTAACTCCACCACAACAAATAACTATAATTCAATCATACAAGGTCATTGCATCAGTACATGTTAGACTGTTCTGACAGAAACAAATTTTTTACCCAAAGTTTGAGATCAAATCTTTCCTCTCTAAAGCATTGTTTAAAAACATTACCGTTGTAAACACAATTAATTTTTTCTAAAATTAAGCATGAACATTCAATTTGTTTAAACAGCATAGCTAATCCAAATGAAAAGCACTTTGTGCCACAGAATTTTTTCTGCATTTGTTTTCACGAAATACTTTTATATTAATATATTTTTCTTTAAAAAGCATTCCAATTCAACTGACTTTTCCCAACAAAATCCATTTCAATTTAATTTTTCTCCAGCACAATACAGACCAGAACATTGGAGCGGAAAATGAGTGTAAGGTAATTCCTTATAATAATTTCCCTTTAATGCCCTTAGAGGTTGCGACCCTTTGTCTCTTTCATTTTTCCTGACAACACAATCTATGTTGGGGCCCCAAGGGAGCCCAAAATGAAGCCGGAGGCACCAAAACAAACTCATGAACAATTTTTTAAATACTGTCTATACTGGAGCCCAGATGGTGCAGTGGTTAAGAGCTCAGCTCAGCTGCTAATCAAGAGGTCGAAAACACTGACTGCTCCTTGGAAACCCTATGGGGCAGTTCTACTCTGTCTACAGGGTTGCTATGAGTCGGAATCGACTCAATGGCAGTGGGTTTGGTTTTGGCAGTGGGTTATACAGACCAAACCCGCTGCTACCAAGTCAATTCTGACTCATAGCAACTCCACAGAGTTTCCAATGCTGTTAATGTCTACGGAAGCAGACTGCCACACCTTTGTCCCACGGAGCTTCTGGTGGTTTCGAACCGCTGACTTTTTGGTTAACAGTCTATGGCTTTAACCTTGGTCTATATATTGGCACTGTAATATAGATAGAAGAGAGACTACAAAAGTACAAGAGAAAGCTCCTGTGCTAAGGCATTAACTTGGGGAGACAAGTCTAACACCTGTAAAGCCAGGAGATACTAGGATGGTGAGTAAGGGGCAAGTTGTTCTTAACTCTGACCTACGCTCTGGAGTTCACACTGGGCAAAAACATTTCTACAACTAACAGGCACCTGGAAATGAAATCATAAAACAGATTCTCAAAGTAAAGTGAGCAAACACACACTGTCTACTGCATCTAGTTGAATATACTTAAAATTAACTGAACTCACGCCATGGCATAGCTATCGGTGCTACTATAAAGAATGAATGAATGAATGAATATGTGTAAAGCCCTTAGTTCACGAAATAACTCATGTAAAGCATGTTGTGGCCATTACTGAAGAGGGGCCGCGCCTTTCTCAGCTCCCCTGTGAACCTGAGCCACAGGTTAGCTCTCACGCCATAAACCATCTTTTCTGCAGCTTCTAACCCCTCCATTCCTCTGAAGCTTTGCCTCCAAATAATTCATTTCTTAAGTAATCTCACCTTCTCCATAAACTGCTAAATGGGAAAATAAACACTGAGAACTAAACATCCACTTAAAAACAGAAATGTGTTGTGTGCTTTCTGCTTTTCTTGTTTGACAAAAGAGACATGTGAATCATGCACCTAGTGTCTCCTGTAATCCCTTGCTGAACACATGCTTTGCGTGGTGAATTGACTATCAGTCTTAATACATAACATCCACAAGGACCTGACTGGCCTCTTGTTTATGCATCTGAGAATCTAGCAGAGTGCTGAACTCATACAATGTTCCCCAGAGAGTATCCAGGGTTATTACAATGTTTTGTGCTCATGTCCATTTGTTTTAAAGATTTAATTACCATTCTTCATAGTGGGAAAATATTGAAAATTGAATTCTTCCTATTTGCCAATTACAAATCAAATCCAAGTAATGGCATTGAGTCTGTGCAACTGCATCATCAGCCCAACTTACAGCTACCGACTGGCTCCTATGAAACAGCAGTTGTCTCTAGCCTGATGTCTGTCCCTCTTGCCAGGGCAGATTCTAATCAATCAATGCAGAGAGAGGCGCAGAGCAAGGGAGAAGCGGAAAAAGAGCCCTGAGCGCTCTTCTTTGTTGCTCTCTTGAAAGCTTCTCCTTCCAATGCCCCCACCCATGCATATTTATCCAGTTTAAATCATTGGTTCAAAAAATAAAATGAAACAAACCAGCAACTATGTAAAAACAAAACCATGTAATTGTAAAAATTATATTTTCAAAGGAAGGAAGTACCTGGGTCGAAGAAATTTAAATCAATAATAAGTGCACAATGAAACCACATCACAAAAGCTCTGTACTTGACAATAATCGCTGATCAGTCTAGACAGCTCTTAAACACGTAACAGTGAGTAGAGGGGAGTTTTAGAGGCTCGTCCCAACCAAAACTATGCGATATATTACACAGAGGCTCCCTTACTTAAACTGCATACTTAACCAAAGAACAACAACAACAAAAAAAAAAGCGTCAAGGAAAACAAAGTAAATACAAAGCTTTTTGCCCTTCTTCAAAGGTTTTTTTTGAGAAGCACAAAAGAAGTGAATTCACTGAAAATCCCACCATAAATACAATATGCTAAGATCACATAATACTGCCCTTGAGTTACAAGGATCTGAGTTAACTGAATAACCTGGTACAGAATGGAGTTTAACTCATACCAATTACACTGTTTCACTAACTCTACTTCCGTCACTCAAAGGATAAAGTAGTACATAAAAACTCAAAGGATAAAGTAGTACGTAAAAAAGACACACACGGTAGGTAGAGAGGAGAAATGGAACTACTTACTTTTCTTCTTAAAAAGTTTAATTAAAGACTTGATCTTTGCCTTAATGAAGACCACCATTTCCAGGATGCCTATGTAGAGTTTAGAAGTCTAAATCCCACGAAGAGCACAGTCCACCAGGCAGGTGGTGAAGCTGCTTGCTTCTGCTCCAGATTCTAACTATCTTCCTCCAGTCTCATATCCTTTGGCATCTGCCAGGGCTGATGTAACTTTGAGGTTGAGTTTATTGTCAGGCAGTTACAAACCATTAACTGTCCGTGAACCTGAAAAGCTCCCAATGAAACTTAATCTTTAAGGCTTAGAGCAGCCAGTTCAAACGTGCACAGGAAGAAAGAGAAAGCTATTTTCAGCTCTTATTTGCATGACATCCACATCGGGCTTTCTGCCTTAGTGCTCATTCATTTAGTTTTCTCTCCAGCAGATCGTAAGTTTTTCCTCTCTGGGCTCCACAAAAACAGTGTCAATTTTCCTCTATGGAAGTCATGGGGCAGCAAATGTGTTCCCCGTTTTCACTAAGTCACTAGGAACATGCAGACCTTTTTACTGGAGCCGACAAGTCTGCAAGCAATTCCATGTTGATTCTTTGACTGTCCAGTTAATTCAGGGGGATAAAAAGAGCCAAACAATTGTTCCCAAACCACGCCCCCAGGCTCGGCCTCCCATACCATAGAACAGTTTGAAAGCAGTAAAACTTTACAATAGCTTCACCATGGAGCTGCAAATGATGAGCTGGTTTGCATTTTCCTGCAAATCAGCATGCCGGGCTTCTCATCCTTCCTTGCCAGTGATTGAGAATCAGCAATGTAAATGTTCCTATGTATGATCTAATCTGCAGCTAGCTGCCACAGTCTTAAAGAGAGGAAAAAGAAAAAAACAAAAAACACTTTCCCCATTCCAAAGGAGAAATTAGATAAACCACTCTAATTATTTTAATCTCCATCTTAAATTTAATTATCACCTAAGCGCCTGGTTTTAAAAATGCCACACACACACCCCCAACATACCCCTGGGCGGGGGACTAGTCACAAGCATTCTTTGGGCTCCTCTCTAACTTGAATGGCTGTACTGACTTCTGGTTCTTTTGTCCATTTGCAATTATCACAGAGAACTGGGAAAACAAAGTGTTATAGAAGATTCAGAAATGGAAGTATTAGAAAAGTAAATTCCAGGGTAAAGGGATAGGGACAAAAAGGAAAAAAATCCAGAACAGGAAATACTATGAAAAGGGACAAAAGAAAGGAATGCTTCTTATATCTCATCCCAATTCCCTTTTGTGGCAACTGACCACCTCTTATTTCATACAGCTTTCAACCAGCCTTATAACTGAATGGAAAATGTAATAATGCACTAATTCAAAACATTTAGTTTATAACAAAAGCTCTTAGTCAAAGAATAAAATTTATATAAGGGGCTCCCTCCAAGGAAAGCTTTGAAATGATTCCTCCTCAAATCTTATCTTTTAGCCCTGTAACTTATTTTTTGAGTAACAGCAACAAGGGCAAGCGAACAAAACAAACTGTCAAAAACCTAAATGTGCAGAGAAACACCAAAAATTAGTGTAGCAGAATATATTTGTGAGCAGATATAATGAATCAGTCAGCGTCAACCCAAAGGTTATCAGGAAGGCAATTAAAGAGAGGATAGTGAAAGCAGGTTATACAGGCGTGATCCAGGCAGGGTAGTCTCCTGAAGGTCATTGTAATTTTCCAAAGAAGCCCAATGCTTAACGCAAAACGATCTCTTCAGTAAACTGCTTACTCCGACATTGTTTGACTGGAAGGTGACTCCAGGAAAACAGTTCCTTCAAGGTTCAGGGTTCAAAAGGACACCTGTCTTAGTTATCTGGTGCTGCTATACCAGAAATACCAGAAGTGGATGGCTTCAACAAACAGAAGTTTATTCTCACAGTCTAGTGGGCTAGAAGTCCAAATTCAGGGCGTCAGCTTCAGGGGAAGGCTTTCTCTCTCTGTCAGCTCTGGAGGAAGATCCCTGTCATCAATCTTCCCCTGGTCTAGTAGCTTCTCAGCACAGGGACCCCGGGTCCAAAGGATGCGCTCTGCTCCTGGCACTACTTTCTTGGTGGTATGAGGTCCTTCTGTCTCTCTGCTCACTTCTGTCTTTTATATCTCAAAAGAGATTGACTCAAGACACAACCTAATCTTGTAGACTGAGTTCTGCCTCATTAACATAACTGCCTCTAATCCTGCCTCATTAACATCATAGAGGTAGGATTTACACCACATAGGAAAATTATATCAGATGTCAAAATGGTGGACAATCACACAATACTGGGAACCATGGCCTAGCCAAGTTGACATAAATTTTGGGCAGACACGATTCAATCCATAACATTCTAAGGCCTGAGTGGGTCACTCAACTCCATGGATCCAGAAATCTGGATTGCAAGAGAACTACCACAGTTTCTCAAAACAAACAAACTAACAAAAAAAAAAAAAAAACCAGAGAAAACACATGATTATCATATTATCACCGGTTTCCAATTTGTGTTCTTCCATCCTATATACAGCTTTATTTAAAAGTAGTTAAACTGTCAGATGGCAAATGAGAAATGACTAAAACTGAAAGTCAGCTTGTACAAAAAAAAACACCAAACCTGTTGCCGTCAAGTCGATTCTGACTCATAGCGACCCTAAAGGACAGAGCAGAACTGCCCTATAGGCTTTCCAAGGAGCGCCTGGTGGATTCGAACTGCTAACCTTTCGGTAGCAGCCGTAGCTCTTAACCACTATACTGTAGGTGCCTTTAATTAGTGCGGAAAGTTTTCTCTAAGAAAACAAATTATAAGCAAGAGTGACCTCGCTCTGCTTGAGAGCTGCCTCTTACCCTCATTTCATTACAGGCAGGTAGAGCTCTGGCCAGAAGTTCTCCTATTCACAGTTCACAAGTTTTTGAGGTTAAGCATAAGCAAGCATACTTCCAAATGAAAACAGGAAGTGTTCTTTCAGGAAAACACGGCTTCATCCTCCACAGCATGTAGCTTGTCATATATAGAATAGCATCCAAGCACAGTGCCACTCTTATTCATTTGAGATACATGAGTGAACAAAAGAGGTAAGATCCTTGCTCTCATGGAGCTTACATTATGGTGGGGGGGTGGGAAGCATGACAATAAACAACAAGCATAATCACTAAATTACACGGTATATTAGAAAGTGGTAAGTAATGGACAAAAGAAAAGGTTGAGCAGGATAAAAGGGGTTTTGGCGGGTGGGGAGGTAGCCAGGATACAGTCAACAGATATCACTGAAAAAGACAGGTATGAGTTAACACTTGAGGGAGGTGATGGCCATAAAACAGAAATCAGTACACTGAATCCCACTGGCTCTCCTTTTAAAAAGCCAGTGTCTCATTTAAAGAGTCACTGTGTCCCCTCGGGCAGTGAGACACATTTCCACTCCACCATGACTAGTCAGAGAAATCCTCTTCCCCTTCTTAGAAAATGAACTGTCCTAAGAAGCATCCAATCCCTGGGTGGAGTAAAAGGTTAAAGCACTCAGCTGCTAATCAAAAGATTATGGGTTTAAGTCTACAAAGAGGTACCTCGGAAGAAAGGTCTGGTGATCTACTTCCAAAAAATCAGCCACTGAAAACCCTACAGAGCACAGTTCTACCCTGACACACATGGATCGCCATGGGTTGGAATTGACTCAATAACAACCATTTTTTTACTGGTTCAAGAGTCAATCAGAAGCCAATTGCCGACAAGTCAATTCCAGCTCATGGAGACCCCATGTGTGTCAGACCAGAACTGTGCTCCGTAAGGTTTTCAATGGCTGCATTTTTGGAAGCAGATCAGCAGGCCTTGCTTCCAAGGCACCTCTGGGTGGACTTGAACCTCCAGCGTTCCAGTTAGCAGCCTAGTGTGTTAAACGTTTGCATCTCACTAAGAGTCATACATGGAGTAATTTCCTTTCTCACTCAATGTTAAGTCTAATATTAAATGGCATAGTTGTTTAAAGAAAATGCCACTATTTGGTTACAGAACCAGTTGCTAGGTGGTGAGAACTGTTAAGTGCTTGGCTACTAGCCAAAAAAAAGGTTGGCAGTCCAAACCCACCTAGAAGCACCTTGGAAGACAGACCTGGTGATCTGCTTCCAAAGTCACTGCCTTGAAAACCCTATGGAGCAGTTCTATTCTGCACACACTGGTTGGCCATGAGTCGAAATTTATCTGATAGCAACTAACAACAACAACTAGTCAGTGGTAGATCTAGGGGTAGAAAACAGGCTTCTATTCCAGTATCCCAGGACATGGCTTCTATGTGTTTTTCCATGCTGCCTTGTACGTCCGTAAATTCAGATCTTCAGGAAATAAACTAAATAAATTATCTTATTTATTGTGTTACATATTAACTTGTGCTTTGGAAGAGCTTATTAACTATAAAGGTTTTCCCCAATAATGTTATCATCTCTAACTTAATACTCTGTGTGTGAGAATACAGAAGTGTTTTCATCTCATAATTTGCATTGACTCAATGCCATGGTTTACTGGAGAGCTATGTTTTTACAAGGCCATGTTTCGTCCTGTTACATATAAAATCTCCATGAATCGGAGTCAACCAACAGCAAATAACAACAGCAACAGTGCAACAATCCATGCAAAAGATAATGGCATCACAGTTAATTCTCAGACTTATTTTTCTAAAACGCCCTTGGTTTTATTAGCCTGTATTTAAAAGTCTATAGTATATTTTAGGAACTATATATACCTAAGATATAAATTTTACAAATTAAAGCCTAGCTGTTTAAGAAATAACTCTGTTATCACCCATGCTTTCATCTTTGGTACAAAATTAAAATACACCCGTATTATTTTTATTAATGACAACAGATCATATGTTTAAACCTAAAAGCTTCTTCAGAATAGAGCTGTATTTGGCTCAAAGAAATTGGGCTCCCAGTACCCAAAGATAACCCCCTCCCATGCCCCCACACCTCCCTATTCCCATTTACACAAAACTGCAGGTCATTCTCAATGTGACAAATTAATTAATGGCATTAAAAGTCTTTATTTTGAATCCAAAAACTTTTGAACCCATTGTTAAACAATATTGATAAAAGACCTGTAACTCAAGAGTTACATGCAGAAACAAGACACGATTATGTCATATAATATATACATATTTTGAAGTATACAAAATTCAAATTCTTGATCAACTGAAATTAGAATATGCAATCAGTAAAGAGGAGTCCTGGTGATCAGCTTCTGAAAGGTTACAGCCTTGAAAACCTATGGAGTTGTTCTACTCTGCACAATTGGGGTCACCATGAATCTGAATTGACTCCATGGCAACCAACAACACCAACAACAAAGAGGAGACCCTGAGTGGTACAAAATGTTAAGCACTTGGCTACTAATGAAAGGTTCGAACCTACCCAGAGGTGACTCAGAAGAAAGGCCTGGAGATCTGCTTCGGAAGTCACAGACTTGAAAATCCCTATGGAGTGTAGTTCTACTCTGCAACACATGGGGTCTCCATGAGTCAGAATGAACTAGACAGTAACTAATTTTTTTTTTTTTTAAATCAGTAAAGATCACTATGCATGGTCTTCTAAGTTGGAAACGAAGGGAAGGGAAAGAAAAATCAGACAATAGAGTTCTGATCAGATCTGTGCACTAAATGATGCTCAGAGAAATTTCAGTCCTTCAATATAGAAAATTCTTGGCCTATCCTCCTCTATAAATAGTGCTTCCATTTTGTTGATTTGTTTTAGGCTATTTTTAAAAACCAAGTTTAACATCTAAAATAGAAGGCTGTACATGACTAAGTTAATTTAGGTATAGTCATTATCTTTATGCATGGTTAAAATATTTGAAATACAATTTTTAAATCCACAGACACGTCCACTCATTCTATGCATTTCAGACTTTTGGAGCATTGAGAATATCACAGCAGAGAGCCTTCAGAGCCTATAAAATAGAATGTATACATTTAATAGTACGGGATTTTTGAAATTTCTAAAAATTAACTGTCAACATTATCTGCTTAATAAACATTCAGAATAATGCTTTAGTAATAGATAAACTTATAGATAGCTTCGGCCTATCCCCTGTTTATTAAGGAACAAAGTCTTCCTATAACATTAACTTTCAGAGATAAGAACGTTTTATGTTTTTATAAACACTTTCATATTGAGAGCAATTATGTACAGTCTATAATTCTTACTGATCAAAGTAAACATCATTTGTTGAAGCCATAAGGCAAATTAGTAACACAGGCAAGTGAATTAATACAATAATAAATAAGGGAGGAAATACTAAAATAGGGTTGCTAGATAAAGTATAAGACACTAAGTTAAAGTTGAATTTCAGCTAAACAGGAATAAATTTTAACACACATATTTCTCAAATACTGAATGCACTTACTTATACTAATATGTAATTAATTGTTTATATGAAATTTAAATTTAACTGGGCATCTTATATTTTTATTTGCTAAATCTGGCAACCTTACTTTTAAACAATATTTAAAAAGTTATTTAACATATTACGATAGTAAAAGCTGAACTGAATAGTCTGAAGAAAAATCAGTGATCAGAAAAGATAAGGATTTATCCTTTAAAAGTCCACACGATTAAAGTTTATTTTTAAAAAATCTACAGTAAAATCCATCCATTAAGGAAAACAAATAAACAATGCTAATTTATGATATTAAAAGAAACAGCTTTAAGTATTTGACACAACAGATTTAAAAAATAAACTTCTACAAGACAAAAGAAATTAACTATGGGTTCCTGCTGTTTAAGGAGCCCTAGTGGCACAGTGGTTACAAGCTTGGCTGCTAACCAAAAGGCTGGCAGTTCGAATCCACCAGCTGCTCCTTGGAAACTCTATGGGGCAGTTCTACTCTGTCCTATAAGGTCGCTATGAGTCAGAATCGACTTGATGGCAACGGGTTTATAGTAAACTTCATCTGTTAAGGAAAATAAATTAAACAAAGCTAATTTATGATATTTTAAAAAATATTTTTAAGTATTTAATACAACAGATTAAAAAAAACCCAGAAACTTCAAGACAAAAGAAATCATCTATGGGTTCTTTCTGTTTAAGGGGCCCTGGTGGAACAGTGGTTAAGAGCTTGGTTGCTAACCAAAAGGTTGGCAGCTGGAACCCACTAACCACTCTATGGGAGAAATATATGGTAGTCTGCTTCCGTAAAGATTACAGCCTCGGAAACGGTATGGAGCTGTTCTACCCTGCTCTATAGGGCCGCTATGACTCTATGAGTCAGAATCGACTCCAGGGCAACAGGTCTTACTGTCTGGCATTAAACTGATTAGAAACATACCAAAAGATGAGTTGGTCACTTATGACTTAAAAACCAATCTTTTTCTAATCAGACATATTTTCCTACAAATTAGTATTACTCATCTCTTCATAGTTCAGTATCTTAAGCATTTAAACCTTTGATCTTTCTTTGATTTACTCATCAGTTTTATTAGCCATTACTGACTCACTGCTACAGGAAAGGAATATTAGAGCAACTGTACAGTGGAAGGGCCAGCCTGCTAGCTCCCTAATCCAGCAGACACTAATGGTGGAACAACTGATGCTGTGTGTCCCCTGATGTGAGAAAATGCAAAGTATAAACATCAGCTATAATAAATTCAAAATAACAAATTTTAACGAGTTCAATTTTCTCACTTTATAGGAAATACAAAAGTGAGGAAAAAGTGAAAACTATCAATCAAACTAAAAGTGAGACACTCTGCTGGTGTGATCTATCTCTGCAGTTAAGTCATGATAAAATAATAACGAAAGGAAGGTGTTTGATTAAAAGAGATTTAAGGAGCATCACAACCAGATTTATGATCCTGGACAGAATACTGGTTTTGGATAAACCAGCTACAAATCCCTTTTTGAGACAAGTGGGGAAATTTGAATATACACTAGAGTGTATTCTTATGCTCAATTTTTTACAGTAGCATAATGAGGTTAAAAAAAAAAAGGATTTAAAAAGTAATATTGTAGAGATAGTGTCCACAGGATAAAAACAATATGTGTCTGATGTCTTTAAAAGAGAAGGAACTGTTTTAATCACGTTATTTCACAAAGTACATTAAAAACCACCAATATTCTAGAATTTTATTGGTTAAACGATTCTTTCTTCTGCTTCTGAATTAATCTTTAATGAAGAGTCACACTGCCATAGCTTTCAGACATATAGAAAACAAGACAAATGGAAATCTCCCTCTTCTTCAGTATGGGGGGAGTTTGCTGGGGGTAGAAAGAGAAACCATAACAGATAATGTGTCAATCCTTTGCAAGGAACCTGATCTGGCTTCTTGCCAGTTAATTCTGACTCTAGCAAACATCATTCTGCATACACTGAATCTCAGGGCTTCTGTTGTGGTTCGTAGTTAATAATTTAATCCAACGCCACTGCTACCATCTGCTCGGTCAATTTCAAAACGTCTGCTATCACTGTGACTACTTTAGTCAAGCCACAATATTCACATGACAAAATATTTAACAAATGAAAGGCTAGGTAGACAGATAGAACATTCTACGGAAAAAAAAAAAAAAACTAAATCAAAAGTCCAAAACACAAAGGGAGACCTGCTGACACAGCTCTGAAAGTTTAGGCCTGCCTACAGGGATGGAAGGGTGCAACATCTGTCTAGTTCAGGAATAGGAAAACCCACAGATTGTGCTGAGATGATGAAAAAGAGATGGAGCTGACAGGGAAGATCTTTCTGAAGGAGACAGGCAGTGAGATTGAAACTAACGGTGAGAAGGGATCCAGGTCTGATTCTTGGCCAATGCACCTCATGCACAGTCACCACCATCTGTCAGTGGAGGCTTCCGTGTTGCTATGATGTTGAACAGGTTTCAGCGGAGCTTCCAGACTAAGACAGACTAGAAAGAAAGGCCTGGCAATCTGCTTCCAAAAATCAGCCAATAAAAACCCTATTGATTACAATAATCCTATCTGCAACCCATCATGGGGATGGCATAGAACAGGGCATCATTTCATTTTATTGTATGTGGGGCAACTCAAGGGCAGCTAACAACAACAAGGGATACAGAACAATAGGCAAATTGAAAAAGGGAGATTTCATAGGCTCCTAGAAAGTTAAGACCTGAAAAGAGTACTAAGGAGTCCCCTTATTTTACAAAATAAGTGTGTGACCTATAGTAGATCCCAGAGCTACTCACCATCTGAGCTAATTCACCATCTTGTGCTCCAGTTTTCAATATACCATGTTACTGTTCTCTTTCACTGTGCAAGGGCCGGTGGGGCTGGGGCTCCAACCCTCACACCCACTCCTGCCTCTATGCCTTTCTATGTGCTATTATTCTTCTATACGGCACACTTGATTCCTGACTTATCCACTTACATGCCTCTATTCACTTTTCAAGTTATAATTAAAATGTTAACTTTCCTTAGGAAGTATTCCTTGAAAGTGCTGTAGTTACTCTTTATTTCAAAAATAAACGTCATTTTGTTTCAAGAATAACTTCCTCCAAAATGAAATATGTCTGTCTTGCAGAAAGAGAATAAATAATTTAACTATGAACCTCCTATACTTGGACCAATTGTTCTACATGGCATGTTGTATCGCCCTGTTATAGTTAAGATTATGTGCCAACTTGGCTGGGCCATGATTCTCAGTGTTTATGTGGGATCGCCCCCATGATGGGACCTGCTGTGAGTAGCCAAACAGTTGAAAGGGAATTTTCTTGGGCGTGTAGCCTGATTCTGAATATAAGTGGACGTTCTGGCTTTTGCCCTCTCTGGATCCTGCAGCTGCCTCTTGTTCATCTGACCTTTAGTTCTTGGGACTTGAGCTAGCAGCTTATCTGCTGATCTTGAGCTCTGTTGATCTTCACAGACTATGAGCGAGAGTCCTGCCCTCTGACCTGCTCATCCTGGATTCCCCAGCCCGTGCAGCTACATGAATCAGAAAAAGCCTTGCAGTCTTGCCTGCCGATTTTGGGATTTGTTGACCTTCCAGCTTGTGAGCAACACCTCTGCTCTCTGACCTGCCGATCTTTGGTTCGCCAGCCCCTGCAGCTACGTGAATCGGGAGAAGCCTTGCAGTCTTGCCTGCTGATCTTGGGATTCATCGACCTTCACAGCCTGTGAGCAACAGCTCTGCTCTTTGACCTGTCAATCTTGGGTTTGCCAATTCCTGCAGCTACGTGAATCAGAAGAAGCCGCTATCCTGACCACAGACTAGGGAAGTTTCAGTCTCTACAACTGCGTGAGCTGTTTCCTTAACATAAATCTCCCTCTATATATACATATATTTATATGCTTTACTGGTTTTGCTTCTCTAGAGAACCCAGCCTAAGACAAGTCCTAATGTATCCATTCTAGTAGAACTGATTCATCTAATTCATTCTACTTAGCCTATATAAGGTATGTTGTTGTGTGCCGTGGAGTCGATTCCAACTCACAGTGACCCTATAGGACAGAGTAGAACTGCCCCCTGGGGTTTCCAAGGAGTGGCTAGTGGATTCAAACCGGACCTTTTGGTTAGCAGCCAAGCTCTTAACCACTGCGACACCAGAGCTCCTATAAGGTATCCCAAGGCTTATTTCAGGAGAGAAATAATGTACGTTAGTAGAACTAGATATCACTTAGCTTGATTGAAAAGTTCACTCACTTTGCTGTTACTGTTAGCTGCTGTGGAGTCATTTTCCGACTCATGGTGACCCCATGCAAATGGGGCAAAATACTGCCTGGTCCTGCCCTATCCCCATGATTGGTTTTGGATCTGATCGTTTCAATCCATAGGTTTTTCAATGGCTGGTTTTCAGAAGCAGATCTCCAGGCCCCTCTTCCTAGTCTATCTTAGTCTGGAAGTTCTGCTGAAACTTGATCAGCATTCTAGCAACATACAAGCCTCCACTGACAGACAGTTAGTGGCTGCACATGAGGCCTTTTGGCCGGGAATCAAACCTGGGCTGCCTGCATGGAAGGTGAGGATTCTACCACTGAACCACCATAGCACCCTCATTCACTTTACCTTTCCCCATTCAGTCATTCAAAGCACCTTCTCTGGATTCATACTGAGCGTCTATGCATCTTAGAGAAAAAACTAATTTCACTTGGAAATTAAAATAAATTATCTGTGCTAATATTTAAATTTAACACAATTATATACTTTTATAATAAAAATATTTTAAAGAAAAATAAATCTTAACATTTGAAATGACAAAAAAAAAGAAAAAGAAAGATTTCTTTTAAAATCTTCAGGGAAGAAAAAAAATCTTATTGTGGACTGAAAAGCCAAAGTATAATCTGATATCTTAGAGATTTAATTTAAGACAGTCATGTGATTAGCTAAAAGTTTTATACTGTGAGCCCTCTGGTACTTATAAAATTGGACAATCTCAAGGATCTGCTTTATTGATGGTGTTACAACGCCTACAAGGAATCTATACTTGAGAAGAATTTTCTACTTACAGAAAATTGAGAGCAAAAGAGACTTCCTTATCAAGACTACCAAGGAGAAAGCTGGCAGAATAAAGCAGAAGGCTGCCACCTACAGGGGGATTCGAGGACGAGGACGCTCAATGAGGCAGTGCACATTTAATGATTCCACAGTGGACTCTTGACACAAGAGCTTGGAAGAAAAGGCCACTCCAGCTTCACACACCCACTCACAGTCATGTCTCAAAAGAATACCCTCATCATCTCCCACCAATGAAAGAACATTCTCTGTAGTCTTTATGCCTCTTGAAACAGTTGATAACATACCTCTAACAGTTGTTGAATATTCATAAAGTACCTAGGATCTGTAACCAAGCACCCATGAATTATATAAAACATTTCTGAATCAATAAACGGGCAGCTACATTTAACTGAATAACTAGATATAAAAAAGGCATTTCACATCAACTTACAACCAAAGGTAAAACCTCACAATAAAGCAGTCTAAAGGGTGTTCTCATTTAGAGGGAAGTTAATTCTGAAACCAAATTGTCCAAGAATTAAAAAAAAAAAAATTAATTTAAAATCACCAAAGGAAATCAGATTTATTATCATCTAATTTTTTCCCAATTAATGATCAGTAAGTATAAAGATTTAGGGAAATGAAGATTTAAGCTAATTATTTAGTAAGCAATAGGATGATCTCTATGAACTTGTGTTCTGAAGACTTAAATGTCTGTTTATTGTTTATTATCTCTATTTCCTGTGATTTTTTACATTGTTTCACATATATTAAGATAAATGCTACAACTAATAAGCTGGTGTGATCAACTGCTTTCGTCAGAGGATAGCTGGGTTCACATGCAAAATAATAATTAGACAAATTTAGATACGCCATTTTTGTTTACCGATAAACTGACAGCAATACTTATGGTTAAATGTCTCCAACTCTATTTGGTTTCTTAGTCATGGTAAAGATTAACCTTGGCAATAGTAAAGGTTGATCTAGGTGAGGATAATATTTATCTGATTAGTGTTGGCCTTTTTCAAAAAAAAAAGACTGTAAATTGTCCTAAACTACTGAATAGACAGCAGTAGAATTCTTCAGACATAGCAATCACATAGTTCCTTATTAAACATGAGTTCTAGGAAGGTTTTATAATTATGGTGGAGGTATGGCAGCAGCAGCAAAGGAATATCCAACTTAAACCAAACTGGTTGCTGTGGAGTCAATTCCAACTCATAGTGACCCTATAGGACAGAGTAGAGCTGCCCCCACTGGGTTCCAAAGCTGTAATCTTTACAGAAGCAGACTGCCACATCTTTCTCCCAAGGAGATGGTAGGTTCAAACTGCAGAACTTTCGGTTAGCATCCAAGTGCTTTAATCACTACGCCACCAGGGCTCCTCAAAGGAAGGTCAGTACAGCATAAAAAGATATTCAGAATTAACAGAACCACCAGAACGGAAATAATGAAAATGTTCATGCATTGTGAAGAATGTAACCAATGTCACTGAACAACTTGTATAGAAATTGTTGAATGGGAACCTAAACTGCTGTGCGAACCTTCACTGAAAACACAGTATATTATTTTAAAAAAATTCAGAATTATCCTACAGAGTATGGAACCTTCATTATAGTAAGGCAGTCGAAGACTTTTGAAGTGAATAAAACCATACTACAAGCTCAATTCTTCATGTTCTTTGATTGTTTTTTCAATTTAAAAGGTAAAACTATTTATAATAAGTAACAACAAATGACAGCAAGCAGCAAGAGTAAAAATATCTATTATTATTGTATGGAGTTACGTATCGTTCAGTATCTCTAAATCCTAGTAACTTAATATTTCTAAAGCAAGGATTTCACAATGTAGATTTCTGAATCCACACCATCCAAGTCCCTCCAGGCTTGCTGTTTCCCTGTTACGAGAGGGCAATAGGGAGCCCTGGTGGTGCAGCAGTTAAGAGCTTGGCTGCTAACCAAAGGGTTGGTGTTCAAATCCACCAGCTGCTACTCTGTCCTATAGGGTTGCTATGAGTCGGAGTCAACACGCCAGTGGGTTTGGCTTTTTTGGTTAGAGGGCAATAGAATCAGGGCACAGCTGGAGGGGAAGGGAGGCATGTTGATTGCACAGCCCACATAATTAGGCCCACTTAGAATCTGAGAAAAGCCAGATGGTAATTAGGACAACAATCCTAACACTAGGTCATGGCTAGCTACTGACTTTGTAAAAATGATATGCTTAGCTCCTCCTATCAGCATCATGGAGGCTAACCACAGAAGGCAGATGGGATTCTTCACATCTTTAGTGGGTAAAAAAATATTAGAAAGAGCAAGATTAATGGTCTTCTTCATGTACCTAACAATATTTTTAATCCACAGCCAAAAACATGAAGCTTGAAATTGTACAGACTGGCACGGACGTTCATAATTTGGTCCAATACCTTTTGTTTGTTTGTTTCCTAGTGATAAAAGGTGATGGGTGGGGTAGAAATTACTACCGGAATTTGACTGACAATGAAGACATAGGCAATCAATATTTTCCTGAACGAGAATAAAAAGTAAGATATTTGGCGAGAATACCAACCAGATAGGATCTCACAGGGTCAAATAATTTTCTCAATCTCTCTACAATCGTTCAGCAACTCTCAGAAGCAATTGGATCGATCCACTTTTATCACCTTATCTGAAACAACTGTCTCTTCCCGAGCAGTTATCCATATAAATCATTGCATGATAGAACAGGTTTAAATTAAGCTGCCACAATCAATTTTCATTAGCAAACCATATTTAATTAAATATACATTTAGACTATCGAAGGCAGTCCTAAAATACTTAACACTTTTCCATACTTATCTTGATGTTTCTGCACAATCAGCTTTAATCTGACGGGAGTTTAATTATTTTATTGTAACTGCTTTCTAAAGAGAAATACTCACCAACTGCACCCCACTGGATAGAGCAATCAGCCACACTCTCCAGAGAATATATTACATTCATTATCAAAATAAATCCCAAAGCATCTATGGAGGGCTCATTCCTGCAGCATGTCTCATGTTGAACTAGATAAAATTCACTTCTCTCAGCAACCTACTTCTTCCACTTTATCAATAAAATCACAACTGCTCATCAACAATGATAACTCTATATTCTGAACTTTCTAGCTTCACTTAAATTGTGTTTAACACCACCCACCCACCCCCACCAGGAAAAAAAAAAAAAAAACCCACAAAAACTGACTCTTCTTTCTGCAGCTGCTGAATGCCACAAATAGCTTCTTGTATAATTTGATTTAGAATGCACCCCAACTCGACAAGTTGAATGGCAACGTGAATGCTTCATTCAGAGAGAACTCAAATGTGTAGAATGTCCTAAAAACATCACAGTGGCATAGAGATCATTTGGAAGTCCTGGGGCAGAGGACTGCTTTCAGCCTTAGCCTGCAAATTCTTCTCAGGTCTATGCAAATGTCGAGAGAGTGGTTTCAGAAGATTCCCACAGTGATCAAAGGAGGACTAGCTAATTTATCTCTGCCTGCCCTGCCTAGAAGGGAGTTTCCCTAACTTTGCCCCCATTCTCCACAATAAATTCGTTTTCTTCCTGCTTTCCTAACGAAATTTACCATCAATCTATTCGTTCTCTAGTGTCAATTATCCATTTTTAGATTAATTAAAACCTTAAAAAAATTTTTTGGCTTAATGTGTTGAGTATTCTACACATGGCAGAACCCCCTCTGATATTTTTGCAAGCTCCTGGAGGGCCACAGGCACGCCCTTGCAGTTCACTTTGCCCAGTGCCAAACTTCATATCATGCAAAATTAGTTGCTCTGAAATTCCATACAACGTGACAACATGTAATATTCATGGAAGGACTCAAAGAATAGGGATAATCACCCATCTTTATGAAATGGGAAGCCCTGGTGGCACAGTGGTTAAGCGCTGGGCTGCTAACCAAAAGGCTGGCAGTTGGAATCCACCAGCTGCTCCTTGGAAACCCTATGGGGCAGTTCTACTCTGTCCTATAGGGTCCCTATGAGTCAGAATCAACTCAAGGGCAATGGGTTTGGTTTTTTAATTTTATGAAATGGGTAGGGGAGGGAAAGAGCCTGGAGAATTTAAAAGCAGTTATCCAATAATTCCATGATTTTCTAACCTCTATGAAAATTTTCTTAAGAAATAGCCTGCAAATATAAAACAAAAATTTCCACACAAATAATGGCTATTTTTTACCTTACATATATTCATGAATAACAGTAATTTTTTTTAAAACAGCTTTCCTATGTGTTGAAATTATAATTTACTTTTTTGAATACCATGTATATTGGCAATGATTATGGGGGCCAGTGGGCAAAAGAAGAAATAAGAGTTAAAAGGGAAAACCCTTCCTTAGTCACTGTGTAAAAATGGAGACAGAAGACCCAGTGGGTTACTTTTTACTAGATCTCGTCCCATCATCCTCTGGTTCTCAGATTAATGACAATGTCTTCAGGAAAGCCTACCTTTCCTGACCCTCTGACTTTGCTTAGGCATCCGATTATTCACTTTCATTCAAACCTGTACTAGTCTTTCACGGTAGTACTAATTGTTTTAGTGTAGGTATTGTTTAATGACTCTGTATCTCTCACTAGACATACTTTCTGGATCATGTCTTGCTGGATCCCCAGGGTCTAGGGGTCAAGGACCAGGTCTGGAACATAGTAGGCATTCAACTCATATTATTTTATTAAATGAATGAATTGTTGCAAGAAAAGAAACAATTCAAGCAAAATAATGAGCTCTAGAGAATTTAACTTTACTCTGTGATATTAAACAATAACTAATGTCACAGTATCTGCAGCCTCTCAGATTGGTAGAGTTTTTTAACTGGACACAAAAGTTTATTTCAAAGAAATCATCTAATTCATTTCTGACTTTCTCTTGTTCACACCAAGCACTGCTCTTGGCACTAGAGATAACAGGATGAAAACAACTTTCTCTTATGAAGCCTTCCTTGACCTTTCCATCTCCCGCTTCTCTCCTCAGGAGAGTGGACCACCCTCCCTTTTGTGGCTAGCACCAAACTGTGTTTCTCTGTCTTCCTGGGAGCCCTGGTGGCACAGTAGTTAAGCACTGGGCTGGTTGGTGGTTCGAACCCACCAGCTGCTCCACAGGAGAAAGATGTGGCAATCTACTTCTATAAAGATTACTGCCTTGGAAACCTTATAGAACAGTTCCACTCTGTACTATAGGGTCACTATGAGTTGGAATCAACTTGACGGCAACAGGTTTGGTTTGGTTGTGTCTCCCCTACGAGGACTTGCCCTCCTTAAGGACAGAAACTGAGCCTTACTGGCTTTGGAGATGCCAGTAAGTAAAAGTTTATTGAATGAAGGAAAAATGAATGAATAAACAATCTATTCCTTGCCTGTAAGGAATTCCATTTGATGGAAGAAGATAAATATAGTAAAACGGTAATAAGGCAAACTATAAAATACAGGCTGCTTACCTCTAATGGGGGCCAGAATGAAATAATATCAGGGAAAACTTGACATAACGTGTGACATGAGCTGGACCCTGAGAGGTGAATAAGGATTTGGGATATAGAGAAGGATATGAAACACATTCCAAGTAGACAAACGAGCAAGAGCAAAGGCATAAAGATGACTGATGGTGCATGTTGCCTCTCACAGCTCCAGCCAAAAAGCTTCAGTGCACGTGAGCTGCTGGAAGCTGGAGGACACATTTTCCAGACTTCCTCACATGCTAGTTTGGGCACCTGGCCTAGTGTTTGCAGAGCAAGTGCACCTGGTGCACTTGGGTGAGGAATTGAGTCCGCACTCCTGCTGCCTTGCCTGTTTCTGCTGCTAAATCCTACTGTGGAGGCATTTCTGTAGGAGTAGCAACTGAACTCTCAGGGTCCAGCCCCTACTTTTTTGGGGGTGGCAGATAGGCACTCATTTTGCTGGTAAGGTCACAGCTGAGACAGTGAGGACTTGGAGCAAAAAACTGGGGTGCCAGCTTTCTGATTACAGCAGAGATAACGGCTTCCGTGGCAAGCCATTTCTGGGACGGTGTTCTGGAAGTCATTCCTGGGAGCTCAGCTTGGGACTGTTCTCCAAGCTTTTCCAATGAATTCGTCAAGTACCATATACTCTGCTTTAAATCCCCTTCTGCTTACATTGCTTTCTGCAACCGAACCTGCCTGAGACAATCTGTTGGCCCAATGGAACCACAAAGTGGGGTTCATGGGGTGGCATGGGAGATATGGCTGGAGACGTTGGTCAGGACCAGTTGTGAGGAACCTTGCTTGTCAAGCCCAAGAGTGTAGATTTTACTCAGTTAGCAATGGCAGGACATCAAAAGTTATCATGTGGGGCCATAATCTGTGTTTTAGGAAAATTTTAGAGACATGAAAAGCTGAACTGAAAAAGTAAACCAACTCTATAAATCCACCGTAAATTAACGTTGATGAGAAAGGGAATGGAGGCAAACAGTCTACTCCATATGTTAATAATTTACTGGTGCCTAATCTTTGGCAGGTGCCCTGGTGGCACAGTGGCTAAGAGCTCAGGCTGCTAACCACAAGGTCAGCATTTGGAATCCACCAGCCACTCCTCAGAAACCCTACAGGGCAGTTCTACTCTGTCCTATAGGGTCGCTATGAGTCAGAATCAACTCGACAGCAACAGGTTTGGGTTTTTTTTTTTTTTTAATCTTTGAGTGTATCGTAACACTTCCTGCCTCTCTTAAATGCTTTACGTATTCTAGGTGGGATACCAATAATCCTGGGGGTAAGATACTGTCACCTACTGACTCAGGTTATCCTCCGGTGTCATCAGTCTCTCTTGCAGTTTCATGTTGTTGAGCAATTCTGAATGGACAGTATTTCAGTTCCTTACTACAGCCAAGAAAACCCTATGGGGCAGTTCTACTTTGTCATACTGGATCACTGTAAGTCAGAATTGACTCAACGGCACCCAACAATAACAACAACATTACAGGTAGTCCCCGACTTACAACGGGTTTCTGTTCTGAGGACTATGTCGTAAGTTGGTTCTGATGTAAGTCGAATACCTCACTTTTTTCTTTAGTTTTCATTATTATTGCCTTTTATTATCAAACCAAAAGACCAAAACTATTGCCGTCGAGTTGAGTCCAACCCATAGCGACCGTATAGAACAGAGTAGAACTGCCTCATAGGGTTTCCAAGGAGAAGCTGGTGGATTTGAATTGCCAACCTTTTGGTTAGCAGCCAAGCTCTTAACCACTGCATAACCAAGGTTGCAAACACTACATATAAACTTACAGATATATATTAACATTATATGTAGTACATATTACTAACGATAATATGTAAAAACAAAGAACAGATGGTGATAAGTGCATTTTGTTGTAACTTGAATACGTTGTAAGTCAGGGACTATCTGTATTACATACTTCACCAAACTGATTTTTTCCTAAGAGTGGGGTTTGCAGAAACTGTAAGCTTATGATCAAATCCCAAAAATGAAAAAATTCCAGTAACTTAAAAGGCTTATCTTACTCATTTCTTAAAAGCTGACATTTCCCCAACAATCTTAATTATATAAGACTCTGAAATAGTGCATAAATTCTGATAAAGAACACATAAAATCTGACCCTATCAGAATTTGCAGAAGAACATCAGATAATTGAAACAGGATAGCCAGAGCCTTGTTCAATGGATATGAAGGACTACAGTGCTAGAGCACTTAGAGGCAAACCGCAGAATCCACTCCAGTTATATTAAGCAAAAAGGATTTATTAAGGGATATTAGGAGCTCTCAAATCTCCAGGAGGGCCTGAGGATTAAGTTTCCGTACCACACAGATGGGACTGTTACAGCGAAACCACCACTGCTGCAACCACCTGCTGCTGATCACTGTTCATGCTCAAGTCTGGACGCCAAAAGCCTACCAATGTCACTTCCAGAAGAGCAAGATGCCAGTGCTGCTGGGCTTTCCAGTAGGTCCAAACAACCTACACAGCTACTACCTAACGGACCTCAATTTGGCATCTAAATTCAATGAGTGGGCCTGGTTGGCAGAACCTAGGCCACATACATACCTACACTCTAGCTGCAAGGGAGTCTGGAAAGTGAAGTCATTAGCTTTATGGCTCTATAGGGGAGGACGTCAGGTCAGACAGGGGGTGAGACGGGAGTTGAGTAAGCCAAAAATAGAACTTGCCACAGGATTTCTGGCCAAGCTCTTCAGTAAGAACAATTACTAATATGCTCCAGAAACTATTGAGATCTGTAGTCTCTCAACTCAGTATGACTCAAACCCAGAAATATGGTTATTTACATCTGAACTTCTAAAATCAGAAGCTGAGAATACTATAGAAAGCTTTTACTTAAATTTCATTAGTGGCCCACAAGAACTAACCAAGTAATATTTAACACTGCTACTTGCTCATAAGTATTTTATCTCGACAGAGTCCAGAACTGGTTTTTTTCTAGGGTCTCCCTTTCTTGCCTTTTACCACCTCCTCCCCCTGCGAGATATTTTCATAAGCATAGCTATGCCAATTTGTTTTTTTTTAACATGTTGCTGTAAAAAAATTAGCATAGCACGCTTATACCTCATGGGAGGGAGGGCACAGGCGGCAAACAAACATAGAAGGCACTCATTATTTGCATAAAGATACAGTAATTAAAATTGGGAGCAAAAAAACAGAACTAGAAAAGCTTACGCCTGGCTTTAATTCTCCATTACATAATGTGCTCTCGCAGAGAAGAGGGTGAGCAATTCAAACAAATGACACAGTAACTCGAACATTCACACATTCTAAAATGCCACAGAAGAATAAAACACTCGTTAGCTAACTGCGTACTGAGAAAATACAATTTTTCTGAATACCCTTGCACAAATAAGCCCTCTCTAAACAAGGCAGAAAAATTCTTTACCATGTATATAGTATCACCTTCAGTAGTATTTTTCCAAAGCAGCGACTCTGTAGGACAGAGTAGAACTGCCCCGTGCAGTTTCCAAGGAGTGGCCAGTGGATTCAAACTGCCGACCTTTTGGTTAGCAGCCAAGCTCTTAACTGCCGTGCCACCAAGGCTCCATATAATTTAGTGATAATAATTTAATGAAAAGTCAATCTTCAAAAAAAAATTCTAATCTGCCATCCAATTTTCCTTTTGATAAAGTGATGTCCTTAAAAGAAGGTTATTAAAAAAAATAGCAATCAAATGGAATTTCTATGCATCTCATAACTCAAAAATACTTATTTCTTCATAAACACACAGATATTATAATAATAAAAGCATTAAATATTAATTTTCTTATCTAGTTTTTGAAAATCAGAGAAATATCATCTTGGATGAAGACACTAATTTGATATCACCCCAATACATGAATAATTTAAGCTTGCAAGACTAAAATGACATTTGTGCACGATGTTTCTTCAATTGTTCATGACACACAGACTCCAGAAGACAAGCAGGATAACAGGAGAAACAGGAAATCTGTGTGTCTGTGAATAAGCAGATTCAACCCTTGCAAACAAGTGCAGCACCTCGCAGTCTGCAGGTTGCTGCCTGGTGCTACTTTTTTCTTGCATGTAAGAAAGGACACTCCTCCATACACAGCTAGGGGTGGCTAGTAGGGTGGCTTGGAGAAAGATCCAGAACACTTCCACTGGCAGTATTTCTTATTCCCTCCATTGCAACATTCAAACAGGTTTGATTTAGCAATTCTTTGCTCCACATTTATATTATGGAAATATTCTATTTGTAGAGAAAATCTTTTAGGATCATCCCTTAAAAAGCTGATAAGGATGAAGACAGTCTATCAAAAATTTCCCTATTACCTCTTAACTTTTTTTCACATTCTATATTTTTCCAGCTGACTTAAATGCTTTCTGGGACATGGGGAATATCTAAATTTTTTTCCATAACCTTTGACGTTTGGTGTATTGCCACAAATCCAACTATTCTGTGTGTGTTTTTAAGGTTAGTGGCAGAAGAATAATGACAATAATAACACAGCAAGGCTTGTTTTAAAAGTAGAAAATCAATAAAATATAATTCCACAGAAAAAAACCACACACACAAACATAAATCTTGAGAATCAACAAATAAAATGTCAAAACTGAACACAGCTCTCCCAACACTGAGTGCTGGGCAGGCTGCCTGCTTTCAAATTCTAGCTCTACAGTTCTATGTAACCTTGGACAAGTTACCTAACCTTTCTGTGCTGGTAAAATGAGGATGATAATTATAGTGCCTGTCCCAAAGGGCTACTGTGGAGATTAAAGGAGGAAATTCATGCAGACATTTAGGGTTCAATGAATGCTAATAATGTGGCCACACAGCTGGCCTTCTGTCCCTCCTTAATAGTTAAAATACTATACTAGTATTGGATGTAAAAAAAAAAACCCAGTCTTTACACTTCAATTCTCGAAAATAACTACACGTATTGCTCGTACTAAGTTATGGCTATATGTAGTGAATCCAAGAGAACAAATCAAAAAGAATTCACGGGTTTTTCAGCTCTAGAACCTTGAATTAAGCTCTGGGAAACAAAAAGACAAATGATCTAAAACTGCGCTGTCCAGTGTGGTAGGCATTAAGGGTACTGAAGCTATGGGGCAGTCAAAATGTTAGTATTTCAAATTGTAATGCTCTTTAAATATAAACACACCAAGTTTAGAATGTCTCAGTATTTTATTTTATTTTTTTTTAAAAAGGGTATGAAATAGCAATAATTTTTGTGGTGATCACATGTGGAAATGACTCGATTTGGGATAAAAACCAAACCTACTGACGTTGAGTCAATTCTGACTCATAGCGACCCTATAGGACAGAGTAGAACTGCCCCATAGGGTTTCCAAGGAGCAGCTGGTGGATTTGAACTATGAACCTTTTGGTTAGCAGCCGTAGCTCTTAACCACTGTGCCACCATGTTATTGTTTTTGTTGTTTTGTGCCATTGAGTCAATTCTGACTCAGCATACATATATAGGGGTTAAGTAAAATATATTACTAAAATTCATTTCATCTGTTTCTTTTTACTTATTTAATATGGCCTCTAGAAAGTTTAAAATTACACATGTGGATCATATTATGTTTCCCTTGGACAGCACTAATTGAAGAGTTCAATTTCTTCACTGGAAAATTAATCAAATGAAATCAGACTGATTGTTCCTCGAAAACTTTTGAAGACTACGGGGATGTTTTAAGAATTAGTACATCATGTACTAGGTGCAAAATAAATTATAGTTATCACTATTATTCTATAAAGCACTGTCCTTCTCCTATAAAGTTGTACAATCATTAATAATATTCCATTTTAAAAACACATTTATCACGATATAGAAATTCATTTTATCCACTAAGTAAATAATTAAAAGTTTACTCTTCATTTAAAAGGTAAAAATTTCATAAAAGATAATAGTCTGACAAAGTTCAAGAAACTCTCAGCAAATGAAAAACCAGTGTGTTAGTTTAATTATTCTCTAACACCTGTTTATAAAATAATTTTTTGAATATCAATTCTTGCGAAGATGTTAAAAAAAGGAGAATTTTTTTTCTAAACCACTTTGCATTATAAATCCTGTTGTATCTAACAGCCACTAATCAAAGCTTTATAATACTGTGTAAGTTTACATTTGACGGCAATAAAACTGTTGGGTAGTGGCACCTCTAATGCATCACTTTCACATACAAAATCAAATGTACAATCTCTGTATTACCCATTATTAAATTACTTAAATCACATGAAGGCAAACAGGTTATTTCATCCTTTACAATTTTTTTCTTACATTACCACCACATTTTGCTTTAAAAAAAAAAAACAATGTAACTTGACTATAAATTTTAAGCCTAACCATTCTAATGGAACCCAATTATACACTGTATTGGAAGACTAACATAGAACTTATCCAATCAGTCATTCATCCAAGTTCTAAATCTAAGCACTGTTCTACGAGTGAAGACTCCACAATAAACAAGTCATTTAAGGACCCTGCATTGCAGCAAGCAGGGAAAAGTCGTTCAGAGGTAAACAAACAAAGAAAGCCGGTGATTTTACAGTGATAAACAGCGTGAAAGAAATAAATCTAGGTGATGTGCCTGGGGTTGTCTGTAGCAGACTATTTGATATGAGGGGGGTCCGGGAAGGCCTGTCTGAGAAGGAGCCCACCATGCTAAGAAAGAGAGAAAAGCATTCCACGCAGAGGATGTGTAAAAGGCCCTGAATTGGGAACAGTGATATTTTTGAGGCACAGAAAAGAGGTGCATAGAATTAAGGCATCATGACAGCAGATAAGGTCAGAGACATAAGTGGGGACAGATCACACAGCATTATTATGTAGGTCACAGAAACAGTAAGGACTTTGGATTTCATTCTGAATACCATGGGAAGCCACTGAAGGTTTAAGCAGAATGATGTGATCTCATTTACCTTTTACAAAGGTCTCTGACACTGTGTGCAGAGAACAGATTATGGATGCATGAGTAGAAGTAGGAAGCTACTATCATAAATTAGGCAAGAAATGATGGTGCTTGAACTAGAATGGTAGTGTTGAACATGAGAGAAATGAACGGACTCAAATATACTTTGTAGGTAGAACAAACTGAATCTCCTAATGGATTAGATGTGGGACAGAAAGAGGGAAAATCAAAGATGGCTCGAGTTCTTTGCTGAAGACTCGATGGAGGCTGGTGGTCCCACTTACTGAGAAGGTTGGAGGGAAAAGGAATTAAGAATGCTGAGCTATCTACTACACAAACAAGTGGAAATGTTACATGGGCAGTTGAACACGTATAAGTTTGGAAATCAGTGTATAGATGTTACTTAACTGGACGACAGCATCTAGGGAAAGAGTGCAAGGAGTCCCTGGGTGGGACAAATAGCTAAGTGCTCGACTACTAGCCGAAAGGTTGGCAGTTCGAACTCACACAGAAGTGCCTCTGAAGACAGGTCTGGCGATCTTCTTCTGAAAGGTGATGGCCTTCAAAGCCCTCTGTACACATGGGGCCGTCATGAGTTGGAATTGACTCAGCTGCATCAAACAACAAAGGGGAAGAGGGCAGGTAGAGAGAGAACTGAGGACTGAGTCCCAAGGTACTTTTTCAGACGGACAAAGAGCCAAAAGTGACCAATAAAGTAGTTCCATGAAATCCAAGAGAGGAAACTGTTGGAAGGGGGGAGCTGTAAGTAGTAGTCACTCCACAGAATATGCTAATGATTCAAGTAAGACAAAGACAGAAACGTGAGCATTGCATTTGGATGCTGTCTGAACTCTTGAGGAGAATAGTATAGTGTAGAGAAGGACTAAGGAGCCCTGGCTGCGCAATGGTTAGGCACTCGGCTGCTAACTGAAAGGTTGGCGGTTTGAACCCACCAGATGCTCTGAGGGAGAAAAATGTTGCAGTCTGTGTCCATAAACATTATAGCCTTGGGAACCCTAAGCGGCAGTTCTACTCTGTCCTGCAGGGTCCCTGTGAGTTGGAATTGATTGACAGCAGTGGGTTTGGTTTGGTTTAGTGAAGGACTTGAAAGCTAGACTAAGATGCACTGAACAGTAAAGAGGAGGTAAGAAAGCAGAGAGAGCAGATACAGACCACTTTTTACAAGAAATAAATTTTGTTCTGAAGATGAATAGAAAAATGGGTGGTCACTGAAGGATATTTGAGGTCAAGAAAGTAATTTCAAAAACAGAATAGGGCATTATAACTTCCTTTTTCCAAAAACCTTTTGGTTTTTTCTCTTCAAATTCTCTTATTTTGCTTCCGAGTTTATGGGCCACTGAAAAGCTTTTTTTTAGATTCACAAGAAGGTTCAACAATCTGGGTTAATGAATGACCACAATCTTCAGGCATAAAGGCTGGGGATTATTTTCTGAATTAGTGAGCTTCTTAAATGTGAAAAAGGGGTCTCAATCCCCCCATGCCCGTCCCTTTATCATCTCTCTGTACAACATTCTGTACTCACTGTCTCCCCACACTGGCTGGGCTCCAGTTCTGGAACATTCCTGAGAAAAATCACTCACTGGACAGAAGGTACCCACAAAGGCATTAGGGGAAGTCAGGCCCACAAAGCCTTTCAGCTTACCCAGCGTTATTTGCATTTATGAGGAAAAAAATAACTATGAAAAAAGGCAGTGGTTTAAGGAGAACTTTTTAAGAGCACAAAGCTCCAGGAATAGACAGTAGACTGAACCACTATTTTTGTTAAGAATAGCATTTAAAAAGAGATCATCATGATAAAACATATAGAACAAAAAGTTTGCCACTAGCCATTTTTAAGCATATAATTCAGTGACATCAATTATATTCACCATGTTGTGCCATTACCACCATTCTCCATTTCCAAAAGTTTTTTTTAATCACTGAGAAAGGGGAATTCTCGATTGGTTGGTTTTACGGATACGGAGTCATCGTGAAGTACTGGAACAGATGAGTAACTGAGGGTGTGAAATCTCCTTCTCCAAGGACTTAAGAATGAGAAGTCCAAACCCATGTCTATGCTGTAGATCCATCCTGGAGCCAAACGCCAAGATCATTTCCTATTCTAAAAGCACAGAATAGTCTTTAGGGAAACAGAAAAACAATAACTAGAAGTTAATAGTGCTTTCTATGAGCCAAGCATTTTATGTGCATTATTTCATTTAAGTTTCATCACAGCTCTGAGACATATGAGCTATTATCATTCTCATT
Source organism: Dugong dugon (assembly GCA_030035585.1). Lineage (NCBI taxonomy): Eukaryota > Metazoa > Chordata > Mammalia > Sirenia > Dugongidae > Dugong > Dugong dugon. Next base: position 161,358,876 of record CM057464.1, read on the forward strand.
TTTAGAGTTGAGGAAATGGAGACCAAACAAGAAGCTACATAATTTTCCAAGGCCATAAGCTTGCCAAGTGGTAGGACAAGAATTCCACTTAGGTCTGGGACTCAGAGGCTTCCTCCTAAACACACACCATGCTATAGAACTTCTGCGACAACCGATGGCAGGAAAGAGCGCTTATCTAAGTAGACAAAGAACCATTCATGGACTCAGACAAAGCAGGAGAAATGAAAGCTAAGATTAAGCATGGATTTTAAGTAAATTTTTTATTGGGTACAGAAAAGTGCACAAATCATATGTGTGCAGTTCAATGAATTGCCACAAAGTGAATGATCAGCACCCAGACATAGCTCCTTATCAGTTCCCTGAAGTCCCTGATCATGCCCTCTCAGTCACTGCTCCCACCCCTAAAGGCACCACTGCCTTGACAGAATCACCAGAGATAAGTTTTGCCTATTTTTGAACTTTGTATGATCAGAATCCTTCTCTTCTATATTTGACTTATTTCACTCAACATTATATTTGTGAGATTCTTGTATGTGGTTGTATGCAGCAGTAGTTTGCTTATTCTTTTTTTATCACACTGCTCCGAACACTTTATTTTGTAGTCCAGCAGTTTTAACCCATAATGGCTGACAAAAGGTATATAAGTAATAACATTAGACACATGTTAATATGTCACAAAGAAATATAGAGAGGTTATTAGCTAGGTACTAAAATTCAAGTCTTACAGAGGTTCAAATCACCTCCAAAGAAAAGTTGAGGAAATAGAATATGAATAGATAATCAGGAAGAAATGAACATTTTTTGACATTATCTAGGATAACATTACATCAGAATTCTGGAGGGCCAACAATTATATAAATGGCAGCTGAATGACACATGCTAGAAGCATTGTCATGATTTCAGAAGATCTGAAGAGACAGGAGAATGACTGCTCTTTACGATGTAAGGAATGAATCTCCATAGGGAATATGCTATAGTGACCCTCATATAAGACTGATCCAGTAGGGATGCCTCCTTACAGAAACATGTAGTAAGTGGGGTAGGCCTAGATATAGATCTCAGTGTCTCTAAGTCTTCACAAAGGGGTACATAATGGTTTTCAATAAGCGTATACAAACTAGTGAATGTTAGCCTAGAGAAACAAAACAGAAGTCATCATGGTGTCAATGGCTGTTAATGGATGTTTCATGCTTATAATTGAGATTCATAGGTGTCAACATTTTACTTTATATATTTATATAATTTTATTTATTTTGTTGTTGTTGCTGAAAATATAACACAGCAAAACTACATCAATTCAAGTTCCTACCTGTACCATTTGGTGACTCTGATTACATTCTTCGAATTGTGCAACCATTCTCACTCTCCTTTCCTGAGTTGTTTCTCCCCTTGCAACATAAATTCACTGCCCCCTAAAGTTTCCATCTAATCTTTCAAGTTGCTGCTGTCAATTTGATCCCATACAGATAGTTCTTAAAATCACATAATGCCCAAGGCAGACATTTTTTACTAAACCAAAAACACCAAACTTGTTGCCGTACAGTCAAGTCCGACTCATAGCAACCCTATAGCACAGAGTAGAACTGCCCCATAGAGTTTCCAAGGAATGGCTGATGGGTTGAAACTGCCGACCTTTGTTTGGCAGCTGAGCTCTTAACCACTGTGCCGCCAGGGCTCCACATTTTTTACTAAGCTAAACTATTTAAGCTAAACTATTGTTTAGTTTTAAAAAGACTTCAGGGGATACTTTTGGTTTAAGGTTTAAAGATTATCTCAGGGCAATAGTTCATCCAATTTTCATGGCTCCAGGAAGTCTAGAGTGCATGAAAATTTGAAATTCTGTTCTGCATTTTCCCTCTTTTGATCAGAATTCTTCTAAGGAATCTTTGATCAAAATGTTCAGTAATGGTAGCCAGGCACCATCCAATTCTTCTGATTTCACAGCAAAGGAGGCAGTTGTTCATGGAGGCAATTAGTCACAAATTCCATATTCTCCTCCTATTCCTGACTCTCCTTCTTCCTCTGTTGCTCCAGGTGAATAGAGACCGATTGCTATGCCTTGGATGGCTGCCTGCAAGCTTTTAAGACCCTAGGCACTATGCATCAAACTAGGAGGTGGAACAGAGGCATGTTATTAGCAAATTAATTGGGATGTCCCATGAAACCATGACCCTAAACTTCCAAACCAAGAAACCAAACCCCATGAGGTGTTTGGCTGTAGGTAAGCAGCTTCAGCAGCTACTCTCTTTTCTTTTTTCTTTGTCATTATTGTCAATATATCTATCACACAACTGTTGCCAATTCTTAACTTTTTACAGGTGTACAGCATATTGACAGCAGTTAAAATCATTGGCTGTGGAATCCTACTTTTGTGTTACTGCTGTATGGTAATCGATTTATTTATCCGTTCTATTATTAGTGGACATTTGGACTATTTCTAGTTTGGGGCTTTTATGACTAGTGCAGCTATGAACATTCTCATATATGTCATTTGGTGAACATATGCATGCCTTTATGCTTGGGTATATTCCTAGAAGGGGAATTTGCTGGGTCATAGATATGCATATATTCAGCTTTAGTAGATACTGCCCAAAAGTTTTCCAAAAAAGAAAACATTAGTAGGATGGTTCAAAGGTGTTCTTCTCTAGCAGACAGATACTCAAGTAAAAACAGAACTTTAAAATACTGAAGAGTATCATAAAAATGATCAGAGGGCCATTTTTTACTATCTGGCATCAACCATAAGGATAGACAAAAAAATCTTCTGAAAGGCCTTGTTTGCCAAAGATTCATGTAATCAAAGCTAAAGAGAAAATTGGTTGAAAGGCTCCAGAAAGGGTCTGTTTAAATATTAGCTGGGCTGGTCACAAGCTATGGTAGAGATGAAGAGTAGCCTTTGGCTGAGCATCACAATTTCTAGTCTGCCTTGCTATGTGAGAGCCGGAACCTTAATGTCTCTGGGCCTTGGTTTTTCACCTCTGTAATGATACAGTCACACTAGCCGATCTCTAAGTTCTATTTGGCGGCATAAAATTATATGACATAAATAGAGGAGAAATGTTTCCGGGTCTTTCAGAAACACCAAGGATTCAGCCCCATACACTCACTATATGATGTCGGCAAAGCTAGAAAATATATATAATAAAAACTGTAAAAACAAACAAACAAAACAAAATAAAAATGAGGGTCAGCTGGGCTGATACATGTTCTAAGGACATGTTTCAAGGACAACTTAAGTGTTGTAGAAACAACATTGGGATCTGATAAGGAAGCAATTTAGGGGGGAAAAAAGTGATCTGAAAATATTAGGCCAAAATGATTAAAGATTAAAAATAAAATAAAAAAGGTACTCTTGGGTTCCAAAGTCAGTTAAAACATCGTATTTTTGCCATGCATAGTGCCCACTTTTCTTCCTTCTTATGCCCTCTCCTTTTTCATCAGAACACCTATAACGTGAGAAAAATTCTACTGAGTTTGCCATTTTCTTGTATCTTTTTATTACAGGTAGTCCCCGACTTTTGACATATTTGAGTTACAACAAACCACACTTAAACAACCATCCATTTTTTTTTGGTACATCTTATCATTAGTAATATGTACTACATACAATGTTACACTGCATAATTTGCTGATGTCATCATATCTGTAAATTTATATGTAATGTTTCCAACCCCCAAAGACAAAAATTGGATTTATAAAGATACTGATAATAAAAGGCAATAATAATGAGAACTAAAAAAAAAAAAAAAAAAGCCGAAATTTTAAAAACAACTTGTCTACTTACTTCAGAACCAACCCACAACGGAGTTGTTGGAATGGGACCCCATCATAAGTCAGGGACTATCTGTATAAGTTTTTATACTTTTTTTCTCTTAAGAGCTTCATTTTTATTTGTTTTTGTTTAAGAATAAAAACATGTAAGTTTATTAATTTTCCTCTGCATGCAGTTTTGGCCAGTTCCCATTAGTTTTGAAATTTAACTTTTTGTGTATCATTATTTTCTAAAGAGTCTGCTTTTATATTTAAATATCATCTTTTCCTTCTATTTTTACCACGTATGCTAACGAAGTCTATAATAACCTGATACATGAACTTAAGTTTAACAAAATGAATCTTGATAGTATCCACAGAAAGCATGTCATTCTTGGTGGGAGTCCCTGCATGGCGCTCTGCTGCTAATCTAAAGGTTGGAGGCTTGAGTCCTCCCAGAGATGCTTCTGAAGAAAGGCCTGGCACTCTACTTCCAAAAAATCTATCACTGAAAACCCTCTGGAACACATTTCTACTTTGACCCTCATGGGATCGCCATGAGTTGGTACATTTTTTAAATTTGTCCAGCATCCATCCTGCTTCTTTACACTTAAAAACATACTTTAAGAAAGTAATACATCCTGTCATGTGTATAACATTAGCTTCTTTGTCTTTGCTTTGCAGTGTTTAAACAAGAAAGCAAATGGAGCCAGCTGTATAAGCAGCACACAATCCATGCTGTCCCTGTTCAGTCTCCTCCTCCTCTTCATCCTATTGACAAAGGAGGTCAAGACTAGAGCCAGGAGGCTGCACTGGATTTTGCACAGATAAGGATTTCTTTCACAGTTACGTATTCTGGAAACTGAGATTAGGTATGGAAGAAAAAAATACTACGAAACATCAAAAATCATATAGACATTACAATGATCATTCTGATTTTGCTCACCAACTGGAGTCTGGGAATCTGAAACAGGGAAGGTGAAAGTGCAAAAAAAAAAAAAAAAAGTTTCTTTTTTAATCTAAAGTGACAAAAGAGTAATAAGGTTTATAATGCTTGTAGCACCATGAAAACAAATCCCTTCATTTACATCAGTGAGTAACAGCTCAATTTATACCTCCCCTTAAATGGAGAGTCAGACAGGGCAGCAGGATTGCCAGTGCCCAGACATTTAACAAAAAACATTTACATATGAACAGAAGAAAGAAGTGGATACATACTATAACCCTTACCAATCCACTTAGGAAACTAAAAACCCCCAAAGTGAAAAGATCCTCTTTGACACTGCAGTGTGACAAATACTAGTTAGATTCTTCAGAGGCTATACTGCATTTAGCACCTATACATGACAGAAAGATAGATAGCAGTTAACAGTTACTGGGACTAGCCATGTTCCCGGCAAGCTTTACATACATTATCCTATTTAAAGTTTATGAAAATCTTATGAGTTAGGGAATTACCATCTGCGTTTTAGAGATGAAAGAGCTGAGACCCAGGGAAGTTAAGTGGCTTGCCCCTGTGCCACACACTGCCACTGCAGAGCCAAATGCACTGTGGGTGATTAGAAAACCACACACAAGAGCCTGTTAACCAGATGCCAGATCTTTCTCCATAGTTATTCTTCCCATATTCCTGCTCTGAGGTACACGGATCACTTTCCTTCCAATTCATATTTTATAATCTACTGGGCACTGGTAAATTGTACATTAAAAAACAAAAACCCATTGTTGTCAAGTCGATTCTGACTCATAGCAACCCCACAGGGTTTCCAAGGCTGTAAATCTCTACAGAAGCAGCCTGCCACATCTTTCTCCTGCAGAGCCGCTACGGGGTTTTGAACTGCTGACCTTTCGGTTAGCAGTCGATGGCTTTAACTCTAATGAGATGATGCTAAAGAGAAAGCCAGTTAGTTGACATAATTATAAAGCTTAATAATTGATAAGCCTAATAAAGTAAGTTTGTTTCTTATATTACTTTTCCAAATATATTTCGAACACTCAGATACTAATTGGAATAAAAATAAAGAAGAGCGGTAGAGGGGAGAGAAAGAGCCAAAGGTTTCCATTCAAAAGGAAGGGATGATGTAATATCTAGGAGAAAAATTAAAGCAGATATGGATTTACAACTGTGCCAAGTCTTAAGGTAAAAGGAGAAAGGAAATGGAGAATGATAATTTACCGGCTAGCCTGCCCTTTACACACCACTGTACATTAGGTTTGCTTTCATACTAAATAAATGTTTCTTTTGGAAAAATAAATATGTTGAGACAAAGAGAAGAGACTAGCTTAGAAAAGCAGGAAAAGGCAGAAAATATCTGACTGATGAAATCTATGTGCAGTAGATCAGCTAAAATTCTGATATCCAAAGTAAGGATTATACCTCAAATTCATTACACATATAACCAGTGCAAGCAAAAAATATGTCAGGTTTTCACAACCTTGTTGTAATAGTAGGCTCTCAAGTCAGTAGCCTTTCATTTTAATTTTCATTCTCTGACTTCCCATTCACGGAATTATCTATAAGCTTGTTGTCTGGTGTTTTGAGTGGGCTAAACATAATTTATGATTTGTCCTCCAGGCAAAGTAGACTTCTTGTTGTTGCTAGTCACCATAAAGTAGGGCCAAAAAGTTTCCTGGTCCTATACTCTTCATGGTCTTTGGAATGTTGGAGTTCATTGTTGTGGCTATTTTGTCAATCATCCTTCATTTTTGTTGACCTCTACTGTACCAGACATGATGTCCTTTTCAAGCAGTTGGTCTTTCCTGATGACATGTCCAAATTAAGTGAGCTGAAGTCACACCATCCTTGCTTCTAAGGAGCATTCTGCTAATAGTAGTTACTTAACTGCTACAAAGTAACTAAATAGTACTATTAACTGTTATTTTCTGACTCTACTGTTAGCATCCTATGCAGGCACAACTGCTCTCTATTTTGATCCCAAGTCAAATGTCGTAATATTTAATATGGGCAAATTCACGTCACTGGTAAAGCAGAGCCCATATTTAAGGCTTTGTCTCGTACATCACAACTGAAAGTGCAATATGATAGTACAGTATTTCTGAAAAGAAGTCTACATCAAACTTTCTTTTCATTAACAACAACAAAAATCTTCGTATATTTCAGGCAAGTAGGGTTTAAAAGGGCCCTTGACAAAGAGCCTGGCTCACAAAAAGGCAACATTAGAAAAACAGTGTGAAAAAAGAAGGAAACATCTCAAATTTCCCGCTTTTACAAAAAACTTGGAAAAATTCAGAATGAGTCTTTGATACTGTACTACCAAAAACAATCTTCATTCCTTTGATTTATTATTGTTAACATTTCCTGCTTGAAGCCAGCATATAATAACATCAGATCCCCCGGCTGCTTTTTCTACTGGAGCCCTTAGAAGTCTGAGACACACACAGGAGTGTGCCTTAGGTCAACTATGATGTTCTAGAGGTCAGGGAAAGATCTTGGGTTGGCCAGAAAAAGAGACCCCCTCACAGCTGTCAGAAAGGGCGTTCGATTTTAGTGTTTGTCGGACATTCAATATTTAGTATTAAGGTCTACCAGAAAGCAAATATTCCTCACAGAAAGGTTCCCAAACCAAGAAACCCCCACCCCTCAACCCCTTTTGCGTTTTGTTTTGTTGGTGTTCTATTGGTGCTGTACAAAATTATCACAGATTTAATGGCTTTGAATATCATTTATTTTTCTTATTTTATAGTTCTGTAGGCCAAAAGTCCAGAGGGCTTGGCTGGGTTCTCCATTTGTTGTTGTTGTTATTGGGTGCCGTCAAGTCAATTCCAACTCATAGCAACCCTATGTACTACAGGAAGAAACACTGCCTGGTCCTGTGCCATGCTCACAATTGTTATGCTTGAGCCCATTGCTGCAGCCAGTGTCAATCCATCTTGTTGAGGGTCTTCCTCTTTTTCACGAACCCTCTACTTTACCAAGCATGCTGTCCTTCTCCAGGAACTGACCCCTCCTAATAACATGCCCAAAGTATGTAAGGCATAGTCTTGCCATCCTGCTTCTAAGGAGCATTCTGGTAGTACTTCTTTCAAAACAGATTTGTTTATTCTTTTGGTAGTTCATGGTATATTCAATATTCTTTGCTAACATCACAATTCAAAGGTGTCAATTCTTCTTTGGTTCTCATTATTCATTGTCCAGCTTTCGCATGCACATGATGCGACTGAAAATACCATGGCTTGGGTCAGGTGCACCTCAGTCTTCAGGGTGACCTACCTGCTTTTCAACACTTTAAAGAGGTCTTTTGCAGCAGATATGCCCAACGCAATGCGTCCTTTGATTTCCTGACTGCTGTTTCCATGGGTGTTGACTGTGGATCCAAATAAAATGAAAGAAATCTTTGACAACTTCAATCTTTTCTCCGTTTATCATGATGTTGTTTATTGGTCCAGTTGTGAGGCTTTTTGTTTCCTTCCATACTGAAGGCCGTGGTCTTTGATCTTAATCAGTAAGTGATTCCAGTCCTCTTCACTTTCAGCAAGCAAGGTTGTGTCATCTGCATAACACAGGTTGTTAATGAGTCTTCCTCCATCTCTGTTTAGGGTCTCACAAAGCCTGAATCAAGGTGCTGGCCAGCCTGGGCTCATATTTGGAAGCTCTAGGGGGACAATCTCCTTCCAAGCTCATTCAGGTTGTTGGCTGAATTCATTTCCTTCTCACAGCTCCCTGGTGGCAACTTCAAGCCAGTAAGGACACTCTGAATCCTTCTCACACTTCAAATCTCTCTGACTTCCCCTTCTGTCCTTAGCTGGGAGGAAGCGCTGCTTGTAAGGGCTCATGTGATTACATTAAACCTACCTGGATAATCCAGGCTAGTCCCCTTTCTTAAAGTTACTGATTAGTAACATGAATAATTTCTGCGAAATCCCTTTTGCTATGCAGCATAACATACTGATGGGTGTGACACCAGGGGTGAAAGTTATGGGAACCAAAATTCTGCCTATCACAAGTAGGACAGAGGAGAAGATGTTTTCCACAGTTTGTATTTCTCAAATCCAAAAGACTCACTATATTCAAAACATCTCATTTTTTTACCTTAATAATCCATTATGGATCCACCATTAAATTGTTTATTTATACTTTTCTTGAATGAATTCTTATTTTTAGTTAGCACCACTGTTTCAGGTAATAAACACCTTATCCCTAGTCCTGAATACCTGGGCTTTGGCTGATAACACCCATGTTCATTCACTTTTATAGAATACTGTTGTAAAAATGACACGGCGGGAGCATCTGACCTCCTCTAACTTCACCAGGGAAGAGAGAATCACCATCAGCATCATCCCAAGCCTGCCTCCTGTGAGGCAGAAGTCAAACATAACTCCATCCTTCAATTTTACCAATTCTGACACCAGCTATTCCTCCCACAGCACTCTCTACTTCTCTACTGAGTTTGATAATTCATTGCAGAATTCACAGACCATACTCACAGTTATGGGTTTATTAGGGAAGTAACAGGTTACAATTCAGGATCAGGAATGACTCAGGATACAATTCTTCAGTCAGAATAGCTTCACAGCCATGCCTGCAGACAGGCCTCTCTCTGGCCCTTGGTTCTTCAGCCCGACCTCTTCCTTATTCACAGACGTATGATAAAAAATTCTTTAGCTCTGCCAATAAATGCCCGGGAGCACCCTACACTGCCAGTAAGCCTTGGCCCAAAGGCACTTAGCTCTCTCATTCCATGGGTCCTTGAGTCTACCTCTGCCAAGAGCCTGAAGGCACCCTACTCTGCCAGCAAGCCTCCTGCCCAAAGGTGCTCAGCTTTCTTACTCCATGGGCCAGGAAGCTCATCATGCTGCCTCCTGCCAGTCCTCTGCTTGCTGCTGCCCCAGGATCAGAAACTCTGAGTCCTAGTTTAAGCGTCTGTGGCTTCACCATGTAGGAATTATACTTGTAGGTAATAGCATCAAGAAAGAGTTCTGGTTTTTCATCCTGAATGTGTACTTCAGTAAACCTATCAAGCGCTGAAGTTCCTGTAACTTTTATTTTTATTATCGTAAAATAATATTTTGTTGTGTTCTTTAGGTGAAAATTTACACAGTAAACTAGGTTCCCATACAACAATTTTTATACAAATTGTTCCATGACACTGGTTACAATTTTCACAGTGTGTCAGCGTTCCCATTATCTCCGTTCTGTTTGTTCTGGTTCCACTGATCTCAGTATTTCCATTCTGTTTGTTCTGTTTCCATTGATCTAGCTTCCCTTCCCCTCCTTCCCTTCTCATCTTTGCTTTTGGAGAAATGCTGATGGTTTGGTCTCATATAGTTGATTGTGGAAGTACATTACTCACTGGTGATATTGTTTCTTTTATAAGCCTATCTATTATTTGGCTGAAAGGCGACCTTCAGAAATAGCTTCAGTTCTAAGTTCAAAGAGTATCTTAGAGTGATAGTCTTGGGGGTTCCTCTAGTCTCTATTGGTCCAGTAGATCTGGCCTTTTTTAGGAATTTGAATTTTGTTTTACATTTTTCTCCCATTCTATCTGTGACCTTCCATTGTGTCCCTGGTCAGAACAGTCAGTAGTGGTAGCTGGACACCAGGTAGTTCTGGTCTCAGGTTAGAAGAGGCCCCGGTTCCTATGCACTGTTAGTCCTGTGGACTAGTTTCTTCTTTGAGCCTTTAATTTCCTTCATTCTCTTTTGCTCCAGATTAGTAGAGACCAACAGTTTTACCTTAGACAGCCACTCGCAAGCTTTCAAGACCCTAGACACTACTCACCAAACTAGAATGTAGAACATTATCTTTATGAACTATATTATGCCAATAGACTAAGTTGTCTCCCAAGACGATGATCCTAAGCCTTTTAACCCAATAAAACAATCCTGCCAGTTGTTTGGAAATGTCTAGGAAGCCTCTGTTTAACTGTGTCTACTATTTGCTTTGTTATATATATGGATACACATATATATATAGAACACACAAATGTGTTTATACATATGCCAACAGATACAGCTATACATGCATGTGCATTTAGTCACACATGCCTTCATTTTCTTTTTTTGATTGTGCTTCAGGTGAAAGTTTAGAGTTTAATTTATCATTCAAAAATTTATACATATATCATTTTGTGACTTTGGTTACAATCCCCACAATTTGACCGCACGTTCCCCTTTTCCACCTAGGGTTCCCTGTGTCCATTCATCCAGTTCCTGTCCCTTCCTGCCTTCTCATCCTGCTTTTTTACAGGAGCTGCCCATTTGATCTCGCATATTTGATCGAACTAAGAATAAGAAGCACGTTCCTCATGTGTATTATTTTTTGTTTTATAGGCCTGTCTAATCTTTGTCTGAAAAGTGGGCTTCGGCAATGGTTTCAGTTCTGGGTTAACAGAGTGCCCAGCTGTCACATTTTCAGGGGTTCCTCCAGTCTCTGTCAGGCCATTAAGTCTGGTCTTTTTATGTGAATTTGAATTCTGCTCTACACTTTTCTCCTGTTCTTTCCATGACTCTGCTGTGTTCCCTGGCAGAGTGGTCATTGGTTGTAGCTGAGCACCATCTAGTTCTTCTGGTCTCAGGCTAGTGGAGTCTCTGGTTCATTTGGTCTGTTAGTCCTTTGGGTTAGTGCTTTCCTTGTGTCTTTGGATTTCTTCATTCTCCTCTGCTCCATGTGGGGTGGACTAATAGATGTATCTTAGACGGTTGCTCACAAGCTTTTAAGGACCCAGATGCTACTCACCAAAGTGGGATGTAGAGTATTTTCTTTATAAACCATGTTATGCCAATTGACCTAGATGTCCCCCAAAACTATCACATATGCCTTCTCATACACATACAAATATCTATCTACGTGCCATAGATTTAATTGTGTCCCCAAAAATATCTCTCAACTTGACTAGGCCATGATTCCAAGGATTGTCTGACTGTCTACCATTTTGTCATCTGATTCAATTTTCCTGTATGTTGTAAATCCTACCTCTATGATGTTAATGAGGCAAGACTAGAGGCAGTTATGTTAATGAGGCAGGACTCAATCTACAAGATTAGGTTGTATCTTAAACCAATCTCTTTTGAGGTATAAAAGAGAGAAGCAAGCAGAGAGACAGGGGGACCTCATATCACTAAGAAAGCAGCACTGGGAGCACACCGCACCTTTTGGACCTGGGGTTCCTGTGCTGAGAAGCTCTTAGACCAGGGAAGACTGATGACAAGGACTTTCCCCCAGGGCCAACACAGAGAGAAAGCCTTTCTCTGGAGATGGTGCCCGGAATTCAGACTTCTAGCCTCCTGGACAATAAATTTCTCTTTGTTTAAGCCATCTACTTGTTATATTTCTGTTACAGCAGCACTAGATAACTAAGATAGAATTTGGTAGCGGGAGTGGGGTGCTGCTCTAACAGATGCCTAAAATGTGGAAGCAGTTTTGAAACTGTGAATGGATAGAGGCTGGAAGAATTTTAAAGCGACTAACAGTAAAAGCCCAGATAGCCTTGAAGACACTGTTGGTGGAATTATGGACATCAGACAATTCTGGTGAGGTCTCAGAAGGAAGTGAGGAGAGCTGTTACGCTGGAGATGGTGCAGATGTTCGTAGAAGCAGCAGCGGAAAAACAGCAGCAGCAGAACCAGGAGACCAGTGTGAGACAGCACTGGAGCCAACCGACAGAGTGCGAGCTGAGTGCCTTTGTGCAGGAAGCTTCCTGGTGGAGCAGGGTGCCTCTGAGCACTCATCCGTGGAGCTAGGCTTGCTGACCCACTGAACAAGAGAGCTGAGTGCCTTCTAGCTGAAGTTTTTTGGCGGAGTGGGGTGTCTCCAGGCACTTATCAGTGGAGTCAAAGAGCTTTGGGGCACTTGCCCAAGCAGGGCAGATTTGCAGGCAGTGATGCCCGAAGGGCCAAGAGCCAAGGAATGAGGAAGCAGAAACTAAGGAGAGAAAGAATACAGGAAGCAGAGCTGCTTTAGTCTCAAAGGGTAGGGCCACGACCTCTGGGGTCTCAAAGGGTGGAGTCACCACTCAGATGGACTAGAAAAATGGGGCCGCCCAAATTCGAGGGAGCAGAGTTACCATTTCAGTGGGCCTAGAAGGTAGGGCTGAAGGCCAGGGCCAAGGGGTCTCCACTCTGAATCTCAAGATTGTGGCCAACACCTAGAGTCTGGAGGGCAAGGCCACTGTCTACATAGTCTCAGAGAACAAAGGATTATTTTTAAGCCTTGAGAGTTAATGTAATGTGTTCTCCTGACTTGCTTGGAGTCTGTTATCCCTTCTTTCTCTCCAGTTTCTCCCATTTGTAATAGAAATGTCTACCCTGCACTTGTTCCATCATTGTACTTTAGAAGCAGATAATTTGTATTTTAGATGTCACAGATGAAGAGGAATTTTTGTATTTTGGACTTGAAATTGACTTAAGCCTTTTGCTATCATATGATGGGGTGAATATGTTTTACATCTGGCAAGGTCATGAATTTTGGGGGGCCAAAGGGTGGAATACCATGGATTGAATTGTGACTCCCCCCAAAATACGTGTCAATTTGGCTAGGCCATAGTTCCCAGTCTTGTGTGACTGTCCACCATTTTCTCATCTGATGGGATTTTCCTATGTGTTATAAATCCTACCTCTATGATGTTAATGCGGCAGGATTAGAGGCAGTTATGTTAATGAGGCAGGACTCAAGCTACAAGATTTGGTTGTGTCTTACATTAATCTATTTTGAGATACAAAAGAGAGAAGTGAGCAGAGAGACAGGGGGACCTCATACCACCAAGAAAGCAGCACCAGGAGCAGAGCGTGCCCTTTGGACCCAGGGGTCCTGCACTGAGAAGTTCCTAGATCAAGGGAAGACTGATGACAAGGACCTTCCCCTGGAGCCGACAGAGAGAGAACCTTCCCCTGGAGCTGGCACCCTGAATGAGGGCTTCTAGCCTCCTAGACTGTGAGAGAATAAACTTCTGCTTGTTAAAGCCATCCACTTGCATTTCTGTTAGAGCAGGGCTAGATAACTATGACACTACGTAACCATAAACATATTATTTGGTTGTTGTTACTGTTGTTGCAAAACTGTATATGTTATAGAATTTAACGAAATTGTCCCTTTTTCTTGTATACTTCTTAGTGTCTTTATTTACCTTGGTCAAGTGGTGCTGACTTCACCCATACTTGGTATTGCCTTTCCCATTATCAAAAATAACAAGTGTCTACTACCTAGAAAGTGATTCCCTCTCGTCTCCCTCCCATCCCTGGTAACTATCAAAGAATGTTGCTTTCTGTGTGTGTATCTATTCTTGACTTTTTATAATAGTGGGACCATACAAGATTTGTCCTTTGCCCATTTTTGACTGGATTGTTTGTCTTTTTGTTGTTGAGTTATTAAAGTTTTCTACATGCTTTAGAGATTAGACCTTTATCAGATATATCACTGACAAAGATATTTTCCCAGTCTGTAGCTTCTCTTTTTACTCTCTTGGTAGTCTTTCTTTTTTTTGAACATTTTACTGTGGTTTGGGTGAAAGTTTAGACAGCAATTTAGTTTCCCATTCAACAATTCATACACATTTTGTTTCATGACATTAGTTGCAATCCCCTCAATGTGACAGCACTCTACCCCCTTCCTCCCTGCATTCTCCATTTCCATTTGCCCATCTTTCCTGCCCCTTCCTGCCTTTCGAACTTTGTTTTTGGGCAAATGCTGCCCTTTTGGTCTCGTACGGTTGATTGTTCTGAGCAGCACGTTCCTCACAGGTGTTACTGTTCACTTTACAGGCCTGTCTGTTGTTTGGCTCAAAGGTCGTCTCTGAGAGTGGGTTCTATTTCAGGATTGAAGGGTGTCTAAGGGCCATAGTTTCAGGGGATCCACCAGTCTCTATCATACCAGTAAGTCTGGTCTTTTTTATGACTTTGAATTTTGTTCTACCACTTTCTTCTACTCTTTCTAGAACCTTCCGTTGTGATCCTGGTCAGAGTGGTAGGGTAGTGGTAGCTGGGCACCATTTAGTTCTTCTGGTCTCAGGCTAGTGGAGGCTGTGGTTTGTATGGTCCATTAGTCCTTTGGACTAATTATTTCCTCCAGTCTTTGATTTTCTTCACTCTTCTTTGCTCCAGATGGGAAAAGAACAATAGTTGTATCTTAGATGGTCACTCGCAAGCTTTTAAGAGCCCAGACATTAACCACCAAAGTAGGATATAGAACATTGTCTTTATGGCCTATATCATGCCAAATGACATAGATATCCTCCAAGACTATGGTCCTAAGCTCTCAAGCCCAGTAACCCAATCCCTCAATGTGTTTGGTTATGGCTAAGAAGTTTTCATAACTTTGCCCCCGGTGTGCTCTACTATATACATGAATATATTTGTAGCACATACAAATGTGTGTGTAGAAACATCCTCTGCCAAACCTATATATGCTTGTGGGTATACTCTCATACACCACCCCACACCTGTTCAGCTTACATACCCACTTATGTATCCACTCATAAATTATTGTTTGTTATTGTTATTGCAGGATCGTGTATGTAACAGTATTTACTATTGTTTCCTTCTACTTTTACATTCCTCCCAGTGTCTTCCTTTGCTTTGATCACATTGTGCTGACATACCCCTTACTGTATATTGCCTTTCCCTTCACCCAAGTTAATATGCTTCTACTGTCTAGTTAGTGACTTCCCTTTCCTCCTCCTCCCATCCCTGGTAAACATAAAAGAATGTTTCTTTCTGAGTGTAAAGCTTTTCTTGTCTTGATGAATTGTTTTAATGAGCATAAGTATTTAATTTTTAGGAAGTTCTAGTTATCTAATCTATCTTCTGTTGTTTGTGCATTTTTAGTTGTGTTTGATACGTTATTTATGCCGAAAATTAGCCCTGGTGGTGCAGTGGTTAAGAGCTCGGCTGCTAACTAAAAGATTGGCAGTTTGAGTCTACCAGCTGCTCCATGGAAACCCTATGTGGCAGTTCTACTCTATCCTGTAAGTTCGCTATGAGTCGGAATCGACTCAATGGCAATGTGTTTGGTTTTTAGTTTTGTCCCTATGTTACTGAAGCTCCTATAATTTTTAATAACCATAACAGTTCACACAGACAAAGGGGAAAATATAAAGTCTTTAATGCTGCTAAGTGCTCAATCACTCAACAGACATGAATAGAGCGCCTCTGAGACAGGTGCACCCTGGTCCTGAGATACTGAGTAAAAACCAGCATGTTCTCATATTACCTAACTCAGACAATAATACATAATGGCCAAATTGTAAACGTACTTAATAGAGAAAATGGGGAAGAAAGGTTATAATGGAAATAGAATGAAATACATACAGGTCAGCCTGTAGAAAATAATCCAATGGGTCTAAAAACTTAGAACAGGGGAAGGAGAGGACCAAATGAAATAAAATTTTAATAGATATTAAGTGGAAAAACCAAACATTTAAATGATGGTGTGCTAAGAGAAAATAACCCCTTATTTCTAAAAGTAATTTTACCACTTTTCTTTCTCGTGTCTATGAGCTGGAATCGACTTGATGGCAGAGGGTTTGGTTTTTTGTTTTTGTTTTTGTTTTTTTGTCTAGTTTTAAATGCTCATTCACAGGACTATGCGTTTGAGTAAATGTTTTAAAAAAAACTGAAAATTCAAGAGCGATAAAAGTGCTTAGATGAAGTGTGCTTCTCCTTGGCGAGTAAACCCGAATCCTTTAGTAAAGAGAAATGTAACCACTTCAGAGCCGTGTCCGAGAGGAGCTAGCAGGGAATTGGCCATTTCCCAGGTGGTTATCAGCCACTTCAAAGAACAAGAAGGTACCTGGGAACTGTAGCTCCCTCTCCGTCACACAAAGCCTAGATTCATTCGTCCTGAATGTTTGTATTTCTAGAAACAAAGTAACCTTCCACCTCCTCCTCTACTACCAGCTGTCCCTCTACAAGCCATAATAATTGAAATAGTTTCGATAGATGTTTCTATTGAGTTGCTAAAAAAAAAAAAAAAACATCAGAAAGTTAAACACTTTATTGTTCTGCTTATTGCCAGCATATTTTAGTCCCATCTAAAGTAGGAAAATTCACCCTTAATGTTTTAAGCTATCCTCAAAAGTCTATTTATTTGCATGAGGTGTGACAGTTAAAGCCCTTCTTATGTTAATTAGATATTTCTTGGAATGGAAGGGCCTTTGATATCTGTTTCATCCATTTTTCTACATCTTGTTGTTGTTAGCTGCAGTTGAGGCAGCCCCTGACTCATGGAGACCCCATGTACAATGGTCTACTGTTGTGATTCATCGAGTTTTCACTGACTGATACTTGGAAGTAGATTGCCATGACTTTCTTCCTATTCTGTCTTAGTCTGAAAGCTTCAATGAAACCTGTTCAGCATTAGAGCAATATGCAAGTTTCCACTGACACATTGAGGTGTCACATGAGGTGCACTGGCTGGGAACTGAACCTACATCTCTCGTATGGATGGCAAGAATTCCACCACTGAACCAGCAAATATATGGAGTCCCTGGGTGGCGCATGTGCTTAAGCGCTTGACTACTAGCTGAACGTTTGGCAGTTCAAGCCCACCCGGAGTAGCCAGGAAGACAGTTCTACTCTGCACACATGGGGTTGCCATGAGCTGGAATCGGCTAGAAGGGCAAGTAACAACAACAGGTTAAATATTACACCTTGTTTATTTAATCCACAAATATCTATTGAGCTTTCTTCTTGGTCAAGTCACTGGGCTAATAAGTCCTCAAAGAGCTTAGAATCTAATAGGAAAGCCAGAGCACCCCAGCACATCACTACCACACACAAAAAAGTGGCAAGTGCCACAAATAAAATGCAAATGCCACTTGATAAGTGAGGTTGGAATCTGCTCTCAATTTTAAGAAATGCTGTGAAAGAGAAGGTCAGGGCACTATTGCTCTACAAAAGGTGCAATGTGGGCAAACCCCACCTGTGATGGTTAAGGTTGTGTGTTAACTTGGCTGGGCTACGATTCTCAGTGGTTTGCCATTTATGTAATGATGTAATTTGGCTGTGATGTAATGATGTAGTCATTCTCCACGATATGATCTGATGTGATCAGCCAATCAGTTGTAAGGGGAGCTTCCTCGGGGCTGTGGTCTGCATCCAATATATATTTGGACGTACTGGCAAAGCTCACTGGCTTTTGCTTGCTCTGGATTCTGCATCTGGCTTATCATCATCTGACCTCCAGTTCTTGGGACTTGAGCCAGATGCCTGCCATACTGCCTGCCAATCTTGGATTCATCAGCCTCCACAGCCCGTGAACCAGCAGCCTGCCATCTAACCTGCTGATCTTGGGTTTGTCAGCTCCTGTAGCTACATGAGTCAGGAGAAGCCTTCAGCCTGGTGCATGACCAACCAACTTGGGACTTGCCAGCCTCTATAACCACGTGAGCCCATTTCTCTCTCTCCCGCTCTCTATCTATCTGTGCTTCACTGGTTTTGTTTCTCTAAAGAACCCAGCCTAAGACACCACCTTTATCACTAACTATGTGAAAAAACCAGCATGAATCTAATTCCCAGCTGAAAATGGATCCATGCCTTACCTTCTCACATCTCTATACCTTGTCACCAGTCTCTTCTGTGGCAAAAATTCTCACTCTCTCTCTCTCTCTAATGCCAACCACCCAGAATTAGATCAGACCTCATCCCGGGTCACCCTGAGCCAGTTCAAAACATCCCTTACCACCTGGGACCAGCCATAGGGTCAGGAGTTTATACAACTCCCACTTCAGACAGCCTCTCTGTTATCTCTCTCGTACCCCGGGACTGGGTCACCAACTAGAAGGACTCTATCCTTCTTCATCAACTGCCTGTGTGCAGCCTTTCTGTTATCCAGTCACCCAAAGCTGAGTCTACACAAATCGATTCTGTATTGCCAGCCCCTGCTGGCTCATTGCCCCTGTGTATTTGTTGATTCTCTATAATGGCTCACAAAATTGATGGAGACTACTACCTATTACCTATACTTACAGTTACTCATTTATTATATAACCAGAAAGAACACAAGTGTAGGGATGCATCAGGCAAGGTCTGGGGAAGGTACTGCACAAGGCTTCCACTGTCCCCAGGGATGGGCCATATCCTCTCCTGTGCACAGATGATCTCGCCAATCCCAGAAGTCCTAAATA
This sequence comes from Dugong dugon, assembly GCA_030035585.1. Taxonomy (NCBI): domain Eukaryota; kingdom Metazoa; phylum Chordata; class Mammalia; order Sirenia; family Dugongidae; genus Dugong; species Dugong dugon. Next base: position 161,377,703 of record CM057464.1, read on the forward strand.
GAGAGCTCCAAGGTCCAAAGTCCCCTAGTCATTGCAATCTCAATGAATATGCATGACTGGGGCGTTGGTGCATAGTGATATCAATCCAATCAATGAAAATGCATGACTGCACTACTCCCCCACCCCTCTTTTGAAGTTAGTTGGCCAGGTGTGAGGCCTATGTAGTCCCTACTTGCCTGGCTATTTTAGAAAGACAAAGAACATTTAATTGCTCAGGCTATTTTCAAAAAACCAGAAACAAAAGGCCAAACTTGGTTCTTTGTCCCACAACTATGAAAGGTTATAATACCCTCTGTTAAGCATCAGAAGACTTTTTGATGTATCTTGTAACACACCAAGCTCAGCAGAATAGGTATTTGCATGACAATAAAGACTGAACTGCTTATTAAACAATGTTTTTTTAAACTAGCTTTCTAATTTGGATAGGCTTCCTACTATTTTGTTCTAACTTAATCCTTATTCAATAAAGCGATGGAAATGAATTCTTCAAAATGGCAGTAGGTAATTCTAATAGAAACTCACTATCAAATATTTAATAAAGCCTAAAGGTCAATCTCTGCAGCTGCATTTGGTACACAGACTGCTACTTTTAATGATAAAATGAGATGGGGTAAAACAATCTTCATTCCCATTGAGGAAAAGATGGGAGTCTCTTTAAAGAAACATAAACACCATACCTTCTATGAGCATCAAACAAGACAACTCACCTGGGACGGAGGTCCCAGCAGGGTGACCTTTGCCTTTTCTGCCAGACTAAAGGATTTGATGCAGCTGTGTATTAGAAAACACTCTCTCTCTCTATGGTTTAGTTCTGGCCTGGGATTGATACTCCCAGAACAGAGAAATTGCCATACTATATAAAAGCAAATGCGTTTATTTGAAATGCTGATGTTGGCTCATGGAAGCTAATGCATTTGGCAGACTTGATGCCCAGTGATGGATGAGGTGGCCAAGGGTAGGGCGAGGATATCTCCCTAAGCTGTTGTGGTGTACCATCAAGTCAATTCTGCCTCATGGCAACCCTATGTGACAGAGTAGAATTGCCTCATGGGGTTTTCTAGGCTGTAATCTTTACAGACTCATACTCATAGCGACCATATGAGTCGGAATTGACTCCACAGTAATGGGTTAGGTTTTTTTTTTTTTTTTTTTAATCTTTACAGGAGCAGATGGCCACCTCTTTCTACTGTGGAGCTGCTGGGTCGGTTTGAAGCACCAACCTTTTGATTAGTAGCTGAGTGCTTGACTGTTGTGCCACTAGGGCTCCTTTCTTCCCAGGTTAGAAAGGAATAAAAATGAAGTGTAAAGATGTAACTGCTTTGAAGAAACTGGATCAGATTGCAAGAAAATTGGTATATACGGGCAAGAACAACCAATAGAAAAACACAGCATACAGCCTGTAGTAGACACTCAATAAACGTTTATGGAATGAAGGAAAGTATTATCTAGACAAATATCAGTGTTACAATGGTGTACAAGCCTGAATGAGATTAGATGAGTATCAAGACTGTGTAAGGTGTGAATATATCTAGTAAAAACCCTGTGTTGCTTGCGTTTTTTTATTGTCTTTGGTTTTATTTTTTAAGAATGAATAGAACAAAGTGAATGATAAACAGAAAATCCCTGGACTCCTACAAAATGCTCCAAAGTAGTGGCTGGATCTCTACAGGGCATCCTCAAATCAGACTCATCCAACATTACCCAGTGAGTGCTACTGTGTTCTAGGCATTTTTCTAGGCACAGGAGAATTGTTGGTGAAACAAAACAGTCAAAAATCCATGACCTCATGGAGCTGACATTCTAATGGATAGTGGTGGGGGGTGGAATAAAAAGGGAGGGAAGAAAGAAAGAGAAGAAGAGAGAGAAAGAAATTGTATAGTACACTAAAAACCCATTGCCACTGAGTTGATTTTGACTCATGGCCACTCTATAGCACAGAGTAGAACTGCCCCATAGCGTTTTAAATACTATAAATCTTTACAAAAGCAGACTGCAACATCTTTCTCCCATGGAGCAGCTGGTGGGTTTGACTTCCTGACCTTTTTGTTAGCAGCCAAGCGCTTAACCACTGTACCACCAGGGCTCCTTCTTATAGTATGCTAGAGGGTACTAAATGGTATAGGGAAAAATTTAGAAGAGTAAGGGAGTCCTGGAAGGTGCTACAATTTTAAATATGGTGGTCAGGAGGCGCCCCATCGACAAAGTAACTTTTGAGTAAAAACTTGAATGAGGTGAAGGAGGGAACCCTGAAGACACCTGGAAAACAGAGTATGGCAGGCATGAACAGTAAGTGCAAAAGCCCTGAGGTATGAGTATGCTTAGCATATCTGAAGAATGATAAAGAGGCCAGCTAGGCTGAGAAAACAACAGGGAGAGAAGTAGGAAATGAAGTCAGAGAGGTAACGTTGGGCCAAACTATATGGAGCCTAAATGATCGTAAGAATGTTAGCTTTGACTCTGAGTGAAATGGGGATTTCAGTAAAGAAGTGGCATGATCTCACTTATGTTTTAAAAGGTTCACTGCGACTCCTGGATTAAAAACAGGCTACAAAGAGACAAGGAGATTTTGTTAGGAAGCTATTATAGTAGTCCAGATGAGACTCAGGCTAGGGAGGTAGCAGCGGAGGCGGTGAGAAGTAGCTAGATTATGGAAAATATTTTTAAAATAGAATCAACAGAATTTCCTGGCAAACTGAATGTGGGGTATGAGAGAAAGAGTTGTCATGCATGATTTCAAGGGTCTTAAGCAACTGGGACTTGACAGCAGTGGGCTTGGTTTGGAAGCAAGAGTCCCAGGGTAATGCAAATGATTGACACACCTGGCTGCTGACAAAAAGTTTGGAGGTTCTAATCCACTCAGAGGCACCTCAGAAGAAAGGTTTGGCAATCTACTTCTGAAAAATCAGCCACTGAGAACCGTATGGAGCACAGTTCTACTCCGATACACATGGGGTTGCCATGAGCGGTGTTTGGCGCCACAGAAATTGAATTTTTTGTTTTTTTAAGCAACTAGAAGGACAGATTTGCCACCAACAGAACTGAGGAAGTCTTCAGCAGGACAGATCTGGAGGGAGAGAGGGATCAGGAATTTTGGATATGTTAATGAGGTCTATCAGACATCACTGGAGTGGAAATGCTGGAGGAGGTAGCTGAATATTCATATTTGAAGTTTACAGAAAAGATCTGGGCTAGAGTAAAGATTTGGGGGTTATCACCATATAACAAATACTAAATTCCTTTACTGGAAAACAGCAAATGACTCTTGTCACTGATTGAGAATTACCTAAGAATTAAAGTGAGAGTTCTCGTTGTGCAGTGAGGGAAGCTCTACCGTGGCGGAGAGAAACCCATTCTCTCATTTCTCTATGGTGTTATCTCAACAGTCTGACCTAATTTTAGACATCATACAGGGCTGCCAGGGGCTAACGTCAAGCAGGAGATAGAGAAAGGTAGGTGTCCTTCATGCACAGAGCTTGAAGGTCACTGTCCAATGTTGTAAAGAGGGAAAGGGAAAATTAGTAAAGGAAATCTATTCGAACACAGTTCAAAATAGTTAAGAGGACCTTCTAGTATGTCATGTGCCAAAGGAATCTCATGTATTTTAGGGTCTCCACTTTTCCCCTTAGCTCACAGATGCCTTATCTTTTGCAGATAACACACCAACAATGGGATCCTTTCTACCATTTCATGAAGGTGAGTGGGGGATGGAAAGCAACTAAGACAAGTTCATTTTCAGCCAGATGTATAATAAAGATTTATAACATTTACCATAGCAACATTAGCTTTCTGTGGGAAGCAGAAAAACACTGGGCGTTTAAGCCATAGATATTCTCAAAGGGTAACTGGAAAGAAACTGTCTCTATAGGAATAGTCTTATAAACTCAATCCTAAAAGTGATGGCAAACATCCAACTAATGTTTTAGATAATGTTTTATATTTAAACCACATTTTAAACCATAAAAAATTTGCACATCTGCATTCAATCCTTTTATGGGCTCTGCTCTTTTGGAGGGATGGACATATAATGTCATCTTTTGAGTATGCTACTTTTTTTAAACATCCATTGTAATCTACTGACAGTTCCGTTGGAAAATTCTTATACTCACTGACCTGTTCTCCCAGAGGTGAAAAATGGACTGCCAATTACTGACAGAAGAAGGAATATAGTAGGAAGAAAAGAACCCAGTGGTTAAGGGGAGCTCATTATCAATATCTCAGCAGAGCAGTCCACCTACAATAAAGGCCATTCCTACCTACGTAAGGATGAAACTACCCATCCATATACTTCTCTCATCCAGATATGGGGAGATTTAAAAAAAACATCATCTGAGGCAGTCCAAGTCTTTTCTTAAAACTTTATCACGTATTGTATTTGTTCTGCCAGGAAACACTGCCAAAAAGGGAACATTTTACTTGCCCCAGCAGGGCAGATGCGGGCATGAGGCCCGAGGGCCAATAGGCCATAGGAAGCAGAAGCTGAAGAGACAAGGAACACAAGAAGCGGAGCTGTTTCAGCCTCAAAAGGTATGGCCATGACCTCAGGGGTTTCAAAGGGTGGAGCCATAGCCTCTGATGTTTCTAAGGGTGGAGCTGTCACTCCAATGGACTAGGAGAATGGTGAGCCTAAAGCTAAGGGAGCAGAGTTGCTGTCCCAGTGGGCCTGGAAGGCGGAGCTGAAGCCCAGGGCTGATGGGCCTCCACTCAGAATCCAGAGACTGTGGCCAATACCTAGAGTCTAGAGGGCAGGGCTATTGTGTAAATGGTCTCAGAGAACAGAAGATTACATTCAAAGCCTTGAGGGGTAATGTAATGTGTTCTGCTAACTTGCTTGGTGCCTGTTATGCCTTCTTTCCCTGCAAGTTCTCCCATTTGTAATGGAAATGTCTCGCTTGTGCCTGTTCTGCCATTGTACCTTTGGAAGCAGATAACTTGTATTCTAGATTTCACAAATGAAGAGGAATTTTTGGATTTTGGACTTGGAGTTAAGATTTTTGCTATGATATGATGGGGTAAATATGTTTTCCATGTTGCAAGTATGTGATTTTTTGGGGGCCAAAGGGTGGAATGTCATGGTTTGAAATATGTGCCCCAAAAAATGTGTGTATCAGTTTGGCTAGGCCATGATTCCTGGTACTGTGTGATTTTCCTGTATGTTGTAAACCTGCCTCTATGACGTTAATGAGGGAGGATGGATAGCAGTTGTGTTAGTAAGGCAAGACCTGATCTATAAGACTGGATTGTGTCCTGAGGCAATCTCTTGAGATATAAAAGACAGAAGTGGGCAGTGAGACAGGGGGACTTCATATCATCAAGAAAGCAGTGTCGGGAGCAGAGCGCATCCTTTGGACCGGGGTCCCTGCACAGAGAAGCTCCTAGTCCGGGGGAACACTGAAGAGAAGAAGGCTAAAAGAGAAAGACTTCCCCTGGAGCTGACACCCTGAATTTGGACTTTTAGCCTACTTTGACTATGAGGAAATAAACTTCTCTTCATTAAAACCAAAAAAAAAAGGGGGGGGGGATGTTTTTGTCTCAATTGCTGTGGCAGCAAACATTTCCTTTGGAGCAGTGAGAGCAGTATCGGGATACTCCCTGGCTTACATGACTTTCAAAATATTTGTGTTGCTACAACGCTCATTGGCCAGTAGATGTGACTTATAATACTTTTGATTCATCTGGTTGTATTTATATGACTGATTCCAGAAAACTTTACACAAGTGGGTGTAAATATTCTGTGGTGAAAAACAAGACATGCATCTGCCCTTTTCACTGACGTGGTTACACCCTATGGGCAAATTCTGGTACAATTAGTCTTTACTTTCACAAACACGCAGTAAGTCAAGTCAGTAGCTTTACGAAGCACTTACCCCATTTTAAAGTAACATTATTACATATTTGTGCGAAAATGTTCAGGATCTTAAGTAAGTTATTGTTTATCTCCCATAATTTACGAAGTAGATTTTATTTTCACAGCTAAGGTAATCTGTACTCAAGGGGTTAAGCTTATATTATGAGTAGGTAGAACCAGGGTGGATTTCTTGAATCTTCTCCATTAATCTGCATTAATTATTTTTGTTATTTGGATCACTGGTAGGAGAACCCTTTTAGAAGACTCTTAGCTTTGTTTTGTTTTCAAAGCCAATCTTTGAGAAAGAGGAACCCTCAAAAGTGGACACAAGAGGTAGCACCTTTAAAATGGACAGGAGAGCAGCTGGAAGTCCTGGGAGCTGAGAAGACCCAGGCCTGACAGAAGTCCCAGGAGCATCAGCAATGGAAGGCTTCCCTGAGGGTGTGAATGGTGCCAGGTACATGGTAAGCATCCATCAATATCTGGTGAATAAACACTTATACACAAAATTTTATCAAAACATTTTGGTCAGATTTGATTAACTTCAGAGGTATTTTAGGATATCAACTAATATTGTATGAGTTTAGACATATAAATCAGCTACCTTAAGATAATATTGGACTTTTTTGCATAAAATACTGGGTATTCAGTTACAGCAGCCCTTTTCCAGGAAAAAGAAAGGGACCAGAGCTTCCTTTGTCCTCTTAAGTTTAGGAAAGGGTCTGGGTAAAGCAAAAATCCAAATTTGTAGGAAAAGACAGCTAAGCAAGGAGAGACTGGGTGTCACCAGGTGCTCTCACATACTTTATTTTGCCATGCCATCTCATGTACCTAACAAATCATTTTCTGAGGCCCTTTCTCATTGGCTGAACAGTGATCTTTTCTGTTTGACTCAAGTGTCACTACTCTCAATTTCTAGCACAAATCAGTTTCTCCAGCCAATCATCCTCTACCAGCTCGAGATTCTCCCGGGCACCTGCCTCTCCCATGATCTAACACAATCAGATTACTTGGAGGTCGTCTGCCTTCTCTTTCCTGAGAGTACGCCTCAGCAAGTTGCATTTCATCCGTCCCTCACTCCTACTCCAAACACCAACTCACGGGTAGAGCAGGATTTGCCACAACTTTCATACGAAGTGTCAGAACAATGATGTTTTCCCCGTTTCACTCAGTGAAATACGACAACAAAGAACACAGAGAGCCCTCTTGCAATCATCAAAACAGAGATTTTTCTCTTTTGTTTTCTAATGCTGTTTTGCAAAATTTCTCAAGAAACAAGTAAATCTATGATCTGACTTTTGAAAATTATCCTCCATTTAAGTATAAATTCACTTAGATTAAATTTCAACTCACTGTTCCTTATGCTATTTTTATATCCTTTTTGTTATAAGAAGATATTCCAAAAGAAAGTGATGGTGGGCATTCTCATTTGTCTTATTATGCACACCTCTCCCCAGTTAAACTCATGTTCAAGTCTGCACGGCCTTTTGTCTCAATGTTTCTCATTAATCACATCTTGACAGTAACAATAACAAAATTCTAAACCGAATCTGAGTTAACCATAACTGAGAAATGTCATGTAATCAGTAGATAGGGGATGCACACTACTGATATTATACCAGTTAGTTCGTCATTATATTGCCTGTAAAATTAAGATCTCTTTATTTTAAATTCAATTGCTAAGTATGATTTATAAAATAATCATATTTTCAGTTTAAGAATTTCCATTTTCCGACCCTGCATCCCCAATACCAAATCTTGCCATGCTCTTTAAACTTAAAAAAAGCTATTAATTGTTTAATGAACCTTAGGCTGGTTGCAGCAATATTTTTTTCTGATTTCTACAATAGTAAAATACATACCCCTGCATACCTGTGTGCCTGGATGATGGTGGTCACATGATGTCCTGGGTAGTAAACTGCCTTTATCACATGAATCCATCTGCCTTCGCCTATCAACTATCACCTTCGCTAATGTGTGTGCAGACTGCTGATCACATCTTTGTAACTAAAGGGAGTTCAATAAGGCCTAGGTATAATACAACTCCCCCAGTGGGCAATCACAGAGAAGAGAATAGATGACTAAGTGGGGAAAGAAAAACCTAAAACAGGGAGACAAGTCAATCATCAAATAAAGGCAACAAGAATAGGTGAAAATGGGACAGGAGATATTAAAATGGAGCATTTAACTGAAACCTTTCCAGTGCTTTCAGTAATTCCCGTCATTTGATTCAGTTCCACCAAATTGCCCAGTGCTTAGCCTCACACAGAACATGCTCTGCAAACAAGCAGACCCCATGCTCTGCTTGCTTCAGGCAGCAGAAGTCTGTTAACTGTTGTTTTAATCCTTAAGGATTCCCCTAGTTTATAGCATTATATAATCTATTCAACACAGTAGTCTGGCTTCTACTGCAATGTGTTTAAAAGCAAGATTTTGATTACTAATGGAAGGAAGAAAGAGAACTAGAAAGCATGAAAAAGTTTTCAAGAGACAGACAAAGGGAGTAAAGGGCTAGCTTTGTTTGGTTTACTAAATTTCAAGGGCTTTGTCTACCAGTTTAAAAAATGCTTGTTATCAGCAGTGTGTTTATTAAAAGTGTGACTTTAAATTGCAGATTAAGCAAATGTGAATGCCCTTTGGTAGCGGCAGATTACTAACAATTACATGTATTTTTTAAATGAAAAGAGGGGGAAAGAATGGGGCAGATTGCAGAATGATGGTTCTAAAAGCTGTTGCTAGTTTGGATAAAACCCCAAACCAGAATGGACTATAGGACAAACGCCCAGTCACAGAGATGCAATATTTCCAGCGTCATTTTATGCTTTGATTTCTTAAGTCTTTTAAAATGATGCCCAGAATCAAAGGGTAAAGATGCATCAACAGCCTCTACCATCACATTTAGTTTAATGCTTACTTGACAGCCTCTTACCGGATTTAAGAAGGGGTGTGGGAATCTTCCAGAGCAAATGGCTGCTTGCTAGCTAACTTGAAAAATGCACTTGTTTCAGTACAGAAATAACAAATCTGTTTCTGATTCCAGACATTATTTTCCAAATGCTGCCAAGAAAAGAATCTGAGGAATTCTTTTACATACACAACATACACGAGACAACTGGAAAGAGGCCTGTGATCTGTTCCAGGGTGGAAAATGAGGAAGGCAAGAGCTGAGTTTCTAGTCTGAACTGTCCTCTCAAGAGCAGAAACGCATGCCTGAAATTGTTCATAGCTGTAACCTCCAACATAATTCTTTGCTATTATTAGACAATCTAAAGGCTTTCCTAAATCTGTAACCTGTGGAGCAGAAAAGGATATAGACAGAATTCTAACATGCAGGCAGCTGGACTACACCCACTCTACAGGATTTACCACTGTTTCGCTCCACAAAATTAGATTTCTCGATTATCGCTGAGAAAGGGGAAGAATCTAGTCCAACAACAAACCCAGGTTCAAATCCCACTGGAGAGAATGCAGGACCAGGTTCAAATGCAACATTAAATTCAGTAATTTAGGTCAATGACACTGATGAAACACACTCAACAGGTACAAAAAGATGTATTAATCCTTTCCATATTAAAAGCAACATTTAAAAAATATTGTTTTTAAAATTCAATCACACAGAGGTAAAACAGTTGCCATCAAACTGGTTCTGACTCATGGTGACACCATGCGTTTCAGAGCAGAACTGTACACCACAGGGTTTTATGATATGATATTTCAGAAGTAGACTGCCAGGCCTTTCTTCCAAGGCACCTCTGGGTGGGTTTGAACTGCCAACCTTTCAGTTAGTAGCCTACCACTTAACCATTTGGCCACTCAGGTACCTTCTTTAAAATTTTCAAAATTATGTAATGATCCAACCAATGATTTCAAAAGTATATGACTTAGCATGTATCACTTTTGTTACATTAAAAAGTGAGGGATTAGAACAGACTCCACTTTGAAGGAAGATGGAAAGCAGGAGAATTCTGAAAGACTGAGTCATCTAACAGACTGTGCTATCTAATGCAACTGTTTAAATTTTGGCTCACACTGAGTTTACGGCCGGGAGCTAAGTTCAGTTTTGTTTTCTGTTTTTCCCTTTCTCAGCAGGATAAGAGTTCATAAAGGAAACTGGATCGTTTATAGGAAATAAAAAGGCAAATTCTTCTTTTGCATGATTGATCAAAGTATAAACATTTTCAACCATTACCTACACGTACAAACTCATCTTAAACTTGCGTTGCGTTAAGTTTCAATGCATTGTCAAAGAAGCTATGTTGGACGATTGTTCTTACATTCTCCATGCCTCCTATAACGATATCGTCAATCAATGTGACTCTACATGTGGTCCAGTGTAATGGGTTGCATAGTGTCTCCCACAAATTCACATCCATCAGGAACCTTAGACTATGACCTTATTTGGAAATAAGGTCTTTGCAGATGTAATGAACTAAGATGAGGTCACACTGCATCAGGGCAGGTCCTAAACCCAACGACACGTATCCGTATAAAAAGGCTAAATGAAGACACAGACACGCAACAGGAAGAAGGCTACCAGAAGATGAAGGCAGAGACCGGAGCTACGCGCCATAAGCCGAGGAATGCTGTGGGCTACCAGAAGCTGGAAGAGGCAAGGAAGAATTCCTCTCCTAGAACCTTCAGAGGGAGCACGGCCAACACCTTGATTTTAGATGTAGCTTCCAACTGTGAGAGAATAAATTGTTATTGTTCTAAGCCACCCAGTTCGTGGTAATTTGTTATAGCAGCTCTAAAAAGCTAATACAGACTTGTCTGCTAACCAGTACCAGTCTGCCAACACTCTGCTACCAGTCTACGTCAAGATTAGTACAGAAAACAAGATTAAATGTTTAAGAACTTCTGTAGCTGTCTGACATTGCCGTGGTATAATACAAGCACGTGATTTTATGTTTTACAAAAGCATCAGTCTTTGATGGATTGAAAATTAAAAAATAAAAAAGTCTTCATCACAGAGAAGCACTGCAAAGATAATTAATATTTATAAAGTAGAAACTGACGTACTGTAATTAAGAAATTTGCATTCTGAATCATCTCAGAGAAACTTAATTATATTCCATGTGGTTTTAGGGGTAAAAATACTTTATTCTAATTTTTTTGAATAATCTATGAATGGTACACTATACATACATTGTAGCTTCTTACTAATAAAGTTACTTAATCAGCCCAAAAGTCACTTCCCAGACCATGATAGGTCATGGATTACACAATGCAGGAATAACACATCATGTCTTTGTTAACCACAGGGACCTTGGCAGAACTTTAGAGAACATCTTCCCAGATGTTGCTCATACAAAATGCACTTGGGTGGAATGGATTTATCTGAGCTACTTCAATGGCAACAACAAAGAGTGATTGCACTATATGAGCTATTATAACTGATAGTAATGGCAAAGATGACAGCTCTCTTTCAAAGAGGCACTTTTTCTAGCCCTAAATCAATAAAAAGCTGAGTAGACATGACTTCAGGAAATAACAGTCTAAATGGAGAGAAGTAAACCCTGCATAAATGTGGGAGGTTGTCAGATTTCAGTGTTTTCTTTCAGCAATTAAAAGAAACACAAGGGAACATGATTTAAACCAAAAGAGAGGCAATCACATTTTCTTGAGTGTCAGCGCTAATCCGAACCACAGACTCAACAGCCCCGATAAACATGGTAAAAAAAAAAAAAAACAAATTTGCTGCCATCAAGTTGATTCCAACTCATACCGACTCTATAGGATGGAGTAGAACTGCCCCAAGGGGTTTCCAAGGAGCGCCTGGTGGATTCGAACTGCCGACCTTTTGGTTAGCAGCCAAACTCTTAACCACCTCGCCACTGGGGTTTCCATGGTAGCTTCTTATTAATAGCCATAGAAACAGGCCAATTAATGAAAGCCTCTGAAAAAGCTCAAACGGAGGGCAAGAAACACAGCAAGATCACAAAGTATCAGCAAGGAGCTCGTAATATTCCTGTATTTAATCTTAATCACCATTACTTTGTCATGGGTTTGCTTAAATATATAGCATAAAAGGCAACCTAAAAAACCACATTACTGTAAATCAAGAGGCTATAAATCACAGGAAGACAGCAAAATTTCAAATGTTTGTGCTGGCTACTGGGAAATCAGAAAGTGAGCTTAAAAAGTGTGCTATTGTGGATTCCTGATGAGAACACGGGCATACAAGTATTCAACTGTCATCACATACCATACACTTGACTTTTTAAAATTTCCTAAATTACCATGGAAACTAACAGGCCATGAAATTGATAGATTTGTTAATAAAATGAATTGCTGTTATGGGAATGGGTGGAGGCAAACTGAACTTGCAGAAGTCATACCCTGTAACAACCTCACAAGTGTATTCAATTAAAAATCCTAAATCTTAAGATATAATTGAATCATAATTATTTCAGCTGTGAAAACTACAGGGCCCTAGTGGCGCAGTGGTTAGGAGCTCGGCTGCTAACCAAAAGTTCAGCAGTTCAAATACACCAGCACTCCTTGGAAACACTATGGGGCAGTTCTATTCTGTCCTATAGGGTCGCTGTGAGCTGGAATCGACTCGATTGAAATGGGCTTTTTTTTTTTGGTTTGGTGGAAACTACAAGTAGGTTAGCATGCACCCTCATAAAGTAATACTGAATTTTAATTTTTTAAAAAAACATAGTCACAAGAGCTAACAACACCTTTCATCTAAAATTATTTTTCAGAAATATTCAAATTAATTTCAGCCCTACAGAACTCCTTAAAAATCTGAATGCATACTCCCTATGGTAAGAATTTGGAGCCCTGGTGGCGCAGCGGTTAAGAGCTTGGCTGCTAACCAAAAGGTCAGCAGTTCGAATCCACCAGTAGCTCCTTGGAAACGCTATGGGGCAGTTTTACTCTGTCCTATAGGGTCGCTACAAGTCGGAATTGATTAGATGGCAATGCTTTTTTTTTTGTTTGTTTATAATAAGAATTAATCGAATGCTCAAGAAGAGATAAATGTGATGTTCTTTTTTGTTCTTACCACCTCAATTTTATCAAACACATCTTTAGTATCTACTGTATAAAGTGTTGCTGTTAAGTGCTGTGTAAAGTATAAACAAGTATATACTATGTAAACAAATATCCCAAACTCAAAGATTAATATCAAAAACTTTAAGGTTTTTTAAAATGTCATATTAAGATTAAAACTATAATGGCTGAGACTACGGCACCCATGTCTAGACCTCATTAACAGACTTAGAGGACAAAAGAGCAATTGGCAAAGCAAGCAGTCCAGGGCCACTTTATTTTCAAAAATTGAAGAGCTGTCAAGAATTTCACATCAACATAACGACATACACTGAAAGATATGAACAAAATAGTCTACTTCAGTTTCAAGGAAATTCATAACTCCCAATTCCAACAATCTTATAAACAAACACACTCTCAAATGCCTAAATTAATTACATTATGTCAAGAGCTGGACAAAGATAAGAGTTAACGAAAAAAATTCCTAGAAAGAAAAAGAGAAAACTACTCCCCAACTAATCAGGGAATCACTATATTCATACACTCACCATTTTATTGTACTCAGGAGGTACTATAATCCATATGTAACTAGAACGTACAGAAGTATGCTCTATAGTAAGTCTACAGTAAAATTAATTTCATTCCTGAATTCATACATTAAGGCTTAAAGCAAGGGAATGCTTTCTTCCGCCTTTTCACTCACTCTAAACCTTTACAAGAACAACTTATTACATTAAAACTTCTCTAACAGGACCCATTCTACAACTGCAAACAACTCCTATGTTAAGTTTATTTAAAAATCTTCTTATTCTTAACTTTTCCTTACTTTTGTCTATGGCAAAACACATACAAGACACACTCAAACTGAGAAATATCCTTTTTATGTAAAAGAGAGTTCTATCTCCCAGCAGGAGGTCTTTCTTCCTGTTTGCAACAAAAAGAACAATGACTTTTTCACTTTCATACTTACAAAACTCCACCAAACTTTGATTTTAATAGAACTAGTGCTGTAATTTAGACTCTGACGCTCAATGACAACTTTTTCTAACTATAACTTCACCACCCAATGGACCCAAAGCCCCCTCACCTTTCAGGCAGAACATTCTGCAGCAGTTCCATGGAGGGGCTAGCTCTCTGTGGTCCAACTGGAGCCTGCAGTGCTAGGCACAGCTGTTTCCCAGCCCACCTCCTCAGCGCTGGCAGCCAGAGCACGGGGCAGGCAGCCAGAGCCTGTTATGACAGGAAGCCACGGCCCAATCCCGGCTTTCTGGGCTGTGCTGCTGACACTTCCCTATCTCTCATACGTTTTTCCACACCATGAAGTCAGCCCAGGATCTTCTTGTAAAGCGAGTGGAGCAGGGAGTAAGCAGTCACTGGTCATGGAGTCCAGGGCAGAACAGCCCAAGGGCAAGCCCATTTGTTTTTGCTCATCTATCAGCATTTCCCATTGCAGCAGATGCAGCCCCTCATGTGGTCAACAACTTAAAAAGGAAATCCCTCGATTCAGTGTAACTGTTTGCTATTAATTATGACTACTATTTTTTGACTACATTACTGCATTTCTGCCCACACAATAACTTCTTCATTTTTCGGATATGGAACAATCCATATACTGGTACATGAGTAACATGAAATATTATAATGTGAAACTTTTCACAAAATTGTCGGGGGCAATATAAATACGAGAATACATGTTAAAGTGTTTGAAACCAGGACGGAGAAACAGTAACTGCCATGTAAATGTTGACTATCATTACTATTACTACTAATACCATTAATAAACATGAGTGTTAGGATAAAAGTGTGAAAAGTGATACACTTCTGGGGCATTGCCATTTTTCAGACTGGGAAACAAAGATTAATATAATCAAGGCAGCATTAGAGCAAGCGAATTTCTAACTCTACTGGAAACCCTGGTGGCATAGTGATTAAGAGCTACAGCTGCTACCCAAAAGGTCAGCAGTTCAAATCCATCAGGCGCTCCTTGGAAACTCTATGGGGCCGTTCTACCCTGTCCTCTAGGGTGGCTATTAGTTGGAACTGACTCGACAGCAACGGGTCTGGTTTTGTTTTTTACTGAAGCCATAATCACATTATTATCCCCCCTCCGGTGGAAAGCTACAGTCACTCTGAAAAGCTCAGGGCTACTTTATCAGAGACTCCAGCTCTGGTTAAAAAGTGAAAAGGTGAATTTTATGACACATCTGAAGAGACATGGTTTACAAATACTGCCTTGGAAGCAGCTTGCTTGAAAGTACCCTCTGAACCACGAGTGGCCTGAGATCTTTCCCACATAGAATCAGGAGTCTCCTGGCTGCAGGAAGAGGCCATTGTTCATGAGGCCTGTGGCTGTTTGCAGGTCTTCCTTTTGAGACTTCACAGGATGCAGGAAACTGACTCACAGAACCAATCTGTCTATCTGTCTGTGTCCTGGGGTGCTCACTGCAGCCCTTGCTGCACAGTATGGATGTCCTAGATTCTTTTAGCTTTCAATATATGGTTCAGCATATCCTAGTTGGGTTTCTGCCCTCATCTTTCTGTATCACCAGCAGCAGCTGGTTAATAATTTGCCTACTACAAGGAAGTCAGTGTACTAGTTGCTATGATCACAAAGAGATATAAGAGGTCCCTAGCCAGAATCTAGTTGGGATGAAAAAAACTTCCATGTGGAATGATAAACATAACTCTTAGAACAGAACTGGAAGGAACTCTACCCCTCATCTCCCTGGGCTGTACAATTAATGCACTAGGCTGCAAACCGAAAGGTTGGATGTTCAAGTCTACCCAGAGAGACCTTGAAAGAAAGGCTGGTGATATACTTCCAAAAAAACCAGCCATTGAAAACTCTATGAACACAGTTCTACTCGGACACACATGGGGTCACCATGAGTCAGAATCTACCTGACAGCATTTTTTTGGGGGGGTGGGGTGGGGTTCAGAGAGATGAGGTGAT
Organism: Dugong dugon; assembly: GCA_030035585.1. NCBI lineage: Eukaryota > Metazoa > Chordata > Mammalia > Sirenia > Dugongidae > Dugong > Dugong dugon. The sequence goes on from CM057464.1 coordinate 161,393,500, forward strand.
TTTTCAACTAACTAGGAGCTGTGTCAAGATCAAGATCAAAGCTCAACCACTTAACTCAGCCTTTCTGTCTCATCAGGTGACCATCTTCATGGATGTCAGCGTCATTCCCTGACCTCTTCTATCTTGAATGGTATTCCATGTAATTTATGAATTACAAAGGTATTTCTGAAGCTATTCTTGTGGGTTAGATTCAACGTTTTCAACTGCACAGAGAGAAATTCTATTTTAAGAGACTTAAGACTTTGGAATATAGGCTAGTGCAGGGGGTCTGGGTGGTTGTACGTATTCAACAGCACTCTGTGAAGACTCACAATTTAAACCTTTTTATGTAAGGACGACTTTATATGCTGGAAAGAACACTGGAATGGAAAGTAAAGAGAACCCCATTCCAGCCACATCTATATCACTATCTATTTCATCTCTGTAGCAGTTCATTACCTGTAAATGTGAGGACTAAATTTACTATAAGATGCTATCCCACTCAATTAATTTTTTGGCATAACTATACCTGTGTGTGTGTGTGTTAGCATTTTGTTAGGTGCATTAACGTCAGGTCTCAGGAAAAGAAACAACCTTTGCTTTTCATGGTTTAGTTTAAGAGATAGGTGGGTGAATAACTATAATTCAGCACGATAAGTATTATAATAGGAGAATACACAAAATTAATAATAATCAATCATAGCTTCTTGCTTATTACTGTCTAATTAAACTACTCCTGCTAACTAGGTTAAAACATTTATAATTTAACAAGGTAAGAATTATGGGAGAGGGGAAATGAATTTTTTTTTCCTTTTAAAATTACTTTCAGTTTATGTTTACATGGGCTTAAAATCTGTTTTTTCCATCTCCCTCTTTTTACTGTGAAGCCATGGTGGCGCAATGGTTAAGAGCTTGACTACTAACCAAAAGGTCAGCAGTCTGAATCCACCAGCTGCTCCTTGGAAACCCTATGGGGCAGTTCTACTCTGTCCTATAGGGTTGCTATGAGTCAGAATTGACTCAACGGCAATGGGTTTGGTTAGGGTTTGGCTTCTTCTTACTACGGCTAAACTATTACTGGAAAATCTTCCTACAATATAGCACTCCTAAACAGCACAAACACAGCCTTCTGTTAAATTAGTGAAATTATAAATATTATGATCTGAAAAGTTCACAGCATTAAATTCAAGCAATGGAAACAGAAGAGCTTTTATTAATATTAAATATAAAATCGTTTAAAAAATTCCTTGTTTTTGACTGTGGAACTTTGATTATGTATGAGAAATAAAACAAAAAAGGCACAATGTTCAAACTAGGAAAAATAACTATATCCATTAAAATTATTATTATTTGCCAACAATGATCATTGCTACTGATGATAAATAAATACCTAGGGAGCCTGCAGTCCCGTGATGATGCACAAGGTCAGAATTTACAGCCCTCTGGACAGGACAAAGGCCTTGTCTTTGCCAGCCATGGCCTTAGGGCGGCAACCTCTTTTCTCCCCTGGAAGATTACAACATCCAGCATCATGTTAAAGTTTAACAGTTATTATCTTTGCAAGAGGGAGTCGTAGCCATAAATATAGCCAAAAATTTGCAGATAGTTATGCCTTCCAAACTACTCCATGCTATTTCACTTGTGTTAATTTTTTTTTTTTTAAGTTTCAATTAAATAGTGGGGACAAGGGTAAATTGAGAAATAATTTGCATACAAAATTAGTGAGCCTAGCTAAACTCAAAATTCTACTTTGTTTCTGGCAAAAACACAAAACAAAATTATACAAGAACAGGCAAACAATATCTTCTCCCTATGTATCTGGGCTCTTACTCTTAGTAGATAAAAATGGAAGAGTCCTTCTCCATATACATTGGAAGATTTGGTACCCACATGACTAGAAAAGTATTAATTGAAGCAACAATGTTGTTGTTGTGTGTTGTCAAGTTGATTCTGACTCATAGCGACCCTACAGGACAGAGCAGAATTGTCCCGTAGGGTTTCCTATACTGAAAATCTTTACGGGAGCAAATTGCCAGGTGTTTTCTCCCAAGGAGCCACTAGTGGGTTGAAACTGCTGACCTCTGGGTTAGCAGCAGAGAGCTTAACCATTGCACCACCAGGGCTGCTTGAGACAACAATGCAATGCCTATTTTCATACCTACATCTCTAGGCAAGCATCTCAGTGCTTTAGAAGTCAAAAGGAGACTGAAGACATATTCCCAATTACCAGTCCTCTCCATTTGCCCCTATATTGCTAGAGACTGAAGATGCTGAAAACTTCTGTTACTTTTTAGATTAGAACGACCAAGTGTGGTGTAATGAATTACTATATTATGGTCTTTCTTGCCACAGTCTTGTGACACTCACAAAATGACTGGATGTGAATATGCAAATAAGGTGTTTGTGGCCCACCAGGCGGACTGACAGCCTCTAATGCAAATAAGGTGTACGGAACGCTTGCAGGGGTGGGACCATGCAAATAAGGCATACAGAACCCTAACAAGGGGATTGGTTAGTTTTCCCATCCTGCTAGGCTTAAAATGAGCCAAACCCTGAGGCTAGGAAGGGGGAACCTCACTATCAGCAATGAGAAGAGCCAGGAGCAAGCAAAGCATGTCCTTTGGGCCCAGGGTCCCTGTACTGAGAACCTACTAGAGCCAGGTGACAGAGAGAGCTGCAACACTGTAGGCAGCAGCAGCATTGTCATGGACTGAATTGCGTCCCTCAAAAATAGCTGTCAACTTGGCTAGGTCATGATTCCCAGTATTGTATGATTGTCTACCATTTTATCATCTGATGTGATTTCCCTATGTGTTGTGAAGTCTCTCACTATAATGTAATAAGATGGATTAGTGGCAGTTATATTGATGAGGTCTACAAGATTAAGTAGCGTCTTAAGCCAATCTCTTTTGAGATATAAAAGAGAGAAGCGAGCAGAGAGACATGGGAACCTCATACCACCAAGAAAGCGGTGCTGGGAGCAGAGCACGTCCTTTGGACCTGAGGTTCCTGAGCAGAGAAGCTCCCAGACCAAGGGAAGATTGATGACACGGATCTTCCTCCAGAGCCGACAGAGAAAGCGTACCCCTGGAGCTGATGCCCTGAATTTGGATTTGTAGCCTACTAGACTGTGAGAAAATAAATTTCTCTTTGTTAAAGCCATCTACTTGTAGTATTTCTGTTATAGCAGCACTAGATGACTAAGACAGGCATGAAATGGTAGGAACCAGGATACTGGCAGGAGACAGCGTGTTAGGCTTCCCAGTCACAGAGTGAAGTGGCTAAGGTGAACTTTTCAGCCCACGAAGTGAGGAGGCTACAGTGGTCTTCCCGATTCACAGAGTGAGAGAGCGAAGTACCTCTCACATCTTGTTGCTGGAGCTAAAAAGCTATCACTCTTGCCGAGCAGGCCTACCTGACAGAGGCCAGGCCAAGTGCCGAGAGAGGCCTACCTGTCGGCATGGCCGAGAAGATGCTGTCCTGATCGAAGATGTATCCTGAGTAATTCCTGATCCTGAATTGTAACCTGTTACTTCCCTAATAAACCCCATAATTGTGAGTATAGTCTGTGTGGCCATTTCAATGAATTATGGAACCCAACAGAGAAGAAGAGAGCGTCGTGGGGAAGGATGGTTGGTGTCAGAATTGGTAGAAAGGTTTGAGGGTGGAAGTATATTTGACTTCCACCTCACAGGAATCAGCCTTGATCCGATGATGATGTTGATTCTCTCCCCTCCTCCTTGTGAAGTCAGAGGAGGTCTGACACCAACTATAGCTTTTTTACACCAAGTTAAGCCTGTTTCCTGGAATAGAAGCCACTCTGATGGCCAAGGCTGAACCGCACCTGTGACCTTCATGACTGACACCATCTGTACATCTAACCAAAGCTGTTGTCATTCCCAGCTCCCCCACTTTTCTAGAATACAACTGGTTTTCACCAATATTCTGAAGAGAGAGACTCAGTCTGAGTTTCTCACTATATTTATTATGATCTCAGGCACAAGAAAAAGGGGAAAAAATACAGCTTCATAACTTTAAACTGGAAAATTTCCATTTTCCCCTAGTCTAGCACCCAGTTTCGCTACCTCTGTGGCCAGCACTGTTTCATTATAGGGAAAGCTGGAACCCACGTCTTTGTTCTGGGCACTTCTCCTAACATCATCTGACCCTGTATCCTGTTTGATTTTTCTGCATTCCAGAGCAACGCCTGACCTACCTGATCCCAGGGGTATCCTTTGCCCTTTTTGTAGTCACTTTATTCTTAGCAGTTTCCCGAATCCTAGCTCTTTAAAGATTCAGGTTATTTTGTGCTGGACACAAACCAGCTTGGCAGTTTCAGGCCAAAGGGTAAATACCTCACTGGGGTTCTCCAATGGCTTCTGGCCTCAGGAAGCCTGATTCACAGCACTGTGTTTCCTTCCTGCATCATGGGAGTTCTGTTCTAATTGGTCATTTTAAAATATGCTCTCCTGACCAGTTCTAAAAGTCAATTCATCCCCCGCCCCATGTCAAATTACTTTATAGCCACATCTAGACTTCTTGACATCACAACCAAGAAAGTAGTCTTCATTTGGCTCCTTATGAAATTTGTCTTTAATATCATGACACCCTAACTCTCCTAACACCCAAAAGACTAGACCTGTTTTAAAATTTATTTATTTTAGAGTCCCTGAGCACTTCTGGTTCCATCTTCCCAGGAAATGTAATGATGAGTTTCCACGCAGACCCGGGCTCTTGGCTTAGATAACGTTGTAGCTGTTCCTGGTCTCTCATGGATATGGAGAGGTGCCTGGACTACTATTGCTGCCCACTTGGCTCCAGTCTATAACTGTACCCATTTCCTTAGAAGTACATTAACACCTCCATAAGCACCAACACCAGAAAGGAGTCTTTACTGTGTAACCTTGCTCTATTCATCAAGCCCTAAAGTAGCTCCAGAAGGTAGTGGCTACAGCTAAGAACCTTTGTACCTTTCTAGTAGATATTTTTTCTCTCTAAATTTGACCTCTTAATCCATCTTTGGAGCCCTGGTAGTACAGTGGTTAAGGGCTTAACTGCTAACCGAAAGGTTAGTAGTTCAAATCCACCAGCTGCTCCTTGGAAACCCTGTGGGGCAGTTCTACTCTGTCCTATAGGGTCGCTATGAGTTGCAATTGACTCTGTGACAACAGGTTTTTAATCCTTCATACCTGCTACATCTTTCCAAACTAGCATTAATTCCTCCATTCTCTCCCTTAAAAAAGAAATCATTTCCACATATAAAAAATACAAGTTAACGTGACAGACTGGAGAAACCCTGAGAGTATGGCCCCTGGACACCCTTTTAGCTCAGTGGTGAAGCCCCTCCTGAAGTTCATGGTTCAGCCGGGGATTGGACAGCCTTATAAAACAAAACAGGACTAATGAGGCACAGCAGTCCAGGGACAAGGACTAGAAGGCAGGAGGGGGCAGGAAAGCTGGTGATAGGGAACCCAAGGTTGTGAAGGGACAGTGTTGACACGTCATGGGGTTGTTAACCATTGTCATAGGGCAATATGTGTACTAACTGTTTAATGAGAAACTATTTGTTCTGCAAACCTTCATCTAAGGTACAAAAAAAAAAAAAAAGAATTATCTACGTGAGATCAAATTGACAATAGCAACTCAAAAGGTTTGATGGGAAGTCTAGGGGACAGTGATTTGAAGATAATGGTGATAGAATAATTTGGAAACAGATAGTGAGAACAGCAGCACAACTGGAAGAATGTAATCGATGTTACTGAATTGTACATGTAGAAACTTTCAAAATTGTGTAACTTTGGCTATGTGTATTTTCACCAAGAAAAAAAAGGTCCTCAAGGTTGAGAAGGGAAAGTGTTGACATGTTGTGGGGTTGTTAACCAATGTCGTAAAACAATATGTGCACTGACTGTTTAATGAGAAACTATTTGTTCTGTAAACCTTCATCTAAAGAACAATAAAAAAATTAAAAATAAAAAAGAATACAAGTTAAAGGATAAATCCCAAACTCCTTGTCATGGTTTGAATTCTGTCCCCCAAAAAATGTGTGTATCAATTTGGCTGGGCCATGATTCCCAGAATTGTGTTGGTTGGTCTCCATTTTGTGATTGTAATTTTATGTTAAAGAGGATTAGGGTGAGATTGCAACACTACCCTTACCCGGGTCACATCCCTGATCCAGTGTAAAGGGAGTTTACCTAGGGTGTGGCCTGCACCAACTTTTACCTTACAAGAGATAAAAGAAAAGGGAAGCAAGTAGAGAATTGGGGGACTTCATACCACCAAGAAAAGAGCACTGGGAGCAGAGCGTGTCCTTTGGACGCAAGGTTCCTGTGTAGAGAAGCTCCTAGTCCAGGGGAAGATTGATGACAACAAGGACCTTCCTCCAGAGCAGACAGAGAGAGAACGCCTTCCCCTGGAGCTGACGCCCTGAATTTGGACTTCCAGCCTACTAGACTGTGAGAAAATAAATTGCTTTTTGTGAAAGCCATCCACTTCTGGTATTTCTGTTAGAGTAGCACAAGATGACTAAGACACTCCTCATCTAGCAATAAAGGCACTTCTGGACTTGGACTCAATTCTGTTTTCAAACTTTTCTGGATATATCTCCCTAAGCACCCCTATTGGCAGGCTTTGTCCCACATTGCGTATGTTCTCATGCCTCCACTGTCTTTGTTCAGAATGTTATTTCTTTTGTCTGGAATGCAGTCCCTCCCTCAACTCTACAGCATATATTTTCACTTCTCTGCTGTCTTTTTTGACCATGCCCCTTTCCCTCAGCAGAATCAATCTCTTCTACTATGTCACATGGCACTTTCTTTATGCAGTATCATAGTGTCACAATTCTGCCTGCCCACCTAAAATGAGAGCTCCTCAAAGCAGAGACTTGCTCATTCATGCTTGACTTCTAATGCCTCGCGAGTACCTAGAACATAACAGGTGATTTAATGTTTGTGCCATAAACACGGAGCCCTGGTGGTGCTGTGTTTAAAGCTCAGGCTGTTAACCAAAAGGTCAGCAGTTTGAATCCACCAGCTCCTCCTTGGAAACCCTATAGAGCAGTTCTACTCTGTCCTATAGGGTCACTATGGGTCGGAATCAACTCAACAGCAATGGGTACCATAAACACATAAAACTAGAATTATTATAACTTCAGTAGTTCACCCCAAATCAAATAGCGGAAAATGTATGAAATCACAGACAAGATATATATCTATAATATAATGATTCCTATGAAGAGTCATAAAATTATTTGACACATTTCTTAAAATTAGGCAAATGAACACTGTTTTCCATACATAAAAGTGTACTGACACTCTTAATTATATAGTAGTCAATGATCATTACTTAAATGTATGGTTAAATTTCTATGAATTCTCATCCCCTTAAAGATTAATAGTCCTCATTTTCAAACACACAAACACAGACACTATTCTCTTAGCAGGCAAGTTCACCAGAGCAAACTTGGAAATAAGTTTTTCCAGCTCTCACTCAGCCTGAATTAAATGCCTGAAGGATGAGAGAAGTGAAAAAGTAAAAAAAAAAAGTTTTCCTGGAAGTATCCATACCAGAATGTTGATGTCAATAAGCCCAGCTGGAGGGAGGATACCAAAAGATGTCATAATAACAACCCTGAATTCTCTTTCTTAGTGAATTTGTAATGAAATATATTATAACAGAGAAAAGCAGAAACACAACGGCCTAAATTCAATACTCTTAAAGCTCTGCCATTGTTAACATGCCTAATATACGTATATTATGCTTTGGAGGGTCTAGGCTAAACAGCATGTAAATATTCTCATAGGAAAGGTACAGCATCACGTCCTTTCACGCTCCATATTTCATCAATGTACTCCTTGAGGGACTGACTCCCAAAATACACAGATCAATGACAACCTCCTAAAAAAGACCAAAAATAAAGAAGTCATTTGTATCATTTTCTCTGAAGCATCTGAGTAATCTGAGGAAGTCAAAACAGTAACCAGCCTTCAACAACAGAAACAGGTGCAACTCTTCTGCCCATAAAACCACCGCCCTAAATCATTTCAAAGAGAACTCAGCCTACAAATCAGAGTTTTTCAAGTCCATGTACTAGCAACCATGGGGATCACAAGTAACGCCGCAATTTATTTGCTAATAAAACATATGCCCATAACCAGAGAGAGTAATCAGACTATAATTACTTTTAATCATCAAGTAAAAAGATATATATGCCAAGTTAAAATCCTCAGACTTCTGAGAATTTCTGCATAGATGATGTAACACATTACTCTGAGTCAACTACTTAAGACTTATAATTTTAAAATATTTAATTTTGAAACCAATTATGTAACTGGAAAACTCAAAGCTCTGTAAAGAGCTACAAAATTTCTATAAAAAGGCAGTTTATTTCTGAACTCACCACATTCTCCAACTTTTGACCCTCTTACACCTCGGTGGCAAGGCTTAAAGGAAGTAGGTAATCATTTCCCTTTCAATTGCCAAGACTTCTGAGTGGTCAGGCAGCTTGAAACTTCAGGAATAGTGAGTTATTTCAGGACCCATAGGATTTACAAGGATAATGGTTTGAGGAAACCACAGCATTTAGGCTCCCTCAGTCTCTCCCCTGTTCTTTGGAGTTTAAAAATAAGCAAGAAAATGATTCTTCAAATTGGCAGACCAATTTCCAAGGTGGAGTCTTGCCATGGTCATGGTAATCACAGTGTTACACGAGCCACACAGTACAGGGCATCCCACAAAAACAGCGCTTTTCTGATCCTTCTCTTTGATCGTTACAAACAGAGCTGAGCCTTGCCTTTTTTATTTTTGTTTTACTTCTCTCTCTTTCTTTTTTCCAGCTTAGCCTCAGCAAAGTTAAGTTCTAACAGAAGTAACCTACAATCCTGTTAATGGTAATGGCTGGGATTTACTTGGTGTTCTATTTTTATTTAATGCATCTCTGCCAATTCCCCTATTAACTATAATAAATCTACAGCCACTCAAGGGGAAAAAAGTTATATGTCAAAAATAGAACACTAAGTTTAAAGTTTTAAAATGCATGTAATTCTTGCGAGGCAGGTGCGCTTTTGACAGCTCTATCATGTTATCTGAATGTCTCTAGGGACTTCAGTTCATACAAAAGAAAGGCTGCAGCCCAGGGCCCTGGGTTTTTTTGTTTTTTGGGTTTTTTCCCCTTTAATTCTTTGTAAGTCCAATGAATTTTGTTTTTGTGCGTGGAGGATAAGTGACACCAGACAGACTGTTGATGTTCTCTCTCTTTTGCCTTTGCCATCATTAGTAAGTCGCCTGTCTTATCCGTATCTATTTAGAACACTTTCTGTGAGATACAGAGGGAATAAAAAGCCTCTAAAACCTGCTCGGTAAGGTCAGGAAAGGAATCTGTCGCTTGACCTTCACAGGGCAGTCAGGAATGTCTAAATTAAAGAAACTAACAGAAAGGAACACACTCTCAATACCATTTAAGAGAGGAGAAAGGAATTTAAGGGCCTAGTCTAGCTCAGCCACTGCTGGCTGTGTGGTCTTGAGCAAGCTAAATCATCTCTGAATGCTCGGCTTCTTATCTGTCAAACAAGGTATCAGACAAGGTTATCTCTGAGGTTCCTTCCAGCCCTAACACGTCAGCCTTGTTTCTAAGGCAACTGTACTTGCCCAGCAATACCACTTGGATCTCGTCATACTTCCAATTTAGAGACTATATACCAAAATTTACTAAAATGCTCTCAAATGGCACCGAGAGGAAAACATGCGGTTATTGCTTCTGTAATTTCTCTTTCTAAATAATTACTAAAGTTGGTTTCTTGAATCAGGTATATACAAAATAGTCACAATTCTTTAAATTTTCATTTCATCAAAACAATTTGAAAATCTTTAAAATCATCATCATCTCTGAGATGCTACACCCAAAACAGAGGGTACCAAAAACACTGGGTACCAAAAGATTCTGGTATCAGGAGTTGGTATCTTTCATCAACAATGAAGAATGGGAGAAAGGATAACAATGATTTTTCAAATTGTTATTTTTCTTAATAGTAAAGAATGTCTTCCTTGAGCATTGTGCTCTTTTAAAGAACCATCTATATGGGATTAAATTGACAACAGTTCAAAAGATCAGATAGGAAGCTTACGGGACAGTTTTAAGTTTATGTTAATGGAGGCAGATAATCTAGAAAAGGATGGTGAGAATGGCTGCATAACTTGAAGAATGTAATCAATGTCACTGAATTGTACATGTAGAAATTTTGGTGTGTGTTTTGCAGTGTATACTTTCAATAACATTAAAAAAAAGAAACTGTTACTTTTCTCTAAGTCTCATCCCTTGAATCACACAAAAATAAATTTTAAAAATACTTGTTTTCAATTATTTTAAATTACATTCAAACATTTTTTGTAGCTTCCTATGTCTAAATCGAAGTATTCATTGAACCAGTACTGTGAGCCTAGGATGCAAATGGGATTATATATAGCATTTCAACACAGACTACTAAAAAATCAGGTTAATTCTGAATACTGGGCATTAGTGGTTTTTAAGAAATTCAGAAAAGAGCAAACACTTGGATCAGCTTTTTTTAGTCACATTTTATATAACCAAAAACCAAACCAAACCCATTGCCATTGAGTCAATTCCAACTCATAGAGGCCCTAAAGGGACAGAGTAAAACTGTCCCATAGGGCTTCCAAGGAGCAGCTGATAGATTTGAACTGCTGACCTTTGATTTGCAGCTGAGCTCTTCACCACTGAGCCACCAGGGCTCCACATTTTATATAATTCTCATTTATATTAATGAGAATCAAATGTCATTTGAAGTGTTTGGCCAAAAAAATTTAGTACAGTAGAATTGGTTTCAGATAATAGAAACATGCCTTCCTGTCTCCATTTGACTTTTTTTTATAAGCAAATGATATGAAGAAAGTTATGAAATTGAAAACTTGGGGAGCCCATTTCAACCATATGAAAAATGAGTAAATATATTTGGTGTTCAAATAAAAGATGAGGAGAAGAGAGAGAAGAGAAAAGAGAGGGAGTAAGAACTCAAAATGTTATTAAAGAAAGTGCTTAATGGTGAAACCAAAGCTTAACAGCTATACTTGGTTACTAAGTGAAACAATGCAGTATATGGCAATCTTAAACATGGAAATTCAGTGACTTAATAGATGTGTTTAGAATTTAATGTTTACAAAAAGACTGAGATGCTCAAATATGGTCGCAATTCCATTACATTAATGCAAACATGTCCTTTTTTTCATAGGTACTAAAAAGAAAAGCCCACAGAAGATAAACATGTAAAAAACATATTTACATATTACACTAACATTCCATTTATCAAGAGAGCACATTTCTGACAAACTCAACCACTCAAAACATGGCCAAGAAGCAAGAGGCTAAAATGGCCTCTGCCCAAATAGCATGACTCATAGTTTTGTGGATCTTAAGTCTGAAGATCTCATTAATCAGGATCTCATTCATCTTCTGATCAATAATGTTGTAATACACTGCCCAGACCCCACATACAAGGTACCAAATTAGAAGCACCAGATCAAAGAGTGAAGATTATTATAAGAGGCAGGCACATGTGCACCAGTGAAAAGAGAAAGCTCACAGCCTTACAGCACAAGTAGAAAAAGAGAAACTTTTCAAAAACAGTCACCAGAAGTTAAAGAACATGGCAGTGGAGATCCATTTGGTGCTAATGCAAACAGTCATACAAACCTGAATGGTCACCTGGGCATCACCAGATTATTTACAGGGCTCAGTTACTATTCACAGGGACACTAAGGCATCAAAAATAGGTTAAATGATGCTCTGCATATTGAACAGACATGTTGCACAGTTCATGGAAGGACTTTTGAAACAATTCCCAAGAGAAGGATTGAAATCCAGTCTCTACCACTTACGTGAAGTCAGTCTCTATCTGGCTTCAGGCAAGTCACTTGACCTTCAGGGACTTCTTTCTCACCACCTGTCCTCCCCACCTCATAGGACTGTCATAAAGATGAAATGAGCCCACACATGTTTAAACCAAGACCTACAAACAGATTCTATTTGTAGAGTATACTTTAGAAAGATGCTCATAAAGAGATACTTTGAATCATTTTAGAATTCTGACAGATGAGTAAGGCAAACTTGTACTATGTGCAAATACAAATAAATGAAAGACATATTCTTCTACATTTTATAAAAGCTAACATGTAGTCTGTATTATCACAATTTAGCAAAGTATCTCTAACCAATGATCAGTTTTTTACAATAATAACTTTATGTTGGAAAAAAAAATGCTGCTTTTCTTCCAGCCCAAATACAGGATCTCTAGTATATACTGGCTGGAAGCCAACAAGTTAAATGGACTAAATTTCTCAACTAATTTTCCCCAGTGGGAAATGGACAGTAGGCCAATAAGCATAATGACAGAAAAATCAACAGGAATAAGGCAGAATTGGTCAGACACTGCTGTTCATGAGCTTTCCCTGGGGAGGGTCAGCAGGTGCACCTAATCAACGAGAGTGCCTTAGTAGACTCTGCCATGCTGTCCTCCAGCAGGGACAAGGTGCACACTGGCCATCGCTTAGTCTTGCCTGCCAATTTCAAGCCCTGCCCCTGATACACTGACACACTTCAGGGGGAGGGGTGTAAAGGAAACCCACACTATGGTCAATGAATGCTTAGGTGCTCACAGTTGAAAGTCAATTCTCAGACCAGCTGATTTTCTGAGATGCACCACTCATCCACACTGCATCTCAAGATACTCCTGGTGTGTGCATGGCCTTTCTACAACATTTAGATAATAGTGGGCTGTCCACAAAATTCTGTCATAGTTTGTAACTGCTCTGAAATATTGTGTAAGAGCTAACTGGTAGACAGGCATAATAAAACTCTACCAAAAGTAAGGAGTCCCTGGGTAGTGTAAATGGTTAAGCACTTGGCTGCTAACTGAAAGGCTGGCAGTTCAAGTCCATCCAGAGATGCCTCGATAGAAAGGCTTGGTAATCTACTTCCGAAAAATTAGCCATTGAAAACCCTATGGAGGACAGTTTCACTCTGACACACATGGGGTCACCATGAATCAGAATCGACTCAACAGAAACTGGTTTAGTAAAAATAAAGTCTATTTAAAGCATCATTTTTTCCAGCTGAAAGCTGTGATCTAGTAGAGGGTCATAAAATCAATTTAGTAGGTCAGGACTGACATTTTTTGTTTAATAAAACAGAATAGGATAAATCGAAAAAGAAAATAGAAAGTACCACACGTAGACGTACAGTAAGGGTAAGTAGTTTTACAAAGCTTTTGTTTCATAATATGTGTGTATACACACACACACACATACATACCTGCAATTTGTGAACTAGGACCCAATGTAAGGGTACTTATTCCTCTGGACACAGTCAAAACACTTGAAAGTCACTAACTCAAAACCAACTATAATTAAACTTCTCAGGCACTGAAATACCCAGAACTTTTACACCATAGTTCCACTGTAGAAGATTCTTTCCTCCATTTCAAGAAAGTATTGATTATAGAGAAATCTAGCTTGATTTACTCAGCAACTAGGGAAAAATTACTAAGTGGATTTTTATTCAGATCTTTGCTAGTTGGAGTTGGAATCATAACCTTCAGTATTTCTAAAGTCAGTTCCATAACCTTTCCCTGCTTACAACATAAAAATGCAGATCAACAGAATAAACCAAAGCATACTCCAGTGTGTGGGATGTAACCAAGGTCTGATGATCTACAGGAATGTGAAAGGAGAGAAATCCCAACCTCTTCCACTTTGCAAAGCTCCTATAGTACACAATGCCCCAAATGAGATAAGAAGTCTCAAAAATCGCTTATAAATTGGACAGAACCTAGATCCTTGGGAGAGAACAGTATTCAGCCATTCACACTTTCAGGACAAAGAACTGGAGTTGGAAAGCTAACCTGGAAAAGAATAACAGATCTTTTAATAGTAGGAATAGAGTGTGTTGATAAAGTCAGCAATAAACTTATTCTAAGGTTGAAATTAAAGTTCTTTTTCCAGGAAGTCAAAAAGCAATCTATGTACTTTCTAGTGGCTAAAAAAATACATAAATAAATAACTACTAGACAAGACGACCACAGGAACCAAGCCAAGCTTACCAGCTGCAACCATCCACCAGGGTAAATTCACAAACTGTCTTTTGTATGCTTTGTAAAAGAACCCCTGACCAATCAAGATTTAAGCAACACACACCTGTGCTCAGGTAGCAATTCCAGCTTATCTCAAAATGTAATCCAGAAACACCAGACATCCAGTTTCTACTTTAGCTGAGGCATTTCCAGGTACAAAGTAAAAGAGACTCTTCGGGAACAGAGGCAAGGGAACTATAACAATAAAATATATTTATTTTCACTTTCTCTTTGAAAAGACAAAAATCAAATAATAGTTTATTGAAATCTAAAACTGCTTGTGCCTTTTACTTACAAATAGGTTTTCCATAGAGAAAGGTTTATATTTATATTTAACCTAAACCTGACTGTCTACTTGTACCACTAAAGTAATTTTAACCAGTGAATGAATTGATCAGCCCTTATCCTTGGTCCACACCTTTTTCAACCATGTGCCAACCTTTTATTAAGCTATGTCTTAAAAACAAACAAATCCAAAATGCTGCAAGGATTTTAATGAATTATTTTATTAAGTATTTTAATTAATCATGCAAGCAGCATATTCAGAAACCTGACTGAGTTCCAACAGACTACTACTGCTCTGTTGATTTAGGAAGTGGGATCAAAACATTGTTAACAGAGGGGAGGCTGAATAGAGAGGTACGGAGACTCCATCTTTTCTCCACTTACATTTTATCCTCTCCTCTACTACCACCTTCTTCCATTCATTACCACCCTCAAGACAGCTTATTTCCAAATCAGAGAGAACAAAAATGGAAGGTTCAGAGTCACCCTTTGAACTGGACTGAATAGTATCCCCCCAAAATCCATGTCCACCTGGAACCTCAGTATGTAACTTTATTTGGAAATTGGGTCCTTGCAGATGTCATCAAATCAAGATGAAGTCATATTGGATTAGGGTGGGTCCTAACCAACTATTGGGGTCCTTATAAAAAGAGGCAAATTTGGACACAGAATCATGCACAGAGAGAAGACGACGGGAGGACACACAGGGGAGAACACCATATGTCAATGGAGGCAGAGATTGGAGAGATGTATCTACAAGCCAAGGAACACAGAAGAAGGAAGAGACATCAGAAGCTAGGAAAAGACAAGAAAAGATCAACCATCGGAAGGAAGAGGCAAGGAAGGATCCTCCCCTAGGGCTTCAAAGAGAACATGGCCCTACCAACACCTTGATTTTGGACTTCTAGCCTCCAAACCTGTGAGAGAATAAATATCTGTTGTTTTAAGCCACCGACAGTTTCTAGTAATTTGTTACAGCAGATCTGGAAGCTAATACACCCTTCATTCCACCAACTCTAATTATAATTAGTGTGTGCTCCTGGGAAGGCCCTGCAGACCCAGTCACTACAGGTTACCTCAAAATTCAAGCCATTTTCACCTTGAATCTGGGACAAGCTCACTCCTCAGTGTAGCTCTTTCAAAGGGCTGTTCTATCCCAAGTCACACTAAACAGCAAGAGCACTCAAAACAAGAACACACAACATGTGCCCACACCCTAAAAGTGAGCCTAGTAAAGTGGGTGGTAGGGCAAGCATCAGCTGGGAAACACAATGAACAAATCTTCCCAGGGGGATTGGCTCAGACAACCATTTGGCTAGGCAAGTGCTCACCATTTATCATGCATATACAAATATCCAAAATGCAATGCATCCACCATAGCAATGGGTCTAGCAGAAATTAAATAGATAATTGTCAATGTCTATGATAACAGGTGGAATCCCTGGATGGTGCAAACTGCTAATGCACTAGGCTGCTAACTGAAAGGTTGGTCCATCCAGAGGCACTGCGGATGAAATGCCTGGCGATCTACTTCTGAAAAACCAGTCATTGAAAACTCTATGGAGCACAGCTGTACTATGAGACACATGGCACCACCATGAGTCAGAATCAACCCAGGGCAACTGATTTGGTTTTGGTTTTTATGGTGACTGGATGGTGATCAAATGTCAGTAATGAAATGACATGGGACACCTTGAAATGCTGTATTTGGGGAAACAAAGAAGGGGTGCTCTCAGAGCTGAACAGAGGCAGACCACAGAGGCGTCACCACAACCAGCTTCAGGGTCCACTTGCTTCAAACCATGCACATTTGTGTCTATGAACAGTATGTGAGAGATAGTTGATTATATACTAGTCTCCCAGTCACATTTATTAAGATAGCAATCACTGTAAACATAAACTTTAAATAGGAAGCTGAGAAATCTAAGATAAAGACTACCTACATTTCACGAAGCTAGAAAAAACATAAGTATAACTTTGAAAATCACAGCTGCTGTCACTACAGGAACAAGTAATTATTAAGCTGTGATTTCCCTTAGAAAAGATAGCCTAACATAAAAATCCTTAGTTCCATAACTGCTTTTTCATGTGCCTATATAATCGCCTCAATCAGCACTTTGTTTTTTTTCACCTACTATAAACCCTCTGGAACCCTGGTGGTGCAGTGGTTAAGCATTTGGCTGCTAACTAAAAGGTCAGCAGTTCAAATCCACCAGCCACTCCTTGGAAACCCTACAGGGCAGTTCTACTCTGTCCTATAGGGTCACTATGAGTTGGAATCGACTCAACAGCAATGGGGTTTTTGGTTTATAAACCCTCTACCACTTGTCTGTCACACTGTGGTGGCTAGCATGTTGCTATGATGCTGGAAGCTATGTCAACCATGGTGGACAGGTTTCAATAGAGCTTCCAGACTAAGAGTAGGAAAAAGGACCTGGTGATCTACTTTATATAGATATATATATATAAGCCAATGAAAACCTTATAAATAGGAGCAGAACATTGTCTGATATAGTGACAGAAGATGAGCCCCTCAGGTTGGAAGGCATCAAAATATGACTGGGAAAGAGTCAACCTTAATGACGTGGATGGAGTAAAGCTTTCGAGATCTTCATTTGCTGATCTGGCATGACTGAAAATGAGAAGAAACAGCTGCAAACATCCATTAATAAATAGAACATGGATTGTATGAAGCATGGATCTAGGAAAATTGGAAGGCATCAAAAATGAAATGGAATGCATAAAGATCAGTATCCTAGGCATTAGTGAGGTGAAATGGACTTGTATTGGCCATTCTGAAGCAGACAATCATACGGTCTACTATACCGAGAAGGACAAATTGAAGAAGAACGGCGCTGCATTCATCGTCAAAAAGAACATTTCAAGATCTGTCCTGAAATACAACACTGTCAGTGATAGGATAATAATCATATGCCTACAAGGAAGACCACTTAATACAACTATTATTCAAATTTATGCACCAACAACTAAGGCCAAAAATGAAGAAACTGAAGATTTTTACCAAATTCTGCAGTCTGAAATTGATCAAACATGCAGTCAGGATGCACTGATAATTACTGATGATTGGAATGTGAAAGTTGGAAACAAAGAGGAAGGATCAGTAGTTGGAAAATATAGCCTTGGTGACAGAAACGACGCTGGATTGAATTTTGCAAGACCAATGCCTTATTCAATTGCAAACACCATTTTTTTCAACAACATAAATGGCAACTATACATGTGGACCTCACCAGATGGAATACAGAGGAATCAAATAGACTATATCTGTGGAATGAGACAATGGAGAAGCTCAATATCAGTCAGAACAAGGCCAGGGGCCAACTGAGGAACAAACCATAAATTGCTCATATCCAAGTTCAAGTTGAAGCTGAAGAAAGTTAAAGCAAATCCATGAGAGCCAAAGTATGACCTTGAGTATATCTCACCTTAATTTATAGACTATATCAAGAATAGATTTGACGCATTCAACACTAATGACCGAAGATCACAGGAGTTGTGGGATGACATCAAGCACGTCATTTGTGAAGAAAGCAAAAGGTCATTAAAAAGACAGGAAAGAAAGAAAAGACCAAAATGGATGTCAGAAGAGACTCTGAAACACAGAGTAGCTCTTCAACTTAAGAGTAGCTAAAATGAAAGGAAGAAATGATGAAGTAAAAGTACTTGTCTTAGTTATCTAGTGCTGCTATAACAGATATACCACAAGTAGATGGCTTTAACAAAGAGAAGTTTATTTCCTCATGGTAAAGTAGGCCAAAAGTCCAAATTCAGGGCAGCAGCTCCAGAGGAAGGCTTTCTCTCTTTGTCAACCTTCTCATCAATCTTCCCCTGGACTAGGAGCTTCTCTGCACAGGTATCCCAGGTCCAAAGGACGCACTCTGGCCCCAGCGCTGCTTTCTCGGTGGTATGAGGTCCCCCTGACTCTCTGCTCACTTCTCTCTTTTATATCTCAAGAGACTGCCTCAAGACACAATCCAATCTTGTAGACTGAGTCCAGCCTCACTAACACAACTGCCGCCCATCCCACCTTTATTAACATCATAGAGGCAGGATTTATAACATATAGGAAAATCACACAACACCGGGAATCATGGCCCAGCCAAACTGATACACACATTTTTAGGGGGACATAATTCAATCCATGACAGTACTGAACAGAAGATTTCGAAGAGCGATTCCAGAAGAGGAAGTAAAGTATTATAATGAAATGTGTGAAGACCTCACATCAGAAAATGAAAAGAGGAGAACATGCTCAGCATTTCTCAAGCTGAAAGAACTGAAGAAAAAATTTGAGCCTTGAGTTGCAATACTGAAGGATTCTGTGGGCAAAATATTGAACGACACAAGAAATATCAAAAGCAGATGGAACAAATACACAGTCACTGTACCCGAAAGAATTGGTTGATGTTCAACCATTTCAGGAGGTAGCATATGATCCAGAACCAATGGTACCAAAAGAAGAGGTCCAAGCTGCACTGAAGGCACTGGTGAAAAACAAGGCTCCAGGAATTAATGGAATACCAACTGAGATGTTTCAACAAAATGGATGCAACACTGGAAGCGCTCACTTGTCTATTCCAAGAAATCTGGAAGACAGCTACCAGGCCAACTGACTGGAAGAGATCCGTATTTGTGCCCATTCCAAAGAAAGGTGATCCAACAGAATGCAGAAATTACTGAACAATATCGTTAATATCACTTGCAAGTAAAATTTCGCTGAGGATAAGTCAAAAACAGTTGCAGCAGTACGTCGACAAGGAACTGTCAGAAATTCAAGCTGGATTCAGGAGGGTGTGGAATGAGGGATATCATTGCTGATGTCAAATAGTTGTTGGCTGAAAGCAGAGAACACCAGAAAGATGTTTACCTGTGTATAATTGGCTATGCAAAGGCATTCGACTGTGTGGATCATAACAAATTATGGATAACACTGAGAAGAATGGGAATTCCAGGAGACTTAATTGTGCTCATGAGGAATCTGTATATCTGTATATATACAACTGTTTGAACAGAGCAAGGAAATACCGTGTGGTTTAAAATCAAGAAGGGTGTGTGTCAGGATTGTATTCTCTGACCATACTTATTCAATCTGTATGCTGAACAAATAATCTGAGAAACTGGACTATATGAAGAAGAATGTGGCATCAGTATTGGTGCAACTCATTAACCACCTGCATTATTGCAGATGATACAACTTTGCTGAAAACAAAGACAACCTGAAGCACTTACTGATGAAGATCAAAGACTACAGCCTTCAGTATGGATTACACCTCAACATAAAGAAAACAAAAATCCTCCCAACTGAATCAATAAGCAACATCATGATAAACAAAGAAAAGACTGCAGTTGTCAAGGATTTCATTTTACTCGGCTCAACAATCAACGCCCATGGAAGCAGCAGTCAAGAAATCAAACGACATTTAACTGTTTAATGAGAAACCAATTTCCTCTGTAAACTTTCACCTAAAGCACAATTTAAAAAAAAAAAAATTACAGCCAAGAAAAAAAAAAAATCAAATGACATATTGCATTGGGTAAATCTGCTGCAAAAAAAAAAAAAAAAACCTCTTTGAAGTGTTAAAAAACAAAGATGTCACTTTGAGGGCTAAGGTGCGCCTGACCCAGTCCATGGTATTTTAAAATTGCCACATATGCATGCAAAAGCTGGACAATGAATAAGGAAGACTGAAGAAGAATTGATGCCTTTGAATTACAGTGCTGGCAAAGAATACTGAATATGCATACCATGGACTGCCAGAAGAACAAACAAATCTGCCTTGGAAGAAGTACAACCAGAATGCTTCTTAGAAGTGAGGATGGTAAGACTTCGTTGCACGTACTTTGGACATGTTATCAGGAGGGACCAGTCCCTGGAGAAGGACATCATGCTTGATCAAGTAGAGGGTCAGTAATAAAGAGTAAGACCCTCAAGAGATGGACTGACACTGTGGCTGCAACAACGGGCTCAAACATAGCAACGATTGTGAGTATGACACAGGACTGGGCAGGGTTTCATTCTGTTGTATACAGGGTCGCTACGAGTCAAAATCGACTGGACAGCACCAAACAAAAACAACTATAAATCCTAGATGACCTGGCTCTAGTCTCTAATGCTCTAATCTACCCTGCATACGATTACCAGGGCAGTTTTCCTTCAACATTGCTTTGACCATGTATTCATGCAACAAATATTTAATTACTATCTGCAAAGTCCAAGACACTGGGTAAGATACAGGCTAGACTTCAAAGAATTTCAAATCCAGGAGAGGTATAAAGCATGTGCCCAAACATCCTCAAAGCAGAATGCTGTTGTTGTTAGGCACCTTTGAGTTGGTTCCTATTCATAGCAGAGTATTTGTCCTTAAACCAACAGTTACTAAGTTCAAGACCCCCAAATGTACTCCTAGGTGCTTCCAATGTCATCTCTCCTTTTCAGGAATTACCCTTGGTTTCCTGCCTTGCCGTGTCTAAGTTTCTCTGCCGAGTTTTCAGTTCTCCATAATGATTTGAAATTTTCTTGCTTATCAAACCAATATTCTTTTTTCACTGGGTACTTATGATATGCAAATAACTTACTTTTACCCTTTTCCAGATACTAAGCCCACTTTATTTGAAACTGTAAAGTACCACATTGAATGTGAGTTTCTAGGCCTCTGGATACCATCTCTAAGCAATTTTATTCCCACTCTGCCTATCAACTACGACTCATTTTTCATGTTCTAACTCAGGATCCACCTTCTCTACAAAACTTTTGTCTTAACTTCGCTAACCTCTCCTAATCTTCCCCTCTTCAACCCATATAGCACCTCTTCTTTGTGCCATAGAATTCAGTACCTTGGAGTATCTCCTATCATTTCATGGCTTGGACTTCTTCTGTAAACCTTATAATGCTTAGCATACCACCAGGCACTGGTGGGCAGACAACATTTAATGAGTTTACTCATACTAAATGAGTTAATTCATATAAAGTATTACTAACAGTGTCTAGCCATGGTAAGTGCTCTTTAAATGTTACTGGTTAAAACTTGTAGGTTGGTTAACTGATTTAGACATGACTCAATTTAGTATGTTAATCATTTCAATACTTGACATAAAAACCAACATATAAATTCCTGGAAGGATTAGCTAAAGGGAAGTGATAGCTTCAATTGAGTTGCCTAGGTTATAGGAGTACTCCGAAACACTTATTTCTATACTGAAGATTCTATAGGATAGTATATTCTATACTACGATAAACACATTTTTTACTAAATTGACTATTGATAGTAAAGAGATTGCCAACATTATTAAATAAAACCAGATAAAATTTGTAGGCTGATACAGAGTCTCCGAAACATTTTCACATATACTCATTTATTCAATAAATAAGTTGTACCTAGTACTTACATGAGGAGCCCTGGTTGCGCATGCTTAAGCACTTGGCTGCTAACCTAAATGTCAGCGGTTCAAACCCACCATCCGCTCCGCATGAGAAAGATGTGGCAATCTGCTTCCGAAAAGATTTACAGCCTTGGAAACCCTGTGTGGCAGTTCTACTCTATCCTACAGAGTTGCTATAAATTGGAATTCGATTCCACAGGAATGGGTTTTGGGGGGTTATTTTAGTACTGATATATATGGTATATAGATATTATTACATTTTACAGATATGAAAACTACAGCTCAAAGGGATCGAGTGACTTTTCCCGGGCTACACAACTAGCAAGTGGCAGTAGTGAAACATTCAGATTTCCTAATGCTGGTCTAGTGCTCTTTCTTCCATTCATTCATTTACTCACTTTTTCAACTAAAATATACTGAACACCTACCATGTAGCAGGCACTGCTCTTGTAGTTGGGGAAACATCAGTTATCAAAACAGACAAATCTGTCTGCTCTCTTGGAGCTTATATTTTAGTTGAATATGACAGATAATACTCCCAAATAAGTACACAAAATATATAGTATGTTAGATGGTCATAAGTGCTTTGGAGAACAACAGAGATGGAGATAAAAGTCAGGATGAAGATAAATGCTACAATGTTAAATAAGGTCACTGAGATGACTTGAGCAAAAACCTAAAAGAGGAGATAGAGCGAGGGACAGAGGGGAGTTCTAGGCAGAGGGGATGGCCAAAGTGCATGGCATGTTCTAGAAACAGCAAACAGCCTAGTGTGAATACAGAGGAGAGTGAGGGGGAAGTACAGGTGATGAGGTCAGAGCAGGGTGGGGGAGGCTTTATAGAACACTGTAAAGACGTTAGTTATGATTCTGAGATGGAAAACCACTGAAGGGTTGTAAGCAGTGAAGTTACATGACCTGACTTATGTTTGATGTTTTATCAGATCACTCATGCTGACATGTGGAAATTAGTCTGATGGGGAGCAAGGGTGATAGCAGGGAAACTGGTTAAGAAAAGACTGCAACAGCACACTATAACCTCTCCTTAACAGGCACAGCACCACCAATTCCACATCTCATCTCTGTCAACTTCACTAATGATTAAAACAGCTATGATGAAATGTTTTACAAAATATTTTATACATGCATAGCAACTATAAACAGTAGACTAACATTAAAACTATGCTTCCACAAACTGAACTCTTTTACTATATACAAAAAAGTTCAGAGCTGGGAGCACCTATAAGACTACATTCATCACTATAATCGGCAAAGTAAGCACACAGTGCTACCTACCTACAACCCCCCATGCTTTAAGCTAAATTCAGAAAGTATTTATTTGGCACATTTGCCACGTGCAAACAGCACTATTAACAAAGTCCCAGATGAGTTATGTTCATCCATTCAGCAACCATTTATTGAGCACTTAGCCCTGGGGGTAAAAAAGATAAATAAAACTTGGTCTCTGTCCTAAAAGAGTTCACGGTCTAGTTCAAGGCACAGACAAGTAAACAAATAAGTATAATCCAGAGTATGATGAATGCAATTACAGAGGTATGTAGAAGGTAGAGAAGTAACACAAAGAAGGGAGTCATCACCTCTGCCCTGCGGGGATTAGGGAAGGCTTCACAGAGTTTTAAAGTGAGTCTGGAAGGTTAAGTAGGAATTTGACACACAGACGGGACTCGAGTATACCAGCAGAGGGAAAGGGAAGCACAGAGCTCTGGAACTGTGGAAGAGCAATGAGTCTGTCTGCTACCTTTGGAGCCAAAGGACTGAGGAGAGGGGAGGCAACAGATCATGCTAAGTGATACGGACTTCATTCTGCAGGCAATAGGGAGTCACAGAAGAGTGACTCAGTTATGTTTGTATTTTAGGGAGATCACTCTGATAACCGTGTTGACTCAAGGAGGAGCCAAAGCTGGGCAAGAAGAGGGAGAAAGCTGTTCAGAAGTCCAAGTAAGAGCTGATGAAGGCCTGAGCAATGAGGATGGGATAAAGAGTAGACAAGAGGGTACAGATGAAACAGACATTTGGAGACAAAACTGACAATAGTTGGAGCTAACTGAAACATCTGACAGAAAAAAACAAAAATAATTCTACTTTGATAGAAAATATTACAGTTTTTTTTTTTTTTTTTAAAATAAAAAGCTCTGAAATTACATGGAAATATAATACATCCTATAACAACTGTGGAGGCAGTGGTGGTTCAGTAGTAGAATTCTTGCCTTTCCTGTGGGAGGTCCGGATTCGGTCACTGGCCAATGTACCTCATGTGCAGCCACCACCTGTCTGTCAGTGGAGGCTTGTGTGTTGCTATGATGCTGAACGTGTTTCAGCAGAGCTTCCAGACTAAGACAGACTAGGA
Organism: Dugong dugon; assembly: GCA_030035585.1. Lineage (NCBI taxonomy): Eukaryota > Metazoa > Chordata > Mammalia > Sirenia > Dugongidae > Dugong > Dugong dugon. The sequence continues at coordinate 161,417,672 of CM057464.1, forward strand.
AGAAAGGCCTGGCAATATTTTTTAAAAATCAGCCAATAAAAACCCTATGGATCACAATGGTCCGATCTGCAATTCATCATGGTGATGGCACAGGACCAGGCCGCGTTTAGTTCTGTTGTGCATGGGGCCACTATGAGTCAGGGCAGACTCGACAACAGCTAACAACAACATAATAACCGCAAGAGACTTATAAAAATGAATTCTATATAATGTGCAGAGTTTTAAAGTTACAAAAAATTAACATCATTTTAAAAGAAGAACAACTTCAAAAAGGTTTTCATAATTCAGTAAAGACATTTAAGTAGAAAAGAACACATGCTACTCATTTCCAAAACCGAACCCTGATAATAAAGTTACTTCTTTCTTTACTCTAGGAGTCCCTAGGTGGTAAAATGGTTAATGCTAACCAAAGGTTGGGAGTTCAAGTTCACCTAGAGGCACAGTGCAAAAAAGGACTGGCAACCTACTTCTGAAAAACTAGTCACTGAACACCTTATGGAGCACAGTTCTACTCTGACACACATAGGTCACATTTAGTCAGAACTGACTTCAAGGCAACCTTTTTTCTTCACTCTAAGATATTTCTAATAATCTAAATAGGAGTCTAATTCTCAAAACAAATTCATAAACTTTCAAAAATAGAGTATTAGACAAAATATTATTTCAGTAGATCTTCATAAATTTAATTAGCAAAACGGCACTTTTGTGCAAAAGAAAAAACCAGGGCAGTGGGACAACAGCATCCCAGTTTTAAAAGAAAAAGCAATCAGAGGTCAATGAAGGGCAGTCTCAATGAACCAGATAAAATATTAAGTGGCACTCACTCTTTGTCTCTTTCACAGAATGTCAACTTCAGTAGGAAGCAAGAAGAAAAACATCCCATTCATTGCACTGAGAATATTCTTTTTGTCCTCTTACTAACATACCAGAATAAGCTTCACTTAGCTATCTTTCCTATGTACATTAAGTGACCCACAAAATATATATGACTTACTTATCTAGTTTGACTCTGAAATTTGAGGTGCTACTTTGACAATATCTGCCAGTTTTTTTCTGTTTATGCTTCCTGAATGCCATGAAAAAAACTATTCTTAAGACTCATATTTTTAAAGATTTTATCATCAAAACTAAATCACAGCTGTGTCCATGGAAACAGGACCTTGACCTTGTTGCTTGTGGTCTTCCATGCCAGTCTTCTCCATTGCAACATCTGAAGTCACTACTAATTTAGTTATGCGCAAGGATCCTGTTTTCCGCAAATATTTTATTAGAGGGATAATGGAGGTAAAATGACTTTAAATATAGAGCCAACTCCCACATCAGGAATTGATTGGCTAGTCTATGGATTATTCATTATCTTTGATATCTAGTAAGGCCATTCCCTGACCATTTCATAGTTCCTGAGAAGGGGATGAAGTGAAATTCAAATGACTCAGATTTAGTAATGCTACTAGTATTTACGATAAAGTTCAGAAGGAGAGAAGGAAGGCATTGTTTAAAACAAGGCTGCGTGTGTCAATTACCCTCTCTATCTGCCAACCTGCCAATACTAAGATTATCAATCACGCCCTACCCAGATGAAGGGAGAGCTGGGGACACAGTAAAACACACTCAGCTCAAAGAGAAGACACCCCATTATTATTCCATCTCCTTTGGCTTTATTTGACAAGAGAAGGGTAAGTGAGCAAGATAGGGGAAATGCAGAATAAATACCACTAGTCATTGGTTTCCCTAGAGAACAATTCCACAGTGCTGGAAAAGCAGCAGGTGCTCATTAAGTAGAGTTTAATCCAATGCTAACAACAGCCAGAAGACCATGCAAAATATGAAAATGTTCTAAACTACCTGAAAGTATGTATGAGACTTTCTCACCTAAGCCATTCATTTAACACTTTCCCATGATTATCTTGCATTTTCTTCTTTAATTCCCACTTGAACGCCTTATCAACTCCTCCATTTAAGTATGAACTCTATGAATTCAGGGCTTGTGTGTTGTATTTCTTTGTACCCTGCACATAGTACCAAAACCCATTGCTGTCCAGTTGATTCCAACTCATAGCTACCCTGCTGGAGGGAGTAGAACTGGCCCGTAGGGCTTCCAAGGCTATAATCTTTACAGAAGCAGACTGCCACATCTTTCTCCCACGGAGCAGCTGATGGGTTTGAACTGCCAAACTTTTGATTAGCAGCTGAGTGCTTTAGCTACTGCGCCACCAGAACTCCTTCCTGCACATGGCACTCAGTAAGAATCCTTCAATAAATGCTCTCACAACTCCAAATGAAAAGTTGCACATTGTCTCATGCACAACTGCACTCCACTTCTTCATTGTACAGGCATCTAATTAAATAGCTTGATTCATTGAATTTAATACTAAAGAAGATTCACATCCTTGATTTTTGTGGCTAATTAAGCCAAAACATCACCTGCTATTGCACTGGGTCATACCACACTAAGAATATAAGGACTGATCATTGCTATCGCTCAATTCATTTTTATCTTCCCAAGTACAAATGTCAACACAAGAGAGTTTTGAAACTTACAATGCGCTGTGTAACGAAAGAAAACATACAGGTGCTTACTTGTGATGTCTTTAGACACACCAATGTGTATATTCTAGTTACTTTTTAGACTCAGGAAAAGTAGTCTACTTGCAAAGATGCACATTAGTAGCATGTAATCTTATAACACAATTATGACACATTGGCTGCAACAATGGGATCAAGCATAACAATCATGAGGATGGTGCAGGACTCGGCAGTGTTTCGTTCTGTTGTACCTAGATAGGGTGGCTATGAGTCAGAATTGACTTGACGGCACCTAACAACAACAACAACCTTATAAAGAGTTTCTCTAAAGACATCTCAAGTACTATAATTTCATCCTTAGCTTCTTGAGTATAAGTGACAACATTAAATCATAAAGCTATGGGTTTTTGTATCGATAAATAACCATAAGGGTAACCCTGTTGTGGCTGAATCAATTTCGACTCATATAGGACAGAGTAAAATGGCCCCATAGGGTTTCTAAGCCTGTAATCTTTCTCCCGCTGAACAGTTAGTGGGTTCGGACCACAGACCTTTTGGTTAGTAGCCGAGCACTTAACCACTGAGCCACTAGAGCTCCTTTACCATAAGGGTAACCACTTAAAAACTATATTTTGATGTAACTGATAAGCAATCCAGCATAGAAATTCACTACAAAAAGAAATTCTAAAACAGAAATTGAAAAAACATAAATATTTTTTTGATAAATGTATTATCCACACTGACAGAAGAGATTCAGTGGGCAAACTGAGCAAAGCAAGGCGCCCTGGGGACTGGGCAGCGAGCAGGCAGCAGTCCGGCCTTGCAGCAGCTGCTGGATGGGAAGGAGGGAGCCAGAAGGCTACAGAATGGGACTCCCTGCCAGCCAGCAATCCCACTGAGGGGGGACTGCTAATGCGAGGTTGACATGTTAAGCTACGGTTGCCCTTCCCCTAGCTGTACATATGTGGGGAAGCAGGGAGGAAGGGAGAGGAGGTTTTAAGAAAATGGTATAAACCAAGCCCCCCACTCCCCCAAGTGTAAGATCGTTTGAGGCTTTGAAGGAAAGTAGATTAGGATGCATATATGGTCTGGGCAGACAGATATTAAAAGAAGATGCTACGGTATCCCATCAGACAGTGCCAATGTGTCTTCCAGTGCATATTTATTATTTGCAACCAAGACCTAACATGGCCATTGGATATTCTTGGCACTGACTGCAAATTCTTGCTAGTCAAAACTCTAGTCCTGCATAATTTTTCCCAAAGATTTTTCCTCTTCATCTGTAACTGTTAACAAATGTCATTACTGTATTTCTCCAAAGGAAAGAACTATGTGGAATAAAGACAAACTGTTATAACATGCCTCAGACACAATATGTCAAAGTTGGGAGCCAATTTTCTTTTGAAAGTCACATGTAAAAACAGAATATAATGCAGTGAGTTTTTATCTGTAGGCTTGTTTTAGGATTGCCCCTAACTCCGTATGTCAAAAATGATAACATAAACTCATGCCCAATTATTTTCTAAGGACCATATAAATTTACACACTGTATTACACCTCCATTTATCTTCATGAGGCTACTGTATCCCTATTACATTAAGTGATAAAGGGCACAATCTTTTGTACTGTTACATAAACAAGTCCTCGCTTCCCTTTACAAGTTGCCCCAGTTCCTTACAATGACTTCTTTATTTTTCACAAATCAAGTGTATAGTATTTGCTTTATTCAAACAAAACTAATACATGCAAATTCAGTCGCTCTTTCTAATGTCAATAAAAAGTATTTATAATAGAAATCAGAAAGCTATATATATGCTCATATGTATACAATCTTGAAACTTGACAGCAGCTGATTTAAAGAAAAGCAAACCCTAAAGAGTAACCTTTGCCAAAGTCCAAAGGAATCAAAACTACACCCTCTTGTAACCACAACACTACTGTATCCACCCTTCAAACATTTTTGCTTCAAACATTACAACCCAACCATTTACCCAAACCACAGCTTATTCCTGATTTAGAAAAGTGAAGCTCATGGACTTACTAAACTACACACCTCCTGCCAGAAAGTACAAATGTCTTTTCTACGCCTGACGTTTATACAGTACCTGAACTAAAAACTCATCATATTTTTAAACTCAGTATCAGCTGACCACTGTTGGCCACCTTCTTGACATAAACAAATGATATCTTCAAAGGGCATTAACTAATCCCTCTTTTGCCACAGTTTAATAAACAAGAACAAGTGGTTTAACATACATTAGCCATGAAGGAGTCCATGGAATATATATCACGTACCCATGCGCACGTATTTAAGTTATTTTCGCATTATTTCAGAAGGTTTGCTTCCCAAAGAGAGGGGAGAGTATGTCCCTGAAAGATTCTAGCAAGGTTTCTCTTGGCAGGGGAAGAATGTGATAAACAGGGGGAAACACAATCACCAATCACGCGGAATGTCTGGACTAGGTTCCTTTGTAATCCTTAAATAGTGCTCCCCTATTGAGCTTTGTCACTGCACTGGAATGGAGAAACCATTTTAGAGCGTAAGAATTCAGGCTCTACAGTAAACAGAGCTAAGAGGAAGCACTCAAATTCTCAATATAAAATAGGGGTATGTTAAGAAATACTGAAATATGTTCTTCTCTCCCAGAGGAGTGGTATTTTGCTTCACCTTGAGGAAGGCAAAACACTATAATCCCGAGACCAGAGACCAACACTGGTCTGAAAAGGAACTAGAAAGAAGTCCAAAACTCCTCTGACCAAGATATCTAGGGCAAGTTCCTCCTGTGTCCCTTCTTCTCAGTGTTACCTCCTAACACCTGTTTAAGTCAAGTGTTCATGCAATTCATCAGTCTTCTTAGAAGAAAGATGCAGGAAGACTATGCATGATTCCTAAAGTTTTCTCAGTGCCCCGTTTCAGTAAAGAGCTCCAAGTTCTAACCCCACATTCTTGTAAGAGCAGAAGACTCTGTGATGGTGGCTTACCATTGAACTTCTCACAAGTTACATGGAGGTGAGGATCTGATGAGGGGAAGGAAATTGCTAAGGGTAACAGCGATTTTATCCTTCCTAGAAGGATACAAAGTCAAGCTGAACCTACTTGGGAGAGCATTTTTATTTTAGACATATAAATAAATGAATGGCATGGAATTCCAGTAGGAAAAAAAGGAAGAAAGAAGAAAAAAAGAAACTCCGATTAGGGGCAAAAATCATGACCTGAAATCAGCAATACAAAACACAGAATGTAACATAATAAACTTTTAAAAATGTTTTTAAAAAAATTGAGTCACCTTTTCTGGGTTGGGTTCTGTAAGTCCAGTTTTCATCATCAGCTTCCACCTGCTGCCCACAAATGGAGAGCTCTCCATCGCTGCGAAACAACCTCTTTGTCTGCCGGGACAAGGAGGAGAAATTTATCCAGCTCACAGCACGTGAGAGAGAGCCTGAATTTGACTTGAATCTGAAGGAACCTGAAGAGCCTTCCTTTTTCATCTTCATTTACATCGAAATCAACTGTAGACAAAGGACAGCCCAACAAACAAAATGCTTGGTTTTCTAACTTGTCCCTGGGTCCTTTCACCGAGACTGCTCCTTCCCACTTATTCAGACAATGTGGACAGTCAGGCACAGCACTGTGCAAAAAGGTTTCTTCTATGTCGCCCAATTAAAAAGAAAACGTAAAGGAGGGATTAAGAAAGAAAAATTGTTTTTTAACCCTAGCCACATGGCAGTACCTGGTTTCTAGGTCAGGGATTGCCACAAACAAAAGATCAAAACAAAAATAAATAGAAGTACAATTTTTAAGATGCAGCAGCGTGTTGATTTCAGGAACACTTGTTAGGACTTTGCGAAGAACGGAACCAAGGCACCCCGACTCTTCGGTGTGTACCTAGCATCCAGAATGGTAATCCTACTCTTTTCCCAGGCATCTTTCCCCACCAGGGGCAAAAAGCCAGCCATCTGCTGCAGAAGGAAGTTAATTCCTCACACTGAAGAAAAAGATTCAGCCTCAACCCAGGCACCCAGTTGAAAGTTCACCCACACAGGTTACTGGGGAGAAATCAAAGCGTTCAGCTTCGCTGGTCCCAGCACAGCGCGGAATCGTAAACAGCCCGCTAGCCCTGCTTCCCGTCTACGAAGCGCTCGGGACCCACAGGAGGACTCCACAAACAATAAAACAGGCTGCGTAGCTATTGCTTGGATTACAGAGTAGGCACTCCTGTGAAAAACGATAGGCTTTCCCGACGCTCCCGGCACTTCATTGGAGACAGAAAGCCCCGCCTCTCACAGTCAATACTTCAGTGGCAGTTCAAACTTCTGAACTCCAGCAAAGCCAGGGAAATACAAGTCTGTGCAGAATACAGATTTTGGAGGGGGGTTGGCAGGGGGGGACTTGATTACTAATTATCAGACCACATTTCTGAAAGTGGGATTTTGAGAAGGGATTTTTAATAGAGTTTATAGATATATAAACATGCAGTATTCATAAATGGATTTAGGGATGATATAATCTAAGGAAATACACCTGCAAAGAGTCAGATACTACTTCACTCCCAGCTTTCAGTGAAGGTAAAATATGCCATTTTTGCACCTGTGAAGACCCTCCCCTCCTTCCCCAGTGGCAGTCCCGGGGGGTCATTCCTCTCTATGGCTTTGAATGCTCATCCTATCACTGAGAATCATCATCTGAGAGCTGTACTAGCAACAAGTGGCTGCAGGCTCTAGCCCTTTCCCTCCCCTTCTAGGCATATCCTGAATCGAAACCGAAAACCTGTTGCCATCAAGTTGAACCCGTTGCTGTCAAGTCGATTCTGATTCATAGCGACCCTATAGGACAGAGTAGAAGTGCCCCACAGGGTTTCCAAAGAGTGGCTGGTAGATTTGAACTACTGACCTTTTGGTTAGCTGTGGAGCGCTTAACCACTGCGCCATGAGGGCTCCAATTAACGCTCTTAGATGCATGAAATGGTTGGAGGTTTGAGTCTACTCACAGGCAGCTTGCAAGAAAGGCCTGGCGATCTACTTCTGAAAAATCAGCCACGCAGAGCCCTATGGAGCACAGTGCTATGCTGACACACATGAGATCCCCAGGAGTTGGAACTGACTCGACCGCAACTGGTTTAGGGGTGTCAAAAGTCCCTGCAACTTCTCACTGAAGAGACTGGGTGGGCATCCCCTCCCCCAAAGTGTGCATTCAGAGTAAGGCTAACAAGCAACAAGTAAAGAACTAAGTCCATCTCACTTTCCTTTACTCCACGTGAATCAAATATATTACAATTTTAAAATAGGAATAAAAAATAAACCTCTATTAAAAAATATAAAAGCAGGATTTTGCATCATACATCTACTCCAGTCCACTGAGATTTTAAGCAGAAGGCTCCACAAGCTCACCAGGACTAGAACACATGCAGAAAAAACACAGCTCCTGGGAAGTGTTCCTGGGATGGAATCCTGGGTACTGGACCGTGGGACAGGCCATACTTCCATGGGAACCACGACAGTGGACAGGCACTGGCACTAAGAGGGTAGCTACAGAACAGTGTACAGATGGCACAGATATGGACTCAGTTTAAAAGCTAAAAGAGTCCTCAAGAGATCATGTAGTTTAAACCCCTCAATTCACTGGTGGAGAAATTCAGGCCCACAGAAGGTATGTGACATACCCAATGTCACACAGAAGAGTCAGTATCAGGGACCAGGTCATCTCAGACACCCTGGGTTCAAAGCTTCACCACTTATCAGGGATGTCAGCTATGTCACCTAGCATGCGGGGCCTGTTCCAGCTATTAAGCTGGAATGATATCTCTACTTTGATCAATATTATGAGGACAAAAAATGATATGAATACGTAAAAAAGTACCCATGGCTAAATGGCAAATGCAAAAATCCTACGTGTTCTGAGTCAAAGACACTTTTGAGAATCTCAAAATACAAAATATAATTTTAAAAAAAGACCATCTCCCCAGAAAATACATGAATACCCCAAATTCTGCTTGCCATTTCAGAGGCTCACAGGACCTCCCAACACACGGGTCCATGGACTCCAAAGAATGAGTACAATTTTTCTCCTCCTGTTGTCTGTATCCTGGCCAATGCATTTTTAATTTACAAATATCCAAGCTCTGTAATAAACTCTGTGCTATTCTTTATATACCAGAAGTTTTGCTGAACCCTTTTTCCAACCCACCTTTTTTGGAGTATGTTCACATACAATAGCATAAATAAACTGGTGTAAGTAGTAAATGGTATGTTTTCCTCCGATTCCCTGTGTCCCTTCACACATCTGGGAAAGAGCTGATGGGAAGGCCTAGAGGGCTGTTTTCTGCCAAGCAATGGACAACGATAACTGGCCCATTCAGGGACTAGACTCATGACTCACCCTCACAGTAAGTACACATCTATGCTACATTTCCTGAAACTCTGTTCCCATTCATCACAAGACCTATGGATACGTTTGCACAATAACCAATTTTCCATCTACTAATTATTCCCTGTTTCTCTTATATTGGACCTTGATTATTAATATCTTCATTAATATAAAATAAAATATATATTATATTTTATATATATAAAATAATATAAAAATAAAATAAAAATATATAAAAAATATATTTTATATAAAATATAAAAGGTCAAATTAATTAATTACTTTTATAACTGAATGAAGATTCCTATATAGCCAAGACAGCATATAATGGTTTAAATTGGCTTTTAGGGAAATATTTAGATTTTAACTCTCCATGTTAGATTTGCACTCTAATTAGCTTAGAAAATCCTAAGTGGGCTGCTTGAAGAGCTATTTCATTCATTCAGATTACATTTATTTAGCACCTAGGATGAACTGTGGATCCCTAGGTGGCACAAATGGTTAAGTACTCGACCACTAACCAAAAAGTTGGTGGTTCAAATCCACCCAGAGAGAGTCACCTCAGAAGACGGGCCTGGCGCTCTGCTTCTGAAAGGTCATAGCCTCAAAAACCCTGTGGATCAGTTCTACTCTGGAAACGTGAGGTCACTATGGGTCAGAATCAACTCAGTGGCAACTAACAACAACAACAGGATAAACCACACATTTTAATTATTTAGACTATCAAGCCAACAGCCATACAAATCTAACCATTCCAACATCAGGTAAATGACTGCTTTGTGCATGCACTTTATATATATATTACAGTGAAACGTGTGAGAGCCGGAACGCGACAGGACTACCTGGTTCTTCCGGGTCTCGCAAGTTTTCTGCCTTTGACTGGGTGCAGTCTTACCTCTTTTCTATCATTTGTTTAATGGAAAATATCTGAGTTTTCCTCGTCTAACAAGTTTCCACCCTACATGGGGCTCCAGCTTTTGCAGGTTTTACTGTATTTCTAATTTTCATAATAATCCCACAGTGGAAAAGCCCTACTTTTAGAGAAAAATTCTGTTGCTCCAAATAAATTAAGCTATCATCTTCAAGTAATGAAATGTTTTAATTTAACCATTTTTCCCATGAAAATCTACACTAGAATACACTCTTCCCCGGCCCTTTAAACAGACAGGCTGAACAGATTTCATCGGCAGTCCTGACTGTGCAGAGATCTCCTGTCTCCCCCCTCACTGTCAGGCTGTCACACTGAAACTTCTGCCGTCATCGCATGTGCCAATAACTGCTCCCGTCCTACCACCTTGCAACTGCTGAGCTGCAAGAATCAGGAAATCAGATAAACAAGCCTGCTTATATTATATGTTTCGGGGGAGTCAGTGAGGACTCAGAGAATGAAAAGGACAGCTTTATTAGAATAGCTTTGCCCCAGCTGCCTCTGGCCAGCGCCCTTGTCCTTTTACTTATGGGATGAAGCACAAGGGTTGAAATGGTTGGAGGACTGACCTCTAGATAATGACCCCTCGGGTGGATCTACACCAAGTTTATCATTTATTGCCTCTTTCAAATCAAGTTCTTCACCCTGAGGGTAGTGAGAACATTATCCATCACCACTGACAAAAAGAATGAGAAATCTTTACAGTATTTCCCCAATAATTTAAGTTATACATTAAAAGAAAGCTAACTATAAAAACTAGGAGGCACTGGGATATATTACTACGGGAAGAGCTAGAATTGTCTTCTTTGGGAATTTGAGTCAAACATCCATTAATTTGCAAAGATCTATTTGTGTTTCTACTGAGAGGCAAATGGATAGATTGGAAAAATTCAGAAGGTCCGTTCCTTATCAGACCCAGAGATTCCCAAAGACACAGATTTTCATGTTTTAACATATACCAGCATCATCAAGAAGGAGTTTAGCTCAAAGGAAAATTTTTGACTTAATAAAAACTGTTAACCATGATGGGATATAGGATTAGACAAACCCCTCAACCTGGAACCCCTCTACTCACCATCTGTGTGAAATGCCAGCCAAAAGCAGGAACCAATTTCAAGGGCCACCAGTGTTTTGGCCTTAAAGTTCACAAGTACTATGGATTTCATTTTCATGCATGTCTTGTTTGCCCTGACTCCACCCTGTCAAACCTACAAGGGATTACAGAGCGGAATCCTGAAGTTAGAATTAATGGAGAACAGTGCTGTATCATTAGCGTGAGTGGGCCTGGTTTGGTTGGTTGGTCGGGGGTACACAAATAGAAGGCTTATGAACAGAGACAGAGGTGGGGAGAAAAACATATATGGCAGTGAGAAGAGTTGACCCAAACTGCATCATGTTCTAAAGCTGCCCTGAGTGGGGTAAAAAGCAGTGAACTGTGCACCTTATCAGATTACCACATAAATTACTCAAACAATCCAGAGGGACCTTTAGCTTCTAGGACAGAGTACAGAAGGTTTTCCAACTGTCATCTCCTGTGAATAATTTAAGAGTAGATTTAAATGGAAATCTTTCTATGGGGTAATTTGCACACACAAATAATGAAAGCTTATCTCAGCATCTAAAAATAAATAGTATGAACCAGACAATTACAAATAAAAAAAAAAATCTTATTATCCTCAGGGCCAACAGCAAGCAAACTCCCCACAGTACACTAAATCCTTCCCTTATCCACACCGCAACCCCCAAAGGAATTAAACAACTGATTGTACTCAAGAAAGAAGTCATGGTAGACAAAACACAGCTAATTACCTACTCAGAGACAGTCCTATTTTCAGGGTTCCCCTCATGTACCACTGCTTTAGTATTTAAAAGAAATAAAAGCACTGCCTTTTCATTAAGCCCTGGCTTCAAATGTCAGCCCAGGTATCTTTCAACGGAATTTACAATGTTGTTTCCTACCAATGGAAAGATGAAAAACAAATCTTTTGTACTGACGTATCAGCACAAGTCTAAATCCCACTTTTCAATGTCTTAATGCCTGAAAAGGACTCCTGAAGGGATCCAGCATCCTAAGCTTTAGCCCATTATTCCCAGGGGATCACTTGATACAGGAGCAATATGGCAGTGCATTACTATTTCAAATCCCTGAGGCCAAGCACACCAAAGGGGATAAATGCTGTCTATGGTACAGAAGCTGACATTGACAGAGACCATGGACTATCAGAGGCTTGGTAAGCAGTTTACAACCAGGAATGCCAGTACTGCACCAACTTTTACTAAGTATTCAGATGTGGAAAAAAAAAAAAAAAAAACGTATCTGTTGCTTTGGAGTCGAGATTCCAACTCACGGCAATCCCATGTGTGTCAGAGTAGAATTGTGCTCCATAGGGTTTTCTAGATTGTAATCTTTATGAAAGCAGATTGCCAGGCCTTTTTTTCCACAGAGCTTCTGGGTGAGTTAGAATAGCCAACCTTTAGGTTAGTGGTCAAGCACAAACCGTTTACACCATGAAGGGACATCTTATTCAGATGAGAAGGTCCCCTAAAACTGGGCATCGACTTTGAGATTCTCTGATATAAGAGAACAAGGATGAGCTTATTCTAAGATTGAAATTTAATTCCAAATTAACAAATTTTTTTAAAATTAAGCTCTTTTTTGTAGTTTCGACACCTCTCCTACGGCATCTCCTGTAACAGTGGTAGTTATTTTTTTTTCCTACCTACTCAAGCAGTTCTTCACAAACCTTATTATGCACACAAATCACAGGAAAGCTTATTAAAATGCACAGTCTGATTCAGGTTGGGGTTAGGGAGCCCTGGTGGTGCAGTGGTTAAAGCGCTGGGCCGCTAACCAAAAGGTCCACAGAAGAAAGATGTGGCAGCCTGTTTCCGTAAAGATTTACAGCCCTGGAAACCGTATGAGGCAGTTCTACTCTGTCCTGTAGGATTTCTATAAGTTAGAATCAACTCGACAGCAACAGGTATAGTACCTTACCACTACATGCTACCCATTGCCGTTGAGCTGATTCCAACTCACAGTGACCCTAAATGCTTGTTAAATTGCTGGTATCAGCAGTGACTCCAGTGAACCACACAAATCTTACTGGTAATGATATGAGTAAGAAGAGTTGGGTATAAAGTACCTAAAAATTTCTTAATCAGTAGCACCCTGTAGTCAAATTCAAGTACAGCTCCAAAAGGAGAGAGAGAGAGAGACAGAAATGGAAATAGACATATTTAGGCTTAATGCAGCTAACCCCAGGCTATTTCACATCAGTTTGTGAGTCATCTCCAGAGATGAAATACAGCCCAAATAAAGGGACTGGTTCACTTATTGATCCCCTGCTCAGATATCAGCCAGGCAGGCTGATTAAAAAACACAAAAGATAGAGGCCGTGTGCTAGAGGAGTTCAAACTTTATTGTAGGAGACAGATATACGCACAGCTGCTTTTAACATAATGCAAAAAAAAAAAAAAGAAAAAGAAATAAAGCAGATGTCTTTAGTCAAGCATCTGGAGGTCTGAGAGGGTTCTTCAGAATAAGAAACACTCTGAAGCTGAGTTTTCTAGTAGTTAGGGGACTTGGCCAACCATTTGTGTCCTGGTAAACAGGTTCTACAGGGTGGGAGACAAGGGTGGAAATATTATCTTGATTTGTAGTATTCACCAATTTTCGTGGTGTAAAGACTCCCACCATGGCCAATTTCAAGCTACTAACAATCTAACAACCAGTCTGCTAAAATCCTGAGAATTTAAGAATTGGCTCTCATAAGCCAGTACAAGTTGGCCCGAGAACACCACTGAATTTCGACTAACATGATAATTGGGTAAAACCAACAATTTGCTAGAAAAATAGCCCATCATCACTTTTTTTTACTTTAAGTAATGGGGCCAGGAAAGAAACCTATTATTAGTAATGAGGAAAGGAAGAAACCTGTAAACGTTATCATTTGGTCAATATGGAAAAGAAGTCTTGGCAGATGTTATTAAATTAAGGATTTTTTGATGAGGAAATTATCCTGGCTTATCCAGGTGAAGGAAGACTCATTAACAACCTGCGACATGCAGATGACACACTCCTGCTTGCTGAAAGTGAAGAGGACTTGAAGCACTTACTGACGAAAATCAGACTTCGGTCTTCAGTACAGGTTAACCCCTAGCATAAAGAAAACAAAAATCCTCACAACTGGACCAAGAAGCAACATCGTGATAAACAGAGAAAATACTGAAGATGTCAAGGATTTCATTTTTCTTGGGTTCACAATCAACACTCGTGGAAGCAGCAGTCAAGAAATCAAATGATGTATTGGACTGGGCAAATCTGCTGCAGAAGACCACTTTAATAAAATGTTAAAGAGCAAAGATGTCACCATGAGAACTAAGGTGCACCTGACCCAAGCCACAGTATTTTCAATAGCCTCATACACATATGGAAGTTGGACAATGAATAAGGAAGACTGAAGAAGAATAAATGCCTTTGAATTACGGTGTTGGGGAAGAATATTGACTACACCATAGACTGCCAGAAAAATGAACAAATATGTCTTGGAAGAAGCACAGACAGAATGCTCATTAGAAGTGAGTATGGAGAGACTTCGTCTCACATACTTTGGACACGTTATCAGGAGGGGCCAGTCCCTGGAGAAGGACATCATGCTTGGTAAAATAGAGGGTCAGGGAAATGGAAGACCTCTACGAGACATACTGACACAGTGGCTGCAACAGTGGCCTCAAACATAGCAACTATTGTAAGGATGGTGCAGGACCAGCCAGCGTTGAGTTCTGTTGTACACGGGGTTGCTACGAGTTGGAACCAACTCAACAGCACCTAACAACAACAACATCTGGGCGAGCCCTAAATGCAATCCCATGTTTTTGTTTTTAAACATCTTACTGTGTTTTCTTTGAAAGTTCGCACAACAAATTAGGTTCCCATTTGACAATTCCTACACAAATTGTTAGTGTCATTAGTTACATTTTTCACAATGTGTCAACAGCCTCTTTAATTGTGCTCTGGTTGTTTTGTTTCCAGTACTTAAATTTCTCTGCCTCTTTATCTTCTCATCTTTGCTTCAGAGTAATTGTTGACCTTTTGGTCTCATATAAATTTTTTTTTAATGGAGCACTGTACTCATGGATAATATTCTTTATTTTGTGTGCCAATCTGTTATTTCGATAAAAGGTAACCTCAGGGGATAGTTTCAGTTCAAGGTTTAAACAGTATCTCAGGGCAACAGTCTCAACTGGTCCAGTAAGTCAGGACTTTTTAAGAATCTGAGTTCTCTTCTGTGCTTTTCTCCCAGTCTATCAGGATCCATTTATTATGGCCCTGATCAGAACGGTTGATAGTGCTAGCGGGCACCATCTAGTTCTTCTGGTCTCAGGGCAGATGACACCATGGCTCCTGTAGGCAATTAGTTCTGTAGACTAGTTTCTATCACATGAGTTTTTTTATAAGAAAGAGGCAGGGGGAGATTTCAGACAGAAGAGGTAAAGGCAATGTGAACACCAGAGGCAGAGATTAAAGTTATGTAGCCACAAACCAAGCAATACCAGCAGCCACCAAAAGCTGGAACAGGCAAGGAACAGAATCTCCCCTAGAGTCTCTGGAGGGAGTGCAGCCCTGCCAACATCTTAATTTCAAACTTCCTGCCTCCAGAACTGTGAGAGAATAAATTTCTGCTGTTTTAAGTCACCAAGTTAGTGGTAACTTTTTACAGAAGCCATAGTAAACTAATACAGGGGGACTACAAAAGGAGTTTGCAGATCCAGTATATCTTTAAACATTTGTTTATTTTGTAAGAATTCTTCTGAGGGTTTTTTTTTTTTTTTTTTTTGCCATCTTTTACTTTCCAAATTTCTAATTCATTTCCAGCCAATTATTCTGTTATTTATAAAAGCAAAGCTGGGAAAACTTGACCTTATAGAGGATTAGTTGAAGCAACCTAAATTTCCAAAATTGGCAATTTATAGAAATATTTCATAGAAAAAAATTAATAAGGATCTGGAAATATATATATACTAAGTGTTCTGAGTAGTTAACAATGGATTGGTGGCTTACAGTGTGACCTTATGCTCTCATATCCTGAATTTTTTACTATCTGTCATATAAGCATGCACTGTTTTCATAATAAGAAAAAAAAACTTAAAGATTGGAAAAGAGTTACTTTTTTTCAAACTAAAATAGCATGAATTTGAAAAGCAGTTTTTAAATTATTGAGATTATGTAGATGGGATACAATAAACAATCTCCAATTATTTCAGAGAATTCTATCTCCTTAAACCTAAATACGAGATATGAACATAGAATGTCTGAAGGTCAGTTAATCTAATCCTGACTTGGCTGAGGGTAGCTCTTCTCCAAATTAGCTGACCAACCGTCCCGGTGTGCCTGGGACTAACGCATTCTCTGGACATTAAACTTCACCTTTAAAATGGGGCAGTCCTAGGCTCACCGGGATGGTTGGTCACCCTAGCTCCAGAATCTTGTCAGCCCCTTCCTGGGATCAGCATGCAAACCCAGGCTTATCTTTCTCATGGCAATGGCACCAGGAACACAAACTCAACTATACGCTCCTCATCAAGACCGCTAACCTTCTATTGGCCAAAGCAAGTCATATGACCAAGCCCAACACCAGTGAAACATGCAAACACACTTTACTCATCCATTGTACAAAGAGGAGAGAGTAGATATTTCTGAATCTCATCTAGCATAAGCACCTGCTGGGCAAGTTACTTAAGGCTGAAGAATTCTAAGACACCATCCTTGACCTCAGGAATTAGACTGTGTTAAGTACCCCTACTATGGGTTCCCAGAGCACCCCATGCTGAGAGATGCTGCACTTATTCTATTGCATTTGAAATCATGCATTTCCCAATCAAGGCTGCAAACTGCCCAGGAGAGAGAGAACTAATTCTTCTGTCACTGTACCTGTGGTACCTGGCATATCCCCCAGTTCCCACTTGCTGTCCAGTTGACCCCAACACATGACAGCCCATGTGTGTCAGTGTGCTCCACAGCGTTCCAATGGCTGGCTTTTGGGAAGTAGATTGCTAGGCCTTTCTTCTGAGGCACCTCTGGGTAGACATTAACCACAAACCTTTTGGTTAGCAGCCAAGCACATTAACTGTTTTGTACCACCCAGGGACTCTACCTGGCACACAGTACACATTAAAGCAATGTTTGTTACTGAACTGATTGAGTATATGTTCTTCATCATCCTGCTCAACTCTCTCTTGATAAACGTACTCTAGTTTCTTTACTGGACTTTCTTTGATATTCTCTCTCACAAAATGTTGGATTAGACACAGGGGTCAGCAAACTTTTCAGTAATGGGCCAGATGGTAAATATTTTAGGCTTCACCAGCTCTGTAGCCTCTGTTGCAGTGACTCAACTCCGCTGCTGAAGCACAAAAGCAGCCATAGACAATACATAAACAAATGAGCATGGCTGGGTTCCAATAAACCTTTACTTACAAGAGCAGGTAGCAGACTATATTCAGCCCACGGGCTATAGTTGGCCAACTCCTGGATTAGAAAAAGGTGGATAGATGGCCCTGAGAGTTGTGTGGATTACACCAACCCTGAAAGTTCAAACCAGTGTCTCCCAAAATGTGTTCCTTAGGACACCTGTATCAGAATCACCTTGGATTGGTGCGTGGGAGTTAGGGAACCAGGAGGGCTTGCTAAGAAATCATACTCCTGGATCCTGTTTAGTACTCCTGGATCCTATTCAGTACATACCTGATGATTAAAAACGGACTTCTGTGTATTAGCCCTAGGTTGTTTACTTCTTAATAGCAAGCTGAGACCTGTTAGCCCAAAAAAGCCCACCAGCGCCAAACTCAAATTTGTACACATCCAACTGTTTTAACATTAGCCCAAATATGCAAATTTTTAGCCACTTACAGCCTGCCTGTTTTATACACCCCATGAAACTGCACCCAACATCTGCAAGTCATGTTACTGTTAGGTGCCGTCAAGTCAATTCCAACTCACGGTGGCCCCATGGAACAGAGTAGAACTGCCCCATGGGGATTTCTAGGCTGTAATCTTTACAGAAGCAGATCGACAGGTCTTTCTCCCATGGAGCCACTGGGTAGGTTTGAACCACCACCCTTTTGGCTAGCAGCCAAGCACTTAATCACTGTGCTGCCAGGGCTGCTAGCCATAGATAAAATCCTGTAATTTTAAGGAGCCTAAGGTGCTACTGGAGCCCTGGTGGAGCAATGGTTAAGAGCTTGGCTGCTAACCAAAAGGTGGGCAGTTCGAATCCACCAGCTGCTCCGTGGAAACACTATGGGGCAGTTCTACTTTGTCCTATAAGACCACTATAAGTCAGAATCAAGTTGATGGCAATGGGATTTTTTTTTTTTTTTAAAGGGGCTACTAAGGAGTCCTGGTGTCACGGTGGTCACATGCTTGGCTGCTAACCAAAAGGTCAGTGGTTTGAACCCACCAGCGGCTCTGTGGGAGAAAGACGTGGCAGTCTGTTTCTGTAAAGATTAAGCCAAAACCTAATCCATTACCGTCGAGTCAATTCTGACTCATGGCGACCCTACAAGAGAGAGGAGAACTGCCCCATAGGGTTTCCAAGGCTGTAATCTTTACAGAAGAAGCCCTGGTGGTGCACTGGTTAAGCACTAGGCTGCTAACTGAAAGGTCAGCAGTTTGAACCCACTAGCTACTCCACAGGTGAAAGATGTGACAGTTTGCTTTCATAAAGATAGGGTCGCTGAGTCAGATGGACTCTATGGCAACAGGTTTGGTGTTTTTGGAAGGTACTGCTAAGAAGCCCTGGTGACACAATGGTTTCTTAACTGCTAACGAAAGGTCAGCAGTTCGAACCTACCCAGCAGTTCCGTAGAAGAAAAGACCTGGTGATCTACTGCTGTAAAGATTACAGCCTAGGAAACCCTATGCGGCAGTTCTACTCTGTCCTGTAGGGTAGTTATGAGCTGTAACTGACTCGATGGCAGACAACAACAACAAGGTGCTGTTGCCTTCAGAGCTCTCTGATCCAGAGACTCCCTGGTTTGCTGCAGGGGGACCTCACTTAAGGTGCACATAAGCTGCCCCCTCCACCTACCTCTTCCTGTGTTGTTCATCCCTCTTCCCCTTCTGGTGGCTCCTTGATCTGCTTGCCTCTTGCAGACCTCCTGCTGTGGTGGACCACATCTCCCTCCACACCCACCCCAAGTTCATGGGCCCCAATAAACAGCATGTTGTGCAATGCTACTATCTCGTGGTCATACCTCTTTTCTGGATCAGCCTCAAATTCTCTCAAACTCACTACAACCTCTAGAGAGGAACTTGGGAATCCACATTTAAACAAGCTTCTAAGATGAGTCTTAGGTACATGAAAGTTTGAAAATCAGTAGTTTCAACACCGTTACACTACAATTTCAAGTAAATATGCAGGGTTGAAATCTGTACTCAAAATTTTACTGAAAATGCACAAACATTACACCACAAAAGACGTATAGATATAATGCCAAATGAATAAAGACTAGACTAGAGTGAAACACAGAAAAATATTATCAGCGGCTGTTACAAGCAGGAAATAGTATAACAGGCTATTTAATTTTTATATTTTAGCTTTTCTATTTTTCCATAATTTAGATGCTATACATACACTATGAATTTCTAATCATCTAATTGTTCATTTGAATCCTGAAATATTTTAAAATAAAGTAGAGAAATCAACATAGATTTAATAGCTAACGTTTTGCCATATTTATTCAGTTTTTTAAAAACTAAAATGTTATAAATTTCCCTCCATTTCTCCAGCCCCCCAGTGGTAACCATTGTTCTAACTTTCATGCATATCATTCCCAAACATATTTTTCACACTTTTTCTCCATACCTGTATGTTCATTAACAAGGTACAGTGCTGTTTTGTGTGTTAAAGTTATATAAATGGTATTATATTATCCAAATTCTAAAAATCATTTTTATAAAATATTTAATATTAAAAACTTTTCCATTCACTCTACAACTAAAGGGATCATGTCATGGACTTGGCACTCTCATATACCAATTCACCAGATCCTTTTCCTACAACTTTGCTTGGGTAATTAAAGAAACATTTCACGGAAGGATATGCCTAAAAATTGATCTCTAACTTTCCATTCTGAGTGTGCAAATTTGCTTAAAGTCATGGCCTTCTGTGTTGTATCCACATACTGTGTCTCTTAAAATTTCATTCATTGCTAAAAGGTGTTTTCTTAAATTCCTTAAGAAAAAAATGTTGTTATCAAATTTAAGCCTTCTGGAACACATGAAAACATAAGCAGAATATAAAGAGGTTTTACCTCTATATGATTTTCTCTTCTGCTCAACAATTGTTACAGTCATATACACTGCTAACTTTCTCCAGAAAATCATTAAAATCTCCAAGTAAAAGGGTCATTTAGAGAAAGGAAATCTAATTTCACGATGACTACTTCAGTTGCCCCCGTACAATTACATATGTCAGAATCTTAAAGTAAGACACTCATTTGCTAAGGAGAAATTTAGAAATCAAAAAGGCCTAAAGAATACTTAAAGACAGAAATTTTTGGTTGAAACATTTGTTTCCCAGGGTAAAAAATAGGTATGTTTAACGAAGAGAACTTTTCTTTCTATAATATGCCACTTCAAGATAGGACATCAAAAAGAACTTCAAAGAAGGATAAACTATTTCTACAAAATAAACACCAGCCCCTTTCCACGGATGGCTGACTAGAGTGGGTTGAAGGCATTAGTTATAGAAAGTCCTGTTCCTAATCACTCTCCTCACCAGTCCAGCCACTCTGTCATCTCCCTTAAACACAGTGGGATGTGTTTAAGGGAGGATTATAACAATGCTGCCTCAAAATGCACCCAAGTGAGCAAGGCACCACAGAGCCTCATAGCTGTCCCCACCCCCGTTCTCATCTCTATGCTCAAATTCCTGTACACCAAAGATACCACGGACTTTATTTCTTAGAGTTGTTATGAAAATTAAATGAGAAAATACTAACTCAATAACTAGTAGGTTATTTTCATCAGAAGTCATAAAGAGGCAGCAGTTGACCTAATAGGCTGTGAAGTAAATACAGTGGTGGACAAACTGGCATTACTGGTTAGGGCAAGGAATAAACCAAAAACCAAACCCGTTGCTGTCGAGTGGATTCCAACTCATAGCAATCCTGTAGGACAGAGTACAACTGCCCCATAGGGTTTCCAAGGAGCGCCTGGTGGATTTGAACTGCCAACCTTTTGGTTAGCAGCTGTAGCTCTTAACCACTATGCCACCAGGGTTTCCAGGGCAAGGAGTAGGTGACTAAAATTCCACATGACATCTATAGGGAAGGGATGAGGGAGGTGGAATGGAGAGTTAAGATTTCTGTTAGGGAAATATTTCAGATGGGAGATTGTGGGGTTTACATTAAACTTAAACCCAAAGAATTTGGTCTTTGTCCTCAGTTCCTAGAGATAATCTCAAAAATGAAAAAATGAAAAAATGAAAGAAAAAAAACCTTGGAACTTAAGGGTCATCAATAAGGACTCCAGACCACACCAAATTAACAGGTTAGGTGAGGTAATGAGGTGACTCTGGGTTGGGGCCTGGCTAGGCCATTAATATAATATAACATCATATAATACCTCATGATCACCTTATGATATCAACTTACCTCATGGAAGAGGGACTGGTCAAGCCAGAAAGATCACCTCATGATATCAGCCAACCTTCAGCGGAGAGGGCCTGGAATTTGCATTACATAATGAGACTCCCAATAAAAGCTCTGGACACTGATGAAGCTCCATGGGCTTCCTGGTTGATGAAAGACATCGCTGCACATGGGAGGTAGCACACCCCTTAGGACACGGAACCCTCCCAGACTTCATCCTATGTGACTCTTCTTTATGCTGATCCTGAATAGCATCCTTTATGACAAAGCTGTAACTGTAAGTATAGCACTCTCCATGAGTTCTGTGAGTCGTTCAGCACATTTTCAAACCTGAGGAAACAGTGGGAGCCAGCAGGTCAGAGGTAAAAGGGATGAAGACACCTTAACAGGTTGGCATCCTGAAGAGGTAAAGGGAAACCTCTAAATCTGTAGTGAGTGGGTCAGAAGTGAGGGGAGCTTCTGGGGTACCCCCAAACTTGAAGCTGGCATCTACCTATGTGGTAGCCGGGACAGTGTCCTTTTAACTTTTGAAATCTGACCTAGCTCCAGGTGGCTAGGGTCAGAGAGAGAAATGCTGCATGGACAGCTGGCGTCAGAGAAATGAAAAAAATAGGGATGTGATTTATGCTGATCGTTGTCATCACTGAGCTATTTCATTCACACCAGAATTATGAGGAAAAGAACTGAGAGCCCAAGTCTCACCTTTGTAAAGACAGAATTCTCAAGTAACTGCACGGTGTCATTTTGCCTAGTTGTCAGACACACGTTTCTTCCCAAAATGATGTAAGACAATGAATAGCTCAAAGAAAAGTGTAAAATTCTGACAAACTAACAGAAATTACTAGAAAAATAGCACAGGTGTAGCTACCTTACCTCGTAAGTAATGTCAGTTGTTTAAAATAGCTCAAAATAAATAAACAGAAAATTTCGAATTCCCTCCACCTACACATACACAAACACATGTATGCACACTCAAAATGTTCTAGGCATTTTCTGAAGTTTGATTTACTGATAATTTTTTAGAAAAAAAATGAACAAGGAAGGAAAGTACCAGTTGCTATATTAAATACACATTATTGATACAGTTAAGAAAATGCTGAGGTAAAAGTAGGTTACATTTTAAAATATGAAAAAAAAAAGTTAATGGTGTCAACCCTTTATTTATCACACAGTATAACACTGGTTATTTAGCACATACAAAATTACAGCAAGGTATAGTTAGAATTTGGCATCAGGTCAAATTATGTCACTTAAGAATTTATAAATTAAGAATTAATATGTAAGTATATATGCTCAGCCATTTCCAGAAAAGATTCCCTCTACAAAATAAAATTACACAGATGTCTGAGAAAATATCAAAATCTAATTCAGATAATGAGGGTATATCCATGTTGTTACTGTTGTCGGGTGCCATGGGGTCAATTCTGATTCATAGCAACCCTATGTAAAACAAAACAAAACACTGCCAGGTCATGAGTCATCCTCACAATAGTTGCTATGTTTGAGCCCATTATTGCAGCCAACGTGTCAATTCCTCTCATTGAGGGTCTTCCTCTTTTTCTCTGATCCTCTACTTTACCAAGCATGATGTCCTTCTCCAGGGACTGACCCCTTTTGATAACATGTCCAAAGTATGTGAGATGAAGTCATCCCATCCTCTCTTCTAAGGAGCGTTCTGGCTGTATTTCTTCCAAGACAGATTTGTTTGTTCTTTTGGCAGTCCACGGTATGGTTAATATTCTTCAACAATGCAAAGGCACCAACTCTTCTTCTGTCTTCCTTATTCATTGTCCAGCTTTTGTGTGCATATAAGGTGATTGAAAATACCATAGCTTAGGTCAGGCACACCTTTGTCCTCAAAGTGACATCGTTAAAAGACATTTTAAAGAGGTCTTTTTCAGCAGATTTGCCTAACGCAATATGTCATTTGATTTCTTGACTGCTGCTTCCATGGGCATTGATTGTGCATCCAATTAACATGAAATCCTTGACAACTTCAATACTTTCTCCGTTTATCATGATGTTGCTTATTGGTCCAGTTGTGAGGATTTCTGTTTTCTTTATGTTGAGGTGTACTCCATACTGAAGGATGTGGTCTTTGATATTCATCAGAAAATGCTTCAAGTCCCCTTTGCCTTCAGCAAGTCAAGTTGTGTCATCTGCATGTTGCAGGTTGTTATTGAGTCTTCCTCCAAACCTGATGCAGCATTCTTCTTCATGTAGTCCAGTTTATCAGATTATTTGCTCAGCATACAGGTTGAATAAGTATGGTGAAAGGATACAACCCTGATGCACACCTTTCCTGATTTTAAACTACTCAGTATCCCCTTGCACTGTTGGAACAACTGCCTCTTGGTCTATGTACAAGTTCTGCATGAGCATAATTAAGTATTCTAGTATTCCCATTCTGCGCAATGTTATCCATAATTTGTTATGATCCACATAGTCAAATGCCTTGCACAGTCAATAAAAGACAGGTAAACATCTTTTTGGTATTCTCTGTTTTCAGCCAAGATCCATCTGACATCAGCAGTGATATTCCTCATTCCACGTCCTCTTCTGGATCCGGCTTGAATTTCTGGCAGTTCCCTGTTGATAAACTGCCGCAACAATTTTTTAATTATCTTCAGCAGAATTTTACTTCTGTGTTAATATTAATGATATTATTCGATAATTTCCATATTCCACTGGATCACCTTTCTTTGGAATGGGCACAAATATAGATCTCTTCCAGTTGGCTAGCCAGGTAGCTATATTGCTATCTTTTCTTCACATAGATGAGTAAGCGCCTCCAGCATTTCATCCGTTTGTTGAAACATCTCAATTAGTATTCCATCAATTCCTGAAGGCTTGTTTTTCACCAATGCCTTCAGTGCAGCTTGGACTTCTTCCTTCAAAACCATTGGTTCTTGATTATATGCTACCTCTTGAAATGGCTGAACGTCAGCCAATTCTTTTTGGTACAGTGACTCTGTGCATTCCTTCCATCTTCTTCTAATAATTCCTGCATCATTTAATATTTTCCCCCATAGAATCCTTCAATATTGCAACTCAAGGCTTGATTTTTTTTTTTCTTCCAGTTCTTTCAGCTTGAGAAATTCTAGTATGTTCTTCCCTTTCGATTTTCTAACTCCAGTCTTTGCACATTTTATTATAATACTTTACTTTGTCTTCTCTAGCTGTCCTTTGAAATCTTCTGTTCAACTCTTTTACTTCATCATTTCTTCCATTTGCTTTAGTTACTCTACATTCAAGAGCAAGTTTCAGAGTCTCTTCTGACATTCATTTTGGTCTTTACTTTTTCTCCTGTCTTTTGCGTGTGTGTGTGTGTGTGTGTGTGTGTGTGTGTGTGTGTGTGTGTGTGTGTGTGTGTGTGTGTGCTTTAAATGAAAGTTTATAGTTCAAGTTAGTTTCTCATACAAAAATTTATACACACACTGCTAAATGACCCTAACTGCTCTCCCCAAACTGTAATAGCACACTTCTCCTTTCCACCCCAGATTTCCCATGTCCATTCAACCAGCCCCTGTCCCTTTCTGCCTTCTCATCTTGCCTCTGGACAGGAACTGTCCATTTAGACTCATGTATCTACTTGATCTAAGAAGCACTCTTTTCACAAGTATCATCTTATGTCTTATAGTCCAGTCTAATCTTCATATGAAGAATTGGTTTTGGGAATGGTTTTAGTTTTAGGCTAATAGTCTATGGGCCATGTCTTCCAGGGTCCCTCCAGTCTCGGTCAGACCATTAAGTCTGGTCTTTTTACTAGAATTTGAGTTCTGCACCCCACCTTTCTCCTGCTCCATCAGGGACTCTCTGTTGTGTTCCCTGTCAAAGCGGTCATTGGTGGTAGCTGGGCACCATCTAGTTCTTCTAGTCTCAGGCTGATGGAGTCTCTGGTTTATGTGGCCCTTCTGTCTCTTGGGCTAATATTCTCCTTGTGTCTTTGGTGTTCTTCATGCTCCTTTGCTCCAGGTGGGTTGGGACCAATTGATGTGTCTTAGATGGCTGCTCACTAGCTTTTAAGACCCCAGATGCCACTCACCAAAGTGGGATGGAGAACCTTTTCTTATTAAACTTTGTTATGCCGATTGACCTAGATGTCCCCTGCAAGCATGGTCCCCGGACCCCACCCCTGCTACCCTGGTCCCTCAAAGTGTTTGGCTGTATTCAGGAAACTTCTTAGCTTTTGGTTTAGTCCAGTTGTGCTGACTTCCCCTGCAGTGTATGCTGTCCTTCCCTTCACCTAAGATAATTCTTGTCTACTATCTAGTTAGTGAATACCCGTCTCCCTCCCTCCCCACCCTCGTAACCATCAAAGAATGTTTTCTTCTGTGTTTAAACCTTTTCTTGAGTTCTTATAACGGTGGTCTTATACAATATTTGTCCTTATGTGACTTACTAATTTCACTCAGCATAATGCCTTCCAGATTCATCCATGTTATGAGATGTTTCACGGATTCATCATTGTTCTTTATCATTGCATACTATTCCATTGTGTGAATATATCATAATGTTTATCCATTCATCCACTGATGGACACCTAGGTTGTTTCCATTTTTTTTGCTATTGTGAACATAGGTGTGCATATATCTATTCATGTGACAGCTCTTATTTCTCTAGGATATATTCCAAGGAGCGGGATTGCTGGATCATATGGTCCTTCTATTCCTAGCTTTTTAAGAAAGTGCCAAATCGATTTCCGAAGTGGTTGTACCATTTTACATTCCCACCAACAGTGTCTAAGTGTTTCAGTTTCTTCACAACCTCTCTAACATTTATTATTTTGTGTTTTTTGGATTAATGTTAGCCTTGTTGGGGTAAGATGGTATTTCACTGTAGTTTTGATTTGCACTTCTCTAATGTCTAATGATCATGAGTATTTCCTCATGTATCTGTTATCCACCTGAATGTCTTCTTTGGTGAAGTGCCTGTTCATATCCTTTGCCCATTTTTTAATTTTTTTTTTCTTTTTTCTTTTTTAGCCTTTTTGTTGTTGAAGTTTTACAGTATCTTGTAGATTTTAGAGATTAGACCCTGATCGGATTTGTCGTAGCCAAAACGTTTTTCCAGTCTGTAAGCTGTATTTTTACTCTTTTGGTGAAGTCTTTTGATGAGCATAAGTGTTTGATTTTTAGGAGCTCCCAGTTATCTAGTATCTCTTTTTCTTTCCTGTCTTTTTAATGACCTTTTGCTTTCTTCATTTATGATGTTCTTCATGTCATTTCACAACTTATCTCATATTTGGTCATTAGTGTTCATTGTGTCAAATCTATTCTTGAGAAGGTCTCCAAATTCAGGTGGAATATACTCAACGTCATATTTTGGCTTATGTGGACTTGCTGTAATTTTCTTCAGCTTCAGCTTGAACTTGCATATGAGCAACTGATGGTCGGTTCTGAAGTCAGCCCCTGACCTTGTCCTGACTGATGATATTGAGCTTCTCCAGTATCTCATTCCACAGAAGTAGTCAATTTCATTCCTGTGTATTCCATTTAGCGAGATCCACATGTATAGCTGCCACTTATGTTGCTGAAAAAAAATATTTCCAGTGAATAAGTCATTGGTCTTACAAAATTCTATCAAGTGATCTCCAGCATCATTTCTATCACCAAGGCCATATTGTCCTACTACCAATCTGCCTTCGTTTCCAACTTTTGCATTCCAATCACCAATAATTATCAATGCATCTTGATTGAATATTTGATCAATTTTAGACGGTAGAAGTTGGTGAAAATCTTTTTTCATCTTTGGCTTTAGTGGTTGGTGCATAAATTTGAATAACTGTCATATTAACTGGTCTTCCATGTAAGTGTATGGATATTATCCTATCACTGATACCACTGTACTTCAGGATAGACCTTGAAATGTTCTTTTTGACAATGAATGCAAAGCCATTCCCCTTCAATTTTTCATTCCCAGCGTAGTACACCATATGACTGTCTGATTCAAAATGGCCAATACCAGCCCATTACAGCTGACTAATGCCTAGGATAGCTATCTTTGAGTGTTCCATTTCATTTTGACAACTTCCAATTTTCCTAGATTCATATTTCTTACATTCCATGTTACAATTATTAATGGATGTCTGCAGCTGTTTCTTCTCATTTTGAGTCATGCCACACTGGCAAATGAATGTCCCAACAGCCTGACTCCATTCACATCATTAAGGTCAACTCTACTTTGAGGAGGCATCTCTTCCCCAGTCGTATTTTGAGTGTCCTCCAACCTGAGGGGCTCATCCTCTGGCATTACATCAGACAATGTTATGCTGCTATTCATAAGATTTTCACTGGCCAATTTTTTTAGAAGTAGTTCACCAGGTCTTTCTTCCTAGTGTGTCTTAGCCTGGAAGCTCTGCTAAAATCTGTCCACCATGGGTGACCCTGCTGGTATTTGAAATACCAGTGGCATAGCTTCCAGCATCATAGCAACATGCAAGCCACCACAGTATAACAAACTGACAGATGAGTGGTAGAACTAGGTGATATAGCCTCTTACTAAAGTATTACTGAAAAAAAAAAATCTATAGGCTGAAAAAAATGTTTTGTCAAGAAAATGTGAAAGGCAGGTGGAAGTATTTGTCAGTGTCCAGGGTCCAGAACGAAGCACAGTGCCTGGGATACTATAACTCCCCAAATGTTTACTGCTCCACAGTGCTCAAAGACAAGAAACATAGGATGGGTCAGGCCAAGTAGAACGATGTGCCTTGATTCTCAACCATGGATAAGCTTCAGAATCATCTTTCTAAAAAGACTGTCAATCAACAGACCATAGGTAGACTGGATCTTGTTTTGTTGTTTGGTATTTGTGTTTTTAAAAAGCCTCATGGGTTATGTAAGCTGTGTCACTCCCTTTAAGAATCATTAATCTTTGAGAAAGGAACCCAGGTGGTGTGGTGGTTAAGCTCTGGACTGCTAACCAGAAGGTTGGTGGTTCAAACCCACCAGTCACTCTGTGGAAAAAAGATGTGGCAAGCCTGTTTCCAAACAGATTACAGCCTTGGAAACCCTATGGAGTAGTTGTACTCTGTCCTATAGGGTCACTATGAGTCAGAATCAACTCAACAGCAACAGATTTTAATCTTTGGGAAAGTTTATCTTTTGTTTATAGAGTTGCCAAGTTAAATGCAAGTTCTGTGTTTCCATCAATAATACTGAAAAGAGAAAGAAAATGAAATAGCCTGGTGAAAGGATACAACCCGGACGCACATTTTTCCTGACTTTAAACCACGCAGTATCCCCTTGTTCGGTCTGAACAACTGCCTCTTAATCTATGTACAGGTTCCTCATGAAGACAATTAAGTATTCTGGAATTCCCATTCTTCACAATGTTATCCATAATTTATGATCCACAGTCTAATGCCTTTGCATTATCAATAAAACACAGGTAAACATCTTTCCGGTATTCTCTGCTTTCAGCCAGGATCCATCTGATATCAGCAATGATATCCTTTGTTCTACGTCCTCTTCTGAATCCAGCTTGAATTTCTGGAAGTTCCCTGTCTATGTACTGCTGCAACCGCTTTTGAATGATCTTCAGCAAAATTTTACTTGTGTGTGATATTAATGATACTGTTTGATAATGTCCACGTTTTCAACTGCCTCATATGCATGTGAAAGATGGACACTGAATAAGAAATACAGAAGAAGAACTGATGCCTTTGAATTATGGTGTTGGTTACGGACTGCCAAAAGAACAAACAAATGTGTCTTGGAAGAAGTACAGCCAGAATGCTCCTTAGAAACAAGGATGGTAAGACTTCATCTCACATACTTCAGACATGTTTTCAGGAGGGATCAGTCCATGGAGAAAGACATCATGCTTGGTAAAGTACAGGATCAGTGAAGAAGAGGAAGACCCTCAACGACATGGACTGACACAGTGGCAGCAACAATGGGCTCAAGCATAACAACAATCATGAGGATGGCACAGGACCAGGTAGTTTTTTGTTCTGTTGTATACAGGGTCACTAGGAGTCAGAACTGACTCTACGGCATCTAACAACAATAATTTTTAAAAGCATTTAAAAGAACTTCAAATGCAAGGCATGAAATTAACTTCCTCAGAAGTTTCCTATACTACACCTCTGATGAGACCCTGGGTCTGAAAAGCTGGCTCCCGTCATGAAGGAGCCAAGAACAGACAATGCCTTCCACAGTCACTAGGAAAAGTTAACACTTCATACTATTTTTTTCTGTTTTTGTTTTTAAGTTACAGAAGCTTGGAACCACAGGGTATCTTAGAGATTATCCAGTCACATCGTATCATTTTTACAAGTAAAGAAACAAAGAATCTAAGAGATGGTGGGCTACTCTGTGATGCAAGCTCCATGGCAAAAGGAATTCTATCTAACTAAGTAGTTTACCAAACAGCCCTGGTGGTACAGTGGTTAAGTGCTTGGCTGCTAACCAAAAAGTCAGTGGTTTAAACCCACCAGCCGCTCCACGGGAGTAAAATGTAGCAGTCTGCTTCTGTAAAGATTACAGCCTTAGAAACCCTATGGGGTAGTTATACTCTGTCCTATTGGGTCACTATGCGTCAGAATTGACGTGATGGCAATGGGGTTTTAAGTAGTTTACCATGAGGCATTGGTGCTTCAGTGGCAGAATTCTCACCTTTCACGAGGGAGACTCTGGTTCGATTCTAGCCAACGTACTTCATGTGTAGCCACCATGTCTGTCAGTGGTGGTTTGCATGGTGCTTTGATGCTGAACAGGTTTCAGTAGACCTTCTAGACTGTGATGAACTAGGAAGAAAGGCCTAGCAATCTACTTCCAAAAATCACAATAGTTTGAGCCCCAACCAATCATGTGGATAGTACAGAACCAGGCAGTGTTTTGTTCCACTGTGCATGGGGTCGTCGTGAGTCGGGGGCCAACTCGATGGTAGCTAACAAACAAACAAACAATACAGGTAGTTTACCGCTGTGCGCCCAGCACCTATCAAACCAAAAAACCAAACCAAACTCATTGCTGTAGAGTCCGAATCATAGCTAGTCTATAATACTCAATAAATATTTTAAACATTAATTTTTAGGTCCACGTCATGGGCAAAGTTAGGACCCAGAGCCAGGCCCAATTTTATTTTGTTGGTTTTTTTTTTAAACAATAACTCATTGCAACTGCACTGATCGTAACAGACGGGACCTAAGAGTGGAAAAGCAATTTTCTAAGATCACATCTCTACAATTGTTTGGGGAAGCTGGAACCCTGTCTTCCTTCACCACTGCCTTCAATCTGCTGGAATCATCTGTCCATAGAATAGACATGCGGCATTAAAAAAAAATTCTTTCTGAGATTAACACAGGAAGCTGATCTCTTAAACTGTGTAATTGTTATTAACATTTTCACACCTGGGGCTGGGAAAAAAATCTCCAGAGAAGAGGAAATTAACTTTGACAGATTCGCAACATTAAGTGTAAAAGGCTTAACTCAGAACAGATGGCACTGTTAGAAATAAGATTTCTACCTCGTCTACGCTCAGTTGAAAATCATGTTTGAAATCGTGTCTTACATAATGGTTGCTGTGTGCTGGAGCCATCCTCAAACCATGACACGGTTTGCCTGTAATTGACCACAAGATGGCAGAACAGAACAATCATCCTCAATAAAACCACAAGCAGTAGAGGAAGATTTAAGAGATTCATGTGGAAGGAGTATTTGTAGTCAACCACTGGGCAAGACTGGGTTAGGAACCAGCAAATAAACCTGTGGATAACTAAAATTTGAGAGTATCTTATAATATAAAAACAGGCAAATATCCATTCACTTCAATAACCTATAGGTGAAAATTCAGAAAAATCTTTTGTACTTACACTGGACAGTGTAGGTGAGAGAAAAAAGCAGAAATATTACACAGTGCAGTGTCCCAACCTGGACAACATCCAAGGTACCCATATCACTGCTTCCCAAACTTGCCTGATCATCGGCATTACCTGAGGTGTTTATTAAAATACAGACACTTAGGCTCCACCCCAGGTGCCCGGAATCTCCAGAGAAGGAGCCAGAGAGTCACCTGGAGGGCTTATCACACAAGTTTGGGGCACAATGGCTTGTGTGCTATCTGAAGGGCACATACTCTACAACCAAGGTGAGGAATCACATTTTAAGGCTTGCTCACTCAGGTAATCAACAAGTAAGTGGTTCCACAGAGACTCAGCACAGAGAAGGGCCCCACTGCTGCCCAGCTGGTGGGCCTGTGACGGGTTTTCCCTGCTTATCACCTCAAAGCCTCATTTATTCCATCTTCCTTCTCCTTGTCCACTCGAGCCTCTCTGAGGAGGGTGCAGTCCATCTCCCAAACTGATGGCCTGTCTGCAGTGCAAATAAATTAGCTCCTTAGTTTGCATTTTCAATCCCCTTTTCTAGATAGATAGGACAATTCTTTCCCTTTGTGTACAAACACTCTGATGCCCCTACTTCAAACAGTAAAATACCTCCCCTCAGCCAGTCTGCTCCTCGGGGTTCCTCTGCACAAATTCTGTTTAGAGCCAGCACAGTCCCACCTCTACTTCCTTCCCCCTCAGCTCCTTGAACTTGGTGTTCACTCTAACGCCTCTGTTATTTTGGCCCTCAAGAGTCCCCAACAACCTAGTAAATGGAGAAAAGAGTTTAACTGTGCTGACTGGCCTGACGGCAAATTTGACTGTCAGCCTCTACGATGCCCTCATTGGTCTACAATACTTCTACTCTTATCTTTCCCATCATCCTAGTTGTTTCAAACCTTTAAGGTTTTCCTTTAAGCCTTGCTCCCACCTTCATACCCAAACCCAAAAGATAACCTACCTTTGAATAAAACTGAGAACTGTCAAGGTGTCCCTCCACTTTGCTCCCTTCATCCCCTAAGGAAAGATCTAGCAGCATCAGCCTCACTTTGGTTAATCTTTGTTCTTCATTCTAGCCAATGCATCCTGTCAGAACAACCTCAAGCCACAGACCTGAGCTTGTCACACCCCTGCTCAGGAGCTTCCATAGGAAGGAACTTTGCTGCCTTCAAGTCTGGCCTTCACAATAAACTCCAACTTGCCTTTCCAGACTCACCTTGATGCCCCTGCTTCTGCAGGCTCTTTTCTGACCCTCCAAAGTGGCCATTTATTTGCTCCATCCTGACACTCACATGGCAGTATGTAGCCTGCTCTGACAGGGTCCCTCAGTTTGCCTTGGTTACTGATGTTTAGCCAAGCACACTGTCCCTTCTGTCCACCAACTACGATCAGTTACTTGGGGGAGAAAAACAAACTGTGGGACTTGGCCTTGCACAGAGCAGGTGTTCACTAAATGTTTACTAAATAGATAATGTAAGAAGCAAGGCTTTATTACTTTCCCCAACCCCTCAAAAACATGTTGAGGGAGAGAGAATGAGAGAGAGGGAGAGAACAAAAATTTAAATGAAGCAGAGCTGCATTCCAACCTTGACTTCAACACTTACATTTCTTCACTATTTGGGCCAGCCTCTGAAACCGGTTCCCCACAGGAGGAAAACCTGACAATACCGCCACCTAGTGGGGTTATGAATCAAGCACATAGCACTATAGCAGACACTCAGTATATACAAATCATTAATATTGTCAGACTTATCTTTTGAATTTGAGAATTTCCAGAATATAATCATAAAAAGAAAGTTAAGGAACTATTAGCACTGGTTTTCTTAAGGAAAAAAAAAACTACTGGTAATAAATATTACACTGTAGCCTAAGATGCAGAAAAAAAGAGGTTAAAATTATGGAAACTTTCAAATATTATTTATGAAATTTAAATTTAAAAATGATAATTTGTTTTGCTTTTCTTTGCATAATTATTTCATGGTGATTAATGTATTCTCATAGCCATAATAAAAATAAGAGAGTTAATTATGATCCTCAAGAAAAACTAAACTATCCTCCACTCCCCAAAACAGAATACAGTTTTAAATAAACCAGATTATTACTTTTAAAGAATACATATATAACTTCTAATCAGTAGAGCAGCAACATTTCAAGAACCTGTTGGTCTAGCCTGCATGAAAAAGAATCATTGAATGAAAACAGTAAAATACAAGAGTATTTTTATACAGTAGCAACTGCATTAAAGCTATACAGCAAGAGCTAAAGATTGGAAGGTCAAAAATAACAAAAGCAGCCATTTTTAAGGAAAACTGTCAGTGGATATATTTTCGTAGAGTGGTGTTAGTATGTTCTACAAACGTCATAAAGCATATCAAACAATCCGGGTAGCTAGGCTATTTTTGTTTTTGAGAAGAAATTCTGATGAAGCAAAACTTTTTGCCTGTAGACAATAATTAATCTTTCTCCAAAGGCTTTCCATACATATTATTCTACATACCAAATGCCACCAAGTTGATTCTGACTCTTAAAGACCTTACAGGACAAAGCAGACCTGCCCCACAGGGTTTCCAAGGAGCGGCTGGTGGACTCAAACTCAAACTTAGCAAACCTTTTGGTTTGCAGCTATAGCTCTTAACAACTGAACCAAAGCCACAGCCATGGGAAGTTAGATGCCCACAGCCTTATAAATCAAAATCTATTTGCTTTCCTCATTCTCTTATGGACTCTCCTAGACAAACTGTCAAAGCAGTTCAATTCAATTTTTTTTTTTTTTAAGTCATTTTCAGGAGCCTTGATGATTCCCATGTGAAGGCCATTAAAACATACACACCCAGTTCCACACAAACCAGAAAATAAGTCAAATTGAGACAAAGATCTAGGGAATCTTGAAGCTGGAAATTATCCCAGCAACTAATCACTCAAAACGTCACATTGGGCAGAGAGACAGCGAGGTGTGGTGATTCAGCCACTGACATAGAGGGGACCTGTGGGCAGTTAGGACTAGAGTCCTGGTCTTCTAGCCACAGTCTGGGGCTCTTCCCACTCTATCACGCTTCATGATGGCCTCAGAAGTTCGTTTCCCCCTTGATACTCTTCAGGTACATCACTGAGTCCTACTTCCATTTCCTCTCACTGTTCCAGTAGTCTTTGGTAGCGTGGGGTTCACTCATTCACAATGATGCTAACTCACTAATCCTGAGTACTAATACACTTAGGAATTATGACTTTCCACGCAACCCTCAAATCAGTTAAGCCAATGGCTGACTAAATCTAGAAATGAAATCTAACCCTTACCACTTAAAACACTTCCTTTCAACCTACTGTAAAACAACAGTCTATTCAGGAGATGAAAAGCAAGTCATTTCTTTCATCCAGCAGACGGTCTCCCCAGGCACAAACTCATGCACATTATACTTCATGGGGCCTTTTAAACATTTACTTGTTCGCAGTATTCTTCCTTTCAGGTCAAAGATTATAGTACTTAGCAACACAAAGAGGACAAAGTTATGAATTAGTAAAGTGCTCAGCCAAGCCCTCTATTTGTTAATTCAGTCAAACTTCAAAACGGATTTTAAAAAGTGGTTCAGCTGTAAGAAATTAACCCTGAGAAAATTACTGAATCATAAAGTGACTTGGCCTGTCTTTCCCAAACTGGTGCTAAGAAAAAACTGCTCAGCTGTAGGTCTAGGAGCAAAAAGTCTCTTCCTATGCAAATAAGTTTGTTTAACTCAAAAAGGTTTTAAAAGGCTTGTTGTTTTGTTAATGATAGGACTTTCCAAGCCTTTGATATGCTAAGCTATGCTGTGAATTGCCAAGAGGGGAAATTTCAGTTTGTTTGATCACCTTTGTTATCTGGAAGATCCTTGGGCGGTACAAAATGTGCTCCTCACAAATGGAAAGGCTGATGTTTCCAGCCCACCCAGAGGTGTCATGAAAGAAAGGCTTGATGATCTGCTCTCGTAAGACTACAGCCAAGAAAACCCTATGGAGTAGTTCTACTGTGCAATGAGTCACTATGAGGGCAACACGTTTGGTTTGGGTTTCTGTTATCTAGAAAGGGGAGTTGGGAATATAATATGAGAAACGTACTACACTGCTTTAATACCTTCCAAGCAACTTTTCTCCAAGAGTAGAAAAAAGGCACTTTTTTTTTTTTTTTTTTTTTAAACTATAGCAGATAGGAGTCTCTGGGTGGAGCAAATGGTAAAGCACCCGACTAGCCCAAAGGCTGATGAACTGATCCCACCCACAGGCTCTCAGAAGACCTGCTTCCTAAAGGTCACAGCCTTGAAAACCCTATGGAATAGCTCTACTCAGCACACATGGGGTCGCAGTGAGTTGGAATCAACTCAGTTGCAACTAACAACAACAAACAGAAGATAACAGTTAAGACTCCCAGTTGCAACTATTTCAGGTCAAGGT
The DNA here is from genome assembly GCA_030035585.1 of Dugong dugon. Lineage (NCBI taxonomy): Eukaryota > Metazoa > Chordata > Mammalia > Sirenia > Dugongidae > Dugong > Dugong dugon. The sequence continues at coordinate 161,453,393 of CM057464.1, forward strand.
GAATTGTCTAGTGTTGGAATTAGAGAATGAAGCTAAATAGAGCTAAATCCTTGAGAGTCCACACTTCTCATTGACAACAGGGCTGTCAATTCCCCTAGGCTTCCACAACGGCCTCTATATCTGCTCCTAAGGAGCCCTGGAGGTGCAATGGTTAAGTTAATACAACCATTATTTGAATTTATGCAAGAATAACTAATATTAAAGGTGAAGAAACTGAAGATTTTTACCAACTTCTACGGTCTGAAAGTGATCAAACATGCAATCAAGATGCATTGATCATTACCAGTGATTGTAATGCAAAAGGTGGAAACAAAGAAAAATGATCTGCAGTTGGAAAACATGATCTTGGCGAAAGAAATGACACCAGAAATCGCATAATAGAATTTTGCAAGACCAAAGACTTCTTCATTGCACATACCTTTTCTCAACAACATAAACGGTGACTATATACGTGGACCTCATGAGATGGAATACACAGGAATCAAAATGACTACATCTGTGGAAAGAGATGATGGAGAAGTTAAATATCATCAGTCAGAACAAGGCCAGGGGCCGACTGAAGAACAGACCATCAATTGCTCACATGCAAGTTCAAGTTGAAGCTGAAGAAAATTAAAACAAGTCCATGAGAGCCAAAGTATGACCTTGAGTATATCCCATCTGAATTTAGAAATCATCTCAAGAACAGATTTGATCCACTGAACACTAATGACCAAAGACTAGAAGAGTTGTGGGATGATATAAAGGACATGATACATGAACAAAGCAAAACGTCATTTAAAAGACACGAAAGAAAGAAAAGACCAAAATGGATGTCAGAAGAGACTCTGAAACTTGCTCTTGAACGTCCAGCAGCTAAAGCAAAACGAAGAAATGATGAAGTAAAAAAACTGAACAGAAGATTTCAAATAGTGGTTCCAGAAAACAAAGTGAAGTATTTGCAGTACAATGAATTAATTTTGTGCGTTGCCTTTCTAGCCATAGGCTTGTAACTGCCACCCAGGTGATCGTGTGATAGGGTAATTATGGCCTACCAAGGGGACTGGTCAGTTTTGCCTTAAAAGAGAGCGAATTCCAGAGCAGGGAGGAAGCGACCACCACCAAGGAAGGAGAGACCAGGCAGCAGAAGACAGTGTGGTGGGCTTCCTGGCCCACAGAGAGAGAAAGCTGAGAGCCTCTGGGCAGAGACTGAGGGCCAGAGAAAGAGGCGTGCCTGTGAGCACAGCTGAGAAGAGGCTATCCTGATGGAAGAACTGTATCCTGAGTGTTCTTGAGCCTGAATTGTTCTTGAGCCTGAATTGTAACTGTTACTTCCCTAATAAACCCCCTAATCGTGAGTATGGTCTGTGAGTTCTGTGTGGCCACTGCAATGAATTATTGAACCCCGTAGAGAGTGCTGCGGACGGACAGCTGGTGTTAGAACTGGTAGAGATGGTAGAGAGAAGAGGCATGTCTGGAATCAGCCTTGGGCTGTTGATCTTGGTTCTCCTTCCCCTTGTGGCATTGGAGGAGGTCAGACACCTCCCCCAAGCTGTTCTTACAGTATTATAATGAAATGTGCAAAGACCTGGAGTTAGGGAACCAAAAGGGAAGAACACATTTCTCATGCTGAAAAAACTGAGCAAAAAATTCAAGCCTTGAGTTGCAATAGTGAAGGATTCTATGGGCAAAAAAATAAAATATACAAGTAAATAAAATAAAGCACTCGGCTGCTAACCAAAAGGTCATCGGTTCGAACCCACCAGCTGCTCCAGTGGAGAAAGATGTGGCAGTCGGCTTCCGTAAAGATTTACAGCCTTGGAAACCATTTGGGGCAGTTCTACTCTGACCTGTAGGGTTGCTATGAGTTGGAATCAACTCAACAGCAGTGGGTATTGTTTTTGTTTTTGTTTTTAATGGGCAAAAAATTGAATGACGCAGGAAACATCAAAAGAAGATGGAAGGGATACAGAGTAACTATACCAAAAAGAATTGGTCACCATTCAACCATTTCAGGAGGTAGCATATGATCAAGAACCAATGGTACTGAAGGAAGAAGTCCAAGCTGCACGGAAGGCATGAGCAAAAAACAAGCCTCCAGGAACTGATGGAATACCAACCGAAATGTTTCCACAAATGGATGCAATTTTGGAAGTGCTCATTCATCTATGCCAAGAAATTTGGAAGACAGCTACCTGGCCAACCAACTGAAAGACATCCATATTCGTGCCCCTTCCAAAGAAAGATGAGTCAACGAAATGTGGAAATTACTGAACAATATTATTAATATCACATGCAAGTAAAATTACGGTGATAATTCAAAAACGGTTGCAGCAGTACATTAATAGGAAACTGCAGGAAATTCAAGCCAGATTCAGAAGAGAACATGGAATGAAGGATATCATTGCTGATGTCAGGTGGATCTTAGCTGAAAGCAGAGAATACCAGAAAGATGTTTACCTGTGTTTTATTGACTACGCAAAGGCATTCAACTGTGTGGATAACAAATTATGGATAACACTGCAAAGAATGGGAATTCCAGAACACTTAATTGCGCTCATGAGGGAACTTGTACATAGACCAAGAGGAAGTCGTTCAAACAGAGTATACTGCGTGATTTAAAATTAGGAGAGGGGTGCATCAAGGTTGTATCTTTTCACTATACTCATTCGATCTATATGCTGAGCAAATAATCCAAGAAGCTGGACCGTATGAAGAAGAACAGGGTATCAGGATTAGAGGAAGACTCATTAGCAACCTGTGATATGCAGATGATACAATCTTGCTTGCTGAAAATGAAGATGACTTGAAACACTTGCTGATGAATATCAAAGACTACAGCTTTCAGTATGGATTATACCACAACATAAAGAAAACAGAAATCCTCACAACTGAACCAATAAGCAACATGATAAACTGAGAAAATACTGAAGCTGTCAAGGATTTCATTTTACTTGGATCCACAATCAACAACCATGGAAGCAGCAGTCAAGAAATCAAATGACATCTTGCACTGGGCAAATCTGCTGCAAAAGGCCTCTTTAAAATGTTAAAAAGCAAAGATGTCACCTTGAGGACTAAGGTGTACCTGATGAAAGCCATGATATTTTCAATTGCCTCATATGCATGCGAAATTGGACAATGAATAAGAAGACCAAAGAAGAACTGACACCTTTGAATTATGTTGTTGGTGAAGAATACTGAATATACCGTGGACTGCCAGAAAAATGAACAAATCTGTCCTGGAAAAAGTACAGCCAGAATGCTCCTTAGAAGCGAGGATGGCAACACTTCATCCCACGTACTTAGGACACATTATCAGGAGGGACCAATCCCTGGAGAAGGATATCATGCTTGGTAAAGTAAAGGGTCAGCGAAAAAGAGGAAGACCCTCAACGAGATGGACTGACACAGTGGCTGCAATGATGTGCTCAAACATGGCAATGATTGTGAGGATGGTACAGAACCGGACAGTGTTTCATTTTTCTGTGCACGGGTTTGCTATGAGTTTGAACCGATTCAACAGCATCTAATAACAACAACAAAGGAGCCCTGGTGGTGCAGTAGTTAAGTGCTTGGCTGCTAACTGAAAGGTTGGTGGTTTGAACTCACCAGTTACTCAGTTGGAGAAAGATGGGGCAGTCTGCACCCAGAAAGATTTACAGCCTTGGAAACCCAATGGGCCAGTTCTACTCTGGTTCTATGAGTTGGAATCGACTGGATGGCAATGGGCAGTTCATCCTGGTTCAAACCCCTGCTGAGAATTTGCATTTCCACCCCAGATGTACTGAATCAGAATCTACATTTTAACAAGATCAATAAATCAGTTTGAAGCCCTGATTTTCGGGTATACTTGTTCTTGTGGAATGCAGCAAGTAGTTGTGCATTTTCTAACTCTTTGATCTCATGCTCTAGTCTATTTCAATGTTTTTTTAACCAAGGCTGCACATCAGAATTACCTAGGGAGTTTTTAACTCTACAGATGTATGGGCTCGATGCCAAATCTACAGAATCCAACACGATTCCAAGGAGCAAGAGCCAGAGCTAAAAACCACTGTTCAGCTTCCTAGCAAGAGCAAGACAATAGACAAAATAGACAAATAATTGGATTATGTACGTACCATAAATTGAGCACAATGACACTAATAAGGGAAAGGCTACGTAGCCAGATTTTGAAAAGGCCCTAAATTTACAGACAAATCTTTAGCACTCACAGTTGCTCATTTTCTTTTCTGGCTCATTTTCACAGAGAAACAAAAATATATTACTTTGCAAGGAATAACAACAAAAACAGCTGTCACTAAGTCGATTCTGACTTGTTGTGACCCGATGTGTTACAGAGTAGAACTGAGTTCCACGGGGTTTTCAAGGCTGTGGCCTTTTGGAAGCAGATCGCTAGCCTTTCTTCTAAGGCGCCTCAGAGTGGGGTTAAAGCGTCATCCTTTCAGTTAGTAATCAAGTGCTTACCCATTTGCGCCACCTGGGGTAGCAGCGCAAGGGATATGATGTACCACAAAGTTCATTCACGTGTAGGTATCTGGGGCTGGGTATCTGTTGGTTCACATATGAGCTAAGTGACAGTTCTCCCACACAAGCGCCACCCGGCACATGACCCTAATTTGGGACTCAACATTTTCACTATGTCATAAACCACTGGAGGTCACTCTTAGAAAGTCAAAACCAAGAATGTTCAGTGCACTAAGGCCGAGACTACTATAGGATGTACAACATCCACTGTAGGCCTCTAGGTGGTCTCATAAAGAGTAAATTAGGCACATTGGCTACAGGAGATAGAAAATGATTTTTGAAAACCAGTTTTCTTCCTAAATATTATTTACTTAAGCTATTTTAAGCATATAGTCTCTGAACAGAGTAAATCTGAAAAAGGAAGGGCACAGAAAGAAAAAACTTAAATACTAGATTTGAAAAGAAAACCAACTTCAAAGGGGCCAGTGGAATAGATTATAAAAAAGAATCCCTCTTTCCTTTCTGAATTTCTTTTAATTATTGGCAAAGTACTCATGAACATTGAATGGGTAAGAGCAGTCATGCTCAGAGACAGATATGAGAGATTTTTAGGAAACAAAACTGTGAGCCCTGATGGATATGAGGAAAAGAAGTGAAGGTGGGCTATGCAGAGGATCCTAAGGTTCTTGGCTGCCACAGTCTTTGCACATGTACGTACTATAGGATCTAAGTAACTGATAAATGGATAGGACGTCAAGATCACCCATCGTTCTCCTTTTTACTGTTAGCATGGTGGCATTTCTGTCTCTTGCTCTTACCCCTTTGTCCTCAACCACAAGGGAGAGAAAGGTCATAAACCTGTCTCTGAAAGCTAGAATTAAAAAAATACATATCCTGGACAAAAGTGCCTTTTCCTTTGCAGCTCTCATGCAAAGCAACTAGAAAGGCATTTCTCTGATAGATCTGAAAGTTAACTTCAGATATTCAAGGCTCAATCTGATGCAGGCAAAGGAATAGGACCTAGGAGTCAGATCTACCCCTGCCTGCCCAGGAGAGTGAACCTAGGTAAGCTGCTGAAACTCTCTGGGCATCACTCTTCCTGTCTGTAACATGAAGAGGTTAAACTACCACCCCTAAGGCTCTCCCAGAGCTAGGTCTATGGTTCCATGATACACCAACATTGATTCTGCTTGGCAGTTTTGAACAAACAATACAACATCTCAACTATTATTGTTAAGCTACAATGGGATGCCTCCAGGGTTATGTGGAAATGATTTTTAAAATGAAACCTTTCTCATTAACTACATAAAAAGCACTTAATAAACCTAAAAATAGACAAAAAGGATTATGTGGACTGGTCAAAATATGATTTTGATAGACTAACCTTAAAATATCATAACATATTTAAAACCAAGAAATCAAACAGTATTTGATTTGTTCAACATGCTTAAGATCATAAAAGGTGACAAATTTGGCAAAATAGCCAAGATTCTTAAAAGAATCACCAACACCACAAAAGAACATCTCAAAGAGTTTGCTGCAATAATTTAAAAGAGTTGCTCCTAAGAAGTTAACAAGGTTGTATACGCTTGTACATGCACATATATTTCTCACTTAGATTCAAAAACTTTAAGGAAATAACCTTGCCAGAGAAAGTTTCAGGTGCTCAGGATTCCACATTGCAATAAAAAAGTTAAGACCCCCCCAAATATTAAGCAGAACACAAAAAGCCTAATAAAGTGCTAGCATATAACACATCAATCCACAAAAAAGGCTGATCAGTTTCTGAAGTTTTTATCTGGTATCACATAGCATAAAAGGCCCTGGTGGATAAGTGGTTAAGCATTTGGCTGTTAACCAAAACGTTGGCAGTTTGAATCCACCAACTGCTCCTTGGAAATCCTATGGGGCAGTTCTACTCTGTTCTACAGGGCCACTATGAGTCGGAGTCGACTCAACAGCAACAGGTTTGGTTCTTTTTGGTTACATAGCACAAGCATAAAGAGCAAAAGAACTTACAGAAAATTATTTTACAAGTCCTGAAAATTTAAATTCCATCTTGTTGTTAGTTGCTGTTAAACTGGCTCCAACTCATGAAGACCCATGTATAACAGGACAAAATGTTGCCCAGTCCTACACTATCTTCATAATGATTGATTTGCTTGGGACCATTGTTGTGGCTATTGTGTCAATCCATCTCATTGAGGATTTCCCTCATTTTCACTGGCTCTCTACTCTACCAAACATGATGTCCTTTTTTCGTGATTGGTCTTTTCTGATGATATGTCCAAAGTAAGTTGAAGTCTTACCATACTTGCTTTTAAGGAACATTCTGATGGTATTTCTTCAAAGACTGATTTGGTGATTCTTTTGGCAGTCCACCAAACCAACACCACAGTTCGAACTCATTAATTTTTCTTTGGTCTTCCTTATTCACTGTCCAACTTTTTTACATGCATATCAGGTGACTGAAAATACCACGGCTTTGATTAGACTCGACCTTAGTCATCAGAATGACGTCTTTGCTTTTTAAAACTTTAAAGAGGTCTTTTGCAGCAAAAAGCATTTAGCTGCTAACCAAAAGTCTAGCAGTTCGAATCTACCAGTCGCTCCTTGGAAACTCTATAAGGCAGTTCTACTCTGTCCTATCGGGTTGCTATCAGTCAGAATCGACTTGACGGCAATGGGTTTTTGGGTTTTTCGCAGCTAAAAAATGCACAGAATTAATACTACCGTGACTCTCAATAAATAAGAATTAATTCTGTGTGGGTTTTTTTTTTTTTTTTAATCCTATTTAATGCAGGAAAAGTAAAAGATTGAAGTCTTCATTAGAGAATTTTAGGTATTTGATCAGGTGGCATCCCTGGGCAGCACAAATGGTTAAGCACTGACTACTAACCAAAAGGTTGGTGCTTCCAACCCACCCAGAGAGGCACCTCGGAAGAAAGACCTGATGATCTGCTTCCAAAAGGTCACAACCATGAAAACCCTATGGAGTACATGGGTTCTCCATGAGTCAGAATCAACTTGATGGCAACTGGTTGAATGTGCCAGGTACAGTGGCAATTACTAAGGACATAGTTATAAATAAGACACAATCCAGTTCTTGAGAAGCTTATCCAGTGGGGTTAACACTCAGATAAACAGGGGAAAACAAGATCGCTACTACGATAAATAATATGGATGTATTTAATTTCTGAATTGCATAGTTTTTATTTCATGTGCACCCTTTTTATAAATAAAAGACATGGCTAGCATGTATTAATGTGAAACTTTAATTTTGACTCACCCAATGGGGAACAACATTGGTGCATTAATTTCTTCCCTTTCATTTCTGTTGATATTCATCTTTTTTTTTTTGTCTCTACCCTTTCTATTTAATTTTCCTGCATAGATGTTTGGCTTTCTCATTTCCAAGTCTAGTTTTTAAACTCATGCCTTTTTTTCTTTCTGATATTTATACCTAGGTTGGTTAATTGCTCTCCTTCTAAGACTGGACTAGTATTCATGACCTTTCTTTAAAGTGCTCCCCTAGCTTTCCATTACTTGTTTTGTTTATTTCCTGATTGCCACCCAATGTATCTGTAATTTCTACTTCTAATACTTCACTTGCACATCTAACCCCAAACCAATTTCTTTCCAAATGCCTCTTCATGATTTTACAAATTTCTCTTTTTAACCTACTTTTGTTCACTTAATTCAATAATGCACTACGCCTGTCAAATACCATTTTAAAAATTCCTGGACATGGTCTGAATTCCCTTTCTGTATTTTCTTGTGTTTAGCCGATACTATGAATACATTTTGGTATATAGAGATTTTTCAGGGGAGTGGATACAGAATATGGGGAGGCTCTGGGTTCACACAGACCTGGGCTCCTTCACCAACTCACCCTTGTATGTGCTGTGTGAATCGGGTACACACAAAAAGGTTGGTAAGTTGCCTAACTTTTTCTCTCTAAAATCTCACAAGTTTGTGGGAAGGTTAAATTAGATCATGTATATAAAGCATCTAGCCAGTGCTAGGCACTCTGCATACTTCAATGACTAATGGCTATTTTAAGCAGAATATCTTTGGAGAAATGTAGATTTCTCTCCCAGGGTTAGGGTGGGATATTTCTTTCTATCCTGTCTTCCTCTCAAGCAATCACTCTCTTCCCCTTTCTTGTAAACTTCTTGAAGAAAAAGTATATGCTGTTGCCTTGGTTTTTTTCACCCACAGTTTTTGCCTTAACCCATAGCAACACAACTTGACATTTTTTGTCCCCACCATGCTACTGAAACAGCTTGATAAATGTTTGTTTAAACCTAATTGCTAAGTCAGATGACTGCTTCTCTTACTTTCTTTCTTTTTTTTTGTTTTTTGTTTTGTTTTGCTGTTCCTCTTCTGATTGATCCTTAAATAAGGACGTTCTGGGAATCTCTCTCCTTCTCCCTGGTTTTATCTTCCCGTCAGTATGAACTCAACCACCCTAACATGTTATAATGACTCTCAAAGAATGCTTCCAGCACCTGCACTCCTGTCACCACGGCCAACTTCTTTCTGGCAATCTCACCTGGCTATCCTGAAGGCCCTTATACTCATCACTTCCAAACCAGAACTCACAGTCCTTCCTCAAAAACAGACATTGCTCCTTCTGGTTAATACCAAACGGATCAAGCCAGCTACCTATGATAGAGACTTCAAAATCAACATGGATTCCGCACTCTCCTTCCCATCTAATTGGTAACAAAAACCCATTGCCATCAAGTCGATTCCAACTCATAGCAACCCTACAGGTCAGAGTAGAACTGCACCATGGCATTTCCAAGGAGTGGCTGGTGGATTTGAACTGCCAATCTTTTGGTTAGCAGCCGAGCTCTTAACCACTGCACCACCAGGGCTCCAATTGGTCAGTAAATCCTTTGAATTCTTTCTTTGAATTTCTTTAGTATACTATGTCCTTATTTTAGGCCCTCAGTAAATGATAAAACACACTTGAAATGAGTTGCACACTAACAGATACTCTAAAAAGACCAATATCTACTGGCTCCTTTCCACCTTCCCCCTCCATCACCTCAACAATTCCATTACAACAGGCTTCTAATGGTTCTTCCCGTCTCGCTTCTCCAGTCCCAACCAGTGACAGCTTCACAAAATGAGTAGCATACTGTAACACCTATTCCAATTTTGTTATCTAGCAGTTAGCATCCCTTGGCTAAAAAGCTAAAAATACAGCAACCAGCTTAACCCAACTTAAGTGAAGGGGAAGGTACTAGACGGCCATAACGATAACTCATAGAACCCAAGATTAGGACTATGACTGAACTCCTGGAAAAACTGGGAATGACAAGTGAGGAATCTGTGAAGTCATGTCTCATCTCTTGTTTGTGCCTAAGCCTTTCACTCTGCAAACCACTTCCCTGTGCTCCCCAATCCACATAGCAGGGCAGTCGCTTAAAACACTCAAGTCTACCCTCTTCTCTCTTTCTCCTTCTCTCTCTCTCTCTCACTCCCAGAAGGAGGCTCTGAGTGGCCAGCTTGGGAATGGCGTTTAATCTAGTCCAATCCACTGAAGCTAGGGATCAGGCTCACTGAACAGATGTAGCTTTGGGATCAGAGAGGGAGTCCGGGCATGCAGAGAATTGCCTCTTCATGAGGTATAAAATCTGAGATGCCACACAATTAACATGATTTTATTTAGGACAATATTATAACAAATCACTGTTATTATGTTAGAGCAAATACTGTTGCTATTCTATTGTTTTGATTGCTAGCACACACTCCTCAAATAAAGCAACTCTTTTGATAAGTTATAGTGACTGATTTCACTGTAATGACCCAAACTAGGTGGCTGCTTGTCTTTGAAATTTTGCATTCAAAAATATTGAATAGTTACATGTTCCCAAGAAAAATTCCAACTAACAGTTCTTTCACAATAGTATGTAAAATAATCTCCAGCATTAACTAGAAGCAAATGAAGTCAGGGAAATTATTTTTTCTGGGACAAAAACACTATTAAGGGTAGGGATTACATTTTTAATGTAAAAAATCCTCAAAATATTCTCCAGATTCTTCCTACGGCTACAATCTCTCATGCACGCTTGCACTCTCTCTCTCTCTCACACATACACACACACACACACACACACACACTTACACCCTACAAGAGTAAGAGAAATTAAGAGAAGGTACAACAGAGTAGATAATACCTTCTGAAGAGTGGAAAAATCATCAAAAAGAAGCCAGAAAATGAACAGGAGTTCTCAATGGGAGTGGTATCTCTTCCCAGCAAACAGTCTGAAAATGTGCAGGGACATTTTGGGTTAGCACATGATTATGTAAGCAGTTTTTGGCATTTAGTGAGTAAGCAGTAGAGATACTAGACATCTTGCAATGTATGAGACAGTATATTGTCTCCTACATAAATTTCAAAAGGTCAGTAAAAAACCTTTTTAATATTATCTGATCTGAGAAACTCAATTCCATTTTAAATAGAAATACAATATTTGTGCTTGGCTTAAATGTATACTAAAATTTCCAGGGATATACTGGTAGCTATCACTGAAATTGAAAGATTAGTTTGCTTAGTTTTGAATTTTATCAAGAATTGTTCACCATGTCTGAAAATTGCATCACTGACATCACCACCAATAGTATTTTAGTCACTAGCTTGCACATCATGATAATTCTACATACATGTATGTAAACACCTGTTTTGACACACCTAGTGAAGTTCTGCCTGAGCAATAAACAAGGAAAGTCATAAATGATTTTCTTCTTCTTTCTCCTTTACATTTAGTTAGTGCATTATACTCACTTTTTAAAACCGAATGTATAGATAGTATCTTAGTTACCTAGTGCTGCAAACAAATGGGTTTAAAAGCCCAAATCAGCGTCTCAACCACGTTGATTCCTTCTTTGAGCCCCTCCTAGTTTCTGAGGTCTGCCATCAATGTTTGGTGTTCCTTTGCTTGTAGACGTTCCTCATATGTCTTCTGTCTTCCCTGTGAGTGAATATCCTGATGTCTAATCTGCTCTTTTTATAACTCAGAGGTGACTAAGTTTAGAACCCACTGTACTAGGGTATGACCTAATGAACTTAACAAAGAAACCCCTATTTCCAAGCAGGATTACATCCACAAGTATAGAGGTTAGGATTCCAACACATATTTTGAGGGGACGCAATTTAATCTGTAATAAATGAGTCATACTGCCTATAAATTTCCCATTTCAGAAAAGAAAAAGGTCATTACAAAACATTTGTTATGAATGAGAACCACTGATCTAAAGGCTGTCTTAAATCTTCACTTCAGCTGCCTGCCTGCCCCCACTCTTCCAAACGTTGCTGATGATTCCAAACAGAGCCAGCAGAGAGTAGAAAAGTTTGTCACCTTCCTAAAAATTATTACTTTGTCTTTCTTCTAAGTACTACTAAAAAATACCTGAACATGGATCCTTTCTCCACACTCTTCAGAGATCTGGATTTGCTGACCAGACTAAAATGATGTCTCATTTTTCTTTTTTTCCTTTGTTGTAGGGTAGGAAAAACTATACGATTCCACCCAATGCTGAAGCCTGTCTCCATTCCTTCTAACATGTCAATATTCTCACACCCTAAGCACTATGATGAAGATGAAATTACAGTAGATGACCTTCTACACATCTCTTTTTAATTCAGGTCACCCCCAGGTTTTCAATCATTAGATTGCAAAAAAAGTCAAAGGCCAGAACTCAGTGCTGGAATCTTTGGATTCTTTGTTTGATCATCAGCAAATGACCTACTCTCTGTGTGCTCAAGTTTATCCAGCTGTTAAATTAGGATCAGATTTGTTTGTTACCTCCCAACACAGGGACACAGTATAATCTAATAAAATATTCTGGGCTACTTAATTATTTTGAATTATGCTACATGTATTTCAAAACAAATTCTATACAGCATAGTGTTTTATGGTAACCTGTGCTAGATGAAAAATATTTAGAACCGCTTGAAGTCTTTTTTTGTTCGTTTTCCTTGTATAAAATACACAGAAATAAAGGCTCTGATAAAATTAGAATTGGCTTATCTAACCAAGTGTGTAACCCAGATACCCTAGAAACCTCCAGTTTCTCATTGAGTACTTGAGATACCTTGAGATTATCAAATAACAGATGTTCACTTTGGTCCAATCTGATCTCAAGGCAAGGTCTCAGGTTAGGTTAGGTTAGTACCTGTAGGCAGGACCAGAAAGTAAATTTCCAATGTTACCTGCATGTCTTTCCTGTTGATTGCTGCTAAGAAAATTTAGGATAATATATTACTCTGGATACCCAAGAAGGATGTAAAATTAAAATGAGGTAATACGGAGGTGTTTTGATGTTCTCTCATTGTCTTCTTTCAGTTTGAATTAGTAATGCCTATTGCAAAACTTAACAGAGTTTATCAGCACTGTAAAGGGTCACTAAACTCTAGGTTGCTGAGCGGCAAAAACCTAGGAATTTTTACTTTACAAATGCTTTTAAATCCTAACTTTTACTTTTTAATCAAAAGAAAACATTGCTAAGCAAAATCAATTGCAATCTCTGCATCTTTGAGTTCAAACCATTTGTTTCTTACTATTAAATTTAAATGGAAAATTAATTCTTGATACTTTGAAAAATCTAGATTTTAATTAAAATTTGCTTATCTTAATGTTTTTAATAAACAGAATTCAGGCACTTAGATCTTAATACCCTCATCAGAACTTACACTTTGGCAATTACAGGGATTAAAAGCTTTAATTTGTGACAGGGAAAATATGTTTTACAATGACACTAACCTCCAATACTTCAAAATTCACCCCCCTAAAAATGGTCATTTCATTCTGTAACATGATACAGCTGCATGTACCACTGTGTGTCAGAATTCAGTTATCTACTTGGAAAGGTCTGCCTCAATTATTAAATCATTTGTTAATCTAAAAGTATTTTCTCAGGATGACTATGGAAGCATTAAATTAAATAGAAGATGAAAAGAATTCTATTCTAATATTATGTGCCTTAAATTTACTTTTTAAGAGGTTAAATGCACAGGAGAGTTTGGATTAAGTGGAAAGAAATGAATATAAAATCTGATTCCACTATAAATCTGAATCACTGATCCTGGAACTCTTACCTAAAGTAAACCTCGCCTGAATTCTTGGGTATCTTTTGATTATACTCTTTGGCCTGACTTTATGTAGGTAACTCTTTCATTCTAACAAAGCAACTGAATCCATTGTTACTTTTTTGAACATCTGTTCAGTTTTGTTCTCCAGTTTTATGTATACCCAGTCCAAGCTAAACCAATATCTAGGCCATTTAGGAAATGGAAAGCATTCTTCGTTATCTGTTGGGAAACCCTTTAACCTTTTGTTACACATTCAGCTCCATTCCTGAACATGTGTTGCTATTGCTCAACGGCACCTGTCACACAGAAAAATCCATGTGAGAATACTGTTTTTAAAAAATGACTGTTAGGTGAGTCTTAAATGATGACTAATACTGACCATAGGGATGTTTCTTAATTCAGGCAATAGCATTACAAAAACTCAAGAATTCATTTATTTTAAGAAACAAAAAAGATAAGGTTAAAGAAGAAGAAAAATGTATATGCTTTAAGTTTTTCATAAACAGATCTATCGGAACATAAACTTCTAAAGCGTAAGTGTACCATTATTTCTTAAGACTACAACTAGACAGCGCCATGCATATACTAAAAAACGATAAATAAGAATGTAATAAGGACTCTTTTTAAGATGTGGAGATGCAACATCAGGCTTTTTTTTTTTATTTTGAAATAATTATCGAATTACAGGATGGTATACAGAAATGTACAGGGAAGTCCCATGCACCCTTCACCCAGCCTGTCCCAATATTAATATACAACTATAGTTACAATATCAAAACCAGGAAATTAAGCAGCAGAGGAAGAAGGAGCATCAGGAATTGGAGGAGGAACTGGATTTCATGTCCAATTGCCTCCATGAACAACTGCTTCCTCTGCCATGAGACCAGAACTGGATGGTGCCCAAGTACCATTACTGAATAATTTGACTGAAGATTCTATAGAAGAATCCTGATCAAAATGGGGAAAATATGGAACAGAACTTCAAATTCTCACGGAATCCAGATTTTCTGGAGCTATTAAGGCTGGGGGGCCCTGGCGGTGCAGTGGTTAAGCTCTGGTTACTAACCAAAAGTTTAACAGTTCAAATTCACCAGCTGCTCCGTAGAAACCCTATGAGGCAGTTCTACTTTGTCCTACAGGGTTGCTATGAGTTGGAATAGACTAGAGGGCAACAAGTTTGGTTTTGTTTTGTTTTTGTTTTTTTTTTTTGGCCCCCTCAAAACTACTGCCCTGAGGAAATCTTTAAACCTTAAAAAGAAATTATCCCCTGAAGTCATCTTTTAACCAAACAGTAGTTTAGCTTAATTAGAAAAGAATGTATGCCTTGAACACTGCGGTTCTTTTAAAGAATTATCTACATGAGATCAAATGGACAACAGCAACTCAAAAGGTTAGGTGAGAAGCCTAGGGGGGAGTGAGTTTGTGTTAATGATGGTAAAGCAATTCAGAAAAGGATATCGAGAAAGGTGGTACAACTTGAAGACTGTAACCAATGTCACGGAATTGTACATATAGAAACTGTTGAACTTTGTATGTTTTGCTGTGTATATCTTCACACACATGCATGCACACATACACACACACACACACACACAAACCCCCAAGGGATTGACAGTGGTACAATCCATACAGCTTACTCATATTTCACTAGTTATATATGTACTCATTTGCATGCACACGTGTGTATGTGTGTAGCTCTACGAAATTTTATCTTATGTGTAGCTTTGTGTAACAACCACAATTAATATACTTAACTGTATAATCACCAGAAGACCCACCCACTCATGCTACCTCTTTAGAGCCACAACCACCCCCTTTCCACATCCCCATTTCTAACCCCTGACAACCACTAATCTGTTCTCTAGCTCTGTAATTTTGCTATTTTGTGAACGTTAAATAGTACATGGAATCATGCAGTATATATACTTTTGAAATTGGCCTTTTCATGCAGCAAAATTCCATGAGGTTCACCCAAGTTGTTTTGTGTATCAATAGTTCATTCCTTTTTATTACTGAGTATTATTACCATTGAAGGGCATTTCGGTTGTTTCTAGGTTTTGTCTGTTACAAATAAAGCTGCTATGAAGTTTGTATGAGTTTTCATCCATCTGGGATATATGTCTAGGAGTGCAATTGCTGGGTTGTACGGCAAGTCCATCACTAGTTTTAAATGGAACTGCCAAATTATTTTCCAGAGTGGCTGTACCATTTACATTCCTACAACAAAGTATGACTGACTGATGCAATCTCTCTGTATCCTCATTAGCTTTTGGTGTTATTATTTTATTATTATTATTTTCAGCTATTCCAGTAGGTATGCAGTGTTATTTCATTATGGTTTTAATTTGTATTTCTCTAATGACTAATGATGTTGAACATCTTTTCATTTGCTTATTTAACATCTGTGTATCTTTTCCAGTGAAATGTCTATGCATCTCTTTACCCATTTTCTAAGTGGATTTTTTTTTTTCTTTTATTGTTGAGTCTTCAGAGTTCGTTATATATTTTAGATACAAGTCGTCTGTCAGATGTGTGATTTGCAAATATTTTCTCCCAATTTGTAATTCATCTTTCCAGCCTCTTAACAGAGTCTTTCACAGAGTATAAGTTTTTTAATTTTGATGAGGTCCAATTTATCCGTCTTTCATTTTTATGGGTTGCCCTTTTAGTGTCAAGTCTAAGAACTCCGCCTAGTTCTAGGTCCTGAAGATTTTCCTATTTTTTTCCCAGAAGTTTTATAGTTTTATGCTTTACATTTAAGTCTAGGATCCATTTTGAGTTAATTTTTGTCTAAGGTATAAGACTTAGGTCAAGGTTAATTTTTTTTTTGCCTATGAATGCTCAATTGCTCCAGCATCATTTATTGACTAGAAATAGTATTTTCCTCCTTTGAGTAGCTTTGGCTCTTTTGTGGAAAATTAATTGAGCATATTTATGTGGATCTATTTCTGAGCTCTCTATTCTGTTCCACTGATCTATGTATCTTTAGCCATCTTCCAGTACCACACTGACTTGACTACTGTAACTAGATAGTAAGCTTTAACATTAGAAAGAGTGATTCCTCCCACTTTATTCTTTTCAAAATTGTTTTGTCTATTCTAGGGCCTTTCCTTGTCCATATGAATTTTAAAATAAGCATATCTCTATTTAAAAAAAAAAAAAGCCTTGCTGAGATTTTGATAAGAATTGTGTTAAATCTATATAACAGTTTGGGGACAACTGACATCTTTACTATGTTAAGTCATCCAATTCTCAGGTATTTAGATTTTCTCTGATTTCCTACTTACATGTTTTATAGTTTGCTACGTACAGATCCTGTACATATGTTATCAGATTTATACCGAAGCACTTCATTTTCTTTGGAATAATTATAAATGGCATTGTATTTTTTACTTTGGTTTCCATAAAAATGCAATTGATTTTTATGTGTTGATAGAATTATTTAAAGATATTTTTTCAATGTAGTTTTGGAAACCCTGGTGGCGTAGTGGTTAAGAGCCATGGCTACTAACCAAAAGGTCCGTAGTTTGAATCCACCAGGTGCTCCTTAGAAACCCTATGGGGCAGTTTTACTCCGTCCTTTATGGTCACTATGAGTCGGAATTGACTCAACGGCAATGGGTTTGGTTTTGTTTTGTTGGTTTTTTTTGGTTCTTCTTTTCAATATCAGGATGCATAAGTATTTAGAATTACATCCTCATCAGTAGATGTATTAAGAACCCATGCATTCAAGACACTTTTGTGCTATGAGGAATCAAGGCAGAATTCCTTCCTAGACAGTTCATGAATCTAAAAGGGACATCATCATGGTTAAGCATGTGAAGCACCCACAGAAACAGTCTTCCAAACAAGCTCAGAAGAAAACTGCCAAAATGAATACAAATTAACTCATTTCACATGTTGTTTGCTGGCCTCGGTTTCCTTGTATGGAAAGAAGAATGACGTCTTCCACTCCCAAAATTAGCAACTTAAGTAATGGGCTGTAATGTGCCTGTTAATTTTAAGCTTTTTAAATAAAAGAGTTTGCTGAGAAAGGAATGATATTTTATGCATGTTTAGGAGAAATCCTTTGAGGAGTCTAAGCTTTTTAAAAGCAAAACAACACTCAGTGGCCTGGCCAGCAGTATTCTTTGATTAGTGTAAAGGTGCCCCAAGCACTATGAGGCTCAGTGGTATCTGTGTAACAGAAATAGAGCTTAACAAACTACTACCAGATACCTACAGTATGCCAGACCCCATACTAAGTGCTAAGGAACAAATCAGCTCGGACCCTGCCCTCAACGAGCCGACAGTCTAATAATAGGAGGCACATTTGAAAGTTAGCTTTAAAAATTATTATAGGTATAGCCAGGCCTACCATAGGCCAAAATCGCCTCCTCTCAATTTAAATTTCTTATTCTGAGAGCAGCTTACCTCTTTAAAATGGAAACATTCCATAACACACTAAATGTTACCAAGAAGCATATCTGTATTTGCAGGGCAATGTAGCTCAAGATAAATTTCAGATTAATTATAGTTTTTCTCTGAGAAAAATTACACAGCGGTACCAACCACATATAGAAGAGATAACATGTCAAATATATTATGGATTGTCAGCTTTACCTGGAACTAATTTAAAAGACCATATGGACCCTGAATAGCAGAGATGTGTGAAGCAAGTTAGCTGCTTGGAATGGAGAGGGCAATAAAAATGTGCTCTCCGCCAATAGTGTTCAGCATTACACTTCACACAAAAGTTCGTTCAGAAACATTTTAGAAGTTTATTTTATTAGTGTAAGCTAACCACTCCAAAAATCACAGTTATGGTGATCGATTCAACAGCTCTAAATATTTTTGTTCAGGAAATCAAACTTTTTTCTGAGAATCAGATACCCTCCCCTATGTCAACTGAAGAAAAATATAGAGAAGTCTGATGAGAAACTTCTGTTATACGTGGTTCCTAACGACAATCAGGAGGTTAACTGCATTCAACATGCCAGAGGTTTTCTATATACTGAAATTTCTTTTCGAAATCCATGCAAGAGATTCAATCATTCAAAGCAGCAGTCTTTTTAAAATTCTGATGAATACTAAGTAGAATTTCTACAGAAAGCAAATATACACACAAATGTTATCCTGAAATCCACAGACATGTGGTTAAGAACCCTCCTCTAGAGCTCAGAAGCAAAGGGGACAAAAGTTTCCGGTTAACCTCTTGTAGTAAGGCGCATCTCCAATATTCCACATCTACAACAACCACCATTCCAACTAATGGCGACCTCACACGTGCCAGAGTAGAACTGTGCTCCATGGGGTTTTCAACAGCTGATTTTTTAGAAGTAGATCGCCAGGCCTTTCTTCCAAGGTGCCTCTAAGTGGACTTGAACCTCCAACCTTTCAGAGCACTAACCATTTGCATCACTTGGGAACTCTGCATCAACAATAATGCCTAGTATAAAGAACTCTAAATATTTGGTGAATAAATGAATTATGAGTACGTAATTCATGCTATGATTTAGTCACAACAAATTATTTCAAGTCTAAGGAAAATGCCTAATTTTGAAAAAATATTAACATTACTGACATATTCTAATTACCTTTTCATTCTTTTTTTATTTTGAAATAATTATAGACACACAAGAAGTTACAAAAATAGTACACACAGGTTCCACGTACCGATCACCTAGCATTCCCCAGTGGAGACACTGTACATAACTACAGTGCATTTTCCCAGAAGCAGAAAACGGTTTAGCACTGAATAATTCCCTAGACAACAGCCCTAACTTGGCCTTCCCCAAATTCAGAACCTCTGACTGATAGGTGCTTAAGCAAGTCACTCAGTGATGGCCACCACAGACGGGAAACACCACATTAGGGTCCAGAGAGTGAGCCAAGTTTTCCTCTGCTGACAGATTCAGGCAAGGCTCTTTTTCCATTTCATGAACACTCAGCATGGGAATGGAATGTCAATAAAACCAAGGAAGCGCACAGGCCTAAGAATTCAATTACAGGAGGAATAAGTACAGCAAGCGGAGCCCTAAACACTGGACAAATTCCCCAAAGGTATGTTACTCTTCCCTCCTGTGGAAAGCTAGGCTTCCTTGCATCCTCTCTTCAATGCTAGTGGGGCCACCAGACTGATGTTGCCTTCCAGTGCTCCCCCAAAGAACCCTGGAGTTTGGGGCAACAGAAGAGAGGGAAAATGCCTGAGGAGGGAGTTTAAGTCATGAGCAGTAACAGGGAGGGGGAGGTAGAAAAGGATGAGAAAGTAGGAGAAAGATGTGGAATGGGTCAGTGCTAGGCTAACATGTTCTCTGGGATGGCTGGAAGTTAATGCTGCTGCTTCACCCTATGAATCAGTCTCCAGAAGGTCTGCATATTTCCATGATTTCTAATCAGGATCCAAAAACTGTCTTCCTCCAAGGTCCCCTCTCTTAGGTACAATCAGATCCAAGGATGATTTCTATGGTAATAGCATTGAGTACTGCATGGCACAAATAGTTAAGCACCGGACTACTAACCAAAAGGTTGGTGTTTCAGACTCACCCAGAGGTGCCTTGGAAGACAGGCCTGGTGATCTGCTTTCGAAAGGTCACAGCCTTGAAAACCCTATGAAGCATGTCTACTCTGCACATATGGGGTTGCCATGAGTCAGAACTGCCTCCACAGTAAACAATAACAATGTTGAATGCTGTGGCAGAGAATGCTGGTTTGCCTGCCCAATATCCATTTTCCACTTCTGCTTTACTAACAATAACATCCTTGATGTTGTTGGAGTTGATAACATGCAAATAATTTTTAAAAAAAAAACTACATTTCCTTTTCCCTCTTGCAGATACGACTTTGGCCAATGAGATATAAGTGGAAACTGATAGATGGAGCTTCTGGGAAATATCTTTATACACAGAGGCAATTCAGCTGGTGTTCCTCTTATGCCCTTTATCCTTCCTCTCCTTCCTGTCTGGAAGCTAAGAACGACGCTGGAGATGAGGCAGCCATTAGTGACTATGAGGTGACAACAACACACTAAGGATAGCACTGTAGAAAGACTAGAGATTCATGATGTCCTCATGAAACCACCTTACCAGCCCAGGGCTGTCTAGTTCTGACTTCTCATTAAGTGACCAAAATAAACTCCCACATGTGTAGCTCCAGGGCTAGGGAAAGAGTAAGAAAGCCCAACCTGCCCCAAGCCCAAGCCTACAATGTTAAGGAAACCTTGGGACCCATGGGATGCTGCAGAATGTGAGCTGGGTCAGCCCCATCCACACATTTTCTCTCCAGTATGGAGGAGAGCCTTACCACTCATGCTCTCCAGGCAGCAACCTGACAAAAACTGGATTGTATGGCTCAAGGTCCTTTTACTAGATGTTTAAAATGTTGTGTTCTAGCCCTTCCTTGTCAATGCAACTATTCTGTTGGTGAAAATTATGATTCTATTCACAAACATATTCCCAGTTGTCTTTACAAAAAGACGTCTAAGTAATATGTGACTAGAGATGGTCAGTTTAAGGAACCACTCTTTATCAGAAGTGGGGAGATACAGAACAGAATTTCAAATTCTCATGGAATCTAGACTTTCTAGAGTCACGAAGGCTGGATGAACCCCTGAAACTAGTATCCTGAGATAATCTTCAAACCTTAAACCAAAAATATCCCCTGTAGTCTTCTCAAAACCAAACAATAATTTAACTAGTAAAGAATGAGAAACCCTGGTGGCATAGTAGTTAAGTGCTATGGCTGCAACCAAAGGGTCAGCAGTTCAAATCCACCAGGCTCTCCCTGGAAACCCTATGGGGCAGTTCTACTCTGTCCTATAGGGTCGCAATGACTTGGAATCGACTCGACAGCAACGGGTTTGTTTATTATTTGGTTTTTTTTTTTTTTTTTTGTAAAGAATGTCTCCTTTGAGCATTGTACTCTTTTCAGATCTATCTATATGGGATCAAACGGACAACTCGAAAGATTAGATAGGAAACTTAGGGAGCAGTGAGTTTATGTTAATGAAGGAGGAACAACTTCGAGGGTGAGAATGGTTGTACAGTTCAAAGAATGTAATCAATGTCACTGAATTGCACATGTAGAAATTGTTGAATTTGTGTATGTTCTGCTGTGCATATTCTCAACAACAAAAATAAATTATTTTTTTAAAAAATTACACACACACACAAAACCTTTTTGAGACACAAATAACCCAAGCAAACAAGCCTGGCTCTTACACTAATAATAATATTTGACCTGTATATGCAAATCCTAATTGATAACAACTGGCTTAAAATGCAATGCCTGAACCTATGCCAACACCCGTGACTCCTGGTTATGGCTCCATTAACTTGGAGGCAGATTTAGAATTTTATTTCAAAATATCACTTACCAAAATCACAGAAATAATAAATTTAAAGTCTGATTTATTATTCTTTTGAAACAGAGCAAATAAAATCAACGAATTCATGCAAAAGTTTTCTTATTACTGCTGTTTCTGAACTATACATGAAGAGACCACATGCTATATTATCATTTATTATTATTGCATGGTTTCTATGCACAGTCAAAACAATTGCCAGTGTGACTTTATAAATATTAGACACTTAGCCCACAACACCGTATTTCTTGAACATGAAGATACTAGTCAATGAACCACAGTTAATTCAAAGAGAATCATCACTCTACTGAATTGCAAAACCTTATGGCAGGGGCAGTATAGGCTAGTTCTTGATATTACAATTTCCCTAGTGAGAAAGGTAAGGAAATGAAAGGAGAGAGGGAGCGAGCAGAGGAGAAGAGAAAGTTCATTCTGTGTACCCTCCCACTCCAAGTATTTGTGTCAATGTTTAGCAAGCGTCCAGGGGCGCTCCAGCAAGTCTGGATAAACCAAATCATAGGGCCCACTTGACAATAACCTGAACCCTGTGGGCAGAGGCCCCGAAACAGGTCTTGCTAGATCTTTGGGATTTTTTTAAGCCAGTCTATATGCCCCTTTCCTTTACCAAGACTATTAGCAATGGGAGTGGACTCCCTAGGAAAACAGCCTAGTCAGCTAGCACTGGATCAAAGAAACACAATGAACTCAAGTCATGCAAGTCACTGTTTCTGGCTTTAAGCCACACAGAGGGCAGAGGTTAATCTGTCCATCATCTGTCAAGCCACAAACCACAAAGGAAGTGGCCCGGTGAGCTTTCAGTGAAGATTTGTGTGAGGCTATAGTGCACGCCTGTCCTCCTAGGTGCTATTATAGGGAATGCAGAAGTAACCTAAAATGCAGTTTTTATCCTTCAAAAGATTACAATCTATTTGGGATGATAAATTATTTTGCATAAAGCAATAAGCAAATTAAGAGAGACTATAATTAAATGCAAAATTGGTAGGGCAACTCAAGAACTGTAACAACTAGGGGGAGAGGAGGAAGACTAGAGACTCCAGTGAAAGGAGTGGTCACATAATGAAGGTTACAAATGACTGAGACTTCATATATTGAGGAATCAAAGGGGCAAAGGAGATCCTTTCAGGCAGTGGAAAGGGGCGGAGGTAACATGAATATGAGGTCAGGTCTGTGCTCTTATTTGTTACAAGAGGAAGCCTGTCTCACAGGGAACGAGATAAACTGTACTCTCCCACACCCTGATGAAGTCTATTTTATGTCCCAGACTCACCAGGAAAGTCAAGCAGTTGGTCTCTCTCTCCCTCTCCCCCACGCCCCCATCTTCCTGTCAACCCACTATTCCCAAGCCTCATTCAGAAACATCAAGTATATCTTTTCATTTTCTCATCCATCTATTAATCTATTCCTTCCCTCCCTCCAGCATTTGTTCATAGAGCAAATCCTGTCTTCTAGGACAACGTGAGTCTTGGGTTTTGACTACATCTATGTAAATACACAGAGGTAGAGTTACGGAGAAGTAACACCCATTAGCAAATTCATTAATTAGAGGTATATTTTATAACTTCATCTGGATATGATTTTGTATGCCACTATTTAATAAAATGTTGGAAACCCTAGTGGCATAGTGGTTAAGAGTTCGGCTGCTAACCAAAAGGTCAGCAGTTCGAATCCATCAGGCACTCCTTGGAAACCCTATGGAGCAGTTCTACTCTATCCTATAGGGTTGCTATGAGTCGGAATCAACAGCAACGAGTTTGTTTTGGTTTGGTATTTAATAAAATGTTAGTTTACAGAAACTTACAATGGCGGCTTCTTTCTTTAGGAAAAAATATGCAAGCATTCTTGGTAATGCTAGAGGAGGAACACTTGTTAGAATAGTACTTCCTAATCAAGACCGTGCATTAGCCACCCGAGGAGATTTTGCTAAGAGGTACATGCCTGGACCTCAATCCCTGGAGATTCTGATTCAGTAGGACAGGAGTATGCCCAGACATCCATATTTTGAAAAAGCTCCTCTAGCCAGTTCTGATACGCAGTCCTGGTTAAGAACCACTGTCTTGAATGACTTAGAACACTTTGGGTAATCTGTGGGACATGTGTAAGTAGTTGTGCTCAAGTTCAATTCAATTCAAAAGAGAAAGCACTTTTCCAATAACAAATAGACCAAGCTGAGAGCAAAGGGTTGATTGAAAATATCTTTCTGACTACCTGTTTAGATCACTGCAGAAAAACCACTAACCTGTTCAATATGATCAGAGAGGTGAAGGATATCTTAACAAAAAGATATTAAATCAACTTAAAAAAATACTTAACTATAATATTTAGAAAAGGAAGGTACAAAAGGAACTGAACAAGCCTCATTATGTAATAATAACACAAAAACCAGCTGCCATCTAGTTGTTTCCAACTCATGGTGACCTCATGTGTGTCAGAGGAGAACTGTGCTCCATAGGGTTTTCAGAGGCTGATTTTTCAGTAGATTGACAAGCCTTTCTTCCAAGGTACCTGTAGGTGGACTCGAACTTTCAATCTTTCAGTTCGTAGCTGATCACATTAGCCGTTCACACCACCCAGGGATGGTAGGCAAGAGTATTTTTCTTTCCTGAACATATATGTCTTCTGCCTGTATAGAATTTTATCTTCTAAAAACTTTAGTATGGAAGGAAGAATGACCTGCCCAGGGTGATCTGCCAGTAAGGAGGCACCACTCCCATCACATCTAGATGAAGCAGGAGGCCTGGGACAGGGTTGATCAGCAATTGTTTGCTAAACTTAAATTTCAATGCTTTATTAAAAACACATATAAATTATCACCTAAAAGCTAAAGTCCACAGGTCATGATCCTCTCATCCCAGAATCATTTGCCTTAGCACCCAGGTCTGGGTGTCCCTAGAACCTGCCTCCGGAGCGCCTACCAGTTCCTCTGCATTTTCCATCCCTGGTAAGGATGAGAGAGAGGACAAAGGTTACTTAAATAAGAAAATACAAAATGTATAAGTACCAACTGGTCCATCAAAATTTCCTCCAAGATAAATGCTTATCTGTGGGAACAACACATAATGTTTAATGTGATTATTGCAAGCTAGTTACATTAAACGTAGAACAAAAATCATTAACTCCAGCTGTTATGGATGGGATCGAACGATTGCTATTTTTCACATTCACCGTGATGGTTAATGTTATGTGTCAACTTGGCTAGGCTATGATTCTCAGTGGTTTGGCACACACTAGGTAATGACCTTCCATTTTGTGATCTGATGTGAGTAGCCAAACAGTTGAAAGGGGAGTTTCCTTGGGGGTGCGGCCCACCTCCAGTACATGAAAGGATGTTCTGGCAGAGCTCGCTCTCTTTCTCAACCCTGCACTCTTCTCATTGCCTGACCTCTGGTTCTTGGGACATAAGCCTGCAGAAGTGTGTGGGCTGGCGTCTGACCTATAGGATTTTGAGGTCACCAACCCCTGCAACCCCATGAGCCAGCAATGGCCTCTAGCCTGCCGCCTGACCTGCAGGATTTGGGGTTCGTCAGCCTCTACAACCTCGTGAGCCAGCAGAGGTCTTCAGCCTGTTGTCTGGCCCACGTATTTGGGACTTGCCAGCCCCCACAACTGCAGGAGCCATTTCCTCACAATTGCATGAGCCAGTTCCTTGAAGTAAAATTCTTATTCTCTCTATAAATATCTATACACACTTCACCGGTTTTGCTTCTCTAGAGAAACCAGACTAAGACACCCACATTCCCACCTAATTAAAGAACCTGCCAAAAACATCCAAGATAAATGTTTAAGTGAAAAAGTAAGTTAGAGCACAGTATGTATATTATGTTCCTGTGGAGTTTTTAAAAAGAAGCTGGGAATCACATAGAAACCTGGGGTTTCATGAAGCTCTGAGATTATATATTCCTTTTTTCTGGGGAAGGTATCCACGCTTTTTCTGTAGGACACTCATCAGTAGTTTTGTTCAAGTCCAAAAGGGGGTCCACAACCTGCTCCCCTAAAAAGCATTAAGAACTACTAATTCAGAAAAAAACTAAAAGCATAAATGAGATGACAAAATCAAAACCATATTCAACTCCTATGAATCAACTGACCTGAAGATGTGCTAGTAGAAAGGGCACAAATCAATTACAATAATGCAAGATAAACCCATGGGCCAAGAAAACCAGAGATCCAAAAGTTTTGAGAAACTGAACAACAGAAACCAAAAACTGAAAGAGTATATAAACAATTAAGAAGCAATCTTCAAAGTAAAAATACTCAAACAAATAAACAACAACAAAACAAGGATCACCTAATGGTCAAGTGTTTAAGCTGTAAAAAAAAAAAAAAAAAAAAAAACAGCAAAAACGAAGAAATTAAGGCATTTCTGCCAAGAAAGAAGATGAGATAACATTTCAGATGCAAAGAAAAGCATCCTTCAGATTTAGGTGAAGAGAAAGAAGAGCTTGAAAAAAGAAAATCTGCACAAAGCTTAGAGAAAAGAAATTATCACCGCAGGCCCAGGACTGAGGCAAAACACTTTTTTTGGCACTAGAAAAAAAGTATTTCATGATCTAAATGCTTTGAAACAATCTGTCAACAAGACCAACAGCTGAGGTCACAACAAAAGCAATAGAGTAAAGTTTATGAAAGAGACTCATGCCTCCCTGTCAAAAAAGAATTTAATGTCAGCAAAGGCTGACAACAGAACTTCAGAAAGATTTCCATTACTATGATGGAATATGACTGCTAATTCAAAAAGCTAAACTTGACATCAGTTCTAAAAAAAGAGGTCAAGATGGTGGCTGCTAATATAAAATAGGAAGAATTAATTTTAACAATTCAACTATAAATGTTAATGGAAAAAAATGGAAACAAAAGCATTTCCTTTTCTTGTATATAATGCTATTCTAAAAGCATGTTGGAAAAACAATTACCTAAACAAAAGAACAAATCTACTTTTGAATTCTGAGAGGAGGGGTTCTAGAATTTAAAAATATATATATATTCCCGATTATCGTTCCAGAATGTTCCTTCAGCTCCGACAGTGTATGGTAACGTTCACTGGTGTCCCAGGGTGGGAGACAGCTACCAAAACAAAACAAAACAAAAAAACCCACCACCACTGAGTTGATTCTGACTCACAGTGACCCTATAGAACAGAGTAGAACTGCCCCATAGGGTTTCCAAGGCTGTAATCTTTATGGAAGCTGAATGCTGTACCTTTCTCCCATACAGCGGCTAGTGGATTTGAACCACTGATCTTTCAGTTAGCAGCCAAGCACTTTAACCAAGCACTTTAACTTTTTACCACCAGGGTTCCTGAGACAGCTAACAGAGGCCTTCAACTAAAGTAGGTGGGTTTTCCAACTGCATTCCCCTCCAGGATTCCATGACCCAGCCTCTAATCTTCAAGCATCTTCCAGTAGGGACAGGAGACAGGACAATTCCACCTCGCTACACACACAAGCCATAGCTGGGGAGGACAGGCTGGGTTGAGTAAGAGTAGGTGTACTGTGGGAGCAGCCCTTCCTGACAGAGCAAGGTCCAGCCTCCAGGACCTAGTCTCAGGGAGAAGGGAGCAGTGAGGGGCAAGTCACAGATAGGTCTGGCCATAGAGGCATCCCTGTAAGTGGTCTCTGCCCCTCTGCAAAATACAGGCTTTGCCCTAGAGACGTTGCTGCTATCTGAACACTAGAGTTAAGAAATCTGATGAAGACCAAATCCTGAATAGAATGTTGTAGAGAATGGATAATTATACTGTATGAAAGTCAAGTACACAAAAGTTGAAGACTGCCTATAATAAGCACATAAAAATAAAAAAAACCAAACCCATGGCCGTCAAGTCCATTCCAACTCATAGCGGTCCTACAGGGCAGAGTAGAACTTCCCCATAGGGTTTCCAAGGAGCGGCTGATGGATTTGAACTGCCAACCTTCTGGTTAGCAGCTGGGCTCTTAACCACCGTGCCACCAAGGCTCCAATAAGCACGTATCCCTTCCAATTTAAGTCCATGGAAAATCACAGTTTCAAATACATCCCAGAAGGGCAAAAGCAAGAAAACCGCAAAAAGTAAAAGGACAGGGGAGAATAGCACAAGTATCTCAATTACATCAGGTAGTTTATAATTTGAAATATCTCAAATAGAAGAGAAAATGTAAATAAAATGAACTTCCTATTGTAAATGAGTACCACTGCAGTCTTTTGGTTTGTTTGTTTTTTTTTTTTTAATCTAATTGATTACTTACAAAAAAATGCATGCTGGGGCTAGTCCCAGGTATACCAAGCCTGTGCAAAAATGAGAGCAGAGGATTGATACCATTGTCATTGCTACACTTACATCACTGTCACAGCAAGGCAATGCTCTGGAGCCAGCCCAAGCAGGGGGAACGCACTAGGTTTGGATCCTTGTCCTAATAAGCATGTGACTTGGGCAAACTTTTCCAAACTCTGTGCACCTCAGCTTATTCCCCTGTAAAAATGCTACCTAACTTGCAAGGATCCTGTGAAGACGGAATGAGATAAGGATGTAAAAGTGACTACCATAGCATATACTAGGTGCTCAAAAAATGCTAGCTACTATGGAATCAAACAAAGAACCTCAAAGTATTTTAAAGCAAATCCATATTAAACATTTCTGGTCTAGTGAGCAAATAAGTAAATACGCAAACGAAAGGCTGGCAGCAATGTAACAAAGAGAAGTGACTGGGATGATGTGGGAAGAGAGAAGGCTACAAACATAGTTTAAGATTTGCAGGTTCACAGCCAGAATATGGCAGCTCAAAAAGACAATGAACATAGTCTTGAGTAACATAACTGTCATACAGGAATAAATGAATAAAACAAGAGAACACGCTTTATTTTCAACCCTGATCAAATCATTTACAAAAACTGATCATGTACTAAATAAAAAAAATCGGTCTATATTATCAGTTATTTTGACAAAATTAGACAAATCGGTTTTGAATATAATAGTATACAAACATAGAAAAACTAAAAAACAAATGAGTCTGGGAAGAAATTCAAAGTATTATAAAATATTTTACTTGATAACATATCAAAATGCATTTAAGCTGCCAGTACTAGAGTTTACTGCTCTAAGACTCAGTAAGTATATTATAAAAAATAAAAAAAAAAATAGAAAAAAGCAAAGCATAATGAACCAAACCTCTTGATAAAGAACTTAGAAAAGGGATAAAGTACTAAACCAAAATAAAATTAGAAAAAGTAAACTCAATAAAGAAACAAACATGGTAAAGGAAAAAATGTAATGGAAGTGACAACCAAAGTGAGTAGATAATTCTTCTTAAAATTAACAAGTAATACACAGGGTTAATAGATTTTTTAAACTAAGAAGAAAGGACGAATTAATAAAATTAGAAAGAAGAAAGGAAATGACACTAAAACCAAAGATATAAGAATTAAGAATTAATTAATAAATTTTATAATTGGGAAGAAAATCTGTATTAGAAAAGAAGAAACTGCAAAATTTAATGAAATAGCATTCACCAAAAAAGATTCACAGGGTAAATGTGATAATCTTTCAGAGAACAAATCACCCCTATAGTTAAGAGAACCACAACAACATGAATTTTAGTTCTAATTTCAAACACTCAGTCCCAGTGCTTGCATTAGCACATTTATATTTTATCAGACCCCATTCTAAATTTTAGTTTAAAAAATATGGCCACTCTTCCTATCATAGGTAAATTGTAAAATATAGATAAAAGCTGAAATGTTACTCAACTTATCTTAAGAGAAATATTCATTTAATTTCAAATTACTAGAAAACAATTGAGTTACATTCACTTCTGAACATGGATTTAGAAAGTCAATAGGATTTTTACAAAAGGAAAAACAACCATGATTTCTCATATTAATGGGGGAGATTTTGTATAGTACAGTAATTATCTTAGTAGATAGCAAAACTAAAAACCAACCAAACCCGTTACCATTGAGCCAATTCCAACTCATAGCGACCCTCTAGGACAGAGTAGAACTGCTCCATAAGGTTTTCAAGGAGCAAGCTGGTGGTTTCAAACTGCTGACCTTTTGCTTAGCAACTGAGCTCTTAACCAGTGCACCAGCAGGGGTCCCAGTACATGGCAAGAAGGGTGTAAAAAAATCAGCCTTTCTAAATATAAACCTCACTGGAGAAAAACAGCGATGCGGCGAGGCAAGTGTCCATCCAAAAGTGTTAATGAACCTAAACTAAAAGCCAAGAATCAATTGCATGTCTAGTGGAGAAACAGTCACTGTTTTAAAAACAGCAACAAGATAAGGATGTCAAGTGTCACCACTTCTAGTTAAGAAGTTAGTAGATACTACTTCAAATTATGCAAATAGAGAAAGGAAGGATTTTATTGTATTACTTCATGTGGTGTCTTAATTATCTAGTGCTGCTGTAACAGGAGTCCAATGCGCAGTACTTAAAAGCTCAGCAGTTCTACTCTGTCCTATAGAGTCGCTATGATTCAGAATCGATTCGAAGGCAATGGATTTGCTTTTTCATTTTGGTTATAACAGAAATGCCAAGAGTGGGTGGTTTTAACAAAAGAAATTTATTTTGTCACAGTTTAGCTGGCTAAAAGTCCAAATTCAGGGCTCTGGTTCTGGTGAAGTCTTTCTCTATCGGCTCTGGGGGAAGGTCCTTGTCTCTTTTCAGTTTCTGTTGATAGGTGCCTTGGTGATCTTCACGCGGCATGGCGTCTGTCTTCTCCCATCTGTGCTTCCTTGCTTCTATGCCTAACTGCTCCTTTTCCATCTCAAAAATGATTGATTTAAAACATACACTACACCCTGATACGGCCTCACTAACGTAACAAAGAAAACCCTATTCCCAAATGGGATTACAACCACAGGTACAGTGGTTAGGATTCCAACATATATTTTGGGGGACACATGGGGTTTCTGGAAGGGCTCAGTAACTTAAAAAAGAACTCGCTCATCACCATGCCCAGCAGAGTAAGTATTCAAGAAAATCAAGAATGAGTCATCAAGGACAGTGGGAGCAGTGGTGCAACAGGGAAAGATACGAGGGAGGAACAAAAAGGTAGATAAAATTATCAACAATTTATTGGTTCTCATTTGGGGGGTAGGTTTCATGAGTGGGCTTCTTCATAGATCAGTGATGGAATTTGTCACAAACCAAGGGTTATGGTTAATTGAGGAGCTCTGGAAGCGCAGTGGGTAAGTGCGTGGCTGCCAACCAAAAGGTTGGCAGTTTGAACCCACCCATTGGCTCCACGGGAAAAGACCTGGTGATTTGCTCCCATAAAGATTACAGCCCAGAAAACTCTATGGGGCAGTTCTACTCTGTCACATGGGGTCATTATGAGTCGAAATCAACACAATGGCACCAACATGATTAATTTAATTATGTGCACGTGGATTCAAAGGGGGGGAATTTAGCTATCTTATAATCATTGCAGGAAAGCAAATGAAATTTTCTAGTCAATATAAACAATTCAAGTTGACAAACATCTATTGTTTACTAACTATAATTATCTGACACTGTGTTGGTACACTAGAAATCAGAGAGGAATAAAAACACAGTCCCTGCTCCCAAGGAATTCACAATCTAGTGAGGAAGAGACACAAGGAGCACTGCTTTGGGGGGTGCTACCTTATTAGAGGAGCCCCAGTGGCACAGTGGTTAAGAGCTCAGCTGCTAACCAAAACATCAGCAGTTCGAATCCACCAGCCGCTCCTTGGAAACCCTATGGGGAGCTCTAGTCTGTCCTATAGGGTTGCTATGAGTTGGAACTGACTCAACAGCAACCAATTTGGGTTTCTGGTTTTTGGACCTTACTAGTAGAGTATGGAGCTCTGGTGGTGCTGTGGTTAAGAGCTCAGCTGCTAACCAAAAGGTGAGCAGTTCGAATTCAACAGCCGCTCGTTGGAAGCCTAATGGGGCAGTTCTACTCTGTTCTATAGGGTTGCCATGAGTTGGGATTGACTCGACGGCAAAGGGTTTGGTTTTGGGTTTTTAGTAGAATACAGGACAGCAAAGGGGACATGAGGAGGTAGAGTTGGCAACACTACGGTGGATTCTAAGGTATGAGCAGGAAAGGAGAAAAGGAGAATGCAGGGAAATATAGGAACCTGAAATAGCCAGGTGTGTCCATGCAGCTACTTATTTCATATGATGGAGCAAACCTATAGAAAAGAGCACTGAATGAAGAGAAGCTACCAAGGATTTTAAGCAGGAGTGTAATCTGCATTTACAAAACATCATTCCATTAAACTCCGGAGGCTGTGAGGGTAATGAAATGAGAATGTAGACAGAAAAGCCAGTTAAGAGGCGCTTGCTGTCATCTAGACCAGAGAAAATGAAGGCTTGAAGTGGTGCAATGAAGTGAGGTTGGAGAGGGCAAGATACTTGGAAACTCAGATGCTCTCAGGGGCAGGCAGGTAAAGGACAGAGGGGGTAAGTAGACAACAGGGAGTGTTGGAGGCTGGAGTACAATAGAAAGCTGCAGAGAGCACTATCCCTCTAAAGGTATAGCGTCTTTTGTTTTATTGTTTTGTTTTTTAACAGCTTACAAGCCAAACCTAATATCCTGACTATAGAAATACTGAAGATGTACAGTCTTTTAGCCTTACTGATTGATTGGAAGTGAGGAAGTGAGAAAAGTGGTATAGTGTAAGACAGTGCATCTCAAATTTTAATGTGCATAGAATCAGCTGGAGAGCTTGTTAAAATGCAGATTCTAACTCAGTAGGTCCCAGGTGATGTTAATGCTGCTGGTCACAGGCCACACTTTGAATGGCAAGGGTCTGAAAGCACCAGGAAGTGGAGTAGGGAAAGTAGAAAGAAGGGCAAGTGTAAGAGTTCACTGTGTGACACAAGGTGACTGTGGTCACTGGCACCGGATGCATGAGTCTGGTGCTCTGCCTGGAGTTAGAGACTGAGCAATTCGTGTATACATAGTAAAGCCTGTGGAATAGGTGAAATTAGTCAGAATCGACTTGATGGGCACACAATAACAACAGGGAAATTATGTAATGTCAAGGCAGAACAATGGGTGCCCAGTTTTTCCTGAGTGGGCAATTAATACCTCCCAGAAACCCCATACCTGTTAACACTTGGATCACTACGCCCTCTGGCCTGCTCGTTAGTGGCCTTCTCACATTTCTCCCACTTGGATTAAATAAAATTGAATGTCATCTAACATTTCTTTCATGTGCAAGTGAACTAACAATATTTCCAAGGATCCTAAACTGCAACAGAAGGGGTAAGACTTTGATAGGTCCTTAGAAGGAGTCCTCAACAAAGCCAAATTTCTATCATATCTATACCTGTTAAATTATAGGTTTTTCAAAAGTTCAGCCAGTTAAATGTGAAATAAATGGCAAGAAGAGTGAACTATTAACTCTACATAAAATTTCACGTAGTCATGTATCCTGACTATGGCCGGACATTTCTTTTCCAGTGCGGACAACTTCCTCCATGTCCTCTTCACACTTCCAGTACAGAACTTACCACTCCTGTGTATCTGTCTCTCTCCCTTGCTCACAGTAACCTCCTTGAGAACAGGATTCTTTTCTTTCTCCCTATATATTCTTAGAAACTACGATAACGCCATGCACATAGTACAGGCTCAAAAATATTTGGGAATGAAAGCTCTTTTCTTAGCTTTTGTCAGTGGAAAAGTACTGTTGGTGTTTCTCTCCTGCTCTCAGCATCACTCTAGGCTCATGTGCCTGCACAGTGGCTACAACAATCCATTGTTAGAATAAAGAAAAGGCAGAAGGCTGTCTCCAGACAGTCTGGCTTTAGTTGATCAAATGATCTCTGGCACTGAAGTGTCCAAAGTCTTCCATCTGACTTCTTCTTAAGCCAACTAATCAATGTTGATATAGGAAAAAAAACATCTGGAAACAGCCAGCCAATCCTACTTGACCTGTCCACTTAATTTAACCTAAAGAATTACACTCAGTTGTTGGAACTAAACTCTTTTAAGTAGGATGTTAATGCAGGGATCTCTTCCCTCCTAACACAAAAATCTCAAAATGGCCACAGTCATTTCCTTATTGTTGACATCAGTAAATGGGTTGATTAAATAGTTTATAAATTTTGCCAAACCACCAGTCAGACCTGAGTTTTCTCTTTGAAGGCAAGCCTTTAACTGAGTGTTAAAATTTTTAAATACCATTCCCAACTTTTGGGATGGAGGGCATAACATCAAATGCTGATTAGGGTCCACTTTTTGCAATGAAATGTCCTTTGGAGTTTCAGCATCAGCTTCTCTTCCCAATGACTCTGGCAAGGAACCTCTTGAAATACTGCTCTTTCTCCTCTTGCACTTGACAACCCAGGCAGGATGAGGGGCAGCTAGGTGTTGGGAACACTCCTTCCAATCTCCAAGCCTTTCTCCATTCCAGAGCCTGTGTGTGTGCAAAGCCACAGGAGACCAGAAATTAGTGAAGCATACCTGTTCTGGACTCTGTCCTCTACTCTCCTGCCTTGGAATATTTGAGTGTATGTAACAAACATTCCCTCTTCACCTTTTTGGACCTATTCGGATTTTTCCCAGCCTTTTTTCAGCCTATTATTCCAAATTTCCTCTCTAGATTTGTGCTTTGCTTGCCTCTAGAACAAACAACAGGGAACAAGGTTGCCTGAGAAAAAAATTTGTAAAAATCAACTGTACGCCTATACACTTATATATGGCCTTGGTGGCACAAACGGCTAAGCACTTGGCTGCTAACTGAAAGGCTGGCAGTTCACACTCATCCAGCGACTCTATGGCGATCTGCTTCCTTAAATACTACAGCTAAGAAAACCCTATGAGGTAGCTCTACTCTGTCACGTGGGGTCGCGAGGAGTTGAAATCGACCCAACGGCATCTAATAACAATGATATAGCTAGGACAAAAAAAAAAGATATAAAGAATGTCATTGTTTTCGTTAGGTGCAGTCAAGTCAGTTCCAATTCATAGTGACCCTATGTACTACAGAATGAAACGCTGCCCAGTCCTGTGCCATGCTCCCAACTGTTGTTATACTTGAGCCCACTGTTGTAGCCACTGCGTCAATCCATCTCATTGAGGGTCTTTCTCTTTTTCACTGAACCTCTACCAAGTATGATGTCCTTCTCCAAGGACTGATCCCTCCTGACAACATGTCCAAAGTATATAAGATGTAGCCTCGCCATCCTTGCTTCTAAGGAGCATTTTGGCCGTACTTTTTCCAAGACAGATTTGTTCATTCTTTTGGCATTCCATGGTATACTCAATATGATTTGCCAACACCACAATTCAAAAGCATCATTCCTTCTTTGGTCTTTCTTATTGTCCAGCTTTCATGCATATGATGCGACTGAAAATACCATGGCTTGGGTCAGGCGCACCTTAGTCTTTAAGGTGACATCTTTGCTTTTCAACGCTTTAAAGAGGTCTTATGCAGCAGATTTGCCCAATGCAATTTGTCTTTTGATTTCCTGACTGCTGCTTCCATGGGTGTTGACTGTGGATCCAAGTAAAACGAAATCTTTCACAACTTCAATATTTTCTCTGTTTATCATGATGTTGCTTATTACTGGTCCAGCTGTGAGGATTTTTCTTTTCTTCATGTTGAGGTGTAATCCATACTGAAGGCTGTAGTCTTTGATCTTCATCAGTGTTTCGAGTCCTCTTCACTTTCAGCAAGCAACGCTGTATCATCTCCATAACACAGGTTGTTAATGAGTCTTCCCCCAATCCTGAAGCTGAGTTCTTCTTCATATAGTCCAGCTTCTCAGATTATTTGCTCGAGATACAGACTGAATAGGTGTGGTGAAAGGATACACACCTTTCCTGACTTTAAACCACGTAGTATATCCCCTTGTTCTGTTCGAACAACTGCTTCTTAATCTGTGTATAGGTTCCTCATGAGCACAGTTAAGTATTCTGGAATTCCCATTCTTCGCAATGTTATCCATAATTTGTTATGGTCCACACAATTGAATGTCTTTGCACAGTCAATAAAACACAGGCAAACATCTTTCTGGTATTCTCTGCTTTCAGCCAGGATCCATCTGACATAAGCAATGATATCCCTCATTCCACATCATATTCTGAATCCGGCCTGAATTTCTGGCAGTTCCCTGTCAATATACTGCTGCAGCCGCTTTTGAATGATCTTCAGCAAAATTTTACTTGCATGTGATATTCACGATATTGTTTGATAATTTCCGCATTTTGTTGGATCACCTTTCTTGGCAATAGGCGTAAATATGGATGTCTTCCAGTCAGTTGGCCAGGTAGCTGTCTTCCAAATTTCTTGGCATAGATGAATGGGCACTTCTAGCACTGCATCTGGTTGTTGAAACATCTCAACTGATATTGAGATTAAAAAGTTGATATAAAAAATAACCACACTGTAATCATGTCAAAATATTTTTTAAAAACTAAATAATTTTAAATACATGGTTTTGTTTTACGTGTAGTATATAATGGGAACAAAAGGAACAAAAGAATAAAGAGCTTTCTCTGTCAGAGAATTTAAAATGCAGCTAATTCTTCAATACAGGAATTGAATGATGCATTAAAGACTATGTAACAGATTCATTAACTGTTACACAGGTTTTTCAGTTTTCAATTCAAATTTATGCCACCATCAAGTTACAAAATTTCTAAAGAGGGAAATAGAAAGTTACAAAATTTCTGAAGAACTCCCTTTCCTCATCTCCCCCATTTTTCTAGTTAAGTAGAAGTTGTTTCCTATTCCGATATTCCTACTATGAGACTGACATCCTCAACGTTCTCCTTACATACTCTTACTTTCAGTAACTTATTTAATTAGACATTGATATACCTTTCTTTTATTTTGTAGAAACATGACAGTTATCACATCTAAGGCTACACAATATAAAATATAAAAAGTCACATGAAAAAATTAAAAATGGTACTCAACCTTCACACAACCAAAGTACCATTTTTTTAAAAATAATGTCATAATTTCAAGAAAATATAGAAATTGTGTACATGTCCATATTAAAATTTCAATTACCAGGGAGTGGACAGCCCCATAAAACCAAATGGGACTAATGAGGCACAGCACACCAGGGACAAGGGCCAGAAGGCAGAAGGGGACAGGAAACCTGGTGATAGGGAACCCAAGGTTGAGTAAGGATAGTGTTGATGTGTTGTGAGGTTGTTAACCATTGTCATAGGGCAACGTGTACTAACTGTTAAATGAGAAACTATTTTGTTCTGTAAGCCTTCATGTAAAGTGAGAATAGCAGCACAACTGGAAAAGCGTAGTTGATGTCACTGAACTGTACATGTAGAAATTTTTGAAATGATGTATCTTTGGCTATGTATATTTTCACCAAAAAAAAAGGTCGAGAAGGGAGAGGGTTGACATGTTGTGGGGTTGTTAACCAATGTCATAAAACAATATGTGTACTGCTGTTTCATGAGAAACTATTTGTTCTGTAAACCTTCACCTGAACACCTGAAGTACAATAAAATAAAAAATAAAAAAAATTTTTTTAATTAAAAAACAGTAAATAGAAGTCACATACAGGCAGACTCCAGGGTTATGAACATCTAAATTACTGACAACCGGTACTTGCCCTTTAGTGTTATGTAAATTTGTCCTCATTTTAGAAGGACTGAACCAACCCCTACTCACAACAAACTCTTCATCACATCAGCCTCACTTGCTACAGGTGCAGCTTTTAAATCACTGAAAAGGCCTTGAGCCTTTTCTTGCACTAAAATAAGGCTAAATAAAAACCGCGTGCACCTGTTTCAACTTATCTACAAATTCGACTTAAAGACACAAGAATGGATCTCGCTCATAACCTGGGGACTTTCATGTATAAACTTTATCAATAATAGTCAGAACAAAAATATCCCTATCAAATAATCACAAAAACTGTGCCCACTTAGGGTTATAACAAACTACAGTAAATTGGTGATAGCAAAAATTTAGAGAAAACTTAAATGGTCAACAATAGGGAACTGGTTAAATTGTGGTACATACATATGATGGAATCCTATATTTCCATTAACAATTACATTAAAATACATGGAAAAGTACTAATGATAAAGATAAATGGGGGGAAATCAGAATACTATAACAGTCTATACATATAAAAAACCAGCTGCCATCGAGCCTAATCTGACTCATGGCGACCCCATGTGTCAGAGAACTGTGCTCCATAGGGCTTTCAATGGCTGATTTTCTGGAAGTAGATTGCCAGGCCTTTCTTTGAGGTGCCTCTGGGTGGACTCAAACCTCCAACCTTTTGGTTAGCAGTTGTGAACATTAGCCATTTGCAGCAACCAGGGACCCCTATGCATATACATGTACTCGCTGCTATTCAGGCAACATCTGACCACACATACCTCCGTGGTCCCACAAGGTTATCCCAATCAGAGAATGGGATGTAGCTGACACACTTTGCTAAGTAGGAAGAGCTGATCTGTCTTCACTAGCTCTCAAGTCTCTGGGTAGCAGGGGGAGGGGGTCCTAGCAGCCATCCATGGCTGCCTGTCCCACTGAGCTAGACTCAGGCAGGGACCCGCAGAGGGGGGATGTCCCGCTGAGGCTGCATGCACGTGACGCCCAAAGCTATGGAGGGATGCTTCTGTGGTGGTGGCCACCAAGTAGTCAGGGCTATGGTGGGCGGGAATGGAAGAGTTTAAAGCCCTCTAAGGGAGCCAGGGAAGGCAAGTAGGAAGGAAGGAAGGGAAGGGAGCTGGCGGTGCAGCGGGGCCGAAGGCACTAGGCTGGTGGGCAGAGGGCCTGGTGGCTCTAGGAGGATGCAAAATCCACGATGCGGAAGAGTCAAAGTTTTCTCGAAGTCCCTCAGCACAAAGAGGTGGTGCAGGTCCTGGGCCAACTGGTGACCATTCTGCATGCCTCTCTCCTGTATATAATGTAGTGTTGGTACAATGTCCGTATCACATAACATCCTATTTCACAGAATGTATTGTGGGACGTTAAGTGACACACATCTGCATACATATATACAACTGCAGTGTAATGGATTGCTTTTGTGTGGCCTTTCTCGCCATGGCTTGTAACTCCTACCCAGGTGATTGGGTGGGACTGTGTGATAGGGTATTTGTGGCCCACCAAAGGGACTGGTCAGTTTTGTTATCCTGCTGGGCTTAAAATGAGCCACCCCAGAGGCAAGAAAGAGAAGATACCACCACCACCAAGGAAGAACAGCCAGAAGCCAGCACATCTTTTGGACTCAGGATCCCTGAGCTGGGGGGCTCCTGGACCCAGGAGACAGGCAGCCAGCTGTAACCCTGAAGATGGTGAGAAGCGGAGACCTGGTGGCAGAGACCTGGCAGCAGGAGTTGGCGTGGTGGGCTTCCAAGCCCACAGAGAGAGAGAGCTGAGTGCCTTTGCGGAGAGGCCTAGGGCCAGGGAGAGGTGTGCCTTCGAGCATGCTAGGAAGAGGCTGTCCTGATGGAAGACCTGTATCCTTAAGTGTTACAGAGCCTGAATTGTAACCTGTTACTTCCCTAATAAATCTCATAACTGTGAAATAGTCTGTGAGTTCTATGTGGCCATTGCAATGAATTATCAAATCTAGCAGAGAAGTAGAGATTGCTGTGGGAGGGATGGTTGGTGTCAGAATTGGTAAAGATGGTGGAGAGAGGAGGCATGTCTGCCCTCCACCTCATAGGAATCAGCCTTGGGCTGTTGATCTTGATTCTCCCCCCGCCTCATGAAGTGAGAGAAGGTCAGATACTGCCTCTATACCAGTTTTCACTCTCAACTACCCTCCCTTAAACCTAAAATAATATTAGGGAAAAAAATAAAACATACCAGAAAAAAAATAAAACATACCATTTCTATACAGTAAATTGGTGTACATTCCAAATTTTTAGCATTAGTAAACACTGTATAATCAAAGAAGAAACATTTTTTAATAATGCCTATCACTATTAATAATCAATCAAAACTCAAGAAAAACATTGCATAACAATGTGCATATAATAATGTTTTTCTTGAGTTTTGATTATTAATAGTGATAGGCATAATTTAAAAAAAAAGTTTCTTCTTTGACTAACAATAATGTTTGCTAATGCTAAAATGGAAAGTACATTAACTTACAATATATAGAGATGGTGTGTACTGGTACGTTTTGTGTTTTTTCTAATATTATTTTAGGGTTGGGGGAGGGTAACATTATTGTATCATATGCACATTGTTGGAGTCCTGGTGGCACAGTGGTTAAGAACTCGGCTGCTAACCAAAGGTCAGCAATTCAAATCCACCAGCCGCTCCTTGGAAACCCCATGGGGCAGTTCTACTCTGTCCTATAGGGTCGCTATGGGTCAGAATTGACACGACGGCAACAGGGTTTTTTTTTTTTTTTAATGTACATTGTTACTCAGTCAATATACTTCTAAAAGTCTAAACTTCTGCTGCACATAAATACCTAAAACAAAGTGAAGTCTACTTTCTACTTTCCACACAGAGAAATTCGTAACACGTGTCATTTCTTTCTCCTCTGCTATGGATTGAATTGTGTCCCCCAAAGAGATATGCTGAAGTCCTAACCCCTGGTACCTAAGAATGTGACCTTGCATGGAAATGGGGTCTTGGAAGATGTTATCAGTTAAATTAACATGAGCTCATACTGGAGTAGGGTGGGTCCTGATCCAGTATGAGTGGTGTCCTTATAAACGAAAACAGACACAAAGTGACAAACAGAAAACAGAGAAGAGAGTCATGTAACCATGAAGTCACAGCTGCAAGCCAAGGAAAATCTGGAGCTATGAAAAGAGAGACAAGAAAGTATATTCCCCTAGAGCCTTCAGAGAGCGCATGGCCCTGTGGACACCCTCAACTCAGACTACCAGCCTCCAGGACTGTGAGACAATAAATTCATATTCTTATAAGCCATCCAGTTTGTGGTACTTTCTTACTGGAGCCCTAGGACACTAATATACCCTCTTAGGGCAATAAGGGGGTTAATGAGAAATAGTCCTAACATTCTCTCTGCAAAAATATCAAACTAATGTAGGACATGTTCCCAAGAGGAATAGTACCATAAAATTCTACCCCTAGAAACTTCAGTTCTCAAACTTCTTCCTATGCTACACCTAGAAAATTTAATTCTCAAACTTCTCCCTATGCAGTTTATAAATTTCTGTAGGTCAACATAATCAAGAAAATTATCTCATTTTTGGCCTATATGTTAAGATGAATAATTCATATACAAAAAGCTTTGTTGATATGTAGCAACAATAATACTATATTGAATGTTCCTGAATCTATTCTTCTGTGTAGATGAAAACTAGGTCTAGAATAGTAGCCCATTTATTTGTTTCTTCTGAGTTCCCTATACAAGAGAC
This sequence comes from Dugong dugon, assembly GCA_030035585.1. Lineage (NCBI taxonomy): Eukaryota > Metazoa > Chordata > Mammalia > Sirenia > Dugongidae > Dugong > Dugong dugon. Next base: position 161,494,593 of record CM057464.1, read on the forward strand.
TGAAAAATTAGTTCTGATAATAATAAGTTATACCAATACAGCCCACTAAATAACATCTTGTTGAGTGCCATCAGGTTGATTCCGACTCACAACAACCATACATAACAGAGTAGAACTGCCTCATTGAGTTTCCTTGGCTGTAATCTTTATGGGAGCAGATGCCAAGTTTTTTCTCCTGTGGAGTAGCTGGTGAGTTTGAACCACTGACCTTTCGGTTAGCAGCGAGTACTTGACCATTGTACCACCAGGACTTCTGAATAACATCTTTGACCACTAATATGAGAGTGGTTTGACTATTAATACAGTTTATTTTATATTAAGATAATGCATCAGACACACACACACATACAATATAAACTGAAAGAGCTCTTCATTTATCAGGGAAGGTAAAAATTAGAATTTTCATAATATTCAAAACATACCAGTAGTATACCACTGTATTCACACTTTATAAATATTACATCCTACCCCAATTAAGATAATTCTCTATTTCAGTATTTTAATTCATCCTGACTCCTGAGAAGAATTATTTAATTATGTAACTATAAGTGCCGATTTATGAATTATTATTTCTGTCTTGATTCAATTAAAGACTGTTCCTCCATTCTCTTTCCACAGTAGCCACTGACTACAAGTCATCTGAAGCCTCACTGGTTAGTAAACTGTTAACTGCAGAAACTGACTACCTAGAATTTTTTCTTGTACTTAGAATACAAGAATTTTCTCCCCTGGCACATAACAGGAACTTAGTAAATATTTATGGATGGGTGAATACTGAATAAAATCAATATTTATCAAAATACTGACAAGATTGAGAAGAAAATATTGGACATGTCATTATGGAGTTCACTCATTTCCAATTATTCCACACATCAACTTCTGACAGGCACTAGCAGAATTCCAATAATAAAACCCAGTTGTCTTCACAGCAGTAACATACAAAAAACAAAAAAAAAAAGGTATTCAAAACTTTAATAATTTTAAGAAGTTTTACCACCTGTAAATACAGGAATATTCTCTTTATAAGGTGACTGAGTAAAGTTAGTCACCATGAGGGAGGCATCAGTCTTCCTCTCTGTTTCGCTCCCGATCAGCCCTACCAAGAAGTTGCTACTATGTTGGCCAACTGAACTATAAATGAGGTAGCAAGCAATCTTCATCTCTAATTATGTCAATAAAGGGCAAATTCCATTATGACTCCTAAGTACCAAATTCATTTGTTGCCCAATAATTTTTTTTATTTTTTCCCATACAAAAATTTATACATACATTGTTATGTGACCCTAATTGCTCTCTCCATACTGTGACAGCACACTCCTCCTTTCCACCCCTGATTCCCCACGTCCGTTCAACCAGCTCCTAACCGTCTCTGCCTTCCCATCTCACCTACGGACAGAAGCTGCTCGTTTAGTCTCTTGTATCTACTTGAGGTAAGAAGCACATTCCTCACGAGTATCACTTTATGTTCCACAGTCCAGTCCAATCCCCATCTGAAGAGTTGGCCTCGGAAACTGTTTTTATTTCTGGACTGATAGAGAATCCAGGGGCCATGCTTTCTGGGGTTCCTCCAGTCTCAGTCAGAATTTGAGTTCTGCACCCCACCTTTTTCCTGCTCCATCAGGGACTCTCTGTTGTGTTCCCTGTCAGGGCAGTCATTGGTGGTAACCAGGCACCATCTAGTTCCTCTGGTCTCAGGCTAATGAAGTCTCTGGTTTATGTGGCCCTTTCTGTCTCTTAAGTTGCTCAATAATTTTTATATGAGTATTATTTAAAATAAAACAAAAGGCAATTGCTAGAATTTTTTATTTTTTTATGCACAGATTCTGTTGTGACAGCAATTATTACAAAGTATTTTTGGTAATAAGATTCCCCTCTAGTCCCGTAAGAAGCCTCAAAAAAGTAAAAGGACGGTAATTAGAAATAGATTTCGGAGAAAACAAGTAGTATAGTCTGGAGAAACAACAGCTACTCTTTAATTATGTATTTTTCAGATTTTGTTCAGTAGAACACAGTCTCTTTCTTTTGAAAATAAACAACCCAAAACATCTATTAAAAGATTCTACACTATAAAACCTTGTAAACTACATGTTGGTTACTCTTTCAAAACCATCTTTAAAAGAAATAATTATAATGCTTGGATGAATACCTACATGTGTTTTTTCAATATGCTGAAATGAAACAACTCATTCTAAAGTACAACCATTTCCATTTTTATAATAAATTTCATTTCAGCCACATCGCTGACAGCAATTCTTAAAACAGCTTAATATTTGTCAATCTGTGTAAGTATGCTTGAGCTAAGAAATGCACAACGCTTATCTTAACTGGATTAATCATTTTATTTCCAACAAGAAAAGCATACTTACTATAAAGGAGTGAGAAAATTTAAGTCCTAATTGAATCTACATCAAAAGGAAAAGAGGAAAAGAACTTTCTATTTAAATCAGTTGAAAGCTTTAGGTATTCAAGTGTAATGAGAAAAAGAACCTTGGTTACAGTATTCCTGGGGACATTGTATCTTTCCTCAGAAAGCCCTCATAGGCTCTTTCAGTTGCACTAACTTCCAACCCTTTGCTGCCTTTTCCGCCACTATAGATCAAGCTGAATATTAATGAATAAAAGCAGCCGGAATATAGGAATCTCAGCCAAGAATACTAGGACAGACAAGAAAAGAGTTCACTATTTTCATGAAAACATCTTTTAAGAGTTTTGGGCTCCCAGAAGTCAGGCCAAAACTGAGAGACGCCTTTGGATGAGGATAAATAAGTTTTAGAGCTTTGCCCACCGGGTATGGCAAAGAACCTTTTTTTCTTCTTTTGTACCATGCGTTTTAATAACGTGAAATCTGGGTTACAGCAGACTCAAATACTCACACCAGAATTACTTGGTCTGTCTGGAGATACAAAGAATTCAGAGTGTTAGTAATCAGTAACTTGAAGGAATTTTTTTTTTTTTTTTTTTTTTTTTTAAATGGCCATCTGGAAACTCTTTCAAATTATTTTTTCTCTTCACCTACTCCTAGGAGCAATTAAGGAGATTTCCTGAAAATGTCTTTGGGATAAAAAGCATGAACTAAAAACTTGAGAATTTGACCTAAAATACATTTCATTCACCACAAAGTAATCATCATCTAGCAATTTTTACTCATAAAGTGCATAAAACATTAATGTATATAACCTTCTCACCCTTCTATACAAACTAATTTTTGAATTTTAGTTACTTTTTGAAGAAACTCAGCTTTCTGGCTAGGATGCTATATTTTGTCATAAATAACCGGTAAGAGTTCTACCAGTGTTTCAAACTTCTCATCAGTAAGACTCCTCGGGAGCCCTGGTGGAGCACTGGTTAAGAACTCGGCTGCTAACCAAAAGATTGGCAGTTCGAATCCACCAGCCACTCCTTGGAAACCCTATGGGGCAGTTGGAAACCCTATGGGGCAGTTCTACTCTGTCCAACAGGGTCACTATGCGTTGGAATCGACTCAACGGCAACAGGCTTGGTTTTTTGTTTTGGAAGACTCATTGTATTACACAGGCTGTAATCTTACAGAAAACAGAAAACAGCCCAATCTTTGAATTTTTTGTGTTACCATGCAATGTGGTGAAGCACTGGACATTTATGTAACATTTCGCCTGCAGAATGTCTACAGGTCTTATTGTCTTATATCAAGTATCTGTTAGTTTCTTACTATCTTACAGGATGTTAGTACTCATATAGTTTACAATATCCATCATATAGACAAGGAAATTGAGGGCCCAAGGTTCCCTTACATTACAAAGTGGCATGGATGGTAAGTGAAACGAACCTGGTATTCTAACTTTTAGGCTAGGGCAAACAAACATTCTATAATTTCTTATTATTTCATAGCAATTTCATAGCACCTAGCAAAATACCTAGCACATAGTAGTAGGTATTTAAAAAACATTTAGTGGTTGATAAAACCAAAGCCACCTTCAATCTTGTCACCACCCACGCACACAAGCTGATGTGGCATCAGACTGAATTCTTCCAACACATCCAGTCAGTTTTGCTGACATCAAAGATAGACTGGAAGGTAAAATTTCCAAAATATTATAAACTTGGGCAAAAGTAGAACTGAAAAGCTAAAGGAAAATAAGCAGTTCTCCCATTACAAATCCAATCTCAGCTGATACCCATTCCTGCTCCTCTTATTTTTTGGGGAAAATATAGTGGCCATCAGGGAACTCCCTCAGCTTCCAAATTGTCCATCACTAACTTTCTACAAATACAGTTGATCCTCCTCATTTGCAGATTCCATACTTGCAAATTTGTGTACTCACTAAAATTTATTAGTAAGCAACAAAATCAATACCTGCAGCATTTTCGTGGTCATTCACAGACAAACGCAGAGTGGTAAAAAAATTTGCATCACCCAACGCACACATTCCCAGCTGAAGTGGAACAAGGCAGCTCTCTGTTTTGTTTCAGCTTTCACACTGTAAAAAACTACCCTCTTAGTGATCTATTTAATGCCATATTTTTAGCAAGTTTGTGCTATTTGTTAGTGATTTCACTGTTTAAAATGACCCCACGTGTAGTAGTAAAGTGCTGCCCAGTGTTCATAAGTGCAAGAATGCTGTGATGTGCTTTATGGAGAAAATATATGTGTTAGATAAACTTCATTCAGGAATGAGAAATAGCGTTGCTGGCTGTGAGCTCAATGTTAATGAATCAACAATACATATTAAATAAGGTATCTTTACACAGAAACATATATAAAACAAGGTTATGTATAGATCAATTGACAAAAACGTGACCAGAAGCTTGCAGACACCTATTCCTGCATTTCCCCTAGGAACAGTGTGGTTCAGTACTTGCTAATTCAATGTTGTCAGTGCCTTTATGAAACACAACTACCCTGCATAACGAGAATCGACTGTACTTGCACCCATCCTTTCCTCCAGCTTTAAAGGATAAAGTCCCTCTTACTCTTTATTAAATTCCTCGGACCTGTGACGATATGGGACTCCTTCCTACTCCTATACAAAAAGAGAATCCCTCAATGTGCTCCAGGGTGAGTCATTACTTCCTCCTCCTCTCCTCACCTTCAACTTCTGTAATCGCTTTTCTGCTCCAGAATGTCAACATGTCAGCAATTTTTCCATATAAACTGTTTTTTCATGGAGCTGTAGTTAAGCTTCTACTAAATGCCACCACTTCTCACTTCCCATTTCCTTCAGTTGAATGCAATCTGGCTTCTACTCCCTCCACTCCAAAAAACTGCTTTACAGAAGGTCCATGATAGCTTCCTAACAGTCAAATCCAAGTGGATACCTTCTGACACCTTATCATCAGCTTCTCTGGGACTTTCTACTCCACTGAACTCTCTCTCTCCTACTTGAAACCCCTCCCATTGATATATTAACAACTTCTACTATTCTGGTTGTTCTCAGCCTCCTTCTGAAGATCAATTTCCTCTGCATATCCCTGAAAGTAAGTCTTCCCAGGGCCTGCATTCTGTCTTTTACTCATTATTTTATAAGCTCAGAGCAATCTTAACACCACCATAGATTCAAGTAATACCTACTCAATAAGTGCTTCCAAATTAAATTCCCAGCTCAGATGTTCTAGCTTTTGGCTACTAATACATTCAAACAGATACCTACAAAGTTCCTTCAAACAACATTTTTCTCCCAAGATAGCACCAGTTCCCTGAACAGGCTATGCCTTCACACCTCTGAGGACTCAGTGTATTTCCTTTCAGGAGACACTCTTCCCTTGACTACCTATGGGTAGGCTACAACTATTCTTAACTCCCTTCTCACTTGCCCATCTGCCACTTTATTAAGAGAAAGAGAAGAAGAAAAAGAAGGGGGGAGGGGAAGAGGGAAGGACAGAAAGGACAAGAGAGGGAGCAACGAAGAAAGAAGACAATTTCTCAGCCTCTCTTGTAGGTGGAGAACCAGGTAACTCAGTTACTGTCAATGATACATAGAGAGAAGTCTTGGGGCGGGGGGGCAGGGACATGGGTGAGGGTCTTCCGGAGAAAGAGAAAAATCTTTCTTCGAAGATGAAAGTAGAGAGACATGAGATAAGTCCTCTTGTGCTTCCTGGCCTCCATTCAACTCCCTACACTTCCTGCCTATACAGTCTTGTAAAGACATAACGTCTGAAACAGTAACCACTCTCTAGAATTGTTGCTTCTGAGTGGCCAAGAACAAAAAGCCAGTGCAATAATATTTCTAACCATATAGTGGACAAAGGACTTATATCCAGAGTATATAAAGAAACTCTACCACTCAATAATAAAAAAACAACAGAAGGCTTGAATAGATCCTTCCCTAAAAGAGATAGACAAATGGCCAACAGGCAGATAAAAAGATAACCCAACATCAGGAAAATAAAAATTCAACTCACAATGAGATATGATTTAACACACACTCCAAAAAACAAAAAACAAAACAAATCCCTTGCTGCTTAGTCAATTCTGACTCATAGCAACCATATATGACAGAGAAGAACTGCCCCGTAGGGTTTCTAAGGAGCAGCTGATAGATTCGAACAACCAACCTTTTGGTTAGCAGCCATAGCTCTTAACCACTGCGCCACCAGGGCTCCTGACACATACTAGAAAGGGTCAATTAAAAAGAATGACAATATCAAGCATTAGCATTAATGGGTAGCAACTGGAACTCTCATACATTCCAACCAATCTGGAAAAAGCTGTGCTGTTTCTTATGAAGTTAAACATATGTCTACCCTTTGACCCACTATTTCCTTTCCTATATATCTACCCAAGAGACATTTTACCCAGAGACTTGTATATAATATTCCCAGCAACTCTATTCATAGTAGCCCCAAACTGGAAATAATCCAACTGTTTATCAACAGAAAAATGGGGAGGAGGGGTTAAGATGGCAGAGTAGTCAGGCACTTCCTCTGGTGGACCCTCTTAGAACAAAAACCCAAAAAAACAAATGACTCAATTATATATGACAATCTAGGAACCCTGAACATCTAAGGCAAAGTCGAGGAACCAGACTGAGTGGCAGGGGGAGGGAGAGATGGTCCGGAAGCAGCAAGGAGTTGCCAGACCTGACCCAGCAAGAGCCTGAGCCCTTCAGACCTGGGCAGCTTGGGGCTGAGCGGTGAAGCAGGCAAGCAGCAGTGCTCGGGAGGCACGTTTTCCCCACCAGGAGAGACTCAGCGCCAGAGAGTCTACTCAGCCAGTGAAAACCAGTGAGAAGCAGCCCTGGGTTGGCAAAAGATAAGTATTTGCGTACGGCCTACCGCACGGATCAAAAACACCCCCCTTAGGGAATAACTTCTCTCCCATTTACCTCTCTGCTCCCTGCTCTGCACTAGGTCCTAGACAGGCTTCAGCAATTGCCGAGTCCCCTGGACCAGAAGTAGGATCCGTCACACACCCAGAGCCATTCTCCTGGCCTTGGAGAGTGAACAAAGTAACAAACAAGAGGAAAAAAATTGCCGGCTCCCCTAAGCCAGGCACCCAGGGTAGGCACAGCTCCCTTGTCTAGGCACAGGCATAAGGGATCTATGGACTTTAAGCGACTTTGCCCCTGCAGAGACTCGTGTGGGCCCATCTCAACACCGTAGGCCCTCATTACCACAGTACAAACAAGGTATATACTGGAAGTCTAACTTCAACTGTTTCAGCTGTGAAGTGGCAGGTTCTTGACATTGGACACTGCTCTGCCCATTAAGCAGGGTCTTCACCTACCCACATCAGGGGCCTGAGGACTGGTGGTTCCACCCATGCCACCTAGCCACCTGCAATGGGCTCAAGAATAAGAGATGCCCCCCAGTACTTACAGCCAACAGCACTGGGTGCTCATAGTCTGGCTGTAAAACCGACCCACCTATGTGCTCTGGGGAACAGGGACACATCTTTCTCCCGGACACTCTGGGGCAGTCGTCAGTCCCCTGCCTCGCTGAAAGTGTGTCCTCCTGCTGTAGCCAGATGTCTGTGCCTACCAATCACCCATCTTGTCTAGGACTGTAGGTGAGAGCTTACACCACACACTTGGTGGCTATCTACCTTGACACCTGAGCTGAATCCATACAGAAGGAGTGGGTGGACTCCTGAGCTCACATACCTAGGAACTGATCTAACCACCTAGTACAGGACATAGAGCTTCAAAGTTGCCAATATTCAAACTAGCTCATATGAGCAGGCTATTTGAGCATATCAAAACAAAACAATAAGCTAGGACACAGTCAGCAAACATTAAATAAATATAACTTATTGATGGCTCGGAGACAACAGTCAATATCAAATCACATAAAGAGGCCATCCATGATGGCTTCGGCAAGCTCCCAAAATAAAGAATCTAGAAATTTTCCAAAGGAGGAAAATTTCTTGGAATTACCGGAGGCAGAACACAAAAGATTAATACACAGAACTCTTCAAGAAATTAGCAAGGAAATTAACCAAAAGGCAGAACACACAATAGAGGAAATTAAAAAGATTAGAGAAGAGCGAAATGACAAATTTAACAAGCTGCAAGAATCCATAGAGAGACGACAATCAGAAATCCAGAAGATTAACAATAAAATTTCAGAATTAGACAACTCAATAGAAAGTCATAGGAGCAGAACTGAGGCAATGGAAGTCATAATTAGTGAGACTGAAGATAAAGCACTTGACACCAACTTCTTTGAGGAAAAATCAGATAAAAGGATTTTAAAAAATGAAGAAATCCTAAGAACTATGTGGGACTCTATCAAGAGGAACAACCTACGAGGGACTAGAGTACCAGAACAAGGGGGGATAACAGAAAATACAGGGAGAATTGTTGAAGATTTGTTGGCATAAAACTTCCCTGATATCGTGAAAGATGACAAGATATCTATCCAAGATGCTCATCGAACCCCACATAAGGTAGATCCCAAAAGAAAGTCACCAAGGCATATTATGATCAAACTTGCCAAAACCAAAGATAAACAGAGAATTTTAAGAGTGGCTAAGGATAAACAAAAAGTCATCTACAAAGGAGAGTCAGTAAGAATAAGCTAAGACTACTCAGCAGAAACCGTGTAGGCAAGAAGGCAATCGGATGACATATATAAAGCCTTGAAGGAAAAAAACTGCCAGCCAAGATTACACATCCAGCAAAACTGTCTCTCAAATATGATGGCGAAATTACAGCATTTCCAGATAAACAGAAGTTTAGGGAATTTGCAAAAACCAAACCAAAATTACAAGAAATACTGAAGGGAGTCCTCTGGTTAGAAAATCAGTAACATCAGAGAACAACCGAAGACTAGAACACAGGACAGAGCAACCAGATATCAACCCACATAGGGAAGTCACAAAAATAAATCAGAGCTAAAACACTGACAATAGGGAATCAGATGTCAATATGTAAAAGATGACAACATTAAAACAAAAAAGAAGGACTTAAAAAATGTAAACACAGATTTTGCATATGGAGAGGAAATCAAGGAGATATAAAGAAATAAAAGACTGGCATAAACTTAGAAAAATAGGGGTAAATATTAAAGTAACCACAAAGGAAACTAACAATCCTACAAGTCAAAATAAAAAATTAGAAAAATATAAGGACTCAGCAAACACAAAATCAACAACAATGAAAAAAAAATACATAAAGAAAAGCGACTCAGCACAGAAAATTAAGTGGAACAAAGAAACGGTGAACAACACACAAAAAAAGACATCAAAATCACAGCACTAAACTCATACCTATCAATAATTATACTGAATATAAATGGACTAAATGCATCAATAAAGAGACAGAGAGTGGCAGATTAGATTAAAAAACACAATCTGTCTATATGCTGCCTCCAAAAGACACACCTTAGACTTAAAGACACAAACAAACTAAAACTCAAAGGATGGAAAAAAATATATCAAGCAAACAACACCCAAAAAATAGCAGGAGTGGCAATATTAATCTCTGACAAAATAGACTTTAAAATAAAATCCACCACAAAGGCTAAGGAAGGACACTATATAATGATTAAAGGGTCAATACACCAGGAGGACACAACTACAATAAATATTTACATAAAATACATAAAACAAAGTCTAACAGCACTGAAAAGAGAGCTAGACAGTTCCACAACAGTAGTAGAAGACTTCAACACACCACTCTTGGTGAAGGACAGAACGTCCAGAAAGAAGCTCAACAAAGACATGGAAGAGCTAAATACTACAATCAACCAACTTGATCTCATACACATATAATGAACACTCCACCCGAGAGCAGTGAAGTATACTTTCTTTTCCAACACATGTGGAACATTCTCCAGAATAAACTATATATTAGGCCATAAAGCAAGCCTTAACAAAATCCAAAGCATCAAAATATTACAAAGCATCTTTTCTGACCATAAAGCCATAAAAGTAGAAATCAACAACACAAAAAGCAAGGAAAAAAAATCAAACACATGGAAACTGAACAACACATTGCTCAAAAACTACTGGGTTATAGAAGAAATTAAGGATGGAATAAAGAAATTCATAGAATCAAACAACAATGAAAACACATCCTACCAGAACCTTTGGGACACAGCAAAAGCAGTGCTCAGAGGTCAGCTGATAGAAATAAATGCACACATCCAAAAAGAAGAAAGGGCCATAATCAAAACATTAACCCTACAATTGAAACAAGTAGAAAGAGAACAGCAAAAGAAGCCCTCAGGTGCAAGAAGAAAGGAAATAGTAAGAATTATAGCAGAATTAAATGAGATAGAGAATAGAAAAACAACTGAAAGCGTTAACAAGACCAAAAGCTGGTTCTTTGAAAAGATCAACAAAATTGATAAACCACTGGCCAAAATGACAAAAGAAAAACAGGAGTGGAAGCAAATAACCTGTACAAGAAATGAGATGGGTGATATCACAACAGACCCAATTGAAATTAAAAGAATCATAACAGAATACTATGAAAAACTGTACTCTAACAAATTTGAAAGCCTAGAGGAAATGGACAAATTTCTAGAAACTCACTACCTACCTAAGCTAACACAAACAGAAGTAGAACAACTAAATAAACCCATAATAAACGAAGAGATTCAAAAGGTAATTTAAAAACTCCCAACAAAAAAAAAGCCCTGGCCCAGATGGCTTCACTAGAGAATTCTACCAAACTTTCAGAGAAGAGTTAACACCACTACTACTGAAGGTATTTCAGAGCATAGAAAAGGATGGAATACTCCCAAACTCATTCTATAAAGCCAGCATAACCCTGATACCAAAACCAGGGAAAAACACCACAAAATAAGAAACTTACAGACCAATATCCCTCATGAACATTGACACAAAAATCCTCAATAAAATTCTAGCCAATAGAATCCAGCAACATATCAAAAAAATAATTCTACACGATCAACTGGGATTTCTACCAGGTATGCAGGGATGGTTCAACTTTAGAAAAACAGTCAGTGTAATCCATCACATAAATAAAACAAAAGACAAGAACCACATGATCTTATCAGTGGATGCAGAAAAGGCATTTGACAAAGTCCAACACCCATTCATGAGAAAAACTCTCAACACCCATTCAGGAGAAAAAGTCTCAACAAAATAGGAATAGAAGGGAAATTCCTCAATATAATTAAGGGCATTTACACAAAGCCAACAGCCAACATCATCCTAAATGGAGAGACTTTAAAAGCATTCCCCTTGAGAAAGGGAACCAGACAAGGATGCCCTTTATCACCACTCTTATTCAACATTGAGCTGGAGGTCCTAGCCAGAGCAGTTAGGCTAGAAAAAGAAATAAAGGGCAGCAAGATTGATCAGGAAGAAGTCAAAGTATCTCTATTTGCAGATGATATGATCTTATACACAGAAAACTCCAAAGAATCCACAAGAAAACTACTGGAACTAACACAAGAGTTCAGCAAAATTTCAGGGTACAAGATAAACATACAAAAATCAACTGGATTCCTTTACACCAACAAAGAGAACCTTGAAGAGGAAATCACCAAATCAATACCATTTACAATAGCCCCCAGGAAGATAAAATACTTAGGGATAAATCTAACCAGAGACGTAAAAGACCTATACAGTGAAAACTATAAGACACTACTGCAAGAAACCAAAACAGACCTGCATAAGTGGAAAAACATACCTTGCTCATGGATAGGAAGACTCAGCATTGTGAAAATGTCAATTCTACCCAAAGCGATCTACAGATACAATGCAATCCCGATCCAAATTCCACCGGCATTTTTTAATGAGATGGAGAAACAAATCACCAACTTCATATGGAAAGGGAAGAGGCCCCGAATAAGTAAAGCATTACTCAAGAAGAAGAACAAAGTGGGAGGCCTCATACTACCTGATTTTAGAACCTATTATACCACCATGGTAGTCAAAACAACAAATACACAGACCAACGGAACACCCTTTTAGCTCAGTACAGAAGTCACTCCTAAGGTTCACACTTCAGCCAAAGATTAGGCAGGCCCCTAAGACAAAATAAGACTAAAGGGGCACAGCAGTCCGGGGACAAGGACAAGAAGGCAGCAGGGGACAGGAAAGCTGGTTATTGGGAACCCAAGGTAGAGAAAGGGGAGTGTTGACATGTCGTGGGGCAGGTAATCAATGTCACAACACAACGTGTGTACTAACTGTTTAATGAGAAACTAGCTTGTTCTGTAAATCTTCATCTAAAGTACAATTAAAAAAAAAAAAAGAAAGAAAGAAGATGGCCCCAGATTGTAGCAAACCATGAAGTTTAGACTTGGTAACCAAGAGGCAATGTAATTTTAAGAAAATAAAAAAGGGGTACAGTGGTGTTTTACAAAGTTTAGTCTAGCAACAATATAGGCAGTAGAACAGAATGGAGGAGGGAGAAGGGAAGAGAGGGTGGTAATTAGGGGGAGATTGAAAAGGAGGCTAAAACAGTAATCTAGACACAAGGCGATAAGGGCTATAGGTCGCTGAGGGAACAGATAATAAAAAGGAAACTCAAGAATTCAAAGGAAGTCTAATTAAAGGGTAATCATTCCCAAGTATTTACTCTAAGATTCCTTTAAGTATTGAATCTGCTTCATAAATGTACTCATCAAACACTTAAGTAGTAATTTTCAAAACACAGGGTAGGGATAGGTAAGCTTACAATATTAGGCAGAAGACATCTTAAAGATTAAAACAAATTAAGTCAAATAATAGTTAAGTTAGATGATTTTTTTTTTTTAATTATCAGCAGCTACCATTTATTGAGGGAGTATATATGTCAAGCACTATGCTAGACATTTTGCAGACATCTTTGTTCTTTGACATTCTATAGATGTAGATACCATGAGCCCCATTTTTTATTAATAGGAAAACTGCTGCGTCTCACAGGATTATGTAATTAACCTGAATGAGAATCATATCTCTAAAAATGGCAGGGCTAATATTCAAGCCCGTACTCATTTACATATGTTTAAAATCTGCATGTATTTTATAAGATGGAGATACACTGATTAGCTCCTAGGCTAAATAAAAACATCTCACTCATTAAAATTATAGCACCATTAGGTACCATTTTAACAGAACCAGGGGATTTATACTTTCAATAAAATTTATGCAGTTAAAGTGCCTTCAACACACAATACATCTTGGGATTTAGGGAGGTATCTTGGCTATTTAAGAATTTTTTTTTTTTACAATAAACAAAACATTTCTTAAACTTATATGTATTAGTCATTTTAAAAAATCAATCATAAAACAAGAAAACTGCAAAAAAAAACTCAAAAACACTTATTTTCATATTATAATATTCGCTAAGAAGCAATTCATTCCAAAGTGTCAAGCAGTCAATATAAAAATTCATCTGCACTGAAAAGCTTAAAAATATGTTAACCTGTAAATAAAACAACCCTTTCAATAAGGAAACACAAGCACTGCTGTATTATTATTACTGTTATTATTTCAAAATCTGGTTTTGATTTGAAGGAGTAGGGACTGTGAGAAAAGGAAACGGTGATAGAGGCAAAATAGAGATGAGACAAAAATTATTACTTTTTTAATAAAAAGATTAACTTAAAAATTGATATGTGCTTTTATACAGGTACATAAACACTAATATTTATATTCTAGTTTAAAATTTTGATTCTAGATTTAATTAGTATTTCTAGAGTATCGGATAGACACAGATTTAAGGAATTTTTACATATCCCAATTCCTTTATTCTAATTAGCTAGTAGCCAAGAAAACCATATACAGCAGTGCCATGAGTTAGAATCAACTCCAAAGCAACAGGTCTGATTTGGTTTTAACCTTGAAAAAGATTCCTGGGTGGTGCAAACGGTTTGTGCTCGACTACTAATCAAAATGTTGGTGGTTTCAATCCACCAAAAGGTGCCACAGAAAAAAGGCCTGGTGATCTGCTTCTGTAAAGATTACAGCCAAGAAAACCCTACAGAGCTCAGTTCTGCTCTGTAACACATCGGGTCTCCACAAGTAGAAATCAACTCAGTAGCAATGGATTCAACCTCGAATATAAAGCCAATAGTTTTGAACCCTAAACATCTAAAAGGCCTCTCTCTGATCCTGATCAGGAATTCTAGAACAATAGTTATATGTCACCGAGGCACCACATGATTTGTAAGGACAGACGGTCAAATATGCTTCAAGGCACATCTCATTATGTGGCTGTACTATAATAACCTCTCTTTTTGTTGCTATTTTATGATTTGATGATAGAGTGGCACGTTGATACACAATGATCATTTCCAGTAAACGAGTTCACAAATGCCAGAGTGATCTAGCAGTGATCTGGATCAAGTTTAACCTTCAGAGCATTTCTCAGACACGGCAGGTAAACTGTGCCTTGGGCACTCTGCTTGGGCCCTTTCGTCTGCCAGGCAGTCTCTCCTACCAAGCGTCAGCCCTCATCTCCCTCCAGCATCTCTTCCATCTTCGCTCAAAAATCACCTTCTTGATAAGGCCTGTTGTTAGAATCAACTCGATGACAACCCCGTATGTTACAGAATAGAACTGTTCCATGGGGTTTTCAAGGCTATAATCTTTATGGAAGCAGATTACCAGAACGTATCTTCTGCAGTACCACTGGGTGAGTTCGAACTGCCAAGCTTTAATGTTAGCAGTCAAGCGCAAACTGTTTGTGCCACCTAGGGACCCACGGCCTACTGAAAATTATAACCCACTCCCTCCCCTTGATTTCCATTACCCTGCTCTATTTTTTCCACAAGAATTATCACCTCCTATTATATCTATTTTTTGTTATTATTGTTTGTCCGTTCCCCATGCTAAGATGCTTTGGTGAAATGAATCGCTTTTGTGTGGCCTTTCTTGCCATGATCTTGTAACTCCCACCCAGGTGATTGGGCTGGACTGTGCAAACAGGATAACTGCAGTACCAAGGGGATTCGTCAGTTTTGCCTTAAAATACAGCCAATTCCAGAGCAGAGAGAGGATCCCACCACCATCAAGGAGGAACAGCCAGGAGCAGAGAGCGTTTCCTTTGGACTCAGGATCCCTGCACTGAGGAGCTCCTGGAACCAGGAGACCGAGAGAGAGAGCTAGTTGTAATCCTGAAGAAGTGAGAAGCAGTGGCAGGAAAGACTGGCAGGAGACCGCACAGTAGGCTTCCTGGCCCAAGGAGCCAGAAGCCGAGTACCTGGGGTGCCTTGGGGCACTTACTGGCAGAGCTAAAAGAGGTTTGTAACACTTGCCTGAGCAAGGCAGAGGCCAGAGAGAAGTGTGCCTGTGAGCACAGCTGAAAAGAGACTGTCCTAATGGAAGACCTGTATCCTGAGTGTTCCTGAGCCTGAACTGTAACCTGTTACTTCCCTAATAAACCCCATAATTTACGAGTATTGTCTGTGCATTCTGTGTGGCCATTGCAATGAATTATCAAACCCAGCAGAGTAGCAGAGAGTGCCATGGGAAGGACAGTTGGTGTCAGAATTGGTAAAGATAGCAGACATAGGAGGCATGTCTGCCCTCCACCTCACAGGAATCAGTCTTGGGCTGTTGATCTTGATTTTTCTTCCCCCTCATGAATAGGCAAGGAGGTCAGATGCCACCTGCAGCCACTTTTACAGATGCAAACTTGCCCAGGGCAGGAACTTTGGTCTATTTTGCTCACTGAGGCACCTGAGAAGGTTAAGAGGTGTCTGGCATCAAATAAGTGCTCAATATGTATTTGTTAATTTTTTTTTTAATGAATAGAGTATGATATATTCTGAGCAAAAAGATAAACCTAGAACCAAAATTTCTTTATATTCTTTCAGACGGGAAAATTTTAGGTAGTCAGTTACCACAGAATCTTCTTAGTACAAGTCCCTAAGAACGAAAATATCTTCTCTTGCCTTACAATTACAGAAATACAAAAAGCCTTTTCACTGCATTTCTCTTACTCAAGCATCATCCAACTCAGTAATTCCTGAAACATCTTAACATTCTTAACATACCACATAAATCCCTCCTTACACAGGTTTTCAATAGGGACTTATGAGAACATTAACTACAGCAATATTTTTAACCCCTTACTCCAAATGATCTGTTGTAAGGATTACCTGACAAAACTAAACCCAATGCCCTCGAGTCAATTCCGACTCATGGCAACCCTACAGGACAGAGTAGAACTGCCCCATAGGGCTTCCAAGAGGCAGCTGAGCTCTTAACCACTGCACCACCAGGGCTCCGTTGTTAGGATTAGAAATAATATATTCAAAGAACCCAGCATATCAGAGATATTTAAATTAAAGTATCATTATCGATGCTTTATGGAATTGGGGTAGAATAAATGGGTGACTAACAATTGACGAAGAAGAAGTGGGAAAACAAGACTCATTCAACATAATCTGCCAGTACTGGAACTGTTGAAGTTCTATCTAGACCAGCAACTCCTCAAGAAAAAATGTCGATTAAAAAGCTAAATGCATGCATTCAAGAAATATTTGAGTGTGGACTTGTGAATGCTAGGATCTGTCCTAGGTTCTGGGGATACAGTGATGAGCAAGTAAGACATGATTCTGCCCTTGTGGAGCTTGCAACCTAGCAAGAACATGTTTCTCAAAAAAAAAAAAATTTCTACACAATCATATACTTAACTAAGCCCAAGAAGGAGAGTAAGATTGATGAATTCAAATGCAAACTGTATGATCACGAAGAATTTTAATTAAAATGGAGCATACTGCCACCTGGAAAAAAAAAATAAACTATGAGGCCAGAGAGTACGTTAATGTGAATGTTTTCCTTGTGTCCAAATAGTGATTCTCAGTTTTACAAAATATCCGTGATAAAAGAATAAATCTTGGCTCATCATTTGCATCCACTAGGGAGCAGCATTCAAGTGTCAGCCTCTCCTTTCTGTACTAATCACTCAAGAATAGTGAGTCACCGAAGGATCAGCATTGGTTACCCAAATGAATATAGTTTGTTCTGTAGTTTCCTGTCCCAGGGGCAAAAACACAAAACAAAACAAAAAATGGAGCAACGTACAGCACAAAATATTCAACTTGAGGCGCTATGCCAAGAAAGCAACAGAAAGTTTTATTCTTGAGCCAAAGTTTCCTTGGTTTCTTTTAAAAATTTAAATCGTGACAATTATCTTGATGTTTTTTGATGAATCAGATCTGTCTACAGAACAAAAGCTTGCTCTAGAGTTTTGTGTACTTTGAGGAATAATTATTTCCTAAGCTTATTCACTTTTTTAAGAAAGCAGCTTAACGACAGATTTAGAAGTTAGTGTGTTTGAGTGAAAACATTTGTAATCAGTCAACCTACAGAGGCATTTTGCTTGTAACATCAATTGAAAAATAAAAAGATTTTGTTAGGAGAAAGAACTTAAAAACTCATCCTGTCAAAAGATAGTATTTTCGACTTTCTTACATATTTCTCTTCCAACTTTGTGGTCTAATATTGTTGCCAGAATTTTCAGTCATCACTACTTTATAGAGTTATGATGGAAAGCCTGAATTTAATTATAACACCACTAAGTGATATTCAAATCTCATCCATGCCTATTTCAGTTGTTGCCCTCTTGTTGTAAGCATATTAATAAGTGGCACATAATACATAATACATTGATAAATGTATTTTAATAGCTGATTAGCAATTATTTATATTTTACTTTTCTAGCACGTACATAAATTATTGCTAAAGAGCTGTTAAAAGGCATATATCAATATACCTCAATGTAGACGTATTTCCTTTACCTGTTGAGCATAACAATCCACCCCATAACTTAGTGGCTTAAAAACCATTTTATTTGCTCGTGATTCTGCAAGCTAAGCAAGGCTCCGCTGGGTGGTTCTTCTACTAGTTTTGTCAGTTGTCACATGAGGCTGCATTCAGCGGGCTGGGACCAGCTAGGACACTGAGATGGTCGGCTCTCTCTCTCTCCTCATGCAATCCCAGGGCCTCTCACTATCCATGTGGTCTCCACTAGGGTAAATGGACTTCTCAGGTGCAACTGCCAAGACTTATCAAGTCTTAGGCCTGGAACTCAGTGTTACTTCTCTTGACTCTATCCGTTAAAGTCTCAGGCTCAACCCACATTCATGAAGAGTGGCCTACACAAGGGCAAGAATATTGGGAGTACTTTATCAGAAACTCCCACCGTAACAGACCAAAAGGGAAATTTATTTTTTACCCTCAGAACTTACACTGTATTTCTTTGGGTTAGTATCAGGAAAGAGGCAACAATTAAAAAAAAGGGTTCAGGCAAAATATTTAACAGAGAGGTAACAGACGGTAAGAAATGGAGGCAAAGGGGATCTTTACTGGCAAGATGAACGTAGTCAACCACAAACTAGCATATCTGAATAGAGTTGCAAGGGGGGAGCGTTCTATGGAGTAAAAATCTGTACCTTAATATACTGAGGTTTTTTTTTTTAATGTAACTTGTTAATTGGTAAAATTAAGAAGAGTTGCATATAGAAGCTCAGTCATTATTTATTACGCATCAGATAATCCTCAAGAAGCCGAACAAGGTGGGTAATGACAGGCCAGGGTATTGTGGAAACGTTTATATGCTACACCCTCACGGACCATTAGGATGACTGTTAGGCTAACAAGCAGAATCACTGAAGAGTTAACAGCAGGTAATGGCTCAGCCTTTACACCCAGAACTCTTCACTGTCCACTACCCTGAAACAGCAGAGATTGTGTAAGTTTCTTCTAGTCTCTCACTGAAAGAGGCAAGAGAATATCCTCATTCCACACACCATTTCTATTCAGTAGCTTTACTTTCTCCAGTCAGTGAAGCCATTCTGAAACTTGATACTTAATGGATCTTCCACAAATAAAACTTATCTATGATATGTATCTTTATTTCTTTCCATTCGGCCACTGGAACAAAACACAGAATTGTTTATGAAAAGCTTTTTATGGGTCTTGCTTAGAGCAAGTTAGATTTGTTTGTAACAAAGTTGTTTTAAGTTACCTCTTATTTTGATAATGTGCCATAAAACTCATCTGTTGAGCCTTAACAACTACACATGCCAAGCAATTTAATGAAATATCTAATATTTTTAATGAAAATGGCATTTCTGTGATTTTTAAATAAATTTTGACTCGCCTCTTTTCCTTTATTATTTAAATTTGGAGAGGACCTGTCTTAGAAATTAAGAACAGAAGAACCAAAATGGTTGAGGAGTGCAAGGAATTCTATTCAAAGAAAGTCACAAAACCTGTTGTCCTCAACTTAAAATAAGGTGTTTAATATTTGGAACATAAATTGTGTCACTACATTAGCTTTCCATTTTATTTCTAAACATCTACTAATAAGACTTTCTTTTTTCAATATGCAAGCTTCTTCCATCAAGTCAATTGATTGAATTAGGATTACATATTGTTATAACACAAGTTAACAAAACAGAAGAGTTGTAGTAAAAACAGTGAAACTTGAACACTCTCAAAAATCACCTAAACCTAAACTTGTCTTCTCTTTCCTGATGCTGCAGCTTCTTTAGGAGAAGGGTGACTGGAAAGGCACGCTTTTCAAGAGGGAGGGGAGCGATCCCATGGATTGACTTAACAGCAACAGGTCTGGTTTTTGGTTTAGAGGACAGCTATCAATTCATCTAAAGGATCTCCTGTCTAATCAACAAAGTTACTTAAGACACTTGATAGAAATGCCAGGAACACATAGTCACCACTGACAAACAGCTCAAAGCACTTACATAAGCAAACTTTATAAGTTGATAGGAGATGCGAATCTCAAATCACAGTAGATAACTCCATGGAAGATACTTTGGTACCACTGACCAATACTGAGATGAACCGAGAAACCCATGCTATGTCCCAGGATGCCATTTCTTAGATGTGATTAGATTGAATAAGAATATACATAAAATTACATTAAACTTTTTTGGGTTGAAAGGTTTTACCTACTGTCTAGTTTCTTAGTGCTGCTATAATAAAACTGCCACAAGCAGGTGACTTTAATGAATAGAAATTTATTTTCTGACAGTTTAGGAGGCTAGAAGTCTGAATTCAAGGTGCAGGCTCTATGGGAAGACCCTCTCTCTGTAGTCTCTGAGGGAAAACCTTTGGCTCAGCTTCTCTAGCATTCTTCTCAGCATTTCTTGGAGATCTCCCACTGCCATCTATCTTTCCCCAATTCATGCTTCTTTCAGCACCTAATCAGCTCTTTTATATCTCAGAAGTGACTGGCTTAAAATATGTCCAACACTGACATGTCCTCATTAACATAACAAAGAAAACTCTATTCCCAAATGGGATTACATCAACAGGTATGGGAGTTAGGATTTACAACACGTATTTTTGGGGGACACAATTTAATCCATAACACCTAAATTCAAAATACCACAATGAGTATACTTAATGTCAACACTGCCTCTCTATGCTTCATATTAACAGTATAGAACCAAACCAAACCCACTGACGTCAAGTTGATTGTGAACCACAGTGACCCATAGGGTTTCCAACACTATAAATCTTTACAGAAGAAGACTGCCGTATCCTTCTCCTTTAGAGAAGCTGGTGGATTCGAATCACCAATCTTTTGGTTAGCAGCCGAGCGCTTTCAACCAGTGCGCCACCAGGACGCCTACAATATAGAACAGTAGTACCTCATGATGTGGTTTTGACAGTTTTCAAACAGCTTTCACTTCCATCTTCTTTGGTTTATGAAATAATATTTACTACCTTGTGATTATATTTACCAAAAATGTATCAGTAATACTTCACAAAATTTGAAAAAAATTAATGTTATTTCAAAGAATTTCAAAAGCACAAATTCTCTAATGTCGTTATTTAAAAAATCCAGAAAGTAAAATTGTCAGTTTCCATTAATATCATTTTTTATGAAGATGCAATTATTCAATAAGAATAATTCAAGCAAAAAAGTTACAATTGGGTGACGGAAAACAAATAAAAATATAACTACTTGGGAAACACACAGTACCACACACATTAGTTAGATAATTACTATTGCTAAGTGATGGAAAATACTCAACTATAAAAAGAGAGAAACACAAAAGGGTGGATAGAATTTCTAACAGAAAGGCCATTGTTTAACCAGAAGTTTCACACTCTAGAAATATGAACACCTGCCAGATAATTAAATACACCCACATGCAGAGTATTTCAACACTTTTTGAAAATTTTAATTACCACCATTTATTACAATCACCAACAGGTAATTATCTAAGCAATGTAAGATCAGCATTGAAATTGAGGCGAGCTAGATATTTTATATCAGTTAAAGCTAAACTAGTTCAAGCAACTACTCCTGGGTGATCAGCTGACACACGTACTTGCTCAAAGGGAGGAATAGCTGGACATCAAGGATTTCCTTCGTGTTCTCTTGCCTGGGTAGCGACACAGCTACTACACAGTCAAGTGGAGCAATGCACTGAAGCACAAATCACATTGCTTTTTGAAATTAAGTTTAGCAGGGTATAACTCTTCATTTCTTCATCCTGCACCCAAGCCAGTTTGGCTTTCCACACCCATTATATCTCCAAGTTCAATTAAGTAACATCTATGTTTACTCGTTCAAGCTGCTGTAAACCTTAGTCTTTCATCTTTTGGAAAATAGGATATTACCGGGAAATTACTTCTGTAAATAGCACTATCGAGTATGAAACTGCTGCCTCACTTAGGGCAGAAATAAACTGTGCTTTGAATACATTTTTAAAGCTAAGATTCTGCATACCAGAGTTTCTCAACTCATTAAAAAAAAAAAATTATTGTTGTCTAGTCCGTTAAGACTTACGGTGACCCCATGTGTTGCAGAGTACATGTTGCTGTAAAACAAAAATTAGCATAGCGCACTTACGAAAGTACTTGGGGGAGTCGGTGGGCGCGGTTGGCAAGCAAACTTAAAAGGTGTGTGTTATCTGTGTAAAAGTACAGTACAATTGCTGCACAAGGTTTTCTTTAATATTTACAGAAGCATATCGCCAGGTCTTTCTTCTGTGGAAAAAATGGGTGGAGTCACACCACCAACCTTTAGGTTAGTTGTTGTTAGGTGCCATCAAGTCGGTTCTACTTCACAGCACCTTATGTACCACAAAATGAAACACTGGCCGGTCCTGCGCCATCCTCACAATAGTTGCTATCTTTGAGCCCATTGTTGTAGCCACTGTGACAATCTATCTTGTTGAGAGTCTTACTCTTTTTCGCTGACCCTCTACTTTACCAAGCATGATGTCCTTCTCCAGGAACTGGTCCTTCCTGATAACATGTCCGAAGTACCTGAGACCAAGTCTCACTATCCTCGCTTCTTATGAACATTCTGGTTGTATTTCTTCCAAGAGAGATTTGTTCGTTCTTCTGGTAGCCCATGGTATATTCACTATTCTTTGCCAAACCATAATTCAAAGGCACAAATTCTTCTTTTGTCTTTCTTATTCATTGTGGAGCTTATGAATTTATATAAAGTAACTGAAAATAACATGGCTTGAGTCTGGTGTACCTTAGTTCTCAAAGCGACATCTTTGCTTTTTAACAGTCTAAAGAAGTCTTTTGTAGCAGATTTGCCCAATGCAATACATCATTTGGTTTCCTGACTGCTGCTTCCATGGATGTTGATTATGGATCCAAGTAAAATGAAATCCTTGACCACTTCAATATTTTCTCCATTTATCATGATGTTCCTTATTGGTCCAGATGTGAGGATTTTTGTTTTATGTATGTTGAGGTGTAAGTCATATTGAAGGCTGTAGTCTTTGATCTTCATCAGTAAGTGCTTCAGGTCCTCTTCATTTTCAGCAAGCAAGGCTGGGTCATCTGTATATCTCAGATTGTTAATGAGTCTTCCTCCAATCCTGATGCTTCATTCTTCTTCATATACTCTGGCTTCTCTGATTATTTGCTCAGCATACAGATTGAATAAATATGGTGAAAGGATACAACCCTGATGCACACCTTTCCTGATTTTAAACCATGCAGTATCTCCTTGTTTTGCTTGAATAACTGCCTCTTGGTCTATGTTCAGGTTACTCATAAGCACAATTAAGTGTTCTGGAATTCCCATTCTTTGCAGTGTTACCCATAATGTATGATCCATAGAGTCGAATGCCTTTGCACAGTTAATAAAACACAGGCAAACATCTTTCCGGTATTCTCTGCTTTCAGCCAAGATCCATCTGATGTCAGCAATGATATCTCTCATTCCATGTCCTCTTCTGAATCCGGCTTGAATTTCTGGCAGTTCCCTGTCGATGTAGTGCTGGAACCATTTTTGAATTATCTTCATCAAAATTCTACCTGTGTGTGATATTAATGATACTGTTCAATAATTTCTGCTTTCTGTTAGATCACCTTTCTTTGGAATGGGCCCAAATATGGATCTCTTCCAGCCCGTTGGCCAGGTATTTGTCTTTGTATGGATATTATCCTATCACTGATAGCGTTATACTTCAGGACACATCTTAATCGATGCTGAATGCAACACCATTCCTCTTCAGTCTGTCATTCCCAGCATAGCAGACCATATGATTGTCTGATTCAAAATGGCCAATACCAGTCCATTTCAGCTCACTAATGCCTAGGATATTGACCTTTATGTGTTACATTTCATTTTTGACAGCTTTCGATTTTCCTACGTTTCATACTTCCTACATTCTCTATTCTGATTATTAATGGATATCTGCAGCTGTTTCTTCTCATTTTGAGTCATGACACATCAGCAAACGAAGATGCCGAAAGCGTAACTCTATCCAGGTCATTAAGGTCAACTCTACTTTGAGGAGTCAGCTCTTCTTCAGTCATATCTTGAGTGCCTTCCAACCTGAGGGACTCATCTTCCGACACTATATCAGACAATGTTCTGCTGCTATTTATAAGGTTTTCACTGGCCAATCTTTTTTTAAGAAGCAGATTGTGAGGTTCTTCCTCCTAGTTTGTCTTAATGTGGAAGATCTGCTGAAACCTGTCCACCATGGGTGACTCTGCTGGTATTTGAAATTCCAGTGGCATAGTTCCCAGCATCACAGCAAGCTAGCACAGTATGACAAACTGACAGACAAGGGGTGTTTAGGTTAGAAGATGACCGCAAAACAACTGCACCACCTAGGAATGGCCACTCAGTTCACAATTAGATATATATTTTACATCACAACCCAAAACTCACAAACATTATATATACATATATACGTACACTTCCATAAACATATACACACACATATATATACATATGAAATGTTTAATGAAACATGTCTTACTCTTACTTCACATGATACTCTCTGTTCTATTTCTTTTTTTATGATGCTCATGACCCCTAATTTGATTTCACCAAACCACTAACTGGGTAGCAACCAGTTTGAAAAACATGGCTGTCTACATACAAATACCAAGTCACAGTTCTTCATAAAAATCACTCCTCCCAATCAGTATCAGTATGACACTCCCTATAGTTGGGACTGAAAAAAGACACTACGAAAAGGTCAATGATCTATAAGTAAGATGTTTCTGAAACATGAATGAAATAGGCAACAGGAAATTCAAGCAGATGAGCACTTACTGTGCATCTCAAAAGTAAACAGGGGAGGTGTGGTCAACATGGCTTACTAGTTAGACGCTTCCTATATCCCTCTTACAACAAAGACCTGGAAAAACAAGTGATTTGATTCTATGCGAACAACTGGCAGCCCTGAACAAGGCATGGTTAAAAAATCCATCTGAGTCATACCGGAGAGGAAGACCATTTGGAAGAGGTGAGGAGCACTGGAACCGCAGTGGAGAGGCTGCAGAAACACAGCCACGCCGGGCTGTGGTGAAGCAGGTAAACAGCTGTGCTGTGCGTGCAATCGAGAAGCAGTTTCCACATCGAGAGAGACCCGGCAGCAGAAATTCTGCTTGGACACTCCGAACCAGTGAAGAGCAGTTCCCAAGAGGCTAGGATAAGTACATGCGTGCACCCTTTTGCAGCGATTTAAAAAAAAAGAAAAAGCCCATTTGGGAAAAACCTCTCTCCCTTTTACCTGCTACCTCCACGCTCTGCACCGGATTTGGGAAAAACCTCTCTCCCTTTTATCTCCTCCCTCCGTGCTCTGCATCGGGAGTCCACTAGGCCAGAAGTAGATCCCAAAAGGTGCCCTGACACATTTCCTGGCCTTGGAGAGGGAACAATTAAGCTGCTGGCTCCCCTAGGCCAGGAACACAGGGTCGGCACAGCTCCTTTGTTGGCCATAGAAATCAGGGGTCTTCAGACTCTCAGTGCCATACACCCCTGTATAGACTTGTGGAGACCCATCTCAACAGTGTTAGCCCTCACTACCACAGTACAACAGGGCAAACATCTGAAGTTTAACTTCAACTGCTTCAGCTGTGAACTGGAAGATCTGTGATCTTCGAAACAGCCCTGCCCCTCAAGTACTCACCTGTATCAATCTGCAGCAGGGTCTTGAGGACTGCTGGTAGCTCCTAAAGTGCCTAGTCACCTGCTACAGGAGTTCAAGAAAAAGTGGTGCCCTCGAGTCTTTGCAGCCAACATAGTGGGGTGCTCTTGCCCAGCTGCAAAACTCACCTACCTATTCACCCTAGAGAATAGGGACACGCTTTTCTTTCAGACTCTCAGGGGCAGCTGTCAGCCGCCTGCCTGGCTAAGCGTGTGATCCCTTACCACAGCCAGAGTCCAGTGCCTGCACCAATCACCCATGCCTCTCTAGGACTGGAGGTGAGAGCCTGCATAGCACACTTGGTGACCAACGGCCTGCACACCTGAGCTGATCCCATATAGGAAATTTTAACTGACTCCAGCGTGCACATACTTACTTACACAACTAACTACCTGGTGACAAGACATTAGAGATCAAAAGGTGTCAAAAATCAAACTAGTCCACACGAGCAGCCTATTTGGGCATATAAAGACAAAACAAAATAAGAAGCTAGGTCTCACTAAGCAAACACAAAATAAAATTATAATAAATTATTGATGGCTCGGAGACAACAGCCAATATCAAGTCACATAAAGAGGCAGTCCATGATGGCTTCAGCAAGCTCCCAAAATAAAGAATCAATAAATTCTCTGAAGGAAGAGAACTTCTTGGAATTACCAGAGACAGAATACAAAAGATTAATATACAGAACTCTTCTAGAATAAGAAAGGAAATTCGACAGAACGCAGAAACAGCCAGCCAACATACAGACACAGTAGTAGCGGAACTTAAAAAATTTACTAAAGAACATAATGTCAAATTTAATAGGCTGCAAGGATCCACAGAGAGACAGCAATCAGAAATCCAGAAGATTAACAATAAAATTTCAGAATTAGACCACTCAATAGAAAGTCACAGGAACAGAATTGAGGCAGTAGAAATTAGAATTAGTGACATTGAAGATAAAGCTCTTGATGCCAACTTATTTCAGGAAAAATCAGATAAAAGAATCAAAAAGAATGAAGAAACTCTAAGAGTCATGTGGGACTCTATCAAGAGAAATAACCTACGAGTGACTGGAGTACCAGAACAAGGGGGGATAACAGAAAATACAGAGAAAATTGTTGGAGATCTGTTGACAGAAAACTTCCTTGATATCACGAAAGATGAGAAGATATCTATCCAAGATGCTGATCGAACCCCACATAAGGTAGACCCCAAAAGAAAGTCACCAAGACATATTAGAATCAAACTTACCAAAACCAAAGATAAAGACAGAATTTTAAGAGCAACTAGGAATAAAAAAGAAAAGTCATCTACAAAGGACAGTCAATTAGAATAAGCTCAGACTCCTCAGCAGAAACCATGCAGGCTAGAAGGCAAAGGGATGACATATTTAAAGCCTTGAAGGAAAATAACTGTCAGCCAAGAGTTATATATCCAGCATCCAGCAAAACCGTCTCTCAAATATGATGGTGAAATTAGGGCACTTCCAAATAAACAGAAGTTCAGGAAATTTGCAAAAACCAAACCAAAATTACAAGAAATACTAAAGGGAGTCCTACGCTTAGATAATCAATAACACCAGCTAACAACGCAAGACTAGAACACAGGACAGAGCAACCACATATTGACTCAGATACGGAAATCGAAATTACATCAAACCTAAAAGATTGAAAACAGGGAAACATATCAATATGTAAAAAAAAAAAAAAAAAAAGGATAATATTAAAACAAAAAAAGAGGGACTTTAAAAAAATGGAGACATTTTCTATATGGAGAGGAAGTTAAGGCGATATAAAGTAATAAAAGACTGGTAAAAACTTAGAAAATTAGGGGTAAATATTAAGGTAACCACAAAGGAATCTAACAATCCTACAAATCAAAATAAAAAAGTAGAAAAACATAAAGACCCAGCAAACACAATATCTATAACAAAGAAAAAGATGAAAAAAAATACATTAAAAAAAACAACTCAGCACAGAAAATTGAGGAGAACAAAGAAACAGTGAACAACACACAGAGAGATATCAGGATGACAGCCTTAAACGCATACCTATCAATAATTACACTGAATGTAAACGGACTTAATGCACCAATAAAGAGACGGAGAGTGGCAGACTGGATAAAAAAGCATGATCCATCTATATGCTACCTACAAGAGACGCACCTTAGACTTAAAGACACAAACAGGCTAAAACTCAAAGGATGGAAAAAAATATATCAAGCAAACAACACTCAAAAAAGAGCAGGAGTGGCAATATTAATCTCTGACAAAATAGACTTGAAAGTAAAATCCACAACAAAAGATAAGGAAGGGCACTATATAATGATTAAAGGGTCAATATCCCAGGAGGACGTAACTGTAATAAATATTTACACACCCAACAACAGGGCTCCAAAATACACACAACAAACTCTAACAGCTCTGAAGAGAGACATAGACAGCTCCACAATAGTAGTGGGAGACTTCAACACGCCACTTTCGTTGAAGGACAGAACATCCAGAAAGAAGCTCAACAAAGACATGGAAGAGCTAAATGCTACAATCAACCAACTTGATCTCATAGACAGGTACCGAACTCTGCACCCAACAGCAGCCAAGTATACTTTCTTTTGCAATGCACGTGGAACATTCTCCAGAATAGACCACATATTAGGCCATAAAACAAGCCTTAACAAAATCCAAAACACTGAAATACTACAAAGCATCTTTTCTGACCATAAAGCCATAAAAGTAGAAATCAACAACACAAAAAGCAAGGAAAAAAAATCAAACACATGGAAACTGAATAACACCTTGCTCAAAAACTACTGGGTTACAGAAGAAATTAAGGATGGAATAAAGAAATTCATAGAATCAAATGACAGTGAAAACACATCCTACCAGAACCTTTGGGACACAGCAAAAGCAGTGCTCAGAGGTCAGTTGATAGCAATAAATGCACACATCCAAAAACAAGAAAGGTTCATAATCAAAGCACTAACCCTACAACTGGAACAAGTAGAAAGAGAGCAGCAAAAGAAGCCTACAGGTGCCAGAAGGAAGGAAATAATAAGACTCAGAACAGAATTAAATGAAATAAAGAACAGAAAAACAACTGAAAGAGTTAACAAGTCCAAAAGCTGGTTCTTTGAAAAGGTCAACAAAATTGATGACCCACTGGCCAAACTAACAAAAGACAAACTGGAGAGGAAGCAGATAACGCGTATAAGAAATGAGATGGGTGATATCACAACAGACCCAACTGAAATTAAAAGAATCATAACAGAATACTATGAAAAACTGTACTCTGACAAATTTGAAAACCTAGAGAAAATGGACAAATTTCTAGAAACTCACTACCGACCTAAATTAACACAAACAGAGGTAGAACAACTAAATAAACCTATAACAAAAGAAGAAATTGATAAAGTTATTAAAAAACTGCCAACAAAAAAAAGCCCTGGCCCAGATGGTTTCACTGGAGAATTCTAGCAAACTTTCAGAGAAGAGATAACACCACTTCTACTAAAGACATTTCAGAGCATAGAAACGGATGGAATACTCCCAAACTCATTTTATGAAGCCAGCATAACCCTGATACCAAAACCAGGTAACAACACCACAAAAATAGAAAATTACAGACCGATATCCCTCATGAACATTGACGCAAAAATCCTCAACAAAATTTCACCCAACAGGATTCAGCAACATATCAAAAAAATAATTCACCATGACCAAGTGGGATTTCTACCAGGTATGCAGGGATGGTTCAACATTAGAAAAACAATCAGTGTAATCCATCACATAAGTGTAATCCATCACATAAATAAAACAAAAGACAAGAACCACACGATCTTATCAGTCGATGCAGAAAAGGTATTCGACAAAGTCCAACACCCACTCGTGATAAAAACTCTCAACAAAATAGGAATAGAAGGGAAATTCCTCAGTATAATTAAGGGCAATTTACACAAAACCAATAGCCAACATCATCCTGAATGCAGAGACTTTGAAAGTATTCCCCCTGAGAACAGGAACCAGACAAGGACGTCCTTTATTACCACTCTTATTCAACATTGTGCTGGAGGTCCTAGCCAGAGCAGTTAGGCTAGAAAAAAAAATAAATGTCATCCAAATACGAAGGGAAGAAGTCAAAGTATCTCTATTTGCAGATGATATGATCTTATATTTGGAAAACCCCAAGGAATCCACAAGAAAACTACTGGAACTAATAGAAGATTTCAGCAAAGTTTCAGGATACAAGATAAACATACAAAAATCAACTGGATTCCTTTACACCAACAAAGAGAACCTTGAAGAGGAAATCACCAAATCAATACCATTTACAATAGCCCCCAGGAAGATAAAATACTTAGGAATAAATCTAACCAGAGACGTAAAAGACCTACACAATGAAAACTACAAGACACTACTGCAAGAAACCAAAAGAGACCTGCATAAGTGGAAAAACATACCTTGCTCATGGATAGGTAGACACAACATAGTGAAAATGTCAATTCTACCCAAAGCAATCTACAGATACTATGCAATCCCGATTGAAATTCCACCGGCACTTTTTTATGAGATGGAGAAACAAATCACCAACTTCATATGGAAAGGGAAGAGGCCCCGAATAAGTAAAGCATTACTCAAGAAGAAGAACAAAGTGGGAGGACTCACACTACCTGATTTTAGAACCAATTATACTGCTGAGGTAGTCAAAACAGTCTGGTACTGGTACAACAACAGATACATAGACCAATGGAACAGAATTGAGAATCCAGACATAAATTCATCTACCTATAAGCAGCTGATATTTGACAAAGGCCCAAAGTCTGTTAATTGGGGAAAAGACAGTCTCTTTAACAAATGGTGCTGGCATAACTGAATATCCATCTGCAAAAAACTGAAACAAGACCCATACCTCACACCATGCACAAAAACTAACTCAAAATGGATCAATGACTTAAATATAAAATTGAAAACGATAAAGATCATGGAAGAAAAAATAGGGACAACACTAGGAGCCCTAATACATGGCATAAACACAATACGAACCATAAGTAACAATGCACGAGCACCAGAAAAGAGACTAGATAAATGGGAGCTCCTAAAAATTAAACACTTACGCTCATCAAAAGACTTCACCAAAAGAGTAAAAAGAAAACCTACAGACTAGGAGAAAAATTTTGGCTACGATAAATGCGATCAGTGTCTAATCGCTAAAATCTACCAGATACTGCAAAACCCAACAACAAAAAGACAAATAACCCAATTAAAAAATGGGCAAAGGATATGAACAGGCACTTCACCAAAGAAGATACTCAGGTAGTTAATAAACACATTAAAAAATGCTCACGATCATTACCCATTAGAGAAATGCAGATCAAAACTACAATGAGATACCATCTTACCCCCACAAGGCTAGCAGTCATCCAAAAAACACAAAATAATAAACGCTGGAGAGGTTTCGGAGAAACTGGAACACTTATACACTGTTGGTGGGAATGTAAAATGGTATAACCACTTTGGAAATCGATTTGGCGCTTCCTTAAAAAGCTAGAAATAGATGTACCATGTGATCCAGTGATCCTGCTCCTTGGAATATACCCTAGAGAAATAAGAGCTTCACACGAATAGATATATGCACACCCATGTTCATTGTAGCATTGTTCACAATAGCAAAAAGACGGAAACAACCTAGGTGCCCATCAACAGACGAATGGATAAACAAATAATGGTATATCCACACAATGGAATACTACGCGACGATAAAGAACAACGATGAAGCCGTGAAACATAACATGGAGGAATCTGGAGGGCATTATGCTGAGTGAATTTAGTCAGTCACAGAAGGGCAAATATTGTATAAGGCCACTATTATAAGAACTCAAGATGAGATATAAACACAGAAGACAATGTTCTTTGATGGTTATGAGGGTGGCTAGGGAAGGTGAGAGTTACTCACTAACTAGATAGTAAACAAGCATTATCTTAGGTGAAGGGAAGGAACAGCACACACTACAGGGGAAGTCAGCACAACTGGACTAAACCAAAGCTAAGAACTTTCCTGAATACAGTCAAACACTCTGAGGGACACAGTAGCAGGGGTAGGGGTCTGGGGACCATGCTTTCAGGGGACATCTATGTCAATTGGCATAATAAAGCCTATTAAGAAAATGTTCTGCATCCTACTTTGGTGAGTGGTGTCTGGGGTCTTAAAAGCTTGCAAGTGGCCATCTAAGATGCATCAATTAGTTCCTTCCACCTGGAGTAAAGGAGAATGAAGAACACCAGAGACACAAGGGAAGCATTAGCCCAAGAGACAGAAAGGGTCACAGAAACCAGAGACTTCATCAATCTGAGTCCAGAAGAACTAGATGGTGCCCGGCTACCACCAATGACTGTCCTGACAGGGAACACAACAGAGAGTTCCAGATGGAGCAGGAGAAAGATGGGGTGCAGAACTCAAATTCTAGTAAGAAGACCAGACTTAATGGTCTGAGACTGGAGGAACCCCAGAAAGCACGGCCCCTGGATTCTCTATCAGCCCAGAACTAAAACAATTTCTGAGGCTAACTCTTCAGACAGGGATTGGACTGGATTGTGGGACATAAAGTGATACTCATGAGGAGTGTGCCTCTTAGCTCAAGTAGATACAAGAGACTAAACAGGCAGCTTCTGTCTGTAGGTGAGATGGGAAGGCAGAGAGGGTTAGTAGCTGGTTGAATGGATGTGGGGAATCGGACAGAAAGGAGGAATGTACTGTCACAGAATGGAGAGAGCAATTAGGGTCACATAACAATGTATGTATAAATTTTTGTATGGGAGACTAACTTGAAATGTAAACTTCATTTAAACTACAACAATAAAAAAAAAACAAAAATATATAAGTTGACATCATTAAAAAAGAAAAAGGTAAGGTATTGCCATATCAGTGTTTCTCAGTAGGATGCTACTGGTATTCTTTGTGGGACATTTTTTCATAAAATGCTCCTACATATTTTAAAATACCTCTGAGGGGAGGGTGCTAACATCCTTTATTGAAAACAAAAACAAAAACACTCTTCCATCAGCACTAACGAGAAAAGAATCAAAAAAAGATGTTACATGGGAAAAAAAAAAAAACCAAGTTACGGAACAATGCACATAGTATGATTTTAATTATATGAAAAGAAACCAACCATATTCTGGGTGTGTGTGTGTGTGTGTGTGTGTGTGTGTGTGTGTTAGTGTAATGAGTTAGGGGACATATAAACTGAGATTTACGGTTTCTGCTCTATGAGTGCCAATGTTGTTTGATTTTTTTTTTTCCTGTATTAATTTGTTAAATTTGTTAGGTTACCAATATTTTTGGTGGGGAACCAAAATCCATAATATAGTCACAAAATATAAATGGCGATTTTGAGAACTGTGATCATATGAAGGAAAATAAAATGAAGGAAAGAGACTAAGAGGCAATGAATGTTTTTAACGACATACTGCAGTCCTAAAAGTCCTTTTTCTTCTTTATCAAAGTGACAAGATCTTTCTTTAATATACCAATTAAAACAAATAAATATATAATGAAAAACTTAGAAATTAAACAGTAACACTACTTACGTTTTAAATCCCCCGTTATCCTCTTCCCACATGCTTGTAAAAATATTACCTCTAACCTCCATATCCAGTAGTCCCTTGGTGGCACAAATGGTTAAGTGCAGGACAACTTAACCAAAAGGTTGGCAGTTCAAATCCACCCACAGGTGCCATGGACGTAAGGCCAGATGATCTGCTTGCAAAAGATGTTCTTGAAAACCCTACAGACTGCGGTTCTACTCTGCATACCTGGGGTAGCCATGAGTCGGAATCGACTCAATGGCCACTAACAATAACAACCTCTGCCTTTTATTACAGTAATAGCTGGTGTACCTGCCTGTCCCACCAGATCAGAAGCTCTATGAGGTCAGAAGGAAACCCTGGTGACGTAGTGGTTAAGTGCTACAGCTGCTAACAAAAGGATGGCATGTTTGAATCTACCAGGCACTCCTTGGAAACTCTATGGGGCAGTTCTACTCTGTCCTAAAGGGTCGCTATGAGTTGGAATTGACTCAACGGCAATGGGTTTGGGTTTTTTATGAGGTCAGAGGCCACATTTCATCCATTGATCACTCTCCGCTCTACCTAGAAAATCTGCTGCTCAGTAGAAGGTTGTTGAACGATAGTTTAAACAAAAATCTGTGAAACAAATACCTAACTTGGCAGGAGTTTTTATTAGCTTATAGTGTGGAGATGAGTCAGCAACAGCTGGATCATATTCAATGGCAATAGTTGAAAACAAAATTAGTATTGGTCTTTCCTTTCCAATAGAATGGATATTAAATTTTTTAATGTTAATAATTTGGAAACTAAAAATACTAAGCAAAGCCACATGAAGGACTATTATTTTATGTGAGCGACTATTTCAAAATTATTTCCAAATAAAATCTGTGGAACAGTAGAATAGCAACAGTGTTCTGTGGCACACACAGCTGGCTGCCAAATCAGAACCCATTCCCCTCTCTTTCTCACTAACAGAACACCAATTATGTTCCAGAGCAGCCGTGTCCCCAGATAAAAATACAATGTCAATGATGGACACACACAGTTCTGGCCAATGATGTAAGCAGAAGTCACACGGAAGGGCTTACTTCCCCAAAGAAAGCCTCAGCAGGAGAAAGTCTTTTCCTCGTCTTTCTGCCTCAGTAAAGCCTGGACATACAGTAGCCAACTTGTGACCCTAAGGAGGAACTCACATGACAAAGATAGAACCCCAATAATAGGAGGACCCTGGACCTTAATGACACTGTTAAGCAGCTGCACTAACCCTAGACTGATTTATCTGCTGGACCTTCTGTTACGTGAGAAAAATAAACGTCAGTCTGCTCACCCCAATGCGGGGGTGGGGTCGGGGTGGGGGGTTCTATTACAGCTGAAAGCATTCCTAATGATACATTATCTATGCGGGAAAAATTAGCACCACAGTCAGCACTGAATCCTGGTGCTGAGATTGTTAAGAGGATCTAGAATAATACGAAGAAATGAAAGATCTATTAATAGGTTCTAAAACCATACATGAATGAAAAGAGAAAGAAGACAAAAACTGCTAATGTGCACCGCAATGGTTCACACAGGCACACCAGTGATCAGCTTTTACCGTTCACTCTAAATAAAACTGGCATTCCATTTCCAGACTTGTATATACCTAGGCCTCCCTTCTTTGGCAACGTGTTTTTGGAGCTGAACACTTTCTAGAGCTCATCAGTAGCGCATCCTAATTAGCCAGCTCATCAGCAGCACATCCTAATTAGCCAGTTAGGAAAACATTATTAAGAAACCCAAGGCAGGTCCTCAACAGTACAAATTATCCTAAGAGGACGACCATGAAGAAAACTTACTTTTCCTTACATACCATGTTTTAATTATCCATTTCCACATTTATCTGTTGCAATAATGAATTCTCACTTAAAGCAGATTTAAACCTGACTTTCTATTACTTTAACCTGTATGGATTGTCCTCCATCTCATAAGAGGGTGCACTCACATGCACACGCGCGCGCACACACATACATATTTTAACTCGCGGTTGAAGTTCTTCTACTATTTGAATTGAATTTCCATGCTGACCATACTCATTCTTAATTGGACAATCACACTAACTAATAAGTCTCTCTGAAAAGGCTGCATGATTTACAACCAAAACAACATCTTCTACAGGAAGGTGCCTAGACCAAGGTACCTAAAAATTGACTTAGGTTTTGTTCTGTCCACAATCCAGATTTTATAGAATTTAGATTATGACATTCTTTATTTGCTTAATATCTTTTCTATAATTTTTTTAAAAATTAATATACATTTTTCAGAAAAGTTTTATAAGTAAATTATTAGACGCCTTGGTTGGCATTAGAAACTTAAGTGTCAAAGGATCTTCTTTATAAAAAACAGCAGAGGAAATTATTCCACCCAACAAGGACCAATGCTCAAGAATTTTAGGATACTCAGTCCCTGGCAAAATGTCAGCATTAAAGCTGATGTTTAAAAATATTTTTTTTAAGTAATTTTCAAAAATTATCAAACATGAGAAAATTTTATTTCTCATATTACAGTTTTACCTTTTATTTGTTACCAGCAGTAGAGAGGGATAAGGAACACCCAGGCTGATCTACCCTGTCTCTATGAAAGCATGTCTTCAATTTCTGTCTAGAAGTTTGACATTTCTAGAATGCTCTTCAACTATCTGGAAAATGAACTAAATTTAGGTAAGACAAAAAGAGTCCAGATATAATTTCAATGAGAAAAGCTACCAAAAGGCCGGGGGGGGGGGGGGGGGCGGGCGGGGGGGGGGATTTTAAAGTATAATATTTGGAAATATTTAGAGAAAAAAAAAATCCTGAACACACATTGCTGGTTTAATAGAAAGTATCTATCTGATGAGAAAAATCATAAAACTATCTTGGTAAAAATCTTTTGCTACCTACAGCCAACTCCTAAAACTGAAGCCTCTAGCTAGTTTGATAATGGTCCATAATGAAAGAGACTATGCAAATCCATCTAACTTTAAATTGAGATTAAAATAATTTTAAATGAATTTAACAAAATCCACTTTATTAATAAAGGAATTTCTAGGACCTAGCAGGAAGGACAAAAACTTTGCAAAATGTTTTGTTTTTAATTATATTGTTTCTTTTAAATTTCCAGTTGTACCCTTGTGCTCCCATACATATTATATATATAGCCTAGTAAAGTGAAGTGTACTCATATCAAGACAGGGCTGGAATACCTAATCAAGATTTAGATGCACTGGCAAAGGCAATGGAGCCCTGGTAGCTCCATAGTTAAGTGCTCAACTGCTAACCTAACGGTTGGCGGTTCAAACCCACCAGCAGCTCCACTGAAGTCTGTTTCTGTAAAGGTTACAGCATTGAAAACCCTGTGGGGCAGTTCTACTAGATCCAATAGGGTCACTATGAGTCAGAACAACTCTAAAGCACTGGGTGGGTGGGTGGGTGTGTGGGTGTGTGGGTGTGGGTGTGTGTGTGTGTGTGTGTGGGTGGGTGTCTGTCTGGTTTGGCAAAAGGCAGAGGACAAGAGAACAAAGAAGTGGCATAAGCATAACATGAATAAGATACTATAATTTTTAACTTTCACATTATAAAATCACCCTCTTACTTCTCCTAGCTAGTAATGAAAGTATAAATAAAATACAGACATTTCTAAATGGCAACTGTGAAGGAGAATCAGTATCTCTCCACAATCAAAGAAAAGCAAGATAATCCTGTACATCTCCTGTCAAATTATGGATCTAGAGTTCTGAGGGGGTAATGGGGTTCAATGGTAGAATTCTTGCCTTCTATGCAGGAGACCCAGATTCTACTCCTGGCCAATGCACCGTTTATGCAACCACCACTCATCTGTCAATGGAGGCTTGCATTTTGCTATGATGCTGAACAAGTCTCAGTGGAGCTTCTAGACTAAGACAGTCTAGGAAGAAAGGCCTGGCAGTCTACTTCTGAAAATCATCCAATAAAAACCCTACGGATCACAACAGTCTGAACTGCAACCCATCACAGGGATGGCACAGGACTGGACAGCCATTTTGTTCTATTGTGTATAAGGTCATCATGAGTCAGAAGCCGACCCAAAGGCAGCTAACAACAAGAAAGTAAAGACAATAATGCTGTAACACCTAACAATTGACTCACTGAGGATTTAAGAGTTAGGAAAATACCCAATGGTAAAAAAACTTCATGACATTTTGACTTAGTACATTAATTGACTACAATCTTAAGTCAGGCAACTAACATAATAAGCTAATTATGAGAGCAAGAGTTATTTTCCCACACCACACCCTTTCTAAAATTGACAACTTGTATGATGTCCTTCCTTCACATAACACTTCACACTCCCCTTACTCCTTTGCTGATTCAAAACACTACATCTTTTTTAAAATACATGAGCTTCGATGGTTTTAAATTAGCAGTTTAAACTCCAACTAGCAGCAAGCACCAGACCTATGTAATTCCCTTTCTGCAGCAGCACACCTAGTATCAGTACTATTTTTGAATCATTTATTCATGTTTCTACACTTCTTCTAATTCTTAACTAATCTATGCTGGAACATCTAAGATTTTGATGATCTACAACTTGAGTCTAAGCAAAGAAAAATTCAGGTTAACATGCGTCTTAGTACTTGCATTTGAATATTTAAGAAATCAAACCCACAAACATTATCACACAGAAGCATTTCTATAATAAAAGTACTCCTCCCTTGCACTCTGGAAGAGAAAAAGATAAACCTGTGACCAAAGAGTCAGGAAAACAGAATTATTCTGTCCCACATGCCCCCTTTAATTTACAGATAAAAAATTAACTACTTTATTTTTAAAATATCTATATAGTTTCAAATCCTAATAATTATTGAATGATGTTTAATTAAAAACAAATGAAAATTATTAAACATGATAAATTTAAATTTCATTTCTCACATTATGGATTTACCTTTTATTATAATTTTTTAGCAGCAGTAAACAGGAAATACCAGAGCTGATGCTATAAAAGCATATTTTTGTTTTCTGGCTAAAAGTTTAAAGTTTCTAGAATGTTAATGAACTAAATATAGGTGAGAAAAAAAATCTCAAATAATTCCAATGAGAAAAAAATGTGTTCCTAAAATAGACTTCTTTCTTAAAATGATCTTAGAATAAATGATAGTCCTTTAAATAAATTTAGCTTTATGGGAAAAAAAAGGAATAAGCACCATAGTTTTTCATAGATCTCTTTCTGTTCTAAAAGCTTCCTGGATTATCATTAAATAACATTACAAGTATAGTGTAATTATAATGCATATGAAATAAATTCCGTTTGAGGCTACAATATTATTCTTTTAACCTTTCTTGTCAAAGACACATTCAGGCATCAAGTGAAATATTATGATCCTAGTCCTTGGGAAGCCATTATTTTTAACTGACAGTTTGCATCATTCGTCATATTTTGGAATTTTATCACAACATACCATGAATGAATGTTTTATACTATACCCCCAAAGGTTTGGGTTGGGGCTAGTCCTTTTGTCTTACATACTAGGTTCGTTTAAAAAGGATTCATAGTCATTTGATTTGCCTCCTCTCATCTTTCCTCATTTCAAACAAAAAAGTGAGTCACTCATGAATGCTGCAAGACTGGCTACTCACATTTTGGGTGCTTGAGCATTTTGTTCAAACAAGCATGAATACATGATGACTATTAATTTATCCTGGTAGAATCACTAATAGGTTTAACAGGCTAAATAAGATCTATGCAGAATATTTGGGACGTAAATAAAAGCAACCTGTCTTACAGGAAAAAAAAATCAGGCAATCATACATGTATACATGTTTGAAGATTGCATTTCATGGAACTCTCATACACCACTGGAGGTAATGCACATTGGCAAAACTTTTCTGAAGGCCTCTTAGGTAACATATAGCAAAAGTCTCCTTTAAAAAAAAAAAAAAAAGCTAAAATCTACAAGATACTGCAAAACCTCAGCAACAAAAAGACAACCCAATTAAAAAACGGGCAAAGGATATGAACAGGCACTTCGCCAAAGAAGACATTCAGGCGGCTAACAGACACATGAAGAAATCCTCGTGATCATTAGCCATTAGAGAAATGCAAATCAAAACTACAAAGAGATACCATCTCACCCCAACAAGGCTAGCATTAATCCAAAAAACACAAAATAATAAATGCTGTAGAGGTTGTGGAGAGACTGAAACACTTAGACACTGTTGGTGGGAATGTAAAATGGTACAACCACTTTGGAAATTGATTTGGCGCTTCCTTAAAAAGCTAGAAACAGAAGTAGCATATGATCCAGCAATCCCACACTTGGAATATATCCTAGAGAAATAAGAGCCGTCACACAAATAGATATATGTAAACCCATGTTCACTGCAGCACTGTTCACGACAGCAAAAAGATGGAAACCACCTAGGTGCCCATCCACGGATGAATGGATAAACAAACTGTGGTATATTCACACAGTGGAAAACTACGCAATGATAAAGAACAACGATGAATCTGTGAAACATAACATGGAGGAATCTGGAAGGCATTATGCTGTGTGAAATTAGTTAGTCACAAAAGGACAAATATTGTATAAGACCACTATTATAAGAACTCAAGAAAATGTTGAAACACAGAAGAAAACATTCTTTGATGGTTACGAGGGTGGCTAGGGAGGGGGAGGGTTATTCACCAGCTAGATAATAGACAAGTATTAGCTTAGGTGAAGGGAAGGACAGCACACACTACAGAAGAAGTCAGCACAACTGGACTAAACCAAAGCTAAGAAGTTTCCTGAATACAATCAAACACTTCAAGGGACAGAGTAGCAGGGGCGGGGGTCTGAGGACCATGCTTTCAGGAGACATCTAGGTCAACTGGCATAAAAAGTTTATTAAGAAAATGTTCAGCATCCTACTTTGGTGAGTGGCACCTGGGGTCTTAAAAGCTAGCCAGCAGCCATCTAAGATGCATCAACTGGTCTCAACCACCTGGAGTAAAGGAGAATGAAGAACACCAAAGACACAAGGAAAATATTAGCCCAAGAGACAGAAAGGGCCACATAAACCATAAACTGCATCAGCCTGAGACCAGAAGAACTAGATGGTGCCTGGCTACCACCAATGACTGCCCTGACAGGAAACACAATAGAGAGTCCCTGATGGAGCAGGAGAAAAGTGGGGTCCAGAACTCAAATTCTAGTAAGAAGACCAGACTTAATGGTCTGAGACTGGAGGAACCCCAGAAAGCATGGCGCCCAGATTCTCTGTCAACCCAGAACTAAAACCATTCCCAAGGCCAACTCTTCAGGCAAAGATTAGACTGGACTATGGGACATAAAACGATACTCATGAAGAGCATGCTTCTTAGCTCAAGTAGATACATGAGGCTAAATGGGAGACTCCTGTCTGGAGGTGAGATGAGAAGGCAGAGAGGGTCAGGAGCTGGTTTAATGGACACAGGAAATCCGGAGAGGAAAGAAGAGTATGCTGTCACAGTAGAGGGAGAGCAACTAGGATCACATAACAATGTACATATAAATTTTTGCATGAGAGACTAACTTGAATTGTAAACTTTCATGTAAAGCACAACAATAAAAAAAAAATAGTGTACAGTTAATAACAGAAAAAGATGTCATGACATGTTTACTTGGAAAAAAAGCAACAAAACAGCATTTACAATATGCTGTCATTATATGTGTTTATATTACAAATTCTGGAAAGATGTACACAAAAAATGTTCTTAGTTAACCGGGTAATGAGATTACAAGCATTTCTTTTTCCTCCTTGA
Source organism: Dugong dugon (assembly GCA_030035585.1). Classification (NCBI taxonomy): domain Eukaryota; kingdom Metazoa; phylum Chordata; class Mammalia; order Sirenia; family Dugongidae; genus Dugong; species Dugong dugon. Next base: position 161,535,694 of record CM057464.1, read on the forward strand.
TACTTCTGTGTTTTCTTGAAAATGTTTCTTTGAAATATTTTAAAATCTAGCTTTATCTAATAATGACTGGGTGAAGTCACATCTGAATAAATATTTGGCAAACTGAAAAACAAATAAATACTGATTGGATAATGGTTTGCTGTAGTATTCCAAATCTCCACAACACAGTTCACATCTGCCATCCAGTACAAGGCTATGATACAGAAGATGCTGATGGTGTGCTTGCCAACTTCTCCTCGTGCTGTTTGGTCACACTTACTTTCCATTTCAGTGCTTCTTTTAACTTGTTTTTAGAATCACACTTATAAGGCAGGTCAGAGCTAAACTCATTCATTCTATAGACACAAAGTGACAAACTCTTACATGCCACGTAGGTTGGCTACCAGAGATACAACAGCTAGTAGGAGCAAGTCCTTGTTTGCAGGATGCACACAGATTGGTTGGGGGAAACAGGCACGTATGCCAATATTTACAATAATGTGATGGCACATGAGAAGTACACACAGCAAATTTACTGAACAAGAGGAAAATCAGGTAACGCTGCCTATGAAGAGGAAAATTGTCATCAGAGGAGTCAAAGAATCAGGGACAGAGCTAAATGCTAAAGAACATGCTAAACCAAAAAACCAAACCAAATCCATTGCTGTTGAGTTGATCCTGACTCATAGCGACCCTATAGGACAGAGTAGAACTGCCCCATAGTTTCCAAGGGGCAGCTGATGGATTCGAACTGCCGACCTTTTGGTTAGCAGCCACAGCTCTTAACTACTGCATCACCAATAGAAAACACAGCTTTAACTTTAGTTATGCTGGGCGCCAAGTCAGAAAAGTGGAATAAGAGATAAAAGCAATAAAACTGGGAGTTTTTCTGCCCTTCATTTTTATTCATTATGTTTACGTATTTTCCATCTTCCTTGCCTAACACCCAAATTCAGTGTTCATTTCTCAGTCCTCATGCCCACTGACCTTACCATTGAGGAGGGTTTTCAGAAATCCTCTTTCCCTTGGCTTCTGTGCTATGGCATAACATAGAACAACTCAGCTTTCCAACCACTCAGAATCTCTTTGCAATTTTTCACTCTTGTGGCTTCACCTCCATACAGATTAAACCCAAAAATCTATTTCAAAAGAACTCATATTGCCATCCTGCTAAATATTCCCCAGCAGCTTAAACACTGAATTCAAAAGTTAGCAGAACAGTCCAACAAAACCAGCTCTTCCTTCCTAACTTTATGATTTCTATCATCCGCATCATCATTCCACAGGTCACCCTCTCTCCAAACTTGCTCAGTTCCTTTGGCTCGTGCTTGTCTTTTCCATCTTTCCACCAATGCCTAACACAGTTCCTGGTGCCCAATAGATGAGCTGAATAAAGGAATGAATGTTGAACCTAATCAGTTGTCAACTACAAATTCTACTCCAAAATACTGTCTCCTTTCTTTTTCCATCATGACCACACAAATACAAGTCACAACACTTTAACTATATTCTGATTTGATTTTCAACTCCTGTCTCTATTTCATCTTATACACTATGACCATTTTATCTTCTTAATTAGAATTATAATCCTATCATCCTTTTGTTCAAAAACCTTTAGTTTCCCCTTCGCCCACTGAATTAAACACAAACTTTTCTCCCTAGTGATCAAGTCTCTCCTCAATTTAGCCTCCAGACTCTCTCTGTAGTGATTCCCACTACTGTACTCAGTCATGTATTTCACATATACTGCGTCTGGCTTAGGATAGAATGATGTGTAAGACAATGCCATCTCTCAAGGCACTCGATCTGTAGGGACACACAGTAAAAAAAAAAAAAAAGAATAATAATAAAATGCACACATGCTCTAATACAGATAGGTATTACAGGTATGGAAAGAACACACAGAGAGTGGTGAGGGACAGAGGAATCAGAATCATTCACAAATTAGCTCAAATGCCACCTCCTTGGAAGAGTATGTAGGTTTAGCCAGACTGACAAACTGGAGGAAAGGCAATCCAGTTTAAAAACAATAACAATTATAATTTTAGGGAAAAAGTCCATGAGGAATCAAAATACGTTTATTCAACTAAATATTCAGAAAAATCATCTCTTATAGCTGAACATAATTCAAAAGCCTCATCTAGTATAAGTGTCTGATTATAAAATAAGGAAATGAATTAAACATGCGCACGCGCGCACGCACGCGCACCAGGTACTGTTATCTCCAGATAAGTATCATCCTTCAAATTTATGATCATGAGACCTTTATTCCAGGGACACTGCCATCATCAAAACAACTGTGGGAACCCTCATCTGAAACTCTCACTCTACAGCAAAATTAGAACTCAGAAGGGGTTGTCCACCTACCTCTTATCACCAGATTTGTTGCATATAAATTTAGGTCGCCCCCCATAATCAAACATACCCTTAAAGGACAAGTTTACGTAATATCAAAGATTGTAAAGACTGTGGGACACAATCAGATGGGTGTAAGGGCATTCACTGCATCACGGTGTGAAATACTCAAAATGAAAAACAACCCAAATGTCTATCAATAGGAGGGGATGGCTAATCAAATTGTGACACTCCAGGTCATCATGAAAAAAAATATGGTAAATTTATATGAACACAGACATGGAAAACTGCAAGACATATTGTCAGGAGAAAAAATATCCTCAAGTCAGTTTATATATACTGTGGTCCTAATCCTTATCTTAAAGAGACAAATGTGTTAGGTGTGTGTAGATGCACAGAATGGGGACTGTGAGGATGGACACCAAAGTGTTGACTGTGATTAACTCTAAAGGGAGGAGTAGGACTGGGAAGAGTGAGGGGAAGAAAATTCTTTATCCCTGGAAACTTTTCAATGGGACCTCAATCACACAAGTAATACATGAGTAGCAAGTCTGTTGCCATCGAGTCGAATCTGACTCATAGTAACCCTATAATACATGAGTACAAACCAAAAACACAAGTATGCTAAGAGATTCCAGATTCAGTTCTATAAAAGTCAACGTTTCCAGCAATGCCAGCAACATTGGGATAAGTGCATACTCTTTCAACATGACTACTATGAAAAGAATACCCTCACTGAAATGTATAGAATACAATTTTTGTCAGTTTTTCTCATGTCAAATTACACTTTTCCATCTGTAACCATTAGTGTTCCAAAGCTGTGTTCCACGGGAAAAGTGGGGCCCTTGATACTACCGCTGTCAACATCCCTTTGATACAGCAATTGCTTAGAAAGGGCTTTAAAAGAACTAGAAGTGCAACCCCAGTCAGAGCTCTAAATGCAAGAACAGACAAGCAGAGTCCCACTTCTGAACTTAATGACTAGCACAAGCATGACAAGAAAAACCAAAGCAGAATTTCAAAATGCCTGTTCCTGGGCTGTTTCAGAGTTCAAAGTTGATTAACAGTTTAAAGCATCAATTCTTTAGTTAAAAGGATTTCTCTAGGACAGTAAAAAGTATATAGTGCCATATAGTCATATTACAACTAGCCAACAGGAGATAAAAGGAAGAAAAGTATTAAAAAAAAAAACCCACAATGGAACAACTTTTGACATTGTTAAAAGATAGCTTGAAATAACAGAAAATTTCAACACTAAGAATTGCTCTCTGGTCTCCTCGGAATATTTGGATATTTATGTTATGTCATAATCTGAAACTGTACACAAATATCTGGATGAAACTTCTGTTTTGCTGTCTATAAAATTAAAAATTAAAGAGGATGGCATGACCATCACTCAACACAACATAATTTCTCTTAGAAAATACTGAATGGAAGCACATACACTTGAGACATTATTCTAAAGAACAGGGAAAGAAAAGAGGGGATAAAATGTCAATGTTTGGTCAACCACAATGTTTTCAGTTCTCTTCTAGAATTTCATTCACTCACCAAATCCCAAGTAAGTCAAAATGCAGAACAGCTAACAGAAAGAATTTCAGACCCTTTAATTGCCTGCTCAAGGGATGTATCTTTATTTTGTGCATTACCTTCTTCTCTCCTTTCATATAATTCCCATATTCTCCCTAACATTATTACAGAAAGGGAAATACCAAAAGAGAAATTGATAATTGGAAAATAACTTTGATTTTCAACTGTTTCTGTTATACATCCAATGCCAATGGAGGTTACATCTGAAGGACAGGACTATGAAGAAAGTTTATTACTTATGTTATATATTTCTATAATTTTAACAGTTAATAAGTAACTTTTCCTTTGAAATCAGAAAAAATATATTCTAATATCTTTGCTCCAGACTGCATGATAAACTTAAGACCACTGAGAAAGAACTCATTATAATGGACATATGCATCAAATATTAAAGCAGCACAGACACTGTCGACTTTGAGCAGGATTCCAAGGAAAATCTAACTTCTTCTATTACCCAAAATAGAGATATGTTGGGTCCATTCACCGACCAAAAGTCCTACTGTTAGTGTTGGGTGCCATCGAGTCAATTCCAAGAACTGTCCCACAGGGTTTTCTTGGCTGTAATCTTTAAGGAAGCAAATTGCCAGGTCCTTCTTCCATGGAGCTGCTGAGTGGGTTCAAATTGCCAACCTTTCAGTTTACAGCCAAGTACATAACCACTGTGCCACCTGGATGCCTAAAAGCCATACTACATAGTGAAATTACCAGAAATTAAATTCTTACCCTATTCATCCATTCTTTCTGACACTCATAACTACTGAAATTTGTGCAGTTGCTTAGGGATTTTTTTTTTTTTTTAAAAAAAAAAAGAGTTTTACTTTGGATGCTCGAGATCATGTGACCTCAGTCACCTATGCTTCAAACAAGGAAACTGAGACCAAGACAGAGACAGAACTTGGTCAACTGTCACCATGTCAACACTGGAACCTAAAATCTTCAAAATCCCAACACTCTCTCACCTTGACCCACTAGCACTACATTTGGATTCCTCTGTGTCTGAACATATTTGAGCATACGCATATGCGTTTACTCATTTGGGGCACAAAAGAATTTTAAGAACCACAAGGCAGCTCCTGTTTGAGGAGCTTGTATTTTAGCTGGACTTCAGAGACATATGCATATGAAAAGTAAATAATTTTCTGATATTTATTATTATTTAGTAGAAAATGCATAGTCAAGTACTGTGGGCTACAGTATTGAGCAAGACATGAGGAAATAAATGGGTTTTGGTTGGGCCCAGAAATATGGGTACCACCCTGGATACACAAAGAGGAAAAGGAAGTTCACTCTAGGACAGAATAAAACTAAGAGTGATTCAAACATTCAACAACAGGCTGAGCACGGACACCAAGTGATCAGAACGAGGCTGTGACTAATCAGAGATGTCAGCCGTGAACAACCGATCACTAATCCAGTTGTTTATCAATCTTAGATGTGGCATGAACAAAAGATGTGGAGGCAAAAAAGTGAGCAAGTTATATTCAGAAAACAGTGACAAACTAGCCTGGCTAGAAAAAAAAAGTTAATGCCAGAGGAAAAAAAGAAGAAAAACACTTGTTAATATAAACTAAAAAATAACTTAAGATCTTTATAAGATTCCAAGTTCATAAAATGTTTTCATTAGATTTATCTTATTTTATCTTCACACAGTCCCAGAAACTGGACATTACAATCATCCAATGTAGCAAAAGAGGAAACCAGGATGGCTGAAGAGACTTAGTCCAGGTCACACAGTCAGCAAAGGGACTGAGTCGCGATGAAAACCCCAGCTGTTGATCATGGCCAGTGACTTGTCAGATTAGAAAGTATCTTATATGCCAAGAGTTCAGACTTCATTTTATATAAAGTAATGAGTTTTCAACTAAGGAAGTGACAAAGACTATGTTTTAGAAACACTCACCTGGAAGCAAAGTACAAGATGAATTTCATGAACCAAGGAATGAATGAAGATGGAAAGATTCTTAGAAAACTACTGAAACAATGTGGCCAAAAAATGACAAGGCCTGGGTAAGTATGACATTGGAGCCTGTATCTGGTATGGTGGTGATATGGCAAATCTGCTGATGATCATTCTGGGTATTTTTCTCCCTCCCAGAAGATACCGCACAGCCTTAAGAGAAAAAAAAAAAAAAAATCAGAAAACCTGAAGAAGACCTCTCCTCCTGGGACCAGAAACACCCCTCCCAATAAAGTCTCCAGTTGAAGAGTGGATTGAGCCTCATTAGGACAGGGCTGTTAAACCCAGCCCCCATTCACTCTGCCACTTTTGTGGCCCTTCCAGAAACATGGTGGCCTAGTGACTTGTAAGATAGAGTGAGACGGACATTATTAAGAAAGAAAGTGTTCGCTGGTTAAATACATAAGGAGGAAAGCAAGGGAAATAGAAAAGTCAAAGCTGACTCTTAAGTTCTTCATAACTAGAAGAATGGTGGTATCCTTCACAGAATAGGGAAGGTGGAAAAAGCATGGGGAAAGGTTTTCTGTTTGAGAAGATGGGAAAACAAATGTATAAAAAGTGTCCAAGGGTTTCAGGCAAAGGGGGTGACTTGAACGCAAACATCAAGTCTAGCTGCCTCTCAACACCTCACTAAAACCACAGCAAAGAAACTGTTTTAAGAAGATGGAAACAATGAGAGAAGAGATAATAAGAAAGTTTTTGGAAGCTGGAAAACAGAAGGCTAAGAGCCGGCTTGGAGACTTTATGAAGCCTAATCCTAAAGTAGTATAGGGGAAAGCGAAGAACCTATGTGATTTACCTGCAGAGTTCTCAAAGACATTCTCAAAGTACCTGGTATTGGTGGTACGAGGCACTTCTGAAAGTTGAGGTGAATTTATTTTCCTTAGGAAGCGGGGAAGGACAACTAAAATATATTGGTTGAAAACTGCTTAAGAAGCAATTTGAGCCCTACATGCTTCTACAAGTAAGAGATGAGAAGAATCTTCTCTGGGGAATCTGACCAGCTGAAGACAACCTACAGTTACCGGCAGGAGGGATTCAAAATACAAAAGGTAAAGGATTAGGATTCCTCACCCAGCTGAACTATCAAATCAAATGAGAGGGTAGACAAGAAAAAAAATTCCCTCATCTACAGTCTTTCTTAGGAAGCTACCAGAGGTGGGACACCTCCAAAATGAAGATGTAAACCAAAGAAGAAGCTGTTAAGAGACAGGCATCAGGAGAGAGAAGGAATTTCCAGGCTGATGAACATCACAGAGTGACAGCCACATGCCAGCCAGAGAGAAAACCAATCCAGATCAGAGTAGGTCAGAAAACTCTGGGAGAAACTTCTTCAAAAAAAAGATGAAATTGATAGAATTCTTAAAGTAAAAGAAGATATTGATAAGGCAGAGTTTTAAGTTTAAACAGTAACAAACACATAGAAACGCACCCATAGGAGTAGGCTTCACATGCACCCCAAAAAAGGACGTTATTAATGCCAAGGAAAACAAAAGTTTTACAGTAAAGGTAATCAGTTTCACGACGTAACTCTGCTCTGAGTAGTGTACACTGTCATAATATTGTAAACACTGAACTAAACAAAGCTACAATACAAGCATATATAAGGATGAGAAGTTTACTGTGCAGTGCAGGAGGATGGGGGAAGGAAAACGAGCAAAATCAAGTTGACAAGTCAACAGACAAACAAGCATGGTGCCCAGGGATATAGAAACAATTTTTTTAAAAATTCTAAATGACCACCTCTGAGGAAGGAGAAGGCAGGAAGGAGGCTGAGGACTGTTCGAAGAATTGTTGGCTCTTTAAAGTCTATGTCTATAACAACTCAAACCAGCTGCCTTTCAGATGATTTCGACACATAGAGACACCATGTATGTCAGAGTAGAACAGTGTTCCAAAGGAGCAAAAGGAAAAAAAAAGAAAGAAAGAACAAAAGATGGAGAAAAAATGAGCATCCTGTTACGGGCACCATACAATCCAACCACCTCTCTCCATCGCCCAACTACCACCTCTCCGGGATGACTACAACAGCTGCCTAACTGGCCTCCAGGGTTCCGCCAGGGACCTGGATTGTGTCAGATCCCTGCTCAAAACCCAGCATACTCCCTCAGCCATCTCACTCTGAGTAAAAGGCAAAGTCCTTGCAACAGCCTATCAGGTCTCCTTCCTGGAAAGCTCTTCCCCTGATACCTGCCTGGAGCACTCCCGCATTTCCCTCAGCCTTCACTCAAATGTCCCCTTCCCAGCGAGACCTTACTTGGCCACCCTAAAATGCCACACCCACTTCCCCCATGCATACATACACACAGATATACCCTGCCCCATAACCTTCCCTGCTTTGTTTTTGTTCCTCCTAGGCATTTATCAGAGCGCTGGTGACACAGTGGTTAAGAGTTCGGCTGCTAACCAAAAGGTCAGCAGTTCAAATCCACCAGCCACTCCTTGGAAACCCTATGGGCTACTTCTACTCTGTCCTATAGTGTCGCTATGAGTCGAGATCAACCCGACAGGCAAAAGGTTTGGTTTTTTTAAGGCACCTGTCACCACCTAACATGTTGTGTTGCTGTGTGCCACTGAATCAATTCCAAGTCATAGCGACCCTATAGGACAGAGTAAAACTACCCCACAGGGTTTCCAAGCCTGTATGTAATCTTTATCAGAGCAGATTGCCAGGTTTTTTCTCCCACAAACCTTTTGGTTAGCAGCCGAGCATCTAACCATTGTACCACCAGGGCTCTTTTCATCTAACATACCACATATTTTATTTATCTTGTATATCATCTCTCTCCCTACTGGACTATAATCTCCATCAGGTCAGGCATTTTTGTCTACCTTATTCATTACTCTATAGGATTAAAAGTATAGAGGTATAGTTGTAAAGTAACACTACTTTCAAATAACTCTGTAGGGGGAAGTTAAGGCTCTTATTACACTGTCAATTTTTTTTTTTTAATTCTTATTGTTAACAGTATTGAATATCTGGCAGTTGATTTGTGACCTGTGAGCTCAAAGTGTTTCCACACTTAGTTAATGAGACCGTGACCATGGGCTTGATTTTTACATGGGCCATTCAACTGCTGCCCATTTCCACAGCCGTGAATCTAGCTCATCATCAAGGGAAATTATATACAGCATGAAACGAATCACCGTTAAGTCCTCTACAACTATTGAGGAAAAAGTCAAAGCAGATAGTTTAGCAGTTTCATCTTTGAATGATAAGAAGAATACATGATCTTTCAAGGTGCTACTATAACTATTGGTCAATAAAGAATCTTACTGCTGCCCCCTCCTTATGATTTTCTTTCCCCTTGTTACTGGAGTCCCTGGGTGGTGCACATGATTCATGTGCTCAGCTGCTAATCAAAAGGTTAGCAGGTTGAGCCCACCAAGAGGTGCCGTTGGAAGAAAGACCTGGCAATCTACTTCCCCAAAATGAGCCACTGAAAACCTATGGAGCACAGCTGTAATAGCAACTGGTTTGATTTAGTTTTGATTTCATTGTTATTCTCCACCATCCACCACTCAGCAAGAATACTTAAAAAATCAAATGATTTAATTATTATCTCTAACCCAGAAAAATATAAAGCTACAATATGGTAAAAGAATTCTTCAGCTTGACCTGGAGCTGCATAGCCACCTGAGAGGTGATAGCGTCTATTTCTAATACCGAGTGGGGTATAAGAAAATGATCTGAGCAAAGCGATGTTAACACGTAACGCAGAACACTTTTTAATTCTTTCTGAAATAGATATTCAGCATACTCAATTTAATGCACTACGTTACAATCTAAAACATGAGATGTATATTCCAGTTCAATGGCATATTATAGTAAAAATGTTTCTATATTATTCCTGTTACCTCTCTTTCCCATTAACCCAAAATAATCAAGAAAAAATGAAAAACTGAATATGTCACCTTGACTAGAATTTCACTGTGAAAACTGAATAAGTTATTTCCTTATTATGCTAAATATTAATTTTTAGCTATTCATATGTTTTCAGTGAGAAAGTCTGAGGAATCTGCAAACTGATTTCCCAGGGGGGAAAATACTTAACCTGAAAAAAAGACTAGCATTCTTATTTTTGACTTCCCCCATTAATATAAACAGACATTTATATAGCTAAGATTTAAGTGACTAGAACAGCTTCCCAGACTCAGCATTTTTTACCTATTCTTCCCTTTCTCTCCATTTTTATAGCTACAAAGAAAACTGCCAAGTTTCATTTCTAGCTACAGGGATGGGGAAACCCTGTTCTACATAACACAATCACAGTTAAAGCTTTTACTTGAGTTTTTTTCAAAGTTCAAGTCAAAAAACAGAAGTTCATGTTCACTTTGGAAATCAAACTTGAAAGAAAAATGTGACCTCCCAGAATTTAATTCCTTCCAAGGAACTCCCTCAAGAGCATAAATTGTTAAGACATGGCCACTTGGGGAAAACATTTTTAAGTCATGTTTGACATGTGAAACTACATGGGACTTGACAGGAATCATTCTTAACAAGCTCCAGTCTGTTTTTTCTTTACATGTTTAACACAATTTAAAAGCATGTACTTTACCAAACGCTTGTTGGATTCTATAAACAATTCTGATTTTTTTATTTTTACAGAGAATTCACAGTGGAAATGGAGAGGATCTTTAATGCTTTGCACATTGTTTATTTAAAAACACAATAACCCACCACCTTTGAACAGAAATCAGATGTAAATGCATGGCCATCTAAAATTAAATGTTTTCTTGTATTTGATCAGTAGATAAAAGAGTTTATAAACATTAAGCTACACACTACAGGGTGTAGTCTTTAAGGTAGGAATAAAACTATATATACAGGAAAAAATGAAAATATTCATTTCTAACAATATAGATAGGTAAAGCCAAAAAAAAAAAATAAAGTAGACTTTCAAAACTGCTGACCCTCATCCCTTTAAAGACCAGTTACCAGAGAGCCAATTCTGACTCATGGCAACCCCATGGGTATCAGAGTAGAACTGTGATCCATACGGTTTTCAACGGCTGATTTTTTTTAGAAGTAGATCACCATGCCTTTCTTCCAAGGCACCTTTGGGTTGACTCAACCTCCAACCTTCCAGTTAGCTTCCAAGCACCTTTAACCTGTTTGCACCACCTGGGAACCATCCATTTAAACTCCCCTCAAAAAAATAAAGAGGAATTACAAGCAGTCCCCTATCTACAAACACTAAGATTTAAATGTTCTTCAGATAGCTACGGATTGCTGCAGAGTGCCCCACAGGGGGCCTATGGGCTGTTGGGGCTTACTTTCCCTCATTGGGTCTGGAGCTCCCACCTGTCACGAGTGCCCACAGCCAGTATTCTGCTGAGCACCGGGCCTAAAGCTCTCAGTTTCTATACATGCACCAAACAAACTGTCCTATCCTCCACTTCCAAAGCTTTAGACTCACACATTCTTTTTCTTTTTTTTATATTTTTTTTTTATTGTACTTTAGATGGAGGTTTACAGTGCAAACTAGTTTCTCATTAAACACTTAATACACATATTGTATGGTGATACTAGTTGCCAACCCCACGACATGTCAACACTCTCCCCTTCTCGACCTTGGGTTCCCATTATCAGCTTTCCTGTCCCCTCCTGGCTTCTAGTCCTTGCCCCTGGACTGGTGTGCCCGTTTACTGTCATTTTGTTTTATGGGCCTGTCTAATCTTTGGCTGAAGGGTGAACCTCAGGACTTGACTTCATTACTGAGCTATAAATATGTCCGGGGGCCATACTCCAGTCTCTGTCATACAGGTAAGTCTGGTCTTGTTCTTTGTTTTTTGGTGACTTAGAATTTTGTTCTACATTTTTTTCCAGCTCTATCCAGGACCCTCTATTGTGATCCTGTCAGAGCAGTTAGTGGTGGTAGCCGGGCACTATCTAGTTGTGCTGGGCTCAGTCTGGTGGAGGCTGTGGTAGTTGTGGTCCATTAGTCCTTTGGACTAATCTTTACCTTGTGTCTTGGTTATCTTCATGCTCCCTTCTTCCAGACCGGGTGAGACCAGTGAAGTATCTGAGACAGCCACTCATAGGCTTTTATGATTTCAGACGCTACTCACTGAAGTAGAATGTAGAACATTTTCTTTATAAACTATGTTATGCCAATTGAGCTAGATGTTCCCTGATGCCATGTAGACCTACGCATTCTGCTATCATGAAATCATAAAGCCAAAAAAAAAGAAGACAAAAATAATTGGAACGTGGAGACCTGATTCAAATCATTCATGTTTTGGATGTGGCCAGGGTCACATAACTTAAGGAAAAAGTTGTGGGGAGCAGAAAATGTGATCTTGGTATCTCTGGTTATAATTTATAATCCATTTTCCCACAGAAAATCCTTAGGTGGATATTAGGTCTTCTAGAACTGTTGTTGTTGTTGTTAGGTGCGGTTGAGTCGGTTCCAATTCATAGCAACCCTATGCACAACAAAACAAAACACTGCCTGGTCCTGTGCCATCCTCACAATCATTGCTATGTTTGAGCCCATTATTGCAGCTATTGCGTCAATCCATCTCATTAGGGTCTTCCTCTTTTTTGCTTACCCTCTATTCTACCAAGCAAGATATCCTTCTCCAGAAACCCGACCCTCCTAATAACATGACCAAAGTAAGTGAGATGAAGTACACCCATCCTCACTTCTAAGGAGCATTGTGGCTGCACTTCTTCCAAGACAGATCTGTTCGTTCTTCTGGCAGTCCATGGTATATTCAATATTCTTCACCAACACCATCTTAATTCAAAGCAATCAATTCTTCTTCGGTCTTCCTTATTCAATGTCCAGCTTTCGTATGCACATGAGGTGACAAAAAAATACTATGGCTTGGGTCAGGCACACCTTAGTCCTCAAGGTGACACTTTTGCTTTTTTTAACACTTTTAAAGAGGTCTTTTAGAGCAGATTTTGTCTCATTGTAGGTATGGGTATTGATATTTCAGGTTGAACGGGCTTTTAGGGGCCGTGCCGATTTATAAGAGGAAATGTGTTACAAGTTCAAATCAACTTACAAATTAACTTTTCTAACATGACAAATTTCTAATTAGAGAGTACCTGCATGTAATAAAATCAACTCAATGGAATCCAACAAACCAAAACACCTAACTAATTTGATTTTATCTGACTTCAATTTGAAATGAGGAAAATGACATCAAAATAAAATCATATCAGAGGCAGGGCAAAGATGGCAGGGTACTGAGACGATTCTGGTGGACCCTCTTACAACAAATACCCGAAAAAACAAGTGATTCAATTATATATGGCAATCTGGGAGCCCAGAACATCAAAGGAAGGAACCCAACCGAGTGGCAGGGGGAAGGAGAGAAGGTTTGGAAGCAGCGAGGAGTTGCCAGACATGACCCAGCAAGAGCCTGAGTTCTTCGGGCCTGATTAGCTCAGGGTCTAGCAGCGAGGCAGGCAAGCACCTGAGCTCGGGAGGCACGTTTTCCACACTGGGAGAGACCCATGCCAGAGAGTTTACACAGCTGCGCAGAATCAGTAAGAAGCAGCCCTCGATCTGGGAAAAGATAAATAATTGCATATGGCCTACCAAGGGGATCAAAAACACCCCCATAGGGAAAAACCTCTCTCCCATTTACCTCCCCACTCCCTGCTCTGCACTGGCTCCCGGACTGGCTTCAGCAATTGCAGCGTCCCCTGGGCCGGAAGTAGGATCCGTCACATACCCGGAGCCATTGTCCCTGGCTTGGAGAGTGAACAAATTAACAAACAAGGGAAAAAATAAACTGCCGGCTCCCTTAAGCCAGGAACCCACGGCAGGCATAGTTCCTTTGCCTAGGCACAGGCATAAGGGATCGAAGGACTTTGAGTACCTTTCCCCCTGCACAGACTCGTGTGGGTGCATCTCAACAGCATAGACCTTCATTACTACAGTACAACAGGGTATATATCGGAACTCCAACTTCAACTGTTTCAGCTGTGAAGTGGCAGGTTCGTGACATTTGACACTGCTCTGCCCATTAAGCAGGGTCCTCACCTACCCATATCAGGGGCCTGAGAACTGGTGGCTCCACCCACACCACCTAGCCACCTGCAATAGGAGCCCATGAACAAGAGGTGATCCCCAGTCCTTACAGCCAACAGCATTAGGTGCTCACAGTCCAGACGCAAAACCCACCCACCTACGCGCTCTAGGGAACAGGGAAATGGCTTACTCCTGGACACTCAGGGGCGGCTGTCAGCCCCCTGCATTGCTCAGAGTGTCTCCCACAGCTACAGCCAGATGCCTGTGCCACACCAATCACCCATGCCTGTCGAGGACTGTAGGTGAGAGCCTACACCACGCACTTGGTGGCTATCTACCTGGGCACCTGAGCTGAATCCATACAGAAGGAGTGGGCAGACTCCTCAGCTCACATACCTAGTAACTGATCTAACCACCACATGACAGGACATTAGAGCTTAAAAGGTGCCAATAATCAAACTAACTCATACGAGAGCTTATTTGGGCATATCAAAACAAGAAGCTAGGACACAGTAAGTAAACATAAAATAAATAAATATACTAACTTATTGATAGCTCGGGGACAACAGTCAATATCAACACTGAAAGAGGAAATCCATGATGGTTTCAGCAAGCTCCCAAAATAAACAATCAAGAAATTTTCCAAAGGAGGAAAATTTCTTGGAATTACCGGAGGCAGAACACAAAAGATTAATACACAGAACTGTTCAAGAAATTAGGAAGGAAATTAATCAAAAGGCAGAACACGTCAATAGAGGAGATTAAAAAAAAATTAGAGAAGAGGATAATGACAAATTTAACAGGCTGCAAGAATCCATAGAGAGATAGCAATCAGAAATCCAGATTAACAATAAAATTTCAGAATTAGACAACTCAATAGAAAGTCACAGGAGCAGAACTGAGGCAATGGAAGTCAGAATTAGTGAGACTGAAGATAACGCACTTGAAACCAACTTGTCTGAGGAAAAATCAGATAAAAGGATTTAAAAAAATGAAGAAACCCTAAGTATTATGTGGGACTCTATCAAGAGGAATAACCTACAAGTGATTGCAGTACCAGAACAGAGGGGATAACAGAAAATACAGAGAAAATTGTTGAAGATTTTTTGGCATAAAACTTCCCTGATATTGTGACAGATGACAAGATATCTATCCAAGATGCTCGTTGAACCCTACATAAGGTAGATCTCAAAAGAAAGTCACCGAGACATATTATAATCAAACTTGCAAAAACCAAAGATAAACAGAGAATTTTAAGAGTGGCTAGGGAAAAACGAAAAGTCATCTACAAAGGAGAGTCAATAAGAATAAGCTTGGACTACTCAGCAGAAACCACGCAGGCAAGAAGGCAATAGGATGACATATATAAAGCCTTGAAGGAAAAAAACTGCCGGCCAAAAATTATATATCCAGCAAAACTGCCTCTTAAATATGATGGCAAAATTAGGGCATTTCCAGATAAACAGAAGTTTAGGGAATTTGCAAAAACCAAACCAAAATTACAATACTGAAGGGAGTCCTCTGGTTAGAAAATCAGTAACATCAGAGAACAACCCAAGACTAGAACACAGGACAGAGCAACCAGATATCAACCCAGATATAGAAGTTACAAAAGTAAATCAAAGCTAAAACACTGAAAACAGGAAACAGATGTCAATATGTAAAAGATGACAACATTAAAACAAAAAAGAGGGACTTAAAAAATGTAGACATAGATTTTTCATATGGAGAGGAAGTCAAGGCGATATAAAGAAATAAAAGACTGGTATCAACTTACAAAAACAGGGGTAAATATTGAGGTAACCACAAAGGAAACTAACAATCCTACAAGTCAAAATAAAAAACTAGAAAAATATAAAGACTCAGCAAACACAAAATCAACAACAATGAAAAAGCTGAAAAGAAAATACATAAAGAAAAACGACCCAGCACAGAAAATTAAGTGGAACAAAGAAACTGTCAACAACACACACAAAAAAAAAATCAAAATGACAGCACTAAACTCATACTGATCAATAATTACGCTGAATGTAAATGGACTAAGTGCAGCAATTAAGAGACAGAAAGTGGCAGATTAGATAAAAAAACACGATCCGTCTATATGCTGCCTACAAGAGACACACCTTAGACTCAAAGACACAAACAAACTAAAAGTCAAAGGATGGAAAAAAATATATCAATCAAACAACACTCAAAAAAGAGCAGGAGTGGCAATATTAATCTTTGACAAAACAGACTTTAAAGTAAAATCCACCAAACAGCATAAGGAAAGACACTATATAATGATTAAAGGGTCAATACACCAGGAGGACATAATTATAATAAATATTTACGCACCCAACGACAGGGATCCAAAATACATAAAACAAACTCTAACAGCACTGAAAAGAGAGACAGACAGCTCCACAATAGTAGCAGCAGACTTCAACACACCACTCTCGGTGAAGGACACAACATCCAGAAAGAAGCTCAACAAAGACATGGAAGAGCTAAATACTACAATCAACCAACTTGATCTCATACACATATACCGAACACTCCACCCAACAGCTGCCAAGTATACTTTCTTTTCCAATGCACATGGAACATTCTCCAGAATAGACCACATATTAGACCATAAAGCAAGCCTTAACAAAATCCAGAGTACTGAAATGTTACAAAGCATCTTTTCTGACCATAAAGCCGTAACAGCAGAAATCAGCAACAGGAAAAGCAAGGAAAAAAATCAAACACATGGAAACTGAACAATACCCCGCTCAAAAACTACTGGGTTATAGCTGGTGATAGGAAACCCAACGTTGAGTAAGGATATTGTTGACGTGTTGTGAGATTGTTAACCATTGTCATAGGGCAACATTTGTAGCAACTGTTAAATGAGAAACTGTTTTGTTCTGTAAGCCTTCATCTTAAGTGAGAATAGCAGCACAATTGGAAGAGTGTAGTCAATGTCACTGAACCATGCATACAGAAATTTTTGAAATGGTGTATCTTTGGCTATGTGTATTTTCACCAAAAATAAGGTTGAGAAGTTAGAGGGTTGACATGTTGTGGGGTTGTTAACCAATGCCATAAAACAATATGTGTACTACTGTTTCATGAGAAACTATTTGTTCTGTATGCCTTCACCTGAAGAACAATTAAAAATTAAAAAAAAACTACTGGGTTATAGAAGAAATTAAGGATGGAATAAAGAAAGTCATAGAATCAAACAAGAATGAAAACACATCCTACGAGAACCTCTGGGACACAGCAAAAGCAGTGCTCAGAGGTCAGCTGATAGGAATAAATGCACACATGCAAAAAGAAGAAAGGGCCATAATCAAAACACTAACCCTACAACTGGAACAAGTAGAAAGAGAGCAGCAGAAGAAGCCCTCAGGTGCAAGAAGAAAGGAAATAATAAGAATTAGAGCAGAATAAATGAATTAGAGAATAGAAAAACAACTGAAAGAGTTAACAAGACCAAAAGCTGGTTCTTTGAAAAAGATCAACAAAACTGATAAACCATTGGCTAAACTGACAAAAGAACAACAGGAGAGGAAGCAGATAACCCGTATAAGAAATGAGATGGGTGATATCACAACAGACTCAACTGAAATTAAAAGAATGATAACACAATAATACGAAAAACTGTACTCTAACAAATTTGAAAATCTAGAGGAAATGGACAAATTTCTAGAAACTCACTAACTACCTAAACTAACACAAACAGAGGTAGAACAACTAAATAAACCCATAACGAAAGAACAGATTGAAAAGGTAATTAAAAAACTCCCAGCAAAAAAAAAACCCCGGCCTGGATGGCTTCACCAGAGAATTCTACCAAACTCAGAGAAGAGTTAACACCACTACCACTGAAGGTTATTTCAGACCACAGAAAAGAATGGAATACTACCAAACTCATTCTATGAAGCCAGCATAATCTTGATACCAAAACCAGGGAAAAACACCACAAAAAAAGAAAATTACAGACCAATATCCCCCATGAATATTGACACAAAAATCCTCAACAAAATTCTAGACAACAGAATTCAGCAACATATCAAAAAAATGATTCAACATGATCAAGTGCGATTTATACCATGTATGCAGGGATGATTCAACATTAGAAAAACAATCAATGTAATCCATCACATAAATAAAACAAAAGACAAGAACCACATGATCTCATCAATCGATGCAGAAAAGGCATTTGACAAAGTCCAACACCCATTCATGAGAAAAACTCTCAACAAAATACGAATAGAAGGGAAATTCCTCAATATAATTAAGGGCATTTATACAAAGCCAACAGCCAACATCATTCTAAATGAAGAGACTTTGAAAGCTTTCCCCTTGAGAACGGGAACCAGATAAAGATGCCCTTTAAAACCACTCTTATTCAACATTTGTGCTGGAGGTCCTAGCCAGAGGAATCAGGGAAGAAAAAGAAAAAAAGGGCATCCAAATTGCTAGGGAAGAGGTCAAAGTATCTCTATTTGAAGATGATATGATCTTATACACAGAAAACTCCAAAGAATCCACAAGAAAACTACTGGAACTAACACAAGAGTTCAGCAAAGTTTCAGGATACAAGATAAACATACAAAAATCAGTTGGATTCCTTTACACCAACAAGAGAACTTCGAAGAGGAACTTACCAAATCAGTACCATTTACAATAGCCCCCAAGAAGATAAAATACTTAGGAATAAATCTAACCAGAGACATAAAAGATCTATACGATGAAAACTACAAGACACTACTGCAAGAAACTAAAAGAGACCTGCGTAAGTGGAAAAACATACCTTGCTCATGGATAGGTAGACTCAACATAGTGAAAATGTCAGTTCTACCCAAAGCGATCTACAGATACAATCCAATCCCGATCCAAATTCCACCGGCATTTTTTTAGGAGATTTAGAAACAAATCACCAACTTCACATGGAAAGGGAAGAGGCCCCGAATAAGTAAAGCATTACTCAAGAAGAAGAACAAAGTGGGAGGACTCACACTACCTGATTTTAGAACCAATTATACTGCTGAGGTAGTCAAAACAGCCTGGTACTGGTACAACAACAGATACATAGACCAATGGAACAGAATTGAGAATCCAGACATAAATTCATCCACCTATGAGCAGCTGATATTTGACAAAGGCCCAAAGTCTGTTACTTGGGGAAAAGACAGTCTCTTTAACAAATGGTGCTAACATAACTGGATATCCACCTGCAAAAAATTGAAACAAGACCCATACCTCATACCATGCACAAAAACTAACTCAAAATGGATCAAAGACTTGAATATAAAATTGAAAACAATAAAGATCATGGAAGAAAAAATAGGGACAACGGTAGGAGCCCTAATACATGGCATAAACACAATACGAACCATAAGTAACAATGCACAAGCACCAGAAGAGAGAGTAGATAAATGGGAGCTCTTAAAAATCAAATACTTATGCTCATCAAAAGACTTCACTGAAAGAGTCAAAGGACAACCTACAGACTGGGAAAAAAATTTTGGCTACAACAAATCCAATCAGTGTCTTATCTCTAAAATCTACAAGATACTACAAAACCTCAACAACAAAAGACAAATAACCCAATTAAAAAATGGGCAAAAGATATGAACAGGCACTTTGCCAAAGAAGATATTCACGTGGCTAACAGACACATGGAGAAATGCTCACGATCATTAGCCATTAGAGAAATAGAGATGAAAATTACAATGAGATACATCTCACCCCCACAAGTCTAGCATTAATCCAAAAAACAAAACATAAATGCTGGAGAGGCTGTGGGAAGACTGGAACATTTATACACTGTTGCTGGGAATGTAAAATGGTACGACCACTTTGGAAATCGATTTGGTGCTTCCTTAAAAAGCTAGAAATAGAAGTACCATACGATCCAGCTATCCTGCTCCTTGGATTATATCCTAGAGAAATAAGAGCTGTCACATGAATAGATATATGCAGCACTGTTCACGACATCAAAAAGATGGAAACAACCTAGATGCCCATCAACGGACAAATGGAGAAACAAATTATGGTATATCCATACAATGGAATACTACTCAACGATAAAGAACAATGATGAAACCGTGAAATATCTTATAACACAGAGGAATCTGGCAGGCATTATGTTGAGTGAATTTAGTCAGTCACAGAAGGACAAATATTGTCTAAGACCACTATTAACAAGAACTCAAGAAAAGGTTTAAACACAGAAGAAAACATTCTTTGATGGTTACGTGGGTGGGGAGGGTGAGAGTTATTTACTATCTAGATAGTAGATAAGAATTATCTTAGGTGTATTGTTGACGTGTTGTGAGATTGTTAACCATTGTCATAGGGCAACATGTATAGTAACTGTTAAACAAGAAACTATTTTGTTCTGTAAGCCTTCATCTTAAGTGAGAATAGCAGCACAATTGGAAGAGCGTAGTCAGTGTCACTGAACTGTGCATGTAGAAATTTTTGAAATGGTGTATCTTTGGCTATGTGTATTTTCACCAAAAATACAGGTTGAGAAGTTACAGGGTTGACATGTTTGTAGGGATGTTAACCAATATCATAAAACAATATGTATACTACTGTTTCATGAGAAACTATTTGTTCTGTAAACCTTCACCTGACGTACAATAAAAAAAAAAGAATTGTCTAGGTGAAGGGAATGACAGCACACACTACATGGGAAGTGTCATGGATTAAATTATGTCTCCCCAAAAATACGTGTATCAATTTGGCTGGGCCACATTTCCGGGTATTATGTAATTTTCCTATATATTGTAAATCCTGCCTCTATGATGTTAATGAGGGAGGCTGGGTGGCAGTTGTGTTAGTAAGGCAGGACTCAATCTACAAGATTGGATTGTGTCCTGGGGCTATCTCTTGAGATATAAAAGACAGAAGTGAGCAGAGAGACAGGGGCACCCAATACCACCAAGAAAGCAGTGCCAGGAGCAGAGCGTGTCCTTTGGATCTGGGGTCACTGTGCGAAGAAGCTCCTAGTCCGGGGAACACTGATAAGAAGGCTGACAGAGAGAAAAAGCCTCCCCTGGTACTGACACCCTGAATTTAGACTTTTAGCCTACTTTACTGTGGGGAAATAAATTTCTCTTTGTTAAAGCCATCCACTTGTGGTATTTCTGTTGTAGCAGCTCTAGATGACTAAGACAGGAAGTCAGCACAACTGAACTAAACCAAAGCTAAGAAATTTCCTGAATACAATCAAACACTTTGAGGGACAGAGTAGCAGGGGCAGGGCTCTGGGGACCATGCTTTCAGGGGACATCTAGGTCAATTGTCATAACAAATCTTATTAAGAAAATGTTCTGCATCCTACTTTGGTGAGTGGTGTCTGGGGTCTTAAAAGCTTGCAAGTGGCCATCTAAGATGCATCAATTGGTCCCAATCACCTGGAGTAAAGAAGAATGAAGAACACCAAAGACACAAGGAAAGTATTAGCCCAAAAGACAGAAAGGGCCACATAAAACAAAGACTTCATCAACCTGAGACCAGAAGAACTAGCTGGTGCCCGGCTACCACCAATGACCACCCTGACAGAGAACACAGCAGAGAATCCCTGATGGAGTAGAAGAAATGTGAGGTGCAGAACTCAAATTCTAGCAAGAAGACTAGACTTCATGGTCTGACTGCGGCTGGAGAAACCCCAGAAAGCATGGCCCCTGGATTCTCTATCAGCCCAGAACTAAAACAATTTCTGAGGCCAACTCTTCAGATAGGTATTGGACTGGACTGTGGGACATACAGTGATACTCGTGATGAGTGTTTCTCTTAGCTCAAGCAGCTACAAGAGATTAAATGGGCAGCTTCTGTCTGGAGGTGAGATGGGAAGGCAGAAAGGGTTAGGAGCTGGCTGAATGGACATGGGGAATCAGGGGTGGAAAGGAGGAGTGTACTGTCACAGCATGGGGAGAGCAACTAGAGTCACATAACAATGTGTGTATAAATTTTTGTATGGGAAAAAAATAAACTCATATCGGAGATGTAATCAAAACAGTTTTTAGAGTACATGCTGAATAAATTTAATCCAATACTCCTTATACCTTCAGAATTAAATTATTATGATGTCCAAAGAAATGACTCTAAAGCCTAATTATCAAACCATCAGCTATCCATAGAACTCAATTAACCAAAACATAAACATACGCATTAAGAAAGTTTATTATGTTACAGTCCAATCAAATAATTAAGTCCAATATTTTACTCCATTGTCTTAGCTTTATTTATACTTAGACTCTAAAATATGTTAAGAAAAAAAAGAAAAATAGTTACAAAAAAAATTAAGGTCCAGTCCAAAGTATCTATTAAACCCGTAAAACCAATTGCCTTCAAGTCAATTCCAACTCATAGTGACCTCTACAGGACCCAGTAGAACTGCCCCATAGGGTTTCAAAGGAATGGCTGGTGGATTTGAACTGCTGACATTTTAGTTAGCAGCCAAGCTCTTAAACACTGTGCCACCAGGGTTCCAAGTATCTATTAGCAAATATTTATTGTTTACTATGAGCCAGGCACGGTTCTATATATTTCATTTTATCTACAAAACAACCATCTGAGGTATTGGTACAATGCCCATTTGACGGAGAGGAAAACCTAAGCACAGAGAGGTTAAGTAATTTATTCAAGGTCACACAGCTAGTAAATCTTGGCTCCAAAGTCAGCCAAGATGTTCTCTGCCTTCTATCGAACTGCTTTATCTTTGACCTCTTCAAATACAGTGGATCATACTGTAGAGACAGCTAATGTGTGGGTAGATTACATAAATAAGAAAGTATTAAAATCAAAAAGCTGAATTACTTTGGGTAAAGCAAAATATGATTACACAACTAGCAAAAGAAAACCAACTGCTCAGTAAGTTCACACTTGTAAATTTTCCTTGTGTTTAGTAAAATGTTTATATCCCACATACAAATAAATTTCTCATGTCTCCCTTAAGTTTTCCTAGTTCTGTTTTTTTAAGAGACGTTCTCTCAAGTATCAAAACAGGGTTTTATGTAATCTGTATTTAGAAAGAATGATCTCCTCTCCTCAGATTTTGTTTAGAAAGTGTGTCCCTACCACCCTGTGATTGTGTGAGTCACCTCTCTGCTCTCTGCACGCTGTTTAAAGTTCCTGGGAAAAGGGAAATCAGAGAGGCTGCCCGTAGCCCAGAGGATGAAGAACAAGCCCAGGGGCCAGGTTACTAATCTCCAAATAGTAAAGGCCCAGCTACCAAGTTTGCCTCTAAAGCACAAATTGGCAGGGATTCTTAGACTTTTAAAGCAAGACTCTCATTGTTGAATGGTAATGAAGCATTAGTTCATAAGCCCGTATTGTCCTGGACCAGAGGCAGAAGCTTTTTAAAGAACCCTCTGAGAATTGAGTTTTTGGCAGACCCAGTCACTGCCCGAGCACAGCACAGACTCTAAGTAGAGTCACTCCTCTGGCCCTGGGTCAGCTAATGCTACAGGTAATTGAAAGCAGTGGTCCTCAAACCTCAGTGTCCATCAGAATCACCTAGAGGGCTGTTAAAAGCACAGACTGCTGGGCCCAACCCCAACTCATTTATTTAGTCTAGGGTGGAGCTCATATTTTACATTTCTAACAAGTTCCCAAGAGATGCTGATGCTGCAGACCCAGGGACCACACTTTGAGAAACACGACCCTACATACAACAGAACCAAATACTGCCCGGTCCTGCACCATCCTCACAATCGTTGCTATGTTTGAGCCCACTCTTGCAGCCACTGTGTCAATCCAACTCGTTGAGAGTCCTCCTCTCTTTCACTGACCCTCTATCAAATATGATGTCTTTCTTCAGGGACTGGTCCCCCTTGATAACATGTTCAAAGTATGTGAGATGAAGTCTCACCAGTCCTCACTTCTAAGGAGCACTCTGGCTGTACTTCTTCCAAGACAGATTTGTTCATTCTTCTGGCAGTCCATGGTATGGTCAATACTCTTTGCCAACACCATAATTCAAAGGCATCAACTTTTCTTCAGTCTTCCTTATTTATTGTCCAGCTTTTGCATGCATATGAGGCAAATGAAAATACTATGGCTTGGGTCAGGTGCACCTTAGTCCTCAAAGTCACATCTTTGCTTCTTAACACTTTAAAGAGGTCTTTTGTACCAGATTTGCCCAAACTAAACTAGTTCTTAAGATATGCGCTGTTGACAGCATCTTACAGGGTCACAGTATTTAAATATAGCAAATTTGCAGACAGAAAGGAAAGGGAAAAGGAGAATGTATCCACAATACATCACTAAATAAAAATAAGACAGAAATAATTTGTTTCTATATTACCTATCTTCTGACTCTGATAATGAACGTCCGGCAAAAGAAAAGAGGTCACAGTGATGGGAGGCATTAAAAAAAAAAGACTTTATATTTAGAGACTAGAGTACCTTTCATTAATGTAGCTCAAAGAACCAGACAAACTATTAACTCTATAGATTCACAATACATAGTCCTTCGGTAGCAGAAATAGTTAAGCGCTAGACTACTAACAGAAAGATTGGCAGTTTAAACCCACCCAAACGTACCTTGAAAGTAAGTCCTGGCGACTGGATTCTGAAAGGTCACAATTTGAAAACCCCACGGAGCAGTTCTACTCTGCACACTTGAAGTCGCCATGAGTTGGAACTGACTCGACAGCAACTAACAACAACAAGATTCACAGTACAGCCCCTGGGTTGTACAAACAGTTAATGCACTCGACTGCTAACCTAAAGGTTGGAGGTGAAGGCCCACCCAGAGGTGCCTCAGAAGAAAGGCCTAGCAATCTAATTCTGAAAAACCAGCCATTGAAAACCCTGTGGAGCACAGTTCTACTCTGACACACACGGGGTCGCCATGAGCCTGAACTGACTCTATGGTAACTGGTTTGTGTATTTTTTATAGAATTACAATAATGTTGCCACATGGGCCAATAATTCACGTCCATTTCAAAACGCAGTCAGACTAAGGGATGGGTCATGCCATAGGCTCATAGTCGCACAATGACTTAAAATAATCAGAATAAAACAGAAAATACCTATCAATCCCTAGGCAAACTCAGAAATTTTTCAATATTAAACTTGAGTTTGCAAAAATTAAACATAAAATTATTAAAATAAAATGTCTGCATTACAGAGGTAGTAAGAATTCACCGACAGCATATCTTGTCTTTGCCATTTATCAGCTGTATGAGCTGCTACCTTATTTTACCTCTCTGTGCCATTGCTTCCTCATACGTAAAATGAAAACGATAATATGACCCTCTTATACAGCTTTTATGAGGATTACATGAAACCGGAGCATATTAAGGATTCTAAAAATGTTGGCTGCTACTATTATTAATAATATTGATCAGAGCTTACAATCTGCAAACAATATGTTTAGATTACATTAAAAATTCTAATGGCACTCAGACATTTCTCCAACTCTATTTAACACCTTCATCGCCTACCACCATTATCACAGGTGCTTCCAGTAGCCCAGAGTCCCTCTATTTTTCTATATATTTTTTAATTAAGCCACCCAACATTTAGAATAAGAAGTGTCAATCTAAACTTAATGCTCATATTTCCAAAAAATATGAACAAAAGTTAGAACAAGAGATAAGCGATCTTTTTTTTTTTTTTTTTTAAATCCTGTTGAGCTAAAGCAAAACAGACCCCATGCGTTGCCAAAAGCAGGCACCCGCCAAGGTGAGAAAACTTGAGACAGATGTCTGATTGCCATTTTGTTGTAGGGAGGACTGGAAAGTTTGTTTTTTTTAAAGGGAAAAAGGGAAACATAACTTCAAAGGAAAAAAACAATAATTTTTTAGTACAACAAAAACAGGGCTCTAAGAACCAATAATAAACTAAGGAGACAACTACTCAATGAATTATTAGCCGTAAAGATAGGGAGAGAGATCTGTCATTGCGAGTAAACAACCTTAAACACAAAATATGGTTCATTTTTCCAGAAGAAAGGGGTAACTTCCAAGACTGACTGATAAACCTCCAACACATCTAACTCCTAGACACTGCATGAACAGCACAATTTAAAAGTTCACAAATGAGTAAACACTTGGGGAAGAAAGCCTAAGAAACTCCAAAGAATAACAAACTTCTGTCTACTTGATGACTCTTGTGTGAACTCTGAGGCCCGTGACAACATCAAAAAGGACTTCACTTGGGACCCAAAGCAAAATAAGGGATTTTCAGAGAGATGCACTTCAATGCCTCT
Source organism: Dugong dugon (assembly GCA_030035585.1). Lineage (NCBI taxonomy): Eukaryota > Metazoa > Chordata > Mammalia > Sirenia > Dugongidae > Dugong > Dugong dugon. The sequence goes on from CM057464.1 coordinate 161,561,771, forward strand.
CCTATTTAAAACAGCCTCTGGATTTTTATGACATGGGGGAAATTCTCACAATATAAGCTATGTTCTAAAAAATCAGGACATAAAACTATACACAGAGGATGGTGTCCCCAGTTCTGTTAAAAACGCAATCTACCGTGCCCATCAGTGGATGAATGGATAAACAAACTGTGGTATAGACACACAATGGAATACTACACAGCAAAAAAGAATGATGACTCCGCGAAACATCTCATAACATGGATGAATCTAGAGGACATTATGCAGAGTGCAATTAAGTTAACCACGAAAGGATAAACATTATATGAGACTACTATTATAAATACTCAAGACAAGGTTTACATACAGAAAGAAACTTTTTTTTTTTTTTTAATGGTTACTAGGGATGGGGAGCCCTGGTGGTGCAGTGGTTAAGAGCTACAGTTGCTAACCAAAAAGCTGGCAGTTTGAATCCATTAGCTGCTCCTTGGAAATCCTATAGGGCAATTCTACTCTGTCCCATAGGGTCGCTATGAGTTAGAATCAACTCGATGGCAATGGGTACTGGGGATGGGAAGTGGAGGGAGGGAAAAATCACTAACTAGAGCATAGACATGAGTTAACTTTGGTGAAGGGAAAGGCAGTACACAATATGGGGGAAGTCAGTACAACATGACTAAGGCAAGGGAAGACACTCAGAGGTACACAAGAATAAAACGCAATGACAGTAAATACTATAACATACAATCCTGCAACAACAGTAGTAACAATAGGTAGACATGTATGCTGAATAGGTGTGGGAGAACGTATGAGAGTACACCTACATGCATACATAGGTTTGACTATGGATATTTCTACATACGTACTTGTATGTGCAGCATTTATATTCATATATACAACAGAGCACACAGGGGGCAGTGTGATAGAAACATCCTAGACATAACAAAACACCTTGCAGGATTAAGTTACTGAGCTTGAAGGCTAAGGACCCTAGTCTCGGAGGACATCTAGGTCAATTGGCATAACATAGTTCATAAAGAAACTGTTCTACATCCTACTTTGGTCAGTAGCATTTGAGGTCTTAGAAGCTTGCAAGCGGCCGTCTAAGATACAACTATTGGTCTCTTCCCATCTGGAGCAAAGGAGAGTGAAGAAAACCAAAGACTCAAGGAAACAATTAGTCCAAAGGACTAATGAACCACAGGAACCATAGACTCCACTAGCCTGAGACCAGAAGAACTAGATGATGCCTGGCTACCACTGGGATCACAACAGAAGGTCCCAGGTAGAGTGGGGAAACTATGTAGAACAAAACTCAAATTCATAAAAAAAGACCAGATTTACTGGTCCAAGAGAGACTGCAGGAACCCCCAAGACTATGGCCCTTAGACATCCTTCTAATTTGGAACTGAAGCCACTCCTGAGATCACCTTTCAGCAAAATAATAAACAGGACTATAAAATGAACAATAACATTCATGAGTAAAGTGCTCCTTAGAATAATCCTCTATATGAGACCAAAAGGGCAACATCTACCCAAAAACAAAGATGAGAAGACAAGGAGGAAGGAAACCACACAAATGGAAATGGGGAAATCAGGGTGGTAATGGGGATGACACACTACAGGGATTGCAACCAATGTCATGGGACAATTTGTGCAAAAACTACTGAATGGGAAACTAATCTTCTCTGTAAACCATCACCTAACACACAATTTTTAAAAAAGGATCGAGCAGCCATCTAAGATTCTGAACTGGTCTCACCCGTTCGGGATCAAGGGAGAATGACGATAACAGGATACAAGGAAAAGATTAGTTGAGGACTAATGGACCACAGCTACCAAGGCCTCCACCAGACTAAGTCCAGTACAGCTAGATGGTGCCCAGCTACCACCACTGACTGCTGTGACCAGGATCACAGCAGAGGGTCCTGGACAGGGTGGAGAAGGATGTAGAACAAAATTCTAACTCACAAAAAAAAGACCAGATTTACTGGCCTGAAAGAGACTGGAGAAATCCCAAGAGTATGGCCCGCAGACACCCTTTTAGCTTTGTGGTGAAGTCACTTCCGAGGTTCACCGTTCACCTGGGGATTGGACAGCCCCCTAAAACAAAACAGGACTAATGAGGCACAGGAGTCCAGAGACGAGGATTAGAAGGCAGAAGGGGACAGGAAAGTTGGTGATAGGGAACCCAAGGTTGAGTAAGGACAGTGTTGACATGGTTGTTAACTACTGTCATAGGGTAACATGTGTACTAACTGTTTAATGAGAAACTATTTTGTTCTATAAACCTTCATCTAAAGTGAGAATAGCAGCACAACTGGAAGAGTATAATCAATGTCACTGAATTGTACATGTAGAAATTTTTGAAATGGTGTATCTTTGGCTATGTATATTTTCACCAAAAAAAAAAAAAGGTCGAGAAGGTAGAGTGTCAACATGTCATGGGGTTGTTAACCAATGTCATAAAACAATAAGTGTACTGACTGTTTAATAAGAAACTGTTTGTTCTGTAAACCTTCACCTAAAGTACAATTAAGAAAAAAAGGACTCTATTGTTATACTTAGATAGATACAAACATATAGACATATGTATAGACATAACCACTGTACCACTAGGGCTCCAGAAACACATTCACCAAATTAAAAAACAGAGAGGTAAAACAGAGTGATAATCCCTAGGTAGTGATTCTTTTCTTCTCTATATTTTCTACACTTTACAGCTTTGGAATTTATGATGAATATACAATTTTATAATCAGAAATACAGGTAGTCCCCGATTTACGAAAGGGTTCAGCTTTGATGACTTCATGGTAAGTTGGCTCTGAGGGAAGCCGAATACCTCATTTTTTTTTTTTTTTTTTTTTTTTTTTTTTACTTTTCATTATTACTGCCTTTTATTATCAGTACCTTTAAAAATGCAATCTTTATTTGTCTTTCGGGTTTGTAAACATTACATATAAGCTTACAGATATATTTTAATACAAATATAAAAAAATATACAAATCATAAAAATTTAGTCCAACGATGAAGAAGAGCTGGATGACCGACATTGGTATTTTGTTAGCTGTGGTAATAATTCCACTTGTGGAAGGTTCAGGATCATCTGGATTATCTGTGGAAATGGCGATGGCATTTCTAGTCAGAAAACTAGGGGGAGTTTTCTGTATGGTCCTTTTCTTTTTTTTTTCATATATTTCAAGACAACAGCTCACTGCTTCCCAAATCTGCCTTTCACTTTTAGCAAAGTGATGAGTGTCATTACAATGAAATCGCAGTTGTAATGGCTGTTGGGTGCTTGCACAGTTCAACTGCCCTTTGTCATTAGAGTTGGATATTGCCCAACCTTCTATTCATTATGACTCCCAACACCAATGCTGACTTCACTGTAAGTCAGGCCATGACTTGCTATACAGCAGTGTTTTGAACAGTAAATTATAAAACTGAACATCTGCAAGTGAGCATCTGAGAATGATAACATCAGCAAACTATGTGCTGCAACAGTATAAGCAGCACATATTACTAGTGAGAAGATGTACAAAAAAAAGGGAGGTCGTAGATGCAGTTCATCATAACTCGAATACATCATAAGTTGGGGACTATCTGTATTTTATGGCATACTTTGTAAGACTGAAGACTTTTTAATGTACTTTTATTTATACAAAACTTACATGGTAGGCTGTATAATTTAATGATTACGTGTCTGAATCTACACTCATAAATAAGGCTTTAATTAGCCATTTTTATACTAATTTAGTACAAAGCTTTGGTATTAAGCAGATTAATAACTAGGCAAAAATTACTCAAATGACCACAGTTGCTTCATTCAAATTTGTCAGTGTCACTCTGCACTGTCATAACACTACCTGGTACATGGTAGTCAATGTAGTTATGAACATCCCAGTGAAATTAAATATATCAAACAGATTTCATGATCAAATGCATTTATTTAGCAAATGAAGTCACTACCTTAGAGTAAACTATCTCACACTAAAATGCTAATGTAATCTTGTATCAGTAATATTCCCCTCCCAAGTCAGGAAACAATCCATACTCAGCATGGCGGGGTATCCAGGTAAAAGGCAGAAAATACCTGTTTTTAAACGCGCTGTGTTGACACATCTCTCCCTTTTCGTTTCTTTCTTAATACAGGAAAAGCCTAATCATCTCTTGGAAAGTCCATATTTAAAACATACCTAAAACACCCCGTAAAACCAAATGAGACTAACGAGGTACAGGAGTCCAGTGACAAGGGCAAGAAAGCAGAAGGGGACAAGGAAGCTGGTGATAGGGAACCCAAGGTTGAGTAAGGATATTGTTGATGTGTTGTGAGATTGTTAACCATTGTCATAGGGCAACATTTGCAGTAACTGTTAAATGAGAAACTATTTTGTTCTGTAAGCCTTCATCTTAAGTGAGAATAACAGCATGATTGGAAGAGCGTAGTCAATGTCACTGAACTGTGCATGTAGAAATTTTTGAAATGGTGTATCTTTGGCTCTGTGTATTTTCACCAAAAAAAAAAAGAGGTTGAGAAGTTAGAGGGTTGATATGTTGTGGGGCTGTTAAACAATGTTATAAAACAACACGTGTACTTCTGTTTCATGACAAACTATTTGTTCTGTAAGCCTTCACCTGAAGTACAATAAAATAAATAAATACCAAAAACAAAAGCATTAACAAAAAAAAATTTTTTTAAAGAGTTTAACAATTCATTTCAAGGTTAATTTGTCTTACATTTCCTAAATCAACCGCCTTTTCCGACCCCCCCCACAAAAAAAAGTGACAGAGATTTCACAGATAAAAGGAATCAGCTAAAAACATACAAAACAAGAATGAAAAAAATAACTTCGGATTATACATACAAACAAAGAAGGGCAACAGGATAATTCAGAAATTAAGTGTATGGAAAATGAAGGGAAAATAACACGAACTAATATTTTATGTCTGCATAAAGAAAACTCTGGAAGAATACAGAAAAACTAATAAAAGTGGTTATCTGATAGGGTAGGGGAGGGCAAGGCAGATGGTGGACAGAAGCAGGAGTGAAACTCTGTATTGCATAGTTTTTCTTGTATATATTTTTGAACAAATGTGACTATGTTGCCTACTCAATAAATTAAATAAAACTCTATGCTACAATTATCCGGGCTGCATCTTGATTTTTCCATTGACCCTATCCCTCTTACAGTGTAAAGAACACAGGCTATGTGTGTCAGGGCTGCCAGGAGCTCTCATGAGATTCCACCACCAGCTAGCTAATTGGTACAATTTGAATATCCTAAGGGATGTAGGACAGAGATCTTGTCTAGATGGTCCTCACAACAGACAGACCATCAGCTGGAAAACCACAATGCACCTGAACAGTAGTTCTCAGATACCAACATAATTGTGCTTTTGATCCATAGCCTAGCCCCTGCTTAATTCAATTTCCTTCACTACACATCGTGGTCTATTAGGCCTCTGAACATTTTATCAGATGTCTAATGTTTATATGCAGAAAGCCCTCATATTTTGCCATGTGTTATTGCAATTTATGGTCAGCCAATTACTACAAAGTCCTCTGCATATTACTGGTAACTTCTTTACCAGCTTTTAATCAGAAGTGGTGCGGGGAGGAAGCAGAAGAAAGTATAATAGAGGATTTTCCTGCAGGAATAACCTAAAACAGTTGTCTGCCCTTCCAAAGCAAGACACTGATTTTCAACATGAGTGAGAATTCCTTGTTAAGCAAATCAGAAGTAAGTGAAAATAAAGGAGTACTAACAGAAGAAGGAAATCCTGGTGGCACAGTGGTTAAGTGTTAAAAGGCTGCTAACCAAAAGGTCGGCCGTTCGAATACACCAGGCGCTCCTTGGAAACTGGATGGGGCAGCTCTACTCTGTCCTATAGGGTCACTCTGAGTTGGAACCGACTCGACAGCAACGGGTTTGGGGTTTTTTTTGGTTAACAGGAGAAAGTTTCCACCAGCACACAGGGGAAAAAAAATCTTATTTCAGAAGGATTTGTGTTTTTAAAATAATTTTTTTGAGAAAGTATGTTACCAACATTTAAAATGCGTGGAATGCCACAGTCCTACAAATTTACAGGCAGGTCTTCTAAATTAGATATCTTCTAAAATTCAAATTTACACTGGCAATTTGAAATTCAGAACAGATTTTCTCCTAGAAATAATGTTACAAATAATGGTTACTTCTATTCTGTATTATTTAATTACATATCTAATCACCCACATAAAACTGTAAGAGACCTAAAGGAAGGACACTGTCTTGTTCATTTGGTAATCCTCACAACTCGGCACTAGAAGAAAATCTCAAAATATCCATCATGAATGAACGGATGAATAGTCAGCACTTTCAACGGACAAGCTTCCTAACGTACAACACAGCTTAGTTTCCAAACCTTTGTTAATCAGAATCACCTGAGGGTACTTGCTGGGCGTGTTCCTGGCCTCATCCAAAACTTGCTGATTAGGGATCTGCTGAGCAGGATCTGGGAATCTATTTCTAAACAAGCCCCCCGTGAAATCTGATAATTCAGAAAGTGTGGGGGCATTGAGAAGAATGAAAAGCACTAACAGCAGCTCAGAGCTTCAAGTTGCTCTGGGAAAGCTGAGATCTGAACTGAGCCCCTCAAGTTCTGAGTAGGGTTTGGGTGGAGGCTCTGGCCCCGATAGCTCCCAGGGCAACTGGGAAAGCTCTTACAGCTAAGAAGCTAAGTGGAGGCTGAGCAGGGTCTCCAGTTACTACAATAGGAGGAAATGGAGACAAAAAGGGCTCTGAGAAAGAGGACATCAACACAAAGGGCTCTTCCCCCAGCCCCCACAAGCCAAGCCCCTGAGGGGCAGAGAAAAAGCAATAGCCCTTCACACATTCCTGTCAGCAACTACAGACACGTTAAGATTCCTGTACAGAACTGTCTGGTTTCCACTCACCAGTATTTTTGTTTATCTTGACACAAGTTCTCCTCTGGGCTTGGTGAGCTTTCATCCTCCAGGCTTCACCTAAGCAACCTCACATGGAATGCAGTAACGCTGTTGTTGTTGTTTGGTGCTGTAGAGTTGGTGCTGACTTATAGCGACCCTTATGTACAACAGAATGAAACACTGCCTGGTCCTGCACCATCCTCACGATCCTTAAGCCCACTATTTCAGCCACTGTGTCAATCCATCTCTTTGAGGGTCTTCCTATTTTTCGCTGACCCTCTAACTTTACCAAGCGTGACGTCCTTCTCCACTGACTGGTCCCTCCTGATAACATGTCCAAAGTAAATAAGAAGTCTCACCATCCTCGCTTCCAAGGAGCACTCTGGCTATACTTCCAAGATAGATTAGTTTGTTCTTCTGGCAGTCCATACTATATTCAATATTCATTGCAAACACCATAACTCAAAGGAATCAATTCTTCTTCAGTCTTCCTTATTCATTGTCCAGCTTTCGTATGAGATGACAAAAAGACCATGGCTTGGGTCAGGCACACCTTAGTCCTCAAAGTAACATCTTTGCTTTTTAACACTTTAAAGAGGTCTTTTATAGCAGATCTGCCCAGTGCAATATGCCATTCAATTTCTTGACTGCTGCTTCCATGGGCATTGACTGTGGATCTAAGTAAAATGAAATCCTTGACAACTTCAATATTTTCTCCATTTATCATGATGTTGCTTATTGGTGCAGTTGTGAGGTGCAAATCCTTACTGAAGGCTGTAGACTTTGATCTTCATCAGTAAATGCTTCAAGTCTTCTTCCATTTCAGCAGGCAAGGTTGTGCTGTCTGCATATCGCGGGTTGTTAATGAGTCTTCCTCCAAATCCTGATGCTGCGTTCTTCTTCATATAGTCCAGTTTCTCGGATTATTTGCTCAGCATACAGATTGAGTAAGCATGGTAAATAAAAGGATACAAGCCTGACACACACCTCTCCTGACTTTAAACCACACTGTATCCTCGTTCTGTTCAAATGATTGCTTCTTGGTCTATGTACAGGTTCTGCATGAGCACAATTAAGTGTTCTGGAATTCTCATTCTTTGCAATGTTATCCGTAATTTGTTATGATCCATACACTCTGTGGTAATATATGGATGTAAATGTGCACACAGATGCTAACTTAGCCTTTATAGTAATCTAAACAACCATGGGCAAATGTTAGGTAAATGTTAGCTATGTGCCAGGCACTGTGCTGACTACTTCAGATGCATGTCTCAACTTTCTTGGCCATCTGTTAGTAGTTTGAGGTTTCAAAACAAAGACAATGAAAAGGTAAAAGCCCAAAAGACTTATCACAGGTTTTTTTCCTCAGATACTTGACAGGCTTTTGCCATGTCTTCTTGGCATCGGTTTTCCTCATCGGAATACAGGAATGTCATAATTTGAAATTTGATCAGGTATATACAGAGGAAGAGTACCACAGTACAGATAGGAGGACAGGCTCTGGAGAAAAATAAACCCACTGCTATCAAGTCGATTCCAACTTATAGCGACCCTACAGGACAGAGTAGAACTGCCCCATAGGGTTTGCAAGGCTGTAATCTTTACGAAAGCAGAGTGTCACATCTTTCTCTTGTGGAGCGGCTGGTGGGACCTTTCAGTTAGCAGCCAAGCCCTTTAACCACTGCGCCACCAGGCTCCTTGTCCACTGCTTACTAACTGTGAACGTGGACAAAGTATTTGTGCCTTAGTTGCATCATCTGTAAATAAAAATAACAGGATCCACCTTGTAGAACTGTTGTATGTATTAAGTGCCTGGGCTTTAGCAAATGCTCCAACATTAAATATCAGTGTCATCAGGCACTGCCAAGTCACCAAAAAGACAGTCAAACACTTAAGTCCCCAGAAATCAGAACTGTGCTGCTGCCTAAACTGGTATCAGTAACGTCGGTTTTTGAGTAGTGCCAAATGCTTTCACAGACATCATGTCATTTAATCCTCAAGGGAAGGAACTGAAGGATGGGCATTCTGTGCCCTTTGCCTCAGAAGACTTCCTCATTCAAAGACAGAAGCTCCAGCTGTACTGTCACATTTGTCTAAATACACTGCTAACAGGTGCATTTTGAAGAGTGAAAATATAACAAATGTGTGAAAGAAAGAGGGCCATCAGCATTATCCTGTTGATTTTGAACTTTAAATCCAGCATAATTAATTTGTTCTAGGATATAAGCTAATTTAAGGAGAATTAGAATTAAATAATTAAATAAATGACTGGGTGCCTAGTTAGGTGCAAACCATCTTATTTTATACTTAAAAACTGATTTTTTAAAACTAAATAGACAATAGGTAAGTGGTAACTTTGATGAAAGGTAAGACAGTACACAATCCTGGGGATGCCAGCACTACTTGTACAAGGAAAGGTCAAGGAAGCTCCATAGATACACCAAACTCCCTGAGGGACCGAATTGCTGGGCTGAGGCCTGTGGGGACCATGATCTCGGGGAACATCTAGCTCAACTGGCATAACACAGTTTATAAAGACCACGTTCTACATTTTACCTTGGTGAGTAGCATCTGGGGTCTTCAAAGCCTGTGAGCAGCCACCTAAGATACTCCACTGGTCTCACTTCTTTGGGAGCAAGGGAGAATGAAGAGAACAGGATACAAGGAAAAGATTAGTCCGAAGGACTAATGGACCCCAGTTACCACGGCCTCCACCAGACTGAGTCCAGTACAGCCAGATGGTGCCCCGCTACCACCACTGACTGCTCTGACCAGGATCACAGCAGAGGGTCCTGGACAGGGCTGGAGAAGGAGATACAACAAAATTCTAACTCACAAAAAAAGACCAGACTTACTGGCCTCACAGAGACTGGAGAAACCCCAAGAGTATGGTCCCCAGACACACTTTTAGTTTAGTGGTGAAGTCACTCCCGAGATTCACCGTTCAGCCGGGGACTAGACAGCCCCCTAAAACAAAACAAGACTAACGAGGCACACTAGTCCAGGGACAAGGACTAGAAGGCAGGAGGCGACAGGAAAGCTGGTGATAGGGAACCCAAGGTTGAGAAGGGACAGTGTTGACATGCCGTGGGGTTGTTAACCATTGTCACAGGGCAGTGTACTTTTTAATGAGAAACTATTCGTTTTGTAAACGTTCATCTAAAGCATGAAAAAAAAAAGAATTATCTGTGTGAGAACAAACTGACAATAGCAACTCAAAAGGTCTGATGGGCAGCCTAGGGGGCAGTGAGCTGAAGATAAAGGTGATGGAATAATTTGGAAAAGGATAGTGAGAATAGCAGCACAACTGCAACAATGTAATCAATGTCACTGAATTGTACATGTAGAAATTTTTGAAATGATGTATCTTTGGCTATGTACGTTTTCACCAAAAAAAAAAAAAAAAAAGTCCTCCAAGGTCAAGACGGGAGAACGTTGATATGTCATGGGGTTGTTAACCAATGTCATAAAACAATATGTGTTCTGACTGTTTAATGAGAAACTATTTGTTCTGTAAACCTTCATCTAAAGTACAATAAAAAAAATTTTTTTTAAACTGATTTTTTTTTAAAGATATTAAAATGACATCTTAACAGGGGAAGGAGTCCCAGTGGCACTTGGCTGCTAACCCAACAGCTGCTTTGTGGGAGAAAGACGTCGCAGTCTGTTTCCGTAAAGATTACAGCCTTGGAAACCCTATGGGGCAGTTCTACTCTGTCCTACAGGGTCGCTGGGAGTCAGAATTGACTCAACAGCAATGGGTAACAGAGGAAGAAGTCCCTGGGTGGTATAAACGATTAATGTGCTTGGCTGCTAACCGAAAGGTGGGAGGTTCAAGTACACCCACAGGCACCTCAGGAGAAAGGCCGGCAATGTACTTCTGAAAAATCAGACATTAAAAAACTTACAGAGCACAGTTCTACTCTGACACGCATAGGGTTGCCATGAGTCTGAACTGACTGGATGGCAACTGGTACTGGTTTGGTAACGGGAAATTATTGCATTATTCTTGTTACCAAATTTTCTTCCCAAATATTAAGAAACTCAAATATTTCTTTCATCCTCTAATTTTTCTTTCTCACTTGCTAGTCCCAATCTGTTGGTTTTGGTTTGGTGTGGTTTGTTTGTTTGTTTTTGTCCCAGTCCTAAAATACATACAACTGAAATTTAGTATTGGGTTATCCTCTAATACAAAAGAAAACTAGATTATTGTTAAATAAATTATTTCACCTAAATGTAGGCACTAGCTTTCTTAAACCAGATATTTTCAAACGAGTACACCGATGTTTTGGCTTAAAAGATAAAACCAAAACAAAACAAAACCCACTGCTGTTGAGTCGACTGTGACTCATAACGACCCTACAGGACAGAGCAGAACTGCTCCATAGGGTTTCCAAGTCTGTAATCTTTACAAAAGCAGACTAACACATCTTTTTCCTGCAGAGCAGCTGGTAGGTTCGAACCAGTGACCTTTTTGTTAGCAGCCAAGCATTTAACACCGCGCCACCAGGGCTCCTTGCGTATAAGATACACCCTCATAATTCAAAAAATAACTGTGTTTTAGAAATCTGAACATACAGTAAATGCATTTAAACAACAATTCTTTCTATAATAACATTGTTGTCCTTATTGTTGTTAGTTGCCATGGAGTCGATTCCGACTCATGGTGACCCCACATGTACAGAGTAGAACTGCTCCATAGGGCCTGTCTTCCATGATGCCTTTAGGTGAACTCACAACATCGCAGCTAGTAAAGAGCTTAACTGTTTGCACCACCCAGGGATTCCTATAATGACATTAGCAGTTTTAAAAAATGAGGAAAAAGTTATGAATGTACTGTGGGTAGAATATACATACTTTTGAAACAAGTAACCTGTCTGATTTGTTTGGAAAACGACTAACCCCTCAGTACGTGAAGATCCACGCACTCTGAGTGTAAAATAAGAGTTGGTAAAGAATGCCACAAGTCTGAGTCCATACAGTCATGGAGAATTATTTCAGACACAAAAGGGAAAAAATCCTTAATCATAAGAATCAGAGGGGTTACTGATCAAAGTCTTAATCTACAAGCTCATCTGAGCTGCTACTATTAAATAGTAATCCCTCATTACTATTAGAATCACAAGATGTCAAAATTGGAAAAGCCAGTAGAACTTTTAGTCAAAGACTTTATTTTACAGATAAGAAAACTAAGGTCTGGAGGCATTGTATAAATTATGTACTCAAAATCTGGGCTAGAAAATGGCAGAGAGGAAGCCAGACTGAACTTCCCAATTCCCAGTTCCATGAGCTTTCCAGTCTATTTCAGTACTCCACAAACTTGCCTGCTCAAAGCAACACTGTGGCACTTGTTAACAAACTGGAGACTCTGGCTCAGTAGGTCTGTAGAAAGGTCTGGGAATCTGTAATTTCAACAGGAGTTCCCTGCAATTCTTAAAGTCGGGCAAGCAAGGGAAACACTGCTTTATCTCATAAAGCCTCCTTACTCCAGTGGTACAATCTGCCTATTCAGCTACTGCCAGTTTCTGGTAATAAATTTAGGGATCCTTTAGGGATTAGAGGTGGGTGGAGACCACACCTCTCCCAACATCTTCTCTAGTGGGTAGTATGTTTCAATGAAAGCAAGTCAAGTGCCAATTTTGCCAGAGACACATTTATGAGCAGGCAGACACAAAAAACAGTCACACAATCTGTTCTTATAAGCTCAGTAAAGTCTCTACCCTCTATCTTTAGAACTCTGACAAGTACCTTGCATAAAAAAATTTGGAGGAAGAAGCAAAGCTATTCTGACATCAGGACCAGCCAACTTTCTGGTTGGGTCAGGGAACAGTCTGTTACGAAGAGGCTATTGCATCTGCCAAATTCTCATACCTTGTTTATACAAAGACAGTACCCATACAATACGCAGTGCAGTGAATTACTTAATATGGCCCTTCTAGCCATTGTCTTCAGGACTTCCACACAAATGATCAGGTGGGGCTATGCAAATAAGGTGCTTGTGGCCCACCAAGGGGACTGGATAGCTTGCTAATGATACAAATAAAGCTCATGGCACCCTTGTGGCGGTTGGACCATGCAAATAAGGTGTATAGATCCCTAACAAGGGGATTGGTCCATTCTGCCATCCTGCTAGGCTTAAAATGAGCCATCCCAGGGGCAGAAAAGGGAGACCTCATTACCACTAAGAAGAAGAGAAGGGAGCAGAGTGCAGCCTTTGGACCTGGGGTCCCTATGCTGAGAACCTCCTAGACCCAGGAGACAGAGAGAGACAGAGAGAGAGAGAGCTGTTACACCAGAGATGGCACAAGACAGTGAGAAGCAGAGGTAGAGAATTGATGGCAGCAGAACCAGGACACAAGCATGAGATGGCACAGTGAGCTTCCTGGCCATGGAATAAGGCAGTTACAGTGGATATGCCAACCTATGGGGTAAGCGAGCTGAGAGCTTTCGGACAGGAGGTTTTCCGGAGGAGTGGGGTGCCCCTGGGCATTTATTGGCAGAGCTAAAAAGCTTTGTAACAATTCCTCAAGCAGGGCAGAGGCCAGGCCAGGGGCTGAAAGGCCAAAGGCCAGAGAGAGGACTGCCTATGGGCACAGCTAAGAAAGGCTGTCCTGCTCAAAGAACTCTATACTGATTCATCCCTGATCCTGAATTGCAACCTGTTACTTCCCTAATAAACCCCATATCTGTGAGTATGGTCTGTGAATTCTGTCTGGCCATCGCAATGAATTACCAAACCTGGCAGAGAAGTAGAGAGTGCCATGGGAGGGACAGCTGGTGTCAGACTGGTAAAAAGGTTGGAAGGTGGAGGTATGTCTGACCTCCAACTCATAGGAAGCAGCTTTGGGCTACTGATACTGATAATGATTCTCTCTCCTCCCCTTATGAAGTTAGACTAGGAGGTCAGATGCCTTTGCCACACCATATTACACAGTGTTTCTGCCAACCAACTATCTTGAACACCATTCATCTCACCTGTAAAAATTATATACATTCTACCAAGGCCATCATGTACAGCTGCACAAACTGAGCAACACCCCAACTCCAGGGGCCACCGTTTATATACACTGTGATGTGATGGTGTCCCCAGCGGCTGTGCAAGAGTCTCTGGATGGCACAAAAGGTTAAGCACTCAGCTACTAACTGAAAGGTTGGCAGTTCTAATCCACCCAGAGGTGTCATGGAAGAAAGGCCTGGCAAACTACTTTCAAAAGATCACAGCCATTGAAAATCCTATGAAGCACAATTACACTCTCACACATGTGGGGTTGCCATGGGTCAGGACTGACTGGATGGCAACTGGTTACAGTTATGCAACATAGCAAACCTCCCTAAACTTGGAACATTCCCAGGATCTAAGGTGAAAAAAATCTGCTTTTCTAGGATTGTAAGAAAAAAAGCCAGTAAATCATCTTTTTTTCTGTTCTATATCAATAATTACACTTCATATTCACCCAAAAGTACTTTCATGCTGAAGTTGAAAGAGTTTTGGACTAGAAATCAGAAGACGCAAGTACTGTCTTATGTACATCTCACTAGTTACAGAATTCTATTTCTTCTTCTGTAAAATGAAAACAATGAAATCTGTTTGTTATGGATTGAACTGTGTCCCCCAAAAATATGTGTCAACTTGGCTAACCCATGATACCCAGTATTATGTGATTGTCCACCATTTTGTCATCTGATATGATTTTCCTATATGTTGTAAATCCTACCTCTATGATGTTAATGAGGTAGGATTAGAGGCAGTTATATGAATAAGACAGGACTCAATACACAAGATTAGGTTGTAGATTAAGTCAATCTCTTTTGAGATATAAAAGAAAGAAGCAAGCAGAGAGATAGGGGGACCTCCTACCACCAAGAATGAAAAACCAGGAGGGGAGTGTGTCCTTGGGACCCAAGGTTTCTGTGCTGAGAAGCTCCTATACCAGGAGAAGACTGATGACAAGAACCTTTCCCCAGAGCCAACAGAGAGAGAAAGACTTCCCCTGAATTTGGACTTCTAGCCAACTAGACTCTGAGAGAATAAACTTCTCTTTGTTAACGCCATCCACTTGCGATATTTCTGTTATAGCAGCACTAAATAACTAAGATACTGTCTTTCCTACTTCACAAGGCTTTTGAGTTGGAGAATGAATGCAGAAGGCACTTTTTAATCATAAAAGCACAACATAAATATAATTATTAACTGTAAACATAAACAAATCACACAGGGCTTAAAAATAAAAAGCACTATTAGACTGAGTATCTATTGATTTTTGCATAGCAAAGTCTATTTTACTGTTTACAAAGCTGAGATACAACCTTTCTGGCTGCAGTCACTCTTTTCAATGAGAGCTTAGTTTGTCAGTAAAATTAATAAATCTTGGCTTTTATAGAAAGGAGTAGAGACTGGTAGTTAAACACAAAACCTTAAAAAGATAGAAGGTTTACATTCTCACTTGTTTTTAAAGCAATTGCCTTGCTCACTTAGTTTGTAGTAGTCAGTACAGTACTTCCTTCCTAAGGTTTTTATAATTATTCTTCCTAACACTGAGCACTAGCAAACAGAACTAAAAAAACAAAAAAACCAAACCAGTCACCGCTGAGTCAGTTCCAACTTATGGTGACTCCATGGTGACCCCATTCTATCAGAGTAGAATTGTGCTCCATAGGGTTTTCAATAGCTGATTTTTCAGAAGTAGATTGCCAGGCCTTTCTTCTGAGGTGCCTCTAGGTGAATTCAAACCTCCAACCTTTCAGTTAGCAGCTGGTGCTTAACCATTGAGCCACCAGGGCACCTTCTTCAAGGATGAGTAGAAGAAAAACGGTCATGTGCATTTTCCCCAACTTATGACCAAAAAAATACGTATTTTGGATGACTTTTTATCTGTAAGATTTTGAAGGATGGCAAACTTGTTGAAATATTCTCCAAATCATTGAGGCCAGCAAGGCTAGAATACTGTTTCTGTATAAACAGACAAAGTCCAAATGTTTTTAAAATATCTCCACTCATGCTTTTATTACGGTAGTGAGCCATCAGCCAATGACAAGTGCACAGTAACAGGCTGCCTGCTGGCTTTAACTAAACTGCTCAGTTCCACTACTTGCTCCTTATGTGCCCCATCAAAAGGTTTATCTCACAAAAAGAAAGTAAAAGTACTGGCTATCCTTGGAGAGGAGGCCTGGAGGTACAGTGGTTACGCACTCAGCTGCTAACAGAAAGGTCAGCAGTTCGAATCCACCAGCTGCTCCATGGCAGAAGGATGTGCAGTCTGCCTCCGTAAAGATCATAGCCTTGGAAACCCTATGGGACAGTTCTACTCTGTCCTGTAGGGCCACTATAAGTTGGAATTGACTCAATGGCAGTGGGTTTTTTTTGTTTTGTTTTGTTTTTGGTTTGGTTATCCTTGGACTTGTTTATGGAGTGTGTCATGGATTGAATTATGTCCCCCAAAAACATGTGTATCAATTTGTCTATGATTCCCAGTACTGTGTGGTTGTCCTCCATTTTGTGATTGTAATTTTATGTTAAAGAGGATTAGGGTGGGATTGTAATACCCTTAATAAGGTCACATCCCTGATCCAGTGTAAAGGGTGCGTAAAGGGAGTTTCCCTGGGGTGTGGCCTGTACCACCTTTTATCTTACAAGAGATAAAAGGAAAGGGAAGCAAGCAGAGAGTTGGGGACCTCATACCACCAAGAAAGCAGTGCCGGGAGCAGAGTGTGTCCTTTGGACCTGGGGTCCCTACACAGAGAAGCTCCTAGTCCAGGGGAAGACTGATGAGAAGGACCTTCCTCCAGAGCAGAGAGAGAGAGAGAAAGCCTTAAGACAGAGAGGGACAGCCTTAAGAGAGAGAGGGAAAGCCTTAAGAGAGAGGGAAAGCCCTCCCCTGGAGCTGACGCCCTGAATTTGGACTTCTAGCCTACTAGACTGTGAGAAAATAAATTTCTCTTTGTTAAAGCCATCCACTTGTGGTGTTTCTGTTATAGCAGCACTAGAGGACTAAGAGTGTATCTAAACTGTTTCCATTTCTATACACTCCTAGAGGGAAGAGCCATACACAGTGGGGTGGCAGGTCCCCCACTTTGTCTTAGAAGGTTTGGGCTCCAGGTTCTACTGTGCCATGAGCCCACAGCATAACCTGGGTTAATCACTCCAACTCTCTTGGACTCCATATCCACCCTGGTAAAATACGCACATTTGGAGCCCTGTTGGTGCAGTGGTTAAGAGCTACGGCTGCTAACCAAAAGGTCGACAGTTTGAATCCACCACCCACTCCATGGATACCCTATGGGGCAGTTCTACTCTATCCTATAAGGTCACTATGAGTCGGAATGGACTTGAGGGTAACAGGTTTGGTTTTGGTTTAAAGTCAAGTCTATAAGTCTAAAAGTCTATGCACTCATATCTACGAATGGCATTCTGAAGACCTGCCTCAAAAGGTACCAAAATGACTTCATAATGTAGTTTTTAAACAGGAACAAGATTTGAGGGTTTTTTGTTGTTGTTATTGTTGATTTTAAAGAATCCTAACAGAAGCTAAGTACAATGAATGCGTAGGTGTTTCACTGATTCTTAGCATATAAAAAAGTTAAGTGTATGAAGGTGAAAAACTACAAAAACTAATGTTCTTTACAGTTCAGCTTTCTTTATATGAGCACTTTTATTCTCAGGCATAATTATACTCAATAAAAGCTTTCTTTCTTGATCATAAAAAAAAAAAAATGATAAGCCAGGTTTCCTGGTATGAAATCAAAGCCATTTAAAATTCAAACAAACTTGTGAAAAGTTTTAAAGAGAGTTATTTCAGCCAGGCTACCACCAAGGACTGCACTGACAGGGAACACAACAGAGAGTCCCTGATGGAGCAGGACAAAGGTGGAGTGCAGAACTCAAATTCTAGTAAAAAGACCAGACTTAATGGTCTGAGAATGGAGGAACCCCAGAAAGCATGGCCCCTGGATTCTCTATCAGCCCAGAATTAAAACAATTTCCAAGGCCAACTCTTCAGACAAAGATTGGACTGGACAGTGGGACATAAAATGGTACTCGTGAAGAGTGTGCTTCTTAGCTCAAGTAAATACATGAGACTAAACAGGCAGCTTCTGTCTGGAGGTGAGATGAGAAGGCAGAGAGGGTTAGGAGCTGGTTGAATGGATGTGGGAAAGCAGGGGTGCAAAGGAGGAGTGCGCTGTCACAGTATGGGAGAGCAATTAGGGTCACATAACAATGTATGTATAAATTTTTGTATAAGAGACTAACTTGAAATGTAAACGTTAACTTAAACTACAACAATAAACCAAAAAAAAAAGAGTTATTTCTGTCACTGTAATTAGGACAATCTTAGTTAATCTAAGGAATTTGGAGAATTTTGCTATGGAACACACATATGCTTACTGGGGCATAAGCATGCAAAGAAGAAAGTGGAGCATTCAAATGCAAAACTAGTAAAAGGAGTTCTTGACCTTCAGGGAGCTTTTTCTTTCCTATTAATTCCCACCTAGCAGTCAGATCTGCCTCATCACATTGTTTGTTAAGGATGAAATCTCATTCACCCACCCACAAACACACCCTACACAGAAAAGGCATAAAAGTAACCAGTGACTGGTGTGTTCACTATGACATTCCATTAGGACAGTATATCCTCATGCAGGAGTTCATTATTCACACTTTAGATAAGTTATGTCTATGTCTCAATAACTTCACGGGATCACTTTAATTTCTTCCCCCTTTGTTTTTTTTTTTTTTTTTTTTTTTGGAGGAGGAGCCTCTCCCTGGTTGGGAAATGTCCAGAACTCACAATGATGTGTTGACAGCACAATCAAAGCGATGAACTGTAAAATGTAAAACAATCACATGGTAACTCCACAACTTGGAGAAAGATGTATTATGTTATCATAGCAAGCCGACTCACTGGTATTAAATTACTCAAAATGTGAACACTTCGGGTTGTAAGGTAGTTAAAATATAGCTAAAATTTCCTAGCAAGAAAAAAAATGGAAAAGGAGCTACTAGAGATTGCATATGAAGTGATTCTAAGTGATTATTTCACCCGGAGCTGCTAAAATCGAGGTGTGTGCTACACAAACATATCCCTTCTCACCCTGCAATCTAACAACCACCTCCAATTTACTCTTTAGATTTAGGGTTATGACCAAGTCCACGTACTAAAAAGGGGAGAAACCACACAGGCATCATACTGAATGTTTCTCTGCTTTGGGCCAGCAGGAAATTCCAGTTGCTTCATTCACCGGGGCCAGTTAAGCTGCTGAAATGAAATGGGTGTTTGTAGAGATCACTAACTCAGGACATAGACTTGATTTTCAGGGTTGGAGAAGGTCAGACAAAGATGAATGAGATTCAGTCTAAGCTCAAATTCAAGGCCCTCTGAATCACAAAGAGCAGGTGGGAGGGTCAGTATGGGGGAAAAAGCATAGCTCAGCGCCAAACGTGAAAACTCTGAACTGAAATTCTGCATACTTTTGTAGGTGAAAGCACAGGTAAACGGCAGGCAGAGAGGTGACAAAGCAGCCCTAACGCTCGCTGAGATCCCCAGAGATTTTTATAAACGGATCCTCCCGAAGTCTCAACAACTCTAACCACTATATACTATCCTTCCCTGGCTCCTCCAACAGGCTACCCTCTGACCTTTTCCCCACGACCTTGGCTCTTCCTCTGTCTACAACGCCCCCCGGGCCTCCTCTCAGCGTCCCACACAGAGAGAAGGACCGGACAGTGGAACGGAGCTGGCTCAATTCCCATACTCCGCTCCCACTCCGCAGCGGCAGACGAGAGCTTCCCCCAGGTTGAAACCCGAAAGTCGAAAAGCGCCACACGCGCCCCGCACGACCTTCACCCAGACAAGCCATCCGCACCTGAAACCCCGACACTCGCAGGGTTCGCGTGCCCCAGGTCTGAGAGCGGTGGCCGCCAGGGGGCGGGAGGAAGCAGTTCACGGGCGCCCTCCCCGTCCCCCCACCCCCACCCGCTCCCCTCTCCCGGCCGCCGGCCCGCCACTCACGGATTTTCACTCGGCGGTGGTCGAGACGCGCAGCGGCGCCGTGCAGGGCGTCGAGGCGACTGTGCAGTGCGGCGGTGCGGCGGCCCAGCGCGACCGCTTGGCCTTCAAGCTCGCCGAAGATGTCCCCGGCGCAGCGCGACAGGTCGGCGAGCTGCCCCAGCAGGCAGACCAGGACGTGCGAGCTGACCTGCTCCAGCGAGCGGAAGAGCGGCGCACCCGCCGCCCCGGCTGCCGCCGCCTCGGGCCGGCGCAGCCGCGCGGGCTCCACGCTCCGCGTGTGGAAAGGCATGGTGCGGTGGGCGGCTCGGCTCAGTGGCCGCGGGCCGCCGAGGGCGAGCGTAGCCTTAATCCGCCCCCCGTCGGCGCGGGGCGCGAGGCTTCATCCAACACAAAGAAAAGTCCCAGGCAGAGGCGCGGCGCTGAGGAGAAGCTGTTGCTACTCCTGCCGGCTGGGGAGAGGCGAGGCAGGACCGACAGACGAGCAGGCGGGCAAGCAGCGTAGGAGGGAGCCGGCGGCAGCCCGGGAGCCGCGGGGACAGGCTCCGGAAGATCCGAGCCGCGGCTGCTTGAGCCCGGGCGCGGCGTTCCCTGCAGGGGTCCCGGGCAGCGCGGCGAGAGGAAGTTCCAGGAGCCGGTCCCGGGCGGGGGACGCAGGCGGCCGGGGTGGCCACGGCGAGTGCCGAAGCGAGTCCCGCTGAAGTTTGCAGGAAGGCAGGAAAGAGCCGGGGGCTCCTTCCCTCCCTCCCGATTGGAGAGGGAGGAGGAAGCGGGGGAAGTGCCGCCGACACCGGCTGAGAGGGAGGGGAGGCGAAAGAAACGAAAGGGGGAGGAGAAAAGGGCCGTCCCGGGAAACCACCTGCGGCTCTGCCGCCGCCGCGCCCAGCCCCGCGGGGAGGTGGCAGCCCCGGCGCCTCGCCTTTCCTTGGCAGAGCTGGAGTCCCAATCGCCGCCTACTCCCCTTGCACAGCCCACGGGCGAGTTGGCAGTGCCCCCCACCCCAACCCCCAGGCCCGGCCGGGCTCGCGAGCGGAGGGCTGGAGCGGGGCGCGGGAGCCACGGAGGCGGAGGCACCCCGAACAGCCTCGGCGAGCCAGACTCGGGCTGCTCACCTGTGCGCCTGCCTGCGGCAGCAGTGAATCAGGAGCGTCCCGCCGTGCGGGGGACGCCCTGCGGCCCCTCTGGGTCTTACAAGTCTCTCGGAGTTTTCCCCTAGAAGGCAGGCAAGGCTTCCGGCCGCTCAGGTGGGCATCATGAAATCCTCCCGTGGCCAGGGGTTCTGTAGCAGACTAGGAGTGCGCATCCCAATCCAAAAAACTTCTGAGGGCCTCTTTTCGGGTGGCTTCAAGTGTGTTTTTCTTAGCAAGACGGTTCCTCTTGTGGCTCTCTCTCGCCTGCAACTGGAAAAACTCAGGCTGAAATGTGCTGAATGTGGATTTTTCTTCCCCCAAGTATCTGAGTTGCCCCGCCCCCGCCGGACCAGAACCTAGAACCCTGAATTCGGAGCCTGGAAGACGTTTAAGCTAAATGCTATTGAGATCACGGTCATGGGACACCCCACTAACTCAAACCTTCTAGTTAGAAGTATTCAAGAAGACTGAGTCCAATAACCAGAAGCTAAAAATCCCACTGGCGTCACAGCTGTTTGCTCAGAAAAGGCATCTTCGGTCTGGTTTCCGCCCCGCCTTCCCCCGCAAATGACCCTCATTGCTGCACTGCTGCGTTGAGCTTTGCTGACTGTACAACAAGGTGTCTTCCTTCTCTCAGGGGGACACTGAAATGCAAGACAAACAGGCCTGAGAGAGCATATCCAAATAAAATGTAGTAGGCAGAAATGTACAGTGAGATCTCTGACAGCCGGAACTCTATGGGACTGCCGGCTTCACAAGCTTTCCGTCTTTGAGAAGGTGCACTCTGACACTTTTCTATGGCTCTCTATTAGTACACAATATTTGAGTTTTCCTTCTCTTACAGGTTTCTGCTGCTGTTCATGAAAAATGCTTTGAAATTTTACGAAGGAATGTTTGAGTGTTAACATTGAGTATAGCATAGAAGTGTACTGTTCTCTCAAGAAATGTTTATTGAGTGCCTGTGTGTGAAGCACACGCGAGAGAGGTGATGGCTCTGTCCCTGCCATCACGAGACCCCCAGTGTAGTGGACCTTTTTCTTAATATTTTTTTTAAAATAACAGCTTTATTGAGATAAAATTCACATGCCATACAATTCACTTATTTAAAGTGTATAATTCGGTGGTTTTTAGTATAGTCACAGTGTTGTGCAACTTTAGAATATTTTCATCACCTACCCTCCCCCGCAAAAAACTCTTCTTTTCCCCTCACTCTAGCCCCCAGCATCTGGCAACCAATAATCTGTCTCTTTTGAGTAGCCTATTTTGGGCATTTCATATCAATGTAATCATACAATATGTGATGTTTTGTGACTGGCTTCTTTCACTTTGCATAATGTTTTCAAGGTTCATCCATGTTTGTAGAGTGTATCAGTACTTCAATTCCTTTTCATGGTTGAATAATATTCCGTTGTATAGCTACACCACAGTTTATCCATTCATCAGTTGATGGGCGTTTGGGTTGTTTACTTTTTGGCTGTTATGAATAATGCTGCTATGAACATTCATGTACAAGTTTTTGTGTTGATATGATTTCATTTCTCTTGTATATATACCCAGGAGTGGAATTGCTGGTTTGAACCCACTAGCACAATCTGTTTCCGTAAAGATTACAGCCTTGGAAACCCTATTAAAAAAAAAAAAAAAAAAAAAAAAAAACTCCTTGCCATCCAGTCGATTCTGACTCATAGCAACCCTATAGGACAGAGTAGAATTGCCCCATAGGGTTTCGAAGGAGCAGCTGGATTCGAACTGCCGATGTTTTGGTTAGCAGTCGAGCTGTTAACCACTGCATCACCAGGACTCCACTGGAAACCCTATGGGGCAGTTCTACTCTGACCTATAGGGTCGCTATGAGTTGGAATCCACTGGAGAGCATACAACAGCAACATGGTAACTCGGTATTTAAACTTCTGAGGAACTGCCAACTGTTTTCCACGGTTGGTGCACCCTTTTACATTCCCAGCAGCAGTGTACGAGAGTCTCATTTCGGAGCCTCACCATCACTGGTTTTATTTTTATTGTGAGCTTGAAATGGTATCTCATTGTGGTTTCAATTTTCATTTCCCTGATGGCTAATGATGCTAAGCATCTTTTCATGTGCTTATTGCTTATTTGTATATCTTCTTTGGAAATAAATGATAACATGCATTTGGACAAATACCTATTCAGATCCTTTGTCTGTTTTTTGATTGGGTTATTTTTATTATTAATAATAGTTATTTACATATTATAAATACAAGTTCTTTTTCATGTATAACATGTACTTACTAATTGCTTCAACAGTCTGTGTGTTCTATAGTTTATGAATTGTTATCATCCCTTGAGAATATTTTCTTGATTTGAAAAGATATGATTTAACCACATAAACTAATACAAAAGGAGTAAGGATATTTTTGTTAACTTGTAGTCCTGGGGTATTATCAGTAAAATTTTTTGGTAAAATGATTTTACTGCTCCAGCGGCTGATTTTAAACTTTATACATAACCAGAATATTGAATAAACAGGGCGCTCAGCTGCTAACCAAAAGTTTGGCAGTTTGAACCCACCCAGCGGCTCCACAGAAGAAAGAACTGGCAATTTGCTTACAGCCAAGAGAACCCTGTGACAGTTCTACTCTGTCACATGAGGTCACTATGAGTCAGAATCAACTCAACAGCACCTAACAACAACAACAACATCCATAAAAGCAACTTAATTTTTGTCCCTACTGTCCTTTTCAGAATCTGTTCGGTGAGGACATTTCTTCCACTGAATGACAACTCTAGTGGTCTTGTAACTCTTTTGTTCTCTGTCAGGTAATAGAAAATCCCTACTGTTACAGATAAAACATACTCTCATTTCAGTAATTAAAATCTTAGCCTCTTTCCCAGCAGGGGCCTTCTGTGAGCAGATCAGGGCAAATGTCTTTGGTCCTACTCTGTCTTTCCCCACTCACCCTCTTCCAGGGGAAGGAAAAGGGGAGGGAGGGAGGAAAATTCATACTAGACCAGTACTCTGGAAAGATGGTGTCATACTCTCTGGGACTGGTGGAAATGGAAGCTGACTCTCACTGAGAATGTTTGACCATACTTCGCGGAACACAGGCAATGAATTTTCTCTAACTGCTTTCTCGATCCTCAACTTTAGTTTTCTTTCTTTCCACTACATAAAGACTCTCACTTTTGGGGTACAGTCAACCTTCCAGGGAGACCTTTTAGGCAGAATCCCTTTTAAGATGACCTCGGGCCCACCTTCCTGCTGTGGATTCCACGTGTGGCCTCAGATTCACCCACCTTTGGCTCATGGTTGGAAAGAGGACAATTACTTCCCAGGCATAGCCTTTCACTCTGTATCAGCAGATGCTGTACCTTCCTCAGGTGGAAGTCTGGTGCCAGTTCACCACTAGGAACATACATCAAGCTCTGAGAGATCCCACGAAAGCCTTTCTCACTAAGCTTGGTGTTAGACGCTAGTGCCCCTGCATTTTGGATGGTGGAGGCAGGACTCCAGTGCAGCACTCCAAATGAATCCTCCTCAATCTTCAATGGCCTGACTCTTGTACCCACTATATTGATGAGTATCTAACAAGTTCTCAACCATCTACATTGAAACTTCCACATTATAATCACCATTACAACACAATTTGGAACCTGATATCTGTCGTTTCTTGGTGCATTAGTCACAACTTCCCATTAAACATCCTGTTAAGTAATTATAAAACAGAACAGAAACATTATGCTAACTTATTTCAAGAAGAACTGAATGCCCTGTTCTGAGTTAGGGGAAACTTGGGCGAAGAAACTAGTTTGGGAGACAGAAGTTCACATTTGGTGTGACATTCAGAAGTATTTGACAGACAGTTACAGATCTGGGAATGGAGTTTAGATAATGTGTAGGAGGCATAATTATGACACTTAAAGCCATAAGAGTACATGACCTAAGAGCAAAAGATAAGCATAAGGATGAATGAACAGAGTGCTAACTAGGAAGTGAGGAAAAGCTCCCAGCCGGGGGAGGAAGAGAAGAAAGGAACGTTGAAGAATCAGAGGTGAAGGAAATACAACTTTGAAGAGGCTCAAGAATGAAAATGTGGTCAATAGAGGGAGATGTAAATAAGCAGGAAAGGGTTACTGATAACCTTCAAAAGATAATTTCATTATGACAGTGGAGGCAGAAAGCAGATTTCAGTGATGTGATAAAATATATAGATGATAGAACCAGAACATTCATAGAGAAAATTATGGTGATAATAAGCTCAAAAACTAGTTAGATAAAATATCACAAATGAGAAACTATTCTGTAAACCATCTAAAGTGAGAATAGCAGCACAACTGGAAGAATGTAATAGATGTCACTGAATTGTACATGTAGAAATTTTTGAAATGGTGTATCTTTGGCTATGTATATTTTCACCAAAAAAAAAAAAAAAAGGTCCTCCAAGGCCAAGAAGGGAGCATGTTGACATGTTGTGGGGTTGTTAACCAATGTCATAAAACAATATGTGTACTGACAAAAAAAAGAAAGAAAAACCAGCAGGATAACAAATATATATATATATATATATATATATATATATATATATATATTATCACAAGGTTTTATTTCTCCCCAAGATAGTGCTCAAAAACAAAGTATGGCTGAAACTCTTAGTTGCCTACCAACCACGTTCCTCCCTCTTTCTGCCGACAGAACTCAATTTGTTTAACTACCAATATGTGCAACCTCTTGAGATAAAATCGAAATTCATCTAAGCCAAGTCTGGCATTGTAACCCAATTCTAAGCTAATGAATTTTAAGGAGAAACTTTAGGGAGGCTTCTGAGGAATATTCACCTCCCCACTTCCTTGATGAGAGGACAAAGGCATTCTATCTCTGGTCAGACCCTTGCCTCTTGCCGTTGGATGCACCCTGGTGAGGATGTGATGTTTGGTACTGCAGCAGTTTGAGACCATGAGAAGGTCAAGAGAAGCAAAGCTAGCATACAGATGCTGAGCTGACCCCATAAGGATGTCTCCAGACATGCTTATGGTTTAAATTCTTGCTACTAAAGGTGTGGTCTGGGGACCAGCAGCATTGGCATCACCTGAAAGCTTGTTAGAAATGAAGAGTCTCAGGCACCACCTGAAAAATGAGAATCTGCATTTTAACAAGATCCCAGGTGATTCATATGCATTTTAGTTTTAGAAACACTGGTTTAAACTCCTTTTGGTTGGTTTTTTCTGTTACTCACAGTTGAATATATAGGATTATATTTATAAGAGGAAGGAATAGTATGTGATCAAGGGATTGAAGAGTCTGGAGGGAATTAAATGAGTATGGAAAGATGAGATCAAGAATACAAATGAAGTTGCCAGATGGTCTACATCTCAGTAACGAGAAAGCAAAATTATTTGTTTGATGAACAAGAGAAGCTGGTCCTGGATGCTAATGCAGAAGGCTTCCTAGTGACTCAACAACTAGTGAATAAAGGAATTGCTGAATATTGATGAGGGCTCAGGTAAACTGGACAGCTTGAATAAGGAGTGGGCCAGATATACATGAGTCTAACTTTTCTTGCAACTGCACTCTGAAAGACACAGAGCAAGGATAGAAGATGGTTGCAGATTAATATGGTGGGTAGTTGCAGGTGGGGAGGTCAAGGTCATAATTGAGACCATTATTAAAGGACTGACTATGGATTATGAGGTAGGTTAAAAGAATGTGGTGTGCAAAAGTAAGTGGCCTGAGTCCAATGGGAAGGTTCCAGCCATGAATTCCTGGAAAGGTCCGAGAGAATGTTGGCTATAGAGAAGTAAAAGAAAAAATATGGAAGGTGGTGATTAAAAAGGGGGACACCAAATTTGAGATCTCAGAGATAGAAAAATAACATGTGATTATATGAATTAGAAAAAGAAATGTTTTTAATAAGAAAAGAAAGCAAACTATCAACTAGCCAGGAGGTGTATAGTTGATATATTTTTTTTCTTCTAAATTTTATTTATTTTGTTGTTGTTGTTGAGAATATACACAGCAAAACATACACCAATTCAACAGTTTCTACATGTACAATTTAGTGACACTGACTACATTCTTCAAGTTGTACAACCATTCTCACCCTTCTTTTCTGAGTTGTTCCTCCCTCATTAACATAAACTCACTGCTCCCTAAGGTTCCTGTCTAATCTTTGGAGTGGCTGTTGTCAATTTGATCCCATATAGATAGTTTGTAAAAGAGCATAATGCTCAAGGCAGACTTTTTTTTTTTTTTACTAGTTAAGCTAAATTATTGTTTGGTTTTAAGATGACTTCAGGGGCTATTTTTGGTTTAAGGTTTAAAGATTATCTCATCCAACACCCATTTCTGATAAAAACTCTCAGCAAAATAGGAATAGAAAGGGATTTATACAAAACAAATAGCCAACATCATTCTCAATGTAAAGAGTCTGAAAGAATTTTCCTTGAGAATCAGATAAGGATGCTCTTTATCACCACTCTCATTCAACATCATGTTGGAAGTCCTAGCTACAGCAATAAGGGAAGAAAAAGAAATAAAAGGCATCCAAATTGGTAAGGAAGAAGTAAAACTATCCCTATTCGCAGATGATATGATCCTATACATGTTGTTGTTGTTATTAGGTGCCATCAAGTCAGTTCTGATTCATAGCAATCCTATGTACAACAGAACAAAACAATGCCCATTCCTGTGCCATCCTCACAATCGTTGTTATGCTTGAGCCCATTGTTGCAGCCACTGTATCAATCCATCTTGTTGAGGGTCTTCCTCTTTTTCACTGGCACTCTACTTTACCAAGCATGACGTCTTCTCCAGGGACTGATCCCTCCTGATAACATGTCCAAAGTATGTAAGACATAGTCTTGCCATCCTTGCTTCTAAGGAACATTCTGGTTGTACTTCTTCCAAGATAGATTTGTTTTCTATACATAGAAAACCCTAAAGAATCCACATGAAAGCTACTAGAACTAAAAGAAGCTTTCAGCAAAGTAACAGGATACAAGATTAACATGAAAACATCAGTTGGATTCCTCTACACCAATAAAGAGAACTTTGAAAGGGAAATCACCAAATCAATACCATTTACAATAGCCCCCCCACCAAAAGATAAAATACTTAGGAACAAAATCTAACTAGGGTCCTAAAAGACCTTTACAAAAAAAAAGCTACAAAACACTACTGCAAGAAACCCAAAGAGACCTACAAAGATGGAAAAACATACCATGCTCATGGATGGGAAGACTCAATACTGTGAAAATATCAAAACTACCCAAAGTGATCTACAGACACAATGCAATCCCACCCAAATTTCAACAGCATTCTTTAACAAGACAGAGAAATTACTCACCAACTTTACATGGAAAAGGAAGAGGCCCTGGATAAGTAAAGCATTACTGAAGAAGAAGAACAAAGTAAGAAGCCTCACACTACCTGATCTTAGAACCTTCGATACAACCACAGTGAAGTAAAAGAACTGAACAGAAGATTTCAAAGGGCAGCGAGAGAAGACAAAGTAAAGTATTATGATGACATGTGCAAAGACCTGGAGATAGAAAACTAAAAGGGAAGAACACACTCGGCATTTCTCAAGCTGACAGAACTGAAGAAAAAATTCAAGCCTTAAGTTGCAATATTGAAGGATTCTACAGGGAAAATATTAAACAATACAGGAAGCATCAAAAGAAGATGGAAGGAATACACGGAGTGACTATACCAAAAAGAATTGGTCGATATTCAACCATTTCAAGAGGTAGCATATAATCATTAACCCACGGTACTGAAGGAAGAGGTCCAAGCTGCACTGAAGGCAAGGGCAAAAAACAAGGCTCCAGAAATGGACTGAATACCAATTGAGATGTTTCAAAAAATGGATGTAGCACTGGAAGTGCCCACTCATCTACGCCAAGTGGAAGACAGCTACCTGGCCAACTGACTGGAAAAGTTCCATATTTACGCCTACTCCAAAGATAGGTAATCCAAGCAAAAGTGGAAATTATCGAACAATATCATTAACATCACACGCAAGTAAAATTTTGCTGAAGATCATTCAAAAGCAGCCGCAGCAGTATATCAACAGGGAACTGCCATAAATTCAAGCTGAATTCAGAAGAGGACATGGAACCAGGGATATCATTGCTAATGTTGATTGATCCTGGCTGAAACCAGAGAATACCAGAAAGATGTTTACATGTGTTTTATTGACTACGCAAAGGCATTCGAATGTGTGGGTCATAACAAATTATGGATAACACTGTGAAGAATGGGAATTCCAGAACTTAATTGTGCTCATGCAGAACCTGTACACAAACTAAGAGGCAGTCATTTGAACAGAACAAGGAGATACTGCATGGTTTAAAATTAGGAAAGGTGTGCATCAGGGTTCTATCCTCTCACCATACCTATTCAGTCTGTATGCTAAGCAAATAATCTGAGAAGCTGAACTATATGAAGAAGGACAGGGCATCAGGATTGGAGGAAGACTCATTAACAGCCTGCAATATGCAGATGATACAGCCTTGCTTGCTGAAAGTGAAAAGGACTTCAAGACAACACACAATATAGGGGAAGTCAGCACAACTTGACCAAGGCAAAACATCTTGACCAAGGCAAGGCAAGATGTCTCTTGGGAGACATCTAAGTCAATTGGCATAACACAGATCACAAATAAAATGTACTACATCCTACTCTGGTGAGTAGCATCCAGGGTCTTAAAAGCTTGCAAGGGCCATCTAATGTACATCTATTTGTACCATCCTGTAGATAAGCAAAGGAGAATGAAGAAAACTAAAGACACAAGGTATATACTAGTCCAAAGGACTAAAGGACCACATGAACCACAGCCTCCACCAGCCTGAGCTCAGAAGAACTAGATGATGCCCAGCTACCGCCAGCAACTGCTGTGACAGTTATCACAAAAGAGAGTCCCGGACAGAGTGGAAGAAAAATGTACAACAAAATTCAAATTCACAAAAAAAGACCAGATTACTGGTCTGACAGAGACTGGAGGAACCCCTGAAACTATGGCCCCCAAACACCCTGCTAACTCAGAACTGAAGCCACTCCCAAAGCTCACTTTTCAGACAAAGATTAGACAGCCCTGTAAAGCAAACAATAATACATGTGAGGAAAGTGCTTCTTAGTTCAATCGAAGATATGAGACCAAATGGGCATCTCTTGCCCAAAAGCAAGACAAAATGGCAGGAAGGGACAGGAAAACTGGATGAATGGACATGGGGGACCTGGGGTGGAAAGAGGGAAAATGCTGTCACATTGCTGGGATTGCAACCAATATCGCAAAACAACTTGTATATAAATTTTTGAATGAGAAACTAATTTGCACTGTAAACTTTCACCTAAAGCACAATAAAATTAAAAACAGATAAAGATCATCTCAGGGCAATAGTTTCAGGGGTTCATCCACCCTCTATGGCTTGAGAAAGTCTAGAGTCCATTAAAATCTGAAATTCTGTTCTGCATTTGCACCCTTTTGATCAGGATTCTTCTATGGAATCTTTGACCAAAATGTTCAGTAATAGTAGCCAGGCACCATCCAGTTCTTCTGCTCTCATGGCAAAGGAGGCTGTTGTTCATGGAGGCAATTAGCCACACATTCCATATCCTCCTCCTATTCCTGACTCTCTTTCTTCCTCTATTGCTCTAGGTGAATAGAGACCAATTGTTGTGCCATGGATGGACGCTTGCAAGCTTTTAAGACCCCAGGCGCTATGCAATGAACTAGGAGGTAGAGCAGAAGCACTAAACACATTATTAGGTCAATTAACTGGGATGTCCCATGAAACCATGACCCTAAACCTCCAGAGAAAGGAACCAAATCCCATGAGGTGTTTGGTTGTACATAAGCAGCCACAGCAGCTACTCTTTTTTGGTCATTGTTGTAAATTTACCACACAACTTTTGCCAATTCAGCTTGTTTACAGGTCTACCACTTATACACAGCAATTACAATAATTGGCTGTGCAATCCTACCCTTAATCAATTTGGTTTTTCTATCACTGCTAACCTGCCTTTCCCCACCCTCCCTCCTACCCGTAGTAACCACTAATAAACTTCAGTCTCTATACATTTGCCTTTTCTTGTCTTTTTATATAAGTGAGGTCATACAATATTTGTCCTTTTGTGATTGGCTTATTTCACTCAGCATAATGTCTTCCAGCTCCATCAATACTGTATTATGTACCGAGTCTTCATTTTTCCACTGGCTGAATAGTATTCCACTGTATGTATGTACCACATTTTGTTTTTCCATTTATCTGTTGATGGCATTTAGGTTGTTTCAACTTTTTAGCTATTGTGAATAGTGCTGTAATGAAACACTGGTGTACAAGTCTCTTTCTGAGTTTCTGCAATTAAGTCTTTTGGGTATATACCTAGGAGTGGTATTGCTGGGTCATATGGTAGTTCTGTTTTTAGTTTTTTTAAGGAATTGCCACACAGTTTTCCACAACAGCTGTACCATTTTGCATTACCACCAGCAAGATAAGGATTCCAATTTCCCTACATTCTTGCCAACATTTGTTATTTTCTTTTTTTTTAAAGCCATCCTAGTGGGAGACCTTGGTGGTGTAGCAGTTAAGAGCTACATCTGCTAATCAAAAGGTGGGCAGTTCGAATCCACCAGGCACTCCTTGGAAAATCTATGGGACAGTTCTACTCTGTTCTGTAGGGTTGCTATGAGTTGGAACTGACTTGACAGCAACAGGTTTGGTTTTTTTTGGTTTAGTCGAGTGAAATGGTATCTCATTGTGGTTTTGATTTGCATCTCTCTGATGGTTAATGATGATAAGCATCTTTTCATGTATTTGGTGGCCACTGAATGTCGTCTTTGGTGAAATATCTATTCAAGTCCTTTGTCCATTTTATGACTGGGTTATTTTTCTTTTCGTTTTTAAGCTGTCAAAGTTTAATATATATTTAGGTTATTAGATTCTAGTTGGATATAAGGTTTCCAAAGACATTCTCCCAGTCAGTAGCTTGTTTTTACTTTTTTGATAAAGTCTTTTGATGAACAAAGTTTCTAATTTTTATGAGGTTCCATTTATTTATTTGGATTTTGCTGTTTGTACTTTTATTATCATATTAGATAACCCAATGTTGAAGGCTAGGCCTGACAGCATTACCCCTGCTTGTTCTTCTAGCAATTTTACAGTTTTAGTTTGCGCATTTAAGTTCTTAATCCATTTTGAATTTGTGTTTGTATATGGTGTGACGCATGGTCCTGTTTCATTTTTCTGCATGTGGAAATCCAGTTTTTCCAGCGCCACTTATTGAAGAGACTCTTTTTTGCCCATCAAATGGACTTAGCACCCTTGCCAAAATCAGTTGCCCATAGATGTGTGGGTTTATTTCTGGACTCTCAATTCTATTCCATTGGTCTATGTGTCTATTGTTATACCAGTACCACTTTTGATTACTGTAGCTATATTAAAAAAAAAAAAAAAATCTGTTGCTGTGGAGTCGATTCTGACTCATAGTGACCTTATAGGACAGAGTAGAACTGCCCCATAAGGTTTCCAAGGAGCGGCTGGTGGATTCAAACTGCCAACCTTCTGGTTAGCAGCTGAACTCTTAACCACTACGCCTCCAGGGCTCCATAGCTATATAGTATGTTTTAAACTCAGGAAGTGTGAGTCCTCTTACTTCATTCTTCTCTTTTAATATTGTTTTAGCTATTGGGGCCCCTTGCCACTCCATATAAAGTTCAGGATTGGTTTTTCGATTTCTGTAAAGAACACTGTTGGAATTTTAATTGAGATTGCATTAAATCTATAGATCGCTTTGGGTTGTATTGACATCTTAACAATATTAAGGCTTCCAATCCATGAAATGAAAAATCTTTCCATTTATTTAAGTCTTCCTTAATCTCTTTCAGCAGGGTTTTATAGTTTTCATGGTATAAATTCTTCATGTCCCTGGTTAGATTTATTCTTCTCTTAGATACTATTGTAAATAGAATTGTTTCCCTAATTTCCCTTTCAGATGTCTCATTGTGGGGTACAGAAACCCAACTGATTTTTGTTTGTTGATCTTGTATCCTGCAACTTTGCTAAATTCCTCTATTAGCTCTAGTAGTTTTCTTGTGGACTCTTTGGGATTTTCTATACACAGGATCTTATTATCTGTGAATACAGATAATTTTACTTCTTTTCCAGTTTGCATAACTTTTATTTCTTTTTCTTGTTTTATTGCTCTGGCTAGGACTTCTAATTCAATATTGAATAGAGGTGGTGAGATCAGGCACCCTTATCTTGTTCCCAATTTCAAGGGAAAAGCTCTCAATCTATCTCCATTAAGTATAACATTGGCTGTTGGCTTTTCATATATGCCCTGACTCGTATTGAGGAATTCCCCTTCTATTTCAGTCTTCTCTATGGTTTTCATCAAGAAAGAATGTTTGATTTTAAAAAATACTTTTTCTGCATCCATGTGGTTCTTTTCCTTTGTTCTATTGATGTGGTGTATTACACTGATTGATTTCTAATGTTGAACCATCCCTGCATTCCTGGAATAAATCCCACTTGGTCATGGTGAATGACTCTCAGTATGCTGTTGGATTCTGTTCACTAGTATTTTGTTGAGGATTTTTGCATCTATATTCACAAGAGATATTAGCCTGTAGTTTTTTCTTGTGGTGTCTTTGTCTGGTTTGGATATCAGGGTTATGTTTGCTTCATAAAGTGAATTAGGGAATATTCCTCTATCTTTTGGAAGAGTTTAAACAGTATTAGTGTCAATTCTTCTCTAAATATTTGATAGAATTCCCCAGTGAAGCCATCTGGCCCAGGACTTTCTTTTGTTGGGATGTTCTTGATCACTGATTCAATCTCTTCACTTGTTATAGGTCTGTTGAGATTTTCTGTTTCTTCTTGAGTCAGTATGGGTAGGTTGTGTGCTTCTAAGAATTTGTCCATTTCATCTAGGTTATCCAGTTTGTTTCCTACAGTTGTTCATAATATTCTGTCATAATTCTCTTTATTTCTATCAGGTCAGCTGTAATGTCCCCTCTTTCATTTATTTTTATTATTTCCATCTTTTCTTTGTCAGTCTAGTAAAAGTTTATCGATTTTTATTGATCTTTTCAAAGAACCAACTTCTGGTTTTATTGATTCTATTGTTTTTCTGGTTTTGATTTTATTTATTTATGCTCTGATCTTTGTTATTTCCCTTCTTCTGACTAGTTTAGACTTAGTTTGCTCTTCTCTTTCTAGTCCCTGGAGTTGAGTCAGGCTGTTAATTTGAGCTCTTTCTTCTTTTTTATATAGGCATTTTTTGCTGTAAGTTTTCTTCTGAGTCCTGCCTTCACTGAATCCCATAAGTTTTGGTATGTTGTGTTTTCACTTTCATTTGACTCTAAGAAATTTGTGATTTCTTCTGTGACCCATTGACAGTTTAATGGTGTGTTTTTAATTTCCATATGTTTGTGTATTTTCCAGGGTTTTTTTTTTTTTTCTGTTGTTGATTTCTAGCTTTACTGTGTTCTGGTCAGAGAAAATACGTTATACGATTTTAAACTTTTAAAATTTATCAAGACTTGCTTTGTACCTAAAATGTGGTCTATCCTAGAGAATGATCCATGTGCACTGGAGTAGAGTATATATTGTGCTGTTTTTGGGTGAAGTGTTTTATATCTCTGTTAAATCTTGTTGGTTTACAGTATCACTCAAGTCCTCTGTTTCTTTGTTGATCTTCTTTCTAGATGTTTTGGATGTATTTTTTATAGTGACCGAAAAGTAAACATAAAAATCTATCTCTATGAAATGCAGATCAAAACTACAATGAGATATCATCTTACCCCAACAAAGCTAACATTAATCCAAAAAACACAAAATAATAAATGCTGGAGAGGTTGTAGAGGGACTAGAACACATATACACTGTTGGTGGGAATGTAAAATGGTACAACCACTTTGGAAATCAATTTGGTGCTTCCTTAAAAAGCTAGAAAAAGAAGTACCATACGACCCAGCAATCTCGCTTCTTGGAATATATCCTAGAGAAATAAGAGCCGTCACACAAATAGATATATGCACACCCATGTTCATTGCAGCACTGTTCACAATAGCAAAAAGATGGAAACAACCATCAACGGGTGAATGGATAAAAAAATTATGGTATATCCACACAATGGAATACTATGCAACGATAAAGAACAACAATGAAGCTGTGAAACATCTTATAACACGGAGGAATCTGGAGGGCATTATGCTGAGTGAATTTAGTCAGTCACAGAAGGACAAATATTGTATAAGACCACTATTATAAGAACTCAAGAAGAGGTTAAAACACAGAAGAAAACATTCTTTGATGGTT
The DNA here is from genome assembly GCA_030035585.1 of Dugong dugon. NCBI lineage: Eukaryota > Metazoa > Chordata > Mammalia > Sirenia > Dugongidae > Dugong > Dugong dugon. The sequence continues at coordinate 161,597,104 of CM057464.1, forward strand.
ACGAGGGTGGCGAGGGAGGATGAGGGTTATTCACTAACTAGATAGTAGACAAGCATTATCTTAGGTGAAGGGAAGGACAGCACACACTACAGGGGAAGGCAGCACAACTGGACTAAACCAAAGCTAAAAAGTTTCCTGAATACAATCAAACACTTCGAGGGACAGAGTAGCAGGGGTGGGGGTCTGGGGACTGCGCTTTCAGGGGACATCTAGGTCAATTGGCATAATAGAGTTTATTAAGATGTTCTGCATCCTACTTTGGTGAGTGGCATCTGGGGTCTTAAAAGCTTGCAAATGGTCATCCAAGATGCATCAATTGGTCCCAACCACCTGGAGTAAAGGAGAATGAAGAACACCAAAGACACAAGGCAAGTATTAGCCCAAGAGACAGAAAGGGCCACATAAACCAGAGACTTCATCAGTCTGAGACCAGAAGAACTAGATGGTGTCCGACTATCGCCAATGACTGCCCAGACAGGGAACACAACAGAGTCCTGGATGGAGCAGGAGAAAGGTGGGGTGCAGAACTCAAATTCTAGTAAAAAGACCAGACTTAATGGTCTGATGGAGACTGGAGGAACCTCGGAAAGTATGGCCCCCGATTCTCTATCAGTCCAGAGCTAAAATAATTTCCAAGGCCAACTCTTCAAAGATTGGACTGGACTGTGGAACATAAAGTGATACTCATGAAGAGTGTACTTCTTAGCTCAGGTAGATACATGAGACTAAATGGGCAGCTTCTGTCCAGAGGTGAGATGAGAAGGCACAGAGGGTTAGGAGCTGGTTGAATGGAGATGGGAAATCAGGGGTGGAAAGGAGGAGTGTGCTGTCACAGTATAGGGAGAGCAATTAGGGTCACATAACAATATATGCATAAATTTTTGTATAAGAGACTAACTTGAAATGTAAACTTTCACTTGAGCTACAACAATAAACAAACAAAAAACCAAAAATTTATCTCTACTAGAAATAACATAAAATATTTACCCTATTTGAAACAAAATATTTTCTACAGTGCTCAATAAATTTTTCTTTCCCTATGGTACCAAATAAATCCTATTAAAGTATAAATCAAACTTTAAATGATAATAGATATGGGCCTTCACATCAGGGGCTTATGATTAACATTGAAACCGACTCAATGAGGTGATAAACTGTTTTAGATTAATTATTTAGATAAAGAGAATCCACATGTCCACAATATTAGAGGCCAAAAAAACAATGGCACGCTACTCTCTGGTCTTGGGTCTGGACCTTTTATGGTAAGGCAATGGGGAGCTGAAGAAGAGTGATAGGATAGAAACCCTGGGTGGTGCCTATATTCTGGGCTCTGGTCACAGCACTCCTGTTGGTTACTCCTGCTGCTGCCGTCACCCCCTCTTCCTTACTCCGTTAACTCAGCAGGTTGTTGGGCTCTGTCCCATGAGACTGTTAATCTCTGTTCAATAGTCACCAAGAACTGGGAAAGCAAGAAAGAAGCCCTGAGTTCCTTGGCTACATCTGTATGGGAAATCGTGACTAATATGATTCATTCTATTTTTACATTAACAAACCTGAAGAGAGAAGGCTAAAGTTAAATACTATTAAATCAGTAGCAAACATTGAAAATAAAATTCCACGACCAAAGTTGTGGAAGTTTATACACTCATAAAGACTCCAAAAATACATGGAAAGAAAGTTAGGGTATACAATATTTTCCATCTTTTTAACATGTAGTACACAATGTTACAGGATTAAAAGTCTGGCTGATGCATTTTCAGTATTATCATTACCCCCTAGGGAAAAAGGCAACAAATTATCATAATGTGAAAAATATCTAACAGGCACTGTGGGGTGTAGCATGCAACATTCTTGCCTGTGAACCACTGTCCTTTGTATTCAGGATTAGCCAAGTAATGGAAATTCTGTCCAGCCAGTGTATTTGTCAAAACAATATACCAAAAATAGTCTTCTCTGCTTTTGACAAAGACAGAATAAACAAACTATAACTTCCCCCCAATTTAAAAGTGGCACTGGTGGTCTTTGATTAGCTATCTTTTATACATTTTAGCTATGCGTTCCTTTTATGCTGCTTTATTTTACGTTTATAAGACAAAAAACAAAATAACTTGAATTTAAAAAAAAAGAAACTTTTTTTTTTCAGGAGTCCATAGTTTTTTTATTTTATTTTTTATTGTACTTTAGGTGAAGATTTACAGAACAAATAGTTTCTCATTAAACAGTCAGTACACATATTGTTTTATGACATTGGTTAACAACCCCATGACATGTCAACCCTCTCCCTTCTCGACCTTAAAAAAAGAAACTTTTATATGGTATTTAGGGAGTGTTACATTTGATCCAAAATCAATGCCTTCATCCTTATCTTCTCCCAGCCACATCCCCCTGTTCCTTCTCCGTGAACCACAGTGCATGTATCGGATATCTAGGACTCATACTTGGGACTCCTTCTCCTCCCTCTGGTCTAGCCCATCCTCCATATCCTATTAATCCCCTAGTAATGAAGGTTTCTTCCTGAGCAATGTCACAAACATGTCCATTTTCTTCCTGCTTGGCTCTCTTCATCTCTCCTCTGGACTATTGGAGTCAGGAATCCAGTCTTGCCCCTCTGCTTCTTCGCCACAGTTCAGCCAGAGAAAACTTCTGAAAATGCAAATCTGATGACGTGTCCCTCCCCAGCTAAAAAACCCTCAAAGCTTTCCCGTTCCCTTTAGGATTATGTTTAACGTGAGCCACAGGCCAGGAGGCTATGGTCCTTGCCTTTCTCCTCAGCCTTGTTTCCTGCCTCTCTCTCCCCCATGCTCCAGGCACATGGACTTTGTTGTTTTCTTCACTTGGAACATTCACCTTACACAACCATTCTCTCTTTCTTCCCTCTTCCCCCCACCACCCTTCATTCTCTCCTCCTTAGTTAAGTTAGCTCCTCCTTCAAATTTTGGTTCAAATGTTACTTCCTTGACAAAACCTACCTTCACCTTCCCAGACCAGATCAGGTGTCCCTATTACTGGATACTGTATCTCTCCTTGAACATATAAAAATTTTCATTTACATATTTATGTGATTATTTCAGGAACTAAAGGAAATCAACTCAGGTTGTTCAATTAAGAGACTATAACGAAGGGATAACGTACAGAGGTGTAAGCAGGTTTAGGGAACTAACAATAGATACTGAGGCACCCAGGCACTAGCAATAGTGTGAAGCCTTTACAACTCCTTGGTTTGAAGGGTATAAAGGGTGTATGTACCATGGAGAATCGCCTAGAGTCCCCTTCAGGACTGAAGCATTCCTCCCCCAGCTGTTGAGGGTATTAGTGGCCAACAAGTCTCAGTTGAATTCCTTTCTGGGACTTGCCCTTGGCTGAAGGGAGCTTTCTTACCCAAAGACATACCCCTTCCCTCAGAGGAACCTCATCCAATGACTGGTATGTGTAGAGGTTAAAGGTCCAGCCCATTTTCCCCAAGTCAGGACAACTAAATCTTCAGAGCCATCCCAGCCAGCTCTGCCCAATCCTGCCACTCTCACTCCCGCCGGCCCAGTCAAGTGGTGATCCCAGTAGCACTCCCCACTAAACCTCCTATGGGCAGAGTATCACAGTCTGTTTCCCATAAAATCTGACCTGCAAAAATGGCCAAGGAGAAGAAAATGTTACTGAAACCCTGTGAGAGCTGGGTCACCTATAAACATGGAGTGCTTTCACTGCCAAAAAATGTAGCACAGAAGTAGGGAGGGAGTGAGGAAGAAATACCCCAGCCTCTCCTCTCCTACCCTTTAATCTCCTGCCTGTGGCCGCACTGGAGGAAGCCCCTGGGCGATGTAATTCAGAAGGGCCACCATCCTGGGGTAAAACAGAGCAGAGATTAGGTGTAGTGGGGAGAGGCCGGCAGAAATGGGTGTTAGGCCAACAAATCCACACATTTTGCCCCTCAGCATCCATTCTTGCTCTTCCCTCAGATAAAGAAACTCTCACCCTCAACATCTAGGAAACATGCTTAGTTACTGTCAGTGACAGGGTGAGGTCAATCCGGTACCTAAATTGTAATGTTAACTACCTTCAGTACTGCATATAGGGTAGCAGGAAAGTAGAAGGATAAATAAAAAATCAGTTAGCATAAGATATGTACCCACCTCATAGCTAGTCAGGAGGTCAAAGCTGATAATCACAGCTCCCTTCTCCTACCACCCGTTCTGTGTTCTCTTGGCCCTCGGTCAGCACCTGGCACATTTATCAGTTAGGGTGAACCAAACCTTCATTCCTGCAGGATATGAGTCCTGAGGACAATTTTCCATCCACTGTTTTGTATAGCAGCAGCCATACTTCCCTTCAGTAATCAGCCAATACAGTATCCACCTTCCCTGTTGGTCATACAGTGGCAAGCCCCAAATGGCCAAGAGAGCAGTCTTGGCTTCCAACTTAATGAAACTATGACTGTATTCTATCAAAGAAGGTTCTTTCCTTCCTTCCAACAAAAGCCAGCTCGCAAGGGATCCTGGGAGATAGCGCATAGGAATCAGTCTTCTCAGGCACAAAGAAGGGCACAGAAGGACAGAGAACAGATTAGAGAGGGAAGGCAGCAACTAGAAAGTAACCAGCATGATGAGAATAAAGAAGTGGCTGCCACCCACCAGGGAAAGTAGGGGTTGGGAGGAGGAAGTTGTCAACAATCTAAAATATGGAAAAGATTATAGATTAGTCTTAATATCAGAAGTCAGTAACTAAAATAATTATACCAGCTAGCAGATCATCCAGGTGGAGACATCCAACAGGCAGCTAGAAATATGAGCCTAATGCTCAAGCGAGAAGAGTAGGTAGAAAATACACTTGGGAGAGATGTTCATAGAGATAATAAGTTAAGCTCTGGAAGTAGATGAGATTTCTATTCAACAAAGATTTATTGACAACTCTCCTGGGGGCTTTTGTACACTTACCATCATCTTTACTACAGTGTTGTGTACTAAGTAGGACTGACTCAATTTTTTTTTATTATTGTACTTTAGATAAAGGTTTACAGAACAATTAAACAATTAATACACATATTGTTTTGTGACATTGGTTACCAACCCTGCAACATGTCATTCTTGACCTTGGGTTCCCTATTACCAGCTTTCTTGCCCCTTCCTGCCTTCTAGTCCTTGCCTTGGGCTGGTGTTCCCCTTTAGTCTTATGTTTTATGGGCCTATCTAAACTTTGGCTGAAGGGTGAACCTCAGGAGTGACTTCACTACTGAGCTAAAAGGGAGTCTGGGGGCCATACGCTCGGGGCTTCTCCAGTAGCTGTCAGGCCAGTAAGTCTGGTCTTTTTTTGTGAGTTAGAATTTTGTTCTACATTTTTCTCCAGCTCTGTCCAGGACTCTCTGTTGGATCCCTGTCAGAGCAGTCAGTGATGGTTGCCAGACAGCATCTAGTTGTGCTGGACTCAGTCTGGTGGTGGCTGTGGTAGTTGTGGTCCACTAGTCCCTGGCACTAATCTTTCCCTTGTGTCCTTGGTTTTCTTAATTCTCCCTTGCTCCCAATGGGGTGAGACCAGAGGAATATCTTAGATGACGACTCACAAGCTTTTAAGACCCCAGACGCTACTCACCACGGTAGAATGTAGAACATTTTCTTTATAAACTATGTTATGCCAATTGAGCTAGATGTTCCCTGAGACCATGGTTCCCACAGCCCTCAGCCCAATAATTCAGTTCCTCAGAGATTATGAATGTGTCTATGGAGCTTCTGTGCCCTTGCCTTGGACAAGTTGTGCTGGCTTCCCCAGTACTGTATACTGTCTTTCCCTTCACCAAAGTTACCACTTATCTATTGTCTATTTAGTGTTTTTCCATCCCTAACCCTCCCGTCCCTTGTAACCATCAAAGATCGTTTCTTTTTGTGTGTAAACCCTTCCATGAGTTTTCATAGTAGTGGTCTCATACAATATTTGTCCCTATGTGATTGACTTACTTCACCCAGCATAATGTCCTCCAGTTTCATCTATGCTGTGAGATGCTTTGAAGATTCACCATTGTTCTCTATCATTGCGTAGTACTGCATTGTGTGTATGTACCATAGTTTGTTTATCCATTCATCTATTGATGGTCATCGAGGTTGTTTCCATCTTTTTGCTATTGTGAACAATGCTGCAAATGAACATGGGTTCATTTGTTCATGCGACAGCTCTTATTTCTGTAGGATATATTCCTAGGAGGAGGATTGCTGGATCATATGGTATTTCTATTTCTAGCTTTCTAAGGAAGCGCCATATCATTTTCCAAAATGCTTGTATTGTTTTGCATTCCCACCAGCAGTGCATAAGAGTTCCAGTCTCTCTGCAGCCTTTCCAAAATTTGTTATTTTCTGTTTTTTTGATTCGTGCCAGTAATGCCAGGGTGAGATTGTACCTCACTGTGGTTTTGATTTGCATTTCTCCGATGGCTAGTGATCGCAAGCATTTCTTCATGTCTCTGTTAGCAGCTTGAATGTCTTCTTTGGTGAAGTGTCTGTTCATTTCCTTTGCCCATTTTTTAATTGGATTATTTGTCTTTTTGTTGTAAAGTTGTTGGATTTTCCTGCAGATTTTAGAGATTAGGCCAGGTTTATCATAGCCAAAATTTTTTTCGCAGTCTGTGGGTTCTCTTTTTAGTCTTTTGGTGAAGCCTTTTGATGAGCACAAGTGTTTAATTATTAGAAGATCCCAGTTATCTAGTGTCATGGATTGAATTGTGTCCCCAAAAATATGTGTCAACTTGGTTGGGCCATGACAGTATTGTGTGGTTGTCCTCTATTTTGTGATTGTAATTTTATGTTAAAGCGGATTCTGGTGGGATTGTAACAGCCTTACTAAGGTCACATCCCTGATCCATTGTAAAGGGAGCTTCCCTGGAGTGTGGCCTGCACCACATTTTATCTTGCAAGAGATAAAAGGAAAGGGAAGCAAGCAGAGAGTGGAGACCTCATACCAAGAAAGCAGCAGCAGGAGCAGAGAGAATCCTTTGGACCCGGAGTCCCTGCACCTGAGAAGTTCCTCGATGAGGCAAAGGTTGATGACAAGGACCTTCCTCTAGAGCCGACAGAGAGAGAAAGTCCTTCCCTGGAGCTAATGCCTTGAATTGGAACCTATAGCCTACTAGACTGTGAGAGAATAAATTTCTCTTTGTTAAAGCCATCCACTTGTGGTACTGCTGTTGTAGCAGCACTAGATGACTAAGACATCTAGCTTATTTTCGGCAGTTTGTGTGTTGTTAGTTATGGTTTGTATCCTGTGAATGCTCTGTATTAGGGCCTCTAGTGTCGATTCTTTTTTCTTCTACGATCTTTATGGTTTTGGGTTTTATATTTAGGTCTTGGAATTAGTTTCTGTGTATGGTGTAAGGTATGAGTCTTGTTTCATTTTTTTGCAGATGGACATCCAGTTTTGCCAGCACCGTTTGTTAAAAAGATTGTCTTCTCCCCATTTGATGAACTTTGGGCCCTTGTCGAAGATCAGGTGAACGTAGATAGATGGATTCACATCTGAGTTCTCAATTCTGTTCCACAGGTCAATGTATCTGTCGTTGTACAAGTAAAAGGCTATTTTGACTACCATAGCTGTATTGTAGGTTCTGAGGAGGAATGACTCCATTTTTTTTATTGTGCTTTAAGTGAAAGTTTACAGTTCATTTCTCATACAAAAATTTATGCACATGTTGTTATGTGACCCTAGTTGCTCTCCCTTAATGTGACAGCACACTCCTCCTTTCCACCCCAGGTTTCCCGTGTCCATTCAACCAGCTCCTGTCCCTTTTTGCCTTCTCATCTGGCCTCCGGACAGGAGCTGCCCATTTAGTCTCATGTATCTACTTGAGCTAAGAAGCACACTCTTCACAAGTATCACTTTATGTCTTATAGTCCAGTCTAATCTGTGTCTGAAGAGTTGGCTTCAGGAATGGTTTCAGTTCTGGGCTAACAGAAAGTCCAGAGGCCATGTCTTCTGGGGTCCCTCCAGTCTCAGTCAGACGATTAAGTCTGGTCTTTTTACTAGAATTTGAGTTTTTCACCCCACTTTCTCCTGCTCCGTCAGGGACTCTCTGTTGTGTTCCCTGTCAGGGCAGTCATTGGTGGTAGCCAGGCACCATCTAGTTCTTCTGGTCTCAGGCTGATGGAGTCTCTGGTTTATGTAGCCCTTTCTGTCTTCTGGGCTAATATTTTCCTTGTGTCTTTGGTGTTCTTCATGCTCCTTTGCTCCAGATGGGCTGGAACCAACTGATGCATCTTAGATGGTCACTCACTAGCTTTTAAAATCCCAGATGGGACTCACCAAAATGGGATGCAGAACATTTTCTTAATAAACTTTGTTATGCCAATTGACCTAGATGTCCCCAGAAACCATGGTGCCCAGACTCCTGCCTCTGCTACTCTATCCCTCGAAGTGTTTGGTTGTATTCAGGAAACTTCTTAGCTTTTGGTTTAGTCCAGTTGTGCTGACTTCCCCTGTGTTGTGTGTTGTCCTTCCCTTCACCTAAGACAATTCTTATCTACTATCCAGTTACTGAATACCCATCTCCCTCCCTTCCCACTCTCATAACTATCAATGAATGTTTTCTTCTGTGTTTAAACCTTTTCTTAAGTTGTTATAATAGTGGTCTCATACAATATTTGTCATTTTGCAACTGACTAATTTCACTCAGCATAATGCCCTCCAGATTCATCCATGTTATGAGATGTTTCATGAATAAATCATTGTTCTTTATTGTTGCATAATATTCCATTGTGTGAATATACCATTGTCATGGATTGAATTGTGTCCCCCAAAAAATGTGTGTAGCAACTTGGCTAGGTCATGATTCCCATTGTTGTATGATTGTGTAATCTGATGTGATTTCCTTATGTGTTGTAAACTCTGTCACTATGATGAGATTATATGTGATCTTCTTACGTGTTGTAAATTCTATCACTATGATGAGGTTATACTGACGAGGTTGACAAGATTAGATAGTGTCTTAATGCAATCTCTTTTGAGATATAAAAGACAGAAGCAAGCAGAGACACATGGGAACCTCATACCACCAGGAAAGCAATGCCAGGAGCCGAGTGCATCCTTTGGACCTGAGGTTCCTGCACTGAGATGTTCCCAGACCAAGGGAAGACTGATGCATCACAAGGACTTTCCTCCAGAGCCAACAGAGAGAGAAAGCCTTCTCCTGGAGCTGATGCCCTAAATTTGGACTTATAACCTACTGGACTATGAGAGAATAAATTCCTCTTGTTAAAAGCCATCCACTTGTGGCATTTCTGTTGGAGCAGCACTAGATGACTGAGATAACCATAATTTGTTTATCCATTCATCCATTGATGGGCATTTAGGTTGTTTCCATCTTTTTGCGATTGTGAACAGTGGTGCAATGAACATGGGTGTGCATATATCTATTTGTGTGACGGCTCTTATTTCTCTACGATACATTCCAAGGAGTGGGATTACTGGATCATATGGCACTTCTATTTCTAGCTTTTTAGAGAAGCACCAAATCGATTTCCAAAGTGGTTGTACCATTTTACATTCCCACCAACAGTGTGTAAGTGTTCCAGTCTCTCTACAACCTCTCCAACATTTATTATTTTGTGTTTTTTGGATTAATGCTATCCATGTTGGGATCAGATGGTATCTCATTGTAGTTTTGATTTGCATTTCTCTAATAGCTAATGATCGTGAGCATTTCTTCATGTGTCTGTTAGCCGCCTGAATGTCTTCTTTGACAAACTGCCTGTTCATATCCCTTGCCCATTTTTTAATTGAGTTGTTTGTCTTTTTGTTGTTGAGGTTTTGCAGTATCTTGTAGATTTTAGAGATAGACACTGATTGGATTTGTCATAGCCAAAAATTTCTTCCTGTCTGTAGGTTGTCATTTTACTCTTTTGGTGAAGTCTTTTGATGAGCGTAAGTGTTTGATTTTTAGGCGCTCCGAGTTATCCAGTTTCTTTTTCGGTGTTTGTGCATTTTTAGTAATGTTTTGTGTTCAGTTTATGCCATGTATTAGGGCTCCTAGCATTGTCCCTATTTTTTCTTCCATGATCTTTATCATTTCTGATTTTATATTTAAGTCTTTGATCCATTTTGAGTTAATTTTTGTGCATGGTGTGAGGTATGGGTCTTGTTTTGTTTTTTTACAGATGGATATCCAGTTATGTCAGCACCATTTGTTAAAGAGACTGTCTCTTTCTCAATTAACGGACTTTGGGCCTTTGTCAAATATCAGCTGCTCATAGGTGAATGAATTTAAGTCTGGATTCTCAACTCTGTTCCACTGGTCTGTGTATCCATTGTACCAGTACCAGGCTGTTTTGACTACTGTAGCAGTATAATAGGTTCTAAAATCAGGTGTTTGAGGCCTCCCACTTTATTCTTCTTCTTCAGTAATGCTTTACTTATCGAGGGCCTCTTCCCTTTCCATATGAAATTGGTAATTTGTTTCTCCATCTCCTTAAAAAATGCCATTGGAATTTGGATCGGGATTGCATTGTACCTGTAGATCGACTTGGGTAGAATCGACATTTTCGCAATGTTGAGTCTTCCTATCCGTGAGCAAGGTATGTTTTTCCACTTATGCAGGTCTCTTTTAGTTTCTTGCAGTAGTGTCTTGTAGTTTTCATCGTATAGATCTTTTATGTCTCTGGTTAGATTTATTCCTAAGTATTTTGTCTTCTTGGGGGCTATTGTAAATGGTATTGATTTGGTGATATGCTCTTTGAAGTTCTTTGTTGGTGTAGAAGAATCCAACTGATTTTTGCATGTTTATCTTGTATCCTGATACTTTGCTAAAACCTTCTAATAATTCCAGTAGTTTTCTTGTGGATTCTTTGGAGTTTTCTGTGTATAAGAGAATCTAATCTGCAAATTGAGATACTTTTACTTCTTCCCTACCAATTTTGATGCCCTTTATTTCTTTTTCTAGCCTAACTGCTTTGGCTAGGACCTCCAGCACAATGTTGAATAAGAGTGGTGATAAAGGGCATACTTGTCTGGTTCCCATTTTCAGGGGGAATGCTTTTGAAGTCTCTCCGTTTAGGATGATGTTGGCTGTTGGCTTTGTGTAAATGCCCTTAATAATGCTGAGGAATTTCCCTTGTATTCCTATTTTGCTGAGAGTTTCTATCATGAATGGGTGTTGGACTTTGTCAAATGCCTTTTCTGCATCCATTGATAAGATCATGTGGTTCTTGTCTTTTGTTTTATTTATGTGATGGATTACACTGATTGTTTTTCTAATGGTGAACCATCCCTGCACACTTGGCATGAATCCCACTTGGTCATGGTGAATTTTTTTTTTTGATATGTTGTTGAATTCTATTGGCTAGAATTTTGTTGAGGCTTTTTGTGTCAATGTTCATGAGGGATATTTGTCTGTAATTTTCTTTTTTTTTTTTTTGTGGTGTCTTTACCTGGTTTTGGTATCAAGGTTATGCTGGCTCCATAGAATGAGTTTGGGAGTATTCCATCTTTTTCTGTGCTCTGAAATACCTTTAGTAGTAGTGGTGTTAACTCTTATCTGAAAGTTTGGTAGAATTCTCCAGTGAAACCTTCAGGGCCAGGCGTTTTTTTTGTTGTTGTTGGGAGTTTCTTTATTACCTTTTCAGTCTTTTCTTTTGTTATAGGTTTATTTAGTTGTTCTACCTCTGTTTATGTTATTTTAGGTAGGTAGTGAGTTTCTAGAAATTTGTCCATTTCCTCTAGGTTTTCAAATTAGAGTACAATTTTTTGTAATATTCTGTTATGATTCTTTAATTTCAGTTGGGTCTGTTGTGATATAACCCATCTTGTTTCTTATTCAGGTTATTTGCTTCCTCTCCTGTTTTTCTCTTGTCAGTTTGGCCAATGGTTTATCTATTTTTTTGATCTTTTCAAAGAACCAACCTTTGGTCTTGTTAACTCTTTCAATTATTTTTCTATTTTCTATTTCATTTAATTCTTCACTAATTTTTATTATTTGCTTTCTTCTGGTGCCTGAGGGCTTCTTTTGCTGCTGTCTATTTGTTCAAGTTGTAGACTTAATGTTTTGATTTTGGCCCTTTCTTCTTTTTGAATGTGTGCATTTACTGCTATAAATTGACATGTGTGTGCTGCTTTTACTGTGTCCCAAAGGTTCTGGTAGGATGTGTTTTCATTCTCATTTGATTCTGTGAATTTCTTTATTCCGTCCTTAATTTCTTCTATAACCCAGTAGTTTTTGAATAAGGTGTTGTTCAGTTTCCATGTGTCTGATTTTTTTTCCTTGCTTTTTTCTGTTATTGATTTCTGCTTCTATGGCTTTATGGTCAGAAAAGATGCTTTGTAATATTTCGATGCTTTGGATTCTGTTAAGGCTTGCTTTATGGCCTAATATGTAGCCTATTCTGGAGAATGTTCCACATGTCGGAAAAGAAAGTATACTTGGCTACTGTTGGGTGGAGTGTTTGGTATATGACTATGAAATCAAATTGGTTGATTGTGGCATTTTGATCTTCCGTGTCTTTACTGAGCTTCTTTCTGGATGTTCTGTCATTCACCGAAAGTGGCATGCTGAAGTCTCCTACTACTATTGTGGAGCTGTCTCTCTCTCTTTTCAACACTGTTAGAGTTTGTTTTATGTATTTTGGAGCCCTGCCATTGGGTGCGTAAATATTTATTATGGTTATGCCCTCCTGGTGTATTGACTCTTTAATCATTCTATAGTGTCCTTCCTCATCCTTTGTGGTAGATTTTACTTTAAAGTCTATTTTGTCAGAGATTAATATTGCCACTCCCACTCTTTTTTGAGTGTTGTTTGCTTGATATATTTTTTTCCATCTTTTGACTTTTAGTTTGTTTTTGTCTTTAAGTCTAAGGTATGTCTCTTGTAGGCAGCACATAGATGTTTCATGTTTTTAATGCATTCTGCCTCTCTCTTTATCGGTGAGTTTAGTCCATTTACATTCAGTGTAATTATTGATAGGTATGACTTTAGCACTGTCATTTTGATGTCTTTTTTTGGTTTGTGGTTGACAGTTTCTTTGTTCCACTTAATTTTCTGTGCTGAGTCATTTTTCTTTATGTATTTTCTTTTCATCTTTTTCATTGTTGTTGATTTTGTATTTGCTGAGTCTTTATATTTTTCTTGTTTTTTATTTTGATGTGTAGGATTGTTAGTTTCCTTTGTGGTTACCTTATTATTTACCCATATTTTTCTAAGTTTAAACCAGTCTTTTATTTCTTTATATTGCCTTGACTTCCTCTCCGTATGAAAGATGATGACATTTTTTTTAGTCCCTTTTTTGTTTTAATGTTGTCATCTTTTACATATTGACATCTGTTTCCCTGTTTTCATTGTTTTAGCTTTGATTTAGTTTTGTGACTTCTCTATCTGGGTTGATATCTGGTTGCTCTGCCCTGTGTTCTAGTCTTGGGTTGTTACCTGATGTTATTGATTTTCTAACCAGAAGACTCTCTTTAGTATTTCTTGTAATTTTTGTCTTTTTTTTGCAAATTCTCTCAACTTCTGTTTATTTGGAAATGCCCTAATTTTGCCATCATAACTGAGAGACAGTTTTGCTGGCTATATAATTCTTGGCTGGCAATTGTTTTCCTTCAAGGCTTTATACATTTTGTGTTTGCTTATTGTGTACTAGCTTCTTGTTTTATTGATAGGCCCAAAGAGGCTGCTTGTGTGAGCTAGTTTGATTATTGGTAACTTTGAAGTTCTAACGTCCTGTCACCAGGTGGTTAGATCTGATACTAGGTATGTAAGCCCAGGAGTCTGTTTACTTTTCTTGTATGGATTCAGCTCAGGTGTCCAGGTAATCAGTGACCAAGTGTGTGGTGCCGCCTCTCACCTACAGTCCTAGATGGGCAGGGGTGATTGGAGTAGGCATAGGTATCTGGCTACAGTAGAGGGTCATGTGCTGAGCAAGGCAGGGAGCTGATGGCTGCCCCTGAATGTCTGGGAGGAAAGTGTGTCCCTGTTTCCTGGAGTGTGTGGGTGGGTAGGTTTTCAAGTTGGACTATGGGCACTCAATGCTGCTGGCTGTAAGGATTGGGAGGCACCACTTATTCTTGGACCCCTGTCACAGGTGGCTAGGTGGCTTGGGTGGAGCCACCAGTCCTCAGGCCTCTGATGTGGGTAGGTGAGGACCATGCTTAACGTCACGAACTTGCCACTCCACTATATAGCTGATACAGTTGAAGTTAGGCTTCAGTTATATACCCTGTTGTATCATGCTAATGAGGGCGTACACTGTTGAAGTGGGCCCACAAAGGTCGATGCAGGGGTGAAAGACGTTCAAAGTCCGTGGACCCCTTATGCCTGTGCCTAGACAAAGGAACTGAGCCTGCCTTGAGTTCCCATTTCAGGGGAGTTAGTAGATTATTTTTCTCTCTTGGTTAGTTTGTTCCCTCTCCAAGGCCAGGAGAATGGCTCAGAGCATCTGACAGGTCCTACTTCCAGTCCAGGGGATGCGGCAATCACTGAAGCTGGCCTGGGACCTGGTGCAGAGTGGAGAGGAGGCAGGTAAATGGGAGACAGGTTCTTCCCAAACAGGGTGTTTTTTGTTCCGTGCAGTGGGTTAGACACATGTACTTATCTTTCGCCGACTAAGCACAGCTTTTCACTGGTTCTGGAGGCTTGAGTAGACTCTCCACTGCTTGGTCTCTCCCAATGTGGAAAACACATCTTGAACACCACTGCTTGCCTCACCACACATACCAGCTGATCCGGCATGCAGGGTACCGGTCCCCACCATGTCAGGTCTGGCAACTCCTCGCTGCTTCTGAACCATCTCTCCCTTCCCCTGCTACTCAGTCTGATTTGTCATCTTTGCCTTTGATGTTCAGGGCTCCTAGATTGCCATGTATATCTATTCACTTGTTTTTTCAGGTCTTTGTTGTAAGAGGGTCCACAGGAAGCATCTGACTACTCCACCATCTTGGCCCTGCCTGCCTCTGACTCCATTTTTGAAATGAGAAAATAGTGTCAGAAAGATTAAGTGACTAAAAATTGCATAGTGGCTAGGAGCCCAGGTCCCCCAGGAACACTAAGGGAGAGAAAGAGAATAGACAAGGAGTTGTATTTCTGAGCACTACTTATGTCCCAGACTGTGCTAGGAATTTTGTTTCTGTTATCTCATTTAATCCTGGTATCTTATGAAGTTAAGTTTTGTCATACCCACTTTACAGACGAGGTAACTGAGAGGTTCAGTATAGTACCTAGCCCAAGATCACAAAGGTAGGAAGCAGTAGAGTCAGGGTTTAGTCTAGGTCAGGCAGGAGGTCCCTAACTGTTCATCTATACCACACTATACCAGAACATATTTAAAGGGCGAGAGAAGGAAGAAAATTCAGAAAAAAAAATAGAAAAAGATAGGTCAAAGAAGTCTGAGAAGATCCAAAATAACCTAACGTTTTGGAAGTCAAGAAAGGAGAGATTTTTTTTTCCCCTCTGGGAGAGGATACAATGTCATGGGAAACAGAATGCATTCAAGTTCCAGAACTGCTACATTTTGGCTATGAGACTCTACACTAGTCACTTAGCTTATATGGGCCTCTATTTCCTCATAACAAAAAATATAAAGGCTTTTTCACCACCAACAAACTTACCTGTGTTCCTACTCATCGTTACTTCTACCTCAAAGTGGAACCCCAATTCTATCCAAGACAACCTATCTACTTGTGCTTAGGATTCTATTTGTTCCTGCATCCTCCAAGACCTTGCTCACACAATTACCTCTTTTTGGTATCATCGATTTATCTTTCTCCATTTGCCACTTCACATTTAAAACACACTCAAATCTCTCTTATTAAAAGACTACAACCCTTCCCTTCATCTTGATTTCCTACTTAACTTGCTGCCACCTTTTTTCCCTCCTTCCCTTCACCGTCAAGCTTCTAGAACAGTCTACTTCAGAGGTCTCCAGGTCCACAAACCAATCCACTTCAATCTCCTTTCTATCCATCCCTCCTCTGAAACAGCACTGCTGATGTCACCAGTGGCTTCCTGCTTGCTTTGGTCCTTGACTATATGCTACATCTCACATTATCGACCATTCTATTTTCTGGAAATTTTGTTCCCCAGGTTTCTGCCACGCTCCTTTTTTTAATTCTCTCTATATACTCTATGTCCTAACTTTTTGAGGCTAAAAGCTATGAACACTCTCAGGAAAATGCACATTACACAGAACATGTGGCTTTTATTTTCCCAGACCTCTAAAGTCAGCCCACAGATTCTCTAGGAGTTAACGTACCTCAGTTCATATAGTCTCCCTGAGCAATCTCAACTATGCCTACTTACTTTACCAGTTGCCATCAAGCTGATTCTGACTCATGGCGACCCACGTGTGTCAGAGAGCTGTGCTCCACAGAGTTTTCAATTGCTGACTTTTGGGAAGTAGACTGCCAGGTCTTTCTTCTGAGGCACTTCTGGGTGGACTCGAACCACCAATCTTTCAGTTAGCAATTGAACATGTTAACCATTTGCACCATATGGAAATCCCTATCTACTTTAGCTAGAAAGACATGGCAGCTGGCTTCCTTAAAGATTTACAGCCTTGGAAACCCTGTGGGGCATCCTCATAGGGTCGCTCTGAGTTGGATTGACTTGATGGCACACAACAACAACATTACTTAATTACTAATAACACCTAAATCTACCCTCCAGGGTTCACATCTCAACTCTACCACTTACCAACTGTGTGGGTTTCAGAACGGTAGTTCACCTCTCATATCTCAGGTCCTCATCTGGAAAAGGGAGATCATGACGGTATAATCCTTATATGGTTATGAGGGTCAAATGAGTCGCAACATAAAACGTGCTTAGTCATTGCCTGGTACATAGTTGGTTAAAACCAAACCATATCCGCTGCCGTTGAGTCAATTCCAACCATAGCGAACCCACAGAGTTCCCAAGGCTGTAAATCTCAATGGAAGCAGACTGCCATATCTTTCTCTCATGGAACCGCTAGTGGTTTCAAACCACCGACCTTTTGGTTAGCAGTCAATTCCTTTAACCACGGCACCACCAGGGCTTCCTAGCTGGTTAGTACTTAATAAATGATTGCTATATAGCTAGATTGATATTGATCTCTCTCTCTCTCACTCCAAATCAGTTTAACTGATAAAAGACATCTCAACCTGAAAATCCCACATATATGTCCAAAACTGAGCTTATCTATTCCACCACCCAAACCTGTTTTTCCTTCTACATTTCCTATTCTCAAACTAATCCCTACAACATTCCATGGAGTCTTCCATCCAGAATGACAACCACCTATATCAATCAAAAGTCTAGGGATATCATTGTTCAATTGGCTACAAATCTCCCACTCTAATTATATTTCTCCATTTTGTCTATAAGGATATCATGGGAGTCTAGCAAATGCTTTATTGAAATCATGCTTACATTCTTCTGTTCCACAAGTGATCCTCTCAAAAACGAGCTAAGACTTTTGGAAATGGATAGTGATGATGGTAGCACAACACGGTGAACGTAATTAATGTCACTGAATTTTACACATAAAAATAGTTGAAACAGCAAATGTTTTCTTATGCATATTTCAACACAGTAAAAGAAAATGTAAAAAAAAAAAAAAAGGAGCTAAGGATCTGTGATCAAAAGAGAGAAAACAGCTATAGAAAATAAAATGCAGCATACATCCTTTGTATTTGCTTTAAATTTTCAATCAAAGCAATTTATTAACAAATCCTGTATAGTTAGTCAACTATAAAACATGAAATGTACAAAGAACAAAGACAAAAGAAAACCTGAATCAAAACTAGGGCAAAAACACGGCTCTTAGCCAATTTCATTAACATCTTATTGAGAGGAAATCAAATGTACCAGAATTACAGTACATACTATTTTTAGTTTATTGTTTTAATATTTATGCTTCAGTTAACTGTTTAATAAATGGTATTCATGTTCTTTCCATAGCAGTCTTTTGAAATCTCAGCTGGGTTTCATCAACTGACAATACAAGAAACAGCTTTATAAATGCATTATTCTGTTTGCAACGAATACTGTTTACTAACAGTTTCTTGCGAAATTCCTTTTAGAACTTAATATTAGGAAAAGTATTGCTTCCCAGAAGAACTGAGGTTTTTGTTTTTTTGGTTTTTTTTTCCCTCTCTTTCATGGTTAATTAGAACTTTTTAACTGACCATAGTTCCATTTTCACTTTGGTTTTCATGAAGCTTACAGATAAATTATCATGTTATTATAGTGGTTGGCATGCCTCCCTGGCCAGGTCTATATGTTCTATGTGCACCCACCACCACAATTATTAATTAATTTGTTATATATTGTCATTGCTTGAATTATGTCCCCCAAAAAATGTGTGTATCAATTTGGCTGGGCCATGATTCCTGGTATTGAGTGATTTTCCTATAGGTTGTAAATCCTGCCTCTATGATGTTAATGAGGGACGATGGATGGCAGTTGTGTTAGTGAGGCAGGACTCAATCTACAAGATTCGATTGTGTCCTGAGGCAATCTCTTGAGATATAAAAGAGAGAAGTGAGCAGAGAGACAGGGGGACCTCATACCACCAAGAAAGCTGTGCTGGGAGCAGAGTACTTCCTTTGGACCCGGCGTTCCTGCACAAAGAAGCTCCTAGTCCGAGGGAAGATTGATGAGAAGCTGACAGAGAGAGAAGGACTTCCCCTGGAGCTGACACCCTGAATTTGGACTTTTAGCTTACTTTCTGTGAAGAAATAAATTTCTCTTTGTTAAAGCCACCCACTTGTGGTATTTCTGTTACAGCAGCACTAGATGACTAAGACATATATATATATATATATATATATATATATATATATATATATATACTGTATATATATATATAATACATTTGCCAATTCAACAACTTGTACATGTACAATTCAGTGAGACACTAATCATACTAATCATGTTTTGCAACCATCACTATAAACAGATATGTAATGCTTCCTGAACAATGACTCCTCTTTTCCCCCTCCCTCCTGCCCCTAATAACCACTAATAAACTTTGATTTCTATACATTTGCCTATTCTAGACATTTCATGTAAGTGGGATTATACAATATTTGTCCTTTTGTTGTTGACTTACTTCACTCAGAATGATGTTTTCAAGGTTCATCCATGTTGTAGCATGTATCAGGACTCCATTTTTCTCTATGGCTGAGTAGCATTCCATTGTATGCATATACCGCGTTTTGTTTACCTATTAATCTGTTGATGGACATTTCAGTTGCTTCCATCTTATGGCTATTGTGAAAAGTGCTGCAGTGAGCACTGGTGTTCATGTGTCTGTTTGTGTCACTGTTTTCCAGTCTCTTAGGTATATACCTAGGAGTGAAATTGCTGGGTCATATGGTAGTTCTATGTTCAGGAACCACAAAACTGTTTTCCACAGTGACTGCACCATTTTACGTTCCCACTAGCAATGCATGAGGGTTCCAATTTCTCCATATCCTTGCCAGTATTTCTTGTTTTCTGTCTTTTTATGTTATCCTGCCATCACCACAATTATTACTCTTCTATTTTCCATAGTCATATTAAAAATTTTTTTTCTTTAAATTTACTTATTTTTTATGTGTTTTTAGTAAGCTGCCTCAAATCTTTGGTTGAAAAGGGCAAGGTGTACATTAAGTTTAATTTATTAACCATTTAATATGGATACCATTATCATTCCAAATTAATCACTATTATTGTTTTTATATTCTGAAGTTGCAAACATTGTTTATACATTATTAAGGGGAGGAAACTGAGTGGAACAAACCCACCTGACAATTGCAGTGACCATCCTACTGTTCAGAGGGGACAGACCAAGCAAGTGCCTAAGTCATGCCTGCCTATTTGGGCATGCCAAATAATCTTCTCCAAGCAAGAGGCTTCTATTTTTACCAGCCTCCATGCTCCAAATGTGGTTTGATGAGATGATGAGGCAGGTCAGATGGATTTATTATTCAATAAATTTATATTATCCTCTTTCTCCAATTTCTAGTTGAGGATCCTGATTCTGTGCCTCTTCTCCTTCCTCCCTCTTATGGCCATTCAATTACTTTATTCTTCATCCTCAGAAAGAAGAAATGGAAAAAACATGACCAAACAATAGGTTATTAAAATTGGATACCTGAGACAAGGAAAAATTCAAAGACCAATTTTCTACAGTCGAAATGAAGAATTCAGGATTTTTTTTTTGTTGTTGTTGTATCAAAAAGCTCTGAAAAAAGTTTCTTCTAGAATTATCTATAGAGATTGCTTGTATTTCCTACATGCAGTAACTATCTTAAATTACCCAGTTTTTTTGACCATGGAGATATAAGCAAGGCATGGTCAGGAAATTGTTCTTTCCTAGTTATAGAGAAGTTATTTCAATTTTATGCTCCTTGATTTATTTTTCTTCATTGTCATCCACTAACCAGTTGCTGTCTTGTCTGATTCTGACTCATGGTGACCCCATGTGGTTCAGAGAAGAACTACACTTCATACGTTTTCATGACTGTGACCTTTTGGAAGCAGATGACCAGAGCTTTCTTTCTAGGCATCTCTGGGTGGGTTTGAACCACCAACTTTTCAGTAATATATGTATGTAACATTCTTAGAGAAAATAATTATGTAAATACAAGCAAGATATAATTTTCTTAGTTACTAAGTCTCCAGGAAAAATATCTACACTTAGGGGAAAAATGCTTTCTGATTTGTGTAATCCTTTGTTTTTGTTTTTTCACATCTTCTGAAGGGGCTACCAGGAATTCTGGTTATTTCTTGAAAAAATGTAAAATGTTAGAATTTTTAATTAAGTTTTATCATGCTTCAACAAATAAAACTTGATAAGGGAACACTGTCAATAACAAAAAAATTTGCAGGTAATTGATTATTTGTAACATTGCCCATCCCCAAGGATCAAAAAGTGAAACCGGAGAGCTTTTTCATCAAATTGGAAAATCATAATATTCTCAATTATGTCTTATTCAGAGGTGAGTTCAGTGTGAAGGTCATGAAGCTGAAGCTTTAGGGCCCCTCACTTGCAGCCACTTCCTAAAACCTGTGAGAGGCCTAACCAATGTGTTCACACAATTATGTACGTTTGTAAAATTTGCAAACATAAATTGTTTGGGTATTCTTTTTCTTGAACAGGGATTCCAAAATTGTATAAACTCAAGCTGCATAAAACTTGGATCTGCCCCTCATCTCAATGAAAAGCAAGTCAGCAGTTTTTTTTTTCTCCAAATTATGACTGTAACTACAGCAAACCAGATCTCTTCTGTAAAACACTGCTTTAATTGCACAAGACTGAGAAAGAATGTGTGTCTATTTGGGTCATTTATATTAGGTTATTATTATAGTAAGGTGAAATATAATCTGGAGGAAAGGCTTTTAAAAACTATTCTAATAAATCCAACTGTAATTTCAATAATTACCTTTTAACTTCTATTAATAATTTAGCCATAACTCACATAACCTAATAAACTAGGAGAACTTGGCAATAATTCAATATACAATTAAGATTTCATAGACACGACTAGATTTTTAAAAATTTTGTGCCCTGGAAGTGTGAAAATAATATATCTTCCCCAGCATCTCCCCCTTCCAGAATAGTTAATATCATAAAAAATTACAGGTCCATTTTGACCTGTTGTTAAGGAAACTAAAGTTTTTTTTTTTTTTTTTTAACTGTACTTCAGGTGAAGGTTTACAGAACAAATAGTTTCTCATGAAACAGTAGTACACATATTGTTTTATGACATTGGTTAACAACCCCATGACATGTCAACCCTCTCCCTTCTCGACCATTTTTTTTTTTTTGGTGAAAATACACATAGCCAAAGATACACCATTTCAAAAATTTCTACATGCACAGTTCAGTGACATCGACTACACTCTTCCAGTTGTGCTGCTATTCTCACTTTAGATGAAGGTTTACAGAACAAAATAGTTTCTCATTACACAGTTAGTACACGTTGCCCTATGACAATGGTGAACCACCTCACAACACATCAACACTATCCTTACTCAATCTTGTGTTCCCTATCACCAGCCTTCCTGTACCCCCCTGCCTTCTAGTCCTTGTCCCTGAACTGCCGTGCCCCATCAGTCCCATTTGGTTTTATGGGGCTGTCCACTCCCTGGCTGAATGAGGAGACTAAAGTTTTATCAAATCAGAACATTTACAAAATATGAGTCTCTTTCATCAAAGAGCACCCTTTCTGTAGTTTAAATCCAGCAATCATAATCTCAGTGATGCTTGCTAAACTTACTACCAGAAAGTTAGAAAGACAAAAAGGGAACTCCTGAGACAGTGTAGCACCCAAAACCACCTAGATTTCTGTGGTCCATAGTCAACACCTGAAATTAGAAACAAACAAGCAGCCAGGAAGAAATGTAGAGTACAATTCTGAGCAAGTTATAGTTTTATTCTTGTGGCTGTCCCCTCCAGCTGTAAAGTGGTTCTATTTTTTATGATCTGCAGTGCCCAGATGAGTCCTAGGGATGTGTTGCAGCCAGCCAGTCTGAAGATCACAAAGACCATCTAGCATAGTGTTCCCAGAAACTGTCATGGAGCTCTACCACAGTGAGTAAATACAAAAACCAAAACCAAACTCATTGCCATTGAGTTGATTCTGACTCAGAGCAACCCCACATGTTACAGGGTAGAGCTGCTCCATAGTGTTTTCTTGGCCGTAATCATTAGAGAAGCAGATTGCTGGGCTTTCATCCATAGCACTGCTTGGTGGGTTTGAAAGCCAACCTTTAGGTTAGTAGTTGAGCACAAACCATTTGTGTCACCCAAGAACCTTACCATAGTGGGTATGCACCCCTAAATATCTGTTGGTAATGATAACATGATGACTATGGTAAATGAACACTGACTATATATTGCTCAAGTGACCTGGCCCACAATCCCTTCACCTGGGTCAACTTCCATGACCCTTCCACAAAGTCACTTATACTTGAATTGTGGTACCAATTCCATAGCGGAAATAAAAGGTGCAGTGAAGTCTTTTTGCACTTACAGTATCTGGATGGGCCCAGTATAATAACAAGCATCCTTTTAAAGGAAAGGAGAGAGACAAGAAAGGCAGAATCAGAAAAGACAATGTGACGACGGAAGCAGATGTCAGGGTGATATGGCCATGAGTCAAGGAATGTGACCGGCCTCTAGAAGCCAGAAAAGACAAGGAACCTGATTCTGCCCTCAGAGACCCTGGAAGGAACTAGTTCTGCCAACACCCTGACTTTAGCCCAGCGAAATTGATTGTGGACTTCTGACCTCAAGAACTGTAAGAGAATAAATTTGTGTTGTTTTAAGCCACTAAGTTTCTAGTAATTTGTTAGAGCAGCAATACAAAACTAATACAGCAGTCTATGATTTTTGCCAGGCCACAAATGACAGAGTAAGCCCAGCAAGAATTGGGGCAGTACCTGGTTACAACATCTGCCTAGAAACCCAAGGGTCAAATTATTTATTAGATGATTTACAGAAAATAACATTCTTTCCCCTAAATTTTGAAACATGTTAGAATATGCCTGTTAAAATACCGTTGGTGCACTGTTGGTGCTCAATACACATCTGGGGAGTGAATGAGGGGTGAGTGAGTGAGGGAGAAACAGTTCCCTGTGACCGTGCTTTGGGGCTTGCTTTCCCATTTCACAGAGCATCTCATTCCATTTCAAACTGTTCTGTCAGAGTGCTGTTATCTTTAACTCCACCTTACTCTTGTCCAAGCCTAATTCTATCCCATCCTGTATTTCCAGCCTGGGCTCCATACCTGAGATCAAGGCTCTCACCCTGTGCCCGTAGCCCATGTTGTTGTTGTTAGCTGCCATTGATTTGGCCCCTGACTCATGATGAGCCTATGCACAACAGAACAAAACACTGCCCAGTCCTGTGCCATCCCGATGATCGGTTCTGGATTGGACTGTTGTGTTCCACAGGGTTTTCACTGGCTGATTTTTGGGAGTAGATCGCCAGGCCTTTCTTCCTTATTTGTCTTAGTCTGAAAACTCCACTGAAACCTGTTTAGCATCATAACAACATGCAAGCCTCCACTGATAGAGGGTGTGCATGAGGTGCACTGGCTGGGAACTGAACCTAGATCTCCCACCACTGCACCCATCTGTAGCCCAAACCAAAAAACCCTTTGCTGTTGAGTTGATTCTGACTCATAGCAACCCTATAGGTCAGAGTAGAACTGCTCCACAGAGTTTCCAAGAACCGCCTGGTGGATTCAAACTACTGACCTTTTAGTTAGCAAAGGTAGCTCTTAACCACTATGCCACGAGGCATCTGTAGCCCAGAGGTACCCATAATCCAGCACTAACATGAACTTTTAAAATAAAATCTCCATTTTTAATGGAATATCTTTTAAAGAGTTTTATAATATGCTTAGTTTTGATGTTTTTATGTTTTAACAAAATGTTTTAAGAATTACATTTGCTAGCTGAGCCAATATAGAACAAAGATGTGTGTGTGTATACATATATATGTACAATAAAATTTATATATAAAACTGACTTACTTCTGACAGGTATCATGGGAAACTGGATACAAATGTTGCTTAGTATATATTTTTAAATTAATCTTACTTCTTGTCATGGTTTGAATTATGTCCCCCAAAAAATGTGTGCATCCATTTGGCTGGGCCATGAGTCCCAGAATTGTGTGGTTGGCCTCCATTTTGTGATTGTAATTTTACATTAAAGAGGATTAGGGTGGGATTGTAACACCAACTTTACCCAGGTCACATCCCTGATCCAATGTAAAGGGAGTTTCCCTGGGGTGTGGCCTGCACCACCTTTTATGTCTCAAGAGATAAAAGGGAAGGGAAGCAAGCAGAGGGTTGGGGACCTCATATCATCAAGAAAGCAATGCTGGGAGCAGAGCGCATCCTTTGGACCAGGGTCCCTGCACAGAGAAGCTCCTAGTCCAGGGGAACACTGAAGAGAAGAAGGCCAACAGAGAGAAAAAGCCTTCCCTTGGAGCTGATGCCCTGAATTTGGACTTCTAGCCTACTTTAACTGTGAGGAAATAAAATTCTCTTTGTTAAAGCCATCCACTTGTGGTATTTCTGTTGTGGCAGCACTAGATGACTAACACACTTATTAAGTTGGTATTGGATAATTAATTGGCAAAATAATAACTCACTAAGTGAGCTATATAAGCTCTTTAGACTGGATTTCTGATACAAAGTTAACACACAGTAAGCTGCTCAGCTAAACCGAGTTGCATGGAAACCCAGAATCTGTCAGCTGATGGCTCAATTGAGAGCAAACTGGACTACATAATCACTACAATAGCTCAGTGGGTTGTGGAAACCAGACACTATTCTTTGTTTTCCTGATTGGTATTATTTTTATAAGAACTTTTTAGTGTATTAGTTTCCTAGTGCTGCCGTAACAAATTCCCACAAACTCGGTGGCTTAAAATAACAGAACTTTATTCTCTCACAGTTTGGGAGGCTATAAGTCTGAAATCAGGATGTCATCAGAGCCATGACCTTTATGAAGGCTCTAGGGAGAATCCTTCCCCACTGCTTCCTGGTTTCAGGTGGTTGCCAGCAATCCTTGACATTCCTTGGCTTGTAAATACATCACTCCAATCTCTGCCTCTGTCTCACTTGGCCTTCTTCCTGTATGTCTCTGTGTCCAAATCTCCTTCTTACAGGGACACCAGCCATTGGATTAGGGCCCACCCTAATCCAATACAACCTCATCTTAACTTGGTCACAGTTGTAAAGACCCTATTTCCAAACAAGATCACATTCACAGGTCCCAGGGGTTAGGGCCTCAACATATTACCTAGGAATAACACCTAGAAATTCTAAAGAAGTTTAAGTGTATACTGAAATAGCAATTCAGTAATTCCAAATTTTAAGAAAGGAATATAGATAAATTAAAAATAATTTCATAAATGGAGGTCTTTCTAGGACTTAAAAGGAAAATATTAACTTGCAATAATTTAGGTACCCAAACCAAACCCATTGCCATCAAGTTGATTCTGACTCATGGCAACCCTATAGGACAGAGTTGACCTGCCCTACAGGGTTTCCAAGGAGTGGCTGGTGGAGTTGAACTGACAACCTTCTGGCTAGCAGCCATAGCTCTTAATTACTGTGCCACTGGGACTCCAACTTAGGTACAATTATACTAAAATGGTGAATGGGAGCGGAATGCATTAAATATAAGTACTCTTGGCTAGATTATAAACTCCATGAAGGCAGGGAGCTTGTATTCCCTATAACCAGACCAAAACCAAATCCACTGTCATCGAGTTGATTCCAACTCACAGCAATCCCGTAGTGTTTCCAAGGCTGTAAATCTCTACAGAAGCAGACTGCCACATCTTTCTCCCATGGAGCCGCTAGTGGTTTCCAACTACCGACCTTTTGGTTAGCAGTCAAGCGCTGTAATCACTGCGCCATCAGTGCTCCCTATACTCTGGGGCAATCCTCTTACCCAGAACAGAGTCTGGCCCATTGTAAGCACTAAAACAAACAAACAAACAAATCCAATTAAAAATAAGACATTATTATGCTAAAATATACAAATATAAATATATGAATAAATATACACCCCACATTCAAACCCACGATAAATTATTAAATAATCCTAAGAACAAACAATAGTTTTTACCACAAACTTCATATTTATTGAGACATACAAAAGCAGAAAGAATTCATGACCAGAAGATACACACATTAAGAAATGTTAAAAGAAATCCTTCAGGCAGAAGGAAAATGATACCAGATGGAACCAGGGATCTACACAAAGGAGTAAAAAACAGTAGAAATAGTAATTACATGGCCAAATTATAAGATTTTTTTCTTTTATTATTTAGATTTATTTAAATAAAAATTAACTGTTTAAACAAATACAAGAACAAGGTCCTGTATGGTTAACGATTTTATATCTATACATACACACACATATATATACATATAAACATATATATGGAAACCCTGGTGACACAGTGGCATAGTGGTTGAGAGCTATATATATATTTGTTGCTGTTGTTAGGTGCTGTCGAGTTGGTTCTGACTCATAGCAACCCCATGTACAACAGAACAAAACACTGCCTGGTCCTGCGCCATCCTCACAATTGCTGCTGTGTTTCAGCCCATTATTGAAGCCACTGTGTCAATCCATATGGTTGAGGGTCTTCCTCTTTTTCACTGACCCTGTACTTTACCAAGCATGATATCTTTTTACAGGGACTGGCCCCTCCTTACAACATATCTGTCTTAGTCATCTAGTGCTGCTCTAACAGAAATAGCACAAGTGGATGGTTTTAACAAAGAGAAATTTATTCTCTCACAGTCCAGTAGGCTACAAGTCCAAAGTCAGGGCATCAGCTCCAGGGGAACGCTTTCTCCGTCAGCTCTGGAGGAAGGTCCATGTCACCAATCTTCCTTTGGTCTGGGAGCTTCTCTGTGCAGGAACCTCAGGTCCAAAGGACGCATTCTGCTCCCAGCACTGCTTTCTTGGTGGTATGAGGTTCCCCTGTGTCTCTGCTCACTTCTCTTTTTTATATCACAAAAGAGACTGCATTAAGACACTATCTAGTCTTGTCAACTTCATCAGTATAACCTCATCACAGTCATAGAATTTAAAACACATAAGATCACATATAATCTCATCATAGTGATAGAGTTTACAACACATAAGGAAATCACATCAGATTACACAATCATACAACACTAGGAATCATGACCCAGCCAAGCTGACAGATATTTTTGGGGGACACAACTCAATCCATGACAATATCCAAAGCGTATGACACAAAGTCTCGCCATCCTCACTTCTAAGTAGCATTCTGGCTGCACTTTTTTCAGGACAGATTTGTTCATTCTTCTGGCAGTCCATGGTATATTCAGTATTTCTCACCAACACCATAATTCAAATGAATCAATTCTTCTTCCATCCTCCTTATTCATTGTCTAGCTTTTACATGCATATGAGGTCATTGAAAATATCACAGCTTGGGTCAGGCGCACCTCAGTCGTCAAAGTGACATCTTTGCTTTTCAACACTTTAAAGAGGTCTTTTACAGCAGATTTGCCCAATGCGATACATCGTTTGGTTTCTTGACTGCTGCTTCTATGGGCATTGATTGTGGATCCAAGTAAAATGAAATCCTTGCCCAATTCAATATTTTCTCCGTTTATCATAATGTTGCTTATTGGTCCAGTTGTGAGGAGTTTTGTCTTCTTTAGGTTAAAGTGTAATTCCTATTGAAGGCTGTGGTCTTTGATCTTCATCAGTTAGTGTTTCAAGTCTTCTTCCCTTTTAGCAGGCAAGGTTGTGTCATATGACTATCCTGATGCCACATTCTTCTTATACAGTGCAGCTTCTCAGATTATTTGCTCAGCATACAGATTGAGTAAGTATAGTGAAAGGATACAACCCTGACGCACACCTTTCCTGATTTTAAAGGCATTCGACTGTGTGGATCATAACAAACTATGGATAACATTGCGAAGAATGGGAATTCCAGAACACTTAATTGTGCTCATGAGAAACCTATATCCAGACCAAGAGGCAGTTGTTCCAGCAGAGCAAGGGGAAACTGCATGGTTTAAAATCAAGAAAAGTGTGCACCAGGGTTGCATCCTTTAACCATACTTATTCAATCTATATGCTGAGCAAATAATCTGAGAAGCTGCACTATATGAAGAAGAATGTGGCATCGGGTTTGGTGGAAGACTCATTAATAATCTGCGATATGCAGACAACACAACCTTGCTTGCTGAAAGTGAAGAGGACTTGAAGCACTTACTGATAAAGATCAAAGAGCACAGTCTTCAGTATGGATTACACCTCAACATAAAGGAAACAAAAATCCTCACAGTTGGACCAATAAGCAATATCATGATAAATGGAGAAAAGATTGACGTTGTCAAGGATTTCATTTTACTTGGATCCACAGTCAATGTCCATGGAAGCAGCAGTCAGGAAATCAAACGACATATTGCATTAGGCCAAATATGCTGAAAAATACCTCTTTAAAGTGTTAAAAGCAAAGATGTCACTTTGAGGACTAAAGTGTGCCTGACCCAAGCCTTATTTTCAATTGCTTCATGTGCATGCGAAAGCTAGACAATGAATAAGGAAGATCAAAGGAAAATTGATACCTTTGAATTATGGTGTTAGTGAAGAATATTGAATATATCATGGACTGCCAGAAGAACAAACCAGTCTGTCTTGGAAGAAATACAGCCAGAGTGCTCCTTGGAAGCAAGGATGGCTAGACTTCGTCTCATGTACTTTGGATATGTTATTAGGAGGGACCAGTGCCTGGAGAAGGACATTATGCTTGGTAAAGTAGAGGGTCAGCAAGAAAGAGGAAGACCCTCGACAAAATGGACTGACACAGTGGCTGCAACAATGGGCTCAAACATAGCAACAACTGTGCGGATGGCACAGGACCAGACAGTGTTTCACTCTGTTGTGCATGGGGTCGTTATGAGTTGGAACTGACTCAATGGTACCTAACAACAACAACATCCCCTTGTTCTGTTGGAGCAACTGCCCGTTGGTCTACGTACAGGTTCCACATGAGCACAATTAAGTGTTCTGGAATTCCCATTCTTTGCAATGTCATCCATAATTTGTTATGATTCACACAGTCGAATGCCTTGGCATAGGCAATAAAACACAGGTAAACATCTTTCTGGTATGCACTACTTTCAGCCAAGATCCATCTGACATCAGCAATGATATCCCTCATTCCATGTCCTCTTCTGAATCCAGCTAGAATTTCTGGCAGTTCTCTGTTGACGTACTGCTACAACCATATTTTAATTATCTTCAGCAAAATTTTACTTGCATGTGATATTGATATTGCTTGATAATTTCCATATTCTTCTGGATCACCTTTCTTTCAAATGGGCACAAATATCAATCTCTTCCAGTCACTTGGCCAAGTAGTTTTTTTCCAAATTTCTTGGCACAGACGATTGAGCACCTCCAACACTGCATCTGTTTGTTGAAACATCTCCATTGGTATTCCATCAATTCCTGGAGCCTTGTTTTTTGCCAATGCCTTCAGTGCAGCTCTGACTTCTTCCTTCAATACCATTGGTTTTTTATCATATGCTACTCCTGAGGTAGCTGAACACTGACCAATTCTCTTTGGTACAGTGACTCTGTATTTCCTCCATCTTCCCTTGCTGCTTCATGTGTTGTTCAATATTTTGCCCAGGGAATCCTTATATATACATATATATATGGAAAATGTGTGAAAGCAATAGCATAAACGCTAGGAGGGGAGAAAAAGATGTATACTATTATAAGTTAATATGTATGAAGTGTTATGTATCACTTGAAGGTAGACTGTGAAAAGTTAGAGATATCTACTATAAATCCAAAAGCAACCACTAAAATATTAAAACAAAGAGTTATAACTGACAAACCAATAATGAAGACAAAATGGAATCATAAAAATAATAGTCATTTAAATCAAAAGAAAGCAGAAAAAGAGGGAAATGGAAAAAAGAACAGATGCAACAAATGGAAAAAAAATAGATAATAGAGTTAAACCTAAGTAAATATACCAAAATAAGCCAATCACATTAAAAGTAAATGATCTAAACACCCCAAATCACTGGCAGAGATTGTCAGATTGGATTAAAAAAAACAAGAACCAAGTATATGCTGTCTACAAGAAACATACTTTAAATATAACTAAGAAAAAATGTGATTTCATAATAATAAGTGGGTCAATTCATCAAAAGGACACAGCCATCATAAGTTTTTATGCCCTTACTAACAGAGCTTCAAAATACATGAAGCCCAAACTGATGGAACTGCATGCAGAAATGGAAAAATCCACAAATATAGTTGAAGTTTTCAATATTTCTCTCTCAATACAAGCAGACAAAAAAATCATCAAAGGTATAGGATACTTGAACAACACTATCAACTTGATGTAACTGAAATTAATAGAACACTTCACCTAAAAGCAGCAGAATACATAATCACTTCAAGTGCACATAGAACATTTATCAAAATAGACCATATTCTTGGCCACAAAAAAGTCTCAGTAAATTTAAAAGGATTTGAGTCGTACAAAATATGTTTTCTGTACCCAAACTACAACAAAGTGATGTTGAAAATCTGAACAGACCCATAACAAGAGAAGAGATTGAAAAGGTAATAAAAAAACTCCCAACCATAAAAAGCCCTGGCCCAGATGGCTTCACTGGAGAATTCTACAAAACATTTACAGAAGAGCTTGTACCACTACTACTCAAGCTATTTCAGAGCATAGAAGAGGAAGCAACATTTCCAAATTCATTCTATGAGGCCAGCATAACACTGATACCAAAACCAGGAAAAGATGTCACAAAAAAAGAAAATTACAGACCAATATCTTTCATGAATATACATGCAAAAATTCTGAACAAAATTCTAGCCAATGGAATTCAGCATCATATCCAAAAAATAATACACCATGACCAAGTATGATTCATACCAGGTATGCAAGGATGGTTCAACATTAGAAAAATCAATCAACGTAATCCACCACATAAATAAAAGGAAAGAAGAGAATCACATGATCATCTCAACTGACGCAGAAAAGGCATTTGACAAAGTCCAACACCCATTCCTGATAAAAACTCTTAATCAAATAGGTATAGAAGGGAAATTCCTCAACATAATAAAGGGCATCTATGCAAAACCAACGGCCAACATCATTCTTAATGGAGAGAAGCTGAAAACATTCCCCTTGAAAACAGGAACAAGACAAGGATGCCCTTTATCACCACTCCTATTTAAGATCGTGCTGGAAGTTCTAGCTAGAGCAATAAGGCAAGAAAAAGAAATAAAGGGCATCCAAATTGGTAATGAAGAAGTTAAACTGTCCCTGTTTGCAGATGATATGATACTATACACAGAAAACCCTAAAGACTCCACGAGAAATCTACTGGAACTAACAGAAAGATTCAGCAGAGTAGCAGGATACAAGATAAACATTCAAAAATCAGTTGGATTCCTATACACCAATAAGGAGAACAATGAAAAGGAAATCAGGAAAACAATACCATTTTCAATAGCCCCGAAAAAGATAAAATACTTAGGAATAAATCTAACCAGGGATGTAAAAGACCTATACAAAGAAAACTACAAAACACTACTGCAAGAAACCCAAAGGGATCTACATAAATGGAAAAACATACCATGCTCATGGATAGGCAGACTCAACATTGTGAAAATGACAATTCTACCCAAAGCAATTTACAAATACAACGCAATCCCGATCCAAATACCAACAACATTCTTCAAAGAGATGGAAAAACTAATCATTCACTTTACATGGAAAGGGAAGAAGCCCCGAATAAGTAAAGCACTACTGAGGAAGAAGAATAAAGTTGGTGGACTCACACTACCTGACTTCAGAACCTACTATACAGCTACAGTAGTCAAAACAGCCTGGTACTGGTACAACGACAATACATTGACCAATGGAACAGAATTGAGAACCCAGATGTAAATCCATCTACCTACGGTCACCTGATCTTCGACAAGGGCCCAAAGTCCATCAAATGGGGAAAATGCAGTCTTTTTAAAAAATGGTGGTGACAAAACTGGATATCCATTTGCAAAAAAATGAAACAGGACCCATACCTCACACCGTATACCAAAACTACTTCAAAATGGATCAAAGACATGAATATAAAGCCTACAACTATAAAGTTCATAGAAGAAAAAATAGGACCAACACTTCAGGCCTTAATACATGGCATTAACAGGATACAAACCATAACCATCAATGCACAAAACCCAATAGATAAGCTAGATAACTGGGATCTTCTAAAAATCAAACACCTGTGCTCCTCAAAAGACTTCACCAAACGAGTAAAAAGAGAACCTACAGACTGGGAAAAAAATTTTGGACAATACAAGTCAGACAAAGGTCTAATCTCCATAATCTACAAGAAAATCCAACACCTCTACAACAAAAAGACAAATAATCCTATTAAAAAATGGGCAAAGGAAATGAACAGACACTTCACCAAAGAAGATATTCAAATGGCCAACAGACATGAGGAAATGCTTGCGATCACTAGCCATTAGAGAAATGCAAATTAAAACCACAATGAGATACCATCTCACCCCGGCATTACTGGCACGAATCAAAAACACTGGAAATAACAAATGTTGGAGGGGCTGCGGGGAGATCGGAACTCTTATGCACTGCTGGTGGGAATGCAAAATGATACAACCATTTTGGAAAGTGATATGGCACTTCCTCAGAAAGCTAGAAATAGACATACCATTCGATCCAGCAATCCCACTCCTAGGAATATATCCTAGAGAAATAAGAGTTGTCACTCGAATAGACATATGCACACCTATGTTCATGGCAGCATTGTTCACAATAGCAAAACAATGGAAACAACCTAGATGCCCATCAACAGATGAATGGATAAACAAACTATGGTACATACACACAATGGAGTACTACGCAACGAGAAATAACAACAATGAATCTGTGAACCATCTCATAACATGGATGAAACTGGAGGACATTATGCTGACTGAAATAAGTCAATCACAAAAAGACAAATATTGTATGAGACCTCTATTGTAAAAACCCATGAAAAAGTTCCCACACAAAATGTAATAATCTTTGTTGGTTACCAGGGATGGAAGGGGTGGGTGGGGAATACTAAATAGATAATAGATAAGTGGTATCTTGGGTGAAGGGTGAGACAGTACACAATACAGGGGAAACTAGCACAACCTGTACAAGGAAGGGTCATGGAAGCCCCATAGACACATCCAAACTCCCTGAGGGACTGAATTGCTGGGTGGAGGGCTGTGGGGACCATTGTCTCGGGGAACATCTAGCTCAATTGGCATGACACAGCTTATAAACACAATGCTCTGCATTCTACCTTGGTGAGTAGTGTCTGGGGTCTTAAAAGCCTGTGAGCAGCCATCTAAGATACTCCTCTGGTCTCATCCCTTTGGGAGCAAGAGAGAATGAAGAGAACAGGATACAGGGAAAAGATTAGGCCGAAGGACTAATTGTCCACAGCTACCAAGGCCTCCACCGGACTGAGTCCAGTACAGCTAGATGGTGCCCGGCTACCACCACTGACTGCTCTGACCAGGATCACAACAGAGGGTTCTGGACAGAGCTGGAGAAGGATGTAGAGCATAACTCTAGCTCACAAAAAAAAAAAGACCAGATTTACTGGCCTAAAGGAGACTGGAGAAACCCCAAGAGTATGGCCCCCAGACACCCTTTTAGCTCCATGGTGACCAGTTACCTCCGAGGTTCACCATTCAGCCTGGGAGTGGACAGGCCCGTAAAACCAAATGAGACTAACGAGGTACAGGAGTCCAGTGACAAAGGCCAGAAGGCAGAATGGGACAAGGAAGCTGGTGATAGGGAACCCAAGGTTGAGTAAGGATATTGTTGATGTGTTGTGAGATTGTTAACCATTGTCATAGAGCAACGTGTGCAGTGATTGTTAAATGAGAAACTATTTTGTTCTGTAAGCCTTCATCTTAAGTGAGAATAACAGCACGATTGGAAGAGCATAGTCAATGTCACTGAACTGTGCATGTAGACTTTTTTGAAATGGTGTATCTTTGGCTATGTGTATTTTCACCAAAAAAAAAAAAAAAAGAGGTTGAAGAATTTAGAGGGTTGATATGTTGTGGGGTTGTTAACCAATGTTATAAAACAACATGTGTACATCTGTTTCATGAGAAACTATTTGTTCTGTAAGCCTTCACCTGAAATACAATAAAAAATTTAAAAAAAGAAAAAATAAATATGTTTTCTTACCACAACAGAATTAGAAACCAATAACAGAAAGATCTCTGGAAAATTCTCTAATATTTGGAAATAAAATAATATACTTCTAAATAATCCAAGGGTCAAACAAGAAATCAAAAGAGAAATTGGAACGTATTTTGAACTACATGAAAATTAAAACACAATTCAGGGGGAAGTTTATAGCACTGAAAACCTATATTAAACAAATAAAAAGATCTCAAATCAATGACTGAACTTCTACCTTATGAAACTAGAAAAAGAAAAGCCAATTAAAACCAAAGTAGAGTAAAAGAAATAATCACAATCAGAGAGGAAATAAAAGAAATAAGTAGAAAAACAATAGAAAAGATCAATGAAGTCAACATACAAAAATGAACAATTGGATATTGAAACTTTTAAAATGTAATTTACATAGCATTGAAAACATATAAAATACTTAGGGATAAATCTAACAAAATATGAGCAAGACTGCTATACTAAAACTATAGAACATTGCTGAGAGAAGTTAAAGAAGACTTAAATAAATGGAGAGATATCTTGTTCATGGGTCAGGCACTCGATATTTTTAAGATGTCAACTCTCCCTAGACTGATCTATGAATTCAACTCAATCCCAATGAAAATCTCATCAAGTGATACATGTTACAACATAGATGAACCTTGAAAACGTTATGCTGAGTGAAAGAAGCCAGACACAAAAGGCCACATATTGTATGATTCCATTTATATGAAACGTCCAGAAGAGGCAAATCCTTACAGACAGAAAGTAGATTAGTGGTTGTTAGGGGCAGGGCTAGGGGTAATAGGGAGTTACTCTAATGGATATGGGGTTTCTTTTGAGGGTAATAGAAATGTTCTGGAATTAGAAAACGGTGATGGTTTTGCAACTTTGTGAAAACACTAAAAAACACTGAATTGTACAGTTTAGAACGGTTAAAATGGTGAATTTTATCTCAATTAAAAAAGAAATCAACCTAAAAAAAAATCCCAGCAGGCATTTTGATAGGAATTGACAAGCTGATTCTAAAATTCATATGAAAAGACAAAGGACCTAAAATAGCCAAAACAACTTTGAAAAACAAGAACAGAGAGGCTAACTGTACCTGATTTGAAGACTTATTATAAAGATACATTGTTCAAGGTAGAATGGTATTAAAAATAGATAAACAAATCAACTATATGGAATAAAGAGTGCAAAAATCGATACATACACAAATGGACAGCTGATTTTCAACAAAGGTGCAAAGGCAATTCCGGGAAAAAAGATCACCTTTTCAACAAATGGTGTTGGAACAATCAGATATCCACATGCCAAAAAAAAAAAAAAGAAAAGAAAGAAAGAAACTTCAATCCAAACCTGGTATCACATACAAAAATTAACTCAAAATTGATCATTGACCTAAATGTAAAACCTAAAATTATAAACCTTCTAGAAGACAACATAGGAGAAAATCTTCACGACCTTTTCTAGACAAAGACTTCTTAGATATGCCCATACCTCACACCATGCACAAAAGCTAACTCAAAATGGATCAAAGACTTAAATATAAAATAAAAAATGATAAAGATCATGGAAGAAAAAATAGGGACAACGCTAGGAGCCCTAATACATGGTAGAAACACAATACGAACCATAAGTAACAATGCACAAACACCAGAAGAGAGACTAGATAACTGGGAGCGCCTAAAAATAAAACACTTATGCTCATCAAAAGACTTCACCAAAAGAGGAAAAAGACAACCTACAGACCGGGAAAAAAATTTTAGCTACGACAAATCTGATCAGCGTCTAATCTCTAAAATCTACAAGATACTGCAAAACCTCAACAACAAAAAGGGAAAAAAACCAATTAAAAAATGGGCAAAGGATATGAACAGGCAGTTTGTCAAAGAAGACATTCAGGTGAAGAAAAGCTCACGATTATTAGCCATTAGAGAAATGCAGATCAACCTACAATGAGATATCATCTCACCCCAACAAGGCTAGCACTAATCCAAAAAACACAAAATAATAAATGCTAGAGAGGTTGTGGAGAGACTGGAACACTTATACACTGTTGGTGGGAATGTAAAATGGTACAACCACTTTGGATATCGATTTGGCGCTTCCTTAAAAAGCTAGAAATAGAAGTATACGATCCACCTATCCTGCTCCTTGGAATATATCCTAGAGAAATAAGAGCTGTCACATGAATAGATATATGCACATCCATGTTCACTGCAGCACTGTTCACAATAGCAAAAAGATGGAAACAACCTAAGTGCCCATCAACGGACGAATGGATAAACAAATTATGGTATATCCACACAATGGAATACTACGCAACAATGAAGAACAACGATGGAGCTGTGAAGTATAACATGGAGGAATCTAGAGGTCATTATCCTGAGTGAATTTAGCTAGTCACAGAAGGACAAATATTGTATAAGACCACTATTATAAGAACTCAAGAAAAGGTTTAAACACAGAAGAAAACATTCTTTGATGGTTATGAGCGTGGGGAGGGAGGGTGAGTGTTATTTACTAACTAGATAGTAGATAAGAATTATCTTAGGTGAAGGGAAGGACAGCACACACTATAGGGGAAGTCAGCACAACTGGACTAAACCAAAGCTAAGAAGTTTCCTGAATACAATCAACTACTTTGAGGGACTGATTAGCAGGGGTAGGGGTCTGGGGACCATGCTTTCAGGGGACACCTAGGTCTACTGGCATAACAAAGTTTATTAATAAAGTGTTCTGCATCCTGCTTTGGTGAGTAACGTCTTGGGGTCTTAAAAGCTTGCAAGCAGCTATCTAAGATGCATCAGTTGGTCCCAACCACCTGGAGTAAAGAAGAATGAAGAACACCAAAGACACAAGGAAAGTATTAGCCCAAGAGACAGAAAGGGCCACATAAACCAGAGACTTCATCAGCCTGAGACCAGAAGAACTAGATGATGCCCGACTACCACCAATGACTGCCCTGACAGGGAACACAACAGAGAGTTCTGGGTGGAGCAGAAGAAAGATGGGGTGCAGAACTCAAATTCTAGTGAGAAGACCAGACTTAATGGTCTGACTGAGACTGGAGGAACCCCAGAAATCACGGCCCCTAGATTCTCTATTAGCCCAGAATTAAAACAATTTCCGAGGCCAACTCTTCAGACAGGGGTTGGACTGGACTGTGGGACATAAAAAGTGATACTCGTGAGGAGTGTGCCTCTTAGCTCAAGTAGATACAAGAGATTAAATGGGCAGCTTCTGTCCGGAAGTGAGATGGGAAGGCAGAGAGGCTTAGGAGCTGGTTGAATGCACATGGGGAATCAGGGGTAGAAAGGAGGAGTGTATTGTCACAGTATGGGGACAGCAATTAGAGTCACATAACAATGTATGTAGAAATTTTTGTATGGGGAAAAAAGATTTCTTAAATATGACACAAAAATTATGATCCATAAGACAAAAAAAATAAATTGGACTTAAAATTTAAAAACTTCTGTTCTTTGAGAGATACTGTTAAGAGAGTTAAAAGACAAATCACAGGTTGAGAGAAAATATTTGAAAAGCATATAACTCATAAGGGACTTATATCAAAACAAAGAACTTTCTTTCTTTGAATTCTGCAGTAAGAGAGTGAAATTGAGAAGCAAAGTGAGTCCTGGCAATGTTCTAGCCCCGCGTGATGCTGCCCTGAGATTTAGCTAGACTGAGTCCTTCCCCACAGTTCGGTTACATGAGTCAATAAATTACTCTCTCTGTCCAAGCTGGTTGAATTAAGTTTTCTATTCCTTGCAACCCAAAATATGTCTTTAATATGAGTCATTTAGAGGAATGGAAGTACGAGAGAGAAACCAAAAGAAGGAACGTGAGTGACAATGATTTTCTTTGAGAGTAAAAGCAACTGGTGTTATGACTTGATCATATACTTGTCTTTGAGTTCATTTTTACTGAGTATTTGTCAAAATTCTTCAAGCACACACATTTTAACCTAAGAAATCTACTGCCAGATATCTATCCTAGAGAAATACTGGCACATGTGTACAAAAGAGTATATATAAGGATATTCAACATAACTTCATTGTAATAATAAACAATTACAAACAACTGAATTATCCATCAAAAGAATAATCCATTGTAGATCCATATCATGGAATATCTGGCAGCAGTTAAAAAGAATGAGATGGATCTACTTGTATTGGCATTGAAAGAGCTCCAAGACATGTGAAACAAACGAATCCCATTCATTAGCATAATATTATTGACGTTTTAAAAATAAAGCTTCAGAACAAACTTCAGAACAAACATATTATGTGGACATATATGTATGCAAAGTATAGAAAATAACTAGAAGACACCTCTGATTACTGAATTTACCTTTAGGGAGAGAGTGGGGAGTGGGAGGCATTAAAAGGCGCTTTTCACTTTATGAAGGAGCCCTGGTGGTGCAGTGGTCAAGTGTTCGGCTGCTAACCGAAAGGTTGGCAGTTTGAACCTACCGGGGGCTCCATGGGAGAAGGCGGTGGCAGTCTGCTTGCATAAATATTACAGCCTTGGAAACCCTATGGGGCAGTTCTACTCTGTCCTACAGGGTCACTATGAGTCGGAAGCAACACAATGACAATGATTTTTTTGCTTTATCTGCTTTGTTTGGATTTTCTACACGTGAATAAATTCAGTGGAACTTGTTTAAAACAAATGAAAGAATATGAATAATTTTTACTGAGCATAAACAATGTACCAACTGTTATATAAAATAGGTAAGGTCCTTGCCAAATGGAAATGGTTAAATGCATACAAATTTAGGGTCAATATATTAGGGACCTATGTATAAAATTTCAAATAATAAAACGACCAAATAGTTGCCAAGAAACACAACTTTTTAAAAAGTCAACTAGGATAGGGTATAAAGAACATGAAATATTTCACATTTATGAACAGAAGTATCTGACTTTAAATGGATTGTTTTTAAGAGTCATGTAGGTTTCTTATTGGAAACTCAGTGCATTTTCCCACAAAAAGATATGTTTAGATTTCCAAGTTAAGTCATAAAACCTG
Source organism: Dugong dugon (assembly GCA_030035585.1). Taxonomy (NCBI): domain Eukaryota; kingdom Metazoa; phylum Chordata; class Mammalia; order Sirenia; family Dugongidae; genus Dugong; species Dugong dugon. The sequence continues at coordinate 161,636,868 of CM057464.1, forward strand.
CTATATCAGTGTTCTTTGGTAGAAAGCATCAGAAACTCTGGAAATTAAGGCAAAAATTTATTGAACACTATGGAGGGGCTCACAGAATCTAAGGAGACATTAAATTTCAGCCTTCAGGAAAAACAAGAGTCAGAGTACAATCAGTTGCCATTGAGTTGATTTCAACTCATGATGACTCCTTGTGTCAGAGCAGAACTGTGCTCCACAGGGATTTCAATGGCTGGTTTCTCAGAAGTAGATTGCCAGGTCTTTCTTCTGAAGTGCTTCTGGATGGACTCGAACCTCCAACCTTTTGGTTAGCAGTTGAGCACATTAACTGTTTGCACCACCCATGGACTCTAAATATAGAGGGAATCTGGATATATAATGGAGTCCCTGTGCGTGCGTGTGTGTACACATATATATATATACATACATACACACACACACACACACACACACACACATACACAGATTTATTTTAAGGAATTGACACACAATTGTGGGGCTGGCAAGTCTGAAATCTGTACGGTATGTTGACAGGCTGGAAACTCAGCCAGGATTTCTAAGTTACAGTCTTGAGGCAAAATTCCTTCTTCTCTGAGAAACCTCAGTTTTTGCTCTTAAGGCCTTCACTGATTGGATGAGACCCACCCACATTATGGAGGGTAATCTCCCTTACTTAAGGTCCACTGATTGTAAATGTTAATCACATCTATAAAATACCTTCATAGCAACAACTAGACTGGTGGTTGACCAAACAACTGGGCACCATAGCCTAGCCCGTTGACACATAAAATTAAACATCTCAGCGGCTCATGGATAGCTTTCCTGGAACTCAGAATCCTGAATCAAGGACAGAATAAAAGGAGAGAAGAGTTTTGGCAAATCCTAGAGTCTTTCTGCTCTGGCCTCCTAGATCACCAACACTGCCTGGCCAGGCACTGAGAGCCAAACGGCTGAGTGTTTAAGAGAGAAAGTTTTGAAGACTTTCTGAGCTCACAGCCCAGCTGTGCTACTTACTAATCATGTGACTTTGAGAAGTTATTTAACCAGAATTATCTTCATCTGTAAACACGAGGCTAAAACTGTATCCAGCTCCTAGAGTTTTTGAGAGGATTAAATTATATAATACATCTAAAATGACTGACATACGGTATGATTCAATTAATATTGGCTATCATTACTGCCTACTCAAGCAGAAATGCATCAAAATGTTAGGCATTCATAACAGTGGGTGCTGAAGTGATCTTATCTCCTACTTTTAATAAAGTTTCTCTAAAGAGAGTATTTTATTTGAATAGTAAAAGAATATTTTTTAAAAAGTTGTCTGTTGCAGTAATTTGATGACTAGAATTATAGATTTACAAATTCAGTAGGATCTGCTACTCAAATATCTTTATTATCAATCAACAATGTTTAGATGTTTTTAGTAGGGTTTAAGAAGAATAAGGAGCCCTGGTGGCTCAGTTGCTAAGAGCTTGGCTGCTAACCAAAAGGTTGGCAGTTCAAATTTACCAGCCACTCCTTGGAAACCCTATGGGGCAGTTCTCCTCTGTCCTATAGGGTCGCTATGAGTCGGAATTGACTTGACAGCAATGAGTTAAGAAGAATAATATGAAACTTTACCCAAGTAAATTAATAAAATTTTTGCCTCCAAGGAAAAAGATAATGCAATTCTGTAAGTAGAACTGCCTTAATTCAACAGACTCAAGTGAGTTTCAAAACTGTACATCTCATTGTTTGGCTCTTTTTCATATATTCTTTATTCATGATGGTTCTGTCTTGGTCTTGAACAAATAAACACTAGAATATTTCAAAATACTGAACAGTCTGCCCTGGCAAGAAATACAACCCAAACGACTGAAACTAAAAAGGTCACAAGATGTTTCCCTTCATTTTGTCATTTGATCTTAGATATGCTGCTCTCCAAACACAAGCTACAATAAGTAGCTATTTAGAGACAAGACAGCCCAAATCTATCATTTAAAAGAGGAAATAAGTGGTGAGTACATTGCATTCTTAAGCTAGAACTTCTGAACGAAAAACTTTTTGTTCGTTTAAAATAATCCCTGATGACAAGCAATCAGTAAAAGAAAAATCCCAACTCAGTGGTGGCAGATACTGTGAGCTGGCTCACTCACACTTATTGTCCCCACTTTTCCAACCAGCCTCCTCTCGTATTATGCAGGTTGGAAAGTGAGATATTTGCTTTCCTAGACTCGCTGGATGGAGGTAGGGTGGACTTGTGAACCCAGTTCTGGTCAATAAAGTATAAACACAAGTCTCTACTTCAAACTTCTAAAAAGCTTTTTTAAAAAGATAGACAAGGCTTCAACTTACACTTTGACCTTCTTCCTTCTACTCACTTGGAACGCAAGCAGGATGCCTAAAGTAAAGCTACCTTTCAACCATGAAAATGAAATCCACAGAAGACAATGCTGAGTCACCATCCCGGCCCTGGATGCTTGCCCCCAGATACCTTGTTGTTTGAGGCAAATAAACCTCTTACTTGTTTAAGCCTCCCTTTCTTATGTTTTCACTTATTTGCAAGCAAACATATTTACAACTGATAAAAGTAATACACCAGGGAAAATAGATGGCTTTCAGACAGCAGTAAATTATTTTTCTAGAGACTATAAAGCAGCTAAGAAAAGATGGTTTATCAAATTTCATTAGGTATGCCTGAGAAACTTGATTTACATGAGATGCAATGTGAATTTTTTTTCCTGGTGCTTATTACCAAAATCAAATCTAAAGAAAAAACAAAGTTAACATTTTTTTAAATTATGATTTTATCAGTCTTACTTCATTTTATCAGTGAAATTCTAACGGGTGGATATATAATAGAGTCAGTCTTTTCACTTCTCTTTTCCGAAAGTTAAAAACATTCTTCACTACCAAGTTGAAATATCACAGCATAACAATTACATAATGGTTTTCGTTTTGGGGGCAGGGTAGAGTAGATGAAGTAAGTAAATACAGCAACTCTCAAAAACAAATTTAGGAGTATTCCAAGTTCTACCGCTCCCTTCCCCAATCCCCTATCCATGAGATGATATAAATTTTGGAGAAGCTTTTGGTTATTTCTAATTTCTATAATTATAATGACATAATTGGATCTTTAACTGGACAAAAATTCGTACTATCTAGATTAGCTCAAATAACTGCTTGAAAAGGAGAGACTTTTGAGCTACAGGCAAGCCATACCTGCCTTAGAAGGGTTAAGCGTCTACCTGTGGGGTGTGCACTTGAAGGTCTCCATAGACTTCCCAGATCTAAGTCTCAGCCTCTTGGGATTAAGGCAGTCATTGGTCATTATATGTACATTCTAGAGCATAGGGTTCCACTGGAGTCCCTCAGAGGCTACCTCAGGAAAGAAGAGAGAAATGAATGGAAAAGATCTTGTAAGTTCAACCCCCACCCTCACCCACACTTTGGGTCAGAGCTGTTATATTTTTGGTAGTTATTCATAAGGGGTTTTGAAGTAAAAATTCATTTGTAGCAACTTTATACTGCTTAAAAAAAGCAATAACTGGATTAAGTGATATCTTAGTGCTAGTCATAAATGAAAATATAATACATGGGAGGGGTGACATGGATTGGGAGGGGTGACTTGAATTTAGTTGTTGGTAAGTTAGCTGGAGAAGAGTAATGGAGCAGTCCTGAACTCTTCATTTGACCCTGAGTTTGTTAATTCTTCAATTGCATTAAATAAAAATCAGTGCAACTCATAAATTTATATCCGCATCCCTGACAAGGGTTTACCCAATCTGTCATTTAGTAGGTTCATAAATATGAGCAAGTTAACTTGTGTGGTTTGTGAAAACGTGGCTACTACCCCATTTTAAAGTACCTAGAAGAACAGAAAGCCTCTGATCCCAGGTATTCTGAGCACCACAACTTATCCTGGGGCATTGGAATAATAATCTGATAATTTTTCAAATTTTTCTGCTGTTAATTCTGTTGAAGCCTTCTGAGGCTCCCACAGTTCTTACTACTGTACTACTGAAAAAAAAAAATCAAACCTGACAAGTCCAGCTCATAGAGATCCTATAGGACAGAGTAGAACTACCCCATAGGGTTTCTAAGGCTGTAGTCTTTACAGAAGCAGATTGCCACATCTTTCTCCTGAAGAGCAGCTCATGGGTTTGAATCACTGACTTTTTGCTTAGCAGCTGAGTGCTTTAACCACTGCACCACCAGGGCACCTTTTCTTCTGTACTTAAGCAATCATTTTAGGGACAGTTAACAGATCTGTTTACTCTAAAACCTATACCTTAGTTTTTAATGCCTTCAGTATAGCTAAGGGTCTCTAAAGAGATATCACACAGACAGGTAAGCACAGTGCTTACCTTGCTTACCAGATCATCTGTAGTGAACAACTTCACATTTTTTCATCACATCAAAAATTCAGCTTCTAAGTATGGGTGGCATCTGTCTCTCTCCCAACCCCATAGCACTTTCCTACAGAATCAAAGACCTTTTCAAATTTACAATCCTGACAGGGACAGATTACCCAGTAAACGTGGTAAAAAACACGTAGAATTGTTCACTACAGATTAGGAAGTAAGTACAACTAAGCCCGTGCTTACCTCACTTGTTGGGTAATCCGCCCCTGGACACAGAGCACTTTCCAGGGAAATGCACATTTGTTATTCCCATGACCTGGGTTTTGCCTGATACTCATTTTCTACTCTATGGGATAGACTAGACAAGGCAGAAACCACAGGCCTGAATCAGGGCATCTTTTCTAATAAGCTCAGAGCTGTGAGAGTGAAGTCACTGTCCAAGAAGAAAACAAACCATTTTAAAGTTCTGCAGGGGGAGAAGGAAGATGACTCACCACAGGAGAAAGAGAATGTTGACACCTTTGTTCCTCCAGAATGGCGGTCCCATTGTGTTCCTCACATCTTTTGGTATGCCTTTAATGCAGGCCAGAACAAGATGTTCGATTGGGTGGTGGGAGGATCTGTGGCCAACACAGGCTTTCAAGGCCCTCTCTAGTCACACCTCCCTTAGGACCACAGCAGTCCATGTCAATCCTTCCCTCCTTTGGAGTCTTGCAGCACTTAGTATTTTTATCAGTACATCTCATTTGACAGCTATTATTTTTATGTGAGAGGGGCATTGGTGGTTCAGTGAAAGAATTCTTTCCTTATATGCAGGAGACCCAGTTTAATTCTGGGCCAATGCACCTCATGAGCAGTCACCAGTGGAGGATTGCATACTGCTATGATTTTGAACAGGTTTCAGCAGAGCTCACAGACTAAGACAGACTAAGAATGCCCTGGTGACCTACTTCTGAAAATCAGCCAATGAAAACCCAATGGATCACAACGGTCTGATCCGTACCAATCATAGGGACGGTGCAGGACTAGGCAGCGTTTCATTCTATTTTGCATGAGGTCGCCATGAGTTAGGCTGACGTGAACATTTTTTTTTTTTTAATTGTACTTCGGGCGAAGGCTTACAGAACAAATAGTTTCTCATGAAACAGTAGTACACATAGTGTTTTATGACACTGGTTAACAACCCCATAACATGTCAACCCTCTAACTTCTCAACCTTTTTTCTTGGTGAAAATACACATAGCCAAAGTTACACCATTTCAAAAATTTCTACATGCACAGTTCAGTGACATTGACTACGCTCTTCCAATTGTGCTGCTATTCTCACTTAAGATGAAGGCTTACAGAACAAAATAGTTTCTCATTTAACAGTTACTACACATGTTGCCCTATGACAATGGTTAACAATCTCACAACACATCAACAATATCCTTACTCAACCTTGGGTTCCCTATCACCAGTTTCCTGGTCCCCTTCTGCCTTCTGGCCCTTGTCACTGGACTACTGTACCTCGTTAGTCCCATTTGGTTTTACGGGGCTGTCCACTCCCAGGCTGAATGGTGAACCTCGGAGGTAACTTCACTACTAAGCTAAAAGGGTGTCTGGGGGCCATACTCTCGGGGTTTCTCCAGTCTCCTTTAGGCCAGTAAATCTGGTCTTTTTTTTGTGAGTTAGAGTTATGCTCTACATCCTTCTCCAGCTCTGTCCAGAACCCTCTGTTGTGATCCTGGTCAGAGCAGTCAGTGGTGGTAGCCGGGCACCATCTAGCTGTACTGGACTCAGTCCGGTGGAGGCCTTGGTAGCTGTGGACAATTAGTCCTTTGGCCTAATCTTTTCCTTGTATCCTGTTCTCTTCATTCTCCCTTGCTCCCGAAGGGATGAGACCAGTGGAGTATCTTAGATGGATGCTCACAGGCTTTTAAGACCCCAGACACTACTTACCAAGGTAGAATATAGAGCATTGTCTTTATAAGCTGTGTCATGCCAATTGAGCTAGATGTTCCCCAAGACCATGGTCCCCACAGCCCTCCGCCCAGCAATTCAGTCCCTCAGGGAGTTTGGATGTGTCTATGGGGCTTCCATGACCTTTCCTTGCACAAGTTGTGCTAGTTTCCCCTGTATTGTGTACCGACATGAACATTTTTATATGAATAGCTTTTCTGTTTAGGTAGATTATAAACTATTTGAGTACAGGATAGACAGATTAGAGGCTGGAACAAGCTTTTTGTAAGGATTACAAGCACTCGCTGCTAAATGTTTACAACTGATAATCAGGAGGAGGAACTTCTTGTTTGGCAGAAGTATGTGATGAAAGCAGTAACTCCTGCTAAAAGGAACTTGGAAGCCCTCTTATGAATCAATGAATGTCAAAGACTAATGTCTGGTGGCTTCACCAGACTAGGAAAGTAGGTCTAGAAACATAAGAAAATAAGTCACCACCAAAAGAGGAAGTGGATTTGGAGGTCAGGAGTAAGGTCAGTGCTGTGGACACTGCAGGAATAACCACAAGGAGAAATTATAGCCAGGAGGAGCCAATCTGTCAACTCAAGCCCACGAATGGAAAGCATCTAGTGGGTAAATCTGTATTTGAACTGTTCCTCAGGGTCTCGTATGTGGCATTAGGGAATATCCACTGTAGGACTTTGGACCGCTGTAATTTGTCTATTGCAAAACATATGTACAAAGTTGTTTGTTTATCTCTAAATAAAACTTGGTTTTACTATACTACAATTACTGAGCTTGCAAGTGGAGTTAAAACCAGCTTACTACACTAGCTAATAGACAGTTTTCTCTAGCGTTGGTTCATACCCAAAACACAATTTTGGAGTCAAAAAGCTCTGTCACTTAAACTTTCAGAGTCTAGTTTCCTCTTTTCTGAAATAAGGATATTTCTCATCTTAACAGGTTTTTGCCTCCAGCACCTTGCCAGGCATATATATAGTAGATACTTCATGAATATTAGTTTCCTTCCTTTCTTTTTGCCATAAATATATCTGGCAAGGTGATTATAACTTGAGATACTAATGCACGTTTAAGCTACTTAAGCTATTATAAATGTTTCCTGTAAGAAAGCAAAGGAAATAGCCTGAACTTTCAGTCATTAAAGAAAGCCCAAGAAGGCACCTAGTTACTTTAGTCTTGCTATTTTCCTAAGTATCCACCACCACTACCCACTTCCGTCAAGTGGATTCTGACTCAAAGCGACCCCAGAGGGTTTCCAAGGCTGTAAATCTCTGTGGAAGCAGACTGCCACATCTTTCTCCTGAGGAGCCGCTGGTGGTTTCGAACCACAGACCTTTTGGTTAGCAGTTGATTGCTTTAACCACTGTGCCACCAGGGCTCCTTCTTTTGTAAGTATATGACCTATAATAAAAAGCAAAACATCTTTCAGTTAAGTTCTTTTTGTTTTATCATGTGTTCAGTTTTTGAAAAATCAACTCTAGGAATTAATTTACTTCCTCTTAAAAAGGAATCTTTCAAGCAGCATCTATGTATTCTTTTTATTACTTTTCTCACGCATTATGATCCTTTTATTTTTACATCACATATAATTTTAAATGGTATTTTCACTGGCTGATACTCATAAATGGGAAAATTAGTTGATTTAGATTGCTACTTATTTCTAACTATCTATTTAAATGTACTCCTAATGACTTTTAGAACATCAAAAGCATACATAAACAAACAATTTTAAAAACAAAACTGAGAAAACAGCTGCTGACAATTAGCCTTAGTCCTGAAAAGGGCAAACACAAGCTTAACTTATTACTTTTCCATGTATAATATTATGAGCACCTTTTTGATGTGGTTAACAGAGCCAAAATACAGATAGAGATATTGATTATATGTACATCACTGTATTAAAATATGTCTATTCAGGAGCAAGTTACTGTCTGGTGACCAGTGATAATCAATAGTAAAGGTTTTTAAATGACATACTTCAATCAGCAAATATTTATTGAGCATCTATTATATGCCCATCACTACGATAGGTCCTACAAATATGGTGATGAGTGAGACACTGCTTATCTCTTAATAGTTACACTGTATATTTAGATACACATCAGATGATAGACTAATGTGTGCTTATAGTTTTTACTACTTTAAAAGACAAAATTAAAGCTTAATAACATTTTAAAATACTAATTTTATCATAAAAACTGTCAGGGATTGGACTGTGTCCCCCAAAAGTACGTGTCAACTTGGCTAGACCATGATTTCCAGTATTGTGTGATTGTCCAAAATTTTCCTATGTGTTGTAAATCCTACCTCTATGATGTTAGTAAGGCAGGATTAGAGGCAGTTATATTAATGAGGCAGGACTCAACCTACAAGATTAGGTTGTGACAAAAATAAATTAATAGTGGCCTGAACGGCTGAATCAAAATGGAAACTCAACTATAACAGCTATTTGAGTTATTGCCATTAAGCTATCTGGAAGTTAGTCTCTTCCTTTAAAATTCAAGATAGCTATATATAGAACGCCCTCTCACTCCCACAGAGTATATTAGCAATAGAAATTGAGATCAAAGGGATAGAGACAGAGTTCATACAAAGTCAAGCCATATGTAATAGGCTGGATTATTGTTTACAACTCTTCCCACCCTCCCTTGGCCATGTAAACCTGTAGCGCACTAGAGTGGGTGTACTTCCTACTCTACTGATGTTAAGTTTGACCATGTGATTTCCTTTGGCCAATGGAATACCAGTGAATGTGACCTGAGCAAAGGATTTAAATGTGTTTACACCCTTTGACTCAGCCTCCCTGTGACTGCCATGAGAAGAGCATGCCCCAAGTAGCTGCTGCCCCTTCAGCCTGGACCCCAGAGTGAGTCACACAGACTGTCATACACTTAGCCAAGCTAAGGCAGCCTGAAGCCCGAAGCAGAGCTACCCTAACTGACCTGCAAGAAAATAAATGCTTCAGATTGTAAGCAACTGGGCGCTTTTGTGAAGACTTTATGCAATTGCAGACAAAGAGACTCTAATAAGCTGAGCAATTATTTTAAAACCCCCAATAGCAGTAATAAGCCACACTACTAAAGAGAAGTATGAAACACAGGTGAGAGTCAGTGAAAAATGCAGAAACAGGGCGACAAATGAATAAAGCAGGTCTACTACTACATCATAGGCATATCTGGCCACTGAGAATTGGCATGTCTCGATGGCAAATTAACACAATCATCATAGTTTAATTCTTCTCCTATTAAAAACACAATGCTTCTCTTTTCCATTCATAATAGAAACACATTTTCATAGACCAAAGAGTTTGGCTTAATTAATTTAATAAAAATGAGACTTTATATCAATATAATCTGAAAGGCAAGCATGGTGATTTTCTTTGTTTTAACTACTGCATAAAGTACAGAGGCAGACTTATCAGGTAAAGAGAAGGCTGAATGTTGTCACAGCAAGATCTGTGAATGAAGGTTGTGCAATGGTTCAAACAGAGAAAAGTGATGGAGACAATGATTCATTACATAACACACCTTATCTGTAGGACACAAAGGCAAGCAGAACTCAAAAACAATCCACAACATATTAGCTAATGCCATAACCATCTTGGGAGAAGAAATTTCGTTTCAGTAAAACATTATCCATAACATTTCTGGTTTGGTAGTCGTGTCAGAATCTAATTTGAAATTTTGCTTTTGTTTTATAGTTATAATAAATGTAAGAGGTAGAGGTTTTGCCTCAGTTAGTATTCTTTCTATTTTTAGTAGCAGAGAACCAAACTCAAGCTCCGTTAAATAAGAAAACAAAATTATTTATTACTGTAATGGAAAAGTCTCAAGGTTGTTTAGTGCCGTGAGTGGCTTGATCTAGGAGCTCCAATAATGGAATTAAATTCAGCTTCTCTTAGTCTTTTGGCTCTGCCTTCTGCTGTGTCAGCTATACTTTTTTTTTTTTTAACTCAAAATCAACTAAACGGCGACTCTTTTATTAAAATGTAATTGGCCATACCATCATCAGTCCGCTAGCTTTTCTTTTCATATATTTCTCAGCCTTCCTGGTTTAGTCTCCTTGTATCTGCATAATCTCTCCCTCTATTCTTTTTTTTTAATTTTATTTTACTTCAGTAAAGTATATGTAACATGCAATTTGCTATTGTAATCACTTTTAAGTGTATAAGTCAGTAGCATTATTACAGTCTCGGAGCCCTGGTGATGCAGTGGTTAAGAGCCACAGTGAGCTACGGCTGCTAATCAAAACGGCTGGCAGTTCAAATCCACCAGTCGCTCCTTCGAAACCCTATGGGGCAGTTCTACTCTGTTCTATAGGGTTGCTACGAGTCTGAATCAACTCTACGGCAACAGGTTTTATTATAGTCACAATGTTGTGAAATCCTCAGCACTACCTATTTTCAAAACTTTTGTTATCACCCCAAACAGAAAATGTAAGCATTAGTCAGCTTCATTCTTAAGATCCATCTGGTAGCCTCTATTATTTCCAGGCCCACATCTTCCTTATCACTACAAGTTCCTGTGGAAAGAGAGAAGGTAGGTGTCATGGATTGAATTGTGTCCCCCAAAAATATCTGTCAACTTGGCTAGGTCATGATTCCCAGTTTTGTGTGATTGTCAACCATTTTGTCATCTGATATGATTTCCCCATGTGTTCTAAATGCTATCACTGTGATGTAATAAGATGGATTAGCGGCAGTTATATTGATGAGGTCTACAGGATTGGATAGCGTCTTAAGCCAATCTCTTTTGAAATATAGGCGAGAGAAGTAAGCAGAGACATGGAGACTTCATACCACCAAGAAAGCAGTGCCAAAGCAGAGCACATCCTTTGGACATGAGGTTCCTGCACTGAGATTCTCCTAGAACAAAGGAAGACTGATGACAAGGACCTTCCTCCAGAGCTGACAGAGAAAGCCTTCCCCTGGAACTGACACCCTGAATTTGGACTTGTAACCTGCTAGACTGTGAGTGAATAAATTTCTCTTTGTTGAAGCTGTCCACTTGTAGTATTTCTGTTATAGCAGCACCAGATGACTAAAATAGTAGGCCCAACACAAATGTAGTATTCATGCTGATTGAACCAATCACTGCAGCCAGAGACACATGACCCTATAGCCAGGGGTATGTAGTGCTCCACCTGAAGCATACAGACAGACAGTTTTCAATGAGAGGCGGGGCAAAAGTTTGCAATTAGAAATTAGGGCATTATTAGCAAGTTGGTATCAGAGACCATCAGAGAAAGAAAACCCTCATGATGGGATCCTGAACCTGGACCACTCATGGGTCAGGTGGCAAAAAGAACCCTATTGCTGGTACTATGTATGGTAGTTATATTCTCTGACAGGCAATGAATTTACAAATTATAATCATTTATGTTGGATTGGAATGAGGTGGAGGTAGAAGTCAAAGCATTGGATTATGTGGTAGCTTCACACTGGAAGAGATGAGGCAATAGTAATTATAAGAATTGCAGAATGCTTTGGCTTCCTTGGAGACCTGGTTGCACAGTGGTTAAGAGCTCAGTTGCTAACCAAAAGTTGGTAGTACGAATCTACCAGCTGCTCCTTGGAAACTCTATGGGGCAGTTCTACTCTGTCCTACAGGATTGCTGTGAGTTAGAATTGACTTGATGGCAATGGGTTTGGTTGGTTTTGTTGGCATTTGTTAACTGCTTTTAAAATCTTGATAAAAGAAAATTACAGACTTATGTTATCCAAATACCAACTCATGGCCCACTATAAAAATAAAAATCCTCCATGGCAGTGTTTAAAGAGTCCCTCAAATAAAAGATGGTCTTTTTGATAATTGGTGCTAGATCCATTGGATATCCATAAGGAAAAAAATGGACTTTGAACTGTACTCTATACCATATACCCAAATTAATTCTAGATGGATCATGGACATAAATGTAAATGGTTAAAACAATAAACTTATAGGAGAAAACACAGGAGAACATATTCATGACCTTGGGGTTTAACAGAACGTAAAGAACACCACCCATAAAAAGAAGATTGGTGAATTAGAATTTATTAAAATTAAGAACTTCTGTTCATCATTAAGAGAGTTAGAAGACTTGGAAAAGATATTTGCAATACCTATATTCAACAAAGTACTCAGATCCAGAATATATAAAGAACTCCTACAAATAGATAAGAAAAAACAAAAATACAACCCCATATAACCCAATTTAAAAAAAAAAAACTGGCCAAATAAAAGAAAAGAATCACATGATCATCTCAATCAATGCAGCAAAGACATTCAATAAAGTCTAACACCCATTCCTGATAAAAACTCTCAATAAAATAGGAATTGAAGGGAAATTCCACAACATAATAAAAGGCATCTACACAAAACCAACATCCAACATCATTCTCAACAGAGGCTGAAAATATTCTCCCCGGAAAACAGGAACAAGACAAGGATGCCCTTTATCACCACTCCTATTTAACATTGTGCTGGAAGTCCTAGCTAGAGCAATAAGGCAAGAAAAAGAAATAAAAGGCATCCAAATTGGTAAGGAAGAAGTAAAACTATACTTATTTGCGGATGATATGATACTATACATACAGAACGCAGAAGACTCCATAAGAAATCTACTGGAACTAATAGAAAGATTCAGCAGAGTAGCAGGACACAAGATGAACAAACAAAAATCAGTTGGATTCCTATACACCAATAAAGAGAACTATGAAAAGGAAATCAGTAGTCAAAACAGCCTGGTACTGGTACAATGACAGACACATTGACCAACGGAACAGAATCGAGAACCCAGATGTAAATCCATTCACCTATGGTCAGCTGATGTTCGACAAAGGCCCAAAGTCCATCAAATGGGGAAAAGGCAGTTTTTTTTTTTTTTTAATTTTTCCCAGACATTTTTTTTTTAAAATTGTACTTTCGATGAAGGTTTACAGAACAAATAGTTTCTCATTAAACAGTTAGTACACTTATTGTTTTATGACAATGGTTAACCCCATGACATATCAACAATGTCCCTTCTCAACCTTGACTTCCCTATTACCAGCTTTCCTGTCCCGTCCTGCCTTCTAGTCCTCATCCCTGGACTATTGTGCCCCATTAGTCTTGTTTTGTTTTATGGGGCTGGAAGACAGTCTTTTTAACAAATAGTGCTGACAAAACTGGATGTTCATCTGTAAAAAAATGAAACAGCATCCATATCTCACACCATACACAAAAACTAATTCAAAATGGATCAAAGACCTAAATATAAAACCAAAAACTATAAAGATCATGGAAGAAAAAACAGGGTCAACACTAGCGGTCCTAATATATGGCATAAATAGGATATAAGCTAGAAGATAAGCTAGATAACCAGAATCTTCTAAAAAGTAAACACTTATGCTCATCAAAATACTTCAGCAAAACAGTAAAAATAAAACTTAGAGACTGTGAAAAAAAATTTTGTCTATGACTTATCCAACAAAAGTATAATCTCTAAAATCTATAGGAAAATCCAACACCTCTACAATAAAAAGGCAAATAATCCAATTAAAAAATGGGCAAAGGATATGAACAGACACTTCACGAAAGAAGACATTCAGGTGGCTAAGGGGCGACATGAGGAAATGCTCGTGATCACTAGTCATCAGAGAAATGCAAATCAGAACTATAATGAGACACCCTCTCATTCCGGCATTACTGGCACTAATCAAGAAAAAAAGAAAATAAGAAATGTTGGAGAGGCCGCGGTGAGATTGGAACTCTCATGCGCTGCTGGTGGGAACACAAAATGGTGCAACCATTTTGGAAAACAATATGACACTTCCTTGAAAAGCTAGAAATAGAAATACCATATGATTCAGCAATCCAACTCCTAGGAATATATCCTAGAGAAATAAGAGCCATCACATGAATAGACACATGCACACCCATGGTCATTGCAGCGTTATTCATAACAGAAAAAAGATGGAAACAACCTAAGTGCACATCAATAGATGAATGGATAAACAAACTATGGTACATACACACAATGGAATACTACACAACGATAAAGAACAACAATGAATCTGTGAAACATCTCACAACGTGGATGAATCTGGAGGGCATTATGCTTAGTGAAATAAGTCAATAACAAAAGGACAAATACTGTATGAGACCACTATTATAAAAACTCAAGAGAAGGTTGACACACAGAAAGAAACAATCTTTGATGGTATGATGGTTACGGCTGTGTGTCAGCTTGGCTGGTCTATGATTCTCAGTGGTTTGGCAGTCGTATGATGTCACAATCACCTCCATGATGGGATCTGCTGTGAGCAGCCAATCAATTTAAAGGGTGTTTCCTTGGGCATTTGGCCTGCATTGAATATAAGTGGACATTCTGGCAAGGCTCGAGGGCTTTTGCTCGCTTTGGATCCTGCAGATGGCTCCTGTTTCTCTGACCTCCAGTTCTTGGGACTTGAGTGACAGCTTACCTGTGGTCTTGCCTGCTGATCTTGGGATTTGTAGATCCTCACAGCCTGTGAACAACAGCCCTGCTCTCTGACCTGCCAATCTTGGTTTCTCCAGCCCCTGCAGCTACATGAATCAGAAGAAGCCTCCAGCCTGACCCATGGACTGGGATGCTCCAGTCTCTACAATTGCATGAGCTATTTCCTTGATATAAATCTCTCTCTATATATATTTATATGCTTTACTGGTTTTGCTTCTCTAAAGAACTCAGCCTAAGATAGATGGTTATGAGGGAAGAGAGGATTGAGGAGGGAAAAATACTAACTAGACAATAGAAAAGTGGTAACTTTGGTGAAAGGTAAGACAGTACAAAATACTGGGGAAGCCAGCAGAACTTGACCAAGGCAAAGTCATAGAAGATTCATAGACACATCCAAATTCCCTGAAGGAACGAGTTACTGGGCTGAGGGCTAGGGACCATGGTATCAAGGGACATCCAGCTCAATTGGCATAACATAGTTTATACAGAAAATATTCTACATCCTACTTTGGTGACTAGCATCTGGGGTCTTAAAAGCTTGTGAGTAACCATCTAAGATACTCCACTGGTCCCACCCCATCTAGAGCAAGGGAGAATGAAGAAAACCAAAGACACAAGGGAAAGATCAGTCTAAATGACTAATGGACCACAAGTACTACAGCCTGGACCAGACTGAGTCTAGCACAACTAGATGGTGCCCGACTACCACCACTGACTGCTATGACAGAGTTCACAACAGGGGGTCACAGATAGAACTGGAGAAAAATGTAGAACAAAGTTCAAAGTGACACACACACACACACAAAAACCAGACTTACTGGTCTGACAGAGACTGGAGAAACCCCGAGAATATGGCCCCTGGACACCCTTTTAACTCAGTACTGAAGTCACTCCTGAGGTTTATCTTTCAGCCAAAGATTAGACAGGCCTGTAAAACAAACAACAACACACGTAGTTCAACCATATATATGAGACTAAATGGGTACATCAGCCCAGGGTTAAGGATGAGAAGGCAAGAGGGACAAGAAAGCTAGATAAATAGAAATGGAGAACCTAAGGTCGAGAAGGGGAGAGTGTTGACACGTCATGGGGTTGGCAAACCAACATCAGAAAACAGTATGTGTATTAATTGTTTAATGAGAAAGTAATTTGCTCTGTAAACTTTCACCTAAAACACACACACACACACACACACACACATACACACATACACATACACACACAAAAACAGGCCAAAAATTCTTTTCAAAAGCAGGATAAACAAATGGTCAAAAAGCATATGAAAAAGTGATTAACATCATAATTCGTTACAGAAATGCACATTAAAACTACATTTGATACTCCTACACTCCCAGAAGAATGACAAACTAAAATAACTATCAACATGAAATACACACATGGCAAAGATGTGGAGTAACTGCAACCTCATGTGATGCTGGTGGGGAGTGCAAATTGTACAACCACTTTGGAAATCTGTAACAGTATTTAATAAAGTTATATATACATATAGTCAAAGACTCAGCAATCCTACTCCTGAATAGGTACACAACAAAAATGAGTGTTTATGTCTACCATAAAGTCACATGTAAGAAAGTTCATATCAGCTTTATTATGACAGATCAAACTGGAAATAACCCAAATGTCTAACGATAAAAGAATGGATAGTTAGCTGATCTTCGACAAAGGGCCAAAGACCATTAAACGGGGGAAAAAACAGACTCTTCAACAAATGATGTGGCAAAATGGAATGTCCATCTGTAAAAAAGTGAAACAGGACCCATACCTCACACCATACACAAAAACTAACTCCAATTTGATAAAAGACCTAAATATAAAACATAAAACTACAAAGATCATAGAACTATACAAATAGGAACAATGCTAGTGACCCTAATATATGGCATAAATAGAGTATGAAACATAATTAAAAATGCACACAAAGCACAAGATGAACTAGATAAATGGGACCTCCTAAAAATTAAACACTTATGCTCAACAAAAGACTTCTCCAAAAGAGTCAAAAGAGAATCTACAGATTGGAGGAAAAAATTTGGCTACGACATATTTGACAAGCGACTAATCTCTAAAATTTATAAAAAACTTCAACATCTCAACAATAAAAAGACAAACAATCCAATTAAAAAACGGGCAAAGGATATGAACAGACACTTCACCAAAGAAGATATTCAGGCGGCTAACAAACATATGAAGAAATGCTTGCGATCATTAGCTATCAGAGAGACGCAAATCAAAACTACAATGAGATACCATCTCACCCAGACATTACTGACACTAATCAAAAAAAAAAAAAACAAAAAACAAATATTGGCAAGGATGTGGGGAATTTGGAACTCTTATACACTGTTGGTGGAATCGTAAAATGGTACAACCACTTTGGAAACAGTATTGGCACTTTCTCAAAAAGCTAGAAATAGAAATACCATATGATCCAGCAATCCCACTCCTAGGTATATACCACAAAGAAATAGGAGCCATGACATGAATAAATATACACACACCTCATGTTCTTTGTAGCATTATTCACAATAGAAAAAAGATGGAAACAACCTAAGTGTCCATCGACAGATGAATGGATTAACAAACTGTGGTACATATGCACAGCGGAATACTATGGAACAATAAAGAATAACGACAATTCCAAGAAACGTCTCACAACATGGATGAATTTGAAGGACATTATACTGAGTGAAATAAGTCAATCACAAAAGGGTAACTATTGTATGAGACCACTACTATATAGTAACCACAGAAGTTTTACACACAGGAAAAAAAGAAAAAAACATTCTTTGATGATTACCAGGGATGGGAGAGGGAAGGAGGGAAATTACCAGTTAGATAGAAGACACGAGGTAATATTGCTGAAGTGAAAGACAATACATAGTACAGGGGAAGTCCGTAGTACAACATGGCCAAGGCAAGAGAGGACACTGAGAAGAACACAAGAATAAAGGGTAACTACTATAGCTTAGACAATCCTGCAGCAATAGTATTAACAAACAATAATTTACAAATGGACAAACAGGTACATATGCCAAGAGGTGTGGGAGGATGTAAGGGAACATATCCACCGGCAGATACAGGTTTGGTGGTGGATACTCCCACATACATGACTGTAGGTGCAGCTCATATAGAGCACACAAGGTGCATAGTCAGGGAAACCTCTTACATATAACCAAACATCACACAAGATGATGTTCCTAGGCTGGAAGACAAAGGACCATAGTCTTGGGGGGACATCTACATCAATTGGAACAACAAAGTAGATAACGACTATGTGCTGGGGTCTTAAAAACTTGTGAGTGGCATCTAAGATACTATTGCTCTCTTCCCTTCCAGAGCAAAGGAGAGTGAAGAAAACCAAAGACTCAAGGGAGCAATTAGTCCAAAGGACCAGTGGACCACATGAACCTCAGTCTACATGACCCCAAGATCAGAAGTATTAGATGGTGCCCAGCTACCACTACCAACTGCTCTGACTGGGATCACAACAGAGGCTCCTGGACAAAGTGAGAGAAAACTGTAGAACAAAAAAATCAAATTCACAAAAAAGACCAAACTTAGTGGTCTGACAGAGACTGGAGAAACTCCCAAGACTATGGCCCTAAGATGGCCTTCTGATCAGGAACTGAAGCCATTCCCGGAGACGCCCTCCCAGCCAAACAATACAAGCACATAAGATAAACAATAATACCCAAGAAGAATGTACTCCATAGAGCAATCGATTATACAGGATCAAAAGGGCATTATCTGCCCCAAAGCAAAGATAAGAAGGCAGGTAGGGGTAGAAAATCAGGATGAAAGAAATACAGAGAACCCAGGGCAGAAATGGGGAGAGTGCTGACACATTGTGAGGAATGAAACCAAGGTCATAAAACACTTTACTTATCAAGTATTGAATGGGAAACTAATTTGCTCTGTAAACTTTCACCTAATGCACACACACAAAAACTGGAGAAATGAATTATGGCACACTATGGAATACAAGAGAGGAATGAACAAGAACAAGTTACAGCTATACACAACATGAATGAGAATTGCACAACCATAATGATAAGTGAAAGAATATAAACTATGCATCCACCTGTATGAAGTTAAATAATAGGAAAAATAAATTTATAGTGAAGGAGGTCAAATAGTGATGACTTTGTGGGGGAAGATTCTGAATGGGAGGTGGGCACAAAGAAGCCTTGTGGGGTGCTGGAAATGATCTATATCTTTATCAGGCAGTGGTTATAAGAGTGTATACATATGTAGACATATACTGAGCTCTCTACTTAAGATGTGTGCACTTTGCTATATGTAAATTATACCTTAGCTAAAGGGTAAATTAAAAGGGAAAAATGAAAATAAATATTTTCCTATAGCTGTAGAAGAGTAAGTGCTGAAAAATCAGGCCCAGGATTTAACTGCAAGAGTGACGAAACTGCAAGTGATGCTGAGTTCATAGCTTCAAAGTATCTTCTGTGACAAAGTAAAGGTCCTGATGAGAAAAGTAATACCCTGAGATCTGGGATGGTAACATTTGGGTAGATGATCCCAAAAATCTTGAACCCCCAGATTTCTGAGTCTTCTGCTAGTAGAAGCAGTCTTCTCTCTCGCCAGAGAAGAAAACCTCACCACTCATGGAGGCTTTCAAAAATCTCATCTGAGTCAGGTGTCATAAAACGCAATGCTTTTCCTGTCCCAAATATGTCCCCATATCCTTCACTGCCTCAGAAAGAAGGGTCTGGTGAGAGGAAATACTTTACACAAAATAATTGCAGGATCAGAATAATATGTACTGGCAAGAACTGGAAAAACGTGTGGGAGTGAATCTTGAGTGTACTGAAACAGAATATAAGTCTGCATAGTGGAGAGTTTAATGACATTGAAGCATTCTCCTGCAGTGAGGGGTTTAACTTCCTAGAAAGAAAATCTGGAGTCATCCTGATATGCTGCTGAGATGGATCTTGAAATCTGGTCAGTTGATGTCCTACAATAAATGAGATGGAGATGCCAGAATTACTTTGGATGAATATTGAGGAAGGGGTCATTAGGCTCAGGGAGGTGGAGATGTTAAAATAGATTTATTACATATGATCAGCCAACTCACCACTTGACTATGTTCCCCAAGAATTCCTAAAAAAAAAAAAATTCACTTCAATAACACAATAAGGAATGCACCAAGAAGTTTACAATGGGATCTTTGAGAAATCAATGACAGATTTCCTCTATACGTTGAAGAGATGCTGCCTTGAAATTAACTTCCTAGTATCAAAGGTGATGATAAGATTCCGGAATGGCAGAGGCCAGGGAGTTGCACCTAACTGACAGAGGTGATGTGGACATACTATCATAACAGGAAGCAAGACTGGAATTGCAGTGTGCTTCTTAGTTCAAGCAGATACATGAGACCAAACGGATGGCTTTTGTCCGGAGGCAGGATGAGAAGGCAGGAAGGGACAGGAACTGGTTGATGGAACACAAGAAACCCAGGGTGGAAAGGGAGAGTGTGCTGTCACATTATAGGGATTGCAACTAATGTCACATAACAATATGTATATAAATTTTTGTATGAGAAATTAACTTGAACTGTAAACGTTCACCTAAAGCACAATTAAAAAAAAAAAAGTGCAATGTTAAAAAAAAAAAAAAAGACTGGAATTGCAATCAGAGTGTCTTGATCAACAGAAATCTGTGGTGATGATTAATAAATGATGATGTTCCTGGGAGCAAGACAAATGAGTACCCAATCAGGGTGTTACTTGACTTTCTTGTCTTGTAAAATGAAAACAAAACTGCTGGGAAGACTGACATCAGCTGCAAAACAGAAAGAAAAAAAAAAATGTGGTCTCTCAACCAGTTTTCCAGGTTTAAGCCAGTTCACAAGACCAGAGCTCAGATTAAAGAGGAGTCTGGGTCTCCTTGAGAAAAGACCATATAATACCTCCTCAAGTATGTACAATAAATATTCTTCCAATAGTTCCCCAAAAGGTCTTGTAGCCATTTAGTAAAGCAACTGTACACTGGGGATAGGCATCATCCCAGATCCTTTCAGGATTGTTAGAGACCAGGGTCTGAACTGACACTGAAACCAGCAAACCCAAGATGCCATCATGAACCAATGGGTAGAGTAAGGACTTAGGGAGGCCAAATGATAAATTCAGTTCTGGCTCTCCATGTTGTTGTGAATCCAAAAGTCCCAGTCTGTGGGCAAAGTAACCACAGTCCCCAAGTGTGAAATTTGAACAGACATACTTATCAGTTGACAGAACTGACACTGGTCCCAGACCTGTTGCATAAAGGTTATCATTGTGAATGAATTGCAGTGAACATTGGTGTATGAGTATCTGTTGAGTCTCTGCTTTTAAGTCTTTTGGGTATACCTAGGAATGGAATTCCAGGGTCATACGGTAATTCTATGTTTATCTTTTTGAGGAACCTCCAGACTGTTTTCCACAGCAGATGCACCATTTTACAATCCCACCAGCAATGGATGAGGGTTCCAATTGCTCTACATCTTCACCAACACTTTTCCATTTTTCTTATAATAGGCATCCAAGTGGGGGTGAAGTGGTATCTCACTGTGATTTTTAATTGCATTCCCCTAATGACTAATAAAGGGGCCCTGGCAGCACAATGGTGAAGCACTTGGCTGCTAACCAAAAGGCTCCACAGGAGAAAAACCTGGTAATCTGCTTTCATAAAGATTACAGCCTATGGGGTAGTTCTACTTTGTCATATGGGGTTGTTACGAGTCAGAACTGACTCAATGGCACCCAACAACAAGGACTAATGACTGAGTTTTTCATGTGCTTATTGGCCATTTGTGTATCTTCTTGGGTGAAATGTCTATTCAAATCCTTTGACTATTTTTAAATTGGATTGTTTTTTTTTTGTTGAGTTGTAGAGGCTCTTTATATATTCTGGATATTTAACCTTTATCAGATATGCCCAAACCAAACCAAACCCATTGCCATTGAATTGATTTTGACTCATAGTGACCCTATAGGACAGAGTAAAACTGCCCCATAAGGCTTCCAAGGCTGTAATCTTTATGGAAGCATACTGCCACATCTTTCTTCCTTAGAGCGGCTGCTGGGTTCAAACTGATGACCTTTCAGTTAGCAGCCAGGACTCCTTTTATCAGATATATAGTTACCAAATATTTTCTCCCATTCTGTAGACTGGCTCTTTGTTGACAAAGTCCTTTGATGTACAAAAGTTTTTAATATTGATGAAGTCCAATTTATTTTTTTCTTCTGCTGCTCATGCTTTTGGTGTCATATCTAAGAACCCATTGTCAAAAAACAACATCTTGAAGCTTTACCCCTATATTTTCTTCTAATAGTTTCTGTGGTTTTAGTTTTTATATTTAGGTCATTGATTTATTTTCTTTCTTTTTCTGAAATTTTTGGTGAAAATATACACAGCAGACCATACACCCATTCAACAATTTCTGCATGTACAGTTCAATGACACTGGTTACATTTTTCTCCATTGTGTCACCATTCTCGCTATCTCTCCCAATATTATTTCCTCACATTGACTTAGACTTACTGCCCCATAAACTATTCATCTGTGCTGTAGAGTTACTATTGTCAGTTTGATCTGATATAGATAATTCTTTAAAAAGGAGCAGTGCTAAAGGTGAACATCCTTTACTAATTCAGCTAAATTACTATTTAGTTTGAAGATAACCTCGGGGGATAGTTTTAGTTGAAGGTTCAAAAATTTTCTCAGGGCAAGAGATTCAGGGGTTCCTCCAGCCTCAATGGGTCCAGTATGTCTGGATTCCCCCTTTTGCTCAGACTCAGACTCATCTGTTGTGTCCTTGATCAAAAGGTTCAGTAATGGCAGCTGGGCACTAACCATTTTTCTATAATTCAGTTATTTTTTAATTGTTAAAAGTATATACATCAAAACATACACCAATTCAATAATTTCTACAAGTACAAATCAGTGACATTGATTATATTCTCCAAGTTGTGCAATCATTTTCACCCTCCTTTTCTGAGTTGTTCCTCTCCCACTAACATAATCATACTTCCCCCTAAGCTTCCTATCTAACCTTTTGAGTGGATGTTGTCAATTTGACCCCCATACAGATAGCTCTTTAAAAAAGCAAAATGCTCAAGGTAGATATTCTTTACTAATTAAGCTAAACTGTTGTTGTTGTTGTTTTTTGTAATCTTTGTTTTTATTGTGCTTTATATGAAGGTTTACAGAGCAAATTAGTTTCACATTAAATAATTAATACACATATTGTTTTGTGACATTGGCTGCCAACCCTGTGACATGTCAACACTCTCCCCTTCTCGACCTTAGGTTCCCCATTTCCTTTCATCCAGCTTTCTTGTCCCCTCCTGCATTCTTGTCCTTGCCCCTGGGCTGATGTGCCTAGCTAGTCTCATATACATGGCTGAGCTATGCATATTATTGTTTGTTTTATGGGTGTATCTAATCTCTGGCTGAAGGGTGAACCTCAGGAGTTACTTCAGTAGTGAGTTAAAATGGTGTCTGGGGGCCATACTCTCGGAGTTTCTTCAGTCTCCATCAGACCAGCAAGTCTGGTCTTTTTTTGTGAGTTTCAACTTTGTTCTACATTTTTCTCCAGCCTTTATCCATGACCCTCTATTGTGATCCTTGTCAGAGCAGTCAGTGGTGTAGCTGGGCACCATAGAGTTGTGCTGGACTCAGTCTGCTGGAGGCTGTGGTAGTTGTGGTCCATTAGTCCTCGGCACTAATCTTTCCCTTGTGCCTTTGGTTTTCTTCATTCTCCCTTGTTCCAGACGGGGTAGGACCAGTGGACTATATTAGATGGCTGCTCACAAGCTTTTAAGACCCCAGATGCTACTCACCAAAGTAGGATGTAGAACATTTTCTTTATAAACTATGTTACACCAATTGAGCTAGATGTCCCCCGAGACCATGGTCCCCAGCCCTCAGCCCAACAATTTGGTCCCTCAGGGAGTCTGAATGTGTCTACGAAGCTTCCATGATCTTGCCTTGGACAAGTTGTGCTGGCTTCCCCAGTACTGTGTACTGTCTTTCCTTTCACCGAAGTTACCACTTGTCTATTGTCTATTTAGTGTTTTTCCCTCCCCACCCCTCCCCTCCCTCATAACCATCAAAGATTGTTTCTTTCTGTGTATAAACCTTTTCATGCGCTTTTATAATAGTGGTCTCATATGGTATTGTCCTTTTGCGATTGACTTACTTCACTCAGCATAATGCCCTCCAGATTCACCCATGTTGTGAGATGTTTCACAGATTCATTGTTGTTCTTTATCGTTGTATAGTATTCCATTGTGTGTATGTACCATAGCTGGTTTATCCATTCATCTACTGATGGACACTTAAGTTGCTTCCATCCTTTTGCTATTGTGAATAATGCTGCAATGATCATAGGTGTGCATGTGTCTATTCATGTGATGGCTCTTATTTCTCTAGGATATATTACTAGGAGTGGGATTTGCTGGATCATACAGTATTTCTAATTCTAGCTTTTTAAGGAAGTGCAATATCACTTTCCAAAATGGTTGCACTATTTTGCATGCCCACCAGCAGTGCATAAGAGTTCCAGTCTCCCTGCAGCCTCTCCAACATTTGCTATTTTCTGGTTTGTTTGTTTTTTAATTTGTGTCAGTAATGTCAGTATGAGACGGTATCTGAGTATAGTTTTCATTTGCATTTCTCTAATGGCTAGTGATCATGAGCATTTTCTCATGTGCCTCTTAGCCAACTGAATGTCTTCTTTGGTGAAGTGTCTGTTCATATTCTTTGCCCTTTTTTAATTGGATTTTTTTTTCTTTTTGTTGTAGAGGTGTTGGATTTTCCTACAGATTTTAGAAATCAGAACTTTGTTAGATATGTCATTTTCCATACTTTGATTTTTAACATATTTATGTCTTTGTTCCTAAGGTATATCTCTTGTAGACAGCATATTGATGGGCTCTGTTTTTTTTAATCCATTCTGTCACTGTCCGTTCCTTTATGGGTACAGTTAAGCCATTTATATTCAGTGTAATTATAGATAGGTGTGAGTTTATTGCTGTTACTTTATAGTGCTTTTTTTGGTGGTGCTGACGTTTTGTTTGCTGTTCTTACTCTCCTGTGCTGAATTCCTTTTGTTTGCCGGGGTTTTTTTTTTTAGTTTCTTTTATTTTTGTAGATTTTTTTGTTTACTGAGACTTTATGTTTTTCTTCATTGTTTTCATGAGTAGGTTTGCTAACATTTTTTTGTGGTTACCTTGAAATTTACCCTTATCTTCCTAAGTTTAAACCAGTCTTTTATTACTTGCTATTACCTTGAATTCCTCTCCATTTGAAAGTTCTGTACCTAGACTGTTTATGCCCTCTTTTATTGTTCTGTTTTTGTCATTTAGAGGTTGACCTCTCTGGTTCCCTATTGTAAAACTTTTAGTTTTGTTTTATCCTTGAGAGTTCATTACTGAGGTTGGTATCTGGTTGATGCTGTCCTGTGTCCTAGAGTCAGGTTGTTGTCTGATGTTGTTTGTTTTCTAACCGGAGGGCTCTCTTTAATAATTTTTGTAAATCTGGTGTGGTTTTTACATATTCCCTTAACTTCTGTTTATCTAAAAATGTCCTAATTTCACCATCATATCTGAGTGAGAGTTTTGCAGGATATATTATGCTTGGTTGGCGATTTTTTTTCTTTCAAGGTTTTATATATGTCTTTTCATTGCCATCTGACCTGTATGATTTCTGCCTACTACCTAGAGCTTAGTCTTATTGTTTCCCCTTTGTATGTGACTCTTCATTTTTCTTGAGCTGCTCTCAGGAGTCTGTCTTTGGTTTTGGTGAGTGTGATTATGATATGCCTTAGTGACTTTCTTTTGGGGTCTATCCTATATGGGGTTTGTTGAGCCTCTTGGATGGTCAGCTTTTCATCTTTCATGATATCAGGGAAGGTTTCTATCAAGAAATCTCCAATGATCTTCTCTGTGTTTTCTGTTTTCTCCTCGTTCTGGAACTCTGATCATGTGCAGATTTTTGCTCTTGATTGTATCCCACATCTTTCTCAGGTTTTCTTCATTCTTCTTCATTCTTTTCTCTGATTTTTCCTCAGACAAAGTCGTATGCAAGGATTTCTCATAAATTTCACTGATCCTATCTTCCATTGTTTCAAATTTGCTCTTAAAGCCTTCTATTGCACTGTCCATTTCTAAAATCTTGTTATTTATCTTTTGGATTTCTAAGTGCTGTTTTTGTATGCTTTCTAGTTGTTTATTTATTTTGACATTTTGTTCCTGTATTATTTTCCTGGATTATTCCATTGCTTTGTGTGTGTTTTCCCTGATTTTGTCTGTATTTTCCATGATTTTCTGTATCTTCTCTTTATTTTTGTCTGTTTTCTTTCATATCTTCCCTAATCTCTTGGAGAGCCCTGAATATTAGACTTCTGAATTCCCATCAGGTAGTTCCAGTACCTTTCTTCTACCAGAAGGTCATCCAGTATTTTATTTTGGTCGCTTACTGAAGCCATCCTGTACTGTATTTTTATATGTTTTGATATTGTCTGCTGTCTCTGGGACATTCATGAATTATTTTCTTTGTTTATTGATTGCAGATTTGTTTGTTTTGTCCTACCTATTTGTTTTATTTGGTTATGTCTGGGCAGGTGGGCTGGGCGTGTTTTGTTGCTTGCTTGTTTGTGGGCACAATACTCCTCACCACCTTGTGCAGGCTTGTGCAGGCTGATCGCTCAGTTATGGTGCAGCAGGGAGGTCCAGTGGGGGGTGGGGGGTGGAGATGGGTTGTTTGTGGCATGAACTGGGGCCGATGGGGTGGAGCCAGAGAGCAGTGCGTGGTGGGGTCCAGGGGTGCAGGGTCCACACTGGTGCCACTCAGGGGCATCGTGCTCAGTGTGTGGTGCAGATAGACAGGAAGGAAGGTAGAGGATATGATGTGCAGAGCTAAGTAGGTGAGAGAAACAGAAGAAAAAAAAAAGAAGAAAAAAAAGTAAATAAAATGGCTGCGTGGTGGGATTTGGTGGGTGAGGATGGGGTTGATCCAGGGAGGCCATGTGCCATCATCCAGTTGTTCTAGTCTCATGGCAAAGGAGGCAGTAGTTCATGGAGGCAACTAGACCTGCAGTCTAGTTCTTTCTCTGGTTCCTAGGTCTCCTTCCTCTGCTGCTTCAGGGAAATAGAGACCAATTGATGTATGTTGGATGGTTGCTCTCATGAGGCCTGGGGGGATAAATCAGAAACTCTAAAAACAATGTTAGGCCAATTGGGTAGACAGTTCCATGAAGCCATGACCCTAAGCCTTCATACCTAGAGAACTAATCTCATGAGGTGTTTGGTTGTACCTAAGTAGTTTCAGCAACTGCATTCTCTTTTTTTTTTCTTGGTTGCTGTTATAAAATTATACATAATACAACATTGGCCATTTCACCCTTTTTCCGGTGTACAACTTAGTGATATCAGTTACACTAGTCAAGTTATGTAACCACTCATTGATCATTTTGAGTTAACTTTCATATATGGTGTGGGTATGGGTCCAACTTCATTTTCTTTTGCATGTGGGGATCCAGCTGTCCCAGCACCATTTGTTGAAGAGACAATTCTTTCCCCATTGGATGGACTTGGCACCTTTGCTGAAAGTCATTTGGCCATAGACATATAGGTTTGTTTCTGAACTCTGAATTCTACTCCATTGGTCTGTATGTCTATCCTCATACCACTACCACACTGATTTAATTACTGTAGTTTTATAGAACGTTTTGAATTTAGGAAGTTTGAGTTCTCCTACTTTGTTCTTCCCTCTACCCCAAGATTGTTCTGGCTATTCACAGCCCCTTACATTTCCATATGAATTTGAGGACTGTCTTCCATTTCTGCAAAAAAAGGCTGTTCTAATTTTGATAGCTGTTGCATTGAATCTGTAGATCACTTTACGTAGTATTCACATCTTAACAATATTAAGTCTTCCAGTTCATGAACACAGAATACCTTCCCATTTATTTAGATCTTCTTTAATTTCTTTCAGCAATATCTTATAGTTTTCAGTATACAAATCTTTCACCTCCCTGATTAAATTTATTCCTAGGTATTTCATTCTTGGATATGCTGTTGTAAATGGAATAGCCCTCTTAATTTCCTTTCAGATTGTTCACTGCTTGTGTGTTGCAGCCCCTCACACGGGGCACCATCTGTCGCAGCGGCGATGTAATCGGGACGGTGAAGACAGTAACCAACTGTACATCTCTTACAGAGAAGTGGGGCCAGGAGGGTCACTCTGAGGAGTCGACCCCCACCTCTGTCCCAGGCGTTTATTTATAGCAGATACAGCAAGCAGTAAAACAGATCACAAGACAGTTTCAGAAAAACAGGGCAATTAAACAAGACATGGCTGGCCTTAGTCATTTATACTGATGTAGATAACACAGAGGCCTGTAGGGAGCGGCACTTAGCATAAGTGCAGCCATATTTTATGGCTAAGAATACTAAAGCAATAATTGTACCCACATTTCCCCCTTTTGTTTATTTAAAAGCAGGATTTTCATTGATTCATCAAGCATCTTATTATATATTAAAAATCAAATATTTGATGAAAATATAAATAATTATATTACACCTCAAGGCTTGGCTGAATACATAGATCTTCAATAAGCTTAGCGTTAGCTGGGTCACACTCCATATGCTTTAAGGAAGAAAAGTAGCGTGGTTATGAGTAACACCTGGACTTAGTCGCGCTCTTAGATGGCGGCTTATGGCAAGCTCTTTAAACCCACGGTGTTAGTTTTCCACCGGATACCATCTGGTTTTTCACCAGGTTGTTACTTAATGTCTGGTCTTAAATTTCCTAGATGGTGGCCATAGCAGGCTCTTTAAACTCACGGTGCTAATTTTCTACCAGATACCATCTGGTTCTTCGCCAGGTTATTGCATCAAAGAGAAGAGACGTCTCTATCAACTGCATAACTGGAGTGGACTCATTGTATAGGAACAGAGTTATTGGTCCAAGGCCCATAGGTGTATGTAACAGCTTAAAAAAGCCTTGTTGATTTTATATCTTTACTACCTATAGCTTGTTGAATCAATGAATCTCTCTTTAATCTGGATGAAATTAAAATAAAATACATATATATATTAATCAGAATCATTAATCCATTATAATTTAAATAATTTAAATAAGATTAATAGAACAATTCATATAAACATAAAATTATCATAACAATTTTTTATCAACTTGGTAAACATTTATATAATCACATAAAAGAGGATATATACAAGGCTAATTCTCATCAGATCACCACTAGAAGTTTAATATAAAAGATGTCTAGGGTAACCCAAATGAAAACTTATCCGCACTTTATTCAACAGCGGTAATCTGTAATAAAAGAAAAAGAGTTGACACAAGACTGATTCTCATCAGTCAGCTCTCTGCAACTCAACTGTTACAGCTGTGGGTAGTAGCCTGACCAACACCTGCCACGCATAAGTCAATCAAAGGAGACAGGTCACGGGGAAGTTTTCATCACTCTAATCTTTGAAGTGGCTGGTAGTGGATGGTCTAGGCGTAGAAGGCTGACTTCTGTTGGTGATGAGAAATCTTTAGGATGTAAAAACACCGGACGACTATAAGGAGGCACAAAACTATTAAACAGCCTATAGCAAAAAGGACCCAAACATGAAGATTGAGTCCAGAAAACCAATGAGTGGGATTAAGCCAGTAGGCAAAATCATTAAGTGTAGTAAGTGTAGCCTTATTAGATTGTAATTTTAATAACTGCTCCTGCAGTTGGAATCGTAACCTTTGAATATCACTTTTCAATGGAGAGGCAAAGCTGGCTAAAAGATTATTTTTAATATCCTTCCAGGATTCATTATATGGAAGGGTTGTAACACAGAAGCGAGTGTATTCTACATCACAGGTTAATTGGGAATGTTCCCATAGGGCTTCTTGCCGTTCTCTAAGCCAAAGGACTGAGGCTTCTAAAGCACCCAGGCGTTTAAGAATTTCTTGATCAATGTGTGTTATAGCCTGTATTTCAGAAGTAACATTTTGCATATAAGTATTAAGCTGATGAGCTGTTTGAATAGACTGAGAAAGAGCTACGGTGGCAGTAGCAGCCGTAGCGGCAATAGCAGTGGTTGTAATAATAGAAGCGATAAGGATTCCCAAAAATCTTTTAGTCTGCATTTTCTGTAATGCGTTAACAACCTGAGCAAGAGGGGAACTATCTTAACAGGTTGTTGAGGTTAACAGGTAGCCAAAGGTGGCTTCTTTGGCGGAGAACAAATACAGAACTGATATTAAGAGAAGAGACATTTTGTCTAGATAAACATGGTGTAATCCATGTAGACCCACTGGATACAGTTAATTGAAAAGAGGTATTTATTTTAATAATATCTGGAGGGTTAGAGGTTATAGCAAAAATCTATGGTCTGGATGTACATATAAGTACAGAATAATCATGATCATGAAGAGTCCATTGTAATTTTGGGAGTGGGTTTTTGGCATTTTTTGTCCCCCTGAGAAAGTCCCCTGAACAGAGAGTTCTCTCAAAAAAGGGGAGTCTCAATCACCATGAAAAAATCTTTAAAGGAGAAAATTGTCCACCTGGGTAGCGTAAACAAAGAATGGGTCTGGCTAAGCTGGGGTTCTAGGACTGAGAGTGTCTTAGATAATGATATGGAGTTGCTCATTGTCAGGTAGAAAGATTTGGTAATAAAATTAAACCATGAGGACCCCAATTTTCTAAGGAAATATTGAAAGGGAGAGAATAAGAAGAGAAGTTAGTAGTTCTGTAGGTAATCCAGGTATTATCGATAGGGTCTGTAAGAGATAGTTGGGGATGCTGACAGACAGGAATAGAAGGGGGTGAGTGGGTAATAAAGGCACTATTATTACTGAAAGTGCCATTAACACCTATAGCTTTAATAAAAATTTGTTTAGAATAGACTGGTATACGATAGGTGTCATTATAGTAGATATGATTCATATACCATTGTTCTAATATAGGTACACACACAGAAGTAGTGTGAGGTTGGGTAGTAAAGCATAAAGGAAGGGTATCAGCATAAAGCATCCAATTTGTTGATAATATAAACCAACCTTCTTCAGAGGAATTAATGGTGGCTTAAAATAAGCTAAATATTATCTTCCTGTAAGAAAAGTATCATTAGAGGAAAGAGGGGGCTCTGGCTCTTCCCATGTAACTGGATGAAAAACAGGAGGATTAAGAACATGAGCCCAATAAGTGGTTGAAGCAGAAGCTGTTAATATTTGGAAAAGGAAGACAAAAATACACACCTGAGATTTAGTAAATGTAAAGAGAGTACCGGTAGTTAAGAATGTTTCTTCAGCCCTGGAGAAAGAGGCCTCCAGACCCCGCCATGCCACCGGCACAACAAGACTCAGCCGTTCATTCTTCTTTTTCTGTTTCTGGATCGGTGTTTGATGCAGGAGCCACAGCTGTTGTTGGGTCATGATATGGCTTCACCAGTCGAGCAGGAATCCAAAGTGGGCCTGTAGGAGACAAAACAGCCGCATACCCTCGCCCCCAGGTTAACAATTCCACTGGCCCTTGCCAAGAAGAAAGATTTTGAGGATCTTTGTAGAGGACTTGTGGGTGAGGCCGGGTGTCAGAGGGGATAAAATGTCGCTCTGTTGCAGTCTGGCCATCTTTAGTGACCATTAAAAAATTAAAAGTAAATAAAGCTTTGGCAAGTCTTTCATTCTGATCACATATTTTGGGCCCATCATCTCCCCCCTTTGGTTTATTTAATAACTGTTTGAGAGTATGATGGGCACGTTCAATTATGGCTTGATCTTGAGGATTATAGGGAATGCCAGTGGTATGAAGAATATTCTAAGTGGCACAAAATTGTTGAAATTTAGCAGAAGTATATGTAGGACCATTATCAGTTTTAAGGGCTTGAAGACACCCCATAGTTGCGATTTCTTGGGCAAAGTGTCGACAAGCATGAGTAGAATGCTCTCTAGAGAGAGCAGTGGCATAAAGAAATCCAGAATATGTGTCTATAGACACATGGAGATATTTAAACTTTCTGAAGGGAGGGTAATGTGTTATGTCCATTTGCCATAACTGATTGGCTTTTAGACCATGCGGGTTAACACCAGCAGCAAAAGATGTGGGAGAAAAACGTTGACAGTCGGACAAGTGCGGACAATTTGTTGTGCCTCAGTAAGAGAGATGGAAAACTGTTTTTGAAGTCCTCGTGCATTTTGATGGAAAAAATTATGAGAAGTTTGTGCATCAGAAAAAGCAGAGCTAACAAGTATATCGGCACGAGAATTTCCTTCAGAAAGAGGCCCGGGCAGAGGTGTATGAGAACGCACACGTACCACAAAGAAAGGAAAATTGCGATTATTAAGTAGGGTTTGGAGTTTTTTAAATAAACAGTTCATAGTCAGAGCTGGATCGAAGAGTAACATCACTAATGTGTTGAATGCTGTGGACTACATAAGCAGAATCAGCAACTAGATTAAAAGGCATGGACTTAAATATTTCAAAAGCAGCGACAGCTGCCGATAGTTCAGCACGCTGTGTGGTGGATGTCTTTTGTGTGATAAAATGTTGTCACCTACCGTCTGTTTGTCAGGTGATTGCTCCCGTACCAGTTTTTCCTGATCTGTCTATGAAGGCGGTAGGAACATTAGGGAGGGGTGTGGGAGAGAATGTGGTTGAAGCTTGTAGAGGAAGTAACTGTAATGTGGACAGTGGTTTTGAGGCGGGATAAGAATAAATTATCTGTCCAGTAAAGTCAGCTAATGCAATTTGAAGCTCTTCAGAGTTGAGGAGAGCATGGTCAAAAGCTGTTTTTGTTACTCCAAAGTACAAAAAATGAGGGTCAGAGCCCAAAAGTTGTTGAGCACGAGTACGCCCCTGTATTAGCAAGCCAATGCATTGAGAGAAACGTGTAAACAACTGTTGTGGAGGGCAATAAGGAAGAAAAAGCCACTCAAGTGCTCCAAAATCAGGAGTAAACTGACAGAGCACGCATGTGAGACTATGAGGGGTGTTTAATAGGAGAAGATAAACAGACTGGTTCAGTTGTAAACGAGTTAAAAACTACTCTTTAATGGCCTGATTAACAAGCATTAACTCATGGCATGCCTGAGGGGATAATGTCCTTACTGAGGTCAAGGTAGAGTCACCTTTAAGGGTTTCAAATAAATTGGCTAGCTGAGAAGTTGTTATTCCAAGTGAAGGTCGCACCCAATTGATATGACCAAGAATCTTTTGGAGGTCATTCAAAGTCAAAGTCTTAGGAATTATAATCTCTGGGGTTTTTGGACGAACACTTTGGGTGTCTAGCCTATAACCCAAATATTGCTATGGAGTAAAGGACTGAACCTTATCTGGAGCTATTTGCAGACTGAAACTCTGTAAAGCATGTTGAACAGATACAGAAAGTGAATTAAGTTGTTCTGGTTCTGGATGAGCCAAGAGAATGTCATCCATGTAGTGATATGTAAGACATGAGGGAAAGGCTCTTCAGACTGGCTTAAGAGCCTTATCAACATAATATTGACAGATAGTTGGACTATTTGTCATGCTTTGTGGGAGGACAGTCCACTCATATCACTGCATGGGCCGAGAATTATTTACAGAAGGGACTGAGAAAGCAAATTTAGCACAATCGTCAGGATGAAGTGGGATTGTAAAAAAACAATCTTTAAGATCAATAATGATAATATGAGATGTTTGAGGAATGCAAGCCAGATTGGGGACTCCAGGTTGAAGAGATCCCATAGGGACAAGGCGCTGGTTAATAGCCCTTAAGTCTTGTAGGCGTTTCCATTTATTAGACTTTTTGAGAATGCAAAAAATAGGCGTGTTCCAAGGGCTACAAGAAGGCCGGATGTGTCTGGCTTCTAATTGTTCCTGAACAAGTTTTTCTAAATGTTTTAACTTCTCTTCTTTAATGGGCCACTGCTCAACCCAAACAGGGGGGCCAGATATCCAAGTTAACTTTAGTAAAGGGTCTGTGTAAGCAGTGGCCCCTACAAAAAATCCTGAGAAGTGTCAATCTGAACATTCCACTGAGAAAGTAGATCTCGTCCCCATAATGTAATAGGCAAAGGGAGAATAAAAGGGCTGATAGAAGTAGGCTGTCCATCAGGGCTATAACAAATAACTGGAAATGTGCTTTGAAAAGGACATTGTACTCCTCCAACCCTGGTAAGCGTTTTAGTAGACTGTGTTTTAGGCCACGAAGAAGGCCAAGTATCAGAGGAGAAAATAGTTACATCTGCTCCAGAATCTACCAATCCTTTAAACATGCGATCGTTGACCCGGACAGTGAGATATGGTCGAGAAGATTGTAATTTGGTGACCCAGAAGGCATCTGTGTGATCGGAACCCTCCCCCCGCCCTGGTGTAGTACGGGCGAAGGGGACAACAAAAGGGAGTAAAAGCAGTTGTGCTATTTTGTCAGAAGGGGTAATATTCCAATAAGACAGACTGGAGACCATAATCTTTATTTGAACTTTATATTTAGAATCTATTACACTAGGATGTATAGTCAGCCCTTGAGATGTAACTTCCGAAAGACCCAGTAAAAGTCCCACATAACCCCGAGGCAGGGGTCCCCAAACTTGAGTTGCAATAAGAAAAACTTTTCCTGCCTCGTCTAATATAGCCCTTTCTGTTAAAGGTAAATCTAGTCTTGCACTTTCTTCTGTAGCCGCCTTTAAATCATTAATCTGTAGGCGCTGTTGTTTGGAATCTATGGTGCGGTTTCTACATTCCATGCTTAAGGGTTCTCTGGATTTTTCGGGGCGCGAGAGCTCTTGCCCCTCCTCTCGTTTCCCGACAAGGGGTTTCCTTGATTGTCAAATTGAGATCTACATTGATTAGCCCAATGAAAACCTTTGCCACAGCGAGGACATTTTCGAGATGGAAGTTTAGTATTGGCATTTTTATTTTTTGAGCTGTGACGGTCTTTCTTAAAATGTCCAGGCTTACCGCACCCAAAACAGGTAGCAGTAGATGGACGGAGAGCTGCTGCTAAAATCTGAGCTTTATGGGTCTCTGTGCCGATATTTTGTCATGCTTTGATCATATCAGCCAGACTAGAATCTCTTGCCTTCAAGGGAGTTAAAACAGCCCGACAGTCAGAATTAGCATTTTCATAAGCAAGCTGGAGACAGAGGACTTCAGCCGCCTGTTGATTATCAATTTGTCGGGAAATAGCTGTTTGAAGGCAGTTAACAAAATCAATATAAGGTTCGTTCGCTGCCTGACGAATAGTAGCAAAGGAACCAGTAGGCATTCTGGAAGCAGGGATTTTACTCTAAGTCTTAGTAGCAGCAGCAGAGGCTGGTGTGAATGCCTGTCTATTCATCTGACTCTGTGCCTGAGGCGTAGGGTAACACCCTTGTCCCAAAAGCGTATCAATATCAACAGGAATATTATAGTCTATGTTATCTATTGCACAGAGGCGACAGTGTTCTTTATATTCTTGATTCCAGACACTAAACTGAGCAGGAGTTAGGATTGTTCTCATTAAGATGTTCCAGTCCCAGAGGGTCATCTCATAACTTGACCCTACCTGTTCTACTAGCCCCTTTGTAAATGGACTTTGTAAACCATCAGTCGCTATGCTTTTGTGAAGTTCTTTAAAGGCATCATAAGGAAGGTGACCATGCCGAGGAGAACCTACTCCTCGTAGGACAGGAAAGACAGAAAGCCCATCCCTCTCACAGCCTTCCCGCAAACATTTCTCCATAAGGGACTCATGTTGTGAGGAAGCAGTCTCTGAGGGGGAAGTAGGATCAGAAGAAGCATCAGAGGAAGTATTAGAAGTATCCTTGCTAGGGGAGGAAGCCGAAGAAGAGGAAGGATCAGGAGTACTAGAATCATGAGATTTTTTTGTAGCGGGAGAAGGAGCTGAGGGAGCTGAGGGAGCCGTTTGTACGGGCTGTAAAGCCAGGAGGCAGTGATGCCAAGCAATAAGAACTGAAGCTGGGATGTTCATGTCTCGAATGATATTGCCAGTATGTTCCCATGCCTCCACATCAAGGTTCCCCTGCAGAGGATACCAAGGACAGGCAGACTCAATTAAAATCAGAAGCTGGGTAAGAGCCTTCCCTGAAACCTTAAGCTTAGAAGCTTTTAACAATCCTAACAACTGGGTTTTATGTTGATGCTGTTCAGGAGAAAGGGAATTCCCCAGAGTGAGGAGGAAAAGGAAGATGAAAAAGAGAGTGATAGGAAAGCTCCTGGCCTGAAGCCTAAATCCCTTGGGAGTGTTCAGGAAAGCCCCGCTGCCCTTGAGCTGTAAAACCCAGCCTGAATTGAGAGCGTTTGGAAAGGCCTCTGGAAAGCCTCGCCACTCTCAGGCTATGAATCCAAGCCTAAAACGGACGCACGCCCTATACTCACCACTTTCTGAAGCGATTGGAGTGCGAGGATCTACGGTCTCTCTTCTTTCTCTTAGAAGCCCCCTCACACGGGGCACCATCTGTCGCAGCCCCTCACACGGGGCACCATCTGTCGCAGTGGCGACGGTAATCGGGACGGCGAAGACAGTAACCAACTGTACATTTCTTACAGAGAAGTGGGGCCAGGAGGGTCACTCTGAGGAGTCGACCCCCACCTCTGTCCCAGGCGTTTATTTATAATAGATACAGCAAGCAGTAAAACAGATCACAAGACAGTTTCAGAAAAACAGGGCAATTAAACAAGACGTTGCTGGCCTTAGTCATTTATACTGACATAGATAACACAGAGGCCTGTAGGGAGCTGCACTTAGCATAAATGCAGCCATATTTTATGGCTAAGAATACCAAAGCAATAATTGTACCCACACTAGTGTATAGAAACATAATGATTTTGTGTGTTTATCTTATATCCTTCAACTGTACTGAACTGAATTGTTAGCTGTAATAGCTTTCTTGTAGATTCTTTGGTATTTTCTATATATAGGGTTATGTTATCTGTGAATAGA
The DNA here is from genome assembly GCA_030035585.1 of Dugong dugon. NCBI lineage: Eukaryota > Metazoa > Chordata > Mammalia > Sirenia > Dugongidae > Dugong > Dugong dugon. The sequence continues at coordinate 161,673,571 of CM057464.1, forward strand.
GATAGTTTTATTTCTTTCTTTCTGATTTGGATGCCTTTTATATCTTATTCTTGCCTAATTGCTTGGGCTAGAATTTCCAGTACAATGTTGAATAGCAGTGGTGAAAGAGCACATCCTTGTCTTGTCCCTGATCTTAGGGGAAAAGTTTTCAGTCTTTCAGCATTGAGTATGATGTCAGCTGTGGGTTTTTCATAAATGCCCTTTATCATGTTGAGTGGATATAATAACTTTTTTAAAAAATATTTTATTGTACTTCAGGTGAAGGCTTACAGAACAAATAGTTTCTCATGAAACAGTAGTACACATGTTGTTTTATGACATTGGTTAACAACCCCACAACATATTAACCCTCTAACTTCTCAACCTTTTTTTTTTTTGGTGAAAATACACATAGCCAAAGATACACCGTTTCAAAAATTTCTACATACACAGTTCAGTGACATTGACTACACTCTTCCAATTGTGCAGCTATTCTCACTTAAGATGAAGGCTTACAGAACAAAAGAGTTTCTCATTTAACAGTTACTACAAATGTTGCCCTAGGACAATGCTTAACAACCTCACAACACATCAACAAAATCCTTACTTAACCTTGGGTTCCCTATCACCAGCTTCCTTGTCCCCTTCTGCTTTCTGGCCCTTGTCACTGGACTACTGTACCTCGTTAGTCTCATTTGGTTTTACGGGGCTGTCCACTCCCAGGCTGAACAGTGAACCTTGGAGGTAACTTCACCACTGAGCTAAAAGGGTGTCTGGGGGCCATACTCTCGGGGTTTCTCCAGTCTCCTTTAGGCCAGTAAATCTGGTCTTTTTTTTGTGAGTTAGAGTTATGCTCTACATCCTTCTGCAGCTCTGTCCAGAACCCTCTGTTGTGATCCTGGTCAGAGCAGTCAGTGGTGGTAGCCGGGCACCATCTAGCTGTACTGGACTCAGTCCGGTGGAGGCCTTGGTAGCTGTGGACAATTAGTCCTTTGGCCTAATCTTTTCCTTGTATCCTGTTCTCTTCATTCTCCCTTGCTCCCGAAGGGATGAGACCAGTGGAGTATCTTAGATGGCCGCTCACAGGCTTTTAAGACCCCAGACACTACTCACCGAGGTAGAATGCAGAGCATTGTGTTTATAAGCTGTGTCATGCCAATTGAGCTAGATGTTCCCCAAGACCATGGTCCCCACAGCCCTCTGCCCAGCAATTCAGTCCCTCAGGGAGTTTGGATGTGTCTATGGGGCTTCCATGACCCTTCCTTGTACAGGTTGTGCTAGTTTCCCCTGTATTGTGTACTGTCTCACACTTCACCCAAGATACCACTTATCTATTGCCTATTTAGTATTCCCCCCCTCCCCACGCCTCCCATCCCTGGTAGCCAACAAAGATTGTTACATTTTGTGTGGGAACTTTTTCATGGGTTTTTACAACAGAGGTCTCATACAATATTTGTCCTTTTGTGATTGACTTATTTCACTCAGCATAATGTCCTCCAGTTTCATCCATGTTATGAGATGGTTCACAGATTCATTGTTGTTCTTTCTCGTTGCATAGTACTCCACTGTGTGTATGTACCATAGTTTGTTTATCCATTCATCTGTTGATGGGCATCTAGGTTGTTTCCATCGTTTTGCTATTGTGAACAATGCTGCCATGAACATAGGTGTGCATATGTCTATTCGAGTGACGACTCTTATTTCTCTAGGATATATTCCTAGGAGTGGGATTGCTGGATCGAATGGTATGTCTATTTCTAGCTTTCTGAGGAAGTGCCATATCACTTTCCAAAATGGTTGTATCATTTTGCATTCCCACCAGCAGTGCATAAGAGTTCCGATCTCCCCACAGTCCCTCCAACATTTGTTATCTCCAGTGTTTTTGATTCGTGCCAGTAATGCCGGGGTGAGATGGTATCTCATTGTGGTTTTAATTTGCATTTCTCTAATGGCTAGTGATCGCAAGCATTTCCTCATGTCTGTTGGCCATTTGAATATCTTCTCTGGTGAAGTGTCTGTTCATTTCCTTTGCCCATTGTTTAATAGGATTATTTGTCTTTTTGTTGTAGAGGTGTTGGATTTTCTTGTAGATTATGGAGATTAGACCTTTGTCTGACTTGTACTGTCCAAAATTTTTTTCCCAGTCTGTAGGTTCTCTTTTTACTCGTTTGGTGAAGTCTTTTGAGGAGCATAGGTGTTTGATTTTTAGAAGATCCCAGTTATCTAGCTTATCTGTTGGGTTTTGTGCATTGATGGTTATGGTTTGTATCCTGTTAATGCCATGTATTAAGGCCTGTAGTGTTGGTCCTATTTTTTCTTCTATGAACTTTATAGTTTTAGGCTTTATATTCATGTCTTTGATCCATTTTGAAGTAGTTTTTGTATACAGTGTGAGGTATGGGTCCTGTTTCATTTTTTTTGCAAATGGATTGGATATAATAACTTTAATAGAAAATTTCAACACAAGCTCTGGCATATGATATATGGCTCTTGATCTTGAAAATGTATTCTTTTCAATATGCAACAATAAAGAGGATGAAAATTTACATCTACTTGAGAAGGACAGCAGTACATTTTACAGTTTTGCTCTAGGGCTATGTAAACCCTTCTGCTCTCTGTCACAATATGGTCTGCAAAATTCTTGATTATCTTGCCATGCTATAGAAAATCAAGCTGCCCCACTGTGACATCATGCTAAGTGGACTCGGTGAATAGAAAGTGACAAGTATTATGAATGCCCTAGTAAAACCCGTATGTGCCACTGGGTAAGATATAAACCCAAGTTCACAAAAAAACAAGAGTCTGCTATTGCAGTAAAGCTTTCAGAAGTCCAGTAGTCTGGGATGGCACAGGGCTCATTTCACCCCTTCCAATAAGAAAAAGGCACAAGGCTTGGTGAGTCCCTTTAGCTTTTGGAGGCAGCATATACTGTACTTGGAGATAAAGCCCTGGTGGCACATTAATTAAGAGTTTGGCTCCTAACCAAAAGGTCAGCAGTTCAAATCCACCAGCTGCTCTTTGGAAACCCTATGGGGGCAGTTCTACTCTGTCCTATAGGGCCACTATGAGTCAGAATCAACTCCATGGCAATGGGTTTTTACGAGTTTATATATACACATACATATATATCCACCACCCGTCTGTCAGTTTGTCTTACTGTGGTGGCTTGTGTGTTACTGTAATGCTGGAAGCTATGCTACCAGTATTTCAAATACCAGCAGGGACATCCATGGTAGACAGGTTTCAGCAAAGCTTCCTGACTAACACAGACTAGGAAGAAGGACCTGGCGATCTACTACTAAAAAAAATTGGCCAGTAAAACCTTATGAATAGCAGTGGAACATTGTGTGATATACTGCCAGAAGATGAGCCTCTCAGGTTGGAAGGGCACTCAAAATACATCTGGGAAAGAGCTGCCTCCTCAAACTAGAGTTGACCTTAATGACATGGATGGAGTAAAGCTTTCGGCACCTTCATTTACTGACGTGGCACAACTTAAAATGAGAAGAAACAGCTGCAAACATACACCAATAGTTGGAAAATGGAGTGTACTAAGTATGAATCTAGGAAAATTGAAACTTGTAAAAAATGAAATGGAACATTTGAAGATCAATATCCTAGGCATTAGTGAGCTGAAACAGACTGGTATTGGCCATTTTGAATCAGACAGTCATACAGTCTACTATGGCAGGAATAACAAATTGAAGAGGAACACCATCACATTCATTGCTAAAAAGAACATTTTAAGATCTATTCTGAAGTACAGTGCTGTCAGTGATAGGATAATACCCATACACCTAGAAGGAAGACCAGTTAATACAACTGTTATTCAAATCTACGCACCAACTACTAATGCCAAAGATGAAGAACTGAATATTTCTACCAACTTCTGCAGTCTGAAATTGATCACGCATGCAATCAAGACACATTGACAATTACTGGTGATTGGGATGCAAAAGTTGAAAACAAAGAAGAAGGATCATTAGTTGGAAAATATGGCCTTGGTGAGAGAAATGACACCAGAGGTCATATGATGGAATTTTGCAAGACCAACAACTTATTCATTGCAAATACCTTTTTTCAACAATATAAATGATGACTACATATGTAGAAGAACCATAGTGGTTCAGTGGATAAGAGCTTGGCTGCTAACCAAAAGTAGTTTGAATCCACTAGCAGCTCCTTGGAAACTATATAGGGCACTTCTACTCTGTGCTATAGGGTCACTATGAGTCAGAATCAAACTGACAGCAATGAGTTTGGTTTTGACACATGTGGACCTTGCCAGATGGAATACACAGGAATCAAACTGACTAGATCTGTGGAAAGAAGGCCAGGGATTGACTGCAGAATAGATCATCAGTTGCTCATGTGCAAGTTTAAGATGGAAGCTGAAGAAAATTAGATCAAGTGCACAAGAGCCAAAATATGAACTTAAGTATATCCCATCTGAATTTGGAGACCATCCCAAGGAAAGATCTGATGCACTGAACATTAATGACCGAAGACCAGACGAGTTATGGGATGACATCAAGAACATCATACATGAAGAAAGCAAAAGGTCATTAAAAAGACAAGAAAGAAAGAAAAGACTAAAATGAATGTCAGAAGAGACTCTGGAACTTGCCCTTGAAAGTAGAGCAGCTAAAACAAAAGGAAGAAATGATGAGGAAAAGAGCTGAACGGAAGATTTCAAAGGGTGGCTCAAGGAGACAAAGTAAAATATTAGAATTTGCAAAGGCCTGGAGTTGGAAAACATAAGAGAAGAACATGCTCAGCATTTCTCAAGCTGAAAGAACTGAAGAAAAAATTCAAGCCTCGAGTTGTAATTTTGAAGAAGTCTATGGGCAAAATACTGAACGATGCAGGAAGCATCAAAAGAAGATGGAAGGAATACACAGAGTCATTGTACCTAAAAGAAATGGTCAACGTTCAATCATTTATGGAGGCAGCATATGATAAAGAACAGATGGTATTGAAGGAAGAAGTCCAAGCTGCACTGAAGGCATTGGAAAAAAAAAAAAAAGCCTCCAGGAATTGACAGAATATCAACCAAGATGTTTCAACAAACAGATGCAGTGCTGGAGGTGCTCGCTCGTCTATGCCAAGAAATTTGGAAGACAGCTACCTGGCCAACCGACTGGAAGAGACTCATATTTGTGCCCATTCCAAAGAAAGGTGATGGAACAGAATGTGAAAATTATCGAATAATATTATTAATATCACACACAAGTAAAACTTTGCTGAAGATCATTCAAAAGCAGTTGCAGCAGTATATCGACAAAGAACTGCCAGAAACTCAAGCCGGATTCAGAAAAGGATGTGGAATGAGAGATATCATTGCTGATGTCAGATGGATCGTGGCTAAAAGCAGAGAATACCAGAAAGATATTTACCTGTGTTTTATTGACTATGCAAAGGCATTTAACTGCATGGATCATGACAAATTATGGATAATATTTCAAAGAATGAGAATTCCAGAACAATTAATTTGCTCATGAGGAAACTGTACATAGACCAAGAGGCAGTCATTCGAACAGAACAAGGAGACACTGTGTGGTTTAAAATCAGTAAAGGTGTGCATCAGGGTTGTATCCTTTCACCATATTTATTCGATCAGTATGCTGAGCAAATTTATCCAGGAAGTTGGACTATATGAAGTAGAACTCGGCATAAGGATTGGAGGAAGATTCATTAATAACCTGTGATATGCAGATGACAAAACCTTGCTTGCTGAAAGCAAAGAGGTTTTGAAGCACTTACTGATGAAGATCAAAGACCACAGCCTTCAATATGGATTACACCTCAACATAAAGAAAACAAAAATAGTCACCACTGGACCAATAAGCAACATCATGATAAATGGAGAAAATACTGAAGCTGTCAAGGATTTCATTTAACTTGGATCCACAATAAATGCCCATGGAACCAGCAGTCAAGAAATCAAACAACCTCACACCATACACAAAAACTAACTCAAAATGATCAAAGTCCTGAATATAAAACCTAAAACAATAAAGATCATGGAATAAAAAATAGGGACAATGCTAGGGGCCCTAATACATGTCATAAACACAATACAAACCACAACTAACATGGCACAAACACCAGAAGAGAAACCATGTAACTGGGAGCTCCTAAAAATTAAACACTTATGCTCATCAAAAGACTTCAACCAAAGAGTAAAAAGACAACCTACAGACTGGAAAAAAAATTTTTACTATGACATATCCAACAAGGGTCTAATCTCTAAAATTTATAAAAGACTTCAACATCTCAACAACAAAAAGACAACTAATCCAATTTAAAAGTGGGCAAAGAATATCAACAGACATTTCACCAAAGAAGACATTCAGGCAGCTAACATGAGGAAATACATATGATCTTTAGTCATTTATGTTGTTGTTAGGTGCCGGTTGAGTCAGTTCTGACTCATAGCAACCGTATGTACAACAAAACGAAACACTGGCTGGTCCTATGCCATCCTCAGAATCGTTGTTATGCTTGAGCCCACTGTTGCAGTCACTGAGTCAGTCCATCTCATTGAGGGTCTTCCTCTTCTTCTCTGACCATCTACCTCACCAACCATGATGTCCTTCTCCAGGGACCAGTCCTTCCTGATAACATGTCAAAAGTACGTAAGGTGAGGTCTTACCATTCTCGCTTCTAAGGAGCATTCTGGCTGTACTTCTTCCAAGACAGATTTGTTCATTCTTCTGGCAGTACATGGTATATTCTATATTCTTTGCCAACATCATAATTCAAATGAATCAATTCTTCTTAGGTCTTCCTTATTCATTGTCCAGCTTTCACTTGCATATGAGGCGACTGAAAACACCATGGTTTGGGTCAAGCGCACTGTAGTATTCAAGGTGACATTTTTGCTTTTCAACACTTTAAAGAGGTCTTTTGCAGCAGATTTGCCCAATGCAATGCATCATTTGATTTCTTAACTGCTGCTTCCATGGGTGTTGACTGTGGACCCAAGTAAAATGAAATCCTTGACATCTTCAATATTTTCTCCATTTATTATGATGTTGCTTATTGGTCCAGTGGTGAGGGTTTTTATTTTCTTTATTTTGAGGTGTAATCCATACTGAAAGCTGTAGTCTTTGATCTTCACCAGTAAGTGCTTCAAGTCCATTAGAGAAATGCAAATAAAACTACAATGAGATACCATCTCACCCTGACAATACCGGAATTAAAAACAAAACAAAACAGAAAGTAACAAATGTGGGAGAGGTTGCGGGGAGATGGGAACTCTTACGTATTGTTGGTGGGAATGCAAAATGGTACAATTACTATGGAAAATGATATGGCACCTCCTTGAAAAGCTAGAAACAGAAATACCATACAATCCAGCAACCTCACTCCTAGGAATATATCCTAGAGAAATAAGAGCAACCACAGGAGTAGACATATGCCTACTCATTGTCTTAGTCATCTAGTGCTGCTCCAACAAAAATACCACAAGTGGATGGCTTTAGCAAAGAGAAGTTTATTCTGTCACAGTCCAGTAGGCTGCAAGCCCAAATTCAGGGCATCAGCTCCAGGAGAAGGCTTTCTCTCTCTGTCGGCTCTGGAGAAAGGTCCTTGTGATGCATCAGTCTTCCCTTGGTCTGGGAGCATCTCAGCACAAGAACCTCATGTCCAAAGGACGTGCTCTGCTCCTGGAACTGCTTTCTTGGTGGTGTGAGATTCCCATGTGTCTCTGCTCGCTTCTCTCTTTTATATCTCAAAAGAGATTGGCTTAAGACACTATCCAATCTTATAGACCTCATAAGTATAACCTCGTCATAGTGATAGAGTTTACAACACGTAAGGAAATCACATATAACTTCATCATAGTGATAGAGTTTACAACACATAAAGAAATCACATTAGATTACACAATCATACAATACCGGGAGTCATGACCTAGCCAAGTTGACAGATATTTTTGGGGGACACAATTCAATCCATGACACTCATGTTCATTGCAGCATTATTCACAATAGCAAAAAGATGGAAACAACCTAAGTGTCCATCGACAGATGAATGGATAAACAAATTATGGTACATACACACAATGGAATACTATGCAACAATAAAGAACATTGATGAATCTCTGAAACTTCTGACAAAATAGAAGAATCTAGAGGGCATTATGCTGAGTAAAATAAGTCAATCACAAAAGGAAAAATATTGTATGAGACCACTATCATAAAAACTGAAGAAAAGGTTTACACACAGAAAAAAAAAAAAAACAATCTTTGATGGGTACTAGGGAGAGGAGGAGCCCTGGTGGTGCAGTGGTTAAGAGCTCAGCTGTTAACCAAAAGGTCAGCAGTTTGAGTCCACCAGCTGCTCTCTCGAAATCCTATGGGGCAGTTCTACTATGTCCTGTGGGATGACTACGAGTGGGAATTGACTTGACGGCAATGGGTTTGATTTCGTGGTTTAGGGAGGTGTCTTAGTTATCTAGTGCCGTTATAACAGAAATGCCACAAGTGGATGGCTTTAACAAGAGAAATTTATTCTCTCACAGTTTAGGAGGCTAGAAGGCCAAATTCAGGGCGCCGACTTTAGGGGAAGTATTTATCTATCTGTTCCGGGGGAATGATCTTGTGATCAATCTTCTCCTGGTCTAGGAGCTTCTAAGCGCAGGGAACCCAGGTCCAAGGGACGTGTTCTGCTCTGGGTGCTACCTTCTTGGTGGTGGTATGAGGTTCCCCTGTCTTTTTGTTTGCTTCTCTCTTTTATATATCAAAATAGATTGACTCAAGATACAACCTAATCTTGTACTGAGTCCTGCCTCATTAACATCATAGAGGTAGGATTTACAACACACAGGAAAATCACATCGGATGACAAAATGTTGGACGACCACACAACACTGGGAATCACGGCCTAGTCAAGCTGACATTTTTTTGGGAGACACAATTCAATACATAACAGGAGCAGAGAGGTGCGGAGGGGAAATCACTAACTAGATAGACCATAAATGTTAACTTTGGTAAAGGGAAAGACAACACACGATACAGGGGAAGTCAGCACAACTTGATCAAGGCGAAGTCATAGAAGCTTCTTAGATACATCCAAACACCTTGAGGAACCGAGTTCCTGGGGCTGAGGGCTGGGAACCATAGTTTCAGGAGCATCTAGGTCAAATAGTATAACACAGTTCGAGAAAATGTTCTACATCCTGCTTTGGTGAGTAGCGTTTGGGGTCTTAAAAGCTTGTGAGCAGCTATCTAAGATACATCTATTGGTCCCATCTCATCTGGAGCAAAGGAGAATGAAAAAAACCAAAGACACAAGGAAATTATTAGTCCAAAGGAAAAATGGACCACATGAACCACAGCCTCTACCAGCCTGAGCCCAGAAGAACTAGATGGTACCTGGCTACCACCACTGACCACTTTGCCATGGATCACAACAGTAGGTCCTGGATAGAGGGGGAGAAAAATGTAGAATAAAATTGAAGTTCACAAAAAAAAGACCAGACTTACTGGTCTGACAGGGACTGGAGGAACCCCCGAGACTCTGGCCCCCGACACCTTGCTAACTCAGAACTGAAGCTACTCTTGAAGTTCACCTTTCAGCCAAAGATTAGATAGGAATATAAAAGAAACAACATACAGAGGGAACATGCTTCTTAGTACAATCAAGTATGTAAGACCAAATGGGCAACACCTGCCCCAAAGCAAAGACGAGAAGGCAGGAAAGGACAAAAAAATTGAACAAATGGACACGGGGAACCCAGGGTGGAAACAGGGAGGGTGCTGGCAAATTGTGAGAGTTGCAACCAATATCACAAAAGAATTTGTCTGTAAATTTTTGAATGAGAAACTAATGTTATCTGTAAACTTTCACCTAAAGCACGATACAATTTAAAAAAAAAAATCACAATGTACTGCATTGGGCATATCTACTGCAAAAGACTTCTTTAAAATGTTAAAAAGCAAAGATGTCACTTTGAGGGCTAAGGTGTGCCTGACTCAAGCCATGGTATTTTCAATTGCCCCATATGCGTGTGAAAGCTAGACAATGAATAAGGAAGACCAAAGAAGAATTGATTCATTTGAATTATGGTGCTGGCAAAGAATATGGAATATACCATGGGCTGCCAGAAGAACGAATAAATTTCTTGGAAGAAATACAGACAGAATGCTTCTTAGAAGTGAGGATGTTGAGACTTCATCTCACATACTTTGGATGTGTTATCAGAAGGGACCAATCCCTGGAAAAGGACATCATGTTTGGTAAAGTAGAGGGTCAAAAAAAAGAGGAAAGGCCTTGTGAAATGCTTCCATAAAGATCAAAGCCTAGAAAATCCTATGGAGCAGTTCTACTCTGTAACACATAGAGTTGCCATGACCAGAATTGAAAGCAACAGTTTTGGAAATATCTGTATGCAAAGACATATGTTAATGACATTACACCTTAGACTAGGAGCCTATGGGTGTAGGACAACAGAACTGGAGGAGAAAGATAATAGAAAATTAAAAAAAAAAAAAAAAAAAGGTAACACATGAGAGGGGCCTTACATGAAACAATGATACTAATATCTATGAACCAAGAAGTAAATATAGTTCATCTCTCTGATTTAAGGTCAAACAAATAAACACACAAACCAGAAAATCCTACCAGGGACAAAATGCAAAGGCAAATGAAAACTAGGGAAACCCTTGTAAAAAAATTAGGCAAAAGGTTAAATATCTTTAATATATAAGAAATTTTTACCAATCAATAAAAAAAAAATAAACAGATTAAAAAATGGACAAAAACATTGAATCAGGCAAATAATAAATGAAGACTTAAAAATAAACAACAAGCAAATGTTTGAACTCACAGACAAATACAAAGCAAAATATCCAGTATTGTCAAGGGTAGGCGAAAATTTACCGTCACACACTGCTGTTACTGTTGTTGCATGCCACTGAGTTGATTCCGACTCATAGAGACCCTATATTACAGAATAGAACTGCCCCCATAGGGTTTCCTAGGCTGTAATCGTTATGGGAGCAGATCACCAGGTCTTTCTGTCACTGAGCCACTGGGTGGGTTCAAACTGCCAACCTTTCGATTAGCAGCCAAGCACTGAACCATTGCACCACCGGGTTTCCTTCACACACTGCTAGTGAGGTAAAAAGTGGTATAAATTTTCTGAACAGATATTTGCATCTGTTTAAATACCATGAAAACCTGTTCTAAAATCCTTTGTCACAGAATTTTCACTTCTAGAAATGTATCTTAAGGAAATAATAAAAGTACACAGATGTTTAGTTACAGGATGTATATTTACTGTAGCATTGCTCCTCACAACTGAAATGTCCAACAAAAGGTGATTAGATGTTGGCAAAGTAAATTATACTATAGTCATAGAACAGGATGAAGCCCCAGAAATGGTATTAATAAAATGGGAATATGTTTAAAATATGAAAAAGTGAAAAAAAATTATGTAATATGACTCATTTTTGTGATATAACGTTTTAATAGTATGTTTCCAACATAAAAGTAACATTCATTAAAAAACTTTTTGAAAATAAAGTTCAAAGAAGACTATAGAAATCACTCAAAATTATACCAACTAGATATATTCACTGTTTATATTTTCTTGTGTTTTATATGGGTGATGGAGTCCCTGGGTGGCAGGAATGGTTAAGTACTTGGCTACTAACTGAAAGGTTGGTGGTTCAAACACACTCATCAGCACCTCAGGTGAAAGGCCTGGTGATTTGCTTCTGAAAGGTCACCACCATGAAAACCCTATGAAGCACAGTTGGACTCTGAAACACACAGGGTCACCATGAGCTGAAATCAACTTGATAGCTAATGGTATGTAGGTGATAATCTACTGTTAACAGATAAAATAAAAACATGTTCTAAATGTCAAATTTAATATCTAATCCAAATGTTCACAAAGGAGTTAATATTTGAAAACAGCAAATAGCACAAAAAGCTGAGATGCGAGTTAGGTAAATTTTCAAAAATATTTCAGAAAACAAATCTGAATGGAAAAAGGCAGGAAAATGAATGGAACAAGAGCCACCTATAAAACAAAAAAACCAAATCTGCTGCCATCAAGTCAATTCCGACTCATAGTGATCCTACAGGACAGAGCAGAACTGCCCCATAGGGCTTCCAAAGAGTGCCTGATGGATTCAAACTGCCAACCTTTTGGTTAGCAGCCATAGCTCTTAACCACTATGCCATGAGGGTTTCCAACCAAACCCATTGCCATCGAGTCCATTCCAACTCATAGCAACCCTATATTTGTTGAACTTCTACCTAAACACCACAGGCCTGAGGCATATCTCAGGCAACCACTAAGACTGCATAAGTTAAAATTCAAAGCTTAGGTTTTGGAGACAGGCTGCTTAGCTTTGAATCAGTGCTCTATCACAAGCTGTATGCCACTGAACAAGCTGAATGTCTCTTTCTTAGGTTCCTCTCTGGAGAATGGGGATGATAACAGGCCCTACCTTTTTGGTTGTAAAGATGAAATAATATGTATAGGACACTTAGAACCATACCTACTTTATTAAGATAAGCACTTTGTAAAATGTTAGGTATTGGCTTTGCCAAAAGCAATGAAATCACATTTTTCCCAAGGGATCTGAATCCCTTCTCATCAATGAGTATTGAATAAATGACTCAGGATAAAGCTTCCACATGTTGCTTTCCTCCCCTTCAAGTTTGCTTCAGGAGAGTTGTTTAATACCAGCATAAACACTCACAGCCACTATCAGAACTATTAAAGCTGAGAATGATTGCCCTCCTGGATACAGCTTGTGTGTGTGCAGATATGACATCTAAATATTAGTATACAGTCTCTTAGTGGGTTATCTCTTCCTTCTCCTTCCGGAATTCTTAGAATTCAGATGCCCAAGGTACTGTTACAACGTTGGCCTATAAAGATATGTACAGCCTGGTACCCTTCTTCTCAGAATTTAAAATCAGTTAAGAGGATGATATCAAAATATCTGAAAAGGTAACTGAGTAATTCTAGCGTATTAGTTTTCTACTGCTGCAAACTTAGTGGCATAAACAATGCAAATTTATTATCTTGCAGTTCTGGAGGACAGTAGTTTGAAATGGGCCTCACTAGGCTAAAAAATGTATCAGCGGGGCTGCATTCCATCTAGGAGCTTTGGGTAATCTGTTCCTTGCCTTTTTTTTTTTTTTTTTTAAAGAAAAGCTTCATTGACATATCATTCAATTCACTCATTTATAAGTGTACAATTTAACATTTTTTCATGTCTTCACAGATATGTTCAACCATCATCATAGTCAATTTTAGAAAATTTTCATCATCTTGAAAAGAAACTCCATACGTTTTAGCCATCACCCTCCTATTACCCCACCCTCCAGCCCCACACAACCAGTAATATACTTTCTGTAGCTATAAACCATCGATTCGGACTCATGGCCACCCCATGTGTTACAGAGTAGAACTGTTCCACAGGGTTTTCTTGGCTGTAATCTTTATGGAAGCAGATCACCAGGCCTTTTCTCCATAGTGCTGCTGGGTGGGTTTGAACCGCCAGCCTTTAGGTTAGCAACTGATTGCAAACCACTTGATCCACCCAGGCCCCTTAGATATGTCTATTCTGGACGTTTCATATTAATAGAATCATAAATATTTGGTCTTTTGTGACTTGCTTCTTTCACTTAATGTAACGTTTTCACGGTTGATTCATATTGTGGCATGAATCAATACTTTATTGCTTTTTATGGCCAAATAATATTTCATTGTATAGATTACATTTTGTTTATCCATTTATCTCTGGGTTGTTTCCACCTTCTGGCTTCATAAATAATGCTGCTATGAACATCAGTGTTAAATATCTGTTTGAGTCCCTACTTTCAATTCTTTTGGGTATATACCTAAGAAGGGAATTACTGGGTTACACAGTAACTCACATAGTTGAGGGAAGACCTGTGTCAATGAGATGGGTTGACACAGTGGCTGGCAACATGGGCTCAAACATAGCAACAATTGTGATGCTGAAGCAGGACTGGGCAGCATTTTGTTCTGTTGTACACAGGGTCGCTATGAGTCGGAACAGACTAGACAGTACCTAACAACAACAACAACATAGTAACTTTATGTTTAATTGTTTGACGAACTGCCAGAATGTTTTAGAAAGTGGCTGCACGATTATATATTCCCACCAGTAGTGTATGAGGGTTCCAATTTCTCCACATCCTCGCCAACACTTGTTACTATCTCACTTTCTGATTCTAGCCACCTAGGAGGTAGTGTCACATTGTGTTTTGAGTCCTCTGATGACTAATGATGTTGAGCTTCTTTTCATGTACTTACTGGCCATTTGTATATCTTCATTTTCCAGTTTCTAGAGGCTGCCTGCATTGCTTGACTCATGACCTATGGGCTTCTTCATCTTCAAAGCCAGCAATGTCTGGCAGAGTTCTTCTCATGCTGCCATTTTCAGGTTCTCTTTTGTTTCCCTTTTCCACTTTCTAAGGGCACTTTGGATTACACTGGGCCCACCCAGAAAATCTCCCTATTTTAAGTTCAACTAATTAGCAACTTTAATTCAGTCTGCAAGTTTAATTCCTCTTTGCCATGTGGTCTAACATATTCATATGTTTCAGGAATTAGGATGTGGACATCTTTGGGGAGCATTATTTGGCCTACTGTAGCTAGTAAATGATAAAGACTAAGTGAGATGAAGAAATGGTACCTACTATAGGATCTCAGTGGAGTTTAACATCACTGCAGCCAGGGATGGTCAAGGGAGGCTTAATGAAAAGGTAGATTTATTCTGGCCCTTAAAGGAGAGATTCAGTTTTAAAAGTTGAAGATGGTGCAGAGGGGAGTCTAGGTGTTCTTATAACAAGGCCTTGAAAATATAAGGTATATAGTAGGACCAGGAGACAAAAAGTAGACTATTTCAGTTGAAGGAGAGGTTCACAAAGGAGGAATTAGAATAGATTAGAACTAGAATGAGAAGGACTGGGGGTTTGACCCATCCTTTCCCAAAGCTTACTGACTCCAGAATGTTCTTTAACATTATAACATATTGATGAAGCACCACCAGGAGATAAATGCTTTTAAATATAACAACATATTAATAAAACACCATTAGAAGACCAGTAGATACGTTGCCTGCCTGGATTTAAGTAGGTAGCCAAAAACGGCCCCTCAGAGGAACTGCAAGAAATTATCAAAATTCGATTTTTCCCCATTTTTAAGATACATCCATAAAAAAATTAAAACATTTATTTTATTAATAGCAAATTATATAAAAATAGTGTGAATTATCTTCCATTTTAGATTTATTATTGAAAAATAACATGCAAAAATGTTTTAAATAAGAGGATTTTTCTCCCCTAGAATGTAGCTATTTGATGTTAAGAGCTAAGTTGTGGGTCACGTCCTCATATCAGATGCTGCATTAAGTTTACTCATTTTGTTTTCACTACAGCATAATATGAAAATTACATTTCACAAGGTGCACTACAGTCAAAGGAGGACTGCACACTGTAATATATAAGTACTTTTGAAATTGACTGCTTGAAAAAACGTTGTAATATTTTCTTTTTATTATTTTTTTTGTTACTGTGCTTTAGGTGAAAGTTTATGGAGCAAATTAGTTTCTCATTAAACAGTTAATACATAAATTGTTTTGTGACATTGGTTGCCAACCCCACAACATGTCAACACCCCAGATTCCTTGTTTCCATTCGTCCAGTTTCACTGTCCCTTCCTGCCTTCTCATCTTTGCTTTTGGGCTGGTGTGCCCATTGAGTCTCATACACATGACTGAACTAGAAACACATTCCTCAAGTGTGTTATTATTGCCCTACACACCCGTCTAATCTTTGGCTGAAGGGTGAACCTCAGAAGCATTGCAATATTTTCAATAGATCACCTCTAGATTTTTAATTTTATTACTTTTTTGAAAATGTACTATGTATAATAGTTAAAAAAAACCCAACTGTACAAAAGGCCAAGAGTGAAAAGCAAGTCCCTACCTCTTACCCTTGAATCACAACACCCTAGTTCCAGTCCCCAGAGACAGCCACCGCTATCAGTGTCTTGGTGTACTTGCAGAGAGTCTCTTTATACCCAAATGGAGGCACGCTCCAGAAACAGTTTTAGACCTTGCTTTTGTCACTCACCTCCTGTGGGGGCCGTTGTTCAGCTTCACTTTGAAGTATTCAGAGCTTTGCTTTCGGATTCAGACACAGGGCAAAAAACACAACATGGCTTTTCTTTTAAAATTGGCTTCTTTCAGCCACAGATTCATGGGAAACTGAGTGTGATTAGAAAAGTTTGATTTATAGTAAAAATGGAATAACATCATAAATACGTGTGGCAGAAGGAATAGGAATACAGTACCATCAGCACTAAAAAAATCAGAAGAACTCTAGTGAATTAAAAGAATTTAATTAAGTTTGAAAGGAGCCCTGGTGGCATAACGGTTAAACACTTGGCTGTTAACCAAAAGGTTGGTGGGTTAATAATAGGGAAAGTGCAAATAGGGGACCTTCTTTTAGAGACCTAAGTCTTAATTTACCTTCTCTTTTGAGACTCTAGCGACAGTCTAACTTGTGTAATTCCCTTGTGAAACTGCCTCAACCCTGCACTAAAGAAATTTTTGTAAACCTGTACATCCTGATATGCCAGTCCTGGAGAGACAGAAAAGATAAGGTGGCTAGGGAAAAGTGCAACTGTCCCATCTCTTCTCAGATTCCAGAAGAGAAGGGAACCAAAGTTCTAGGTGGTAACAGTGGACAAGGCCAGTAGGTGTCTCAAGACCTAGCCTGGGATGGTGGGAAAGACCCACGACCCTAGGAGGAACCCCGAGAGAACAAATGCAGGAAGCAGCCCACCTAGTGGCTTACAGGGTCCACTACAGAGTGAGTCTGCCTGGGATTGAATCAGCACACCACAGTTTCCTGATCGGGAGTGAGTTACTCACCCTCGGTTATAGACTGAATTGTGTCCCCCCAAAATATATGCTGGAATCCTGGGAGGCACAAATCGTTAAGTGCTCAACTACTAACTGAAAGGTTGGTGATTCGAACCCACTCAGAGGTGCTTCAAAGAAAAGGCCTGGCGATCTGCTTCCAAAAGTTCACAGCCTTGAAAACCCTATAGAATGCAGCTCTACTCTGCACACATGGGATTGCCATGAACCAGAATTGACTCTCTACAGCAGATGGTTTGGGTTTTGGTTATACCTGTGGCTATAACTCCATTTGGAAATAAGGTTTTCTTTGTTATGTTATTGAGGCCCTATCAGTGTCGCAAAAGAGCTCTGATGTCACAGTAGTTAAGCACTTGACTGTTACCCAAAAGGTATGTGGTTCAACCCCGCCAGCTGCTCCATGATAGAAAGATGTGGTAGTCTGCTTTTGTAAAGATTTACGGCCTTGGAAACCCCATAGGGCAGTTCTACCCTGTCCTATAGGTTCTACTCTGTCCTATGAGTCAGAATCGACTTGACAGCAGTAGCAGTGGGTTTGGATCAATGTAGCATGTGTCCTAAACCTAATCACTTCTGAGTTATAAGCAGCAGCACATACACAAAGATGAGCAAGCACAAAAAAGGAGAAGGGAGGTGTCTTAGGCTGGGTGCTCTAGAGAAGCAAAACAAGTAAAGCACGTAAACATATATAGAGAGAGATTTATATCAAGGAAACAGCTCACACAGTTGTAGAGGCTAAAAGGTCCCAAGTTCGTGGATTAGGATAGAGGCCTCTACCAATTCACGGAGCCGCAGAAGCTGGTGAACCCAAGGTTGGCAGGTTGGAGAGGGCTCCCGCTCACAGGCTGTGAAGGTCAACAAATTCCAAGATCAGCAGACAAGACCACAAGGTTTCTCCTGATTCACACAGCTGCAGGGGCTGGCAAACCCAAGATCAGCAGGTCAGGGAAGTGGACTCTTGCTCGCAGGCTGAGAAGATTGACGAATTCCAAGATCAACAGGTAAGCGGCTAGCTCAAGTCCCAAGAACTGGAGGTAAGACAACAAGAGGCAGCTGCTGAGTCTGGAACAAGCCAAAAACCTTGGCAAGGTGAACAGGCAGAAAGTAACCGGTGGAAGGCAGAGAGATGGAATTGAGGGGGCTGTGAGATGCCACAGGCCCTGCCTCCGCCAGTACCACTCATCAGATTCCATCATGGGGGTGATCACACATCAAATTTCAACGGGGAAGTGATCACAACAGTATACAACTGCTAAAACACTACGAATAACGGCCTAGCCAAGTTGACACACAATCTTAACCATCTCAAGAGGTAAATGTCACGTGAAGATTGCCAAGGAACCAAGGAATGCTGGGGCTACAGATACGGAGACAAGGATCTCCCCACAGAGTTGATAGAGAGCCTTCCCCTAGCTGGTACCCTGAATTTGAACTTCTAGCCTCCTAAACTGTGAGAAAATAAATTTCTGTGCTTTAAAGTCACCCACTGTGGTATTTCTGTCACACCAGCACTAGCAAACTAAGACATTCTCTCTGTGACTCACTTTGTCATCTATGAAGTGGGGCTAAATACTAATGCCTCCCTAAGAAGACTGTGAGCAATAATTGAGTAAAAATACAAATAAAAAGCTTAGAATGATGCCTGGCATATCGTGAGTGCTCAATAAATGCTTGCCTCATGGATTTGAGCAGTATTCCACATAGCGGACTCTGGTCTACCTGGCTCTAAACACTTGTCCCCTTGTGATTTCTCAACCATGCCAGGAATCCTCTTACCTCAGGTTCATTGCACCTGCAGCTTCCTCTGCCTCCAACTTTCTTCCTCAGGTAGCTGCTTGGCTCCCTTCCTCCCTTACTACTTCAGGTCTTGTTCAGATGTCACCTTCACAGCGGGTCTTCCCTGATCACCTATCCCCTTCCCTGGCTTAGTTTTCTCCATAACACACCACGCGATCATAGTCACAGTTTGCTTTAAAAAAATTTTTTTTGTTTGTTTCTTCCCCTCAATAACATGTAAGTTCTGTGAGGGCAGAGATTTTTATCTGTCTTGTTCACTGATGTATCCCCAATATCTAGAACAGTACAAACATACTAAAAGTCCTCAATAAATATTTCTTGAATTAATGATCGACTATTTCATAATATATCCATTCTCTTGTTTATGCATATTTAGACATTTATGTTGCTTCCAATTTTTGCTGTTACAATAATGCTGTGATGAACATTCTTGTGTATATTTCTTTGTGCTCAGAAGCAGAACCATCGGATCATGAGTTAAGTACATCTTTATAGTGACCCTAGAGGACAGAGTAGAACTACCCCACAAGGTTTCCAAGGAGCAGCTGGTGGATTTGATGAACTGCTGACCTTTTGGTTAGCAGCCAAGCTCTTAACTACTGTGCCACTAGGGCTCCTTTAATTTACTAGATATTACCAAACAACTCTTCAAAGTTGTACTAATTTATATTCCCACAGTAGTGTATGCGACTCCTGTTTCACATTTTTTACAACACCCGGTATTAACAGAACTTTTAATTTTTTGCCAGTCTGAGAGTATGAAATATTTTATTTTAGTTTTGATAGTACCTGACTGCTAGTGAGGATAAGCTTTTTTTTATGTTTATTGATCAATCTGATTTTCTCATCTGTGAATTACTAGCTCATACCTTTTGCCCACATTTCTATATGTGGCCATTCTTTATATATTCTGGATACCAATCTTTTGTCAGTTATATGTATAGCAAGTATCTTCTTTTTTTTTTTTTTTTAATTTATTGTGCTTTAGATGAAGGTTTACAGAGCAAATTAGTTTCTCATTAAACAATACACATATCATTTTGTGACATGTCAACACTCTCTCCTTCTCAACCTTGGATTCCCCATTACCAGCTTTCCTGTCCCCTCCTGCCTTCTTGTCCTTGCCCCGGCCTGGTGTGCCCATTTAGTCTCATTTTGTTTTATGAGCCTGTCTAATCTTTGGCTGAAGGGTGAACCTCAGGAATGACTTCAGCATTCAGTTAAAAGGGTGTCCGGGGGCCATACTCTCAGGGTTTCTCCAGTCTTTGTCAGACCAGTAAGTCTGGTCTTTTTTTGTGAGTTTCATTTTTGTTCTACATTTTTCTCCAGCTTTGTCTGGGGCCCTCTATTGTGATCCCTGTTAAAGCAGTCGGTTGTGGCAGCCGGGCACCGTATAGTTGTGCTGGATTCAGTCTGGTGGAGGCTGTGGGGGCTATTAGTCCTTCGGACTAATCTTTTCCCTTGTGTCTTTGGTTTTCTTTATTCTCCTTTGCTCCAGACGCAGTGAGATCTGTGTAGTGTCTTAGATGGCCGCTCACAAGCTTTTAAGGCCCCAACACTACTAGCTAAAGTAGAATGTAGAATGTTTTTTTTATAAACTATGTTATGCCATTGAGCTAGCTGTCCCCAGAGACCATGGTCCTCTGCCCTCAGCCCAGTAATTTGGTCCCTCAGGGAGTCTGGATGTGTCTATAAAGCTTCCATGATCTTGTAGCAAGTATCTTCTGCAGTCTCTGTTGTCTTTAAGCTTTGCACAATTTCTGATACACAGAAGTCAGCATTCCATTTCTTTTTTTTTTAAATAATATTTTATTGAGATTTGGTGAAAGTTTGCACAGCATGTTAAGTTCCCATTTGACAATTCCCATACAAATTTTTCAGTGACATTAGTTACATTTATCACAATGTGTCAACATTCTCTTTAATTGTGTTCTGTTTGTTCTCTCTCCAGTACTCTAGTTTCTCTGCCCCCTTATCTTCTCATCTTTGCTTTTGAGAAATTGTTGACCTTTTGGTCTCATACTGATGGTTTTTAAGTAGGGAACCAATCAATCTTATGGATAATATCCTTTATTTTGTGTATCATTCTGCTAAGGCGATCTCAGGGGATAGGCTCAGTTCTAGGTTTAAACAGTGTCTCAGGGCAATAGTCTCAGGGGGTCTTCTGTTCTCTACTCTTCCTGTTTGTCTTCTTTTCTTTTTTTAAATAAGAATTTGAGTTCTGCTCTATATTTTTATCACATTCTATCTGGGACCAATTGTGGCCCTGGTCAGAAAAGTCAGTGGTAGTAACTGGCCACCATCTAGTTCTTCTGGTGTCAGGGTGGATGAGGTTGTGATTCTTATAGCCTTGTTTCTTCTCTGTGCTTTTGGTTACCTTCTTACTGTTTTGCTCCTGGTGAGTCAAGGCCTGTAAGTGTGATTTAGATGGCTGCTCACAAGCTTTTAAGACCCCAGTTGCTACTCACCAACTAGGACGTAGAACATTATCTTTATGAACTATTTACGCCAATTGACTAAGTTGTCCCCCGAGACTATGGTCCTAAGCCTTTTAACCCAGTAAACCAATCCTGCAAGTTGTTTGTATATGCCTAGGAAGCCTCCATAACTATGCCTCCTGTGTGCTTTGTTATATATATGGATACAAAATATTTGACTAGCCTGAAATCATTCTGCTTGTTACTCTACCAAGATGTTTAAGAAGTCCTGGGAAAGCCATTTTCTGAAGGTTTATTGGAAACACTATACACCTAACTTCATATGCAAAAATTTTATGTGGCCGTAATAGTCCAATTATTCTAAAAGACAATATTCTGGAATTGAAGTAATGGGATTAAGTCAGGTATGTTCATTTTAGTTTACCTAAATGTCTGGTGATTATCAATTGATCATTAAATTCCTAAACTGTAGTATGAAGAAGGAGCCCTGGTGTTGCAATGGTTAAGTGTTCAGCTGCTAACTGTAAAGGTTGGCAGTTCGAACCCACCCAACAGTTCCTCAGGAGAAAGACCTGGTAATCTCTTCTAGTAAAGATTACAGGCTAGAAACCCTATGGCACAGATCTGTCACATGGGGTCGCTATGAGTTGAAAATTGACTTGAGACACCCAATGACAACAACAGTGTGAAGAAGGAGGCTATGAGTCCAAAGTTCCTTTCCTCAGATTGTCAAGGAAACACTCTAGATTTCTTATGAAGTTTGATCCTTTAAAGACAGGAATGTAAGAGGCTACTCTTTGTAAGTCAATCCTGAGCCTCTTCCTCTTGCTCAATTACCGGCTCAAGTGGACAACCTTGATAATTTAAATGATGTTTAATTTCCTCATTGTTTCCCACTTCTATTTTGATTTCTATCCATCTTAATGCAATTCTAAATTCTAGGTTACAGGTATTAATGGACATAGCTGGATAATAAATATAACTTATTTATTGATAGCAACAAAAATATGCTATTGGAATTTAAATTAACTTCAATAGGCTATAACATTGTAAAATATCATAATTATTATTGATAATGTTTTAATGAAAGGAACTACTGAATAATTTCTAAGTAAGCAAACTGAAACAATAATATGAGCAATTTTAGACATGAGGAAAATCCAAAGACATTATAATTTTAAAGCATTCATCTTAGATGCCTATAGCTCCACAGGTATAAAAAAGGAAAAATAATTTTACGATAAATTAACTTATGAACAAATGGGAACAATGGTTTTACTATAAAATATTCATTTTACTATTTTACCGCCATCCTATAAATAGCACCCTCTTTTAAGCAACATCGGTTATTTCCCTCTGCTGACAGATTTAGCTGCTAATAGATTCAGTATAGAACATAAAAAGATTCAAATTTTAAACTGAATTTTAATACTGCAGAACCTCTTACTCCAGTAACATGTCTGGCTATTTGAATTTTTATTCATCTTATCATGTCCAAATATATTTTAATTACAACTTTTTTAAAACAATCACATTGTTAATCTGTGAAAAAGTTGTTATATTTAGCAGCAAACAAATTCTACTTTAAATATACAGCCTAGTCATTTGTCCGCTTAGAGTGGAAGAATATTAAGGGCCCTCTTGCACCCCAGGGAGAGGTTAAGCCATTATTGGAAGGGATGGGGAAGTCTCCGGGAAGCACATTTGGAAATTCTTAGATATATGCTATTCTCGAAATAAGATCACTTCAAGAAAATCTCCCACTAAAAACTGAAGCATTATCTTAGAAGCTTACTGAATTACCATCAGGGCTCCAAAAATGTCTTTCTTTTCTCAGACCCTACTAAATAAGTAAACCCTACAAAACTGAAAAACAATATTTAATAGGAAAACATATTCCTTTTCTTTTTCTATTGCATCTTCTTCTAGTGACAGGTTGAAACAAATAACATTTATCATGATGGTTGTACAGTAGTACATTTATAAGTAACACCAAGATGTAGGAAGAGCAAAGTGTGGGAAGAGGGAAAAAGTCAAGGTTTTATAAGAGGGATGTAAATAAAATATTGGATAAATGGGCAGAAAAAAAAGTATAACAACAATTTTGGCAGCTATGACTGATGATAAGTAAGGTCACAAATATAAGATGGTATTAACTGAAAGACAAATATCTGGAAATCACAGTTAAATAAACCTAACTGCTTCAAAAAGCTGTGCTATGAGAATATATCAATGGCATTATAGTTTAAAGGAAGTATAAGGTGATCCTCCTTTTCAGAGTTAGTGAACTAAATCCCCAGTGATTGCTCTTGTTACTTGAGGACAATTGTAAGATTTTGTTTACCCCTTTGGATTTAGCATACATTTCTCTCCTACCTTGTCTGAAGCTCACATTATTAAAGCCACACCTTTAGATTACATAATACTTAAAGGGCATTGTCCCAGAGGGATACAATTGTACCCCACCCCCCAAAAAAAACCCCAAACCCAATTCCGACCCATAGTGACCCTAGAGGACAGAGTAGAACTGCCCCATAAGGTTTCCAAGGAGCAGCTGGTGGATTTGAACTGCCAACCTTTTGGTTAGCGGCCGTATCACTTAACCACTGTGACATGAGGGCTCCAATTGCACCCAGTGATGGTGAAAATCCTTCCTCTCCTTAGCGGGGATTATCCTGTCAGATCACACATTCACTAACAGATTCAGGCCTTCTTTCCTTCCCTCTCTTCCTCCCTCTCTTCTGCTGAGTACCTATTTATTTCAGACTGTAACTTGCTGTTAGCTGCCATTGAGTTGGCCCTCAACTCACAGTGATCCCATGCACAACAGAATGAAATGCAGCCCAGTCCTGTGCCATCCCCATGATTGGTTGTGGATCTGACTATTGTGATACCTAGGGTTTTCACTGGCTGATTTTCAGAAGTACATCTGTTAGCAGCTGTCATGGTTTGAACTATGTCCCCCCAAAAATGCGTCTATCAGTTTGGCTGGGCCATGATTCCTGGTACTGTGTGATTTTCCTATATGTTGTAAATCCTGCCTCTGTGATGTTAATGAGTGAGGATGGGTGGCAGTTGTGTTCATAAGGCAGGACCTGATCTACAAGACTGGATTGTGTCCTGAGGCAATCTCTTGAGATATAAAAGACAGAAGTGAGCAGTGAGACAGGGGGACCTTACACCATCAAGAAAGCAGTGTGCTGGGAGCAGTGTGCGTCCTTTGGACCGGGGTCCCTACGCCGAGAAGCTCCTAGTCTGGGGGAACACTTATGAGAAGGCAGAGAGAGAGAAAGCCTTCCCCTGGAGCTGACACCTTGAATTTGGACTTCTAGCCTACTTTTACTATGAGGAAATAAACTTCTCTCCTTGTGGTATTTCTGTTGTAGCAGCACTAGATGACTACGACAGGAGCTGAGCACATTAACTGTTTGCACTGCAAAGAGACTGGGGGCTACCCACGTGGAAAGCAAAAATTCTACCACTGAACCACCAACGTCTCAGAAGCAGTAACTTAGACTCCAGGAATCTGAAAATGAATAGGATACTGTCTTTTCCTTTTAGAAACTCCCTCTCTAACAGTGGATACTTAACAGGGAAACAATTAAATACAATGCAACATGATACACTTTTCTACTGACAAACGTTGAAAAGAATATTGATATCCACAGTATTAACTAGAATGTAGGGAAACAGAGAACTGGAATACTACTGCTAGAAGCTCAAGTTGGTAACAACTTTGCTGGAGGGCAATTTGGTACTATGTACCAAGAGCCTTAAAAAAACAAAAAACGAATGTACTTTGTCTTAGCAGCTCTACAACCCAGTATTTACCCCCAAAGAAATAATCAGACAAGTCTGTAAAGATGTTTGTACAAATACAAATATTGTAACACTGAACACACTATACTAATGAGTACCGCAGCGTCTAATAATTGGTGATTGGTTAAACTAATTTTGCTACGGCCATACAAAAGAATACTAACATTACCATAAACAGGCTATACATTTGTATTTATTGACTAGAAAAATACCACATTTTGAATGAAAAATGTAGGTTATAGAACAAAATATAATATAAACTATTTTCAAAAGATATCTATATATATATAATACACATGCATAGGAAAAAGTGTGAAAAGTGTTAAATTTTGGGGGGTCAGGTTTACTAAGGTATAATTTAAGTAGAGTAAAATGCACTATTATTTAGTATACAGTTCTATGAGTTTTGATAAATATATACAGTTGTGTAACCACTATGTAATCAAGATATAGAACATTTCCATCAGCCCCCATGCCTCTTTATGTTCAAGCTCTCCCCTCAACCAATGATCATAAAGATGGTGCGGTACCTGGCTACCATTTTGTTTTGAAAGAATGTAAGTCAGCGCTGACTTGACAGCAACTAACAACAACAGAAACCCTCCATGCTCAGTCCCTGGCAACCACTGATCTGCCTTCTGATCCCTATAGTTCTTCCTTTTCCAGAATGTCAGATAAATGAAATCATACAGGATGTAGCCTGTTGATTAAAATAGTTTTTTTTTCCTCCCTAAAATGCAGGATTATGGGTAATTATTTATTTTGCTAATCTATATTTTCTAATTTTTTATAAGAAACATTACTTTGCAATTTAGAAAAATAAAAGCAAAAGGTAATTGTGGTGTGCATTATAGTGAGGAGATAAAGTTATTAGAGCACATATAAAGAAAAATTTTGTGTAATATATCTAAGTTGCAGAATTACTTCACCAAATAAAGAGTTAACTTTGAGAGGCAACAAAAGTTAAGAGGTGGGCTCGATTAGAGTTAACCAAAGATCCTAACTGTGGTATTTACTAGCTGTGTAACATTTGGCAGGCTATTTAACATCTTTTATTCTCAATATCCTCATTTTAAAAATAGGGTTAAAAATAGTACCTATTGCATTAAATTGTTATAAGGATTAGATGACACAGTGCATATAAATCATTGGTATGTATTAAATTTCAGCTACTAAAATTATTTGTATTATTTATTTGGCTATGCTCATTTTCATAATGATTATTACTACTGTCATTGTTGAGCCTTGAGAGGTGTTCCAGAGACAAAAAGTCATTCTAGGCCGAGGGGACAGTATGTGTGAGACCACAGTCATGGAAGTGCCTCCCAAAGACAGAGAACGACAAGTAGGGGCAGAGGAAAAGGAGTGTGGATATCTTAGAGCCAGCCCATGAAGGGCCTGGTCATCCAGGCCAAGGAGTTTGGAATTTATCTTTAGGCTCCAGGACAGAAATTGTTTTGTTTGGCCAAATATATATTTTTTTAGTTGTCTCTCTTACAGCTTCACCTTCCTGCCTGGTCCCCGAAGGCATTTGAGCTTGCAACCCCTTTTTCAGGAAACTTTAGACACTTTTATGGCCCCCTCTGTGCTACTAAACCATTTTACTCCTATCTTTTACTGCACTTATCACATGGCAATGTAATCACTTGTTTACAGGCCTGTCTCTCCTGGTAGACCATGAGGTCCTATAGACTACGTGCCCTACCTCTCACTATGCTTCAAAGAGTAGTAAACCCTTAAAAAATATTTAGTGAATCAACAGGTACATTTCCATGTGGCAAAACAACAACAACTGTGAAGGGTACAATCCATGGTAGATACGTTTCTATAAGGAGAAAAGAAACTTAGAACTGAACGATCAGAAGGAAAAACAGAGTGACAGGAGAGAGACCAAAAGCTCTGGCAGATGCAGTGGTGGGGCCCCTTAGGGCAGGTGCTCTGTGAAAGGGCTTGGGGGAGGGGGAGGAATGCACACAGAGCTCAGCAGAAAAAAAACAGGAAGATACATAAACAGTAGTCCACTTGACAGTTTTGACTAGAATTGTCTAGGCTGCTATCACATTAATTACAAGCCTTAATTCACTATCTAGAAAGTGGCAGTTTGTTATGTGTCAATGCGACAAAACCTAAGCTATATTGTTAAGTGAAAAAAAAGTTGTAGAACAATGTGTATATTCCATGTATGTGTGGGGAATTATATTTATATTTACATATGCTTGTACATGCATGAGATGAAACTAATAACACTGGTTGCCACTAGAAGAGCAATTTTGGACTGAGAATATGGTAGAAGAGAGAGTTTCTTTTCAATATAAAACTTTTAGTAACTTTTACATTTAATACCACATAAAATCAAAAACCAAACCTGCTGCTGTCGAGTCAACTCTGACTTATAGCAACCCTACACGTATTAATTTATTCCAGATTTAAAGAGGTTTATAAAATGAAAATTTAGATTACATTTCTAAAATTGACTTTTGAAAAATGAAGCCGTATGTATGCAAGGAAAAAAGTATGGAACAATATATACCAAAATGTGAACCATTGTCTGTATGTCTGTATATGGTTACAGCCATATAGCCATTGTCCCTAGGTGTTTTTTTGTTTGTTTCGTTTTCTTCTTTTCTTTCTTGGTTTTCTAATTTTGCTAGTTTCTCCTCTTCTCCCTGGGCTCAGTCCTTGGTAGTTGTTTTCCTTCTGCATTCTGTTGGTGATCTCATCTGGTCTCATGGTTTTAAATGCTATCCGTATGCTGAACGAGTTATATTTCCAGCCTAGACCTGTGCTCCAGACTTATATATAGAACTGTTTACTCAACTCCTCCACTTGAATGTCCAACCATCATCTCAAACATAACTTGTCCGAAACTGAACTCCTGACCTTTCCCTCCCCGGCACAAGTCTTCCCAACTCAGCTGATGACAAACCCTCTCTTACAGTGGCTCAGGCCAAAAACCTGGGAATCATCCTTGACTCATTTTCTCACACCTCACGTCTAGTCTCTCAGTAAACACTGTTAGATTCAC
The DNA here is from genome assembly GCA_030035585.1 of Dugong dugon. NCBI lineage: Eukaryota > Metazoa > Chordata > Mammalia > Sirenia > Dugongidae > Dugong > Dugong dugon. The sequence goes on from CM057464.1 coordinate 161,701,575, forward strand.
CTTTTTGACCACTTCTCACCTCTTCCACAGCTACCATCCTGGTCTGTCATCATCTCAATGTATCTTGTCTTAGGCTGGGTTCTCTAGAGAAGTAAAACTAGCGAAGCATACACACACACACACACACACACAGATTTATATCAAGGAAATGGCTCACGCAGTTGTGAGGCTGGAAAGTCCCAAGTCCGTGGGTCAGGCATCAGGCTGGAGGCTTCTGACTAACGTAGCTGCAGGGGCTGACGAACCCAAGATCGGCAGATAAGATGGCAGGCTGCTGGCTCAAGTCCCAAGAACTGGAGTTCATATGATGACAAGCCAAACGTAGGATCCAGAACAGCTTTTGCCAGAAAGTCCATATATATTGGATGCTGGCCATACCCCAAAAGAAACTCCCTTTCAACTGACTGGCAGCTCATAGCAGATCTCATCATGGAGGAGAGTACATGATATCAGATCTCATCATGGAGGTAATTATATCATTACATAACTGCCAAACTACATCATAACTGCCAAACCACGGAGAATCAGACCTAGCCAAGTTGACACACAATCTTAACCATCACAGTCCTCTAAACAGTCTCCCGGCTTCCATGCTTTACCTCCCTACAGTCTATTCCCAACTGTAGCCCAAGTTAGTGATCTATCAAAATGTAGGGTGGACCATTTCACTCTCTCAAAATCTCCAGGCGATTCCATTTCTCACAGAGAAAAAGCCTAAGTTCTTAAAATGGTCTACAAGGACCTACATGTTCCACCTACACCTTCTTATCTCATCACTTCCTGCTTTTCCCTCCCTCATTCTTCTCTAGCCAAGCTGACCTCCTTAGGGGTCCTCACACACCAGGCATGTTCCCACCTTAAAGCCACCTTTGCACTGGTCATTCCTCTGCTCTTACCCCAAACAGTCTCATCATTCAGTCCTTTACTTCCTTCAAGTATTTGCTCAAAAGTCATCTGCTCAATTACATTTCTCTGGCCACTCTATTTAAAATTGCAGCCTACTCACACACAACTCTATTCCCCTTTTCAAGCTCTAATTTTTCTACACCACTTATCCCCTTCTATTCTATGGAAATTATTTATTAGTTATTTTTTAATAATTTGCCATGCTTACATTTGAATGCAAGCTCTCTAAGAATAAGGATATTTGCATTGTTTACAGAGCCTAGAACAGTGAGTATGTAGTAGATGCTGAACTAATAACTGTTGAATGAATAAACCTGTATCATTTATGTAAGAAAAAATAAATTTAAAACAAGTCACTATAAAGAATGAATGCTATGAGTGCCTACTAATTACATAATTTGAAAGCTTTTTCAATGCTTATAAACTGTATATTTTAATTTTTGAAAAACCTTCCATTTTTGTTATCTTAGGAAAATGAATTTCTGGGTTTTATTTATTGTCTCCTGTTTATCAGCACTGGGGTGGTAAAAGGCTTATTTTCACTCTGGAAAAAAATGTGAACCATTTTATTTCAGTGATTGCATTTCTACTGTAGGCAGCACAGCACAGGGAAGATTAATGACACTAAGGCTAAAGGACAAAGGTGTTTATCTCTACCACATTAGCAGCTGTGTGCCTTCAAACAAGTCACTTAACTCTCTGAGCCTCCTTTTTCATCTGTAAAATGGGAATGATACCTACCCTCATAGAGTTGTGAAGGTTAAATTGGATCCAAGCTAATATTTGTCAGATGCTTACTATGTATGGATCTGAGCTAATATTTGCAATGTGCTTACTACATACGTAGTGCTTTAAACAGACGATCTCATTTAGTCCTCATGGCAATCCTCTGAGGAAGATCCTCTTATGATTCCCACTTCAAAGGAAGAAACAAGTGAGGCACTGAGAGATTAATAATTTGCCCAAAATTATACAGCTAGAACTGCAGTTTGAACCCAGGCAGTCCATCTCCAAACCCAAGCTCCTGGCCAACACTAACAGATTATAGTATATAAACCCATTGCCGCCAAGTTGATTCTGACTCGTAGTGACCCTACAGGATAGAGTAGAACTACCCCATAGGGTTTCCAAGCAGTGGCTGGTGGATTTGAACTGCCGACCTTTTGGTCAGCAGCCAAATTCTTAACCACTGAGCCACCAGGACTCCTTAGTATATAAAACAAAACAAAACAACAACAACAAAAAACCCATTGCCATCAAGTTGATTCCGACTCAGAGCAACCCTATATGACAGAGTAGAACTGCCCCATAGGGTTTCCAAGGAGCGGCTGGTGGATTTGAATTGCCGACCTTCTCGTTAGCAGCCATAGCACTTACCTACTGTGCCACTAGCAGGCTGCTAACCAAAAGGTTGGCAGTTCAAATCTACTAGCCACTCCTTCGAAACCCTATGGGGCAGTTCTACTCTAACATACAGGGTTGCTATGAGTTGGCATTGACTCAACGGCAATGGGTTTGGTTTAGTATACAAAGTAGAAAGTAAATAAAGATCTAGATTTTTTAATTGATCAAGAAGAACTGGTAGTGGATTAGAGAGGCCCCTGTATCATGACTGTTGTTATGGATTAAATTGTGTCCACCCAAAATGTGTGTCAACTTGGCTAGGCCATGATTCCCACCACCATCTTGTGATCTAATGCGATTTTCCTATATGTTGTAAATCCTACCTCTACGATGTTTATGAGGCAGAATTAGAGGTAGTTATGTTAATGAGGCAGGACTCAATCTACGGAATTAGGTTGTATGTTGAGTCAATCTCTTTTGAGATATAAAAGAGAGATTGAGCAGAGAAGAGAGGGATGTCATAGCACCAAGAAAGAAGTGCCAGGAGTGGAGCATGTCTTTTGGACCTGGGGTCCCTATGCTGAGAAGCTCCTAGACCAGTGGAAGAAAGATGACAAGGACCTTCCCCCAGAGCCAACAGAAAACAAAAGCTTTCCTCTGGAACTGGTGCCCTGAATTCCAACATCTAGCCTCCTAGAGATGTGAGAGAATAAATTTGTTTGTTAAAGCCATCCACTTGAGGTATTTGTTATAATAGCACTAGGTAACTAAGACAACTGAAGATGAGTATTGATCACAGGATGGATCATCCCTGCCTCCCCCAGTCTTGCTTTGCATTTGATGCTCTTGCACATATCACCTCACCTCATCTTCACAACCATATCACCAAGTGGTTAATATCTCCACTTAGGAAACGGGGGTGCAGAGACTTTAACTTTCCAAAGATTAGACAGCTAGTTAGATAACAGGTTAGAACTCTGTTCCCAAACAATAAGTCCAAGGCTCTTTCCCCTTCACCTAGTTATCTCTTATCTAAGTCTTTGGGACAGGAGAGAGAGTGGAAAAAGCATGTTAGGATAATTAATTTGGGGTCAAAGTCTGACTCTTCCTTTAGCCCATGAGAGACTATCATTTTGAGCAAGAGACCTTTGGGAAATCCACTATTGCCATGACTGGGTGGTACATAACAATCCTGGGTTATCACAGATCCTAGATAGAATTAACAATAATATTGGACAATATCCCTTCCACTTTTTTTCCCCTTTTCATGTAGATAATTACATGAAGTCAAATTCTCCTCTTTTTTTTTTCCCCAGGTCTCATCTCAGCTATTTCCACCCCAGAAATCTTTCATATCCCACGTACCTGTACACACCATACTCTTTAATCCTTTTCCACCTTTTATTAACTCTTACCAGGTTACATTAGCTAAATCTCTCACCCTCTGACATTTTTAAATCCATTTATAAGCTCCAAAACAGCTCTATTCTGGTTATTAAGCTCAAAAGTAGTACTGATAATACACCTAAATTAAAGAAAAGACTAACCATTCACTTTTAAGTGTTGTAGGCTTGGTGAACAACTCATTGTACTATGCTGGATAGTGTTCGGCTGTCCCCTTCAGAATCTTCTCAGAACAGTCCATTTACTCCTTTAGTCAAAAATAATGTAGCTGTGCTGTAAAGTGGTCAATGTAGCTGTAAAAAAAAACAGCCAAACCCATTGCCGATGAGTCAATTCCGACTCTTAGTGACCCTATAGAGCAGAGTAGAACTGCCTCATAGGGTTTCCAAGGAGCAGCTGATGGATTTGAACTGCTCACCTTTTGGTCAGCAGCTAGGCTCTTAACCATTGTGCCACCAGGGTAACTGTAGGCTGGTCCAGATTGCAGTTTTACTAGCTGTGTGACTTTGAGCTGCTATTTAACCTTTGTTCCTCATCTGTAAAGCGGCGATCACAATGAAGCCTACTTCCTATCCTACGGTTACTATGAGGATTAAGTGGGTTAATTCATAAAGGGCATTTAGAATGGCTTCTAATACAAAGCAAGAGCAAAATAAATGTGGGCTATTAATATTTCCACAAATATGAATATCCAGCATTTAAAAAAATTTTTTATTTCTTACTCTTTAAAATATTATTATAACAATCTCTTTTTAAAAAACATTTTTAATTGCAAATATAGTATTTCAACCACATTATCAAAATCTGACCCTCACTTATAATATTGTTTCCATGGAAATTTTATTTTTAATTAAAAAATGTATTTACAAATGAAATTTTGAAGTACAGTTTACTTGGAAGATAGGAAATATTTACATAAAAATGCAAAAGTATATAAAACTATCAAAAAATTCTTTACTTTTTTGAACTAGGATTTTTTTAATAAGCAATTCATCTATTTCTGTTGTCATTGCTGCTATGGATCACATACCCCTAAAAACTATAAATCAACAGTGACGGGGTCCAGGATCTCTTGTTTATTCACTGACTTTGGCTTTTGAAACCAGACTCATGAGTGCTTTACAACACTGTGTTTTATATAAAAGAACTACTTTAGGCTATACAATTTATACTTATTAGAGGCTCAGTTTCCTGAAGATAGTTACTCAGCTAAGGGTCTCTGGTTTGCATAGATGAAGTACTAAGATCAATAAAGCTAGACTTACAACAAGAAAACGGACCCTATCAGCTACTCCCTTCTTATCTCTCCCAGTAAGGAAGCACCACCATGCCTTAAACTGAGAAAAGAAAGATTGAAGTTGTCAAGGATTTCATTTTACTTGGATCCACAATCAACACCCAACACCCGTGGAAGTAGTAGTCAAGAAATCAAACGACACAGTGCATTGAGCAAATCTGCTGCAAAAGGCCTCTTTAAGTGTTAGAAAACAAAGATGTCACTTTAAGGACAAAGGTGTGCCTGGCCCAGGCCATGGTGTTTTCAATCACCTCATGTGCATGTGAATGAAGACTGAAGAAGAATTGATGCTTTTGAATTATGGTGTTGGTGAAGAATATTGAATATACCATGAACTGCCAGAAGAACGAACAAATCTGTCTTGGAAGAAGTGCAATCAGAATGCTCCTTAGAAGCAAAGATGGCAAGACTATGTCTCACATACTTTGGACATGTTATCAGGAAGGGCCAGTCCCTGGAGAAGGACATCATACTTGGTAAAGTAGAGGGTCAGCGATAAAGAGGAAGATCCTCAACTAGATGGACTGACACAGTGGCTGCAACAATGGGCTCACGCAAAACAATGATTGTGAGGATGGTGCAGGACTGGGCAGTGTTCTGTTCTGTTGTACACAGGGTTGCTATGAGTCAGAACCAACTGAATGGCATCTAACAACAACAATCATGGCTTAAAGACCTGGTGACGTTCTGTTTTTTTTGGAATTAATAACAAAAAAACAAAATTGTTGGTAGATTTATCAGATTTAGCAAAGAAAAATGCAGGATGGCCAGTTAAATTTGAATGTCAGGAAAACAATGAATAATTTTGTATGTTTAAGTATGTTCCAAATACTGTATAAAATACACTGATACTAATAACATATATTCATATTCAATCTGCCACCCTACTTGTTGGGGGATGAATATTTCTAGACATATTACTGCCTAATCGCTCTCTCTCTCTCTCACATGCACACACCGGTTTTTATACTCTAAAAGAATACACGTTTTGTAAAAAAGTACAGCAATTTGTACTTACCTTTACCTTCAAGGTTTTGAAAACTGCTTGAATTCCTGTTTGTGTTGAAATTGGGGAAGAAATCCATAATCTCATGTAATTATATTTTATTTCTTAGTTTGCTCTGTACAATTACAAAAATAAGTTTCAAAATTGAGTTTTTATGTCAATGCATTTACTATTGCTTTTCTCAAAAGGTAAATGGAGTGTTGATGCTCAAGATGATTTAACATGAGATAATACTGCCACCTGGAGATCAGATGCTTGTATGACTAAGAAGAAACCTAATTTTTAATTCCTGAGTAAGTAATCTTAGGCACGGTAACGGTTGATTTAATTAATAACACATTCTGCCATTTGCCATCATATGAGTCTAATTTTTTCTTCATTTACACATTCACTTAATGGACATTTATTAAGTTTTTATTATATGCCAGACACTATGCTAGACTTTGGGAATATAAAGATGCATAGTACCTACTTCCTATACTTGAGTGGAAACCTGGCGTCATAGTGGTTAACAGCCGCTGCTGCTAACCAAAAGGTTGGCAGTTTGAATCCACCAGGCACTTACTGGAAATGTGATGGGGCAGTTCTACTCTGTTCTAAAGGGTCTCTACGAGTTGGAATTGACTTGACGGCAACAGGTTTGGTTTTTGTTTTTATCCTTGAATACTTAACAGGCTAGCGGGAGAGGCAAGCAGATAACCAAATGTCACCAGGGGCACCCTTCTTTTTAATCTTAAAATGAAATTAGATCTAATTGCAACCTTTATATGGTGGAAAACTCACACCCCTCCCTCTTTGTAGAGTAGAAGGTGGCTGTAATCTTCCCATTCACTTTAGGCTCTAAGCTCCTACATCAACTGAATGAAATAGTTCAGTTTATGGACTATTTGTTGTTACACACATATTGCCCTTGTTCTCCACCAAATCTCTGAAAGATGTGGATCACAATTCTTCTTCTTGATTTCCATAACGACTCACTCACACAAAGCTTTAAGTTTGTAGAGGCTTTAACTTAACGATTATAAGGGGCCGGGGGAGGGGGAGAGGGAACATTTAGAAATTGAATAATAGACTTCATTGCTCTTTTACAAGTCCTGGAATGTGCTTCTCCTTCCCACCATTTTGACCAGCCTTTCTCCTTCTGCCCCCTTTTTTGCTGTCTCTTAGCAACAATTCCCAACCTCAACCTCCACCCCAGTGAACCATTCTTCCCACTTTACTACACAGAGCAATTCAACTTTCTCAATCTCCTTTCTCCAAACTCAGCCTCCTGCCCACCTGTGCATATCCAAAGTCTCAATATTGTATTATGACACAATGGACAATCTACCTGGGGAATCATCCTTTTTCTCAGCCCTATATAAAAATTTGGAGTCCTGGTGGTACAGTGGTTAAGAGCTCAGCAGTTTGAATCCACCAGCTGCTCCTTGGAGACCATAGGGGGCAGTTCTACTCTGTGCTATAGGGTTGCTATATAAAGATTTATTTCCCCATTGACAGAAATTATGCCAATTCCTTGGAAGACAGAGTCATAGCAGTTTGGGTTTTAAATAACATTTTTTTTTTTATTCCGATGTTACACAGAGATATAAACTTTCTTCTTCCCTTCCTCTCTCCCTCCTTGCCTGCCTGCCTGCCTGCCTGCCTCTTTCCCTTCCTCCCCGCCCCCCCACCCTTCCTTCCTTCCAGCTACTTTTTTCTGCTATACTGTAAGCTACCCCTACAGGGCAGCAGTCTTGTGGTACTTCATGGTAATACTGCTAAACTTGGACTAAAATTTAACACAAAAGGAGAGAAAACTGAAGGAAGAATTGTAGTGTAATATAGCTAATCTGCTAGCCCATGGTATACTTTTGTTTTCTGGCTAAGCCTTCTTCTAAAACTAGGATGCTCCTAAGATAAGAACTTGGAGAAAGGACATAGGAAGGATAAGTCATCCTCATACCTTGCTGATCTATTCCATAATCTTGTTAACTACTTTTGGCCTTAAAAAAGAAGTGTGAACCTCAAATTGGATTAAAACACTAATTTTGTAAAATGTTATGGATTGAACTGTGTCCCCCCAAAATGTGTGTCAACTTGGCTAGGCCAAGATTCCCAGTATTGTGTAAATTATCTTCTATTTTGTGATCTGATGTAATTATCATAAGTGTTATAAATCCTAAAGTCTATGATGTTAATAAGGCAGGATTAGAGGCAGTTATGTTAATGAGGCAGGACACAATCTACAAGATTAAGTTGTATCTTGAGTCAATCTCTGTTGAGATACAAAAAAGAGAAACAAGAAGAGAGGAGAGGGACCTCTTACCACCAAGAAAGAAGAGCCAAAGCAGAGCGTATCTTTCGGACCAGAGGTCCCTGCACTGAGAAACTCCCAGACCCAGGGGAAGATTGATGACGAGGACCTCCCACAGAGCCAACAGAGGGAAAAAGTCTTCCCCTGGAGTTGGTGCCCTGAATTCAGACTTCTAGACTGTGAGAGAATAGATTTCTGTTTGTTAAAGCCATCCACTTGTGGTATTTCTGCTACAGAAGCACTAGACAACTAAGACACCAAATATTACGTTTTTTTAAAGAATCAATTAGTCAGCAATTTCCTTAGGCTTTAGGACTGGCTCCTTCATCAGATCTCTCTGCATGAAGGCTGATGTACCAAATTACCAGCTGCCCAGTTAAGGAAAAAAAGAGCACTTGCCTGGGAATTAGTGATGCCATCTGATTGGCATTATGACTGGGCCTAGATCTCCCGACTTTTGGGTTTAAAGAGTAATGGTCTGAATCACTTTACTTTCAGGAATAAAGTGAGATAACTTAATTCATTTAAAATACATACATTTATTGAGCATCTACTTTATTCCCCTTTCTATGAAATGCGTTTAAGATACAAAATCAAGTAAAATATGATATCTGCCCCTAAGGAATATATAGTTTAGTGAAGAAGACAAGTTTATCAAAGACCGTGTTGTTCATGTTGGGTGCTGTCAAGTCAATTTTCACTCATAGCTACCATATGTGACAGAGTATTACTGTCCTATGGGGCTTCCTAGGCTGTAATCTTTGCAGGAACAGATCCCATGGAGTCACTGGGTGGTTCAAACCACCAACTTTTCAGTTAGCAGCCAAGTGCTTATATGTCAGAATTTTGTAAATGTCTAAGTCTATGTAACTTTTTGAGTCTGTTTATTGTTTGTTTTTCCAAAGCAACTAGTAGTAAAATACTTAAAGTGAAAAGGCCTCTCTGTTTAGTTTTGGGTCCCTACCAATGTACATAGATGAAAAGGCAGTTGCTCCGACAGAACAAGGGGATACTGTGTGGTTTAAAGTCAGGAAAGGTGTGCGTCAGGGTTACATTCTTTTACCATACCTGTTCAATCTGTATGCTGAGCAAATAATCGGAGAAGCTGGACTATATGAAGAAGAACGGGCAATCAAGATTGGAGAAAGACTCACTAACAACCTGCATTATGCAGATGACAAAGCCTTGCTTGCTGAAAGGGAAGACAACTTGAAGCACTTACTGGTGAAGATCAAAGACCAGAGCCTTCAGCATGGATTACGCCTCAACATAAAGAAAATGAAAATCCTCACAACTGGACTAACAAGCAGCATCGAGATAAATGGAGAAAAGACTGAAGTTGTCAAGGATTTAATTTTACTTGGATCCACAATCAATACCCAGCAGCAGGCAAGAAATCAAATGACGTACTGCATTGGGCAAATCTGCTGCAAAAGACCTCTTTAAAGTGTTGAAAAGCAAAGATATCAGCTTGAAGACTAAGGTGTGCTTGACCCAAGCCATGGTATTTTCAATCACATCATATGCATGCAAAAGCTGGACAATGAATAAGGAAGACCAAAGAAGAATTGATGCCTTTGAATTGTGGTGTTGGCGAAGAATATTGACTATACCATGGACTGCCAAATGAACGAATAAATCTGTCTTGGAAGAACTATAACCAGAATGCTCCTTAGAAGCAAGGATGGCAAGACTACGTCTTACATACTTTGGACATGTTGTCAGAAGGGATCAGTCCCTGGAGAAGGACATCATGCTTGGTAAAGTAGAGGGTCAGCAAAAAAGAGTCCCCTCAAGGAGACTGATTGACACAGTGGCTGCCACAGCTGGCTCAAGCATAACAACGACTGTGATGATGGTGCAGGACCAGGCAGTGTTTCGTTCTGTGGTACACAGGGTCACTGCGAGTCAGAAATGATTCGATGGAACCTAACAACAACAACAGCATCAATGCTTAAGATGTAGAATCTAAGGTCCTGAGTCCTGATCTGATGTTCATTCCATGACACACTACGATGCTCCCTTAGAAATGGTAGCTCATGGCTGCTTCTCCCACAGCAGTGGTTTCTCGTTTCAGTATTAGCAGTTCTTACAAAGGCTTGCTCATCTCTTTAACGATGGTAGAGCTCTCAATGATAGACAGCTCAGCATTAATCTCTTAGTACCATTTTTTGAGGGTGGCTCTAAGCAAGGATCTTACTAGGCTTTACAATGGCAGCCATAGTATGACATGGCTTTTGAAATAGCTTATTCTTTCAAGTCTCAGCTATGAAACAGGCCTACATAACACCACATTGTGGCTTTTTCCTCCTTATTGGTCTGTTTCCTTTCTTTACAGAGTGATCTTTTAGAAGTGTAACTCAGATAATGTCATGATTTAAAATCCACCAGCGCTTACCATTGTATTGGAAAAAAAAAAAATTAAAATTTCTTACCTTGGTTTAAAAAACCCTTCATAATGCGATCCTCTGCTGACTTCTGGGATGTCACCTCATACCACTTCTCCTTGTCCCCTGCATTCCAGACCACTATACTGTCATTATTTCAGTTCCATGAACATTTCTGCCTTAGGGCTTTTGTACTATTTCTTGAGCCAGGCATGCAAAGAAGGATTGAGCAGTGGCCTCTCTCTGCCTAGGTATTCTGGTAGGGAAGAAAAAAGAAGTTGAAGAACATTTAGCAAATGATGAATAGGCTTCTGAGTTAAAAAAAAACAAAAAACAAAAAAAAAACCCTCTTCCCTATAAGAACCACTGGGATAACAACTGGTGACTCTTTTTCAGGCATTGCAGGAGAAAATCCATTTGTTTTGGGTTGAGATATGTGCCTTCTCTTTTAGACTGTAACCTTCACAAGGGGAAGGAAATGTATACTTGCAACTCAACAAATGAATATATACCACAGTGGCTTCTAAACACATTCATCATCTGAATCACCTGAGAATGATATTTATAGAGTATGGACGCTTTAACAACAAGACCATCTCCCAGCCACAGAGATCCCTGATTCAAATGTGAAAAAAATTACGATGCTATTGGAAATTTCCCCATGCATCTGTCAGTTTGTTGTATGTAGTGGCTTGCCTGTTGCCATGATGCTGGAAGCTATACCACCGGTATTCAAATACCAGCAGGGTCACCCATGGTGGACAGGATTCAGTGGAGCTTCCAGACTAAGACAGACTAGGAAGAAGGACCTGGTGGTCTATGTCTGAAAAAAAAATTAGCCAGTGAAAACCTTATGAATAGCAACGGAACATTGTCTGATACAGTGTTGGAAGATGAGCCCCTCAGATTGGAAGGCACTCTGAATACGACTGAGGAAGAGCTGCCTCCTCAAAGCTGAGTTGACCTTAATGACATGGATGGAGTCAAGCTTTCGGGACCTTCATTTTGTTGATGTGGCAAAACTCAAAATGAGAAGAAACAGCTGCTAACATCCATTAATAATAGGAACGTGGAATGTACTAAGCATGAATCTAGGAAAATTGGAAATCATCAAAAATGAAATGGAGTGCATAAACATCGATATCCTAGGCATTAGTGAGCTGAAATGGACTGGTATTGGCCATTCTGAATCGGACAATCATATTGTCTACTAAATGACAACTTGAAGAGGGATGGTGTTGCATTCATAGTCAAAAAGAACATTTCAAAATCTATTCTGAAGTACAGTGCTATCAGTGATAGGATAACATCCATATTCCTACAAGGAAGACCAGTTAATACGACTATTATTCAAATTTATGCACCAACCACTAAGGCCAAAGATGAGGAAACTGAAGATATTTACCAACTTCTGTAGTCCGAAATTGATCAAGTACGCAATCAAGATGCATTGATAATTACTGGTGACTAGAGTGCAAAAGCTGGAAACATAGAAGAAGGTTCCATAGTTGGAAAATGTGGCCTTGGTGACAGAGATGATGTTGGAGATCACATGATAGAATTTTTGTAAGACCAACGGCTTCTTCATTGCAAATACCTTTTTCAATAACATAAACGGCAACTATACACCTAGACCTTGCTGGATGGAATCCACAGGAATCAAATTGACTACATCTGTGGAAAGAGACAATGGAAAAGTTCAATATCATCAGTTAGAACAAGGCCAGTGGCCGACTGTGGAAGAGACCATCAATTGCTCATAAGCAAGTTGAAGTTGAAGCTGAAGAAAATTAGAACAAGTCCATGAGAGCCAAAGTACAACCTTGAGTATATCCCAGCTGAATTTAGAGACCTTCTCAAGAACAGATTTGATGCACTGATCACTAAAGACCGAAGACCAGTCGAGTTGTGAAATGACATCAAGGACATCATACATGAAGAAAGCAAGAGGTCATTAAAAAGACAGGAAAGAAGAAAAAAACCAAAATGAATGTCAGAAGAGACTCTGAAACTTTCTCTTGAACATAAAGTAGCTAAAGCAAACGGAAGGAATGATGAAGTAAAAGAGCTGAGCAGAAGACTTCAAAGGGCAGCTGGAGAAGACAAAGTAAAGTATTGTAAGGACATGTGCAAAGACCTGGAATTAGAAAACCAAAAGGGAAGAATACACTCGGCATTTCAAGCTGAAAGAACTGAAGAATGATTTCAAGCCTTGAGTTGCAATACTGAAGGATTCTATGGGCAAAATACTGAATGACACCGGAAGCATCAAAAGAAGATGGAAGGAATACCCAATCACTGAACAAAAATAATTGGTCAATGTTCAATCATTTAAGGAGGCAGCATATGATCAAGAACTGATGGTACTGAAGGAAGAAGTCTAAGCTGCACTGAAGACACTGGCGAAAAACAAGTCTCCAGGAACTGACAGAATACCAACTGAACTGACAGAATATCAAGTGAACTGACAGAACACCAATTGAGATGTTTCAACAAACAGACACAGTGCTGAAAGTGCTCACTCGTCTATGCTGAGAAATTTGGAAGATAGCTACCTGACCAACTGTCTGGAAGAGATACATATTTATGTATATTCCAAAGAAAGGTGATCCAACAGAATGTAGAAATTATCAAACAATATCATTAATATCACACACAAATAAAATTTTGCTGAAGATCATTCAAAAGCGGATGCAGCAGTACATTGATGGGGAACTGCCAGAAATTCAAGATGGATTCAGAAGATGATGCGGAACCAGGGATATCACTGCTGATGTCAGATGGATCTGGCTGAAAGTAGAGAATACCAGAAAGATGTTTACCTGTGTTTTATTGACTATGCAAAGGCATTCGACTGTGTACATCATAGCAATTTATAGATAACATAGTGAAGAATGGGAATTCCAGAACAATTAATTGTGCTCATGAGGAACCTGTACATAGACTAAAAGAGGTAGTTGTTTGAATAGAACAAGGGGATACTGCGTGGTTTAAAATGAGGAAAGGTATGTGTCTGGGTTGTATCCTTTCACCATGCTTATTCAATCTGTATGCTGAGCAAATATCCAAGAAAACGGACTATATGAAAAACTAGGCATCAGGATTGGAGAAAGACTCATTAACAACCTGAGATATGTAGATGACACAACCTTGCTTGCTGAAAGTGAAGAGGAGTTTGAGCACTTACTGATGAAGATCAAGACTACAGCTTTCAGTATGGATTACACTTCAGCATAAAACAAACAAACCGTTACCATCGAGTCAATTCAGAGTCATAGCATCGGTATAGGACAGAGTAGAACTGCGCCCATAGGGTTTCCTATGACTGGCTGGAGGATTTGAACTGCCAACCTTTTGGTTAGGAGCCTAGGTCTTAATCACTGCACCACCAGGGCTCCACACCTCTACATAAAGAAAACAAAAATCCTCACAACTGGACCAATAATCAACATCGTCATAAATGAATAAAATATTGAAGTTGCCAAGGATTTCATTTACTTGGGTCCACAATCAATGTCCATGGAAGCTGCAGTCAAGAAATCAAACGACGCATTCCATTGGGCAAATCTGCGGCAAAAGACCTCTTTAAAGTGTTAAAAAGCAAAGATGTCACTTTAAGGACTAAGGTGTGCCTAACCCAAGCCATGGTGTTTTCAATCACCTCATCTGCATGGGAAAGTGGACAATGAATAAGGAAGGCCAAAAAAGAATTGACGGCTTTGAATTATAGTGTTGGCAAAGAATACTGAATATACCATGGACTGCCAAAAGAAAGAAAATTCTGTCTTGGAAGAAGTACAGCCAGAATACTCCTTAGAAGTCAGGATGGTGAGACTTTGTCTCATGTAGTTTGGACATGTTATCAGGAGGGACCAGTCCCTGGAGAAGGACATCACGCTTGGGAAAGCAGAAAGTCAGCGAAAAAGAGGAAGACCCTCAACAAGATGGACTGACACACTGGCTGCAACAATGGGCTCTAGCGTAATAATGATTCTGAGGATGGCGCAGGGCCGGGCAGTGTTTTGTTGAACATGGGGTCGCTATGAATCAGAACCGACTTGATGGCACCTAACAACAACAACAACAACACTGTAAATCTGAACACCGGCTGAATATTTAATAATATTAATCAATTATTGCTATTTTTAGGAATAATAATAATATTGTTACTGTTTTTTTTTTAATCTCTGAACTATTATGGATTAAATGATGTCAGAGATTTGCTCCAGTGTAATACAGGAGAAGTGAATATGTGTGTGGGGGGTATATGTGAAACAAGATTTGTCATGAGTCAACAGCTAGATTACATGTACACAGGGGTTCATTATACTATTTTGAATAGTTTGGTGTATGTTTGAATTTTTCCATAAGAATAATTTTTTTTGAAAAAGATTACTGAGCCCCCAGGAGAGTCTGGTTCAGTAGGTCTAGAGCCTGTGAATCTGTGTATTTGCATCACCACCACCAGACAATTCACCAACAGTACTCCATCCCAACTATCTACTCTACTGTTATTGTTAGGTAGGGGTGGTAATGGAGGTACCCTCAACGCTCCCACACACTAAATATCATCCTTAGGAAGAATGTATTTGATTAGAGTAAGTCACACTAGTGTTCATTTAACAGTGAATTCAAAGGAGGGATGTCTGCAGTTTTAAGGAAAATCTAGTAAATTTTCAAGAGCAAAATTTCTTTCAGGAAGGAACTCCAGCTACCAAATTAAAAAAAATAATATTTAAAATCTCATTGTTCCAACTCTGTCTAGCATCTCTCTTTCCCTAGATCAGTACAATCCAGCCACATTGACACCTTGCTTCTTCAGACACATGGAACTCATTTTTACCTAAGGACCAGAGCTTCAGCCTTATGTTCTATTAAAAAAAAATGCTCTTCCCCCAGATTCTCTCATGGCTGCGTCCTACACTTCATTCATATCTCAACCCCAAAGTTGCCTCTTCAAGAAGGGCTTCCCTGACGCTCCCTCTTCAGCACCCCACCTCTTACAGTAACTCCCCAGAACCTTAAGCTGTTATTTCAGGGTATTTATCATTAGATGAAATTGTCTTATTTGTTTACTAATTTATTGTGTTTCCTTTATCAAAAATATAAGATCTTTGACTATAGGGCTCTTGTCCATGTTGTTTATGGTTGCGTGTTGACCTCCTATGATACACTGATACACTGTCTGGCCAAAATAAGAACTCAATAAATAACGTTGAGTACCTGGAATATGTACATTTGGAAGGGTACCTTCCTGTGCCCCCACATTATATCAGGTATTACAAACTCAAATGCCACAGGGATTAGACAGGTACTAAAGGCAGAGGGCTGTAGTTAGAGAAACCTAGAGAAAAAACTCAAGATCACTTGCACTGGTTTGAAGGAGGCAGCTGCTTTTCAGTTTGAACATTATTGCCATGCTACAATGCAGATATAGTATGGCAATATCTTCTCATTTTTTCATGGGATGCCAAAAATCTATGTTTTTAAAAATTATTTTAATTTTTTTTATTGTGCTTGAAGTGGAAGTTTACAGAGCAAATTAGTTTCTCATTAAACAATTAATACACTAATTGCTTTGTGACATTGGTTGCCAACCCTGCGATGTGTCAACACTCTCCCCTTCTCGACCTTGGGTTCTCCATTTCCATTTGTCCAGTTTCCCTGTCCCTTCCTGTCTTCTCGTCTTTTGCTTTTAGGCTGGTGTGCCCATTCCGTCTTGTACACAGTTGAACTACATGTGTTACTGTTTGTTCTATAGGCCTGTCTAATCTTTGGCTGAAGGGTGAATTTCAAAAGTGACTTCAGTATAGAGTTAAAAGGGTTAGTTAAGAGGAAACACTGAGAAAAGATACTGCGAAGATTGTACCCTACAGCATTGTTTGCAATGGTGAAAAACAGGAAACAACTTAATCACTATGGAATTCCCAAATAATCTGTGGCAAACTTATTTGACAGGATATTATATATAGTTATATGATTAAAGCAAATAAATTGTAGCCATATGTATCAATGCAGATAGATCTCAAAAACATAGAACTGGATGAAAAAATCAAGTTGCAGCTGAATAAACAAAACAGAATAGCATTTCATGTAAAACTTTAAAAGCCCAAAGCCATTCTATATATTGTTTAGGAATACACAGGAATGGTGAAAGTATAAAAACCTAGATTAGCAGGGTATATATCAAATTTATGATCTTAGTTGCCTCTCTAAAGGGAGGTAGGAGAGTGGGACTTGGAAGAAGGGGCACCCACCTTTATCTGTTATGTTCTATTTCTTTCATTAAAAAATATGAAGTGACAAAATGCAACATGTGTTCATTCTGGATAGTGGCTACATGAATGTTTGCTCTGTGCTTTTCTTTTTAAAACATTTGAAAATTAAAAAAAAAAAAAAAAAAGGAGAGGGGGTGGTGGAGAAGAAAGATCATGTACTAGAAGCCAGGAGACTTGGATTCCAGTCTCTGCTCTGCCATTCTGGCACTGATATAATTTCTAGATAAAGTTTCCACATTAGCAAATGTGGAAGAAGTATGTAGTGATCTTCAAAGTTCAATTCAACAGCCTATGAATCTAAAACCTACACACTCCCACACTTTTGTTGCACTCTCCAAAATCCCTTCGGTCTAGGAATCAAAGCCCTCCCACCTCCCACCCTCCATACACGGGAATATTACCCAGACTAGGGACTGAAACATGTCTTTCTTCCCTCATATAGGATGGATCCATCCTTCTCAACCTGCACATCCTTTTCCAGAGGCAGCATGTACAGTGGAAGAAGAATAGTCTTTGGCGACAGAAAACCTGGATCTATCACTTTTGAGTCTCAGATTACTCATTTCTAAAAAGAGGGTTATATAACACCTACCTCACAGGATTGTAGTGACATTTAAAAACAACGTATGTCTAGTGCCTGAACAGAGTAGCAATTAATAGTAGTAGTATTAGAATCTCATTAAAAACAATTTAGGTGCCCAGCATCAGGGTCGCTGAGCAGAATCACACTTTTCAAGCTGCCTTCAGAGCCAACGCCAGTCTTCAGAAGCGTATCGGAAACAATCAAGAAACAGTTTCCATGGCGACATTCTAGTTCCGCCTCTTGGCTTACTCGAATAGCATGCTGGGAATTGTAGTGCGTGGGCGCTGCCACTCACAAGAGGGCGGTGCAGTTTCCGGAAAGTGTACTACATTTCCCGTTCCTACCTCCACTGCCACCCCATATCCCCGCCCTGCTTCTGGGTTATAAATCCGAAATGAAATGTCCAGTCACGGGTCTTCCTTTCCACGCCCGGGGCAATTATAGCTGAAAGCAAAGAGCGAAAGAGATGCGATGCCGACGGCAGGGGCGGAAACGAAGCTTACGGAGCAGGAAAAGGTGGAGCTCTGTCCTAGAGCACGGAGGCTCCGCCTTGTTACGTTATTTCCGTAAACAAAGGGGGCTGCGGAGGCCCTGGGGCCGGGATGTGACCCGGGCTCAAGCTGCCCCTGTAGCGGCGCAGGTTGCGGCTGCAAATGCTGCTGTGACTTCGGAGCCTCCGGAGTCTTTACAGATAGGGGACTCCGACCCCTTTCTTCCTGAGGTATGAAGTGGAACCAAGACACCCCGCCACCTTCCCCTTTAGGCCCGTCCCAGTCACTGCCGGGCTCTGGGCGGCGAAGGGTCATCGTGTCGGCTGGTTAGGGAATGGGAGTTAGTGAAGTCCAGAGGGACCCCCAGTGGTTCAGCTTGCAGGCTGCGGGTTCGTGGTTCTCAAAAACAGTGTGTGAGTAAGTAACTATGAACAATTTACTTACGCCTTCTCTGAAAGATTCCTTGCTGCTTGATACACAAAAAGAATTTCAGTACTCTTGTAACGGAGATGTTACCTTCCAAAAACGGATGACTTTCGATCCCTGTCCCCTTAAAAGATATAGTTTAGGCCACTAATGGTTTATTTGCATTCCTTTACTTCCCAGCTGTTCTTGTTTTTCTTCTTGTATTTCCAAACGCGTATTTGGCTTGTAGTCCAGGTGTTTATGTATGTTATATATCTATACAGATTCTTGCCTCTTTGGAGAACTGATACCCCATCTTCTCTATTCACTCGTCTTTCAGAGTTCCATTTTAATTTGTGTTACAGGCTGAACCAAAACCACAGTGACTGTTTTGTAACTAAAAATGTTTTTTAAAATCTTGAGCCAAGGTTTTAAGCAGATTTGCAGTTGGTCTCTGGTATTAGGGACTGGCCATTAGAGTCCTCTCTGTAAAATCTTTTTTTCTTTGGAGGTATAGCTTCAGTTATGATTGTGTGTAGAATCAGCCTGAGTTAAATCTGCACTGAATGATTTAAACTCCATTGCTAGTGATGCCAAATCAAGACAATGGCAAAAACATGTGTTTTCATTAAATTCTCAAGCAATTATTTTAGGAGTGACATGAATTGCTTTGAATCTTTCTGAATGATCATAGCATGATCAAACTCAACACAACATGCAAAAAGGCCTCATGTTTCCAAGGCAGTTTACAATCTGATGAGTTAAATAGCCAAATACATTTCTCATGAGACGTGACACAATATAATTAAGAAAAATCTGACACAGTGCCCGAAGTAAAGAAATGTAGATGGATATTTTTAGATGGATGGGTGTTAGGAAAATAAAGCTGGTTAGTGTATAAAGTAAGAGGCAATTATTGGATAGATAGGAGGCCTTACACATATTCTCCATGGAAGTGCCATCAGCAACTTCATAGTAAAACTTGTTTGGATATGGGTAAAACCAAGCATATATAACAAACTTTCATGTTTCCTTGGACATAAGTAGAGAAAGTATTTCAAAATAGACACAAAACATGTTTAATTGTGCAAAGCTTCACTTAATCCCAAAGAACTAAATAGGCAAACCCCAAGTTTCTGTTTGGTAGTTGAATTAAGACTTCTAGTCGCTATTTTAAAATGCAGATACTCCATCAGTTATTCGTCTGTTTGAATCTAGCCAGTTATTCCTAAGTATGCATTTTAGAAGGTAGGCCTAAAAGCTACCTAAAGCTTCAGTTAGGTTCGGAATAACACATGGATGATTTGTTTTTTGTTTATGTTTTATTCTCCTTCCATAACACAGGCTCCTTGAGAACAGGGAATTTATCTTTTTCACAGTTGTTTCCCCAGTGCCTAGAATAGTGCCTGGCATGTGGAAGAGAGTCTGTAACTATATGTAGAATGAGTGACTAAAAAAAATTTGTCTACCGTACGATTTTGCTAAGGGCTTCTATGTGTGTAGTAAAGTAGATGAAACTTAAAGGATCCCTATCCTAACTCTCTTTAATGACTTCTGGAGTTCTTGATTCTCTTTCAGCTTATGACATCGACCTTTGAACTTCTTTCATTTTTGCATATTGTATCATGCATGGATAATTGCTGTATTTCATTATTTAGGTCTTAAGAAGCTCGTCTTGGTGCAATAAGGAACTTAAAACAATGGAAGAGAGGAAAGTGAAGAGGAGGAGCCCTAAGTCTTTTAGTGCCCACTCTACTCAGGTTGTTAATACCAAAAAAAGTGCCATTCCAGTTAGCAAAAGCACAGGGTTTTCAAATCCTGCAACACAGTCAACTTCACAGCGACCAAAGTTAAAAAGGTGAATTCTTTTATTTCATATTATCATAGCAAAGTGCATGAAAGTAAATGCTAAGTCCACTTCTTTGTATAACATTTTCTCTCTTGACCTGACTTTTAAAACATCTGAGGCACACATTATATGTGATTCAGGGAAAAAAAACTCATGAAGGTTACAGTGTGAAGAGTTTAGAAAATGCAAAATGAATCATTGGTTTGAAGGCACTTGCTTTGTCTCATAAAATATACAGAGTAAGAAAATTTGTAGCAAAGTTGATGATCTAGCCAAAATGGGAAAAACTATAAGGTCAGAGGCGTTTCTTTTTTACTAAGCTGTGTGATTCTGCCTTGGTAGTCTTTATTTAAAAAAAAAAAAAAGAACGATTTCATTGTTTCGATAAATGGTTTGTTTTTATTATACAAATTCAGTTCAAAGAAGAAATTAAAAATACTAAAATGCCACCACTCGGAAATAATCATCATTATTTAGTGAACATTATTTGTTTTGACGATGCTTAGAGGAAACAGGAACAAAAAATGTAAATGTGTTATGTATTGCTGTTGCATATACATGAGTATTTTGTAATACTTTGAAAGCAAGACATCTTTAGAGAAAAAAGAACTTCATTATCTCAGCCCTCTTTCTAATTATGATTAAAAAAATTTACTCTCAAATGCAAAGTCATCATGGAGAGTCAGTTGAGGAAATAATGCATGTAGTTCTCTGTAACCACTGGAATTACACAGAAAACATGATTGTTCCATTGATGATAATCTCACACTGTTTTTGAGGAAACAAAAGGGACAGCCAAAGACACGAGAATACTTGGAAAATAATATTCCAGGGAGTTGTAAATGATAAAGAACAGTTATATGAGGGTTTTCTTTGAATAAATTATCAGATTGAAAAGAGCTTGCCTCCTGAGGGAGTTTAATTTAAAGTCAGATTTTGAATATGGTTATGAATACACCTTAGTGAAAAGAAGGGTAAGAGATTTTAAAGGCAGTCACTTCTTTCTCTATATTCTTAAAGCAGCATATTTGTATCTCATTATCATTTTCTGCCTGGTAATTTAATGTGTATACAATCATCTAGAATGTAGACTTCCTGAGGGCTGGGGCTATTTGATCATCATTGTACTTACAGTGGGGCTTTGCACATAGTACCATTTTGAATGAATGCTTTTTTATTGTCAAGTTATTTTTGAGATAAAATGAGGCAACGTGACGTGATCAAAAACACTGAAATAGGATTACACAGGCTTTTTTGTTTTATCTTTTGTTTCTGTTTTCTTTTTTGAGGAGGTTGTAAAATGATGGATTTATGCCAAACCCTTATTTGGATTAAAAAAACCAAACCCATTGCCATCCAGTCGATTCTGACTCCTAGCAACCCTTTAGGATAAAGTAGAACTTCCCCATGGGGTTTCCAGGGAGAGACTGGTGGATTTGAACTGCTAGACTTTTGGTTAGCAGCTGAATGCTTTTTGCTGCAAAAGACCTCTTTAAAGTTTTAGAAAGCAGAGATGTCATTTTGATGACTAAGGTCGAGTCTGAGCAAAGCCATAGTATTTTCAGTCACCTGATACGCATGTAAAAAGTTGGGCAGTGAATAAGGAAGACCGAAGAAAAATTGAGTTCGAAGTGTGGTGGTGGTTTGGTGGACTTTTGGGTTAGCAGCCAAGCTCTTAACCACTCTGCCAGCAGGGCTCCCTTATTTGGATAAAACCTCTAAATAGGAAAGAAAAATACATGTTTGCTATACTGAAACCTTGCATTTTATAGTAGTTTTTTTCAGGTTTTATTGTGCATATGAATCTCTTGGGGATCTTGTGAAAGTGCAGATTCAGTTAGTCTTGGATGGGGTTTAAGATTACCGTTTCTGATAAGCTCATAGGTGTTGCTGATGCTAGGGTTCATGGACAGCACTTTGAGTAGCAAGGTACTACATAATGTGATTTAATACTGCATATATAAAATACCAAGGAGCTCTGGTGGCGCAGTGGTTAAAGTGCTCGCCTGCTAACCAAGAGGGAGAATGATGCAGTGGTCTGCTTCCATAAAGATTGTTGTTGTTAGGTGCCGATGAGTCTGTTCCAACTCGTAGTGACTATGAACGACAGAACGAAACACTGCCGGGTCCTGCGCCATCCTCACAATTGTTGTTACGCTTGATCCCATTGTTGCAGCCACTGGGTCAGTCCATCTCGTTGAGGGTATTCCTCTTTTTTGCTGACATTGTACTTTACCAACCATAATGTCCTTCTCCAGGGACTGATCTCTCCTGACAATATGTCGAAAGTATGTAAGACATAGTCTTGCCATCCTTGCTTCTAAGGAGCATTCTGGTTGTACTTCTTCCAAGACAGACCTGTTCGTTCTTTTGGCAGTCCATGGTATATTCAATATTCTTCGTCACCACCACAATTCCAAGGCGTCAGTTCTTTTTCAGTCTTCCTCATTAATTATCTGGCTTTCGCATGCATGTGATGCGATTGAAAACACCATGGCTTGGGTCAGGCACAACTTAGTCCTCAAGGTGACATCTTTGTTTTTCAACACTTTAAGGGGTCTTTTGCAGCAGATTTGCCAGAGGCAATGTGTCTTTTGATTTCTTGACTGCTGCTTCCATGGGCGTTGATTGTGGATCCAAGTAGAATGAAATCCTTTACAACTTCAGTATTTTCCCCATTTATCATGATGTTGCTTATTGTCCAGTTATGAGGATTTTTGTTTTCTTTACGTTGAGGTGTAATCCATACTGAAGGCTGTGGTCTTTGATCTTCATCAGTAAGTGCTTCAAGTCCACTTCACTTTCAGCAAGGAAGGTTGTATCATCTGCATAATGCAGGTTGTTAACGACTCTTCCTCTAATCCTGATGCCCCGTTCTTCATCTAGTCCAGCTTCTCGTATTATTTGCTCAGCATACAGATGGAACAGGTATGGGGAAAGGATACAACCCTGATGCACACCTTTCCTGACTTTAAGCCACGCAGTATCCCCTTGTTCTGTCCAAACAACTGCCTCTTGATCTATGTGCAGGTTCCTCATGAGCACAATTAAGTGTTCTGGAATTCCCATTCTTCACAGTGTTATCCATAATTTGTTAATGATCCACACAGTCAAATGCCTTATCATAGTCAATAAAACACAGGTAAACATCTTTCTCGTATTTTCTGCTTTCAGCCAGGATCCATCTGACATCAGCAATAATATCCCTGGTTCCACGTCCTCTTCTGAATCCAGCCTGAATTTTTGGCAGTTCCCTGTCGATACACTACTGCAGCCACTTTTGAATGATCTTCAGCACAATTTTACTTGTGTGTGGTATTAATGATATTGTTCGATAATTTCCACATTTGGTTGGATCACCTTTCTTGGGAATAGACATAAATATGGTTGGCCAAATAGCTGTCTTCCAAATTTCTTGGCATAGACAAGTGAGCACTTCAGTGCTACATCTGTTTGTTGAAACATCTCAATTGATATGTCAATTCCTGGAGCCTTGATTTTTGCCAGTGCCTTCAGTGCAGCTTGGACTTCTTCCTTCAGTACCATCGGTACCTGATCATATGCTGCCTCTTGAACTGGCTGAAAGTCGACCAATTCTTTTTGCTATAATGACTCTGTGTATTCCTTCCGCGTTCTTTTGCTGCTTCCTACGTTGTTTAATATTTTCCCCGTAGAATCCTTCACAATTGCAACTCGAGGCTTGAATTTTTTTCTTCAGTTCTTTCAGTTTGAGAAATGCTGACCGTGTTCTTCTCCTTTGGTTTTCTATCTCCAGCTGTTTGCACATGTCATATAATACTTTACTTTGTCTTCTTGAGCTGCCCTTTGAAATCTTCTGTTCAGTTCTTTTAGTTCATCATTTCTTCCTTTTACTTTAGATAGTTGACATTAAAGAGCAAGTTTCAGAGTCTCTTCTGACATTCATTTTGGTCTTTTCTTTCTCTTCTGTCTTTTTAATGACCTCTTGCTTTCTTCATGTGTGATGTCCTTGATGTTATTCCACAACTCGTCTGGTCTTTGGTCATTAGTGTTCAACGCGTGAAATCTATTTTTGAGGTGGTCTCTAACTTTAGGTGGGATATACTCAAGGTCATACTTTGTCTCTCATGGACTTGTTCTAATTTTCTTCAGTTTCATCTTGAACTTGCATATGAGTAGTTGATGGTCTGTTCCACAGTCAGCCCCTGGCCTTGTTCTGACTGATGATATTGAGCTTTTCCATCGTCTCTTTCCACAGATGTAGTTGATTTGATTCCTGTGTATTCTATCTGGCAAGGTCCATGTGTATAGTCGCCACTTATGTTGGTGAAAAAAGGTATTTGCTATGAAGAAGTCGTTCATCTTGCAAAATTCTATCATGTGATCTCTGGCATCGTTTCTATCACCAAGGCCATATTTTCCACCTACCAGTTCTTCTTTGTTTCCAACTTTCACATTCCAATCGCCAGTAATTATCAGTGCATCCTGATTGTATGTTTGATCAATTTCAGACTGCAGAAGCTGGTAAAAATCTTCAATTTCTTCATCTTTGACCTTAGTGGTTGGAGCATAAATTTGAATAATAGTCATATTAACTGGTCTTCCTTGTAGATGTATGGATATTATCCTATTACTGATAGTAATGTACTTTAGGATAGATCTTGAAATATTCCTTTTGATCATGAATGCAATGCCATTCCTTTTCAAGTTGTCCTTCCTTGCATAGTAGATAGATTGTCTAATTCAAAATGGCCAATACCAATCCATTTCAGCTCACTAATGCCTAGGATATCAATGTTTATGCATTCTATTTTACTTTTGACAGTTTCCAGTTTTCCTAGATTCATGCTTTGTCCATTCTGTGTTCCAATTATTAATAGATGTTAGCAGCTATTTCTTCTCATTTGGAGTCGTTCTACATCAGCAAATGAAGGTCCTGAAAGCTTGACTCCATCCACGTCATTAAGGTCAACTCTACTTTGAGGAGGCAGCTCTTCCCCAGTCGTATTTTGAGTGCCTTCCAACCTGGGGGGCTCATCTTCCGGCACTATATCAGATAAAGTGTTCTGCTACTGTTCATAAGGTTTTCACTGGCTGATTCTTTTCAGAAGTAGACTGCTGGGTCCTTCGTCCTAGTCTGTCTTAATGTGGAAGCTCAGCTGAAATCTGTCCACCATGGGTGATCCTGCTGGTGTCTGAATACTGGTGGCATAGCTTCCAGCATCACAGCAACATGCAAGCCCCCACAGTATGACAAACTGACAGACATGTCCGTAAAGATTACAGGCTTGGAAACCCTATGGGGCAATTCTACTCTGTTCTATAGGGTCTCTATGAGTCGGCATCCACTCAGTGACAGTGGGTTTTGGTTTATATAAAATAACTGATCCTGTTTTGTAAAGAACTGTTGCTGACCTGCTTGTCAACAGCACATGTGTTCCAAATTCCTTTCTTGTTAAGAGTATTAGTTTTTCTTGCCCCTTCCCCTCCCCACCATGTACCCTATTTTCTTACCTTTATTGTGGTGAGTGCAGTTGTGGGGAAGATGTCTTCATTTAACGTTACATAAAAACTGAATAATATACATGGTACGTCAGGAACTGTAGTACGTGTTGGGGTTATGCCTTGCTCACTCCTATTTCAGTTTTTGCCTTGCTAACTTGTATTTATTCTTTAAACCTTCACTCACATATCACGTTTAGGAAGCTTTTTCTGACTGCTCCTAGACTGAGTGAACTGCCCTTTGTCTCTGTTCCTATAGTGCACTGTGCATAGCATCATCACTCACATATTCGGGAGCCTGGTATATGCCAGACTTGCGTAATAAGAACGAACCTTGCTGAGGGGCTTGGAAAAGGCTTTCCTGAGGAAGTAACATTTAAACTGAGTCTTGAAGGATGCGTGGGAGGTAGCCAGGCAGAGATGGCAGTGAGGGGAAGGATGCTTATGTAGGCAGAGGGTTAGCATGGAAGAAAGTGAAAAAATGGATTTCTAGGAAGGGAAAGATTGAGAATGGCTAGCGCATAGAAAGATAAGGGAGGATGGGGTTCTTAAGGATATTGGAATTTATGCACCTGGCACTGCAAAGCTACTGAAGGGTTTTATTTAAGTAAGTTATATGATCTGATGATGCTTTTTAAAAATTAACTTTGCTGCTCTGTAGGGAGTGAATTAGGGAGAAGAGAGGAATCAGACACATTAGAGGTGGAGAGACCATTCAGGTGGGAAGCTGTGAGAGTAGTTCAGACAAGAGATAAAGCGGTGGCAGTGAAGATGGAGTTAAGTGGGGAGATGAGGACTATCGTCAGTAGGACTTCATGACTGCATGTGAGGCCTTGGGAGGTTGGAGGAGTCAGGGATCATTTCAGGTTTTTAGCACTCTGTTGTATGGTGGTTATGAACTTGTGTGTCTGCCTTTCTCCTCAGACTATGCATGTTTTTATCCCCAGTAACTGGCACAGTGCCAGCTACAGGGTCCCCGTCAACATTTGTTGAATGAGTGATAGTTAAGGAACAAGTAGGATAAAGTTTAGAAGGGGAAAGTGTAAGATGAGAAATGAAATATAAAACATAAGATCGTAAAATGACTTATCAAGTCTCTTCTTCAATGTTTTGCAGTCCAAAGAACTAGTAAATTGTCAACTGCATTATCAAACTTTCTATATGCCTTAGTATTTCAGTTATGTTTCATATACTTGCTTGAGATTCTTAGAACCTATTTTTCTTTTGATTTCTGGCTTGATGTTACTGGTTTTATTTAGTATTGTCTTTATTCGGATTTCTTGTTTTTAAGGCAAATTCCATTTGATCTTCTAGTTTTGCTTAATCTAGAACAGTCTGAAAAGGTATAAGAAGTTAATTGCATAATCTTTGCAGGGTGGTGAAAGAAAAGACAAGACCTCAGGGTGGAGAAGGGAAGGGTGCTCAGTCAACTCCAATTCAGCACTCCTTTCTCACCGATGTCTCAGATGTGCAAGAGATGGAGAGAGGCCTCCTAAGCCTTTTGAATGATTTCCACTCTGGAAAACTTCAGGCATTTGGTAAATAATAGATTTTTCTCTTTATAATTTATTTTTTCTAAGCTGTTTGCATCCTATTTTCTGTCTCTGTATACGTGCGTGTGTGTTCTATTGTCCCTCTTAAAAGCATCGTTTTCTTTAATTTAAAAAAAAAATTCACAGACAAAATGCAATAATCCCACATTTTATTTGTCATGAAAAATAATTTGCCTTTTAAAATTTCAGGAAAAAAAAATTTTTTTTTAAAGGGAGGGTTAGTTGAAGTGTTAAAAGTAGGATTGCTATTATGGAATAAGTCTCTTGAAAGTGTAACAGATAAAAAGCACATTTTTCATCAGTTAAAATATTTTAGACTTAGTATCTTAGTTTTGAAAGGTCTCAGAATCATTTTCTGTGACCCTTTAAAGATTAAGCTGTTTCCTGCCCAGAATTCCTAACTTCTGAATATAAAAGAAGTCAGTTTTCCTGTTCTTTCATAAAGATACATGAATATAAGCATAGTTAACAGATTGTTCCAATAAAAACTCTGAGTGGGTATTTTTGATATCCACTGAATTCACAAAGTATATGCTCAGATTTTTCATGTTCAGTTTGTACTCTTTATAAGCTTTTTCTAATTATGAAATTATTTTCTAGTGTCTTTTTAAAGCAATTTAAAAACTATTGAATATACACATATAGAATCTTCTACAAATGCATAAATGTCGTCAACATACATAGTCATTATTTAAGTACTGCCTTTCCCTCCCCCACTTTTTTGTCACTTAGCTTCCCTGTCTCCCTCCCTTACCCCCTCTGCTACCTCCACCACCTCTCACCTCAACCAGTTAACAATCAGGTTTATATCCTTTCTTGTGTTTTTTCACTATAAATATATACAAACACACACAAAGATTTTTGTTTTCATTGTTTATTTTACACAAGTGATACATGTAGTTTTCTGTATCTTGCTTTCCTCACTAAATAGTGTCTGATGGAAATCTCTCTAAGTCACTTGGTATAGCTCTAATTCATTGTTTTTCTTTTTTTTTAATGGCTATACTAATATCCAGGTTGTGAATATACCCTAGTTTATTCAGCCATTACCTATTGAAGGGCATTTACTTTGCTTCCAGTTTTGAGCCAGTAAATATAATGGTGCAGTGAACATCATTTTACATATATCCTTATGCTGGTGCTTTTATTTCTTTGGGATGGATTCTCATCAGTGCGAATGCTGAGTCTAGGCATGTGTCATGGACTGAATTGTGTCCCCCAAAAAATGTGGGTAGCAACTTGGCTAGGTCATGATTCCTAGTATTGTATGATTGTGTTATCTGATGTGATGTCCTTATGTGTTGTAAACTCTACCACTATGATGAGATTATATGTGATCTCCTCGTGTGTTATAAATTCTATCACTGTGATGAGGTTATACTGATGAGGTTGACAAGATCAGTGTCTTAATGCAATCTCTTTTGAGATATAAAAGAGAGAAGCGAGCAGAGACACATGGGAACCTCATACCACCAAGAAAGCAGTGCTGGGAGCAGAGTGCATCCTTTGGACCTGAGGTTCCTGCGGAGACAAGCTCCCAGAGGCCAAAGGAAGACTGATGACATGGACTTTCCTCCAGAGCTAATGGAGAAAGCGTTCCCCTGGAGCTGATGCCCTGAATTTGGACTTGTAGCCTACTGGACTGTGAGAGAATAAATTTCTCTTTGTAAAGCCATCCACTTGTGGTATTTCTGTTGGAGCAGCACTAGATGACTGAGACAGCATGTATATGATTTTAGTTGTAATAGAAGTATCCAGATTGCTTTCCAAAAAAGCTGTTACACTGTTAACACTTCTAGGTTTCATCTAGCAATTTATGAGAGAATTTCCTTTCCCCTGAATTTCCATCAGCAATAGGTATTATCAGTTTTTGCCAGTCCGTTGTGTAAAGTTTCTTTGAGTCCTGTTGTGTTTAATGTCAGTGTGTATTTATTTGTTAAGCAGTTGGATTGTTCTTTTGTGAATTGTGTTTTCAGGACCTTGATCCTGTTTTCTGTTTAGTTATTTATCCTTCTGTTGTTGTTGTTAATTGCTAAGAACTTTTTGTATATCTCAGATACTAATCCTCTGACCTCTTATTTTTACCAAATGTATTGTGTCTGTGGACTTTGTTATGTTTAACATTGTAAAAGTTTTTAATTTTTGTATACAGATATATCTTTTATAGTTTCTGGGTTTCCAGTTCGGTTATACTGTCATTTGAAAAGAAGACACTAAAAACGCATTTATTTCTCAAAGATGCTTTATTGTACTCCTACCCCCAACTTCAAAGGAGCCCTAGTGGCACAACAGTTAAGTGCTTGACTGCTAACCAAAAGGTTGGCAGTATCAACTCACCCAGTGGCTCCGTGGTAGAAAGACCTGTTCAGCTGCTCCCATAAAGATTATAGCCTAGAAAACCCTATGGGACAGTTCCATTCTGTCACATGGGGTTGGTATGAGTCAAAAATTGACTCAACAGGTACCTACCACCACCACCACCACCACCCCCTGCTTCAGCCCGTCCCAGTAAGGTGGTATCTGAAGAAAACTTTGTCTACCTCTCCTCTTCTCTCCCACCCTTCACATGTGATCTTTGGACCACTGACTTCTGTACTTTGTTCCTGCAACCTCTCCTGCCCCTACTTTTAGGTGACTTTGTGTTCTTGGATTGCAGTCCTTCTTTCTTGTCTATGACTCTTATTTGATGGTTTGCTAGCTGTAAGTGTTGCACATGACAAGTACATTACCAATCAGATTCTTTCTTCTTACTAGTCAGTTAATGTTTTTATGTTTCAGTGCTTAAAAGATTTTTTTCTTTATCCTTTAAGTTTAGGCATTTACCAGGATATGCTTGGGACTGTATCTTTTCTCATCAAGCCTGCCTGGAAATCAGTGGACCCTTCACATCTGTGACTGAGGTTTTTCATCTCAAGGAACATTTTTTTCTGTTATTCAATTATTTTTCTCCTCCATCTATTCCTTTTTATCCTTCTGGAGCTTCTTTTATTCTCATGTTCGGTCATTTGGGTCCATCCTCTGAACCTCTTATCTCTTCTCTCATGATTTCCACCTCTTTGTTTTTACTGTATATGTTGAGATGTATTTTCCACTTGAACTTCCAGGTTACTGATTTTTGAAGAACATTATTAAAACAGAGGAAATGAGATGTTTTACTAAGAAGAAAGGATGATTTTGAGAGGAGACAGCTGTAACTGGCTTCAAAATTATTACTAGTCTTTAACATAATGCACTATAGTCAATTTATGAAGATGTTATAAAGCTGGCTAGAGGAAACTATAGTATAGTTTACATTAATTCATATTAATTCAAGATATCTATTTCAACTTTAGCTGAGCTGTAGTGTACCTTTGTAGTACCTTTGAGAAAAACAAAGCTTTTTTCTTTTTTTTTGAGAAATTATAGCATCAAGGGGTTTCAGAAACTGTGCTTAAAGTGTATGAAAACACGTAATATGACGTATGTACGTACATTACTTGGTCTGGGCAGATAACATTACCTCAGAGGATTCTTTTCACTAAATAATGTAAGATCTGTCTGTTAGCAGTTGAATTGTCTTGCACCACTGTGTAAACAATTGAAAATATTACATTGTGCTTCTTTAAAGTCAGCTTGAAAAACAGATTTTTTACCAATTTTTTACCAGCTTCACTAAATTAACAAGATTAATGTGATTAGTGCCTGGATGGTGCTAGCATGTGTCAAACTGCAGCATTTGTATTTTAATTTTCCGTAATAATTGATCATCATAGATAATTATTTCCTCATGCTTCATAAATGTTTTGATTTATATTTCTTAGAGGATGGATACGAAATTGGTTGGCAAAATGATTCATGGTTGAGGTTCTTATAGGACTCATAATTTCACTGAGATAATTGTAGAATGTTGGGTCACTAATTGAAATGGTAGTTGTTAAATTGGATGGTGCCGTTGCTTTAATATACATTGCTATTGAATATATGTGTGTGTATATACGTTTTTTTCTGTGCTTAAGTGATTATTTTGCTTTTTAAAAATCTTTCCTGTATGATTTTTTGGTGCCCAAAGTTATTTCTTAGATTGGTCCTTGTGTCATAGTCAGAAATTTGATTTGTAATTATATGTAGAGAATATGCAGCCATTAACAATCTAATTTAAAAAAGAAAGAAGACCAGTTTCTAATGTAGCACCTATATTTTTAAAGTTTTCTTCAAGGTTGTTAGTTTTAACTTGCCTAATTTTTGTTAACGCTGTTGTGTTTTCCCCCCAGGAAATGAATGTTCCATTGAACAGATGGAACATGTTCGGGAAATGCAGGAGAAATTAGCTCGCTTGAATTTGGAGCTTTATGGAGAGTTAGAAGAACTTCCTGAGGATAAGAGAAAAACAGCCAGTGACGCCAACCTGGATAGGCTTCTGTCTGATGTGCGTATAGTTCCTTTCTTTAATCTTTAAAAATATTTTTTATTGAGATAAAATTCACATAACATAAAATTCGTCATTTAAACCATATAATTCAGTGGTTTTTAGTATATTCATAATGTGGTAACCATCACCACTGTCTAATTCCAGAACATTTCCATCACCCCAAAAAGAAGCCCTGTACTTCTCTATTCCCCCTGCCCCCAACCCCTGGGAACCACTTTCTGTCTTTATGGATTTACCCATTCTGGACATTTCATATAAATGGAATGGTACAGTATGTGGCCTTTTGTGTCTAGTTTCTTTCACTTAGCATAATGTTTTCAAGGTTCATCCGTGTTGTACTTACATTTTTTAGAGAAATGTACTCCAAGGGAATTATTATATTTAGATCTAAGCATGTATTATGAGAATTCTGACAAATCTAGAAGTATTTGCTTTTGTGCATATAAGATCTTAAGATATAAAAGACAGTATGTCGAAAGACCTTTTCCTGACAAGATGAATTTGTTCCTTTTAATAAATTTAAGCTTAATTTTTTATACACTTAGGAGAATAACTTTAGTGTTGTGGAAAGAACATCGAATTTGAAACCAGAATATTTTGTTTAGTTCAAGCTCTATATTTGTGCAATAATTTGGGCAATTTATTTAACATTTCTGTAACTCACATTTTTCTCTCTCTAAAATAGGAGTGATACATTCTACCTCATACTGAGGATGAATGACATGTGAAATCTTTTTGTAAGCCGTAAAGGATTTAAAGATTTTGATCATTAAAATGTCAGTTTTTTTTTTTAAATAAAACTATTGAAATGATTTTTACTTATGAATATTTTTAAGAATATTTATTTATAAAACACCAGGTTTTATCAACTGGTTTAGTTCTTTCCTAATAGTCTTGTTTAATAAGAAATTCCATTCATTTAAGAGCTTATATCCAGATAAAGCCTACTTTATAATTATTTTGCATGAGTGAATTTCCAACCTAGAAATTTTTAGAAAGGTTTCTTTTCAATATTTTGCTTTTTTATGTAAAGAAAATTTAAATGAAAAAAATTATCATTTAAAAATATATAGTTATATAACAATTGTCTACATGATGGTATTTTATCTTATAAAAATTAAAATTATTTTTGTTTCTTTGTGTTACAGTTAGAAGAATTGAATTCTTCCATGTATCCTTTGCCTACTATCAACAGTGAAAAATTTATGACTTACAATTTCTGGTGAATTATCCCCGTCAAGTTTTAGAAAGATGTGTTCTGCAGATGTAATGAACAGAGACACCTACTGTTATTTACTGGGACTATTTCTCTTCTTTCTAGGTTTCCAAATGGAATTTTCTGGTTGTTTTGGATACCAAAATTTTGTTTTTGTTTTGTTCTGCTGTGTTTTGGGATTTTTTTAAACAAATTTTTTTTTTTTTTTTAAATCAAGAGAATTGAGGACTAGGCTAGCTGCCTTATAAATTATTTTTAATCTTAGATTCCACATCCTCTTCTGAATCTGGCTTGAATTTCCAGCAGATCCCTCTCAATGCATTGCTGTAACCATTTTTGAATTATCTTCACCAAAATTTTACTTGTATACGATATTAATCATGTTGTTCGATAATTTCCGCTTTCTGTTGGATCACCTTTCTCTGGAATGAGCACGTATATGGATCTCTTCCAGTTTATTTGTCGGGTAGCTTTCCTCCAAATTTTTTGGCACAGACAAGTGAGTGCCTCCGGCATTGCATCTATTTGTTGAAACATCTCAATTGGTATTGCATCAATTCCTGGAGCTTGTGCCTTCAGTTCGGTTTGGACTTCTTCCTTCAGTATCGTCAGTTCTTGATCATTTGCTACCTCCTGAAATGGCTGAATGTCAGCCAGTTCTTTTTGGCACAGTGACTCTGTGTATTCCTTTCGTCGTCTTTTGATGCTTGTTGTGTCATTGAGTATTTTGCCCATAGAATCCTTCAGTATTGCCAGTTGAGGCTTGAATTTTTTCTTCAGTTCTTTCAGCTTGAGAAATGCTGAGTGTATTCTTCCGTTTTCGTTTTCTAACACCAGGTCTTTGCAATTTCATCATAAT
Source organism: Dugong dugon (assembly GCA_030035585.1). Classification (NCBI taxonomy): domain Eukaryota; kingdom Metazoa; phylum Chordata; class Mammalia; order Sirenia; family Dugongidae; genus Dugong; species Dugong dugon. The sequence continues at coordinate 161,735,338 of CM057464.1, forward strand.
ACTTTGCTTTTGCTTCTCGAGCCGTCCTTTGAAATCTTCTGTTCAACTCTTACTTCATTATTTCTTCCGTTCACTTTAGCTACTCTGTGTTCAAGAGCAAGTTTCAGAGTCCCTTCTGACATCCATTTTGGTCTTTTCTTTCTTTCCTGTCTTTTTGATGACCTTTTACTTCTTTTGTGTATGATGTCCTTGATGTCATCTCATAACTCATCTGGTCTTCAGTCATTATGTAGAATATTTTAGATGCATAAATTTGAATAATAGATGTCATTAAAATGCAGTGTTTCTTCAAGGGATGTTCATATAGCTTGTGAAATGACATTTTTAGAATTAAGAGTACAAAGTATATGATAGGATTAGCTTAAAGGTAATTACCAAGGCACATGTAAAATACTGAATTTTTGACATTTCAATTGAGGGCAATTCTTTCAGGAATTTTCCAATTTTTTTAAAAATATAATGATAGGCACAAAGTGAAGTTTATAAGAATAAAAAATGGCCCTGGCTATCCATGAATTTCATTTGAGGGGTAGAGATATCCACATTGAACTGTATAGTGAGATATTAGAAAGGTGAATGATATATTAGAATAAGATATTATAAAGGCTACTGTTTGTAGAGTCAGGAGAGTTGGTTTCTGAAAATTTTCCACCATTTTTTGGAGTGTGACTTTAGGCAAATTACTTAACATCTCAGAGCGTCCTCTGTAATATGGGGTAATTTCTAGGTATATATAATGATGTGTATGTGAAATTTGGAAACCCTGGTGGTGTAGTGGTTAAGAGCTGTGGCTGCTAACCAAAAGGTTGGCAGTTCAGATCTACCAGGTACTCCTTGGAAACCCTATGGGGCAGTTCTACTCTGTCCTGTAGGGTCGCTATGAGTCGGAATCTTCTTGACGGCAATGGATGGTAGTAGTAGTATGGGGTAACAGTTAAGAAATAGGGAGGTACCATATTTTTATGCAAATAACACGTGCCTTCTACATTAATTTGCCAGCTGTGCTCTCCCCGCCGCGAGATACTTTCATAAGTGCTGCTATGCCAATTTTGTTTACATGTTGTAAATTAAAAATTAGCATAGGGTGCTTGCAAAAATACCTCACATAAAAATACGGTATATAAAAATCCAGTAATAATAATTAATAGCTAATCTTTATTGAATAGTCACTGTGGGCCACCTATTGAATGAAGGGTTTTACACGGATTATCTCATTTGTTCCCTCTCTTGGAAGTAGGTGGTATTATTTTACAGATGTAGAAAGTGAGGCATTGAGAAGCCATATAAACTGGGGAGAGATCAATGTAAGATATCATTGTCAAGAAAGACTTAAAGAAAGAGGGTAAGATTTGAGTTAAGTCGAAGACTTTTCTTAGGAGTAGCCCTTGGTTCTTTGTTCTTTATCTGTTCACCTTTTAAATTATAAATTCTCTATGCTGTAATATCTAAGTGTCTCCTATTATTTGAACTTCTGTTAAATATTTAGACCTGCTTGTCTCACCACTTCCCTTAATCCAGTCCGTGGTGGAATTTTTCCAAAACCATTAAACAAGGCAATGTGGTATAATATAAAAGCATAGACTTTGGAATGCTTGGTTTCAAATCTTGGTTCCAGTGAGCAGCTGTATAACCCTGGGCGGTCTGGTAACCCTAGTTTCCTCGTTTGTAGTAAATGTTTTCTCTGTATTCAGACTTCCCCCTCCTAATTTCCCTCTCTGTCATTGGTGCATCCATTATTTTAACCTTCAAGATTATTTAAAAATCTCTATGACCGTGGCAAATATTGCTAATCAATCATGACACTTTCTGCCATTGAGCCTGGACATGGACATGAAACCTGTTTTTCATCTCTTAATTAAAGTCAGTTGGCAAGCGTTATCAGTTCTGCGTTTTATTCCCCTTCATTCTCTACAAGGTAATCTAGGCCCTTGTCACCTGATTCCATAACTTTTAAAATTTCTGTTCCAGCTCTAGAGCTGTGCTGTCCTGTACGGTAGCCACTAGCCTGTGTGGCTAATCTAAATTGTGATGTGCTGTAAGTATAAAGTTACACACCTGATTTCAAAGACTTAGTGTGAAAAAAAGAATGCAGAATGTCTCAATGTTTATAATGATTACAAGTTGAAATGCTAATATTTTGAATATGTTAGATAACATACAGTATTAAAATTAATTTCACCTCTTTTTCCTATTTTTTGTAGCTACTAGAAGTTTTAAAATTATATATATGGCTTGTATTATATTTCTGTTGGACATTGCTGCTCTAGACTTTAGACGTTGCTACTAAATTAATCTCCTGGAAGTATCACTTTCATTTTGCCATTCGTAATTCTTACCAAATTTCTTACCATGTCAAGACTTCTAAAGGCTCTCGATAATCTGATCACCCAAGAGCACACCATGTTCGATCTCACCTTTATACCTTTGTTAGGGTTGTACTTCCTACCTAGAGTTGCCCTGGCTTCCCCCTTCTTCTTATCAAATTACACTTAAGTTGACCACTTCCATTAAGCACTTTGTTTGTACCTCAGGTTAGTACTTAGCTATATTCTGCCATATTTTATTACCTGTTTATTTTTATATGTGTTATATCTCAGCCCTCCAACTGGATGAGAATGTCTTTGATGGCAGTGCCCATGTCTGCACATTTTTGCAACCCTTGTGATACATATGTTGCTAGCACTTAGTCACACTCAGTATATCCACATCATTGTTTGAATGGGGTCTTGAAAAATAGGTTCTACCAGGTGGATAAATACAGGCAAAAGAGAAAAAAGAAAGGCAGCGATGATGAGAAGGCAGGTGAATAATATGAGCAAGAATTCCATCCTACTTCCAGTCTTTTGAGGAATAGTTAAAGTATGGAAAAGGTTTTAGAGCTATTACAATTTTGTCTTATTTTTTTGGCTTTTTCAAAGAAACTTCTCCCAAAGTTGATTAAATCATGTCTTCTGCTCATATGAATTTCTTAAAAATCCAGTAAATCTTTTCATATTTGCCTCTAGTCAGCTCCCTACCGTGAAAATGATTCTTGCTGCCTTAAAATAATTCTGTACTCTATTGGAACTTACAACATAAGCTCATTCAGTGATTAAAAAAAAAAAAACTGCCTTCAAATTCTAGACAGAGTATAATTACTTCACCACATTTTAAAATTGTCATACCAGGTTTAAGTTTCTAATAGCAACACAGGGCCTTTTCCTTTCAGTCTTAAAAATGTATTTCTTTCTTTTAATACCTCTGTCTCTGAGCTCCTGAGGATAATTTCCAGAAAAAATTTTAAGTTACTCATTATAGAATGAAAATTTTCTTAACTCATGAATTCAGACAGAAACTCCATTTGGCAGATGCACAAGATGTTCCAAATGCTTCTACCAGTTAAAATGAAATACAGTTTGCTTTCTTAAGATTTGAAGAAAAGCAGTGTTCTTTACTTTTCCAGCTGAATCCAGTAGCAGAATTATCTTCCACCACAAGCAATTAAAATGAAGTACAAATGTAATGATTGTTTTCACATAGTGCTTTTAGTACATTTGACTTGCTGTAATTCACCGTAACTGGAGGCCAAGGCCTTGTTGAAGGCTTACTCAGGAAATGGTACGCAGAGGTTGTGCTGCTGTGCTTTATATTGTTGCCTTATGGGGTTATACTTGAAATGCATTGTGCTAAATGTCATTGATAGGGCTGAAGGATTTATCCTTCCTGAGCTCACCAAACTTACTACAGTGTTCATCATAAGTTGATGATGCGCAGGCTTTTTGTGGGCAGCCTAGCTTCAGTTTACTTTAAACAATCAGTACATACTTTGGTGTATTTTTCAATGGCCAAGTGATGACAAAATGTTAAATAAGTGAAATTTGCTATTTTTAATAAAGTGATTGTTTTAAATTAATCTTTTTATCTGTTTTGAAGTCTTTGATATAGGAATACAAAGGTTCAGTCCTTAAAAATAAACTATGCTTACTAAATTTGAGATTCTGAAACTCTTTTGCAAATTTTGCACATTGTGCCATTTAAATACTGGTGTAATGAAAAGAGTGTGGGCTTTATAGTTACTTACACCTTGATATGAATCCTATTCTGCCCCTTAGCTCTGTGTTCACGTACTCAGTTTCTTCAAGTCTTAATTTTTTTTAACCTAGAAACTGAGTTTAATAACCACCTCAAAATGGTTGTTAAGAGGTGGTGGTGGTTGTTAGGTGCTGTCGAGTGAGTTTCGACTCATAACGACCCTATGTACAACAGAACCGAGCACTGTCTGGTCCTGCGCCATCCTCAAAATCGTTGTTGCAGCCACTGTGTCAATCCATCTCATTGAGGGTCTTCCTCTTTCTTGCTGACTCTCTACTTTACCAAGCATGATGTCCTTCAGGGACTGATCCCTTCTGATAACATGTCCAAAGTACTTGAGACGTAATCTCACCATCCTTGCTTCTAAGGAGCATTCTGGTTGAACTTCCAAGACAGATTTATTAGTTCTTCTGGCAGTCCATGGTATATTCAATATTCTTCGCCAACACCATAATTCAAAGGCGTCAGTTTTTCTTCGGTCTTACTCATTGTCCAGCTTTCGCATGCATATGAGATGATTGAAAACACCATGGCTTGTGTCCAGTGAACCTTAGTCTTCAAGGTGACGTCTTTGCTTTTTAACACTTTAAAGAGGTCTTTTGTTAAGAGGAGTAAATTAAGAAAATGCTTGTAAGATGTAACCTGACACCCTGTAAGGTTCAGGGTATTTAGCTCACTCACCTTTTCTAAACTGCTTTATTGAGATATACTTCAGATACCATACAATTTACCCTTTTAAAGTATACAGTTCAGTGGTTTTTAGTATGTTCACAGAATTGTGCAACCATCACCACTACCTAATGCCAGAACATTTTCATCATGCCCCCCAAAAAACCATTAGCAGTCACTGCCCACCTCCCACCCCTAGCCCCAGGCAACCACTAATCTACTTTCTGTCTCTGAAGTTAACTATTGTGGACATGTTATCTAAATGGAATAACAGTATGTGGTATTTTGTGACTGGCTTCTTTCACTTTGCGTAATGTTTTCAAGGTTCATCCATGTTGTATATATCAGCACTTCAATTCCTTCTTATGGCCTAATAGTGTTCCATCGTATGGATATAGCACACTTTGTTTATCCATTCATAGTTCAGTCACCTTTACCTTGTAGAAGAGGCCCATGCTTCTGCCAGGTTATTTCTAGGCCACAGAAACAGGCATCTAATTGGAGGCAGGGTGGGGAGGATGAGGTTAGGACCCACTGAATAATGTTGATTTTAGTAATTTTTGGCATTCTGAATTCAAAGAATTTTGATCAGTTTATCTAATTGGTCTTTTTAATGCCCCTTTTAAAAATGAGAAAATCTCCAAAATGTTATTTGCCACATTTAAGACTTTCAGTTGGGTTGAGAGAATAGAGGTTTGTGGGGGAAAATAGCACTATAGTGCCTGACAGAACAAAAGGAAACTGCTATGTGGCATGTTTTTCTTGGGTGGGTCCTGAGAAAATAAAGCAAAAGCTGTTTCCTGTGGATTAGTGGCAGCAGCTGACTGACCTTGTTTATTTACTTGGTTCATCTATCTGTCTCAGGTAACAACATGTTAGTTTATTTAATTTATATTCTCTTCATTTCACCTTAAACATATGCTAAAGGCAACAAAAATGAGATGCCTAGATTAGAACAAAATTTACTGTTTATTACATAGATGCTATGTAGTCATTGAAGTAAAATTATTTATAGATGATTTTTAAAAAACTATCAGAGCAAGCTATTTAACATATTTGTGTATATCCCTCCATACTTTTTATACGTGTTTACAAACTGTAGATCACACTGCTTGTATGGTTTTCTAATCTGCTTTTCGTACTTAATACACTGAACAACTTTCATGGCAAAAACTATTCATCTGCATACAAAAGGGAAAAAAAAGGCTTCACAATCAGTACTTAAAGGCATTTTGTCCAGAAACGTTAGAAACCGATTAGGAAGCGTCTTAGTTTTCTAAGGCTGCCATAACAAAATGCTACAAAGTGGATGGCTTTAAAGAACAGAACTTTGTCTCAGTTCTGTAGGCTAGAAGTCAGCCACGTGGATTCCTGCTGTTGGCCTCTCTCCTAGTTTCCAGTGGTTGCTGGCAATCCTTGGCCTTCTTTGATGCTTATAGATACATCTGCCTCTGTTGTCACATGGTGTGTCCCCTCCATCACTCCCTTTTTGTAAGACCCCACTCAGAAGGAATTAGGACTGGGACCCACCCTACTCTGGTGTGCCCTTGCCTGAACCAAATGATAAAAGCCCTATTTCCCCAAACAAGATTACATTTACAGGTGCAGGGGCTAGGAGTTCAACATATCTTTTTTGGGGAGATACAATTCAATTCATAATAGGAAGGTTTTTGTTTTTGCAGGGGTGGGGGTAGGCGGTGGGGGTGCCTCCTGTATAATGCTAAAATTGGTAACAGTATTAAAGTAGTCTGAGTATTTGCTGAAGATGAACATGGTAAAGAATAAGAACCCCACCTTAACCATCATATAGCCTTAAAATTGCTGGCTTTATTTGAGACCAAGTAAACGTTGCCCTCACTGTCCAAGTACCTTGTCAGGGTCACGGCTAGCTGGCGCTTCTGCTCGGGTTTTAAAGGGGCTTCTGGGGTGTGTAGAGACCCAGTGGGCCCCACTGAAGCCTTCTTCCCACAGCAGAATCTCTGAAGGGTGGTATTTAAACCTAGCAGGAATCTCGCTGGGGCACTGGCAAGAGGGAGAGGGTGGCCAGCGTAGCGCCTGATACTCAGGTGGTAGGCACCCCAGGAGCCCGCCTTCCGGGCAGTGCCGCTGGGAAAGGCTACGGCCGGCAGCCGGGTGAGTCTGGAATCCTGCCCTGGCCTCCCTAGGCGCGCTGCTGCCCCAAGCCCCGGCGCTGGGCGGAGCTGCGACCAAAAGTCTGCCATGAGGACCCGGAGGGGTAGGGTGGCGGGTCTTTGTTGTCCAGTCCCTATGGAGATGGGGCTGTTCTGCCCCACCCCTCTCCCAGGCTGCGGGGCAGGAGAACCTGCTCTCGCTTTTCACTACGCCAGGGGAGAGGAGACAACGGCTGCGGGACCCGGCCTCTGGCCACTTCCGGAGGTAAAAACCTTGACTTCTTGGCCGTGCATCTTTTGCTTGGGGTCGGGTGGGGCACAGCGCCTAGGCCGGTTTAGTTTCTCCACGCAGTCTCAGGAAGACCTCAAGCAGCCCTGAGGCAGTGCACTGCTCTCCTTCATGACCTTGGGGGACCGTATCAACTCGGTAATTAACCCAAAAACTCTGAAGTGGCTCCTGGGGGAAACAAAAGCCATCTACGTCTAGGGGCAGATTTGAATTGGACTCGGCAAGTAAATTCTTCTCTCCTGCAATCATTTGGGTTAGAAATAAAGTTATTGAGCACTTTGGAAAACACTGATTTGCATAGGGCTCCAGACTGGCTCACACTAGGCTCTCTCCTTCCTCCTGCCTGTTCTCACCCCCTTCCAAAATGGCGTGTGGTGGGAGCGGGGGTACTGAAGGAGAAACAGAAGGAATCCGCTTCGGAGTTAGTGGTAAGGATTTGTAAAGATGTGATGAACAGGACAAATCATTAAAACAGGAGTACTTCTAAATGTTTATCTTTTTTAAAAGTACAAATGCTATGCTGATTAATGTATCTTGCCATAAGTGTCAGAACAGAATATCCTGACATCATCTGCATGAAAGTGCACCCCGTGCAATTGTATTCAAGCCCATTACAGTCTGTTCTGTGACAACTTGACATTTGTGCTCCTAAGGAACCTGAAAAATCGTGTTCTAAGAACAATTATTTTCAGTTGCCTCATATGCATGCGCAAGCTGGACAACAAATAAGGAAGATCGAAGAAGTGATGCATTTGAATTATGGTGTTGGCAAAGAATATTGAATATACCATAGACTGCCAGAAGAATGAACAAATCTGTCTTGGAAGAAGTACAGCCAAAACGTTCCTTAGAAACAAGGATGGTGAAACTTCATCTCCTTACTGTGGACATGTTATCAGGAGGGACCAGTCCCTGGAGAAGGACATCATGCTTAGTAGATGGTCAGCGAAAAAGCGGAAGACCCTCTATGAGATGGACTGACACACTGGCTGCAACAGTGGGCTCAAGCATAACAGTGATTGTGAGGGTGGTGCAGGACTGGGCAGTGTTTCACTCTGTTGTACACAGAGTCGCTATGAGTAGGAACTGACTCAAGGGCACCTAACAACAACAATATGCACTGGCAATTGCCCAGCCATCTTGCCCCTTAATCAAGCTTCAGCTGTCATACAACAGTCTTTTCTCTTTTTTTCTTTTTGGTAAGCCTAGAGGTGCGAATGTCAGTTGCTGAGTTCCTCATCATTGTCCCAGTTATAGAGGATAATCAGTCACAAAATAGAAATTGTATTTCCAAATTAATCCATAGCAGTCATATATTCTAATTCAAGTTACACTCACACTTCAGGGAAAATACCAGAATAATTTTAAACTTGTTAGTCAATTGCTACCGGTGTGACCTTGGACAATTCTCTTGACCCTGTTTTTCTCAAGGTGAATGAGAGGATTAAGTGAGCCTAGTGTATGGAAAAGAGACTAGCATAGTGCCAGTGACAGTGGCCTCTCAAACAAAAAAAGTTAAATACAACATATATTACATGCCCTCCTCCCCATTTTGGTATTGTTAGTTAATAGGTTTGTTGAATCCTATTATCAATGGGAAAAGCCACAGCTTTGGGTCTCCTTTTTTCCCTTCTTAGAACAAACTTTAGAAACATTCAGTGCCTTTTTTTTTTTAATGGAAAGAGGACCCTAGTTTGTATCATGCCCACTGTTGAGTTTCAATTCAAAGTCAAGAACTGGGCTGCAGTAAGTGAGGCAGTAGCTGGACTTTTACTTTCCCAGTAGTGACACCCTATTTTGTATTAGAACAGGACAATTCCTAAATGATCACAGAACAACTTCATGGTTTGGTGTTTGGGCTTTTGGAAAATGATGCATGTCAGATGAAAAAAGGATGAGAATTTGATTTTATACATTTAAATTTTGAGTCACTCTCGGTATTAGAAAATATCGATGACTTCTAGCCCCAGCAAACACCTTGACTGTAACAGACCCAGAGCCAGAGGACCCAGCTGTTATGGGTTAAATTGTGTCCCCACAAAAGCTATGTTGAGTCTTAACACCTATACCTGTAATCATGGCCTTGTTTGGAAATACGGGCTTTCTTTTGATAAGCTAATGAAATCAGACTAGAGTTGGGGTATCTTGTGAAAAGAGCAAAATAGACACAGACATACACAGGGGGATGAGACTATGTGAGGAACTGTCTAAAAGCCAGGAAATGCCCGGGGCTGCCAGTAAGGAAGGATGGTTTTCTAGAGCTGTTGCCCTAATTTGGATTTCTAGCCTCCCAAACTGTGGGACAATAAATTTCTGTTCTTTGAAGCCACCCACTTTGTGGTGTTTTTGTTATGGAAACCCTAAAAAACTAAGATATCTGTTCAGCCTTGCCTAGATTCTTGGCTCACAGAATCTGTGAGATAATAAATGTTGACTGTTTTACACCACTAAGTTTTTATATAACTTGTTACACAGCAATAAATAACTAATACACACTGTGATAGGCTCCATATAACAAAGATCAAGGGAAATGCTGCATATTATTTCCCTCTAGGAGATTCAATGTAAAGATTAGCATACAAAGTTTGAAAATGTCCTGCAAAATAGAAACATGTTTCATTTTGTTCAGTCAATCATTTCCAAAGCATATTTAACCACAGATCTGGATTTTTCTGGGGGAACACCTATTTGTAGATAGATAGTTGCCATTGAGTCAACTCCAACTTATGGCGACCTCATGTACAACACAACGAAATGTTGCCTGGTCCTGCATCATCCTCACCATCATTGGCATGTTCAAGTTCATCGTTGTGGCTATTGTGCCAGTCCAGCTCACCCTTGCTGGCCTTTACTTCACCAAACATGGTGTCCTCCTCCAGCGATTGATCCCTCCTGATGACATGTCTAAAGCCAGTTAGTCAGACAATGCTATTTTCTGACCTATAATGTTTTCATTGACTAATTTTTACAAGTAGACTACCAAGCTTTTCTTCCTAGTCTGTCTTTGTCTGAAAGCTCAGCTGAAACTTGTCCACCCTGGGTGACCCTCCTGATAAATGAAATACCAGTGACATCATAGCAACATGCAATCTACCACAAAACAAAAAACTGACAGATGGGTGGTGGATTAATACTTTTATAAGACTACTATTTGGAGTAAGAAAAGAAATCATTCCCTTTAAAGTGGTAATTGCCAGCACGACACTTCTCCCTGAACTGAATAGCTAATTAGCCAATTTGGTATCTTAGGTAATGGAAATAATCCTGTGGAAATTATGTAGATGTATGATCTACTGTGCTCACATATTTAAGCCCATCAGCAGTGAAAGCAACTATTCTTTCTGTAATGTTCAGCTCATTGTGTAACTCAGTAATCCCTTAACACAGAGGATAATAACAATCTTGGGAACTTGCTAAACAAAAATCCCTTATGTTGGCTCTTAGAGAAATTTCATATAACAACAGCCGGGCATCTTATGAAACTAAGGATTTGTTTTGATTTAATGTTGATTCAGAAGGAGATACATAATTTCTCACATTGCCATGAAATTTTTATCTGAACAACACATTATTATACTGCACTTTGCCAAGACACATCATTTACTTGCTTTATACATGAAGAAACTAGCTTCAGATATTAAATTACTTGTAAAGCTTCATTTCTGGAGGGACAGAGCAGAGATTCAAATCTGATACTAAGTAATGCTATCTTTCTATCATATTACTAAAAATGTTTATATACATGTCTTTCCGATATATTCATTTTAAAAATATGCTTCTCAATAGAAGGTCCTGGATAGAATGGGAGAAAATTCAGAACAAAACTCAAATTCCTAAAAAAGGCCAGACTTCCTGGACTGATAGAGACTAGAGGAACCCCTGAGACATCACCCTAAGGTACCCTTTTAATGTGGAACTAAAGCCACTCCTAGAGGTCTCCTTTCAGCCAAATAATAGATTGGCTTGTAAAATAAACAATATCACCCATGAAGAATGTGCTGCCTTAAAAAACCAACTATACGAGACCAAATGGTCAACATTTACACAACAGCAAAAGTGAGATGGCAAGGAGGGGCAGGGAAGCTAGATAAATGGAAACAGAACAAACAGAATGGGAATAATGAGAATGCTGACACATTGTGAAAATTGTAACCAATGTCATGGAACAATTTGTACAAAAATTGTTAAATGAAACCTAATTTGTTGTGTAACTTTCATCTAAAACATAATATTTTAAATTGAAATGTGCTTCTGTCTCACAGAATGTAATAAGAGTAGAGGCATTAGAAATATTTTATTCTCAAATTCTTTTGACTCTCCAATATAGTTTTCTTTAGCTACTCAAGGCCACATGGTTCTCTATCTTCTTGGAGTTTATAGCCACACATGGTTGGAAGAAACCTTAGAAATTTTTGATGCTTGAATCCTAGCTAGAATATCACTGAGAAGTGGTTATCCAATTTGTGTTTTAATATCTTGAGTAATGAATGAGACCTCCTGAGAGGTAAAGCTGCTGACATGATGTGTTTTTCCACTTAGATTGAGCCAAAATCTGCCAATGACCTCACCCATTGTTCTTAGTTCATCTTCTGGGAATTCACAAACCATGTGTAATTGATTTTATATATATGAAAAGCCTTCATATAGTTGATGTATTTGTGTATATAGTGTGGGAAAGGGATCCAATTTTTTTTTTTTTAAACAGATAATCTGTTTTATATAAATGGAAAGTCCATTCTGTCCCCATTGATCTGTCATTCATCAAGTGTGCATGTATTTTGGAACTTCTGTTTCACTAGTTTGTCTGTCTCCATACTAATACCATTATTCTTTTTGAATCCCTTTCTGGGTTCAAAAAGGATAATGGTATTATAGAATTTTTACTGCTGTGTTCATGAGCAAAGTTCCTGTGTAATTTCCCTTTCTTGTACTGTCCTGAGTTTTTGTGTCAACATTATACTAAGTTCATGCGCCGGATCAGGAATTTTAGTAGATTGTATCTTACAAATATTCCATCCCTCTGTTTGAGGCAGGATTATAGTTTTCTATCCTTCTGAACTCAGGCATGGCAATATGACATGCTTTGGCCAATGAATGTGAGAAGTAATGTATAATTTTCAGGCATAAATTTAAAGGGTCAGCATATGGTTCTTCTTGGTCATTTTTCCATGCTCCTAAGAGCTTGGAAGTCTGTGTTTATATGGAGTCTACATTAACCTACCACCCTGCCTAGCTACAAAAAAAAGAACCCACAATGGTCTATAAATAGACTTTGTTGTTTCAAATTCTTGATTTTTTTTTCCTGATTAACATAGCGTAACCTAGCTGATACAGAAATTGGTTCCAGGAGTGGAGTGCTGCCATAAAAACAGCAATGCATTCTAAATTATGCAGCATTGACGTCTAGTCTTGTAGCATGAAACTGTCATTGAACACTTGGAAAGATGGCAATTCATGTTATGTAGTGGAAAAAATATTGTGAAACTGTGGTCTGCAATAACTTGAAGGGCAGATTATGTGCCTAATGAGTTTGTACTTTAGGCAAAGAGGTGAAAAAATGAGTGTTATTGGGATGAGTTTATGATTACTGGCTGCAGTTACCAAGATATGGCAAGAAATAGAGGAGCTCAGAAAATATTTGCCTGGTTTGAAAGCAGGAATGAAAAGGAACTTAGAGAGCCCCCAAAACTCAGGGATTTGCAAGATTGGAAGATGCAACTGATTCACATCATCATCTAGTAAAAGAAGAAAACCAAGAAGGCCTTTGAGCAACAAATCTGCTTAAAACCTGTTCAAGGTCCAATTATTTTATGCTTTGAATTTTTTTTTTTTTTGGAGTGGGGAGGAGATATCATGTGTTTTCATTAATGGAAGCATGCTGAGTCATGGAGTGTGTTTAAATTTTGGGTTGGAAATATGGGTTTTGAGAAATATTATCTGGTACTACATGGTTACCACAGGATATTTAAGGTTCTCAAACCCCATAATTAGTGGTTACCCATCTTTACCACTGGACTTTGGTTGCTGATGTTTTTCATGGCACCTTCCATTAGGTTACTTGGGGAACCTTTGGTTTTCCAAATATGACAGAAAAAAACAAAACAAAACAAAACCCACCAGGGCTCCCTAACTATCACATAAAACTGATCGCCGTCGAGTCGATTCCAACTCATAATGACCCTATAGGACAGAGTAGAACTGCTCTATAGAGTTTCCAAGGAGTGCCTGGTGGATTTGAACTGCTGACCTTTTGGTTAGTAGCCATAGCACTTAACCACTACGCCACCAGGGTTTCCAAACTATCACATAGGAAACCATAATATGCTTAGAAGGCTTATCTAGGGATGCAAAAGCCAAAAGAGAGAAAAATTTTTACCCCAATCACACTTCCTGGTTGCACTATCTTACTTGCAAGTCTCATACCCCAGCTATTTTGCTGCAACTAAAATTTCTTTTGCCTTTCACCGTTACAAATGTCCCCACGTAGGGCAGCAAATACTTTCAGTGGTACAAGTATAAAAAAACCTGTTGCCATCAAGCCAATTCCAACTCACAGTGACCCTATAGGACAGAGTAGAACTGCCCCAGAGAGTTTCCAAGGAATGACTGTTGGATTCAAACAGCTGACTTTGGGTAGGGGCCAACTCCTTAACCACTGTGCCACCATGGCTCCTGTACAAGTATACTACCAAAAAACCTGAGAGCCAGAAAAGTAGGTGGTACACCATATATACCACGGACTGTGTTAAAACTCTGCCTAGTGGCAAGGGCTAAGTCCAAAGTGTGGCTGTCTCCATTGTTAGAATTTCTGAATGGAATCAGGTGGTACCCCAGAGAATATTTTAGTTGGAAAAATAACTCACGGAAAGAAGACTTAGGGTGTGGCTCTTCCTAAGTAAGCCTGATAGGTTCAAAATACCTGCAACTAAATTTAGAGAGAGAGAGAAAAGCATCTCTAAACAACCGTGGCACATAGAGCTGCCTGCAACAAAATAAATACTTTGAAATAGATTTTTAGAGATTATTTTGCCAAAAGAATCACCAACATGCACTAAAACAGACTAGCTTGTTTGAGATGAAAAATTATCATTGGGCCTCAGCCTTCTGCAGCAGGATTTCAGGATTGCTATAAACTAGCTCTTCTACATGTCTTTCATTCTTTCCCTTTACAAATCGGAATATTTATTGCAGTTATATTTTTCCTATTCCACATTATATATAGCGTGTAACAACAAGGGCCTTTTAGTTCATAGGTCTCTGGATCAAGAGGAGCTATATCTGCATATAGAGACTATTGTGAGTCATTCTTATCTTCTGTACTCTGAGATCAAAATATTGATTAGTTGTAACATTGGGGTTGTCTCCCTTAGGGGGTATATTCTGCATGTGGGAAAGCAAGTGAACTGACCCAAAAGGTGAGATGTGATAGACTGTATTCATGTTTATGCCCTTGTGTAATTCCCTTGAGTGTAGGCTGGACCTAGTGACTTGCTTCTAACTGATAAAATATGGTAAAAGTGATGGGATGTCACTTCTGAGGTTGGGTTACCAAGAGACTGTGGCTTCCCTGTTGTGCACCCTCCCTTTCTTTCTTACTTGCTCACTCTGATAGAAGCCAGCAGTTATGTTGTAAACTCCCCTGGGCAGAGCTCACATGGCAAGGAAAGGAGGGAGCACCCCAGCCAACAGCCAGTGAGAACTGAGGCCCTGAATCCAGCAGCCCACGAGTAACTGAATCCTGCCAACAACCATGAGAATGAGCTTCAGAGCCTTCAGATAAGACTGCAGTCCTGACCAACACCTTGATTCTGCCTTCTGAGAGATCTTGAGGCAGAGGCACCCCTCAAAGCTGCATCTGAACTCCTGACCCACAGAAACTTTGAGATAATAAATATTTGTTGTTTTACACTGTTAAATTTTGGGGTAATTTGTAATACAGCAATAGATAACTAATAAAACCAAAACCAAACCAGTTGTCGAGTCTATTCCAACCCATGGTGACCCTATGTGCTGTGGAGTAGAACTGCTCCATAGAGTTTTCAAGGCTATGACCTTTCAGAAGCAGATCACCAGGCCTTTCTTCTGAGGCACCTCTGGGCATGTTTGAACTGCCAACCTTTTGGTTAGTAGTCAAGCACTTAATTGTCTGTGCCACTCAGGGACTCCCAAGATAACTAACACATTAGCCTATTTTTTCCTTTATATCCTCTGACTTGTGTCCTCAGAAGACAGGCAGGATGGAATAAGAGGTTTCCTTAAGTACTTCAGATTCTTGCTTTCTGGGGAATGAAAAAGTCAGTCTTCCTGGCTGGTAAAAAATAACACCAATTCCTCAGTTATTAATAGCACTTCCTGAAATTTTTCTTTTTGCCTCTCATTTTCCTAGCAAAGTAAAAGAAATTCTGGTTTGGATTCAGATTTGGATGCAGGGAGATGAAGGCAGAATAATTGCAATAATTTGCCATTCACGGACTCCCTGTGTGTATCTGTATGGATTATCTGCCATGAAACTGTATTTGTTGTTGAATGCTATCGAGTTAATTCAAACTCATAGCAACCCTATTGGACAGAGTAGAACTGCCCCATAGGGTTTCCTAGGATGTAATCTTTACAGGAGCAGATCTCCAGGTCTTTTCTCTTGTGGAGTAGCTAGTAGATTTAAATTACAGACCTTTTAGTTAGCAGCCAAGCACTTAACCACTGCACCACCAGGCCTCCTTCAAAATGATATATGTGTATATATATGTGAAATCTAAAAATGAATTGATGTAATTCCTGCAAAGATAACATTAATATATTGGCTGTTTTCAGGTGACCTTAAATATCTATTGAAATGAACCTGTAGTTCCTAAGACTGGAAGAAAAGAATTTACTGAGATGTCAACTGGGGAGTCTCCTATGAAAACCTTGGAAATGGAGAGCTTCCACACAAGATTCAGTGCCTGGACACCTTTTAGCAACAAGTCATTAAATAGACAGGTGAGTTATATACTCTAGAATAAGACATATTTAATTTATATGTTTAGTTTTACTGTGATATAGAGGGTCACATGTTGCCATATTTTAAAATATTCTCTAAAGGATTTCATTTCTGAGTCTGTTTCTTTAAACAAATTAAACCTAGACTTGTCTGCCTCAAAGACAGCCTCTTCTCATCCAACCCCTACCTTACAGGAGCCTCAAGATCTGCCTTTCCTTTCACTCTGTATCCCCAGAATCAAAATGGAGACCTCCAGGACACACGCCGGGTTGCTGTAATGGGGGAGGAGAGAAGAGGAAGGTGTTTTGGTGGTGGTGATCAGGGAAGAGTGTTAATGTATGTTTCTCAGTGTGCTTCTTTTATTCTCTCTCCCCTTTGCCCCAACCGTATGGTTCCGTGTGGCCTGGGAGTGCCCCCTCCTTTGAAAGATAATGCAGGAAGTAGTCATTGAATGGCATAGGGCAGTTCTGCTAGGCCTTAATGGAGAAGGCCAGCTGGGTCCTTAGAGCTCACATGTGGTTCAGGCAAATTCACAAGAGAAGGAGACTAACCAGGGCTGGGGCTAAAGCCTGATCTAGTAATAAATGCAGTGAGCTTGTGTATGTTCATTTGAGAAAAGCTGAATTGAAACCCAGGTTTTGGGGGATGCTGGTCCTTGGTGTATGTCTTTTCTGAGACACAATTACAATGGCTACTCAGCAATATTTATGAACTTTCAGTTGGGCAAGTTTTATGAAGATTCAGGGCTGTGGGTTAGTAAAATAATACCTACCTCAAATGGTCCTGTTTTCACCATGAAATGAACATAGCCTGTATGTGTTTTCAAGATTAAATGTATGGAATATGTATTTCCCCAGGCCCCATTAGATAGGAACAAGAGCCAGGAATCATTACCTCTTTGTTTTCCAGAGAGGCCACTGCTTAGGCCCCTCTGTAATTACATCCCCCGCCAACCTTTCCCACCAGCCCACCCAACAAGCCCAGGCACGTCTGTATCCCAGGATAAAAACAGTTTAAGCTGAAGCGAGAGACCCCCACTGCATACATGAAAGTGATTTGTGAACTTAATGTGCTACGCAAATATTAGCTGTGAGATTGTTAGCAGATGGCCTCAGGATTGCTTAGCAAGTAGGAATATATTGCACTGTATAGCAAAATGTTTTTTGTTCTTATAGCTCTTTCAGGAAAGAGTTACCCTTATAAGTCATTGGTTTGATCTCTGGACTAACAAGCAACGCCAAGAATTCTTATTCACGATTTTTTTGCGATGCACTAAGTCACAATTAAGGTAAAAGTAGCCTGATGAGACAATTACCATTGTTTCTTAAAGAAAATAAAGTATAGCAAAATGCCTATGTAACATTTAAGAGTTTTTTCCCCCACTAGGAAAAAAAAATTAAGCAATTGATATTTTAAAGTCTGTAAACAGACTCTTCAAGTGCCTGCTTCCTCCTTGAGGGTAAAAGCCTTGGGGGGCTTTAATACTCCTATGCCACTGAGGGACTTTTTAGTTTTTGCAAAAACTTGTAAATTGCTTTAGCCACTGAATTTTTAACATTCTCTTAGTATAGTTGATTCTCCTTGGAACTATCAGACAGGCACTATATCCCAAGTGGACGTCTGGTACCTATAGTTGGTATTCCATAAATGTTTGTTAAATGAATGGATAAATCTGAAAATATCTGAGAAATGATGCCAGTAACACATTTAGGATTATGGGCAAGACTTGTATAACAGTGGTCAATGATTGTGGATGAGTCTTTGTTCTAATCCTTCCTGTTACCGCTTGTGGTTATGCTTGTAATTTACTTTAAAATACTTCAGCACAGACAGTGTGACATTTGAATGTCTTAGTTGAAGTTATACCCAAGGGTAGATAGTGCCCTGATCAGGAATTCACACTCCAAGGGTGGTCATCTAGCACAATACTGGAAAGGTCATAATATCTTCATTATCACCAGATACTTTACTAATAAAACCAAAACCAAACCCATTGCCATTGAGTCGATTTCGATTCATAGTGACTCTGTAGGACAGAGTAGAACTGCCCCATAGCGTTTCCAAGGAGCAGCTGGTGGATTCGAA
Source organism: Dugong dugon (assembly GCA_030035585.1). Classification (NCBI taxonomy): domain Eukaryota; kingdom Metazoa; phylum Chordata; class Mammalia; order Sirenia; family Dugongidae; genus Dugong; species Dugong dugon. Next base: position 161,753,564 of record CM057464.1, read on the forward strand.
CTGCCCACCTTTCGGTTAGTAGTTGAGCTCTTAACCACTGTGTCATCAGGGCTCCACTTTACTAATAGCATAGGAAATATCAGAAATTAGTTATATCAGAGCAGTTAGTGGCTTGTTAACTAGTCGGATGAATGTTAGAAATAGGCTCTCTTTGGTAAAATTAAAAAGGTATTCAAGATGTGTGGATTGACCAAAATATTCTAGAGAGTTCTCTAGCATGCCTATACCTTGGAGAAGAATCCAGCCATGCCCGTAGCAGGTGCCTTTAAGGATAGTGCCATAGGCTTCATCTGCAAGTAAATAACCTTGTGTCAGACTGGAGGACTTTTGGTAGCCTGAGGCCAACAGCAAAGATAATAGAATTGTGTTTCTGGACTGTTGTCTAAAATGAATGAAACTTTGACCTAAAGGACAGAGAGCTGGGACTTCACTAAGCCTACAGAGAAGATTGCATGGCTTATTATTTGGGCTTCTTATATTTGTTTAGTTAAACTCTAGGTATGACGTAATTTGGTGTTGGTTGCTTACCTGGTAGTGAGGTTAGGGAAGAGGCTAACCTTCAAACTTCTTAGGTGGTTACCAAATAGTATCTGTAAGTTGTGCATGACCAAATTAGCTTATTTTAGTTTGTAATACCTGCTTTCCATTCTTTGTTACACTTCTTCCTGCCCATTTCTTTTGGTCAGCCATTTCTTCATGTCCACCTACCCACTTGCTTCTGTTGTCAGCTTACAGCTGTGGGTGCATAGAGGATTGTTAACTGAATCTCCCGGATGGAGTCACTGGAAAGAGACAGACACTTTCCTGGCTGTGTTTGAGGAGGCTGTAAAGACAGACCACAGAAGAATAGGCACTAAGATGAATGCTTAAAAATAAGGGGCAGGAGAGCTTTTTATGGCAGACAATGGCTAGGTTTTCTTTTGCTCAAACATTGCAGCTTTCAAGACAAGGAAATAAGAAACCATATGCATAATCACTTTGTGGTGTGCTGTGTTAGTCTTATGTGTCATATACAAAGCAATTTTAGTTGTAACCACTGGAGGTCATTAGAGATCTTATGGTATATTTTGAGGCTGATTGTATCCTTTCACCATACTTATTCAGTCTGTATGCTGAGCAAATAATGTGAGAAGTTGGACTGTATGAAGAAGAATGCAGCATCAGGATTGGAGGAAGGCTCATTAACCTGCGTTATGCAGATAACACAACCTTGCTTTCTTAAAGTGAAGAGGACTTGGAGCACTTACTGAGGAAGATCAAAGACTATAGCCTTCAGTATGGATTACACCTCACCATGAAGAAAACAAAAATCCTCACAACTGGACCCATAAGTAACATCATGATAAACAGAAAAGATTGAAGTTTGCAAGGATTTCATTTTCCTTAGATCCACAGTCAATGCCCATGGAAGCAGCAGTCAAGACATCAAATGACACATTGTGTTGGGCAAATCTGCTGCAAAAGACCTCTTTAAAGTTGTAAAAAGCAAAGATGTCACTTTGAGGACTAAGGTGCACTTGACCCAAGCCAAGGTATTTTCAATCTCCTCGTATGGTTGTGAAAGCTGGACAATGAATAAGGAAGACCAAAGAAGAATTGATGCCTTTGAATTATTGTGTTGGCGAAGACTATTGAATATATCATGGACTGCCAGAAGAGTGGGTGAAGCACAGCCAGAATGCTCATTAGAAGCGGGGATGGTGAGACTTCATTTCATGTACTTTGGACATGTTAGCAGGAGGGACCAGTACATAGGGAAGGAGATCATGCTTGGTAAAGTAGACAATAAACGAAAAAGAAGACGACCCTCAATGAGATGGATTGACCCAGCGTCTGCAACAGTGAGCTCAAACATAGCAACGATTGTGAGGTTGGCAAAGGACCAGGCAGCATTTCGTTCTGTTGTACACAGGGTCACAATATGTCAGAATCGACTCAATGGCATCGAGTTGATTCTGACTCATATGTTGTTGTTGTGTGACACTGAGTCGATTCCAACTCATAGTGACCCTATAGGACAGAGTAGAACTACCCCATAGGGTTTCCTAGGCTGTAATCTATAGGAAGGAGCCTTGATGGCACAGTGGTTAAGTGCTGGGCTGCTAACCAAGAAGTCAGTGGCTTGAAACTACCAGCTGCTCCACAGGAGAAAGATGGGTCAGTCTGCTTCCATAAGGATTTATAGCCTTGTAAACCCTAAGGATCAGTTCTACTCTGCCCTATAGGGTTGCTGTGAGTCTGAATCAACTCAGTCGCAATGGGTTTGGGTATTTAATCTTTACCGGGGAACCCTGGTGGCACAGTGGTTAAGCTCTGAGCTGCTAACGAAAGGTCGGCAGTTAAAGCATGCCAGCCATTCCATGGGAGAAAGAAGTAGTGGTCTACTTCTGTAAATATTACAGCCTTGGAAACCCAATGCGGCAGTTCTACTTTGGGTTGAACTCATAGGGTTGCTATGAGTTGGAACTGACTCAACAGCAATGGGTTAATTTTTTTTAGGAGCAGATCGCCATGTGTTTTTTTCCATGGAGCAGCTGGTGGATTCAAACCATCAACCTTTTGGTTAGCAGCTGAGTGCTTAATCATTGCACCACCAGGGCTCCTTAGATTAACATTAGGCCTGACATTTTGTCACTGGAAATTACATCCTGAATTCTTCTTTCTCCGGGACAAAAATATGAAACTAGACTGTTCAGTGAAATTGCTTTGTTTGATAGCAGTTGTGTTTCTGTAGAGAGAAGTATCTATTTCAAAGTTCCATGAAGCTGTTATTATATATTCTGGGCTGCTGATTTCAGAGGAAATTACATATGAATTTCTGGACTCTAGATTTTGCATGGTGAACCTATCTTTAATTTGTAGTGATGGTTGTTGTTGTTGAACATTAGTTCATTTCTCAAAGTCTGCTTAAGTCTTTCTTATACATTTTCCTCCCCATTGCTTTTAGTCTACCATTTCTTCTCTTCTACAGATACCTACCAACACCAGATATAGTAGGATGGCAGGAATTTAATCCAGTTGAGCTGTGCTTAATTTTAGTTAAACCTAAAATCCCAGCTCATTTTTTTTTTTGATTAAAGTTAGTACAATCAAATTTAAAAAATATCTCTATTGAGATGTAATTTCACGTACAATAAAATTCACCCATTTAAAGAGTACAGTTCAGTGGTTTTCATACATTCACAGAGTTATGCAACTATCACCATAGCCTAAGTTTGGAACATTTTCATCACCCCTTGAAGAAACTCCATACCCATTAAGCAATCACTCCCCATCTCTCCCTTCCCCCTGCCGTAGGCAATCAGTCACTAATCTGCTTTCTGTCTCTATACATTTACCTAATCTGGACTTTTCATATAAATGGAATCATACAATATTTGGTCTGTTGTGACTGCCTTCTTTGACTTAGCATACTGTTCTCAAGGGTCATTCCTTTTTATTGCCAAGTAATATTCCATTGTCTGGATATACCACATTTTATTTGCCTCTCCATCAGTTAATGGAGATTTGAGTTATTTCTACCTTTTAACAATTGAGAATGATGCTTCCAAGAACATCTGTGTGCAAGTTTTTATATATAGGTGTTTTTATTTCTCTTGGGTATATACCTAGGAATGGAACTGCTGAGTCATATGGTAGCAGTGCAATTAACTTTTAACGATTTTTTTTTTAATCATGTTTATTTCTTTAATTCCTATTCCCCCATAACTGTGGATAGGCTTAATAAATAAGGGAAGTTAGCATTATTTGAATGCCTGAAATCTTTACATGTAAACTGGGCTATATTTGTGCAATACCTTTTTCAAAGCAGAGAGGCCATAGTTTTATAATTTCTGAACAACTGTGTTTTATTTCAGGCAGTTATAGTAATAAAGCTTAAACAGGATATTGCACTATTGGGAAATAGGTTGTCATAATTTTCTTTAAAAGTTTCCTATTAATCTCTAATCTCTATGAGATATATACAGATATCTATGATTTTTCTTTTCAGTCCTGATATTCCATTTGTTAAGTTTTAAGATTTCTTAAATGGAATTTTATGATATTTAAGACATTTTTCAAAGTTCAGCTTTCTAAACTATCCTTCTGGCAAACTCTCCCTCTCATCCCAACTCAAATGTCACCTCTCTTGGGAAGCCCTCCATCATGGCATTTCCCCCAATACCTTATGATTATAGATCCACATATCTAATGTGGTTTCCAGCCGTGTCTTTACCCTGCAACTTGACCAGGTTGACTTTTCCTGTGACTCTTTAAAGGAAACTAAGGTGTTTGTGTCTGTCAGCGTTGGAGAAACACATGAAAAGTTTGAATCAGTCTCCTTGCAACACTGGTGGAACCAGTTTCAAACTGTCTGTGCTCAGCAGGTAACACTTTATACAAAGGCCTTTATTCCAGGGCTGGAGCTGTTCAAGCTTGTAGCTTTTCTAGGTGGGTGGGGCAACATTTCATGCAACTGCATTCCAAGAGAAGGATAAATTGTCCTCGCTCTGTGCTTGTGTGCACCTTGGGGGAGAGGGAGATCACAAACAGCCCATGAAGGGTGAACTAATGTCACTTGTCAACATCAGAGCAGACTAGAAATGGGATTGGCAGGCGGAAACATGTACCAGTAAATGTATATTTAAGAAAGGACACCCCCTCCCAACTTGTGCTTCAGTATACCCACCCACTCTTTTCAACAGCCTTTGGGGGGACTGAGTTGAGGATATCTCTCTGAGTTGTGTCTACAAGAAAATCTAGTATACAATTTCTCAGAGACAACATACTTCTGGGTTAATTTTAATAGAACAGCTCTATCACTCTGGTTTATTGAACATACATTTGAGAGGAGACTATTTCTGTGTGGAGGTGGTAGAGAGGGGATGAGAGTATTCAAAGATTTACTGTATACATGTATCTAAAATTAGTTTTCTCAATATCTAAGACAAGTCTAGAAATTTGGGTTACCCTGACTTTTCTTTCTTCCAAAGCCTAGTATTCTGGACATGTTCCTGTTTTCCCACATAAGTCGGTTGGCTATGGGTAACCATAGTAAATATTAGCATTTGTTGTTGGGATGATTTTTACGGGTAGATGAAACTAAGAAAGAAAATATTTAAATTTAAAAGGAAGGAAGAAACAAAACCCTAAAACTCCTTTTTTTGGTTGTGGGGAGGGAGAAGGAGAGAGAGGGAGTGTGGATGGTGGAAAGGTCATTGGCAAGGTCTGTGCACTTGAAATTCTCATTTTTCGTTTTGTGAATAAGCAGTGCTGCTGCTATCCTTTTACAATCTTCAACTTGTCTTTATAGCATTTAGCTCCACCTGCCATTTTGTGATATATGTACATATATATATATATATGTATCTCCACCACGTGTCTGTCAGTTTGTCATACTGCGGTGGCTTGTTGTGATACTGGGAATTTTGCCACTGGTATTTCAAATACCAGTGGGGTCACCCTTGGTGGACAGGTTTCAGCAAAGCTTCCAGATTAAGACAGACTAGGAAGAAGGACCTGGCAGTCTACTTCTGAAAAAATTGGTCAATGAAAACCTTATGAACAGCAGTGGAACATTGTCTGATATAGTACTGAAAGATGAGCGCCTCAGGTCGGAAGACACTCAAAATACGACTGAGGAAGAGCTGCCTCCTCAAACTAGAGTTGACCTTAATGACTTGGATGGAGTCAAGCTTCTGGGACCTTCATTTGTTGATGTGGCACGACTCAAAAAGGAGACAAAACAGCTGCAAACATCCATTAATAATCGGAATGTACAAAATAATGAATCTAGGAAAATTGGAAGTTGTCAAAAATGAAATGGAACACATAAACATTGATATCCTAGGCATTAGTGAGCTGAAATGGACTGGTATTGGCCATTTTGAATCAGACAATTATATGATCTTCTGTGCCGGGAATGGCAAATTGAAGAGGAATGGCATGTTCATCGTCAAAAAGAACATTTCAAGATCTATCCTGAAGTACAATGCTGTCAGTGATAGGGTAATATCCATACTCCTGCAAGGAAGACCAGTTAATACGACTATTATTCAAATTTACGCACCAACCACTAAGACCAAAGATGAAGAAATTGAAGATTTTTACCAAGTTATGCAGTCTGAAATTGATCAAACATGTGTGGTATGATAGATTACTTTTGTGTGTGGCCTTTCTAGCCTTGGTCTTGTAACTTCTACTCAAGTGATTGGGCGGGACTCTGTGATAGGGTAATTGTGGCTCACCAAGGGGATTGGTTAGTTTTGCCATCCCACTGGGCTTGAAATGAACCACCCCAGAGGTGGGAAAGAGAGGAGAATCCTACCACCATCAGAGAAGATCAGCCAGGGGCCAGCATGTCCTTTGGACCCGGGATCCCTGTGCTGGGAGGCTCCTGGGACCAGAAGACAGAGAGAGAGCAAGCTGTAACCCTAAAGATGGTGAGAAGTGGTAGCAGGAGAGACCCAGCAGGAGACGGCACAGTGGGCTTCCTGGCCCACAGAGAGAGAAAGCTGAGTGCCTTTGGGCAGAGGCCTAGGGCCAGGGATAGGCATGCCTGTGAGCATGGTTGGAAGAGGCTGTCCTGATGGAAGAACTGTATCTTTGAGTGTTCCTAAGCCTGAATTATAACCTATTACTTCCCTAATAAACCCCATAGTTATGAGTATGGTCTGTGAGTTCGGTGTGGCCATTGCAATGAATTATCGAACCAAGCGAAGAGGTAGAGAGTGTCGTGGATGGGGGACGGTTGGTGTCAGAATTGGTAAAGATGGCGGAGAGAAGAGTCATGTCTGACTTCTGCCTCATAGGAATCAGCCTTGGGCTGTTGATCTTGATTATCCTTCCCCTTGTGAAGTTAGAAGAGGTCAGACACAGCCCTCTTGCTGTTTTTACAATATGCAATCAAGATGCATTGATAATTACTGGTGACTGGAATGCCAAAGTTCAAAAAAAAAGAAGGATTGGTAGTTGAAAAATATGGCCTTGTTGATAGAAATGACAACACTGGAGATTGCATGATAGAATTTTTCAAAACCAATGGCTTCTTCATTGCAAATACCTTTTTTCAACAACATAAACAATGACTATACACATGGACCTCGCCAGATGGAATACACAGGAATCAAATCGACTACATCTGTGGAAAGAGATGATGGAAAATCTCAATATCATCAGTCAGAACAAGGCCAGGGGCGAACTGTGGAACAGACTATCAATTAATCACATACAAGTTCAAGCTGAAACTGAAGAAAACTAGAACAAGTCTACGAGAGCCAAAGTACGACCTTGAGTGTATCACACCTGAGTTTAGAGACCACCTCAAGAATAAATTTGATGCATTGAACACTAATGACCAAAGACCAGATGAGTTGTGAAAGGACATCATACAGGAAGAAAGCAAGAAGTCATTAAAAAGACAAGAAAGAAAGAAAAGACCAAAATGCATGTCAGAAGAGACTCTGAAGCTTACTCTTGAAGAAATGATGAAAAGGAAGAAATGATGAAGTAAAAGGAAGAAATGATGAAGTAAAAGAGCAGAAAAGAAGATTTCAAATGGCAGCTCAAGAAGACAAAGTAAAGTATTGTAATGACATGTGCTAAGACTTGGAGATAAAAAAATCAAAAGGGAAGAACACGCTCAGCATTTCTCAAGCTGAAAGAACTGAAGAAAAAATTCAAGCCTCGAGTTGAAATACTGCAGGATTCTAAGGGGAAACTATTAAATGACGCAGGGAGCATTAAAGGAAGGTGGAAGGAATACACAGAGTCATTGCACCGAAAAGAACTGGTTGACATTCAGTCATTTCAGAAGGTAGTATATGATCAAGAAGAGATGATACTGAAGGAAGAGGTCCAAGTTTCACTGAAGGCACTGACGAAAAACAGGGTTCCAGGAATGTATGGAATTACCAATTGAGATGCTTCATCAAATGGATGCAGCACTGGAAGTGCTCATTCATCTATGCCAAGAAATTTGGAAGACAGCTACCTGGCCAAACTACTGGAAGTGATCCATATTTATACCTATTCCAAAGAAAGGTGATCCAACAAAATGTGGAAATTATCGAACAATAACATTACTATCACACACAAGTAAAATTTTGATGAAGATCATTCAAAAGCAGTTGCAGCAATACATCAGTAAGGGACTACCAGAAATTCAAGCCAGATTCAGAAGCGGACACGGAACAAGGGGTATCACTGGTGATGTCAGATAGATCTTGGCTGAAAGCAGAAAATACTGGAAAGATGTTTACCTGTGTTTTATTGACTAGCAAAAGCATTCGACTGTGTGGATCATAACAAATCATGGATAACATTGGGAAAGTTGGGAATTCCAGAACACTTAATTGTGCTCATGAAGAACTTGTATTTAGATTAAGAGGCAGTCGGGATACTGCTTGGTTTAAAGCTGAGAAAGGTATGCGTCAGGGTTGTATTCTTTCCCCATACTTATGCAATTTGTATGCTTAACAAATAATCTGAGAAGCTGGACTGTATGAAGAAGAATGAGGCATCAGGATTGGAGGAAGACTCATTAACAACTTGCATTATGCAGATGACACAACCTTACTTGCTGAAAGTGAAGAGGACTTGAGCACTTACTTATGAAGATCAAAGACCACAGCCTTCAGTATGGAATACACCTCAACATAAAGAAAACAAAAATCCTTACAACTGGACCAATAAGCAACGTCATTATAAATGGAGACAATATTGAAGTTGTAAAGGATTTCATTTTACTTGGATCCACAATCAACACCCATGGAAGCAGCAATCAGGAAATCAAACGACACATTGCATCGGGCAAGTCTGCTGCAAAAGACCTCTTTAAAGTGTTAAAAAGCAAAGATGTCACTTTGAGGACTAAGGTGCGCCTGATCCAAACCATGGTGTTTTCGATCACTTCATATACATATGAAAGCTGGAAAATGAATAAGGAAGAACGAAGAAGAATTGATTGCTTTGAATTATTGTGTTGGAGAAGAATATTGAATACACAATGGACTGCCAGAAGAACAAACAAATCTGTCTTGGAAGAAGTACAGCTAGAATGCTCATTAGAAGTGTAACCCGATGGGGATGGGTCCTGCCTAGTGTGACTCCTTGAGTCAATTGAGAGACACTAGGCGTTTGGGAAAGAGAAAGTGGACTTTATTGCAAGCCAGTCAAGAAAGAAGCTCGGAGTCTAAATCTCAAATCAAGCTCCTCGAAGTGGGGGATTTTAGGGCAGTTATAGGGTTTGGGTTAGGGAACTTATGCATAATTCATGATGTTTCTGGGACTAGGTGGGCAATTTCAGGAGCTAATTAACATGTATGAACTACAGTGGGGGTGCAATATGGGAGGTGGGGGGTGGGTAGAATAGATGAACCCTGTAGGTTACATTTGCAGAACGGGAAAGAGTTTAACCCTGTCGGTTACAGAAGCAAAGATGATGTGACTTTGTCTCACATACTTTGGACGTGTTATTAGGAGGGACCAGTCCCTGGAGAAGGACATCATGCTTGGTAAAGTAGAGGGTCAGTGAAAAAGGAAGACCCTCAACAAGATGGATTGACACAGTGGCTGCAACAATGAGCTCAAGTATAACAATGATTTTGAGGATGATGCAGGACCAGGCAGTGTTTTATTCTGTTGTACATAGGGTCACATTGAGTCGGAACCGATGACACCTAACAACAACAAATATATGTATATATACATATGGATACACCATGGAGTGGAGCCCTGGTAGTACAGTATTAAGAGCTCGGCTGCAAACCAAAAGGTCTGCAGTTTGAATCCACCAGCTGCTTCTTGGAAACCCTATGGGGCAGTGCTACTCTGTCCTATAGGGTCGCTGTAAATTGGAATTGACTCAGAGGCAATGGGTTTGGTTTGGTTTATATACATGGAGCAGTTCTATTCTGCATACATGGGGTGGCTATGAGTTGGAATCGACTTGATGACAACAGCAAATATGTGTGTGTGAGTGTGTGTATGTATATGTATATATGCCAAGGAGCCCTGGTGGTACAACAGTTCAGCTCTTGGCTGCTAACCAAAAGGTTGGCTGTTTGAACCCAGCCAGTGGCTCCACAGTAGAAAGACCTGGTGGTGTGCTTCCGTAAAGATTACAGCCAAGAAAACCTTATGGGGCAGTTCTACTCTATTACATGGGGCTGCTATGAGTTAGAATCGATTTTATGGCACCCAACAATGATGTATATATGTATATTTGTTTTCTGTCTACCCCACTGGAATGTATGCTCTATGAAGGCAAGGACTTTATCTTTTGACTTGGTCCCTAGCACTTAGAATAATACCAGGCACATAGTAGACACTCAATAAGTGCTTGTTGGATGAATGAAGATGTATAAAACACTTCCAATACAACAACAACAAAGATAGATAATCAGAAGAAAATTTTCATTTGGTTGGTTCTACAGGAGATATTTCAAGATATTACAAGTTTTAGAATATAGGAGATTACTAATACTTTGCAAAGTGCTTAATAGCTATGGCTGCTAACTGAAAGGTCAGCAGTTTGAATACACCAGCTGCTCCTTGGAAAACCTAGGGGACAGTTCTGCTCTATCCTACAGGGTCACTATGAGTCAGAATTGACTCAATGGCAACAGGTTTAGTTTTCTGTTTTTTGCTTCATTCAATATTTTTCATTATTTAATTAATTCAAGACCTCTATAAAGCAATTCTAAAAGGAACTGTGCATAGAAATAATACCCAGGGCCACCATGTCCCACAACTCCAAGAGGTATTATTTCACACTATTGTCCATGTGAATGGCACCTCTTAAATTTTTTCATTGCACAACCTGCCAGATGCTGCGGTCCTGATAATACCATCATCCACTAATAAAGTACATGATATTAGCTTAAGGATCTACTAAGTTTCCTTTTCTCCTCTACATAGAACATTATGGATTGAATTGTTTCCCCCCAAAAGATGTTGAAGTCCTAACCCCTGGTACCTGTGAACATGACCTTGTTTGGAAATAGAATCTTTAAAGATGCTAACAGTTAAGTTAACATGAGGTAATATTGGAGTAGGGTTTGTCCTAATACGGTATGAGTGGTGTCCTTATAAAAGAGGAGAAGAGACAGTGGGGGAAGACAGCCATATGAAGATACATTTACAAACCAAGGAATGCCAAGCATCACCAGTTGTCACCAGAAGGTAGGAGAGAGGCATGGAACACATTCCCACTCACAGCCCTCAGAAGGAGTTAACATGGCCAGTATCCTGATTTTGGACTTCTAGCCTCCAGAACTGTGAGGAAATAAATTTCTGTTCTTAGAAGCCACCCAGTTTGTAGTACTTTGTTATGGCAGCCACAGGAGACTAATACCTAGGAAGAGTCGAATTCACAAATAATTCATTGGAAAATAGAGGTAAGATTTTAAGAGCCCATTTGCCTCTATTCTGTATTCAAGAATCTCTTGGCAAAGCTGGAAGGGTTATGGTAGAGTAAGAGGGGAAGTGGCTGTCCGGGAGACCTAAACAGGTTCAATTCTGAGTCAAGTCCTAGAAGCAGAAGTAGCACACAGTACACAGTAGGCATTCAATGAACGTTGATCATCCTTCCTCCTATTTTTTCTATGTATTCTTTTGATGTCATGGTCAGAATGTTTTCAAAAGCAAGTAACAGAAATTTAATTCCAGTCGGCTTATGAATAAATGGCAATTTATTAACTCACGATTTATCTAGTTTCAAGCATGACTAGATCCTTGGATTCAGACAGTGTTACCAGGGCTTTCTTTCCCTACTTTCAGCTCTGTTTCCTTATGTGTGTTATCTAAACTAGATATATGTGTTGCATAAAACTAAAAAGATAAGTACAAGACCTATATGAAAGAAATTATAAATTTCTATTAAAGGATATTGAAAAAACATAAATACATGGAGAGACGTGCCTTGTTTAAAGATGCCAATTGTTTCCAAACTAAACTCAAATTCAGTTCAATGCCAGTATAAATTCCCAAATAGGTTTTCTTATGGACCTTGACAAACTGATTCTAAAGCTAATATAAAAAAAAAATGAGTAAGAATGTTTAAGAAAAATTTAAATATAAAGAAAAACCGTGAGCGAGACTTACACTGTTGTTCGTTGCCATCAAGTCGGCCCCCTGACTCATGATCCATGCACAACAGGATTGGACCATTGTGATGCATAGGGTTTTCATTGGCTAATTTTTTGGAAGTAGATCACCAGATCTTTCTTCCTACTCTGTCATGGATTGAATTGTGTCCCCCAAAAATATATGTATCAGTTTGGCTAGGTCATGATTCCCAGTATTGTGTTGTCCACCATTTTGTCATCTGATGTGATTTTCCTGTGTTGTAAATCCTATGATGTTAATGAGGTAGCATAGGTGGCAGTTATGTTAATGAGGCAGGACTCAATCTACAAGATTGGATTTTGTCTTGAGTCGATCTCTTTGGAGATATAAAAGACAGAAGTGAGCAGAGAGACAGGGGGGCCTCATACCACCAAGAAAGCAGCACAGGAACAGAGCACATCCTTTGGACGAGACCAAGGGAAGACTGATGACAAGGACCTTCCTCCAGAGCTGACAGAGAGAGAAAGACTTCCCCTGGAGCTGATTCCCTAAATTTGGACTTGTAGCCTACTAGACTGTGAGAAATTAAATTTCTCTTTGTTAAAGCCATCCCCTTGTGGTATTTCTGTTACAGCAGCATTAGATGACTAAGACACGGTCTTAGTCTGGAAGCTCCATTGAAACCTGTTAAGCATCATAGCAACATGCAAGCCCCCACTGATGGATGGTGGCTGTGCAATGAGGTACGTAGGCTGTGAATCAAACTCCCATGGAGGGCGAGAATTCTACCACTGAACCACCACGGCCCCCTAGCCTTGCACTACCAGATATTAAAACTTTTATGTCCATTTAAGAAATACCCTAAAGTAGTATCTCAAATGTAAAGGGGAGAAAGGGCTGAGAAACATAAGAGCTCTGAAGGAAAGGGGCAGGATCCTATGAAGGCTGACCTGGAAGCTTAGGCTGCAGGATAGATCTTTCCTCCTCTTCAGTTCATGCTTAATGGACCAGACACTGTTGATTATTGCTCAAGCCAAGAAATTCCCCATTTCTCTCCTTCCTGACTGAAGCCTTGTTGTTTCCTGCCAGGTATCATGTATTTCAAGGGTGACTGGTCCCCTTCAGGAGTGAGTCAGGGCTGGACTAAATTAACCTTATTAATTGCTTCCCCCTTGATGGTGTTTGGTGTAGGAAATGACATAAGAAGATGGCTGCTAGGGAGCTTCTGGGACAGTTTTCTTCACTCTTAAAGGGACTTAAGAAGGGACTTGAGGAATACACATGCTCTCTTCCACCCTTCTAGCCTGTGGTCTCTGTATTGTGAGGACTGATGCACAGAAAAGTTAGTCATTTCAGAATCATCTCAGGGGACAAGTCTGAGGACTAAACAAACTGTTGAGGATGGCAAAGTGAAAATATGGAAAATCCTTGGTCCTTGATGACATCATGGAGCATTTGAATTCACTAATCCTAAATCCGTCCTAATTTTCCTTATTGTTTAAGAAAAGGTAAAGGAAGATAAATATGTTTTTAAAATGGCCTGTAACAGTTCATCTGTCTAGTAGTCACTTACCTAGTAAATTTCAGCTCTTCAGAATCTAGCAGTGTATCAAGCACAAATTGGGGTGGGGGGTGGTGGTCCCTGAGCTGAGAAGCTCCTCGACGAAGGGAAGATTGATGACAAGGACCTTCTTCCAGAGCTGACAGAGAGAGAAAGCCTTCCCTTGGAGCTGATGCCCTGAATTTGGACTTGTAGCCTATTAGACTGAGAGAATAAATTTCTGTTTGTTAAAGCCATCCACTTGTAGTATTTCTGTTATAGCAGCACTAGGTAACTAAGACAACAATGAAACAAAATTATTTGCTCAGGTTCTGTAGGTACCTTTCCCATCTTACACTTGAGATGCTGCTTAGTGGTTTTAGAATGCATTTCATTGTAAGTGACCCTAAACGTGGCACAAATAATAAAGGAAATTTTTTTCTGACACATAATTGGAAAATCCAGAGGTGTTCTGGCTGCATTCGAAGCTTGATCTAGTGGTTCAATAATAAAACTGATGACTTGTTTCTTTCTGTCCCACTGCTCTGCCTTCTGCCATGATGGCTTCATTCCTATGTTTCCTCTGTTGTGTCCAGAAGGAAAAGAGTTTCTTTGTTTGGGCTTCACTCTGATTGGACTAGTTTAGGTTCATACCCACTTCTGCCCAATTGCTATGGCCAGGAGGTTGGACTTCACTAATTGACTTAGCCCTGACCATGTACTTCTTAGAGCCAGGCATGGAGTCAGCTTCTGTAGAACCACATGGATCACCAAAGAGTTATGAAGTTATTTTCCCTAAGGAAGGCTAAGTAGATGATGGGTGGCAAAAGCTAAGATTTATTCATTCAGCAAATATTTACTGAGTGCCCAGTATGTGCCAAGCACAGTTCTGTGTGCATGAGATTCAACAGTGAATAAAGTGTAAAAGATTCCCACCCTGTGCCGTTCACAGTTTAGTAGAATAAAACTTGTTCAAAATGGAAAGAAGGGGATGTCAATGCCTCTCACTGGATATTTGACAGTACAAAGTAGTGCCACAGTAAATATTTCAGAAATTAGAGCAGTGGAGTAGGCTGAATAATGGTCCCCAAATATGCCCATGCCTAATCCCTGGAACATGTGAATGCTACCTTATATGCCAAAGAAACTTTAGAGATGTGATTAAGTGAAGGATTTTGAGATTCAGGGATTATCCTGGATTATCTGAGTGAGCCTGATGTAGTCACAACGGTTCGTATAAATGAGATTCAGGAGGAGTCAGAGACAGGAGAATTCGACGTGATGATGGAAACAGAGGGAGAGATGGAGAGAGATTTGAAGATGCTGTGCTGCTGGCTAGAAGATGGAGAAGGAGGCCATGACCCAAGGAATACAGGCAGCCACTAGAAGCAGAAAAGGGCCAAGAAATGGATTCTCCCCTCAGAACTTCCAAAAGGAACAAGCCCTGCCAACATCTTGACCTCAGCACAGTGAAACTGATTTCACATTTCTGAACCCCAAAACTCTAAGAGAATAAATTTGTCTTGGTTTAAGCCACTAAATTTGTGGCAATTGCTACAGTGCCAACAGGAAAGTAATTCAAGTTGTGATTTTCTTCTTCTATTTTTCAACTTTTATTAGTTTGTCATTCTTTATTCTAAAGCACTGTGCCTGGTGCTGGGGACAGAGCAGTGTACAAGATAGCCACCATCCCTATTTTTATAGGGCATATAGTGCAATGGAGGAGACAGAGTTTAAATGGTGAATAAATCCAACAAAGGGCTGAGTCTGAGGATCAGCAAGAATGATCACACAAAAATAGTGCCGAGATTACACTATAGTGCACATCAGGCATGAAGAATGCAGGTTTCTGCAAAAGATATGAGATGGCATTAAGTAGGGAGGCTCAGTGAGTGAGAGTCAGCCTCCCCTAGGGAAGTGCTTGGGCAGTAGGAATGATCAGCCTGTTGGGGAGGCAGGGGAATCTTGGCAGTTGCCCTAGACACATTACCCTAAAACTACAGTATAGTCACCTTATATGGTTATCTATATGGTTGCAAAAACCACTTTTTCCCAGCTGCATGACTTGAACCTACCATGATGGCTCCAGCTGTAATTTCTTGCTGTACGCTCAGCACTACATTATCTAATGACCATACATGGGAAGCCATACTGCAACTATATAACAACGACGAGTTTGTGCACACACACTCTCCTTTATTTTCCAACCCAAGGTAGGCCTGACCAGCTCGATAGATATCAAATAAATAACTATGATTGTGCTAAGTGACAAAGGAAAAGTAATGAGGGAATTAACCTAGTTTAGGGGATCAGGGAAGCATTCCCTGAGGATGTGACATTTTGGCTGGAGCCTGAAGGGTGAGTAGTAGTTACACAAGCAAAGACTCGGAAGAAGTGTTCCACCTGGAGGGACAACATGTGTGGAATCCCTGGGCCTCCTTGGCCTATTCAATAGTAATACCTGGGTTTTGTAGCAATGTTAGAAAATGTAGATAAGCAAAAAGAGGAAAATACCAATCACCCATAGTCCTAGTGCCCAGATATAACCTTCTATTATTTTATGCTTATGTGCATCCATGTAAGTATGTATAGATCAGAATATACAAATTATTTAAAAAAATAAAAAAAAAAAAAAACGTGTTCAATTGCCCCTCCTTATTGCTTTACCTACACCTAGCTTTGTTCTCTCATTCACTGAAGATTTTAGCACATGGTTCTGCATTTCCTTTATTCCCCAAGCCTAGCAGTTATTCTGCGTGACACTGGCAGCCATGTGAAAAGCTCACCTAATAGCTGCTTGATCTTCTCACCCAAAAGGAGCTTTTTCTCCATCCCATTTAGTGAATGACTCCCACAGTAATTGCATTACTTCCAAAATCACTGGTTGAAACATTCCCTCTTCTTCCAGTTTACCTGTTCAACTACCCCCACTTTGATTGCTATTTGACCTGCTAGTTATTCCAGTCCATTGACTTCTCTACTTTTTCCCAATCAGTCAGTCCTTTCCTTCTATAGGTGCCTGCTTACCCCGCTTAGAGGCTGTGGTCCATCATTTTGATAACACACATTCTAATTCTTTACACTCCCTTGCTCCTCAGGCTTTTCATCACATTCATCTTCTAAAATGATACTCTTTGATCAACCCAACTTTTTCCTCTCTCCTCTGTGCACACAGCCATTGAAAGTTACTAGAGAAAGCCACCAGCAGGGTAGATTATTTACTGTAATTTTTTTCTTTTAACTATTTTGGAAAACTTCAAGCTTAGTTGGAAGTATAACAATATACCAGAACCAAAATCCACTGTCATCAAGTTGATTCCGACTCATAGCGACCCTATAGGAAAGAGTATAACTTCCCCATGGGGTTTTCAGGACTGTAAATCTTTACAGAAGGAGACTGCCACACATCTTTCTCCCACGGAGCAGCTGGTGGGTTCAAACTGCTGACCTTTTGGTTAGCAGCGCAGTGCTTTAACCACTGTGCCATGAGTGCTCCTTCTAACAGTATAATTAACCCCCATATATGCAACACCCACCTTTAACAATGATTAACTCATAGATATTATTTCATTGATATTTCTCAATTCCCCCACACTCTAGATATAATAGAGTCCTTGAGGGCTACAAACGGTTAATGTGCTTGGCTGCTAACCAAAAGTTTGGAGGTTTGAGTCTACCCAGAGGGGCTTCAGAAGAAAGTCCTGGTGATCTGCTTTTAATTCTGAGAAATCAGCCATTGAAAACCCTATGGAGCACAGTTCTACCCTGACACACATGGGGTCTCTATGTATCAGAATTGACTCCACGGCAGCTAGTACTGGGCTAGATACATTGCGTTATTTTGAAGCAAACTTCAGGCATCATATCATTTAATGCATTAAAATGATATGATGATAAAATTTGGATGTGTCTATGGTGCTTCCATGACCTTGCCTTGTACAAGTTGTGCTGGCTTCCCCAGTATTGTGTGCTGTCTTACCCTTCACCAAAGTTACCACTTATCTATTGTCTATTTTGTGTTTTTCCCTCCCACCCCTCCCCTCCCTTGTAACCATCAACGATTTAAACATGCTTATTTTAAAGTCTCTTTTGGATTATTTTATTCTCGCCAGTTCTTGAAGTGACAAATCTGTAGTATCTTTTATTTGCTGACCTTCCCTCATGGTGTTTTATTTTGGAGGTTATTTCCATGGGGAGGATAGCTCTCTTGGGTTGTGGGAGCATATAGAGTGAAGTCATGTTTGCATCGCCCTCTCCTGGGGACCCTATGGGTATCTCATTTCCTCACAAGCTTTTATGTTTTATGTCATAGCTCCAGGTCACTAACATTCAGGGAGCTTTAATGTGGATCTTGTGCCCACATGTCTTTCAGACCTGTTTTTCTAATTTTCCCCCGGGTCTCCCTTTCTTCTTACAGCCCAAGAGAGTCCAGCTTCCTTGCTTCTTCCCAGTAGGAAAGCTCAGCACCAGCCATTAAGACTAGGTCTAACTCTCCTGTGAATATCTCAGTTTCAGCACCCATTCACTGCTCTGTGTTTCTTCTTCATTTCTGTGACCTGATGATTTCCTTTTTCATTAGTTTTTAAATAAATTGTGCTTTAAGATGTTTTTGTTTTAATTCCCCCGTACTTCTAGGTATTTGAAATTAGCACATGGATTCCTACTCAGTTCAGTCTACTTATTTCTCAGAAGATTATTTCATTTTATTGATATGCTATAACTTATCTAATCAATCTATTCTTAGACGTTTGCCTTGTTTCCTAGTTTTGGTATTACAAACAACATTTAGATGAAATCTTTAGGTATATGTTTAATTATTATTTTAGAATAAACCCCTTGAAGATGAATTGTTAGATCCAAAGGCACAGATGTATGACTGGTGATACTTCACCACTGCCAACTTGTCTTCCTTTCCATGCAACTCGGGGTTTGCACCAATCCCTATGGTTGCAGTTGTGCATGCTCCGCTTGTCCCTGGTCATCTCCTTGAAGCCCCAATAAAACACACACACGGGACTGAAACTTGGGCATGAACAGGACTGCAGACCCTCACCACGCCTTAAAGTGTTTGTACAATGCATCCGGATAAGAGGTTCTACCTAGGCAGTAAGAAAACAAGACCTTGGCCAGGTTCACTCATCCCTGTACAGGACACCTCTCCAAACTGTTCTCACAGTCATTTTCATCACAATTTTGGCAGCATCTTTCTACTTCTCATCAGAAATTTAAGAGCAGAAAATTAGATTCAAATACTGTATTACTAAACTTTGTTATTTTTGCAAAGTACACATCGTACATTCAATAGCACAATGTAAAACATTATCATGAATTATTTAAATGAAACTATCCTTGTCACAACAAATGAGCAAAGCACATTTTGTTCATTGTCACCTTGCATATTGTTATTTCTCTTCACAGATTTTTTATTCTGTGACATTAAAACGCAATAAGCCACAATGTCATTACTGCAAACTACTCCAGTTCTTCTTCTGCCCATGTACTGATCTTTTTTATGTGACTGAAGCATTTTCCTTCCTTCTTGCTTAAGATTCATTATACTTGAATGTGTCCTTGTAACAGTGCAGACTAGGAACAAATATAAAATATGTATAATTGAGGTGTACTTTAAAAAGTAAACCACATTCAATTCTTCTCTTTTGCTCTGTGAGGATAGAAGTAGGGGAAGATAAAGGGTGGGGATGAGAACTTTCTGAAGATACTGCTTTCTCTGGGCTAATTGTTCAGTCCAGTTTCTGGGACCCTTCTTTGAAAAGGAGGCTGAAAACATTTCTAGTTTGCATCCTATTTTGTTAATCTGTTTTATAATTCTATGGAGCCCTGGTGGTGTGGCCATTAAGAGCTAGGCTGCTAACGAAAAGATTGGCACTTCAAATCCACCAGGTGTTCCTTGGAAACTGTATGGGGCAATTCTACTACGTCTTATAGGGTTGCTATGAGTCCAAATTGACTTGATGGCAACAGGTTTGGTTTGATTTGGTTTTTATAACTCTATAGTAAAATGATAGTGAATTGTATCTCAAGGGCCAGTAAAATGATTCTGAAGCCTGCCTCAGACAGTGAGGAGCTAAGCTGGAAATTAACCATTGCTCTTGTGGTCACAGTCTTGTTCAGCTTGAATGTTAATCTCTATATAAGGAAAGGGCAATTATTATTATTACATACTGTTTTATCATCAAGACTGAGAAAATCCCCAAAGAACACTTCTGTCTATGGATACTATATGATGCCAATACACACACAATTTCATTCTTTTCCTTGTTACTTAACCAATACACATGCACACACACACACTTTCCCCAGACTGACATGCCAACAGGATCATTTTAAGCAATTCTATTTTGTCTGAAATACGAAGTTGGAAACAAAGAAGAAGGATCAGTAGTTGGAAAATACAGCCTTGGTGATAGAAATGATGCTGGAGATCACATGATAGAATTCTGCAAGACCAACGACTTATTCATTGGAAATACCTTTTTTCAACAACATAAGTGATGACTATACACATGGACCTCACCAGACGGAATACACAGAAATAAAATCTGTGGAAAGAGATGAAGGAGAGGCTCAAATATCATCAGCCAGAACAAGGCCAGGGGCCAATGGGAGAATAGACCACCAATTGCTCATATGCAAGTTCAAGTCGAAGCTGAAGAAAATTAAAACAAGTGTACAAGAGCCCAAGTACAATTTTGAATATATCCCACCTGAATTTAGAGACCATCTCAAGAAAAGATTTGAGGCATTGAACACTAATGACCGAAGACCAGGTGAATTATGGGATGACATCAAGGACATCATACACGAAGAAAGCAAAACGTCATTAAAAAGACAGGAAAGAAAGAAAAGATCAAAATGGATGTCAGAAGATACTCTGAAACTTGCTCTTGAATGTAGAGTAGATAAAGCAAATGGAAGAAATGACAAAGTAAAAGATCTGAACAGAAGATTTCAAAGGGTGCCTGGAGAAGACAAAGTAAAGTATTATGATAAAATGTGCAAAGACCTGGAGTTAGAAAACCAAAAGGTAAGAACATGCTTGACATTTCTCAAGCTGAAAGAACTGCAGAAAAAATTCAAGCCTTGAGTTGCAATTTTGCAGGATTCTATGGGCAAAATATTGAATGAAGCAGGAAGCATCAAAAAAAAGATAGAAGGAATACAGAGTCACTATACCAAAAAGAATTGGTTGACTTTCAGCCATTTCCGGAGTTAGCATATTCTCAAGAACTGATGGTATTGAAGGAAGAAGTCCAAGCTGCACTGAAGACATTGGTAAAAAACAAGGTTCCAGGAATTGACAGAATACCAGCTGAGGTGTTTCAACAAATAAATGCAATTCTAGAAGTGCTCACTTGTCTATGCTAAGAAATTTGGAAGACAACTACCTGGCCAGTGAACTGGGAGAGATCCACACTGTGCCCGTTCCAAAGAAAGATGATCCAACAGAATGTGGAAATTATCAAGCAATATCATTAATATCACATTCAAGCAAAATTGTGCTGAAGATTGTTCAAAAGTAGTTGCCACAGTATATCAACAGGGAGCTGCCAGAAATTCAAGAGAGATTCAGAAGACAGTGTGGAATGAGGGATATCATTGCTGATGTCAGATGGATCCTGGCTGAAAACAGAGAATACCAGAAAGATGTTTACCTGTGTTTTATTGACTATGCAAAGACATTCGACTGTGTGGATCATAACAAATTATGGATAACATTGCAAAGAATGGGAATTCCAGAGCACTTAATTGTGCTCATGAAGACCTTGTACATAGACCAAGAGACAGTCATTCGAACAGAACAAGGGGATACTGCATGGTTTACAATCGGAATAGGTGTGTCTGGGTTGTACCGTTTTACCATATTTATTCAATCTGTATACTGAGCAAATAATCTGAGAAGCTGCATTATATGAAGAATGGGGCATCAGGATTGGATGAAGATTCATTAACAACCTTCAATATGCACATGCACAACCTTGCTTGCTGCAAGTGAAGGGACTTGAAGCACTTACTAATGAAGATGAAAGACTACAGCTTTCAGTATGGATTGCACCTCAAAATAAAGAAAACAAAAATTCTCACAACCAGCCAATAAGCAATATCATGATAAATGGAGAACATATTGAAGTTGTCAAGGATTTAATTTTACTTGGATCACCAATCAATGCCTATGGAAGCAGAAGTCAGGAAATCAAATGATGTACTGCATTGGGCGTATCTGCTGCAAAGACTTCTTTAAAGTATTAAAAAGCTAAGATGTCACTTTGATGACTAAGGTGTGCCTGACCCAAGTCATGTGTTATGGATTGAATTGTGTCTCCCCAAAATGTGTGTCAACTTGGCTAGGCCATGATTCCCAATATTGTGTGGTTGTCCAGCATTTTGTGATCTGATATGGTTGTCCAATTTGTTATAAATCCCAACCTCTATGATGTTAATGATGCAGGATTAGAGGCAGTTATGTTAATGAGGCAGGACACAATCTACAGGATTAAGTTGTATCTTTAGTCAATCTCTGTTGAGATACAAAAAAGAGAAACAAGAAGAGAGGAAGAGAACCTCATACCATCAAGAAAGAAGTGCCGGGAGTGGAGCATGTGCTTTGTACTCGGGGTCTCTATGCTGAGAGTTTCCTAGACCAGGGGAAGATTGACGACAAGGACCTTCCCCCAGCGCTGACAGAGAGAGAAAGCCTTCCCTAGAGCTGGCACCCTGAATTTGGCCTTCTAGCTTCCTAGACTGTGAGAGATTAAATTTCTGTTTGTTAAAGCCATCCTCTTATAGTATTTCTGTTATAGCAGCGCTAGATATCTAAGACACCATGGTATTTTCAGTTTCCTCATATGCATGTGAAAGCTGAATAATAAATAAGGAAGATCAAAGAAGAATTGATGCCTTTGAATTATGGTGTTGGCGAAGAATGTTGAATATACTATGGACTGCCAGAAGAACGAACAAATCTGTCTTGGAAGAAGTACAACTGCATGTGATACTAATGATATTGTTTGATAATTTCTACAGTCTGTTGGATCACCTTTCTTTGGAATGGGCAGAAATATGGATCTCTTCCAGTTCATTGGCCAGGTAGCTGTCTTCTAAATTCCTAGGCATAGATGAATGAGTGTTTCCAGCATTGCATCCATCCACATTCAACCCTGGCCCTGTTCTGACTGATGATATTGAATTTCTCCATTGTCTCTTTCCACAGATGTAGTTGATTTGATTCCTATGTATTCCATCTGGTGCTATTCATAAGGTTTTCACTAGCCAATTTTTTTTTTTTTTAGAAGTAGATCATCAGGTTCTTCTTCCTAGCCTTTCTTATTCTGGAAGCTCTGCTGAAACCTGTCTACCATGGGTGACCCTGCTGGTATTTGAAATACCAGTGGCATAGCTTCCAGCATCACAGCAGCATGCAAGCCACCACAGTACGACAAATTCACAGATGAGTGGTGGAATTACGATATAAAATAGGGTTTGTTGGGGGAAAATCTTCCAAATAGAGAAGTAGCAGAGCACATGATCTCTCAGCTGTCATCATCGCACTTAGGCCTGGCATAAATGGACCGTGTGCACTCCAACCGATGCATGAGTGTGAATAGAGAGGAATCCTCCTCTCAGAACACTGGTTATATTTATAATGTGTGTGTGTGTGTGTGTTGGAGGGGGACAGGGAGCATTTATAGGATTATGGAATAATAAAACCCGTTGCTGTCGAGTTGATTTGGACTCATAGTGACCTTATAGGACAGAGTAGAACTGCCCCATAGGGTTTCCAAGGAGCGACTGGTGGATTCGAATGGCTGACCTTTTGGTTAGCAGCTGAACCCCTAACCACTGTGCCACCAGGGCTCCTAGGAAAGGAAGCTACCTTATTAGAAAGGGGTGTCTCAGAACTCTGCAATTGCTCTTCCATTGAGCCAACCCAGATCTGTCAAGACAGCTGCTGCTGCTGTTTTTGTTGGTAGGTGCCATCCAATCAATTTCAATTTACAGGGTTTTCTAGGCTGTAATCTTCATGTGAGCAGACAGATGTCTTGTTCCTGTGGAGCTGCTGAGTAGGTTCAAACTGCCAACTTTTCATTTAGCAGCTGAGTGCTTAACCTTTCTGCCACCAGGGCTCTTAGCTCTCTGCCAAGCCTCCAAAAAGGGGCCATCTCGATCTTAAAGGTTAATTTAATGTAATTTTCCAAATTATTTTAGGTGACACCAGGTTATAGAGGGTTCCATGTTTTTTCTCAAGTGGGGTGACAGTAAAATCTCATAGAGCAGGACCAAGTGAGGAGTGTCATATCTAACATTGTGAGAAAGTCATGGAAGGCTATAAGGGGCTGTTTTCCCACATTACGATAAAAAAGGAAAGAATTTTTGCCTCTTCTTCAACTCACTTGCCCATCAATCAAAATATATCATGTCCCCTACAGTATAGCCAGACTGTCCTTTTTCTGGCATGATGATTCCACAGGAATGTTGGAATTACCATTTTGACATCATGAGTGACCTCTGAGAAGTAGCCATAGGACTATCTAAAGCAAAGTCAGTGTCCAAATTCATGTCTATCCAGGTGTCTTGTTATAACTGGAACAATCTGAACTGTCCATTTGCTGAGATGAAACGAGGCATGAAAAAGAAAACAGAGGAATGCACTGTTCCTTTTCATATGAATACTACTCAAGAAGAGGGAGGAATATACTATTCCTCCTCAAATTCTCATCTTCCCCACCCACTGATTCCTGGATGTCAAATTAGCTTAGCCAAGGAAAAGGGAGGGTATTGCTATATGGAATTCATAATAACTGGACATAGTTTGAAGAGCCAGTCCTATAGAGATCTTTATGGAAAGTCTGGCATAATTGACAATGAGTAAGAAAGACTGAAGAAGAATCGATGCCTTTGAATTATGGTGTTTGCAAAAAATATTGAATATACCATGGACTGCCAGAAGAATGAACAAATCTGTCTTGAAAGAAGTACAACCAGCATGCTCCTTAGAAGCGAGAATGGCGAGACTTTGCCTCACCTACTTTGGTTGTGTTATCAGGAGGGACCAGTCCCTGAAGAAGTACATCATGCTTGGTAAAGTAGAGGTTCAGCAAAATAGAGAAAGACTGTCAGCGAGATGGATTGACACAGTGGCTGCAACGATGGGCCCAAGCATAGCAACAATTGTGAAGATGATGCAGGACTGGGTAGTGTTTCATTCTGTTGTACGTAGGGTCACTATGAGTCAGAACCGGCTCGACGGCACCTAACAACAACAACAAAGATCTTCTGGGAGATAGTGACTTATTCATCAGTCAAAAGGATTTTGTATCTAGTATTCTATCCCTTATGGCGGTTCCAGTATTGTAATTCTTTTGCACATAAATCTAGCAGGCTGTAATAGTTATGTTACTTGCTCATCCTTCATAGACTTTTTTTTTTTTTAAATAATATTTTATTGTGTTTTAGGTGAAGGTTTATACAGCAGTTTAGGTTCCCATTAAACAATTTCTATACAAGTTGTTGAGTGACATGGGTTCATTCTTCACAATGTGTGAACATTCTCATTATTTTTGTTCTGGTGGTTCTGTTTCTATTCATCTAGTTTCCCTGTCCCTTACATTCTTATCTTTGTTTTAAAGTAATTGTTGACTGTTTGGTCTCGTATAGGTGATTTCTGAAAGGAGCACAGTATTTACAGGTGATATTCATTATTTTTTGAGCCAAGCTGTTATTTAGCTACAAGATGACCTCAGGGGTTATCTTCAGTTCAAGGTTTGAAATGTATTTCAGGGCAATAGTCTAAAGTAGTCCTTCAGTCTCAACCAGTCCAGTAGGTCTGGGTTTGTTTGTTTGTTTTTTTAAAGGAATTTGAGGTTTTGTTCCACATTTTTCTCCCATTCTATCAAGGTCCATCTATTGTGGCCCTGATTAGACTGGTCAATAGTGGTAGCTAGGCACCATCTAGTTCTTCTGGTCTCAGGGTAGATGAGGCCATGGTTTGTGTAGACTGTTTGTCCTGTAGACTAGTTTCTTTGAGTCTTTGGTTTCTTTCTTTCTCTTTTGCTCACCTTCATCATCTTTAAAAATACAGGTGCTTTTACAACTTGTACGAGGAAAGGTCATGGAAGCTTCATACACACATCCAAACTCCCTGAGGGACTGAATTGCTGGGTGGAGGGCTGTGGGGACCATGGTCTCAGGGAACATCTAGTTCAATTGGCATAACACAGTTTATAAAAACAATGTTCTACATTCTACCTTGGTGAGTAGCATCTGGGGTCTTAAAAGCCTGTGAGCAGCCATCTAAAATACTCCACAGGTCTCATCCCTTCGGGAGCAAGGGAGAATGAAGAGAACAGGACACAAGGAAAAGCTTAGTCCAAAGGACTAATGGACCACAGCTACCAAGGCCTCCACCAGACTGAGTCCAGTACAGCTAGATGGTGCCCGGCTACCACCACTGACTGCCCTGACCAGGATCACAACAGAGGGTTCTGAACAGAGCTGGAGAAGGATGTAGAACAAAATTCTAACTCACAAAAAAAAAAAAAAAAAAAAAAAAGACCAGATTTACTGGTCTGACAGAGATGGGAGAAACCCCGAGAGTATGGCCCCCAGACACCCTTTTAGCTCAATGGTGAAGTCATTTCCAAGGTTTACTGTTCAGACTGGGAGTGGACAGCCCCATAAAACCAAATGGGACTAATGAGGCACAACAGTCCAGGGACAAGGGCCAGAAGGCAGAAGGGTACAGGAAAGCTGGTAATAGGGAACCCAAGGTTGAGTAAGGATAGTGTTGATGTATTGTGAGGTTGTTAACCATTGTCATAGGGCAACATATGTACTAACTGTTAAATGAGAAACTATTTTGTTCTGTAAGCCTTCATCTTAAGTGAGAATAGCAGCATAATTGGAAGAGCATAGTCGATGTCACTGAACTGTGCATGTAGAAATTTTTTGAAATGGTGTATCTTTGGATATGTATGTTTTCACCAAAAAAACAAAAAGGTCAAGAAGGGAGAAGGTTGACATGTTGTGGGGTTGTTAACCAATGTCATAAAGCAATATGTGTACTACTGTTTCATGAGAAACTATTTGTTCTGAAAGCCTTCACCTGAAGTACAATTTAAAAAAATAAATAAATAAAAGGCCAAAAAAAAAAAAAAATACAGGTGCTTTTAGATTTGATTACTTTATATGAGCACATATACAAACATAAAGATTGAACTCATGATTAAGTTATTGTTTATGATTCATAAGGAGACACCCCAGTATTCTAATCCTGGGTAGCCCAATGGCCTGACTATACAGTTAGGAGTTAACCAGTTTGTTCAGGCAAATCTCAGTCCTTCTCAGGACAGTTACTATATGGTCAGTGGTACCACTTGAAGTTCAGCCCATTACACAGGACATCCAATGCTGTGAATTATCAGCAAGTTTTCACCGTAATGATTAATTGGATTTGCCTCTCTTAGAGGTGTAATGTTTTATCAGTGAACACGGCTACTTTCAGGTTTTGAGAGTTGTAGGCAAGACTGTAGTTGAGTTTGGGTAAAGTAGTAGTCAGCAACCTGTTCATGAAGGTGATTACTGAGGTCTTAGAGGCCACATTTGTCCCTAACTGGAGGTAACATTTTCATTCACATTGAAACTTTCTGGGGCTTAATACACCCAATGGGAACTTTGATCAGAGAGGACCCCTCAGATGAGCTAAATAAACAAGATCCAACTATATACTGACTACAAGGAACACATTTTAAATATAAAGACAACACCAATAGGTTACACGTAAGAGGATTGGAAAAGATATGCCATGCAAATATTACTATGCAAATAGTAAGCATACAAGGCTAGAATGGCAATATTAATATCAGATAAAACTGACTTTAAGACGAGGACTCTTATCAGAGAGATAAAGGACTTTTATAGTATAAAAGGGTCAATTCATCAAGAAGGCATAACAATTACAAAGGTGTATGTACCAAATAACAGTATTAAAAATTATATGAAACAAAATCTTACATTTAATTAATAGAACAACTAAACAAAAAATCAGTAAGGATATAGAAGTTCTGAACAATTTTGTCAATCATCTTGACCTAATTGATGTTTATAGAAAACTAAACTCAGTTACTTCCAGATACGTATTCTTCTTATGGGTGCATATAATGGTCATCAAGATAGATCATTTCCTGATTCACAAATTAAAACTCAGTATACTTCAAAATATTGAAATCTTCTTAAGTAACCACACTGGAATAACACTGAAAATTAATAAAAGTAAAATATCTAGAAAATTCCCGAATATTTGGAAATTAACTCACTTCTAAAAAATCTATGTTCAAAAAAGAAATCACAAAGGAAACTAGAAGATATTTCAAAGCAAATGATAATGAAAATACAATACATCCACTCCTCACTTATTGACATGGTTATATTCCAAAGACTAGGTCATTATATGAAAGTTGGCTTTATGGCGGATGGCCACATCCGATCATAAAATGGAGGATAACTACATCATTACATAATTGCCAATTACATCATTATGTAACTGCCAAATTACATTACATAACTGCCAAATCACATCATTACATAACTGCCAAATCACATCATTACTTAACTGCCAAATCACATCATTACATAACTGCCAAACCATTGAGAATGATGGCCCAGCCAAGTTGAGACATAACCTTAATCATCACAGCCAGCATTACTCTGCTTTGCACCTCAGCATTTGTTACTGCCAAACATACATCGTTAATGCACAAAATAGTCAGATAGTAGATTTTTTACTATTGTTGTAAATGTGAAATGTTGGATAACAAGATAGTCAATAAGTGAGGATTAGGTATATACCAAACATGTGAGATTCAGCTAAAGCAAAGCTTAAATGGAAATTTATGTTTTTACACGCTTATATTAGAAAAGCAAAAAAGGTTAAAAATTAATTATCTAAATCTCCACCTTAAGAAACTAGGGGGAAAATAGCAAATTACACCCAAAGTAAGTAGAAAGAAAGAAATAAATAAAAATAGGAGTGGATATCAATAAAATAGAAAATGAGCAAACAACAGATAAAATTAATGAAACCAAAAGCAGGTTTTTTTAAAATATTAATAAAATTCATAAACTCCTAGCAAAACTAATTAAGGAGAAAAAGAGAAAAAACAAAATGTCAATATCAGGAATGAAAATGGGGATACTGCTACAAATCCTACAGATATTAAAAAGATAACAAAGGAAACTTACCAATAATTTTATACCGGTAAGTTCAACAATTTAAGTAGTTGTTTTGTAGATTCCTTAGTTGTCTCTAATAGTTGTTACGTAGATTCTGCATACGTAAGAAATGAATTGAGACAGTTTTACTTCTTCCTTTCCAATATGTATGCATTTTATTTCCTTTTCTTGCCTTGTTGAACTATATAGGACCTCCAGTACATGTTAAATTGACTTATCTTGTTTCTGATATTAGGGAAAAGACTTTAGTATTTTACTATTAAGTATCTGTTATCTCTAGGTTTTTATTCTAATTGCACTGGAAAGTCATTGAAGGGTTTTAAGTAAATGAGTGACATTATCTAATTTATATTTTTAAAAGGCCACTTCGGCTACTGTATGGAGAATGTTGTGGGTGTTGTGCTGTCAAGTAGATTCTGACTCATGGTGACCCAATGTGTTACAGAGTAGAATTCTCCATAGGGTTTTCTTGGCTGTAATCTTTATGGAAGTAGATCATGAGGCCTTTCTCCCATGGTGCTGCTGAGTGGGTTTGAACTGCTCACCTTTTGGGTATTAGCTGAATGCAAACCATTTGTGCCATCCAGGTATGGATGGTAGGAAAACTAGAGTGGAAGCTGAGAGACTAAGTAGGCTGTTGTAACAGTGCAGGAAAGAGATGTAGGTGCCTTGGGCCAGGGTAATAACATAGGAGACTGAGAGAAGTCTTTGAGTCTGGGGATGTATTTTGGAGGTTGAGGTGAGATGATTTGCTGTTTTATTGGATTAGGAGGTAGGGAAAAAACAAAAAAAACAAAAAAAAAAAGAAAAGAAAGAAAGAGAAAAAAAAACCGGGGCTATGACTTGAGCAGATAGGCGAATTTCAGTGGGTGTCAGGTATTTGTGTTATTCATCTTCCTCTTTAGAATGGATAACTGGAAGTGGATACAGTATTGAAAAAATATAGCCTTATGTTTGCAGGATTTAATTATTTTTTACAGGTAGAACATTAAAGAACAATGATCAATATTTATATTGGATTTTTAGTTGGTTTTAGATATTAATGTTCTGAACTAAATTTCTGTTTCTTTTCAGGTTTGTCCAAGACTGGTTTTCACAAAGGATGCAAGTGGCCAAAGTGGATTTCTCTACAGTGTTACCACGTTTCATTTCTCTCTCTATTTTTTCCTTTCTGAATCCGAAAGATTTGTGTGCAGCTGCACAAGTCAGCTGGCCCTGGAAATTTTTAACTGAACAGGTTTACTCCTTGTCACTACCTAGTCGTAGAGCACAAATACAGCTAAATACAGCTGTAATCTGTAATGAGACAGTTGGGGTAGCTCTCTTCACTGAAGATGATTACCAAGGGTACCTGAACCATAACTAACTTACCCTTAACAGAAAAAATGGCAATATGTTAAATACAGTAATTCACTTTGTAAATAAGGAGGTAATACACTGGTCTTTCAGCTATAACTTTCTGCTCAGCCTCTCAGCCTAAGAAGCTTTATTTTGGAATTGGCAAATGCCTTGAAGGGAAAAGTGATGCAAACTATCAGGCTCACTTCTCTGGTTTTCCCTTCTCTCTGGAATCTTGGTTACACAAGTCCTTTTTGCCATGGTAGCTCTGTAATGCCTTCAAATGGTTGCTTTTTGTAATATTTTGTCTAGATATTTGATTACACTGAATCATATGAAATTTGTTGTTTTTATGTGTCAAAAATGATTGCATATCAGCAATATCTTATCGTTCAGTCAAAGTT
This sequence comes from Dugong dugon, assembly GCA_030035585.1. Lineage (NCBI taxonomy): Eukaryota > Metazoa > Chordata > Mammalia > Sirenia > Dugongidae > Dugong > Dugong dugon. Next base: position 161,784,140 of record CM057464.1, read on the forward strand.
GTTCTCAGTGGGAGAGACGGTCAGAAAAGAAACTACTACACCATTGCTAGAAGCAGAATTCTCAGAATCTAGAATGAACATAATTAAATGTTATGAGAGCATTGTGTAACTGTTGAAGGTGGATGGGAAAACCAGAAAGATGATATATATATAGAGAGAGAGAGAGAGCGCGCTGGTGGCGCAGTGGTTAAGTGCTTGGCTGCTAACATAAAGTCTGAAAGGTCAGCAGTTCCAACCCACCAGCTTCTCCACGGAAGAAAGATGTGAGAGTTTGCTTCTGTAAAGATGACAGCCTTGGAAACCCTATGGGGTAGTTCTACTCTGTCCTTTAGGGTCGCTATGAGTCGAAAGTGACTTGACATCAATAGTTTTATATACACACGCACACACACACATATATATGTACATGTATATATGTGTGTGTATATATATATATTCCTCAAGAATATTTTTCCTGTGAAGTAGTATATGCTTCTTATTTCACAGGTTCAAGTTTAGATGACAGGTCACCTGCAACAGATATCTCAATATAATAAAAAAAATTATCTGTGTACCTGAAAACATTATTACTAAAAAACTGTTTTTTAAAAAAGTTTGCAACTCATCTTTCTCTTGGTTGTTTTTCTGAAGGATTGCTTATGGAGGCCCAAATGCATTAAGTTTGGATGGTTTCTGCCCTATACTCCAACAGATAATGAGTATGGTGCTTGGAAGCACCATTACATTGCTTGTGTATCCAACTTGGACTGGCTAACACCTAGGGAAGCCACTGCTATTTATGGAACCCTGAATGAACCCAAAGCAGGAGATGAGGAGCTACAAGAGAGACAAAGAGAAAAGTGTCTAAGAAAAATAATTTGGGAGAAAATTGGACTACGCAAAAGTGAGTGGTGTTTACAAACTTTGTATCTTATCCAACTATTTTGTAGAAACAAATGGATTTACATACAAATTCCCACAGAGAAGGATAGTGCTATCTTTCTGGAATATCATGTGGGTTAAAAAACCAAAAACCAAACCCATTGCCGTCGAGTCAATTCTGACTCATAACAACCCTATAGGACAGAGTAGAACTGCCCCATAGTGTTGCCAAGGAGCCCCTGGTGGATTCAAACTGCTGACCTTTTGATTAGTAGCCGAACTCTTAACCACTGCGCCACCCGGGTTTCCATCATGTGGGTGGCACTGTTTAAAGTATGTTCAGGACAAGCTTTTTGTTTGTTTGTTTTTCTTCACTGTATATTTCAAGTTAATTGAGAATGAAACAAAAAAGATTTCAGATGAAATAAGTAAGGCCAAATATCTGTGCCGCCATTGTTGTCCCAGTTTCCTCTCAGATTCATAAGACCAAAACCAAGGAGAAGAGAGAAGTAAGAATACAGGTAAAGGCAAATTAATAGGTTCAGCACAGAAGAAGTGGGATTGGTGAAAAAGGAGAAGAAATGAAAATGGGAATGGAAGTAGAAAGGGAGTGGGTGCAAGACATACTTTCAGCTAAGCCTTCTGGTAAGCAACAAAACCAGTTGGAGTTCTCCCATCCTTTTTTTCACTGACTCACCCTCTGGTGAGTTTGGAACAAATAGGAAATTACTTACAGCCAAGAAGAAGGGTAGAAATGGATGTGAAGCCTTTAAATTGATTAATTGGTCTCAGCAAGAAGAGAGTTGCTTGTTCTTTGAGCTGTGTTTCTTGACCTGAAATGACTGGTAATTTTCAGCTACAGTGCTGAGAGGATAAGAAATCTAAACAGACACTGTGAAAATGCTAGAATTATTGTCACTTGGAATACTTCCCTGGTACAGCTTTATTTTTGATGCCTTTGTCTATGTAGACTTGTCTGGGAGAAGCATGAAGTAAACAGCTGAGCCTACTGCTGTTTGTTTTTCAGAGGAGTTATTCAAAGCTCGACCCCCTTGGGTGAGTGGAACGTGCTGTGGTAGGTTGTTAAAATCCAAATGCCAACCACTTCTCTCCCATACTGTGAGGGATCGAGTGGGATTACACGAAGCTTTGGAGAAACAGCTTGTTTTGGCGTCCTTGGAAGCTTTGCCCAAGCGGTAAGCAAACCTCCAGCTGCTGAAGGCTCAAAACCACCCCATAATACCAAGAATTCATTCTTCAGTAATTCAGCTAACATGCAGGGATCTTGTAGAATTATAACTCATAGCTTATGAAATATCAATAGGAATGATTCTTTAACCTTCATGAACAGTGGTCTTCATCATGCTTTGTCTAAAGGGAAGTATATAACATTCAAAACTTGTGTTTCAAATATTCTTAATTCTGCAGAGGGGCTACCTTGTGGATTTAGTATTTTTTCTATATAAAGTCATTGAGGAAAAATAACATTTTACCACAAATGTTTTTTATAGAATAAGAGTACAGAAATGAGGAGGAGGAGGTGGGATGGTTGTAGAATGGAGACATTACACAGACTGCCCGAGGCACAGATGATTAAGGAAAGTTAAAATCTCTCAGCTGCTTCTTTTTTTCCTAAAGTTTATTTATTTTGTTGTTGTTGTTGAGAATATACACAGCAAAACATACTCCAATTAAACAGTTTCTACATGTACAATTTAGTGCCATTGATTACATTCTTTGAGTTGTGCAGCCATTCTCACCTTCCTTTTCTAATTTGTTCCTCCCTCATTAACATAAATTCACTGCCCCCTAAAGTTCCTATCTAATCTTTCGAGTTGCTGTTGTCAATTTGATCCTATATAGATGGTTCTTCAAAGAGCAGAATCCTCAAGGCAGACCGTTTTTACTAGTTGAGCTAAACTATTGTTTGATTTTGACTTCAGGGGATATTTTTGGTGTAAGGTTTAAAAATTATCTCAGATTATCTCATTTAAAGATTATAGTTTCAGGGGTTTATCCACCCTCCATGGCTGAAGAAAGTCTGGAGTCCATGAGAATTTGAAATTCTGTACTGTATTTTCCCCCTTTGGATCAGGATTCTTTTATGCAATCTGATCAAAATGTTCGGTAATAATAGCTAGGCACCATCCAGTTCTGCTGGTCTCATGGCAAAGGAGGCAGTTGTTCATGGAGGCAATTAGCCACAACCCCCTCCTTTTCCGGATTCTCCTTCTTACTCTGTTGCTCCAGGTGAATAGAGGCCAATTGTTGTGCCATGGATGACCGCTTACAAGCTTTTAAGATGCCAGGCACTATGCAATGAACTAGGAGATAGAACAAAAGCACTAAACATGTTATTTGGCCAATTAACTGGGATATCCCATAAAATCATAACCCTAAACATCCAGAACAAGGAACCACATTCCACAAGGTGTTTGGTTGTACATAAGCAGCCTCTGCAGCTACTCTTTTTTTTTTGGTCATTTTTGCAAGTGTATCTGTCACACGACTTTTACCAATTCAACTTTTTACAGATGTACATCTTATTGACAGCAGGTACAGTAACCGGCTGTTCAACTCTCCCCTTAATCAGTGCAATTTTCCCATCCCTTTCTCCCTCCCTCCTGCCCCTGGTAACCACTAGTAACTTTGGTCTCTATACATTTGCCTATTCTTGTCTTTTTATATAAGTGAGGTGACACAATATCTGTCCTTTTGTGATTGACTTATTTCACTCAGTATAATGTCTTCAAGCTCATCCGTATTGTAGCACGTATCAAGACTTCATTTCTCCTGCTGAGTAGTATTCCATTGTATGTTTGTACCACATTTTGTTTATCCGTTCGTTCATCTGTTGATGGGCGTTTAGTTGTTTCCACCTTTTGGCTATTATGAACAGTGCTGCAGTGAACACTGGTGTACAAGTCTCTGTTTTCAAGTCTTTTGAATATATAGGAATGGAATTGCTGGATCATATGGTTCTATTTTTAGTTTTTTGAGGAACTGCCACGCTGTTTTCCACAGTGGCTGTACCATTTTGCTTCCCCACCAGCAATGGATAAGGGTTCCAGTTTCCGCACATACTCACTGACATTTGTTATTTACGTTTTTTATCTGCCACTGAGTCGATTCCGACTCATAGTGACCCTATAGGTCAGAGCAGAACTGCCCTATAGGGTTTCCAAGGAGCGGTTGTGGATTCGAATTGCCAACCTTTTGATTAGCAGCCAAACGCTTAACTGTTGTGCCACTAGGGCTCCATCCTAGTGGGAGTGAAATGGTATCTCATTGTGGTTTTGATTTGCATCTCTCTGATGGCTAATGATGTTGAGCATCTTTTCATGTGTTTAGTGGCCATTTGAATGTCCTCTTTGGTGAAATAGCTATTCAAATCCTTTGTCCATTTTACGATTAGGTTGTCTTTTTATTATTAAGTTGTCAATGTTTTATATATTTTGGTTATTAGATTCTTATTGGATATATGGTTTCTGAATATATTCTCCCAGTCAATACCTTGTCTTTTCAGTTTTTTGGTAAAGTCTTTTGATGAACAAAAATTTTTAACTTTTATGATGGTTCTGTTTATTTATTTTGTTTTTTGATGTTTGTGATTTTGTTATTAGATAATCCACTGCTAAAAGCTAGGCTTGACAGTGTTGCCCCTGCATTTCCTTCTAAGAATTTTATGGTTTTAGTTTACACATTTAGATCCTTAATCCGTTTTGAGTTTGTTTTTGTGTATGGTGTGAGGCATGAATCCTGTTTCATTTTCCTGCACGTGGAAATCCAATTTTCCCAGCACCATTTATCGAAGAGGCTTTTTCCCCCATCGAATGGTCTTTTTTTTTTTTTTTTTATTTGCAATTCTTTTTATTTTATTTTATTTTTTTAATATTTTATTGTACTTCAGGTGAAGGCTTACAGAACAAAGTTTCTCATGTAACAGTAGTACACATGCTGTTTTATGACTTTGGTTAACAACCCCACAACATTTTAACCCTTTGAATTCTCAGCTTTTTTTTTTTTTTTTTTTTGGTGAAAATACACATAGCCAAAGATACAAAAGTGACATTGACTACGCTCTTCTAATTGTGCTGTTATTCTCACTTAAGATGAAGGCTTACAGGACAAAATAGTCTCCCATTTAACAGTTACTACAAATGTTGCCCTATAACAATGGTTAACAATCTCACAACACATCAACAGTATCCTTACTCAACCTTGTGTTCCCTATCATCAGCTTCCTACTCCACTTCTGCCTTCTGGCCCTTGTCACTGGACTCCTGTACCTCGTTAGTCTCATTTGGTTTTACTGGGCTGTCAACTCCCAGGCTGAACAGTGAACCTCGAAGGTAACTTCACCACTGAGCTAAAAGGGTGTCTGGGGGCCATACTCTTGAGGTTTCTCCAGTCTCCTTTAGGCCAGTAAATCTGGTCTTTTTTTTTTTTTTTGTGAGTTAGAATTATGCTCTACATCCTTCTCCAGCTCTGTCCAGAACCCTCTGTTGTGATCCTGGTCAGAGCAGTCTCGAATGGTCTTTTTTAAATGTCACTTTTTAACCCCTAAGTATGTCACTACATACATTTTAAGTGCCCCACAAAAGCTAAGGAAGTTCCAAGACATCATTTTAGCATCCCCTATATGGAGGAGGAACCTTATGGGGCAGTTCTACTCTGTCCTATAGGGTCACTATGAGTTAGAATCAACTCAACAGCAACGAGTTTATATGGAGGAGGAGAGGCTAAGAGGCAGAATGGCTCCATCCTGCCCAGGAGCCCCATTTGCTGCTGTGTTCCTGAGAGACTGAGGCACTGAGGTCATGTGCGGTGTACAGTGTAACTGATGGCCAGAAAACATTTTAGTGCTTAATTCAAAATTAAGAGAAAATGAAAACTTTGTTCTCCTTTTTCCCCAATAGAAGTAACGTTTCTGGAAGCCATTCCTACCCTTTATTATCAAAGAAAAATTGGCATGGAGTTTTTAAAAATTATGACTGCTCTTCAAATGCTTTCCAGCTACGTTGCATATTAATATCATCTCGGATTCCTGCATATGAGGTACAGAGTATACTGCCAGTGCTTTTCTGAATCAGTGTTCTTCATCTAGACTAGAGGGTGTGTGACAATCTGTTAGTCTCCGTGTGCATAAAAATGAGTCATCTCCTGAAAGAAAAGTGGAAATGTATAGACCCAAATCAATTTTAAAAATTGGAAGCAAAAAAGGTAACCATAAGTCAAAATTATTTTTAAAAAGCATTAAAGACCAAAACTGCCTTGCATTTAATAGATGTTCAATAAATTCTTATTGAATTGAATTTGGTGTTCTTAATCCAAAAAGAAGGGACTCTGGTGGTGCAACGGTTAAGTTCTTGGCTGCTAATCGAAAGGTTGGCAGTTCAAACCTACACAGCGGTTCTGCAGAGAAAGACCTGGCAATCTGCTTCTGTAAAGATTACAGCCACTCTGTCTCATGGAGTTGCTATGAGTCGGAATTGGCTTGATGGCACCCAATGGAAACAACACTCCAAAAAGAACAAGATGATTAAGAATAATTTTTTAAAAACCCAAAGAATTTAATATTATGTAACCAAAATCTCTCAAAAGAGAAGTCAGAAGTGTTATTTTGTGATCTATATAATGAGGATGCTATTAAAATAAAGTATGTTCTTTCTATAATGAAATTATATATATATTAATTTTACTATGAATAATAAGAAAAATAAAGGACAAAGAAGACATAGAAGACGTATTTTTACATATGAGTGTATACGTATGTATGTACATACATATTCTGATACACACACATAGGTGTTATATATATAAGGGATAACATCCATTCTATATTCATTGGGCTACTTAGAAAATTTTCAAGTATAATTCCAGTTTCTAACAAAACGATTGCTCTTAAGAGATGAAATCATTTTTCACCTTTTGGGCATCTATCTAGAAATCGATTCGAATCAGTTACAACAGTTAGCTCAGTGAGTCTACATGAAAGCAAGATTGGAGCTTTGATCTCCAAGTGGACCACAGATAGGACCCCTAATATGTAAGGAGGCATCATGCTGGGCATAGAGGATAATTGGTGCCAGAAAATGGGTGAATAAACTGGCATTCAATAAATTCTCCGTATATAAGAAAACTGTGTTGTAATTAGTTATATGATTATGAATGTGATGGGAGTTTAGGTAGAAAGTAGGGCAATACCATGCATGTAGTAATTTTCCATGCAGTTAAAGTCTTACCTCCAGAAAGTGATGTAAGGACTTGAAAACACATCAATCAGCAACTTCAATGACTTTCCAGCCTGTCTGCTGCTGTGAATTAACTTTGCCACAATGAAAGTTTATTTGGTTTTTGAATTCAAATAACAGTGGTGTTAATATTTATTTAAATGGGAAATATTTATCAATCAATATTGGATAATTCAAAAACCCACAATTCAAAAAAGGAAAACTTTTAAATCTACTTAAGAAGCCCATCGCAAAATTGAATGATCTCAATTTTATTATTTTTATTTGTATATGTGTCTCTGTACATGGGTGCGTGCAAAGAAAAAACGACTGGGAGAAAATAACCTAAAGTGTTAATATTATTTATCTCTGAGCAATGGCACTACAAGTGTATTTGCTTTTCTCCTTTTATAATTAGAAAATAAATAATTTAAAAAGAAGCCAATGAAGGAGGAAATTTATCATCTTCCTTCCGTAATTTCTGAAAATAGCCATGCATTCTTTAAAAATCACAGCCTATTACATATATTTCATTAATAAATATGCTAAAATAGTGGGCTTTGGTTCCTACAAGTTTGATTTCATTTTCTAGATGGTTGTGGACAGCGTTAAGTTGGATGTCATTTCTGTGGTTTATGAACACTGTGGCATAACGTTGGAGGGCCTGCTTTCTCTCATAGAAAGAGCTCTGGATGGGCGGAAGGCACAGAGCATGGGAATATTTAGTGATGGAGATAGCAGAGAAATCAACTTACTGCAAGGTAGGACTGGGGATTGGTAAAGAACAATCAAGCACCTTTGCCCTTATGCAGTGTTTGTCCATAGGCATGACCTTCAGAGTTAAGTTCCAATTTGCTAAGGAGTGTTGATGTTGGCTTTATGAAGAAAGGGAAGCAATTTTAACAGCAGCAAATACCAGGATCTATAAATTGGTGTGCACTGATAACATATGTGATACTCCCACTTGGCTTATACCACAGAGAAAAGGCTTGGCTGGTATCATTAACTTGTTATGGGGCATTGTTTCAAAATTTCCATTGTTTCCTTTTCTTGCTAGAAGGCAATGAATGTTTAGAATTAACCTTTGCTTTCTATTCTTCCTCATAATATAACTTGTCTTCTTCCTTGTTTATACCTAAAATAGAATGGTTTTTGATTTTATTAACACGAAATCTTCTATCCTTGTGGAATGAGGGAAGAATGGGAATAAGATGGTCATTGATCCAGCTGGCAGGGAACTCACAAAATGGCAGAGTAGGTCCCCGAGTCATCTGCCAACTTGTCCTGGAACTTAGCATACTTGGAACAGTTTCAGTGAGTTCTATAATTAGCAAAAACTAACTGCTTTTGGTTTAGTTTTGCTTTACAATTGGTTTTCCTTGTTTAGTTTACCTTGTGCATATAGCAAGTTGTATTCTACATTCAATTTTATATATATCCCAAAAAGGTAAAGCACAAAAACACATTGTTTGGGATTTAAATGTCTAATTAATTACATGGTATCTCTTTTCTGGGTAATGCAGATGGTTTGCACTCAACTACTAACCTAAAAGTTGGCAGGTTGGACCCACCCATTGGCACTGCAAAAGAAGGGCCTGACGGTCTGCTTCTGTAAAGATTATAGCCAAGAAAACCCTATGGAGCAGTTCTAGTCTGTAACACATGAGGTTGTCACGAGTTGGAATAGGCTCTGGCAATGGGTTTGGAGTTTTTTGTTTTTGTTTTTGGTTTAACCCTTCTCTAAACGGTGGAGTGGTAATAAGCGTGTATTTATACCGTGGTAGTAGGTTCACCTTATATCTAGTGAAAGGGCCTCTTAGAGGCTCCTGATCTCAGCCTTTTTGTTTTCCAGGTGAGAAAGGTTTTCACACTTTGCCTTTTTCTTCTTCTTCTTGTTTTTTAAAAGCAATAGTAACAATGAAATACCTAAGAAAATTATTTTCTTTCTATTAATTGTGGTGTTTTTCTACAAGCCTTTGCCTTAAAAACAACAACAAAAATGAAATCTTTTACCATGCCACTCAAAGTAGTCCTTCCATTATGTATGGAGACCTCCCAACAGGAAGGAGGGAAGCGTCAGGATTCTTGTACCAGCCTTTGTTTTCATTTCATTGCTGTGGCCTAAGAATGCAGAGTCTCCAGGTCTCCTTTAGATGTGGGTGCAGATACATGTTGCTTAGCTGAGTCATTACACAGAATTCCCAGGAAGTGAGAGGAAAGAAGTTTAGTGATGTTTACTATTGCTGGGAGTCTTACTGTGCCTAAACGACTTATTTTTTGATTGACAGTGTGGGAAACATTTCTGCTTTGGAAGTTGGTTGCAGAACCCCAGACTTGACTGACAATCCACCCTAAACCTGCCCTGAGACTAGTAACTCACACCTCTGCACATTGTTAACTGAAGGATGGATAATCCAACCCATTTATAAAAGTCAAACTCAGCATTATTATGCATGCTAGCTCTTTCATCTTACTGAATTTACAGCTAACAAAGAAACTAGTGAAAATATTTTGTCCTACATTTCTTACGAGTGGTATAAAATCTGTTATACATTACGTCTGAATCATTGCTTTCATTCACATTTCTGAACAATAAAAGTTGTGATTGTGAACTTTGTGGATGTCTCCAAATCCAGTTTTCTTTAATGTGTTTGAACTTCAGTAATTGTTCTCTTCTGCTCCCCACCCCCACTTCCTGGTCTGTGTGTTTGTGTAGGTTTACATGTGTGTAATGTAATTCTGAGAAAACACTCCCTTTCCCCAATTCCTGACTGGGAACTAGGAACATAATAGTCTATCCAAGGTCCTTTGGTGAACGTTTTTATACTCATGACTTTGCCACTCTAGTGGTTATGGTTGAGTGGTCTAATCTCTTCAGATTTATTCCTTTTCTTGGATTTAGATCATGAATAGAAGCGTCAAATGGCTATTGAAGAATCTTATTTCCTGAAGAATGCCAATTAGAAACAACTTTCTAGAGTGAGAAAGAAAATTGCCTGGAAGGCAATGTAAAATCTTCCTTTATTCAGCTTTCTTTCCGTAACCCCCAAGACATCACCATCTTGCCTGACATGAACCATGTGATTCTTCTCTTCAGAGACAAACCCATTGCCTTGGAGTCGATTCTGACTCATAGTGACCCTATAGTGACCCTATAGGACAGAGTAGAACTGCCTCATAGGATTCCCAAGGCTGTAACCTTTATGAAAGCAGACTGCCACATCTTTATCCTGTGGAGCGGCTGGTGGGTTTAAACTGCTGACCTTTTAGTTAGCATCTGAGCACTTAACCACTGCGCCACCAGAGCTCCTTTCCTTCAAAGATACAATGACCTAAACCTAAGTGTTCAATTAATGCAGAATGTGAAGGAGATTATGGCTACTGTGGTATCTAGTGGTACCTTGGTAGCCCTACCATGTGCAGCATTGAAGAAGAGGTACCCTACTGATCTTGGTACCGCAGTTACAAGCAAATGTTGGCTTCTTGAGTTTGTGGTCAAATTTTCCCCAGCTGCCAAGAGTTTCTATTCATGATAATGTTACAAACTAATACGACATTTTGATTTTTTTTCCTCAGGTTGTAAAATTGGTATTAAAAATTTACTGCAGCCTGAAGTGAGAGACTTCTGGGAGAAATTAGGAAGCTGTGTGGCCACTGAAGAAGAAGGGGGTCGTGTGGACCTCTTTGTACCACTTGCAGCATCGGGTCAGTTTTGAATAACCATAGAAAAATAGTGATCCTACTCACTTTCTGATTATATTGTGTGAATTTGTGAAATGCCCTCAGATCAAATGACTCAGTCACATTTTACTTTTTATTTCTTTCTCTCTCTATACTTCACAGACCCAGTGATTTGGGGGATGAGGAGAGTCAGGGTTAGTGGTCAGAGTAACCTGCCCCTGCAGAAATAGTCATTAATGGCAATAGCCAGCAGTATTATTTCTATTTATTCTGGAAAACACAGTAAACTCAGCCTCCCAAACACAGAGGAAGGTGACTGGCCACCACAGGAACTATAATTGGCGGGTCTGAGAAGACAGCCCCTGCCTCTGTGATCATGACAGAGTTCTGAACCCTGAGCCTGTTTCAAGGCCCTGGACTTGAATCCCACTCATACCACTTTTTAGCTGTGTGACCTTCAGCAAGTTTGTGGACCTCTGTTTTCTCATCTGAAAATTAGGATAAGAGTACCTTACCTTGCCTTACAGGACTTGTGAATATCAAAATAGCATTAATATTTAAGAAATAAATAATAATATAAATACTTTAATACTAAAATCAGTGAAGTGCTTTGTAAAGATGAGTTTGGTTGAAGATCACTGAGGTTGCTGATATAACTTTATTTGCTTGCCAGTCTAGAATCATCCTCTATCATGCAAAGCTGATTTCAATCCCTTGGAGGAAAATTCCAGAAGCGTTCAATCAAATTCACTCTGTGGATGTCTCTTAAAGCTCTGCATTCATGGACTATGTCTTTTTACCAAGCAGAGGAAGGGGAGGGAGTATGAAATTAAATTTTCTCAAACTGTTTCTTATTACCTATTCCTTAGGGAACTGTTTTATATTTCTTCCTAATCCTCGTGTTTCGCAAGACTATTTGATGCATGCAGAGCCTGCTTCTGGCAGGCTTCAACCAGTGGAAAGGACTAAACAAAAGGATGAAAGGGGGTTTAAAAGAAAACGAAATACAAAGTATTTGGTAAAATACTTCAGTAAAATTTTACAAAGTTATTAAAATTATATAATGTCAACTATGTAAAACTATGCATAGAAAAATATAGGAGGAAATATACCAAAATATTAATGGCATCTATCTCTTAGATGTATTTTCAAATTTTCTATTTGTGAAATCAATTTTAAAAGAATAGGTTACAAAGAGGCGTGGTCCCATTGTTTAAAATCTGTGTATGTGTGGGGTGCTGAGGTGGTGGTATATGTATAGAAAAGAGTTTGGGAGGCTGTATACCAAGGTGTTAACAGTAGCTGGATAGAATTATAAGTGAGTTTTCTTTTCTTTTTCTGATTTTATTTCTTCTGTTGTGTTTCTGTTTTCTCTAAGGAACTAGTATTTTGTACTGAGAGCAAAGCAGATTTTTTAACTGGAGTAAAAGATTATGAGAAAGTGAAGCATTAAAGTATTGAAAGGCAGAGAGGATGAGGGCAAACAGTGAATTTGGTGGCATAATGGCACCCAAACAATAGATTTCTTACCATCATTCTGGACCCCGAAGCCATACCTGATATTTTCATCAAATGTAATATCCTCCTGGATGGACCATCAAAGATCTTGGCTTCTCAGTTCAAAATCTCTTAATCCATCCCACCTTAGGCACCACTCTGAGCTTGAGCTTGTTATCCCTAGTAGCTGCATCCCCTCTGAAGTCTTGATATCAAGCTTTGTCTCTCTAAGAACCACTTCCAAACCATTCAGTTAATTTACTCAAATATTCCTTCTCTAGCAATTCTTTGTCTGATGACCATCAATTCATACACTCTCACTTTTTCACTCTGTCATCATCCCTCCATTCTTGCTTCCATCCTTGTCAAACTTGGATTTAATGGCCCATCATTATAATCACTGTCTTGCTAAGAATCTTAACTTCCTTGTCTCTGTTTCTCCTGGCTAAATCCCAGTGCTGGTTAAAACACAAATATCTGCATACACTATGCTTGCCTGCACTAACGCAGAGGAAGGCTATTGGAAAAAGGAATACAACTGTTGATTGGTCTAACTTTACTTTGATGTCATAAATATCAAGTGGGAGTACAATAGTGACAAGCAATCCTACTACATTTCCTTTATAAATTCACTTTCCCACCCTTTGAGATGATTATTTCACACAGTCTCTTCTTTGGTCAATCTTTCAATAACCTTCTCTTTCAGCTTTAGACCTTACCTCTTAACTTCCCTTCCCTGAGTAAACTGAAGCATATGGGAACTCCCTAATTTTTCTCCCAAGACAAAATCCACCACCTTCCTCACTCCTTACCTTCATTTTCTGTCTTCCTTCTGTTATGATGGGAAAAACACCCTAGTTTATATTGAAGATCCACTGTTCCAGTTGGAATCTGTACCCCATTGTCTTTCACCTTCTCAAGGACTTTACTCCTACACTCAGATGCTCTCCTGCAGCCTCAGTTCTCTTTTTATTGGAGCATTCCTATCAAATCAGGAACACCTGTAGTATATCTTATTTTAAACCATAGGCTATATGGTTGCCTTCTCACTTCTTCCACCTCTCAGGTTTCTTGGGACCCTATTTTTTTTTTTCCTACTAAAAGTATTTGTTGTCTTCCAGTGGGGACTTGTGTAATGGTGAAAAATTAAAGAAATGTTTGTTGACACAAAGTAGCTTAAATATGAGGCAGTGCATCTGGGAAGTGTGATTGGGAAAAATTTTTGTCTCTTTTGGCTTTTGTACAGCTAGATAAGTCTTGTGAATATATTTATGGTTTCCTGTATGATGGTTCGGGAACCCTGGTGGGTTTAGTTTATGTGTGTGTGTGTGTGTGATATTTGGAAAACCAGAGGCGCCCAGTGTAACCAAATGGAAGGCGCCCTGCAATTAATCCTGACAGCCATGACTGGTGGGCCAGACGGGTGCCCACCAATCATGACTTCAGTGAACCCCTCAAGTTTTGTGGTACTCATGTATTCCCACATAATATTTCCCAAAATGCATATTACCAACCAATAATTTAAACACACTCAATGGCTCAGCATGCTTCCATTAATGAAAACACGTAGTATCAACAAAAAATTCAAATCAGAAAATAATAGGGTCTTGAAAGGGTTAAAAAGCAAACAAACAACAAAACTCAACTTTCCTTCACCCCTTTCTGAGTTGACTATAACAGTGGTTCCCAAACATTAGTGTGTATTTGAATCACCTGGAAAGCCTGTTAAACTGCACCTTACTGGACTCCACCCCAGAGTTTCTGGTTCAGTAGGTCTGGTTCTATCAAATCAGAAACACCTGTAGTATCTCCCGTCTAAAAACAAAAACAAAACAAAACTTTTCCTCATTCTTTTTTAAGTTGACTACATCATTCGTTCTCAAACTTTAGTGAGTATTTGAATCACCTGGAGCGTTTGTTAAATGACATGTTGTTGGCTCCAGTAGGTCTGGGGTGGGGCCAGAGGATTTGCAGTTCTAGCAAGTTCCCAGGTGATGCTGATATTGCTGGTTCTGGGGCCACACTTTGGGAAACACTGGTCTATACTGACTGCCTCCACCTTCCTCACCAACTGAGCTCCTCCAAGTGGTCTCTTTATCACTACTGAAACTGCTTTTGGCAAGACCATAGTGACTTCCATGTGCCCAAATCTAGTGGTCCCTTCTCCATCGTCACATTACTTTGACCTCTCAGCAGCATGTGAAAGGGATGAACACTCCTCCTTGAAACACTCTTCTCTTGGCTTCCGCAGTACCACAAGCTCTGTTTTCCTCCTATCTCAGTGGCCTCTTCTCAGTTTCCTTTGCTGGATCCTTCTCCTCTGTGAGACCCTTCGATATGCCCCGGGGCTTGATCCTGGCCTCTCCTTTTCTGTAAGTACACTCTTCTCCTAGGCAGTCTCATCTAGTTCCATGACCCTAAATTTAATCCATCCAGAAAAGACTCCCAAATTTATAACTCCAGCCCTGAAATCTCTGCACTACAGACTCTTACGTCTAACTCCCACTTGACAGCTTCACATGATGTTTAATTTGTGTGCTTAATAGGCATCTCAAAGTTAACACACCTAAAACAAACTCTTGATTGCCTCCCCAGCACCAAACCTACCCCTTCCCCAGGATTCCTCAATAAAAATACCTTCATTTACTCAGTTACTGCATAAGCCAAAAAACGGACTCATCTGTTTTTGAGGGGAGCATTATTTTTAAAGTTAGAAAACGCAGGAGCTGATTGGTATGGGAGCAATGCTGGAAACGGCAGAGCAGAGAGAAGGAAAGAACTTGGATTGACATTGCTAAGCCACCAAATCAACTCACCCTGAGCTTGCCCCACTTCTACACTGTGAGATTAAATGATATATATTTCTTTGATTGTTTAATTCAATTTAAAACTGGTGTTCTGTGACTTGAAAGTATCTTAAATGTTATGTCGTTGTTAAGTGCCGTCAAGCCAGTTCCAACTCATAGGAACGTCATGGACAACAGGGCAAAACACTGCCGGGTCCTGCGCCATCCTCACAGTTGTCGTTATGCTTGCGCCCATCATTGCAGCCACTGTGTCAGTCCATCTTGTTGAGAGTCTTCCTCTCTTTTGCTGACCCTCTACTTTACCAAGCGTGATGCCCTTCTCCAGAGACTAGTCCCTCCTGATAACATGTCCAATGTTATATTCAGCTAAAAAGCTTTATAAACAAGAGTCATAAACACCTTACAAGAGGTAATGCAGATTTGATTGGGTGGCGCAAACGGTTAAGCAGTCAGCTACTAACCAAAAGACTGGCAGTTTGAATCCACTCGGGGCAGCTTGGAAGAAAGGCCTGGCAATCTACTTCTGAAACATCAGCCATTGAAAACCCTACAGAGCACTGTTCTCTCTGACACCCATGGGGTCACCATGAGTTGGAATCGACTCGACAGAAATAGTTTTTGTTTTTTAATTATTATTTTACAAATGAGAAAGCTTAGGCCCAGAGAAGCCCCACATTCAGTTACTGGCAAAGCTAGGACTATAATCCAGACCTCCTAACTCTGAGTCCAGGGTACCTTTTACTATTTGTAAGGATGGGAGAGGGTTCTGTGGAATGAAGATTTAAAAACTTTTTTGAGAACAAAGAGGAATACACTATAAACTTGACAAGGGAAACCCCTGAAAACATTAGACACCAGTAAGTGAGAGATATCCCACCTTTTAGGCTACTGCCCTCTTGTTCTAAGCAGCAACTGAAACAGTTTGCAGTAATTATTTACTCTGATCACAAAGAATTAAAATAGCCGCTCCTTGGAAACCCTATGGGTCAGTTCTACTCTGTCCTACAGGGTTGCTATGAGCCATAATCGACTTGATGGCAATGGTTTTTTTTGGGTTTTACTCTTTATATTAGTTCCATTCTGAATAATTCTGCTATGTCATTGAAGAATAGATGAAATTAACGCCACACTAAATTTTGACCATCCTATTCCATTTGATTTAGCAGTTTTAAATTTATCTTCTCAGGATAAGACTTCTCCTTTGAGTGACTATTTTAGAAAAAAACATGCAGATTTTCCACTTACTTTGAGCTGAGTATTCCAAATTTGAAAATCATCAGGTCAAAATTCCTACCCTCTCTCCCCACACTGGTGTTTAGGCCTCATACATTAAGTATCTGGGTTTCAGCATTTAAGAGTGAAGTGTAAACTGTTTCTGGACTGCTCTGTGGAGGGATTTGAATTGAGGAAGAGAACTGTTAGTCGCCTTTCTGGGCCTGCTCATTCATGCTCCTAAGTAATATTTAACTGTTTTGTGGCAAAACCTGTGAGTAAACTAATGAAAGTCTTCTTGACTGTGCAGAAGCAGGAACAGAAGTTCTTTCTCAGCTGTCTCAACTAACTGGCACATTGTTTACCGCCCCTATGGGGATTGCAACTGGCTCCTACCAACACAGTAAGTGTATATTGGAGCTGACTACCATGCCCAATAGCATGCAGCAACCCAGGATCAATTTAAAAAAATTTAAAAAGTTTCTTAGTGCCGCTGCAACAGAAATACCACAAGTTGGTGGCTTTTTAAACAGAAATTTATTTTCTTACAGTTTAAGAGGCTATAAGTCTGAATTCTGGGTGCTGGCTCTAGGGCAAGTCTCTCTCTGTCCTCTCTGGGGGGAAAGTCCTTGTCTCAGCTTCTCTAGTCAGCCATCCTTTGAGTTCCTGGTCTTGTAGACTGGTCCACCTCCACCATCTCCAGATAATGTTGGTCTTCCCCTGTGTCTGCTGTCTTCTGTGCCTAATCTGCTCTTTTATATATGAAACTGATTAGTTTAAATTACTGATTGTTTTGATCAAACATTCTATAGAAGAATCCCAATCAAAAGGGGGAAGAATGCAGTGTAGAATTTCAAATACTCTCAATGGAATCCAGACTTTCTGAAGCCATTAAGGCTGACTGAACCCCTAAAACTATTGCCTTGAGGTAATGCTTAAACTTTAAACCTTAAGAAGTCTTCTTTGAACCAAAAAAATAGTTTATCTTAATAAGTAAAGCCTATCTGCCTTGAACATTGTGCACTTTTAAGTAATTATCTATGTGAGATCCAACTGACAACAGCAACTTGAAAGGTTAGATGAGAGGCTTAGGGAGCAGTGAGTTTAAGTCAATGGTGGTAGAACAATTTGGAGAAGGATGGTGAGAATGGTTGCACAACTTGAAGAATGTAATCAATGTCACTGAGTTGTACATGTAGATTTTTTAAAAGGTGTATGACTGTGTATATTTTCACCAAAATAGAAAAAAAAAAGTGATTGGTTTAAGATACACCCTACACTGATATGACCTCATTAACATAATACAGAAAACCCTATTCCCAAATGGAATTACATCCACAGGTGTAAGGGTTAGGATATCTAATACATATTTTGGGGGACAGAATTCATCCCATAACGGTTAATAATACTGGTCATGTATCAATTACTGTCTTTTATTCCTCCTCTGACAGAATGCAATCACTTCCCAAACTACGTACTCTCATGTCACTCAGTCATTTCCTTAGAAGGGATCGTTTATTGCAAATGCTTGCTTCAAATCATCATTTTCAAAAACTCTGTTGAAAACATCATCTTTAACAGTTAAGCAAAAATGTATAGTTGCTGATCTAGAGAAATAATAAGTACAAAGAGAACCTTCTGCTAGTAAAATATAATTATATGGTTTGGTTTGGAGAAAGGGATTACAGCTACAAAAAGAAGCTGTAGTGAGGGGAGTCTGAAAAGTTGCCATTGTTAGCTGTGGTTTGTCTTCTCAAATGGAGGACTCAGCTCCACAGTGCTGTAACCAACGTCCAATGTGTAATGGTGCTGTAGAGCTTTAGTTAATAAAGCAGCATTCCATGGGGAATATTCCATGGGGAAGGAGTCAGCCTAGCAGAGCACAGCAGGACACAGACGCTGTTATTTGCAATATGGAACAGGTTTTCTTCTTTTTCTCCTCCTCTGCCTCCCCTCCTTCCTGTTCATCCTACTCTTCTTCTCATTCTCCTTATAGAAGACAATGTGATAAAGGTTTTTACATACATATCAATATTGTTAGGCGGGAAAAGAAAATAAGGCTATCCACTCAGGATCCATTCAGGATGTCACTGAATCATTCAGATGAATTGATTTTCAAGGAGAGACTCTTACTTAAGCATCCACTATAGTTGTGTAGAGGTATTTGTAGAGGGAGATAGCAGCTTGACATACATAATGTAAGAAATATACAGGGTTGGCCACAACGTGGACGACTTTGGATTGCATGATGGGGAAACCAGGCAGAGTGGGATTTTCTTGTACTTTTCATTTTTAGGATGTAAAGATGAAACAGTATATTCTTACTTAAGTGCCTACTCTGCTTCCCAATGCACGATCCAGTAGCTGTTTAATTTTTGGTTTCAAATGTATGTCAAACCTTGTCTATCAAAGAGTAGATAGGCATTTGAAATTCTTTATTGTGTCCTTTTTGAGTTTTTAATTTCACCTTTGAAAGCAGACTTTGGGTGTATATCTTAGTCTTCTAATGAGAAAGGATAATAAACCTGATATAAATATAACTAAGTTTTTGTTGTACTTCAAATGAGAAGTAGAATTCTTTCATTTGAGCACAAGTCTGCAATAATAAAAGGAGAAAACCATGTCAGTTCTTAGTGATTGGCTGGGACAACAGTGGAAAAAGTCTCCTCCTTCCATCTACTTCACTGAATCCAAGCTGCAGACCTGGTCCAGCCTCACAGACTTCTTGGAAGACACCTTGAAATTGGTAAGGAGACAGTTCAGTCCTCTCTTCAAGCAGTTGCAGAAGAACATTAGTGGAAGGATGATAGGTAAGAACCCTTGCTACTTCTGTTGCAGGTTAATTACCAAGTTTGTTTCATATCCTGAGTGACTCTAAGTTTGGGAATGATGCAATTAAGCTTTAGTTCTTAAACATCTTCAGTAAAACTCTATTCCCTTTGTTTTTTATATCTCTGTTTAACTATAATGAATAACCACAAAGAACAAATATATTTGTGTTCAAAATGCTGAAGTTAGTTCCTGTTTTAAAACTTTACCATTTTATTAATTCCTATGAGAGTCAATTATTTACTTAGACAAAAAGCACTAAGTGTTTGCTGAGTTAGAGAGCTGTGTTCTTTTCCCACTACAGTTTGCTCTAGAAGTTGCTACCAGATACTCCACAGCACCAATTACTTAAATGGTTTACCACCACCTATTTATTCTCTGTCATAAATATATAATTTGTTGCTGGGCTCCGTGGTCCTTTGCTGAGCCTATTGGACATTACTGAATTTATTTCCTCATTCATACTCTATACCCATGATTGAATGATTACAATAGAGTCATTTGTAAACTATGCCCTGTCTCAACTTTGGATCTTCACCTGAATCAGTCCATTATTTAAAATAAAATATTTTAACAACAACAAAGTTCAAACCCATTACTGTCAAGTTGATTTCTACTCATGGTGACCCCATGTGTTACAGAGTGAACTGAACTCCATAGGGTTTTCTTGGCTGTGTAATCCTTATGGAAGCAGATCACCAGGACTTTCTGTTTTGGTGCCACTAGATGGGTTCGAACCACCAACCTTTCTATTAGTAGGCGAGCTCAAACCATTTGTGCCCTCCCCCCATCTTTAACTACCCATTCAGTTTTTTCCTAATTGTCCTCATCTGACTAAAACTCTGAATCCATCAAGTCATTATATATCTATGCCTGACTTTCTTTCTTCTGTTCTGCTGCCCTGACCCTTATTTAATGTCTATTTACATAATTACTTGTCTATACAGGAGCTGTAACACTAGTATGCATGCAAATATTTAATCTGTCAACATATGTCTATCTTTTTACATAATTGCCTCCAAAACAGGGATTTGTCTTCTTGTTTTTATGTGCTACCCACTCTACCACACTTAGTAGATGTTCAGCTAGTATTTTAAAATAGTTTTGAGTCTCTGCAGGTGGGAATTAAAAGATGTCTGTGTATGTATGTTTGTGTGCTATTTCCTATGGATTTAAAATATTTATAAATTGAGCATAAAGATGAAGAGGAATGTGTAGGAATATTTGGTGGGTTTGAGAATCTAAGATTTAAACTTATAAGGTTCCTTTTCATGTGTTCTTTTTATTATCCACTTTCATTGATTTCATTCTAAACCAGTTTTGCCAGGGTGGATACTTTTTATATACTGTACATTTGGTTGCTTTTGCCCATTTTATTTTTTATCATGGTAGATAATCTTCATGGCATAATAGAATTTTCATTCTTATCCTTTGCATTCTTATCCACTAAAAAGCAACTGTGAGGACTGAGTTGTTTTCTGTTTTCTTCTCGATCACATTTTTTACATTAATTAATTACAGGGTCTGTGGCCTTATGTTTACAGGACAGCTTATGTTTGATACGATGAGTATGGTCAACATCTTGAATAGCCAAGAAATTGCACAGGCTCTGGCAGATGGATTGATGGAGCTGTCAAAAGAAAATTCTGTAAGTGTTTCTTCAAAGAAAGAAAACAACAAAAACCCCAACACTTAAATAAATTTTGGAGTTGACATTTATTTTATTTTATTTTTGTTTATCACTTTGGGTGAACAATTCCTCAGGGAAATTGCATCAGTTTATAAAAACAGCCACTGAGAGATTTTTGGCTCCAAGATATGTTAGGTATGCAAAATAGACAAATAGAAAAATCTTCTAGATTATTTAAAGTTGATTACATTGTGAACTGTTTTTTTATTTTTTTAATTTTAATCTTATGCTTAATTTTAGTTAGAAGTAATTTCTTTAAAAAATATGTTAGTGCTTGGCTGCACAGAAATAGTGAGAAGCAGCCCTCGACCATGGAAAGATAAGTATTTGCATCCGGCCTACTGCGGGGATCAAAAACACCCACCTCAGGGAAAAACCTCTCTCCCATTTACCTCCCCGCTCCCTGCTCTGCACTGGGTCCTGGACCAACTTCAGCAATTGCCGAGCCCCCTGGGCCAGAAGTAGGATCTATCACACGCCCTGAGCCATTCTCCTGGCCTGGGAGAGTGAACAAATTAACAAATGGGAAAAAATAAACTGCTGGCTCCCCTAAGCCAGGAACTCAGGGTAGGCACAGCTCCTTTGCCTAGACTCAGGCATAAGGGATCCATGGACTTTGAGTGCCTTTCCCCCTGCATAGACTTGTGTGGGCCCATTTCAGCAGTGTAGGCCCTCACTACAACAGTACAACAGGGTATATACTAGAACTCTAACTTCAAGTGTTTCAGCTGTGAAGTGGCAGGTTCGTGACATTTGACACTGCTCTGCCCATTAAGCAGGGTCTTCGCCTACCCACATCAGGGGCCTGAGGATTGGTGGCTCCACCCACGCCACCTAGCCACCTGCAGTGGGGCCCAAGAATAAGAGGCGCCCTCCAGTCCATACAGCCCACAGCATTAGGTGCTCATAGTCTGGCTGCAAAACCCACCCACCTACGAGCTCTAGGGAACAGGGACACGCCTTCCTCCTGGACACTTGGGGGTGGCCGTCAGCCCCTTGCCTTTCTCAGGGTGTATCCCCCTGCTGCAACCAGATGCCTGTGCCTACACCAATTATCCATGCCTGTCTAGGACTGTAGGTGAGAGCTGGCACCACACACTTGCTGGCTATCTACCTGGCCACCTGAGCTGAATCCATACAGGAGGAGTGGGAGAACTCCTGAGCTCACATACCTAGTAACAGATCCAAACACCTGATGACAGGACATTAGAGCTTCAAAGTTGCCAATAATCAAACTAGCCCATACAAGCAGCCTATTTGGGCATATCAAAACAAAACAAAAAGCTAGGACACAGTAAGCAAACATAAAATAAATAAATATAATAACTTATTGATGGCTTGGAGACAACATTCAATATCAAATCACATAAAGAGGCAGTCCATGATGGCTTCAGGAAGCTCCCAAAATAATCTAGAAATTTTCCAGAGGAGGAAAATTGCTCGGAATTACTAGAGGCAGAATACAAAAGATTAATATACAGAACTCTTCAAGAAATTAGGAAGGAAATTAAGCAAAAGTCAGAACATGCAATAGAGGAAATTAAAAAGATTAGAGAGGCACATTAATGACAAATTTAACAGGCTACAAGAATCCATAGACAGCAATCAGAAATCTAGAAGATTAACAATGAAATATCAGAATTAGACAACTCAATAAAAAGTTATAGCAGGAGTTCTGGCAAAATGGTGCTCTAGGCAGAAGCACCATGCCGTCCCTCCACAGCAAAGATCTGAAAAACTAAGCCAAACAGAGAATACAACAATCCTGAAACCCTAAAACATCAAATGAAGAGATAAAGAAGTCAGCCAAGCACCAAATGGAGTGAGAAAGCTGACAGAGAACGGAGAGCGAGGAGAGATTCATGCAGAGGTCCTCTACCAGCTAATGCAGTGTGGATCCACCATCTTGGACTCCTATCGGAGACCAGCAAACGGGTGTGAGAAAGCAGCCTCACGGAGCGTCCAGCGGCAGACAAAACAACCGGTAATTTATGGTGTGCGCTTTCCCACCGCCCACCCCTCTTTACCCCGGCTTGGCCTCCTCTGCTTCCCACGGCCACAGTCTCTCAACTGGGAAGCGCCAGCTGCTTGGATTCCACACACCCAAGCAGGCAGCTCTCTGGGTGCCATTTGTTGGCTGCTAGTGTTGCTTTTTTTCTCTGCTTCTTTTGATTTCTCACTTGCCTCTCGCCACCTCCCCCTCCTTTCACTCAAGTGCCTGGCTCCGTGCGCCAACTTTGCTTCTTCCTGAGGGGCTGCAGAGCGCCGGCAATTTGTGATATATGCTTTCTCACTCTGTACCCTTCTTCACCCACACTCGGCCTCCTCTGCTTCCCACGGACACAGTCTCTTGTCCAGAAACACCACCCCGCACTAGCTGGCTCTCTCAGTGCCATTTGTTGGCTGCTGGGGTTGCTTTTTTTTTTTTTTTTCTTCCCTGCTTCTTTTGATTTCTTGCCTCTTGCCGCCTCCCCCTCCTTTTGCTCAAGTGCCTGGCTCCAAGCTCCATCTTTGCTTCTTCCTGAGGGGCTGCGGGGCTCCATTTGAGTGTGCAGCTGCTTCCTGGTCTGGGCTGCCGCGCTGGTGGGATCCCAGGGCTTTTGTTTGTTTGTTCGTTTTCAATTGTTTGTTTGTTTTCTTTTCCTTTTCTTGAGCTGGGAGCCCTTTCTGGCCAGGTGGAGCTTCGTGGCAAGGAACTCCCCTTCAGCTTCCACAGACGTGCAGAGGGATACCTGAGCACATTTCTTTTTTCGTTGGTTTTTTTTTTTTTTCCTTCTGTTTTTTTTGGGGGGCCTTTCTTGTTCTTTTTTTTTTTTCTTTTTAATTTGTTTTTTTTCTTTTCCCTCTTTTTCCATTTTTCTCTTTCTTCATTGCTCAGTTTCTCATCTCTCTATCTTCCTTCTCTTTCTGATCCCTGAATACCAGGCATTGTATACCTCTATGCTTTCTAGCCAGGCTGTACTGCAACACCTGAGAGCAACTTTCCCAGACCTCATAGCTGCATCGGTGGGATCCCTGGGAACTTTGGGGTTCTTTAACCTTTCTGATGTTTTATTTATTCATTCTTTTCTTCCTCTTCCCCTTTCTGTTTTTCTCCATTTCATAGTCTCTCATCTCTCCATTCCAACGGCAAGCTCCCCTACATTCTTTTTTGTTTGTATGTTTTTTGGCTTCTGTACCTGTCTCCTCTCTTCCATAGCCATCTAAGCTCCACACAAAACAATCTCCCCACTGCATCCTGCCTACCTGCACCGTGCGCTTGACATCACACCACCAAGCAGTACAGGCACGGCCTACTGGAACCTGCCCAGCACTGATTGCTGACCTGCCCTGGTGGCTGTAGTAAGTGCCACAAACAACCCATCCCAGTACCTCCTCTTCAGCTAGACCTGCCCTGCCATACCATATCTGAATGACTGAACCTGCCAGTTGGAGAAGGAGGCAAAAAGTATTGAGCGGACAGATGAGCAAACAACAAAGAACACACAGTCCTCCTGCTCATAGTCAAAATTTTTTTTTAAAGGGATGAAACAAATCTACAATCAATAAACAAGAAAAATAACTACTGAATGCCCCGAAAGCAGCAGACAATATCAAAACATTTACAAAAACAGGACAGGATGATTCCAGTAGGTGTCCAAATTAAAACACCAGATGACTCTCCTGTGGAAGAAAATGCACTAGAAGTACCTGATAGGGAATTCAAATCTCTAATACTCGGAATTTTCCAAGAACTCAGGCAAAGCTGACAAACATGAAGAAAAAATAGACAAATTCATGGAAAATACAGACAAAAAATTGGAAGAATTCAGGAAGATGATGCAGGAACAAAATGCCAAAATAAAATCACAACTAGAAATTATACAAAAACAACAATTAGAAATCCAAAAGAAACAACAAGATTTCAGAAATGGTTGATGTCATAGAAGGGCTGAGAAGCAGATTTGAAACCGTGGAAGACAGGATCAGTGGAACTGAAGACAAACACTTGGATACAACTCTGTTTTAGGAAAACTCAGAAAAAAGAACAAAGAAAAATGAAGAGACCCTGAGAGTTATGTGGGACACAATTAAAAGCAAAAATTTACGAGTGATTCGCATTCCAGAACAGGGGGAGAAAACAGAAAACACAGAGAGGATCATTGAGGGACTGCTGACAGAAAACTTCCCCAGTATCATGAAAGATGAAAAGCTGGCCATCCAAGAAGCTCAATGAACCCTATGTAGAAGAGACGCCAAAAGAAAATAACCAAGGCATATCATAATGACACTCGCCAAAACCAAAGACAGACAAAGAATCCTGAGAGCAGCTTGAGAAAAACAAAAAGTCACATACAGAGGAGAAACAATAAGACTAAGCTCAGATTATTCGGCAGAAACCATGCAGGCAAGAAGGCAATGGGATGACATATATAAAATCTTGAAAGAAAAAAATTGCCAGCCAAGAATAATATATCCTGCAAAACTCTTGTTCAAATTTGATGGTGAAATGAGGTCATTTCCAGATACACAGAAACTAAGGGAATATGTAAAAGTGAAACCAAACTTACAAGAATTATTAAAGGGAGTTCTTCGATCTGAGGACAAACAGCTTCAGCTCACAGGCAGAACCTAGGACGCAGGATCGTACAAGCCAGATACCAATGTAGGAAATGACCTCTTGAGGACTATTCAAAACCAAAAGAAATACAACAGGAAATCAGAGCAGTTAATCGATGAATGACAACAACATCAAAATAATGAAAGAGAGAATAAACGGCATAGGTATAGAACCTTTTAATGGAGAGGAAGGCAAGGCGATACCAAGTAATGGTAGACTGCTTCAAACTTAGAAAGATAAGGGTAAAATTCATGTAAACACAAAGAAAGTTAACAAACCAACTCATAAAAATAAAGACGAAAAACATAAAGTCTCAGCAAAAACAAAACCTACAAAAACAAAAGAAATGAAAAAAAAAAATCCACAAAAGTAACTCAGCACAAGAGAGTAAGAAGAACAAGAAAACTTCACTACCACAAAAAAAGCACTACAAAATGACGGCAATAAACTCACATCTATCAATAATTACACTGAATGTAAATGGACTCAATGCACCCATAAAGAGACGGAGAGTCACAGAATGGATAAGAAAACAGGATCCACCAATATGCTGTCTACAAGAGACACACCTTAGAAACAAATATGTGGATTTATTAAAAGTCAAAGGTTGGAAAAAAAAATATATCCAGCTAACTACCAAAAAAGAGCAGGAGTGGCAATTCTAATCTCAGATAAAATAGACTTTAAAACAAAATCTACCATAAAAGACAAAGAAGGATCCTATATAATGATTAAGGGGACGATCCGTCACGAAGATATAACCATAATAAACATCTACGCACCCAATGACAGGGCTCCAAAATACATAAAACAAACTCTTAACAACACTGAAAAGAGAAATTGACAGTTCCACAATAATAGTAGGAGACTTCAACACACCACTCTCAGTAAAGGACAGAACAACTAAAAGAAACTCAGCAAAGATACAGAAGACCTAAAGGTCACAGTCAGCCAACTTGACCTCATAGACATATATAGAACACTCCATCCAACCGCTGCAAAGTACACATTCTTTTCCAATGCACATGGAACGTTCTCCAGAATAGACCACATCTTAGGCCACAGAGCAATCCTCAACAAGAACCAAAACGTTGAGATAATTCAAAGTATCTTCTCTGACCACAATGCCATCAAGGTAGAAATTAACAATAGAAAGAGCAAGGAAAAAAAAATCAACTACATGGAAACTGAATAATACCCTGCTTACACATCAGTGGGTAATAGAAAAAATCAGAGATGGAATCAAAAAATTCCTAGAATCAAATGAGAATGAAAACACATCATACCAAAACCTTTGGGACACAGCAAAGGCAGTCCTCAGAGGACAATTTATAGCAATAGATGCACGTATCAAAAAAGAAGAAAGGGACACAATCAAAACATTAACTACAGAACTCAAACAAATAGAAAGAGAACAGCAAAAAAAGCCCACAACCACCGGAAGAAAGGAAATAGTAAAGATCAGAGCAGAAATAAATGAAACAGAGAACAGAAAAACAATAGAAAGAATCAACAAAACCAAAAGTTGGTTCTTTGAAAGAATCAACAAAATCAACAAACCACTGGCCAGACGGACAAAAGAAAAACAGGAGAGGGCACAAATAACCCAAATAAAAAATGAAATGGGGGACATTACAACAGACCCAACTGAAATAAAAAGGATTATAACAGAATATTATGAAAAACTCTACTCCAACAAATTTGAAAACCTAGAGGAAATGGATAAATTTCTAGAAACATATGGCCTACCCAAACTATAACAAAGTGATGTTGAAAATCTGAACAGACCCATAACAAAAGAAGAGATTGAAAAGGTAGTAAAAAAACTCCCAACCAAAGAAAGTCCTGGCCCAGATGGCTTCACTGGAGAATTCTACAAGACATTTACAGAAGAGCTTGTACCAGTACTACTCAAGCTATTTCAGAGCATAGAAGAGGAAGCAACACTTCCAAATTCATTCTATGAAGCCAGCATAACGCGGATACCAAAACCAGGCAAAGACATCACAAAAAAGAAAATTACAGACCAATATCTCTCATGAACATAGATGCAAAAATTCTTAACAAAATTCTAGTCAATAGAATTCAGCATCATATCAAAGAAATAATACACCATGACCAAGTAGGATTCATACCAGGTATGCAAGGATGGTTCAACATTAGAAAATCAATCAACGTAATCCACCACATAAATAAAAGAATAGAAAAGAATCACACGATCATCTCAATTGACGCAGAAAAGGCATTTGACAAAGTCCAACACCCATTCCTGATAAAAGCTCTCAATAAA
This sequence comes from Dugong dugon, assembly GCA_030035585.1. Classification (NCBI taxonomy): domain Eukaryota; kingdom Metazoa; phylum Chordata; class Mammalia; order Sirenia; family Dugongidae; genus Dugong; species Dugong dugon. Next base: position 161,811,840 of record CM057464.1, read on the forward strand.
ATAGGTATAGAAGGGAAATTTCTCAATATAATAAAGGGCATCTATGCAAAACCAATGGCCAACATCATTCTTAATGGAGAGAGGCTGAAAACATTCCTCTTGAAAACAGGAACAAGACAAGGATGTCCTTTATCACCACTCCTATTTAACATTGTGCTGGAAGTTCTAGCTAGAGCAAATAAGGCAAGAAAAAGAAATAAAGGGCATCCAAATTGGTAATGAAGAAGTTAAACTGTCCCTGTTTGCAGATGATATGATACTATACACAGAAAACCCTAGAGACTCCACGAGAAATCTACTGGAACTAATAGAAACATTCAGCAGAGTAGCAGGATGCAAGATAAACATTCAAAAATCAGTTGGATTCCTATACACCGGTAAGGAGAATGATGAAAAGGAAATCAGGAAAACAATACTATTTTCAATAGCCCCGAAAAAGATAAAATACTTAGGAATAAATCTGACCAGGGATGTAAAAGACCTATACAAAGAAAACTATAAAACCCTACTGCATGTAACCCAAAGGGATCTACATAAATGGAAAAACATACCATGCTCATGGATAGGCAGACTCAACATTGTGAAAATGTCGATTCTACCCAAAGTAATTTACAAATAGAACACAATCCCAATCCAAATACCAACAACATTCTTCAAAGAGATGGAAAAACTAATCATTAACTTTATATGGAAAGGGAAGAAGCCCCGAATAAGTAAAGCACTACTGAAGAAGAAGAATAAAGTTGGAGGACTCACACTACCTGACTTCAGAACCTACTATACAGCTACAGTAGTCAGAACAGCCTGGTACTGGTACAACGATAGATACATTGACCAATGGAACAGAATTGAGAACCCAGATGTAAATCCGTCCACCTACGGTCACCTGATCTTCGACAAGGGCCCAAAGTCCATCAAATGGGGAAAAGACAGTCTTTTTAACAAATGGTGCTGGCAAAACTGGATATCCATTTGCAAAAAAATGAAACAAGACCCATACCTCACGCCATATACAAAAACTACTTCAAAATGGATCAAAGACCTGAATATAAAGCCTACAACTATAAAGTTCATAGAAGAAAAAATAGGACCAACACTACAGGCCTTAATACATGGCATTAACAGGATACAAACCGTAACCATCAACGCACAAAACCCAACAGATAAGCTAGATAACTGGGATCTTCTAAAAATCAAACACGTATGCTCTTAAAAAGACTTCACCAAAAGAATATAAAGAGTACCTACAGACTGGGAAAAAATTTTTGGACAGTACAAGTCAGACAAAAGTCTAATCTCCATAATCTATAAGAAAATCCAACACCTCTAGAACAAAAAGACAAATAATCCCATTAAAAAATGGGCAAAGGAAATGAACAGACACTTCACCAAGAAGACATTCACATGGCCAACAGACACATGAGGAAATGCTTGCAATCACTAACCATTAGAGAAATGCAAATTAAAACCACAATGAGATACCATCTCACCCCAGCATTACTGGCACGAATCAAAAACACTGGAAATAACAAATGTCGGAGGGGCTGCGGGGAGATGGGAACTTTTATGCACTGCTGGTGGGAATGCAAAATGATACATCCATTTTGGAAAATGATATGGTGCTTCCTCAGAAAGCTAGAAATAGACATACCATTTGATCCAGCAATCCCACTGCTAGGAATATATCCTAGAGAAATAAGAGTCATCACTCGAATAGACATATGCACACCTATATTCATGGCAGCATTGTTCACAATAGCAAAACGATGGAAACAACCTAGATGCCCATCAACAGATGAATGGATAAACAAACTATGGTACATACACACAATGGAGTACTATGCAACGAGAAATAACAACAATGAATCTGTGAAGCATCTCATAACATGGATGAAACTGGAGGACATATGCTGAGTGAAATAAGTCAATCACAAAAGGACAAATATTGTATGAGACCTCTATTGTAAAAACCCATGAAAAAGTTCCCACACAAAATGTAACAATCTTTGTTGGTTACCAGGGATGGGAGGGGTGGGGGGGGGAAATACAAAATAGGCAATAGATAAGTGGTATCTTGGGTGAAGGGTGAGACAGTACACAATACAGGGGAAACTAGCACAACCTGTAGAAGGAAAGGTCATGGAAGCCCCATAGACACATCCAAACTCCCTGAGGGACTGAATTGCTGGGCGGAGGGCTGTGGGGACCATGGTCTCAGGGAACATCTAGCTGAATTGGCATGACACAGCTTATAAAGACAATGCTCTACATTCTACCTTGGTGAGTAGTGTCTGGGGTGTTAAAAGCCTGTGAGCGGCCATCTAAGATATTCCACTGGTCTCATCCCTTCGGGAGCAAGAGAGAATGAAGAGAACAGGATACAAGGAAACGATGAGTCCGAAGGACTAATTGTCCACAGCTACCAAGGCCTCCACCAGACTGAGTCCAGTACAGCTAGATGGTACCCAGCTACCACCACTGACTGCTCTGACCAGGATCACTACAGAGGGTTCTGGACAGAGCTTGAGAAGGATGTAGAGCATAATTCTAACTCACAAAAAAAAGACCAGATTTATTGGTCTAAAGGAGACTGGAGAAACCTTGAGAGTATGGCCCCCAGACACCGTTTTAGCTCAGTGGTGAAGTTACCTCTGAGGTTCACGGTTCAGCCTGGGAGTGCACAGCCCCGTAAAACCCAATGAGACTAACGAGGGACAGGAGTCCAGTGATAAGGGCCAGAAGGCAGAAGGGGACAAGGAAGCTGGTGATAGGGAACCCAAGGTTGAGTAAGGATATTGTTGATGTGTTGTTAGATTGTTAACCATTGTCACAGGGCAAAATTTGTAGTAACTGTTAAATGAGAAACTCTTTTGTTCTGTAGTCTTCATCTTAAGTGAGAATAACAGCACAATTGGAAGAGCGTAGTCAATGTCACTGAACTGTGTATGTGGAAATTTTTGAAACGGTGTATCTTTGGCTATGTGTATTTTCACCAAAAAAAAAAAAAAAAAAAAAAAGATTGAGAATTTAGAGGGTTAATATGTTGTGGGGTTGTTAACCAATGTCATAAAACAACATGTGTACTACTGTCTCATGAGAAACTAATTGTTCTGTAAGCCTTCACCTGAAGTACAATAAAATATTTTTTAAAAAAAAGTTACAGCAGCAGAATTGAGGCAATGGAAGTCAGAATTAGATTGAAGATAAAGCACTTGACACCAACTTATTTGAAGAAAAATCAGATAAAAGGATTTAAAAAAATGAAGAAACCCTAAGAATTATGTGGGATTCTATCAAGAGGAATAACCTACGAGTGATTGGAGTACCAGAACAGGGAGGGGATAATAGAAAATACAGAGAGAATTGTTGAAGATTTGTTGGCAGAACACTTCCCTGATATCACAAAAGATGAGAAGATATCTGTCCAAGATGCTTATCAATCCCCACATAAGGTAGATCCCAAAAGAAAGTCACCAAGACATATTATAATCCAACTTGCCAAAACCAAAGATAAAGAGAGAATTTTAAGAGTGGCTAGGGATAAAAGAAAAGTCATCTACAAAGGAGAGTCAATAAGAATAAGCGCAGATACTCAGCAGAAACTATGCAGGCAAGAAGGCAATGTGATGACATATATAAAGCCTTGAAGGAAAAAAATTGCCAGCCAAGAATTATATATCCAGCAAAACTGTCTCTCAAATATGATGGTGAAATTAGGGCATTTCCAGATAAACAGAAGTTTAGGGAATTTGAGAAAACCAAACCAAAATTACAAGAAATACTAAAGGGAGTCCTCTGGTTAGAAAATCAATAACATCTGATAACAACCCAAGACTAGAACACAGGACAGAGCAACCAGATTTCAACCCAGATAGGGAAGTCACAAAAATAAACCAAACCTAAAACACTGAAAATAGGGAAACAGATATCAATATGTGCAAGATGACAACATTAAAAAAGAGGGACTTTAAAAATGTAGACATAGATTTTTCATATGGAGAGGAAGTCAAGGAGATATAAAGAAATAAAAGACTCGTATAACTTAGAAAAATAGGAGTAAATATTAAGGTAACCACAAAGGAAACTAACAATCCTACAAGTCAAAATAAAAAACTAGAAAAATATAAAGACTCAGCAAATACAAAATCAACAACACTGAAAAAGATAAAAAGAAAACACATAAAAATGATTCAGTGCAGAGAATTAAGTGGAACAAAGAAACTGAACAACACACACAAAAATACATCAAAATGACAGCACTAAACTCCTACCAATCAATAATTACGCTGAATGTAAGTGAACTAAATGCACCAATAAAGAGACAGATAGTGGAAGATTGGATAAAAAAACATGATTTGTCTGTATACTGCCTACAAGAGACACCTTAGACTTAAAGACACAAACAAAAACTCAAAGGATGGAAAAAATATATCAAGCAAACAACACTCAGAAAAGAGCAGGAGGGGCAATAGTAATAATCTCTGACAAAATAGACTTGAAAGTAAAATCCACCACAAAGGGTAAGGAAGGACACTATATAAATATTAAAGGGTCAATACGCCAGGAAGACATAACTATAATAAATTTATGCACCCAACGACAGGGCTCTAAAATACATACAGCAAACTCTAACGGCACTGAAAAGAGAGATAGACAACTCCATAACAGTAGTTGGAGATTTCAACACACCACTTTCGGTGAAGGACAGAACATTCAGAAAGAAGCTCAACAAAGATACGAAAAATCTAAATGCTACAATCAACTAACTTTATGTCGTAGACATATACCAAACACTCCACCCAACAGCAGCCAAGTATACTTTCTTTTCCAATGCACATGGAACATTCTCCAGAATAGACCACATATTAGGCCATAAAGCAAGCCTTAACAAAATCCAAAGTATCAAAATATTACAAAGCATCTTTTCTGACCATGAAGCCGTAAAAGTAGAAATCAGTAACACAAAAGGCAAGGAAAAAAAATCAAACACAGGGAAACTGAACAGACACCTTGCTCAAAAACTCCTGGGTTATAGAAGAAATTAAGGATGGAATAAAGAAATTCATAGAATCAAACAAGAATGAAAACACATCCTACCAGAACCTTTGGGACACAGCAAAAGCAGTGCTGAGAGGTCAGTTTACAGCAATAAATGCATGCATCCAAAAAGAAGAAAGGGCTATAATCAAAGCATTAACCCTACAACTGGAACAAGTAGAAAGAGAGCAGCAAAAGAAGCTCTCGGGTGCAAGAAGAAGGGAAATAATTAGAATTAGAGCAAAATTAATTGAAATAGAGAATAGAAAAACAATTGAAAGAGTTAATAAGACCAAAAGCTGGTTCTTTGAAAAGATCAACAAAATTGATAAACCATTGGCCAAACTGACAGAAGAAAAACAGGAGAGGAAGCAAATAACCCGTATAAGAAACGGGATGGGTGATATCACAACAGACCCAATTGAAATTAAGAGAATCATAACAGAACACTATGAAAAATTGTACTCTAACAAATTTGAAAACCTAGAGGAAATGGACAAATTTCTAGAAACTCACTACCTACCTAAACTAACACAAACAGAAGTAGAACAACTAAATAAACCCATAACAAAAGAAGAAATTGAAAAGGTAATTTTAAAACTCCCAACAAAAAAAAGCCTTGGCCCAGACGGCTTCACTGGAAAATTCTACCGAACTTTCAGAGAAGAGTTAACACCACTACTACTGAAGGTATTTCAGAGCATAGAAAAGGATGGAATACTCCCAAACTCATTCTATGAAGCCAGCATAACCCTGATACCAAAACCAGGGAAAGATACCACAAAAAAAGAAAATTACAGACCAGTATCCCTCATGAACATTGATGCAAAAATCCTCAACAAAATTCTAGCCAATAGAATTCAGCAACATATCAAAAAAATAATTCACTATGATCAAGTGGGATTTATACCAGGTATACAGGAATGGTTCAACATTAGAAAAACAATCAATGTAATCCATCACATAAATAAAACAAAAGATAAGAACCACATGATCTTATCAATCGATGCAGAAAAGGCATTTGACAAAGCCCAACACCCATCCGTAATAAAAATTCTCAACAAAATAGGAATAGAAGGGAAATTCCTCAGTATAATTAAGGGCATTTAAAGAAAGCCAACAGCTAACATCATCCTAAATGGAGAGTCTTTGAAAGCATTCCCCTTCAGAACAGGAACCAGACAAGGATGCCCTTTATCACCACTCTCATTCAACATTGTGCTGGAGGTCCTAGCCAGAGCAATTAGGCTAGAAAAAGAAATAAAGGGCATCCAAACTGGTAGGGAAAAAGTCAAAGTATCTCTGTTGCAGATGACAAGATCTTATACACAGAAAACCCCAAAGAAACCACACGAAAACTACTGGAACTAATGGAAGATTTCAGCAAAGTTTCAGGATACAAGATAAACATACAAAAATCAGTTGCATTCCTTTACGCCAACAAAGAGAACCTCGAAGAGGAAATCACTAATACCATTTACAATAGACCCCAAAAAGATAAATATACTTAGGAATAGATCTAACCAGAGATGTAATAGACCTATACAATGAAAACTACAAGGCACTACTGCAAGAAACCAAGAGACTTGCATAAATCGAAGAACATACCTTGCTCGTGGATAGGAAGACTCAGCATTGCAAAAATGTCAATTCTACCCAAAGCAATCTACAGATACAATGCAATCCCAATCCAAATTCCAACGGCATTTTTGAATGAGACGGAGAACACCAACTTAATATGGAAAGGGAAGAGGCCCAGGATAAGTAAAGCATTACTGAAGAAGAAGAACAAACTGGGAAGCCTTACACTACCTGATTTTAGAACCTATTATACCTCCACAGTAGTCAAAACAGCCTGGTACCGGTACAACAAGAGATACATAGACCAATGGAACAGAATTGAGAATCCAGACATAAATTCATCCACCTATGAGCAGCTGATATTTGACAAAGGCCCAAAGTCCGTTAATTGGGCAAAAGACAGTCTTTTTAACAAATGGTGCTGGCATAACTGGATATCCATCTGCAAAAAACTGAAACAAGACCCATACCTCATACCATGCACAAAAACTAACTCAAAATGGATCAAAGACTTAAATATAAAATTGAAAATGTTAAAGATGGAGAAAGGATAGGAACAATGCTAGGAGCCCTAATACATCGCATAAACACAATGCAAACCGTAAGTAACAGTGCAAAAGCACCAGAAAAGAGACTATATAAATGTGAGCTCCTAAAAAATCAAACACTTATGTTCATCAAAAGACTTCACCAAAAGAGTAAAAAGACAACCTATAGACTGGGAAAAAATTTTTGGCTATGACAAATCCGATCAGTGTCTAATCTCTAAAATCTACCAGATACTGCAAAACCTCAACAACAAAAAGACAAATAACCCAATTAAAAGATGGGCAAAGGATATGAATAGGCACTTCGCCAAAGAAGATATTCAGGCGGCTAACAGAGACATGAAGAAATGCTCATGATCATAAGCCATTAGAGAAATGCAGATCAAAACGACAATGAGTTACCATCTCATCCCAACAAGGCTAGCATTAATCCAAAAAACACAAAACAATAAATGCTGGAGAGGTTGTGGAAAGACTGGAACACTTATACACTCACTGTTGGTGGAAATGGAAAATGGTATAACCACTTTGGAAATTGATTTGGTGCTTCCTTAAAAAGCTAGAAACGGAAGTACCATACGTTCCAGCTATCCTGCTCCTTGGATTATATCCTAGAGAAATAAGAGCCATCACACGAATAGCTATATGCACACCCATGTTTATTGCAGCACTGTTCAGAATAGCAAAAGGATGGAAACAACCTAGGTGCCCATCAACAGACGAATGGATAAATTATGGTATATCCACACAATGGAATATACTATGCAATGGTAAGGAACAACAATGAAGCCATGAAACATAACATGGAGGGATCTGGAGGGCATTATGCTGAGTGAATTTAGTCAGTCATAGAAGGACAAATATTGTATAGGACCACTGTTATAAGAACTCAAGAAAAGGTTTAAACACAGAAGAAAACATTCTTTGATGGTTACGAGGGTGGGGAGGGAGGCTGAGAGTTATTTACTAACTAGATAGTAGATAAGAATTATCTTGGGTGAAGGGAAGGACAGCACACACTACAGGGGAAGTCAGCACAACGGGATGAAACCAAAGCTAAGAAGTTTCTTGAATACAATCAAACATTTTGAGGTACAGAGTAGTAGGGGTAGGGTCTGGGGATCATGCTTTCAGGGGACATTTAGGTCAATAGGCATAACAAAGCTGATTAAGAAAATGTTCTGTATCCTACTTTGGTGAGTGGCATCTTGGGGGTCTTAAAAACTTTCAAGTGGCTATCTAAGATGCATCAGCTGGTCCCAACCACCCAGAATAAAGGAGAATGAAGAACACCAAAGACACAAGGAAAGTATTAGCCCAAGAGACAGAAAGGGCCACATAAACCAGAGACTTCACCAGCCTGAGACCAAAAGAACTAGATGGTGCCCGGCTACCACCAATGACTGCCCTGACAGGGAACACAACAGAGAGTGCCAGATGGAGCAGGAGAAAGGTGGGGTGCAGAACTCAAATTCTAGTAAGAAGACGAGACTTAATGGTCTGAATGATACCAGAGGAACCCCAGAAAGCATGGCCCCCGGATTCTCTATCAGCTCAGAACTAAAACAATTTCTGAGGCGAACTCTTTAGACAGGGATTGGACTGGACTGTGGGACACAAAGTGATACTCGTGAGGAGTGTCCCTCTTAGCTCCAGTAGATACAAGAGAATAAATGGGCAGCTTCTATCCGGAGGTGAGATGGGAAGGCAGAGAGGGCTACGAGCTGGTTGAATGGACATGAGGAATCAAGAGTGGAAAGGAGGAGTGTGCTGTCACAGTTTGCGTAGGGCAGTTAGGGTCACATAACAATGTATGTATAAATTTTTGTATGGGAGACTAACTTGAAATTTAAACTTCATTTAAACTACAACAATAAAGAAAAAAATACGTTAGTGGCTTTACATTTCACATAAACATTATTCAGCAGTTAAAACAATTAGTATGAGCAAAAGCAGAGAAAGTGTGAAGCTAGATATAAAAAGAGGAAGGGCAAAGGCGCCAAGATGAGAGAGGAAGGAAAAGAGAACACGAACAGATATAAGCAAATCAATAATTTGGTTGTGGACAGACGTGGGGGGAGCTTGAAGAAACATTGATTCAGAAACCAATTGTGATCATTCTTCCAGAAAAGTCAATCCACAGATTAGATAACTGTGAGGAAAGAGAGGCTTCTACGGAAGTCGGCAAAGATGAAAGCAAGGCTTCTAGGAAAATGAAGCATGTGTCTAGCACTCAGCTCTGGGGAAGCTGGGAGTAAGGAGGGAATAGGGATGATATTAACATACATGATGCTCTAGGAGGATCTCCATTTCCCAGGGAAAGATTCTCGAATCCTTCTCTTCCAATGTCCTAATTCTACTTTGTGGGCAAATTTAACATTGTCTTTGGGTGTGCGTGTGCCCCCTTTCTCTCTCTCCTTATCTATCTTGTATCTGTGCCAGATTCAATGTGACTTCCTGGGTAATCACCAGATGTGTCTCAGGGTGAGCTGTAGTCAAGGAAAGAAGTTGCCCTTATTAGCTGTGATTTGTCTTCTGCAACAGAGGACTCAGCTTCACAGCGCTCTAGCCAATGTCTAATGAGTAACGGCCCTGGAGAGCTTTGCTGATAAAATGATCAGGGACGTTCAAAGGGACAAACTCGAGGCCTTGAAAGATCCCCCAATGTCTCTTGAAACACCAAAGAATTACTAAGCATGTTTGGTGTAGGTTTGGTGTACTTATATTGTCACCTAATTATTTAAAAATAATCTTGTATAATTTTAATGGTGCCCAAACCTCCTGCCTGAGAGAGAACCAAATTCAGGAGCCTCACAGGGTGTTTGTTCCAGTAATTCTGCTGCTGTAGCCTTTCCCCTAGGCCATCTTCCTTCCCATGAAACACAAAGACAAGATTCTCCCTGTCCCCTTTCCTCTTTTGGCCGAGGTTGGTATGAGTCATTTTGGTTCTGAAGATCTTGAGAGACCCTTCCACAAGACCTTGGCATCCTAACTATATTGTGACTGAGTCGAGAACCCAGAGTCTATCTGGCAACTGAAATAAGTGACTAACTAGCTAGTCCTATTTACTGACTGTACCTCTAATTGAGAGGCACCCCGGTGGTGCATGCTGCACTGGACTGCTAAGCAAAAAGAACCCATCAGATGCTTCACAAGAGAAAGATGTGGGAGTCTGCTTCCATAAAGATTACAGCCTTGGAAACTCTATGGGACAGTTCTACTCTGTCCTATAGGGTCTCTATGAGTCAGAATCAACTCCAGTCAATGGGTATTATGTGCTATATGTCTGATTAAATAATAGCCACTTGTTTCCTGGATATAAATTAATTAGGTAGAAAGCAAAAGCCAAAACTCTAAAAAACAAAAACAAATAAACAAAAAATTGACCTGTATTTCAGATGGAAACTGTGGTGGCATAGTGGTTAAGAGTTTGGCTGTTAACCAAAAGGTCGGCAGTTCAAATCCACCAGGTGCTCCTTGGAAACCCTATGGGGCAGTTCCACTCTGTCCTATAGGGTCACTACGAGTTGAAATTGACTCAACGGCAATGGGTTTGTGAGTTTTGGGTATTTCAGATGAATGTTTTAAATAGGAATTCTTTTTGGGGGTGAATTTTCAGGATAAACCTCTGGAATTTTTATCGTCTTTTCTGCTGAAGAAATGTAGTAAAATGAGCAAAGATTTTGAAGGAAACGTTATTTTGACAGAATGTGACCCAAAGCCAACGTTCAGTTTATTCCTCAAGGTAAGGTTGTCTCTGCAGCTTCACACCATTGCTTCACTGCACAGATAGGCACATGTGGTTAAGGGATTCATATACAACGATGAGAATTCTACTTGGAAAGCTTCCAACTTATCCTTTCTCCTAAGAACTTCATTTTCCTGGACAATTATAAAAAAGGGCATTTTGCAGTTTCATAGTATGAGTAACATTTATCCCTATCAGAAATACACTACCCAGGAAAGTGGATATTCTATTTAAGCCACTTATAAACCTAAGCTTCAAGCCACATTGACTTCAGTTATGCCCTTTGGGTTATGGGAGAGGAGCTGGGCATTTGTGTTTTGCTTGCCACTTATTTAGCAGAGTCCTAAAATACCCTAAAGAGAATTTTTTTTTTTTTCACTTGTAGCCCAGGACACGTTTTTGTGAAACTAAAACTGTTCTTTTTTCCTAGTTGAGATTCAGATTTGTAAACCAGTTTGGCACTGTTTAAGAGGTCTTAGGGGATCCCTGGTGGCGCAGTGGTTAAATGCTGTGCTGCTAACTGAAAGGTCAGCGGTTCAAACCCACCGGCTGCTTCATGGGAGAAAAGATGTGTCATTCGGCTTCCCTAAAGATTACGGCCTTGGAAATGCTATGGGGCAGTTCTTTTCTGTCCTAAAGGGTCTCTATGAGTCAGAATCAACTCCACGGCAATGGGGTTGGTTTTTGGTTTAGAGTATCTTAATCTTGGCCCAGACAGTCAGCGTTTGATTTTTGTTTCATGTCTGCAGCCACTTCCTACCTGTACAGCTATTGGTGTCACCACTGACTCTTTGAAGTGATTATTTCTTCACTGTAAATAATCAGCACTCTTATTTATTTAAAAAAGAGAGTGTTCCACACAGACGGAAATTTTGGATTTTGTTAAAATTCAAAGTAAATTTTTCCCTAGCCATAAATATAAATTTAGGACAGGCTGACAAGGGACATCCATAAGCTGGCTGGCTATGGCTTGGGGACCTGAGAATATTATACAAAGGTTTTTGGCAGCCATAAGATCAGCTACAGTTACAAAATAAAATTTCATTTTTGCTTGAGTAGCCTAAGGAAAAAGGAATCTTGGTTACAAATGGATTTTATTCTTCCACCTTACCCCTGGGCATCAAGGGGTCACCGTCAGTAGCTTGATCTTTGACTAAGAAGGGCAGCAGTAATGACCATTCATCATCATTGTCTGTAGACATAAGCACGGGGCCATTGTTCCATTGCTGGAGCGGACTGCATGATGATGCAGGCTGCTAGGGCGGGTTAATTTTTTTCTTAAATGTGCTAATAGATATGGAAACCATATCAAAGAGAGAATAAGCCATATTTAAAGTAGAGACAGGTGCAGAAAGGTATGTGAATTATGTATGATGCATTTTCATCAGGTGAAAAAAGGGGTGAATTTTGTAAAGTGTGGGCTTTTCCTTCTGACATCTTAAAAGTACGATAACCTACTTGCGTTCAAGGGACAAGTGACAAAGCAAAGCTGAGGCAGACACCTGTTACCCATGAATACGTATGATTACACAAGCCGGTGAAGAGCTGCTGAATGGTATCATCACTCTGCTGCTTCCCAGGGAAAATGGGAGCCTCAGTGAATTTAGTGTTTCAAGTATAATGTAATTCAAAGGAAGCTAAAGGTTTTATTATTTTTTTTAACATGAAATTTAGAGAGTGGCATCAAATTTATCAACTACTTAATTTACTGTGGCTAGGGAACATCGTAGTCACAAGTTGGAATTGACTTGTGGGCAACTGGTTTTTTTTTTTTCAGGGAATGCTATGGATAGGGCTGAAGACAGATAGCTACTGAGAACCTCCTCTGGATGAGGGCTTCAAACTGGTTTGAACTGGTTCAGTCATGGCTGACAAAGCAAAACCAATTTTATAATTTGGCTTATTCAGAGCAATAACTGGAACAGGAAAAATTAAAGGTCAAAGCCCTGGAATGGAAGACTCAGAAGAGGCATAGTGAGCTCTTTCAGGATCCTGATTTGTGAGATTGGATTATTGGCAGGACTGTGGAGAGTGACACACATTCAAAGCAGAGAGATCGGCCACCATTTCTGAGTATGGCACTGCTGTTTTAGACTCTGCTCAAAACCCAATGGGCAAGAGATCTGGTTGCTCTGCAACGTGTACGCTGCCCTTGTTTTCTAAGAGGAAGATTAGGTTTCTAGCAGGGATTTCTTGTAATTTTCCCCATTCCAGTTATCGTTCTGGTTCACCAAATTTAAAAAATTTGAGTCTGTTCTGGTTCCACTTCCTTAGCCATGACTGAACTGGGGAAGAACTGATTTGAAGCCCTGTTCTGGACATAGTACCACTGGCACTTGGAGATCCCAGGCTGCAGCACATAAACACAGCCCTGCCTCCCAATAATCACGTCTCCATTTACTTCTTAGGAAGCAAATGACATAGAAGATAATTCTCAGGACATGAAGCCGAGTCTCAGAAAAAATGATAATAATTTTGAGGTGCTGGTTAAGCTGGTAAGCCAATTACAACACGATACACATTTTTCATTTGTTTTGCTCCCGACAGTGACATTTCAGCCTTTATTATGGGCAGTTCTGGTTTTTCCTTGGAAGTTTCCCTTAGGTAGTTTAGCCTGGCCTGATGTTAGGGGCTATTTGGTGATGGTTAGTGTGGCCCTCTAGAGTCCCTGTGTCAAGGTTCCCTTCCACACTAACATGTTACAAACCAGAAAGGGGAATCTCAGTGTAATTGCCTGACTAGATACTTCCATTTCTTTACCTACTTCAACTTTCAGGCTTCTTGAGGCTGTAAACCTAGAAAGACATTATGCTTCTCCTATGAGCTCTTAATGCTTTTTTATAGGAGAAAAAGCTTCAGGACTCAGCAGAAAAGCGAACTAGAGTTGTCAGGGAACTCTTACAGAGTGAGAGGAAATATGTGCAGATGCTGGAAATTGTGAGAGATGTTTATGTAACTCCAATGAAAGCAGCATTGTTGTCAAACAGAGCAATTCTGAGTGCTGCAAATATCCAGATCATTTTCTCTGATATTCTACGGATTTTAAGTCTCAACAGGTAAGCCCTGGATAAGTATTTTTAAAAATATTCATTATGCGGTGGAAGGAACCCACACATGGTTGTTTCAGATGGTGTATGGAGGCTCAGTTGTCCCCTTCCCCCCTTTGGGGACATTGACCTCGTTATAGAGGAGAGGGGATTCTCACCACATCACTCCCTAGGCTAGACCAGTAGTGTTGATTCCCAGGAGCTTACCTTTTCCCCAACTTAAAGCCATGGTAAAAGGAGTAGAGTTCAGTGCCTGGGGATTCTGGAATCAGTGTAGTGTACACGCAAAAGACAATGGGAAGGAGATCCATACTGAGCCGTTCTTAATTAGCAGTGTTTAGTTGAGCAATCAGAAAGAAACAGAAGGATTTAATGGGATTAAGTCACATGGGGACTTCACTTAGAGAACCCACGGCTGGGAGTCAATAACAGCCTATGTGTTGAGTTTATAACGTGAGAGAGAAAAAAGTGATTATTTCCACTGTGGTAAACTAAGGCAAACTGAGCTTGCATTTCTCTGCCAGTAACTAGCTAGGCAACTTGGAGCAGGTCCCTTACCCTCTCTGGGCCCCAACTCCTACAAAATGAAGCAGTTGAACTAGACTTTTCCCCGCTTTCAAGGCCTGTGAGTGCTGAATAAGGGATTATCTTAGATCCAAGGGTGAAATGGGCCAAGTGACGGTCCTGGCATTTAGATGTTGAAATGACCTGAGCACTCTCCTCTGAGGACTGCAAGAAACCTTTACCCACTGCCTGTCTGGCAATGTGGGAACGGGACATTCAGGGCAGTCCTACTGAAGCCAGCCTGGATGCTGGGGTTCTATTCTGTTACCTCTTGCTTCAACTTAAGGAATCAAGGTGAAAAGGTAGGATTCCACCACAGTTAACCTACTTCCTCATTTCCCGGCTCCTCCTTTCCTGTCACGTCTCACAGCTCTGTGCCAAGGCAAAAGTACCTGACAAAACCCTGCCCTAAATGACAAGGCTGAAAAAGCCTGTGCTGATAGAACTCACTTACTTTTTAAGTTTACAGGTTATGACTGGCTAATATTTCATGGCTATGCTTTTCTCATATTGCAGGCAGTTTCTAGATAACCTGAGAGACAGACTACAGGAATGGGGCCCAGCTCACTGTGTGGGGGAAATATTCCTAAAGTTGGGAAGCCAGTTAAACACATATACCAGTTTCTTCAACAACTACCCTGTTGTTCTAAAAACCATCGAGAAGGTAAATGATTGTGTTGCCTTCCAGTCGGGATACTAGCCCTTCTGAGCTTGAAAGGAAGCTTTGTGTGCAATCCAAAGGACTGGAGTCAATAGGAAAGGCTTCTTCCCTACTCTAGTTTCTGGGTCTCCTCTGAACACTGGGAGCTCTTTGAGGACAGGAACCTTAATTTCTTTCATTTTGTACAGTAGGGACTAACACAGCACTTGGCACAGAGCAGTGCCCAGCAACTGGTTGTTGAATTGAACTAATCCTCATACAAACTGCCATGCTCTCATCTGCCTCAGACACCCTGTAGCTCAGCTACAGGAAGATGTTGAACATTTGGGTGGAAACAGGATTGTGAGCTCTGATTCCACTCTGCTACTACAATCCTGTGTGACCTTGATGAGTTCAGCTCTCTTACCTGGAAAATGCATTAATAATTCATGTATTTCTTAGAATATTCAATTTAGGAAATCTCACTATGAAATAAGGAGTTTCTTTGGCTCACATTTCCTGGAGAGTTAACCATGGAGCGTGTAAACACTTTTTTCTGTCGTGACTTATGCTGTTTTTCAGTCTGAGCAGGAATATGCAACCCCCTCCTGCATCACTTGCTGCCCTTGTTGAGATCTCTTCTGATTGGTATGGGATCTCTTTTTCTCCCTCCTTAGTTTGTATCCTGTGACACAGTAGGGCACTCTGCCAGGTGACTGCAGCTGTCACCACCAGACTGCACTGGGACCTTAAAGGGAAGGCCTGGGGGCTGGGAGGCCTCTGGACAATTCCTGACCCTGGACACCTGCTCTTTGTAGTGCTCCACCTACCCCCAACCCAGGGAGGTTAGTCATTGCTGGGAAACATGATTATGTAAAAGTTTCATGAACAGGGTAATTTTATAGAATTGACTTTGAGGTCAAGAATTAGAGTAAAGCATCATATATATCAGAAACAAATAACTTTCTCCTTAAATATGTGCTTAAAGAGCTGCCTATATTTCCATTGCAAATTGGAGCCAAAATTTTTATGTTGTTGTTGTTAAGTGTTGTCGAGTCATTTCTGACTCATAACGATCCTATGTACAACAGAATGAAACACTGCCTGGTCCTGTGCCATCCTCACAATCGTTGCTATGTTTGAGCCCATTATTGCAGCCACTCTGTCAATCCATCTCGTTGAGGGTCGCCCTCGCTTTCGCTGAGCCTCTAGTTTAAGCATGATGTCTGTCTCTAGGGACTGGTCCCTCCTGATAACATGTCCAAAATACATGAGATGAAGTCTAACCATCCTTGCTTCTAAGGAGCATTCTGGCTGTATTTCTTCCAAGACAGATTTGTTCATTCATCTGGAAGTCTATGGTATATTCAATATTCTTTGCCAGCGCCATAATTTAAAGGCATCAATTCTTCTTCAGTCTTCCTTAATCATTGTCCAGCTTTCACATGCATATGAGGTGACTGAAAATATCATGGCCTGGGTCAGGCATACCTTAGTCCTCAGAATGATACATTTACTTTTTAATAGCAATACTATTTCATCAGCATAGGGTGTCCATGTAAGTAAATACTCAATAAATGTTATCTATTAATATTATTGAAATCAGTGAATATTTGACTTCTAGGAATTAGCATTACTGACATCTTTTAGGCATGTATCTATTCTGAGTAAAAGGAGGCTGCTTCCTGGGTGCTGTACTGGTGATGAATGAATAAATTTAAAAACAGATATTATATACAGTGGAACACCTTTATAATGATAGTATGGAAAACATGATTAACAGTAGTATTAAAAGTGAATGCTATTCATAATCTCTTACTGTAAGGAAATAATATTTACTGCATGACAGGCACTTTAGGTATAGACTTTTTTCTCACCATAATTCTGTATAGGTACAATGTCCATTTTTCAGATGAGAAAACTGAGGCTCAGAGAAGTTAAATAACTTGACAAGGTCACACAGACAATCTTAATTGTAA
The DNA here is from genome assembly GCA_030035585.1 of Dugong dugon. NCBI lineage: Eukaryota > Metazoa > Chordata > Mammalia > Sirenia > Dugongidae > Dugong > Dugong dugon. The sequence goes on from CM057464.1 coordinate 161,828,984, forward strand.
TGCAGGCCTATCTAGTTGCAAATTCTGTTCTCATTTGCCTATGCTGACTAAATTTAATGAATATAGTTAGGTCTGTTGTAATCAAATGGTTAACCAAAAGGTTGGCTGTTCAAACCCACCCAGAGGTGTGTTGAAAGAAAGGCCTATCTACTTCCAAAATATCAGCCCTGAAAACCCTATGGATCACATTTCTATTCTGATACACATGGGGTCACCGTGAGTTGCAATCAACTCAATGGCAATTTTTTTTTGTGTGTGTGGTATGCTTAATACACTATACCTAATTATTATTACAATGTCAATAGCACTAATAAAACTTTGATTAGATTTAGATATTGGCTTTTTGCTTTGAGTGTTCCATAGATCATGCTTGCCTTGCTTACCTAGTGGAACAGAAGACTTTACGATGGTCTCGTAGCACAAAGTTTTGACAATATAATGCTCTCCTTTTAGTGCAGAGAAATGATACCAGCATTCCGAGCTTTCCTGAAGAGGCATGATAAGACCATTATTACCAAAATGCTGAGGTAAGATCTGAAGGAGTGCTTAGCAGGGGCTCCCCAAAGACAGGGCATTCTCTGACCTTCACTTTGCCTTTCTCTGTGCCTTGTACAGCCTGCCGGAGTTGCTTTTGTACCCCTCCCGAAGACTTGAAGAATATATTCATCTTCTCTATGCTCTGAGGCTGCACACTCCTGCAGAACATGTTGACCGTGGCGATTTGACCACTGCAATTGACCAAATCAAACAATATAAAGATTATATAGATCAGGTTGGTTGCTGATAAGAATCTCTGTTCTTTAAAAATGTTATGATGCTTTTGTTGTACTCTTAGTTGAAGATCCTGAAACGCCTTATCCTCTTCTGATAGTAGTCCTTACTTCAGTCTTTCATGCTTTGCATGCTAAATCAAAGTTGTGTTCAGTGATTTTTGAGTACTAATGGTATTTATTCTAAACGAAACAGCATGAGACAGAATGTTATATCTATACAATAAAAGCTTTATTTATATGAAAGTTTGAAGAATGGGGTACTTGAACTAATTTTTCTGGATAACTAAGGAAAAAAATAGTGAAATCCTTTGATCCTGAAAATACTTTTTAATGTGTTTATTAGCTTTCCTGCCTTAGTAAGTACCCTGATCATAGTGACTCTCTTAGAAAGAATTTAGCATTTTGGAGTGCAGCACTATCACCCTGAAAATATCATCACTGTAATGTGCAGTATGTATGGAAGTCTGGCCCGAATGTAAACTGATACCACACTATGCCCAGAAGATGCTTTGTTGAATACAGTCTTGTAGCTTGCCTCTTTGTTTTAAAACATCAGGTACAGAAAATTGAGATTTTTATTATAATTTATGAGAATACTAAGATGTACATCAAGTACCATAAAATATTTCAATCAATTCCTTCTCTGTATAAAAATTTTATAATTTTAGTTTACCTAAAATCACTTTGTTTTCTAGGTGAAGCAAAACATCAGTCGGAAGGACCAGCTGTCAGACATACAGAGAATCATCTGGGGGTGCCCTGTATGTGTTCTGATGTACTTACTAAATCCGATGCTCATGAACATGATTATCAGCATTGGCAAAAAGAGACATACAGATTCAGATTCAGCTGACATTTGTTCACCGCCTGCTGTGGGCCAGGTGCTGCCAGGCTCTCACATATCATATCCTTGTTATCTGCAAGGATTCTGTATGGCAAGAGACACAAGTGGGCTTGACCTCATCACTTTTCATCCCATCACTTTTCTGCTGTCTTAGTTCCTTGCTACGAGTCCCTGGGTGGCCCAAACATTAATGCACTAGGCTGCTAACTGAAAGGTTGGTGGTTTGAGTCCACCCAGAGGCACCTCAGAAGAAAGGCCTGGTGATCTACTTCTGAAAAATCAGCCATTGAAAATCCAATGGGGCACAGTTCTACTCTGACACAGATGGGGTCAACATGAGTTGTGGTTGACTTGGTGGTAACTGGTAGCTCCTTACTTGGTATTACTAGGTATTACCACTTTGAGGAAAGATTGGCTGGCATATTGAAGGCTTACAATAAATGTTTGTATTGAACTGAAGCAAGGAGGGTTAGACTATGTCTTCTCCTTGTTTGTTATCTCCCTGCAGATAGTACCTGGTACAGGATTTTGCAAACAGAGGATATCTGAAAAAATTTTAGAAGTCCTCTGTTGGCTATCTGTTGTAAACAGAATACCATCTGGCCCCACCCTACCTATTAAGCCTTCTCTCTGATTTCCCTATCCTTATGCTCACACCACACGGGTCTACTCACCATTCTCCAATGTTAGCCTGCCTCTTTTCGTAACTCTGTGTTTTGTACATGCTCTTCCTTCTCTCAAGTTGCCTTCCTTTTTCTATTCCACATGATAAACTTCTATTCATCCTTTAAAAATCCAGTTCAATTCTCATCTTCTTTGTAAAGTTTCCTCCAATATACCCAGTTGTGAGTTGCTCATTCCCAGGTATTCTGCAACATCCTGAATATCCCTGTCACATTTTACTGCAATCATTTGTTCACAAGACTGTGAGCTCCATCAGGTATGAGCTATGCTTTTTCGTCTTCTATTCCCACACCTAACTCAGTGTCTGGCACACAGTAAGACTCAACATATGAATTACATTGAATGAAAATATCAATTGAAGATATTTTTATTTGGTCAAATTTAGGAAGCAAGATGGAATTTTGTCATAATTTCGATCTGCATATTTTGGTAGGGAAAGAGTAGAGTTGGCTGGATTGTAAAAAGTCCAAATTCTTGAAACTGACAGAGTCCACAGAACTTTCAGCCCACACCTCTCTCTCTGCATTACTATTCATACCAAGCTTGTACTGATGGTCTCCATCAGTACAAGTGCCTGACTTCTTAATCTGTACAAACTCATTCACTTCTTTTCTTGATGGATCCTCCTTACTGCCCCCCCGCCCCATTTTGTTTTTGCTATTAGGAGTACATTTATAGATAAAACAAGAATTTAAAATAGTTTTAAAATAGACAACATCCTCAAATACAGTTTTCATTGTCAATTCTGTTATCTTTCTGAACAATGAAAACATTCACTTAAACAGTAAAAACACTCACTTTTTCAGAATTCAACTGAGTACTAGTCAACAATTCCATATACTGGGATATAAAATGGTTCTGTAGTAGTGGGACTTTTTTTTTTTTTAATGTATGTATGTTTCTCATTTTGTTTTTGATTTCATAGATTCTATCAGAAGTAAACAGATATCTGATTAGGGTTCAAGATGTAGCTCAACTTCACTGCTCTGATGAGGAAATAATTTTCTCTTTAAGGTAAAAATCAGCAACTCTTCTAAGGCTGTGAGCTCCTTAAGAGTGGGTGACTATGTCTTATTCATCTTGTATGCCCAACATCCAGTACAATGGCTGGCATATTGAAGGCTTACAATAAATGTTTGTATTGAACTGAAGTTACACCCTCCCACAACACACACACCTAAACACACACCACTGAGATGATGTAAGGTTCTTCACTGCCTTACTGTCATTCTATGCAGCTAATGGGTAGGAGGGGAGAAAAGAAATTGTCTCCACAGAAGCAGAAATTCTGGAGGTTGGTCACTTTCCTACTGAGAAACAAGCCCAAGAGCTGTGGGATATCACACCAATGATCTGTTCAACTGTGAGAAATAGACCATTTCATTATGCTCAGACAGTTATTGAGGTCAGGATTAAAAATTATTCTACCATATGTTGTTTGCACAGTGCTCAGAGTACTATAAAAAGCAAAAGATGGGAAAGCGTGAGTTTCCACAAACTAGTATCCCCTTTTTCCTTTAAAACAAGGGTGGGGAAACTTTCTCTGTAAAGAGTCAGATAGTAAATATTTTAGGTTTTGTGGGCCAAATGATCTCTGTGGTAACTACTCAGCTTTGCTATTGCAGTGCAAAAACCGCTACATAAGCAGTACAGTACGTAACAAAAAATACAGTGTTAACAACAACACAGTACATAAATGAACGAATATGACTGTGTTCCAATAAAACTTTATTTACAAGAACAGGCAGTGGGCCATAGTCTGCTGACTCTTGGTTAAAAGACCATCTGTCAAATTATGTTCTCGGTATTAATGGCAAAGCTGATGACTCAACAAATCTCAACCAAATGGAGTGGAATTAACTCCTTTAATTTAATTCCAATAGAGAAAATAAAAATTTCTTTTTCTGTTATTTCAGTGAATATTTTTGTGAATGTTTCCCAAAGGCATAGGGCAGGGGGGTAGGTGAAAGAAATCAGCCCCATATCCCTACCCTACTTTGGGTGATTCTTAAATGAAAATCAAATCACATAATTGTGATCAGTTTTCCCATTGTCACCGTGTCTTGTTTTAGTTTTGTTTTTTTCAGTAGCAATAGAAAAAAAGCTACAGTGATGAGGGAAACTAGCTACCAAACCAACAAGCCCAAACACACTGGTGTGTAGGGGACATGCTAGGAATTGCTCTGGTTTTTATTATTATCAACTCAGACTTCTGTCTTCAGTATTTGGACAACAAATAAGAGTACATTTGAGGCTTTCAGAGTAATGAGGGAATGCTAAATTGTTTTACACTCTACTTAGGAGGTACATTTTTATTTGAATAGGTATTTTCTCAATGACTTGCAAAGCAATAGATATTAATGTAATTTTATATTTGAAATTAAGTAAATGCAAAACAGGCTCATATTCTAAAAGGTATCACTTAGAATATTTAGCCTGCAACCTTGTTTTCTGTTGTTTTAGAAAAACACATATGCCAGAAATGACATTACTATCATTTCCATCAGGCATTTCTACTTAGAAACCTACTCTGCTTATACTTACACATACAGTACTGACTCACATGCGTATAAAGGCTTTACAGTTTACCCTATATTTTAATTCTTCGGGTTTGAAGTAATCATTACAGTCACTTGGGAAGGCAGGTAGGACAGGAGCCATGTCATTATGGATGAGGAATCTGGGATGAAGTCAGTTGCTCAAGGACACAGAACTAAGTGTTGTTGCTGTGTGCCATCGAGTCCATTCTGACTCATAGTGACCCTATAGGGCAGAAGAGAACTGCCCCATAAGGTTTCCTAGGTTATAATCTTTACAGGAGCAGATCACCAGGTCTTTTCTCCCATGAAGCCGATGGTGGGTTTGAACTGCCAACTTTTCAATCGCAGCCAAATGCTATTGCGCCACCAGGGACTAACTGCTTGTTGAGAATTCAAACCAGGCCTCAGTGCACATACAGTGCTCTATCTACTCACTCATCAGACCAGCTGGTGGAAAGATGAACTGAGCTTTCCTCATAATAAACTCACCAGACTAAAAGTCTTGATGCGCATAAGTATTTAATTTTTAGGAGGTCCCAGTTATCTAATTTTGTCTTCTGTTGTTTGTGCATTTTTAATTGTGTTTGATACAGGGCTTCCAACTGGTTCCGCCTGGTTTGGCCATGGCCGAGGAAGCATCAGCGGAACAGATTCGAATTTTTAAAATTTGGGTGAGCCTTAACGATAACCAGAATGGGAAAAATTACAGGTCGAAGCCTTGCTAAAAACTTAATCTCCCTTTTAGAAAGCAAGAGCAGCATAAGCATTGCATAGCAACCAAATCTCTTGCCCATCGGATTTTGAGCAGAGTCAGAAATAGCGGTGCACCACTCAAAGATGGTGGCCAACCACAGTGCTTTGGATGTGTGTTGCTCTCCACAGTCCAGCCCATAATCCAGTTTCACGAATCAGGCTCACTATGCCTCTTCCGAATCTCCCATTCCAGGGCTTCGACCTGTAATTTTTCCTGTTTTGGTTACCATGGCTAATCACCCAAATTGTAAACATCTGGGTCTGTTCCTGTTCCCCTTCATAGGCCATGACTGACTTGGTTCGAACAGGTTTGAAGCCCTGGTTTGATAAGCTATTTATGCTGGAAACTAGGTCCCCTAGTTTTGTCCCTGTGTTATATTCCAAGAACTTCATAGTTTCAGCTGTAATACTTAGGTCTTTGATCCATTTTGAGTTAGTTTTTGTGTAAGGGATGAGGTAGGTATGGATCCTGCTTCATTTTTCTGCAAATGCATATCCAGTTTTGCCAGCACCATTTGTTAAAGAGACTGTTTCTTCTCCATTGAATGAACTCTGACCCTTGTTGAAGATCAGCTGCCCCATAGATGGACAAACTTACTTCTGGATTCTCAATTCTGTTCTCTTGGTGTGTGTGTCTGGCATTGAACCAGTACCAGGCTATTTTGATTACTATGGATGTATAGTAAGTTTTGAGATCTGGAAGTATGGGGGTCTTCTGCTTTGTTCTTCTTCAGTGTTGCTTTAGCTATTCAGGGCCGCCTTCCTTTTCATATAAAGTTGGAGATTAGTTTTTCCATTTCATTAAAGAATCTTGTTGGGGTTTGGATCAGGATTGCATTATATTTATAGATCCCTTTGGGTGGTATTGACATTTTCACAATGTTAAGTCTTCCAGTCCCTGAGCATGGAGTGTTTTTCCATTTATATAGATCTCTCTCAGTTTCTTAAAGTAGTGTTTTACAGTTTTCCTTGTATAAGTCTTTTACGTCCCTGGTTAGGTTTATGTCGAGGTATTTTATCCTTTTGGGAGTTTAAATTGACTCTTATCCTGGGAATCCAAAAACCTACTATGCTCCACCAGTCAGTGTGGCTGTATGGGAGCTAGCTGGCAGTTTTGGCTCAGGTCATCTCACAGGAGGACCAGTGGCCTACTGTTGCCTATGACAAAATTTGTGTCCTTAAAATTCCTTTTAAAGATTTATGTAGTTATAGAAGTTGGGTACTTTGGGCCTTTATGTCTCTTGGGCTAGCTAATGCAGTAGTTAAACAACCACAAACACTTTCAGAATGCAGTTAAGAATTTAAACTAGAGTAGGTCTGTTCTATTTTGCTGATTCATTGAATCTATTTGTAAATAAGCGAAGAAACCCTATCCAAGTTCTACCCTTAGGGTTGCTTCGAGTGTGAGCACGGGCTTTCTGAAAAACTACTAGGATTCCTAGTTTCCATTCAGGAATATATCACTCTCATTATATGTATAACATATATACATATAATGAGAGTGATATATATGTATATAAAATCTCATAAATCAGATTAAAATAATAAAAACCTTTGTGTGTTTCTCTCTCCTTCACTCGTGTCCTCAGACTGCAAGCGGCCTCAGCTCCAAGCTCCAAGCCTGCTCCTTCCCTTCCCCGGGCCAACCACCCACCTGTTCCAAGTAGAATTCTTCCATTTACCCCTACTTCAGTGCTGTCCCTTCCAAAGGGAAAACATGAGCATCTATTTACCAAAGGAAATCCTTTTAAAACCATGTCTTCAAAGCACCCTCTAGGCACACACTCTGGTATTTCAGATAAAACACCAAGGTTTTATTACAGCCTTAGACATTTTTCTAAACTGGAAAAAGGAGTAATTGTTCTTATCAGTAATATGGTAAAAATATTGCCCCCCCCCAAAAAAAAAGGCAAGAAAATGGGTGAAGTTGTTTAGCCTATTTAAAGTGGGCCATTTACTACATATAGCCCATCACACACAGATCTAAAATGCACCCAACTTCTTTCCTCCCTCTCTCCCTCATCCCTAGTTCTCTTTACTCCATTGTTTTGATAATAACCTATCAGCTTGATCTAGTATATTTCAGTATATCAAAATACCAGTAAAGTGAAGCACCCTATTCCTTTGAGCCTAAATCATAATCACATAGAAGCTTAAGGGAAGGAAATGTCTGAAAGGAAGAGTTGGCTCTAGTGGTTGGTGAATACTGCATTTCTATTTATCTACACACCTAACATGTAGATAACCTAACACTCTTCCAAATAGTTGAACCTAGAAAAACCAAACCAAACCAAACCAAACCCAAACCCGTTGCTGTCAAGTTGATTCCTACTCATAACAACCCTATGAGACAGAGTAGAACTGCCCCATAGCGTTTCCAAGGAGCAGCTTGGTGGATTCAAACTGTTAACCTTTTGGTTAGCAGCAGAGCTCTTAACTGTTTAACTCCCTGATCCAATCCTTTTCCTAGTTCTTAGGCATGGTTGTAACTAATAAATGATTTAAGTGCCTTGCTAGTCAAAGTGTGGTCTGCAGATCAGCAGCGTCGGCATCATCCGGGAGCTTGTTAGAAATGCAGAGTATCAGACCACCCCAGATCTACTGAATCAAAATTTGCATTTTAACAAAATCTCCAGGTAATTCAAGTGCACATTAACATTTGTACTGTGTACAAGTCAGAGCCCTTCTCATACAAAGAGAATTATAAATGTGAATTACAGCAGTGGTTATAAAGAACCACCTAGAATCCTTTGACAAAAATACATTTATCCTCTGACCAATCAATCCTACTCTTGGTCATCCTAATAGAAATAGGGGCATATATATGGAAATTTGTTTATACGAAAAGAATCAGTTTACTGTAACATTGTTCATAGTGGCAATAAAGAACAAATGAAAGGACAGAGGGTGGGATTACGAAATACTTGTTCAATGGACAAGCTCAAACCACTCCATCAGGAATCCTGATGGCCCACGATACGGGCCTGAGATAGAGGGGGCACTAATCACATCAGGACAATTAGACTGAGAACTAGTGAGCCATTCAACAGCTCTGTGGTGGGGAAACGCTTTGACTACTGACTTACCAATTTATAGATGGTTAATCACGTAGCAAAGCATGTTATGTGTTTATTAAAACTGCCCTCTCTCCATTTTCACACAGGTGCTATGAACATGTTCATGATCTCGGCCTTTTCCTCTTCAATGATTCACTGCTGGTTTCCAGCCGGAGCACATCTCATACTCCATTTGAAAGGATGTCAAAAACAACCTACCAGTTCATTGCATCAGTGGCCCTGCATAGGTTGCTTGTAGAAGATATTCCAGATTCCAAATGTATGTATTTTTTTCTTCCAAGAGAAAAATACCTTTAGAAAGCTATATTATATAAAGCTCATTAGCTATTAAAGAAGTAGAAAAGGACTGTAATTATAATTGCCAGTTTGCAAATAATTTCCAAAGGATTAGGATTTCATTAAACAATGTAAACTTTCAGCTACCTCTGAAATAGCGAAAGAAAGGATTACTGGTATGTCAGACACAGCCCCTCAACGTTAGGAAAACAGCTTTTGAAAATCACAGAGGTAGGCATGACCCCACATCATCATGAGTTCTTTGAAGTAGCCCAAAATGAGAGCTGGAGCTCTAAACCACTATTCTGTACTGCCTCTGGGTGTTACAGTCTTGAAGCACTACTTCAGACGTTTATCTATTATTTTTTCATTCTACTAGGACTAAGTGATTATTAAAGATTTGATTATACCTTTTCTTAAGTTCATATTTAAATTGGGAGTTTTTCTATAAAGGAATTAACAGATTTGCAAGAGGTCTAGTAATTTAAACATTTCATTCATAATCATTTAAATATAAATTTCATTTGTTACAAAAAGAAATCCTACTTAAACTTACTGTGCCTATTTTTAGTTATTATCTCATACTCTATTTCCCAGGCTTAAAAGGATCCGTTCTCTCTGTCCTGTGTTAGGCCAGACAATCTGAGTGTAACATCTCTCATTCCAGTGTTTTTCACTGCATGTAAAGGCAGGACTTACGGTTAAAGCTGGAAACAAGATCTCAGAAAAGGAACTAACCTAAAAAAGAACTGCTCCCTACTAGCTTCAGTCCCATTTAAAATCTGAGTCCGAGAAAGAAACGAATCCCAAGCTCAGGGAATTAGTATTACCACCTAGAAGTCAAACTCAGGTAAAAAGGGTGTTACCTGTTAACTACTGAGTATGGCTAAAGGTTTTATGAAGCATGCTTCCTTTCACCTTCTCTTCCACTATAATCAGCTCTGCCTATGTCAAAGCATTGTTATATAACCTAATAGATAGTAGGCAATCAGCCAAATAGTTGGCTCAATTCTGTCGTTGGCCCTCATACCAAGGTTGTCTCGGTCTAGCTCTCAGCATCTTCACCTCCAATAACTACTAGTAAAGACTTTTATTAATTCCAGCTCCTTCTGGAGAGGCTGATACTAGAAATTAAAGAATATTACATCATCTATCATTTGTTGTTGCTGTTAGGTACATTGAGTCGGTTCCGACTCATAATGACCCTATGTACAACATAACGAAATACTGCCCAGTCCTGCGCCATCCTCACAATTGTTATGGTTGAGCCCACTGTTGTGCAGCCACTGCAAATAATAAATAATTCCTCAGTATAATTTATAATATAAAGACAAGATTATTCTATATTATAGCATATTTGAATTATTCAGTAATATTAGGAAGTTATATTCTAAACTGGATTTATATTTGTTTTGAATCCGTTTTTAGTTTTAAAGAAGTTCTTATATATTTTCAAGAATTTTAAAACATTTTCCACTTTTCTTTTGTTACCTGCAAAGATTAATGTACCTCAAATATTTTTACAGATATCAAGAATGCATTTATTCTTCAAGGTCCAAAACACGAATGGATTTGTGCTACAGAGGCTGAAGATGATAAATTCCTATGGTTGTCAGTACTCCAAAATGCAATCAAAAGTAATATGGAGAAGTGAGACTGGATTTAAAGGAAACATCAGGGTGAACAAGTCCCCCTGGCAAAGAGAGATGACATGTATTTTCTGTTCTGGAAGATCTAGTAAAAGGCAGAATGAGTATTTGTCATGGATGACAGGAAGGTGAACTAGGATGCTTGATAAGGTTCCTTCCAGCTTTTAAACTTAATCATCCTATGCTCAATTATGTGGAATGCACAATAAGAACAATTTGAGTCCAAAAATTTGAATCTCTTTTCTTGGCAGTTATTTATCCTGGACGATATTATTTAGAGTAATTTTGACTGATGAAAGCTAAGACAGAGCAAGCATATTATATTTATAGTTTCATGATCTAATGAAAAATAAAATCAGAATGAAAAGTGTTGCCTAAATGACCAGTCTAGAGAAATATTTTAATTTTTGGGTGATTAACTTTTTCATTAAACAATTATTGATTTAAAAAATATTTTTAAATATAAATGGCGATTTATTTACTCAAAACTTTATCATATATACCCTTAGTATGACTGTACTCTTTTAGAGAACATTTAAAAAACACTACTACACACAAAATACTCAAAAGTTTTCTGTAATTTTAAAGTGCTTTTGGTTGGGAAACTTTAAATAAGATTAAAAAATAATTAGATAAGATTTAAAAATATTTGTAACAGTATTAAATTAGAACTGAAACACACACAACTTTAAAAAAACATAAATAAATGGAAACCCAGCAAAACTTGACTGTAATGGAAATTAGTGAAATAAAAACAAACAAAAAACGTTAAAAGACAGTTCTGTTTTAAAAGAGAGGAACGCAGTAAGATAGTGTTAAGTACTTTTCTGAGTCTTTAAAGCCTTCGTTTGATTATTTTAACAAATCGAAGTCATAACCTGTTTGCCACTTGGAAACTGTACCTGATGCATACAGCAGGAACAATATACTTACCTAGTTACAATGCTTGCTGAAAGTGAAATTAATTTTGGAAGCTTTAGGCTGTCAGTTTCCTTTCTGCTTCATATTCTCATTTAAGGTAATAGAAGGTACTGGTACAATGTAGGATTGTGAACCTAGGCTATTTAAACATTTTTGTCTTTCAACAATGAAATAACAAATTCCTTTGAATTTTTAAAAATTTAAATTCTTGTTAAAAACGTTCAAAATTTAAAATATTGTGCTGTTTTATATGTGTAAAAATCACATAATTGCTAGTTCTGATTCTGTTAAGATATATTCATGCAGTTTAATATCCATAATCCCACAGACAGAATTAACCACTAAATGGAATATTTACTGTTAGCAGTTAATGCAAATTTACATGAGATCAAAAGGTATATATGGTGTAACATAAAACAAATCCTAAGACTGTGTATCACCTTGAATAGGACAAGCTCCAGATGCTCTTTGTTAATAGGAAACAGCTGCTTACATGCAAAGGCATGGGTAACAAGACAGCTGAAGATAAACTAGATAGCTTGAGGAATTTCCATTTATTTGGTGAATAAGTAATGTCCTCATAAGTTTTTAAAATATATTATCTGAAAATAATCTGTGTAAAGACTAAGAGGCATAAGCTTTTAATGAAGTGTACAAATCATGCAAAAAAGCAGTAGTGTTTTCAAGTGGACAGTACTTACGTTGTGGTTCCACACTTTTCCTTCACCTCCAGGGGACAATTAAGAAAGGCCCATTTTCATAGCTTTTTCATAATTTATACGACTGCTGCTACATTAAAATTTCCATATAAAAAATTTTAAGACACTATTGAAATTGATCAAGTTCTCACGTGGAAAATATGCAACCAGCCCCCAAATTGATAGAGAAAAGAAATCTGAAAGTACCATGGGACTTGGGAGAATTGTGATTACTGCAGAGAGGAAGACTTTTCTAGTAATTAGCTTGTGGTAGAAGAATACCTTATCCAGGATAGTTCTTTCAGTTCAGAAGTTAAATAGGAAACTCATTTTAAAGATTTTTACAGAACAAATATAGATGCTATATGTAAAATATTAAACCTAAAAGAGGACAAATTAACAGTTAATTTAGTTTTGTTTTCCTTTCACAAAGATTTTTCAGTCTGCACTTGAGAAGTAAATGAGAAGCCCATTCTGTAAATCAAATTAGAGTGAGGATTTGGCCATGTAAATATAGTGGACCAATGCATTCCTAATGCTACAGAACAGCAAGGGTGGAGTGTACCAACAAACACAATATACCCTCCAGAAAAAGTCATCCTGGCCCTTTTATTGTTGAAATTAAAAAATAAAAGATACTTCAATACAATGGTGAACATATAGGGCAAAACAGAATCATAAATTTAATGTTGAATTAAGCAGTGAGCTGAATGTTTGGGTCTCCAAATTGGCTCTGAGCCCAAAACCGCTTAAAAATGGGTACGTTCACAGTTAACGGCAATTGGCTTATAAGTGAGAGAATGGTCGAAGTTGTTCCAGTTGAACTTCCAGGGAAATTCTCTCCTCAAGAACATCCTGAAAAAGATACAAAGGTCAAGTTATGTATCAAAGTATATAAAACTGAAGGCACCCTTAACAACAGCCCTGCTTCAAGAAAACAATTTAAATTTGTTAAGAAGAGTGGATAGTGGACAGCTGTTCGTATTTTAAAAAGATACTTCACTTTAGAAAGGTAGCTTCTTTATGCATTCATAATATTTAAAATATGGCCTAATGATTAAAATCCTTTTCTTATTATATAAATCAGGGTAACAAAATGCTTTTTTGTTTAATCAACAGAAAAGCCAATATTGGCAATTGATACATAGGAATGCATGGATTTTTCATGAAGTGAACTGTAGATGAATCAGTTAACATAATTCTTTTCCCTGTGATTACATCTAGAATAGCAACTCCTGGATCTCATTTTCACAAAGAATAAATTCATTTTGCATTCAGAGTTTCTAACCACTGTTGATTCTGAGCAGTCTTTTCAGATTCTAGACTATTTACTTTTCCTTTTTTCTTCTTTATCATACTGATAGTATCTAGTTTTAAGCAGAACTACCTCTTCCTATTTGGAAACTTACTTCCTATTTTCTGTTCTCAGAGGTAATGAAAAGTGATTTTTTAAATAGTTCCTTTATACTTCTTTCTGTGAGTTTCCATAGTGCTTCAGAACAACATGCACAAACAAATTTTTCATCTTTAAGACATGGCACCAGCTAAAACTTGCCCTTAGTTTTGCATTCTTCCTTTTCAATGGACCAAATTCATGACCATACAACTACAGATGCCTTTTCCTTTGATCAAAGAGTTAAATAAGAATATAACTCATTCAACACACCTTTATTGAATGCCAAACATGAGCTTGGTTTTGAGGATAGAGACAAGATGGTCGTACATTTACCTAGGATAGTCCCAGTTTACGCCTGATATCTTGGTCTAATTATTAATACACCCCTGCCTCTTTTCTCTCAGAAGTGTCCTGATTCGGACAATTCATAATATGGTCACTCCGAACAGAAATGATTGTGGTTCACCCTTGAGGAGTTCAGTTTAGTAGGACAGAGAAAGCAATGACAGGACGGTGATAAATGCCAGACGAGGGCTATGAACAGGATGTTATGGGTAAGAGCTAACTCTGCATTCACTTTACATCTCCATGGACTCTTTTCCCATCATCTTTATGGTTTATAAACTTGCTTCTCAAAGTGGGGTCAACAGAGCAGCCGCATCTCCATTACTTGGAAGCTTATTAGAAATGCAGAATTCTTAGCTGCACTCCAGGCCTATTCAGTCAGAATATGCACTGTAACATGATTCTGGGTTATCTGTGTATACATTAAGGTTTGAGAAGCACTGGTTTATAAGACATGAATGCTTAATAATGCTGGTGAACCATAAGTGAATCTGGGGGTAATTTTTATTCCTAGGGATTCAAAGAAATCATGGTTAACCCCATTAAAAAAACCCCATTGCTGTTGAGTCATTCCAACACATAGCAACCCTACAGGACAGAGGAGAACTGCCCCATCCGGTTTCCAAGGAGCACCAGGTAGATTCAAACTGCTGACCTTTTGGTTAACAGCTGTAGCTCTTAACCACTACACTACCAGAATTTCCTCATAGTTAACAGGATGTAGGAAAAACAAGCCCACACCTCTCAAGTGTTAGATGACAGATGTACCAAATGATAATACACCTGCAGAAAACATACTGGCCATAAACACTATTTCTATTTAAGGACTGTTTTTTTCTTTTTCTACTTGCAAGAATATCTAAATTGCCTCCACCCCTCTTCTTTAGATCTGTTTCCAAACCAAAACTAAAGCCATAGCCACTGTTGATTCTACTTTATAGCGACCCTATAGGATAGAGTAGAACCACCTTATAGGGTTTCCAAGGAGTGGCTGGTGGATTCGAACTGCCAACCTTTTGGTTAGCAGCCAAGCTCTTAACCACTGTGCAACCAGGGCTCCACAGATCTGTTTAAGTCCCTTTAACAGAATCTGAGTTATCTCTGATGAAAGGATAAACTAACAATTGTCAAATATTCTGAGAATTAATAAAGTGCAGACAGCATGTGATCTTGGACATACCTAAGGTCACATGTCTTCTCTTTCAGGTTTCTTTATGAAAGTTGATGAACATTATAAAAATAATACCTAAAAACAAAAACCAGTTGCTGTGGAATCTATTCTGACTCATGGCAACCCCATGTGTTACAGGGTACAACTGCACTCCATAGGGATTTGAAGGATGTGACCTTTTGGAAGCATATTACCAGGCTTTTCTAGAGGTGCCTCTGGGTGGGTTTGAACCACCAACCTTTCTGTTAGTAGTTGAGTGCTTAACATTTGTGCCACCCATGGTTTCCTGTGATGCCTTATATATATGTAGGACAAAGCAATGCATACCAGAATTCAGTACAAAAAATTGATTTTATTCTAAAAGATTCAAAGACTCATAAAAATTTTAAATACACATTTCTCTTGCTACGTGGAAAGTTTCATACAAGCATAAGAACTGTTAGATCACGTATAAGTTCCCCTTCAACTCTGAGATTCTCTGAGTTCATGGAACTTCCCAAGGAAAATTTAGAAATTACATTACCTTTAATTGTTGCTGCAATTCACTATTCAATCTGGCCAAAACTGTGTTGGTTTCCTTATTTCGTCTAATTGATGCCTGAATAGCTTTCTTATCTTTCCCAACAGATCTGAGAACATAGAAGAGGGCAAAAAAACAACCTTCATTTCTTATCTTTAAATTCTCTCCATTCTTTCCAGATCTATTTCTAAACACAGAAAGTAGAAGGAGCATTTTTTTCCTATTAACATAGCTCAACCACGTTGTTCAGTTTCCATGATCAATCAAATGTATCCAAGCTCCCGAAGCTTAAGTTTATTGTGGTTATTGTTTTAATTAGTCTTCTTTTACAGACTCATCTGAGTTTTATTAAAATCTTTTTTATTGTACTTTAGATAAAGGTTTACAGAACAAATAGTTTCTCATTAAACAATCAGTACACATATCATTTTATGACATTGGTTAGCAACCCCACGACATGTCAACACTCTCCCTTCTCAACCTTGGAGGACCTTTTTTTTGGTGAAAATATACACAGCCAAAGTTACACCACTTCAAAAGTTTCTGCATGTACAGTTTAGTGACATTTATATTCTTCCAGTTGTGCTGCTATTCTCACTGTCCTTTTCCAAATTATTCAATCACCATTATCTTCAACTCACTGCCCCCTAGGCTTCCCATCAAACCTTTTGAGTTGCTGTTGTCCATTTGATCTCACATAGATAATTCTTTTTTTGTACTTTAGATGAAGGTTTGCAGAACCAATAGTTTCTCATTAAACAGTTAGTACACATATTGCCCTATGACAATGGTTAACAACCCCATGACATGTCAACACTGTCCTGTCTCAAACTTGGGTTCCCTATCACCAGCTTTCCTGTCCCCTCCTGCCTTCTAGTCCTTGTCCCTAGACTGCTGTGCCGCATTAGTCCCGTTTTGTTTTATGAGGCTGTCCAACCCCTGGCTGAATCACCTGAGTTTAAGTTAAATAGACAGTCTATAGCACGTATCAGCACACCTGTTCCATAAACAGCCAGGCTTTGTGAACCATATGGTCTCTGTTGCATAGTCTTGTTCTTTGTTTTGTTTTTCCTTTATCTTTTCAAAAATGTAAAAACCATTTTTAGCTCAGGGGCCATACAAAAACAGGTCATGGGCCAGATATGGCCTATCAGCCCTAGTTGGCTGACTCCTGGTCTAGAAAAACCATAGTTAAAGTGTCAGTATTACACTACACTATTAACTTTAAAAAAGTGTGCTTTGGCGCTTGTGATGGGGATGAAAATGAAATTGGAACTGAATTTAAGAATGGAGGGAAAAGAAGGAACGAAAATTCTATTAATAAACGAGAAAGGTCTCGAAGAACAGTTAAGGACCTTTTCTTAACTAAAATACTAGTCTGATCATAATTCCTTTCAGTTTGACATTTTTAATAGTTGTGCTTTTTGTTCCTAGTAATTCAAATGTGTTTAGAAATTGCTTTGATTACCTAGGAATAGAAGGTTGTGAGGCAAGAACAGCAGCTAAGACACCTGTCTTTTGGGTATGTTCATCGACTTCTGGCCTTAATTCATCTTCTGATTTTAATCTTCTTCGAACAGGTTTAGGTGGTGGAGCAAGAGGTGTTGTGCCTTTGCTCTAAAAGATAAGAAATTCCATTAATAATGAGCATTTCTTGAAGATTTTCATAGTCAGTTAGCACTCTGACATCAATTTGTTTTAAGCTGCTTACTCTCTGAAAATTAAAAGCCACTTGTCCTACTTAGAAACAATTTATAAATATGTAGCAATAGCTAACTTAAATTACAATGGGAAAGGATAGTCCTAGTTGACAAAACAATCATGAATGCAACTTATAATAAATTTTTTTATAGTACCATAAGCTCCTTAAGGCCAAATCTGATTCAAGACTGTAATAGTCATAGTTTTAACATAGACATGGTACAGGCTCGATATATACCTGTTCAATAAATAAACAAAAGGAGCTTCCAGAAATATGCATCCATTATCATCGCAGGATTCTCTATTAAAAAATCCTAAAATAAACAACCTTAATGAATAAAACCATTTATTATTAAGAAGTGGAAATCTAGGCAACACTTAAAAAAAAAAATCAACCACCAGTAAGACACAATTTAGAATTCTTGAAAATAACTGTGCATTTTGTTGGGGACTGAATCTGTCCCCAACAGAATCAACTGTCATCTCTTTAATTAAGTACTATTTTTTAATTTGGTGCTATAAGGTAAAAAAACATTCAATTTATTAAAACAACAACAACAACAACAAAAAACCCCAGAACTACTAACGTAGTAAAAAATAAAGAAGTATCCACAAAATAGAATTTAAGCACTTTTAAGTAACACATACTGTTTTAATAACTATTGGGAATGTCTAGATGATACTAGGAAAAAAGAAAAAGGAAAAAAATTACCAAAAATGTTCCCTCAAAGGGAAAGTGTAATGATAGCTGCAATTTACTTTGAAATGCATTAAAAAAAAAAAAGGATTGCTCAACAGATAGAAGGATGTACGGACATATAATAAACCAAGTATAGTAAAATATTAATGGTACAGTCAAGGTAGTGAATTTACTGATGTACAATGTAAAATTCTTTCAACTTTTCTGTATGCTTATAAGTTTTTTGTAAAAAATTATGGGGAAAAAGTTATTCCTAAAAACTGCTGAAGAAAAGGTTAAGAGCACAGAGTACAACATTAGAAGGTTGATAATTTTTTCCTGTAATCAAGACTGAATTAAAAGAAACTGAATTTGACCTATAGGGAAGTTCTGCTTTCTATATCTGGAAGAATATAATAACCACATAAATTTTGAGAAGCTGTAGCATGCAGCTAATAGAGATTAGAGAATAACATATCCTAGAATTTTTAAATAGGTAGGCTTCATTGTGAGATTGTTGTTAGGTGCCGTCACGTTAGTTCCGACTCACAGTGACCCTATATACAACAGAACAAAACACTGCCCGGAACTGGGCCATCCTCACAATTGTTGCTATATTTGAGCCCACTGCTGCAGCCGCTGTGTCACTCTATCTCATTAAGTGTCTTCCTCTTTCTCGCTGACCCTCTATTTTACCAAGCATGAGATGCCCTTCTCCAGGGACTGGTCCCTCCTAATAATACATTCAAAGTACGTGAAATGAAGTCTCGCCATCCTTGCTTCTAAGGAGCATTCTGGCTGTACTTCTTCCAAGACAAGATTTGTTATTCTCACAGTCCATAGCATATTCAATACTCTTTGCCAACATCGTAATTCAAATGCATCGGTTTTTCTCGAGTCTACCTTATTTATTGTACAGCTTTCACATGCATATGAGGTGACTGAAAATACCACGGCTTGCGTCAGAGCACCTTAGTCCTCAAAATGACATCATTGTGAGACAGACTAAATATACTATGGTGAAAGGCAGGGGAATGGATTAGATGATCTCTAATTAACTTTAAGATTTTTGTCATTTTTAAAGGCTTTTTATAAAGCACAAATATCTCATATAACTTTCTAATACATATAAAACGATCAATATTCTCAAAGAGTTTTTGCATACCACATTGGCGGGAGCACTAGCAGCTGTCTTTTCTTCAATTTTACTCTCTGTTTTGGCACCTCGAAGAGAACTTGCAGGATCAGAAGATTTTTCAACCTAGAGGTGAATGTATTTTATTATTTATAACATATAATCATGCATAAATACTTAATATGCAACAAATCAGAGAGTAAAATATTAAGAAAATACTCATTCCGACAACGAGAAAGCTAAGATGAAGATGAGAAGCAACATGAGAAAACCCTGTTCAATGACCATTCTCTATTAATGAAGGGCAGGGAGGACGGAAGGTACTACATCTCTGAGGGAGAGGAGGTTGGCGTGAGGATACAGCCGTAGCACTGAACCTCCCAGTAGCTGGTCTGGGAAATTCTTGTGGTTGGGGAAGGGGATGCATCCATGCCAGGGAGGGGGTACCAGTGCACAGCGGTGCTTCCCCTCAGGATCACCCCTGCCTTCCTGGAGGTACAGCCCATTCCCCTACTGGCACCAGCAGCCAGGCAGAAAGTTACAGGTTTGAAGTGGCTGGTAGAAAAATTTCCATGGATCAGATGTATAAGAAATCTTTACCTAAATTATGCCAGTCAAATGAACATGGATTTCTGCATCTGTAAGGGAAGTTCCATATGGATTGGTGCCTCCAACTCCACATTTACGTTCAATTTGGTCAGGGATCCCTAGAGTAGTTCTTGCCACTAGAACTACAAGAGTCTTCTGGAACACTGTCTATAAAGATTAAATTTTGGCATCTTGTAATCTGTAAATCTGCTTAACTAAGGTGACTTACTCCATACAAACTGAATGTAGCTATGGAAAGTATAGCCTGTTCTCACAAGAAAATCCTCACCAAATCACAGAATCAGATACTTAGCACTAAGATGAAACCCCCAGAGCAGCGTTTAGTCAGGACCAGGTAGGTGGTTGTGGCTGTGTCTTTTCACATACACCTACCCCTACCCAGACTCTGATTTTTACTAAGCGTTACACTACAACCCATGGGTGTCTGAAGCCGGAAGAAAGGTTGAGAAGCACTGACCTAAGGAACAGAAATCCTCTACACGCAGCAGCAGCACAGCAGCAGGTATTTTACTCACAGATGTGCCCTCAAATATCTGCTCTTTTAGGCGGTTCCTTTGTTTACAGACAGGCTTATGAGCATGATGTGGGAAAAGATCCCTACAGAAAATAAACCCTGGAAAACTGACCGGCAACCCCTCAGGATGCTTCTCAGCTTCATCATCTTGCTCTTCATTTACACTTGATGCAGTAAATACTTCAAATTGGCTGAAATCTGCAAAATTTGGTTGCTCTGGTATCTGCTGAGGTGAGGTACTAGTGTGAGTGATTAGGCCATCAGCATCCACTGGGCGATGCACAATGGGACCAGGAGCCTATAAAATGGGTTAGAACAAAGGAACATTTTATTGACAAATCCTTGACACAGGGTAGTCTTCTTTTTCTTTGAAAATATATCACAAAGATGCTCTGTTTTATTAACTGTAAACTCAGGGAGACCTACTACAGTAACTTTTAGCTTTAAAAGGCATAAATGAAAAGCCAAGACATTAAAAAAAAAAAATAAGATGACAATTCTCCAACAAAGTTACTTTTACAAAATTCTTATTAGCAAATCAAGTGTGTCCGAGGAGAGAGGAGGGTTTGGTCCTACCCTCTTGGCTCTACCTGCACGTTAATTATAGTGGCTCTACTTTCATCTATTTTTTTCTTTATTGAGCTGTACAACAGTTTGTTCTTTACAAAGGTTATTTTTAAAAATGTTTTTTGTTAGGTTTCTTAAAAGGTTGCTATATTCAAAGTGTGAAAACCACCGCTCTAACTTGAGGCACACTTCCCCTCAATTCATCCTCCACACCTTTGCCAGACCAATCCTAAAACCTTCATTCTAGATACACACTTACTGAGTGTCTACTTTGTGCCAGGCACTGTAGATGCAATAGTGAACAAAACAAGGTTCGTGTCCTAAAAAGCTGATAGTCTAGTGCAGAACAAGAGTTAAGTAAACCATGAATTAAAATAGAGCGTGAGAAGTTTTATGACAAAGGAAGTGAAGGATTCTACAGGAATAAATCTGAAGTCTTTTCTCCTGGTTATTCTTTTTAAATCCTCCATCTCCAATAAGAAAAATTCTACACTTAGTATGATATGGGGCCCTGGTGGTGTAGTGATTAAGAGCTACATCGTGCTATGGCTGCTAACCAAAACGTCAGTAGTTCAAATCCACCAGCTGCTCCTTAGAAACCCTATGGAGCAGTTCTACTCTGTCCTATAGGGTTTCTATGAGTTGGAATTGACTCAACGGCGATGGGTGAGTAGGATATAGAAGGTGCTCTTTCCCCTCCCCACTTCTCCAGTTTCTTTTCTCACTGTCCCAAATGTCCACTCCAGTTGTACTGAATAACTTACCTTTCCTGAAGAATATGCCAGGCTTAACTCACACCTCCATGTCTTTGTTGATGTCATTCCTTCTGTCTGGAATGCCTACTTCCAATAAATACCACTTTATCTTGCAAGACTCTGCTCAATTTTATTTCCTTTATTGTGCTTTTATCTCCTCAATTTGATACCTGACTTTACTAGCCAGTAAGGCTGTCCCAAAGGCATTTTATAAATACTTCTACTGCAGCACATCTATTGTATTATAATTGTTGTTTATAGGTCTGTCTTCCCCACTGGCCTGAGCCTCTTGAGTCACGAGACCAATTCATTGAGTTTCATAGCTTAACTCTAGTAAAGGTATTTTTGCTGGCACTTTACATAAAATAAATATTGGAATATTCAAATATCAGTACCTTTTATGATTAAGGAGGTATCTTTTAATCACTAATTCCCAATTTCATTATAAAAACCTAACTCAGAAAAACTAACCAAATCCTTTCATGTAGAAAGTAGTCATTCACATAAAACTAGCAGCTATAATCCAGAAATCTATCCTGGAAGATAAAAGTTTTATGCAGATCAAAACAATTTTGACCTGGCAGAGACTCAGAGGACATCTGACATGTCTCTTACCATACCAGGTTCAGAGAGACAGGGTGAGGTCACTCTATGAGTCAGTGCTAGACCAGGACATACATGTATATCTCCCACCTCCTAATCCACTGTTCTTTCCAATAAATTCTTTGTCAAGACATTATCATTTGGTCCACTTTCAAGCTTCTTTGAAAAAATAACTCAGATCATTATTCAAATTCTATTTTCAAAATAAGATTCAGCTTCATGGAATTAAATTCTCATTAAGAATGACAACTAGGTAATTCCTGACCTTAACTTCAAAATAATTCTAGGACAGTTATCAAATACCTAACAGATCAGGGGGCTCTAACAACTTGTATTTAGTAATGAACACCAGGAAGACTAAATTACCTGTGAGGGCTGTGGCCTTGGAGGCACTGCGGGAGGATGGGCAACAACTCCAGCCTGTTGTTGTCCTGCATGAACACACAACATCAATACTTTTCTTTTCAGTAACTATATAATCTCTTTGATAATAGAAGAAACAGGCTGAATAAATGTCACCACATGATAAAGATTTGGAAGAATGTTTGGAAGACATATATTATCTTGTAAAACTGTCTATATTCAATCTAACAGCCAGATCTCATGGACTTCCCTCAGACCTCATTTCTCTTGTTACTTCTATTGCACGAGGCACTCTTGACATGCTCTTTCCTGTTTCCGTAATACTAGACATGCTTGGTTTTCTTTCCATATTCTGACTGCTCTTTAGCCACCAAACATGAAGACCTCCAAATTTTCCCTCTTCATGTAACATTTCATACTACCGTAACTATGTTACTTCTATTGCACGAGGCACTCTTGACATGCTCTTTCCTGTTTCTGTAATACTAGACATGCTTGGTTTTCTTTCCATATTCTGACTGCTCTTTAGCCACCAAACATGAAGACCTTCAAATTTTCCCTCTTCATGTAACATTTCATACTACCATATCTATGTAAATGACCCTCAAATAATCCATCAATCTTTCTTAGCTCAGAAGTCCAATTGCCTGTTGATTATTTCACATTTCCAAAACTCATAATGACTAACATGGAACCTCATCACCCTCTGCCCTAACTTTTCTATTCTGATCAACCATACTACTACTCCAGTTATACTGAAACCTTGGAGTTAGTTATAACTCTTCTCCCTTCTTGTCAGCCAAATCAAATTAGTCAACAAAACCTATTAAATCTTCACCCATTACATCCCCAATATCTTCACATCTTTCTTTTTAAGTTTTCTGTGGTAACTCTTAGGTTCTCATTTCTACCCAACACATTTTAGACAGTCATTAAAAGAACATTTCCTCTTGTTTGGTATCTTTTAATCTAGAATTTTTCTTCAGGTAAATATGAAAAAAAATCTATGACAGACATATTAAGAAAGAAGAGAAAAATAAAATGCTGTGTGTATCTTTCATGAACCTTAAAACTAAATGATAAAGTATATTATGGTTCTCTAACCCCTACCTGTGGTGACTGTAAAGGTCCGATTCATATCTAAAGATGAGGATCTAGAATGAGAGGGCTGTGGCCTTGGAGGGGGAGGAGGTGGTGCGGTGTTATCAGGCGACGTTCCTGAATGAGACCTGCAAAATTGACTCTGTTACATTGTTTATGCTACTGATTGTTCATGATACTGATTTTTCTTTTTAAGCATTCAAACTCTGATGAACAGCAAAGGATTTTATTAGCAATGATGTATTCTTAAATAAACAAGTACTACAATAAATAAAGATGGCACTCTTTATGATGTGCTCTAAATAAGTGGTTATTTAGTGTGACAATTTTTTTTGTACAAAACTATAAACAAAATTTCAAAAATTTTGAAGTTAGTTATTCACATGAATTCAAGAGAGACTACAAATCTAGTAATGTTTACCCATTCAAATAAAGGTAATATTAGTCTGAAAAACTATTTTCAAAAAAGAGAAATTTTACTTTCATATACGATTAGCTTTCAACATGTTTAAATTTGGAATTTTTTAAAGTTGAGGTAGAATTTGGCTCAAGTACTTAAGTTACCCCATTCCTGTGTCACCAGAAGCCAACTCATTTAGAGGTGACTGTACTCATGTTCAAGCCATCCTAGAGATTCATGATTTGCTACAAAGCTTTCACTAGCCTGAAAAGAGACTTTCCTCCATGGACTCTGGTGATCTGATCTTTGTACACAGGGCTAAAAAAACAGAACATAAAATCCAAGATGGCAGAAACTCTAAGAAACACAGGAAGAAACATATAAAGAATCAGAAAAGAAGGCAAGCAGCAAAAAGCTCTTTGGAGATTCTATTACTAGTCTCTCTCTACAACCTCCAAGTATGTGGCAAAGGGAGGCACAGTATGTGCATAAAGTGAGGGAGAAAGATGCTTCTGCCCTGCACACAGCTTTCAGTGGATAGTAAAGCCTTTGAGGACAAACCCCTTGTCACTTTTTGTCCCATCCTATACCTATTTTCATGTGTGCCTGAAAGGCTGTATTTGTAAATAAATCTCTTCAGGCTGGGTAGACAGTCCAACATTAAGCTGTGCTTATGGATGGCATTTTAAAACTGAATTCTTTGGCACTTGCCATAAAGCTGTAATAGGAAATATGCATATTAGTTACTTAAACACTCACATTATTTAGCTACAAAAAGGACTTCAATAAACTTCTACTGCCAAGAAGTCATCAGCTCTTTTTAAGCTTTCCACAAAACAACCATAAAAAAATAAGGGTTTCTTTTGGTTTTCTATTAATGATGAAAAGAATCAGAATTATGTTCTTGCCTTTTATAGAAATCAGTAAATAGATAATCTAACAGCTTTCAAAAAACAGAATATGTAGTTGGTTCTAAATAATTTTAAATATTAAAATGTAACAAGATACCTTAACATACTTTTTATTGATAGAAATACTGACCTTTGACGATTTACATTGTTCCCGATCTGTTCTGGGTCAGAAGTAAAAGAGTCTGAACTACTGTAACCATCTGCTAATAAACGAAATATGTCCTATTTAATAATAATCATTTCTTCACTTTTTACTCTATATATCCCAAACAAAACTGACATACTTTTAAAAATCAGAGATATTAAGAAATTGGTTAAAAGGCTGTTTATTCCCAGTGTTATTATCCGGAAAAAGTTAAATATTAATCAAGTAAATCACTGCATATTCATACAGCAAAATACTATGCAGACAGTAAGTTAGTCTAGAAAAATGAATATTTAATGACACAGAAATGTTCAAAATAGGCTACAAGGAAAGAGGTCACAAAACAGTCATATAATTTCATTTTATAAAAATATACCTGTTCCATATGCTCAGAAAGAGGATTACGGTTGACATGAATGTTAACTGTGGTTTTTGTGCCATAGTGAGATTATCGTAATTGTTATTTTTTGTATTTCTTTATCTGTATTGCGTTTCTACAATAAATGTGAATAACTCTGGTAATGATCAAAAATCATCTTCAAAGAAGAAATTAGAACTATTTTAAATAAAAACCCCTCTAATTTAAAAATTATGAATGTGAAAATGAAGGGTTGACATGGAAATAAATTATGCTAAGACAGTAATAAAATTTATGAATTCAGCCAGGTCCCTGATTTTTCTCCTGAGAATACATCACTTTCCATTTCCTCCAAGTCTTATGAAGGAGCTGTGAGTCCTGGAAGTTGACTGAAGGTTGTGACAGGATAAAGAAATTTAAGATAGACACTTCAGGGGGCGATTTGAAGGAATACTACTACATACTTTCAAGAGTTTTATAAATTGGAGGGACTTGTTTACTTGCATTTCAAAACTTACCCCTTTCCTTTTACTTGCCTATTGATACAAGAATGATGTTAAAACTAACATATTCCCACTTGGGTATTCTAATAAGCATCTCAAACTTAACATGTCCAAAACGGACCTCCTTCCCATGCAAACCTGCTCCTATCACAGCCTTCCTCATCTCCCAGTTGCTCAGGCCAAAATCCCTGGAATTGCCTTGACTCCTCTCTCTCTCTCACATCCTGTAACACACAGGTAAGTAAATCCTGTGCTCTTCATCTACATAATATAGCCAGAATCTGATGGGTTTCCAGCACTTCCCCTGCTATCACACTAGACCAAGCCTGGATCCTCTTCTGCTTGGATTATTATAACTGTCTCCCAATGGTCTCTCCCTATTTCAATGCTCTTCCAGCCTATTATCAATATAGCTGCCAGACAGAGCCTACTAAAATGGAAGGTCAGACCATGTCACTCCTCCAATCAAACCTTTAAGGGATTTCATCTCACACAGTACAAGTCAGAGTCATTCCACTGCTCCCCTGTTACGACCACTTGCTGCCTCTGCCCAGCCACATATGCTCACTAATTCTGTTCTAGGTGTTTGCTTCCTGTGCCCAGTAGAAGTAAAGTATGTTCCTGCCTTCGGGCTTTACATTTGCTGTTCCTTGTGCCTTAAATGTCCTTCCTTCAGATTTCACACAGCTAACTCCCTTCACCTCCTTGAAGTCTAAACTTAAATTTCATCTTTGGTAAGGCCATCTTTAACTACCTTTTTAAAATGGCACCCCGTCGCCTCTTTCCCAATTTTATCTTTGTCCACGGTGTTAATTACTTTCTAAATATGTTAATTACTTTTATCCCCCCCCCCCTTCCCCTCAGAGATTGTAAGCTTGCTAAGAGTATTTTTTTCTGTTTTGTTTACTGATATATACCCAGGGCTTACAGCAGATCTTGGCACATAGTATCTAATAAACATTGAGTATATATTGAAAGTATATAATGTGTAATTCTCCTGTGAGAGAAACAAAAGAGCTAGTGGGGAAGAGTCAATGGACCAAACCTGGCTATAATTAGAGAGATGGCAAAAGGGGCCTGCTGTGAAGAGTCCATCAGTGGACAACCATTTATCTACACACAGGAGGAGGGGTGTCTAAAAGGGTTGACTATTCTGTTTTGGAGCCCTGGTGACACAGGGGTTAAGAGCTCGGCTGCTAACCAGAAGGTTGGCAGTTCAAATCCACCAGCCACTCCTTGGAAACCCTATGGGGCAGTTCTACTCTGTCCTATAGGGGCGCTATGAGTCGGAATCTTTTTTTTTTTTTTATTTTAGATTCTCTATTTTATTCAGTGAAGCTAGTATTAAGTGGCTATACATTTGCATTATTCAGAGCCTAAATCCAGACTTAAGCTTTAGATGAAAGATGTAATGTTAACTTTCACTTACCTACAGTATTTCCAGAAGCAAATTTTACCGATGAATTTAACTTATTTTCTTCTGAAAGGTCAGGTGGTTTCACCATCAATGGGCTAGTGGGATTATTATGATCTAGTAGAGAATTAATACGTAAAAATACAAGCTACAGATATCTGAATCAATAAATTCATAAACCTCAGAGTCTAAGAGTACACTTCATTTAGATATTCCAAAGAAGTGGCAAGTGAATCCATAGGATATAAAACAACATAATATTTTTAATACAAACAAGTATAAACCTGTTTATACAGAAATTGTGTTTTTCGCCACGAGAGAAGAAACTTCATAACAAAAAAGTTAATTTGCATGTTCATACTTTGTGAATTATACAAATGAACTTTAAAGTAAATAATCTACCATGTTGATTTACACAAAGTTTAAGTCTACTTTTGAAAAACCTTAACTAAACAGTTAATGTAATGTAAGGGAAAACTTTCAAGAGTTCAAAGGAAAATATACAATTTTATAGCCAAAATTTAACACATACTTCTTCATTAGAGTTTCAACATACTTCAACAGTGACAATACTTCACAACAGTGACAATACAAAATGACCAAGTACTGAAGATAAACTAGATAACTAAGACTTCCTAAAAATTAAACACTATGCTCATCAAAAGACTTCAAGTAGCGTCTGGAGTGTAAAAGCTTGTGAGCGGCCATCTAAGATACTCCACTGGTCCCACTCTGTCTGGAGCAAGGAAGAATGAAGAAAACCAAAGACACAAGGGAAGGATTAGTCCAAAGGACTAATGGACCACAAGTACCACAGCCTCCACCAGACTGAGTTCAGCACAACTAGATGGTGCCCAGCTACTACCACCGACCGCTATGATAGGGAGATAGAGTCCTAGACAGAGGTGGAGATAAACATAGAACAAAATTCTAACTCACAGAAAAAGATCAGACTTACTGGTCTGACAGGGACTGGAGAAACCCTGAGAGTATGGACCCCTTTTAACTCAGTACTGAAGTCACTCCTGAGGTTCACCCTTCAGCCAAAGGTTAGACAGGCCCATAAAACAAAATGAGACTAAATGGGCACACCAACCCAGAAGCAAGGACAAGAAGGCAGGAGGGGACAGGAAAACTGGTAACGGGGAACCCAAAGTCAAGAAGGGGAGAGTGCTGACATGTCGTGGGTTGGCAACCAAAGTCACAAAACAGTTATGTGTATTAATTGTTTAATGAGAAACTAATTTGGTCTGTAAACCTTCATATAAAGCACAATTTAAAAAAAGGACTTCACCAAAAGAGTAAAAGAGAACCTACAGACTGGGAAAAACTTTTTGGTTATGACATATCCAACAAGGGTCTAATCTCTAAAATTTATAGAAAACATTAACACCTCAACAACAAAAAGACAATCAACCCAATTAAAAAACGGACAAATGGCATGAACAGACACTTCACCAAAGAAGACATTCAGGTGGCTAAAAAACACATGAAGAGATGCTTGCCATCATTAGCCTTAGAGAGATGCAACTCAAAACTACAATGAGATACCATCTCACCCTGGCAATAATGGCACTCATCAAAAAAATAGAAATCAACAAATGCTGGCAAGACTGTGGGATGACTGGAACTTTTATACACTGCTGGTGGGAATGTAAAAGCTAGAAACAGAAATAGCATATGATCCAGCGATCCCACTCCTAGCTATATATCCTAGAGAAATAAGAGCTGTGACAAGAATAGACATATACACACTCATGTTCATTGCAGCATTATTCACAACAGCAAAAAGATGTAAACAACCAAAGTGTCCATCAACGGATGAATGGATAAACAAACTGTGGTACATACATACAATGGAATACTACACAATGATAAAGAATAATGATGAATCCGTGAAACATCTCACAACATGGATGAATCTGGAGGACATTATGCTGAGTGAAGTAAGTCAATCACAAAAGGGCAAATATTCTATCAGACCACTATTATAAGTAGTCAAGAAAAGGTTTATACACAGATACAAACATTTTTTGATGGCTACCAGGGACGGGAGGGGGAGGGAGAGAAAACCACTAACTAGAGAGTATACACGTGTTAACTTTGGTGAAGGGAAAGGCAGTACACAATACAGGGGAATTCAGCACAACATGACCAAGTCAAGGGAAGACACAAGAGGTATGCAAAAATAAAAGGCAATGGCAGTAAATAGATAACATATGCAACAACAGTAATAACAACAATAATTTATGAGTGGATACATTGATGGAAGGACATATGGGAGTACACCCATATGCATTTATAGGTTTGCAGAAACGATATTTCTACATATTTGTTTGTGCTGCATGTATCCTCATATACATATTAGAACACACAGGGTGCACAGTCATGGAAATTTCATAGACAACCAAACACCTCACTGGACTGAGCTACTGGGGTTGTAGGCTAAAGACCACAGTGTTGGGGGACATCCAGGTCAATTGGCATAACATAGTTTATAAAGACAACATGGTACATCCTACTTTGGTGAGTAACATTTAGGGTCTTAAGAGCTTGAGAGCAGCCATCTGAGATACAACTAGTGGTCTCTTTTTGTCTGGAGCAAAGGAGAATGAGGAAAACCAAAGACTCAAGGACACAATTGATCTAAAGGACTAATGGACCACAGGAACTACAGCCTCCATTAGCCTGAGACCAGAAGAACTAGATGGTGCCCAGCTGCTACACCGACCACTCTAACCAGGGTCACAGTAGAAGGTCCTGGTTACAGAGGGGAAAGAAATGTAGAAAAAAATTCAAATTCATAAAAAATACCACATTTATTGGTTTAAGACAGACTGGAGGAACCTCCAAGACTATGGCTATTAGACATCCTTCTAACTTGGAACTGAAGCCATTCCCAGATATCACCTTTCAGCCAAATAACAGACCTATAAAATAAACAGTAACATCCGTGAGGAAAACACTCCTTAGAATCATCAGCTATATGAGACCAAAAGGGCAATACTGGCCCAAAAGCAAAGATGAAAAGGCAGGAAGGGGCAGGAAAACAAGATGAATGGAAATGAGGAACTCAGGGTAGCAATGGGAAGGGTTCTGACACATTGTGGGAATTGCAGTCAATGTCATGGAACAATTTTTGTAAAAACTATTAAATGGGAAACTACTTTTCTCTGTAAACCTTCACCTAAAGCACACACATACAAAAGTATAAATTAAAACAACAAAATCTGACAGGGTATTAGAAAAGTCACATTTTCCAAATGTCCTTATTTAAAAACTTTATAATTTAAATTTAACTATTTCCTTTTTAAAACTGATATATATACACATGTATATGTATATATTATATATATATATACACACACACACAGACAGACATATATATGTATATATATGTAATTGTGGAATCTACTAGGTTAAAAAAAATAATCAATTATGAACGAAACCTGAACTCTGACAGAGTAATTATTTGTGTATTTTAATTCAATACTAAATTAAAATACAACCCAGCTACAGATTCCTTACCACTGCCAGATCTTTTAAGTTCCATTTCCTGCATGTGGATTTTGCTTGGAGTCATTCGAATGGGAACTGGATAAACAATAGCAGTATCCTAGAGACAAATGGGAGGAAATAGAGAATTTGTATTAAAAATACCAAGCTAATACCATGAAATAATAAAAACTAACAAGACTTTAAAAACTGGTGGGTAGATTTTCTCATTCATACCTAAGGCAGGCATAACAATACATTTTTTACACAAAAAATTCTAGAATAACATTATATATACTAATTTCACTACACGTCTAATAATCTCATTTATTTTCTAAAAGGTACATTTAAAATTTTGAGTAATTATAGATTTGCATGAATAAAATGGTCTTACAAAAATACAGTTCATGACAATATTCAAAAGCAAATGTAAAATGATCTGATGAAATTCTGTAAATCTGTACCTTTGAGGTTAAATCAAACTATTTCATGAGGATCCAATGACTAAGTAATATACTGAAAACTCATTTTTATTACCGACTTGCTCTTTCTTATTCATGAACATTTGACACTTCTTTTTCATATACAAAGCAAAGTTAATGAGATGTCTGTTACATTGCAATATTAGGCACAATACATACTTCCTATAGATTAGTTCAAATTGTTTAAATTTGGTATCTCAAAATTTAGCATAAAACTTCCACACAGGAATCCATTTTTAAGAGGAACAAGTAAGACTCCTACGTTAACATTCTAGTACTTTTCTTAGACTTTTTAAATGACTACAGACCTCATCTTTCTCAACTTTATGAGTGGCAAGTCTAGTTAGGGATTAGTAGAACAGATTTTTGAAAAGAATGAAAAAATCAAAGGCAAAGAAGAGAGGATGAAGACAAATGGTAGCCTCTCAGGAAGGAAAGAAAAAGAGAAATGTGTACCTGGGTTACACAGGCAGGCTTGGCCCTGGAAGCTGAGACCCCAGGAGAGGAACCAGAACCAGATCAAGCACAGAGATTACCAGCAATAGACCAGCTGAAAAATACTGCTATAGGGACTCAGAAGATGGAAGGGGATGGGGTGTGGTTTGGCTCTTTCTATGAGAAGTCTGTTCATATTTTTTATGTCTGCTGTTAAAACTCTATAGGGTCTCTATGAGTTAGAATCAACTTGATGGCAATAGGTAATGGTAGCTAAAAACTGAACTTGAGATACCTGAATTTCAAGCATCTAATAATGAATTAAATTTATAAGTTAGTGTAAAGGGTAATGACTTTTCAGTTCAAGTTGGGCACTGTTTTAGGTAACAGTATTAACACCGAGACCTTCCTAGAGAAAGCTAAGTTTTAGGATATAATCTCTTATTTGACAGGCTCTCTTTCCTCCTTGACTTACTCTCATAATCTCTAAATTCAAACTGTGTGTGTATATATACATACATAAAATATTGTGTGTATATATATATAAAATAAATGAATTCTATGACTTTTATACTAACAAATTCATTCATAGTAACTTCCTACCCCCATACCAGTGAGATTCTTGATAAAGTTCATATATTTATCCAATGAAATTGAACTGACACTTACAACTTTGAAATTATAGTTATAATATATATGTTTAGATTTCTCACATAGTAATGAGGCATCTCAGGAAAATGTTTGTAACAACACATTTAAGATATTGTTTAAATTATATTTATGGCTATAAAATGGCTTTAGGAACAACTCTGCTGTTGTCTTAATTCACAGTTTTAATAACAGAAATAATTGTTATAAGAATCAGCATTTACCATTATAAGTCAAGATCAAAGGAGAAACGATAACTCATGAGAAAATAAGTTCTTATTCCAAACCTAAATAAACTAGGAAAGAATAAGCAAGGAAAACTTATCAGTAGATGCTTTAAGTTTAAATATTCATCTAATATATATTCTATGTACGTGTGCATGTGTGTGTGTGTGTACACATATGATCAGATTTATAAGGCATTCTCACAGTTGAAAATATTAGCCTTTTCATATATTTCTAGTACAATAAATGGAAGACACAATAATAACTCCAAGAAAAGAAAATCACGAATGTCTCAAGACTTCATTCTCCAAATACTACACATGATATTTTTCTGTACCAAGAAATCAATTTTCTACAGCACACTTTAGTCATACAATCACTAGCTGCTGTGGGGCAGCAATAGCTGTAGTCTAGTGGATTTTGCTGCTGGTTGAACAAGGCAATTCCTTGATGAAATTTATAAAAATGACTACACCTAACATTAGACTAAGGAGTCCTGATGGTGCAATGGTTAAACACTCGGTTGCTAACCAAAAAGTTGGTGGTTCAAACCCACCCAGCTCCTCCACAGGAGAAAGATCTGGTAATCTGCTTCTGTAAAGGTGACAGCTAAGAAAACCCTATGGGGCAATTCTACTCTGTTACATGGGGTCACTATGAATTGGAGTTGACTCGACAGCACCCAACAACACCATCGGACAAATAAATCAGAAATCTGTTTATGACTGTGATGTACAGTGAAGGTAGAGAAGTTTACTGGTTTCAATGTCTAAATAAAGAACCACGTAGAAGCCTCTGAGTCCTCAGCCACAAGATGCCAAACGAACACTTCCTCTGCGCCAGACTAGCTTCCCCAAATTAATAACAATAAAAAAGAACAAAAGACAAAAGGAAAAAAACTCTAAACTCTGACTGGCATGCCCTGCCCACTTTCTTCTGCTGATTCAAATCCCCCAAAGCCTTAGGAAACCCATTCCGAATCACTCATGGCACATCTGTACTGTCTATTTGGGCACCTGATTTTACACAATTCAGCAGTTTGCTGAATACTGTCTTATATTATGCTCATATATCTATATTCTCTACATGCCTTAAATCCTATTGTTCCTATCTGTCCGAATAGAGCCCTGCTGCCTTTCCACGCTTACGTCACTAAGTTAGTTCAGGTGCTCATCATCTCCTTGATTGCCCTCATCGTTCACAACGCTGCCCCGACCGTATCATGGTACTCCTTGCTGGGTCCTGTTGCCTACGAAATTATGTTCAGATCTTTATTCTAGCATAAAAACATCTTCCCACCCTGGTTTCAGCTATATTCTTTGGCCCCATCTCCCACACCCCATAATTCCCGCACATACACGTGTACTCTACACTCTCAATACACCGGACTGACCCTGCTCATGACATTCCCTCTGCTTAGAATGACCTATCAACCTCTGTCAACTCATACTTTCATTTAAGACCCAGCATACAAATGTAACCTCTTTTGTGAAAAATTTTCTAAATTATCAGTCTGAGTTAGTTGGCCAATCTTTTCTCTGTCCATATTCTTGTTCACAGATATACTATGAGAACAACCAAAATTAACTATGTTGTAATCATCGACTTACAATAATTAGACTGTAGTCTACTCTAGACTGGAATCTTGTTTTTTATATCTTTACATCCCTAGAAACTATCACAGACACCTAGAAAGGGACACTTCCAAAAAGGTGAACTGGGCATAACCAGCGATCAAACTAAATCCCTTTTCATACTCTGAATTACTTACAAATTCTTCAGCATCAAGACCAGGCATAAACAATGGCAAATATTACTGTATTATGCTTCTCATTAGTCTAGAATTTTCCTGGCGTTTTGATTCAAGTACACCTTAGCAGAAGTAAATTCTATCAGAGACTATTAACTGATTAAGTAGTTCAACAAAAATAGTCAAGTTTCTGGAAATAAGATAATCAGAAACCCAGTTTTATCAGAATTTTGGGAGTTTGACAGCTAACCATTCCAGTTTACATCTGAGATCATACATGTCTAAGTGTTACAGAGCAGTTTGGAATTTTTCATAGATTGTAACTTTATTGAGCATATGGCTATTATAAATTAGCTTTCTTTTTATATTTCATTAAATGTTCTTATACTGTAAGGGATGTTAAATTCATATTAAAAGTGTAGTGAAATTTTTTCCTAGGTGATTTCCCTTCTAATTTGAATGAGCCTTATTTACTTATTTATAATCCTTATTTATATAAGTCTTGTAAAAGACATCTGAGATTTTCTGTATAGGCTGTGGTCTGCAAATAAGCAACACCCTAAATAAGTATTAAATGAAGGTTAAGAAACTCAAGAAACCTCAATGCAAACGGGATATCTTCGTAATTTAAAATTTAAAGTGCGATTACTGGTTGGGGAACAATCTTTACATTTAAGTTTGCCACCATAAAAGAAAAAAGAGATTTCTAGGTGTCAGATGATAAAATATTTAAGAATGTCAACTTCATTTATCAAATTTGGAGTTCTAAATTCAAGATGAAAATAAATTCCAATTAACCTTTTTATTTTCCTAGAGCCTCCTGATATACTAGAGATAACAAAGGAAAATACTGAGCCGCAGCATTTTAAACATTAGAACTGACATTAAAAAATTTGGATATTATTTCCCAATAACAAGAACATCACTGTTATTAAGCCAAATATTTCCCTGAATTTCCTTGCAGTCATGAGCCCTAGGCTTTTTATACAGAATGTCCTTGCTGGCTTGACAAAAATTAGAATACTGAATGATTATTTTCACTATTTTCTAAGAGTTAGAGAACAGAGTTCCTTTATTGCTATATCAAATTCTCCTTCCCAATAAGGTAATTTCATTATGTGTTTTAAATAAAATTAGCTCGACTAAATAACTAGAAGGTAAGAATAATATGATAGTATGGAGAAATGAAATTTAAAGCTAGGGTAAAACTTTTTTTTTAGCTTACAGCACCTGTCACTTTTCAAAGAGAACTTAATTATAGCTGCTAATAAGCAGCAAAGCAAAAATTTTACGCTTTGCCTTCTTTTAACTTCTCCTACTCTCCATTCGGCAGAGATTAAAATCAAAGATTAATGTCCTCAAAGTCAAGCAGCAAGAAAAGTGAAGCAAAAGGCACAGATGATCTACATAATAATTTGCCCTAGAATAACTCATAGGCTATAAACACTTAAAAAAAAAAGTCCATACATTTGTTTGAATTAAATAAATGTAACAGGATCTTCTACATTTCAAACAGATATTAATACCTACAAATTGTAAAACATATCAGAGATCTATTAATTAAACTGCTGAAAATATACTATTATCTTTAAATGCCACTTCTCCAAAATCCACATTAAATGGCAAGACCATTTTTACGTTTAGTTAATAAATGCTGGATGTCTTTGATCATCACAAGGCAATCTAGAAAAGAATGCCCTGTGTCACTTTCTCCGTATCTTTCCACTTAACTCATTTTTAAAAATCCTACCTTTACACTCTTCTTCCCTTCCTACTTACTTCCTCTTTTCTTTTTAGAAGGGGCTTATTAGCATGTCCTTCTCTTTAAAAGAAAAAAAATAAAATAAAAAGAAACAGAAAAAGCAGAGGAGTGAGCAGCAAGAAGAATGACTCATAGCTAAGATTCTCAAGTTTTCAAATAACTTGAGGGACAGGAGGGGGCATATAAAAAATTAACTCTATGGAGATAGTTTATTCTTAAAAACAGGATGTGAACTTTGTAGCATTTTCAAAGCAACACAGTAAACCACAGGAAGACAAGACAGAGGCTCTTTGCATAATGGGAATCTTTGACCAATGGCTCTGTATTGTTTTGCTCAACTTGATCCTCTCTAACAGAACTCAACGTACTAATGAAATCAAAGCCACATCATTTGTATTGTTAAAATAAAAAATGACACTGCATAAATACTTACATACATAGTACATATTACATGATGTGTAAGCATACGAATAAAACAGTATTTACGTGTCACTACACTGAAATAAACACTATATGTTTAATAAAGCATACACTGAATTAGCAAATGAAAACAGGTTAATTAAATCAGTTGTCACAAAATAGTTCTTCAGACGTGACAACACACGTACCAGATATTAAAAACATATAGTTTTCTCTCACCAGAATAACTAGAAAATACAAAGAATGACAAAAATGTTCTTTCCACCATTAAGCACACAACAATTGAAAAGCCTGCCACCATTTCCCTCTAAGCACTCCACTGAACCATGCATATCAGCTAAAAACCATAATGAATGGAAATTTGGGTTAATAAAATTAATTTCAAACAAGCAAGCTAAGTGATTGACTTACAGGATCAGCTGGTGCAATGTTAGAATCAAATTGGGTCAGAGTTTGTGAGCTTGAAGAGCGTTCGCTAAATGTCTCCCACTGCTGAACAGACAGAGGAGAGACAAGTCAGCATGATGAGAAAGATGGAGTAAAAGATCACCAGAGAAGATTTAGCAAAGTAATTCAGAGGTTGCACTGCAAGTTGTGTTTCATAGGCCTGACAATATTCCATAATTTCTATTTTTTCATAAACATTTTATACTTATCTCTCCTGGGTCATCTTGTAAGGGTGAGCAGCTTCACAATTAAATGTACAGTTAACAATTTATTGTGATCTCTATGGGAGAGATTCAAAGGGCTTACAGAATTAAAACTCAAAACACAATACTGGAACAGAGTTTAAGCAGCCTTAGTGGTCACCAAGTAAAATGTAAAGCAGTTTATCTTGACTGGAGAAAGAATAATTTCAAATCCTTCTTTTAAAAGTCAAACGTTTGTGCAGTGATTTGGTGAAACTAATGAATCTCAAGTACCAAAGTTTTGGTCAAAACAAAGCAAGTCAGTGTGACTTGCCAGTGCGACCCCTGAAAAATGATTCTATTATATATGTGCACTTATTTTATACATCTGTATAGATATTTAATAAAATATAATTGAGATAAAATGCAAAGAATTCTGGAATACATGTTTGGGCAAAATGCAAAGAATTCTGGAATTAATACGTTTGAGCTTTTGTCAATCTGTAGCAAGTCAACCCCTGCAGTCAGCACTACAAACAGGGCCATGCCAGACCACAAGACAGAACTGCCAATCAGGCACCCCTCCCCATGCTAGAAAAATCAGAATGCAGCCATAATGAGAGCAAACCAAGCATCTGAGTGTTATATATAGATGATATATTCTGATATGAGGTACTACTTTTTAAACAGGCACACAAATATTATACTTTTTAAAATAGGTGGAGTGATGAGTTAATATTAATCATAGTAAATTCCACTTGTTTTGAAAAATTTAGTAATAAAACAGTATGGGATATTTACATAAATATCGTTTTAAGATCATCATTAAAAGTTACCAGTTGTTCTCTGAAGAGGGGAAAAAACTGCTACACATATACAGTATATACACACAAATGTTCACACAGACAGGCCTACCCCGTTAACCGAAATCCTCTATTAATAACTCAGTATGGAAAAGCATACACGTTTATGCTTCAAAGTTCAACTTACTATTTAAAACAGAGATATTCAATTTGAGGATGCATGTAGAATTTAATATTAGCAAGTGAGTAACTTGTTAAAGATTATCTACAAAAATGGCTAATACATTAAATATTTTTTATTACAGATTAGTTTTCTTATCACAAAAATGAAGATATACTAAGAAATACGAAATACTGATGAATTCAAAGGGCTTCTTGAATAGACAAAGTCCACAATAATTCACTTTTAGCATGTGGTATCGCTTCAAGGAAGCTACT
The DNA here is from genome assembly GCA_030035585.1 of Dugong dugon. Classification (NCBI taxonomy): domain Eukaryota; kingdom Metazoa; phylum Chordata; class Mammalia; order Sirenia; family Dugongidae; genus Dugong; species Dugong dugon. The sequence goes on from CM057464.1 coordinate 161,867,476, forward strand.
TATCAATATTTGTTCCTATAATTAGTTTTAGGTAATTATTATCACATGAATACAGAAGGAATTTTAGAAATCCTAATTATTTCACAGTGGAGAAATTTTAGATACAGATTTTTGCCAAAAAGTAGGCATTTACCTCATTTGGGTGGCATGAAGTTGAACAGTTTCACAAGATTGTATGTAAGCTATCTGGAGGGCAGAGAGATACTCATCTTCGTAACTTTAGTATAATGGGTAAGAGCACAGGCTATGGAACCAAACTACTGGAATCCTAGGTATGCTGTACAATCTTGGGCAATTTACTTAACCTCTTTATGCTTCAGTTTCACCATCTGTGACACGAGACTAATAATACCTACATCATAGGTTTGTGTAAAGATTAAAAAAGTTAATATATGTAAAGAGCTTCTTGAATAGCAACTGACACATCAAAAGTACTCAATAAATGTTAGGAATTATTATTATTATCATCCTGTACAGTGTCTAATATAGTGCCTTGTCCATATCTAGCAGATGCTGAATAAATATTTGTTGAAAGAATATTCTTTCGATGCGCACTGTGGTAGAAAATTAAAATATAATCTAAATTCCATATTCTAAGAAGACATTTTTGTAAATATTACTAAATACCCTAAAATTAATGTTACTTTTATTAGTATTTTGATTTTTTACATATAATAATAATTTAAAAAAAAACCACACTGTGATATTCATTCTAATTACCCAATATTACAAAGTAAAACTTGATAGGAATACTTCAGTAGGGACCACGCAACTACTGAGATCAGAGTTTGGAAGGGACTTCCACCCTCATCTTTTAATGATCACACGTGATTGTATTCAGAATGAACTTGGGCTTTATAACTGAGATGCTTTTGAAAGAGCTCCTTTTATTTATAAATGGATATCAATGGAATTTTTTATTTTATCCTTTTAATCTGACTTGCTATTTAAAATGACGGTATTGAATCAATGTGGAAAAACAGTGATTTCAAAAATACTGACCCTACTCTTTATAAAGTCTCTCTACTAGCAAATTCTTTCAAGGCTTAATCTCTCCCTCTAGAAAATACTTACATTAATGGTTTTACAACCTATATGATATGATACTTTAATGTTTCAGAAAAAAGTCATAACATAACACAGATGATTATCTTGACTTTGATTATGTCATAAAGCAGCAGCAAGTAGCTCTAAACTACCAGTTAGTTTTCTTTTTCCACACTGTCTAAAATTAACTATGGAGCTCTTTAATCCAGTCCTTTTTTGGTTTTCAAAGACATGGAAAGCACACAAACCCAAACCAAACCAACTGCCATAGAGTCGATTCTGACTCACAGCAACCCTACAGGGCAGGGTAGAACTGCCCACAGGGTTTCCAAGGCATTACATCTTTACAGAAGCAGACTGCCACATCTTTCTTCCGTGGAGTGGGCTGGAGGGTTTGAACCACCAACCTATTGGTTAACAGCCCAGCGCTGAACCACTGCACCACCAGGGCTCCTTATGGAAAGCATGGAAGCTCAGAAGGTTTGCCTGAAAGTCAACAAACTTTTATATTTGTAGCAATGTTTAAAAGTGATACAAAAAAAATCTAAGGAAAAAATGTAACTTGTTCACAAATAAAACTGCTTTAACTGGCTAGAGTGGTAGTTTTCAAAGGGAGTTTTATAGAGCACTAAGGTTTAACAGGGAGGCCTCCAGGGCTGCTGTAGGGGAGGCTGGGCCTCAGGCCATCTTCCCTATTCTAAGCTTAATGGCCCTACATTTAATGTTTTATATATAACAGCGTTCCAAAATAATTTGGGAGCAGTGCATTTGTCTCAAATTCTTTGTTACAAACTGTGCTTGGTCATATTTGACATATCTTTAAACACTGCATTTAATACAGTTAAATCACTCCATTTACTACTTAATAAAACTAAATTATAAACAGCTTGGGACGTAGAAAATACTTTAATCATGTAGAAAGTTGGATTAGTGACTTCTCATATCACTTCCAATGCTAACATTCCAAATATACTAATATCCCAAATATCACATGCCTTGCTTACAGGAATGAGAAAGCATGCGACAAAAGTGGATCCAGCAGTTGACTGGGAATCAAATGACTTGTGTTCAAATCTTAGCTCTTGTCCCTCACTGGCTATGAGATTTTCGCCAAGTCATTCAGCATGTGACTCTTAACTTCATGCATCTGCCTCAACAAACTCACAAGGTTTTGGTGAGGAAGAGGGGTGGGAATCAAATAATAGTATATATATGAAAAAAACTTTGAAAATCTCAAAACACCATATAATTACAATTACTTATCATAGTCATATTTGGTGTGTTCTTTCAACTATGCATGCTGTAAGAGCTATATGCTGAAACTACCCTGTCTGGAATCTCTTACCTTAAAAAATTTAACTTTTAATGAAAGAAAAGGGAAGTTTTGCTAACCTCACTGCTTTGATTCAGCTCTGGCCATGTCTGGTTTAGTGATGGCATTGACGGTGACTTGCTTGGAGGTGCTTCTGCAGGAGAGCCTGAATAACCTACCTCACCTGGCTGATCCCCGACATCTGCAATTTAAAAATACAGAAAATTTCTATAAATAATATAGTTTAAGAATATTTACTTATAAAAAAGCTAACAGGATTTTCACAAATAGTAACTTATAATTTCTATTTCCTTTCTTCACATTTCCATAGTAAGCACTTTAAAAATCTGATAATACTTATTCCTGCTAGTTATTGTCTACCTGACACTAGAGCTTTTCATTAAAATAAAATCTAGTTAGTAATAAATAGAAAAAGTGTTATATATAATAATAATGCAATAGAGCACAAGCTTTCAGTCATCTTCTGGTAACAGGAATAGATTTGTATCAATGTTTTTCAAAGGGTACTCCATGGAATACTAATCAAGTAAGGTAGCTTTGAAAAATTAGGTTCTCTGTTCAAATAAGTTTGGGGATACAGTGATTCCCTGCTGAAGCATCCCCATGCATATTTGTATATTACAGACTTGTGATGTCATAAAACAAACTTTGTTTAAATCAACTGTTTCTGAAACATATTTGACCTCTGAACTCTCTTTATCAAATAAAATCCCCTAGTGTTCCTTGGAATATACTTTGGGAACTGCTGATTTATACTAATTCACATGTCTCCCTTGTTACCAAAAGCAGTACATATTTGCAAGGCAGACAGTAAAAGGAAAGGAACAGTCCTCAGTAATAGGTAAAAAGCAAAGTCAATGAGCCCATATGAGATTTAAACATTTATTATTAAGCTTATCGGCAATTCAGGAATTAATGGAGATCCACGATGATATTTTAAAATGGTTTTTAAACTCTTTTGAGATATTATATTTCTAATTATAATTAAGGCTTAGTTTAAAATATTTCTTAAATTGTAATTTAAAAACCAAAGAAATTTTCTCAAGTTTTATGCGGCTTTGAATATAATTCCAGTCTTGAAAATCACATTAATGGCCAAATTAACAGACAGTAACTAATCTGTTAAAAACCTATATAAAAAAAATGATTCCAATATCTGTCACTATCTTACTGTTTGAATGTGGGCAAGTTGAATAAAATAGCAGTTGAGTTTCTCCAGCAGAAAGGAGGACTTTTGCCATTAAATGTTAGCACTACACTTCAGATTCCTAGATCGACAGTCACATAACGTAATTCAGCAATGTATAGGTTTTAAATTTTCAATCTATTCACAAGTAAATCTATCAAGTTTCAGTGCCTAGCATAGGACCTGGTACATAGCAGGCACTCAAACACTTATTGAATGAGTTTTTGTGTGTGTTCTTCTTCATTTAAACTAATTCTCCTTTACTGTCACTTTCCTAGAACATCTGAACCCAAATGAACCATTAATATTTTGATAAAGTTCTCAAAACTTTTCTTACTCTGTAACATGACTGTCTCAAAATATTTCAATGCCCTTTTACCTACCCCTGACATTATCCTCTGACATATCACTCTACAAATTCTAATTTGCAGTCCAGCATCATATTTTGATTAATTTTTCTAAGATCAAGAACTGTTCATTCTTTCTTAGTCCTATTCCTTCTCAATGAAAGTGTCTGAGAGTAGCACAGAACCAGTAACAAACAGGAAGGCCTCAGATAACGTTCTATTAAGACGTTAACTCAAAGGTCTTAGAGAAGAACTAGTGAAAAGAACAGTAGCAGCAAATTTCTCATGGGATAGCCTGGAGTTTTCCAGTGGGAACAAGATTTGGGTTCCCTCCGAACACAAGAAAAGGAAAAGAAGTAAAGGAAAGAAAGATAGTGGCTATAAATTTGACAGTTTATTGAAGGTGAAACTCTGCCAGGAGTATGGTAAATGATGAAGTGTGTTTCTAAGAAATCCTCCCCTCCAAAGTCTAAGTATTAAAGAAAACAGTATTAACAATAAAACAAAAAAAAAAAAAAAAAAAAAAAAAAAAACCCCAAACTCACTGCTGTTGAGTCGGTTCCGACTCATAGTGACCCTACAGGACATGAAGAACTGCCCCATAGTTTCCAAGGAGCACCTGGTGGATCTGAACTGCTGACCTTCTGGTTAGCAGCCGCAGCTCTTACCACTATGCCAACACTATAGGATAATAAATTTTCAGAAGAACCTATTTAAAGTCAGACTATATTACTCAAGTTTTAAATATCATCTTAGGGCAACCTGGGGCCCTGGTTTGGCTTTCAAGACTTCAGTTCTCATGAAATCTTCTTCTACTGACAAATTCAGACACAGGCTATACTCCACCCCTAACCTCAGGCCAACTGTGATTTGGGATAGATTCTAGGAACCTCTCTGTATCACTAGTACAAAGACATTGATTCCAGTCTCCTGAGGCTGGGAACTAAAATGCTATTACCTCCAAATAATTATACTTTTAATTATTCCAATATAGTTATTTTCCTAGAGTAACAGTTCTTAAACTGTGGACCATGGACCCTTGGAAGTTCCTGAGACTCTTTTCGGGGGTCTGATAGGTCAAAATTATTTTTTATCATAATAATAATGTTCTTCCCTGTGTTGACATTTGCATTGATGGTGAAAAAGCAATGGTGGAAAAAACTGCTAGCTTATCAGCACAAATCAAGACAGTGGCACCAAAATATACTAGTTACCAGTGTACTCTTCAACTCCACAGACCAGTTAAAATACACATACACACACACACACACACACACACACACACACACACACACACATATGTATGCCAGTTTCACTGAAGAATGTTCATGATGAAACAGTAAAACTTATTAAATCTCAGCCTTAAAACATATCTGTTTAATATTCTGTGTGCTAAAATGGGATGTATAAAGAATGCTGCTGCATATCAAAGTACAGTGGTTTTCTCAAGGAAATGTACTTGTGTGATTGGGTTTTAAGCTGAACAGGCCACTTTTTTCATGGAACACTGCTTTTTGAAAGAACAGCTGATACGGTAATAATTTGGATTGGAGTATTAGGAAAGCCTTTTCCCAAAAATTAAAGTGAACCTGTCACTTCAAGGGAAAAAACTGTCAGTGTTTATTATTAATGACAAAGTTCGAGCCTTCAAGCGAAAATTAGAATTTTGGAAAATGTATACCCATGACCGTAAGCTCCAGAGCTTCCCAATACTTAAAGATTTCTCTGATAAGGTAGGTTTTGATATTAATTGCTTTTTTGATATTTCCTAATGAAACATATCAGTATTCAGAAGACCTGTATAACTCAATGAAGTGATATTTTACAAATAACCACTGTATGATGTTACAAAATTACACAAGGGTAAAACACTCATTTAAAGTGCAAGGCAGACCAGTGGATTTTAACGTAACAGTACAAAAAATTCAGCTTCAATATAGCAACTAACCTTTAAGCAACTACTATTTGTTCAACTTTTGGTGCAGTATTATAATGTGAAAAAGGTATAAAACAGTCCTCCCTTTTACTATGTGAAGCCACATTTTCTTCATGTATTTTAGAGATTGGCAAATTCTTTCTACAAAGGGCCAGACAGTAAACGTTTTAGGCTTTGTGGGAGATACAGTCTCCGCTGCAACTACTCTAACTCTATCATCGTAGTGACGTAGTGAAAGTTGTTTGATGCTACTGAGTCAACTCTGACTCGCAGCGATCCTACAGGACAGAGCAGAACTGCCCCATAGGGTTTCCAAGGTTGTAATCTTATGGCAGCAGATTGTGAAGTCTTTTCTCCCTCGGAGCTGCTGGTGGGTTTGAACCGCCAAACTTTTGGTTAGCAGCTGAGTGCTTAGCCATTGCATCACCAGGGCTCTTTAGTGTGAAAGTAGCTGGAGATAATATGTAAATAAATGAGTGTGGCTATGCTTACGGACACTGAAATCTGAATTTTATATAATTTTCATGTGTCATCAAATATTATTCTTCCTTTTTTTTTCCTAAAAGAAAAAAAAATTTCCTAGCTGTGAGTCGTACAAAAACTGGTGGCAAACCAAAAGTTTGCCTGCATGGCTTAGTTTGCCAATCCCTGATAAACTTCAAGCAAAATAATATACCTAACAGACTGAATGCAAAAGCAAATACAAGAATCTAGATGCTTTCTATCAACCTGGATATTAAAGAGATTTGCAAAAATGTAAAAACAATGCCACTCTTTTCCTTAAAATTTTTATTTTGGAAAATATATTTTCCTAAAAATACTTATACTAATTTAAGGGATGGAGAGACACAGTGGCTGCAACAACGGGCTCAAACATAGCAACAATTCTGAGGATGGTGCAGGACTGGGCAGTGTTTCGTTCTGTTGTACATAGGGTTGCTATGAGTTGGAATCGACTGGATGGCACCTAACAACATTATTTTCAAATTAAGTGATAAATATTTTCAAAATCTATCAGTTTTCATTTCTAATAGTGTAACTATTGATAGAATCCACACAGAAGACTCTTTGGGGTCCTCAACAATTTTTAAGAATGTAAAGGGGTTTTGATACCAAAAAGTTTGAAAATCACTGTTCTAGAGAATCCAAAAATTATTTGTGGAATAAGCAGCAATATAATTTAACAATTACATTGGAATATTACACTTTGCTTCCTTTCTACTTCATGTGTAGAACAACAAATGGTGGCAGAAAAAGAGTGAAGTACTTATGTTCTGGAAACTAATAGTCTGAGGAGACGCATTAGGTCTGGAAATAAATCACACCACCTTAATATTTGCTAACTATAAATACTCCAACAAAAGCTTCCTTCCCACCCACAAAAGTTAGTCTTTAAGACTGTGTCCTTATGGAGGCAGGGGGGTAATTTTACTCTTACCTGATGCAGTGTTCCAACCTAGCCTCCTGCTGAAACACTGTGTCAACCCTGCCTCCCTCCTGCTGGTTCTGCTCTGCCCCTGACATCATCAGAGCATCAGGGCTGAAAAAGAAGAGTATGAGCCTAAATTATTTTTTAAAGTCAACCCCACAAGGGCTTTCACTCAAGAAGTATTTCCAGGTGTAAAAGCGTGTCTGGACGAGACAACCGAGTATGACCACACTGACATACTGTCAACCTACATTTAAAAGCTAACAATGATAACAGTAAATGAGTGCCAGCCGTATTTTCAGGACTGCACAAGAAAAACATCCGTAGCTGTCATCCTTCTATCCTCCAAAGAATGTTGTCCAGAGAAAGTTCACAGATTCAGTTCAGTACGATGTACCTGTTGAATCTATCAAACAATCTCTTTCTTGAAGAGATTCAGTTTTATTCTAGCTTTATAATCTACTCATCCTGATTTTCTCTTATTTTCCTAGTGTAACACTTCAGACACTAAGAAATAGTTTCCAAAAATATTTGCCAGCTTTTACTAATCTCATAGAAATATATATATATATATCTCCCAAAAATCTTACGGTTTAAAACTTATTTTGCCTTCATGACGAAAAACAAATCTAGGAAGAGTTCTTCAATTATGATGATTCAAGGTTTCAACCTCATTACAATAGTTTAATCAAGGCAAAATTAACTATGTCTTTATTTGGAAATGTGAATATTATTCTTATAGGAAAAATATTTAAAATAAAAAATACAGAGGTTTGGATGAATTTTAAGTTTTCCAGGTAAGCTACAAATGATCCTTTCTTCATACATATTTAAAAGTCAGGGATAAACAAAATATACAGAAAGCAATTAAAGATAGGCTTTATTTTGTTTCGAGTGGTATTATATGCACCAAGAAACTAAGTTCTATTTCCAAAATCAACTCTACTTTCCTCCAACACGCCACAAAAACGCGAACTTAGTAAGAAGACCTTAAGAAAGGCTACGGGAGAAATCAAGTAGTTTAAATTAAAACCACATTAATAAAAGCACTAATTTATTTGGTGAACATTTACTAAAGGCCTACACAGTTCCGGGCTCTAGAGAGAGTGAACTGAACAAGACAAGACCCCCATTTCCATGGAGTTCTCTTCCTAATAATGCAGACAGGCACATGCTTTGTTTTTCACTTTCACAGAACAATCATAAAGGAAAAAAGGTCATAATTAAGGGTATCATTAATTATTCTCAAGAATCCTTATTAATCCACTGATATATGAACCACAATCTTTTAAGGCTCCCACTCTGTCATCAAACTTGTAGAGTTTTTCATCTTCAAGTATTATCTGGCCTTGTTTGTCAATGCCTTTGTCAGGGATTTGAACTGTTCTAATTACTCTGACCAATTTCATTTACATAGTGCATCTTTGCCTATATTTGCGTAGGTGTGTGTGTAGGCTTTTATAGGTTAAAAATTTCTAGATGGGGAGGAGCTCCAGCAAAATGGCGCTCTAGGCAGAAGCACCACGCCGTCCCTCCACAGCAAAGACCCAAAAAACTAAGCCAAACAGAGAATTCAAGAATCCTGAAACCCTAAAACATCAAATGAAGAGATAAAGAAGTCAGCCAAGCACCAAATGGAGTGAGAAAACTGACAGAGAAAGGAGAGTGAGGAGAGATTCATGCAGAGGTCCCCTATCAGCTAACGCAGTGTGGGTCCGCCATCTTGGACTCCTATCGGAGACCAGCAAACAGGGGGTACGAGAAAGCAGCCTCACAGAGCATCCAGCGGGAGACAAAACAACCAGTAATTTGCGATATACCCTTTCCCAACCCCCACCCTTCTTCACCCTGACTCGGCCTCCTCTGCTTCCCGTGGCCACAATCTCTTGACCAGGAAACACCCGCTGCTTGGATTCCACACACCCGAACGGGTGGCTCTCTCAGTGCCATTTGTTGGCTGCTAGTGTTACTCTTTTTACTGCTTCTTTTGATTTCTTACTTGCCTCTCGCCACCTCCCCCGCCTTTCGCTCCAGTACCTGGCTCCGTGCGCCATCTTTGCTTCTTCCTGAGGGGCTGCGGAGCTCCGTTCGAGTGTGGAGCTGCTTCCCAGTCTGGGCTGCCGTGCTGGTGGGATCCCGGGCCTTTTGTTTGTTTGTTTGTTTGGCTGTACTGCAATACCTGAGAGCAACTTCCCCAGACCTCATAGCTGCACCGGTGGGATCCCTGGGAACTTAGTGGTTCTTTAACCTTTCTGATTTTTATTTATTCATTCTTTTCTTTTCTTCCTCTTCCCCTTTCTGTTTTTCTCCAGTTCATAGTCTCTCATCTCTCCACTCCAACGGCAAGCTCTCCTAGCATTCTTTTTTGTTTGTTTGTATGTTTCTGGCTCCTGTTCCTCTCTCCTCTCTCCCATATCCATCTTAGCTCCACACATAACAATCTCCCCGCTGCATCCTGCCTACCTGCACCGTGTACTTGACATCACACCGCCTACTGGAACCTGCCCTGCACTGTTTATTGACCCGCTCTGGTGGCTGTAGTAAGTGCCACGAACAACCCATCACTGTAACTCCTCTTCAGCTAGACCTGCCCTGCCGTACCATATCTGAGTGACTGACCCTGCCAATTGGAGAAGGAGGCCAAAAGTATTGTGCCCACAGACGAGCAAACAACAAAGAACACATAGTCCGCCTGCTCAGACATAGTCAAATTCTTTTTTAAAAAAGGGACAAAACAAACAAATCTACAATCAATAAACAAGAAAAATAACTACTGAATGCCCCGAAGACAGCAGACAATATCAAAACATTTACAAAAACAGGACAGGATGGTTCCAGTAGGCGTCCAAAATAAAACACCAGATGACTCTCCTGTGGAAGAAAATGCACTAGAACTACCTGATAGGGAATTCAAATCTCTAATACTTAGAATTCTCCAAGAACTGAGGCAAAAAGCTGACAAACATGAGGAAAAAATAGACAAATTCATGGAAAATAATGCAGGAACAAAATCCCAAAATAAATTCACAACTAGAAATTATACAAAGACAACAATTAGAAATCCAAAAGATAAACAACAAGATTTCACAAACGGATGGTGTCATAGGAGGGCTGAGAAGCAGATCTGAAATGGTGGAAGACAGGATCAGTGGAACTGAAGACAAACACTTGGATACAACTCTGTTTCAGGAAAACTCAGAAAAAAGAACAAAGAAATATTAAGAGACCCTGAGAGTTATGTGGGACACAATCAAAAGCAAAAATCTGCAAGTAACTGGAATTCCAGAACAGGGGGAGAAAACAGAAAACACAGAGAGGATCATTGAGGAACTGCTGACAGAAAACTTCCCCAATATTATGAAAGATGAAAAGCTGGCCATCCAAGAAGCTCAACGAACCCCATATAGAAGCAACCCCAAAAGAAAATCACCAAGGCATATCATATTCACACTTGCCAAAACCAAAGACAAACAAAGAATCCTGAGAGCAGTGCATGAAAAACAAGAAGTCACATACAGAGGAGAAACAATAAGACTAAGCTCAGATTATTCGGCAGAAACCATGCAGGCAAGAAGGCAATGGGGTGACATACATAAAATCTTGAAAGAAAAAAACTGCCAGCCAAGAATAATATATCCTGCAAAACTCTCGTTCAAATTTGATGGTGAAATTAGGTCATTTCCAGATACACAGAAACTAAGGGAATATGTAAAAGTCAAACCAAACTTAAAAGAATTATTAAAGGGAGTTCTTTGATCTGAGGACAAACAGCTTCAGCTCACAGGCAGAACCTAGGATGCAGGATCGTACCAGCCAGCTACCAGTCTAGGAAATGAACTCTCGAGGACTATCCAAAACCAAAAGAAATACAACAGGGAATCAGAGCAGTCAATTGATGGATGACAACAACATCAAAACAATAAAAGAGGGAATAAACGGCACAGGTATAGAACCTTCTAATGGAGAGGAAGGCAAGGCGATACCAAGTAATGGTAGACTACTTCAAACTTAGAAAGATAAGGGTAAAACTCATGGTAACCACAAAGAAAGTTAACAAACATACTTATTAAAAAAAAAAGAGGAAAAACATAAAGTTTCAGCAAAAACAAAACCTACAAAAACAAAAGAAATGAAAAAAAAAATCCACAAACAAAAGTAACTCAGCACAAGAGAGTAAGAAGAACAAGAAAACTTCAGCACCACAAAAAAAAGCACTACAAAATGACAGCAACAAACTCACATCTATCAATAATTACACTGAATGTAAATGGACTTGATGCACCCATAAAGAGACAGAGAGTGACAGAATGGATAAGAAAACAGGATCCATCAATATGCTGTCTACAAGAGACACACCTTAGAAACAAAGATGTGAATTTATTAAAAGTCAAAGGTTGGAAAAAAATACATCAAACTAACAACTAACCAAAAAAGAGCAGGAGTGGCAATTCTAATCCCAGATAAAACAGACTTTAAAACGAAATCTACCATAAAAGACAAAGAAGGACACTCATTAACAGGATACAAACCATAACCATCAATGCACAAACCCTATTAGATAAGCTGGATAACTGGGATCTTCTAAAAATCAAACACCTATGCTCTTCAAAAGACTTCACCAAGAGAGTCAAAAGAGAACCTACAGACTGGGAAAAAATTTTTGGACAGTACAAGTCAGACAAAGGTCTAATCTCCATAATCTACAAGAAAATCCAACAGCTCTACAACAAAAAGACAAATAATCCTATTAAAAAATGGGCAAAGGAAATGAACAGACACTTCACCAAAGAAGACATTCAAATGGCCAACAGACACATGAGGAAATGCCCGCCATCACTAGCCATTAGAGAAATGCAAATTAAAACCACAATGAGATACCATCTCACCCCGGCATTACTGGCACGAATCAAAAACACTGGAAATAACAAATGTTGGAGGGGCTGCGGGGAGATTGGGACTCTTATGCACTGCTGTGGGAATGCAAAATGATACAACCATTTTGGAAAATGATATGGTGCTTCCGCAGAAAGCTAGAAATAGACATACCATTCGATCCAGCAATCCCACTCCTAGGAATATATCCTAGAGAAGTAAGAGTCGTCAATCGAATAGACATATGCACACCTATGTTCATGGCAGCATTGTTCACAGTAGCAAAACGATGGAAACAACCTAGATGCCCATCAACAGATGAATGGATAAACAAACTATGGCACATACACACAATGGAGTACTATGCAACGAGAAAGAACAACAATGAATCTGTGAACCATCTCATAACATGGATGAAACTGGAGGACATTATGCTGAGTGAAATAAGTCAATCACAAAAGGACAAATATTGTATGAGACCTCTATTGTAAAAAATCATGAAAAAGTTCACACACAAAATGTAACAATCTTTGTTGGTTACCAGGGATGGGAGGGGTGGGGGGGAACTATTAAATAGGCAATAGATAAGTGGTCTCTTGGGTGAAGGGTCAGACAGTACACAAAACAGGGGAAACCAGCACAACCTGTAGAAGGAAAGGTCATGGAAGCCCCATAGACACATCCAAACTCCCTGTGGGACTGAATTGCTGGGCGGAGGGCTGCGGGGACCATGGTCTCAGGGAACATCTAGCTCAATCGGCATGACACAGCTTATAACGACAATGCTCTACATTCTACCTCGGTGAGTAGTGTCTGGGGTCTTAAAAGCCTGTGAGCGGCCATCTAAGATACTCCACTGGTCTCATCCCTTTGGAAGCAAGGGAGAATGAAGAGAACAGGATACAAGGACAAGATTAGTCCAAAGGACTAATTGTCCACAGCTACCAAGGCTTCCACCGGACTGAGTCCAGTACAGCTACCACCACTGACTGCTCTGACCAGGATCACAACAGAGGGTTCTGGACAGAGCTGGAGAAGGATGTAGAGCATAATTCTAACTCACAAAAAAAAAAAAAAAGACCAGATTTATTGGTCTAAAGGAGACTGGAGAAACCTCGAGAGTATGGCCCCCAGACACCCTTTTAGCTCAGTGGTGAAGCTATCTCTGAGGTTCACTGTTCAGCCTGGGAGTGGACAGCCCCGTAAAACCAAATGAGCCTAACGAGGTGCAGGGGTCCAGTGACAAGGGCCAGAAGGCAGAAGGGGACAAGGAAGCTGGTGATAGGGAACCCAAGGTTGAGTAAGGATATTGTTGATGTGTTGTGAGTTAACCATTGTCATAGGGCAACATTTGTAGTAACTGTTAAATGAGAAACTATTTTGTTCTGTAAGCCTTCATCTTAAGTAAGAATAACAGGACAATTGGAAGAGCGTAGTCAATGTCACTGAACTGTGCATGTAGAAATTTTTGAAATGGTGTATCTTTGGCTATGTGTATTTTCACCAAAAAAAAAAGGTTGAGAAGTTAGAAGGTTGATATGTTGTGGGGTTGTTAACCAATGTCACAAAACAACATGTGTACTACTGTTTCGTGAGAAACTATTTGTTCTGTAAGCCTTCATCTGAAGTACAATAAAAAAATAAATAAATAAATAAAAATTTCTAGATGGATACAAGAGAAACTCAACAATGATTAAGGAATGGGAAAAGGGGGTACGTGACTTTGTATCTTTATAATCCTTCTGCGTAACTTAGATCTACCATTGATGTATAACTTGGAACTATCATTGGGGGAAGAAGGGAGCATTTATTCTTCAACAGAGAATCTAAAGAAAAGAATTGAAATAGGGTTCCTCTAAGCATCAAGCTAGTCTCAAGTCTGGATTTACACGGATTTTTAGCAAACTAGTCTTGAAAATTCCCACATGCCTTCCCTTCTTTGGCCTTTAAAAATTTCACGATGGAAGTGCACAGAGTTTGAAGATGTATATACTATGCACCATATAAACAACAATAAAACATCTGCTCAAAGTTACTGTGTACAGCAGTGATTACACAGGAGGAGATATGGAGCACACCCCTTTACCTCTCTCAGATACAATGTGAGCAGTGGGGCATGAAGACAGTAAATAGTTAAAAACCACTGGTTCATGCATTTAGCCATTTCAAAACTGTGAACACCTACTTATGTACTCAATTTGCACTCTGCTAGGCTCTGGTATATAATGAACAAAATCAACCCACTTACTGCCTTCCCAAGAGCCTCTAGTCTAGTTTGAGAGGGATACTTATCAAAGAATCACAAAAAAACATGTAAAATTGCCACAGTGCGAAAAAGGAGAAGATTGTTTAGAGTGAAGATTCTTTAGATCTTTAGATGAAGATAAGATATACAGAATCTAAACAAGCTTGTGTTTTTACTTTAAGATACAGTATTGTGGTAGGCTAGCAGGTCACATTAATACTTAATTTTTTTAAAAGATAAACATTCTTGAATTCAGCTACAGAAAGCCATTTCTGCAGAAGAATTTTGGTATACTTTTTGTAAGACAATGAAAACCAATTTTCCCTTTTTATTTACTTTAGCTGCCAAATTCAGCACTGATGTTACGTATTAAGTATTTTAATTCAAGTCCACATAAGCACTTCTACCTATAACCTATTTTATCTGCTATTTAATCTTGTAAGTCTGTTCAAATGATTTTAGAAAAAATACATATCTACATCACCCATGTTTGTATGTCTACAGAAAGCCTAGCTTGTTACTCCAAGCAACTGTAATTCAAGTCACTACTGGTCACCACCTACCTATTTGTGTGTTAGAGTTACTTAAACTTAAGTATACAATACCTGTGGTGCTAATATTTTCATCTGTCCCAACAACCACAAACTTATCAGAGCAAAAGACTGTATTTTCAAAGATGGAAAGATGTGGAAAAAAAAATCTTACTTTGAAAATGGTACACGTTTAGCATTTATTCATTCAATACAGATTTATTAAGCAACTTACTAGATGCCTGGCAAAGTTCTGAGGTTACAAAAATAAACACGACACATTTTCTTTTTTTTCCAAGGGGCCCAGAGTGTAGCATAGAAAAAGGAAATAAAGAAATAGGATTCAGTGTGATGTGTGCCATAATAAAGTGCATGTAGAAGATGCTATGAGAGATCAGAGAAGGGGGAAACCACGTTTGCCTGCAAGTCAGAAACCGTCTACAGAGGGAAAAGGTGTGATAAATTTTCATCTGAGCCAAAATGAACTGTTCTGGTTTTTTCCCCTTTAACTAAGAACTTCTATAATCACAGCTACTTATAAAGATTTTTATGGATACTAATTGACAACCAATGTCACAGGACAATTTCTATACTCACAGTTGTGTCGTATGCAAGTCAGGCTTATGTTGGATAGAAGAAAAAAGATTATTCATTATAGCGGCTCTCTCCACCCCTCAACTGATAGAACTCCAAAATTTACCTTTTATAAATAGGCAAAGATTTAAATAGAATATTATGTGGTCAGAATGTTTACAATAAACTTGATCAGAAAATCAGATAATATTACGTGTGGGAGGCGAAAACTACCTGGGTCTGTGATACCTTTAACATCATAGTCAGAGCAATAGTGCAAAGATGTAAGCAGGAAAAAAAATCAGAGTGTCCCTCTGTTAAACTGATCTAAAATTAGACAGAAAGGCAAATGCCCAGAAAAGAACTTCTCTCAGCACCATTAGCCTTAAATTTCAGGCAGTAGATAAATTTACAGAGGAACAGATTTTATTTAAATTAAATAAAAGAAAAAGAAACTCACTAACTACATGCAAAAGCCAGGCTCATTGATCTGAATCCAACAGTTGACAAACATCAGACAGCTTCTACAAAATGACATGTAACAGAATAAGCTTGATGTAAATTATTTCCTTGTATTACTATGCTATCAGCTTTCAAAGGCTTAAAGTCATATAAAAATGCTAGATACAAGCCCCAGTTTTTAAATCAGTAATACAGAAAGTTTGAAGCTACCACAACCTCTTCCCTTTTAGCTACTATCAAATGAGCTAAATATAGAACGTTTTTGTTTCTTTCTTACACAGGTAAATCTATGTACTTTGAAGCAAAACTGCCTATCAAAGATACTTAACTTTCAGATCAAGCTAGAGGCTAAATAAAGCTTAACAACCACCTGAGATAATCAGGAGAATTTTCTAATTCTCATAGGAAAATATTTTCTAAAAAATTAAAACCAACACTAAAGTTTAAAAATCAACTTAGTGGTTACTTTCAAAGGTTGATGTGTAATCTAGGCCCTGCTATACAAATGGCATCTAATCCACATTTCAGGTGGAGAAACGGAGGAGAAAAATGTTTAGAACTTGCCCAAGGTCACAGAATTAGCAAAACTAGAAGCAGTAAAACTCAGACTCCTGCCTCCAAGAAGACTGCTCTCTTCATGACAGTAATTATATGAATACGGTTCCATCTGTATAATGCAGACAATAAAGCTACCCCATGTGCATTTCTGTGTTAAAGGGACATTGTCGGATAGATACATGCCCTATTCAGAGTCAAATTCTGTTTTAATGTCCCTTTTAAAGGTATAAAATTCCTGCCTAGAGTTCAGAAACGTAATGCATCATGTAAACAACAATAAAATATGTGCCCAAGTATTCAAAAGAGCATTGAGATAGGATCACTGAAAACAATAACTTGGTTTTAATTAAGCTCGTTAAGAATTTCACGTTAGATTGCCTTTTATTCACTCAGAATTTAAGAAAAATGTACTAATTTTTTATCCCTCAGATTCTTCTTCCTTTTAAAGAAAGCCACTGGTAAATATCAACATTTATCAAAGCACCCATCGTAAGACTCAGTGGCCCTCCCCCTTTCTTGTTAACATTTGATAAATAGCATTATCTAAACACAAAATTTCCAGATTTCCTTAGAACCTGCAGGAAAGAGCTTGGTTTTTTAAAGGAAAATGCTTGTAGATTGCAAAGGTCTAATGATACACATTTTTTTCCCTCAACAAATTAAGATGCAGGAAATGGAAAAAATGTTTACAATGAGGACAGGCTGCTTCACCCACTTTGCATAATACATAACACAATTAAAGGATTGTAACATAACAAGAAGGAGCCCTGGTGACGCAGTGGTAAAGTGCTCAGCTGCTGACTGAAAAAGCGGTTTGAACGCACAGGCACTCCAGTCGCTCCATGGGAGAAAGATGTGGCAGTCTATTTCCATAAAGATTACAGCCTTGGAAACCCTAGGGGGCAGCTCTACTCTGTCCTATAGGGTCGCTATGAGTTGGAATCAACTCCATGTCAACGAGTTTTTAAGGTAACAAGACACTGAAATGCTCTTCAAATATCGGCAAGTCCCAAGTGTAAAGGTGAAGCAGTGGCATATATTCTTTATCTCTAGTTTTAAAAGTTCATTAAATAAAGACAAATCATTAATCCAAATTCAGCCTGTACATCTTATTCTGATGGCAAATCAATGTACTCCTGATGAAATTCTAAGCTATTAAGTTTTAATATTTTGATTTTCCTTTAAGAATTAAGCACCATGTTTATCAAGGCATGCAACCAGCTCTCTCCATCTCTAAATCTTACCTGCTGAATCTTCCAAATCAATTAGTTTGGGCATTAAGCTTTCAGGCAGTTTTTCAGGTAAGTCATAGCCATTCTTCCTAGCAACTACCAGATGAAAAGCAGCACAAAACTCATCCAGTGTCAATGCACCATCTTTATCAAAGTCTGAGAGTTCCCTAGAAGACAAACTTACTATGAATATGATCAAATTCTACTTTGGATCCCTTTATTTCTCAAATAGAAGAATGAGAAACTTTCCCAGAGAAAGTGCAAAAAAAAAAAAAGAAAAGAAAGGAATAATTTAAAAAGTCCCACAGGTGTAAAAATGTGTAATTAAAAAACAAAACAAAAAAACACAGCAAAATGTTAACTGTAGAATCTAGGTAGTGGGCATACAGGTGTTCAAGGTACTGTTCTTTAAAATTTCCTGAATGTCTGCAAATTCTCATAATAAAATGTCAACAGCTCCAATACATAAGGACAGAAAAAAATGATCTTTAACCCATGTGCATTTTTAGTAACAGAATTTAAAGTAAGGCTTATGCAATAAGTCAGTGAATTAAAAAAAAAAATTGCTTTATTGTTATCAAAGTTCTGCATGTATGCACTTTAAAGAATCAAACAGAACTACAAGATTTGATACAAAAAAATAGCAGCTGAACCTTCCCTGTTGTACTTGTCATCTCCTAGACCCAGAAGCAACAATTTTTTTTAATGTGTCTCCGTAAGTATAAATAGCACGTGTATATTACTAGCTCTTGATTTTTCAGTTTTAGGCATTATCTAACTACCCTCCTGCTACTGTACTTTATGCTATTGAAAACCTATTAACAAAATAATTTGGAATATAGAGAAATTGATATTAAAAATAAATAACATTTATGTTTATCTGATAATTATTTTTAAAAAGCAATTTATACTGTGATTTGTGATCTAATGACTAATTCTAATCATACGGCAGCTATCTTGAGTCTCAGTCTGTGTTTAAAATCAGAGCTAAGCACTGTGTTGAAGCTCATAGCTTGGTACAGGATTTATCAAATTTGTTAAAAAACAAATAGGATAAACATAACCATCTATAAGCAAACTAGCTTTTATTTCATGAAACTCAATATCATTATGCTCGTAAGAAGAAATAACTAACATAGCTTAAGGAATTTTAAGTAGTTTTTTGCTAAGAACTATTGCACCAGTATCACTTATTTCTTTTCTAGAGAGTGAGAGAGAACCTGGCTATCCTAAGGCAACACTGAGTTCTTTAAGGACATTCTTGAAGAAGCTAGTCTAATAGTTTATTTTATAAAGTTCCAAAATCTACCTGATGGAAACTCGTTTGAAATAACCCATATTACCCAGCTAATGATATACCACACACTTACCAAATATGAGAAAGTTCAAGAATAGGAAGTTTTGATTTTGTAAAAAACTCTTTAGCTGCAGATCCTGAAATATTAAAACAGTAGTATTTAATGTTATACTGAAATTAAAGATTCAAGAATGAAATATGAGCTATGAGTCATTAGACTTTTTTTTTCATTGGGAAAAAGATAACCTTAATATGTGTATATTTCATGGTTTTGGCCCCCACTGATTATAAACTCTTTTCAGACAAATACTTTGAGGATTAATGATCTTTTGTAATTATATATTATATGATCAATAAAACAATGTCTTTGAGATTATGAAATTGAGATTTTGTCCTGTCACATCTAGAAGAACTTCTGTTTTTAACAACTCACCTGGAATAAATCCATTTAGATCAGGCTGAATGGTTTTAAACTGATTTACATAATACTGTCTTTGTTCATCTGTTATTTTCCAGGGATCGTCATAACTACTGGATTGCCTACGAATTTCATTGGCAGTTGTAGCTGATGCTACAGTTCGTACTGTTGTCTGGTCCTGTAATGAAACATTTTTTCCTCAGTACAGCATCTATCTATATGATTAATGGACCAAGGAACTAGCTGCCTTATCTTTGAAAGTAAAACTTACTTTCTATGGACGTTTACCATGTAAGAAGTCTTCACAAACTCATTAGCAAACTACACATTTGTTTTAATCAGGTTATTAGAGGAGTTTTTGCACAGTGATATATAAATGTATAGAAATGATAGCAATTATGTAGCAAAAGAAAGTTATGAAAAATGTGCTAACAAAGCCAAGCAAATATATTCCTAGATGCAAAACCTTTTAGAACTTCTTTAGAGACTTAGAAATAAAAGAAAATCAGCCAAAACCTTTAGTGAAACATCCCAAAGGTAACAAACTTGAAGAAAAGGCACAGAGCAGAGTTCTGTTCTTTATAAAAGAGTAAACTTGCATTTATTAAATTGCAACAGCAAAATACAAAAACAATGACTGCAGTGATACCTTGAATGAAGCAAATAAAAATGCAATACCAATAAAATGTCACACCTGGACAGAAGCAGGATGCATGGCTAAAAGAGTACTGGTTGGTGGAGTATCTGCAAAACTGACCCAGTTTTCTTGAGGTGGAGGTGGAGAATGACCTGACCACACTGTATCAGCAGCAGAAGAACCTAAAAACAAAATGGATAAACAGGTTGACTCACTTTTGAAGGAAAAAAAACTAAGTTACCAAGTATTTACTTAACATTGTAACAAACTGACACACACATATTATAAAAGTTTTCTGTCGAACTCTACTTATAAAGACATTCAACAACTACCAAAATGGAATCTTTTCTGTTCGATTACAAATGACACATCATTTAAATCTTTTTAATCTTGTTTTGCTTCCTTGCCAATAACAAAACTAACATAATATATACCCAATATTCAGTGGGATGATTATTTATTCATTTTAGCTTCAGAGAATCAAATATTCATAATTATCTCTGTAAACATCACATAGTAGATGGTCAGTAAAAAAGAGGAAGACCCTCAACAAGATGGATTGACACAGTGGCTGCAACAATGGGCTCAAGCGTAACGATTGTGAGGATGGTGCAGGGCCGGGCAGTGTTTCGTTCTGTTGTAGACAGGGTCACAATGAGTTGGAACCAACATGATGGAACCTAATAACAACAAACATCATGTTGTTTTTACTGGGTGTTGTTGAGTCAGTACCAACTCATAGCAGCTCCAAGTTAACAGATCAGAATTGCCCCATAAGGTTTTCTTGGCTGTAAGCTTTATGGAAGCAGATCACCAGGTCTTTCTCTCGTGGTTTTAAATGGCTAATCTTTTGGTCAGCAGGTGAGCACTTAACTGTTGAGCCACCAGGTCTCCTTCTAAGCATCACAGATAGAAGTAAATGCAATTACCACTTTTCAAAGTGATACATCTACTACAAATGTTCATAGCGGACTTCTGCTTCTGTTTAAGGCACTTAACTTACAACTGATAATTGTCTTGGAGATAACTCTTAAAGTTACCAAGCTTCCTTCAACTTACAACCCTAAGTAATTGTTATTTGTAAAGAACTTCTAATACCTGATTGTGCTTCACCAAACGGTGACCAAAATGGCCCAGGTCCTGTAAGTGGCCTCTCACTATTTCCCCCACTGGGATGACGGTTGTGCTTCCTCCATGGGTGTGGAGAAGCTGGCGGAGACTGCTGTGGTGAAACTACTGGGGATGCAGGTTCCTAGAAAAAGTATTATTATTTAAAAAATTTAATTTTAAGGTAACATTTTAATTACTAAGGTACACAGTGAAAGTTTTGGTGTAAGCATCTACAGGGGACATCAACTGATAACATTTACATGCATGTGATTACCTGCTGATCTGTAGATGTGCGAGGCTGGACAGCATCATGGCTCATGGATCCCTTCTTCACTTGTCCCCTGCCAGGCGGTGGAGGAATCACACCAGAATAAGACCCTTGATTTTCAGAATCTGAAGAATATGGGGCTGCATGGCGAGATTCTTGTTCATTCTTTGAAGCTACAAATCTTGGCAGAGGAAGTTCCTTTACTGTTAACCACATAAATAGTTATTACTTTAAAATAAAAAAAGGACACACACACTAAAACTGAAATAAAAGATTAGACATTAGAAATAGTTTTTGCTAAAACCAATACAGAAACAACAAGCACAAAATGTCTACCACTACAAAATTTAGACCATCATTTATCTCAGAATGTATATGTACCTTAGAATTTCCTTCTACCGAGAAGGAAATGGTAATACCAAATCATCCTTCTAAGGTGTAACAACAACACTTACTTATGAAATGTCCATTGCGTGTCAGTCCCTATGCTTACCACTTTGTATTTGTCATAACCATATCGACCCTGCAAAGCATTATCCCCATTTTACAGATAAGAAAACTAATGTTCTGAAAGGCCAAAGCCATGCGGGTAGTAACTGACAGGATTTGAATCCAGGTCTGTCAGATCGTGAATCCTAGGCTGCTTCTACTCCCTCACATGGGTTCTCTAATGTACTAAGAGCTCTAAGTAAAACACAGAATATGTCACTAACTTTGAGACTTGATTAGACAATGCCATAGCAGAAATACCTGGGAAGACTTTACTGTTCACTTATCAAAGGCACCATACAAGGTGTTACATTTATCCACCTCAATCTGCTTATGACACTCCCACAGCCAGATGCTCTACATTCAATCAGGAATAAAGGAGGAAGATAAAAGTCAGAACTCTCTGCAGGTCAATGAGAACTCATCCTTTTAGATGAGAAAAACACAGCTGCAGAATCATTTTCACAAGAAAGTATACTTCCCTCCACTATATGATTCTCTTTAGCATCTCCACACAAGGAGGAAAAATATCAATTTCATTCAACTTTTATGTGAAAGAATCCAAAGTTACCCCAAATGAACGTGAACTTTCAACTCCAGAAGAACGATGCATAACAAACTAGAGGTCCACAATGAAAACCTCCAACCAATAAACTGAGCCAGGACTTAGAGCTCTTTACAAAAATTCTCCCATTACATAAAACTGATCTTTTCCTTCTCCCTATGAAAACCACAGAACCCTCTGCATTTAAGTGCCTATCTTAAAAAAACAAAACAAAACAGAATTTCTATCCTTTTCCATATCAACAAGCCTCCAAATAACTGAAAAATGAATGATCCTAGGTGACGCTTGTAAGAGGGTCAGATTCCTGTAAGTAGGTTTTGTCTGTTAATATTTTAATATTTGTCTCCATCAATCAGAAAGTTTTGGTCAACTGATGCTTTCTAATTCCAAATGGAGCCTTCTCAGCATTCCCAAACAAGATAAAAGTATAATGTTGTTCTTTACTTAGTTATCAGAAAAGATGAAAATAAGTCATAGTTTCAATTTTTAGTAAATTAATTCTGAAAAATCACCATTTGAGCAGTACTTACATTACTATCAAATATGTAAGAAATGTGTATTATATGCTGTAAAGGATTTTAGATATATTTTTCTAACACTCATAAATGAGAAATATGTGGCAGTGGGAATAAAGCCATGACACTTTGCTCAAGGTCACAAACATCACTATAATATCAGAAAGACTCAAGAGTTCTACTAACTTTACTTCATTTGTGATTAGAAGTCTATTTTCATTTCAGTTACTGATATACTCCTTATTTACCTGTATTTATACTTTCCACTCTTAACGGCAAACCAGACTGGGCAACAGCTACAAGTTTCAAAGCAATATAGAACTGACTTCTTCCAAAATAACCAAGTCTTTTTGCACCACAAAGCTCCTTAATCTATAAAAGAACACAATGGTAACATTAGAGTTTATGACAAAAGTTCTCCATTCAAATAAGCAGCTATCAAACTTCTATTTGTAACTTCTTCAAAATACAAATTTGATATATGGTATATTACTCTCAAGGAGCCCTGGTGGTACAGTGGTTAAGCAGTCATCAGCTAACCAAAAGATTGGCAGTTCAAACCCACCAGCCATTCCATGCGAGAAAGATGTGGCAGTTGGCTTCAGTAAAGATTACAGCCTTGGAAATCCTATGGGGCAGTTCTATTCTGTCCTATCTGGTCGCTATGAGTCGGAATCAACTTGATGGCCATGGGTTTTGGAGTATATTACTCTCAAGTGATGACCAGCCTCCTTGATTTTCAAGTTTATACATTTAAAAATTAAAAGGTGCTGGCCTTACAATAAGGTTATGATTCCCCTAGTTATCAAATCCATATGATAAGCAATTTTACTCCATTAGAATCATTGTTTTCCTTTCCTTTCATTGTGGTAAAATATATATGTAACAAAACATTTGCCAGTTCAACATTTTTATGTGTACAATTCAGTGACATTAATTATGTTCATCATGTTGTACAACAAACTTTTTACCAAATGTTTCCATCACCCTTAACAGAAACTCAGTGCACCCTGAGCAATGACGTCCCCTCTCCCCTCCTTCCTGTCCCTGGTAACCACTAATGAACTTCGGTTTCTATACATTTGATTTTTCTAGATATTTCATGTAAGGGGATCATACATTACTTATCCTTTTGTAACTGACTTATTTCACCTAGCGTAACATTTTCAAGGTTTATCCACATCGTAGCATCTATCAGGACTTCATTTCCCTTTATGACTGACTTAATCATCTGCTACAGGTATATACCACATTTTGTTTATCCACTTATCTGCTGATGGGCATTTAGGTCGTTTCCACCTTTTGGTTACTGTGAAGAGTGCTGCAAGGAACACTGGTAGACAAGGAAGTATTTGTTCCTACTTTCAATTCTTTTGAGTATATACCTAGGAGTGGAATTGCTGGATCGTGTGTTAATTCTATCTTTAACTTTTTGGGGAACCACCAAACTCTTTTCCATTGCAGCTGTACTATTTTACATTCCCACCAGCAATGGATAAGAGTCCCAATTTTTCCACTAGTCCTTGTCAACATCTGTTGTTTTTTTAAACCACAGCCATCCTAGTGGGGGTAAAGTGGTATCTTACTGTGGTTTTGATTTGCATTTCCCTACTGACTAATGAAGGAGCCCTGGTGGTGCAGTGGTTAAGAGTTTGGCTGCTAACCAAAAGGTCAGCAGTTCAAATCCACCAGCTGCTCCTGGAAACCCTACGGGGCAGTTCTACTCTGTCCTATAGAGTTGCTATGAGTTGGAATCAACTTGATGGCAATGGGTTAATGACTAATGATGTTGAGCATCTTTTCATACACTTGTTAGCCATTTGTATATCTTCTTTGCTGAAATTCAAACCCTTTGTTTATTTTTTGATTGGGTTGTCTTTTTGTTGCTGAGTTTTAGGAATTCTTTATATAGTCTCAATATTAAACCTTTACCTGATACATGGTTCCTCAAAATTTTCTCCCAGTCTGTAGGTTGTCTCTTCACTTTGTTGATAAAGTCCTTTGTGCACAAAGTTTTAAATTTTGATGAAGTCCTATTTATCTATTTTTTTCTTGTGTTGCTTGTGATTTTGGTGTCATCTCTAAGAATCCACTGTCAAAAACAAGGTACTGAAGCTTTACCTCTATGTTTTCTTCTAGGAGTTTTATGGTTTTAGTTCTTACATTTAGGTCTGATTGATTTAATTTTTACATATGGTGTGAGGTATAGGTCCAACTTCATTTCTTGCACGTGGAGACTCAGTTTTCTTAGCCAGATATTATTTTGATGAAAACCAAAAGCATATGATTTTAAAAGGTAAAACAAACACAAGTTCATATATATCATACATATTTTTGACAATGCAATTTTTGAAACAGATCTGTACACTGTACTATATTGCAATTATGTATTCAAGGTCTGTAAGAAAAAGTGGGATTTTTTTCTTTCACCTAATGGAATAACACTATTAACAGAGTTTTGGCTTTATTTTGTTCTTTTCAATAATTTGTGACTTTTTTCTTGCTGCCAAGCTATCATTTCTTGCTCGATCAGCAGCCCTTCTGGTTGTTGCTCTTCTGCCTTATATGCCATTGGCTTAAAAATATAACCAAGCTTTTAAAACTGTTTAAAATAGGAACAGTTCTTTAGTAACGACATGAAGAACTCTCCAGTGAGCAAATTACACGAGCATCATTTTTTACTTCCGTCATACAAATAAGGTGGTGGTAGGAGAAGAATTAACATTTATTGAGCACACATGATATTAAGCAAAGTACTAAGTACTCAAGATGTTCCCATCTAATCCTTAAAACTAATGGAGTAGAATTGTTATTATCATTTTATAGAGGAAAAAGAAGAATCAGACTGGTCAAGTAATTTGCCTACGGCCAGAGGGGCAAAACAAACAAAAAAAAAAGGCAGAGCTATAATTCAAATTGATGCCTTTCTTTTTCCACCGTGACATGCTGTACACTGTCCTTTTCCCAGGATAATGTTGGCTTTCTCGGGGCAAGTACCCTTAAGAAGTGCTAAAGCATGTTTTCTCTTCCACAGTGCCTAATACATAGTGACAACGAAAGAGGAGTTAAATGCTTAAGGAAGGCTCTCTAATCCTAGGCTCAGAACGTGAGGATTCAGGGAATGCTAACAACAATAAATGCAGATGAAAGTTATTTCTTATTCTAGGTGAGAAAAGACTACATTAAAGTAGCTGCCAATTGCATATATGAGTTTGAATCATGAGCTGAATCACAGAAAAGAACTTAAAAAACAGATTGAGGAATACACTGAAACAATACATAATACTGAGATATGAAGATATTATTCCTAGTTAATAGGACAGGAAACTGAGGTTAATAAATGGCAGGGCCAGGATTCAAATCCAGGTTAGTCTGAATCCAAAGCCTCGTTCTTGGCTGCCTCCAGGGCACAGCTAAACAGAATTCTCACTGTGGGCATGCCTATGGAGCAGTAGTTCCAATATGTATTCCAAAGAACATCAGTCAAGTTACAGGCTCTGAAGCCAAATAAACTGAGGTGTATTATAGCCCCCTTGAAGATTTCACAGAAACCCTGACGGCGTAGTGGTTAAGTGCTATAGCTGCTAACCAAAAGGTTAGCAGTTCAAATTCACTAGGTGCTCCTTGGAAACTCTATAGGGCAGTTCTACTGTGTCCTATACAGTCACTATGAGTCAGAATCGACTTGACTGCAGCGGTTTGGAAGGTTTCACAATGCATTTTTAGCCCATAAAAGACACTAATAAATCTTTCAGTCTAGAAACGAACCCCCTCCCCTTTTTTTTTTTAATACCTATTAAAATGCTTCAGAACTAGTGGTCCATAGATCAAATGCTCTACATAATACACATTGGGAACCAATGTTGTAGACTCTAGAGCATGATTATCAACCTTTTTGGTCTCAGGATTTCTTTATGTTCTTAAAAAAAATTAGTATCCCAAAATAATGATTGATAGCTACCATATTAGAATTTAAACTGAGAAATTTAAAATTACATACTTATGAATTCATTTAAATATAATAACCCTACTACATGTAACAAATATTTTTATAAAAATATCTATTTTACAAAATTTAAAAAATTTGAGTAAGAGTACATTGTTTTACACGTGCAAATTTCTTTCTGTCTGGCTTAAGAGGAAGATTCTCATCATATGTTCCACATTCAGTTTATTTTGATACATTGTTTTGTTTAAAGCATAAAAGGAAACTCCAACTTTATACAGATGTGTGTTGGAAAGGAAGGACTATTTAAACAGCCTTTTCAAATAACTGTTGTATTACACTTTTCACAGCACCAACCAAAACTCAACAAGTGGTAGTTGCTTAAAGGTTAGTTGCAATATGGAATCTGTAACGACATAATTAAACGCTTTGCATATTATTACATTAAAATCCACTGGTGTGCCTTGGAGCATTGTATACTGCACCAGTTATTTGTAAACTATTGGTTGATTGAGTTATGCAGATCTTCCAATTGTTGATACATTTCATTTATAAAGTATTTCTAAAAATCACAATTACATGTCAATATCACCACTGATCTCATCAGAAAAAGTCATTATCAAGCACATGGTGGCAAAGAGAAGTTTTCCAGAAATCTAATTTTCATAATAAAACTTGAATTTTACCATTTGCAACAAATACCATCAGTTATTCTCCTTAAAGTAACAGGCATACTTCCTCCATTTGCAACATACCTGCACAATGCCCAAGTCAGCTGTTCTTTCAAGTAAAAATGATGTTCAGTGAAAAAAATGGCTAGTTCACCTTACAACTCAAACAGTAACATATGTACTTTTCCTCAAGATAATCATATTTCAGTATGCAGCAGAAGTGCTTTATGCATACTTCTCATTTCATCACACAGAATATTAAAGATACATGCTCAAGGGTCAAGATTTAATAAAATCAATAATTTTTATTGTTCCACAAGGGACATTCTTAAGTGAAACTGGCTTCTCTAATGCATGGCAGTAAAGAATACAATACTAGTACAGTTTGGTGACACTGCCTTGATTTGTACTAAGGAACCTGAAAGTTTTATCCACCACTCCTTTTGTACCATCAGTGCAAATGTCAATGCATGGAAAAGGCAAATAATCTCTTACTATTTATTATGAAAACACTTTTGACTTCACAGACCAGGGATCTACAGACCACACTTTGAGAAATGCTATTCTAGAGTACATCTGCTTCTACAGAGTGAAAATAAGAGTACAACGATAGGAGGAATTCTTGCCTTGGTGCCTTTGCTATATACCCTCTTCCCCTAGAGCAGCCACTAAAAACAGTGTCTACAGGAGCAAGCAGGTAACATGAATTCGTGAAATGGGTCAGGTGGGAAATGTAGTGAATGAACTAAGGCGTGCAGGCGTAAAGGGAGCGGCTACTCTTAGGCTCAGCTGACTGCTGCTACAGAGGAATGCACGCCAAGCCAAATGATGCCATCTTCAGATTTTTCTAGAGCTGGAAATCTGCAATTTTGAGATATGTTCCTATTTTTAAATGTTAACATACTCAAAATCATTTTTTAAAAATATGCAGATCAAACAAAACACTTGGACCACATATCTGCACTTTCTGCCCCAGAGAGCACTCTAAATTTTATTTTAGAGAAGGAGAGAAAGTACTGCCAATGGCAAAAACTGCCATAACGCTAACCCTTTATGTCCTCTAGAAAGTAGGTAAGGAAAGGGTGTAAAAAGGTGACACCAAGTTTGCTGGGGTGGGGGGGAAGCATATATACAGGCATTACTGAGCCCTGGTGGTACAGTGGGTTAAGCGCTTGGCTGCTAACTGAAAGGTTGGTGGTTCGAACCTACCAGCTGCTCCATGAAAGAAAGATGTTGCAGTCACCTTCCATAAAGACTGCAGCCTTGGAAACCCCCTGAGGTGGTTCTACCCTGTCTTATAGGGTCACTATGAGTTGGAATCAATTCAACAGCAACGGGTTTGGTTTTTTTCAGGTTTACAGGCATTATTATATATGAACCTGTCCTACTTATATAACGGGCGCAGTGGTAGTTCAATGGTAGAATTCTCACCTTCCATGCAGAAGACCTGGGGTTGATTTCTGGCCAATGCACTACATGTGCAGCCTCCACCTGTATGTCAGTGGAGGCTTATGTGTTGTTAGGATGCTGAATAGGTTTCAGCGGAGCTTCCAGACCAAGCTGGACTAGAAAGAAAGGTCTAGCAATTTACTTCTGAAAAACAGCTAGTAAAAACCCTATGGATCTCAATGGTCTATGACCGATCATGGGATGGTGCAGGACCTGGCAATGTCTCATTCTTCTGTGCATGGGGTCACCAAGACTCAAGGGTCAACTCCACGGAAGCCAACAACAACTTATATAATGGTCCTAAAGGGTTTCAGCTAAGACTCTGGATGCCCAGAAAATTATTTTCGGGTCATCGATAAATCACTACATGATGGTTTTATATCAGATCTTGTGCCATCTAAGATACAATTATTGGTCTCTATTTGTCTGGATCAAAAGAGAAAGAAGGAAACCAAAGACTCAAAGAAGAAACATCTACAGGACTAATAGCCTACATGAACCATGACCTATCCTGATACCAGAAGAACTAGATGGTGCCTGGCTACCACTACCAACCATTCTGACCAGGGACACAACAGATGGTCCTGGATAGAATGGGAGAAAAACATAAAACTCAAATTTTAAAAAAAGGCCAGACTTATTGGACTGTAGAGACTAGAGTAACCCTTTAAACTTTGTACTGAAACCACTCCTAGAGGTCACCCTCCAGCTAAACAACAGATTGGCTCATAAAACAAACATTGTTACCTGTGACTACCGTGTTCCTTTAAAAAACTATCCATAAGAGATCAAACAGTCAACATTTACCCTAAAGCAAAGATGAGAAGGTAAGGGGTGGGGGGGGGGGGGCAGAGAAGCTAGATTAATGGAAAGAGAACAACCAGAATGGAAATAAAAATGTTGACAGGCTGTGAAAAATATAACCAATGTCACTTAACAATATGTATAGAAATGGTTAAATGGGAACCTAATTTGCTGTGTAAACTTTCACCAAAAACACAATAAAACAGATATTTAAAAAAAGATCTGCCAAAGTGATTCAAGCTACTGAGACAATTTTTAAAAAAATGTATTGTGCTTCATTAGTGTTCCTACTACAGTCCTCAAATACGTTTCTCACGGTATAAATGATGCAAGAATTCTAAAACACCTCCTTCCCTTTTCTTTCAACAAGTCAAGACTGTTCCTGCTTCAGGGCCTTTGCACTTATTGTCTGTATCACCAGTACATTTTCCTCTCAGATCTTTACTTGGCTGGCTTTTGTCATCCAGGTCTCAGTTCAAATGGCATGACCTCAGAGGGTCTTCCCTGAGTACCCTGTTTACTTATTTATTATATCTCCAAAAAAAAAAAAATGAATGAGACTCCAGAGAACAGGGAAGGCCTCCTATACCTAGACCCTAGAACAACTCCTGAAGTAGTGTCATAAATGTTTGTTAGCTGGATGAATGAATGAATGAAACATCACTTTATGGATCAGTTTTGCTGTAGTCTCTCTTCACTCCTATAACAGACTACCAGATTAACAGTCCTAAAGTATAGCTCCAAGCAATATTTATTATAGTATAAAGAATAAACGTCTAAGTCTAGCATTCAAAGCTCTCTATAATATAGCCTCAACCCTCTTCCCCAGTTTTCTTTGGGGAATCCAGACTGGGCTCTCCTACCTTTACAGTTTTGCTTTTCCCTCTAACCAGCTCACTCTCTAATCTATCTTTGCCTATTTCAATTATATCCTTTCATGACCCACCTTAACAGCTTCCTCCTTTCTGTAGCATTTTCTAACCTTCCTATTCTGTAAGCAAATGATCTTTTATTTTTCACACTAGTAGTCCAACTTTGACCATTTAAGTTACCTGAATTATCTGTGTAATTATGTTAAGCACATCACACACTCCCTCTGCTGCCCACCCCTCTTTCTCACCCCAATTAAGTTCCCTGGGGGCAGAGACTATGGTTTAAACAACAACAACCCAAAAAAAACAAACCCATCGCTGTTCTGTCAATTCAGACTCATGGCAATCCGTGTGTTACAGAGTAATCTTGTGCTCAACTGTTAACCTAAAGGTTGGCGGTCTGAACCCATTCAGTGGTACAGCGGAAGATAAGCCTGCTGATCTGCTTCCGTTAAAATTACAGCCAAGAAAACCCTATGGAGCAGTTCTGCTCTGTTTAACATATGAAGTCACCATGAGTTGGAACAGACTCAAAGGCAACTAACAACAACAATCTTTACAAAAGCAAACTGCGATGGCTGTCTTCTGCCGTGCTGCTGGATGGGTTCAAACTGCAACCTTTAGATTAGCAGGCGAGTGTAAACTGTTTGTTCCAGTCACGGACCTGACTATGGCTTAGTCATACTGAAATTTGCTGCAAGGTGTGGCACTGTACTGTGCACATGGCAGGCACTTAATGTCTGCTGAAGGGAATTACTCCTCCATGGTGCCCACAGCCACCTAGTTTACCATTCTGTTAGACAGTCTTCATTTCAATTAAATCTTTCTTAGATAGAAAGATCATTTTTGCCATTTAAGAATTAAACATTTTCTAATAACTATTATTTGCTTTCCCCAAGGTAGTTTGGACTACACATGATCCATGTACTCCTGTATATCATCTTCACCAGGCAGTACACTGTGGCAAGCGGAAAAGGTAAAAACAAACAAGGACAACAACAACAAAAAAACAAGTCAATGGCAAAGAAGACAGGGCCTTATATCATAGGGCCTTATATCATAGGGCCTTATATCATAGGGCCTTATATCATAGGGCCTTATATCATAGGGCCTTATATCATAGGGCCTTATATCATAGGGCCTTATATCATAAGCCCCGTCATTCCAAGATGACTTGATTTCCTTTCAAACATAGCTGTCAATATAGAATGTTTAGTTTTGTTTACAAACTATGTGGAAATACTAATCTCTAATATTTATTTCCCATTGCTACAAAAACAATTTAAATACTTAGCACAGTCTAACAAACAAATGGCTATCTCATATCCATTACTGCACTCAAGAGCCATGTCTGCATTCCTAAATGACTTTTGCTATCACTTAGTAACCAACTCCACTGGCAATTCCCTACGAAACTCAGGTCTAAAGTGAAATGCAATCTCACCAACTCTTTTGAGGTACTTACTAGTTGTACTAGAGCACGTAAATATCTCATCTTAATTTCACCACATTACTTTCTTATCCAAGACATTTAATTGCTTATTGCTTTGCTTACACAACTCAAATGATCTTTGATTTCAAGTTTGCAAGTCAAGACTGTATTCCTTCTTTCTCTTTTACTGCTATGATTTTATCTTAACACGTATGTAACTGCATTCTCCTGGTTCTTTTCACCCAAACATACCGTCGTCATCTATAACTTCCATTTTTCATTTCAATCACTTTCCTACCTCAATGAAGGGTGAGTTCTCCAAGTCTTTCCCAAGCAGTACCCCTTAGGTAAACTAAGAAATTAGTTATACATTGTCATATTGACAAGCTAAAAAAAACAAATGTATAAAATTTGCCACATAAGAATTATCATAGCTAGCTAGCAATATTAGACTTTTACTCAGTGCCTATCACGCACTGAAACAGTAGAAATATTAGATAAGTACTGGATAGGTATCAATCCCCTTTCTATAGGATCACTATGAGTTGGAATTGTCTCGACGGCAATGGGTTTGGTTTTTTGTTTTTTATATGATAAGTGGAAACCCTGGTGGCGTAGTGGTTAAGAGTTTCGGCTGCTAATCAAAAGACTGGCAGTTCGAATCCACCAGGAGCTCCCTGGAGACTCTATGGGGTAGTGCTACTCTGTCCTCTCTCACTATGAGTTGGAATTGGCTCGATGGCAACAGTTTTTTTTTTTCTAATATGATAACTATTTGTAAAAAGTATATTTCTCAATATAAAGAAAAACAAATGTCTTCTATAACTTTTCAACAGAAAAAGTTCAAATATATTCTTTTTCCCCACTAATATTATCCTAGGAGATCATCAGAAGAATACACCGTATCAATATACATTACTGCTACAGACCCTAGAAGCTACTTAAGTCTTTAGAAGGCAGATTTTACCCTACCTGCTAAGGAAAGGAACCATAAAGAGTTTGTTGAGTCAAATAATCAACATAAAAGATGACTGAGGTAGCTTTTAAAAGTTTATGGAGTTTTTAACTTTAACTTCTGGACAATGTAGGTACTGCTAACATTTCTTTTAGCAATATCTGACTTCTAATTCATTAGCTATAAATTCTACTTGCTTTAGGCAATAATAAGTTCCTGTTGACAGTCTACTATGATAAGAGTAATGCATATGGACCAATAAATATTTTACTGCTTATAATCAGTATCACAATCATTAGTCATCTAATCAAATAAAGCTCGTGACAGCCTCAAAAATTAAGGACTGTGATGTGAAAAATGGTATGACTGCCTATAAACTTTATTGGTAGTCCAAGTCCCAAAATCCCAATTAAAAATAATTTTTGTATTATTTACATTAACAAAAAAAAAAAAAAACCTAAAAGGAGGGAGGGAGGAAAGAACAAAGAAACTGAAATATAGACTAAAGGTAAGAAAGGAGAAAAATCACAAAATTTAAAAGCGTTTTGAAAAATACTGTAAATCATTTAAAACATGAGCTTAAAATAGTAGTACTTGCCTTTAGAAAATATTATTGGTGTATGACAATTGTCCAACAAAATTAATCTGGTCAGTATCCTATACTTAGGATGACCATAAAATTTACAGCGAAACTGAGATATGCTTAGAGTGAAAGAGGGTACGTACTATTTATTTATAACTATGCCAGGAAAATACCCATCAACTAGGATTGTCTCAAGCAAACCCAGACTTATAATTGCCCTTCTAACACTCCATTAAAGAGAAATGGTCCCATTTAACCAATAAGGTGCATAAAGTGACATGAAAAGCCAACACTTGCAACCTGCTCCCTTATAATACAGCATATTAAATATTAAGATTTCAATTAAAGGTTAATATTTTTCAAGAATCAGTTACCAGCAATCAAATCCCTTTGTTTTCTTACGAGGCCTAACTGACTATTCCAGAGGCACAGTAACTCCTAGTTAACCAAAAATTAAAAAAAATAAAAATAATAGATGTTAAACATTTAAACGCTGTGGACCAGGCATCATTCTAAGCACTTTAAAAATTAGCTCATTTAATCTTTGTAGTCAGTTAGTAGAATCCAGGTTATGCATCTGTGATTAAGTTTCTGCTGTATACTCTTTACCAGCGGTCAGGCAGCAGCCTGGGAAATTTCTATTACTTGTGATAAGAAGTAACTCACTTAGTGCACTGTTAGTATACTTCACTGACTTATATTAAGTTTATCGGGTGAGGATGATGACAATAATGATGGCTGTTATGCTGATGACAGCTAACATTAATTGTGTGTATACAATGTGTCAGGTATTGTTCCAAGCTCAGTATACATATTAACTAACCATCCTGACCGCCCTATGATGAGAAAACTGACGCTAGTAACTTGCTCAAGGACACAACAGCAAGGAAGTAGCAGAGCTTGGATTGAAATCCATGCTCTTAATCATTATATTATTTTATGAGGAACTGTATTTGCCCTGTGGCACACGCATATAAAAAACTGTATTATAACAGAATTCTACTATGTTTTATCATAAAAACAAGGGTTGTTTGTTTTTGCTGGGTAGGCCACAGAATCAAGTTTTGATAGTTGATTGCTATGTGAATATAGTTAAGTCATTGAATACATCTCCAATTTCCTCCTTAATAAAAGTTTTGAATTCTATCTCTAGATCCCTTCTAGTGCAAATATTATTTCTCTTAATGCAAATTTCACATCTAGTCTATAATTACAACACAAACATTTACCATCTGAAAACATCTAATTAAGAAAAAAAATCTATTTCTGTCAAAGTGCCAGACATTTAAAAAATCACACAGAGATGTATAGTTAAATGTGATTTTGGATTTGTTATGGTGAGCAAAAATATAAGGAGTTAAATTTACTGTTAGAGATTTCAGAGGAAATAGGTCACTTGCTAAACCTTATCCTGAAAATCTAGCTATTTCAAAGGAACAATGTCTTAAGTGTAAATATAATATTTGTATTTTTGAGTCTTTTGTAATATTTTTGTATTAATTATTTGATAATGAAGAGCTTCCTGCCCCGCAATAAAAAAATCTAAGTTTAGAGTCAATTTCCCCCCCCTTATAGGAAGACTTCTGATTCAATTACTCAAAAAAAACTCGAAATGATTTGGTTTACCAGATTTGTTTTATACCAACATTTTAGGAACATAGCTAAGCAACAGAATAAAAAACACCACTTGTCCTAAAATCAGGTATATCTTACCAAATAAATAAAAATTGAAAAATAAAATAGCAGTAAATGTAACCAAGCAACTAATATAAGCCCACGATGCTGCCTTAAAGAAATGCAGATAGATACACATGTTCCTTGGTGTTTCATTCAATTAGAAAGTGCTGCGAACACACACAGAAGTTCACAGTGTTAGTCTCCTCAACCCTTTGGGGTTTACTAATGTCCTCGTTTTGAGTTTATATAACTGCATGCAACAACTTTAGGGTATAGGTACCTCACGGTAGTTTTGCTGAAGACCTTGTTATTCTCCTTTGACTGTTTACCATGGTATCGGTAAAACAATGCTTTACACCTGGTAGGTGCTCAATGGATATATACAAATATCACAGAACACCATCCCTTCGCAACTTGTAATGATAAGAACAATGGGGAAAAAAACCCTTAGGATCTTCCAGAAAGCTATATTTTTTTTCTAGGGTAATAATAATAGCTAACAGCTATATACCACTATTCTAAGTACCAGGCACTATTCTAGACACTTCACAATCCTATGAGGCAGGATATTATTATTATTATTCCCAATGTGCAGATGAGAAAACTCATGTCGACAGAAACTAAGGCCCAGAGCAGTTAAATATTTGTTTGATTGTAAGAAGTCCTCAAGATCAAGTCACATCTTTAAAATTCTATTAAAGATTTTTAGCTGACTGAATGAGGAAATAAAAAAAAAAAATGATGACGATGAAAAGGCTACCATTTATTGAGTGATGTACTAGTAATTATTTAAGATCATTCTCAAAGCAACCTTAAAAAGCAGGCGTTATTATTTTCATTTTACAAAATCAAAATAATGAGGCAAAGAGAAAGTTCTTGCTCAAGGTCATAGACTAGTAATCAACAGGGCCAAGATATGAATCCAGCTTTGTATAGCTCCAAAGCCTGGCTTTTTCCATTATGCCAGTGTTTCCCAACTTGTCCCAAAGTTCACACACTTGCATATCACTTTTGCAAATTCCGTCATGTCCAAAAACCACCTGTGCTATTATGTACTTAATATCTTTCTTTAAATCAAGACACTTTTTAACAAGTTAACAACTTAAAATAAACTTTGTATCACTGCATAGATGGAAAATATCATTTAAAATAGAAGATAACCAAAATAAAAATAAATCCAATGAAAATGAAACTGTTAATTTCAGCGAAATATACTGTTGTCTGTTAAATATGCTTGCGACCACACCAAGGCCTACCTGTTCTTTGCTAAGGGAGCGTTAGAAAGGTGTTTAAAAATTTAACAGCACCTTGTAGTTAAATAACAAATTGACTCAAAAAAACAATAAATTTATCACCCGTAAGTACTGTGTTCCTTTTAAAAATCACCTATATGAGACCAAACGGTCAACAATTACTTTAAAACAGAGAATGTAAGGGGGCAGGGAAACTAGATTAATGGAAATGGAACAACCAGAACAGAAATAATGAGAATGTTCACATATTATGAAGAATGTAACCAATGTCACTGAACAATTTATGTAGAAATTGTTGAATGGGAACATAAACTGCCGTGTAAACCTTCATCGAAAACACAATAAAATATTATTTTAAAAAATTTACTAATACCAAGCTGAAACTTGCTCTTTAAATAACGAGATTTGAAAAACAACTAAAAAGGCAATAGCTTTTTCACTATACGCATTCATATCTTTTGGGTACACATCCCACACTCTGAGAAACAAAACATAAGGTTGTTCTACTGCCTCCCTTGATTCAAGTACACAGCCATGTCTGCTGTCTTTCCTGCATTCTCAACATTTTACAGAGAATACTCTAACATAAAAAGGGAAGTGGACTTGTTATTATAATCTGCAGCACTATAGAAACACCTCATCAAAATGTTCTCTTCTTAAATGCTAACGTACAGTGTTCAAAGGATACACTAGGCCCTGTAAGGAACACAGAGTTTCAAAACACATCTCCTGTCCTCAAGGAACTTCTAACCTAGTTGGAAACTTAACACACAACTTGAAAACATAAGCAATAATATAAGACTGCAATCTTAAGCACCAAAATGGTTTGTGCCCTGAGCACCAGTTTTGCCATTAGATGGAGCTGAATCTGAATCCCAGCTCATATTGAACACGTCGCTTCTCCGGAGGTCTAGATTTCTCAGCCATAAAATGGAAATAATAACACTTATCTCTAAGTTTAAAGTTAAATATTTGTTTTAAAAAGGGGAGGTGCTGATTTGAACCTTAAAGAATGGATAGGTTTTTGGTAAGTGAAAACAAGATGCTCATTCCAACTGGGGGGTGCCAAGAGGTCAAGGCATGGAATATAGTGATGGTTAGGGGGTAAACTGGGGCTAGACGGTAAGGGTTCTAAACGCCAGGCTAATTTTTGAACATTTCTGAACAGTGCCTGATAACATTTTTTTTTTTTTTAATTTCCTTATCTATCTTTAGCAATTACAGAGAAGCTAGTTAGGACGTGGGAGGCTACTGCAGCAGTTTAGCAATGAGGTGGTCAGAGCTGGGAAAGCAGTAACACCAAGAACAGAAAGGAGTCCCTGGGGGGTGGAAAACGTTAGCATGCTAATGAAAAGCTGGAGGTTTGACTTCACCCAGAGTTCTCTCGAAAGAAAGGCCTGACAATCTACTTCCAAAAAACCAGCCACTGAAAACGCTAAGGAGAACAGTTCTATTCTGATACAGAGTTGCCATGAATGGGAGATACTTGACAGCAGCTGGTAACTGGTAAGAAAAGAAAAGAATGATTAGCTAAGACCTTTCAAAGAAAGAATCTGAAGGACTTGGCAGGCTGAATACGCACGCACGCACGCACGCACGCACGCACGCACGCACGCACGCACGCACGCACCTGTTGCTGCAGTCAGTTCTGACTCATAGTGACCCTATAGGACAGAGCAGAACTGCCCAGTAGGGTTTCCAAGGAGCGGCTGGTGGATTTGAACTGCTGACTTTACTGAGCCACCAGGGCTGGATATAAGGAAACGAAAAAACCAAACCCACTGCCGTTGAGTCGATTCCAACTCATAGTGACCCTACAGGACAGAGGAGAACTGCCCCATAGGGTTTCCAAGGAGCAGCTGGTGGATTCGAACTGCTGACCTTTTGGTTAGCAGCCAAACGCTTAAACGCTGTGCCACCAGGGCTCTGGATATAAGGAAAGGAGTCAAAGGTAACTGAAGAAGAGGAATAGAGGATAAGAAGACAGGCAGGATGCTACAGACAAAAATACTTTTGGTGAACAAAGGAAAGAGTTAATATCCACCAAGAAGTAATTCAGTGTCAACTGCAAAGGAGGTGGTAAAACAGAATAAGATCTAAAAAATGGTCACTGGATTTGGTGATTAGGATAAAAGTGAGCTTTAAGAATTTCTTTTAAAAAAAGTGTATACAAAAATTAGATTACTAGTGCTTAAGGAGAGAGAAGGGAGGTTGGGGCAGTAGAAAAGAAATCTGGGTCATTTGTTATTTGGCTGTAAAACGAAGAAGAAAAATAGGAAGGCAGCTAGATGGGTGTGCAGGGTCAAATGAGTAACACGAGAAGCAAAAAGGTGCACTGTAGAAAATAACCATGATACAATACAATTAGTAACTATGACAATTCCTTTTTTTTTGTCTTTTGTTTAAATGCAAGTGAGAAACACTAGGTTTGGATTAACTCCAGAATCCAGTCTTAGAGGGAATCTGGAGAAATTTAAAGGGAAGTAAAAGATTTCTATTTCTAGGGGTTCCAAACTATACACAGTAAATAGAAAATCTAGCCATAAACTTTCTTTCTCTGGTCATTAAATTAGCTTTCTGAAGGCAGGCACAATGAGTACAGTAAACTCTTAGATTTCAAAGGTTTAACATCGGCAATTTCTCTGATTTCTGTGGCCATGACAAGTAGTGTAATTTGTAATTTTTACACGGCACAAGTCTCAATGGCCTGTGCTAGGGAATGTACGACCACTGCGTGACGTCATGTGAATGTGCTATCACCTAGCACCCTCATCCCTAAATGGATGTATTGTCTTCCACTCAAAGCCAGGTACACTGGAACTTTCTAGATGTTGTGCTTTACTACATTTTATAAAAGAAAAGCATATGCTATAGTGGTAAGATATGTAGATTCTACCAGAATTTATTTCTTTAGTCGCCAATAAGTGCCTAGCTTTGTTTCTTTTTAAACTTCTTACAGTCACCCTGCTACACA
Source organism: Dugong dugon (assembly GCA_030035585.1). NCBI lineage: Eukaryota > Metazoa > Chordata > Mammalia > Sirenia > Dugongidae > Dugong > Dugong dugon. The sequence goes on from CM057464.1 coordinate 161,907,141, forward strand.
AAAGTAATAGGGGGAAAAACGTACTGAAAGGCAGTAGGGGTTGTGGGGGGCAGTGGACTGGCAATGTCTGTCAGCAAAGCAGTAAACTCAGAGTAGAAGAATTCTGGGCTATTTGTTCCTGTTCTTGCAGCCTCCTTCTCTTCTCTTCTCTTCTCATGCCTAGAATGTTGATTGGGGTGGGCAGAGAGTACCCACAGTGATAGGCAGTGGAACATCCAAGGCTGCAAGCCTTACCACCCCCACTCTTTACTTCTCTGGCTAAGTAGCCACTGCCTTAAATCACCACTTCAATCACATCTATGAATGCACAGTAATAGCAGGACCACGCAACTGGCTTTCCCTAAGAAGTCTATGTTTTTTAAACGTCTATGTGCTTTTGTTGCTCTAGACATCATGAAGTCATAAAAGAAAAGAATCCTAAATTTTATTCACAATTTGCTTAAATGTTGTTGGGATGTAAATATATGGAAAAGCAGCTAAGCACTGACATAAATAAACTAAGCAATGGTGTAAATGGACAAAAATCAAGGTATGGCAAAACACAGACAAAAGAATGGCTAGGAGGGGCGAATGAAAGTCTCAGAGCAAGGGTGAGGTTGTTCAAATTATGATGCTCAAAGCCTATAAAAGCACAGTCACATCTTTAAAAGGGGGAGAAAAAGCATGGAAGTGCGGGAGGCCACTGCAGACGAGGAAAGCAACATGATGAAAAGAAACATGATAAAGAACAAGTAAACTATGTGAGAACAGAACACAAAGTCCATTTAGGAGAATAATCAGAAACAGGATTGTGAGATGTGGGGGTGAGTGGTAGCTTTTAAGGCTGGGTAGACATGACTATTCAGATTCAACGTGCTCTCCACACTGCCATGCATTTTATAATAATGCTACAGTTGACTGTCCCCTCCTTGAAGTACTATTTGGAGGCTGAACTAATTTCAGGTGAAGAGACATAGTTTCTCCTTGCCTTCCCAAAAGTCTCAAGAAAGTTTCAGAGAAATTCTGAGGTCTTAAGTGAGAATACAAACCTCAAGGCCTGAGTCAATGTGTAGTTCACCACGTACTCTGAAAGGACATTTCAAATACAATGAAGTTAAGTGTGCATTGCTCATTTTTAGTGAATGGCCTCATTCAGGAACCACAACAGGTCTGCAGCAAGCTTCTAAAGCCACCCAACTGCTACCCTCAAGCTTTCAAATGCTCACTGAACCTTGCTGTCCATACGACTGAATGTGGCATCCCAGTCAGCACATCCAAAATTCAGCACACTGTCTTCTCCACAAAATTAGCTCCTCCTCTTCACTTTTTTATTCCTGTTTTCTGCAAGCCATGCAGACTCAAAACCTCATCAGAATCATCCCTATTTGAGTCATCTGGTGATAAATTTCACTTTAGGAGAACAAGCCCTCAGATTAATTACACAGTAAAGGGGCAGAACAAAAGACACTACTGATGGAATCAAAGGGTTTAGGGCAGCAGGTTAAAGTGCACACAGCAAAGCTAACAAAAGGTGGAGAGCGAGGGTTGAGAAACAATGGAGGACTTTCACTACTTTTATAAAGACAAGATCCTAGAAATTATGAGTTTTCCCCGTTTCTAGACCCACAGTTTTTCTTTAAGGATATAGGTACTTTTGCTTCCACATATGACATTTTACATAATCATTGACAAGAAGCAGCAGTAGTCACTCTTAGATCAGCACTCTCTGCAACTACTCAAAGGAGTGTATTAACATAATTGTGGAGATGGGGCCAAAGACCTATCTACTTATGTAAACTCAGATTGAACACAGCAATTTAGGGATACAAAGATCTCAAACCAGTCCCTCCAAGCAACTTCAGAAACTTTTACCCTAGAAAATGATGAACGATAGTGACAATGATTATTCCAATGGAAGAAAGCAACCCAAAGTAGCCCTAGGGACTTAAAATATTTCATTAAAATCATTTGTCAGGCATGACTATTCCGAACTCAGATTTTTTTAAGGCTTTACATTTCTGTGGAAAATAAAATTAATTACAATATCTGAGTTAAGTATAAACTCAGCATACCACCCAATTATAGTCAATGGACAGAAATTGGTCTCAATTCATGCTAAATCACATTATTTCTAGCCCTGTCCAAATCAATGTATTTAAAAATCTTGGATCTTCCTTTGTTAAATTTATTCCTAAGTATTATATTCTTTTGATGTTATTATAAAATGGAATTTTTGTCACTACTAATCTGTTAGTCTTGCCTCAGTTTGTAAAGACAATAGAAGCTGTGACGTGGAGCATTCTCCTTCCCCACCCCACCAAATCTATATACTTATCTGGCTCTATACCCATGTTCTTCTGTCTTCCCTCCTGCTAAAACTGAGGAAGTGTTCCCTCTCCTTCCAAAGGCTTGTCCTTTTGTGCAGTCAGGGTCCTGACCAAGAATTATTGCTTTCTCAATGACTTCTCATCTTCCTTCCCTCTCTTATGAATCCTAACAACTAAAATCATAGCACAGTACTTCATACTCAAAAAACAAACACAAAATGACTTCCTTTATCCCCTCATATACCTCCAGCTTCTACTCCATATCTGTTTCCTTTCAAAGGGAAAGGTTTTTAAAAAGCAATCTATATACCCATCTCTAGTTCCTCTGCCACCACTTACCCCTCAAGTCATTCAAGTCTGGCTTCCAGCTCCACCAGTCCATGAAACTGGCTCATCAAAGTCACTGATGGATGATCTCTAGGATGCCAAATCCTATGGCCATATTTCTACCTACATCTTTATACCTCTCAGTCCAACTCAATAAGGCTAACTGTCCCCCCTCCTTGAAATACTTGCATCATCTGGCATCCATAACATGATGCAATATACGTTCCAAGTTTCCCTCCAACCACTCTGGCTATCTTTCCTAGTCTCCTTCCCAGAGGGCTTTCAGCTTACCCAACTTCAAAAACGTTCAGTGTTCCTCAGGCTTCCGTTTCTGGCCAACTCTTGTTACTCTCTATAGTCTCGTTCTCAATGATTTCACCTATATGCATGGCTTTAAATATCACTAGTACACTGACAACCTTCAAATTGAAATCTCCAAACCAAATATCTCTGAGCTCCTCAAGATTGGTTGATCCTCTCCGGAGGAGGCCTACTTGACATCTTCACTCGATTATCCCACAGGCTTCTAAGAACTGATGTGCAAAAGGGAACTCAAGAATTCATCACCTCACTAAAAAAAACAAAAAACAACAGTAACAAACAAAAAACAAACCATATTCTTCTTCCAGTCATCCAATAATGGCAACTTCCAGCAACATCCATGCAGTAACTTCTCCGTTAAAACCCAAACTCCTTAATCACTACGTAAAAGGGCTCTTTACAGCTTCAGGCCCTTCATACGCTGTTTCTTCGACTTGAAACATCTCATTCTCCCTCCTCCTGTCCATGCTTCCTCTAAGATGCCTTCCCTTACCACCTAAATAGGTTCCCATAGCTTCCCCATCCATGATTTTCTATTAGTATACACAGTTCTGTTGCTTTTTAACATTAGCACAATCCATGAAGGCAGGGAACAGTCTGATTTTTCACTACTATGTATACACCCTGAGTATAGCAAGTAGTAGCCACTAAGAAGTATTTGCTGAAAGTATTCAAAACTGATTTAAGAAAGGTATATTTTCAGAATTTCACGAATGAAGGACGACACAAAATGAAACCTATACTAGGGAAAACATCGGAAATGACCAGTCTTATCATCCATTTCAGCCCTGGTGGCGCAGTGGTTAAGAGCTTGGCTGCTAACCAAAAGGTTGGCAGTTCAAATCCACCAGCTGCTCCTTAGAAACCCTATGGGGCAGTTCTACTCTGTCCTATAGGGCTACTATGAGTCGGAATCAACTTGACGGCAACAGGTTTGGTTTTTGGTATCACCCATTTCAAATCCTCACTGGCCAGATACCTTTAAAAACAAAGCACCATGGACCTTATAATCCTTTCATTAGTTTACTATTGTAGCTAATCACAATAACCCCCAAAGAATGTAAAAGAAACCAATTTCAGTGTCATAATGGTGGCATAATTAACCACGACAGTCTGCTCCTTTCTTAGGCTAGACGGGCCATCCGTATACAATGACACTTTCATTTGAGTCAGAAATCATGAAAATCCAGTCCAATCACTTCACACGGGAAATGAAAAACTCAGACATTAAGTGACTCATTCAAGGTCACAAAGGCAAGACTAGAACTTGCCTCCCATGGTTAGTGCTCCTTATATTAACCTCCCACGCCCTTCGACAGCTCGGACAAAATGCTTAGCATGAGTTTCCAAAATACAAAGAATCTAGCTCTGAGCTGCTGATTAAAAAAGAAAAGACTCAAACTAGCACTATATGGGTCTACAGGAAAGACAAATTTTAAAATTAAATACGATACTATTACTGTCATTAACAGTGACTTCTTTTACAAACAATATGACATGTTTTTCAACTGTGTATAGGAAAGTGTCTGATTAAGGCAAGATTATTTTTGTAGTTTATTATAATTATTTCAGTGACTCAAAATTTACAAATAAAAAAAAAATCACTATACCATAATAACAAACTTGACATATCTTTTTATTAAGTTTATAACTTTCAATCCATAAATAAAGCTCTGCTTCCCTATTTTTATTATTAGTTTTTATTTTTTTTATATTAAAAGAGTAATCCATTTTACCTGATGAAATTTATTCAGGAATAAAAAAATTGTTCAATATAAAAACTCTATTAATGCAATCTTTACAGATATTAAATGGACATTTTATCTATTTCAACATTGTTTCTCTTTTCTTTAAAATTGTGCTTCCCTATTTTTAAACCCATCACTAATGAAAAGATTTTTTAACTGAGTTGAACAAGTCTGAAAAGAAAGACAAAATGATTTATATTTCTTTGTTGTTACTTTTCCCCCTTTAAATGTATGTGTGTTATTTAAATATTCTACTAAGGTACTGCTCAATACAAATGATGGAAAGATTTTCAGCTTCATTAATAGGTTACATTGCTTATAATCTTCAGTAAGAGAACAGTTACTACCAGAACCTTTTATCAAACTATTAGACATTCAAAGTGTATACAAAGTTTCAAAACCTTTCCCAAAAAAAGAGGTTTTAAGCAAAACCTAAGAAAACATGCTGATTAGTGTGGTAAATAGTATACCTTTCCTAATCTTTAAAAAAAATAAATAACTTACTTCTGGAAAACGTGAGTTTAAGCCACAACATTGAATATTTTCTTGCTCAGTAGACAGTAAAATTCCTCATGATTAAATCCTATGAACCAGATATTTCTCCCCCTAGATCTGATCTAAAGGAGCCCTGGTGGTGCGACGGTTAAGCGCTTGGCTGCTAACCAAAAGGTTGGCAGTTAGAACCCACCAGCGGCTCCGAGGGAGGAAAAACCTGGTGATTTTCTCCCATAAAGACTACAGTCTAGGAAACCCTATAAGGCAGTTCTACTCTGTCATATAGGGTTGCTATGAGTTGGAATCAACTTGACAGCACATAACAACAACAGATTTGCTCCAAAAAGTTCTTTAGTGGTGCAAACAATTAAGCACTCGATTACTAGCCAAAAGGTTGGTGGTTCAAACCCACCCAGAGCACCTCAGGACACAGGTCTGACAATCTGCTTCCGAAAGGTCACAGCCTTGAAAACGCTACGGAGCAGTTCTACTCTGCACGCATGGGCTTGCCATGAGTCGGAATCAGCTTGACGGCAACTAAATAGCTCTGCTCCTCTCTGGTATGGAACATAATTTTACCAAGTGTTAATTTTGTCTATTGACTCATGTCTTCAAAAACAAACCCTTAAACTCAGAACAAGTTTTATTCTGCTATTCCAAAATAAGCGTAATGAACGTACCTTAAGACGTTTGGCAGTTGTAGTAATGTAAAAAATTGTGTCTGTGTGAGCCCAGGGTACCAAAAGAATGCTCCTATTTCTCTTAAGTAACTGTGTTTCAAAACAACTTCATGCACAAAACTATTTACTATGCAAAGGAGGAAATCCATATACAACTCAAGATCAAATAATTTTAAATTTCTACTCTTCACAAGAACTACAGACAAATCAAAAACAGGCTGAATGTTATTCCTTATGTTGTTCCTCAACCACATAAACAGTGAAGGTAAGAAAGAGCTGGGAGGTAGCAAGGCATAGTGGTAAGGGAGAGATACTACTCATTAACAAGTTATTTAACATCTCTGCCTATCAAGTTCCAAGTTAATAAACAAAAATAATACCAACTTCACAGGGTTGCTGTAAGGATCCAATGAGCTCCTGCATGAAAATGATTTTGTCTCATAACAAGAACATAACAGGCACTAAATAAATGCAAGCTCCTTCCTCCTTCAGTTCAGGCCCTCTGTTCTTTGTTCTCTACACTCATTGCCCAAATGACTCAGCCTTCTCATGACTTTTATTAACAAGTGCTGAAAACTACTGTATCAATCAAGGGCCTGATGTGTATGTGCGCGCCCACTGTAGGAGACACTGTGAGAGAATGTGAATATGGGGCAACACGCTGTCCTCTGCCCCTAAGACACTTATGTGAGGAAGACAGAGGAAGACACCCCAAACAACTGAATTTCACTGTAAGAACTGGCATCCAGGGAGGACACATCAAAGGGAGCTAGTTCTGTCTCCATCCATTTCCAACTATCTCCTGGAAATTTGCATTACCATCTCAAAACACCTGAAATTCAATGCATAATCATCTCTTTAGGAAAAATAAAAAAATCAGGCCCTTTTCCCTCTTTTAATTGTGCCCCTCTTTTAATTGTGAGAGGTATCGAGCAGAATAATCCTTGTCCCATTCTTCTCCTCTCATCCAAATACTGTCAGGTAACCCAGGTCTATCAACTCTACCTTCATAATTTCTCCTGTATCTCTGGTTTCATTTTCTGTCCCACTGTCACCACTAGAGTCCATGTCAGACTTTCTCAATCTCACACTACTGACATTTGGGGTTGGATAATTCTTTGCTGTGGGGAATGCCCTGTACGCTGTAGGATGTTTCGCAGCATCTCTGGATTCTACTTACTAGTTGTGGGCAGGGGCCGGCCCCTCATCTTCCTTACCCTCACGGGCCCAGTTCCTTACCACTGTGTATCTAAAACAGAGAATCAGTCCCCGAGTTAGTCTCTAGTTTCTTCTAACTCCTGTTGCACTGACAAAGGTCTCCTAAATCACCACTTTCATGAGTCATTTCTCTTAAATCTACTATTCCCTGTTACCTTCACAATCAGTTCAAAGCTCTCCACCTAACCTTGATAATCTGGCCTCAATCTATTGATTCAATTAAACATTATCCCACAAAGCACCTCACACAGTGGCTACCCAGTAGTCCTTCAGTAACATATATCTGCTCATTCAGCCCCTCTTCTACTGTTGTCACCCTGGTTTAGAAGCTGTTTACCTAGCATCTGTTCCAGATCACTGCAAGAGCCTCCTTCTCCAGCCTTGAAGCTCTCCTCTACTCAAAAACTAAAAAGTCAAACTCTCACTGAGACTTCACTGCCCATTAAAAAATGAACTCTCCAGCTGTTCTGCAGAAAACCAAAACCATTGCCGTCGAGTTGATTCCGACTTACAGTGACCCTATAGGACAGAGTAGAACTACCCTATAGAGTTTCCAACGAGCACCTGGTGGATTTGAACTGCCAACCTTTTGGTTAACAGAGCTCTTAACCACTATGCCACCTGTGGTAATGTGGTCTCTCTTTTAAACTCTATTTTCCATTAACCCCAATACATCATCTACTTTAACTTCAACAAAACCTAACTATCTGCTAGTCCTTGTAAAGGCTTCTACACATTGTACTTTTGGTCATGTTTTTCCTCTACTTGGAAGTCCTTTTCATCCCCTGTCTGACCCTACTTTAAATTCGACCAGAATTAACTGTCAAGAAGCCTTTCCTGATTCTACCTCCTTTGGTTTATGTTACACTATGTATCTCTCCTCTGGCATTCACATTCTGCCCTGTTACACTTGTGTTATCCTTTAGTTTACAAGGTTCTCGAGAACTTCTTATTCCTCTTTTAATGGCCTGCAATGCCTAGCCCAGTGCCAAGTAGGTAACTCAATATTATATTTTATTTGACCCCAAATGTTTCCCACTTAGAAAGCAATGGAGGACTGTGTTTTCAGACAACCCCAAACTCCCATAAGGGATTTAAGCCTATATTCCCCTTTTGTCTCACATTTCTATGTCTTAGGCCAATTTTTAAGTAAACTGCCTTTAAGACATCTAGCTTGCTATTTAATATATATTACTGTCAGAGTTCTGCTTCAGGGAGTTCCTAAAGCTTCCAACTCGTTACTGAATCCTGAATATTTATGCTATTTAAGCTCTAGTTTATAAAGAAAGGCAATCAAAATTTATTTTGAATGATAATAAAATAATGCAAAACATGAAAAATAACTTGGATTGGATTAAACACATTTCAAGAAAAGGTTAATTAATGTTAATTTGTCTATCCTAAACAATACATTTAAAGTCCTAAAAGTCTTTGTGCATTATTAAAAAGAAAGTCAGCTTATTTCAGGTTCTCTCCCACCCCAAACGCATAAACCAAAACAAAGCACAGGAGGTTTCTCCTTACTTTTAGTTCCTAAATGATCTGAATGTATTTTTTGTTATTTTTACAAAAGAGTGCTATCATTAATGAGCATGTTCTGACCAGACCTCTTTCTGTAAGTCTAACTGCAAAGCCATACAAGAAGAGTCTAGTACTCCACACTACTACCATCATTCTTTAGCAAGGGTCAGCAAATTACAGGACCGGTTTTGTTTCCAACCAAAGAATGGCTTTTACCATTGTTAAAAGATTGTAAAACCAAATAAAACAAATAAGAAGAATATGCAACAGAGACTGTAAATAGCTGGCAAAGGCTAAAATATTTACCATTTGGCCCTCTTCAACAATAGTTTGCCGACCCTTGGGCCCAGCATGAATTTGAGACTCCTTATCCATGTCTCATTGATATACAAGATATTCAACTTTTTTTCCAAGATTTAAAAAAAGCAATATAAAATATACATGATTATGCAAAAAGATAAAGCTCATTCAACTCAGTCATAGTTACTGCACAAGAAACTTCTGAAACAGAGGCCTGCGTGTGGACATTTTTACATTTCTATTCTTCATAGAATTTTCATTAGAAGGAACTTGACTCTGATCCTATAGATGAGCACACTTTTGTTACAGATTCAGTTATGTCCCTCAAAAATGTGTTGTCAATCTTAACCTCTATGCCTGTAGTTACAATCCCATTTGAGAATGGGTTATCTTTGTTATGTTAACAAGACAGAATTAGTATAGGGTGTATCTTCAGTCAATCTCTTTTGATATATAAAAGAGATTAAACAAGTAAGCAGAAGCAGAGATGGGGAAAAAAGAGGTGCCAAGCCACATGAAGATCTTCTAGGAGCAGAAGCTAATAAGACACAAGGACCTTCCTCTAGGGCTGACACAGAGAGAAAGCCTTCTCCTAGAGCTGGCACTGAATTTGGACTTCTAGTCTCCTAAACTGTAAGAAAATAAATTTGTTTGTTAAAGCCACTCATTTATGGTATTTCTGTTACAGCAGCACTAGACAACTAAGACAGAATTTGGTGCTGGGAGTAGGGTGCTACTCTAATAGATACCTAAAATGTTAAAGTTGTTTTGGAATTGGGTAATGGGCAGAAAGTGGGAGATTTTTGAGGTGCCTAACAGCAAAAGCTAAGATTGTCTTGAAGAGACTGTTGGTAGAATTATGGATGTCAAAGGCAATTCTGGTGAGGGCTCAGAAGGAAGTGAGAAGAACTATAAAGAAGGTCTCTACCGTCTTAAGAGAATACATATGGCACCAGCAACAGAACGTTGCTAGAAATATGGACATTAATTGTGCTTCTGGTGAGGCTTTAAAAGAAAATGATGAACACGCGATTGGACAATGGAGTAAGGGTGATGCTTTTTATGCAGTGGCAAAGAACTTGTGTGAATTATGTTCAAATGTTTGGTGGAAGGTAGAACTTGTAAGTGATGAACTTGGATACCTGGCTGAGGAGATTTCTAAGCAAGATCTTAAAGCAGTCAAGTGGTTTCTCCTTCCTGCTTATAGTAAAATATGAGAGGAAAGAGACCGACTTAAAATGAACTGTGAAAAATGAAAACAGAACTTAAAGATCTGAAAAATTCTGCTGTACAAACTAAGGACACATGTCCTAGAATGTTCACCATGGATGTGGCTACATAATCTTTTGTTAAAGAGATTAAGCCTGTGACTGATGGCTCTAACCACCATCAGCTTAGACTGAAGAGGACAGAGAAAGAACAAAAGGAAAGAAGACTGTCTGCCTCTTGGAATTCTATAGGCAGAAAACAGGCCAAAGCAGCTACATCTGTTGTCCTCCAAGAAAAGAAAAGGACCATCGCTGCAGCTTGGAGATCAGCAGAACTGTAGGAAGGGAGAAGCAAGGGCTTCTCGGTTTCAAAGAGAGGGGCCACAGACTCCTAGGTATCAAAGAGTTGGATCTGCGCCAACTTGGTTCTGGAGTCTGGGGCTGCTATTAAGGTGTGCCAGGGGGATGGGGCCGCTGCCGAAAGCTGAGGGAGAGTGGGGCTGCCATGCCCAAGGGGCAGAAGAATGGGGGCTGAGTGAGGTTGCCACTCAAATGGACTAGGAGAATGGTGCAGCCTAAATAGAGGGAGCAGAGTTGTCATCCCAGAGGGCCTGGAGGGAAGAGCTGAAGCCCAGGGCTGAGGAGCCTCCACCTAGAATCCAGAGGGTATGGCCAACACCCATAATCTGGAGGGCAGGGCCATTTTCCAGACGGTCTCAGAGAAGAGAGGATTATTTTTAAGCCTTGAGAGCCAACGTAAATTGTTCTGCTGGGTTTTGGATTTGCTTGGTGTCCAACATCCCTTCTTTCCCCCCAATTTCTCCCATTTGCAACAGAAATGCCCACTGTGCTGTTCCACCATTGTACTTTGGAAGCAGAAAACTTGTATTCCAGATTTCACAGGTTCACAGATGAAGAATTTTGCCCCAGGATAGAATATGCCTAAAGCCTCACTCATGTTTGATTTAGATGCTTTAGAAGATAAGATTTTGGACTTGGAGATGATTTAAGACTTTTACGATAATGTGATGGGGTGAATGTGTTTTATATGTGGTAAGGACATGAATTTTGGGGGCCAGTAGATGCAATGTTACAAACTGAATTATGTACTCCCAAAATATGAGTTGTAAATCCTAACTTCTATGCCTGTGGTTATAATCCCCTTTAGGAATGGGTAGTCTTTGTTATGTTAATGAGGCAGGATTGGTGTAGGGTGTATCTTCAGTCAATCTGCTTAGAAACAAAAAAGAGATTACACAAGTGAGCAGCAGCAGAGACGGGGAAAGAAATGCTAAGCTATATGAAGACTGCGCATGAGCAGAGGCTCAAAAGAGACAAGGACCTTCCTCAAGAGCTGACAGAGAGGGAAAGTCTTCCCCTAGAGCCGGCACCCTGAATTTGGACTTCTGGCCTCCTAAACTGTGTGAAAATAAATTTGTTAAAGCCACCCATTTATGGTATTTCTGTTATAGCAGCACTAGATAACTAAGGCAAGAGTGAAAGTGCCTGGCCCAAAGTCACACTGCTACTTAAGGGCAGAGTGGGGTCAAGAACGCAGGTATCAAAACTCTCTGCAGAACATTACATCATACCCATGCATTTGGCTTTAAGTTTTGGAGATCTGACTTCGATCAATATAAAGATGAAAGCTTAAAAACTGTTTCTGATACGCTCTTACTAGCAGCTGCGAATCATTAAATAGAGTAACATTAACGCTCACCACATACAGAAGATAAAAACTTACGGGATGCCTTCTATTCTAAAAACAGATATGATAAAGAAGGCTTAAACTTACTCTGCTTGCCTCTCAGGGCTATAATGTGCACGTTTGACTTCAGCTACCCAAAACTTAATTCCCAACCCAGATCCACAAGTTCCACCAAATGTGACCAAATGCCACCAGAAAAACACCGTCTAGTTTACACCAGTCACACGTTCTACAGATAACTACAAGTTCTTTTCATGTCTACTTGCAAACTACTAGCTGAAAGCTCAGATTTTTTTAACTGCCCTAAGATTTAGCTTGTGGCTGTGACAATGGGCTCAAACACAGCAACGACTGTGAGGATGGTGCAGGACCAGGCAGTGTTTCCCTGTTGTACACAGGGTCGCTATGAGTCTGAAGCGACTCGACGGCACTTAACAAAACTTAGCTTAGCTTAAAAAACTGATTGATTCTTAAACCCTTTATAACATCCACTCAGTTAATTCAAAGATTTGTAAAGAAAAACACATTTTACCTATGCTAATAGCTGTACTACTCTGCAGGATCTGATCTGCAGGGTACCATGATCAAGGATTCAAAGACATGGTAATGACCCAAGGTCCTTCCTGTGAAATTGCTCTTCCAGTGGTGAAAAATACAGATTCCGGGGGGCAGCCGAGCGATGAAAGACTTAGGCTCTCCAGATACAATATTCAGAACCTCCAACCCCACCGTATCTTTGCATCTGAGTTTTGTTCTCTAGAAGCAACACCCCTCCACCCCCCAACCACCACCACCTCCGAGCGAGTCCCGGCCACCCAAGCACCTGCAGCCGCCTGCCCGCAGGGTGGGAGCCCGGGGGAACTTGCCACCGCCGGCCCTTCTGGACACGGCACCCACTCCCACTTCCCGAGGCTGGCGGCCAAAGGCCCGAGCCCACTGGGAAGCTGCTCCTAGGCGGCCAGCCCACCTCGGGACACCGCGGGAAGCGAGGACGGCGGCGTTACCTGAAGGACCACTTCGTTAGGCAGCTGCGCGGCCCGGAACAGCTCCAGCACCCGCCCGTTGGCGGCCACCTTCTTGGTGCTCTCGATGTCGCAGTAGGAGAAGAGATCCGAGTAGTATTTCTGCTCCGCATCGCTCAGCGTTAAGCCTTCCATCTTCGCCTCTGGCTCAAGGCCGCCCCGCCCCGCATGCAACACCCGGGCCCCGACCTCCAGACGCCGGGGCGGCGGGGGCTGCGCGCGGCCTCGCAGCCCGGCCTCCTCGCCCCCTGAAGCCGCCGGGCGCCCCAGCCCTGGCCTCACTTGCGTCGGGTGCACCGAGCAACAGGGCCCGGGAATCGCGAGGCGGGGGCCCGACAGGGCTCAGCACGCCGTCGCCTGCGAGGGCCGGCGCAGCTCGGGCTCGGCGCGGCGCGCGGCTCCGGCTCCGCGGCCGCGGGTTGGGCGCGATGAAGGAGGCGGTGGCCGCGGCGGCGCGAGGCACAGGCAGACTCTGCCACCGCCCCCTCCGCGGGTTCGAATCTCCCCGGCTCCCTGCCGCTGCCCCTCGGACTTCCCGCCTCCGCTTCCCCTTCCGTCCACGCCCTCGGAGCGGCAGCACTTCCCGGAAAGTTGTGGGGTTTCGACTCTAAAGTTTTGGGGGCTCTGGGCTGAGGGTGCCTGCCGCTCCGCCTTCCTCCGCCGCCATTTACTGCGTCCCGGCCCGGCCCCCTACGCGCCAGCACCAACACTGACAGCGGCGGCCGCGCTCCAGACCCGGATGTGAGGCCGCGAGGAGAGAGCGCGAGAGGGAGAAAGAAACACCCACCGGGCTGGCTCGGCCACTCCCGGGAAAGGAAGCCCGCAGCGCCGTCTGGTGGCCGGCCCGCGGCGGGGTGGTCAGTCGCCCTCAGCGCTGGCCAGATGAGCTGGGACCCCCCAGGAAGCCAGGATGGGGAGGAACAGCGTGCAGCTTATTGAGAACTTAGATACATATTGTAGTTTGGATTGTTTCGAAGCTTCTGGGACTAAGCGCTTGATAAATATTTGATTGAAAGGGAGAACACTCTTCAGGTTATTATTGTATCCGTTTGTACCTTTTTGATGTCAGATGTTACTGAGGATAACTTTAATATTTCTATCTGCTCTGAAAGCTCATGAACATCCATCCAGGAACCTTCATTATGTAAACACAAGTACTGAGACTTACACTCTTGTCTCCAAGCCTGTTTACCTGAGAAACAAAATTTGCTGAATAGAGGAAACAACTGGCAAAATTTTCCTCTCTGTACAAGGTCGTTCTGGTGCTAGAAATGTAATACTACACATTTATTACCAGTTCTATAAACCACGTGGGCCCGAGGTGGACATCAGGGGCTCCCCCACCGCTGATTTCCACCTTTACCTAATTTATGGAGCTGCAGTTGTTCTAGCCTGCACTAACTTGAGAAAGGGATTCTTAAGATATCTCAAATAGAATATCTTAACAAGAGTTTGACAAGCAAAGATATCACTTTGAGGACTAACGTGCGTCTGATCCAAGCCATGGTGTTTTCAATCAGCTCATATGCCTGTGAAAGCTGGACAATGAATAAGGAAGACGGAAGAATTGATGCCTTTGAATTACGGTGCTGGTGAAGAATATCGAATATACCATGGATTGCCAGAAGAATAAACAAATCTGTCTTGGAAGAAGTACAGCCAGGATGCGCCTTAGAAGTTAGGATAGTGAGACTTCATCTCATGTACTTTGGGCATGTTATCAAGGGGGACCAGCCCCTGGAGAGAACGTCATGCTTGGTAAAATAGGGGGTCAAAAAAGAAGAAGACCCTTGTCTTACTTATCTAGTGTGTCTATAACAGAAATACCACAAGTGGATGGCTTTAACAAAGAGAAATTGAGTCTCTCATAGTCTAGGAGACTAGAAGTCCAAATTTAGGGTGCCAGTTCCAGAGGAAGGCTTTCTGTGGGTTCTGGGGTAGGTTCTTGTCATCACTCTTCTGCTGGTCAAGGAGCTTCTCTGCATGGGGACCTCAGGTCTAAAGGTGCTGCCAGCACTGCTTTTTTGGGGGTATGAGATCCCCCTGTCTCTGCTCACTTCTCTCTTCTGTATCTCAAAAGAGATTGGCTTAAGACACAATCCAATCTTGTAGATTGCCTCATCAGCATAACTGCCACTAATCTCATCTCATTAATATCATAGATTTATAACACAGAGGAAAATCACATCAGATGACAAAATGGTGGACAATTACACAATACTGGGAATCATGGCTTAGCCAAATTGACAGATAATTTGGGGGGGCACAGTTCAACCCATGACAACCCTCAATGAGATGGATTGACACAGTGGCTGCAACAATGGGTTCAAATATAGCATTGATTGTGAGGATGGCACAAGACCAGGCAGTGTTTCGTTCTGTTATGCATGTGGTTGCTATGAGTCATAACCAACTTGACAGCACCTAACAACAACAACAACGTAAGACAGAGTAGAACTGTGCTGTAGGGTTTCCAAGGCTATAATCTTTACTGAAGCGGACTGTTACATCTTTCTCCTATGGAGGGGCTGGTGGGTTCTAACCACCAGTCTTTTGGTTAGCAGTTGAGCCCTTAACCACTGCACCACCAGGGCTCCTCCATTTCTGCCCTGGAGTCTTTTTTTCCACCAACTACCCACAGACTCTACCCACAAAGCTTTGCATGACTTGTTTTCTCATGTCATTTAGGTCTCTGGTCATATGTTATCTCTTCAGAGATGCTTTCTCTCAACACCTTATCTCTCCTCTATCCCCTTATTTGAATTATTTTTCTTCGTAGCACTTTTCACTACCTCACAATAAAGTACATATTTGTTTACATTTTTATAGCTAATAATTGTTAAATACTTATTATGTTTCTGGCACTATTCTAAATAAATTACAACATTAATTGCAACAATCCTATTAAGTAGGTTCTATTCATATTTTTATTGGACAGATCAGGAAATTGAGGTATAGATAGTGTCTTAGTTATCTAGTGCTGCTATAACAGAAATGCTACAAGTGGATGGCTTTAATAAAGAGAAATTGATTCTAGAAGGCTAGAAGTCCAAATTCAGGGAATCAGCTCCAGGGGAAGGCATTCTCTGTCAGCTCTGGAGGAAGGTCCTTGTGGTCAATCTTTCCCTGGACTAGAAGCTTCTCAGCACAGGAACCCCAGGTCCAAAGGACCCGCTCTGCTCCCGGCACTGCTTTCTTGGTGGTATGAAGTCCCCCTGTTTCTTTTCTTGCTTCTCTCTTTTATATCTCAAAAGAGATTGGCTTAAGACACAATCTAATTTTATAGATTGAGTCCTGCCTCATTAACATAACTACCACTAATCCCACTTCATTAACATCATACAAATACGATTTACAACACATAGGAAAATCATATCAGATGACAAAATGGTGGACAATCACACAATACTGGGAATCATGGCCTAGTCAAGCTGAGAGATATTTTAGGGGGACACAATTCAATCCATGACAGATGGTTTAAGTAATTTTAAGTCACATTATTATTAAGTGTCTGAATCTGGGATTCAAAACCTAGGCAGTCTCAACTCCAACATCACTTCCGTATAATACTGCCTTTCTAACTTGTTTATTAAGTCCCCCGGCTACCATTCCTGTATTTACCATCACCCCTTGCTGCCAGTCCCACTGCCCCACAGTCCCATTTCTCCTGAATATAAGCTACTTGAGGGCAGGGGTGTTGTTTGTTTTGTTCGCTGCCATGGCTTTAGGCCCAGTATTTGGCAATAGCGTGCATCAATAATTATTTATTGAATGAATGAACTTCAACATTTTTTTTGAATGATAAATTAACTTGAGCTGTAATCGTTGATCTAAAGCACAATTTAAAAAATAAATAACCACAAACGTAGTGGCTTAAAACAGCACAAATACATTTTCTCACAGTTCTGGAGGTCAGAAGTCCAAAATAAGTCTTACAGAGCTAAAATCAATGTGGTGGGGCAGTGCTGCTTCCTTCTGGAGATTCTAGGGGAGAATAGGTTTTCTTGCCCTTCCCAGATTCTAGAAGGTGTCCTCATTCTTTGGTTTGTGGTATCTATATTCAGCTTATGGGAAGAACATTAAGGAATTACTGGACAGGCTTATTCCTTGGACAGCTCACTCCCCTCACATTTCCTATTCCTTAGCACAACACGTGCAATGAAACAAGTCTTAATTTGTTTGTTTTGTGGCCCAGTGAGTTTTATGTTTCACTTCAAATTTTCAGAAGATAAGGTCTCAGAATAACCTTTGATAATGCCAATGGGTTTCTCACCAAAGCTTGGGTTGAACTTCAACATTGATGTGATGAGTCAGTCAATATCCCAATCTCCTGGCTTGGCTCCCTTAACACTAGGAAACTCCAGGGTAACTCCTCCTTTGTAACCCAAAGTGGTTATAGAGTTGTTTCACTTCAAAGTTCAAGGATTCTGACTTTCTTCTCGGTCATAATGTGCTATTCTTTTACTTTCACCTTCCATTCTTCAAATAAACCTTCATGTTCTCCCCTCCCCAACACATATTTCATATATTCAAGAAATACATTTTGAGCATCTTATGCCAGTATAGAACAAACTGCATGATCTTGCACTCAGGGATAATACAGTCTAGGGACTGTTTCCAGTCAAATCAAGAATGCTTCTGCTAGCACCCTTGATTTCTTTATAGTTGCCCTTTCCCCATCCCTACTTTGCTAATTGTTAACCCTGAATTGACCACATGTGTGTGCTATATGATGTTGCAGGCTATGCTTCCTGTAGCCCTATTGCTCTGTGATGCTGTGATTGGACATGGAGTGAGAGTCTTCCTGTTGACGACCAAAGCCAAAAAGCTGAGAACAAAAAGGTATCATTTAGACTTCCAGTTTCCAGTCTGACATGTAAAGAGCTTGAAAGCTGTAATTCTCATCCCCACAACAAGAATAAAGATAAGAAAATGGAAATCAAAAACTCTTTTTAGGTCCACCAGAGAATCGAGGTCACAAGGAAAATACAGAAAATCACAAGGTAATCAGAACAGAAATTGCCACTGGCCCCAGCATCAGGTAAGAACACTTAAAGGGTAATTGACTAACTGTTGGAGACCAAGCACGAGAGATAGACTCCTGGAGGCCCAGCTCTAGGGAGGGTCCCCACACTTTCATGAGTTTTACCTCCAAGAGCCCTACAGGGTTCTCACTGTGAAGATCAGAGAGAAGTCCATTCTTGTTTCTGACAGGGAAAGGGGAAAAGTAACCATTCTGAAACACAACCAGAACATTTAACACAGTGTTCTTCTTAACAAAGGCTTACCCTCAAGGGAAAATATTTTACCAAAGGCAAACTCATAGGGTCTCTATGAGTTGGAATGACTCCACAGCACCTAACAACAACAACAACAATTGATGTGGGTGAAGGAAAATACCCAACTTCTGCCCTCTCTAGCCTTCAATAAGGGAAAAGGGAAATACCCAACTCCAGCCTTCTTAGCCTTCCTATCTCACCTTGTTGTTGTTAGGTGCCAAGTTGATTTAGACTCATAGTGATCCAATGTGACAGAATAGAATAGCCCGTAAAGGTGGAAAAACATAAAAAGCTGAGAATCACTTGTGAATGTCACAGCCTAGGGCCACAGGGTCACTAGAAGACAGAGACCTAATAATAAGATCATAGAATGCTTCCCCTCCATCACATCTATCCAAGTCAAACTGTTGCCATTGAGTTGATTCTGACTCATAGCAACCCTGTAGGACAGAGTAGAACTGCTCCATAGGGTTTCCAAGGTGTAAATCTTTATGGAAGCAGACTGCCACATCTTTCTCCCAAGGAGCAGCTGGTGGGTTCGAACCACCGACCTTTCTGTTAGCAGCCAAGCCCTTAACCACTGCACCACCAGGGCTGTTATGATCACATCAGTAAAAAAACCAAAACCAAACCCGTTGCTGTCGAGTCAACTCTGTCTCAGCGACCCTATAAGACAGAGTAGAACTGCCCCATAGAGTTTCCAAGGAGCGCCTGGTGGATTCGAACTGCTGACCTTTTGGTTAGCAGCCTAGCTCTTAACCACCACACCACCAGGTTTCCCATCACATCGATAGAGCACCTATAATAAGAGAGGATTACAGTAGAAGAGAACTGCAAGCTCAGATCCTATTTAAGGAGTCTCTAAAAAAATCCAAAGACAACAAGGGAGACAAAAACAAGAGCAGTGTTCCGGGTTACTGTATTAGTTTCCTATTGCTGCTTGCCATGGATTGAATTAGGTCCCCCCAAAAATGTGTGTATCAACTTGGATGGGCCGTGGTTCTCAGTGGTTTGGCAGTTATAATGCAGTCTGGCAGTCACATAATGACGTAATCACCTCCATGATGAGACCTGGTGTAATGTCATCACTTCCATGATGGGATCTGCTGTGAGTAGCCAATCAGTTAAAAGAGAGTTTTCTTGGGGGTATGGTCTATATCCAATATAGATGGACTTTCTGGCAAAGGTCATGGACCTTTGTTCACTCAGGATCCTGAAGCTGGCTCCTGCTCACCTGACCTGTGGTTCTTGGGACTTGAGCTAGCACCTTACCTGCCAATATTGGGATTCATTGGCCTCTGAAGTCTGTGAGCCAGTTGTCTGACCTGCCAATCTTAGGTTCACCAGTCCTGCAGCTACATGAGTCAGGAGAAGCCTACAGTCAGACCCACAGACTTAGGACCGCATGAGCCATTTCCTTGATATAAATCTCTCTCTGTATGTGTATGTATATATACATATGTTTCACTGGTTTTGCTTCTTTAGAGAAACCACCCTAAGACATCCATTTACAATGTGTAATATGCAGATAACACAACCTTGCTTCCCGAAAGAGAAGAGGACTTGAAGCACTTACTGATGAATATCAAAGACTACAGCCTTCAGTATGGATTATAGCTCAACATAAAAAAACAAAAATCGTCATAATTGGATCAATAAGCAACATCATGATAAATGGAGAAAATACTGAAGTTGTCATGGATTTCATTTTACTTGGATCCACAATCAACACTCACGAAAGCAGGAATCAAAAAATCAAACAATGTATTGCAGTGGGCAAATCTGCTGCAAAAGACCTCTTTAAAGTGTTAAAAAGCAAAGATGTCACCTTGAGGACTAAGGTGTGTGTCTTAGTCATCTAGTGCTGCTATAACAGAGCAAGTGGATGGTTTTAACAAAGAGAAATTTATTCTCTCACAGTCTAGTAGGCTACAAGTTCAAATTCAGGGCGTCAGCTCCAGGGGACGGCCTTCTGTCTCTGTCAGGTCCTCTGGAGGAAGGTCTTTGTCCTCAATCTTCCCCTGATTGAGGAGCTCCTCAGACGCAGGGACCCCAGGTCCAAAGGATGCACTCTGCTCCCACCTGCTGCTTTCTTGATGCTATGAGGTCCCTCACTCTGCATGGTTCCCTTTCCTTTTATCTCTTGTAAGATAAAAGGTGGTGCAAGCCACACCCCAGGGAAACTCCCTTTACATTGGATCACGGATGTGACCTTAGTAAGGGTGTTACAATCCCACCCTAATCCTCTTAACATAAATTTACAATCACAAATGGAAGAAAACCACATAATACTAGGAATCATGGCCTAGCCAAATTGATACACACATTTTTGGGGGGACATAATTCAATCCATGACATTCTACCCTTTGGCCCCTCAAAAAATCACATCCTTGCAACATGCAAAACATATTCATCCCATCATTTCATAGCAAAAGTCTTAACTCCAAGTCCAAAATCCAAAAATTCTTCTTCATCTGTGAAATCTAGAATACAAGTTATCTGCTTCCAAAGGAACAATGGCAGAACAGGCATAAGCTAGACATTTCCATCACAAATGGGAGAAATTGGAGGAAAAGAAGGGATAACAGGCAGCAAGGAAGTCAGCAGAACACATTACATTAGCCCTCAAGGCTTTGCAAATAATCCTCTGTTCTCTGAGAGAATTTACACAATGGCCCTGCCCTCCAGACTCTAGGTATTGGCCACAATCTCTGGATTTTTAGTGGAGGCCTCTCCGCCCCAGGCTTCAGCTCTGCCTTCCAGGCCCACTGGGACAGCAACTCTGCTCCCTGGGCTTTAGGCACACCATTTTCCAAGTCCATCTGTGTGGGAACTCCACCCTTAGAAACACCAGAGGCCATGGCTCCACCCTTTGAAACCCCAGAGGTCTTGACCATACCTTCTGAGACTGAGGCAGCTTGTCTTCTTGTGTTGCTAGTCTTCAGCTTCTGCTTCCTGGTTTCCTGGCCTCGGCTTGTCGGGCCTCACGCCCGCATCTGCCCTGCTAGGTCAAGTGTTCCAAAGCTCGGTAGCTCCACCAATAAGTGTCTGGAGACACCCCACTCCACCAGGAAGCCTCCTGCACAGACACCCAGCTCTCTTACTCCATGGGTAGGCTCCAGCACTGTCTGGCGCTGGTCTTCCAGTTCTGTTGCTGCTGGTTCTCTGCTGTTGCTGCTTCTCTGCTGCTGCAGGTTCTTTGCTGCTTCTGGTCCTCTGCCGCTGCTGCTCCTCTATCCGTTCACAGTTTCAAAACCACTTGCATATTTTAGGTACCTGTTAAAGCAGCCCCTCACTCCTGGTACCAAATTCTGTCTTAGTCATCTAGTGCTGCTGTAACAGAAATACTACAAGTGGATGGTTTTAACAAAGAGAAATTTATTCTCTCACAGCCTAGTAGGCTACAAGTCCAAATTCAGGGCGTCAGCTCGAGGGGATAGCTTTCTTTCTCTGTCGGCTCTGGGGGAAGGTCCTTGTCAATCTTGTCAATCTTCCCCTGGTCAAGGAGCTCCTCAGGCACAGGGACCCCAGGTCCAAAGGATGCACTCTGCTCCTGGCACTGCTTTCTTGATGGTATGAGGTCCCTCACTCTGCTTGCTTCTCTTTCCTTTTCTCTCTAGCAAGATAAAAGGTGGTACAGGCCACATCCCAGGGAAACTCCCTTTACATTGGATCAGGGATTTGACCTTAGAAAGGGTGTTACAATACCACCTCAATCCTCTTTAACATAAAATTACAATCACAAAATGGAAGACAACCACACAATAATAGGAATCATGGCCTAGCCAAATTGATACACACCTTTTTTGGGGGGGGGACATAATTCAGTCCATCACAGTGCACCTGACCCAAGCCATCGTGTTTTCAATCACCTCATATGCATGCGAAAGCTGGACAATGGATAAGGAAGACAGAACAAGAATTGATGCCTTTGAATTATGGTGTTGGCAAAGAATATTGAATATACCATAGACTCCCAGAAGAACAAACAGATCTGTCTTGGAAGAAGTACAGCCAGAATGCTCCTTAGAAATGAGGAAAGAGAGACTTTATCTCATTTACTCTGGACATATTATCGGGAGGGACAAGTCCCTGGAGAAGGATATCATGCTTGGTAAAGTAGAGGGTCAGCAAAAAAGAGGAAGACCCTGGATGAGATGGATTGATACAGTGGCTGCCAAAATGGGCTCAAACATAGAAATTATTGTGAGGATGGAGCAGGACTGGACAGTGTTACATTTGTTGTACATGGGGTTGCTATGAGTCGAAACCAACACAATGGCACTTAACAACAACAACATTATTCTGTCTACCATGGTTACTTTATTTTGTTTGTGTTTTTGACTCTGCATATCTCTTGTTAAGAAGTAACCCAGACAAATATCACTAGCTAAAATTATAGATGGACGACTAACACCTTCTAAAGAAATTAATGTACTATTAAACTCATTCTAGATGCAAACAACATCAACTTGTGGTGACATGGTTCCCTTCTCGTCTCTTACGTTTGCACATGTAAGTTAAGCAGGAGGACAAAACTGAGGCAGTGCGATCTTTATCCCCATATAACCTTGACCTTAACAATGTGGATGGAGTAAAACTTTCGGGACCTTCATTTGCTGATGTGGCACGACTCAAAATAAGAAGAAACAGTTGCAAACATCTATTAATAATTGGAACGTGGAATGTACATAGTGTGAATTTAGGAAAATTGGAAGTCATCAAACAAGAAATGGAATGCATAAATATTGATATCTTAGGCATTTGTGAGCTGAAATGTACTGGTAGTGGCCATTTGGAATCAGAAAATCAGATGGTCTACAATGCTGGGAATGAAAAAATAGAGGACTTGTTACACATTCACTGTCAAAAAGAACATTTCATGATCCATCCTGAAGTACAATGCTGTTAGTGATAGGATACTATTCATATGCCTACAAAAAAGACCAGTTAATACAACTATTATGCAAATTTACATGCCAACTGCTAATGCCAGAGATGAAGAAATTTAAGATTTTTACCAACTTCTGCAGTCTGAAATTGATCAAATATGCAATCGGAATGCATTGATAATTACTTGTGATTGGAATGCGAAAGTTGGAAACAAAGAAGAAGGATTGGTAGTTGGAAAATATGGCCCTGGTGATAGAAATGATGCCTGAGATAGAATTTTGCAAGACCAACAATTTATTCATTGCAAATACCTTTTTTGAACAACATAAATGGTGACTATACGTGTGGATCTCACCAGACGAGTACACAGTAATCAAATCAACTATATCTGTGGAAAGAGAAGATGGAGAAGCTCAATATCATCAGTCAGAATAAGGGTAGGGGCTAACTTTTGAAAAGACCATCCATTGCTCATAGGCAAGTTCAAGTCGGGGCTGAAGAAAATTAAAACAAGTTCACAAGAGACAAACTATGACCTTGAGTACATCCCACCTGAATTTAGAGACCATCACAAGAATAGACTTGACGCATTGAACACTAATGACTGAAGACCAGATGAGTTGTGGGATGACATCAAGGACATCATACATGAAGAAAGCAAAAGGTTATTAAAAAGACAGGAAAGAAAGAAAAGACCAAAATGGATGTCAGAAGAGATCCTGAAACTTGCTCTTGAACACAGAGTAGCTAAAGTGAATGGAGGAAATGATGAAGTAAAATCTGAACAGAAGATTTCAAAAGGTGACTTGAGAAGACAGAGTAAAGTATAATGAAATGTGCCAAGATTTGGAGTTAATAAAACCAAAGGGAAGAACACACTCAGCATTCCTCAAACTGACAGAACTGTAGAAAAAACTCAAGCCTCTAGTTGCAATATTGAAGGATTCTACTGGGAAAATATTAAATGATGCAGGAAGCATCAAAAGAAGATGGAAGGAATACACAGAGTCACTGAACAAAAAAGAATTGGTCAACGTTCAACCATTTCAGGAGGTAGTGTATGATCAAGAACCGATGGTACTGAAGGAAGAAATCCAAGCTGCAATGAAGGCTTTGGCGAAAAACAAGGCTCCAGAAATTGACAGAATACCAGTTGAGATGCCTCAGGAAATGGATGCAATGCTGCAAGTACTTACGTGTCTATGCCAAGAAATTTGGAAAACAGCTACAAGGTCAACCGACTGGAAGAGATCCATATTTGTGCCCATTCCAAAGAAAGGTGATCCAACAGAATGTGGAAATTATCAAACAATATCATTAGTATTACATGCAAGTAAAATTTTGCTGAAGATAATTCAAAAACAGTTGAGCAGTACATCAACCGGGAACTGCCAGAAATTCAAGCCTGATTTAGAAGAGGACATGGAACAAGGGGCATCATTGTTGATGGCAGATGGATTTTGGCTGAAAGCAGAGAATTCCAGAAAGATGTTTACCTGTGTTTTATTGACTATGCAAAAGCATTCGACTGTGTGGATCATAACAAATTATGGATAACATTGGGAAGGTTGGGAATTCCTGAACACTTAATTGTGCTCATGAGGAACCTGTACATAGACAAAGAGGCAGTTGTTTAAATAGAACAATGGGATACTTCATGTTTTTAAATCAGGAAAGATGTGTGTTAGGGTTGTGTCCTTTCACCATACTTATTCAATTTGTACGCTGAGCAAATAATCTGAGAAGCTGGACTATATGAAGAGGAACATGGCATCAGGATTGGAGGAAGACTTATTCAACAACCTGTGATACAAAGATGACAAAATTTGCTGAAAGAGAAGAAGAGTTGAAGCACTTACTGATGAAGATCAAAGACTATAGCCTTCAGTATGGATTATACCAACATAAAGAAAACAAAAATGCTCACAATGAGAACAATAAGCAACATCATGATAAACGGAGAAAATATTGAAGTGGGCAAGGATTTCATTTTACTTGGATCCACAATCAACACCCGTGGAGGTAGCAGTCAAGAAATCAAATGATGTATCGCAGTAGGCAAATTTGCTGCAAAAGACCTCTTTAAAGTGTTAAAAAGCAAAGATGTCACCTTGAGGCCTAAGGTGCTTGTCATGGATTGAATTATGTCTCCCAAAAAATTGTGTATCAATTTGGCTGGGTTATGATTCCCAGTATTGTGTGGTTGTCCTCCATTTTATGACTGTAATTTTATGTTAAAGAGGATTAGGGTGGGATTGTAACACTCATACAAAGGTCACATCCCTGATACAATGTAAAGGGAGTTTCCCTAGGGTGTGGCCTGCACTTTTTATCTTACAAGAAATGAAATGGAAGCAAACAGACAGTGGGGACCTCATGCCACCAGGAAGGCAGTGCTAGGAGCATAGCGTGTCCTTTGGATTCGAGGTTCCTGTGCTGAGATGTTCCCAGACCAAGGGAAGACTGATGACAAAGACCATCCTCCACAGCTGACAGAAAGCCTTCCCCTGGAGCTGATGCCCTGAATTTGGACCTGTAGCCTACCAGACTGTGACAGAATAAATTTCTGTTTGTTAAAGCCATCCACTTGTGATATTTC
Organism: Dugong dugon; assembly: GCA_030035585.1. Taxonomy (NCBI): domain Eukaryota; kingdom Metazoa; phylum Chordata; class Mammalia; order Sirenia; family Dugongidae; genus Dugong; species Dugong dugon. Next base: position 161,932,766 of record CM057464.1, read on the forward strand.
TGTTAGAGCAGCGCTAGATGACAAAACAGTGCTCCCGACCGAAGCCATGGTATTTTCAATTGCCTCACATGCATGTGAAAACTGGACAATGAGTGAGGAAGACCAAAGAATTGATGCTTTTGAATTACCGTCTTGGTGAAGAATATTAGATATACCATGGACTGTCAAAAGAATGAACAAATCTGTTTTGGAAGAAGAAGATCCAGAAAGCCTCTTAGAAGTGAGATTAGCAAGACTTCGTCTCACATACTTTGACATATTATCCCAAGGGACCAGTCCCTGGAGAAGGACATCATGCTTGGTAAAGTAGAATGTCAGCAAAAAAGAGGAAGACCCTCAACGAGATGAACTGACACAGTGGCTGCAACAACGGGCTGAAACAGAGCAATGATTATGAGGATGGCGTAAGACTGGGCAGTGTTTTGTTTCGTTGTTTTGTACATAGGGTCACTATGAGTCGGAAGCGACTCAATGGAACCTAATAACAAGAACAATAGTCTTCAGATGCTCAACTGTTCAATGAGAACAGTGTACCCAAACACCATGGACTTATTCAGATTTCTTTCCATACTTGGGTCAGAATTCTCAGATGCTAGGCTGTCTAAGAATATTATGTATGGCTGACAGAAAAATTTTGGAAGTTTCTCTCTTGATCTGTTTTCTTATTCTACTCTGATATTCATAACTGTACAGCCATTTTCTTCATCACTGGTTTTATCATTCATACTAAATATAAAAATTTGAATGATATCCTTTTTCATATACTGCTGTATACTCCCTCCTCTAGAATGAGTTAGTGATTGTATCATTGAGCCCCAGCTGCTGCTGGAGACATCAGCTGACTCAAAGCAAGAAAGCTATATATTTATTCAAAAATATTTTTAAGACTTCCAGGAAACATGGTGCTATAGACAGAAGCACCACACTGTCCCTCCACAGCAAAGATCTGAAAAACTAAGTCAGAGACACACGTCAATCCTGAAACCCTAAGCATCAAATGAAGAGATAAAGAACTTAGCCAAGCACCAAATGGAATGAGAAACTGACGGAGAACAGACAGCGAGGAGAGACACCTGCAGAGGTCCCTTATAAGCTATCGCAGCACTGATCCGACATCTTGGACTCCTATCAGAGATCAGCAAACTGGGGGTACAAGAAAACAGCTTCATGGAGTTTCCAGCAGGAGACAGAACAACTGGTAACCAGCGATATACGCTTTCCCACCCTTCTTCACCCCCACTCTGTCGTCTCTGCTTCCTGTGGCCACAGTATCTTGGCTGGCAAGCACTGACTTCACCCAAGTGCCGCTTGGATTCCACCTGCCTGCATAGGCTGGCTCCCTGAGTGCCATTTGTTGGCTGCTGGTGTTACTTTTTCCTGCTTCTTTAGATTTCTTCCTTACCTCTTACCACCTCCCCTTCCTTTCTCTCAAATACTTGGCTCCATGTGCCATCTTTGCTTCTTCCTGAAAGCCTGTGAAACTCTGCTTGACTGTGAAACTGCTTCCCAGCCCATGCTGCCGCATTGGTGGGACCCTTGGGGCTTTTTTGTTTGTTCTGATTTGTTCTGTTTTGATTTGTTGGTTGGTTTGTTTTCTTTTTCTTTTCTTGGCTTGGGATCCCTTTCTAGCTGGACAGTGCTGTGTGCGTGGGAGCTACTCCTTTACTCTCCACAGACACAGAGTGACATCCCTAGGGGCATTTATTTTTTCTTTGTTTTATTTTCTTGTCTTTCTTTTTCCCTTTTGTCTTTCTTCTTCCCTTTTTGTCTTTCTTCATTTCCAGTTTCTCATCTCTCTATACGTACCTCCTCTTCCTGTCTCCTTCATACCTGGTGCTGTGTGGCACCTCTTCCCCTTCTAGCCAGGCTGTACTTCATGGGCTGGGAGCAACTTCCCCAGTCCCAGCAGCCATACTGGTGGGGTACCTGGGGGCTTTTCTTTTCTCCTCTAGTTTTTATTTATTCATTTTTTTCTTTTACCCTTTTTCTTTTTGTCTTCTTCTCCATTTCTCAGTCTCTCATCTCTCACTCCAACAGCAAGCTCCCTTAGCACTCTTTTTTTTTTAAATTGTACTTCAGGTGAAGGTTTACTTAACAAATAGTTTCTCCTTAAACAGTCAGCACCCATATTGTTTTATGACATTGGTTGACAACCCCACAATTTGTCAACTCTCTCCCTTCTTGACCTTTTTTTTTTTCTTTTTGGTGAAAATATACATAGCCAAAGATACACCATTTCAAAAATTTCTGCATGCACAGTTCAGTGACATCAATTATGTTGTTCCAGTTGTGCTGCTATTCTCACTTTAGATGAAGGTTTACAGACCAAAATAGTTTCTCATTAAACAATACACATGTTGCCCTACGACAGTGGTTGACAACTCCACCACATATCAACACTGTCCTTACTCAACCTTGGGTTCCCTATCACCAGCTTTCCTGTCCCCCTCTGCCTTCTAGTCATTATCCCTGGACTGCTGTGCCTCATTAGTCCTGTTTTGTTTTATGGGGCTGTCCAATCCCCAGCTGAGTGGGAAACCTTGGAAGTGACTTCACCACTGACCTAAAAGGGTGTCTGGGGGCATACTCTCAGGGTTTCTCCAGTCTCTTTCAGGCCAGTAAGTCTGGCCTTTTTTGTGTGCGTGTTAGAATTTTGTTCTACATCCTTCTCCAGCTCTGTCCAGAACACTCTGTTGTGATCTTGGTCAGAGTGGTCAGTGGTGGTAGCCTGGTACCATCTAGCCATACTGGACTCAGTCTGGTGGATGCCTTGGCAGCTGTGGTCCATTAATCCTTTGGACTGATCTTTTCCTTGTATCCTGTTCTCTTCATTTTCCCTTGCTCCCGAAGGGATGAGACCAGTGGAGTATCTTAGATGGCTGTTCACAGGCTTTTAAGACCCCAGGTGCTACTCACCAGGGTAGAATGTAGAACATTGTCTTTATAAACTGTGTTATGCCAGTTGAGCTAGATGTTCCCCTCAGGGAGTTTGGATGTGTCTAGGGAGCTTCCATGACCTTTCCTTGTACAAGCTGTGCTGGTTTTCCCAGTATTGTGTACTGTCTCACCCTTCACCAAAGATACCACTTATCTGCTGCCTGTATTTCCCCCCATCCCTCCCATCCCTCGTAACCAACAAAGAGTGTTACTTTTTGTGTGTAAACTTTTTCATGGGTTTTTACAATAGAGGTCTCATACAATATTTGTCCTTTTGTGATTGACTTATTTCACTCAGCATAATGTCCTCCAGTTTCATCCATGTTATGAGATGCTTCACAGATTCATCATTGTTCTTTCTCTATGCATAGTACTGCATTGTGTGTATGTCCCATAGTTTGTTTATCCATTCATCTGTTGATGGGCATCTGGGTTGTTTCCATCTTTTTACTATTGTGAACAATGCTACAGTGAACATGGGTGTGCGTATGTCTATTCGAGTGACGACTCTTATTTCTCTAGGATATATTCCTAGGAGTGGGATTGCTTGATCGTATGGTATTTCTATTTTTAGCTTTCTAAGGAAGTGCCATATCATTTTCCAAAATGGTCGTGTCATTATGCATTCCCACCAGCAGTGCATAAGACTTTCGATCTCCCCGCAGCCTCTCTGACATTTGTTATTTCCAGTGTTTTTAACTCTTGCCAGTAATGCCGGGGTAAGATGGTATCTCGTTGTGGTTTTAATTTGCATTTCTCTAATGGCTAGTGATCGTGAGCATTTCCTCATGTGTCTGTTGGCCGCTCGAATGTCTTCTTTGGTGAAGTGTCTGTTCATTTCCTTTGCCCATTTTTTAATTGAATTATTTGTCTTTTTGTTGTAGAGGTGTTGGATTTTCTTGTAGATTTTAGAGATTCGACCTTTGTCTGACTTGTAACGTCCAAAATTTTTTTCCCAGTCTGTGGGTTCTCTTTTTACTCTTTTGGTGAAGTCTTTTGAAGAGCATAGGCGTTTGATTTTTAGAAGATCCCAGTTATCTAGCTTATCTTCTGGGTTTTGTGTGTTGATGTTATGGTTTGTATCCTGTTAATGCCGTGTATTAGGGCCTGTAGCGTTGGTCCTATTTTTTCTTCTATCAACTTTATAGTTTTTGGCATTATATTTAGGTCTTTGATCCATTTTGAATTAGTTTTTGTATATAGTGTGAGGTATGGGTCCTGTTTCATTCTTTTGCAGGTGGATATCCAGTTTTGCCAGCACCATTTGTTAAAAAGATTGTCTTTTCCCCATTTGATGGACTTTGGGACTTAGTCAAAGATCAGGTGACCGTAGGTGGATGGATTTTCATCTGGGTTCTCAATTCTGTTCCATTAGTCAACGTATCTGTCGTTGTACCAGTACCAGGCTGTTCTGACTACCATAGCTGTGTACTAGGTTCTGAGGTCATGTCGTGCGAGTCCTCCTACTTTATTCTTCTTCAGTAGAGCTTTACTTATCGGGGCTTCTTCCCTTTCCACATAAAGTTAATGATTAGTTTTCCACCTCTTTGAAGAATGTTGTTGGTATTTGGATTGGGATTGCATTGTATTTGTAAATTGCTTTCTGATTTTTTTTTTCTTTTCTTTTCTTTTTTTTTAAATTGTACTTCAGGTGACAGCTTACAGAACAAATAGTTTCTCATGAAACAGTAGTGCACATATTGTTTTATGACATTGGTTAACAATTTGTAAATTGGTTTGGGTAGAACTGTCATTTTCACAATGTTGAGTCTACCTATCCATGAGCATGGTATGTTTTTCCAATTATGTAGATCCCTTTGGGTTTCTTGCAGTAGTGTTTTGCAGTTTTCCTTGAATAGGTCTTTTACATCCCTGGTTAGATTTATTCCTAAGTATTTTATTTTTTTAGGGGCTATTATAAATGGTATTTTTTTCCTGATTTCCTTTTCCTTGTTCTCTTTATTGGTGTATAGGAATCCAACTGATTTTTGTACGTTTATCTTGTAACCTGCTACTCTGCTGAATCTATTAGTTCCAGTAGTTTTCTCATGGAGTCCTTTGGGTTTTCTATGTATAGTTTCATATCATCCACAAATAGGGACTGTTTTACTTCTTCCTTACCAATTTGGATGCCCTTTATTTCTTTTTCTTGCCTTACTGCTCTGGCTAGGACTTCCAGCACAATGTTAAATAGGAGTGGTGATAAAGGGCATCCTTGTCTTGTTCCTGTTCTCAAGGGGAATGTTTTCAGCCTCTTTCCATTAAGAATGATGTTGGCAGTTGGTTTTGCATAGATGCCCTTTATTATGTTGAGAAATTTCCATTCTATACCTATTTTATGGAGAATTTTATGAGGAATTGGTGTTGGACTTTGTCGAATGCCTTTTCTGCATCAGCTGAGATGATCATGTGATTCTTTTTATTTATGTGGTGAATTACGTTGATTGATTTTCTAATGTTGAACCATCCTTGCACACCTGGCACAAATCCTGCCTGGTCGTGATGCATTACCTTTTCAATATGATGCTGAACTCTATTGACCAGAACCCTGCTGAGAATTCTTGCATCTATATTCATGAGAGATATTGGTGTGTAATTTTCTTTTTTAGTGGCACCTTTGCCTGGCTTTGGCATCAGGGTTATGCTGCCTTCACAAAATGAATTCGGAAGTGTCGCTTCCCCTTCTATGCTCTGAAATAGTTTGAGTAGTATGGGTATAAGCTCTTCTCTTAATGTTTGGTAGAATTCTCCAGTGAAGCCATCTGGGCCAGGGCTTTCCTCTGTTGGGAGGTTTTTTTTATTACCTTTCCAATCTCTTCTCTTATTACGGGTCTGTTCAGATCTTCAACGTCACTTTGTGTTAGTTTGGGTAGGTAGTGTGCTTCTAGAAATCTATCCATTTCCTCGAGGTTTTCAAATTTGTTGGAGTATAGTTTTTCATAATACTATATTATGATCCTTTTTATTTCAGTTGGGTCTGTTGTAATGTCCCCCATTTCTTTTCTTATTTTGGTTATTTGCATCCTCTCCTGTTTTTCTTTTGTCTGGCCAGTGGTTTGTTGATTTTGTTGATTCTTTCAAAGAACCAAGTTTTGGTTTTGTTGACTCTTTCTGTTCTTTTTCTATTCTCTATTTCATTTATTTCTGCTCTGATCTTTATTATTTCCGCTCTGATCTTTATTATTTCCTTTCTTCTGGTGGCTGTGGGCTTTTTTTGCTGTTCTCTTTCTATTTGTTTGAGTTGTGTAGTTAATGTTTTGATTTTGTTCTTTTCTTCTTTTTTGATGTGTGCGTCTACTGCTATAAATTGTCCTCTGAGGACTGCCTTTGGTGTGTCCCACAGGTTTTGGTATGATGTGTTTTCATTCTCTTTTGATTCTAGGAAATTTTTGATTCCATCTCTGATTTCGCCTATTACCCAGCGGTTTGTAAGCAGGGTATTATTCAGTTTCCATGCAATTTATTTATTTCCCTTGCTCTTCCAGTGGTTAATTTCTACCTTGATGGCATTGTGGTCAGAGAAGATACTTTGTATTATCTCGACGTTTTGGATCTTGTTGAGGATTGTTCTGTGGCCTACGATGTGGTCTATTCTGGAGAACATTCCACGTGCATTGGAAAAGAATGTGTACTTTGCAGCTGTAGAGTGGAGTGTCCTATATATATATCTACGAGGTCAAGTTGGCTGATTGTGCCCTTTAGGTCTTCCATATCTTTGCTGAGTTTGTTTTTTGTTGTTCTGTCCTTTAGTGACAGTAGTGTGTTGAAGTCTCCTACTATTATTGTGGAACTGTCAATTTCTTTTTTCAGTGCTGTTAGAGTTTGTTTTATGTATTTTGGAGCCCTGTCATTGGGTGCGCAGACGTTTATTATGGTTATGTCTTCATGACGTGATTGTCCCCTTAATCATTATATAGTGTCCTTCTTTGTCTTTTATGCTGGATTTTGTTTTAAAGTCTATTTTTTCTGACGATTAGTATTGCCACGCCTGCTCTTTTTTGGTAGTTGTTTGCTTGATATATTTTTTTCCAACCTTTGATTTTTAATAAATTCATGTCTTTGTTTCTAAGGTGTGTCTCTTGTAGACAGCCTATTGATGGATCCTGTTTTTTTATCCATCCTGTCACTCTCCATCTCTTTATGGGTGCATTGAGTCCATTTACATACACTGTAATTACTGATAAGTGTGAGTTTATTGCTGTCATTTTGTGGTGCTGATGTTTTCTTTGTTCCTCTTGCTCACCTGTGCTGAATTCCTTTTGTTAGTGGATTTTTTTTTTCATTTCTTTTGTTTTTGTAGGTTTTGTTTTTACTGAGACCTTATGTTTTTCCTCTTTAATTTTATGAGTATGTTTGTTAACTTTCTTTGTGGTTACTGTGAACTTTACCCTTATCTTCCTCGGTTGGAACCAGTCTATCATTACTCAGTATTGCCTTGCCTTCCTCTCCATTAGAAGGTTCTATACCTACACCGTTTATTCCCTCTTTTATTGTTCTGATGTTGTCATTTACAGATTAGCTGCTCTGATTCCCTGTTGTATTTCTTTTGGTTTTGAATAGTCCTTGAGAGTTAATTTCCTAGGTTCGTATCTGGCTGGTACAGTCCTATGTCCTAGATTCAGCCTGTGGTCTGATGTTGTTTGTTCTCAGATCCAAGGACTCCCTTTAATAATTCTTGTAAGTTTGGTTTGGTTTTTACATAGTCCCTCAATTTCTGTTTATCTGGAAATGACCTAATTTCACCATCATATGTGAACAAGAGTTTTGCAGGATATATTATTCTTGGCTGGCAATTTTTTTCTTTCAACGTTTTATGTCATCCCATTGCCTTCTTGCCTGCATGGTTTCTGCTGAATAATGCAAGCTTAGTCTTATTGTTTCTCCTCTGTATGTGACTTTTTGTTTTTCTCAAGCTGCTCTCAGAATTCTTTGTTTGTCTTTGACTTTAGCGAGTGTAATTATGATATGCCTTGGTGATTTTCTTTTGGGGTCTATCCTATATGGAGTTCGTTGAACTTCTTGGATAGTCAGCTTTTCATGTTTCATGATATTGGGGAAGTTTTCTGTCAGCAATTCTTCAATGATCCTCTCTGTGTTTTCTCCCCCTGCTCTGGAGCTCTGATCACTCACAGATTTTTGCTTTTGATAGTATCCCACGTAATTCTCAGGGTCTTTTTGTTTTTCTTCTTCTTTTTTTTTTTTTTTCCTCAAACAGAGTTGTATACAAGTGTTTGTCTCAATTCCATCCAAGTGTTTGTCTTCCACCGTTTCAAACCTACTCCTCAGCCCTTCTATGACACTGTCCATTTCTGAAATCTTGTTCTTTATCTTTTGGATTTCTAATTGTTGTTTTTGTAGGATTTCTAGTCATGAATTTACTGTGCGTTTTGTTCCTGTATTATTTTCCTGAATTCTTCCATTTTTTTTGTCTGTATTTTCCATGAATTTGTCTATTTTTACCATAATTTTGTCTGTTTTTTGCTTCAACTCTTGCATAATTCTGAGTATTAGAGATCTGAATTCTCTATCAGGTAGTTCTAGTGCCTTTTCTTCCACTGAAAATAATCTGGCATCATGGTTTGAATTATGTCCCCCAAAAAATGTGTGTATCAATTTGGCTGGGCCATGATTCCCAGAATTGTTTTGCTGGCCTCCATTTTGTGATTGTAATTTTATGTTAAAGAAGATTGGGTTGGGGTTGCAACACCACATTTACCCAGGTCACATCCAATGTTAAAGGGAGTTTCCCTGGGGTGTGGCCTGCACCACCTTTTATCTCTCAAGAGGTAAAAGGAAAGGGAAGCAAGCAGAGAGTTGGGGACCTCATACCATCAAGAAAGCAGTGCTGGGAGCAAAGCGGGTCATTTTGACTGGGGTCCCTGCACAGAGAAGCTCCTAGTCCAGGGGAACACTGATGAGAAGAAGGACTACAGAGAGAAAAAGCCTTCCCCTGGAGCTGACGCCCTGAATTTGGACTTTTAGCCTACTTTGACTGTGAGGAAATAAACTTCTCTTCATTAAAGCCATCCACTTGTGGTAATTCTGTTATGGCAGCACTAGATGAGTAAGACATCTGGTGTTTTATTTTCGATGCCTACTGGAACCATCCTGTCCTGTTTTTGTAAATGTTTTGATATTGTCTGCTGTCGTCGGGGCATTCAGCAGTTATTTCTCTTGTTTATTGATTGTAGATTTGTTCATTTTGTTCTTTTTTTTTTAAGTTCAGCTATATCTGAGTAGGTGGGCTGTGTGTTCTTTGTTGTTTGCTCATCTGTGAGCACGATACTTTTTGCCTCCTTCTCCAATTGGCAGGGTCAGCCTCTCAGATATGGTACAGCAGGACAGGTCTAGCTGAAGAGGAGTTGCTGGGATGGGTTGTTTGTCGTACTTACTGTGGCCAACAAGGCGGGTCAGTAATCAGTGCAGGGCAGGTTTTGGTAGGCTGTGCCTGTGCTACTGGTGGTGTGATGTTAAGTGCACAGTGCAGGTAGGCAGGATGGAGGGGGGAGATTGTGATGTGTGGAGCTAAGATGGGTATGGGAGAGAGGAGACAGGAGAGAGGAACAGGAGCCAAAAACATATAAATAAACAAAAAAGGGTGCTAGGGGAGCTTGCCGTTGGAGTAGAGAGATGAGAGACTATGAAATGGAGAAAAACAAAGAGGAGAAGAAGAAGAAAAAAGAAAAGAAAAGAATGAGTAAATAAAAATTAGAAAGAACAAAGAACACCAAAGCTCCCAGGGATCCCCCCGGTGTGGCTACAAAGTCTGGGGAAGTTGTTCCCAGGTGTTTCAGTAAAGCCTGGCTAGAAGGCATAGAGGTATTCAGTGCCAGGTATTCAGGGGACAGGAAGGGAAGGAAGGTATAGAGAGTTGAGAAACTGAGTAATGAAGAAAGACAAAAAGGGAAAAAGAGGGAAAACAAGTAAAACAAACAAACAAATAAGAAAAGCCCCCAAATAAACAGAAAAAAGAAACCCACGAGAAAAGAAATGCTCTCAGGGATCCCTCTGTGCGTCTGCACAAGCTGAAGGCGTAGGTCCCAAGCCTTGTAGCACTGCCCAGCCAGATCGGGCTCCCAACTCGAGAAATGAAAAAGAAACCAAACAAACAATTCAAAGCAAGCAAACAAACAAAAAAGCCCCAGGATCCCACCAGCATGGCAGCACAGACCAGGAAGCAGTTCCACACTCAAACAGAGTTCCACATCCCCTCAGGAAGAGGCAAAGATGACGCACGGAGGCAGGTATTTGAGCGAAAGGAGGAGGAGGAGGTGGTGAGAGGTAAAGAAGAAATCAAAAGAAGAGCAAAAACAACACCAGCAGCAAACAAATGGCACTCGGGGAGTTGGCCAGTGTGGGTGAGTGAAATCCAAGCAGCTGGTACTTCCTGGCCAAAAGAGTGTGGCCACGGGAAGCAGAGGAGGCCGAGTGGGGGTGAAGAAGCAGTGGGGGTGGGAAAGTGTATATTGTCAGTTACCGGTTGTTCTGTCTCCTGCTAGAAGCTCCGTGAAGCTGCTTTCTTGTACCCCCTATTTGCTGGTCTCTGATAGGAGTCCAAGAAGGTGGATCCATGTTGCCTTAGCTGATAGGGGACCTCTGCATGAATCTCTCCTCATTTTCTGTTCCCTGTCAGTTTCTCACTCCATTTGGTACTTGGCTGGGTTCTTTATGTCTTCATTTGATGTTTTAGGGTTTCAGGATTGCTGTTTTCTCTGTTTGGCTTGTTTTTTTGGATCTTTGCTGTGGAGGGATGGCATGGTGCTTCTGCCTAGAGTGCTATGTTGCTGGAACTCCATCTTAGCACTCTTTTTTGTTTGTTTGTTTGTTTCTGTATGTTGTTGGCTCCTGTTTGTCTCTCCTCTCTCTCCTTTCTCCCGTACTCATCTTAGCTCCACTCATCACAATCTCCCCCCCGCCCCACTTCCTGCCTACCTGCACCGTGCACTGAACATCACACCCGCAAGCAGCACAGGCATGGCCTACCAGAACCTGACCTGCACTGATTCCGAGCCGACCCTATCGGCCCTAGTACATGCCAAAAACAACCGATCCCAGTGACTCCACTTCAGCTGGACCTGCCCTGCTGTACTATACCCGAGTGACTGACCCTGCCCATTGGAGAAGGAGGTAAAAAGTATTGTGCCTCTGGATGAGCAAACAAAGAATGCATAGCTCCCCTGCTCAGACAATAACCAAACAAAATAAAAAAAGCAGAATGAAATAACAAATCTACAATCAATAAACAAGGAAAATAACTACTGAATGACCTGAAGACAGCAGACAGTATCAAAACATATACAAAAACAGGACAGGAGGGTTCCAGTAGGTGTCCAAAATAAAACACCAGATTACTTTCCAGTGGAAGAAAAGGCACTAGAACTACCTGATAGGGAATTCAGATCTCTAATACTCAGAATTATGCAAGAGTTGAAGCAAAAAACAGACAAAATTATGGTAAAAATAGACAAATTCATGGAAAATACAGACAAAAAAAAATGGAAGAATTCAGGAAAATAATACAGGAACAAAACGCACAGTAAATTTATGACTAGAAATCCTACAAAAACAACAATTAGAAATCCAAAAGATAAAGAACAAGATTTCAGAAATGGACAGTGTCATAGAAGGGCTGAGGAGTAGGTTTGAAACGGTGGAAGACAAACACTTGGATGGAATTGAGACAAACACTTGTATACAACTCTGTTTGAGGAAAAAAAAAAAAAAAGAAGAAGAAAAACAAAAAGACCCTGAGAATTACGTGGGATACTATCAAAAGCAAAAATCTGTGAGTGATCAGAGCTCCAGAGCAGGGGGAGAAAACACAGAGAGGATCATTGAAGAATTGCTGACAGAAAACTTCCCCAATATCATGAAACATGAAAAGCTGACTATCCAAGAAGTTCAACGAACTCCATATAGGATAGACCCCAAAAGAAAATCACCAAGGCATATCATAATTACACTCGCTAAAGTCAAAGACAAACAAAGAATTCTGAGAGCTGCTTGAGAAAAACAAAAAGTCACATACAGAGGAGAAACAATAAGACTAAGCTTGCATTATTCAGCAGAAACCATGCAGGCAAGAAGGCAATGGGATGACATAAAACGTTGAAAGAAAAAAATTGCCAGCCAAGAATAATATATCCTGCAAAACTCTTGTTCACATATGATGGTGAAATTAGGTCATTTCCAGATAAACAGAAATTGAGGGACTATGTAAAAACCAAACCAAACTTACAAGAATTATTAAAGGGAGTCCTTGGATCTGAGAACAAACAACATCAGACCACAGGCTGAATCTAGGACATAGGACTGTACCAGCCAGATACGAACCTAGGAAATTAACTCTCAAGGACTATTCAAAACCAAAAGAAATACAACAGGGAATCAGAGCAGCTAATCTGTAAATGACAACATCAGAACAATAAAAGAGGGAATAAACGGTGTAGGTATAGAACCTTCTAATGGAGAGGAAGGCAAGGCAATACTGAGTAATGATAGACTGGTTCCAACCGAGGAAGATAAGGGTAAAGTTCACAGTAACCACAAAGAAAGTTAACAAACATACTCATAAAATTAAAGAGGAAAAACATAAGGTCTCAGTAAAAACAAAACCTACAAAAACAAAAGAAATGAAAAAAAAAATCCACTAACAAAAGGAATTCAGCACAGGTGAGCAAGAGGAACAAAGAAAACATCAGCACCACAAAATGACAGCAATAAACTCACACTTATCAGTAATTACAGTGTATGTAAATGGACTCAATGCACCCATAAAGAGATGGAGAGTGACAGGATGGATAAAAAAACAGGATCCATCAATAGGCTGTCTACAAGAGACACACCTTAGAAACAAAGACATGAATTTATTAAAAATCAAAGGTTGGAAAAAAATATATCAAGCAAACAACTACCAAAAAAGAGCAGGCGTGGCAATACTAATCGTCAGAAAAAATAGACTTTAAAACAAAATCCAGCATAAAAGACAAAGAAGGACACTATATAATGATTAAGGGGACAATCACGTCATGAAGACATAACCATAATAAACGTCTGCGCACCCAATGACAGGGCTCCAAAATACATAAAACAAACTCTAACAGCACTGAAAAAAGAAATTGACAGTTCCACAATAATAGTAGGAGACTTCAACACACTACTGTCACTAAAGGACAGAACAACAAAAAACAAACTCAGCAAAGATATGGAAGACCTAAAGGGCACAATCAGCCAACTTGACCTCGTAGATATATATATAGGACACTCCACTCTACAGCTGCAAAGTACACATTCTTTTCCAATGCACGTGGAATGTTCTCCAGAATAGACCACATCGTAGGCCACAGAACAATCCTCAACAAGATCCAAAACGTCGAGATAATACAAAGTATCTTCTCTGACCACAATGCCATCAAGGTAGAAATTAACCACTGGAAGAGCAAGGGAAATAAATAAATTGCATGGAAACTGAATAATACCCTGCTTACAAACCGCTGGGTAATAGGCGAAATCAGAGATGGAATCAAAAATTTCCTAGAATCAAAAGAGAATGAAAACACATCATACCAAAACCTGTGGGACACACCAAAGGCAGTCCTCAGAGGACAATTTATAGCAGTAGACGCACACATCAAAAAAGAAGAAAAGAACAAAATCAAAACATTAACTACACAACTCAAACAAATAGAAAGAGAACAGCAAAAAAAGCCCACAGCCACCAGAAGAAAGGAAATAATAAAGATCAGAGCGGAAATAATAAAGATCAGAGCAGAAATAAATGAAATAGAGAATAGAAAAAGAACAGAAAGAGTCAACAAAACCAAAACTTGGTTCTTTGAAAGAATCAACAAAATCAACAAACCACTGGCCAGACAAAAGAAAAACAGGAGAGGATGCAAATAACCAAAATAAGAAAAGAAATGGGGGACATTACAACAGACCCAACTGAAATAAAAAGGATCATAATATAGTATTATGAAAAACTATACTCCAACAAATTTGAAAACCTCGAGGAAATGGATAGATTTCTAGAAGCACACTACCTACCCAAACTAACACAAAGTGACGTTGAAGATCTGAACAGACCCGTAATAAGAGAAGAGATTGGAAAGGTAATAAAAAAAACCTCCCAACAGAGGAAAGCCCTGGCCCAGATGGCTTCACTGGAGAATTCTACCAAACATTAAGAGAAGAGCTTATACCCATACTACTCAAACTATTTCAGAGCATAGAAGGGGAAGCGACACTTCCGAATTCATTTTGTGAAGGCAGCATAACCCTGATGCCAAAGCCAGGCAAAGGTGCCACTAAAAAAGAAAATTACACACCAATATCTCTCATGAATATAGATGCAAGAATTCTCAGCAGGGTTCTGGTCAATAGAGTTCAGCATCATATTGAAAAGGTAATGCATCACGACCAGGCAGGATTTGTGCCAGGTGTGCAAGGATGGTTCAACATTAGAAAATCAATCAACGTAATTCACCACATAAATAAAAAGAATCACATGATCATCTCAGCTGATGCAGAAAAGGCATTCGACAAAGTCCAACACCAATTCCTCATAAAATTCTCCATAAAATAGGTATAGAATGGAAATTTCTCAACATAATAAAGGGCATCTATGCAAAACCAACTGCCAACATCATTCTTAATGGAAAGAGGCTGAAAACATTCCCCTTGAGAACAGGAACAAGACAAGGATGCCCTTTATCACCACTCCTATTTAACATTGTGCTGGAAGTCCTAGCCAGAGCAGTAAGGCAAGAAAAAGAAATAAAGGGCATCCAAATTGGTAAGGAAGAAGTAAAACAGTCCCTATTTGTGGATGATATGAAACTATACATAGAAAACCCAAAGGACTCCATGAGAAAACTACTGGAACTAATAGATTCAGCAGAGTAGCAGGTTACAAGATAAACGTACAAAAATCAGTTGGATTCCTATACACCAATAAAGAGAACAAGGAAAAGGAAATCAGGAAAAAAATACCATTTATAATAGCCCCTAAAAAAATAAAATACTTAGGAATAAATCTAACCAGGGATGTAAAAGACCTATTCAAGGAAAACTGCAAAACACTACTGCAAGAAACCCAAAGGGATCTACATAATTGGAAAAACATACCATGCTCATGGATAGGTAGACTCAACATTGTGAAAATGACAGTTCTACCCAAACCAATTTACAAATTGTTAACCAATGTCATAAAACAATATGTGCACTACTGTTTCATGAGAAACTATTTGTTCTGTAAGCTGTCACCTGAAGTACAATTTAAAAAAAAAGAAAAGAAAAGAAAAAAAAAATCAGAAAGCAATTTACAAATACAATGCAATCCCAATCCAAATACCAACAACATTCTTCAAAGAGGTGGAAAACTAATCATTAACTTTATGTGGAAAGGGAAGAAGCCCCGATAAGTAAAGCTCTACTGAAGAAGAATAAAGTAGGAGGACTCGCACGACATGACCTCAGAACCTAGTACACAGCTATGGTAGTCAGAACAGCCTGGTACTGGTACAACGACAGATACGTTGACTAATGGAACAGAATTGAGAACCCAGATGAAAATCCATCCACCTACGGTCACCTGATCTTTGACTAAGTCCCAAAGTCCATCAAATGGGGAAAAGACAATCTTTTTAACAAATGGTGCTGGCAAAACTGGATATCCACCTGCAAAAGAATGAAACAGGACCCATACCTCACACTATATACAAAAACTAATTCAAAATGGATCAAAGACCTAAATATAATGCCAAAAACTATAAAGTTGATAGAAGAAAAAATAGGACCAACGCTACAGGCCCTAATACACGGCATTAACAGGATACAAACCATAACATCAACACACAAAACCCAGAAGATAAGCTAGATAACTGGGATCTTCTAAAAATCAAACGCCTATGCTCTTCAAAAGACTTCACCAAAAGAGTAAAAAGAGAACCCACAGACTGGGAAAAAAATTTTGGACGTTACAAGTCAGACAAAGGTCGAATCTCTAAAATCTACAAGAAAATCCAACACCTCTACAACAAAAAGACAAATAATTCAATTAAAAAATGGGCAAAGGAAATGAACAGACACTTCACCAAAGAAGACATTCGAGCGGCCAACAGACACATGAGGAAATGCTCACGATCACTAGCCATTAGAGAAATGCAAATTAAAACCACAACGAGATACCATCTTACCCCGGCATTACTGGCAAGAGTTAAAAACACTGGAAATAACAAATGTCAGAGAGGCTGCGGGGAGATCGAAAGTCTTATGCACTGCTGGTGGGAATGCATAATGACACGACCATTTTGGAAAATGATATGGCACTTCCTTAGAAAGCTAAAAATAGAAATACCATACGATCAAGCAATCCCACTCCTAGGAATATATCCTAGAGAAATAAGAGTCGTCACTCGAATAGACATACGCACACCCATGTTCACTGTAGCATTGTTCACAATAGTAAAAAGATGGAAACAACCCAGATGCCCATCAACAGATGAATGGATAAACAAACTATGGGACATACACACAATGCAGTACTATGCATAGAGAAAGAACAATGATGAATCTGTGAAGCATCTCATAACATGGATGAAACTGGAGGACATTATGCTGAGTGAAATAAGTCAATCACAAAAGGACAAATATTGTATGACACCTGTACTGTAAAAACTCATGAAAACCAGATGGTGCCTGGCTACCACAATGACCACCCTGACAGGGAACACAACAGAGAGTCCTTGATGGAGCAGGAGAAAAGTGGGGTGCAGAACTCAAATTCTAGTAAAAAGACCAGACTTAATGGTTTAATTGAGACTGGTGGGACCCTGGAAGACGTGGCCCCTGAGCGCTCTGTTAGCCCAAAACTGAAACCATTCCCTAGGTCAACTCTTCAGACAAAGTTTAGACTGGACTATGGGACATAAAATGATACTCCTAAAGACAGCACTTCTTAGCTCAAGGAGATACATGAGATTAAATGAGCAGCTCTCGTCCGGAGGCCACATGAAAAGGCAGAGAGGGTCAGAGCTGGTTGAATGGACACGGGAAATCCAGGATGGAAAGGAAAAGTGTGCTGTCACAGTATAGGGGAGCAAGCACGGTCACAAAACAATGTAAGTATAAATTTTCGAATGAGAGACTAACTTGCATTGTAAACTTTTACTTACAGCACAACAATAAAAAAAAAAAACTCATGAAAAAGTTTACACACAAAAAGAAACAATCTTTGTTGGTTACGAGGGATGGGAGGGGTGGGGTGGGGAAACTTAACAGACAATACATAAGTGGTAACTTTGGTGAAGGGTAAGACAGTACACAATACTGGGGAAGCCAGCACAACTTGTACAAGGAAAGGTCATGCAAGCTCCCTAGATACATCCAAACTCCCTGAGGGACTGAATTGCTGGGCAGAGGGCTGTGGGGACCATGGTCTTGGGAAACATCTAGCTCAATTGGCATAACACAGTGTATAAAAATAATGTTCTACATTCTACCTTGGTGAGTAGCGTCTGGGGTCTTAAAAGCCTGTGAGGATCCATCTAAGATACTCGGCTGTTCTCACCCCTTCTGAAGCAAGGGAGAATGAAGAGAATAGGATACAAGGAAAAGATTAGTGCAAAGGACTAATGGCCCACAGCCACCATGGCCTCCACCAGACTGAGTCCAGTACAGCTAGACGGTGCCCGGCTACCACCACTGACTGCTCTGACTGGAATCACAACAGAAGATCCTGGACAGCGCTGGAGAAGGATGTAGAACAAAATGGTAACTCACAAAAAAAGGCCAGATTTACTGGCCTGACAGATACTAGAGAAACTCCGAGAGTACGGTCCCCAGACACCCTCTTAGCTCAGTGGTGAAGTCACTCGCAAGGTTCACCGTTCAGCCGGGTATTGGAAAGACCCATAAAACAAAACAGAACTAATGAGGCACAGCAGTCCAGGGACAAAGACTAGTAAGGCAAGAGGGATCAGGAAAGCTGGTGATAGGGAACCCAAGGTTGAAAAGGGACAGTGTTGACATGTCGTGGGGTTGCTAACCATTGTCATAGGGCAATATGTGTACTAACTGTTTAATGAGAAACTATTTGTTCTGTAAACCTTCATCTAAAGTAAAAAAAAAAAAAAAAAAAAGGATTATCTATGTGAGATCAAATTGACAACAGCAACTCAAAAGTTTTTATGGGAAGCCTAGGGGGCAGTGAGTTGAAGATAATAGTGATGGAATAATTTGAAAAAGGATAGTGAGAATAGCAGCACAACTGGAAGAATGTAATTGATGTCACTGAACTGTACATGTAGAAATTTTTGAAAAGGTGTATCTTTGGCTATGTATACTTTCAGTATAAAAAAAAAAAAGGTCCTCCAAGTTCGAGAAGGAAGAGTGTTGACATGTTGTGGGGTTGTTAACCAATGTCATAACACAATATGCTTACTGACTATTTAATGAGAAACTATTTGTTCTGTAAACCTTCATCTAAAGTACAATAAAAAAAATTTTTTTTCACATGTCTCCTATGTGCCAAGTACCTTTCTAGATGCATGTAATACACTAATGAATTAACAGGCAATATCTATGAAATTAATTTCTATAGGTTTTTTTTCTCTCTTATTTCTAGCCCTTCAAATTCAAGTCAAATCATCATGCAGCATTTAATTTCAATGTTCTGTGGCTTCATTAGTACAAAAATATTGATGGAATATTTATTTTATTAGGTTACTTGTACTCTATTTCCAAAACATCCAGGGTGACTTGAGAACAAATAAATGGCCGGGGTTAAAAACATGGCTACCTGGGTTTGAATCCTGGCTTTGCTACGTAAAAGATATACGACCTGGGCAACTTACTTAAATTCTCTGTGTCTCAGTTTCCTCAACTTAAAATAAGTAAAGTAATACAACAACAGCACCTACCTCAGAGGGTTGTGTTGAAATTACATAAATTTTAAAATATTTAAATAATAACGTAAATAAAGTGCTTAGAAGAATGCCTAGGTGGTAGGCACTACTGTAAGTTATTACTAGTTAAAAGACCATTGCCTATATGTTACTGTGACCGGACTAATTGTTTTATTTTTGCATTAATTTTTAAAATTTAGTTTTTATTTTTACCAAAATGTACAGGCAGAGTCTAAAGAGCTAATGATTGTTTGGAGAAACAGAAATCCACCAAATCCCCTCATCTTAATTTCCCACTCCATACAAGCGTCTACTTTCAACTTTTAAAATCTATTATTTTGGTATTTGACTCCAGACCTCTATTTAGCATCCTTATATTATTTGGTTTTGATATTTCAGCTTCAGGCATTATTTACTGAGATCTTACTATAAAAAAAGGGGATGTAACTTTTTTTTTTTTTTTTTAGATACAACATGCACACCCTCCCATTTCCCGCTACTGTTTCCAAACGCAATGGGTTCGCCGCTTAAGAGTCAAGCAGATTTAAAGCAAGGCATAGTTTATTACTCGCAGCAAGGAGACAAGTGGATGGCTCCCAAAGCACTGTCGCACCAAACAAAGGGCTGGAGGAAGTTTTGTACTATGCGGGAAAGGGGAAGTCATACCTATTCATTAATTTCATATTTATTCAAAAAGGGGTCCGGCTAGGATTTGGCACTGAAGTGGCTGACGGACTTCTCGCTTCTGAAATGGACTCGGTCACCGCTCCATGACGTATGGCCAGTGATTTTGGTTCCTTGGCGTGGGTCTTTGGTTCCTAAGCAATACTTACTATGGGATGGGAGATCTGGCGGTCAACCTGGTCTCTTACCGCGCATGCCCAGGATTCTAGTTTTAATTGGTTGGTCTGAAAGACAGCTGAAAGCGGAAAGGTTAAGAGGAAACAGCTTAAACTTTAACCACTAGCGAAGAGGTAAACAATGTTTTGTGGTTGACATCATTCTTCTAGAAAAATTTTTAACTGACATGACTTGTTGCTTAAAGCCTTTTCTGTCCCTAGCTAGTCTCACTTTCACACGCATACTCCTCATCTTCCCATCCTCCCAATATAGTTATAGTCAATATTTAGGGTTTATGTTATTATGAGTACGTAAATACTATTATCAGGTGAGCCTTGTGGAATACTGCGACTAATTTCCCCCTTTAGCACAGCTTATTATTTTCCATGGACTTAACTACTGTTTTGGCTTTTTGCTTGCTTAGATTTCAATGTGCTTTTCACTAGTGTATTCCCCAAATTTCATCAAGAAATATAAAACTCCTCTTTTAAGTAAAATATTACTTAAAATATACCTCCGTGGAGGTATGTGTTTATATTTCAGAGGAGAATGAGACTGGGAACTGGGATGAAACATTCCAGGGGTTGTAAACGTGGAGATGCTTGTTTATTTTTCCCCCAGGGACATTTTTTTACATTCCAAAAGTTAAGTACCCTTCTCTTCCCAAGGGGACTTTGTTTACACTAATATTTGTCTTTCTCTTTCAAGAGAGGATTGGAGACAGCTGTCTCTCCTATATATGCTTCCAGATTAGTATTTTTTGGGTTCCTTTCCTAAGGTGCAGACCTCTTTCTATATGTCCACCTGGCTCTCATCATATTGCCCCAGAAGGGGCAAACCGGGGCATGGGGAACCAGCATGGAATAAAATCCAAAAAAACCTAACCTGTCGCCATCCAGTCATTTCCAGTTCATAGCAACCCTATAGGACAGAGTATCCTGCCCCATAGGAGCCCTGGTGGTGTGGTGGTTTAAGCGTTTGGCTATTAACCGAAAGGTTGGCAGTTCGAATCCACTAGCTGCTCCTGGGAAAGCCTATGGGACTGAGGCCAACAGCCTCTGGGCACCACTACCAACCCCCAACATATAAGTAAAGTAACATGAGCCATCTCCCCTTCTAACTGCTTTATCCAGATGTTTTTTTAGACAATCGGCCAACTTCCTGCCCAAGATAAAAAAAAAAAATAAGAGGCTGGGGTCTGCAGACTGCAGAACCACTTAAGATCAAATCTGGCCTGCCTGACATGCACAGAACCATCAACCCTGTCCTCTGGGTGACCCCAGAACTTCGCTCCCACCGTACAGACCAAACTTTAGGGAAAAGACTTTCAAAAGCATAGGGTCCGAGCCTAAGATCTGGTTTGAGAGACACCCCACTTTTGGACTGAGCAAGCACAGAGGACAAAACGGCCCTGGGAACACCTTTATGTGGCCAGACCAATCCGTTGCTTCTTGCTCCTTCCAGCCAAGACCCTTCCCCTAATAAATACTGTTTTGACCATTGTTCAGAAAGCCACCTTGGTGACACAAGTCCCGATGTGCTCTTTTGCTTGGCCAACCAAATAAAGCTTATTCTTTCGCTTTCCCCATTTTGTGTCTCTATAGCTGTGCTGAGGAAAGACCTGAGACCTCGGTAACAGGGCAGCATGGAACAGCCATAAGTAATAATGAATCTATGCCTACCCAGAAACCTCATGTCTACTTTTTGGATAATATGAATAAATACAGATATTAAAAGTTTATTACAAATATAACTTCCAACTATTCAGTTGATTTGAGCTATGTTTTTGTTATTGTTGTTCTCTGTTGTAAAAATGGCTTGGGGGTGATGTCTGACTTCCTCCAACCCCACAGGGGGGAGGGAGAACCAAGATCAACAGCACAAGGCTGACTCCCATGAGGTGGAAGCCAAACAAGCCTCCTTTCTCTACCATCTTTACTAATTCTGGCACCAACCATCCCTTGCACAGCACTCTCTACTTCTCTTCTGGGTTCAATAATTCATTGCAATGGCCACACAACTCACAGACCATACTCACAATTATGGAGTTTATTAGGGAAGTACCGGTTACAGTTCAGGCTCAAGAACACTCAGGATACTGTTCTTCCATCAAGAAAGCCTCTCACTAGCTGTGCTCGCAGGTTCCTGGCTCTCAGTCTCTGCCCAAAGGCACTCAGCTTTCTCTCTCCATGGGCTGGGAAGCCCACCGTGCCGTCTCCAGCTGCCAGGTCTCTCCTTACTTTGTGATGGTGGGCTTCTCCCCTCTCTGGAATTGGCTCTCTTTTAAGGCAAAACTGACCAAGCCCCTTGGATTGCCATATCAGACAGTCCTGCCCAGTCACCTGGGTGGGAGTTACAAGACTACAGGTAGAAAGGTCACACAAAAGTAATCAATTGCTCAGCATCTGTACATTTTCTTTTTATGTCATCCTGTTCCTGTTTCATAAATGTAAAAATCTTCTCTTTTCTCTCTGCACATATTTTTTAAAGTCTTCTGTGTACATATATTTTTATTTTATTATTGTACTTTAGATGGAGGTTTATAAACTAGCTTCTCATTAAACAATTAGTATATTATTTATTGACATTGGTTACAAACCCCAAAACATGTCAACACTGTCCATTCTCTACCTTGAGTTCCCTATTATCAACTTTCCTGTCCCCTCCTGCCTTCTAGTCCTTACCTCTGGGCTGGTGTGCCCCTTTAGTCTTATTTTGTTTTATGGACCTGTCCAATCCCTGGCTGAAGGGTGAATCTCAGGAGTGACTTCAGTACTGAGCTAAAAGGGTGTCTGGGGGCCATCCTTTTGGGGTTTCTCCAGTCTCTGTCAGGCCAGTAAGTCTGGTCTTCTTTTGTGAGTTAGAATTTTGTTCTACATCCTTCTCCAGCGCTGTCCAGGACCTTCTGTTGTGATTCCAGTCAGAGCAGTCAGTGGTGGTAGCCAGCCATCATCTAGTTGTGTTGGAGTCAGTCTGGTGGAGGCTGTGGGAGTTGTGCTCCATTAGTCCTTTGGACTAGTCTTTCCCTTGTGTCTTTCGTTTTCTTCATTATTCCTTGCTCCCAATGGGGTGAGACCAGTGGAGTGTCTTAGATGGACAAGCTTTTAAGACCCCAGACGCCACTCACCAAAGTAGAGTGTAGAACTTTTTTTTATAAACTGTGTTATGCCAGTTGAGCTAGATATTCCCCGAGACCATGGTTACCCCAGCCCCCAGCCCAGTAATTTGGTCCCTCAGGGAATTTGGATGTGTCTATGGAGCTTCCATGACCTTGCCTTGGACAAGTTGTGCTGGTTTTGCCAGTATTGTGTACTGTCTTACCCTTCACCATAGTTACCACTTATCTGTTGTCTATTTAGTGTTTTTCCACCTCCACCCCTCCCCTGCCTCATAACCATCAAAGATTGTTTCTTTCTGTGTGTAAACCTTTTCATGAGTTTTTATAGTAGTGGTTTCATACAATATTTGTCCTTTTGTGATTGACTTATTTTACTCAGCATAATGCCCTCCAGATTCATCCATGTTGTGACATGCTTCGCAGATTCATCATTGTTCTTTATCATGCATAGTACTCCATTGTGTGTATGTACCATAGTTTGTTTATCCATTCATCTGTCGATGGGCATCTAGGTTGTTTCCATCTTTTTGCTATTGTGAACAATGCTGCAGTGAACATGGGTGAGCATATGTCTCCTTGTGTGACAGCTCTTTTTTCTCTAGGATATATTCCTAGAAGTGGGATTGCAGGACCATATGGTATTTCTATTTCTAGCTTTCTAAGGAAGCGCCATATCATTTTCCAAAATGGTTGTACCATTTTGCATTCCCACCAGCAGTGCATAAGAGTTCCAATCTCACTGCAGCCTCTCCAACATTTGTTATTTTCTGTTTTTTTGCTTCATGCCAGTAATACCAAGGTGAGATGGTATCTCATTGTCAATTCGATTTGCATTTCTCTAATGGCTAGTGATCCTGAACATTTCCTCATGTGTCTGTCAGCCACTTGAATGTCTTCTTTGGTGAAGTGTCTGTTCATTTCCTTTACCCGCTTTTTAACTGAATTATTTGTCTTTTTGTTGTAGAGGTATTGGATTTTCTTGTAGATTTTAGAGATTAGACCTTTGTATAACTTTTACTGTCCTCAAATTTTTTCCCAGTCTGTAGGTTCTCTTTTCACTCTTTTAGTGAAGTCTTTTGATGAGCATAAGTGTTTAATTTTTAGAAGATCCCATTTATCTAGCTTAGCTTTTGGGGTTTTTGTATTGTTAGTTATAGCTGGTATCTTGTTGATGCCATGTATTAGGGCCTCTGGCATCAATCCTATTTTTTCTTCTATGATCTTTATAGTTTTTGGTTTTATACTTAGGTCTTTGATCCATTTTGAATTAGTTTTTGTGCACGGTGTGAGGTATGGGTCCTGTTTCATTTTTTTGCAGATGGACATCCAGTTTTGCCAGCACCATTTGTTAAAAAGACTGTCTTTTCCCCATTTAATGGACTTTGTGCCCTTGTTGAAGATCAAGTGACCATAGGTGGATGGATTTACATCTGGGTTCTCAATTCTGTTCTGTTGGTTAATGTATCCGTCATTGTACCAGTACCAGGCTGTTTTGACTACCATAGCTGTATACTAGGTTCTGAGGTCAGGTCATGTGAGTCCTCCTACTTTATTCTTCTTCTTCAGTAGAGCTTTATATGGAAAGGGAAGCCCTTTCCATATATACTTAATGATTAGTTTTTCCATCTCTTTGAAGAATGTTGTTGGTATTTGGATTGGGATTGCATGGTATTTGTAAATTGCTTTGGGTAGAATTGTCATTTTCACAATGTTGAGTCTACCTATCCATGAGCATGGTATGTTTTTCCATTTATGTAGATCCCTTTGGGTTTCTTGCAGTAGTGTTTTGTAGTTTTCCTTGTATAGGTCTTTTACATCCCTGGTTAGATTTATTCCTAAGTATTTTATTTTTTTAGGGGCTATTATAAATGGTATTGTTTTCCTGATTTCCTTTTCCTTGTTCTCTTTATTGGTGTATAGGAATCCCACTGATTTTTGTACGTTTATCTTGCATCCCACTACTCTGCTGAATCTATTAGTTCCAGTAGTCCTTTGGGTTTTCTATGTATAGTTTCATATCATCCACAAATAGGGACTGTTTTACTTCTTCCTTACCAATTTGGATGCCCTTTATTTCTTTTTCTTGCCTTACTGCTCTGGCTAGGACTTCCAGCACAATGTTAAATAGGAGTGGTGATAAAGGGCATCCTTGTCTTGTTCCTGTTCTCAAGGGGAATGTTTTCAGCCTCTCTCCATTAAGAATGATGTCGACAGTTGGTTTTGCATAGATGCCTTTTATTATGTTGAGGAATGTCCCTTCTATACCTTCTATTTCCTGAAAGTTTTTATCAGGAATGGGTGTCGGACTTTGTCAAATGCCTTTTCTGTGTCAATTAAGATAATCATGTGATTCTTTTATTTATGTGGCAGATTACATTGACTGATTTTCTAATGTTGAATCATGCTTGCATACCTGGTATGAATTCTGCTTGGTCACAGTGTATTTTTTTTTTTTTTTGTTGTTGTTGTTGTTATGGTGCTGAATTCTTTTGGCTAGAATTTTGTTGAGAATTTTTCCATCTATATTCATAAGAAATATTGGTCTGTAATTTTCTTTTTTTGTGGCATCTTTGCCTGGTTTTGGTATCAGGGTTATGCTGGCTTCATAGAGTGAATTCAGAAGTATCCCTTTCTTTTCTATGTTCTGAAGTAGTTTGAGTAGTTCTCTACATCTATCTTGATGTTCTTTTCTGTTTACTTGTTTTGATTTTTATCTTTTCTGTTACAGGCTTTCATCAGTAGTGTACTTCTTAACTGCTACTCACAGTGTGGCAACAAGGGGCTGATTGGAAGCTCTGAGGACATGATTGCATCTCACTGACTTTAGCTTCATTTTAATGTTATCTGGCCCAACCATTTGTTGAGAAATATACCGTGACTACTTCTTTTGGGTTTTTTCTTTGGAGTTGTCTACTTTCCCAAAGAAAGGTACTTCAAACCTCTGGAAGGTAGGTGTTCAGCTACCAGGTTAACTTTTGTGGCAGAAAATGGAAGCTATGAACGGGTGTCAAAGCATGGGTTTCCACTCCCCAAATGTCCACTTGCCAAATGTTCCACCTGCTAGAAGCAGAGACCCAACTGAATTTCTGATACAGGATCATTCCTCAAGGAGACCAATCAGAGACCTAGTGACACATTAATTCATATTTACTGGAATCAAACACATTTGTGGTATAATTTTGCTTTCTTGACCACAGGGCCTCAGCCAGCGCCACTATCTGAGAGCTTAAGGGTGTTTATATCACTGACCTAGTGTTTTAGGCTGGGCTCTCTAGGGGAGCAAAACCAGTAAAGTGTATATATATAAATATATATAGACAGATATACTTCAAGAAAATAGCTCACACCATTGTGGGGGCTGGCAAGTCCCAAATCTGTGGGTCAGGTGCAGGCTGAATCCTTCACCTGATTCTTGTGGTTGCAGGGGCTGACAAACCCAAAATACGTAGCTCGGGTGGCTGGCTGAAGGCTTCTCCAAGAACCAGAGTTCAGACCACAAGACAAGGATCGAGAGAGAGTGAGCGAGCTTTGCCAGAACAACCATATATATTGGATACAGGCCACACCCCCAGAGACACTTCTCTTCCAATTAATTGGCTGCTCATATCAGATCACAAAATGGAGGATTATTACATCATATCTGCCAAGCCACTGAGAATTGTGTCCAAGCCAAGCTGACACATAACATTAACCATCACACCTGAACTCTATGTAACATCACTTCAGACCAAAAGACCCACTTTACAGCAACAGAAGAGTTGCATGGTATCCATTGGACTTTTCACATACCACCATCCAGAAGCTGCTGGCCTGAGAGAGTAGTGGAATGGCTTCTTAAAGGTAATCTTAGAGACTATATTCTGCAAAGATGGGGTCC
Organism: Dugong dugon; assembly: GCA_030035585.1. NCBI lineage: Eukaryota > Metazoa > Chordata > Mammalia > Sirenia > Dugongidae > Dugong > Dugong dugon. The sequence goes on from CM057464.1 coordinate 161,959,443, forward strand.
TACACTTCAGGATTCACTGTTGTTAGGTGCTGTTGAGTCAGTTCTAACTCATAGCAACGCTATGTACAACAAAATGAATCATTGCCTGGTCCTGCGCCATTCTTACAATCATTGCTATGTTTGAGCCCATTGTTGCAGCCACTGTGTCAAACCATCTCATTGAGGGTCTTCATCTTTTTTGCTGACCCTCTGCTTTACCAAGCTCGATGTCCTTTTCCAGGGATTGGTCCCTCCTGTTAACGTGTCCGAAGTACATGAGATGAATCTCACCATCCGTGCTTCTAAGGAACATTCTGGCTGTACTTCTTCCAAGACAGGTTTGTTTATTCTTCTGGCAGTCCATGGTGTAGTCAATATTCTTCGCCAACATCATAATTCAAAGGCATCAATTCTTGTTCTTTCTTCCTTATTCATTGTCTGTCTTTCCCATGCATATGAGGAAATTGAAAATACCATGGCTTGGGTCAGGAACACCTTTGTTCTCAAAGTAACATCTTTGCTTTTTAACACTTTAAAGAGGTCTTTTGCAGAAGATTTGCCCACAGCAATACATCGTTTGATTTCTTGACTGCTGCTTCAATGGGTGTTGATTGTGGATCCAAGTAAAATGAAATCCTTGGCAACTTCAACATTTTCTCCATTTATTATGATGCTGCTTATTGGTCCCGTTATGAGGATTTTTGTTTTCTTTATGTTGAGGTGTAATCCATACTGAAGCCATAGTCTTTGATTTTCATCAGTAAGTGCTTCAATTCCTCTTCACTTTCAGTAAGCAGGGTTGTATCATCTGTATATTACAGGTTGTTAATGAGTCTTCTTCTGATCCCAATGATGTGTCCTTCTTCATGTAGTCCAGCTTCTTGGATTATTTGCTCAGCATACAGATTGAATACGTATGGTGAAAGGATACAACTCTGATGCACACCTTTCCTAATTTTAAACCATGCAGTATCCTCTTATCTGTTGAAACAACTGCTTCTTGGTCTATGTACAGGTGCCTCATGAGCACAATTAAGTTCTGGAATTCCCATTCTTCACAATGTTATCTACATTTGTTATGATCCTCACAGTTGAAATGTAAGTAGGAACGGCCCCATTTTCTTTCACTCTCAGCAACCAATTGGGGAAATTTACACTTCCTTTCTCCTCACTTCTAGGCTTTGAGTGTCTAGAGGTCCTGGTTCTCAGAGGGGAGCACTTCCACGAGGGGACTTGTTATTAGTCCCATTAAACTTTAAGCTACAACTGTCGTCCAGTCACTTAGTGCTCTCTATGCCAATAGATTAATAGAATCTTAATATTAATTAGGAATTAATAGATTCTTAAAGAGACTCACCATACTGGAGAGTAATTTGCCCTACTTATTAGGAAAAAATATCACTGATTTTACAAAACTTAAGCAGATGATGTACTGGGGTGTTTCTTGGTACTCCCTTGTACAGCATTAATGGTAAATGAACAAGTGTAACTGCCATGGTAGGAGAAGAGCTTGGTTGCAAGGGACTCAGACAACTCACAGATGAGGGTCTAAGTTGCCCCACAAGAGCATCAGAGGTGTTAACCGAGGTTGAGAGGAGTCTAGAATAAGAAGTAAAGAGGAGGTGATGAGTTTCAGATGTTGGCCTTGAGATTAGCTGCAATGGTGGCATTCCGCTAACCTTCCTCTTCTAAGTTTTCCCAGAAATGGAGACCAATCAGAATCCTGGGGTGTTGTTCCCATATGGGGTGAATATATTATATGAAGCAAGTGGATCTGAGTAGTGTAAGGATAGACTGTGGGGATTGTTATGGTATGCCACCCAGATGACCCCTCAGGATCCAGGCACTCATTTTTTTATCAGATGGGAATGGAAATGCCAAGGGCTCATAGCTGAATCCATCTCCCAAAATTGTCCTTGGGAGAAGGAAGTAGTCTGACCCAAGGTTACACCCTTAACCTTGGGGACAGTCATACCCAATGAGTAGTTTCTGTAGGGGCATAAAGGTCTTGTATTGTTTTGGAACAACTTTGAAGAGCCAGCTTACTTTAGGGCTCTTCTTGGGGTTGACTGAGGCCTCTGTTGTGACTGCATTGCACGTTTCCCCATGCCCAGTTCTGGGCTTTCTTTACTCCTTTCTGGGTGTTGTTCCTGAGAACAATTGCCAATAAACTTCCTGCACCCAAATCTCTATCTCAGTGTCTATTTCCTGGGGAACCTGACCAAGCTACCTCCATACTTTTGCTCCAATTAGTTGAGTTAGTTAGTGTTTATAAACCTGTTATACTTACTATTGTAGTTATTATGATAGGATTAGAAGTCCCTTGGTGGTGTAAATGTTTAAGTGGTAAACTACTAGCTGAAAGATTGGTGGTTTGAGTCCACCCAGAGGTGCCTTGGAAGACAGGCCTGATGATCTGTTTCTGAAACATCTCATCCTTAAAATCCTATTGAGCAGTTCTACTCTGCACACAAGAGGTCACCATAAGCTGGAATCAACTCAGTGGCAACTAGCAACAACAATAATTACGAAGACAGAAAGATGGGTTTTGTTTCTATGAAAGCCAAGAATAATGCTTTGGGAAAACAGGATGATGGCAAGTTACTAAGAAAAGTTGCTCTTTGATTAGCTGTAGAATTCACAAAGAAAGACTTGCAGTTGGAAAAACAACATGGTATCTATGTGTTAGGCACACGGTGTCCTAGATGTATGCTTCTTGTCTGACTTACATAGAGTTTGGAATGGAGTATAGTTTCTTACATGCAGTAATCACAGTTCTGTTTTGTTCTTTTTTAAAATGTCTATTATTTTTGTAAAAATATACGCACTCATTGTAGAGATCAAACTCCAGAAAAGAATGAAGAAAAAAAATAAAATTCACCAGGAATCTTGTAAACTACAGCCAACATTTATTAAGATTTCAGTGACTATCCTTTTTCAATCATTTACTTAAAATACATGGAAATATATAGGCACATATTATGAAATAAATATGTGACTAACACAAACTGAGGTAGAAAATCTGAACAGACCTATAACAAAAGAAGTAATTGAAGAGGTCATAAAAAAACTCCCAACAAAAAAAGCCCTGGCCCAGAAGGCTTCACTGGAGAATTCTACCAAATGTTCAGAGAAGAGTTGACACCAATACTACTCAAACTATTCCAGAACATAGAAAAGGAAGGAATACTCCTGAATTCATTCTATGAAGACAGCATAACCCTGATACGAAAGCCAGGCAAAGACATCACTAAAGAAGAAAATTATAGACAAATATCCCTCATGAACAAAGACTCAAAAATTCTCAACAAAATTCTAGCTAATAGAATTCAACAACATATCAAAAAAATAATACATCATGAGCAAATGGGCTTCATACCAGGTATACAAGGATGGTTTAACATTAGAAAATCAATCAATGTAATTCACCATATAAATAAAACAAAGGACAAGAATCACATGGTAATCTCAATTGATACAGAAAAGGCATTTGAGAAAACTCAACACTCATTCCTGATAACACCTCTCAGTAAAATAGGAATAGAAGGGAAATTTTTCAACATAATTAAGGGCATATATAAAAAACTAACAGCCAACATTATTCTCAATGGAGAGAGACTGAAAGCATTGCCCTTGAGAATGGGAACCAGCCAAAGATGCCCTTTATTGTCACTCTTAGTGAATATTGCACTGGAAGTTCTAAGTAGAGCAATAAGGCAAGAAAGGGAAATAAAGAACATACAAATTGGTAAAGAAGAAGTAAAACTATCCCTATCTGCAGATGACATGATCATATACATAGAAAATCCTAGAGACTCCACAAGAAAGTTACAGGAACTAATAGAAGGATTTGGCAAAGTGGCAGGGTACAAGATTGACATACAAAAACCAGTTAGATTCCTCTACACTGACAAAGAAAACTCCAGAAATGAAATCAGGAAAACAGTATCATTTACAATAGCTCTCAAAAAGGTAAAATACTTAGGAATACATCTAAGTAGGGACATAAAAGACTTATACAAAGAAAAGTACAAAACACTACCTTAAGAAACCAAAAGAGACCTACACAAATGGAAAAACATACCATGCTCATGGATAGGAAGACTTAACATTGTGAAAATGTGAATACTACCCAAAGCGATCTACAGATATAATGTAATCCTGATATAAAATCCAGCAACATTATTTAATGAGATGGAAAAACTAACCACTAATGTTATATGGAAAGGAAAAAGGCCCTGGATAAGCAAAGAATTATTGAAGAAGAACAAAGTAGGAGGCCTCACATTCTCTGATCTCAGAACCTACTATACAGCCACAGTAGTCAAAACAGCCTGTTACTGGTACAACAACAGATATATAGGCCAATGGAACAGAATTGAGAACACAGAAGTAGATCCATCCACCTAGGACAGCTGATCTTCTACAAAGGGTTGAAGTCCATTCAATCGGGAAGAGAAAGTCTCTTTAACAAATGATGCTGGCAAAACTGGATATCCACTTGCAGGAAAATGAAACAAGATCTATACTTTACACTGTACGCAAAAACTAACTCAAAAAGGATCAAAGACCTAAATGTAAAACCTAAAACCATAAAGATCATGGAGGAAAAAATAAGGACAATGCTAGGGACCCTAACATATGGCATAAAAAGAAGTAACAAACATAACTCAAAATGTATGAACAGCAGAAGATAAACTAGATAACTGGGATCTCCTAAAATTAAACATTTATGCTCATCACAAGACTTTGCCAAAAGAGTAAAAAGAGAACCTACAGTCTAGGAAAACATTTTTGGCTATGACATACCCAACAAAGGTCTAATTTCTAAAACTTATAGAATGTTTCAACACTTCAACAACAAAAAGGCAAACAATCCAATTAAAAAATGGGCAAAGTACATGAACAGACACTTCACCAAAGAAGACATTCAGGCAGCTAACAATCATATAAAGAGATGTGAGATGCAAAGCAAAACCACAGTGACATACCATCTCACCCTGGCAATAATGGCATTGGTTAAAAAAAAAAAAATTGCTGATGAGGTTGTTGGGAGATTGGAACTCTGATACACTGCTGGTGGGAATGTAAAATGGTACAACCACTGTGGAAAACAGTACGGAGCTTCCTTAAAAAGCTAGAAATAGAAATACTATATGATCCAGCAATCCCACTTCTAGGGGATTCTAGAGAAATAAGAGCCATAACAAGAATAGACATATGGACATCCATGTTCATTGCACCATTATTCACAATAGCAAAAAGATGGAAACAATCTAAGTGCCCAACAACAGATGAAGGGGTAAACAAACTGTGGTACATACACACAATGGAATACTCTGCAACAATAAAGATTAATGATGAATTCGCAAAACATCTCACAACCTAGATGTATCTGGAGGACATTATGCTGAATGAAATAAGTCAATCACAAAGGACAAATATTGTATGAGATCAGTATTATAAAAAGTCAAGAAAAGGTTTACACATAGAAAGAAACTTTCTCTGATGGTTACCAGGGATGGGAGGGAGGGAAGGAAAATCACTAACTAAAATGTAGACATATGTTAACTTTGGTGAAAGGAAAGGCAATACACAATATGGGGGAAGTCAGCACAGCATGACCAAGGCAAGGGAATAAAAGGCAACAGCAGTAAATACTGTAACATACATGATCCTGCAACAACAGTAATAATAAACAATATGAGTGGATACATAGGTATATATATGTATATTATATATATATGTGGAAGAGGTGGCAGGGTACACCCACATGCATATATAAGTTTGACTATGGCTATTTCTACATACATACTTGTATGTGCTGAATGTATATTCATATATACAATAGAGTACACAGGGGACATATGGAAACTTCCTAGACATAACGAAACACCTCTTGGGACTGAGTTACTGGGCTTGAAGGCTAGGGATCATAGTCTTGGGGGACATTCAGGTCAACTGGCATAACAGTTTATAAAGACAATGTTCTATATCCTACTTAGGTGAGTGGCAACTGGGGTCTTAAATGCTTGCGAGTGGTCGTCTAAGATACAACTATTGGTCTCTTTCTGTCCAGAACAAAGGAGAGTGAAGAAAACCAAAGACTCAAGGAAGCCATTAGTCCAAAGTACTAATGTACCACAGGAACCACAGCCTCCACTTACCCGAGACCAGAAGAACTAGATGGTGCCCGGGTACCACTACCGACTGCTCTAACCAGGATCATAAGAAAAGGTCCTAGTTAGAGTGGGAAAAATGTAGAACAATATTCAAATTCATAAAAAAGACCAGACTTACTAGTCTGAGAGAGACTGGAGGGACCCCCAAGACTATGGCTCTTAGACACCGTTCTAACTTGGAACTGAAGCCTCTCTCGGAGATCATCTTTTAGCTGAACAATAGACAGGCCTGTAAAATAAACAATAACATCCCTGAGGAAAGTGCTCCTTAGAACAATTCTTAAGCCCAAAAGCAAAGATGAGAAGGCAGGAAGGGGCAGGAAAACCGGATGAATGGGAATCGGGAACTCAGCGTGGTAATGTGAAGAGTGCTGACACATTGCAGGGATTGCAGCCAATGTCACGGAACAATTTCTGTATAAACCATTGCATGGGAAACTAATTTGCTCTGTAAAACCTTCACCTAAAGCACAATAAATAAATTTAAAAAAAAAGGCAGATGTCTGGGTTTGTGTATGTACACATGTATGGTTATGTAGCAAATCTTTTTCACTCAAGTATAGATTGTACTTGTAAAACAATTGTCTTTTTTTTTTTTTTTTTTTTAAAAACTTTTCCTTTTTGGAGCCATCGATATAAATGATATGATCAGATTAATTTTAAAAAAAATTTATATCCTCCAAAAGCCACATGAGGCAATATCATATTATATTACCAATGCAATTTATTTTCATTACCTAACTAGGAGGGAATCATAAAATTGTTATTTTTTGGATGTTACAGTTATAAATCAATGGTTTCATAATGATGTAGAAAATGGCAGATAAACTTAAAATCTCATATTAAATTAGCATTAGATTCAGCATGATCAACGACATAGAATCCCATACAATTTTGTTGGCACAGCAAAAATAAATCAACTCTTTATATAAATAGAACTCCCAGGAGAGATTAACCAAAAATGAAGAAGCACTTTCCTCCAAATAAAAATTGAACCAACAAATATTTCTTAGTTACCCGGTAAGTTTCTTTTGTGAACATTCTCAATTTATGGTGCTTTCAGGATTCTAAGTTTTTAATAGGTAAAAAGTCAAAATGGTTTTTCTGTTCTATACAGCACTGAAGAATGCAGAGGTAGTTGTAAGAAAAGCTAAATGCATGCTGTCTACTATTAGGTGTGTCTTCTAAAGCAAAAAAAAAAAAAAAAAAAGCATCATCTTCGAACACTCCAACTATTTGAACTATTAATTTAACAAACAATAAAACAAAGTAGACTTTTGTCCTACTTCTATATAGTCTTTATTAGTTTCTGATAACTCCTCATCATGCTTTCATGAAAATATTTTGCTGTCATGTGGGTTCCATAACCCTTTGTGATGCTTAAGAGCTACAGGCTTTCAGCTTTGTGAAGTCTTTTTTTATTTTAATCCAATGACATGCTTTGCTGTTGCTGATACTTCAGTTTCCAAGGATGCTAAGCGGTTTTCTCTGTACGGTCTAAAAACTAAAAAAGAGGAAAGTGAAAATTAACGTAAAATTTGATGTTACAGCAATAGGAAGGCAGCAAGTTATAGTAGAAACACAATAGTCCTAGTTTGGGATCAAATACACTTGCATTTGAAGCCTGATTCTGGCAATTAATTAGCTTTGTAATCTAGGTCAAATTGCTTAACTTCTCTCGGCCTCAATGTCTTCCTCTGTTAAATGGGCTGCTTTATTTGATTAGTGTAAGAATAAGAAAAAATGTATGGTAGTTATTATTATTGACAAACATGGTCAATTGTAATCTGGATTATTTATATTTGTTCTTGCTTTTTGTTCAAATAATTCAAACAACCAGGAAGGATATAATTTACTAAAGGAATAATCATTTACAATGTTTAATTAACAGCTATAATACCCATTTCCTCCAGTCTTTAAGTTGTCACTGTACTGTAAACCCACTGGGCAAAGAAAGCCTGATCTGTCTCTACTGATTTGGGTACATTCATCAAATGTTATAACCACTAAGCACATAGGGCTTAAAAATCTACCTTTTTAAAAAAAAAAAAAAATTACTTTGATACAGGCACGTTAGTGTAGTGGGGTCAAATGTTTTAAATAACCTATGTGTCTTTTTAATTTTCTCTAATAAGTATAATCAGCAGCATGAAAGTTGAACTTGATTTTGTCAGTTATCATTTCTCAGGATCTTTCATTTAAAATTTAATAATTTAGGTAATTCAATCTCTTTCACTTAAATGCTCAGCCTTTTATTTTTTTTTCCTCATTGCTCTTTTCAAATGGCAGGGAGGTATGAAGCATGGAGGCTGGGGACGTGGAAAGTAGCTTACATAATTTCTTGGGTTTGGAGAAGGACCCTTAAGTCTTTGAGCAAGAGTTCTTGTGATGTCCTCTTGTTCCATTGCTGCTCTGGTCTGGTGCCCAAGCCTAAGCTGAGGTATCCTCAGAATTAGCTGGTCCAATCTGGCCTCTGGGGCATCAGGCTGGCATCATGAAATCACTTGTAGCCTTTAGCCTCTATAATTGTTATGAGTATTTCTTTATTATATGTGTGCATCAAATATTTTTATTTTCTTCACTTATAAAATGTAAGATGTAAACAGAGCTGGTGTGTTTTTGGTTGTACACATGTTAGTTGTATCATGTTAGGCATAAGTATGACTTTATAATTGTCTTTATTCAGAGATTATATATGCTTTAAAGAGATGTGTACAGGTGTCAAATAGACAAGGGATGGACTTCGATGGTTAAGGTTGTGTGTCAACTTGGCTAGGCCATGATTCTCAGTGGTTTGGCAGTTATGATGTAGTTTGGCAGTCACATAATGATGTAATCATCTCCATGATGAGATCTGTTATAATGTGATCACCTCCATGATGGGATTTTCTGTGAGGACTCAATCAGTTGAAAGGGAGTTTCCTTGGGCACGCAGCCTGCATCCACTATAGATGGACTTTCTGGCAACGCTCATGGGCTTTTTCTCTTTGGATCCTGAAGCTGGCTCCTGATCATCCAACCTCCAGTTCTTGGGACTTGAGCTAGCAGCTTACCATTTGATTTTGGGATTGATCAGCCCCGCTATCTGTGAGCCAGAGGCCTGTCGTTTGACCTGCTGATCTAGGGTTCACCGGTTCCTGCAGCTACGTGAGAAAGGAGAAGCCTACAGCCAGACCGAGGGACTTGGGACTTTTCAGCTTCTATAACCATGTGAGCCATTTCCTTGATATAAATCTCTCTCTCTCTATGTATATCTACAGATGCTTCACTGGTTTTGCTTTTCTAGAGAGCCCAGCCTAAGAAACTTATTAACAACTTGCGATATGCAGATAACACAACCTTGCTTGCTGAAAGTGAAGAGTACTTGAAGCACTTACTGATGAAGATCAAAGACTACGGCTTTCAGAATGGATTATATCTCAACATAAAAAAAACCAAAAATCCTCACAACCGGATCAGTAAGCAATATCATCATAAACGGAGAAAATATTGAAGTTGCCAAGGATTTCATTTTACTTGGCTCCACAGTCAATGCCCATGGAACCTGCAGTCAAGAAATCAAATGATGTATTGCAGTGGGCAAATCTGCTGCAAAAGACCTCTTTAAAGTGTTAAAAAGCAAGGTTGTCACTTTGAGGACTAAGGTTCCCCTGACCCAAGCCATGGTACTTTCAATCGTCTCATGTGCATGCAAAAGCTGGACAATGAGTAAGGAAGACCGAAGAAGAATTGACGTCTTTTAATTGTGGTGTTGGCTAAGAATATCGAATATACTGTGGAATGCCAGAACAAGGAACAAACGTTGGAAGAAGTATAGCCAGAATGCTCCTTAGAAGTGAGGATGGAGAGACTTAATCTCATTTACTTTGATCATGTTGGCTTGCATCCAATATAGGTGGACTTCCTGGCAAGGCTTGTGGGCTTTTGCTCACTCTGGATCCTGCAGTTGGCTCCTGTTCATCTAACCTATGGTTCTGGGGACTTGAACTGGCAGCTTACCTGCCAATGCTGGGATTCGTCAGCCTCTGCAAACTGTGAGCCAGAGGCCTGTTGTCTGACCTACCAATCTTGGGTTCACTAGCCCCTGCAGCTGTGTGAGTCAGAAGAAACCTCCAGCCTGATCCACGGACTTTGGACTTTCTAGCCTCTACAACTGTGTAAGACACTTCCTTAATATAAATCTCTCTCTCTGTATATATATGCTTCACTGGTTTTGATTTTCTAGGGATCCTAGCCTAAAATAGCCTCCAATCATTAAGTGTCTCCACATGGTGGCCTTTTTCATTCACCAGCCCCTCCAGTATCTCCATGTTCTTCCACTGGGCCATGTAGGGACTTCAGAGTTGCTTCTTGGAATTGAGAATTGGGGTTAGGCAGGTGCTTTGGTTATCTATTGCTGTGTGACATATTATCCCAAAACTTAGTAATTTGAAACTTGATTCTGTAGGTCAGGAATTTGGGAAAGGTTTGGCTGAGCAGGGTGAAGGCTGGACACCCAAGACAGCTCACTCACAGGACTGGCAGTTAATGCTATCTGTTGTTTGGAAATTCATCTGGGGCTGTCCCCTGGAGCACTTACTTCATGCCCTCTCCATGTGGCTTGGACTCTTTACAGTAGGGTGGCTGCGTTTCAGGGGGAAGCACTTGAAGAGAAAGCACTCCAAGAGATCAAAGCAGAAATTATGCAGCATCATTTCAATGCATTCTATTGATTTCAAGGGAGTCATGAAAGTCAGCCTAGGTTTAAGGAAGGGAGAATTACATTCTACCTGTTGATGGAAGAGATTCATTCTTTTCTATTTTAGTGTGTAAGCCACGTAAAAAGATTTGTCCTTTTTTGTGACTTTTTTTTGTTGTGCTTTAGGTGAAGCTTTACAGAGCGAAGTAATTTCTCATTCAGCAATTTACACTCTCTTTATACCTTCTCGTCATTGCTTTTGGGCAGGTGTTACATACATACAAGACCTGGGTTAAATTACAGATTAAATACTTAAGTGAATAATTTCTTTTATAGGATCAGCACAAAGCTGGTTCCCGTGAGGCAGAGGTTACAGATATCCCAAATGTCCAACTTTTCCAAGCTTCTGTACCACTCCATCATCTCTAACATCAACTACTCGTTCTCTTCTCAGTACTCTCCATTCCATCTTTGGATTCCCTAATTCACTGCAATGTCTCACAGAACTCACAAACTGTATAAAGGAAATGACTTACGTGGTTGTGGAGGCTGGCAAGTCCCAAATTCATGGGTCAGGCATAGGCTTCTTCCTGGCCCTCGGTCTCTAACCAAAGACACTTAGCTTTCTTGCTCCATGGGCTGGGAAGCCCACTGTACTGTCTTCTGTGGGCTTCTCCTACAGGTCTCTCCTGAGAGTCTCTCCTGCCAGTCTCTCCTTCCTTGGTGGTGGTGGGCTCTTCTCTTTCCCACCTCTAGGGTGACTCATTTCAAGCCCAACAGGATGGCAAAACTGACCAATCCCCTTGGTGGGCCACAATTACCCTATCACACAGTCCTGCCCAATCACCTGGGTGGGCATTAAAAAGACCATGGCTAGAAAGGCCGCACGAAAAGCAATTCATTATACCACGATACTATACGGCTAAATAGAAAATTGGGCTACTATATCCATGCAAAATCAGAAGTCCCTGCTGGGATAGCATGATAATTTCCTTGAGCATCTGAGGTTCTTACAAAATGCAAGTCATCATGAAGGGCATGGCATATGCCTTCTTATCTTGGACCTAGGCTGGAGCATAAACATCCTACCTACCCATTCCAGAAAAGGCTGCCTAGCCTCACCCTAGACAAGGTGCCTTGCAAGGCCTAGACAGACAAGCTCTCATTTAACCACATGGTACAGAATAATCATGATTACTATTCATTGAATTTTTCCTTTGGGCTAGGCACACTGAAGCCTTAGAATTACTCTACAAGGAAGGTGTTATTACTCCCATTTTATATATGGGGGATCTGGAGCTTGGAGAGATTGAGCCCAACCATACACATTAAGAGGTGGAGCTGGAATTCCAATCACGGCTTGTCAGGCACCAAAGTGCGTGCTCCAATGTTATTGCTGGTGTCCCATGAAGGAATCAATCTTACTGGACCCATTTTTTCCAGTGGAAAAGAACTTTCTGATCAGAAAAAATTGGAGAGAACAAAAAAGCTATGGTAAACTTCTAGCTTGAAATCTTAACTTACTTTATAAGAGGAATCAAGACTTATATATGCAATTTACATATCCTAGGAGCTTGGCTGCTAACCAAAGTTTGGCAGTTCGAATCTACCAGTTGCTCCTTGGAAACCCTATGGGGCAATTTGGCTCTGTCCTATAGGGTCTCTATGAGTCGAAATTGACTCGATGGCAGCAGGTTGGTTTGTTTTTTTTTTTTTTAAATAATAATGTATAAATTACAAAATAACACAGTAAGTTATTATACTTAGCAAGTATGATGAAAGTTATTTAAATATTGTAGATTCACTGTGAGCATATCACGAGTTAAATGTTAGCGCATAGCAGATTTGGGGTGTTTTCAAGAGTACATATCATTTGGCAAGACTTATTGGAAAATTATTGGCCCAAAATAAAATTGATGCAAATATACAATGGTAAGAATGCAATTAATGATAATGTACTTAACTAAAAGTAATTAATAGTAATTAAATATAAGGTAATTTATAGTAATTAATCATAAAGTAATTAATAATAAACATGATTAACAATACATTTATGACAATTAAAAAGCAGAATAACAGTCATTGAAAACAATAATCACCACAAGATAATACTGATGCTTCACCAGCAACAAAGTGATCTCCTGATCTGACAAGAACTCCCACTTTTGCCTGTGGGGTTGCAAGTAGATACCTTGAAATGTAGCACGGCCACCAGTATTCTTAGTAAAATATTGAATTTTAATCCTAGAGAATTATGATAAAGTGCTAATGAACCTTAATTACTCAGTAAAGAGTTTATTTGGATGTCACATGTAATTATGCAGGTCATGGAGTTGTGCAACACTCACAATAAGCAGTGAAGAAAGGACTGTGAGGTCTGTGGGTTATACTTTGACAGTCACTGGCTTGGAAGATTGCCGATCTTCTTGGAAAGTGATCTGCCCCAGGTCCACACTTTTTCCTCTGCTCCACTTTTCCTCATCCAACAGATTTTGAAAACTTGCTGCCTGTCTTAGTCATCTAGTGCTGCTATAACAGAAATACCACAAGTGGATGGCTTTAACAAAGAGAAATTTATATCTTCCCAGTAAAGTAGCTAAAAGTCCAAATTCAGGGCGTCAATTCCAGGGGAAGCTTTTCTCTCTCTGTTGGCCTTCTCCTCAATCTTCCCCCAGACTAGGAGCTTCTCCACGCAGGGACCCCAGGTCCAAAGGACGTGCTCTGCTCCTGGTACTGCTTTCTTGGTGGTATGAGGTTTCCATATGTCTCTGCTTGCTTCTGTCTTTTATATCTCAAAAGGGATTGGCTTAAGACACTATCCAATCTTGTAGGCATCATCGGTATAACCTCATCATAGTGATAGAGTTTACAACACATAAGGAAATCACATCAGATTACACAATCATACAATACTGGGAATCATGACCTAGCCAAGTTGACAGATATTTTGGGGGGACACAATTCAATCCATGACACTCTCTTAGGCTGGGTTCTCTAGAGAAGCAAAACCAGTGAAGCATATAAATATATATATTGTTGTTCGGTGCCTTTGAGTCGGTTCTGACTCATAGTGACCCTATGTACAACAGATGCCTGGTCCTGCGCCACCCTCACAATCGTCATGCTTGAGACCATTGTTGCAGCCACTGTGTCAATCCATCTCGTTGAGGGTCTTCCTCTTTTTCACTGACCCTCTACTTTACCAAGCATGATGTTCTTCTCCAGAGACTGATCCCTCCTGACAACACGTCCAAAGTATGTGAGACGTAGTTTTGCCATCCTTGCTTCTAAGGAACATTCTGGCTGCACTTCTTCCAAGACAGATTTGTTTGTTCTTTTGGCAGTCCGTGGTATATTCAATATTCTTCGCCAATACCACAATTCAAAGGCATCAATCCTTCTTTGGTCTTCCTTATTCATCTTCCAGCTTTTGCATGTATATGAGGCGATTGAAAATACCATGGCCTGGGTCAGGCACACCTTAGACTTCAAGGTGACATCTTTGCTTTTCAACATTTTAAAGAGGTCTTTTGCAGCAGATTTGCCCAATGCAATGTGTCTTTTGATTTCTTGACTCCTGCTTCTGTGGGTGTTGATTGTGGATCCAAATAAAATGAAATCCTTGACAATGTCAGTCTTTTCTCTGTTTATCTTGATGTTGATTATTGGCCAAGTTGTGAGGAGTTTTGCTTTCATTATGTTGAAGTGTAATCCATCCTGAAGGCTGTGCTCTTTGATCTTCATCAGTAAGTGCTTCAAGTGATCTTCACTTTCAGCAAGCAACGATGTGTCATCTGCATAACACAGGTTGTTAATGAGTTTTCTTCCAATCCTTATACCCCTTTCTTCTTCATATATATACTCCAGCTTCTCAGGATATTTGCTCAGCATACAGATTCAATAGGTATGGTGAAAGGATACAACCCTGACACACACCTTTCCTCACTTTAAACCACTCAGTATCCCCTTGTTATATTCGAACAACTGCCTCTTGATCCATGTACAGATTCCTCATGAGCACAATTAAGTGTTCTGGAAATCCTATTCTTTGCAATGTTATCCATAATTTGTGATGATCCACACAGTCGAATGCCTTAGCATAGTCAATAAAACACAGGTAAACATCTTTCTGGTATTCTCTGCTTTCAGCCAGGATCCATCTGATATCAGCAATGATATCCCTCATTACACATCCTCTTCTGAATCCAGCTTGAATTTCTGGCAGTTGCCTATAGATGTACTGCTAAAGCTGCTTTTGAATGATCTTCAGCAAAATTTTACTTGCCTGTGATGTTAATGTTATTGTTCGATAATTTCTGCATTCGGTTGGATCACCTTTCTTTTTGAACATTTTGTTGTGATTTGGGTGAAAGTTTACAGAGCAAATTTGGATCACCTTTCTTTGGAGTAGGCATAAATATGGATCTCTTCCAGTTGGTTGGCCAGGTAGCTGTCTTCCAAATTTTTTGGCATAGATGAGTGAGCACTTCCAGTGCTGCGTTGGTTTGTTGAAACATCTCAGATGGTATTCCATCAGTTCCTGGAGCCTTGTTTTTTGCCAAAGCCTTTAGTGCAGGTTGGAGTTCCTCCTCCAGTACCATCAGTTCCTGATCGTATACTACCTCCTGAAATGGTTGAACATCCATCAGTTCTTTTTGGCATAATGACTCTGTGTATTCCTTCCATCTTCTTTTGATGCTTCCTGTGTCGTTCAATATTTTCCCCGTAGAATCCTTCACTATTGCAACTAGAGGCTTGAACTTTTTCTTCAGTTCTTTCAGCTTGAGAAATGCTGATCGTGTTCTTCCCTTTTGCTTTTCTATCTCCAGGTCTTTGTTTTCTCAAGTTGCCCTTTGAAATCTTCCTGTGAGCTCTTTTACTTCATCATTTCTTCCTTTTGCTTTAGCTACTTGACATTCAAGAGCAAGTTTCAGAGTCTCTTCTGACATCCATTTTGGTCTTTTCTTTCTTTCCTGTCTTTTTAATGACCTCTGGCTTTCTTCACGTATGATGTCCTTGATGTTATTCCACAACTCATCTGGTCTTCAGTCATTAGTGTTCAGTGTGTCAAATCTATTCTTGAGATGGTCTTTAAATTCAGGTGGGATATACTCAAGGTTGTACTTTGGCTCTCGTGGACTAGCTCTAATTTTCTTCAGTTTCAGCTTGAACTCACACGTGAGCAATTGATGGTATGTTCCGTAGTTGGCCTCTGGCCTTGTTCTGACTGAAGATATTTAGCTTTTCCATTGCCTCTTTCCACAAACGTAGTTGCTTTGATTCCTGTGTGTTCTATCCATCGATATCCACATGTACAGTTGCTGTTTATGTTGGTGAAAAAGGTATTTGCAATGAAGAAGTTGTTGGTCTTGCAAAATTCTATCATGTGATCTCTGGCATCGTTTCTGTCATCAAAGACACATTTTCCAACTACTAATCCTTCTTTGTTTCCAGCGTTCACATTCCAATCACCAGTAATTATCAATGCATCCTGTTTGCATATTTGATCAATTTCAGACTGCAGAAGTTGATAAAAATCTTCAGTTTCTTCATCTTTGGCCTTAGTGGTTGGTGTATAAATTTGAATAATAGTTGTATTAACTTGTCTTCCTTGTGGGTATGTGAATATTATCCTATCACTGACAGTGTTGTACTTCAGGATAGATCCTGAAATGTTCTTTTTAATGATGAATGCACCACCATTCCTCTTCAAGTTGTCATTCCCGGCATAGTAGACCATATGATTGTCCGATTCAGAATGGCCAATGCCAGTCCATTTCAGCTCACTAATGCCTAGGATATTGACGTTTATGCCTTCAATTTCATTTTTAACAATTCCCAATTTTCCTAGATTCATACTTCGTACATTCCACTTCCCAATTATTCGTGGAAGTTTGCAGCTGTTTTTCTCATTTTGAGTCATGCCACATCAGCAAATGAAGGTCTCGAAAGCTCGATTCCATCCATATCATTAAGGTTGACTCTGCTTTGAGGAGGCAGCCCTTCCCTGGTCATATTTTGAGTGACTTCCAACCTGAGGAGCTCATCTTCTGGCACTGTATTAGACAATGTTCTCTGCTATTCGTAAGGTTTTCACTGGCTAATTCTTTTCAGAATTAGACTGCCGGGTCCTTCTTCCTAGTCTGTCTTAGTCTGGAAGCTCACCTGAAACCTGCCTGCCATTGGTGACTGCCATTTGAAATACCAGTGGCATAGCTTCCAGCATCACAGCAACATGCAAGTTCCCACAGTACGACAAACTGACAGACGTGTGGGGAAAAAATATATATAGAGAGATTTATATTAAAAAAATGGCTCACGTGGTTGTAGAGGCTGGAAAGTCCCAAGTCCATGGGTCAGGCTGGAGGCTCCTCCTGACTCATGAAGCTGAAGAGGCTGGCAAACCCAAGATTGGTTGGTCAGACAGTAGGCCTCCAGCCCACAGGCTGCGGAGGCTGGCAAATTCGAAGATTGGCCAGTAAGATGGTAGGTGAGCTGCTAGCTCAAGTCCCAAGAACCAAAGGTCAGATGAACAGGAACCAGCTGTAGGATCCACAGTAAGCAAAATCCAGTGAGCTTTGCCAGAAAGTCTGCCTATATTGGATGCAGGCCACACCCCCAAGGAATCTCCCTTTCAACTGATTGGCTGCTCATAACAGATCTCATCAAAGAGGTGATTACATTATATCAGATCTCAGTATGAAAGTGATTACATCATTACATAGCTGTCAAACTACATCATAACTGCCAAACCACTGAGAATTATGGCCCAATCAAGCTGACACACAATCTTAACCATCACAATAACTATTTGAATTGCCAAAATATTAGTTTTAAATTCTTGTTGTGTGCCGTCAAGTTGATTATGACTCATTGTGACCCTACACATGACAGAGTAGAATTGCCTCATAGGGTTTCCTAGGCTGTAATCTCTATGAGAGCATATTGCCAGATGTTTTCTCCTGCCAAGTCGCTGGTGGGTTTGAACCACTGACCTTTCAGTTAGCATCCAAGTACTTAACCATTGTGCTACCAGGGCTCCTTATTAAATTCTTATATTACAATAATATACCTACTTTTCATCTTTCTTTTCTCTAATAAGCTTTGAATACAGTTTGAGTCTATAATGTGCCAGGAATTAGATAACCTCTGGGATAATCCAAATTGTTTTGTCTTTAGTTTTGTGGTTATTAAAGCCACTTTGTCAAAACAAATCTGATTTTGCAACTACAGCAATATTGTTTGTAAAACATGGATGCCCCTAGGTGGAAAACTTACCTGCTTGTACCAGTTACAGCTCTTTCTGTATAATAGTATTGTTGTTTCTGGTCAATCTCAAATATGCTTGATTAGTATTAGCTGGTCTTCCTGATATGTGTATACCTGGAGGAGCACCATGAAGCTACCTAATTACTCAGAAGGGAAGCTCTCTAGAAATATCTGGATGATTGAATTTTTAAATTGAAACTTAAATATATGAGTCACATAGCCTCTTAAATTCAGTTGTACTTTGTAAGCCCAAGAAAGGTAATAAGCTGTTCTGAGGACATTTTTACCAATAAAAAACCACGTTCTCAGTTCCTAAGAAGTCAAAGAAGAGATTGCAATTGGTCCTAGAAATAATCTGTCTACTTATCAATGTACTCTTACGGCTTATTTAGAACATCTCAAACAGCTTTAATGAACACTCCCAACACTACCAAGAGGAAAAAAAAGTGGTACATGTGCCTTCTTCACATATTTTTGTTGTCTTATCCCTTAATTAAATATGTAGGAAAAAACTGTCAAAAAGACTTTAATGATTTACTCTACTAGATGGATCTTTTAAAGAAAAAGTTATGTTGACAAGCCACCAAATCACATTTTTGCTATCTTTCTCTAAAATTTCTCTCAGGAAGCATTAATAAATGTGTATTATGAATAATTACAAATAACTGACAGCTAAAAGGCAGTTGTTATGAAGAAGTTTACATTTAATTAAAAATATTTAAAATTCATATCATGTTGTAAATTTGTAATAGTAATGTTGTGATTGCTTGCCACTTCGTCCTTATTAAAAATGTATTCAACTAATTTTTACATATTTTAGTGTCTCATTTTAATTGGCTATGATCCAGAGGCATTAATATTCAGGACAGTTACTAGACATAAATCTCAGAATAAAGAGGCAATGGAAATAGTATATGAAGCTGGTAAATATGTATATATGTACTCAATACATATACTTTTTTTTTTTTTAATATTACCTGTTCTCTAGATGAAGCCCTGGTGGCACAGTGGTTAAGATCTCAGCTGCTAACCAAAAGGTCAGCAGTTCGAATCCACCAGCTACTCCTTGGAAACCCTATGAGGCAGTTCTACTCTGTCCTGTAAGGTAGCTCTGATTTGAAATTGACTCCATGGCAACTGGGTTGGGTTTTTTGGTTTGGTTTATTCCTAGATACTTATTTAACTTTTGGTGAAAATGAAAAAATATATTCAGTGTAAAAGCCTTGCATGGGGTTAAAATGTGATAGTCAACCCTTAAATCCATTCAACTAAACAATTATTGAACACTTACTCCCTGCCAAGCTTGAGGCCAAGCATAGCAAATGGTACAAAATGTGTAAGACAATGTCCACCCTCAAGAATGTGTGGTATATCCTAGTAAGAAGAAATGGCTATTATACAAATTCCAATACAAATTTAAATAAATGTGCTATGAAAAACAGAAGTCGCTAGGTAGTGTGAATGGTTAACTTGCTTGGCTGCTAACAGAAAGGTTGGAGGTTCAAATCTATCCAGAGGTGTCTCAGAAGAAAGGTTTACTTCCAAAAAATCAGCCATTGAAAACCCTATGGAGCACAGTTGAACTTTGACACACATGGGGTCTCCATGAGTTGGAGTTGACTCCACAGCAACTGTTTTTTTTTTTTTAAATAAATTATTATTTAAAACAGCTGACTGTAGCAACTTTTGTCTTAAGATGGTTCTCATAATTCATATCACTGACAAAATAAGTTGCTATGACTCACTTTGACTAATAGAAATTAGTCATGGAGAGGGATCCAAAAGAAGGAGAAGGAGAAGAATAATTTTAAAGTCTATGCAAGGTCTTCCACGTTGCCTAAGGGTCAGAGATGAATTTCATCTCTTCAGCAGAGCACATTAATAAAGCTTTGGAATTCAGAGTAGAAAGTTAAATTGCTTTTCTTGATGAAGAGAAAACCTGAGGGTTAGGATCCTGAGGAACAGAACCTTGGAAAACTGACAGAGAGATGTGAAGAAAGTATCAGCAGCAGGTGGGAGGCTAGAGCTGGAAAGAAGGGCCAGTGAATGATTTCAGGGTCGAGGAAGCTGAAGGAACTTTTAAATAGGACATCACATATTCCATTTTAAGCTACTTGCTCTGCTGTAGTGTAAATTGCCTTCATCCTTAAACCTCTGGTAAAGCCTAGCTTTCACCGCATATGTATAATGTTAGTTTTGTGTGTGGGAGTGGCGTGATAGGGTAGGATGGGGTGAATAGAGGAAATGGGACACTTCCATGTCTATTTTGAGTAGAAATGTTTGAATATCCATAAAATGTGAGAAGAAATTGGGATTAGAGAACTCAGAATCAGAGAAAAGCATGAGAACATATGTCCTGAGAATTTGCAAAAATACAAGATCACTGGACTTCCTAGAAGATAACCAGTTTTCATTGATACAATTCCAACTCATGGTGACCCCATATGTGTCTGAGAGGAACTGTGCTCCATAGGGTTTTCAATGGTTGATGTTTCAGAAGTAGATCTCCAGGCCTTTCTTCCAAGGCTCTTCTGGGTGGACTCAAACCGTCAACCTTTGGTTTAGCAGTAGAGCACATTAACCATTTGCACTACCCATGGACTCTGTCCTCGAAGATATGGAGGAGTGAATTTGAGTTGATTTAATTAAATTTCAAAGGCAAAGGTGATATTTGCATTACATAGATGGCAGGAGATAACTATTCTAAAAAAATCCAAAGTGCTGGAGGAATTCTAAGAGGGGGATATTACACTGGGGCACAGAGACATGGAAGGAAGGGAGAGATGCAGGCCAAGCCACATATTTCCTATATTAGTTAATTTTCCCTCAGTCATTTTGGAATGAGGAAGGATGCTTAAATAAGAGACGTAATTTTGTTCAATCATTACAACAGCCCTGCTGGTGTTGTTGTTGTTAGGTGCTGTCAAGTAGGTTCCAACTCATAGCGACCCTATGTACAACAGAATGAAACACTGCCTGATCCTGCACCATGCTCACAATCGCTGTTGTGCTTGAGCCCATTGTTGCAGCCACTGTGTCAACACATCTCGTTGAGGGTCTTCCTCTTTTTTGCTGACCCTCTACTTGACCAAGCATGATGTCCTTCTCCAGGGACTGATCCCTCCTGATAACATGTGCAAAGTATGTGAGCAGTTTGCCACTGATTTTTGGATTAGAAACCTGAGGCTCGTTGTCTTAGTCATCTAGTGCTGCCATAACAGAAATACCACAAGTGGATGGTTTTAATGAAAAGAAATTTATTTCCTCACAGTCAAAGCAGGCTAAAAGTCCAAATTCAGGGCATCAGCTCCAGGGGAAGGCTTTTTCTCTCTGTCGGCCTTTTTCTCTTCAGTGTTCCCCCGGACTAAGAGCTTCTCTGTGCGGGGACCCCAGTCCAAAGGACGCGCTCTGCTCCTGGCACTGCTTTCTTGATGGTATGAGGTCCCCGTCTCACTGCTCACTTTTCTCTTTTATAGCTCAAGAGATTGCCTCAGGACACAATCCAGTCTTGTAGATCCAGTCCTACCTTACTAACACAACTGCCACCCATCCTCCCTCGTTAAGATCATAGAGGCAGGATTTACAACATATAGGAAAATCACACAGTACCAGGAATCATGGCCTAGACAAACTGATATACACATTTTTAGGGGGACATAATCCAAACCATGACATTCCACCATTTGGCCCCCCCAAAATCACATCCTTGTAACATGGAAAACATATTCATCCCATCATATCATAGCAAAAGTCTTAACTCCAAGTCCAAAATCCAAAATTTCTTCTTCATCTGTGAAATCTAGAATACAAGTTATCTGCTTCCAAAGGTACAATGGCAGAACAGGCACAAGTGAGACATTTCCATTACAAATGGGAGAACTTGCAGGGAAAGAAGGCATAACAGGCACCAAGCAAGTTAGCAGAACACATTACATTACCCCTCAAGGCTTTGAATGTAATCTTCTGTTCCCTGAGACAATTTACACAATAGCCCTGCCCTCTAGACTCTAGGTATTGGCCACAGTCTCTGGATTCTGAGTGGAGGCCCATCAGCCCTGGGCTTCAGCTCCGCCTTCCAGGCCCACTGGGACAGCAACTCTGCTCCCTTGGCTTTAGGCTCACCATTCTCCTAGTCCACTGGAGTGACAACTCCACCCTTAGAAACACCAGAGGCCATGGCTCCACCCTTTGAAACCCCTGAGGTCATGGCCATACCTTTTGAGGCCGAAGCAGCTCAGCTTCTTGTGTCCCTTGTCTCTTCAGCTTCTGCTTCCTATGGCCTCTCGGCCCTCAGGCCTCATGCCCGCATCTGCCCTGCTGGGGCAAGTGTTCCAAAGCTCAGTAGTTCCACCGGTATAAGTGCCCGGAGGCACCCCGCTCCACCAGGAAGCCTTCTGCGCACAGGCATTCAGCTCTCTCCCTCAGTGGGTTGGCTCCAGCACCGTCTTTCACTGGTCTCCTAGTTCTGCTGCTGTTGGTTCTCTGCTGCTGCTGCTTCTCTGCTGCTGTAGGTTCTCTGCTGCTGCTGGTCCTCTGTCACTGCCACACGTCTATCCATTCACGGTTTTAAAACTGCTTCCACATTTTAGGTATGTGTTAGAGCAGTACCCCACTCCCGGTACCAAATTCTGTCTTAGTTATCTAGTGCTGCTACAACAGAAATACCACAAGTGGATGGTTTTAATGAAGAGAAGTTTATTTCCTCATAGTCAAAGTAGGCTAAAAGCCCAAATTCAGGGCATCAGCTCCAGGGGAAGGCTTTTTCTCTCTGTCGGCCTTTTTCTCTTCAGTGTTCCCCCGGACTAAGAGCTTCTCGGTGCAGGGACCCCAGTCCAAAGGACGCGCTCTGCTCCTGGCACTGCTTTCTTGATGGTATGAGGTCCCCGTCTCACTGCTCACTTTTCTCTTTTATAGCTCAAGAGATTGCCTCAGGACACAATCCAGTCTTGTAGATCTAGTCCTACCTTACTAACACAACTGCCACCCATCCTCCCTCATTAAGATCATAGAGGCAGGATTTACAACATATAGGAAAATCACACAGTACCAGGAATCATGGCCCAGACAAACTGATATACACATTTTTGGGGGGACATAATTCAAACCATGACACTCATAGAGATTAGTAACTTTCCCAAGGACACACACAGTCAGTCAACTGAGTGATTGGTTTGCCTTGGCCTTCTACATAACATATGGAACTCTATGCAAGTGCTAGGATTGGAGTTAGGCCTTAGATTTCAGAAGACAAAGATACAGTGAGGACAGGACTAATAAGGCAGAGGGAACAATTTGAGCAAAAGCAAGGAAGTAGGAGAATATTTAGAGAACAGGAAATAGTTCAGTTTGACTGATTCATGGTAATCACTAATAGTAGTTGTGGAAGGTTTTAAGAGGCAGAGTGGAGAGTTTATTCTGAATTAAATAGACCATGAGGAGACACTGAAGTTTTTTTTTTTTTGTGCGTGTGTGTGTGTTAGTGTGTGGGGTGTATGTGTTGGTGGGAGGTAAATATACAGGTAACAAAACATTTACCATTTTAACAATCTTCATATGTACAGTTCTGTGACATTAATTATGTTCAGCATTTGTTCAACCATTACCATTAACTGTTTTCAAATTTTTCCATCACCCTTAAGATCAGTGGCCCCTAAGCATTGACACTGAAGGTTTTTGTAACATGATACAAAGAAGAAGGAAAGAAAAAGAAAGAAGGAGTCCTCCTATGGAGCACAGGTCTACTCTGACACACATGGGGTTGTCATGAGTAGGAATCAACTCCATGGCAACTGGTACTGGAAAGAAGGATGGCCTGGAGTAGGACATCTCAAATTTTAACATAATGCAGATTCTGTAAGTCTGAGATTCTGCATTTCTAACAAATTCTTTCCCTCAGAGATTCTGACACAGGAGTGTTGGGGTGGGCTCAGGAATCAAAGAACCACCATACAGGGGCAAGAGAAGGAAAATGAGAAGTCTTACTTTTAGAGCTGTGAGTGCTTGCTTTGTTTAGAGCCTCAGGTCAGCGGAAGGGGCTAGTGAAGAAGTTAGAGAAGGAACAAATCATGATGGGAGTCACCTGGAAGTACCTCTATGTTCCATCCCTCCATATAGGAAAGGATCTAAGCTTGTGTGCTGTTCTGCCCCTTTCCAGACTTTCATACATGTGAGGGTGTTGTGGTTGTCCCATTTCTCTCACACAGCCAATTAATTAAAGGACATTGAGGCTGCATGACTCCAGTCTCTTCCAGAGTCTCCTCCAAAGGATAGAGTTTCCATCAGCTTGGCAGTATTTACTGAAATCAGAAAGATTTGGATATGCCTGGTGGAAGTAAGTCTGACCCATGATTTCCTAACTGGGCCCTGGCTTCCAGCTCTGATGTCTCACCCCCATCCCGAGTCCTGGAACCCAGAGGATCTGTTTCTGTTCTTGGATCTGGTTGCGAGTATAATGAGTTGACACAGTGGAGACCAGTTTTGTTCTGTAATGCTTATCTAGTGCTTTCTTTGTGCTAGGCATACAGCTTCGTACCTTCTTCTCTCCTGGGCCTGAAACCTCCCATCAGAATTCCAACAGCTGTGCTTGTCTGGGACTCAGCCTTAGACCATCACTCCTTTCCCAAGAGACTGCCGTTGATCTTCTTTTCTGCATTCCCCTGCCTCCCGCGTGCTCCCTCTCACTCCCAGGGTTCAGTCTCTTCTTGATTACCAGCAATCTGGATTTCAAGCTGGTAGTGGACTTGAGACACCTACTCTCCCTTGTTGAGGATGATCATGACTGTAGGGGATTGGCAACAATGTCAAGGGCTACAGAGAGGCGGAGGACAATGAAAACTGGGAACAGGTCATTGTGTTTGACAATTGGGAGTCATTAGTGACCTCAGACTAGAGAGAGCAGCTTTAGTAAAAAGGTGAAGGCAGAAGCTAGACTACAAGTAGAGAAATAAACGGTGGCTGGTGAGGGATAGAAACAGCAAATTTAAAGTGGTCTTTAAACCCATTTGTCAAGAAAAAGGGAAAACAGAAGCTCAAGCAAGCAGCAGGATTGAGGGAAGGATTTGTGAGTAACTGGAGGATTTATCAGGTTTGTAGAAAGGATAAAATGCTCCAACAGAGACATGAGAGAAAATAAACCTTGTGTTGCTACTTCCAGGGCCATTTGCATTTGGGGAAGGGATTTTTCAGCCTGCAGACAGGTTTCATTTTGCTTGGACGGTAGTTTAAAAGAATTTTAATGAGTTGCTTCATTTCTTAAGTGGAAAATTTCATAAAAAATTTTATTAAACTTCACACATGACAAGTCCATGTGTGTCAGAATAAAACTGTGCTCCATAGGGTTTTTAATGGTTTTTTGGAAGTAGATAGCCAGGCCTATCTTCCGAGATGCCTCTGAGTGGACTCAAACGTCCAAACTTTCAGTTAGCAGTTGAGCTTGATAACTGTTTGCATCACCCAGGGAAGGCTTACTTGTTTGTTTGTTTTTTAATTATTATTTATCACATTACAAAAAATTTCAGTGCCACTGCTTCTCTTGAAAAATCTTGTTTTGAAAAATGTTAAGATCTAGCAACACTGGGTGCACATTCCTACATGCAACTGAGTAGCAGCTACGCTCTTCCAGAAAAGAGGTCAACCAGGCTTATTTCACTCATTTATATTATTTGCTTGTCTCTACAGGCATTTGGTGGAATCCCTGGGTGAGGCAAACAGTTAACACATCCAACTGCTAACTGAAACATTACAGATTTAAGTCTACCCAGAGGCACCTCGAAAGAAAGTCCTGGCTATCTAATTCTGAAAAATCAGCCATTAAAACCCTGTGGAGAACAGTTCTACTCTGACACACATGGGGTCACCATGAGTCGGAATTAACTTGATAACAACTGGTTTGCTTTATAGGCACTTGGGCTGGCAAATTCTGTTTCGAAGCAATTAAAATTCCAGGCATAAATCATGGTTATAAAGGACATATTTGGGGGAAAAGAGATCCTCTTGGGAACCTCTCAAATCTTACAGTGTAGCTGGGCACTACCTTGTCTAGGTATAAATTTTCCTCAGTTCATCATGGGAAAGTGCCTTTACCAGGGACAACATGAGCCAGGGAGCCTGAAAAGAGACCAGAATAGGCCCTTTACATCCTGTGGGATGGACTGAAAAAGACATCAGTGAGCTACACTAGTTGAAAAGCAACGAAAGTCGTTTCTAATTCTTTGGAGCAACTGCTGCCATGAGCGCTCCCTGGCTGCTGGGTTCACAGGCTCATCTAGACAAATGGTTTTTGACCTCAGCTGCATGTTAGAATTACTGGGGACCTTTAAAATATAGATGTCTCTGAGATTCTGACTTAATTTGTTTGGGTGGGGCCTGGGCACTGCTCTTTAAAGCTTGACAGGTGATTCTACTTGATTGACCACTACTATCATGCTTTGTGGCATTAACCCTTTCCACTCCAGGCCTTCTAGACAACCCCTTGGACACTTGGACTAGCGATCGTACCTCTTAGTGCCTGCCTTGACACCTGACCCCACTGGGATCACCACAACCGCCTGTCTGGCAGCTCTTTGTGCATAGCATTTAACCCCTCGTGACTGCGCTCAAAGATCTTGCAGCACTGACTGTTCGGCCAAGGCTCAGTACAGGATAGTATAGTTTCTTTCTTACTAGAGCTGCAACAAAGACTCAGGAAACAGTGGAAGAACTGAAAACCAAATGAGACAAATCTACAAAAGACAGGGGTGAAGTACAGGTAGGGTGACCAGTTGTCCTAAATTGATTGAACTAGTCCCAGATATTACCTTCGTGATTAATCACGTTGAGATAATAATTTAAGGTCCCTGGGTGGCACAAGTGGTTTGTGATCCACTGCTAACCTAAGGGTTGGTGGTTCAAACCCACTCAGTGGCACTGCAGAAGAAATGCCTGGCAATCTGCTTCAATAAAGATTACTGCCAAGAAAACCCTATACAGCAGTTCTACTCTCTAACACGTGGGGTTATCATGAGTTGGAATCTACTCAGCACCAGCGGATCTCGGTAATAAGATTTCCTATCATAAAAGTAGGCGGCCTAGAAGACAAGCAATTTGTAAGTTTTTGGGTTGGTGGGTTGGAAGCAAGGGAAGAATTGCAAAAACTAAATAGTGGTTATCGTCTTATTAGGGTTCTTAGTACTTCTCCAGATTTTTTCACTTTTCTTTACCATCTATAGCAGCTTGTCCAATAGAACTTTCTATGATGATGGAAACTATCTGTACTATCCAATCCAGTAGTCATTAGACACTTGTGGAACTGAACACTTCAAATGTGGCTAGTGTGAGTGAAGATCTGAATTTTTAATGTTATTTCCTTTTAACTACTTTAAATTTAAATGTAAATATCCATATGTGTCTTGTAGCTACTGTTTTGGAGAAGGCAGATGCACAGAGTTGTTACTGTCGGTGGTAGACATATTTTGGTATGACTCCTCTACCACACCTCCTTCATAGAGAAACTTTCTCATTTACTGCTTTTGGAAGGAGAAGAAGCCCTATGTATTGAACATAACAGATTGGACAGGGGATAATAATCAATTGAAACTGGGTCAATTAGATTCCCTCTTCAAAGAATCTGGAATGGAGACACTGAAAAACTGCCACCTCTTTGGTGATGGTGAGCTGAAAAAGTAGAGGTGGCACTAGAGATAGTGGCATGGAAATCCAAGGTCATGTGCAACCTGAAGTCATATGTTGTTGTTGTTTGGTGCTGTTGAGTTGGTTCTGACTCATAGCGACTCTACGTACATCAGTATGAAACACTGCATGGAACTGCGCCATCCTCACAAACATTGTTACATTTGAGCCCATTGTTGCAGCCACTGTGTCAGTCCATCACATTGAGGGTCTTCCTCTTTTTTGCTGACCGTCTACCTTACCAAGCATGATGTCCTTCTCCAGGGACCGGTCTCTCCTGATAACATGTTCAAAGTACATAAGACAATGCCTTGCCATCCTCGCTTCTAAGGAGCATTCTGGCTGTACTTCTTCCAAGATAGATTTGTTTGTTCCTCTGGCAGTCCAAGGTATATTCAAAATTCTTCACCAAACCATAATTCAAAGGCATTGATTGTTCCTCGGTCTTCCTTATTCATTGTCTAGCTTTCACATGCATATGAGGTACTGAAAATACCATGGCTTGGTCAGGTGCACCTTAATACTTAAAGTGACATTTTTGCTTTTTATCACTTAAAAGAGGTCTTTTGCAGCAGATTTGCCCAGTGCAATGTGTCATCTGATTTCTTGACTGCTGCTTCCATGGGCATTGATTATGGATCCAAGTAAAATGAAATCCTTGACAACTTCAATCTTTTCTCCATGTATCATGATGTTGCTTATTGGTCCAGTTGTGAGGAGTTTTGTTTTCTTTATGTTGAGGTGTAAGCCATACTGAAGGCTGTGGTCTTTGATCTTGCTCAGTAAATGCTTCAAGTCCTCTTCACTTTCAGCAAGCAAGATGGTATTATCTACATATTGCAGGTTGTTAATGAGTCTTCATCCTATCCTGATGCGGAGTTCTTCATATAGTCCAGCTTCTCAGATTATTTGCTCAGCATACAGATTGAATTAAGCATGGTGAAAAGAAACAACCCTGATGCACACCTTTCCTGACTTTAAACCATGCAGTATCCCCTTGTTCTGTTTGAATGACTGCTTCTTGGTCTATGTACAGTTTCCACATGAGCACACGTAAGTGTTCTGAAATTCCTATTCTTTAAAATTTACCCGTAATTTGTTATGATCTATATTGTCAAATACCTTTGCATAGTCAATAAAATGCAGGTAAACATCTTTCTGGTATTCTCTGCTTTCAGTCAAGATCCATCTCACATCAGCAGTGATATCCCTGATTCCACGTCCTCTTCTGAACCTAGCTTGAATTTCTAGCAGTTCCCCTTTGATGTATTGCTGCAACCACTTTTAAATTATCTTGGGAAAATTTTACTTGCATGTGATGTTAATGATATTGTTTGTTAATTTCCACATTCTGTTGGATCACCTTTCTTTGGAATGGGCACAAATATGGATCTCTTTCAGTTGATTGGCCAGTTATCTGTCTTCCAAATTGCTTGGCATTTATGAGCGAGCGCCTCCAGATCTGCATCCCTTTGTTGATACATCTCAGTTGGTAGTTGTCGATTCCTGAAGCTTTGTTTTTAGCCTTCAGTGCATCTTAGACTTCTTTTTTCAGTACCATTAGTTCTTGATCGTATCCTACCTCCTGAAATGGTTGAACATCAACCAATTCTTTTTGGTACAGTGACTCTGTGTGTTCCTTCCATCTTCTTTTGATGCTTCCTGTGTCATCTGATATTTTGCCCATAGAATCCTTCAGTATTGCAACTAGAGGCTTGAATTTTTAATTCAGTTCTTTCAGTTTGAGAAATGCTGAGCATGTTTTTCCTTTTGGTTTTCTAACTCCAGATCTTTGCACATTTCATTATAATACTTTGTCTTCTTGAGCCACCCTTTGAAATCTTCTGTTCAACTCCTTTACTTCATCATTTCTTCCATTTGCTTTAGCTTCTCTCTGTTCAAGAGCAAATTTCAGAGTCTCTTCTGACATCCATTTTGGTCTTTTCTTTCTTTCCTGTCTTTTTAATGATCTCTTGCTTTCTCATGTATGATGTCCTTGATGTCATTCCACAACTCATCTGGTCTTCAGTTATTAGTGTTCAGTGTGTCAAATCTATTCTTGTGAGATGGTCTCTAAATTCAGGCAGGATATACTCAAGGATGTACTTTGACTCTCATGGACTTGTTTTAATTTTCTTCAGCTTCAACTTGAACTTGCATATGAACAATTGATGGTCTGTTCCACAGTCAGCCCCTGGCCTTGTTCTGGCTGATATTGAGCTTTTCCATTGTCTCTTTCCACTGATGTAGTCGATTTGATTCCTGTGCATTCTGTCTGGCAAGATCCACTGGTACAGTCGCCGTTCATGTTGTTGAAAAAAGGTATTTGTAATGAAGAAGTCGTTGGTCTTGCAAAATTCTATGATGCGATCTCCAGCATCATTTCTATCACCAAGGCCATATTTTCCAACTACTGATCCTTCTTCTTTGTTTCCAACTTTCACATTCCAATCACCAGCAATTATCAATGCATCCTGATTACATGTTCAATCAACTTCGGACTACAGAAGTTGATTTTGGTAAAAATCTTTAATTTCTTCATCTTTGGCCCTAGTGGTTGGTGTGTAAATGTGAATAATAGTTGTATTAACTGGTCTTCCTTGTAGGTGGATGGATATTATCCTATCACTGACAGCATTGTACTTCAGGATAGATCTTGAAATGTTCTTTTTGACAATGAATGCAACGTCATTCCTCTTCAATTTATCATTCCTGACATAGTATACAATATGACTGTCCAATTCAAAATGGCCAATACCAGTCCATTTCAGCTATCGATGTTTATGCGTTCTATTTAATTTTTGATGATTTCCAATTTTCCTAGATCCATACTTCGTAGATTCCACTTTTTGATTATTAATGGACATTTGCAGCTGTTTCTTCTCATTTTGAGTCATGCCAAATCAGCAAATGAATGTCCCCAAAACTTTAATATATCCGCTTCATTGAAGTCAATTCTACTTTCAGGAGTCAGCTCTTCCCAAGTCATATTTTGATCGCCTTCTAACCTGAGGGGTTCATCATCCAGCACTATATCAGACAATGTTCTGCTGCTATTCATAAGATTTTCACTGGCCAATTTTTTCAGAAGTAGACTGCCAAGTCCTTCTTCCTAGTCAGTCATAGTCTGGAAGTTCTGCTGAAACCTGTCTACCACTGGTGACCCTGCAGGTATTTGAAATACCAGTGGCATAGCTTCCAGCATCACAGAAACATGCAAGCCACCACAGTAAGACAAACTGATAGAAGTGGGGTGGAAATTTATGGGGTGGGACTAAAAACTATGTAGTGGAGGAAGGAGAAGAGAGAGAGGGAGAGAGAAAGAG
The DNA here is from genome assembly GCA_030035585.1 of Dugong dugon. Taxonomy (NCBI): domain Eukaryota; kingdom Metazoa; phylum Chordata; class Mammalia; order Sirenia; family Dugongidae; genus Dugong; species Dugong dugon. The sequence goes on from CM057464.1 coordinate 161,990,543, forward strand.
AGTGAGAGAAGAAACCATATTGTCTCATGAGAGATAGACATATGGACAAAATAGGTTGGTCCTAAGTTCCCCAGTCTAAATCCTAAGGTTATCTGCATATATTTTGTTTCTTATGCATGGATGTCCCTCACTTGGACGTGGAATCAGGTATATTGTTGCTGATGTCAGATGGATCCTGGCTGAAGGCAGAGAATACCAGAAAGGTGTCTAACTGTGTTTTATTGACTATGCTAAGGCATTCGACTGTGTGGACCATAATAAATTATAGATAAGATTTCAAAGAATGGGAATTTCAGAACACTTAATTGAGCTCATGAGGAATCTGTATATAGATCAAGAGGCAGTTGTTTGAACAGAACAAGCGGATACTGTGTGGTTTAAAGTCAGGAAAGGTGTGAGTTAGGCTTGTGTCTTTTCACCATACTTATTCAATCTGTACGCTGAGCAAATAATTTGAGAAGCTGGACTATATGAAGAAGAACGGGGCATGGGGATTGGAAGAAGACTCGTTAACAACCTGCATTATGCAGATGACACAGCCTTGCTTGCTGAAAGTGAAGGAGACTTGAAGCACTTAGTGAAGAAGATCAAAGACTACATACAGCCTTCAGCATGGATTATACTTCAACAAAGAAAACAAAAATCCTCACAACTGGACCAATAAGCAACATCATGATAAATGGAGAAAAGATTGAAGCTGTCAAGGATTTCATTTTACTTGGATCTATAATCAACATCCATGGAAGCAGCAGTCAAGAAATCAAATGATGCATTGCATTGGGCAAATCTGCTGCAAAAGACCTCTTTAAAGTTTTAAAAAGCAAAGATGTTATCTTGAAGACTAAGGTGTGCCTGGCCCAAGCCATGGTGTTTTCGATCACCTCATATGCATGTAAAAGCTGGACAATGAATAAGGAATACTGAAGAAGAATTGACGCCTTTGAATTGTGGTGTTGGTGAAGGCAAAGAGTACTGAATATACCATGGACTGCCAAAAGAAAGAACAAATCTATCTTGGAAGAAGTACAGCCAGAATGCTCCTTAGAAGCAAGGATGGGGAGACTATGTCTCACATACTTTGGGCATGTAACCCAGAGGGACCAATCCCTGGAGAAGGATATCATGCTTAGTATTAAAGGAGAAGGTCAGTGAAAACGAGGAAAACCCTCAGTGAGAAGGACTGACACAGTGGCTGCAACAATGGGCTCAAGCATAACAATGATTGTGAGAATGGCACAGGCCCAGGCAGTGTTTTGTTCTGTTGTATATAGGGTCGCTATGAGTCGGAACCAATCTGACGGCACCTAACTACAATGCATAGATGAGAATCTCTTTTCTAGCCTTTCAATAAGTAAATTACTAAAGCTAGTTTAATTTGCTTCTATTTCTTGTAATCAAAGAGCTTTGTTGGAGACCTTCCTGATTTTGGGGTTAAAAAAGAGAAAAAAATAAATAATAAAAACAGATATGGAGGTAGGAAGGAAAGGGGTAAAAACAAAAGAAAACAAAACAAAAGGTGGGAGAGGAAGATAAGGGACATACCTTAATGTAAATTCTAGAAACAATGGTGATGTATGTTGTCTAATAAGCCAGTTTGGAAGAGTCTTTTTGTTCAGTTGACAAAGAATGTTTCTCCTTCACTTGGGAAGTTGTACTCTTTGATAAAGATTTGAGAAAGAGATAAATGAAGCCTAAAACAATGGTTTTTGATAAATATTTGTTGAATGAATGAATAAATTAGTGAATGAATAAAGCAGCAACGTGGAAATAAAACATCTTTCTAGAGCAGTCAGATCAACCCTTTTGTTCAACAATTTTTTATCAGCCAAATCATCTTTATTTTGTGATTTATGTTTAGCTTTTCATTATTAATTACCTATTAGTCATGTCTTTGCATCGTTTCTCCTTTTTAATTTTAAAAATTGACATGTAAGTCACATATCATAAAAGTCACCACATTAAACTGTGCCACTCAGTGATTTTTAGTGTATTCACAATATTGTGCAACCATCACCGCTATCTAATCCAGAATATTTTTCATCATCACAAAAGGGAGCCCCATACCCATTGCTTGTCACTTCCCATTCCCCCATTTTCCCAGCCTCTGGCAACCACAAATACACCTTTTGTCTCTATGGATTTGCCTACTCTGGACATTTCATATAAATAAATTCCTACAATATGTGACCTTTTGCTGGCTTCTTTCATTTTCACATAATGTTTTCAAAGTTCATCCATGTTGTAGCGTGTGTCAGAACTTAACTTTTTTAAGGCAGAATAATATTCCATCGTATAGACATTTACCATGTTTATCCATTGTTATCCGTACTGTCATGTTTATCTATTCATCAGTTAATAGATATTTGAGTTGTTTCCATTTTTTAGCTTTTATGAATAATGTTGCTGTGAACATTTGTGTACATTTTTTTGCGTGAATATATGTTTTCAATACTCGGGTTTTCAGTGTACAAGCCTTGCACTTCTTTAGTTAAATTTACATTTATGTATTTTATTCTTTTTAAAGTTATTGTAAATCACATTAGTTTCTTAATTTCATTCTTGGATTGTTCATTCTAGTGTGTAGAAGTAAAACTGATTTTTGTATAGACAGCTTTTGCTTGGTTCTCTTGGAGCACTTGTCCTTGAAATCCAGCAGCCATGCTATGAGGAAGCCCAAACTATCTCATACCGTGAAACTACATGGTAAGACCTTGGATAGGTGTTCCAGCCAGAGTCACAGCCAGTAAACAGAAAAACCCACCAATCAGCGGAGTGAAGACACCGCCAGATGATTTCAACCCCAGCCGTTGAATCACCTCCAGCCTTTGAGTCTTCCCAGCTGAGGACCAAGACCTGGGACCTTGCTGAACTCGTGTACTAGCACTGTTAGCTTTTTTAATGGTTTCTTTATGGCTTTCTATATAGAAGATCATGGCATCTGAAAATAGAAATAGTTTTACTTCTTCCTTTCCAATATGGATGCGTTTTTTCATTTATTTTTCTTGCCTAATTTTCCTGGCTAGAAGTTCCAGTATAATGTTGAATAGAAGTGGTAAGAGTGGACATCTTTATTTTATTCTTTTTTCTTTTAAATTTTTTTCATTGTACTTTAGATGAAGGTTTACAGAACAAATAGTTTCTCATTAAACAGTCAGTATACATATTGTCTTATGACATTGCTTAACAACCCCACAATGTGTCAACACTCTCCCTTCTCGACCTTGGAAGACCTTTTTTTTTTTTTTTTGTGAAGATATACATAGCCAAAGATACACCATTTCAAAAATTTCTACATGTACAATTCAGTGACATCAATTACATTCTTCTAGTTGTGCTGCTATTCTCACTATTCTTTTCCAAGTTATTCCATCACTATTATCTTCAACTCACTGCCCCCTAGGCTTCCCATCAAAACTTTTGAGTTGTTGTTGTCAATTTCATCTCACATAGATAATTCTTTTTTTTTTTTTGTACTTTAGATGGAGGTTTATAGAACAAATAGTTTCTGATTAAATAGTTAGTATAGATATTGCCCTATGACAATGTTTAGCAACCCCACGACATGTCAACGTTGTCCCTTCTCAAACTTGAGTTCCCTATCACCAGGTTCCCTGTCCCCTCCTGCCTTCTAGTCCTTGTCCCTGAACTGCTGTGCCTCATTAGTCCTGTTTTGTTTTACAGGGCTGTCTAATCTTTGGCTGAATGGTGAACCTCAGGAGTGACTTCACCACTGAGCTAAAAGGATACTCTTGGGTATCCTCCAGTCTGTCAGGCCAGTAAATATGGTCTTTTTTTGTGAGTTAGTGTTTTGTTCTACATCCTTCTCCAGCTCTGTCCAGGACCCTCTGCTGTGATCCTGGTCGGAGCAGTCAGTGGTGGTAGCCGGGCACCATCTAGCTGTACTGGACTCAGTCTGGTGGAGGCCATGGTAGCTGTGGTCCATTAGTCCTTTGGACTAATCTTTTCCTTGCATCCTGTTCTCTTTATTATCCCTTTCTCCCAAAGTGGTGAGACCAGTGGAGTATTTTAGATGGCTGCTCACAGGCTTTTAAGACCCCAGATGCTACTTACCAAGGTAGAATGTAGAACATTGTCTTTATAAACTGTGTTATGCCAGTTGAGCTAGATGTTCCCCAAGACCATGGTCCCCACAGCCCTCTGCCCAGAAGTTCAGTCCCTCGGGAAGTTTGGATGTGTCTGTGGAGCTTCCATGACTTTCCTTGTATAAGTTGTGCTGGCTTCCTCAGTATTGTGTACTGTCTTACCCTTAACTGAAGTTACCACTTATCTATGGTCTATTTAGTTCCCCCCCGCCACCTCTCCCATCCCTCGTAACAAACAAAGACTGTTTCTTTTTGTGCGTAAACTTTTTCATGGGTTTTTATGGTAGAGGTCTCATACAATATTTGTCCTTTTGTGATTAACTTATTTTACTCAGCATAATGTCCTCCAGTTTGATCATATTGTAGTGATTTTTTTTTTTTTTTTTGTGGTGCTGACATTTTCTTTGTTCCTCTTACTCTCCTGTGTGAATTCCTTCTGTTTGCGGTTTTTTTTTTTCATTTCTTTTGATTTTACTGAGACTTTATATTTTTCTTCTTTATTTTGATGAGTAGGTTTGTTAACTTTCTTTGTGGTTACCTTGAAATTTACCCTTATCTTCCTAGGTTGGAACCAGTCTATTATTACTCAGTATCGCCTTGCCTTCCTCTCCAATAGAAGGTTCTATACCTCCACCATTTATTCCCTCTTTTACTGTTCTGATGTTGTTGTCATTTACAGATTAAACTCTCTGGTTCCCTGTTGTAATTCTTTTGGTTTTGAATAGTTCTTGAGAGTTCATTTCCTAGGTTTGTATTCTGGCTAGTACAATCCTAAGTCTTAGGCTCAGGCTGTGGTCTGATGTTCTTTGTTCGCAGATTGAAGGACTCCCTTTAATAATTCTTATAAGTTTGGTTTGGTTTTTACATCGTCCCTTAATTTCTGTTTATCTGGAAATAACCTGATTTTACTATCATATTTGAATGAGAGTTTTTCAGGGTATATTATTCTTGGCTGGCAATTTTTTTCTTTTAAAGTTTTATATGTCATCCCATTGCCTTCTTGCCTGCATGGTTTCTGCCGAATAATCCAAGCTTAGTCTTATTGTTTCTCCTCTGTATGTGACTTTTTGTTTTTCTTGAGCTGCTGTCAGGATTCTTCGTTTGTCTTTGGCTTTAGTGAGTGTAATTATGATATGCCTTGGTGATTTTCTTTTGGGGTCTATCCTATATGGAGTTCGTTGAACTTCTTGGATAGTCAGCTTTTCATGTTTCATGATATTGGGGAAGTTTTCTGTCAGCAATTCTTCAATGATCCTCTCTGTGTTTTCTGTTTTGTCCCCCTGCTCTGGAGCTCTGATCACTCACAGATTTTTGCTTTTGATTGTATCCCACATAATTCTCAGGGTTTCTTTATTTTTCTTCATTTTTTTTTTTTTTGATTTTTTCCTCAAGCAGAGTTGTATACAAGTGTTTGTCTTCAATTTCACTGATCCTGTCTTCTACTGTTTCAGACCTGCTCTTCAGCCATTCTGTCATTGTCCCTTTCTGAAATCTTGTTGTTTATATTTTGGATTTCTAATTGTTGTTTTTGTATGATTTCTAGTTGTGCATTTATTTTAGCATTTTGTTCCTGTATTATTTTCTTGAATTCTTCCATTTTTTGGCCTGTATTTTCCATGAATTTGTCTATTTTTTCCTCATTTTTGTCTGCTTTTTGCTTCAACTGTTGGATAATTCTGAATATTAGAGATATGAATTCCCTATCAGTTAGGTCTAGTATCTTTTCTTCTACTGGAAGATCATCTGGTGTTTTATTTTGGACGCCTACTGGAACCCTTCTGTCCTGTGTTTGTATATGTTTTGTTATTATCTGCTGTCTTTGAGATGTTTAGTAGTTATTTTCCTCATTTATTGATTGTAGATTTGTTTGTTTCTTCCTGCTTTTTCGTTTTATTTGGTTATGTCTCAGCAGGCAGGCTGTGCGTTGTTTGTTGTTTGCTCATCTGTGGCTGTGGTACTTTTCACTTCCTTCTCCAATGGGCAGGGTCAGTCACTCAGGTATGGTACAGCAGGGCAGGTCCAGCTGAAGGGGAGTTGCTGGAATGAGTCGTTTGTGGCATGTACTATGTCCAACAGGGCGGGCCGGGAATTTGTGCAGGGCAAGTTCTGGTAGGCCATACCTGTGCTGCTTAGGAGTGTGATGTTCAGTGCATGGTGCAGGAAGGAGGGGAGAGATAGTGATGTGTGGAGCTAAGATGGGTATGGGAGACAGGAGAGAGGAACAGGAGCCAAAAACATACACACAAACAAAAAAGAGTGCTAAGGGAGCTTGCTGTTGGAGTGGAGAGATGACAGGCTGAGAAACAGAGAAAAACAAAAAGAAAAAAGAAAAAGGATAAAAGAGAAAAGATGAATAAATAAAAATTAGAGAGAGAGAGAGGAAAAAAAAAGACCTCCCCCCTACCCAGGGAATCCCACCAGGACTGGGGAAGTTGCTCCTATGCCGTGAAGTACAGCCTGGCTAAAAGGGGTAGAGGTGTCACACAGCTTCAGGTATTCAGGCGACTGGAAGGGAAGGTAAGTATAGACAGACGAGAAACTGGAAATGAAGTAAGACAAAAAGGGAAAAAGAGAGAGAAGGAAACAAAGAAACAAACAAACAAAAAAAACCAAAAACAAAAAATCAAAAAAGAAAAAACAAATACCCTCAGGGATGTTACTGTGCATCTGTGCAGAGTAAGGGAGTAGCTCCCAAGCCGCACAGTAGCCCAGCTAGAAGGGGATCCCAAGCCGAGAAACAAAAAAGAAAACAAATAAACAAATAAATCAGAATAAACAAACAAACAAACAAAAAAAAACCCCAGGGGTCCCACCAGTGTGGCAGCACAGGCCTGGAAGCAGTTTCACAGTTGAGCGGTGTTTCATGGCCTTTTAGGAAGAAGCAAAGATGGCACGCAGAGCCAGGTATTTGAGACAAAGGAGGGAGAGGTGGTGAGAGTAAGGAAGAAATCTAAAGCAGCAGAAAAAAATGACACCAGCAGCCAACAAAAGGCACTCAGAGAGTGGGCCAGTGTGGGCAGGTGGAATCCAAGCAACATCGGGGTGAAGCTGGTGTTTCCTGGCTGAGAGACTGTTGCCACAAGCAGCAGAGGAGGCCCAGTGGGGGTGAAGAAGGGTGGGGGTTGGTAAAGTGTATATCACTGGTTACTTTCTGTCTCCTGCTGCAAACTCTGTGAAGCTACTTTCTAGTACCCTCTGTTTGCTGATCTCCGATAGGAGTTCAAGATGGCAGATCGGTGATGCAGTAGCTGATAGGGGACCTCTTCATGTATCTCTCTTCGCTCTCTGTTCTCTGTCAATTTCTTATTCCATTTGGTGCTTGGCTGAGTTCTTTATCTCTTAATTTGACGCTTATGGTTTCAGGATTGACATGTGTCTGTTTGACTTAGTTTTTTGGATGTTTGCTGTGGAGGCACAGCCGGGTGCTTCTGTCTATAGCCCCATGTTGCCTGGAACTCCCTATAATTCTTTTAATATGCTTTTGGATTCCTTTTCCTAGAATTTTGTTGAGGACTTTTGCCTGTATATTCATTAAGGATATTAGTCTGCAGTTTTCTTGTGACCTTAGGTGCTTCTTAAGTCTCCCCTGGGCATGCCCCTTGTTTTATTCTTGATCTTAGGGGGGAAAGCTTCAGTTTTTCACCATTAAGTATGATGTTAACTGTAGGCTTTTTGTAGATGACTTCTTTTCAGTTGAGGAAGTTCCCTTTTATTTCTAGCTTGTTGAGTGTTTTTATCATGAAAAGGTGCTGGATTTAGTCACATGCTTTTTCTGCATCTGTTGAGATGATCATGTGTTTTTTTCCTTTATTCTCTTAGTATGGTGTATTACATCGATCGATTTTTGCATGTTGAACCAACCTTGCATTACTGATATAAACGCCACTTGGTTATGATGTATAATGCTTTTCCCACTATTTCCTGAGAACACAGATTTTTACTTTTACTTCCAAGTACTACACAAAGCACTCAAACGGTACTACAATAGGATCAAGAATTAGTGCCTCAGACATGCAATCATTACTGTCATTACCATCATTATCTACATTAACATGGGCATAAGAAGATGATAATCTGAATGAGAATGACAGGTCCAAATAAGAAACCTCTTTTTATGGAGTAAAATAAAAATTAGAAAAAGTTGGCCATAGGGGATTATTACATTTCCTAATGTTGCTGAATCATCCTTACATTCCTGGAATAAACCATGCTTGGTTATAATCCTTTATTCTTTATTTTTTAAAAATGTTTTATTAAAAAAGAATACACCCACAGAATGAGTATATATGCTCCATGAATTCTCAAAAATAAAACACCCTGTGTAACCAATAAATAAACAGAACTTTTTCAGTATCTCATAAAGACACTCTCTCAGTATCCTCATTCTACACCATCAATTAGTTTTACTTACGTTTAAACTGTATGTAATAGGAATAGTAGACTCAGTTTACTCAATACCATATGAGATTCATCCATATTGTTGCATGTAGTTGTCAGTCACTTATTATCCTTGGTGGATAATATTACATTTTGTGACTATCCCACAATATATTTATTTATCCATTCTACTGTTATTGGGCATTTGCATAGCTCTAGTACTAAAAACAATAAGATCTGACAATTAAAGAGATCAACTATTTATTAAGAGAGAAAGAGAGAGAGACATTTGCAACAGGCAGTCAATTTTAGAGAAAATGCTGCGGCTAATGGGAAGCATTTTTTTGCTTAAATGCCATTTACGATCTTGTCATAAAAAAATGTACAGTTGGTTCTTTGAAGGTTATTCAGTGGTGCAGAAGAACAAGTCACATGGGAGACACAAAATTTTAGAGATATAGATCTTATGAAAAAGAAACTTTTAGATTAAACATCTACCATCTAGTACTCTAAAGCGAGCAAGGTTCTTGTGGAAAGAGGCATTCTTGAGAAATTAACGAAGTTGATTTGCAGGGGTATATTTAATAATAAGACACCCAGCAGTCTTGGAGCATTGACCAGACTTCCATGGAGTTGTTTAATTTTAACACTAATTTACGGATATTATGAACAGTGCTGCCGTGAATATTCGTGTACCAGTCAGTTGGTGAATACGTGTATGTATCCAGGTCAGAATTATTGTCCTAGAGATTTATTGCAAGGATTTTCCCTATTTATTAGAATGAAGACAATTATAGTTTCAAATGAATAATTCAATTTTCCATAAGTCTTTACATGGTCATTATTTTCCTCATTCTAGGAATATGTAATTTCTTAAGTAAAATTATTAGCATCTATTCTCTATCTGTAGCCTCATTGCTCAATATAGTAGCCACTAGCCATACAAAGCTATTGAGCACTTGAAAAGTGCTATAAGTCTAAAATATATACCAGACTTTGAAGGCAGTATGATACAAAGACTGTAAAATAATCTCATTAATAACTTTAAAATATTCATTATATCTTGAAATTATAGTATTTTGAATACACTGGGTTAAATACAATATATTATTAAAATTAACTTCACTTTTTTTTATTTTAATGTGGCTACTAGAGGGTTTAAATTATATATGTGCCTCACAGTTATATTTCTTTTGGACAGTACTGGCCTATACTATGCAATTAAATAAATAAATAAAGATTGTTTTAGTCACTGAACAATCTGTATAGAAGTGGTCAGATGGGAACCTAATTTGCTGTGTAAACTTTTACCAAAAACGCAATAAAATATTATTTTATAAAAAGATTGTTTTATTAGTTTATATATACATTACTGTAAGTTCTTTTGACAAAGATCGTGCCATAGGCTACTTTGTACCCACCAGTACTGGCACATTGCTTCTGGTACATCCTTGATATTTAATAAATACTTCTTAACTGTTAATAAACTTTATTTTTTGCCTTTTAGGTTAAACTTTCACATTGCTTAGCTACCTGATGACAGTCTTCCTAAGAGAACAAGAAAAGATGACAAAAGCCTTCATGGAAACTGAAGGAGTATGGATAGGGTATGAAAAATATTAAATGCAAAAATTTAAAATATTTCTTTTATCAGAAACAACTTTCTTGAATTGTAATTTCTTATTCGGTAATATGAAGTTTTTATTATGCTTAGTGCAACATAGTGTATAAGCATAAAGTATTTTTATGGAGTAAATTCATTTTCATATTAACAATGGTTTTTACATGTTTAGGTAAAATAAATTTTTTTTTTTTTCTCTTTGGCAGAGGACTGGGAGACACTAATTGCTTTGTCATAACAGAATTGGCACACAGACTGATTATTCATTTCATTGGATATTATCTGACTAAAGAATTATGATCACTGTCACAAGCCAGGTCCTGCCTGAGGAACTGCTAAATATATTTTTCCTGAATTATAATTTTTCATTATGTAGACTTTGAAAGATATAAAATATAACTTCTCAGCTTTCTTTTGATGAGAAAAATAGACCTCAGAAGATACTGGAGTCACCTTCAGTTTCATCTGACATGGTAGTTACCTGGGGAACTTAGAAGAATCAGACCGTTGTTGGAGACTAATCTTTTGGTTGTAAGGAACAGAGACTCATTCAGAGTCACACCCAAGAGGTATGTGTTCACTGTAAAAGGGTAATGAGAATACAGGGTTAGAAGTGGATGGGTCCAGAGCAGCCTAGGAACCTGGCTACTCAATCCCCCTCAAGAGCAGGCCTTTGCTGCTCTTCCATCACCCGGTCTCTTGGGACTGTTTTACCACTTCTGCTCCTACTCAAAGTCTACCTCATCCTCATGGTTTCTGCTTACTTAGATATCTGGCTTACTGGAGGCCCATTGTGTTCTCTCTTGTCTCTCCCTCTCAGCTTCAGTCTATCAGATGGCTCCTTCTCTACAGTCTCCGCTTTCAATTTCCAAGTGAGACTCTGATTGGTTCATCTAATTATCAGAGTCCCTATTTGATGAGGACTGCTCGCACCAGGTCACTTCATAGGATGATGGCCAGTTTATGGACTTGGTGCTCTTGGGTTACATGATCACTCTTAATCCAATCAGTTATGGAGTTGGGAACCACTTTGTAGTTACTTTTGCAACCCCTCCTCTAGGAATGGAGTCCCTGGGTGACAGAAACAATTAAGCTGGAAGGTTGGCAGTTTGAATCCACCAAGAGGCACCTTGGAAGAAAGTCCTGGTGATCTGCTTCCTAAAGGCCAACACAGTCATGAAAACCCTATGGAGCACAGTTCTACTCGGAATCATATGGAGTCGCTATGAGTCAGAACCTACTAGATGGTTTGTTGTTGTTGGGTTTTTTTTTGGGTTGCCCCAGGAATCCTTTAGTTCCCTTCTATCAGCAGGTCCCTGAGTTTCCTTTCCAACGGGACTTGGGGTATGGCAAGCACATCACTCACACACACACACAGATTAAAGCAACAGTGAATAAACTTAAACTAAAAAGATTATGAATAAACTGAGTAAGTGTAGGGGATAGCGAATAAAGAAGGCAAGAAACCTATACTCAAACAGGATCAAGTTTTGTTCCAGTAAATTTTCTCTGCAACAGAATAAATTGGTTTTCAAGAATACGTTTTGTTTTGCAAATTAGACCATGCTGATGTCATTAGTCTGAATTTCCAGGAGGCCCCCCCCCCCCGGCTCCTGACACACAGAACCGATGTCATGATCTTCCTAGGAGACCTCAGCATTTAGTACTTTGTGAGCGTTTCGGTTTTCATCTTTGGAGAGAGATCTTGGCAGGAATCCACGCCCAGGAACAGATGCGAGGGGTACAGGATTTTTGGCTCTGAGTAGCGAGGAGGAAAGGTGGCTGAAGCTCTGGGTCCAGTTTCCTAGAAGCCTCAGGCGCCCGGCCACCTGCCTGCGGCCTGGCCACTCCTCAGGTGTCTCCTCCCCTAAGTTTCCTACTGATAGGCTTGTCCCTGGCAATGTGGGCGGCCCCTTTCCTGAGCGCTTAAACTCTTATTTTTCCCACCCTCCTCCTCCTCTTCCTCCTCCTCCACACCACCCTTTCGCTTTGCCTCAGTCACTTCCTTTCTCAGCCTCTTCCTCCCTAGTGCATTGAAGAAGATAACCCGGTCGGACCACGCGGTACCAGTTTTTCATCGGAAAAAAAAAAAAAAAAACCCGAGGCGGAGAGGTGAGTGAGTCCCCTGGAAAGATGTGACAGGTATGAAGGAAAGACGGGATTATCCGGTTGAGGCCACTAAGCCGGGGGAATGGTGGCGTGCGGGTGGACAGCTGGAACCTGGAGGTGGGCAAAGGGCCGTCCAGGTTATCACTAGAATTGGGCTGAGGCAGAGCAGGATCGGGACCCGATGGGCGCGCGCCGCCCGCGTCCCTACCTCTCCAGCAGACTTCCGCACCCCGCTCACGTGACATTTTTATCACCCGGGGGCAGCAATTTTACGGTTTTTATCGCGGTGCAAAGTGTCTGATTTGCGCTTGTCGGTGGCTCGAGGAGCCAGATCTGCAGCACCCGGTGGTGACGGCTGGGGGTGAGGGGACAGGCTGCCCGAGGAATTTGGTGCCCCCAGGGCAGGAAGTCTGCAGCGCCGGAGGTGGGTGCGGCTCTGTGCGCTCTTGGCAGGGGACCGGAGGGGACCCTAGGGGCTTGGGGCCGTTTTCATCGCTTAGTTTGGGCTCTCGCTCTCGCTGCGCGCAGGTGCGCTCCAGCCGCTGGGCAGCGCGGGCCGCCGGGCGCCGGCGCGCGAGTTGCCGAGACAAAGGCTTCCAGAACGTGGCTCTTCCCGGGGAGGCCGCCACAGCCCTCTGGCGGCCCCGCAACAACCTGAATCCTGCGCTCCCCAGCTCTGCATCGGTGCGGTGGTGACCGTGGGGTGGCCTGCCGGGGAAGGATCTTGGGACCCCTTCCGGGCGGCGTCCCAAACTTGGAGCAAGGATGACCAAATATGGAGTGTGTGAGCGCCCGCGAGGAGGCAGGAAGGAACCCAGTCATCGTTTGACCAACTGCTACTCAATAATTGCAAAGGACGGCTGAAGAAAGCGCGCAGCCCCGGTATGCGAAGTTGGCTCCTGGTTTCCACAGATCACCGCCCCAGGAACCTTTATTTCTTTGGATATTAGAAATTCTCCATATATTGCCTCCAAACTTAGAGAAAAATAAAAAATAAGAAACAGCTATAAGAGGGTCCTTAAATATACTCTTAAATGTATATTGATGGTGGAACACTCAGCATATGCTCCAATCCTCCGACACTCCGCTTTTCTTTGTGAGTCACGAGCACAATGCCTAATTAGAGGGCCGGCTAGCGTCTGTTCTCCGCTTCCATTGATTCTCTTCCCTTCACAATATATTTCTTCTGGTCGAGCTGCCTTCTACTGACACACTCTTGCTTCCACACTTTCTCGTCTATGGCCTCTCCTCATTGTTCTTGATCTTCTGACTCACTCCAGCATGAGGCTTCTATCCTTTCTCCTTGTAAAATGCCATGTTCCTTCCAAGGAATATGTAACAGTTGGTATTCCGCCCCCCCTTTGCCCTTTTCCCTCTAAATAATAAAATAAGTAAATAAGCCAAATTATGTATGCTAGCAATGGTTTCTAAACCTGCCTGTTAACTTTCCTACTTGTAGGGATCTGGGTGGGGAGTCTTTCTTTGTGTTTTGTCTTAGTAAGTACTCAGCATGTAATACCTCATAGAAACACAACTATTACATTTAGAGCAGTTTGCATAATGACCAGCAAAAAATAAAAGTAAAAAAAAGAAAAGAAAAACCAGAATGATATGGTAGAACATCATTTAATTGTGGGGAGTTAATCCCTTTGCCTCAGTGTCATCATCTATAAAATGGGTATAAATAATAAATACTTTGCAAGGTTTTCGGAATTAAATGAATTAACAGATAAGGAACCTGATGTGTAATTAATTAAAAGAAATGCTGGTTGCCTTCCCTTCTTAAAATTGGGTAAACATATCTGCCTAAAACAGCCCACATCTTCACACTTTACACAGTAGTGGGATTTCCTCTTTGATTCTCATATTAAATTTGAGCTAAGTCTGAAGTGTGCTGCTGGTGGTGAACGGGAGGAGTGGAGAACATATGAAAAAGGTAAAATTTCAAGGTTGAAGGAAATCAGAGAATCTGAAAATTAGACCAGTTGTTGCTGAGTCAATTCCAACTCATGGTGACCACATGTGTGTCAGCGTAGAACTGTGCTCCACAGGGTTTTCAATGGCTGCTTTTTCAAAAGTAGATAGCCTTTCTTCCGAGGTGCCTCTGGGTGAACTCAAACCCACAACCTTTCAGTTAGCATCCGAGCAAATGAACTGTTTGCACTACTCAAGGACTCCCTGAGAATTGGAGAGGACCCTAATCCTTTTGAACATTTCATTCTACCTTCCATCCAGTGCAGGCTTATTTCCTTAGCAACCCTCACAGATGCACACTACTTCTGCATATTAATACCTTCAGTAGCAGAGTGCAAACTTTATTCATTGTTAGACAGTTTTGATAGAGAAATTTTTTCTTATGGCTCCTAAATCTGCCGTCCCATTACATTTATCCATCCTACCCAATAGAGCAAAATGAAACAAGACTATTCACATAAGAACATCTAAAGAGCTTTACTTCTTTGAAAATAGCAGCAGACCTTTTCTAGGCTATCTTTATGGGTCAAGATTCTTTAGAGTGCAAACGACAAAAACTCAATCAAACCAACAAAAGCAAAAACAGGAGCGATACTGCTTCATGTTAGTGGAAAGTCCAAGATCATCTACAGGCTCAAGCAGTGTTCTATGGCGGGACTTCTTCTTTGTGTTAGCTTTATTCCTGGCAGGTTTTTACCTCATGGTGACCATTTACACCATGGGCTGAAAACTAATTTCTTAGAACCCTTTGGAAAGAAAGTCTCATTTTACTAATAGTTCTAGAAAAATTCCAGGGCTGACCCTCATTGTTCTGGATGGGACCACCAACCTTATGCCCCGAAGCGATCACTGGTTATGGCCACTCCTAGAGCCCAGAGTGAGGGTCTACCCAAGCTACATAGACTTAGAGTAGGAAGGAAAGGCTCTATCCAAATCTGATTGCTGGTGCCAGAATATGGAATGGATTCTGAGCAGGCAAAAACAACATCTGTCCACCACACTGACATTAGCGAGTTTTTTTCTACTGTTATTCTCATGGCATAGCATTCAGGCCTTCAGCACAGTGGCTGCATCCTCTGGGTATGTTTCAGCTTTTTAATTTCTAACTTAACCCATATCTTGAATTGAATATAATGTTATAGATATGTCTTGACCAACACAATGTTCTGAATATTTGGACATGATAGAAGGAGCCCTGGTGGTACAGTGGTTAAGTGCTCGGCTGCTAACTGAAAGGTTGGTGGTTTGAACCCACCAGTCGCTCAGCGGGGGAAAGAAGTAGCAGTCGTCTTCTGTAAAGATTTATAGCCTTAGAATCCTATGGGCAGTTCTGCTCTGTCCTGTAGGGTCACTATGAGTTGAGATTGACTTGACAGCAGTGGGTTTGTTTGTTTTTGTAATTTTTGATATTGGGTTTCACGTAGATGCATTTATGAGTTTGCATTTTATTGCAATGCAAGCTTCTTTAATTATAATGTTCACATAATGTAGCAGATGGTAGCAGTAATCTGGGGTCTCAATATCACTTAAGCAGGTGGTATGTAGTCATAGATGTCACTCTTGTTTTTAAAAGCTACTGAGAATTAGTTACAATCTGTTTGGATAAAGTTGTTTCTTCCAAATCATCACCCTGAAGTAAACCATACATGCAACCCCCCTATTTTAGTCCCTTATTTGGTTTGGAAAACTTATAATTTGAAAACAGATTGAATAGATGTGCATTCTGCCCATTTGCTTGTACTTTCTGGCCCTTATGTTGTCGTTTCATTGTAAATTACTACCTTCTTATGGAAACTCTCTTCTTCCTTAAAACTTCTTGGACCCTACATGGCCAGGATTCTCGTCTTCCATTTCTACCTGTTATTTCACTATTTCCTTGCTGGTATTTCTCTCCTTTCCCCTTCTGTGGGTGTTTGCCAATCCTCTTTACCTGCTTTTTTCTGTCTCTCAGCGCAATTCCTCTGAGAGCGCCTCTCTGTTCCCTACTTAAGTCAGTAACTCTCTAGTGACAGCTCCCGTATCTGCAGTTTCTTTCCCTCTAACGCATTTGCTCGTTCTCTCAGTTCATGGACCCAATATTTATTGAACCTCCACTCCTGGTGCCAGATGTGATGCTGGGTTCCAGTGATACAGCTGTGAGCATTACAGTTGGTTCCCTGCAGAGAGGAGTTTACAGTAATTCCAGTCAAGTGAAGTGCGGATGGACCCACAGTGCTGTGGGAACACATGGCGGGGGAACTGTCCTACACCAGTGACTCTGGGAAGGCTTCCTGGAGGAAGTTAGATCTAAGCTGGCACTGAATGTGTAGGGGTTATCCCCAAGAAAGAGAATTAGGAATATACTGGGCTGAGGAGACAGTATGTGTGAAGGCTGCAGGCAAGAAAGTGAGGGGCATCTGATGAATAAAAGGAAGCCCTGCGTGGCATTAGCTGCAACCTGAAGTCAAGGGGTGTGGAGTGGAGGAAGCTGGAACAGTGGGCAGAGCCCAGCCCCTGGAGGACTTAGTGAGCCCCAGTAAGTCTCACAGCTCCTATGATGTTCCAGACTCCTCCTTACCTGAAGATGAACCAGTTGCCTCCACCACAAGCTCTCCATTGCAGTCAGGTTGCACTGGGAACTGCCCAGAGAAGGACAAGATACCCCTCCATGTGACCCAGAAGTCATCATTGCACTGACCTGATGGTATTAAAGTTACCTCTATGTTGATCTGCCTTCCCCCTAGACTGCAGGCTGTAGAGGATAGGGACTGTGTCAATTTATCTTTGTATCCCCTGCTTCTTGCTGAATGCCTGCCTCAAGTGTGCCACATCTTCTCTTCCTTTGCCTTCATGCTTTTGCATATGTCTCCCCCTTGTACCACGAACAGAGTGCTTGTCACATTGCCATTTATCCCAGTCCTTTCTCAGGCCTCTGACTGTAAGCAACCTGAGGGCAGATACTATGCTACTCACCTTTGTATTTTTGGTGCCTAGCAGACCACCCTGAAAAGAACTTGCTTAGGGTTAATAATGGATACAATGAGAATTTACCACCCATCTGCCAGTTTGTTGTACTGTGGTGGCTTTTGTATTGCTGTGATGCTGAAAGCTATGCCACTGGTGTTTCAAATACCAACAGGGTCATCCATGGTGGACAGGTTTCAGCAGAGCTTCCAGACTAAGACAGACTAGAAAGATCTACTGCTGAAATTAGCCAATGAAAACCCTATATACAGATCACAACAGAATATTGTTTGATATGGTGCTGAAGAAGAAGCTCCCTTGATTGGAAGACATTCAAAATACACATTGGCTGCTACAGTGGAGTCCAGCATACAAATGATTGTGAAGATGGTGCAGGACTGGGCAATATTTTGTTCTGTCGTACATGGGGTCGGCATGAGTCAGAGCCGACGCAATGGCAATTAGCAATAAAGAGAATGGTTACGTTCTCCCCAATGGACAGTGTAGAAGAATAATGGGGTCAGCAGAAGGGCAGTTTTAAAGATAGAGGGAAAATGGAGGTATTTTAGTGCTATGTATATCACAGACATAATTTTAGGAAAAGGGACATGGTAAATTGATAGTTAAAGATGCTACCTGAAAAAAGGAGAAGACCCTTGGATTTGGCAAGATGTGCTTAATGGAATGAAGAAAGGGTAATAATACAAAAACATTTTTTTTCTCTCTCAGGCAGCAATGAATGTGGATCATGAGGTTAACCTCTTAGTGGAGGAAATTCATCGCTTGGGTTCAAAAAGTAAGTACTTCAGCGCATAACTTTTGTTTCTTTGTGGTTTTACCTCAGAGCAGCAGAACTGGCGTTTTGGTGGAAGCCTGTGAATGGGTTACCCAGGGCTTCAGGACACAGGGCAGGTCTGCCCTCAGCCCCAGTGTTATTCCCTGAAGTGGCATCTAGAGACACAGAGCTACTGGGGTATTGATTTGGATGCAAAGAATGGTTGAGATATTCCATTCCAATGGACAAAAAATTACCAAACTTCTTTAATCTGGCCGTATTGAAATCTGGTAATTGAATCATGTTCAAATTTTTGTCACACTATTAAGATTCATTTTCTATGCTTAAACCATCTGCCATATTATGGAAGTCTCTCTGTTGGCTCTGGAGGAAGGTCCTTGTCATCAATCTTCCTCTGGACTAGGAGCTTCTCTGCGCAGGAACCTCAGGTCCAAATGATGCAATCTGCTCCCAGCACTGCTATCGTGGTGATATGAGGTTCCCATGTCTCTCTGCTCTCTGCTGTCTTTCATATCTGAAAAGAAATTGGCTTAAGACACTGTCTAATCTTGTAGATCTCATCAATATAACTGCCACTAATCCGTCTTATTACATCATAGTGATAGAATATACAACACATAAGGAAATCACATCAGATGTCAAAAAGTAGACAGTCACAGTACTGGGAATCATGACCTAGTCAAGTTGACAGATATTTTTGGGGAACACAATTCAATCCATGACAGGTAGGCTTTTTTTTTTTTAAGTCCTCTTTTTCTTCAGCAGCAAATAGGCAGATACCATGAAGATAGTGACAGGTAAAATTGGTAGTATTAGTATTCCAAAAAAAACCCAAACCCATTGCCATTAAGCCTATGCTGACGCATAGAAACCCTCTAGGAGAGGGTAGAACTGCCCTATAGGGTTTCCAAGGCGGTTATCTTTACAAGCATCATTACTTGGCACATCTTTCTCCCACAGATCAGCTGGTGGGTTCGAACCACCAACCTTTCTGTTAGCAGCAGAGTGCTTTAGCTCCTGTGCCACCAGGGCTTCTTAGTATTAGTATTAACAGTATACTGATCGATAGTATTAGTGTCAGTGACCTTTTCCTAAGCTGTAATGAAAGTCACTATTGTCACTTTAGGTATTTGGTACATCTCAGACAAGAGACTTGAGAGTAAGTACTTCATGAAAATTGTTGTGTAGTTACAGCTTGATTCTTCCTACTTACAGCTCTGTCTGCTTATGAATTGCAAATCCTTTGAAATAATGAGCCATACTCTGAAAATTCCATTAAGCCATTACTATATTTTTATGCAAATAATACATGTGGTCTAGGTTTGTTTGCTAACTGTCCCCCTTCAGGTATTTTTGTAAGCATGCCATGAAAAAAATTGGCATAGCACACTTACAAAAATACCAGAGGGTGGGGTGCAGTTGGCAAAAAAAAAACAACATAGAACGCACACTTTATTTGTGTAAAAATACGTATGGTAATGTTAAATGTTTCCTGTATTGCTTTTCTATTGCTGCTGTAACAAATTACCACAAACTTAATGATGTGAAACAACACAAATTTATTACGTCAACAGGTCTGTAGATCAGGAGTCTGACACAGGTATCACTGGTATAAGATCAGAGTGTTAACAGGGTACATTCCTTTCTGGAGGCTCTAGGGGAGAATCCCTTTCCTTGTCCTTTCCAGCTTCTAGAGGTTGCCCACATTCCTTGGCTCGTGGCCCCCTTTCTCCATCTTCAAGTCAGCAAAGCAGATCGAGTCCTCACACTTCATCACTCTGATCTCCTGTTCTGCTCACCTCTTCCATTTTCTAGGACCCTTTTGATTACTTTGTGCCCACCCAGATAATTCAGGATAATCTCCCCATCTAAGGACCTTAATTTAATCACATCTGCAAAGTCCCTTTTGCCATATATGGTAACATATTCATGAGTTCAGGGATTAGGACATGGATATCTTTGGAGGCTATTACTCTTCCTTCCACATCCTCTTTTTGATCTTCTCTAGTCACTTTATTTGTCCCTTAAACCTGAGTCTTCACTACTGAAACATACCAAGAAAAGATAAACTAGGCATCTAAAAGTTGGTGTGAACTCAACAGCTGAGTTTAATCATATTGTCAGTTTATGAATATTTGTTGCACATTTAAATATGCCAAGCACTCTGTAAGTCCAAGTGGTATAAGGTATATTCCTTTTTGTCAAGGATCTTACTGTGTACTTGAGAAAAATAGGTAAAAACTCATGAGGCAGTTATCAGAAAAAATGGTATGCTAAACTATGAAGTGCTGACGTTCAATTGACTATAAAACCAAACCCATTGCCGTTGAGTCAATTCTGACTCATAGTGACCCCATAGGACAGAGTAGAACTGCCCCATAGGGTTTCCAAGGCTGTAATCTTTATGGAAGCAGGTTGCCACGTCTTTCTCCCAAAGTGGCTGGTGGGAACCACTGACTTTTTAGGTAGCAGCCCAGTGCTTAACCACTGTACAACCAGGCCTCCTTCAATTCACAATAGTCCCAGAGAAAAGTATTATTGAAAGCTGCAATGTTGAGGGGCACTTAATCAAGCCTTGAATCTCAGATAAGACTTTGAAGTGTAGGGCAGGTCAGTTTTAGAGGAGATTCTTGAGCCAAATTTGGGATGGGAATGAATCTGATGTTTGTGGACAGCATTGAGGAGAAAATGGAGAATCTAATTTATTTAGTCCTCAAATCAAACAGATGGACAGTTCTTTCCTAACCCCATTTTTCTCCCATCCAATTCACCATGCCCAGTTGATGGAAATTTGGTGAGTCTTATTTTCAATTGTGATGCCCCTACTATGATCCTCCACCCATACTTCCAATTTCTCCTGAGTTTTGTGAGGTCCTAGTACTCTTAGGAGTACTATTGTTTGGATTGTTAAACGATTTGCAGAATTTTTTTGGATTCAGAAGATCTGCAGAATTTTCTTCTCCACTAGATCTTTACCTATATTAGCCTACTGTGTATTGGTCAGACTCAATTGCTTTTAAAATCCTACCCTCTACACCCTGTGCAGTCACCACCCATCTGTCTGTGGAGGCTTGTGTGTTGCTATGATGCTGAACACATTTCAGCAGAGCTTCCTGGCTAAGGTGGACCAGAAAGAAAGGCCTGGCCATCTACTTCTGACAATCCACCAATGAAAACTTTATGGATCATAGTGGTCCGATCTACAACTGACCCTGGGGATGGCGCAGGACCAGGCAGTGTTTAGTTCCTTGGTGCATGGAGTCACCATGAGTGGGGGGCTAACTTGATGGCAGCTGACAACAATACTGCTAGAACAATGTCATTATTTTAATAGGAAAAACTGAACCTGTACTTTAAAATTAGTAGCTTTACAAACCAAAAGACTATACAGTAATTATAACTTTTACAAGCATGAAAATATTTTCAGCTCTGCAGCTTTAACAGGCCACCTTGTCTCACCTGTCCCTGTTAATGGATGACTTACTGAGTTGGAAAGCATATATGGAGCTATATTATCTTCTGAAATGTTACAGTGATTATTGAAGTTGTGTCTGGAATGATTTTGACTAATCTACATATGATTTATGGACTCAAGTTAGAAATGGATTAGTTTTATCTTTTATGTTTGTTAAATTAGATTCCTTAAAGTCTATCATTTTTCATCCAGTGAAAAAGACTAAGTATAGAAAGATTATTTAGAGACTTAAATTCCTTCACTCAACAAATATTTCTTGAATGCCCCATTTGTGCTCAGTGCTGGAGATGTGGAAATAAAATTCTGTCTCAGTCCTTGAGCACCTCCTTGGGTAGCTGGAAAATGCAAACAAATTGGAAACATATATTGGGAAGTGGTTAAGAACATGTGCTCTGGAGCCATATTCTGTGGGAATGAATCCCCAGCTTCTCTACATTCCTGCTGTGTGACCTTAGGCACATTCCTAAACTTTTCTATGCTTTGGTTTCCTTATTTGTAGTAATAATAACAGTCTGTTTTGAATGATTCAGAGATACTTGTTTCACACTGTTAAATTCTCTGAAATAAGGTTGCCTCTTACAATACATGGTGTGCTATAAATAGGCAGCTTAATTGGAGTATAAAGTAATGGTGCTTCTTGCAATCAATTGCATCTCATCTGTGATAAGGATTAATTGAGTTTAATGAGTATAAAATGCATTGAACAGTTCTGAGAAAGTAGCACACACTCAATACATGTTAGCTATTAATTATTATAATTGATGAGTGCTTTCACAGATTGTATAGTCCATTTTATAAGAAGAGCTATTATCTCAATCAAGGGGATCATGGAGGGCTTCTCAGAGAAGGTGACATTTGAGTCCATTCATGGAAAAAAACAATTTAACTAGGGAAAGGGGCTTGGGATGTTGGGCAGATGGCTCAACATGAGCAAAACTACCAGGGCAGCATCTCTCATGTCACTTTGGGCAACAGCAAGCAGTTCTTTATGACTGGATCAAAAGGTGCATGGAGCAGTATGGTAGGACACCAGGTGAGGTGCAAGGCATGGGTGCAAAGGCCAGAGCAAGAAGAGCTTTATCTGTGAGGCCAAGGACTTCGCTTTACTTTGAAGGTGATAGAGAGCCATGGAAAGATTAAAGTAGAAGAGTATCAATCAAGTTTGTGTCTTACAAAGTTCATTCTACACCAATGTAGTGAGTATATTGGGGGGGGTGTCTTAGAATGAGAAAAACCAGTAAAGAAGCAAAACCAGTAAAGTAAAACCAGTAAAGCGTATACATGTATATATAGAGAGATTTATATCAAGGAAATGGCTCATGCAGTTGTAGAGGCTGGAACATCCCAAGTCCATGGGTCAGGCTGGAGGCTTCTGATTCACGTAGCTGCAGGAGCTGGTGAACCCAAGATCGGCAGGTCAGACAGCAGGGCTCTTGCTCACAGCCTGTGAAGACCGATGGATCCCGATATCATCAGGCAAGACGGTAGGTAAGCTGCTAGCTCAAGTCCCAAGAACTGGAGGTCAGGCAAACAGGATCCAGCTGCAGGATCCAGAGCAAGCAAAAACCCATGAGCCTTGCCAGAAAGTCCACCTATATTGAATACAGGCCACGCCCGCAAGGAAACTCCCTTGGCTGCATTAAACTTATGACTGCTAATTGTAAACTGTATTCTTGGTTAGTCCATAGTAGACGTTTATTAAAGATTTTGTGAATCTGCCATACATGGGGGCGAGAAACAGACTTTGCATTTGCTAATATTGTATTTTCTTAAATTAGATGCTGATGGAAAGTTAAGTGTGAAATTTGGCGTCCTCTTCCGAGATGACAAATGTGCTAACCTCTTTGAAGCATTAGTGGGAACTCTCAAAGCTGCAAAACGAAGGAAGATCGTTTCATACCCAGGAGAGTTACTTTTGCAAGGTGTTCATGATGATGTTGATATTGTATTGCTACAAGATTAATGTGGTTTGCATGTCTTTGTGTATTGCTATTTTTTGCTTCTGGTAAACTGGATTATTAGGTCAAAGAACAAACACGTAAGCATACTTAATGTATTTTTATTAGAACTTTATAAACAAAAGGAGACTCATATTTTTGAAGTCTGCTCTTTTTTTATATCTGGAAAGAAAATTTGTGTATTACACTGTAAAATAAACAAAACCTGTTATTTTTCTCAGGAATCTGGTTAGAAAATGTAGGCAATGAGGCATTTTTTGCTGGGGGGATAGATGGGGGTGTTTGTTTCATAAATCATTCTTTGACAACTTTATAGATATTTGCATTCTGTAAAAGCAAAAAACAAACTGAAAACCAACTCTACAAGGAATAGTACAATATATATGTAATAAAGCCATGTAACTGTCTTAAAATTGCCTTATTTTGTCATTTAAGCATTTGTGTGCCTCTTAGAATAGGTTTTTGCATCAAGATTAGATAACTGCAGTAAAAGTTATCTCAATTCGAATAAAAATTCTTGTAGACTACAGAATTAAAAAAAAAAAACAGAGCTGGATAGTGTTATGGTTAGATTCTATGAAACATTTATTTTGATGCCTATTATGTGCTTATTACTGAGTTAGGGGACATATAAAAAAATGTAACCTAAAAACTTCATTTTCTTTTTTTTAATTTTATTGCTGTAATATATACATAACAAAAAATTTGCTGTTTTAACCATTTTTAAATGTACAATTCAGTGACATTAATTATATTCACCATGTTAGGCAACTATCACCATTATCTATTGCTAAGAGTTTTTTTATCGCCACAAACAGAAACTCAGTACCTCTTAAGGAATAAATCACCTTTCCTCACACCCCTAGTTCCCGATAACCACTTTTATCTCTGCGTTTGCCTGTACTAGCTATTTCATGTAAGTGGGGTGGTACAGTATTTGCCATTTTCTGTCTGACTTATTTCACTTAGCATATTTTCAAGGTACATCCACATGGTAGCGTGTATCAGAGTTTTCATTTCTCTTTATAACTGAATAATATATACTACATTTTGTTTGTTCATTCATCTGTTGATGGGCACTTGAATTGTTTCCACCTTTTGGCTATTGTGAATAATGTTGCAATGAACTTTGGTGTGAGTCCCTGCTTTCAATTCTTTTGGGTATATATCTAGGAGTGAAATTGCTGGGTCTTCTAGTAGCCACCCCAGCTCTCTTTTGGTTACTGTTTGCATGGAATATTTTTTCCTCCTTTCACTTTCAAACTATTTGTGTCCTTGTATCTAAAACAGGTTTCTTGTAGACAACATATAGTTGGATCATGTTTTCTTGTTAGTTCTGCCTTTTGATTAGTGAGTTTAATTCATTTACATTTAAAGTAATTACTGATAAGGAAGAACTGCCATTTTGGTATTTGTTTTCTGTGGGTCATAACTTTTGTCCCTCATTTCCTCCAATACTGCCTACTTTTTTTGTTTAGTTGATTTTTTTGTAGTACACCATTTTGATTCTCTTCTTGTTTCCTTTTGCATATGTATTTTAGATATATTCTTTGTGACTACCATGGGGATTATATTTAACACCCTAAATTAATAACAACCTAGTTTAAATTAAGCTGCTAATCAAAAGGTTGGCAGTTTGAATCCACCAGCTACTCCTTAGAAACCCAATGGGGCAGTTCTGCTCTGTCCTATAGGGTCACTATGAGTTGGAATCAACTCGATGGCGACACGTACAGGTAGTTTAAATTGATACCAGCTTAACTCCAATAACATACAAAAAGTCTGCTCCTATGCCATTCCTTCCCCCCTTTATGTTGTTGTCGTCACAAATTACATCTTTAAACACTGCATGCATGATAAACATAAGTTCATAATTACTTTTAATGTGTTTGGAAACCCTAGTGGCATAGTGGTTAAGAGCTATGGCTTCTAGCCAAAAGGTTGGCAGTTCAAATCCACCAGGTGCCCCTTGGAAACCCTCTGGGGCAGTTCTACCCTGTCTATAGGGTCACTATGAATTGGAACCGACTTGACAGCAATGGGTTGGTTAGTTGGTTTTAACGTGTTTAGCTTTTAAATTATGTAGATCATAACAAGTAGAGTTACAACACAAAAATACCATAAAATTGGATTTTGTATTTACTCATGGAATTACTTTTACTGGAGGTCTTTTTTTTCTTCATATGGCTTTGAGTTATTGTCTAGTGTCCTTTCATTTCAACCTGAAGGGACTGCCTTTAGCATTTCTTGTAGGGTAGAAGCTTTCGTTTATCTGGAATGTCTTAATTTCACTCTCAGTTTTGAAGAACAGTTTTTTGGCAGATACAAAATTCTTGATTGACAGTTCTGTTTTTTCAGCACTTTAAATATGCCATCCCTCTGCATTCTGGTTTCCATGGTTTCTGAGGAGAAATTGGCACTTAATCTTATTGAGGATCCTTTTAATGTGATGATTTGCTTCTCTTTTGCTGCTTTTAAGGTTCTCTCTTTATCTTTGGGTTTCTGTAATTTGATTATAATGTGTCTTATTGTAAAGGATCTTTTTGAGTTTATCCTTCTTGGAGTTTGTTGAGCTTCTTGGATGTGTAGATTCATGTCTTTCATCAAATTTGGGAAATTTTCAACCATTATTTCATCAAATATTTTTTCTGCCCCTTTCTCTCTTCTCTGGGATTCTCATAATGTGTATGTTTTTCTGCTTGATGGTGTCCTACAAGTCCCCTAGCCTATGTTCACTTTTCTGCATTCTTTTTGCTCCTTAGACTTGATAATTTCAACTGTCCGGTCTTCAAGTTTGCCGAGTCTTTCTTCTTCCAGCTCAAATCTGCTGTTGAATTTCCTCCAGTTATTTTTCATTTCAGTTATTGTACTTTTCAGTTCCAGGGTTTCTAATTTGTTCCTTTTTATGATTTCTATCTCTACTGATATTCTTATGTGTTTTTGTATCATTTTCTTGATTTCCTTTCATTCCTTGTGTTTTGTTTTAGCTCTCTGAGCATTTATAATACTATTGTTTTAAAGTCTTTGTCTAGTAAGTCCATTATCTGGGCTTCCATAGGGATGATTTCTGTCACTTTATTTTGTTCTTTTGAATGAGCCATTCTTTCCTGTTTCTTTGTATGCTTTGCAATTTTTTTGTTGAAACTGAACATTAGAATATTATAATGTGGTGACTGTAAATGAGATCTTCCCCTTTCCTAGAATTTGCTGTTTTGTTTAATTGTTGAAGGCTATTGTCATTTGTTTGTTTAGTGACTTCCCCTAACTATTTTTGCAAAGACTTCTTTCCTGGATGTGTGGACATTTAAGTCTCTATTTCTTAGTTTGTGTTCAGCTAGTGTTTTGACAGAGATTTCCTTGAACACTAAGTGAAAAACAAACAAAACTACCCTCTCCCAGTCTTTGCAAATTGATTTTGTGCCGGCACCCTCCTTCAGCACTCACTTGCACTGAGCCTAGAGATCAGCCTGAGATGAAAGCATAGGGTCTTCCCAGGTAATTTCTGAGCATATGTCTTACCCTGGACATGCATGTGGTTTTCTCAATTCCCCTGTATACACAGTGCTTTTGAAAGCCGTAATTTCTGAAATAAACTCTCTCCCCAACCTCTTCCAGTTGTTAAGGACTTATTGTATGCCTGAAATATGCCCTTCAGCCCCAAGTGGCTACAAGCAGTTACAGCCTTCAGGCATTGCCTGCTGCTCCTTAGCCCTGTGAGAGCTCTGAGACAGGCAAAACTGAAATGAGTGCCATGCTTCAGTTCTTCAGGCAGCCCCTAGACAGGTTAGAACAGACACACCCAATAGTTCTTGAGTAAAGTCTGCTCTGCACCTTCTGGAGCCAAAGACTAGGCTTCCTCTCTGGGAGTGCAGGTCGCTGCCACTTTAAGATGGCCATGCTGGGCCAAGGAGGGAGTAGGGTGCATAAAACCAAACCTGTTTTACCACTTACATGTCACCTTTCTCTTGATTCCTTGATTCATCATTTGTGTAGTTGCTGCAACTCTTTGACTGGTTTCCAGAGTTTTAACAAAGTTGGTTCTGCGAGTTTCTGCTTATTTTTTACTTATTTATTTTTTGGATGTGTTTGTGAGGGGATGAGTATGCATCTGCTCATGCTGCCACCTTCCTCTGAACTCAACCTATAGTTGAGTTAGACCCACCTGAAGAAATACAAGATTGTCTATTATTACATGTTGCAAAATTTAGTACAGAATTGAAAACGCATAGTGTAAAATCAGTGAAAGCCACAATGGCCAGAGAAAGCATCACAGAGGGGACATAATTTGCATGGGCATTGAGGAATGGTTAGAACTGATTATCTAGAGGGATAAAGATGGGATGAGTGAGGGTAATGACTGAAGTTACAGCAGAGTGATATGAATGAGCAAGGTGTGATCTTGTGAAAGATAGGCTATGAGGTTGACCAGAATGTTAGGGAGAGACAGGGTTCAGGTTGGATAATTAAAGTGGAAACTGGAAAGCCAGGAAGAGGAGTCTGAACAGAAATCAGAGTGGGGAAGTTCTACAATGAAAGTGATACTTTAGTGATGATTGCTTCGTGACTGGTAATTAGGGTGGATGGTAGAGAGTGCGGGTGCAGATACAGTCAAACAAGCCATTGAAAGTATTTCATGTGAGTTTCATGTGGATAGTAATAATGGAAAGGCAGAGGAAGAGATAAACATCAACTACATTTTTAAGGAAATTGAAACTGTATTATCAAGACTTTTTCACAAGTGTCAGGCCCCCAGTTCAAACTAACTTAAGCAACAGAAAAATTCACTGGCAGTTTATAGTCATTGCTAACATTTATTGAGCATTTATTATGTTAATCCTCGTACAACCCTATGAAGTAGGTACTAATACTACTTCTTATTTTACAGATGAGGCACAGAAAAGTTAAGTACCTTGTCCAAGTTCACCTACTTAGAAAGAGGTGGAGCCAGGACTTGAAATTTGACTCATCTAATGAGAAAGTCCAGAGATGGGATGAACTGAGGCATGTATGTTGCATGAACTGAACTGAAGCATGGATGGCTTCAGGGACTCAAGCAGTATCATCGAAGCTCTCTGTCTTTATTGCCTCTCATACCTTCTTTGTGCTGACCTTATTCTCTTCTCTTCTAAGTATGCTTCCTCCATATAGGTGGGAAGGTGTCTGCTGGCAGCTACAAATTCATGTATTCTTAGATTAGCAACTCTAAGGAAGAGAGAATTTAATATAATGTCTAACAATTAATCCTAAGAAAGGAATTCTGATTGGCTTTAGGGAGAGTTTCATTTGGGCCTGGTGATTTTGAGGCTGTTAGAGTGGAAATGTGTATAAGTAGGTGAAGATTTGGTTCTGTACCCAGTTAAAGGTCTAGGAGTATAAATAAAGATTTGGGAATTATGATTCAAGGTTGATTTTCATCTCATTTCTGATTTGTATGTATAATAATCATAATTTCATTCTATTATTACCATTAAATTGAAATTTTAATGATCAAGCACTTTGAAAATACAACAGATACACAATCTACAGGCTATGTAAAAGCCTATGCTGAGGAACTGAAGTAACCTTTAGAGGATAGCAATCTGGGAAGGCCAAATATGTCTGACTGAATCATTTTGAGAGCAGGCTGACCTTACATAATGAAAGAGACTTTCTGAAAACATTTGCAGAAGTTAAGTTGAAATAATTATTCAATTTGTCACTACTATTTATTTTGTGTTTACTTAGTTTCAAAGTTTCAAATCCTTAATTATTTAAAATTTGATAAGTATCTCCTAGAAAAGGGTACATCCATGTGATTGTTTAATTATTTTGAGAGACTTGACAGAATGGCATTCATATTCACTATTGACATCCATGATACAATTTTATGTATTTTCCTTTAGATTCAAGATAGCCAATTCCTTTATCACAACGTTATAAATGGATAATTCTCTCTTATTTGGATCATGGTCTTAAAATTAATAATCATAGATTTTATTTCTTTTTGAACTAGATTCACAGGGAAAATAATCTCTTGACCATATACTACATTCTATTAATCATCTCAGTAATACATGCCATTGACTATAGGCGGTTTTGAATTAAAAAATATGAACAGTGTATACAAATATTCCTTCATTCATGAATCAGAAATGTGTAGTGTTAACTTTGTTTAAGTCACTATGCTAAGCACTAGGGATTATTAAAGCACAGCAAAGTAAGAATAAAAAAAACTTGATTCTGGTTCTCAAAGAGAAATTAATAATTTGCACAATACATATTAAATATTACAGAAGAAGCTTTGGTTAAAGATATATGGATACAGGTGCAAGAATAATGAATTCTTCCTGGGAGACCTGAGGACCTTCACAGGTAAGGGGACATTTGGCTGGACCTTAAAGCAGTAGAATAATAAAACCCATTGCCGTCAAGTTGATTCCAACTCATAGCAACCCTACAGGACAAAGTAGAACTGCCCCATAGGGTTTCCATGGAGCAGCTGGTGGATTTAAATTGCCATCCTTTTGGTTAGCAGCTGAGCTCTTAACCACTACACCACCAGGGTTCCTGTAGAATAATAGGGGGAGCAATTTAAGGGTTGCCTTAGTTATCTAGTGCTGCTATAACAGAAATACCACAAGCAGATGGCTTTAACAAACAGATTTGTTCTCTTACAGTCTAGTAGGTTAGAAGGCCAAATTGAGGGCACCAGCTCCAGGGGATGGCTTTCTCTCTCTGTCAGCTCTGGAGGAAGGTCCTTGTCATCAATCTTCCCCTGGTTTGGGAGCTTCTCAGTGCAGGAACCTCAAGCCCAAAGGACATGTTTTGCTCCAGGTGTTGCTTTCTTGGTGGTATGAGGTTCCCCTGTCTCTGCTCACTTCTCTGATATCTCAAAAGAGATTGACTCAAAATACAACTTAATCTTGTAGATTAAGTGCTACCTCATTAACATAACTACCTCTAATCCTGCCTCATTAACATCATAGAGGTAGGCTTTACAACACATAGGAAAATCACATTTTTAGATGACAAAATGGTGGATAATCTCACAATACTGGGAAACATGGCCTAGCCAAGTTAACAAATATCTTTTGGGGACACGCTTTAATCCATAACAAGAGTATAGTTACTATGTACAAAGGCAGAGAAATGCAAATAATTTAAGATAAACGAGAAAAGAAGAGTATTGAGAGCTGAGGCTGGAAAGGAAGGTTGAGGCATTATTTTGAACACTTAAAATAGAAGAAACAATTCTAAGTGCATTTCTTAATAATGGTGAATTACAAAGAACTTATGTAAATTAATTTTGTAAGTACCACTAATTAAGAAGTAACTTTAATTTATAAATTCCATAACAGGGCTCTTTAGAATTGTTATGGATTGAATCATGTACCCCCAAATATGTGCTGTAAATCCTAACCCCTATACTTGTGGATGTAAACATATTTGGGAATAGAGTTTTCTTTGTTATGTTAATGATACCATCTCAGTGTAGGGTTTGTCTTATGCCAATTGCCTTTAAGATATAAAAAGAACACACTGGACACAGAGAAGGAAGCATAAATGGAGGGAAGGACACGTGCCACGAGAAGATAGCCCAGGAACGCCAGAAAAGGCTGAAACAGGGATTTTCACCCAGAGTGAACACAGAGAACCTTCCCCTAGGACCAGCGACCTCAATTCAGACTTTTTAGCAACTAAACTGTGAGAAAATAAATATCTGTTTGTTATAGCCCGTTTGTGGTACAGGCAGTGCCCAGTTTACGAACATCCCACTTACATACAACCGATAGTTAGGAACCAACTCCTGTAAAGCCTATTACATTAAAAATTTGAGGTACATACAATGATACATAGTAACGAACGGGCACTACTTTGCAACGTGCATCAAAAAATTATTATTATTATTACTGTATTATTATGTTAAAGATGTTTGAGTGTATTGGGAAGTGTTTCTTTAATGTTTTTTATGCATAGAAAGGTGCACTATATACTAAGACAAACATTTGAGAAACTGACGTTAGATATGAACTATATCTAACTGTTCTGACTTACATATAAATTTGACTTAAAGACAAATTTAGGAACGCAACTCGTTGGTAATCCAGGGACTGCCTATATTTCTGTTATAGCAGCACTAAGAAACTAAGACAAGTATATTGAGATTTTATAAGACAATCTATGATTATAGTTTCTTATCTTTGTGGTAAATGACTGACAATTGAAAACTGATTAAAGTTACTACTTTCACATACTCAAATTTCCTTATGTTCCCATCATATAAATTCCAAGCACCCCTTAGTGTTCAGGAGTCACAATTTAAAACTAAGCTACTGAAATATTGATTTGAGAAATTTGTCTTAATCAAGCACTTGTTAGTGCTGATTTCCCTGGTGTCTGAGCTACTTCCTACAGTTATAGACAGTAGGGAGGAAAAAGGCCTATGAACTGGCAGACAAAATACAAACATACGTAATGCCAAAGGAAAAAGCCTGCTTCTCCTGTGTGACATTCAGTATTGGACTCACTAATTTAAAGCCTCGCATATCGAGAAAAAGTGAAGAGAAAAACATACCTTTACTTTATAGTCACATAATCTTGGGATTTCCCCTTCCTTAATAAAAGATGTAAATGACTCTTCACGAGCATTTTATGATGAGAAATCAGGAACAAACAGCCATACTTTTCTATAAGACTATTCCATATGAAAACCTTTCTCTTCTAGTTTTTGTTGTCTCAAACAACCTCAAAAATGGTTCCTTAAAATTTATCTTTTCTGAAGTTTTCCTTTTAGTGAATGTTTTAGTTACACAATTTTGGCTAGAAGAAATAAAGACTCAGCTAGGTAAAGGGGATTTGCTGACAGTATGTATACTAAGCAATTAGGAAAATGCAGCACCTCACTGAAATTCAAGAAAGAGATGCCCTATGGCTGGGCCTCTGGAGACGAGGGACTCGTACCAAGAGTGTTGAATGCCTTTCCTAGGCTTTTCAAAATCTAAATGCTCTTGAGATTCTGATTCAGTAGATCTGGATGGGGCCTCTGCATTTCCATGAGGAAGAGTCTCCTCTTGGGCCCTTCTCTCTGCACTAGAGCTTCTTTGTTAACATCACTCAGCTATTTTTCATGGATCCAACTCTTTCTGTCTAGAGATGAGGAGCAGGAAAGAAGGTGTTCAGTGCCAAGAGAAGCCCAGAAAGGTCTCATCCCTGGAGAATGTGGGATGTAGGCCATTGGTGAATACAGCTAGTCTCATCATATTTTATTTCATGTGCGTGTGATCTGAAGATAAAGAGGAAGAAGAAGAAGAAAAGGAGAAGGACTAGCACATCATATCAGGAAATGATAGATGTTGCAAAATTTAAAAAATGAGGATAGAAAATATAAGACAATTATTTGGGGGCTGATTACAGACATTTACTGGAACAGCTTTATCTAATTGCCATGCAATTCCATAACGATTATGTCTCATTAAATAGGTGCCAGATTAGCTCTGTGGAATGCTCTATTTGATTAGAATAGTAAACAATCTACACATATATTCAATATTTATTGTCTGTTGATGTTGTAATCATCAGGGAAGGAGCTTGCTGATGGCTGGCTGCAGAGAGAGGCAAAGGGTATTAGCACGAAGGGCCTATGATAAAGGTGAGGTGTTTTTGGAGCTGGAGTCAAATTAGAGTTCAGGACTGTACCATTGAAGGCAAAAGGCATTCAGCAGATCAAGAAAACAGATCCTTGGTTTACTATTGGAGTGCTGGGTCAGTCTAATAATCTCTAATCTTGCTGTCTCCTCATCTGTACAGTGGGAGAAGATAATAGCACCTAAATTTTAGGATTATTGTGAGGATTAAATGGTGTCTGAAATACATTAATTGCTTGGTAAATTTTAGTTGTTGCAGTGATTATTTGTCTTGGCATGGACATTGTTGTTGTTGGGGTTGTAATTGTTATTATTATTTGTTTGGTGCAGTACTGAAAGTAATCTGAGCCTCAAGGATGATTTAACAGCAGAGAGAGGAAGTGGTCACTGGCCCAGACTGCATCAAACTTCAAAGGGAGTACCAAGGGTTACTGAAAGTCATAGGGCTAAATCCAGAGAAAATTTTGAAAATGATAGTTTCTTCTCTGGTGGGTTTTTGTTGAAATCCAAATCTCTGCCTCCCGTAGCTCATCATCCCTTTGTCCATCCTACAGTGATTTTTGTCATTTTGTTCATTGATGAATCCCCAGTGCTTGGCACAGTGCTGGCACACAATAGGCACTTAGCAGATAGTCATTGAATGAGTGGTTGAATGAATGGATGGGTGGATGAATAAATTCAGTAGAAGAGCTAGGCTGCTGTTCTATGCATTAAAGTATCCTCTTGTATCATGGTCACTTATTTATGGATTGAAATAATAAGAGAGAATATCGATTGACTATTACATTTCTTTGACTTGGGAGTGTGCTATAGGTTTCTAAATCAACGTGCTGGCAGCCTTTATTATATAGTGGATGGGTGATAAATGAGTACTTTATTCTAGAAAGGTAAGTAACACACAACTCTATATTTTATGAAATAATTTTTTTATTTCATTGTTGAATTTTTAGAGTATGTTTCATAATCGGAGAAATAAAAATGAACGTTTATAATACTGTGCCAAAAGTTACATAAATTAGCAGCTTTAAAAAGTGAAAAAATTCTGCATGAATCCAGCACAATCTAGTCTTACTGTTGGGCATATTTGGGAACTAGAGCCCTACATACTCAAGGGCTTTTGATGCAGGGGAGAGAGGGTGGCATCTGTCTTCTCAGAGAGCTGTGGCAGACAGAGGATTCCACCACAGATAGGTTTGGCTGAAAGGCTATTGTTGAGTAGAATATTCTTAAGGTAATTAAAGACAAAGAATGATAGATTTGGATAAAGATGAAAGCATGGAGAGGCCTCAACTCTGGGCTGAGAGAGAGACAATAACAAAGGTAAGACTGTACAGTAGAAGTAAGAAAGGGGAGGTTATGTTGTGGATGTGGAGCAGAGATAAAAATACAGGAGGATGAGGTCAGCAAATGGCCTAAAGGGACAATTTGTTTACATATCCTAGGTGACTACTGAGGTCCCTGGGTGGCAAAAGATTTGTGCTTGATTACTAACCTAAAGGTTGGTGGTTGGAACCCATCCAGTGACTCTGGGAGAAAGTCCTGGTGATCTGCTTCTGTAAAGACTGTTGTTGTTGTTGGGTGCCATTGAATCAATCTCGACTCATAGCAACTGCATGTGACAGAGTAGAACTGCCTCATAGGGTTTTCTAGGCTGTAATCTTTACAGGAACAGATTGCCAGCGCTCTCTCCTGCAGAGCTACTGAGTGGGTTCAAACTGCCAACCTCTCTATTAGCAGCCCAGTGCTTAATCATTACTCTAAAACCATGTGGAGTAGTTCTACTCTGTAACACATGGGGTTGCCATGACTTGAAATTGACTCAATAGCAGTGGTTTGGTTTTTCGATGTTTTTCAAAATGTGATCTATTGCAGGGTCCTCTTGAGGCACCTAAAACTGATTCAAACATGCCAGGTATTTCTTTGATTCTTAAATCAAAGGGGCAAGTGACTTTCATTTTACATAGGGCTAAGGGATGCTTAATAGTAAGCTATTAAGAAAATTAAGACTTGCTAAATTTAAACTACTATCAGCATACTATTGTAGTTGACTAAGAATCTAATTCAGTAGCCTACTGAGAAATCTGGTTGATACTCAGTACTGCATATGTTGTAAAACTCATATTGCATATGCACATGATGATTCATTGGAATTCCTATGCTTTTTTGAAATGGCACTTTGTTAACGGTGTATCATCAGTGTTTTCTTGAGTTGATCCTGTTTGCTATCATTCTGGCTACTTAATAACTATAAATTTAATTTGTTGTTTATTTGATCAGATGTTTTGCAAAGCACAATGTACTAATGGTATTTTGGGCCTATAGTTTTTTTTTAAAAAGACTAGATTTTGTGATATGAAAAATCCACATAAAGCAGATGTCTACATGAAACCTGCAATATTTGCTTGTATAGCAACTTTATTTTTTATTACTCATTTCTTTATCCTACAGAAAAAATGAAAATATTTGGTGTGCTTGGGTCATTTTCCTTACTTAAATGGACTATTGTCCAGAAAGTTTGAGATACAGTGTTCTAGCAAATAGCTTGATAAAACTTGTAACAAAGGACAGCTACTTCCCATATATTGATAACATCAAGGGGAATGTCCTAAAGAGCCAAAGTTCCCATGACAATTCTTAGCATATGGTAAGAGTCTAAACTACCTGTATTTTCAGATAGTTGTAAGCTGGGTGTTATAATTCAGGTAGACTTGATTACAAAGCACACTGATACCCTAGTGCTGGGCAGAAAGAAAAAGGAGCAAGCAAGGGGCTGGTATGACTGAGTCTAATGAAGCAAACACTCCTGTGGGGCTGGTTCTCTGAGAAGTGCTCACTGGTCACTGTATCTGGGTATGTGATAAGCCCAATCAGGTTGAAAGTGTCAATTGCTACAATTCAGAGAGGCAGACACTGGAGGCATCGTGAATCCAGAATTCTCCTTCAGAATCCTAGAAGATTTTCAACTAAGCAAAAACACAGATGTCTGTGAATAATTTTTAGGCCAGGAGCCTGAGTACTCCTTGTTTGTTGGAATGTCTACAGGGCTCAACCCAACCCAAATCTAAGTGGGACAACTTGAAAAGGTAGGTATGAGAAGGTTGAGAGTGAAGGTCTGAGGCCCGAAATGATTTTCTAAATGGATTTAGGTGTTCCCAATGGCTTTTTACACAGTGATTCATGTAATGGAAGATTGGGTAAAAAGTCAAAGAATAGGAAAAGGCCACCCGAGGCTACAAACTACTCTTTCTGTTTTAGGATGTACCAGAATCCAAGATGACTCTCCATTTTGGGCTAGACTCTGGTTTATTTTAGCTACAATAAGACACAAATGGAACAACACCAAGAAACAGAACTGCGGAAGGATTTTTTTCTCCTTACATTTCCCATAAAACTGAATGCTAAATATTCAAGCATTACTTGCACTGCTTTCAGCCCTATGTCAAAAGTGGAGCACTTTGATAAGCCTGAACCCCAGGGCAGGTGTGGCTTATTTGGAGGGGGCTGGACACAGAGTAGTTTTGTCCCCTGGCCTTTGTAGGGGCACCTAGGCTACTGTTCCAGCACTGTGGGGAGGGTATTGACTCCTGTTATCACCTCCCCCAGGGCAGAAATCATGGGCCTATGTGGACATCTGATCATATATATATATTTATTTCCTTTGGGATACGAGCAGAGGGGTTTCTTTCCAATTTAATTATAGACACAGATATCAGAAGAACAAGAAGGATTTCTTTAAAAAGAATTCTTATGAGCAAGATTTGCAGGTGCTACATTTTTTCTTTCATCAATGCAGTCTGTCTCCAAGGAAGGTGCAAAAAAGATCTTGGCAACCCTCTTTTACTAACAGGGGTTACAGCCCATTAGTGCCATCCTTTGTGGAAGGAAAAACCAGTATGGGGTTTTGCCAGATACCCCAGGGCTCTATTAGGAGATTTTCTTGTGAGTCTTCTTTATCCCATTCCTGAGGGTCTCTCGTAACATTCTCACGCACTCCACAGATACCGTCACTCAGGCTAGAACAGAAACTCCAAAGCAGGGAATTTTTGTCTGCTTTACTCAGAGTTGAATTCTCAGTGTTTAGAACAATGCCTAGCACATAACCTTGTTGCGGTCAAGTCTATTCCGACTCATAATGACCCTATAGGACAGAGTAGAACTTCCCCATAGGGTTTCCAAGGCTGTAATCGCCACGTCTTTCTCCCATGGAGTGGCTGGTGGGTTCAAACTGCAGATCTTTAGATTCACAGCCGAGAGCTTAACCATTGTGCCACCAAGAAAGCTAAAATAGATACATGTGAAACCCTTAGTCCTGTTGTTGTGTCTATCGGTGCTTCCCTGTTTTTCTTTTAGAGCGTATGGATGGAGAGGTTTCTTGTTAAAATGCAGATTCTGTTTCAGTAGCCCTGGCGTGAGGCACAAGGTCCTGTATGTTTAATACGCCTCCAGGTGATGCCAATACCACTGGCCCCTGGACCTGGCTTTAAGAAGCAAGGGTCCCTTTCTTCTCCCCAGCCTTTGCTGTTGTTAGTGGCTGCTGTGGTGTAGGAGAGTGTTTACCAAGTACCGTTTATGAAGTGACTCCCACCTTCCTGGTTCTTACCATAGCCATGGAACCTTAACTATTCTTAATTTAGGATTTTTCTTTAAATAGATTCACTTAAAAAAGGGAAAAACATTTATTTCAAATTTTGTTGATCTTTCTAGATTAAACAATAAAGTACACAAGTCTGTGTGTCCAGCTTCCTAAATTTTTACACACACACACACACACACACACACACACACACACACAGATTCATTACCCAGATCAAGATATAAAACATTTCTAGCCCTAGAAGGCTTCCTCACGTCCCTTCCCAGGGAATATCTCTCCCTCAAGTAATCACTGTTCTGACATCTAACACTATTGTTTAGTTTTTGCCTGTTCTTGAATGTCAGAAAAATGGAATTATACAGCGTGTATTTGTTTGTGTCTTCTGTCTTTGCTTATCACAGTGTTGTTGTATGTAGCAGTGGTTTGTTCTTTTTTATTAGTGTATAGTATTTGTTATGGATTGAATTGTGTCCTCCCCAAAATATGTATGTCAGTTTGGCTAGGCCACTATTTCCAGTACTGCATGATTGTCCACCATTTTGTGATTTTCCTATGTGTTGTAAATTCAACTCTATGATATTAATGAGGCGGGATTATCGGCAGTTATGTTAATAAGGCAGGACTCAATCTACAAGATTAGATTGTGTTTTAAGCCAATCTCTTTTGAGATATAAAAGAGAGAAGCAAGTAGAGAGACGTGGGGACCTCATGCCACCAAGAAAACAATGCTGGGAGCAGAGCGTGTCCTTTGGACTCAAGGTTCCTGTGCAGAGAAGCTCCTAGACCAGGGGAAGATTAATGAGAAGGACCTTCCTCCAGAGCCAACAGAGAGAGAAAATCTTCCCCTTGGAGCTGGCACCCTGAATTTGGTCTTCTAGCCTACTAGACTGTGAGAGAATAAACTTCTCTTTGTCAAAGCCATCCATTTGTGGTATTTCTGTTATAGCAGCACTAAATAACTAAAACAGAATTCTATTATTTGATTATACCACACTTTATCTATTTTACCAATGACAGTGACAGGTATTTAGATTATTTATAAGTTTTTGCTATTATGAATAAAGCTTGTAATTGTACTTTACTTTTGGTGAGTATATACACAGGTGTAGAATTGGTGGCTCATAGGATAAGCATGTTTAGTTTCTGAAATGTGTCTTTTTAAATATAAACTTCTATTACAAGTTTTAAATATAGACTTCTATTAAATGATGCAGGAAGTATCAAAAGAAGATGGAAGGAATACACAGAGTCACTATACCAAAAAGAACTGGTCAATGTTCAACAATTTCAGCAGGTAGCGTATGCTACTGAAGGAACTGATGGTACCAAAGGAAGAGGTTCAAGATGCACTGAAGGTCTTGGTGAAAAACAAGTCCTCAGGAATTGATGGAATACCA
Organism: Dugong dugon; assembly: GCA_030035585.1. Taxonomy (NCBI): domain Eukaryota; kingdom Metazoa; phylum Chordata; class Mammalia; order Sirenia; family Dugongidae; genus Dugong; species Dugong dugon. The sequence continues at coordinate 162,029,513 of CM057464.1, forward strand.
ATTGAGATGTTTCAACAAACGGATACAGCGCTGGAAGCGATCACTCATCTATGCCAAGAAATTTGGAAGGCAACTACCTGGCCAGCTGACTGGAAGAGATCCATATTTATGCTTATTCCCAAGAAAGGTGATCCAACTGAATGCGGAAATTATCGGACAATATCATTAAACAACAACATCATTAATATCACAGCCAAGTAAAATTTTGCTGAAGATCATTCAAAAGCAGCTGCAGCAGTACATCTACAGGGAACTGCCAGAAATTCAAGCCAGATTCAGAGGAGGATGTGGAAGAAGGGATATCATTGCTGATGTCAGAGGGATCCTCGCTGAAAACAGAGAATACCAGAAAGATGTTTACCTCTGTTTTATTCACTATGCAGAGGCATTGGACTGTGTGGATCATAACAGATTATGTACAACATCGTGAAGAATAGGAATTCCAAAACGCTTAATTGTGCTCGTGAGGAACCTGTACATAGATCAAGGGGCAGTCGTTTAAACAGAATAAGGGGATACTGCATGGTTTAAAGTCAGGAAAGGTGTGCTTCAGGGTTGTATCCTTTCACCATACTTATTCAATCTGTATGCTGAGCACGTACTCTGAGAAACTGGACTATATGAAGAAGAACGGTACATCAAGGTTGGAGGAAGACTCATTAACAACGTGCGTTATGCAGATGACACAATCTTGCTTGCTGAAAGTGAAGAGGACTTGAAGCAATTACTAATGAAGATCAAAGACTACAGCCTTCAGTGTGCACTACACCTCAACATAAAGAAAAAAAAAATCCTCACAACTCATCCAATAAGCAACATGATAATAAACAGATAAAAGATTGAAGTTGTCAAGGATTTCATTTTACTTGGATCCACCAATCAACACCCATGGAAGCAGCAGTTAAGAAATCAAATGATGCCTTGCATTCAGCAAATCTGCTGCAAAAGACCTCTTTAAAGTGTTAAAAAGCAAAGATGTCATCTTGAAGACTAAGGTGTGCGTGACCCAAGCCATGATATTTTCAATCACCTTACATGCATGTGAAAGCTGGACAACGAATAAGGAAGATGGAAGAAGAATTGACGTCTTTGAATTGTGGTGTTTGCGAAGAATATCAAAAATACCATGGACTACCAAAAGAATGAACAAATCTGTCTTGGAAGAAGTACAGCCAAAATGCTCCTTAGAAGCAAGGATGGTGAGACTATGTCTCACATACTTTGGACATGTTATCAGGAGGGATTAGTCCCTGGAGAAGGACATCATGCTCGGTAAAGCAGAGTGTCACAGAAAAAGAGGAAGACCCTCAATGAGACGGATTGACACCATGGCTGCAACAATGGGCTCAAGCATAAAAACGATTGTGGGGGTGACTCAGGACTGTGTGGTGTTTCATTCTGTTGTACATAGTTGCTATGAGTTGGAACCGACTCAATGGCACCAAACAACAACATTATGATCTTGATGTGCTAGGTTTTTTTTCTCCTCACATTAAAAAAACATAACTATTAATATTCGTTCATATACCACCTAAAATTATTTCACATATGCTACTTTGGAAAATGTTGGTTCAATAGAAAAAAAGCCTGGACTTTGGAACGAGACACTCCTGGGTTGCAATCTTGGCTCCGCTGCTTTCTAGGGCTGTGTGACATTGATCAAATAATTTATATAATTTAAACGATGGTATAAAATCTCTGCATCTTAGATTGATGAACTGAAACTATACATTAACAACACAGATGCGTATCACAAAGACAACGTTGAAGGAAAGAAGCAAACCCCACACTGAATGATTCTACTTACATAAAGTACAAAACAGTCAAAACCAATCCCTGCTGTTACAAGTCAGAATAGTGGTTACCTTTGAGGGGAGGTGGTGACTGCAAGAGAACCCAAGAGGAGCCTTCTGAGATGCTAGAAATGTCTTATATCTTGATCTGGCTACTGGTTGCACAGATAAATGTTTTGTATACGCATACATAAGGAGCCTTGTGGCACAATGGTTAAGCACTCAACCGGTAACCCACGGGTCGGAAGAAAAGACCTGGTGATCTGCTTCTGTAAAGATTATAGCGTAGGAAACCCCGTAGGGCAGTTCTACTCTGTCCTGTAGGGTCACTATGAGTCAGAATCGACTCAAGGACACATGAGAACAACAACATACGCACATATATTCATGCTAAAGAAATAATGCTTTAGGGTAGACTGATGAACATGTGGGACAGAATGAGGGGAGAAGGGAACTTTCCAGACTCATAGATGGACATCTATAAATCCTTCTTAGACTTAAGACAGTCAGCTATGTATTCTGCTTAAATGCCACAACTATATATTTAGTCAGAGCATGTTAATTTTCTGGAAGATATTTATATCCTGTTCCAAGTGATATATGATCTTATAAGTTAATGTTGCGTATGCCACAGGCAATGACACTAATCTTGGCTGAAGTGTCTTAATTATAAAGGAGATTAGATATCTATGTTATATTGAAAACAGAAGACAGCTAGCTAAGTGCAGGAATTCGCCAAAATCTCATCAGATCATATCTCATGGAAAACTTTTCACTGAAATACTGGATACAATAGCATCCTTCAACCAATGAAGGAGTTGAATTCCAATAATTTCTTTTTGGGGGAGGAGGACTTAAAAGACGATTTTCCCCCAAAACAATATTATAAATAGTGGTTATTATGTTCCCAAGGGCCCAGAAAAACCTAAGTAGTATCTCCATCTGTGTAATTTTAAAAATTTCCTCAGGTAATTAGTTTCACAATTAATTTCTAGATTGCATATTCCCCTCTCCCAGACCTCCTGAAAATATCAGAAATGAGTAATCAGGTGGTCCCCCCACAAAGCTATATGGAGAAGTTCAATGAACAGAAACAAAATGTTTAACCAAAAAATGGACTTATGGATGACATTTGACTCACAGAAGTATTTCATTTTGGTACAGTTTTTAAAAACAATTATAATTAGTTGTTGACATTTAAAAATCAATAGATTTCTCAAAAAAAACCCCACAAAAACACAGGTTCCTGTCTTCTGTTAAAAACGAAGAACAACGAGCAAAAATCAAAAACAGAAAACAGAAGATCTGGTAATACTAGGCCAAGATTATGCCATGGCAAATGTTGGCAAGAAGAGTCCAGTAATAGTAGCTCCTGACTTGGGCTCTCCAGGTCACCACAGCCATTCCCTGGCTGGCTTCACTGAATGATGTTACCAGCTTGGTTCCTTAGGCACTTAAGTTTGTGACCTTCATCACAGAGATATTCATAGCTGTCACCTTGCTGGAGCTACATCACAGGTCCAGCATCTGTCAGTTGTATCTTAGGCCTTTATTTCTCTATGCCTACCTGCCAATAAGCTACAGTCTACACATTGCCATACACCCGGCCCCAAGATACGTGCTGCCCCACACAGGGGGTGACCAATCCTTCTGCACAGGGGCTGCAGGAAGACAGCTTACTTCTTTTAACCCTTTGGGGGTCACTGGCGTCCTGGTGGCACAGTTGTTAAGAGCTCAGCTGTTGACAAAAAGTTCGGCAGTTTGAATTCACCAGCTGCTCCTTGGAAACCCTATGGGGCAGTTCTACTCTGTCTTGTAGGGTTGCTAAGAGTCCAACTCGATGGCAATGGGTTTTGAGGGTCACTATCCTTCTTTCCCTTCTTTCACTCCTTTGTCTGTCTGCTTGCCATGCTTCCTTCCTTCTTCCCTTCATCCTTCTCTCCCCCATCCCTCTTTTCCTTCCTCCTTCCTTTCTTCCTAACTTTCGTCTGTTCTTCTCTCTCCCTCCCTCCCTCTTTCCTTACCATCATCCCAGCAGCAAGTTTTCCCACCAACAAAGCAGTGGGAGAGTCTCTCCTGCTTCCAACCTTTTGGTGAGGGGTTACATGCCTGGGATTGGAGTGGAGATGAGCATCCCAGTGCCTTAGTGGGAGCAAGGCTGAGGCCGGGGCTCTGGGATAGTGTGTGGAGTAGGTTTCTGGGATGCAGGTTTGAGGCACAGCGTCAGGAGAGGGCTAGTGAGGAGCCCTTTCTCCTCCTTTTTTAGCCCTTTCTCATTCTTTGAGAGTCACTTCTCTTCACAAAGTAGTGAGTAGGGGAAGATTTGGCAAGGGGAAGATCTCTCTTTTTTTCTCCCTTCTTAACCCTTCCTCCTTCACTGTCCAATTCTTTCAACTTCTTCCTCCCATCCCCCACTCCCACTTTTAAACAATCCTGCAGATCTTGCTCCACAACAGGCACTTGATCAGGACTAAAAGCAGGAAGGTGTGGTTGGTGGGGAGAGTGAGTAGCGGCTAAGGGGACACACTGAGCTATGACTATCTTTGGAAGGAAGAAGGAGGAAAGGGAAATTCTGTGTAGCATTGGAAGGGAAAGCCCTTTCTGAAGCAACTCAACTAGACAGAGTTTCATACTATGAGTGCAGAAGGGCAAGGGGAGTTGCCTTTATTTACTTTATATATTTTTACACCACATTCCTGGAGCCTTATGTCCTGTTGCTTTTTGCAGGTATGTTTTATTATGTGATCGTTAAAAATAAATGCCTAACAAAACTAAGGAAATAGGTTCTCAAGTCCTAACTTCTTTCTTTATTGGTACATCATACCAGGGTTTCTAGGTATTGTAAAAATACCTTTAAAAATAGTTACTAATCACTGCATAGTATAGGGAAACAAAGACTCACCAGATGTTTCAAGCTCAGTATTTATTTTAATATAGTCAAACAAAAATCTGGCCATCATTATCTCTTCTCAACTCTGAGCACATAATCAATACATAAGGCATGATGGTGTCTGTATTATGATGATTGAATGGATAATTTACATTGTTAGTATACAGTTATCATCTCTAGATGCTTATTAAATGCTGGCATATTGATGAGCTGTGGTTAGACTCTACGTAAAGCAAATTAATCAGACAGGTAACCCCCAGGCACCATTCACTATTCATAATAAATAGCAGTGCTAATCTGACATACAAAATAATGACACTAATTTGTGAGGAATGCAATTTTTAGAAATTACTGGACTGATTCCAGTTTACTTCTAGCTTCTATGAAATGTTAATTTCAGCAAAGATATAAAATTCATAAACAATTACATCAGTTATACTGGGATTAATTTAGGGTATAGTTTAAAATTCCTATTGGTTCTATATATTCGTTAAAAGAATATTTTCTACACTCATGTAGTACATTGTAGTATTTGAAATTACCACTTCTCAGAAAAGAATACAATGATGATTTAATCAAGCTTTATTAATCCCCTAATTCTCTTTATGTGTTTAAGCAAGGCAGGGGTGGAATTAGGAAAGCCTTCCAGAATTATGTAAGTTGAATGTTAAAAGAAGATAGGCCTTTTGCCATGATGAAGTGAGAATGAACAATAATTTAGAAAAAAGAGCAAAGAGAGAAAATGTCCAAAAACAATGGGCAACTTAGTGTAGCTCAGTTGTCTGGAGTGGGGGGTGGGAGAAGCACAGCAGAAATTAATCCAGCAGTGCGAGCAAGAGCCAGATCATATTCTAGGGCCTAGTATTCCATTATGGTCCTGTGTGGCACAAATGGTTTGTGCTTGACTACAAACCTAAAGATTGATGGTTCAAACCTACCCAGCAGCACCGCACAAGAAAGGCCTGCATTCTACTTCCATAAAGATTACAGTCAAGAAAACTCTACAACTTCGGGAGGAAGGGAGAATGAAGAGAACAGGATACAAGGAAAAGATTAGTCCAAAGGACCAATGCACCACAGCTACCAAGGCCTCCACCAGACTGAGTTCATTACGGCTAGATGGTGCGCAGCTACCACAACTCACTGCTCTGGCTGGGATCACAACAGAGGGTCCTGGACAGAGCTGGAGAAGGAAGTAGAACAAAATTCTAACACACAAAAAAAGACCAGATTTACTGGCCTGACAGAGACTGGAGAAATCCCAAGAGTACGGCCCCCGGACGTCCTTTTAGCTCAGTGGTGAAGTCACTGCCAAGGTTTACCGTTCAGCCAGGGATTGGACAGCCCCATAAAACAATATGGGACTAATGAGGCACAGCAGTCCAGGGACAAGGACTAGAAGGCAGAAGGGGACAGGAAAGCTGGTGATAGGGAACCCAAGGTTGCGAAAGGACAGTGTTGACGTGTTGTGGGGTTGTTAACCATTGTCATAGGGCAATATGTGTACTGTTAATGAGAAACTATTTTGTTCTGTAAAGCTTCATCTAAAGTACAATAAAAAAAAAAAATTAAAAAAAAAAAAGAAAACCCTGCGAAGCAGTTCTATTCTGTAATACATAGGGTCACCAAGGGTTGAAATTGACTCGATGGCAATGGACTTAGTTTTTGAAGTGTTCCATTTGAAGGAGTTGGTGCATCATTCTATAACCAACGGAGGCTATTTAAAGCTTTGGCAGCAATCTGAAATTCCAATAAGAAAAACATCGCCATCAGAGAAATGGAGAAACAAAAGTTGAGGGCTCAAACTAAGACAGTGGCTATAAAGACAGAGAAAATGGAAATGACCCATTGTTGGTTTATTGGACTGTGGCATTTCTATGACGTTGAAAGCTATGCCACCGATATTTCAAATACCAGCAGAATTACCCGTGGTGGGCAGGTTTCAGCAGAGCTTCCAGACTAAGATAGACTAGGAAGAAAGGCCTGGTGATCTATATCTGAAAATCAGACAATGAAAACACTATGGATCAAAACAGAATACTGTCCAATAAAGTGCTGGAAGATGAGCCCCCTAGGTTGGAAGACATTCAAAATATACAGTGGCCACAAAAATAGACTTGAGCATACCAATGATCATGAAGATGGTGCAAGACCGGGCAGTGTTTCATTCTGTTGTAAGTGGGGTCGCCATGAATTGGAGCCAACTCATCAGCAACTAACAACAACAATAGAGACAGACAGAATGAGAGTGATAGTAGAGATGTTAGGGAGTTAAAATAATCAGGGCTTGGTCACCAGGTGAATGAGGGAAGTGAAGGAAAAGAAGCCATGGAGAATGATCCAGGTCTCTGGGTTGGCTATTTTATCAGGTAGGATTGTGTTTGGCTTGGAAAACTGACAATGCATACTACTGCCATTCTGCAGATTTGTGATGCCATCAGGGTCGTAGGCTCCTCTGAGCTTTCTGCTCAGCCTTCTTTAGCAAGGCATTTATCCTCATGCTTGTCACCTTATTACTTTAAGGAGACACCACTTCCAGCATCACATCTGTGGTCCAGGCTGGATGAAGAAGGGTAAAGGAAAAAAGCTGAAGCTGCTCCTTTTAAAAGAACTTTCCTGATATCCCACCCATGTAATTATTATATGCCATAGCCAGAACTAGTTTGTGTAGCTATCCTTAGCCACAGGGAATTTTCTAACTGGGTATATTGCCACCCTGAACTAAAGAGGTTTTCGTTAGTGAGGAGTAGATATTAGGTGGAAAACAGAAACACAGGTGATTAGGTGGATGTTGGTTTCACGGTCTGAGAAATATGGGATGAATAGCGGTCTGAATGGAAAGACAATAAATTCAGTTATGGTTGGGTTGGGTTTGAGGTGACTTTGAGTCATCCACAGGAGATGTTTAGCTGGCATCTAAAAATCACAAAGCAAGAACTGATGATCATTTTGGGAGTCTTTGGCCTATAAGTGGCCATTGGCCTTCCTTAGCATATGAGGTCACTCATGGTAAGTGTGTGGATATGGAAGAAAAGAGAGTCAAGGAACAAGCCCCTGATATTTAAGCAGTGGCCAGAGAAAAGCTGATAATAATACTTGTTACCAATTAAATGTTTGGTTCCTCTAGGAGTCAAAAAAAAACTCAACTGCCATTGAGTCCTCTCTGACTCATAGAGATCCTGTAGGACAGAATAGAACTGCCCCATAGGGCTTCCAAGGAGTGGCTGGTGGATTTGAACAACTGAACTTTTTATTAGCAGCTGTAGCTTGCTGTAGATCTCAACCACTGTGACACCAGGGCTCCTTAGGAGTCAAAGTAGGTGGTTATTTGGTTATTGTCATGGTTTGAATTATGTCCCCCCCAAAATGTCCTGGTACTGTGTGATTTCCCTATGTGTTGTAAATCCTGCCTCTATGATGTTAATGAAGGAGGATGGGTGGCAGTTGTGTTAGTAAGGCAGAGCAGGATCTACAAGACTGGATTGTGTCCTGAGGCAATCTCTTGAGATATAAAAGAGAGAAGTGAGCAGTGAGACAGGGGGACCTCATACCATCAAGAAAGCAGTGCCAGGAGCAGAGCGCGTCCTTGGACAGGGGTCTCTGCGCTGTGAAGCTCCTAGTCCCGGGGGAACACTGATGAGAACGCCGACAGAGAGAAAAAGCCTTCCCCTGGAGCTGATGCCCTGAATTCGGACTTTTAGCCTACTTTGACTGTGAGGAAATAAATTTCTCTTCGTTAAAACCATCCACTTGTGGTATTTCTGTTATGGCAGCACTAGATGACTAAGACAGTTATTAATGGCAGTGGTCTTCAAGCTGGGGTACTCATAGGGGCACATGAAGACTTTCCAAGGGGTATATAAGCATCCATAGTTTTCAGGGAATCAATTTCTAGATCCTCAAATCCTATACGTACTCTTACTTGAAATACATCTGCATGATAACTGGCTGGCATGTTTATGAAGGTTCTTCATTCTAAAGTCCCCTTTCCCAAAAGCCCCTCTCCCTCTTTAAAAAGAAAGATCTGTATCTACCCAACCAGAATTTTATATTACATGACTTCCTTAAAGATTTGTTATAAGAAACAGCATTACACCTACTCCTCTCTTATCGACTATCTCATAAGCCAACATTTCGCATTTCCGACAACAGTAAAAAATCTACTATCTGACTATTTCTGCATTAATGACATACATCTGGCAGTAACAAATGCTGAGGTGTGAGGTGAGAATAACGCTGGCTTTAATGGTTAATTAAGGTTATGCGTCAACTTGGCTGCGCCATGAATCTCAGTGGTCTGGCAGTTATGTACTGATGGAATTTGGCAGTTATATAATGATGTAATTTGGCAGTTGTGTAATGATGTAATCATCCTCCATTTTGTGATCGGATGTTGTCATCCACCATTTTCACAAAACGACATGGCCTTTGGAACTTAACTGTGCGAATAGGTGAGGAGTGAGTGTATTTTTTTGTTTTGTAATTTATTATAAAAATGGAAAAATGAATTCTATTACCTCTTATAATTTTAATCTTGACTCTACTGCTTTTAGCAGTCTATTTTATAAGATGTGCTTCACAATTCATTTCTCAATTTTTTCATAATGCTCCTTGGAATCCATATTAACATATTTATTTGAATTGAAAACAGAAGTCAGAGTTTTACTGAAGAAAGTAAGACTGGTATGACTGTTTTTGCCAGTTAGGTTACATGACAAACATTTTCTCCTAATTCTGTGAACTAAATCTGTAACTTCAAAGTTTTGACAAAAAATATGTTTAAAACACATGCTAAGATAAAAATAATCTTATAAAAATATAATTGGAAAAAGTACATTAAAATAAATAATTTTAATTTTCCCAACACTTTTGAATATATCAGATTTTTAAAAGTGCCTCTAAGTAAAGAGTAACATATATAATGAATATCATTTGATAACTTTTGGCAAAGCCTTCTTGGCGAAGGACCTAATGACTAGATAAAATTTCTTTTGTGAGCCAGGTGGTTTCCAATTTTTTTCCAACAAAATTGAAGGCAGGCCTAATCTAGCTGTCATTTGCTAGAACGTGAAACATAATTTTATAACAAATCACTAGGTGATTTTTGACATAAAATTTAGAAAGAATTGAGAGAACTGAGTGACTTTGTTTTAACAAAACTTTTTCTAGTCCCATTTACTTATTTATGTAAACAAGATTTCTGACATCTATAAAAATGAAAAGTAGGAACAGAAATGATGTCAAATCTTTCCCATTTTAGCAAAAAGTAATATTCATAGATGGATATATGAACTAATTTTAAAAACACAGCCTCATTCATCTCAAGAGAAACATTTCCAACAAAAATGTCTTTTATGTGTGATAAGTGTGTATACAAAATGTCAGCAGGAGGTGCGGCCAAGATGGTGAAGATGGTGGAGTAGTCAGATGCTTCCAGTGGTCCCTCTTACACAAAGACCCCCCCCCCCAAAAAAAGTGAATTGATTGTATATGACAATCTAGGAGCCCTGAACATCAAAGGCAAAGTTGAGAAATCAGACCGAGTGGCAGGGGGAGGGAGAGATGGTTCGGAAGCAGTAAGGAGTTGACAGACCTGACCTGGTGGGAGCCGGACCCCTTCAGGCCAGATCAGCTCCTGGTGCAAACAGTAGTGCTTGGGAGGCGTTTTCCACATTGGGAGAGACCCAGCGGCAGAGGGTCTACTTGGCCATCCAGAAACAGTGAGAAGCAGCCCTCAGTCAGAGAAAGGTAAGTACATGTGTCTAGCCTACTGCGCAGCTCAAAAAACACCCCTCTTGGGAAAACCTCTCTCCAATTTACCACCCCCCTCCCCACTCTGCACTGGGTCCCAGGCTGGCTTCATCGATTCCCAGTCCCCTGGGGCTGGAAGTAGGACCCGTCAAGAGCCCTGAGCCATTCTCCCAGCCTGTAAGAGGGAACAAGTTAACAAACAGGGAAAAAATAAGTTGATGGCTGCCCTAAGCCAGGAACTCAGGATTGGCACAGCTCTTTTGCCTAGGCACAGGCATAAGTGGTCCACAGACTTTGAATGCCTTTCACTCCTGCACTGATTTGTGTGGGCCCATTTCAGTAGCATAGGCCCTCATTGCCACAGTAAAACAGGGTATATACCTACAGTCTAACTTCAACTATGTCAGACGTGAAGTGGCAGGTTTGTGACGTTTGACACTGCTCTGCCCATTAAGCAGAGTCATCACCTACTCACATCAGGGGCCTGAGGATTGGTGGCTCCACCCATGCTACCAAGTCACCTGTGACAGGGGTCCAAAAATAAGTGGTGACCCCCAGTCCTTACAGCCAACAGCATTAGGTGCTCATAGTCTGGCTGCAAAACCCACCCACCTACACCCTCTAGGGAATAGGGACATGCTTTCTTTCAGACACTCAGGGGAAGCCATTAGCCCCCTGCCTTGCTGAGTGCATGACCCCCTACTGCAGCCAGATACCACAGCCTACAACAATAACCCATGCCTGTCTAGGACTGCAGGTGAGAGCCTGCACCACACACTTGGTGACCGACTACCTGAATATCTGAGCAGAAGCCATACAAGAAAAGTTAACAGACTCCTGGGCTCACATACTTAGTAACAGATCTAACCACCTGGTGACAGGACGTTAGAGTTTCAAAGGCGCCAGTAATCAAACTAGCTAACACAAGCAGCGTATTTGGGCATATCAAAACAAAATGAAACAAGAAGCTAGGACACAGTAAGCAAATATAAAATAAATAAATTATAATAACTTATTGATGGCTCAGAGACAACCGTCAATAGCAAATCACATAAAGAGGCAGACCATAATGGCTTTGGCAAGCTTCCCAAATAAAGAATCAATAAATTTTCTGGAGGAAGAGAATCTCCTGGACTTACTGGAGGCAGAATACAAAAGATTAATATACAGAACTCTTCAAGAGATTAGGAAGGACTTCTGGCAAAAAGTAGAGTAATCCAAAGAATGCACAAAGCAATAGAGGAACTTAAGAAGGTTATTCAAGAGCATAATGACAAATTTAACAGGCTGCAAGAATCCAAAGAGAGATAGCAATCAGAAATTCAGAAGATTAATAATAAAATTTCAGAATTAGACAACTCAATAGAGAGTCATAGGAGCAAAATCAAGGCAGTAGAAGTCAGAATTAATGAGAATGAAGATAAAGCACTTGATACCAACTTATCTGAGGAAAAATTAGTAAAAGAATTTTAAAAAAGGAAGAAACTCTTAAGAATTGTGTGGAACTCTATCAAGAGAAATAACCTACGAGTGATTAGAGTACCAGAACGGGGGAAATAACAGAAATTACAGAGAGAGTTGTCGAAGATTTTTTGGCAGAAAACTTCCCTGATATCACAAAAGATAAGAAGATATCTGTCCAAGATGCTTATCAAACCCCACATAAGGTAGATCCCAAAAGAAATCCACCAAGACTTATTATAATCAAACTTGCCAAAACCAAAGATAAAGAGAGAATTCTAAGCGTGGCAAGGGATAAACGAAAAGTCATCTACAAAGGGAAGTAGATAAGACTAAGCTCACACTACTCAGCAGAAACCACGCAGGCAAGAAAGCAATGGGATGACAGGTATAAAGCCTTGAAAGAAAAAACTGCAAGCCAAGAATTGTATATCCAGCAAAACTGTCTCTCAAATATAATGGCAAAATTAGGGCATTTCCAGATAAACAGAAGTTAAGGGAATTCATGAAAACCAAACCAAAATTACAAGAAATACTAAAGGGAGTCCTCTGGTTAGAAAATCAGTAACATCAGAGAACAACCCAAAACTAGAACACACGACAGAGCAACCAGATATCAATCCAGATAAGGAAGTCACAAAAATAAATCAAAGCTAAAACACTGAAAATAGGAAAACAGAGATGTCAATATGTAAAAGATGACAAGATTAAAACAAAAAAGTGGGACTAAAAAAATGTAGACATAGATACATAGACATAGACATAGAGGAAGTCAAAGTGATATAAAGAAATAAAAGACTGGTTTAAACTTAGAAAAAAAGTGGTAAATATTAAGGTAACCACAAAGGAAACTAACAGTCCTACACATCAAAATAAAAAACGAGAAAAACATAAAGTATTAGCAAATACAAAATCGACCACAATGAAAAAGATGAAAAGAAAATACATGAAGAAAAATGACTCAGCACAGAAAATTAAGTGGAACAAAGAAACTGCCAACAACACACAAAAAAAGATATCAAAATGACAGCACTAAACTCATACCTACCAATCATTATGCTGAATGTGAATGGACTAAATGCACCAATAAACAAACAGAGAGTGGCAGATTGGATAAAAAAACACGATCCGTCTATATGCTGCCTAAAAGAGACACATCTTAGACCTAAAGACACAAACAAACTAAAACTCAAAGGATGGAAAAAAATATATCAAGCAAACAACACTCAAAAAAAAAGCAGGAATGGCAATATTAATCTCTGACAAAATAGACTTTAAAGTAAAGGACAGAACATCCAGAAAGAAGCTCAACAAAGACACAGAAGAGCTAAATGCTACAATCAACCAACTTGATCTCATACACATATACCGAACACTCCACCCAACAGCAGCCAAGTATACTTTCTTTTCTAGTGCACATGAAATATTCTCCAGAATAGACCACATATTAGGCCATAAAGCAAGCCTTAACAAAATCAAAGCATCAAAATATTACAAAGCATCTTTTTTGACCATAAAGCCATAAAAGTAGAAATCAACAACAGAAAAAGCAACGGAAAAAAAATCAAACACGTGGAAACTGAACAACATCTTGCTCAAAAACTACCGGGTTATAGAAGAAATTGAAGATGGAATAAAGAAATTCATAGAATCAAACGAGAAAGAAAACACATCCTACCAGAACCTTTGGGACACAGCAAAAACAGTGCTCAGAGGTCTGTTTATAGCAATAAATGCACACATCCAAAAACAAGAAAGGGCTATAATCAAAACATTAACCCTACAACTGGACAAGTAGAAAGAGAACAGCAGAAGAAGCCCTCAGGTGCCAGAAGAAAGGAAATCATAAGAATTAGAGCAGAATTAAATGAAATAGAGAATAAAAAAAACAATTGAAAGAGTTAATAAGACCAAGAGCTGGTTCTCTGAAAACATCAACAAAATTGATAAACCACTGGCCAAACTGACAAAAGAAAAACAGAAGAGGAAGCATATAACCCGTGTAAGAAATGAGATGGGTGTTGTCACAACAGACCCAACTGAAATTAAAAGAATCATAACAGAATACTATGAAAAAAGGTACTCTAACAAATTTGAAAACCTAGAGGAAATGGACAAATTTCTAGAAACTCACTACTTACCTAATCTAACACAAACAGAGGTAGAACAACTAAATAAATCCATAACAAAAAAGAGATTGAAAAGGTAATTAAAAACTCCCAACCAAAAAAAGCCCTGGCCCAGATGGCTTCTGGAGAATTCTAGCAAACTTTCAGAGAAGAGTTAACACCACTACTACTGGAGGTATTTCAGAGCATAGAAAAGGATGGAATACTCCCAAACTCATTCTATGAAGCCAACATAACCTTGATACCAAAACCAGGGAAAGACACAACAAAAAAAGAAAATTATAGACCAATATCCCTCATGAACATTGATGCAAAAATCCTCAACAAAATTTTAGTGAATAGAATTCAGCAACATATCAAAAAAATAATCCACCATGACCAAGTGGGATTTATACCAGGTATGCAGGGATGGTTCAACATTAGAAAAACAATCAATTTAATCTATCATATAATTAAAACAAAAGACAAGAGCCACACGATCTTATCACTCGATGCAGAAAAGGCATTTGACAAAGTCCAACACCCATTCATGAGAAAAACTTCAAAACAAAATAGGAATAGAAGGCAAAGTCCTCAATATAATTAAGGGTATTTATACAAAGCCAACAGCCAACATCATCCTAAATGGAGAGCCTTTGAAAGTATTTGCCTTGAGAACAGGAACCAGGCAAGGATGCCCATTATCACCACTCTTATTCAATATTGTGCTGGAGGTCCTAGCAAGAGCAATTAGCATAGAAAAAGAAATACAAGACATCCAAATTGGTAGGGAAGAAGTCAAAGTATCTCTATTTGCAGACGATATGATCTTATACACAGAAAACCCCAAAGAATCCACAAGAAAACTACTGGAACTAATAGAAGAGTTCAGCAGTTTCAGGATACAAGATAAACATACAAAAATCAGTTGGATTCCTCTACACCAACAAAGAGAACTTCAAAGAGGAAATCACCATATCAATACCATTTACAATAGCCCCCAAGAAGATAAAATACTTAGGAATAAATCTAATCAGAGATGTAAAATACCTATACAATGAAAACTACAAGGCACTACTGCAAGAAACCAAAAGAGATTTGCGTAAGTGGAAAAACATAACTTGCTCATAGGTAGGAAGACTCAACATTGTGAAAACATCAATTCTACCCAAAGCAATCTACAGATACAATGCAATCCCAATTCAAATTCCAGCGGCATTTTTTAATGAGATGGAGAAACAAATCACCAACTTCATATGGAAAGGGAAGAGGCCTCGAATAAGTAAAGCATTACTGAAGAAGAAGAACAAAGTGGGAGGCCTCACACTACCTGGTTTTAGAACCTATTATACCTCTACAGTAGTCAAAACAGCCTGGTACTGGTACGACAACAGATACATAAACCAATGGAACAGAACTGAGAATCCAGACTAAATTCATCCACCTATGAGCAGCTGATATTTGACAAAGACCCAAAGTCCATTAATTGGGGAAAGGACCGTCTCTTTAACAAAAGGTGCTTGCATAACTAGATATCCATCTGCAAAAAACTGAAACAAGACCCATACCTCACACCATGCACAAAAACTAACTCAAAATGGATCAAAGGCCTAAATATAAAATCAAAAACAATAAAGATCATGGAACTAAAAATAGGGACAACACTGGGAGCACTAACACAGGACATAAACACAATACGAACCATAAGTAACAATGCACAAACACCAGAAGAGGAACTAGATCACCAGGAGGTCCTAAAAATCAAACACTTATGCTCATCAAAAGACTTCACCAAAAGAGTCAAAAGACAACCTTCAGACTGGGAAAAAATTTTTGGCTACTACAAATCTGACCAGTGTCTAATCTCTAAAATCTACAAGATACTGCAAAACCTCAACAGCAAAAAGACAAACAATCCGATTAAAAAATGGGCAAAGGATGTGAACAGGCACCTTGCCAAAGAAGACATTCACGTGGCTAACAGACAGATGAGGAAATGCTCATGATCATTAGCCATTAGAGAAATGCAAATCAAACTACAATGAGATACCATTTCACCCCAACATAGGCTAGCATTAATCCAAAAAACACAAAATAATAAATGTTGGAGAGGTTGTGGAGAGACTGGAACACTTATACACTGTTGGTGGGAATGTAAAATGGTACAACCACTTTGGAAATCGATTTGGCACTTCCTTAAAAAGCTAGAAATAGAAGTACCATGTGATCCAGCAATCCTGCTCCTTGGAATATATCCTAGAGAAATAAGAGCCATCACACAAATAGGTATATGCACACCCACGTTAATTGCAGCACTGTTCTCGATAGCAAAAGGATGGAAACAACCTAGGTGCCCATCAACATACAAATGGATAAACAAATTATGGTATATTCACACAATGGAATACTACACAATGATAAAGAACAATGATGATTCTGTGAAGGGTCTTACCATGTGGAGGAATCTGGAAGGTATTATGCTGAGTGAGCTTAGTCACAAAAGGACAAATATTGTATGAGACCACTATTATAAGAACTCAAGAAAAAGTTAAACACAGAAGACAAGATTCTTTGATGGTTACAAGGGTAGGGAGGGAGGGAGAGGGGTGTTCACCAACTAGAAAGTAGACTAGAATTATCTTAGGTGAAGGGAAGGAAAGCACATATTACAGGGGAAATCAGCACAACAGGACTAAACTAAAGCTAAGAAGTTTTCTGAACACAACCAAACACTTCAAGGGACAGAGTAGCAGGGGCAGGGTTCTGGGGACCATGCTTTCCGGGGACATTTAGGTCATTTGGCATAACAAAGCTTATTAAGAAAATGTTCT
Source organism: Dugong dugon (assembly GCA_030035585.1). Lineage (NCBI taxonomy): Eukaryota > Metazoa > Chordata > Mammalia > Sirenia > Dugongidae > Dugong > Dugong dugon. The sequence goes on from CM057464.1 coordinate 162,046,347, forward strand.
GCATCCCACTTTGGTGAGTGGTGTCGGGGGTCTTAAAAGCTAGTGAGCAGCCATCTAAGATGCATCAATTGGTCCCAACCCACCTGCAGTAAGAAAAAAGAAGAACACCATGGACACAAGGGAAGTATTAGCCCAAGAGACAGAAGGAGCTACATAAACCAGAGACTTCATCAGCCTGAGACCAGAAGAACTAGATGGTGCCCAGCTACCACAGTGGCTGCCCTGACAGGGAACACAACAGAGAGTCCCTGACAGAACAGGGGAAAAGTGGGGTGCAGAACTCAAATTCTAGTAAAAAGACCAGACTTAATGGTCTGACTGAGACTGGAGCGACCCTGGAAGACATGGGTCCCGGACTCTCTGTTAGCCCAAAACTAAAACTATTTCCAAGACCAGCTCTTCAGACAAAGCTTAGACTGGACTACGGGACTTGAAATGACACTCGTGAAGAATGTGCTTCTTAGCTCAAGTAGATACACGAGACTAAATGGGCAGCTCCTGTCCAGAGGCAAGATGAGAAGGCAGAGAGGGTCAGGAGCTGGTTGAATGGACACTGGAAATCGGGGGTGGAAAGAAAGAGTGTGCTGTCACAGTATAGGGAGAGCAACTAGGGTCACAAAACAGTGTATGTCTAAATTTTTGTAGGAGAGACTAACTTGAATTGTAAACTTTCACTTAAAGCACAACAGCAACAACAAAATGTCAGCATATTGATGTTGTTTTGATCAACTGCGCTAGTAATGTAATGATAGGAAATTTTAACATTTAGAGTATTAGGGTCATATAAAGTTAAGTTTTTTCAATTTCTATACACATTTGTGTTGCAGATCATATAATATGATGATCTGTAAAAGACTTTCAAGCAGAGAATGCTATTATAATTGGATAATTTATGTGAAGGAAGACGAATGGAGTTAGCAAGGAACAAAGTAAAATTTCTGACTGCTAAAGAGGAGCTTGCTCAAATCTTTTAAAAAAGGATCCTTGTGGATATTAAGTTGCCAGCATTTTAGATCCCATTGGTTACTTTTAAAAGAGTGATGTAACAGTTGCAAGAGGTGTGTCACTATTTTAATGCACACTGGAAATTACCTCTTTTGTGATGACTTAAGCTTAGGATAACAAGTGCTTCTGGAATCAAGTTTCAAATGTGTGAAGGGGTACATGGATTTAGAAAATCTTTTTAGGTTTTGGAGCAAAATATAATTTGAAGACCATTACTCTATACCATTGTCTTATCTGGAAGCTGTTCCTTTAGGTCCTCCCTGGCTCCAGGACCCATGTCAGTAGAATACACGCAACACTCATCACTGTCCTGTGTGCAGCCCTCACTCCCAGAGTCTGGGTCTGTACCCAGGCACCACTCTTTCCCTGGAAGGAGATGTTAATGTGAACATCTGTTTTGGAGCTTCTCAAGATCTTGTCCTGGAGTCATTCTGTGGTCATGAGGAATAACTAGAGTGGCTGAAGAGTGGTTGGAGAAGAGAATACAGCAAACTTACAATGGGAACTAGAGGCCTAAGTCCTTTCCTGGTGAAACTGAAGATTGTGTGTGACATCCAAGAGCAAGTGAACAGGTTAGGAAGAGCTTGTACAAGTGTCTTCTGAAGGAAGTCAGGAGATCTGAAAACAGAACCTGGCAGCCACCACTTGAGTTTGTGAGACCTTAATAAGCAAAATAACACTGTTTGGAACAATAAATTTCTTAAGAAATGAAAGAAATAAATGTTTCTAACATACAGGCAAGTATGGAGACCATTGTAAGAAGTATCCATGTCTCACTCACCAAAATTTAAAAAGTGTTACTATTTTGCCATATTTACTTCGGCTCTTTTACAATCAAATTCTAACACTAATAGCAAATATACTTGAAGTTTTTTTTTAGCTTAAGAAAACTTGATATTTTGGTGTGTATAAATTTCAAAAAAGAAACACTAGGGTTGCCCATCATATAGTTAAAATTTACTTTTTGGGGTTATTTTCTAGTCCTTGGTTATGTGAGTTTCATAAAAATATACAATTGAAATCTTCCCTTTTCACTATAACTAACTTGGTCTAAATCCTTGACTTATTATCATTATACTCAAGGAACTCCTTTCCAGGTTACCAGTTCAGATCCAGCTTAACATCACTGGAGTGGCAACAAAATAATTACTATTCATGATGTTCACTAATACAGAATAAAGACCAAGATTAAGGTAATTTAACATGTTGTCCATCTCCAGCATTTTTGATGAGTTCCACTCACTGATCCAGACAACTGTACATCTATTGTCAAATAAGTGTGAGAGTGGGTGTTATATTGAGCCTTCATCCTGGGCTACGCATGGCTCAATTCACTTCTCTGTTTGGCATCCTCTTAGGACTCTTGTTTTCAGTACGTGTTATAGTAATTTGCCAGTGTTGTGAAAAGGGGATGCCATGCTCCCTTCAACTAGAATCAGAGGTGTTCAAATTTGTGATTATGATATACAGGAAGAAATAAATGTTTTATTGACCCAGTATACACACACACACACACACACACACACACACACATATATAGAAACAATTTTTTCTAGAAAATAATGCCTACCTATACTATGTGCAAGTCTATTCTATTTTGTTTAATATTTTTTAAAAGATTGGACTACGACTAAGATGATTTCATTAGGATGCCATGCTCCCTTCAATAAAATATGCAGGTTGGAACATATTGAATTAGAATTAGATGTCCCTAAAAGAAAGAGAGTAGACAATATATTGGAAAACACCCCATGTATTCAGTAATTGATACAAGAAAAAAAAGCAATCATAGTCACTTGCATTGTATTGATGTTATTGTTATATTAAGTAAACATCCTCCAAGGTGTTGAAGGTGTTAATGTGCTTCCTAAAGTGTGTGAATATTTATGTGTCAGCTTCAGGGTATCCGCACAGAACCTAAGTAGGAAACCTGTTTCTCTATCTAACTCAGTGACACCTAAGATTATACTAATAGAGCTGTGTGTACAAGTTGTATATAATCATATACTTCTAAGTTTTAAAGTCCATGAGACTGATTTTTGGGCAGGTCCCACCAGTTACTACATAAGAGACTTTAGCTAATATTAATAAATACTGTATTTTTACGCAAATAACGTTCGTCTTCTGTGTTTGCTTGCCGGCCGTGCCTTCCCCCCTTGAGTCATTTTTGTAAGTGCACTATGCTAATTTTTTCTTTTTTCTTTCTGCAGCAATGTGTGGAAGATGATTGGCATGGCAGTGCTTGTGAGGATGCCTCAATGTGGAGGGCACGGCTGGCAAATGTAGAAGGTACACGTTATTTATGTAAAAATACAGTATCTCTGAACTGCACTTTTCAGAAAAAAGGGATGATAATGCTGTCTTACTCATATCATATATAAGTGCTAAGCATGGAAAAGTGTTTAATACATGTGTCTTAGTTATCTAGTGCTGCTATAACAGAAATACCACAAATAGGTGGCTTTAATAAACAGAAATTTATTTTCTCACAGTTAGGAGACTAGAAGCCTGAGTTCAGGGTATAGACTCTAGTGAAAGGCTTTCTCGCTCTGTTAGCTCTGGACAAAGGTCCTTGTTTCCTCTGAGCTTCTGCTCTTGGACAGTCTTCAGGTGGCTTGGCATCTCTCTTCTCCCATCTCTACTTCTTTGCTTGCTTGTTTAATCTCTTTTATATCTCAAAAGAGACTGACTTAAGACACACCTTATGGTAATCCTTCTCATTAACGTAACAAAGAAAACCCATTCCCAAATGGGATTATAACCACAGGCCTACAAGTTAGGATTTACAACACATAGTTTTGGGGGACAAAATTCATTTCATAACAACAGGTGAGTTGTTTTCTATATCACATTTATACTGAGGGGTCCAGAGAAGGAAGAAGGTATAAAGACCAAGGAAAAACAAGAATCTGAAAAGAAAGATGGAAATACAGTTGTCGTAGGGATCACAGCAGATGCCACAGAAATGCCACAGAAATCCCAAGGTTTGTAATAATAACCACTGGTAATTATTATATATGGCTCTAATTTCTATTTTTAATTTGGCCAGATTTTGCCCTAGGTTAGGTTAGTCATTAAAACTTCTCTATTTGTTTCTACACTAGCAAAGTAAAACATAAACATTAGAGTACAAGATAAGCTTTTGTAACAAAGCAACCCCAACATGCAGTCACTCGAAGAAGACAACAGTATAATTCTCTGTCACGTAACAGACAGGATTAATCAGTTCAGAGCTGATAGGTGGCTCTGCCATTCTTAATAAACGTCTTCTACTTCTCAAAGCTTCTCACCTTCCAGAGAAGAAAATGGCTCAATGGCAAGTATTTTTTATTTTTTTTAGAGTTGACAATTCAATCCATAACAACAAGTGTACTGTCTTCCACCCCCATGCCCAAAATACAATGGAGAAATAGAAACAGGGTCACTTCAATGGGTATTCTCATTTAGAAAAGAGAAGTAGATAGTGATCACTGGTCATGGGAGTGACGAACTTTTGCTGGGTGGGAACTGTGAAGCTTTGGACCCTGGCAATAAAGTGAGGTCCTTGGTTATTCCCTGTATCTGCTATCTGGGTGGAGAACGCCTGTCCTTTGTCCTCCATGGCCCCTGGTTTTGGCCTCTTGTCTGTTAGCCTCAATGAGGGGGGCGATGCATTGTGGGGGGGTGGTATTGGAGAGTGCGACCCCCCCAGGTGCAGACAGCTTTCACAACTGTACCTGTCAGTGCAGTATTGAAGGCCTGGATTGCTTTAGGGGTACAAGAACAATATGGATCTGACACCCATGGAATTCCTCTCCCTGAGATTGCCACTAGAGCCATGAGTTTAAGAACACAGCCTCACAGCTGTGTTCCAGCGGTCAGGAAGCTGAATCAAGACACCACCACTGCCACTCCAACTGTTCTTGACACGCAGGAAGCTAGAGAACAGGCCCCGGAGCATTGCTTTAAAGAGAAAAAAACAAAACAAACCCCAAAACATGAGGAAAATGGCCTCTGTCTCATTTCTGCCTTCCACTTCTCATAAGATTGCATATACTTGGCAGATACAATTCACATGCAGAACTCTAGTTCTCAGAGAGCCTTGGAAAGATCCTTTCCAATCTTTTCTACCAGGAGGATGGGCTTCATGTTGAGCTAGCTAACTCACAGTGTCCATCAGAGGCTTGAAATAATGTGTTTACATTGATTAGGAAGTTATCAATGACGTTAGTTTGTGATTCACAGTAGAAGGCCTCGAGCCCTGTAATTTGGGGTCGGGTGTGTGTGTGTGTGTGTGCGTGTGTGCACGCAAGCGCGCGTGTGAAATTCCAGAGCCTTTTTACTCGAAGGAAGTTTCTGTGGATGTCACAATACAGCAGTAACTACCTCCAAGACCTCTAGCAAGGAAAGGAAGTACAGACCATACTGACACATTTCTCAAGGGCCAGCACTGGATCGGCAAAATAGGAGACAGAACCTATTACTTTACCAGTGGGCACTGGTGGTTCAGTGATAAAATTCTCATCATCCACATGGGAAATCCGGGTTTAATTGCCTGTCAATGCACCTCACTTGCAGCCAGCCACCACCTGCCTTTTACTGGAGGCTAGCAATCTACTTCTGAAAAATCAGCCATTGAAAACCCCATGGAGCACAACAATGCAATCTGGCTGTGGATGAGGTCACCACGAATCAGGAACTGACTTGACGGCAGGTAACAACATCACTTTATCAGCCTAGAGACAAATCAGGGCTTCCCGGACCTACTCTAGGAGCCCTGGTGGTGCAGTAGTTAAGCTCTTGGCTGCTGACCCAAAGGTCAATGGTTTGAACCCACCAGCTGCTCCGCAGGAGATGTGGCAGTTTGCCTCTGTGAAGATAAACCAAAAACCAAAACAAAACAAACAAAAAAATCAAACCTGTTGCCTTCAAGTCAATTCCAATTCACAGCAACCCTGTAGGACAGAGTAGAACTGTCCCATAGGGTTTCCAAGGAGTGGCTGGTGGATTCAAAGTGCCAACTTTCTGGTTAGCAGCTGCTGTCTTAACCACTGCACTACCAGAGCTCCCTGTGAAGATTACAGCCTCAGAAATCCTTTGGGGCAGTTTTACTCTGTCCTGTAGGGTCTCTAGGAGTCGGAATCAGTTCCATGGCAATGGGTTTGGTTTTTGGTTTGGATCTACTCCGGGGATGAACTAGAGTCATATGCTTTCTTCCAGATAAATGGCAGGATAAGGAGATGGCTGTGCCATGTTCTGGTTTCATAGTTTTAATAACATCATCTCCATGTAATAAACATAGTGTTCTGATTACTGTTGCTGCTTTTTCTGCTATGACGACTCACGACTGATGCTATTATTAACATTTCAACCCTCTTTATAATGAAATCTGGGTGAAGTGGTTGCCTATTTGTCACTCTGAAGTGGCAATACACCAAATGGTAATTTTGTAAGCTGAAAAAATGGAAAAAATTAACTCAACATTCTGGGCACTTTACCGTTAACAAATGATTTGGGCTTAAGGGATTATCTGGCTCCTTTGCTGTTTGTTTCTCATGGACCACATCTGCATAATCAAAATAAACCTGGTTGTTAGTACTATGTCTTAAGAAATTTTCTTGTAACCTTGTGAAATTATATAAATGATAGGTTGTGTATGAACGGAAATATCAGAATATTTTTAATCTTAGAATATGTTAATATTTTGAAACTAGAATGAAGATTTCTTTCCTGTAAAGTATTCTAATGAAAGTCTGAGTTTATTATGTTCCGGGGGTCTGATTCCTGATTCTCTTCTCCTTTCTCTGTCTCTCTCTCTCTCTCTCACACACACACATACACACAAACATGTATATTTTTATTGCTGTAAAAATACACGTAACACAAAATTTGTCAATTCAACCACACATATTTTTATCTTTAGTTTTGGGAAGCAATGCTACTTGCTACTTAAGATTTGGTATGGAATCAAGCTCCAATATATCCTAGGTCTTGGACTCTGCTGAAGTTACTTATCTACTGTGAGCTTCAGCTAGTTCACTGGCAATTATTATTATAATAGCAGCTTCTTAGGTTTGCTGGGAACTAAATGAGATAATGTTTATAAAGCGCTTAGCGCAGAGCATGGCACATAGTAAATTCTCATTAAATGAAAGCTATTCTTTTTATTCTTAGAGAACAATTAGAAAGCACATTGTGAAATTTTAATGTACTGGAATTGTGCTTAAATTTTTAAAGAGGTCATATTTTTGGGGGGAGGGATTAAAAATAAGCAGAAATAAGTGTATACCAATATGCTGTTGGAAATCTGGTGGCACAGTGGTTAAGTGTTCAACTGCTAACCAAAAGGTCAGCAGTTCGAATCCACCAGCTGCTCTGTGGAAACCCTATGGGGCAGTTCTACCCTATCCTAAAGGGTCACTGTGAGTTGGAATTGACTCAACGGCAATAGTTTTTTTTTTTTTAATATGCTATTATCAAAGCCCTTATAAATATCTCACGATATAGAAAAATGATATTTATTATCAGCCCCAAAGTTCAAGTCTATATTTTGTAGTTAATTTAGTTGCTTGAAAAGCATCTTTTAGTACATAGTAATTATACTGAATATACTAAAACGCTCATTAGTTTATGGCATCTGTCATTGCGTTTGTGATAAAAATGTGTAACCCATTTCAAAGCATGAAAAACTAAAAGGATTTTTGAGTGTTTAAAACGGTTTTCTGTAGGAAAAGCAGTTGGAAGGCTGGTTGCAAGGTTTGCATATTAAGTACAAATCTTTTTGTCCCTTGCCCTGAAGCTGTGGAAGAAGAGGAACCTTTTAAAACGGCATACAGGAAGCAACTCTAGAGAAAGGGGTCATCTCTTCCTAAGGATTAATTCTGCCTACCGAAAACCACAGGGACAGTAGAAACAGCTCTTCCCAGGATGGTGTGAGCAGGGACAGCAGGAGCATTGAGAGCTGAGAAGTCATGAACCATAGAGATGGTTCTGATAGTAAGAATGGACCAGATGGTGAAGAGGGCCAGAAAGAGGTTACTGACCTGTGGTCCTGGAGCCTATGTGAATTCCCTTGGGAGTGTACCTTCAGGGCCTGGTGGGCAGAAAGAAATCACAGCTTTGGGAAGAGTGAGCAAAGGACAGAGTCGCAGATCAAATCATGAATCATATCTTCAGGATCTGAAAAAAAGAAGTGTCTTTTCTTCAGTGATGGGCTCTGTGCTGTGTATGAATGAAAGAAAATGCTGACAGTGATAGGAGATGCAAGATAAAAGCACTACAGAACCATGACCATGAAAAGAGGCAAAAGCCTGTGAGATTTGGGGAGAACCTTGGAAAGTCATGGCTGCTACAAAAGACAGAGTCATTTGGCCAGGTCAGGCATTGAACCAGGGGAGGGCAAAGCTGAGGACCATAATGAGGACTGAGACTTTGCCCCCACTCACCTGTGGCTAGAAGCATTTGTTGTTGTTGTTAGTTGCTGTTGAGTTGGCCTTGACCCATGGGGACCCCATGTACAGCAGAAGGAAATGTTGCCTGGTCCTGTGCCATCTTCACTATCATTAATATGCTTGAGTTCATTGTTGTGGCCACTGTGTATTTTGAGTGCATTCTTATCTAAGGGACTAATTTTTCAGCATTAGATCAGGCAATGGCACTCTGGTGGTACAGTGGTTAAGAGCTATGGCTGCAAACCAAAAGATGGGCAGTTCAAATCTACCAGCTGCTCTTTGGAAACCCTATGGGGCAGTTCTACTCTGTTCTATAGGGTCACTATGAGTCAGAACGGACTCAATGGCCATGGGTTGTTGTTTGTTTTTTGTTATATCGGACAATATTCTGCTGTGATCCATAGGGTTTTTTTTTTTTTTTTTTTTTTTGCTAATATTTAGAAGTAGCTCACCAGGCCTTTCTTCCTAGTTTGTCTTAGTCTGGAAGCGCCACTGAAACCTGTTTACCATAAGTGACCTTGCTGGTACTTGAATATTGGTGATATAGCTTCCAGCAGCATAGCAACGTGTAAGCTACCACAGTGCTACAAACTGACAGACAGGTGGTAGAGATGTGTTTACCAGTCCTTTAATGAGAAAGCATGTGTAACTGAACAAAAACCACCTCTGTGTATTACTCATTAACATAGGACATAAATATATGCCCAATTAAAAGCTTGGTAAATCTGTAGTGTAGTCTGGATTCCTCTCAATTAATCAATTTATATTTTTAATTCACAAGATAAAGAATTCTGTTCAGATATTATTAAAGAGGAAACTGAATGAAAGTAAAAAACTGAACCTCAATGAACCCAGATGACCATTTACTTGGAAAAGTAGTACAGTGTATTCATAAGAATCTGTGTTTTAGAGTCACTCAGCTCCAAGTCTAAGACCCGTCTCTAGCATTACTTAGAGAACTGTGGACATATTTCTTAACCTGCACTGGCATTAATTCCTCATGTGTAAAATGGGAATGATGGTGCCAATCTTGCAAGATTTTTTGTAAATTTATATTATTATCTGGTCTGATAATTCCAGTATCTCTGCCTTATCTGAGTCTGGTACTGATGCTTGCTTTATCTCTTCAGACTGTGTTTTTTACCTTTAGCATGTCTTGTAATTTTTTGTTGAAAGCCAAACGTAATGTGTTGGGTAAAAGGAACTGAGATAGTGTGAGGTTCTTACGCTCGTCTGGCAAGGAGTTAGGCTGTGCTTGCTCTTTTCTGTAGCTGCGGTGACAGAAGCTAGAATTTTCTCTAATGTCATTGTTTTTGTCTCCCTCATTGTCTTTGGGTTTATCTAGAAACTCCTTCTTAAACAGAACCTGGGGCTTGCAGTTCTTTCAGCTGTATTCTCTGGTTATCATAAAGGACCCCTATTGATGTGGTGGTTAGGTGTGGGGGAAGTGGAAGCATTCTATATTCCTGTGATTAGGTCTCAGTCATTTAGTGAGGTTGTGCCCCTGTACTGTGACCTTCACAAGTGCTTCTCAGTTCCCCTTCCCCACTTTGGTGAGATAGAAATGGAATTGGGCATTTATTTTTCCACTGGCCAGTTATATTTTGGTAAAACACAAGTCAGTTAGGATCCGGTAAAATAGTTTTCTTTGAGATCTCGCTAAGGAGAACAGAGAACTCTGGGCATAATTTAAAATGGTTACTTTTCTCCTCTCCCTGCCAGAATCATGAGAAGATTTTTCTCTGATCCTTACAGTGAGAACCCAGCTGGACTGTTGGAGGTAAAACTCACAAAAGTGTGGGGTCTCCTCTAACACTGGGCCCCCTCAGAGTTTTTATTTTTCAGGCTAGTCCACATGGAGCCTTCAGCAATTCATCAATTATGGTTTAAAGAGTTTCTACAGATACTAGTTTCAGCTGTTGGCTTCTGATCCTGGGCTTCTGCTCCCAGTAAGTTGTGATTCTCTGTATCTTCCTGCCTATCTCTCCAGTTTTCAGGGCAGCAATTTGCCCTGTGACCTCACTTCTCCGGTGAATCTACAAAGAGTTGTCAATTTTTAGTTTGTTAAACTTTTTTCTTGTGAAGATGGGAGTGACAACTTCCAAGTTCTTTACATGTTGAATTGGAAAACCCTGGCACTACATTTTAAAAATAGCTCTTCTTCACATCTACTTTGTAAGACTCTTTATCATTTATTAAGTTCTTATGTCTACTATTATCTGCTTATTTGTTCACTACTTATGAGGTGAATGAACTTCCTATCCCAGACATTAACATAAAAATTGGTCTCAAGCTATAGCAGAAAAAAAAAAAAACTTTACCTGGAGGCACAATCCTACAACCCAGGACACATCAGATTCACACAGAATAAAACTTGTTAAACAAGTTCACAGACACACAGAGAAAGTTACAAAACAAATAGGAAAATAAGCTATCATGGGTGAGAGTCAGCAGATATAAGGAACAGGAAGATTCATACTCCCAGAAATTTGAAATATGAAATTAAAAATGAAATTAAATATAAAAAAATTATTAAAATGATTGAAAAACAAATAGTAATGGTTATATGGGGTGATAAGGCAAGGTAGAACTAAATACTAGAAAATAGTTACATGTGAGATGGGAGGGAGTTTTTAGAGTAAGGGCGTTTCAAGTCTTCATATTGTTCAAATATGGGATTCAAGATATTAATTAAATTTAGATTTTGTTAAGTATTCAGTCAAAGGTGTTCTGCAGAATGCAGATTCTATGTCTTCATGAAAATGAGTACTTTGACATGTAAATTGTGTACAAGTTACAGTTTACTATGATAAGCTCTAAGCATAACGGAGAACATCAGGCAGGCAGATGTTCAATGAACATGGCTTCTTGAGTCTTCTCTAAGTCTTCACAGACATGCTTGAGTTGGGGCAATAGTATCCTTCCTGTTTAGGGTAAAGAAATTCTTACCAGGCCTCTTGTACCCCAGTTTCATCCTGAAACTTCAGCATAATTTCCTTTTACGGTCGCAAGAGCTGCCTTTAGGTAGCTGTGCCATTGGATGTCTGATTCTGAGTACAGAAGTTATATAATAATGTCTAGGCTGTGGTTATATGCATCAGATATCTCCTGGGTTTCAAAGCAGAAGAGCGATCAGGCATAACAAACTTGGCCAAAACCTATCATAACATGTTAAAATTTTAAGAATAAAACTAAACTAATAGAAGTAAAAGGTAAGATTTTCAAACCTGTTGAAAAAATAAAAAGAAATATAGAAAACTAAATCTACTCAAAAGAAGTCAGGAAGAGAGAGAGAAAGAAAGAGAGAAAAGGGGAGGGAAAAAGAAGAAATGAAAAAAGCAGGTTAAAATCACAAAATAAGATGGTAAAATTAAATATCAGTATATATTAAAATAAATTAAATATAAATGAATTAACATAGTAGTTAAAAGATAGGGATTCTCAGGTTGAAGTTTTCATATCAAGTTAAATGCTGTTATATGCATATGATACCTAACACATAATAGTTCAGGAACACTATAAGTAATGAAATAGAAAAAGTCACACCAGGAAAATCTCAACCTAAAGAAAAATAGTATAGCTATAATAGATGTAGACAAAATATACCCTAAAGAATAAGAGCACTATTGGTTATAAAAAGAATCATTAGATAATGATAAAAGTAACAATTTATCAGGAAGCTATAACAACACTGGCCTCCTATGTCCCTAGTAATATAGCCTTAAAATATACAACCCAAATTTGACAGACTCATAAGAAGAAATAGATAAATCCATGTAACTATCTCAGTAATAGTTAAATGAAGCAGACAAAAAGAAATAGTTAAGTTATAGAGTATTGAAACAACACAGTCAACAAGCTTGGCCAAATAGATATAAATAGAACTCTACACACAACATTTAGAGAATACACATGCTTTTCAAATTCACTAGAATGTCTACAAAAGTTGGATACATAGTAGCTACAAAATAAATCTCAAAGTATAAATATTGTGTAGATTGCATTATCCAACTCAAATGCAATAAAATTAGAAGTAAATTTTATAACTCACTATAAAATTTAAAATTTCTATTAAAATTATAAATAAATTTTGTTAGAAATAAATAACAAAAAAGCAATCAAAACCACTGTTCAAATATTAAAAATTAATAAATACTTTAAAATAATATACTGATATGAGAAGGAATTATAATGGAAATTAGAATATATTTTAAAAGAACAACAACAAAACACCCACTTTTTAAACTAGAATGCACAGTTAAGAAACACTTGAGAAGGAAGGAACAACAGAGTAAACCAAAGAAAGTAGAAGGAAGCAAATAATAAAAATGCAGATGAAAGTTAAGAAATTTAAAAAAAAGTAAAAAGAATCAACAAAAATAGTTTTTTTTGAAAAGGCTAATGAAATAGATAAACTACTGGCAAGCAAGAAGAATGAAGTCACCAAAAATTAAGTGAAAAGGAGGATATAATCAATATATAGTAGATATTTTTAAAATTATAAAAGAACATCATGAAAAAGTATACGCCAAAATTATGAAAACATGGATGAATTGTCAATTTTCTCGAAAAACATAATGCACCAAAACTAGCTCAAAAAAGAAACAGTGAGTCTGAATAGGTCTAAGACCATTAAAAAAATTGAATGAGTAGTTTTAAAAAATCTGCCTACAAACAAAGCAAAAGATCAGAAGGTCAGGATGGGTTTATAAGTGGATTTTACTAAATCTTCCGGCAACAGAACAGATAATTCCTATCTTAACCACGTTATTCCAGAAGATAGAAAAATAGGGACAGGTCTCCAATTCATGTTATGAGAATAATTTAACCTTGATTCTAAGAACTGAATGAGAGGAAAATTGTAGGCTAATTTTTCCTAGGAACACAGGTATAAATGCAGCTGAGGATAGCTTAATATCGACTCTTCCCGCAGGGGGCGCACATCGGCAGTGTCTGTCCTCATGGCAGCTTCTTTGGAATGTCTGAGTAGTTAGGTCTGCTGCATCAGGTCCTGATCCAAGAACCTTACTAATGTTCTTTAATTTCTCATAGTATAAATAGTCAGGTTGGTATCCATAACCTTAGTTCCAAGGCAAGACAAAATTCCCCCACACCATCACGTGCTAGGATTGGTGGCCAAGATGGTGTAAAGATGAGGTTTTCCTGGTCCCACTCTTCTGTGAAGTTGGGTGGTTTCCCATATACCCAGGCTTAAAGTTGGCTATAATTGTTTAGCTGGCTTTTGTAGTATTTTATGGGCATCATCAGGTAGAGATTTCAGGTAGAGTACTGTATAGGATTCCACTACCTTGGTGGAGGGTTGCTCTGGGGCTGAGAGGAGGTCTGGCTGGCTCCCAAGCCTTCCCTCCCTATTCATATATAAATTGGAGAAGCTAGAACAGTGATTCTCAACTATGCAGTGTGAGGGAGGGATACTCTCTCATCATGATGATATCAGACACCAGGAATGGGTAGCTATAATATGTATCTTTTGTTTGTTTTCACATTAACAATAGTTATTTATTGGTAATAGAATTATGCCTAACTATCATTTCTTTTGATGTACTTCCTTAATTTTTTACATGGAGTATGTACTATTTCTAAAGAAATGCATATTCAATATTTTAACTGCTTTTATTGGTTTTTAGTAATGCTTTTTCATTTATTATTTAGCCTTTTATTTTAAAATAACTATAGATTCACAGAAAGTTGCTTTTCCATTTATGTTTAAATTTCATATAGGATAGTAGGAGTGTATGAGTTTTATGTTTATCAAAGGAAGCACTGGTTTTAAAAGGTCGTGAACTTCAAAGCTAAAGAGTGTAACCACAAGAGCTGACTTGTCACATATGTTTCCTTATCACATTGTCCCTAACTTGCTGAGATGCATCACAGTCTTTTAAGCTCTTGCTATAGAACTCCTAGTTCCTACCCTCCCTGACACCCAAAGGAATGAGTCAGTCAGAAGGTCCCTAGGCCTCAGTGGGGAGACTTCCACACTGTTGGTAAGTTTTGGCTGCCCGGACAAGCAATACTCAAAAAATCACTCATGTGGTTTTCTTGAAAAATTGTTTAAGTCCAAAGCTGCAGAAGAAAAAAACTTAACTTTTTTTAGAAACCTCAATTATGCTAGCAACACTCCCCACTTTCCCTGGCCTATTTTAGTCATCTAGTGCTGCTATAACAGAAGTACCACCAGTGGACGGCTTTAACAAAGAGAAATTTATTCTCTCGTGGTCTAGGAGGCTACAAGTCCAAATTCAGGCCATGAGCTCTAGGGGAAGGCTTTCTCTCTCTGTCGGCTCTGGAGGAAGGTCCTTGTCATCAATCTTCCCCTGGTCAAGAAGCTTCTCAGTGCAGGGACCCTGGGTCCAAAGGATGCACTATTCTCCTGGCTCTTGTTTCTTGGTAGTATGAGGTCTCCTTGTCTCTCTGCTTGCTTCTCTCTTTTATATCTCAAAAGAGACTGACTCAAGACACAATCCAATCTTGTAGATTGAGTCCTGCCTCATTAACATAACTGCCGCTAATCTTATCTCATTAACATTATAGAGACATGATTTACAACACACAGGAAAATCACATCAGATGACAAAATGGTGGACAATCACACAATACTGGGAATCATGGCCTAGCTAAATCGATACACATATTTTTGGGGGACACAATTCAATCCATGACACCCCCCAACACACACACATCACCACCACCACACACACACACTTAGCACGCTACACAGTGAAAGGCTGAATCTGCTGCAGAAGGGTTTTCACAAAAGTGATGATAAGGCGCAGGCTGTTTGGGACCTGCAGAAGGTGTTTCGGCTAGCCTGACTGAATTCCTGGCAGTGGGCAGTAGATAGGATCAAGGCTGACTAGAAAAAAGGTCTTATAAAACCTGGCCATGACCTCTTTACTCTCCAGCTTCATCTAGAATTATTCTTCTCCCACACTGACCTGCTCTGGTTCTTAGAACTCACCCCACTCTATCCCCCATTAGAGCCTCCTTCCCTCTGCTGAAGTGCCCTTCTTCTGACTCCTTCTCTCACGTACTGTTTGCTCGGATAACCTACTCTTTATTACCTTTGTAACATTTATTTTTCAATTTTTAATGATGTATTCTTACTTGTTTCCCTGTTTATTACTAGTCTTCCCCACTAAACTCTGTGAGGGCAGAAAATATGTCTGTTGTGTTTACAGCGTCTGGAACATAGTTGCAGCAGTACTGTTTGCTGAATGAATGATTGGGTGAATGAATGAATTTATGATTGTGGGATGATGGCACCAAAGACAAATTGACTGCTCTGATATTTTTCAAGGTCAGCTATCAGACTATTACCAAAGATTCTATTAGTGAGTTCAGCAGATCTCATGACCTATTTCCACCTAAAGATTACAAGGATGCTATGTTTTTTCTGCCATATCTTGCTAACTATGGGTGATGACTACAGTAAAAGCTTATTTTGATGCTGGGGCTATAGTTACTCATCTTCAAGGGCTGATTTCCTGGTCTCCAAGGAGAGATTTTACAAAAGGTCATGCCTGATTTTCAAGCAATTCTCATTAAATTTTCACTCTAAGTTAATTAGCCAGTGAGTGGTTTCCTTATATATCTCATAAACTATCTACATTTGACTTTAGCTCTCAATTGGGAATAAAAAGTAATATTTAAAACAGGATGAGAACTGTTTTACAATGTTTAAAAAGAAACTAGGCATAACTCTTAAGGTACTATTAGATTCTAAAGCTCACTGGACATGGTTTATTAAAAAATTTTGTTTTTTCTGCTAGGAAATAAAAAAAAATTTTTTTTTTTAAAATTTTTCTCATGGTCATGGGTCCATCATCAGGGGACCCTTAATAACCATCTACTATGTTGTGAATATTGGGAGACTTTATATATAGTTGAAAAATTTTATAAGATCTCAGAGTTATCTTACATTCAATGGGACCAGAGTATCCCTCAGTTTGCTGAAAATAAGGGGTGAAAGCTGCTAATAGTATGTATTTCTGTTCATTGTACTGCTGGAAAGATAATACATAGTGAGAAGTGAGAGTAAATGGAATGATCCTAGGTTCTTAATATTTCTAAATCTTTGAGAGCAGATTCAGGATTAAATGGATATAGTGATAAATGCAAAACTTAATCTGTACCACTTAATGGTTTTCCATTAAGATTGTCTCAATTCAATTAAAATGAAATTTAATTACTACTTACTGTATGCCAGAGGAGACAAAGTTTTGATCATGGGTTTCTTGGTATTCTTCTCATTGTTCTCAATTAGAAGCTCTGTTCCAGTTCTGAACATAATTCACTCTTACACTTTGGAGTCCCTGACATAATTTCACCTCTTTTATTCTTGTAATAAAATTATACTCTGTTCTCTTTCAAAACTGTGCTTAAGCCCCATCTCCTTTAATAAGCCTTCCTAGACTAATTCCAGTGGATGCTTGTGGTGGTATTTATTTCCACAATCTCTTTAACATAAGCAGAATTGTAGATTCTCACGATGAGAAGGGTGCCAAGAAGTCCTCTGCCCAGCTACTGTTCTCCAAGCCCCAACACAGACACCCCCGCCATATACCCTGAATCAGTGGCTGTCAACTCAGGCTGCACATTAGAATCACCAGGAGAACTTTTCAGAAGTTCTTTTTTAAAAGTTCAAGGGTTTAAGAAGTTCTAAATTGGGAACCCTTGCTAGGCTAATTAAAAATAATCTCTGAGGATGGGGTTCCCACACTTTAAAAAAAATTCCTCAGGTCATTTTAATTTTATCTAGGGATGACACTTGTCTTACACAAAGCAGGAGTTTCACACACTCTAATACAGCTATATTTGTTTAAATATATATTTTATTTCTCTCTGCTTTTTTATGTATAACATCATAGAATCCTGGGCTTTAGGGTAGAAACATGTCTTAGAGTTCATCTCTTCCAAATTATTTGTGGAAATCTCCCTATAAAGGACCTGAGTTACCCAGAAAATTTCAAGACTAACTAGGTTAAAGACAACTGAAAGAAAACTATTTAGAAAGAATATGCAATGGTCTCTTTTATTTGGAATAAGCAGACCAAAGGGAGGCCCACAGATCACTGGTTGTTGTAGTTAGATGTCGTTGAGTCAGTTCCGACTTATAGCGACTCTATATACAACCAGATGAAACACTGCCTAGTCCTGTCCCATCCTCACAATCATTGCTATGTTTGAGCCCATTGCAGCCACCACTGTCTCAGTCCATCTCATTGAGGGTCTCCCTCTCTGTTGCTGACCCTCTCCTTTAACAAGCATGATGTCCTTCTCCAGGGACTGGTCCCTCCTGATAACATGTCCAAAGTACATGAGAAGAAGTCTCACCGTCCTTGCTTCTAAGAAGCATTCTGGCTGTACTTCTTCCAAACAGCTTTGTTTGTTCTTCTGGTGGTCCTTTCTTCAACGTTTTTTTACCAACGTCATCATTCAAATGCATCAATTCTTCTTCGCTCTTCCTTATTCATTGTCCAGCTTTCACATGCATATGAAACAATTGAAAATGCCATGGCTTGGGTCAGGTGCCTGAGATGATGGATGAACCTGGGCTCTGAAGTCAGGAGACCCATTCAAGTTTGGATCCCAGGAGGCTGGGCATATCTTGGCTTTTCCTCTTCAAGCCACTTTCCTCAGTTGAAAAATGCAGAAGATTAATGCCTCCAGGCTTGTTTTGAGGATTAAATTGGATAAATATTTATGGAAGTGGGTGATACACGTTGTTGTTGTTGTTAGCTGGCGACTCCAAGTACAATGGAACTAAATGCTGCCCAGTCCTGTGCCATCTCCATGATCGACTGCATATATGACCATGTGATCCAGAGTGTTTTCGTTGGCTGGTTTTCCGAAGTAGATCACTAGGCCTTTCTTTGTAGCCCATTGTAGTCTGGAAACTCTGCTGAAAATTGTTCAGCATCATAGCAACACACAAGCCTCCACTGACAGATGAATGGTGGCTGCACATTAGGTATACGCTAGCCATGGATCAAATCTTAGTCTTCTGCATGGAAGGTGAGAATTCTACCACTGTATCACCACTGCCATTGGGTAATATATAGTTGGTTTAATTTTTTTAGTAGTTGTAAAATTGTGAGAGCTTTCTTTCACTGACTTTAAAAGATAAAAAGAATCATTTTACATTTGAATACGTATTTATTTACTCTGTCAGTTCTAATGATTTAAAAATGTCTGATTCCCACCATAACCTGGCTTCACCTGGCCATTTGAATTCAACAAGTGTATCTGGGGCTGCTTCTTGGTGCTCATTCTGCTATATGCTTTGCAGCATTTGTACCATTTGTTGTCCTAAAAGAACTTAGCATATTAGGATCCTGCTTCTGGCTCAACATCATCTGACCTCCAATTCTTGGGACTTGAGCCAGCAGCCTGTCCTCTGACCTGCTGACTTTGGGACTGGCTACTTTCCACAGTCCTGTCAGCCAGCAGCCTGCCATCTCACTGCCAATTCTGAGTCCATCAGCTCCTGCAACCACGTGAGTCAGGAGAAGCCTCCAGCAGATACCTGGCCCGTGGACTTTGGGACTTGCCAGCCTCCACAACCGCGTGAACCATTTCCTTGAGATAAATTTCTCTCTCTATATATATAGATACTTCGTTAGTTTTGCTTCTCTAGAAAACCCAGCCTAAGACATTTGTATTCAACCTGTATGCTGAGCAATAATCTGAGAAGCTGGACTAGATGAAGAAGAACGCAGCATCAGGATTGGAGGAAGGCTTATTAATAACCTACAGTATGCAGATGACACAACCTTGCTTGCTGAAATAAAAAAGGACTTGAAGCACCTACTGATGAAGATCAAAGACTACAGCCTTCAGTACGGATTACACTGCAACATAAAGAAAACACAAATCCTCACAACTGGATCAATAAGCAACATCATGATAGATAGATAAAATATTGAAGTTGAGAAGGATTTCATTTTACTTTGATCCACAATCAACGCCCATGGAATCAGCAGTCAAGAAATCAAATGATGCATTGCATTAGGCAAATCTGCTGCAAAAGACCTCTTTCAAGTGTTAAAAAAGCAAAGATGTCACTTTGAGGACTCAGGTGCACCTGACCCAAGCCATGGTATCTTCAATTGCCTCATATGTATGTGAAAGCTGCACAATGAATAAGGATGACTGAAGAAGAATCAATGCCTTTGAATTATGTTGTTGGTGAAGAATATTGAATATAGCATGGACTGCCAGAAGAACAAAGAAATCTGTCTTGGAAGAAGTACTGCCAGAATGCTCCTTAGAAGGGAGGATGGCGAGACTTCTTCTCACATACTTTGGACATGTTATTAGGAGGGACAAGTCCCTGGAGAAAGACATCATGCCTAGTAGAGTGTCAGCAAAAGAGAGGAAGACCCTCAAGAAGATGGACTGACACAGTGGCTGCAACAGTGGGCTCAAGCATAGCAATGATTATGAGGATGGCCCAGGACTAGGCAAAGTTTCGTTGTTATACACAGGGTCACTAGGAGTTAGTACAGACTCTATGGCACCTAACAACAACAATAACCTGTGAAAGAACTCATCTGTAATGTCAAATATATATCCTTTTCAAATTTGTTTAGAGGAAGGAAAAAAAAAATGATTACCTGAGGTGAACAAATCTCTGATATGAACTCATGGTTATAGAAGCCCTAAGCTGATAGAGGACATGAACGGTGGGTGGTTTATCTACCACAGATGTGGAAGAAGTATTAGAAATGTAGTCTCAGTACAGCCCTCAAGTATCTGGAGAGACTAATGTTGTGTGTGTCTGCATGTTCCTGACGACAGTTTTTCAGTTTGAGATATGAGAAAGCTAGTATCAAAGTACTTTTCTGACCTACCCTTGAGGAGAAGTACCAGGGCAGCCTATCAGAGGTAGAAAAACAACAGAAGGTAATATCTTAACTATGATAATGAGGGCAAACACTTGGTTTTAACCGCAGAAGCAGAGGAAGTGGTAGAGTCTCGACATGTTGTTTGCCAAGTCTGAAGTTCTACCAGAGAGCTGGAACAATGCAGGTGTCTCCAAGGTTCCTGGTTATAGAATAAGTTTCACTGAACAAGTTTATTATTTGGACTGAAAAATAAAACAGAAAAAAAATCCATTCCCCAATATTTGCAGGGACAAATTATTTCCCTATGTCTCCTACTCCAAAGCCTTCAATCCGCTTGACCTCAGGTTGGGGAGATTATAGGAATTAAATCACCGTAAGCAATTGAATGATGACAGTTGAGTCTAGTTAGAAAAACGGCCACACTGTGCTTAGGTGGTGGTGTTGTTAGTTGCTGTTGAGTCAGCGCTGATTCATGGCAACCTTATGTATAACAAAATGAAACACTGCCTGGTCTTGCACAACTATATTGGACAATATTCTGTAATGATTCACAAAGTTTTCATTGGCTAATTTTCAGAAGTAGATTGCCAGGCCTTTTTCCCTAGTCTGTCTTAATCTGGAAGCTCCACTGAAACTTGTCCACCATAGATGACCCTGCTGGTATTTGAAATACCAATGGCAGAGCTTCCAGAATCTTAGCAACACACAAGCCACCACAGTATGCCCAACTGACAGATGAGTGGTGGTACTTAGGCATTAAAAGCAGTTGCTGTCAAGTGGATCCTGACTCACGGTGACCCCATGTGTGCAGAGTAGAACTGCACTCCACAGGGTTTTCAAGGCTGTGACCTTTCAGAGGCAGATTGCCAGGCCTTTCTTCCATGGTGCCTCTGATTTTGAACCTCCATTCTTTCAGTTAGTGGAGAGCTTAACCATTTAAATCTTAACTATATATGCTAACTTTTTGATTTTATCTTGAATACAAGTTAGAATAATGAATTATGCTATTTACTTTTGTTGAGAAAGCATTGTTGGATATAAAAGTATATGTCTTATTTCACCTCTCTTAATTCTCTATTCTTTGGACCTAGGGTATCTTATATAGTTACCCTGTCTTACTGAGGGCTACTACATAAAGTATAACATAACGTCTTCCAGATAGCAAAACTATGATTAATGGACAGAAATCACACGGATGCAAGAGCCATCACAACATAAAAAGGAACTTTCTGGGAAACAAAATATCTAATAGTATAGTAAGTTTCCTTGCAGAGGGCTTAGCTTACTGTCACGGGAAAAGTTCAAGCTCAGTGTAAATGATTAAGCTAAGTCTAGAGTCAAGCTAAGACTAAACTAAATGATCATCTGATAGGGTTGCTGTGGGAGGAATTTCAGTGCTCAGCAGGAGGTTGAATTGTAAGATCTGTTCCCAGTGTAACATCATATGACTTTGAAGAAAATAAATGGAACACAGAATACTTTGGTTTCTTCCACCTTTCTGATTTTAGTTGATCATTCAGTTTGTCAAGCACTTATGAATAAGGCAGTATACCAAAAGTGAGTGAATAAAAGGTATGGGCTATTTGTGAACTGGAGCCCCATAACACTATATTGGGGGCTGCTTAGACAATTCTGTTGGTACCTTTAAAAACTGAAACATCACCCAGTTTTATTGTCTTGGATTCCTTTTACATATGGTCCCTTAGGCCCTCTTAAGTCTTACCTGCTAAGACGGTCTTCTGTTTCATGTTTCACCTATTCCTCATGTCAATTATACCCAATTACAAGGCACTTTCATGGCAGATTGATTTTCATCACAGACTCCAGTGAAATCATGTACATAATTTCACCAATTACCTTTGCCACTTGGAGACCTATGCTTTATGTCTACGTTAGGCATTAGGCCAGAAAGGGTCTGGCATTTGTGCTTTGGATTAAAAAAATGTATATTGCATAAAACATAATTTATTTCTTTTAACTCATTAGGAGCTATTTCAAAGTTGATAGCAAAGTTCATTCCTTACCCAAAAAGGGAGCCAGCAGATAAAACAGAGCCCTCCTCCTCGGCTCCCGGACGTTGCACATGTTGGAATAACAGCCGGTGTGGGATATTAATAGACCGCCATTGTCCTTGCACCTGGCTGGGGATCACAGTCAGATTCTATAGCCAGTGCAGCTGTAGAGGTTCTTGTCAGATTATCTGGAGTCACATAAATGAGAAAATAATCATTACAGAAATATATAACCTTATATTCTTCATGAAATGCCTCAGATAGGAAGGAGAATTGAAGCATACAGTAAAATGAAATTATTTTGAACAGTCTCCAAACTATTTGATTCACTTTTTAAAAAGTATTTTAGGAATAAATGACATTGATTGTAAAGGAAAACAAAATAGAAGAGGTATTTGAGTAAGAGAAAAACATGGGGCTAAACATTGGTATTTGAATACATGTAAGTATTGTGTGACCAAGTTCTTTGAAGGTACAATTAAGACCAGAAAACAAACTTACAAAAAAACAATTGTCATAGAGTTGATTCCGACACATGGCAACCCCAAGTGTTCAGAGCAGAACTGTGCTCTGTAGGGTTTTTAAGACTGTGACCTTTCAGAAGCAAAATGCCTCTGGATGGGTTCAAGCTGGCAATATTTTGTTTTGCAGTCTAGGCCTTAACTATTTGTGCCACTCAGGGACATTCATCCCAAATAAAATAAGGACTTGGTTACGAAAAAACAAGACAATGGGAAAGCTTATTCTGAAAGGAAATAAAATTAGACTTGTCCTATTATATACTCCATGTAAAATAATGCTATTTCTTCAACTCCCTTCCTTTCTTCCCCTTCCACTCCCTTCCTTTCTAGTTTCATTTTCCTTCCTTTTCCCTTATTTTTCTCCTTTGCTTTCACAGAGATTTCCTAAACATCATCTGTATACAAAGTCTTATCAATCTACAATGTTGAGAAGATAGCAGCCCTCACATAGCTGCTGGTGCTCTCAGGGACACGGAGTTTTCATAAATAACCGAGTGATGTGTGTTGAGGAGGGGAGTGATTTCTTTCCATGGGAAGTCAGGGAAAGTTACACAGGGGAAATGGCAGGGGAAAGAGAAGGGAAGGGGATCTACTGTGAGAGTGTGGAGGCAGAATCCACAGGACCTGGAAATGCATGGATAAAACCAGCAACAGTAAGGTGGAGCCAAAGATGCTTGCAGCATTTCAATTATGTTTCTGGTTGAGTCACAGAGATAGAAAAGGAAACATGGCAGACAAATGTGCCTGTTCTCTTCTGTTCTTGCACCACTCCTGCTTTGAATGAGGACTGAACACTACTACTGATTCTCTGGAGTCCCTGGATGGTGCAAATTGGTAATGAGCTTAGCTGCTAATCGAAAGATAGGAGGTTAAGTCCACCCAGAGGTGCATTGAAAGAAAAGCCTGGTGATCTACTTCTGAAAAATCAGTCATTGAAAACACTATGGAGCACAGTTCTACTCTGACACATATGGGGTCACTATGAGTTGGAGTTGACTCAACAGCCATTTTTTTTTAAATTGCTTTTCCAAAAGAAAATCCACCCTGTAAGTCGGTTGAGAAACCGATAATTTACTTACAATTTTATATGTGTGTATGTGAGTATGTGGGGAGTGGAGGGAGAGGCAGTTATAGGGCAAGACATTTCACTCCGTGAGTCGGGTCTCCTTCCCCAAGTCTCTTCCACTTCCCAGCTGAAGGGACCCAAGTTCCCTGTATCTCCTCTTCCTCTTTCTGTTTCTCTCCCCACCTACCTTTTCACTTTCTTATGCATAGAAAGGTATCTTACCCCAACTCCTCCTCACCTATCACTTAATACTGTCTTCTAACACTGAGGATGACTTCATTTGTTCTCAGCAAACAAAAGATCCTTTAGCTAAAAATCCACCCTCTTCGCAGGGAGGCAGATGGATTTTAAATACTCTTTTTTTTTTTTATTTCCATCACAAACAAAAATGTTGTCAACTTGATATCTAAAGCACTGCTGGGTAAAGATTTTTAATATCATCATGTCTTCTCAGCAAACAATCACAAGTGCTCAGAGGTAGAGAAGAAGTCAATGCAGATGTTTCTGAATCCTCACTGTCTGGTGGTTGGCAAGTAACATCCTGTCAGATTTCTCATCTGTGCCTATCATTCTCACTTTGGGTATTTTAATTTGTGGAGATTTAACATTATCCTCAGTTGTCTGGAGTTAGGACCAACCACATTGCTATGAAAGCCTATTTTGTCACATATGTGCATGGTTCAGAGAGGCCTCTCTGCGTCTGTTGAGGAAGTTAGTCACAGTATAAGAAACTGGTATGAAGAAGCTTCTGTGTAAAGAGGCTGGAAGATGCTACTTCCCCTTTCACACCTGGCTGAATACTGAAGAAAAATATTACCTTCATAAAACTAACCATAACTGGTAAACCAATTGCCATCAAGTCAATTCTGACTTATGGAGACCCCATGTGTGTCAGAATAGAACTGTGCTCAGTTGGGTTTTCAACGTCTATGATTTTTCAAGAATAGACCTCTAGGCCTTTACTTCCAAGGCACCTCTGGGTGGATTCAAACTGCCAACCTTTTGGTTAATAGCCAAGCTCTTAACCATTTTTGCTACCCAGGGACTCTAAAAACTAACCGTAGGAACACATTAAATTCTTATTGTCTTTTTTTTTCTGCTTTAAGGCAGCTCTTGTTATCCCTATTTACTGAATGGATTAAAAATCTAAGGTGTTTTCTCTGACACCAGATATATGGGTTATTTTATGTTTAGAATTTCCTTTTCTTTTTTACTATTTGATTTTCTATTATTAGATAGAAATTTAACTCTTGGCCATATTACTTTTTAAAACATACCTCTGCATGGAAACAGCTCTAATCACAAAAGAACACCTGTTTGTTCTGTGGTCTTGGATTGCCAGGGGATAACCTTAAACTCTATCTAACTCTAAACCATGTCATCAAAATTCTTTGGACAGCCACCCATCAGGTAGGTAGAACACATTTTCCTCTCTTATTATTTATTATATTTAATATTAAAGGTGGATCAAGATATGTAAAGTTCAAAGAAAATGTGAATCTTTCAGTTAAAGGTGTATTTTGATTTTTTTTTATGTGATGTCTGCTATGATGAGAAAGCCTTTTAAATATAGTATTCCACCTATAATAAAAAAAAATTGGGTTCTAAGCAAGTTAGGTATTTGAAGCAAAACCTTCATATTTCTTTTGGAAATTGAATAGAAGTTCCCAGAATCTCACCTTGATGATTTTTTTTCCAATCCTGAATAATGAAACTATAGCTGTTTTCCCTCTGTTCTCCCATTGCACTTTATACATATTTCTATTACTGTACTTATCACATTATAACAAAATTATCTGCTTAAGTGAACCCCTGTAAAATTGTTTTTACTGAGCTAGACTTTGCTGATAAGCCATCAAAACATACTGTGAGATGCTATAAGAAATAGCCCTACCACTTTTGCAGTAAGGATATTATTGAGTGTATTCTTCATTATATCACATAGCAATGCCTTTGGAGGTTCCTTGAGGGAATTTTTTATTTGCTTATTTTGAGGAAGGGGGGCTTATATCGGGAATAGTTATGTTTTTCCTAAGCAATTGGTCTGCTTTTATCTGGTAGAACCTGCGGACTGTGTAACTGACCATGTTTCTCTCTTTACAGAGACTGCTAAAAAGCTTAGAACCAAATTCTGGGTGGATCCTTAGCAAATACACATAGGTCTTCATTGTATTTATTTTGTGTATTAGCCTGCCTGTATTGTATGATTCCATCATTGCTTTTCTTTTGCCTTATCTTTCTCATTTGCTTCTAATGTACTTGATTTTCCTGTATTGTAGATCTCTTTATTCCCTTTTGTAAGTCCTTTTGAAGTGAGACATGAAAGTAAATACAGACAAATCTGCAGAGCTCATAAACCAGGCTGTGAGCTCTTTGAGAGTGGACTGGGATTGTTTCTGCATCATTTTGCACTCGGACCTCGCACAGAGCTTTATTATATGCTCAATAAATATTTTTGAAGGTAAACTAAATGAAGTTGACAATATAAAATAGAAAGGAATGTCTGGAGATTTGAACAATGCCAGTTTTCTGTCATAAGACAAAGGGAAAAGACTCTAAATCAAACCTACACACAAGAAAGCAGATGATATTCTTTTCATGAGGAACCTAGCCTAGGACAGAGTACAACTGCCCCGTAGGGTTTCCAAGTCTGTAAATCTTTATGGAAGCAGACTGCCACATCTTTCTCCCAGAGTGGCTGATGGGTTCTAACCACTGACCTTTTGGTTAGCAGATGAGCGCTTTAACCACTGTGCCACACGGGCTCCCTCAAGGATGAATAGATGGACTAAATCCAATATCCTCTCCCTTTTTTTTTAACCTATTGATGTGTGATCACGACGCTTTCGTTGCTTATAAAGCAAGGAAAATGACAGAAGCTTTTTATCCATCTATCATAGGACCTTGCACATGATCGGTACTAGATAAATACAGATTGAATTAAATCTACCTCTCTAGATACTAGGTAGGAAAATAGAGTCATCTAGAGCGCTTGGCAGGAAATGACTGGCACTGCTTTCTTCTCAGACTGAAGCCTAAAAAAATGTAGAGAAACCACAGAACTCAGGATTGCTGACTTAATCCGGAGTCAGTACAAAAGACATTTAGTTCAGAGGGCAAAGCCTTTTAATGACAAAAAGCCCGATTTCACCTATAACTTTCATGTAGTTAATTAATTAATAGTAGGCCAAATTTGTTCTTTAATAGCAAACAAACGAGCATATGTGCCAGGCGTTACATAGGCATTATCTATCCTAACTCTGAAATAGATACCGTCATTATCTCTATTTCACAAACATCTTGCCCAAAGTCACACAGCTAGTATGCCAAGACTGAAGCCCAAGAAACCTGGCTCCACAAGTAGGTTCCTAACCACAAGACTATAATAATTCTTCATAGACCCTAAATCCAGTGTCCACCATGAGACCTGAGACATGGGTGTTCTAGGAAATAACAACGAAAGTTTTGGGTACATGTGCTAGAATTCCCACTATCCTTAAGAAAAACAATGACAACAACATTTTTTTTCTCAACAAAGTCTCCAACGTGGCACAGCTGGAACTCTCACCGCCCCTGCTTCTACTTTAGACCAACTCCTTCAGCTACTGTTCAGGTATTTCATTTCACGAAGAAAACCCACGTTTTACCGGGGGCAATGTTTCATCTCAAATCAGACCATTCGCCTCAGTACTACAAATTTGAGAGTGCTGTGGGATTACTTAGTAGCCCTGGTAACCCAGTGGTTAAAGTGCTTGGCTGCTAACCAAAAGATCTGCGGTTCGAACCTACCAGCCGATCAGCGGGAGAAAGATGTAGCAGTCTGCTTCCTTAAAGATTACAGCCTTGGAAACCCTATGGATCAGCTCTACTCTGTCCTAAAGGGTCACTATGAGTTGGAATCGACTTGATGGCAGTAGGTTTTGGTGGGATTACTTAGGAATGGCATCCATGCTGTGGTACTCTGTGGGAGCCTCTTGACTAGACCAAATTTGATAATTTTAACGGTGCAAGAAATGGCTCAAGCCAGAGAGACTGCAGAATCAGCATCCCAGCATTTAAAGGAGAAGTTTCCAATAAATGTGTTGCCACAATATGCAAGTAGAAAGCTCTGACTAGATAGTCAACAGAACCCAGGAAATGCCCATACCGAGAATTTCATATATAAAAAGACACTGTACACAGGATGCTGCTTCAGTTTCTTACTGAAATGTAACCAACTCCTACTGGCTTGAGAGAGCCTATTGTGTGCACCTCTTTTCTGACCTTGAGTTCAGTGACATTATGTTGGTAGCCTGAACTGGCCATGAGAGAAGTATTTATACCAGGGTCCTCTGCAAACACTTGAATCAGAGCTCTCCCCTCCACCGTCCATAGTTGGTTTAACAACAGCACATCATTGACACTCTCTCCAAAATTAGTGGCTTAAGACAGCAACGATTTACTATTTCTCACAATTCTGTATGTTGCCTGGACTCTTCTGGGCAATCTGCTCCATGTTCTGAAGCTGTGGTGACTCATGAAGCTTCATTCAGCTAGGATAAGACTTCTCAGTCTTGGCATTGTTAACATTCAGGGTTGGATAATTCTTTGTAGTGGACGACCGGGCTGTATACTGTAGGATGTTTAGCAGCATCCTTAACGTATACCCACTAGACACCACCAGTATTGACAACCAAAAATTTCTTCAGACACTGACAAATATCCCTTGAGGGCAAAATTGCTTCAGATTGAGAATCACTAAGCTGAAATTTGAATGTCCAAGATGACCTCTTATCCTCTAAGTATCCAGTGCTCTTCTCCACATAGCCTTTCATCATTCCATGGTCTAGCTCAAGTTTCTTTACAGCATGGTAGTTGGCTTTTAAGAGAGCAGAAGCAAAAGCTAGTGCTTAAACAGGAACAACATCCCTTTTGCTGCACTTTAACTGGTTAAAGCAAGTCACAAGTCCAGGTCAGATTCAAGGGCATGGAAAACAGACTCTATCTCTTGAAGAGAGAAGTAGCAAATTTGTGGCCATCATTAATCCACCACAGATGCAATGCCATGTTTGCATTCAAGAACTCAGAATGAATATTTTGCAAGTGGAAGGGAAATTTGGAGAGATAATTCTAGTTAAGATCAATCAAAATTAACTCTAGAAACAGTATAACAAGTAACCAGTTGCAGTCTACTGGATTCCAACTTGTAGTGATCCCATGTGCGTAAGAGTAGAACTGTGCTCCACAGGATTTTCGATAGCCGATTTTTGAGAAGTAGATCAGCTAGCCTTTCTTTCAAGACAGTTCTGGAAGGACTTGAACCTCCAACCTTTTGGTTAGCAGCTGAGAACATTACTTGCACTATCAAGGGACTCCAGAAATAGACATAGCAATCTTTATTACTGGACTAAAGGTGAAATTCATCATTCATGTGATGGTAAAGGCAAAACTATCATATTCAGAGAGAAGAAGACAATATATTCCTAAATTCTATAGTATCTATTGCATCAAAGGTTATGAACAAAAGTTGGAAGTTGATTCCGGTTGTGATATTGATAAAGGTGTTTTCTGACTGTAATATTGGTAAAGATATCTTTCCATTTTTTAAAAAGTGTTCCTGGCTAAGTTGTTGAGGCTAATTTGTGTTCTTTGACATAACAATGACAGCACAATTGAAGTTTCTGAAGATGGAAGCAGTATCATGAATTTGCAGCTGTTTTACCTCATTTAGAGTTAGTACTTAATGCATTTGTATTATTACAACAGTTGAAGTTAACGGAGTTTTAAAGCTATTTCCCAAGATGTTTTCTAAGGGACTGGTTGTTTACCAGAGGGACCCATTGTCTATCTTTTCACTTGAATTCTCACCACTGTATAAACTCACTTGATGCTAGAAGTAAGTATTGCTTGCTCTAAGGCACTGTTTTTTAAAAAGTATTTAGCAAAGCCCGAGTTTCACCGGGTGTTAATGGATATTACATGTTAAGGGATTTATAGGTTGTATAAATTCGGGGAATTCTGAGTTGTGAGTAAGCTGGAATACTTAGGGCCTTTAATATGCTAGTGTATATTGTGACTCACAAAGTATACAGTGTTTTCTAGACCTATTTGACCACAGAAATAGAAACACATCATATATACCATATTTTTATGCAAATAATGCTCACCTTCTACGTTTGTTTGCTGGCCAAGCCCTCCTCTCCGACAAGGCACCCTCACAAGTGCTGCCATGCCAATCCCCTTCCACATGTTGCTGTAAAAAAGAAAAAAAAAAAAATTAACATAACGCATTTATAAAAATACCAGTGTTCCTCAGAATAATCTTGGTAGAACTTGCTGTAAAGGGGAAAAAAGGAGGAAAAGGAATCTTGAAAGAGATTTCTATTCAAGAACAATCAAAATTAACTTCAGAAACAGAAATAGCAAGGGCTTAAGCACTTAAAGAAACTAGGCATCCTTGAGGGAGATCCTGAGATCTACTGTGCTACACTGATGGTGCTCATTCTAAAAGTCAATGGCGTTTTAAATACAGAGGATTGAAACAGTTTAAACAAAGATTGCTTTGCAAAAATTATTTTAAATTCATGAAATTTCATCATCAGAGACTGTCATTACTTAACAGTGATTTAAAAGGGAGGAACCAGAATAAGTTCTTACCTTATAAAATAACCTTGAAGCCCTTAAGAATTAGAATTTGTGTCTTAGTTTCCTAGGATTGCTGTAACAAAATTCTACAAAGTAGGTGGCTTTAAAGAACAGAAATGTATTATATCACAGTTCTGAAGGTTAGATCTCTGAATTCAGGTTGATGGCAGGCTATGCCCTCTGTCAGCTCTAGGGGAAGATCCTTCCTTGTCTCTTTCAGCTTGCGTCAGCCCTGGGCATTTCTTGGCATTCCTTGGCTTTTAGAGGGATCCTCAGATGCTGTCTTCCCCCTGTGTGTGACTCTCTTCCCCTCTCTGCTCATCTCTTTTAAAAGAGCCACTCAGAAGGGATTAGTATTAGGACCCATCCTATTCTTGTGTGTCTTTGTTAACTGATAATATCTGCAAAGAAAAACCCCATTTCCTCAAAGAAGGTCATATTCACAGGTGGAGGGATTAAGACTTCAACATATCTTTTGGGGGGACACAATTGTATCCATAATAGATTGCAAGTAATATGTTAATATGTTTGTGGTAGGCAGCTTCTAAGACGATTTTCAATGACCCTTTGCCTCCTGGTATTCATGCCCTTGTGTAATCCCTTCCTCTTAAGTGTGGACTGAACCCAGTGACTTGCTTCTAATAAATAGGTAGTGTGTGTTACTTTTGAGATTTGATTTAAATAAAAGACTAGTTTCTGCATTCTTTACTCTCTCTTGCTTTCTTACTTGGACACACCAATGAAGCCAGCTGCCATGTTGTGACAGCCCTATGCGGAAGCTCACGTGGCAAGGAAATGAGTCCTGCCAACAACTATGCAAAATCAACAACTACGCAAGTTCTTGGAAGTGAATACTCCCTTAGTTGAGCCTTGAGATAACTACAGCCCTGGGACCTTGGTTGCAGCCTTGTGAGAGATTCCGAAGCCAGAAGACCCAGCTAGGCCAATGCCTAGATTCCTGATTCACAGAAACTGTGATAAAATTAATACATATTTTATGAAGCTGCTAAATTCTGGGATAATTTGTTAGACAGCAATATATAACTAATACAGCATTAAAAGAGACATTTAGAGAAGGGCACTGCTGTATTATCTAAGTCAAACGTTTCAGACAGACTAGGACTAATGCGTGGTAGCTAAATCATGCTTTTGGATGGCGGCATAGAAAAATATAGATTAAACTGGAAGAAACAGGGGATCTTGAAGACGAAATCTAGGTGTTAAAATTCTTTGAATTTTCACTGTCCCCTCCAGAGAAGACACCAGAAATACAAGATGTAAAAATTGATAATTTCATGGCCACTGCAACTACTAAAGGGGATATCGCTGTCTGTCATATGGCTCCTTGTCACACAAAGTAAGCCTCAAGAGAGCAACTTCCTACTGGTTTAAATATTCCTCTAGCAATGGAGGAAGGTGTTATGTCTGCCAAGAACACAGTTATGTGGCCTCAGAAGGCTCCTTTTTTTTCCCTGAGGTTTAGTTTGGATTATTCCTTTTAGATATTCCTCTATATGTTCTTATATTGCACGAATATGTATTGAGCCAGGCAAATATGCCAGACACTGTTCTAGACATTGAGAATTCAAAAGACAAATATTTGCCTTCTTGAAATTTGTATTCTAGTGGGAAAGACAATAAACAAAATAAATAAACATAAAAATAAAATACATAGTACAGTAATAAAAATAAAACATCTAGTACAGTAATTAAGTACTGTCAGGAAAAAATAACTCAAGAAAGGTAAGTAGGGAGAGGGTGGTGAGTTCTACCTTCTTTGCCGGTGATCGAGGTTTGGGCTATGACCAGCTCTGTGTCCACTGTTTTACTAGACCCACTGTGATCTGATTGTATCCACCTCTACCCAGCAGACACCAAAGACTCTATGGCTTCCTCTCTCTTCTCTGTGTGCTCCATACTTATCCTTTCTGTCGTGTCTTTTTAAAAGGCTGGCCTTTGTGACTACAGGTCATCTTTCTTGGGAAGCCTTCTTTGACAATTCAAAGGAGAAGGAAAGAAGACAAAACAAAATATGACCAACCTGTCTTTCCCCCCTCCACCCTTTATTTTCAGATTTGTAATTGATCAATTTTGATTCGTTTTATATGTGTTTTGTTTTGTTACCCCAATGAGATAGCAAGGTCTGTGAGTTTCATTTGTTTGTTTTTGCATATCTTAGGAGTCCCTGGGTGGTGCAAAAGTTAAGCAGTGGACTACTAGCTGAAAGGTTGGTGGTTTGAGTCCACCCAGAGATGTCTCAGATGACAGGCCTGGTGAAAGGTCAGAGCCTTGAAAATCCCGTGGAGCAATTCTACTCTGCACACAAGGAGTCGCCCTGAGTTATAACTGACTTGATGGCAATTAACAACAACATAAGAAGCCCTGGTGGCACAGTGGTTAAAGCACCCAGTTGCTAACCAAAAGGTCAGCGATTTGAACCACCAGCTGCTCTTCGGGAGAAAGATGCGGCAGTCGGCTTCCTTAAAGATTTATAGCCTTGGAAATCCTATGGAACAGTTTTACTCTGTCCTGTAGGGTTGCTAGGAGTTGGAATTGACTTGACAGCAATGGGTGATGTATATATATATATACTGAGTCACAAAATAAAGTGCATTTATTATCGTGGATGAAAGCCAGCCTCAAAAAAAATGTGAAAGCCACTTGCTGCATCATACCATCAAGTACTTGATTATATACAGGGTGTCTTTCCACTGTCTTGTCACCTCACAGATAACATTCTATTTCCCCAAATATATTTTAAGTTGTCCAAAAACAGGAATCATATCTTCCATCTTTTATATTTCTTATCAACCCCCCATTCAAGAGTGCTCTGCTCACAAGTTTCATGTTGTTGTTCTTAAACCTGTTGCTGGCGAATGGATTTCAACTCACAGTGACTCTATAGGGCACAATAGAATTGCCCCACAGTTTCCAAGGTGGATTTGAAATGTTGACCTTTTTGGTTAGCAACTGTATCTGTATATCTACATAGAGGGAGAGACAGAGAGAGAGCCCTGGTGGCGAAGTGGTTAAGAGCTCGGCTGCTAATCAAAAGGTTGGCTGTTTGAATCCACTGGCCACTCCTTGAAAACCATATGGGGCAGTTCTACTCTGTCTTATAGGGTCACTATGAGTCAAAATTGTGGGGATATATGCCATTTAAACATGGCTACACGATTGACAACTGCAGCCCCCACAGGCCTCTATGCTGCACAGCATGTTGAAACTTGTCCCCAACATGTTGAGACTTGTCATGACTTGTTTTCCCAAACCTATTGTCCCTTTACTGATTGGCTTGTTTACCTGAATTCCTTCTCCTTTGCCTGTATCCAAAGCCCATTGTTCTGTTATTTGCTTCACTGCTTGCTGTATTGACTATAAATAAACTCCTGGGACTGAAGCCGGGGTCATCTCACGTCAGAGTGACCCTCCTGGCCCCACTTCTCTGTAAGAGTTGTGTTTGGTTACTGTCTCCGCCATCCCGACCTTCGTCGCCGCTGCGACCGATGGTGCCCCGTGTGAGGGGCTGCGACACAAAATCGACTCAACAGCAATAGGTTTAGTTTGGGTTATATGCATATATATATATATGCATGTATATACATAGATGTATATTTATATATATGTTTGTAGATTTTTATGTATATATGTATACCCTAATTTTTACAAATCAATACTTATGGTTTACAAAACAAAATTTACTTTCTGTGTACAATGTGCTCTAGCATTTTCTATTCTATTTGTTTTCAAAATGCTGATAGAAATGCTCTTAATTGATTTCACAATCCCCCAGTGAAAAATGATCCATGATTTGGAAAATATTGATGTAGCCAGGTGGTAAGCACAGAAAGATGTAAAGTATGAGAGTGCAGAGTGGGATAACTATGGTGATGTCTGTCATGGAAAAGATTATAACCAAGCTAGCTCTTGAAGAAAGGGTCCTGTTTAGATTAGTGGGGTCCAGAACAGTGTTGACTTTGTGTTGGGATGACAGAATGAGTAAAGAAGGCACAGAGGTTGGAAAACAGCAAGCATAAGGATCACAAAGAACAGAATTCTGGATCTTTTTTATATGACTGGTTTTATACATAATAGAATTAATGTAAGTCATAACTGGAAGACTTCAAAGAAATATTTGAGGGCAAATATTTGAGAAAAATATTAATATTGATAATTGGGAACACTTTAATGGGAAAGCAAATTTATGGCTTTTAATAATCCACAATATTATTTGCATTAATATTTCATTTTTTGTTAAAGTGCTTTATAATCACAATTGTCGTTTCCTCAGTGTAAACCTGTGGGCATGTTGTTGTTAGGTGCTGTTGACTTGGTTCTGACTCATAGTGACCTTATGTACAACAGAAAGAAACTCTGCCTAGTCCTGCGCCATCCTCAGAATCACTGCTATGTTTGAGCCCCCTGTTGCAGCTACTGTGTCAATCCATCTCATTGAGAGTCTTCCTCTTTTTAGCTGACCCTCTACTTTACCAAGCATGATGTCCTTCTCCAGGGACTGGTCCCTCCTGATAACATGTCCAAAGTAAGTGAGATGATGTCTCGCCATCCATGCTTCCACGGAGCATTCTGGCTGTACTTCTCCCAAGACAGATTTGTTTGTTCTTTTGGCAGTCCATGGTATATTCAAGATTCTACACAAACACCATACTTCAAATGTATTAATTTTTCTTCAGTCTTCCTTATTCATTGTCCAGCTTTCCCATGCATAGGAGGTGATTGAAAATACCATGGCTTGGGTCAGGCAGACCTTAGTCCTCAAAGTGACATTTTTGATTTTTAACACTTTAAAGAGGTCTTTTGCAGTGGATTTGCCCAATGCAATACGTTGTTTGATTTCTTGACTGCTACTTCCATGGGCATTGATTGCAGATTGAAGTAAAATGAAATCCTTGACGTCTTCAATCTTTTCTCCATTTATCATAATGTTGCTTTTGGGTCCAGTTGTGAGGATTTTGGTCTTCTTTATGCTGCAGTGCAATCCATACTGAAGGCTATAGTCTTTGATCTTCATCAGTAAGTGCTTCAAGTCCTCTTCTCTTTCAGCAAGCAAGGTTGTGTCGTCTGCATGTCGCAGGTTGTTGATGAGTCTTCCTCCAATCCTGATCCCGCATTCTTCTTCACATAGTCCAGCTTCTTGGATTATTTGCTCCGCATACAGGTTGAATAAGTATGGTAAAAAGATACAACCATGACGCACACCTTTCCTAATTTTAAACTACGCAATATCCCCTTGTTCTTTTCAAACAACTGCCTCTTGGTTTATGTACAGGTTTCTCAAGAGCACAATTAAGTGTTTTGGAATTCCCATTCTTCACAATGTTATCCATAATTTGTTATGATCCACACAGTCGAATGCCTTTGCATAGACAATAAAATACAGGTAAACATATTTCTGGTATTCTCTGCTTTCAGCCAAAATCTGTCTGACATCAGCAATGATATTACTCATTCCACGTCCTCTTCTGAGTCTGGCCTGAATTTCTGGCATAGGAGAGGATAATTCCAGAAGAAGAGATACTGTATATTGTTCAAGGTATATTTACTTGAAGTAACTTCTTAGCAGATTGAGCTTTAAAACCTTTTAGTTTATGTTTCAGTTGGGGAAACATACTCTTGAGTGCATTACTGTGTTATTTATAGAATTTCTTTTAAGTCCTTATGTGACTTTTGAATCAGTGGTATTTTAAAACTGGGCTTCCGACTTCCTGTTTATTGTCTTCAAGTATACTAAACACGTATGTGACATGTATTATGTACTCTAATTGTTGTGGATTGAATTATGTCCCCAAAAATATGTGTTGTAAATCCTACTATACCTCTGGTTATAATCCCACTTGGGAATAAGGTTTTTTTGTTATGTTAATGGACAGTATTAGTGTAGGGTGTATCTTAAATCAATCTCTTTTGAGATATAAAAGAGCAGATTAAGCAAGCAGCCAAAAAGCATAGAAGGGGGAAGATGGATGCCACGCCACATGAGATCTCCAAGGAACCGAGAAACAGAAGCTGAAAGAGACAAGGGCTTTCCCACGGCACCAACACTGAGAGAAAGCCTTACCCTAGAGCCGGTGCCCTAAACTCAGACTTCTAGCCTCCTAAACTGTGAGAGAATAAATTTCTATTTGTTAAAGCCACCCACTTGTGGTGTTTCTGTTATAGTAGCACTAGGTAACTAGGACACTAACCCTAGTCAAAATGACTTAGTTGACTCCAAGTGATCAGGAGATGGTCACAGAATTTCCAACAAACGAAGAAAGCTAGAGGTTTGAAACAATGGTTACTTATTCCAGTCCAGCCCTGCAGATTGAGAAAAAGTCCCTTTTCTCAAGGAAGTAAATTGTTTACGTTTTATGGCCTTGATTGATTATTGTGAGTTGGGTTTATTTTATTTTTGCAGGAAACTTGGGGATGGAGCAGGTGATGAAGTATGGGGGAAGGAAACCTTGGATAGAGGTGTAATTTTTTTTTTTATTTCAGAGCACACATGAGTCAATCAGGGAAATTAAGGTATGAGAAGGCAAGCGTAGATTTATAGAGCACAGCAGCTTCCACAGTTTCCCAAGACTCTTTATATTTCCTTCTGGAAATCTCAGGGAGTCCCTTGGTGGTGCAAATGGTTAAGCGCTCAACTACTAATTGAAAAGTTGGCAGTTTGAACCCAACTGGAGGCACCTGGGAAATAAAGGCCTGGTGATCTGCTGCTGGAAGGTCACAGCCTTGAAAACCTTTTGGAGCACAGTTCTACTCTGCAACACATGGAGCTGCCATGAGTTGGAACCAAGGGCACCTGGTTTGGTTTTGGTTTGGAAGCCCTGAGAGAAGGGCTCTGTCTCTCCATCTATCATCTTTTGCTCCTTTCGGTGGATTCTTTGTCTCTCCCTTGCTTGTGAACCTTAAAAAATGGTGTGGAAAAGAGAAAGATGAATAAGTTAGAACAGCAGGATTCCTGTGATATTCCATACTTTTTAGAGAAGAATGAAGTCCTTTAACTGCACCTAAATTTTGTTTCTGACATCTTGGTTTTAGTATATTGTCTTTGCAGCAAGAGAAACGGAAGTATGGCCTCTGCTTCAAATTTGACTAAGACTAAAAATAGATTATCAAGGTTAAGCATGGAAGAAATGGCCCAGCTTCTTCTTCCTCCCTTTTCATTATGTTTTAGATTGAATGAGAAGGAGGTGGCTCACACAATTAGGAAGAACAGCAACTGGCTGGATGTCTGTGTGCTTTGAGCCAATTATGATATTTTTTGTAGGAAAGTTTCCAATTGTTAAGTCTCAGTGATATAGAGGTGGGAGGCAGCTGGTGTGAATGTCTGTCTGCAGGGTACATGCACATTGACTTGGATCCAATATGGCATTTCAGCAATGTGGTAGTCAAGAAAATAATTACCTCAATTTTCTTGTACTCTAACCTAACACTTCTTTCTCCTTTCTGCTTACACACACACACACACACACACACAGAAAGTTAAAAAAAAAAAAAGGCCTAAGCCAAGGTCACCAAAATATTTTGAGATCTGTCAACCATCTGTAGTGAGGCATATCAGTAATGAAATTAAGTCTGAATAGGCCACACAAAACTCATTACCTTTCTCCACAACTGCACTGCCCTCCATTTAATTAACTATCATCATATTTCCCTCAGTTTTCCGGTTTTCAAAATTTCTTGATGTCACCCTCTTCTTCTTCCCTCATGCGCAAGTGGCCACCAAATACAAAGTATCTATTTATTCGTCTATTTATCAAGTACCTACTGTGGGCCAGGCACTGTGCAAGCACTGGGGATATAATGATGAATAAGATGGAGATTATACTCTAGTGGGGACCCAGACAAATAAATAAGTGATTTCAATACTGCGCGTTCAAGTTGCTCTGGTGGAAAAGGTACAGAGAGCACATGGAGATAAAGCCTAGCTTTGGGTTGTCGGGGGAGACTTCTTAGAGTATTGATGATTTCACTGAGACTTTAAGGTCAGAAAAACATAGCCAGAAGAAAAATGCTTTAGGCATCCTTTGTTCAACAAATATTTATTGAACACTTACTCTGACTCAAGCTTTATGCTAGGCTCTGCAGAGTTAGGTAGAAAGATAGACACAATCTCTGCTCTCCTCTTGCTTAGAGGAGGTCAGGGTGAGGAAGAAACAGACTTGAAAAAATAGACACTGAATATGTAGATAATTTACCTATCAATGTGGCCCTTTAAAGGGTCAGTTTTTTGTAATATACATTGGGAGATTAAAACATTCATCTTTTTTTCCTACTAAAAAACCAACCAGCAATTGTTCCGGAGTATCCAGGGCTTCTCCCTGCTGTGCCAAGGTCTGCTCTGGACTTTGGGACCGGTAGCTGTCCAGAGCTCCCAAACATAATCCCGCTGCTAGGTAAGTGTGGGGAGACTACTGTCTCTTGATGCTTCACAACACAGCCACAGAGCCCTGTACTGAAGAGCTGGGTTAATTAAGATTACACTATAGGAGGAGAAAACTAAAATTGTCAGCTAAAATAGTTCATGGGAAAAGAATCCAATTTATACATTTAACAAATACATGCTAGGTCTTTCCTGAAGTGCTCAAGACAGATAACATCTCTTACTTTTAAAGCTTTCATTTAAATGAGAGGGAGACAGACAAGAAGTAAGTAAACATACCCATTGTCGTTGATCCACTCTGACTCATAGTGACCCCATAGGACAGAGTAGAGCTGTCCCGTAGGGTTTCCAAGGCTGTAATCTTTACTGCAGCCGACTGTCACATCTTTCTCCCAGAGCGGCTTGTGGGTTCAAACCACCGACCTTTCTGTTTGCAGCTGAGCCCCTAAACACTGCACCACCAGGGCTCCTTTAAGTAAGCATACACATGGCCAAGTAATTAGAGATGGCTACAAGTACTAAGGAAACCCTGGTGGTGTAGTGGTTAAGTGCTATGACTGCTAACCAAAGGTCAGCAGTTCAAATCCACCAGGTGCTTCTTGGAAACCCTATTGGGGCAGTTCTACTCTGTCCTATAAGGTCGCTAC
The DNA here is from genome assembly GCA_030035585.1 of Dugong dugon. Lineage (NCBI taxonomy): Eukaryota > Metazoa > Chordata > Mammalia > Sirenia > Dugongidae > Dugong > Dugong dugon. The sequence goes on from CM057464.1 coordinate 162,085,911, forward strand.
GAGTTGGAATCAACTGGACAGCAACAGATTTGGTTTGGTTTTTATGAGGGAAATAAACAGGGAGATACTTCTGATAGCACTTCCGGGAAAGTGTCTCTGAAGGAAGTGATATGTTTGAGCTGAGAGCTGAGGGACAGAAAGAAGCTAGCCTGTGAAAAGGCAAAATGGAGTCGTGGAGAAACTCTTTCCGGGAATTCCCTGTCCTCAGGTTTTTAGCTTTCCTCACAGATGTCACCTTCTATTCTCCACCTGTTGACAACGTGGCCATCTCTATTTCAGGGCAATTCTGTCCTTCTCACAGGGAGTGATTTTCTTTCTCCTAGGCAGGCCAGCCTTGAATGGTGGTCCCTGTTTGAATGAACTGTTTTCATCCCTGGACTCTGAACCTTCCCATTCAGGGGCCCTGCTGTTCATCCCCATGTAAGAATTCCACCCTATATCTTTAATTACTGAATCTAAAACTGTACATGGTAAAGCCTTTTGATAGATTTCTACCCAAAATCCTTTGTTTTCCATTCTTGAATAAAGGAGCCCTGGTGGCACAGTGGTTAAGCACTGGGCTGCTAACCGGGCTGTTGATTGAAAGGTTGGCACTTCAAACCCACCAGCTGCTCCAGGGAAGAAAGATATGGTAGTCTGCTTCCATAAAGATTTATAGCCTTGGAAGCCCTATGGGGCTGTTCTAGTCAGTCCTACAGGGTCCCTATGAGTCCAAATCAACTCCACGATGGCAGTGGGTTTGATTTTATTTTGGTTCTAGTCATCTGCCTGGAGCCCTGGTTGAGCAGTGGTTAAGGGCTCGGCTACTAACCGAAAGGACTGCGTTGGAATCCACCAGTGGCTCCTTGGAAACCCTGTGGGGCAGTTCTACTCCGTCCTATAGGGTCACCATGAGTTGGAATCGACTCGACTGCAACTGTTTTTTTTTTTTTTTTTGTAATCATCTGCCTATTTTCCTGGACTATATTATTTTAACTCCTCGATTACATTAAGGTCAGGAGACATTTTGGAGACCTGTCAGGAAAGGAGTGTTGGCAGACGTCAGGGAGGATGGAGGGAGGCCCCGCGATTAGAGCCCCAGGATGACGTCACTCGAAGGTGGGCCGGCTCCGCGTGAGGGCGTGACGTCACACGGGCGGGCCTGTCCGCCGTGAGGTCACCTGGTGGGCGAGGCCAGGCCGGATCCCCAGTGTCGTCACGGACGGGGCGGGGCTAGAGCGTGTCAGCGAAGCCGAATCAAAACAAGCCGGAGACCCGCCTTTTCCCTCCGGTTCGGGAGCGGCTCGCTAGCGCCCCGAGCCCGTGGCGCCCCGAGCTCGGGTGCCCGCGCACCGGCTCCAGGAAGCCGGGCAGGGCGCGGCGGCCGGGATGGCGCGGCGCGGGCCGCGCGGTTAGACGGGCGCCGAGGAGCCGCCGGCCCGCGCCCTGCATTCTCTCTCGGTGCCGGGACCGCGGGGGGCATGAGCGGCCGCGCCTCGGGGAGCTGCCTTCGCTGACTCCGGGCACCTGGACGCTCGCGAGATGCCCAACCCCAAAAACAGCAAAGGCGGCCGCAAAAACAAGCGCGCCAACAGCAGCGGGGACGAGCAGGAAAATGGAGCCGGGGCCCTGGCAGCAGCGGGCGCGGCGGGCGCGGCGGCCGGGGGGGCCTTGGCGGCGGTTGCCGGCTGCGGAGCGGTGGCGGCGGGCGCGCCGGGCACCGGGGGCACGACGGGCGCCGGAGGGGCAGGAGCTGGCGCTGCGAACGCCTCGGCCGCCACGGGGGCTGCTGCCGCGGGCGACGCCAAGAACGGTAAGACTGGGCTGGCGGGGCGAGCGCCAACTTCCTCCCCGACGGGGATGGCGCGGTGGCGGGGCCCTGGGTGGCGCGGGCTGTGCGTGGACAATGCGAGAGTCAGGAAGTGCTCACCCCGCCCCTCCGCCCCGCCGTGGCTGCCCCTTCCTGGTCCCCACGCCTGGCCGCGAGGGTGGCCCTGCGGCCCCTGTGTCCGCGTCGGACACCGGCCGCGCGCCCCGGGTAGCCAGCGCCCAGACTGCGAGGGCGGTTGAGGTGCCTGAGACGGCGCTACCTTCCGGCCCGGCCCGTGATGCCCGCGCTGGCAAAGCTCGATGTGTGCCCCGGGCCGGAGCAAGGAAGGACGGAAGGAAAGAACTGCCCAAGTTGAGAAGAATGATCCTATTGAAAACTTAGGCAGCAGTTCATTCTGCCCTGTGCCTCCCCCCACATCCCGCCTTAGCCCCGAGTGAAGGAGAGCCTTAATTCCCAGCAAATCCAGGCTTGCTCTGCTGACCGCCACAGGTGAAGAGGCCCTGAGACATTTTTACTGTGGGGCGTGAGTGTGTGTGGGGGTGCTCCTCAGTTCTCTTGCTTGCTTGAGGAAGGAAGAGAATCTCAACTTAACTTCCGTTCCCAGCCGGGAGTTAAAAAAAATTCATCCTCTAAATAATTGTTTCATATTTTAAGAAGAAAGCCTAATATTAAGTAGCGTCTGAATGCTTCGTTTGAGGGACATGTAGTAAATAGCTAAGATGTAACAGGGTTCTGTTCTTACTACAGAGACAAGGTGTTAGTTATAGTATGCTGGCTACACACTTTTTACTTATTTGGACAGTTTTTTAAATTCCTTTGGTCAGGTAGACTTTCGGGAAGGGAATGTAGGTATATCTTAATGAAGGGAGGTTAGCGTCCTTATGTGTGGCTTTGCACTTGTAACTTTCAGTTTAGGAAGCTGTTCTTTATGTAGATCAGTCACTTTTTAAACGGGGCACCTGCACTTACAGGAACCCCACAGTGCTGTGAATATAGAAAACTGAAGAAGCGTAGCCTGTTAGAAACAAGTGTAGACTCCATTGGCTGTGTGTCTGCAGTATTGAAATGGCACTGGGAAGTTCAGATACTTTTGTGAATTGTCTGATAATACAACTTTTGGCCAGACTATGTTCTCCATTTTCTTGTGTTTTCTGACCTCTAAACTTCATTTTGGTATTGATGTGGCAGAGGGGAAGCTGCCCAGACTCTAGGTAAGATAAACTCCTGGCTCATCTGAGGCTCAGTTTCCTTATCTGTAAAATGGTAAAAAATATACAGTAAGACCTATGAAAGCTGGAACCTGTGTAAGGCAAAAACCTGTCAGAGAAGGAAAACGCAAATATTTTCCACTAAAAGAGAGTGATAGAAAAGTGGTAAGATTATACCTGTCAAAGGTGGAAAACTTGTGAGACCCGGTAAAACAAGGCAGTCCTGTTGAGATCCAGCTCTCACAGGTTTCACTGTAATACTGGTCCCCTCATAGGATTATTGTCATAGTATGCCTTTTCCCTATATCCTTGCCAGTCCCCAGTTTTTGTTACATATGTAACAGGCTTAGTTAAGTTCCTCACAGTAGTAAGTGATCAATACATGATAGCAATCATTCATTTATTCATTCAGAAACTATGAAGCACCTACAGTGTTACAGGTACTGTGCTAAGAGGACAATGGTAATTAGAATAGAGGCCATCCCCAGTTCTCATGGAGCTTGTGTTCCCATTCTGCTGGTGGATCTGGCTTACCCTGCTATTTTCTGCCTCACTATGTGGAAGGTTTTCCTTTTTTTGTTGCTCCAAAAGGTTAGACCACTTTAAGGTGGTGTGAGAAAATTTTTTCTTAGATTGATGGTATCCCCAATTTCATAAACATTAAACTGGTGATGTTATTGTTGGGTGCTGTTGAGTCAGTTCTGACGCGGAGCTACTCTATAGGAGAGAGTAGAACTGCCCCATAAGGTTTTCTAGGCTGTAATCTTTATGGGAACGGATTGCTAGGTCTTTCTCCTGAGGACCTGCTGGCTGGGAAGTGGTTGTGGGGCCCTATAATTACTTTCCTCTGAAGTGGCAAACTTGGGGATGATTTAACAGTGAGCCCTGGTGGCGTGGTGGTTAAGAGCTCGGCTGCTAACCAAAAGGTCTGGCAGTTCAGATCCACCAGCCGCTGCTTGGAAACCCTGTAGGTCAGTTCTACTCTCTCCTATAGGGTCTCAATGAGTCAGAACCGACTCGATGGCACCTAACAACAACAACTTATGAAGCTGTATATTTCTCATTTGGAGCTTGTTTTAGTAAGTGAATGAGGGGAAAAAAGAAAGAAATGGACCAAACGTTGCCATTATCAGTGGCAGAGAAGGTACAAATTTAACTTACATTAGAGCAGTAAGATGAATAAATTCTGTGGTTGCTTGATTCTTGGTTCTGACATGATGTGAAGTCTTAGGGAATGATCCACCTTAATTTGAAGTACTCCTTACTATAGTTCTGTAGTTGATAACTGAACATAGGTTTTGAGGCCTCCTGTTTGTAAAATTGATGAATAAGGAAATTACAAATGCTTTTTTTTTTGGATGCGTGTGCTATTTGAAGCTGTGCTTTATAAAGTAGAGGTGTGAGTAGTGGCATTAGTGAATTTTTGAAGGAAGTGTGTAAACTCTCAGACTCAACTGATACAACCCAATTATTTTTGAATTTTAAAATGGCATTAATTGGACTGTTTTAGTATATTAAAATATATTTCAATTTTTTAGTTAACTGTGACATTAGATTTTTAAACAATAATCATGATATGTAATATACATGTGAAAGACTGTGACATTAGATATTGTGATTATGGATATTAAGAATTAAAACAGTTATTCCTAGGAAGTAGTAAATCTACATTCATATTAAACCTTCAAATGGTTTGTTGTCATTGTTCAAGACAATTTTTACCTACATTTGCAGGCATGCCAGCTTAATGTGTTCACTTAAAGTTAATAGTTTTTTTTTTTTTTTTTTTTGATTATTGTTTATAGAATGGTTTTACATCTTGTAGCTCTTGGGCAATGTGGCCACCAGGGCGGGATAAGATTAGCTCTTGGTTGTTCAGTGTTTGTCAGGAGTTATAAATAACCACTTACTCTATAAAAGAAGATTGCTGACTAGGGCAAGCTTTGGGAAGCTATGGTGTGGTTGTAGTTGAAGAAGTTGAACTGGTGCAGTTGTATATCTTGAGTAAGCTAAATTTTATTTATGAGGATCTTGTACCCCTAAGACCAAATTTATTAGTAGTACATTTTTAAAATTTTTTTTTATGGGACTCTAACTGCTCTCTCCGTACTGTGACAGCACACTCCTCCTTTCCACCCCTGATTCCCCATGTCAATTCAACCAGCTCCTAACCCTCTCTGCCTTCCCATCTCACCTCTGGACAGAAGCTGCCCATTTAGTCTCTTGTATCTACTTGAGCTAAGAAGCACACTCCTCACGAGTATCACTTTATGATTCACAGTCCTGTCCAATCCCTGTCTGAAGAGTTGGACTTGGAAATTGTTTTAGTACTGGGCTGATAGAGAATCCAGGGGCCGTGCTTTCCAGGGTTCCTCCACTCTCAGTCAGACCATTAAGTCTGGTCTTCTTAGTAGAATTTGAGTTCCACACCCCACCTTTCTCCTGCTCCATCTGGGACTCTCTGTTGTGTTCCCTGTCAGGGCAGTCATTGGTGGTAGCCGGGCGCCATCTAGTTCTTCTGGTCAGAGGCTGATGAAGTCTCTGGTTTAGGTGGCCCTTTCTGTCTCTTGGGCTAGTACTTTCCTTGTGTCTTTGGTGTTCTTCATTCTCTTTACTCCAGGTGGTTGGGACCAATTGATGCATCTTAGATGGCTGCTTGCAAGCTTTTAAGACCCCAGACGCCACTCACCAAAGTAGGATGCAGAACATTTTCTTAATAAGCTTTGTTATGTCTAGATGTTCCCTCAAAGCATGGTCCCCAGACCCCTACCCCAGCTACTCTGTCCCTCAAAGTGTTTGATTGTATTCAGGAAACTTCTTAGCTTTAGTTTAGTCCAGTTGCGCTAACTTCCCCTGTAGTGTGTGCTGTCCTTCCCTTCACCTAAGATAATTCTTATCTACTATCTAGTTAGTAAATAGCCCTCACCCTCCCTCCCTACCCTTGTAACTTTAAAGAATGTTTTCTTCTGTATTTAAACCTTTTCTTGAGTTCTTATATAGTAGTGGTCTTATGCAATGTTTGTCCTTCTGTGACTGACTAAATTCACTCAGCTTAATGACCTCCAGCTTCCTCCATGTTATAAGATGTTTCACAGCTTCATCGTTGTTCTTTATCATTGCGTAGTACTCCATTGTGTGGATATACCATACTTTGTTTATCCATTCGTATGTTGATGGGAACCTAGGTTGTTTCCATCATTTTGCTATTGTGAACAGTGCTGCAGTGAACATGGTTATGCATATATCTATTCATGTGATGGCTCTTATTTTTCTCTAGGATGTATTCCAAGGAGCCGGATGGCTGGATCGTATGGTACGTCTATTTCTAGCTTTATAAGGAAGCGCCAAATCGATTTCCACAGTGGTTGTACCATTTTACATTCCCACCAACAGTGTCTGAGTGTTCCAGTCTCTCCACAACCCTCTCCAGCATTTATTATTTTGTGTTTTTTGGATTAATGCTAGCCTTGTTGGAGTGAGATGATATCTCATTGTAGTTTTGATCTGCATTTCTCTAATGGCTAATGATCATGCGCATTTCTTCATGTGTCTGTTAGTCGCCTGAATATCTTCTTTGGCAAAGTGCCTGTTCATATCCTTTGCCCATTTTTAATTGGGTTGTCTTTTTGTTGTTGAGGTTTTGCAGTATCTTGTAGATTTTAGAGATCAGATGCTGATCGGATTTGTCGTAACCAAAATTTTTTTCCCAGTCTGTAGGTTGTCTTTTGACTCTTTTAGTGAAGTCTTTTGATGAGCGTAAGTGTTTGATTTTTAGGAGCTCTGGGTTATCTAGTTTCTCTTCTGGTGTTTGTGCATTGTTACTTATGGTTCATATTGTATTTATGCCATGTATTAGGGCTCCAAGCGTTGTCCCTATTTTTTCTTCCATAATCTTTATCGTTTCCAATTTTATATTTAAGTCTTTTGATCCATTTTGAGTTAGTTTTTTTGCATGGTGTGAGGTATGGGTCTTGTTTCAGTTTTTCACAGATGGATATCCAGTTATACCAGCAGCATTTGTTAAAGAGACTGCTTGTCCCCAATTAATGGACTTTGGGCCTTTGTCAAGTATCAGCTGCTCATAGGTGGATGAATTTATGTCTGGATTCTCAATTCTCAGTTCTGTCCCATTGGTCTACGTATCTATTGTTGTACCAGTACCAGGTTGTACCATGGTTCTATAATAGGTTCTAAAATTTGGTAGTGTAAGGCCTCTTACTTTGTTCTTCTTCTTGAGTAATGCTTTACTTATTTGTTTCTCCATCTCATTAAAAAATGCCAGTGGAATTTGGATCAGGATTGTGTTGTATCTGTAGATCGCTTTAGGTAGAGTTGACATTTTCACAATGTTGAGTCTACCTATCCATGAGCAAGGTATGTTTTTCCACTTACACAGGTCTCTTTTGGTTTCTTGCAGTAGTGTCTTGTAGTTTTCATTGTATAGATCTTTTATTTCTCTGGTTAGATTTATTCCTAAGTATTTTATCTTCTTGGGGGCTATTGTAAATGGTATTGATTTGGTGATTTCCTCTTCAAGGTTCTCTTTGTTGGTGTAAAGGAATCCAACTGACTTTTGTATGTTTATCTTGTATCCTGAAACTTTGCTGAACTCTTCTATTAGTTCCAGCAGTTTTCTTGTAGATTCTTTGGGGTTTTCTGTGTATAAGATTGTATCATCTGCAAATAGAGATAACTTTGACTTCTTCCCTACCAATTTGTATGCCCTTTATTTCTTTTTCTAGCCTAATTGCTCTGGCTAGGACCTACAGCACAGTGTTGAATAAGAGTGGTGATAAAGGGCGTCCTTGTCTGGTTCCCGTTCTCAAGGGGAATGCTTTCAAAGTATCTTCATTTAGGTTGATGTTGGCTGTTGGCTTTGTATAAATGCCCTTAATTATATTGAGGAATTTCCCTTCTATTCCTATTTTGTTGAGAGTTTTTCTCATGAATGGGTGTTGGACTTTGTCAAATGCCTTTTCTGCATTGATTGATAAGATCATGTGGTTCTTGTTTTTGTTTTATTTATGTGATGGATTACACTGATAATGTTTTTCTAATGTTGAGCCATCCCTGCATACCTGGTATAAATCCCACTTGGTCATGGTGAATTATTTTTTTGATATGCTGCTGAATTCTGTTGGCTAGGATTTTGTTGAGGATTTTTGTGTTAATGTTCATGAGGGATATTGGTCTGTAATTTTCTTTTTTGTGGTGTCTTTACCTGGTTTTGGTATCAGGTTATGAAGGGCTTCATAGAATGAGTTTGGGAGTATTCCATCCTTTTCTATGCTCTGAAGTACCTTCAGTAGTAGTGGTGTTAACTCTTTTCTGAAAGTTTGGTAGAATTCTCCAGTGAAACCATCTGGGCCAGGGCTGTTTTTTGTTGGGAATTTTTTAATTACCTTTTCAATCTCTTCTTTTTTTATGGATTATTTAGTTGTTCTACCTATGTGTTAGTTTAGGTAAGTAGTGAGTTTCTAGAAATTTGTCCATTTCCTCTAGGTTTTCAAATTTGTTAGAGTACAGTTTTTCATAGTATTCTGTTATGATTCTTTTATTTTCAAGTGGGTCTGTTGTGATATCATTCATCTCATTTCTTATACGGGTTATCTGCTTCCTCTCTTGTTTTTCTTTTGTCAGTTTGGCCAGTGGTTTATCAATTTTGTTGATCTTTTCAGAGAACCAGCTTTTGGTTTTATTAACTCTTTCAATTGTTTTCCTATTCTCTATTTCATTTAATTCTGCTCTAATTTTTATTATTTCCTTTTTTCTGGTGCCTGAGGGCTCCTTTTGCTGCTCTCTTTCTACTTGTTCCAGTTGTAGGATTAATGTTTTGATTATGGCTCTTCTTTTTGGATGTGTGCATTTATTGCTATAAACTGATCTCTGAGCACTGTTTTTGCTGTGTCCCAAATGTTTTGGCAGGATGTGTTTTCGTGGTCGTTTGATTCTATGAATTTCTTTATTCCATCTTTAATTTCTTCCGTAGTTTTTGAGGAAGGTGTTGTTGAGTTTCCATGTGTTTGATTTTTTTCCTTTTTCTGTTGTTGATTTCTACTTTTATGGCTTTATGGTCAGAAAAGATGCTTTGTAATATTTTGATGCTTTGGATTTTGTTAAGGGTTGCTTTATGGCTTAATATGTGGTCTATTCTGGAGAATGTTCCATGTGCACTGGAAAAGAAAGTATACTTGGCTGCTTTTGGGTGGAGTGTTCGGTGTATGTATATGAGATCAAGTTGGTTGATTGTAGCATTTAGCTCTTCTGTGTCTTTGTTGAGCTTCTTTCTGGATGTTCTGTCTTTTACTGAAAGTGGTGTGTTGAAGTCTCCTACTACTATTGTGGAGCTGTCTGTCTCTCTCTTCAGTGCCGTTAGAGTTTGTTTTATATATTTTGGAGCCCTGTCATTGGGTGTGTAAATATTTATTATAGTTATGCCCTCCTGGTGTATTGATCCTTTAATCATTATATAGTGTCCTTCCTTATACTTTGTGGTGGATTTTACTTTAAAGTCTATTGTTTCAGAGGTTAATATTGCCATTCCTGCTCTTTTTTGAGTGTTGTTTGTTTGATATATTTTTTTCCATCCATTGAGTGTTAGTTTGTTTGTGTCTTTAAGTCTAAGGTGTTTCTCTTATAGGCAGCAAATATACAGATCGTGTTTATTTATCGAGTTGCCACTCTCTGTCTTTTTATTGGTGCGTTTAGTCCATTTGTATTCAGTGTAATTATTGATAGGTTTGAGTTTAGTTCTGTCATTTTGGTGTCTGTTTTTGGGTGCTGTTCACAATTTCTTTGTTCCGCTTAATTTTCTGTGCTGAGTTGTTTTTCTTTTCATCTTTTTCATTGTTGGTTTTGTGTTTGCTGAGTCTTTATATTTTTCTAGTTTTTAATTTTCACTTTTAGGATTGTTAGTTTCCTTTGTGGTTACCTTGATATTTATCCCTATTTTTCTAAGTTTATACCAGTGTTTTATTTTTTTGTATCACCTTGACTTCCTCTGCATATGGAAAATCTATGTCTACATGTTTTAAGTCCCTCTTTTTTGTTTTAATGTTGTCATCTTTCACATATTGGCATCTGTTTCCCTATTTTCAGTGTTTTAGCTTTGATTTACTTTTGTGACTTCCCTATCTGGGTTGATATCTGGTTGCTCTGTTATGTGTTCTAGTCTTGGGTTGTTCTCTGATGTTATTGATTTTCTAACTGTAGGACTCCCTTTAGTATTTCTTGTGATTTTGGTTTGGTTTTTGCAAATTCCCTAAACTTCTGTTTATCTGGAAATACCCTAATTTCACCATCATATTTGAGAGACAGTTTTGCTGGATATATAATTCTTGGCTGGCAGTTTTTTTCCTTCAAGGCTTTATATATGTCATCCCTTTGGTTCTTGCCTGCATGTTTTCTGCTGAGTAGTCCGAGCTTATTCTTACTGACTTTCCTTTGTAGATGACTTTTCCTTTATCCCTAGCTGCTCTTAAAATTTTCTGTTTATCTTTGGTTTTGGCAAGTTTGGTTATAATATATCTTGGTGACTTTCTTTTGGGATCTACCTTATGTGGGGTTTGATGAGCATCTTGAATAGATATCTTGTCATCCTTCACAATATCAGGTAAGTTTTTTTGCCAACAAATCTTCAATGATTCTGTCTGTATTTTCTGTTATCCCTCCCTGTTCTGGTTCTCCAATCACTTGTAGGTTATTCCTCTGGATAGAGTCCCACATAATTCTTAGGGTTTCTTCATTTTTTTTTTTTTAATCCTTTTATCTGATTTTTCTCAAATAAGTTGTTGTCAGGTGCTTTGTCTTCATTCTCACTAATTCTAACTTCCATTGCCTCAGTTCTACTCCTATGACTTTCTATTGAGTTGTCTAATTCTGAAATTTTATTGTTAATCTTCTGGATTTCTCATTGCTCTCTCTCTATGGAGTCTTACAGCCTGTTAAATTTGTCATTTTACTCTTCCCTAAATCTTTTTAATTTCCTCTATTGTGTGTTCTGTGTTTTGCTTAATTTTCTTCCTAATTTCTTGAAAAGTTGTGTATATTAATCTTTTGTATTCTGCCTCCAGTAATTCCAAGAAATTTTCTCCTTTGGAAAATTTCTAGATTCTTTATTTTGGGAGCTTGCTGAAGCCATCATGGATTGTCTCTTTATGTGATTTGGTATTAACTGTTGTCTCTGAGCCATCAATAAGTTATTAGGTTTATTTATTTTATGTTTGCTTACTGTGTTGTAGTTTCTTGTTTTGATATGCCCAAATAGACTGCTCGTATGAGCTATTTTGATTATTGGCACCTTTGAAGCTCTAATGTCCTGTCGCCTGGTGGTTAGATCTGTTACTAGGTATGTGAGCTCGGGAGTCCTCCCGCTCCTCCTGTATGCATTCAGCTCAGGTGCCCAGGTAGATAGGCACCAAGTGTGTGGTGTAGGCTCTCACTTACAGTCCTAGATAGGCATGGGTGATTGGTGTAGGGACAGGCATCTGACTGTAGCAGGGGGACATACTCTAAGCAAGGCAGGGGCTGATGGCCACTCCCGGGTGTCCAGGAGGAAGGTGTGTCCCTGTTCCCTAGAGTGCATAGGTGGGTGGGTTTTGCAGCCCGACTATGAGCACCTAATGCTGTTGGCTGTAAGAACTGGGGGGCATCTCTTATTCATGTGCCCCTATCGCAGGTGGCTAGTGGCTAGGTAGGGTGGGTGGAGCCACCAGTCCTCAGGCCTCTGATGTGGGTAGGTGAAGACCCTGCTTAATGGGCAGAGCAGTGTCAAATGTCAAGAACCTGCCACTTCACAGCTGAAATAGTTGAAGTTAGAGTTCTGGTATATACCCTGTTGTACTGTGGAAATGGGGGCCTAGTGGGCCCACACAAGTCTATGCATGGGGAACGGCACTCACAGTCTGTGGATCCCTTATGCCTCTGCCTAGGCAAAGGAGCTGTGCCTACCCTGGGTTCCTGGCTTAGGGGAGCCGGCAGTTTATTTTTTCTCATTTGTTAATTTGTTCACTCTCCAAGGTAGGGAGAGTGGCTCTGGGTGTGTGACGGATCCTTCGTCTGGCCCAGGGGACTTTGCAATTGCTGAAGCCATTCTGGGACCCAGGGCAGAGCAGGGAGCGGGGAGGTAAATGGGAGAGAGTTTTTTCCCTAAGGGGGGTGTTTTTGATCCATGCGGTAAGCCATACACTTCTATTTATCTTTTGCCAGTGAGGGCTGCTTCTCACTGGTTCTGGGTGGCCGTGTAGACTCTCTGGCACTGGGTTTCTCCCGTTGTGGAAGATGCGCCTCCGTCCACCGCTGCTTGCCTGCCGGATGACTCACCCCGGAGCTGATCAGGCCTGAAGGGCTCAGGCTCTTGCCAGGTCAGGTCTGGCAATAACTCGCTGCTTCCTAGCAATCTCTCCCTCCCCCTGCTACTCAGTCTGGTTCCTCAACTCTGCCTTAGAAGTTCAGGGCTCCCAGATTGCCATGTATAATCAAATCACTTGTGTTTTGGGTCTTTTTTGTAAGAGAGACTACGGGAAGTGTCCTACTACTCCGCCATCTTGGCGCCGCCTCCTCAGTAGTGTATTTTTAAATAGCAGTTTATGTAGCTTCTTGCAGGGATTGGAGTAGGAAAATTAGGAAGATGAGGAAGAATGAGGAAGCACCATCTTTCTCCTACTACGTAGTAAACATCTGCCTGCGCATATTGTAGCATTTTGTTTATAGGTGGACAAGGTTTGCCAACCATTATTTTTAGGTTCTAGTAATCATGCAGTAGATTAAACTATGTAGTTTCATTATGGAATTCTGGTTCCATTAAGCCTCTGCTTTTTTGCTTCAGGCATAAAAATATCTGAACCCCTGATTGTGGTATGTAGTTTTCAGTAAGCCTGGATCCCAAGTATTTTTGTAAGTTCCTGTTTTATGGATGACCATTGTTCACCACTCCACTCATTCCTGACTGCATGGAACCTGGGATTCCTGTTGTTGTGTGCCATCGAGTCAATTACGGCTCTTAGTTACCCTATAGCACAGGGTAGAACTGCCTCATAGGGTTTCCAAGAAGCTGCTGGTGGATTTGAACTGCCGACCTTTTGGTTAGCAGCATGAGCTGGTAAACACTTTGCCACCAGGGCTCCCTGGGCTCCCTAGTTGGCCTTAATTCATTCAACAACTCTCTGTAGCAGATGGCGTTGCTTTACGTAATGATTGCAGTTGGAGTCTGTAGACCTAGATTCAAATCCTGGTTCTCTAATTACTTGCCATAGGACGTTGGGCAAGTCATTTCACTTCTGAGCCTCAATTTCTGCATATGTAAAATGAGATTATATTACCTATCTATCTGTCAATCTATCATCTGTTGGCTTTCATTTATCTGTCTAGTAAGGTGTGCAGTAAGTGTTCTTGGTATCATTACTAGTGGGGGAGTGAAGGAAGCAGGGTTGGACAGATGGAGCAGTTGAACTGTGATGCAGTTACAACAGACCTGAGCCGATCCTCCCATTAGGGAGCTTTGGAGCTGGGATGGCACTTCAGAGTTATCTCACCTTGAGGGAAGAAGGCCTTTATTCCCTGCACCTCCTCCATTGACAAATCATTTGGACATGGACTGCCCCCAGGAAGAGGGTATGATCAGCGTTGGGTGGGAAGGGGGGCATGGGAGGTGGTCTCTTCAGCTGGAGAGCCTTTCTGGAGAGGGACACAGCTCAGAGCCTTTGGCCCTCAGGTAGTGAGGGAGGGATTTGGGCAACACACCACAGCATCTACTACACTGTTGTTATTACCAGAGTCCTTTGTGTATACATAGTTAGTTATGTTTCTTGTTTCTTATTCCCCTACTATTACTGATTTCTTCACTTAGAGCACCAGTACCATTCACATGAAACACAAGTATGGGGTAAATATTTCTCACTAATGACTAAGTTCAACAACACTGAACAATAACAGCAACAACAACAATGACTAAATAGGCTTTGTGAACAACACTGGGAGTTTACCACCATTACGTATAGCATTGTTTGGATGGGAAAATGTGTTCTAAATTGCATACATCTGTTTACTAATAGATTTTTGGAACAGCTCCTGTTCCTTATGAGCAAGATTTGTATTTTGCTACATACTTAGTCCACCAAACATACTTTTTTATAACCCCGGGTTTATAGTATGTTTTGAATAGTTTCTCTTTTTAGATGTTTAGTTTCTGCTACATTTAAATTGCCTGTTTCCATCAGAAGGAAAATGAAGAGTGTTTGGTTGCTGTTTCTGTTCTAATCATGGAGTATTTATTGAGAGTCTAAAGCCAGTACAGCACCATTGTGACCTTGGAAGACATTTCTTTGCCTTATCTAGAAATCGATTTTGTCAAGTGTTTAAAAATATCTGCTACTTTTGAATATTGTGTTTTGAAATCCTCCTTTGTAAAGGGGTTTGGTACATAACATTGCCTCACCCATTAGATTCTTCCTTTGCACTTTGTACATTAAAGACCTGTTTTGTGCTCTGCTGATGGTGTTTTATGCACAGTCCTATTCTTTCTCTTGTTTCTTTACCTGTTAGAGGCCCTGTGCTTAAGTTCTAGAAACTAAACCTTCAGTGTCAGTTTTCCTACAAATCCGGAAAGATGTATCCTTCCACAGAGAACTGAAAACAGGAGATGAAACTCAGAAATCTCTTGCAGCTTAATTTTCCTCTCAGTTTACTCCAGGCTCCTGGATGTGAACGGTTTAAACAAGTTTAAGGTATCAGAATGTGTTCTTCCCTTTTGGTTTTCTATTTCCAGTTCTTTGCACATGTCATCATAATACTTTACTTTGTCTTCTCGAGCCGCCCTTTGAAATCTTCTGTTCAATCTTCAATCTTCTGATGAAGTAAAAGAGCTGAACAGAAGATTTTAAAAGGCGACTCGAGAAGGCATAGTAAAGTATTATGATGACACGTGCAAAGAGGTGGAGATAGAAAACCAAAAGGGAAGAACACGCTCGGCATTTCTCAAGCTGAAAGAACTGAAAAAAAATTTCAAGGCATGAGTTGCAATAGTGAAGGATTCTGCGGGGAAGATATTAAATTACACAGGAAGCATCAAAAGAAGATGGAAGGAATGCACAGAGTCACTATACCAAAAAGAATTGGTCGTCGTTCAGCTGTTTCAGGAGGTAGCATATGATCAGGAACCGATGGTACTGAAGGAAGAAGTCCAACCTGCACTGGAGACATTGGCGAAAACAAGGCTCCAGGAATTGATGGAATGTCAATTGAAATGTTTCAACAAATGGATGCAACGCTGGAAGCGCTCACTTGTCTATGCCAATAAATTTGGAAGACGGCTCTCTGGCCAACCAACTGGAAGAGATCCATATTTATGCCTATTCCCAAGAAGGTGATCCAACTGAATGTGGAAATTATTGAACAATATCATTAATATCACATGCAAGTAAAATTTTGCTGAAGATCATTCAAAAGCAGCTGCATCAGTATATCGACAGGGAGCTGCCAGAAATTCAAGCTGGATTCAGAAGAGGACCTGGAACCAGGGATATCATTGTTGATGTCAGATGGATCATGGCTGAAAGCAGAGAATACCAGAAAGGTGTTTACCTGTATTTTATTGACTCTGCAAAGATGTTCGACTGTGTGGACCATAACAAATTATGGATGAACATTGCAAAGAATGGGAATTCCAGAACACTTCATTGTGCTCATGAGGAACCTGTGCATAGTTTAAGAGGCAGTTGTTCCAACAGAACAAGGGGATACTGTGTGGGTTAAAATCAGGAAAGGTATGCATCAGGGTTCTATCCTTTCACCATGCCTATTCTGTATGTATGCTGAGCAAATAATCCGAAAAGCTGGACTCTGTGGAGAAGAACCAGGCATCAAGATTGAAGGAAGACTCATTAACAACCTGCATTATGCTGATGATACAACCTTGCTTGCTGAAATTGAAGAGATCTTGAAACACTGATGAAGATCAAAGACCAGAGCCTTCACTATGGATAACACCTCAAGATAAAGAAAACAAAAATCCTCACAACTCGACCAATAAGCAACATCATAATAAACGGAGAAAAGATTGAAGTTGTCAAGGATTTCATTTTACTTGGATCCATAGTCAACACCCATGGAAGCAGCAGTCAAGAAATCAAAAGATGCATTGTATTGGGCAAATCTGCTGCAAAAAACCTCTTTAAAATGTTGAGAAGGATTTATGTCACCTTGACAACTAAGGTGAGCCTGACCCAAGCCATGGTGTTTTCAGTCACCTCATACGCATGCGAAAGTTGGACAGTGAATAGGGAAGATGGAAGAAGAATTGATGCCTTTGAATTGTGGTGTTGTAGAAGAATATTGAATATACCGTGGACTGCTAAAAGAATGAACAAATCTGTCACGGAAGACGTACAACTAGAATGCTCCTTAGAAGCAAGGATGGCGAGACTATATCTCACATATTTTGGACATGTTATCAGGAGGGATCAGGCCTTGGGGAAGGACATCATGCTTGGTAAAGTAGAGGGTCAGTGAAAACGAGGAAGACCCTCAATGAGATGGATTGACACAGTGGCTGCAACGATGGGCTTAAACATAACGATTGTGAGGATGACGCAGGGCCAGGCAGTGTTTTGTTCTGTTGTACATAGGGTCGCTTTGAGTCTGCACTCGAGGGCACCTAACAACAAAAACAAGGTGTTAGAAAGGAGACTTTAGGGGGACAAACAAACGGGTCCTCAGTGGTTTTGATTACCAACTTTTTGACGCTTTTCAGGAATTTAGTTAATTTAAAATGTTTTGCTATTATTTTGCCACTAATAAAATGGTGGTTGTGGAAAATCTGAAAAAAAAAAAAAAAAGATAAGCAAAGTTCTCTGACTTTCTGCTTAGACCCCTATAATCCCACCATTTAGAGATCCACTGTTGTTAACATTTTGTTGTATATTCTTGCAGCTTTTAAAACATTTTTCTTACAGACTTTTTAAAGTGCATATTACAGTTTTTGCAAAAAGAGGATTGTATATTCTATAATCTGTTTTTTACACTTACAGTACGTTTTAGCAGTGCAGTAAATATACAGGTGTATTACTATTTTTAATGCTTTTGTAATAAGTTGTCAAATGTCTGTACCTTGGATAATTTGATCATCCCTCTATTGTTTGACGTTTCTGGTTCTTATACCTTCATCTCTGGGCATTCATCCAGTTCTTTCAGGTAAATTCTTACCTTGGCCTTGCTAGGTCATAGGATATGTGTATTTTTATGACTTTTAATACATACTGACAGATCGCCCCATAGAAAGATTGTGCCAGTTTGACACCACTGTTGTTGGAGTGCCCTTTTTCCGTGGCCTCACTGGTCTCCAGTTCTTGTTGTTTTAAAGGCATGCTGGAGAATTGGTGGGACCCTAAAATGTCTCAGCAATAGAAGGATCCTATTTGCATCAAGAACCTGGAGCAGGTGCTGCCACTCTTAGGAGGACTTTCTGAGGCTGGATTTACTCCTACTGGGAATTCTGTGGTCTTCAGTGGTTTGGTGGCTAATAAAGATTCAGTAAAATATCTAATAATAGTGAATGGTAGAGTTAGTGAAGATGACAGCATAGGGCTTTGAAATTCTGTCTGCAAGTGGACTATGTGACACCATTATTCTAATCTTATTAAGTAAGGCCTGGAGTTTTGAGGTTTTAGACAAAAAAGCATGGGGTTTGAACATACCAGGGTTTCAATCTAGGTGCCACAACTTACTAGCCTGGTGACTTTGAAGCAAGTTATTTAATCTTCCTCCATCTCCATTTTCTAAATGCAGCCCTCTGCAGTGTTTTATGAAGATTAAGAAAAATAACATGTGAAAGATCTTGGCACAGGGCCTAGCAGATATGAGCATTATCAAAAATAGCTTTATAAGTTTTGTGGTTTGGTCAACCTTATCCAGTTACAAAACTTGGTAAGCCCTTATGTTATTGAGAATGGGCACTGGGAGATAACAAGATACTGGTGAAGGGTCTGTGACTATCAGTGTAGAAAAAGACTGATATCATACATGCTTTTAGCTAAGCACTGATTTAACTATAAATGATCTTCTGTTCTTCTCCCATTATCTCTCTCTCTCTGATCATAGTTTACCTGGAAAAAAATCAGATAATTTAGCAAAAATAAAGTGTGAAAATGGCCCTCCCTCCGTGCCTTCCTTCCTTCCTTCACCCACCCACCCACCCATCCATTCATCCATGCATCCCCTATGTATTGAGTGTCTGCTATTTGTCAGACATTGTGCTAGGTTCGAGGATTACAGAGACAAAAGAACTGGGCTCTAGGGGCTAATGGTCAAGTTGGGAACCTTTACGGAAATAAGTACAAGTAGGTTATTACGTGTACAATGCAAGCACAGCTATGAAATAAAAACCAGGGTGTCTTGTAAGGGGTTAAAATATTGGATTGGATTTGAAGATATGGAAAAGTGAAATGAGCATGTGGAGTTGGTGAGCGGCTGAGAGGACATGAGGAGCCCAGGGTGTTCTTTGGGGATCAGTCAGGGCTTAATACTACTGAGAATTAGACAGAAGACGCTCCCGTCTCTCCAGGCAGCAACTAGAGAGCTTATTCGTTTTATTCATTGCTTTGTTCATCTGTATACTCATCCATTCATTAAACATTTATTACATGCCTCCTATCTTCTAGGACTGGAAATATAATGTTGAATTATACTTGGGGGCATCAGAATTCACACCCTCAGGGTCTCACAGTGAAGTTAAGAGAGAGGCATGTAATCACTGGGAGCCATGGTAATGTATTGTAGGTGCTCAGTGGAAAAAATGGTTTCCTGGAGGAGACATTTGAGCTGAGTCTTATAGGAAGAGAAGCCGTTAGTTCTGAAAGCAGAGGAAGGATGTCCCAAGCAGAAGATGGGAAAGGGCCTTGAGTTCTGGGTACTGCAAGGAGTTTGACGTGGCTAGGTGAGAGTGCAGTGATAGGACACGAGGCTGGTAAGGGAGTAGGGCCAGACGGCCAAGTCTCAGTGCTTTGTAGCCAGTGGAGAACCATCCAGAGGAACATCGCTTAATCTGCAAAAGGGGATAATCATAGATTGTTGATAATCTTGTAAAATTATTAAATATTTTAACAGAATGGGTATCTTTTGATAGTTTTTCTTTTGATAGTCAGGGATCCGAGTCCTTGGGTGGTGCCAGTGGTTAAGCCCTTGACTACTAGCTGAAAGGTTGGTGGTTCAAACCCACCCAGAGGCACCTCAGAAGACGGGACAGATGATCTGCTTCTGAAAGGTCAGACCGAAAAAACCGAACCGTTGCTGTCAAGTCGATTCCAGCTCATAGTCACAGCCATTGAAAACCCTGTGGAGCATTTCTGCTCTGCACACACGGGGTTGCCATGAGTCAGAATTGTCTTGATGGCAGCTAACAACAAGCCAGGGATCAGAGATTGAACCTGCTGCTGGCCCTCGATTGTGAGTTTCCAGTAGAGCTGTGGGTGCACTGCAAGATGCTAGTGTCACAGCGCCCGAGGCTGCCAGTGGAAGGCCTGTCTTAATTGTGGGCACCAGCATCCCTGTGCTTTCCAAGCGCTGGGAGCTTAGGTAGTTGAGGTTAGCTTCTGAGAACTAAATGCCAAGGGAAGGGGCTGGGGCCATCTGAGCAGAAAAGGTTTTATCTGGAGTGAGGGGGTTGTCACTATGGTTTATTTTTCATGCCTGCGTATAAAGTGTATAGACTCTGCCAGCTTGGACTAATTATCTTGGTTTGGCATTTTATTTTTATTATCATCTAATCAGTTTTAAAACAATAAACTCTGGTGAGGAGGAATGTCATTGTTTTGTACAAAATGTATGTTTGTGTAATTGTATATGTTTCAGAAAGCTGGCAGTTCTCAGTGGTTGGTTAAATAGTAACTGGCTTTATTTAATCAACAGGATGTTTTAACTTGATTGTACTTGAGAGAGGAGCCCTGGTAGCGCAGTGGTTAAAGTGCTTGGCTGCTAACTGAAAGGTTGGCGGTTCGAATCCACTAGCCACTCCGTGGGATAAAGATGAGGCAGTCTGCTTCCGTAAAGATTTAGTTTTGGAAACCCTATGAGAGCAGTTCTTCTCCATCCTATAGGGTGGCTGCTATGGGTCGGAATTGACTCCACAGCAGTGGGTTTGGTTTTGGTACTTGAGAGGTTTTTTATAAACTGGCAAAAAGTGAGTAGTGTTTCTGATACTTAAAAAATTATGTGTTCTTATTTATCAGAAATAAAAATGGATAACAAATTATCTCTGCTAGAGTACATTCATGAGGATAATACTTGAAAACAGTTTAAAAGTTAGAAGCAAGAAAGATATGAAGTTTAAAGAAAAGTGAGGAAAGAGGAAGACTTCAAGAGAAAGTGTTAAATGTTAAGCATATAGTTGATTAGACTGCAGTTAAGAAGAAAATTATGGTTCTCATATCTGCTTATAATACATTGTATTTCATAGATTGAAATAGACTCAGCTCAAACCATATCACCCCAAAAAGAGCAATTACAGATATAGCCAGATAGCAAAAGATGGCCCAGATATCGTAATTCAGAATAGCTGTTTGTATCATTTTATTGGAAATTTATTAGAAATAGACAGCCTTAAGGTATATGCCTTTATAAAACCGATGAAGAGGATGGATTTAGGCGAAAGTTAGCAGGTTATCACATTGCTCATAAAAGTTAGGGAGATGTTTCCCAAATTTAAAATGCATATCTTTCCCTAGGGGTAAGCATAAGTTTGATGACTCTTTAGATCATGCTCTTTCAAGTTATAAAAGCATCCCAGAAGAGTCTTTCAACACTAATTCTAAAACTGGATCACAAGCTCTATTTTAGGTTTCTAAATGTGTACTCCTAAACATGATCATTTCAGTATCATATTTAGTGGAACCATGTTCTAACACAACTTCTTGTTAAAGAGGCGTGCTACTTGTTATGGAAACTGGGGGGAATGTATAAAATCAGTTCTGGCTATTTTTGATTGGCAGCAGGTGCAGTCTGTAATCTGATAGGCAGAGCCTGGGATGGTTGGTGATGGGTGTTAATAAACAGACTTGAGAGCCCAGAGCAGTGCCGTCGGAAGCCATGGAGAGAGCCTGGTATTGAGAAACAGGAAGTATCCTTCAGTGGTAGAGGCAGAAATGTGTGTCGCTAACACAGGAGGCAGCTCAAAGAATTCCTTCTATTGGTTTCAAACTCCTCAGATCTTTTCCTACTGGGCAGTGCTTACACGTGCAGGAACTTTGTTGGTGGTGGTGTTGTGTGCCGTGGAGTCGATTCTGACTCATAGCAACCCTATAGGACAGAGTAGAACTGCCCTATAAGGTTTCCTAGGCTGTAATCTTTAGGGAGCAGATCGCCAGGTCTTTTTTCCAGCAGAGCAGCTGGTCAGTTTGAACTGCCAGACTTTGAGTTAGCAGCTGAGTGCTTAACCATTGCATCACCAGGGGTTCTGCGGTGACTTTAACTCACTGCTGAGTCGATTCTGACTCATAGAGACCCTTTAGGACAGAATAGAACTGCCCTACAGGGTCTCCCAGGCTGCAGCCTTTATGGAAGCAGACTGCCACATCTTTCTTCCATGGAGTGGCTGGTGGTTCAAACCACCAGCCTTTTGGTTAGTAGCTGAGTGCTTAACCACTGCACCACCAGGGCTCCTCTGCAGTAACTTTAGCCCTGTAATAATATGGTTTCACTAGTTTTAGGAGTGAAGATGACGTGTTGCAGTACAGAAGGAAATCAGGTAAAATTCTTGGATGGTAGGTGTGCTGGGGCTGTAGAACCCCACAGAAGGGAGAAGTGGACATTCCTAGCAGTAGGAGCAATGATGATACTGCAGCTATCCATTATTATTTACTAGGAGCCCGGTAGGACTCCAGCAGTCTTATAGTTCACATTTGAGGATGAGGGCACCAAGCTTCAGAGACAGCCTCCTTCCCTTTTTGTAGAAAAGGCATGTTTGGGCGTAGGGAAATGTGCCCGACCCAGATGCCACAGTTGAATCCTAGTGACTAACACATAAGCATGTGCGCAAATAATGAACAACTGTGTGAAGGTTTTTAAGTAGAGGACTTAAATTCAGTGTTAAAACCCCAAGGAAGCAGTAAAAAAAGCCAGTTGCTGTTGAGTCTGTTTTAACTCATGATGACGCCATATGTGTCAGAATAGAACTGTGCTCCATAGGGTTTTCAGTGGTTGATTTTTTTGAAAGTAGATCGTTAGGCCTTTCTTCCAAGGCACCACTGAGTGGACTTGAACCACCAACCTTTCGGTTAGTAGCCAGCGTGGAATAGGGCCATTTAAATTATTTTTAAAAGACCTCATGTATCATTCTGGTACTCGATCTGAAATTGAATTTGTAAAATAAGAAAATAACACTTAACCAAGTGTTACCGTCAAATGTTGTGCACTTACATTGATCTGATTCCTTTCATTATGACAGAAGAATTTCCTGGTCGTCACATTTTGGAGATTGTGAACACTTGAAATGACACTTCCTATTCCTAATGGATTAGAGTTCATAAATGGGATGTGATTATCTTCTGTAGGGTAAATTCCTAGAAGTGGGATCACTGGTCACAAGATAATGTGATTTTTAAAGGCTTTTGATATATATTGCCAAACTGCTCTCTAGAAAGGCATCCCTTGTTGATACTACCGGCACTTACTGGAGTGCTCGTTTCTTCCCGCTCCTCAACATGGATTTTGATAACCATTTTCATCTTTGCCAGTCAGATAGATGAAAAATCACATCTTCTTGTTATACAGTGAAACCTGTGAGAGCCAGAACTTGATGGGACTGTCTTGTTTTTCTGGGTTTCTCAAGTTTCTGCCTTTGACAGGGTACAGTCTTACGACTTTTCTTTTGCTTTCTCACCTGCTAACCGGAAGGTTGGCAGTTCGAATCCAGTAGCCACTCCATGGAAACCTTATTGGGAAGTTCTCCTGTGGCCTGTAGGGTCGCTACAAGTTGGAATCGACTCAGTGATGAGTTTGTTGGTTTTTTTTTTTTTTTTTTCGGTTTTCTATTAGTGGAAAATATTTGAGTTTTTGTTCTGTGACAGGTTTCCACCTTATGCACTTTCTGGCTTTTGTAGGCTTTATTGTTTTTATAGGAAGTTCCCAGGTTAAACAGTCCGATTTACGTACAACCCATAATTACGAACCAACCCTCATAAAGCCTATTATAGTAAAAATTTGAGGTACAAACAACAGTTCGTAACAAAACGGGCACTGCTTTGCGATGCACATCAAAACATTATTATTATTATTGCTGTATTATTACGTTAAAGATGTTTTGGGGTATCTAGAAGTGTTTCTTTAATGTTTTTTATGCATAGAAAGGTACACTATATACTATAAGAGAAACACTTGACTGATGTTGGATATGAACCATGCTTAACTGTTCATTCCAACTTACATACAAATTCAACTTAAAAACAAGACTTAGAAATAGAACTTGTTCTTAATCCGGGGACTGCTTGTATTTGCATTTGTTGTATTATCAGTGAGTAAATGTCTTTTTATATGTATTCTGATCTTTTGTATTTTTTTCCTATTTGTACCTCTTTCCTGTTTTACTAATCGGGTATTTGTGTTCTTGTTACTGATTTGCGCAAAGTCTATACGTTCAGAAAACTTTTTGACATATATTTTCCCTAGTTTAACATGTGTCTTTCAGCCTTGTTTAAGGTAGCTCTTATTGGTTAGAAGTGCTACATTTTTGTATGATCACGTAACATCCACATAAAGATAGAACCTCAAGAGAAAGGTAGAGGAAAGTGGGGAGAGCTGTCTGTGCAGTTGCTGGTAGGAAAAGGGGTTTGGGCATGGCATGAGGTCAGTGACTCTGAGTTAAGTTGAACACCAGTACCCAGTAATGCTGTTCACATTTGTGGGGCTCTGTGTACTTTCTGTATTTAATTTGGGAGGCTGTTCTACAGATTTGGTTTCAACTGCTGGTACCCTCTCTTATCTCCTCCCTGACCTCCTGCTTCCCTTCCCACTACTCTCCAGTTGACTGCTGAGCCCCAGTGCCCAACACCTGTCACTTCTTGAACATTTCTAAAACCCCTGCAGTTTTTATTCCAGCTATGTAGGGCTTTGAAACTTGTAGATAAAGGTCCATTTTCTATTTGTTTATCTCCTCTTCTCAGGAACCAAGCTGCACACTGAGGCCTCTTAAGGCTAAATTGCCCATAGCTTGCTTGTGATAACTTAAATGCTGAGTCATTAAAAAAAAAATTCATTTCAGAAAGTTCTCATTTTTCCTCATTCAGGCACTTGAAATTAAATTGTCAATAAAAGGAGAACATAGTACTCAATTGAAAAGAATTTATTCACACTTTGCATCATGCTGATTGAACCAGCTCCTTGTACTGTCTCCAGTTCAGAAAGGTTCCCAAACTCATTCTTGTTCTAAAGAGTGTGAGGTTTGAGAGTCACAAGTCATAGCGTGAGAATTGGCTCTTGCCATTTTTTAGGGCCCTTGAAACTTTGTGAGCTTGAGTTTTCTTATCTGTAGAAATTGAGGATAACATGATACTGTTTGTGATGAACTCTTTGCATACAAACTGTAGAGCTGTTTGAGAAGCAAAAAGTTGTGTTATAGTTCGGAGTTTTTAGTGTTTTGTAGTTGTGGAGCTTCTTTCCACTCACTGTTTGGGATTTGGTTCTGAATTTCTGATGCGGTAGTGTGGCAGCTTCCCAACTGGTGATGAATGTACACTCTGACTTGTTGGAAGAACCCAGGCAGACCTTGGCTTCCCACCAGGGAGTTTGCAGTGAATGCTAAACATCCAAAATCTGTATTCTGCTTCTCTGGAAGACTCTTTAGTTTCTCTGCAAATGTGCATCTCGGCGTTCTTGCTGTGTGGATTTTCCCCCAGAGAATCTGCAGTGGTGGCCTGCTGGCCCTGGGGAAGCCCAGCGGATCTTTGAGTGAGCCCTTTTGGAGTTGAGAATGGACTCTACTTTTCTGACCCTTTTGGGGCAGGACTGGTGGCTGAAGCTTTAGGGGAGGGTTCTTTCACCAGTGCGAGTTTAGATAATTTGGGGATTGTTTTGTGATCTGTGAGTCATCCTTCCCCTAGGCTGTCTTGAATTCCTTGTAAGAGTCAGATTCCACTTTGATTCTAACCACTTGCTTTAACAGAGCCCGTTTTTGGCCTGTTGCCCTGCATGATTTACTTGTGTGTGCCTGTATTTGTAATTATGCTGCACATAGTTTGCATCTTGATTCACTTTAGGCTTTTCTGCTTTCTGCTCTGTAATTGCCCCTAGGGTTGTATGAAGTGGGAGTTTAAGACAGTGTTATTGAAAAGCACTGACATGCTACTTTCACTTGTTTCTTTATCTCCACTTTAGATTTTGCATTTTAAGTTAGGTTATAAAATTGTGACTTTACCAAACTATGTTATGAATTTCATCAAAACAGTTTCTACAGAGATGTGATAACTTGGCATGGTGGTATACATATTGAATCCTTTTTTTGCCCTAGGATTCAGTTGATTAAAAACCATTCATAAGCTTCAGAGATATTTGAAAAATTTGCCTTCGGAATAAATATCTTTAACTCATAACTTATTTTTTAATGTTCCATGAGATATGTGGTGTAAAGATGACTTGGAAGAATTTTTTTTAAAATTTTATTGTAGTACTTTAAGTGAAAGTTTACAATTCAAGTTAGTCTCTCATACAAAAATTTATACATATTGTTATGTGACCCTAATTGCTCTCCCTATACTGTGATAGCACATTCCTCCTTTCTACCCCTGATTTCCCGTGTTCACTCAACCAGCTCCTGACCCTCTCTGCCTTCTCATCTCATCTTCGGACAGGAGCTGCCCATTTAGTTTCGGGTATGTACTTTAGCTAAGAAGCACAGTCTTCGCGAGTATCATTTTATGTCCCATAGTCCAGTCTAATCTCTGACTGAAGAGTTGGCCTCGGGAATGGTTTTAGTGCTGGTTGGCAGAGATTCTGGGGGCCACGCTCTCTGGGGTTCTTCCAGTCTCAGTCAGACCATTAAGTCTGGTCTTTTTACTAGAATTTGAGTTCTGCACCCCACCTTTCTCCTGCTCCATCAGGGACTCTTTGTTGTGTTCCCTGTCACGGCGGTCGTTGGTGGTAGCTGGACATCATCTAGTTCTTCTAGTCTCAGGCTGATGAATCTCCAGTTTATGTGGCGCTTTCTGTCTCTTGGGCTAATGCTTTCCTTGTGACTTTGGTGTTCTTCATTTTGACTTGGAAGAATTTTTTTTTTTTAATTGTGGTTTAAGTGAAAGTTTACATTTCAAAGTAGTCTCTTATACAGAAATTTACACATACATTGTTATGTGACCCTAATTGCTCTCCTTATACTGTGACAACACACTCCTCCTTTCCACCCCTGATTTCCTATGTCCATCTAACCAGCTCCTAACCCTCTCTGCTTTCTCATCTCACCTCTGGACAGAAGCTGCCCATTTAGTCTCATGTACCTACTTGAGCTAAGAAACACACTCTCCATGAGTATCATTTTATGTCCCACAGTTCAGTCCAATCATTGTCTGAAGAGTTGGCCTTGGAAATTGTTTTAGTTCTGGGCTGATAGAGAATCCAGGGGCCATGCTTTCTGGGGTTCCTTCAGTCTCAGTCAGACCATTAAGTCTGGTCTTTTTACTAGAATTTGAGTTCTGCACCCCACTTTTATCCTGCTCTGACTTGGAAGAGTTTTTAATGAATAAATTTGAAGTGTATTTCTTTTGATGAATTTGGAAATACTATTTAGAATTAATTTGAAATGTAGTAAAATGTTTATATATATTTACATAATATTTTAGTATAGTTATATGTAATATGACAAATTCTCTTAAGACAAAAAAAAATTTCTAGATTTTTTAAAAACTTTTACGAATAGCATCTTTTTCCTCTTTGAATTTTTGAGAGCAGTCATATTATAAAATTACATCAGTGTTCCACAAAAGTTAGTAACTGGAAAAGGAATGAATGTCTAGTTACAATGACATCACTAGCATAAAATATCAATGGGGTTTATAACTTTGAGTTTCCTTAGCAGTAAGAAATTTCTCCTTTGAGAAATTTTTTAAGAGAGAAAATACTCTCTTGAAAACAAGTCTTGAAAACAACTCTCTTGAAAAGCAAGCTGTGTGTGGTGTGATATGTGGTGAATAGCGGGGCCAGGACATAGTCATGACTGATTCTTGAATCTAGGTTTCATTTTACTGAGGTATGTGTAAGACTTAGGCACACCCTCTCCTTTGACAAGCCTTTCCTTGTTGCAACAGATTCTGTAACTTGCTTGTTGGTTGCTGATGCAGCATTTCAGAAGTAGGCTGTGCAGTGTGGCCCTCAGGCGAAAGCTTTGTCTTTTCTCCCCAGATCCCACCAGAATGACTATCAGGGTGGGAGGGATTGGCACAAAGCAGTTTACCAGGTTTATTTTGAAGGGATGGCAGGGGAGCAGAAAGGGTACATTTTTCAGAGAATTTAGCAGGGCAGAAAATGCACATGGAGAACAAAGGAGTATAAGGATTTAGCTTATTTTAGGGGATGGATAGGGCAGGGAATGAATTTAGCTACGTTGTACTGGGATTTTATTTATTTAAATACTGTGTAGTCTTCAGATCGGCTTGGAGTTGATATGTTGACCCAATCTGTTGACCCCAGGTGGGCTGAGTTTGCTTCTCAGAGTCAGTGCTTTGTCTGCTGCCTAATCCAATAGTCTGCATACCAATAGAATGGTGTTTCTTTAGATATTTTTTCCAAGGAAATTGCTTCATTCTCAATGACAAGAAGTGACCTTTTGCTCATGCCTTTTTTTCTTTTTTCTTTTTTTTTTAGGTTAGCAGTTGGGTAGATTTACTTCATTGTCTGTAGTTGTTTGCCTTTGTTTTTGAAGAGTGCAAGGATTTGGAGTCAGGAAGTCTTGATAATTGAGTTTAAGAATTTGCTTCTTGCTTCTTTAACTTGGTTTACTTCATACGTAATTTGTAAATCTGAGGATTAATCTGAATATTGAAGATTTTGAGTAAGACACTGTCGTAGTTATCTAGTGTAGCTATAATAGAAATACCACAAGTAGGTGGCTTTAACAAACACATTTATTTCTCACAGTTTAGGAGGCCGAAAGTCCGAATTCAGGGTGCCAGCCTTGGGGGAAGGCTTTCTCTGTCTGTCGGCTCGGGAGGGAGGGTCCTTGTCTCTTCAGCTTCTATTTCCTCTTTCTGTGGAGATCTGCATGTGTTTTGGCATCTGTCGTACCCCGTCTCTCCTCTGCTCGCTTGTTTAATCTCTTTTATATCTCAAAAGAGATTGACTCAAGATATACCCTACACTAATCCTGCCTCGGAGCCCTGGTGGTGCAGTGGTTAAGAGCTTGGCTGCTAACCAAAAGGTTGGAGTTCAAAGCCACCAGCTGCTCCTTGGAAACCTTATGGGGCAGTTCTGCTGTGTCTTATAGGGTTGCTGAGTCAGAATTGACTCCAGGGCAACAAGTTTGGTTTGGTTTTTTGGAATCCTGCCTCATTAACATAGCAAAGACAGCCTATTTCCAAGTGAGATTATAACCACAGGCATAGAGGTTAGGATTTACCACACGTATTTTTGGGGGACATAATTTAATCCATAACAGACACTATTCTAAATTATAAAAAGAAAAAATAAAACCAAACCCATTGCCATCAAGTCGGTTTAGACTCATGGCAACCCCAAGTGTTAGAAAGTGGAACTGCTCTGTGGGGTTTTCTTGGCTGTAATCCTTACAGAGGTAGATTGCCAGGCCTTTCTTCTTCAGTGCCACTAAATAGGTTCGAACTGCCAACTTTCAGGTTAGTAGACAAGGACAAACTATTTGCATCAGCCAGGGGCCTCATGCTAAATTATAGAACTGCTTATGGTGATCTGGTCTACAAACCTAGTGGTCCTTGCCTCTCCTTATAGCCTGCCTCTGCCCTCTATTGATCTGTGTGCAGCATGGGTGAGACTGGAAAAGGGAAGGCCCCTTGCTGGCTGAGTGACATTGAGCTGATCACTCAAGGAGCCTCTGTGTACTAAGTGTTTGCAGAATTTGAACCAAGAAATTGTCCTATTTCTTTTCCATGGGACTTCGGTGTTTTAAAGAGAAACATTCAGAAAAAACTATGAAATCATTCTTTTCATCCTGATATTCAGCCTAACCAAGCATATTTTGGTCTGTGTCATTTTGGGTCTTGACATGGCCTTTGTTAGATTAGGAGATTATGAATTTCTCACTTTACAGGCATTATTGATGTGGCTTTCTTACTGATATCAGAGTGTCTGAGCCAGAATGGAAATAATCAAACAGGTAAAATAGAAACCTACAGCTTTCCATTTAGTTTGAACTGAAAGCTGGGTAGGCTTGTGGATTTTAACTGAATATAAGAACAGAGTGGGTTTTGGAGAATAACCTGAATATACTGAGAGAATGTTAAAAACCCAAGTTGTTAAATATAGTTGAAGAACTATTTGATTTTTTTTTTTTTTCGTATGTGAAGCTTCCATGTTTATTTGGATAGAGTGGTTTGCCTGTGTAAAAGCCTTGTGTTTAAATCCTCCTCTAAGCATAAAAACATGTTTAACTGAATTTAATTGCCCTGTACTCAGTTTGCTCTCCACTTGGAACAGTCTCATACACTTAAATAACGTAAGAGGGTTTAAATTAAATCAGAGGTTAAGACAGATATGCTTAAATGCTCTTATTGTAGCCCCTGTAATAATTAAAACAGGTTGGCAAAATATTTTTATAAGTATTAGCTTCCCTTTACATATGGGGTTTAATGTCTATTTTTATTTTTAGTAGAGAAAAGGTCTCAAAAATATATGAGAAAGTTTCTATTAAAAGCCTTTTAGTTTTTGTTAAAAAACAAAACAAAACAAAAAACTCACCAGTTAATCAAGAAATTATTCTTAAACACCTGATGGACTTGAAGTGTGAGGGGGCATCAGTGGGCTGTGTGGTTTGTCTCCTAACTGCGGTCTTTCTGTCCCTTCGACCCCTTTGAATCTGATTTTCACCCTGCAGCCACAGAGAGAGGTCAAGTCTAAAGCAGAGCCTCTGCATGTGGGCCTGGTGGGCTATCAGGTGGGAAGAAGGCCAGGCCGGGGCCTAATTGTGGAGTGTGAACATATGCTAAGGACTTGGGGTGTTAGTCTGTGAGTTTCTGAGATTTCTGAATCTGTTTGAGATGTAATCATAGTGTAGTTTTCAGAAGGCTGATTTGAAGGTGGTATTCAAACTTTTGTCTGTGTATCCCTAAAAGAATTTGAAAAAACTGAGTCCTGCTTGCACATTTTAAATTTGTCACACAGTTTTTTAAGGTTTAAATAGATGCAGAGGCTAATTGCTAGCTTATTGTAAGCATGTATGGATGTATTATGGAGCCCTGTCATTGGGTGCGTAGATGTTTTTTATGGTTATGTCTTCATGATGGATTGTCTCCTTAATCATTATATACTGTCTTTCTTTGTCTTTTATGGTGGATTTTGTTTTACAGTCTATTTTATTTGAGATTGGTATCGCCACTCCTGCTCTTTTTTGGTAGCTGTTTGCTTGATATATTTTTTTTCTGTTTATTATTTATTTTATTATTATTATTATTTTTTTATTGTACTTCAGGTGAAGGCTTACAGAATAGTTTCTCATGAAACAGTAGTACACATATTGTTTTATGACATTGGTTAACAACCCCACAACGTGTCAACCCTCTCCCTTCTCGACCTTTTTTTTTTTTTTTTTTTTTGGTGAAAATATACATAGCCGAAGATATACCATTTCAAAAATTTCTACACACACAGTTCAGTGACATTGACTACGCTCTTCCAATTGTGCTGCTATTCTCACTAGATGAAGGCTTACAGAACAAAATAGTTTCTCATTTAACAGTTAGTACACATGTTGCCCTGTGACAATGGTTAACAACCTCACAATACATCAACACTATCCTTACTCAACCTTGGGTTCCCTATCACTAGCTTTCCTGTCCCCTTCTGCCTTCTGGCCCTTGTACCTGGACTGCTGTGCCTCAATAGTCCTATTTTGATTTATGGGGCTGTCCACTCCCTGGCTGAACGGTGAACCTCAGAAATGACTTCACCACTGAGCTGAAAGGGTGTCTGGGGGCCATACTCTCGGGGTTTCTCCAGTCTCCTTTAGGCCAGTAAATCTGGTCTTTTTTTTTGTGAGTTAGAATTTTGTTCTACATCATTCTCAAGCTCTTTCCAGAACCCTCTGTTGTGATCCTGGTCAGAGCAGTCAGTGGTGGTAGCCGGGCACCATCTAGCTGTACTGAACTCAGTCTGGTGGAGGCCTTGGTAGCTGTGGTCCATTAGTCCTTCGGACTGATCTTTTCCTTGTATCCTGTTCTCTTCATTCTCTCTTGCTCCCAAAGGGATGAGACCAGTGGAGTATCTTAGATGGCCGCTCACAGGCTTTTAAGGCCCCAGACACTACTCGCCAAAGTAGAATGTAGAGCATTGTCTTTATAAGCTGTGTCATGCCAATTTAGCTAGAGGTTCCCCGAGACCATGGTCCCCACAGCCCTCTGCCCAGCAATTCAGTCCCTCAGGGAGTTTGGATGTGTATATGGAGCTTCCATGACCTTTCCTTGTACAAGTTGTGCTAGTTTCCCCTGTATTGTGTACCACTTACCTATTGCCTATTTAGTATTTCCCCCCCACCCCTCCCATCCCTGGTAACCAACAAAGATTGTTACATTTTGTGTGGGAACTTTTTCATGGGTTTTTACAATAGAGGTCTCATACAATATTTGTCCTTTTGTGATTGACTTATTTCACTCAGCATAATGTCCTCCAGTTTCATCCATGTTATGAGATGCTTCACAGATTCATTGCTGTTCTTTCTCATCGCATAGTACTCCATTGTGTGTATGTACCATAGTTTGTTTATCCATTCATCTGCTGATGGGCGTCTCGGTTGTTTCCATCGTTTTGCTATTGTGAACGATGAACTGCCATGAACATAGGTGTGCATATGTCTATTTGAGTGATGACTCTTATTTCTCTAGGATATATTCCTAGGAGTGGAATTGCTGGATCGAATGGTATGTCTATTTCTAGTTTTCTGAGGAAGCACCATATCATTTTCCAAAATAGTTGTATCATTTTGCAGTCCCACCAGCAGTGCGTAAGAGTCCCGATCTCCCCGCAGCCCCTCCAACATTTGTTATTTCCAGTGTTTTTGATTCGTGCCAGTAATGCTGGGGTGAGATGGTATCTCATTGTGGTTTTAATTTGCATTTCTCTAATGGCTAGTGATTGCGAGCATTTCCTCGTGTGTCTGTTGGCAGCTTGAATGTCTTCCTTGGTGAAGTGTCTGTTCATTTCCTTTGCCCATTTTTTAATAGGATTATTTGTCTTTTTGTTGTAGAGGTGTTGGATTTTCCTGTAGATTAGGGAGATTAGACCTTTGTCTGACTTGTAATGTCCAAAAATTTTTTCCCAGTCTGTAGGTTCTCTTTTTACTCTTTTGGTGAAGTCTTTTGAAGAGCATAGGTGTTTGATTTTTAGAAGATCCCAGTTATCTAGCTTATCTTTTGTGACTTGTACATTGATGATTATGGTTTGTATCCTGTTAATGCCCGTGTATCAAGGCCTGTAGTGTTGTTCCTATTTTTTATAGTCTTAGGCTTTATATTCAAGTCTTTGATCCATTTTGAAGTAGTTTTGGTATACGGTGTGAGGTATGGGTCCTGTTTCATTTTTTTTGCAGATGGATATCCAGTTTTGCCAGCACCGTTTGTTAAAAAGACTGTCTTTTACCCATTTGATGGACTTTGGGCCCTTGTCGAAGATCAGGTGACTGTAGGTGGATGGATTTACATCTGGGTTCTCAATTCTGTTCCATTGGTCAATGTATCTGTCGTTGTACCAGTACCAGCTGTTTTGACTACTGTAGCTGTATAATAGTAGGTTCTGAAGTCAGGTAGTGTGAGCCCTCCAACTTTACTCTTCTTCTTCAGTAGTGCTTTACTTATTCCGGGCGTCTTCCCTTTCCATATAAAGTTAATGATTAGTTTTTCCATCTCTTTGAAGAATGTTGTTGGTATTTGGATTGGGGTTGCGTTGTGTTTGTAAATTGCTTTGGGTAGAATTGTCATTTTCACAATGTTGAGTCTGCCTATCCATGAGCATGGTATGTTTTTCCATTTATGTAGATCCCTTTGGGTTTCATGCAGTAGTATTTTGTAGTTTTCTTTGTATAGGTCTTTTACATCCCTGGTCAGATTTATTCCTAAATATTTTATCTTTTTAGGAGCTATTATAAATGGTATTGTTTTCCTGATTCCTTTTCATTGTTCTCCCTATTGGTGTATAGGAATCCAACTGATTTTTGAATGTTTATCTTGTATCCTGCTACTCTGCTGAATCTTTCTATTAGTTCCAGTAGATTTCTCGTGGCGTCTTTAGGGTTTTCTATGTATAGTATCGTATCATCTGCAAACAGGGACAGTTTAACTTCTTCATTACCAATTTGGATGCCCTTTATTTCTTTTTCTTGCCTTATTGTTCTAGCTAGAACTTCCAGCACAATGTTAAATAGGAGTGGTGATAAAGGACATCCTTGTCTTGTTCCTGTTTTCAAGGGGAATGTTTTCAGCCTCTCTCCACTAAGAATGATGTTGGGGGACCTCATACTATCAAGAAACCAGTGCCAGGAGCAGAGCGCGTCCTCTGGATGGGGTCCCTGCGCCGAGAAGCTCCTAGTCTGGGGGAACACTGATGAGAAGGCCGACGGAGAGAGAAAGACTTCCCCTGGAGCTGACGCCCTGAATTTGGACTTTTAACCTACTTTGACTATGAGGAAATACATTAATTTTTGTTAAAGCCATCCACTTGTGGTATTTCTGTTGTAGCAGCACTAGATGACTAAGACAGAATTTGGTACCGAGAGAGTGGGGTGCTGCTCTAACAGATACCTAAAATGTGGAAGCGGTTTTAAAACTGTGAATGGATAGACATGCGGCAGTGACAGAGGATCAGCAGCAGAAGAGAACCTACAGCAGCAGAGAAGCAGCAGCAGCAGAGAACCAACAGCAGCAGAACCAGGAGACCAGTGTGAGATGGCGCTGGAGCCGACCCACGGAGTGAGAGAGCTGAGTGCCTGTGTTCAGGAGGCTTCCTGGCGGAGTGGGGTGCCTCTGGGCACTTATCGGTGGAGCTAGGCTTGCCGACCAATGGAGCGAGAGAGCTGAGTGCCTGTGTGCACAAGGCTTTCTGGCAGAGTGGGGTGCCTCTGGGCACTTATACCGATGGAACTACTGAGCTTTGGAACACTTGCCCCAGCAGGGCAGATTTGGGCGTGAGGCCCGAGGGCCAAGAGGCCATAGGAAGCAGAAGCTGAAGAGACAAGGGACACAAGAAGCCGAGCTGCTTCGGCCTCAAAAGGTATGGCCATGACCTCAGGGGTTTCAAAGGGTGGAGCCATGGCCTCTGGTGTTTCTAAGGGTGGAGTTGTCACTCCAATGGACTAGGAGAATGGTGAGCCTAAAGCCAAGGGAGCAGAGTTGCTGTCCCAGTGGGCCTGGAAGGCGGAGCTGAAGCCCAGGGCTGATGGGCCTCCACTCAGAATCCAGAGACTGTGGCCAATACCTAGAGTCTAGAGGGCAGGGCTATTGTGTAAATTGTCTCAGGGAACAGAAGATTACATTCAAAGCCTTGAGGGGTAATGTAATGTGTTCTGCTAACTTGCTTGGTGCCTGTTATGCCTTCTTTCCCTGCAAGTTCTCCCATTTGTAATGGAAATGTCTCATTTGTGCCTGTTCTGCCATTGTACCTTTGGAAGCAGATAACTTGTATTCTAGATTTCACAGATGAAGAGGAATTTTCGAATTTTGGACTTGGAGTTAAGACTTTTGCTATGATATGATGGGGTGAGTATGTTTTCCGTGTTGCAAGAATGTGATTTTTGGGGGGTCAAAGGGTGGAATGTCATGGTTTGCATTATGTCCCCCCAAAAATGTGTGTATCAATTTGGCTAGGCCATGATTCCTGGTACTGTGTGATTTTCCTGTATGTTGTAAACCTGCCTCTATGATGTTAATGAGGGAGGATGGGTGGCAGTTAGTAAGGCAGGACCTGATCTCCAAGACTGGATTGTGTCCTGAGGCAATCTCTTGAGATATAAAAGACAGAAGTGAGCAGTGAGACACAGGGACCTCATACCATCAAGAAAGCAGTGCCAGGAGCAGAGCGCGTCCTTTGGACTGGGGTCCCTGCGCCGAGAAGCTCCTAGTCTGGGGGAACACTGATGAGAAGGCCGACGGAGAGAGAAAGACTTCCCCTGGAGCTGACGCCCTGAATTTGGACTTTTAACCTACTTTGACTCTGAGGAAATAAATTTCTTTTTGTTAAAGCCTCCCCCCAAAAAAAGAATAAAAGAATGATGATGGCCATTGGTTTTGCATAGATGCCCTTCATTATGTTGAGAAATTTCCCTTCTATACCTATTTTATTGAGAGTTTTTATCAGGAATGGGTGTTGGACTTTGTCAAATGCCTTTTCTGCATCAATTGAGATGATCATGTGGTTCTTTTCTTTCCTTTTATTTATATGGTGGATTACATTGTGTTGAACCATCCTTGCATACCTGGTATGAATCCTACTTGGTCGTGGTGTATTATTTTTTTGATATGATGCTGAATTCTATTGGCTAGAATTTTGTTAAGAATTTTTGCATCTATGTTCATGGGAGATATTGGTCTGTAATTTTCTTTTTTTGGGACGTCTTTGCCTG
Organism: Dugong dugon; assembly: GCA_030035585.1. NCBI lineage: Eukaryota > Metazoa > Chordata > Mammalia > Sirenia > Dugongidae > Dugong > Dugong dugon. The sequence continues at coordinate 162,121,693 of CM057464.1, forward strand.
GTTTTGGTATCAGCGTTATGCTGGCTTCATAGAATGAATTTGGAAGTGTTGCTTACTTTTCTATGCTCTGAAATAGCTTGAGTAGTACTGGTACAAGCTCTTCTGTAAGTGTTTTGTTTTCTCCAGTGAAGCCATCTGGGCCAGGGCTTTTTTTGATTGGGAGTTTTTTAATTACCTTTTCAGTCTCTTCTCTTGTTATGGGTCTGTTAAGATTTTCAACATCACTTTGTTGTAGTTTGGGTAGGCTGTGTGTTTCTAGAAATTTATCCATTTCCTCTAGGTTTTCAAATTTGTTGAAGTATAGTTTTTCATAATGTTCTGTTATAATCCTTTTTATTTCAGTTGGGTATGTTGTAATGTTCCCCATTTCATTTCTTATTTGGGTTATTTGCATCCTCTTCTGTTTTTCTTTTGTCAGTCTGGCCAGTGGTTTGTCGATTTTGTTGATTTTTTCAAAGAACCAACTTTCGGTTTTGTTGATTCTATTGTTTTTTGTTCTCTGTTTCATTTATTTCTGCTCTGATCTTTACTATTTCCTTTCTTCTGGTGGCTGTGGGCTTTTTTTTGCTGTTCTCTTTCTGTTTGTTTGAGTTCTGTAGTTAATGCTTCGATTTTGTCCCTTTCTTGTTTTTTGATGTGTGCGTCTATTGCTATAAATTGTCCTCTGAGGACTGCCTTTGCTGTGTCCCAAAGGTTTTGGTATGATTTGTTTTCATTCTCATTTGATTCTAGGAATTTTTGATTCCATCTCTGATTTCTTCTATTACCCAGTGATGTGTAAGCAGGGTATTATTGTTTCCATGTAATTGATTTTTTTCCTTGCTCTTTCTGTTGTTAATTTCTACCTTGATGGCATTGTGGTCAGAGAAGATACTTTGAATTATCTCACGTTTTGGATCTTGTTGATGATTGCTCTGTGGCCTTAGATGTGGTCTATTCTGGAGAACGTTCCATGTGCATTGGAAAAGAATGTGTACTTTGCAGCGGTTGGATGGAGTGTTCTATATATGTCCATGAGGTCAAGTTGGCTGATTGTGCCCTTTAGGTTTTCTGCATCTTTGGTGAGTTTCTTCTTAGTTGTTCTGTCCTTTACTGAGAGTGGTGTGTTGAAGTCTCCTACTATTATTGTGGAACTGTCAATTTCTCTTTTCAATGTTGTTAGAGTTTGTTTTATGTATTCTGGAGCCCTGTCATTGGGTGTGTAGATGTTTATTATGGTTATGTCTTCATGATGGATCGTCCCCTTAATCATTATATAGTGTCCTTCTTTGTTTTTTATGGTGGATTTTGTTCTGAAGTCTGTTTCATCTGAGATTACTATTGCCACTCCTGCTCTTTTTTGGTGGTTGTTAGCTTGATATATTTTTTTCCATCCTTTGAGTTTTAATAAATTTATGTCTTTGTTTCTAAGGTGTGTCTCTTGTAGGCAGCGTATTGATGGATCCTGTTTTTTATCCATTCTGTCACTGTCCATTTCTTTATGGGTGCATTTAGGCCATTTACATTCAGCATAATTATAGATAGGTGTGAGTTTATTGTTGTCATTTTGCAGTGCTTTTTTTTGTGGTGCTGACATTTTCTTCGTTCCTCTTACTCTCCTGTGCTGAATTCCTTTTGTTTGTGGATTTTTTTTTTTCATTTTTTTTGTTTTTGTAGGTTTTGTTTTTACTGAGGCTTTGTTTTTCTTTTTTAATTTGATGAGTAGGTTTGTTAACTTGCTTTGTGGTTACCTTGAAATTTACCTGTATCTTCCTAGGTTTGAACCAGTCTGTTATTACTAGGTATCGCCTTGCCTTCCTCTCCATTAGAAGGTTCTATACCTACACCCTTTATTCCCTCTTTTATTGTTCTGATGCTATTGTCATTTACAGATTAACCTCTCTGGCTCGCTATTGTAATTATTTTGGTTTTGGATAGTCCTTAAGAGTTTATTTCCTAGGTTGTTATCTGGCTAGTACAATCCTATGTCCTAGATTCAACCTGTTGTCTGATGTTGTTTATTCTCAGATTGAAGGACTCCTTTTAATAATTCTTATAAGTTTGGTTTGGTTTTTACATTGTCCCTTAATTTCTGTTTGTCTGGAAATGAGCTAATTTCACCATCATATTTGAACGAGAGTTTTGCAGGATATATTATTCTTGGCTGGCAGTTTTTTTCTTTCAAGGTTTTATATATGTCATCCCATTGCCTTCTTGCCTGCATGGTTCCTGCCGAATACTCCGAGCTTAGTCTTATTGTTTCTTCTCTGTATGTGACTTTTTGATTTTCTTGAGCTGCTCTCAGGATTCTTTGTTGTTGGTTTTAGCGAGTGTGATTATGATATGCCTTGGTGATTTTCTTTTGGGGTCTGTCCTATATGGGGTTTTTTGAGCTTCTTGGATGGTCAGCTTTTCATCTTTCGTAATATTGGGGAAGTTTTCTGTCAGCAGTTCTTCAGTGATCCTCTCTGTGTTTTCTGTTTTCTCCCCTGTTCTAGAACTCTGATCACTCGTAGATTTTTGCTTTTGATTGTATCGCATATAATTGTCCGGGTTTCGTCATTCTTTTTTCTGATTTTTCCTCAGAGTTTTATCCAAGTGTTTGTCTTCAATTTTGCAGGTCCTCTCTTCCATCATTTCAGACCTGCTCCTAAGCCCTTCCATGACACTGTCCATTTCTGAAATCTTGTTTACCTTTTGGATTTCTAATTGTTGTTTTTGTATGATTTCTAGTTGTGAATTTATTTTAGCATTTTGTTCCTGTATTAATTTCTGGAATTCTTCCATTTTTTTTGTCTGTATTTTCCTTGAATTTGCCTGTCTTTTCCATGTATTTGTCTATTTTTTTCTCATTTTTGTCTGCTTTTTGCTTGGATGATTCTGAATATTGGAGATTTAAGTTCCCTATCAGGTAGTTCTTTTACCTTTTCTTCTACTGGGAAGTCATCTGGTGTTTTATTTTGGACACCTGTTGGAACCATTCTGTCCTGTTTTCGCATATGTTTTGATATTGTCTGTTGTCTTCAGGGCATTCAGTAGTTATTTTCCTTGTTTATTGATTGTAGATTTGTTTGTTTCGTTCTGGTTTTTTGTTTTATTTGGTTATATGCGTTCTTTGTTGTTTGCTCATCGTGAGCCTGATATTTTTCACTTCCTTCTCCAATGGGCAGGGTCAGTCACTCAGGTATGGTACAGCAGTGCAGATCCAGCTGAAGGGGAGTTGCTGGGATGGGTTGTTCGTGGCATTTACTAGGGCAGACAGGGCAGACCGGGAATCAGTGCAGGGCAGGATCCGGTAGGCTGTGTCTGTGCTGCTTGGGAGTGTGATGTACAGTGCATGGTGCAGGTAGGCAGGAAGGAGGGGGGAGATTGTGATGTGTGGAGCTAAGATGGGTATGGGAAAGAGGAGAGAGAGGAGAGAGGAACAGGAGCCAAAAACATACACACAAACAAAGAAGAGTGGTAAGGGAGCTTGCTATTGGAGTGGAGAGATGAGAGACTGTGAAATGGATAAAAACAAAAATGAAAAAAGAAAGGGTAAAAGAAAAAAATGAATAAAATTGAGAAACTGGAAATGAGAAAGGCAAAAAGGAAAAAGAGAGAGAAGAAAACAAAACAAAACCCCAAAAAAGAAAAAAAAAAAAAAAAAACAAGAAAAAAGAAATGCCCCCAGGGATGTCACTGTGTGTCTGTGCAGAGTAAGGGAGTAGCTCCCAAGCCATGCGGTACTGCCTGGCTAGAAGGGGCTCCCAAGCTGAGAAAAGAAAAAGAAAACAAACAAGCAAATCAAAGCAGAACAAACCAGAACAAACAAAGAAAAAAAACCCCCGGGTGGCCCACCAGTGTAGCGGCACAGGCCGGGAAGCAGTTTCACAGTCGAGCGGTGTTTTGCAGCCTTTCAGGGAGAAGCAAAGATGGCACATAGAGCTAGGTATTTGAGAGAAAGGAGGGGGAGGTGGTGAGAGTTAAGAAAGAAATCTGATGAAGTGGAAAAAAGCAACACCAGCGGCCAACAAATGACTCAGGGAGCCAGTCAGTGCGGGCGGGTGGAATCCAAGCGACACTGGGTGACGTCGGTGCTTCCCGGCCAAGAGACTGTGGCTGCAGGAAGCAGAAGAGGCTGAGTGGGGGTGAAAAAGGGTGGGGGGTGGGAAAGCATATATCGTTGGTTACCGGTTGTTTTGTCTCCTGCTGGAAGCTCCGTGAAGCTGCTTTCTCGTACCCCCTGTTCGCGGATCTCTGATAGGAGTCCAAGATGGTGGATGCGTGCTGCGGTAGCTGATAGGGGACCTCTGCGCTTATCTCTCCTCACTGTCTGTTCTCGGTCAGTTTCTTATTCCATTCGGTGCTTGGCTGAGTTCTTTATCTCTTCATTCGATGTTTAGGGTTTCAGGATTGACATGTGATTCTGTTTGACTTAGTTTTTCAGATCTTTGCTGTGGAGGGATGGCGTGGTTCTTCTGTCTATAGCGCCATGTTGCCTGGACTAATTCAGTAACATTGATTGCATTCTTCAAATTGTACAGTCATTCTCACTTTTCTGCATTGTTCTTCCCCCATTAACGTAGACTTGCTGCCACCTAAGATTCATATCTAAACTTCTGAATTGCTGTTGTCAGTTAGATCCAGTATAGATAATTCTTAAAAGAGCACAATGCTCAGGGCAGACATTTCTTTACTAGTTAAGCTAAACTTTTTTTTTTTTTTAACTCTGCTTTAGATGAAGGCTTACAGAGCAAACTAGTTTCTCATTAAACAATGCACGTATTGTTTTGTGACATTGGTTGCCAACTCCATGACACGTCAACGTTGTCCCCTTTTTGACCTTGGGCTCCCCATTAACAACTTTCCTGTCCCTTCCTACCTTCTCTTCCTTGTCGCTGGGCTGGTGTGCACATTTAGTCTCGTTTTGTTTTATGGGCTTGTCTCATCTTTGGTTGAAGGGTGAACCTTAGGAGTGACCTAAATACTGAGTTAAAAGAGCATCCGGGGAACAGTTTCTGTCAGACCAGTAAGTCTGGTCTTTTTTTGTGAGTTAGAATTTTGTTCTACATTTTTCTCCAGTTCTGTCTAGAACCCTCTATTGTGATCCCTGTCAGAGCAGTCAGTGGTGGTAGCTGGGCACCATCTAATTGTGCTGGACTCAGTCTGGTGGAGGCTGTGGTAGTTGTGGTCCATTAGTCCTAAACTAAACTCTTGTTTGGTTTTAAGATGACTTCAGGGAATTTTTTTGATTTAAGGCTTAATCTCAGGGCAATAATTTTAGGGTCATCCAGCCTCCATTCCTTAAGAAAATCTGGATTCATGAGAATTTGAAATTCTGTTCTGAATTTCCTTTCTTTTGATCAGGATTCTTCTATAGAATCTTTGATCAGAGCTTTCAGAAATGGTAGCCGGGTACTCTCCAGTTTTTCTGGTCAGCTGGCAAAGGAGGCAGTTGTTTATGTTCATGGAAATAATTAGCTACACATTCCATTTCTTCCTCCTCTTTTTCTTCCTCTGTTGCTCCAGGTGAATGGAAACCAATTGTTGTACCTTGGATGACCACTTGCAAGCTTTTAAGACCCCAAGCACTATGCAGCAAACTAAGAGACTTAACAGAAGCACTAAACATGTTACTAGGCCAAGAACTGGAATTTCCCGTGACCATGACCCTAAACTCTCCAAACCAAGAAACCAAATCCCGTGAGGTGTTTGGTTGTACGTAAGCAGCCAGAGCAGCTGCTGCTTTTTTTTTTATAACTGTATCTGTTACAGTTTTTGCCTATTCAACTTTTTACGCGTGTACATCTTATTGACAGCAGTTGTATTAATCAGCTGTGCAACCCTTCCCATTATCAGTGCGTCTTTTCCATCAGCGTAAACTGAAACTCAGTTCTTCATGAGCATACTTTTTTAATCTTTATTTGCATTTCATTCTTACTCAGAATTTAATCCTAAGACAGTGTATTGTCCTGCTTGAAAGACTTTTGTTGATCATTCTATCATATTTTTCTGTAACAAAATGTGGATATAAATTTAAGTTTATGTTAAGAAGCACTTCTGGAATGGCAGAATAAGGACCTCTAGAAATCTGCTCCTCCATGAAAATAATGAGCACACTGACAAAAATGGTCAACATCAACTTTTTTAGGATTATGTAAATCAACCAAAGATTTTCAATAATCTTAGGCATGTTTATTCAAGGAAAATGGCTGAATTTCAGTAAGAACAGCAAGCTTTGTGATGTTTTAACTTGCTGTATTCTCACCCCCTCTCTATATCTCCATGGTAGCTTTGAAAACCAGCAGTGTAGTAGTCACTGGAAAAGGAAGAACGTATTTGTAGCTGCCCTAAAGGCCCCAACTCCAGAGAATTGTCACTATTTGACCTCTTTGGAAGCTCCCTGGAAAACCTTGATTCATAGAGTTTGTCTTTATTTGACCTGATGCAGAGGTTGTCCATTGGGAAAAGTCCTATTCCTAGGGTGTTTGTCAAAAACAACCAGTGACAGTTGTTTAACATTGCAACTGCCTGAGGCCGTGATAACTAGTTGGGACAAACAAGGCAGGCCAAAGAACTTAAAAAGAAAATATTGGGAATGAGATGTCCATAGTGGGCTTTGAAAAGCTTTAACATATTATTGGGGCTCTAGAAAACCATGTGGAGCCCTGGTGGCACAGTGGTTAAGAGCTTGGCTGTTAACCAAAAGATCGGTACTTTGAATCCACCAGCTGCTCCTTGGAAGCCATGTGGGGTGGTTCTACTCTGTCCTGTAGGGTCACTATGAGTTGGAATTGACTCAGTGGTAATGGGTTTGGTTTTAGAAGACTATATGCATGGACAGGGCCTTGTATATGCCCAGAAAAGACCTGTAACGCCCTAATTCTCACTGTGGCTGACATGAGGGTCTGTGTAAGCAGAACGTGAAGGCTAAAACAAAGTTGTAAACTACCAAAGTGTGTTGAAGGTGTATGCCAGAGTACACACAGAGGCCCTTGGCAAAGGGTAAGAGACTTATTCTTTTAAGGCATTTAAAGAAATCTGTCCAGTCATTAGGTGACCACTAAGCTAACTGAACAGAGACTTCAGTGGCTGCCCACGACAAAAAATACAGACTTTACAGAATTAGTCTGGGAAAATCACAAAACAAACAAAAAGCAATAACAACAAACAGCAACAACAGAAAATTCTGCAATGGGAAGTGAATCTGATTTTCCGTTATCACAGTATATTATTTAAAATGTCCAGTTTCCAACAAAAAATTATAAGTCACACAAAGAAGTAGAGAAGTATGGCCTATACGTAGGAAAAAAGCAGTCAGTAGAGACTGTCCTTGAGAAAGCTTAGATGTCAAATTTATTTGACAAGGTCTTTAAATAAGCTATTATAAATATGTTCGAAGAACTAAAGGAAAGCATATCCAATGAATTAAAGAGAGGAGCAGAATTTGTGATAGGCATCTTGAGTTTTGGCGACGGTGGGGGGGTGGGCATCCCATAGGCATTGGAAGTGTAATTCTGGATAGAACTTAAGGTAGAGGTTTTCTAGTCTTCACATAGGAAGGAGTATAGCAGTTGCCAGGAACTCTGGGGTGAAAGAGTACAGAGAGAAGAATAGAGCCAAAAATGTTCTTATTTTCTTTTAAGAGAATATTCCACTTTTCCAAAAGAGACATTTAAAGCCATTTAAATAAAACCTGGGACGGTCTTTAAAAATCCGTAGATATATGTGCACCTTTTAAAGTCTATTTAGAAAGAACAGTAATAGCCATATTTATTGTACTGTAGCAATGTATTTACTGTTCTTAAGAAGAAAACTTGATTTCTTAGTGTAACATATCCTTAAAACACAGATATATAAGTTATAATTCAGAGTAATTTTTATCTAGATGCTAAGTTAGTCATTGGCTATGGAAACAATAAGCTTACTTTAAATAATCACTAATTTTGTATTATTATTTCTGCTATACCAGACTGTGTAAATACAAGGTCCATCTTATATCAGATATTTTTAATTAACAATAATTTATTATAATTAATTAGGATTCCTCAAGTATAGCTTGTAAAGTTTGTTTTGTTTTGTAAAACCATGCTGAGAGTTTTGTAAAGTGACATTTACAATTTGAGAAGTGACTAAAATAATGTTCCTGTATTCATAAACCACATATAATTCATTGAGGTGGAGGGAGCTTGAGGCAGAATCCCTGCCTCACCTCCAGGCATTTGCACACACCGTGCCTTCTGTCTCCCCTTCAGTTGATGCACTCCTATTTCTCCTGTCACCTGCTCTGGGAAGCCTTCCCTGGGTTTCTCAAATCTGAGCTAAACCTGGTTTCTATGCGCTCCTCTAACAACTAACCAATGAAAACAGCAAATGTAGTAACTACACTAGACTGCCAGGGAATGCCAGTGGCTTAAAGTTGCAAACATCCACTAGTGAGTCCTTTGACAGGAATTCGGCTCTGTCAGTGACAGGGCAGCATGGTGGACAGGAATGCAGGCTTTGGAGTTAAAGACAGCCTTGAGTCTTGGCTGTGCCACTTTTTGGTTTGTGATCTTGGGAAAATCAATCTTTCTAAGCTCCCGTTTTCTTACCTTACAGATGGGGATGATAACACCTGTGTCATAGGTGAGGGGTAAATGATATGATGTGTTTTCAGATGCTTAGTGCCGTTATTAGGCAAATAGTGCTTGATAAATGTTAGTGGTTATTAGAGGTATAGCTGTTGTATCTGCACAGTTAGTTGTCTCCTTCAGTGGACGATAGGCTCCATCAGGGCAGGAGACCATCTATCTCTTACTCACCTCTTGCATTTTCTGCACTAAGCACTGGTCGCATAACAGGTGTTCAGAAACATTGAATGAATCAACTTGACACTGATCAACAGCTTATTTTCAGAGACCTAAATATTTTCTTTCTTATGTAGTAAGTGTTTATCCTTATCATGAATCCTGGGGCTTTAATTATGTCTCTTAGAACAGGGTCCTTATCAAATGATAGCTGCAAAAATAAATCATGCATCTGCCCCAAATGATTGGTTATTAGTAGCCTTGAAATTTGAAAGCTCTTTCTGTTAAGAAAACTGACTTATTCAGAGACCAGAACACTTCGAAATGGTTTTCTATATGAAGTTTATATTTAGGGTTTGAGTTTTTAAAGTATTTTGGGAATATAAGTATTATACTTTTGGCAGATGTTGATATCTCTAGTTACCTACAGTCAGGTACCCAGATTATCCTGTATTTGAATTCTTTATTGTATTGGTTTCAGAGGGATTTTGTGTGTCAGACCTAGTAAATTGGTGTTAAGTCTACTTATCACGTGCTAATAAAAAAAATCTGACGTCAGATCTACAGTATTTCCAGGTGACTAACTTCTGTTGTTTTTATTATCATTTGTTATGATGGAAGAAATTCAGAGTTGTTGTGTCCTGTATTGATGCTTCCTGATTCATTCTAGAAGCAGAAAAGGGGAAACTGGAAATGCTGATGTCATCACATCTGTGCACAGAGTATTACCACTGTTTTTTTGTTTCCAAATATTAATTTTTATATATATTTTTCTATCATTTACTTCACTTTCTAACACAAAAAAGATGAAGTAAACCTACTAGAGTGGTAAGCTGCAAAATCCGGTTTCACACCAAAGGAGAAGATTCTCATTGAATTTGCATTGATGCCAAGCAGGGAGGCAAGGATTGATTAGTATCTTAGACACTGTAGTCAGAATTCAGAATGGTGACAGATTCCTGCAGTGGCTAACACTGAACTGGCTGACATTCAGAGAGTGACATGAGAAAGAGCCAACCTACAAAGGAAAGCTACATGGCAATAACACACATTGGACAGAGCTGGCCGTTTTTAAACAACGCCAGAAATAAGTGGGGTTCACAGTGGACCATGGGGTTAAAATGTACCTGCTAAGAGAACTTGATCAGCAGAACTGTAACTCCCTTTCAAGTACTGGCTTGGGTTTATAATAAATTGAAGGCCCTTGTCTTGTTTAAAACCTTTTTGTTTTCGTAGCTTTCTGTTTGCAAAAAAATAGATAAGACTGTAACAGTCAATTTTCCTGTAAAATAGTATTTTGGGTTTTCTCTGCTAGACCAAGTGAAAGCAAAATGAAAGGGTTTTGAAGAACATTTTTGTTGTTGTTCATTGTGGAAATAATACTTCAACTTGATTAGACGTGTGTATGTGTGCACATGTACACGTGCATACAGTTACATGGATAAAGGTATGTTTATAGTTATGTATAGATAAGCTTATATATACATGGGTGTGTGTGTATACCTTATTTCAATCTGTGCCTGTTATAAACTTATTTTTTTTTTTAATTTACATAAGAATACATGTATATGTGATTAGTTTACCAAATGAATATGGCGTTTTCTTATGAAAACAAGTTAACATTAAGATAGTTAATGCCACTGATAAAGGCTAAATAAATATAATAATCTGTTATTCTCATTGTTAAATTGTTACATTGATATTTTTAGTTAGCCATCCTAAGAAGGTTGAATTGGACTCCGTGATTGTGAGTGGTGATGTCATGTAGGAGTCAGTTGGGCTTACACGACCACATCTTTATTACTTGTCATTTCTTAGTTCCTTTCCTTTTTCTCCTCTTTTCCCCATAGGTAAGGTCTCTGAGGCAGATATGGGACTCTGCTTTTCATGTTGGCCAGAAATGAATTTCAGGTTGCATAGGTGAGGGAGGAGAAAGGGAGAAGGGGAAGGGAAGGGGATGTTGCTGAGAAAAGCCAAGTGGAGACAAGATTGGGCCCACAAGAGGGTGACAGACCCTCAGAAGAGTCTAGACTTTTTGTGGGCTAGAGCCAAGGAGAGAGCACCCCTTAGAAGAAGACAAGGCAGGGCAGAGTTGAAAGGAATCAGGGCCTACTCCACTGTGTTTGGGTTTCACCAGTGAGGTGGGGGAGGGGGGAGGAGATTTTGGTGGGGAGAAAGGTGCATGGACAGATGGAGGAAAAAAGACTGAGGAGGTTGGGTTGGTTGAGTGACAGAAGCCAGCCAAAACTATGTCTTGAGAGAATAGTTGAGAGAGAAACCAGGAGTGATGGAACAGGCAGAGGCCAGGGTATAAGGGAAGGATGAATAGCAAACTCTGTAGCTGAGGGAGCTGAGAGAGGGAAGGTGGAGGAAAAATGTGGAATGGGTAGGGTGAGCTGGCGTTGAGAACTAAGGGCTCTTTGCTGCTTGTGCCTCTGAATACTTCTCTAAGGAGTGGAACACAGAGTATGGTCAAGAGGGTGGCTGCTTCTGGATGGTATTGAGCCTGCGGGGTTCCCAGAGTCAGTGGATCAGCATTCCTCTCCTCTCTCACTTCCCACCCTTCTCTAGCAAAGTTGGAAGACGAGGAGGGAGGGGACCACCTTGACACCCATGGAGTACAGACTTTAATGCATGTTAGGCAAAACAGATCTGAAAATTACGAGGTGGTTAATGAGTTTTTGTTTTGATTATTTATACCCTCCTTGTTCCAAAAATAATTTCAAGCAGCTTTCAAAACTACATATAATACTGTAAGATAAATAAGTGAGGATATTAGTGATAGGGAGAATACTATTAGGAAAAATTCATACATGTCTTGAGTCATGTACAAGAGTTTAGATCACAAATTGGGCTTTCACATTTCTAGTAGATAGTGTGCTCTACAGTGTCCATCAGATCAAAACAAGCCAGTTGCTTTGCTATTTATAAGACATTTTAAAATACTGAACAATGTCCATGACAATATCTTTTCATAAATAAAACAAATTTATCAGGCCTGCTTATGTCATTAAAAGCAATCTGTCCAGGGACTGAAACAATGTGGTCAGGTATCCAGCTCACTGATGACCTGGCTTAATTGAGGGATAGATTTTATCTAGCACCGGAGTTACACACCCACATGCCTATATGACCTCGCTCATGACATAAGTATATGAATGGGCCTGGGATTAAGGCATGGCTGCCTGGAGAGTGCATGCTACAGCTAAAAGGCTTTCCGTTTCACATTTCATAACACAAACCCTGTGCTGGCTTAATAAGACACATTGCAGGCCAAACTGCCCCATTGGAATTCTGATCTAGAGGAATGTGTAGACATCCTGTCATCTAGGAGATCTTAAAAACTTTATCTCACTTGAGCTTTTGGAAGATATCGAAGAACAGTGAGTTATGGATTGTATTCTTTTGACAAGTACCTGGTCTGTAGATGACCCGTTGCCAGTTAAACGTGTAGCCATATGCTTTACCTTTGGGACAAACTAGAGAAGAGGTAAAATCATGAGGTCACTGGGATTGCAGAGGTAAGGGGAGGTGGCCAACTCCAATATGGCCTTTGGTCTCCAGGCACCATTTTGGGGTCCACCAAGAGAGAAGAAACAGGTCCAACATTTTGGGATACCATGTTATTACTTAGGTGGTGAATGGAAATCACATATATAAGATGTGATTAAGGAGTTTTGATTATAGCCAGATTTTGAATATTTGTCCTGGCAAAGGAGGACATTGATGAGGATAATCAAAATTAAACACTATAGTGTTTTAGAAGAAGACCATTTCCTATGAAGAGATGATATCAGGTCTTCCCTGGCGTCTTAAAAAATGGAATAGTTTTCTAACTGGACAGTTTCTCTACAGTTATTTATATGCACACATCCATCATTCCACACATCCATCTGTCCATCCATACATACAAACACATGCATGCATGCATACATACACTTAATCTGGAGTCCTGTTCCCATCTTGTGATATTGAGATATTTGGTTATGATATTTGGTTCTAAGAATTCTGGACCTTTCCTTCAGAGTATGTACCTGTCGTACATGTAGATGCTAGGATGCTGCGTAGTTTTCAGTAATCCACTATCCTCAAGGCCCAAACCTTCAAGCAAAATAAAAGGCAGCCTGCTAATTAATTTTCTAGTACAGTGTGATCCCATTATATGCAGATTGAATTATGCAAATTTCAACTAATGAGACATAAATAATATTAAGAAAAGCCTCGCATTATGTATAAAACTTCAAGGGACACGTTCCCCCAAATTGTGCATCAAATCATCTCAGATTTTCAAAGCTGGCAGGCCAATTGAATTGCAAAACTGCTTTGTTACCCATCAGTACCACCTTTTGTTATAATCAGAAATATCTTCTACTAACCTTTGGCAATTTTATATGAACTCTGTTTATAGAGCTTCTTCGAGAATTTTGGTGACATTTGTGTTTTTATTTTAACCTCCACTGCTATAATTTAAGATTTTTATTTTATCTTTCAAAATGTCACCCAAGCATGCTAATAGCAGTGCTGAAAACCAGTAACTTTGAAACAGAAATCAGGCATTATAAAACACTATGATATGCCTTGCCATTAATTTATGAGATAAACTCCGAAATATTAGTGATAATGCCAATAAAGTTAAAAAGAACCAGAAGAGCAAAACTACAGCACAATGCCTGCCGATTTATGTGTTCAGAGAGTGCACTTCCCACACTATTCCCCCAGACTATGGGAAAATTGGTCCTGAATTATTTTTTCAGGACTGTATCGCATGCATAAAATGCAACCAGCTTTTATGAGTCCCCATTACCTAGGCTTGGCTAAGATCGCTTAGGTTGAAAAATACATAAAACAAGGTACTTCCATTTCTGACATTGAGGAGAAGTGAATCTTGAAGGTCACCTTTTCTTTCGTCCTTAAAACTAGTTGGTAAATATTTAATGAAATTATTTTATATATGCCACACCGCATTCCTTGTTGTGTGGCAAGAAGTACATTTCTTGTCCTCAGTGAGCTTAAGTCCACAAAAGAAGTCATGATTGGCAAAAGTGAAAGTTCAAAGAGCAAGCAAGACATTTGACCTAAGATGATTTAATACCCATGCCTAGTGCTGTCGAGAAGGAGATGGTCTGGGCAGGCATTCCTAGCTAAGAGAGGCAGGCAGCACATCTAAGCATAGAGCATGTTGGAGGGATTTGGGGCTGGATGACAATCACCACCAGGAGAGGCAGGAGGTGAGAGGAGGGTGTGCACCTGTGTGTGGTGAAGGGATAGATAAGAAGGGGTTAATTTGACACTGTCTAAAGTGCCCAGCTTCTGGTGGAATCCAGGTAGACCTTGCACTTGATTTATACTTGGGGAAAGGAAGCTGATTACCTCCTGGTTGTAGCCACCCTCTAAACACGTACAAAGTCCCTTATTTTTACATCATATAATATAAAGTGATGGAGCCCTGGTAATGCAGTGGTTAAGAGCTCAGGCTGCCAGTCAAAAAGATCTGCAGTTGAAATCAACCAGCCACTCGTTGGAAACCCTACAGGGCAGTTCTACTCTGTCCTGTAGGATCACTATGAGTTGGAATCGACTCAATAGCAACAGGTTACAGGTTAATATGAAGTAATATGGCCTATAATAATAACTGCTTATATTTAAATGGTGCTTACTATGTGCCAGGTACTGTTGGAATGACTTTGGTAACGTCTTTAATCCTCATAGCAACCTTTTGAGGTAGGTGCTATTATTTCCTCCATTTTACAGGTGAGGAAACGGACACAAGGAAGTTAAGTGGCTTACCGAAAGTCTTTAATATGTGGTGGACCCGAGAGTCATAACCAGGCAGGCTGGCTCCAAAGTCTGTTCCTCAAGCACCACACTCTGTGGCTTCTTTCAGGAAGCTGGAGACAGGACTGACACTCTTGGCAGAAACTTCTTGCCCACAGGGGAATGTATTTCCAGATAAGAAAAATTACTGTGTGAAAAAAATCAGCAATATTTTATTAAGTGTTCAGAAAATATAAAATCTGTTTTTGGCAGCTGGATGCAGAAGGAGGGTAGAATAGATGATGTTAAATTTGAGGAAGTGAGGGCGAGGGCCAGGGTCTGCCCTGGCAGAGAAGGCTTGGAGGAGCTCAATGTGTAGAAGACCTGGTTAGGAGCAATCTCAACCGGTTAAACTGACTCTCACCAAGGGTTTGCCCCTTCCCTTCCTCCCTTCTTCATCTTCCAGCCCCTCAGTCACCAGGAGAGTACTGAATCTGGTCAGGGCATTCTTTCCTTCAACAAAACACTTATTAAATACCTAGTGTGATTTTGAAAAGGAGTCCTAGTGGTGCAATAGTTTGTGCTCAACTGCTAACCAAAAGTTTGGTGGTTCGAACCCACCAGCAGCTCCTTGGGAGAAAGACCTGGCAATCTGCTTCTGTAAAGATTACAGCCTAGAAAACTCTATGCGGTAGTTGTAGTCCGTCAACATGGGGTCCCTGTGAGTCAAAATCCACTTGATGGTACCTAACAACAACATGATTTTGAAAGTACTGGGTTTACAAGGATAAATATGACCAAGTTCCTATCTTAGGTTTTGCCTAGAAAGCCTTGTATGAGTTCAGAAAATCCTTTGTCTCCCCTGACCCTCAGAAGCACCCTCCTGCTTGTGAGGTTTGCAACTATTTTAAGAGGGATGAAAATGTAATTTTTGCAGTTAAAAAGCTGTAAATGGCCATGCCTGTGGTGCTTCTCAGTTAGTGTGAATGAGTTTGTGAAGGGGTCTGAGTCTGTCAGGCAGCCAGCATACAAGGCTGCTGTCAGATTCTTCCCTTTTAATAGTTGAGGAGGGGGAGGGATATCAATGAGAAGACTAGGGAGAGAAGACAAACTTTGCCCAAGTGTCCTCAGCCTAGTTACCTATTGTCCAGACTTGAAAATACTTGAGATTTTTGGCCAGAGTGAGATGGCCCCTGTTTATTTTCACCTAGGTAGGGAGAAGTGGAAGCTGGGCACTGAATATTGGATGATGAAGTTGTAAAAACAGGCATTGGGGGATTTACATACATGTTTTTGAAAACAGCTTTCCCGTATTGGTTGTTAGTAATCGCAGCTTATGCTGATATCCCAAGGGATGTGTGTGACATGAGTCCCCACTGAATGTGGGTTTCCTTCTCCCCTCGCCTGCCTAAAAGGGTTAGTTGTAGCAGATGAATCTATATGTTGTATCAGATGAATCTATATGTTGTATCAGATGAATCTATATTACACTTACACCTTTATGGGACTGCTGTTCTTAAAAGAGCTAGGGGTTTTGTAATTTAGATACCGCTTTCACAGAGCAATCAAATAGCCTTCTATAATACTGCTAAATTGTTGTAGGTCTGATTTTGAATGCCACCAGTGCTGTTTTGAGGAATTATAAAATCTTTTCTTGTATATTTTGGTTAATCATAAGACTTAGGGAGTTGAAAAAGAGGCCTAGCATTATTCATATATTTACTTAATATCTAAAAACTTACTGTGTGTCTGTAACATTAGATAGAAAATGTAGGAAATGGATCAGTTTGCATCTAGTTGGGGAGTCAAATAACACGGGTGTACAGTTACGGTAGAATAATTATGAAGCAGCATAAAAGAGTAAACATTTTAGTGGAAATTTACAAAGTGCTTCCATGTACATTTGAGGTGAGTAGGGAAGCATTTTATCCTTGTTTTGCAGATGAGGAAACTGAAGAAACTGCTCAGTGTCAAATATTAGTCCGTGGCAGAAGTGACACCCATAGCACTCCGTCATTATTCCCATCCATCATTCCAGTGTGGACAACAGAAAGGTGAGGTTAGAGAGGGAGATAAATTTGAGCCAAGCCTTGAAAGAAAAAACATTTGTGAGGTAGAGTCTGGCTTCCCTCTGCTTCATCAGAAGGCTGTGGGAGATGTAAAGCGTTGTCAGAAGTCTTCAGACCATTCCCAAGGCTCATTCTGTTATGAATTGCCTACCTCTCTTGGAGACTCCCTCAGGCTGGAGTGTGTGATGGGGTGAGGTATCTGTTGTGCTTATTACTTGATACTAAGCAACCTGTTGGCTTAGTATTTGTCTTTGAAGCCTGGCTACACCGCCACATCAAAGTGGCTGGCATGTAAACAAGTGGGGCTGGCAAGCAGATGTGGGGCTCTTCCTTGTAGAGTTCTTGAAGGTAGCAAAGCAGGTGAGATCGGCTGTGATGATTACAGACATTACAGGGACAGGGATGTGGGTAGAGCTATGGGGCCTCCACCATGTTCCATGCACGCATTCTGGTAGAGCTTTTAGCACGATTTACCAGTCTTTCCATCTCCAAAGACCTGGTACATAGGAAGTGCTCAACATTGGTTGAATGATACTTTTTCAGCTTTTGTGCAAAGATGCATTGTTTTTAGGTGCCGTTGAGTCAGTTCTGACTCATAGCGACCCCATGTACAACAGAACGAAATGCTGCCCGATCCTGTGCCTCCTCACAGTCGTTGATATGCTTGAACCCATTGTTGCAGCCACTGTGTCAGTCTGTCTTTTCGAGAGTCTTCCTCTTTTTCGCTGACCCTCTACCTTCCCAAGCATGATGTCCTTCTCCAGAGACTGGTCCCTCCTGGTAATATAGCCAGAGTACGTGAGACAAAGTCTTGCCATCCTTGCTTCCCCCTTTAGTCTTCCTTTCTTTAATGTGAAAGTAGTTCATAAAGAAATATCATCAAATTAGTCTCAGCATTAAAAAAATTTTAATTTTATATGACTGTAAAAATATAGTTAGGTCATCCCTTAATTTGATTTCATTAGCCCTGGGTTAATATCATTTTGGTTACTTCCATTACATCCCAGAGACATTCCCTTCAAGGCTATTCATCTGAAGGATTGAGGATAAAAGCAACTGAACTTTAATTGACTAATTAACATTTTAAAGGACATGAAAGGTCACAGCACAGGGGACTGCAGTTAATTTACTCAGAGTTTACAAACCACTCTTTTCCACTTCACTTCAGTACACTACAGTACTTTTAGGTCTTTGTGTCTGGGGCTACAGCTCTCTCTCCTCTTCCTTCTGCTCCGCCTGTCATCTGTGGGTTTGATGTGCTGCTGTCTTTTTGATGCAGCTTTATTCATTACCAGGTTTTTGCAAAGCCTGGGGCCAGTGGTGCCAGGAACACAAAGATGAGTGAGAAACATCCTCTCCTGAGCTGTCACCAAGGGGAGTACAATAAGGGACTTAACCCTTTGGGGACTCGTGGGACATACAGTATCTGTACCACTTTTTATGCTTCTGGAGTTCTTTGGGAAGGAGGTAACCGGATTTTAACATGTTTAGCCTCAAGATGGGAGCCTTTTGAAATGCGTGAAACTAAAAAATCCAGAGTTGGGAACCTCATTTTTGTGTACGTTGAACATTCTTAGGTGATGCCTCCCAGATGTGTGAATTTACTAAATTTTTGACAAGTTTGCCTTTATTTCTGTGAGATAAGCCTCCTCACTATGTTTCCCAGTTACTGTGTTCTCGTGAGAATATACTTATCACGAGAATAAGCTATTGCCAGTCTTCATTCAGTCATAGTGGTCATTTTCTCCTTTATGCCATTCATTGTTTCCAAGTGTTACTGGTTCCCCTCTTTTCTAGCCTCTGAGCAGTAAATAATGTCTTTCCAATAAAGAAGAATGCATTGCAGTGGTACTTCTCAAGAGTCTCAGGCCCCTGTAAGTTATTCTTTTATTCCCCCCCATAGAAAAATTTATACATACACTGTTAACGTGACTCGAATTTCTTTCCCCATACTGCGACAGCACACTCCTCCTTTTCCCCATGTCCATTCAACCAGCTCCTAACCCTCTCTGCCTTCCCTTTTCACCTCCGGACAGAAGCTGCCCGTTTAGTCTCTTGTATGTACTTGAGCTAAGAGGCATAGTCCTCACGAGTATCAATTTATGTCCCACAGTCCAGTCCAATCTCCGTCTGAAGAGTTGGCCTTGGAAATTGTTTTAGTTCTGGGCTGATAGAGAATCCAGGGGCCATGGTTTCTGGAGTACCTCCAGTCTCAGACCATTAAGTCTGGTCTTCTTACTAGAATTTGATTCTGCACCCCACCTTTCACCTGTTCCATCTGCGACTCTCTGTTGTGTTCCCTGTCAGGGCAGTCATTGGTGGTAGCTGGCACCAACTACTTCTTCTGGTCAGAGGCTGATGAAGTCTCTGGTTTATGTGGCCCTTTCTGTCTCTTGGACTAGTACTTTCCTTGTGTCTTTGGTGTTTTTCATTCTCCTCTACTCCAGGTGGTTGGGACCAATTGATGTATCTTAGATGACTGCTTGCAAGCTGTTAAGACCCCAGACGCCACTCACCAAAGTAGGATGCAGAACATTTTCTTAATAAGCTTTGTTATGTCACTTGACCTAGATGCCCCCTGAAAGCATGGTCCCAGACTTCTACCCCTGCTACTCTGCCAGACTCCTGTAAGTTATTCTTAACACACGTTCATTGACTCATATCAGTAGGACTTAACTGTGTTTTGGTGTCTGCTGGGACATTTGTGATCCCAGTCAATGGATATAATGGGGTCTGCTGGGACACATGTAATCACAGATAATGGGTATGAAAATCTATAATTCATAACAAAAATTCTGAATTAGTCCCTTAATCAGCTTACCTTTCATTAGTGAAAACACATGGTATCAAGAAAAAATTCAAAGAAGAAAATAAGTGGGTCACCAAAGGATTTTAAGTGAGATTCAGACCAGACCATGCCGAGGAGACTCAGGATAGAGGGGAAGCTGGGAGTCCTGGAGAAATCAGTGTTTTTAGAGCTGGGCTTTAAAAGAGGAGGAGGAAGAGAGGGAGGTTTACTATGTACTAGGCCCTGTTTTAAGGTGTATCGGTTTGTTTCATTCTTATAACAACCAGATGAGGTACATTCTGTTATTATCTGCATTTTAAACTGAGGAAGCTGACGCAAAGAGAAGTAACTTGTCCAAGAGGACACAGCTCAGAATTGGTACTGTTGGGATTCCAACTCAGACAGCCGAGTTGCATATCTGTACTGTCAATTGCTACAGTACACTGAATGGGATTTTGATAAAAGAAGACAAAGGATTGTGGACCCCTGGGGGTGGATAAGGAAGCTACAGAGATCAGGTAGTGATGATCAGATACATGGAAGCAGGAAGGTTGGCTTAGGGCCATTTAGCTACAGCCCTGAGATCCCACACTGAAGCAGATAACGGTAGCATATTATAGACATAACTGTGGGTCACAACAGAATATTGTCTGATATAGTGCTGGAAGATGAGCCCCCTAGGTTGGAAAGCACTACTCAATAACTACAACAATGGACCCAAACATACCAATGATCATGAAGATTGTGCAGGACCTAGCAATGTTTTGTTCTGTTATACATAAGGTCTGCCTGAGTTGGAGGCAACTCAGTGACAACTAACAACAACATAGCCATAACTTATGCTTCTGCAGGCTATGTGGGTCCTGTCACCTAGGCTGTGTCATTTGGTGGAATGTTGTACTTGTAATTCAGTGGGCAGTGGTGAGGTTGTCAAGCTTTTTGAGTAAAGGAATCATAATTTGTGCCCTCTTATGATAGTTCAGTGATAGAATTCTTGCCTTCCATGTGGGAGACCTGTGGACCTGGGTTCCATTCCCACCAATGCACCTCATGCACTGCTGCTACCCATCTGTCAGTGCATGTTTCTGTGATGTTGAACAGGTTTCGGTGGCTCTTCCAGCCTAAGACAGACTAGGAAGAAAGGCTTGGTGGTCTACTTCCATAAATCAGCCAGTGAAAACTCTATGGATCACAATGGTCTGATCCCATTGTGTGTGGGGCTGTCTTGAGTCAGGGCCCGACTCTACTGCAGCTAACAACAACCTGTCTCTTCAGCCTGTCTGAGTTTTTTTGGCCTTCATTCCCTCAGTTGATGTCCCTTGCCCCTTCCCTTCCTTCTCTCTACAGTTACACTTCCAGAAAGAATTTTCTGGCGAGTCCTCTACTCACTGTTTCTACTGCTTCACCTCCCACTCACTCACCACTGTCTGGTCTGACCCTGAGCCCCATCATCCCACTGGACCAGCCCCCACTGAGATGTCACTGCTCATTCTGATGAGGACATCTCACTCTCTGTCTTATCCAGTGGTTCTCACCTGGGGGTGACTTTGCCCCCAGAAGACATTTGACAATGTCTGTAGACACATTTTGGGGTGGTAAAAGATCCCCCCCTGCCCGGACAGCATTGAGAGAATTTTCTTTTTTGTCTTCACAACCTGGTGGTGTAATTCTCTAGACTAACATCTCTGCCATTCACATCCATTGCTGTTGAGTCGATTCCTACTCGTAATGACCTTATAAGACAGAGTAGGACTGCATCATAGGGTTTCCCAGGCTGTAACCTATATAGGAGCAGACTGCCACATCTTTCTCCTGCGGAGCGGCTGGTGGGTTTGAACTGCTGACCTTTTGGTTAGCAGCTGAGCGCTTTAACCATTGTACCACCAGAGCTCCTTTCTCTGCCATTCAAAAAAAAACAAAACACAAACCTGATGCTGTCAGGTTGATTCTGACTCATAATGACCCTACCATTAGGGATGACAATTAGGGATGAGGCGAGTGTCTGTTTTCTAGCTTATTTATGGTATTTAGGACAAACTAAATACCCTAGCTAGTATTCTACTGGCATCTAGTGGATAGAGGCTAGGGATGCTGCTGAACATCTTACAGTGCACAGGGTGGTCCCCACAATGAAGAATCATCCAGCCCAAAATGTCAGTAGTTCTGAGGTTGAGAAATGCCGATCTTCACTGACACTCTGCCACATTTAACACTCCTCCATTCTTAAAACTCTCCCCTGAATCCTTTGACATGATTCTTTCCTGACTTGTCTTCCAGTGAATTCTCAGTTCATTGCTTATCTGTCTCTGTGGTGGACTCTTCTCATCCAGCCTTTTAATGTTGCTTCCCAGGATTCTTTTCCCAGTCTTTGTCTCTGCTCGCTACTCACAGTCCTCTTGGGCTGTGCCATTCTCAAGGATTTAACCTCCATCTCTGGGCAAGTAATTCCATGCCTGTATTCACAGCTCTAGCTCTTTTTTTTTTTTTTTTTTTTTGCCATTTTAAATGTATAATTCAGTGACATTAAATACATTCACCATATTGTATAACCGTTATTACCACTATATATATTTGCAATGTTTACATCACCCCAAACAAAAACTCTGTACTCCTTCAGCAATAACTTCCATTCTCTCCTCCTTCCAGCCCCTGTTGTTATTGTTGTTAGGTGCTGTCAAGTCAGTTCTGACTCATAGTGACCCGTGTACAACAGAACAAAACAGTGCCTGGTCCTGTGCCATCCTCACTTGAGCCCATTGTTGCAGCCACTGTGTCAATCCATCTTGTTGATGGTGGTCTTCTTTTTCGCTGACCCTCTACTTTACAAGCATGATGTCCTTCTCCAGGGACTGGTCCCTCCTGATAACATATCCAAAGTGTGTGAGAGGAAGTCTTGTCATCCTTGCTTCTAAGGAGGATTCTGGCTGTACTTCTTCCAAGACAGATTTGTTTGCTCTTTTGACAGTCCATGGTATAGTCAGTATTCTTCGCCAGCACCATAATTCAAAGGCTTCGGTTCTTCTTTGGTCTTCCTTATTCATTGTCCAGCTTTCACATGTGTATGAGGCAGTTGAAAATAACCATGGCTTGGGTCAGGCACACCTTAATCCTCAGGGTGACGTCTTTGCTTTTTAACACCCTAAGGAGATCTTTTGCAGCAGATTTGCCTAATGCTATATGTGATTTGATTTCTTGACTGCTGCTTCCCATGGGTGTTGACTGTGGATCCAAGTAAAATGAAATCCATGACAGCTTCAGTAGTTTCTCTGTTTATCATGATGTTGCTTGTTGATTCAGTTGTGAAGATTTCCGTTTTCTTTATGTTGAAGTGTAATCCATACTGAAGGCTGTAGTCTTTGATCTTCATCAGTAAGTGCTTCAAGTCATCTTCATTTTCAGCAAGCAAGGTTGTATCTTCTGCATATCACAGGTTGTTAATGAGTCTTCCTGCAATCCTTATGCTGCATTCTTCTTCATATAGTCCAGCTTCTTGGATTATTTGCTCAGCATACAGATTGAGTGAGTAAGGTGAAAGGATACAACCTTGACTCACACCTTTCCTGAATTTAAACAACGCGGTATCCACTTGTTCTTTCTGTTCAAATGACTGCCTGTTGGTCTATGTACAGGTTCCTCATGAGCATAATTAAGTGTTCTGGAATTCCTATTCTTTGCAATGTTAATATATAATTTGTTATGATCTACGCAGTTGAATGCCTTTGCACAGTCAGTGAAACATAGGTAAACATCTTTCTGGTATTCTCTGCTTTCAGCCAAGATCCATCTCACATCAGCAATGATATCCCTTGTTCCACATCCTCCTCTGAATCCAGCCTGAATTTCTGGCAGTCCCCTGTCAATATACTGAAGCAGCTGCTTTTGAATGTTCTTCAGCAAAAATTTCCTAGTGTGTGATATTAGTGATATCCAGCCCCTGGTAACCACTGATCTATTTTGGTCTCTGTGCATTTGCCTATTCTAAATATTTCATGTACATGGGATCATACAGTATTTATCCTTTGGTGTCTGACATTTCTTATTCAGCATAATTTTTTTCACAGTTCATCCAGGTCGTATCATGTATCAGTTTCTTTTGTCTTTATGACTTAATAATATCCCATCATATGCATGTACATTTTGTTTATCTATTCATCTGTTGATGAACACTTGTGTTGTTTCTGTCTTTGACTATTGTGAATAATACTGCAGTGAACGTTGATATACCCATGTATGTTTGAGTCCCTGCTTTCAAGTCTTTTGGGTATATACTCAGGAGTGGAATTGCTGGGTCATATGATAATTCTATGTTTAACTGTTTGAGGAACCCCTAGACTCTTCCATAGTGGCTGTACTATTTTGTATTCCCACCAGCAATGTATGAGGTTTTCCAGTTTCACCACATCCTATCTCACTTGTTTGTGCTGGTTTTCTGGTAACAGTAGATATGAAGTAATACTTAATTGTGGTTTTGATTTGCATTTCCTTAATGACTGATGACCTTGGCATCTTGGCTCATCGACCATTTGTGTATCTTCTTTGTGGAAATGTTTATTTAAATCCTCTGCCCATTTTTTAATCGGGTTATGTGTCTTTTTGTTGTAGGTGTAGCTCTAGCTCCTTTGAGCTCCAGTTGTGTCTTTTTCCACCTCGGTGTTGGATAAATACTTCCAACTCAGCAGGTCCAAAATAAGGCCAGCTCAGTCTTCTTCCATTCTAACCTGCCCTTCCTGTTATCACTGTCCATCAGCATTTACCTCAAGGAACCCTGAGTCAGCTTACATTGCTTCAATAGCTCAGTCACTCATAATTTCTCACCTGTGTGATTACAGCTTCCTCCACCTCCTTCCTCCCCCAGTAGCCTCCGGTCTCACACCCCACTGCTGCTAGGGTGAACTTTTTGAAATAGAACTTTGACTGTGGGAGCCCACAGCTTAGAGTTCTCCTTTAGCTGCTTATCTGTAACATACAATGTCCAAACTCCTGAGTATGGCATATAGAACCTTCTTGATCAAGCCAAAATGGTTCTCTACTGGGGATAGTACTGTTTTCTAAAAGTATGGGGTGAGGGGGTGCTTGAAAACATATGAACAATTGGAGCTACCACAATGGGGAAGGTAGAGTGGGTAGGGAGCTACAGATATTTAGTGCCCAGGGTCCAGTAATGCTAAACTCCCTAAAATGCACTGGACTGTTCCACCTCACAAAGAAATGTCCAGATGTCAGTAATGCCCCCATTAAGAAATAGTAAATTTAATTTTTAGCTCATGCCTTGAGAAATAAAGAGGGAAGTGCTAAGGATCCAGCCCTGAGGAGTACTTATTTCAAGAATGGGAGGTAGAAGAGGAGCTGGAGACAAAGCTGGAAAGTAAGGATGATAATAATAAAATAGCAGTGAAATGAAAGAGGAACTTCAAGGGGAGTGGTCAGTTTTTTTGAAATTTGTAGAAAAGCAGAAAAGACACCAACTGGGGAAGACGGTTAGTGGTGTTGCTCTTTGTGCTCTTCTCATCCCAGGCCTGTTGATCACACTCAACCCACGCCCCATACAACTGATACCACGAGTTTGGGTCTGTGGCATTGCCTCGGATCTTCTTCTGTCATTCTGTGTGTGTCTTTGTTCTGTTGCTGTGTTGCCTGCCTTTAGTCTCACAGTTCTGGCCCCACCTTTGGTCTTTGGACTAGATCAGTTTTTCCATCTCTGGTTTGGACTCACAACCACCTCATTACACAGGTTCTTTTACAAATGAAGATATTCTAAGCTGTATTGTAAAGTTTCAACTAGTGACAA
Organism: Dugong dugon; assembly: GCA_030035585.1. Lineage (NCBI taxonomy): Eukaryota > Metazoa > Chordata > Mammalia > Sirenia > Dugongidae > Dugong > Dugong dugon. The sequence continues at coordinate 162,146,842 of CM057464.1, forward strand.
GGACAACAGCAACAACATTATTGTGCTGTGCTAAACTCTACAAGCATTTCTTATTTAATCCTCACAAAAATCTCTGTAAGGTAGCTACTATAATTATGTCCATTTTGCTACTGAGGAAATTGAAGATTAAACAAATGAAATAACTGGTCCACTGTGAAACAGCTAGTTGTGTGGGGCTAGTATTTAACCCTTCCATCACTATTGGCATAAAGGGTATGCCAGCCACTATTTATGCCTCTGAACCTTTGGGGTAAGGCATTATTCAGATTCTAATGCATTTAGTGTCAAGGTAGGTCCCTTTTGAAATGTGTGAGGCTCAGCCTACCAGAGTTGGAGCCTCATTGTTGTGTATGTTGAGTATTCTATTAGATGATGCTTCCTGAATGTGTTTAGTTTTGTAAACTTTTATAAACTTCTGTCTTTTTTTCTTTTAATTTGGTGAGATAAGGCTTGCAAGCATAATTGTGGCTTTCCTGGGTGATAGTTAGGGAGAGCTGATTGGTTTGTTTTGGTTTTTCTGTGTCATATTTGGAAAACCAGAGGTTTGCCATGTAACCTAATGGAAAGGTGCCAGGAATAAATTATCTACCTAGTTCTCAGTGGCATACTGTCATGTCCCAGTTTGGTGGCACCAAGGTGCCACTCACCTCATTGGCAGATTGTATTGCCAGATCATATTTCTCAAAATCTATATTACCAACCAAAAAATTTAAACACACTAAATTAGTAAGCTTGCATTCCAATACTGAAAACACATGCCATCAAAAAAAAAAGAAAAAAAAAAGTTAACGAAAGGGTTATAACACGTATCTGTTTGACAGGTTTGTTCATAAATCCTGAACTCAGATAATGGAGCCCTGGTGGCGTAGTGGTTAAGTGCTTGGCTGCTAATCAGAAGATTGGCAGTTCTAATCCACCAGCTGCTCCTTGGAAACCCTAGGGGGTAGTTCTTCTCTGTCCTATAGGGTCGCTATGAGTCAGCTTGACCGCAGTGGGTTAGTTAGGTTAAGCTCAGATATTCAGTTGCCATTGAGAAGTTACAGGGACGCAGATTTACTTCTTAAGAAATAGGTTCTCCTTGTGTGACCATGCTTTTCTTTCCTTTCTGGGAATCTGCCTGGCTGTTTGGACCCCATGTGGGACATACGTTTAAGGCAGGGTAGAAAGATCTCATTGTTGCTGCTTTCTGTCTTGATAGTTTTGGGAGACTTCTCTTTTTTTCTTCACAACCTGGCAGTGTAATTCTGTGTAGACCAACAGTTAATTTGATAAATATCCCTGCCATCAGGTATGGAATAACTGAAGAAGAAAATTAGAGCTGAGGCTGGTCTATTTTCTAGCTTCTTATGATATTTAGGACAACCTAAACCCCATGATATAGACCTTTGAGATATCACCAAATGTGGTGGTATCTCCCTTTCGGAGATACCACCAGAATTAGTTGGTTAAGTAGCTTCAGCATTTATTTCCTAGTTGCTGGAGTGACTCATTTTTCAAGGAACCCTGGAACTGCCTGTCATTACACCCACATCCTAGGAAAACCTCATAGCATACTGTTGGAAGTACTGACACAGAGCTAATTGCACTGTGAAGGATTTGGACTTTCTGAAGCTCATTGGTATGTTTTCCAGCATTTAAAAAATATTAGAAAATAAATACCCTTGGCACAACATCATACCAGAAGAAAATGGTAGATATTTTCTAGCCCTGCCTGTGGTGGTAAAGCCAGCGGTAGAACTCTTGACACTGGAAAGATTGAACCTTTGGCTTGATTGGGCTACTGCGGGATGGTAGTCTTGATCTCTGAACTGATGTCAGCTGGAATCCTAGTGTTCTGTATACTGAAGTTCTTTCTTTTTTTTGTTCCTCCCCAGAAGCTCCTTGTGCCACACCCCTGATCTGCAGCTTCGGGCGGCCAGTTGACCTGGAGAAGGACGACTATCAGAAGGTGGTGTGTAACAACGAGCACTGTCCCTACAGCACCTGGATGCACCTGCAGTGTTTCTACGAGTGGGAGAGCAGCATCCTGGTCCAGTTCAACTGCATCGGCCGGGCACGCAGCTGGAATGAGAAGCAGTGCCGCCAGAACATGTGGACAAAGAAGGGCTACGACCTGGCCTTCCGTTTCTGCTCCTGCCGCTGTGGACAAGGCCACTTAAAGAAGGACACAGACTGGTACCAGGTGAAGCGGATGCAGGACGAGAAGAAGAAGAAATCTGGATTGGAAAAGAACACGGGGAAGCCCCTGGCTGAGGCCGTGGAGGAGGTGAAGAAGTGCAGGCCCCAGAACAAGCCTCAAAAAGGCCTGAACCATGATCTCCCCCGACGGCATTCCATGGACCGTCAGAACTCCCAGGAAAAAGCAGTCAGTGCCGTGGCCTACGGTGCCCGCTCCCCCTGCGCCTCCCCCGGCCAGTCCCCACCCACCGGCTACTCCATCCTCTCCCCTGCCCACTTCAGCGGTCCCCGCTCCTCGAGATACCTTGGGGAATTCCTAAAGAATGCCATACATCTTGAGCCTCACAAAAAGGCCATGGCTGGGGGCCACGTGTTCAGAAATGCCCACTTTGATTACAGTCCAGCCGGGTTATCGGTTCACAGGGCGGGGCACTTTGACGCTCCCGTGCAGTTCCTGCGGCGGCTCGACCTCTCTGAGCTGCTCACACACATCCCCAGGCATAAGCTGAACACTTTCCACGTGCGCATGGAAGATGATGCCCAAGTGGGCCAGGGCGAGGATCTGCGGAAGTTCATCCTCGCGGCCCTCAGTGCCAGCCATAGAAATGTTGTAAACTGTGCTCTGTGCCACCGAGCGCTCCCGGTGTTTGAACAGTTCCCCCTGGTGGACGGAACTCTGTTCCTAAGCCCATCGAGACACGATGAGATTGAATATGACGTGCCTTGTCACCTTCAAGGTATAGGTGTTCATTCACCTTGCCTGTTTTTCGTTTGTTAGAAGCCTAAAAGCAAACAAGATGGAGTTACTTTGTTCTGGCTTAATTTTAGCTGCTGCTGCTGCTTTGTTCTAGGCAGGTGCTGGGTAACCTTTGAATATTTCAGTGTCAGCCAGTGATGGGGTGGCAGTGCTGGTTGTTTTTTTTCCCTTAATCTGATGTCATCGTACCATGCACAGTTATCTTAGTGGATAATTTTAGGTTTTGCCGTAATTTGAAGATAGGATTGCTGGTGTATAGGTTTTCATAATTGGGAGGGTATTTAGAGAGGGAATTGCACAATTATGTCACTTGCTATAAAATAGCTGCCTTTGAAACTTAAAGTGTACGGGAAGCTATGTATTCTTTTGATCCATGTGAACGTAACAGAGTGGGAGGGAATGTAGGGGTTAGAGCCATCATGTTTTTAGAGTAGTTGAATAAATTTCAAAACTAACAAAAAATGAGAATGTTTTGATAGCAGCAGATGAAAAATGGGGAATTAATGAAAACTGAGAAATTACCCTGATGGTGTAGGGAGTGAGGTAGGGCAGGGGTTCCGTGTTTACTTGCTATTCCTGTGGATGACAGGCAAGGACTTGGGTTCATTTCAGCCATAAATTGAATGACAGGTGTTGGTTAGTATAAGTGAAAAATCTGTCCATTCATATGAAACTATTGAACTTACATAAATTTGGGTGCTGATATATAGCATGTTGATAACCTTAAAAGTTAAATAGTGCTAACAAAGCGTCTGTAGTAAAAATAACATATCCCCACTATTTTCTTACTACCCCATTGTCTAAGTCTCCAAATCCAAAGACACTTTCAAATCGTACTTGATTTTTCAGATTTTTACCATCATAGTTTAAGACACTGCTGTCTTCTTGCTCCAATTTTAGATATTATCTGTTGACTTACTTTTAGGGGGTGGATAACTGTTTAAGCTTTTTTTTTTTTTAACATCTTCCCCCTTTCTCCCAGTATAATATATCACAATTCTTGGTTAAATCTTTAAAGCTTTTAATATTATGAGTAAATATTTAGTGCTGATCCAAGAAGTATAGGTGGATTTCCTTTAAGTAGTACTGTATTTCCATTCTAGGACAACTTTTGTTTTTATTGGATTTAATAATTGCTTCACATTTTCATTTGCTTAGCCTTCTTTGAAACTTTGGCTGATTGTTTTCACTCTTTGGCAGCTCTTCAGACCATCTCTCAAAAAAACATTTCCACATACCTGCCAGACATTTTTTTCTCTTTTTTTTTATTGTGCTTTTGGTGGAAGTTTACATAGCGAATTAGTTTCTCATTAAACAATTAATACGCATATCAGTGTTTTGTAACATTGATTGCCAACCCTCCGACCTGTCAACACTCTCCCCTTCTCAACCTTGGGTTATTCATTTCCATTTGTCCAGTTTTCCTGTCCCTTCCTGCCTTCTTGTCCTTGCGTCTGGGCCGGTGTGCCCGTTTAGTCTTGTATACATGATAGACCTATGTGTGTTATTGTTTTATAGGCCTGTCTAATCTTTCACTGAAGGGTAAACCTCGGGAGTGACTTCAGTATTGAGTTAAAAGGGTGTGCGGGGGCCTCTGTTAGACATTTTATGAATTTTTTTCCCCCTGAAATTTCTGTCATGGCACCTTTTATCTTCTTGCTCCTGCCTATCCTGGTACACTCATGACCTGCTGTGCTACATAGTTGTCTTTTTAGAAATTTCTTCATTGTTTCCTGGATCCCATATTTTCTTTTTTCTTGGGTTATTCTCTCAACTTGCTTGAGAGCATCTCCCAGGGCCTTTCTGAGAAAGGGTGCATGGGAATATATGTTTTGAGACTTTGAAAATCTGAGAATATCTTGATTACAACTTCACACTTGATTGCCATTTGTCTGGGTATAGTCTTCCAAGTTAAATATTATTCCTTTGGAATTTTGAAGGCATTTCTTTACTGTCTTCTGGCTTCTGGTGTTGCTGTTGAGAATTTTAATATTCTTATTCCTGATTCTTTAATTCCCTTTCTTCTCCCTACCTTGGAAAGTTTTAGTATCTTTTTTTCCCCTCAATTATCCTAAAGTTTCACCATGATATATCTTTTTTTTTTTTTTTTTCCTCCCGCTATTCATTGTACTGGGTACTCTCTTGGCTCTTTGACTTTGTAAACTTATGTTCTTCAGTTTGGAGAAATTTTCTTTTGTATTATTTCTTTGATAATTTCCTGCTCTGTATTTCTACTTTTTCCCCCGACTCTGGAACTCCTGTTAATCAGATATTGAACCTTTTAGTGTGATTCTTTTTGGAGGATCCTTTAACATATAGTTTTAGCTCTGTTGTTCATATCTTTATCTGTATTCTGCCTTTTGAAAATTTCCTTGACTTTATTTTCCAATATATTCACTGAGTTTGAGTTTTCTGTTCTCACATTTTTTATTTCTAAGGGCTCTTTTCATGGTACAATTTTTTGTTTTATTATTCTGGGCAGGGGAAAGGAGCTGCCTTTGTGGTAAAGCAAACCATTCTAAAATTTAGTGGCTTAATACAGCAATGATTTATGATTTCTCACAATTTTATGGGTTGGTTGTGTGATTCTTCTGATCTGGGCCATTACACCTGGGGTTGAATGGTTAGGATGACCTTACACATGTCTAGCAGTTTGCAGACTGGTTGGCTAGCGGGCCCCAGCTGGAATGGCTCAGCTCTGCTCCATGTAGTCTTTCATCCTCCAGTAAGGTAGCTCTGGCTTTTTCGCATGGCGGTCTCAGGACAGCATTCAGGAGGGTGGAAGTAGAAATTGCAAAGTCTCTAGAGCCTTAAACTTGGAACTGCTAACATCAGTTTTGTCACATTCTGTTCATCAGAGTGAGCCACAAGGCTAATCTAGATTCCAGGGACAATGAAATAGTCTCTGCTTCTTGATAGGAAGAGTAGTATAGAATTTATGGTTATTTGTAATTTATAGCACCTCACTATTTCCCTTTTCAGTCCCTCACCCTACTCTTTTCTGTGCATATTGTCCAGTTTCAGAGCTAAACCATTTACCATTCTATCTACTTTCAGACCTCATATATCCTGGTTCAGGGTTGCAGGTTCCTGATAGCTTCATGGAAGATGGAGTTTGTGTTTTTGTTTCTTGTTTATATTGCTTGGGGGCAGGGGAGGGGGTAGGTAGTTTTAGAGAGAAAAAATGGGTGGATACACCTTTACTATCTTGAAACTCAGAGTATTATTTATGAAGATGAATATAGGTCTGTAAGTTCAGGGTATGTGAGAGTAGTGTTCTTTTTCTGTTCATGATGGACAAATTATTTTCATTTAATCCATCTGTCCATCAAACAGTACTTACAGATTTCATGTGCTAGGTATTCTAGAGTTCATAGCAAGAAAAGGATCAGTCTTCACCTTTCATATATAGGCTTGGGGTATAAAATACTTCTATATAAATGTAACTAACTCTACCAGGCTTAAGGAATTAGTACTATATGTGGAACTAGTACCACGTGGATATTATGTATATCCTGTAATTTCCAAGGAGGAAGGGGCCACTTTGGCCTGGAGTATTCATAGGAGGCAGATTTGATAGGCAGAATGTAGAGTTGATAGGCAGAGGGGATAAGTCACGTCAGATGTTTGTTGATGAGGAGAGATAGCAGCATGAGTAAAAGAATGGTGGTCAGAAAGGCCGTTTGGGATCAGGAGACAGTGAGTCAACTGGAAAGAACTGCTTGGTTAGAGTGGAAAATGAGTAGGATAGGTGGAGGACAGATTGTGAGGGCCTTTCAAGCTGTAATAAAGAGCTTTTTCCTTGTCTTCTATGAAGTGAAGGATTAAAAAAAAAAGTTTATGTGTAACTTTTAATTTGGGTGAAAATACATGCAGCAGAACATACACCCATTCATCAATTTCTACATGTACAATTCAATAACATTGATTACATTCTTTACATTATGTCGCCATTTTTGCTCTCTCTACCCATATTGTTTCACCACCATTGACTTAGACTCACTACCCCCTAAACTTCTCATGTATGTTTTAGACTTACTACTGACAGTTTGATCTCATATTGATAATTCTTTTAAAGCCTGCAATTCTCATGGCGAACATTGTTCACTAGTTTAGCTAAACAGTTTTTTAGTTTAGACATGATTTCAGGGAATAATTTCAGTTCATAGTTTGAAGATTTTCTCAAAGCAGTAGATTTGGGGGTTCCTTCTGTTTCAGTAGATCCAGTAAGCCTGGACTCTGAAAGAATTTGGAAAATTCTGTTAGACACTTTTACCCTTTTTAATCAGGTTTCATCTATTGAGTCCTTGATCGAAACATTCAGTAATAGTAGCCAGGTGCCATCCAGTTCTGGTCTTATGGCTAAAGAGGTAGTTTTTCATGGAGACAGTTATACCTGCAGTCCAGTTTCTTCTCAGGTTTCTGGGTCTCCTTCCTGTGCTGCTCCAGGTGAATAGAGACCAATTGTTGTATCTTGGATGGCTGCTGGCAAGCTTTTAAGACTCTAGGCACTACTCACCAAACTAGGGAGTAGAGCAGTAACTCTAAAAACAGTATTAAGCCAATTGTTTGGTCAGCCCCATGAAGCCAGGACCCTGAACCTTCAGACCAACAGAACTAATCCCATGAAGTCTTTGGATGTAGTTAAGTAGCATCAGCAACTTAGCTTCGCTTTTCAGGGGAGGGGGTTGCTGTTGTTATAAAATTATATATAACACAATATTTGCCATTTTGCCCTTTTTCTGCTGTACAACTTAGTGGTATCAGTTACACTCATCAAGTTGTGCAACTATTAAAATTGTTTTTAAAGCAGAGGATCAAAGTATCTTGAAAGGGGTGGAGTCTAGAGACAGAGTTGAAACTTACTACCCTAGTCCAGATGTGAGGAGATAAGAGACTGCTGGGGTGGTGATAGTGGGAATTGAGAGGACAGAATATCTGCCAAATACTATTTTAAAAGGAAAATTCTGGCTTTGGGGACAGGTTTTATGGAGGATGAAGAGTCATCATTAGCTCATTTGGTTCTAGAGCAGATAAATGGTACTGTCAAAAACAGGAGTAGAGAAAGATGGGAAAGGGATCTGATTTTAGGATAAAGAAGATGGAGGCATTTTTTGTGTATACCTACTCATCATTTATCGACTGTCTTATTATCTGACATTTCACATTTACAACAACAGTAAAAAACCTACTATCTATTTTGAACATTAACGACATATGTCTGGCAGTAGCAAATGCTGAGTTGAGAGGCAAGAGTAGCGCTAGCGTTGATGGTTAATGTTATGTGTCAACTTGGCTGAGCCATGATTCTCAGTGGTTTGGCAGTTAGGTAATGCTGCAGTTTGATAGTTATGTAATGATGCAATTTGGCAGTTATGTAATGATGTAAGTTGGCAATAATGTAGTGATGTAGTAATCCTCAATTTTGTGATCTGATGTGGTCATCCTCTATTTTCACATAATGCCAATTTTCGCATAATAACCTGGTCTTTGGAACCTAATCATTTCAATAAGTGAGGAGTGGATGTATTGGGTTTCAAGTAATGATCTGACTTTCATGTGGAGACATCTAGTGAGCACTGTGAGAAATAAGGTTTTGGGATGAATGCCAAGGAGTACTGAATGGAGATCGAAAGAAAAGGAAGATTATATGACAGAGCCCAAGACCAAAATCTTGAGGACATCTATCAGGGAGTGGATGGAGAAAGAGGTGAAAAGTAAATAGTCTTGAGGTATATATATAATGGGGGTGTGTTAGGACTGCACTACAAGGGTATTGAGAAGTTTAACTATTAATTATAAAATCTCCTGAAGATCAAGGGGTTTTATCAGTATCAGAGAGATCATCAGTGCTACAATTGAAGCCTTGACCATGTGTCTCTGTTCTTATTGCTATATCTCGGAACAGTCCCATGTAATTTTATGTATAGCAAGCTAGTGTAAAACAGGATTCCACAGTCTGCAGCTGATTATATGTTGCTGAAATAACCCTGTATTTTCAGTGGTGGATGGTGTGGATTGTTGCTCCCTTGCTCTGCCTTTTACTCTTCACTGCCCTCCCGTTCAGCTCCAGCCTCAGTTCTCTGACTCTTCCTCTGAGAATGTATTCTTGTTTGGTTTTAATAATACATGAAGATTGATCTAATTAGGAAGTTCTCATTGGGTTTCACCACCTTGAACCACATGTGATTGTTCTCTCTGGAATCTGCATTTGTATATGAACTCACAACACAACTTTAGCATTTGGAAATGTTAAGTTGTCTGTACTTATGACACGGTATAATAGAAACTGAAATAAATCTAGAGAGTCTAGGGTGGGAAGTCTCATGAGTTTGCCTGGAAGCTAAGAGTCAAACAGACATAGATTTTAGTCTTTGCTTTGCCACTTACTGTTCCTGTGAACTTTTACAAGTTACTTAAACTCTCTAAGTTCAGTTCCTCCTGTCAGAAGTAGGAATAACAGTAGTACCTCCTTCATAGGGTTGTGAGGGTTAAATGAAGTGATTCATGTAGGGCTTGTAGCACAGTGCCAGCCCCTTGGCAAGCATTTAGTAAAAGGTACCTGTCATCATCATCATCATGATCATGGTTGTCAACACCTGACCTCGGTGGCTGCTTCTGCCCTGACTCTTCCTAGCAGCAGCTTGTGTCTCTTTTAATGTTTGAAAATTGCAGTGAGTAAGTCTAGGAGGAGACTGGACCCAGAGTGCCCCAGAGCAGGGGTGGGCAGTATTACCAAGAAGCTCTTGTCACTCTTTCCGTTTTTGGCATTGAGGCCCCCAAGTTGTAATGTCTTTGGCTGTTAACATGCCCCATCCATTCATCCAGCATATGCTTACAGAGTGCTTTCCACATTCCAGACGTTGTGCTAGATACTGAGGCTACAGGGGTGACTGAGACATGGTTCCTTCCCTCAAGGAGGGGGAGAGAGTCATGTAAGCAAATGCAAGAAAAGGTTGCCGTGTAAGTACCACATTTCCCTTTCTAACAGGTAAAGGACAGACTAGTCCTTACCACTGACAAATGGAGACATGTAGTCTGATTGATGGCACTGAGCAGCACGTCCTAAATCAAGCCACTTAGGAGTGTGTTCTCCTGACACTAGATCTCAATACAGCGCAGCTTTCTGGTCCTGATGCTAGATCTCAGTACAGTGCAGCTCTCTGGTCCCCAAGTAGAGAGCAACATTGTTGCTGTTACACATCACCCAGTCTGGTTTGGACATTCTGACTCTTCTCTGACCATTTGGACCCTGATTCTCCCATGTAAGTGACCTCTTTCCTTTATAAGCATTAAGATGTTGATAAATAATGGAAGAATGGGGTTGAGCTGCTTTCTGACTTTGAAGAGCCCAGTAAATAATAAGATATTGAACTCATTTTAAAAAACTACTTACAACTAAGATATAATTCTGGTTCCTAAATTAGATGTGGTGGTGGCTGAGCAATTTTCTGGGACAAGGGAAGTTAACATAGTAATTTTGGCTTTGGTATAATTCTGGGCTGTCGATACCAAGAAAGACTTTTGGCTTTTTTATGATGGGACTTGTCAGAATAGAGCTTAGAATCTAAGTCCCTCCCCTTTCCTGCTGAGGTTAGTTCTCTGATTGTTAGTGGAACCTTCTCTCTACCATACTTACTGTCTGTTCTTCTAGTTGGTGAGTGAGAGCCCATGACTAAAGACCAGTGTTGTTGGTTCAGACTCCGTATGCTGCACATAGACATCTGAGTAGAAAGTCCCTTGTTATTACAGTCTGGTTTTGAACATATGTGGCTTGGTCATTTGAATTTGTATGTTCATATTATAGACCTAGCAGCACTTTTACAAAAAGTGAATTAAAGCAAGTATTTAATAACCTTGAACTGAAAATATATGTCCTGTTGACAGTCGCAATTCGTCATTATTCTAAAAGGTTAACTTGGGGATATGTGGCAAATATCTGTTTTGATTTTTATGCTTACCCAAGTGATAAAATGTTTGCTTGTAACTGATAGAGAGGAGATTTTCTATCCCCTTTAGAGACAAACTGTGGTTTCCATGATGGCCACTCTCAGCATTGTGTCTTCTATGCACAGGGAGACTCATGCACCTGTATGCAGTGTGTGTGGACTGCCTGGAGGGGGTGCACAAGATCATCTGCATCAAATGTAAGTCCCGGTGGGATGGCAGCTGGCACCAGCTGGGCACCATGTACACCTATGACATCCTGGCCGCCTCACCCTGCTGTCAGGTTGGTATTGACCCTAGGGAGGTTGGTATATGACCCAGAGGGAGTAGTGGGGATAGCAGGGGTCTGATCCATATAAATCGAGACAGTTAGAGGCTGTACTGTTACTTTGGGAGAAGCATGAGGGTATGGAGAAGATGCTTCAGGAAGTGAAGGAGAGATTCTGCTTATAATGGTGAGCAGTTTCCTGAAAGTCAAGCAGTGCTGGCTGATTTGACAAACTGTGATGCAGCCATTTAGTAGAATGCTAAAACCTGTAGCCGTTGAATCAGTACCGACTCAGGTAGCTCCATGTGTTCCAGAGTAGAACTGTGCTCCATAAGGTTTTCAGTGGCTGTGATCTTTCGGAAGTAGATCACTAGGACTTTCTTCCGAGGTGCCTCTAGGTGGATTCAAACTGCCAACCTTTAGTTAGTAGGTGAACACTTTACTGTTTGCACCATCCAGGGACTCCTATGTAGTCATTAAAAGGGCTGTTGGAGAATAACATATAAATATACAGAAAATACTCCCAGTATATTAAGTGAAAAAAGCAGGTTAGAAATTGGCATTATGCTTCCGTTTTTAAGACAGGGAGGGTGAAGGGATATGTGAACCTGTTACCAGAAGTGGTCTCTGGATGGTGGGATGCTGAATGGTTAGTCTTCCTCCATTTACTTGCATTTTCTGATATTTTGTATAATGGCCGTATATTAAATTTCTAATAAGAAATTTGATATCTACATTTAAAATCTAATAAGAAATTGTTTAAAAGGAAGTAGAAAGTTTCATTTTGTTTAGTAGGCAGAATTTTATTTTTGTCTTTCTGTGGGATAGTGCAATGAATTACACTGGGACTACCTGCCTTGCAAGGTGTTTAAGGTTGTCATGAAACATTTGTAATCCTTAAAGCACTGCTAACAGGAGGCATTTTCTGATGCCACAAGAGCAGCTGACATTTAGCTGTCATCAGGGACGGAGGAAAACACTAACATATAAAAACATACTATGTAAGCCCGTAGAAATGTAGGGGACTAAATCCTTGGAAATATCTTGGGTTATTTCTGAGCACTTAGGGAAAAAAGCACTCGTTACAATTCCTTGATACTCATGGGTATTAGAAGAATTGCTTTTGCTTTTCAGTGTCCAAATCTGGCTTTTAGTTTAAATAGCTGATTAACACTTTATTGACTGCTACATGGAGTCCCTGGGGTGCAAACGGTTAAGCGCTCAACTATTCAGCTGCAAGGTTGGCAGTTAGAACCCACCCAGAAGTGTCTTGGAAGAAAGGCCCAGCAGTCACAGGCCTTGGAAACCCTATGGAGCATTTCTGCTCTGCACACATGGGATCACCATGAGTTGGAATCAACTTGACAGCAGCTAGCAACAGCAACTGTTACTACATGGTTTTGTATCTTCTGCATAGAGTTTGACCTTTGAAAAGAGAATATCGTTATTATTCACTTTATTCAGAAGATAAAACATGTATTTTGAATTAAAAATGTGGCACGGTTGATATTTTAGCTGTACTTTATAGTAATGCTTCTCAGAAGAGAAATACAGTTATAAGGGATCTAAACAGTCATTCTTAGCTTGTCCTTTTGATTCCAGATTAGATGGATTACTTTTATACTATTCTAGTGCATTGTACACATTTCTATTTTTAAACTTCCCTTGGAATTGAGATATTACAGTCTTTCAGTTATGCACTCTAGCTTTTCATAATGGTCACCATGCCTTAATGCCAGCTTTCGAAATGAGAGAAACAATAGGAGCGGCTCTCCTCTCTCCACACACACACCCCACAGAGGTTTATCTTTCAAAGAAATAAGGAAGTGAAAGAATGTTTGGACCTGGTAACTCACAGTATTAGAGCTGGAAACGGCCCAAGAGATCTAGTCCTGCCTCCTTATTTTACACATACAACAGTGGCCTAAAGAATTTGAATGTTTTAACCAAGTATACAGATTGTGTCACAGCCAGGACTAAAGCCTAATTCTGAATCTGACGTTCTTTCTCCTGCCCCACTGAAAGGCAGTGGGATTATTTCTAAATCTTCAGGGAAAAAAAGGTAGAATGGCATCCTGCCACGCACACAGCAAATTGGTACTCACTGTGTATTTCTTCCTTAAAACAAATAAAGCCCAGGCCTTTATTTTCTGGCCCCTAACTGAAATGGAAAATATGTTTGATCACTGTTTTTATTTAAAAAAAAAAAAAAAAGTCAATTAGTTATATTCACTGTAAAGATACAAACATTATGCACTGCTAAGGAGTCAAGGGAAGTCTTCCAATAAGACTTTGAACCAAAAAATAAGCAATACTAATTACTAGAAAGGAATAACAGGTTAAAGAGAGTAGATAAAGAGAGGGGCATGCCCAGAGACTCTGACTTTTAATGTTGTTCAGTGAGATTAGTCAGTTAAAAGGGCGTTTAGTCTCAGGTTACAGAGAGGTAGTCTAGGTGAGGCTAAGACTGTGCGCTCTAGAGCCAGACTACTTTGGTTTAAATCTCAGCTCTTCTGCTTCCTACCTCTGTGATCTTGGACGTGTTTCTTAATTGCTGTGTGTCTCAGTTACATTATCTAAAATTCAGGTAATATTACCTACCTCATAGGAGTTTTATGGGGACAAAATGAGATTATACTTCTCTGTTTTTAGAATGAATCTGAATTGAGAGTCTGCCATATTTATAAATCCTGGCTATTTGCTCAGTCTTCACTCAGACCTATTGCTGAAAGCCTCAAGTATTGTTCTGTTAGATGGAGGCTTGGGCATGAATGAAGATACAGCATGCAGGAGGGTTCCAGAAACCCCAGGATGAACATGGCACTTCTTCCTGGGTTGTTAATATTTCTGAAGTATTTTAGGGAAATTTTATTTTTACATCAAAGAAAACACAAATATAGTATGGGGTAAAATGAAAAATGTATATTATTTTAAAAAATAAACCTAGAATCTTCAAAGGAGCTTCATGCAGGATTAGAGAGGGAAGTCAGCTTCATCTACTCCCTAAAGCCCAGGGTCAAACGGGTTTCTTATTATTAGGGGAACTTTGATGGAGAACTTTGGGCAATACTAGATTAGAATTTTCTTCTTACTAGTATGTGCAACTACTAGCAGAGCTGCATATCAGGAGAGAAATTGTTGCCGTTAGGTGCCGTCGAGTCAGTTCCGACTCATACTGGCCCGGTGTACAACAGAACGAAACACTGTCTGGTCCTGTGCCATCCTCACAGTTGTTGCTGTGAGTGAGCCCATTGTTGCAGCCACTGTGTCAGTCCATCTCATTGAGGTCTTCCTCTCTTCACTGATCCTCTGCTTTACCAAGCATGATGTCCTTTTCCAGGAGCTGGTCCCTCCTGATAACGTGTCCAAAATATGTGAGACGAAGTTTCGCCATACTCACTTCTAAGGAGCATTCTGGCGGTACTTCTACCAAGATAGATTTGTTGCTTCTTCTGACAGTCCATGGTATATTCAGTATTCTTCGCCAGCACCGTAATTCAATGGCATCAATTCTTCGATCTTCCTTACTCATTGTTCAGCTTTCGCGTGCATATGAGGCAATTGAAAATACCATGGCTTGGGTCAGATGCACCTTAGTCCTCAAAGTGACATTTTTGCTTTTTAATACTTAAAAGAGGTCTTCTGCAGCAGATTTGCCCAATGCAATATGTCATTTGATTTCTTGACTGCTGCTTCCATGGGTGTTGATTGTGAACCCAAGTAAAATGAAATCCTTGACAACTTCAGTCTTTTCTGTTTATCATGGTGTTGCTTATTGGTCCAGTTGTGAGGATTTTTGTTTTCTTTATGCTGCAATGTAATCCATACTAAAAACTGTGGTCTTTGATCTTCATGAGTAAGTACTTCAAGTCCTCCTCACTTTCAGCAAGCAAGGTTGTGTCATTTGCATATCACAGGTTGTTAATGAATCTTCTTCCAATCCTGATTAGGAGATTGTCGTTTTTGTCAGGTGCTGTCAAGTTAGTTCTGACTCATAGTGACCCTATGTACAACAGATAGAAACACTGCCTGGTCTTGCGCCATCCTCACAATCATTATGTTTAAGTCCATTGTTGCAGCCACTGTGTCAATCCATCTCATTGAGGATGTTCCTCTTTTTTGCTGACCCTCTACTTTACCAAGCATGATGTCCTTCTCCAGGAACTGATTCTTCCTGATAACATGTCCAGCGTATGTGAGATGAAGTCTCGCTGTCCTTGCTTCTAAGGAGCATTCTGGTGTACTTCTTCCAAGACATATTTGTTCATTCTTTTGGCAGTCCATTGTATATTCAGTATTCTTTGCCAGCATCATAATTCAAAGGCATCAATTCTTCTTTGGTCTTCCTTATTTGTTGTCCAGCTTTTGCATGCATGTGAGGCGATTGAAAACACCACTTGGGTGAGGTGCACCTTAGTCTTCAAGGTGACATTTCTGCTTTTTAACACTTTAAAGAGATCTTTTGCAGCAGATTTGCCCAATGCAGTGTGTCGATTAGGAGATTAGGAGTCGTTAATCTATCAGACTAACGCTTCTGTCACCTGTCACTTTGTCACACTGTGGTGACTTGTATGTTGCTATGATGGCTGGAAGCTGTGCCACTGGTATTTAAAATACCAGCAGGGTCACCCATGTTGGACAGATTTCAGCCAAGCTTCCAGACTAAGACAGACTAGGAAGAAAGGCCTGGTGATCTACTACCAAAAATTAGCCAATGAAAACTCTATGGATCACAACAGAATATCACACGATATAGTGCTGGAAGATGAGCCCCCTAGGTTGGAAAACACTCAGTGCGTAGTGGCCACAACAGTGGACTTGAGCATATCAAGGATTGTGAAGATGGTGCAGGACTGGGCATTGTTTTGTTCTGTTACACATGAGGTCACCATGAGTTGGAGCTGACTCAGTAGTAGCTAACAACAACAACCATCTTATGCTTTGTATACCCGGTTTTTGATTTTACTAAAGGGTTGTTTTACTGAACTCTTGATCAGTTTCCCAGATCTAACAGTCTGGCATTTTTCTTTGGACGGTTTTTACAAGGGGAGAAGCAGAGGGTGTCTTGGCTTACACTGTCTGTGTTTCCGCCAGGCTCGCCTGAACTGTAAGCACTGCGGGAAGCCCGTGATCGACGTGCGGATTGGGATGCAGTACTTCTCCGAGTACAGCAACGTCCAGCAGTGTCCACACTGTGGGAACCTGGACTACCATTTCGTGAAGCCATTCTCCTCCTTCAAAGTCCTTGAAGCTTATTGATGAAAGCTTTGCTTTAGTAATAGCTATTTTATTGATATTCTTACTTTGTTACATATCTTTTATAGGGAAACATTCTGTGACATTAATTTCTTTTCTAATTTTGAGGAGAGTTACTTTGTGTACGTGTGCCACTACAATGGGGGCTGCCCCTTGCGCTTTCTGATTCCTGAGTGTTTGTCTGTGGTCATGACCAGAGCCTGAATGGGTAATCCTGTGAGTTTGGGGTAGTGGTTCACCATCATGAAGAGTCTTTGATGCAACTTTAAGATGGTGGGGAGGGTGACAAGAATTTAGGAAAGGGATTATGTGGTTACAAGCTAAAAGCATGGTAGGAGTTGGGAGGAAACTCTCACTAAAGTGTTAACTGTCTAAAGACTGACTTACAGCTTCCCTGGGCCCTGGGAAAAGTTTGACAAATGAATGTAAGTCTGTCCCTGGAGAGCTGAGAGTGTATTAGTCTATCTTGGCTTAGTGTTCTGCAGCACACATTGACATGAAATTCTCCCTCACTAACAGATTGCTTGAAAGTGGACCTGAGTGCTGTATCCGTCACTGTGGTAATTTAACCATCAGTTTTCCATCCCCAAAACAATATCCAAATTATAAGACATAGGAAAGCTATTTATGTGACAGATATTTTTAGGTAAGCTGACCCATAGCAGGGTTTCTTAAAAAAATTCGGAAATGATACATGCTGATTTGAGAGGACAGAAATCCATAAATGTGTCATGTGAATTGTGTCTTTGAGGTTGGTCAGAATAGCTCTTGAAGGGAATGGCATGAATAGCATGATTTGGGCGGTAACAGTTTATACCGTTGCTCTGTCAGTGTGCCATTTGATGTCAGATTCTTCTCACAGGTAAACCTCACAGCCACAGAACCCAACTGGTGAGTTTCATAACCAATCATTGCCGCTCATTATCTTCTTCAAAATTGCTTATGGCCACCTTTTACCCATTTAATGCTGAGTTTCCAAAATCAAAGATTTGACACAAGAAGGGAAAGGAAATAGTATTTTCTGAGAGGATGATAAGGAAAATAAGTTTTAATACTTGTTGTTAAGTGTATTTCATTTTGGAAAAACACTGGTAGTAATGCATAACCTGTAACCCATTGCCATTGAATCAATTCCAACTCATAGTGACCCTATAGGACAGAGTAGAACCGCCCCATAGGGTTTCCAAGGAGTAGCTGGTAAATTCGAGCTGCCGACCTTTTGCTTAGTAGCCACGCTGTTAACCATTGCACCACCAAGGGTCCGTACTGCATAACAGTATGTTTAAAAAATACATTATTCTAAAGATCCCCATTATACCTTAACCAGTCAGTTCCAACTCATGATGACCCCATGTGTGTCAGAGTAGAACTGTGCTCCATAGGATTTTCAGTGGCTAATTTTTTTGAAGTAGATTGCCAGGACTTTCTTCTGAGGCACCTCTGAGGAGGCTCAACCTTCCAACCTTTCAGTTAGCAGATGAACACATTAACCCCATTATACCTTACCATTGGTGAAAAAAGATGTTACTATATTAGGGCTTGATCAGTTAGATCATTGGGCTTTCCAAAATTCAGCCTTCTGGTGATTTAATTGGATTCTTATCCCATACATTTATAGAATTGGAACGGGAATATGACTTCTCAAAAATGTATTTGATAATTTCAAGTGTGATATGTATACATGCTAAGAGAATGCTGAAAATATAATCATGTTTTATGGATAACCAAATTGAGACATTTTTGTTACTCATTTGGCTTATACCGTCTTTTTCTCAGAGAAATGTGTAGTTTTTCCTTGCAGAAGTGTTTTAGGCATTATTGTGACTTTCAGTTCTACTACATGAAATATTTGATGTTTTGTTTGAAACAGCACAGCATTAAAAAACCAATGCATTGACTATTCTTTATCTCTCAGTTTGGATGATTGTCACTTGGTTTGCTGCATCTGGCTTGGTGCTTGATGATCTGAAAAATATTTCACAGTGGGGGAAATGCTCAAAATGCCCGTGAGAAACAACATCATTATTGGTCTGCTAGTGTTTGATGTAACTAAAAGAGGTATATAGGGCAGAGCCCTTGCAAATTTGTCTTTAATGCACAAAGCTGTGATTGTGAATTAGTTCTTTCCTTATTGATTCTCTCATGTATCCAAATATAAAATTGGTAAGTTTCCCTTGTCTTTAGAATACCATTTGGATTTTATTTCTGAATTTAAAATGAATCGTAAAATATTTGTAATGTTGTTCTTTAATCGAGCTGAATTTTTATAGTGAAACCTACTTATATTGTTCTGAAGCTTAGTTTTCCTGCAAGATTGCATTCAGCAAATTCCTCAGTCTAAAACCTGTATGGGTATAGTGTTTGCTGCAGTTAATGTTTTCTCCTTATCTTGTTTTATGCTCCATGAAAAATAAGTATGATAGGGTTTCACTGTAATTCAGTAAAACTTTCTCAGGGCCTTTATTTTGAAGATAAAATCAGGAGTCTGTGGATTCTGCAGTTACGTAAAAAGAGGGGCAGAGGTGTCATACTTGAGAATATCTTTTGCCTTTAAGGTGTTACATTCTCGTCTAAAAGGGAAAATTTGGCTGCCTTGAGAATAAAATAAAACTGAGTCTGCAACACTGTGAAGATAAATCTTATTTTGGAAATCTGCTGACTTTGGTATTTTCCCCAAGCTTTCTCAAAATACTTTGATCTGAGTACCTTGATGGGAATTGGAATATGTCAGAAAAGATTATTATTTTTGTAGTGACTAGGATATTAAAGGGTGTTAGTCACCCAAGAGATCCAGTTTCTGCTTTTCTGATGTTTAGTTCAATAATATGAACCACTCTTAATAATTTCAAATTGATTTTTCATCCAACTTTTGCCCTGTTTTATCATTTGTTTTTAAGAGTTATATACCTTGAGCAAATAAAATTATCTGCTCAATTAACTAAAATTGTTTGTTGAGAAGGCAATTCCTGATGTCTGACCATTTTCTCTCAGGCTGCCTCAGCTCTCCACTCTCTTCTGGTTGCATCTGAAGCAGTTGATGTGCTGGGTTTATATCTTAAAAGATACTCTTTGTGCTGTGAAATCGGGGAGTTGGTTACCCCGTCTTTATTAAGGAAGAGCTTTCCCCAGACATCCTTTAATTTCTAGTTTTTATTAAAAGAGATTCATTTTCTGAATTAAAGATGTTTTCATATCTTTCATCAAGGAAGAATAATAGGTGTTGAACCTCAAAACTAACAGGTATACTGATGTGTTAACGTAATAAACCACCAAAACTAACTTGCTGAAATCTTTTGTTTAGTCCTGCAAGACCAGTGCTTAAACTGCAGTCTCTGCTCCTGTGTGCAGGTCAGTAACTCCAGTCTGCTTTTCTTTTAGCCCTGGGTAACAGCCCTTGAGTAATTTTAGATGGAAATTGGGGAGGAGATGGGACGAAAGAAAGTGCTCCCGTCCACTGTTGTGCTTCCTATAGAAGGATGTTGTCTAGCCCAGTTTATCTCCATGTACCGTTGGCTTTATTATTATTCCAGGTTACTGAAAGATGAACACCATTAAAGCCAGCTCAAAAATATATTGTCAGTAAAGATTTCTTGTCAAGATGTCTTGGATTGCACTTTTGTTGAGGGAAGACGGTGTAAATAGTTAAAGAATGTTGATGAAATTGAAACATTTGGCTATGGAATTGTGTTTGGTGTTAGAGGGTTTCTGTTTGTGAAATGTATGTATTAAAAATAATAAAATTTCAGAAGCTAACATGGTCCCCTCTCTTTAATGTGCCACTTTTTTGTTGGGATTCAAAGCTTTTTAACCAGTGGGATTATGTGGTCAGGAAAGATAGTAGAGGTGTTTTCTGAGGTGTCTTATCACTATTTAGGTAACCATTTCAAACTCACTTCTAAAGCTGATAAATGTGAACTTTTTGTGCTATTTGAAAGTGGTGTATCACATGTAAACTTCTTTACAACAAAGGACACATTCTATATAAAAAAGTTAATTCCATGTGAATAGTCCAAAATTACTGTTATGGTTATAGGGGATTCTATTGAATAGATAATCCTGTACTACAAATGTTTTGTTTGGTTGCTAGACCTGTAACAATTACATTTTATAATAAAAGGACTTGATTGTATGCTTGTTCATTATAACCAAAGCGAACACTGACTCGCAATTTAACTTCTTGCTGACTTTATGCACTGTGATATAGTTTATCCTTCTCAAATCTCTTTATCCACTTCGTTTCAGATATTCTAAGCCAATAGATTGAAATCCACAAAAATATTAGAATACAGGATAAGATATGGAAACTTAGGTGAAGAAAGAATCTTTCATACTCAGCTAGTGAATTCAAAACCTGCCTTACTATTAATTTAGTACAGACGTCTGAGGTGTAAGTTTTATTTTATTTATTTTTATGGATTTGGAATATTGTGATTTCTACCAGTGTAATTTACACTGTAAATTTCACTGTAATTTACAGTGAAGAAAACTCCATTGCAATTGTTAGGAAGGTACAAATCTTTCTGCAAACAAAAAACAAAAAACAACCAAACCGTTGCCGTCGAGTCTATTCCAACTCATAGTGACCCCATAGGACAGAGTAGAACTGCCCCATAGGGTTTCCAAGGGATGGCTGGTGGATTCAAACTGCTGACCTTTTGGTATGCAGCCAAGCTCTTACCAAAGTTAAGTCGTGATTGATAAGAATTAAGTTTAATGGAAGAAAATTCTTCATTGTTCTTAGTAGTTTGCACTTCTTTAAATCTTGGTTATATTGTTTTGACTTAAATTTGGCATCAATTAGATTGCTAATCACTCAGGCTGTTTCTCTGGTAAGGTGTTAAATTTTGGAGGGAAAAAACACGTCTTGAGCTTGTGTTCTTCTGTGCCCTACGTGGGATAAATCTTTGTAAAGAATGTGAAATCCCTTTGGAGACAATAAAGTGCCGTACAGATGTAATATTTGAAATAATAATATATTTTAAGGCAGATTCTTTCCGTGGCAGCTTTGAGAATTGTGGTACTCTATAAACTCAATCTTGTGTTGCTAATCTTCAGAGACAGAAAAATAAAACACTTTGTCTCCTGGAGTTCAGCAGGACAAGACTGATGACATTTTATCAGTGCTTAAATGGAATTGGCCACCATAGCACCATTTCCTGGTGATGGACACAATGCCAAGTGGTTCTGATACATTTAATTAAAAATATAGATCATATTTCAAAATCAAGTTTATAGCTATCTAATTACATTCCTAGTAAACCCAATTACTCTGAAAGTGGCAAAGCTCTAGCCATAGAAGTCACAGAGATGCCAGAATTTAGAGTAAGGGCTATAGTTTTCATTGTATTCACTTAATATTTGTTAAATTGCTTTGACTACCATTCATCGCACTCATTTTATAGATAAAGAAACAGAGGCCCAGAACACTTAAATCTGATAAGTTCATATAATCAGTAGCTGAAAACTAAATGTGGATTTCCTCACATAGTTCTCAAAATGGGATTTAGATAAATACTCAGCTAACCATGGCTTAGAGGTGGAATATTCATGAATTTTCTTTAATTTTCCCTTCTGCTTTCTGTTACTGTTTCGTAAAAGTCACCTTTATTTAGCATGTTAATTATCCTCAGATTTAGACATTACGTACCTGAACAGATCTCTTGTTACTAGCTCATGTTATTGGAGAAACCTTTTAGCGTAAGCCTTACCTAGATCCTAAATTTTATTTTTTTGTTGTCTTGATTTTGTGTCTACTGATTTCTATTGCCTTCAGATCATCTGTTTTTCACTTTCTGATGCTAAGGGGGCCTAGGTGAATGGCAGTTGTATTCGTTGTGAAGGAAAGAATATGTCAGCTAAAGGCACATACATTTTTACTAAATATGTAAATAGGAAGATATCTATTTAATTTGTTTCAGATACGAGTGGAGTGTAACATAAAAACAGAAAAGTGTCTGGATTCTATGGAGCAAAGAGTCACTAAGAAGTAAGTGAGAGGAGTCTGTGGGTGCAGGGGTGGACAGATGGCATCACAAGAAAGGGCTATGGGGTTCTCTGAACAGGGCCCATGTCTTAGTCATCTAGAGCTGCTATAACAGAAATACCACAAGTGGATGGCTTTAACAAAGAGAAATTTATTCTCTCACAGTCCAGTAGACTAGAAGTCTGAATTCAGGGTGCTAGCTCCAGGGGAAGGCTGTCTCTCTCTGTTGGCTCTGGAGGAAGGCCCTTGTTATTAGTCTTCCCTTGGTCTGGGAGCATCTCAGTGCAGAAGCCTCAGGTCCAAAGGATGCACTCAGCTCCTGGTGCTGCTTTCTTGGTGGTATGAGGTCCCCATGTCTCTGTGGTTGTCTCTGTCTTACAGAACAGATTGGCTTAAGACACTATATCTAATTTTGGAGATCTCATCAATATAACTGCCACTAATCCATCTCATTACATCATAGTTATAGAATTTACGACACACAGGAAAATCACATCAGATCACAAAATGGTAGACAGTCATAGAATACTGGGAATCATGACCCACCCAAGCTGACAGATATATATGGGGACACAACTCAATCCATGTTGAACCGTTATTCACCCGAGGACAGCTAGGCAAAATAAAGGCAAGGTGCCAGGGGACTTCGTTTTCATAGTGCTGCCTAAAGCCTCATACTTTTTACACTGGGGATCGGAGGTTAAACCATCCAAGGAGTTTCTGAAGCCACAGGATAAACATAGTATCTTGCTAGAGAGCTAATTTTAGTCCATGGTATATAACTTAAACTATATGAAAATAAGCAAGAATATGTCTTAGGAAGTAGACTGAAAAATTTATGATTTTAGCGTGCTGGCAGATTGTTTGAGACCTCACCATAGAACCTCTGGATCTATACACCCCTCTTCTCTGCTGTGGAACCATTTGAAAAACATTACAGGCAGTCCCCAGATTATGAAAGATTTCCTAGGTCTGTCTTTAAGTGGAATTTGTATGAACCAGTTAGATATATTTCGTATCTAATGTCAGTCAAATGCTTGTCTTAGTATATAATATATAGTGTACCTTTCTATACATAAAAACATTAAAGAAACACTTCCAGATACACTAAAACATCTTTAATAATACAGCAATAATAATAATGATGTTTTGATGCGTGTTGCAAAGTATCACCTGTTTGTTATTCTGAACCATTGTATGTGCCTCAAATTTTTAATACAATATAGGCTTTCCGGGGTCTGGTTCATAAGTACAAGTTATGTCAGACATTCGTAAACCGGGACTGCCTGTATTTGGAAAACAGTTTATTTGCTCTAGCAAGATGAGGCTTTTTACCTGTGTCATATCTCACAAGCAAATGCTATGGCTCCTATTTATTTTTTCAGTACTATATGTCGTTATTGACCTAGCTACTACTTTAATAAACTTATTTGTAATAGTGATTTTTGAAAGCTTTCTTCATTAATGCATAATTTATAAAATGTTTTTAATTGAGTATGTGAAAAATAACATAAAATAGGTATGAAGAATAACAAAACTATAGACATACATGGTGTCTTAGTCATCTAGTGCTGTTATAACATAAATATCACACGTGGATGGCTTTAACAAACAGAAGTTTATTCTGTCACAGTCTAGTAGGCTAGAAGTCCAAATTGAGGGTGTCAGCTCCAGGGGAAGGCTTTCTCTGTTGACTCTGGAAGAAGGTCCTTGTCATCAGTCTTCCCCTGGACTAGAAGCTTCTCTGTGCAGGAACCCCGGGTCTGGCTCCTGGCACTGCTTTCTTGGTGGTATGAGGTCCCCATGTCTCTCTACTCACTTTTCTCATTTGTATCTCGAAAGAGATTTGGTTAAGACACTATCTGATCTCGTAGATCTCATCAATATAACCGCCGCTAATCCATCTCATTAACATCATAATGATAGGATTTACAACACACAGGCAAATCACATCAGATGATAAAATGGTAGACAATCATACAGTACTAGGAATCATGACCCAGCCAAACTGACAGATATTTTGTGGGGATGCAATCTATGACACATAGACTCACTTCCCAGTTTAGAAAACAGATTGTATAATTTTTCCTACATATCCAAGCATTTAATTTTTCTTTGTCCTGGGCCCAAATAAGTTTCTAGTATTAAATTACATAAGTTTGATTCAGTTTATGAGGAATATAATTAGACCACTTTTCAAAAATTTGTTTGTTGTGTGTGCTGCCACATTGCATTGGTTTTCTAGCTCAATGAAGCAGCAACATCTCAGTTCATTTTTCTACTTATTAGTATGTTTAGTGGATGAGGAGGTTACTAACATTTTTTGTATATGTTGGTGGATGGGCACTTTGTGTTCAGTTAAGGGATAACTTTAGGTATGGATTAACAAGGCAGATTTAAAAGGTATAGTAGCCCTTGCTTCAGCAGCCCACACACTAAAATAGTACTTTTGAGGCCTAGCCTGGCCTCCTGTGTAGGGGCGACAAGCTATTTGCAAGCATCCCATAGTTTCAGAAAAAAAGCAGGAACACTTATCTGAAAGGGAAAAATAGTACTTGAAATCGACCATTGTGCCTTACCTCATTTTTCATGCATTAGTTTGTTAACATCTGTACCCTTTTGTTAAAATAGATCGTTTGAGAACTTTGTGTGTAAAGTGACATTTTAACAGTCTACACTAAGAATCCATCATGGTATTCACTTTGGGGTCTGACTTGGAGATATTTTTAGACTCAAGCATGTCAAGCTGTCAGATTTGATTGCACTGATCTATCCAAATTGGGCAGGGTTTTCCTTTTTAACTCACTTTTCAAACAGTCTGTCTCGGTGTGTTTCAGTTTCAGTGTCTCAGTATCCTGTCTATAGCTCTGGTATTAAAGACTCTTTGGAGTTGCTGAACCTAATCAGTATTTGAATTCTACACAGGCTTAGGGAAAAAAGTGCTGGCTACATGTTGCTTGGAAAGAATTAGAATTTTTCATGGTTTTGGGGCCATTCCTTGAGCTAATTAGTGATAAACCAAATTATTGCAAAACCTTGGGTTGGCAATCAGTACCTTACACTTTCTTGTTATTTTTGTCACTCATAAATCACATCTTTTTCTAAAGCTCTGATGGCACAGCAGGTGATTGATGAGGGAAGTAAAGCCAGGTGAAGCCCCTAGGCTAGTGTTTCTCTCTGGCTTCCAGACCCCATAGATCTAAAACCAGAAGGGGGTGGAATGGTGGGAGGCCCTGGGGGCTATTGTGAATATTTCAAGAAGCTTAATGGAGCTCATAAAGTTACCCACCACAAGACTGCATAGGATATCTAAAAGGTCAGTTTATTTTTGGCAGGAGTTATATCAACCTTGGTTATCTCATACTGCTCAGAAACACTGGCAGTAGCATATGCCTTTGATAAATAAAATATGAGAACACAAAGGAATTATTACCTAATGCTGTGTAATTTATAGACATGATCTTTCAAAACATAGGATAATGTCATGTTGAGTGGGGAGTGGTCTTTGTTGATGGCAAACATTTTTTAATGTTTTCCATGTTTTCGAATCCTTTTCCTTTTACCTAGTGCAATACTTTTGCTTTATTTTTTCCTTCCTGCTCAGCTCTCTCTCTTCTACTTTGTCCTCTCTCCTGCTTTTCCTGTTGCATCCAATGTTTACTGCGTCGAAGCACAGTAAAAGATCCCTGACAAACCAGACATGAGTTGGTCAGTAAATCAAAAAAAGTTAGTTTAAAAAAATGATATTTACAGTTGGCGTAAGGGTGGACAGGTGAGTCAATGGAAAATAGTCCAAAAATAGACTCACATACATATATGGTTGATTTTCAAAAAGGTGTAAAGAGAATTCAGTGGAGAAAGAACAATGTTTTCAACAGATGATACTGGAACAATTGGATACCTACATCTGCTACCCTCTTTCCCCCTCCCCCGCAAATAAATCAACCTGGGTCCATGTTGTTGTTCGGGGCCATGGAGTCTGTTTCCAACTCATAGCGACCCTATGTACAACAGAACGAAACACTGCCCTGTCCTGTGCCAGCCTCACAGTTGTTGCTGTGATTGAGCCCATTATTGCAGCCACTGTGTCAATCCATGTCTTTGAGGGTCTTCCTCTTTTTCGCTAAAACTCTACCAAGCATGATGTCCTTCTCCAAGGACTGGTCCCTCCTAGTAACATCTCCAGAGTATGTGAGATGAAGTTTTGCCATCCTTGCTTCTAAAGAGCATTCTCGCTATACTTCTTTCAAGACAAACCTGTTCATTCTTCTAGCAGTCCATGGTATATTCAATATTCTTTGCCAACACCATAATTCAAAGGCATCAGTTCTTCTTCGCTCTTCGTTATTCATTGTCCAGCTTTCATATGCACATGACCAAAACCCAAAAACTCATTGCCTTTGAGTCGATTCCTACCCATAGCGACCCTATAGGACCGAGTAGAACTGCCAGATAAGAGTTTCCAAGGAGTGGCTGGTGGATTTGAACTGCTGACCTTTTGGTTAGCAGCCAAGCTCTTAACCACTGATCCACCAGGGCTCCTATATGCATATGAGGTGATTAAAAATACCATGGCTTGAGTCAGGTACACCTTAATCTTCAAAGTGACATCTTTGCGTTTTAACACTTTAAAGAGGTCTTTTGCAGTAGTTTTGCCCATACCTCACACAATATTAAAAAAAAAAAAAAAAACTCAAAATACATCATAGATCTAAATGTAAAATGTAAAAATGGATAAATTGGATCTTACTAAAATTAAGAACTTCTGCTCTTCAAAGGACATTATTAAGACAATTAAAAGGCAAGCCAAAGACTGGAAAAAAGGACTTTCATCCAGAATATATAAAGTACTCTCAAAAATGTAGTAATGGGAAAATAAATTACCCAATAAAGAATGGGGATGTACAAAAGATTTGAAGAGACACTTCACCAAAAAAAATGTAGAAATGGCATATGAACAAATAATAAGATACTAATTATCATTAGTCATCAGGCAAATGCAAATTAAAGCTACAGTGAGGTACCATTACACACCCGTTGGGATGGGTAAAATAAAAAACAATACCAAGTGCTGACAAAGATGTGAAGTCACTGGAAGTGTGATATACTGCTGGTGGGAAACAGTTTGGCAGTTTCTTAAAGAGTTAAACATACACCTATGTCCCAACCATTCCACTCCTATGTATTTCCTCAAAAGAAATGAAAGCCTGTGTCCACATAAAAACTTGTTCATGAATGTTTACAGCAGCTTTATTTGTAATAGCCCAAAACTAGAAACAAACTGAATGTCCATCAATAGGATAATGCATAAACAAAATATGGTACATCTATACAATGGATTACTACTCAGCAATAAAAAGGAACAGACAATTGATACATAGAACAAAAATGGATGAATCTCAGAATAGTTTTACTGGTGTGAAAGACACTAGAGGAAAAAAGCACATACTTTATGATTCTGTTTATGGAAAAACTCAAGAAAATGCAAAGAAGTCTGTAAGGACAGCAGATCAGTGGCTGCCTGGGAGTGAGGGAAGTGGTATTAATGAAGAGGAGTGAGAGAAAATGATTAAAGGGGGGCATGAAGGAATTTTGGGGGGGAGACTGAGATGTTTATAACCTTGATTGTGGTGATGGTTTCACAGGTATATACATTTGTCAAAACGTATTAAATTGTACACTAAATATGTGTAGTTCATTGTCAATTATACCTCTATAAAGCAGAAAAAAATACCCTTCCAAAGAAACAACTTGCATACCATAAACATTTTATTTAAATTTAAATCAGAAATAGATATTTATTTGCCAGGTTAGGTTTTTTTTGTTGTTTTAGTGTATGATACCTCCAATTTCAGATCCATATTGCCTTTCTTGCAAAATCTCCATAAAAATGCTTTCTGAGATAAATGGTCATAAGGAACATTTCTAGCATTTACTACATTAGGTCAGGGACAGGCCTGCATTCTCTAAGATTATTTCCATTTTGGTTCTCTTTAAGATGTAATAAGAATGTAAAAACACATGTGGAACCGTATAAGAAAAGAATCTTTCTAGACTTAGGATTTCTGTCCTCCAGTCTAATACTGTTTTCTCTCTCATTTAACTCATCAATATTTTTTTGTGCTGTGTATGATTTCCCTTACCTTTGCAAAGCATCTGACTGAAACATTGGTTCATGCACTCATTTTATTAAATTACCTCATTGCCGTGACAAGTATAACTGGCACAAACAAGTTTGGGAACAAACATGACTAACTTTTGGTAAGCATATGACTTTTTTGGGGGAAACCGAATGCAGACTCTGCCTAATAGGAGGCTGCCAGCCACCAGCATTCATAGGGCTGAGGTCATTTTCACAGTGCAGTTTTACAAAATGAATTAGAGTCAGTTAATTTCCTGGGTTGGTTAAGTAAAGGTCAGTGGAGAGAGATCTTTCTGCCCAAGCTCTCAATCCTCACTTTCCTCATCTGTAAAGATAAGAGTCTCTACCTGGTCCCTGATGAAATGTGTGCATCAGGGTTGCACCCTTTCACCATACTTATTCAATCTGTATGCTGAGCAAATAATCTAAGTAGCCTGGACTATATGAAGAAGAACGTGCCGTTAGGATTGGAGGAAGACTCATTAACAACCTGTGATACGCAGATGACACAACCTTGCTTGCTGAAAGTGAAGAGGACTTGAAGCACTTACTGATGAAGATCAAAGACTACAGCCTTCAGTATGGATTACACCTTAACCTAAAACAAAAATCCTCACAACTGGACCAATAGGCAACATCATGATAAACAGAAAAGATGGAAGTTGTCAAGGATTTAATTTTACTTGGATCCACAATCAACACCCATGGAAGCAGCAGTCAAAAAATCATTGCACTGGGCAGATCTGCTGCAAAAGACCTCTTTAAAGTGTTAAAAAGCAAAGATGTCACTTTGAGGACCAAGGTTACCCTGACTCAAGCCATGGCATTTTCAATGGTCTCGCATGCAAAAGCTGGTCAGTGAATAAGGAAGACTGAAGAAGAATTGATGCCTTTGAATTATTGTGTTGGTGAAGAATATTGAATATACCATGGACTGCCAGAAGAGCAAACAAATCTGTCTTGGAAGAAGTACAGCCATAATGCTCCTTAGAAACAAGGATTGTGAGACTTATTCTCACGTACTTTGGGCATGTTATCAGGAGGGACCTGTCCCTGTAGAAGGACATCATACTTGTTAAAGTAGAGGGTGATTGAAAAAGAAGAAGACCCTCAATGAGATAGACTGGTACAGTGGCTGCAACAATGGGCTCAAACATAGCAACGATTGTGAGGATGGCACAAGACCGGGCAGTGATTGATTTTGTTGTACATAGGGTCGCTATGAGTTGGAACTGACTCCACGGCATCAAACACCACCACCACCCCACTACCACCACCACGTCCTGGGGGTGGGAGTATTAGTAAGGGTTAAATGAAATAATGTAAGTAAAGTTTTTAGTCATGCCCCTGGCCTAATATAGTAAATGCTTGAAATGTTCCTTATTAGGATCATTTATGTTACTTCAGAAAGCATTTTTATGTTAAGGCAGGAAGGACATTAGAAATTGCTTCATTCACCTATTTTACAGTTGAGGAAAATTTCTCTATAACAAACACTTCAGCATGTAGGGTGAAAGGCTACTTGCACATCACCTACAAGTTGGTAACCCCTGAGGAACCTTCCCAGCGGGCTTCTTACTAAGGGGCTACTTATGATTTGAAGAGTTTTCTAATCCTAATAGAGGAATTGGCTGACTTGTAGAGGAGCTTCTTTGGAGAGCGGCTTTGCTTTGTGTCTCTCAAGTCAGTGGGTGTGTATGGAGAGGTAAGACCGGGCCTCAATGAGGCAGTGAGGTTACTAGGGGTTTGAGAATGTTGTAGCACTAGTAGACAGATGAAATCTGGCTTAGTAAGGTGGCGTAGAAATTTTGTGACAATCACATTTGCTTTTCCCCACTTGGGTTTAGCTTTATGATAAGGCCTACGCTCAAAGACTGATTTCTTCTTGAGCTGCGAAATTACCCATTTCTTTCCCTTGATGGTGAAAACAGAAACAGCTGCCCATCAGTTATAGCAATTGTTTTTTCATCTTAAGTATGCTCATAAAAGATGGCATCCATGCTCCTGACTTAGTGCAGTGAGTATCACTTGCAAATGTCTTCTCTTGGAATGTGATGGAAGCTGGTTATGGTCCCTTGGTGCTGGCTGGGGTAATGCCCTTTAGCTTTGGTGTTCACCTCCACTGACCTGGGCTAGGTTGTAAGGTGCAGCTGATGAAGTGCTTCAGATTCGTTAGCCCCTCACAAACATGCAACTCACTCAACCAAGTAGGGGCGGTGTAGTGGCAGAAACAGTGCTGGCCTCAGAGTCAGAAAGGCTAGGTTTAAATTGTGCTCTTACATGCAGGCAGAGCACTTAATCATTCACATCATGCTTTCCATGATGAGAATACAAATACAAACTTCTAATAGTAAGAATCCTTAATTAATGAACCAATAGACTAAAAGAATTTATAAACATGTCAATGAGAAATAGATGTGAGGAGTTATTATTTAAGTGAACGAGTCAGTTATGGGTCCATTTATTTCTCCTTTTAAAAAATAGCATCTATCAAAGATGCCTTTGATCTTTGGTGTTGAACAGCTGTGGCTGTCTTGCTAAAATTAGTCTTTCCACATGTCATGTTTGACATGCTAAAATGTTATTCAATTCAGCATTTATTGAGCACATGCTATATGAATAGTGCAGGGGTAGGAACTAAAAGGATTGTTTTTACAGAAGGCTGATCATCTTCAATAGCTGCAAACATCTTTTAAAAACTTTTGCTGAATTCCAGTTTGGAAGTGGTGGCATTCCATGAGAGGTGACAAGACTCCCAAGGTATATACACCTAAAATAGTTCTTGCTGAGAATTGCTGTGTGCATCTGTGATCTTCTGCCTGAACACTGAAATTTTAAATCTATATCCCTTTTACAAAATGAATTGAAATTCTAACAAAGCATTTGACTAATAAGGTTTGCATATTTAGATTCAGAAGAATTTTATTAAACTGAAAAAATTCTGAAAGAGAAACTTCACTCCTGGCATGCCTCTCATTTACATTTTTGTCAGCTTTATTAATGCATGTGTAGCACATTGTGTGCAGGGGAGCAAGAGCTCCTCAAAGAATTGTACTGGAATCTCAATAATTTTACAGATGTCTTTAATTTGGTGTTCTGTGTAGGCGGGAGACTGGCTCTAGTTCTTATTCTTTTGAAATTGGAGTTTTAATATAAGCATATAATGCTTAGTGTAAGAAGTACTAATGCTTTATTATAACTTTCAGAGTGAAAACATTGCAAAGGAGGTGACAGGCGTTTTTTTTAGTTGCTAAAATCTTTATAATTTAAAGCTGATGCTTTTCATGTTGCGTATTTGGATTTGCATTAGTTGAAAGTTTAAAGAAAATATCTCCAGCAAATCATCTAAACTATGTAAGAAAGCTTGTTCAAAATTGCCAAGCTTTAAAATTCAAAGAGATGATTTTATCTAAAGAGAATAAAGTTTAAAATAGTCAAGTCGGATTTCTTGTTACAGAGCTGTTTCTTTTTTGAGGATGGAACAGGTACTTTGGCACTTGGTTTTTTGATTTACACATCGTTTTAATTAACAAGATATTAATTATGAGACTGAAGATTTCAAATTTTATTACTGAACCCCAAAGAAGGAAAATTAGAAAGGTCTTGAAGTAAATGGAGTTCTCAGCCTGTGGAGATGTGCTGTTTTTAAAAATATTCTCTTCCAGGACGTATTTCTAATATGGGCCAAAGAAGTAAGCTTTCAGCTCTTCAAAGACATAGTGTCTTTGCAAGGTGTGTGGCGGGGGGCAGGGAGGCAGAGCCAGATGAAAAATAGAGCTTTATTGGATTGGAAGTGTCAGCATTTAAGCAAGGATGACTTTGTTAGAAAGAGCCCTGGTGGTGCAGTGGTTAAAGCACTTAGTTGCTAACCAAAAGGTCAACGGTTTGAACTCACCAGCTACTCCTTGGGAGAAAGATGCAACAGTCTGCTTACATAAAGATTATAGCCTTGGAAACTCTATTGGGCAGTTCTACTCTCTCCTGTAGGGTTGCTGTAAGTCTTAATCGACTCAGTGACAACTTTTTTTTTTTTTAAATCTTGGGTGGTTGCTCAGATTTGTGGTCCTTAGAAGTTACTAAATTTGTTCTCTGGAGCCATGTGATGGGATTCCTCATAAATATTACTCTGATTATGGCTTTCTGCATTGGTGGTTCAGTGGTAGACTTCTCACCTCTCATGCGGGAGACTGAGGTTCAATTCCCAGTCAATGCCTGTCAAGCGCAGCCACCACCTGTCAGTGGAAGCTTGCGTGTTTTTATGATGCTATACAGGTTTCAGTGGAACTTCCAGACTATGATGGGCTGGGAAGAAAGGCCTGGCTTTCTACTTTCTAATATCAGCCAATTAAAACTATGGATCACAATGGTCCAATCCCCAACTGGTAATGGGTATGGCACAGGACAGGGCAGCATTTTGGTCTGTTGTGCATGGGGTCACCATGAGTCGGCGGCCAACTCCCTGGCAGCTAACAACAACATGGCTCTCCTCGAGGGCAGGGACTATGTCTTCAACATCCTTGTATTCTTAATGCCTAGTACAGGGCCTTGCCCATTAACTGTCTGTCAAATGAACAAGTCAATGCACTGGCAGCTCTGTGTGTCAGAGAGACAAATGAGTTGGTCGTGGAAGAATTCAGACAATCTTTGTTTTTACCTGTTACACCGTTGTATAACTTATGTGGTTTCCTGGTTTTACATTTTTGCTACCTGCTCCTTCGTGATTTCTTTTGAGAAAATCAATTATCAAAATAATTAAAAGTAAAGAAAAAAATGGATCATAAGAATTGACATCTATTCTGGGCCATTGGTAAAACTGCTTCATCTCTCACATGTTCAGAATAAAGATGGTGTTTAAGATTATGGAAGTAGTTAAGGTTAAAGAATTAGAGAATGCCAGAAATAGAAGAGACCTTAAAATCCTCTTTTTCTATCCTCTTACTCTATAGAAAAGGGAGCAGACACAAGGGTTGCTTAGAATTGGGGTTCTAGAGCTGTGCCATCCAGTACAGTGGCCACTACATGTGGCTGTTTAAATTAAATTAGCATTTTTTTTTTAAAGTTAAAAATTCAGTTCCTTAGTTGCACTAGCCACATTTCAAATTTTCACATGTGGCTCTTGTTAGGTGTCCTTGAGTTGATTTTGACTCATAGTGACCCTCATATGACACAGTAAAACTTCCTCAGAGGGTTTTTTAGGCACAGTAGTTAAGTGCTCGGCTGCTAATTGATAGATCCATGGTACAAACCCACCAGCTGCTTGCTCCGCTGGAGAAAGATGTGGCAGTCTGCTTCTATAAAGATTTACAGCCTTGGAAACCATATGGGGCAGTTCTACTCTGTCTTATAGAGTTGCTATGAGTCGGAATTGACTTGATGGCAATGGGGTTTTTTTGCTTTTCACAGGAGCAGATTGCCAGGTTTTTCTCCTGCAGAGCCACTGAATGAGTTCGAACCACCACCGTTTCAGTTAGCAGCTTAGTGCTTAACTGTTGTACCTCCAGAACTCTTCCATATCTGGCTAGTGGCTACCATATTGGACAATGACAATTATAAAACATTTTCATCTTTGGAGAAAGTCTGTTGGACAGCAGTGGACTCGACTTTTAATCTAAAGCTCTTTCCTCTCCACTGTGAAAACCTTAATGAATGAGTTCTTGATGACTATAACACTGTGTCATATAATTCAATAAATGATTTAAAGTCAGAAACAACGTGTGAAATGATTTTAAGTTACTTATTTTTCGTTATCTTAGGAGGGTGGTGTACCCGGGAGATTCATGGAGTGTGTGTAGTTCATTCATACATCAACAGCCTTAAGTGAGTAACTACATGGTCATGTCCCTGAGACAGAATGATAAAGGGCCTCTTTGCCCTTGACTGCATCATGTGAAATGCCAAGGTCAATTTCAGGTCTGTGCCAATTGAAAGTAACTTCCTAAAGCTGGAGTTCTTAACAGCCCTGCTCAGTTTAACCTCTTCTATAAACAACTAAGCATACACTCTATTCAGTGTTTAGCAACCTTATATTAATGGCTTTCTTTTTGAGCCACTAATTCTTTATGAACCTTTATCAGACCTAATCCAAGATGATTGTTCTTTGTTCAGTGGTTGTGACAGATCACACTACTAATTGGATTATTCTAAATGTAATAGCTAAATAAGCGGAAGTCAAATCTTGGTTTTTACTCCTGGATTATTTATTCTACTAATTGTTAGTGTTTCAGGAAGCCTCTAGCATACAGATCTTGCAGATACAGTTGATTACTTAATGCCTGCTGAGGGCTGTAAAATGAGGGAACTGAAGAAAATAAAATCCTGGAGTATAGTATTGGGTCAGGGAGTCAGATATCTGTTTAAAGCTATTAAGTAAATGCCATCTTCTTTATGATGCTTACCCTGACCACTCTATTTCAGTTGCAACCCTTCCTGCAGCCTGATCCCCTTCTTCCCGTGCTATTATTAAAATAGCACTTACCACCTTTTATATAAATAGCAATGATTGTGACGATGGCACAGGACCGGGTGGTATTTTCTTCTGTTGTACATTGGGTCGCTATGAGTTGGAACCGACTTGACGGTGCCCAACAGCAACAACAATACCTTTTTACTCATTTATTATGCTTATTTTTTATTGTGTGTCTCTCCCCAGTAAAAGAACCTTAAGGACACTGATTTTTTTTGGAGGGGGCTGTCTGGTATATACTAAGTGTCTAGAATAGTGTTTGTCAAGTAGTAGACACACAAGAAAATGTTGAATGAATGAATAAGTGAATATGATCATCAAGGGTGATTGTTTTCATTTGATAACACCAGTAAAAATGCTTATGAAGGTCATCAGTGACCTCTATATTTTAAATCCAGTGGTCATTTCTCAGTCCTCATCATACTTAAATTATTAATAACACTTAATACAGTGATCACGCCCTCTTCCAGGACACCACATGTTCCAGTTTTCCTCCTACCTCACTGGCTAAACCAGTTGCCCTTGAGTTCACCCTGACTCATAGCAACCCCATGTGTGTCTGAGTAGAACTGTGCTCCATGGGGTTTCAATGGCTGATGTTTTTGGAAATAGATTGCCAGGCCTTTCTTCTGAAGCGCTTCTGGGTGGACATGGGTGAACTTGAACCTCCAACCTTTTAATAGACCTCTAACTCCAACAAGTTGCCATCAAGTTGATTCTGACTCATGCAACCTGTGGTGGTTAAGACTGTGTGTCATCTTGACTGGGCCATGATTATTACCATGACTGAATCTGCAGTGAGTAGCCAATCAGTTGAAAGGGATTTTCTTTGAGAGTGTGGCCTGCATCTGAATATAAGCAGATGTTCTGGCTTTTTGGTCGCTCTGGATCCTGTGGCTGCCTCCTGTTCGTCTGACCTCCGGTTCTTGGGACTTGAGCTATCAGCTTATCTGCCAATCTTGGGATTTGTCGATCTTCACGTCCTGTGAGCAAGAGCCCTGCTTTCCGACCTGCTGATCTTGGGTTCGCCAGCCCCTGCAGTTCCGTGAAGCGGGTGAAGCCTCTATCCTAATCCATGGATTTGGGACGTTCCAGTCTCTACAATCCCGTGAGCTGTTCCTTTGATATAAATCTCTCTATATATATATTTATATGCTTTACTGATTTTGCTTCTCTAGAGAACCCAGCCTAAGACACAACCCCATGTATGTCAGAGTAGAATTATGCTTCGTAAGGTTTTCACTGGCTGACTTGTTGGAAGTAGATGTCCCGGCTTTTCTTCTGAGGTGCCTCTTAGTGGACTCGAATCTCCAACCTTTTGGTTAGCAGTGGAGCAAACTAACTGTTTGTTTACACCACCTACAGACTTCAACTCCCAACTATAGAAAGCACAATCATCCTAGGGCCCCAGCTGCCACATCCTGAAATCTATGACCATGTTTTCCCTGAGGCCGCCCTTGCATAGGTTGCTGCCAGCCAATGAAGAATGCAACTAGGTTCTCAAGGCAGGCCTATTCCTGGTAGACACAAGACTCCTCTGCAGGAAGCTGTGAGCCTGAGCACTCCCTTTGGCTTTGCCAAGCTTTCCTTAGACTGCAGAGCAGTCCAGGACACTTCCCAGCCAACCTTCCTTCCCGTCTCCTTCACTGGGGCTCAGACTTGCATTGAGGTCTGACAGCTCTCCCAGCCTCCTCTGGCTGCTCCCCTCTCCCCCATTTTCTCTCACAGGCATTTCCTCTAGTGCTTTCTTGTGTGTTTAGGTGTCTTAGTGTCTAGGATCTGAACCATATTTCAGAGGGACATTTACTAACTGGGCCATGTCAGATTAGAGGGCCTGTAGGATGAGGGAAATAAATCACCATGGTTGAAGGACTTTCTGTTTAGCTAAGACCCTGCCTAATACACCACTGGAGCATTTTGAACAGGGGAAAGCATCATGAGCTTAGGTATTTAAGAAGAAAATTCTGATTGTTCTGAACAATGGTGGATGTGGGGATTTGAGTTAGGAGATTTAGCGATATTGGTGACCATGTGGTGAAGTGGAAGTGGAAAGAAATAGAATGGAGAGATATTTAGGATGCAAACTCCATAGGGGTTGGTGATTAGATTTGGTGGGAAGAAGGATCAAGATTAGGTTTCTAGTTTTCTTTCATTTCTCTGTTAACAAGGATTTATTGAGTCACTGGTACTCCAATCTAGCCTAGAACTCATGGCCCAGTGCTTCAATCCCTGTCTTGTAACTTGGCTGGGAAAATTCCAGCCCTATGCCATCAATCTTTGCACCTTCTCTCTGTCTACCCACAACCTGGCAGCTGCTGAACACCACACACCCATGCATCTGGGGTCATCTCACCCTCATGGTCTCTATCCAGTTTCAACCAGTCTACAATTTTGTGCTCTTCTAGTCAGTTCACTTCTTCCATTCTCCACAGCAGGTTTTACTTAAAAAAAAAAACTCTATTCTTTTTCAAACCTAACTCATCACCCCCTCCCCCCGCCTCCTCATTCACAGGAGATAACTTTGCCTTTTACATCACGTTGAAATTAAAGTAAAAAAGGAATAAATCCTTCAACTTTTGGTCTCCAAGTTACCAGACTTCACAGTATCTGTAACTTTATTCCTTCTTATCTTTCAAGAGTTGTCCGTTTTCCCCTCTAATGTGAATAACCAAACAAAACCAAACCAGTTGGTATTGAGTCGATCATGATGACCCCATGTGTGTCTGAGTAGAACTGTGCTCCATGGGGCTTTCAATGGCTGATCTTTTTGGAAGTAGATAGCCAGGCTTTTCTTCCAAGGTGCCTCTGGGTGGATTTGAACCACCAACCTTTTGGTTAGCAGTTGAGCATTTTAACTGTTCGTGCTACCCGAGGATGTCCTAATGTGAATACATTTTACCTATTTCCTTCTGTCATCTCAGGGGTTCTATCAGTCCTGATCCTTCAGCATTTCCCTTTCTACCCACTCCTGTCCATGGTGTTTGAATCTTTAAATTGCTCCCTGGACTGAACATTTACCTCCAGTTACCCATCTTTCTCTCCCCTCTCACAGCCTGATTTAAAGAAATGTCTACATTTTCTGTGATTAGCACTTCACCTCTGCAGTCTCACTTCCACCGTTACCTCTCAGTGGAAATTGCTCTAATCAAGGCTGCCAAAGCCCCATTATTGCTGAACACACTAACTGCTTTTCGTCCCTTAGCTTAACCTCACAGCAGCCCTTGACAGAGCTGCCCGCTCCCTTTTTCTCAAAACACTCTCTCCCCATGGTTTCCATGACGATGCACTCTCCTAGTTTTCTTTTTACTCTCAGAATGCTTTTCAGTATCTTTCTCTTCCCATCTCTTCAAGCTTCTCACACTACACACCGTCCCATGGAGAGAGATTGCACAGCAGTATTATAAATGTCTTCAGAGAAATCTCCACCCACCAATATTTCCTTTTTCATTAGTCTAATTTTCTACAAAGACAGACTAAAGGTGGTTGACAGACTGATGCAGAACCGGTTTGAGACCACCTCCTAAGAAAGAGATAATCTAGCTCCACTCTTTAGAATACGAGGGTACCTTCCACTTACTATACTCAGTCTTGGGACTTTAACTGAAATTGGAACAATAGGGAAAACAATCTTATTTAATGTCCTGTTATACATATGTATCTTTTTTTTTTAATTGTGGTAAAAATATATATAACAAAACAATTTTCACATGTATAATTCAGTGGCATTGATTCCGTTCATCATGTTGTACAGCCATTACCACTATACTTTTCCAAATTATTTCACCAACATTAGCAGAACACGTCTTTTTTTAATGTTCTTATTCCTGAAGCCTTGCTTTTTATTTCAAACTGTTCTTTGCTCTGAACTTTAAATGCATCTCTCCACCCTGTTTGACAAGTTTTCATAATGTCTTGGGTGTTACATTCCTTTTGGTGCACATGGGACTATGCCCTTGACTGAAAGGAAAAGAAGGAGTATTAAATATTTCCAAGAGTCAGAATAAGTTCAAGAACAAATCATAGTAGACTGATCTCATATTTCTTAAAAGGTTGTTAGGTGTTTCAGGGAAGTGTTAATGGACGTTGTGAACCTGAGCTTCAACAAGAGATTTCAGGAGGTCTCTCATGAATGCCAGAAGAAAGAGGACCCCGCGGCAAACGCACGCACGCTCCTTCGGAGCCAGGAGATTTCACTCACCACCACCGGACAATGGACCGACACGCCGCCGCCAGGGCACCGGGGGAGGCCGGCCAGGCAATCGTGAACGCGAGTGAGCCCGCGAGGAAAAGAGCACGACAGAGAGAGCACGCGGGCTGGACCGGCGCGGACAGCACCCGCACTCGCAGTCCACCCCGCAAACTTAGCGCCACGGGAGGCGGGTGGGGGGTAGGCGGATGGGAGAGGGGCAGGGAGCCAGCCCTGCACAGGGGAAGGACTCAAGGGGAGGCGCGCATCGACAGCCGGAACCGTCTGGGGGAAAGAGACTGTCAGAGACACAGACTCCTTCCAGGACCCAATACCCAGGATATTGCTAGGATCATAACCAACTCACTGTCCGGCAGCATTGCGCAGCCAAGACTCTTATTTAGCCTGAGAATCCAAAGAATCCATGATTCCCAGTATTGTGTGGTTGTCCTTGGATTTGTGTTCTATCCGAATTATCCTATGTTTTATAAATCCTAGCCTCTATGATGTAATGTCCCCAGGCATCTGTCAGTTTGTCCTACTGTGGGGTATTGTGTGTTGCTGTGATGCTGGAAGCTATGCCACCGGTATTCAAATATCAGCAGGTTTGCTCATGGCAGACAGGTTTCACCTGAGCTTCCAGACTAAGACGTACTAGGAACAAACAAGGACCTGGCAGTCCGCTTTTGAAAAGAGTTAGCCAGTGAAAACCTTATGAATAGTCACAGAACATTGTCTGATATAGTGCCAGAAGATGAGCCCCTCAGACTGGAAGGCACTCAAAATATGACTGGGGAAGAGCTGCTTCCTCAAAGAAAAGTTGACCTTGATGTGGTTGGAGTCAAGCTTTTGGGACCTTCATTTGCTGCTGTGACACAACTCCATTAATAATTGGAATGTGGAATGTATGAACTATGAATCTAGGAAAACTGGAAATCGTCAAAAATGAAATGGAACACATAAACATCGATATCCTAGGCATTAGTGAGCTGAAATGGACTGGTATTGGCCATTTTGAATCAGACAATCATATGGTCTACTATGTGGGGAATGACAACTTGAAGAGGAATGGCATTGCATTCATCATCAAAAAGAACATTTCAAGATTTGTCCTGAAGTACAGTGCTGTCAGTGATAGGATGATATCCACTTGCCTATAAGGAAGACCAG
The DNA here is from genome assembly GCA_030035585.1 of Dugong dugon. Classification (NCBI taxonomy): domain Eukaryota; kingdom Metazoa; phylum Chordata; class Mammalia; order Sirenia; family Dugongidae; genus Dugong; species Dugong dugon. The sequence continues at coordinate 162,187,192 of CM057464.1, forward strand.
TTAATACGACTATTATTCAAATTTACACACGAACCACTAAGTCCAAACATGAAGAAATTGAAGATTTTTACCAGCTTCTGCAATCTGAAATTGGTTGAACATGCAATCAAGATGCATTGATAATTATTGGTGATTGGAATGTGAAAGTTGGAAACGAAGAAGGATTGATAGTTGGAAAATATGGCCTTGGTGATAGAAATGATGCTAGAGATCGCGTGATAGAATTTTGCAAGACCAACACTTCTTCATTGCAAATACCTTTTTTCACCAACATAAATAGTGACTATACACATGGACCTTGCCAGATGGAATACATAGGAATCAAATCAACTACATCTGTGGAAAGAGACGATGGAAAAGCTCAATATCTTCAGTCAGAACAAGGCCAGGGACTGACTGTGGAACAGACCATCAATTGCTCATACGCAAGTTCAAGTTGAAATTGAAGAAAATTAGAAGTCCACAAGAGCCAAAGTACGACCTTGAGTATATCCCACCTGAATTTAGAGACCAGCTCAAGAATAGATGTGATGTGTTGAATACTAATGACCAAAGACCAGACCAGCTGTGGAATGACATCAAGGACATCATACATGAAGAAAGCAAGGGGTCATTAAAAAGACAGGAAAGAAAGAAAAGACCAAAATGGATGTCAGAAGAGTCTCTGAAACTTGCTCTTGAACGTTGAGTAGCTAAATCAAAAAGAAGAAATGATGAATTAAAGAGCTGAACAGAAGATTTCAGAGGGCATTTCAAGAAGACAAAGTAAAGTATTTCAATGACATGTGCAAAGACCTGGAGCTAGAAAACCAAAAGGGAAGAATATGCTTGGCATTTCTCAAGTTGAAAGAACTGAAAAAAAAAAAAAAAATTCAAGCCTCAAGTTACAATATTGAAGGATTCTATGGGGAAAATATTAAATGACGCAGGAAGCATCAAAAGAAGATGGGAGGAATACACAGAGTCACTATACCAAAAAGAACTGGTGGACGTTCAACCATTTCAGGAGGTAGCATGTGATCAGGAACCGATGATACAGAAGGAAAAAGTTCAAGCTGCACTGAAGGCATTGGCGAAAAACAAGGCTCCAGGAATTGATAGAATACCAACTGAGATGTTTCAACAAACGAATACAGCACTGGGGGCTCGGTCATCTATGCCAAGAAATTTGGAAGACAGCTACCTGGCCAACTGACTGGAAGAGATCCATATTCTTGCCTCTTCCCAAGAAAGGTGATCCAACCTGTCATGGTTTGAATTATGTCCCCCCAGAAATGTGTGTATCAATTTGGCTAGGCCATGATTCCTGGTACTGTGTGATTTTCCTCTATGTTGTAAACCTGCTTCTATGATGTTAATGAGGGAGGATGGGTGGCAGTTGTGTTAGTAAGGCAGGACCTGATCTACAAGACTGGATTGTATCCTGAGGCAATCTCTTGAGATATAAAAAACAGAAGTGAGCAGTGAGACAGGGGGACCTCGTACCTTCAAGAAAGCAGTGCCGGGAGCAGAGCGCGTCCTTTGGACAGGGGTCCCTGCGCCGAGAAGCTCCTAGTCCGGGGGAACACCGAAGAGACGGCTGACAGAGAGGACAAGCCTTCCCCTGGAGCTGACACCCTGAAACTGGACTTTTAGCCTACTTTGACTGTGAGGAAATAAACTTCTCTTCATTAAAACCATCCACTTGTGGTATTTCTGTTATAGCAGCACGAGATGACTAAGACACAACCGAATGTGTAAATTATTGAACACTACCATTAATCTCACATGCAAGTAAAGTTTTGCTGAAGATCATTCAAAAGCGGCTGTGGCAGTAGATCAACAGGGAACTGCCAGAAATTCAAAACAGATTCAGAAGAGGGCATGGAACCAGGGATATCATTGCTGATGTCAGATGGATCCTGGCTGAAAGCAGAGGATGCCAGAAAGATGTTTGCCTGTGTTTTATCAACTATGCAAAGGCATTTGACTGTGTGGATCATAACAAATTATGGATAACATTGCAAAGAATGGGAATTCCAGAACACTTAATTGTGCTCATGAGGAACCTGTACATAGATCAAGAGGCAGTCGTTCGAATAGAACAAGGGGATACTGCATGGTTTAAAGTCAAGAAAGATTTGCATCAGGGTTGTATCCTTGTACCATATTTATTCAATATGTATGCTGAACAAATAATCGGAGAAGCTGGACTATATGAAGAACAGGGCATCAGGATTGGAGGAAGACTCATTAATAACCTGCTATATGCAGATGACACAACCTTGCTTGCTGAAAGTGAAGAGAACTTGAAGCACTTACTGATGAAGATCAAAGACTACAGCCTTCAGTATGGATTACACCTCAACATGAAGAAAACAAAAATCCTCACAACTCGACCAATAAGCAATATCATGATAAACAGAGAAAAGATTGAAGTTTCAAGGATTTCATTTTACTCGGATCCTGAGTCAATACTCATGGAAGCAGCAGTCAGGAAATCAAAAGCTGTATTGTATCAGGCAAAGCTGCTGCTTTAAAGTGTTGAAAAGCAAAGATGTCACCTAGAAGACTAAGGTGTACCTGATCCAAGCCGTCGTGTTTTCAGTCATCTCATGCATGTGAAAGCTGAAAGTGAATAAGGAAGAAGAATTGATGCCTTTGAATTGTGGTGTTGGCAAAGAATATTGAATATACCATGGGCTGCCAAAAGAACGAACAAATCTTGGAAAAAGTGCGACCAGAATGCTCCTTGGAAGCAAGGATGGCGAGACTATGTCTCACATACCTTGGATATGTTGTCAAGAGGGATCAATCCCTGGAGAAGGACATTATGCTTGGTAAAGTAGAGGGTCAGCGAGAAAGAGGAAGACCCTCAACAAGATTGACGCAGTGGCTGCAACAATGGGCCCAAGCATAACAACAGTTGTGAGGATGGTACAGGATTGGGCCATGTTTCATTCTGTTGTACATAGGGTCGCTATGAGTCAGAATCAACTCGATGGCACCTAACAACAACAACAACTGATGAATGCTTGTGAAAATTTGTCTTGGAAGCAAGGACAGTTGTGAGACTGATAACTGGCTAAATGATGGTATATTAGTTTCCCAGGGCTGCCATAACAAATTACCATAATCCTAGTGGTTTACAACAGCAGAAATTTATTCTCTCACAGTTCTGGAGGCCAGAAGTCAAAGGTCAAGGTGTTGGTAGGGCTGCATTCCCTCTTCATTTCATTTTCTAGGGGAGGATCCTCCCTTGCCTTTTCCACCTTCTGGTGACTCCAGGCTTTCCTGGGCTTTTGGTTGCATCACTTCAATCTCTGCTTGTTTTCACATGGCCTTCTCCTCTGTCTCCCTGTGTGTCTCTCCTCTGGTGTATCTCTTATCAGAACACTTGTCATTGGATTTAGGGCCCACCTGGATAATCCAGATGATCTCATCTTGAGAGCCGTAACTTTATTACATCTGCAAAGACCCTTTTCCCAAATAAGGTCATGTTCTGGGGGTTAGGACTTGAATATATCTTTTAGGGGGATCACCATTCAACCCCCTACAGATGGTATGCAGAAATTTTAGGTTAAGATCGTTTCTAGTGCTACTCAGTGTGTGTGTGTGTGTGTGTGTGTGTGTGTGTGTGTATTTCCTCAGGATGGAAAGCAGTCCAGTTAGTAGATGAGAGTGTGGGTTATGAAGCCAGATGGTCTTGGGTTCAAATAAGGAGATGTATAGAAGAGTGTTGGGGTTTATAACACAGCTTCTGGCTCTTAATAAGCACACAGTAAAGGTTAGCTACATATATTACTAATACATCAATAGCTGTATTCTGTGAAGATATAGCAAATATGCTTACTCAGTTTGCAGATAACACAAAGCAAGAGAGGTCCTGAATACAATGGATGATAGAAACAGATTGGGGAAGATCTTGATAGATTGGAAAGATAATGAGGTAAGATAAATGTAAAATCTACACCGGGGTCCCCTAAGACAACTGCACATTATGGGATGGTGGAGACATATTTACTAAGAACATTCGGTTCAACATTCAGTTCAACATTGGGATATGGTATAGAACTATAAAATCTTGAGCTTCACTCTTTAATACAGAAACTACTTCCGACATATTGCTATGCAAAACTAAATTAAAAATTTTTAGGTTAATTTCACCCTGGAATTACTGGCATGAATCAAAAAACTGAAATAGCAAATGTTGGAGAGGCTGCGGGGAGATTGGAACTCTTGGGCACTGCTGGTGGGAATGCAAAATGATACAACCATTTTGGAAAATGTTATGACGCCTCCTTAGAAAGCTAAAAATAGAAATACCATACAACCCAGCAATCCTACTCCTAGGAATATATCCTAGAGAAATAAGAGCCATCATACGAGTAGACATATGCACACTCATGTTCATTGCAGCATTGTTCACAATAACAAAAAGATGGAAACAACCTAGATGTCCATCAACAGATGAATGGATAAACAAACTACGGTACATACACACAATGGAGTGCTATGCGACGATAAAGAGCAATGATGAATGTGTGAACCATCTCATAACATAGATGAAACTGGAGGACATTATGCTGAGTGAAATAAGTCAATCACAAAAGGACAAATATTGTATGAGACCACTACTGTAAAAACTCATGAAAAAGGTTTACACACAAAAAGAAACAACCTTTGATGGTTACAAGGGATGGGGGGGATGGGGAGGAATACTAAATGGACAATAGATAAGTGGTAACTTTGGTGAAGGGTAAGACAGTACACAATACTGGGGAAGCCAGCACAACTTGTACAAGGAAAGGTCATGGAAACTCCATAGACACATCCGAACTCCCTGAGGGACTGAATTGCTGGGTGGAGGGCTGTGGGGACCATGGTCTCGGGGAACATCTAGCTCAATTGGCATAACATAGTTTATAAAGAAAATGTTCTGCATTCTACCTTGGTGAGTAGCGTCTGGGGTCTTAAGAGCCTGTGAGCAGCCATCTAAGATACTCCACTGGTCTCACACCGTCGGGAGCAAGTGAGAATGAAGAAAACAAGATACAAGGGAAAGGTTAGTCCAAAGGACTAATGGACCACAACTACCACGGCCTCCACCAGACTGCATCCAGTACAACTAGATGGTGCCCGGCTACCACCACTGACTGCTGTGACAGGGATCACAACAAAGGGTCCCGGACAGAGCTTGAGAAAAATGTAGAACAAAATTCTAACTCACAAAAAAAGACCAGACTTACTGGCCTGACAGAGACTGGAGAAACCCAGAGAGTATGGCCCCCAGACACCCTTTTAGCTCAGTAATGAAGTCACTCCTGAGGTTCACTATTCAGCTAAAGATTAGACAGCCCTATAAAACAAAACAAGACTAAAAGGGCACAACAGCCCAGGGACAAGGACTAGAAAGCAGGAGGGGACAGGAAAGCTGGTAATAGGGAACCAAAGGTTGAGAATGGAGAGTGTTGACATGTCGTGGGGTTGTTAACCAATGTCATAAAACAATATGGGTGCTAACTGTTTAATGAGAAACTGCTTGTTCTGTAAACCTTCATCTAAAGTACAATAAATAAAAAATAAAAATTTGTTAGGTAAAATAAAATTTAAGGTTTATTTCCTCCGTTGCAGTAACCACATCTCAAATGCTGAATAGCCAAGTATGGCTAGTGGCTACTGAGTAGGACAGCACAGGTATAGAACATTTCCATCATCACACAAAGTTGTATTGGGCAGCGCTGGGCTAGAATGCAGGAGCCCTTGTGGTGCAGCACTGAAGTGCTTGGCTGCTAACCGAAAGGTTGGCGATTTGAACTCACCAGCTGCTCCACGGAAGAAGGATGTGGCAGTCTGCTTTCATAAAGATTACAGCCTAGGAAAACCTATGGGGCAGTTCTACTCTGTCCTGTAGGGTTGCTCTGAGTTGGAATTGACTTGAGGGCAATGGATAACAGGGATAGAATGCAGGCAGTGACAATGTCTTTCTATACTGCATCAGTCAAATCACATCCTGGCTGTGGTTATATTAGGATCTGGGCAGCACCTTTCCAGAGGCGCAGAGGCCAGTGGGAGCATGTCAGATGAGAGGGCCTGGAAGGTGAATGAAATAAAAAACCATGTCATATGAGATGTGTTGCTTTGAAGAAACTGGGGGATTAGCTGGGAGAAGAGGCAACACCTACTCTGTGTTAAGTATCAAGACTATCATGTGGAAAAAGAATTAGATTTCCTTATGGCCCAAGGAGTAGGCCAAGGACCAATTAGTGAAAGTTACAAGAAGCAGGAATAGAAATATTTTCAAACTACTTTGCACGGAAGCTTGCAAAAAGAAGGGGGTAAGAATGGATGGAATGGTTGAATATTTGTGGGTGAAAATAGGAATTAACATAAATACTTAAATTATTGTCCACCTGGGCTGTATTCAAAAGTAAAATCATAGTAAAATACGATGGGTTAACATCTGCATCATCTTGCCTCAATGTAATTCTCACAGTAGTAGCTTCAGAAAATTCAGTTTTGTTTGTGCGTATTGCAATCTGCCTTCAATCTACCAATCTTGTTGTATTCAACGTGAAACTTCTTTGCCCATTTCCTATCATTTGTATTTACCTGGACTCCTCCTGGAGGAGCAGAGTCACACCTGAACCGTTTAGTATAATATGCTTGGCTGGTGACAGTGCATGGTGGCTGCAGCACCGGGGTCTCTCAGTTGGGGATGGTCTGCCTTGGGGTGGCCTAGTTGCAAAGATGTGATCCAATCAGTGAGTGTTGGGCTCTAGATTTAATAGGGTGTTTACTTTTACTTAACTAACTGATGGAAGTACATATGTATGCAGAAACCTAAGGTTTTCCCATGTTGTTAGACACTCAGAATATTTCAAAATGTGTTGTACTGACCATCGTCAGAGATATGCTATTTGCACATACATAGAAGTTTGTGAATACAGGGAAAACATTTGGCCCTTCAAGAGCTGTCCTAGCAAGATTTTCTAAGAAACAGGCCATGCATCTGCAAGGTAGGCATTTTGAGAACAAAACCCCAAATTATTTGATAATTGACGGTTCAAAATAAGCACTGAAGAAGTCATCGAGACTTCTTAATCCAACCTTGGTGGCAGTAGGGACAGAACCCAGGGAAAAATAGAAAATCCAGATCCCCCCAATTCCATACTTTGAAATATTCTCCCCATGGAGTAAACTGTAGCTGAGTTCCTTGAATATATTTTGTCAGTTGTGAGATACAGGAATAGGTTTTTCATCTACTGTTTCCCTAGTAGTCCCTGGGTGGTGCAAATGTGCTTGTATGCTAACCGAAAGGTTAGAGGTTTGAGTTCACCTACAGAGACCTTGGAAGAAAGGCCGGGGATCTACTTCAGAAGAATCAGCCGTTGAAAGCCTGTGGAGCACAGTGCTACTCTGACACACATGGAGTCACCATGAGGTGGAATCGACTTGATGGCAGCTGATTTTATTGTTTCTGTAGTGTGGATCCTGGATGCTATATCCCTAATGCCTCCCTGTGTTTGGCACCAGGTAAGTACTTAGTCAATGTATTCTGAGTTACACTCTGCATTTGCTAGCCTGCCCACTTCTCACGTAAGTGGAGTGCAGCCTGTATCCCAACTGCAATTTGGTTTAATTTGTTCAGAGCAGAATAAACTTCCTTGAGACTTTTTCCACTGAACAGTGGTAAACAATCACTACAGTTGGCGGAAGAGAAGGCCTACTTAATCGTTGTACAAAGGTGGTTTTCAGGCCTGTTGCTGGGTGCAGCACTCCTGCCAGATTTCCTGACTTGCGTCCTGGGCTGGCCGAATGCTGGCTACATCTCCACTGGTTCAGTAGGTGGCACTCCTGTTCTCTCTGTGCTGAAGCTGGCGGCGCTGCGGAGGCTCTGGGTTTGGGCAGGCAGGAATGCAAATCAGCAGCTCAAAGCAGCCTTTCTGGGCAGCACAAACCCATTATCAGTGTGGTGGCAGCTGCTGCTGTTCGTCCCTGCTTGCAGGCAGTTTCTGAGCTCAGAAGGGCCTCTGGAATCTGTGAGACTGGAGACGTCAAGAAGCTAAGCCACTGGTCTAAAATAAGCAGTTTAGGAGTCAGTTATCTGGTTCCCTGCAGACGCCTGCTGAAGCAGCTTGGAGGCAGATACAGCAGACAGCCCCTCACTCTGCTCTGGAAAATCTGTCAAAATAGCCCTCTCTCTAAAGCCCCATTTTGGAACCAACTTACTGAAAATCTAGAATATTTTAAGCCTGTGACACAACTGTTTTTGTTATAACTATGTACTGGCTTCTCCTGGTCAGTTCTGATTATTTCTAGTATTCTGTGTTACTGCTGATACAAGAGCATTAGTGCCTCTATTTGGGGTTTAGGAAATATGGTCACCATAATTACCCTCTGTTTCCTGACAGTTGAGTCTCAACTGACAATGTAGCCTCTCTTTCTATCTAATTCAAACTTATCAAATGCTTATATAAAATGATGGAGAACTATAAACCGTAAGCATTTTTTTTCTTTCCATTTTTAAATCACAATTAAGTGGCATTAATTATGTTCACAATGTTGTGCAACCATCACCACTATTTATTTCCCAAACCTTTTCATCACCCCAAACAGAAACTCTGTATCCACTAAGCATCTCTCCCTTTCCCCGTTCCTTGGTATCCACGTATCTACTTTCTGTTTCTACGTATTTGCCTGTTCTAGATATTTCATATAAGTTGTGTTATGCAATATTTGTTCTTTTGTGACTGACTTCTTTCACTTACCATAATGTTTTCAAGGTTCATCCACGTTGTAGCATGGATCAGAATTTCATTTCTCTTTATGGCTGAATAATATTCCATTGCATGTATATGTTACGTTTTGTTTACCCAAAACATAACATCGATGAGCATTTGGGTTGTTTCCACCTTTTGGCTATTGTGGATAGTGCTGCAGTGAACATTGGTGTACAAGTATCTGTTTGAGTCCCTGCTTTCAAGTCTTTTGGACATATACCTAGGGGTGAAAATGTTGAAGGGACAGTGTCCTGAAGAGAAGGAAAAAAGAAATGAAGTGGATTTTCAGACTGGTTCCCCCTCAAGGCACTAGTAAACACGCAAGCTGTGGCTGGAAGACTGAGAAGCTGAGCAAAGCTTCCAGAGTTTTATGGGGCATGAGGAAGAGACATTTGAGTAGAGCTAGCCAATAGTTTAGGGCCCTGGTAAACACTCCAGGCTTTTAGTGAGACTCTCAAATAACTACACCATAAAAAATGCACAAATTTTTTAAAGACAGAAATCCAACTTTAAATCACTTCGATTTGTAATTGGTTATGGTGATTTTTCTGACCTTTGCTGCCTGATAGAAACAAAAATAAGTATTTTCTTCAGGATGGTAACACTATCCATAGCTTTAAATTAGCTCAGAAAATTTTCACAGAAAGTACGCTGCACACAAACAAAAATTATCAAGCATACATCAAGATAAAATTACTGTAAACCAACGGAGAGAGGGGAGAGATGAACAGATTCAGATATTGCAATTATCAGGCATGGACTTTAACGTAACTGTGATTAGTATGTTCAAGAAACAAAATGATGAGATGGGGAATTGTGCAGGAGAACTGGAAACTATTTTAAAAAATCAAATAGAAAGTGTAAAACTGGAGAATATAAATTAAGAATCCAATAGATCTATTTAATAATGACTTAAATATAGTTCGAGAGATCATAGACTGGAAAATGAGTCAGAAGAAATAATTCGGGCTGAAGCATTGAGTGACATGATGACCGTCAGTGTCAACCCTAAAGAAAGTGGCCACTGGGTGGTAGAAAAGTGTGCCAGGATAAATGAACGTACAAGGAAAGAGTCAAGGACAGAGAGACAAGGTGAAAGAGAAGAGAGAGATGGGACAGAAACAATATTTGGTGAGATAAAGCTCAATCATTATTTTTTAAAAGTGCCAAATGACATCAGGACACATACTGAAGAAGTGCTATTTAAACTCTAAGCAGGTGGAATAAAACAGACACCTAGGCACCAGCTAGAAAACTCCTGAAATCTAAGACCAAAGGGGAAAAAAATTTCAAAGTACCTGGAGAAAAAAAAACACACACACACACAACTACCTTCAAAGGGGATCCCTGGTGGCACAGTTGACCTTTTGGTTAGCAGATGTAGCTCTTAACCACTACGCCAACAGGGTATCCAATTTTGTATATAGCAGTCATGATATTAAAAGTAAATGAATCAAAAACTCTAATTAAAGACAAAAATTATCAGACTCAATAAAACAAAAAAACAGAACAATTTTTGTTGCAGGAAATGCATGTTGCAAACTATGAGCATTCAGAAAAGTTGAAAGTAAAAGGCTGGAAAAAGAAAAGCTCATGTACCTATCCTAATATCAGGCAAAGTAGACTTTATGGCAGTAAGCATTATTATAGATAAAAGATATTTCATAAGAATAAAATGGACATCCCAACATGAAGATATCATATTTGTATATACCTAATAATATATAAAGGAACCCTGGTGGTGCAATGGTTAAGCACTGGGCTGCTAACCAAAAGGTTGGTGGTTTGAACTCGCCAGTAGCTCCATGGAAGAAAGACCTGGCAATCTGCTCCTGTAAAGATTGCACCCTAGAAAACCCTATGGAGCAGTTCTGCTCTGTCACAGGGGGTTGCTGTGAGTTGGAATCCACTTGATGGCATCTAATAACAACAACAATAACATATAAGACAATAATTGATACAACATGATAGAGAAATACAAAAATCCGCAATTATAGTAGGAGATTTTAACTCACCTCTCACAGTAAGTGGTAGAACCAGTGACTTAAAAAAAAAGAAAAAATCAGTTAAGGATAATGAACAACATGATTACCAAACCTGACCTGATTGCTGTAGAGTCAATCCTCATTGTTCACAGATTTTGTATTTGTGAGTTCTTGCTAAAATTTATTTGCAACTCCCAAATCAATACTCATAATGCTTCGTTCCTGGGCATGTGTTGCACAGAACAGTGAAAAACTTGAGTTGCCTAACGCACACATTCCTAAGTGAGGTTGAACAAGGCTGGATTAGGATTCACTAATTTAGTGTTCGTGGTGACTACCATGAATAACAAGAATCAACTGTACGTACAACACTGCACTCAAAAAATACACATGGAACATTTGCAAAATGTGGGCTATAAGGAAAGTTTCAACAAATTTCACATGACTGAAATTACACAGAGTATTGTCCATGATCATAGCAGAATTAAGCTATTAATTAACAACAGGAATATGAATGGAAAATTTTTATATGTTTAGAAATTAATAATATGCTTTTAAACATTTAGCAAAGAAGAAATCACAATGAAAAATATAAAGTATTTTAAACAAATGACAATAAATATAATAGGTCAACACTTGTGCATGCAGTTCATGCCATTCTTAGATATTAGAAAAGAGGAAAGGAAAGAAATAAATTCTTTTAATGTCCATCTCAATAATTAAAAAAAAAAGAACAGCAAATTAAACATCAAAGAATTAACACAAATTAATGAAACAAATGTACATAGAGAAAATTAAATCAAGAAATCAAAAGCCAATAATTCATTCTGTGAACAATGTAATATAATTGATAAACTGCTGATAAAACTAATAAAAATATGGATAGAAGGTATAAATAACCATTGTCAATAGTGAAAAACACTACAAATATTACAGGGTTAAAAAAATTTTAAGAGGTTATCATCAACAACACTATAACAATAAATCTGAAAATTTAGATGCCATGGACTAGTTTTTTGAAGAATATAGCATATAAAAATGAAAAATCTATTAAAGAAAATGACACAAGAAAAAATGAAAAATTTATTACAGAAAATCCATTAGTTAAAGAGAATCCATTATTTAAATCCTCCCCACAGAGAAAATCCAAGACCAGAGATCTTAACCAAAGGATTCTTCAAACATTGGAAAAATGAATGCTTATCATACACAAACTCTTCTAAAGACTAGAAAAATAAGAAACACTTCCAAATTCATAATGACAAGGACATTGTAAGAAAAAAAAAAATTACAGGCGATCTTGTCTCATGAGCGTAGGTGCCAATTCCTAAACAAAATATCGGCAAACCAATCTAATAATGTAGGAAAGGTATTACTTCATGACCAAGTTAGGTTTATTGCAAAAGTGTAAAGTTAGCTTAACATTTGAAAATAGATCAATATAATCCACTGCTTTAACAGAAGAAAAAGAAAAATTATGATTGGCTTAATAAATACAGAAAAAGCATTTCATAAAATTCACATCTATTCATAGAACGCGTTCATTTCTAGTTCATTCGTGAGCTAGAAATACTTCTAATTTGATAGAAACCATCTGCAACAGACCTGCAGCAAACATCATTTTTATTGGTGAAATACTGTAAGCTTTACCCTGAGATCAAGAACTAAGCAAAGAAGCTCACTATCACCACATATATTCAAATTCTATCCAAAGTTCTTACTAGTACAATAATGCAAGAAAGATAAATTAAAAAAATATATAATGAGTGGAAAGGGAGAAATAAACATCATTATTTGTAGATCAAACGATTGTGTGCTTACAAAATCCAAAAGCATCTACAGATAACCTATTAGGATTAATTAATGTATTTGATAAGGTTGCTGGCTATAAGATCAATATGTTTTTAAAAAGTCAACTATATTTCTATATACAAGCAACAAACAATTAGAAAATGAAATTTAAATAAAGATGCCATTTTCGATAGCATCACAGAACACCAAATGCCTAGGATTAAATCTAATGAAAAATGAGCAAGTGCATCCATTTTGTTATTATGAAATATCCTTTTATCTTTAATAACGCTTATATTGCCATAAAGTCTGCTTTGCCTTATATTAGAATAGGTACAAGAGCTTTTCTTTTTCCATCCTTTTACATCCAACTTTCCTGAATTCTTATAATTTGCAACATGCATTGTGTGCAACAAAACTTGTTCTGTTTTATCCAGTCCGATAAGTTTTGTCTTTTAATTAGTTTGGTAGTTTGAAACTACCCAGTGACTCCATGGAAGAAAGACCTGGCGATCTGCTTCCGTAAAGATTACAGCCAAGAAAACCCCAAGGGGGAAGTTCTACTCTGTCACATGACTTGACGGCACCCAACAACAACATAGACCATGCACCACATCCCCTCTGCATCACCTGCACCTGAATGCACTGTTCTCACTGTCCACCCACCCCTGGCTGACCCACTGCCTTTGCCCATTTTCCTTCTGTGTTGTTTGTCTTTTCTTATCGCTTTGTTCGATTTCTTTTTATATCCTGGATGCTAATGCTTTGTTATATTCATTGTGACTACCTTGTCTTTTAATTTTATTTATGTTGAGTTGCCCTCTCCCCTTTAACTTTTGAAGATCATCAATTCACTTGTATGGCAGGGAATTAATTTGTTCTAAAAATCTCTCACTGTTAAACCAAACTCACTCATTCTCTTTCCTTTCGGTGTTGTTTTAAATTATTCCCAGACCAAATTGGAGGACTTCTTGATCAGTTTTCTAGTAACGGGCAAGGGAGCAGCCAGATGGCCTAGCTATGACAGCATAGCTAGTCAGTATACTGGATATTTTTGGGAGATGAATTGTATCATAGCAAAACTCTCCCTGCGCGTAGAATGAGTCATGGACATGACTGATCAGCAATCAACCCTGGCTTGCTACCTTCTGACTCACTGATTAGAGTGTAAATGGATTGCACGCTATTTCTCTTTGGCTTTTAGTTTAGGGAAACTTTTTTTTTTTTATTGTGGTAAAATATATATAATGAAACATTTTAACCATTTTTAAGTGTGCAATTCAGTGACAATAATCGCATTCACCATGTTGTGCAACGATCACACTACGTGGGAAACGCTTTTTGTATTCAGGGGCTTGGTTTCAGATGGATGATGGTTTAGCAGAGATACAGAACGCTGCAACTCTGCCTTCAAGGCTGCCACCTGTGTTAGAAATAGTGGCCATGGGACAAGCTCCTCTCTCACTTGGAAAGATCAAAATCCAGTTTGCCTGTTTGCTACCACTTCTTGTGTTCCTGGCTGGTGTCTATGAGGAATGGTGTTGAGAACTTCCCAAGACATACCCATCGCCTTGCCAGAGGATGGGAGCTGTGAGTCAGCCGAGGCTGTCACCTTAGGCTGGTGGTACATGCAATTACTTCATGAATAGCTGCAACTAGCTTTGCAGCCTCACCCACCTGCCTGTTTGTTTAGAAGGCAGATCTTCAGCCAAGAAAGAGGGAGGCCTATGATACCGTAATCACAAGAGGATTAGTTGTGCAAACAAAAGTCTTCAACAAGATGTGATCCTATGAAAAAGCAAGGTAGTTGTATGACTGAAATCACATCTGCGGTGTTTCAACTTTTCAGTTCCCTGCCTCCACAGGCATATGCAATAAAGTTGCACACAACTACATGTACTTACATATGTTCACATCCATTTATTATACATAAATACAATCCCACACAGTCATAAACGCTAATGTAGAACTATACACAATATACACAACACACTTGCAGAAGACTCCACACATATACTGACACATGTTACACACAAACACACATAGATGCCCTTCCACACAAGTACACAGTCACATATACATGCATTCACACACAACCACAACACACATTATATAAAAAGCCTTCTCTACCAAAAACCCAGACTTTCCAATTGGAGATCTGGGTATCATTTGTAATAAAAATGCTTCTAGAGATCTCCTTCCTGTTTTTTAGTTGCTGAGCATTGTGCGGCATGTGAAACAGCTCAGACTTTTCTTCCAGCCTCTTCCTGTGGTACTGAGTTTCCAGTGCAGGTAGTGGAGGAATCCTCAGGCCTGAGTCATATGACAAGCCTGCCTGCTCCGAGCCTGAGCAGATAGGGCCAAGGTATGGGTGTTGCTGAAATCCCTGGTTTAGCCTCGTAACCACTATTATCCCAGGGGCTAGCACAGAACCTCACACAGAGAAAGACCTCAATATTTGTTGAATAAATCCAAGAATTTGTGATTTCCCCCCCTTAATCCTTCCTTTGTCTAATTAAAAAAAATTTTTTAATTTAGTTTTTTTTATCTGAATAATTTCTTGTCTCCTTTCCCTTTCCTAGCTTTTAATAGAAGTACCTGAGGTGATGTGCAGCTCTTTTAAGATTCAACCCTACCTGGAGAGTGGAAAATCCTACATAATTTCATAAATCTCTTGAGGTTTTATTCAAAGGCACCAGTACCCTCAGATGTCATCTAGTCCAAGGATCTCATTTTATATATGAGTGAACCGAGGCCCAGAGATATTAAGTAATTTTTCCAAAGTCACCCAGCTATTTGACAGCAGGACAGAGAGTAGGAACTCAATAACCTGAAACCTGGGTTAGTGCTATTCTACACTTCTCACCTTGATTAGACTTGAGTGATTTTTTTTTTCAGGGAAAGCATCTTTTTTTATTGTACTTTAGGTGAAAGTTTACAGCTCAAGTTAATCTCTCATACAAAATTTATACATTTTCATGTGACACTAGTTGCATTCCCCACAATGTGACAGCACACTCCTCCTTTCTCTCCCAGGTTTCCTGTGTCCATCCAATCAGCTCCTGTCCTGTCCTGCCTTCTCATCCTGCCTCTGGACAGGAACTGCCCCTTGGTCCCGTGTGTCTGCTTGAACTAAGAAGCACACTCTTCACGACTATTATTTTAGGTTTTATAGTCCAGTCTAATCTTTGTCTGAAGAGTAGTCTTCAGGGATGGTTTTAGTTCTGAGTTAACATATTGTCCAGGGGCCATGGCTTCAGGGGTTCCTCCAGTCTCAGTCAGACCATTAAGTCTGGTCTTTTTACTAGAATTTGAGTTCTGTTCTGTTCCACACTTTTCTCCCGCTGTGTCAGGGACTCTCTGTGGACAGAATCTTTAACAGACTTGAGTGATTTTATTCCAGGGAATAACTCCTTGATAAGACAGGAAAGCTGGATGAATGGAAATGGGGAACCCAAGGTCGAGAAGGGGAGAGTGTTGACACGTCACGGGGTTGGCAACCAGCGTCACAAAACAATATATGTATTAATTGTTTAATGAGAAACTAATTTGCTATGTAAACCTTCATCGGAAGCACAATAAAAAAACCAACAACAACAACAACAAAAGAATGTTAAGGGATCAAATGAATTAGACATGAATTTCTTTACCCAGAGCATTGCAATAGTCAGACTGTGAGCAATTCTACTGGTTTGGGTAAAGCATTCACTATATTCTAATATATCTGGCCTGTAGTGCCACACTGGTCAGTATTCCCACTGAACATAAATTTAACCTCATGACTTTAGGTATGATGAGAGACATCCTGTTGTACTATTTCTATAAATTTCAACTTTGACTTCCAAATTTTCTTAGTCTATGGGACCCCTGAATAGAACATGGTTTGTTCCATCTGCCTGGTAGCTATATTAAAGCAATCTCAGGCTCACAAAGGTGTTTGGTCCTTGTCCTAAATGTAATAGAGATGGTAAACATCACTCTACTAGTGCAGCAAGACCACCATCAATTTTGAAGAGTTTAGATTTGTTTTAGAATTGTGACCTTTTTCTAGCCAGTGCTATGATTTATGGTACTACCTTTTTTGTCATGTGTAAATAAGAGTTAGACTTTTTCCCTTGTTTTGTTATTTACTGCATTCGTATTTCTCTAGGGTTGGTTTTTTATTTTTATTTTTCTTGCTGTGCTAAGTTTAGACGTCTTATTCTAGACTCTGTCTAGCAGGTTTACACAGAAACCTGCATATGTGTAGTTGAATGTGCAATGCATGGAATAACCTCTTTAAACAATGTGTACGTATGCTGTTTATTTGTATCTGCATAGTCACGTTTATTCTAGAAATAGCTTAATACACTTCCATATTCATATGGCAATGTGTATAAAATTTGGATACATAATATAAAAATTAAAATCTGGTAGCTATTAATAGCTATTATTCCTACTTGAACAACTGTGCCCTCCCCCAAACACAAACTAACATAACATTAAGTAAAAAAGACAACTAGCTTATTGAAAATATACTATGATATAGTGAATGCTGACAGTGGTTAAGTTAGAGTGATGGAATTATGGGTAATTTTTCTCTTTTCTAAATGTTTTATATTATAATTTTATTGTTTTTCTACTGGAAAGAATGCGTGTAATATTTTAAAAGAAAGACAATTGAGAAGAAAGGCATTAAAGCAACAACACTGAAAAATATGTTTGTAAACATTCCCCAGGCGGAGCTGTGCTGTTGAATTGTATTAACATCTTATGGCCCTTGCCCTTTTTGCAGTACTGCTTTCACAGAAGGGTAAATCAATTTACGTGTCTTTTCGTTCTATTGCTCTTAGTAGTCTTTAAGTCTCATCTTTTTATTTTTCTTTTTGTATGATAAATGTCAGTTCGACAGCCTTTCTTTTTCTCCATCTTTCCTTCTCTTAACAGAATGTCTTCTGCTTGGCTTCTGTGGTGGCTTTTGGGTTATATGACATTAAGACATTATCAATTGGCACTCAGTTCTGAAATAATGATTTTTGCACATAGGTATGTTATAATTATGACATGAGATAATTGAATGTTTTCATATACCACTTTAAAAAAATTTCAAAGTTAAAGTGAGGTAGACATTGTCGTTAGTAGAAATCTTAGGCTCTGAAATTCAGCAGGAAGAAGGATTTGCCCTTGGGTTTAGCCAAGCTTGATTGGCGGTGTGATAATTGCCCTCTGGCAGCTGGATGGTAAGCAGAGGAATCTGTCTTTGCTCTCTTGTTAGCCCTGGGTATTCTGTTTCCAGCTCCTCATATACATCCTATTCAGAGATCAAAGATTCATCCAACAACAGAGTTAAACCATAATATTTGTTAGGCACTTGTTGAAACACACCAAAAAATAAAATAAAAAATAAACCCGTTGCCGTCGAGTTGATTCTGACTGATAGTGACCCTATAGGACAGACTAGAACTGCTCCATAGGGTTTCCAAGGAGCAGCTGGTGGAGTCAAACTACTGACCTTTTGGTTAGCAGCCATGCTTTTAACCACTATGCCGCCAGGGTGCCTCCCCAAAACACTCATTGCCATCGAGTCAGTTCTGACTCATAGTGACTCTATAGGACAGACTAGAACTGCTCCATAGGGTTCCCAAGGCTGTAAATCTTTACAGAAGCAGGCTGCCACATCTTTCCCCCATGGAGCAGCTGGTAGGTTCGAACTGCCGACCTTTCCATTAGCAGGTGAGTGCTTAACCACTGTACCACCACATAGAGGTGACAAAAAAAAAAGTAAAGTAAAAAAAAAAAAAAACACTACTAGAGAATTTGGGAAGAGAAATATCATTTTAATAGATAGATAAATTATAGTTATTTAATTTAGAAAATACCAGCAACTCCAGTATTTCTGGAAAGTAGACTTGGCATCTCTAGACATAGTTATGTGAACAGGATAAAGAATAGAGATTCCTTCTTCACTCAGACCTTGAGAGTTATTGTCATCATTCATAAGGCCAAATTCTAACACGAAGGACTGTAATAAAACATGCTTGGAGACAAAGTCTATATTAAGCTTTGCAAATTTTAAGCAAGTTATTTTATCTGAAACTCTGCTTCAGATATAGACGGTAGTGAATAAGTGGTGCTATGGAAGTCTTTTGGATGAAACAAATGGGTGTTAGAATATTCAGGTTACTGGATTTTGGCTCCTCTCCTACCAGTTTCTCTTGCTAAACACTCAGACTGAGACTTTACCAAGATTATATAACTGTTCTTGGAAATTCAGATTCTGTAAATAGTGAGAAAGGAGACCCTCATGGATTGTTGTGGTGAATATTTAGCTCTGAATTGAGTGAACGTTTAAATGTCTAAGATTTCCAGAAATGTTGAATTTGGCTGCATACCCCGTGGTTACAATATTTTAAGCCTTTAAAATATATGGGTTCTCCAATAATGACATGCGTTTTTCCTGATTATTTTTTCACGACTAGCATTTTTGTCATTACCCTCACTGTCTACTTCAAACAAATTTTATGCAGTTTATAATTCTTGCAGCATATGGTTGCTGCCGACAAGCGCTTCGCGTGTCTTGGCAAACAGCCACATGCAACAGTGAAGAGTGATTTCCCGGGTGAGTACAGAGAATCTTGCTTTTATCCATTTTCCTACTTGTGTTCAACTTTAATGTAGGGTTGGGTTAGACCTTTTTCATCCTTTCCTTTTTCCCTCCCTCTCCCCCTTCCTCCCTTTCTTCCTTCCTTCTTCCCATTCTATCTCTCTGCCCTTTGTTTGCATTGTTTCATTCTTCTCTTACCCTCTTGTTGTTAGGTGCTGTCTAGTTGATATCAACTCATGGTGACCCCATGTGACAGAGCAGAACCGCCCCATAGGGTTTTCTTGGCTGTAATCTTTACAGGAGCGGATCATCAGGTCTTTCTCCCATGGAGCCACTGTGGGGGTTCAAACCACCAACCTTTCAGTTAGCAGCCCAGAGCTTAACCACTGTGCCACCAGGGCTAGAGTAATTTATGCCATCAGTATTTTTAGAGATCTTGTTAAGCAGTAATAATGTAAAAGTCATGTAGAAAACACCAGATGTTTCTAGTTTGTGCTTGCTCCTGAATTGTCACCTATTTTTCCAATCATTTTGAGTAGGGGACCCATTTGTTCTCTGCTTTGTACTTCAGGCCTACAGAGAATTCTTCAAAGAAGAAAATATGCCTCATCACTCATATTGAGGCCTTATGTGGATTCTATTTTGGAGAAATAACAGCTTTTATTTAGTGTTTATTGAGATGAGAGCTGGGTGTAATTTCTTGCCTCACAGAAGGGGGTTTGGTAAGAAGGAGCAGATGCTTTGAGAATATAGACTGGGGCAGTGGTAGCAAAAGGTGGTGGGGGACCCTCTGGAGAGAGCTGCAGAGGAAAGGGAGACAGTAAACTGAGGAGCTAGTAGGGTCAGGTGAATATTCTGTCTTGAGACAGCTCTAGCACAGAGGCAGGAGTCCAGAGCACAGCCTCTTCTCAGTCTGAGGCTCAACTCTCAGTCCTCTAGCTCCCTTTTCTGCTCCCAGCCCTTTCTTTGCAGCCAGTCTATAGCTGCACTATTCCCCTTTCTTGCTGAGGGCCTCTTGGCCATCTCTGTGTCCAGGCTTTTTGCACAGACATGTCAAAGTCTCTACCGTCATTTGATCAACTGGTTGAATTGTTTGACCTTCCTTTGGGTTACTTATTTTTGCCCAACAAAGCAATGGTCTAAATACATATGTTCTGAACCTACTTTTTCTTGATAATCCCAAGTGTAAGTAAAAGATGATTTTTTGACTAGCATCTAAATATTTTGCATAGAGACAAATCCAAAAAAGGGTGATAGAAATATATATGTAACATATACATCTGTATATGTTTATGCTATATGTACATATATATCTATTCATACACATACACACATATATATTAGCACACATATACATATGTGTACTTATGCACGCATAACACACACATGTGTCTATATTATGTAAGTAGTGTTTAAATGGAACCTAGACATCCATTACTTATTATGAAACTTATTATATGAAGTGTGGAAATAACTAGAACATCACATTTTTCAATGTTTTTATATTGTAGTGGAAGTCTTTAAACACCAGGTCTTAAGAAATTGAATTAAGTACCTTCTTAATGGCAAATTAATATAAATATACTATTGCTATCTTTTGTTGCCGTTTGGGAAAATCATACTACCAACCAGTGTTAAATAGGAAAGCTCCAAATCACTTATAAATTGAGAACAAAGGGCACAGGCTGAACGTGCTCTGCACGACATTTGAAAATGTCTTGATCCTAATTAAGTCTCTTCCACCTGACATCCCTAGCCCTTTATATCTCTTTCAGATCTGTAATGATGAAGGTGCAAAGTCAGGAAGAACAACTTCAAAGGGCATGATGAGGCTTAGTCTACTCCCTCCAGGTTGGTGCCAGACACTTTGGGCAGCTGGGGCCCTGCTGAAGACCCTGCTGGCAGTTCCCCAGCTGCTGGTGGTGGGGGTTGCTTACTGGGCTCACATCCGGGCACTCCAGCTAAAACTTCCTCACCTGCTGGGAGTGCTGGAGTAGGACCATTTGCCTCCGTCACTGGTAGGGAGGCCTGGGCCGGGGACAGTGGGCTCTGATCAGAAGTTTCTGCCTCTGGCTTCCAGGGTTGCTTATCAGCCTCTGCTCCAGCAGCGAGGCCCTCACCACAGACCTCTGCTCCCCCAGCTTGGGAGTCAATGGTCTTGGGGAGAGTTTCTGCCTCATTACCTCCTTCGGCCTTAGCCTGAGGACTTTGGGGAGTCAGGGGGCTCTCTGATTCGAATGAAAGAAACAGAGGGGGTTGTTCTGGCTCCTTGAGGGCAATGACACTGCCTCCTTGAGGGCTGCCTAATTCTGGTTGGATTTCTTTGAGTTGGTCGAAGGCAGACTCTGGATGATGAATTACCATGAAGGCTGCGGCCAGATTTTTCACAGCTTCTTCTACCTTCTTGGCCTCTGCATTGACCTCTTCATTCACAGACGCACTTGACTCTGGCCGTTCATTGGAAGGGTCTTCCTTTTCAGGCATTTTCGCTTCTCTAATTTTTTTGTAAAGTTCATTTCTCTCTTCTTGTAAAGCTCGACAGAGATTCTCCAGCCTCCCAATTTTCATCACGAAGCACTCGTATTCTTTTGCTCTCAGCGCTTTCTGTGATTTGAAAACAAACACACACATACAACAGCATGGAGAGCACAATTGTCAGGATGTTCTCTGGAGACAAACGAAACCATTTGTGCTGGAATTTGTCTATAAGGCTCCAGGCCCCAGCCACAGAGTGGTAGTTGGACAGACCCTTGGTCAGGATATCACTTTCAGTTTTGCATTACGCGCTAGACTCTGGGAACATTCATTCTAATTGCCATTTCCTTTTAATTACCATATCCTTTTCTTGAGGTCTCTGGGTGGTGCAAACAGTTAAGTTCTCGACTACCAGCCGAAAGTTTGGTTGTTCAAACCCATTCAGAGACACCTTGGAAGACAGGCCTAGCAATCTGCTTCCAAAAGGCCACAACTTTGAAAACCCTATGGAGCACAGTTCTACTCTGCACACATGGGGTCGCCGTGAATTGGAATCAACTTGACAGCAAGTAACAGCAACAGCAACAACATTCTTTTTTTTGTCACAGAATAAAGATGGCAAGGCTTCTTTCTGCTTCTGTTGAGAGCCTCTAAAATCTTAAAGTAGAAGCATCTTCTGCTTCTAAGACTTAGAAGAGGTGAGCAAAGCCTTGTGGCAAAATGACTAAGACAGGACTGGGACTTGACCTTCACAGCCAGGCCTTATCTGCTGTTCTGTAGATAAGCTGCTAAATGCTCATCCCAGCAAACACCTGCATTTATGTGTTGATGAATAATAAGCATATCTCTTTGGAATTCTTGCAATTTGGGATAAATTGTTAGAACAGTAATTATAACTAGAGAAACTCACTACATATGTAATCTGTGATGCTGGCTGCTCAAACTGTTCAATTTTATTTCTTTTCTCTAGAAATATTGGTGTGTTTGTGCTTGAAACTGGTTCTCATCATCTCACCCCCCCCCCAACCTTTGTGCTACTCTGTACCCTATAAAGACATTTAAGACTCTTTTTGCCTGTTTACAAGAAGATACCCTTACCTTTAAGCTGTAAGCCCAGCCTATTCAGTGCCTGGCATAATATCAGTATTTAAATGCTTGTTGGAGGAATTAAAAAATATATCTCTATATCTACCTATAAAAGAGCACATACTGTGGGTGCCTGCACTGGTTGGTGTCTTCTGTCTGTACATTCATATCAATTAATTTATTCTGTACCTTCTATGTGCCCTGCTCCAGGGAAATTCAAAACCAAATAAGACATTCTTCCTACATTCAAGGAATTCGTAGTTCAGTGGAGTAGTGCTGCTCTGGAACATGCTTTTGAACCAGTAAGTAAAGCCTGTCCAAAGTACCTTGTAAGTCTGGGCTCCTTTCTAAATTACCTTTACTCTTATTAATTTTATTACAATTTAATATGTCATGTCCCAGAGAAATTCAGCTCTTTTTTTTCAAATGCAATCATTTGTATTTTATAATTATTTTCTATACATATTTTGGCTCCCCCCAGCCCTGAGGTTGTCAAGTTGATTTGGACTCATGGCGAACAGGGGAAAAACCAATCTATGTGAGAAATTTGCTCACCTCTTCAATCATGTCCAAGAGAGCTTTGTTACAGTTCTCAAACCGGGCTTTCCACGTGGCTGTGTCTTTTTCCAGTTTCTTCATTTTCTTAGTGGTCTACAAAAATTGGAGTGCTTTAATGTTAATCTTGAAGTGTTAATATATCAAAGAAGTTATTAGCTACATATGTGACATCAAGAAAAGTCCCTTTGTTACCAGCTGCTGAAGAAAACAATTGCTCAATGTCAAGGAATGAAGATGGGGGGAGAGTTATGATTTATTCCTGAATCTTTTTGGTTGATGATGAGCACTTATTTGCACCGGAGCCAATTCAGGAAAAAGGAAGATTACTTAGGGGTGCACTGTTTTGTTGTTGTTTTCTTTCATTTAAAATAAAATAGCTTTACTGAGTCCCAAGAATATATTATTTACTTCACTGAGTAGAAGACTATCAGTGAGAAAATGGCATGGCTTTTGAGCCATGAAAATGTTGATCTGGGCACATTTGACAAGTAGTCACACAAAGGCAAGGCAACTTTCTATGTTTTCAGCCCTTACATTTGGGAGAGTTCTGTAGAGTTCATAAAGTGTGATTACTCACACATTATCTTATTGCATCTTGGGAACAATCCCACAAGGAAGGTTCTATTTTCATCCCTACTTTATAAATGGGAAAACTGAGTATCAGAGAGGTGCAGTAATATTCAGGGGAGTTAGCAGAAGAGTGGTGCTAGAGTTATTTCATTCCCTTTAATGCAGCATATACTTGTTGTTAGGTGCCGCCAAGCTGGTTCCAACTCATAGGAACTGTATGTACAACAGAATGAAACACTGCGGGTCCTGCGCCATCGTCACAATCTTTGATATGCTCGAGCCTGTGGTTGCAGCCACTGTGTCAATCCATCTGGTTGAGGGTCTTCCTCTTTTTCTCTGACCCTCTACTTTACCAAGCATGCTGTCCTTCTCTGGGGACTGGTCCCTTCTGATAACGTGTCCAAACTACGTGAGACGGAGTCTGGCCATCTTTGCTTCTAGTGTCTGCTTACCACCTGGCCTTAGGCAGCGGGTGAGGGACACAGAAGTGAATCAAATACAGCATATTTCAGCCCGAGACTCATGTTCCTGGTTTGTAGGATCTCCTCTTTGCTTGGATGTAGTGAAAGACAAGGCATGTAATCAGGACGTTTTCCTTGGCTGGATTGCCACTGGGGTACTCATTGCTCTGTGCTCAGCTATCTTAGACTGGGTGCCCATGGAGGCCAGAGGCAAGGCCCAGGGTACAGTCAGCCCCTGGGCTGTAGGGAGAAGCTGGGTGAGCCTCGGGTG
This sequence comes from Dugong dugon, assembly GCA_030035585.1. NCBI lineage: Eukaryota > Metazoa > Chordata > Mammalia > Sirenia > Dugongidae > Dugong > Dugong dugon. Next base: position 162,211,734 of record CM057464.1, read on the forward strand.
GTTTTTAAATTTTAATCATATCTTAACTGAGTTAGTAGCTTATAAACTTTTTAATGTTATCACTCCTTTAAGAATTTGATGAAATCTATAGCCACACTTCAGAGAAATGCAAATATGCACATTGTCATAGATTTTTTTTTTTTTTGGTTAATTTCCAGGGAATTGTCAGGTTTACTACTAAAGTCCATAAATAGACCCCAGATTAAGAACTCCTGCTCTAATACTTATTCCAATCTGAAAATGCTACAATTTTAAAATAAAAACATTTTAAAATTTATAAAGCTATCCTGGACTGGGAAAACTATAACTTGTAACAAGTTAAGAAAATCTTAAGTTTGCACCCTGAATCACGAAGTTTGTCATATGATTTTACAAAAATATTTCTAAAAGGAAGATTTCTACACTTAAAAATGGTTAATGCCAATGCCTGTTCAGAAACATAATTGCGATACTGATTTTGTATTGGGGAAGCACTGAATAGAAGCAAGATTTAAATACTGTGTCCAATAATAATGTTACTACCATTTTAAGATGCTAAAAAAGTTAAAACCTTTTTTAAATATATTGGTTCATTTGAACTTCACAACTTTGTGAAGCAGGCAAGTGAAATAGTAGCTCCATTTATAGGTAAAGAAAATAAAATTCAGGGAAATTGAATGAATTGCCCAAGGCCACTTGATGAGGATTTGGTATACCCAGAAATTTGAGTTCAATTTCTATCAGTTATATCATACTACATATCTCCCTTTCCAAGAAGAATCCTATAAGATGATACCTTCTACTCTAACAGTCTACTCTTGTATTAAAGTTGTTCTTTTTCTCTTCAGAAGATTAGGTATTTTTTTACTTCAACACTTAATGTTAAATTGCTAGCACTTTTTTTTTTTTTTTTGGTGAGCTATCCATGGATTAGAAAAAGAACATGTTCTTTCTTAAAGTTAAAATATATCCTAGTTGTTTTTGGACTTTTGGACTCTTGCTAAGATTAATTTACCAGGTACTTATGAAAAAAAAATTACGACACAAACCTCATCCACACCTTCATTACTTCATGAAATGCACTGAAATATCTTAGTGAGAGATAAATGAACTCAAAGGAGAATTGCCTGTCAAAATAGAGAACTCAATATTTCACGGGTTATAAGCAATACTCACTTTATCCATTTCCTGTTTGAAAGTGGCAAACACCTCATTGCTTTTTGTCAGTGTGCTCTGGAACTCTTCAAACCTTCCAGAGTAGAGAGTAAGCTGCAAACAGAGAACAGAGTGGATCTATTTTAGGCCTGCTTTCAGAGTGCTTCCAGAACAAAACAGCATGCCATTGTTCATTATTTGAAAAGAAAAATGATTTAAGGAAATTCACAGTACAGTGTTAGGAATATGTTCCATGGTTATGATTGAAGTAGTTCTTTAAATAAAAATGAAATAATCTAATGTCATTACGATTTCATAATATCATAATTTTTACCAATAAGCATTTATCGAGCATGACCATATGTATTGAGCATATAGTGTATGTATGAAGGTATTTAATATGTGGATCCTGTTTTTGAGGGGCCTGCACTCCAAATGAGAAGACAATCTCAAAGACAATTTGACTAGAAGACAGTGAGCAAAGTGCCAACAGAATTAAGTGAAGTGGATGATCAGAGAAGGTGATCGTGGTAGGTGATCATGTGAGCCAAATTTTTGTGGAGAAGGCAAGCCATGAATTTGGTCTTGAAGGAAGGGAAGAAAGTAGACAAATGAGAAGAAGTGACAAGGGAAATGCGGGCCAGATAGGGGCGGATTACCTAATTAGCAAGGTAGGCACAGCTTACTTGTGTTTACTTATTAATCTATAGTGAACAATTTCACGTGGATATGGTGAAATCCATGTGAAATTGTCCACTACAGACTAGTAAGTGAACACAAGTAAATCCGTGCTTACCCTTGCTGACTGGGTAATCTGTCCCTGTCAGGGATTGTAAATTTGAAAAGAAGCTTTGATTCTGTAGGAAGGTGCTGTGGGATTGGGAGAGAGACAGATACCAACCATACATAGAAGCAGAATCTTTGATGTGGTGAAAAAATGTGAGATTGTTCACTACAGATGATCTGGTAAGCAAGGTAAGCACTGTGTTTACCTTGCCTATTAGATAATCCACCCCTGGGGTCAGATTAAGACTAATCCTTGTGCAGGTTGTGCACTACCCAGTGGTGCCACATCTAAACAATTGCCATTCCATCTTAGACATTGTAGTTTCATAAATTTACTAATACAGTATTCTAACCCATAGCAGTTCAATGTCTCTTTTCAGCAAAATCAGTCTATTACATCAGTTTTCTACAGATGGAAGTAATACGTCTTGAGGAAGGGATGCCTTCCTCATCGTATGGGTTAGGAATGGCGAATCCATGGCGAATCTGTAGCTCACCACTCTTACTTCCAAGGCTTGCATTTGGGGTGGTATTGGGGCAGCACAGGGGAGGAAACTGTGCAAATACTTGATTGTTAGTGAGAGTAGGCAAAATTAAATCTTACTTTAATATTAGGATACCATGTTTTAAGTGAGTGCAGATTTAATATGAATGAGTGAAGTTGGTAAAACCTCTATATTCAAATTAGTCTTTGGTACCCTTAAGTGTCCAGAACAGGCCCAAATTCTCAGATAAGCACAAAAATGTCTTTTGTGTGAAAAAGTAAACTGGCAGCATCCAGCAGCAAAGAAGAAGCAGAAGCTGCACTTGGTAGAGGGGGAGGTTGGATTATCGGCCAGAAGGAGGGCACCAACTGACCCGCTGGTGGTACCTGTGAGACGATGATTTTGAAAGCAGAGAGAGCACAAATGAAGGAAAGCCAGCTGGTGAGACGGTTCCCAGTTCTGGGGGTAGATGTTGGTGGGAGTGTGTGTGAGTGAAACAGCAACCTGAACCAAGAAAATTTGCTACCTAGAATGGCTTATTCCCAAATGATTCAGAATAGCAGAGGTTTTATTGCAGTTAACAACAACAACAAAATAACACAAATCATTTCCACAGGATACAGATTTCCTGTAGAAACATCAAACAACAGCTGACCATCATTTTATAATCACTCATTAGCACAGTAAGTGTGCCACAGAGCTTGGGGCAACCCTGGTGCTCTAAAATAGTTTCTCACGATTCCTTGCTATACGGTTTAAAGGAGATCAGTAAAGGGACACCAGGGAATTCATGGCCAGGAAGGTGCCCTAATGTTTTACACACACACATACACACTCACACACATACAAGGTGCATAAAATAATACATACTCTTATTATGTGCAATGTACTTTTTAATGACATTTTATTCAATTCTGATTCTTTTTTTTTTTTTTTTGCTGGGATCCACTAAATTGATTTCAGGGCCCACCAACGGCTCACTGTTCTCAGTTTGAGTCAATCTATCCTCTGGTTAGCTGCTGTGGAACTGACTACCCGCACAGCACAATATCCATTGACCTGGGGTGGGAACAACGATCCCTAGACGATCCTGTTCAACTTCTATCACAAAATTCCTTTATTTGCTTTCTTGACCAGGCCCCTTATGAGAACCTCTCTTTCTTACTTTCTCCCGCTTCTCTTTCCAACTTATCAGTAATTCCAGCAGAGTTACATGGGGGTGGCGGATGCAGTGGTTTCCTGAGCTGGTCCCCGAAGCCTGCTCTTGCAGCACCTGCAGCTGTAAGCTGCAGTCAGGTGTGGGCTGGGGTGAGTACGAGTGTGGTCCATCTCGCACAAGCATCTTTTTCAGTATCAGGAGAAGCTCCCACACCAACTCCGGGCAAGTTCTCCTTTCTTTGGGGAGGAAGTTCTTTTTGGTGTATTAACTGGACAGATTTTGCTTCCCTTCTCCATGTTTTCTTGTTGCTGGCTTGTGCGCAGGAGAAGACAGCCACACCCAGAGTACAGAGAAGTAGTATCTCCCTCAGCACCACCCCCTCTAGGCTTTTTCTAGTGAGTGGGCTGATATTCTGCTTTTCTTTCTGCTTGATCTCGTTGTCACAGGTGGCAAAACACGTGCAGATTATGAGCTTCTCGGGTTATCAGCTCTAACACTCTCTTCTTAAACTTCCTGTTTACTTTACAGCTGTTTGTTCAGCAGTGTTCTCCCTGTCACTGTGACGTTGACATGATGCTCGTTTGGTTTGATGGGTCATAGTCCTCTCTCACTTTGGTGTTTCAGAGAGGCAGGGAAGGGACATCCAGAGGTCATCCACAGTATTTCTCCTGCCAGAGGCAGAAACTTTTCCATGGTTAGGAATAACAATAATTGCCTCAATATTTCATTTTTAAAGGGGCTGGGCAATACACACATTCTTTTCACTGAGCACCAAATTTTAATGACAAGCATTCAAAGTGTATAGGAAACAGAACCCGGCCCAGGAATTCTTAGCAAACCTGTGAGATGTGGTTGGGGAACAGTTCAACAGTAGTTGCAGAAGGATCTGCCCTCATCCTACGTGGATAAGGTGAGGACTTCTGCTTTTAAGGACTGTGATTACATGTTTTTAACAATTTACTCACTGATCTTTCCCCTTGGTAGTCTTTTGTGTCTGTATTATCTGTCAGATATTGCTGACTTTCCACATCTACTACCATATTCATCCTTATTGATCCAATGAATACTCTATTTGTAGTGACAATTGTATGCCATTGATCATCTCTGACATTTACTCTATTGCCTTGGTTTGTATAATTGAAAGCCAGACATCTCTTCCCGAATTGAGAATCATGCCCCAAACTGGCAAGCTGTTGTCTTATAATTGAAAAGTGACTTAACTCTAGGAAAACAACACAGCTCATTCTTGATATTCCCCTTGCTCAGGCCTTGGAAATGAGGACTAAGGCCTTCTCCTCCTGCCACTCCTATTTGTTTAAAGATAGTTTAAAAGCCAAGGAAATGTTTTGCGTGCTATGCAAAATGATCTGTGATATTGATTATTTTTTGGGATTTTCAAGTTTTTAAAAATTTGTTGGTAATTTTAAAAAGGAACTTAATTACATGTTACTATACATAGGGATTCAGATGCCTCTATTTTCGTTTCAATGATTAAGTAATTATTGGGATTTTGAAAGTACCATAAAGATATAAGAGAAAGACAAAGGAAAGTTCTCACAAACACAGGCTGCCCAAAGTGTCTGTGCCGTGGAAAACAGGGCAAGGGAGGAGAAGGCAGGGTTAACTTAGCCTTGGACCCTGCTTCTTCAGCCCTATTTCTTCTCTAGAGCCAAGTACTGGAGCTGGAAATGGTCTTAAGATCATCTTTTCCAGTCATTCTCAATTTTTTTTAGCTAAAAGCTCCTTTTTGTCCCATATATTTCCCTATATAGATCCCCACCTATGTGAGAGACTCAAGTTCCATTCCTGGCCAGTGCACCTCATGCACAACCACTGTGGGGGCCTGCATGTTGCTAGGATACTGAACAGGTTTCAGCAGAGCTTCCAGACTGAGATGGATTAAGAAGAAAGACCTGGTAAACTATTTTTGAAAATCAGCCAATGAAAACCCTATGAATCGTAACGGTCTGATCTGCAACCGTTTGTGAGAATGGAGCAAGAAGAGGCAATATTTGGTTCAGTTGTGCATAGGTTGTCATGAGTTGGGGACCACCATCTCCATGGCAGCTAACAACAATGTACTAATTAATAGCTAGTATTATATTAACATTATTATTATCACTAATAATTGTAAGTTAAATTAGGCAGGGATTTTTGTCTCTCTTCTTTATTACTGTATCTCTAACACCTCGAGCCATGCCTAGCACTTAGTAGGTGCTCAATAAATATTGATTGAATAAATTGTGCTTATTATGGGCAGGCACTGAGTTAAGTGCTTTGCATGTATAACTTGAAAACAAACTGCACATGTGAATTACATATTCATTAACTCATTTTCCTTCTAAAAACTTAAGTATGTGAATAACTCTCTCCTCTAGCTGCTCGAGTGAGAGCTGATATAATGCCAAAAATAACCACATTTTAGATAGTAGGTGCTGCTTTATTTTGTGCTGTTATGCTTTTTGAAGTACACCTTCTTCTCACTTATCGACATGGTTAGGTTCCAAAGACCATGTTGTTTTGTGAAACCGATGTTATGCAAAAATGGAGGATGACCATATCAGATCACAAAACAGAGGATGATTACATCATTACATAACTATCAAATTACATCGTTACATAAATGCCAAGTTACATCGTTACATAATTGCCAAACCACTGAGAATAATCGCCCAGCCAAGCTGACACATAAGCTTAACCATCAAAGCCAGTGTTACTCTTGCCTCATGCCTTGGCATTTGTTATTGCAGGGTATATGCCATTAATGTGCAAAATAGTTGAATAGTAGATTTTTTACTATTGTTGTAAAAGCAAAATGTCGGATAACGATATAGTTGAAAAGTGAGGAGAAGGTGTACTGAAAAACTGAAAATGAATGCTCTCAAAGAGGATTCATTATGACATCCTAATTTTACGGGCAAGGAAATTTAGGTTCAGAGAGAGATTAAGGGAGTTGCAGAGTCTCACGGCTTTTCAGCAGAAGAGCCAGGGCTCTGAACCTAGTCCCCAGACTCATTTGAGTACTGAGAGATAATCGAGGAACATTGGCAAGTCTGTGAACCCTTGGTAGATGCCTTTTTGTTTCTAGGATGTAGGTAGGAAATTGAATCATATGTTTATATTTTTATCTCATAGGCCATTAAAGTCCTAGATTTTGATGCCAACTGAATGAATCACTCTCTAGCCCAGAGTCTACAGATATTAATCTACTCTTCTCAAGTTCATTAGCTTCATTTAGCGTGTGGGAGCAGAGATTGCTTATAACAGATGATGTGAACAATGCATAGCTTCAAGTATTGTCTATTGTTCTCAAGTCTCTGTGTTGTGAATGGGGCAGAGACAGTCAGAAGCTCTGGCGTGATTCTTTGGGCTCTTTCCTTCCAGCCAGACAATGTGGTCACACCCCCTTTTCCACTGCCCACCTCCCGGTTAGAGGCCACCACTGCCTGCCACCCACCCTCCGCCATGATTTGATGGGTTCATAACTGCCTAAAGGATGATCTGTGAGTTTCTGATTCTAGAGTTCATAGTCTTTTGACTCTGAGCCCTTAGATTCTATTAGTAATCAATAAAGATCACAGTTCCAACCTACGTATAATTAGTATTTTAAAATTATTCTGATATGTTATTAAAAAAATTATATTAGGGAAAACAATCCATAGTTGCCTTCTATACACACATCTGAAAAGTATGCTTTAGGAAAGCTAGACATCAAAATGTTATTTGTGTTTTTGTCTATGCAGTGGTATAGTTTATAATCTTAAGTTTTTATTTGCTTTTTATTATTATTTTTCTATAATGAACAAGTATGTTTTGTTGTGACAGAGAGCTCTATATTATCTCCCATAAGTTCAGTAGTCAGCACATAAACATTTACCGGTGAATTATCCAGGTCTTGAGTTAATCTGCACAACTTCAAAGGCTTCTGATTTCCTAAGTGTCGGCGAATTTTCTCTAGATCATTTCCCAGCCCTTTAGCACTGGGGCATTCGGCCTGCAGCAGAGCTCGAGCCCCCTCTGAGGCTCTGTGCAAGGTAGGTGTCCCGGAACCTGAGAAGGAACATTTGCCAGGAGGGCAGAGGAGCCTAGGCAAGAGCTCCCAAGCCAAGATGGAGGCCCACAGGGGCTCAACCCTAAGGGCAAGGGAAAACTGGATAACTCCAACCTTCCCCCAGGGTCAGCTGTTGCATGACGCTTTCTTTTTGAGTCTGAAATATTAATTCCCATGTTGTTGTTGTTAGCTGCAGTTGAGTTGGCCCCGACTCATGGCAACCCCATGTGTTATAGAGTAGAACTGCCGCATTAGGTTTTCTTGGCTGAGCCTCTGGGTATGTTCAAATCGCCAACCTCTCGGTTAGTAACGGATCACAAACTGCCTTTACCACTGGGGCTCTTAGGAATTCCCATGGTGCAATGAAATATGGCATCCCAAAGGCAAATGAAAATGGTTCCTGCTTTGGTCGTTATTTCTAATAGTTAACCACTGACAGGGCTGACTTCAGATAGCACAGAAACTTGGATGCTGACACTGTTTTTCTAATTTCCTCTTTATTATAAGTAATATCAAACCTTGAGGGCATTTTAGGTATTGACAGTTATAAATGGTGCATCTGAACAGTTTACATTTTATTCTAACCTTCACAGGGTGATGGGGGAGGAGAGAGAGAGACGAAATATGAACACATCGAAGGAAAGCTAGATACCAGCTTAATTATTCTAACTGACGATTTGGGGGCCATCATTTCTATGTAAGGAGTCCCTGGGTGGTGTGAATGGTTAATGCTTTGGGCTGCTAACCGAAAAGTTAAAGGTTCAAGTGCCTTAGAAGAAGACTTGGTGATCTACTGATGAAAATCAGCCTTTCAAAACCCTATTGAGTACACTTCTACTCTGACGCATGTAGGGTCACCATTAGTTGGGATCAACTCTACGGCAACTGATATATTTGTATGTAAACAAACCTTTTGACTGGATGTTGTTGGCACAGAGCATTTCTTGTTCTGCTTAGATATAATACTGTGCTTTTATTTTACATAATAAATATGAAGTTACTCTTCATTTCCAACTCCTGTCTCCCTTACCCTACCACGTGCAAGGGCTTCTGCAGACTTCCTGTGCTCACAGCCTCTTTACTTGAGAAGAGTAAGGAAAGCACATCCCACGCACAGTCTACCCCCATGTCACCTGAGCCTGTAGGACTGTCTCTTGTTCCTTCAGCACTTTGGCCTGAAGCTTCCACTCTGCTGCCTGGTTCAGGAGCTGTGAGAAAAGAAGATGCACGGGAAGAAAGTCAAGTTGTCTTGGTTGTAATTTGTATGTAAAACTCAGTATTTTAGCTCATTAACCCTATTAAGTAAATTTTGGAACTCTGCAAAGAATCTAAGAAATGTGAGACAATAGTTGATCTAAAAAATTGAGTTCTCAAATAAGATTACTTGATTTAATGAAAAAAAAAGGAAAAATAGCCACCAACTCAAGCATGCATCACACAATATTCAACTCTCCCCAAATTCAGGAACCTTATCTAGCAATCCTAGCCAGCCATCATTCAGCTTCTACTTGAACATCTCCACAGCATCACTGCCCACCAGGAAATCCTGGGGCATTGTGTGAGCAACTGCTTCCTTTATATTAAGCTCAAAGTTTTTCTCCTAGACCACTGTTTGCCATCATAGCATGCATCAGAATCAACAACAGAGCACGTTAAAATGTAGACTCCTTTCAGAGGACATGATCCATGAAGTATAGGGTGGCATCGAAATCTGCATTTGTAGCAAATTCCCCAGGCGGCTTTGATATCTGTGGTCCACAGATTATGTTTTGAGAAACACTAGGTTAGAAGTTTGACCTATTGTTCCAAATGCTGCTCTCTGAAGATTTACAAAATAAGTCTCATTCTTCTCCCACAAGACAGCCCTTGAAATACGGTCAAGGCCCTTGTATCTAACACGGTCAGAACTGGAAACTGATTCGTTACATTGAAATAGCTGTTTTAGGCATAAAAGCGACATACACATATTTAAAAATATGTTATGTTAACTTAAAATTTAAAGTGTTCATTCACATGTCAGTCTTTTGATATAGGGCTGTGGTCTTTGTTTTGGGTATGGATCTTCTGATTGGAGTTCAGAGTTGTCTTTTGATAAAAATCACATCCATAATGTGACATCTAAGATTTCCCTTTTTCTTTTTTTAAATAGTGCTAGAATCTAAAGATACTTGCGAAGCAACTTGAATGAGTAATTTTTTTAGAGTTTTAAAGTTTTCTTAAAAGCTATGTTTTATGGCTGTTGACACCTAATTTGACAACTGTTTTTCACTACTTGCCTTCATCTAAGCTTTCAAAGCATTGAACATAGTTTTCAAAGAAACAACTCTAAACACACGTTTCAACAGTTTAGATCATTCTATTGATTTACATAATACAGGAACATGTGTAACTGGAAGGAAAATTTTGGGAGGTGTTATGGATTGAATTTTGTCCTGAAAAAAGATAAGTTGTAGTCCTAACCCCTGGTATCTGTGAATGTGACCTTGTTTGGAAATAGGGTCTTTGACAATGTTATCCGTTAAAAAGAGGTCATACTGGAGTAGGGTAGAGTAGGGTCCTAATCTCATCTGAAGGTGTCCTTATAAAAGAGAAGAACACAGAAGGAGACAGACAGAGAGGAAACGGCTACGCGAGACTATGAAGTTATGCTACAGCCGCAAGTCAGTGAACACCTAGGTTTACAGAAGTTGGGAGAGACAAGAAAAGATCTTCCCCTGGAGCCTTCAGAGGGAACATAGCCCAGCTGACCCCCTGAATTCGGACTCCTAGTCTCTAGAACTGTGAGACAATAAATTTCTGTTCTTATACGAGCCACCCAATTTGTGGTACTTTGCTATGGCAAAGTAATATAGGGAAAGTAATGCTAGGAAACTAATACAGGAGGAAAAGCTGATTCTTGGTTAAACTCCATCTACCCGCTGGGGTCTAATGGGTATAGGCAATCCAGAGCTTTGCTTACTGTTGCTTACTAGCTGCAGGCAGTTAATGTGCTGTGGGCATCTGTCAGTTTGTTTTACGGACATGGATTAATCTGGTTAGTCAGCCAGGCGCTCGCCAGTTAAGAAGTATTTATTGCATTTCAAGGTAGGGTGATTTGAATTTTCTTCTTTTTATCTTTATTAAAAAAAAAAATTGTTCCCAAGTTTCATGTATTATTTTTGTAATCAGAACAACCAAACAACAGTAACATTATTATTTTTTAAAACTTGAAGGCATCTTTTTCCTTATCCAAGTTTATCCTTTTCCCGTGGCCCAGTCTCTCCATTTGTAAAATGGGACAACTCTGTTCCTCTAGGATCCCTGGGTGGTGCAGGTGGCCGCTAACTGGAAGGCTGAGACTCTAGTCTACCTAGAGGTGTCTTCGAAGAACATCTACTTCTAGAGCGCAGTCCTTACTCTGACACACGTGGGGTCGTAGGAATCCGAGTCACTAGATGCAGCTGGTTATGTTCCTTTATGCCTCTCAGAGGTGCAGTGAAGGTTAATTACTAGAAGTGTAATTGCATCTGTATGAGAGGCCTGGGGCAGCTGTGCACTGGAAGCTCTGCAGTCCTCACTCTGGCCATCTGAAGGTGCGGGGGCAGGGTGCTCGTCCCCTGCTGCACTGAGGGGCTGTGCAGTGTGTTCTGAGGAAGGCCCCTGACAGCGAGGGAGGCCAGCGGCTGCCCATTCTGCTTGGGGTGAGGAAATACACCAGATCTGTTTCAACATCTCTCCACTTTCAAAACGACAGATCAGAGTTGGAAGCCAGGGAGGTGGCCAGCTTCAAAAAGCTGAGGGGAGCTACCTCTCTTTCATTCATATCTGCTGTTTTGCTAAACCATGGTTGGAAAATTGGGCTTCATGCTAGGTCTTTGCCAATGATAGGTCACCCCACTTTTCCCCCCCAATCCCCATGAACCTTTGCCCAGTTGTTCCTCTGTCATGGTACTATCTCATATATTATACAGTGAAGCTGCTTATTTCCCATTGGAAGTATAACTTACCTAAGAAGATAATTATGGAGTATCTATTTTCTTGGATTTTGAATAATAACGGAATGTTTTATTTCTTACTTTGAAGGCTAGGTTATAGATAGATTTAATAAATTCATCTTTTTCTTAAAAACATGTGGACTTCTAATTTGAAAATATTGAATATATGCCAGGTTGTATGCTCTGAAATTCTACTTATCTTTGCCATGATGGAAAACTGAAATTATTTTTGAAATTAATAATAATTAAAGTGATTCTGGGCTGACTTTAGGTAAATGAAAAACTCATGACTGAATAATAAATGGCCAAATTTGAATAATTGGTTTTAAATCTCTCTCTGCCCCTAGCAACAGACACGAGGTCTACCTTGAAGACACACCTCTGAGTATAAGGTACTGTCTCAGAGAGCTTGAGCTTTGGAGATAGACACACATGGGTTTGAAAAACATCTTGGTCACTTTGCATTGTGTGACCTTAAACAAGTTGCATATCCTCTGTAAGCCTCAATTCTCTCATCTACAGAATGGCCTTACAACTGTTTTGGTGAGTTTGGCATTAGTGAGATATCAGTAAACACTGCTACTTGGTTTCTTAAACCAAAAATGTTAGGAGTCATCCTTGGTCCTCCCTTTCCTCGCTGTCACCATCTTTAGCCCATCAGCACTGCCTCTTGGTTTTACTTTGAAAATTTAATTTTCAGCAACTTCATCTCTCTTTCTCTGCTGCCACCTCCCTACTCCAACCCCTCGTCCTATCACATCTGGATTGCTACAGTCATCCTTAACTATCTTCTTGCTTTCACTCTTGTGTCTCTTTAGTCTATTTTACACCAAGAAGCCAAATTAATCTTTTACAGATGCAAAGCATATCATGTCACCTCCCTTGCTAAAACTACCCAGCACTTCCCTACTCTATTTAGAGTAAAATCAAAATTACTTTCCAAGCCCTGCAAAGCTGCACAATTCGGCCCCAACTTCATTTTGAAACTTTCTCCCACTTGGTCAGCATACTTTTACTTCCCTGACCTTTGCCTGCTTCTGGAGAACACCAGGCTGGTTTCAGCATCAGGCCTTTGTCCCTGCTGCAGAAGCTGAGGCTGGGGACTTCCTGACTACACACCTGGTAGCTCCTTCTCATTAGGCTGGTCTCCACTCAAACATCCTCCCCTGCAGGAGGCCTTCCTGGTCACTCAACTTAAAGTAAGTCCTCTCTTGCCTCTTCCTTTTCAGTTCCTGTTTATTTCCCTAGTAGCATTTATTATTATCTGAAATTAGCCTTCATAGTTTATTTACTTGTTCACTGCCTGTCTCTTCCTTGTTTAACTCTAATCTCCATGATGGGTGGTAGCCCTTCTCTGTCTTGTTCACTACTGTATCCTCAGCACCTATTATGGTGCTTAGCATATGATTGTTGTTAGCTGTTGAGGTGGCCCTGACTCATGGTGACCCCATGCATATCAGAATGAAATGCTTCTGGATCCTTTGCCATCCCTATGATTGAGTGCAGATTGGACCATTGTGATCCATAGGGTTTTCATTGGCTAATTTTCAGAAGTAGATTCCCAGGCCTTTCTTTCTAGTCCATCTGTCTGGAAGCTCCACTGAAACCTGGTCAGCATCATAACAACATGCAAGCCTCCACTGACAGATGAGTGGTGACTGTGCTTGAAGTACATTGGCCAGAAATCGAACCCTGGTGTCCCACATGGAAGGTGAACCACCAGTGCTCCCTAGCATATGATAGGCACTTGAAAAATATTTGCTGAATGAATGACTATTTTATGTTAAAAATACTGTAGGCATAATGCCTTGTACTGGCTGGCAAATTTAGTTCTCCACCAAAGCACAGGCACTTTGATAGTTGTCAAAAACCACTTGCTCAGGGGTTCTCCAACACTAAGGCAGAGCAGAAATGCACACTGATTAAAATGATAAGTACATATTCCTTTTCTCGATTGTGTCGCTCCCCGGCTTCCTTCATCATTTCTTGCGCCTGCTCAAGTTTTGCATCCACCAGCTTCTGCTGCAGTTCTCTGTGTTTAAATATTTTGTCCAGATGCTAAGGAAAAACAAAGTACACACACATAAAGCCTGGTTTGTCATTGGTACTTGAAAAATGTAATAATGATAATGATAATAATAATAATACTCTTATGAGCGAACATTCTCTAGCTTTTAAGATTTTAAAAAAGAGAGGAAATAAATGCACTGGCATCATTTATGCCTTATATTAAAGTCATAAATTGGTGAAGTCCCCTACATTTTGCACTACACAAAGGTGGGGGTGCCAAAGTTTAGCAGTATTAATGGCAAAAGTTCCCTAAGTTATTTTTGTAAATTTGGCAACTGTTAGATATGATGCTATTTATTATGCCAGACAGCAGGTAATGATATATATTGCAGCAACTACAGCATGATTGCTATGAGTCAGAATCGACTTGATGGCAGTGGGTTTGGTTTTTGGTTTATAGCATGATAACCAGGTATCTTGGGTTTTTCTATGAATATAAAACCATTTTTAATCACTACATTAATACAATTTATCACTGTGAATTCTCCTCCACAGTTTTTGCTTCAAAGGTTGTGAGGAAGCTCTGGGGTGCCAACATGGGGCCTGAGGCTTGGGAGGGAGTCCCCTGCATTCTACTCTGTTGCGCAGGGTCACAGATGAATTGAAATGCAAATAGGTTGCGGCTTCCTCTACACTCAGAGGCCCCTTAACTTGCTTTGCAAAGAGAAGCTACCAGCTGGATCTCAGTGTGGAGAATTTCTTGGTGATTAGGAGTTCCCCAATGGAAAGGGACATGTGTACTTCTACCCTTAGACCAGTCCCAGGAATATAGAACTAGGATATCAGGACCTGTCCTGTATGTCCCATCTGAGATCTCCCTGAAGAGTATGGGTGTTTTCCCTCTAGCTTGCTCTTATTCTCCCCTTCCTCTTTAGTCTGAACCTCTGCTCTGGAGCTGGGTTGATCTTCGTGACAAGATAAAATGGTAGCAGGATGTTATGACTCACTGTGAGGTGTTTCTTGATTCACCTAACTGCTGCTTCCAAATGCTATTGGCTCAGTTTCTTTCCTGATAAAATCTTAGCCAAAAGAGTCATTTTGACTATGTTGTTACATTTTAAAGCAGAGATTTTAAAACCTGGGTGGGTCTGGGGAAAAGAATGTCGTTAGGTGCCGTTGAGTGGATTTTGACTCATAGCAACCCCACATAACAGGGTAGAATTGCTCCATAAGGTTTTCTGGGTTGTAATCTTTATGGGAGCAGATTGCCAGGTCTCTTTCCCGCAGAGCCACTGGAACCACCAACCTTTCAGTTAGCAGCCTAGCACTTAACTGTTGTACCACCAGGGCTCCTTGGGAAAAAGAACAGGATATATCAAACTCCTGGCTTGGTGGGGGGCCCCATCTGGAGTTTAAAAACATATTAAATATTATAATTTCGGGATAACAAAAGATTTTTGTATTCCTCCAAATGTAAACTATTGAAAGTAAAAATCTTTTGGCTTTTGTGACTGTAGAGGCCTCTGCTTCCTCATCTATAACATGTTAATAATACATTATTATTTTGTGTTTCTTGAGACAATTAAATGATGTAATGTGTGTAAAGTACAGTACTTACCGCATTGCTTGGCACAAATTAAGCACCAAATAAATGATACCTTTCTTATTATAATAAGTACATTACCAATAATGTTATTATCGGCAGTGAGGTATGTAGAATATAGATCCTTAATTTAGATGACATGGTGATTCTTAACAGGGAGTGTGTGAGATATTTTGGGGGTTATATAAAGAGGTTTTTAAAAAGGCTGAGAAGTTCAACTTTTAAAGAAAACTGTGCCCATGGCCTACCACGTTCTATTTACTGCCTTTGTTTTGCAGTGATTCCACTTTGAAGAAATCTTGTCTGACTTTTCAGCTAGGTATTTTGTAACACCATCTGTCTTTATTTGCATTTGTAATAAAAATCCAATTCAAAATATCAATCAGTTGAGAGGGCTGGCCACAATGTTCTCTCATTTACCAAGTTCCCCACCTTCACAGCCCAGATCCGGATCTCTGTTGTTTTCTAAGTTGTTTGATGTGGCTCTCACCTCCTCTCTGAGTTCATACTGATCGATGATGCTCTTCAGTTTCTCAGCAAGCTCTGTGTTCTCCTGGCACAGTTTCATATTCCGCTCACTCTGCTGCTCAATCTGGGCCTGGATATCCGTCAGGGTGCTCTGGAAATGACTTGTGATCTCCTTCCTTTTCTCTTCCTCATCACGTGCCCGCTGAAGGGATTCCTCCTGTGGATAACAAGCAAAATATTTTGTGATGCTCGTTTAAAGTCACCCTGGATTCATAGAATTCAGGATTAGGTCAATGAAGGGAGATTAGTCAGTTGGGTAAGTAGGGTGTGTTTTTCACAGTTCTTTCTAGAGCCAGCGGCGCTCAGCTCCCAAAATAAATGTATGAGCGAACGTTTCAGCTGTGAGGGCCTTGAATTTGATAGTTGGTGATGAATAGGCTTGTTTTAAAGATGACGGTTCTCCTGCCGAGTGAATGAACGGCAGCAATTTCTCACAAACACACATCACATAGTTTTGATCTCTTGTCTGTGGCCTGCACAAAAGGCCACTCGGTTTTGCTGATTGATGAGACAGATTGTGTGTTACTTTGGTTTGGTATGTATAAAACCCACGGCATATCAGCTAGATAATTGTATTACCCACGTTTTGTAAATATAAATGGTCACAATATAAACTTGTTCTTAGTAAGAAAAAAACTTTCATTAAAAAGTTTAAATAAGGAAATTAAGCTAGCTATGGAGCAATTACAGCGATTCAAAATATAAAAGGCAATCTTTTAAAATACGCTGGTTATTTTATTTCTGTCTGAAAGAACAATTATCTCATGTGTCGCATAGGGTAATTGAAATGTTCAGTGTAAATTTTGAATCTGAAAGCAATATTAAGTTTTGAATCTTCTTTAAGTCTAAAATGAAACATCTAATTTTTTCCTCTTCTGCTTTGTTAACATTGAAGAATTGGAAATTAACTTTTGTATCGTTTCTGTTCTCTTTTCTCCTAAATCAAAACTCTTCATTCATTGTTAACCACTAACAATGTATCTAAATTTCCCCCATTTCTATACTGAGAATTGTTTACTTTGTGATTGTTCTCCCCATCCTTTGAGAATAAAAGGGTTTAATCTTGTGACATCACATCAAAGATAAAGACATTTGCAGTGCTGACAAGTGATACACACATTTTAGGATTCCTTTCAATTCTGATTAATCGTTAATATGAAAGCTAGCTTCATTGTTGGCAAGTAAAATTATACTGCACTTAGCTGCCTACCAAGTTCAAATTATGTAACAGGATTTTTTTAAAGAGAAATAATATTTAAACAGAAGTAATTGTGCAAATCTTTACCATGATAGTAGAATAATGTGATCAAAAGTAAAAACTGATATGCCCTGGAAATATTTTAACATATCGTTAGGTTTCCTCTTTCCTCTACAATATTAATACTTTCTCTAATTTTGATGTGATTTCTGATATCAGAATTACATTTTACTAATTTTATAAACATTTACTGAATGACAACTTCTTAAGGATGTTATAGAAGTTTTCTGCACGTTCTAATATGAAGGACTTTATGAGATGTTATTTCTTCAAACTTTGTAATGAGAACAGCTGCTATATGTTGTTGTTAGTTGCTGTCAAGTTGATTCTGACTCATGGTGACTTCATGTATTATAAAGTAGAACTGTCCATTGGTGTTTTCTTGGCTGTAATCTTAATGGAAGCAGATTGCCAGGACTTTTCTTCCACAGTACTGCTGGGGGGATTTGAACCCTCAACCTTTAGGTTCACAGTCAAGCACAAACTGTGCCACCTAGGAACCTTCCTAGTATATGTATTTCATTAAAAAATGATTTGTGGGCATCAGCTAAGAAGAACTGAATATATACATTATAGTGATTATCTCCTCATTGTTCCCGGTCAGCTTAGAAGTCAGCAAGTTCAGAATCATAGAACTACAGACTTTGACCTGAATGCCATTTGCATTCATAAATATTCCCTCCATGAATGAATGATTAAATGAAAGAACCATCTCATACTACTAAGAAAATGAGTTTTTCACTGGCAGCTGGCTACAAATAAGAAGAGACAGGTGTTAGGATGGCATCAAACACATGTCAAACCGTTATAACACTGAGTCATGGCCCACAAAATGTCATCTTAACATTTTACATCATAATATCTTTCAATGGGAGAAAAATGAGTCTACAAAATCTTATAAAACTTGAGTTCATTGAAAAAGAATTTGAAATCATTTGGATAGTGTCTGAGATAAAATTTTCTTTTCTTTAGCAAACACTTTATTCATAGTGAAAATTAATAATACAAATAATATTGAGGGACAAAGTCTGATATAACTAAGAAAACAAACTGCAAGCATCATAGTGTATCTTAGAACTGGCGGTGTGCCTAGCACATAATCCATAGGTATTCAGTAAATGTTTATTTAATGAAACAGTGAATTATTCATTTATAGACAGTAATATGAGTAGTTTTGACTAGATGATTCCTCTAGTCCTTTCCACATTAAAATTCTGGGATATGCTGATAACAATTACTGTTTATTTCTTTACTAAACACATGTTCTGTGAAACATTGACCTGTCTTTTACTGGGAAGCTCTTTTTCAGAGTAGTTCGAGGCTCTGATTTATTGCTTCAAATATACGTAGCATTTCTTGAAACAAATCCATGCCTCAGACTTTCACTGGTCCTTTTCTAAATTATCTTAAATTATAAAGTTTTGTGGGTTTTTTTTTTTTTTTGACTCATTGAGGAAGCAATTTCAATAAAGAATAGTAAAAATTAAAATTTATAGTGGCGGAACCAACCTGGGTATATGTTCACTTTTTGTATTTTCCCAAGTTCCTAGTATCTGGAATTTAGATTAAAATATACTTAGGCTGTTTTACTTCTACTATGACCAAGTAAACTCATACTGCACCGACTCTTCTGCAGATAACAATGATGAACTCTGAACAAAATGCAAGGAATAACTTCTTAAAGGCATTGGAGAGTAAACAAAATTACGAATATTCTGGATGGAAGTGGACACTTGTAAAAAGAGAATAGCATGTTGTAAATGTCCCATTTTTTTTTTTTACAGCTTTTGGCTTAGCAGCAGACTCCTGTTGGCTCCAGTTGTAAGGTGGGTAAAATTTTCATGGAAAACTCATCATCTTTCTGTTCTCAAGAATGAGAGTACAGAGTTCTAGGTAACTACAGCTACTGGATGATGAGGAGGGATTCTCAGTAAAGAGAGTCAGAAAGGGAGAATCCCAAATTCTGTAAATAAACTCTGCTGAAATTTCTGACTGACCCTGAACCACACATATTCAGGGAAGACTCAAAGCAGCACAGCTAAGGAGAAAAAGAATTGAACTGAGGTTTGATCTGCTGCCCAAGAGACAGAGTTTGTAAGTTAATTTCCTGTTTAAAAAAAAAAAAAAATCAACATCTTCCAGAAAAGTATGAATAGAATACAGATTCTTCACAACATAACAGTCACAACATCCAGGATACAATCTAAAATTACTTGACATATGAAGAACCAAGAAAATGTGAACTGATCTCAGTCTCAGTGGAGTCCTCTTCCAGAATGATCCAAATGTGGAATTAGCAGATAGGAATTTTAAAATAGGTATTATAACTATGCTTAATGATGTAAAAGAATATATTATCTCAAAGAATAAAAAGAAGAAATGTCATGAATGAAAAATAAGCTATAAAAAAGAACCAAATGGAAATTCTAGGATTGAAAAACTACAATACCTGAAATTAAAACAAAAACAATAACAACAACAACAAAAAAAACTGGTTGTGCTTAGAGTAGCATGAGATGACAGAGAACAGAGTCAGTGAATGTGCAAACAGATCAATAGAAATGATCCAATATTAAAATAAAAGATTGGTAAAGAACATGAAGAGAGATGCAGGGACCTGTGGGACAATATTTAAAAAGTCTAATATATATGGAGTTGAAAACTTAGAAGGAAATAGAATGGGATAGAAAAAGTATTTGAAGAAATAATGGTTGGAATTTCCTCAAATATGGTGAAAGACATACATTTACAAATAGAAGAAGCTCAGCAAACAGGATAAATACAAAGAAAACCACTCTTGGGCATAAAGCAGTCAAACTTCTGAAAACTAACGATCAAGAGAAATATTTTGGGAGTAGCCTGAAATAAATGACATATCACATACAAGGCAACAATAATTCAAATGATTGCTGATTTTTATCAGAAATTATGGAGGCCAGAATACAATGGAACAACATCTATAAAAGGCTGAAAGAAAGAAGAAGAAAAAAGAACGGATACAAAGGAATATAGCTGTTAATAATAAAAGCAAAATAAAAACACTTTAAAGATAAAATATAGCTAAGAGAATTCATCCCCAGCAGACCTGTACTATAAGGAAAAGGAAATTCTTCAGGCTGAAATGAAATGATATCAGACAGAAACTCAGACCTTCAGAAAGAATGAAAAACACCAGAAATGGTAAACATCTGGGTAAATAAAAAAAGACAGTTTCTGTCTTTTAATTTTTAAAGACATGCATATGACCTTTTAAAGCAAAACTTATAACATTGTCTTATTGGTTTTACAAATGTATGTAAATGTTACACATATGACAATTACCTCTTAAAGATGGGAGGCATAGATGAACCTATTTAGTTGCAAAGTTTCTACATGTGAAGTGACACAGTATTTACTCTGAGTAGACTGTAAAAAGTAAAGAATGTATAAAGTAATACAGAGAAAATACTACTAATAAGGCAAAAAGGCATAATTTTAAAAGCCAAGAGATAAATTAAAATGGAGTTTAAAAATGCTCAAAGAATACAAAGGAAGGCAGGAAAAGAACAGAAAACAGAGGTGACAATCAGTAAACAAGTAATAAAATGGTAGATTTATAGCCAACCACATCAATAATTACATTAAATGTTAATAGACTTCCCTCCAGTTAAAAGGCAGACATTGTAAGAATGAGCAAAAAAGCAAGACCTAATTGTAGGTTGTGTTCAAGCGATGCACTTTAAGTATAAAGACCCAGATTGAAAATAAGCAGATGGAAGCAATGCAAACAATAAGCATAGAAGACAAAGAGTGTTACCTAAGACTATTTCATAATGATAAAATGGTCATCAGGGAGACATAATGATCACACATGTATGTACACCTAATATCAACACTTCAAAATACATGAAACAGACATTGACATAATTAAAAGGAGAAATAAACAATTCCACGATCACACTAGGAGATTTTTAACATCCATTCCTCAGCAACTGATAGAATGACTGAACAAAAATTCAGTAAAGACATAAATGATCTAGACCTAATTGTTATTTATGGAATGCTTCGTTCAACATCTGAGGAAGAGGCATTCTTTCCAAGTGCACATAGTGTTCATCAATAGACCATATGATGGGCCATAAATAGTCTTAAAAATTTCAAAGGATTGAAATCATATAGAGTGTGTTCTTTGACCACACAGATTAAATTAGTCAATAACAATAAGATATCTAGGTGGTTGTTGTGTGCCGCTGAGTTTATTCTGACTCATAGTGACCCTACAGGACAGAATAGGACTGTCTCATAGGGTTTCCTAGGCTGAAATTTTTCTTTTGTACAGTGGCTGGTGGATTCAAACCCCCAACCTTTTGATTAGCAGCTGAGTGCTTAACCATTGCACCACCAGGTCTCTGATATCTAGGTAAACCCTAAATATTGGGAAATTAAACAGTACTTCTAAGTAATCTGTGGGTTGATGAAGAAATCAGAGGGGAAATAAGAAAATATTTTGAATTCCAGTCCTGATTTTAATGCTTAAAATATGTGTGACCTTGGACAACTGATTTAAATTGATAGCCAGTTTCTTCATCAATAATATGGGGAAATCATTAACTCATAGGGTTGTTGTAAAGATGAAAACAAAACAACATACGTAAAGCACTTAGCACAACTCCTGGTGCAATAATGGTACTTAATTATATTAATTAATTAATTTTGTTGCCAATAACTTGAGCCATTACTGAGGGTGTGTGGATATACCTATAGTGTCTCCCCCTGCTTCCATCATTCTGCCTTTGAATGCTACCCAAAGGGAACAAGTGATATCATTCCACTCTTTAAATATTTTTGTTGATTTATTAAATCTTTTCACTGTATCTGATTTAATTTTCATCTCCTTACTATATAACATTATGAAAGCCATGGGATTTATGTAAACTCAGAATTTATCACTTAAATACACATCTTGAGTTAAAGATGATGCTCCCATCCCCAGACCCCCTTGCAGTCTGGGTTTCTCATCGTCCTTATGCAATCACTGAAGAGAAAGAAGAAGCCCGGCTCCTAAAACTTGTCATTGGAGCATTAGAGTTCATTGCACTGGCCTCCCATTTCCCAGTTATCAAAAACAATTGGAAAACGAAGGGCCAACATCCTCTTCTATTTTTCTTCCTAACTCATTGTGCAGATTCAGCAATGATTTCATCTGTTTCTTAATCCATCTCCTTTTAAACACATGTAATAATAACCACCTCACAGGAATATTGGTGTCTAATTAATTATTATTTGTCAAAAGCTCCAGGATCTTCAGCTGGAGGGGGACTATAGACCGATACAGTATTATCTTGGAGAACCCTGCATCTTGCTTCATTGAATGGAGCTAGTGTCTTCGTGTAATCAGATTAATCACACTGCTTGAGGCTTTCGCTGTAATTAATGAAACCCATGCAGACTGAATGAAGTGATCAGTCTATTATTTTAAGAGTCAATAATTAAGTCTGAAGAGCTTCAGTGTTTTGTCAAGTAGCTTCTTTTTTTCAGATGGCTATTGACGTTTTAGCTTCAGTCTCGATTTATTATGTCAGTTAGCTGTGTGTCAATTCATCTCATGTCATGCCAGTTTCCTTATAGACACAAAAAGTGCTCAGTTGGTACAAATTTATATTCTAAAAAACAGAACTAAGGCCTACCTTAAAAAAAAAAAAATCCAAGCAACAAATACACTCAACATAAAATAAAGGTAAGGGGAATGGCAGAAATTTTATTAAGGGTCTACTCTGTATCAGGTACTGTGTGGGCACTTACGTGACCGCCTTTAATTTTTCCTCAACCACACAGTGGAGTCGATATCATCCCCATTTTATGGATGAGGAAACAGGCTCAGGATGGTAAAATAATTTATTGAAGATCACAGGTGAGCAAGTGGCAGGGCTAGTATTTCAATCCAAGACTCTCTGATTCTCAAACTTAACACTCTTTCCAGGAGTGGCAGAGGCCTGTGTCTATACAGTATGTAGTAAAGTGTGTTATTTGTGATGTGACACCTACCTTCAGAGTCTTGTTGTGTCTCTGCAGCTCCCGGCACAGACTCTCTAGTTTGCTGCGAGCGAGGATAGCTCTGCTATGTTCACTTTGTAACTGGTCCTTTTCTTTTTGGACTTGTACCTGTTTCTTTTGTAGGAGCTTTAACTTCTTTTGCTCAGTGCGATGTTCCTCCAGCTAGACATGGGGGTGTGAGCATGAAAGAAAATGGCAGAGATCTCTTTTGAGTTGATAGAAAGGAGCAAATGAGGAAGGACTTAAAGATTACTCTATCTTTGCCTGGAAACATTTTTTGCTATTATTACTGTCCCTGTGGAAGCAAATGAACTTCACAAATGTCACCTTTGAGGTTTTTATAATTTTTAGAGCATATTGTTTATAGGTGCTTTCTTTATTTATGTTATTATTATTATCATTATTATTGATACCTTCTTACTTTGATCTTTTTGGTGGTCTAAGGAAAAAAAAAAAAGAGTAGAACTGCCCTATAGGGTTTCCCAGGAGCACCTGGTGGATTCAAACTGCCGACCTTTTGGTTAGCAGCCGTAGCTCTTGACCACTACACCATCAGGGTTTCCTTTGGTAGTCTAGAGAGAGTTTTTTTCTTCACTCTATCAAATGAATGCCAGTCGATACAGAAAGGCATTTCTTAGAATCTGTAAACTTCCAGAATTCACGAGAATTCCTTGACAGTTAGGAAATAGTCAACAGGTTGACTGCTTGGGTTATATTTAGTTCCCGCAATTCTTTCTCAAAATAAACTTACAGCAACCACTTTTAAAAACAAATAAGAAAAAAGAGGCCTCTTGGTAAAGACAAGATGAAGTCCTCTTTCTTATAATTTTGGGCTTTAGGGTGGATTGTCAGAAAGAGGAAGAAGAGAAAGTACGCCTTGACTAACTAAGCATGGGCAGTTTTTCATCAAGGCTTCAGAAATAGCCAGTGCCCAACCCAATGACATGAATGGCAAATATCTGCAACATGCCCTGCTCTGCACCCATCCCAACCCTCTCCATGCTTATGGAGAATAACTCATGACACTTGGTTCTGTGCAGCCCAGGTGGGGCCCCAGAATTCCTCTCACACTCGTCCAGCAGCCACAACTAAGGTATTAGGATGGTACGTAAGATGAAACCAACTTACCATGTGCTTTCCATCTTGGGATGCTAAAGTTCTGGGATTGGATTGCCAGTTAAAATACTGGATATCTAGTTAAATTTGAATTGCATATTAATAAAGAATAATTTTCTTTAGAAAGTCCCTGTGTGGTGCAAATGGCTTGCACTTGGCTATCAACCTAAATGTTGGTGGTTTGAACCTACCCAGTGGCTCTGTGAAAGAAAGTCCTGGCAATATACTTCTGTAATGATTACAGTCAAGATATCTCTATGGAGGAGTTCTACTCTATAACAAATATGGTTGTCATGAGTCAGAATTGACTTGATGGCAATGGGTTTGTTTTTTTTAAATTTTCTTAGGAAGTGTATTAGTAAGTATAATCAAAACATTGCATGGTATATTTTTCTAACAAAAAATTATTTGTTATTTATCTGTAATGCAAACATAACTTGGTATTCTGTATTTTCATTTGCTAAGTCTGGCAACTTTATCATGGGGTTATAGTCATGGTGGGGGAAGCATCGGGATCAACCGCCAGGAGCCAGCAGAGACTAACAGATTCTAGGAGTGCATTTTAGACTAACAATCAGTGTGACCATATTCAAGTTGCAGCCCTTTGTCCAGAGCTGTTTCTTCTGCTGGACTCAGTTCTTTTAGTGCCTGAATGGTGCATAAGCCAGGTAGGTACTGGTCCTAATATTGACCTTGCTGGCCAACCAAAAGCAAAAGCCCTGAGGAGCCCCTGGATGCTTCTGGATCCCAGGTGTTCCTGGTGTCTCACAGAGCTTGATGAAAATGGGTACACACATCACATGAGCCCTGACGTGTCTCAGTTTCTCTGTCTTGAAAAAGCATTTGTTCTTTTTAAACTAGTAGATAAATAAGAATGTCACATTTTCTTCAGTTCACATCTTATCCTAATCGTTTCCTCCCTCCCTCTTGTCACACTGAAATGACCATTATAAACCCTTGCCAGATTAAACCAGGGGTATTCATAGTGATACAGTATCTTCATACTCGTGAGCAATTTCTACTTATACCAGTGGGAATTAGCATCAGGAAAGACTAGGTTCATATTACAATAAATATCGGTTGAAATTGATACCCTGCTTGAGGTTCAATTGGAAAATCAATGATATTTTATTACGTGCTTCTCTTGCTAAATTTGTGTTCATAGGATAGATGAGATATTTTCATTTTGTGCCATAGTCGTTAGGAGTGAAATTCCTTGTGCTTATATATGGATTTTAAATTATGTATTGTCCTCTCTTGAAATTTATATACTGTATTGTTATTACTGTTACTGCCATTATGGTTTAGACTCTACATTGTATAGATTAAACCCTATGACAGGGTTTCTCAACCTCAGCGCTATTGACAGTTTGGGCCAGAGGGAGCTGTGCATTGTAGGCTGTTGAAGTAGCATCCGTGGACCCTACTCACTAGATGTCAGTAGCACCCCTGATTGTGACATCCAAAAAAATCTCCAGACATTGCGTAATATGTACTGGTGAGTAAAATTGCCCCTATTTGGGGAGCACTGCTTTGTGTGGATTTATGAGTATGGAGGAGGATACGCACACTTTTCATTAGTTGAAAACCCAAAAAACCAAACCTGTTGCTGTTGAGTCGATGCTAATTCACAGCTAACCTATAGGATGGAGTAGAACAGCTTGTATGGGTTTCCAAGGCTACAGTCTTTACGGAAGCAGACTGCCACATCTTTTTCCCAAGGGGCAGCTGGTGAGTTAGAATGGCCAACTTCTCAGTTAGCAGCTGAACACTTAACCACCGCACCACCAGGGCTTCTTCATTACTTGAAAGAGAGATATTTTGCTCTTCCTCATGGGCCATTTAATGTTTCAGTTTTGTTGCAAGATCATACAAATTTAAAATTTAGCTAGGTCTGTCTTGCTCTGCTCTAAAATAAAAACCCTTAACTTATTGATAATTATTATTTTTTTTTAGTGAGTGACTACTTTTGTTTAAAAACTTCAGAAAAGTGAATGTGTGGGGGGTTTCTTAATGAAAACAAACATTGCAACTGAGTCAACTTTAAGTCAAATGCTGGCTTTGTGGTTTAATAATGCACTCAGACATGGTTCTTCTGTACTATTGTGACCGGCATATAGGATTTTTATCTGCAGTTTCTCTTGATCTCACAGTCCTTTTTGCTAGTAAGTAAAAAAAAAAAAAAAAGTAAATTGAATGCCAAGTACCAAATAAAAATAGTACTAGTGATGTTGTTTTAACTACATTAAAGTTAAGGAAATTAAAAAAAATAGATCATTTCTTAATTTAGTCATGAGGTGTTCTTGTTTATTAATGAACTTATCCTTACTTATTAATGAATAAAATGGTAGATAATATTACAGGATTCAGATTCTTTAAGGATGAGTGAGCTAGAATGGCAGTTTGATTTGCAGCTTGGAATTTGATGGTTTTTCTATGTTAACACATATTTCAGACATTTTCTATATTAATATCCAAATCAGTGAGCAAAGAAATAGGTTTTGGTATCTAAGTTAAAAAGTGAAATCCCTCATAATTATTTCTATCTGAAAAGGTAATGTAATTTATTTATTTATTTCTGGTCAATTTTCTCTTGTTTATTTTTTCTAGAATGATTTTTTGAGTCTTAGAGTTTATTATAGGACACAATACGAATGCCAAAGTATAGTAAGTAAGGATTGAATTGAGAAGGCTGTCTTGAAAAATTACCTCTAGGGGGATGACTGCTTAGCTAGGGGTGTGAGTAGAAAATCTTGAGCAGGCTGGAGAAGTGATTCTATTCCTGTGGACTGCCGTGGGGCTGCAGCACTGTAAATGGCTTCCTATGCTAGTCCAGAATGCCTAGTCCAGCCAAGTACAGAACCTGGCACTAGAAACTAAACGTGAATGACTTTGGTATGAATAGATAAGCGGAAAGGACAAAAGGGAAATGAGATGGAAACACTGAAAAGAGCAAGTATGGATAGATGAAAATGGGGGACCAAATTTTTGGGGAAAGATATTATTTTGATACCTACTTTATTTTATGGCATTGAAATTGTTAATAGAAGGATAATTAAAAAAAAAAAAAAAAGCCTGTTGCCCTCGAGTCAATTTCGACTCGTAAGAACACTACAGTGGTGCAGTGGTTAAGAACTACAGCTGCTAATCAAAAGGTGGGCAGTTCGAATCCTCCAGTCGCTACCTGGAAACCCTGTGGGGCAGTTCTATTCTGTCCTATAGGGTTGCTATGAGTCTCTATGAGATGGATAATAGCCAGTGCTAAGCAAGCTGCCAGACAGTTGATACGTTGATGCTTGCTTTGTAAATTTCTACCACTCTTTTGGAAAGAAATGTGGCCATAAAGTTTAAAAACCAAAAAGCATTCGTACTGTTTAATTTAGTGGTGCCATTTCTAGAACTTTTCTCTAAAGTCATAAAAAAGAAGGAGAAGGAACAAATCTGTGTATGATGATGTTTGCGGCAGCAATATTCGGTAAAGCAAACAGTGAAAGGAATCTAAATGTCCCCAGATTAGAGAACCAGTGGATACAACCTCTTAATGCAATATGACACAGCTTTTATAAGATACAATTATGAAGACTGTGAACTACATGGAAACATGTCTGCAATATGAGTCAAAAACTGAAGATATTAAATTTATATGTACTTTATGAGCTTGGCTGCTAATCAAAAGGTCGGCAGTTTAAATCCACCAGCCGCTCCTTGGAAACTCTGTTGGGGCAGTTCTACTCTGTCCTATAGAGTCGCTATGAGTCAGAATCGACTTGATGGTATCGGGTGTGGTTTGCATTTGGCTCTGATGATAATTGTCATAAAAATTATCTCTGCATACGTAGCAGAACAGGAAAGGATGTGTATAAAAAAATTTGTGATTTAGGTGGTAGAATTAGAGGTAATTTTGTTTCAAGTATTCAGTACTCTTCTTATATCATCATCATGTGGTTTGTGTGTTTAAAAAATAATTAAAAAGTATTGTTGGCAGAATTAAGCGATCAGCTACTGAGGGCTTCAGAATATTTCTGGGTCTACTGCATGGCAATTCAGTATAACAGACACAGCAAGGTAGAAGGCAGGAAAGTAAGAAGGAAGGAAGGGAGGGAGGGGGAGAGGGAAGGAAGGAAAAGAAGGAAGGCGGAAGGGAGGAAAGGAGGGAAAACAAATAGGGAATTACAGGACTGAAGTTAGAGGGAGAAACAAAGAAAACAAGTCACGCGTTAAACTCTACTCCATCCACAGGGATGAGAGATGCAAGCAGGGATCTGAAGGGTTTGCGGGACTGAAGCTTATTCAGTTTTGGAGGCCCTCTTTAAAAAATATAAAATTAACGATGGAAAATTAGTTCCAGGATTTCCGAGGGAGCCCATGCGTCTGAGAGACCCTGACCCTTAAGCTTCAGTAGCTGCAACACGTAGATCTGCCTTGGGGTCAGTTCAACCCACTGGCTGGAGGAATTCTTTTTCTTTTGCTGTACATGGACTTAAATTTCATTTTCCTGTCACTGTTTCTCCAAAGGAAACAAATAAGTGGGAAAAATTTTTTATAAGAAAAGAAGCAGAAGTGAAAGAGAAGGACACTGTCTAAGTTCACTAGGAAGTACGTCGCCTCCCAGCTGTGGGGCTCAGACTCTCCCAGGGCAGGGCACAGACGTCGCTGTGTGCTGTTTTCGCTTCAGGCTCACAGCGGCAGGTGTTTGTGAGGGTTCATTGAAACCAGAGATGCTGGCCTACGAAGCCCTCCCCTTGTCTCCAACTGGTCAATCCTAGAGTACTGACGAGTGGACAGTTCCTTTCATGGAGTCTCTGGTGACCTGGCAATGGCTTCCCTTGCTCTCTGTGGTCCTAACTTACTGAGAGGGAGGACCCAGAACCAGGCACGAAACAATCCACATCAAACACTTTGCATCCTGCGGGAAGGAGGAGAAGAACGGAGACCAAAGAGGATCCATCAATCGATCATTCGGCCAGACCAGATGAGAATGTGCCCCAAACTGAGGGGTGGGGTTAACTCAAACTTCTGCCTTCCTGAGGGGATTCCCTCAAAAAACCTGAGTATAAGAACTGGGTGGAAGATTGAAGATCTGTTTATCCTTATAATGGGTGTATTTCTCTTTTATTGCAAGGCTAAAAGGAACTTTGATATATCCACAATTTTAAATTATTTATACTTCTCTCTAAGGAGCCCTGGTGGCACAGTGGGTAACCCATCCACTGCTAACCCACCGATTGGGGGTTGGAACCCACCAGCCACTCCGTGGGAGAAAGATTTGGCAGTCTGCTTCCCCATAAAGATTAACAGCCTTGGAAACCCTATAGGGCAGTTCTGCTCTGCCCTATAAGATCGCCATGAGTCCAACTCCACCGGCAATGGTTTGGTTTTTGGTTTTATACTTCTCTCTCCCATCCCCAAAATTATACACACTCTATAACTCTATCCTTCTTCCATTTTGCTGTTACTCCTCAGTTTGTCTTTTTCTTTTCCTTAAAAAAAAAAAAAAAAAAAAAAATTCTACTTTTATAAATTCTAGACTTGGATTGTTTGAGGTAACCAGCCGTGGGTTATAAGGATGTACATGAAAAACTAACAGTCCCCCTTTGTCAACCCAAACCACAGCATGTGTCTTTCTTACAAAAAGAGCCAATCAAACATCTTACCACTTCAGCATACTTCTTGAATAAAAAATCAAGCTTTTCTTCAGGTGTGTGCAACTTGTTCAGATTTTGCATTAGAAGGTTGGCTTCTTTGCCTTAAAAGAAATAAAGACATTTTTTATAAATAAGCATCGAACTTGCAGTCAGAAGGTCTGGGCTGAATCTCAGTTGACCACTCACTTGTTATTACCCAAACTAGGTCATGCCACTTAACTTATATAATCTTTCTTCATGTAAAAAGAGGTGACATCTACCTTACAGAGTAAGTGAGAATTAGCTGAGAAGTCTGTGAAAATGTGTGGTGCAGTGTCAGGCTCATGAAAGATTCTTAGTAAATGTCTGCTGTAACAGTCGTCTCCCAAATTTTATCCAAGAATCCATTCTTGTTACTTTTTCTCCATAAAAATCTTTATCCACCAAAATATTAACTTTATGAAAGAATTATTATTGTTGTTGGTTGCCATCAGGTGATCTCTGATTCATGGCGACCTTATGTGTAATACAATTAAACATTACCCATTGCTGCAACATCTTCATGACCTTTGATATGTTTGAGCCCATTATCGTGGCTCTTGTGCCAATCCATCACACTGAGGGTTTCTCTCGTTTTCACTGACCCATCTACTTTACAAAACATGATGTCTTTTTCTAGAGACTGATCTTTCCTAATGATATGCCCAAGTAAGCAAGACAAGTTTCACCATCTTTGCTTCTAAGAAGCATTCTAGTTTTATTTCTTCTAAGACTGATATGTTCGTTCTTCTTGTAGCCCACAGAACATTTAATATTCTTTGCCAACACCACAATTCAATGTTATCCCTAAAGTTTTCATTGGCTAATTTTCAGAAGTAGATCACCAGGCCTTTCTTCTTAGTCTGTCTCAGTCTGGAAGCTTCATTGAAACCCTGCTGGTGTTTGAAATACCAGTGGCATCACTTCTAGCATCACAGCAACACACAAGCCACCACAGTATGACAAACTGACAGATTAAGTGACCCATTTTCCTATTTTAATTAATAAACAATAAAAATAGTCAATCAGAATTTCTGATTAGCATGAAATGGCCAGTATTGACACACTGGGTTGCTAGAATTCCAGTCAAAACCAGGGAAATTTGATAGTTTAGTTTGCCCATTTTGTTTCTGTGGTTTTTGTTCTTCCAGTATCTCTTTCTTTTCTTCTTCTGAGAACTGATTCTTTCATTTCTGTACATGAACCTGCTCTGGTTGCACAGGAATAACACTAAATATATTTCTTACCAAGCAGAGAATGAAATCAATACATAGGGAAAATAGAGTCAAGATGTGGAGGGTCTTTGTGCCTCTATGATTCAGGGACCAGCCTTCTCAGGCCTTCGTTTTTCCTACCAAGGTCTTAAACTCTGTTGGCAGTTTCATTTTCTGTCCCCAGTTGGAGTTTACACTGTGTTCTGAAACTCATTTGTGTTAGTTCCCTAGGCTGTTGTAACAGAGTACCACAAATTTTTTGGCTTATAAGAACAGAAACTCATTGCGTCACAGTTCTGGAAGCTGGGAATCTGAAAGTGGTGTGATGGTGTGTTGATGCCTTCTGAGGGCTCTGAGGGGGAATACGTTCCATGTTTCTCTCCTAGCTTCTGATGACAGATGCAGATCCTTGGTGTTCCTTGGCTGGTAGACACACCACTCCCAATCCCAGCCTCTGTCTTCACATGGCCATCTCCCCTCCGTGTCTCTCTTTGTGTCTCTTCTCCTGTTTTATAAGGACATCACCAGTATTGGATTAGGACTACCCTACTCTAGTATGACCTCATGTTATCTTGCCCAAAAACATCTTCAAAGACCCCATTTCCAAACAAGGTCATGTTCATAGGTACCAGGGTGCTAAGGCTTCAACATATCTTTTGGGGGCCACAATTCAGTCCATAATATCATCTGCTCATGATTATTTAACAGTCAATCTCAGATTTATTCTTTTCTCTCCCTATTGTTCTTCCTTTTGTCTTCTTCTGCTCAAACTGCCAAGTTTACCTTTCTGTGGTGCCTGGAAAACTTGAGTTCAGGCATCTATCGGGCTGAGTGTTGGGAAGGAGAAGTGGCACTCTGGAGCCTTTTCCCCATCCTCACCTATCTGTGACAACCATTCTGTGTAATCAATGAAGGCAGGTCAAGCCATGCAGTAAAGCCCATGTTTTCTGATATAAATCTGCTTAAGAATATTAACAACTTAGATAACCTTTCCCCCAAGAACAAACATTTCTCCTTGGCTGTAATATTTATTTTTATCCTGGAGAGGCAAATATGCCACAGAATTATGGTTGGCGGATAAAATACAGGACGTCCAGTTAAGTTCTAATTTCAGAAAAACAGTGAATTTTTTTTATTACAAATAAGTCCCAAATATTGAGTGGGACATACTTACACTAAAAAAGTATTCATTGTGTATCTGAAATTCAAATTTAACTCGTTATTCTGTATTTTTATTTGCTAAATCTGGCAATCCCACATGGAATCCAAGTTTAGGTATAAAAAAGACTTCAAAGAGCATCCAAACAAACTGGCTAATTTTACAGATCAAGAATCTAAGGCCCAGAGAAGTCCAGTGTTAACGTAATTAGTGCTGGTAGAGCCAAGGATTGAATCTAAGGTCAGTCTACTTGCCCTAAATCACTCTACTCCCTGGTGGTATTTTGATGCCAGGGAAACTTAGAATAATAAAAGGAATTTTTTTTTAAAAGAAAATGATCTCATTTCTAACAGTTGGTTTTGTCTATCTTTGCCCAGTGAGTCAGTTCAAATTAGATACAGGGCCTAAGACAAAGGGAAGGTGGGTGTAATTGGTTCCTCTACCAGCTCTTCAATTATGAACCGTGGCGTAATGTGCTGCCCTTTGCAGCTGATAACCACTGCTGTTCACCTCAGCTGGGCTGAGTTATCCCTCCCAAAGCTGGGATGTATTTGCATTGGTCAAGCCAGTCCTTCACCCTTGTCTTCCGTTTGTGGACGGTGCCCACATGAAGACTGCTGTCCTGGGTTAAATGTCGTTTATTAAAGTCAAGAGACAGTACTGTTTATCAGTTTGGTCCCAGGATCTAGCACAGTGTTCGGCCCATGGTAAATGCCCAATGAATGCTGGTAATAATGAAACAAAACAAAACCAACTAGGGCAAACTGGGATCAAGTCAATCAACATAAAACTATCCTGAAGGCAACTTTGTGACCAACTAGGGGAAAGACTAGTTTTACTCTGACATTTTATGTATGCTGGGATACCTTTCCGTGTGAGTTCAGGCACAGAAAACCATTGCATGTCTGGTTTAGGGGAGAGATAAACAACTGAGTGAGTCCTATGGGTGTCTCTTCCTACATAAACTAATTTCTCTTCCTAGGTTTTGTTTTTCTTACCTGTGAGAAAAGGGTTCTTTTTTTTTTTTTTTTTTTTTTAAATCTTCACACTTATGGAAGTCTCTTTTTGCTCTGATATTCTGTTATTTTGTATAGAGGGTTAATATTCAGATGTGTCAATCTACCCTTCAAAAATTATTTTTCTCTGCAACAAAAAATCCAAGTAATTGGAAGCAGATGTGTAGAATTATTAAATTCGTGACATCAGAGAACTTATTCTTTATGCTTCCATTGATTTTTCTGGACTAAAAGTGCTGTGTGGAATTCTTATGGAGGAAGCGGGTAGACAAAGAGACTTGCTCATCTTGTAAAAAAGGCTATAATTACAGCTCCATGAAAGTGGGGTCACTTAGTCACAGTGCCAGACATAAGAGGACATTTTATCAGGAGGGGATCAACTATGTTCTCATGAATGTGTCATTCCAAAGCCAGTCTCATTTTTTTCCTATTGAAGTTGGGGAAGGCATGTGGTGGGCATATGGCCATCATGCTGCAAAATGCTCAGCTTGGCAGCGAGTCTACATGAAAGCAGAACCACCTGTGCAGCAAGAACAACGACGTCATATATGGCTGTAGTCACCAGCACAGATGTAGACTGAGGGAATATGGAAATATGAAGGAGTTATTTTTACATCAAAAAAATAAATAAATAAAAACCTTAAATTAAGACAACTAAACCCACTGTAGACATATGGACCAGGATTTTTCTGAAACTTCTAGCATTAGTGATGATTGTTTACACTAAGTTTGGTGACAATTTATGCAGAATTAAGGAGTGTTCAAAAATACACATTTTATCTTCCAAAATTATTTTCTAGGGCTTTGGGGGTAAGATTTCATCTTGTACGTCTTTATGTGCCCCTCTTCCCTCAGAACAGTTTCCACGTGTTGTGGCAGAAACTTAAAGCAGGGCAAGATTGTGAATGTTTCATTTCAAGTGTTAGACCCAGATTTGTATTTAAATATTAATTTTGTTTTCCTTTTAACACAATTTAAAAATACTGAGTGTGATAAAAATAATTCCTAAAGATCTGTGTATATCTTTTAAGGGAAATAAAATTCATGAATTTAGAGGATAGGAAGGATAGTATAGTTAAATTTATACTGGACTAATGACTGGAGACCTGGATTCTAGAACTGACTCCACCAACAACTAGTTGGGTAATCTTTTTGGCAGATTTGTAAGATCTTTTGGCCTCAATTTCCCTCTCTATAAAATTAGTGGGTTGACATAATGGATTCTAAGTTTAGCCTCTAAGATTTTGTGGTTCCATGACTAAAATAGCTTTAGGCATTTTAGCTTGATTTAGACAACAAAAACAATAAAAGTAATATTGTTGGGTGGTATATTTGTCTTCCTAAAATGTTTTGGTCCACTTTTTAAATTTGTAAAGATTCTCTTACCTCTCACTGTATTTTATAGTCATGGTTTTGTCTGTTTGTTTAGCTTGGTTTTAATGCCTTTATCCCGGTCCCTGGGTGGCACACTCAGTTTGTGCTCAACTACTAACTGAAAGCTTGGCAGTTTGAATCCACCCAGCAGCACTGTGGAAGAAAGGCCTGGTGATCTGCTTCCATAAAGATTATAGCCAAGAAAGCAGTTCTGTCTGGAGCAGTTCTACTCTGTAACACATGTGGTTGCCATGAGTCAGAATCAACTCAATGCCAATGGTTTTTTTTTTTTTTTTTAATGCCTCAATCAAATCTAAATATCAAAAGACATATTTCACTGAGAGATGCCTCGGAAGAAAGATCTGGTGATCTACTTCCAAAAGATTACAGCCATTGAAAACTCTATGGAGTGCAGTTCTACTCTGAAACACATGGGGTTGCCATGAGTTGGAATGACTCAATGGCGAGTGGTTACTGGTATATTATATTTTATCATTGTTTTGTGCTTATTACTATGTGGTGCTTGTACAGACCACAAAATGTTGGGAAAGGTCTGTTTAATGAGACCCTTGTGAGCCTAGGGTAGAGAGAAGGTGAAGGTAAGAGGGATGCTTCAGCTGTTAACAGGATGCTTTCAGTTCTGATGACAAGGAGAAAGTGACTGTACTGGCTAAAGAGATTTTAAAATGTCCCCCCAACTGTTCTAATGGGTAGTGTGCTGACTGTGGAAGAATATGCAGCCTCTGAAGGAAAAGCAAGACCTTGGGCTGTAGAGATATTTCCCAAATCGTCAGGATGTTCTGTCAAAAAAGGTCTTGTTATCCAATAAGTTTAGGAAATGCTATAAACTGTAACCAGCACAATTGAGATTTTCACTGAGTATATTTTAAAGGCCAGAGAATATGGGCAGTAAAGAAACTGTTTAATTTTGTCTGAACCCTCAAAGAACCCAAAGTACACACTTTGGAAAAATTTGGGTTAGAGAATCAGAAAATTCCAGCATCTTAAAAATACTGGTTAAGGAAGTATCATCTCATAAATAGTCAATGATTAAAGACTCTTCTTTGATCAAGTGCATGAGCAAAGTCTATATATCTTCAGATAAGGATTGAATTACTTACTTAATTCTATGAAAGGTCCAGACAGATTGTAAAAACAAGACCACAGCCTATACTTTATCTATTTTCTATGAAAGAGGCAAGGAAGCACTTTCTGAAGCATCAAAATCATTGCTTCTATAACCTGTTTATGTCAAAACTACCCAGAGTGCCTTGGCCCCACTCCAGACCTACCAACTCTGAATCTCTGTGTGTGGAACTTGGGAACAGCATTTTTGACAAATTCTGCATTTGATTCTAATGCACAGTTAAGCTTGAAAATCACTGGTCTAGATGATAGTGCAGTGCCAATTAATTGATAAACAGCCAAGACGCCTGCTAAAGCCACTTGCAAACGACTAAAATAACATTTTCTATGGTGGTTCTATGTTTAGGTTAGCCTAAAAATGTTGTTTTAGCTTATAATGTAACGTAAATAATACAGTGTTTAGAATATGATAAGGGTGTTCAGTAGGATGGTATGCAAGGGCCAGCAGCCTACACACGTGTAATTAGAGTGGGCTCACCAGGGAGGGCACTTTGATTCACAAACATTGGTTCTGGTCAAACACATTCAATTGAAATCTGATGACTTGTAGATAGTGGCAGAATTAGAGAGAGAGATGGGATCACTTTCTTTCTCTACATAAATTATTCATTCATTCTTACAACAAATATTTGCTGAATGCCTACTAGTATGTGCCATCTACTGCCCTAGGCACTAGGCATCCTATAATGTACAAACACACACACAATCTCTGCCCCTAAGATAAAGGATCTAGTGGGAAAAGTCACTTATTAACCAAAAAATTACAAAAACAAAGGCATAATTTCAAATACTGCTAAGTACATTAAAAACACAAAATAGACTTTATCTAGGATTGGGCTAAGAAACTACCATTTGAATTGTGAGCTAAATGATGAGTAGTTAAGTACCCAAAGGGCTGAACTGAGTGTGGTGATGAGGAATGGGTAGATATTTCTAGGGAAAGAAAATAGGATGTATACAGACTCTATGGGGGATGGAGCATGGCATGTTCAAAGAACTGAAAAAGAAGATCAGAATGACAATAATAGAAGTGGTGTTGGCAGTGATAGGGGCAGGGTGTTCAGGAAGGGGATGTTGTGGGGTAGAGTGAAGTGAAATAAAGCTGAAGAAACTAGTTGGGGTTAGAGCATTAGAGCTTTAAAGCCCAATGTTAAGGATTTAGGCCTCTGTCCTAAGAGCAATGGGAAGCCATTGAGGAGAGAGGGTAGCTGGGTAACATGTTGAAAAGTTCATTGTGGCTCTAGCGAGGGGAAGGGGCTAGGGGCAAGTACAGCAAGAGAAGATGTAGGGAGACTGTGAAGGAAGCTATTGTAGTAATTCAAATGATAGACAAAACTAAATGTGGCTTTTAGTAAAGTTGAAGGGAAGAACTGAAAGAAAGAAAATTCTTATATTAGAACACAATACTTGCCTAATCCTTTTAAGATTTTCTTTTCCAATTTCTGCTCTTTATTGCTGACAGGCTCTTTGGCTGCAGATGGCTCTCCAGGAGCAGTAAGTTCTCTTTCGGCCTCTTCAGTGGTCTCCTCGCAGTCCCCGTCCTCATTGTCGGGCGATTCTGCATTCTCAGGCTGCTCCTTGGCTCTGGCAGCACCCTCTTTCCCTGTTTTTCCCACAGCAGACCCGTACGTGTTTATGATGTCTTCCAGTTGTCGATTCAACTCTTCAGAGATATCATGAGCTCCCTTTTCAGGTTGCACACTTGCCTCTTTCTCTGGTTCTTGGAGTGGAGTTAAGGAATCCTGGCCATCTGGCTTCTCCGGACCATTTTGACTGGGTAATGATGAGGAACTGTCCTCTGGAGGTGTTGACTGTGGTTCCACTGAGAGTTGTACAGGTTGATTAGTCTCCATACTTGGAGTAGTATCTAGTGGCAAACACAGTTAGGTTTAATGTAGCTAACCCAGTTATATGTAAAGAGTAAGGATATCCCCAAATGGGTGTCTACTAATCACTATTTGTAACATAGAATGAATACATTTTCATGAACCATTGATACTACAATTAGTGAGGCAGGACTAGCTGGAAGCCATTTTTTCCAAATCAAGTCATACTACTAGATATTTTTTATTTTGGTCTTTAAACTCCAGTAGTGTTCCCTATTATCAACATTAAAAGAGTAAT
This sequence comes from Dugong dugon, assembly GCA_030035585.1. NCBI lineage: Eukaryota > Metazoa > Chordata > Mammalia > Sirenia > Dugongidae > Dugong > Dugong dugon. The sequence continues at coordinate 162,249,567 of CM057464.1, forward strand.
TCACAGTATTTGTTCTTCATGGCCATATTGTCATTTTGCTTGGAATAGTAAATTTGTGGTTATCATTCTCTTATAAATTTTATATAGAGTCATAATCATTGGAAGTAAATGGATATATAGATTTAAAATATTTCAATTAAAATGGTATTAGTTTTCTTTAAAAGTAAAAACATTTAATATAAGAGCCACTGGACTTACTGAAAATCATTCATAGTAATAACATCCCTAAACTCTATTTTAATCTATAAATCAAAATTTGATTAATATGAATACTTTGATATAAATGCATTATTATACTGCATATGTTCTTTCTTGCTTTTCTGGTATTTTCTTTTTCCTGGATAAGTAACATGTAATTACCAATTGGCAAACAGTTTTGCTGAGGTTCCAACTAGCACCATTTTTGGAATAAGGCAGAGAATGAAGGAAGGTATAAAGAAGCAAACCAACTAGTATGAAAACATGATGATGCTCACAATAATTGTTCCTTGAATTTATATCATACCTTTTGTTCCAATATAAAATATGACTTTCTTTTAGAAAAAAAAACAGATCACAACTTTATTCAGTCAAGAAGCACTAGGATACATTACTTAATTTTAAAAATAGCAATGTTTAATGAATACGAAACAGACACAAAAACCAAACCAGTTGCTGTGGAGTCGATTCTGACTCATAAAAGAGTATAAAGTAGGGAAGTAATCCAGATGTAATATGGGCTCCTAGGAAATAGGGATGAGGAACAAGGTGAGTCAAATATTCCGGAGTTTCTGATTGAGGTTACAATGGATTTGGCTTAGATCTTTAAGCTATGGTGCATTTTATTTGTAAATAATATTTAACTGTGAGACTGCTAATTAGAGGCATAAAAATATGTCAGGATCCTCAACATGCATAGGTTTTGCTGTTGTGGTGGCATGAGAGAGAAAACACTGATCGTCACGCTGCATGGCTTCCTTCTCCTGTTCTCAGGGCAGTAGATGTCAAACGCTTGTGTGCCAAAAAGAACGGAAGGTTCAACATACAGATTTTGCCATCCACCTTGTGGTGCTCACCAAGTACTTATTAACTTGGAAGGAAGTACTTTTTCCTTTCACCCATTTGAATTCACCAACTTTATTACCAAATGGTGCAGTAAACAGCTTCATTGTCTTCATCACTGGAATTTTCTTGATCCTGACCTCTACTTGTTGGGCACACTCATCTATATACAACTTAGGCCTGCCACCACCATCCCCCCAGACTTGGAGAAAGACACATGGCACCTGCTGTCCAGCCAGAGGTTATTTTAAGCTCTTCTAAAGGGAGTCATGATGTTTAGCACTTTATCCTTGAAAATCAAAGGACGAGAATAATTTTTAAATCAATTAAAAACAGTAAATATGCACTGGTTTAAGTCTATACATAGGTTTTAAAGTGTTATGGAGGTTGTCTTAGACTGAAATAAAATTTAAAGTAATCCAAACATCAAAGCAATTAATTAAAAGCCTGCAGTTCGTAGGAGTTTTAGTGTGGTTAGTCTAAATGCAAGTGCTTTATTTGTATTGATTTGCCCCTTATTCATTAGATACTATAATATTGCTGCTTTTTTAAAAATAATTAATTCCATGAATATCCTTCAATCTCCTCTTCCACATTTACTTTAAAACAGAATAACTGAGTCACTGCAAACTATCGGACCGCATAATTCCTAAAACTTCCCTCCAGATACACCAATAACAAGAAAAAAACAAGGTCAAAGGCACTCTGTTACTTTTAAATTGGTTCTTTCCTAATTAATTTTACGGCAGAAAAAAAGTACTTCTAAATTTTATTGTACGTAAACGTCACTGTCTACTTTTTTCGGTTTTCCTCAGAGAGAGAGAATTCTTCACTTATACTGGCAGTCCCAGCAGATTATTACACACACATTCCTTCCTGAGCAACACGTTTTAATTATAAATAAAACAATGGAAAGTTCTTCAACAGTTCACTAGAAGTCGCAAAGTTGCAAGTTTTGAGCACCACAAACGGCACCCTGCATCTTTCTCACAGGGCTTGAAGGAGCGTTTATCGTACTTACCAGAAGGCAAGGAGCTAAGTGGAAAGAGAAAAGAGAAGAGAGAGGCAGTAAAGAGAAAGAGCAGCAGCAATGGCAGCAGACAGGCAGGCCGCGTTCTTACAAGGGAGAGAGAAACCATAGACATGCACACACACACACACACACACACACACACACACACACACACACTGGCAGCAGGCGGGAGAGGGTGGGGCAAGGAATATCCTATGACACAGCAAGAGAGAAATACACCCAAGCTTCAGGAGGTGTCTCTTGGGGAAATGTAGAAAAGAGAAGCAGCTGGTCGATCTTACCAGAACCTCCATATTTTGTCTTTTTAAAAATTTAGACTGTGAGTCTATAAGGGCCCCTTTGCTAGTGCAATTTTTCACTGTTGTTGTTCTTTTGGGCAGAGATCAGTTTGTCTTATTTCTTGGTGTATTTCCAGTGTGGTGTTATAATTCGTTTTCCTTTTTCTCCCCCCTTCTTACGCTAGCCTCATCCGTGTCAGGTTTCTTAGAGGAATTATGGGAAAAGAAAAACAACGGCACAGCCAAAAGGAGATGGGAGGACCACTTTGATTCTGATGTGATTGTTTTGGTTTGTTCATAAAATTTGAGACACAGATTTAGATGGGTATTTTAGAACCGTGTTTAATGTCATCTTCATGTTTACACTTTGGGGTTCCTCCGGTAATTGGCATGATCTCAGATCACATTGTCTAACTCAGGTAAGTGTGTTCTCATCTCACATATGCCCTCAGGGAAGCAGTCTGCTTTTTCTACCTTAGCTGGCAGCTTTCCCACCTCCAGCAGCAGATTTTCCAAGTCTTTCCCACTCTTCTCAAACCTTCAGTCTGCTCCTTCATCCTCCTCAGAAAAGGATTTCCTCTTCATTCACCATAAAATGCCTCTCTCAACCTACATTCATTCCCCTTTTATGTTCTGGAGAATGTGTTCTCACATTTTTCCAAAGCACATCTATCCAGACTTTCCAAAACAGATCCAGAACAAGAATACTGGTGTTCCTGTTTTGGACATAGTGACACCTCTTGTGGTAGGCAGAATAATGGTCCTCCAAAAATGTGCACGTCCTAATCCCTGAAACCTGTGAATATGTTCCCTTACATGTCAAAAGGGATTTTGAAGATGTGATGAAGTTAAGGATCTTGAAATGGAGAGATTATTCTGGATTATCCAGGTGGACCTAATGTTATCACAAGGCTTCTTGCAAGTCAAGGGTCTGTATATGCGATACCAGAAGTAGAGGGTGGAGTGTTGCAGCATCACAAGCCAAGGAATGCAGGCAGTCTACAGAAACTGAAAAGGCAAAGAAGTAGATTCTCCCCTAGAGTCTCCAGAAGGATCGAAATCTTGCCAACAGCTTGGTTTTAGCCCAGTGAAAGCCATTTTGGATTTCTAACTTCCAAAACTGTAAGATAAATTTGTGTTGTTTTAAGCTACTAAGTTTGTGAACAGTTACAGCAGCAGAAGGAAACTAATACACCCACCCTCAAACTTTTTTCCACCCTTTTATGCTTGCCCATACCACACTGGGAAAACAGAAGGAAGTTTTGGTGAAGGTAGAGAGAAGAGAGAAAGAATACTACGGAGTAATAACACACTGGAGTTATTCCAAAAGGTGGTCAGTCTTACCAGTAGAATGGTTGTTTATCTTGTAGATGGTTTAGCCTGAGACTACATAAGGAATAGTACTTTCCTTTTCTTCACACCTGTCTCTCTAACCACTGCCTCCAATGCCAAGGACTTGAAGCAGCCCATTCTCTGTTTTCCCATCTAGGTCCAGAGGAAAGACATATGAGACCCTGAAACTGGCAAACTGGCTTGGAGACCCAGAAGAAAAACAATAAATAAATAAACTGAGAGCAAAAATAAACATCTTTTGCACTGTCTTCTGGGCTTAGTTTGTATATTTGAACATCTAGAGCTGCACTATCCAGTTGAAATAGAATTCCAGCCATGAATGTGAACCACATATGCAGTTTTACATTTTTTTAGTTGCCCCTTTTAGAAAAGCTGGAGTCCCTGGGTGGTGCAAGCAGTTAACATGCTCAGTTGCTGACCAAAAGACTGGAAGTTAGAGTCCAGCCAGAGGCATCTTGGAAGAAAGACCTGGTGATCTAGTTGCAAAAAATTAGCCATTGAAAACCCTACAGAGCACAGTTCTATTCTGACACACATGGGGTTGCTATGAGTCGGAATTTTTTTTTTTAAGGTAAAAGAGAACTGAAATCAATTTCAATAATACATTTATTTTATCCAATATATTTAAAATATTATCATTTTGACATATAATCAATATTATGTTTTACATTCTTTTTTTGTATTAAATCTTCAAAATCCAGTATGTATTTCACATATGCACTACATCTCAATTTCAACTAACTGCATAACAGGTGTTCAATAGCCACATGTGATGACTGGCTACCATATTGGACAGAGTGGATCTTCAGGCAAACTTTTTGGTACTGGATATCATCTTGTTCTTTCAAGTAATAGGGGTGAGGGTTATATTCTTAATCCCATTCTCTTAGTATCTTGCCTTATCACTTATTTCCTATAAATCTAATTACTCAGTTATTCTCTCTTCTTGGCTTCTTTGACTCTTACTACAAATATGATTAAATCACCATCATCATAAAAAAACTAACACACACACAAAAATCTTCCATTGTTTCTTCTTTCCTTTGTGCTGTTGCCTGTGTGGGGTAGTGCTTAAGGGACTCTGGAGACAGACTCCTTGAGTTTGAAACGTAAATTCTACCACTTATGACTGTGTAACCTTGAGTGGGTTACTTAACCTCTGTGTCTCAGTTTTGTCACCTGGTAAATAGAGATTATAGCTGTACCCACCTTTTAAAGTTACTGTGAGGATTCAGTGACCCTGCCCATAGTGAGCACTATACATCATTGCTTCTTTACTTCATCACAAAGACTGTGCTAGTTGCCTCTACATCCCCTCACTGCAGACCTCTGTATCTGCCCCATCCACCTAAGGAAAATGTACCCTTGAAGATTATCAATGATCCACTTGCACAAAACAATGGTCTCTTGATCTTTAGTCTTAGTCCTTGTTCCATGCAAACCCTTTACAGCCAAGAATACTAACGATACCAACTCTGCCAATGGAGAGCAACTGCTTTTGGATAAGGTCAATTCAATTCAGGAAAATTAAAACTGTCTACAGGCTAAATTAAAAAAAAATTAAATTGCTTAAACCCATGAGTTTATAATGATATATTTTTAAAAATGACTAATTGGTCACTGGAGGAACTGGTGAATGACTTCATTGCTGTGAAAATTAGTAGATTAAGAGAAAAAATTAAGCATTATCATGACTTTCCTGTATGAATGATACTGGGTAACCAAATAATAGATGAAGAACTGTTTTCTCTTTTCAGTTGTCTTCCCACTAATAAATGAAAAAGTAATGATAGAATTAGAATATCATCATTTTGAACTCTTACAGAATTAATAGTCATTGAATATCAAATAAGGCTAATATCTTAAAAGGAGGGATCATAAAGCATTATGTGCCTTCTGATGGAAGAACACACCACGGAACACTGATGAAGTTGTCTTACCTAAAAAAAATCACCCCTGAATCTAATCAAGGAAGTACAGAAGACAGAGGAACATGTTAAACTACACCACAGGGTACATTCAGCAAAGTCTAGATAGACTGTGGGGCTCTCTATAGAATAAGTCACCTACCTGGTTTCCTCAACAAATAATTGCAAGGAAAAAAAGAAAGCGAAGTGGAGAAACTACAAATGAAAAAAGACATGAAAGACATTTCAACAAATCACATCAAGTGAATGCTGTTTGGATCCTGATTCAAAAAACAAACTGTAAAAAAAGAGCTATCCCAGTAATGAGATAATTGAAATTTGAGCACTGATTGGATTTTAACAATCTTGAGAAATTAATTTTAATCTTTTAGGTGTGATAATAGTATTAGGGTTATGTTAAAAGAGTTCTTAGTTTTAGGCAGGTAGGGTGCTAGGAAGAGAGCTAGAAGCTGGAGAACGTTTACACTGAAACAGGAGGAAGAAGGATAAAATAAAGGTGAGCAATAAGGAGGCGAGTGGTAAGAGGAGAAAGAAAAGAGAGGCAGATCAGGGAAGCCAAAGACAGAAAGGATTTTTAAAAGTTATCGGCCAAGGATGAACAAGCTACAGCCTGTGGACTACATTCAATTTGCCTAGCTTCAAGATATAGCCCTTGACCTAATTTCAGAAACTAGCAACTGCAAATATTAAAGTTAAACAATAATCCTATTCTCCCTCTCAACGCAAGCACCTTGTTAAAAGTCTCTTGGCTTGGCCTAGCCCCTTCAGATGTCCCTGCTGGTCTGGGGCGCTGGAAGACACTGACTTCTCAGAGCAAGAAGAATGTGTCCTCTGACACTGGGGCTGGGGTGATGGGGATCCTATGGACATGGCAAAGGAATGAATATCCAGGGATGGAGAGTAAATAACCTGGAAGTAATACCCATTACTCCCACTGCCTGGACCCAATATGTTCCCTCTAGTTGCATGTCAAAGTTATAATATAATTCCAAACTGAATTGCATTGGATCAGTTTCCCAAGATTTGGCATATTTTTATTAGCGGTTAGATAGGCTTTACAACCTAAAGCATTTTATGACTCTATCATTTTAAATCTCAGCATTGCATTTGCCTAGAATTTGCCCATGTTAGCTGTAAAAATTTGCATGTGTATGCATTTATGAATGCTAGTGTAAAAATGTTCAGAAATTGCCAGTGGATAACAAGCCTTCATATGGTAAAAGAGCAAGCCATGTTTCCATGAATGGATATATATTTGGGTCCAAATTATTTTTATTTTTTGTTTTAATTTGTGGTGACCAGTCATTATATTAGGAAGTCTTGTTACTCAAAGAGATAAATGAAAATAGGATGGAAATAATGGAATTCTTACTTTCCATATGGGAGTCTCAAAGCACTCCCCGCAACTCGATTTTCTTTTAAATTTAATACAAAGGCAGGAAATTGATGGTCATTGTATGTTGGGCTCAGATTCTAATGCTGAGGAATGTGGTCTTCACCAGTTCTTACTGTATAAGGTTGCCTTGGTTTGTGAATGAATGTAGACTGAAATCTGCCCTACTACTCTGGACTCAATAGTTTGGACCAAGGACCAGTACCACCTACTGGCTAGGCAACAGCAAGGCCATCTCTCTTGGCATGAAACTCTGATCCACTGTGCATCTCTACTTGCCAGTAGCAATCAGATCTCTCAGTAATACAAACAATAGGTCAGTGTTTCTCAAACTTAAGTAATATACAAATTCTTTTAAATGAATGACTTAAGTAACATTGAGATTCATTTAAAGGAAAAAAGAACTCATCATGATTAAACTAAATTATTATATCATTTGTACCAATGTGACTAATATAAAAATAGGTATAAATCTCTTATATTTATAGTTCTTGTACAGTATAAATTTAAAACCTGTATCTAATATCTAATATGTATATAGTGAAACCTGTGAGAGCTGGAACTTGACGGGACTGCCTAGTTTTTCAGAGTCTCACAAGTTCTCCACCCTTAACAGGGTGCAGTTTTTCCACTTTTCTGTCATTTCTTTCAGTGGAAAAATTTTAGTTTTCCTTCTCTGACAAGTTTCTACCTTACACAGGTTCTGGCTTTTGCATGTTTTACTGTATTATAAAAAAACCTACAAACCAACAAATACAATTCAAATTAACAACATTAATTTTATATGACAGCTAATGTTTTGCTGAAACTAAATTGCTACTAGCAACGTGTATATGGTACTGACTGCTGATCCTTTTGGGTTCATGGTACTCTACAGTGTGCTGTGTGAAATGACTCAATTTCCTCCGCAATTGGCTCATTTAGATTGAATAAATTTTATTCGTATGGTCTGCTATGATTTCATTTAGACTTCATTTGACACTAACGCATCCTTTACGATTCTTTCTTATTTGCCTGCAATTATTAAAGTAGTGCTATGTAGATACATACATATTAGTGAAGACACCAGAATTACAGTTACATGGTGACTATGCAGATGATCCAAAATAGGCTTTTCTTTTCAATCATAACTGTAATGAATACATGCGTACAATTTTTGAAGAAAACTTATGACTCAAGAATTCCTCGTGGGCTGCTAGGAGTCCAAAGAACTGCAGTAGGTAAACAAAGAAGACAAGTTAGTAGTAAAATCCACCTTAAGAGAATGCAATCTACACTTCTAAGTATTTAAAGATACCATAAGGAATACGTTTCTTTTTTGAAAATAACATTTTAATTTTTATGCAAATATTACAAGAAAACAGTTTAAAAAGTCAAACCATGTTAGAAAGCTTTTAACAGGAAATAATATTTCCTTGCCCACCTCCCTTCCCTGCATCTTTGTTATGTTCCCCAGAGGTAATAACTTTTGACTATTGTAGATATTTCTTCTGGGATTTACTTCCTCATTTGTAATTAAAATGCCTGTATTGCTGTCAACTCATCAATTTGTTACCCACATAAATCTTTTGTTTTAATAAAATAAATAAAGCGTATTCTTGCCTTAGATTTTAAATCGTATTTACAGATGAGGAAAACTTCTAGGCTCGAGTAGGTAACAAAAAAGCTACTAGAGCTGACAAGAATGCGTGTCCCATATGCGTTTTAAACGTAAAGTGTGAAAAGTAAAGGCAGAGAACACCATACACATCACCCTCTAGACTGGATACCTGAATCAAGGGAAAGAGCAAAAGACGTGGTGAAGTTCATGCAACCACCATTTGATCCCCTTACCTTCATGGTGCAGAATCAGCAGAGAGTTGTGTTACTTTCAGATGAGCTAGAAGTAGCTTGGAGCCCAGGTGGTGAAGTGGTTAAGAGCTCAGCTGCTAACCAAAAGGTTGGCAGTTCAAATCCACCAGCCACTCCTTGGAAACCCTGTGGGGCATTTCTAGTCTGTTTTGTAGAGTTGCTATGAATCAGGTTTGACTCGACAACAACGGGTTTTAGAGGCAGGTTACTGTTCATTTTAAGTGAAACTTTTGCCCATTGTTAACAATTAGGCCAAGGGCATTAGCTACAGAAGGAGATTCCACTGATAAATACAAAATAATATTAGAACAGCAAAGAGGAGGTTAAATAGATCATGTTTGTTCTTCAAATATCAGAAACTTCCATATCACAGCAGTAGAGCAGTGGAATGAACTCCACCTCCCAAAGACTTAGCCCATAAACTTGCTGTTGGCATTCACATTAAACAAGGGTCCCCAAATTTCTGGCATCATCTGCTGGTCTATGAGATCCAGTTGGCTTTTAAGGGTGTTGGAAGCCTTTGTTTTATGATCCCCACTATAGATCTCAACACCACAAGCTTAAGCAGTAGGCGTCCTGATCAATTTGGACATCAACACCTTATTTGGTGGTTATTTTGTACATAGGGATCATTTTTTACACCACAGGCTTTACCAGAGGGAAGTCCTGTATCCTGCAGTGAACAATTATTTGGGGCTTAACCAACTGGCGAATATCCTCAGGGATGAGCCCATCCAGTAGCACTTTGAACCTGGTCGTATCTTTTACCACCTTGCTGAGTCTCTGTTTTGCTTCATTTCGTAGGTCTGTGTTATCACAGTCCTTATGAACATGAGCCCTGGGTGGCACAAATGGTGTGTGCGCGACTACTAACCTAAAGATGGGCAGTTTAAAACCACCCAGCAGTGCCACAGAAGAAAGGCATGGTGATCTGCTTCTCTAAAAGATTAAACCCTATGGAGCAGCTCTACTCTGTAACACATGGGGTTACCATGAGTCGTAATCAACTCAGTGGTAATGGGTTTAGTGATAAGGTCATCCTTCACTATGAGGACTTTGAATCTTGCTTGACTCATCAAATTGAACATCTGAATTTTCTTCTGCTAACTCTGTTTTTCTTTCTTTTCATAGTATTCTATAACCTTCAGTCTTTGGATTTGCACAAGATGATTTTCTTGATGTTAGACTCTTCTGCCTTTGCATCTATTTCCTCTGCTTTCTCATTGGCTTGTTGTTTAATGAAAGCCATCATGGCAAAAGTGATGCTAGACCACTGGGCAACAGGCTTGAGTTTAGGTTTGAAACGGAAGGTAGAGGAATGGGAGAGGAAAATCTGGAAAAGTCATCAATTTTTGACATTGTCTATTTTCTTCCTTTAATGATAGATGAAGATTTAAATTTTCTAAGTAAAATTACATCCCAATAAAAAAAATTAATCCATATTCTATATTTTCATTGTTGGAATAATGTTCACTGCTAACCCAGGTAGAGCATTGTGATTATAGTTTTATTCTTATGCAACTTTCTCGTTTTCCTGAAGTTAATGATTTTTTTTAAAAATTTGCTTAGTATCGAGAATACTGTGCCTTCTAAACTGTCCAAGAGCTCTGTAAATGCCTCTCTACACAACTATGTTCAAGACTAAAACGGTCAGAGAATTTACACATTCTAATGTTTTCTTGGAGATATCACCTCCATGTGCAAATACCCCCAGAGCTCCAGCCTCCTCCTACTGTCTGGCCTGGTGGCTTTCTAGGCCTGCTGCACAGCTGTGGTCTTGACACCTCTCCCACTGTAATCCTGGGAATTCTCTTCAATTCTCTCTTGTTTCTTAGTTTGTGTTCTTCTCCTTTCTTGGTTTACTTCCTCATTTGGTGGAACATATCCTCTAGTGACTTCCTCAGAAGCATTTATGGGAGAATTTGAATGTCTGCAAATGTTTCTTTTCTGCATTTTACTTACTTGATTGACAGTCTGGCTGTATATAGACTTTTAGGTTGAAAATCATTTCGATCAAAAATTTTAAGGCATTTGTCATGGATTGAATTATGTTCTCCAAAAAAATGTATGTTTCAATTTGGCTGGGCCATGATTTCCAGTATTGTGTGGTTGTCCTCCATCTTGTGATTGCAATTTTATGTTAAAGAGGATTAGGGTGGGATTGTAACACCACCCTTACCCAGGTCACATCCCTGATCCAATGTAAAGGGAGTTTCCCTGGGGTGTTGCCTGCACCACCTTTTATCTCTTAAGAGATAAAAGGAAAGGGAAGCAAGCAGAGAGTTGGGGACCTCATACCACCAAGAAAGCAGTACTGGGAGCAGAGCGATTCCTTTGAACCTGGAGTTCCTGCGCAGAGAAGCTCCTAGTCCGGGGGAAGGTTGATGAGAATGAAGAGGACATTTCTCCAGAGCCGACAGAGAGAGAAAGCCTTCCCCTGGAGCTGAAGCCCTGAATTTGGACTTGTAGCCTACCAGACTGTGAGAAAATGAATTTCTTTCTGCTAAAGCCATCCACTTGTGGTATTTCTGTTATAGCAGCACTAGATGACTAAGACAGCATTGTTTCCCTATCTTTTGGTTGTAATTTTTCTCTTAAAAGTACAATTTCGTTCTTATTCTTAATCCTGAGTATGTGATCTGTCTTTTTACCTCTCTGGACCTTTTAGAATCTTCCCTTTATTCCTGCTATTCTGAAGTTTTGCAATGATAAAATTTAATGAGAGTCTTTAATCATTTATAGTGTTGGATGCTTAATGGGTTTTAAATCTGGAGACTAATGCCTTTAACCTTCCTTTCCCCTTATCAGACTATGAAGATAGCACAGGACTGGACAACATTTCATTTTGTTATACATAAGGTCGTCATGACTCAGAACTGACTCAGTGGAAACTAACAACAACAACCGCTTTGTCATAGTTCCTCACCTTAGTCCTTCTCTGTGCCTTTGTCCCTGAGTCCAGAGCCTTTCAGGTTCAGCTTCTCCAGAGAATAATCCTCAGTTCTTCTGAAAGAGTGGAGAGAGGGGTAGATTACTTGACTACATTTTTACATAACCGCCAAATTACATCATTGCATAACTGCCAGACCACTGAAAATCATGGCCCAGCCAAGCTGATACATAACCTTAACCATCATAGGTTCCGTACACCTTATTTGCATAGTCCCAACCAATCATTGTACGGAAGTCACAAAAATTATGATGAGAAGAGCCATATTAAGTAATTCACTGCACCACATCTACACTAACAGAATTTTTAAAGTGTTGCTGTCTAGAACCAGTTTTATGACTGAGAATCTATTGTATCACTTGACCTGGGTGACCTGGCATGGAGGAGGCACAGATCTTTGTATACCTACTCAACAGATATCACCTCTGTTTTTCTAGAAGGGGGAAAGTATGGGCTTACGTCCACAGATTATTTTGAACTAGTCTAAATACAAAACCATTCAGTGAGCTATAATATTTGATTCCTATGATGACACCTCTCTAACTTGTACTGGTTGTGGGCAGTTGATCTCTAGAAATGAGAAGTATAACTCACAACCTATGTGAAGCACTTGGTTTTATTACTTTCAGGCATAGGCGGAAGCTAGAATTAGGCCAACAAGATTTTCTCTTGTAAAGGGTAAAGTGGACGACGAGCTTTCAAGAATAGAATAAATAGTTCGAAATTTGTGTAAATATTGAGTGCCACACTTGTGCTTGAGAAGAGGTCCACTTCTTACGTAGCCTTACTCATTTACATTTAAATTTTTTTCATGGTAACAATCATAAATTTCTTCTTATAAGTACCATATTTTTTACAAAAATAATGAGTGCATTATAGTTTTTTTGCAAAGCGCTCAACCCCCATCCCTGTGTGTTACTTTCATAAGCACGTCATACCAATATTTTTTCACATGTTGCTGATTTCAATTTTAATTTTTTTTCTATCCAGCAGATTTAATGTTACCAGGATAAAACCAATCTCATGGAAACTTCATTTAAGGTAGGTATTTTCCTAAACCAAGTGCAACCAATGGTGAACTGAAGGGGCTCATGATGGAAATGGGATGCCATGTTGAAACCAAAGAGTATGAATGCACGAAGAGCTAGAAATTAGTAAGTAAGAAACGATCCTAGGCCTAAAACTACAAGAACAAGATGTTTATATTTTATTGCTCTCATAAATATTAAACTGAAACCTAAGTTTTGATAATCAATGTCTTTGAAACCAACAAATGAAGATCACCAGAAGAAAATGTGTTTTAATGTTAAAATAGGCCATTTTAGTTTATTCATTCATTATCATCATTCTCATTCTCATGGAAAGGCCATCGCTTTTCATGAATTTAGGAATCCAAATGAAACCTGCTTTAACATCTGTGAATCCTTTTTCATTTGCCAGAGCTTCATTTTGATCTGAATTGCGACAGTAGTTGACAGCTTGATTTTGTTCCCTTTGAGAAATAATACACTCTTTCAAGTCGTTCTCCAACTCAGGCCATGTTGCCTTGGGCCCATGGCCTGTGTGTGGTGGGTTCGTTTTCTCCAGCTCCTTTTTCTCCTTTCTCCATTTGCAAATGGACAACTCTCCAACCTCAAACTCTCTTGCCGCTGCTCTGTTGCTTGTTTCTCCTGCCCTTGTAATGAACGACTTTCAGTTTGAAGTCGACAATGTAGGACTTGCGTTTAATTCCTGCCATGATTCTAAAAAGTTCTAAGATTTAGATTTATAAACTGAAAAAGCGTGCACAATATAATCGATAACTAGCTGGTTCTAGTAAAGAGTTTGCAAATTTCAAATGTGAGGTGTACAAGAAGCAAGGGTCTTTTTATAGACTCAAAAGCATATGACTAAGGTGACTTATGATCATTGATCAAGACATTGGTGCTAATAAGATATAATTAGACTATGAAATAAGCAGACCTAACATAGTTTAATGGTTTCACTTAAGATAATGTGATAAGGTTTTTGCATTCAACTGTTGAACCAAGAGTGATCATGTATCAGTTTCGCTTTGTTTATTCCTCCAATTAAAAGCCAGAGTCGGAAGACAATTGTCATAATTATGTCAGTGCAGATTGAATTGAGATTCCTATTTGTATCTACTCGGTGCCATTTATGCCAGTGCAGGCTTTGCTTTGTTTAAGCTTCCAATTGATAGTGTGTGATTTAAGGACAGGCTTCAGTAGGTTCAAGGTTCCAACTGATGACTCAAACGTAATGAGGATATAATTACCAACTAAATTAATAGAAACAAACATACAATTTCAATTGTTTACTTTCCAATTACCAGGGTACTAGCAAACTCAGTCCATGATTTCTTGACCACGGCTTATACCTTTCTTATGCAAATATGATCAAAAGTAACATTACTGGACTATTGAATGAGGGTGAATGAGGCTGAAATTCACGTCTGTAAATATCATGAGACATGTGTGGTATATGCATCGGCACAGTATACTAGAAATTTTTTCCCATAATTTTATCATTTCTGTGCAGTGTATGTATGCATGCTATTTCCAAAAAATAGGGTAATACAGATAAATTTTAGGCTAAATTCCTTTAAACTTTCTGTTTAAACTGAATTAACAAGATTTGCTGCATAGATTCTACAAGGAAGATTTGGCTCATGCCAATATTTTCTTCAAGGAAGGTCAGAATAAAGTCTGTCATACTGCAGTAATATAGGACCTCCTCATCTTTAAAGAGCCTTTCCCCACCTGTAAGCATCAATTACAATTCAATTCTATTCAATTTTGTTCCCCTATGTTCCACTTTGGAAACCCTGGTGGTATAGTTAAGAGTTCGGCTGCTAACCAAAAGGTTGGCTGTTCGTATCCATGAGGTGTTCCTTGGAAACCCTATGGGGAAGTTCTACTCTGTCCTATAGCGTCACTATGAGTTGGAATCGACTTGATGGCAATGAGTTTGGTTTAGTTTTTTTCATGTTCCGTTTCTGTTCTGACAGTTGCACATGCAGCTCTAACTCTAACCACCTGGAGGTAGGTCAGACCTCACAAGTTAAAGGACACAGTCTTCCAGACTACCATGTTGGCCCAAGACACTAGCCATAAGGTTGGAGTCTTCACAACACCATCACTTCTGAGCTACTGGCTACAAATTCAGAGTTTTCCCAGTACTCTTTCAGGAGGCCAGCCATAAGCTATAGGCTCCCCAGGGCTTCCCTCACTTCTGACCTGCTGGATCCCATTACTCCCTCAGGTTTGGTAATACACTAGCGTGATTCAGAGAACTCAGGAAAACACTGTATTTATGATTAGTTTTATTACGGAAAAAAGGATACAAATGAAGAGACGCATAGGGCCAGGTCTGGGAAGGTTTCCAATGGGAGCTTCTATGTCCCCAAATGGGACATGCTATCCTTTTACGTGCATCACTGTCTTTCACCAACTGGAAAGCCTATGTTATTGTTGTTGTTCGGTGCTGTCGAGTTGGTTCTGACTCATAACAACCCTACGTACAACAGAAGGAAACACTGTCCGATCCTTCGCCATTCTCACAATCATTGTTATGTTTGAGCCAATTGTTGCAGCCACTGTGTCAATCCATCTCGTCCAGGGTCTTCTTCTTTTTCACTGATCCTCTACTTTACCAAGCATGATATCTTTCTCCAGGGACTAGTCCCTCCAGATAATATGTCCAAAGTATGTGAGATGAAGCCTTGCCACGCTCGCTTTCAAGGAGCACCCTGGCTGTATTTCTTCCAAGACAGACTTGTTCTTTTTTCTGGCAACCCATGGTATAGTCAATATTTTTCACCAACACTGTATAATTCAAAGGCATGGATTCTTCTTTGGTCTTCCTTATTCATTGTTCGGCTTTCACATGTATATGAGGCAATTGAAAACACCATGGCTTGGGTGAAGCGCACCTTAATCCTTAAAGTGACATCTTTGCTTTTTAACACTTTAAAGAGGTCTTTTGCAGCACATTTTCCCAATGCAATAGGTCATTTGATTTCTTGACGGCTGCTTCCGTGGGCGTTGATTGTGGATCCAAGTAAAATGAAATCCTTGACAACTTCAGTCTTTTCTCCGTTTATCGTGATGTTGCTTATTGGTTCCGTTGTGAGGATTTTTGTTATGTTTGTGTTGAGGTGTAATCCATACTGAAGGCTGTAGTCGTTGATCTTCTTCAGTAAGTCCTTCAAGCCCTCTTCACTTTCAGCAAGCAAGGTTATGTCATCTGCATAATGCAGGTTGTTAATGAGTCTTTCTCCAATCCTGATGCCCTGTTCTTCTTCATATAGTCCAGCTTCTCAGATTATTTGCTCAGCGTACAGACTGAATATGTATAGTGAAAGGATACAACCCTGAAGCACACCTTTCTTGATTTTAAACCATGCAGTATTCCCTTGTTCTGCTTGTTCCCAATGTACTGCTGCAAATGTTTTTGAATGATCTTCAGCAAAATTTTACTTGTGTGTGATATTAACGATATTGTTCAATCATTTCCACATTCTGTTGGATCACCTTTCTTTGTAATGGGTACAAATATGGATCTCTTCCAGTCAGTTGGTCAGGTAGCTGTCCTCCAAATTTCTTGGCATAGAAGAGTGAGCACTCCAGTGCTGCATCGGTTTGTTGAAACATCTCAGTTGGTATTCTGTCAATTTCTGGAGCCTTGTTTTTCACCAATGCCTTCAGTGCAGCTAGGACTTCTTCCTTCAGAACCATCAGTTCTTGATCATATGCTACCTCCTGAAATGGTTGAATGTCGAGCAATTCTTTTTGCTACAGTGACTCTGTGTATTCTTTCCATCTTCTTTTGATGCTTCTTGCCTCCTTTAATAGTTTCCCCATAGAATCCTTCAGTATTACTACTTGAGGCTTGGATTTTTCTTCAGTTCTTTCAGCTTGAAAAATGCCGAGCATGTTCTTCTCTTCCCCTTTGGTTTTCTATCTTCAGGTCTTTGCAAGTGTCGTTGTAATACTTTACTTTGTCTTCTTGAGCTACCCTCTGAAATCTTCTGTTCAGCTCTTTTACTTCATCATTTCTTCCTTTCACTGTAGCTACTCTATGTTCAAGAGCAACTCTTAGAGTCTCTTCTGACATCCATTTTGGTCTGTCTTTCTTTCCTGTCTTTTTAAATGACCTTTTGCTTTCTTCTTGCATGATGTCCTTGATGTCATTCCACAACTCGTCTGGTCTTTGGTCATTAGTGTTCAGTGTATCAAATCTATTCTTGAGACGGTCTCTAAATTCAGGTGGGATATACTCAAGGTCATATTTTAGCTCTTGTGGACTTGTTTTAATTTTCTTCAGG
The DNA here is from genome assembly GCA_030035585.1 of Dugong dugon. Lineage (NCBI taxonomy): Eukaryota > Metazoa > Chordata > Mammalia > Sirenia > Dugongidae > Dugong > Dugong dugon. The sequence goes on from CM057464.1 coordinate 162,266,720, forward strand.
TTCAACTTGAACTTCCATATGAGCAATTGATGGTCTATTCCACAGTCAGCCCCTGGCCTTGTTCTGACTGATGATATTGAGCTTTTCCATCATTTCTTTCCACAGATGTAGTGCATTTGATTCCTGTGTTTTCCATCTAGTGAGCTTCCATATCCAGAGCCTTTACTGGGGCCTCCTACGTAAGCATGACTGACTCAATCATATCTCCCTCCCATGAGGTCAGCTGATGTCACATCGTAGGACCATCTGGCATGGTTGGTCCCCACCCAAGAGGCATCGCATTAGCATAAACTCTCAGATGTGGTCTGGATGCATCGTCAACAACACTTTAATCACTGGGGAAATTCCAAGGTTTTAGATATTATCTCTCAGGAACCAGAAACTAAGACCAAATTCTTTGGGTAAAATTAACCCCATACCACCCTATTGCTGAATGTTATAGAGATACTGCAGCATGGGACTGTGTGTTGCCTTCCTTGTTCATCCAGAGCGTGTCCACTGAGGGTAAAGCAGCCACTGACATTCCCCTCTGAAAGGTTCCACAGTTCCCTGTGTACCAACAAGTGGACCACATGAAGGCCACATGGTTGAAGACGTTTCTCCTCTAGGCCCTGTCTAAAACAGGCATCATCAGCTGCTTGCCCAGCAGAGTTCCAGGCTGGTCCTTGCAAACAGATTTGCTTGTTTCTGCTGATCAGCAACAGTACCCAAAATATAACCCTGCAGCAGAAGCTGCTGAACTGCAGGGAAAAAGTCACTTTTTTGTGGTCTTCTACTTCCTCTGGACTCTGTCCCCTATGAAAAGCTTGGAAAATATGTCCCAGTTGAAAGAATTCTATCTACAGAATACCAAAATTAACATATTAATGACAAGCAGGTGGCGATGATATAGACTGACTGAATGTCAACTGCTAATGGTCCCAACTTTGAGGTCGTCAAGCCACCCACAATTTTGAACTGAGACCTCCTGTCATGTGTATTACTTCCCTCCCTCTCTTCTTCTCATTCCTTCTTGTCCTAGAGTCTGATTGCTACTGTGGATCTGCAGAATCTTGGTTTGAGTAGGGACCTCACAGATTGTCTTCCTACCTCCCCTGGACTCAGAGGTCCTGTCCAGAGTAAGTCTGATCTGTCCTCAGGTAGACGACATATGATAAAAAGAAGTCAACCTTTCCTAATAAGGCAGCACTACTCAAAGAAATTAAATCTCTAAAAATGATTGATCCACAGTGTTTTACTACACGAGCACTGTGACTCCTTTTTAAAGGTTTGATAAAGGCATCTCTTTCAGATAGACTATTTGAGCTTTGCTAACTAGTGACACAAAGGTTCATTTTTTTCTCTTCTTTGTCTAATATCATAAGTTCTTTTGATTCTTCTCTCTAAGGGTCATGAGGTCTTCTCTCCCTACCTGCATATCTCGAGGTCACTGCTTCCCTGCTGACCTCAAGAAAGATCTCAGAAGGGGTCTTAGGTTGAATTTGTGTTTAAAGGAAAGCCTGTCATTTATGCTGTGTTAAGGTCCAAGGGTGTAGTGGTCACCTACTTAACTAGCTGGTAGGTACCCTTCTGCTTCTGCTTCCTTTTTACAATGCAGTTCTTATCAAAGAGCATGAACCTGTTTTTAAGTCTGTGGTCTTTTTCTCCAAAATAATCTGGTGGGGTTTCGACAGGATTTGGAACAGCACAGATGCTGAGAATGGCAGAGGTGGTCAGCAAGATACGAAGAGAGTGAGCAGATGCTCAGACCCTGATACCAGTTGTATCCTCCTTGTATGTCCTCTTTGTCTTGCCTGCATGGCTGAAGCATGCCTAGTCTAAGCTCTGTCCAGTGATAGGCTTCGTTGTTAGAGATGAACCATTAACTGAGCCTATCTAACGGCCTGTCTAGCCTCTGAGAGTCTTCCCTGACACTACTATCTCTTACGTGATTGATTTTTCCTGAGTCTAGATTAAGTTATCATGTATACTCCTTTATTCAAAGATCGTGACGGGAGCACCATAGCAGTCCCATTTATCTTTAAACCATTTTATGGACACTATGTTGTATAATATTGGAATTATACCAGTTATGACCCCAAATTGTAGTTTTCTCTAATGAAGCCTGGAACATCTGCCATATTGCCTAACTCCAGGGGTTACCATTCCAATAAAATAAGTGTGGTGGTACCTCCTGGGTTTGTTCAGCATGATGGTTCTAGACTCGACCTGGGCCTTGGTAACCAGAAACTGTGGCCACAGGGATTCATTGTATCTGTGGGAAAGACAAACTTCTGATTGCCTTCCTCATGGATACTCGGGATAAGCTGCAAAATTACCAGAAACATTGAGAAACAATGATGGTGAATCCTCTCAAGAATATGTGAAGTGCAATCAAGTGCAAAAGGCTTTATCTTAGAAGATCTTGTTGGAGAAAATGTAACTATAATTAAAAAGTAATGATGCTCTGGCTGTTGGGAAAATGAGTGCCTTGAGTAAACCTCTGTAAACTTCACTGTTGCTCTTAGCCCAAGATCTACCTTCTGTGAGGTCCCCATAAACCTCCATGTGTCCTTCCTCTACAGATGCCAGGAAGTCTTTTACAGATTGCCTGGGAATAAGTTAAAGTCCTTGAGGTGTGATCACTAAATCCCTCATGGATTAGCAGAGCACACTCTTGAAGTAATAGGTGGAATAGTCAGGGTCCTCTCCACAGGAGTCCCTGGGTGGTGGAAATGGTTAATGCACTTGGCTGCTAAATGAAAAGTTGGCAATTTGAGGCTACCCAGAGGTGCCTCAGAAGAAAGGCCTGGCGATCTACTTCCAAAAATCAGCCATTGAAAACCTTCTGGATACAGTTCCACTCTGATACTCACAGGGTCACTATGAGCTGGAGTCAACTTGACAGCAACTGGTTACTGGTCTCCAAAGGAGGTGCTGTCCTGCAGTAGAGGCTGCACCACCCACAGTGAATGGGCTAGAGAACCCTCACCTGGAGAAATTTGTTCATAGAAATCAGTGCTTCCACTGCCTGACTTAGGCCAACAAGGATTTTTTTACTTTCAGTGTAACTAGGAATAGATAAAAATGAACCCCCTGTCCCCGCCCCTCCCCTGCCAGAGTAACCCTAGATTGCAAAAGGCCAGAACTGTTCAATTTTGAAATAAAGAATCCTGGTCATTGAGTATATGCTGCAAAACAAATACGTATTTAAGTATGTATAAGTGTAAACAACTCTGTGGGCACTATCAAAAAATATTTGTAAAACAAAACAAAAAAGCAAGTCAAAACAAAGAACTCTTGGAAGGCTGTTAACGTAAGTTTGTTAAATTCAAAATGGTGTTCAGAGATCTTAGGATCTAAAGAGTGAGTTTTTTTTTTTTTGTAGAGGCAACAATAAACAAACAATTTAATTCATGAAGCTTTATTGGTTAAGGGCATGTGATAGCTCCTTAAATTCATCAAGCATATGAGACCAAAAGGGCAACACCTGCCCAAAAGCAGAAGTGAGAAGGCAGGAAGGGGCAGGAAAACCGGACGAATGGAAATGGGGAACCCAGGGTGGAAAGGGGGAGAGTGCTGACACGTTGTGGGAATTACAACCGATGTCACAAAACAATTTGTGTATCAATTTTTGAAGAGAAACTAATTTGCTCTGTGAACTTTCACCTAAACCACAATAAAATGATTTTAAAAAAGCATGTGATATGAGGAATTTGTATAGGAATGCTTTGCTTGAATACATTTATGTATATTTAACTAAAAATAGGATGATAATATAAACATGTATTTAAAACTAAATATTATATAAATTAAACTGTTTTAAACTAATACTTTTTCATATCAGATATTTAAGCCCAGAAAGAGAAATTTGACTTTGTGCTAATAAAAACAAGGTCAATAAAGAGATAAGTAGTTTGGGCCAAAGTAAAGGCTTGAGAGGCAGGAAAAGAGTGAGCAGTTTAAAATCCATCCTAATAGCAAAAGCCTCAGCTCTTGAAAGACAAGGATCGAACAATAACAACAACAAAAACTAATGTAGTGAGCTCTCTATTATATTTATTCCTAAACTGGAATATTTTATATTAAGAATTGGTTCAATTTCAAAAGGTAACAATACCTGTTATATCATAAAACTAGAAAATTTAATGTGGATTTATGTTTTTCTCCGTAAGGATAAGTGACAGAGATCATTTGGATTTCTGCATAAACCCTAAGATCAAAATACGTAATTATAAATGTACATCCCCAAAAAACCCCTTTGCAGTCAAGTGAATTCCAACTCATAGCCACCCTATAGGACAGAGTAGAACTGCCCCATAGGGCTTCCAAGGAGCAGTTGTGGATTCAAACAGCTGGCCTTTGGGTGAGCAGCCAGGCTCTTTAACCAGTGCACCGCCAGGGCTCCATAAATACACATAGTATTTCTATTACGCTGTCTTATTTAGATGTGTCTCGCTTAATTTCTGATATTCTAAAGTGATTTTGGGAAGTTTGAATTCATAAAACATTAAAACAGTGGCTATTTTCATGTATCCAAAGACCTCAAGAAATTGGAATTCTATACTAGTATCATCTGTAATTAAATTAAGGACATACTCGGTTTTGATAAATGAAAATTTATCAGATGATATATGCAAAATATATAAATTTTCAGTCACAATTCAAAAGAGAGACTTTCAATCAAAACCTCAAGAGCTCAAGTTTACATATGATTTATATACAAAGTATTTCCTTGATCATCCTGCAGAAAATTAAGCACTTTGTAACTGGCCTGGCACTGAAAGGAAATAAAACTAACTGAGAGAATCGCTTGGGTTTAAAAAATGCAAATAAGACATTCCCTGATAGATTAACCTGCTAAGCGAATGAGGAAAATTGATTGTGTGGTACTATATAAAAGCACAGGCTTGTAGCTCAGGAAAGAGAGTAAGATACATTTTAAAAGTTTTAAGGTAAGGACAGAATTTAGGGGAGCTAAACTTTGACTGTGAAAGAGAAATTACTAGAAATTAAAGAAGAGGATGATGAATTAATTTGTCACACATCAATTTATATAAATGAATTTGTACTTTTACTGGGCAGTAAGTCATTGTGGACAGACCAGATGTTGGCAAATTAAAACTTTTTCTATCCTCTCTAACTGGACTAGCTCTTGGACTCTTCTAGTAGCTGAATACTACCACCAAGAAACAAGTAGAAGCCCAAATCCTCCACCTCTGAGAAGACAGAACTGGCAGCTGTGAAGATGCTGAAGACCTCTGTCGCAAAACCAATGGAACAAATGAAAGAAACCAACTGTCAGATAAGCACCTACATAGCCACGAAGAATGAAGAAGGCTGAAGAGTGAATCTAGAACCGTGAAATTGGGTGTGTATCCTTTGCGAGATCCCTCCTTAAGACAAAAGTGACTACATAGAAAATGTTGAGTTTCATTTAATACCTTATTGTTCATAAGGATATCGGTGTTGGTATTTTGGAACTCTTGCTCAAATAAAGACAATAACTAATTATTCTTATTTGTATAGGCGAAAAGATAGCTGCAGTTACAGAATCCTTCAAATCAAGTAGAACTTTATAATTTTAGAACAGGATTAGAAATACCAATATAAACTTCTTAAAAAATTGTAGCTTTGACATTGAAATAATCTAAGAACAATATTACCCCATGTTGCATCCTAGCACCCTATCCTAAGTATCTAAATTTTTTCACTGAGAGAAACCAAAGATCTTTAGAGAAACTTCTCAATCTATGCTTGGTCCAGAAAGAGGCAAGATAGCTTGGATCATCTTGTGCCAGAAAGCAAGAAAGCTTTCAAAGATTCACAAAGTCATTAAAAACAAAACTAAACTAAACCAAAAAAAAAAAAAAAAAAAAACACAGGAGTCTGCCCAAAAGAAACTACCACTGGCCAAATTTTTGCCATTAAAAATTATAATGCATCCTCTAGTCAATTGAAATACACTCAATCTGTTAAAAAGTCTTAATTCCATATGATGAGCAACAACAACAACAAAACATGAACTACTTGAAAAAAAGGTGAAGAGAATAGAATTTATTACTGCCGAGCCTTGTTATTTATTTGACATTATTGGCTCAGTTATTATACCTCTAAAGAATACAGGAATTAGGTAATGCTATATATCAGTCAGAAGGCATTTTCTGACACAAGGTGGGAATGTCAGTAGAAAGACTCTATAACTTGTGACTGTAAGTCAGACAAAAACCACAGGAAGCATCCAAAATTCAATTGTGTAAGATTTTAAATGACACAAAGAGTAGCAATGAAAGCAAAAGGCCATCTAGTCCAAACTTCTTTAATGATAAATGAAAAAGGCCAACATCAGTACAATGCACCAAAGGAGATCAAGTCAGATGAAGGAGCTGTAAAGGAACTGCTAAAGAGATGAAGAGCAAGGTTGTCAGTCAACCTGCTAGTGCAAAAATTACAGCAAAACCACAAAAGGCAGGAAGACAGGACAAATCTTCAGGCAAAAATAAATGCAACCAAAAGAGAGAAGGCAAGCAAAACCAAACCAAACAAAAACAAAACAAGACAAAAAACAAAATACAGGCTCAGATGGCTAACCAAGAAACCATAGAAACCCGAGAAATTAAAAATTAAAAATGAAGGAAGTCCAGTCTCTGATGAAGCAGGTGAAAAAGAAGCCACACTCAATTAGTGTCATATACCAAATCTTGTTGGTGGTCCTCATACGTCTCTTCTTGTTAATCCAGAGGTATTTGTTTCAGCTCTTTAGTAAATGCAACTTTCTTGGTAGTTGTAGGAAGCCAGCTTAAAGGAGAAAATCCCACATCATTCCTTTTTTTTTTTCTGTCTTTAGGTAGGTGCCTTTTTAAAGTGCAAGTTTTTGTTTTTTTTGAAAGAAGTGAGTAACTGTTTTGTCTGTCAACGTTCGATGGGCTGTAGGAGTGCAGTTTCAATAGCCCGCAACGTGAAGCACAACTAAACAGCAATTTGAAATCATAATTACGCATTGAACACGACTTAAATATTTTAAATTACTTACCTCCCTTACTCATTTTTTTCCAGTGGAATTGTTTTCCAAAAAGTTTGTTCCCTGTTTTCATCGTCCCATGTCCCATTAGAATTGTGACATCTTTGGTAGAAGTAGTCCAGTTTTTCCTCACTACTTTGTTAATGTATTGTAAAAGGTTGACATTTTTTAGCATGTGTTATATATAATATTAAATCATAAATTGGAGGGAAATTAGATCTAACAACTTACCAATATTGTGGTAATATTGGTCCTTGAAATTCTCTATTTAATGACAAATTGCCTATAAATTTTAAGATGGAAACTTACTGGAAAGATTGTTATGGATTATAGCTACAGAATTTTAAATTCTTCAGTGTTTGTATTACAAATTTGTATTGAAAATACAAATATTGTTTATAAATGATTTCATAAAGTCTGTAGACTGATCATCAAACAAAAATCTTGACTATGAAAGAAAAAATCAAAGCAAAAAGACATCTACATTTTTGTGATGTTATCAATTTATAAGTCTTTAGAATCAAAAGGAGAAAGATATTCTAAGAGTCTCAAACACATGTATTAGATCATCCTGAGCAGGGAATGTAGATTTCTATAAGTAGATGGAATTTATTGTGTAGAATGTGAATCCGAAGAAGTGAGCCAATGATAACTTCAATCAAAATTATGGAATTATTATCATAATAACTACAAGTGGAGTTTTGCATATATCATCAGATCTTAGGAAGGGATACAGGTAATAGAAAGGGAACTAACTTCCTTAGTAGGTATGCATCTTTTAATTCCTAGAATATTCAAAATTAAATATAGAAAAATTTAAGACAGCCAAATGATTTATTAATATTTGTGTCAAGTAGGGAACTGTAAGATCTACCTAGAAAAAGAACCCTGATTGTGGCATTTCACCAAATTTCTACAATTATTTATTTGCCTATATTCCCATTTACACTGTGAATTCCCTGGGAATAAGGATGGTGTCTTCCATGTCAGCAATCTCAACACAGTGCCTGGCCCAGAGTGAGTGCCCAGTAAATATACATGAATGAATAAATGAGGTCCTTCAGGTTGTAGTGAGATTTGGTTCATGTCAATACGTTTTTCAAGGAAGGTAAGAGAAATGTCTGTCTCCAGTTCTGCTGAGCTGCCCCCATTTTGAAGGCTCCCTCCTGCAGCCATTTTGAGATGTGATAGAAATAGAAGAAAGGTTGTCTCTAATGTTTTGATGTTTGGTCCAGGGCATGTTTACAGATGGGAAGGGTCAAGCTTCAGAGATGTTCCAGAGATATAGCCCTTGACGTTCCCTGCTAAAAAGATGTGCTGTACAAAGAATGTGTCAGTAGCAACTGTGCTCAAATGCCAATTGCTGAGGCATGAAGACAGTTTTCCTTTCAGATCCTGGCTAAGCATTTGCTATCTGGAAACACAGATAATAAATTTCAAACCACTTCCTCATGACGGCTCTTCAAATATTTGAGAATCATATGGCCTTTTTTTCTAACTATTCTTTCATCAGTTGTGCCTCATACGACAGACTCTAGTCCTTTCCTCAACTTGGTTTTCTGCTTTTGGTGTACCCATATTTCTACTACATGTTGGCACTAAGATCCAGAACTGAGCATAATATATTGAGTATAGTCAGACCAGAGCAGAGAACAGTGGAACCTTCTCTGGGCACTGCACTTCTTCTGGGCACAGCCAAGACTTCTTCCTCTTCTTGGCAGCCATATCATTCTTGGTTTTTCCTGTGCTTGTAGCTAACTCAGATCTCTATGGGTTTTGTTGCTGTGGTGATTATTATTGTTGTTTTTTTAATGTGACATATTTTAAATATGATTTTCTGTTATGAATTGAATTGTGTCTCCCCAAAATATATGTTCACTTGTCTAGACCATGATTCCCGGTATTGTGTGATTTTCCACCATTTTGTCATCGGATGCGATTTTCCCATGTACTGTAAAGCCTACCTCTATGAGGTTAATGAAGTAGGATTTTTGGCAGTTATATTAATGAGGCAGGACTCAATCTACAAGATTAGGTTATGTCTTAAGTCAATCTCTTTTGAGATATAAAAGAGAGAAGCGAGCAAAGAGACATGGGGACCTCATACCACCAAGAAACATGAGCCAGGAGAATAGCACATCCTTTGAACCTGGGGTCCCTGTGCTGAGAAGTTCCTCAGCCAGGGAAGACTGATGACAAGGACTTTCCCCTAGAACCAACAGAGAGAGAAAGCCTTTCCCTGGAGCTGGCACCCTGAATTTGGACTTCTAGCCTCCTAGACTGTGAGAGAATAAATTTCTCTTTGTTAAAGCCACCTACTTGTGGTATTTCTATTATAGTAGCACTAGATAACTAAGACATTCTCCAATTCTATGCCTGTGGAGTTGATATTTTAAATTTAAGGATTTAACTTGGCTCTCTATTAAACTGATACATTTAGCTCATTAGTCTAACTTACTGTGATGTTTTGGAATCATAATTGTATCACTGAATGTCCTAAATTCCAAGCTTTTGCTACCTACTCATTTGGTAAACCTACCTTCCACGTCTTCATCCAAGTAACTGATAAAAGTGTTGAATAAGACAGATTGAGGAAGAGCCCATCGCACACCACTAGTACTCAACAAGTATTTATGAGTTAAATCATGAAATTGACTGAGGGAAAAGAAGTAGATTGGAGTCATTGTCTCTGATGCCATACCCAGGCTGAGCTTGTGCCCTTTCAATTATTCTCATAAGAGAGTGTAACATACTTCTTCAAGGGATAGTTTTCTTGCCTTTTCAGAAGTTTCCAGGACAGCCTTATTGTTCACGTTTATTCTTATGTAATGTTGTTGTTAGGTGCCGTGGAGTAGGTAGTAGTGGAGTAGTAGACTCATAGCGACCCTACGTACAGCAGAATGAAACACTGCCCAGTCCTGCACCATCCCCATAATCCTTGTTATGCTTGAGCCATTGTTACAGCCACTGTGTCAGTCCATCTCGCTGACGGGCTTCCTCTTTTTCGCTGACCCTCTACTTTACCAAGCAAGATGTCCTTCTCCAGGGACTGGTCCCTCCTGATAACATGTCCAAAGTATGTGAGATGAAGTCTCACCATTCTCACTTCTACAGAGCATTCTGGCTGTACTTCTTCCTTTTAACACTTTAAAGAGGTCTTTTGCAGCAGATTTGCCCAATGCAATGCATCTTTGATTTCTTAACAGTTGCTTTCATGGATGTTGATTGTGAATCCAAGTAAAATGAAATCCTTGACAACTACTTCAGTCTTTTCTCTGTTTATCATGATGTCTCTTACTGATCCATTTGGGAGGATTTTTGTTTTCTTTATGTTGAGGTGTAATCCATACTGAAGGCTGTAGTCTTTGATCTTCATCAGTAAGTACTTCAAGTCCTCTTCACTTTCAGCAGGCAAGATTGTGTCATCTTATGCAATACAGGGTTCAATATTAAATAACACAGGATATTTGTACTATGCACTATCAGATATCAAATGCTGCATACAAACCACTCCAAAACTTAGGGGTCTAAACAGACAATTTATTTTTCATAATTCTGTTAGTTGGCTACTTGGTTCTCCTGTTGGAGTCACCTGAGCTCACTGGTGTGATTGCATTTAACCTAAGGATCATCTAGGGGCTGAGTTCAGCTAGGACAAATGGAGTGGCTGGGTTTCTCTCTCTGTATGGTCTTTCATCTTCTAAAAGGCTAGTTTAGGCTTCTTCACAAGGTAGTGGCCATGTTTCAATAAGAGAAAGCTCTACGTGCAGACATTTATCAAGCCACTGCCTGCATCATGTTTGCTGATGCCTCATTGGCCAAACCATGACCATGTCATCCCAAGTTAATGAGGGAGGGGACTATATAAGAGTGGCTACCAGGAGGTGTGATTTAATGGGGTCATTAGTGTAACATTAACCACAAACACAAAAGTTCACAGCACTTTTAGGATTTAATATAACATGCCACGTAATTTAAGTTTCCTTATAATTAGCTTTAGAGAGAATTTCTATTGCTATAAAACTTTACTTAGCACGTGATATGGGAGGCCTTTTATGAAAGAAGAACTGGGCATTGGATAAGTACGAAAAAAACTGAAATTAAAAAATGTCAGCCTAAGTACAGTTCATATAGATCTGTTCATATTTGAAGAATATTTTCCATTAGTTTATAGTTTTAGCGGTGAATATCTCAAAACGACCACATTGCCGTGTCTCTGCTCGTATAGAAAGATGGTTAAATAAAATGGATTTTGAATCCTTTTGGTCCTTGGAAATCTGAACAAATGGCTTTTAAAGGAAATATTGAGTTTATTCAAAGATTTTAAGTCTTCAAAGTCTAGGAAGTATCAAAGCCTAAGATATAATTATCACATTTTATCTATATAAATGTCTAAAAACAATTTGTTAAATTGGTTTTATCCAGATGTGTGTTTTAACACAAATTTGCTCCTGATTAGCCAGAATACATGGGTCTGAGAACAAAGAGTGGAAGTAGGGGTGTACATTGACACCTGGCCTCTGCTGCATTAGAGATTTTAGAACCCATGGGAGCAGTGCCACCACAGAGCTACAATGGTTCTAGTAAAATTAAAGCTGAAAATTATACCTGGCTACTTGGAACTGTAGATGCTATTTAACAAAGAGACAAATGGTGAGGGCATTGGTAGTTCTCAAGAAGTTGTTTGGAGTCGTTGATTTTGACTATCATGGGCATATAAACTATATAATGGGAGCAAGGAGAAGTATGGATGGAACCTAGATGAGACACCAGGGTGCCTCTTCAGACTAGCTACCCAGCTGCAAAAGTTAATGAAGACCACTGCACCTCTATACTGGAAGGACTGCCAAAGCTTAACCATGATTGAATCAAGATGCTGTCTGAAAGCAAAGGGAAGATAAAGTAGGTAGTGGAAGAAGAAAGTAATAAATAAAACACAAACCACAAATACCTTGTGAAAAATTATAGGTGTGACTACTGTAGGCTCTCCTTGCATTTATTTCTTTGTTTTGTCATGTATTTCAAGAAATATTCCTTGCTGTTGTCTTCTGCTTCTTGTTCTCCTCCTTCTCCTCCTTTCCTCCTCCTTTTTGCAGTATATCATCATTGGAGGAGAAATGAATATCACCTGGAGATCTTAGATTTAGAGATGAATGCAGAAAGTATTGAGATTTGGGATCATTTCTGTTTGGGGCTTGAGTACATTTTTGATTATATAAGGGGTCATTATGTTACATAAGAGCACTTATCGTGACATATAACTGAAGGAAGAATGGTGCATATAGATATTTGGAAGTCAAAGTGGTGAACTGCAGTGAAACCTTGCCTTTTTGTTGGCTACCTAACACCCAAGAGTTCTTCACTATTTTAAACCTCATTCACTAGTGAATAGGTCTTGATGAATGGCAAGGTTCTTTGTATCCCCATAAAAGGCAAAGAGACAAATGTATTCCATTTCCTACCCATTGGCAGCAAGGATGTGAATACATGACCTAGCCTTGTCCAGTTATACTCCCAACTGGAAATCTGAAGACAGAGGGTTATGCTATGATGCAGCATAATCTTAATCAGAGTATTTCTGGGTCAAGACTCTTCTGATGAGACTTCCTGATACCTTACCATTTCCTGAAACTGGTTCTCCATATTTCTTAGATTCAGTAGGCTAGCTGTAAATTCCTTTTCAGTTTAAATATGCCAGAATCAGTTTCTCTTGTTTGTAATAAGTTCCCTGAATGGAACGATATGCAAAGCATACATCACAGAGCTTTGTGGATGTACGTTAAATATTAATTTATTTTCATCTTATCGTTTTCTCCTTTCCCAAATGCATTATAAACCCTTTAGAGATTCATTTCTCTTACTAACCCTCTCCAAAAGAGTGCTCAGTATGCTGATTTGTACAAAGAAAGCAATCAGTATTGCCTCTTGTCCAAACTATGCCTGTAGAAAAGAGGAATTCATCACTAATCCTCCAGATTCGAAACTGCGTGGATGAAAATATTAAAAAGCATTGCCAAGCAAATTGAAAACAGAATTGGTGACATAATTATGGCTAGATCCTATGGTTACAAACATTTATAATGCTTAGTTGGTGAGAAGAGTCAAATATGTTTCTTCTTACCTAACAAACAATATCGGAAATCCTTGAAATGTTTTTTTTGGGCCGTAAATTTCTAAGAATGTTTTTGATAAAAAAAAAAGGGGCTTCTAAGCATATAGGAGGGGAAAAAACTTTAAGTTGTGGTAAAACTTTTTTTTTTTTTTTCTGTTAGTGATGCCTTTAAAAATTAGTTCATTTCTTTCCTTACAAACCTTAACGATTAGAAACCATCTTAGAGGCTGCTTACCACAGGGTGGTTTGGGAAATCCTTTCTCTGGAGGTGGGACATTTACACTGAAACCAGAATCATTAGAAAGAATTGAGCATCTAAAGAGCCAGGGCAGAGTGGCCCAGGCAAGGATGAACAGGTGTGCTCCCGGCATTAATTTCCTTGGCTCACAGCCTTCCTCTTCTCACTCCCCACCAGAGCTCTGTGCTCCCTCAAACTTTGTTCTTGTTCAGACAGGGAAACTGCCAATCTCCTCGGAGTAAAAACGTTCTTCTTTGGAGATGGACTGCTTCCGATGGGACAGTCTTTTACATTATTAAACAGAATACTCACAGTCTCAGGCTGAAGCATTTGCATCTGGGTTGCTCCAGCCATGCCCAGAGCTATCCCAAATGAAATGATTATGTTCTTGACTTTGGTGTGCTCACTAAAGTGATACCTCCTGTGAGGTTAATTTTATCTGTCAAGTTGGTTAGGTTGTGGTGTATAGTTGTTTGGTCAAATGCCAGTCTAAATGTTGTTATCAAGTAGTTACATGTGTTTAAATCAGGTGGCCTTAAGGAAAGCAGATGACCCTCCGTAATGTGGGTGGGCCTTATCCAATCAATTAAGCCTTCAGAGTAAAATGGGAGTTTTCCCTAGGGTGTATTCCGCCTCTGGGCTATAAAATGATCTCTTGCTGGAACTCCTCTACTCTTCACTCTACCCATTGCCTGACGAGCAGATTATGGGACACAAGACTGAAGGAATCTCCAGCTTGACCTATAGATTTTGGACCTGCCAGGACCCCAGTCTCATGAGCCAATTTCTTAAAATCAGTCAGTCAATCTCTTTCTCTCTCTCTGAATGTCTCTCTGTATCTACATCTATCTACCTGTCTATCTATCTATCGTACTGATTCTGTTTCTCTAGAGAACCCTGACTAAGACATCTACCAAAAGAGAAGATATCTGTCCTAAATAAAGTTCTACTCCCACACTTCAAGTTATTAGAAGTAAATTTCTGGCAGTTTAAGTGTAATTATTCTATTTCTGCTTCTAATTATGAAGGCTTCAAACCAATCACAAAGCAACCTAATGAAGAATAGTTTTAATCATTAAAAGGGACACCTATGTCTCTTTTTTGGTAAATTTTATTAATATTGAACTAAAAACTAAAATGTCATTCTGTTTCAATACAAGACAGTTATTAAGTCTTATTACATTTGTGTGTAATTACAAGTATATAATAATTGATAAAATCATGGTTTAAATAATACTAGGCAATCAGTTATTCTAGAGATAAGGGAAGAACACAAGTTTTCCAGTCTCTGGAGGAGTTGGTCAGCCCTGGACTGCTGTACCTGTGCACCATCCTGTGTCGTCAAGAATGTTGATTGACAACACGGCCCCAGTGCTTTTTGAAATCTTGATGCCATCAACTGCATATGTCATCAAGCTGGAGAAACTTATTTAAAAATGGGAAGCAGTTCTGCTTGCTAAAAGAGAGGCTTCAGCCTATCTCTGAGCCAAACCATTCTTTAATTTTGGAGAGAACATCTTGAACGGATAATTTGGTTATACAAATGTAAATCAAGAGTCATCATTCTTTGAAGGAAATCTGTGGGTGCATCTGCCTGCAGGAGGACATAGATGCAGAGTGTACTTTTTGGTGATGCAAACTCTAACATGTTCTTGAGCCCAAGCCATACCTCTGAGACTTTGCTGTGTGTGTTTTTTTGTGGAGTGTCTAGGGCTATAAATTTGGAGTCTGCTGCTCATAAAACTGTTGTGTGGCCTGTTAACCTGCATATGTCCTTCCTTAAGTGGTAGTTTTTGTTATTAGTTTTTCACTCAGAAACACACTGAGCTGGAGAAAAATGAAGGAAGAATGTTTAGAAAGGCTCTTTACCTCCTGCTGGAGGAAAAACAATCAAAGAGAATAAGACTAAGACTGTTAAAGCTCAGCCTAGACTGAACAGTTGATGTCCTATATACTATATCAGTTAAGAGTGAATAATCCTGGATGATTAACACTGAACTATTATGGTTTGGTGTCATTGTTCTGATGGGGTCATAATGTAAGATCACACTCCTGAGGGTGAGGGGTAGCCCTTCTTCTGAAGGGAGGAGACATTCTTCAATCATCTTGAACAATAGGAGTCAATCTTAGGACTTAGACTTGAGGAAAGGTGAAAATCTCTCTCTCTCATCCTCTCTTTCTTTCTCTCTCTTTCCCCTTGTCCTAAATGACCTGGACTCTTAGGCGCAGTTATGTTGAGAGCACTCCTGGTGGTTGAAATAACCTGACCCTTACTATGTTCAGGCTGGCTGAGGACACCCTTAAGGAATCCTGAAGGAAAGTTGAGACTAAACCATAAGGGTAGCCACTTCTAGTAGCAGTTGTAAAATACCCTTCCACTGGGTACCTTTCATCAGAAAAACTGCAGTACAGTCTTGTTAAATGCTGCAGTCTGAACATAGCTGCATGATGGAGAGTTAAGAGAAAGATCTGTCCCCTACGCCAGGATTCTACTAGTAGTGGCCATCAGCCATGGAGTGTAGCTGCTCCTTGTATCATGGTGATCTCAGAAGGCATATCAGAAGAGCCAGGGAAAGCGTGGCTTGACCAAGACTTTGGGGCAGAAGAACTATATGCAGGATCTGTTGTTAAGCACACACGAGAAAGAGCTCTGCGGTACTTTAGAAACACCCGATGGCAGTTTGATATGGGAAAGTTCATGCTGGGAAGGTAAATTTTGGATATCAACAGAGCTGTAATCGTATTTTTTAAGTCATCTGTGTGGTAGGCAGCCTTAGTATTCTCTTATTTTTTTAAATTTTTTTCCATGAAACGAGATTTCAAACGGAATAACGTGTATCTAGAACAATACTAAGTAGTTTTTTTTCTCCACTTATTACTGCCAAAGAATGCAAAAATTCTTTGGATGAAATCTGCAACCATGTAATTATTTGTTAGTCATAACCTTCCCTGAGAATACTACTCATATGAATCATGTAATAAAAAAATAAGTATCTGAATATAAATGTCATACAAATACAATACTTACAGCATCTCAGAAAAGTATGACTTTCAGATTCTCTTTAAGTATAATATAGTGTGAAAATTGTGAAAAGTAAAGATGGATATTCAGGCAAGGAAGTTTGAAATTCTTTATGAGAATAAAATAAGTAATAGAAGTAAAAGAATTTCTACTGAGATGAATAAAAAGTATGTGGACCAGTTTTTTCTTTTTTTAAAATCACAATTGCTTTCTTGTAACCTTAGAAATAAGAGAATTACAAGGGACAGCTAAAATGCTAAGATACTAAGCACAATTTTAGGTAATCTAAGACTGTTTGAGAAACACAAAAACTGGATTCAGACATTTTCAAGAAGGAGAGATCCTAGTAAACACCACAAACTTTCCATTAAAACCCTCAAAAGCTTTAACTATAGAAGTAAAGGCAAACCAACATAGACCAAACCTTATAAATACTAAGAACACAGATTTTAATGATCTCAATCCGTGATTGGATCAAGATATTTTTTTTACAAATCCCTCCTAAAGGAATATATCATTCAAACCCATATAATTCATCATAAACAATGTCTAGCATTCAATATAAAATTATCAGACCTTCTAGGAGACAGGACAAAATGACCAGAAATAATAGAGAAAATAAACAAACAATAGGAGTTGATCCTTGGATGATCTATATATTGGCGTTATCAGATAAGGATTTTAAATAATTGTGATGAATAGATTTAACAAACTAGATAAAAAGATAGAAAATTTTGCCAGATAATTGGAGCCTACAAAAAAGGACTCCAATAAAAATTTTAGAGTTAATAAATACAATATCAAAATTTTTATATTGGTTGAGTTTAACAGCAGCTTAAGCAGAGCAGAAAGGATTAGTAAACTGTTAAGTAGGAAGTACGGAATTAAAAAAAAATGCAAAAAAGAAAAGATGCATGTGACAAACGATGAGACATTCTAGCATATGTGTAATTAGAGCCCTAGAAGGAGTGGAGGAAGAGAATGGGGAATAAGCAATATCTGAAGAGATATAGGCTGAGAGTATTCCAAAATTGAAGAGAGATATCAAACCAAAGATTTAAGAAAGCCTCTAAAACCCACACACAACTAGGTATATTGGAGTAAAATTACTTAAGATCAAAGACAAAGAGGAAAATCTTAAAAGCATCCAGAGGGAAAAAACACATTACTTCCAAGGAGAAACAGATTTACAGCTGACCTTTCAATAAAGTGATGAAAGCCAGAAGACAGTGGGATGGTATTTTTAACATACTGTAAAAAACTAACCACTAACCTAGAATTCTATAAGCAGTAAAAATAGTCTTCAAAAATACAGATAAAGACATTTTTCAAACAAATAAAATTTGAGAGTATTTGCTGCCAGTAACCCCACATTAAAAGAATTATTTAAGAGAATTCTTTACAAGAAACATGATCCCAGATGGAGCACAACATAAGAAGTAATGAAAAATAAAGGAACATGGAAATAAGTGAGCAATTCTAAATGAGTATTGGCTGTATATATAAATAATAGCAATCTCTTGTAAGGCTTAAAATATATGTATAATTAACATACATGATGATAATAGTATAAAAGCTTTGGGAGGAGGTTAAGTGGTGTTGAAATATACTAAGGTCCTGGTTTTGTCTTGAAGTCATAAAAATGCTAATTCTTAGTAGATTCCAACAAATTGAAGATAAATTTTGTTAATTTCTAGGTTAACCACAAAGATAACAAAACATTGTATAAATAAGCTAAAAAAGGGGACATGCATAATGAGTCCAAAGGAACACAAAAAGAAAAAATAAAAGTTCATAGAAAAGATAAACTTCCTCTCATGTACTTCGGACATATTAACAGGAGAGACCAGTCCCTGGAGAAGGACTTCATGTTAGGTAAAATAGAGGGTCAGCAAACAAGAGAAGATCCTCAATGAGACGGATTGACACAGTGGCTGCAACAATGGGCTCAAACAGCAACAATTTGTGAGGATGGCACAGGACCAAGCCGTGTTTTGTTCTGTTGTGCATAGGGTTGCTATGAGTTGAAACTGACTCGATGGCATCTATCATGGCTTCCTTCATAAAATAGTATCTATAAAAATTTACTAACAATGCACTCATAAGAAGAATAAAAGTTGATCAAGGCCAATATGGCAAAACATTGCAAAGGCCTTAAAAGTGTTTATTCCCCAGGACTTAGTATTTTTGCTTCTAGTAATTTATTCTGAGTAAACTATCAGAGAATGCAGAAAACTTTACACCTACAAGAATGTTTATTGCAGATTTATTTACAATAACAAAAATTGAAAACAACTGAAATATCCACAGGATAAAAATAAAATTATTACAGATTTATGAATTACAATGTTTTATGGCCCTTAAAGACTGTTTAATGATATAGGGACATGCTCATGACATAAGCTCAAGGGGAAAAATGAGTTAAAAATTGTCCTTATAAAATGAAATATATGTTAGTATATATGTGAATGTGTGAGTATATATGCACACGCAGACACACACATACACACACACACACACACACACATCCCTTAAAAAAGTAGTGTAAGGAAATATGCTGAACTGTAACTAGTAGTTATTTCTATACGGTTAAGGGGATTATGGATAATTTTTATTTTCTTCTGTATGTACTTCTGTATTTTTTAATTTTTCTCCAATAAAAGAATGTAATTTTTATTAAAACCCCACTAAGTTATAAAAGGTAAAGGTATAGGATCATAAGAATAAAACACATCTAGGTTTAGAGTGGGAAAGAATCTTATGAAAATTAAGAAAATACACAACCTTATACAATACACAACAGAAGCAGTTTCACAAACACTCGTTTAATCCTCACAGTAGCCCAAAGAAAGAATCAGAGGAGGTGTTTTTATTTCTATGTAACGGACTTCTAAATGAATTATCCAAGACTCCACGCTGACTGAGTAGAGGAGCCAGAGGTAGAACTTCTAGTCTAGAGCTTTTTACACCATCCTCTCCTATGGCGCACACTGCTAGCAGCCTACTCAGATTCCATTCTTCTCAATATTATTTGGGGAGGAATGTACTCAGGTAAACTCTATGTTCGCAGCCTCCCTTGTACTTTGGCTCATGAAATGAGACATAATGGTAATAAAACCATTACGGAGCATATACTGCGGACAGGGAATTTTCTGAGCATGTTATTTCATTTATTTCTCACATCTACCTAGAGGTAAGTACTATTATTGTTCTCATTTTCAAAAGAAAAATCCAAGGCAGAGATTAGTTAATCAACTTGCCCAAGGCCTCAAAGCTATAAATGGGTGGAGGCAGGATTCACATCCAGCAATATGGTTTCAGAGCCCACACTCTTATCTTCTCCATGCTGTGTTGGACTTCCAGGAAAACTCTTCTGCTTTTTCTAGCTTTCTTCTTCTTCCTGTCTAAAACAGATATATTGGTGTCTCAGGCAGACTTCTCTACAGAAATAGAACAAGTGATATATATAATTAAGGTGCCTATTTATATCTCTTTAAAGTGTTAAAAAGCAAAGATGTCACTTTAAGGACTAAGGTGCGCCTGACCCCAGCCATGGTATTTTCAATCTCCTTATATGCATATGAAAACTGGACAATGAATAAGGAAGACCAAAGAAGAATCAATGTCTTTGAATTATGATGTTGGTGAAGAATATTGAATATACCATGAACTGCCAGAAGAACGAACAAATCTGCCTTGGAAGAAGTATAGCCAGAATGCTCATTAGAAGCAAGGATGGCGAGACTTCGTCTAACATACTTTGGACATGTTATCACTGGGGACCAGTCCTTGGAGAAGAATGTCATGCTTGGTAGAGTAGAAGGTCAGCGAAAAAGAGGAAGAACCTCAACAAGACAGATTGACACAGTCACGGCAACAGTGGGCTCAAGCATAGCAACGATTGTGAGGATGGTGCCGGACCAGGCAGTGTTTCTTTCTGTTGTACATAGGGCCTCTATGAGTTGGAACCGACTCGATGGCACCTAACAACAACAATAACATATATATATACATATGTATGTATGTACACATACAGACAGAGACAGTGAGCGAGAGAGAGAGAGATTTAAGAGATTTACTTCAAGAAGTTGGCTCACATGATTGTGGGGGCTGGCAAATCCAAAAGTTGTAGGTGAGGTGGCAGACTGAAGACTCCTGCAGGCTTGTGTCCCAAGATCTGTAGGTCAGGTGATAGAAAGAGTGCAGAATGAAGAGAGAGAGAGCTCTTTCAAAATAATCTATTTATAATCTGGAGGCAAAACATACCCTAAGAAAATTCCCTTTTCATCTGATTGATTGAATATATTACATTATGGAAGATGATTACATTATATTACATTAAGGAATAGCAACTAAACTAGTTTTTGGCTAAACCACTGAGAACCATAACCTAGCCAAGTTGACACATAAAATTAACCATCACAATTGATTATAGCTTCAGTGGCCATATTTTACTTCTGAGGCAACTTTGAGCAGAGATAGAAGAAGCCTGGGTCCTTGTTGATACTATGGATCTGCTTACTAGCCCCAAATGCTTACCTCTGGACTACCTTCTTGCTTAAGCCATGTTATTTGTGTTTTCTATCAGATCTAATGGTTTGAATCCTAAAGGATGCACAGACCCTCAGTGTGAAACTGTCCCAGGACTCAATCTTTGGACCTCTTTTTTATTTCGACTGACTCCAACTATATGTTAAAGACTTTTACATTTATGTCTTCAGCACAGATCACCCCCTCTAACTCCATATTCACATATTCAAGTGCCTATTGACATATCTACTTGGGTGTATTTAATGGTCATATAAAATTTAAAATGTCTAAAACTTATCCCTTAGTATTTCCCTCCAAAGAAGTTCCTCCTCTAATCTTCTCCATTTCAGAAAATGGCAACTCCATTTTTCCAGCTCTTGGACCAAAAACTTTGGAGTCATTCTTGAGTCCTCTCTTTCCTTCCATCCCTTATCTTCTCCAACACCAAATTCTATCAACTGTATCTTCATTATATATGCAGAATTCAACTTCTTCTCAAGAACTCCATAAATACACTTAATACACACAAGCCTATTATAGTATAAATATATTTAATATACATAAGCGTGTTTACATATAACAGAAATCTACTAAATATATATACAAGTATATTTTACTTATTTCTGTTGTTTATTCTATGTCTTCTAGTCTGTACATTCTATGAGGGTAGGGACGTTTGTCAGTTTTTTTCTCCCCCCCCTTGCTAAATTCTCAGTAAAGATTTACTAATTGAACAGTGACTGCCCCACTGTAAAGACCTTCAGGACAAACATTTTTTTACATATTCATTTTACTTCATCCCTTTCTTTTCTTGACTATTTCTCATTTTCAAATGCTTCATGAGGATTTTTGCGAGAGACCAGGAGTCATTCAATTGTCTTTTCGGTAAGAAGCTTCAATTTGAGTCTAACTATGATTTTCCTTTGCTTAAAGACACAGGAAATCATTTTTTCAGTGTTGAAGTTTCAGGTCAGCACAAGATGAAGTAGGGATGTGGAACAGTGTGTGGTTAGGGCAATTTTGTTTGCAAGGAACCTCTCAAGAGTTATTTTAGTTAACCCCCCCCCCACAAGTGTTTATTTCTTCACTTACTTATAGAAGTAAGTAATAGGAACTAGAGATGAATGGGAAAGTCATCAACAATCATGATTCACATAGTTTCTCCCTCAGCATCTTCTCTCAGCACATCTGCTCCATTTTCCATTCTAGGCTTACCAACTTCCGCTGCTTACTCATAATTTCTGTTTCCTCTTCAGTTTGCAGGGCTGTCTACCTCAGGGCTTCCTTTCACATCTGCTCCCACCCCCCACCTTAACTGTTCTCAAAATTGGACCAGCTTCTTTCCAATATAGGCAGTTCATGGATTGCTCTAGTCATTGTCTACCGTGTCCAGTCCAACGTGGTCAGGGCTTGGAAAGGGGCCCACAAACCAAAACATGCCCCCAGAAGCTCTGAGCAGGGACTGTAGATGAGAGTCCCTCTCACCTCCACCATCCCCCCTCCATTGTCATCTCCAGTCAACTGAGTTCCTGTTTATTCTGATTACTGTTTATTTAACTCTTGCAACTCCACTTTTGATCTTGAAAAATGCTGTAGTACACTGACGTTGATTTATGGTTCCTATCTTTGATCGCATTATCCTTGGTGGTGCAAATGGTTAACACGCTCAGCTGGTATCTGAAAGGTTGGAGGTTCCAGTCCATGTAGAGGTCTCAGAAGAAAGGCCTAGTAATCTACTTTGAAAATCCTATGGAGCATAGTTCTAATCTGACACAAGGGCTCACCATGAGTTGCAATTGACTTATGGCAACTGGTATAGTTTACCCAAAGTTCCTGTTGGGTTGCCCTTCATCTTCCTTCCAAGCCTGAGGTAGAAAAAGGAGGCTTGTTTTGAGGAGATGGAAGTCCAGTATACATTTATAGTTCAGAACTACGTTTTACAAAATGTCTCATTTTGTGTATTGTTTCTGGAAAGGAAAATTCTATTAAAATTGTTTTAGTCTGAAAATAGGATAGTTGTCCCCTCCGCCCCCCCCAAGATTAGGGCTTATTAGAAAAATAAAAACAGAAACTCCTGGTGTATTTCAAATGTATGCCAATAATTAAGAGACCATTGCTCTTGATCAGATGGTATAGAGAATGTTCTGGGATATTCATATTCAAGGATTCCTTATTAATGAATATCTTTGACTTAAAGATAACGAAAACAAAACGGCAAAATTATTCTATGCACATTTACATTATGTGGCGTTAGTAAGCTTAGTTGCAAACATATAAAATCTTTGTATTTGTTTACCCTGCGGGAAAACTGCAACCTGAAGAAGTATAAGTCTATGTAAAAAAGTCTTTAAAGGCAACACTTAGCTGAACCATTGATGGAGTCTTGTCTTCTGCTGCAAGAAAGAAACAGATATGGAGAAATATGTGGATAAAAGCAGAGCCCAACAAACCTGATATCTGAATATTAGTTACATGTCATTTTTATTCTGAACATCATCTGTGTGTGGAAGATAAAATTAGTTTCTATTTATCTATGCTTTTATGATACTGTATTTGATTCCTAATGTTCTGAAAAATGCTAACCTGTGTTTTTTACAGTGCAACCCAAAATACACTTCCTTCCAGAAAACAACAAGCTGAACCCAACTGTAGAAATTATATTTACTTTGTAAATCAAATTTGTTGCTAGCCTCTGCTTCTGTGGTCAGACTGAAAGAATTCACTAACTGCAATACTTACTTCCTCTTTCTTCAAGGGACGTTAATTTTAATGCACGCTTATAACCACAGTTCCCCCCAAATGCAAACACACAGAGTCAAATCAGATGACCTTTAATTGTCAAATATTTTACATTATAGTTATAAAACATAAATTGTTGTCATAAAAAACTCAAACTCTAAACTGTATGATTCTCCAAGTCAGTAGTACCTCTATGTCTTAGTTATCTAGTCCTATTATAACAGAAATACCACAAGTAGATGGCTTTCAGAAACAGAAATTTATTTTTTCACAGTTAAGGAGGCTAGAGGTCTGAATTTAGGGTGCTGGCTCTAGGGGAAGGCTTTTCTCTCTGTCAGCTCTGGAGGAAGGTACTCGTCTCTTCTGAGCTTCTGCTCCTGGGCAATCTTCATGTGGCTTGGCATCTCTCTTCCCCCATCTCTGCTCTGCTCACTTGTCTGATCTCTTTTATATCTCAAAAGAGATTGACTCAAGATATGCCCTACACTAATCCTTCCTCATTAACATAACAAAGACAACCCATTCCCAACTGGGATTATAACCACAGGCATAGAGGTTAGCATTTACAACACATATTTTGGGGGGACACAATTCAATCCATAACACTTTTATTTTATGAAAGAAATAAAATCAAGCATCACTGAATAATCAAGAACTAGGAGAGACTTGCTTTGGGCAATGCTGACAGGGAGGCACCAAATAGTTTCTCCACCATACCTGACCAAAGCAGATGGGGTCAACCCCCTTGCATGTCCCAAGACTGGGGAATTACAGTCGTATCTCATTTTATTGTGCTTAACTTTATTGCACTTACAGATACTGCATTTTTCACAAATTGAAGGTTTGTGGCAACCCTGTGTTGAGCAAGTCTGCTGGTGCCATTTTCCAACAGCTTGTGCTCACTTTGTGTCTCTGTGTCACGTTTTGGTAAATCTCGAAATATTTCAAACTTTTTCATTATTATTATATCTGTTATGGTGATCTGTGATCAGTGATCTAATTGTTACTATTGTAATTGTTTTGGGGTGCCATGAACAGCTCCCATATAAAATGGCAAATTTAATTGGTAAATGTTGTGTGTGTTCTGACTGCTCCACTGACCAGCCATTCGCCCGTCTCTCTCCCTCTCCTTGGGCTTCCCTATTTCCTGAGATACAACATATTGAAATTAGACCAGTTAATAATCCTATGATGGCCTCTAAGTGTGCAAGTGAAAGGAAGTCTCGCATCTCTCACTTTAAATCAAAAGCTAGAAAGTGAGGAAGGCATGCTGATAGCTAAGATAGTCTGAAAACCAGGCCTCTTGCACCAGTTCGCCAAGTTGTGAATGCAAAGGAAATTAAAAGTGCTACTCCAGTGAACACATGAATGACAAGAAAGCGAGACAACCTTATTGCTAATGTGAGAAAGTTTTAGTGGTCTGGATATAAGATCAAACCAGCCACAACATTCCCTTAAGCCAAAGCCTAATCCAGAGCAAGGCCCTAACTCTCTTCAATTCTATGAAGGCTGAGAGAGGTGAGGAAGCTTCAGAAGAAAAATTTGAAGATAGTAGAGAGAGTTCATGAAGTTTAAGGAAAGAAGCCTTCTCCATAATATAAATTGCAAGGTGAAGCAGCAAATGCTGATGTAGAAGCTGCAGCAAGTTATCCAGAAGATCTAGCTAAGATATTGATAAAGGTGGCTACACTGAACAACAGATTTTCCATGTAGATAAAACAGCATTATATTGGAAGAAGATGCTATCTAGGACTTTCATAACTAGAGAGAAGTCAATGCCTGGTTTCAAAGCTTCAAAGGACAGGCTGATTCTCTTGTTAGGAGCTAATGTAGCTGGTGACTTTAAGTTGGAGCCAATCCTCATTTACCATTCCAAAAATTCTAGGGCCGTTAAGAATTATGCTAAATCCACTCTGCCTGTGCTCTATAAATGGAACAGCAAAGCCTGGATGACAGCACATCTGTTTACAACATGGTTTACTGAATATTTTAAGCCTACTATTGAGACCTAGTGCTTGGAAAAAAAGATTCTTTTCAAAATCTTACTGCTCATTGACAGTGAGCCTGGTCACCAAGAGCTCTGATGGAGATGTACAAGGAGATTAACGTTTTCATGCCTGCTAACACAACATCCATTCTGCAGCCCATAGATCGAGGAGTAATTTAAACTTTCCAGTCTTCTTATTTAAGAAATACATTTTGTAAGGCTATAGCTACCATAGATATTGATTCCTCTGATGGATAAGGGCAAAGTAAATTGAAAACCTTCTGGAAAGGATTTACCATTCTAGATGCCATTAAGAACATTAGTTATTAATGGGAAGAGGTCAAAATCAACATTAACAGGAGTTTGGAAGAAGTTAATTCCAACCCTCATGGATGACTTTGAGGGGTTCAAGTACTTCAGCAGAGGAAACAACTGCAGATGTGGTGGAAATAGCAAGAGAAATAGAATTAGAAGTGGAGTCTGAAGACTTGACTGAATTGCTGTAATCGCATAATAAAACTTTAATGAATGAAGAGTTGCTTCTTATTAATGACCAAAGAAAGTGGTTTCTTGAGATGGAATTACTCCTGGTGAATATGCTGTGAACATTGTTGAAATGACAACAAAGGATTTAGAATATTACATAAACTTAGTTGATAAAGCAGCAGCAGAGTTTGAGAGCATTGACTCCAATTTTGAAAGAAGTTTTACTGTGGGTAAAATGCTATTAAACAGCAACACATGCTACAGAGAATTATATCATAAAAGGAAGAGTCAATTGATGCAACAGATTTCATTGTTGTCACATTTTAAGAAATTGTCACAGCCACGCTAACCTTCAGCAACCACCACCTTGATCAGTCAGCACCCCCATTGAGGCAAGACCTTCACCAGCAAAAAGATTACAACTCTCTGAAGGCTCAGATGATAGTTAGCATTTTTAAGTAGTAAAATATTTTTTAATTAAGGCATGCATTTTTTTTTAGACATAAAGCTATTTCACACTTAATAAACTATAATATAGTGTAAACATAACCTTTATATGCACTGGGAAACAAACAAAAAAATTCATGTAACTCACTTTATCGTGGTGATCTTGAACCAAACCCGCAATATCTCTGAGGTATGCCTGTATTTCTTTTGCCCACCAGAGACTGGGCTTCTGCTCTGCCCAGTTCCCACACCGTTGTAGCTAGCTATTGCATACCATTGCTTTCTCCCCTCCATTCACCATTCAAGAACAATCTCCACCACTTCAGGCTGTCGTCTAATCAATTACTTAAGCTGCTTGTTTGTCCATATCCCGCTCTAGAATGCAGGTTGGGTAAAGGCAAGAGCGATGTTATCACAGTCACCTTTGTATACCCAGCCCTAGAACTGTGCAGGTTCTCAATTAATATGTGTTAACTAAATGAGAGAATAGCTCAGCATAGATTAGCAGCAAGCTAGTCATGCATTTTTATCTATTTTGAAAAACTCACTTTAAAAAAAAAAATCAGTCCCATATATACATGCATTAAATTCTAGATTTAATATTCTAACAATGACAGTATAGGGGCTATCTATCCACTGTATCTATTGTTCTCTGCCTCAACTGATCAGCTTTATTTAACTGATCTGTCAGTTTAAACAGGTGTTCATTTCTGAACCATCTTTCCACCGCTTTCCTCCTCACTCCTCAAGCTGCAGCCATACTAGTCTTTCAGTTCCTCAAACACTCTAGGCTCTTTGTTGCCTCTGGCCCTTCTGCCTGCTTTTTCTTCTTCTTGGCATTCTTCCTCTTCTCCACCTTGACTCATCTTTCTGAATCCAGCATAAACGTTATTTCCTAATAGTTGCTTTTCCTTACCCTCTGATATAAGTTATGTCTCCCCTGTGTTCTCTCACTTAACACCCTGCTTTTGAATTCTGCATAGCACTTAGCATTTTGCAATGATATATTATTTCTTTTGTTTTCTCTATTTAATGCCTGTCTCCTCTGACTGGCTGTAAGTTCCTTGAGAACAGAGTTGAAACTTTACTGCCTAGTGCATAGTGGGAGTCCCTGGGTGGTGAAAACTGTTAACACCCTCAGCTGCTAACCAAAAGACTGGAGGTTCAAGTCCACTTAGAGATGCCTCAGAAGAAAAATCAGCCACTGAAAACCCTACGGAGTACAGTTCTACTCTGACACACGGGGTGTCACCATGAGATAAATGATGGCAACTGGAAAGTTCATAGTTGGTGTTCAATAAGTATTTGTTGAAAGAATGAATAAATGACTGAATGAATGGAGTATCCCTTTCCTCTCTCACAGTGCCAGGTATGTTAAAAGGGCTGAATTCTGAGAGAGGAAAACCATTTTTTCAAATGGCAGTATATACACAGTATAAATCAAGCGCTGAATAAGTAAAGAACAAAATTTAGAGTGCCACTATCAAGAGACAATGTGACATTTCATCTCAGGTAACCAAAGTGTTAATAATCACTACCTAACTGAAAGGAGTCCTGGTTACCCAATGGTTCAGTACTTGGCTGCTAACTAAAATGTTGGCGATTCAAACCCGCTAGCTGTTCTGCAAGGGGAAAGACCTGGTGATCTTCTCCCGTAAAGCTTCCAGCCAGCCTAGGAAATCCTATGGGACAGTTCTACTCTTTCCTACAGGGTCACTATGAGTTGGAATGGACTCAATACCACACAACATAACAACTGAACGCTGTGTTTCCTCGTCTGTTTTTAGTAACAACTTAAACTCTCTCTTACCAATACATTACGGTTTGTGAACTTCCACAGTACTCTTCATTATCATAACGGTTTTGACTTTAATATAAAAAAGTTCTTATACATAACTTACCTTCAACTTTTATTTAACTATATGTAACCTGTGGAGGGGGTTTCTACTCTGTCACATTGGGTCGCTATGAGTTGAAATCGACTTGACACTACCTATCAACAACAGCAACAACTTAGGAAATCAACATATATTTCAAATATATTTTTATACCACTACTTCCAAATAAAATTTGAGGCCACTGTCATCTATAAAGATATTTTTCTAATGTCAGACAAAGCAGTTAACTAAAGGAATAAAAGAATAAAATTTATTGACACAAATCTAACATTGTATCATCAATTAGTATGTAAATATAATTTAACATAACTTTAGTAATACTTCTTTTAGTTTTCTGGTAAACAAGACCAAAAAAGGAAACACAAGGGGTTCTATAGGTCTTTCTGGATATTATAAAAGAAACATAAGCATTTAGTCAGAAAAAAAAAAATCAGTATTTCTAACATTGTATTCCAGGAAGTAATCATATTCCAGTAAGAACTCCTTGCATAACTCCGTACAGAAGAGCAATTGATAACATAGTGGGCAGTACCTTTAAATATTATTTTGTAGAAGATGCAAAAATGTCTATGAATGGCCATTTCCTATATCAATCCTTGATAGATTCTGGGAGGATAATATTAAATTTTAGGGAAGGCATTTTGGTAAGATAATATATTGCTTTTTGCTGAACAAGCCTAGGAGAAAGGTAAAACTTAATAGAGAAAGAGATAAGTAGAAGTTAACATGTACCTCTGAATATAATTTATAATAGTAGAACCCTAAATAAGGCAGAAAAAATTGTTACTCTCTCTGTCTCCTACCCACATTTCCACCCTGAGTTCCTGGGTTAGGTAGGAAGTTATTCTAATTTTGGTTAGAATTCTATTCTTAGAATTACTCACAAAACGCACCATTACCCGCAGTATAAACTGACCTGTTAAATGGAGTTTTTTCTTATTGTCCATGTGCATATGAAAAATGTCCCAAAGTATTTCAGAATAGTATGTCTTAAGCTGAATTTCTTGACCATAATTAGATAATAGATCAGCCACTTTTTAACCGTCCTCATAGATTTTTTAAACAAATATTTAAAAATGAAAGATGGTACTTGTCTTCTGTAATGAACTTTTCTGTAGTGTATGAGACCTTTCGGTTTCATAGCAGATAGTTGTTTATTGGATGTCAGTCATCCATTCTTCATCTTGGTAACAAGAATTTGTGGAGCCATGTAGTTTAAGTGTTACCTCTCCCTTGGACTCCAGGCTTAAGTCAATATGTACATGGCATTTCCTGATTGTCCAGCGACCCTATCAGAGTCAAGGAGTTGCAACGACATCTTCTGATTTGGGGAACTGGACTTGCCTTTCCAGCACAACTGGAAGACAGGAAGTCTCATGGAATGGAAGGCCTAGAGGTGCTACTCCTATCTTGCTACCATGCAGAGCCAAAGCCTAGAGGCTGTTCAGTGGAAGGCAGAGTAGAGAGATGACTTGATGACAACTTTTGATCCCTGAATCCAGCCATGTTTACAGAAATATCTTTTTGTTTAGTCCACTTTTGGTTCAGCTTTCAGTTGTCTGCAACCAAAAACATCATAACTAAAGCATGTTCCAATTTGAAAGGTGGGAATACTTATACTTAGCTAAGATCTAGATAATGTTTTTATATATACACACAAAAATTAAAACAGCTAAAATACAGTCAAGTTCTAAACGACTAAAATTAAAACTATGTCTCTCAGAATGTCACTCTTGTCCATTATTATTCTGCCAGAATGTTAAGGTATGTGCTGGAAAATAGTTCAAAGGCTGGTGTCTCTACCAAGAAAAGAATGGAAAGAAAACCAATAGAAATGATTAATGAATGCCAACATGATTTTGACATTAATTTGACTGCTTCGTGAGACTAGAAGGAGAAGAAAGCCATGTTCAGTGGTCAGATGGTTACGATTTTTCTTTATGCAAAAGACTGAGAGGTCTAGATCTGAAGTCCTGCAGTTTTGAAGGAAGATGAAACAAACTGATGAATTTTGTAATTTGGAGTGACAACAGAGTTACCTTTTGCATAAAAGATTGATTGCAGACAGAGTCCATTCTGAGAAAACTACTCTACAAATATAGAAACTACACTAAAAACAGAAAACTACAAACAATTAGTTTGAGAGTAAATATTTGATGAGGATTGAGACTAACCACTCAGGATAGTTTCTAAAGGATTCTGTAAGCAAACGATTGTCTCTTAAGTCTCCATTACCCTTGAGGTAACAGAGTAGATACTATCGTTCAGAAATAAATGAATAAAGAAAGTTCTTGGAGCTAGGAAATGAGGACAGATTGTTGTAAGCTTATAAAGCTGAGTAAAATAGCTCAGTTGGTCATAATTGGAATTTCTGTTTTCATGATACTCTTGTGAAAGCCATACTCATAGTGACTCTGTGTACAACAGAATGAAACACTGCCCGGTCCTGCATCATCCTCACAAGCATTGCTATGTTTGAGTCCATTGTTGCAGCCACTGTGTCAGTCCATTTCATTGAGGGTCTTCCTCTTTTTTGCTGACGCTCTATTTTACCAAACATGATGTCCTTCTCCAGGAACGGGTCCTTCCTGATAACATGTACAAAGTACATGAGATGAAGTCTAGCCATGCTCGCTTCCAAGGAGCATTCTGGCTGTATTTCTTCCAAGACAGACTTGTTCGGTCTTTTGGCAGTCCACAGTATATTCAATATTCTTCGCCAACACCATAATTCAAAGACATCAATTCTTCTTCAGCCTTTCTTATTCATTGTCTAGCTTTCCCATGCATATGAGGTGATTGAAAACACCATGGCTTGGGTCAGGCGCACTTTAGTCCTTAAAGTGATGTCTTTGCTTTTTAACACTTTAAAGAGATTTTTTTGCAGAAGAATTTGCCCAGTGCAATGCATCGTGTGATTTCTTGATGCTGCTTCGATGGGTGTTGATTGTGGAGCCAAGTAAAATGAAATCCTTTACAACTTCAATCTTTTCTCCACTTATCATGATGTTGCTTATTGGTTCAGTTGTGAGAATTTCTGTTTTCTTTATGTTGAGGTGTAGTCCATACTGAAGGCTGTAGTCTTTGATCTTCATCAGCAAGTGTTTCAAGTCCTCTTTGCTTTCAGCAAGCAAGATTGTGTCATCTGCATATCGAAGGTCGTTAATCAGTTTTCCTCCAATCCTGATGCCCTGTTTTTCTTCTTATAGCCCAGCTTCTTGGTTGCTTGCTCAGCATACAGATTGAATAAAATCCTGATTTTAAACCACGTAGTACCCCCTTGTTCTGTTCAAATGACTACCTCTTGGTCTATGTCCAGGTTCCTTATGAGCACAATTAAGTGTTCTGAAATTCCCATTCTTTGCAATGTTATCCATAATTTGTATGATCCACACAGTCGAATGCCTTTGCATAGTCAATAAAACATAAGTAAACATCTTTCTGATATTCTCTGCTTTCAGCTAAGATCCATCTGACATTAGCAATGATATCCCTTTTTCCACGCCATCTTCTGAATCTGGCTTGACTTTCTGGCAGTTCCCTATTGATGTATTGCTGCAACTTCTTTTGAATTATCTTTAGCAAAATTTTACAGCCTAGAAAACTCTATGTGGCAGTTCTACTTTGTCCTATAGGGTTGCCATGAGTCAGAATCGACTCGACCGCATCTAACAAGAACAATTCTTGTGGAACACAAAAAGTTATTCTGGAAGAGGCCATCAAGTGTTTCTTTTGTGAGAACTTTTAAATGTAAACTTTCCCTCAACTGTTCGACATGTTTTTCACATAGCTATCTGACAATGGTATTGTGCAATCACAAATCATCTTGATTTGGAAATATATATTAACACTATTATCAATTGGAACTATTATTTAATCATTTAACATAAGTTTTATGAGGAAAATAAATATCCCACATTTCAACCCCATTGTCAATAAAGTTTCATTCTCAACAAGTTCACTAATGGGGAGAGAGATCACTGATTTTCAAGTAACAAGTTTATGACCTGCAGCATTCATTTTACAGTCAATATTTACTTTTTTTTTTTCATCTTTAATTCTTGGACCCCAGATACCAATGACAAAGTGAATGACACAGTCAAATTAGCTAATTCTGCATAAGCCCTAAGGAAAGAGTTCTATCTATTTTTAGAAAAATAATTTAATTCTATATCTATGTTTGAAGAACTGTCATATATAGACATTCTCCGGGAAACTGGTCTAAGAATACAGAGGCGTTCCCCGTGGTTTTGACTGTGTTCATCTTGAAAAGTTTCAATTTAATTGTAGAAAGGTTTAGGTCTTTTGAAAACAGCAAGAAAATCAATTATCAGGGTTTCAATTTTCTCCGGGCAACTCTCACCATTTCAGCTTGCCCAAGAGACAAACGGCCTATAATTTTGTTAGGATGAAGAATTTGGCAAGCCGGCTAATGGTCTTACTAAAAGTAAAGAAATCCCTTTGGTGGTATATGCAGGAAGTTAGGTCTGAATCATTTGGAGCCACTGTGGAGAAGCCTTTGTTCCTGAAGAGATCCTTGGGGATTTTCTTGGGAAGAAAAGGTGTGTGAATATTCTTAAAACTCTGACAGATTTATCAAACTCTCTGCTTCATTTAAACCTTTGCCAAATGTGACTCATCTCCCATCAAACAGAACTCTTCCTCGATATCTTCATCTTCAGAAAATCAGCACTGAGAAGCACGTTATGTTTCTTTCACTGCTGTGATGATGAAATCTGTCTCAAAAGAAAAGTATTTGTATTGATTTCATAATCTTAAAGGCTGTAACATACAGGTAAGGCTGTTACTCAGAAATAGACTCTCAAAAAGTTTCTTGGTTTTTTTTTTTTCTTTTTTTTTTTAGGGGAAATGGGGTTGGTGGGGATAGCTAGGTAGTGAATGGAAAGATCTGAAAACATGAATCAAGGTAAAAAGCCAGAATCATTCAAAGTGAAATCCTTGAACACTGGTGACTATAAAAAGAAATTGAATCAAACTATAGAGCAAAATGAGTAAATTTAGTGTCCAGAAATACTCTTAATGGAAAGTTCTATTAGCTGGTCTGCAAGCAGAGGTAGGCGAAGTAATAGTCTCTAAAAAGTAGGGCCATTACCTCAGCAGGCATTTAGAACTGGTCTGAACAAAGCACTTGCAAGCTATATGTGGGGAATAACACTGTAGGTAGGAGGTGAAGGAATAAGTATAAATACTCCTCCAACTCCCTCTGATTTTCACTTAATCTTCACAGGCAGGTCTAAAATCCTGCTGCCTCTTTCTTACCTATTTGAATATAAATTTTTTTTTTTTGCCAGAAAACTGATCATCAGGCATATAAGCCTCTTTTTGTTGGTGGTTTCTCAGGTTCTCGGCATATCAGCTGATATTCTGCTACACAGATAGTTATAATTTTAAATAAAAGGTGATAAATACTTACTAATAGCAGGCATTTACTGATGCCACCTTAAGACAGAGGTCCCCAGGCTGTGGAAAATTCCACTGCCTCAAGCAGCTTGCTTGGCATACCTCCCGCCACCGTCTCCCCTGCCCCCCCCAGCTTTACATTAACATCCTGGTTCCCCTTTCCTTAACTGCTGCCCAGAACTAAAGGAAATAGGTGGAAACTGGCTTGGACGCCATGTTGACATTCTGTATAACCTTTTAGCTCATTAAGTACCTCATACATAGTAACTTTCCCTCCTCTTGGTGGAGTTTAACTGCCATTTTCTGAACATGCAATGCATGAGGTTATACGTAAACCCCATTGCACCTGTGTAGTATGATTAAGAGCATTGTTGATGTAACTTCTATGAACTTCCCGCTTGTAAACCCCATAAAAGTAACTTTCTGTCTCACCCTTGCTGAGTAGTCTTGGTAGCAGCAGCCCCAACTGTTCCTTTCCTTATGCAATGAAATAAAAATGCCTTTCTGATCTCCCACCTCGGTCTCTCGTTTATTGGCTGAGACAAGTCAGCTGAGCAAAACCTGGGGTTTCCACCGGGCAACAACCTCAGTCTTCAACATCCTATACTCCTTCTTTTACATAAGAGGCAATGATGCCCAGACATCAATCTGGTGAGCTGGAATTTGAATTCTGGCCTACCTCACCAGAAAGAGAAAGAGCTTGTAGATTTAGATTCAAATAAACTTGGGTATGAATTCTGGCTTAGATCTCCCATTTCTGTCCCAGAGCCTTCATCCAGTCTATCCCATAACTTTCCCTATCCTTGCAGTGGGATTATTTTAAATTCTACCCTGATATCCTTCTCTGGAAGTTTCTATGATTCACTCTATCATTGTCTAAATGAGACATTCTGCAACATTCCCTACTCCTTATAGGAACTGAGACTTTGGTTTTGGATGCAAATGTATCACTCCATTACTTAACTGCATAAAATACAGCTTTAAATAATTTTTTCTGTAACCAAATTTAATTTCTAGCATAAATCCTAATTTTACCTGGTAATGGAACATTTAATTTTGTCAATTCAGAATAAACCTAATCAAACCAGAAGTTTTAAAACATTATTTCAGAGTAAACTCATTCAATTTATGTTTCTTCCCCTAAATTAAAAATTTCCCCAGGTTATATCTACTTTTAGAAAGGTGTCCTGGATTTTGTAACTCCGGGTTACGAACAGTTCTCCGTCTCCTGAGAATGGAAGTAGCAAGGTATAAAATGTTATGCTATGACTAGTAATTT
Organism: Dugong dugon; assembly: GCA_030035585.1. NCBI lineage: Eukaryota > Metazoa > Chordata > Mammalia > Sirenia > Dugongidae > Dugong > Dugong dugon. Next base: position 162,301,879 of record CM057464.1, read on the forward strand.
ACAAAGGAGTAAGACAGACTATTTTACAAGATATAAGCCAGATTGCTGGAAATGTTGTATTTCCAGTTAAGCGCCAAAATTGTATAGCATGGAGACTCATTAGCTCCAAAGAAGACCATGAAACTGCGCCAGAAGCAGCAGCCATAAATTTGAAAAGGAAAAGTGGGTAGGTTTTTGCCACTGGCTTAAAAGAGACTGTAAAAAGCTATGGGTTTTTGAGCTTTCCTTGCAATTGAAACTATTATAGAATCAGAATTTTGTTAGGAAACTTCTTTACACCAATAATAAAAAAAAAAAGCACTACATTCAACATTAGGAATTTGACTGCTTATTTGCTCTAAGATGACCCTAAAATGGACAATTTTGGAAATATCAAGAGTTCTCTCAATGTGGCCACTCTAGTTTCTAAATTATCATTGGTAAAATTAGCCATTTTTTGAGATGTGTGCAAGAATTTGGGTAACGATGATAATACAAATAAGAAGCTAGTATCTGACCTGGCAGAAGTACAAGCTTGGACTGACAGTGTCCCTGGAAAAATGATAAGTCAGCTGAATGTGTTGATTCTGCATCTCATGTCTTCAATTCCTTATCAGAGGTTGGCCATCTTTGACAACAGACTTGATTTGTGGGTGTCGGAACACAGAGTGTTTGGAGATTCTATGTAAACACAGAACAAAGGAAAAATAGACCTTGTAAGGTTTTCGGATAGTGACTCAAAGTAATTTACATCCACTGGAGGACACCAGCTTGACAAGATTTTTATTAACAGCTTTATTGAGGTATAATTGACATACAGTAAAGTCCATGTAATTAAAATATTAAATTTTATAAGTTTGGACATACATACACCCCAAATCATGTTATAATGATGCCAACCAGAGCTGATGCAATTTACCCTCTCATTTCCATGTACATCTCTTCTGCTAAACGAGGTATATCTGTTTGATGCAATTTCACTGGATTCTTCAATCTTTAAACTCCCTATTTAAGATACAGTAGACTGGGTTATATTCAAAAGAAATAACCCCCAGATGAATGGATAAACAAAATGTGGTACAATGGAATACTACATGGCCATAAAGAAAGATGAGTTCTGAAACATCTTGCAACATGGATGAACCTGGAGGACATTATGTTGAGCAAAATAAGTCAATCACAAAAAGACTAATATTGTATGATCTTACTTTTATAAAATGGTAAGAATAGGTATATGTACAGAGACCAATGTTTGCTGGTGATTACCAGCGATAGGGCAGAGGAGAGGGTGAATCAGTCACTTTTTATTTATGATGATGGGAAAGATAGCATTGAATGTGGGTGAAATACGCACAACTTGACCAAGCTAACTGATGCCACTAAGTTGTACACAAAGAAAAGGATGTTTTGGTAAATGCTATGTTATATATAAGTAGGGTGATTGTTGCTGCAAAATTATACACACACACACACATACATACACACAAATAGGGGGCACAGATGCTGGTACTTCTTAGATACAACAATCATCTCTCAGGATTAGTTTTCTTGGTTTGAAGGCTTAGGGTCATCGTCTCATGGGACAAATTAGTCAACTGACATAATATACATCATAAAGTTTATATTCTACATCCTTGTTTGATGAGTAGTGTCTGTAGTCTTAAAAGCTTGCAAATGGCCATCTAAGATACAACAATCGGTCTCTACTCATCCGGAGCAACAGAGAAAGAAGGAAACCCAAGATTCAGAGAAGAAACTAGTCTACAGAACTAATTGTCTACATGAAGCACAGTCTTCTCTACCCTGAGACCAGAAGAACCAGATGGTGTCTGGCTACTACCACTGAATATTCAGATCAGGGCCACAACAGATGGATCCTGATAGAAAGGGAGAAAAATGTGGAACAGAACTTTAAATTCTCAAAAAAGTCCAGACTTACTGGACCCATTGAGACTGGAGGAATTCCTGAGACAATTGCCCTGAGATACAGTTTAAACCTTGAAATGAAACTATCCCCTGAAGTTACCTTTTAGTGAAATAGCAAGTCAGCTCATAAAGTAAAGAATATCACCTTTGAGTACTGCATTCTTTTAAAAAAATCATTTATATGGGACCACATGGTCACTGATTACTTTAAAGCATAGATGAGAAGGTCGAGGGGCAGTGAGACTAAGTTAATGGGAATGGAACAACTAGAACAGAAATAATGAGAATGTTGACACAATGTGAAGAATGTAACCAACGTTACTGAACAATATGTGTAGAAATTGTTGAATGGCAATCTGTTTTGCTGTGTACACTTTCATCAAAAATATAATATTATTTAAAAAAAGAAAGAAAGAACCCCAAATTATCTACAGCTGAACACAATAAAAGTTTATTTCTTGTCAGTATAAAATCCGCTACAGGTCCAGACAACTCTCTAGAACAACTCCATGCGGTAACTCAGCGATCTAGGCATGATCCTGTAACCTGTACCCTCTGGATCACATAGCCTCCTCAGTCAAAGGTCAGGGGAAGACAGAGGCTGCCTTAGCCTGGAAACAATGTATGCTACGCTTGTTCATGTTTTATTGGATAGAAATAGTCACAGGGCTCCACTCAGCTATAAGGGGGCTGTCAAGTAGAGTTTTCTGTAACTCTGATAGGGAGCATTGCATAGTAGAGAACACTATGTACTCTTCTTGCCCCCACAGCTGTTACATATACTGCCCTGTGTCTGAATTATCCCTCAGCTTGGCTTGGCTAACTCCCACCAGTCTTTCTGTCTTCAGGTTAAATGATTTTTTGCTTCACATTTACCTCTCACCCTTTAGACTGTAAACTCTGAGTTACTTGTTCTAGCTTGTTTCCCCATCCCTTAACACACATGGTATCTGGTATGTAGTTAAACAGATATTTGCAAATGAATAACTTATTTGGGAAATAACAGAAGACATCTGGAAATTTCCTTCTTTGTCTTGTCAGTAATTTCTGCTTTGCTAGTTATAACCTTTTGCCATCTATTTGATTCTGATTCATAGTGACCCTATAGGACAGAGTAGAACTGTCCCATAGGGTTTCCAAAGCAGTAATCTTAATGGGAGCAGATCACCAGGTCTTCCCTGGAGCAGCTGGTGAGTTTGAACAGCCGATCTTTCGGTTACCAGCTGAGAGCTTAACCATTGCACAACCAAAGATCCTTACCTCAGATATAAAGAAGCCTTAATTCCAGTGTTCAGAAATCACTGTGTTATTTTGTCATATTTATTTTCAGGCTTTTATCAAGACACGTGTCTTTACATAGTTGAGATCAAACAGCAAATAGGTTTTTATTCTGAATTTCTTAGTATTTTCTTACAGAACGTCTACTTGTCTTTCAAAACACCATTTTAAATGGCTCCATCATTCCCTTTTCTATGTTCGTACTGTAATGTACTGAATCATTCCCTTAATAGTGAACATTTAGATTGTTCTCTGAAGTTTTTCACATAAAAAGCTACAATAAACATCATAGTGCACTAATCTTTCTCCGTATTTTAGACTATTTTCTTAGGATAGATTCATAGAAGGGAAATATATAAATTGAAAAGTATGTGCATTTATGCAGTCATGGTACACCTTTTAAAATAGTCAATAATTTAAAACAAACACTTAGAAATCATCCAGCATGCTTGGTATTTTCCCAGTCAGAAGTATGGAGTATGAGATCTAGGGGGTTCAGAATACTTAGTCTTTTTATAAAGCAATCAAAAGAATATTAAAAAGTAACTTCTATACGATTAACACTATCTTACTGGATGGGACAGCGTTAACATGCCCAGCATTTCCACACTGCCTTGTATAGTAGGCTCTTAACATTCATTAGAGAAACATCTGAACTCATCTGGAATCCTTCAAGTCACAAAACTACTTTAACATATAGTTTTTCCCCCCACAAATTTCTGTATTTGCATTGGCTAAAACACTGACTGAAACAGTTTCATCAATCACTTTTTCTTACTTCCATATTGAATAAATACGGCAGAATCATTCATGTAATAGAGTCTAGTCACTGCCAAATTCAACATTCCACTCTTTAATTTATTCAAAATGTAAATTTTCTGACTAATGACCATCACTGTCTTGGCCCTCTTTACTTTCTCTTCACATTTTCCAACAACATCAGCAGATGGCTTACTTTGGGGATCCGTGTTTAACAAAGAAACAAAGATGTTACTACTCAAGGTAAGTTTTCGCTGTTGAAAGTGAACCACAAAACCCAGAAAAATGCAGTCATTGGGCATTCCAAAAACTGAGGCACCAGCTGAGTGACTATCTCAGGTACCAGCCCAAGTCCACAAAACCAAATGACTATCTACCGTATGTGTCAAAGACTTTCAGGGGTTACGTGTGAATGCGTAACCATGAACATTAAATTTACAAATTCCACAAGTCTACTGTGATTTTTCAAAGCATATTAATAAGTGGGACAGTTATAATTATCCCCTTTGTATAGAAGAGGAAGCTAAAGCCAGTGAGTAGGCAATTGTCTTGGCCACGGTCATGTAATCCATAAATGGAGCTGCTGGGATGAGACTCAGGTTTAGGAATAGGAGGCATTAGAAACTGAATCTTCATTCTATACATGAGCAGATGGAAGGAAGCTGAGTAAGACATTATTCCTGGGAATCAATGAGATGTAAATATAAGTGGAAACAAGAGTAGACAGAGAATTGGAAATCAAATCATCCTATAGAATAATCGTGACAGAATAATGACTGCACAAGAGATGATCTCAATTCACTCATGAAGGGAAGAGAAAATGAACGGATATTTTTGCCATATGCTGGCTGGAGACATGGAGAGGAAAACAGCAAGCTGATTTGAGTGGAAAGGTGCATTGCAGGAGCTGATAGCACAATTTCTTTTCCCATCGGTTTTCACCCCTCACCTTTCCCTCTTCACGAGACCTGCCAGTGTAGACATCCCAAATAAGTGTATCTCGGTTAAGAGTAGCATGTTATGCTGTAAAGCTGAGTAGAAAAGGAAAGACATTTCTAATAGAATCTAGTTTTTAATCTCCTGGGGAATTGTGTAATTGTAAGTAGCACCCTAGATAGGCATTGAAGATATTTATTATTTAGAAGGTAATGCACAAATTCGTTAGTTCAAATATGGTTATGATTAATTGGACAAACTTCTGTCTGTTTTCTAATTCAAGGTTTATATTCAAATGCATCATTTCTGAGTGAAACATGCAATAATACCAATTCTGCTTGGTTAAGCTTGACTGGCTTTTGAGTCCAAAACTAATTGTGCTACTAGAACTAAAAATATTAATTCCCTTGTTGCTAACAGAAATCATAACTCTCAATGGAAGCTTTAAGAGAAAGAACCCTATGAGCACTCTATGTAAAAACTAAGAGTGTGTATGGCTGCAATGGGAGTTTAAGAAGACTTCAGTTTTAATCCTAGCTGTAACACGTAGGACCTCAGTTCCTCCATCTGTGAAAGGGGGATAAAATGTGTATCTGCCTTCCGACCTCTGAGGATGACATGCGAATCAAAGTTCAGGGACAATAAACACTACACTGGTGTAAGATAAGGGCCTGGTGGCACAGTGGTTAAGAGCTCACCTGCTAACCAAATGTTGGCAGTTGGAATCCACCAGCCGTTCCCTGGAAACCCTATAGGGCAGTTCTACTCTGTTCTACAGGGTTGCTATGCATCAGAATCAACTCGACGTCAGTGATTTTTTTACTAGATGTAAGATGTTATTATAGATATTGCTACAACCATTACTAACTATAGAATAACCTTCTTTCTCCATAGATTACTTTTGAGGTGGGAAGGTGTTTGGTCCACTTTGGCCATTCAGAGAGTGTGTGAGAGGTTAGATAATGCTGCATAGAAAAGGCCAGGCTCTTCTTCCTAAGAACTCTCCTAAAGCAAAGCAGAGTTCCTAGTAGGATCTTGTGTGTTTGCTTGGAGATTGATTTTTCTGTTTTTTTGATGGGAAAAGTGGGAGAAGGTGAAGGAGGTTAATGAATAAAACAAAGATTCCATTTGTCACTAAGTCAATACCAACTCGTGGCAATTCCACACTTTGCAGAGTAGATCTGCGCCCCACAGGGTTTTCAAGGCAGATCACCAGGCCTGTTTACCGAAGCACCACTGGATGGGTTCAAACCACCAGCCTCTTGGTTAGTAGTCAGTACTACATCATTTGCACCTCCCAGGAACTCCTAGAAGAAAGGCAGCAGTAGTTAATGAGGTTTGCCTCTAAATACGTTTTATGGTCTATCCCAGCTTGCATATATCTCTTCCTATTCATTCATTCAATAAATATCTGCATCCCCTACTATGCACTGATTTTGGGTTTCTTTTAGTCTTCCTCATCTGAGCACACTGCTGAGCTGCATGAAGATGTCTGCTTAAATTGTATGTCCCTGTCTTAGTTATCTGGTGCTACTGTAACAGAAATACCACAGTGGATGGCTTTAACAGACAGAGATTTATTCTCTCACAGTCTGGGAGGCTAAAAGTTTGAATTCAAGGTGCCAGCTCCAGGGGAAGGCTTTCTCTCTCTGTTCGCTCTGGAGGAAGTTCCTTTTCATCAGTCTTCCCCTGGTCTAAGAACTTCTCAGCGCAAGTACCCCAGGGCCAAAAGACACGCTCCCTCCTGGTTCTTCAGTCTTAGTGGCATGAGGTCCTCCTGTCTTTCTGCTTGCTTCTCTCTTTTATATCTCAAAAGAGATTGACTCAAAATACAGCCTAATCTTGTAGATTGAGTCCTGCCTCATTAACATAACTGCCTCTAATCCTGCCTCGTTAACATCATAGAGGTAGGATTTACAACACACAGGAAAATCATATCAGATGACAAAACTGTGGACAATCACACAATACTGGCCATAATAGCCTAGCCAAGTTGACACATACTTTTGGGGGACACAGTTCAATCCATAACAGTCCTCAGTGAAACCATTAGTTCCTTAAGGGCAGGGCTGTAACTTTCACTTCTATTCTGTTTCTTTAAAGCTTAGCTGAGTGCTAGGAAAATTTAAGGAGCCATTAAATATCTATTGAGTTTTTCTTAAAGGACCACCTAATATTATCACAGTTTGATGATTTTTAAAAAGCCTTGTGTTGCTGGGGAAGCGGCCTCTGAGATGGAGATGAGCATACGGGAAATTTATTGTAGAGTGCTCTTGTAAGCAATGCCTCTGGAAGGAAGAGTAAGGAAGCAGGTTGGGCAGAGGGAGAAGATGGGCTAAGATGTAGCCTCAATGAAGTCCTCATCCCAGAAAATGGGAAGGTCTGCAGCTAGGATGGGCTTTCAGAGTTGTTCCAATTTGGGGCAAAGAGGCCGGACCTTTATTCCAGACACTGACCAGTCATTGGAGGTAAGCTGCCTCAGGAAGGAGGTATAATCTTGGGGAAAAGGCAATTCCAAGACAGAGTTGTCAGCTGAAAGCTGTCTGCTGAGAGCATTTTCAACAACTGAGGAAATAAGTTTCAGTCCTGAGGGGGAGTCTGGGCAGGACTTTATAGTGTCCATTCCAAAAACCAAACCCGTTTCCGTCAAGTCAATTCTGACTCATAGTGACCCTATATGACAGAGTAGAACTGCCCCTTAGGGTTTCCAAGGAGTGGCTGGTGGATTTGAACTGCTAAACTTTTGGTTAGCAGGTAAGCTCTTAACCACTGTGCCACCAGGACTCCACAGTGTCCATTACTCATTGTAACACTGGCACAAGAGGATGCTAGAAGCCTTATCTGAGGAGAAAAAATTGAATGTTAGTGCTGACACTTTATATTTCTCATAGTGTTTACTGAAAAATCATTTCTAAGTCACTTATTAGTGTAGGGATAAAGTAGAAGTTCCTCCCAAACATATATTTCAATGAAACATACACACACACACAAAACAAACAAACAACCATAGAGATGAAATTTGTGTTAGTATCTATACGTGTTAGGATAGTTTTGTTTCATATGATTGAACCCAAGTCAAACTTAGCTCCAGAACAAAAGAAATATTATTGTCTCAGGTAACCACACTTCTCTGAAGTGAAGGCAAAGTTGCAACTATGCCTGAGGGAATCAGCTAGTAACAGATCACTTTGTTAACTCTGCTTCTCTCTTCATATTATCTTTATTCTCTCAGACTAGCTTCTTCCACACAGCTGGAAATAGGGCCTTACAGCAGCTTCCAGGCTCACACCTTCACCACTAACCCCAGTAAACCAGTTGCTATCCAGTTGACTCTGACTCATTACGTGTCAGCGTAGAATTGTGCTCCACAGGGTTTTCAGTGGCTGATTTTTTTGAAGTAGATAATCAGGCCTTTCTTCTGGGGCATATCTGGGTAGACTCCAACCTTTCAGTTACCAGCCAAATGTGTTAATCATTTTGCTCTGCCTAGGGATTCCGTTTTAACATTAGAAAGGTATTAAAATTTGATCTCTCTGTTGCCAAGTTCAAAACTCCCAGGGAAAGATTTTTTATTGGGTCAGGTGTTATCCTTGAACCAATCAGCTGCAAGCAGTAGAGTAAGGTATGATGATTGGCTTAGCTGGTCCAAGCTCTAACCAATTGCTGTGGTTAGGGCAGCAGGCTCATGTAAAATAGTGGAAGTTCTCACACAGATATACATGACTGGAGTGGAGAAGAGCATTTTGTGGGGAGGGTGGCGTAAGCAAGGAGAGGACAGGACAAAGGATGTCCACTGCAATGGGTTAGATTACTCTTATCCCCCCTGTTTGAGTCTTGCTAGACTAATTTTATATTCTTTTTGGTTTTGGCATAGCACTAGTGCTTTTTATCATAGAAATAAACCATATAGCTATCAGTAATTTGTTCATAAATATTAGGTTCTGTTCATTTTGCACTGAGATTAATCACCTGTCACCATGTACATGATTTTCTTGGTTCAGAGAAATTGTTTATTAATCATACTAACAAGGGAATTCTTGAAGGGCTAGAAATGAAGACATAATGATTATATACCTCTTTTTAAGAGGTTATGTATTTATATTAACAAATGACACTTTATAGAAGACATTTCAACCTTTACCAAATAAACATGCTTCGAGTGATAATTTTTTAGCTATACATCTTTATTATGTGAAGTAGACTTACCTGAAAATGTGAAAGCTTAAAAAGAATTATTTTCCATTCCAGCTAAGAATCTATGCTTTGAAATGCTAATTTCAGAAAGGATTAGCTTAGCTTTTACCTCTTCTGGTTTTTTTTAACCTCTTCCAGTTACCTATCCAATATCTAGCCTATCCCCAGATGATTAGTTTAACTCAATTTTGGTAATTCTATCCCATGGCAAAACCAGTCCCAGTGCTTGGTTCAGAAATGGGTATGTGACTATAATAAATGAGGAAAGAGGTCTTTCTATGAAAAATTTTCTCCTCCCCTTAAGAAAAAGCCATAGAAAGAGACAATTTTTCTTCTGGCCATTGTTGGGTCTGCATGTCATGTGAGCTCTGCTAATGCCACCTTGTTACCTGTCCAAGGCACCAGCAATGAGGATAGCCCAGTGGAGAGTTGAGAAGAATCTGAATCCCTGATGACATTAGTGAATTAGTGAATTAACCAGCCCTGGATCCTGCTCTTCTATAGGCTTATGAAAGAAAAGACCTCTCCTTATTGTTTAAGCCAGAATCAGAGTTTCTGTTACTTGCAGCTGAAAATGTCTTAACTGATATGATTTCAAAGTGGAAGAGAGGATGTTATTACCGAAAAATTGTAGTAATGTGTGATAAATAGAGGTGCTTAAAATACATAGGGGTGCCACAAAGTAGGGAGTCATATGAAAAAGTTTCTCAGAGAAGGTACTTGAGATGGACATTGGAAGACATTTCAACAAGGGATAAAGATGAGGAGAGCCTTCCAGGCAGAGGTAAAAGCATATGTAAAAGCATAGAGTAATGAAATAGGTGCTCTCAAAATCACTCAAGTTAGAGCAAATAAAGAGAAGTCTAGAGATACAAGGAGACCTGGTGGCACAACGGTGAAGTGCTTGGCTACTAATCAAAATGTCGGCAGTTTGAACCTACCAGTGGCTTCGCAGGAGAAAAGACCTGGCAATCTGCTCCCATAAAGATTTATGTCATTGTCAGGTGCTGTCGAGTTGGTTCCGACTCATAGCAACTCTATGTACAACAAAATGAAACACTGCCCAGTCCTGAGCCATCCTCACAATCACTGTTATGCTTGAGCCCATTGTTGCAGCTACTGTGTCAATCCATCTGATTGAAGGTCTTCCTCTTTTTCACTGACCTTCTACTTCACCAAACATGATGTCCTTCTCCAGGGACTGGTCCTTCCTGATAACTTGTCCAAAGTACATGAGACGAAGTCTCACCATCCTTGCTTCTAGGGAACATTCTGGCTGTACTTCTTCAATGACAGATTGGTTTGTTCTTCTGGAAGTCCATGGTATATTCAATATTCTTTGCCAACGCCATAATTCAAAGGCATCAATTCTTCTTTGAGCTTCCTTATTCATTGTCCAGCTTTCACATGCATATGAGGTGATTGAAAACACCATGACCTGGGTCAGGCACACCTTAGTCCTTAAAGTGACATCTTTGCTTTTTAACACTTTAAAGAGGTCTGTTGCAACACATTTGCCCAATGCAATAGTCATTTAGTTTCTTGACTGCTGCTTCTGTGGGTGTTGATTGTGGATCCAAGTAAAATGAAATCTCGACAACTTCAATCTTTTCTCCGTTTATCAAAGGTAAGCATCTAGGAAACTCTTTGGAGCAGCCCTACTCTGCCACATTGGGTTGCTATGAGTCAGAATTGACTAGATGGCACCTAACAACAATAACAATGGGGACATCTCATAGGAACTATGCACAGTTGTGTCTGATGGGTACTGAATCAGGACACTGGAAAACAGTTTCAAAGAGACAGGGTCATATGGTATAAACAGGACTGCCTAGATTCACCATTTCAGTTGGGGCTAAGCAATATGATCAATTCTATATTTTAGCATGGTAACCCTTCCTGAAGTATGAAGCACGGGAGGTAGGGAGTAGAATGGGAGGCAATGAGACTAGATAGGAGATTATTGCAGTCTAGGTAAGAAACAATGAGTGCTTGAACCAAGAAGTGGGATGGAGAGGAGAAGAATGAGAAAAGAAAGATGAAATTCATTCATCTACTCATCAATTGATTGATTCGACAAATATTTGTTGAACGCTTACCATGTGCTCGCATTCTTCTAGGTCGAATAAACAAAGCAGACAAAAATCCCTCTCCTCATGGAGCTTATATTTTAAAGCAGGGCTAATAATCAAGAAATAATTTAATTAAGTAAAGTGTGTATTACGTGAGACAGTGATAAGTGTTATTCAGTTACTATTGCTATTTATCAAACCACCCCCAAAACTTACCATCTTATGATGCTCATGGATTCTGGAGGCCAGGAATTCAGAAAATAAGTGGCAATGACTTTGCTCTATAACGCCTGAGGTCTTATCTGGGAAGACTCCACAGCTGGAGGCTGGAAACATCTGGAGTCATCTTCATCACACGTCTGGACATTGGTGCTGGCTGTCAACTGGGAACCTCAGCTGAAGCTGTTGGCTGAAACACCTACACATAGTCTTTCCCTGCAGCCTAGCTTGCTCAGAGCAGGACAACTTAAGGATAGCTGCGCTTCTACTATTGCAGCTCAGGACTCCAAAAGCAAGTATCCCAAGAGAATCAGAAGAAATGGCATAGTCTTTTCTGATTCAGCTTCGGAAGTTACGTAGCAAGCGAATCAATCAAGTTCCACACAGATTCAAAAGGAAGAGACCTACATGCCGCCTTTTGGTGGAATTGGTATCGAAGAATTTACAGACATGCTTAATAATCACCACAATTGCTATGGAGAAAAATTGAGCAGGATTGAGGGGATAGGGAATGCTACGGGGAAAAGGTAGTGGCTTTCCATTTTAATTAGTATGATCTTTGAGGAAGCAAAATCTGACAAAGACCTAAGGGAGATTTCAGAAGGAAAAAAACAGTTTAGGCAAAGCGGCAGCAAGTACAAAGAAGTTATTGGATGTATCGACCAATTAGATTGGCAGGGGCAAGTGGGGAAATTGGGGAAGTGATATAGTATGGTGAAGAAGGAAGGAAGCTAGGAGATTTCCAGACTTCTGGCTTGAGTGCCTGGAAGGATGGTGGTTCCATTAGCCAGGAATGGGGACATAGAGTGAGGAACTGGTTGGGTAGGGTTAGAGAGGAGGACTGAAAACAGTCTTAGACAGGCTACACTTAAATGCCTATCAGATGTTGGGGGTGGGAGTGGCGTTAGGCAGAGCTTGGGAAGGAGATCTGGGATGGAGATATGGGTTTGGGAATTCTCAGTATCTAGATTGTATCAGAGTGCTTAGGAACGGATGGAATGGGCTAGTGAGATGAGGTAAAAAGCCTGGCGAGCACCAATATTTAAGGCAAGAAGGGCCTAGGTCAAGTAGTTAAAATGGACTGGCTTGAGAAGTGGGAAGAGAACCAGGAGAGAGGACTGATTTAAGGATTAGACAAAGGTGGAGAAAGATCTAGCAACTTTCAAATATCTTCCTGACTTATGCATAAAATTCTATCATTCAGAATTTATTTCTTTAAATATTGTCCTCTCTGAGTTTCTGTTTTAAGATGCAGATGTCCCCAACAGGACAAAAAATTGAGCCACTAGTACCTGAGTAAAAGCCTGGCTGGAGAGAAGAGCATTTCTAAAACAGAAGGGGATAAATAGGGGAAAAGTGGAACTTGCTAGAAGAGACACCTTTGTCAATTTCCCAATTTTATTAGAATGCAGTGAACACTAGTGCCTGGGCTGAGTGTGCTTTGGGCGTCCTCAACTTCTTTTCCATCTCTAATCTTCAGGGTTATAATAGGTCACATGGAATATTTTATATTTCAATAAAACAAATGGGGCATGAGGGTTGCAAGTTCTTTAAGCCTGTGACACTAGTCATCTTGGTAGTACTTAGGAGAAATGTGCAAATATGAACTTACAGACCTTCAGCTACACCTAGTGGCCAAGCAGTGGAAGGAACAAATACTGTAATAATTTATCATGGTTCTTTAGCCACATTACCTCTCCATGTCAATTAAGAATGATTTCTTATGTAGCTATGCATTTATGATATACAGTTCCCTTTGTGCAACTATTTTCAACTTATCTATTAGTTTTCCATCTAGCTAAATAATTGTGTTCCCGAACTGGAGGAATGTGGTGGTGTAAAACAAAAAGAGACTGTGTATGTTGGGAAGTTGGAGAAACGGAAATAAGTAAATGGGCATGTATCCCTTAACTGTCTGAAAGTTCTCATGTACCAGCTCATAGTGTTTAACACCTGCTAGCTTCCTTTATGTTAGCATTGTATATAGGATTGTCTCTTTGAGAAAATAAATAATAGCATAACAGTGATGATGCTGATGATGATTGTGGAATGGTAGTCCAGGAAGAATTGTTTGAAGTAAAGACAGCTGAAATATTTATTGTCTGTTATTTATGAAATTGTAAAAATGAAATTTATCTGAAAAAAAATAGCAAAGAAACTGAAATAAGGGGTTAATCAAATGAGTTTCAGTAAGTAGTATATTTTATAAACCATTGCATTAGCAAAGAATGTTATGTATTCACCTGTTTACCTTTGCGAGTGGACGCGTTAGAAATAGTGGTTGGTAATTTTTTGGTATTTGCTTGCAAGTTCTGGAATCTGAGTAGCCAGCCCTTTTGATCCTTTATGACAATGAAGGGGAAGAGTTACAGAGATGATTCCAATGCTTGGAGAGTGAACACAGCTGGGACAGGTCTATGGCACACCCACAGGCCCTTAGGAGTTTCAGGCCTCTATTATAGCTTGGAAAAGGAACCGTAAGAAAATGATGCAACAGGTTTTTGAAGGGGCCTTATAATATTGCATTCCATCTTGCCGGAGGAAGAAAAATGATAGGAATGGATTTATGTTTCCTTCATGAGGATTTGAGTACAGATGTATTAATTAAACATACATCTTCATTTTACTGATGGAGAAACTTAAGCCAACAGCTATTAAATTACACAGCTATTTGGTTGTAGAGCCAGGGCTAGAACCCATGTTTTAAAATCTTGATCTAGTATTCTTCTTACTATAACTATTCAGAGACCTGCTCTTGGTTTCCACTGAAGACCAAAGCAAGTGTGAGTGAGTTTGTACCCACATCCAGGACATTTAGATAGATTGAGAAAGGTTATTTAAGTGTAAAGTAGCTAAATATTGTATTTCCTTTATTCTAAGATGTACATTTTTTCCCCACATATTAACACTCTGAACTCAGCCTGAATCTTATTATTAGTGTTAAAAATATAGTTGTTGTCAAGCAGCAGGGCAAGTTGTGAAGTGGTCATCTTTACATGCGACAATTTAATCACTACAGTTCTCGTTTACTAGATTACAGAATTGGCAAAGTTAAGAGATGTGGATTTAATAATTCACACATAGATAATGATAATTACTGTACCTTTGGCTTAATTTCTGAAAGAAATTATTTAATATCCCGCTATATGTCATTCAATTAAGGAAAAAAATGGCAATTTAAATCACTGATATTCTTTCGCTTGACTTGAAGCTAAACAGCTAAAATGAAAAGTAACGAGGTGAAGGTGTTAAGAAGGGGTTAGGCAATCTCATCACGGTGATACTGTTGTGTTCTCAAGGGTCAAACTTAGTTTGGAAGAAACTTTAGACTGGATTTGAAAACTTTTAGGCCCAAATCTTGCGAATCTCAAAAGGAAATGGCATGGAATTGTCTGTGTTAAGTATATTTTATAATTTGTGCTCAGTAATGTAGTGTTCGTTTCTTTTTTAATTTTTTCCTGAAAGGATATTATTAAATCGACTCCTCATATTACCATCAGCAGCATCTACAAATTGAAGTAATTTGGCTCTAAAACAGCAGCATTGTATATTAGAAAGAGCACAGTCTTCAAAGCTGGGTCTGGAAACCAGCCCGTTCCTCTGCAGCCTGCTAGCTGTGTTGTCCTTGAGCAATTCACTGGCTCTTAAATGTTAGTTTTCTTGTCTAAAATTGGAATAATGACATGGACCTTGTAGGAATACTGTGAGGATTAAATAAGATTGTTTGTACAGTTCCTATCACAACACATGTCACATAGCAGGTGTTCAATAAATGTCAGTCCAGCCACACAAAAATGAGGGTCAACAAAGTAATTTATTAAGAAATACTGGCTGAAGGATAAAGTTCTCTGATTTGGTCCCATGTCATATAAACAGTGGTTAAGCACTCAGCTGCTAACCAAAATGTCAGGGGTTCGAACCCATCAGCCACTCCATGGGAGAAAGATGTAGCAGTCTGCTTCTGTAAAGGTTACAGCCTTGGAAATCCTGTGGGGCAATTCTACTCTGTCCTGTAGGGTCACTGTGGGCTGGAGTTAACTCCATGGCAATGAGATTAGTCTGAACAGTGTTTCTCACCATTTTCAAATTCATGCCCCATCACCCAAAAAGATTTTGATAAGTCTTTCTATATTTTGTTTACCTGAAAAAATATATATTTAATTTTTCCAAATATAGTATTGGATATGTTTTTTCAAGTTACTGCTCTTCTCTACCTTATCCCTGTTCTGATCCGCCTCCTAGAAGGGCCGACTCACTCAGCTGAGAATAATTGACCTAAAAACATTATGTCAGAGGGAAGCTTAGAAACATCTAGATATTTATTTTAGGTTCATCTTTAGAAGCATAGAATCGGTTCAATTACTTTTTTCCTACTGGCATAAACACATTGAATAAAGAGAAGAAATATCAAAGCTAGGTATTTGGAACTAGCCATCATCCTGCTTGCTCTCTTTCAAAGATTTTGATCAAAGTGTGTTTACTTGGGCAAGATTTACAAGGTAACCTAAGGATTCTGATGCATGATTTAAATATTATGTGTTTGTAAAGAAAGTAGAAATATCGGTAGTCAAGAAGTAAAATTAAAAAATAGATTTACAAGAAATGGAAAACACAGATTTACAAGAAAAGGAATTACAAGTTCAAATTTTATACCAGTTCCTCTGATTGTGGTTGAGTTCATTCTGACTCATGGCAGTCCCATGTACTGCAGAGTAGAACTGCACTCCACAGGATTTTCAAAGCTGTCACCTTTTCGAAGGGGTTCGCCAGGCCTTTCTTCTTAGGCATCTCTGGATGGACTAGAACCTTCCACCTTTGGGTTAGCAGCAAGCCTGTTAACCGTTTGCACCACCCAAGGACTCCGTATCAGTTTCTAGCAAGATAAAAAAGATAAAAAGGCTCTTTAGCCTCCAGACACATTTCCTTCTCTATAGCATGCTTATCTTCTCCAAGTGTTCATAAAGCAATATCAACAACCTGGAGTTAGCTTTCTTCTGACAATTTTTTTCTGATTTTATGTGGGTTTGACTTCCACTGGAGCCTAAATTTTGCCTACTACCTAGCTCTCAGGAAGGGACTGGCAGGACTCATTTAGCACTATTAGCGTTTCAAAAGCCACTCACCTATTTGCATATCTCCTGCAATGAGCACCTCTCTAACCTTGCCTTGCCACAAGCTTGTTTGGAGCCAAAATTCCTTGTGTACTTTGTTCCACAACCCAAAATGCAATCAAGTAACCACTCTTCTGTGGAGAGAAGAATGGGAAGGATTTCAGGGCTGAGCACAATGGTGATGCCATGGGAAAATTCCAAGAATCCTGTGAACCACTGCCCTCACCCCATGTGGTACCCCTGCCCCACTAATCTTTCAAATTAGTTCAGCCTAGTGAAAACCAACAACATATAAAACAAGTAATAATACTCATCGTTCATCTGCTTTAGTTCACTCCTCGTGTCCTGGTTTAACCAAGCTGAATTCTCCAGAAGCACCACCATCTCATGGGGCTGGCCCGGACAACATTTAGCGCTGATCTTGGGGAAGGAAATAATTGATCAGGATCCAGCTACTAAGAAGCCATTATTTGTTGGTAGAAAGTATGGAAGGGGTTGCTTTGGTATTCTCTTTCCCAAGGGCCATGGATTCAATTCCTCCACAAAGCAGATCCCCATTTCCCTTAGCTTTTTCTTTCATTGTGTTTATAAATAGCAAGATACTATAGAAATTCATGTCAGCAGCTCTTATACTACTTTAAGTTACTTATTTAGTGTTATTTATTAGCTTAATTCCCTCCTGTAGGAGAAAAAGTTCTTTATTCCAGGTGTCTTACTTTTTTCAAAGATATAAGTGAGTGTTATTTACTCTAAGGCAAACTAAAGCTATTTATGAACAGTATATTATTTGATAGAAGACATACTTAGACTTCTTTTTCCACTTTAAATTTTAAGTATGGATACCAGGGAAAAAGAATCTTTTCTCTCCTTGCTGGATAAAAATAAGTCGAGTAATTCATCCAGTCCATTGCAATTAAAATTCTGACATTGCCATTGTTGCTTCTATTCTTGGGGGGAGGGGGAGACAAACAGAACACAGGATAATAGGGGTTCATTGGCTAAGTCGTTTGATGTGCTACCTATTGTTCTCTTGCTGAGGCTCAGCCTTAACCTGCCTGGGAGCTCTGATTTTGATGATAGTGGTACAGTACCAAGATGATAAATACCATCTCTGAAGCTATGTGTAACACTTCTTTTGTGCTAGCAAAACAATACCATTGGAGAGGAAAAAACTGCCAATGCTTAGATTCTAAATTCTATGAATTATAAATTTATTTTTGTGTTTTGACACAATGTTGCCTGCCAGGTTTATTTTAAAGCAAATTTTACTGAATCAACTGGACAGCAACAACCCTCATTCTCAAGAAAGATCCAGCAGCCCTTTTCACAAGATTAGAACCAGTGGCTCGGTCACATTCCAATCTAGATAACGGCATCCTGCATTCCTGGACATTTCCCTCCACCTTCTCAACTCCATGCATACCATCAAATGCAGTATTATGTATTCTTATTCCAAATCAATAATCCTGTTGTTGGGATGCAGAGTTCTCACTGTTCCAACATGGATGAGATTTGTCCAAACCCCTGCTTATTACACTTTTCACAAGAAAATCCCTGAGACAATGCATATTTTAAAATAGAAGGCAAATCTCAATTAAGCAGACTTAATCATAGGCTAAGGTCTTTGGTAAGGTACTCTTATTTTCATGAAGGGTGTTTATTATGGAATCTTCTTTGATAAAAAATGTGTTGATCAAATATACGCTGTTTGCTTCAGTAAAGAAACTGTAGTCTTCAGAAATGGCAAAAAGCAAACAAACAAGCAGGCAATAAAACAAAACCTCTTGAAGAAACAGCTTTCTTTTGACCTTCTAAGTAATTTCCACAAGGGGGCGAAAACACCTAATGGTCTGGGACTACAAAGTTTGTATTTCAGAGCTGGCCACCCATAATAGATTAGTGGATTAATATTTTGCTCTAAAGGATCTGGCCTTTAATGTTGACATCAATTTATAGCTATCCCAGGCATTTACAGTAGTAAAAGTCACGGAGACCATAAACTTCACAATAGATGTCAGCCTTCTGGTACTAGTGCTCTGGCCTAGCACCCCATAAACAGCGGTGATTAGGTAACTGTTCTTCAAAGACCCATCTGTAGCTGTAACGTCTTTATCAGCTCCAGCAAAGATACTGCCACCAGGGTTTTATCAGCCACAAGGCAGAGGTACAATATTTATTCATGTGTACTTATTTCTCTGACATGAATCTATGATGTTGTGCTGTTGTTTATCATTGATCTCTTCTTGAAAATCAAGCATAGAGTGTCCATTTGTGGGCAAAGCTTAAAGAACACAAACTCTCCTGTACCATATTAGAACTTTTTGAAAAACAGCCAAGGTACAGAGGTCAAATTTCCCCATATGCTATAAGCAACTTAGTAGGAAGCAAGACTACAAAAGGTTTTGCAAATGTCTGCCAGTAGCTGGGTGATCTAGGTCACTGTACAGGTTTCATTAATCAGGTTGTTCAAACAAGGAGTTATTTTTCTCTGCTTAAGAGCCCTGCAGGTACCGCACAGAATCTATGCAACTGTTGATCGAGAAAGAGTTTTAATGAAATAAAGATCATTCAAGAGAATTGGGGAGGGGGGCTGGTGTTTGCGTTTTTACTGAAGAGAAATTGTGCATTTAACCCAGCTCCTCTGTTTGAGTCCTCTGTGCTGGCAGGGATCGGCTCAGGAGCTAATAATAGTTCCTTGGGCTCTGCATCTCCACATACGTGTTCCGGCATTGGAACAGCAGGAGGAATTTAGTGACAGAGCAGGTGTTGTGGCTTATTCCCTGGCAGAATAAGTGGTGAAAGGTGGCGGCAAGACAATTCTTGCGCTTCTTTCTTTATGCAGAAAAAAAACAATGCCTCCGATAGCTTTCTTTTTTTCTTGGCACAAGTGAAAAAGAAACAGAATTGCTGTATTAATATGTATGCAAACATATTTTTTCACTTGAGCCTCTGGAGAAAAAAAAGAAAAAGAAAAACTTACTGGGAAAATGCATACCCAGGAAGATTTACTGCTGATTGCAGATTTAGTATTGACATGTCTTAGCTGAAGAAAACTTCAGCTTTAACTATTAATGTGGAAAATCTGCATCAGCTTTGAAAAAGGAATTTTGAATGATTCGGTATAGTCACAAAGAAATTGTTTATTTAGAACATAATTTTTAATTAAAAAAAATGTCTATTATACAGGTATAAAAAACCCAATTGAGTGTGCTTCTTAATTTCACATGGCCTGCCTTGGAGATGAAAGTATACAATGTAGGTGATGTGAATTAGAGTTAAATCAGCCTTTATGCCAGACTCACTGTAATGTAACACCTCCATAACCCTTCCCTCCTGGATTTTATTATTATTATGAAATATGAGATTTAAGATTAGAATCTAAGAATCTAAAGGCAATGCTGTTTTTAAAGTATTTTTTGAAAGATTTTTCTCAACCTCTATTTCTTTACTCCTCCCAGGAGGTTAAGTACAAAAGTCCATATTTTTTCTTGAATGTAGGTGTATTGCTCTTATAAACATAAGGTAAGTCATGAAAACATGACAGGAAAAGCAAAATAAAATTCCTTCTCCTTCCAACTGGGATAATTTGAGATTTTAACAGTATTACTTTTTCCTTTGCTTGATTATGTAAGGCAAAACCTGATACCCACTTAACTGGAGTTATCATCTTGATAACTCATCTAGGTAAAATTAAAATGAGCTTATCCTTATGTGCTTTGCACCCAATGCATGTAACAGAAAAAGCTCAGAATTGTGGAAAACAGGGCATGCTTGAGAGGGAACATTTTGTGAAGATTGTAATTTGACCTTTGAATCAACCTTGCTGAGTAAATTCTGAATATTATAGGAGAACAAAATAGAAAGCCTTAAGGTGGAATTCTGCCCCCTCTTCCTCTCAGAACTATAAACCAGTCGGAAGCTATCTCAGAGATTAAGCTTTAAAATGTGTACCTCTCCTTAGCCACCTTTGCTGAGAAATAAAATTCGTCACTAGAGACAAAGGTAGACTTATATTTAATGCCACCCTCAATAACCTAGTATATTATTCCAATCTACCATTTAAATAGTTAAATCACTTATTACTAGAAATACTTGATCCTTCCCCACCTTCCCCCTGCCCACCCTCCCACGTGAAAAGATAATTTATAATAGTTACTATTACAAACCTTTATAACTTGAATATGATGGCAATTGAGGGGAAAAAATGTTCTTTGACAACTTTGCAGCTTTTGATTAAACCACACCAAGAGGCATGTTACAATGATAACAATGAAGCATTATGCCAGTTACGTTAAATCCTGCTCTTTGCTTAAGCTCATCGTGACCTGTTTTAGTGCCCTGTAATTTATCCTTTGGAATGCTTACTCTCATCAATAAGGTTCAACTTAAAGAGAGGGAAAAAACCATTGAAAGAAACAAGCACCCCCAAATGACTTCTAGAAAACAGGTATTTCTTAACTTTTTATTGACATTGGCAAATTAAAATAGAATAAATTAACAAGTATTTTTTCAAAAAAATGTTTTGTACAAAAATACTGTCAAAATTTCCTAAAAAGCTTTCAACACAGTAGTATCTTTTCATGTACTGAATATAACTATTAGCACAGTGTCAAAAATGTTGAAGACAGAAACAAAATAAAAATCTGTGAAATGTTTGCCACTGACGACATTCCACACCCTATTATTGTCTGTACATATGGAGGATGGGGAGTAGCCAACTTTAAAGTGAACAGTATGACTTTTCCTGATCCAGAACGGTTTGGCCCACATCTGTTTAATCTTCCAGTTTAACATATTTTAAAAATCAGTCTGTACTCAAATGCATAGTTAAAAAAATGAAGCGAGATGGCAGAGTTTGTGCAGTAATATCTGCCCTTCAAAGTTCATGCAACCAACTAATGCAATTTTTCCTTTCACTCGTAAATCTGAATGCAGTTCAGTCATGTGAAACCATCTACAAAATCCACAAGATTAAGCAGTTTGCCAAGATTAATATCTAACAGTTGAGCACTGGAGAAAGTGAGGAAATAAGGAGTAAGAACAAACAACAAAAAAGACCAAGTTAGCTAGATACTTCAACTACATAGGGGAGGTGAATGTCAAGGCTACAAAAACGAAACAAAAACTGGGGGGGGGGGGGGGGGGGAGGGGAAGTGGCAGCAATTTTTTTTTTTTTTAATCAATTTGTACAAGTTTTATAGTTTACTTTGTTTCCAAGTTCTCTAACCTTTCAAGATCTGAAAAGTGAGATACTGTGTCTAAGGGAATGTTTTTTAATTCACACCGAAGAAGTTGGGGGTTTGATTTCTTTCACCAGGCTTTCGATCGAGTCAACAGCTTACTCTGCTGGGCTGCTGTTTGCACACAAAGTCCGTCATAAAATCAAACTCGTTTTGCCCCAGCCAGAGTTCGGGCAGCTCCTTGATGCGGTCCAAACCCATTTCTATCACTAAGGACATGAGCACTTCCTCGTCGATGAAATCAGTGTCTATGACATTGGGCGGCAGCATTGCAGCAGGGACGTGGGCCACGGAGGCGGGCATGTTGCTGCTGCTGTTGCCGCCGCTATTGCTGCTGCCGGCGCCGCCCGAGGTGCCGCCGGAGCCGCCAGGGGTGCTGCTGCCGCCCGAGCCGCCGGGGGTGCTGCTGCCACCGCTGTGCTTGGGGTTGCAATCTCGGAAGTGCTGGTTTGTCCCGTTCATCTGGTGGCCTGCAGCAGGGTGCAAATCCGGCATGTAGTGGTTGTGCGGGTAGGGGTGATGGTTGAAATACTGGTTGTTGAGCTTCTGCAGCTGCATGCTGGCCGGCAGGGAGCCTCCCTGGCTGGCCACCGGGGGGCCCATGAACTGGGAGTTATTAAACCTGGCTGCTGGGGCCAGCGCGCTCGAGGGGTGCCCTCCATTCACAGTCCCCGGCCCCATTGCGTGCCTGATGCCGCTCGTGGCATTCAGGTTCCCCGCGCCGTAGTGTATGTGCTCGCCCATCAGGGCGTTGAAGGCGTGTTGCGGCTGCTGCTGCTGGTGGTGGTGGGCGCTCGAGAACTGCCCCATGCCCATGCGGTGGGCAGGGTGGTGGTGCAGCCCGTTGGTGCCGTCGGGGAAGCGCCCGTGGTTCATGGCCATCATATGGTCTGCCATTTCCAGTCCTGAAAGTGAAAAAAGCAGACGTTAAGCCCCGCGCCACACGTGTCGCCCACCACCGAGCACCCCACTCTTCTCGCCTCTGCCCCCCAGTATCCCCGCGCGCACGTCCCTGGGAACCAGCTAGCCTGTGCACCAGGGCTCCCCACCACTGCAGATCTGCCACCCATCCACAGAGCCGGGCGCTGGACACACAGCCCCTTCCCCTGCGACTGGGCGGGGGGACCCGGCCCACACCCCCTCTGCCCTCCGAAGTGGCCTAATAAAGGAAGTGCCCCACAGTCTGCCACGAACTTCAGGCATTAAACCAGCCTCCTCATCCTGTTGTTGCACATCCTGTTGTTATTCCCCAGCTCCGCCTCACGTTCTTCCTCCGGGCAAACCCTGCCCTCGGAGGACGGGCTGGCAGGAGCCCCACCGGCTTCGCCCGCCGCGCTCACCTTCCGTCTTTGCGATTTCTGCTCCGAAGACCGAGGGCGGGATCGTCGGATCCAGGGCCGGTTCAGCCGCACATAGAGGGGATTTTCCGGGCGTGCGGGGCGCTCACCGGCGCGAGGTTGGCGCCGAGGTCTTGCAGCGGCTGCTGGGGCAGGAGCGTAGCCGTTCCCTTTTATTTCCCCTCCGCTGCCCTCACAGCTCGGCAAGGCCGCCCGGCATCTGCCAACAATGAGCTGTGTTTCTTCGGGTTTGGCCACAGTTAATATAAGCATTTCAGAAAGGGCGGAGCGAGAGCATCCCAGCCGGGCGGCGCCAACACACGGATTCCGGATTGGGTTCTGGAGCCGCGTCCCCGCGGCCAGCGGCACGTGCGCAAAGGCTGCGGCCGCCCCGCCCCCTCTTGTTTCTTCCCGGCCCAGAAACGCGGGGCTGGTCACACCACTCTCTGCGCGGGGACTATCCTCCCGCACTTCCAGCCAGAGGGCAGGGTCTGCCCCGAGAGGAGCGAGGCAAACTCACCGCCCCCTCTGGCCGACGCCCGTCCCCAGCTCGCCCACCCGGCTCACCTCGCAGTCTGGCTTGCTCTACAGGAAAAGGGGGTTCGCTCGGGGCCCCCGCCCTCTAGGGTGCCCTTCTGCTCCTAAGCTTTGCAGAAGCCTTCCCAGGCTGCGAAGATGGGCTGTGCTTCCCTGAGTGGGTCTTTAAAGCCCGGGACACATCCTGCCCCCTCCCCCGAGCGGACTCTCCTGGGCCATGCTTTTGTGTGTGTATAGGGGCAGCCTGTAAACACCATGTTGAGCTGCTGCGTGCAGATGCATTTTTTTCCACTCCTTTCAAGGACAGGAGCTGGGGGCGGGGAGCAGCAGCGACTGCAGGTGGACGGAGCGCGCTCGCGGGCCCAATCGTCCCGCTCCCAAGCCCGTCGATCCGGTCCGCGCTTTGGGGCCCGCTCGCCGCTCCCGGGGTACGTGTGCTTCTGCTAAGTTTGCGTTTGCTGCTCTTGGTAGCTTTGGCATCCGAGCTGAGGCGTCTCTGCTCTGTAAACAAACTCAGCGATCCTCGTCCCCAGATCCACCTTTTTGCACATACAGTTTCTTGCTTCTGCAGTTGCCCTTGATCTGGGGGGCGGGGGTGTGTGCAAACTTGCACAGCTTCCCTCCGGGCTTTGCTTGACGGTTTGGGGTTGATTTAGAAACGAACGGGTTTGTAATTAAGAAATTCGAGGGCTGAGTAAGGCTGCTGTTGCTAGAAAAGGAAAACAAATAGATAACATGGTAATCGCTTTGTAAATAAAGTCGTTCTGAAGGTGGGCACGTAGCTGCACGTCCCGTATGGCACCCAGCGCACACACACGGGAGGGACTTGCTTTTCAGTGAAATTGTTCGCTGGGACAATACGCGATAATAAAAACCTTGCTTCCCAGAACGCGGCACAACTAGTTTGGTCGCCCATTTGGCTCATTGACTTGCAAATAAAACTCCTAACGCCGGTCTAGGGTACTACCCAGTCGGAGCTCACTTGCTTTCTCGCACGGGGAAGCCGAGTTGTTTCCCCAACATCATGATGAGGCTGCTCCGAGCTTTTATATTGCTCTTTATGTGGTAATACCGAGTTTAGCGCTCCGAATAAGGACTTCTGTTCCGAGTTATTTCTTCATCCTAACTCGATAGCCATTGAAGAGTTCCTGCTGCGAAGAGCGTTTTTTTTTTTTTTTTTCCCTCTCTCTGTTGCTCACAAGACTTTTTTTTTTTTTTTTTTCCTTTAGGCCTTTTCTTGAGGACTGGAAATTTTGATACATTTCCCCTTTCAGGAATTTGCAAGAGACCCAATCCTAATGTACTTTCATCTATTACCCCTCTGTCTTTCTCTAGTTAGGCATATATATTTTTTAAAACGTTGTTAACTTTTCTCTTTTCCCCTTCTTCCTTTTCCAGCTCTCCAGCATTTACAACGGTGTACGTAATACTTTTTAAAACCTCAAAAATATTTACTTTTTGGAAACTCTTGCACAGAACACATGGCATTGTTATTTGCAGCAATTCCCTGTTCTCTTCACCCACTGCGCTCACCTATAGTTAATGGATTTGCAACTACGGAATCAAAGGCTTGGAAGAGAGGTGAAGGGGCCACTTCCTAGAAAAACATAGACTCCAAAATATTGGTCAACCTCAAATTAAAAAAATAGCCGAAAAGATTGTTTACTTCCCTTAATTATACTGCAGTGTCTTGGGACACAAGGAACAGTTTTTGCTGTCTGATCTAAATTCCTCTTGCAACCATTAAGGAAAGGTGCAGCTCTATCCAGCTCCAGTGCTTTCACGTACTATTGGGAAATCCCTCAAAAAGGTCACCTTTCCATCCTCCACCCCTTAAAGGGGAAAGAAAAGTTTGTAAAACTAACTGCTTGGAAGATAAAACCAGTTGGTGTCCAGGTGTCCAGCTGATTCTGACTTCTGGTGACCCCCGTGTAAGTCAAAGTAGAACTGTGCTCCATAGTGTTTGCAATGGTTGACTTTTCAGAAGTAGATTGCCAGAACTTTCTTTCTTTCTTTTTTTTTTTAAATGTTGTGTTTTTGGTGAAAGTTTACACAGGAAATTAGGTTCTTATTTAACTATTTCTATACATATTGTTCAGTGACATTGGTTACGTTCTTCACCATATATCAACATTCTTGTTATTTCAGTTTTGATTGTTCTGTTTCCATTCATCTAGCTTCCCTGCACCCCCTAGCCTTCTCATATTTGGTAGAGGGTAAATGTTAACCATTTGGTTTCAACTAGACGATTATTTTGAGGAGCATAGTACATAAATGTTATTTATTTTATGGGCCAATCTGTCATTTGGCTGAGAGGTGGACCTCTGGGAGTGGTTTGAGTTCCAAGTTTACAAACTATCTTAGCTCAATAGTCTCAGGGTTTCATCTAGTCTCTATTGGTCCAGTAAGTCTGGCAGGCCTTTCTTTTTTAGGTGCCTCTGGGTAGACTTGAAATGTCCAACTTTTTCATTAGCAACTGTAACACTCAGGGACTCTGATTGGAAAGTAGTATGCTTAATTCATTTATTCGTCCATCCAATGAATGTTTCCTAAGTGCCAGGTGCTTTACTAGTGCCTGGGGGTACAACCAGGACAGGAACTCATCAACAGAAGGAGGAGATGGACAAACAGGCCTTGGATACAATGTGATTCATGCCACAATGGCATTAAGCACAAGGGCTTTGGGGAGCACAGAAGAGAAACATCTAACCCAGGCTTGGGAACATCTGGGAAGGCTTCCCAGGAGAGTTGGTAACTAAGTGAGGCTTGAGGACTAGCAGAAGTCAGGTCACACCAGGAAGGGGAAGAAACTCCTGGCCAAGTAATGGGTGTAGAAATGATAGAAACAAGTTCTCAGAGGTCAACCAGGGTTGGATCGTGAGGGTTTTTGTGTCCCCAAGCTGAGAAATTTGAATTGTATCCTGAAGACAATGGGAGGCAGGTGAAGGCTTGTGAACCTGCAAGGTAAGATCAGATTTGGGTTTTAGGGAGATCAGGACTGTACTTTGGAGAATGGCTTGAAAACAAAGACTGGAAGCAATGAGTCCAGTTAGGGGGCAGGTACAGCGATCCAGGGTAACTTTAACCAGGCAGGAATTTACCCTATGAGCTAGAGTAAGGGAGTAGTGTATCTGTGCCCTCCACAGAGCTAAGTGATGGAGAAGCTGAACAACACAAAGCCTTGCCATTAAGAAGGAAAGAGGCTGCCTGGAACACACTTCTCAATATCCCGCTGGCCCACACCATCCTTTCTCTGCTGAAATACCACCTAGCAAAGTCTACCTGACCATCCTACCCAAATAGCATATCACTCTTTATTCCCTTACCCTGCTTTGTTTTTATTCTTAGCGCTTGTCTCCACTCCTGACGTGTTGCATACTGATTGTCTAATGAGCTTCTCCACTAGAATTGCAGCTCCAGGAGAGCAGGAGCCTTGCCTGTGTTGTTCATTCAGTGTCTGAACCACGTCCTAGCATGTGTTAGTCTTTTGCTGAATCGATGAGTGAATGAATGAATGAAATATAGCCTAGATATGAAGGGAACCCAAAGGAAGGGCATAGCTTGGGGGTTCAGGGAATATTTTCTGGAGAAGGTGACTCTCAAGGTTGGAGATGGAAAAATCCAGTGGAATCCTTTGGAAAGGGAGAACAGCAGCTGACCACCATCTGCATTGTGGACTGTCATTCACCCGTGCAAAACTGTAATCTGTTTGGGAAGATGGCTTACCTGGGGATCGTTGACTGCTGAGTTATAGAGGAGGGTCCCCTCTGGTGTGAACTTTTGATTGAAACAGAGCTTTTATAGGTAAGCCTAGGGGCTCAGCTAACACTTGAGTCCAAGAAAGGCAGACTGAAGGGCTCGGCTTCAAAAAATATATTGAAAGAGCTCGTATTTGTGTGTGTGTGTGGTGGGGAGGGGGTGGGTAATACCTAACACCGTGTTTGTACTTTGGGAGCCCTGGTGGTATAGTGGTTAACAGCTCGGTTGCTAACCAAAAGGTTGGCAGTTCAAATCTACCAGCCACTCCTTGGAAACCCTATGGGGCAGTTCTACTCTGGCCTATAAGGTTACTATGAGTTGGAATCTACGCAACAGCAATGGGTTTATGGTTTTGGTGTTCGTACTTCACCTAAGTTATCTCACTTAATTCTCAACCTCACCCTAACAAGTAGGGATTACTCTCATCACTTTCGAAAGGAGTACTTCGAGGCTCAGAGAGTTAAAATTATGACAACAACAACAACATGACTGCCTTCTCAAAGGGAAGGAGAAAGGGAAATGAAAATGGTGCCAGAAAGAAACAGTCTCTGCTTGGGCCCTTTCTCCTCTTCCCCTCTTCCTAAGGCCTTGACTCTAGGTCTTAAATGGTGAGAAAAACATTAGTGTCGTGTTTTCTACCATCCACTTGGCCATATAATGAGGTGGGGTTATCTGTTTGAGCATTAGGTTTGATATCAGTTAGTATCTCTGCCTTTCTCCTTCTCACCCTTATTTGTCTGTGATGGAAAATTCTATTATATCACAGATCTGTAGTATAATTTGGGATGGGAACTGTTGGTGGACCCATGGTTTTTGATTCTGGAGCTCTGGATGGAACTGAGCGTCAGGGTCAGGACACATGGTTAATAAAGAGGTCAAAGCCCTATATGCAACCTTGCATTATCTGTAAGTTGAATAAGTAATGTCCTACATGTCCATGTATTTGGAAAAATGATATATGCATATCTTTTTAAGCATGTGGATTTTGTTCTAGTTAATCAACTACAAATTCACTCACTATCATGTTTTCTGTCTTTATATATTTTCTCATTTGATAAATGATAAATATATAACCATTATCATGTAGGGGTCAGTGAAATGTTTTTATTAACAAAGGAGTCTTTCAACTTGATAAAGTTGATACTTGTTGCCTCATCTGAGAAACTGGTTAAAATAAATATTCCAGGACATTATCTCTAGACCTCCTAATTCAGCAGGTTGAAAGTGGGGCGTGAGGATCTATATGCTTTTAAAAGCTTCCCAGCTGGTTATGATGTTAATCAAGTTCGAAAGCCACCAGCCTTGTCCACAGATAGATGACAACTGAGTATAATTCTCACAGGAATCATGAGTGCAACATGAACCTAGTTCATGCTTATTCAGTCCTGTTCCCCTGGATTGCCACCCCCCCCCCCACACACACACCCATGAATGGAATTTTGCCCATCTTTGAAAGTCTGGCTCAGATGACATCTCTTCCTTCAAACCTTGCTTGATTCCCCAGATAAAAAGAACATTCCAGTTCCCTCAGTGTTCCAGAGCATTTTGTTCAGATCTTCCTTTATGACTTATTCTGGCTTGAGTTATAGGAATTTGTGCTCTCCTGTAGATAGCTTCCTCTGTGATGGTAGAAGCTTGGTGTACCCCAACGGACTGCAGAATGTCATGCACATAGTAGGAGCTTTGTAAATACTTGTTGCTAAGGAGAGTCTCCTCATGAGTACGTTCTTTTTAGGTATTTGACATTTTATTAGTCTACAACTTTAACAATGAACTAAAGAACGTCCACGATGGTTTTGAAGTTGGATGAGGTACAGGCAGTTGCCAAGTTACAAATGAGATCTGTTCCTAAGTCTGTCTTTAAGTCGAATTTGTAGGTAAGTTGGAACAGGTACATACAGTGCTTATTCAGCATCAGTTAGTCAGATGTTTGTCTTACTATATAGTATATATATTAGTATATACTATATTTTACCTTTCTATGCATATAAAACACTTCCAAACCACGCAGTGTTTTTATGAGCATCACAAAGTAGTGCCTGTGTTCGTTATTACAAACCATTGCATGTATTTAACTCAAATTTTTAATACAATAGGCTTTATGGCAGTCTATTCTTTTTTTTTCCTTGTCTGTAATTTTTTTAAATTTTTATTGTACTTCAGGTGAAGGCTTACAGAACAAATAGTTTTTCATGAAACAGTAGTACACATGTTGTTTTATGATATGGGTTAACAACACACAACATGTCAACCCTCTAACTTCTCAACCTTTTTTTTTTTTGGTGAAAATACACATAGCCAAAGATACACCATTTCAAAAATTTCTACATGCACAGTTCAGTGACATTGACTACGCTCTTCCAATTGTGCTGTTATTCTCACTTAACATGAAGACTTAAACAGAACAAAATAGTTTCTCATTTAACAGTTACTACAAATGTTGCCCTATGACAATGGTTAACAATCTCACAACACATCAACAATATGCTTACTCAACCTTGGGTTCCCTATCACCAGCTTCCTTGTCCCCTTCTGCCTTCTGGCCCTTGTCACTTGACTACTGTACCTCGTTAGTCTCATTTGGTTTTATGGGGCTGTCCACTCCCAGGCTGAACGATGAACCTCGGAGATAACTTCACCACTGAGCTAAAAGGGTGTCTGGGGGCCATACTCTTGGGCTTTCTCCAGTCTCCTTTAGGCCAGTAAATCTAGTCTTTTTTTTTTGTGAGTTAGAATTATGTTCTACATCCTTCTCCAGCTCTGTCCAGAACCCTCTGTTGTGATCCTGGTCAGAGCAGTCAGTGGTGGTAGCCGGGCACCAGCTAGCTGTACTAGACTCAGTCTGGTGGAGGCCTTGGTAGCTGTGGACAATTAGTCTTTCGGACAAATCTTTTCCTTGTATCCTATTCTCTTCATTCTCCCTTGCTCCCGAAGGGATGAGACCAGTGGAGTATCTTAGATGGCCGCTCACAGGCTTTTAAGACCCCAGACACTACTCACCAAGGTAGAATGTAGAGCATTGTCTTTATAAGCTGTGTCATGCCAATTGAGCTAGATGTTTCCGAGACCATGGTCCCCACAGCCCTCTGGCAGTCCATTCTTAAGTATGAGTTGTCCGTTGGTAACCTGGGGACTGCCTGTATTTTAGAAAGCAGAAGAAAAATTCAGTGACCTTAACTAACTGGAGCCCTGGGGGTGCAGTGGTTAAGAGCTAGGCTGCTAACCAAAAGTTGGTAGTTCCAATCCACCAGCGACTCCTTGGAAACCCTATGGGGCAGTTCTACTTTGTCCTATAGGTTGCTAAGAGTCAGAATTGACCTGATGGCAATGGGTTTGGTTTTTTTTTTTTTTTTTTTTTTTTTAACAAAAACAGGTTTATATTCAGTAGGAAAAACTACAAAGGCTCCAGATAGAGAATAACAACACGGGTGTTGGATGGGAAATTATTGATTAGATATAACGAGTTCAGAGAAAAAAAAGTTCAAGTCATCCTGAGCTATTGGTTGAACAGGAGGCAGTAGTGGAATGCTATTGGTAAGAAGGAAACAACTTGGAGTGTATTAGAAGAGAGAATATCACGATAGAGCTGGAAGTAATCCTTTTACTACACTGGGCTCTTCTTAGAGATCATGGTTGGTTAGTAACTTTACATTTTAATAAAGAGTTACAGAAACTAAAGAAGGTTCATTTAAAGAAAAGGAAATATATTTTAAAAAGGGATAGGAAATGGGACTTATGATGGTTATTTATTTTGGAGAAGAAAAGGCTGACAGATGACTTAATACATATGTTCTGGTATACACATAGGGAAACTAATATGGTGGATCCTTTCCAGATGTTTTCCTTTTCCACTGAGACAAAGAAAAAAGGAAAGCGTTTTTAAAAGAGAGCTTTCGATCAGTGGTTTCCAAATTGTGTTCTGCAGACTTTGAGTGTTCTTAGCTCCACCTTTTTGCGTGTTCTATATTAAGGGTTTCTTGTTTGATTTTGTTTTAAAACATTGTTCTGATGTTAAACAGTTATGAAAACTTTCGGCAATACATAAAATCATAGAATTCTATTTCTGGGTGGGACTTTAAAATAATCTTATCCAAACTTCCTCATTTTCTAGATGAGAAATCTGAGGTCCTGAGAGGTTAAGTGATTTGCTTATAACGAACTTCCTAAACATCAGGATTTTAAAACACCAGAACAGATTATCAGAGAGGCCAAAGTCTTTATGAAGACTTCAGTGAAATAGGATAGAGATGTGTTGAATGCTTTGGATCAGCATTTCCCAACCGGCTGTTGGCCAATTGTAAAAGGCAGTTGTAGAATCTGTATCCTATTTCTTTTTTAAAAAAAGTGGAAAATAAAATCATTTAAAAGTATTTTTCCAGTTCAGAATGGAAGTTCAAAAACCTGAGTGTGAGCTGAATGAACTCACAGCGCAGGTTGTAGACATCAGATGAATAGGCACCTAATTTAGTTACTCTCTCAACTGAATAACCCACCAGAGGGTTTTTACTGTTTTACAACTTAAAGTTGTTTTTAATTCTTATTCACTTAGGGATTTTTTTTTTAAGATAGAAGACTAATAACCAGTTGCCATCAAGTTGACCCTGATTCATGGTGATCCCAACATGGTGACCCCATGTGTGTCAGAGTAGAACAGTGCTCCATAGGTTTTTGATGGCTGATTTTTTGGAAGTAGATTGGCAGGTCTTTCTTCCAAGGTGTTTCTGGGTGGAATCCAATTTACAACCTTTTGGTTAGCAGCTGAGCATATTAACCGTTTGCACTGCCCAGGAATTCCAGAAGACTAATCCCCAAAAACCAAACCTGTTGCCGTTGAGTTGATTCCAACTCATAGCCACCCTGTAAGACAGAGTAGAATTGCCCTGTAGGGTTTCCAAGGAGTGGCTGGTGGATTTGAATTGCTGACCTTTTAGTTAGCAGTGGAGCTGTTAACCTCTGCATCACCAGGCCTCTAGAAGACTAATAGTCCTAAGTAAAATAAATATGTGAGAAATGTAATTGTGATAATTCTTTTACCAATGACTCATGATGGTGCGCACCCCATCCAGAGGTTGCGTTCCTATGATGAAAATTCTTATATGGCACAAATGTATACCTGTAGGACTCAAAAATCAATGCTAAAAAAAGACAACATACTGATGAGAACAAATCAGTTTGGTCTTCAGTTTATTAGAACGAAAGTCTCAAAAGGCACTTATAATAATTTGGAAGAATATTTGCAAATAATAGCCTGAAACTATTCCTGTTATCTCATTACTGAGAAACAAAATACAAAAATTATTTTTAAGTATAAAACCTACGAACTAAAAACATCGGGAAATGAAAGTATTTTTTATCAAGTTTTATTATCACAGTATGTAGTTATATTTCAGTCTACATTTAAAAGTGTGTTTAGTCCAAAATTTAAAAAGGATATATTGTCAATTTAGAATTTGTCAACAAATCATGCTTTCCTTATATAACTAATCCAAAAGAAATCATACAATAGAAGTATACTACATTAAAAAAGGAAGTTTGTTTTTATATTTTTATGTAATAAGAATTGTTAATGACTGGGTTAAAATAAAATCCAAAAAACCAACTTCAGTAATGTATTTATCAAAAATACAATATTTTATGTGAACGCTCTTCTTTATTACATGCCATACAGACATTTAAAAATGACCTGACAATACCAAGTGGTTTATGAGATAATATGTTATAATGAAAAGAACTCACAGGACAAAAACATTGGAAAATGCTGATTTAAGTCATATATGAACCTCTTTCAAAAAAAAAAAAAAAAAAAACTCTAAGGCCTCAAATGTTTACTTAAGTTAATTTTATTATACTGTATTTCCTTAAGTATATATGAGTAGAAAACAATGTGTAACACCTGTATGTTTATAGCTACTATACAACCGTAATGCCAGAACACAATAAATAAAAAATAAAATTGCAGATCCAATATAATGGAAATTAACAACATGTACATGGCAGATTTTGTTAAAATTAAGTCATTAATTTGTGAATTAACATCTCATAGTGTGAATCTAGCAATCACAGAACACGTTTTTCTACTGAGTTCAGCTTGCAAATACTATAGTGTAGCGTGCAATGAAATTCTCTATTTGAATCACTGCGAAAACTCGTTTGGAGTAAACCATGACTTCATTTAGCCGTCACACGGCATGAACATATCACTTATATATTAAAGCCATCTCTCTTCTTTTCTCTTCAGTGTTCAGCATTTAAAGTAATGCTCTTGGTGCCACCACAATTATAATCATAAATCCAAACATTGAAGGATGGTCATTTGGATAATCCATAATATGCTTCTCTATTGGTTTGTTAAAATTATTACCAAAACAAAAACATAAAATAATTATCGAAGAGAAAAAGAGAACCCCAAAGAATGCTGTAAGGACTACAAAGGGTCCATGAACTCTAGTTGAATAAACACTAGTTTAGGTGGTATCCAGTCTTCATTATAATAAATACTGTGGTTCATATAATTATTTATTATAATAAGTCATTTGGATCAATGACGGAGGTAGAGGAGGGAATGCAGAGTTTAGAATGACTGAGAAGTCTGAATAATAGCCAATTTGTTTTAAATGCAGGTTTTTTCCCTATGAGATGATTATGTGACCCCAAAGTAGCCTGTGAGTTAATTTTTTTTTTTTTTTACTCTTTGACAAAGTAGCCTGTGAGTTAATTTTTTTTTTTTTTTTTACTCTTTGATTCATTCGTTCCCTCTTCCATTTATTCAAATGCCAGCTCTAGGGAAATGCTTAAACTAAACCCAAACCCACTGCGGTAGAGTTGATTTTGACTCATAGCGACACTACAGGACAGAGTAGAACTGCTGTATAGGATTTCCAAGGCTGTAATCTTACGGAAGCAGACAGCCACATCTTTCTCCAGCAGAGCAGGCTGGTGGGTTTGAACCATCGACCTTTTGGTTAGCAGCCAAGCACTTAACCACCGTGCCACCAGGGCTCCTAGAGAAACACTTAAGTGACCTGTTTTCATAACTAGGTAAGAATGATTTTTATTAGCGTGTTAATCATTTGTATTTTAAATGGTTGTTTCTAAGGTGCTTGTAGGTGCTTCGGTTCTTTTAAGTATTTTAAACTATCTTGTTTGCACCATTAATTTGTAGTGAGCTAGGGATTTCTAAACAAATCTGATACATAGCTTCTGGAATCTGTATGTGAAGGCACCAGTGAAGCACCCTCAGAATGTGGAGATAAGATTATCTTCTGTGAGTGAAATAAAGGAGCGTAAACATGTACAAGATAAGATCAGCATTTTCAGTAGTAAAACCTCAGCTTCCTCAACCTTTGGGTACCTCGAGAGTTAGTAGGCACAAGAATTCCAAGCTCTAGAAAGCTATACGTTCTATTGTAAATTTAAGCTGCTCTTCATCCATCTCTTGTGGGTCTGATTAGTGTGAGAGCCAGCTCAGCTCTGGATGGATGGACCAGCAGAGCTGAAGACCAGCCCTTAGTCTGTGGTGGCGTCACCAAAGAAATGGCATAGGCACGGTGACTGATCTGTTGGTCTCCCTCCACCCCCTTCCTGTTATATCTGTGCCGAAACTGCAACAAGCCTTCTGAAATAACTTGAAATTCTGAACTGGTGGAATCCTACTTACTGATATAATGCGGTAGAATCCTACTTACTGATATTGTACAATGCTTTGTCATTCTATGAAGCATTACTGTGATCTTGCTCCAAGATCGTACAACTGGATAATAATGGTGGTGATTCAACCTATTTGATGTAGCTGTGCTCCTAGAAGCACAGCTTTCAAGCAACAGCTTGAAAGTTTCAGTTTTCGTGAAATCTATCAAGTTACAAGTCTACCAAATGCCCTTATTGTACCTAAGGCCCTGTGATTTTCCCTCATAGTCTTTCTTACAGTGTCTAGTTACATATTTATTTAGGGGGCTCTTTGATTAATACCTGTCTTAGTTAGTTATCTAGTGATGCTAAAATAGAAATACTACAGATGGGTGGCCTTAACAAACAGAAATGTATTTTCTGACAGTTTAGGAGGTTAGAAGTCCAAATTCTGGGCGCCGGCTCTACGAGAAGGCTTTCTCTATCTGTTGGCTCTGGGGGAAGGTCCTTGCTCCTCGGTGATCTTCATGTGGTGTGCCATCTATCTTCCCCCATCTCACTTGCTTCTCTCTGCCTAATCAGCTTGGTTTGTATCTCAAAGGTGGTCGGCTTAAGACACAACCTACACTGATATGACCTCATTAACATAATAAAGAAATCCCTATTCCCAAATGGGATTACATCCACAAGTATAGAGGTAAGGAATTATAAGACATATTTTTGGGGGACACAATTCAACCCATAACAGTATCTGTCTCTCCCCCAGACTATAACCCATGATTATAGGGACTAGGCTTTTGCTGTGTCCTCGGTGTTACATCATCATATTCCCGCTGCAAAAAAACAGTACCTGAGTCAGAGGAAGTGATCAGGAAGGTAAAAATTTGAATTCCTTTAATTCTTACAGTTAAGCAATTGAGATTTAATTTTAAATCTCCTCTTTTTTTTTAATGGAAAATGTTTTCCAATCTTCCGGTTTGCATGTCATGAACCCTCTAAAATTTTTCTCTGTAAGTGCTAATCTATGCTAAATAATTTAGAAATATCATTTATAAAATCAATGATTATTCATATTTTTTCATTTATTCAGTCCTTATTTTCTTTAGTACTTTCTCAAGATTTCAGATCCTCCTTGGTCATTTAAGCTCTTGCATAGGCCACTCTTCCCTGTATTTGTATTGGCTTTGTGGATCCTTCATAATGCATAAGTAGGAGGAAGAGAATTCTGAGAAAGAAGCTATTCTCTGCTTGGATGTAGACACTACTCACACTTAGCTCTTTGCACATTTAAAAGGACAGTACAGAAGTGGACCTAGCAGAGGATGAATTCACATGTATTCCCTCGGAGCCTGATGTGTTTCCATATTATCTGGTGACATATTTGGAGTATAACAATGATTTTTATGAAATAGTAATTTAGACAGAAGTTCTAGAGCATGACACCAACAAACAAGCCTTTTCATGGTCTTTGTTGCTTAACCTTCTCTGTAAAGGAGGTAGAAGAAGCTGGTGTAAATGTAAAAAAACAGGTTCAGAGTTCATGAGGCTAGATGAACTCTGCTATCTGAGACCTTAGGCTATCAGATAAGAGGTGCAAGATCAGAACTCACACATCGTAACTTATTCAGCTTGCTTAACAGAGAAGAACTTTTTCTGTATGTCATCTCCCTTGCCCTCACTGTCACCTCCATAAGCTCCTCCAGGCTGGGGACCATAACTTATTTTTCTTTGTGTCCCAACACTTAAAACCATGTGAATTTAAAACCTGGTCTGTATGACTACCCAAACACATTCCCTTTTCACTACACTTAGCTGATAAACCAGTAAAACAAGTTGCCATTGAGTTGACTCTGGATCATGGTGACCTCATGTGTGTCAGAGTAGAACCATGCTCCATAGGGTTTTCAATGACTGATTTTTTGGAAGCAGATCACCAGGCATTTCTGGGTAGACTTGACCCTCCTATCTTTCAGTTAGCAGCTGGCTGCATTAACTCTTTGCATCCACCCGGGGACTAATTTCTGCTTCCCATTTAAGTCTATATTTAAAAAGATAAAAATGGTTTCTGATCATAAACAATTTTTATCTTTTTAAATACAGACTTAAAATTAAATGTGAGGCAGACTAGGTTTTGAAATATTTCAACGCTTTTGATTCTGTTAAGGCTTGCTTTATGGCCTAATATGTGGTCTGTTCTGGAGAATGTTCCATGTGCACTGGAAAAGAAAATATACTTGGCTGCTGTTGGGTGGAATGTTCAGTATATGTCTATGGGATTAAGTTGGTTGATTGTGGTATTTAGATCTTCTGTGTCTTTATTGAGCTTATTTCTAGATGTTCTGTCCTTCACTGAAAGTGGTGTGTTGAGAAGTCTCCTAGTATTATTGTGGAGCTGTCTATCTTTTCAATGCTGTTAGAATTTGTTTTATGTATTTTGGAGCCCTGTAGTTGGGTGCGTAAATATTTATTATGGTTATGTCCTCTGGTGTATTGACCCGTTAATTGTTATATAGTGTCCTTCCTGATCCTTTGTGGTGGATTTTATTTTAAAGTCTATCTAGTTAGAGATTAACATTGCCACTCCTGCTCTGTTTTGAGTGTTGTTTGCTTGATATATTTTTTTCCATTCTTTGAGTTTTAGTTTGTTTGTGTCTTTAAATCTAAGGTGTGTCTCTTGTAGGCGGTATACAGACAGATCCTGTTTTTTTATCCATTCTGCCACTCTCTGTCTCTTTATTGGTGCATTTAGTCCATTTACAGTCAGCGTAATTATTGATAGGTATGAGTTTAGTGCTGTCATTTTGACGTCTTTTTTTGTGTGTTGTTCACAGTTTTCTTTGTTCCACTTAATTTTCTGTGCTGAGTTGTTTTTCTTTATGTATTTTCTTTTCATCTTTTTCATTGTTGTTGATTTTGTGTTTGCTGAGTCTTTATGTTTTTCTTGTTGTTTATTTTGATGTGTAGGATTGTTAGTTTCCTTTGTGGTTACCTTAATATTTACCCATATTTTTCTAAGTTTAAACCAATCTTTCATTTCTTTATGACATCTTGACTTCCTCTCCATATGAAAGATCTATGACTACATTTTTTTAGTGCCTCTTTTTTGTTTTAATGTTGTCATCTTTTACATATTGACATTTCTGTTTCCCTATTTACAGTGTTTTAGCTTTGATTTATTTTTGTGACTTCCCTATCTGGGTTGGTATCTGGTTGCTCTGTCCTGTGTTTTAGTCTTGGGTTGTTATCTGATGTTATTGATTTTCTAACTGGAGGACTCCCTTTAGTATTTCTTGTAATTTTGATTGGGTGTTTGCAAATTCCCTTAACTTTTGTTTATCTGTAAATGCCCTAATTTTGCCATCGTATTTGAGGGACAGTTTTGCTGGATATATAATTCTTGGCTGGCAATTTTTTTCCTTCAGGGCTTTATATATGTCATCCCATTGCTTTCTTGCCTGCATAGTTTCTACTGAGTAGTCTGAGCTTAGTCTCATTGACTCTTCTTTGTAGATGACTTTTTGTTTATCCCCAGATGGTCTTAAAATTCTCTCTTTATCTTTGGTTTTGGCAAGTTTGATTATAATATGTCTTGGTGACTTTTTTCTGGGATCTACCTTGTATGGAGTTCAATGAGCATCTTGGATAAATATCTTCTCATCTTTCACAATATCAGGGAAGTTTTCTGCCAAAAAATCTCCAACAATTCTCTTTGTATTTGCTGTTATCCCTCCCTGTTCTGGTACTCCAGTCACTTGTAGGTAATTCCTCTTGATAGAGTCCCACATAATTCTCAGGGTTTCTTTATTTTTTAAAATTCTTTTATTGGATTTTTCCTCAAGTAAGTTGGTGTCAAGTGCTTTATCGTCAATCTCACTAATTCTGACTTCCATTGCCTCAGTTCTGCCCCTATGACTTTCTGTTGAGTTGTCTAATTCTGAAATTTTATTGTTAATCTTCTGGATTTCTGTTTGCTGTCTCTGTATTGATTCTTGCAGCCTGTTAAATTTGTCATTATGCTCATCTCTAATCTTCTTAAGTTCTCGTATTACTTTGTCTGTGTGTTGCCTGATATCCTTCCTGATATCTTCAAGAGTTCTGTATATTAATTTTTTGTGTTCTACCTCTGGTAATTCCAAGAAATTCTCTTCCTCTGGAAAATTTCTTGATTCTTTGTTTTGGGAGCTTGCTGAAGCCATCATGGTCTGCCTCTTTATGTGATTTGATACTGACTCTTGTCTCTGAGCTATCAATAAGTTATTATATTTTATGTTTGCTTACTGTGTCCTAGCTTCTTGTTTTGTTTTGTTTAGATATGCCCAAATAGGCTGCTCATTTGAGCTAGTTTGATTATTGGCACCTTTGAAGCTCTAACATCCTGTCACCAGGTGGTTATATCTGTTACTAGGTATGTGAGCCTAGGAGTCCACTTACTTTTCTTGTATGGATTGTTTTCTTGTATGGATTGTTGGTGACTCAGGTCACCAAGTGTGTGGTGCAGGCTCTCACCTACAGCTCTAGATGGGCAGAGGTGATTGAATTAGGCACAGGTATCTGGTTAAAGTAGGAGATCACACATTGAGCAAGGCAGGGGGCTGACGGCTGCCCCTAAGTGTCTGGGAGGAAAGCGTGTCCTTGTTCCCTACAGTGTGTAGGTAGGTGGGTTTTACAGCTGGACTATGGGCACCCGATGCTGTTGGCTGTAAGGACTGGGAGGCACCACTTATTCTTGGACCCCTGTTTCATGTCGCTAGGTGGCGTGGGTGGAGCCACCAGTCCTCAGGCCACTGATGTGGGTAGGTGAGGACCCTGCTTAATGGGCAGAGTGGTGTCAAATGTCATGATCCTGCCACTCCACCATATAGCTGATACAGTGAAGTTAAGCTTCGGGTATATACCTGTTATACTGTGCTAATGAGGGCCTACACTGTTGAAATGGGCCCACACAGGTCTCTGCAGGGGTGAAAGGCATTCAAAGTCTGTGGACCCCTTATACCTCTGCCTAGGCAAAAGAGCTGTGCCTACCCTGAGTTCCTGGCTTAGGGGAGCTGGCAGGTTATTTTTTCCTGTTTGTTAATTTGTTCCCTCTCCAAGGCTGGGAGAATGGCTCAGGGCATGTGACAGGTCCTACTTCTGGCCCAGGGGAAATGGCAATTGCTGAAGCTGGCCTGGAACCCTGGTGCAGAGCGGGGAGGAGGCAGATGAATGCGAATGAGGTTCTTCCCAAAAAGGGTGTTTTTTGATCTGCGTGGTGTGTTAGATGCATGTACTTATCTTTTGCTGATTGAGTGATGCTTTTCACTGGTTCTGGATGCTTGAGTCGACTCTCTGCAGCTTAGTCTCTCCTGATGTGG
The DNA here is from genome assembly GCA_030035585.1 of Dugong dugon. NCBI lineage: Eukaryota > Metazoa > Chordata > Mammalia > Sirenia > Dugongidae > Dugong > Dugong dugon. The sequence continues at coordinate 162,342,203 of CM057464.1, forward strand.
AAAACACGTCCCAAACAAACTCCACTGCTTGCCTTGTCGAGCATGCCAGCCAATCTGGCTTTCAGGGTGCCGGTTCCTGCTGGGTCAGGTCTGGCAACTCCTCGTTGCTTCTGAACCATCTCTCCCTCCCCCTGCCACTCAGTCTGATTCCTCAACTTTGCCTTTGATGTTCAGGGCTCCTAGATTATCATGTATAATAAATTCATTTGTTTTTTTGGGTCTTTTTGTAAGAGGGACCACAGGAAGCATCTGACTACTCTGCCATCTTGGCCCAGCCCCAGAAACTAAGTTTTGAGATGTATTAGGAGAAGCTGGTGGATTCGAACTGCCAACTTTTTGGTTAGCAGCTGAGCTTTTAACCACGGCACCACCAGGGCTCCAGTTATATCTATCTATCTGTTTACTGATGGATAGATAGTAGGATGGATGGATAGGTATACATATATTTGTCTATCTATTTATATATAGAGAAGTCCAAGCTGGATTCAGAAGAGGAAGTGGGACAAGGGATATCACTGCTGATGTTAGATGGATCTTGGCTGAAAGTAGAGAATACCAGAAAGATGTTTACTTGTGTTTTATTGACTATGGAAAAGGTATTCCACTGTGTGGATCATGACAATTATGGATAACATTGGGAAGAATAGGAATTCCAGAACACTTAATTGTGCTCATGAGGGACCTGTACACAGACCAAGAGGCAGTCATTTGAACAGAACAAGGGATACTGTATGTTTAAAGTCAGGAAAAGTGTGTGTCAGGGTTTTATCCTTTCACAATACTTATTCAATCTGTATGCTGAGCAAATAATCTGAGAAGCTTGACTATATGAAGAAGAATGTGGTATCAGGATTGGTGGAAGACTCATTAACAACCTGCAATATGCAGATGACACGACCTCGCTTGCTGGAATTGAAAAGGACTTGAAGCACTTACTGATGACGATCTAAGACTGCAGCCTTCAGTATGGATTGCACCTCAACATAAAGAAAACAAAAATCCTCACAACTGGACCAATAAGCAACATCATGATAAATGGAGAAAAGATTGAAGTTATCAAGGATTTCATTTTACTTGGATCCACAATCAACACCCAGGGGAGTAGCAGTCAAGAAATCAAGACACATTGCATTGGGCAAATCTGCTGCCAAAGACCTCTTTAAAGTGTTATAAAGCAAAGTTGTCACTTTGAGGACTAAGGTGCCCCTGACCCAAGCCATGATATTTTCAATCGCCTCATATGCATGGGAAAGCTGGACAATGAGTAAGGAAGACCAAAGAAGAATTGATACCTTTGAATTATGGTGTTGGCGAAGAACACTGGATATACCATGGACTGCCAGAAGAAGAAACAAATCTGTCTTGGAAGAAGTACAACAAGAATGCTCCTTAGGAGCAAGGATGGTGAAACTTCTTCTCACATACGTTGGACACGTTATCAGTAGGGACCAGTCCCTGGAAAAGGACATCATACATGGTAAAGTAGAGAGTGAGGGAAAAAGAGGAAGATCCTCAGTGAGATGGATTGACACAGTGGTTGCAACAATGGGCTCAAACACAACAATGATTGTGAGGATGGCTTAGGACCAGGCAGGGTTTTCTTCTGTTGTACTTAGGGTTGCTATGAGTCAGAACCCAATCCATGGTACCTAAACAACAACAACAAACATATATACATATATATATACTCTATTTTTACACAAATAATGAATGCCTTCTGCGTTTGTTTGCCAGCCGTGCCCTCCCCACCAACGTATTTTCCTAAGGGTGCTATGCTAATTTCCTTTTACAGTAACATGTGGAAGAGGATTGGCATGGTGGTGCTTGTGAAGGTGCCTTGAGGGGCAGGGTGCGGCCAGCAAACAAACACAGAAAGTGCATGTTATTTGTGTGAAAATGCTGTGCGTGTGTATATATTCATTTGGTAATCAACAAACGAGGCTCATTGGTTTTATAAAATTCTTTGGTTTTTTTGTTCAAGGTTACTGTCATAGTTATTAAGTATTCTTAGATAGTATACAAGTTCACTGAAGTTCTGTGTGTGCCCTTGATCTGTTATTATCTGATTATCAACATTGATGATTCTCTGTTGGATCCCTTCTTTACCACAAAGAATGTACAAATGAATAATAATGGCACTGATTTAACCTATTTGATGTAGCTGTGTTCCTAAAAGTGAAAGGGTCTACAGTAGGAAGTTTTCAGTTTTCTTTAAGCTTATCAAATTACAAATATGATCCCAAATCTTTGAAGAGTTTATCTAGCAGTTGTTTCACAAAGTGTGACTCTAAAATAATGAAGGAGATTTCACAAGCCACATGCAAAAATGTGCCTGTTTAATTACAGACACACTTTGAATGCCAAAGATAGCATTTTTGAAGTAGGCTCATAAGAATCATGGAATCAGAGTATGTTACAGATGGCAGGGCCCATTACAGCCATCTAGTCCAACCCACTTGATGGAGAGATAATGAAACTCAGGCTAAGGGAGGTGAAATGACTTGCCCAAGGACACAGAGGGAGTCAGGAGCAAAACCAGAAACAGTCACAGAAGATTCTATGCCTCACCAAGGACAGCCTAAAGAGATCACTGTAAACTTGTTGGAAACAGAGAAAAACCTGTTGTTGTTAGTTGCCATTGAGTCAATTCTGACTGACTAATCGCGATCCCATGTGTACAGAGTAGAGCTACTCCACACGGTTTTCAAGCTTGCGACCTTTTGGAAGCAGACTGCCAGGCCTGTCTCCTGAGATGCCTCTGGGTGGGTTCAAACTGCCAATCTTTCAGCTAGTATCTAGGCTCTTAGCTATTTGTGCCACTCAGGAACTCCTAGAGAAAACCTACATGAGCCAAAAACTTCACTTACAAACAGACCAAAGACTGTCATAATGAGATAAGCTGGTGGCTAGGAAACCTGCCAAGGTGTTCTTAGCTCTCTGGAACCTTTAGAAAGCCAACTCCATATCAGAACTTGAGCTGGGTGATATGTGTAGGCCATGCTGCTCACCAGGAGTGTGCTCTGAGTCCAGATGAAAGGTGAGAGACCTCTGCTCAGCCAAGGCACCAAACCTGTTCACCAGTAACGTCTTGATGGTCTGCATTCAGAGTGTTTCATGAGAACCATTTATCATAGGCAGAAGCACTGGTTTGAAGAGTAATGGGATCATAAGGAGTGCTGCAGGAAACTCTGGTGGCATAGTGGTTAAAAGCTGTGGCTGCTAACCAAAAGGTTGGAAGTTCGAATCCACCAGGTGCACCTTGGAAACCCTATCGGGCAGTTCTACTCTGTCATAGGGTTGCTATGAGTTGGAATGGACTTGACAGCAATGGGTTTTTGGTTAAGGGGTGCTATAGGAGTCGCTGGGTTGCAAAAACGGTTAAGTGCTTGGTGACTAACCATAAGGTTGACCCAGAGGCACCTCGGAAGACAGGTCTGGCAAACTGCTTTCAACAAGTCACAGCCATATAAGCCCTATGGAGCACAGTTCTACTCATGGGGTCATCATGAATCGGAATTGATTCGATGGCAACTTTTTGTTTTCTTTTTTAATGATGTGCTGTAAAAGGTGAAAATCAAGTCTATAACTAGGAGTCTGGAAGAACTGGAGGCAAATGTTACACTTTTAACAAGGAACAGACTTATTTGAAGGCTGCTCAGAGGACAAATTAAAACAAAACACAACAAAAAATCAAACCGGTTGCCGTTAAGTCGATTCTGACTCATAACGACCCTGTAGGAGAGAGTAGAACTGCCCCGTAGGGTTCCCAAGGAGTGGCTGGTGGATTTGAACTGCCGACGTTTTGGTTAGCAGCCAAGCTCTTAACCACTGTGTCACCAGGGCTCCAGAGGACAAATAGAATCTAAAAATGGAAGGTTCCTAATATGGATTATTATGACAAGTTAACAAAGCATTTCTCTTAACCTAATTGTGTCCTTTTTTTAGTGCCAGAGAGACCCCTTGATAAACCCCCCACCCCCTCCACCCCCATTTAGTACAAAGTTCTTTAATTTTCCAGAACATAGAGGTAAGGCAAAGTATTGCTGGAATTTTGGAGTGTAAATACACATAGGGCTCTCCTTCTGAAAGTGAGTGAAACTAGTAAGGACCACACATAATGCGTAAGATTAGCTATCTAAAGAAATAACTCAAGAGATAGTCTATACGTGCAGTGCTGGGGAGAATAAGGATCACCCATAGCTAATCAAGGTGACCAGGTGCAGTCTCAAGGAGGCACTCATATGACAATAGAGGAATGAAATCACTTTTGAAAGCCACAAAACAAAAATAAACAATTAGAATCTTAACTATGAAAGCTAAAGTCCAACGAGTTGTCTAAAGAGGCATTACCAGAGGGCAGGTGGTCAGCTTGGAGTGGAGTCTAGATTAAGTGGAAGCTTGTTGTTGGTGATGGCTGTTGTCGAGTGGATTCCAGCTCATGGCAACTTCATGTGTGTAGAGTAGAAATTGCTCCATAGAATTTTCAAGGTTGTGACCTTTTGGAAACAGATTGCCAGGCCTGTCTTTCGAGACACTTGTAGGTGGGTTTGAACTGCCAACCTTTTGACTAGTAGTCAAGTGTATAACCATTTGCACCACCCAGGGACTCCAAGTGGAAGCTAAAGAGCAAGAATTTGGCTGGGTTTATCCACCCTTCAGAATCCTTGTGGCTCAGTGCTTAAGAGGTCGGCTGCTAACCAAAAGGTCGGCAGTTCAAATCCACCAGCTGCTCCTTGGAAACCCTACCGGGCAGTTCTACTCTGCGTTATAGGGTCACTATGAGTCACAATCAACTTGATGGCAACAGGTTTGGGTTTTTTTTTTTGTGTGTGTGTGTGCGTGTGATATCTGCCCTGGCTAAGAAAGTCACAAGTTTTGTTCCCTTGAGAAGTGTCTTCTCCTGTGTGGGTGGGACTGCTCAGCAGCATCACCATGGCCACCATCAAGTAACTCCCATGACCATTCTTCTCCCTGCTCTGATTCCACACCCACCAAGGGTATTTCTGATAAATAATTCACCTGCTACAAATCAGGATAGGGTGATAAATGCAAAGAGATAATCTACATAATGGAAATGAATATTTTAGTCATTGAAAAAGCATGTCCCTTCCTCACTAAAAATCGATAAATCTAGAGATTAACATATATTTTATCTTAACTTTAGTCAAGGCTGTCAGACTAATAGAACATGCTTGTTATTGTTGTTAGGTGCCATTGAGTCGGTTCTGACTCATAGTGACCCCATGCACAACGGAAGGAAACATTACCCCGTCCTGTGCCATCCTCACAATCGTTGCTATGTTTGAGCCCATTGTTGCAGCCAATGGGTCAATCCAGCTTGTTGAGGATTTTCCTCTCTTTCACTGCTCCTCTGCCTTACCAAGCATGATGTCCTTCTCCAGGTTTTGGTCCCTCCTGAACACATGTCCAAAGTAAGTGCAACAAAGTCTCGCCATCCTTGCTTCCAAGGAATATTCTGGCTGTATTTCTTCCAAGACCAATTTGTTCGTTCTTCTGGCAGTCCACCGTATATTCCATATTCTTCCCAACACTTTGATTCAAATATATCAATTTTTCTTTGGTCTTACTTATTCACTGCATGTGAGGCAGTGGTTAAACACTTGACTGCTAACCGGAAGGTCGGTGGTTGGAACTCATCAGCCACTCCGCGGGAGACTGTGACAGTCTGCTTCCATAAAGATTACAGCCTTGGAAACTCTATGGGGGAAGTTCAACTCTGTCCTATGGGTCCCTGAGTTGGTATCAACTTGACAGCAATGGGGCTTTTCTTTTTCAGAATATGATTAACACTTAAAAAATTGAGCTTCTGTACTCGAAAGGTAAGAATTATATTCTGCAACATGGTCACCCTACGAATGTATTGCCACCTGGTGACCAACTCAATCCTTTCTAGGACACAGAGAGACAGCTCATTCTCTAGGAAGACCACATCTTTCACTTTTGATGCTACTAATGTTAGTTTATCTCAAGCCTGGTAGATTTCATCAGAGATGTCTGCCACATCAGCCACCACACTAATGGTCCCCCACTGGAAGCTCCCAGACTCTTATAAGTTGGCAAAACTAGCAAGCTTTCTAGGCCCTTGTAATACTTCTGAAAGACTGTAGGCCATAAGGCTGCTTAGGCTTAATGTTAAGTATTGTAACATTTTTTTGTATTGTAGATTTTGTGTACATCTGTACTTTTCCTTTTGACTTAAATTGGTTCAGCCAATTTTGGTAACAGTGGGAAATCTCAGGTTGATCAGAAACTCTAACTGGCAACTGTATTATAACTGACATTATGACTGGCAAATTTATTTTATTTACTAAGAATAGCAAAGTCAATCATTAATTTAATTTGTTAGGGATTTCGTTTTTCAAAACACAGTGTCTAAGGAAGAAAAATAATTTTAAAAGGGCTTGGTGATGGCTTCTGGCTATCATTAACTACCACACTGAACCCTGCTACTTAGACTACACAGTCTAATGACGTAGAAATAGAAAACTTGAGTGTCCTAAAGACAAAGACTACACTCACTGAGTGTTATGTGCCATGTAGTATGTAGGATGTCATTTGCTCCCATAGATTTATTCTCAATATCAACTCTGCTAAAAAGGTATTGTTATCTGAGGCCCAGAGAGGTTAAGTGATTTGACTGAAGTCACTCAGCTGCCAAGTGGCAGAGCTGAAGTTTCAAATAGAGTCTGCCTGACTTCAAAGCTGAAAGGCTTTCTATTATTGTTTATTGCCCTTAAAATGCAGTGGGGTGGAATTTGACTCCAGACCAAAGTTAAATTTTGCAAAACAATGGTTGTGCTTCATTATTTCTCCAAATCAAGAAAAACTTCTCTAAAATTCTTTAGCCTATTCATTCTTCTTTTCTCCACTTTGAGGCAAGGACATAATAATCAGGGTAATCCTGGATGGAGAGGAGGAAGGGACTCATTCCTCTTCTTCCTCCTATGCTCCTCACCTTCAAACTTTGAATGAAAAAAGGGCTTTTCAAAAGTTAGAGTAAAACAGAAGGACCTTACACAAGAATATAATAGCAATAGATAAACAATAAAGGAGGAGGAGAGGTAGAAACCCTGGGGGAAGCAAACTTTCTCAGAGCTTCCTGGTAGCCAAGGCAAAGACAGGAACATGTTGAGTTTCATAGATTTCATTGTCAAAAAGGAAAAGACTACTAGTTTATTAGGAAAGATAAACCTTTTTGTTGTCATTGCTACTCTTAGCTCTGAGAGTAATTTATCATGAGAATTATCCTAAAAAGGATATTGAATAACATAAGTGAGAAAGTCCTAGAGAGCAGTTTTATCAAAAAACAAACAAAGATAATATTTGTCCACTACAGATATTCCTTTGACAGACAACTATGGTAGAGTAACCAATTGTTATGTTCTGGTTGTTTAATCAATTTGACACTATAACTTTTGATATGTTGATCAGAGAAAGTCTTCCCTTGAAGGTCTTCAGTTGGCTCCTACCGTGAAACCACTCATGATATTTCTCCCATACATTCCTTAGTGTAGATCTCTTTATTCCTGCCTGCCATATTCTAGGTTGAAAATTCCTGTGAAGAGGGACCATGTCTGCTCCTTGGGCTTTGTAGAAAGTGCATACATCTGTGCACACACACACACACACACACACACACAGCATATAGAGCATATGACACATAGAGGTTCTTTCCATGTGGACTGGATTTTCATAATTTCACGCTTAAAAAAATATATATTACCAGTATCTACTTGGGAAAAACAGCAATCATGCAAAACATCTAATTTTTATCCATTAAATCATCTCTTACATCTGACCTGTGATCCAAGGATATGTTTGTTTCTCTCCCTAACGAAGCTCCTATTTATACTTCCAGCCTGTAGCACTCATGAGTCTGTCTCTCCCTCTCAGCTCTCTTTCTTGTTGTAGTGTCAGAACTCAAAATTTCTACAGAGTGCTTACTTTTGGGCTTGAATAATCCATTTCCTTTTTCACACATTTATTAGAATTACAGGCCTATTCTTAGGTATTTCCCCACATTTTTCCTATTCATAACAGTTCTTCAGTTGCATTTTGATGCATACTTTTTTTGAGGACAGCTTCTGTATTGTAAATTTTGTGTACCTCTGGCATTATACAGGTGTATGACAATTTTTAAATATTCTTTCTTTGCCAATAGAATTCACTTTACTGAAGTTTACAGGAAGACAAAGGGGAGATTATATTCTAACAACACAAACACATTTACAGTCAGTTTCTAATAAACTTTGTATGATGTGATGAAAGCTACTATATGTACTATAGAGGACTAAAACTATGTTCCATTATAGAAAAAGAACTTGCATGAAAAATACAAAGATATATAGGATGGCTGGGGCCAGGGCATGAAGGATTCTCTGCTGTGCCAAAAAGGTGGTACTGCCTTCTGTAGGTCCTTGAAGAATTTTAAGCTGTGAAATAAAGAGTAACATGATAAGATTTTCATATTAGAAGGGTCACTTTTTATTGTACAGGATGTATTGCGTGCTTTTTACATGTGTGAAACTCTTTCAAAAGAACTTTCTATTCCCCTGTGTTGAGCTGAAAACAAAGTTTCCATGTTATATATATATATATACATATATATATATAAAAGGAATAAAAAAATTGCCCACAGTTTCAGGATTTTTTCTTTCAGTACTTTTCAGAGGGATTTCCCAAGGACTCCCACGGGGGTGGGGAAATCTTAACATACATGACTGTCTCCAGAGCACTGCTTACAAAGCCACATACCTTGAACCTGCATCTTATTGGGATTGCTCTGTGGGTTACTTTTAATTCCCTAGGCTGCAGGCATCTGCCTTCACAAATGTCAATAAGATGAGTCCAACACCAAGTTATCACATCTGGGTGGTCTTCAGCATGGAAAGAGCCTCAGCTGTTAACCGGCTGTGAAGAAACCAATTGGGCAAAACATTACCTTCAAATAAGGCACTTTGCGTTCAGCTCTAAGGGACCACTCCTTCCGTCTCTAAATACTCTCTCACCCCTCCCTCCTCCTTGCCTAAGAACTTGTATTTAAAGCTGTTGGGCTTTCCCATTCTAGGTATCTTTCCAGTACAGTTATTTTTTTACGGTACACCCTTTTAGAGGACTGAGGGACTGATGGTAGAGTTATATTCCTGGTAGAGCAGATTCCCTAGCTTTGGTGGTCTCCTTTTTCTGGCCTACAGCTCTCAAGCTCCCCTTGGCCGCCTTGCGCTAGCCTGAAGTCAGAATTCTGGCAAAAGGTGGTTTGCAATATGTACTCTTCTGATAGCCCAGCTGCTGGGGGGTGGAAATTGAGCTGTGAAGATGCTGCTCTGTTGGTGTTCTTGCCTGGCTTGAAGAATTGTCTTCCACCAATCCCCAAGGGGGCACAGGGAGAGGGAAACTATTTTTCAAGAAGCTTGTGCATATCAAATGCGACTTCCTGGAGGCTCCTTCTAAGCCACTTCTGCATTTCAAAGAGGGTTTATTTATCCCATTAGTTAGGTCATCACATTTACAGCAAAGAGGCTTTTTACAGGTGTGGAACTCTTTAAAAAGAACTTTCTATACATTCCCCAGTGTTGAGCTGAAAACAAAGTTCCCACATTGGTTGCTATGCTAATTCAGAAGATGCTTTGTTGCTCTAAGCAGAAAAACAAGCACTTCAGGAAGAGCAGTTTTCACAGAATACTGTAGACCTGGTGTGAGTGAATGAAACTAATATTTTTCTTCCCTTAGCAGATTCAGCTTGACAATCACGGTTATAGCTATTATCATTTAGTGACACTAAGCTTGTTTGGTACCATTGCGACAGTCTCCTATTTAGCCCTATGCCTCCAGTCTCCACTTTCTCCAGTTCATCCTGCACAATACAGTCAAAGTGATCCTTCTAGTATGAAAATCATATCGTGTTACTCCTTACTTCCCAGCTTAAAATTCTTCAGGGACCTACAGAAGGCCCAGCCCATCGTCCGTTGCTGTTGAGTCGTTTCTGACTCATGGCGACCCTATAGGACAGGGTAGAACTGCTCCGTAGAGTTTCCAAGGAGTGCCTGGTGGATTTAAACTGCCGACCTTTTGGATAGCAGTTGTAGCATTTAACCACTACACCACCAGGGTTTCCCTACAGAAGGCAGTACCGCCTTTTTAGCACGGCGGAGAATCCTTCATGCCCTGGCCCCGGCCATCCTCTTCCAACTTCACTCTCCCATAATCACTATGCTTTCTAAGAGCAGGGGAGGGCCAGGATGTATAAGTATTAGTTACTACGCACCAAGCATGTGGCTAAACGCATTATAGAGCTACGTTCTTTGATCTTCATGATGGCTCCAAGAAGCAGATTCTGTTTTGTCTCCATTCTACAGAGGGGGAAACTGAGGTTTGCAGAGGTTAAATAACTCATGGGACGTCACTAGCTTCTAAGTGGTGAGGCCAAGAGTCAATCCTGGTGGTCTGACGACACAGTCTGTACTACCTCTCCTGCTGAATTACTAGTTGTTTCTGAACATCCTATTCATTCTCTCTCATGTATTTTTGCCTTTTTACATGGTGTTCCCTCTTCCCTGAAAGCCCTATCCCACTTGTTCAATGGGTTGACTCCTTCTCCTTCCTAAGGTCTTGGCTCAGTTGTTAGCTTCTCTGGAAGCCTTCCCAGGCTCTACAAGGCAGAGTTAGGAAATGATGCCTCTGCAGCTATAGCTCCAGATTACTGTGTGATCGAACCCTTGTTAGATTGTGTTGGGTTCTTTTACATCTCTGCTTCCCTGATTAGACAGTGAGTTTTTTGAGGGTAAAGAAGTTTATCCTTTTATCTGTGATGGTTAAGATTGTGTGTCACCTTGGCTGGGCCATGATTCTCAGTGGTTTGGCAGTTATGATATACTTTGGCAGTTATGATGTAGTTTTGCAATTGTGTAGTGATGTAATTTGGCAGTTATGTCATGATGTAATAACTCCATGATGAAATTTGCTATGAGCAGCCAATCAGTTGAAAGAGAATTTCCTTGGGGGTGTGGCCTGCCTCTAGTTTATAAATGGATGTTCCAGCAAGGCTCCTCCCTCTGGATTCTGCATTCGGCTCATCATCATCATCTGACCTCTGGTTCTTGGGACTTGAGCTAGCAGCTTACCTGCTGATCTTGGGATTCCTCAGCCTCTGCAGCCTGTGAGCCAGCAGCCTGCAGTTTGACCCACCAATCTTGGGTTTGTCAGCTCCTGCAGCTACGTGAGTCAGGAGAAGCCTCCAGTCTGACATTTGACCCACGGACTTGGCACTTGCCAGCTTCTACAACTGCATGGGCCAGTTTCTTGAGATAAATCTCTCTCTTTCTCTGCATACATACATACATACATACATACACACACATATGTGTATACATGTATATATACACACAGACATGCTTCACTGGTTTTGCTTCTCTAGAGAACCCAGCCTAAGACAGTATCCACAATGTCAACAAGTCCCTGGGTGGTGCAAATGATTAAAGTGCTAGGCTGCTAACTGAAAGGTAGCAAGTCCTAGTCTACCCAGAGGCGCCTTGGAAGAAAGGCCTAGTGATCAACTTCCGGAAAATCAGCCGTTGAAAACCCTGTGGAGCACAGTTCTACTCTGACACACTTGGGGTCATCCATGAGTTGGGGTTGACTCCATGGCAACTAGTTTGTTATCCCCATGTCTACTTCAGTGTCTAATACACAACTAGTTCATGCTCAGTAAACATTTGTCAAGTGGCATAAATATGAGTAAATAGGAGTTAGGGGATGTAATGCATACGAGGTTTGCTTATCGTAATCATCCTTTGAAAGTCAATTGTCTCATGCAAAAGTTCTTTGTTTAAGTTTTCTACACCCTGTAGGGTCCTTGAAGATTGTAATAGACTCCTTGAGCTGTTTTCAACATTTCAAAAAGGCTAACAGAAATCATTACATTTACCTGAGCTAAATCTCTACAGGTCAAATAAAATGTCACATTTCTTTGCTTTTGGCTAAAATCATATCAACTTGGTGTGGTAACAGAGATTCTTTTCTAATAATCAGAAAGATCTGACTGGCAAGAAGGGCTATGTGTGATTAATAAAACAACGAGAGAATAAATGATCTGTTACCTAAATATTGCTTATTTAGTGGAAGAAGTTTCTCGAGAGAATAAATGATCTGTTACCTAAATATTGCTTATTTACTGGAAGAAGTTTCTCAAAGATTGGAATCATAGGGGGAAATTCCTAATAAAAATGATCCTTCATGGTACAAATGTGGGGAATCTCTGTCTTAGTTAATGGACTTGAGCAGTCTACAACCTTCTTGTCTGCAGAGAATCCCCTTTTGAGAAAGCCAGGGAATCATCCTGTGATTGGGCAAGTATGGCTTCTCTGTGGAACATTTTTTTCACCTCCTCGTTGACAATGGGATGTAAGAGTGGACTGCCTTCTTAATCTGCCACCCACTTGTGTTCAGATTTAATATAGCTTACTGAGTCGAATTTATGTTCTTTACAAAATTTCCTTGTTATTAAAAAAAAGGGAAAACAAAAAAGTAAAAGATAAGAGAGCAAAGGAGACAAGTGTGCTTTTCTCTCTCCTTCCTATGGCTTCTGGCCAGCCTATTTTGATTATGAAAACTGCCAGCAGACTATTTTATTGAAATAAAATCCAAATCCCTAATTTCTCAGATTTTTTTTCTGACTCGGTCTGGAATACACTGTTATTATAAATGATTTCATCCCTGTCAGTGAAGGCAAAAGGTCCTTCATTAGTAGTTCTGGCTTTGTCACAAACTTTTCCATGGGTTCATTTGGTCTTACAATTTATTATAAAATTTATAGTGTGTAAACATTGCCATAACCTTTGGGATAGTAAACTCATCAAACCTTTTGTAATATCTCCTAAGTCTCTAGGATTCTTTGGCCGACACATCTTCCTAGGATTGTAAATATTCTTCCCTTTCTTGCTTACTGTCATTCATAGATAAGAATACTCTTTTCTTCATTTCTAGGCCCCCAAAATTCATAATCATCAAGCTACATAGGAGATAGCAATTAGGCTCTCATATCTGCCACAGTGAATTCCATTTCACTTCAAGTGCAGTCATAATCTCCTTGCTCTCATTTACCTTCCATAGAGAAGCTGGAGCTATCGGTTCAAAAGTCAAATTGGATCACATTGATCTCCTGATTAGAATTCTTTGAGGAGTCCTCATTTTTGACATTATCAACTCCAGATTCCTTGATGTGGTGTTCAAGGAAGGCTCTTTACATGTTTGTCTTCAAGTCTAATCCTTGAGCTCCGATTGTCACCAGAGTCATTAATGTTCTCTAGCTTCCAGCTACCTTGGATGCTTGCCTGTCTCCAACATGGCTTGGCCTTTCATACCTAGAATTGTCTTGCATCCCTGTTCAATTCCCGCTCATTCTCCAGAGTTTTGCTCAAATGTTTTGCAAAAAAACCCTCTGAGAATGTTTAATTATTCTTATATAATAACATATCATCATTTGATTTGTATTATTATTAGCTCTTTCCATGCCTGCCTCTTACGTTCTCATGAGCTCTTTGAGGGCAAGAGTTATTGTATCCACAGGGCCAATGACTTCCATTCACTAGAGAGACCATATAATACATCGATCAATCTGGGACACTTTTGAGAGTGCAAGGTGGGCACTGTTAATAAGCATGTTGGGGCCACAGGCATAAACTGGGACTTACATAGGCAGAACAGGATGTGTGCGCCCCCTACCAGTCACCTCAGGAGAAAGTTCAAGCTGCACATTGAGGCACTCTGTCTTTCAAGGTCCTGACTTCACCCAGTTTTATCTTTGCCTAAACCTCCATATTGCCCACCCACTCAATATGGATGCTTTACTCTAACCTCGTCAAACTTCTTAGAGTTCCATGATGGTCTTTGTCGTTACTATCCCTCTGCCATGTCTGTCTGGAAAATTCTTCATCTTTCAGGATTTGATTGTGCATAGTTTTTTGGAGAAGCCTCTGCTGACTCTCCCCAGCCTGGATCAGGAGCTCCTTCTGGGATGCTTGCCAGCTCTAAGCATGCAGTGCTTTGTATTACACCAGTTTACTTACTTCCCTGCCTTGCACAGCTAGGGTAGGCTGGAGCATCGTGAGGCAATGACCATGTCTTATTCATTCTGATTTCCAATTACCCTGTACTATTTTAATAAATGTTAATTGAATTCAGCTTAGCTTTAGAATTGTTATAGTTTTTAGGTGACAAATTCATTAAATTTTTTGTAACATCCTCCTTTACTCTTTCTTTAACATGTATTTCTGAGATTGGGATTGTTTTTATTTTTTAGTAAATGTTAAATTACTGCTTATTGAAATTAGCACTCTGATTTTAAATACCAAATTAGGATTTTATTTGAAATAAGTATTTTTATAATGTTTATGTCTATAAAATGAAATGTTTTATTTGAAATTTGAAAAAAAGAATGTTTGGCCTTTTACACCATATTTTATAGCCCCTCAACCTATATTCCTGTAACTATCATTCTGGCTTTGAAAAAATTTTGAGGGGATGCCCAGGGACAAAATTTTTCAAGGAGTGTCAATCCAGCATGAAATATGTTGGGAATTTGGGGGAAATTCTGTGTTCATATGTGACCTAATTAGAAAACAAAGTGAACTTTCTCCTTAAAATCTACTGTGTCTAGTTGCTTCCAACTCATGGTGATCCAGGGAGCTAAATTTCTCCTTGTTGTTGGGTGCCATTGAGACAATTTTTGACTCTTAACAACCCCATGTGGCAAGGTAGAACTGCCCCATGGAGTTTTCTATGCTGTAATCTTTATGGGAGGAAATCACCAGGTGATTCTCCTGCACAGCCACTGGGTGGGTTCAGACTATCAACCTTTTGGTTAGAAGCTAAGAGGCTAACCATTGCGCCACCAGAGCTCTGTAAGTTTCTCCTTACCTAATAATTATTCTGTATCACTTCTTGGCTTAATTTCAGCCAAAACCCCAAAACCAAACCCGTTGCCACTGAGTTGACTCCAGCTCATAGCAACCCTATAGGAGAGAGTAGAACTGCTCCATAGGGTTTCCAAGGAGAGGCTGGTGGATTTGAACTGCTGATCTTCTGGTTAGCAGCCAAGGTCTTAACAACTGCAAGGCTCCGAATTTCAGCCAAGGCTCCTAAATCCTGAGCACTTAAGGGTCTAAAGGAAGGATGCTTGAAGTGGGGCAAGCTGTTTCCCATCAGAAGGGCATGAAATATTCCAGTCTTTTTTTTTTATTTATTGTACTTTATATGAAGGTTTACAGAACAAATAGTTTCCCATTAAACAGTTAATACACATGTTGTTTTATGACATTGGTTAACAACCCCACGACATGTCAGTACTCTCCCTTTTCAACCTTGGGTTTCCTATTACCAGCTTTCCTGTCCCCTCCTGTCTTCTAGCCCTTGTCCCTGGGCTGCTGTGCCCCTTTAGTCTCGTTTTATTTTATGGGGCTGTCTAATCTTTGGTTGAAGGGTGAACCTCGGGAGAGACTTCATTACTGAGCTAAAAGAGTTCTGGGGGGCCATACTCTCAGGATTTCTCCAGTCTCTGTCAGGCCAGTAAGTCTGGTCTTTTTTTGTGAGCTAGAATTTTGTTCTACATTTTTCTCCACCCCTGTCTGGGACCCTCTGTTGTGATCCCTGTCAGAACAGCCAGTGATGGTAGCCAGGTACCATCTATTTGTACTGGTTTTAGTCTGGTGGAGGCTGTGGTAGTTGTGGTCCATTAGTCCTTTGGACTAATCTTTCCCTTGTATCTTTTTTTCTTCATTCTCCCTTGCTCCGGAAGGGGTGAGGCCAATGAAGTATCTTAGATAGCTGCTCACAGGCTTTTAAATATTCCAGTCTTTTTTACGCTTTTGGGGGCTAAATGAGGACTTGTGAATCCCATCCATACATTTTTTTTTTCCCCCTGGAAAAAGACAGCAAGTCATCTACTTTCTCCTTTTCTCTTGCTTCATTCCATGGTGTTATGGACTGAATTATGTCCCCCCAAAATAAGTGTTGTAAATCCTAACCTTTATGCCTGTGGTTATAATCCCATTCGGGATGGGCTGTCTTTGTTATGTTAATGAGGCAGGATTATTGTAGGGTGTATTTTGAGTCAATATCTTTTGAAATATAGAACGAGATTAAACAAGCTGGCAGAGAGAGAGAGAGAGATGGGGTAAGATAACTGCCAGGACATGTGGAGATCTCCAAGGAACCAGGAAGCTGAATCTGAAGAGACAAGGACTTTCCTCCATGGCTGACAGAGAAAGTTTCCCCTAGAGTCGATGCTCTGAATTCAGACTTCTAGTCACCTAATCTGTGAGAAAATAAATTTCTGCTTGTTAATTTCTGCCATCCAATTGTGGTATTTGTGTTATAGCAACACTCGATAACTAAGAAACATGGCCAGGAAGTGATCCCTTTGGCCTAGGGAAACAGTAAAAACAGGTCTGATGTGTTATCAGGCCCAGGAAAGAGTGTTCAAAGAGCAGTTGATGAGCTTATCCCATTGTCTCCTCATGGTCTATGGTTTCTCTCATCCTACAGGCACATTCCTGTTGGATGAGCAAGACCAATCACTGAAATTGGTCCCAATCTTTGATCACCTAGCACAGGGCATCACACACCGACCTGCTATTAAAGTTTGAATGAAAAAAGAGTGAAGGAGAGCTTGGCAATTTCTGTAACGAATTATATTTGATTGAAGCTTTTAGAGCTGTGGTCACAAACCTTGGCCAAAAGATGAGTAGAGCAGGAGAGAGAAGGAAAAAAACATGTCAGGATGATGTACCTAAAGAGAATGAATATTGGCTTTAAAAGAAAGTTCCAGAACTGTTGTCTATAATTGCTCTAAGGATCACCCATAGTGACTCATAGTGACCCTATAGGACAAAGTAGAGCTAGAACGGCCCCATAGGGTTTCCAAGGCTGTAATCTTTATGGAAGCAGACTGCCACATCTTTCTCCCATGGAGCAGCTGGCGAGTTCAAACTGCTGACCTTTTGATTAGCAGCTGAGCCCTTAACCACTGCACCACGGGGGCTTCTGCTTTAGGGATAGTCCCTTTGATCCTTTAAGATCTTGCTTCTGCCCCAGATCCTTGCACGTTCCTCTTCTTTTGTTCAGTTTATTCAGTAAATACTTGCTGAGCATTCATCGTGCCTAGGGCAGTGTCACAGGCACTGCAAGACAGATGGAAGATAGGCACTCTGCCCCTTGGGAACATTGTTCTATTTATCTAGACACCTGGGTAGTGATATCCTTCATTAACAGTCTTGCTTCAGTGTAAGTGGTTCCAGTGCAGGTTATCCTGGCTTCCCTGGATGTCTTCAAGAGTTCCTTTGTCCCAAATAATAGTGATAATACCACAAGTCCCAATTAATTGAGAGATTAGTATGTCCTAGGTGCTGTGCTAAACACTGTGCACGTATTCTTCCATTTAACCCAGATATCAACATGTTATTTGTTGTTATGTGCTGTTGAGTCGATTCTGACTCATAGGGACCCTATAGGACAGAATAGAACTGCCCTGTAGGGTTTCTTAGGCTGTAATCTTTTGGGGAGCAGACTGCCACATCTTTCTCCTCTGGAGAGGCTGGTGAATTCTAACTGCCCACCTTTCAGTAAGCAACTGAGTGCTTAACCATTGCACAACCAGGGCTCCTTGACATCAACATGAGGTGAATATTATTTTTGGATGAAGACACTGAAGCTCAGAGAGGCTAAGTGACTTGTGTAAAGTCTCACAGTAAAAGAGTGCTCATGGCAGAGCTGGGATTTGCAGGTCTCTGAAATTGGGTTCTCCACCGTTATTCCCCTATTCTACCTTCGTCTTCTCTTGCAGGCCTGTGGGAGAGAAAATTTAAAAGCCTTCCCATCCTCCTCCCCTGAACTTATAACCTGTCCCTCGTTGAAAATCTCCAATGAGGACTTGAAAGAGTAAAGATCCCTTTTATAACACTCTGAGTAGGTGATTGCCAACAGTCAAAGGGCTTTGAGATTATTGTTACTCATGGACCCATTCTGCCTGGCTATGATTGGCATGATGCAGACATTCCGTGATACCCAAGTAACTACCCAGCTTACTAAAGAAAACCAAAAACGTGGCTTACCCCAGCAACTGAACAAACATATGTGACTGAATTATGGCGAATGGTAACCAGGCTTCAACGGAAACCACAAAACAGGCGTCTATTATACAGTCTCAGATTTTGAGGACAGAGAGAAGGTAATGTAGATTTTGGCAGGGAATTATTTTTTTTGACTGATTCTCAAACCCAGAGTTTATGCCAAAATACATTTCCCCACCCCCAACCTACTCCTCTTGCTTTTACAAGAACTCTGGACACCCTGAGTTATTTTAGAAATTTGGGGGATATTCTGTGTTACAAATCTGTTTCGGAAGAAGTACAGCTAGAATGCTCCTTAGAAGAAAGGATGGCAAGAATTCATCTCACATACTTTGGACGTGTTATCAGGAGGGACTATTCCCTGGAGAAGGACATCATGCTTGGTAAAGAAGAGAGTCATCAAAAAAGAGGAAGACCTTGGATGAGATGGATTGAGACAGTGGCTTCAACAATGAGCTCAAGCATAACAATGATTGTGAGGTAGACACGGGATCCGGCATGTTTCATTCTGTTTTACATAGGGTCGCTATGAGTCAGAATCGACTCCACGGCACCTAACAACAACAACATGTGCAACAGGTTCCTGGGAAATTACTTCAATGTGTAGCCCAAGAAAAGAACAAGTTTTACTGGGCTGTTAAATAACCTCCTCAACCACTGTATATCATAACATCTTAGCATTTTTCAAAGATTTGAACATCTACCCATCTACACTATTTAGATAACAAACGTCTGAACTGCTTACTCCTAGACAGTGCTTCCTGTTGAGATTTTTAAAAGGATGCTATAGATATGGTGCTTCTAGATTCCTGATCATAGGTTCAAATGCTGCCCAGGTTAGTAACTAGCATAGGATATCTATCTCTGAAAATGCACCAGTGTTCTAACTGAGAAATATAGGATATGGCTAGACACATTTTATTTATTTTTGTTTTATTTCATCTTTTTATTTCTGTCACATCATTTTAGCCTATGAAGCTTTGTTTGAATTTTAATTGAGTTATTCATTGTATTACTCAAAGTATACTGATCATGTTCTTTTATTTTTATTGTGCTTTAGGTGAAAGTTTACAGAGCAAATTAGTTTCTCATTAAACGATTAATACACATATTGTTTTGTGACATTGGTTGCCAACCCTGCAATGTGTCAACACTCTCCCCTTCTGACCTCAGGTACCCTATTTCCATTCGTCCCCCTTTCCTGTCCTCTCCTGGCTTCTCGTCTTTGCCCCTGAGCTGGTGTGCCCATTTAGTCTTATATACGTGGTTGAACTACGTGTGTAACTGTTTGTTTTATAGACCTGTCTAATCTTTAGCTGAAGGGTGAACCTCAGGAGTGACTTTAGTATTAAGCTAAGAGAGTGTCCAGGGGCCATACTCTCGGGGTTCCTCCAGTCTCTGTCAGACCAGTAAGTCTGGTCTTTTTTTGTGAGTTAGAATTTTGTTCTACATTTTTCTCCAGCTCTGTCCAGGACCCTTACTGTGATCTCTGTCAGAGCAGTCGGTGTTGGTAGCTGGGCACCATCTAGTTGTGCTGGACTCAGTTTGGTGGAGGCTGTGGTAGTTGTGGTCCATTAGTCCGGTGGACTAATTTTTTTCCCGTGTCTTTGGTTTTTATCATTCTCCCTTGCTCCAGATGGGGTGGGACCAGTAGACGTGTCTTAGATGACCTCTCACAAGCTTTTAAGATCCCAGATGCTACTCACCAAAGTAGGATGTAGAACATTTTCTTTACAAACTATATTATTGCCAATTGAGCTTAGATGTTCCCCGAGATCATGGTCCCCAGCCGTCAGCCCAGTAACTTGGTCCCTCTGGAAGTTTGAATGGGCCTATGAAGCTTCAGTGACTTTACCTTGTTCAAATTGTGCTGACCTCCCCAGTATTGTGTACGGTCTTACCCTTCACCAAAGTTACCACTTATCTATTGTCCAGTTAGTGTTTTTCCCTTCCGACCCCTCTCCTCCCTTGTAACCATCAAAGATTGTTTCTTTCTGTGTGTAAATGTTTTGTAATAGTGGTCTCATACAGTATTTGTCCTTTTGTGATTGACTTATTTCACTCAGCATAATGCCCTCCAGATTCATCCATATTGTGAGATGTTTGGCAGATTCATCATTGTTCTTTTTTGTTGCATAGTATTCCATTGTGTATATGTACCAAAGTTTGTCTATCCATTCATTTGTTGATGGGAACTCCAGATCGTTTCCATCTTTTTGCTATTGTGAATATTGCTGCAGTGAACATGGGTGTGCAAATGTTTATTTGTGTGAAGACTCTTATTTCTCTAGGATGTAGTCCTAGGAGTGGGATTGCTGGATCGTATGGGATTTCTATATCTAGCTTTTTAAGGATGTGCTGTATTGTTTTCCAAAATGGTTGTACCATTTTACATTCCCGCCAACAGTGTGTAAGACTTCCAATCTCCCAGCAGCCTTTTCAACATTTTGTTATTTTCTGTTTTTGTTTTTTTTTTTTGATTCATGCCAGTAATGTCAGGGTGAGATGGTATCTCATTGTAGTTTCAATTTATGTTTCTCTAATAGCTGGTGACAGCAAGCATTTCCTCATATGTCTATTAGCCACCTGAATGTCTTCTTTGGTGATGTGTCTGTTCATATCCTTTGCTCATTTTTTAATTGGATTATTTGTCTTTTTGTTGTAGAGGTGTTGGATTTTCCTGTAGATTTTACAGATTAGACCTTTGTTGGATATGTCATAACCAAAATTATTTTCCCGGTCTGTAGGCTCTCTTTCTGCTCTTTTGGTGAAGTCTTTTGATGAACATAACTGTTAAATTTTTAGAAGATTTAAGTTATCTAGCTTATCTTCTAGTGTATATATTTTTAGTTATGGTTTGTATCCTATTTAGATCATATGTTAGGGCCCCTAGTGTTGATCCTATTTTTTCTTCTATGATTTTTATTGTTTTTCATTTTATATTTAGGTCTTTGATCCATTTTGAATTAGTTTTTGTATATGGTGTGACATATGGATACTGTTTCATTTTTTTGCAGATGTACATCCAGTTTTGCTGGCACCATTTGTAAAAAGACTGTCTTTTCCTCATTTAATGGACTTTGGGCCTTCAACAAAGATCGGATAACAGCAGGTGGGTGGATTTACATCTGGGTTCTCAATTCTGTTCCATTGGTCAATGTGTCTGTCGTTGTACCAGTACCAGGCTGTTTTGACTACCGTAGCTGTATAGTAGGCTCTGAGGTCTGGTACTTCGAGGCCTCCTACTTTGTTGTTGTTCTTCAATAATACTTTACTTATCTGAGTCCTCTTTCCTTTCTATATACAGTTAATGATTAGTTTTTCCATCTCATTAAAGAATGCTGGTGGTATTTGGACTGGGACTGCATTGTATTTGTAGATTGCTTTGGGTAGAATTGACATTTTCACAATGTTGAGTCTATCTATCCACAAGTGTATTATGTTTTTTCATTTATGTAGGTCTCTTTTGGTTTCTTTCAGTAACATTTTGTTGCTTTCCTTGTCCAGATTTTTTACATCCCTGGTTAGATTTATTCTTAAGTATTTTATTTTTTTAGAGGCTATGATAAATGGTATTGCTTTCCTGATTTCCCTTTTGTAGTTCTCTTTATTGGTGTGTAGGAATCCAACTGATTTTTGTATGTTTATCTTGTATCCTGCTATTCTGCTGAATCTATTAGTACCAGTAGTTTTCTTGAGGAGTCTTTTGGGTTCTTTATGTATAGTATCATATCATCCGTGAACAGGGATAGTTATATTCTTCCTTACCAATCTGGACAACTTTTATTTCTTTTTCTTGCCTTATTATTCTAACTAGGACTTCCAACACAATGTTAAATAGCAGTGGTGACAAGGGCATCCTTCTCTTGTTCCTGTTCTCAGGGGGAATGTTTTCAGCCTCTCTCTGTTGAGAATGATGTTGGCTGTTGGTTTTGTATACAAGCCCTTTATTATGTTGAGGAATTTCCCTTCTATTCCTATTTTATTGAGAGTTTTTATCAGGAATGGATGCTGAACTTTGTTGAATGCCTTTTCTGCATCAGTTGAGATGATCATGTGATTCTTTTCTTTCATTTTGTGGTGTATTACACTGATTGATTTTCTAATGTTGAACCATCTGTGCATACCTGGTATGAATCCCACCTGGTTGTGGTGTATAATTATTATTATTTTATATGATACTGAATTCTATTAACTAGAATTTTTTTGGCAATTTTTCCATCTATATTCATGAGTGATATTAATCTGTAATTTTCTTTTTTTTGTGGTGTCTTTGCCTGGTTTTGGTATCAGGGTTATTCTGGCTTCATAGAGTGAATCTGGAAGCATCCCTTCCTTTTCTGTGTTCTGAAACAGTTTGAGTAGTACTGGCATGAGCTCTTCTCTGAATGTTCGGTAGAATTCTCCAGTGAAGCCATCTGGGCAAGAACTTTTTTTTTGTTGAGAGTTTTTTGTTTTTTTTTTAAATTACTTTTTCAATCTCTTCTCTTGATATGGGTCTGTTCAGATTTTCTACCTCAGTTTATGTTAGTTTAGGTAGGTGGTGTGTTTCTAGAAATTTGTCTATTTCCTCTAGGTTTTCAAATGTGTTGGAGTACAGTTTTTCATAGTACTCTGTTATGATCTCTTTCATTTCTGTTGGATCTGTTGTAATGTCTCCCATTTCATTTCTTATTTGTGTTTTTTGTCTCCTCTCTTGTTTTTCTTTTGTCAAATTGGTCAATGGTTTGTCGATTTTGTTGATCTTCTCAAAGAACGAACTTTTGGTTTTGTTGATTCTGTTGTTTTCCTATTCTCTATTTCTTTTATGATCTTTTTTATTTCCTTTCTACAGGTGGTTGTGGGCTTTCTATTTGTTTGAATTGTGTAGCTAATGTTTTGATTTTATCCCCTTCTTTTTATTAATGCATATGTCTATTGCTATAAATTGACCTCTGAGCACTGCCTTTCCTGTGTCCCAAAGGTTTTGGTATGATATGTTTTCATTCTCATTTGATTCTAGGATTTTTTTTATTCCATCTTTGATTTTTTTTTTATTACCCAGTGGTTTTTAAGCAAGGTGTTATTCAGTTTCCATATTTTAAAATTTTTTTCCTTTCTCTTCCTATTATTAATTTCTACTTTTATGGCATTGTAATCAGAGAAGATGCCTTGTATTATCTCAATGTTTTGGATTTTGTTGAGGGTTGCTTTTTGGCCTAAGATGTAGTCTAGTCTTGAGAATGTTCTATGTGCTTTGGAAAAGAATGTATACTTTGCTGCTATTGGGTAGAATGTTCTATATATGTCTATGAGGTCAAGTTGGTTGATTATGACCTTTAAATCTTCTGTGCCTTTATTGATTTTCTTTCTAGATGGTCTGTCCTTTACCAAGAGTGGTGTGGTGAAGTCTCCCACTAAACTGTCAATTTCTCTTTTCAGTGCTGTTAGAGTTTGTTTTGTGTATTTTGAAGCCATGTCATTGGGTGTGTAGATATTTATTATTGTTATGGCATCATGGTGGATTGTTCCTTTAATCATTATATAATGTCTTTCCTTGTTTTTTTTATGGTGGAGTTTGCCTTAAAGTCTATTTTATCTGAGATTAGTATTGCCGCTCCTGCTTTTTTCTGGTTGCTGTTTACTTGATATATTTTTTCCATCTTTTGAGTTTTAGTATGTTTATCTCTTTGTTTCTGTGGTGTGTCTCTTGTAGACAGAATATTGGTGGGTCATTTTTTTTTTTTTTAATTCATTCTGTCACTCTCTGTCTCTTTATGATGCATTTAAGCCATTTACGTTCAGTGTGATTATCGACAGATGTGAATTTATTG
This sequence comes from Dugong dugon, assembly GCA_030035585.1. Taxonomy (NCBI): domain Eukaryota; kingdom Metazoa; phylum Chordata; class Mammalia; order Sirenia; family Dugongidae; genus Dugong; species Dugong dugon. Next base: position 162,366,159 of record CM057464.1, read on the forward strand.
CTGTCATTTTGCAGTGCTTTTTTTTTGTGGTGCTGATGTTTTCTTTGTTCATCTTACTCTCCTGTGCTGAGTTCCATTTGTTTGTGGATTTTCTTTTTGTTTTTGTAGATTATGTGTTTACTAGGACTTTAGGCTTTTCTTCTTTATTTTGATGAGTAGGTTTGTTAACTTTCTTTGTGGTTACTTTGAAATTTATCCTTATCTTCCTAAGTTTAAACCAGTCTTTTATTACTTGATATAGACTTGACTTCCTCTCCATTTGAAAATTCTATACCTACACAGTTTATTCCCCCTTTGATTGTTCTGATGTTATTGTCATTTACAGATTGACATTTCTTATTTACTGTTGTAAACTTTTAGTTTTATTTTATCCTTGAGAGTTCATTACCTAGATTGGTAACTCACTGATGCTGTCCTGTGTCCTATATTCAGGTTGTTGTCTGATGGTGTTTTTTCTTTAACCAAAGGACTCCCTTTCATAATTCTTTCAAGTTTGGTTTGGTTTTTACATATTCCCTTAATTTCTGTTTATCTGGAAATGTTCCAATTTTGCCATCATATTTGAGCAAGAGTTTTGCAGAGTATATTATTCTTGGTTGGTGATATTTTCTTTCAAGGTTTTATGTATGTCATCCCATTGCCTTTTTGCCTGCATTGTTTCTGCCGAGTAATCAGAACTTAGCCTTATTGTTTCCCCTTTGTATGTGACTTTTCTTTTTTCTTGAGCTGCTCCCAGGATTCTTTGTCTTTGGTTTTGGCGAATGTGATTATGATATGTCTTGGTGACTTTCTTTTGGGATCTGTCCTATATGGAGTTCATTGAACTTCTTGGATGGTCAGCTTTGCATCTTTCATGACATTAGGGAAGTTTTCTGTCAGCAAATCTTCAATGATCCTGTCTGTGTTTTCCATTTTCTCCCCTTGTTCTGGAACTCTGATCACATGCAGATTTTTCCTCTTGATAGTATCCCACATAGTTCTTAGGTTCTTTTCATTTTTCTTCATTCTTTTCTCTGATTTTTCCTCAGTCAAAGTGGTATCCAAGGATTTGTCTTCCATTTTGCTGATCCTGTCTTCCATAGCTTCAAATTTGCTCCTAAAACCTTCTATTGCTTTGTCCATTTCTGAAATCTTGTTGTTTATCTTTTGGATTTGTAATTACTGTTTTTGTATGATTTCTAAATATTTATTTTAGCATTTTGTTCTTGCATTATTTTCCTGAATTATTCCATTGCTTTGTCTGTGTTTTCCCTGATTTTGTTGTATTTTCTATGATTTTTGTATATTCTTTCCTTAGTTTTGTCTGTTTTCCTTGATTTCTTTACTAATCTTTTGGAGAGCCTTGAATATTAGAATTCTGAATTCCCAGTCAGGTAGATCCAGTGCCTTTTCTTCGATCAGAAGGTCATCTGGTATTTTATTTTGGTCTCTTACTGGAGCCGTCCTGTCCTTTTTTTTTTTTTTTTTTTTTAATATGTTTTGATATCCTTTGCTGTCTCTGAGACATTCAGGAATTTTTTTGTTTTTTTATAGATTGTAGGTTTGTTTGTTTTGTCCTGTTTTTTTGTTTTATTTGGTTACGTCTGGGAGGGCAGGCTGGTCATGTTTTGTTGCTTGCTTGTCTGTGGGCATGATAGTTCTCACCACCTTGTCCAGGTGGGAAGGGCTGGTCACTCAGCTGTGGTGCAACAGGGCAGATCCAGCAGGGGGTGGGGTGTTGAGGTGGGATAGGTTTTTTTATCTGCCACAGCAACGGGGGCTGGCAGGGCAGGGCTGGGGAGCAACATGGGGTGGGGTCTGGGGTTCCAGGTATCCATGATGGTTCCACTCGGGGCATCGCACTCTACAGGACAAGGCTGGGGTGTCGCCTGGGGTGGGGTCTGAGGGTAAAGATTTCTATGCTGGTGCTGCTTGGGGGTGCAATTCTTGGTAGGGCTGGGCCAAGGAGTGGAGCAGGGAAAGGTCTAGGAGTTTAGAGGTCCTCACAATTGCCATTTGGGGGCATGGCACACAACAGGAGGTGCAGAGAGGCAGGAGGGATGGGAGGGGATATGATGTGTGGATCTAGATGGGAGACAGAAAGAAGAGAGAGAAACAAAACCCCCAAAAAAGGGAGGGGAGGGGGAGAAATGGCCACACAACAGGAGCTGGCAGGTGTGGGTGGTGCAGACCTGGGAAGGTTGTGTGCCAGTGGCTCTCTAGCCCAGCGGTGTGGCACAGCCAATTGAGAAGGGGAAGGGATGGTGCATGGAGCTAGGCAGGCTGAGAGAGGAAAGGAAGGAAGAGAAAGAGAGAAGAAACCAAAAAAATCAACCAATCACTCAAACAAAAAAATATGGCACTGAAGGAAACGGCCACTGGGGGAGAGCAGAACCAGGGTGGCTGTGAGCTGGTGTCTCTCTTGCCAGGTGGTGCATCATGGCCCGTCAGGAAGGGGCAGAGGCAGCTCAGGGCCTAGGAGGGAGGAAGAGGGAAATGGGAGAAAGGGAAAGATAAAATAAAAAACATGGCCCTGAGGGAGCCAGCCACTGGGGCAGGGTGGACCCAGGGCAGCAGTGAGCCTGTGTCTCTCTGGCTGAGTGACTGTGGCTGTTGGACAGTGGCAGAGGCAGCATATAGGGCAGAAGGGTAGGGGGTAGGAAAGCGTGTATCTCTGGTTACTGGGTGCTCTGTCTCTTGTTGGGAGCTCCATGAATTTCCCTTCCTGTACTCCCTGTTCAGGGTCATTGGTGACTGTGCTCCAATATGGCAAAGCTGTGCTGCATTAGTTGGTGGGGGACCCCCACTCCATAGCTCTCCTCATTCTCTGTTCTCTGTTCTGAATTTCTTCTTCCATTTGGTACTTGATCTAGTTCTTTATCCCTTCATTTGATGCTTAGTGTTCCAGGATTGACATTTGTATCTGCTCTACTTAGTTTTTCCAGTCTTTTCTCCAGAGGGACAACGTGGTGCTTCTGTTTATAGCACCATGTTCTAGACACGTTTTAAATGTGACCACCACCTGGACCCCTTGTTGGTAGTCAGAGAAAGATCAGTCATAGTGAACTGGGGTAGAATGAACATAAAATATTAAAATAACAAGAGAGCATCACTCGAATTTTATTCAACCAAATTATCTTAAATGAAACACACGCACACACACAGTAGTTTCTTTTTGCTTTTATAATTGCATGTGCTGATAGGAAGTGTTTCACTCAGACGAAAATATCAACAATTACATAATTTTTACAATCGACACCATTAAAAAAAAGACCCATTGCTGTTAAGTCAGTTCTGACTCATAGCAACCCTATAGGGCAAAGTAGAACTGCCCCGTAAGGTTTCCAAGGAGCAGTTGGTGGATTTGAACTGCTGACCTTTTGGTTAGCAGCTGTAGCTCTTAACTACTGCACCGCCAGGGCTCCAAAGTAGAGGATGCCACAAGCTATTATTATGGACTGTGTAATTTAACATTTTCTACATATAAAGTGGCATTGCTGATTGTTTCATTGAGTTTTATAATGTGACTATCTACTTTTCTCACTAAGAATTTATAAAATGTTAAGTCTTTCCCCAAATTGTTTCTATAAATTTTTAAAAATTTTTCCATGAAATAGTCTCCTTAAAAATAGTTTTCGAGGTAGAAAGCAACTTTTCTAGATGAAGATCAAATTTACTTTTAACATCCTCCTTAATTGCTCATTCATTATCGTTAAGCAAGTAGTAACTTAGTCCCTGCCGTGACATAGTAGTTGCTAAACTGAGTGTTTTAGGAGGATACAAAACAGTTTAATACAAATGCCTCACCTTCAGTGAGTTTACAGTCTAGGTGGGAATATAGTGGGGGTATTTAGCATATCTTAAATGGTAACTCAACAGTGCTTGAGATGTCACAAGGCTGACTACCTATCAAGTGAATGCCGTTGATGGTAAATCACTGCTCGGAGTTCCTCTGAAGAAGTGGGAGGGAGAGGTTTTATGAGTTGCAAGAAAGGTGAGCCTGCATCTGACCTGCAAGGGAGGTTCTTATATCCAAGACAGTTGATGAACGGAACAGACCAGGGTCCAAGGTTTGAGCAAAACCCCATTGATGGGACAGAGCAAAGTGTAATTTTAGGGTTATGTACAACCTTAAAACTGGCAAAGGGCTTGGGGTGTCTTCTGAAGTCTATATTGTCTGCAAAGACCATCCCTGAAACCACACAGTAAAGAATCCGAACAATGCACTGTTTAGACTTGGGGAAGCTTGCAAGGGTGAGGAGGGGGCAATGATGGGGCCTCAGTTGTCACATGGTCCCATATGGAGAAATGAAGATCCCAAAACACAGTGGACATTTCTTCCAGTTCTTTCCCTCCCACCACTTTCTCTTTCAAATAATAGGAAAAAAGCAACAACAGATAAACAAGAAACATGAAATTTTTGTTTTTTTTCTCTCACAGGTGTTGTCTAATCTTCTGTCTTGACATAAAGCTGTTCCCAAAGTCGGAGAAAGGCCTATTCTATGAACTTTTCAGTGAAAGATGTCTGATTCTGCATGCAATGCCTTCTGGTTTTCTACAGTTCTTTTTTAAAATTTTTTTTGATTAGGAAGATTTTCCTCATGCCATTGAAATTAATTTCCTCCCACCCTTCCTTCTCTTTCTAGGCTTGAAAATGGTTAAGTTCCTTCTTCAATCTTTTCTAGGCCAAATAGCTTTATTATGTTGGGTTTTTCTTCTAATGGTTGTTTCTCAAACTTGTTACCATTAAAAAAAAATCGATTTCTTCTTAAATGCACCCCCATTCTCCATATCCCACATTCATATGTGGGGCTAAAGATTTAGAGTACTCTAGGATAGCTTGAAGCCGTACTGACCATTAAGGAAGGACCACCTGTTTTTCTTTCACTAAATAGATCATGCTTTTAAAGTTGAAGCATGAACACCAAAAGCTTAGGTTGACTATGACATCCAGATCGTTTTTCTTATGACATCACGAAATGAATCCTGCAATTGTGTGCATTGTTTTTCTTCCCATGTGACTTACTCTCCAGAACCTCAATCTGTTTATGTCCACCCACTTCTCCAACTCATCAAGATTCTTTGCTCTTTTATCCAGTTTTCCAGAGGAATGTACCACACCCAATTTGATATCATTGCCAGACTTAATAACCATATTCTCTAATCATCTAAGTCACCACTAAAAACAGCACCAGGTTAAGCTTGACCTCTTTGGAATCCCATGAGGTATGCATCTCTGGGCTAACACTGGACCATCAATAATTACCTCCTGAGAAAGGCCTTCTAATCACTGTGAATTCACCTCATGAGAGGATGAGTTCAGCAAGTGTTATAATCGCTCAATTACAAGCAGGACAACATTGAAAACTGTACAAAAGGCAAAATCATTTCATATCTTTGTCTTCTACTTGGTTTTACCAGACTTGTCATGTTTCTGAGGAATAGCATTTGCCTAATGAGGTAAGATTTTTTTTAAAAAACAAAGCTGCCCTGATTTTATCTAGCATTCTTCTGTGTGTGTGTGTGTGTTTATAAGATTGCAATATATTTCTGGATCTGGATGTTAAACTGTTGAGTCTAATTTTTTGTTTTCCTGTTTCTTTTTTTAAAACATAAGTGTGCATTTCTCTGTCAGTCCATAGACACCTTACCTTAAGTTTGCAAAGATAATTGCTAGTGATTCTGTGATGACTTCATTGAAATGCCATACCAGGGTGTTTGCCAGTAATTGTTTATTCATTCTGCCATCTGAGCTTGTAGGTCATGAGTTAGCATATACATTTGTATATAATAATGATTTTCAATTTATTGAGTAGAGTCATCGTCTGAAGCATTGTAAAAACACAAGGATAAAAGCAATTCCTACCTCATATGTTTGTCACTTAACTGAGATAGACATGACAGTTAAGAAATAAAAACACTGAGGAAGGAAAGGTCAATCACACTGCTGAGACCTTGCTGGCAGCTAGCTGAATTTTCCTTTGGCACAATCTTTGGACAGCAGCCATTTTGATTCAGAGGAGACCCATTGTAGGAAAAGCCTTCCTGGAATGTGGGAGTTTTGAGAAGAGGTCTGGAAAAAAAAAAAAAGAACTAGCTAAGATATTTGGAGGGTGAGCATAGGTTCATATGAAAACAAACTGTTCTCATCCTTCTGTTCTGTGAAAGGGATTTTCAGTGGCTTCAAAAGGAATTCTGTGTATGAAGGGTATGTAGGGGAAAGGAGATTGTTTAAAGGAATCAACCCTTGTTTTACCTGTCTGCCAAACAAAAGAACCTTCTAGCCACATGAAGTTGGTTGCACAACTCACAGCTGTTGCTAGAATCTGGTGTTTCCAGTGCTTGAATTCAAAAAGATTGTTTTCTATAAGCCATTCATATTTTGTGGGTGTTAACACTTAAATATTGATTGTGGATAATCTACACAAAGGTGGGAATGGAAATGATTCACTCTGGGAAGGTTGGCTGGATTTTTGATAGTCCATCTGTATACTTTTAAAGCATATGCATACCGATGACCCACTACCCATCTGTCTGTTTGTCATACTGTGGTGGCTTGCATGGTGCTATGATGCTGGATGCTATCTATGCCACTAATATTTCAAATAGCACAGGGTCACCCATGGTAGACAAGTTTCAGTGGAGCTTCCAGGCTAAGACAGACTAGGAAGAAAATCCCGGTGATCTAATTCTGAAAAATAGTCAACAAAAACCCTACAGATCACAACAGAATATTTTCTAATATAGTGCTAGAAGATGAGTCCCCTAGGTTGGAAGGCATTCAAAATACATAGTGGCCGCAACAATGGACTTGAATATACCAATGATCATGAAGATGGTGCAGGACCATCTGTCATGCATGGGATCTCCATGAGTCAGAACTGACTCAAAGGCAACTAACAACATTACTGATGATGCCAAGTCTTGATATGTGATCTCACCCTCTCACCCATTTCTCACTTCAGCCATTTCCATGCCAGTGGCCAAGGACAAAGCCTGGCATGGTGTCACCTTTTCTGATAGCCTGGGCTGTGATCCTCACCCCTGGGAGTATTCTTTGGGTTAGTAAACAACAGGGTAGTCATAATCTCCAGGAGGATCCAGGTAGCAGTTTGAATGTACCTAGTTGGAGGCAAGGGGGTGGGTGGTGCCGTCTTCTTTACCCTTTTCCCAATTAGCTCATTGGATTACCTGACAGTAACTCCAAGCTTCATGAGGACATGAGATTCCAGATGGCTAACCTGCAAAGCTGAGCATGACGGTGGCGGGGGTGGGGGGTGGGGGGTGGGAAGTAGTAGTTCAGTGGCAGAATTCTTGCTTCCATGCAGGAGACATGAGTTTGATTCCTGGACGATGCACCTCAAGCACAGCTACCACCGGCTGTCAGTGGAGGCTTGCGTGCTGCTATGCTGAACTTCAGAGGAGCTTCCAGACTAAGACAGACTACGAAGAAAGGTCTAGTGATCCACTTCCAAAAAATAAGCCAGCAAAAACCCTATGTATCACAATGGTTTGATCCCGTTGTGCATGGGTTCAGCATGAATCATGGGCCGACTCAACAACAATAGCAACAGAGCATGAGAGGAGTTGACGGTGGATAAAGAGAGCATGGATGAAGATTGAGTTGGTATGTGTTATGATGACCAGGAAAGCAGTCCTAGGTATTAATGGGCCATCTGTAGAGGGTAGACATGGGGACCAATGGCATGGGCTTTGGAAAGAGGAGCCTGGAGGATACCCCAACTTTGCCTGTCACTGCCCCCTTCTTGTCTCCTCTTCACTTATTTCCCTACATGTCCACTATTAAGCCCATAAAAATGGCAATATTAAGTGTCAAAACATTCTACTTTGTACCAGAGATATCTGAATGAAGCTACTGTTTATTGTATCCTTTATTAGGTGAAAGGTTAAAAAAAAATGCATTTTTTTTTTTTAAATCCAGTTGATTCAAGCTTTATTATAGAGCAGAACCAAATACAATGAAAACTATTGTGCATTAAAGGCCCTGGTTTCTTGACGATATTAGGAGAATATAGCTTTTTGTTCTAGCACTGAGTTAATAGTAGATCTTCCGAAACCTCGGCTGATACCCTTCTTAGTCTCTTTCTTTTCTTTTTTTTTGTGTATTGGAGTCTTTTGGACATTGGTGTGCGGTTTGAGCCGAAGCTGGTATAGGGATAATTACCAAAGCTTGGTTGCTGGATTACAAACCCTACCTACCTAACAAGCACACAATAGCAGCTTCCATAAAGGAATAATATATTCCACAACGGGTGCCAGGGAGGGCAAAGGGAATGTGTTATCCTGCAGCAAATCAACCCACCTCTTTGATACTGGCTGGAAACAGAAGTTGAAACTTGCCACTGATTGCATAAGTGATTCCTTACATACAATTTGTCTAACTACAAATTTTTAAGTGTAGCGATCATTAGCTTATGGGTGGAGAATTCAGTGTTTTATTTCAATAGAATCTTGGTAATGTTCAGTCCCAAGATACTTACATTCTGCTTCCAAAAAATGTGGTTAGGTGCTACCTTACTTTTTTTTTATGCACAGTGCAAGTAGGAGGAATATCATCCCATAATGTAGGCTGAGATGGAATTTCCTGCATTTTGCCATAAGGCTCTTGTTTGTCAAGGTACATCAATGGGCTGACTTCGTGTGTGTGAATGCATGAACTGGGGGCATGTGGACTAGAACCCTGAGAGTCTAGTGCCTGGCCTGGCAGGGGTTGGTCGTGGCAGAGCCACAGCTGAATGTGAAACTGGAAGAGCCTATCTTTAGATTTCTCAGAGTCACTGTCTGCCCTGCTTGGGGGTGCTGGGGAAGCTTTGTTTGCAAATTCCTGCCTGACTTTGGGCCTTATCTCTGAAGAGGCCTCTGCCCCAGACAGGGTGGCTGCCTGTTCTTCTCTGGTGAAGCTGCAGCGAGCTGTTTCTCTTTGCAAGTAACTATATATTAACACCTCATTTGCTTATGGTTGTCAAGGCCTGTGATGTTCCAAATGAGTAAAATTTCAGAATAATGGATGACTCTCTTTAGGAGCTGCCTTTTAGCCCAATTTAAGAATTGCTTTTGACTGATGCCTTTTTTAAATGAGGAATCAATTCGGTGTACAGGAAAGAACACAGTCTTAGGAGAGATCAGGATGCCATTCCTAACCGTGTTTTCTTGGGCAAATTTGTGGTGTCTTTCTGAGCCTCAGTTAACGTATGTGCAAAAGGGGAATGAATATACTTATTTCTTATAAAAGTTGTTGAGATCAGTAATTGAGGTTATTTATGTAAAAGACTAACACCAGCCAATGAGTTGCCCTAGAGTCGACCTCTACTCATGGCAACCCCATGTGTGTCAGAGTAGAATCGTGCTCTAAAAAGAGTTTTCGATGGCTGACTTTCAGAAGCAGATTGCCAGGCCTTTCTTCCAGTGCACCTCCGGGTGGACTCAAACCTCCAAACTTTCAGTTAACTGAGCGTGTTTGCACCACCAAGGAACTCTGAAAGACTAACACAGTGTGCAGTTTATAATAGGTACACCACACCTTGTCATGTGTCTAAGCTGGCTCCTACTGACTTGTGAGCTGACCGTTAATTAAATTTTCAGGATGTTTGAGAGTTGGTTGCTGTCACTTTGGTAGCTTAAAATCAGTTATGGTTGAAGTATAAAAGGAGCCTTTTTTTTTTTCCCTTGGAGAGTTGGTTGTTAAACATTTAAGATCACACCATTGACAACCATTAATTCCCCTCTCCCATAACTCCAAACTATATTATAAACCCTCCAGCCTTTTAAAACAGAGCATATAGAATTAAAATAGACCATAGATTAAAATAATCCAATAAAGTTGATTCAAGGTCATCATAGTGAACATCAGTCACTTTCCGTTTTGTAACACAGAGATGTCATCAGGGCCCATTGAAACATTTGTCTCCAGCCTATAAGACTGGAGAGTGCTCTGCTTTTTGAGGTTTGATTTTTTTTCTTTTTAAAAATATTTTCCCCCCTCTGTCTTGTTATATCAGGTTATTAACTGCTTCTCTTGTTGCCAGGGTGTCTCTAATAGTTCCCTCCTCTTTTATTATTTGCTATTTCTCATCACCTGTGAGCTGAAAAATCTGCGGTTAAAATTATGTGTAAAGTGAAAATAAACTGGCTTTGAGAACTCTTTCTTTTTGGTTATTTTCTGGAGAGTTATTGTATTAAATGACTAGTGCCTGCCTGACTGAATTGTTTTCCATTCAGGAATTTTAACTGCCCCTTTAAATGATGAATTCTTAAGGGACAGAATAAGATTCTTTGTCGCTCTACATTTCTGTGCACGTGTAAGTTTAATGGATTTGGATAACAGTAGTGGTGGTATTGCAGTTCACAAAAAGTATTTTAATCCACGGCCCCTTAAAAAAAATTGAGGGAAGGGGAGGTGGGGATGGAATGGAGAGCTGAGATGGCAATATTAGAATCTACAAGTCATCATTGGTGGAATGGAAGATAAATGACGAGTAGATGCAGCCTCAAAACTATTCAACTGCTGTGTGTATTTTTTATTTTCTTTTGAAAAAAACTTGCAAGGTATTTTGGTGCAAAGAGTGTGTACAGCCGAAAATAGTTGTGTAAACACTGACCCAGGCCAGTAACTTTCCATGTCGTATAATGCTCTTGCATTAAACCAACACCTAGCAAAATGTTCTGTCTTTTATACTTCTTCGCAGAATTGCTGTGAAAATGTTACCTTTATGCCCTCTTTTAGAAAAATCTACATATTTGAAGAGAAAAATACCTATGTCACTCAAGATGTTTTATTAAGCATTCAAATGCCTGCCTGAAAGATATATCATTTCTCAAGGATAAGCCAATCTTTCACAGAATGCTTATGCATTGCCTACAAGATTTAAAAAATAAAAAATGTTATGCTGTGTCTCTTACGTGGTAAATTCAATTTTTAGCTTCTATTAATGCTATTTTTCCATTAATATTAGGTTTGTTCTTGCTTGTGTTTTCTTGCTAGTCATTCTAGCTTATTTTTGTTTACCACAGTGCTCAGGAATTAGATTTTAGGAGGAAAAACAAACAAGGAAAAGTATTTCTGAAGTTTCATACCACAGCTGCCTGAATATAGTGAATACAGGCTAAGGAACACCCAAGACTCCAATAGCTCAGCTTCAACCTCCTGGTGAGGTCTAAATGGGGCAGGAAGGGCATTAGCAACTCTCCCCTCTCTGCTCCATGCACCTGCCCAATTGTGCAATTTTCTTGGCTTGAGTATAGGGTCGCTGTGAGTCGGAATCGACTCGACAGCACTGCTTTTTTTGGTTGGTGCTGTAGTGTTAGGATGTCATTTTCCCAATAAGCACTGGGTCAATTATAAAGTACTTTGGCATTGTGGGAGAGTGTTTCTTTCTGATCTCCATCAGCAGATGCTTGATCTCTAGAAGCCTGGGGAGTGATTACCTCCTGACTTCAGTAACCCCAGTTGTCAATCTCAGTTAGACATTTGAAGAGAAGAAGAAGACAGAGGGGTGGGGGAAATCTTACTGTTTCTGCCGGTCAGTTCTATGCATTAATTGCCTCCTGGGAAAGAGGGAGGAAGGAGAGTGGGCAATGATATGTATTTCCAGGAACTTACAGAGAGGGGTGAATGCAATGACTTACCAATTGGGTCTTCCTGGCAAGTGCCTTTATTTTATTGGTGATGATAAACAATATCACTATGAAATATTGTGCACCTTCCTGGTGCTGGAAGGAGAGAAACAATCTGTAAAAGGTATTGAAAATAATATTTATGAAGCATTACAATGTGTGTGCTTTTTATTTTTCATCTTAGAACAAACAAAAAATGGCTACTATAGATGAGAAGATAGAGTCCCATAAGAGAGAATTGAGACCCATATCAGCTCATACCAGAAGAAAATTCAGTTTATCTTTGATGCTATTTATAGACAATTTCTAGTCTACCTACAGTCTAAGCTGCAAAGACATTAATGTAGCATTTTACTTTTATGAAAAACCCATATGCCCCATTATTTTTCTCTCTCCTCCATTTAAATTATTAACCAATTACTAACTTTACTTTTAATCCTAGCTTTGAGGCGTTGGTGGTTCAGTGGTAGAATTCTTGCCTTCTGTGTGGGGGACATGGGTTTGATTTCTGCCAATGCAACTCATGCACAGCTACCACCCATCTGCCAATGGAGGCTTGCACCTTGCTATGATGCTACTAGGAAGAAAAGTCTGGTGATCCACTTCCAAAAATCAGCCAGTGAAAACCCTATGGATCACAACGGTCCAAGCCACAACAAATCATGGGGATGGTACAGGACTGAGTAGTGTTTCTTTCGGTTGTGCCTGGGGTGGCCATGTGGAGGGGCCGACTCCAACTCGATGGCAGCTAACAACAACTTAAAAATTTCTTATAGGAAATTTTGCCTTTACCATTCCACTGTTTATAATTATCTTCCTGAATGTTATCAGATGTTTCTATTTTTTACCACCTTCCTTTGGAAATAAGGTGATTTTCACTGAATATAGGACAAGGGTGTAATGGCATTGGAATATATTCTCTCCCATTCTTATTGCAATTTAATAGTATATTTGCTTTCCTTGTTTTTGTTTTTTTAACTCTGCTAAGCATGATGCATACATCTTCATTAAGATGTCTTCCATGAGCCTAAATCTTTTCTCCTGAAAGTTTAGAAAGAATTCAGAACTCACTCGAGTGGATGAGTAATTTAAATTGCTACTTCCAATGTGCATTACTTTGCATTTGTCTGCTGCTCTGAGTTTCATCTGCCACTGTTTTGCCCAATTACTGAGTTTGGATTCTGTGTTTCTCACATCCATCTGTGTAGACTTAGGGAACCAAAATAGTTTTGTGTAGTCAGCAAATTTCAACATCTCATTATTTCGCTTGTTTTCAGGGGTGTTAATAAATATCCTGGAGGACACTGCTCTTGTACCCATCGCTGACACCCCACTATTAACTCCTTTCCATACTGAGAGCTGGTCATTTATTCTTCCATTCCTCCTCTATCTCTTAACCCACTTTTAACCCATGATTGACAGCTCTTTACTTCTTGCCCAGTGGTTGCCAAGTTTCCTTAATAGTCTCTTGTGTAGGACTTTCTTAAAAGCCCTTTGAGATTCTAAATAAATTACATCCACTAGTTTTCCTTTATCTACCATTTTGTTGCCTCCGTAAAATTCTGCATTAAAAATACCAAAGTCACATAAGCAAAATAACAACTTCCAAATGTTTTAGAAACCTCTTCTCCCTTTTGGAATATGTCAGTTTACCATTTAGGGTTGCTCTTTTTTTCTTTCCCTTAATATTTCATTTTCTGTTTGTATCGTCCCAAGCATGTGAAAGAACCTCTGCAAACCAAAAATGTATTTCCTGCCTTATTTTCATGCTGATAAGATTCTGAGTTACTTTAAAAAATAAGTTTCATTGGTTGGCCCCTTCAGCGCTGTAGGAAACGTGTCTCGCTTGCTAACTTTCACTCATTCATCAACTTGTCAGAAATTTCAAGACAGCAAATTTTCTTTTCAGTAGCTCACATTCCAATATTTTGGTTTCAGGGGCATGGCACTTGTCAGGCCTTTTTTTCCTGTAAAGATATTTATTTGGACCCCATTCATTCTATTCCTATAAGCCTTCATCTTAAACAACAAAAAATTTTAGAATTAAAAAAAGGAAATTTGAAAGTGTGTACAGTAACATGAGCCCTGGTGGTGCAGTGGTTAAGCATTCAGCTATTAACCAAAAGATCGGTGGTTGGAAGCCACCAGCCGCTCCTTGGAAACTCTGTGGGGCAGTTCTACTCTGTTCTATAGGGTTGCTGTGAGTTGGAATCAACTCGACTGTAATGGTTTGGTTTTTTTTTTTTTTTTGGTATGGTAATAAGCAACTCATCAGAAGTTTTCCTTTGTCATAGCTCCAGGTTCAACTCTGAGAATGCTTGCCAGCAATGGTTGCTCTTCACCTTGATGAGATTGTTGATGGCCCTAGTACTGCGTGGGAAATAGGAAGAAATGCAGTGTGGCACGCCATTTCACATCATTTAAGCCTCACAACAACATTATGAGGTTTGTAAAGCAAGTATTATTATTATTATTACTGTTTAATTGTAGAGTTATTGTTGTTGTTAGCTGCTGTCAAGTCAGCCCCCAACTCATGGTGACCCCATGCACAACAGAACGAAATTCTGCCCAGTCCTGCACCATCCCCATAATCGGCTGCAAATTGAATTGTTGTGATCCATAGTGTTTTTGTTGGCTGGTTTTTGGAAGTAGATCATGAAGTCTTTCTTCCTAGTCTGTTTTAGTCTAGAAGCTCTACTGAAAACTGTTCAGCATCATAGCAACACCCAGGCTCCACTGACAGATGGGTGGTTCTTGTGCATGAGGTGCATTGGCTGGGCATTGAACCTGAATCTCCAGCATGGAAGGCAGAAATTCTACCACTATAACACACCACTGCCCTCATAGGGCGTATTTTCTTGAGGCTACAGGATATGTTAATGACCCTGGACTAGAACTCAAGTTTTTAGGTCCTTCATCCAAAGTCCCTTCTACTCTTCCATGCCACCATTGTGAATTCCTCTGTTCCTTTGCTCTGAATGTGTAAAAGGTTTAAACTTTTTAAAATTACTTGTAGCTTCTTATATACTATTTATTTCAAAGCCTTTACAGGAGACATTCAGTTCCAAATGTGGAAGGGACATATCCTTGCCCTCTTATATCTTAAACCTGCCAAATCTTACCTTTTTGCAGTGAAGGACATTGTCATTTTGGATTAATATTAAGACTACATAAAAAAAAATTTTTTTTGCTGAGGTAAGCTTTTCTTCAGTGTTTCAACAAACCATTTAAACTTTTATCATATTTTCTTTCCTACAAAAAGTCTCCCTCATTTAAATTGTCACAGCTTGGGAGCCCTGCCTGGAATACATAATAAATGCTTGTAACACTTAAAATGAAAACAAATTTACCAAGGATGGTGGAACGACAACAAAGAGCAATAAAAATATAAGTACATAGAAATAGTCTCTCTTATGCATATATTTTCAGCACTAAGTATTTTTTATTGAATTTGCTGCTGCCTGTTCTGCTTACCTTCCCTTCATCTGGATTTTTTTTCTTTTTGGGTGGGGTGAGGTTAAAATCTAAAGATGTAAAGACAGATGAGTCTTTAAAATTGTTATTTACTTTCTTGTGTTTAAAAGGGAGCATTTGGTAACTACAGAATCTGAGCAGAACATTGATAGGCAAGTAGATTGAGCAGTGTTTCTCAGCCTTGGTACTATTGACATTTGGGGCTGAATAATTCTTGTGTGTGGAGGCTATGGAGGAGGCTGTCTTGTGAACTGTAGAATGTTTAGCAGCATCCCTGGTCTCTAACTACTAGATGCCGGTAGAAACTACCCTGACTCCCCACCTCCTGAAGTTGTGACAACCAAAAATGTCTAGAGACATTACCCAAAGTTCCCTGGTTTAGAACCACTGACTTAGAGGCATGGATCTTCGGAGCACACTTCCTGGACTATGGTCAGGCGTTTGATGAACCTCTCACTTCTTCCCATGGGCAATGTGTCTCCATCCAGGAGCAGTCTGCTCTTGATTCTTGGATGTAAATTCACTTCCAAGGAAGCCGGCTTGCTTACCTGGTCCTTGCTATGCTTTTTGCCCAGTAGTTCTGAAAGATCCACTTATCCTCTTTTGCCAGAACTAGCTAGAGTTGACGGAAACACTTTGAGAGGTTCCCTATTGGTTGGGAGGAACTCATGCCATATCCTGGACATTCCATGCTCCTCTCTGGTCTTACCCTGTTACTTCTCCCTTCCACCCAGGGCAAAAAGCTATGATAAAAAGAGAAAAAATTGGGTAGCAGCAGACCTCCCTGACCTTAGGCAAGTCCTTTCCTCCTCTTGACTTTTGTTTTTTTAAACACACTTTGAAATAGTTGGACTAGGTAATACATTTTTATGGCTCCTTTTAGCTCTAGAATATTATAGTCTGAAAATTCTTATTTATCTTGGCTTCTTTAATCTGCCAATTCAGACTTTACAAGCACCCCCACCCCCATTTCTAAATGACACCAACCTGTAAACTCGTTTTTGCAAAAAATGTTGTTTGAGGTTGATCTACCTGGTTATTTCATCTATACAGTCTATTTTTTCAGAGCTTAACTTTATTAGCCGATAAATGAGAACTGTGGAAAGCTTGGTCAAATCTCTTGAAATAGACACATCATTTGTCATAACACATCAAGAACTTTTGAGTTTAAACATACCTTATGAGACTACAGTGTGCATTGTGATAATAGCAGTAAAACTTGTGGATGAAAGCCAGTTTCAGATACATTGAGGGAACAGATTATTTTAGCAATTTGCAGGGAAATCCTTTGGAAAAAAAAAAGAGTACATTTTTATAAAATAAGTAATTACTACTGAATTTATTTGGATATAAGTATTTTGAAATTAATGAAAATCTAACTCATTCCCACAAATGCATGAGACCTTTTGCTACCACTCTTGTGATGCCTCTAGTGTTTACTCTTAGGAAGTCCTGTTTCTGACTTTTCCTAGACATCCCCTGCTCTGCAGGGCAAGGTATGGTGAAGGCAGGACAGGCCACTGGCTTCTCTGTCTCGACTGACTAGTTGTGTTGGTGTTGTTACATGCTGTCGAGTTGGTCTCAACTCAGAGGGACCTTGTGTACGGCCGATCAAAACACTGCCTGGTCCTGCACCATCCTTACAATCGTTGCTATGTTTGAGCCCACTGTAACATCGACTGTGTCAATTCACCTTGTTGAGGGTCTTCCTCTTTTTCAATGACCTCCTACTTTACATGATGTCCTTCTCTAGGGACTGGTCACTCCTGATAACTTGTCCAAAGTACGTGAGATGAAGTCTCACTATCCTTGCTTCTAAGGAGCATTCTGGCTGTACTTCTTCCAAGGCAGATTTATCCATTCTTCTGGCAGGCCATGGTATATTCAGTCTTCTTCGCCAACACCATAATTCAAAGGCATCAATTCTTCTTCTGTCTTCCTTATTCATTGTCCAGTTTTTGTATGCATATGAGGCGACTGAAAATACCATGGCTTGGATCAAGTGCATCTTAGTTCTCAAAGTGACATCTTTGCTTTTTAACAGTTTAAAGAGGTCTTTTGCAGTAGATTTTCCCAATGCAATACGTCATTTGATTTCTTGACTGCTGCTTCTATGGGCATTGTTGCAGATCCAAGTGAAATGAAATCTTTGCCAACTTCAATCTTTTCTCCGTTTATCATGATGCTACTTATTGGTCCACTTGTGAGGATTTTTGTTTTCTTTATGCTGAGGTGTAATCCATACTGAAGGCTGTAGTCTTTGCTCTTCGTCAGTAAGTGCTTCAAGTCCTCTTTGCTTTCAGCAAAGAAAGTTGTGTCATTTACACATTGCACGTTGTTAATGAGTCTTCCTTCAATCCTGATGCTATGTTCTTCTTCATATAGTCTGGCTTCTTGGATTATTTGCTCAGCATACAGATTGAGTAAGTATGATAAAAGGATGCAACTCTGACATACACCTTTCCTGATTTTAAATCATACAGTATCCCCTTTTCTGTTGGAACAACTGCCTCTTAGTCTATGTACAACTTCTGCATGAGCATAATTAAGTGTTGTGGAATTCCCATTCTTCACAATGTTATCCATGATTTGTTATGACCCACACAGTTGAATGACTTTTCATAGTCAATAAAACACAGATAAACATCTTTCTGGTATTCCCTGCTGTCACCCATGATCCATCTGATATCAGCAATGATATCCCTTGTTCCATGTCCTCTTCTGAATCTGGCTTGAATTTGTGGCAGTTCTCTGTTGATGTACTGCTACAGCCGCTTTTGAATGATCTTCACCAAAATATTACTTGGGTGTGATATTAATGATATTGTTCAATAATTTCCTCATTCTTTTGATCACCTTTCTTAGAAATGGGCACAAATATGGATCTCTTTCAGTCGGTTGGCCAGTTAACCAAATTTCTTGGCATAGAGAGTGGGCACTTCCAGCATTGCATCCATTTGTTGAAACATCTCAGTTGGTATTCTGTCAATTGGGGGAGCCTTGTTTTTCACCAATGCCTTCAGTGCAGCTTGGACTTCTTCCTTCAATCAATGGATTCTTGATCATATGCTACCTCCTGAAATGGTTGAAAGTGGACCAATTATTTTTGGTACAAAAAACAAAAACAAAAAAAACCCAAACCCGCTGCCATTGAATTGATTCTGACTCATCATAACCCTATATGACGGAGGAGAACTGCCCCATAAGGTTTCCAAGGAGTAGCTGGTGGATTTGAACTGCCGACCTTTTGGTTAGCAGCTGTAGGTCTTAACCACTGTGCAACCGGGCTCCATTTTTTGTACAGTGACTGTGTATTCCTTCCATCTTCTTTTGATGCTTCCTGTGTCATTCAATATTTTGCCCATAGAATGCTTCGACTCAGTCCTACAATTCGAGGCTTGAATTTTTTCTTCAGTTCTTTCAGCTTGAGGAATCCCAAATATGTTCTTCCCTTTTGGTTTTATAACTCCAGGTCTTTACACATTTCATTATAATACTTTGTCTTCTCGAGCTGCTCTTTGAAATCTTCTGTTCAGCTCTTTTACTTCATCATTTTCAGTTCGCTTTAACTACTCTGTGTTAAAGAGCAAGTTTCATAGTCTCTTTTGACATCCATTTGGTCTTCTGTTTATTTCCTTTCTTTTTAATGGCCTTCTGCTTTCATGTATGATCTCTTTGATGTCATCCCACAACTCGTCTTCAGTCATTAGTGTTCAGTGCATGAAATCTATTCTTGAGATGGTCTCTAAATTCAGGTGGGATATACTCAAGGCCGTAGTTTGGCTCCCGTGGACTTGCTTTAATTTTCTTTAGCTTCAGCTTGAACTTGCATATGAGCAATTGATGGTTTTTTCAGCAGTCAAGTCCTGACCTTGTTTTGACTGATGATATTGAACTTCTCCATCATCTCTTCCCACAGATGTAGTCGTTTTGTTCTTGTGTATTCCATGTGACAAGGTCCACATGTACAGTCAGCACTTTTGTTGTTGAAAAAAGGTATTTGCAATGAAGAAGTCGTTGGTCTTGCAAGATTCTATCATGTGATCTCTGGCAATGTTTCTATCACCTGGGCCATATTTGCCAACTACTGATCCTTCTTCATTTCCAACTTTTGTGTGTCACGTGTGTGTATGTGTGTGTATGTGACCATAGGCAAGTCACTTTTCCCTCTCTGGGCTTCATTTTCCTCATCTCTCAAATGATGGAGTTGAGGTGGATTTCTAAGGTCTCTTATAGCTCTAAAATTGTATGTGTTACATCAGAAAGGTTGGCTAGGAACATGGCTTTGGAAGACAAACTTCTTTAGCAGTTCTGGGGAGCTGGATCCCAGCAGAACTGGCTCACCCCAAGTGGACAGATCATGGGCTCTTCTTCCCGCCTCAAAGTAAAAGGCGGGGCTGGAGCGCCCTCTCACAGCCCAGGAGATTGGAAGGCTGCAAACAGGGCCTGTTGATAAAAGGCAACAGTTCTCGGAAAGTGGGCGGATCCTGTTATAGAACATGCATCAACAAGTCCAAGGGAAGAAAGGGAAGACCCTTTGCAGGAGTTGGACATTTTGGTAGAAGGAGAGATGTTGTTGTTAGTTGCCAGTGAGTTGCCTCCAACCTATGGTGGCCCATGTACAGTAGAACAAAACATTGCTTGGTTCTGCACCATCATCACAATTGTTGATGTGCTGGAGTCCATTGTTGTAGTCACTGTGTATTTTCAGTGCCTTCCAACCTAGGGGGCTCATCTTCTAGCATTATATTGGACACTATTCTGTTGTGATCCATAAAGTTTTCACTGGATAATTTTTGGAAGTAGATCATCAGGCCTTTCTTCTCAGTCTGGAAACTCTATTGAAACCTGTCAACCATGGGTGAACTTTTTGGTATTTGAAATATCGGTGGCATAGACTCTAGCATCATAGCAACATGCAAGCCACTACAGTATGACAAACTGACAAATGGTGGTAGAGAAGGGGAGAAGGGAGCTGTTATCAGCACATTGTGAGCATACACTCCCTGAGTGGGAAGAAGAGCAGATGGGGTAGACAAGGGACACACTGAAGTGCTCTCACCGTAGAGATTCACAGTGAAACAAGGTGTGGCATCATTCCAAAGGCAAAATCCCAGCTCATTAAGATCTGCCAAAGTCTCCAGAGAAATCCCAAATTTCACTATGATCACAAATCCCTGACTGAAAAAGAGTAGCCACCTTGTCTGTCTTAGTCATCTAGTGCTGCTATAACAGAAATACCACAAGTGGATGGCTTTAACAAAGAGAAGTTTATTTCCTCACAGTAAAGTAGGCTAAAAGTCCAAATTCAGGGCGTCAGCTCCAGGGGAAGGCTTTCTCTCTCTGTTGGCCTTCTCATCAATCTTCTCCCAGACTAAGAGGCTCTCTGCACAGGGACCCCAGGCCCAAAGGACGCGCTCTGCTCCTGGCACTGCTTTCTTGGTAGTATGAGGTCCTCCTGTCTCTCTGTTCTCTTCTCTCTTTTATATCTCAAGAGATTGCCTCAAGACACAATCCAATCTTGCAGACTGAGTCCTGCCTCACTAATACAATTGCCGCCCTTCCTCCCTCGTTTAACATCATAGAGGCAGGATTTGCAACACATGGGAAAATCACACAATACCAGGAATTATGGCCCAAATTGATACACGTATTTTTTGGGGGACATGATTCAATCCATGACACTGGTTTTCCTAGGAATGTTTGTTTCGGAAATTGCCCAAAGAAATGCATTCTCTCAGTTTTTCTTGAAGGTGCACTGGGGGCCTTGCATTCTTATCACATTATAAATTCATTTGTGAAAAAAAAAATTGACTTTGTGATTATTAAATGCCAGGTACTGTGCTAGATGCTTGGCTACATCAGTGAAGAAAACTAACTGAGATCCCTGCCCTCAGGGAGCATACAGTCTAGAAGGGGTGACAGACAACACACAATAAATGTAATAAGTAAATGGAGCAGCATGTTAGAAGATGATGGTGATAAGGAAAAAAAAGAAAAGCTGCTATTTACTTCATCTTTCTCCTCTATTTTTCCTCAATCTCAGGGATTGAGAATACCGTAAAATACTTTTGTTCTTGCAATTTATTAGTCTTCGGTTTTGTTTCATTACTGGCATGAGTGAAAAAATGGTATTGTATTGTTTGAGAATGATTTCATAGTATAGTTCAACAATTTTATGAGTTGAATAATATTAAAATGCCTTGCATCTGTTCACTGATACATTTTCTAAAATTTTTTTAATACTTCTGTGAGGTGAACAAGGTGGGTATTATTACCCCTGTTTTACAGATGAGGAATCTATGGTTCCAAGAGTCTTCTCAAAGCCAGGTGTCTTGACTTTTTTTTTTGGTATTCTTTTGTCGAATTACCTAGGAAACTTCTTAGGTGTTTTATCTGTGGGAAAAAGTGTGAGAAATTTCAAACAATTGACTTCAAACAAATATTTGAAGTTTATTCACTGGGAACTTCTAATATGGGGATTACTTTAAGTAGGTACACGTCTGATAGGCTATTTCCCATTCTGGGAAAATGATGGTTAAAATTTTACTGACATGTATGCTTGACCATCTCTGTGTTTCCTGATACCAGTGTTATCATCATACCCACAAAATTTCCTGCCCTGCCCAGGATAGAGGGATGATTTTTTTTTCCCCCCACAACCTAAAATTGATATAGTGCAATTTTTTTTTTTTCACTCCTCCCTAGACTCTAACGATAGGGGTGAATATTAGTACGCTCTGTTCCTTTTTCTTGTTGCCTACCTTCTGGGACTTAACAGCAGCTGCATCTTCTGTGAATAGGTCATATCTTTGGTATTACATTTAAAAAAAAACAAACCCATTGCCGTGGAGCCGATTCCGACTAATAGCGACCCTATAGGACAGAGTAGAACTGCCCCATAGGGTTACCAAGGAGCGGCTGGTGGATTCCAACTACTGACCTTTTGCTTAGCAGTCTAGTTCTTAATCACTGCGTCAAGAGGACAAATGCATGCACGCGTGCCTACGTGCGCGCCCACGTGTGTGCCCACCCGCTGCACATGGTTCTCTAATGTCCCGGGTAATTTGCCTATGCAGATTTAGAGAGCATAATTTGACAAGATATAAAGGTGAAAGTTTTGTCTCCGAATTCCTTTGCTTAATTATTTTTTCCTGGCATTTTTTTCTTACCATGGGAACCTGTGGCAAAGCTTTTGCCTTCAGATTGGTTCTTTATAAAAATTCTTGGTCATCGTTTCATTGGTTTCTACATGTTCAATGCCTGTAGATGAATTTCAGTATTAGTCCACCCAGAACATAAGAAAGGTAAATTTATTTCTGCTGCTATTACAAAAATATGATTGTGTAATGCATTCTAACACCAGTGTAAATGACTTTTGTGTTGTATCCCGTCCTAAACAATCTAGAATACTGCCCCTATCAGTAGTGTGAAAAACTGGGGGTTTTCTAGGTTACTGTGTACAGTGGATTGAACTGTGTCCTCCAAAAAAGTATATTTGAGTCCTAACCCCTGGTACCTTTGAATGTTACCTTATTTAGAAATAGGAGCTTTACAGATGTCATCAAGTTAAGATGAAGGTCATACTGGTTTAGGGTGGGCCCTAATCTAGCCACTGGTGTCTATAAGAGAGAGGAGAGGGAGATGTGGAGGCAGAGAGGCAGACACATAGGGAGGAAGGCCACGTGATGACAGAGGCAGAGATTGGAGCCATGCAATCTAGGAGCCAAGGAACGCCAAGGATTGCTGGCAATCACCAGTTGCTAGGAAGAGGCAAGGAAGGATTCTTTCCTACAGCCTCCTTGCTGATATCTTGATTTTGGACTTCTAGCCTCCAGAACTGTGAGAGAATAAATTTTCTTTGTTTTAAGCCACCCAGTTAGTGGTACTTCGCTACAGCAGCCCCAGGAAACTAGTACAGTGTCTTTAATACCTCTTTCTCTTTTTTAGAGTATACACCTTGTGCTGAATTCCAAAAGCTTAAAATGGCCATCTGGTTTCCTGGAGGGAAGATGGGCTTTCAAGTAAGGCAGTCTTTGGTTTGGAACCTGACAAGATTTTTTTTTATTAGTTGTGTGATTTTAACCTATTTAGTTTGTTCCCCTGAAACTTAATTTCCATTTCTGTAAAATGGGTAGGAAAGTGCCTATCTTACAAGAAGGTTTTAGGGATTAAAAGGGATAATGGAGAAAGTGCCTGGCATTTAGATATAGTATACTCAGATAATGTTAGTTTTTATCCCTCTTTTTCACCCTTTCCACCTTCGTTTGGTAATAAAGCTTTCTCGGGAATGAAGTTTTTATGTGACAGATTTATTTCTCCATCAGGACTTTGTTCAGTCTGAACACAGTTTGCGGTGCGTTGTGGAGGTGCTGGCTCCCCACGTGTGGTGTGATGTTGTGGGAACTGCATTCTCTTCACCACTGTGCTGATTCCAAGATAGGCTTATCTAAACCTGTGGCTGTAAACGTCAGGGCCTGCCTTGCAGCTGATCCTTTCAGTATTGTGGTGTGACGTTTGACCTTCAAAACCACTGGTTTGGTAATTAGGAGATCAGGTGTGCCTCGCTAACTTGGGAGTGTGCTGAAGAAATAACTGATACTCTTCTGACTTCGTCTCTCATAAATCTCTCCTTCAGACTGAAACGCTGGTGCCAGAGCTTCTTTGCGGTTGCCACCGCAGAAGTGAGTTTTTGGCAAACATCTCATCCTATAGACAACTGCCTCTCTCTTGATTCAACAGCTGGTAAAAGCACAGTGATTTCAGCACTGAGGAGACAAAGCCTTTGTGCAGTAGGGAAGGGCAGGGGTACTTTGAGAAGGTACAGTGGTCCTACCACAGATCCCACCTCTTTGTTGTGAATCAAATGAAAAGGATAGTTATACTTAATGTCTTTAGACAGGGCTTCTCTGGGTGACAAGTACAAATATACTCTTCTTGTACTTGTAATCTGAGCGGTCAGCACCTGGTCCAGAACGAGGGCTCCGGCATTAGAGGGCATTCCAAAACCACATCTAACACTCCACATGTTGCATTCCCTATGAAATAAATAACTGTTCTGCAGAAGAAATAAAATAGAGGTGAGGAGAGCTTGCAAATAATTAAGGAAAGTAAAATAGAACTCAGCTTCAATGTCCTCAACTATCAAAAACATAATCAGAAACAGCTCCGTTAAGTTTGTGTGAATTACTAGATGGATATACTCTTCGTACTTAAATCATAGAGTCAAAATTGTCCAAAGAAGTAAATAGTTTCTTGATAGAGCCCTTCATGAATAACCCTGGTCTCTCTTTGCTGGATATTTTATATTCAAATTGCTGTCAACAGAGTGTCCATTTTAGCCACAAGACATGGGTTGCATTTTTATGACATACAAAAAACTAAATACTTAATAGCCAAAATGAAACCAAACCCACTGCTGTTGAGTTGATTCCAAATCACAGTGAACCTATAAGACAGAGTAGAACTGTTCCATAGGGCTTCCAAGGCTATAAATCTTTACGGAAGCAGACTGCGACATCTTTCTCCCACGGAGCAGCTGGTGGGTTCAAACTGAAGATTTTAGGTTAGCATCCAAACACTTTAACCACTGTGCCACAAGGGCTCCTCTACTTAATAACATCCCCTTGGAATTATTCCTTAAATTCCATTTGCATCCAGAATACATGGAGGAAATGCAGTGAATCAAACAAAAGTAAAACAAAAACAAATAACAAAAGGGTAAATAATTCTGAGGACTTGTGCACTTGTAATGATAACAATGGCCTTTTTGCATTGAAGTTTTGTCTTCGATGTGCCATGAGCAAAGTAAGTGCTGGGAGATTAAATCTCTATGACAAAAGCTGATCTGGTCTGATGTTGTTGTTAGTTGCCATTGAGTCAGCTCCAACTCATGGTGACCTTAAGTATAATAGAACAAAGCATGCCCCGTCCTGTGCCATCCTCAAGTTCTTTGAAGTTCATTGGTATGTTTGAGCCCATTGTCTGTTCTGATAGGGCCCTACGAAACAGTAGAAGTTTTTTTTTCCCCCATCATCACCTATACTCACTCACCGAGTTAGATATAGCAAAGAGGACCCGCCACTTTGGGCTGGAGGTATGAGAACTCTGTTGGGTTATCCAGACGCCCTTGGGCACTGGTGTGACACCCTTGGTCTCTAGTCTAGTGGAATGAGTCCAACAAGGGTAGGGGAATCCCCTACATTTGCGAATCACTGCAGTGGAGAGTAAACAAATGCTCAGAAATAAGGACTTGTGGGATACAACCAGTGGCCAGTTGTTGATTCGCATGTGTGATTACTTTTTCAAATAGCAGAATGGGAAAAAAAATTGTGCAAAGAAACACATTTGTCCTCTCTCCCTGATTCTAATTCATCCTTGATACCAACGGCAGGGTCACCTTTTATATAAAAAGCAGAGCTGGAAAGTTTGAAAGGTCTCTGGCCCAGGGAATCGAGGCAGATTTTCTTGGACAGTCAAGGCATCTGTGTCCCTCATCCCTGCTCCTCAAAGCTGCAACTGCTGTCACAGCCACACTGAGCCCAGTTTCCAGAGAACGCCTGTTCTCGCACCTTCCAGCCCCCTCTGTTCATGCTGCTCCCTCTGCCTGGAGAGCACTTTCCTCTCAAACTCCTATGTGTTTCCATGGCCTAGATGGGCAACCTTTTCCTGTGGAGCCTTTTTCATCCCTTTATGTTAGAATTATCTGTTTCTGCTGCCCTTAGTTTTTAATTCATCTTTTGGCACCTATTGTATTGTTGTTGTTGTTAGCTGCCGTTGAGTCGATTCCAACTCAGAGTAAAACCGCTCCATAAGGTCTTCCAGTCTATGATCTTTACGGAAGTAGATCGCCAGGTCTTTTTCCTGCAGAGCCACTGGATGGGTTTGATCCGCCAATCTTTCTGTTGGCAGCGGAGTGCTTAACCATTGCACCACCAGGCCTCCTTACCATACTAACCCATTGTTGTTGAGTTGATTCTGACTCATAGTGACCCTATACTAGTGCTTGTATTCTAGTTACCTGTCAGCCTCCCGCACCATGTACAAACTTTTCAAGGGCCAAGCCTTGTCTTATTCATCTTTGTAAGAGAGTGCCACAGGCACTAGGGGTGTTTTCAGCACAGGGGAGGCTAGGCCAATGCTGGCTGATACACCCTTTCTTCTCCATTTAGATTCTGGTGATGCACAGTTTGAAGATGGAATAGGCCTTTTATTGTTTAAACCCCTCGATACTGTTGAGTGTTTGATGTGATATCATATTGTACCCTGGTCTTAGCTTCCAAAAAATGCTTACCTTCTGCCCCATAAGAGTTTAGGCTCTGGGAGCTTTGGGCTTTATTGTGTCTTTCATTTCAAACTCTGTCCATTAGATTATATTTTCCACATTGGCTTTTCCCTTACAGCCAAAACTAATTCTAAGTTTGTTCAGATTCAGTGCTGAGTTTTTCAAAAGGGCCCCCTTTGTGCAGGAGGCCTTGGACTGGCATCTGCCAGAGGATTCCAGATTTGTCACCGCTTAGGTGTCTAGCGAGGGTGGTTGCTCCTGCCAGCCAAGGACCTTTCTGGAGGACTTGCTACGGAAGTGTTTGCTCTTCTTAGATTTTTAGGAAAGAATTTTTATTCTTTCACAGTTCAGTGTGGATCAGTAATTTTCCACAAAGTCAGAGAACCTCTGCCAGATGGGCGGTTTCCCTTAGGTTGGTAGAATGTCCTCTGATAAGATTTGGGGTCAAATAAGTTGTTTGCCCAGTGTGGACGTTTGGGTACCAGTGACGGAAAAGGGAGAGGGGGTCCGGGGTGCAGCAGAAGGTTGTGAGAGAGTGGAAGAACCCAGAGAGGTAGATGAAATCAGGATTCCAATCAATAAAATACCTAAGCAACACTCAGGAACCTATGGTGACTACACGTACTAATGATCTAGTTCATAATATGAAGGAATGTGGGTTCATTGAAAGCCCGCCTGTTTAGCTTCTGATGTTAGGTTGATCTTGCTCGTGTGCTTGCTAGCGAAGCAATAAATCTTAGGGAATGATAGATAGAGAGATAGATAAGGAAAGAAAGGACGGGAAGAAATGAAGTGAGGGAGGGAGAGAGGGCAGAAGGGAGGAAGAAAGGAAGGGAGAGAGGGAGGGAAAAAGGAAGGAAGGAAGGAAAGAAGAAAAAAAATCTTGTTTATTGAGTTCTTTCTAGGAAAGGGACTTTGTGCTTTACATTGATATCTGTTCCAGTCTTCATAACAAGCCTAAGAAATATAATTATCTCTACTTTATAAATAACCAAAACGGGGCTAAAGGATATTACATATCTCATTTTCATACCAATATTTTAATTGGTGGCTTTTCCAAGCTGTTCTTTTTCCTTTGTTTTTCCAGAGACTGCAAGAAATGAAGCAGCTCGACAGTTCTTACTTCCACTTTTGACCAAGGGAAAGGGTATTTAAGAGATTTACTAGAGAAAAACATACCTGTTGGGGGGGCTGAGGCTCCTTTAGCTGAGAATGTGGGCTTGTGAGCAGCAGGTATTTTCTTTATGAACAATCTGATATTTTAGGATACAATAGGTATAAATTAGGATGGCTCCATGGGTCACAGTAATTTCCCAATGTCCATATCTATATTAACCCTTTGATCCTGACCATTAGCTGAGTGGTCCAGAAATTCCTAACCCAAGCCTGGTCAGTAAGCTTCTCTTTCCTGTGAATGTGATAATTGAATAGGGAGACACACAACTGGAAGCCATGGGTGCTGGATAAACTCATAACCACAGAAGGGGGTTGGTGCTAGACTGCCTGCCCTGGGACTTCTGATAGGTGTCCCTCTCTCTGGCTTTTGCTTGGATATCTTGTGCTTCTGCTATTTAACCAATCGTGAGCTGGGTCAGGAATCCACTAACAGACATCCCTGTGTCATCTGGGCAATGCATGGTCAACCCTGCTGTTTTGATGCCTCTTCAGCCTTGAACCTCACTTTCTATGTTGTTGTCGTTAGTTGCTGTCGAGTCAGTTCAGACTCATGGCAGCCAAATGTGTGTCAGAGTAAAACTGTGCTGCACAGGGTTTTCAAGGCTGTGACCTTTTAGAAGCAGATTGCCAGGCCTATCTTCCAAGGCACCTCTGGGTGGGATTAAACCACCAGCCTCCGGCTAGTAGTCCAGTGCTTAACTGCTTTTGCCACCCGGGTGCTCCTCCTTGTCTACAGGAAGAAGCAGAAATCTATTCCTTTCTTGTGATTGTGAGGCAGGCACAGAGGCTCATGAGCATCTCCTAAACCTGTACATGTTACTATGATACTTGCAAGCATCTACTGGCTTCCTTTCCCTATCTGCTTCCAGGCCTAAAGGTGAAAGGCGTGGGTAGTTGAGGTGAAGCTGAAAGCAACAGAAGACTGCGACCAAAGGTTGCTGCAGGGTGGGGCTGTTTTCTACTTTGCTCCCTGTTGGGTATGAAAGGAGGAAGAGGCAGGTCAGTACACTGCAGTCGGAGAGAGCATGTCTATAAGAAAGGTGGTGCGGGTGGTCTCTGTACAGACAGAAAATCTCATCTCTGCCTTGCAACACTGCAGAAGCACCTGAGAATAAAGAATAGATGATTAGGATAAACACTTTGTAAAAATATATGCTCATAAAAAGTAAGTCTCTGAAATGCAAATGCTCTGAAATTCTGCAACTCTGGAAGGTAAACTTCCTGAGTTATTATTCTTAAAACACACACACCCACACACATACACACACACAGACACACACATACACTAGAGCTAGGAGGAGACTCAGAAATAAGTTTGCAAAAGTTGGAACAAGAGCAAGTAGGAGTAACCTCATGGTAAATTAGATATGATGATTTCACAAGAGAATAAAAGAAAAATCGAGAAAAATATCAATAGCACAGAACACCTGTGATAATGTAATCAAGAGCCATAAATAATATAGATTTTAAAATGATAAATTATGACAAGCCAAATTGGTGGATTTAAGTCAACTTACAAGACCAGAAATTGAGGCCAGCCAAGCAGATGTTAAATGTTTATAATTTAGAAAAGCACTTAGGGTGAGCTCTCAAAACATTTTACTTGCAAAATTAGTTCAAATTGATTTGGATATGAACATGCTTGAAATCAGACAACAAACATGGGCTCTGGAGAGAGTGAAGGTGCTTGGCAGAAGGGGAGAGACAAGAGGAAGACAGGGCTCTCTACAGGAAATAATTTTGTTACTTTTCTTTATTTGATAATTATAAGAAGCTGGTTATTTTTTTCCTAAAATATGAGGGCAAGAAGTAAAACAGAAGCAAGGACATTGCAAGAAAAGGAAATAAGCATATTAGATTCTATTAAAAAAAAACAATCTGAAGCTGGACATTTTCCGTGTTGACGAAAATCATGGAATGCAGTGACGCAATCCTAATCATCCATTCCTTCCACAAGCACATGCTCCCTGCCTCCTGTAGGGCAGGCATTGTTCTAGAGCTGTAAGTAGGCTGACTAAACCCAGCCCCTGTCCTGGGCATTGTGGATACCTCAGGGGGGCGGCCTGGAGGGTACAGGGAGCGTCTCTTAGAGTAGATGGGACCTCAGTTGAGTCTTAAGTTATAATAATAACTGCTCATGTCATATAATATTTTATATTTTAGAGAGCACCTTTGCATACAATGCTGTTGAGCTGAGTGTCGAAAACAGTTAAGCGCTTGGCTACTAACTGAAAAGCTGGCGGCTCAAGTCCACCAAGAGGCACCTCAGAAGATAGTCCTGGTGATCTTCTTCTGAAAGGTCACAGCCGCTGAAAACCCTATGGAGCACACTTCTACTCTGATACATGTGGGGCTGCCATGAGTCAGAATCGTTGGCTCAACAACTGTTTTTTTTTTTTCTTTTCCAAGTACAATATCTTATCTGGTCCTTGTCATGTCTCTGTAGGGTGGTACAGGAAGTGTTAACCCTTTTGGGTCATTTCACATTAGCTCTATACAATGTTGGCATGGTTGACTACAACTTCCCTTTTGACATCTTCTATGAGACTTTGAGTTAATTGTTTTCTTTCCATCTCCCTGGATGCTCCTCAGGTTCTATTGCCAATCTTTTCTTTTACCTCATCTCTTAATGTCATTGTCCCTAAGGGTACCGTCTCCTGCTAGCTTCTTCACTGTACACACTGGTGGTAATGACCCACTCCACTCCCATGGCTAACAAGGTCAAGAATCAAGTGGAGTGAAGTTGGGAGTGGGAAAACAGCATCTGAGAATTTCAAGGGGATGCTATGTGTAGTTGGAGAAAAGTTCCCTAGGTAATTCTAACAGCCCTCCCTCCCGGCTGTTTTGAGAACCACTCACCTATACATGGAGTGGCTGGGTGGTTGGTACAAATGGTTAACGCACTTGCTTGCTAACTGAAAGGTTGGCAGTCCGAGTCCACCCACAGGCTCCTCAGAAGAAAGTCTGGTGAACTATTTCTGAAAAGACAGCCACTGAAAACCCTATAGAGCACAGTTCTACTCTGACACACATGGGGTCGCCATAAGTACAAGTTGACTCGACATCAACTGCTTTTTTTTTTTTAACCTACGTATGCTGATGGTCATATTCCCAGCCAACCCTTCTCTTGAACTCAACTGGACATTTATGCTTGGGTGCTTCACCTGCACTTTAAACTCAAATGTCCCAAAGCGAACATATTAGTTCCTGCTCTTCTCACCCCAGTTGGGAACCTGACTGCCTCCTTTCCTCTTCTGTTTCCCCTCACATTCCTCACTCTCCATAGCGTACAGTCAAGCTCCAAGTCCCTTCAGTTATAACTTTCTGAAATCTCTAGAATATGCCCCCTTCTGTCTGGTCCTACTGCCACTGTTGTAGTTCAGGCCACCATCATCGCTATCCTAAACTATAGCAATCAGCTTGTCCTCCTGCTGCTAGTCTTAAGCTCTTGATGTACATTTCCCATGTTGCTGTTAGAATAATTGTTCTAAATTAAACATTGGGTTATATTACCCTTCTTCTCAAAACCTTTTAATGATGCCTGACTGCTAGTAGGTAAATAGAGAGGATGGCATGTGAAGTTCTTCAGGATCAGACCCCTGCTTCCCTTGCCAGCCTCACCTCTTGCCATTCCCACTTTATCTTCCCCTTGTATTCTGTGATCACTCATGCTGCACCACTTCCCCAGATGTGTGATGCTCCCCTGCCCCCTGCATACATCTGTCTGCTCCTCTCATTTCTTGCTCACTACACCTCCGCTAGGCTAACTCCTTCTATACCTGTGCCTTCAAGTTTCAAATGTCCATCTGGCAAGTTTTTCCTGACTGTCTTTTAGCCAGACTGAGTTAGCTGTCTCATCTTTATTTGCCTCCATAATCCCTTGAGTATACCAGTTATCTTACTGTATTGTGCATTTGTTTATATGTGTCCCCTACTAGAGTTTAAAAGCCCTTTGAGGGCCAAGACAATGGTTATACATCATTTTACACTCAGTGCCTGGCACGGAGCAGAGACTCAGTTAATGTTTGCTAGATAAATGATGAGTGCGTGTTGAATATTTCACAGATAAAGAAGTAGAGGTTAACTCACATGTCTAACAGTGACACAGTGAGTCTTCTAATCAAGGGTTATTTCCAATAAATCATGCCTCTATATTTAGAGAGACCTTGTAGATATATACAAATTGGAATTGAATCTTTATAGCATGAAGTATTGTTTTACAGGCTTTTCTACCTTGGGCTAAGAGGATGGTAGCACTTAGTGACAATACGGGAATAAGGAATAAATGTGGCTGACCATACAGATATCACAAAGGAAAGAGAAGTGGGCTGGAAATCGGGAGACTCACCTCTAATTCTCTATGTGCTTCTGTTTTAGCGTTTAACTCCTCTCTGGGTAAGTTTCCCTCTCCATAATAAAGTGGGTACATTAGATGATGTTTAAAGTTCCATCTAACACTGTAATTCTATTAGACTGCATGTGTCACAGTGCCCTTTAAGCTACTTCTTCCTTAAAAGGTTCAGTGAGCAACCCAGTGAAATGTACCAGGAAGTATGGTATATTCTGAAGCTTGACATAAGAGTCTCTTGGCACAGTTACCCTGGTAAGTATGCAAGTGAGGGGCACACCTGGCTAGTGTATGATCCAGAGGATTGCCCCAATCCCTGACCTTTCACCACCTGTGAGGACTCGATTGTCCATCTAAATATTTGTTGTTGTTGTTAGTTGCCGTTGAGTTGGCTCCAACTCATAGTGACCCCATGTACAACAAAATGAAATGTTGCCCAGTCCTGCTCCATCTTCACAATCATTAGTATGTTCTAGACCATTGTTGTGGCCACTATATATTTTGAGTGCCTTCCAAACTAGGGTGTTCACCTTCCAGCATTATATCAGACAATATTCTGTTGTGATCCATAGGATTTTCATTAGCTTATTTTCAGAAGTAGATCATCAGGCGTTTCTTCCAAGTCTGTCTTAGCCTGGAAGCTCCACTGAAACCTCTACCCCATGGCTGACCCTGTTGGTATTTGAAATACTGGTGGCATAGCTTCTAGCATCATAGCAACACACAAGCGACCTCAATACAACCACCTGACAGATGTTATTTAAATATACCCCTACCTAATGTTTTGGAGGACTCGATAGTAGATAGACCTAATTTGAAATTGTAGAAGGTCGAACTTGTGTTTCCCACAGTCACCAGTCCTGAAAGCCTGTAGGTTTACCACTACATCTGTCTACAGAAAATTCTTCGACCTATATTTTCTAATCAGGAAAGTCATTCTAGACCAGGTATATGTTTGGTTCCATTGTCTGATTTTCTGAAGCAGATCACCAGACATTTCTTCCCAGACCATCTCAGTTTGGGAGCTCCACTGAAACCTGTTCAGCATCAGAGCAACACATAAGCCTCCACTGAAGATGATTGGTGGCTTCGCATGAGGTGCATTGGCTGGGAATAGAACCCTGTTCTCTTGCGTGGAAGGCGTGAACTCTACCACTGAACCACTATTGACCCCTTTACAACCAAACTGTAGGCTGGTTAAAAATCTGTCATATAGTCTCATTCAAAAAGACATTAACTGTAATCAGACCCTTAAACTAGGAAATACTGAGAGAATGGGTAATTAACAGTGGTGGAAAAAGTACTCGAAAATAAACAAGAAGTCCTGAGGTAAATTTAGAACCATGAGGTGTCATGAGGGAACAGAAAATGGAGATTGCAAAAATTTAGAGATTATACTTACATACAGGAGTACTCCGAGGTATGAGATAGAAAACGTGGCGTGAAGAACAACAGGTAAGAAAGAAGAGAGCAGACAAGCAGAGAAAGATCCCCAGAATCACACCCATGTGTTCCTGCTGGTGCAGCCCAGGGAGTTGTCTTGGGACCTGCACAAACTTCTGATCTAATTTTGTGCTCAGAAAAGTCTGTCCAACCACAGTTCCTGCTCTTATTTCTGTGAGGCGCTTCCTCCAGTGTGTATTCTTACAACAACCACACCTTCCTCATTTCTTGTAGAAGCCAAACCAACACAGACTCCCAGAGGGCAAGGCTCCTGATTTCTGACTCATGGGCTCAGGCCATTGGTAGGGCACTCAGGTGGCCAAGTCACTCTTTCCCTATGTTCATGCAGCATTTTCCTTTGCACAACACAGCTCCTTAAATAGTCAATAGTCAAATCCCTAAACATGGATACTTAAGGGAATATTTAAATTGGAGTTCAATAATTTGGGGCTTATGAACCCCAAAAAAACCCTGGATGGTCTTTAAGAGAGTCTAGAAACCCTCTGAAAGTGTGTAGTGAAATTGTGTGTGTATGTGTATTTTTTTTAAGGGGAGAGCTTCCATAACTTCAGTCGTATTCTCAGAGTGATCTATAACCTCCCATAAGTTTAAAATCACTAGATTGTGAGGCAGCATAACTTGATTGCCAAAAGTTCAGACTCTAGAATCAAAAGAAATGTTACTGAAATCTTGGCTGTGCCACTTACCAGCTGGGTAGCCTTGCAGTTATTTTACCTCTCTACATTTTATGTTTTCCACATTAGGTGTAGAGAGGTAAAATAATTATAAGGCTATCCAGCTGGTAAGTGGTACCGCTGAGATTTCAGAAACTGACAGAATACCAATTGAGATATTTCAACAAATGGATGCGGCACTGGAGGTGCTCACTTGTCTATGCCAAGAATTTGGAAGACAGCTAACTGGCCAACCGACTGAAAACGATCTATTATTTGTGCCCATTCCAAAGAAAAGTGATCCAACAGAATGCGGAAATTATTGAACAATATCATTAATATCACACAAGTAAAATTTTTCTGAAGATCATTCAAAAGTGATTGCAGCAGTACGTTGACAGGGAACTGCAAGAAATTCAAGCCAGATTCAGAAGAGGATGTGGAACAAGGGATATCATTGCTGATGTCAGATGGATCTTGGCTGAAAGCTGAGAATATCAGAAAGATGTTTCCTGTGTTTTATTGCAAAGGCATTCTACTGTGTAGATCTTAACAAATTGTGGATAACATTGCGAAGAATAGGAATTCCAGAACACTTAATTGTGCTCATGAGGAACCTGGACATAGACCAAGAAACAATCATTCAAACAGAACAAGGGGATACTGTGTGGTTTAAAATCAGGAAAGATGTGTGTCAGGGTTGTATCCTTTCACCATACTTATTCAATCTGTAAGCTGAGCAAATAACTCGAGAAGCTGGACTATATGAAGAAGAATGCAGCATCAGAATTGGAGGAAGACTCATTAACAACCTTCAATATGCAGATGACACAAACTTGCTTGCTAAACTGAAGAGGACTTGAAGCACTTACTGATGAAGATCAAAGACCATAGCCTTCAATATGGATTGCACCTCAACATAAAGAAAACAAAAATCCTTACAACTGGACCAAAAAGCAAAATTATGATAAACAGAGAAAAGAAGAAGTTGTCAAAGATTTCATTTCACTTGGATCCTATCAATGCCCATGGAAGCAGCAGTCAAAAAATCTAAGTATTGCATCTGGAAAATCTGCTGCAAAAGATCTCTTTAATAAGTGTTAAAAATCAAAGATGTCACTTTGAGGACTAAGGTGCACTTGACCCAAGCCATGGTATTTTTCAGTCGCCTTACATGCATGGGAAAGATGGACAATGAATAAGGAAGACCAAAGAAGAATTGATGCCTTTGAATTATGGTGTTGGTAAAGAATATTGAATATACCATGGACTGCCAGAAGAATGAACAAATCTGTTTTGGAAGAAGTACAACCAGAATGCTCCTTAGAAGCAATGATGGTGAGACTTCATCTCACGTATTTTGGACATGTTATCAGGAGGGACCAGTCCCTGGAGAAGGACATCATGCTTGGTAAAGTAGAGGGTCAGCAAAAGAAGAGGAAGATTCTCAATGAGATGGATTGACACAGTGGCTGCAACGATAGGCTCAAGCATAACAACGATTGTGAGGATGTGTGGGGCGGGGAAGTGTTTATTCTGTGGTACATAGGGTCTAAATTCAGGGGTTGGCCCTAGGAGAAGTTCTTCTTTGCCTATTTCAATTTCTAGTAGCTGGTGTTCCTGAGCTTATAGATCCATCTGCCGTGTGTGACTGCATTTGTATGGCATCTCCCCCCTGTGTGTGTCTGTGTCTATTTTGCTCTTTTTATAAGTCAAAAGTGATTATGATTACATTCTAAGGCATAGGAGCCAGGGCTTCAATACATATTTTGGAAGAACACAATTTAATCCACAAGAAGTACTTACACAAAGGAGTGTGTCATGGATTCAATTGTGCCTCCCAAAATGTGTGTCAGCTTGGCTAGGCCATGATTCCTAGTCTTGTGTGGTTGTCTACCATTTTGTGATATGATGTGATTATCCTATGTGTTGTAAATCCTACCCTCTAATTTTAATGAGGCAAGATTAGAGGCAGTTATGTTAGTGAGGTAGGACACAATCTATAGGACTAAGTTGTATCTTGAGTCAATCTGTTATGGGGTATAAAAGAAAATTGAGCAGAGAGGAGAGGGACCTCATACCACCAAGAAAGAAGTACCAGGAGCAGAGCTCCTCCTTTGGACTCTGGGTCCCTACACTAAGAAGCTCCTAGACCAGGTGAAGATTGATCACAAGGAACTTCCCCCAGAGCCGACAGAGAGAGAAAGTCTTCTCCTAGAACTGGTGCCCTGAATTTGGACTTCTAGCCTCCTAAACCATGAGAGAATAAATTTTTCTTTGTTAAAGCCATCCACTTGTGGTATTTCTGTTATAAGAGCACTGGATAACTAAGACAGAGTGTTACGAGAATTAAAGGAGATAACACACATGACATGCTTAGCGCAGTGCCTGGCATATAGCAAGTTCTTAGTGACAGTAGATATTGTATTTTTATTATATTTAAAAGATGTAAATGTGATTACTTCTTCATTGTGACACATGTTTTCAAATTCTGAATGTATATGTTTTACTATTTAGGATGATTTTTGTGTGTGAAAAGCATAAGACTGGAGGAAAGGACCATTAAGTAAATATAATTTTTCAAAAGTAGAATTTTTATTCTCTAGTGAGGCATAGCAGAAAAGCAACTAAAGGAATATTCAATTTTATAAAATTTATAAATGTGTAAAATACTGATGAGCTAAATGAATCTATTTTATACTAATGAACGTAAGTTATATATCACCACAACCATTAATAAAAATTAGAGAAATTTAAAAGTCAGCTGCTTGTCGTTTAATGAAATTTTGAAATGATGACGTTTTTACTTGACTTGAAGAAACTGTTATCACTTAACAGACACACGTTTAATACCTATTGGTTTGCTATGGAGAAATAACTGAAAAACTAAAAGCAAGGACTGGAGTTTATGAGAATATTTCAATATGACCCCTTTCCCTTGATTGTGTTTCTTTAATACCAAGTAAGAATCCATTTCGAGGCACATTTTTAGCGTTACTCATTAACTTGCGTAGGAAAATGTATGATCCACCTCAGAGCAAGTCTCAGAACAGCTATTTTAGAATAAAGCAGATAAAGTAAAGTAAGCTGTACTGGAATTAATAGGATGAATGCTACTGTGATACTCTATCCAGATGGAAGATACATTTTCTCAACTTACTTCAACTAAATATACCACTGTGGAATCAGACTTTCCAAGGCTCAAGGATGCACCTGGACTTTGAGAAGTGGCAGAAAGGACTGTGGGGCAATCGTGAACAAGCAATCAGCAGTGGTCACTCAACTGGTTCTAACAGGCAACTCTTGATGAAGCCTCTACGGTGAAGAAAATAAATCCTCAAAATTCTGATGGGAGGCCCTGGGCTTTTAATTTGACAGGTGGTTAGTCAGATGTATGTGAGTAATCATTACACAGGAACCAACACCAGCAAAATAAAACCCAACCCAATTCACGAATGTGAAAAATGTCATGTTTCCAAAATAATGATCGCCAGCCTGACTTCTGGAAAGGGAAGAGGCACACCAATGGTCTTCACCAATACAACACAGTGTTCTTTTTCCACGGAGTGGGAGAAATAAAGGACAGGATTTCTTGGCTGTCATCCAACCAGTCAACCACTGTTGACTGGGTTTTAAGATCTTCAGTTTCTCTAGCCCACAGAGGTATTTGGCTGGACTGCATGTCTGTGTGTAAAACAAAAGTCATGCTATTTGCAGATTGTGTAGGTAGCAGTGGTCATGTCAGTGATGATGATGATGATGATGCTTCTAGTTTGGTGTTCTCTAGCTTTCTGGTGGACATTTGCACATGATTTTTAATCTTAGGGCCTCATGTGCACTATGGTAGTGGGACTTCTGTGGGACCATCTTATTTCTGAGAGAATGTTCCTTTGTGCTAGTTGCCTCCATTTGCCCTTGCCCATGCCCAGGATCAAATGGCCAGAATTTGGCTTCAGTGCAAGGCTGTTGCATAGAAGCTTTCTGTTCTAACATATTGAGAACTGAATCTGACCTTTGTCCTGATCTTCCCTCAATATCATGTAGGATATTGTTTAGCACCGTGCCTAGCTGATGTGAGGAAAGAGTTAAGTACTCTGTACGTGTTTGATGAAATAAAATGTTTTCTTGTGAATGAATGAATACATGAATGGGGTTTTATGTAAAGGACAACCTCCTCCCCCTTCCACACTTCTCTCTTTTTTTTTATTGTTATAGTTTAAATGAAGTTTTCATTTCAAGTTAGTCTCCCATACAACAATTTATACACACATTGTTTTCGTGACCCTAATTGCTCTCCCCATATAGTGACAGCACACTTCTCCTTTCCACCCCTGATTCCCCATGTCCATTCAACCAGCTCCTAACCCTCTCTGCCTTCCCATCTCACCTCTGGACAGAAGCTGTCTGTTTAGTCTCTTGTTTCTACTTGAGCTAAGAGGCACATTCCTCACAAGTATCACTTTAAGTCCCATAGTCCAGTCAAATTCCTGTCTGAAGAGTTGGCCTCGGACATTGTTTTAGCTCTGGGCTGATAGAGAATGCAGGGGCCATGCTTTCTGGGGTTCCTCCAGTCTCAGTCAGACCATTAAGTCTGGTCTTCTTACTAGAATTTGATTTCTGCACCCCACCTTTCTCCTGCTCCATCAGGGACTCTCTATTGTGTTCCCTGTCAGGGCGGTCATTGGCGGTAGCTGGGCACCATAAAGTTCTTCTGGTCTCAGGCTAATGAAGTCTCTGGTTTATGTGGCCCTTTCTGTCTCTTGGGCTAATACTTTCCTTGTGTCTTTGGTGTTCTGCATGCTCCTTTACTCCAGGTGGTTGGGACCAATTGATGCATCTTACATGGCTGCTTTCAAGCTTTTAAGACCCCAGATGCCGCTCACCAAAATAGGATGCAAAACATTTTCTTAATAAGCTTTGTTATGCCAGTTGACCTAGATATCCCCTGAAAGCATGGTCCCCAGATCTCTACCCCTGCTACTCTGTCCCGCAAAGTGTTTGATTGTATTCAGGAAACTTCTTAGCTTTGGTTTAAATCCAGTTGTGTTGACTTCCCCTGGAGTGTGTGCTGTCCTTCTCTGCACTTAAGATAATTCTTATCTACTATCTAGTTAGTAAATAACTCTCACCTTCCCTCCCCACCCACGTAACCATCAAAGAATGTTTTCTTCTGTGTTTAAACCTTCTATTAAGTTCTTATAATAGTGGTCTTATACAATATTTGTCCTTCTGTGACTGACTAAATTCACTCAGCATAATGCCCTCTGGTTTCCTCCATGTTATAAGATGTTTCACCTCTTCATCGTTGTTCTTTATCACTGTGTAGTATTCCATTGTGTGGATATACCATAATTTGTTTATCCATTCGTCTGTTGATGGGCACCTAGGTTGTTTCCATCTTTTTGCAATTGTGAACAGTGCTGCAATGAACATGGGTGCACATATATCTACTCATGTGATGGCTCTTATTTCTCTAGGATATATTCCAAGGAGTGGGATAACTGGATTGTATGTTGCTTCTATTTCTAGCTTTTTAAGGAAGTGCCAAATCGA
Source organism: Dugong dugon (assembly GCA_030035585.1). Lineage (NCBI taxonomy): Eukaryota > Metazoa > Chordata > Mammalia > Sirenia > Dugongidae > Dugong > Dugong dugon. The sequence goes on from CM057464.1 coordinate 162,405,724, forward strand.
TTTCTAAAGTGGTTGCACCATTTTACATTGCCACCAACAGTGTATAAATGTTCCAGTCTCTCCCCAACCTCTCCAGCATTTATTATTTTGTGTTTTTTGGATTAATGCTAGCCTTGTTGGGGTGAGATGATATCTCGTAGTTTTGATCTGCATTACTCTAAAGGCTAATGAGGATTTCTTCATCTGTCTGTTAGCCACTTGAATATCTTCTTTGCTGAAGTGCCTCTTCATATCCTTTGCCCATTTTTTAATTGGGTTATTTGTCTTTTTGTTGTTTAGGTTTTGCAGTATCTTGTAGATTTTAGAGATTAGATGCTGATCCGATTTGTTGTAGCCAAAACTTTTTCCCAATCTGTAAAGTATCTTCTGACTCTTTTGGTGAAGTCTTTTGATGAGCATAAGTGTTTGGTTTTTAGGAACTACCAGTTATCTAGTGTCTTTTCTGGTGGTTGAGCATTGTTACTTATGGTTCATATTGTGTTTATGCCATATATTAGGGCTCCTAGCATTGTCCCTATGTTTTCTTCCATGATCTTTACCATTTTCGATTTTATGTTTAAGTCTTTGATCCATTTTGTTAGTTTTTGTATACGGTGTGAGGTATGGGTCATGCTTCAGTTTTTTGCAGATGGATATCCAGTTATGCCAGCACCATTTATTAAAGAGACTGTCTTTTCCCCAATTAATGGACTTTGGGCCTTTGTCAAATATCAGCTGCTCACAGGTGGATGAATTTATGTCTGGATTCTCTATTCTGTTCCATTGGTCTATGTGTCTGTTGTTGCACCAGTACCAGGCTGTTTTCACTACCATGGTGGTATAATAGGTTCTAAAATCAGGTAGTGTGAGGCCTCCCACTTTGTTCTTCTTCTCAAGTAATGCTTTATTTATTCAGGGCCTCTTCTCTTTCCATATGAAGTTGGTGATTTGTTTCTCCATCTCATTAAAAAATTCCAGTGGAATTTGGATTGGGATTGCATTGTATCCGTAGATGGCTTTGGGTAGAATTGACATTTTTACAATGTTTAGTCTTCCTATCCATGAGCAAGTATGTTTTTCTACTTATGCAGGTCTCTTTTGGTTTCTTGCAGTAGTGTCTTGTAGTTTTCATTGTATAGATCTTTTACCTCTCTGGTTAGATTTATTCCTAAGTATTTTATCTTCTTGGGGGCTATTGTAAATGGTATTGATTTGGTGATTTCCTCTTCAAGGTTCTCTTTGTTGGTGTAAAGGAATCCAACTGATTTCTGTATGTTTATCTTGTATCCTGAAACTTTGCTGTAATCATCTATTAGTTCCAGTAGTTTTCTTGTGGATTCTTTGGGGTTTTCTGTGTATAAGATCATATCATCTGCAACAGAGATACTTTGACTTTTTCCCTACCAGTCTGGATGCCCTTTATTTCTTTTTCTAGCCTAATTGCTCTGGCTAGGACCTCCAGCACAATGTTGAATAAGAGTGGTGATAAAGGGCATCCTTGTTTGGTTCCCGTTCTGAAGGGGAATGCTTTCAAAGGCTCTCCATTTAGGATGATGTTAGCTATTCGCTTTCTTTAAATGCCCTTAATTATACTGAGGAATTTCCCTTCTATTCCTATTTTGTTGAGAATTTTTATTATGAATGGGTGATGGGCTTTGTCAAATGCCTTTTCTGCATTGATTGATAAGATCATGTGGTTCTTGTCTTTTGTTTTATTTATGTGATGGATTACATTGATTGTTTTTCTAATGTTGGACCATTGCTGCATACCTGGTATAAATCCCACTTGATCAAGTTGTATTATTGTTTTGATATGTTGTTGGATTCTATTGGCTAGGATTTTGTTGAGGATTTTTGCAGCAATATTCATGAGGGATATTGGTCTGTAATTTTCTTTTTTTGTGGTGTCTTTACCTGGTTTTGGTATCAGGGTTATACTGGCTTCATAGAATGAGTTTGGGAGTATTCCATCCTTTTCTATGCTCTGAAATACTTTTAGTAGAAGTGGTGTTATCTCTTCTCTGAAAGTTTGGTAGAATTCTCCAGTAAAGTCATCTGGGCCAGGGCTTTTGTTTGTCGGGAATTTTTTAATTACCTTTTCAATCTCTTCTTTTATTATGGGTTTATTTAGTTGTTCTACCTCTGTTTGTATTTGTTTGGCTAGGTAGTGAATTTCTAGAAATTTGTCCATTTCCTCTATGCTTTCAAATTTGTTAGAGTACAATTTTTCATTGTATTCTGTTATGATTCTTTTAATTTCATTTGGGTCTGTTGTGATATCACCCATCTCATTTCTTAAACGGGTTACGTGCTTCCTCTCCTGTTTTTCTTTTGTCAGTTTGGCCAATGGTTCATCAATTTTGTTAATGTTTTCAGAGAACCAGCTTTTGGTCTTATTAACTCTTTCAATTGTTTTTCTATTCTCTATTTCATTTAATTCTGCTCTAATTCATATTATTTCCTCTCTTCTGGAGCCCGAGGGCTTCTTTTGCTGCTGTCTTTCTACTTGTTCCAGTTGTAGGGTTAATGTTTTGATTATGGTCCTTTCTTTTTTTTGGATGTGTGCATTTATTGCTATAGACTGACCTATAAACACTGCTTTTGCTGTGTTCCAAAAGTTCTGGTAGGATGTGTTTTCATTCTCATTTGATTCTATGAATTTCTTTATTCCATCCTTAATTTCTTGTATAACCCAGTAGTTTTTGAGCAAGGTGTTGTTCAATTTCCATGTGTTTGATTTTTTTTCCTTGCTTTCTCTGTTATTGATTTCTACTTTTATGGCTTTATGGTCAGAAAAGATGCTTTGTAATATTTTGATGCTCTGGATTTTGTTAGGCTTGCTTTATGGCTTAATATGTGGTCTATTCTAGAGAATGTTCCATGTGCATTGGAAAAGAAAGTATACTTGGCTGCCTTTGGGTGGAGTGTTTGGTATATGTGTATGATATCAAGTTCATTGATTGTAGCATTTAGAACTTCCATGTCTTTGTTGAGCTTCTTTCTGGATGTTCTGTCCTTCACTGAAAGTGGCGTATTGAAGTCTCCTACTACTATTGTGGAGCTGTCTATCTCTCTTTTCAATGCTGTTAGAGTTTGTTTTACGTATTTTGGAGCCCTGTTGTTGGATGTGTAAATATTTATTATAGTTATGTCTTCCTCGTGTATTGATTCTTTAATCTTTATATAGTGTCCTTCCTTATCCTTTGTGGTGGATTTTACTTTAAAGTCTGTTTTGTCAGAGATTAATATTGCCACTCCTGCTCTGTTCTGAGTGTTGTTTACTTGATATATTTTTTTCCATCCTTTGAGTTTTAGTTTGTTTGTGTCTTTAAGTCTAAGGTGTGTCTCTTGTAGGCAGCATATAGATGGATTGTGTTTTTTATCCAGTCTGCCACTCTCTGTCTCTTTATTGGTGCATTTAGTCCGTTTACATTCAGTATAATTATTGATAGGTATGAGTTTAGTGCTGTCATTTTGATGTCTTTTTTTGTGTGTTTTTGACAGTTTCTTTGTTCCACTTAATTTTTTGTGCTGAGTCATTTTTCCTTATGTATTTTCTTTTCATCTTTTTTATTGTTATTTATTTTTTATTTGCTAAATCTTTATATTTTTCTTGTTTTTTATTTTGATGTGTAGGTTTGTTAGTTTCCTTCATGGTTACCTTAATATTTACCAGTATTTTTCTAAGTTTGTACCAGTCTTTTATTTTTTTATATCGCCTTGACTTCCTCTCTGTGTTAAAAATCTATGTCTACATTTTTTAAGTCCCTCTTTTTTGTTTTAATGTTGTCATCTTTTACATATTGACATCTGTTTCCCTATTTTAAGTGTTTTAGCTTTGGTTTATTTTTTTGACTTCCCTATCTGGGTTGATATCTGGTTGCTCTGTCTGGTGTTCTACTCTTGGGTTGTTATCTGATGTTACTGATTTTCTAACCGGAGGACTCCTTTTAGTATTTCTTGTAATTGTGTTTTGGTTTTTGCAAATTCCCTAAACTTCTTTTTATCTGGAAATGCCCTAATTTCACCATCATATTTGAGAGACAGTTTCGCTGGATATATAATTCTTGGCTGGCAATTTTTTTCCTTCAAGACTTTATAAATGTCATCCCACTGTCCTGTTGCCTGCATGGTTTTTGCTGAGTAGTCTCTTATTCTTATTGACTGTTCTGTGTAGATGACTTTTTGTTTATCCCCAGCCACTCTTAAAATTCTCTCTTTATCTTTGGTTTCGGTAAGTTTGATTATAATAACTCTTGGTGACTTTCTTTTGGGATCTACCTTATGTGGGGTTCAATGAGCATCTTGGATAGATATCTTGTCATCTCTCATGATATCAGGGAAGTTTTCTGCCAACAAATCTTCAACATTTCTCTGTATTTTCTGTTATCCTGCCTGTTCTGGTACTCTAATCACTCGTAGGTTATTCCTCTTAATAGAATCCCACATAATTCTTAGGGTTTCTTCATTTTTTTTTAAATTCTCTTATCTGATTTTTCCTCAAGTAAGTTGGTGTCAAGTGCTTTATCTTCAGTTTCACTAATTCTGACTTTCATTGCCTCAATTCTGCTTCTATGACTTTCTATTGAGTTATTAATTCTGAAATCTTATTGTTAATCTTCTGGATTTTTGATTGCTCTCTCTCTATGGATTCTTGCAGCCTGTTAAGTTTGTCATTATGCTCTTCTCTAATCTTTTTAATTTCCTTTATCGCATGTTCTGCGTTTTGCTTAACTTCCTTCCTGTATATTAATCTTGTATTCTGCCTCTAGTAATTCCAAGAAATTTTCCTCCTTTGGAAAATTTCTAGATTCTTTTTTTTTGGGAGCTTGCTGAAGCCATCATGGACTGCCTGTTTATGTGATTTGATATTGACTGTTGTCTCCGAGCCATCAATAAGTTATTATATTTATTTATTTTATGTTTGCTTACTGTGTCCTAGCTTCTTGTTTTGTTTTGATATGCCCAAATAGGCTGCTCATGTGAGCTAGTTTGATTATTGGCACCTTTGAAGCTCTAATGTCCTGTCACCAGGTGGTTAGATCTGTTACTACGTATGTGAGCTCAGGAGTCCACCCACTCCTCCTGTATGGATTCAGCTCAGGTGCCCAGGTAGATAGCCACCAAGTGTGTGGTGCAGGCTCTCACCTACAGTCCTAGACAGGCATGAGTGATTGGTTTAGGTACAGGCATCTGGCTGCAGCAGGGGGACACACTCTGAGCAAGGCAGGGGGCTGACAGCTGCCCCCGCATGGCCAGGAGAGAATCATGTCCCTGTTCCCTAGAGCGCATAGGTGGGTGGGTTTTGCAGCCAGACTATGAGCACCCAGTGCTGTTGGCTGTAAGGACTGAGGGGCACCACTTACTTTGGGGCCCCTATCGCAGGTGGCTAGGTGGCGTAGGTGGAGCCAGCAATCCTCAGGCCTCTGATGTGGGTAGGTGAAGATCCTGCTTAATGGGCAGAGCGGTGTCAAATATCACGAACCTGCCACTTCACAGCTGAAACCGTTGATGTTAAACTTCAGGTATATACCCTGTTGTACTGCAGTAATGAGGGCCTACGCTGTTGAAATGGGCCCACACAAGTCTATGCAGGGGGAAAGGCACTCAGAGTCCATGGATCCCTTATGCCAGTGCCTAGGCAAAGGAGCTGTTCCTATCCTGAGTTCCTGGCTTAGGGGTCCCCAGCAGTGTATTTTTTCCCCAGTTTGTTAATTTGTTCACTCTTCAAGGATGGGAGAATGACTCAGGGTTTGTGGAAGATCCTACTTCCAGACCAGGGGACTCAGGAATTCCTGAAGCCAGTCCAGGACCCAGTGCAGAGCAGGTAGCAGGGAGGTAAATGGGAAAGAGGTTTTTTCCTAAGGGGGATGTTTTTGATCGGTGCGGTAGGCTGAACACAAGTACTCATCTTTCACCGATCGAGGGCTGCTTGTCACTGGTTCTGGGTGGCCAAGTAGACTCTCTGCCACTGAGTCTCTTCTGGTGCAGAATATGCCTCCCGAGCACTGCTGCTTGCCTGCCTTACTGCTCACCCATGAGCTGATCAGGCCTGAAGGGCTCAGGCTCTTGCTGGGTCAGGTCTGTCAATTCCTAGCTGCTTCCGAGCCATCTCTCTCTCCCCGTCACTCAGTCTGCTTCCTCAACTTTGCCTTTGGTGTTCAGGGCTCCTAGATTGTCATATATAATTGATTCACTTGTTTTTTAGGGTCTTTGTTGTAAGAGGGTCCACCGGAAGCATCTGACTACTCCACCATCTTGGCCCCGCCTCTCCCCCACTTCTCTCTTTTTGAGGAGGGAGGAACAGAGAAGATGAAGGAATTTGGAAAATAATGTACATTGTGGATAATTACTTTTCATGCGATAGAAGAGGTAGTCATTATTGTAATTTTGTATAGTGTCCAATTCCAAGGTTTACTTTCTACCCTTTTTCTATAAGGATTCCCCATTAGATTTTATCCTTCATTCCTAATTTAGGGATAAGAATGAGACCCTTAAGCAAGCATTATGGGAATTTTAGGACCTCAAGAACAGCATGCTAACCCTAGGATTAAAGTGCATTTAGGATTATGTAGATATTGTTTCTACAGACCTATCCTAGGGAGGGAAGTGGAGAGGCCTAAGGTGTGATTTGTACTGTGTCGATTTTAGCTAAACTGGAACTATGTTTTCCATAACTCCTTTCCTTGTATAGTTCCAGGTAAGCACAAGAGACATTTGAATGAGATTAGGAAGGTGGAAGTGAAGCAGTGGTCAGATTTTACTCACTGAAGGTCAGTGTAGGACTCCAGACACAATGGCAGGTTGACGCTTATCTGCTAGTTCACTTGTGGGCCATTGGGGCCACTGCTCCTCCAGAAATCACTGATCCTCCTTCAGCTTCTCTGAGTCCTGAGCCCGATGTATATGCAAGACCATGACCAAGTGTAATGGCTTCTTCTGCAGGTCACCCACATCTTTGAGGTTGAAGGTGATGAAAGACAGACAGATGCAAGTTACAATTTGTCCTCAAGGGTTCCAGTTCATTCTCTCAGGTTCTAGTTCATCCTTGCTCTCCCCTACTCCACGTCCAGCATTGCTTCCTGACTGTTGACCCAGGCCCACAGCAACTTCAGGCCCAACACCAGACACAGAAGCAATAGTCTTGCACTGACTTTTTCACCAGTTCCAATGTTTGCATAAAGCCTGTCTTATTTTTCTGGGGCTGCTATAACAAATTACCACAAGTAGGTGGCTTTAAAGAACAGAAATTTATTGTCTCATAGTTTTGAGGGCTAGAAATCCAAATCAGGGCACTGACTGTAGGGGAAAGTCCTTCCTTGTTGGTAGCCTGGGCATTCTTTGGCTTGTGGATGAATCCTCCCATAGTCTCTTTTCCCTGTGTGTGCATCTCTGTGTCTATTCAGCCCTTTTTATAAGACACCACTAAGAAGTGATTAGGTTCTGGACCTATTCTACCCCAGTATGACCTCATTAATGTAACAAAAGGAAACCCCCATTTCTAAGCAGCTATATTTACAGGTACAGGAGTTAGAACTTCAACATACCTTTGTGGGAGACACAATCCAATCCATAACAAAGTCTAAACCCTGTAATAAATACCTTGTTCTACATCATTCAACATGGCTTTGCTTCTCTAATTGGACCTTGGTTGATGCACCTATTCTTATCCTAAATGAATACCACCATCCTTTGTGAAACAGTGGCCCTGGAGTTCAGATGTTCTTATGGTTGGCTTGGGGACCACCAATTCTAGTGGGGAAAAGCATGGGGATTCTTCTCTGTAATTCATCTTGTATATTACAGCGAAATCTACAAAGCCAGAACTCAAATGGACTTCTTTGTTTTTCCGGGTCTCACAAATTTTCCACCTTGGACAGGGTACAGTCTTACCACTTTTTTATCACTCCTTGAAACTCCTGAGTTTTCCTTCTCTGACAAGTTTCTGCCTTACAGTTACTGGCTTTTGCAGGTTTTTACTGTAGCTGAATTTGTAAGCCTGAATTTGATTTACGTAACTCAAGTATTATGCTATCTATAGAGGGGGAGTAGCTAAGGTTTACAGGAGAAAAATAAACAGGGGCCCTGGTGGTGCAGTGGTTAAGAGCTTGGCTGCTAACCAAAAGGTCGGCAGTTCAAATTCACCAACCGCTCCTTGGAAACCCTACGGGGCAGTTCTACTCTGTCCTATAGGGTCGCTATGAGTTGGAACTGACTCGGCGGCAATGGGTTTAGTTTGGTTTGGTTTGTCCTCAAAAAGTCAGGTTGGGAGGTCAAGCATATACACATAAGGTGCAGATGTTAAAGGACTGATTAAATACCTGAGGGATAAGATAGGTAAAGAAAATATGAGGGTAAGGTGGAGTAAATTAGGGTAAACACAGGTTATGTGTATAATAAACATTTGTTGAATGAATGTATGAGAGGTGTTTTGGCATTTTTAGTTAAAAAAACAAACATATATACAATATCAAACAAAAATATAAAATTATTTTTTCATCTCCTGCTTTGACAATTCACCAGTACAACAATTTTCACTTTCAGTTATTATTTTCCATATGTGTGTGTATCTGTTACACAGTTGGAATCACACACAGTGCATTAGCTTTTTGTAGTTTCTTTGTTTCCCCACTTAATTTCATATATATACATATTTCATTGACCTGGACCTCAAGGGAAACTGTGAATAAATTGAAGGACATTTTAAACCTCTGTTCAGAAATTTTTTTTTTTTTTTTCTACTTCAGCTCCTGTGTAGAATGTTTGGTACTGAGAGGGATCTGAGCTGTTCTGGAAATCCGTCTGACAAATGATTGCTAAAGCAGTGTGTAGCCAAGGTAGGTCGTAAAAAGTAAGAGCTGTTGCTAAGGGAACCATTAGAGAAACGTTTAGGGTATAAACTTTGCTATCGCATTTAAATTTCTTGCCATAGCCCTTGCTTACTGGACTTGAAAATTTAAACAGCTTCAGTCAAGACAGTAATGTTCTAGGGGTGATGGATGTGGCCTGGCAGAGGGCCCTGCCTGAGGAGACGACTTAGGCTGCCCACTGATGGACGAGAGAGCATTTTTTGGGTCCCAGAATCAGTTCATTTGAATGAGAATTAGTTTACCGTTACCGGGAAATATCAGGAGTCCCTGGATGGTGTAAATGGTTAAGTGCTCAGCTACTAACTGAAAGGTTGGTGTTTTGAACCCACCCACTTTTGGAAGAAAGTCCTGGTGATCTGCTTTTGAGAAGCCTTGAAAATTATATGGAGCACAATTTTACCCTGCAACACATTGGTTTGTCATGAGTCAGAATAGACTCTACAGCAACTGGTTTGGTTTTTGGTTTATAGGGAAATATCAGCGCTGTGTAGCTGCCAAGATCCCTAACTACCTAGGTGTGAATGCTGGCTAGGCACAACCTATATATACTTTTCAGGCACAAGAACGCAATTAAAATATAGCCTCAATTGAATGCCAGTGCGTTCAGTTGATAAAAATGGAGCTGCTTTGGTTGAGTTTTGATTCAAGTGGTTGAGGATTTCTCTTGCTTGGCCTTCTCTCCACCTGTTATGGAATGAATTGTTTCTCCCAAAAAACATATGCTGAAGTTCTAACTCCTGTACCTGTGACCGTGACCCTGTTTCGAAATAGGGTCTCGGAAGATGTTATTAGTTAGGTTAACATGAGTTCATACTGGAATAAGGTGGGTCCTCATCCTAAATGACTGGTGTCCTTATAAAAGAGAAGATACACGGAAATAAGGAGACAGAGGAAGGGTGCCATATGATGCAGCAACTGCAAGCCAAGGAATGCTTGGAGCTATCAAAAGGTAGGAGAGAGGCATGAAACAAATTCTCTTTTAAAATCTCAGACAGAATCAAGATGGCTGACACCCTGATCTCAGACTCCCAGCCTCCAGAATTGTGAGACGGTAAATTTTTTTCTTATAATTTAGCTGGTGTGTGGTATTTTGTTATGGCAGCCCTAAGAAACTAAGACATCTAGCTTACCCCAACCCATAACCCCTCCATTTCTTTACTACTGCAGTCCCTGAGGCCCATGTGGTTATGAGAAAAATAGCTTGAAAAATGTTAGAATCACTTTAGTTTACATTAAGTCTTCTGAGGAAATTTGACTTCTAAATTTTTGAGCCAAATAGTTTGCATTTCTATTTTATTTTTATTAACCTCTTTGTAATAATAATGATACTATAACAGCAAAGTTTGTCGTAGCTCTTACCAGACACCAGGCCCCATTCTAAGCACTTTACGTAGATTGGCTCATCTGATCTTCACAACAACACTATGAGGTCGGTACTGCCGTTTTTCATCGATTCTAAACACATTTTCCACTCACATTTTAACATCTACGATATTGGAAGTTATCTTACTCTTCTTGATAGCATATCATAATTTAATTGGCAGCATTTTAAAATTTCATAATGGAACATAAAATAATGGTATGTTTTGCAATGGAGGACAGCTTAGATTCCAAGAAATATAATATTAACATCCCCATTTTACCAGTAAAGGAACTAACGCACAGATAAACTAAGTAACTTGCCCAATATCATAAATCCTGGCATCCTGGTTCTGGAGTCCCTGCTTTTAGCTACTGTATTTATTTTATAGGGCGAATGTAACAAAGTACCATTAACTAGGTGGATTAAAACAACTGAAATTTATTCTCTCACAGTTCTGGAGACTGTCCTTTGCCCTGTTGCCACTGAGTCAATTCTGACTCATAGCAACCCTATAGGACAGGGTAGAGCTTCCCCATAGGGTTTCCAAGGAGCAGCTGGTAGATTTGAACTGCTGACCTTTTGGTTAGCAGTCGAGCTCTTAACCACTGGGCCACCAGGGCTCCTCTGGAAACTGGAAGTCTGCATCAAGTGTCAGCAAGGCTGTGCTCACTCTGAAAGCTGTAGGAATGAATCCTTCCTTGCCTCTTCCAAGCTTCTGGTGGTTCCTGGCAATCCTTGGCATTCCTTGGCTTGTAACTGCATCACTCCGATTTCTGCTTCTGTTGTCACATGGCTGTCTTCCCTCTATATGTGTCTGTGTCCAAATTTCCCTCTTTTTATAAGGTCGGTAGTCGTATTGAATTTAGGGCCCACCCTAATCCCGTATGACCTCACCTTAACTTGATTACATCTGAAGTTTTTCAAAATAGTCTCACTGTCAAGTAACTTTACTCTTAGAGTCAGATTTTGTGCATGTGTGTGTGCGTGTTGTGTGTGTATGTTTCAACTTAATTTATTTCTTTTTCTTTTTTTTAACTGTGATTTAGGTGAAACTTAATTTATGTTATCATCTTAATACCTATGTAGTAGGAGACCATTGGCACATATGCTACACATCAAAAGAGCTGTAGCAAAATAAAAATTACCCAAGGAGAGAGCAATGCACACTTTTCTTTCTGCCGTCATTGCTGACAGAAAGAGAGGCTAGAGAGCTATTTGCCAAGGGAAGCAAGTGACCAGTGGGGCTTCCAAGATCATGTAAGAAGCTTAGCCCAGAAGCAGTAACTATTAGATCCTGGAGAGAAGTACTGGCCATGTAGGGAGTGATCAAGAAACGTTCATTGCTCAATTAAGCAATTATGTAAGTGTTCTTAAGCATTTGCATCTCCTCTAAGTGGGTTATTTTTGTTATTTTCTCCTTAGTGATTCTCAGTAAAACCCACAAAACAAAAAGAGCTCGTAGATGTGTCATTAGGAGTGTGTTATGGATTGAATTGTGTCCACAAAATATGTACTGTAAATCCTAACCTCTATGCCTATGGTTATAATCCCATTTGGGAATGAGTTTTCTGTTACGTTAATGAGGCAGGTTTAGCACAGGGTATGACTTGAATTAATCTCTTATGAGAGGTAAAAAGAGTAGATTTGGCAAGCAGAGATGGGGGAAGATTGATGCCAAGCTACAAGGAGATCTCCAAGGAACCAGGAAACAGAAGCTGAAGAGACAAGGACCTTTTCCCAGAGCTGACAGAGAGAGAAAGACTTCCCCTAGAGCTGGCACCTTGAATTCGAATTTCTAGCCTCCTAAACTGTGAGAAAATAAATTTCTGTTGGTTAAAGCCCTCCACTTGGGGTATTTCTGTTGTAGCAGCACTAGATAACTAAGACAGAGGGGGAAGGAAGTGTGCTGCTGCATAGATAGTGCGTCACTTGCTTCAGCCTGCAGAGAGAAAACTCCAGGGAATACAATGGATTGTAGCAAGGTTAGAAGAAATCCGCAGTTGGCTGAGAACTTGGATGTTTGGCGAAGTGAAACAGAGGGATGTAGGAACAAGTTGGGGCCTGAGCAGAAAGTCTTGGGGCCAAGAGTGAGGAGAGGGAGCTAGGGTCCCCAAACAGGGGATCTATGGGGCCACAAGAAGGAGTAGGACGTTGGTGTTGGCGACGGGAACAAGAGAAGGGATAAAACTCTAAATATAGACTAGGAAGAGATTATGATTGCTTTACAAGTTGCCAGAGTCCCTGGGTGGTACAAATGGCTATGGGTTCAGCTGTTAACTGAAAGGCTCAAGATTGGAGTCCACCAGAGGTGCCTCAGAAGAAAGGCCTGGCAATCTGCTTCCAAAAAAAATCAGCTTTGAATGCCCTACGGAGCACAGGTCTACTCTGACACACATGGGGTTGCCATGAGTGGGGGCCAACTAGACAGTAACTTTAAAAATTTTTTTTTTTTATTGTACTTTAGGTGAAGGTTTACAGAACAAATAGTTTTTCATTAAGCAGTCGGTACACATATTGTTTTATGACATTGGTTAACAACCCTCTCCCTTCTCGACTTTTTTTTTGGTGAAAATATACATAGCCAAAGATACACTGTTTCAGAAATTTCTACATGCACAATTCAGTGACATCAGTTACACTCTTCCAGTTGTGCTGCTGTTCTTATTTTAGATGAAGGTTTACAGAACAAAATAGTTTATCATTAAACAGTTAGTACACATGTTGCCCTATGACAATGGTTAGCAACCCCACTACATGTCAACATTGTCCTTACTCAACCTTGGGTTCCCTATCACCAGCTTTCCTGTCCGCTTCTGCCTTCTAGTCCTTGTCCCTGGACTGCTGTGCCTCATTAGTCCTGTTTTGTTTTATGGGGCCGTCCAATCCCCCGCTGAATGGTGAACCTCGGAAGTGACTTCACTACTGAGTTGAAAGGGTGTCTGGGGGCCATACTCTCGGGGTTTCTCCAGTCTCTTTCAGGCCAGTAAATCTGGTTTTTTTTTGTGTGTGTTAGAATTTTGTTTTACATCCTTCTCCAGCTCTGTCCAGAACCCTCGGCTGTGATCCCGGGCAGAGCAGTCAGTGGTGGTAGCTGGGTACCATCTAGCTGTACTGGACTCAGCCTGGTAACTCTTTTTTTTTTTAACGAGTTACCAAGGACCCCTTCAGTTCTCGTTTCCAAATCAGTCAATTTTAGAAAAATACAGATTTGTGATGCTCCTCCATTTCAAGCTGCCAAGGATTCGGGTCAACAAACATACATTCGTGGGTCTTAGAATGGAGATCGTCATAGGGAGGCAAGAAGAAAGGGGCTCTTGACTTCCCCAGGGGGTGATGTGAAAGCTGGACCCAACTTTTGAGGCCACCTCCCCTGATATCCTGCACTGCTCACGGAAAAGCGCTGCTCACAGTTTATTAACAGATTTGGCTCTCAGTAACTCTTTGACTTGGCAGAGCGATCCTAGCTGATTGAAAATAATTATCAACCTCTCCAAATGATGAAACAGCACGTTTGGATTTTCATTTATATCGTCATTTTGATTGAATGATGTGTGTATGTGTGTGGGACTGTGTATTAACAAGATGTCTCTTAAAAGTAATACTAAATATTCAATGAAAATGTTGCTCAGTATAAAAGTAAAAACAAGAAGCCTAGGACAGATGAGCAAAAGAACAAAATTAGGACCTAACATAAATTATGAAAGACAGACCGTGGCAGAGATAAAGTTTCATGGGACGTAAGTGATAAACACACAGAAAAATACTTATGATGTTCCCAGCCTAACATCAGAGGATTGCAAATTCTGCCAAGGATGAGAAAAAAAAAAAAAAAAAAAAAGCAATGTAATTAATCTGGAACAGAAAGAATACCACAGATGTTTAAAATTATTATTTTTTTTCTACTGACTCAGTCTCCTGCGTGTTTACAAATTGAAGGCTGTAGATTAATAACCCAGGAGATTCACGCCCAACGGGCCTAGCTCCAGGTTTATGTTTGCACTCAGTGACATCCTTTTGGATTCAAACTCTTCCCTGTAATCAGAATATAAGAAAAATTAAAGGCCAAACCTGCTTTGTTTCACACTGACCTCCCAAGTGTATTCTGTTAAGGATTCACTCAACAAGGACAACAAACAAAAACTCCCACCAGAAAGTGCAGCATCTCACAGAAGTCGTCCAGGCTGCTGTTCCTTGCTAATGTAACTTAGTTTGGAGCAGCCTCACTGTAACACAGTGATAGCAACTCACTTCCACCTGGTTCATCTGAATTCTGGTTTTGCTCCATGTTCCCATCTGGATTTAACGTAACCAGCTTTAAATGCTGGAGAAAAGATGATGCAGATGTAAAAGTTCATAACCCTTGAGGACATTTTATTTCACAATTCTAAGGAGTAGGCAAATCTTTTCATGGGTAGGTAAACTAAGTCACCGAGCTATTTTGTTGGTAGCTTGAGGTCCCTAGGAAGTCAGAGGCAAAACAAACACTAGACTTTTGGCCCGAATATACAATCTTGCAGGTTTGTTAGAGTACTGCCCTCTTCCAGGTCAGCATTTCTGCTGCCGTGCTTGTTAATTAAGTGGGGAATTTTTCTGAAAGGGCAGTGAGTGGCAGAGTGGCCCAAATGGTTTGGACAGAGCCAAGCATGCAGAGGAAGGCCCCGCCTCACGCCTGACAGCCTTGTTTTTCAAGGTGTGCTGGCTGATGGGAACTCTGAGCTAACTCAGAGCATGGGTTACTCCAATGTCTGAGTGAGCCAAATGGCTCAAAGAGCAACCATGACCAGATCCATTTTAACCTAGAAAGTTTGTCCTACCCCTCTGATTGGAAACACTGAGTCCTGAGGGGTCTGCACATGCACAGTCCATCAGGCAGCCTACCAACACCTAAATCAGCTATATGTGTCAAATTGTGAGCTCCTGGATAAAACCTGGCACTCCTTTGCTACGTGTTTGACTGGGAGCAAATCCCTTAACCCCTCTGTTGTAGGTCTCCTATGAAATATGGAGCCCTGGTGGCACGCCGGTTAAGAGATCAGTTGCTAACAAGATGTAGGCAGCTTGAGTCCATCAGTCGCTCCTTGGAGACCCTATGGGACAGTTCTACCCCGTCATATAGGGTTGCTATGAGTCAGAATCGACTTGATGGCAATGGATTTTTTTATGAAATGTTATCTGCTACCATCGAGTCAGCACCCGACTTATGACAACGCCATGAGCAAGGGCTTTCTTCTTAGTCCATCTTCACCTAGAAGCTCTGCTGAAACCTATTCGGCAGCATAACAACAAGCAATCATCCACTGACAGACTGAGGTACGTTGCCCGGAAATTGAACTAGGGTTTCCTGCAAGGAAGGGAAGAATTCCACCACTGCCCCACCACTGCCCTCTTTCTAGGAAATAGGTTAGTGAAATAGAATATGGTGAGAATAGATTAATTCCTGTACTAAAATAAAATACTCCCATCTCTAAAGAGTATGTATTTGTAATTTAAATGTGATTATAACTTAGAAGTGAGTTTTTGTCACATTTACTTTCAATATGAAAAGCTCTTCTAACATCCAAAGAAAAAGTACACAAGAGATTCTGAGAAATAATCTGTCCATGTGATAACTAGAATAGAAATAGAAATTTAAACTAGTATAGAAATCATTTCTCAAATGTTCTGGTTTACAAAATATCCACTTGGTTGTTTCATATAATCTGGCCATTCCTGCATTTACTGTTGCCTCTATATCCTTAGTAATTTCCACCTCTTTTATTCTTCCCAAGTCACCAGGTTCAGAGAATATTAGCAATTATCTCTTAACAAACCCACTTAGGTTATGTTTACATAGCAACAAGAAAATGTTTCAGGAAGGAATTAACCACTGCACTGGGGTGTAGGCATTAATTTCTTCATGTAAGAACCAGTTCTTCTTTACAAAATGTTTCATGAAAATGTTTGTTTCAAATCAGTAGCCTCAGCCTCGCTAAGGGGCCTTTTCCACATAAAAGCCTCCTGATTGGAGAAGAACTGGCCTCACCCAGGGTGTCCTAAACCTGTCTTATCTTTTAACACATTTTCTAACTCCTTTTAGACAAAAGGAGGAAACCAAAACAAAATTGGGGCTAACAATCTGCTTAGGAAGATAGGGCATCAGGTTGTTCCAGGGACATATAGTCCTGTGAAATGGAAAAGAGAAGCCCTCAATTTCATCATGTTCAGAACTGGAGGGACTTAAAACTAATCTAATCTTCCTTATTCTACAGATGTGGGAACTGAGAACCGCACCGAGTAAAGTGACATCACATTTTCTAAAAACACTTGTTGGCCTATGTTCCAAGAGCTGATGGTCACTTTCTAAGGCAGGTTTTTTCCTGGGTATTCCAGACAAAATCATCCAATATTCTCTTTCACCCTAAAATTTGATATTCTTATTGTCTGGCAGCCTTTTACTAGATTTCTCTCATAATCCATATGTTGGCTTGTTCAGGAGAGGCCTACTTCTTGGCAAACTGCCTTAAAAACCCAAAAACCAAACCTGTTGCTGTCGAGTTGATTCCGACTCATAACAATCATGCAGGACGGTAGAACTGCCCCATAGAGTTTCCAAGGAGCACTTGGTGAATTTGAACTGCTGACCTTTTGGTTAGCAGCTGTAGCACTTAAGCATTATACCACCAGGGTTTCCAAACTACCTTAGGTAGTTGAATATCCCAGGAGAGACCTGGAGTCTGCCTCTGGTTAAAGGGGACACTACCACCAGCTGGAGACAATCCACTCTAGGTCCCAGCTCAGAACTTCGTGCCTAGCAATTTGCCCATAATTTAGAGCTGAGGCCCCTTTGCCAATCAAGAGTCAGAATTATAAGCAAGGCCCTATTTTCTGAAGTCATTCTGTCCCTGGCTCAGTCTGAGGGGTAAAGAGAAAGATAAACCCAAACCCACTGCTGTAGAATCGATTCTGACTCATAGTGACCCCATAGGATTTCCAGACTGCTACATTTTTCTCCCGTGGAGCCGCTGGTGGTTTTGAACTATCAATGTTTCAGTTAGTAGTAGATCTCTTTAAAAAGAGAAAGATAAAAACCAAAAACCAAACCCATTGCCATCCAGTTGATTCCGACTCGAGAAAGATAGGAGTGCTTTTTTTTGTTTTGTTTCATTTTGAGCACTTTATTTTGCCAAAGTTTAAGCTTGACTCTCGTTCTTTCAACAAGTTCACAAGATTGTCCTTTATCTCCCTCTATACTCTTTTTTGGATTCTTAATTTCTTTGTCATTTTAAGTTTTCTGTCTTTTCACTTTCTGTTCAACCCCTACTGTTACCCTAATCCTCTAATCCCGTTAAGCAAGTATTAAGTTTCTTTTTCTTCTTTATTGTCTTCCTGAAGTTTTTTTTTTTTTTTTTTTAATTTCTTGGAAAGTTTACCATTTCTTAGCTAATGTGAATTTTGAATATTTGGATATTTAAAAATGGAAGTCTTCTGGTTTCTGTGGGTCTGGTCTCCCTCATTTTTTTAATCACTAAACTTTTTGAAAGAAGTCTATACTTTGTCTATACTTAGTGTCCTCATATCCCATTAATTCCTCACCCCATTACAGTCTGGCTTCCGCCAACACCACTCAACTGAAAAGACTCTCTCACCAGTATCTTCCCAATTAGCCATGTCAGTGGCATACCTTTCTCTTGGCATCTGACTTGACCTTTATGTAACATTATACAGAGTTGGCCAGCCCCTCATTGAACTGCTTCCCTTCTTGTTCTCTTTTATTTCATTGACTCCTACCTCTTTGAGTTTCTTTTTTGGGCTCCCTTCGCTGGTTCCTCCTACCCTCTGAGGCTGTTTTTTTAGAGGATCTATTTATGGTCTGCTCACACTGCACATTCTTGCTCTGCTCTGATTTCTTCAACAACCCCATATACATTGATGGATCATAGAGTTCTCTGGCCCCTACTTCTCAGTGGCACTCCAGTTCATGTTTCCTATAGTTCATAGGACATCTTCACTCGTTTTCTCTAAACATGCTGTATTATGATCATTATTGTTATTTTCATCATCATTATTAAATTCTCTATGCCTTTGCTCGTACTCTTTCCTTGACCTACTGTGTCTTTCCTTTTCCTGTCCTGCTTGGAGCACTCCTGTTGGTTATTCAAGACTAGTTCTCATGCTACACCTCCTCTTCAGAATGTTCTCTGTTTAAGAATGGCAGAGTTGTTATTTCCTTTTGAAACATTTTGATAGTGATAATGACTAACATCGATTGATTCTTAGGTGCCAGTTACTGATCTAAGTTCTTCACGTGAATTATCTCATTCAATCTGTCAAGCAACCTCTGAGGCAGGTACTATCTTCCACTGATTTTGGATGAGAAACCTGAGACTCAATGTAGTAACTTGCCCAGGGCTCACAAGAACGTTTCAAACTCAGGTAGTCTTTGTCTAGAGCCAAGGCTAAGAATCAGACCTTCTGCTGCCTCCTCAAGTAATAGTAGCAAACTTCTGCTGACTGCTTACTTGGTGCCACCTTTTCATGGTATCTCCTTTACTACCCAGAACACTATTAGGAAGTAGTAAAATTATTATACCTACTTTATGAATGAGGAGCCTAAGGCACAAATAGGTTACGTTCAAAACTTGTTTAAAACTTCATAGCCCACAAATCCATAGTGAAGCCTGGAAGCACTTGCATATTTACATCTATTAAAGAATTTCCAAATTGCTCTATGATTAACTATTTAGGTACTTACATTTTTTCACTCTTCTGTCAGCTCCTTGAGGGCCTGGACTGTGTCATGTTAAACCTTTTATCTCCTTCATCTAGTCACAAAACGGAGGTTCAATAAACGGAGAGGGGAGAGAGAGAGAGAAAGAGGGACTGAAACGTGTATTGGCTAGTGTCTTCCTCTTGCTTTTCTAGGACAACTGATATGCACCCACTTTATTATACGTTTTCCATAGCAAATCATTTTTTGTGTGTAGCATTATGAAGCCAAATGTGAAAATGCTGTCTCTGCAAACTTCTTTTTGAGTAAAAATAGTTTCAGTTCCCAAAGGTGAAATAATTGCTGCCCTGGCAGTCTGTATCTGATTCTCTATTCCTTACAGCAGTTTTTAGCTGTTGTGTCCAGATGGAAGGTTTGCTCGAGGAGACCCTGAATCTATTCAGAGATAAACACGGTATTTCACAGAATATAACCCTACAACAAAGTTCAGACATCATGGTTTGAAAGAGGCCATTTTCTGTAGAAGGAGACTGTATCTGCCCATCTTATGTACCTGCTAGCTCTACTGTCCCTCTCACCCTCCTTCTTGCCCAGGGCCCACAAGAACGTTTCAAACTCAGGTAGTCTTTGTCAAGAGCCAAGGCTAAGAATCATGACCTGCTGCTGCCTCCTCAAGTAATAGTAGCAAACTTCTGCTGACTGCTTACTTGGTGCCACCTTTTCATGGTATCTCCTTTACTACCCAGAACACTATTAGGAAGTAGTAAAATTATTATACCTACTTTATGAATGAGGAACCTAAGGCACAAATAGGTTACGTTCAAAACTTGTTTAAAACTGCGTAGCCCACAAATCCATAGTGAAGCCTGGAAGCACTTGCATATTTACATCTATTAAAGAATTTTCCAAATTGCTCTATGATTAACTATTTAGGTACTTAGATTTTTTTTTTTTTCCTTTTTCTTCCTTTTTGTAGCTGGGTCTCACTGTGTGCTGATGTTTACACACAAAATCTTAAAATTTATATCCCGTTTCTAATGATAAAATCTCCATCACTCCACCCTCTCCAAAATAGATTGGTTTTGAAGTTTTTCTTTCTTTCTTTTTCTCATTTTTTTTATTGTGGCAAACATATATGTAACAAATTGCTTGCCATATCAACATTCTTCACATGTGCAATTTAGTGACATTATATTTATTATGTTCAACCATTACCATTATCCATTTCCAAATTTTCATGGTTTTAAAGTTCTTAAATTACAAAATATAATGCTTTGCATCAGTTAAGTACTGTATATTGTTGTCTTTGTTGTTGCGTGCTGTCAAGTAGATTCCAACTCATAGCAACTCTATAGGACAAAGAAGAACTGCCCCATAGGGTTTCCCAGGCTGTAATCTTTACAGGAGTAGATAGGCAGTTCATTCTCCTGAAGTGCTATAAATAACTATTATATATAGTATCAGTATGTAGTACTTATCCTATATATACATATAGTTATTTTTTTCTTGTTTTTAAATTACAAAAGTAATACAAGTTTATTGTAAGAAAATATCCAAAAATACTAAATTAAATAGGAAGATTTAAAAATCTTCCTTTGCTATGTATCTTCAAGTCTATTCATCTACTCATTTTGCTTCCAATACTTTCTCTATGCATCGCAAACATAAATAAGCATATATCCACACATACTGAGTTTCTAAGTTTCATAAATTGAGATCACATTATACTCTTCAACATATTTTTCATGAAACAATGTATCTTTCCATGTCTGTGCTAGTAAATCTACTTCAATCTTTTTTTCTACTTCAATCTTTTTAATGGCTATATAATATGTATTCCATCTTCTGTGAATTGCCTATTCACAGTCTTTGCACATTCTTTTCTTTCAGGTTGTTAGAGTCTTTTTTCATACTGATCTGCATGAGATCCTTAACATATTTTGTGTGTCAGATTTGAATATTTTCTTATTGTCTTTTAATTTTGTTCATGGTGCTTTTAGAACAGATGTTTTAAATTTAATATAGTCATCTCTGTCACTTTTTTCCTTTATGACTTCAGGTTTATCTCTTAATGATTTTACCCCAAAGCAAGATTACAAAAATATTATACTATATTTCTCCTTTTCCTTTAATAGTTGTTGAAATGTTTAGATCATTAATTTAAAATAATTTATTTTGGTGCAAGGTAGAATCCAACTTTTTTTTCTTTTTTCTTTAATCACCTTATTTAAATATTTTTAAAATGTTTGTTTCTTTGGCCATAAGAAAAATCACAACTAATTTTAAAAAATAAAGCTTTTTTTTTTTTTTTTACAGGCTGTATTCTCTGATTGTAATTAAATGACATTAAATTAAATAACAAAAACATAACATGGGATTGTTGTATGTCTTGATGGCGGTGGTAGTTACACTGTGTGTAACTGGACACCTAAAATGTTGCACTTATTGCATGAAAATTGTACATCCATAAAAGTAATTTTAGAAAAGGTAACCAAAAATCTCACTTATGTGAATATTAAAGAATACTCTCCAAATAACTTCTGAGTCAAGTCACAGTTAAAAACTAAAACACAAAATTATCTAGAAAACAATGGAAGTTAGAACAGTTCATGTTTTTTTCAAAATGGGTAGTCATTTGTTCCAATCTCATTTATTAAATGTTCATTCTCTCACCGGATTTGAAATTATATTTGAGTTATACACTGATTTCTGCTGTATTGCTGGGCCTTCTGTTATAGTGATGAGTACCTGGTGTGGGGGTATAAATGATTAAGTGCTGAGCTACTAACTGAAGGAAAGGTTGGTCATTTGAACCCACCCAGGTGTGCCTAGGAAGAAAGGTAGGGAGATCTGCTTCTGAAAGGTCACAGCCATGAAAACCCTATGGAACACACTTCTACTCTGAAACCATGTGGTTACCGTAAGTCGGAAATGACTTGACAGTAACGGGTAGTTTGTTGGAGTAAATAAAGGAACTCTGTGGCCCGGGAAAGTTATTTAATGTCTTTGGCCTCTGCCTCGGTTTCCTCAGCTGTAAAGTGCAGATATTAGTTACTGTCATACTGCCAGGTATCCAGGTACTCAATTAAGACAATGAGCCAAGCTGAAAGTAACAATCAAGCCTTTATTCACTTTCTGCAAGTGTAAGCAAGAAGCCAAAAAAAGAGTTGCCAGCTCCCCAGTGCTCTGTTTTTCCCCCATGGAATGGTATTAACTAACCAGTGAGGGTTAGTCAGATGACTTGCAGGGCTAGTTGGGGGTGAGGGGGAAGGTGGATGTCAAACTACCAAGGAGTTCTGAACAAAAGGCTCCTGCTGTTTATGGAAGTGGGGATGGTAGAGGGGAGGGAGTGGCAGAGGCAGGGGAGGTGCTGGTGAGGTGGGCGAAGAATAGAGGGGGAAGGGCTAAAAGTAGAAAACTAGTGCAGAAAAATATCTTAGTCAAGGCGGAGGTGCGTGACAAGTGTCTCGGTCTAGGCCTCTCAAAAAGGAGACCTCCAAACTGAGGCACCTGGGCAAGAAATGCAGTAATGCTCATGAGCTTGGTTGGCAGGGAGTGTGGAGTGGGAGTGCCTGATGGGTAGGGTAAGGGTCAGGGTAAAGGGAGTTGGGGACTGAGTCCTTGACTGCAACTCCCTCCAGAGACTTCAGTGCACTGACTGCACCAAATCAGCTGTGGGGAGGGCAGCTTTCCCCTGTGAGGCCTGCCAGGCCACTTTAAAACTGCCTGTGGTCTGGCCTGAAGGATCACATTTAGAATTTTGGCCTGGAGCCAGACTCCTCATTTATTTCGTAGAATTACTGTATGGATTAAGTGAGTGTTTAGAGCAGCCCGCTACATGGTGAGCACATAAATGTTTATCACCGTTGTTGTTACTATTTGTATATGCCTGCAAATATACCACACTGTTTATTTGCTGTAGCTTTACAGTGTATTTAGCTATCTATGAAGGCTTTATTTTACTGGTAGGTCATTTTATAACAAGATCAAATAATAATGGTAATAGCAAATATTGTGTCTTCTTACTAAATGTCTGGGGGCAGTAATCTCGGGGTTTCTCCAGTCTCTGTCGGGGCAATAAGTCTGACCTTTTTTTGTGAGTTAGAATTTTATTCTACATTTTTCTCCAGCTCTGTCCAGGACCCTCTGTTGTGATCCCTGTCAGAGCAGTCAGTGGTGGTAGCCAGGCACCATCTAGTTGTACTAGACTCAGTCTGGTGGAGGCCATGGTAGTTGTGGTCCATTAGTCCTTTGGACTAATCTTTCTCTTGTATCTTGTTTTCTTCATTCTCTCTTGAGACCAGTGGAGTATCTTAGATGGCTGCACACAGGCTTTTAAGACCCCAGACACTATTCACCAAAGTAGAATGTAGAACGTTTTCTTTATAAACTATGTTATGCCAAATGAGCTAGATGTTCCCTGAGACCATGGTCCCCACAGCCCTCCACCCAGAATTCAGTCCTTCAGGGAGTTGTTATCTGTCTATGGAGCTTCCATGACTTTGACTTGTACAAGCTGTGCTGCTTCCCCAGTATTGTGTACTCTCTTACCCTTCACCAAAGTTACCACTTATCTATTTTCTACTTAGTATTCCCGCCCCCATCCCTCGTAACCAGTGAAGATTGTTTCTTTTTGTGTATAAACTTTTTCATGAGTTTTTACAGTAGAGGTCTCATACCATATTTGTCCTTTTGTGATTAACTAACTTCACTCAGCATAATGTCTTCCAGTTTCATCCACGTTATGAGATGCTTCTCAGATTCATCATTGTTCTTTATCATTGTGTAATACTCCATTGTGTGTATGTACCATAGTGTGTTTATTCATTCATCTGTTGATGGGCATCTAGGTTGTTTCCATCTTTTTCCTGTTGTGAACAATGCTGCAGTAAACATGGGTGTGCGTATGTCTATTCGTGTGACGGCTCTTATTGCTCTAGGATATATTCCTAGGAGTGGGATTGCTGGATCATATGGTATTTCTATTTCTAGCTTTCTAAGGAAGCGCCATATCATTTTCCAAAATGGTTGTATCATTATGCACTCCCACCGCAGTGCATAAGAGTTCCGGTCTCCCAGCAGCCTCTCCACCATTTGTTATTTCCGGTGTTTTTGATTTGTGCCAGTAATGCCCGGGTGAGATGGCATATCATTGTAGTTTTAATTTGCGTTTCTCTAATGACTAGTGATCGCGAGCATTTCCTCATGTCTGTTGGCTGCTTGAATGTCTTCTTTGGTGAAGTGTCTGTTCGTTTCCTTTGCCCATTTTTTAATTGGATTGTTTGTCTTTTTGTTGTAGAGGTGTTGGATTTTCTTGTAAATTTTAGAGATTAGACCTTTGTCTGACTTGTAATGTTCAAAAATTTTTTGCTAGTCTGTAGGTTCTCTTTTTACTCTTTTGGTGAAGTCTTTTGATGAGTGTAAGTGTTTAATTTTTTGAAGATTCCAGTAATCTAGCTTATCTTCTGGAGTTTGTGTGTTGTTGGTTATGATTTGTATCCTGCTAATGCCATGTATTAGGGCCTCTAGGGTTGATCTTATTTTTTCTTCTATGAACTTTATAGTTTTTGGCTTTATAGTTAGGTCTTTGATCCATTTTGAATTTGTTTTTGTATATAGTGTGAGTTATGGGGCCTGTTTCATACTTTTGTAGATGGATACCCAGTTTTGCCAGCACCATTTGTTAAAAAGACTGTCTTTTCCGCATTTAATGGACTTTGGGCCCTTGTTGAAAATCAGGTGACCATAGGTGGATGGATTTATATCTGGGTTCTCAACCTGTTCCATTCATTGCTCAATGTACCTGTCGTTGTACCAGTACCAGGCTATTTTGACTACCATAGCTGTATAGTAGGTTCTGAGGTCAGGTGGTGTGAGTCCTCCTACTTTATTCTTCTTCAACAGTGCTTTACTTATCTGGGGCTTCTTCCCTTTCCATATAAAGTTAATGATTAGTTTTTCCATCTCTTTAAAGAATGTTGTTGGTATTTGGATCGGGATTGCATTATATTTGTAAATTGCTTCTGGTAGAATTGTCATTTCCACAATGCTGAGTCTACCTATCCATGAGCATGGTATGTTTTTCCATTTATGTAGATCTCTTTTGGTTTATTGCAGTAGTGTTTTGTAGTTTTCTTTGTATAGGTCTTTTACATCCCTGGTTAGATTTATTCCTAAGTATTTTATTTTTTTAGGGGCTATTATAAATGGTATTGTTTTTCTGATTTCCTTTTCATCGTTCTCTTTATTGGTGTATAGGAATCCAACCAATTTTTGTATGTTTATCTTGTATCCTGCTACTCTGCTGAATCTTCCTATTAGTTCCAGTAGTCTTCTCGTGGAGTCTTTTGGGTTTTCTATGTATAGTAGCACATCATCCACAAATAGGGACAGTTTAACTCCTTCATTACCAATTGGATGCCCTTTATTTATTTTTTCTTGCCTTATTGCTCTGGCTAGAACTTCCAGCACAATGTTAAATAGGATTGGTGATAAAGAGCATCCTTTTCTTTGTCCTGTTCTCAAGGGAAATGTATTCAGCCTCTCTCATTAAGAATGATGTTGGCCATCAGTTTTGCATAGATGCCCTTTATCATGTTGAGAAATTTCCCTTCTATACCTATTTTATTGAGAGTTTTTATCAGGAATGGGTGTTGGACTTTGTTGAATGCCTTTTCTGCATCAATTGAGATGATCACTTGATTCTTTTCTTTCCTTTTGTTTATGTGGTGGATTACACTGATTGATTTTCTAATGTTGAACCATCCTTGCATAGCTGGTATGAAACCTACCTGGTCATGATGTATTATTTTTTTTTAATAAGATGCTGAATTCTGTTGGCTAGAATTTTGTTGACAATTTTTGCGTCTATATTCCTGAGAGATTTTGGTCTGTAATTTCTTTTTTTGTGGTGTCTTTTCCTGGTTTTGGTATCAGTGTTATGCTGGTTTCATAGAATGAATTCAGAAGTGTCGCTTCCTTTTCTACGTTCTGAAGTATTTTGAGTAGTACTGGTATAAGCTGTTCTCTGAATATTTGGTAATATTCTCCAGTGAAACCATCTGGGCCAGTGCTTTTTTTTTGTTGGGAGGTTTTTTTTTTTTTTTTTCAATCTCTTCTCTTGTTATGGGTCTGTTCAGATTTTCAACATCACTTTGTGTTAGTTTGGGTAGGTAGTGTGTTTCTAGAAATTTATATGTTTCCTCTAGGTTTTCAAATTTGTTGGAATATAGTTTTTCGTAATACTCTGTGATGATCCTTTTTATTTCAGTTGGGTCTGTTGTAATGTACTCCATTTCATTTCTTATTTTGGTTATTTGCATCCTCTCCTGTTTTTATTTTGTCAGTCTGGCCAGTGGTTTGTCGATTTTGTTGATCCTTTCAAAGAATGAACTTTTGGTTTTGTTGATTCTTGATCCTTTCTATTTTTTTTTATTCTCTACTTCATTTATTTCTGCTCTGATCTTTATTATTTCCTGTCTTCTGGTGGCTGTGGGATTTTTTCTTTTTTGCTGTTCTCTATTTTTTCAAGTTGTGTAGTTAACATTTTGAGTTTGTCCCTTTCTTCCTTTTTTTTGTGTGCATCTATTGCTATAAATTGTCCTCTGAGGACTGCCTTTGCTGTATCCCAAACGTTTTGGTATGATGTGTTTTCATTCTCATTTGATTCTGGAAAATTTTTGATTCCATCTCTGATTTCTTCCATTACCCAGTGATTTGTAAGCAGAGTGTTGTTCAGTTTCCACATAATTGATTTTTTTTCCTTGGTCTTCCTGTTGTTAATTTCTACCTTGATGGTGTTGTCGTCAAAGAAGATAGTTTATATTATCTCAGTGTTTTGGATTGTGTTGAGGGTTGCTCTGTGGCCTAAGATGTGGTCTATTCTGGAGAACATTCCATGTGCATTGGAAAAGAATGTGTACTTTGCAGCTGTTGGGTGGAGTGTTCTATATATGTCTATGAGGTCAAGTTGGCTGATTGTGCCCTTTAGGTCTTTGTTGAGTTTCTTTCTAGATGTTCTGTCCTTTACTGACAGTGGTGTGTTGAAGTCTCCTACTATTATTGTGGAACTGTCAATTTCTCTTTTCAGTGCTGCTAGAGTTTATTGTATGTATTTTGGAGCCCTGTCATTGGGTGCGTAGATGATTATTATGGTTATGTTTTCATGATGGATGGTCCCTTTAATCACTGTCTAGTATTCTTCTTTGTCTTTTATGGTGGATTTTCTTTTAAAGTCTATTTTATCTGAGATTAGTATTGCCACTCCTGTTCTTTTTTGGTAGCTGTTTGCTTGATATGTTTTTTTATATCCTTTGATTTTTAATAAATTTACATCTTTGTTTCTAAGTCGTGTCTCTTTAGACAGCATATTGATGGATCCTGTTTTTTTTTTTATCAATTCTGTCTCTCTCTGTCTTTTTATGGATACATTTATGCCATTTACATTCAATGTAATTATTGATAGGTGTGAGTTTATTGCTGTCATTTTGTTGTGCTTTTCTTTCTGGTCCTGACGTCTTCTTTGTTCCTCTTACTCTCCTGTGCTGAATTCCTTTTGTTTGTGGGTTTTTTTTTTTTCTTTTCTTTTCTTTTTACTGAGACTTTATGTTTTTCTTCTCTATTTTGTTGAGTAGGTTTGTTAACTTTCTTTGTGGTTGCCTTGAAATTTACCCTTGTCTTTCTAGGTTTGAACCAGTGTATTATTACTTGGTATTGCCTTGCCTTCCTCGCTATTAGAAGGTTTTATACCTACACCATTTATTCCCTCTTTTATTGTTCTGATGTTGTTGGTCATTTACAGATTAACCTCTCTGGTTCCCTGGTGTAATTCTTTTGGTTTTCGATAGTCCTTGAGGGTTCATTTCCTAGCTGTTATCTGGCTGGTATGATCCTGTGTCCTCAGACCAAAGGACTTCCTTTAATAAGTCTTGTAAATTTGGTTTGGTTTTTACATAGTCCCTTAATTTCTGTTTATCTGGAAATATCCTAATTTCACCATCATATTTGAACGAGGGTTTTGCAGGATATATTATTCTTGGTTGGCAATTTTTTTCTTTCAAGGTTTTATATATGCATCCCATTGCCTTCTTGCCTGCATAGTTTTGGCCAAATAATCCGAGCTTAGTCTTATTGTTTTTCCTCTGTATGTGACTTTTCATTTTTGTCGAGCTGCTCTCAGGATTCTTTCTTTGTCTTTGGTTTTAGCGAGTGTGATTATGATATGCCCTGGTGATTTTGTTTTGGAGTCTATCCTGTATTGGGTTTGTTGAGCTTCTTGGATGGTCAGCTTTTCATCTTTCATGATATTGGGGAAGTTTTCTGTCAGCAGTTCTTCAATGATCCTCTCTGTGTTTTCTGTTTTCTCCTCCTGTTCTGGAACTCTGATCACTGACAAATTTTTGTTTTTGATTTTATCCCACATAGTTCTCAGGGTTTCTTCATTTTTCTTTGTTCTTTTTTCTGACTTTTTCCTCAAATAGAGTTGTATCCAAGTGTTTGTCTTCAATTGTGCTGACCCTGTCTTCCATGGCTTCAAACTTGCTCCTTAGCCCTTCTATGACACTGTCCATTTATGAATCTTGTTGTGTATCCTTTGGATTTCTAATTGTTATTTTTGTATGATTTCTAGTTGTGAATTTATTTTGGCATTTTGTTCCTGTATTATTTTCCTGAATTTTTCCATTTTTTTGTCTGTATTTTTCATGAATTTGTCTATTTTTTCCTCATTTTTGTCTGCTTTTTGCTTCAACTCTTGGATAGCTCTGAATATTAAAGATTTGAATTCCCTATCAAGTAGTTCTAGTGCCTTTTCTTCTACTGGAAAGTCATCTGGTGTTTTATTTTGGATGGCTCCTGGAACCATCCTGTCCTTTTTTAAATATGTTTTGACATTGTCTGCTGTCTTTGGGACATTGAATAGTTATTCTTCTCATTTATCGATTGCACATTTTTTTGTTTCACCCTGCTTTTTTGTTTTATTTGGTTATGCTGAGCAGACGGGCTGTGCATTTTTTGTTGTTTGCTTGTCTGTGGGCATGATACTTTTCGCTTTCTTGTCCAATGATCAGGGTCAGTCACTCCGCTATGGTGCAGCAGGGCAGGTCCAGCTGAAGGGGGGTTGCTGGGATGGGTTGTTTTGTGGCATGTACTAAGGCCAACAGGGCGGTCTGGGAATCAGCACAGGGCAGGTTCTGCTTGGCTGTGTTTGTGCTGCTCGGGGGTGTGATGTTCATTACATTGTACAGGTAGGCAGGAAGGCAGGGGGAGATTGTGATGTGTTGGGGTAGTTGTTCTGTCTCCTGCTGGGAGCTCTGTGAAGCTGCTTTCCCATACTCCCTGTTTGCTGTTCTCCGACAGGAGTCCAAAATGGCAAATCTTTGCTGCATTAGCTAATATGGGACCTTTGCATACATCTCTCCTCTCTGTTCTCTGTCAGTTTCTTATTCCATTTGGTGCTTGGCTGAGTTCTTTATCTCTTCATTTGATGCTAAGGGTTTCAGGACTGACGTTTGTCTCTGTTTGACTTAG
The DNA here is from genome assembly GCA_030035585.1 of Dugong dugon. Lineage (NCBI taxonomy): Eukaryota > Metazoa > Chordata > Mammalia > Sirenia > Dugongidae > Dugong > Dugong dugon. Next base: position 162,435,170 of record CM057464.1, read on the forward strand.
TTTTTCAGGTCTTTGCTGTGGAGGGACCGCGTGGACTTCTGTGTACAGCACAATGTTGCCTGGAAGTCCTCAAGTTTATTTTTTAAGAATAATTTTTTTCTACAAAAAATGATGTATATGTAGTATAAAAAATTTAAGCATTAGAGAAAAAGAATAAAGTAAAAAATTTACATCACATTTAGTTACTTAGAAATAATATCTGTTAATTTTTGGTGAATATCACTCTAGAGTTTGGAGTTCAAACATTCTGTAAATGTATGAAATTATAGAAAGAAAAAACAGGTGGATTTAATTTTTTAAAAAGAAATTAAATGCTACACATGTCATGTAAAATAAAATGCACTATATTTAATTTTATTGTAGTTCACAGAAGAAAAATAAACAGAAGATAAACATAAATGTTTTGTGAACTTCAGATAAATATTTCGCCACCACTGAAGATATTATTTCCTAAAAAAATTCTCTCAAAAATTATTATAAAAATCTTTGAGATTTTAATCTTAAAAAAAATCACCTTAGATAGTATTATTATCGTTTCTCTGCTAAAAACGATGAGGAAATGAGAATATTTTTACTTTTAACTTCCCTTTTTTTTCCTCACATTGATTTTAGTTAGTCATAAAATTATTTTTACTTTTTCAAGTTTTTTTTTTTTAGCATATCCATTCTCTTAGGAAACTGTAATTCCAACCATTAAAAAAAACTACATTAAATAGACTTTGTGCTCAAGACTATTATTTTTATTAGTCCTTTGTTATGACTGATTTCTTCATTTTGATTCTTTTGGTTGGATTTTGTTGAAATTTTTCAAGAAAATCATAGGGGTTCTATATCCTGCTTTAATCTGAATACGTTGTCTTTTGTACCCTCATACAAAATCTCTTCTTTCCTTTGCCCTGTACATGTCTTTTTGTAGTTCTTGGCATCAAGAAGTTGATATAGCTGTTTTGAATTGTGACTATTGCCTTTTTTCATTGAACGTTTGCAATTTTTTTCTTTTTTGGAATTTCTTTGTATAATTTTTGGTAGATTTTAAGGGAGTAAAGTGCTATCTTTAAGTGAAAATCATGTTTAAAATTCTAACAAACATAGTTAAATATATATGACTCAACATTGACAATTAATCTGAACCTGTAACTTCCTTCTCTTCCTGAGCATGACAAGACCAGTAACATGCTTTTACTTTTCCCTCTTCTTCCCGACTTTATTGTGATTAAATTATTTGGAATTTTCTGGGTTTTTACTATTTTTTTTAACCCTGTTCATCTGTATCTTATAACTTATTTTCTTAATAATTGCACTGCGCTCTGTAGGCACACTACCAATAGTAATTTAGACTTAATTGTATTTTGGAGCCCTAGTGGTGGTGGTGGTTAAGAGCTTGACTGCTAACCAAAAGGTCAGCAGTTTGAGTCCACCAGCCGCTCCTTGGAAACCCTATGGGGCAGCTCTACTCTGTACTATAGGGTTGCTATGCATCAGAATTGACTCCACGGCAATGGGTTTTTGTATTTTTAAGCAAGTTCTGCACACCTATGTTATTTTGCTAAACGCACTCCCCCCCAGGTATTTTCGTAAGCACGCTACTTTAATTTTTTTTTTTTTTTACAGCAACACGTTAAGAAAATTGGCATAGCGTGCTTACAAACATACCTGGGGGGAGGTTGTGGTTGGCAAAAAACGCAGAATGTGTGAGTTATTTATGTAACCCTGGTGGCGTAGTGGTTAAGTGCTATGGCTACTAACCAAAAGGTTGTCAGTTAGAATCCAGCAGGCGCTCCTTGGAAACTCTATAGGGCAGTTCTCCTCTGTCCTAAAGGGTCTCTATGAGTCAGAATTGACTCGACGGCAGCGGGCTTGGTTTTAATGGTTAAGGTAACTGTGTTAGTGGAATTTTTTCCCCCCTCATCCTCTTATTCTTGCACCATGTCATTCCTTTTTTAAATTCCTTTTTTGTTTTGCTGTATCTCTGAATAGTTTTGAACACTTTCCACGCAAAAGAGATGCCTAGGTAGTAAGATTTAGAAATCATTGCTTATTTAACAATATGTTTATTTATTTTTTTCCTCATATTGGATCGATATTTTATCTGGTTATGGAATTCTAGGTTTAAGGTAATTTTTTCTTAGTTTTTTGAAAGCATTTATCTATTATCCTCCAATATTGAGAGTTGCTGATATAAAATGGGATGGCAAACTGATTTTTATTCTTCTGAGCAACTCAATTTTTCTCTTTTTGGAAGATTTTTGGATTTTTCTCTTTGTTTTTGGAATTCAGTGATCTTAGTGGGATTCATTTAAATTTGTCGTTTTGTTTATTTTTTTTTAAATGTTCTGACTCAGCACTTGACCAGCCATTCCTAGAAAGGACATCCAGATTTTCAGATCCTAAATGTCTCACAGAAAGGAGATTTTGAATTTTCCTTTATTATTCTGTCTTGCTTGATACTGTTTTTAAGCACTAACAAGCTATGAGAAAACCACAGCAATAGCCAGAGGATGACAAATAAAATTTTCATGGCCGTAATTTAGAAAAAGTCTCCCGACATTTATATTATTTAATTATAGCTTATCATGACTAATCCTTCCATTTTTTTTCCTACTGCATAGTCTTGAATATCTAGAAATAAGAAATGCTATAATTTTTTCTGACTGTGATATTACTGACAGCCAGAGACATGAAGTTTAGATTATAGAACTGATGCATTCCTGGGAAAAGGAATCAGCTTTCTGTGCTTCAAAGCCTATATTCTCACTCATTTTTTAAATAAAATTGGAGATGCGCTTGTCTGGAATAATAATTTGGCCCTGTTCATTATAAAATCATTTTCAACAGTTTAATGAGTGTAGTAAGATTATATATTTAGATTACATGAACTTCTGAAAAAATGTATTAATAATACACAAAATAACTTGCAAAATATAACAAAATAATCCCTACCTTAATTAAATAGCTTAAATGTATAACGAAAAAGCAGTGGGTCTGACTGAATATCCATGGCTAAACTTTATTGAGTGTTTGCTCTGTGCCGACCCAAAAACCAAACCTATTGCCGTCGAGTTGATTCTGACTCATAGTGACCCTATAGGAAAAAGAAGAACTGCCCCATAGGGTTTCCAAGATGGGGCTGGTGGATTCAAACTGCCAACCTTTTGGTTAGTATCCCTAGCTCTTAACCACTGTGTCACCAGGACTCTTTCTGTGCCAGGCTTCTCTAATATTTGTGTAAGTATTCTTCCTTTAATCCTGACAACAGCCCGAGGAGGCAAGCACTATCATTAACCCTATTTTACGTAGGTGGAAACTAAAATTGCGAGAACTTACCTAGGGTCACACAATTAGCAAGTGATCAAGCCAGAATTTGAATCCACGTTTCCTTATTCCTCAGGACTGTTTGGTTAAGGTACACTGTATATGGAAATGGAGTCCCTGGGTGATGGAAACGGTTAACATTCTCAGCTGCTAACCAAAAGATTGGAAGTTCAACTCCACTCAAAGGCACCTCAGAAGAAAATTCTGACAATCTACTTCTAAAAAAACTAGCCATTGAAAATCCTATGGAACACAGTTCTACTCTGACACACATGAGGTTGCCGTGAGTCAGAACTGACTCAATATCAACTGGTTTTGGTGTATGGAAAGTGCTGGGGAGACTGACCTCTAAACCTCCCAGTTGAAGAAGACATCCCGGAGGTAGTAATCTCCTGAAGGGATCAGCCAGGTAAAGAAGAAAAGGACATCTTAGGAGTGGCCCATTAAGGAAAATTTTCTGTATGTTGTTCTATGGATGTAGCTATCTCTCTATGGCCCTCAACTTTTCTGGGGCATGGTTGATTTGGTACTTTAGGTTTTGTCAGCATTTTATGTCTACATAATTGTCTGCTCGGTGATACCCATCAGTGGTTAAGGTGGTTGAAATAATGAAGATGATGGCAGTCTGTTTATTTCTATCATACAGACTTAGCTTTAAGGTTTGGTTTCATCTATTTAGAATTGGGGTCTAAATTACCATGAATTTTAAATGAAATTTATTATAAAAATACAATGTGGTCCAATCATATTTACTTATCAAAATAATTAACAGTAAAGTTCAGAACAACAGTATCAGATCTGCATGATTCTGACCCAGAAAGATTCCAAATAAGCTGCCCATTTGTGAGCAGGCACATAACAAGGAAGGGTGAGAAAGAATATCAGAGAAAAAAATGTTTGTAAGTAGAGTACTTTCAATTTCAAGTTGTCAGAGCATTTCTATGCACATAAATGAATCAAGTGCCAGTTGAATGTTAAGAAAATGCTTTTCACAGACCTCTTTAAAATTTTACAGGTGTCAAAGAAATTCTACCAAAGAAGCTGAAGTGCACTTGGAGTGTGTTTTATGTTCAGTGATATTGCCTGACGTAAGGACAGAATGTGAGACTAAGTATATTCATCCACAGAATGCTTCGATTCTGACGTCAGGTTAGATTTCATCATGACCTAGCAATATCCTGGCTGATTACATTAATTCACTGTAAAAGAATGCAACAGCTACTATAGATCTTGTTCCCATGTGGCGTAATGAAAAAAAACTTTCTGTAAAGACTTGTGTTGTGACTTTATGAAGTGAGTCTACTCTATGCTATATGCTATATGTCATGTTTATCTGTGAAAGCCAATGCAATTGTGTGTATTAGGCTAAATTCCTTCTGTAATTTGAACCCCTCTCTATTAGGGTGATCTCTGTCCACTTTAAGGCCTTGCTATCCCTTCAGAAAACGAAGCCCTTGTCTCTTCAGATCTCACACTGAATTCCATTTGCCTCTGAATTCCAATCAAAGGAAACAGAATAATCCAATTTCCTTTGAAATAAATTTTTGATGCAATCCGATGTTGACACGGATCTCAAGAGTGGTCTATGTAAAAGCATACTCTCTTGCTGGATCATTGCCCACATTGGTTTTTTGTATCTGATTCAAAGCTGTTTGAAACAAGGTTTCTCTTGGGTCTCTTATACTATTACAGCTTGGATAAATTGACTTTAGAGGGAAACATCTTGGTAGATCAGCTTTGTGAATTTAGGAGATGTAAGGGTTTTGTCAGAGAAAAGTGGTACGGTTAAGCCTTGATATGATAAACAAATGGGATTCTAAACAAAGCTGTTGTTCAAGAGATAGGCTAAGTTTCTAAGAAATGACTTAGAGTCTGGAGCCAGGCTTACCAGGGGGACTTGTGATTCTTGTCCAACATCAAAGAAAGAGTGGAGGGTGGAGGAGTGAATTTACAAGTCACATGTTTCCTGGGGCATGGACATTCTCCTTTCTACACAAGCCCCTAAATTTTATCCTTCAGTGGGCTTCTATTACACCAATTCTCTGACCCTCTCAGATGGGTGTTTAATCTATTTATTCTTTTGTCTTGTTTTCAAATTGTTCATGTGTCATCTTGCCTCCACAACCAGATTGAAAAGTCCTAGCGATTAGGGGCCATGTTTTACACAGCTTTTGTGGCTAACACAGCATCTGATATTGTACAGAGTTCACAGGAGCCTTCCTGTCAATCCTTGTAAAATTGAACCAAATTAAGTAAGTAGCCTTGGTAATCTTGACCCAAGGCCAGGGCAGAATCCACAAAATCTATTAGTCCTCATTAGCAGCTACTTCACATCTCATTTCTCCTGCCAAAGTATCCACCTGCCCCAACTTCCTACACTATGTTCTTCTCTTCAGAAGGCATCTTCATTTTTGGAAATCTCCTAGGCTATTCTCATCTGTAGTCCTCTTTCTTCTTCTTGAATGTCAAATTTAGGTGTATGATGTTACAAGGCTATTTATCAGTAATTAACAAGTTAATAGATTATACCTGTGTGGTAGTCTAGTTTGAACACAAGGTTTTAATAATAAGTATATGCTTACAGGCCTTGTAAGTGGCTTTACGATATGAATACAGTCTTTACTGAAAATGCCAAAATAGTCATTTTTGTTGGAGTTCAACTTTGTCTCCAAAGCCCAAGCTATTTCTTTATCTCTTAATTTTTTGCTTCCTTTCCTCTTAAAAATGTATATTTCCTCTGATTCTTAAATCAGTTAGTAGTTATTGTTAAAATTTTGGCAAATAACGGAGGACAACAAGAAAATGAAATCCATCCAAACTCCCATCACCCAGAGATAAACATTTTGAAGTAATGTATGTGCATGACTCTCATTTCATAAACTTGGATGTTCAAGACAAGTTTTATTTGTTATTTTCTTACATTCAAGTCAAATCTGACCATATCCTTCCGTCATCCTTCCAGAAGATATTATAATCACTTTGTCAACTTTGAAGAAGTTTTATTATAATTGAAAATTGTAAATCAGTTCATTAAAAGTAGATTTTTTAAAATCGTATTCAGTCTCCCTTCAAGGTATATATTTTATAATCATTATTCAAGTTTTCTTTTGCCTCTCAGAATTTTTTTGGGGGGGAGTAATTATTTTTAGACATTTAACGTTTTTTGTTGTTGTTGCAATTGTGAAAAGAATCTTTTTATTCTAACAATTTCTGTTATTGCTGGAATTAAGAAAGTTACTGTTGGTTTTTTTTTTAATCTGTTTTATTTTCAACCATATTAGTAAACTTTACTATTAGATTTTCAGTTTATTCTTTGGGAATTTTTATTAGACCACAGCATCATTTGCGAATGGTAATTAGCTATACCTCTTATTTCTATTTCATGTCTTATTAGGTTGACTAAAATGTGAAGAATAGGATCACCAATGCCAGCATCCCTATTTTAAAGGAAATGTCTCCAGTGTTTTTTAGAGATAAATATTATGGTAGCTGCTGTTTTGAGATAGATGTTCCTTTTCATGTTAAGTAATCAATGGTTATTTTAAAAACGTCCTCTAAATTGAAAGTTTCTTAAGAATTTGATAGTCAGCTTTTTAAAAACTAGTGTCCAGTGTAAAATCTATTAATTTATTGACCATTAATGGATAGTAGTAGGGTAATTATAATAATAACTAACTTCTGTTGATATTATTCCACTTAACCTAGTTTGACTTTATCATGCCATTTATATTTTTGTTTTTACTACTTGTATTTGTATTTTTCCTTCCTCTTCCATTGCATCATAATCGTCATATTTTTCCTTTGCAACATCTCACAATTTCTTTTAAAGTGTCCACATTCTATGAATATTTATTATTGATGACCTACTAACTCAGCACTGCTAATAATAACAATAACGGCTCCCTATTATTTATTGAGCACTTACTATGTACTAAGAAGTTCTAAGAACTTTAGATGCTACATTTTTAATCCATACAACAATCCTTTGAGGTAGATAATATTACTATTATTATACATTTTTTGCTGTATGAAGAAACTGAGGTGCTGATAGAGATTAAGCAGGTTGCCTCAGGTATACACATAAGTAACAGAGCTTGGATTTGAATCCAACGTGCCTAACCCAAGAGCTGTGTCCCCTCCCACAGATGGCCCCGTTATTGTATAAATCATGCTGCCAAACTTCTTTAAATGAAATTTTAATCCTCCTTTGATAGCTTTGAGGCATGATGCAACCAACAGGGTGAGTAAGATCAAAACGTGCTTCTCTGGAAAAGCATTTAATTTTTGTTTTTACGTCTCAAGATTGAACGTTTGGGTCTTCAATGTGAAATGGCCCTAAGAATGTTTTGCAAAAAAAGAGTTGTTTTATTCAGTATTTTTTATGGTTTGACCTAACCAGTAAAACTGATTTTTTCTTTTCTTTTTTTTAAATTGTGTTTTAGGTTAAAGTTTACAGAGCAAATTAGTTTCTCATTCAAAAATTTATACATAGATAGTTTTGTGACATTGGTTGCAATCCCTGCAATGTGTTGGCACTCTCCTCCTTTCCCTTTATACCCCAGGTTCCCTGAGTCCATTCCTCCAGGTGTCCTGTCCCTTTCTGCCTTCTCATCTTTGCTTTTGGGCAGGTGTTGCCCATTAGGTCTCCTATAGTTGATTAAACTAAAAAGAAAAATATGGAACGCTTCTCGAATTTGTGTATCATTCTTGTGCAGGGGCTATGCTAATCTTCTCTTTATCATTCCAATTTTATTGTATGTGCTGCCAGAGCGAATACTGATTATTTCTTAAATCATTGTTTTGCATAATTCTTTATTTTTATTGAAAGCAAAAATTGTTTATCTCTGTAGAAGAATAAATATTCACTGTTAATAAAGTTATGATGTACTTTTAATAGTCCGCCATCAGACGGTTTTCCCAGGGCTTTCTGGCTAATTGGTCAAACTGTGCTCTGTGGGGTGCAGGGTGATGGCCTCACAGGGGCCTGGACTGAGAGGGAGGTGGTGGGGCTCTGGTCCAGCCTGTCCCCAGTCATGTGTGGCTGCTGGAAAACCAGAAAAATGTTCTTCAATGTGAAAAGAATGTGTCAGACGAAGTAAAGTGTAATTCTCAAGCTTTCTTCCTGGTCTTGAACCTTAATTATCTGTATAATTAATATGTTAACATCATTCAGAAATTTCAAAAATGTATTTTTGCTATACGTAAAGATAATTCAAATGTTTTTTGCCATCTGAAAGCTCTCATCATCTTGTGTAATCAACGTAAAATACACTATTTGAAAATCTTTGATTTTGAGTGATAAAGTTACCATTTTTATGCTGTTTTAGAAAATAAAATCTGTTGAGTCTTTGAGATACACTTTAACCGCAATTATATTTATGCTCCTCCCTTTACTGTATATGTCCGCACACACACACACACACACACACACACACACACACACACACACACACACACAAAATCATGGTAATAACAAAGCGATAGCCACCTCCCAATTGTACTATACAGTGCTTATGAAATAGTATATTTCAGATTCTCAAATAATCTACTCACTCTTCCAAAGTTTTATATCTACCAATAAAATGCTATTTTCCATAATTTTATTTTCTACCAGATTAGTTTATAGATGGTTCTTGGAGTCGATATTTTTCGAAATTGTCAGGGTTCTTCATTAAAAAAAAGAGTTAACTTTTGTTCTCACATTCATTTTGCATCTCTCAGTTGTGTCTACCTTTAGTGTTTTAATTGCAGGTTGTTCTGGGTATCTACATAAAGCTGAATTAGTTTGGAAGCCAAATTTCATTATTTCTACTTCGAAGATAGGTCCAAAACAGATGCAACAAATTTTAACTATCATTTTCATTGGGATCACAGACGGTATTGATGTGGAAGACATCTGTGGCACAAGCCAGAGGAGAGATGGTTGGCTTCCTTTTAGAGACAGGGCAAAGGATATAGCAAAACAGATCTAAGGATGCCTTGAGGAATTCCAGCACTGCCTACATGTGCACACAGATCCTGATAAACCAATTAGAGCAGATTCAGAGGCCATTTACAGGGGACCAGGGACAGACTGAGTGATCCAGGCTTTCCTACTATTTCTAACAGAGTCTAGAATGAAGAGTAGATACGATAAAATAGTTACACTTGAATAGATAGCAAAGACTTCTAATGGGAGAAGTGTTTTCTCAAGCAGGAATACGGTCACAGCAAATTTGAGTTCCCACGCACTACTGCTAGGAGAGTTATATGTCTGGAGACAAATGAAGCAGCGAGGTGGATAGATACAACCTATACTGGAAAGTGAAAATGAAAAAAAGTAGGCAATACTGTACTGTTAGGGAGCCCTGGTGGTCCAATGGTTAAGCACTTGGCTGCTAACTGAAAGGTTGGCATTTCGAAGCTACCAGCTGCCTTGGGAGAGAAAAACCTGGAGATCTGCTCCTGTAAAGATTACAGCCTAGGAAACCCTATGGGGCAGTTCTACTCTGTCCTATAGGGTTAATATAAGTTGGAATTGACTGGATGGCATACAACAAAAACAACTGTACTATTAGTTGAATATATTGACAATGCCAGAAAAGTATACACGTAAACTTAGATTATTCACTTAACAAGTATTACTGAGCACCTACTATATGCTAGAAACTGTGTCCATTTGCTGAGGAGACAAAAGCCTGCAAATTAAACATGGTCCCCGTCTTCCCAGTCTTGTAGGGGAGACTTTATGCATATTAAAATACTAGCACAAGTATAAAGATATATATCAAAAAAAGATACGCTTTTTAATTTTTACCATTCTCAATGTTTGCACTTGTACAATTCATACTTTTCACCATCATAAGCTATAAATATTAAGTGTTGGTGTAATAATAAGCATTTTACATATGTTAACTTATTTCTCATATAGTTCTCTGAGGCAGGTGAACTATTAATATCCTCATTTTATAAATGAGAAACTGAGGCATAGAAGGATGGAAGTAATTTACCTAGAGGTATACAGCTTCTAAAGTGGGGAGCTGGGAACCAAACCCACACCACATAGTAGAGAGTCTATGTTCTTAATCATGACTATATTGCAAAGATGCAATTCTTAGTGTTAAACTTCCTGTAAGATGTGATCCGGAGCATTTGTATTTATAGGTTTCCCTTTCATTGGGTTATAATGTCCCTATGGATCATGCCATTTACGTTTTTCAGAGTGCTCTGTATACAGTGTGTCTCTGGAATGTGTTATTTATAACTGATTTCACCAGCCGGGCAGAGTCAAATTGTTGCATAAATGATGTTGGCAAACTTTCTTAAATGCAACTTTAATTCTGCTTTGTAACTATCAGGTGACCTTAGTTAACAGGGTTTTAAGTAAGGGTAAACCTACCACCTATCTGTCAGTTTGTCATACTGTGGTGGCTCGTGTGTTGCTATGATGCTATGCCGCCAGTGTTTCAAATGCCAGCAGGATCACCATAGTGGACAGATTTCAGCAGAGCTTCCAGGCTGAGACAGATTAGGAAGAAAGGCCTAGAGATCCACTTCCAAAAATTAGCCAACGAAAACTTTATGGATAGCAACCCAACAATCATGAAGATGGTGCAAGACTGGGCAACATTTTGTTCTGTTATACATAAGGCTATGACGAATTGGAGCCAACCTGATGATACCTAACAACAACAACAACAAATCCTGGGGAAGTAAGGAGGACCCAAGACTGTTTCAGCTCACCTACAAGTCAGAAAGTTCTTGGCATTTGGGATACAGCAGTGTTCTTTGGATGCTGGCAGGAAAACTGGTGGCCCAGTGACATCTTTAAGAGGAGGCTGTTGTTGGGACAGAATGCCTCTGCCTGCTTTTTCTCCCTAGTGGCATTCTCTCTCCACTTTTATTCTCCATATTACATGTCTACTAATTACAGTCTGATTCCATTTCTTCACGGCACCTCCTGCAGAGTTATTTCCACTGTGTTGACATAGTTGGGAGCCTCAGATTTACATTCCCTGAGACAGTATCTGAGGGGACCCAGCTTAAGTCACCTGGTTTAAGGCAGAGCTTTGGGGCTGGTCCTCCACATGAGCTGATGGCCAGTTGGGAACAGGTTACCCATGACGCAGGAACTGACCCCAACCGACTAATTTTTAGCCAGGTTGTTATGATACCTAGCGTTTGACGTGTCAGGAGCTTTCTAAAGGAGGTTCTGGGCATACTAGGCACTCTGAGAATCCGAAAATGGTGTAGTGAAACTTTCAGACAATTTGCATAGCTTTTTAAGTATAAAGATATTTATTTCTTTCCACATTGAGTGCCTATGTGACCCATGTCAATGATTTATGTAGCTGGCAGGCAGGGAACAAGAGGGGAAAAAAAACCTTTTGGTTAGAATAGAAAGAGAATGAGAGAAGAACCATGAAATTATTAGAACTTAAATGAATATGTTTAAATTTCTATAGCAAGGTGGTAAGTTCCTTTGCAACAGTGCTTGTTTTTTAAAATACATTTTTACTATTTCACATGTGGTAGGAAATATATATTGACTGACTTGGAAAAACAAAACAACACCGACACCAATTTTTAAAATAAAAATTCCTTCCAAATGTCTGGAAACAAGTCTTTCATCACTACTTATTAATGTAATAGAATTGCTGCTAAGAATATTTACTAATATTTAAGAAACAATTAATTAAAAGCAGTAGGTAGAATCCTTTTGTAATAAATTATGCCAACATACATAATTTTTTTTTTAAGATTATGTTGTTATTGTTAGGTGCCATTGAGTTGGCAACCTCATGTACAATGGAATGAAATGCTGCTCTGTCCTGTGCGATCGCCCTCGCTGGCTGTGATCCACAGGGTTTTCATTGGCTGATTTTTTAGGAGTAGATCGCTGGGCCTTTTCTTCTCAGTTGGTCTTAGTCTGTAAGCTCTGCTGAAACCTGTTCAGTATCATAGTGACATGCAAACCGCCACTGACAGATGGGTGGTGGCTGTGCAAGAGGTGCATTGGCCAGGAATCAAACCCAAGTCTCCTGCATGAAGGTGAGAATTCTACACTGAACCACCAATGTCCTCCTTTTAAAACTAAAAAATTGCAATATTAAAAATAAAGAATGTATTAGTCGGTGTCCAGTTAGGAAAACAGAGCCTTTACCAGATATAGTTCAATAAATACATTTATTATGGGGAAAAAGTTACAAAGGGGTTGAAAGAGGTGAAAAGTCAGATAGGGAAAACAAAGCAACCCAGAAATTAGCAATAGGAGGAAGCCTCTCTTACCTTCAGGGCTGGAGGAACCAAGGGAGGAGGTAGTGTTCCCAGAGCCCTGATGCGTGGGACCACAAAGGAAGCAGTTGTCCAGCAAGGCCTAGAACCGCAAAGGGAGAGACTTTCTGATAGAAACTGGCCTATAGAGAAGACACAGTTACTAGTCAAAGTAGAGAGGGGGATAAATACTCTGGCCTCTTCCATTCCCCCATTCCCAAATCTCCCAGTAGTGCTCCCATTGGCCACACCTAACAAAAGTAAGTTTGAAAAGGATCCTGGGAAATGCAGTTTATAGAATTGGCCCCATGCAATACAGTGAAGATCAGGGGGAAAATGAGGAATAGTAGTAAGAGCAAATAGGCAAATGATCTGCACAAAAGACATGAAGGAGAGAATGAAATATTCATGTAATAATCAAGTTTTATGGAAAAAATTTTCAGATATATTTAGCTGTACACCTACTCCTCACTTATGGACTATCTTGTTATCTGACATTTTGCATTTATGACAATGGTAAAAAAACGACTATCCAACTACTTTGCGCATTAACGACGTATGTGGCAGTAATGAATGCCAAGGTGCAAGGCGAGAGTAACACTGTGTCAACTTGGTTGGGCCATGATTCTCAGTGGTTTGGCAGTTATGTAATGATGTAATATCGCAGTTATGTGATGATGTAATCTGCCAGTTATGTAATGATGTACTCATCCTCCATTTTGTGATCTGATGTGGTCATCCTCCATTTTTGCATAACACCGATTTTTGCATAAACACCTGGTCTTTGGGACTTAACCATGTCGATAAGTGAAGAGTGGGTGTAGTAATTTTTTATACAGCATTTATTCAGGTATATTTGAGTAAGAATATCAGTGAGGATCAAGGAACATCATTAATCATTTCTCAACCTTTTTAGACTCAGGAATATTTTTATAGCAATGTATAATATTGCTAATCACCTTATTAATTCATTATTCTTATATTATTTTAACTTCATATTATGGCATCAAAATTAAACACATATATCTGCTCGCTCAAAGTTAGGAATTTTTGTATTAGTGCAAAAATTAAGCTCTAGAAAAATAACCTTCTCTGATTTGTTTCTAAATGACCAACAGAGAGATTTTCAGGCTGTATTTGTAAACAATTCTCATGGAAGACTCCCCCCTGCCCCCATAAATTAAAAGCCAAATTAGACATAACTGTCATTATATTTTCTCTTCTTAACTCTGTCTTTTAAAGCACTGAGACATCTCAATGTGCTATGTAGGAATATAAATGAATGCACCTTATGGATCTGATGAGGATCATCTTGAGGTGAATTTGCAGAATTATTACCATTTATTGCTTTTCATCAACTATATAATTGAGAAGATTTTTCCAGTGATTTATGCTACCATAAAAGACTTGTCTTATTTCTATTAATTATGATTTGGAAGCTGTAGTGTGTATAATGCTAATGAATGTGTTGAATGATGTTGGATTAATTGGAATGACAAAAAAATGCCTTAAGCAAAGAGTGATGGTTTGAGACTATTGGCAAATCCGTATATAAAACAGTTATTTACCTTGAATCCTGCACTGTACTTTGAAATCTGACTGGTTCATAGCAGTACCAAGAAGTTAGATCCAATCTTTGAGCACCATTCCTAGTCTTTTTATAAAAAAACTTTTTATTATGGAAAATTTCAAACATACAAAAGTAACTCCTCAAGTACTGTTCACCCAGCTTCAACAATGATCAACTCATTATCAGTCTTGTTTTTATATATAATCCCATCCAATTCCCTTTCTTCTCTCCCTGAACTCCATTGGATTATTTTAAAGACAATTTCAGACATCGTATCATGTCTTCCCTGGTTTTAGCAAGGTTTTTGTTTGGAGGGAACTGGTGGCTTTCCATTTAGTAATGCAGCAGCTGGATCAACACAAAGCTTATCTGTTTCACCAAAATGTGTGATGTTAGTGGGTCATAGTATTGGAAATTCCAGGGAACTACATATATTTTGGTGTATTGCTATCAATGTGGATGCTAGGTAAATGACTTTGTAAAAGGCATATGTACTTCTTAAGATGGGAAATATGTAAGAGTTCAGGAATTATTAATATATATTTTAAAATCAGACTCATATCCAATCATCTGATTCAAGGTAGAACCATATAGAAATAAGATTTTGGTCTGATAGATTTTAGAGATAATTAGACTTGTCACAAAGATTCCAGAACCTTCAACTTGTTCTTCATTAATGGTGGCAAAGTGTCCTGAAACTTCTGTCATGGGCAGTGAGGGAAGGAGGAAAGGACTTTATGGAGAAATAAACAGAAGAAGGATTTCTTGAATACAGACATTCTTTTCTCTCTATATACAACCTTCCTGGAAAATAATATCTCTGTCCATGACATCAATTAATCCCTGTATTGATGACTCCAGATCTGTATCTCTCCTTAGCTTGGGTTCAACTCTATAGCTCCTAGTAGATATTTCTACGTACATGTGCACAAATCTCCTAATAGACAACATGTCTGGAACAGATTGTCCTGACCCCTAAACCTACTTCCTCTCACTTTTTTTTTTTTGCTGAATGGTACCATCACCCAATTAGGTAACCAAGTCAGAAAATTGGAGATTTTCTTCTCCTTCCTTTCCCTTGCTTCTCAGGCTAATTAACTGCCAGTTCTTGTGCTGTCTGCCTCTTAAAAGCCTCTCAATTTCTTTCTCTTACTGCCACTGCTCCGGCCTTCATTTAGACCTTTTTTTTTTGCCAGACTCAGTGAACTTATCTTAAATGCAATTGTTCTCTACCTTGTTATTAGAGACACATTGAATATGCAAATCTAATATCTCTCCCATCTCAAATTCTTCAAACTTTTGTTGGCAACTGTGACCTTTTACAGTCTAGCTCTACCCTACTTGTTAGCCTCATCTCCTGCTATTTCTTACCTTGAACTTTGACATCTAACTATATGGAAATACATGTAGTTCTCCAAACATTCCAAAATGTCAAAATACATGTAGTTCTCCTAACATGCCAAAATTCTGATTCAGTAGATATGAGTCAGATTCTACATTTCTGCTAAGATCCCAGCTGATACTGCTGGTCCATGGACCACACTTTGAGTGGAAAGGGCTATAGGATTTATTCCTACCGTATCTCTTAATTACTAGCAGAATCAAAGTTGTCCCTTTTCTTTGCCATTTATTCTGTTTTAACTGCTGTCTGACTTTAACCATCGTATTCTGCAGAATCAGCCACATTCTCTCTTCAGATTATGTACTTGACCAAATCCTTCCTACCCTTCAAATCTTAACTCAAATATAACTTTCACTTGGAAAACTGTCCTGACTCTGTCAGGAAGACTTGGGATACCGCTTCTTCTATGCATACTACTTTTCTTACATTTTTCTATTATAGCACTTACATATTTCATTGTAGATGCTTGCTTGTCTATTTTTCCATTCAAAGCGTTCCCAGCATTACTCACAGTGCCAGGCACAGGGGTGAAACACCAAAAATATTTGTTGACAGATGAATTCCTCTTGACAACTTTATGACTGCCATTTGATATGTCCTTTCCATGACATTCCAGCACTGTATGAGGTAGCAAATATTTCTAAAGAGCCCCCAAAATTTCATTGACCAAAGACCTTAGAAATAATTACAATCTGTGTTAATATTAGTGGTCACCAGACTATGGGTCAGGGCTGTCTCAGGACAAGCTTCATTGAGCAGCCACTTGGGTCTTGATTAACTTACCATGGTCTGTCTTTAACCTTCAGGCTTGTAGGCCCATAAATCTGATTTGTCAGCATCTTGAATGAGTCTCCTTCTCTCAAGAGGAGATTCACATTAACCTAGCTTTTTAAGATTGATGTACAGTTTATAAAGCCAAGCAGTTCATTCACCATGAGAAATTACGGCCAGAACAGTGGAACCCACATGATTAGCCCTTTCTTTCCTGTAATCAAGCTTTAAGGGAATTCAAAGCATAATTCAAAGTTTGTTTTGTAAGGGTAGAATCTGAGAAGTGGGAATTCGATAAATTGGATGTTTAGTGGCATCAGTTTAAGTTAGCCCCAAACGTTCAAAACATAATAGGAATGGTCTTGCTAATGGGACCAGAAATAGTTAAAGTTTGTGACCACATGCTCTGCATCCATCTCCACCACTAGGACTGATTTTCAATGGGATTGGAAATGTTAAGCACGAAGTCTGATGATGTAAAGTGCCTTCCCCAGGGAGTGCTTGGATGGCCCTGCACTGTTGGCATCTGAGACTCTTCCTTTACTAATGCTTCCATGGCAGTGAACGCCCTTTCAGGTTGACTCATCTTTCCATACACAATTCTCCTTTTTCAAAGGTGACTTTGCATAATTCTGCTCTGATCCTTCATTTGTTGTTTTCCATCCCTTCTAAGTCCTAAGAGGCACTTCGTGATAAACCCAAAAGTGAAGCCAAAAACAACCCTTCCCTTCTGCGGTGAGGATGGGGTGGGTCTTATGAAGGGGGTTGGTGCCTATGAAATGTGATATAGGGGTTCCTGAGGGTCCATCAATCTAACTTCTTAGCATGAAAAGACAAAAAATAATTTTTTTTCACCTCTTGTACCATATACTATAAGGTGGCACAAACAGTTAGTGCTTGGCTGGTAACCAAAAGTTTGCAGTTCAAACCCACCAAGTGGTACTGCCAAAGAAAAGACCTGGCAATCTGCTTCTGTAAAGATTACTGTAAGAAAACCCTATAGAGCAGTTCTACTCTGTAACACATGCAGTTGCCATGAATTGGAATTGACTCAACAGCACAAGACAACAACACCCATGTATTATAGATTCAGTAATTCCTCTATATTGAATGAAAATGCTGCTGAGAGAGGTAGCACCACTCACATCCTCCTCCATCTCTGTGAGTAGGTTTTCACTGGGGACTGGTGGAGGACGGAGCACCTATAGACTATTAAACGTCTGAGTGGATAGAGGGTATTGGGACCTTAGGTCTCTGCTCCAAAGCTCACATTTTGGACTATAGTCCTGTTTTATTGCCATGAAGTTGTTGGGAGAAAGAGAACTCTGGATGTAGAGCAAAGAAAATTTTAGTAAATTATGAGAGGGGTGGAGCCCTGGTGGCGCAGTGGTTAAGCATTGGGCTGCTAACCAAAAAGTTGACAGCCCAAATCCACCAGCCTTGGAAACCCTATGGGGCAGTTCTACTCTGTCCTATAGGGTTGTTATGAGTCTTGATCCACTCGATGGCAATGAGTTCTGTTCTTTGGTTCTGTTATGAGAGGGGTACAAATGAAAGGAGTCCTTCGGTACTACAAATGGCTAATGCTCTCAGCTGCTAACTGAAAGGTTGGAGGTACAAATCTACCCAGAAGAACCTTTGAAGAAAGTCCTGGTGATCTATTTCCAAAAAGTAAGCCATTGAAAACCCTACGGAGCACAGTTCTCCTCTGACACACATGGGGTCGCTATGGTCACCATGAGCCAGAATCAACTGGAAGGCAACCTATAGTGAGTGAAAGGGTGAGGAGCCTAACTGCGCCTCCATCACTGGTACTAATAGTTCTTGAAACACTTGCCCAGGGAAGTTATGATTTTCCTCTCTTTGAGATAAATATTTAAACTATTGACAACTTTCTTTAGTCTCCTAGCAGTAGAGACTGACATTATCTTTAATGTGCATGTGAATCACCTGGTTCAGTAGGTCTGATGCAGAGTAGTCCCCGAAATTCTGCATTCCTGGCAAGATCCTAGCTAATGAGGTGGGTCTATGGATTGTACTTTGCAAGGGGCTACAGGATCCCTCCAGGTCTATTCCCACCCTCTTCTTCTTGTCATTCGGTCTGTTTTAACTCTGGCTACAACTGTTTTATTTTGCACAATCAGCCATGTCATGTGATAGGAAACCTTTTTCAGTCCTGTGGGTTAGGATGGCCTTGGAAACATGAAGTAATTGGTGTTAAACAACAAGGAAAAATGAGTGGGGGGTGGGGCACAGAGTGGGTGGAGAAAAAGTGGGATATATGTCTGTGAGTGTGTGTGTGTGTGCACGCACGCATGCGCCCGAGTGTGTGTCGGGGGTGGGGCAGGGAGGAAGAGGATATAATAGGACTCATTGGAATGTGGAAATGTGTGTATGTAAGGGACCTGTTAACTCATGTCTAAAATAGCATAACACCCCAGCATGGTTGGGCAAGTACAGTAGCAAAATGGAAAAAAAAAAATATATATGTATAGGGAATGTCAAAGAATATTTTGGAATAATATAATACCCTACATCGTAGTTTCTTTTCTGTTCTTTACTGTTGCGTTGGATGACTTGCTCTGTTGTTCGGAGGGTTTGTTCTGTTCCCTACCCTGTTTTGCAGAGATGAGGCGGAGGGCATTACAAACTGCTGTTTGTGGCCAAACAATATTCAGGATGTCATTACTCCAGTTTCACCTAAGTCTTCTCTCCAAAGTGTTATTATATAATTTCTCTGCAGAAATCCTATTTAATACCCCAACCTTACTGACTTTGCTCTTTCTCTTTTTTAAAGCCAGTACTTTGTGCAAATTACCATAGCTACACATCAATGGTGGAGGAATATTTTTTTCCATTAAAAATAAAACTGCCTAAATTTTCAATTGTTAACTTTCCTCTTTATTTTAACCACCCCCCCCCCACTTTGATTCTCTTTAGTCAGAAATTCCACATGTATTTCATATTGTTATTATTAGTTTTCCCTTATTTATTAATTGGTCTCCCACAATTATGCTTTCTAATACCAGACGTCAGAGAATGAAGACATTTCAAAATAATGCAGATAATCAAACTCTCAAATAGCAGTAAAAACACTTCAAAGAGTTTTCCCTTGAAGAAGTGTTTTGAAAATTTATAATCTTTCATCAAAAGACTCAGAACGTGTTTGCTACACTTGTCTTTAAAATCATTTTCTGTGATTTTTCTTTTCTTCATGATGGTAAGAAAAGCAATATGCATTGACTAAAAAACCATGAAGATGTCAGATGTATTGTGATTGTGATACAACTCCAATTTCCAAATTCTGATTTAGTTCTGTTTCTCTGCTTTTCTATTTGGTTTATATTTCATGTCTATCTGTGCAATACTGTGGATTAGGCATCCCTGTGGAAAGTGTGTGCTTGTTGAGAAGAAAGCAGCTTTCATGAAGATGTCACTGGAAAATGTTAATTTTATTGCTTGGCCTATTTGGAATTTTATACGTGTTAAGTGCTATACAATTCTTTCAGTGGTTATTCCTTGTAAACAGTTTCATGACTTAGTTTATGATTGCTACATCCATTTTATAGATGATACTATAGATAATGGATTATAGGGCAAGTGAAATTAAAACCTACAATCACAAAATTTTCCCCAACTGTTGTTTTATTTGAACTATAGACTTCCATGTGTCTATTTGAGCTGAACACATCTGATAAAAAGTGACGTATCTGGGGATTTGGTGTCTCTGGAGCTGTGTCTTGGTTTATAAAGAAAAAAGGAGTTGCGAAGCAATTACATAATATTATGGAAAGAAAAATCCCTTATAGTGAGGAAACTGTGGGTCCTATTGGTTCTGTGGTCCCCCTTGGCAGGATGAAATTTGCTGGACAATTGCTCAACTCTTGAAGTACTTACTGATGAAGATCAAAGATTACAGCCTTCAGCATGGATTACACCTAAACATAAAGAGAACAAAAATCCTCACAACTGGACCAGTAAGCAACATCATGATAAATGGGGAAAAGATTGAAGTTGTCAAGGATTTCCTTTTACTTGGATCCACAATCAACACCCATGGAAGCACCAGTCAAGAAATCAAAAGACCCATTGCGTTGGGCAAGTCGGCTGCAAAAAAACCTCTTTAAAGTGTTAAGAAGCAAAGATATTACTTTGAGGACTAAGGTGCACCTGACCCACGTCATGGTGTTTTCAGTTGCCTTGTATGCATGCGAAAGCTGGACAATGAATAAGGAAGACCCAAGAAGAATTGATGCCTTTGAATTATGGTGTTGGCAAAGAATGTTGAAAACACCGTAGTCTGCCAGAAGAAAGAACCAGTCTATCTTAGAAGAAGTACAGCCAGAATGCCCCTCAGAAGCAAGGATGGCGAGACTTTGTCTTATATACTTTGGACATGTTATCAGGAGGGACCAGTCCCTGGAGAAGGACATCATGCTTGGTAAAGTAGAGGGTCATTGAAAAAGAGGAAGACCTTCAACAAGATGGAATGACACTGGCTGCAACAATGGGCTCAGACATAGCAACGATTGTGAGGGTGATGCAGGACTGGACAGCGTTTTGTTCTGTTGTACATGGTGTCGCTATGACTCAGAACTGACTTGATGGCACCTAACAAAAACAACAAAAGCTTGATTTTGTAAACATCACTGTCATGTCTGTTACAATGTCAGGGATATCTGCCTTCCACATTCTTCTTGTAATTTTAATTCCAACCTTGAAAATGTGCCAAGTAGATTCTTAATGATCACCTCAAGCTCATACTGCTGTGACCTCAGAGAACCAGATTTGGGACAAAGATGTTCTACCTGTAGAAAACATTCAGTGAACTGAGTGGGGGTATCTTGACAATCTTCTTCAATTTACCTAAGGCAGTTAGTATTGGCTTAAAAAGTTTATTCTAAACTGAATGAGCCGGTGGGGTCAGTGTGTAATCATATGTGGTGGTGGTGGGGATTCTTCATACCCTTACATGGGATGGTACAGTACCAGAGGTTTCTGATGAGAGCTGAGCCCTAACCTTAACAGGGGAAAAGTGGAATGGGACAGAAGACATAGAGAATGCTAAGGAAGAGGGTGTGTCTTCTGAAATGCTCTTGCCACTCCCTAACAGGATGTAGAACCCTCACTGCTTCCTCCCATAGGAATGAGCATGACTCTAGACAGTGATGTTGATCACCATATCATCTGAGCTGGTCAAGCACAAGATGGGCTAAACTGGAGAATACAGGAGAATGCAGGAATGGAGTCATGTGGTCCATTTCCTTCATACACTGGAATGTGCACTGTGAGTTTCCTTCTAGGTGAGGGAGAGAGAATAAAGCTCAGAACATCATCTTTGGGAATGCTGGACAAGTTAATTCTTTATGCATTGTTTATTACATAATATTAGCTGTGAAGTGGAGCAGATTCTTCCAGAATGCACTTAGCAGGGATGAGGCTAGATGCCTGTTGAATTCAGAACAATCTCTGGGGTTATCGAGGCTGCTTGGTTTGGTTCTTGGTGGTGGATGTTCAGCTGATAACTGTGCATATGTTTATGTTTCTTCTGAAATATGAACAGCTTGAAGGCAATGGCTATATTTTTTTATCTTTGTAATACAGTCCCTGGAGAAGGACATCATGTTTTGTAAAGTAAAAAGTCAGCGAAAAAGAGGAAGACCCTCAATGGGATGGATTGACACGGTGGCTATAACAATGGGCTCAAACATAGCAAGGATTGTGAGGGTGGCACAGGACTAGGGAGTGTTTTGTTCTGTTGTACATAGGGTCTCTATGAGTCAGAACTGACTCCATGACACCTAACAACCAGAATAATATAGTGTCGAACACAGTGCCTATCATACATTAGAAGCTTAATACATGTTAAATGCATGATGGCTTGTACTCTGTGTCTACTCCATTATTGTTCTGTGTCTTGTTGGCTTAAGGTCATAGTGAGGATAGTTACTGAAGAACTGGCCTTGGCAATTATGAGCACAGTAAACCTGTTCAGGACCTCCATGTTTTTCCTATAGGTCTCTTCTTCAGATTCCTAAGTATATCTTCATTTTCTAACCTTCCTCTTGGTATATTGCTCTCGTGGTGATTCCCCCTTCCCAATCTTAAAGGAGCCCTCGTGGTGCAGTGGTTAAATGTTTGGCTGCTAACGAAGAGGTCAGTGGTTTGAACCCACCAGCTGCTCCACGGGAGACAGATGTAGTAGTCTGCTCCCATAAAGACTTATAGCATTGAAAACCCTAAGGGACAGTTTTATTCTGTCCTATAGGATCACTATGAGTAGGAATTGATTTGACGTCAATGGGTTTGGTTTTTTTGGAACTTAAATCCAGATATCTGTATGGGGCTATATTATGATTTTCATGGGCCTTAGGCACTGTGATTGGCATAATAATAGCCCCCCCACAAAGACGTCACATCCTAATTTCTGAAGCCTGTAAATATGTTACCTTACATGGGAAAGGGGACTTTGCAGATGTGATTAAGTTAAGGATCTTGAGATAAGAAGATTATCCTGGATTATCAGGAGGTCCAATGTAATTACAAGTGTTCTATTTTTTTTTTTTTAATAATATTTTATGGTGTTTTTGGTGAAAGTTTCAACAGCAAATTAGGTTCCCATTTAACTATTTCTACACAAATTGTTACCCACATGTCTGTCAATGTCATTAATATCACACTCAAGTAAAATTTTGCTGAAGACGATTCAAAAGTGGTTGCAGCAGTGCATCAGCAAGGAACTGCAGAAACTCAAGCTGGATTCAGAAGAGGATGTGGAACGAGGTATGTCATTGCTGATGTCAGATGGATCTTGGCTGAAACCAGAGAATACCAGAAACATGTTTACCTGTGTTTTATTGACTATGCAAAGACATTCAGTTGTGTGGATCATAACAAATTAATGGATAACATTGCAAAGAATGGGAATTCCAGAACACTTAATTGTGCTCATGAGGAACCTGCACATAGACCAAGAGACAGTCGTTTGAACACAACAAGGGTACATCGACTGGATTAAAAATCAAGAAAGGTATGCATCAGGGTTGTATCCTGTCACCATACTTATTCAGTCTGTATGCTGAGCAAATAATCTGAGAAGCTGGACTATATAAAGAAGAATGTGGCATCAGGATTGAAGGAAGACTCATTAACAACCTGCGTTATGCAGATGACACGACCTTGCTTGCTGAAAGTGAAGAGGACTTGAAGCACTTACTGATGAAGATCAAAAACTACGGCCTTCAGTATGGATTACATCTCAACATAACGAAAATGAAAATTCTCACAATTGGACAATAAGCAACATCAAGATAAACAGAGAAAAGATTGAAATTGTCAAGGATTTCATTTTTCTTGGATCCACAATCAACACCCATGCAAGCAGCAGTCAAGAAATCAAACGATCCATTGCATTGGGCAAATCTGCTGCAAAAGACCTCTTTAAAGTATTAAAAAGCAAAGGTGTCGCTTTAAGGACTAAGGTGCACCTGACTCAAGCCATGGTGTTTTCAGTCACCTCATATGCACACAAAAGCTGGGCAATGAATGAAGAAGACCAAAGAAGAATTGATGCCTTAGAATTATGATGCTGGTGAAAAATATTGAATATACTATGGACTGCCAGAAAAATGAACAAATCTGTCTTAGAAGAAGTGCAGCCAGAATGCTGTTTAGAAGCAAGGATGGCAAGACTTTGTCTCACATACTTCTGACATGTTATCAGGAGGGGCCAGTCCCTGGAGAAGAACATCGTGCTTGGTAAAGTAGAGGGTCATTGAAAAAGAGGAAGACCCTCAATGAGATGGACTGACATAGTGGCTGCAATAATGGGCTCAAGCATAACAATTTTGAGGATGGTGCAGGACCAGGCGGTATTTCATTCTGTTGTACACAGGGCCACTATGAGTAGGAACTGACTCAATAGCACCTAACAACAACAACATACAAATTGTTCAGTGACATTGGTTATATTTTCCCCAATGTGTCAACATTCTCATTATTTCCATTCTGGTTGTTCTGTTTGCATTAATCTAGTATCTCTGCCCCCCATTACCTTCTCATCTTTGCTTTAGAGTAAACATTGACTGTTTGGTCTTATATAGATGAGTTCTTAAAGGAACACAGTACTCATGAGTGATATTGACAAGGGTTCTTCTAAGAGGGAAGCCAAAGCGTCAGAGTGAGAGAAGGAGAAGTGACAACAGAAGCAGAGATCAGCATGATATGATTGCTAGGAGGCAAGATTTACAGCCTTGGAAACCCTATGGGCAGTTCTACTCTGTCCTATAGGGTCTCTAGGAGTCGGAATCAACTGGACAGCGATGAATTTGGCTTTGGGTTTATCTATCTGAATTTTGTCGCATTATAATTTGGCCTATGCTTTTATGTGTAGGCAAAAATGCAAAACAAAATTTTTACTTCTTAGTCATATATATTACTTTCCACACTTTGCCTCTGTGAAAAATGATACATTTCAAGCTCATGACTACAAGCGTTAACACTGTGAATTGAAATTACAACATTACTTCATTGCATACCTCATTAACTGTTTCCACATCTCTGACAATTAGAAGCCAGAAAGGAATAACTTCTATCTAAAAATCAAAGTCTGGTTGAGGGAAGTTCAGCGACGTGATGAAGGAACAAGTATCCAGGGGGCTTTACTGTTTACGGAGATCACAAGGGTTAACTGAAAAAAATGTTCCTGAACTGTGGTCCTAATGCAGGATTTGCAGAGTCTGCTCTAATCTGGTGCCTGCCGTTCTGGAAAAGACTGCAGCAAAAAGGATTGGTTTCTGGAGATTTTCAGGAAAGTAGCCAATTCAAGCTGCTCAACCTGTGAAATCATTCCTGGCTGGTAGTGCGTCCTTTCTGTTATCGAGGGGCTTGCTGGAGAGGGAAGAATAGCCTCATATCTAAAAAAAACCCACTGCTGTGGAGTACATTCTGAATCATAGTGACCCTATAGGACAGGGTAGAAATGCCCAGTAAGGTTTCCAAGGCTGTAATCTTTACGGAAGCAGACTGCTACATCTTTCTCCTGCAGAGCCACTAGTGGGTTCAAAATGCTGACCATTTGGTTTGCAACTGAGCACTTAACCCTTGTACCACCAGGTTCCTTGCCTCATAGCTACTGCTTATGAATTCATATATGTGCCATTCACGTGAGCTTTATACACACAAACGCCCTGGCTTTATACTTGCCATTCACACTGGTTGTGTGAACCTATTCCTAAGCCTTCAAGTGCCCAGTAGGACCTGTTTAGTTCAGCTCTGAGAAAACAGACAGGTAAGATAGGCTGATACTTTCTATCAGATTAGTTCCTCATTTCACAATGGCAGTTTTGACAGGATGTCTGGCCTCCATTGCAAGATCTTTTATTCTGTTCAATGGCAACCAAACCGAGCCTCCAATTTTATGGTTCAGAAAAGTGAGTTGCCGTTCCAGCAATCCTCCCATCAGTTTTCCTTCAGTCTGGAGCCCTTCCCTGCCTGCCTATAGTTAGGTGCCTTTAAGAGTTGCCCTCATTCAAGTTACACCCTGCCACACCTCCAGGCCTGAGGATGCTTTCGTCTGAGTTCCCAGCAGTCTTAAAGCCTTGCCAAGAGTGGATGGAGGCACCAGGCTGAGCCCTGGGTGGAGAGAACCTTTGTGTTACGCAACAGTGGCCCATTTGGCACAGGGAAGAGTAATCTCATTGGGCTCCAGGGACTCCTCATCCCCTTCCCCTGGGATCATCTCATGGAGAACTCTTGCAAACATAACCCCCCTGCTGCAGTTGAGGATCATCAACAGAAATCCATGGAAATGGGCCCTACCTTGTGGCACTTTGAGTCAATCCCAGAGCATAATTTACCTGCTGCCTGAAAAAAGAAAGTACTGCTGGGACATGGGCTGGGAACATGAGGTGTAAAGCTGTCAAGCTGAAAAAACAGGGTGGTTCTCAATCTCCACCACCCCCTACCCCACCCTGAAAAAATTATTCCAGTGTAAACATTTCATTTAGGGTATCTTTGTGCAAGAAAACTACTTTATTACTCAACATGAATGACACTAACTTTGAACCTTAATTCTGAAAACCACAGAATTTAAAAAATGCTGTAAATAGCTGACATGGGTGTTCTTCCCCTGCTTTCAAAGGAATTGTTTTTGTAATTACTGAGTGGGGTGAAGTTGAATTGTCCCCCGCAGTAAACAAGAAGATGTAATGAGATATCCCAACTAAAAACATCAATCATATTCAAAATAATTAACAGAAAAGTTTCAGTGTATTTCTCATGCCTTTTTTCCCCCTAATCTTCTATTTTTTAAGTTGTGAGGTCTCTATTCCAGTTCCTGAGTACAAATAATTGCCTGACATATGGGCTAAGCCAAATTCCAAAATGAAGCAAAAACAGTGCCTGCATATTTGGCAGGAATTTAAACCGGTTCAGGTCAGTGTCTCTTTCTGCCCAAAGAGTTTCTGCATTTACACTGGGCTAGGAAAACAACACAGATGAAAATATGGGAACAACAAGTAATATTGTGAGCTCCGGTGCCCAGCTGGCCAAAGATCGTGTTTGGAGCAGTTCGGGAATTACCGCCCAGGCTGCAGTTTGGGTTGGCAAACCATTTTGGGGGACAGCGAGCAAGAGAGAAAGGAGAGTATGGATTGCATTGCTGTCATGAAATTGCCTTCTCCCTTCTTAGGTTCTCACCTTGCAAATCACCCTCTCTCAGCTAAACACATCTTACTTGTTAACTCCTCCCCTGCTCACTAACCTTTTCAATCATCCCCCTTCTTCATTTCAGAAAGGCCTTCAGGACAAAGCAGCGTTTAAAGCCTTTCCCACTAAAAGTTCGCCCCTCCCCCCCTTTTAAAGAGGCAGTGTGGGGGTAATGTTCTTTTCTTTCTTTTTTTTTTATTTGTTTTTCTGCAATCTACTCTTGTGAAGCTGTCATTGTTTGGGGGTTGATGGATATTTCTTCAGAGATACCATCATATCGCTTGTTATTGTAACACTTATTGGTGATAAAGTTCAGCCTAAAAATTAAGCAGCTGCAATGTAGCAGCACAAATTAGTTTAATGTAAGCAGTCAGGAGCAGCTGGCTGGCTCAGGACTTGAATTTAGCTGTGGGGGGAAGGGTTCTGTGACGCTGACAGTGTTTTTTTCCCTCTACATAAACATTTTTGGCTGTTGCAGCTTTTGAGCTGATCATGTGACAGTGTCCCTAGGCAGATAATTTATTTCTGTGGCTTTCATGAGCAATCATTAACCTTCAGACACTGAGTTTGCTTTTTGCTTTGTGGCATTTGTTATTATTATTTTTTTGTATACTAACTAGTTTAATTCAGAAAGTGTCAGGAGAAAATTACAACCAATTTATAATAGACTGCAATGCATAATACTTATGTTTCTATTAAAGCAGACCTTGCTTACAAGTCCATTCTCATAGCTTATCTGGGGTTAGTGGATCAGAAGAATTATTTTCGGTGTAGCTGCCACCAGGATGCTCCCTCGGTGTCCTCTTGTGACTGCCAGGCTGGCCTTGCAGAAACTTGGTTTGGAGATCAACCTCTGGCAGCTTCATTTACTCCCTGGGAGGGTTGGAGCCCTGAGAGCTCTCAGAGGGGCTGGGAATTGTGCTTCTGGAGGTGGGTGCTGCTTGGATCCCTTCAATAAACAGAGTGGTCATCTCTAGTGAATAACTGGAGCTAGACTATATTGGGATTTAAAAACAAAGGAAATCACAAAATGTGTCCTGCATACATCAGAGGAGGGGGAAACACAGGGAAGGATCATTTCTGATGTCTGTAATCACGCTTCCCCTGTTTTCTGAATTTATCTGTTGCGGTCCTCCTCAGATCTGTTTGTGCTGCTCAGCCATTTCTGCCAACCAGTAATTCAGGAATGAAATGCACAGGGTCACTCTTTGGTGTCTATCATACATGATATCTTCAGACACTTTCAGAATGCCGATGATCTGGTGGGTATTGTGTGGGCCTTGTTAGATATTCATTTATTCATTCTCTCATGGTGCAGGCATGGTGGGGGGAACACTCAGGACCACTTGCACAGAGGGATTTGATAAAATGTATTTATAAACCCCACTGAACTGTGTACAGTGCAAAATAAGAGGAAGAATGAACCCTTTTCCTTTCTTTCTCATTTCAGGTATTTTAATGATGAGAGCTGCTCTTAATTGATCCTACTGTTTCACAAGAAATCAATGGATGATTACAGAATGCAGCCTGAGACTTCCACTCTTCTACATTTATGATTCAATAGCTCAAAGCAAAGGGAAATTGATACTGTCATTCTTAAACACTTTAAGACACCACCAGTGGGCTAGGTACCATGTAGACGGAAAGTGAGGAAGAGCATGGCCAAATGAAGGAGATAAATATCCAAAGCATTTGGGAGATCCCGGATGTTGCTGGAGTGAGTAAATGGACCCAGTACGTGCAATGTGGTTGTGTAATTCACTGGGCTGCATCCTTGCTGGGCTTGGAGGTGTGGAGGGTAGGCAGGACATGAGAACCTTTTTGTCCTCACCCCAAAGAGAGAGATTTTTCTTCCAAACGTAGGACCCTTGTGTTCTGAACTTTCCTTACTCTTTCTTCCTAACTTTATTTTCTTCCTTCTTGCTCACTGGATTCCAATGCACATGGTTGGCAGGGCCGTGTTGTGACTTTTGTGGGTCCAAGGCGTTTACCTTTGTGAGTCCCCTCCTCCATAAAAGTATTGATGATTATATTTTACCTCTGTGTTGGTATAAAGACGAGTATAGTCCAGGCTGAATTTGTTATTATGCACTCATTATTATTATATTCTCTTTTTCTCTGATTTTAAAAGAAATTAAAATTAAAACATTTTCATGGACCCCTAAAAGTATTGTGGGACCCTGACCACTGTGCCTCTTGTGCCCAGTGGAGAAGTAAGCCCCAAGGTTTGGCACATGCACACAACAGTCCTTTAATGCAGGGTGAAGATACTTTGGAGGCACAAATCAAATACAGTTGAGAAAAACTGCACATATCATCTCCTTTCCTCAGGTTAAAGCATTCACATTTCATTCCAAACACTTTTGTCACTGATTCCTCGGCCAGGTTTAGCTCTCAATGGTGGTGCCCAACCAGGGGAGCCCTTTTTTTTTTTTTTTTTTCCCCTGCCTTCTGCCCCTGTTTTCAGTACTGTAGAACTTCCAGTCCTTCTTGGCCTTGGGCTCTATCTCTATTTGCCTTATCTGAGCCAATCTCCCCTAGGACGCTGTTCTAAAACACATCCTCCATTTTGAACTGCTTGTCTCTTAGCCTCAAGCCTGTGCGCTCAGGATCACCACATTCTAGAGGCCTTTATCTATGCACTTTCCCTCCTAGGTCAGACAGGATCCAACAGGGCTGTGACCCCTTGAGTCATTATATCCTTGTTGTTGTTCATTGCTGTTGAGTATTCTGACTCATGGTGACCCCACGTGTGCAGAGTAGAACTGCTTAGAACGTTTTAAGGTTGTGACCTTTTAGAAGCAGATCACCAGACTTGTCTTCTGGGGCTGAGATATCTCTAGGTGGGTTTGAACCACCAGTCTTTTGATTAATGGTCAAGCACTTAACCGTTTGTGGCATCCAGTCTTCTTCAGTATATCCTAGTTACTTCCAACTGTCCACTCTGTCATTTTATCATTTGAAATTCCCTTAACTTTTCACTACTTCATCCCCACCTCTAAACTTGTATCTGAGTGACCTTGGGCAGTTTATTCTTTAGTATCATTTTTCTTATCTGTAAAAAATCGACTGTAATAATCAACAATTTATTGAGTATGCATTGTGGGCCAAGTGTCGTGCTAAAGACTTTGCTAGTGATTAATACGCATTATCTCTTTCCATCAAGACAAAAACCTATAAGATATGTACTATCATTAACCCCATTTTGCAGGTGGGGAAGCTGAGGCACAAAGAGATTCAATAACTTAAGTTCTCCCAGATAGAATATAACCAGATCAGGACAACAGTCCGGGCATTTGTATCCCAGAGCATTAATTCTCAATCATTATGCTGTACTGCTTTCTATGCTATTAGAACACCTACCTCATAGAGTAATTGTGAGGGCCGAAGGAGATACCACATGTCAGAAGCTTAATACAACACCTGGCATACACTTGTTAGTTGCCGTAGTGCTGGCTCTGAAGCTTAGGAAACTTATGTATAACAGACTGGTTCTGCACCATCTTCATAATCATTGGTATGTTGGAGTCCATTGTTGTGGCTATTGTGTAGTAGCTTTCAACCCATGGGGCTCGTCTTCCAGAACTATACTGGACAATATCCTGCTGCGATCCATAGGTTTTTATTGGCTAATTTTTGGAAGTACTTCACCAGGCATTTCTTCCTGATCTGTCTGAATCTGAAAGCTCCATTAAAATTTGTCCACCATGGGTGGCCCTGCTGGTATTTGAAATACCTGAGGTATAGCTTCCAGCATCATAGCAACACACAAACCACCACAGTCTGACATACTGATAGATGCGTAACGGTAACATGTTACTACTCAATATATGGTAATAATTTTTAGTTCAACGAATCATAATATCTATCTCATTACCACCATGAATAATTACATTACAGAATGTTTATTTTTTTATTTGTTCACTTACTTAGCACAATCTGTTTCACATCTATATGCCAGCCACACATGCTGCATACCCTCATGGACCTTCCATTAGTACTCAGGAGTCAGGACGTTCATACAGAAGGGTAGCTAAAAGAACCAGAAAGCACACGCTAGAACCTCTTACAGAGCATAGAAGATAAGGTAGTCAGAGGGTGGGATGAATTGGAAGGTAGGTGGGAAGGCTTCTTAGAGAAGAAAAAATTAGGCTTTAAAGGAAGGAGAAATCACAGATGATAGAAAAAAGGAGGAGTTTCTAGGCCAGAACAAAAGCTAGGCAAGAGACCAGATATTTTCTGGTTTTAACCATAAGTTTTAAAATAGTCAACATCTGGCACTTACAGTTTAGCCCAGAAACTTCTGCCCCCTTCTCTGGGTGGGTAGTTACCAAATTACAATTACAGTTAGGGATCTAGAGCCAAGATGAAATTCACACACTATACAGGAGAGCAAGTCAAAGCGATGTCTGTGGGAATAATATTGTTTATTCATTCACTCACTTATTTTTCATCATCATTTCCTGAATACCATATTCCAGGCAGTACAGGAAACTTCTTAGAAGCTCAAACATGAAAAAACAGCCCCTGTCCTCAAAGGAATGGGAAAGTAAGAACAATTTCAATTCAATATGATCAAGGCAATTAGAAAAGGATGTATCAGGTGTAGAGACAGCACTGAGCAAGCACTCCTGGCCCTTCCTGAATTTGGGTCAGAGAATGCTTCATACTGGAGGCGTCAACTGCCTTGTGTTTCAGATTATGAGTAGATGTTCACCAACTGAAAAAGGTAAGAAAAGGCATACTAAGCAGGGAGATAAACATGTGCAAACAGGTACAGGTGGGAAGCATGTCAAATGCAGAGAACTTCAATAATTTGTTATCACTGCAGTTTCAGGTTCTCCCCTGAGGAATGGAGGGAGTTGAGGTGTGGCTTTAGGCAAGGGGAGATCATAACATAACGGTAGGGCTTTAAACAGAGGAGAATTCCAATCTGTTCACAAGGGCAGAGGATGCACTGGAAGGAAAAAGACTGGAAGTAGGAAGACAAGTTAGGAACTCATTGTGATCATATTGGAGTCCCTAGGTGGCACACATGGTTAAGTGCTTGACTACTAACTGAGAGGTTGCAGTTTGAACCCACCTAGAGGTGTCTCAGAAAAAAGGTCTGGTGATCTACTTCCAAAACACAGCCTTGAAAACCCTATGGGACACAGTTCTACTCTGTACACATGGCGTCACCATGAGTCTGAATCCACTCAATGGTAGTGGATTTGGTTTTGGTTTGGTGATCATTTTGGTGACAAATAATGAAATCTTATCCAAAGGAGTGGGGATGAGCTGGAGAGAATGAGTTTGTTTAGGCTGAGGACTGGTTGCCTGTGAATGGAGAGGGAGAAGTCTCAGATTACCTCCGAGGTTCCTGGGAGCTTGTGGATACAAGTGGAGATTTAAGGGGTTAAGAGGTAATGCTTCACTTTGAGTTGGAAAATTTAGTTTACAAGGTGACTTTGAGACATTCAGTTGGCAGA
This sequence comes from Dugong dugon, assembly GCA_030035585.1. Taxonomy (NCBI): domain Eukaryota; kingdom Metazoa; phylum Chordata; class Mammalia; order Sirenia; family Dugongidae; genus Dugong; species Dugong dugon. The sequence continues at coordinate 162,467,655 of CM057464.1, forward strand.
TGAAAGTCTGGAAGGAAGTTGAACCAGAAAACAGATACTTGAGATATGTTAGTATTTAAATGGCTGAGCAGTATTGACCGTGTAAGTGATTATTATGGGGCAGAAGAGATTATTTATGTAGTGTAAGGATGGCGAAGAATATTGAATATACCATGGACTGCCAGAAGAATGAACAAATCTGTCTTGAAAGAAGTACGGCCAGAGTGCTTCTTAGAAGTGAGGATGGCGAGACTTTGTCTCATGTACTTTGGACATGTTATCAGGCGGGATCAGTCCCTGGAGAAGGACATAATACTTGGTAAAGTAAAGGATCAGCAAAAGAGAGGAAGATCCTCAATGAGATGGATTGACACAGTGGCTGCAGTGATGGACTCAAGCATAACAAAATTGTGAGGATGGTGCAGGACAGGGCAGTGTTTTATTCTATTGTATACAGGATAGCTATCAGTTGGAACTGACTTGACAGCACCTAACAACAACTACGAGGATGGAGAAGGAGGGACTGTGGCTCTCGTGATGCCAGGGGCAGGGCCAGCAGAGTGTGTGTAACATTGGGGGAACTTTAGATCCTAACGGGGTGAACTTCTTCCTGCACTGCTTCCCTCAGCATCCTGTGGTAGAGTTTGGGGTAAGTCTGTCTTTTGGTGACATCCCTAAAACAGGTACAAGAGACTGGAGTCAAAATCATTACCCTATAAGTCACTTTCAGAGCTAAGGCTCCAAAGAGGCAAAAAAAGTCTGTCATGGGAGGGAGTGTGGGTCAGAATTCTGCAGAAAGCTCAGGTAAGAACCCATACTCCTGTGCTCTGGGCCACCATCTTGTCAGGCTAGGGAGTATATCAGCTCCTCTGTCCTGGGTCCCTGTGCTTCCTTCATCCTCACACTACAACTTCTTTGAAACAATGTGACTTCAGAGAGCCAGATATTCTGTCCTAATGTTCTGTCTTCGGTAATCCAGTCCAGTTGCTGTGGAGTCAGTTGTGACTCATGGAAACCCCATGTGTGTCAGAGTAGAACTGTGCTCCATGGGGTTTTCAATGGCTGATTTTTCAGAAGTGGATCACCAGGCCTTCCTTTTGAGGCACCTCTAGGTGGACTTGAACCTCCAACCTTTTGGTTAACAGCTAAGTGTTTTAACTGTTTGCACTATCCAGGGATTCCTCTTCAGGTATAAATTTCTGATATTTCTACCCAATTCAATCCTTTCTTTGCAAACCCTATGACTGATCCTTTTGTCTGAGTCTGTTCTTTCTCCACCATAACCCTATTTCCAAAGACCCAGCTAAATACTTAATTTTTTAAAATTTTTATTGTGCTTTGGGTGAAAGTTTACAGCTCAAGTTAATTTCTCATACAAAAATTTATACACATATTGTTATGTGACATTAGTTGCAATCCCTATAATGTGACAGCACACTCCCCCTTTCCACCCTAGGTTTCTTGTGTCCATGTAACCAGTTCCTGTCCCTTCCTGCCTTCTCATCCTGCCTCCAGAGAGGAACACCTCATTTGGTCTCGTATCTGACTGAACTAAGAAGCATACTTTTCACGAGTATTATTTTATGTTTTATAGTCCAGTCCTATCTTTGTCTGAAGAGTGGGCTTCAGTAATGGTTTTAGTTCTGGGTTAAAAAGTGAGTTAGATTCAAGATTCCACCATTAAATATTCTTTCTTTCTTCCCTCTGTGCTATGTGCATGATCCCTGGGATGGGGGGAGGTGAGGGGGGGGGAGGAGGCGCAAACGGTTAAGCACTCAACTATTAACTGAAAGGTTGGTGGTTCAAGCACATGCAGAGGTGCCTTGGAAGAAGGGCCTGGTGATCTACTTCAGAAAAGTCACAGCCATGAAGACTCTATGGACTCTACTCTGAAACAGGTAGGGTCGCCATGAGTCAGAATCCACTCAACGGCAACTAGTTTGATTTAGTGCTATGTGCCAGACACTGTGTTAGATACTGGATATATAGTGACAAGTGAACTAGGTCTGGTCCTTGAGCTCATGCAGTGTGCAGTATACGGAATATGATAAAGTGAGAGGCAGGCTGGAGCCAAGACACCAGGGTTCAAGTCCTGACTGTGTCATTACTAGTTGATGTAACATGGAACAAGTCACTCTAGCTCTTAGGACCTCTTTTCTCTTCTGTAAAACATTGGGTTTCGATTTGTGGTTCTTTTCTGGCTCTTTATATTCAATGATGCTATAAAATAAAATAGTTTCACATTGTGTTCCAGGGCAGGAGCAAATGTTATTATTGAACTTGGTTGTTGTAGGGAAGCAAGACTCACCTAGCTTGTCTAAGTTGCCGAAAGCTTTGAGCCACCAGCACTGTTTAGGGTGGTTGTCAATGCTTACCATGCAACAGTTGAACTCTGAAGTATTTAGATTCTGTACAGGGATTCACTGAACAGAAGGGAAGATGTCAACCTTGGGAAAAGGAATTGATAATACCTTGCAGGATTTAACACCAGCTGGGAGAGTGGATCCTCCACTTCCCATTGTTATGCTCGGGCTTAACTGAATGACTCCATTTGAAAGCCACCTCTGAGCCCTTGTGAGTAGTAACAGGAGCTCATGTATTGTTTAGGGTCCCCAAGAACATCTTAGAGAGACTAGGAGACCACATTTGAAATACAAAAGTTGGGTTACTTTACCAGGGGCAAACAAAGCCCTGAAAATCTGTTGCCTGTGCCGTAATTTCTGCATCACAACCCCCTGCTTTCTCAGATACAAATCTATTGAAAGCATGAAATGAAGCATGAATTGAAATAAGAATTGTTTTTGGAATAAAAATTAGGTAACACTCTAGTGGAGCCTGATGGTTCCTCTACGGGCGCAATGCATAAGTGTGGCTCAGTGTTTCACTATTAGCTGAAGGAAGCTTAGAAAAATGTTACAAATGAAAGCACGGCACACATGCAAATAATGGCCCAAAAACTAACAGGAAAAGTTTTATTACATTCTGCTATGATAAGGGGAAATAGACACCTTCCCAAAAGGGCATTTTTTAAGGGAAAAAAATTCATATTAATCCCAAAAGAATAATTTTTTGGGTTGTTTTATTGCTAAAAGATGGCATTCTTTTAAATAATAACTCATTTTGATACATTGGATGGAGCAAACAGTTTGCAAACAGTTAACAGAAAGCCTGGTGGTGCGAATCCATCCAGCAGTGCCATGGAAGAAAGGCCGGGCAATCTATTTCCATAAGATTGTTGTTGTTTTGGTTGGTGTCAAGCCAATTCTGACTCATGGCGACCACATATGTACAGAGTAGAGCCGTGCCATAAGATTTTGAAGGCTGTGATCTTTAGGGAGCAGATCGCCAGCCTTTACTTCTGAGGAGCCTCTGGATGGGCTTGAATCCTAACTTTCGGGTAGTAGTCTAGCACTTAACCATATGCGCTACCAAGGGACTCTGCCATAAGATTACAGCTATTGAAAAATCCATGGAGGTCCATTCTACTCTGACACACATGGGGTCACCCTGAGTCAAAGTTGACTCGATGGCAGTGGGTCTGGCTTTTTTGGTTATACACTGAGGGAGGCAGGGCATGGTGCCTGATCTTGGCTTGCCCTTCATTGGCTGTGTGACCTTGGACATTAGAATAAATTTCTCTGGCACTTTCCCTGAATGTAATGTGCAGACAGCAATTTTTATCCCTTTTCTCACCCTATGTATTGCTTAATCATGGTTAAGTGTACAGAGTTCTTCAGGAGAACAACTTGTATTTAGTACAAGTCCACTGAGTAATATTTATTGAGTCAACAAGGATGTTTAGAACTGTGATCAGATCTGAATTGAGTTACTAAAAAATGCAAGACATTTAGACTCCTGGGAATATAAATATGGCCAAAAGTTTCATGAAATAATTGCTAAGACTTTTGTGACACTGGAAATTCTGGTAACCAGCTTGAAAGAGAAGGTGTTCAAGTTCCTTAGCATTCTCTTCTCCTGAAGGTTTTTTGTAATAAATTGTTCTCCTTCTTGTTCTTTCCAGTCTTTTTGCTTCTTCCCCCAGTTCTCCGTGTCCTTCCACTTCCAGCTCCTTGCTCTTCTATACTCAATGTTCCTCTCTTCCTCACGAGTGTGAGGGGAATCAGTACTTGAACTCAAAAACACTTAAGGCATAAGGAGGCTGTGTGAGAAAGGTGACACAATCTTTTGTTTGGAATGAAGAAGGATTATATTACAATGTTCTAGTTCCCCAAGGAAAGGAGGCTTTTACTAGTCAAGAGTTTAGCTGATTAAGGAAGATCCAGTACTGAGGATCATGCATGAAAAGATAACAAACAAAAACTCCCCAAATGAATGTCACCTCACAGAATGTCAAGACTCTGTAAAGAGCCTACTATCAAAACCACAACACTCAGGATGTGGAAATAGTGTTGTTTCCATTATTAGCATTATTTTAAAACTGTATGGGGTACCTATGATAAGGTCCACATGTAAAACTGGCTCTCTTGTGATTTTGCAGATGAGATCTGCTAAATTTAAGAAGTTTGACTGAAGCTTAAATGTTGGAGTAAATTTAAAGAAAATACTCTTTCACTGAATTGAGGAAAACAGTGAGTTGTAAATGATTAAATGTAGTCAAACTGAATCACTGGGATTTGTTTTAAAGTAGTATTAAATTGTTTTTTGAGGTATTAATTTAATTTTAAACATAATTTAATTTATCTCAATTCTTTAAAAATTTTTGTTTAAGGTTTAGATGTACATATGCTCTTTTGTTCGCTTCAAATATCTTCTATCAAGGCCTGGCTTCTGGGTGGGAGCCTCTTTGCAGGCTCCCCAACATTTGCAGGCAAGATAATCCGTCCCCATCAGCGTTCTTGTAGCCTTTTGCTCAGGCTGCTATTGTAGCACTTAGCAGAAAGCACATCTCCAATTATATGCTACTTTCTCCACTAGGCCTTCTTTAAAGTTAAAGAGCTCTCTGGGCTGCCCTCCCTTTCTGGGCCAGCCCCTTTCCCCGTACTTCCCCCTCCCTCTGTTGATCTGCCCTTCTCACTGGAATGTAAGCTCCTGCAGGGCCAACACTGTCTTGTTCATCTGTATTCTTAACACCTACAAGATACTTGGTACTTAGAATTAATATTTCAGTATCATTCCAAAAATGAAGCTTCTTATAATGGTTTTAGAAGTCAGCAAATTAAACAACAAAAACAAAAGAAGCTTGCATTTTAAGCTTTGAATCAAGTTTGTTTCTGAATTGTGTTCTTATAAATTGCAAATGGACTTGTACTCCTGCAAATGGTCACATGGGAAAAAAAATGTCCATTTACTTACACATGGTATTTCCTCTAGAAGCCGTAGTGGCACAGTGGTTAAGCAGTCGGCTGCTAACCAAAAGATCAGTGGTTCATACCCACCAGCTGCTCCATGGTAGAAAGATATGGCAGTCTGCTTCTGTAAAGATCACAGCCTTGGAAACCCTATAGGCAGTTCTACTCTGTCCTATAGGGTCGTTATGAGTCGAAACTGACTTGATGGCGATGGGTTTGGTTTTTTGGTTTTTGGATATTTCCTCTGCCTGGAATCCTGCACCTGTCATTCATGTTGGCAAACGCCTTCTTATCCTTTGGATCTCAGCTTGAACACTGCTTCCTTTTCTAGCATCTCCGTCTCTCCTCCTGCCCAGTCTGAGAAAACTTCCTCTAAAGTAACCACTCATCAGACTCTATTGTTCCTTCACATCACTTATCAAAAGTGTCAACAATGGTTTTTTTTGGTTTATCTGTCTCTCCGATTAGATGGTAAGCTACACATGAAAAGAGAATTTATACATTTAGTTCGGTTTTATATTTTTAGGACCTTAGCACATTGTCTGGCACAAACTAAGTGTGCAACGGTTATTTATAAAATGATTTTTTTTTCCTACTGTGTAAAGTTACTGTAAGACAAAGATAAGTAAGATATTGTCTCTAGCCTTAAGGAGAACGTTGGTGTTTCATGACTTCAGGATGAAAAAAACATGTGTTGGGGATGAGGAAGAATGAAACAGTCTAGAGTAGATTGAGTATAGAAATGCTTTCTTACCATAAAATATATAATAATATTTGTACATTTATTAAATAATGATTAAGAAAATTTCATCATGACAAAAGCTATATATTTATTCAGTAATGCTATTAAATGTTTGTTGCTGTGTGCTGTTGAGTCGATTCCAACACACAGCGACCCTGTATGACAGAGCAGAGCTGCCCCATAGGGTTTCCTAGGCTTCCCTGGTGGTGAAGTGGTTAAGCACTTAGCTGCTAACCAAAAGGTCGGCAGTTCAAACCCACCAGCCTCTCTGTGGGAGAAAGATGTAGCAATCTACTTCTGTAAAAATTACAGCCTTGGAAACCCTATGAGGCAGTTCTACTCTTGTCCTATATGGTCGCTATGAGGGAATCAACTCAACAGCAATGGGTTTGTTTGTTTTTTAATCTTTATGGGAACAAATTGCCAGGTCTTTTCTCCCGTAAAGCAGCTGGTGGGTTCTAACCACCGACACTTTGGTTAGCAGCTGAGCTCTTAACCACTGCACCACCAGGGCTCCATTGTTAATCATAGTATTACATTATTCTGAGAGATAGTGGTATATATAGTGAGAGATACAGACTGCATTTTCTTCTAGGTTTAAAGCTTGGTATCTACATGCATATATTACACTCCTTGCAGTGACAGTCCTAGGGTCCCAAGCTTTGGTTTCTGGACACGTAAGGTCTCAGGATGAGGAAATCAGTGCTTCAGGAATATTGCCAAGAGGAGAGAGAAGCCCCAAAGTGTAGTTGAAGAGTATCCCTTCAGGGATTTACCACATTCTAGTCCCAGTGGCATTTCAACACCTAATTTTGGTGTTGTTTTAAAAATTTCATCTTCTTCTTCGAGACTATTGGTATCAAATTACTCTTTAAACAGCCAGCAATTGCTCTGGTGTATGCTTAGTGATGACCATGTTTAACTAAGAAGACTATGTTCTCCTCTATTTGCTTTAAGCTGTGGTAGACAGTATGGAAACAAACACTTGAAAATACAACAGACCAAGGCCTTATGTGATAGGTAGAAGCAAACCCATAAATAATCAAACAAATGCATAAATATTTTACGGAGTTTTTAGCTGTTTAGGACATTGAAATAAGAAAAAAAAATACTGACACTCTTTGTCTTAGTTATCTAGTGGTGCTATAACAGAAATACCACAAGGGGATAGCTTTAACAAACAGAAATTTATTCTCCCACAGTTTAGGAGGCTAGAAGTCTGAATTCAGGGTGACAGCTCCAGGGGAAGACTTTCTCTCTCTTTTGGGTCTGGGGGACTGTCCTTGTCATCAATCTTTCCCTGGTCTAGGAGCTTCTCAGCACAGGCACCCTGGGTCTAAAGGACACGCTCCTCTCCTGGCTCTTCTTGCTTAGTGGTAATGAGGTCCCTCTCCTCCCTGCTCAATTCTCTCTTTTATATCGCAAAAGAGTTTGAATCAAGATACAATCTAATCCTGTAGATTGTGTCCTGTCTCATTAACATAACTGCCTCTAATCCTGCCTCATTAACATCACAGGTTAGGATTTACAACACACAGGATAATTACATCAGATTACAAAATGGAGAACAACCACACAATTCTGAGAATCATGGCCTACCTAAGTTGACACACATTTTGGGGGGACACAATTCAATCCATACCACCCTTTTTTCCAAATTTCAGTCAGGAAAACTTCAAGTAAGCAAGGACACCTTCTAGGCCACGAGACTGGTGCAATAGCTAACATTTACCTTGGGCTACAATATGCCAGATGCCATCCTAAGTGCTTTATAGGTATTGATCCATTTAATTCTCATACCAACTGTAGTGGATGCTATGAGCTGTTTGACAGATTCCCCCCTACAGAACAAGGCATTCTTTGTTCCCTCACTTCCTGGAGTGGTGACTGCTAACAGCTCACAGCTAAACCTCTCCCTAGATATTGTCCTTGGCAGAAAAGAGCTGCCTTGCCCAAGGTTACAGTGTTTTCTAGGGATGGCCTGCATCCAATCCCTGGTCAATTCAGGGGTACAAAGGCCTAGCTGCCTTGCCTTAATTCAGGATCTCTCTGAAAGGTCATTCCGGCTTCACAGCAATTTTGGGGATCCACTGAAGCCTCTGTTGCAACAGCTTCACAATTCAACTTCTCCCTGTCTGCTCAATCTTGCTTCCTCTGCTGCCTTACTGGCGCTTTTCCTGAGAGTACTGCCTACACATATTTCTGTCTCACTGTCTGTTTTCCAGGGAACTAGACCAATGACATCAACCTTACTGTTATCCCCATTTTACACGTAAGAAAACAGAGGCACAGAGGATGAGCATGTTGCCCAGGTGACACAGTCAGGATTCAGACTCTGGTAGCCTAGCTCCAGAATGCATTCTCTCAGCCACTAAACACTGTCTCAAAACAAGACTAGGAAAAACAGATGGACTCTGCATGTTCTAGCTCTGCCTTCCTCTTGGGCTTAATCTTGCTCTGTGCCCTCTCATCTTCTCCTAGTTCAGCCCCACTGGCCTTTAAGTGTCTATTCCAAAAATAACCAACCCATTGCCATCAAGTCAATTCTGACTCATAGCGACCCTATAGGACAGAGTAAAACTGCCCCATAGGGTTTCCAAGGTTGTAAATCTTTATAGAAGCAGATTGCCACATCTTTCTCCTGCAGACCAGCTGGTAGGTTCGAATCACTGACTTTTTATTTAACAGGTGAGTGCTTAACCACTGTGCCCGTTACTAATGAATGAATGGACAGATTACCAGGAGTACAGGCAGTGGGGCTGGGAGATCTGGGCTGGACATGATTAGAATCTAGAGAAGGAATTTGGCCACAGCAAAGAGAAGAGGGAATGAAATGTAACAGATATTATGATTAGTAAATAATGATTTATGAAATGTAAATCTAAGGTTTTCAGCTTAGGGCCAAAACATTTTGCGCTCAGTACAGTATTAAGTTTTTATTGTGACGCATCCATAAAATAATGTCTGGGTCATTAGGAAATTTATAGTCATTTTGGGAAGAGGAAACTACTACACGAGAAAGAACAAAAGAACAACAGACATAATATGTAATCAATAACAAGATAATGTGACACATTCTAAGTATAATTGTGAGAGCATGTAGATGAGATCAGGAAGCTTTAGCTACCGAAAAGATTATCGTGAGATGCCATTAACCCCTAAGGTTAGTGTTGACTTTACTTGGGTCTTCACAGGTTGAAAGGAGAGGGAAGATTATTCTTGATAGAAGAAACAATGGGAAGGCCACATTGTCTCATTTAATCTCACAATATTTCTCTGAGATTAAGTGCTATTATCAAAATTTATGAGAAAGTTGAAGCGAGGTAAAGTAATTTGCTGGGATGGGGGTCATGGAGCCCCACACTGGTGAGTTATGGAGCCAGGACCTGAACCCAGGCAGGCTGATTGCAGAGCATGCCTTAACCACCATCTTTGTAGCACAAAGTTTGTGGTGCTGTAGTAGATATAGTGGGCCAGATGATGATGCTGTTCAGTATGCAGGCCGGAAGAGTTTGTATAGATTCATCAGGCAACCAGGGACCTTCGCCATCAGGAAAATGCATGGATGTGGATGTCAAATTGATCAGAGTTTTAACTACACCTCTATTCATTACTAGAAAAGTTGCATGGTAATATTAAGGCTCCGTTTCTTCTATTATAAAATGAATAACAAAATTTAGCTTCCAGGTTTGTAGAGAGGGTTAGCTATAAACGTAGGTAAAGCAATTTGTATCGCACCGAGTTGTGTGTGTAGTAGGTGCTCAGCTCAGTGGATAGCAGTTGGTCTTGTTATTACTGTGGATTTTTAAGCTAGAGTGGAGACTTCTAGAGAAGATGGGAATGGAGGGTGCAATACAGAAAATGGCATTTTAGGAAGGTAAAGATGGCTACACAGGGTATAATGGACTGAAAAAGGATAACATGGAGGAGCTAGATGGACCTAAATGTGTTCTAATAGATAGAGTTTTTCCAATAATAAAGTTATTTAGTAAAGAATGTCTGGAGTTTGGCAGTGGCTACTGAGACCTAAAGGAAGGCCTAAACTTGAACAATATTATAGAAAAAGAGTTGACAAGATATTGCATGTAGAAGGTAAGAGAAGAAGCAGGGAAAACAGCCAGATGGTCTGAAGCCCAAAAGGCTAAGAGAAAGGTAACACCATTGAGGAAAAAAATGGGGAAACTGAGGGAGATGCAGTACTTTGGGGCATGATGATAAATTCTGCTGTTGAGGTGAAGATGAGGTAGATGTGACAAAGATTGAGAAGATTCTAAATAATGTAGAAGGAATTAAAAACAAAAAACAAACAATGTTTAAATTAATTTTGATCTTGAGAAGGTGAGATTTCTGTTGGTAACTTTTCTAGCTAAACTTCTCAGGAAAGGGAGCCAAGAAGTATAGCTGCCCAGAACTGGTGCCATCTTTACATAAAAGGGAGCTGAAGTCATAAGAATGGGTGACAACACTCAGAGATCGAGTTTATAGAAAAAATAGTAACCAGTTGCCGTTGAGTTGATTTCGACTCATGGTTATCCCACGTGTGTCAGAGTAGAACTGTGCTCCATAAGGTTTTCAATGGCTGATTTTTCAGAAGTAGATCTCCAAGCCTTTCTTCTGAGGAGCCTCTGGGTGGACTCAAACCTCCAATCTTTTAGTTAGCAGCCAAGTGCTTAACAGTTTCTGTCACTTGGAGACTTCCTTGTGGAGAAAAAGGACACGACAAATTCACACAGAGGTCACAAACCATATCCCTTCCTATGTGGGTTCAGTGTTATTCTTCCTCTGAAACCTATGAATCTTCAGACTAGCTCAGTAATTTTTCAGGTTTTCACTTCTGAAGGTTGTTTTAGAATAAGATTTCAAGTCCATTGTGTCTCTTCTGTTCTTTTGCTTTGAGAACAACACAGTAGAATGCCTTGCCAACACCAAAGGAAGAACTATTTCTGTTTTTTCAAAGGGCTTAATAAGGAAGCAGCTTATTCTCTCTGAGGACAATGACACTTCATAGAGGTCAAACATATTTCTGTAAATTGTGAAGGATAATAACATTGTTCCAATTAAGCTCTTCATACTCGCAGTATAGAAGCCAATCTGACCTATACAAATAGGACAGTAGGGGAAGAAAGATGCTATTGCCAAAACGCTCTCACCTGGAAGATAAATATCACAAATAAGCAGTTGCCAGACAACTCTAGAGAAGCTACAAGCATCATTTTGTTTTTTTTTTTAAAGAGATGAATAGATGAATCTGTAAATTGAGAAACTATAGAGAGTTGGAAGCCAGGAGCTTGAAAGTATCAGCCATGCTGAGCCAAGTGGCCTTTCTCGGAGTCTAGAATTTCTTATTTTCCAATAACAAAGGCTAAGTCCCTCAGGCAAGCAGTCTTAGGAAAAAAAAAAAAAAAAGTTACCATTATTGCCTCATTAAATGAAGTTAACTCTGAGCTTCTAAAATGTATTTGTTTTCCTGAGTATTGCTGATGCCTCTAGAAGGTTTCTCTAGAATTTACATGCCCTAAAAATGGTCACCTTCTTTCCTCTCTTGCAGGGTTATAAAGTAAGAAGGAGAACAAAAATCCTAGAAAAAGCATTTCCTTAGTCCATCAGTGAGCCATAATGCTGTCTACTAATGTGTTTTTTTAAATAAATATACAGTGAAAAAATTATTTCTACACTCAGCACAATATGTTAGAGGTGGGAAAAAGGTGGTAGACACCAGCAGGAGGAATGCACCACCATACTTAAAATTCAATTGCATTGGCCATAGGGTTGGCTTAAGATTAGCTTGCATTGTGATTTTGTTCTCCCCTTAAATGCTCAAATTTTTATTCTCAACCATTAATATAAATGTTCATGCTGAAAAATCAATAAACTTCCTGGAGCCTTTTTTTTTTTTTTTTTTTTTTTAAAGAAATTTTGCCTTATTTCAACAAACAAAATGCACTTGGGAAAGAAATATAGTACAATCTCATGTGCGTTGACTAGGAATGCACTCATGCTGCATGTGGCTCTTTCAGAAAGAACCTCTCATTTGAAGATTCCTAATTTCTATTCTGTAATATATTATGATATGCTTGATGCTAAAGGGAAAATTGTAGCTGGATGACTTTTTTGGTTGATGATTGCAAAGTATGACAGCCAAGTCCAAGGTGGTAAAAAATCTTGAACCAACATCTTATAGAGCCATCTCCCAGTGTGACCCCCACACCCTCACACTACAGTGGTTTCTTATTAAGTTTTACGCCTCCAACTTCTCTTTTCCTTCCACTGCAATAGCTCCAAAAAGGGCTCACTGAAGGGTCTGGATTTTCTTAAACTTGGTTTACTTGGGTGTCTATCAGTTTTAATGCCAAAGATTGTACTTGTTGTTATCGTTAGTTGCTGTTGAGTCAGCTCTGACTCATGGCAATCCCTTGTGCAACAGAACAAAATATTGCCCCGTCCTGCAACATGTTCATGATCGTTGGTATCCATGAGTCCATTGTGGCAGCCACTGTGTATTTTGAGTGCCTTCCAGCTTAGGGGGCACATCTTCCAGCAGTACATGGGACAATATCCTACTGTGATCCACAGGGTTTTCATTGACTAATTTTCAGAAATAGATCATCAGGCTTTTCTTCCTAGTTTGTCTTAGTATGGAAGCTGCCCACTATGGGTGACTCTGCTGGTATTTGAAATACCCATGGCATAGCTTCCAGCATCATAGCAACACGCAAGCCATCATAGTACAACAAACTGACAGACTGGTGATAAGATTACACTAGACTTAAGGTTTTCAAAAGTTTTGTTTGTTTAATCCACAGAATTCTTTTAAGAATGACATTTTACAGGGAGCCCTGTGGAAAAAAGAGCCTATGGGGGAGGGTAAAGACAGGACAGAGGGGCGAGTGGGCGGGAGGTAGGGTAATGTTAAACCTTTGCCCAGTGAGGCCTAACTTGCCTTGTTCTGGACTGCTGCTATCTGTGAGAAACAGGGGAAAGATGTTACCCAAAGTCCTATTGCCTCATGAATTTCTGATGATGAAACAAGAATTATTTCAGCTTTGAGAATGATCTTTCCCTCCTAGCCACTATGCTAGGAATGGGTGCTAAATCTTGTTTCTCCATCTACATGTATGTGCCCCGAGTCTCTTAGGCCTGGAATAAATTAGCAGCAATCCTTGCCTCTCTATTCAGTGCTGAACACTTAACAAAAAACCAGCTTGCTCCCCTAGAGAGTAACTAAGCTAACATGGACACTATATTCCTTCTTTGGAGGAAAAAAAAGAGCATATTTTTTATAAAAAAGCCAATCTTTAAAAAAGATTGAATAGGATGCTACTTTAAAAAAAATTCCAGCTGCTTAAATGTAGGATGCTGAAAAGGCTCAAATTAAAGAATGTTCCACGGCTGAGCCCTTTTATTTTCACTATATTGTAAATTGGATAGTTTTGTTTGCCTCAAGCTTTTGTGTCTTACTTTGTTTTTTCTCACTTGGTTTGTTGATACAATAGTCATGTCAAACCCAAGGACGCTCCTTTCCTTACACATTCTCTTATATTTGCATTGTTGCTGGCTGAAAGGTAAGATGGCTTAGTCTCACAAATACTTGTTTTGTTTAGTTTTTTTAGCAATTTGATTAAGAAATGTTGATATTTTCATATGCTATTTTGCTTCTTCAATTGTTTATTAAGTCTATTTTAATTTTGTCTCTTTATAGGCCCGCACTTTTTTGTGGATGTCTCTTTTAAAATGAAAATGTACAAAGATTACATGAGCCTTTTTCTAGACCTCGCTTAAGTTTATGAGTGTTTTTTCTTCAGCATTTTTTTCTTTCTTTTTTTTAAAATGTACTTTAGATGAAGGTTTACAGAACAAACTAGCTTCTCATTAAACAATACACATGTTGTCTTATGACGTTGGTTAACAACCCCATGACACATCAACAGTTTCCCTTCTCGACCTTGGGTTCCCTATCACCAGCTTTCCTGTCCCCGTCCTGCCTTCTAGTCCTTGCCCCTGGGCTGGTGTGCCCCTTTAGTCTTGTTGTGTTTTATGGGACTGTCTAATCTTTGGCTAAAGGGTGAACCTCAGGAGTGACTTCATTACTGAGCCAAAAGGGTTTGCGGGGCCAGTAAGTCTGACCTTTTTTTGTGAGTTGGAATTTTGTTCTACATTTCTCTTCAGCTCTGTCTAGGACCCTCTGTTGTGATCCCTGTCAGAGCAGTCAGTGGTGGTAGCCTGGTACCATCTAGTTGTATTGGACTCTGTCTGGTGGAAGCTGTGGTAGTTGTGGTCCATTAGTCCTTTGGACTAATTTTTCCCTTGTGTCTTTGGTTTTCTTCATTCTCCCTTGCTCTCAAAGGGATGAGACCAGTAGAGTATCTTAGATGGCCACTCACAGGCTTTTAAGACCTCAGATGCTACTCACCAAAGTAGAATGTAGAACATTTTCTTTATAAACTATATTATGCCAGTTGAGCTAGATGCTCCCCAAGGAGTGTTTTATTTATTTATTTTTTTAAAGAGGAATTTATTATTTTAATTTGTTAAAAATTATTGATTTGAAAATTGCAAAATAGTAATTACTTGTTGAGGAAATTGTAAAAAATACAGAAGTGTACAAAGAATAAAAATGGAAGCTTTTCTTATATCCCCTTAATCCCACTCCCCTGTGGTAACTACTGTTAACTCTTTGGTGTAAATTCCAGTGATAACTACTATTAAATCTTTGGTGTGTATTCCAGATATTTTTCTATGCTTATGCAAAGTTTCTTTCTTCTTTTCTTCTCTTTCTCTCTTTCTTTTTCTCTCTCTTTTTATGTATCTATCTATTTGTTGTCACATATATATTTTTTACACAGAATAGACTGTATATGTACATATATAGTATGTATATATATGTTGTTGTTATTAGGCATCATTGAGTCAGTTCTGACTCATAGCGAACCTATGTACAACAGAACAAAACACTGCCTAGTCCTGTGCCATGCCCACAGTTGTTGTTATGCTTGAGCCCATTGTCTCAGCCACAGTGTCAGTTCATTTTGTTGAGGGTCTTCCTCTTTTTTGCTGACCCTCTACTTTACCAAGCGTGATGTCACTCCCCAGGGAATGATCCCTCCTGACAACATGTCCAAAGAAACTAAGAGATAGTCTCACCATCCTTGCTTCTAAGGAGCGTTCCGATTGTACTTCTTCTAAGACAGATTTGTTTGTTGTTTTGGCAGTCCATGGTATATTCAATATTCCTCACCAACACCACAATTCAAAGGCATCAATTCTTCTTCGGTCTTTATTCATCGTACAGCTTTCGCATGCATATGACGCGACTGAAAATACCATGGCTTGGGTCAGGCGCACTTTAATCTTCAAGTTGCCATCTTTACTTTTCAACTTTCTAAAGAGGTCTTTTGCAGCTGATTTGCCCAGTACAATGGGTGGTTTCATTTCTTGACTGCTGCTTCCATGAGTGTTGATTGTGGATCCAAGTAAAATGAAATCCTTGAAAACTTCATTTATCATGATGTTGCTTACTGGTCCAGTTGTGAGGATTTTTGTTTTCTTTATGTTGAGGTCTCATCCATACTGAAGGCTATGGTCTTTGATCTTCATCAGTAAGTGCTTCAAGTCCCCTTCACTTTCAACAACCAAGGTTGTGTCATCTGCATAATGCAGGTTGTTAATGAGTCTTTCTTCAATCCTGATGCCATGTTCTTCTTTGTATAGTTCAGTTTCTGGGATTATTTGCTCAGCATACAAATTGAATAGGTATGGTGAAAGGATTCAACCCTGACACACACCTTTCCTGACTTTAAACCATACAGTATCCCCTTGTTCTGTTTGAACAACTGCCTCTTGATTTATGTACAGGTTCCTCTTGAGCACAATTAAGTGTTCTGGAATTTCTATTCTTCTCAGTGTTATCCATAATTTGTTATGATCCACACAGTCGAATGCCTTTGCATAGTCAGTAAAACACAGATAAGCATCATTCTGGTATTCTCTGCTTTCCGCTAGGAAACAAAGAAGTATCAGTAGTTGGAAAATATGGCCTTGGTGACAGAAACAATGCTGGAGATCACATGATAGAATTTTGCAAGACCAATGACTTCTTCATTGCAAATACCTTTTTCACCAACATAGACAGTGACTATACACGTGGAACTCACCAAATGGATTACACAGGAATCAAATCGGCTACATCTGTGGAAAGAGGCGATGGAAAAGCTTAATATCATCAGTCAGAACAAGGCCAGGGGCCGACTGTGGAACAGACCATCAACTGCTCATATGAAAGTTCAAGTTGAAACTGAAGAAAATTAGAACAAGTCCATGAGAGCCAAAGTACAATCTCGAACATATACCACCTGAATTTAGAGGCCATCTCAAGAATAGATCTGACATGTTGAACACTAATGATCAAAGACCAGACAAGTTGTGGGATGACATCAAGGACATCCTACATGAAGAAAGCAAGAGGTCATTAAAAAGATGGTAAAGAAAGAAACGACCAAAATGGATGTCAGAAGAGACTCTGAAACTTGCTCTTGAGCATCGAGTCACTAGAGCAAAAGGAAGAAACGATGAAGTCAAAGAACTGAACAGAAGATTTCAAAGGATGGCTCAAGTAGACAAAACAAAGTATTATAATGACATGTGCAAAGAGCTGGAGATAGAAAACCAATAGGCAAGAACACACTCGGCATTCCTCAAGCTGGAAGAACTGAAGAAAAAATTCAAGCCTCGAGTTGCAATAGTGAAGGATTCTATGGGGAAAACATTAAACGACACAGGAAGCATCAAAAGAAGATGGAAGGAATACACAGAGTCACTATACCAAAAAGAATTGGTCGACGTTCAGCCATTTCAAGAGGTAGCATATGATCAGAAACCGATGGTACTGAAGGAAGAAGTCCAAGCTTCACTGAAGGCATTAGCCAAAAACAAGGCTCCAGTAATTGCCGGAATAGCACTTGAGATGTTGCAACAAATGGATGCAGTGCTGGAAGTGCTCACTTGTGTATGCCAAGAAATTTGGAAGACAGCTACCTGGCCAACTGACTGGAAGAGATCCATATTTATGCCTATTCCCAAGAAAGGCAATCCAACCGAATGCGGAAATTATCAAACAATATCATTAATATCACACGCAAGTAAAATTTTGCAGAAGATCATTCAAAAGTGGCTGCAGCAGTATATTGAAGGGAAACTGCCAGAATTTCAGAAGAGGACGTGGAACCAGGGATGTCGTTGGAGATGTGTATATATATACATATATACAAATATATATCTTCATGTAATATTTTTTTTTGTTACTCAACAATAATCTGTAGACATCCTTTCATGCCATTGCGTATAGCTTTTCATTCATTCACCATATATTTGTTGAACAGATACTAGTCATTGCGCTTGGTGCTAAGCAGACTGCATTCAACAAAACAGAATAGAATCTGTCTTCATAGAGCTTAAGTTCATCTTTTATCATAATATAATCTTGAGTAGTAGTAAGCCCTTTGAAGAAAGATAGAATGGTATTCGGGGTAGAGAACGACAAGGAGTGTGATTAACTGGAGTGATTAGGGCCAGTCTTCCTGATAAGTTGACATTTGAACAAGAACTGGTTGACCTGAAAGAGTAAGCCAAGAAACTAATGAAGATTATGCTTCAGGGCCCCTCACTCTGATCCTATGACCCTGAGAGGGATTCTGGCAAAATAATTTTATGTTTCTGTAAGATTTGTGAAGTAAGATATTTCAACTACAATTGGTTAAGGGGGCTGCTGCTTTCCCTCTATCACACTTTACATTGTATTGGATGATTTTGGCCTTGGGCATTTTGGGAAATTGGCTAAGGCAGTGATGTGCTAGTAACTTTTTAACAGCCAACTCACAGGAAATAAAATTCTGGTTTGTAGCACTCACTATTATCTCTGCTGTAGATACTCCTACCACGGCCAATTTCAAGCTATCAACGTGAGGTCACAAGACATGGAGTTGGAGAGATGTGTAGTAATACATTGTTATATAGTATTTCTACCTCACAGATACAATACCAAAACCAAACCCACTGCCATTGAGTCAATTCTGACTCATAGCCACCCTATAGTGACCCTATAGAACAGAGTTGAACTGCACCATAGGGTTTCCAAGGCTGTAAATCTTTACGGAAGCAGACTGCTCTATCTTTCTCCCTCAGAACAGCTGGTTGGCTTGAACCACTGACCTTTTAGTTAGCAGCTGAATGCTTAAGCACTGTGCCACGAGAGCTTCTTACAGATGCAGTGTATGTAAATAACTTCAAGAACATAAATAACATGTTCCTTTGGCCCTTAAATTTTCTGTAAATTGTCAGTTAAATTTTCATGCTTGATCAGATTGGAGTTTAATTTTTTTTTTTTTTTTTGTCCAGACTCCATCAGGAGATCTATAACGCATAATTGTCTTGCCTTAAATAGTTTAATTGTCCATCAGACTGAAGTAAAAGGACAGCTCTACATGGCTTATTGAAAATCCTGTTGGAACAATGAGTCTATAAAAACAAGTAAACTTAATTTGCATTTGTAGGGATGAGCTTTGAAAAGCACTTTTATAGTATGACCGTAATCTTCTCAAGAATTTGCATTACTGACCACAGTAATTTTGACTTTTGGAATCTTAGTAGAAAAGGATGATCAGATGATGACATTTTTTTGTCATTGGTGGACTGAGGTCCTAGGATAACAGTTCAGAGTCTTTTACGGTAATCAGTGTTGAGGCTAAGGTATTGCTGTTATTGTAGATGTCTCAATTTTTTTGGTGTGTGTGTGAGTTAGAATTTTTTTTATTGTACTTTAGATGAAGATTTACAGAGCAAATTAGTTTCTCACTAAACAATATAGATATTGTTTTGTGACATTGGTTGTCCAACCCACAACGTGTCAACACTCTCCCCTTCTTGACCTTGGGTTCCCCATTACCAGCTTTCCTGTCCCCTTCTGGCTTCTCATCCTTGCCCCTGGGCTGGTGTGCCCATTTAGTCTCATTTTGTTTTATGGGCCTGTCTAATCTTTGGCTGAAGGGTGAACCTTAGGAGTTAAAAGGTGTCCAGGGGCCATACTCCCGGGGTTTCTCCAGTCTCTGTCACACCAGTAAATCTGGACCTTTTTTTGTGGGTTAGAATTTTGTTCTACATTTTTCTCCAGGTCTGTCCAGGACCCTCCATTGTGATTCCTGTCAAAGTAGTTGTTGGTGGTAGCCGGGTACCATCTAGTTGTGCTGGACTTAGTCTGGTGGAGGTAGTAGTAGTAGTTGGTCAGTAAAAAAGAGGAAGACCCTTGACAAGATGGATTGACACAGTGGCTGCAAGAATGGCTCAAAAATAGCAATGATTGGGAGGATGGTGTAGGACCGGGAAGTGTTTTGTTCTGTTGTGCATTGGGTCACTATGAGTTGGAACCACCTTGACAGCACCTAACAAAAACAATATATGAATGCAGTTTCTGTAGTATTATGTATTACATTTGTAATATGTAATACTGTAATATGTATGTATGTATTATGTATGTAATACTGTAATATGAATGCTAAATATGCTTATTGCTACTGAGATGTCATCACTTCAGGCTCTGGAAGTGGGCAAAGCTAGGAAAAAGATTTTCTTCCCCTTTTGTTAAATCATGGGCTCACACTCAGCAATCAAAGGGTTCCTTGCCTTACTCCATTCTGTGCTTGTACCTCCCTTCTCCCACAGTGAGAACTTTGGTTCTCAACAATGTTAATACATTGCTCATTTTCTCTATCCCATAATATACATGAAAAGTTCTTTTCAGAATCAGTACTTCAATAACTCTCCCAACAGCAAGCCTATAGTAAAGTTCAAAAATTTCTTCATAATTTTATGTGTTTTGGTCCTTCGACTTTATCCCACCAAAATAAGGGTTTTCAACCTTGGCATTATTGACGTTTTGGACCAGATAATTCTTTGTCATAGGGGACTGTCCTGTGGATTGTAAGATGTTTGGCAACATTCTTGACCTCTAGACACTAGATACCAGGACCCTCCTACCTTTTCTCCCAGTACCAACAATCAAAAATGTCTGCAAATATCAAATGTCCCCTTGGTGGGGGCAGAAATTGCCCCGGTTGAGAACTACTGTACAAGAGGGTATATACAACCTGAGTAGTGTTTTCAAATCTACTTGAATTAATTGATTTTATTGTGCTGTTATATTATCAATTTGATTTACAGTTAGGTTCATTTATTTCTGTTTATATTTAATGTTAGGATATGCTTTTCTTTTATCATTTTTATCTTACGTTTTATTTTCTGACTAATAAAACACCTACATGGTTCAAAAGTAAAAACTTGTAAAAAGCTATACTCAGTAAATCCTCATACCCACCCCACCCCTGCCACTCCATTCTCACCCATCATCTACGAGGAACACTTTTCATTAATTTCTGGTTTATCTTTATTACATAAAATGTTGCATGCTATATATTGTCTTTGGATCTTCTTTTCTCCATTTACAAAGAATATCCTGGAAATCAGTGCACACCAGTTCATGGAGCGCTTCCTCACTTTTTTGTGCAACTGTTCTATAGTTTATTCCATTAACTCTTAGGGAAGGACGATTAGATTGCTTCCAGTATTTCTCTATTACAAATGATTTCACAATAAATATCCTTGTGCAAATGCTGTTTTGGATTTGTGAAGGTGCATCTTAAAGTAAATTCCTAGAAATGAGATTGTTGGAGCAAAGAGTAAAATGAGTTTGTGGTTTTATTAGCTATTGCTAAATTCTCTCCCATGGGATTTTTTTACCATTTTGCATTCCCACCAGCAAGATGTGAGAGAAGGCATAGTCGAGCTTTTTAATTTGTGCCAATCTGGTAGATGAGGAAGTATCTCAGTGTAATTTTAGTTTGCATTTCTTTGATTATGAATGAAGGTGAACATCTTTACGTATGTTTAGGTATCCTTTTATATCTTTTTTTTTCTTAACTATATGTATATGTCTTTCACTTTACTTTTCCCACTAGGTTTTTGGTCATTTTTAGAGATATTAATGTATTAGGTAGATTAAACCTTTACCTGTGATATATGTTACACATATTTTCTCTCAGTTTGTTTTTTTTAATTTCATTAATGATTTTTTTGCCATGCCAATTTATATTTAAAATTTTTATTAAGATACGCTTATCTGCCTGTTTTATTCTGTCTGAATTTTGAGTCATAATTAGAAGGTTTTTCCCAGACCAGGTTATAAAGATACCAACCCCCATGTTTTTTTCTACTTCTTGAATGATTTTATTTTTTACATGTAAATCTCTAATGTAGTTTAACTTTATTCTGCCATGGGAATCTAGTTTTATCTTTTTCTGAATAGGGTTACATTTTTCTCAATGCCGTTTAATAAGGAGTCCTTTTTTTCCCCATTGATTTGAGATGTCACTTTTATGATATTCTTGAGTCTATTTCTAGATTTTCTGTTCTCTTCCACTGGTCTGACTTTCTGTTCATGTTAGAGTACCACACTTTTAAAAATTATGTCATTATTGTTAGGTACCACTGAGTCAGTCCCGACTCGTAGCAACTCCCTGTACAACAGAACGCCACCCTGCGCCATCCTCACAATCGTTGTGCTTGAGCCCATTGTTGCAGCCACTGTGTCAGTCCATCTCATTGAGGGTCTTCCACTTTTTCACTGATGAGTTAATTTTAGAGGCCTTAGAATAAGCTTTTATATCTGGTAGGGCTAGTCCCCTCTTACTACTCTTGCCCATATCCTCAACCAAGGTTTTTCTAGCTGTCCTTGCATGTTCGTTTTTTCATATGAATTTTAGAATCCATTTGTCTAACCTCAGCAAAAATTTATTGGGATTGCATTAAATTACATACTAATTGGGAAAAACTGAGATCTTTGTGATATTGAGTCATCTTATACAAGAACAAGGGAAATCTCCATGTTTTCAAGTCTACTTTTGTGTTTTTCAGGAATATTTTCAACCTTCAAAATTTTCCTCATGTAAGTTTTGCATTTTTCTTGTTAAGGTTATTCCTAGTTATTGTATATATATTTTAAATTATTATAAAAAATATGTAACACAATGTTATCTTTTTTCTCTTTCAAAAGCATTATATTTTTTAATTGGTTATTGTTTACGTTTGAAGGCTGTTGATTTTTACATGTTTATTGTATATCCTGATATCTTACTGAAATATTTGTGGATTGTGTTTTATCACTGAATTGCTAAGGTTTTCCAGAGAGTCCATCCTGCAAATAGAAATAATTAAATTTTTATTTTCCAATTTTTTTGTCCTCTTCTGGGCTTTTGTACTCTCCAGTGTTGCCCTTGCTGTTATATGGACCTCAAGTTATCTTTGTCTTCTGTTTTTCACTACGATACTTCAGTGAATACAAATATGACATACCACAGGCTACTACACATCTCATTTGGCAGGATCCTAGTGACAGCATTACCTAGAACAAGGACTGTGTCAGCATGTCCCCAATTGAAGTTGTCGCCTTCATGCTCAAACCAGGTCTTCCACCTCATTTCTAAGTTTTCCCTGACTGTTCCCCAAACTTTGGCTTTAGTTCTGACTTTTCTTTTCCCTTCCACCGATACATCTGATCAACTACCAATTCATGCAGTTTTCACTTCCGCAGCTTTTGTTTCTTTTCTTCCTGCAGTAGATGCTGTGGTGTGCCACTGAGATCCCCCCTACGAGACCCAGACATTCTTTTCTCCAGCTACTTGGAGTGTTGCTTGCTTACAGCTCATACCTGAGTTGTTCCCTAGGAAGTGTCTTCAGCAGCAGAAGGTCTCTGCTTCCCCAAGGTCACATCCTCTCCCCGACTCAATCCAATGCCTGGTCCACTTGATGGATATAAAGTCCTTGACCCATTGCTTCAATATGAGACCTCTGAAGGGTCCCCTCAGCTTCAAAATTTCACATGGGATTGGCTCAGTCCTTTGCTACAAATGCATTTAAATTTAACTTCTTCCTCTGCCCAATCCTACCTTCCTCATTGTCTAAAAGATGTGTCTGAGAGCACTCCTCAATAAACTTCCTGCATAAACATCTCAGAGTCTCAGATTATGTTTCTTGGGGAATCCCACTTATGACATCTCTTTTTCATACGTACCGCCACCATCCAGGTTAAAGACCCCATTAATTCTTATTTAGAACATTGCAAAAAGCTTTATAACTGGTTTCTCTGCATACTGGCTTCCCTTCTATAATCATTCTACACACTCTGCAGTTATACAAACAAAGTATTTGTCCTACAGCACAGCTCTAATCATGACATTCCTGCTCAAAAATCTTCAGTGGTGCCCCAGCCCATTTAATTATGGTCTTACTCTTTAGTATGA
Source organism: Dugong dugon (assembly GCA_030035585.1). Taxonomy (NCBI): domain Eukaryota; kingdom Metazoa; phylum Chordata; class Mammalia; order Sirenia; family Dugongidae; genus Dugong; species Dugong dugon. Next base: position 162,491,027 of record CM057464.1, read on the forward strand.
CCTTTATGGCTCTTCCTTGTTTGTTTTTGTTAGCTGCTGTTGAGTCTTCTCTTGACTCATGGCAACCTCAGGCACAATGTGATTGGACTGTTGAAATAGGGTTTTCATTGGCTGCTTTTTGAGGGTACTCTGGAAGCTCCGCTGAAACCTCTTCAGCATCATACCTCTGTTGACAGATGGGTGGTAGCTGGGCTTGAAGTGCATTGGTCATGAACGAACCTGGCTCTCCCACATGTAAGTGAGAATTCTACCACTGAACCACCACCATCCCTGCCTTCCTGGTTTAGCCTCTACTATTTTCATCTATCATCCTCTACTCCAGTATAAGCATACCATGCTCCAGTTAAATATCACTACTTGCCGTTCTCCAAATCTACTGTAAAAATTTCTCCTTACAGTTTTCTTTCTTCAATTATCCCTCCTTTTAAAATTCTAACCATATTTCAAGATCTATTTCAAACACTACATCCTCCATGCAGACTTTCCTTATATCTCAACCAAATGTCATCTCTTCTTCTAGTCTTCCCAGTGCATTTTGTACCTCTCCTTGGTATTTACTTGATTGTATTTATTTGTGTAGTTATTTCACTTCTCCTCTCCATCCTACCACCTGCACTGACATTATCTGCAGAGCAAGGTTTTTCCTCAGTTGTCTTTGTATCACCTAAAGCAACAAGCATAGTCTTTAATTCTGGAGTTCAAAAAATCATTAATAAATTCAACTGAATTCGAGCTGCCAATTTGTTTGACATTCACATGAATGCTTTTTATTTTTCCAGCTTCTTAAGTTTGGGGGAAGTGGTCTTCAGATGTGTAGCAATATTTGACCAGGTTTTTTTTTGATGGAATCCCACTTACACTATCTTTCCTGGCCTAGTTTTCATTGGAAAAAAAAAAATTCTTGAAGTTTCTTCAAGAAAGCTTCTAAAACTAAGGACTGAATGGTGCCACCATAAGGTAATGGCTGTGTCCTGTGAAAGATAGGCAGGAACTGTCAGGAATTCCTGAGGGTGAAGGGGAGAATCATGAGACCATGTAATCAGATGATGTGAAATCAAATACATGGTACAATTCCAAACACAGCTGTGGGGCTGGGATCTGGGACCAATCATAAGTCTCCTTCTCTCCTGTTTCCATCCTACAATTGAGATGATGTAGGTTTTAGTTTCCTTATTCTGCACAGGCAACTTCACCCTTATCAAGATTCAGCTTTTCATTTTCCATGCACCTTAGCCTCATCTTATTCACCAACATTTCCTTCCTAGCCAAATGAGAATAGTGGTGTTTTCAAAACTACTCTTGACTGATATTTGATATTTTCCATGCAGCAACCACTAAGGTCAAAGATGAAGAAACTGAAGCTTTTTATTAGCTTCTGCAGTCTGAAATTGATCGAACATGCAATCAGGATGCAATGATAATTACTAGTGATTGGAATGAGAAAGTTGGAAACAAAGAAGAAGGATCGGTAGTTGGAAAATATGACCTTGGTGATAGAAACAATGCCAGAGATCAATGCTAGAATTTTGCAAGACCAACAACTTCTTCATTGCAAATACTGTTTTTCACCAACATAAACAGTGACTCTACACATGGACCTCACCAGAAGGAATACACAGGAATCAAATCAACTACAACTGTGGAAAGAGGCGATGGAAAAACTCAATATTATCAGCTAGAACAAGACCAGGGGCCAACTGCGGAACAGGCCATCAACTGCTCATACGAAAGTTCAAGTTGAAACTGAAGAAAATTAGAATAAGTCCACGAGCCAAAGTACAATCTCAAGTATATCCCACCTGAATTTAGAGACCATCTCAAGAATAGATTTGATATGTTGCACACTAATGACCAAAGACCAGACGAATTGTGGAATGACATCAAGGACATCATCATACGTGAAGAAGCAAAAGGTCATTAAAAAGACAAGAAAGAAAGAAAAGACCAAAATGGATATCAGAAGAGACTCTGAATCTTGCTCTTGAACATCGAGTAGCTAGAGCAAAAGGAAGAAACGAGGAAGTTAAAGAACTGAACAGAAAATTTCAAAAGGCAGCCTGAGAAGACAAAGTGAAGTATTATAATGACATGTGCAAAGAGCTGGAGATAGAAAACCAAAAGAGAACACATTCGGCATTTCTTAAGCTGAAAGAACTGAAAAAAAAAGATTCAAGCCTCGAGTTGCAATAGTGAAGGATTCTAATGGGGAAAATATTAAATGATGCAGGAAGCATCCAAAGAAGATGGAAGGAATACACAGAGTCATTATATCAAAAAGAGTTGGTCGACGTTCAGCCTTTCAGGAGGTAGCATATGATCAGAAACCGATGGTACTGAAGGAAGAAGTGAAGCTGCACTGAAGGCATTTGCAAAAAACAAGCCTCCAGGAATTGACAGAATATGGATTGAGATGTTTCAACAAATGGATGCAGCACTGGAATTGCTCATTCGTGTATGCCAAGAAATTTGGAAGATAGCTACCTGGCCAACCGACTGGAGGAGATCCATGTTTTATGCCTATTCCCAAGAAAGGTGATTCAACCAAATGTGGAAATTATCGAATGATATCATTAATACCACATGCAAGTAAAATTTTGCTGAAGATCATTCAAAAGCAGCTGCAGCAGCATACTGACAGGGAACTGCCAGAAATTCAGTTCAGATTCAGAAGAGGACATGGAACCAAGGATATCATTGCTGATGTCAGATAGATCCTGGCTGAAGACAGAGAATACCAGAAAGATGTTTACCTGTGTTTTATTGACTATGCAAAGGTATTCAACAGTGTGCATCATAACAAATTATGGGTAACATTGTGAAGAATGGGAATTCCAGAACAATTAATTGTGCTCATGAGGAACCTGTACATAGATCAAGAGGCAGTTGTTTGGACAGAACAAGGGGTTACTGCATGGTTTAAAGTCAGGAAGGGTGTGCATCCGGGTTGTATCCTTTCACCGTACCTATTTAATCAGTATGCTGAGAAAATAATCTGAGAAGCTGGACTATATGAAGAAGAACGGGGCATCAGGATTAGAAGAAGACTCATTAACGACCTGCAATATGCAGATGACACAGCCTTACTTGCTGAAAGTGAAGAGGACTTGAAACACTTACTGATGAAGATCAAAGACCACAGCCTTCAGTACAGATTACACCTAAACATAAAGAAAACAAAAATCCTCACAAGTGAACCAATAACCAACATCATGATAAACCGAGAAAAGACTGAAGTTGTCAAGGATTTCGTTTTACTTGGATCCACAATCGCCAGCTATGGAAGCAATAGTCAAGAAATCGAAAGATGCATTGCATTGGGCAAATCGGCTACAAAAGACATCTTTAAAGTGTTGAAAAGCAAAAATGTCACCTTGAAGACTAAGGTGCATCTGTCCCAAGCCTTGGTATTTTCAATTGCATCACATGCTTGCATAAGTTGGACAACGAATAAGGAAGACCAAAGAAGAATTGACCCCATGAATTGTGGTGTTGGTGAAGAATATTGGATATACCATGGACTGCCAAAAGAATGAACAAATCTATCCTGGAAGAAGTACAACCAGAACGCTCCTTAGAAGCAAGCATGGCGAGACTACATCTTACATACTTTGAACATGTTGTCACGAGGGATCTGTCCCTGGAGAAGGACAACATTCTTGGTAAAATATGGGGTCATCGAAAAAGAGGAAGACCCTCAACAAGATGGATTGATACAGAGGCTGCAACAATGGGCTCAGTCATAACAAGGACTGTGAGGACGACACAGGCCTAGGCAGTGTTTCATTCTGTTGTACATAGGGTTGCTCTAAGTCGGAACTGACGAGACAGCACCTAACAACAACATTTCCCATGATACTCAAATTAGAGACCACAAAAATAGCCATTAATTAAAAATAAGCTTTGTGGTCTTAAAGATAATATTTATGTTGGCAATCTGTGGAGACATAAATATAATTGAATGACATATCATATACCTCAAGACATTTTTAATTTTATTCATCTATTTCTTCCTATTTCTCAGAGTAAGCCAACTACAAATAGTGTAGTACTGTGAAATTTAACTTCTCTTTTTTGGGCTATAGGTGTTGGATTTTCAACAAGCAGAGTGTGGTTATGGTTGGATAGTCCAGTACAAGGTTGTGTTTACATAGAATCTTTCAGCGAAAGAACTTTGAGTGCTTTATAAACATTGCCTCATGAATCCTTCCAAGATCCCTAAGAGGTGAGTGGAGCTATTGTCCCCATTTAACTAATGGAAAAATTAGAAAAGAGAAACCTAGGGCTTCATATTTACCAGGCAATGGTCTATGTGACTGTACAAATGTGATATATGTAGCCTTTTGATTCTTGATGCTATAATTATATATATATAAATTATATATTCCCATCCTAGTTTTATGCTATTAACATTTTTCTTTGCTCTTGCATTAGACTGTTAAAAATTTATCATGTAGAAACTTTCATAAATGTTCTCTATTACCAGGTATTATCCTTTAAACTTCCACAAAACTTCTGCTATCCTGGTAGTCCTACTGTAATAGGCCTTTGTTTTTATCCCATTTATCTAGAGGTTACATTTCATGTCATCTCAAACACCAGAGATATAGCCACATGCCAGATTTGAACGCTATGTGGGCAATAGCCGTCACAAAGCCCATGGACATTGCTTTGTAGAAGATAGGGTTAGTGTACTCACCCAAGCAATATGTGTAGAGTAAAGAAAAGGATAACATGATAATCCACTAACATCAGTAAGAAATGACAGCTGACAAAGAGGAATAGAGAATTCTAAGAAGCATCTACTATGGTGGAGAGACTATATGGGGAAAAGTGAATATTCTCAGAAAAAAAGCTGTTTAAATGACACAAACTAGTTATTAAGCCTTATTTCTAGTTCTTTAGTACCGTAGTTTGGAGGCATTCTCTCCTTACATAACTCTGAGAGAAGAAACAAAATGGCAGTGGTAAACACAGTTAATGTAATGTGATCATAGTTCTTAGTGAGATTCAATTAGAATTAAGTTATATTCTGTACGTCTATGAGACAAGATGTTTGTAATTTTGTCTTAAAGATTAATATCAGAAATGGTTAAAAGAAGAAAAAAATGCCTGAAGCAATATATGTCAGAAAATGAATAGAGCCTCATTCCTTTCAAAAGGGAATGGATTGTGTTTTAACCAACGTAAGTATGGAGTCTTACCCCATCAGTGGGTAAGATACATGCTGACCCTCTTGACAATTGTCAGAAGGTCTTGACATTGCTATTAGTAATCTGTTGACAGGAACACCTGGTAATAGCAACAGAGGTGAGGGGTTACCAGAAAAGAAAGCATGGTGACTTCATGGAGGTACTGCACGGCTGCCAGAAAGCAGAGGAAAGGGTGCAAGTCAGAGCCCCGTTAACTGGCCCTTTGTAAGTTTTAGGAGATACATTTCATGAACTCTATTTGGAATGGAATAAAGATGAAAAAAGTTCAGTTTCACCGTCTACTTTATTTCCATACACAAACAGACACCGAGGAGAAATCATGATTGCACCCTTTCTGCCGTCCTGCACCTGAGTCCGCAAAATCACAGAATATTTTGGACTCCGTGCTCATTGGATCACTTGTCATTTTGCCAAATAATTTCTGGCTCTCCAAGCAGTTGAAAAACATGTTTTGGAGTCTGTGTAACATTCTGGGTGGGGTGGTTTCTAAAAGGCTCAATCTTAGACACAAAGCAGAGTTGTAAGACCAGTGATTAGTACTGATGCAACAAGTTCACAGCTATGCTGAGTATGCAGAGTGTTAGGGACGCTCTAAACCCCGCTGTGGGAACACACATCTCTCACCATATGTTGACAGAAGAGGGCTACATAGTGTGTGTTACACATTTTTATTCTTTGTCCAAATCAACTCAGTTTCTGCAAACATCATTTGACAATAAAAATTTATATGCATTTCCCGTTTAACTTATAAAAATGAAATATTTCATGCATATAAATAATAAATCTAAAGTAAGAATAGATGATAGCAATCATATTTATACCCCTGTGTTTACCACCTAGCTTAAGAAAGAAAATTTTCAAATCCGTTTGAAGCTCTCTGAGTTATTTCTCACTCTCGCTCACTCTAGAGGTAAGTATAGTCGGGCATTGCATTATGTGCTTCTGGGCAACGTCCGATAGCATATACATTTATGGTCCCATACCAGAGGAAATATGTGGAGTCAGACATGTAAAAGCCTGGGAAGTCAGAATGATAGGTGGAGATTCATGATTTTTTTTCAGATACCCACTTTCAAATGCTGGTGAAAGGTCAAGCAATAAGAGAAAAAAAAAATCGGTTACATTTACTGACATAGTGTCCATGCATAGCTTGGCATCTGCTATTTTCTAGTCTCTCCTTTATAATGGAAAGCACCCCTGGGAAGATGAGAAGATGAGAAGAAGAATTTAGAGTATAGGTGAAGAAACTGGCTTAAGGCAGGAGGAATTGCTTCTCTTTCACTGTAACTAGAGGAAATTTATGCAATTGTTGGTTTCATGGTTTCTATTTACTCTGAGAAGTGGAAGAGGGTTGAAAATGGAACATTATTTGAAGAGAGTGGAGGTTTGAAATTTCCATTGAGAAACTTGCAGCAGCAGCAAGAGGCGAAGGAGAAGTATCAGTTTAGAAGTGAAACAAAAGGTTATTAAACAATCGAAGGTGGAAAATCAGTGAATGCTATTGCTTGCGATTTAAGCATGTTCACGCAATGTCTGAATCACACAAAGTCCTATTGCACAGAGTGAATCGTGGACGTGAAGCGACACATAACTGTACTATCTTGAATTTGAGCTTATCATTCTCGTGCTTTTCTTTACCGTTTAACCATATGTCTGTATCCCTAATAACTTCATATGAAAGGCATAATATTTTATTTGCTCCTCTGTGGTTTATTTTGTTCAGAATTTATTTGTGAGATACAATCATACTGATGCAAGTAGCTGATTAATTTTCTCTGCTGTAGTATTCAATTATATAAATATACCAAGATTGATTTATTTACTTCCTTTCGATTGACAACCAGGTTCTTCCCAGGCTACCAGAAACATTCTTGTATATGTCTCCTGGTGTTCACAAGCAAGACTTTCTCTAAGGTATAGAAAGTGGAATTGCTGGCTGGTGGAATATGCACATCTGAAACTTTACTACACAATGCCAAATTGTTTTCCAAAGTTGGTGAATCTATTCACACTCCCACCAATAGTGGACGATAGTTCTTGTCGTTCCACATCCTCTCCAACCTTTGGAATAGTTAGACTTTTAAATCCTTGCCAATTCAGTGGGCTTGAAACGGTATCTTGTTATGGATTGACTGTTATTTTCCATGGTTGCTAAAAATGTTGAGCTTCTGATTGTATGTTTATTGACCACTCATATTTCCTCTTTGGTTAAATGTCTGTTCATTTTGTATGCCATTTTGCCATTAGGTTGTTGACATTTTCTTGTTTGTTTTTAGGGACTCTTTATATATACTGGATATGAATGCGTTGTTGGTTATACGTGTTGCGAAGATCTACTCCTAGTTGGTTGTTTGTCTTTTCAGTTTCTTTTGACAGGGTCTGTCATCTTCCTTAATATTTTTACCCAGATAAACAAATATTCTCTGCTTAGTATTTAAAGAGGTAAAAGTAGATTAATTATAATATTCAGATTTTTATTCAAACATAAACATTAGAAATGGTTCAATTCTTTTGTGTTGATTATCTTAAAAGGCAAAATGGCAGGAATATGATTCCCGACAGACTCTCCAGAGGGATCTGCTGAGATGATGACATACCTAGTCTTAACCAAATGGATTCACTCGTTTATTTAGCTGAGTCCTGTCATCATTAGGGGCCTATTTAAAAAGTCTATGAAAGTCAAATAGCGACATAGCTCTCTGTTCCTAGCTTCGTATTTCTGGAAAAAGTGGTCTACATGTGTCTCCTCTTTCTTATAATGACTCCTTATCCTCTGTTTATCTGGCTTCCTCCATGACTCCCTTGGAAACTGATCTTTCAAAGGTTTCAGTAACCTTGTAATTTCCAAACTGAAGGTCCTCCTATTTAGAGTTGCCAGATTTAGCAGATTAAAATACAGAACACTCAGTTAAATTTGAATTTCAAATAAACAATGAATACATTTTTTAGTAAAAGTATGATTCAAATGTTAATATCTCATGGGTCACACTTATACCAAAAAATTGTCATTGTTTATCTGAAACTGGAACTCAGTTAGGCATTCGGAATTTTATCTGGCAACCCTACTCTTATTAACGGCTTCTCTTTGTAGTACATTTCTAGTTCTTCTCTCATTTCTCTGATCCTTACCTCACTCCTTAAATATAGATGTTTCCAAGGTTCATGGCCTTTTTTCATTTCCTCTGTCTACATTTCTTCTTTGGGAGATACTATTCACTCTTAGCCTCTGAATATTTTTATGCCAATAATGCAAAAGTCTAAAGCCTGCATATTTCCCTCGAATTTCAGACCTGAATTTCCAGTTTGAACATTTCCACATGACTAACTCAATGATACTTTAAGTTCCACATGTCTGAAACCAAAACTGTCTTTCTCCCTGCTGCACCAAACTTCCTCTCTATTTGATTTTGGTTTATGACGTCACCAAATTCTCAGTCATATAGATTAAGCAACTTCTCTTTCATCTTTAATTTGATCCTCAATCCAGTATTGTTGTCTCCATGCCCCTCACCTCTTCTCTCCCCGTGCACATTCAGTCCAGCACAAAATGCTATCAATACCTCAAGTATTTATATTAATAATTCCCTCGTGGTGATTGTAATGATGGAATGAATCAAAAATATGGGAATTTTGGTATTTAGTTCGTGTGGTACATTTATAGAACAGTGAGCTGTGATTATACTGCTTTCTAATATAATCAGGTGTTGCACCAGTCTCCAGGCCTCAGAGCCCCTCTTTCTGTTCTCCTAGGCAAGAGATTGGGAAAGAAGATGGTGGCTAACATAAATTATCCGAGTGAGGAGACTTTAGAGCATTAGAGAATGGCTTTGAGGAGAGAATCTATCTCTGAGGGAAAAGAGAGAGTCAGGCTCCAGGGAAAAGCTTTAGAATGGGCCCTGGGGCTCTTCCTCCTTCCTATCACACAATCCCACTTTTATTCTCTTTCCTTCCCTAATCCCCCCGTTACACACTCCCATTGTTTTCTCAACTTCCCCTGCCCCCTGGAAGGAAATGCAAGAGACCAGTAAACATAAACCCCAGAAATGAAAATTAAAGCAAGCAACAATAAAATATCTTGGAAAAGTTTTAAACAGGTGAGGGATGTGGTCAAAGCCTTTCTAAATAAACATACTTTTGTTTGATTCGAAAATTTAATTGTAGCAAGGGTTTCAAGGTGTAAATGACCTGAATTACAGATTTTCAATAACTTGGAAAGAAGAGTAGTATACCATAAACTATGGGAGCATTTAGCATTTAAAATCAGCCCAGTATAACAAAAACCAGAATTCCAAAAACCAATATTGCAATTGTTGTTGTTGTTAGGTGCTGTCAAGTCAGTTCTGACACAGAGTGACCCCTATGTACAACAGAACAAAACATTGCCCATCGTGCACAATTCTCACCATTGTTGCTATGTTTAAGCCCACTGCTGCAGCCACTGTGTCAGTCACCTTGTCAACCGTATTCCTCTTTTTCTCTAACCCTCTGCCTTACCCAGCATGATGTCCTTCTCCAGGGACTGGTCCCTCCTGATAACATGTCCACAGTATGTGAGACGAAGTGTCGCCATCCTTGCTTCTAAGGAACATTCTGGCTGTACTTCTTCCAAGACAGATTTGTTCATTCTTCTGGCAGTCCATGGTATAGTCAATATTCTTTGCCAACAACATAACTCAAAGGCATCAATTCTTCTTCGGTCTTCCTTATTCGCTGTCCAGCTTTCTCATGCATATGAGGCGATTGAAGATACCATGGCTTGGGTCAGATGCACCTTAGTCCCCAAAGTGACATCTTTGCTTTTTAACACTTTAAAGAGGTCATTTGCAGCAGATTTGCCCACTGCAATGCGTCGTCTGATCCATTTCTTGACTGTTGCTTCCATGCATTGATTGTGGATCCACGTAGAATGAAATCCTTAACAACTTCAATATTTTCTCTATTTATCATGATGTTGCAGTCATTACTCCCTTTAAAGTTCAAAGTCATTGCTTTAGGTGATGTTGTTAGGTGTCATAGAGTCAATTTTCAACTCCTAGTGACCCCATGTGACAGAGCAGAACTGCCCCATAGGGTTTTCTTGGCTGTAATCTTTAGGAAGCAGATCACCAGGCTTTTCTTCTGAGGTGCTGCTTGGTGGGTTCAAGTGACCAACCTTTTGGTTAGTAGGTGAGCTTTAGCCATTGCACCACCAGGGCTCCTTATTGCTTTAGGTACTGACTTTCAATTCTTCATTCAAGATCCACCTTAAAAGTCATTTTCTTCTCGAATCCTTCATCTGTCTCAATCCTGGACCCAGGCAAGTTTGCTTTTCACTTTAGTCCTCCCTTCATGTGGCTGTACAAGTGCCTGTCCCCTCCTGGATTATCAAGTCATTAGGGGAAGAGACCATGTCCTATTGTTTTTATACCTCCATTGTCCTTTGCGTTGGGTAGTGTTTAAAAATTGTTGACTTGAACCTCACTTAATCTTAAAGCAAAGAATAAATAATTCATTTTGCTCAGCTTGACCAGCATGGCTCATGTAATAAGCTATATACAGATATATTAGTAAAATAAATTGATAATGTATTCTATCTCCAAAAGCATACCTTTATAATCTGTCTTTGAGTACAAATAAATTCAGGTTTTGAAAAACGCTTAAAAATTTTAAAAGAGAGAGTTGCATACTTGAGCACTAAAGACTTATTTAAAAAAGCAAGAGTTTAAAAACACTTTTCCCACTAATCAAGGAAAGGTCATTTTTAAATGATGGATCTTTCTGTTGTCTGGATGGTCAGAAGAACTGATCCCCTCCAAGGAGAGTTTGAGAAACAAACGAAGAGTGTGGCCTTTCCTCCAAAGACCTAAGATGTATATTATCACGGATCCCGATTTATACTTGCGGAAACTGAAGATGTTGAGCAACTTGCCTAAAGGGAGTCATTGACCAGAGCTGGGAAAAGACTCCCAGCTTGTGCTGTAACCCGTAGACTGTGTTGACAGAAGTCAGGCTCTGCCGACTGTTTTCTAAGTGTAATGTTAGCATAATGTTAGCAAACAATAAAGCAACATCTGCTACAGACAAGACCAGAAAAATCAGTTTTTTAGAAGCACAAGATGACCTAGGAGAGAGGAAGTAAAGTGAGAAAAACGAGACCCTAAGGTTGCTGAGGTTTGTGTTAGAGACTTGCAGAAATGAACATTTATCCTCAAGAGTGACTCAGGGAACAGCTGAGGCACCACAATTATTCTGGCACAAAAACCTCTCTATTACTTGCCTCTAACTAGCCTAGCTTTCTGATTATCTAATACGGACACAGCTTTATGGATAATAAGAGCGAGGAGGGTGCAGGCGCTGTGCCCCACAAGGGGGGTAAGATAAGTTGAAATAAACTCTGAGATAAAAAATAAGCCTGGCGTTAACAGGGTGGTTTAAAGAGTGTTCCTCCATAATATGACTGAAAAAAAGTAAGCATGCCATTTAGGTCATTGCTAGAATATTGGATTGCTAATGTTGGCTTTTCACAGTTTGGATAAAATACATAACCAAATCCTAACACTCATTATGAAAACACGTATTGAAAATCCATTTTCATTCAGAGCAGACAACCTAGAAGCACTGTTTTAGCCACAAGAATGTATCCCTGTTAAAATGACACCAGAGCCCCAGACTAGAGTGGTGCTTTAATTTGCCACACAAGAGCTGGGATTTTTATTTTGCTTCACATTCCTCACAAGGCTCTGTTTTGAAGCTTTTAGGCAAGAGGTGATGTGGGGACAGCATTGTATTGATAAAGATTTCAAAGATGTGGAGGTTGCCACTAACTGACCTATTTTGTCACTCATGCATTATACACTGCAGAAAGTTTCATGCGTACGGCAAATTCATTAAGGCGTAACATATTCTTATGTATGCATATGTCTGTACATATTTATACATATATAAAAATGCATACTTTTGCTGGAAGACATTGTGAATCATCTGAATTTCATTAATTATTTATGCATTTTGATATGAGATCTTGGCTGATACCTTTAAGAATCCACTTTTTAAATCCAGAATTCTTTAGGAAAAGAGAATTCATTTTAACATTCCAGAAGAAAACAGGAGTTAATTGTAGTAAATACAATGTGCCAGATTCTCTTTGTCATCAGCACCTTGTGAGTCATAAAAAGATACTTAAGAAGCTCTGTCAGTTCTGTCAGGCCACTAATACACTAGTGTACTAAATAGCCTAATTGATGTGACTATTAAAAGTGCTTAATTTACACCTCAGAGTAAGTTATATACCAGCTGAACCTAACTCAGTATAAGGTCATTGCCTAAATCTCAGAAGTATCAAATGGCTGTTTACTTGAGGAATTTAAGAATAATAATAGAAGAATAGGTTCCACCCATTTATCAGTCATTTATGGATTCTTTTACCTGACACATTTTTTTGAACACCTACTCTGAGCTAGACATTGTTTTACGTTCTTGTATAGAATATTGTATAACTTCGACAAGTCCTTCTTTTAGGAGTCTATATTTGGTGAAGGGGACAATACAATAAAAAATTAAAAGAAATTAAATTAAATTGAAAGAAATTTAAAGAAAAAGATAATTTCCATTAGTGATAAGTGGTATAAAAAAATAAAATGGGACAGCTTTCTTGTGGGAGAGTCAGAGAACATTTCTGAGCCCCAAATAAGAAAAATAAGCTATCTATGTGAAAGTCTATAGGGTCACTGTGAGTTGGAATCAGCTCGACAGCAACGGGTTTGTTTGTTTTATATGAAAGTCTGACAAGTCCTTGGGTGGTGCCAATGGCTAATGCACTCAGCAGCTAACCGAAAGTGGCAGGTTCAAGTTTACCCAGAGGTACCTCAGAAGAAAAGCCTGGCAATCTACATCTGAAAAATTAGCCGTTGAAAACCATATGAAGCACAGTTCTACTCTGACTCACATGGGGTTGCCATGAGTTGGAATGGACTCAGTGGCAACTGGTGGTACTGGTGAAGGTCTGGGGAATGAGTAGTCCAAGCCAAGTGAGCAGTAAGTTTAGGCCTTGAGGCAAGGGTGAGCATGGAGAAACAGCAGATGGGAAGGGGCCTGTGGTAGACAGAGAGATGGATAGGAACACTGCTTACTAGATCATGGGAAGGAGTCTGGACTTCTGGGACAAAAAACCACTGGAGGATTTTAAGCAGGCCACAACCTGTTTTATATTTTGAAATTTCACTCTGATTACTGTGTGGGAAAAGCATTGTGAGGGAAAGAAGTAGAAAGGAGGATCCTAGATGAGGGTCTACTGCTGTAGTCCAGAAGAGAGACGCTGATGAATTACACTGGGATGTTAGCAATGGAGATGGATAGAAGGATCAATGAATGGAATCAGGATGTATTTTGTAGGTAAAACCCACAGGATATTGGGTTGAGAGAAAAGCAGAATGTAAGATGGTTTGTACCTCTAGGTTCATGGTGGTGCCATTTACTGATATGAGGAGTTAAAGAAGGAACTGTTGGGATGGGGGGAAATGGTGATGATGATAGGTTGGGTGAGAGTCCAGAGTTCTGTTGGTTAATTTACATTTGAGATGTTGACTGAGGTTAGTAATCTGGGGGGAGAAAAAAGATTGTTGGTTGATCATCTGAGCAATAAACAGAGCACTGGGGAAAACGAGTGGGAATTCAAAAGAGGTCTAAAATGATCTTACCAAAGTTTTGAAAGCCTCCTACCTAAGTCAGCTTCCTTCTGTCTTATTTTTAAAATCCTCTTTCTCTCTCTCTCTTTTATTTTTTCCCTAAAAGGGACGAGTGTGTGGGCCAAAGAAGTAAGGATAATTGGGAAATGTTGGTAGACTCCACTATAAAAACACAATTTCAGCACAACATCCCCACCCACCCCTGCAGTGCACCTTTCCCACTGGTCTGGTTTTCTCTTCTTCATTTTGAATTACATTCCAGAGACAAATGGGCAAGGAAGAGAGCTGGTTGTACTTGTATTGCTCATTCCATGTATCCTTCCAAGAGAACGGGCTATATGTTTATAACAAACTAGTAAAACTTTGGGTGGGAAATGTTTTTTTTTCCTCTGTTATCAGAATGTAGCCAGACTTAAAGAAGACTGGTTATCTATTAGTCATTTGGTATTCTAAACACGAGGGTGTGGACTCCCCACCTGGCTGTGGCTTCCCTCAATTGTAGCCAATTCCCAATTCCTAAATGTAGGAGAGATTATATTTTTTGACTGTTCAATCCAAAACGCAATGCTTAGGTCAGAAAATTAATTATATGGTAAATTCCTAAAGGGCAGAACTGATATTTTCTAAGAAGTATAGCAATAAAGTAAAATGACTGCTTTTAAAAATGAGTACAACAAAATATAAACTCAGTAACGAGCTTACTTAAAGCCACTTAGGGAAACAATGGCATTTTTTAACTCCTTTAAAAAGTCTTTCAGGAGTAGTTTTGGATGCACATGTGGAAATTATTCTTTTTATTGACATTTCTCATTTTTGATTAAAATTAGTTTATTATAATCAAAAAAAAAAAAAAAAAAACAACATAGGCTTTAGAGAGTCATAGACTGGAGTCAAACCCAAGCTCTGCTACATTCTGTGTTTATGACCTTGGGAAAGTACTTCTCCGAATTTTCGTCTACTCAACTGCAAAAATGGGAAAATTAAAACAGCCTCGAAAAATATAAATACCCTGGATCCAGCAATTCTACTTCTAGGAAATTATCTTAAGGAAATAATCATAGAAATCCACAAAGACCTCTTTGTGAAGAGTATTCACTGACACAATTGAAATATTGGAAACCGAGGTGTTAAAACATTAGGAGATTGTTTGAGTAGATTATGATATATCCATACACAGAAACACCAGTTAGTGAATAAAGATGATGTTGCAGAATAAATTTAAGGACATGAAAAACTATTCACAATATAATATTAAGTGAAAAAATAAATTATAAAACTATGCATACTGTAATTACTTTTTTGGGAAGGGACGTATTTATATCCTCACTCATGGAAGAAAGACTAGGCTGATAAGCATGGAAATGTCAATAATGGTTTGGTCTGGGTGGGGAGAACATGAAGATTTCGTTTCTGCTTTCTATTCTTCTATATTTTCCAAACTTTCTTCAATGAATATGTACTAATTTTACCCACTTTATACGTTTGTGATGAGAATTAAATTGAGATGGTTTTTAAAAAACACTTATTTTAGTGCTTAGCATTTTCTAGGCATTTTCAATTATTTTTACCCATTTTAATCACTCATTATGGGCTTGGCTCAAAATGACTTAAAACAAAATAAAAAATTTCCTTTAAAGGATGATGATTTGTCACCAATGAGGATATTCAAAAGAATGGATTGTAAGCTATGAAGGCGATTTCAAAAGAGACATCCTTGAACTGCTTTGAGCAATGGGGGAGACACCGAAATAAGCATTTAAACTTAAGGTGACTACTTGGAAGCATTTATTTGGACATAGAAGCTTCGGTTTGTTTGTTTAAAAACCTATCATTACTCTATAGCTGCATTGGGTACATAGATAGATGGAACAATATCTAACGCAAAGTGAGCAATTAATCTGTCATGATAAATGCCCCCTCTTCTTCAGGCTGATAAAAAGTATCCTGTTGGAGCCTCTTATGTCATCCCTGAAACCCTGGACAAGAACCCTGCTGATCTCCCTTTGCAGCATTCTCCATCCTGCAGAAAGGTGGATGAAATATTTTGTGGGCATAGTTGAAAGACAGCTCATATTGCCCCCATCTCTCTTTTTGGACTATTTCTCCTCAACATGAGGTGCCTTTTCCTCCCTCTGCCCAGGACACACACACACAGACACACATGGAAACACACATCTTTCTACTTTCCCCTTTCCCTCCTATCTGCCTTCCCCTGTGCTGAGTCAGTACTCCTCCTTTCTTATCTCTGTTTTAGCATTTACCATAGAATATTGTAAACATTAGTTTGCTTATCTCTCTCCTGCACTAGAGTGTCTTTAGAGATCTGCCACTTTTATTTAATCTCTCAGAGCCTTAGGTTCTTCCTCTTGCTTTTTCATCTGAAGAGTGGGAACATAATGTCTAATTTAAAGGTTTTTTGTGGGTCTTCCATTAGGTGATGTGTGTACAATGCCTAGCACATATTAAAAAAACAAAACCAAAAACCAAACCCATTGCCACTGAGTCGATTTTGACTCATAGAGACCCTATAGGACAGAGCAGAACTGCCTCATAGGGTTTCCAAGGAGCAGCTGGTGGATGCAAACTGCCGACCTTTAGGTTAGCAGCTGTAGCTCTTAACCACTTCGCCACATTAGGCACACAATAATGGAAGCGCTTATTAGGACAATTATATTATTTATATCACCCTTGTATCTTCAGTGCTTAGTATAATACCTGACTTGTGATAGGTACAAAATAAATTTCCGGTGAGTTAATGAATTAACATACACGCTTATAGAATACAGCTTTAAAAGAAAAGAAGAAGTCTTTTTGTAGGGTTTATGGGAGAATTCTACAACAAGCCCACACACTTTCCCTTCTCATCACTTTTCCCAAGCAACCTGTCTGGTGCCTGTCCTTAGATGCTATCTTTTCTTGGGAAAAGTGACTGTTATCATAAACCAAAAAACTAAACCCATAGCCGTGAAGTCGATTCTGACTCACAGCGACTCTATAGGACTGAGTAGAACTGCCCCATGGGGTTTCCAAGGAGTGGCTGGTGGATTCGAACCGCCAACCTTTTGGTCAGCAGCCACGCTCTTAACCAATGTGCCACGAGGGCTCCACTGTTATCATAGAAGTATATAAAATCTGTTGACTATTAGTTCCACGTCATTGTTAGCTGCCTTTGAGTCTCCAGCTTATGGTGACACCAGGCATAGTGGGATTGGATCATTCCATTGTGATCCATAGCTGATTTTCATTGGCTGATTTTCAGAAGTAGATTGCCAGGCCTTTCTTTCTAGACTATCTTAGTCTGGAAACTCCACTGAAACCTGTTCAGCATCACAGCAACACAGCAACTGGCCCGACAGATGAATGGTGGCTGTGCATGAGGTGCTTTGGTGGGAAATCGAACCCAAGTCTCCTGCATGGAAGATGAGAATTCTAGCATTGAACCACCATTCCCTTCTATTAGTTCCAAGTAGATGTGACTTAATAGGGATAAGAGGAATTGTCTTTCTTTATCATTACCTCTTTATCTACTAGTTTCTTGTGAAGAGACCAGTTTTTCATAACATAGTTAACCTTTACACTGTCTCTAAATTCAACAATCAACTTTTGGCTGCAACAACCTGATCAAGATGAATTAAACCCAGCTGCTAACTCCAGACTCCATCTGATCTGTTAGTTTCAATCTATTCACCTCTCTGAGTGTTGACAAAACCTGTTAGCTGATTTGCATTCCACCTCCTATCTCTCCCCCACTTCCTTTTAGGAAGATATTTGTGACTTATTTTAAGCCAGTTGAATCATTCTGAGAGTTAGGTGCTATTTTTAAGCTTTTGAAGGGCAGCTGAGAAGGAATGATTTAGGGAAGTGAACTATTCCATAATAACATCCCACAGAAACTTCATATCTGTGGTAAGTTTCAGCACATAAATGGGTCACTGTTCTCAGATACCAAAGTCTGAGCTCCTCAGTAGTAGAATACCTTGCTAAAGCAATGGTGTGTGGTGCAGATGAGGCACACAGGAAGCATCTGCTGTTTAAGGGAACACCTTCTTTTCCAACATCTCCTGAAAGTATTGTTTTTGTTTTTTTCTGTTTGTCTTCACCTGGATGTAGAACTTTGTCCTCTTTAATTGGGACCACTGTTGCTGTGTCCTTATCAGACTTCTTGTCTCCCACCAGTTCTTGCCAGCTGGTAGTGAGCTGCTCTCCTTCCAGGACCTAGTGGAAAGCTTCTAATTGTGCCATGGATCTAGGGACCTAGGTGGCCTTGCAGGGTGAGCAGGAGACCTCCATAAGCAAGTCATAGGTGAAAGCCCTCTTGGTTGGTCATCCCACTTTGTTTATAAGCCATCTCTTAGCCTGTGGCCCTCAAACCAAAGTACATTTCTCCATTGAAAAACCCCACTAACTCCAGGAAGTCTTCCTAGATTGATAAAAATGCTGATGTTTCATCTTATCTCAACTGTTCTAGACCTTTATATTATTTGCTCCCATCTCAGTTATGCATCTAGTATGGCCCTTCTCCCTCCTTACTGCCCACCCTTATGTGTAAATCTACACTTCCTTCTTACCTGATTAACCAGATGTTTCATTTTGCCATCTGAATGTCCTTATCATGCTGGTTTAGGGCATTACTTGCAGTAATAGATTGTGCACAGTTCGAATTGGAGTGATCATGTTTCTTTTCTATTTTCATTCTTTCTTTTTTTTTTTTTTTTACTTAAGTGATCAGTGAAGCCCCAAGTATAATCACAGCTTAATAAATGATTTTTTTGTGGACGATAATGAAATGTTCTTTCTTAATCACAGACTGTACTTTCCTATAATCTAGGTACTAGAAGTCATGGAGGAAAAAATAGTGGGATGTTAACGTTGATGAAATCCGAAGTCATACCTTTGTTATTAACCAACTCAAAATCTTGAACACAGTCTTCAACAATTCTTCATATATATCAAACCAGCTACCACAACAGGACCAAACCTTAAAGATAGCTTTGCTCCTATCACGGGCTAGGAGTGAAAATATACTGCACAGTTTTCACCATGGATCTTGGCTTTTGGATAAAGACAAAGAATTTTCTAAAATGCCATGTCTGCACCAACTTTCAGGGAAATCGTCACTCCAGCCAATGGCATAAGGTAACATACACTGATATTTTTTTGCAGTGAAGATACCAGATTTCTCTCTGTATATGTTTTCTTTTGACATATGGAATACTGAGAAAAAGTATCACTAACTTTTGGAGATTTTTATCATAGTTACTAATTTCCATGGGAAGAAAGATGATTGCAGTAATATTCTTGTCACTTTATTGCTGTCGTTCCTGATAATAATTCATAGCATTGTCGGTTTAGGGGTTGGTATTCTATCCAGATTTATCAATAGGAATATGGGCATGGCAGTTTTTAAATTAAGAGCTAGAAGGGACTCAAGGGCACTTTTGTTCTCTAATAAGGAAACCTTATGCTTAAGAAGTGACTTGTTTAAAATTAGATGGTTAATAGATTGTGAACCCAGGCCCTCCAATTCCCTGTCTAGTGCCCTTTCTAGTAAACTGTGCTGCCTCTAGGAGGGCTTGGCAGTGGAGGTAACGTGGGCTTCGTATATGTTGAGAAAGGGCGCACGAGTTTTGCCTGTTTATATAGATGTGTTCACAGTACTTCATTGATGCCTTCATGTTTACAGAGGTGTTTTTGTAGATGTAATCAGTATGTGCTGGTGTATATGCAACATATATGCATGATATGTAAAGTAATGAGATGTTGTGATAAAAATTTTGTTCTACATTGTACTGAACCTTCACTTACCTGGTCTGTACACCTTGGTGAGTAAAGAAAATGAAATGTGATGGCAGCGAATATTTGATGTGGGAAAGAAGTTAGAAGATTGCAGAAAAGTAGAGGCAGGCCAGGTCTTTGACTTTATGTACTTTTTCTGTACTTAAAGAAAACAAAAATCCTCACAACTGGACCAATAAGCAACATCATCATTAATGGAGAAAACCTTGAAGTTGCCAAAGATTTCATTTTACTTGGAGCCACAATCAACGCCCGTGGAAGCAGTAGTCAAGAAATCAAACGACGTATTGCATTGGGAAAATCTGCTACAAAAGACCTCTTTAAAGTGTTAAAAAGCTAATAAATATGTCACCGTGAAGACTAAGGTGCACCCGACCAAGCCATGGTATTTTCAGTCACCTCATATGCATATGAAAGTTGGACAGTGACTAAGAAAGATTCAAGAAGAACTCCTGCCTTTGAATTCTGGTGTTGGCCAAGAATATTGACTGTATCTTGGACCGCCAGAAGAACAAACCAGTCTGTCTTGGAAGATGTACAGCCAGAGTGCTCCTTGGAAACAAGGATGGTGAGACTTCCTCTCATGTATTTTTGACATGTTATCAGGAGGGACCAGTCCCTGGAGAAGGACATCATACTTGGTAAGGTAGAGGGTCATTGAAAAAAAGGAAGACCCTCGACAAGATGGATTGACACAGTGGCTGCAACAATGGGCTCAAACACAGCAACGATTGCGAGGATTGTGCAGGACTAGGCACTGTTTCGTTCTGCCATGCATAAGGTAGCTACGAACTGGAACCCACTCAACGGCACCTAATAACAACAACCTTTTAAAAAGTAAAGCAGTTGCTGTTGACTCAACTCTGACTCATTGCAACCTCCTGTGCTCCGTAAGGTTTTCAGTAGCTGATTTTTTGGAATTAGATCACCAGACCTTTCTTCTGAGGCACCTCCGGGTGTACTCGAACCTCTACCTTTCAGGTCGTAGCTGCAAGCAGTAACTGTTTGCAACACCCAGGAACTCCATACCTTTATTAGGCCATGTGATTTCAGCAGCTGAGCTCATCTAGAGGGAAAAATAATACCTCTCTTCTTGAAAGAGAAATTTAAAAGGAGGAGAAAAAAAAAAAGATTGCTAATAATTTTTTCTTAATCTTATTTCGTAGTTCAGGAGCCCTCGTGGCACAGTGATTAAAGCTCTTGTGTGCTAACCTGAAGGTCTGTGGTTTGAACCTACCAGCCAGCTCCACGGGAGAAAGATGTGGCAGTCAGCTTCCATAAAGATTTACATCCTCAGAAACTCTGTGGGGCAGTTCTATTCTGTCCTATAGGGTCACTATGAGTCGAAATCTACTTGACGGCAATGGGTTTTGTTTAGTTTTATTTCCCGTTTCTTGTAGGAATTAGGCTAAGGAAATGGTTGACCAGTATATAAATTTTAAAAAAAATAAAAATATAAACCTAAACCTTTTATAAACTCTTTTTACTTCTCTTTGCACCTCCTTTGAGTAAATCCCACTTGGTCTTGGTTGTGTCCTCCAGGCACATTGTGATTCTCAAGGCTCCTCTTTTGCACCACAACAGAGCTACTAAAGTGAACATGTTATGGGTTGAATTGTGTCCCTCCAAAAGATATGTTGAAGTCCTAACTCCCTGTACCTGTTAATGTAACCTTATTTGGAAATAAGGTCTTTGCAGATATAATTAGTTAACATGAGGTCATATTGGAGTTGGGCAGGTCCTAGTCCAATATGGTTGTTGTCTTTATAAAAAGAAGAGACCCAGACCCAGATAGACACAGAGGGAAGGCAGCCATGTGAAGTTGAAAGCAGAGATTGGAGAGATGTATCTTTACGGCAAGGAACGCCAAGGATTGCTGGCTAACACCAGAAACTAGGAGAGAGGCATGGAACAGATTCTCCCTCAAAGCCTTCAGAAAGAATCAACATGGCCTACAGCCTGACTTCAGACTTCTAGCCTCCACAACTGTGAAAGAATAAATAAAGTTTGTTGGTTTAAGCCACCCATTTTGTGGTATTTTGTTAAGGCAGCCTGAGGAAATGAAAACCAAGGATGATCCTTGTCCCCTGCTCACCAGAATTATGACAAGATTCTTTTCTTCTGTTTCACTTGAGCAATTCATTGCTCTGAAGCACAGGTCTTTCCTTCCCAAGAGACTTTAAAGTACATGTCTCTCATCCAAAATTATAGGAATCTTAATTTGTAATAAAATTACATGAATGAGTTGTGGTAAGTTTTTGGCAGGATGTAGGAAATAATGGTTTTATTTAAACATGAATCACTAAAACACGGCTTCCTAACACAATTACCTCAAAGCAGCCCTTATTGTTAGAATTAAGAGATTTCCTCCACAAAGCTCTCTGCCTTAAGCAGACTTCTAGTATAAAGGTCTATGCACCATAAGGACAGAAAATTGTCTTAAATTGTCTTCCTTTCTCTACAGCATAGAATAAAATTGTGTTCATTATCTTCTTATAGACATTTTCTCTGTTTTCAAGAATATTAATAGATTAAGACATGCATAAATGTATCAGAGATGAGAAAAGGGAAAAGTTGAGGAATGCCAATCCTCTGAGGAAAATTTTTCAATAACCAGGTAAAGAGCATGGGAATTGCTGTTTTTAGTGTCAAGGGCACTGTGGAGGGTAACTTTGCTAAGGTGGAAGCTTAGAATGTGCACCAGGATCATCTTATTCAGAGCAGAATGGCTGTGGGTACATATAGCGGTGGTGAACCCAGAGATGGCCATTGAGAATATGAAGGTTTAATAAAATATCAGTAGGAGCTTTTGCTGTGATGTAAAATCCATTGTTACACAATATTGCTTCTGAGTCACAGGAAGAAAAAATAACATTATTGTCAAACAGTGTTTGATTTTAAATGTAAGTGGACTTGATAATACTGAGATGCTGAAGACAATTAAAATGCTCTCCCCTCAGTGAACTTGAAGTCTGAAAGACAACATGATTGGCAGCCCGAATGGTAAATTTTATTTTATTTTTCCAAATAAAGGAAAAATTAAGACTTTATCTTTTTATCCTCAGCCCCATGACACTGATTTGTTCTCTTTCTCTTCCAAGTTAGGGCACAGTAAAAAAGGAAAGGTAAAGAGGAATATGACCACATTTTCAGTATAGAGAAAACCAGGTGGCTGATTAGAGAAAACAAAGCTTCTTGGAGAAGGGGAATGGGAAAGTGTATAAATCATTTTTTCTTTTTTGGTGTTGTTGTTAGCTCCTGTCAAGTTGACCCTTGACTCACAGTGACCCCATGCTCAACAGAATGAAATGCTGCCTGGTCCTGTGCCATCCCATGATTGGTTGCAGATTGACTGTTGTGATCTGTAGGGCCTTCATTGACTGATTTTCAGAAGCAGATTTGTTGGCCTTCCTTCCTAGTCTGTTTTAGTCTGAAAGCTCCACTGAAAGCTGTTCAGCATCACAGCAACACACAAGGCCTCCATTGACTGATGGGTAGTGGCTGTGCATGAAGTGCTTTGGCAGGGAATCCAACCCAAGTCTTCTGCATGGAAGGCAAGATTTCTACCATTGAACCGCCACTAGTATGGGCCAATTATAAAATATCGGGATTTCACATGTTGACAAATTCCATCTTTCCTATTAATAAAAAATTTAATATTTGGGGTGCTTGACTCCTTCTTTAAAGTAGAAATCTATGATCTTCTAATCTTCATATGGGATGCTTTCACACTGAGTGATTTCTGCAGAGCAGAGTGCAGCTCTGAGTCAGTATTACCCCTAAAGTAAAGCCGGTGCATAAAAAGGGATGGATTTAAAATGCTACTTTAAAAAAATTACATTTTATTTACTTGTTTTGACTGAGTTATACATACACGTGATACACAATTCAAAAAAGTACGCAGTGAAAAATTAACTTCCTTCTTATCCCCACCTACGTAGCCTTTCTGCCCAGAGAAAATCATCGTTATTATTTTATTTTGTTGGTCTGGAGATAGTCTATTAGAGGCTTCTTTAAAAAATACGCTTTTCATACTTTGAATAACATCAGGTTATGTGGTTCTAACGTTTCCTACCAGGGGAAATTGTTGGCTTCTTTCTGGCAAGATGGATGGGTGTAAGCTCAGATTTTCTTTAGAAGTGGTAGTGCCCCACAACAACCCTGAAAGGTAGGTACAAGTAGCCCCATCTTCCAGATGAGGATACCTGTTGCAGGAGATTATGTGATTTTCCCAGTCAAACACACTGTTGTTACTGGTTGGAGCAAGTATTCTAGCCCAGGTGTTCTGACTCCTCCACCTCGTTTTCTTTACTATGCTGTGGTATTTGACCAACCCAGACATCTTCCCTGGCACCAGACAGACTTCTTCAGAGTGAGTGGAAATTGGTTTGCCGATTTTGAAATTATGCTCCAAAATAACTTGTAAGGAACCAAAAAAAAAAAAAAAAAAAACTTAAAAATTATACTAGCAATATCCAGAGTCCAATAAGATTTTTGGGTGCATGAATATAGATACACACAGACCCACAACCTTCCTGACCACCTCATTTCTCCCAGCCCAACTCTGATGGCAGATTTAATGGTTAGTACGACTCACAAATACTCTCAAGAAGAAAGGCCCAAGCTTGTCTCTATTCAGCGACAATAAAACGTATAAAGAAAGAAGGTGATTGCACACAGACTTGCTGGAGTAGCCTGACAATTATTCATTGGCGGGTTCATGTCTGCAACTTTTTGCCATTCTCTTCTACCCTCCCCTCCCAATGCACCCCATTCCTTCTTTAAGATAGCACTTCTGACAACAACATCCATGAAGCATCTGAAGTTGTCAAGAGCTCTATCAGCTCTCAGACCGATTTCACTTCGAGCATTCTTACTTGTGCACATCCTGATTTGGTTATACCTGGCCCAATTTCAAGCCCTCGGCAAATTTGGCCTGGTGGGCTTAAAGCGTATTTTAAGGATCACTTTTTAAATAAGGATCATAAATAGATTCTGAATTATTAAACATGAGAATATGTTGTTCCCCATTTGTATTATCATGTCACATTGGATTGTCATTAATGATTTGGGTTACATCACCCATATGTAACTACCCCCACTCTCTAGGGGTAATAATTTTGGTTATTATTTTTAGTTTGTGTACATACTTTTGAAAATGACCCAAGAGAAGAGGAGAATTCTTTTAAGGGCGATTCCTTCTGAGCTTGGGCTTATCATCTGTGTTCACAAAGAATGAAGTGTTCTCCCATTTATCCTTGATCCTGCAACACTGAAATATTTCTTATAGCTCTTTAGACATCTCAAAAGCAAAACCTATAAATATCAGTGTATGCAGGATTTACCTTTTTTTTTTCCTTATTATGTTAAAAGCAGAGAAACACGTCTTACTGAAATTAGTATTACTCAGGATTAGAATGAATAGGCTTTTAAATTCCTTTGTAACTATATCAAAGTCTATTGAAATGCATTATTAAAATTTTCTTCTCTTATCATGTAATAAAGAATGTTCTTGAAAGTAATATACCTCATTTGAAACATTAAAAGAGAAATTGTTATAGCGTTCCGATTCTCCCCTCTCCCCCACCCTGAGGTAATATGCCTGAAAGTGGCAAAGGGTTTGTTGCAGAAACTTGGGGCTGTAATGCATGGTTGTTGAGACTGGGCAACACTGGAGACATGTCTGCATGGTACCACAGAAGTGGAGGCCTTGGAGACAGTCAAAGACTGTCTTCACCACTGGTGCCAGAATGTTGACCATGGCACAAAAATTCTGGCCTCTCTCTGTGCACAGGACACAGCATTTCTGAGCATGCTCTAGACGGATGTTCACACCTGCAAATTTTTATGCCTCTGTCCCTAAAATTCTGACTTTTCCTTTTAACTCTTGACTCAGTGTTGCTGTTTGCTTCAATCTGAGCCATTTCTTCCTCATGACCTAGAAGGCCTATGTTATGGTTTGAATTGTGTTCCTCCCAAAAAGTGTGTCAACTTGGCTAGTCCACAATTCCCAGTGTTGTGTGGTTGTCCACCATTTTGTTATCTGATGTGATTTTCCAATGTGTTGTAAACTCTACCTCTGTGATGTTAATGAAGTGGGATTAGCTGCAGTTACGTTAATGAGGCAGGATCCAATCTACAAGATTAGATTGTATTTTAAGTCAATCTCTTTTGAGATATAAAAGAGAAGAGCAAGCAGAGAGACAGGGGAAACTCACACCACCAAGAAACAAAAGCCAGGAGAAGAGCATGTCCTTTCGACCTGGGATCCCTGTGCTGAGAAGCTCCTAGACCAGGGGAAGATTGTTGATGACAAGGACCTTCCCCCAGAGCCAACAGAGAAAACCTTCCCCTGGTGCTGGCACCCTGAATTCAGACTTTCAGCCTCCTTGACTGTGAAAGAATAAATTTCTGTTTGTTAAAGCCATCCACTTGTGGTATTTCTGTTATAGCAGCACTAGATAACTAAGACAGTCTAGCAGTGAATAGTCCTCTTATTGTTTAGTGGAAACAATTACTCCTTTAACACTTCCATGTTCAAAGAATGATGATAGATTCCCTAAACAAAGGTAATTCATCTTCTTTATTACATTTCCCTGATAATTGATTCTTAGCACTTATCATCAGCACTGTCTGATTTAATTTCCTAGGCCGGCTACAACAAAATACTACAAACTGTGGGTTCTTTGAACAACAGAAATTTATTGTCCCACAGTTCTGGAGGCTAGGAGTCTGAGATAGGGTGCTGGCTGTGCTGATTCCTTCTGAGGCTTTGAGGGAGAATCTGTTTCATGCCTTTTTCCAGCTTCCGGTGACTCTCGGTGTTCCTCGACTTGCAGCTGCAGAGTCACATGGTGTCTTTCTTCTTTCTGTCACTCTGTGTCTCTCTTCGTCTTTGATAGGTCATCACTCAGATTAGATTAGGACCCATCCTACTCCAATATCACTTTATGTTAACTTAAGTGATAACCTCTTCAAAGATCCTTTTTCCAAACAAGGTCAAGTTCACAGGTGCCAGGGATAAGGACTTCAACATAAATTTTAGAGGGACAAAATTCAATCCGTAATTTACAAAAATCTATTTTTTTCTCCCTTGTCTGTCCTTCTGCACTAGAATTTAAGTTCTGGAAGGTTGGGACTTATTCTCTTTGGTTCTTTTTTTGCAATATCATCACCTAGCAGATTGCCCAGCCACAACAGGTGTTGAAAGGATGACCAAGTGAGAGACATCCAGGAGAGTGATGATGGTCACTAGGTGAGGGGACCTCTGATCCAGTGCTAACTTGGTCCCCGAAAAGAGCTAAGAAATTCTTTGGATGATGCTTTCCCAGGGTCTGTCTTCTGCCCACCACCACCCCCATTCCTTCTCTAGATACTGTCAAATTCATTCCCTTGTTCTGCTTTAAACTGACTAGTGACAAGAAAACTGAGCTACCAGAATGGATTCCCCAGAGCTCTGAAGGATCTTCCTCGTGGAGTGAACTGGGGAACTGCTTGGCCAGATCTGGAATTTCAAGCAAATTACAATTTGTACTCAGAACTCAAGGAGAAATCTAGCACAGAGCCGGGAAATTGTAGTCTCTGACTCTCCTCTGTTCTAGGCTGGCTACTAAGCTAGGGTCATTGAACACTTATATAGAGAGAAGAGGGAGAAAAGATTTCTCCAACAGGCAATTATGAGCTCTAAATAATTGCCTTGCATTATAATGTAAATTTGCATACAGATAAAGAGAAAACTGTGGCTGGAGTATATGCAGATTTTCAGAATGTATTTGGTAATTCAATTGTCAGTGTAGTATCCCAATAATTTTCTCACTGGGGGAGGGAGGTTGATTAATCATAGTTATGGAACCAACTTAAAAACAGGAAGTGAAGGGTATGGTAAACAATTTCTCCATGGAGAAAAATAAAGGGAGCAATTCTCAAGCTCTTGTTTTAATTATTTAAAGTCTTTGTAAATGAATTTTAGTCTAGGATAGAATGTACAGCAAACCCTCCAAATTTGTGAGCGACACAAAGCTTCTTTTGGCTTGGGAGGTGAGCCAAAAAAAGAGATAAATGCAAGAAGTTAGTAAATCTGAATATGTGGGTATAAAAATGACAACTAGAACATTTGAGAGGTTTTAGGTAACAACAAAAACTAATATTTATCAAGGGCTTACCGTATACCAGGTACTGTTTTAAACACTTGGCACCTATTGCTTCACTTAGCCTCACACAACCACCATATGAAATAGATGCTATAATTATCCTCATTTCATTAATGATGAAACTGAGATAGTGAGAGGTTAACTTGCTCAAAGATCACAAGAAAATGGTGGAGCTGGTTTAAAACCTAAGGAGCCTGACTCAGAGCTTGTGAGCCTCATCATTACCCCCAGGACCTCATCAAATACATATGAAAAAAAAAAACAAAAAACCCATTGCCGTTGAGTCTATTCTGACTCATAGCGACACTGTAGAGTAGAACTGTAGCCCTGTAGGGTTTCCAAGGAGCACCTGGTGGATTTGAACTGCTAACCTTTTGATTAGCAGCCAAACTCTTAACAACTACACCACCAGGGTTTCCTCAAATACATATATTGTTGTTAGGTGCCGTTGAGTTGGTTCCGACTCACAGCGACCCTGTGTACAACAGAACACTGCCTGGTCCTTCCCCACGCTCACAATCATTGTTACGCTTGAGCCCATTGTTGCAGCCACTGTGTCAATCCATCTTGTTAAGGGTCTTCCTTTTTTCTGATAATGCTGTACTTTACTAAGCATGATGTCCTTCTCTGGGGACTGATAGCTCCCGACGGCATGTCCAAAATATGTAAGGCGAAGCTCGCCATCCTTGCTTCTAAGGAACATTCTGGTTGTACTTCTTCCAAGACAGATTTGTTCATTCTTTTGGCAGTCCATGGTATATCCAATATTCTTCGCCAACACCACAATTCAAAGGCTTCAGTTATTCTTTGGTCTTCTTCATTCATTGTCCAGCTTTTGCACACATATGATACGATTGAAAATACCATGGCTTGGGTCAAGTGCGCCTTAGTCTTCAAGGTGACATCTTTGCTTTTCAACACTTTAAAGAGTTCTTTTGCTCTTGATTTGCCCAATGCAATGCGTCTTTTGATTTCTTGACTACTGCTTCCATGGGTGTTCATTGTGGATCCAAGTAAAATGAAATCCTTGACAACTTCAATCTTTTCTCGGTTTATCATGATGTTGCTTATGGTTTAGTTGTGAGGATTTTTATTTTCTTTATGTTGAGGTGTAATCCGTACTGAAGGCTGTGGTCTTTGGTCTTCACCAGTAAGTGCTTCAACTCCTCTTCACTTTCAGCAAGTAAGGTTGTGTCATCTACATAATGCAGGTTTTTAATGAGTCTTCCTCCAATCCTGATGCCCTTTCTTCTTCATATAGTCCAACTTCTCAGATTATTTGCTCAGCATACAGATTGAATAGGTATGGTGAAAGGATACAACCCTGATGCACACCTTTCCTGACTTAAAACCATGCAGTATCCCCTTGTTCTGTCCAAACAACTGCCTCTTGATCTATGTACAGGTTCCTCATGACAACAATTAAGTGCTCTGGAATTCCCATTCTTTGCAATGTTATCCATAATTTGTTATGATCTGCACAGTCGAATGCCTTTGCATAGTCAATAAAACACAAGTAAACATCTTTCCGGTATTCTCTGTTTCAGCCAGGATCCATCTGACACGTCCTCTTCTGAATCCGGCCTGAATTTCTGGCAGTTCCCTGTCAATATAGTGCTGCAGCCACTTTTGAATGATCTTCAGCAAAATTTTACTTGCATGTGATATTAATGATATCGTTCGATAATTTCTGCATTCTGTTGGATCACCTTTCTTGGGAATAGGTGTAAATATGGATCTCTTCCAGTCACTTGGCCAGGTGGCTGTCTTCCAAATTTCTTGGCATACATGAGTAAGCACTTCCAGTGCTGCATCTGTTTGTTGCAACATCTCACTTGATATTCTATCAATTCCTGGAGCCTTGTTTTGTTGCCAATGCCTTCAGTGCATCTTGGACTTCTTCCTTCAGTACAGTTGGTTCCTCACCATATGCTACCTCTTGAAATGGCTGAATGTCGACCAACTCTTTTTAGAATAATGACTCTCTGTATTCCTTCCATCTTCTTTTGATGCTTCCTGCGTCGTTTAATATTTTCCCCATGGAATCCTTCACTATTGCAACTCGAGGCTTGAATCAAATACATATAGGAGGAAGGAAATAGAAACCAGGAAAGATACTAAATATCCTAGGAACATTGTTCAATGAGGAATTCTTCCAGGAAGAAAGGCAAAAAGAAAAAAAAAAAAAGAAGAAGAAAGAAAAGAACAAAAAGCCAGCCATCAAGAGAGTGTTGAAAAAACAAACTAAACATTGTTTGATTGCTTTGTAATTAAGACACATTTACACCTCCATTATTATAGGCAGTTCTGGTCAAATTAATTTAAGAAGGAACCAATACAAGGAGATTGGCCATAAAAATGGCAGAACAGATGAAAACAGAAGTTTGGGAGAAGGACTCCATTTTGTACAGAAAAGTCTGAGAAAAGGCTGGGATTAATATCTGTGAACTCATCAGTGGCATGACTAAGGTGGATACCAAAATTATTCATGAAATATCTGGCAACGGCAAATTTAGGAGATGAAAACGAAGTAGTGCTTCACTCATTTAGTTAAAAAAAGAGGGCACAATTATCCCAAGAGTTAGTATGGGAGCATACGTAATACCTCTTCCTATGTTTAACAAATTAATAAGAATAATTATAAACAACTCCTGAAAATAGAGATGGGTCCCGGCAACAAGAGTGATGCCAGTGATGGTAGTCTTGGACCCTACCCAGTCAAATGATTCTAAGAAAAAAACAGAAAGTGTACCGAAGTGGTCAATGTGGCTTTGAAATCAGACAGACCTAGGTTCAAATTCAGGCTCCACAGTTCACTGAGAAGTTACTTAATCTGCTTGAGCCACAGTTTTATCACCTGCCAACTACAGATGATATATTTCAGTGGGTAGTTGTGCCTGGCACATAACTGGCACTCAAAAATGTTGGGTGTTATTATAATTAAGATGGCTTCATGTTTGCTTGATGTCTTAAAAATACTTTTCTTTCCCATTGGGCTGCAGGATTTTGAGAGTTTCAATTTTATTATACTCAGAGCTGCAATTCTCAGGCTCAACTCTGACGTGTGTTCATATCTCTATATGTATGATGGGAAAATGACCTGAATTTTGACAAAATATATGCTTTTATGGCACGCTCTTATAAATTAAAGGAACTTACATCTTGTTTCTTAATTACTTTTTCTTAATAGCTTATAATTACACAATGATTTCCTATATGTCTCATATGGATATTTGTTTGTTAATTGGTTGGTTGGTTTTTGATGATCCTTTTATGCCTATGAGAAAGGAGAAGGACATTGCGTGTTTGTCTTCTGAGAGAGGGCTTCTTTAGTTTGCTGTTTCTTCTCTCCTCGATTGAGAACTCCTTGAGTCCAGGCACCAAACATATTGTAAGTAACAATAACATCAACAACAATAATAATATGCTGTCTCACAGAAGCCATCTGCAATGGAAATGACAAGTTGAATAAAAAACAAATTAGAATGTGTTTCTTATGACTCACATGTTGCCTAGGACTTCAGAGTTCCTGCCCCATTTTGATTAAATCAAACATGTCAGGTGATCTGGCCCCAAGGACTGAGTGTGACACTGACGTGCATTTTGCTGAAACAAGGTCAGCAGTCAGAGCTGGAGTGCTATGCCCAGATGTGGCAGTTGCCCAGAAAATTATAATTTAGGAACTTACTTCCTAAATTTTAACATTTCTCATTTCTGAGCAATGGCATTTTTATAAATCTTATGTTTTCCTTCTACCTTGAAAGTAGGTGACTCTTTTTTAGTGACCACGGTGAGAGTACGTGGAAGATTGACCTAAGAGAGAAACAGGAAAAAAGAAATTGTCCACATCTTTGAAATGATGTCTTTCCATCTTCATTATATTTATATTTTCAAAGAAATAGAGAAATACTTTTTAAAAAGGGAGCACCTGCCAAAACAAACTAACAAAAATACAGTGGAAAACAAATAGCTGATTAGTTGATTAGAATCTGAGAGTCTGTTAGTTTGTTATTTTTGTAAACTGACAGCCACCTTAAAGCCACAGCTTTGGAAAAATGTATAAAATTGAAAACACATTTAGAACACAACAAGCTCACCCCATCCTCCTTTTATTTTTACCTCAGCTTCAAAGTTTCTGGATACAGTCACAAAAAACAATGAAAGAGCAATAGAGAAAAACATAGTCTTGTTTAATCTTTCAAACTTTTCTAGATGGCATCTAACCACGTCTTGGTGCTGTGTACATAGACTCCTTTGAATTGTTTCTTCTGCATGTTTCCCAGCAATGTACCTGGGATGGAATCCACACAGATATGCAGTCAACATCCATGTCTGCTTTAGATGAAAACAAACAAAAATAAAAAAGATGTTTTTTAATCAAGGTAAATAAATCACAGAGAATTTCAGCTCAAATGAAAGTACACTTAGAGCAATGACTGGGACTGAGATGTCTGTACTAAATTCATGAGACTTTAGAAGGCTATATTTACATGACTATCTCTTCAGCACTACCCAATACATATATTAATTTTTTTCCTTATTCTTCACAACTATCTAAGGAATTGCAAAGTTCACCCTTTTGCACTCTTTCTTTTGCATTCGTTTTTGTCTCATTTTTAGGCTGGTTTTTTTGATACACTTCATAACCAGCAATGAGAAAGAGGGGAAAAATGGATAAAAAGCAATAAAGGGCCTCCATTCAGAGGTGCTAAGTCTAGACTTTTGTAAATGATGTAGATCCTATCTTTATGGATGAAACCTTTGTGAGTGGAGGCAAAAATGCCTGAGCAGCTGTTTTTAAATTTTTACATTTATTTTTAAAAATTAACCTGGATAACGAAGAGGATAAAGTTGTTAATGTGTACTCCAGTGGTGAAAGAAAGTTCCAGAATGGCTCCTGGGCTGCTTACATCAGAGAAGGTGCCTACTTTGGGATGGTATGCTGGTCCCTGCGACTTAAGTTCAAATTCCAGCTTCCTTGCTGAACTTGAACAACACACAAGAGTTGGCTGTAAGGATATTTTTTTCCTTGTTTTGTTTGAACCATCTAATTAAAGAATTCTGGATATAGATTAGAGCACTGGCGGTGCAGTTGTTAAGAGCTATGGCTGCTAACCAAAAGGTCAGAAGTGGGAATCCACCAGTTGCTCCTTGGAAACCCTATGGGGCAGTTCAACTCTGTCCTGTAGGGTTGCCAGGAGTCGGAATTGACTCAATGGCAAAGGTTTTTGGTTTGAATATAGATTAATTTTTCTCCCTCCTCCTCCCTTAATGGTTTTGTCTGTCAAAAACTAAGAAGCACAGTGCTTTGAAGGATTTCCTATTTTGATGGTAAAATCCTTCTCTTTCACAGACACACAAAAAAGTTGTCTCTGCTGCTAACAAAATTGTATTCTTGCTTCCTGCCTCCTCATTCCCTGCACCCCTCCCCCCATGTTTCATGTGTCTCTTTTGAAAGTTGCTAGAGAAGAACCTGGCTTTAAGAGTCCTCATGCTGAGTCATGACATAGATACTTTTTCTACACCACCCAGAACATTATTTAATTGAGGGAGGAAGTTTGATTCTAAGCCATTATTTAACCAAGTCCAGGAAAGAAAGACGTGTGAAAGAAGGTAAGAGAGTTGAAGGAAAGGAAACTTTTCTTAGAAAAAGTCCAGTCTTTCATCCAGTGTGTAGTTTAAAAAGTGCTGACTCAGAATGAAGAGAACAGGATACAAGGAAAAGATTAGTCCGAATGACTAATTGTCCACAGCTACCAAGGCCTCCACCGGACTGAATCTAGTACAGCTAGATGGTGCCCAGCTACCACCACTGACTGCTCTGACCAGGATCACAACAGAGGGTTCTGGACAGAGCTGGAGAAGGATGTAGAGCATAATTCTAACTCACAAAAAAAAGACCAGATTTATTGGCCTAAAGGAGACTGTAGAAACCTCGAGAATATGGGCCCCAGACACCCTTTTAACTTAGTGGTGAAGTTACCTCTGAGGTTCACCATTCAGCCTGGGAGTGGACAGCCCCGTAAAACCAAATGAGACTAATGAGGTACAGGAGTCCAGTGACAAGGGCCAGAAGGCAGAAGGGGACAAGGAAGCTGGTGATAGGAAGCCCAAGGTTGAGTAAGGATATTGTTGATGTGTTGTGAGATTGTTAACCATTGTCATAGGGCAACATTTGTAGTAACTGTTAAATGAGAAACTATTTTGTTCTGTAAGCCTTCATCTTAAGTGAGAATAACAGCACAATTGGAAGAGCGTAGTCAAGGTCACTGAACTGTGCATGTAGAAATTTTTGAAATGGTGTATCTTTGGCTATGTGTATTTTCACCAAAAAAAAAAAAAGGTTGAGAAGTTAGAGGGTTCACATGTTGTGGGGTTGTTAACCAATGTCATAAAACAACATGTGTACTACTGTTTCACGAGAAACTATTTGTTCTGTAAGCCTTCACCTGAAGTACAATTAGAAAAAAAAAAAAAGTGCTGACTCATTGGAATGAATTTGAGGTTTGGGTTACAATTTTCTCAGCAGATTTTATGATTAAGTTCATTGAATAAACTCTTTTTAGCCTTTATGTGACATCTTTGCGGTTGTCGTTATTTGCCATCAAGTTGATTCCTACCTGAGACAACACCATGCGCAGAGTAGAACTGCTCCATGGGGTTTTTAAGGCTGTGACCTCCTGGAAGCAGATAGCCAGGGCTGTCTTTCAAGGCACCTCTGAGTGAGCTCGAACCACCAACCTTTTGGCTAGTAGTCAAGCGCCTAAGTGTTTGTGATACCCAGGGACTCCTATAAGTGATATCTACATGGAATTAAAAGAGATTAAATTCTATACCTCCTTGACCCATTCCCCCTACCCATCAAAATTATTACCAGCCAACTCCCTTATTTTTGCAAAGGGCCCCCGGAAACACACTTGCTTTGGAGTCCCAAGCACTGGGGCAGCTGAGGGAGCCTGCGTTCCTGTGCCCTTAAGTGCACAGGGATTATGCTCATGGTCCAAGGAAAGCTGCATTCCATCATTGTATGGCCCATGCCCAGGCCACACCTTCAGAGTCACAAGAAGCTAGAGGGAGACACAGATAAGGTTTACTGAAAGAAAAGAAAAAAAAAGAGATCTCTGTTTTCTCCCTCCCTTCCAGTCTCTTTCCTCATACTGAGAACCAGTGCTTTGCCATTATCTTTTTCTTCTTATGAGAGAAAGTGGCACGTGACCTACTTCTCTCTCCTCCAAGATTCAGTAAAAGGTTAAAGTCTATTTCTTCCTAGATGAGTTTTCTGATGCCCACTCCCACCCCTACTGACTTCTACCCCCAAAGTGCTGCTTTTTGTCTTGTTCCTCTGTAGCTGGCTAATGCTCTATTTACCTCCCTTTTCTAGTCTGGGAGTAGTCCTTGTAGACAATGAGCTCTGGGAGTCTTGGTAAATCTTTGTAGCCTCATATCTAGCACTTAGTAGATACACAATTGTTAACTGACTGAGCAAAGAAACTGTGGGGACCCAAAAAGCTGTTCTGATTTCCTGAGTACTCTAGCAGGCTACTTTTACCTTGAGTCAGATAGGCCAGGCATGTTGTTGTTTGCTGTTGACTTGATTTTGACTCATAAACGAAACCCACTGCTGTCGAGTGATTCCGACTCATAATGACCCTATAGGACAGAGTAGAACTGCCCTATATAGTTTCCAAGGAGCAACTGGTGGATTCTAACTGCCAACCTTTCAGTTAATAGTCTGAGCTCTTAACCACTGTGCCATCAGGGCTCTGTCATAGTGACCATGTATTACAAAGTAGAACTGCCTCGTAGAATTTCCTAGGCTGTAATCTTTACAAGAGCGGATAGCCATGTCTTTCTCTCATGGAGCTGCTGGCGGGTTTGAACCACCAATCTTTTGGTTAACAGCCAACTGCTTAACTGTCTCATCACCAGGGCTCCTTACCCCTTTCATTACCCAATTATTTTCTGCTTTGAATTTTTTGTTGATACCATGTGTTTTCAGTAATGGAAGACATGCTGAATCAAGGATACTTTCAGAATTTTTGTTATGAAACGTGAATTTTGATATGTATTACCTGGACTCTGGGTGTAGGATTACAGGGGGTATACATGGTCCTCTGGACTTCTGGGGATACGATTATGTGGGACATATATGTCCCTCTGGAATCTGCGTTGCCTTCTAGATCCCCAGACGGGTGTATGCAGTGTATGGCACCTGAAACCATGGTATTTGCTCAAACATGGAATCATTGTGAGAAACACAATGTCCCAATAATGCAAAGGAACCTGGAAATATACATACAAGGCTTATCTTGCTATCCAAAGGCCAAAAGAGACAAAAATTTTACACAATCACACCTCCAGGGTGTACCACCTAATGCAATATCCTGTAAAAACAGTAATTGGTGGCACAAACCAGTTTCTTCGGTTTCAAACAGTTATACAGGTCCCTGCTTGATGGCATCATGTACTGTCAGTCAGAAAACAGCTTCCTAAGAAACTCCAGAGGTGGAAAATGTAGGTGGACGCTATATGTCCTGTGGGTCTTCAAAGGGTTACTCTTCTTAAAATAGGAGATGCGTTGAAGGAGGGGGAGGAGAAAATCATGATAGAACTAACTGGTCTCTGGGTAAACAAAGTAAGAGCCTCTGAAAGGATCAACAAATAAAAGCAAGCTGGAAATCTCTGTTTTGCTGCAAGTCAATTATTCTAAACCTAGGTTCAGTGTGGCTTTGTTCTATTAGTGTGGGGCAATCACAAATCTAGTTGAGTATCAATTTCTGCATATATTTTTTTCCCTACAGTTCTGTGGTGTAATTGGAGCTATCAAAATGCTAGTTTGATCTATACTAGTCGTGTCCAAACTTTTTAACTGTGCATTCTATAAGTAAAAAATTTATCAGCCTACATTTTCTCTTTCTATACAGCTATAAGTTACATTCATGCATTACTCTGCTAACGTATCATGTACATTATAAAACATTACAAATATAAATTAAAAGAGAATGAGATTAAAATATATATATATATATGTAGGTAGAAATTCTTGTATGTTATTTCCTGGCCTGAATGGATCATCACTGCTCCCTAGGTGTAGG
Organism: Dugong dugon; assembly: GCA_030035585.1. NCBI lineage: Eukaryota > Metazoa > Chordata > Mammalia > Sirenia > Dugongidae > Dugong > Dugong dugon. Next base: position 162,527,941 of record CM057464.1, read on the forward strand.
GAACAACCCAGTTTGGAAGTCACTGCTATAGGGTTGCTATGAGTCAGAATTGACTCGACGGCAACTGGTTTGGTTTTTTGTTTGTTTGCTATAGGCAAAGCACCGCTCCTGTGTGGTTGAACTGGGAGAAAGTCAGGCTCTCATTTGACTTGTGGTGGAGAGCGATGTGACTGTGGGCTACTCATGCTTCTCTCTGCCTTGGTTTACCTCTCCTGATGATAGAGCCTTGTTTATCTCACAGAAATGTATTAATGGATGGAACACCTGCTTCTAAGGGTGAGGTCATCCTTAGTGGTGTATTAATTTCTTCTGATCTCTATTGTTTTCCGGGAAAATCTCATTTCATTAAATCTTGTTGATTCTTCCTTTAAGAAGGAGTGGTATTGTCAACTTCGTCTTTGAATTGTAAAATTGTAGCACTATGAAGAAACTTTGTGGTGATCTCTAGCCTAGTTTTTACCGGAACGACGTGAAGAAACTGAACCATAAAAAGAGAGTAGGTTTTTTGATGTCACAGATAATCACTGTTTTCTGTAAAATTGACCTCTCCTCCTTCTCTCTACAAGAATAATATTTTGTTTGCCCTCCTTTGAGTGGCCACATGCTTGAAGGCAGGATAAGCCCCCCATTTAGCACCAGGGAGTGTATCTTGATTAGGGTAAGTCAGTTATGGAGATTCTACCCATCTTGCTAAGTAACTGGGTTTATGCTTTGGCATGTGACATGGCCTGACCAGGCTTCTTGAAGTTTTTCTTTCACTCTTAAAAAGAAACATAACTGATGGACATTCCCTTCCTACCTTTGGACTATGTCATCTATATGTGACTTCTACACATCAGCAGCCGCCTAAGGGCCAAGGAGGGAGTTAGCCTACAACGATGAACCTGTCCATGTTGCATGGCAGAGTAGAAAGATGGCAATAACCTGGGCTCTTGATGAAGTCATGGACCTGTCAACCTAACCACTCTGGAACTTCCATAACTCCGGCTTCATGCTACGTAAAATAATAAATGTCTTTATTAGTTGAATTTTCTGTTATTTGTAGCCAAATCCTCCTACCTTATACACTTATCAATGGTGCGGGTGAGGAGGACAGCAGAACTGGAATAAGAATCTAGAAATTTAAAATAACAAGTACCATTCTGCTTGGTTTTTATTTACAAATAATGGTTTAAAAGAATTCATTCATCCTTCACAGTAAGGGCAGTTTGTTCTTCTCACTTCAGGAACTTTAGTTCCTGTATATTTAGAAGACTCTGAAAGAATAAAAGTATTTGATTGTAAGAATGTTATGCTTCTTCGCTTTCATTGAGTGTTCAACTCTGGTGATATCTTGATGGGCTTTTTCTGGGAATATATATTTACTTTATTCAACTTCTCATGCAGGAATATCCAGTTACACCATAAAATTCATCTATTGGCGAATATGATTTACCTACAGAGGCCTGGGCCAATAGTCTCTTGGTGAATTCATGGCAAAACACCTAAGTGTGGAATCCAGGTAGCTGTATGTTCAAACCAAAACTACGTCCACTGCTGGGCTAGGTTGCCTTTACTGCTGCCGATTAGCTGGGACATTTAGAAATAACCCAGGAGCTTATAAAGGTAATGAGTGGTTTCAAATCACCCATAGACACCCATAGTAAATGGAAAAGCTTTAGTCAACATCTTTAATGGGTTCAGTTGGTAAATTATTAACAGAATATATGCGAAGTCCTCAGCATTTCAAACGCATTTACTTTCTGAACAAGAACATTGGAGAACAGTCTCTTTTGCCAACTCCCAAGCCACAGGTGCCCACTTTCCTGCTGTTCCCTCCCTCCCTCTCCCGGATTGTGTTAGGAGCCTTCCTCCTCTTACAGAAGGGCGCTTCTCCCAGCACTGCTGATGCCTCTTAACTTCTGGAGCATGACCCTTACCCTTGTCCCAGCCCTGTCATGTAAATACTTTCATTCCATTTGACTCATCCTTTCCTGGCATGCGGAAAAAGATCACAATTTGAAAAAATAAACAAACAAAAACCTGCATTCTAATAAAGGCTTTGCCACTTGCTAACTTATTAACCTTTGGTAAATCACTGAACTGCTCTCAGCCTCAATTTCTTCACCTGTAAATCGGGGATAGTCATACTATTTGTGTTACTTACATCCAAGAGAGTTATCAGGATCATATCACATGCTCCTCGTGGAGCGGCTGGGTGAGCCTTAAGATTTTCAAGTGCTACTTTTTGTCAGGGAATTGTTTATATTGACATTATTTCTTCACAGGAGGCTGACACATCCACTCAAACATTCCAATTTTGACTGACTCAGCAGGCAGGAAGAACAAGTTCACATGCCACTGAGTGGAATGACCCGTATGACCCATTTGCTGGAAAATATATAGTGTGTTGTTGTCTCCACATTAACAAACATTAAGAAGTGGATCCTGTTATTATTTTTTGCAGCAACATTTCCTGGCTTAAACTTGGTACACTGGCTAATGGCTATACCCCAGGGCTTTCAAAGGAGAAAGGGAAAGGTTCTGAGGAAAAGAAGGCTGGGTGGGAGAGGTATGTTATACTTTATCAAGATGTGTGTGTGTTTTCTAAAAAGCGTTGACTATTATGTTACTGTGGTTACATCCGTGGGAAAGGAGACACTGTCTTGAATCAGGAGGCAAGAAACTATATTATCTATTATTGTAACTAACTCTATGACCCTGGACAAAACACATAACTTACCTGAGCTAAATTTTACTCATGAACCAAAGGGGGATGAGAATGTACCTACCTCATAGGATTTCTGTGAGTATTAAATAAGATAACACACAATGTAACTAACACATGATGATGATGATGATGCTATCCATATGTGTGTATGTGGGGTGTGTGTGTGTGTGTGTGTGTGTGTATGCATGTGTGTTAATATTACCCAATTTCTGATCCACTGAGGAGCCACACATTCCACTGATCACTTACGGATCACATTAAGCACAGTAGCATGCTGCAAAGCAATGAACTTTAAAGGTGCTTAAAAACTAGACAAAAAATGGAGAAGACAAGGGCATAGAAAACAAGGAAAAATACAGATGGAAAGTAAGCAAGTTCAGCTGCTAAATACAGACTACCATAGTCTGTAGATACCGAGATGAGTGAGAATTTCTTGAGATCTGAACAATTCATAGTACGTGGGGTTCATAGGCAGGGTTGTGGAGGATGCTTGTGTTTTGAATTGAGGAATAAATTCCTGATGTAGAGACAACAAGAGCAAAGGCCTGCTGACAAAGTAGTGAGAAATTCAGAATAGCTAGAATGGCCAGGGAATGTGGGGGTGTGTTGAGAACTAGCTGGATAGCAAGGTAGGGCCACTAGAGGAGGACTTAGGCAAAATTTTCATTGATGCTGCCACTGGCTCCACAACTGATGGAATCTCCTAGTCATTGCTCACTTATTTTTGCTTCTTAAATGGGCAGTTGCAATGAGCAACGCTTGGGGACATCCCATTAACATATGATACACACTGTGGCCTGGTCTTTCTCTTTGTAAAGAATTTCCTGTTGTTCAACAACATCTAGCGAGTGATTTTAGTATGCCAGGCATCAAGGAGTTCCTGGGTGGTACAAACAGTCGACATGTTCAGCTAGTTCAGCTATAGGTTTGAGTCCACCAAGTGCCTTAGAAGAAAGCCTTGGAGATCTACTTCTGGAAAATCAGCCCCTGAAAACTCTATAGAGCACAGTTCTACTCTGACACAAATGGGGTCACCATGAGTCATAGTTGCCTCGACAGCAACTTGTTTACAGTTAGGCATCAAGGAAAGTTATGAAGAAGGTAGACAGCATGAAAAATATCTGGTCAGAAGAAGATCATCATAATTATGGACATAGGATAGTACACTGTCTCAGTTGTCTAGTGTGGCTATAACAGAAATACCACAAGTTGACGGCTTTAACAAACAGAAATTTATTCTCTCACGGTTCAGGAGGCTAGAAGTCTGATATCAGGGTGCCAGCTCTAGAGGAAGGCTTTCTATCTCTGTGCACTGTGAGAGAAGGTCCTCTTCAATCTTCTCCTGGGTCTAGAAGTTTCTCAGTGCAGGGACCTCAGGTCCAAAGGGCACACTCCACTCCCAGCTCTTCTTGCTTGTTGGCAGGAGTTCCCTTTCTCTCTCCTTTTATCTCTTGTAAGATATAAAAGGTGATGCAGGCCACACCCCAGGGAAATTTCCCTTACATTGGGTCAGGGGTGTGACCTGAGTAAGGATGTTGCATCCCACCCTAATCCTCTTTAACATAAACTAATCTTGCCTCATTAACCACAGGCAGAGATTTGGATTTACAACACATAGAACAGTTACATCAGATCACAAAATGGAGGACAACCATGCAACACTGGGAATCACAGTTTAGCCAAGTTGACATGTATATATATATATATATATGTATATATACTTTTAAAAATTTTATTGTGCTTTAGGTAGAAGTTTACAGCCTGAGTTAGTTTCTCATTCAAAAATTTGTATACATATTGTTTTGTCACATTGGTTGCAATCCCTGGAATGTGACAGCAGTTTCCCCCTTTTCACCCGGGGTCCTTGAGTTGACACATATTTTCTGGGGACAATTCAATCCATGACATACATGTAGAGAAAATATATCTTCATAGAATAGGATAGCTGCACATTTTAAAAGAGAATATATTTTCTTAAACAACAGCAGAACATAAATAGAACACTGGGTGACATTCCCTGTTGTTGACCAGGGTGGGGTTGTTGTGAGGCTGGTGTGTGCACACTCAGCATTTGGAAAACCTGAAATCATGAATTGACTATGCTTTGCTTGATGCATCAGAGGCCCGCTCAGCCCTGGGGGGGCAGTCTGCATGCCACAATATTTCCTGTTTGCTCGTTAGGTTACCCATCGTATTTTGATCTTGCTCCATCAAAGCAGTGATGATGTATTCAGTGATTTTTTTTTTAATCCTCTTGCTCATCTTCTTTTTTATTCATAGATCATGCATCTCCACTTATTCCTCCTCAGACTGCCTCTTGGTGGAAGTTTAACACTTTCTGCCCTCGATTCCTGATGATTCTTCCTCCTCCTGCAAAACATTTGTAACCTTCCCTAGCAGAACACCTGGATGCTCCCTGCTTTTTGCTAAGTGTTGGGGCAAGCAAGACCCTGACAGGTGAGTCAGCTACACCTGCAATTTAGGTTTAGGGTGAGAGATAATATAAATGTGAACACTAAATGAAAATGGTGTCAATCTTGATAAATGAGGCTAAATCATAGCTATGTAAAGTTTTTATAAGCTCATAAACACGATTGATAAAAACAGAGAGCCAACTGGATTTCCCATCACAGGCATTGCAAGCATATAGCGACCACCACACACACCACCCATTGCTGTCAAGTTGATTCCAACTCATAGCAACCCTATAGGACAGAGTAGAACTGCCCCATAGGGTTTCCAAGGAGCTCCTGGTGGATTTGAACCACTGACCTTTTTGTTAGCAGCCAAACCCTTAACCACTGCACCACCAGGGTTTCCAGCATGTAGGAAGGTGCCAAAGGAAGGATGATGAGGGTTGCTAGGTGGGAGCTTCTACCATCTTGAGCTCCGTGGGACAAGGCTCCTTGGCCTAGCACAGGGCTAGCCCCTCAGAGGCGCTCAGTTAGAGCTTCATGTGCATGCATGAATGATGGAGCTCCAAAACAGTTTCATCGATAGGAAGTAGCTTCAAGCGGACCTGCAGTCTTCTGAGACTTAACTTCCAGGTTTAGCAGAGAATCACTTTGGCTCTGTATTGTCCCTGAACTGATCTCAAATCTTCGTTATTTGGTGTCCCCTTCGGAATAAAAACTACTATTTGAGGCCTGAGACCAGAAAGTACCTGCACAACTTTTGCTCAGAAATACTATTGGTGGTTGCAGAGTTTTTTGTTTTTTTTTTTAATTCATTCTTAGAGTTTTCTTTTCTCACACCCCTTGCTATTAATATTAGAGTTAATTTTAAAATACTTTAGAATTTCACTGTTTAAATTTTGTTTATAAATTATAGCATTTAACATGTGAGAGAGTCATACCCATTTATTTTCTAAATAAAGTAAGCATGATTTCTAGCAAGAGTAAATAGAAAAGTATTACCTAGAAGAGAATCCACATTGTAACTTTGTCATAATAATGTTTTTGACTCTATCATTGGTTTCAAGGAAAAAAGAAAGAAAGATCTATTTGTCTTATGATCTAGGTAAGCCTGGGTGGGGAAAACAGGCACTTTCTTACCAAAAATGTAATCATATTTTGTGTTACTTAATGTTTTGTGTTCTTTTTCTCTCCCTTCTCTTTCCTCTCTAACCAAAGAACAGAACAAAACAAAACAGAAACTCTAAAAAGAAAACTACGGCAATAGCAGCAACAACAAAAACAGCAAAGGAGCATTGAGGTGGAATGGTACAAATATTAGGTCAGCCAATGAAATTTTGGAATTTCATGTGGCTTATATAATTATAGGAAAGATACATTTTATGTGATGTCACCAAAACAAAGGTGGAAAATAGAAAAAGAGAAAAAAGAAGCTCTGAGTTTGAGTCAGTGTTTCTTAGCAGGGAAACTATCAGCATCTGGGGTAAGGCGGTTAATCATATTTTACAAATACATCAAAGAATTCAGACAGGGACTTAAAAGTGAGTTGAGTTCCTCTTTATTAATTGTATTTTTATTCCCACTTCCAAAAATCCTAATGTTTTAAATATTTTAAAAACTTTTTTGAAAGAGGATTTTCCTGTCACAGTTTATAAATGTCTCAAAGTGTGGGCGTATGGCAAACCATTCCAAATTTACCCTCAGAGCAGTATTCTTTAATTTTGACAGTTGTTCTGTTCTCCATTTGACTTCTGTATGAAAATCCGCAGCTCACTGTGCTCTTCTGTGGTCACGCTCACTCTCTTTGGGCGAACTAATTTACTCTCATGGCTTCAATTGCTGTCGATCCCCTAGTTTTTACACCCATCACTGACATTTCAACTGTTTTTCAGCCTTCTTCCTTAACTGGGGTGGGAAGTCTGCATTTAGATCTACTTTCCCCATATGATAAAAATATGGCAAAAAATTGAACTTGTCTACTTCTCTCTAGCTTCCTTAACATCAATGAAAACCTCATACTGAGTTTCTTAATTTCACAGCTATTTAGCTACGGCGGCTAACCAAAAGGTCAGCGGTTCAAATCCACCAGCCGCTCCTTGGAACCCTATGGGGCAGTTCTACTCTGTCCTATAGGGTCGCTATGAGTAGAAATCAATTTGATGGCAATGGGTTTGTTTTTTGTTTGTTTGTTTGTTTTATTATGCTAAGTTCAGATGGTACCAAACCCATTGCCACTGAGTCAATTCCAACTCATAGCGACCTTGTAGGATAGAGTAGAACTGTTCCATAGGGTTTTCAAAGCTGGAATCTTTATGGAAGCTGACTGCCACATCTTTCTCCAACAGAAGGAGTTCGAACCACCAACCTTTCAGTTAGTAGCTGAGTGCTTAACCACTGTGCCACCAGGGCCCCACCCTAGTGGTACAGTGGGGACCAAATAGGCAGAATTCCAGACCTCAAGGAGGTTTACAGTCTAGGGGTAGAAAGGTGTTAGTAAAATAATCACACAAAGATATAAAGACTAGTAGAGATAATCGCTGTGGAAAAAACTATAGATTTCTACAAGTGTATAACATAAGGATTCAGTTGGAGAGTAAAAAAAGACCTTCTAGACTTTGTGTTTCCTTAACTCCCATATCCATTCAGTCACTAAGACCTAATGGCTGCACCCCGTTTTCTACAGTTGCAGCTCTGTTGGGGGCCCTCCGTTTCTGATGTTCGAATTACTCCAATTGAATCCTCAATGGAATCTCTCCATTGCAGACCATCAGCACATGGCTACCATGTTAATATTTTTAAATGTTCATTTTCATCACATCATTCCCAACTTTGAGCGGTCCCCTCTAGTCCATTGAATCAACTTCAGCCAGATTACTTTGCCTAAATGTTTTCACTGTGCTAATCCACAACATTTCTACCACCACGTCCTTATATAGTTTTACTCATGCTGTTCTCCACACCCTTAAGGCCGCCGCCTTCACTTGTCTTCTGTACCCTCTACCTTCTATATTGCAGTGATTTTCAAACTGTACTGTGCAGAACTCTAGGGGTTCCACTGAGACGCCTTGGAGAGTGGGCAAAGACGAGGGAAGAATATCGGAAGTGGAGGGGAAATAAGGGGGCTCTGCTCTTATTGTTCTCTGCATTGGATTTTCGTGTAATATTCCATTTAAAGAAAGAGGTCCAAGGTTAAAAAATTATTTGAAAATCTATATATCATTGAAGTTTCCAATTAAAAATCACCTCTACTCTGGTGTTATTTCTTACTAGTGCCCTTCCCTTCCATATTGACCTTTTTTCCTTTACCTTCAGCCTATAGAGTGCTGTAACACTGTACTCCTAGATCACACAATTTCTTGTCTGTTGCCTTCTATTATATTCTTAATAATATTATCTCTTTGAGTCCTGTTTTTTACTTTTGCTTTACCTTTGAATAAATGAATGAATAGATTGAGGAACACATGAATATTTGACTCCATGGAAAATTTCTGTTATAAAATTATATTTTTAATCTACCTTTCTCCGTTTTCAGCAACGAAATAGAAATGATCAGTATATCAAAGATGCCATTCTGTTTGGGTTCTCCTACTATACTAAATCAAGTCCATGTATATAACCAAAAAATAAGAGAGAGTAGTGGTAAGAGGTGATGAGAATGTTTCCTCTGACACTTTTTATTTCCTAAGTTGACCTTCTGCTTTGCTCTGCCCCTTCTGCTCCTCACAAGGTTGCCATGGATTTGTTGCTAATCTATGACATGGAGATTCAAACTTTGTATCTCACACTCTTAGGCCACAATGTAAATCTCTTTTAGGATCAAGGTCTACTTTATTAAGTTGGAGTAATGTGAGTTTAATTGGCTCACAAATATTGTTCATTCAGGCCTATTCTGAGCTATCACAGGACACTGATTTATCCCAAATTCCCAATTGGGAGCAAACAACAACGAGAACAAGTCCCTGCCATGGTTTCTCCACTGAGCCCAACAAACCACATCTGATAAGCTATGTAATTTGCTACAGCAATTTGTGCCAAAAATAAAGATACGCTTCTGCAGAGTCGCACATTTCTAAGAAAAAACTAACTCCGCCCCATGCTAATCCAGTCCTTTGCTTTCTCTTTTGAACTTGATGATCAGGGATGGAAAATACCAGGCTGCATCATATTCAGTCCCTCACCATTGATGTCCCTTGGCCAAATGGCCAAGTCCATCCTCCACTAGTTACTCCAAGCCTCTCTCACTGTCACACTGAAAACTTAAAGGGTGAGCAAAGGCAACAGCAGCAGTCTGTTTTACGACACCCCAGTAACATGATGTCTTTAACAGCACAGCAGATTCTTGGCTGATGGCCCTGGTTAAAGGAAGAGGCACAGAATCTTCGAAGTCATCAATTTTAATGAGCACTGCAACTATTCCAGTAAACTAGATCCCTTTATTTTTGTTTGCTTGACAAAAAAACTTGATACATCCAAGAAATTTTTTCCTTTTTAGTTCAACACCAGGATAGAAACTTGCTTTTTCACCACCAGTGTTAGGCCCCCAGTGGTGATAAAAATTCCTGTGCAGCCTTGCAGAGGGGAAGAATAAGGGTGTGTAGAATACCTCTGGCTACAGGGAAAAAACCAAACCAAAACAAAACAAATACAAACAAAATAAAATCCAGGCTTTCTTAGGGTCAGAGGTTAAACATGAATTGTTAGAGTGCCCTTTCAATGTTGGCGCTTGCCAAGGCATCTCATAAGCTTGGATGGTTTTATGGAAGTTACAACAGAAATAAGAAATTTCATCAGCATTTTGAAAAGCAAGGAATGCTCAGTCGTGTGTGTGTGTGTGTGTGTGTGTGTGTGTGTGTGTGTGTGTGCATGTGAGTGTGTGCGCGTGTATGCATGAGGGAGAGAGACAGAGATAGATAGAGCCAGAAGCAGATGAAAACTCAACAAATTTATTTATAACTTACTAAAATGAACTTTTTGCAGGAATATTTCTGAACTTTCTGGAAAGATCACACTAGAGGAACTAAGCAATTTCTAAGGTTTATGGTGAGATCAATAGGTAAGTTACTTGAGATGTTTGTGCCCTAGAGAAAACAACAACCCAGCCTTTGCTTCTTATCTTTTTCATCTTTGTGCAAACTCTGTAAGCTCTTATCCCAGATCTGAAGGCAACAGGCAGACATTTGTTTTAACTCCTTAAGTAAACTCGAGTTCTGGAATCATTAAAGTTGAAAGTCATTGTACAATCACTAAAATCCCTCCTCATTAGGAAAGGATTCATGGCATGGGGCAAGCTGTGCCATCCCTTATGATCTTTTCAATCAAAAGGAATGCCTCTTCTTCTTCTTTTTTTTCTGTTAAAAAATTTCTTTAAATGGAGGGGGCAAAAATCTAACCGAGAAAAAAAACACAAATGGCAAGGTAGTGACAGGGCATCTATCAAAGTGGCTCTGGAAATTCCAGTTTTTAAAGTGCTATAAAAATATCATTATTAATGATGATTGACTGGGTTTTCAGTGCCAGGAAATTTCAGTGCTGCTAAGTTAGAGTTGAGTGCAAAAGTGAGGGCACTAAAATGGCTTCAGGGTTCCCTCGCTTTGTGTCTTCATTGATTTTTAAGTAACATGTGAGCACACTCAAATTGATGATTTTCATTCTGAATTAGTTTGGCCTCTGTCATGGGGAGCCTTCCATCCTTTCTTGACTGTCAGTATCTAATTCATCTTCATCAAGTCCCCAGCAGGAAGATTCGGATCTTATTACTCTTTGTTTTACAGTTTTATTGTTTACAGGAAATGGAGGGGGGAGGGAGGAAAGCGGGAGAGAGGGGGGAGAGAGAGAATGAGACAGAAGGGAATCTACCTAAACTTTTAGTAGAACTGCTCAATGAAAGAAGATACACTACTTACCCTTCCACTTGTGGACTTAGACACACTAGAAACTTCTGGATTGCAGCAGCTATAGTAGATGAGACAGTTAGGACTATTATCCAATACTCCCTTGAGGTGTTTGTCCCTCTCCTCAGATTCCTGAAGAATATTAGCTCTTGATCTGTGTAGATTTGACATCTTTTACCTGGTGTCTCTATGAACTTAGACGTTCTCTCCATTTTACAGATGGCAAAATAAAGACTAGGGAAAAGTGCACAGGATTGGCAAACTCATATTAGGTTTCAATGCAGTCAACAGTTACTGTGAAAGTCTTATATTTCACTCTATTTGCAGTCACTGCCAGGACTGTGAAAAAATGACAAGTATGGTTTTTAAAATTGAAACTAAAGTGCACGTGAAAAATATCACAAAAATATTGTATTGTTTAGGCAAGCTCCAAGGCACAAGTTGGAGACCTTCTTTAAGGACACATAAAGGCAAGCAAACAAACAAACAAACAAACAAAAACAACAAACAAGTAAAACAACATAAATCGGTCATTTACTGAGCAAAAATCTCCTTCTTTCCACCCCCTGAAGCTCCTTAACGCTCAACTTTCTGCTTTTAGCAGCTGGCACTGTTGTGTCCTCTCTGAATACTCATTCGTTCTTGCAGCCCTTTGGGAAGACACCAGTTTGTCCTTTCACCAGTGTGCCAAAAATGGAAAAAGGAAGAATTTAAGCAACTGTCAACCAGCAAACTTTTTTGTTTGCTTGTTTTAAAAAAAGAAAATTAACCGACCTAGCCAAGAAATTTTGTCTAAGTTATAGACTGTCAGTCTTTATAATCACTCTTCTTTCTTTTTCTTTGCTGAAGCCCGCATTTTCATCAAGGGTAGATAATCTTTGGCATTATCCTCATTGGCTCAGTTTAGCTTTCAGTCCCTTGGGGGCCTGCTGACTCTATAAACTTTCAACTCCTAAATCCAGTGCTGGCTCACCCAGGAAGGAAAAAAGCAAATTGAACCATAAAATTCAAGCTGTAGCTTCCGTTGTGACTCAAGAGCAGAAAATAGTTTTAATAGCCAAGAGCACATAAAGTGCCATGAATCACCAAAAATTTATTTTTTTCCCACTGGGGACTCCAAACAAGCACCGCGTCACCCAACTCTATTGCTGTCCAGGATTTGAAAAGCTTTTCAAAGGTGATTATCTGATTGAATCTTCACCTAGAGTTGAGCAGTTTGCAAATCCCTTCATAAAAATTACATATGCCAAAAAGGAGAAAGTAGTAGTTTTTCTTCCTTTCTTTTCATTTGCCTTCTTCCCGCTGGTCTGTCTTCCTTTCCTTAGTGACCCTTTTGCTGTGTCAGCCCTTCTCTGCATGATCAGTTTGCTGTGATCTATGGAAAACTCCCACCTCAGGAATCTGAAGCCTGTGTTAAGTCATTTTATCTTGTTAGGTCCAGGCTACAAATTTCTGTTTAGAGAAGGCCCTAGAGGCTTATGTTATACTCACAAATTTTTGTTCTTGGAGGTGCATGGATAAATCTGACCATTCTAGGAGAGAACTTTGAAGCCACACTGCTAGGAACACTACTATGAAACCCGAAACCATCAAGAATTACTTGGATGTTCACACAGTAAACTGACGAGATGTTTTCCTTTTTGCCCTGATGTTCTTAGTGCAGTAAAAAAAAAAAAAAAGTGATTGAAAGAATGTTATAAATTCATTGTTGGTAATTCCTGAAACAAAGAGAATAATTGATTTGGGGAGCTAAGCAAGTATTTATCATCACAAATCGACATTCCTAATTTCATGTGGAAGAGAATTGCGTTTTCCTTCATGCACAGTAATCACCTTAAAAGCTCCGGTTGAACAATAGGAGCTCCAGATTGATTCAGTCTTAAAACCAATTCTCTAGTTTTGGGGGACATAACTTCTGTGGATAGCTGGACTAGAGTTAAATGAGAATATTTAGGATGCAAGTAAAATTAAAAAAAGGTTATTCTTTTTCTGTGTTGTAATCAACAAATTTAATACTGCTGTTGTTAGGTTGTTAGGTGCCATCAAGTCGGTTCCAACTCATAGAGACCCTATGTATAACAGAACAAAACACTGCCCGCTCCTGCACCATTCTCACAATCATTGCTAAGTTTGAGCCCATTGTTGTGGCCACTGGGTCAATGCATCTCATTGAGGGTCTTCCTTTTTTTTTTTTTTTTTTTGCTGACCTACTTTACCAAGCATGATAGCCTTCTCCAGGGACTAGTCCCTCCTGACAACATGTCCGAAGTATGTAACATAAAGTCTTGCCAACCTAGCTTCTAAGGAGCATTCCAGCTGTACTTTTTCAGATAGATTTGTTTGTTTTTCTGGCAGTGCATGGTATATTTAATATTCTTTGCCAACACTACAAATTAAAAGCATCAGTTCTCCTTTGGTCTTCCCTATACCTTTTCCTGATTTCACATGCAAATGAGGTGATTGAAAGTACCATGGCTTGGATCAGGCGCACCTTAGTCCTCAAAGTGACATCTCTGCTAACACTTTAAAGAGGTCTTTTGTAGAGATAGGCTCAGTGCAATACGCAGTTTGATTTCTTGACTGCCATTTCCATGGGTGTTGATTGAAGATCCAAATGTCATGGATTGAATTATATCCCTGCAAAAAATGTGTGTATCAATTTGGCTGGGCCATGATCCCCAGTATTGTGTGGTTGTCCTTTATTTTGTGATTGTAATTTTATGTTAAACAGGGATTTTTACACCTTTACTAAAGGTCACATCCCTGATACAAGGTAAAGGGTGTTTCCCTGGGGTGAGGCCTGCACCACCTTTTCTCTTACAAGAGATAAAAGGAAACGGAAGCGAGCAGAGAATTGGAGACCTCATACCACCAATAAAGCAGCACCAGTAGCAGAGCGTGTCCTTTGGAACCAGAGTCCCTGCACCTGAGAAGCTCCTTGACCAGGGGAAGATTGATAACGAGGACCTTTCTCCAGAACCAACAGAGAAAGAAAGGCTTCCCCTGGAGCTGATGCCCTGAGTTTGGACTTGTAGCCTACTAGACTGTGATAGAATGAATTTCTCTTTGTTAAAGCCATCCACTTGTGGCATTTCTCTTATAACAGCACTAGAAAACTAACACACCAAGTAAAATGAAATCCTTTACAACTTCATCTTTTCTCCATTTACCACGATGTTCTATTGAGCTAATTGTGAGGATTTTGTGTTCTTTATGTTGAGGTGTAATCCATACTGAAGGCTGTGGTCTTTGATCTCAGTCAGGAAGTGCTTGAAGTTCTCTTTGCTTTCAGCAAGCATGGGTGTGTCACTTGCATATTGCAGGTTGTCAATGAATCTTTTTCCAATCTTGATACTTGAAGTTGTATTCTGGCTCTCCTGGACTTGTTTTAATTTTCTTCAGCCTCAACTTGAACTTGCATATGAGCAATTGATGGTCTGGTCTAAAGTTTGCCCATGGCGTTGTTCTGACTGATGATATTGAGCTTCTCTCTTATCTCTTTCCACAGATATAGTCAATTTGATTCCTGTGTTTTCCATCTGGCAAGTTCCACATATGTAGTCACTATTTATGTTGTTTAAAAAAAGGTATTTCCAATGAGTAGGTCATGGTCTTGCAAAATTTATCATGCCATCTCTGGCATTTTTTTTTTTTTTATTGTTTCTGTCACAAAGGCCATATTTTCAACTACTAATTCTTCTTTGTTTCCAGCTATTGCATTCCAATCGCCAGTAGTTATCAATGCATCTTGATTTCAGACTGCAGAAAGTGGTAAAAAAAGAGTCTTCAATTTCTTCATCTTTGACATTAGTGGTTGGTGCATAAATTTGAATAATAGTCATTTTGATTGGTTTTCCTTGTAAGCATATGAATATTATCCTATCACTGACAGCTTGTACTTAAGTATAAATCTTGAAATGTTCTTTTTTACAATGAATGCCACACCATTCCTCTTCAATCTGTCATTTCCATAGTAGACCATATGATTATCTGATTCAAAATGGCCAATTCCAGTCCATTTCAGCTCACTAATGCCTAGGATGTCTATCTTCAACCATTTCACTTTATTTATTTATTTATTTAATAAAAAATTTTATTGTTGTAAGTAAATGAAGTTTACATTTCAAGTTAGATTCCCATACAGAATTTTTTTTTTTTACATCATTGTTAAGGGACCCCAACCGCTCATCCCATTCTGTGACAGCATACTCTTCCCCTCCGCCCCTGATTCCCCATGAGCGTTCAACCAGCTCCTGACTCTCTCTGCCTTCCCATCTCACCTCTGGACAGAAGCCGCCCCTTTGGTCTCTTGTGTCTACTTGTCTAAGAGGCATATTCTTCACAAGTATCACTTTATGTCCCACAGTCCAGTCCAATCCCTATCGGAAGAGTTGGCCTCGGAAATTGTTTTAGTTCTGGGGTGATGGAGCGACCAGGGGCCATGCTTTCCAGGGCGCCTCCAGTCTTAGTCAGACCATTAAGTCTGGTCTTCTTACTAGAATTTGAGTTCTCCATCCCATCATTCTACTGCTCCATCAGGGACCCTCTGTTGTGTTCCCTGTCAGAACGTTCATTGGTGGTAGCCAGGCACCATCTAGTTCTTCTAGTCTCAGGCTGATGAAGTCTCCGGATTTTGTGGCCCATTCTGTCTCTTGGGCCAATACTTTCCTTGTGTCTTTGGTGTTCTTCGTTCTCCTTTACTCCAAGTGGTTGGGACCAATTGATGCATCTTAGATGGTCGCTTGCAAACTTTTAAGACCCCCGAGGCCACTCACCAAAGTAGGATGCAGAACATTTTCTTAATAAGCTTTGTTATGCCAATTGACATAGACGTCCCCTGAAGGCATGGTCCCCAGACCCCGCATCCCTGCTACTCTGTCTCTCAAAGTATTTGATTGTATTCTGGAAACTTCTTAGCTTTCGTTTAGTCCAGTCGTGCTGGCTTCCCCTGTAGTGTGTGCTGTCCTTCCCTTCACCTAAGATGATTCTTATCTACTATCAAGTTAGTGAATAACCCTCACCCTCCCTCCCCACCCCCAAAAACATCAAGGAATGTTTTCTTCTGTGTTTAAACCTTTTATTGAGTTCTTATAATAGTGATCTTATACAGTATTTGTCCTTCTGTGACTGACTAAATTCACTCAGCGTAATAAGTTCTAGCTTCCACCAAGTTATATGGTGTTTCACAGCTTCATCATGTTCTTC
This sequence comes from Dugong dugon, assembly GCA_030035585.1. Taxonomy (NCBI): domain Eukaryota; kingdom Metazoa; phylum Chordata; class Mammalia; order Sirenia; family Dugongidae; genus Dugong; species Dugong dugon. The sequence continues at coordinate 162,544,161 of CM057464.1, forward strand.
ATCGTTGTGTAATATTCCATTGTGTGGATATACCATAATTTGTTTATCCATTTGTCCATCGATGGGCACTTAGGGTGCTTCCATCTTTTGGCTATTGTGAACAGTGCTGCGATGAACATGGGTGTGTGTATATCTATTCGTGTGACGGCTCTTGTTTCTCTAGGATATATTGCAAGGAGAAGGATAGCTGGATCGTATGGTACTTCTATTTCTAGCTTTTTAAGGAAGTGCCAAACTGATTTCCAAAGTGGTTGCACCATTTTACATTCCCACCAACAGTGTATAAGTGTTCCAGTCTCTCCACAACCTCTCTAGCATTTGTTATTTTGTGTTATTTTGGATTAATGCTAGCCTTGTTGAGGTCAGATGATATCTCATTGTAGTTTTGATCTGCATTTCTCTAATGGCTAATGATTGTGAGCATTTCTTCTTGTGTCTGTTAGCTGCTTGAATGTCTTCTTTGGTGAAGTGCCTGTTCATATCCTTTGCCCATTTTTTAATTGGGTTATTTGTCTTTTTGCTGTTGAGGTTTTGCAGTATCTTGTAGATTTTAGAGATTAAAAGGTGATCGGATTTGTTGTAGCCATAAATTTTTTTCCCAGTCTGTAGCTTGTCCTTTTACTCTTTTGGTGAAGTCTTTAGATGAGCATAAGTGTTTGATTTTTAGGAGCTCCCATTTATCTAGTCTCTCTTCTGGTGCTTGTGCATTGTTACTTATGGTTTGTATTGTGTTTATGCCATGTATTAGGGCTCCTAGGGTTGTCCCTCTTCTTTCTTCCATGATCTTTATCGTTTTTGATTTTATATTTAAGTCTTTGATCCATTTTGAGTTAGTTTTTGCACATGGTGTGAGATATGGGTCTTGTTTCAGTTTTTGCATATAGATATCCAATTATGCTAGCACCATTTGTTGAAGAGACTATCTTTTCCCCAATTAATGGACTTTGGGCCTTTGTCAAATATTAGCTGCTCATAGGTGTATGAGCTTATATCTGGATTCTCAACTCTGTTCCATTGGTCTATCTATCTGTTATTATACCAGTACCAGGCTGTCTTGACTACCGTGGCAGTATAATAGGTTCCAAAATCAGGTAGTGTGAGGCCTCCCACTTTGTTCTTCTTCTTGAGTAGTGCTTTATTTATTCAGGGCCTCTTCCCTTTCCGTATGAAGTTGGTGATTTGTTTCTCCACCTCATTAAAAAATGCTGATGGAATTTGGATCAGGATTGCATTGTATCTGTAGATTGCTTTGGGTAGAATCGACATTTTCACAATGTTGAGTCTTCCTATCCATGAGCAAGTATGTTTTTCCACTTATGCAGGTCTCTTTTGGTTTCTTGCAGTAGTGTCTTGTAGTTTTCATTGTATAGATCTTTTACCTCTCTGGTTAGATTTATTCCTAAGTATTTTATCTTCTTGGGGGGCTATAGTAAATGGTATTGATTTAGTGATTTCTTCTTCAAGGTTCTCTTTGTTGGTGTAAAGGAATCCAATTGATTTTTGTATGTTTAGCTTGTATCCTGAAAATTTGCTGAAATCTTCTATTAGTTCCAGTAGTTTTCTTGTGGATTCCTTGGGGTTTTCTGTGTATGAGATCATGTCATCTCCAAATAGAGATACACAAAAACAGATACCAGGATGACAGCACTAAACTCATATCTATCAATAATTATGCTGAATGTAAACTGACATAATGCACCAATAAAAAGACAGAGAGTGACAGATTGGATAAAAAAGCATGATCCATCTATATGCTGCCTACAAGAGACGCACCTTAGACTTAAAGACACAAACAGGCTAAAACTTAAAGGATAGAAAAAAATATATCAAGCAAACAACACTCAAAAAAGAGCAGGAGTGGCAATATTAATCTCTGACAAAATAGACTTTAAAGTAAAATCCACCACAAAGGATAAGGAAGGGCACTATATAATGATTAAAGGGTCAATACACCAGGAGGATATAACTATAGTAAATATTTATGCACCCAACAACAGGGCTCCAAAATACATACAACAAACTCTAACAGCTCTGAAGAGAGAGATAGACAGCTCCACAATAGTAGTAGGAGACTTCAACATACCACTTTCAGTGAAGGACAGAACATCCAGAAAGAAGCTCAACAAAGACACAGAAGAGCTAAATGCTACACTTCTTCCCTACCTATTTGGATGCCCTTTATTTCTTTTTCTAGCCTAACTGCTCTGGCTAGGACCTCCAGCACAATGTCGAATAATAGTGGTGATAAAGGGCATCCTTTCTGGTTCCTGTTCTCAAGGGGAATGCTTTCAAAGTCTCTCCATTCAGGATGATGTTGGCTACTGGTTTTGTATAAATGCTCTTAGTTATACTGAGGAGTTTCCCTTGTATGCCTATTTTTTTGAGAGTTTTTATCATGAATGGGTGTTGGACTTTGTCGAATGGCTTTTTTGTACAGATTGATAAAATCACAGTTTTTTGGTTCTCCTCAATTATCTGTGCTGAGTCTTTTTTCTTTATGTATTTCTTTTTCATCTTTTTCTTTGTTGTAGATTTTGTGTTTGCTGGCTCTTTATGTTTTTCTACTTTTTTATTTTGATTTGTAGGATTGTTAGTTTCCTTTGTGGTACCTTAACATTTACCCTTATTTTTCTAAGTTTATACCTGTCTTTTATTACTTTATATCACCTTAACTTCCCCTCCATATAGAAAATCAATGTCTCTATTTTTTAAGTCCCTCTTTTTTTGTTTTAATATTGACCTTTATTTAACATATTGATATCAGTTTCCCTATTTTCAGTGTTATAGCTTTGATGTAATTTCGATTTCTGTATCTGAGTCAATATCTGGTTGCTCTGTCCTGTGTTCTAGTCTTCCGTTGTTAGCTGGTGTTATTGATTATCTAACTGTAGGACTCCCTTTAGTATTTCTTGTAATTTTGGTTTGGTTTTTGCAAATTCCTTGAACTTCTGTTTATCTGGAAATGCCCTAATTTCGCCATTGTATTTGAGAAACAGTTTTGCTGGATATGTAACTCTTGGCTGACAGTTAATTTCCTTTAAGGCTTTAAATATATCATCCCATTGCCTTCTGGCCTGCATGGTTTCTGCTGAGTAGTCCGAGCTTATCCTAATTGACTCTCCTTTGTAGATAACTCTTCTTTTATCCCTAGCCACTCTTAAAATTCTCTCTTTATCTTTGGTTTTGGTAAGTTTGATTATAATATGTCTTGGTGACTTTCTTTTGGGATCTACCTTATGTGGGGTTCGATGAGCATCTTGGATAGATATCTTCTCATCTTTCATGATATCAGGGAAGTTTTCTGTCAACAAATCTTCAACAATTTTCTCTGTATTTTCTGTTATCCTCCCCCGTTCTGGTACTGCAATCACTCGTAGGTTATTTCTCTTGACAGAGTCCCACATGACTCTTAGAGTTTCTTCATTCTTTTTAATTCTTTTATCTGATTTTTCCTCAGATAAGTTGGCATCAAGAGCTTTATCTTCAATGTCACTAATTCTGAATTCTACTGCCTCAATTCTGCTCCTATGACTTCCTATTGAGTTGTCTAATTCTGAAATTTTATTGTTAATCTTCTGGATTTCTGATTGCTGTCTCGCTATGGATTCTTGCAGCCTATTAAATTTGTCATTATGTTCTTGAATAACTTTTTTAAGTTCTGCTACTACTGTGTCTGTTTATGCATTCTGTCGAATTTCCTTTCTTATTTTTAGAAGAGTTCTGTATATTAATCTTTTGTATTCTGCCTCTGGTAATTCCAAGAAGTTCTCTTCCTCCAGAGAATTTATTGATTCTTTATTTGGGAGCTTGCTGAAGCCATCATGGACTGCCTCTTTTTGTGACTTGATATTGACTGTTGTCTCCGAGCCATCAATAATTTATTATAATTTTATTCTGTGTTTGCTTAGTGAGACCTAGCTTCTTATTTTGTTTTGTCTTGATATGCCCAAATAGGCTGCTCGTGTGCACTAGTTCGATTTTTGACACCTTTGGATCTCTAAAGTCCTGTCACCAGATAGTTAGTTCTGTAACTAAGTATGTACACACAGGAGACCATTAAATTTTCCTATATGGGTTCAGCTCGGTTGTTCAGGCAGTCGATCACCAAGTGTGTGATGCAGGCTTTCACCCCCAGTCCTAGAGAAGCATGGGTAATTGGTGCAGGCACTGGACTCTGGCAGTGGTAGGGGATCACCCACTGAGCCAGGCAGGGGGTTGACAGCTGCCCCTGAGAGTCTGAAAGGAAAGCATGTCCCTATTCTCTAGGGTGAGTAGGTAGGTGAGTTTTGCAGCCAGACGAAGAGCACCCCACTCTGTTGGCTGTAAAGACTCGAAGGCACCACTTTTTCTTGAACTCCTGTAGCAGGTGACTAGGCACTTTAGGAGCTACCACCAGTCCTCAAGTCCCTACTACAGATCGATAAAAGTGCCTACTTAAGAGGCAGGGCTGTTTTGAGGGTCACGAATCTGCCCATTCACTGGTGAAGCGGTTGAAGTTAAACTTCAGATGTTTGCCCTGTTGTATTGTGGCAGTGAGGGTTAACGCTGTTGAGATGGTTCCCCACAAGTCTATACAGGGGTGTAAGGCACTCAGAGTTTGCGGATCCCCTGATACCTGTGGCCAGCAAAGGAGCTGTGCCGACCCTGTGTTCCCGGCCTAGGGGACCCAGCAGCTTATTCGTTCCCTCTCCAAGGCCAGGAGAATGGGTCAGGGTGCCTTTTGGGATCTACTTCCGACCCAGAGGACTCCGGGTGCCGAGTGCGGAGGGAGGAGGTAAAAGGGAGATAGGTTTTTCCCAAATGGGCTTTTTTTTTTTTAAACCCCGAGAAAGGGTGCATGCTTGTACTTATCCTAGCCTCTTGGGACCTGCTCTTCACTGGTTCGGAGTGTCCAAGCAGAATCTCTGCTGCCAGTTCTCTCTCTATGCGGGAACTGCTTCCCGAGAGCATACGTGCAGCACAGCTGTTTGCCTGCTTCACCACCGACTGACATGGCTGTGGCTCTGCAGTTTCGCCACTGCGGCGCTAGCCCTCCTCACCTCTTCCAAACAGTCTTACTCTCCCATATCCCTCAGATGGATTTCTTAACCTTGCGTTGGTCAGGGCTGCCAGATATTCGAGTAGAATCAAATCACTTGTTTTTCCAGGTCTTTGCTGTAAGAGGGATATAGGAAGCGTCTAACTACTCCGCCTTATTCCGTTTCACTTTATTTTTGACGACTTCTAATTTTCCTAAATTCTTGCTTTGTACATTCCATGTTCCAATTATTACTGGCTGTTTGCAGCTATTTCGTCTCATTTTGAATTGTGCCACATCAGCAAATGAAGGTCCTGAAAGCTTGATTCCATCCACCTTATTAAGGTTGACTTTACTTTCAGGAGGCACCTCTTCCTCAGTCATATTTTGAATTCTTTCCAACCTGTGGGGCTCATCTTCTATCACTATATCAGACTATATTTCTCTACTATTCATGAGGTTTTTACTGTCCAATTTTTTCAGAAGTAGAGCACCAGGTCCTTCTTCCCAGTGTGTCTTAGTGTGGCAGCTCCATGGAAACCTGTCCACCATGGGTGACACTGCTGGCCTTTGAAATACTAATGGCATAGTTTCCAGCATCACAGCAACATGCAAGCCACCCCAATAAAACAAACTGAAAGATGACTGGTGGTTTTAATAGTGCAAAACATTGTAATTTTATATGCTCCACTTAATAAGAGAACTCGTGGGGGCAGAGAGCTGCATTTATTGAAAGCCTACTGTATGCCAGGCACCATGTATATTCTCTTCATAACCCGGTAGGGTGGGTATCATTATCCCCATTTCACAGATGAAGAAAGAGAGGCTAAAAGGATTAGATAACCTAATCAACACCCAAAACATAATAGCTAGTATCTCTTGGAAGGTCCAGGAGTTTCTGGGTGGTGCAAATGGTTAATACACTTGAGCGCTAACGAAACGGTTGGAGGTATCATTCAGAGACGTCTCAGAAGAAAGAGCTAGTGATCTACTTCCAAAAATAAATCTGCTGTTGAAAACCCTATGGAGCACAGTTTCACTCTGGCACATATGGGGTTGTCATGAGTCAGAGCTGACTAGTTGGCAATTGGTTTTTCTCCCTCTTCTATGCTTTTGTCTCTATTACGGACATTTCTCGGGCATCTTGGACCCTCATTACCTCTTCACTTTCCCTTCTTCCCAATCTGCTGTGATAAATTATCACTTGAAAGGCTCTAATCAATCACGTGATTATTTGCAGTAATGACTCGAATGGTAGAATTTCAGGAATCAAGGTTGGCAAGTAAGGATGAAATATCAGAGCAACAGAGAACTCTGAACATCTTTTTATGTATAGGATATAGGTGACCACCTATTTATGTGTAGTGCTGATCCTGAATGGAAGTGGCTAGTGTCCATGAATGAAGGGTGCTTTAACTAGTGTGCCTCTGAAAAATAACCAAGAATTCCCTTGCTGGCACTTTAACTCTCTGTCACCTTCTAGGTTACTCTGTGAGAACTCTGACATTTAGTTTGAGACTGGTGGGGGAGTGCAGGGAAAGCATTTTCTTTCCTGTGGCTGGGTTCTTAGCCTCTTTAGAGGAAGGCCAAGATTATTCTTCTATCCATTGTATCTTGGTCAAAGATGTTTCCTAGAGAAGAAAGAGTGATTATAAAGATTGACACCCTAGGAAAAGCAGCACATTCTTAAAAAAGTAGTCTACTGATTGACTGTAGTGCCTGTAGTCTCTGTTGAAGACTTCCTGAAGCTGCTTCCATGTCTGTTTTCTAAGGGAAGTTTTTTCTTGAAGGTGAAACTTTGGCAAAATTGAGTTTAGAATTGAGGATGTGCCCGGAAGTGTCAGTAATTTACCTATTCCCTTACTTAGAGTGGAGCCCTGGTAGCGCTGTGGTTAAGAACTTGGCTGCTAACCAAAAGGTCAGCAGTTAGAATCCACCAGCTGCTCCTTGGAAACCTTATGGGGGTAGTTCTACTCTGTCCTGTCAGGTCGCTTTGAGTCAGAATTGACTTGACAGCAACAGGTTTACTTAGAGTTGATACTGACCTAGGACAGAAGGCCATTGCCAATTTTTAATATAATCCATGGTATAGAAAAACATTTTCGAGGAAGAAGGTTTCTTGTATGGCTAGCTCAAAAGCACTACTAGTTTATCTAGAGTCAAGAAACACTGAAGGCAAAGGTACTCTTGCAATCTGTGGCAGAGTGGATAGATAATATGTTTCTTTTGTGCTTGAGGGGATGGCCAGGGATACTGTGGTTATTGCAACTAGCCTGTCTCCTAAAGGAGAGGACAAAAGGGCTTGAATGTTTAGTGTGTTTAAAAATCAGGACGCTAAATATTTCAGTTCAAGGGGCCTGCTAGAAACCAAATCATATATCTAAACCCTGTTCTGCTGTTACAGACTTGAAGAGCAAGTTGTAAGGGCAGATTTGACAAACAAATTTGTTGGCACTGTGTTTTGTTTTTATTTTTAATGGGCCACCCAAACCCAAGCTTAAAATTAGCAAATTCTGTATCAATGAGTATAATTTATCTCCAGTGTTTCAACCAACTTAGACTCTGTGTATTCCATGCTGTTAGAAGGTTGTGTTGGGGAACTAATACAAAAAATAAGCCAGATGAAAAACAAGAAGAGGAGAAAGGAGACCTTATGTTAACAAGTAGGTATGATGAACTAAATATATTTTTCCACTGGTAGAAGCTAGGCATATTTCTGTTTCTTTGTTTTTGTTTTTGTTTTGATTTGGCCACTTCTATTAGAGTGTTGCCCTAGGTATTTTATAATTAGTTCTCTAAGTCCTCCAACCCCTACTAGATTATTAACTCTGTGAGGGCATGCATCCTGTTTATTTTTGCATCCCTAACATCAAGCAGGAAACCCTGGTGGTGTAGTGGTTAAGTGCTAAGGCTGCTAACCAAAAGGTCGGCAGTTTGAATCCACGAGGTGCTCCTTGAAAAATCTATGGGGCAGTTCTATTCTGTCCTATAGGGTCGCTATGAATCGGAATTGACTTGATGGCAAAGGGTTTTTAACATCAATCATGGTGCCAGGCATAGGTCAGGTTCTCAACATGCAATTGTTGAATGACTGAAATTATTTTTATATTATGGAATTTTAATTCTAAAATGATCACTTCTCTGGGAATGGGACACTCCTATGAGTCATCTCAGAGAATTTGAGAGGGTGGATGGAACCAGCAACCTGAGCTGAGTTGGGCTAGATTATTCATTAATCCTAGAGATATCAACCTTCCTTACGGCAAACTGACTGCATCTGAAACATGAATATGGTGAAGTTAGCCAAAGAGAGTATCTGAGGCAAGGCTGATCACAAGATTGAAGACTATCTGAAGAGCAAGATTCAAGAAAGCCATGTTCCTAGCAGGGCTTCATGGGAGTGCAACCTTTTAGGTTCATAGAGTCCTGCATGCAAAGAGCCCTGCATGTGGTATAATGCTCTACATTGCAGTCTTGAAATTCTTAACATTTCTTGACCAGGGGATCTCACATTTTCATTTTGCAACGGGCCCTGCAAATTATGCAGCAGGTCCTGTCTCCTACCAAGGTGGTGGGAACCACAGGGGCCAAAGTTAGAGAGGCAGGTGAAGAAGTACTAGCTGTAAGTAGAACTCATCTTACCTGGCTGAGGAGTGTGCTTCAGGCACTACATAGGGCAGATTTTCCAGAATGCTGAATGACAGGACTACTGGTCAGGTAATCTCCTGGGGCAGAGTCATTAGGGAGCAAATAAGAAAGGTTCTTTTTCCTCTGGGGTGATGGGAAGAAAAAGGAAGGACTAACAGGTTTGGAAGACTGAGACAATCTCAAGAAGATTGAGTACAACCTGCAAATTCAGACTAGAGTAGCCTAAGTGCGGAGAAGGAATCTTTTTTTAATACATAACAGCCTGTTTATTTCTTTTTCCTTTTAGTGTACTTTAGATGAAAGTTTACAGAACAAACTAGCTTCTCATTAAACATTTAGTACATATATTGTTTTGTGACATTGGTTGCCAACCCCATGACATGTCAACACTCTCCCCTTCTTGACCTTAGTTTCCCCATTACCAGCTTTTCTGTCCTCTCCTGCCTTCTAGTCTTTGCCCCTGGGCTGGTGTGCCTATTTAATCTTGTATTGTTTTATGGGCCTGTCTAATCTCTGGCTGAAGGGTGAACCTCTGGAGTTACTTCATTGCTAATCTACAAAGGTATCCAAGGGCCATATTCTAGATTTCTCCAGTCTCTGTCAGACCAGTAAGTCTGCTCCTTTTTTTTTTTTTTTTTTTTGTGAGTTAGAATTATGTTCTAAATTCTTTTCCAGCTCTGTCCGGGACCCTGTATTGTGGTCGCTGTCAGAGCAGTCGGTGCTGGTAGCCAAGTACCATCTAGTTGTGCTGGACTGTCTGGTGGATGCTGTGGCAGTTGTGGTCCATTAGTCATTTGTACTAATCTTTCCCTTGTGTCTTTGGTTTTCTTCATTTTCCCTTGTTCCAGATGGGGTGAGACCAGTGAAGTATTTTAGATGGCCGTTCTCAAGATTTTAAGACCTCAGATGCTACTCACCAAAGTAGAATGTAGAACATTTCAGAGAAGGAATTTTTAGTGTTCCTAATCTTTTAGAAACCTAATCAAAGGACCCCTATAGGAACACTGGATTGGTCAACCAGAGAAGCCCCATATCACGAGCAGAGATTAGAAAGCAGGTGGGAGAAGACACCAAAAATCCGCAAGACTTCACGCTGATTTCCAAGTATACTAGATAAAAAGGGAGTCCATAATTATATGCAAAGGAATATAACTAGGGCAATTTTTAGATTTCTTGATTTTTTTGTTAACGTTTTCATGTTTGTTATCACTAATTTCATCTAATTTATAGTAGTGATTAGTAACATCATCTTAAACTGGAAGGGACTATGTGCTTATTCTGGGGCGTAATAAGGAAAAGAGGAGGTGGAAGAATCATACTGTACTCTGCCTCCTACCTTGGGAAGAAAACAAGTCATAGATTATAGAGTAGGAGGGGACAGCCTTTAAAAGGAAAGAAGGTTAAATCCCTGGGGTCTATTGGAAAGAAGAAAAAGGTGCCCTGAGAAGGTGCCTGGGACTATGAAATGACGCCAGGGCCTTCCCCAGGAGAGGCTTGGGTGATTGTGACGCACCTGAGGATGAGAAAGGGGAAACTAGGCCGAATGCAGGCTTTATGAAGTTCTTCTTCTGGAGGCCATTTCCAGATATACTCAAGAAGATGAATTATCCCATCCTCCAAGAGCTTCCAACAGATTCTTAAGTATTAAAAATATGATGGGATTGTGTTATCTCAACCAAATGAAAATATACATGTCATAATGATTTGTTACTCTGTCTGAGTGGAGATGACCATGTATAAACCTGACATGATCATCGGAGGTGTGCTACCTTCTTAGAGCAGGCCTCTAGATATGATAGAGAGCCTGCAAAACTCATTAAACTTACTGATACCCACTACTCTGAAGGTTCATGTGGGAACAAATGTTGCAGTCATAGGGATCTTCACTATATCTCTAGGACTAGGTAGGAAAGTGAAAAAATTGGGGGAATGGGTAGGAATTTTTTTCCTTCCTTCTAGTTGTGGTCATGACTCTGGAAAAGAAAAACCAAATCAAACCAAACCTGTTGCCATCGAGTCGATCGTGACTCATTGTGACCCTATAGGACAGAGTAGAACAGCTCCATAGGGTTTCCAAGGCTGTAATCTTTATGGGGAGCTCTGGTGGCACAGTGGTTAAGTGCTCAGGTTGCTAACCAAGAGGCCAGCAGTTCAAATCCACTAGCTGCTCCTTGGAAACTCTATGGGGCAGTTCTGCTCTGTCTTATAGGGTCGCTATGAGTTGGAATCCACTCAACGGCAACAGGTTTGGTTTGGAATCTTTATGGAAGCAGACTGGCACATCTTTCTCCCGTGAAGCAGCTAGTGGGTTCTCGCTGCTGATCTTTCAATTGGCAGCTGAGTACTTAACGACTGTGCCATCAGAGCTCTTCCTAGAGGAAGGAGGGTAATAAATCGTTGCCTAAAAAAAAAAAAGTTGAGTTTGAGTCAACTCATGGCAACCCCTATGTGTGTCAGAGTAGAACTGTGCTCCATAGGGTTTTCAATGGCTAATATTTTTGGGAAGTAGATTGCCAGGCCTTTTTTCTGAGTTGCCTCTGGGTGTACTCGAACCTCCAATCTACTGGTTAGTAGCCAAGCACATTAACTAGTTGCATCACTCAGGAATTCCAAGCTGGTTATACAGAAGGCTTAAAAGGAGAGAATTTGTTTTTTGTATCATGACAGAAATGTCAGGAAGTTGTACTGCTAAGAATGGAAACAGGTATTCTGGGGATCAAAGTAGAGGACATTTTTAACAAGGATGGATAGACGAAGGGTGGAGTAGGAAGAAAAAAATCAAAATTAACTACCAAGTAGGCAATAAGGACACTGAGCATGGCAGAGAAAGAAGTTGTATAGAAGAAGTAGTCCCCGGTAATTATCATTCTTTCATTCACTTAGCAAATAATACAGAAGTTCACTAGAGTAATATTCATGACCTTCGAAAACCATATATGTTGATATAGATATTGGGGTGACCAAATGAACACAGTTTCAAAGCAAGAAAAGAAAAAAGTAAATATGATGTTACTGAGAGCATTAAGATTTAGTAGGATAAAACTCAGCCTAAAATATGTATCAAGAGAAAAATGTACTTTATTCAAAAACTTATCTAGGAGGAGGAAAAATAGAACAGCACTATGCATAACTAAGGTATACACCTAGATGGAAACAAAGGTGAAGCAAATGAGAAACAAACCAATTATACAGCCATGAGAATATACTTTGAACCACTCAGGAAGATGAAAGGTATGAATATGGTGTCTTTGGTGTTACTTAATATGAAGTAACCCATGGCAGTAATGGGAGAATATGATTATCTTTTGGGAAATCAATTTAAAAAAAAAAAACAAAGTATTTCATAAATGCCTAATTTTTAATGCTGACAATTTTATATATAAGAACAGAGAAAATACAATAGAAAACCCAAAAAAGCAAACCCGTTGCCGTCGAGTTGATTCCGACTCGTAGTGACTATAGGACAGAGTAGATCTGCCCCACAGAGTTTCCAAGGAGTGCCAGGTGAGTTCGAACTGCTGACCTTTCGGTTAGCAGCTGTAGCTCTTAACCACTACGCAGCCAGGGTTTCCAACTACAAGAGAAGTAAATGTCAATATGGAAATATTAAGGGAGTAACAGAACCTTGGAGTTCAGACCATTGACAAAGTCACATAGGTACCTGCCTTAATTATCTAGTGCTTCTATAACAGGAATACCGCAAGTGGGTGGCTTTAACAAGCAGAATTTATTTCCTCACGGTTTAAAGGCTATAAGTCTGAATTCAGGGCACTGCCTCTAGGGGAAGGCTTTTTCTCTCTTGGCTGTGGGGGAAGGTCCTTGTCTCTTCAGCTTCTATTCCTTGGCTGCTTGGTGATCTTCATGTGGTATGGCATCTATCTTTCCCCATCTTTGCTCGCTGCTCCATGCCTAATCTGCTACTTTTAAATCTCAAAAGAGATTGACTCAATACATACCCTAAACTAACAAACAAACAAAACAAATCCATTGCTGTCAAATTCATTCTGACTCATAGCGACCTTATAGGACAGAGGAGAACTGACCCATACGGTTTCCAAGGAGCGGCTGGTAGAGTCAAACAGCCAACCTTTTGGTTAGCAGCCAAACTCTTTAACCACTGTGGCACCAGGGCTCCGCCCTACACTAATACTGCCTCATTAATATAACAAAGAAAATCCATCCCAAATGGGATTATAACGACAGGTATAGTAGGATTTGGATAGGGCAGTGTTTCTTTCTGTTGTACGTAGGGTCACTATGAGTCATAACCGACTCAATGGCACTTAACAGCAACAATAGTAGGATTTATAATATATATTTTTTGGGGACACAGTTCAACCCATAACAGTGCCCTGGCCCAGTACTCCTCAAAATGAGGCTCTTGGACAGGAGCAAGTTTACAAATTGTGTGTTATTGATCTGCAACAGGGTGTGAATAAGTATTTGGAAACTTACAGCAATTCTTGTCACCACAACATTTTTATTTTACAAAATTAAAACTGGTTCCTCACCACAGATGATTTGAGAAACACTATCCTAGTTCATGATAAAATAGAATTAAAAAAGTTTACTGCCCTTAGTTCTGAAAAAGAATACTGCTTATTAGGAAAGGGAACTCTATAGAGAAAATTAAAGAGGGGGGAATTTGAGTACACATTTGGGGATTATTCCAATAAGACAAGTGAGGAAAATCACACCAAAAGTAGTATAATTGTATTAGAAGCTCTCTTGATGAGAAAAGGGAAGAATACTTAATAGTTATTGAGCATCTATTACGTACTGGGCAATTTTATTTAGATTATTTTATTTAAACTTCACTCTTTAGATAAATGATATTGTTCTAAATTTTATGGAATGAGGTGGGGGTGATTGAGGCTCATTAACTGCAGTGGTTTTAATGATGGTCTACAAAAAGATATGTCTATGTCCTAATTCCGAGAACCTGTAAATATTACTTTTTATGACAAAAGATGTGATCAAGTTAGGATCTTTAGATGAGAAATTTATTCTGGATTATCTGGGTAGCCCGAAGTATAATTACATGTATCCTTACAATATAGACACACAGAGGTGAAGACACACAGGATAGAAGGAGGCAATATGACCATGGTTGTAGCCACAAGTCAAGGAACTCCTGGAGTCACCAGAAGCTGGAAGAGGCAAGGAACCTTTGAGGATGGGGTACCACCATGCCAATATCTTGGTTTCGGACTTTTGTCTTCTAAAACTGTAAGAGAATACATTTCTGTTGTTATAAGCTACCTAGTTTGTGGTAAAGAGTTCCCAGGTTGTGCAAACAGGTAACCTGCTCAGCTGCTAACCAAAAGATTGGAAGTTCAAGTCCACCCAGAGGCACCTTGGAAGAAAGGCCTGGTGATCTACTTCTGAAAAATCAGCCATTGAAAATCCTATGGAGTATAGTTCTACTCTGACACACGCAGGGTTACCGTGAGACGGAGTTGACTCAAGGGTAACAGGTTTATTGGTAGTTTGTGGTAATTTTTTACTAATACAATACAATAACCTAATATAACTTCTAGAAAATGGAAAATCTGATATTTAACCTCAGTATGTCTAACTCCGAAGACTTTTACAATGACTTATCACAGAGCAGTCTTCTAAACTTTACGGAGCCTGGACCCAAACCCTGGTGGCATAGTGGTTAAGAGTTTGGCTGCTAACCAAAAGGTCAGCAGTTTGAATCCACCAGGCACTCCCTGGAAACCTTAAGGGGCAGTTCTACTCTGTCCTATAGGGTCACTATGACTCAGAATAGACTTGACGGCAATGGGTTTGGTTTTTTGGTTTTTTGATGTGGCCTCAAATACTACATTTGAATCCTAGTTCTTGTACTTACTTATCTTTTTGAAATCTCATTTCCTCCCCTCTAAACCTCCCTTCTAAACTAAATGCCGTAAACCAAATTAATAGGGTTACTGTGAGGATTAAATACGATGCCATATGTGTAAACTTCTTTGCAGATTGTAGAGGCTATTTGAATGCTAAATATTGAGACCCTTTAAAAAACAAAAAAAGACTTAAGAGATGATGTTTGAGGTAATGTGTACACTGAGGTCCTAATTTGTTGGTTGCAGCTTCAGTGATGCCCACTTTCTTAGTTATTTAGTACTGCTTTAACAGAAACACCACGAGTGGATGGCTTTAACAAAGAAAAATTTATTCTCTCACAGTTTAAGATGCTCTAAGTCCAAATTCAGGGTGCCAGCTCCAGAGGAAGGCTTTCCCTCTTTGTGGCCTCTGGGGAAGTTCCTTGTTGTTAATCTTCCCCAGGTCTAGGAGCTTCTCAGCACAGGGACCCTGATCCAAAGGATGTGTTCTGCTCCTGGCTCTTCTTGCTTGGTGGTAATGTGGTCCCTCTCCTCTCTGCTGGATTCTCTCTTTTATATCTCAGAATAGATTGACTGAAAATACAACCTAGTCCTGTCAATTGAGTCCTGCCTCATTAACATAACTGCCTCTAATCCTGCTTCATTAACCTCATAGAAGTTAGGATTTACAACACATAGGATAATCACAAAATGGTGATTATCACAAAATGTCAGATCACAAAATGGTGGACAACCACACAGTGCTGGAAATCATGGCTTAGCCAAGCTGACACACAGTTTTGGGGTCATAATTCAATCTGTAACACCCGCTTTCCTACCATAGAAGATGGCAAATTGAGCATCCTCCTCTCTGGAGGCCAGTCCTAATATCACATGCCAGCAGGAGCAACAAGAAGGCCCTGAACCTGTTGGGTAATTTCCATTTGAAAGAAAACCTCAGCAGTTACCATGCCAAAACAAAAATAGTTGTTTTTGGCAGATTTTTTTTTTTTTTTCAGTATTCGGATGGACAATACTAAATAACTCCATTCAACAAGCCAATTCATTTTTATTTGTTTACTTATACCCTGCCTTGTTCCAGAAAGGATTTAAGGTGGATTACCTATTAATACCACACAAGATAAAATAAAGTGAAAAATAAGTGGGTAAGGAAAGTAGGACAACAGGAAAATGAGACTCAGAAAAGTAAATGAAACCAGGAGTGCATTAGGACTCATTATGTGATCTAAGATCTTGTACACTCACTAGGGTTGGGCCATGAGCGTGTCTCCAAGCTTTCTTGCTATTAATACAGAATGGGTTCTAAGTCAAGGTCCCCAGCAATGTCCTGGTTAAGACGTACTTTGGATTTGCCCGAAACTGGCTATGGGGATCAAGGACCCAGTGATCTCCATACTAAGCACAACAATTATTTTAGCTTGGATTAAAAAAAGGAAAATAAGCAAAGCATCGATGAGATTTGTGTCTCTGAGAAACATAATTTCCTGATGTCTTGTCTAATATAAAATAGCTACAACATTTATATAACTGATGAGTAACTAACTGTATAGGATGATAAACTATAAATCAAGTAAGAGAAAGGGGATGTCTACCAAAAAAGGATGACTTTGGTTTCAGAACCATTCATCTCTAGCTCTACTTTTTGGCACTTATCAGGGCAAACTGGATCTGTAGCCACTCACCATTGTTGGCAATAAACTCAGTTTCTGCTTATGAGAAAATGCCTATTTTTCTGTCTACAACAGGGGGATATGGGTCAGTTTATACAAAACCAGTCACCACGGAGATGATTCCATCTCATGGCAACCCCATGTGTGCAAAACTGTGCTCCACAGAGCTTTCAGTGGTTGTTCTTTTTTTTTTTTTTAATGGTAAAATACATACTGTATAACAAAACATTTTCCAATTTAACAATTTTTACACATATAAGTCAGTGACGTTGATTATATTCATCATGTTCAATGACTGATTTTTCATAAGTGGATCACCAGGTCTTTCTTCCCAGGCACCTTTGGGTGAACTCAAACATCCAACCTTTAAGTTACCAGCTGAGCACGTTAACTGTTTGCACTACCCAGAACTCCAGTTTGTATAAACATGTCGTTTCAGGAAACATGTGGTCATAGCACATATCTCTGTTTTTGTCCCACTGAAATCACCATCTGAAGATTAAGTCACTGAGCTTTCTGAGTGTGAATTTTGCAGATAAGTCATCTTGGAGAGCCCTTAATGATAATGCCCTACTCAAAAGAAAAGATTTGATGAGGGCTATATTAAAATAGTTTTATAGTAACAATTGATTATGGGTCACTATGGTTCACAAACCCATTTAGATGTGAATTATCTCTCTCTGTTTTAAGGCAAACCAAACCAAAACCAAACCCGTTGCTGCTGAGTTGATTCTGACTCATAGCAACCCTATAGGACAGGGTAGAACTACTCCATAAGGTTTCCAAGGCTGGAATCTTTATGGAAGCAGACTACCACATCTTTCTTCTGTGGAACCACTGGTGAATTCAAACCACTGACCTTCTGATTAGCAGCTGAGCACTTAACCACTATACCACCAAGGCTTCTTTGTTCTATGGTGGAAGTTGACAAACTTCTTCTGTAAAGGACCAAATAGCGCTTATTTTAGACTTTGTGGGCCATGTAGCCTCTATCGTAACTACTCAACTCTGCTCTCGTAGAGCTAAAGAGCTAAAGCAGTCATACACAATTTGTAAGCTAATGGGTTCCAATAAAACTTTATTTACAAAAACTGGTGGTAAGGGTATTTGGCCCATGTGCTGTAGTTTGTCAGCTCCTGCTCTATGATGTAGAACTAGGGAATTTTAAGTTCTTATTTCAGGTTTTCACTATATCCAAAATTGTTTTCTAAGAGACATTTTGACTTGACAGCCTACCTCCCTGAAGACCATGGGAAGATTCGCCTTTTAGGCAAGAACATCTTAATTTCTGAAATAGATCTCACCATGTACATACCAGTTATCTAAAGCATGGGACTCTCCATTCTATCAATAATATAGGAAAAACATGTTTTCAGCATCCAGTGTAGGTCTCAGCCTCTATTTATCAGCAGCCTTGCCACTTGACAAGGTCTGGCTGACACTGAGAGATAAGAGAGATAACTAAATGGACATGATAATTCATTACTCTAGGTTTCTTTTTTTTTTTTTTTTTAAATTTCAGCCTTGTATCAAGTAAGGTTACTAAAAACATTTCTATATGTACTGTATTACCTTCTCTCCTTCTGATAGAATTACAGTTTAACCCCACTCCCTCATCTTTTATTAAAGATTGTTTATAAAAGTGACCGTTTGGAAGACACAGTTCCCCCCCTTTGTAAAATCGCTGTTGAAGACACGTTGCATATTCGGTTGTTTTGTGACCTTTATATAAAAATCTGTCTGAGATCCCTCTTAGGCCTTAGGGGGATGTCAGAATGTGTCTTTTGCTCTGCTTCCTGTTATTAACCAGAGAGTGCATGTAACTCCTCTGATCCTACCCCCCGGTCCGGTTTTTTAGCTTTGTTCTCAGAAAGTAAAGCTAAGTGTATGTTTAATTGCAGAGATTATACTTAGCCTAGGTTTTCTTACCCAGCCATCTCTTCCTTCACATTTTTGTTCTCTTTTTTTTTTTTTTCTTCTTATTTTACTGGAGCTGATTGTACTTGGTCTTTATGTAGAATATCATAGGGGCATAAATAAAAATAAATAACAAAAAATAGGCTTGTAGAAAATGTTATAAAGACCACAGAAGGGCATTTTCATCTGTGTTTAAAACTAGAAAAACAAGGAAGTGATAGACAAGCCGCCTAGGGTAGATGGTGTAATGATAAGAGATAACAAAACTATTAAACTCGTATTTTGCTTTCAAGTTCTGCAGTAATGAAAGTGGACTGCAGGCTAGAAGGATAAAAACAAAAATGCCTTAAATTATTACTATGTTTTAGATGCTTTGTTTTTTTGGAACATGCTTATTTCACACCTTGCCTCGTTGTATTTTCATTCTGTGAGTTAGTCACCATGGTTATTATTTTTCTACTTTACTGGTGAGATTCTGACTCAGCATTAAATGACTTGTCCACATTCACAGACAATGGTCTAGGGAGCTGAGTGCAACTCTAAGTAGATAAGGGTGCAGAAAAACAAAGCCTGGTCACTAAATTTGTTCTAGTCTCCAGCACTGAATGTACTTTATGCCAAGCTGCTGAGAACTTTGGAGTGCTGGGCACATAGCTGATGCTCAAAATAATTATTCTGAGTGAATGAATATGAACTGAGGATTAATCTTAGTAATTACTGAGATATTCGGGAGACCAAAGATGAACGGATAAGGGAAATGTCAATCAATTTTTCCAAGAGGGGGATAGATTTCAGAAACCACAAACAATTCAACTGCTCTGGGATGGTGATCCCAGAAAAAAGTCAAGAACGGATTTTTAAGCTAATGGGTTGTGATTATTAACCAAGGAATGTGGTGGTTACTAGGAGTGAACACAGCTTCACAAGCAATGTCATGTCACACTAGCTTAATTTATTTTCAAAATACAGCTACTTTAAAAGACCAATGGATTGACTAGACCCAGGAAAATTTAATTTTCACCATAGTATCATAAAAACAGCAACCTCTTATTGAACATTTGCTATATACCAAGCCATATTTGCCTTATTTCATTTAACCCGTACAATAGTCCTAATCAGTAGGTAACTTTATCTCCTTTTTCACAGATAGGAAACAGAGGATCGGTGAGATCAAGTAATTTACCCAAAGTTACATTGCTAGTGGGTGGCTGAACAAAATTGGAAGCTAGATTTGCCTGACTCAAAGCTGTTGATGGTAACTACTGTACATACCGTCATGTGTTGACAGGCAGCCAGGCTCAGGAGATCTCTGAGGCTAGGGTAAGTTAGGGATATACAGGTTGGATGGATCATAATACCTTTAGATAGATTCACAGCAGATGACAAACAAACCCAAAACATGTTGATTAATATTTTGGTATTAATCTGCTTAACATTTTAATCAATGATTTAGATAATGACTTAGAAAACATACTTAACACCTTTGCAGTTGACAAAATCAAGAAGAAGAACCAATCCTATCCCTGCTATTAACTAACATTTGCCTAGTGTTTCCCATTTTACAGAATACTTTCACCTAGATTGTTGTATTTGATTCTCACGACTCTGTAGAAGGGTTTATTACCAACCTTCTCTCCCCTTCCCCCACTTTGTTTTGCAGTGAGTAAACTGAGGTTCAGGGAAGTCAAGTGACTCAGTTATACAGTGAATAATCTGTGTAGTTCTGTTTTCTGTCAAACTGCAGTAGATATGGAGTCATGATTAGAGAAAATATCAAGACATGTAAATTCCAAATCAAAACTGGTAAGATGAAAATGTGACAGCAATAAATGTAAAGTCTGACATTAAAATAAAAAACATATTTTAGTTGAATATAAGTTTTATTTAAGCCATAAACATAAGGTATACATTGCAGTAAAAAAATATTCCCTCCGAACACAGCACTTTCCAAAACATAGCATATACCCTGGGCCCAGTATTTGGTAGAGAGTACTTAGAAGCAGAGACCATGGCCAAAATATGATAGTGGAAGAAAGTGAGAAAATGAATAGAAATCCTAATATCTTTAAAATTTTAAGAATTATCATATGGGAGAGGAAAAATACTTGTTTTATGTTAGTCTAGGTCCAGTAGTTTTAAGTAACAAACAGTCAGATTATGGCTCAACATAAAGGACAACTCTAACAACTGAGCATGTCTCCGTGGAATGAGCCTTGCTGTGAGGTTGTTAATGCCCTGTCATAAGTGTCCCACGGAGGCTGGGTGCTTTTTCTCTTGCTTATTAGTGAAATTATCAGATGAAAAGTGAAATTATCATGAGTTATCATGGCTCCTTCAATCTAATATTATGTGATAGTTTATAAACTTATTTCATTTTATGGATTAAATGATGTCCCCTTAAAATAAATGTTAAGAAGCCATTATGCGCAACAGTTAAGCACTTGGCTGCTAACTGACAGGTTCAGTTCTAGCCCGTCAAGTGGCTCTGCAGGAGAAAAGACCTAGAAGTCTGCTTCCCAAAAGGTTACAGCTTAGAAAACCCTATGGGTCAGTTCTACTCTTTCATATGGGGCTGATATGAGCTGAAATCAACTCCATGGCACCCAACAACAACAAAAAAATGTGTGTTAGAATTCTAATCTCTATACCTGTGGAAGTAATCATGTTTGGAAATAAGAGTTTCTTTGTTATGTCAATTACACCATACCCAAGTAGAGTGGGTTCTAAATCTAATCACTTCTGAGTTATAAAAAGATCAGATTAGACACAGAGGCATGCACACACACTGGGGAAGACAGATGCCATGTGAGGACTATTTACAAGCCAAGGAACCAAGGAATGCCCTGGGCTGCCTACAAGGAAGGAATTGACATGACCAAAACCCTGATTTGGACTTTTAGGCTCCGTAACTGTGAGAAAACAAAATTCTGTTTTTCAAAGCCACCCACTTGTAGTGTTTGTGTTACGGCAGCACTAGGAAACTAAGACAATCTAGGAGGGTAATAATGATTCCAGTTTTCACTTAGTTTACTTAGTTCCAAGCAACGCCTTGCGTATAATAGGTCCTCAATGAATATTTATTAAAATTAACCTACAAAGGGGTGAGGAAAGGAATAGAGGTGGTAATGAAATATCTGCCAGGATACATCATTTCTGATGTAATTATCGCCCTATCTTAGTTATCTGGTGATGCTATAACAGAAATACTACAAGTGGATGGCTTTAACAAACAGAAGTTTATTCTCTTACAGTTTAGGAAGCTAAAAGTCAAAATTCAGGGTACTAGGTCTAGGGGAAGATTTTCTCCCTCTGTCACCTCCGGAGTCTTTATCATCAATCTTCCCCTGGGCCTAGAAGTTTCTCAGCATAGGGACCCCGGATCCAAAGGGCTCACTCTGCTCCTGGCTCTTCTTTTTTGGTAGTAGGCAGTCCCTTTCTCTCTGCTCTCTTGTCTCCCCTTTTATTTCTTGTACGACAGAAGGTGATGCAGGCCACATCCCAGGAAAACACCCCTTACGTGGAATCAGGGTTGTGATCTGAGTAAGGGAGCTGCATCCCACCTTAATTCTCTTTAATGTAACCTATTCTTGCCTCATAACCACAGGCAGAGATTAGGATTTAAACACATGGGACAATTACATCAGATCACAAAATGGAGGACAACAACACAATACTGGGAATTATGGCCTAGACAAGTTGACAGATATTTTCGGGGAGACAATTCAATTCATGACACACCACTTGGACCAATTTGCAGTGAGAGGCTTCAGTGAGAGCTGCTAGTCTCACTTACCAAGCCCTTCACCTGGAATGTGCTTCCCTTTAGATGTCCACCAGGCTCAACCTCTCATTTTATTTAAGTCTGCCCAAATGGCACTTCTTCAGAAAGTGTGTATCTGAAGCTAAACTCCATCACTGCACTATACTTTTGCCCTCCTCTATTTCTTCCTAGCATTTTTCACCACCTGATACACACACACACACACACACACACACACACACACACACACACACACACACTTAATATCTGTCTCCTGTCATTTGAATGTAAGCTCTTTGGCAGCAGGGGTTTTGTTTTGTTCCTTACTGTATCCCTGTATCTAGAACTGTGCCTAGATAGAGTAGGCACTCAATAAATATTTGTTGAGTAAATGTTGAATGAAAAAATGGATGGGTGAATGAATATGTTATCTCAGGAAAGTCACCTATATTTTTCTAGTCCTCAGTCTCATTTGTAAATGTCATTTGTAAAATTACATCCACTACAGTCTAGAAGATTTGTCCAGTTCTCATCTATTCTATTACACTCATAAAAAAGAACTTTTGTGACAGGAAAATTGATCATATATTAGAAGTTATCAAGGATGCTTATTTAATCTGAATCTATTTTTTAAAAAATACAGACAGACACGGATTTTAGGGATGATTGAAATTTTTATTTGACCCTAGGCAAAGGTCTGAAACAAATAATCTCCTGAGATCAGTTTCAGGTTTTGATTCTGTGTTTTTCCTTGACAAATTTATCTAGTTATAGAAACCAGGAGAGCAAGACTGTATGAGTGATAAGCAATACAATTTCATTGCACTCTGGACTTAACTTTGTATCAGAGTAGAATCTTCCTTACTAAAGAATTGGACTGCCAGCAAAGAAGTGCTGTAGGAATCAAGTCAGAGTAGAGTACAGAAAATTCCCTGCATGGTTGGAACGTTTGGGTGCATTATGACCTAAGTTGATATTAGATTTATCCACAGGCTCCCAAACAATGGGCTTTGAAGACGTTGATGGATGAAGAGACAATGAATGGAACTGCAGAGGTTGATCTGGATGTGTCTGAATTCATTCGTCTGGAGCACTTCAGGTGGCCAGGGTGGGCTTAAGTTTTCAGTCCTTCAAGACTAGCCTGGGTGGGCTCCCCATGGCTGATCCAAAGAGATGGTTTTCTAGAAACTCACTTCACCTTACTGAGCTCTGGTTTTATCTCCCTTTTTAGATCCCTTATCTTCCAGTGGAGGAGTCCCTGGGTGGTGCAAATGGTTAGCACACCCAATTGCTAACTGAAAGACTGGCTGTTTGAGCCCACCCAGAAGCACCTCAGAAGAAAGGCCTGGCAATCTACTTCTGAAAATTGAGCCATTGAAAACTCTATGGAGTATAGTTTTACTCTGACACACATGGGTTTGCCATGAGTTGGAATTGACTCAATGACAACTTTTTTTTTTAAATGTTCCAGTGGACCAGGAGAGTCAGGTTCTCTGTGTCCTGCCATTTGAAGTCTTTGACTCCTCCTGAGTGGAACTTTTCTAAATGTCTTATTATTGAAAGTTAATATTCTTCATTTGACTCTTTTCCCAGACTTTCATTTCTTGAGATTGATCTTTGTTCCAATAAAGATAATTGACATCTGGGTGTGCACAACTCATAGATTCATGGGGAAATGGGTGAGGAGGGCACAGAATTTACAGCCTTGTATTAGTTTCCTTGGGCTGCTGTTACAAAATACTACAGACTGGGTGGCTTAAAACAGCAGAAATTTATTGTCTTACAGTTCTGGAGGCTAAAAGTTCAAATCAATGGCCAAGCCGTACTCCCTCCAAAGTCTCTAGGGGAAGATCTTTTCTTGTCTCTCCTGCACCTGGTAGCCCCAGGTGTTTCTTGGCTTGCAACTGCAGCATAACTGATCAAATGACTCTTTTTCCTTGGTCTCCTTGTGTCTCTTCTCCTCTTTTATAAAGAAACTGATGGAACTGGATTGGGACCCACCCTACTCAGGTATGACCTCATTTTGGCTTAACCAATAACATCTTCAAAGACCCTATCTCCAAAAAAAAAAAACAAAAAAAAAAACAAAAACAGGTCACATTCACAGGTACTAGTGGTCAGGAGTTCAACATAAATTTTTAGGGGATACAATTCAATCCATAACAAGTCCCAAGAAGGAGTTAGCTTAAACTTCCATTGGTGATCTACTGGGACTATGGGTAAGATATTTTGAGCTGGGATTTTGGTGCTTTTTGGCTTCACAAAGTCTTGAGTTCTTCTTGCTGTCCTCACTTTAGGTCAAGTCAAAGTCTCCAAATGGCAGGACACAGAGAACCTGATTCTCCTCGTCAACTGGAAGGTTTAAAAAAAAAAAAGTTGTCATTGAGTCAATTCCAACTCATGGGAAACCCATGTGTGTCAGAGTAAAACTATACTCTGTAGAGTTTTCAATGGCTCAATTTTCAGAAGTAGATTGCCCGTTGAAATCAGCAAAAAGCAGATCATGCCTCTTACTTTTCCACCTCTACCTTGATTTTGCAAATGATTTAGTAAAAATAATGTCATTGATTTGGGCAAGAGTGTAAATTAGCACAGTGCAAACTCAAATGGAAAATGGAAATCCCCAGAGCAGAGGCTATTTATATTTTGAATCTTTGGATTATGGTGAGCAGTTAGAATAAATCTGAAATGTCATCTAATTTAACTCACTTAATTTACAGATTGAAAGGAGCCCTGGTGGCACAGTGGTTAAATGCTCAGCTGCTAACTGAAAGGTCGGAGATTCTAACCCACCAGCCACTCCGAGGGAGAAAAATATGGCAATCTACTTCCATAAAGATTACAGCCTAGGAAAGCTTGTGGGGCAGCTCTACTCTCTCCTATAGGGTAGCTATAGGGTTACTAAGAGTTGGAATAGACTCGATGGCAACAGATTTAGTTTTGGTTTTAATTTACAGATTAGGAAAATGAGAATGTGCCGAGTAAGAAATCTTCTGACTCACAGACCCTATATCCTTCACATAAGTCCATATTTTTATATTTTTATGATTTATTCTTTTTGCACCATCTTTCCCTGGTCCTGGGCAAATTAGTTTATAAAATAAGAGAGTGAGTGAATAAAGTAAGATCAAAGAGTTAGCAAAGGAGAAGAACTCAGAATAGAGCCCATTTCCCCTGGTTTGTAGTTCAGTGCTTTGTGGTTTAATTGAGCATTAAAGAAAATTAAGGCTGAAAGGAATTAGAATTTGTGGTCACTGGACTCTTAAGTAAAATGGGCTCCTGTGTTACTCTCTATAGCCTAACTTTTGCTATCTGTTTCTATAACAATGATTTTAATTTCTTTTGGAAGTTGAAGTTGATGATCTCCTTTGAGAATTTGGAGAATATCAAGTATACTCCTCCCAGAAAAATTTACCCACACAATTTGCATACAAGTTCATGTGGTTCACATATTCATTAATTTAAGGACAGGATCTAGGCTAAGAACTAATATTCTAAATATTAATGTCACTAACGTTTATTGCATGTATGCTTATATTTCACACATCATTCTGAGGATTGTACATGTGGTATATGATTTAATCATTACTTTTTAAAACTTTAAAGAGGTCTTTTCCAGCAGATTTACCCAATGCAATATGTCATTTGATTTCTTGACTGTTGCTTCTATGGACATTGATTGTTGATCCAATTAGAATGAAATCATTGACAACTTCAGTTTCTTCTCCAAGTTTTAAAAAGCAAAGATGTCATTTTGATGACTAAAGTGTGTCTGACCCAAGCCATGGTCTTTTCAATTGCCTCATATGCATGCAAAAGCTGGACAGTGAGAAAGGAGACAGAAGAATTAATACATTTAAATTGTGGCATTGGCAAGGAATATTGAATATATTGTGGACTGTCAGAAGAACAAACAAATCAGTCTTTCAAGAAATGCAACCAGAATGCTCATTAGAAGTGATGATGGCTAAACTTTCTTACTTTGAACATGTCATCAGGAAAGACCGATTGCTGGGAAAGGACATCATGTTTGATAGAGGGTCAGCGAAAACAAGGAAAACCCTCAGTGAGATGAATTGACACAATAGCCATAACAATGGACTCAAATATACCAACAATCATGAAGATGGCACAGGCTTGGGCAACATTTCATTTACCATGAGACAGAGCCAACTTGATGTCCACTAATAACAACAACATCATTTAATTCCCCCATCAAGACTTGAAATAGATACCTTCATATCTCCATTTTATATAGAGATTTAAAGATTATCTGTTCATTTATCAATCACTTCTAAAATATTGAATGATGCCTGGCACAATGTTTGGTGCTGAGGAGATAATGGTGCACAAAAATGGGCATCGTGCATGTCCTCATAGAGCTTGGAATCAAACTGACTACAAGTGTACATATAGATGCGTCATGAAGGAAGTAGACATGGAAGAGCATGGCAGGCAGGATAATAACATGTACATGTGAAATACATGTCAGAAAATTGAAAGAAGGAAGCCAAGACTGGAACACTGAGTAAAACTGGTATGAGGGGCACCTAATAAGGGCTGCAGAAGAGGTAAGAGCTGCCCACCCATGTAAACTCCTGGAAGTCAACTCCAAATGACAAAGCCCAAACTCAAACTAGGTCTAGCTGACCCAAAGTCAGACCCTTCCCCATTGTTGCCAGAGTTCAGTTCCTCTAACCCACAATGACTCCTAATGATACTTATATAATACTGTGTCCTGGTTTCCTCCATGGGAGTCCTGGTGGCACAGCGGTTAAGAGTTACAGCTGCTAACCAAAAGGTTGGCATTTTGAATCCACAGCCACTCCTTGGAGACTCTATGGGACAGTTTTACTCTGTCCTATAGGGTCACTATTAGTTAGAATCGACTCGACAGCAATGGGTTTGTTTCTTTTGGGTGGTTTCCTCCACGTTCAGTGAGAAGTACACTTTCCTAAAGTGCCCAAAACAGAGATTCTTATACTATCTGTACTGAAAGACTAAGTTTTAAAATTTTCAATCTGTAATACTGTGTACCAATTCTTTCATAAAATACAATGACTATTAACTACAAGAAAAATTATCCTGGGCTTGGTTGTCCCGGCAATGTCAAACTGTTATAAAAGTGTCTAGATAGTTACTCTTACTTTCTGTACCCATCACCTTGTGGATGGGTAACAAACAGTTTTGAGATCCCCACTGGTCTTTAAAAACCACTTTGAGTAGAGTGGTTTAGAAAGGACTAGAAGAGGCTAGTATGTAACCGTGTAACCATGTAGGGAATGAACTCAGCATTTAATAGAAAAAGACAGCTTAGTTTTTTTTGGATTACAAGATCTTCAGGACATGTGCCTGGATTCTCCCCTCATTTCCTACTTCTGCTGAATAATCAGCTTGTCACTCCCCTCGCCAAAGCCTTGGCCCACAAGCTTTCCTCCTGTGTCTCGGCGGGCTCTAAGGAGAGGCACAGAGAACCTTGGGGAATCACCAGTTCATGCCTATTCATTTCCTGTCTCACCCTAAATGTTGAGGGATTGTGCATCCAGGTGGCTATCCTTCATTTGGTGAAAACCTAATGTCTATTCTCTACTTTTAAAAAATTACCTAAAAACATCAGCTCTCATCATTGCCCCCACATCTGCCCCTAGACAATTGGGCTTTTATTTCTCCTTTCCAGAGCACCAGCTTACTGACATATGTGATTTCCAGGCCTGGGGCTGGATCCCTGCCCCGAGTGGCTAGGCTAGGTACCCAGGCCACATATGACTTGTGCTCTGTCGTCCGCCAATGTAGTTGGTGTGCCACCAATGGCAAGTATGCCACACACAACAAACAGCAACACGGTGCTAATTCCAAGGTCTATTAGAGACACAGGGCAGCGAAATCATGGTTGATAGACAGAAATGGTTGGAATTGGCATGTCAATAAGTGTTATTCTAAAAGCTTCTAGGAGATGTCAACGAACAATGGGAAATAACTAAATACACTTTACAATGATAAAAATGTACTTGACAGTGTTCTTTTGAATGAGCACAGCGAGGGACTGAAGTGGACGAGATGTGACCGTGGTTTTTGCCCCACACCATCCAGAACTGCTGATCAGGTCAGGCTGAGAACAGGCATCTGTGTGTTCATGTAAGAGCTATTGGAATGCAGAGTGTTCCCAACGAATACGTTAATAACTTTCAACAACCTTCCCTTCTGGACATGATGTAATTAATTTTTGAATCAGAAAAGCAAGATGGTCTGTGGTCTGATATTTTCATTTGAAAGCAAGTGGGAAGACAAAAGCAAGCAGACTTTTTGGCTATGAGAGAATGAATGACCTTCCAAGTAAGGAATTTAAATTGGTGCTTTGGACTTCAGAAGGGAATGAGGCTAGAGAACTGTTTGCAGCAGAAATATAAGGTGAAGGCATGGTTGGGGGTAGCATGCCCCCCGCCCCCAGCCCCAGGCTTGCACACCCTTCTTCACTGTACATACCGCTTTCAAGGATTCTGATATTCCGGAACCACTGTTTAGCAGGAAGGCATATTGCTAACAGTTTTTTTTTTTTTAGACATGGGGCTGGCATGCCAGCACATGCTTGAATGCTCTCACAGTTACATATAAACTTAAACAGAGGCCCTCTTCCCCCTAGCCTGACTCATACTTCATGCATCATATAACTAGAATTTGGAAAGGGTAGGAAGAATGCACACGGCAATGGGATCTATTTTGTTAGATCGCGGCAGTGATAAATGCAGGTGATCTAGTAGGGCGTGGGAGTGTAAAGTTAGGGGTTTCATTGTGGATTGGGGAGGGGTCGTGGAAGGCAGAAGGCAAGGATCTCATAACTTTTGGCTGTTCCTTAGGATATTTGGGACAACAGACTCATTGCATTTTAAAGATAGAAGAGAGCTTAGAAATCTGAAATGAAGGTTCAAAGGTGTTAAATGCTAGTCCCAAATCACACAGTTAGGTAGAAGCCATGAGAAGCCAGCCTGTGAGCACCTTTGGACAGCATAGACCCTATTTTTGGCCACAAAATCAATTTGAGAATCTGATAAAGGTTACAGGCACTTCCCCCTGAAAGACAAAACTATATATTTTTGGTACAGCTTCAAAGGATTTATAGACTTCTTAAATTAGTGCATTAACCTGAGTGTCTGAAGAATTTTCACATTATACTAGTATAAGTTATTGATTAAGCATACTAATAATGTTCAGACTTGGGTTTAAATTCCTTCTCCTCTTCTACTTATTAGTTGTTTGAGCACAAGCAAGCATGTAACATTTCTAAGACTCAGTTTTCTGATATAGAATATGAGTATAACAATAGTTAAACACTCGATTACTAATCGAAAGGTTGGCAGTTAGAGGTTGGCAATTCATATCCAGAGGAGCCTCAGAAAAAAGACCTGGCAATATGCTTCTGAAAAATCTCAGCCTTGGAAACCCTATGGAACACAGTTCTACTCTGACACAAATGGGTCATTATGAGTTGAATGTGACTCTGACAACTGGTTGGGTTTACTGGTGATAACAATAGTACCTACTTCATATGTTATGAAGCTTAAATGTGATAATGAGTTTAAAGAACTGAGGTTAACATAAAGCCTGCTACGTGGGAAGGATGACATCATATTGTTGCTGTTAGTATTATTATTATTACTGCCCTCCCTCATTAAGCTCCTGGCCTCTGTGGTAGGCTATTGATGGGCTACTATTCAGATCTCCTGAATTTCTTCATGTTCTTTGCCTTTTGCTTGCTTCCAGCCTAAATCTATTTGTTTCCTGGTCATTCTCTTTTTCTTAAGGGCTTCTCCATCTCACCACATGAAAGGCATACTATGTTAAAACGTCTTGATAAATTTGTTGTGCAGAAATCCACTAGAAGGAAGTGCTAGGAAAATAAGATTTCTTGAGAAAAGCTTATGCCTGTGAAGTGCTTCCTCACTGTAGTGAAGATTAAACAGTAGAACAAGTGGAAATACCAGGTCTGCAACAATGGTTTGGAGCCTATATTATTCTTTCATCTTCTCTTAGTAGCAGAGAAAAATGGCTCATTTTCTTTCTATAGTTTATTATTTTTTTAATCTAAATTTTCAGTTTGGAAAACTATTTTTCATATCAATTTTCTTTGATTGGTGTGCTTAAACTATGTAAAGATTCTAACTAATCTTTTTTCCTGCTTGAATCTTTGTTGAGAAACCAAAACGTAGACTGAAAAGTAGGCGGATATTAGAAATATGAAACAGAGAGGAACCTGCTCACACCACCCTCCTTCTGGTTCAAGTTGTCCATTTTTTGGTGTTGGAAGTTCTCCTGGGAATCAGTACAGAGTGAATTATATGAAATTTTGGAAACTGAGTTTCCAAAGTGTAAGCCTGTAAGCTTCCCTTCTACCTGACAAAGATGGATCAGAGGACTGATAATCTCTCTTGTTTTTTTTTTGGTGCCAATTCAACTCCCACCCACTTCCACTTGAAAGTAGGACTTCAAGGTACTTTACCACAGAAGCCAGAAAGCAACCTTGAAACAGTTCCAGAAGAGCAAAAGGATGCATTCTTATTAGCCTAACTACTGAGTATAACTTCACCCACACGAGAATTATATGATTAGAGCCAGGAGAGCAAGTTTCTGACTTTCTGATGCTCTAAGATTAGGGATAGTCATTCTCTTTTATGTTTTCCTTTCACCATTGACCTGGTAGGAATAAACGAGTGACAATTCTAGGGACCAAGTCTTCCACTTGGAGTAGGGATGATGGTCATGTGGCAGTTCTCCAAAGAGCCGCGATCTGAGAGTGTGTAAAATGAGGCTGCTTTGCTATGGGAGACAACCTGTTTTAGTGGAATAATTCTGTCATTCTGCTCTGGTCTTAGACAGCTTTGAGTTCAAAGTCATCCTTTACTACATTCTAGCTGTGTGACCCTGGGAAAATCACTTACTTCTAGTTTTGTAACCCTCTGTTTCTATACCTATAGCAGGAGACATAGAGCCATTGATGGAACCAGTCCAATATGCAGCATCTGGTACATTTTATTTCTTTGTTACTTCCTCATCTTGAAGAAGGAAGTTTCATCTTGGGTAGTGGCTAACTGTACTAGAGAATGATAAGATGCGGTTTGGATAATGACAATCTCCAGCGTTGGTGGAAATGGTGGGTTTGAGAGTTGGAGAGTGTGTGTGTTGTGGGGTGGTGTTTATAGTCACTGAAAATAATGAATGTTTAGCAGGTTAGAAATGTGATAAATCCTTTCTTCTCCCCCTTTATTCAATGTCTCACAAGAATGTCTATAAAGAAGCCAATTAGGCTGGTACAGCAGCAGCTCACTACTTCTGTTATCCAGGCAACAAGTTGATACAGTCATTATCATTTGCTATTACCTTCAACATGATATCCAGAAAAGAGCATTAACTGGGTGCCAAGAGGAGAAGCATTCATTCCACAAATACATATTGAACACTCTGTTCCAGGCACTGGGCTGGGTGCCCCCAGATAAGCCAACATCACAGAGCTGAGTGAGTCTAGTGCAGTATTTCTCAGTTAGAATCCAAGGAATCTCACGGATTGTAACTTCCAGAGGAACTATATATATAGCTTCTTTTTTAGTAATTAATTTTTCAGGCATCATTTTACTAGCTAAAAAGATAAAACGTTTTTATAGAAATAATTCACATCTGAAAGATACAGTCAAAGAATCTGAATTAAGTTTCTTAATCTGGCTAGGAATATTCTCAGAATCCTCAAGAAGGTTACTTTCATTCAGGGTGCATATACTATCAAAGTTGAAAGACACTGGCTTAAGGGATCTAGTTCTTAGCCTTCCCAACCCGTAACTAGGTGTAATGCCATTACAAGACACTCACTTAACCTCAGTCTCTTCCTCTAAAACAAGGGGCCTGGACCAGGTGAGCTCTGAAGCTCTTGCAGCTTTAATAGTCTATGCCAATGTGACTACCCCTCTAACTGGAATTGAAACCTGGATTTTTTGGTAGTTTCTGGTTCAGAGGAAAGAGCATGGCTGAACATTAGATCTGTTCTAATTCTGCCTTAGAAATGATTGCTAGAAAAAGGCTGACAAAATAATTTGTCTTCTTTGTGTCTTAGGCTTTCCATCTGAGAAATAGGAATGACAACTTTAAAAACATACTTAAAAATTAGTGCTAAAACATGTTTGAAAAGCTCTAGAGTACAGCAGTAATGCTGTTATGAAGATGAGCCTTGTGGTAAGACTAAGTGAAAGGACAAATTACTATCTCTAGGTTAATTAGTTAGGATAATATAGGTTCTGCTGTGGTGACAAACAAACCGAAAGATTCACTTGCCTTACAAATCAATGTAGGTTGCTTATCATCATCATCAAGTGACCCAGGCTGCTGGAAGCTCCATCTAGACTCATTCTCCATATATAACGGGAGGAGAGAGAAGGGGGTGCCTCAAACTGCACCCTTGCTCTTAATCACATTTCATTGGCTAAAGTGAGTCACATGGTTACACCTAAGTTCACAGTGGGTGGAGAATAGCAAGTCTACCTTGTGGCCAAAATGAGGATATCTGGAATATTTGTGAAATTACTATGATACTAGGTCTTCATCACAAACATTGCATCCGTATTATAATTCTAGATAGTAATCATTCTAAAATGCAAAACAATGAACAAATTCAAGTTGATTTTGGATTTGACCACATGCATTTCTCAGAAGAGAGTTTTCCCGGAGATGGCAAAGGAAGAGAAGGAGGATATTTGGCAGATGTTGATGGGTGCTTTGCCCATGATAGAAGAACTGGCAAATAAGAATTCTTAGCAACGAGAATGTACGAAAGGAACAAAGTAAAATTAACTGGAGTTAAAGTTCATGGAGCATGAAAGAACATAGGTAGAACTGTGATCAAAGGAACAAATGGTTTATGACAGAACTTCTTTACTAAGGACTCAAAAGTCACAGTCACGTTTGTGTTTAATGTAGAAGGATCGCATATGGGGCACGAGAATGCAGGTTTGGAAACTTGTTCAAATTAGAAAAGATGGAACAAGCGACAGGAAAGTCTATAGATAAATTACAGCGAACACTTGAATTCCCAGGGCAGGTCATACAAATTGGTTTTGTGAGTGGTATACCTTAACATTTACTACTTACTGAGATTGTCACTACACAGCTACAGCTCACTCTAACCCAGCAGAGTAAATAAGAATTCTACAGGAGAGGGATATTTTAATCAAAACCTGTAATTAGTTGATTACCTGCTTTGTAGAGGTAACAGCAACTTTGCTTTAATGTGGTATTCTGTCATCAGTCTGGAAGGCGAAGTGTTCTTGGTAGAGTTGCTTTTATAGTTTCTTTGAATACAATATTCTCAGAATGACATCACAGTTTAGGGTAAAATATTACTAATTCCCCAATCTCCAAAGATATGTGTTCAAATATAAGTGTAAAAACACATTCAAAATGTCAAATATAATACAATAAAATTATATACACACACACACACGTATATTCCAGTGCTGGCCTGACTGGAGATGTATACATTTATTTCCATTTTAGGTTACTTTTCACTATTGTTCCTTGTACTGGTGTGGTATGTCCAGAGAATTTGCTAGCATAGAAATACAGGTGAAAAATCAAGAAGATAGGTGAACAGGCGGGAAGAGGAAAGAAAATTCCCTAAGTGTGATATGCATTTTCTTAAAGAGCTATTCATGATTTGGGGACAGCAAAAAACGAGAAGGAAAAAAATCTTTATATTTAAAAAATAATATTTAAAATATTTAATATTATTATTAATATTTAATTAATTTAATATTATCATTAATATTAATTATAATTGAATTAATTAATATTGATTCCATTAATTTAATATTTAATTAATAATAAACTAATATTTAAAATAAAAATATATTTAAAAAATAATAATTCTCAGTGAATACTGAGAATGCAGGTAGAAACGAACTTGGTGTGGAGAAATAACATCACAAAAGACGTGACTCACAAGCCTGTGCATGTCATCTGACATTGTGTGTCATTTGGCAAATCACTTTCACGCTTACGAAATGCAATATATATAGCAGTAATATTAATGTTAATAGCAACAATAGTAAATTCCTGGTCTTGCCTGCACTAATGTGTCTCTGCTTCAAAGGCTGTTATGGGATGCCACAGCAGTCAAGGACTAGGGTTAATGATTGAAAAGAATGTTCTCCAGCTGTTTGACTAGGGTGAACATGAGCTTAGACTTCAGGTCCTGTTCCTGAGCTTCTGTATAACCATAGGCAATAATGAAAAATTCAAAAAATATTGCTACGAATGGAAGCTATGATCTAGATGGCCAGATGACACCCTGAAAATGGTAGAGAAGCAATTTTAGGAGAAGAAAAAGTTCTATACTGATGGAGAGAAGGGTTAACACTCAATTACTATTCTCTCCCTTCTGCTTGCTGCCACCAAGTTCTGATCTTGGGGGCTAGTAATTATTTTATGTTGCCTGAAGTAGTCATAATGCTTGTCTTCTTCATGTGCCTGTCTCCGTGGAAAGGCATTCTGATGTTTGATAAAGTCTCAGCCAAATGCACCTCATGCACACTCACCACCCGTTTGTCAGTGGAAGCTTGCATATTGCTTTGATGTTGAGCAGATTTCAGCAGAGCTTCCAGACTAACACGGACAAGGAAGAAAAGCCCGGTGATCTACTTCCGAAAATCAGCCAGTGAAAACCATATGATTGATCCACAACTGGTCATGGAGATGGTGCAGGACCAGGCAGCATTTTGTTCTGCTGTGCATGGGTTTGCCGCGAGCCAGGGTAGACTCAAGGGCAGCTAACCAAAGCTATAACATTTTTTTTTAGAGAGTAAAGAGGTGAAACCCTTGAAACCAGAGGGTTCTTGCCTAGTCTGTGTGTGTGTGTGTACGTGTGTGTGTGTATGCACACTTGTGTTCATGCCCACCCATATGGACAAATTTAGCAAAGATGTGAAAAGGACTCAGACACAGAACCAGAGTAACTAGCTGATGGGACTGGAAGGAACAAGGTGATGGCTGAGGGATGGGCCTTTTCTCCTTGGAGCCTGACATGTTCTCTTGCTGTTGGGTATCAAGTTCTAGACAAGGATTCAGGTTATTATATAACTTGTTTTCAAAACATTCTTGTAGAAGGGGAAGGCTGCAGCTATTCATGGCCCCTCTTGCCAGGGAAGCAAGATGCCCACTGTGGTGGGGCCAGCTTATCAGGTTGGTCAACTTTGTAGATCCTGTTATGCATAGAATATTTTCTTCTCCATTCTCTTTTGTTGTTTACTTAGCAAAAGGCACTCCACCCTCCCTGCAAGTTTTAACGCTTTCTCCGATACACTGTATGGTTACTGTACCTTGACTTTCAATTACTTCAAATCCTATTATAATCATTTTCTTATAACAAATCCTCTTTAACACCTGAAAAGCTCAGCTCCCATGGGTGTAGTGTTACGTTGTCAAAATAAAAAACAGAAGAATCCTACAGGAATTGTAGTAGCTGTTGCATGTGCTTGAGAATAAGATCAACTTAAACTACACACGCAGTTTGCATTCAATTCTGGTAGCAAAAGAAGAAAGAAAAAAGTTATTTTAAGCCATTCAAATATGTTTCGACTTACAAACTGGTGGTGTTAATTCAGTGATTTTTTAAAATCAATATGATACCATGTTAAAATACTTTCTCTGGGAAAGCATTTCTTTCAGAAGTGAGGTCTGCAATTCCTAATGATCACATGATGATAATTAATGTAGAACAGGATATTCTTCAATAAAACATAACAAAAACACACTGCATGGGAGGGTTTTTTGTTAGTTTGTTTTAACACGCGTGGTGTATTGACTCAACAATGAGCAAGTTTCAACTTCACACTGCTCATAATTCTTTACTTAGACAAATGTACATGATAGTTCCACCTTTTCTGTCTTGATTATTTTTGGCCAACATCTACAATTGAAGGCTTGTTTTAGTGTTCTATTTATTTAAGTTTTATTCTACATTGTATAGGAATGTATCGGGACAACTCATCATTTTGAGGCACATTCTAAGAGTCAAAAGAGAGGAGTGGACATCTGAAGAAAGTAACTAATTTTGGTAGTAGTATCATTTCAGTGGAGTCCTTGGTTGGTGCAAACAGTTAATATGTTTGGCTGATAACTGAAAGATTGGAGGTTCTAGTCCACCCAGAGGCACCTCGGAAGAAAGACCTGGTGATCTACTTCTGAAAAATCAGCTATTAAAGTGATGTAAATCAGCCAAAGTAGAGCACAGTTCTACTTTGACACACACGGGGTTGCCATGAATTGGAGCTGACTCGAAGACGACTAGTAGTCTTTTCAGTATTAGTCATGCCTGTTGTTTCTTTACACAGCACTCTCTCAGTTCTATCCCGGGCAATGATGGCCTTTAGTAAATTACTCCACTCCACGTATAACCAAAGGTTATCTCTACTTTATATTGTTTTTCCACAGTGCTTGGAAAATGAGTAACTTGACAATTATATATCAATCAATTATTAAAGTTCCTCTTTTCTTTTTTCCTCTTTTACCTCTAATTGGCAGGTTAATGAAGTCCTGCCCACGCTGGCAATCAACATGTACCTCTGTAATGCTGCATTTTATTTACTCTCTTAAGGAAAAAGAGTAAGGTTATCAATGACTTGGGTCACCATATAGAGCACCTACGTCTTTTGCTATAACCTAGGAGAGGTAGTGCTCTTTGCAAAATGTGGCTTTGGTTCAGGCCCATCTTTCCAGCCAAAGGTAATATGAGCTAGAATTAGTCACAGAGGCCCTAGCAGCTGGCTTAACCTGTTTATATAAAGATGGAACATAGCCACTGCTTAAGAGAGTCACCTCCTACTGGTTGGTTTTGGAGTGGAGCCCAGAATTTTCCATGGAGATAGCTTTTAAAAGTTAGGTCAGCATCTCAGTGAAAGATAAGGGCACACAAGAAGTCCTTGTGGGTTTCCCTGTCTTCAGAAACCCACTGTTCAGCAAGGATCAGGATAGATATATTTGAACAACGAGATGCCTCTACTAAGTTTATCTCCATGAAAGGTTCACTCTTTCTGGAGTGATCCTCTGGACTGAGGACTAAGTGGGTCAGTTTGAGCCAAGCTTAGCATTCAGTAACTTATGTCTGGAGCTGGCTCTTCAGTTCTGAAACCCTTTAGGGCTGACTGGTCAGCGATAAGATCTGACATTCAATTTTGCATGGGGGATATTTAAAAATGGTAGGGGCAAAATTATTGATAATGGAAGTCTAGTGTTTCTAGGTTTAAATCAGGGACTATGGTTAAGGAGAACGAGGGAGGGGTTAGCAGGAGGGGAGTAGGGAACAAGGACCTGATGGAAGAATTTCATGGTGAATCAGTGGAAAAACTATAGGGCTTCAATGGATTTCACCAGCCCCATCTCTGATCAGACACTCTTGAAGCCATCAGATACCCTGAAGAAATCATATTCCTACAGAACTGTGAAAAATGATCCCAGGTTATGGTGCTATCTGGGGGTGGAAATGAATCCTTCCACTGGATTGGTTTTGACTCTATATTTTTATTTCTTTAATACCGACTACTTCTGTGTTAATTTTCTATCTGTATGCCTAGAAATAAAGAGATACGCGGTAATGCCGGAACACTGCTTGAATTGGACTCTTTAGTAACTAGAGTATATGCAACCAGAAGTGGTGATTGGAGGATATCCCTGCCCTCTTGTCTGTAACTTCCAGAGGTCAAAAAAACAAAAAAACAAACAAACAAAAAAGAAATGAGAACACCCCACTTTTATAAAAGAAAAAAAAAAATCCTTTGTATAGATTATTATATAAATAAATCTTAACAAGCACTGCAGTTCTTTTTTTTTATACAAAGCACAAAGAGTTATTGTGTGATTTATGTGAAAAGGTTATATAACTGTACTCTGTTACTTTAAATAGTGTTTTTTATTTAAACTGCCAACTTTTTCATCACCAGCAAAGAAAAAAAATGCGTATTTGCTAAGCACAAAGGTAATCTTTAAGGACTGTAATTAGCTCATGATAACTCTGCCTTTCGTGATGTCTTTGCTGCTGAGCTAGAAAAGAAGTGGACTTTTTTTTTTCTTCTCATTGTTAAATCTAAACTGTGTCACCTGCAGTGTATCACTTCAGCGAGAAACAGGGAAGGAAAAAGTTTGAAGTATTACCTCAGTCAGAGGAAAATTACGGATGTAATAAAGTAACAGATCTCGTAATTTTCGTTTGGCTTCATCTTCTCTTTTTACAAACATGACAAGGCTCTATTTCCCCCATTCCTGTTCACCAATTGACCTTGTATTTGAATGATATTAAAAAACCAAATGGAATACATGATGTAGAAGAGGAGAACAATAATGAAATGATGGTGAAAGAAGGTAGAAAAGCAAAAAAAAAGTCAGGAGTACAAATCTGCAAATCTGTGTGTCCTAAAACAAACAATAGGACAGAACGCAGGCGAGGAAAGGGAAGTAAATGAAGGAAACATTTGAGGAAGCGGATGTTAATTGAATTCATTCATACCGGGAAAATCAATGACTAACAAAAACTCATTTCCACGAAACACTGTATCTTCTGAGAGGCCACAGGAGGTGTACACACAGTGGTATGTGTGTTTGTGTACGTGGCATATGTGACTGTGTGTGTGCATGTGTGCTATATGTGAATGTGTCCGTGTGCATGGTGTATGTGAATGTGTGTGTTTTTTTGCATGTGTGTGTGGTGTGAGTAAATGTGTGTGCATTTGTGCAACTATGTGACATTTGTGAACATGTGTGTGCATCTGTGTGTGTGTGTGTGAATAAGTGCGTGCATTTGTTCCTGCGTGTGGTGTATGTGAATGTGGGCCCATTTGCATGTGTGTGTACTAGTGTGTGTGTGTGTGTTTGAAATGTGGCCCAAACTATGTTTGTGATTGGTTGAGACAGTGTTATGGAGGAATTCAGAGTCAGAAAAATTTCCTTCTTGTGAGGAATATCTCCAAAGAAAATGTAGGAAGTTTCTTTCCTAGGCAAATAGGCTGTTTCAGTCAGTGGAATTCCCTAGAGGTCATAACTATACTTCATTCTGGGATTTAGAGGCCTGTTTCCTTCTGAGAATTAAACCTTACCTTTGTAGGCCAAGATCTGGACCTCTAGAGATTGTTTTTCTCACCAGGTTTGGACTGTATGACATAAACAACAGGAAGACCTCTAAAACACTTGAAGTCAAAGAATTTCAGCGTGGGAATATTAGTGTTGGGTGTGTATTCTGTGAAACTATGAGAACATTATCACCTGTTTGGTCACCAACCTAGTTGCCCAGGTGGCAGTTTGGCAAACAACAGGCAAGAACAAGCAGAACCTCTTAGAATGGGCTTTGAAATACTTGGGCATAGGTGTTCTCAGAAGTTATTGATCCTTCTCAATTCAAACATTAGATTTCAATTTTTATGGGGAAAAAAAAAATCATATGAGATTGAAAATGAGTAAATACATTTTCAGTTGAGGCTTCAGGTGCTCACTTCAAGCAGCTCTGCACGAGGAGAAAGCAATCGATCTTTAAACAGCGTCTTGCAACAGACGAGAAATGAAACAATAGCTGGCTGTTTCAATATATTATGGACAACAGTGTCAATCAACGTGCTTTGTGGCTAGAATTCAATTGTGAGTCTGACTGTTATATCTTTAAAAGTGATGTGGAAACGTTGAGCCTCTGTCAGGTGAAGTCTGTGGCATTTGGGATCTCATTAATTCTTGTTGTCTGGGAAGGTGTCACATACCCTGCTTAACAGATCAAATAAGGGAGGACTGAAAGTTAATTTCCTAGCCAGGAAGGAGGAAGTCAATTAAAAACATACATTTGAAGAATGACCAATTTCCTTCACACTAGAACGCAAAGCAAGTGTTTTGAAAGGTGCATTTAAACTAGGAAGCAGAGTACATATCAAAGGGGGAAAAATGTTAAACTCTGCAGAGAAAGCCCACAGTTAGTAGCAGTGGTATATACAGTAACAAAAAACCAAACCAAATCCATTGCTGTCAAGTTACTTCCAACTTACAGTGATCCTATAGGACAGAGTAGAACTGGCCCATAGAGTTTCCAAGGAGCTGCTGGTGGATTCAAACCACCAACCTTCCAGTCAGCAGCCCGAGCTCTTATCCACTGCACCACCAGGGCTCTGTACAATAACAGCTGAAGCTTTTTCTAAGTTCACAACGACCTTCTCTGACTTCAACACGTGGCCTGAAATGAACAAGATGGGGGAGAATTTCTTCAAACAGGAGATTCTTTCTCTGAGACTTAAAGGCTATCTTAGGCTTCTAGCAAAGGTTGATGAGAAATATAAATTCCTCCATGTGCTCAACATGAGGATCAGGCTAAAATTAACCCCACTTGTAGACAGAAGGCAGCCAAGATGACACTATTATCCGTTATGCTGAAAAAGCAATGCTTCCCTTTAAACCTAGAGGAAAAATGCAGAGTCAAAAAAGCCTTTCAAATGAGTTATGTGCCTGGTTTTATCCAGACTGGGTCACTGGGAGAGACACCTCTCTATTTCTGTCCTCTTCTCTAAACTACATTTAGATCTTAGACAATTAGTCTTCTTTAAGCTTTTTAAAAACATGTCACCTGCTCTAGAAATTCCAGCATTTTGTGTTTTTAGATGGTGGGGACAGGGAAAGTGCAAACACGATGACATTTCTGCCTTTATAAGCAATTCTTTTTGAGTTTAGCAGGACACAACAGAGTGCTGAAAAAGTGGCCACGTTCCATTTTAACCCCTTAGGGCCAGAAGCACAAAACATAAATACTAGTATGTTCTTAGGAGGCTAACCCATTGAAGTGAATCCCATTTAGGAAGACAAGTGCTCCCTGTCATGAAACCCTGCAAGGTCCTACAAACTCTACAATTAGGCACGTTTATTTTCTTGGCCTGCTGTTATTTAACTGTAACCATGAGAGTGAAGCAAAGAGGTAACTTTCTGATTTGGTTCTTTTTTTCCCTGACAATTCTAAATCGAGTGTTCTGTGAGCAGTTGAGCTTTCTAAAGTATTTTTCTTTTTTAGGGAGAGGAAGTGTGGGTTCTGCTGGAGGAAAGAACCTCCTGTCTTCTCAATTACACTAAAACATTTAGCCCGAGTCTCTTAGAATAAATGACATATGACAGGAAAGGAGGACGATTAGAGAGAAAGGATGGAAAAACACACTGAATTGCATGAACGTTTTGACTTTCAAGTGAATGTGGGCAATTCCTTAGCTGTGGACGCCACTTATTTGAGAGTATCTAGATATACGCGTAAATATCACCCTTCTTTGCTGTCTCCTTCATACTCAGTGAGGACTAACCTCCCAAACTTCTCATCTAGTGGCTGAGTCTCTTCTCATCACTTCTTATTCATTCATTCATTTGTTTCCTCAACACATATTTATTGAATATCTGCTATGTGCCATGCCCTTGGTAAGGCATCAAGAACACAGAGGTGAGTGAAAACAGACCAGAACAAATCTTCTGGAGCTCACAACCTAAACTCTAGAAGGAAAAATAGCCTTTGATCAAACAATTTGCGTGTTGTTGTGTGCCATCAAGTCAATTTTGTCTCACGTGACGGAGTAGAACTGCCCCATAGGGTTTTCTAGACTGTAATCTTTATGAGAGCAGATTGCCAGGTCTTTCTCCCAGGGAGCTGCTGGGTGTGTTTGAACTACCAGCCTTTTAGTTAGCAGCCAAGTACTTAAGCGTTGTGCTACCAAGGCTCCTTACAACTACATGAATAGATGTAAAATAATAGCTCTGATAAGTGCAATCAAGGGAAAAATCCATGACGCTATGAGTAGAGGTAATAGACAAGATCTAACCAAATCTAGGGTTCAAAGAGGATTTTCCAGAAGAGATGATAAAATCCAAAATGTCAAGGTTAAATAGGAATTAGTTTATCCAAGGAAGGAAAAGAACTTTCCAGGTAAAGTGAGTAGCATACTTGAAGGCCTGAGGGGGCCAGCACAAATGCATGGAATGATTGAGAGGGAGTCAGTGTGAGTGGAAAGGAGAGGCTAATGGCAAACATGCAGCAGTGAGGCAGGAGAGGAGCCAGACAAATGGACCTCAGGTCAAATTAAGATTCTTGTCTTTATCTTGGTCCCTGGGAGTGCAAAAACTTTGCTCTCAGCTAGTAATCGAAAGGTTGGAGGTTCAAGCCTATTCAGCAGCAACATGGAAGAAAGGCCTGGCAATCTACTTCAATAAGATTATAGTCAAAAAAATCGCATGGAGCTCAGTTCTACTCTGTAACACATGGGGTTGCCATGAGTCAGAATCAACTCTACGGCAACAGATTGAGTCTTAAGAGAAGTGGGAAGCAATTTCAGGGTTTATCACAATGCTGGTGGCTGTGAGGAAGAGGGGGGTTCATAGCAGTTTAATAAAAGTCACTGGGTGGTGCAAATGGTTAACTCAGTCGAATGCTAATCAAAAGGTTGGAGGTTGGAGGTTCAAGTCCACCCAGAGGTGTCTCGGAAGAAAAGTCCAGTGATCTACTTCCAAAAAATCATCCATTTAAAACTTATGGAGCACAGTTCTACTCTGGCATACGTGGGGTAGCCATGAGCCTAAGTCAGCTCAACAGCAACTGGTTTGTTTGCTTTTTTGGACTAAAGGGGTAAAAGGATGCTCCTTACCATTGTACCTTCACCTTAGCATCTCCTAGGTGTCCTGCTTCTACTTCTTATCCTCTGTTCATCCTACTCCTTTCTCCAAGCTCCTGCCACCTCTTACCCTGTTTCCCTGCTTCTCCCCATCTCAGTTTCCACCGTCTTAGCCTCAAATGCACCACCAGTAATTCAGAGTTAAGGAAGGCAGGGATTAGTAGAGGAGACATTCTTGTGAGAGGATTCTGGCACCCCAAATTAGAACTTTGGATGTATTTGCCCACAGAAGTAGTGATGTACACAGTTGTAAGATCTATCTTGTCTTTGAGATTGACGACATTGGCTTTGGAAGGCTGCCCTTGGAGCCTAATGTCATAGGACATGTTGTTTCCCAGAGGACATTAGTTCTATGGAAAAGCTTATTTTAACAAACAACTTATAAGTAAACTCCTGCAACTAAATGTGTTTGTTTATTAGCGTCTGCCTTTATACAAATACATTGTTTTGTGTGTCGTAGGTGTCTATGTGATATTTCCCCAACTTTTTTGGTCATTCATTCTTTATATACTGAGCTCAAGAAGGTGTTGAACGAATGAGGAAGTGACTGGAGAACGCTTTCGCCACATTGATACTGTTTGTCGTTATTGTTCCAACACCAGCCAGGACCTGGTTAGATCAGTGATTTTAGTTACTAGCTTTGATAAAGTAGGCAGATTAGAAATTGTTTTAATGTACGTGTTGAATGGAAATATAACTCATTATGAACCATTTGTCTTTTTGTGGTTACTGAATAGGCACACAATTGTGTTTGGCTTGTAGCCATTCTTCCTGCCCACATTTATCAGAGCTATTTAACTATGCCTGCCTTCATTTTTTTTTTCCCAATGAGAGATTCTTTATAAGGCCTCATTCCTCTGTCTTTCCACGTTGCAAGCAGGAGCATTCTTCCTGGATATATGTTAGGCACTCAAGACCTTGGGCTACAGTAGGAAAGACAGATACGGTCCCTGTTCCCATGGATCAGAAAGTCTACAGCAGCACTGTCCAATAGAACTTTCTGCACTGATAGAAATGTTCTATATCTGCACTGTCCAGTACAGTAGCCATTAGCCATGCGTGTCTATTGAGCACTTTAAAATGTGGCCAATGCAATCGAAAACCTAAATTTTTAGTTTCATTTAATTTTAATTAAATTTAAATTTAAATAGCCTCATGTAATCACTGTATTGGATAGTGCAGGTCTAGAGGGCCAGAGAGGCCAGAGAGATAGACATAGTAAGAAGAAGGCAAAAAGATAGAGTCTGGAAGAAAAAAAATTAACTTCTTACACCTTTTGGAGCTAAATGAAGAGTTAACTGACAACATAAGTGTCATCTGAACATAGGATAAATGTGGGGTAAATACATTCATGTAATCTTCTAGGGAAATAAGTTTAAAAGTCTCAATAAAACCAAAATCCACTAAAGGAGAGATGGTTGACCATTCACGGGCTCTTCTCCAAATCTGTACAGATGCTACCTATCTGCTTTCCCTTAAAAGGACCTTGTGAGGACTTTCAATACCAAATGTACAAGACCTTTGAGCTTATTGGAAGTAACAGAAGAACCTTAATGCTCTCATTGTCCTAGAAATCATTATTTAACCGAGCTACACAACAGGAAAGAAGTTGAGCTTTTAAGGATAACTGGGTCATGCGATGATTTAAATCACCATTGAAAAATCTAGCATAAAATGTTTTGTTCTGGAAGAATATCATCTATTTTAGAAATCAGCTTGAAGGAACTTCTTGGCTAGAACAGTTTGTATCAGACAGAGTTCTTTAAATGGTGTATGTTGTGTTACTGGTAGCAACAGGCTTCAAAGATGTTTTGTAGTTGAAAGTCCTTACACTTTGCAGCTGCTAATCAAAGGACGAATTAAGAGAAGGAGGGTAAACTTTATCTCATATTCAGAAAAGAGCAATTCCAGGAGAAAACTTTCTTGAGTTGAGAAGAGTTA
The DNA here is from genome assembly GCA_030035585.1 of Dugong dugon. Classification (NCBI taxonomy): domain Eukaryota; kingdom Metazoa; phylum Chordata; class Mammalia; order Sirenia; family Dugongidae; genus Dugong; species Dugong dugon. Next base: position 162,588,659 of record CM057464.1, read on the forward strand.
GTAATTGTGGGGGAGGAGGTTGGCAAAGTCCAGGGACACCCTATAGGTCAGTGATCCCCTTGTGCTTCATCCGTATGGGGAGAGACAGTTCAAGGCAGAATAGAGCCCCTCCAGCTAATGCACAGGGGCTAAAAAGGAAATTAAAGCTGTTTATTTAATTGTTCCTGGAAAGCTCATAAGGGAAAAGAGACCACATACAGCTAGAGAGAGGTGGGCACCTGGGGTTAAGCCTAGAAGAGCTCTGACTTCAAGGCAATGATTCAGTAGTTCAGCCTCATCAAGTCTGGGTGGAAGACCAAGGTTGGGTTAAATCCCGATAGATACACTTCCGAGAAAGGTCCTCACAAATTCAACTGTATGCTGTTTAAAAGTTTGCTCAAAATGCTCTGTAACAAAATAATGATAGCCATATTTTTTATTTGATTAACGATGGTATATTTATATCCATCGTCAGACTCTCAGTTAAATACTCACCACTCTCACTTACTATCTAGCTGCCTCCCGCCACCTGGTGACAGTCTACCTCAAGTGTATTTCTCGGAGACATTTTCACCTCTATTTCATTCCCCTTATCACTAAAATAAGGGCAATGATATCTATCTATCCCTGCCTGCTTCACAGAAATGACAATCAAACAAGGTAACAAGTGCAAAACCTTGGAAAATTGTAGAACACATACAATATAAACAATTTTATTATTTGAGTGACAAACGATCTCTCTGAAAGTTAAATCTATCAGCTGAAACACAGAGAGTGATTACACAAGCCTTGTGACATGATATATTCCCCTCACTGGTTAGGTGAAAAGGAGCCCTGTTGGCACAGTACTTAAAGTGCTCGGCTGCTAACCAAAATGTCAGTGATTCAAACTCACCAACCAAGCTACAGGAGAAAGATGAGGCGGTCTGCTTGTGTAAAGAATTACAACCTTGAAAATCCTGTGGGGCAGCTCTACCCTGTCCTATAGGGTTGCTATGTTTGGAATTAACCCCACTGCAATGGGCTTGGGTTTGGTTTTGGTTGAGTGAAGGGCTGGAAGAGAGCATGTCTGCCCTCAGTGGTTCAAGCTTGCTCAGTAGCTGGACTTTCAGAAGTATTTCAGGACTTGCACTTGTGAGAGGAAAAGCTGGAATGAGAACACTGAATAAAGTCCATGTTCTTCTCTGCCCATCATAATAGAAACACGCACACACAAACACATACACACTTGTGTTTGTATATATTATATATATACATATATGTTTTATTTGTGGTGCAACCTCCAATGCTATATCCTGGTAGTTCCAGACACGTATAATTTCTTGTCTGTTCATGGAGAACAGCTAACAACTGCAGAAAATAGTCTAACAAAAATTACCCCTGCTTCTAAGTCATAAGATAAGATCCAGGCTGTCTTTGATTGTGCAACTTTGATTAATTAGCTTACTCCTTCTGGGACAGAGTATTCTCAGCTTTAGGGTAAAGTCCATCCAAGGTCTTGGATTCTAGGCTCCTGAGATTAAAGGTCATGGAATGGGCTCACTTTAAAAGGGCTTACTCAAATAAGTAGCTGGAACTGGGCTGAATTCGTCAACTTTTTTTCAGATTATTCTTCTTTCTCTCAGTCAGCGTCAGTCTCAGGAAAGAAGACGAAGCAATGGAAGGTGGTTGAAGGAAGGAAGAGGCCCTGTGGAGCTTTGGTGAGCATCAGAGGCACTTAAGGGTTGGCTAAGCAATGCTGTGGACCAAGGGATCTCAAGGCAAACTTGCCTGACCCGAGGAACCAACTAACATTAACTGAGTGTCAATAATGTGCAGAAACTCTACTAGGCAGTTTATATGTTTTCATTTTGTTTAATTAACACGGAACAGGAAGAGTTGAATAATGTGTTGGTTTATGCAATTTGGCTATAAAGCCAAATTCTTCTGTGTGAATTCCAATTTCCTGTTGACTCTCATATTGCATTAAAAACCATCCCGATGATTCCTCCTGTGATATCTCTTTCCTAGAAGCTTCAGAATTCATACGCTCAAGGATCATAGCAAAGCTGTGTCTGCCCAGTCAGAATCAGGCCTACTTAAAGTCATGTTGTCCTGGTCATTTTTGCTCCAAATACATCTTTTCCCCCAAGTTGGCTGGAATTAAAATATTGTCATTGTTTCCCAAGCCAAATACAAAAAACTCATGTTTGTGTTCTAAGTCTTTATATCCTAATTTCTTAATTCCATACATTTGGTTCTCCCTGATGTGATTTCCCTACGCAGGGAGGCTCCTCATGGCCTAGGGAAGAAACTGAAGCTGAGCAAGACTGGAGTCAGGCCGGGGCTCCTCCATCTCTGGGGTCAGGCCCAAAGCAACAGGCAGGCAGAACTTGCTGGTGTTTCTTTGCAGACTCACTAAATGACTTGGTTGTTTTTTGGTTTTTTTTACTATTTCAGCAGCTCTGTCTATGAGGACATTTTCTTCTCATCTACAGAAGCCCTTTCTAAACGCTACTGAGAAGACCGATAGGAAGAAAAGGCGCCCATCAATGGGTTCTCAGAAAGAAAGCATTGGATTTAATGACAGGGCGATACTGCTCTGATTACCACAGCCCGGCTGACAGAAGGCTGCCAGGCAGCATTTGCCCAGAGTGGTGGTGCAATGAGGCAACCATGTGGTTTTCATTACAAGTTTTCAGCTTTTTAAGGTTTATAAAGGAAAACATCACCAAAGATGATAATTCCATTTGGAATGAATACATTTTCAATGACGTGTTCAGCAACTGCTGATTTTTTTAAAATCTTAACTCTCACATTCACATTTTACAACGTGGACAAGATAAAGCCCAGGATATGTCAAGATTCTCCTATATGCAAATAACTAAGTTCCTGGCCAAATCCTTCCTTAAAAAAAGAAAGAAAGGAAAAAAACCTCTCCAACATGTCTAAGTTGCTACTTACAGCATTTACAAAGATAGCTCAGGAAAAAGAAGCCAACGCCAAAAGTAAGCTAAATTCTGCTTTCCATTTACTTGCACCATTTTCTTTAAAGTCAGAGTTGATTTCTTTTTCCATGTCTCAAGTCAAAATTTTCCACACACTAATCAATCTAGGTAAGCTTATATTAAACAATAAAATTCAAATGTCTTAATTTGTCATGAAGGAGCCCTGGTGGCACAAACCGTTAAGTGCTCGGCTGCTAACTGAAAGGTTGGTGTTTAAATCCACCCAGCAGCTCCACAGAAGACAAGACCTGACAATTTGCTTCCATAAAGATTATAGCCAAGGAAACCCTGTGGGGCAGTTCTATTCTGTCACATGGGGTCGATACGAGTCGGAATCGACTCTACAGCACCTAAAAACAACAATTTGTCATTTACTATCTAAATTTTTTAGTTTAAAAGAGGAGAGGTAAATCTGGGATTATTCACACTTTAAATCTTCCTGGGTGTTTTTGGAAATGCTATTCTCAGAAAGTCTGAGACACTAACTTGGAATCAATGATTTAATTTGTAGACACATTTACAGGTTCATATGGTTTGAGGACTTATGTTATTGTCGTGTGCTGTCAAGTCTATTCCAACTCATAGCGACCCTACAGGACAGAGTAGAAGTGCCCCATAGGGTTTCCTAGGCTGTAATCTTTATGGGAGCAGATTGCCAGGTCTTTTCTCTAGTGGAGTTGCTGGTAGGTTCGAACTGACGACCTTTCGGCTGGTAGCCAAGCACTAACTACTGCGCTACCAGGGCTCCTTTTAGGACCTATATTGACTTTAATTTAGTCAGTTACCCTATGTAGTAAACCCCTTCCTCAAAGAAGCACATCCATTTCCCTTGCAATGGCCCTGTGCCATAGTTTCCTGTTTCATACCTCTCCCTTAAAGAAGTTTTCAAAAAACCTATATTTTTCATCCCTTTTAGGAGAATTCAGGTGACTCTTAGAATGGTGTTGTCTTCCTACAACACTTTAAGGATTCTGGGAAACCCACTAAGACTTTGCACTCCTAGAACCATTGGCTTTCTGTCAGAGGTTATAAAGAAGCAGAAATCAGAAAGAATTCATAACTGATGCAGTCATATATTTCTGCAAAGACCTTCAAACAAAGATAAAATATAACTTGTCAGTCATGATGCCTTGGTCTAAATAAAATGCAGGCCTGCTTAAAGAGATGCTGTCAAACATAGTCATTTGGGCTCCAAAATTATGCTTCGCAAAAGGCTAAATTAGTTTTGTCAAAACATAACCTTGTTTCTCAAAACATTGTCAGAACTTTCAAAGTTCAATAAAAGAAGGCAACATTAGTGGTTTAGGTGGACATTAGCCTCTATATTTATTCTCTGTAGCATCCATCTAGCCATTCATCTGTCTATTTGTCCATTCATTCGTCCAACCATTTCATTTAGGCATTCAGCAAGTATTATTGAATTGTTACTATGTGCCTGGCCCTGTGCTGGATCCTGGACCCAAAGATAAAAAGACACAGCCATGCTCTTAAGACTAGTGTCTTAGTGAGGCGTCCTAGTAGGCCTAGTGCGGAAACAAACGTGAATAAATTGTTACAGTTAAACAAAATGATGGCTGTGGTGGAGAGGCAGGGAAAGTATGATAAATTGTTACAGTTAAACAAAATGATTGCTGCGGTGGACAGGCAGGGAAAGTATGAGGGAAAATCTGGTGTAACATTGAACTAGTTCAGGATATTTTAGACACTAAGATGAAGACAGACATTTCTTTTCAGATACTCTTTAATTTTTATAGAAGACTGAGTGTTATAGATTACTTGTTTCCTTTTTCTCTTGAGATGCACATGACTGATGACACTTCATGGGGAACCTGTGGGGGTACACCACGGGGGTACCTGTCTTAGTCTCCTAGGGCTGCCATAACAGAATACCACAAAGTATACAGCTTTAATAAACAGAACTTTATTTTCTCACCGTTCTGGACACCAGAAGTCCAAATCAGGGTATTATCCATGTCGACTCCTTCAGAGGGCTTTGAGTGAGGAACTGTTCCATGCCTCTCTCCTAGTTTCTGGTGCTGCTGGAAATCCTTGGCATTGCTTTGCTCTTTCTAGATGTTTCTGCTTCCACTGTCACACAGTCTTCCTCCTGTGTATCACTCTGTTTCTGTGTATGTCATCTTCTTTTATAAGGCATAACTCATGCAAGATTAGGACTCACCCTACTCCGGTATGATCTCGTTAAATGAACTGATAACATTTGCAAATAAAAACCCTATTTCCCCAAACAAGGTCACATTCACAAGTACAGAGGTTAGGTTTTCAACACTTTTTTTTTTTTTTTTTTTGTGGGACACAATTCAATCCACAACAGTACCCAAGTAAGGTATTCAAAGATGGTATTCAAAATTGCCAGCACTAGATGTAATTACACAATTTTTTCCCTGAGCTCATCCAGAGGTGCCTCAATCTGCCTCCAAAGGTCATGGACTTAAACACCCTATGAAGTAGTTTGACTGCACACATGGGGTTGCCATCAGTTGGAATCAATTTGACAACTAACAACAACAATCAGGAAACATAAGAGGATGCAAATGAGAAAGAGTGGTATTAGGGTATGGATAACCTAAATCTGATTTAATTTATTTTAAAAACAAATATGTTGGAAACTGTTACACTTAGTTGCAATATATATGTGATGGATCTCAAGCAGATCTTGACATGTGCGTTGACTCACTGCAGTTGACAATGACTTATTGAGAAAGCTTACCAAAGATGTCCTTAAGGTATTTGCATTCTCCTAAATTAAGATAGTTGGTTTTTTAAATGCATTACTTCAATAACAAATTATAGGAAAAAGTTTGGCTTCATAATTTCATTTTTGATGACCTTAAGTGTCATCAACTGCATAAAACCTGACAACCAGAAATAGCCTCCTACTTTCCTAACAACAAGGATGAGAAAGTATGGTTGGGCTCAACATTTATTTATGGCTGAGGAAGTGCCCTCTCTGCCACACAGTACTTTAGTAGAGCCCCAAAGGAAAGTTTAGAAGGCAAGGCTGATGATCTTAAAGCAATTCTTCTGAAGGCCTTTGAATACCAACAGAACATGTCAAGAGAATGTAGCCGAGTAATTTATCCATTAGGCCAGGGGTGGTGTTGGTTGGAGTAGGATATTGTTTATTCTGGAATCTGTAGGCCTAGGTGATGACAAGATTAGAGGTTAGTGCTGGACAAGGCAACGTCCCCTTTATGTTATAGGTTGAAAAGGCTGTGTCTGTACATATGATAGAATAAGCCATTGTAAAGCAAATTAATAATTTAGAATAATTTTCTTTTAATCTTTGCACAAGCCATTTTAATAACAATCAGTTGAGGAGATAGTTTGTTAAGACTTTTTCAGGCATTAAGACTGAAAATTCAAAATCCTAGATCAGTGGTGCCTTGAGCCTTTCCTTTTAGTCGCTGAGATGCCAGTGACATTTCTGCTAAGCAAATAAACTGTAATAAAGCCATTAAGAGGTTTTATATCTTACAAAATCAAAAGCAAGAAATGAATTTAATATGTACCTTCAAAAATTTTGATTGTTTAAAACTACTTGCCGTCTATCTGAGAATTTTCACTGCATGTTGTTTGTCGTGGGCCGTGGTCAATTTGACCTCAAGTCATCAGGGAGTGCTCAGTGGTTTGGTACATGACCACACTCAGAGCCTCTGAAGGAAGGTAGCTGCTCTCCTGGAAATATACCAACCTATCAGCAAGTATTTCTGAGCCCACATGTGTTCCTAATGCATGCTGCAATGCTCTGGTCCAGCAAACACCATCTTGCCTACTTTATGTTTAGAAGTTCATAATCATAATTTATTGGTTTAACTTAATTTTTTTTCCAATTACAGGATAACCTATAACCTGAACCTTGTTAGTCACCTAGCTAGTGTATATACCACTGACCCAGTCCAATCCTCAGTCTATCTCCAGACACTGAGCACTGGCCTCCACAGTTTCCCTAGTGGAGCCACATCCGGGCAGGACCATCAGAGCTGCTCCTGGTCATGGGGCACAGAGAAAAGCCTTCCCTGCTCCTGAATGGAGTGAGGAAATCCTAGAGATGGCAAGTCTATGGATTACAGTGTCCTAGATGGGAAGGCCTTTCTTCCATCATCTGGGGTTTCTCCATTTCTTCCAATTTTCTTGTGCCCAGAAGGATGTCTGCTCTCTGTTAAAACTTGCTGCTGGAAATGTTTTTTTTTTTTTTTTTTCTGCCTTGTTCTTGTGGGCCTCTTTTCTCAGTGCTAGATCATGTCCTCCTATTTCTTATCTCATTCACCTCAGATAGACATCTCTAGACAGAACTTAGCTTGGCAATGGGCACTTCTGATTTTACCCTAGAGTTTGGATGCTTTGTCCCCATCTTGCTTCTTAAATCCAATACCATTGGATGAGGAGTGCTGCTCACCATTGGTCTGAAACATCTCCACTGCCCTCTGCTTTACCTCCACTCCATTCCATGCCCTAGATTTTCCTCTGAGTTGCTGACGCCTACCTGGGCCTCCGTTCTGTGCTAGTGTTTGTGCTGCTTGCCAGCCTACTTCCCCTACCTCCACCTCCCTCCATTGCCTTGCAGCACAATGAGACATACTGCTGACAATAAGCACCTTAGTGTGAATTATTTTATTTGACCCTTTGTTAATGGCTGACATTGACAGCAGGGAAAATACAAATAAGGGTTTTAAAAACTTTAAGGTGAAACAGGGAGAAAGGAAAGACTACTGAAGAAGTGGTGGAAGGATAGAGGCAACAGAAATTGTGGAGATAAAAAGCAAATTCGACAATATGTCTTCATACTTCTTCGCACAGCCTTCCAGCTTTTGTCACTCTGAACCTCTCCATTTTTACATGGTACATCTTACCTTCATTCACCTATTAATTCATTCAACAAATTTATATTGATTTTCAACTCTGTACCAGTCATTATCATAGGTAGTGTGGAAACAATGAGGAGCAAACAGAAGTCTCATGAAGTCTAGTGGGAAAGAGGTAGGAATCAAATTATCCACGATAAATGCTATATTGGATGGGGGAGGTAAATGATGCAGAAAGAAGTTAAAATAGGGGGTTTGACCTGGTCAAGTATATCTGGAAAAGAACACCTGGGGAAGAAACATGGGAGCTGAGATTTAGTGAGAATATATAACTAAGTGAAGATGGAAAGAAATATCTTTCCTGGAAAAAAGAACACAAGCAAAAGTCCTACAGGGTGTTTTCAAAGAACTGAAAGGAGGCAGAGTGGTGGGATACAGGCTATGAGCTAGAGCTTGAGGAGGTGGTAGAGGCTCTATATGCATGTTAAGCATTTTGTTTTTCATCCTAAGATCAATAAGAAGCCATCTATTGTTGTGAAATAATTTATTCCAAAACTTAGCAGTATAAAACAGTAATAAACATTTAGTGTCTCACAGTTTCTGTGGGTCAGGAATCCAAGAGCAGCTTAGCTGGGAGGTTCTGGTTTGGAGTCCCCATGAGACTGCAGTCAAGATATTGGACAGGGCTTCAGTCATCTGAACTCTTGACTGGGGCTGGGGATCCACTTCCAAGGTGGTTCACTCTCACAGCTGACAAATTGGTGCTGGCTGTTTGTAGGAGGCCTCAGTTCCTCCTCAGATGGACTGCTCCACAAGGCTGCTTGAGTATCTCCTCATCGTGGCAGCAAGTGATCTGAGAGAGAGAACCAAAGTTATCTTTTTTTAAGACCGAGCCTCAGAGGCCACTGCGCTTCCATTACATTCTATTTGTTAGAAGAGAGTCACTAAGTCCTGGACACTTTCAAAGGAGGGGACTTAGTTTCCACTTTTTAAATAATTAGTGTGAAAGAATTTGGGACATAATTTAAAACTACCAAACCATTGAAGGGTTTTTAAACAGGAATGGTGACATGATCGGATTTACTTTTCTAAAATAATGCTCTAAATGGAGAACAAATTAAATAGAGCCAGTGTGAAAGTAGATATACTTGCTAATAGATAGTCTAGGTGTGAGATCTGGTAGTGTGGAGTAGGATGCTGATGAAGATGAACAGAAGAGAAGAGAAGGGTTTAAGACACATTTAGAAGGTAAAATAGAACTTAGAGATCAATTGAATTTAGAGGGAATATTATAGATCCCTAAGTTTCTGATTTGCACATATGGATGTTGTGGCATTCATTGACTTACAACACATTATGAAAATACTGGATTTTGGTCTATGGGAAGTAGTGGGGGTGATCATGAGCTTTATTTAAGACATAATAAGTTTGAAATGTCTTTGAAATATCCAAGTACACTTATCAAGTAATTCTTTGGTTATAAAAATCTGAAACTCAGAGGAGATTTCTGAGCTAGAGATATGTAAATTAGTAAACTATCCATGCATAGACAGAAATAAAATCTCTAGTTTTGATGCAATTTCCTAGAGAAAAAATAATATGTAACGAGAAGAGGGCTTTGGGAGATTGGATTTGATTTTGCATCCCCCACCCCCCACCCTGGCAAATATTCACTCTTTTTTTATCCCCATGGGAGGAGTGTACTTCCTTAATCATTTGATTCTAGGCTTGGCCATGATATTTGTATTGGCCAACGAAGTGATAGCAGGTGTGACAGGAACATGGACTTGAATTGTGTGGTGGAATATTCCCTTTTGTGCTCTTTTCTTAGGTAGCGACAGGTTCATGGAGGTTATAGTAGACTTGGACCCAGCCCTAAATTTGGTGCCAAGCCCAACTGAGCCCAGCTTACATCAGTTGAGCCTGATTCTTAGGTATGAGAGCAAAAAATAAAAGATTATTGTTGTTAGTCACTGAAATGTCAAGATTTTATTTTTGTTGTTACACAGCATTGTTGTGGCAATAGCTGAGTGATATAAGGACCTAGAATCTACTTGTGAGGAGCACTGTTGTTTAAAGTTCTTATTTGACTATTTGCAAATGAAGGCCAGTATTTATGCCTGATACATGATTTTATTGGCAAAATCTAGCATAACGGCTTTGTAAGAATGCATGCATGGATCACAATCTAATTTAGGAATGGCTATTTATCTATTATGAATGTCTGTTAGTCATGCACATATATTCTTATAATAACTCTTCCAAGCAGCATGTCCTCAAATAACAAGAGCGTCGACCAGACTTGGATATAACAGTCATCAAGATCAACAACTGCATCCTTTCCCTGTCTCTGAGTACATTTTTATTACATGCTGTAAAGAAATGCTCAAGAAAATTGATGCTCTATCCATATACTCTGTTAATATTTCAGACCACATTTTATTGTTGTTGTTAAAGCAGATTTCAAGTGAACAAATTTTAAAATAAAAAAAAAAAGTTATTAGCAGCAATAATCAGGCCTGTAAATAGTGTGCCAATGGAATGAAGATAATCAAAGTGGCTCTTTGGGCTACTAGCGTTTTCATAAAAGCCTTGATTAGTTATGAGGTAATTGTGAGAGATGATGAGTTAGAATCAAAGAAAGTAAAATCGTTTCTCTGGTTTAACAGCTGTGGAATCTTTTGGTAATTGCTGGAATATTCCTTTTTGGTAAACTTAAAGTTTACTTTTTTATGTCCCTTTAGAATGCTTGATCTGAAATATATATCTTAACTTTATCTTATTTAGAACTTTCTTCCTCAGTGTAGCTCTAAATTATAGTTCAGAAGGACAGTACCTGGATTTATATATTATCTCTATTAAACAGATAGGAAAACTCTATAGAAAAAGCAAAAACAGGTTGCATTGAAAATATTCAACTGTTACATTTTGGATTTTAATTAAAATGTGATTTTTCCCCCAAAGGTACTCATCTTAAATGCCTATAAAAATTGTGTGCTTGTGTGCACACAAGCAAGAGCAGTTATCCAATGTTTATAGGGGAGATGTTAAATTATACCTTACCTAGTTTGACCACAGTGTGAAATTTTAAAGTATAAACAGGATCAAAAAGAAGAGTGGCTTCGAAAACTGAGAAACAACAACATTCCATTCTCCCAGAACCTTTTTGGTCTCTCAGTCAGACAGCCGCCCCCACTGCCTTCTCCCAGCAGTCACTAGAAACAACATCCCATTCCCCGCACCATCCCCCGCCTGAAAGTAAAGGGCACCATCAATTCTGAGAAAGAAATTGCCAAAATAACAAAACTTATTGGAGTGGATAATTTCTCACAGAAACTGCCAATCAGCTACAGACACAAATCTGCCTTCCCTTTCCCCACCCCTTGACTAGGGAAAACAACCTAAACCCTCAGGAGAAACTCCGCCTTTCAGCTAAAGAAGAATACAAACGGCACTGCCATCTTGGAATATTTCACTTGTACTTCTCCTCTGTTTTCTTTATTGCACAGCCGTGTGTGTATTTTTTGTCTTTTCATTTTGTTCGAAGTTCAAAATAGTTATTATTTTACCTGAAAAGATCACATGAACGTGATTTAAAAAAGCAAACAGTACAGAAATGTATGAAAAAAAAAAGTAAATGTCTCCACCTCATCACACTCTCCCTTTTTCCCCAATTCTCTCAGACTTCTAACCATCAGAAGTTTTGTGGGGCAGGAGGAGGGAAACTGTGTGTGTGAGAGTGTGTGTCTGTGTGTGTCTGTGTGTGTGTCTGAGAGAGAAAGCGTCTTGATAACGGTCTTGCCACTCTTATTTTTAAGAAAAAAATATATATACATATGACACACACACTCCTTCCTCCGTCTCCACCTACCCCACCCTGCCACCAAACCTCTGTTGTTTACAAATCTAACAGAATTGTGGTAAAAGGCTTTTAGATTAAAATTATTACAAAGACATTTCCAGTATAACCAAACAATGAGAAACATTGGTATCTAGCCAGTCACAGCCATGCCATCTCTGATTTAATGCAATTTGATGATGATTAACTCAAAGAGAGGATGGAAATTGGGCTTATGTAATAGGAAAACAAAGGGGAAACAAATCCTTCCATTTCTTTGTATTTAAGTTATATTTTTACCCATTATTTTAGATAATAAATTCATACACATTTAGGATGACTTTATTGGTAGGGAAAAGTCCCTTGGGCCTTGCATTTTATGCTTAATTTAAAGGTATGTGGAATGTTCTTCTGAGAACAGAAACGCTTCCTGAAGGAATTATTTTTCTTAGAATATTAGGAGGGTCTCTACCGGGTAAACAATGATGTCAGTGCAAATGCTTTAGTATTTTCCTTTCCCATCCAAATCGGCTTAATATTTTTTAGTTCTATTACTTGTCTTTTTTTTTTAAAGATTGAAAAATTTGCTCACCCAGAGAATATTCATTTACAAATTCTTTACATTGCCATTTCACTTGCTAATCACTAGCTCAAAATAAAAACAAAATCTGTGACTAATAATCCGGAGTGAATTACTTGCTTAGAGGAATCTCTTTAGAATAAATTATTTTTGAACTCTTTTCAGTTTTTTGTCTTTCCTTCCCGATATCATTCTACTTTTTTTTTTTTTTTTCAGTTTCTACACTCTATTTAAAAATATGTATTCCCAAGCCCCATTCTGTTTCTAACTACACGTTTGAATCTCATAGTCAGTTTTTCCTCTGGGTTTCTATTCCTGAATTTGCCATGAGACAGTATAGAGTACTGGTTAACATTTCGTGGTTTCTGGAAACAGTCTGACCTGACTTAAGCCCTTACTAGCTATATGGTTTAGATTAACTGTCCTAATTGCTCGATGCCTCTGTTTTCTCTACTGTAAAATGGGAATAAAATTTATAATTGTACTGTGAACTTAACAACATTGTTGTAAATTTTCCATGAGAAACTATAAGCCAAGTTTTTAATACATTTCTATCCCACAATAAGTCTCAATGAAGGGGAGTTTAAAAATTAAAATATACAAAAACAAAAATTTTAAACTTTCAAAATGTCACCACACTAAAAAAAGAAAAAATTCTCAAACTAGGTGGCCCTTGGATAAATCATTTCTCCAGGTCTTCCTATGTGTCATATTCTATGATTTTGAGTAAGAAAGTGTGTTATTACCACAGCGTATTCCGTCTATGCCGGCAGGATAAGGGTTTAGGGATGCCCATAGCATATACTGGGCTATGAATGTGTTCTCCAGCCCGTTAAAGACCCAATTATTTTCTCCTTTGAATTTTTTTTGATACTGTATATTTTCACTAATGAAGTCAAGCTGATTAAAGGACCGATTCAGAATTTTCGTTATGAGCTATGGATTTCGATCCCCATGATCTGGGATCGCATGTGTCCCAGAGGCCTCTGGATGACATAAATGCTGCTGATATGATTCAATGACAAAACTGCTTTTTTTAAAAAAAAAAATTAGTTCTTGAAAATTTGCAAAACATTAAGGCACCTGGCAGTGACTGCATACAATTTTATTCTTGTCTCCTTCTTCTTAGCCTTTTTATTATTTTTCATGAAACTTTTTACAACAAGGTACCATGCATTCTTCTGTACTGCAAAAGCAGTCCTTACAGCCGAGGTTGTTTTTTTTTAATCTCAAGGAAATTACCGCTACAATGCATTCTTCATTACTGCAAAGGCAGTACTTATGGGCCAAATAAATAAAACTAAAGGAATTTGAATCTCAGGAAAATTACCACTACTATGTATTCTTCATTATAACAAAAGCAGTACTAGTAGATAAAAAGCAGAAAGGGCTACTCTAGGGTCCTGCAGAATTGCTCACAGCGGTCCATTCCACATGCTACCTGTAGAAGCAATGACTGGGCCCTAAGATAGAATGCAGGGTAGGAACAATTTATAGGAGTTCCAATCTCTTGAAAAGTACCACTGCAATGCATAATTTCTTATTGGAAAGGCATTATTTACTGTTCAGCATCTTGAAAAGATGGGAGCCAGTAACACCTGGAAACAATGAATGGCATAAAGGAAAAAACGGCCGCCATGACTGAATAAAGACTGGCGATAGTTTATTCGCATAAGAACATTCTTGTAAGAACATAGTAACTGAGAAACATAGTGAGGAGGCTGATTTCACAGAAATAAAGGCAAACCTGTCAAAAGTTTAGAAAATTCATACATTCAGGAGGCATCACCTAATACTCAATTTACACAAAAATGAGGTTCCCACTCAGGATTTTTGAGTTTAACGCATTTCAAAAGGTTCCTATCTTGCGGCTAAATAGTTAAAATTAGGCTACTCCCTTTCCAAAGGACTCCAGAGACATAAAAAATGGATGGGATATCATTTGTCCCATGGATCTCGGAGGGGCTAGAGTTAAGAATCTGGAGGGAAAAGGTCAAGAGAAGTTATGTAGATCATAGAGAGATTAGACCAAATGGCCTAGAGAAAAATATGTATTCACTATCGTATTACTCATTGGAGGGCACCAAGAATGTAAATAGTAATTTTACATTTAAGCTTGGACATTAATGCATATAGAGATAGCATTCAGGGCCAAAGAGGTTACTGGCTACTATTGAATACAACCACTGTTTATTGGAAAAATATAATACTCCAATGATCCAAGTGTACATATCAAGGTTATAACATATATTCTTGTCAATTTCTTTCATAAGCATTTTCCCTAAAATTGAAGCATTCCATGTATGACTCTGTGAGTCAATATACATTTCTTTATTTATGTGGGCTGTACTCTCAAGGCTGGAGCCTTGGTGGCACAGTGGTTAAGAGCTCAATGGTTAACCAGAAAGTCAGTGGTTCAAATCTACCAGCCACTCCTTGAAAACCCTATGGAGTAGTTCTACTCTGTCTTACAGGGTTGCTATGAGTCAGAATTGACTTGATTGCAATGGGTTTGATTTTTTGGTTTTACTCTCAAGGCTAGTGAGGAAAACTGGTAATTTCAATAGGGTATTAGGGGGTATTATGGGAGCCCTTGCGTAATATCTGTCACTACTTGTAGGGAAGGTGGCTGGTGTCACGGCTAGGAAATGCCATATAGGATAATTCTAAAGCAATGTGTGAATTTTCTAAACTTTTGACAGTTTAGGGGTCAGCAGAATTAAAGCAGGGAGGTGGGAGGTAGTGAAGGGGACAAGATGAACAAAGATGCAGAAATGATAGAGATGGGTTGGCAGCTAGAGATGGACACAACATCAAGGGAAGGTTTTTAGTGAATGTCAAGGATGTGAGAAAATTTGCAAATTTAGGGGGAAAGTCAGAAAGGAGATAAAAACTAAAGGTACAGGAAAGGGTGGAGCAACTTCTCAGAGGAGGTGTTGGTGGCCTTTAACTGAAGGAAGAACCTTCCTACCCCA
Organism: Dugong dugon; assembly: GCA_030035585.1. Classification (NCBI taxonomy): domain Eukaryota; kingdom Metazoa; phylum Chordata; class Mammalia; order Sirenia; family Dugongidae; genus Dugong; species Dugong dugon. The sequence continues at coordinate 162,603,841 of CM057464.1, forward strand.
TTCTGGGGCTAGAGTAAAGAAAATAACTTGAGATATGAGGCCAAACTCTGATAATTGCTCTTGATTTCACTTTGATTCGAAAATGGATTTTCCTTTGAACATCAGAAAGCAAGCTATTGATTTACTTAGAATTTTCCTGAATGCAGAATAGAGAAGAAAGGAAACAGAGAAATATATTTTAGAGTTAAATACCTGTAATTCTTGTTCGGAAAATACTGACTTCAAATTAGTTTTTCTGTTTCATCCATCTTGCAGAAAGATTTGTTTTGCATGGGTGGCAGTTGGATGGAAACATTTTGCATTTTCTACAAAATTCTAAGTAGTTTAAAAACTCATGCATACAAAGGCAGGGGCATTCTTCACATTATCAAATATTTGATTTCCTGTGAGGTTAACATTTTTCATTTTTTTATTTCCCTCTTTTATGAATTGTCAGTTTTGTTTTCTGAAAGAAGACTTTTTATGAAATACCTTCCAGCTTAAAAAAAAAAAAGTCCAGGATCAAGAGATTATAAATGCTCTGATCTAGAGTAGATGAACTGGGGAAGCAAGAAAAGGAAACATAACCAAGACAGAAAACGATGGAAATATAGACTCTTATAAATGAAAGGGACTTCAGGTTCCTGGTCCAATCAATATCAAACGACTTAACCTGATGTGCATTTTCCCTGTGCAGTGCTCATCTAGCTCAGTTTGATTACTTCTACAGATAGGGAACTCACTGTCTCTTGAGGCTTCCCATTCCTTTTTTGGGTAAAATTTGATCCTGTTATGGATTGAATTGTGTTTCCTCAAAATATGTGTTGAAATCCTAACCCCTGTACCTGTAAATATGACCCTGTTTAAAAATAGAACTTTTTTTATGCTAATGAGGTCAACTAGGGTGGGTCCTAAATCTAATCATTTCTGAGTTATTAAAAATTGAAGAATGGACCCAGAGACACATACAGGGAGAAGACAGATGACACGTGAGGACCTGTTTACAAGGAAAGAAATGTCAAGTATCATTGGCAGACACCAGAAACTAGGAGAGAGGCTTACAGAAGGAATTAATATAGCTGAGATCCTGATTTGGACTTAGAGCCTCCAGAACTGAGAGAAAATAAATTCCTGTTTTTTAAAGTCAGCTACTTGTGGTGTTTTTGTTACTGCAGCACTAGGTAACTAAGACAGATCCCCCAAAAGATCTATATGTTAAGTGAACAAAATTATTGATATACAATATAATAGCTAGTAGTTATAGAGAACTTCCTATGTGCCAGGTGTGTTCCTAAGTGCCTTACACGTATTACATCATTTAATGCTCAAAGAGTCATATTAGGAAGTTACTATTATTATCTCCATTTTACAGATGAAATATATAAATGACAGAGAGGTTAGATAAATTTATCAAGGTCACACAGCTAATGAACAATAGAGCAGGGTATAAAACCCCCTTATTCTAGCTCTACAGCTCATGCTTTTTCTCTGTTCTTTCTTTTACTGCATGAGTGTTCCAAGGCTTTCCTCTCTCCTGCACAGTCAAGAAGATTCCACCTTTGTTTACTAGTTTTTCCTTTCTGTAACATCCATGGATAGATATGCTGCTGCTAGACTATTTGTTTAGACTTTTGTGATAACAGGATCGGGAAAAGTAAGAGGAAAAGAGAAATTTTAAGAGGCATCACTGGAAACTCTTTGTGCACTTCATAGTATTCAACAAATACAAGGAAGGAAACAGAATTATTCTTGTTACTTTTTGTTAGCTGGGGTGTGTTTCTTTGATTGCTGCACTATTCTGACACTGGACCACATAGAGCATGGATTTAGTAGGGTTACATACACTTCTTTGTTACTCGAATCTTCCTTCCTATAAACTTCTTCTAGGGTCATTTGGGCTTATTAACATATTAAGTTACTTGGAAACATTTTGTATCTTTTGGATTCTGCTTTTAATATTTTTTTATTCAGAACCAGAGCAGTGTTTATTCTGGGGGTGAATTATTCCCCACTATTGAGTTAAAACCATCTCAGGCTACCCAATGCCCTGTGAATTCTGAAGTTCTCTAGTCCGGCTTGTGAGAACAGGCACTATTCCAAGCCTGGGTCTTGTTTGCTCTAATTCTTTCATATGGTTCTTTCCCAAACCTCAAGTAGTTTCTTCTCATGCATAGTCTGATAAGTATTCTGCTGAATAATCAAAGGGGATTCTCTGCACATGTCCAGGTTTTTCTCTGTTAGTTTCTCTCCTCTCTGGTACTTAGTTATGCAAATCCTGGCTGTGTTGGCCACTTTGGATCCTCACCCTTTATATCCTCAACACAGGGAGTCCACCAAGTTCCACCTGGCTTCTCTCTCCTTGTGTAACTACCTGATATCTCTCTTCAGCAATAACCTGGAGCAATCGTAGGATTTCATCTGTTTTTTTTCCCATCTCTGGGGAATCACTGTCCTCTGTTGTCTAATGTCCAGTGTCTTGAAAACTGTTGTTTCGTATGTTTTCCCAAGTTGTTTGTTTTTTTTATTTTCAGGCAGTGTGATCATTGGGGTTGTGTGTTAGCTTGTCTGGGCCGTGATTCTCAGTGGTTTGGCAGTTATGATATGGTTTGGCAATCCTATGATGATGTGATCACTTCCATGATGAGATTTGATATAGTGTGATCGCCTGCATGATAGGATCTGCTGTGAATAGCTGATCAGTTGAAAGAGAATTTTCCTGGGCATGTGCCCTGCATTGAATATAAGTGGACATTCTGGCAAGGCTTGTGGGGCTTTTACTTGTTCTGGATCCTGCAGCTGACTCCTCTTTGTCTGATCTCTGGTTCTTGAGACTTGAGCTAGCAGCATACTCGTGGTATTGCCTGCTGATTTTGAGATTTCACCAGTCTTCACAGCCTGCCAGCAAGAGCCCTGTTGTATGACCTGCTGATCTTAGATTTGTCAGCCCTTGTGACTGTGTGAATCAGAAGAAGCCTCCAGCCTGATCTATGGATTTGGGATGTTCCAGGCTCTACAACCATGTTAGCCATTTCCTGTAGATAAATTTCTCTCTGTATATATTTATACATTTTGCTGATTTTGCTTCTCTAGAGAACCCAGCCTAAGACAGGCAAGATGGTTAATCTGGTCCCTGTTTCTTCATGTTGGTCAGAATAGATGTTTCTGAGTTATTTTTACTCATTACTTCTCTGCTCTGGAAAACCTCTAGTTCTTCTTTGTACCTTTTCAAATGTATCACCTATCCCAGAATATGATATACCAGGTAAATTCTGAAAAATTAAGAGAAAAATAGAACTGTCCCTATTCTAGTCTATTCTTAACATTTCTATGAATGCAGCACAAGAATACATCCCTTTTTGTCAGCCCCATTACACTGTACCTCTCAATATATATGCAAACAAGAAAAATTCCAAATTTCCTTACTTGTGTGGCTATAAACTATGTTCCTCATCTTGTATTTGTGCAATAATTCATATTTTTTCTTTCTAATTGCAAGACTTTTATTTTATTTTTTCCTTACTGAATTCCACTTAGTTATATTCCAACCAGAACTCACTGATTCATAGTGGGAGAACAGATTTTAGGAGGTACCTAGTATCAAGAACCACAGGAAAAAAAGGAAAGAGAAAATCAGATTCTTAGGAACAAGGTTTAGGAAAGATCAATCAAGTTGATGAATAGAGCAAACATATGGTTGTAATATGAAAAAAGAAAAAGTTATAAAAGGACCTCTAACTCGTAAAGACTTCAGTGATGTGGACATCCCAAAAAGCTTAAGGAAATGCCTCATTCTTGGTTTGGATTTTGGAAATGGAATGTACTAGTCTTCAGAATCCTAAACAAAGGTCTAGAGAGACTTTCGGCTAAAAATGAAGTGATTAAAAAGGGTTACTAGAAAGAATCATTGATGTTTTGAACCTGTGCCAAGAGGATGGAGTAAATGTGAGGACTAGTTGTGATTTTTTATAGTTTATCTGCGATGACTGTGTTTTATTCAACTGAACTAAAATTTATTTGCATATTTGAAGCTACTATCTGTGATACTTGGCAGGAGACAAAACTGGAAAATTGTGTTATATTGGTGAAAAGGGAGTAAAGAAAGGTTAAGACGCAGGTATATGGTCCTAACGGAAACAGTGCCATTCACTTCTTTATTCTGGACAATATCAATGCAAAGTTGACCCATGTACAAGCAAAGACATATCCAGTTTTCATTATAGCCACATATGAGAAGAGAAGTCGGAGTAGTAAAAGCGAATGGAGTACTCTTGGCCTGAGCAGGGCACAAAAGTACTATTTTAAGAATAAAATGAGTTTGTCTCTTTCCTTAGATGTTGTTCCATTCCTCAGCAATTTTTTAATCACTTCCTTTAATTTTTGTCTCTTATTAGTTTTTTCTTGCCCATTTTTAATGCCTTCTCTTCTTTTTCTTTTTTAAATTTGTTTCTTAAATGTTTTGTTACTCGTCTATACGTTCTCTTCTAATCACATTTTATTTACCACATTTGCAGATAATGTCTTTATGGGAACAAAGAAGAATGTGGACAAAGAGAGGGCTAAGAAGGAATAAGGCCGTGAGCTATTCTGCTTTTCCTGCAGCAACCGATGTGCACCACCTGGAATAGAGAGACATTTCTGTAGTGACATGATGGGGCCAATGAAAAGAATAGTAAACAGGAGGTGGAAGAAAAATGGTTCTGCCTGCTATACAGAAGATTTCCCTTCTTGCTTATCCAGCAGGAATATGAGACCACAAGTGATAACCAGGTGACCTTGTATTTTGAGTCAGGGTCTCCCCTACCTTTGCAAATATTCCTTCCCACACACCCACAGAAAGCTCCTCCCATCTTTCTCCTTTGTCTAAAAAGGACACAAGCGGGAAACATAATATTCTCAACCAAATATACAACTTAACAAAATTCCAATTCAATTCAACAGACGTCTATTGAGTACCTACTATATGCAATGGTTGAGTTTAGTGGTTACATAAACCATGGTCTTTAATTTTTAGGAGCTATAATCCAGATAATCTCAGAAATAGCTATACTGAAGATGTCAGAAAAGAGACGGAGGTATCATAAAAGGGACATAAAGGGAGCCTAGATAGGTGAGAAATTATTCCTTGCTCTGAGGTTGAGGCGGCTTCAGGAGAAGCTGGAACTTCATCTGAATCCTGAACAGTGACAAAGTGTGCAGAAAGGGATGTTATGTAAAAACATAGAGATGAGAAAATGCAGAGGACATTTGTAAAGGAAGTGATGGGAAGACCGTGGAATTGAAAGAGCGTTATCAGGCCAGAATATGAAAGGCACCAGGATCCACACTAAGCAGGCCGGACTTTGCTCTGTAGGCAAAAGACGATCATTGATGGACTTCAAGTCGGAGTGATGACGTGATAAAAACAATGCAAAGTGATACCTGCATTTGTTTGTTTGGGAACCGTGTAAGGGATGGAATGGAGAAGTTGCAGGCAGGAAGACCAGTCAGGAAAGGGTAGAGGAATGAGTCAATTCTTAGGAAGAGTGGCAGTAGAGCAGAGGCATTATGAGTGAAACCACCGACGTTTGAATCTTGGACTTAAGAGCCATGACCTTGCAGGAAGCTACTTAACTTCTTTATGCCTGTTTCCGCCTCTGTAAATCAAGGATCATAATAGTGCTTATTTTACAGAGTTGTGAAGATTAAGTTAATTAATACATGTAAAGCACTGAGATCTGTATCTAACAAATAGTAAGCACTCAGTCATGTATTATTAGTAAGGCTGTGGTAAGAAAAGACAATAAGGAATGGATTTGAAAGTTATTGTACTATATAATTATGTCATTATTTATACTGGAGTTATTTTCAGCTATTGGCCTATTAAACATAATTCTGTCATTTAGTAAGCAAAGCAAGAAATCAAGTTGATATCATAGCACTTACTACATTTCATTTATTTCTTGTGACTGGTTTCTTCTGGAATCTATCTCAGAATTTGAGATGATATACTGAGCTGCTCCTGATATATATTAGATTTGAAATGCAGCTTAAAAATATAAGGGCCCTTTGAGCTACGTGGTTATAGTTAGTTATAATAGCTGTTTTATCTATCTGTCTATCTACCTATCATCTATCTGTCTGTCTGTCTATCTATTTTTTATTTATTTTTTACTTTCTTACATAGCACCTAGCCTTTGAAAAGTTAAAGATCCTTTGTAGATAATAACCATATAACCTTCATAACCCTTGTGAGGCAGGGAAAGCTAATTAAAGTTTAGAAGGACAGTCCCACCAATTCCTGCACTGCTTTCTTCTCCTCTCTTCTGCCATATTCACAATACTGAAGTCATTGCTGCGGAACCACCAAGAGATCCCCTTTCCCAGAGATGTCTGCTGCAGAAGCAGTGAGGGGGCTGGGAAGAGACCTCCAGACATCTTTCTTGTTCCTTTAGGTTCCCTCCCCGGGGACCTGGGCGAAAAGGCGCAAGACAGAATGAAGTTGAAAAAGAGAAAAGAAAGAGGCCACTCTCTTTGTTACTAACAAGGAAAAGAAGAAAAAAGGGGAGCAGATAAGCAATTCTCCTTTACTGTTTCCTGTGCTGTCTGAGTTTGAAGTGGACTTATCTATGGCCTAGACCACACTGAAAATGTGAACGTTCTGATAACAGAGAAATCTGCAGTCAACATCTAACTGTAAAATGTTTATCTTGATTTGCTATGGGGTTTAATAATAATAGTATTTCAGGACCTGAAAAGAAGCCATTGATAAGTATTGGTGGGCCGGCAAGGGCCATTGTGATGGATCTTCTGTGAGTGGCCGAAGCTTCTAGAGGGAAAGAACAGGATTGTGGTGTGTTCTCATGGCTCTTGGCTCATCGGCTCTTTTTCTGGACACCCTCTGACCCTCCTTTTTCAGAGGCCCCTACTCACCAAAAGACACTGGCTGCCTTCCCTTCTCACCTCATGGCAGAGCGTGAGGTTGAAGGAGCAGAGACTGGCCTTAGAGCTCACCCTAAATACATTCTTGACTCTGTGAATCAACGGCAGCAGCAAAAGCAATTATGGTATTTAAGTCTTGCCTTTGATGCCTTCATTTTCTCAACTCTGCTGAGTAGGGACTATCCGGCATCAGAAAGACAGGAGCCCACAGGCAGCCATTAAAAATAAACATAGATGAACATTTACTGGCAGAGAAATTTATTCATGAAATGTTGTTAAGTGTGAAAGGTATGTTACGAACATTATGCACAGTACGATCTCTTCCTTGGGAGCCAGACCAAATCCACCACACGTATCACACATGTGTATAGAGAGGCTTAACCGGGTTTAATCATGATCTTCTCTGGTGGGGAGGGAGTATGGGGTTTGTACTAATCTTTTTTTATTTTTTCTATCAGGGGAAGTCATTGTGATTTTCAAAGTAAGAAAGACATCATTAACCCAAAATTCCACACCATCTACGGTGTGAATCCTCCCACAGACATCCCTTACAAGCTGGCTTACATAAATGCGAAGCTATCTGGGAAATAATGCAGTCATCATTTCCTTTTTGGTTTCTGTTGTGGTCTCTCTCTTTTTTTTGCACAGAGTATGGAGTAGCAGTCTTCTCCTTCCTCAACCAGGATCCTAGAATGTGGGCAACTGAACCAATTCAGAAAAGAGAGGTGATGGTTGAGGGACTCCCCTCTCACACTTCCGCGTGCCATCAGCTTCCTGCACAAACCACCCCTACCCCATCTCCTGCCATAATCTCTTTAACAGGAAAAGACATATAGACTGAACTCCTAACACTTGGAGAAATATCTCGTTCCTTACCAAGCTTATTATTATTTCAGTGGAAGTGTTTGGCGGGAGAGGGCGGCCGGTGGTGGACAATCTGTGCTTAGTATGTATCGTGTTCTATCCTAAGTACTTTCAATCAATATTGTTACAAAGTTCAGTCTGTTTCCAGAATCTTCTCTTCCTTGGCTTTCAATGACCAGAGGCCCCTGCACTTGCCATGGTAGTTTTCTCTCCACAGAGCTGACTTTTAAACTGACAACGAAAGTAGCAGTTACACTTACACAAGAGAAGATGAGGAAACTTCAGGCTGGTTACCGTGTTTGCTCATCAACTGACATTACTTGGGCCTCTTCTGAAGAAGAAAAGAAATAGCAGGCCACAGTCTAATTTAAACAACGGTGGCAAGGAGCTGGTAAAAACAAGAAAATCCTAACTGGGATGGAATGAACTGTGGGAAACTCTTTCTAGAATTTCACTGATTAACGATTGATAAAATAACAGAAGTCTATTTTCACCCCCTCTCAGGGCCCCTTTATTCACAACCTGAATGTGAAAAGTAAGAAATCCAGCTTACCTAGACTTTACACTACGCTGATTGTGTGTGAGGTGCTGTCATTTGAGAGTGTCGTCTCAAATCTCTTTTCGGAATGACTTGGTACAGAGCAGGTGCCCAGTCACCTTCTCTACCCTCTGAGGAGGTTGTGATGAGCACAACAGATGATTCTTTTATTCCTACTGTTTGTTTTTTAGGAGGTATGTGGCATTTGTATTTTGGTCTCATCTTCTTCACCTCCTGCACCAGCAGGGTTTCCTCCCTTCTCCATTATCTTCAGGAGGCACATTTCCATGTCAAAGACCTCTAGGGAGAGAAAGCCTCTTTTTCTTCCACCCCCTGCCTTGTTTGTGCCTGACTCACCTTAACTCCATCCTCCCCAGCCCTGTTCTACAAAAGCAACTGCAAGGAGCAGAAGAACTTGATTTAGAAACTGAAACCACAGGGGAAAAAAAAAAAAAAAAAAACCAGCCTTTTTCTATGAAAGATAAGAGCAATTTAATTGCCCCTGAAAATATCAACTAGTTGTAAGAAATTTCGATTATTATCTCTTACAGTAAACATAGAAGACTCATTCTTCAGTGAGATTATAGATTTTCCTTAGGAAAAATGAAAATGCTGAGACTAATATGCACAGCTAGGTAACTCCAGGACAGGATAATACAGAAAAATTTATATGGGAGAAGTGATCATAGTTTAACTTGTCTTTGATCTGTAGAACGTCTTCTGATACAATCATCCAACAGAACTAACAGTGAATTCAGTTGAATTGGGGCATCTTGAAACTCATTACTGCTATTGTACTTCTGTACGCCCAAATCCATTTATTGCCTATAAGTTGCCTAGATTAGAAGGTGCTCAGGATAGGGCTTCATTTGGAAACTGTTCTCTGGTGTTTTGGTCAGTACTGTTTGGACACAAATAAGACATATTCTTGAGGCCATCAAAAACCAAGGAAAGCTCTTGAATTGACTTCAAGCTCATTTGCTCTTGCTGCTAACCAAAAGGTCGGAGGTTCAAATCCATCAGCCGCTACTTGGAACCCTATAGGGCAGTTCCACTGTGTCCCTGAGGGTTGCTATGGGTCAAAATCAACTCGACAACAATGGGTTTGTTTTTGTTTTGTTTTGTTCTTTTGGTTTTCATTTGCTTTTAACTGGTACCAGAGTAGACATTCCACTGGACTTTGGATGACAGTAGGTTCTTTGGGTCCCCTGGACTAAAAGGTGGTCTTAGAGTCAGTGGGAAGTCCCTGTGTGGTGCAACTGATTAACATGCTTGGCTAAAAGCTAAAAGATGAAGTTTGAATCCACCCAGAGGTGCCTCAGGAGTAAGGCCTGGTGATTTACTTCTGAAAAATAAGCCACTGAAAACCCCACACAGCACAGTTCTGCTCTGATACACATGGGGTTGTTATGAGTCAGAATTAAGTAGAAGGCAACTGGTTTTCTTAGAGCCAGAGGAGGAGTCAAAGTTCTCTGGTTGCTGCTTGTCTTTCATGCCCCAGGATTTGCTCCGCCCCTTCTAAACTAGGCTGGAGTCAGGCTAAAATATTGGAAGTTCTTAAAAGACCTGTTCTTTTCTATTTCCAGATATGTCACAAAATATTCCATTTAACTGGAATGTTCCTTTCCCTCTTGTACCTGACTAGTATCTTCTTGGTTAACTCTTATGTCTAATTCACTCTTGAGTCTTTGAAAACTCTGTTATGTTCTTCTTATGCAGTGTCACAACTGGCAAGAGAAGCAAATAAAACAATCATGGAGAAGAAATAAAAGTTCCAGAAAATCTTCCAATTTGTTGCCTTTTAGCTCCGTTTTTATGTGGTACTTACGTGGAGACCCTGGGTGGCGCAAATGGTTAAGCTCTTGACTACTAACCTAAAAGTTGGTAGTTCAAACCTTCGCAGAGGTGCCTTGAAAGAAAGGCCTGGTGATCTGCTTCTGAAAGATCACAGCCACAAAAACTGTACAGAGCAAAGTTCCACTCTGCAACACATCAAGTCGTAATAGACTTGATGGCAACTGGTTGGTGGTTAGAAGCACTAATGACCTCTTCTTCTCTTGAAAACAGAGATCCATATCTCTTGGAAACCAGAGCAAGACCCTCCGCCTAAAAGTAATGGGCTTATACTAGTGGGACTTTCAAGTGTCCCGTATATAAGTCATTAAGGAAACACAGGAAGTAATTTTCATGGGAAAGGTCAGCCTAGGACATTGACTCTCAAAGGTGCCCAGGGTATATACAGATCTATACAAAATCTTTGTTCTCAGATATTTTACAGTCTAGTCATGGGATAAGGTACTTTATACTAGTTTCTCATTGCTGCATAGAAAATTACCACAATTTTAACCGCCGAAAATAACACCCATTTATCAGCTCAGAGTTCTGTAGTTCAAACTCTGGGCATGATTTAACTATGTTCTCTGCTCAGGGTCTCACCCTCAAGGTGTTGCCTGAGCTAGGTTCTTACCTGGAGGCTTGAGGCGCACCCCCCCTCCCCCCCCCAAGCTCACTCAGCTCCTTGCAGTGTGGGACTGAAACACTTGTTTTGTTCCTGGTTGTTAGCCACTCTCAGGTCCTTGCCATGTGCCCCACTTCCATCTTCAAAGCCAGCAACACAGAATCTCCCTCAGGCTAAGTCCCCTTCCATTTCAAATCTCTCACCAGGAAGAGTCTTGTCCCCTTTAAAAACTAACCTGCTTAAGGCGGGCCTACCAAACATAATCTCACTCTTAAAGTCAACTGTGACAGAGAAGGAAAATAACTAAATAAACCAGTTGTTATCTACCTGAGTCCCATTCATGGCTACCCTATACGTGTAAGGGTTAAATCCTGCTCCATAGCGTTTTCAATGGCTGATATTTTAGAAGTAGATCTCCAGACCTTTCTTTCGAACTTCCAGCCTTTGGGTTAGCAGCCGAGTATGTTTACTTTTCACCGCCCAGGGACTCCATAACATAACTTAATCATGGGAGTGATACCTCATCATATTCACAGGCCCCTTCCACACTTAAGGGGAGGCGATTACACAAAGATGAGAGTCATTATGGGTCATCTTAGAATTTTGCCTACCACAACACTCAACTGATAATTCTAATGCGGAATAAGGTAAATTCTGCTTGTAAGATATGAAGTGTTACAAGAATGCATAGTACAGAGACAACCTTACCCTATGTTAGTGTGTGCTTAAAAATAGAAAAAATGAAAAAATAAACCCATTACTGTCAAGTTGATTTTGACTCATAGTAACCCTATAGGACAGAGTAGAATTGCCCCATAGGGTTTCCAACGGATAGCTGGTGGATTAGAGCTGCCAACCTTCTGGTTAACAGCCAAGTTCTTAACCACTACACCACCAGAATTTTCAGTAGACCAGGGTTTTCAGTAGACTAATGTTCTTCTTATTCATTGAGGTGCATGGAAGAGGGTGCTTACTCACAAGGTTTACTAAGTTCCCATTCAATGTTGAAAGAGTTAATGCTTTTTTTCTAAGTAATGCACTGATAACCTGACAGCCAATGAGATAGACCTATGGAGACTGGAGTTCAACACCCTGAAGGAAAATGCTGGCAGTATCTCCCAGTGTCTAATAGGAAACTGAATTGTGGTCATTGAAAGTGGCTCTCTGGAGTCACTTAACAATATACAGAACAGAGGTGCTTCCTGGTTACATAACATCTTCATCTGAAGCAATTTCAGAGCACCAAGGACAGATCTGTTTAAAGCTGTTCCCATTCCTGTTTCACAAATGGAAATAGAGGTATTCTGAAGGGAAGTGACTTGCCCAAGCTCTTAGTAAATCAGCTGAAGCACAGGAAAGTTAATGCAATCTCTCTGAATAGTTTTTAGATTTCAAAAATGGAGCTAATGAAGCCATGATGACACTCTAAATTAATGTCTGCATCTCTGATTTAGATATTCATTTTATATATTTTATTAAAATTATTTCATTGCTCTCAAAATTCTGTAGCACTGGAACTTTTGCATTCATGCCCTGTGCAGAAAATCTGGATATTGCATAAAAGCAACTTAGATTTTGAAGGTTCAGCTAAAGCCTGACTAACTATGTATGCATGTTTGGACATTTTAAACTTAATCATTTTTTATTTAATTGCTAAATACACAATTGATTTATTTGACTGGCTGACCAGTCTGATGATTTCAACATTATGCAAGAGGCATTATGAACTTCCTCGGAAGTTCTCAGAAAAGAATGTTAAAAATATTATGACCTCTAATGTAAAGTTAAGTCCTAAGCACTCCAAAGCAGCTTTAGAAACACTTGGCCACTGTTTACCGCACTCTTAGCTGTTAAAGGAGAAGTCAGAAAGGCACATAAATAGGATGGGATGACTTATGTAATTCAAGGAAATACAAACGCAGTTGTAGTAAAATTCAGTTCACTGTGGTTGAAGCTCTAATGAAGGATAAACAACGAGTTTATACAATGTTATGTAAGATCAGAGACTGCAGTCTTCAGTATAACTTACACCTTAACATAAAGAAAACAAAAATCCTCACAACTGGACCAATAAGCAACATCATGATAAATGGAGAAAAGATTGAAGTTGTCAAGGATTTCATTTTACTTCGATCCATAATTAACACTCAGGGAAGGAGCAGTCAGGAAGTCAAACCATGCATTGCATTGGGCAAATTTGCTGCAAAAGACCTCTTTAAAGTGTTAAAAAGCAAAGATATAACTTTGAAGACTAAGGTGCTCCTAACCCAAACCATAGTATTTTCAGTTGTCTCATATGTATGTGAAAGCTAGACAATGAATAAGGAAGACTGAAGAAGGATTGAAGGCTTTGAATTATGGTGAGAACAATGAATATATCTGTCTTGGAGGAAGTACAGCCAGAATGCTTCTTAGAAGTGAGGATGGAGAGACTTCATCTCACATACTTTGGTTATGTCATCAGGAGGGACCAGTCCCTGGAGAAGGAAATCATGCTTGGTAAAGTGGAGGGTCAGCAAAAAAGAGAAAGACCCTCAACGAGATGGACTGACACAGTGGCTGCAATCATGGGTTCAAACGTAGCAATAATTGTGAGGATTGTGCAGGATTGGGCAGTGTTTCATTCTGTTGCACGTAGGGTCACTATGAGTTGGAACCGACTCGATGGCATCTAAGAACAACTAGAATTAAAGGATAAGTGTTCCAAACTCCTTGAGGGACTGAATTGCTGGGTGGGGGGCTGTGGAGACCATGCTCTTGGGGAACATCTAGCTCAATTGGCATAACATAATTTATAAAGACAATGTTCTGCATTCTACCTTGGTGAGTAGCGTCTGGGGTCTTAAGCGCCTGTGAGCAGCCATCTAAGATACTCCACTGGTCTCACACCTTCGAGAGCAAGGGAGAATGAAGAGAACAGGATACAAGGAAAAGATTAGTCCAAAGGATTAATGGACCACAGCTACTAAGGTCTCCACCAGACTGAGTCCAGTACAGCTAGACGGTGCCCGGCTACCACCACTGACTGCTCTGACAGGGATCACAACAGAGGGTCCTGGACAGAGCTGGAGAAAGATGTAGAACAAAATTCTAACACACAAAAATAGACCAGATTTGCTGGCCTGAGAGAGACTGGAGAAGCCCTGAGAGTATGGCCCCCGGACACCCTTTTAGCTCCCTTTAGCTCCCAAGGTTCACCATTCAGCCAGGGATTAGACAGCACCATAAAACGAAATGGGACTAATGAGACACAGCAGTCCAGGGACAAGGACTAGAAGGCAGCAGGGGACAGGAAACCTGGTGATAAGGAACCCAAGGTTGAGAAAGGACAGTGTTGACATGTCACAGGGTTGTTAACCATTGTCATAGTGCAATATGTGTGCTGTTTAATGAGAAATATTCTGTTCTGTAAAACTTCATCTAAAGTACAAAAAAAAAGAATTGTCTATGTGAGATCAAATTGACAACAGCAACTCAAAATGTTTGATGGGAAGTCTGGGGGGCAGTGAGTTGAAGATAATGGTGATAGAATAATTTGGAAAAGGATAGTGAGAATAGCAGCACAACTAGAAGAACATAATCGATGTCACTGAATGGTACATGTAGAAGTTTTTGACATGCTGTGTCTTTGGCTACGTATATTTTCACTAAAAAAGAAAAAAGGTCCTCCAAGGTCGAGGAGGGAGAATGTTGTCATGTTGTGGGGTTGTTAACGAATACCACAAAACAATATGCGTACTGACTGTGTAATGAGATACTATTTGTTCTGTAAACCTTCACCTAAAGTACAATTAAAAAAAAAAAAAAATAAGAATTAAGGGTAAGTGTACTGAAGTGCTCAGAAGTCTATGACCTATTTCTGGTAACGTAGAGATTTACGATGTTTTTCTCATCTTAATGGTGGTGGCTAATTCCCATAGAAATGTAACTTGTGTAGATACCTGGAGATTTTTGGGTAAGAGAAATGCCATCACACATGAATACAACGGAAATATATTTTAGGAACAAGTTCTGAAAACTGATTACAAGAGACACAGATGTTTGCGAGGTAAGTTCCTAAACCATGAGTTTGCGTGTTTTTGTAACAAATTGCTCTTAAACTAGAACATTAAGTAGGAAAACATAAAAGCATTTTAAAATGGTGAGTTTTAAATTAGGAAACAACAGCAAAGTATCTAGAGGGACAGAATACACCAAAGGAAACCCACAAACCACAAATGCAGACATTGTTAATATGTGGATTGACCACGACAAAATGCTCACTCCCTTTTCATTAACAAGGGCCACTTTCAGCTCAATACTGAATATTACTGACATAAGAAACTCAGGACACTGAAAATGTATCTACTGTCTTTTCCTAGTGTTTGTTTTTCTTCCTTGTCTACTCAGTGAGAACTGAATGAGTTCCCAATAATTAAAACCAGAGGCTAGAATCTGGATGAAGTCTACCTATTCAAGGATGGAGCCCAAACCTGATGGCTTTTGCTGTCTTTTTTGGTGCTCTAATGAGGAACAAACATTAACGGAAGAATGCAAATCTAACCAAGTGTCTCCAGCTCGGAAAAATGAAATGAGTATATGAGAACCGACAGTCAATCTTGCCACTTTTGTAGAGACACTGGAAGTGTAGTGGTCTGATGCCAGACATTTAAGGCTATCGGTGGGGGAAGGGAAGCAGGAATGCAGCCAAAACATAAGCAGTTCCCTTTTTTTGTCTTAATCAGTTACCAAATATATAATGGTTGGGTGAGTAAAGTGAGGAAATTTCCCTGACTTGACAGTTACAAGTTCCTAGGAACAAACAGGCATCTAAAATTTAGGTTCTAACTACTCAATGTTCTAGAGAAGGTCCACAGCACAATTGCTGTCCACAGAAATCTTTATGAAATTCTCACAAGGGAGGGATGTTTAGCATAATAGATGGATGTATGGCTTGTACCAGCTGCTCCCTTTGTGTGGAATGCTATTCTCCTATATTTATGTATAGCAGTTCCTTCTTGTCATAAGGTCTCAGTTTATGTATTACCACCTCAGAAAGGACTTTTCTAGCCACTCCACCCAGCCACTACGTATTTTATTTTCATCAGCTCACTGCCACTACCTGCTATGTTCTCATTTATTTTGTGTTTTGCTTATTGTCTGTTTCTCCAGCCCTCACTTGAATTTAAGGTCCATGAAAGCACAGACTTTGTTTCATTACTGTTTCCCCTTATCTAGAACATGTCAAGCCAACAGCATGTTCTCAACAAAGGTTTGTGTCATGAAAGAATGAATAAATGAATGAGCAATAAAATATAGGTATGTTCTAAACCAAAACCCACTGCCGTTGAGTCGATTCCAACTCATAGCAACCTTATAGGATTTCCAAGACTGTAAATATCTATGGAAGCAGACTGTCACATCTTTCTCCAGCAGAGCCTATGGTGGTTTCAAACTGCCAATCTTTTGGTTAGCAGTCTATTGATTTAACCACTGCGCCACCAGGGCTCCTATAGATATGTTCTACTGTTATTAAATTCTTGTTTTTTCAGGAAAAGTTAGCTGGTTTTATTTAATATTCTGTCCCTCATATGCTTTCTGTTCATCAATAATGTTATAAAGTATCCTGCTGTCAGCACATGGGAGTTTACATCAGGCTTTCTTTAAGAGCTTAGACAGGCTTTCTCTAAGAGGGAAATAAGATTATCAAAGAATTTACTTTTAAGATAAACAAATAATAGATAAAAACAGAAAAAAGATGTTACCTTGACAAGACAAAATGGCTCCGAGGCCTTCAAGATTTGATTGAAATCAGATTAAATGTGTTATCACATCTAAAGAAAAGAAAGACCAGTTAGAGCCTGAAAAAAGTATTTGGGGCAAATTTGCCAGCGTCTGTCCACAAATCCAAGGACCATGCATCCTGGGAGATAGAGTCTTAGCCAAGAGAACCTTATTCTGTGAGATGATCATATGAAGCCATGTCAGGCTGATCCATTAAGGATTTGTTTCGTTCACTCTCTTTGTTCTGATTTCCAGGCCACTAACTTTGCAATGTGATTTGGGTTTCCATGAAGGTGTACCTGCCACGAGACATGTGCAAGTAGTAGGACTTGAAGTCCTTCAGTTCCTATGATGGTGGTTGTTCTTCACATATAATTAATAAATTGGCATTGAGTTTATATATTTACCCTGTGAGCTTGATTAATGTGAGTTGTCCCTGAAAGAGATGCGCTGACAATTTCTATATCTGAGTCCGCTGGGCTCCTGGCCTTGCTTTCCATGCTCTGGACCCTGATAAATTTACCAAGATGTTGAATAAAGACCTTGTGAGTGAGATGCAAGCACTGAGCCAAAAACTTGATTTGAATTTTTGAATTAATGCCCATCTACTGTCAATTAAACAGGTTGGTTACATAACTGAGTGCAGTGCTCTGAATCGTTCTAACCTAAGAGTTTGAGTGTGTGCAAAGTCTAAGTCACCATCTTCATCACTCAACACAGGAGATGGATGAGGAATTCAGGGAACTGGTATTTTAGAAATTCAAGTCTCAAACTCATGTAGTCTCCTTTGAGGCTCTCCCTGGGACAAATCTAGGTGCAGGTGATAAAAAGAAAAGGAGTGGTTCTTCTCCATGCTGTGGAGCCTCCCCTCAACCTATGGTTGAGTTGGAGTTCTCACTACCTACCTCAATGTTTAAAGCCAAGTTCCTCAGCAGGGGCTCTGTGCCATGGTCTGAGGTCCAGGAGCTCAGATGGAGCATGAAGAACTTCTGGATCCAGCTTCTGTTTGCCTGTGTTTGGCTACGTATAAATACAACCAGACTTGGCAAAATGCTCACGTGAGTGATGTTTGTCTTTGGCATCTCCAGTCTCTCCTTTCTGAGCCCTTTTCACCAGAGACGGTAGCCCCCCTAATTTTAACCACCTCTCATACCATCATTCATATTTGATCGAATCTCATTCTCCTTGGTACCTTACTTCTCCCAAACTCCTTTCATTTAGAAATCTTTTCTCTTGAATTGTGGTATAGGAAGCAAGAATCAAGTGATAAAGTAGGAGAAAGGTGTATTATTTCCTTGTGCCTCAAGTCATACTATGGCGTGGTATAAGTTTAAGCAAGTCAGCAGAAAAATTATGTCTTTCACAAAGGCAATAGAGTGAAAAAAAAAAACAAAACCCATTGTCGTTGAGTTGATTCCAACTCATAGTGACTCTATAGGACCGAGCAGGACTGCCCAGTAGGGTTCCCAAGGAGTGGTAGTTAACACTATTGGTTTGAAGTTAAGAAGACTTGGTTTCAAAGTCTTGTTTTGCCGCTCATTAGCTGTTGGATTTTGGGGCATGATTTTAGCCTCAGTTTTCTCATCTGCTAAATAACAATAACTACTTTAGAGTGTGATTGTGAAGATTAAACAAAATAGGGAATTTAGGGTTTAGCCTGGTCCCTGGCTCACAGCAAGTTCCTAAACCCTGTTAAACCCTTGCCGTGGAGTAGACTCTGACTCATGGTAATCCTGTGCATTACAGAGTAGAACTGCTCCATAGGGTTTTCTTGGCCGCAGTCTTCATGGAAGCAGTTCTCCAGATCTTTTCTCCATGGCACTGCTGGGTAAGTTTGAACCATGAACCTTTAGTTTAGCAGTAGATCACAATCCTCTTCCTTGTGCCACCCAGGGACCCAGTAAGTGCTATTATTATTGTTTTATCATCTCTGTCCTTACCCTTAGATTCTTCTCAGTTTTCCTTGGAAGAAAGAAGCCCCCCCTCCCCACAACCTTCCCAGCTTCTGGGCCCAGAGGAACTTGACAAATCTCCTGTCTACGTAACAAATCTGACCCTGTACTTTCCCCAGCCTTGTTATTGCTTATTCTGATAGTCTTGACCTGTCTCAGGGTCCCTGAGTGGTGCAAACAGTTAATATGCTTGGTTGCTAACTGAAAGATTGGAGGTTTGAGTCCACCCAGAGCCACCTCAGAAGAAAGGCCTGGTGATCTACTTCCAAAAAATCAGCCATTCAAGATTCTATGGAGCACAGTTCCACTCTGACACACATGGGATTACCATGAATCAGAATCAAATTGAGAGCAACAGGTTGGTTACCTGCCTCTCCCTTTATCTCCCACGTCTAGAGATCTGAAGCCCTTTCCATTGTGCCTTGTCTCTTCTTTCACGTCCACTCCATCCTGAGACCAGTATAATAACAAATTTGCTGACAGCCCATTTTATTTAGCAGATATACCAAGGACATATGGGGCAGAGATTCTACTGGCTTGAGGACTTAGACTGGGGCTGGGGGACAGAGACCAAAGAGTAGTGGCAAAGACTGCTCTGGTAAAAGGGAAAAACTGCCAGTGAGAGAACTTGGGAGATGGGAGGGTAGGAGTGGAACCCAGGAAATGTAAGTCCTGAGAGCTGGGGGCTAGGAGTGAGAATTGTCTCTAGCAAAGATTACAGAGAGCTTGCTACCGTATTCCCTGTGTCTATAGCATCTGGCACAGTTTTCAGCGTGAACGGGATGCTCAAATGTAGTCGGATAATTACTGGGGATTAAGGGATACCTTTGAATTGAAAATCAACTCGATGGCACCTAACAGCAAGATCTAGGAACTTGGTTGTTTAAATTGTGTGTGATTGGGAAACTTAATTTTCCCTAATATTGATTACAGCCTCTCTAAAAGGACATTAGAAAGCACATATTTGCGTTGCCTATTTCTTAGTCATCTAGTGCTGCTGTAAACAGAAATACCACAAGTGGATGGCTTCAACAAAGAGAAATTTATTCTCTCATAGTCCAGTAGGCTACAAGTCCAAATTCAGGGCGTCAGCTCCAGGGGAAGGCTTTATCTTTCTGTTGGCTCTGGAGGAAGGTCTTTGTTATTAGTCTTCCCTTGGTTTGGGAGCTTCTCCGCACAGGAACCTCAGGTCCAAAGGACACACACTGCTTTCTTGGTGGTATGAGGTCTCTCTGCTCACTTCTCTCTTTTATGTCTCAAAAGAGATTGGCTTAAGACGCTATCTAATCTTGTACATCTCATTAGTATAACCACCACTAAGCCATCTCATTACATCATAATGATAGGATTTACAACACATTGGGAAATCACATCAGATGACAAAATGGTGGACAATCATATAATACTGGGAATCATGACCTAGCCAAGTTGACCGATGTTTTTGGGGGACACAATTCAATCCATGACGCCTATGTAAAAAGTAGGTGTTAAATGACATTTATGTGGCCTGCCTATGGTTTATGAACACATAGCAATGCAATACTCATTATATTTGTCATTACATTTGTATCAGGTTAACTTTGTTGTCTTATTAGATTACAATAGTAAAAACTATATATTTTAAAGATGTATTTACTGAATATGAGCCTTAATCCATAAGGAAGAGCAACAGAAGCCTTTCTCAACGCTTTACTGCCAGACCTCATGACTTCAGATTTTGTAGAATGCAGCACATGTCCCACATTTGTTGACTCACAAATTTAAGAGGAACAAAAGAAGAGAAAGAACACTGCTGAGAACTAAGGGTAGGGCTGGGGCAGCCAGAATGAGAAGCATCAGTGCAGAACATTTGCAGAGCCCATGCCTGGGGAGTGAAGACTATGAGACATATGGAGAAGACCCAGGGATTACAGGAAGGAGAGGAGGAGGAGCGAGAATGGGCAATGGAGGAGAGCACCATGAGGAATGACGAGTGTCTTGAGCATTCATACCCTCTTGATACAAAGGTAATTAAAGTCCTGCTAAACAAAGATGGATTCCCAAGGCACTCAATGTGTGCCCTAAATTTGGAATAACAGGCTTGAGCAAACTGATTATGAAAATACTTTTATTTTCCCCCAGAGAATCAAAGGAAGAATAAAAATGAAATTAGATTTACAAATTAACTTTCTGCTTAAATAGCGTTTATTCTTTTGATTCCCAAATATCTGTATATTAATATAGTTTAAGTTTCACCAATTATTCTTCTTCTAGTTAACATTGCTTCCTGCACCCAATTACTTACCAAGTTCTATACATTTAAATTTTTTTAACAGCTGTCAAATTCTCTGTCTTAGGACCAACGTACCAGAAGGACATCCCAGGAGAAGGATTTATGTATAAGTAAATTATTAAGGAAGTGCTACCAGGAGAATCTGGTACAGAGTAAGGGAAGTAAGACAGGGAAGGGTGTGATTTCAGACCATATGCCACTGAGAGTAGCTTCAACCTGATCCCGTCGGGACCTCTGGAGTATAAGTTGTACCTTGGAATTTGACCTAAGCAGAATCAAAACAACTAGACTTTTATATTTTATAATCATGGGCTAAGGTCTAAAGTTATTACAGAGCTAGTAGTCGTAGGAGTGGTGAGTGGAGAATAACCTTCCAGTCACTTTGAGTGCTTTATGCCTGTAGGCAAAGCACCTCCAGTAGCCAAGAAGTGTCCCCCGGGAGAGAGGCACAGGTGTTGGACTACTGTAGGCAGTCAAGGAAAAGCACACCAAAACCGAGGGAAGCTGCACAGAAAATGCTAACAAGGATTCAAGGGGATCAGGATGGGGCTCTGAGAGTGTCCACTACATCTTCCTAACTCTCTCTGCTGCCCCCTGTGCATCTCCACTTCATGCTCTATGATTATTTCTCCTCTGCATTGCATAATAGGTTCCTAACAGATATCCTCTGATCCAGATGGCCCTTCTTTAGTAAATTCTTACTGTAGTCAGTAATTTTTCTAAAATGCACATCTGGTAGGGCTAATCCAGTGCTTAAAACTCTTCAGCTTTTGCTCGAAGTCCAAGCTCCTGAGCATGACTTGCCTGACCCTCTTGATCTGACTGCAAACTCCTAGGGCTGCATCTATGCTCCACATTGGCATTACTTGCTGCTCTCTGACCTCTGGGATTTTGTAAAGCTATGCCAATTGCTTGGAAAGACCTTCACCCACCTGGCTCAGTGCTGCTTATCTTTGAAGATCCCACCTAATCTTCACGGCCTCTGGCTTCCCACTTAGCCCTGGGGGCTCACACGGTGGTAATATTTGTCATACTGTATCCCTTAAGGGCCCTGGTGGTGCAGTGGTTAAGTGTTTGGCTGCTAATCAAAAGTTTCAAATCCATCAGCTGCTCCTAGGAAACCATATGGGGGCAGTTCTACTCTGTCCTATAGGGTCACTATGAGTTGGAATTGACCCGACGGCAACTGGTTTGGTTTTTTTGGTATCCCTTGGTGGTGCAAATGGTTAACATGCTTGGCTGCTGACTGGAAGGTTGGAGGTTTGAGTCTATCTAGAGGTGCCTTGGGAGAAAGGGCTGGTGATCTACTTTCAAAAAATTCACCACTGAAAACCCTGTGAAGCACGGTTCTACTCTGACACACATGGGGTCTGAATTGACTCAATAGCAACTGGTATTTTCTCACCAGACTTTGAGTGTCTTGAGAGAAAGCCCTGGGCCCTGTTCATTTCTGCATCTCTGCCATTCTTGGATTATGTTAGAGGATAAGGTGAAATGAAGGAGGCGTGGGAAATCTTTGTTTTCAGGTATCTGCAAAATGAACATGGAAACACGGTCTGCAGGCCTCAAGGGACTCATTCTTTATGTGTTAGGTCAAAGGAGCCAAAGGAAAGAGTTGAACACCTATGCTGTGCCAGATAGTGGGCTTTACATGCACTGTCACATTGAACCTCCTCCTGTAAGAATGTGGTGGATGTTATTATTGAAATCACAGATGATCACATCGAGATCTTTTTAGACCAAAAGGGTCTATTCCATTTCCTGGCCTCCTGATGATTCTACTTCTCAGAAAAAATTCAAGCTTCCCTGTTCAATTTTGCATCTACATTGTAAATAGAGGACGTATTTAAATCAATTAAATATATATTATTGAGGGCCTTGGACTTCAGACAAACCTGGCACTGTGCTAGGTGTCAGGTATGCAACAATGAATAAAACATGGGAACCGATCTCAGTCAACTAAAAGACAGACATAAAAATAAGATGGTATAGTGTGATGTGACAAATAATAGAAGTATATGCAATATACCGATGTGGCACAGAGAGAGGGAGGGGTTAACTGTGAGTGTGGGGAGGGGGTGTATGTGGTGGGGGTGCTGGTTAAGGGAAGGATGCATAGTGGAGGAGTTGCTTGAGCTAGGTTTTGAAAACTGAATCCGATTAAGATGAATCCCTCTCTATGGTGGCTGTGGAATTCATAGATAAAGCCAACTACTGTACAATATTATCCCCCATTTCCTCATAATAACTTTTGATGGGAGCTACGCAGAGACGTCTTAGCAGATAATGGAAGCAAGCAGGTGGCTCTGGGGCCTAACAGTAGCACATGCTAAACAGCCTGTGATCTTGCACCAGTAGGTGTCATTCTCCCCATCCCCCAGTCCTCATATAGCCTACCCTTTGTTCTACCCTTTCTTTTTTCCTTTGAGTAAATCTGTTTACTACCCAGAAGAAGAACAGGGAAGGAATAGGCCAGTTGCCCAGGGCAGATGGTGCAATGTTAACAGATGACACATAGAAAGAAGAACTTCTCAGCTCCTATTTTCCTTCTATATTCTCCAGCAAGGCTCTTTAAATAGCATAAAATAAACATCAGTAAGAGGAAATTAAAGCACAAGTCAATGGAAGAGATAGTAAAGGAAACCCTGGCTGACTGAAATAATTTCATGTCTTTAAGTTGAAGCAAATTATGCCCAAATAATAAAAGAACTTGGAGAAATGACCAATGAACTACTGAGGAGAAATAATTTTCAGTAGTTTTTTTTAAAAAGAAATTCTGAATAGTATAAAATGTGCCCGAAGCTTGGACGAAGGCAAATGTTGCTGTCATATTCACAGAAATATAAAAGATAAACTCACAGAAAATACAAGTTCACATTGATTCCGTGCAAACTTTTTGTTATCTTAACTATCCACATACAAGCATACAAAGAAGAAAGGAAGGCGGAAAGGAGAGACAGAGTTTGAACGAGACAGAGTTAAAGAGGGAAAGCACAACAGAAAAGACGGAGAAGGGAGAAAAGTTTATTGGATTTATGGAAACTACCTTAAGTTTACAGAGTACACACAACTCGATTTGCCTGTAGTTGTGACCTCAACAATCCTTCCAAATTTCAGAGCTGGATATTAAATAGACATAATGTGTGCCCTGAGAAAATAAAGGTGATGATTAATGAGAACCAGAGAAGTTTAATTAAGAAAAAATCATGCTAAATTTGGAGCTTCCTTCCTTACCAATTTCCTTTGCTGTCTTTTCTCATTTCCCCAGAGTGGAATGCACTGTCATTTCACCCCAAGATGCAGCACCACCCACACTAAACTGAATGTAGTCTCCAAATTCTGCATAAGATTCCCCAGAAGTGGATAGGACCAAGAGAACAGGAAGTGCTGGTCACAAAGCAGCTGACTGTCACTCCCCAAATGGTATTTTCTAGCCTCCAAGCTCCTCATCCTGAGGCCTCTTTCTGTTCCTCTCTCTCTTCCAAGTATCCACAAGTCCTAGGATTCTACCTTATCCATTTTCTCCATGCTCAGGCTCTAATAATCTGTTGCTGTTGTTAGTTGCTGTGGAGTTGGCTCCAACTTATAGCAACCCCATATACAATAGAATGAAACGTTGCTCAGTCCTGCATGATCTTCACAATATTTGGTGTGCTTGAGTCCATTGTTGCAACCGCTGTGTATTTTAAGGGCCTTCCAACGTACGCAGCTCATCTTCCAGAACCACATTGGACAATGTTCTGTTGTGATCCCTAAGGTTTTCATTGGCTAATTTTCAGAAGTGGATCACCAGGCCTTTCTTCCTAGTCTATCTTAACCTAGAAACTTTTCTGAAACTTGTCCACCATGGGTTACCCTGCTGGTATTTGAAATACCAGTGGCATAGCTTCCAGCATCATAGCAACATGCAGACTACCATAGTACAACAAACTAACAGATGGATGGTGGCCTGACCTTCTATCTAGTATCTTTGTTCTCTCTTAAAACTGACTCTGGCTTGCTTCAGTCAGTTAACTTCTCTTAGGGCTTGAAGGCTTGGCTCTGGATCCTTCACTGAGGGGTGAGGCCAGGGCACTTCTGAGCAATCTAAACCTCAGATGCAGACTGTCTTTATGGTCTACAGATATTTTGGATTCCCATTCTCTGTTCACCAGACAGGACCATGCCTACTTCTTGAACTATGTCATTGTCATTTCTTTATTCTATACTAATTCAACAGTAACTTTTTGAAACACAGTATGGCCCTGATGTTAAGAGCATGGGCTTTGGAGTAAGACTGACTGAGATTTTTATCTCTTAAAAAAATATAAATCAGCCCATCAACGGATGAATGGATAAACAAACTATGGTATATCCACACAATGGAGTACTACGCAGCAATAAAGAACAACAATGAAGTCGTGAACCATCTTATAATGTGGAGGAAGCTGGAGGTCATTACGCTGAGTGAATTTAGTCAGTCACAGAAGGACAAATATGGTATAAGACCACTATTATAAGAACGTAAGAAAAGGTTTAAACATAGAAGAAAGCATTCTTTGATGGTTACAAGGGTGGGGAGGGAAGAGGAGGGTTATTTACTAACTAGATAGTAGATAAGAATTATCTTAGGTGAAAGAAAGGACAGCACTCACTACAGGGGAAGTCAGCACAACTGGACTAAACCAAAGCTAAGAAGTTTCCTGAATACAATCAAACACTTTGTCGGACAGAGTAGCAGGGGTAGGGGTCTGGGGACCATGCTTTCAGGGGACATCTAGGTCAATTGGCATAACAAAGCTTATTAAGAAAATGTTCTGTATCCCACTTTGGTGAGTGGCGTCTGGGGTCTTCAAAGCTTGCAAGCAGCCATCTAAGATGCATCAATTGGTCCCAGCCACCTGGAGTAAAGGAGAATGAAGAACACTAAAGACACGAGGAAAGTATTAGCCCAAGAGACAGAAAGGGCCGTATAAACCAGAGACTTCATCAGTCTAAGACCAGAAGAACTAGATGATGCCCAGCTACTACCAATAACCGCCCTGACAGGGAACACAACAGAGAGTCCTGGATGGAGCAGGAGAAAGGTGGGGTGCAGAACTCAAATTCTAGTAAGAAGACCAGACTTAATGATCTGACTGAGACTGGAGGTACCCCAGAAAGCATGGCCTCTGGATTCTCTATCAGCCCAGAACTAAAACAATTTCTGAGGCCAACTCTTCAGACAGGGATTGGACTGGATTGTGGGACATAAAGTGATACTCATGAGGAGTGTGCCTCTTAGCTCAAGTAGATACAAGAGACTAAATGGGCAGCTTCTGTCCAGGGGTGAGATGGGAAGGTAGAGAGGGTTAGGAGCTGGTTGAACGGACATGGGGAATCAGGGGTGGAAAGCAGATGTGTGCTGTCACAGTATGGGGAGAACAATTAGAGTCACATAACAATGTAAGTAAAAATTTCTGTATGGGAAAAAAGAGAAAAAAAATACATAAATCAGGTCATATCTCTCTCTTGCATCAAACCTCCCCTAAATTTTTCATCACACCTAGAGTGGTGTTTTCAATCAGCTCATATGCATGTGAAAGCTGGACAATGAATAAGGAAGACCGAAGAAGAATTAATGCCTTTGAATTATGGTGTTGGTGAAGAATATTGAATATACCATGAACTGCCGGAAGAATGAATAAATCTGTCTTAGAAACGTGCAGCCAGAATGCTCATTAGAAGCAAGGATGGTGAGACTTTGTCTCACATACTTTGGACATGTTATCAGGAAGGACCAGTCCCTGGAGAAGGACATCATGCTTGGTAGACAAGAGGGTCAGTGAAAAAGAGGAAGACCGTCAACAAGATGGATTGACACAGTGGCTGCAACAATGGACTCAAGCATAATAATGATTGTGAGGATGGTGCAGGACCAGGTAGTGTTTCATTCGGTAGTACATAGGGTCGCTATAAGTTGGAACTGACTTGAGGACACCTAACCACAACTACAGCAGAATAAAATCCTAACTCCTTATCCTGACCTGCAAGAATCATCATAATCTGGCCCCGGCCTACCTCTCTGTCACCATTGAGGACCATTCTTGGTGTTTTTTGTTTTTGTTTTTTTATTTAGGCTTTGGAGACATTTGCCTTCTTTCTGTTTCTTAAACATGCCAAGCCTGTTCCTGCCTCAGGGACTTAGCACTTGCTTGCTTTCTGCACTCAACTTTTCACATGTTTGGATCTTTCTCTTCATTCAAGTTTCAGCTTAACTTTTCTTCTTATGGAAAAAGTCTTCCTGATCACTCTGTCTAAATCAACCCTCTTCTTCCCCTACCAGTCATTCTCTGTCACAATATCATGCTTTTTGTGTCTTTGTGTCACTAAATGCTCTCTTAAATTACTGTGTGTATTTGGTTTTCTTGCTTATTTCCCTTACCTTGACTTCCAGAATGTAAACCTCATGAGAGCAGGAACCCTATCCCAGCACTTGGACAGTACCTGACAGATAATATTGTTGTTAGCTGATGTCGAGTTGGCTGCTGACTCATGGAGACCCCATGCATGACAAAACAAAAAGCTGCCCAGTCTTGTGCCATCCCCATGACGAGTTGTGGATTAGATTATTGTGATCCATAGAGTTTTGATTGGCTGATTTTGGAAGTAGATGGCCAGGCCTTTGTTTTTATTTCATTTTAGTCCGACTGAAAGTCTCACTGAAACCTGTTCAGCATCTTACCAATATGCAAGCTTCCACTGACAGACCGTTGGTGGCTGCATATTACACACATTGATTGGGAATCCAACATGAGTTTTCCACATGGAAGGCAAGAATTCTACCACTGAACCATGATTTCCCCCACCTGGCACGTAGTTGCTGTAGTTGTTAGTTGCTGTCAAGTCGATCCTGACTCATGGTGACACCATGTGTGCAGAGTAGAACTGTTCCATAGGGTTTTCAAGACTATCACTTTTCAGAAGCAGATCATCAGACCTGTCTTCCAAAGTACCTGTGATTGCCTTTTTGACTAGTAGTCAAGCGCTTAACCGTTTGTGCCACCCAGGGACCCCTTGACACATAGTAAGTACTCAATAAATGTTTGAATGAATGAACGAATCTTTGTTCCATAGTTACTGGCTACATAACCATGGACTAATTACTTCTGTGAGCTTTAGTTTCTTATCTTTACGATGTGGTTAACAATCCCTGTCTCATCAGGATTTTGTGAGAGTTGAGTGAGATTATGTAGGTAAGGGGTCTAGAACACAGCAGGAATAGAAGACGGGAGCGCTACCTCCTAGTTGGGGTTACTATATGTTCGTCTCAGAGAAAGGCCATGGGAACACAGAGATGGCTGCAGCAAAGCCCTTTCTCTCAAGGTGTTCAGTTGTTTGTTTGAACGAGGATTAGCAACTGCTGCGTGTCTTGGACACGACACCTCCCCTGCCCTGCTGAACCTCTTCTGTGAGCCAGACCTTCCCCAGGGCCTGCCACACCCAGTGGCTGGGCTGCGTTCTCAGGCCTGATTATCCACATTGCCTTGTCTTATTGTGACTAAACACCCAAGATGCACTGACAATCCTAAGATTACAAAACTAACCCAATTTCCTTTTATGGTTGGAACTATTAGGCAAGTAACTTTAGGTATAACACATAGACTTAGTATGTCTGGATTTCAACAGAGAATATGACAGTTGTTTGCGATATTTTTGTGAATATTATGGATAAATTTGGGATTATGACTCTTTGACATTAATGACTATTTAACTGGATAAATCTAAACAACTCCCAATATTTTCTAAGATTCAAAAGTTTTCTTAAGGTTACAAATTATAACAAATATTCATTGTCAGAAGACTAAATTCCCAAATTAACAAGTCTGTATAATCAGACTGTGGGTGTCTAATTCATTCACTCCTCTACCAGTCAGTCTTTGTCACATTATCTTAGGGGTGATGAGCCTCTGAGGTCTTGTAACTCTATTTTCTAATTAATTGAACATAGTAAGAAGGTCACAAAATGTTATCTATACCATGATATAATTTTTATGGAAAATAAAAAACTGAGGGACAAATAAATCAGTTACTGTCAAGTCCACTCTGACCCATATGAGTCCATGTGTGTCAGAGTAGAACTGTATTATGTAGAGTTTTCCAGTGGCTGATTTTTTGGAAGTAGATTGCCAAGCTTTTCTTCAGAGGCACCTCTGGATGGACTTAGCTTCTAACCTCTCAGTTAACAGTTTGCACCACCCAGGGACTCCAGAAGGACACTGTTATGGATTGAATTGTGTCTCCCAAAAAGTTGTGTTATAAATCCTAACTGCCCTGGTGTTGCAGTGGTTAAGAGCTCAGCTGGTAACCAAAAAGTCAGCAGTTCAAGTCCACCAGCTGCTCCCTGGAAATCCTATTGGGCATTTCTACTCTGTCCTATAGGGTTACTATGAGTTGGAATCAACTCAGTGGCAATAGGTTTGGTTTGATTTTTTGGTATACTTGTGGAAGTACTCTCATTTGGGAATAGGGTGTTCTTTGTTACGTTAATGAGGCTATATCAGTGTAGGATGTGTCTTAAACCAATCATTTTGAGACATAAAAGAGGAGATTAGGCACAGAAGCAAGAAAGCACAGGTAGGGAAAGATAGATGCCAGGCCACATGAAGATCACCAAGGAAGAGAGAAACAGAAGCTGAAAAGAGACAAGGACCTTCCCTAAAACAGATAGAGAGAGAAAGCCTTCCCCTAAAGCCAGTGCCCTGAATTCAAACCTCTAGCTTCCTAAACTGTGAGAAAATAAATTTCTATTCATTAAAGCCACTCACTTGTGGAATTTCTGTTATGGCAGCACTAGATAACGAAAACAGACATACTAAAAAACAAAAACAAACAAAACCAGTAGCTGTAGTGTTGACTCCAACTCATGAAGACCCATGCGTGTGAGAGTAGAGCTGTGCTCTGTAGGGTTTTCAATGGTTGTGATCTTTTGGATGTAGGTTGCCAGACCTTTCTTCTGAGGCACCTCTGGTGGATTATTGTCATTGTTGTTAGGTGCCATCAAGTTGGTTCTGACTTCATAGTGACCCTATATACAACAGAATAAAACGTTGCCCAGTCCTGTGCCATCCTCACAATCGTTACTCTTGAGCCCATTGTTGCAGCCACTGTGTCAATCCGTCTTGTTGAGGGTCTTCTTCTTCACTGACAGTCTACTTTACCAAGCATGATGTCCTTCTCCAGGGATGGGTCCCTCCTGATAACATGTCCAAACTATGTGAGATGAAGTCTCATCATCCTCGCTTCTAAGGAGCATTCTGGCTGTACTTCTTCCAAGACAGATTTGTTCATTCTTTTGGCAGTCCATGGTATATTCAATATTCTTCGCCAACACCACAAGTCAAAGGCATCGACTCTTCTTCAGTCTTCCTTATTCATTGTCCAACTTTCGCATGCATATGAGGAGATTGAAACATCATGGCTTAGGTCAGGCGCACCTTAATCCTCAAAGTGACATCTTTGCTTTTTAACACTTTAAAGAGGTCATTTGCAGCAGATTTGCCCAATGCAAAGGCGTGGTTTGATTTCTTGACTGCTGCTTCCATGGGTGTTGATTGTGAATTCAAGTAAAATGAAATCCTCGACCACTTCAGTTTTTTCTCCCTTTATCATGATGTTGCTTAAACATGGTGGATTACACCAGTATGTTAATAGAAGAAGTGAAATTTTAGGGTTTTGTTGTTATTGTTTTGTTTCTAAACTTTGCTGCCTTGATTACACACAATTTTTGTAAGTCAACAAAGCGATACAAATCAACTGCATAAATATAGGATGGGAGAGGGATAGTCTACCATCTTTTCATGTAAGAAAAGACTGGAGGGGCTGAGTTGATTGTGAGGCACAGGGCAACAGCTGTCTGAGACTTGGGTCATGGGTCAGTGCTCAAAACAAGCAAATGTGGTTCTATACAGGTCTCGGCCTCACTTTTCAAGAGACTTATTTTGAAGTTAGGATGAAGTAAACTTTGGCAATTTTTTGATTCTACTAAATACTTTATTTTGTAACACATTTCCTTATTGTTAATTTAGAAGACACACATTTAAAAAATATCAAACTCATGTGTAATTCCATCCCTTAGTCAGAAACAATGTTAATAACAGTCTAGTGTATAATCTTCCAATGTTAATGCAACGGTAATAGTTCTCTATTTTAGCACTTAACACATTGTATTTTACTTAAAAAATTATTGTGGTGAAATACACATAACAAAACATTTGCTATTTCAACTTTTTAACGTCTACAATTCAATGACTCTAATTATATTCACCATATTATGTGACTGTCATCATTATTGTTTTCTAAATTTTTTTATTACCCTTAGCAAGTGTACTCACTGGTATTTTATCCTAATGATGTGTAGCCAAGGTCTCAGACTGTGGTAGTAGGGCCTTTCCTCAAGAAGAGGCGGAGGCATTCACTTCTTGGTTCAATGGGAAATGGAAATCTGAAGCACCCACTTGATTCAAGGTGCTGCTCCAACAGGATTTTTGAAAGACTGCTCTGCTCATTTCTCTAGCCATTTCTTCTCTCAGCTGTGATCAGAACAATGCCTTAGTACTTGACTGCCAGTGAGGTAAGATGAGCAGGGTGTAGGGTCTTAAAACTTTTCCTACTCCGTTCCCCAAGCCCCTCATTAAGTCTCCTAATAATCTTTTCTTCTTGCCTCTTGCTTTATCAACTGTTATATTGACGGAGAAGCAAAACTTCCGGTGGGTTGTATTCCGCTCCCCTGGGGTTGTATTTTGATATCATTTATTTTGCCTTTCACATCAATTTTTTTTTTAGATGACTTTTTCCTTCCTGGTTATATAGGTCCTTTCTCACAATTTCTGGGGTTGCAATAAGCTTGCCACCATTCCCACATTCATTCTTCCCTCCATTAGATTGGCTATGGGTTTGGCCACTTTTCTTACTCCTGGTTTCTTATCTAGGGCATATTTGGAATTCCTTCTTACGTCAAGAAACAAAGGTTCAGTGGCTAATATATGCCAAGTCAACTTAATGACTCGTCCTGTTCTGTGTTATGTTAGCAATGGAGAACAAGGCTAGAAATGGTAGTAGAAAAAGTCATGTGTATGTATACATTTAAATGATTTTGAAGTGTTAAAATAGGCTGATAGGAATCAAAGTGAAATATTTTACAGGTCTTTGTCCATTTCTGTCTGCCTGATGAATTCTTTCGTCTATTTTATTATTATTATTTTTCAGATGGCACACATTTAACAATATGTGTATGCCTCCCCCCGCAACATTAAACAATACTTCCTATTTCCCCTCCCACCTATCCCTGGTTAGCACTAGTGAATTTTGGTATCTATCCAATTGCTTATTCTGGATATTTCATATCAGTGGAATCATACAATATTTGTCCATTTTGTGTCTGACTTATTTTACTCAGCATAATGTTTTCAAGGTTCATCTAGGTTGTAGTATGTAACTTTGGCTTAATTTAAGAACATATTTCTAATAATTACAGCTAAACTCCACATTCAGCAGGTAGCTTTTCTCTGACAGAGGTGCTGGAGAGAGGATTCCTATACTGGGTGGGGAGCTGGACGAGATGATGCATAATGTTTCCTTCTAGGCTAGAAGCTATAATTATCAAACCTGCCACTTTTACTTGTTTGGTTCACACAGTATCTCTACAATATGGGTATTATTTTTCATCAGTGAAGACACTGACACTCAAACAAGTTCAATAATTTGCTGAGTAACCCTGATCTTGTAAGTTTCTAAGCTGGGACTTGAGCTTAGACCTGTTTTAGCCCAAAGCCCAAATACTATCATTTCCTGCTGTGTTTCGGTACTGTGATTCTGTACTCACGTCCTCTCTTTCTTTCCTCCTCCTTCTGTGTATTTCTTTGCTTCTGTTCCTCTTCTTTTCATGCCTTAGTTAACAGTGGCATTTTGTAACAATAATAATTTATTTGGCTTTTATTTAGTTCCTAGTATTGACATTTACGGTGTTATGGATTGAATTGTGTCCCCCGAAAATATCTGTCAACTTGGCTGGGTCACGATTCCCAGTATTGTATGATCGTGTACCATTTTGTAAATCTG
Source organism: Dugong dugon (assembly GCA_030035585.1). Lineage (NCBI taxonomy): Eukaryota > Metazoa > Chordata > Mammalia > Sirenia > Dugongidae > Dugong > Dugong dugon. The sequence continues at coordinate 162,636,663 of CM057464.1, forward strand.
ATGTGGTTTCCTTACGTTTTGTGAACTCTATCACTATGATAAGGTTATATGTGATGAGGTTTATAAGATTAGATAGTGTCTTAATCCAGTCTCTTTTGAGATATAAAAGAGAGAAGTGAGCAGAGACGCAGGGGAACCTCACGCCACCAAAAAAGCAGTGCCAGGAACAGAGTGCATCCTTTGGACCTGAGGTTCCTGTGCTGAGATGCTCCCAGACCAAGGGAAGACTGACACAATGCAAGGACCTTCCTCCAGAGCGGACAGAGAGAGAAAGCCTTCTCCTGGAGCTGACGCCCTGAATTTGGACTTGTAGCCTACTGGACTGTGAGAGAATAAACTTCTCTTTGTTAAAGCCATCCATTCGTGGTATTTCTGTTAGAGCAGTGCTAGGTGACTAAGACACAAGGCCAGAGAAGTAGACGGCTGACTTCTAGACAGCAGAACCATTAAACCATCAAGGTGGCCCTGACTCATGGTAACCTCATGCGTGTCAGAGTAGAACTGTGCTCCACAGGGTTGTTGACGGCTGATTTTTTGGACGTAGATCACCAGGCCTTTCTTCTAAGGTGCCTCTGGGTGACTTGAACCTCTAACCTTTCGGCTAGCTGGCGAGCACGTTAACTAACCATTTGCACCATGGAGGGATGCCAGTAGAACCATTATTTATTTATTTATTTACTTACTTATTTGTTTATTTATTTACTGGCATAGTTGAAGAGGCATTAGCCATAAGTTTAAAACTTCCAGTAATAAATGTCTAGAAAGATCTGAGATTATTAAGAGTGTTTAAAGAAACTCTTTTTAACATAAAAATTTATAGGATGAGGCTTTCAGTAAGAAAGCAACAGGAGGCAATCGAAGAACAAATTGGAAGCAAAAGTACATGATGCAGTGTCATTCTAACCATGCGTCCTCCAAATTTCATTCATTTGCAGCGCACACCTTCTCCTCCTTTTGTGGAATTCTTGATTCTTCTGCATGGATTAATCCCTAGTAGTAGTTTCCCTGTATATTACTCACCAGGCAGTAGCTTTTAACTAGGCTGTCTTACTTACCCTACTCTAACGTGTTGTAACCAAGTATGAGTTAAACTTAGCTCCCCGGGCCTCGGCACAAGCAGAGCCCACCCTATGTATACATCAGCCTCAAAAGCCACGTAGTTGGGACTTTCCTTTTGTTTGAATTATGTTGCTGCAGCAACAAGCTCAGGAAGGGCTGCAGGATGGGAATAGTGCTAAGGAGGATGTTAAGACTCAGGCAAAGTGACCCCTTGACAGACTAACGTGGAGGCTTTTATCTTTGAATTTAACGCATTTGTCAATTTGACAGGAAGCTTGGGCTGCAGATTTCTGCCTTCCTGAGACTCCGAGGCTCTGAGGCCCTGTAGAAGGAGCCTGGGCATGGGAGCCAGACTCAGGGAGGGTAAATCCTGACTATGCAGCTTGCTATGCTAGGATCTTATTTCCCCTGACTGAAATTCTATCATCTAAAAAATGAGGTAGCAATAACTATTCACAGTATTTTTGAGAAGATTGATAGGTTAATGATGCAGAAACAAGACTGTAGAAATAAATAAGGAAATGGAAGTAAAAGAGTGGATGAAAATAACCCCCAAATCAAGGCCCTGCTTCACAAATGTCCAATTTCAACCCTGGGCAAACATTTATTAACTCTTCTGGAAGTATAGCTCTAGCCTCAGTATCTTGTCAGGCTCAAAAAACTATCTTTCATATTGAACAGCCTGATGTGAGGGCCCAAAGAGCATGAACCTACACATGAAAATTAATGCAAATGGAAATAAATAAAGCTGATTAACAAACAGTAATAATTATTTAATCACAATTTGGAAAACATATCTTTGCACTTTTAACAGCCATTCTATCCCTTAAACGATTGTATTATATCAAAAAAGCATATGCTTGAAGGGCTTGAGATGGGAAAATAATACATTTTTCAAGTGTTCACCATGGCAGTTTCAGAACAACAATGAAAGTAGTTACTAAAAACCTTAGCTGTGCTTTCAAATAAGAAATAAAGTAAAACATAAATTGCCTTCATGAAATAAAGCTAGTTACAACTATTAGTTCTCAATAGTATGTGTCATTTATTCTACCTGGAACAATGGGCAAAGATGTTTGAATATGACTGGTTAAATATCAGTCTATTTGATTTCCTAAGTGATAGTTATTTCCTACATTAAATAAAACTCAGTCTACTTATCCAGAATACCGTTTTAGTCTCCGATTCAGCTTTGGCTGACTAATCAGAAATCATCATTGTGGAGCAAAGGAGAGAGATTTTTGGTAAAGATTCTGTGACTTGGTTTATATAGAGGACCAAGTGGATTTGGTTAAGGCTGGATTACTTATACAAAGTCCAAAGATAAATATAGTTGGAAATTGGTCACAGGTAGCCTTGTAGTCTCAAAGGGCATTTCTGACTAGACAAACAGTGTCTCCCAACATCCCTCCACTGAAATCAACAGCCAAGTGTTCCCTCACCACAGACTGGGTAAATACTAACTAAACTGCCTGCCTTTGCCAGCAGGAGCAACACTCCCTATTTTTTAGCAAAATATTTTTCCACTCTGGCCATCCAAGAAACTCTCCAAATCCAATACATTTCAATGGCGTTGTAAGGTGTCTCTATTTTTCTCACTATTTATAGCTTTCAGATGTTGGCAGGTGGGGAACTACATTTTCTTCGGAATAAACTTATAAGCAGCAGTGAAGCAGTTTCATCATGCGCCACACAGTATTAAGCAAGTATTGAAATGATCCTTCTTCCTTATGAAAGGAAAACATTTGCAAAGGCTAGAAAACAAAATAAATCCTTCACAGACATTATATCAAAGGTCATATTTGTATTGTGAAGTGTTTTGTTGGGTGAGTACACTGGGACTAGGCCTAGAGGGAAAGTCTGAGCTGGTTGGGGTAATGTGTGGGGATAGCCATTGTGATGCCAAAGGACAAAAGTCTAAGACATGACAATCTACTCTTTCAATGGAACTAATTACTCCTTCAATGGAACTAAGGCTGAGGAGAACATAAAGGAAATACAACCAGTTGCCACTGAGTCAACCCTGACTCAGGGAGACCCTGTGCATGTAAGAGTAGAATTGTATTCCATAGGGTTTTCTGTAAGTAGATTGCCAGGTCTTTCTTCCTAGTTACCTCTGGGTGGACTCAAACCTCCAACATTTCAGTTCGCTGAGCTCGTTAACTGTTCGCACCACCAAGGTACTCCAAAGGAAATATATGCTTGCCTCAATGTGTAGAAATCAAAAAACCAAACCTATTGCTGTCGAGTCGATTCTGACTCATGGTGACCTTATAGGACAGAGTAGAACTGTCCCATAGGTTTCCAAGGAGCTCCTGGTGGATTCGAACTGCCGACCTCTTGGTTAGCAGCTGTAGCTCTTAACCACTTTGCTACCAGGGTTTCCAAAGTATATAGTATTCAGTAAATTACAAACTGTTTGCAAAGACAACACCTTATTGGTTTTTATAACAACTCTGGGCAATAGACAAGGTAATTTTTTACCCTACTTTATGCATGAGGAAACTCAGTTTCAGAGAAATGACTTAACTGAGGTCACCTGGCTAGAATGTGGCAGAGCTGAAGGTGAAGCTAGACATTCTGACTGCAAACCCTGTTTCCCTACCCCAGCTCCACACTGCTCCTCTCACAGAGCTCACAGCTTCACCAGGAAGACAATCTATTCAAATGAATCTATTCTATTCTAGTGAATCATGAGAAAAGAGAGATAAAGGGATTTGTGGAGAGAAAAAAATCCAGAATTCCAGTTGCTATTAAAAGGTCGTATTTGGCTGATTAGGAGGCAGTAGTCTGGTACAACTGAAATGCGGAAAAGTTTAAGTCTCTAACTCTGTCGGTAACCAGCTAGGTGATCTTCAGTGCCCTATCTGTGGAGTTGCAAGGCCCCATGGGGATTGTGGTAAAATCTCCAAGGATGAGAGTAGACCTCTGGGGTCACTTTAGAGACAGCTTCTAAGATCTTCCTTAAGCGTAACTACACCAGAATCCACCAAGGAGGCAGGATTTGAATGGGGAGACAATAGCTAGAGTGAATGTAGAAGGGAAATACTGAGAGGGAAATGCACTCCAGCAGACTTACGGTGGCAAGGGTGAGTATACCGCTCATGTGGGAAAGTAAGGGGACATTCGGTAGACAGGTAGATACAAAAACAAAATGAGTTTGGCACTTATTAAATCTATTTTATCTAAGTAGTTAGTAGAGCTGGACATTTCAGGTATCAAAATTTTCTTCTTTATTTTTTAAGTCAGTTATCAAGATAGTTGTCCTAAGTCTGTCTGTATTCTTTCTTTTTTCTTCCCCTTTCTCCCTCCCTTCCTTCCTCCGTCTCTCTCTTTTTCTTTTTTCTTTCTCTCTCTCTTTCTTTCTAACTTCACCTTGCCTCTGTGTAGACACAGACTACTTTGGGGTGTACTTCAGGAGCGGTGGATTTGTTTGACTAGGGCAGGGTTGTTAAATACAGGTCATGCATGCTGCCACACCCCTGCCATGACAGACAATGCTAATCAATCACCACTCTCTGGGCACGATCTCAGAATTTGTCTCAAGGCACATGGGTTGGTTGGAGTTGGCACAAGTGATGAGAGCTATTTGCCAATGCAAATCTAGGACACAAATGGATCAAATACGATTTTCCATAAAAAAGAAAAAGTTATAGTATACTAGAAAATGTACTTCCTTTAACTCTTTCAAACACTCCCCTGCCCATTTTGATCTCAGCAAGAGCCTCAAGCAGAAATAAGCAAATGTTATTTGAAGCCATAATCTAGGGAATTGAGAGTTTAGTACAGATTTTTTTAGAAGTTTGAATATGTTTCCTCAATAGATATCACCTTTGAATACTTTGTCAAACAAATTGATTTCTGGACATTCTGATGTTTGGCTCCCTTGTAAATTTGAATTTCCCTGGTGCCAAAATTTGGTTTCTTAGCTCTAATGCAAATATATTATATGTGTACATATACATAGAGGTTATGAGCTCCGTTTCTGAAGCCAGAGCTGAAATCCCAGTTCTGTATCTTTCTAGGTGAGTGCCCTTGAACAAGTTAGCTTGACCTTTCTTAGCGTTAGTTTTCTCATTTTAAAAAAGGAAATAATAATCATTGCTATCTCTTACGGTTATTGTGAAGAGCAAATGAGATAATTCCTGTAAAACATTTAGCATAGTATCTAAAACCAAACCCAAACCAGTAATAATAAATGTGAGTGTATGCGTGTTGTATGTAGCTGATACTATCTAGAGTGAGCTAAGGACTCTGTTGCTCACTGAATTGTTTGGCAAAATGCTACATTTCTTTGTTCTTGTGGGTTTAAATTGAAGTTTTAATACTACTTGAATTCTGTTTTGTGATTCCATCCTGATTTTGTGTAGTGTCTGAACTCCAAAAAAATTCCTATTTTTTAGTAGCTGATATATTCAAACCACTAGTGCTGGAAGAAAAATGTGTCATTGAAGTAGATGAGAGCTGAAGTGACAGACTGTGCACTCTATCTTAAACATTCATAACAGGCATGATATGGTCTCTATGGAATGAAATAACTTCTTTAGAGCCTTTGCAGTCCCTTGTATCATGGCTGGCACAGAACGGAGGCATTATCATTCTAAAATAGCCATGTCTACTTGGGAAGGGTAAAAAAAGACATCTCCCATATGTAACAACTGATATTTATATGTTGCCTGGATATGTGTACGTATGTGTGTATAGATGTGTATGGATGGGATGTGTGTATATCCAGGTACACACAGATGTTTGATATTGTAATGGATTGAATTGTGTCCCCCAAAAATGTGTGTCACATTGGCAAAGCCACGATTCTCAGTATTGTGTGATTGTCCACCATTTTGTCATCTGATGTGATTTTCTTACGTGTTGTAAATCTTACTCCTATGATGTTAATGAGGTGGGATTAGTGGCAGTTATGTTAATGAGGCAGGACTCAATCTACGAGACTAGGTTGTATCTTAAGTCAGTCTCTTTTGAGACATAAAAGAAAGAAGCGAGCAGAGAGACATGGGAGACCTGATACTACCAAGAAATAAGAGTCAGGAGAAGATTGCATCCTTTGGACCTGGGGTTCCTTCACTGAGACATTCCTAAACCAGGGGAAGATTGATGAAAAGGACCTTCCTCCAGAGCCAACAGAGAGAGAAAACCGTCCCCCGGAGCTGGCACCCTGAATTTGGACTTCTAGCCTCCTAGACTGTGAGAGAATAAATTTCTATTTGTTAAAGCTGTCCACTTGTGGTATTTCTGTTACAGCATCACTAGATGACTAAGATATATATATTATAACTTATTGGCTAGAAGTACTTTGCAATCTGAAACACTTTGAATTCTAATCCTGACTTTACTATTATGCTAATTACGTGATTTCGGATAAGTCTCTTACTAAATCTTAGGTCTACTGCCCGCCTATCAGTTTCTCATACTGCAGTGGCTACGTGTTATTGCTATGATTCTGGAAGCTTTGCTACTGGTATTTCAAATGCCAACAAGGTCACCCATGATGGACAGGTTTTAGTGGAGCTTCCAGCTTGAGACAGACTAAGAAGAAGGCGCTGGCAATGTACATCTGAAAATTAGCCAATGAAAACCTTAAAAATCACAAAAACATATTGTCTGATATAGTGCTGAAAGATAAGCTCCCTGGGTTGGAAGGCAACAATGGACTCAAGCATGCTGGCAATCATGAGGATGGCACAGGAATGGGCATATTGTACATGGGGTTCCCATGAGTTGGAGTCATCTTGACTGCAACTAACAACAGCAAATTTTGGGTAACTCATATTTAAAATGGGATAAATATGCCTACTTTAAAGCAAGGATTAATTCATATTAGACAATGCAAGTAAAATGCATAGTGAACTGTCTAGCACATAGCAATCACTCAATTAATAGCGCTATTAATAATAATAATAAATAAATAAAACAAGTAATTAAAATAATGTCCATAGAAAGGAAGACTGGCTTTCAGCTTCATTACTCAATGTCCTGTTCTGATTTTTGTATTATAGAATAATTATATGCTAGCTTAAGTAATATATCATTCCTTAATTTTAACTGTCATGTGGGAAACTCTGCCAATCCATGCCTCTTCTGGGAAATAGAAGCACTTGAGAAGATAACTAACTTCCTGACCCTGATTTTTCTAATCTGAGGAGAAACTATCTCTGTGACTGCATTCTATCATACACATTGCTATCGAGAAAATGAACTCAAATAATGGATTTTACATGTCCATGCAAAGAACAAACTGACCATACAACAGAAGAAGAGATATAAAATTGCACTTACTTATGAAATACTCACAAATTTATTGACAGAGAGCAAGTCTAAAGAAGACTGGATTAGTACGAACAATTAGCCTCATAGCACATTGTGATTACTAAATTTGCTAATTCTTCTTCTCAGTTGGAAGAGTTGACTTGTATTTGTTTTAAATAAAAAACTACAGTACATGCTAAATTTTGTCTTTAAAATTCATTGGTTTGGAAACAAATGGCGTTCCCAAAAGACCTCTTGAGTGCATGTTCCCAGATCCATGAAGATGATAACATTTGGTCAACAGAATGTAGTTGGAATGACTACATAGATACTACTGGGTCTCTGTGGATTGTGTTAGTGTGCGTGTGGTATCACAAGCATAGGTTTGACCAAAAGTTTTATCATCAGCAGTATCTATGCTATCAAACTTGGAGGTGAATAGAGAACAGGAAGGTTTAAAGCCTTTTTATACCTCAGTAGGAAGGAGCCCTGGTGGTGCAGTGGTTAAGAGCTCAGATGCTTACTGTCATGGATTGAATTGTGTCCCCTGAAAAATCTGTCAACTTGGCTGGGTCACGATTCCTAGTATTGTATGATTTTGTATCATTTTGTAATCTGTGATTTCTTTATGTGTTGTAAACTCTATCAATATGATGTAATAAAATGGATTAGTGCCAGTTATACTGATGAGGTCTACAAGATTAGATAGTGTCTTAAGCCAATCTCTTTTGAGATATAAAAGAGAGAAGTGAGTAGAGACACACTGAGGACCTCATACCACCAAGAAAGCAGTGCCAGGAGCTGAGTGCATCCTTTGGACCTGAGGTTCCTAGGCTGAGATGCTCCCAGAACAAGGGAAGACCGATGACAAGGAACTTCCTCCAGAGCCAACAGAGAGGGACGGCCTTCCCCTGGAGCCAGCTCCCTGAATTTGTACTTGTAGCCTACCAGACTGTGAGAGAATAAATTTCTCTTTGTTAGAGCCATCCACTTGTGGTATGTCTGTTATAGCAGCACTAGATGACTAAGACTCTTACCAAAAGTTTGGTGGTTCGAACCCACCAGTGGCTCTGCAGGAGTCTGCTTCTGTAAAGATTATAGCCTTGGAAACCCTGTAGGGCAATTCTACTTGTCCTACAGTGTCATTATGAGTTAGGATCAACTCGATGTCAACAAGTTTGGTTTTTGATTTTTTATACCTCAGTAAACAGAGCCATTATTATCTATCCAATTTTTCAATGAGAAACACTGAATCAGTCTAACGGTTTAATTTTAAGAAGAGTAAATTTAGATTTGAAAGAAAATCTACCACTTACTTACATGTATCTTTGGATGATACAATAAACTTATTATTTCTGCCATCTGTAAAATAAGGCTAATGATACCCACTTCACAGGACTGTTGTGAAAGTTTATAAAATTGCGTGAGAAATTGCTTTGTACATAATGAAAGACTGTAAATATGTAAATTAGTCAATTATTTTCCTAGTTTTCCTTAATTCTCGCGGAGGTTATGATCAGTTTGTGGTGTTTGGAAATTACCTTGAATCATTAACTCATATACTCAGGTTAAAATTTGGCCCCTGAAGCAAAATACTTCTATATTTGATACTCAGTTCAATCATATTAAAAAAATAAGAGCTCAGGGATATTTCCTATTGTTTGCAGGTACTGAGGCTATATACCTGTTGGTTTCTGGGTTAAAAAAAAAATCCTCTCTCATGTCATTGTGATGTGGGAAAGTACAAGTGGGACCATGGCAAAACATGGGAAGGAGGAAGCAGAATGAGGTGCATGGATATAGGTTAAGAGCAAGAGATATGTAGTCAGACAGACCTGGGATTTACTATAATTTCTGGTATTTACTAATGGTGTTATTTGTAAATTAGTTTTGATAATACTTAAGGACTTAATAAAATCTGTGATAATATGATTGTTGTTGTTGTTGCTGTGGAGTCAGCTTTGACTCACATTGATCTTGTGTAACTGAATGAAGCGTTGCCCTGTCCTGCACTATTTTCATAATGGTTAGTGTGATGGTTAAGATTGTGTGTCAACTTGGCTGGGCCATGATTCTCAGTGTTTTAATGTGATCACTCCCATGATTGAATACACTGTGAGTAGCCAGTCAGATGAAAGGGAGTCTCCTTGGAGGTATGGCCAGCATCTGAATGTAAGCAGACGTTCTGACTTTTTGCTCACTCTGGACCCTGCGGCTGCTTCCTGTCATCTCGTCTCTGGTTCTTGGGTCTTGAGCTGTCAGCTTATCTGCTGATCTTGGAATTTGTCAACCTTCACAGCCTGTGAGCGGGAGCCCTGCTCTTGACCTGCTGATCTTGAGCTCGCCAGCTTCTGTGGCTGTGTGACTTGGGAGAGGCCTCTACCCTGATCCAGGACTTGGGACGTTCTAGCCTCTACAATCTTGTGAGCTGTTTCCTTGGTATAAATCTCTCTCTCTATATATATATTTTATGCTTTACTGGTTTTACTTCTCTAGAGAACCCAGCGTAAGACAGTTAGTATGTTTGAGCCCATTGTTGTGGCTATTGTTTCAATCTGTCTCATTGAGAGTTTCCCTTATTTTCTCAGTCTACTTCAACAAACATGATGTCCTTTTCTAGGGATTGGTCTTTCCTGATGACATTTCCAAACTAAGCAAGCCGAAGTCTCACCATTCTCATTTCTAAGGAGCATTCTGCTTGTGTTTCTTCTAAAACTGAAGATTTGCTCATTCTTCTAGCAGTCCATGATATAATCAGTATGATTTGCCAACACCACAGTTTGATTGCCTCTTTTTTCATTGACCAGCTTTCATATGCACATGACTATGATTTGGGTCAGGCACACCTTAGTCATCAAAGTGATATCTTTGCTTTTTAAAACTTTAAAGAAGTTTTTTGCAGCAGATTAGCCCAACACACTATGTCTTTGGTTTCTTGACTGCTGCTTCCACAGACATTGATTGTTGATCCAAGTAGAATGAAATTGTTGACAAATTCAATTTTTATCCTTTTAGTAAGATGTCATTTAAAGATTTTTGTTTTCTTCACATTCAGACATAGTTCATACTGAAGGTTGTAGTCTTTGACCTTAATCAGTAAGTGCTTCACACAGTCTTTATTTTCGGCAAGCAAGGTTGTGTCATCTGCATATTGCCGATTGTTATTATGTCTTCCTCCTTCCCTGATACCATATTCTTCTTCTTATAGTCCAGCTTCTGGGATTGTTTGTTCAGCATACAGACTGATTAAATACGGTGGAAGGATACAACCCTGCTGCACACCTTTTCCAGTTTTAAACTTTGCTCTGTTCAAATAACTGCCTCTTGATCCATGTACAGGTTCTGCATGATCACAACGAAGTGTTCTGGAATTCTTCATAATGTTGTTCATAATTTATGATTCACACAGTCAAATTATGACACCACCACACAATTATCAGAAATATATGAAAAAATATCAATACTCAAAGTGGCACTCAGCTCTAGTAGAGAACCCATTTTTTAATTCTGCAAAGAAAAATGCTTCAGCTTTAAAGTGGATGAAGTGGATCAGACAGCAGAGAAATGAAGGAGTATATAATTATTATTGTCATGATTATTTCAAGGGGTTTGAGACTTAGAAGTAGAAGTGTAGGACTGTGGAAAGTGTTGAAAATAGGAAGAATTTTGAAGGAATTTATTTGATTTACCTTGAGGTAATGTGACAACATAAAGGTCAATTATAAAATATGAAGGTGTTTTACTATATGACGATAGTCACTGTATGAGGATATTTTACCCTTAACCTATCATACAATTTATCCTCTGTAAGTAAAGTTTGATGATTTTTGAAAATTTTATAAATTTTTCAGTTATCACAACAGTTGTGAGATAAGTGAAAACAGAAAGATTAGTAGTATATGCAGCCTTTTGTGTATGGTTTCTTTCAAGTAATTTAATGCTTTTTAGGTTTATTCTTATTGTAGATGTTTCAGTAGTTTATTAATTTATATTGCCGAATAGTATCCCCTTCAATAGATATTCCATATTTTGTTTATCCATTCACCAGATGATGGGCATTTGGATTGTTTTCAGTTTTTGGATATTATCAATGATGCTGCTATGAACTTTCATGTACAAGTATTTGCGTGGACATATGTTTTCACTTCTCTTGAATAGATACCCAGGAATAGAATTGTTAGTTCATCTAATAAGTATATGTTTAACTTTTTGAGAAACTACCAAACTATTTTCCAGTGGAGCCCTGGTTGCACAATGGTTAAGAACTTATCTGCTAACCAAAAGGTTGGCAGTTCGAATCCACCAACCGCTCTTTGTAAACCCTATGGGCAGTTCTACTCCATCCTATAGGGTTGCTATGAGTTGGAATCAACTCAATGGCAACAGGTAGTAGGTAGTACCAAACTATTTTCCAAAGTGGCTGTACCATTTTACATTCTCAGCAACAATGGATATAGGTTCCTATTTTTTCCATATGCGCATCAATGCTTGACATTGCCAGTCTGTTGGATTATAGCCATTCTAGAAGATGTGTAGTGGCATCTCATTATGGTTTTAATTTGGATTTACCTTATATGAGTAATGATTTTGCACGTCTTCTTTTTTTAAAAAATTTTTATTGTGGTAAAATATATATAACAAAAATTACCTATTTTAGCCCTTTTTTAAGTGTGTAATTTAGTGGCCTTAATTATGTTTGCCAAGTTGTGCTACTATTACCACTATCCATTTCCAAAACTTTTACATCACCCCAAACAGAAATTCAGTACCCCTTCAGCAACAGCAGACATTTTCTCCTTCCCTCAGTCCCTGGTAACCACTAATAAACTTTTGTCTGTATGCATTTGCTTAATTTAGATATTATACATATATGGGATCAAATAATTTTTGTCTTTTTTTTTCTGACTGATTTCCACTCAGCATAATGTTTTCAAGGTTTATTCATGTCATAGAATTTTATTTCCCTTTATGGCTGAATAATATTCCATTGTATTTACTACATTTTCTTTATCATTCATCTATTGATAGGCACTTACCTTGTTTCCACCTTTTGGCTATTGTGAATAATGCTGCAATGAACATTGATATGCGAATATCTGTTTGAGTCCCTGTTTTCAAGTCTCTTAAGTAAATACCTAGAAATGGAGTTATTGGGTCATATTGTAATTCTATGTATAACATTTTTGAGGAACTACTAAACTGTGTTCCATAGCAGCTGCACCATTTTACATTCCCACCAATAGCACATGTGAGCTCCAGTTTCTCCATATCGTCCCCAGCACTTGTTACAATGCATATTGCTAAACGAAAGAAGTCAGTCTGAAAAGGCTATATATCATATGATTCTATTTACATAAATCTGAAAAAGGTACAGTGGTTATGCACTGGATTGCTAACCGGAGGGTCGGCAGTTTGAGACACCAGCTGTGGGAGAAAGATGTGGCAGTCTGCTTCTGTAAAGATTTATAGCCTTGGAATCCCTATCTGGCAGTTCTACTCTGTGCTACAGGGTCACTATGAGTCAGAATCAACTCTCCAGCAATGGATTTAGTTTTGGTTATACAGATGCTAAATGTTTCAGTGTTGGTAGGGGCCTGGGTAGAAAGTAGATTGAACAGATAAAAGCACAGGTAATTTTTTACGGTGATGAAGCTATTCTGTATGACACTGTAATGATGAATACATGACATTATGCATTTGTCAAAATCCATACAGCACAAAGTGTGAATCTTAATGTAGGCAAATAAAAAAAAAAAAAGAAAAAGAAAAACAAGAAGTCAAGAGATCTCAAGCTGAAATACAGACTATGGTAAAAGAATCAAACTGTATTACAAATGTATGATATCACTTTATTAAAGAGGGTAGAGAAAAAAGTTGCTGACCTAAGTAACTTTGGAAATGAGTGGAGACCACAAGACTAAATGTAAAAGAAACTGTACATAAGCATCGTACTCTAGTTAGTAGTGTTGATTCCCATAGGTTCATAGGTTAATAATTCTGAAACCACTGTACATGTATACTGGGAGTGAGGAAATGAGTAATAGATAGCAAATAGTGGGAGCCAGGTTTCTGTCTGTTGGAGTTGGAGGTTACAGGCAAGCAAGGAGAGAACTAATATTTAGCATAATATAGATAGGTGGACGTTTATAGAAATATTTATAGATGTATGAATATACATAGGTTAGTATACACATGTATATTTTCTTGCATTGTCAGCTGAGAGGATCTAGAAGCAACAACATCCCAGTAACAATGAGTATACCTGCACCCAGATGTTGGTTTCTAATACCATTCTCCAATGGAAGAAATCAGAACTCCTTGGAGAAATGGCTAGTTCTAGAGCTGGTGCAAGAAATACACAAGATGAGCCAGAGCATCTAATTGCCAAAGGAAAAGCTAAACAAACAAAAAAAGAAAAAGGAAGAAGAATGCAAGAAAAGGGGAAAAAATGAAAAAAATTAAAAAGCTAAAGGAAAAGAAAAAAAAAACAAACAACAATAATGGTAGTATAATATCAAAGAGATAAAGCAGCTAACTGAAAGACCTCCCAATGGCTAGATATGGAATAATTTGAACAACAAAATAAATAATGTAGCATTGGATTATAAGCCAAACTATAAAATAAAATATTCAGTAATTCACAGATACAAAAATACATGATTGAATAAATAAGTAAGCAGGGGAGAGTAGACACATCTCCCTTGCAGAAGAATCCCAAATAATTTACGTAGATACTTCCCATCAAGGAGGTGGAGCATAAACTCCCATCCCTTAAGTGTGGACTGTGCATAGTGACTTCTTTCCAACAAGTACAGTATGGAAAGGAGGAAAAAGAAAAGACCTCTGTGGTCTTCCTCCTCAAAACCCATAACCACAGACTAACCATGAGAAAAACATCAGACCTGTCTAAATTGAGTGACATTGTACAAAATACCTGGCCACTACCCTTAAACTGTAAAATCCATCAAAAACAAGGGAAGTTTGAGAAATTGTCACCAGTCTAGAGCAGACTGCTGGTGTAGTGGTTAAGAGGTATGAATGCTAACCAAAAGTTGGCAGTTCGAATCCACCAGCTGCTCCTTGGAAACTGTATGGGGCAGTTCTACTCTGGCCTATAGACTTGCTAGGAGTTGAAATCACTGCATGGCAACGAGTTTGTTTTTTTTTCTTTTTTTCCCCAGAGCAGCCTAAGGAAATGTGAAGACTACATATTATATAGTATTGTGGATGGATGGGATTCTGGACAGAAAACAATTAATTAGGGACTCTCGAAAAATGGCCCTCTAGGCAGAAGAACCACACCATCCCTCCACGTCAAAGATCTGAAAAACTAAGCCTAACAGAGAATACAACAATCCTGAAACCCTAAAATATCAAATGAAGAGATAAAGAACTCAGCCAAGCCCCAAATGGAGTGAGAAAACTTACAGAGAATGAAGAGAGAGGAGAGATTCATGCAGAGGTCCCCTACCAACTAATGCAGCATGGATCCACCATCTTGGACTCCTATCGGAGACCAGCAAACAGGGGGTATGAGAAAGTAGTTTCACGGAGCTTCCAGCGGGAGACAAAACAATTGGTAATTTGCAATATACACTTTCCCACCCCCCACCCTTCTTCACCCCCACTCAGCCTCCTCTGCTTCCCACGGCCACAATCTCTTGACCAGGAAACCCTGGCTGCTTGGATTCCACACACCCGAACAGGCTGGCTCTCTGAGTGCCATTTGTTGGCTGCTGGTGTTGCTTTTTTCCGCTTCATTTGCTTTCTTCCATCCCTCTCACCACCTCCCCCTCTTTTAGCTCAAATACCTGGCTCCGTGCACCATCTTTGCTTCTTCCTGAGGGGTTGCAGAGTTCCAGTAATTTGTGATATACTCTTTCCCACTCCCTACCCTTCTTCACCCACACTTGACCCCTCTGCTTCCCATGGACACAGTCTCGTGTCCAAGAAACACCAGCACAAACTAGCTGGCTCTCTGACTGCCATTTGTTGGCTGCTAGTGTTGCTTTTTTTCTTCTTCTAGTTCTTTTGATTTCTTCCTTACCTCTCACCACCTCCTCCACCTTTCGCTTAAATACCTGGCTCCGTGTGCCATCTTTGCTTCTTCTTGAGGGGCTGTGGAGCTCCATTCAAGTGTGGAGCTACTTCCTGGTCTGGGCTGCTGTGCTGGTAGGATCCCGGGGCTTTTGTTCATTTGTTTTTGGTTTTCTTTTCCTTTTCTTGAGTTGGGAGCCCTTTCTGGCCAGGTGGTGCTGTGTGGCAAGGAGACTTCCCACTCGGCTTGCACAGACGTGCAGTGGGATCCCTGAGGAAATTTCTTTTTGGGTTGGTTATTTTTTTTTTTTTCTGTTTTTTGGGGGGCCTTTCTTGTTCTTTTTTAAAAATTTGTTTTGCTTTCTTTTCCCTCTTTTTCCTTTTTTCTCTTTCTTCATTGCTCAGTTTCTCGTCTCTCTATATCGTCCTTCTATTTATGTTCCCTGAATACCTGGTTTCGTACGTCTCTGCGCCTTATGGCCAGGCTGTACTGCAGCACCTGAGAGCGACTTCCCCAGACCTCATAGCTGCACCAGTGGGATCCCTGGGAACTTTGTGGTTCTTTAACCTTTCTGATTTTTATTTATTCATTCTTTTCTTTCCTTTTCTTCCTCTTTCCCTTTCTGTTTTTCTCCTTTTCATAGTCTCTCATCTCTCCACTCCAACGGTAAGCTCCCCTAGCATTCTTTTTTGTTGGTTTGTACGTTTTTGGCTCCTGTTATTCTCTCCTCTCTCCCATATCCATCTTA
This sequence comes from Dugong dugon, assembly GCA_030035585.1. Taxonomy (NCBI): domain Eukaryota; kingdom Metazoa; phylum Chordata; class Mammalia; order Sirenia; family Dugongidae; genus Dugong; species Dugong dugon. Next base: position 162,652,772 of record CM057464.1, read on the forward strand.
GCTCCACACATAACAATCTTCCCGCTGCATCCTGCCTACCTGCACCAAGTGCTTGACATCATACCACCAAGCAGTGCAGGCACGGCCTACTGGAACCTGCCCTGCACTGATTACTGACCCACCCTGGTGGCTGTAGTAAGTGCCACAAACAACCCATGCCAGTAACTCCCCTTCAGCTAGACCGTACCATATCTGAGTGACTGACACTGCCAATTGGAGAAGGAGGTGAAAAGAATTGTGCCCACAGATGAGCCAACAACAAACAACACACAGTCCGCCTGCTAAGACATAGTCAATTTTTTTTTTTAAAAAAGGGACGAAATAAACAAATCTACAATCAATAAACGAGAAAAATAACTACTGAATGCCCTGAAGACAGCAGACAATATCAAAACATTTATAAAAACAGGACAGGATGGTTCCAGTAGGTGTCCAAAATAAAACACCAGATGACTCTCCAGTGAAAGAAAATGCACTAGAACTACCTGATAGGGAATTCAAATCTCTAATCCTCATAATTCTCCAAGAACTGAGGCAAAAAGCTGACAAACACGAGGAAAAAATAGACAAATTCATGGAAAATACGGACAAAAAATTGACAGAATTCAGGAAAATAATGCAGGAACAAAATGCTAAAATAAATTCACAGCTAGAAATTATACAAAGACAACAATTAGAAATCCAAAAGATAAACAACAAGATTTCAGAAATGGACGGTGTCAGAGAAGGGCTGAGAAGCAGATTTGAAACGGTGGAAGACAGGATCAGTGGAATTGAAGACAAACACTTGGATACAACACTGTTTGAGGAAAACTCAGAAAAAAGAAGAAAGAAAAATGAAGAGACCCTGAGAGTTATGTGGGATATAATCAAAAGCAAAAATTTATGAGTGATTGGAATTCCAGAACAAGGGGAGAAAACAGAAAACACAGAGAGGATAATTGAAGAGCTGCTGACAGAAAACTTCCCTAATATCATGAAAGAGGAAAAGCTGGTCATCCAAGAAGTTCAACTAACCCCGTATAGAAGAGACCTCAAAAGAAAATCACCAAGGCATATCATAATCACACTTGCCAAAACCAAAGACAAACAAAGAATCCTGAAAGCAGCTCGTGAAAAACAAGAAGTCACATACAGATGAGAAACAATAAGACTAAGCTCAGATTATTCAGCAGAAACCATGCAGGCAAGAAGCCAATGGGATGAAATATATAAAATCTTGAAAGAAAAAAATTGTCAGCCAAGAATAATATATCCTGCAAAACTCTCATTCAAATTTGATGGTGAAATTAGGTCATTTCCAGATAAACAGAAATTAAGGGAATATGTAAAAGTCAAACCAAACTTACAAGAATTATTAAAGGGAGTTCTTCAATCTGAGGACAAACAGCTTCAGCTCACAGCCAGAATCCAGGACGCAGGATCATACCAGCCAGCTACCAATCTAGGAAACGAACTCTCGAGGACTATCTAAAACCAAAAGAAATACAACAGAGAATCAGAGCAGTTAATCAGTAAATGACAACAACATCAAAACAATAAAAGAGGAAAGAAATGCATAGGTATATAACCTTCTAATGGAGAGGAAGGCAAGGCGATACCAAGTAATGGTAGACTGCTTCAAACTTAGAAAGATAAGGGTAAAATTCATGGTAACCACAAAGAAAATTAACAAACATACTCATAAAAAAAAGAGGAAAAACATAAAGTCTCAGCAAAAACAAAATGTACAAAAACAAAAGAAATGAAAAAAAAAAAAAATCCACAAAAGTAACTCAGCACAAGAGAGTAAGAAGAACAAAGAAAACTTCAGCACCACAAAAAAAAGCACTACAAATTGACAGCAGCAAACTCACATCTATCAATAATTACACTGAATGTAAATGGACTCAATGCACCCATAAAGAGATGGAGAGTGACATAATGGATAAGAAAACAGGATCCATCAATATGTTGTCTACAAGAGACACACCTTAGAAACAAAGATGTGAATTTATTAAAAGTCAAAGGTTGGAAAAAATTATATGGAGCTAACAACTACCAAAAAACAGCAGGAGTGGCAAATCCAATCTCAGATAAAATAGACTTTAAAATGAAATATACCAGAAAAGACAAAGAAGGATACTATATAATGATTAAGGGGATGATCCATCATGAAGACAACCATAATAAACATCTACACACCCAATGACAGGGCCCCAAAATACATAAAACAAACTCTAACAACACTGAAAACAGAAATTGACAGTTCCAGAATAATAGTAGGAGACTTCAACACACCTCTGTCAGTAAAGGACAGAACAACTAAGAAGAAACTCAGCAAAGATACAGAAGACCTAAAGGGCACAATCTGCCAATGACCTCATAGACATATATAGAACACTTCATCCAACCGCTGCAAAGTATACATTCTTTTCCAATGCACATGGAACATTCTTCAGAATAGACCACATCTTAGGCCACAGAGCAATCCTCAACAAGATCCAAAACACTGAGATAATTCAAAGTATCTTCTCTGACCACAATGCCATCAAGGTAGAGATTAACAACAGAAAGAGCAAGGAAAAAAAAATCAATTACATGAAAAGCGAATAATACCCTGCTTACACATCACTGGGTAATAGAAGAAATCAGAGATGGAATAAAAAAATTCCTAGAATCAAATGAGAATGAAAACACAACATACCAAAACCCCTGGGACACAGCAAAGGCACTCCTAAGAGGACAATTAATAGCAATAAATGCACTTATCAAAAAAGAAGAAAGGGACAAAATCACAACATTAACTACAGAACTCAAACAAATAGAAAGAGAACAACAAAAAAATCCTACAACCACCAGAAGAAAGGAGATAGTAAAGATCAGAGCAGAAATAAATGAAATAGAGAACAGAAAAACAATAGAAAGAATCAACAAAACCAAAAGTTGGTTCTTTGAAAGAATCAACAAAATTGACAAACCACTGGCCAGACTGACAAAAGAAGAACAGCAGAGGGCACAGATAACCCAAGTAAGAAATGAAATGGGGGACATTACAACAGACCCAACCGAAATAAAAAGGATTATAACACAATATTATGAAAAACTATATTCCAACAAATTTGAAAACCTAGAGGAAATGGATAAATTTCTAGAAACACACGGCCTACCCAAACTACAACAAAGTGATATTGAAAATCTGAACAGACCCATAACAGGAGAAGAGATTGAAAAGGTAATAAAAAAAACTCCCAACCAAAGAAAGCCCTGGCCCAGATGGCTTCACTGGAGAATTCTACAAAACATTTACAAAAGAGCTTTTACCAGTACTACTCAAGCTATTTCAGAGCATAGAAGAGGAAGCAACACTTCCAAATTCCTTCTATGTAGCCAGCATAACGCTGATACTAAAACCAGGCAAAGATGTCACAAAAAAAGAAAATTACAGACCAATATCTCTCATGAATATAAATGCAAAAATTCTCAACAAAATTCTAGCCAATAGAATTCAGCATCATATCAAAAAGTAATACACCACGACCAAGTAGGATTCATACCAGGTATGCAAGGATGGTTCAACATTAGAAAATTAATCAAAATAATCCACCACATAAATAAAAGGAAAGAAAAGAATCACATGATCATCTCAATTGATGCAGAAAAGGCATTTGACAAAGTCCAACACCCATTCCTCATAAAAACTCTCTATCAAATAAGTATAGAAGGGAAATTTCTCAACATAGTAAAGGGCATCTATGCAAAAGCAACGGCCAACATCATTCTTAATCAAGAGAGGCTGAAAACATTCCCTTTGAAAACAGGAACAAGGCAAGGATGCCCTTTATCACCACTCCTATTTAACATTGTGCTGGAAGTTCTAGCTAGAGCAATAAGGCAAGAAAAAGAAATAAAGGGCATCCAAATTGGTAATGAAGAAGTTAAACTGTCCCTGTTTGCAGATGATATGATACTATACATAGAAAACCGTAAAGACTCCACGAGAAAGCTACTGGACCTAATAGAAAGATTCAGTAGGTAGCAGGATACAAGATAAACATTCAAAAATCAGTTGGATTCCTATACACCAAAAAGGAGAACGATGAAAAGGAAATCAGGAAAACAATACCATTTTCAATAGCCCCTAAAAAGATAAAATACTTAAGAATAAATCTGACCAGGGATGTAAAAGAGCTATACAAAGAAAACTATAAAACACTACTGCATAAAACCCAAAGGGATCTACATAAATGGAAAAACATTTCATGCTCATGGATAGGCAGACTCAACATTGCTAAAATGACAATTCTACCCAAAGCAATTTACAAATACAATGCAATCCCGATCCAAATACCAGCAACATTCTTCAAAGAGATGGAAAAACTAATCATCCACTTTATATGGAAAGGGAAGAAGCCCTGGATAAGTAAAGCACTACTGAAGAAGAAGAATAAGGTTGGAGGACTCACACTACCTGCCCTTAGACCTACTATACAGCTATAGTAGTCAAAACAGCCTGGTATACTGGTACAACAATAGATACATTGACCAATGGAACAGAATTGAGAACCCAGATGTAAATCCATCCACCTATGATCACCTGATCTTCGACAAGGGCCCAACGTCCATCAGATGGGAAAAAGACAGTCTTTTTAACAAATGGTGCTGGCAAAACTGTATATCCATCTGCAAAAAAATGATACAGGACCCATACCTCACGCTGTATATAAAAACCACTTCAAAATGGATCAAAGACCTGAATATAAAGCGTAAAACTATAAAGTTCCTAGAAGAAAAAAATAGGACCAACACTACAGGCCTTAGTACACGGCATTAACAGGATACAAACCATAACCATCAATGCACAAACCCCAATAGATAAGCTAGATAACTGGGATCTTCTAAAAATCAAACACCTATGCTCTTGAAAAGACTTCACTAAAAGAGTATAAAGAGAACCTATAAACTGGGAAAAAATTCTCGGACAGTACAAGTCAGACAAAGGTCTAATCTCCATAATCTACAAGAAAATCCAACACCTCTACAACAAAAAGACAATTAATCCTATTAAAAAATGGGCAAAGGAAATGAACAGACACTTCACCAAAGAAGACATTCAAGAGGCCAACAGACACATGAGGAAATGCTCGCGATCACTAGCCACTAGAGAAATGCAAATTAAAACCACAATGAGATACCATCTCACCCTGGCATTACCGGCACGAATCAAAAACACTAGAAATAACAAATGTTGGAGGGGCTGCGGGGAGATCAGAACTCTTATGCGCTGCTGGTGGGAATGCAAAATGATACAGCCATTTTGGGAAATGATATGGCGCTTCCTTAGAAAGCTAGAAAGAGACATACCATTTGATTCAGCAATCCCACTCCTAGGAACATATCCTAGAGAAATAAGAGTCGTCACTCGAATAGACATATGCACACCTATGTTCTCGGCAGCATTGTTCACAATAACAAAATGATGGAAACAACCTAGATGCCCATCAACAGATGAATGGCTAAACAAACTATGGTACATACATACAATGGAGTACTATGCAATGAGAAAGAACAACTATGAATCTGTGAAGCATCTCATAACATGAATGAAACTGAAGGACATTATGCTGAGTGAAATAAGTCAATCACAAAAGGACAAATACTGTGTGAGACCTCTATTGTAAAAACCCATGAAAAAGTTCACACACAAAATGTAACAATCTTTGTTGGTTACCAGAGATGGGAGGGGTGGGGGGGGGGAAATACTAAATAGGCAATAGATAAGTGGTATCATTGGTGAAGGGTGAGACAGTACACAATACAGGGGAAACTAGCACAACTTGTACAAGGAAAGGTCATGGAAGCCTCACAGACCCATCCAAACTCCCTGAGGGACTGAATTGCTGGGCGGAGTGCTGTTGGGACCATGTTCTCGGGGAACATCTAGCTCAATTGGCATAACACAGTTTATAAAGACAATGTTCTACATTCTACCTTGGTGAGTAGTGTCTGGGGTCTTAAAAGCCTGTGAGCGGCCATCTAAGATACTCACTGGTCTCATCCCTTAGGGAGCAAGGGAGAATGAAGAGAACAGGATACAAGGAAAAAATTAGTCCAAAGGACTAATTGTCCACAGCTACCAAGGCCTTCACTGGACTGAGTTCAGTACAGCTAGATGGTGCCCGGCTACCACCAGTGACTGCTCTGACCAGGATCACAACAGAGGGTTTTGGACAGAGCTGGAGAAGGATGTAGAGCATAATTCTAACTCACAAAAAAAAAAAAAAAAAAAAAGACCAGATTTACTGGCCTAAAGGAGACTGGAGAAAGCCCAAGAGTATGGCCCCCAGACACCCTTTTAGCTCAGTGGTGAAGTTACCTCCGAGGTTCACTATTCAGCCTGGGAGTGGACAGTCCCGTAAAACCAAATGAGACTAATGAGGGACAGGAGTCCAGTGACAAGGGCCAGAAGGCGGAAGGGGACAAGGAAGCTGGTGATAGGGAACCCAAGGTTGAGTAAGGATATTGTTGATGTGTTGTGAAATTGTTAACCATTGTCATAGGGCAACATTTGTAGTAACTGTTAAATGAGAAACTATTTTGCTCTGTAAGCCTTCATCTTAAGTGAGAATAACAGCACAATTGGAAGAGCGTAGTCAATGTCACTGAACTGTGCATATAGAAATTTTTGAAATGGTGTATCTTTGGCTATGTGTATTTTCACCAAAATAAAAGGTTGAGAAGTTAGAGGGTTGACATGTTGTGGGGTTGTTAACCAATGTCGTAAAACCATATGTGTACTACTGTTTCATGAGAAACTATTTGTTTTGTAAGCCTTCACCTGAAGTACAATAAAAAAATATATATATATAATAAAAAAATGAATTAGATAAAAACCAAAGAAATCTGAATAAAATATGGACTTCATCTAATAATAATGAATTAATATTGGTTCATCCATTGTGACAAAAGTACCATAGTAGCTGAGGACATTAACAAGAGGAAAAGCTGGGTCTGGGGTATATGAGAACTCTCTGTACTATCTTCATAGCTTCTTTGTAAATTTAAAGCTATTCTAAAATAAACGTTTATTTAAAAAATAACCTCTGAAACCTCTCTCATAGCATATACAAAAATCAGTTCTAAATGGACAGATGTCTGAAATGAAAAAGGTACAGCTCTAAAGTATTTAAAAGAAAATGTGAAATAATATCTTAATAACTTTAGATAAGTAATATTTTTTAAACAAGATACGACCATTGCATACCATGAAGATAATCGTGTAAATTGTACTTCAGAAAAAAAACTTGTTTACAAATGCCACCCTTAAGTAGAAGAAGAAAGACCACATTTTTTAAATGACCAAAAGTTAATATGCAGTATATATAAAGAACTTCTATGAATCAATGAAAAAGAGTTAAAATAATATAAAAGTTGAGAGAATACATAAAGAGGAATATCACAAAGAAGAAAGAAAAACATAACATGTATATGAAAAGATGCCCAATCTTATTACTAACCTGGGAAATGAAACGTAAAATACAATGATACCATGTCATACCCCATTAAAACTGGATAAAACAAAAAATTGGATAAATACAAAATGTTGACAAGAATGCAGGGTTGTGGGGACTCTCAACGTCTAGTGTGAGTGTAAAGTATTTCAACCATTTACAAAATTGACTTCTATTACCTAGTAAAGCTGAAGATGTTCACTCTCTACAATCCAGCTATTCCCTTCCTAGGTAGAAATCCTAGAGAACCTCTTACACCAGAACGCATATAGAAGAATGTTCATCTAAGCATTGGTTGTAATAGCAAAGAAATGGAAAGAGTATGTCTATCGGCATTAGGATGAATAAACTGTGGTTTATTCATATTTAGTGAAAATAAACAAATTACAAACTAAAGCTAGACACATTAAAACAGATAAATATGAAAAATAATTTTAAATGCTAAAAGTCAGTTTTAGCAAACTTCACATAATATGATTTCATTTAAACAATGTTCAGAGACTTACCAAAGTAAACATATATTGCATTTGGACACATGCATATGTGGTAAAATTATATGCATATCTGGACATTATCTAGAACCTGATGATTTATGGTATTTTTGTATAGAATACATATAGATCTAGTTGAATATCAGTTTTCACAGTATCAGTTACTGTGATATTATAGATTGGAACATTGGGTACTCAAGTATGAAATAAACATATTTCTTTGCTTGTTTTGAGAATCTATGGCTATATTTTATAGTTTTTCTGTCTCTTTCTCTAATAAAGATTATCAGTTTTCTTTCTTTTTTTTTTTTATTATGTTGAGTATGCATTCTTCTAACAGTACTCCTCCATGCATCTGAAATTTGCTGCTTTTTATCTTTAGTGGTTTGGGAAACCGGATAACTAAGGTTGTTAGAATATTTCATAAGGCAAGCAATTTCTAGATGTGGGCCCAGTGCACTCGCCTATGAGCAAATTTCATGACCTTTGTGCATAGACAATGTAATATTTATTTATTCAACACATATTTAGCAATTTCCTACTACATGTCAGACTCTATTCTGGGTTCTAGAAATATAGCAATAAACAATAAGACAAAGTCCCTGTACTTGTGTAGCTTACAGTCTAGTGGCATCTATTTAGATTCTTGACTGTATTCTAAATAGACAAGGCTGCTTCATAAGGACAATTTGAGTGAGCGAGGCATTTCTGTATGTGCACACACACACAACACACACACTGCAATGTGTATATGTAGAAAAATAAAGTCTCTAGCAATGTAGGCTTCAGCTCTATGTGTATGACTATAGACAATGATTGTTGATGGACTTGATAATGATGCTACATGAAGGTGCTATGGTACCATTGGCCATATTCTGTATCCCGTATTATGTTTGCTACAGCCCCACCAAACAATCAGTGGTTGAAAGTAGAGCAAAAAATGTAAACTGTATTTCCTTGATGGCATTAAATTTCCTTCCCAGTATGTTCCCATTGCCGTCGAGTTGATTCCGACTCAAAGCGACCCTATAGGACAGAGAAAAACTGCCCCATAGGGTTTCCAAGAAGCAGCAGATAGATTCAAACTGCCAATCTTTTTGTTAGCAGCTGAGCTCTTAACCACTGTGCCACGAGGGCGTCTCCTAGTATGTTAGGGGAATATACATTATTGGTATGCAAAATAGACAATGTTTCTAAAGTTGGCTTGCAAATCCTTTGGGATGATACCCAGTGCTTCAGGTCATAAACTGATCATATGGGTGTGTATGACCTTGTGTTAATAAGGACAGCATAAAACCTCCTTCTCTGAACACATTTGTCATTGATCACTGGTGTTAGGTAGGGTAAAATAGGATACTTTAGCTTCTGGGCCTTTAATCTACTCCTGTTAGTTAGTTCTTACTTTCTAAAAAAAATTGTTTTCATTTACCTCTTCAGGTAATATATAGAAATAAAAATATATAGAAAAAAATGTCCATTTACCAGGATGGTATATATTATAATCTATATGTATGCTGTTTATTAACTGTCCAATAGCATTATCAAGTTATCTTGAATTAAAACTCAGAGTGCACCTTCCTGGCCTGGCATGTTGACTCTGCTACCTGGTTCAAAGACACGAGCCTATCTGAGACGTCTCTTTCAGTTGGCCTTTGAAAACAACCCTTTTTCACCAGGTTCTGACACTAATAGTAGTCAGAGAAGCATTTGAGAACAAGAGGACACTGGCATTTTCTCAGAGTATGAAAGTGCATGACCTCAAGACCCATATTCTCTTTTAATTGTGTGAAAATAATGACTAATCAATATGAAGGGCCTGGTGGCATCATAGGTTAATTCACCAGGCATCTGGGAGTTTACATAAACATCTTGTCTGAAAATGAGTCCTGTGTGTTAGGTATTTGAGGTGAACTGGTTTTCTACTGTCTCCTTTGGTTTAAAACAACACATACTTTAAATAGTTTGATTCAAGTCACGTGATGGTTGTTTCTCCTGAGGAAAATCCCAGCACCAAGTTAGCGTGTGGGTTATGGATTAGTGAGGCTGGGACGTGCTCACAGCTGTGCTCTGAGGGTTGCCTGATGTCTATTCCACCTCTGTCTATGCGGCCACTCCAGGCCTGTCAATCATTCCTGGCCATTGCTGCTGTAATTCAGCTAATTCACTCAGACTGTAACTTTGGAAGACAGTAAAGCAAATAGTATCAACACCAACATGGAAGGCACATCATACAATGTATAAAGTCATGCACATCTGTCCTATGGACTAAAAAAAAAAGGTCTTACACTTTATAGTTCTAAGAGATTACTTTTATGATACTTCACAAAGTAAACTCAATGTGGAGATCGTAATGACTGAATCCCTAGATGTTTATCAAACCCCAAAATTTAATTGCATTCTTAATAGTTTTGCAGAAACATTGGCTTAACTAATTAAATAGGAATGACTGTTTGTGTTGCTATAGAGGATAGAACATTGAAGCCTTTAGGACTCATTTCAAATTAGCTATTCTGCTTGATTAACAAATTTGACCCACTCGAATTTCTTGGTACTGTGAGGTCAGGTCAGACTACTGACACAAATTTTTTTTTTAAATATGCAGATATTATTATTTTTGAGAGCTATAAACAAGGAAAAAGTATGTTTGCTTTCTTTACTTGCAATTTCAAATTTTGTGATTTTTGAAAACATTCTTTTTCTTATACATTTTGAAGAAATTAGTAAATAAAAGTTTTTAAAAATACTTTTTCAGATAAAAAAATAAGAAAAAGAGATTCATTTACATTTAAAGTACCATAATAAAAATATTGTCAACTGAAGCATACAAAATAATTCATAGTTTGAAATCCCATTAATCTTAAAATTAAAATAAAATATTTGGGCACATTTATAAATACTCCAATATAAAACTCTATTCTACAAGGAGACAAGATCTAAACAGCCTTATTCTTACCTTCATTTGTTTTTTCTGCTTATAACCTAATATTATATTTGAAAACATTTTTAAAATAGTGGCATAAAATGGGCCCTGTGACTTTTATTTGTCTAACTCATTGTTTTTGTGTGTGTGTGTGTGTTTTTTATTGTACTTCAGGTGAAGGCTGTTGTTTGCTCATCTGTGGGCACAATACTTTTCACCTCCTTCTCCAATTGGCAGGGTCAGTCACTCAGATATGGTATGGCAGGGCAGGTCTAGCTGAAGAGGCGTTACTGGGATGGGTTGTTTGTGGCATATACTACAGCCACCAGGGCGGGTCGGTAATCAGTGCAGGGCAGGTTCCAGTAGGCTGTGCCTGTGCTGCTTGGTGGTGTGATGTTAAGCACACGGTGCAGGTAGGCAGGATGTAGTGGGGAGATTGTTATGTGTGGCGCTAAGATGGATATGGGAGAGAGGAGAGAGGAACAGGAGCCAAAAACATACAAACAAATAAGAATGCTAGGGGAGCTTGCCGTTGGAGTGGAGAAATGAGAGACTATGAAATGGAGAAAAACAGAAAGGGGAAGAGGAAGAAAAGAAAAGAAAAGAATGAATAAATAAAAATCAGAAAGGTTAAAAACCACAAAGTTCCCAGGGATCCCACCGGTGCAGCTATGAGGTCTGGGGAAGTTGCTCCCAGGTGCTGCAGTACAGCCTGGCCATAAAGTGCAGAGGCATATGAAACCAGGTATTCAGGGAACAGAAGGAGAAGGAAGATATAGAGAGACAAGAAACTGAGCAATGAAGAAAGAGAAAAAGCGAAAAAGAGGGAAAAGAAAGCAAAACAAATTAAAAAAAAAAAAAAAGAACAAGAAAAGCTCCCCAAAAAACAGAAAGAAAAAGAAAAAAACAACCCAAAAAGAAATGTCCTCAGGGATCCCTCTGCACGTCTGTGCAAGCCGAAGGGGTAGTCTCCTTGCCACGCAGCACCGCCTGGCCAGAAAGGGCTCCCAACTCAAAAAAGGAAAAGAAAACAAACAAACAATTCAAAACAAACAAATGAACAAAAGCCCCAGGATCCCACCAGCGCAGCAGCCCAGACCGGAAAGCAGCCCCACACTTGAACGGAGCTCCACAGCCCCTCAGGAAGAAGCAAAGATGGCGCACGGAGCCAGGTATTTGAGTGAAAGGAGGGGGAGGTGGTGAGAGGTAAGGAAGAAATCAAAAGAAGCAGAAAAACAAGCAACACCAGCAGCCAACAAATGGCAGTCAGAGAGCCAGCTAGCGCGGGCTGGTGGAATCCAAGAAGCCGGTGTTTCTCGGACAAGAGACTGTGTCGGTGGGAAGCAGAGGGGGCCGAGTGTGGGTGAAGAAGGATAGGGAGTGGGAAAGCATATATCACAAATTACCGGAGCTCTGCAGCCCATCAAGAAGAAACAAAGATGGTGCACGGAACCAGGTATTTGAGCTAAAGGAGGGGGAGGTGGTGAGAGGGAAGGAAGAAAGCAAAAAAAGCAGAAAAAAGCAACACCAGCAGCCAACAAATGGCACTCAGAGAGCTGGCCTGTTCGGGTGTGTGGAATCCAAACAGCCGGTGTTTCCCGGTCAAGAGATTGTGGCCGCGGGAAGCAGAGGAGGCCGAGTGGGGGTGAAGAAGGGTGGGGGGTGGGAAAGTGTATATTGCAAATTACCAGTTGTTTTGTCTCCCGCTGGAAGCTCCGTGTAACTGCTTTCTTGTACCCCCTGTTTGCTGGTCTCCGATAGGAGTCCAAGATGGCAGATCTGCGCTGCGTTAGCTGGTAGGGGACCTCTGCATGAATCTCTCCTCACTCTCCATTCTCTGTCAGCTTTCTCACTCCATTTGGGGCTTGGCTGAGTTCTTTATCTCTTCATTTGATGTTTTAGGGTTTCCAGATTGTTGTTTTCTCTGTTTGGCTTAGTTTTTTGGATCTTTGCTGTGGAGGAATGGTGTGTTGCTTCTGCCTAGAGCGCCATTTTGCTGGAACTGTCTAGTTCATTTTTTCCTGTTTTTCCAACTCCTTAAGATTTACTGTCTAATTTTGAAAACAGTAATGCTGATGCCAATTTTTATAGCTTCTGAAAGGAGTTTCCCAGGTTATCTTTGTTTTTAATTACAATTTTAAGAATTTAACCGTGTCCCAGAGGAGTAATAGAAAACAAAAACAACAATTTCTCTAACCATTTCCATGCAGTTTGGAGCAAACAGTAACTGATGACAGATATTAGGACTTTCTAGTGTTTGTTACTTTCATAAAAAGTGAGCAATGCCTATATTATTTTATTTGATTCGTTGACTAGTAGATATTACCTATTTTATATCCTATTGTAGTCCTCTCAGTACTTACAAGAGTGAGTTGTTGACTACAATGGTTACCAACATACTATTTGTTTATAAGGTATTTTTTCCCTGTGAGTTTCATTGTGAACTTTTTGGATGGTCTGATGGTTGTCTCACTAGGGAGTTTGGCTATGCAACAGTCATCTCACTATGGGATAAAGGCTGCTGGTATTTATGTCACTGACAATGAAGGGTAAGAGATTGTTGGATAATTGTTTCATTATCATTTTATTAGGAGAAAAAGTGTTAATAGAATGGGAAGAAAATCTACTTATGTATTCTAGGCACTGTGTGTCTATACTTTCACTCTTATTATCATTTCCTATGACTGAGGTTCAACACATTTTCTGAGACCACTGATTTTTTGTATTTCAATTTTGAGGTCTGATGAATTGTTTTCCATGAGCCATTAATGCCTAGAAATATAAAGGTCTAGAAAATATTAGATTATTTTTGTTTTTACTTTTTATTCTCACTCTGAGAAATTAAAAAAAATTTAAAACCCTTAGTTTTAAAATTACCCAATAGCCAAAGTATGATACTCTTAGAGTCTTAGTATATTTTGTTTTCAATGGTATTTGGCTTTCACAAACATTTCAAAAATAACAGATGAATAAAATGAAATTAATAAATGTAATAATAGCTACGTAATGCCAAGTTATGAAGACAATATTAACAATAAACCAGGTATAATGATGATGATGAGGTAAATAGCAGTAATATACCTAATCATAGCAAATCTTTGTACTTACATAGCACTCCTCATTCAAGATACAGAGCTTTAAAAAATTGTGACTATTTGAAAAGTGATCGTATTCATTGACAAGTTTTTTAATTTCTCAGATATATAAAAAAATGTTGCTCATTCATTAATTCAATCATTCATTTAACAAGGAAATATATGGTAAAAAAAAATTAGACATAGTTGCCATCTTCATGAAGCTTACAGTCTTGAGGGAGTGTTAGACTTTTATCAAATAAACACCAGAACAAATGTAAAATTGCAATTGTGATATTAGAAGCATTTGACCCTTTAGGGAGGATGAAGAAGGCTATCCTAGAAAGTAATACCTGAGTTGAGAGCTGAATGAAGAGTAAGAGTTAATGAGAGAGCGAGGAGAGAAAAGAGTGGAAATCAGAGAGACTGAACAAAACCTTTTTTGTCTGAATGGACGAAAGGGGAGCAAAGAGGAAGGAGGCTAGAGAGGTTCATAGAGACTAGACCATGCATGGACTTGTATACCATGTTCAGGTGATTTGTCTTTGTATTAAGAGGTATACAAAGCCACTGAGGTAGCAATGGTTTTTAGCATGGTGTGTGTGTGTGTGTGTGTGTGTGATATTATCATAGTTAAGGTTTGGAAAGATTACACTGACTATAATTTGGAACACAGATGGGAGAGAGGCCAGTTTGGATATGTGTAGATTAGACGGAAGATGATTGCCGAACCTCAGTTCCTAATAATTTGGACTAGGAATGTGATGGTGGAAGTGAAAATAAGTGACCATATTTCCAGAGCTGAGAAAGTAATTATATTTTCTTGGCAAATAACTGGCAATGTTTAGATACACTCTGTGAAGGCAACTTTAATGGAAGATTTTATACTTGCTTGAAGCCTTCCCTTTTCCCATGTCAGGACCCCTGGTAGTAGTGTAGGAAACAGAATGAGGCTTCCACAACTTTCTTCATTAACTACTTTTGCCTTCTCTACTTTGTTTTCTGAACACAGAGAGTTCCAAGTCCAGTTGCCAATGGACTCTGTCTTAGGCTTCTCTTGTTGCCGTTGTTTGGTGCCATCCATTTGGTTTGGACTCATAGAGACCCTACGTACAACAGAATGAAACACTACCTGGTCGTGCATCATCCTCACAATTGTTGTTATGTTTGAGCTCATTGTTGCAGCCACTGTGTCAATCCATCTCGTTGAGGGTCTTCCTCTTTTTTGATGACCCTCCACTTTACCAAACATGATGTCCTTCTTCAGAGACTCCTGATAACATGCCCAAAATATGTGAGACAAAGTCTGGTCATCCTCGCTTCTAAGGAGCATTCTGGCTGTACTTTTTCCAAGACAGATTTGTTCGTTCTTTTGGCAGTCCATGGTATATTCAACATTCTTCACCAACACCATAACTCAAAGGTGTCAATTTTCTTCTTCGGTCTTCCTTATTCATTGCCCAGCTTTCACCTGCATATGAGACGACTGAGAACACCATGGGTTGGGTCAGGCGCACCTTAGTCCTTAAAGTGACATCCTTGCTTTTTAACACTTTTACAAGAGGTCTTTTGCAGCAGATTTGCCCAATGCAATGCGTCTTTTGATTTCTTGACTGCTGCTTCCATGGGGGCTGATTGTGAATCCAAGTAAAATGGAATCCTTGACAATGTCAATCTTTTCTCCATTTATCATCATGTTGCTTATTGGTCAGGTTATGAGGATTTTTGTTTTCTGTACCTTGAGGAGTAATCTATACTGAAGGCTATAGTCTTTGATCTTCATCAGTAAGTGCTTCAAGTCCTGTTTGCTTTCAGCAAGAAATGTTATGTCACCTACATAATGCAGGTTGTTAATAAGTCTTCCTCTAATCCCGACGCCCCACCATTCTTCATATATAGGCTTCTTTGGCTCCTCCAAAAGCTGCATGGCAAAGCAGGACACTAATAATCTGGAGGATATTTGGTGGATCCTTCCATTTTCTGAGATCTAAAAAAGAAAACAAGTTGCAGTTGAGTCATTTCCAACTCATGCAACCCCATTTGTGTCAGAGTAGAACTGTGCTCCATAGAGTTTTCAATGGCTGATTTTTTTGAAGTAGATCACCAGGACTTTCTTTCAAGGTGCCTCTGGGTGAATTCAACCCTCAACTTTTCAGTTAGCAGCAGAGTGCATTATTTTGCACCACCCAGGGACTCTTCTGAGATCTAGAGTACTACATTATGAGCACTGCTGCCTGGGTTGGTTTAGGTTGTGAATACTTTATAACCTCAAGTGCTGGAGTATATGTAAATAACCAAACCCATTGCTGTCTAATTGATTCCAACTCATAGCGACCCTATAGGACAGAGTAGAATTGTCCCATAAGTCTTCCAAGGCTGTAATCTTTATGGAAGCAGACTGCTCCATCTTTCTCCTGAGGAGTGGCTGGTGGGTTTGAACTGCGATCTTTCAGTTAGCAGCTGAGCCGTTAGCCACTGTGCCACAAAAACCTCTGTGAACATTCTCTTCTATGAAAAAACAAAACTAAAGAAAAAACTTATCTACATCCTTTCTATTTCTCCTTCCTGCCAATGATATTTTCCTTTGGCACAGGTGCCTGATTTGCCAATTACTATAGACTCTTGTACCTATATCTGATAATAGGATACTATCACCGTAAGTATATGAAGTAGGAAGAAGCGTAGATATATTTTTAAAGCTCACTCCTGTTTGAGCTGTTTGTTCCAGGAGAACTCCCCTTAGGGAGAACTTCTTAGTTTTTTTCTGATAAAGTACGTTAATGGGTCTAGTGACTATGAAAAGTAGGCTGTAGGCTCTGGGGTCAGTCTAGACGGGGAAGCATGAAACAGAGAAGTTAACTGATTTAATATAACAGGAATTTGGGGCTTCTCCACTGGTTGCTCTGGGAGGAGAGGAGAGGAAAATCTAAGAAGATTTGAAAAAAAGGGGTCCCAGAAACCTAGCTGCAGACTAGTACACAAATTTTACAGTCAATGAGAAAGTTCCAGGGACCAGGGGGGTAAGGAAGGGACAAATAAATTTCCAGGAAAAGTTACATTTGATGTTCTATATACAGATGTCTTCAGCTTTATGCTGTAATTATTCCTATTACCCCTAAACTTTCAGTAAAAGTCTGTTACACAAAACAGCTTTGGGTTAGTGTGGTACAATCGGTTAACACTCTAGGCTGCTAACCAGAAGGCTGGAGTCCACCCAAAAGTGGGTGTCTTGGGGAAAAAAAAAGCCTGGAGATTTACTTCCAAAAAATCCTCCTTTGAAACCCTGTGGAGCACGGTTCTACACACATGGTGTCTCCATGTGTCGCATTCTACTCAATTGCAACTTTTTTTTCCCATAAGGACAAGAAAGAAGAGACCATGCCCAGGTCCCAGAAGAATTGGACTAGAGGGGAAAGAGCAGTTTAGAGAAGAGAGATGGGAGCAGGGAGCAGGAATTGAGTTGAGAGCAGAAATTCCCAGTGTGTCGTGATAGACCTCGTTCTATGCCTCAGAAATTCTAAAATATATTAAAGAGAGCACTAGAATTTCCACAGTACCGGGAATGGGGGCTTTGGTCACTTTATATGGATTCTAAAGATACATTAAAAGGTTGTAGAACTTGGAGCCACCTTGGTTGTAATTGGTTCAGTACTGTTTCTATGGGTGGAATCAGGAGGGCACTGGATTTAGACATGAATCTTGGATCCCATGAACTTGTGTGTATAGATTTGCTAGTAAACTGATTCTTTCCCCAACTCCATCATGCTAAAATTTCCCCAAATCCCTGAAGATTATCACTCTTCTCTGCTTTTGTTATTAAAGGAGGTTGTGATTTTTAAAACAGAGTAAGAAAGTAATTTACATCACCACCCAAACAACATTGAGTACCTTCTCTGCTAGGTACATTTACACAGATGTGCTTGCAATAATGTTTTATTATAGTTGGTATTACCATTTCAGATGAAGTAAATGAAGTTTAGAGAAGTTGTGACTTATCCAAAGCCACACTGCTAGTGGTTATGGAATCACAACTTGAACCAAGACCTTTGACTCCAAATCCAGTTATCTTTTATTATGCTAGCTTTCTTGAATTTATTGCAGTCCAAAAGCATTGGAGAGAGGGATTTTTCATTGAGTCTTTCCCCAAAGCCCAAATCCCATTACAGATAGCCATGGGCACAGAAGTATGCTAAGGGTGTACCTTGATGACATTGCTATATTTTATATTAATTTTTTTAAACTATAGAATAGCAAACAACAAGATGCAAGGAATAAGCTGGAGTTATTTAATAGGAAATCTATTTTCATGTCCAGTTAATTTTTTCCCAGTAGATAAATAATATGTCATTTTAGAAAATTATAATTTAAAAACATTCTCTTCATAAATAGTAGTTGGGATTTACATCAAGCTGGGGGAATAGCTCGTCTATCTGGTAATTTTTTTTTTAATGTGTCTTCACTTCATGTTGCTCCAGAAACTCAATGAAATGCTATTTGTTCTCTTGAGAAATTACTTCAGATCGCTACATTGATAGGATACCATATATATATACATAGGTTTTCATCTATTTAACATATTAATTCCAGGAAAACAAGTAAAGAGAACAAAACTGTGTGGGATTTCATTAAACTTGGCTTTATTCCTAGCTTCATGGGCTAGTGAATGACCTGAAAGGTTCCTTCCTCCAACCCCAGCCTCTAGTCTGTGTGGTGTTTAAATCATTCAGAAAAGGGCATCTCCGCTATTAAAATTCTACAATTTACCTTGGTAACTTAAATATCTGTAAAACCACAGTAAACTAAAATCAAAACTATGTCTTTGTACCCAACTAAATCAATCTTTTCAATGCCCATCTGGTAATTTTAGTCTAGAATTTTGCTTTCTGTCCCCAGTGGTGGCAAAGCCCAGATGACTAGCCAAGCCACCTCTTTGCAAACTCATAGGTTCAATACATATACTAGTTCATCTCGCAACTAGACCAAGTAATCTCATCTTTTAAATCTTTTGTTTTCTGGGTCAAAATCCATTCTTCTAACCACACTAATGGATTTCTTTTAGATTTTTGTCACCTTTCCATTGTTCCTTAAACTGTGGAGTCCAAGATTATGAGCGGCATGAGTCGGTCAAGGATTTCATTTTATTTGGATCCACAATCAACACCCATGGAAGCAGCAGTCAAGAAATCAAACGACACATTGCATTGAGCAAATCTACTGAAAAAGACCTCTTTAAAGTGTTGAAAAGCAAAGATGTCACCTTGAAGACTAAGGTGCGCCTGACATAAGCCATGGTGTTTTCAATTGCCTCATATGCATGCAAAAGTTGGACAAAGAATAAGGAAGACGGGAGAAGAATTGATGCCTTTGAATATGATGTTGGCAAAGAATACTGAATATACTATGGACTGCCAAAAGACGAACAAATCTGTCTTGGAAGAAGTATAGCCAGAATGCTTCTTAGAAGCAAGGATGGTGAGACTATGTCTCACTTTGGACATGTTATCAGGAGGGATTAGTCCCAGGAGAAGGACAGCATGCTTGGTAAAGAAGAGAGTCATCGAAAAAGAGGAAGACCCTCAATGAGATGGATTGACACAGTGTCTGCAATCGTGGGCTCAAGAATAACAACAGTCATGAAAATGGTGCAGGATTGGGCAGAGTTTCATTTTGTTGTACACAGGGTTGCTGTGAGTTGGAACCAACCGGACAGCACCTAACAACAACAACAACATGAATTGTTATGAACACTACTGGACAAAACCTATATAGCCTTTTTTGTTCTAATCCTAATATGAGCCAGAAAAACAGACACTTCATTTTTTAAGAGTTGGTTTGGAAATTACCACATCTAGTGTTTTAGGTACTGTCTTTTGCCTGACAGTGTGAAAAGAAACGAAGGTGCTGACAAGGTCCATAAAATATTCATTTATTTTAGTAAAAACATTTATTAAGTGCTTATTATATGTCAGGTGTAGTCCCTGGGTGGTGCAAGTGGTTAACACACTTGGCTGCTAACAAAAAGTTTGGAGGTTTGAGTCCACCCAGAGGCACCTTGGAAGAAAGGTCTGGTGATCTACTTCTGAAAAATTGTTGAAAACGCCATGGAGCACAGATATACTCTGACACACATGGGGTCCCCATGAGTCAGAGTCAACTTGAGAGCAACTGGTTTTTATGTGCCAGGTACTGTTCTAGGGATTTGACACACATCAGTGAACAAAACAAGGATCTCTGCCCTCTTGGAGCTCACATGACAGGTGTCTGGCATATACACTGTGTGGCATGCACTCATGGTTTTGTCAACATGCTCTGGAGCATCTGTACATCTGGGAAGTTTCCCATCCTCATATCCTCACAAGCTGGGGAGGTTAGGAGATAGGAAGTCCCAGCTCCTGGCTTAGGAGGGAAAGAAACTAGGAATATACTTTCAAATAAAACATTATTATATATGGTGGCTCCCTGCATTTCTGGTACTTTGTTCAGTAGGCATTTAGTGGGTATGTGTGGTGACTAAATTTCTGTATGTGGCTTTGTTTCTATTTCTGTGTATGACAAATTTCTACATGGGAAAAAGTATTTTGCATCTCCAACGACTTACAGTGAAACATCTGGAAAATATCCAGTTTGTAAGCTGGAAATTATCTATGCATCTGTAAAAATCTATATAGAGTATGGGTACGTGTCTTTATGCATACTTACGCATACATTCATATAAATATAGCAAAACCAAGATAGAAGCCACTCATTAAACACGTATTTATTGTGTGCCTGTTCTCCACGGAACATGGAGCTTGAGTCTCTCTCTCTCAGTAAGAGTAACGAGCAGTGCACAGTAGTTGCAAGGAGAAAGCCTGCTGCTTCTGAACGTGACTCTGATGCTTAGCATAGTTGCTAATTGTGTAACTTGAGGAAGTAATTTAACCTTTTTAACTTCAATTTCCTCATCTGAAAGTTTGGGATAATAGCTTCAGAATTATAGCAGGCTGAATTATAGTAAACTGTTACGGAGGCCTGGTGGCGCAGTGGTTAAGAGATTATCTGTTAACCAAAAGTTTGGCAGTTCGAATCCACTGGCTGCTCCTTGGAAACTCTATGGGGCAATTCTACTCTGTCCTATAGGGTCCCTATGAGTCAGAATTGACTTGATGGCAATGAGTTTGGGTTTTTTTTTTTTTTTTGTTGTTAGGATTAAATGAGATGATACACATGAATGGAGTGGTACTGGCTATTTTAAAATGTCTGTTTTTAAAAAGTTGATACAGATCCTGCCCTAAAGGAAGAATATAACATGTGCATATACATGTGATATGTATCAGAAAGAGGTATAGTGAAAGTGGATGCTGGTTGGGTTCAAGAGGAGACTATATTCAGGGTGTGTGGCAGGGACAGAGATTGAGGAAATCTGCTGAAGGAATGGGTATTTGAACAGGATGGGATTTACACATGAGGAAAAGGCCAAGAGTAGTCTAAAGAGAAGCAGAAGTCCCTGGGTGCTGCAGATGCTTAGCTGCTAACCAAAAGGTTGGAAGTTCAAGTTTACCCAGAGGTGCCTAGGAAGAAAGGCCTGGGTATCCAGTTCTGAAAAATCAGCCACTGAAAACCCTTTGGAACACAGTTCTACTCTGACACACATAAGTCACCATGAGTTGGAATCAACTCAATGGCAACTGGTTTTAAAGAGAAGTAAGATCGTGAGAAGAGTGAGATCAACTGTAACATATACAGTAAACTTTAAATATTTCAGCCATAGGTGCACGCATGTTCTCTGTGTTGAGGATAACGTTACAAATGTGCTGTTATCTATGCCTTCTCAGGCAGTGTGTAGTGTGTAATTTAAGATAATAATTTTTTTTACCATTGTCAGTACACCCAATAGCCAGAGTCCAAAAGGACTCGATTTTCTCCCTTCTAAGCCATTTGAAATTTTAAAATCAGAAGCATCTGATTTCTAAATGTCAGGTATTCCCTGTCTTTGTGTTCCCTACCAGTGGCATAATTTCACAAACAATGGCTTAAAAATGAAGAGTATTTGAAAATATTCAATAATCTAATTTCTTAAAGATCATACCTGAATTGAATTTACATAATAACTTCATAAACTTAGTCCAGGCTTCATTCATCTAAGATACGTGGAGTACTCTTTCTCCCACCTTGTTCTCTAGCCTCATAGGTCACAATTCCTACCCCTAACCCCAAAACAGAAGAAAAACAAATCTGTCTTGGAAGAAGCACAGCCAAAATGCTCCTTAAAAGCAAGGATTGTGAGACTTTGTTGCACATACTTTGGACATTTATCAGGAGGGATCAGTCCCTGGAGAAGGACATCATGCTTGGTAAAGTACAGGGTCAGCGATAAAGAGGAAGATTCTGGGCGAGGTAGATTGACGCAGTGGCTGCAACAGTGGGCTCAAGCATAACAACGATTGTGAGGATGGTGCAGGACTGGGCAGTGTTTTGTTCTGTTGTACATAAGGTCGCTACGAGTCAGAACTGACTGGATGGGACCTAACAACAAAAACAACCCCCAAAACACACACACGCACGTGCACACACACACACATACACACACACACTCCACTGCCTTCCAGCCACACCAGACTAGTTAGGGCTCCTTGAACTTCGCTGGCTTGTTCATGCCTCCATGCTGTCACACAGATTTTCTCTCTGCCTGGATTGCCACCCTCCCCTCCTTCCTTCGCCTGTTTAGGGCACCTACATCTCCTCCTGACCAACTCAGATGCAGTTTTTCTCTAAAACTGTCCCCAGTGCCTACGAAGAAAATGGTTCTTTATGCCACACTGATCACCCAGTTACAGTACTTAATTTTGTTCCTGACCCTCTTCCCTATTACATTGTAAGATCTTTCAGGGAAAGGCTTATGCTTTAATAAACTTTTATAAAGTCTAGGCTTATGGAATAGACCTTTAGACAATATTTATTGATTGAATAAGTGAATAAAAAAATGGAATGATATGGGATTCAGGAAGGGTCCCCTGACTTTTCTATATCCATTGTGCTTGAACTCAGCTGAGTACACTATGGGAGAAACCAACTACAGGATCTCCCCTGGGAGTAGGGGTGAGGATAAAAATTGGCTACTTTTAATCTATCTTTTTCAGGCTCTTTTGCAGAAAAATTATCCAACTTCTAGATCAGTTGTTCTCAGCCTTGGCTGTATATTGGCATCATCTGGGGGATTTTACAGAACGATGCCTGGGTTTCTGTCATAGAGATTTTGCTTTAAATGGTGTTCAGCGGGACCTGGGCATTAACTCCCCACATGATTCTAATGCCCAGCCAAAACTGAGACTCATTCTCCTACACATTGCACATTTTAGTTAGCACTTCCCTGAGAATGAGGCCAAGTGGGCACAAGGATCAGGGCATTTTGTGTGTGTGTGTGTGTGTGTGTGTGTGTGTGTGTGTGTGTGTGTGTTAGAAAACTTTCAAGCAACTGAATTAGTGATAGGCAGCTTAGGAAGGTGCTTTTGAATTTATTAGTATTTTAAAGTTTTGAGGTGTAGATCTGAAGGAAACAAGACCAATATTTATTAAGTATATTTAAAAATTTTTCAACAAAAGAGGTCATTTAAAGTCAAACTCTTCTGTGAGTTTTCAGAATAGTTTAGCTTTTTCTTGAAAGTTGATTCATTTTTAAGCCTCTGATTTCAGACTAAATAAACACAAGTAGCTTATCTAGATAATTGAAGCCAAACCTATTTTAGGCTATAATTATCCCACTACTTCAGGTAAAAGTGAATCCTTATTTTGAATTATTTAGCTAATTGAGGACAAAGCATAGTTTTTGTGTTTTGTTTTTTCCTGGATAATTTACAAGTATCATTGTAGTTTTAATGTGTTCATTTTCTGAGGAAAGTTTAGGCTACATGTTGAAGTGATGGGAACTTCAGTTTGCAGCTAGTTAACAATTATGCTGTATGATTGGGAGTTTTTCTGAAATATAAGGAGGGAATTTATAGAACTAAGTAAAAAAAAAAAAATGTTGCTTTTAAACAAAATATTGGTCACATAATCCCAGATTCCAATCCTAGATCCAGTTGAATACTTTGTACCTCAGCTAAGATTATACAGATTACCTAGAACCAATGACGGACTCAAGAGTCTCTTCCCTTCAACTGGAGCCTGAAATCTCTTGGCACCAAGACCGGGTTTAAACTGAATCAAAGGCTGGAAATTCTGAAGTGCCCAACAGTACAAAATTATTTTTATTTCTATTGTTGTGTCAATGTGGAATGCATGAGAACACTTTTTTTCTTTATTTAAACTTTTCACATACTAGGAAAAGCCTCATGAAGCATCAGCCCTCATTTTAAAGAGCACTAATATGAAAGGAATATTTCCTTTCTTTATATTCCAATAAAAGGCAAAAAACCATGAGACCTCTCTATAATATATGTCTCATTGTCTTGGAAGAAGTACAGTCAGAATGCTCCTTAGAAGCTCAGATGGAGAGACTTCGTCTCACATACTTTGAACATCTTATCAGGAGGGAACAGTTCCTGAAGAAGGACATCATGCTTGGTAAAGCAGAGGGCCATCAAAAGAGAGGAAGACCCTCAATTAGATGAATTGACACAGTGGCTGCAACAATGGTCTCAAACATAGCAACAAAGGATGGCACAGGACAAGGCAGTGTTTCATTCTGCTCTACATGGGGTCGCTATGTGTAGAAACTGACTCAGTAACACCTAACGACAACAATCCTTAGCATTCAGTATAGAGTAGGCACATTTCGGACCCTGTGTATGGTAAAAATACTAGATGATCTTTGTTATTATAATTGTAAGATTCTAAGGCATATGATAATATTTCACTGGAGATAAAAAGGAAATAGATACTTGTGGGTACAATTTATTTCATAACACAAAGTGTTAAACTTGTGCTTAGTATTGCTGATACTTTGATAAAAATCTAGCAATAAAATCAGATTTTTAAAAAATTCCATTTTTAATTTAAATAACAAACTTCCATATGTCTTCTCTAAATTTGGGATAGAAATATAGAGGGATTTAGGTTGCTGGCTCTTACTCAGAGTTATCTTCAAAATTAGCTATTTTTATCCACATTTACTAAAGAGCAATGACTCACCAAGAATTATATAGTCCATAGCAACATTAATTGAAATTAGTTCTCTCTGTACATCTTCCTCAGCTTATTGATGTCATGAGTTATATTAACAAATTCTCTTCACATTTAAATCCTTTTTAGTCACTCTAGTTTTCACATGGTCATCTCTGAGACAGATGCAGTCTTGGTGCCTGTAATCTTCAGTCTGGATTCTGACGGCCTTCTTGGGAGATCCGTGACTATTTACCCCTAAAGACAATAAATCCTGCACAGTGCCTTTTCCATCAATTACAGAAATTTAAAAAAAAAAAGTGTTGCTTTTAACCAAAACCGTGGCCGCATGATTGTAGCGCAAGGAGCCCTGCGGGTACGGTAGTTAAGCGCTTGGCTGCTAACCAAAAGGGTTCTAACCCACCAGCATCTCTGCAGGAGAAAGATGTGGCAGTCTGCTTCTGTAAAGATTACAGCCTTGGAAACCCTATGGGGCAGTTCTACTCTGTCCTATAGGACTGCTATGAGTTGGAATCGACTCGACCCAGTGGGATTAGTTTTGGTTGGAATTAAAGGACAATATTGGTTATGTGAAACTGAGAATTGTTAGGAGTCAAAAATTAGAACAAGGGAAAGCCTTTTCACTCCCTCTTTACAAAACCCTATATTCATTTAATCACAAAGTTGAGAAAGACTCCAGATTCATCTAGTCCCATCATCATACTGTTGAGGCATGTGAACTGCCTTAAATGAAACCTTCCTAGTATTTTCCAGTCTGTTTTCAAGGAAGTGAGTTTTTGAAAATAATGATTCTAGATAAGTCCTTGCCAACACAAGGGTGGTGAGAGTTGAGCTAATGATTATAATAAAAACTAATTTACTGAGTACTAACTACTAACTGTAAACCCTGGTGGTGTAGTAGTTAAGTGCTACGGCTGCTAACCAAAAGGTCGGCAGTTCTAACCCACCAGGGTCTCCTTGGAAACTCTATGGGGCAGTTCTACTCTGTCCTATAGGGTTGCTATGAGTCGGAATCAACTTGACAGCAACGGGTTAACTACTAACTATACGGTCAAGCACAACAGTTGAGTACTTGGCTGCTAACCAAAAGGTCAGCAGTTTGACGGCAACAGGTTTTAACTATACGGTCTACCACCCATCTGTCAGTGTGTCATACTATGGTGGTTTGTGTGTTGCTATGATGTTGGAATCTATGCCACCAGTATTTCAAATACCATCATGGTCACCCGTGGTGGACTAGGAAGAAAGGCTTGGTGATCTACTTCTGAAAATTAGCCAATGAAAACCCTGTGGATCACAAGAGAATATTATCTGAGATAGTGCTGAAAAGTGAGCCCCTTGTGTTAGAAGTCACTCAAAATACACAGTGGCTGCAACAATGAATTTGAACATACCAATAATGGCACAGGACCAGGCAAAGTTTTGTTCTGTTATACATGCAGTCTGCATGAGTTGGAGATGACTTGATAGCAACCAACTAATTAACTAAGAACTATATGTTAGACATTTTTCTAAGTACTTTATATGCATCAACTCTTTAATCCTCCTAAAAACTTTATGAGGCAGGTACTATTATAATCTTTATTCTACAGATGAAGAAAGTAAGAAGTTAATAGCCCAAGGTCAACAGCCAGTAAATGGAAAGGATGGGATTAAAATCAAAGTGTCCGCTTCCAATACTTGCTGTCTTAACTACTATGTCATACTACTCTAGAAAGAGACTGTTTTCCTTGTTGGAAATAAGAATAATCCTTGGAGACTGTATTTGTGGTGCAGGTATCTGTATAAAACCTGACACCCAATGACATTTTCAGAACCCTCTCTGTGATTTTCTGACATTGAAAGCACTCTAAATCCATAAGAACGTTGACGTTTGGGAAATTGCATTGAAAAATTAGGATCTGTATGCAACAAGAGGAGCCTGGTTAGTGCAAGCAGTTTGGGATTGGCTATTAACCTAGAGGTTAGTGATTCGAGCACATTCAGCAGCTCTGTGGAAGAAAGGCCTGGTGAACTGCTTCGGGAAAGTAAAGCCAAGAAAATGCTATGGAGCAGTTCTATTCTGTAGCACATGGGGTCACCATGAACTGGGGGCCAACTCCACAGCAGCTAACAACAACACCCAACAAAAGGGAAGTTTTTACTTTATTAGAAGTAAATTACTAATAAGGGATCCAGAATTGTACTTTGTCAACTTCCTATAGATCATAAAAGCATGATTTCTGAAACGAAACAATATCATGCAGGAACAATGTGAGAACAGACTCTATGCTGAATTGTAATACCTTGTTTTATTTTATTTTGATTTTTTAAGAAATGATGTCTTCTCCAGAAAGAAAAATTCTGTTAACTCAAGAAAATATATTTTTGAATGTAAAAGTCCAGTCTAATATATTTTGTTCAAATCTGGGAGAACTGTACTTATTCAACCATAAAAATCATAAGCAGAGAGTTCAACCAAAAATGAGGTCTCATGATAAATAAGTTGTATAGGAGAGAAAATATGATCTGATAGTAAGCATTTTAAAACTTACTTTTTGAATTATAGAGTTTTGCAAAAACTTATATTTGGAGAAATATCAGGAAGGATTTTAAACCATAGTTGTTAACAAATCCATGAGTTTTATTGTCCAAACAAGTTTTTGTGTCTTAACATATAAGGAAGAGATGGACTGAGTATACAGTAGTTAAAGTATTTTAATTTTTAAATAATTTCTGCTTTTTTGTCTTTGACTTACAAGGTTTTGTTTTCTGCCCTACCTAGAGGGGTGATATCCATTTAGGTAGTCATCTTGAAATTTTAAACTGCTATTGTACTTTGATCATGACACATAGTTACTGGAAAATTAAATTACATGTGATTTGGAATTCAAAAATTCTGGTTGTTTAGTTATTTTGTTTTCTTTTGATTTTTTTTGAAAGTTTTTTTTATTGTGGTAAAACGTACATAACAAAATTTACCATTGCCACCATTTTTAAATGTACAACGCAGTGGTGTAAAGTACATTCACAACCTTGTTTAAGCATCACAATTATTTATTTACAGAGCTTTTTCATCATCCTAAACAGAAACTTTGTACCCATTAAGCAATAATACCTCCCCATTCCTCCCTCCCCTTAGCACCTGGTAACCTCCATTCTACTTGTCTCTATGAATTTGCCTACTGTAGATATTTCATATGAGTGGAATCATACACCATTTGACCTTTTGTGTTGACTTTTTTCACTTAGCGTAATGTTTTCAAAGTTCATACTTGTTGTAGGCTATGTCAGAACTTTATTTCTCTTTATAGTTAAACAATACCCCATTATACGTATATACCACATTTTGTTTATCCATTCTTCTGTTGATGGACACGAGTTGTTTCCACTTTTTGGCTATTGTGAATAATGCTGCTTATGAACATTAGTGTACAAGTATCTGTTTGAATTTCTGCTCTCAATTCTTGTGGGTAAATACCTAAGAGTAGAATCACTGGATCATATGGTAATTCTATGTTTTACTTTTGGAGGATCTGCTCTTTTTTTTAATTTGTTGGTTGCTTTGAAAATATATAACTCAGATAACAACTCACACTGGTGGAAATATATGACCTGATGTTTCTATGTGTTCATTAAATTGAGGGGCTTGATTATGAAATGTCAAATTTTTGTTGCTCTTCACCTTGAAAAGATAAAGATGTACTATTTTTCTCTGTTCTCACTTAGACAAGTATAACATTTCCCATACTTAAGTCATTCCCATACCACGTTCACAAATTTTTATCATATACCACTTATACTATTATTTACTAAATACATATCTTATTCTCAGACTGAAGGACTCCCTTTAATAATTCTTGTAAGTTTGGTTTGGTTTTTACATATTCCCTTCATTTCTGTTTATCTGGAAATGTCCTAATTTCACTATCATATTTGAATGAGAGTTTTGAAGGATATATTATTCTTGGCTGGCAATTGTTTTCTTTCAAGGTTTTATATATGTCATCCCATTGCCTTCTTGCCTGCATGGTTTCTGCCAAATAATCCAAGCTTAGTCTTATTGTTTCTCCTCTGTATGTAACTTTTTGTTTTTCTCGAGCTGCTCTCAGGATTCTTTGTCTTTGGTTTTGGTGAGTGTGATTATGATATGCCTTGGCGATTTTCTTTTGGGGTCTAACTTAAATGGGGTTTGATGGACTTCTTGGATGGCCAGCTTTTCATCTTTCATGATATAGGGGAAGTTTTCTGTCAGCAGTTCTTCAATGATCTCTGTGTTTTCTGTTTTCTACCCCTGTTCTGGAACTCCAATCACTTGCAGATTTTTGCTTTTGATTGTATTCCACATAATTCTCAAGGTCTCTTCATTTTTCTTCATTCGTTTTTCTGAGTTTTCCTCAAACAGAATTGGATCCAAGTATTTGTCTTCAATTTCGCTGATCCTGTCTTCCACCATTTCAAATCTGCTCCTCAGCAATCCTATGACACTGTCCATTTCTGAAATCTTGTTTATCTTTTGGATTTCTAATTGTTGTTTTTGTATAATTTCTAGTTGTGAATTTATTTTGGCATTTTGTTCCTGCATTATTTTCCTGAATTCTTCCATTTTTTTGTCTTTATTTTCCATGAATTTTTCTGCCTTTTCCATGAATTTGTCTATTTTTTCCTCATTTTTGTCTGGTTTTGTTTTAACTCTTGGATAATTCTGAATATCAGAAATTTGAATTCCCTATCAGGTAGTTCTAGTGCCTTTTCTTCTAGTAGAAAGTCACCTGGTGCTTTATTTTGGATGCCTACTGGAACCATCCTGTCGTGTTTTTGTAAATGTTTTGATATTGTCTGCTGTCTTCGGGGCATTCAGTAGTTATTTTTTTCATTTATTGATTGTAGATGTGTTTGTTTTGTCCTTTTTGTTTGTTTGTTTTATTTGGCTATGTCTGAGCAGGCGGGCTGTGTGTTCTTTGTTGTTTGCTCATCTGTGGGCACGATACTTTTCACCTTATTCTCCAACTGGCAGGGTCAGTCACTCAGATATGGTACAACAGGGCAGGTCTAGCTGAAGCGGAGTTGCTGGGATGGGTTGTTTGTGGCACTTACTATGGCCACCAGGGAGGGCTGGTAATCAGTGCAGGCCAGGTGGAATCCAAGCAGCAAAGGGCTGAAGCTTATGCCTCCTAGCTAAGAGACTGTGGCCACAGGAAGCAGAGGAGGCTGACTGGTGGTGAAGAAGGGTCGGGGGTGGGGGGGAAGAGTATATCTCTGTTTACTGGTTGTTTTGTCTCCTGCTGGAAGCTCCATGAAGCTGCTTTCTTGTACCCCCTGTTCGCTGATCTCTGATAGGAGTCCAAGATTGGGGATCCATGCTGCGTTAGCCGATAGGGGACCTCTGCGCGTATCTCTCCTTGCTCTCCATTCTCTGTCAGTTTCTCACCCCATTTGGTGCTTGGCTGTGTTCTTTATCTCTTCATTTGATGCTTGGGGTTTCAGGATTGCTACTTTCTCTGTTTGGCTTAGTTTTTCCGATCTTTGCTGTGGAGGGACGGAGTGGTGCTTCTGCCTAGAGCGCCATGTTGCCCAGAAGTCTCCTAAATATATATTTTAAATGGACTTATTTGTACACTTGATCTTATCTTAAGCAACAATATCCAGGAAATAATAGATTTGATCTACTAGTTTCTATTTTTTCTGTTACCTAATAAAATAAATACCAAAGTATTAAAATTTAAAATGGTCTATCCTTGTACTAAGGGCATTGGTGGTTCAGCAGTGGTTCTCCTTCTATGCTCTGGTGGCACAGTGGTTAAGTGTTCATCTGCTAACCAGAAGGTCGACAGTTGAAATCCACCAGTAGATCCTTTGAAACCCTATGTGGCAGTTCTATTCTGTCCTATAGGGTTGCCATGAGTTGGAATTGACTAGACGGCAACAGGTTTTTTTTTTTTTCTTAATATAAGAGACTCAGGTTTGATTCCTGGCCACGGCAACTCATGTTCAGCTACCACCTGTCTCTCAGTGGAGGTTTGTGTGTTGCTATTGCACAGTGGTTAGGAGCTATAGCTGCTAACCAAAAGGTCGGCAGTTTAAATCCACTAGCTGCTCCTTGGAAACCCTATGGGGCAGTTCTACTCTGTCCTATAGGGTTGCTATGAGTTGGAACTGACTCTATGGCACCTAACAACAACAACAACATGATGTTAAACAGATGTCACTGGAGATTCCAGACTAAGACAAACTAGAAAGAAAGGTCAAGTAATCTACTTCTGAAAATCAGCCAGTGAAAACCGTATCGATTACAAAACACATAGATCACAAGAGTCTGATCTGCAACCAGTCGTGGGAATGGCACAGAACCAGGCAACATTTCATTCTGTTGTGCCTAGGGTTGCAATGAACTGGGGGCTAACTTGACAGCAGCTAACAATAATAACAACAATCCTTGTACCATCTAAAATCATCCATAGTACCAACATTTGGGTAAAAACTGTCCTAGTACAGCAACTGAACACTTAGAATAACAGTATTTTTAATTTTTTTTCTCTCCTTTTTATTTCTTATATATATTTTTAAAGTCTGAGCGTGGTGGACTGCCTTGTAATGTTACCACTCAAGCAGTATTTCTCAATCTCTTTTCCTTATATAGGAATGATGGATGAGATTCTCTCATCCAGTGCAAAGCCCTGAGACAGGTAGGAGTTTTAGTTATTCTGGGCAGGTTTACCATAACTTCATGATTTTCTGTTCTGCTAAAGAAAGTAGAGCAGAATGCAAGTGAAGTAACCTGGATTTTCTGTATTTTTAAGAGTAAATCATTTACCAAACTTCAGTCTTTTAATTATGAGTAGTAGAAAACAATTTCCTTGTGACACGCCCCTCTACTGATTGCAACACCATGCTTGAGAGCCTCTGCTCTTACCAATTAAAAGGTGCTGCCAGAATTTTTGTTTCTCTTTTAAATTTCCATGCAAGCAACAGTGTTCTTAGAATTTTTTTTTTTAACTACAAGTGATTGTTTTAATTTTGTTCTCTTTAATATCCTCTTTTTCACTTACAAAAGGATTATTTTAATCTCAGATTTTTTATAAGGACTATGTTGAGAGCTGTAGCAATCATTAAGGAGATTATTATTGATAACTATAGGTAACCAACTTGTTCCTGTTTGCCTAGGACTTTCCTGGTTTTAGTCTCACATCCCAGGAAACTCCTCAGTTGTGGGCAAATGGGACAGTTGGTCACCCTAAATTAGGCTGACATAAACGGAGAATCTGGCTGAATGGGCTTTTAGTTGGGTGTATAACTTGGTAGTCCCTGTATTTAAATGTGCTGAAATCTTGGACTTTAACCTAATGATTGCAGCTAAAAATGGGCAGAGAGATCTTTCTGTTGCTCAACTTGCCCATTCTCTAAATTGCTGCTATAGCAAGCTATCAAAAACACACATCTTAATCATGTCACTTCCTTGCATAACATCTTTCAATGGTATCCCATTTGTTTGAGAAATAAGCCCAAACTCTTGACAGAGAAATAAGCCCAAACTCATCTGGCATAGCTTGATTTAGTCCAATGTTTCTTAAACTTTACTCTGGTAAGAACCACCTAGAGAATTTGTTAACAATGCAGATTCCTGAGCCCTTTGTTGAAAGCAAACAAATCTGAAGAGTGGCTAGAAGCAATTTTTTTTTTTTTTTAAAAACCACTCCTTATGGGTGATTCTGTTTCAAGTGACTGTTGGACCATGTTTTGAAGGAAAACAATCTAGTTCTTAGTTTCTATTCCTGGAAGTCCTCCCCTACATCTTTGTTGGCCAATCAGATTTCTATCCAGACATCCCCTTCCCAGAAAGCCTTTCCTGAATCCCGTTAGGTTTGTTAGGACCCTGTCTCCTCTGTTGTTGTGTGCCGTCAAGTGAATGCCAATTCATAATGACACTATATGACAGAGTAGAACTTCTCTCATAGGGCTTCCTAGGCTGTAATCTTCACAGGAGCAGATTACCAGATCTTTTCTCCCACAGAGTAGCTGAGTGGGTTCAAACCAATGACTTTTTGGTTACTAGCCAAGAGCTTAACCATTGTACCACCAGGGCTTCTTTTGTCTTCTCTAGCCAGATGCACATAGCATTGTATTATAATTACTTGTTCCTTGTGTGTATCTATCTCCCATTAAACTAAGTTCAGTGCCCACAGACACCTCTCATTTCTGTTTATGATAGCATCCCCAGTTTCTAGCTCATTGATGCATGCATGTTACAAGAGTTCAAGATTATTTATTGAAGAAATAAATTATTTTATTGATGGGTAGACTGATATACCATAAGGTCTTAGCTGGGCCAGAAGTGATACTTAAATACATCTGGTGTTGGGTTATGCCTTTCCCCAGGCCTCCCTCTATCTATTGATATGCATAGGGGTTTGTGTTCTTTGGCTAAAGGAGCAGTGAGCAATTTGGTGGTGGGGAGGACTGCACAGGCACCCGAGTGGGAGCAGAGAGAATGAAAACCTAAAGAGTAGTGAGGATGTCATTGTGTTCCTCCCCAGCTGGACCTGAGGGGCTGGTCTGTATTACAAGTAAAGAGTAGTGGCAGTTTCATCCAAGTCACAGAGGCTCAAGGGGCAGATGCAATGCAGCTAAGGGGACTGGGAACAGGGAGCCACATACATTCTTCCCAATACATCACCCCAAACACACACAAGGCTTCCCCTTCCACTACCACCATGGACACAGCTCTGCCCACTGAGGGCTCTGGGCAACCATTTGTAGAATGTGGTAGTGCCTTCTCAGAAGGAAGCAGCAGCAGAATTGTCCATTTCCTAAGCACTCATGAGACCCTGATCCCCCTGGAAATTCCATAAAAAATCCAACCGAGATTTTGCACCAGTGTTGGGGGGAAGGGCATGAGCTGAGATCTTGCATTACTAAATGGGGTGAGTGCTATTGTAATTTGCACTTCATTTGTGAAAGTTGGACGTTTGAGTGAGACTGAGTAAATAAAACCCAGCTTTTAGAAAAGTCCATCTTGAAACTTTAGCCTCAGATTGCCAAGACAAGACCTTCTCATCAGAGTAGACTGGGGAGATATATGAAATGGGCTAGCTGAACTTTAACATTTTATTGCTTTATGGGCTTTTATATAAGTCATTTATAATAAAAGGTGCTACCGTTTTGGACAAGTGCTAGAGCTGTGGAACTCTTTTCCAGTCCTAGGGAAATTTCCACTGAGTCAGTGTTCAGTAGGTCCGATGCCAAATCTGCTTTTGGACAACTAGGATTGACCTTGCACAACTAGGATTGACCTTGCTGGCTGTGATACTCATGAGGTCCTGTTAAATTTGATTGTGTTGAGCCCAGTTTAGCAGCTTGAGAGATGGTGAGGTGCGAACGCCAATTTCTGCCTGGGAGAGTTTCACAATTGTGTGGAGAAAGAATCAATGTGAACATTACACTCTCTAGTTAAAACAATATTAACATCTCCTAGTAATCAATGTGAACATTACACTCTCTAGTTAAAACAATATTAACATCTCCTAGTAGATGATCTTACCATGCTACTTGGTAATATGCAGATGTATTCTGTGAGCAGTTCTTTGAGTTAAGCACCTCATCCCAGTACTGGCAACAAGGAGGCAAATTTAGTATTCCTATACAGGTGTCTTGAAACATACCCTTAAATCTAGGAAGAATGAAAATAAATACATAAATAAATAACCACCCACAGACATTTTCCAATGAAATAACAAACAGCAGTCTGAACTTTTGAGTTTCCTATTAATGGATATTTAGTCAACTTATGTAATTTTCAGAGCAAAGTTATATAATTGTAAAGTGTTATTTTTATTGCTATTCAAAATAGGGGAGCATTATTTCTGAGGAAAAAGTAACAATACAGAGAAGCCAATGGGTGAGAGTATTTTAATACATTAATACATTAATAAAATGTTTATTTTAAAGATGGCATATTTGAAAGTTTTTTAAAAGAGAGAGAGAGATAAAAGTGTTAAGGTAAATTTACTGCAATTTCACAGTTTTAACACCAGTTAAATCGAATGTTTGAAAGATACCAGAACTCTCATAAATGTACAAGGCCAGGGAAAATATATGCTTGATTTTCAACTGGGAAGTAGAAAGGGACTCCAAGTGTGATTAATGGAAACTCTAGAAAATACAGAGAATTAGATGGCTCCAAACTCTGGATAGAAACTGAAGGGAGAGCTGTGCCTTCTCTAGCAGAAAGGGCAGTAGCAAGATGAAATACTTCGCAAGATCACAAAGTAGGTTAATGTTACTGATTGAATTGTGTTGCCAAAAGATATGTTGAAGTCTTAACCCCTAGTCACTGTGAAAGTGAGCTTATTCAGAAATAGAGTCTTTGAGTATATTATTAGTTAACAGGAGATCATACTGGAGTAGCGTGGGTTCTAATCCAATATGACTGGTACCCTTATAAAAGAGAAGAGAAGGAAAGACACACAGCAAAAGGATGGCCATCCAAAAGCCAAGGAATGCCTGGGACTACTAGAGCTGGGCAACTAATAAGGAAGACTGAAGAAGAATTGATGCCTTTGAATAATGGTGTTGGTGAAGAATATTGAATATACGATGGACTTCCGAAAGAATGAACAAATCTGTCTTGGAAGAAATACAGCCAGAGTGCTCCTTAGAAGGGAGGATGGCAAGACTTCATCTCACATACTTTGGGCATGTTATCAAGAGGGACCAGTCCCTGGAGAAGGGCATCGTGCTTGGTAAAGTTGAGGGTCGTCAAAAAAGAGGAAGACTTTGGATGAGTTGGGTTGACACAATGGCTACAACAATGGGCTCAAGCATAACAATGATCGTGAGGATGGCACAGGATCAGGCAGTGTTTTGTTATGTTGTACATAGGGTCACTATGAGGTGGAACTGACTCTACACCTAACAACGCAACAACACTAGAGCTGGGAGAGACCAGAAAGGATCCACCCCCTAGAAACTTTGGAGGGATCACAGCCTGACTGACAGGTTGGTTTGGGCTTCTAGCCTCCAGAACTGTGATTCAAGAATTTTTTATTCGTATAAATTTGTGGTATTTTGTTATAGCAGCCCAGAAAACTAATGCAGTGAGTTATAGATGGTAGGAGCAAGCTCACAAAAGATACTTAGTCATAAGTGGTTATGTGTAAATAAGTTTGTGAAATGGATAATCAGAGACTATTGACTGATTTCTGCCTTAAAGATGACACACCAAAATCATTGCATAATCCAGTTTGATGGAAAATAAACATATGCCTATTTCCAAACTCAAGCAAAAAACAAAGGGGGCGGGGGGAGTTGTGTAGACAGGATTTAGAGGCAAAAGCGAGGGTCTCTACTAAAACTTGGGAGTACCTGGGTGATGAAAATGGTTAACGTGCTCAACTGCTAACTGAAAGACTGGCAGTTTGAGCCTGCTCAGAGGCACATTGGAAGAAAGGCCTGGCAATCTGTTTCTGAAAAGTCAGCCATTAAAAACCTTATGGAACTACTCTGATACACATACAGTCACCATGAGTCAGAATCAACTTGACAGCATCTGGTTTTACTAAAACTTGCACCTAAGAAAATAACTCTGATATTTAAAGTGCAGCACATTTAATGACTAATATTAGAAATATGAAAATTTACTTTAAACTGTAATTCTTAAAATGTAATTCTTAAAAATTCTTACAATAGCAGTCATAGTGGACTTTCCTCCTTGTGGCAACAATAACAGAATCACCTTGTTGTTTTAATCATCCCTGCCCGATTCCTGCCTAGATTCACTACTATCATTCAGCCATTGTTATTGATGGGAATATGTCGTTCTCCTCTCGTATGCTGGAGAGGTGAAAATGTTTTGAACCCCTATCTTCAAGTGACTAAATAGCTGCAGATTTGTCTGTAATATGATGGAAGGTAATAGATCTAAGCAAAGAAGGTAATGGAAGTTGGTCAGCAATGGAAATGTTTAAAAGGTTACAGAACAGAGGCAACTGCCAGTGGTCTTCAAATAAGCACTGTTCAGGGCAACCTGACCTAGGGTTGAATATCTGACCAGTGTGGCAGGTCTACCTCCATAAGTTTGAAAGCATTCAGCTCTGAGAGCTTGAGGACTATCAGTCCAACTAAATTCCTTTTCTTTGAGTGATTCCTTGTTCAACAAGCCACCTTCTAATTCCAACTAAATCTCTTTGATTTGCATAATCTGATACTCAGCAAGCCACCTTCTAATGATAATTTTTCTTTCAATGTAGATGTATCTATAGGGTATTATCCAAAATCAGCACACATGGATATCTAGTTTATTAGAATTTTGGGGAAAGCTCTGAGTGGTGCACTGTTAATGTGCTCAGATGTTAACCAAAATGTTGGCAGTTTGAATCCACCCAAAGGCATCTCAGAAGAAATATCTGGCAATCTACTTCTGAAAAACCAGCCACTGAAAACTCCATGGAGCACAGTTCTACTCTGACGCACATGGGGTTGCCAGGAATCGAAATTGACTCAACAGCAACTGGTCTGGTCAGAGTTTTGGGCTTTCGTTTAAATAAACAAATTGGCCTTGTGATTTCTGCACATTTGTCTCTAGGATCTTGGTTAATGTAAATCCACCCTTTAGAGGTGAATTATTTCTTAGGAAGCTGGCAAATTTAGTTTCTATATATTAAAGGCTAATAGCCAGACTGGTAAATTCACAAGTTGATGTCAGACTTGTGAATCCTGGCTAGGTGGCCAGCCTCCCACTATGGCATGAAGCCTGACAACCTACCTTTCTTTGAATTGCTACAATATGGTTAGGGTCAAAAAGTTCATTTCCAGGTACAAGTTTCCTAGGAGTTATGTATAAAAAATTGCTTTATTAATAGGTCTGTCTACAAAATAGGACTGTAAAGTTACAATTCAAGAAATGGTCTTACTAAATTTTATATCTGAGAAAGGGATATATGATTGCCAGCCTCCAAGATAGCCTCCAGTGATAATTAGTATTCATTTTCTTCTGTAGTCACTTTCAAGTGAATGAGGGCCGGCCTGTGTGACCAATAAAATATGGTGAAAATGATCATGTATAACTTTCAGGATAAGCTCATAAAACTCACTGAAGCTTTCATCTTGCCCTCTTGTATCACTCAGTCTAGGGGAAGCCAGCCACCGTATTGTGAGGTTACTCAAGCAGTACTCTGGAGAGGCCCCCATGGAAAAGTAGAACTAACTTGGCAGCCATATGAGTGAGCCACCTTGGAAACAGCTTCTTCAGTGTTGTCCAAGCTTTCAGATGTCTGCAGTTCTAGCCAACATCTGATTGCAACCTTAGGAGTGCCAATGAGTTAGAACTTCCCAATCAAGTACTTTGGGACTCATGATCTACCAAAACCGTGAGAGATAATAAATGATTACTGTTATTTTAAGCAACTAAGTATTAGGGTAATATGCTATACAGAAATAAAACCAAAACCAAACCCATTGCCATCGAGTTGATTCTGACTCATAGTGACCCTATAGCACAGAGCAGCACTGGTGAATTTGAACTGCCAACCTTTTGGTTAGCAGTCGATCTCTTAAGCACTGCACCACCAGGGCTCCTTATAGCACAGCAATAGATAACTAATTCAAAATTTGGTACCTTGAAGTGAAGATGATGTTATAACAAAACCTGAGAGCCCTGAGGAAGGAGCCAGCAAATATGGAGAACCATTCTCAGGCAGAGAAGTAGGACTGAGCCCTAATCAAGTAGTTGGCTATATGTGCCCTGCTAGATTTCAGAACTGCTGTGGATCAGCGACTTCTGGGTGCCTCCTATTTTTCCCTCTTTGAACAAGAGTGTCTATAGTGGTTATCATACTTTTGTCCCACCATTTTATGTTTGGTGTGTTTGGGGAAGATAGCTTGTCTGTTTAGTTCACAGGTTTTTAGATCAAGAGGAATTCTGTTTAAGGATCTTTATTAGAAGAACTACAACTGAGGAGCCTCATCTGTACCTGAATCTGATTTAAATGGTGAGATACTAAAACTTGAGCCTAAGCTGATACTGTAATGAATGAGAATTTTGCTGGAGTTGGGATGGGATGAATATATTACTCATGTGGGTGTTGAGAGTTGCAAATTATTGGGGGCCAGAGGGTGGGCTGTGGCAGCCAGCCTTCAAGGGTCCCCTATTGATCATCATATACTGGTATTAACACTCTTCTGTACTCCTCTCAGGAGCCCTGGTTGTATAACAGTTAAGCACTCAGCTGTTCACCAAAAAGTTGTCAGTTTGAGCCTGCCCAGCAGCTCCATGAAAGAAAAGACCTGGTGACCTACTCATAAAGATTACAGCCTAGGAAACACTGTGGGGCAATTCTACTCTGTCATCTAGGGTAAATATGAGTCAGCATCAACTCAATGGCATACAACACGAACATAGTCCCTTCCCACACTGAATCCAGGCTGACCTGTCTACTTGATAGAATATAGCAGAAATGATGGCATATATCTTTTGAAGCTAGGCCATAAAAGACATTGCAGCTCTGTGGGAAGCCAGCTGGCTTTATGTAAGGATACTAAAGTAGCCATATGAATCAACTTATCAACCCCAACTTGACAATCATATGAGTGAGCCACACTGGAAATGGATCCTCTTGTCATGGTCAAACTTTTGGGTGACTGCAGTCCCAGCTCACCTCTGACTGTAATCTCATGAGAAAACTTGATCAAGAACCATCCAACTGAGCCATTCCTCAATTCCTGACCCAGAGAAACCATGAACAATAATTTGATGAATATTACTGTTTTAAGCCACTAATTATTAGGATGATTTGTGATACATCAATAGATTAATATGAGTATAAAGATGAATAAAACATATCTATGTAGTTCTTCTTCTCTTACTCAGAACAAATTCAGAATAATATGCTGGAAAAGTTTGAGTCACAGTCTTGTATCATGCCAGTAGGATAGGAGTATGCTTTTATTAAGGGGGTGATTAATTTGACATTGCCAAAGGATTAGGGGTTCCTTCATTCATTCATGTATCAACATCACAAATAGTGAATCCTAATAACAATAAACATTTATTTAGGGCTTGCCATATTAGGCATTGTCCTAAATATGTTGTAAACATTATCTCATTCATTCCTTATAACATTATCTCATTTATTCCTTATGATGCAGATAATATTATTCTCATTTTTCAGACTAGGAAGTTGAGGTTTAAAGAGGTAAGTAGAGTGACCCAGGGTGACACAGCTATTAAGGGTCATGTCTTATTGATTACAAAACCTGTACTCTTGACCTGTAAGCTATATTACCTCCTTATTTTAAAACTGTGCTTGGGGAGAACTTGAATTTAAAATACTGAACTTAGTTCTAGCTATCCAGGGTGTAGATTCAGTATGCTTTCCAGGAAGATTTAAGCTGACCATACATATGAAATTTGTTTCATTCTTTGAGTTATTCCTATTTCAAAATTCCCAGTGTTAGTTTGTGTAGTAGGAATCACGTGGATTGCACTCTGGTAGTTATACAGAAAGATAAATGGGATGAGTACATGCTACCACTAATGACTTCTGGGCCTTGATTTCCTGCTTGCATTTCCTAACTGACAGTGCTTACTGGGATCAGAGGCTGTCACTGGCATTAAACAAAATAAATCATGGGTTGTAAAATTAAAAACAATAACCTAATTTTATGGCTATTTTGCTCAGACTGTAAGAGCATTGAGGATAATGGTGACGGCTGAATCAAGCTTAGATATTGCTAAGGCCAATTTTATGCCTTGTCATGCTTTTCATTTTCCTTTGCTTCAAGCTAATGGTAAAACAGTTGGAAGTTTGCTTTGAATCAAATATATCACAGCAAAAATTTTAAAGAAGAGAATGTTTTACACCTACCCCTCACTTACCAAGTATCTCATTACCTGACATCTCGCATTTATGAAAGAAGTAAAAAATCTACTATCCGACTACTTAATGACGTATGTCTGACAGTAACCCTTTCGTGACCAGTGGGACATATAGAGCTCACCTACATTTTTCACCTCTTGGGTCCAGAGGGACATATATGTCCCACATAATATGTTGCGATCTGATGTAGTCATCTTCCATTTTTGCATAATGCCGATTTTCACATAATGACCTGGTCTTTCTAACCTAACCATGTGGATAATTGAGGAGTAAGTGTAGTTTCATAGCTCAATAAAGCACAATTCAGATGTTCCTTTTGACAAAAGATTCACTTAGTTTCAGCTAAAATTTTCCAGGATATTCTTCAAAAAGTAATGAATTAGCAAATTATTTGGCATTTCTAGTTGCATATTTAAGTGAAGATAAATTCTTATGGTTTTTGTATTGGGAAGTTTTGGATGACTATGCCCTTTTTTAAAAATAAAAATCCTTCCATCACCCACAAGCAAAAATGGTGGTAGGTGTGTCTGTGTGACTGTGCATATGTGTGTGTGTGGGAGGGCATAGTAGATTGGGGGAGTCAGGGATTGAATTGTGCCCCCTAAAAATCAGTGTATCTATTTGGTTAAGCCATGATTCCCAGTGTGTGTGATTGTCTACCATTTTGTCATCTGCTGTGATTTTCCTGTATGTTGTAAATTCTACCTCTGTAATATTAATGAGGTGGGATA
The DNA here is from genome assembly GCA_030035585.1 of Dugong dugon. Taxonomy (NCBI): domain Eukaryota; kingdom Metazoa; phylum Chordata; class Mammalia; order Sirenia; family Dugongidae; genus Dugong; species Dugong dugon. The sequence continues at coordinate 162,694,429 of CM057464.1, forward strand.
GGCAGCAGTTATATTAATGAGGCATGACTCAGTCTACAAGAATTGGATAGTGTCTTGAGCCAATCTCTTTTGAAATATAAAAGAGAGAAGCTAGCAGAGAAACAGGAGGATTTCATACTACTAAGAAAGCAACACCAGGAGCAGAACACATCCTTTGGACCTGGGGTTCCTATGCAGAGAAGCTCCTAGTCCAGGAGCAGATTGATGAGAAGGACCTTCCTCCAGAGCCGACAGAGAGAGAAGGCCTTCCCCTGGAGCTGACGCCCTGAATTTGGACTTCTATCTTACTAGACTGTGAGAAAATAAATTTCTGTTTGTGATATTTCTGTTATAGCAGCACTAGATAACTAAGACAGGGGATGAGGTTAGAAAGGTAGAGACAATGTCAGGGAGGGGCATGGAGTACAGGCAGAAATATTGAAGCTCAAATCATTGCGATTAAAAAAAAAGGTTTGCTTTTGAGTCGATTCTGACTCATAGTGACCATATTGGGCAGAGTAGAACTGCCTCGTAGAGTTTCCAAGGAGCGTCTGGTGGATTTGAATTGCTGATCTTTTGGTTAGCAGCTGTAGCTTTTAACAACTACGCCACCAGGGTTTCCAATTATTGTGATAGCAAGAACAAACTCAGACGTGAAAGAAAATCACGTGTCTGTAAATCAAATTATATTCCTTTCCAATGCAGCAAGAGATTCTATCTCAGTCATATTGGGACACTAAGGTCACTGAAAAGCTAGAATGGTGCCCGAAAACTTGGGAAAGAGTGTCATGGTTGCTATTGAGATCCTCATTGTTCCTGCCCTACTGGTTCCTTAAATGTGGACACCTCTGCTGTTTCAATGCCAAGTAGGCTACTAGGGTGTTTGCTTGATGGATCACCAGTTTTTAGGGTCCAGCCTGCTAGATTCACCAGGCAGCCATTTCCTTTGAAAGTTTTGCTATTTTTCAAAGCATTACCAGAAAGTGAAGCAAGTACACTTATTGCCAAGGAGACCCTCAACTTTACCTCCCTTCCCAGGGCAATGTCCAGCTTCCCACTGCTGCTTCCACTCCTCCCATCAGAAGCATTCATATCTCTCCTTGCCTCTCCATGACACTTAGCTTAATCTTAAGGAACCCAGACTTTCTGAGGACAAAAGGCAAGAAGAGGGAAGGGGTGTTTTCAAGAAACTTGTGAAACAAAAATCTCCTCCAATGTCAGAAGCACAGGGGAACTGGCTGCCTTTGTGGAATGGGGGGTGAGGAGGGAGGCAGGGATAAAAAAAATCCAAATTAATATCTCAATATACTAATCAGCCTCCCTGTAAGAGTACTTCCTCTTGGCAAGGAGCTGCCAGGATGGTTAACAGTTCACAGGCTATATTCAGATTAGCTCCCATCCTGTGGGAGTTTGTTGTTAAAGAGCATGACTAAATTCTTTATAAATATTGTTTGACCACACCCCTTACTCTGTGCAAAGTTCCTTTAGGGAGCATCAACCAGTGTTTGCTTTACTTTATGTTAAGAGTCTGGGAGGGTGATTAGTGAGGCACTTCAGGGATTCCCTAATGGATTTGCAACAAGTCCCAGAGGCAATTGTATACCCCAAGTTCCTTGCAGAAGCGCTTCCAGGGATGTCAAATTTGTATCAGAACAGAATATAGTTCTTAACTTGTTGCTGTTTGGTCACTGGGACTATTGCTGGAAAATTATTCTTGCCTAATGTTATCAAGTAAGCTGGCTATGTTCTGGAGAAAGCTGCCCATAAAACTGATAAGAGCCCTCTCTTAAACAATCTGATTTGAAATTTATCCCAGAGACCTTGAGAAACTGGGTCTGTACTTTGATAATACTAGAATTGAATGTGGTCCTGCATAGTTGGGTAACATTATGACCTTGAAACATTATTCTAAAAGTCATGTTTTCCCTTTGCTGGCTTCACAATTATCTGTGCATCAGTGAACACTTTATCATGGTAACACTTCAGGAATGTGTAGAATGGTTGAGGAGCTTGAATGCCACAGGGGTTTCAAGTCTGCAAGGTTCTCTTATAACCGTTTCCCTGGGTCAATGGCCAGAAGAGTATTATCCTGCATGTGCTGTAGGAGAACTGACGTTCATGACTAGGTTGTTTTCAAAGGCAGTTCAAGGTGTTAGTTAACAAGGCTCTGTTAACTGATATTTTCCTCTTTGAGTATATTTTCTCATTACTATAGAAATATGCCACAGAAAATGCTTAAATTCTTATCTTGTTTCAGGGAAGTTGTTACAAGCTGTTTGCAAAGAAGTGCTTGAATTTTACTTTTAAAAACGTAGCACCATAGTGTAATGGTTAAGGGCATGGGCTTTGGGATCATGGTCCTGTGTCACTTCCTTTGTGTACCTGGAGTCTTTAATCTTCACCTCTCTGGGTCTCAGTCTTCTGTGTAAAATGGATAGAATCATGCTTACCTTTTCAGACTGTTGCAGGTTGCGTTAAAAGAGATAATGTACTTTGTGCTCTCCGTACATAGTCTAAGAAATAGGAAGAACTCAGTAACTATCCTATGATATTATTCACTCTGTTCCATCTGTTCAACTGGACTGCAGATTTATTGAGAGCAGAAATCATGACTCATCCTACTTGACGTTCCTCATGCCAATGAGAATGCCAAGGACATAGCAGGAACTCAATAAATACTTCTTAACTCCTCCCCTTTCTTCTGGAATTGTCTGACTCTCAGCCCTATTACACTGACCACTTCTTATTTATTGATGATTAGGCTAAGATCTTCTTTTCCTTTAAGTCTGGTGGAAAGTAAAGAACATAAATCAATACTGTAAGTCTTTTTTAGGTTCCTGGGTTTGGTAGATAAAAAAAAAAAAATTGATTCTATGTATCATAAAAATTTCTGTCAGTAGTCATTAAAAAAAAAAAAAATCACTCAAATTCAAGTAGGCAAAGAGTACTTTAACCAGTGACTGATGAGTTCTTCGTGTATCTTAATAATTTGCCTGAAGGACAATATGCACTTCTAGGCTTCTCGTGTCATTGCAACTTCAGAATTACCAATTAAATTCTGAAATTTAATCTTAGTTATTCACATGTCAGTGTTTGGGGGGCAATACTCATGGTGTTGAGTAGAAGCAAGGCAGGGGATTGCAGAGGGGGTGATGTCCAGCTAAATGCTCTCTGGTGGCCCCACAGAGGCCACAATGCAGACTTTTCTTTGTCATCACTGTAACTAGATAGGAAACACTATGAGATTCTGACTTCAATGTTAGGCTGTTTGGAGGGGCAAAAGAAGCCTCCTGAATTAAATGAGTGGTTGTGAATGCTTGATTAGTTTTTTTTTTTCAATTCCCCTAAATTTAGATTTACAGAAATGTTGGCAAATAGAACGGAGAGTTCCACACACCCGACACTCAGTTTTCCCTATTATTAACATCTTATATTAGTGCGGTACATTTGTCACGTGTAATGAATGAATATTGATAAATTATTATTGTCTAAAGTTAGTTTTTACTTAGTGTTCTTTTTCTGTTCCAAGATCCCATCCAGGCTACCACATCAGAGCTAAAATTTGTGAAGAGCCTATAGTGTACCAGTGCGTTTGTGTTCATTACTTCAAGTAATTTTCATAACATCGTGTTTAGGTAGGCATTATTTTCCCATTTTAAGGACAAGACAACAGATACTCAAGAGGGTAATTGACTTTCCCAGAGTAACTAAGAAAGTAGTGAAGCAATTATTTTAACCCAAGCCATCTGACCCCAATCCCATGCTTTTCCTCTTCATATCATGCTATCTATCTCGCTTGGAATACAGTAATCAAGTTTACATTTGAAAAACATATTGTACATAGAGCAGTACATGCACATTTTGAAAAATCATTATAAAAGAACTCCCTTATTTGCTCCAACACAAGCAGAATTGTTTGTATGGATTTTTGTCTGATTTCTCAAAGCCAGAGAGACTCACTCAAGTCACAGAAGTCTAAGTTAAAGCTGCCAAAGTATAATTGGCCGTTGAATGATAGATGACTTATTGCTGTAATACGTTTAATGATGCCTTGTTTCCTTAGTGAAGGTTCTATGTCACAGAAGATGCATTTCAGCTTCTATTTTACTCACAGGTGATATAAAAGAATGTGAGCAAGGTTTTGGATTGACTCATATATCATAGGAGGTTTCCTGTCTACTTTTTCTAAGTTAGCAAGGTTACTCACAAACAATTCACATCTGAGACAAACACAATCATTAGAAAGTGAATTCCTGGGACTGTTGACAATCTTTAGTTATTTACATCATACTTCATTGCAATCCAGTTATATGAAATCCCCATTCTAAAGGTTCAGCTCTCCTCTGAGTTACACAGTGTCAGTTGATGTGTGGGTGATGAGAAAATTGGGTCTTCAAAAATTTTGAATGGGCTGGAGAAAAAGATGGAAGAAATCAAAATAATAAAGGTGTATGCTTTGCCATTACTTAAAGCAGACCCCTTTTTCTCTCACAACTGTGTTTCACCTGGTTAACAATAATCATTAAAAGAATCTAAAAAAAACCTCTGTAGAAGGCAAAGGTTTCAGCAACAGATTAGAATTTCCAGATGGCCATTTCTTGTGGTTAATAACAGGTCTACTGTGTTGACTTAAAACATAAAAGGATGATTATTCCTAACAGATTATTTTCTCCTTCACATAAAACAAGGAAGTATACAAAAAAGAAGAAAATACTGACTGTTCTTGGTAAGTAGATTTTAATTTTATCTACACTGTGTTCTTCTCACTTCATTAGGCTTAGAATTTGTGACTGAATAAGACTGTTTGGGCAGCCTGCTGCCTAGTTGGACATGTCAGAAGCAATTACTTTCACAGATTTAAGGTTGTATTATCGCACATATCCTGTCTTTAGCTATCTGAGTAGACAGCCTAATCAAGGACGATATGCATTTCATCATATCTTTTTTGTTGTTGTGCAATTTTAATAACAGCTACAGTATCCTCCCACTTTGCACAACAAAGATGCATCAGCTGGATGCAAGGTTAAATGGAGTCATCCAACGTTAGAATATTTGCTTCATTCTCTAATTTCAAATTCTCTCTCTGGAGTAAATGAGCTCCATTAGACTTAGAGGTAAAGAATTTCCCAAAAACACACCTAGTTTTCAGTTGCCTTGAAGATTATCCAAAAGAACTATCTAACAAGTAGGTTATGGGACAGCAACTTCACTTAGTATTAACAAAAACTTCCTGCTCTTTCATATTTTTGAAAGAGGAGCGAGTTAACCTGGTTCCTTTACTTATGCGTCTGTGGTCCCTGGAAGAAGGGGATGGATACCTCCTCTTTTTTATCTTGTGGTTGTTGCTCTTGCTGTGTTGTTAGGTGCCATGGACTCAGTTACTACTCATAGCTACCCTGTGTACAATAGAAGGAAACACTGCCCGGTCCTGTGCCATCCTCACAATTGTTGCTATGCTTGAGCCTATCATTGCAGCCTTTGTGGTTGCTAAGTGCCGTCAGGTTGATTTTCGACTCATAGAGACCCCATGTGACAGAGCAGAAGTGCTGCATAGACAGTAATCTTTAAGGAAGGAGTCCTGGTGGTACAGTGGTTAAGCACTCTGCTGCTAATGGAAAGGTCAGCAGTTAGAACCCACCAACCGCTCTGTAGGAGAAAGATGTGGCAGTCTGCTTCAGTAAAGATTACAGATTTGGAAACCCTATGGTGCAGTTCTACTCTGTCCTATAGGGTAGCTATGAGTCGGAATTGAGTTGTTGGCTACAGGTAATCTTTATGGGAGCAGATTGCCAGGTCTTTCTCCTGTGGAGCTGCTGGGTAGGTTAGCAGAACGCTTAACGATTGCGCTACCAGGGCTCCTTTTATCTTATGATAGAAACCAGGAAATCCTCTTAGACCTTAGCCTGGCCTTCCACAGTCCATCAAAACCAAGTCCTGGGGAGTTTCCTCCTTGACATGTATCGTTTCACTATCTCTACCGTCACAGCTCATCTCTTAGGTTAGCCTTAGCAATTGCAATAGGATTCTAATTGCTTTTCCTAATTCCTTACTTTACATAGCCACCAAAGAGATTTTTTAAAATGCATGTTCGATCAGTTTCCCCTAATTTAAAACTTTTCAGAGGCTTTTTATTGCTCTCAGGTAAAAGTACAAATTCCTTGGCAAAGGAGGTCCTTCATTATCTTACTTTGATGGTATCATCTCTTGTTCTCTGGGGCAACGCACCCAGGTAATTGAGGCTATTTCACATCTACTTCTACTGCAGCTGCTGCTTCTACTTAGACTTTCTGGGCCTTAGTCTGTTGGAGAACAAATGCATATCCAACTTGTAGGACTCACTGTAATGTTGCACGCTCTCTGAAGACTTTTCTTGCCCCATGGGAAGACATAACCACCCTCTGTCTTCCTCTTTATGCACCCTGTAATACATTATGACACAAACTGTTTACAAATCTATTGACTCTCTATAGATTTAACTCTCCATGTTTAACATGTAGACTGGGTTTTTGGTTTTTTTTTTTAATGCTCACTAATATTTGAGAACCACTGATAAACACAGTGATTAATAAATGTTTGAGCCGCTCTCACTGTGGCTGATCACATGTTTAGTTTAGGGCAGTGGTGCTCAAACTTATTGAATGTAAGAATTATCCAGGGTGTTGGATAATATTCAAATTCCTGGAACCCATTCCCAGAAGCCCCGATTTAAAAGTAATGAAGAGTGACCCAGGAATCTGCAGCTTGTGTAAGCAGGTATAAGACACAGGTATAAGAGGAGCAAACTTTGAGAAAACAGACTATCTCAGTTGTCTATTGCTGCATAACCAACCATGCTTAGTGGTGTAAACAAACCACATACAGGCAGAAAAGGGCAACTGTTTTATTATGCTCATGGGTTCTAAAGGTCAGGAATTTGTACTGGACACAGCAGGAATGGCTTGGCTCTGCTCCATGATATCTGGGGTCTCAGCTGGAAAAGCTCACATGGCTAGGGAGGGATGACTTGAACGGCAGGGCTAGAATAGATGGTGCTGGAGGATCCCTGCCAATGTGGTTTTCTCATTCACATGCCTGGCTCCTGGGCCGAGAAGATTTGAAAGCTAGGTTCAGCTGGGACTGTCAACCAGTTCACCTACCTGTGGCTTGGGATTCTATTGCACGGCAGCTGGGTTCTAGGAGGGAGCATTCCAAGAGGGAAAACATTCCAAAAGAACTAGGACAAAGATACCTGGCCTGTTACAGCTCACCTTCCCTTTCCTTATACTCTAATGGCCAAGGCAGTCACAAGCCCATCCACATTCAAGGTGTGGGGGCATAGACCCCACTTCTCAACGGGAGAACGTCAAAAAAGTAGGAGCCAGGTTTGGAAACTGACACACTGATTTTGACCACTGATTTGTCTGTTTTGGAGTCCTTGGGTGGTGAAAACAGTTAATGTGCTCAGCTGCTAGCCAAGAGGTTGGAGGTTTGAGTTCACACAGAGGCACTTTGGAAGAAAGGCCTGGAGATCTACTTTCTAAAAATCAGCTGTTGAAAACTCTATGGAGCATAGTTCTACTCTGACACACATGGGGTTGCCATGAGTCAGAGTCGACTAAAGGGTGACTGTTTATTTTTTGGCTGTTTATATGTATGTTTTCTCTACTGGATCTGTAAACTACCTGAGGATAAAGACAGTATTTTATTTAGTGGTGAGTTCTTGGGACCTGGTACAAGTCTTGGTACTTAATATAAACACAGCAAACACTTGGAGCTTTTAACTTATCTAAAGGTCAACAACCACAACCCTTCAATTACTGGGTATTACAGTGTATTGATCTACAGACACTTCTTCCACGAGAACGTCTTTGCACAAAACAAGGGACTTGCCTCATAAAAGTTGACGGAACTTTCATTGCTACTTGAATCTTAGTTCCATTATTTAAAGACTATGTGTTGTTGTTAGGTGCCGTAGAGTTGGTTCTGACTCAAAGCAACCCTAAATACAACAGCACAAACAAAACATTGCCTGATCCTCTGCCATCCTCACAATCATTGCTATGTTTGAGCCCATTGTTGCAGCCACTGTGTCAATCCATCTCATTGAGGGTCTTCCTCTTTTTTGCTGACCCTCTACTTTACCAGGCATGATGTCTCCAGGGACTGGTCCCTCCTGATAACATGTCAAAGTAGATAAGATGATGTCTCGCCAGACTCCCTTCTAAGGAGCATTCTGGCTGCACTTCTTCCAAGACAGATTTGTTCGTTCTTCTGACAGTCCATGGTATATTCAATATTCTTAGCCAACACCATAATTCAAAGGCATCATTTTTTCTTTGATATTCTTTCTTCATTGCCAACCTTTCATATGCATATGAGGTGATTGAAAATACCACAGTTTGGGTCGGGCACCTTAGTCCTTAAAGTGATATCTTTGCTTTTTAACACTTTAAAGAGGTCTTTCGCAGCATATTTGTCCAATGCAATATGTCGTTTGATTTTTTGCCTACTGCTTTCATGGGCACTGATTGTGGATCCAGGTAAAATGAAATCCCTTATAACTTCCATATTTTCTCCAGTTATCATGATGTGCTTAATGGCCCACTTGTGAGGATTTTTGTTTTCTTTATGTTGAGGTGTAATCCATACTGAAGGCTGTGGTCTTTGATATTCATCAGTAAGTGCTTCAAGTCTTCTTTGCTTTCAGCAAGCAATGTCATGTCACCTGCATATCGCAGGTTGTTAATGAGTCTTCCTCCTATCCTGATGCTACGTTCTTCTTGATATAGTCCAGCTTCTCAGATTATTTGCTCAGTGTACAGATTGAATAAGTATAGTGAAAGGATACAACCTTGACACACACGTTTCCTGATTTTAAATCACGCAGTATCCTCTTGTTATGTTCAAACAACTGTCTCTTTGTCTATGTACGGGTTCCATATGAGCATAATTAAATGTTCTGAAATTTCCATTCTTTGCAATGTTATCCAAAATTTATTATGATCCCCACAGTGAATGCCTTTGCATAGTCAATAAAACACAGATAAACATCTTTCTGGTATTCTCTGCTTTCAGCCAAGATCCATCTAACATCAGCAATGATATCCCTCGTTCCATGTCCTTTTCTGAACCTGGCTTGAATTTCTGGAAGTTCCCTGTTGATATACTGTTGCAACCTTTTTTGAATTATCTTCAGCATAATTTTACTTGCGTGTTATATCAATGATATTGTTTGATAATTTCCTCATTCTGTTGGATCTATAGGGTTGCTATGAGTCAGAATCAACTCAATGCCAATAAGTTTAAGACTGTGATCTTGGGCAAATTGCTTAAATTCTCAATACTTCTATTTACTCTTATTCATTTCTAATGTGGAGAAAACAATGGTACTTACCTTGTAAGTTTGTTGTAAGGACCAAGTGAAATAATAAGTTCTTAGATAATAAGAAGTAATGGGATTTAACAGAAAAGCCCTCTCCTTACACAGATATTGCCGTTCTTACAATAGCCATTGACTATTAGGTTTACTCAGTCAACTATGAATTTAGATAAACTGTTAAATTATTGCAGGACAACTTCATATATTTAATTAGTGTGTGTGTGTGTTGTGTGTATGGTGTATGTGATGATGTTTAAGTGGTTTTATAAAAGTATACTTTTTTATTTAACTATAATATATAAGTGAGCTACTTGATGAATTTTGACAGTGAACACACCTATGCAATCACCATCCAGATTAAGAAAACAGAAGGTCCTACACTCCAGAAGCTTCCCTTGTCCCTCTACCAGTCATATTTCATCAACGGTATCTACTATTCTAACAACTACCACTAAATAAGTTTTTGCATTTTATATACATAGAATCATATAGTTTGTATTCTTTTGTGCTTGCCTTTTTTTGTTCAATATTATATCTGTGAGATTCGTTCATGTTATAGCATACAACAGTATTTAATTTATTTTAATTTCTGTATATTATCCTATTTATACATTTCATTGTTGATTGACGTTTAGGTTGTTTCTAATTTTTGGCTACTCTGAATAATGCATCTATGAACATTCTTGTACATATTTTTTTGGCATATATAGGTATACATCTTTTGGGTATATATGAAAGAGAGGAATTTCTAAGTCAGAGAGTAAGACAATTAGATTGCCGTTTTTCTTGCTGTTCTATAGGAATGTATATACAAACATATATCTGTTGTGTATGTATATGTGTATATGCTCTGAATAAGAAGAGTCCTTTGTTGAATACATATATTACAAATACCTTACCTGCTCTACAGCTTGCCTTTTTAGTTATTAAATGATAACTTCTGATGAATGAGAGTTCTTAATTTTAATAAAATTCAATTTATCAGTCTTTCCCCTTATAGTTAGTGTTATTTATGTCATGCTTAAGAAGTCTTTATTTAACCCAAGATTACAGAGATATTATCCTATGTTTTATTTTAAAGGTTTATTATTTTGCCTGGAAAGATGAAATTTAGGTCTTACAATACCCCTAGAATTTATTATTGTCTACAGAGTATTGTAGAGGTTATTTAATTTTTTCCCCACATGGATATACAATTAACCCAGCATCGATTTTTGAAAAGATTATCTTTTCTCAATACTCCATTGCTGTGGCACCTTTGGCATAAGTCCAGTGTGTTTTAGACTTTCAATTCTGATTCATCGGTCTCATGTCTATCCTTGTACCAATACCATACTGCTCATTGTCTTAATTGTTCTTGTTGTTGTTAGGTGCCATCTAGTTGGTCCTGACTCATAGAGATCCTATGTACAACAGAATGAAACACTGCCCAGTCCTGAGCCATCCTCACAATCATTGTTATGCTTGAGCCCAGTGTTGCGGCCACTGTGTCAATCCATCTTGTTGAGGGTCTTCCTCTTTTTCTTTGACGCTCTGCTTTACCAAGCATGATGTCCTTCTCCAGAGACTGATTCCTTCTGATAACATGTCCAAAGTACATGAGACGAAGTCTTGCCATCCTCCCTTCAAAGGAGCATTCTGTTTGTACTTCTTTCAAGACAGATTTATTCATTCTTCTGGCAGTCCATGAAATAGTCAATATTCTTTGCCAACACCATAATTCAAAGGCATCAATTCTTTTACGATCTTCCTTATTTATTGTCCAGCTTTCATGTGCATATCAGGCAATTGAAAACACCATGGCTTAGGTCAGGCACATCTTTAGTCCTTAAAGTGACATCTTTGCTTTTTAGTACTTTAAAGAGGTCTTTGGCAGCAGATTTGTCCAATGCAATGCGTCATTTCATTTCTTGATTGCTACTTCCATGGGTGTTGACTGTGGATCCAAGTAAAATGAAGTCCTTGACAACTTTAATATTTTCTCCATTTATCATGATGTTGCTTATTGATCCATTTGTGAGGGAGGATTTTTGTTTTCTTTGCGTTGAGGCATAATCCATACTGAAGGCTGTAGTCTTTGATCTTCATCAGTAAGTGCTTCAAGTCCTCTTCACTTTCAGCAAGCAAGATTGTGTCGTCTGCATATCACAGGTTGTTAACGAGTTTTCCTCCAATCCCGATGCCCGGTTCCTCTTCATATAGTCCAGCTTCTCGGATTATTTGCTCAGCGTACAGATGGAATAGGTACAGTGAAAGGATACAACCCTGATGCACACCTTTCCTGATTTTAAGCCACGCCGTGTCCCCTTGTTTTGTTTAAACAACTGCCTCTTTGTCTATGTACACATTCCAGATGAGCAAAATGAAGTGTTCTGGAATTCCCATTCTTCACAATGTTATCCATAATTTGTTATGATCCACACAGCCTAAGGCCTTCGCTTAGTCAAGAAAACACAGGTAAACATCTTTCTGGTATTCTCTGCTTTCAGCCAAGATGCATCTGACATCAACAATGATATCACTCTTTCCATGTCCTCTTCTGAATCAGGCTTGAATTTCTGGCAGTTCCCTGTGGATGTAATGCTGCAACCGCTTTTGAAAGATCTTCAGCAAAATTTTACTTGTGTGTGATATTAATGATATTGTTCAATAATTTCTGCATCTTGTTGGATCTCCTTTCTTTGGAATGGCCACAAATATGGATCTCTTCCAATCAGTTGGCCAGGTAGCTGTCTTCCAAATTTCTTGACATAGATGAGTGAGCACCTCCAGCGCTGCATTCTTTTGTTGAAACATCTTAATTGGTATTCTGTCAATTCCTGGGGTCTTGTTTTTGGCCAGTGCCTTCAATTCAGCTTGGAATTCTTCTTTCCGTACTGTAAGTTCTGGATCATATGCTACCACCTAAAATGGTTGAATGTTGACCAGTTCTTTTTGGTACAGTGACTGTCTGTATTCCTTTCATCTTCTTTTAATGCTTCCTGTGTTGTTCCATATTTTCTCCCATAGAATCCTTCAATACTGCACCTCAAGGCTTGAATTTTTCCTTCAGTTCTTCAGCTTAAGAAATGCTGAGCATGTTCTTCCCTTTTGGTTTCCTAATTCCAGGCCTTTGCACATGTCATTGTTATATTTAGTCTTCTTAAGCTGTGCTTTGAAATATTCTGTTCAGCTCTTTGACTTCATCATTTCTTCCTTTCATGTCAAGAACATTTTTCAGAGACTCTTCCGATATCCATTTTGGTCTTTTCTTTCTTTCTTGTCTTTTTTAATGATCTTTTGCTTTCTTCATGTATGATGTCCTTGATGTCATTCCACAACTCTTCTGGTCTTTGGTCATTAGTGTTCAATGCATCAGATCTATTCTTGAGATGGTCTCTAAATTCAGTTGGGATATACTTAAGATTTTATTTTGGTTCTCGTGGACTTGTTCTGATTTTCTTTGGCTTCAACTTGAACTTGCACATGAGTAATTGATGGTCTGTTCCACAGTCGGCCCCTGGCCTTGTTCTGACTGATGACATTGTGCTTTTCCATCATCTCTTTCCACAGATGTAGTCGATTTGATTCCTGTGTATTCCATCAGTAGAGATCCACGTGTATAGTCACCATTTATGTTGTTGAAAACAGTATTTGTAATGATGAAGTTGCTGGTGTCATTTCTGTCACCAAGGCCATATTTTCCGACTGCTGTTCTTTGTCTCCAACTTTCGCATGCCAATCACCAGTAATTATCAATGCATCCTGATTGCATGTTTGATCGATTTCAGACTGCGGAAGTAGGTAAAAATCTTCAATTTCTTCGTTTTTGGCCTTAGTGATGGGTGCATATATTTGAATAATAGTCATATTAACGGGACTTCCTTGTAGGTGTATGAATATTATCCTATCACTGACAGCTTTGTACTTCATGATAGATCTTGAAATGTTCTTCTGAGGACGAATGCAGCACCATTCCTCTTCAACTTGTCTTTTCTGATATAGTAGACCATATGATTGTCTGATTCAAACTGGCCAATACCAGTCCTTTTCAGCTCACTGATGCCTAGGATATCGATGTTTATGTGTTCCATTTCATTTTTGACGATTTTCAGTTTTCCTAGATTTATGCTTTGTGCATTCCATGTTCCTACTATTAATGTTTCTTCTCATTTTGAGTCATGCCACATCAGTAAATGAAGGTTTCCATGGACTGCCTCCATGTCATTAAGGTTGACTACCTTGAAGAGGCAGCTCTTCCCCAGTAGTATTTTGAATGCTTCCCAACCTAAAGGGCTCATCTTCCGGCACTGTATCAGATAGTGTTCTGCTGCTAAAGTTTTTACTGGCTAATTTTTTTTGGAAGTAGACAGTCACATCCTTCTTCCGAGTCTGTCTTAATCTGAAAGCTCATCTGAAAACTGTCCACCATGGGTGACCCTGCTGGTATTTGAAATACAAGTGGCATAGCTTCCAGCATCACAGCAACTTGCAAGCCCCCACGGCATGACAAACTGACAGATGCATGAGGTTGTCTTAATTACAGAGGCTTTATAAAAAGCCTTGATATCTAGCACCTTAAATTTTCCTACATTTTTCCCTCTTCAAGATTGTCTTGATTGTTCTTGGTCCTTTACACTTTCATATGAATTTTAGAATTAGCTTGTTGATTTCCACACACACATACAATCCTACAGGGATTTTGATTTTTTTTTTTTTTGTTAAATATACAAATTAACTTGGGAAAAATTAACATTGCTATAATATCGAATATTATAATTTCTGAGCATGGTTTATCTTTTGATTTATTTAGGACTTCTTAGTTTTCCTCAGTAGTGTTTTGTTATTTTTATTATAAAGACTTTCATGTATTTTAATATATTAATTTCTAAGTATTTGATTTTAAATGCTATCAGTTTAAAATTTCTTTCACTGTTAATTTTGCTTTTACATACAAATAATATTTTTTTATATTGACACCATATCTAACAGCCTTGCTAAATTAACATAGTAATTTTAATAGTTCAGTGTAGATTCTTTGGGCTTTCTAAATACACAATGATTTTATCATTAAATAATGATAATGTTGTTTCTTCCTTTTCAATTTTTATAACTTTTTTCCCACACCTTATTGCATTGGTTAGAAACAACAGCACACAATTTACAGAAGTTGGTAGTAGGCATCTTTATCTTGTACCTGACTGCAAAAATAAAGCTTTCAGTATTTCACCATTAAAAATACTTTTTGTTGTGGGATTTTTAGAGATATGATTTATCAAGTTAAGAGATTTTCCTTCTACTCCTGATTTGCTATCCATTTTGTCACAAATATGTTCAATTTTATTGATTGAACTATATCAATTGAAATGGTTATTTATTTTTCTCCTTTATTCTGTTAAGCTATGAATAACATTTATTTTTTAATATTAAAAAACTTGCATTCCTGTAATAAAAATATGTATTAATTTATAATTCTCTTTATATATAGCTATTATATAGCTATATATATATAATATTTTGTTGAGGACTTTTCCATCCATGTTCATCAGGGAAATTGGCCTTTAATTTTCCTTTTTTTAAAAAATGTTCTTGCGAGGTGTTGATGTCAAGCTCATGCTGACTTAATAAAACAAGTTTGAGAATGTTCCTCCTTTTTCTGTTCTCTGCATGAATTTGTGTAAGATTGGTGTTATTTATTTATTTATTATTCTTAAATGTTTAAAATGTTTCAATAGCGAAGATACCTAGGCCTTCCATTTTCTTTGAGGGCAGTTTTTTAAAAAAAGTGCAGTTAAGTTTTTCTGTCTTTTGTGTGTCAGATTTGGTAAGTTATGTGCTTTTTTTTTAAAATTAAAAAAATTTTGCCCAATTATTCAACTTTATTGGCATAAAATTGTTCATAATATACTTCTTATTATTTTTTGATGTCTTTAGAGTATGTAGTGATCTTTCCCTTTTTATTTCTACAATTTGGTAATGTGTATCATCTCTTTTTCTTGTTTGGTCTTGCTAGAAGTTTATCTTTTCAAGGAAGAAACTTTTGGTTTTATTGATTTCGTTGTACATTTGTTTTCTATTTTGTTAATTGTGTTCTTTTATTTGTTTTCTTATACTTTTTCTTTAGGTTTAACATACTGTTCTTTTTCTACATATTGAAATAGATACCTAGATCATTGATTTTCTTTGCTTTTCTTTTTTTCTAATATGTGCATTATTATTATAAGTCTCCCTCTATTCACTGCTTTGGCTGTATCCCACAAGTTTATATATATATACATATATGTATTTATTCATTTCAAAATATTTCCTAATTTTCTTTTTAATTTTTCCTTTCTCCTATGGATTATTTTATAAAGGTATAGGTGAATTTCTGAACATTTGGGAATGTTCTGATTATCTTTGTGTTATTGATTTTTAGTTTAATTTTACTTTGGTAAGTAACATACTCTGTATAATTTATATCCTTTGAAATGTTTGATAATTTTTTTATTGCCCAGCGTATGGTATACCTTGACAAAAGTTTCACATGGGAAAAAAAAATGTGTATTCCAGAGTTGATGTGAATAATGTTCTCTATAGGTCAGTTAAGGAGCCCTTGTGGTACAGTGAGTAAGCGCTTGGCTGCTAACCAAAGGGCTAGCAGTTTGAACCCACTAGTGACTTTTTGGGTGAAAGATGTGGCGGTCTGTTTCCACAAAGATTACAGCCTGAGAAACCCTATGAGGTATTTCTACTCTGCCCTAGAGGACTGTTATGGGTCAGAATAGACTCAACAGCAGTAGGGTTTTTAGGTAAATTAGGTCAGGTTTGTTATTCAAATCTTTATTTATTTATTTGTTTCTTGTTCTACCACTTACTGTAATCAATATCCAAAATAGTCCAAATATTTTTGGGGATTTTTCTATTTTTTTCTCTTATACTATTAATATTTACTGTATGTATTTTTTTTCAATTTTTTTTATTGTACTTTGGATGAGGGTTTACAGAACAAGTTAGTTTCTCATTAAATAGTACACATATTGTTTTATGACATTGGTTAACAATCTCACTACATGTCAATACTCTCCCTTCTTGACCTTGGGTTCCCTATTACCAGCTTTCCTGCCCCCTCCTGCCTTCTCATCCTTGTCCTTGTGCTGTTGTGCCCCTTTAGTCTCATTTTGTTTTGTGAGCCTGTCTAATCTTTGGCCGAAGGGTGAACCTAGGGAGTAAATTCATTACTGAGCTAAAAGGATGTCCAGGGGCCATATTCTTGGGGTTTCTTCAGTCTCTGCCAGGCCAGTAAGTCTGGTCTTTTTTTTATTAGTTAGAATTTTATTCTACATTTTTCTCCAGATCATTCCAGGACCCTCTATTGTGATCCCTGTCAGAGCCATCAGTGGTGGCAGCCTGGCACCATCTAGTTGTACTGGACTCAGTCTGGTTGAGGACGTGGTAGATGTGATCCATTAGTCCTTTGGACTAATATTTCCTTTTATCTTTAGTTTTCCTCATTCTCCCTTGCTTCTGAAGGGGTGGGACCAGTGGAGTATCTTAGATGGCTGCTCATAGGCTTTTAAGACCCCAGACACTACTCACCAAAGTAGAATGTAGAACATTTTCTTTATAAACTGAACTAGATATTCCCCAAGACCATGGTCCCCACAGCCCTCAGCCCAAAAATTTGGTCCCTCAGGGAGTTTGGATTTGTTTATGGAGCTTCCATGACCTTGCTTTGTACAAGTTGTTCTGGCTTCCCCAGTATTGTGTATTGTCTTATCCTTCACCAAAGTTACCATTTATCTATTGTCTATTCAGTGTTTTCTCCCTCCCACCTCTCCCCTCCCTTGTAACCATCAAAGATTGTTTCTTTTTGTATGTAAACCTTTTCATAAGTTTTTATAGCAGTGGTCTCATACAATATTTGTTCTTTTATGATTGACTTATTTCACTCAGCATAATTGTCTACAGATTCATCCATGTTACGAGACGCTTCGAAGAGTCATCATTGTTCTTTATCATTGTGTAATACTCCATTGTGTGTGTGTACCATAGTTTGTTTATCCATTCATCTGTTGATGAACACCTAGGTTGTTTCCATATATTTGCTATTGTGAACAATGCTGCAATGAACATGGGTGTGCATGACTATTGGTGTGATGGCCCTTATTTCTCTAGGATATAGTCCTAGGAGTGGGATTTTGTATCACATGGTATTTCTATTTCTAGCTTTCTAAGGAAGTGCCATATTGTTTTCCAAAATGATTGTATCATTTTACATTCGCACTAGCAGTGCTTAAGAGTTCCGATCTCTCCTCAGCCTCTCTACATTTGTTATTTTCTTTTTTTCAATTTGTGCCAGCAATGCCGGGGTAAGATGGTATCTCACTGGGGTTTTGATTTACATTTCTCTAATGACTAGTGATCCCAAGCATTTCCTCATCTGTCTGTTGGCCACTTTACTGTCTTCTTTGGTGAATTGTCTGTTCATTTCTTTTGTCCATTTTTTAATCAGATTATTTGTCCTTTTGTTGTAGAGGTGTTGGATTTTCTTATAGATTTTAGAGATTAGAACTTTGCCTGATTTGTAATAACCAATTTTTTTTTCCTAGTCTGTAGCTTCTCTTTTTACTCTTTTGGTGAAGTCTTTTGATGAGCATAAGTGTTTACTTTTTAGAAGATGCCAGTTACCTAGCTTATCTTCTGGAGTTTGTATGTTATTGGTTATGGTTTGTATCCTGTTAATGCCATGTCTTAGAGCTCCTAGCATTGATCCTATTTTTTCTACTATGAACTTTATAGTTTTTCGCTTTATATTTAGGTCTTTGATCCATTTTGAATTAATTTTTGTATATGGTGTGAGGTATGGGTCCTATTTCTTTTTTTTTGCAGATGGACGTCCAGTTTTGTCGGCACCATTTGTTAAAAAGACTGTCTTTTCTCCATTTGATGGACTTTGGGCCCTGTCAAAGATCAAGTGACTGTAGATGGATGGATTTACATCTGGGTTCTCAATTCTGTTCCATTGGTCAATGTATCTGTCATTGTACCAGTACCAGGCTGTTTTGACTACTGTAGCTGTATCGTAGGTTCTGAGGTCAGGTAGTGCGAGTCCTCCTACTTTCTTTTTCTTCTTCAATAATGCTTTACTTATCCAGGGCTTCTTCCCTTTCCAAATAAAGTTAATGATTAGTTTTTCCATCTCTTTAAAGAATGCTGTTGGTATTTGGATTGGGATTGCATTGTATTTGTACATTGCTTTGGGTAGAATTGTCATTTTCATAATGTTGAGTCTACCTATCCATGAGTATGGTATGTTTTTCCATTTATGTAAATCCTTTTGGGTTTCTTGCAGTAGTGTTTTGTAGTTTTCTTTGTGTAGCTCTTTTACATCATTGGTTGGATTTATTCCTAAGTTGTTTATTTTTTTTTTTAGGGCTATTATAAATGATATTGTTTTCCTGATTTCCTTTTCATCGTTCTCTTTATTGGTGTATAGGAATCCAACTGATTTTTGTATATTTATCTTGTATCCTGCTACTTTGCTGAATCTTTCTATTAGTTCCAGTAGTTTTTGTTTGGAGTCTTTTGGGTTTTCTATGTATAGTATCATATCAGCCACAAATAGGGACAGTTTCACTTCTTCTTTACCAATTTGTATATACTTTGTTCCTTTTTCTTGCCTTATTGCTCTAATTAGGACTTCCAGCACAATGTTAAATAGGAATGGTGGTAAAGGGCATCCTTGTCTTGTTCCTCTTCTCAAGGGGAATGTTTTCAACTTCTCTCCATTAAGAGTGATGTTGGCTGTTGGTTTTGCATAGATACTCTTTATTATGTTGAGAAATTTCCCTTCTATACCTATTTTATCAAGAGTTTTTTTAATCAGGAATGGGTGTTGGACTTTGTCAAATGCCTTTTCTGCGTCAATTGAGATGTTCATGTGATTCTTTTCTTTCCTTTTATTTATGTGGTGGATTACATTGATTGATTTTCTAATGTTGAACCATCCTTTCATACCTGGTATGAATCCTACTTGGTTGTGGTGTATTATTTTTTTGATATGATACTGAATTCTATTGGCTAGAATTTTGTTGAGAATTTTTGCATCTATATTCATGAGAGATATTGGTCTGTAATTTTATTTTTATGACGTCTTTGCTTGGTTTTGGTATCACGGTTATGCTGGCTTCATTGAACAAATTCGGAAGTGTCACTTCCTTCTCTATGTTCTGAAATAGTTTGTGTAGTATTAGTGTAAGTTCTCCTCTGAATGTTTGATAGAATTCTCCAGTGAAGCCATCTGGGCCAGTGCCTTTTTTTTTTTTTTTTTTTTTTTTTGGAAGTTTTTTTAATTACCTTTTCAATCTCTTTTCTTGTTATGGGTCTGTTCAGATTTTCAACATCATTTTGTGTTAGTTTGGGTAGGTAGTGTATTTCTATAAATTTGTCCATTTCCTCCAGGTTTTAAAATTTGTTGGAGTATAGTTTTTCATAATACTCTGCTATGATCCTTTTTATTTTGGTTGAGTCTATTGTAATGTCCCCCATTTAATTTCTTATTTGGGTTATTTGCATCCTCTCCTGCTTTTATTTTGTCAGTTTGACCAGTGGTTTGTAGATTTTGTTGATCCTTTCAAAGAACAACTTTTGGTTTTGTTGATTCTGTCTATTGTTTTTCTATTCTCTATTTCATTTTTTCCCCATAGAATCCTTCAGTATTGCAACTTGAGGCTTGAATTTTTTCTTCAGTTATTTCAGCTTGAGAAATGCCAAGGGTGTTCTTCCCTTTTGATTTTCTCTCTCCAGTTCTTTGCACATGTCCTTATAATACTTTACTTTGTCTTCTTGAGTTGCCCTTAGAAATCAGTTATATTACTTCATCAGTTATTTTACTTCATCATTTCTTCCTTTTGCTTTAGCTACTCCATGTTCAAGAGCAAGTTTCAGAGTCTCTTCTGACATCCATGTTGGTCTTTTCTTTCTTTCTTGTCTTTTTAGTGATTGTCTTAGTCATCTAGTGCAGCTGTAACAGAAATACCACAAGTGGATGGCTTTAACAAAGGGAAATTTATTTTCTCAGTCTAGTAAGCTGGAAGTCCAATATCAGGGTGTCGGCTCCAGGGGAAGGCTTTCTCTCTCTGTCGGCTCTGGAGGAAGGTCCTTATCATTGTCATCAATCCTCCCCTGGACTAGGAGCTTCCATGTGCAGGAACCTCGGGTCCAAATGACGCACTCTGCACCAGGCACTGCTTTCCTGATGGTATGAGGTCCCCAACTCTCTGCTTGCTTCCTTTTCCCTTTATCTCTTCTAAGATAAAAGGTGCTGTAGGCCACACCCTAGGGAAACTCCCTTTATATTGGAACAGGGATGTGACCTTAGTAAGGAAGTTACTAATCCACCCTAATCCTCTTTAATATAAAATTACAATCATAAAATGGAAGACAACCACACAGTACTGGGGATCATAGCCTAGCCAAATTGATACACACATTTTTGGGGGGACATAATCCAATCCATGACCTCTTGCTTTTTACATGTATCATGTCATTGATGTCATTCCACAACTTGTCTGGTCTTTGGTCATTAGTGTTCAACTCAACAAATCCATTCTTGAGATGGTCTCTAAATTCAGGTGGGATATACTCAAGGTCATACTTTGGCTCTCATAGACTTGTTCTAATTTTCTTCAGTTTCAACTCGAACTTGTATGTGAGCAATTGACGGTCTGTTCCACAGCTTGCCCCGGCCTTGTTCTGACTGATAATATTGAGCTTTTCCATCTTCTCTTTCCACAGATGTAGTTGATTTAATTTCTGTGTATTCCATCTGGTGAGGTCCAAGTGTTTAGTCGCTGTTTACGGAAGGAAGACACAGAGTCATTGTACCAAAAAGAATTGGTCGACATTCAGCCATTTCAAGAGGTAGCATACGATCAGGAACCAATGGTACTAAAGGAAAAAGTCCAAGCTGCACTGAAGGCATTGGTGAAAAACAAGATGTTTCAACAAATGGATACAGCACTGGAAGTGCCCACTCGTCTATACCAAGAAATTTGGAAGACAGCTACATGGCCATCTGACTGGAAGAGATCCATATTTATGCCTATTCCAAAAAAAGTTGATCCAACTGAATGCAGAAATTATCAAACAATATCATTAATATTACATGCAAGTAAAATTTTGCCTGAGATCATTCAAAGTGGCTATAGCAGTATATCAACAGGGAATTGCCAGAAGTTCATGCCGGATTCAGTAGAGGACATGGAACCAGAGATATTATTGCTGATGTCAGATGGATCCTGGCTGAAAGCAGAGGATACCAGAAAAATGTTTGCCTGTGTTTTATTGACTACGCAATGACGTTTGACAGTGTGGAGCATGACAAATTATGGATAACATTGCAAAGAATGGGAATTCCAGAACACTTAATTGTGCTCATGAGGAACCTGTACATAGATCAGGAGGCAGTTGTTTGAACAGAACAAGGGGATACTGCGTGGTTTAAAGTCAGGGAAGGTATGTATCAGGGTCTATCCTTTCACCATACCAATTCCATCTGTATACTGAACAAATAATCCCAGAAACTGGACTATATGAATAAGAAAGGGGCATCCGGATTGGAGGAAGACTCATTAACAACCTGTGTTATGCAGATGACACAACCTTGCTTGCTGAAAGTGAAGAGGACTTGAAGCACTTACTGATGAAGATCAAAGATCACAGTCTTTGGTATCAATTACATGTCAACATAAAGAGAACAAAACTCCTCACAACTAGACCAGTAAGCAACATCATGATAAATGGAGAAAGATTGAAGTTATCAAGGATTTCATTTTACTTGGATCTGTAGTCAACACCCATGGAAGCACCAGTCAAGAAATCAAAAGACTCATTGTGTTGGGCAAATCTGCTGCAAAAGACCTCTATAAAGTGTTGAAAAGTGAAGATGTCACCTTGAAGACTAAAGTGCGCCTGACCTGAGCCATGGTATTTTCAATTGTATCATATGAATGCCGAAACTAGACAATGAATAAGGAAGACCAAAGAACAATTGATGCCTTTAGATTGCGGTATTGGTGAAGAATATTGAATATACCATGGACTGCCAAACGAACAAACAAATCTGTCTTGAAGAAGTACAACCAGAATGTTCCTTAGAAGCAAGGATGGCGAGACTATGTCTTACATACTTTGGACATGTTATAAGGAGGGATCAGTCGCTGGAGGACATCATACTTGGTAAAGCACAGGGTCAGCTAAAAAGACAAAGACCCACAATGAGATGGACTGACACAGTGGCTGCAACAATGGGCTCAAGTAAAACAGTGATTGTGAGGATGGAGCAGGAGCCGGCTGTGTTTTGTTCTGTAGTACATACGGTTGCTATGAGTCGGAACCAACTCAATGGCACCTAAAAACAATAACAATTTGACTTATTTCTGCTCTGATCTTTATTATTTCCTTTCTTCTAGTGGCTGTGGGCTTTTTTTGCTGTTCTCTTTCTATTTGTTCTAGTTGTGTAGCTAATGTTTTGATTTTGCCCCTTTCTTCTTTTTTGATGTGTGCATCTATTGCTATAAATTGACCTCTGAGCACTGACTTTGCTGTGTCCCAAAGATTTTTGTATGATGTGTTTTCATTCCTGTTTGATTCTAGGAATTTTTAAATTTTATCTCTGATTTCTTCTATTACCTGGTGGTTTTTAAGCAGAGTGTAGTTTAGTTTCCATGTAGTTGATCTTTTTTCCCTGCTCTTCCTATTGTTAATTTTTCCCTTGATGATGCTGTGGTCAGAGAAGATACTTTGTAGTATCTCAACGTTTTGGATTTTGTTGAGGGTTGCTCTGTGGCCCAAGCTGTACTCTAGTCTGGAGAATGTTCCATGTGCATTGGAAAAGAATTGGCACTTTGCAGCTGTAGAGTGGAGTTTTCTATATAAGTCTGTGAGGTCAAGTTGGCTGAATGTGCCCTTTAGATTTTCTGTATCTTTACTGAGTTTCTTTCTAGATGTTCTGTCCTTTACTGAGAGTGGTGTGTTGAAGTCTCCTACTATTATTATGGAACTGTCAATTTCTCTTTTCAGTGCTGTTAGAGTTTGCTTTATGTATTTTGGAGCCCTGTCATTGGGTGTGTAGATGCTTATTATGGTTATGTCTTCATAATGGATCATCTCTTTAATCGTGATATAGTGCCCTTCTTTGTCTTTTATGGCTGATTTTATTTTAAAGTCTCTTTATCTGAGATTAGTATTGCCACTCCTGCTCTTTTTGGTAGCTGTTTGCTTGATATATATTTTTTTCTATTCCTTGATTTTTAATAAATTTTCATCTTTGTTTCTAAGGTGTGTCTTTTGTAGATAGCATGTTGATGGATCTTATTTTTTTTATCCATTCTGTCACTGTCTGTCTCTCTATGGGTGTGTTTAGGCCCTTTACATTCAGTATAATTATTGATAGGTGTGAGTTTATTGCCGTTATTTTGTAGTGCTTTTTTTTTTTGGTGGTGCTGACATTTTCTTTGTTTCTCTTACTCTCCTGTGCTGAATTCCTGTTGTATGTGGATATTTTTCATTTCTTTTGTTTTAGTAGATTTTGTTTTTACTGAGACTTTATGTTTTTCTTCTTTATTTTGATGAGTATGTTTGTTAACTTTCTTTGCGGTTGCCTTGAGATTTATCCCTATCTTCCTAGGTTTGAGCCCATCTATTATTACTTGATATCACCCTGCCTTCCTCTCCATTAGAAAGTTGTATACCTACACTGTTTATTCCCTCTGTCATTGTTCTGATGTTGTCATTTACAGATTAACCTCTCTGGTTCCCTGTTGCAATTCTTTTGGTTTGAATAGTCCTTGAGAGTTCATTTCCTAGGTTGGTATTTGGCTGGGACAATCTTGAAACCTAGATTCAGCCTGTGGTCTGATGTTGTTTGTTCACAGACTAAAGACTCCCTTTAATAATTCTTGTACGTATGGTTTGGTTTTTACATAGTCCCTTAATTTCTGTTTATCTGGAAATGTCCTAATTTCTCCATTATAGTGGAAAGAGTTTTGCTGGATATATTATTCTTAGTTGTTGATTTTTTTTTTCTCTCATGGTTTTATGTGTGTAATCCTGTTGCTTTCTTGCCTGCACGGTTTCCACTAAATAATCCGAGCTTAGTCTTATTGTTTCTCCTCTGTATGTGACTTTTCTTTTTTCTCGAGCTGCTCTCAGGATTCTTTCATTGTCTTTGGTTTTCACGAGTGTGATTATGATATGCCTTGGTGATTTTCTTTTGGGTTCTATCCTATATGGGGTTCGTTGAGCTTCTTTGATGGTCAACTTTTTATCTTTCATGATATTGGGAAAGTTTTCTCTCAGCAATTCTTCAATGATCCTCTCTGTGTTTTCTGTTTTCTCCTCATGTTCTGGAACTCAGATCACTTGCACGTTTTTGCTTTTGATCATATCCCACATATTTCTCAGGGTTTCTTCATTTTTCTTTGTTCTTTTTTCTGATTTTTCCTCAAACAGAGTTGTATCCAAGTGTTTGTCTTAAATTTTGCTGATCCTGTCTTTCATGGTTTCAAAACTGCTCCTCAGCCCTTCTATGACACTGTCCATTTCTGAAATCTTGTTGTTTATCTTTTGGATTTCTAATTGTTATTTTTGTATGATTTCTAGTTGTGAATTTATTTTGGTATTTTGTTCCTGTATTATTTTCCTGAATTTTTCCATTTTTTTGTCTGTATTTTCCATGAATTTGTCTGTCTTTTTCATGAATTTTTCTTTTTTTTCCTCATTTTTGTCTGCTTTTTACTTCAACTCTTGGATGGCTCTGAATATTAGAGATTTGAATTCCTTGTCAGGTAGTTCTAGTGCCTTTTCTTCCACTGGAAAGTCAGCTGCTGTTTTATTTTGGCTGTCTACTGGAACCATCCTGTACTTTTTTTTTTTTTTAATATGTTTTGATATTGTCTGCTGTCTTTGGGACATTTAGTAGTTATTTTTCTCATTTATTGATTGTAGAGTTGTTTGTTTCATCCTGCTTTTTTTGTTTTATTTGGTTATGTCTGACCAGGCCGCCTGTGTGTTCTATGTTGTTTGTTTATCTGAGGGAATGATACTTTTCACCCCTTATCCAATGGGCAGGGCCACTTACTCAGCTATGGTGCAGCAGAGCTGGTCCAGTTGAAGGGGAGTTGCTGAGATTGGTTGTTTGTGACATGTACTAGGACCAACAGGGTGGGCCAGGATTCAGTGCAGGGCAGATTCCTGTAGGCCATGCCTGTGCTCCTCGCAGGGTGTGATGTTCAGTGCATTGTGCAGGTAGGTAGGAAGGAAGGGGGAAATCATGATGTGTGGAGCTAAGACGGGTATGGGAAAGAGGAGAGAGGAGAGAGAACCAGGAGCCAAAAAGAAACAAACAGAAAAACAAAAAAGAGTGCTAAGGGAGCTTGCTGTTGGACTGGAGGGATGAGTAATCAAGAAATGGAGAAAAACAAAAAGAAAAAAAAAAAGCAAAAATTAGGGAAAAGAAAAAGAAAAACCCCTAGGGATCCCACCAGTGCAGCTGCGAAGACCAGGGAAGTGGCTCCCAGACCTCGAAGTACAGCCTAGCTAGAAAGGGTAGACATGTCACACAGTGCCAGATATTCAGGAGACAGGAAAAGAAGGTAAGTATAGAGAGACGAGAAACTGAGAAGTGAAGAGATACAAAAATGGAAAAAAAAGAAAAAAGAAATGCTCCCATGGATTCCACTGGCATGCTGTGCAGACCGAGGAAGTAGCTCCCAAGCTGCACAGTACAGCCAGGCTTGAAGGGGCTCCTAAGCCATGAAAAGAAGAAGAAAACAAATGAACAAACAGCAAAACAAACAAACAAATTAAAAAACAAAGGAAAACCTCAGGGATCCCACAAGTGTGGCAGTGTGGGCCAGGAAGCGCTTCCACAATCAAGCGGCGCTTCACAGCCTTTCAAGAAGAAGCAAAGATGGCACAAGGAGGCAGGTGTTCTAGAGAAGGGACGGAGAGGTGGTGAGAGGCACGAAGAAATCAAAAGAAGTGCAAAAAAGTAACACCAGCAACAAACAAATGTCACTCGGGGAGCTGGCCAGTGTGGGCGGGGTGAATACAAGCAGCATGAGGCGGAAGCCTGTGCTTCCTGGCCAAGAGACTTCAGCCGGTGGGAAGCAGAGGAGGCCTAGCAGGGGGAAAGAAGGGTGGGGGGTGGGAAAGTGTGTATTTCTGGTTACCAGTTGTTCTGTCTCCTGCTGAGAGTTCCGTGAAGCTGCTTACTGGTACTCCTTGTCGGCTGATCTCCGACTGGAGTCCAGGATGGTGGATCCATGCTGCATTAGCTGATAGGGGACGTCCACACATATCTCTCCTTGTTCTTTGTTCTCTGTCAGTTTCTTATTCCTTTTAGTGCTTGGCTGAGTTCTTTATCTCTTCATTTGAGGATAAGGGTTCCAGGATTGATGTTTGTCTCTGCTTTACTTAGGTTTTCTGGTCTTTGCTGTGGAGGGATGGTGTGGTACTTCTGTCTATAGCACCATGTCGGCTCTACCTGCTTACTGCATGTATTTTAAATCTATCCATCTACCTGCCAATCTACATTTTTAGAATTGTTATATCTTTTTGGTGTATTTAGTCTCTTACTTTCATGAAATGTCCCTCTTTATCAATTCTTCCCTTAAATTATGTCTTGGTTGATGATAGCAAAGTTACGTTAATTTTATTTTACTTAACATTTTTTGGTATAAGTTTATTCATACTTTTATATTATCAATATATTGTACTGCAGTTAATATTTATCAGTTTTTTGTGCCCTCATATTTGAAATGTGTCTCTTGTAAGTAGCATATAGTAGGCTTTTTAACAAAAATCTAGTCTGATAATCTTTGTATTTTAATTGGGGTTTTCAGTTCATTTACTCTTAATGTAATTTTTCAAATATTTGTGTTTAAATAGACAATTGCAATTCATTTTTTCCATTTGTTTTTGTTCATTATTTTTCACTTTCCTTTATTTCCTTTCTATAAATTATAAATCAATTTTTTTATAATTACATTTCTCCCTCTTAGTTATATATGTTTTTAATTATACTTTAAAAAATATTTTAGTGGTTACCTTAGAAGTACAGCATGCTTCTTTTATGTGTTGTAGTCTACCATAATCTAGTACTTTTGCCACTTTCCAGAAAAGACAAGGTCTTTAAATGACTTTTTACATCATTTACCTCCTCTTACCTTTTTTGCTATTTTTAAATGTATACAATCTATATATTTTAAAATTAAGAAAGCATTATTATTGTTTTATACAATCAAAATTGCTTTACACTTATCCACTTTTTTACTTTTTTCACTGGTCTTTATTTCTTCCTGCATTTTCCTACTTCTGACTGAGATAATTTTATACATGTGTGAAAAAACTTTCCTTTTATGTGGGTCTGCTGGTGGTGAATTTTTCCAGATTTTTTTTAGTCTGAAAAGACGGCCTTCTTTTTTGTTGGTATAGAGTTCTAGGTTGGCAGTTATCTTTTTTTTTTTGTTGTTCCCAGCATTTTAAAGGTGTCAATTCTACTTGTTGTTGTTCTTTTCCTGGTTTCTTTAGTTTCTGTTGAAAAGTAGACTGTCAGTTATATAATTTTATCTTTCAACTACTGTGTATTTTTCTCTGCCTTCTTTTAAGATATTCTCCTTGCCCTCAGTGTTCAGTAGTTTGAACATTATGTGCCTAACTGTGGATTGCATGTGCTCCACTTAAGACTCCATGAATCTGTGACTTAGATATATTTTGTAATTTTTTTTTTTATTGTACTTCAGGTGAAGGCTTACAGAACAAATAGTTTCTCATGAAACAGTAGTACACATATTGTTTTATGACATTGGTTAACAACCCCACAACATGTTAACACTCTCCCTTCTCAACCTTTTTTTTATTTGGTGAGAATATACATAGCCAAAGATACACCACTTCAAAAATTTCTACATGCACAGTTCAGTGACATCGACTATGCTCTTCCAATTGTGCTCTTATTCTCACTTTAGATGAAGGCTTACAGAGCAAAATAGTTTCTCATTTAACAGTTAGTACACATGTTGCCCTATGACAATGGTTAACAATCTCACAACACATCAACAATATCCTTACTCAACCTTGGGTTCCCTATCACCAGCTTTCCCGTCCCCTTCTGCCTTCTGGCCCTTGTCCCTGGACTGCTGTGCCTCATTAGTCCCATTTTGTTTTATGG
Source organism: Dugong dugon (assembly GCA_030035585.1). NCBI lineage: Eukaryota > Metazoa > Chordata > Mammalia > Sirenia > Dugongidae > Dugong > Dugong dugon. The sequence continues at coordinate 162,722,961 of CM057464.1, forward strand.
GGCTGTCCACTCCCCGGCTGAACAGTGAACCTCAGAGATAACTTCACCACTGAGCTAAAAGGGTGTTGGGGGCCATACTCTCGGGGTTTCTCCAGTCTCCTTTAGGCCAGTAAATCTTGTCTTTTTTTTGTGAGTTAGAATTTTGTTCTACATCCTTCTGCAGCTCTGTCCAGAACCCTCTGTTTTGATCCTGATCAGAACAGTCAGTGGTGGTAGCCAGGCACCATCTAGCTGTACTGGACTCAGTCTGGTGGAGGCCTTGGTAGCTGTGGACAATTAGTCCTTTGGACTAATCTTTTCCTTGTATCCTGTTCTCTTCATTCTCCCCTGCTCCTGAAGGGATGAGACCAGTGGAGTATCTTAGATGGCTGCTCACAGGCTTTTATGACCCCAGACACTACTCACCAATGTAGAATGTAGAACATAGTCTTTATAAACTATTATGCCCTTGATCTAGATGTTCCCTGAGATCATGGTCCCCAGAGCCCTCCGCCCCGCAATTCAGTCCCTCAGGGAGTTTGGATGTGTCTATGGAGCTTCCATGACCTTTCCTTGTACAAGTTGTGCTAGTTTCCCCTGTATTGTGTACTGTCTCACCCTTCACCCAAGATACCACTTATCTATTGCCTATTTAGTATTTCACCCCCACCCCTCCCATCCCTGGTAACCAACAAAGATTGTTACATTTTGTGTGTGAACTTTTTCATGGGTTTTTACAATAGAGCTCTCATACAATATTTGTCCTTTTGTGATTGATTTATTTCACTCAGCATAATGTCCTCCAGTTTCATCCATGTTGTGAGATGCTTCACAGATTCATTGTTGTTCTTTCTTGTTGCATAGTACTCCATTGTGTATGTACCATAGTTTGTTTATCCATTCATCTGTTGATGGGCATCTAGGTTGTTTCCATCATTTTGCTATTGTGAACAATGCTGCCATGAACATAGGTGTGCATATGTCTATTCGAGTGACAACTCTTATTTCTCTAGGATATATTCCTAGGAGTGGAATTGCTGAATCAAATGGTATGTCTATTTCTAGCTTTCTGAGGAAGCACCATATCATTTTCCAAAATGGTTGTATCATTTTGCATTCCCACTGGCAGTGCATAAGTGTTGCGATCTCCCCGCAGCCCCTCCAACATTTGTTATTTCCAGTGTTTTTGATTCGTGCCAGTAATGCCGGGGTGAGATGGTATCTCATTGTGGTTTTAATTTGCATTTCTCTAATGGCTAGTGATAGCGAGCATTTCCTCATGTGTCCGTTTGTCATTTGAATGTCTTCTTTGGTGAAGTGTCTGTTCATTTCCTTTGCCCATTTTTTAATAGGATTATTTGTCTTTTTGTGGTAGAGGTGTTGGATTTTCTTGTAGATTATGGAGATTAGACCTTTGTCAACTTGCACTGCCCAAAAATTTTTTTTCCAGCCTGTAGGTTCTCTTGTTACTCTTTTGGTGAAGTCTTTTGAAGAACATAGGTGTTTGATTTTTAGAAGATCTCAGTTATCTAGCTTATCTATTGGGGTTTGTGCATTGAAGGTTATGGTTTGTATCCTGTTAATGCCATGTATTAAGGCCGGAAGTGTTGGTCCTATTTTTTCTTCTAGGAACTTTATAGTTTTAGGCTTTATATTCAGGTCTTTGATCCGTTTTGAAGTAGTTTTTGTATACGGTGTGAGGTATGGGTCCTGTTTCATTTTTTTGCAGGTGGATATCCAGTTTTGCCAGCACCATTTGTTAAAAAGACTGTCTTTTCCCCATCCAATGGATTTTGGGCCCTTGTCGAAGATCAGGTGACCGTAGGTGGATGGATTTACATCCTGGTTCTCAACTCTGTTCCATCGGTCAATGTGTCTGTCGTTGTACCAGTACCAGGCTGTTTTGACTACTGTAGCTGTATAGTAGGTTCTCAAGTCAGGTAGTGAGTCCTCCAACTTTATTCTTCCTCTTCAGTAGTGCTTTACTTATTCGAGGCTTCTTCCCTTTCCATATAAAGTTAATGATTAGTTTTTCCATCTCTTTGAAGAATGTTGTTGGTATTTGGATCGGGATTGTGTTGTATATGTAAATTGCTTTGGGTAGAATCATCATTTTCACAATGTTGAGTCTGCCTATCCATGAGGCAGCTTAGGATTTTTAAAATGTTAAAAGGGAAAAAATGATGCAGAATGTTGAAACGTTAAGCTCTCTTTTTTGTATTTCCATTTTCTGCCGAATCTTGGCCCATCAAACTTTGACCAGCTTGGTAGTGTCACAACCCGTTTTTGTCTCCATAGCTTTGTGAGTCTGCCAAAATCTCAGGGCTGCAACTTTCTGCTTGGTTCCTCAGTACCATACTACTCAATAATAGGCAAATAACAAATACTTTAAGAGGAAAAGTGGCAGAGAAGATCATGCTCACTTCACTGCATTCTTTTCACCCTCTGGAATATTGGCCTCTTAAATCCCAATGTGTTTGTTAATCTCTGATGCCTTCAAATTTTTTAAAAAAATTTTACCCATTTTTTAGAGCCTTAGAGACAAGAGATTTATCTGAGACGATGCTCTTTCACAGTTGGAAGTAGAATTTCTCAGACTGACCATTTTTGAGTGCTATTTTTCGGTGACAAATCTTCCTTTACCTGATTTTTCATGACCTTAAATATGATTTTGGCTGAGTGCCCTTTTCTATTTTTTTTTTATTTTCATAGTTCTTACCAATTGGTAGTAACTGATCATTTCCTTATGTTATTTGGTTTTAATTAGCAACATTGGGACAGCTTGTCTAAGATTGTGGCATATATGATTGTGAAGACATTTTAGAACAAGGGTAGGAAATTAGTTTGTTTGAATTCCCAAAACATGTGATCTTATGAGGCTCTTTTGGTTTTCAAAGCTTTTGATACATTTTCCCACAGAAATCTGTGCTAAAATTAGGGCTCCAGTATCACTCTATATAATATCCCTCTCTCGCTTTAGCACGTGATGCAGAGAGCAAACCTTTTGGTTAGGAGCACTGGTTAGGAGATATACCATGAATTGTGGTTGAGAGAGTAGGGGCTTTATGGTCACACTAGTTTGGGTTCAAATCCTGGTCCCACTTCCTGAGAGTTGTGTGACATTGGAAAAAATACTTAGCTGCTCAGACTTCTAATTTTGCATTTCTTGAAGTGGTCATCCCTCACAAGACTTTTGTGAAGACTGAAAGAGACAACCAGAAAAAGAAATGAACATAATATATGTTAGGTACTTAATGATGTTAATTTTCCCTCATCTGTCTTCCATCCCATAAGTGCAAGTGTGATAGTGAAAAGTGAACCTTGTTAAAGGTACCTATATTACTGCCAGCTGTTTGATGCCTGTTGGCTAATCGAGTTGTTTTGAAATATATGATGATGAGGCCAAGGTCATCGATGAAATATCTGCGTGAATAAGATAGAGCCTCTGTTTCTGTCTCTTTTCAGACAGCCTCTACGTCTGGTTATTAGTCAATGGAGAGAAAATGTATGCAGAGACCACTGAATATCCACCACCAGTACAAGGAAAAACAACTTAAATGACTGGAAGGTGGTCAGTGGAATCACCTTCACATATAAGATGTAGTAGAGAACATACTAACAAGCTGAAAACTTTCTTCAAGCCTGATTTATGGCCTTAAGGTAGAAGACAAAAAGCCCATCGCACCTTTGAAAAAGGAACAGAGGTGACCTTGTTGTTCCAACCCACATTGACTGTACAGTATTTTTAAAGCTTATTCTTAGAGCTAAGGGGCTGAGCAGCTCTTGCTGAGCAGCTAATGGTTCTGTATTTGCCTCCTAAATCTGTGTACTTTCGGAACATGACTCATTGCTTTTGGGTGCAATAACTTGAACTATATAAACCCAATTTTAATTCTAAATATAATTCTGACTCTTTGGGAAATAATATATAGCATGCATCACTTGAATTACAGAGTAGATAAAAATAGTTGGAATTAGGTTATCATCCATATGTCAAACAGGGAGACTTCTCAGCTGCATTTTGAATTGAGGCATGTAGTGATTTTACAAGTAAAGCTAATTTAAATATGGCACACAGACACACAATCCTCTCTAAGGTATTCAGCTAATTGAAGAATGATACCGGTTTTGTTCTAAGAGTTCACGATCATTCTCTTGCTCTTTGATTTTAATAAGTTTTTATATTTTATTTCTTAAGAGAAACATATTTGTTACTCTCTGGTATCTTATTTGATTTAAGTTTACTTCAAATTGGCAGCATTCACATTGTTAAGAAGAAGAGTGATTGTTGTTTGATGGATCATTAGATTTAGTTTTAGGGTTTTCCTCTCCAGTTTACATTAATCAGTTTTATGTACCTTGAGCCTCGTTTCTTTTTCCCAGTTCACATAAATATTGATGTCATCTTCAATTGGAAGTTTCAGGAAAGAAATTAGAATGAGAAAGCTGGCTCCAATAGCCATCAGTTGTAATTCCAATTCTAGTCATATCTATCAAAATTAGCTACTTTTTTCAGTACATACGATCCATATATGCAAAAGGAAAATCAAATTCTCATTAAAAAATCTGTATTTTTTTTCCATTTCCATCATTTAAAAATGACTTTCTACCACTACCAGTCAAATTATAGTATTTTTCTAATAGCTCATGAGTAATCTATCAGTTTGTAAAATAAATAATTTTTCTATGAAATTGTTTAACTGTTTAATTTCTCCATTCATTTTGGACTCAAAATAAGGTCGTACAATAACTTTGTTCTATTTACAAGGTTCAGATTTTTAAAAACACTCTTTTTAATAAAGATATACTTGATAGGGCTCTTATGGGGGGCAGGCGGTGAGAGAGTAGAAATACATTTTCCTGACAGCTGAGCTCCCTGGAGCCCTGGAGCTCTGCAACTAAAATGGCCAACACATACGCCTGAACAAGGAGAAAAGCATCTGAGGGCAGTCACTATTATCTGCCTAGAATTTTATGACTTTTTTCCTCTAATCTGCTTTCCAACTATTTTGCTAAAATACTCGAGAACTATACTGTTCAACATGATATCCAACATGTGGTGATTTAAATTTATGTTAATTAAAATGAATTAAAATTGAAAATTCAGTTCCTGAGTCACGTTAGCTACAATTCAAGTGATCGATATCCACATGTGGCTAGTAGCTACCATGCTGGACAGCGCAGATATAGAACACATCCGTCATCACAGAAAGGTGTATTGTACTGCCCTGCTCCAGAATATCACATAACCCCTTCTTCTTGGCATAGAAAGGAGAAATTGGGATTTGGAAAAAATGTAAGAAACACTACATCCAAAGCATTGTCTTCATTCAGAGTGTTATTCTGACTTCTTGGGAGTTTAGGATTCTGGCAGACCGTGGACCATTAATCTGGCTTCCAGTATTAATATTTTATTAATAATGCAGATATTCATGTTGCTTCTCATTTCCCTAAGTTCTTTCCTGAAAAAACCTTGCCTGTAGTAGCTGACTTGTTTAATGAATGATCATTAACAATCTTTGGATTGTCATGATGTTTCCCATCTGTGATATATTGTGTCTTATCAGCACATCAGGATATTCACTTGCAATTATACAGTACTATTCTGTTGCAATGTCTTTTCTCTTTTTTTAAATTGAGAAGAGGGTGGCTTTTTAGCTCGTTTGATGATAAGTCTCCAGTTGAACTTGAGATACATACTTGAGCAAGCACTTGAAAGTAAGGGCCATGATTCCTGAAGATAGTGATCCCTCAGCAGCCTTCTCAAGAGTTAGCTCTTTTCTTTACCACATCCTTACACCACTGGACTTGCTTCTTGCTCTCCACTTCAATTTCCAAATCATTATACCTCCCTCGCTTCTCTAAAACCACATAATTGAATCTCCAGTTGTTTGACCATATCATCTATTGCTATTTCTTATTACAATTATCTATAGAAGTCCTGTTCAGTTTCACATTTTCTTTGAAGATTTTAGTTCACTCCTATTCTCTTTAGCACTACTTCCATGATAATCTCTTGTGCTTTCAACACCACATATATGCTCATTCAATTCCTGGCTTCTCAGTTCCTTGCCTACCTTCCAACTTCAGTAACTGGCTTCCCTGGTTCTAGTCTAGACTTTGTCATATTAATATCTTTTATTAAGAGTAATAATATAATACATTTATTATTAATATCTTGAATAGTCTATGTCTGGTTTTGGAGATGCCAAAAATCTCTTCTAGGTGCCAAAATATCAAGTTTAAGGGCATAAACAGAATTAAAATCCTATAGCACTGAGGGGAAAAGCATGGGATAAGGGATCAGAATATTCAAACTCTCTCTGAGTCTCCCATCTTCATTTTTTACTTATTTATTTTTTGTCTTTTAAAATTTTAATGATTATGTATTTGTTTTTTTTTTCTTTATTGTGCTTTAGATGAAGGTTTACAGAGCAAACTAGCTTCTTATTAAACAATTAATACACGTATTGTTTTGTGACATTGGTTGCCAACCCCACGACACGGCAACACTCTCTCTTTCTTGAACTTGGGTTCCCCATTACCAGATTTCCTGTCCCCTCCTGCCTTCTAGTCCTTGTCCCTGGGCTGTTGTGCCCCTTTAGCCTCATTCTGTTTTATGGGCCCATCTAATCTTTGGCTGAAGGGTGGACCTCAGGAGTGACTTCATTATTGAGCTATAAAGGTGTCTGAGGGCCATATTCTTGGGGTTTCTCAAGACTGTGTCAGACCAGTAAATCTGGCCTTCTTTTTTTTTGTGTGTGTGAGTTAGAATTTCATTCCACATTTTGCTCCAGCTCTGTCTGGGCCCCTCTATTGTGATCCCTGTCAGAGCAGTCGGTGGTGGTGGTAGCCGGGCATCATCTAGTTGTGCTGGACTCAGTCTGGTGGAAGCTGTGGTACTTGTGGTTCATTAGTCCTTTGGACTAATCTTTCTCTTGTGTCTTTGGTTTTCTTCATTCTCCCTTGCTCCAGATGGGGTGAGACCAGTGGAGTATCTTAGATGGCTGCTTATAAACTTTTAAGACCCCAGATGTTACTCACCAAAGTAGAATGTAGAACATTTTCTTTATAAACTATGTTATGCCAATTGAGCTAGATGTTCCCTGAGACCATGGCCCCCACAGCCCTCAGCCCAGTAATTTGGTCCCTCAGGGAGTTTGGATGTGTCTATGGAGCTTCCATGACCTTGCCTTAGACAAATTGTTCTGGCGCAGAACTGAGTACTTTCTTAACTTCACCAAAGTTACCATTATCTGTTGTCTAGTGTTTCTCTCACCTAACCCTCCCCTCCCTTGTAACCATCAGAGATTATTTCTTTTTGTGTGCAAAGTTTTTCATAAGTTTTTATAGTAGTGTTCTCATACAATATTCGTCCTTTTGTGGTTGACTTATTTCACTCAGCATGATGCCCTCCAAATTCATCCATGTTGTTAGATGCTTTGCAGATTCATCATTGTTCTTTATCTTTGCATAGTATCCCATTGTGTGTGTACCATACTTCGTTTATCCATTCAGCTGTTGATGAACACTTAGGTTGTTTCCATATTTTGCTATTGTGAACAGTGCTGCAATAAACATAGGTATGCATATGTCTATTTGTGTGATGGCTCTTATTTCTCTAGGAAATATTCCTAGGAGTGGGATTGCTGGATCATATAGTATTTCTATTTCTAGCTTTCTAAGGAAGTGCTGTATCATTTTCCAGAATGGTTGTACCATTTTGTATTCCCTCTAGCAGTGCATAAGAGTTCCAATATCCCCACAGCCTCTCCAACGTTTGTTATTTTCGTTTTTTTTTTTTAATTCGTGCCAGTAATGTCAGGCTGAGATGGTATCTGATTGTGATTTTGATTTGAATTGCTCTAACTGCTAGTTATCGGGAGCATTTCCTCATGTATCTGTTAGCTGCTTAATGTCTTCTTTGGTGAAGTGTCTGTTCATATCCTTTGCCCTTTTTTTAACTGGGTTATTTGTCTTTTTGTTGAAGAAGTGTTGAATTGTCATGTAGATTTTAGAGATTAGACCTTTGTTGGATTTGTCATAGCCAAAATTTTTTTCCTAGTCTGTATGTTCTATTTTTACACTTTTGGTGAAGTCTTTTATGAGCATAAGCATTTAATTTTTAGAAGATCTCAGTTATCTAGTTTATCTTCTGGTGTTTGTGTATTGTTAGTTATGGTTTGTATCCTGTTAATGCCATGTATTAGGGCTTCTAAAGTTGACCCTGTTTTTTCTTCTATGATCTTCATAGTTTTTGGTATTATATTTAGGTCTTTGATCCATTTTGGATCTTCATTTTTTAAATGGGAATAATGACAGTATCTGATTCATTGGACTTCTCTAAGAATTAAATAATATAGTATATCTATCAGAGAGTGAAACTTTAATAAATATTTATTATGTTATTATGATGATGCTGATGCCCTTAATTAGTGGTATATAAAGCTGAATACTCTGGAGCACAGAGGCAGAAGGAAGTAATACTGTTTCAATCAATTGATTCAGGTGTTGTCAAGTTGATTCCAACTCATGAAAACCCCATGTGTGTCAGAGAAGAACTGTGCTCCACAGGGTTTTCAATAGCTGATTTTTTCAGAGGTAGATCACCAAACTTTCTTCCCAGATGCTTCTGGGTGGACTAGAACCTCCAAACTTTGGGTTAGCAGCTGAGCTTTTAACTGTTTGTACCACCCGGAGATTTCTGCAAGTTAAAAAGAGTTTCACAGAAGAGATGACATTTCAGCTGACTTTAAAGGGTGGGCAGGGTTTGCCATGGAGAGAATGGAGGAAAAGATAATAAATGAATATGTGTAGAAAACACTCTGTAAACAAACTGCAGTTAGAGTCGGAAGGAAAATTATCTGAAGCTGGAAATTTAAAAATATTTTCTGTGTGTAAACTTTAGAGCCCAAATAGTTGAGTAGATATATTTCCTTAAATGGTTATAACACTTCTTTATTCTTTTTATAAAACAGATTTCTCAGGAGGTGGGGCCAAGATTGTGGAATAGTCAGACTCTTCCTGTGGTCCTTCTTACAACAAAGACTCGAAAAAACAAGTGCATCAATTATATATGACAATCTAGGAGTCCTGAACATCAAAGGTAAAGTTGAGGAATCGAACTGAGTGGTGGGGGAGGGAGAGACCAAGCAGCAGAGAGTCTACTCAAGCCTCCAGAACCAATAAAAAGTGGTGCTCAATCTGCAAAAGATAAGTAAATGTGTCTAACCCACCAGGCGGATCAGAAAACACCCCGTTTGGAAAGAATCTCTCTCCCATTTACCTGCCTTCTCCCTGCTCTGCACCAGGTTCCAGGCCAGCTTCAGTGATTGCTGCATGCCCTGGGCCAGAAGTAGGGCTCATCACATGCCTTGAGCCATTCTCCCAGCCTTGGAGAGGGAACAAATTAACAAACAGGGGAAAAAAAAATCTGCCAGCTCCCCTAAGCTGGGAACTCAGGGCAGGCACAGATCCTTTGTCCAGGAACAGGCATAAAGGGGTCCATGGACTTTGAATGCCTTTCACCCCTGCATAGATCTGTGTGGGCCCATTTCATCAGTGTAGGCCCTTATTAGTGCAATACAACAGGGTATATACCTGAAGCTTAACTTCAACTGTATCAGCTATATGGTGGAGTGGTAGGTTCGTAACATTTGACACCACTCTGCCCATTTAGCAGGGTCCTCATCTACCCTCATCAGGGGCTTAAGGCTCCACCCACACCACCTAGCCACTTGCAACATGGGTCCATGAATAAGTGGTGTCTCCCAGTCCTTACAGCCAACGGCACTGGGTGCCCACAGTCCGGCTACAAAACCACCGACCGACACACTTTAGAGAACAAGGACATGCATCCTTCCCAGACTTGCAGGGGCAGCTGTCAGGCCCCTGCCTTTCTCAGTGTGTGACCCCCTACTGCAGCCAGATAACTGTGCCTACAGCAATCACCCCTGCCCTTCTAGGACTGTAGGTGAGAGCCTGCACCACGCACTTGGTAAATGACTATCTGGACACCTGAGCTGAATCTATACAAGAAAAGTAAACGGACTCCTGGGCTCATACCTAGTAGCAGACCTAACCACCTAGTGACAGGACGTTAGAGCTTCAAAGGTGACAATAGTAAAACTAGCTCACGTGAGCATCCTATTTGGGCATATCAAAACAAAACAAAACAAGAAGCTAGGACACAGTAAGCAAGCATACAATAAATAAATATAATAACTTATGACGGCTCAGAGATAAGAGTTAATATCAAATCACAGAAAGAGGTAGGCCATGATGGCTTCAGCAAGCCCAAAACAAAGAATCAAGAAATCTTCCAGAGGAAGAAAACTTCTTGGAATACCAGAGGTAGACTACAAACGATTAATATACAGAACTCTACAAGAGATGAGGAAGAAAATCATGCAAAATGCAGAACAATCCAAGGAACATACAAACAAAGCAATAAATGAACTTAAGATTACAGAAGAACACAATGATAAATTTAACAGGCTTCACGAATCCATAGAGAGACGTCAAACAGAAATCCAGAAGATTAACAATAATACATCAGAATTACACAACTCAATAGAAAGTCATACGAGCAGAATTGAGGAAATGAAAGTCAGAATTGAAGATAAAGCAATTGACATCAACTTATTTTGGGAAAAATCAGAAAGAAGAATTTTAAAAAATGAAGAAACCCTCAGAATTATGTGGGACTCTATCAAGAGGAATAAACTATGAGTGATTGGAGTACCAGAACATGGAGGGATAATAGAAAATACAGAGAGAATTCTTGAAGATTTTTTGGCAGAAAACTTCCCTGATATAATGAAAGATGAGAAGATACCTATCCAAGACGCTCATCGAACCCCACATAAGGTCAATCCCAAAAGAAAGTCACCAAGACATATTATAATCAAACTTGCCAAAACCAAAGATAAAGAGAGAATTTTAAGAGCAGCTAGGGATAAACAAAAAGTCATCTGCAAAGGAGAGTCAATAAGAATAAACTCAGACTACTCAGCAGAAACAATGCAGGCAAGAAGGCAATGGGATGACATATATAAAGCCTTGAAGGAAAAAAAAAAATTGCCAGCCAAGAGTTATATATCCAGCAAAACTTTCTCTCAAATATGGTGGCAAAATTAGGGCATTTCCAGATAAACAGAAGTTTAGGGAATTTGCAGAAATCAAACTAAAGTTACAAGAAATACTAAAAGGAGTCCTCCGGTTAGAAAATTAATAACATCAGATAACAACCCAAAACTAAATAACAGGACAGAGCAACCAGATATAAACCCAGATAGGGAAGTCACAAAAATAAACTAAAGCTAAAACGTTGTAAACAGAGAAACAGAGATGTCAGTTGTAAAAGATGACAACATTAAAACAAAAAAGAGGGACTTAAAAAATGTAAACATAAATTTTTCATACAGAGAGGAAGTCAAGGCAATATAAAGAAATAAAAGATTGGTTTAAACTTAGAAAAATAGGAGTAAATAATAAGGTAACCACAAAGGAAAGTAACTATCCTGCACATAAAAAAAAAAAAAGGAAAAACATAAAGACTTAGCAAATACAAAATCAACAACAATGAAAAAGATGAAAATAAATACATAAAGAAAAATGACTCAGCACAGAAAATTAAGTGGAACAAAGAAACTGTCCACAACACACAAAAAAAGACATCAAAATGACATTACTAAACTCATACCTATCAATAATTACACTGAATGTAAATGGACTAAATGCACCAATAAAGAGACAGAGAATGGCAGAATGGATTAAAAAAAACACAATCTATCTGTATGCTGCCTACAACAGACACACCTTAGACTTACAGACACACAAACTGTAACTCAAAGGATGGAAAAAAATATATCAAGCAATATATCAAAACTCAAAAAACAGCAGGAGTGGCAATATTAATCTCTGACAAAATAGACTTTAAAATCCACCACAAAGGGTAAGGAAGGAGACTATTAAAACGATCAAAGGGTCAATACACCAGGAGGACATAACCATAATAAATATTTACACACCCAACAAGAGGGCTCCAAAATACATAAAACAGACTCTAACAGCATGGAAAAGAGAGATAGACAGCTGCGCAATAATAGTAGGAGGCCTCAACACACCAATTTTGGTGAAGGACAAAACATCCAGAAAGAAGCTCAATAAAGATATGGAAGTTCTAAATGCTACAATCAACCAACTTGATCTCATGGACATATAGAGAACACTCCACCCAACAGCAGCCAAGTATACTTTCTTTTCCAACGAACATGGAACATTCTCCAGAATAGACCACATATTTAGCCATAAAGCAAGCCTTAACAGAATCCAAAGCATTGAAATATTACAAAGCATCTTTTCTGACCATAAAGCCATAAAAGTAGAAATCAATAACAGAAAAAGGAAGGAAAAACAATCAAACACGTGGAAACTGAACAACACCTTGCTCAAAAACTGCTAGGTTATACAAGAAATTAAGGACAGAATAAAGAAATTCACAGAATCAAATGAGAATGAAAACACATCCTACCAGAATCTTTGGGACACAGCAAGATCAGTTCACAGTAATAAATGTCCACATTCAAAAAGAAGAAAGAGTCAAAATCAAAACATTGGTCTTAAAACTCAAACAAATAGAAAGAGAGCAGCTAAAGAAGCCCTCGGGCACCAGAAGAAAGCAAATAACAAAAATTACAGGAGAATTAAATGAAATAGAGAATAGAAAAACAATTGAGTTAGCAAGACCAAAAGCTGGTTCTTTGAAAAGATCAACAAAGTTGATAAACCATTGGCCAACCTGGCAAAAGTAAAACAGGAGAGGAAACAAATAACCCGAATAAGAAATGATATGGGTGATATCACAACAGACCCAACAGAAATTAAAAGAATCATAACAGAATACTATGAAAAATTATACTCTAACAAATTTGAAACCTAGAGGAAATGGACAAGTTTCTAGAAACACACTACCTACCTAAACTAACACAAACAGAGGTAGAATAACTAAATAAACCTATAATAAAAGAAGAGATTAAAAAGGTAATTAAAAAATTCCCAGTAAAAGAAAGTCTTTGCCCTGACAGTTTCACTGGATAATTCTACCAAACTTTCAGAGGAGAGTTAATACCACTATTACTAAAGGTATTTCAGAGCATAGAAAAGGATGGAATACTCCCAAACTCATTCTATGAAGCCAGCATAGCCCTGATACTAAAACTACATAAACACACCACAAAAAAGAAAATTACAGACCAATATCCCTCATGAACATAGACACAAAAATCCTCAACAAAATTCTAGGCAATGGAATTCAACAACATATCAAAAAAAATAACTCATCATGACCAAGTGGAATTTATACCAGGTATGCAGGGATGGTTCAACATTAAAAAAACAATCAATGTAATCCATCACATAAATAAAACAAAAGACCAGAACCACATGATCTTAACAATTGATGCAGAAAAGGCATTTGACAAGTCCAACATCCGTTCATGATAAAAACTCTCAGCAAAATAGGAATAGGAGGGAAATTTCTCAACATAAATAAAAGGCATTTATACAAAGCCAACAGCTAACATCAGCCTAAATTGAAAGTCTGAAAACTTTCCCCTTGAGAACAGGAACCAGACAAGGATGCTCTTTATCTCTACTCTTATTCAACATTGTGCTGGAGGTCCTAGCCAGAGCAAATGGACTAGAAAAAGAAATAAAAGGCATCTAAATTGGTAAGGAAAAAGTAAAAATATCTCTATTTGCAGATGATATGAGCTTATACACAGAAAACCCCAAAGAATCCCCAAGAAAACTACTGGAACTAATAAAAGATTTCAGCATAGTATCAGGATACAAGATAAGCATACAAAAATCAGTTGGATTCCTCTACACCAACAAAGAGAACTTCGAAGAGGAAATCACCAAATCAATATGATTTACAATAGCCCCCAAGAAGATAAAATACTTAGAAAGAAATCTAGCCAGACATGTAAAAGACCTATACAAAGAAAACTACAAGACACTACTGCAAGAAACCAAAAGAGACCTACATAAAGTGGAAAAACATGCCTTGCTCATGGATAGGAAGACTCAACATTGTGAAAATGTCTACTCTACCCAAAGTGATCTACAGATACAATGCAATCTTGATCCAAACTCCAATGGCATTTATATTGAGATGAAGAAAAAAATCACCAATTTCATATGGAGAGGGAAGATGCTCTGAATAAGTAAAGCATTACTGAAGGAGAAGAACAAAGTGCGAGGCCTCACGATACCTGATTTTAGAACTTATTATACCACCACAGTAATCAAAACAGCCTCGTACTGGTACAACAACAGATACATAGACCAAAGGAACAGAGTTGAGAATCCAGACATAAATTCATCCACCTATGAGCAGCTGATAACTGACAAAGGCCCACAGTTCGTTAATAGGGGAAAAGAAAGTCTTTTTACCCAGTGGTGCTGGCATAACTGGATATCCATCAGCAAAAAACTGAAACAAGACCCATACCTCACACCATGCACAAAAACTAACTCAGAATGGATCAAAGACCAAAATATAAAATCTAAAACAATAAAGATATTGAAAGAAAAATTCTGGACAGCACTAGGAGCCCTAATACATGGCATAAACACAATACAAAACGTTACTAACAATGCACAAATACTAGAAGAGAAACTAGATACCTGGGAGCTCCTAAAAATCAAACACTTGTACTCATCAAAAGACTTCATCAAAGGAGTAAAAAGACAACCTACGGACTGGGAAAAAAATTTTAGCTACACCAAATCCGATCAGTGTCTAATCTCTAAAATCTATAAGATACCGCAAAACCTTAACCACAAAAAGACAACCCAATTGAAAAATGGGCAAAGGAGATGAACAGGCACTTTACCAAAGAAGACATTCAGGTGGCTTCCATATACATGAGGAAATGCTCCCGATCATTAGCCATTAGAGAAATGCAAATCAAAATTACAATGAGATACCATACCATTTCACCCAACAAGGCTAGCATTAATCCAAAAAAACAAAAAATAATAAATGTTGGAGAGGTTGTGGAGAGACTGGAACACTTATATACTGCTGGTGGGAATGTAAAATGTTACAACCACTTTGGAAATAGATTCAGCACTTCCTTTAAAAGCTAGAAATAGAAATACCATATGATCCAGCAATCCCACTTCTTGGAATACATCCTAGAGAAATAAGAGCCATCACATGAATAGATATATGCACACCCATGCTCATTGCAGCACTGTTCACAATAGCAAAATATGGAAACAACCTAGGAGCCCATCAACAGAAGAATGGGCAAACAAATTATGTTATATTCACACAATGGAATATTATGCAATGAAAAATCTGTGTAGAACAATGATGAATCTATGAAACATCTCATAACATGGATGAAACTGGAAGGCATCATGCTGAGTGAAATTAGTTGAAAAAGGCCAAATGTTGTATGAGACCACTATTATAAGAACTCAAGAAAAGTTTTAAACACAGAAGAAAACATTCTTTGAGGTTAAGAAGGTGGCGAGGGAGAGAGAGGGTCTTCACTAACTAGACAGTAGACAAAAATTATCTTAGGTGAAAGGAAGGACAACACACAATACAGGGGAAGTCAGCACAACTGGACTAAACCAAAAGCTAGGAAGTTTCCTGAATACAACAAAACACTCTGCGGGACAGTGTAGCAGGGGTGAGGGTCTGGGTACCATGGTTTCAGGGAACATCTAGGTCAATTGGCATAACAAAGCTTATTAAGAAAATGTTCTGCCTCCCACTTTGGTGAGTGGCATCTGGGGTCTTAAAAGCTAGCTAGCAGCCATCTAAGATGCATCAAGTTGTCCCAACCCACCTGGAGGAAAGGAGAATGAAGAACACCAAAGACACAAGGAAAATATTAGTCCAAGAAACAGAAAGGGCCACATAAACCAGAGACTCCATCAGCCAGAGACCAGAAGAACTAGATGGTGCCTGGCTACCACCAGTGACCACCCTGACAGGGAATACAACAGACAGTCCCTGGTGGAGCAGGAGAAAAGTGGGGTGCAGAACTCAAATTCTAGAAAAAAGACCAGACTTAATGGTCTTACTGAGACTGGAGAGACCCTGTAAGACTTGGCCCCTGGACTCTCTGTTAGTCCAGAACTGAAACCATTCCCAAAGCCAACTCTTCAGACATACATTAGACTGAACTCTAAGACATAAAATGATACTTGTGAAGAGAATGCTTCTTAGCTTAAGTAGATACATGAGAATAAATGGGCAGCTCCTGTCCGGAGGCAAGGTGAGAAGGCAAAAAGGGACAGGAGCTGGTTAAATGGACACAGGAACTCTGAGTGTGGAAGGCAGAGTGTGCTGTCACGTTATAGGGAGAGCAGCTAGGGTCACATAACAATGTGTGTATAAATTTTTGTATGCGAAACTAACTTGAACTCTAAACTTTCACTTAAAGCACAATAAAAAAAAAATTCTCTTTAGAGGCAATCTCTATCGTCCTTTTTATATTTTAATATTTCCTTCCCAACTTTTTCTTATATCAATATACATTTTTACATAGGTAGATTGTAATATGTAAATGATTTTGTTACCAAACTCTCTTACTATTCCATAGTAACTACAATTTACTGAGTGTTTGCAATGTGCAAGATTCTGTACTATTAAGTAATATTTCTAAGTGGCCATACCATATAAGTATCATTACAAATTAAAAACTTGAGATTAATTAGTTTTATAGAGTTGAATAAAGTATTACTATTGGAATTCAAACTCAAGTCTGTCTAACTCGTAAGTTGTTGTTAGGTGCCATTGAGTTGGTTCTGACTCATAGCAACCTGATGTACAACAGAATGAAACATTGCCTAGTCCTGCACCATGCTCACAATTGTTGTTATATTTGAGCCGATTGTTGCAACCACTGTGAATTCATCTCATTGAGGGTTTTCCTCTTCTTTGCTGACCCTCAACTTTACCAAGCATGATGTTCTTCTGCAGGGACTGGCAGAACATATCCAAAGTATGTGAGATGAAGTCTTGCCATCCTTGCTCCTAAGGAGCATTCTGGCTGTACCATTTCCAAGACAGATTTGTTTGTTCTTCTGGCCGTCCATAGTATACTCAGTGTTCTTCACCGATACCATAATTCAAAGGCGTCAATTCTTATTTGGTCTTCTTTATTCATTGTTCAGCTTTCGACTCCTAAGAACATCCCTACAACTTTTAAAACCCTTATAATGAGATTTAATTACTACACAATAATATTTCTGTTGTATGAATATACCATAATTTACTTAAGTATTCCTCTATTTTTGGAAAATTTGGCTGTTTAAAACTTGTCACTCTTATAAATAACATTATTATGAACATCTTTGGATTATATATCATTCTTGTATTTCAAGCTAATGTGTTAGAAGAGATTCCTAGAACTCACTGTTGGGCCAAAAGTCATGAACTCTCAGCATATTGACATTTTGCTTTGCAGAAATACCCATGACATTTCTGGTATTCTATAAACAGTTTACTTCAATGAAAAGATTTCCTTCCTTTGATTGATGGCCCACAGATATAGTGCTTTATTGATCACCTTATAGTGAATTCACTACCATAAATGATTCAGTGTAGTAATTTCTTTATTATTCCTATAATCTACAAAACAATTACTTACAGTAATAATAGTTGCAAATAATTGATCTGCTTGTGGATCTAGGAAAAACTCCAGGAAAATATAAATTGCATAAATAAATAAAGGGCAACAATGACCACAAAAACAATAAACCTTCTCCTCAATTCATCTAAATATGTTTTGATTTCTGAATAAGAACATGTTATTGTTTCCCAACAAAGCAAAGTTTGCCCTTGTGCATTTTGTAGGGAATGAATGTTACTTGGAGGTGAGACTTTGATCACCCTTTCCATTTCTAGGACGTGCTTTCACCTTGGCAGTAACTGAAATTTATACAAATATACTTTCAAACTCCCAAGTGTTCTAAATTTATCTCACTCTATTTCTTTGGTTTAGAAACTAGTTTGAAAATCTCACAAGGTCAAGTTGTCTTCAATAATTTCTAGTGCTTCTTGTTTGGGGCAAGCTAGAAAAAGCTCTGAGACGCTGCTAAATTTGGTGCTTGGCAGAAACCATACATGAAGTGTAAAACCCCAAATATCAAAACTCTGACATTTGAAACTAATTTCAAATATACAGAGATATAAACCCATAGCATCTGCATAAATCAGCTGTACAACCTTTTGCATAAAAAGCAAAAGGAGAACTATTAATGGGAAAATAGATTTGTTTTTAACTTTAATCTACAATAATCTTTTTATAACTTTGATGTCTGTATATGGATGGAGTGATTTAGCCTAGGGAAAAAATGTCTACATATTTTTTCCTAGTGATTAAAAAAGGTGTTAAAATTTTCCAAAATTGAGCATTGAATGCATGGACCTACAAAGAAAGATTAGTATTGTGATAAGAGCTAGAAATGTTACTGGAAGACCTGGGCTTAAATTGGTTTTGTACATACTTGATGTATAATCTTGGGGCAATTTACTCAAATGAACTGCATCATAATTTCTTCATCTGTAAAACAAAAATAACAATATACACCACCTTGAATTGTTCTGAAAACCAAAATGAGATAGCATTCTTGAAACCATCAGTTGGCGTGGAGTTGATTCCAACTCATGGTGACTCCATGTGTCAGAGTAGAACTGTGCTCAAAAGAGTTTTCAATGACTGACTTTTTGTAAGTAGATCACCAGGACTTTCTTCCATGGTGCCTTTGGGTAGACTTGAACCTCCGACCTTTTGGCTAACAGCTGAGAATACTAACCAGTTGTACCACCCAAGAACTCCAATATTCATGAAAGCACCATAAAAAACTCTAAAGTCCTGTATAAACATGAGGTATTATTTTTATTTTTGTTAATTTCAAATTAAACTAAGAGTTTCTGGGATTTATTGAAATATCAATGAAATTATGTTTGTGGGAAGTCCTTAGGAAATTTAAGAAAAATTTTATCATTTAATTTTAGGAAAGAGAAATTGTTATTTAGAATTCGATGTTGTGTATGTTAATCTCTTAGGTATAGAAGCTTACGTAGTGGTTAATTAAATGTTGTAATTACTGCTTCTAGCTCCATCTCTCCCACTCCCAGACACCAAGGAGGAAATAGTGAAGTTTTATTATCAAAGCATTCTTTTCAGCTGACAGAAAAATGGCACTGAAAAATGAATTTCATTAACACCATGGACCTAGCCCTGGTGCCACAGTAGTTAAGCCCGCAGCTACTAACAGAGGTTGGTGGTTTGAACTCACCAGCGGCTCCATGGGAGAAAGGTGTGGCAGTCTGCTTCTGTAAAGATTACAGCCTTGGAAACCCTATGTTCAGTCCTACTCTACCCTACAGGGCTGCTATGAGTCAGAATTGACTCGATGGTGGTGTTTTTTTTTTTTTTTTGAATCATGGATTTAAATACTAAAACAATACCTGAAGATATAAGAAAATGGCTGAATTCTAGGAATATAGTTAGAAATTCCAACCCCTCCCCAGGCTAACAAAGTGATATCACTGTGAATAGAGTGACTTTGGCAGAGATGATACAGTAAGAAAATGACTCTTCAGTGTTTCGGGAAATTCCAGGCATACTGGGTATTACGGGGAAACCCATAGATAAACTGTTTGAATCTAGGCCCATTACTGGTCCTTAGGCTCCCAAACCAAGTTTCTAGGAAGGAGAGATCAACAGTGGATCCTGATATGCAGATGTTCTTTCAGAGCTTTGCGTGAATAACTGAGAGGAGATTTTGACCGCAGTTCTGATGCATTTGGCTTGAGAGCTCAAGTTACTACTAGTAATGGGCTTTTATTCAAATATCCGTCTGTGAGTAATTATAGTCAATGGAAATTGCTAGTGAGTAACAGGGAGATGGATTTGGCATTGCATTTGAGGAGTGGAGTAACAGCTTAATGATTTCTTCTGCCTATGAATCTGTAGTTGAAATATTTGTTAATCAACCAGATAACTTCTAGTTGGTAGCTATATTTCTAGAATCAACTTTTGAATATTGCTTTATTTTTTGATTTGTTTACTTTTTTCTTCCAAGATTTCTGACCAGTCTTTTAAAGGTATTTATCCTAAATAAATATCTTAAAAAAAAACTGTTAGGATTTAATTTTCCATGCAGAAGTAAATTAAATATTACCTTCATTCATCACGCAAACACAAGATTTTCTTTTTGTATTTTGTATTGTAAAAATATATTCCAAATGATAAAAGCTCTAACTGTACAAAAGTAAGTGGAGCAAAAATGAAAGTCTTCCCTTTATCCAAATCCCAATTTTACTTTCCTCCCCAGTCCAGGTTTGTAACCTTGAATGCAGTTGTAGTCTTTGGGAGAAAGGAAGATGCATCTTGAGCACAATTAAACTTTTTTTGTTTTTACCACGTCTTTTTAGTCTCCCTTAATCCAGAACAGCTCCTCAGCCTTTGTCTTTCATGACACTGCCACTTTTAAAGATAACAGGATAGTCATTTTGCAAAATGTCCGTTTTGGCTTATCTTCCTCAAGATTAGATTCAGATTATGCATTTTTTTGTTGGGACTATTGCTGAAGTGATATTCTGTCCTTAGTGCATTGTATCACATCAGGAGGCACACAATGTCATTTTGTCTCATGACTGGTGATATTAATTTTGATCACTTGGTTAAGGTGACATCTGCCAGCTTTCTCCACTCTAAAGTTACTCTCCCTTTTTAATTTATCGGAACGGAATCTGAGACTATGCAAGTATCTTGTTCCATATCAGACTTTCTTCCAATAGTTTTAGCATCCATTGATGATTCTTTACTGTATTGTTACTGAGTGTTAAACATCTTTAAGAAAGATTTTAGCAGCTTCAAATTTATTTAGTGACTAAGCTTGTTTTCCGTATTATATCCAATGAACTTTCTTTATTTGATGGTGTTATCTTAAAGTTTTTGGGAACTCGTTTTGAGAAATACAGATACAAGGAAGAACATAATTTTTACTTAGGGAGGTACAGGGAAAGGTTTGATAGTAGAATCCTATCTCTGCACTTATTTTTCTCTCCAGATTTCTGACTAGTAGAGTATAAACAGAATTGAAATAAGTGGGGGCAAGGGTCAATTCCTTTTAGAAATTTTTTATAGCAGTTAGATTGGAGAATGGAATGATCCTCTGTCCTTGAATAGATCTTGGGCCACAATTAAGCTTCTTCACAAAGAACAAAATCCAAACCAAACCCACTGCCGTCGAGTCAGTTCCGACACATAGCAACCTCATAGGGTTTCCAAGGCTGTAAATCTCTATGGAAGCAGACTGCCACGTCTTTCTCCCGTGGAGAGGTTGGTGGGTTTCCAACCGCTGCCCTTTCTGTTAGCAGTCGAGCACTTTAACTACTGCACCACCAGGTCTCCTTTCTTAACAAAGAAACCCGTTAGTAATTGTGACTAATTGCTCCATTTTTATGGCATACTCTTACAAATTATTATAAGGTGAATAAATTTTAATGTTCACTTTATTTTTTGGCATCAGATTTGTATTTTAAAAATGGAGACATTTTAAAATCTTGTGAAAGACAGAGCAACAGATACCATCACTGGGTTTTTTCCTTCTGTGAGAGTCCATTCAGGGACTAAGAGACACCAGTAAAAGAGCAGAAAACTGGTTTTTGCTTTTCATCTAACTTTTGCACATTTTGTTTTTCATAGTGGCCTCGTCTCCATACACCTTTTTATTTTACATTATTGACCAAATGCTAGAGGCTTGGGTGCCTGTCTGCCTGCCTGAGGTTAATCTGTCGGAATAACAGTTGCATGTCCTGTTCCTTGTTCACTGAGTCATGCCTTCCCCAAATGTGTGTTTTTGCCAAGATGGTACATAACAAGTTGTTCATTGTTTTATCTGCCAGTAAAGCCATGACTTGAAGCTGCTACAAGCTTCAGGTATCATTCAATTCTACTTTTTCTCACCCTTCCTTTTTGAGTGTTTTTGGTCTCAGAGAGAATTATTTTTGCATAATTTTCCAAAAGGAAAAATCTTTCTGTGCAAATTTTCCCTTAAAACAATATATGTGTTTTCAGGTTGACAGAGGGAATAAATATTAATTGGTAGTTGCGATTCATACCTGCTTCACAGCACGCTGTTCATTAGATGCTCAGTGTGAATGAGGAGTGTGATGTGTCTGCTAAAGATGTCATTTGAACTTAGATGCATCTTAGGAGCTGCGTGAGGAATGAAGAAGGGGTGGGGGGACATGCTGCTCCTCATGACCAGACCATACCTGGAGCATGGTGGTCTTTGCATCACCTCTATTTCAGGGTGGGAGGCTAGGACTTCCAGCAGCTGGGTGAGGGAAATTGAATTTATTAATTTAAGGTCTGATTCACAGCCAAGCATGGAGATAGCTCAGGATGGAGCAGTGTTTCCTTCCACGGTGCATGGGGCCAACTGTTCTGTTGTGCACAGGCTCTCCATGACTCAGGACTGACTTCACGGCAGCTGACAATAATAATTGAGCACCTGTTCTGTGACTTCTCTAGGCAATAGGGATTACACCAAAAAAAAAAAAAAAAAAAAAAAAAATTACCTTTGAGTTCATTCTGACTTATATAGACCCCACGTGTGTAGAGTAGAACTGTGCTCCACAGGTGTTTCATGACGGACCTTTCGGAAGCAGATCACCAGGACTTTCTTTCAAGGCACCTCTGAGTGGGTTGGAACTCCCAGCCTTTTGGTTAGTAGCCCAGTGCTTAACTGTTTGTGCCACCCAAGGACTCCAATAGGGATTACAGCAGTGAAAATAAAAAAAAAGAAAATGAAAAAGTTCTGGTTTTTCTAGAACTTACATTCTGGTTGGAGTGACAGACAACAAATAAACCAGAAAATACTGTGTAGTGCTAAGTACTAGGAAGGAAAATGAGGCAGGGTCAGGGAACAGGGAGTGACAGAGGTGCTACTTTTAAGAGTGTGTTCAGGGAAGACGAGTCTGAGTAAGTGACATTTGAGCAGAGACCTGAGTGGAGTGAGGGCAAAGCCATGGAGTATCTGGGGGTAGGGCATTCCAGACAGATGAAACCACAGTGCAAAAGTCCAGAGGTGGGAACAAAGGAACAAGAGGACTTTGAAGTTAGAATGGAGTGAGAAATTAGCAGTGGTATAAAATGAGATCAGAGAGATGGCCATGTCAGTTCTGACGTGGCCATTTCTTTTGTTTTAAGTGTGACAGGAAGCAGCCATTGGAAGATTTTGAGCAAGGGAATGAGTGATCTTTTTCAGAGGATCTCTCTAGCTGCTGTGCAGAGGGTATGTTATAGGAGGGCAGGAGTTGAAAAAACATAGATGTTCAACCAGTAAGAAGCTATGGGGCAGGCAGAGGGGCATTCAGATGCTTCAAAAGTTTAAAGAAATTGTTTGAGCAGGAAGTAATTTTTTTAATGTATCTTCAAATACAAATATGCCAATGTTATAAAAAAATAAGAGAAATTTCAGCTGAGTCTTTCCTTACACTAAGTTTACTTTTTCTCTGATTATAGAAGTTACAAATGTTTCTTGTAGAATATCTGTAAAAAAAGAATGAAGTATTAAAAAAATCACTCATAACTTTACTGCTACTATAATGCTATAACATTCTTCCATATTTTCCCAGACTTTTTTCTGTGCCTGAAAATACATATTTTAAAAAAGAAAATTGAGATATTATTTGTTGTTACTCAGATATGATCATACTGTTCTGTAATGACTTTTTCACTTGCCAATATATCATGAATATTTCCTCATTTTATGAAATATTATTTAAAGCATTATGTTTTTGGATGATTTCACCATACTTTATCATATAAGTGAGCCATAATTTATTAACATCATTTTATACAATTGGATAATCAGCTGGTTTTCAGGTGCTTTTTTTTTTTTTTTTTTACTACAGTAACACTACAATGAACACTCTTGAATATGTATTATTGTGTATATCGCTGATAATTTGCTTTAAATAGATTTTTGGGACTACCAGGTCAAATGTGTGCATATTTTATAGGCTCATGATGTGTATTGCTAAAGTTTGTAGCAATTCACACTTCCACCAATTAACATTAACGCTTTCCATTCATTTCCATTTTCTTCTTTGAGAGTCTAAATACGGAACAAGCTCCATCAGGAGAAAAATATTCCCTGCCATTGGAGGAGTTTTTGCAGGTACTGGAAATTCACTCGGATGGGATGTTATTGAGAGAAATCTAGTTGAGTATTTGAGGGGTTAGTGAGGTTTTAGAATTCCTTTTTTAATTTAAGATTGGGGTAGAGGGAAAGAAAGATAGAGGAACGTTGAAAATCCCTTTGCTGGTAGTCTGTTCCATATACATAAGTCAGTTGTTTTTGGAGATGGTTCACATAAACCAATAAAAAAGAAAAACTAAAAATAAAAGTAGGGTACTTGTTGACAATTTTCTACAACTTGTGGAAAACTGGAATTAGTAAAGGCCAATTAGAATAACAGAGCCTTGGCGGTACAGTGGTTAAGAGCTCGGCTGCTAATGAAAAGGTTGGCAGCTTGAATCAACCAGTATTGGGTATGTGTTTTAATTAATAAGTATTCAACTTAAAATAAAGTTTGTATAGATTTAGAAAAATAAACTTTAAGTTTTTCTTAGATTTTCCTATATGCATAAACTCAGCAATGCACAGCCATCTCCATCACGTATTGAGTGTTTCATCGGCAACCGGTGGTGGTGGAATTCTAGGTAGTCTGCTGGCTTCTGGGGACACAAAATCATATAGAACACATGATTCTTGTCCTCAGTGGGTTTATAACCTACAGTGTGATGAACTCTACAATGAATGTTCCACAGAATACACAGCAGGCTATAGTAAACAGTGGAAGTATATTATGATAGAAAAATACTGGTTCAAGACATGCATAGTTACAGACAAACAGTACTGGACTGAAGATTGGGAAATAGGGGTTTGCATTCTGCCTTAGATACTGTCCGGCTGGATGAGGCTGGGTAAGTCTCTTAAACACATCTAAAATAAACAGGATAAATAATACTTACCTAATACGTTTTTTGTGAAAATTGAATAGAATAGCATGTGAGGGTAACTAACAGAGTGAAAAGCATGCCAAAAAACTAAATCAATCTTTGCTGAATTATTGAGAGAGATGACTATTTTGCTAGATAGATTTTCTAAACAGGAAACTTGATGAGTATGAAGTTCAAGAAGGCATGGAGCGAGGCAGTATTTATTGAAGCTGGAAATAGACATTTTTCTATAACCAATGCATTTTCCCTAAGCAGATATTCTACATAAATCTGAGATCAAAATCATGTAGTGCGTATGAATTTTCATAAAGTTGGGATACAAACTAAGATGTGTCAAAATTGGACAAAATCCAGGAAATCAGATGGAAGTTTTCTATTCATAGCACAGGCAGGCAGGAGGAATTTCTCTTTGCTAATTATCCTATGTCTTGAGCAGCAGCACAGAGATGATTGCTTTGTGCCTAATGATTAAGAAGGTCAAGTTAAAGTTACAGATGAATAGAGATGAGCATTCATTGTGCCAAAATACCTCTTCAAGGAAGGACAGAAGTGCTCCAAGCAGTGCAAACTTAATAGAAGCTATTGTAGGCAATATCTGTGGGGGAGGCGGACTTCAAAGCTGGAGATACTCCTCTGTCTTATTCTAGACTGACTTCTTTCATATCGCTCCAAATCTAACAAATAGAGGAAGGAGGTGCTGCCTCCCAGACTCTGTATTACGTGTTGAAGACACAACAGTGAACTAGACTGCCACGTTCTGCGCTCCATGAAGCGTGGAGTCTAGCAGCAACTACATCTGTTAGAAAATAAGCAAAAAGAGAATACTCTTTATGGAAGTGGAAGTCCAGGAAACTAGGAGAGGTTCTAGTGCAAATGGGCCCAAGCCTGGGGTCCCTGGCCAAGTTAGTGTTCCTGCTATACAAAGTACATGATATAAGGTCTGGAAATTATTTTCATTATAAATTTGTGGTCAGAGAGATTATTTCAGTGTTCATGTGGAGAGTGAGGTAGCAATTAGTGGAATCCCTTCAGAAGTCTTCATGCTGTTGTGCAGGTGAATGACCTGAGCTATTGCTTTTGACCTAATGCCAATTCGGAACCCTGGTGTCTCAGTGGTTAAGAGTTCAGCTGCTAACCAAAAGGTCAGCAGTTCAAATCCACCAGCTGTTTCTTGGAAACACTATGGGACAGTCCTACTGTGCCCTATAGTGTCGCTATGAGTTGGAATCAACTTGGTGGCGATGGGTAAAGGGTAACGCCAATTCAGCCTTAGGTCCCTGAAAGAAATACAACCAAATGACAAAGGAGGAGACATTCAAACTTACTAGTGATCAAATTGATACACATTTGAATTTTTTTTTAACCCATCAAATTAACAGACTTAAGTGATAATACTCAGTGCTGATGATACCGTTAAAAAACACTCTCACGGCTGGTAGAAATGCATGATATAACCTTTTAAAAGTAATTTGGCAATATGTATTAAAAGCCTTAAAGATTTACCCTTTGATTCATTCATTTCAATTCTAAGAGTTGGTCCTGAAAAATAATAAAAAATCTAGAAGAAAGAATCATTGAACACAAACATGCTCGTTGCAAAGCTATTTAGAACACTGAAATCTTGGAAGTAATCTAAATGCTCAACAACAAAATGATAAATTATGTGCATCTTTTGAAATCTCCATGGGATTTGGTATCAATAAAACTGATACTTATAATGTTGCTTTGTTATAATGTTAAGACAAAAGCTTATTTTTGGTTTCCAATGAAAGAAGTGACACTTAAGGCATTAATAATGTGCTATCATTTATTTAACAATTCAGCACATTGCACCATGTAATAGCTATTGCTGTGAATTTTAGTTTTTAAATATGCACCGTTAATTAATACGATTGCAACTATGTAAAGCAAAACAATGAACCAAAAAAGTTGCTAAGTAAAAAAAAAAGACAAAAGAAATACATCATTTTATATGCAATGGTTGACTATCAATGGTGAGATACATGATTATTTTCTTCCTTTCATTTTTCTTCATTCTCCAAATATTCTAAAATTAGTGTATATTACTGTTATAATGGACATATGGACAGCAAGCCTGAGGAGATTTTTTTTTTTTCCTTCTTAAAAAGCAGTCCTTTTTTGTTGTCCTTGGTGAAGAGAAAGCCTGAAGCATTGATTTAATAAATAGGCTTCTATAGTTTAAAGAAGTCAGAGACCCGTGGATTCTTAGGGTTAAAAGGTCACTCATTTCAAGTCAATACCACTTTTCCAGAACAAGTAGACAATTATTTATTGAGTGCCTACTACGTGTAAAGCCCCTTTTGCATTAATTACACACCTACCTTTCACTCGTGAATTCCTACTCAACCGTCCTCCCAGAGAAGGATCAAACATCACCTCCTTTACATAGATATTCTTAACTCTAATCTTCTTTCTCCTCTCTACCCAGCCGTCTGGCCTAGGACTTCTGTCCGCTTCAGAGAAGAATATTCATTATGAATCTTCTGAGGGCAGGACTATATCTCCAGCTTGTTGGCTTGTGGTGATTACTTAGACGGTTAAATCAATAAGTGAATGACTAATTATTGAACACACCATTTTAGGTGCTCTGGAAAGACAAAAAATAGTATGAGAAATGGTATTTGCCCTTAAAGATCTTATAGGTAATTATTAACATAAAAAGCTAATTAACAGTGCATACCTAAAAACTTAAAAAAGAAAGCAACAGATGTCATATGGTTCAATGTGCTGAACTGTTTAATAAAGAGTAATGCTATTAATGCTTTAGAGGTTGCTTCTTTCTTTGGAAACCAAAAAACACTAGGAAAATATGATAACAAATAGTTCGATATGCTTTTCATATGCTTAAATCTTTCGTATGCTTAAATTTCTGGTTTTATTTTATAGTTTTTTTATCACCAAAATCATAAATTGATTATTTATTATATCCTCTCTATATATGTGAATGTAAGAAATTACCAAGAGACCTTTTTATTTTTCTTATCATGACTAGTCTCCCAGTTGACATATAGCTGAGCAAGGGTCAGAAAATTTAATGCCTTTCTTACAATACACACTTCTTTTGGGTGGGATTTTGGGGTTATTAGACTTATTAATCATTGGATTATATGCCATGTAAGTTAATAACATTCTAAAAAAGTCAACTCTTCAGCTGATTTATGAATGGGAGAAAGGAACTCAACTCAGATTAGTAAACATGAGTCTCCTTATTATATTTGAGAATTGCATGCACTCCTGGATTTGATGAGGAGAAATAGGCTTCCTTCTTTTGTGTTCTGTGAAAGGGGGTTTACACATTACTGCAGGGAGGGACAGAGGGGAGCCTCTCACAGATTTTCCCCTTCAATGAGCTGATGACTTGGCAAATTTTCCAGATTATGTCAATTTACCTTCCTTTCCCCTGCATCACTCAGACAAGGACATCAAGGATACACTTATCAATCTTTATATTGCTTCTCAATGTAAATTATATAAAAGTTTTGAATTTTGTTAAAATTTTTATTTCATAGATAAAAAGTATTCCTCTTGCACATACCCTTTAATCTATAAAAAGATTAGGTGTTAAACATAGACCACAGACTCCTAGAGTCCTAAGGAAATGGCAGTGGGGTTCAGATATGTGGGATGCAGAACTTGGGTTTGTTACTGTCTGTGATGAATAGGACATGACTAAAGCTGAATATATCTGTCTATAAACATCCCTGAATAATATAGATGTGGAGATTTTTCATTATGCAAAAAGATATTTATAATCCTATCTATCAGAAACTTAGAGAGGCTGTCTCTAAACTAAGAGGCATAAAATAACTATTTTAATGCTGCCAAGGAAAATGTGTCATATAGTTCAAGCAATTAGGAAGAGATAGCAACAAAGAGAAATCGCTTCTAGTAGAATATCATAAATAATGAATTTTATTCAAACAAGCAAGGCCCTGAATTACTATAAAGTAAGCACCAATTATGCATACAGTTTAATATTCTATCATAACATTTACATTAGGACAGCACTAAGCTGGGCTCCAGGGAATTAAATCTCACGGCCTGTTGGGCTTTTGGTTACCTTACCCACCCTCCAGTGGCTCTTGAGGGTAAATTTGCAATGGTGTCTCGCATCAAACTAAGAGTCCTTAGAATTCCGGACAGCACCATGATATATGGGAATTTTAGTGGAAATTGGAGAAGAGCTAGAACACTGACTTAAGAGGGATAGTGACAAACCAGACTACTCAAAAGGAGGTCAGGTGGATGAGGAGATTAGACACTGGCCTACCTGAGGTTAAAATGAAGAAGACTAGGTGGAGTCCTTGATAGGTGTTTTCCTGTCTCTGAACTGCTGTCACTTGGAAGAAGGTATAGGCCACAAAAACAGTATTTTTTTGGAGGGGACTCAGATCGGTGGGTGGAAAACACAGGGAGGCTGACTTTGATTTAATATTTATGTAACCTATGTTTTTCCAAATTATGTTAGGAGACAGCATGATGTGAAAAGAGGCAGACCTATTTTCAAATCCTGGTTCACATCTTACTGGCTGTGGATTTGGATCATTGTATTAAGACCTCCTGAGACTTGGTTTTCTCAATTGTAAAAGAACGACACTAATAACCAGTTTCATAATGTTGTGATCAGCATTAAGCATGATAACACATAAAAGGACATAGTATAGTGATCATAGATACTCATATTTTGTGGCTATTTTTATTAGTATTCAGCTTAATAGAAGAGTAGGATCGGAGTAGCATTAGTGAAGGATTTTCCTGCTTCATCTCCTGCACTTGAGGATTTCTGTTCTTCTCAAATTCATCTCAGATAGTTCTGAGAATCCTCTGGGAAGAGTCTCATGTGTAGAAGAGGCTTCTCAGCTACCCTGTGGATTCCACCATTGAATGCCCACCGTATGTATGCTCTGTAGTTCTCATTCACTATGGCAATATTACTGCTAAGTCTACTGGTTAGCCTGAAACCTAGAGCAGTTCCTTCATTTCCATTCTAGCTGTAGTTTGGTCCTCTTCTTTGCTCAACAAAGAACCCCAGCCCTGATATGCTGTACATGGGCAATTTATCCCTTACCCTCAATGCAAGCTGAATTCAGTTGATGTTACCCTGTGACCCTAATGTTGAACTCATCTTTCTTTCTCTTCAGTGCACTAACTTCTTCACAAAACTCAGTATTGAGC
Source organism: Dugong dugon (assembly GCA_030035585.1). Classification (NCBI taxonomy): domain Eukaryota; kingdom Metazoa; phylum Chordata; class Mammalia; order Sirenia; family Dugongidae; genus Dugong; species Dugong dugon. Next base: position 162,753,215 of record CM057464.1, read on the forward strand.
CCCTGAGGGCTACAAGAAAATATGGAAGACTGACAATGTGGTATATTCAAAATGGTTTCCCACTCTGACACCACCTAATTGTCCTTGGGTCAAATTTATATTTCTTGAATATCTCCTTCATTGCTTAGACTGACCCCACTACTTCCCCCATCTTGACAGACATATCTGAATACTAGGGTTGTCATAGCTCAGGTTCGCAAGTTTAGAATCCTGCTACATAAAGAAAATCTTTTAATAATTAGAACTAGTTTCTCAAATGGAATAAGGTAGATCAAGAAAGAATAACCTTCCTGCTAATGAAAATTGGAAATGTGCAAACAGAAGCTCAATACCCATGTGAAGGATGGTAGGAAGTAATTCTATATGAAGGAAGAACATATATGTATGCATCTGGTTCTGTTTCTCTAGTTCTAAATGGAGAAAATATTGAAGTTGTCAAGGATTTCGTTTTACTTGGATCCATGAAAGCAGCAGTCAAGAAATCGAACGATGTATTGCATTGGGCAATTCTGCTGCAAAAGACCTCTTTAAAGTGTTCAAAAGCACAGACATCACTTTGAGGACTAAGGTGAGCCTTACCCAAGCCATGATATTTTCAATCGCTTTATGTTCATGTGAAAGCTGGACAATGAATAAGAAAGACTGAAGAAGAATTGATACCTTTGAATTATGGTGTTGATTAAGAATATTGAATATAAAATAGACTGCCAGAAGAATGAACAAGTCTGTCTTGGAAGAAATACAGCCAGAATGCTCCTTGGAAGTGAAGATGGTGAGACTTCATCTCACATACTTTGGACATGTTACCAGGAAGACCAGTCCCTGGAGAAGGACATCATGTTTAGTAAGACAGAGGGTCAGCTGTGAAGAAGACCCTCAATGAGATGGATTGACACAGTTGCTGCAACAATGGGCTCAGATATAATGATTGTGAGGATGGTGCAGGACCAGGTGCTGTTTCTTTCTGTTGTACATAGGGTCACTATGAGTCGGAACTAACTCAATGGCACCTGACAACAATAACATATACATATGTATATACATATATGTGTGCGTGTATATACACATACTCACACATATATCTATATACACACACACACGTATATATACAGAGAGAGAGTGTTAAGGAATTGACTGTCACAGTTGTGGGGGCTACCCATGCTGTCGAATGGATTTCAACTCATAGTGACCCTATAAGACAGAGCAGAACTGCCCCATAGGTTTTCTAAGGCTGTATCTTTACGGAAGCAGACTGCCGCATCTTTCTCCTGCAGGGTGGTTGGTGGTTTTGAACTACTGACTTTTTAGTTAGCAGCTGAGCACTTAACCACTGCACCACCAGGGCTTCTTTGTTGGGGGCTAGCAAGCCCAAAATATGTACGTCAGGTAGCATGTTGGAGATTTCTGCAGTCTTGTGTCCCCAGATCCATAGGTTAGGCCACAGGAAGAATGAAGAGTGGAGAAGTTCTAGCAAGATGTTTATTTATAGTCTGGAGGCAGGACACACCCTAGGGAAAACTTCCTCTTTGCTCTTAAGACCTTCAACTGATTGAATAAGTGTCACTCACATTATGGAGGGTGATCTGCTTTATCTATTTAATCACATGGAACTACTTCATATCAGCATCTAGAGTAATGTTTGACCAATCAACTGGGCACCACAGACTAGCCAAATTGAGGCATAAAATTAAGCATTCCAGAATCCAGTAAAGTCCTTCCCTCCTGTAAGGTTTTATGGCTCTATGGGAAATTCTACTACTATGTTAGTAACCCTGGTTAGATAAGTTAAGTAAGAACAGCAGAGGGTGCACATTCAGACCAGCGGAACAGCTATGCAATGCTCCTTTGTCAAGTATTAGTTTGATGCTTCCTTCAGTTTTCTATTAGGTACGCTTAACACTGTTAAAACATGTTCTGCACCACTGGTACACCCAGTTCCTTAAATATAGGAGATATTCACTAAATATGGGAGTGAGTAAAATGAATCTGGAGGATTGCCACCTTCTATTCATTTACCACTTTATACTATATTTTAGTTTCGTAGGGTTGCCGTAACAAAGTATCACAAACTGAGTGGCTTACGAGAACAGAAATTTATTATCCTACAGTTCTGGAGACTAGGTTTCTGAAATCAGGGTGCCCGCTATGCTGTTTCCTTCTGAGGCTTTGAGGGAGAATCTGTTCCATGCCTTTCTGTTAACTTATGGCTGGCGATCCTTGGTGTTCCGTGGTTTGCAGCTCCAATCTCTCCCTTTGTTGTCACATGGTCATCTTACCTCTGGGTCTCTCTCTTCTTCTGTTTTTTAAGGACACCACTCATATTGGATTAGCAGCCACCCTACTCCAGTATGACCTCTTGTTAACTGATAACATCTTCAAAGACCCTATTTCCAAACAAGTTCACATGCACAAGTATGAGGGATTACAACTTCAACATATCTTTTTGGGGGATACAATTCAGATATAACACACTACAAGGCACAATAGATATTCATTATTCTGGATTCTATATTTTCAAATTCAGCTACTTGTTAAAATTTATTTGTAACCCCCAAATCAATACAGGCATACCTCGGAGATATTGCGGGTTTGGTTCCAGACCACCACAGTAAAGCTATTATCACAATAAAGCAAGTCACATGGATTTTTTGGTTTCCCAGTGCATATAAAGGTTATGTTTACACTATACTGTAGTCTATTAAGTGTGCAATAGCATTATGTCTAAAAAAACAATGTATGTACCTTATTTAAAAAATTCTTTATTGATAAAAAATGCTAAGCATCATCTGAGCCTTCAGTGAGTTGTAGTCTTTTTGCTGGTGGAGGGTCTTGCCACAATGTTGATAGCTGCTAACTAATCCTGGTGGTGGTTGCTGAAGGTTTGAGTGGCTGTGGCAATTTCTTAAAATAAGACAACAGTGAAGTTTGCTATGTCGATTGACTCTTCCTTTCATGGAAGATTTTTCTGTAGCATGCAATGCTGTTTGATAGCATTTTATCCACAGTGGAACTTCTTTCAAAACTGGAGTTAATCCTCTCAAAACCTGCTGCTGATTTATCAACTAAATTTATATAATATTCTAAGTCTTTGTTGTCATTTTAACAATATTCACAGCATCTTCACCAGGAGTACATTCCATCTCAAGAAACCACTTTTGTTGCTCATCCATAAGAAGCAACTCCTCACCCATTAAAGTTTTATCATGAGATTGCAGCAATTCAGTCACATCTTCAGGCGCCACTAATGCTAGTTCTCTTGCTGTTTCCATCACATCTGCAGTTACTTCTTCCACTAAAGTCTTGAACCTCTCAAAGTCATCCATGAGGGTTGTAATCAACTTCTTCCCAACTCCTGTTAATGTTGGTATTTTGACCTTCTCCCTTTAATCACGAAAGTTCTTAATGGCATGTAGAGTGGTGAATCCTTTCTAGAATGTTTTTAGTTTATTTTGCCAAGATCCATCAGAGGAATCACTATCTATTGCAGCTATAGCTGTATGAAATGTATTTCCTAAATAATAAGACTGAAAAGTTGAAATTACTCTTTGATCTATGGGCTGCAGAATGGATGTTGTGTTAGCAGGCATGAAGACAGCATTAATCTCCTTGTACATCTCCATCAGAGCTCTTGGGTGACCAGGTACATTGTCAACGAGCAATAATATTTTGAAAGGAATCTGTTTTCTGAGCAGTAGGTCTCAACAGCGGGCTTAAAATATTCAGTAAACCATGTTGTAAACAGATATGCTGTCATCCAGGCTTTGCTGTTCCATTTATAAAGCACAGGCAGAGTAGGTTTAGCATAATTCTTAAGGGCCCTAAGATTTTCAGAACGGCAAATGAGCATTGGCTTCAACTTAAAGTCACCAGCTGCATTAGCCCTTAACAAGAGAGTCAGCCTGTCTTTTGAAACTTTGAAAAACAGGCACTGACTTTTCTCTAGCTATGAAAGCCCTGGATGGTATTTTCTTTCAGTATAAGGCTGTTTCATCTACATTGAAAATCTGCTGTTTAGTGTAGCCACCTTCATCAATATCTTAGCTAGGTCTTCTGGATAACTTGCTACAGCTTCTATATTAGCACTTGTTGCTTCGCCTTGCGTTTTTATGTTATGGAGATGGCTTTTTTCCTTAAACCTCATGAACCAACCTCTGCTAGCTTCAAACTTTTCTTCTGCAGCTTCCTCACCTCTCTCAGCCTTCATAGAATTAAAGAGAGTTAGGGTCTTGCTCTGGATTAGGCTTTGGCTTAAGGGAATGTTGCGGCTGGTTAGATCTATCCAGACCACTAAAACTTTTTCAAATCGGAAGTAAGGCTGTTTCACTTTCTTGTCGTTCGTGTATTCAGAGGAGTAGCACTTTTAATTGCCTTCAAGAACTTTTCCTTTGCATTCCCAGCTTGGCTCACCGTTTGGCACAAGAGGCCTAGGTTTGGCCTATATCGACTTTCAACGTGCCTTCCTCACTAAGCTTAATCATTTCTAGCTTTTGATTTAAAGTGAGAGACATGCGACTCTTCCTTTCACTTGAACACTTAGAGGCCATTGTAGGGTTATTAATTGGCCTCATTTCAATATCGTCACATCTCAGGGAATAGGGAGGCCCAAGGAGAGGAAGAGAGGCAGGGGAACGGCCAGTTGGTGAAGCAGTCAGAACACACACAACATTTATCTATTAAGTTCACCATCTTATATGGGTGCAGTTCGAGGTGCCGTAAAATAATTACAATAGTAACATCAAAGATCACTGGCCACAGATCACCAGAACAGATATAATAATAATGAAAAAGCTTGAAATATTGCTAGAATTACTAAAATGTGATATAGAGACAAGAAATGAGCACATGCTATTGGAAAAATAGCTCAATGCAAAGTTGCCGCAAACCTTAAATTTGTAAAAAACGCAATCTCTGTGAAGTGCAATAAAATGAGGTATACCTGTACTCACTGAGCTTTTGTGATCATTAGAGGACATGAGCATGCTCAGAGCAGCATGCACATTCCCAGCTGATGCCAAACAAAACTGATTTGGTATTCGTTAATTCAGTGTTCACAAGGACTGTATAGAAGATGTTGTTGTTGTTAGTTGCCATCAAGTTGGCCCCCAACTCATGGCAACTTCATAAGTGACAGTAGAACTACTCCATAGGGTTTTCTTGGCTGTAATCTTTATGGAAGCAGATCACCAGGACTTTCTTCCATGGGGCCCCTAGGTGGGTTCAAACTGCCAATCTTTTGGTTAGCAGCTGACTGCAAACCACTTGAGCTACTTAGGCTCCATTTATAGAACATACCAAAACTCATTACCATGGAATCAATTCCAACTCATAGCAACCCCATAGGGCAGAGGAGAACTGCCCTGTAGAGTTTCCAAAGCTGTAAATCTTTACGGAAGCAGACTGTCATATCTTTCTCTTGCGGAGCAGCTGATGACTTTGAACCACCAAACTTTAGGTTAACAGCCAAATGCTTAACCACTGTACTACCAGGGCTCTTTTTTTTGGTTGTATTTTAGACGCAGTTTTACAGAACAAACTAGCTTCTAGTTAAACAGTACATGTGTTGTTTTATGACATTGGTTAACAAGCCCACAACATGTAAACACTCTCCCTTCTTGACTTTAGGTTCCCTATTACCAGCTTTCCTATCCCCTCCTATCTTCTAGTCCTTGCTCCTGGGCTGGTGTGCCCCTTTAGTCTCGTTTTGTTTTGTGGGCCTAATCTTTGGATGAAGGGTGAACCTCTGGAGTAACTTCATTACTGAGCTAAAAGGATGCCCAGGGGCCATTCTCTTGGGGTTTCTCTTGTCTCTGTCAGGCTAGTAAGTCTGGTCTTTTTTTGTGAGTTAGAATTTTGTTCCACATTTTTCTCCAGCTCTATCTGGGACCCTCTACTATGATCCCAGTCAGAGAAGTCAGTGATGGTGCCAGGCACCATCTAGTTGTACTGGACTCAGTCTGGTGGAGGCCATGGTAGTTGTAGTCCCTTAGTCCTTTGGACAAATATTTCCCTTGTGTCTTTAGTTTTCTTCATTCTCCCTTGCCCACCAGGGCTCCTTTTATAGAACATAACTACCATGAAAAGGAGAGTTGACTGTGTCTTTTTAAGAGCTAATTTGGCTTGCTTCCTCAAATGGAGGACAGGACTTGTGGCCCTCAGGAATTCTAGCTCTTTGCCCAGACATGTAAGATACTCTGTTCATGTTCAAAGTCCATTGTTTCATCTAAGAAAGGCTGTGATATTCACTTTGCTAAATCTAAAATGGCTGTGCTATGATCTCAGAGACTTGGGAAAACCATTTTTAATGTATAAGATAAAGGATTATGAGTTATGTAAGATTTTGAATTTTTTATCTGTACAATACAGCTCAGAGGCTATAAGGTTTAGATGAAAATAAATTGAACAAGAAGATAGAAGACCCTGCATTCTAATTCCAGTCTCACTAATTTCTAGACATATGATCTTGGACCAATTAATTAACTTCTTCTGAATCTCTGTTTCTTCATGGGTAAATACCATTTGAATTGAACTATAGTGGTATTATTTACTCAGTGAAGTACAAAGAGATGTTTATGTACTGCACTCAACAAATAGAACAGATGGGATTATTTTCTATTGAAAGTGCATTTCTAGAAGTCATGTCTCTTATGGCCCACGTAAATTCCCATGGGGCCTGGTTACTTGCTGTGTACCCAGCAGGAACCCAAAGAAGTCTTGAGATGGTGACATATATGACACCATTAATTCTTTTAACAGATTCAACACAAGGAGAAACCTGGGAAACAAAACAAAACAAAAACCTAGACATCTATTTTAGGTATTTTGTATGACTTTGGACAAGTCATTTTGCTACTTTCAGCTCTTCAATCAATTCATAAAAAGAAACAAAGAGGGAAGTATAACATTGGAAGAGTAGGGAAGATTATTGAGCTCATGAGGTGGGAAGTCCAGTACTCTGAATGGTGCGATATTCTGAAAGTTTTCCTATACTATTCCCCTCATAAAAGTTAGCATTGGGCAGTGCTAGTCAAGGCGTTTATGGGAGTTGCTTAGGATTCATGGTACACATTTGAATTGGGAGGCTTAGAAATACTTTAGACTAGCCTCTTAATTTTATAAGTGCAAAAACTAAGTCTCAAAGAAGTTATGTTATTTCTTCAAAATTATATAATTTGTGACAGGACTGGGGCCAGATTTGCAAGACTGTGAGCCACTGGGGAATTCATGTCTCTTTGTTCTGACCTATTTTACTTAAGAGATTAAGTGACAGAAGATAATCTTATTTTCTTAATGGTTTAGTTTTAGAAATGCCTATTAATGCCTCCACATTTCTTGCCTGTAGACACAAATCAAAAAAGGAATTAATTTCACAAACATGTTGTGCGCCAGCCAGGCATTGTCCATTGCTGAGCATTGGGAGCACAAGCTTGCTACAAAGAACTCTGTGGCTCTCTCTGTGGCCCTTGAATAGATTCCTTTTTTCATTCCTTCACATCCCAAGCTGCTTAGTCAGGAAAAGACAACCCATTGTAAAAATGTGTATGTGTGTGTATGGGTGTGTGTGTGTGTAGAGAGAGGGCAGTGGTGGTTCAGCGATAGAATTTTTGCCTTCCATATAGGAGACTGGGGTTCAACTCCCAGACAATGCTCCCCAAGCACAGCCACCACCTGTCTGTCAGTGGAGGCTTGCATGTTGCTATGACGCTGAACAGGTTTCAGTAGAGTTTCCAGATTAAGACAGGCTAGGAAGAAAGAACTGGAAATCTCCTTCCAAAAATCAGCCAGCGAAAATGCAATGTGTCACAATGGTGTGATCCTGTTGTGCATGGGGTCACTATAAGTCAGGGCCAGTCAACTGCAGCTAACAACTATATACATATATACATACATGTACATATGTATACATATATACATATATACGTACTGTACTGTATAGATACATACATATATAAAATAGTAGCTGAATTTATGATTCTTATAGTGGCCTTGATATGTATGTAACTGAGTCCAAAGAATAGTTTCCTCCATTAGATATTAATTTCTGTCAATTTCTTCTCTCATACAAAAAACAGATTATGCATTAGAAATAGATATTTTCTTTGCTAATAAGGTTTTTACTCCTTAGGAGTCTTCTGTGTAAATCAGAGACTAAAGAAGAGGATAGGCTTCATAGAGAAGAGGAAATGGAGTGACATTAGACTCTACTTTCCTCTCTACCTGTGCACAGATGTGGGAGAGGGTTTATGAAAAGATAGCCCTCTTAATAGTGCAGTCTGGGGAACTGGGTGTCAAAGTCAATACCAGTGTCAGGAGGGCCGCCCATGCTTCTTGTAATGTCTTGAATGTTCTTAATCCCTTTGTAGATACTCACTTGGTTGTAAGACCAGCCAAGAGAAGAGCTGATGATGCCTTAACTGAGAAAGAACCTGAGGTTGCTTGGATAAAGTGCGGCAAAGAGAGCTGTCTCTTAAATATGGGGAAAGTTTTAATTTAGATCCTGTATATGAAATATATCCTCTTGAAACTGTTTTTCTTTTCAAAAAGCAAAAGTACTTGAACAAGATTAGATGAGCAAATTGACGGCATTCTGGATTTAAAGCTACTGAGTTCCTGCTGATCTCTCTTTCTACTAAATTTCCTACAGAGATTCTGCAAAAGAGAGGAAAGATAAACTGAGTCCCCATATGACACAGGAAGACACAGGACAGGCAAATGAAAGTGATCCCAAGGGAGCAAATAATCTGTCCAGCCTGGCAAATGATTTGCTTCTGCTCTGTAGTTTGACTCTCCAAAAATTTAATTTCCAAAACAAATGAGTCCACCCCCAAAGAGGGAATACCACCTTTCCAACTGACAATTACAGAAGTGCCCCGTCTGCACACATCTGAAGAGGGAGTGTCTAGGTTATGGAAACAGAGATACCCTCTTCCCACTGTAATGTTTGGGTTGATAGGCTCTGTTTGGAAGATTAATTCTCAATGTCATCATTCATGAATTACAAGGAATGAAAAACAGGAGAAGGAAGGCAATGAAGGATGTACTAATGTTAGGATGTTTGGGCAATATTTTCAAACCCTAAATTCTTCTACCAATAAGACCATGCCATTTAAATTTAAGACTATAATAATATCAGCTTACATAAATATTTTCACTTGTGTGACTTCATCCATTCTTGAAGCCAAAGTTCAAAAGTGTGTATAAATAAAATGGAAAGAAGGACGTATTATCACTGACCACCACCAACAGCAAGAGCAAAAGTAGCTCAAAATTTTTAGAATGATATTAGAAAGTCCAAAGCTGGAATGAACTGAAGCTTGTGAAAAATGATAACTAATACAAAAAGGACTTTAAAAGCAATATTCAGAGAGAGGAGAAGAGTAAGGATAGGCCAGACCTGGCACAGATAGTTGTAACCTTACCAAATGTCAAAGAAAAGGCAAAACTACTAATTCATGTTCTATTTGCGTCTTCTCTATCTAGGAGAAGAATCTTCAAATTAGAAAGGAGTGAACAAACATCACCATTATGATGGACCTGAAACCCAAGATTGGTAAAGTGATAGTAAGAAAACGTCTGTCTTCTTTAAATGATGTTAAGTCTCCAAACTAAGAAAATTACATTTTTAGGGCATAAATTTTTCGTAAATGTGGTCACAGAATCCATGTACTATGAAAACTTATGGAAAATATCCCCTTTCCAAGAAAAAAAAAGATATATGCTAGTATTTGTGCAGTTTAAAAAAGAAAAAAAAAAGGGGGTAGATTTCAGGGGAAGAAAAAGCTGGTCAGCCTAATGTAATTTTCTAAAAACTTTCTAGAAAAGATATTAAGCTTTCATGGCTTGTGAGTATTGAAGATAGAAAGCAGTGATGATTAAAAATCAGCATTAATTTATTAAGAAAAATTGTGCCAAACTAAACTCATTGTATTTTTAATAACATTTTTTGTTCTTTTTACTAGTATATCAGGAGCATGTTACAGCTACCTGCTCAGTCTTTAGCGAGGAATTTAAGGGAGTATTAGGTTACACCTGTAGAAATATATGGAAATAAATTCAGAGGATAGTATGTTTAGGTGAATTCATAACTAGCTGAATAACTATATTCGAGAACGCATAAAATAATTTATGCCCAGTGGAGAAGGTCTCTATTGGTGTGTGACAAATCTCTGTACTTGGTCCAGATGTCTTTATCAAATTTAATAATTGTTATGGATTGAATTGTGTACCCCAAAAATATGTGCTGTAAATCTTAATCTCTTTGCCTGTGGTTCTAATCCCATTTGGGAATGGATTATCTTTGTTATGTTAATGAGGCAAGAGTAGTTTAGGATATGTCTTGAGTCAATCTCTTTTGAGATATAAAACCAAAAAGAAAACCAAACCAGTTGCCTTCAAGTCAATTCTGACTCATAGTGACCCTATAGGACAGAGTAGAACTGCCCCACTGAGTTTCCAAGGAGCAGCTGGTGGATTCAAACTGCCAACCTTTTGGTTAGCAGCCGAACTCTTAACCACTTCACCAAAGGAGATTAAACAAGCAAGCAAAAGAAGCAGAGATGGGGGAAGAGAGGCCAAGTCACATGAAGACTGCCCAGGAGCAGAAGCACAGAAAAGACAAGGACCTTCCTCCAGAGTGACAGAGAGAGAAAGCCTTCCCCTAGAGCTGGCACCCTGAATTCGGAAATCTAGCCTCCTAAACTGTGAGAAAATAAATTTCTGTTTGTTAAAGTAATGCACTTGTGGTATTTCTGTTATAGAAACACTAGATAACCAAGACAATGATAAAGCAGAAGTCGTCATACTTACCATTTCCATGTCAATTATCAAACTGGGCAATATACAGAGATCCCACCATGCGACTGAAAGGGTGTAGGGTTTGGAACTCAGATGTAGATTTGAATTCTGGCTCCACTTATAATTAGTTGTCTGATCTTTGATCTCTACTTTCCTCATTTGCAAAATAGTAACTAGTACCTATTAGTGCTGTTGATGTATTTAAAGTGCGTAACTTGGTTCCTGGCATAAGGTAAGGTCTCCTCTCTTTTTTCTCCTCCCCTCTTTCTTGTAAAATGAATTTTTAAAAACATACTTAACTAGTGGTTTGGTTCACATAGAATTAGACTCTTAAACAATAATTGATCCCAGTGTATAAATATCTACAATATTTTGTACATGGTCGAAGAGGACTTTACTATTCATAGAGGCTGAATTAAAATACCACTACTAGTACTTTCTGGTTTATTCTTTCAGTGATTCATTTCCACTTAGTAGAAATATGCAAATAATTATTATATTTTAGTTCCTCTTCTTTATGCACAAAAGTTAACTTTATGACTTTCTTTCACAAAAGATGCCAATATACATTGTTAACTTTTCTCACCTAACAATGTATCCTGGAGATCATGACATCAATACAGTGATAACTTACTTAGACTCTGTAATGAAACAAATCATTTGGTCCAGGTTTCACAGGGTCAGTAGAGGTTTTCCAGGCAGACAGCATAGAGAATGGCTTTCCAACATGAGGAAATGGAATGTGCCAGGGTTCACTTGGTTACTTATTCAATTTGTTCAACAACTATTTGTTGTTGTTGTTGTTGTTGTTAGGTGTCATCCAGTCAGTTCCAACTCATAACGACCCTATGTACAACAGAATGAAACACTACCTGGTCCTGTGCCATCCTCACAATCGTTATGTTTCAGCCCGTTGTTGCAACCACTGTGTCAATCCATCTTGTTGAGGGTCTTCCTCTTTTTCACTGACCCTCTACTTTACTAAGCATGATGTGCTTCTCCAGTAACTAGGCCCTCCTGATAACAAGTCCACAGTACGTGACACAAAGTCTCTCCATCTTCACTTCCAAGAGCACTCTGGCTGTATTTCTTCCAGGACAGACTTGTTCATTCTTCTGGCAGTCCATGGTATATTCAACATTCTTCGCAAACTCTGTAATATAAAGGAATCGATTCCTCTTCGGTCTTCCATATTCATTGTCTAGCTTTTGCATGCACATGAGGCTAGTGAAAATATCATGGCTTGGATCAGGCATACCTCAGTCCTCAAAGCGACATCTTTGCTTTTTAATGCTTTAAAGAGATCTTTTGCAGCAGATTTGTCCAATGCACTATGTCTTTTGATATCCTGCTTGCTGCTCCCATGGGTGTTGATTGTGGATCCAAGTAAAATGAAATCCTTGCTAACATCAATTTTTCCTCCATTTATCACGATGTTGCTTATTAGTCTAGCTGTGAGGATTTTTGTTTTCTATATGTTGAGGTGTAATCCATACTGAACGCTGTAGTTTTTGATCTTCATCAGTAAGTCCTCCAAGTCCTCTTCACTTTCAGCAAGCAAGGTTGTGTCATCTGCATAACGCAGGTTGTTAATGAGTCTTCCTCCAAACCTGATGCCCCATTTTTCTTCAGACAGTCCAGCTTTTTGGATTATTTGTTCAGCATACAGATTGAATAAGTATGGTGAAATAATACAACCCTGACATACATCTTTCTTGATTTTAAACCATAAGTATCCCCTTGTTTTGTTTGAAGGGTCACCTCTTGGTCTATGTACAGGTTCTTCAGGTGCACAATTAAATGTTCTGGAATTCCCATTCTTTGCAATGTTATCCATAATTTATGATCCACACAGTCGAATGCCTTTGCATAGTCAATAAAACACAGGTAAACATCTCTCTGGTATTCTCCGCTTTCAGCCAAGATCCATCTGATATCAGCAATGATATTCCTCATTCCGCATCCTTTTCTGAATCCAGCTTGAATTTCTGGCAGTTTCCTGTCAATGTAATGCTGTAATCTCTTTTGAATGATCTTCAACAAAATCTTACTTGCGTGTGATAGCAATGTTATTGTTCGATAATTTCTGCATTCTGTTGGATTTCCTTTCTTTGGAATGGGCACAAATATGGATCTCTTCCAATCCGTTGGTCAGGTAGCTGTCTTCCAAATTTCTTGGCATAGACGAGTGAGCACCTCCAGTAGTGTATCCCTTTGCTGAAATATCTCAGTTGGTATTCTGTCAGTTCCTGGAGGCTTGTTTTTCACCAATGCCTCCAGTGCAGCTTGGACTTCTTCCTTCGATACCATTGGTTCTTGATTACATGCTACCCCTTGAAATGGTTGAACATAGGCCAATTCTTTTTGGTACAGTGCTCTGTGTATTGCTTCCATCTTCTTTTGATGCTTTTGGAGTGCTAAATACATGCCAGGAGCTCTGGTGGCCCAATAGTTAAGCGTTCAGCTGCTGACTGAAAGGTTGGCGGTTCAAACTCACCACCTGCTCCATGGGAGAAAAGACCTGGCTATCTGCTCCTGTAAAGATTACAGCCTAGGAAACCCTATAGGACAATTCTGTTCTGTCATATAGGGTTGCTAAGAGTCAGAATCAACTCAACGACACACAACAACAACAAATACATGCCAGGTCCGAGGCTAAATATTTTTAGTTCATTATCTCATCTAATCCTAACCACAACCTTATGAGATAAACAATATTGTTGTCCTGATTTTACAGATGAGGATGTTGAGGTTAGAAAGGCTAAGTAGCGCAGTCAAGGTCACCAAGCAACTAAACAGAGGAAGCCAGAGTTGAAGTCAACATGTTTTGCTCCAGAAACATGCTCTCAATCACACACTCATCCTCCAGTTAAAGGATGGGGATGGAGCAGAGAGTGTTCTGGATGTAGGGACAGCAATCTAAATACCAGAGAGTGAAGGGGCATACAATGTTATTGTTGTTAGCTGCCACTAGTTGCCCAACTCATGGTGACCACACACATAATGGGATAAGATGTTGCCCAGTCTTGTGCCATCCCATGATTGGTTGCAGACTGGACCATTGTGATCCATAGGGTTTTCATTGGCTGATTTTTGGAAGTAGATCACCAGGCCTTTCTTCCTAGTCCCTCTTAGTCTGTAAACTCCACTGAAACTTGTTCAGCATTATAGCAACATGCAAGCCTCCACTGTAGTGGATCTGAAATTCTTCTGTTTTTAAGGGACTATGAGTAGTACTAGTAGTACAGATTGCAGAGGCACAGAGTATGAAAAAATGTGACTGAAGATGTAGGCATGATAAGGATTTGAGAGCCCAATGGTTTGTGGCTTAAATCCTGTTTCTTGTGAATGGGTCAGGAAGCCAGTGTGAGTGACCTCATGGAGAAGCCTGCTTTGTCAGGCTCTGTGTCTAGGGTTGGGACAGGATACTGAGGCTTCAGAGCTGCAGGTTGCAGGGGGTAATTTGCCACAGGAAAACCTCATCCAATAGTGGCCATGATAGAATAAGCCTGCTTCACCCACCTTTAAGTCCAGAGAGAAGGTGATGCTGGATCATCACAGGAGTGCTGGGCAAATGAGGGCTTTTCTGCTGCCTTTTTTGCTCCACCTTCTCTATGGGTGATCTAGAATGAGACCCAGGATTCCCTGGACAATTTGGGGGTGACTGGAGTTTCTGAAGCTCCTATAACCCTGACTAGGTTGGGATAGCATACTCTGAGTGTCTTTATAGTTTCTGCTGAATACCAGTTGTGATTGTAACATCACACAAGCATGACTCATGAAATGTAACTGTGGAACAACTTTATTTTTTTCTCTCATCATCCCTTTAAATTTTTTCAGTGGGGTAGCTCTTCCCTCTACCATGATTGGCAGCTCCATGGATTCCTCTGGTCACATTTACATATTAAAGAACCCTGCCTTCACTTTGAGTCAAAAACCTGTCACATTTGAATCGTGAAGATGTCCCATATAGAATTCCTTCCCTGCTCTCAGGGGAGGAACTTAAAGTCTGCTTCTTCCTTTTTCCTCACATGATTTTTACTGCTCTTCCCTTCTTTGACCAACTTTGGGGTTTCCCATTCCTCCAAAGTTGAGACTGAGGGAAGATGGAGAAGAAAATGTGTCAGGAGAGTCCTCACTTGCCCAACATGCTTGTCTTTGTCTGGGTTCTCTAGAGGAACAAAACTAGTGAGGTGTATATATGTATATATACGTACATATGTAGAGACAGAGAGGGAGAGAGAAATGGATCACACTGTTATAGGTGCTAGCAAGTCCCAAATCCATAAGTCATGTGGCAGGCTAGAGACCTCTGCTGGCTCACAGAGTTGCAGGGGCTGGCTAATCCAAAATCTTCAGGTCAGGAAGCAGGCCAGAGACTTCTGCAGGCTTACATCCCAGGTACCAGGGGTCAGATGAGGAGAAGAGTGTGGGGTCAAGAGAGAGTGAGCTTTGCCAGAACATCCATTCATATACAGGAGGCAGGTCACACCCCCAAGGAAACGCCCCTTTTCAACTGATTGGTTGATCGCACCAGATCACATCATGGGAAGTGATTACATTATATTACATTATGGAAGACCAACCAGTTCAGTGTCTGCCAAATCACTGAGAATCATAGCCCAGCCAAGTTGATATAAAACACTATCACAATTCTTGTGGTGATCCAGCATTAACCCTCTCTCTGGACTTGACAGGTGGGCGAAGCAGCTTCATTCTATCATGGATGCTTTTATGGGCTCTTTGAAGACCCTCTTTCCCAGCCCCACCCCCAGATCAGAGAGGGCCTTTCCCCTGCACTCTCCTTGAGAAAGGCAAAGGCAGTTCTACTGAGGATGGTTGCTTGTTCATCCCTTAGTGTCTATACATCCCTATGCATCTGCAGAAACTTCAGCCTCTCCCAGGATCTAGTTGATCCCCTAGGGACTCCTCTTACAGGGACCTAGAATGAGCCCATGGAAGCTGAGCTCTGTGCAGGCTCCTCACACATGACCCCTGCCAGGTCCCTGACCCAAACTCACATATTCTTTGCTCTGGGGACTCCAGGCTTGCTGCCAGATCTCAGCATAGCCTACTGTCCTTAACTCCCCTGTCACAAAAATTCTTCAGCCCCTCTCTTGCCTTCTAGGATGTTCAGGTAGGAGTCAGACACCAGTCTAAACTGCAGAGGACAAATATTAAGTTCTTACAGTAGTCCCATTGAAGTTGCTTTTCTCAGGCATGAGTTGAGGGACCAACATCACATATGACTCCCTTCAGAAAATTCTTCCTTGAATTCTCACCTTGAGGCTCTATGATTAGATTTGAGGTTAGGGGTGTCTCCCACTCCCTTGGAACAGAGATGAGGTGTTTGTGGCTCACAGCAAAACCTCTTCAAATACATCTTCTCTTCTCAAAAAATTCTCTTCTAATCTCCACTTCTAGGCCCTTTTATACCTTTGATGTGGTTGAGGCATTTAAGAGTCCTCTAAAGTAGATCTCAGACACTTACTTGGAAATATTTTTGCATCTCGGTTTATCCTCCCACTTTGGAATGTACCCGGGCCAAGACTTTCATTTAAGCAACAGATACACCATAGATATTGTAACCAAAAAGACATCCTTTCCCTCCACTTCAATCAGAGTGCCCTTTCTAGAGTACAAATATAACCACAAGACTGTCCTGCTTAAAACTCCTCAATGAGTCCTCAGAGTCTTTGCCCTTACAATGCTTCCAGTGTATCAGGGAAGACAGGCAACATGCAAGTTCACAAATAAACAGGTCGTTACGTAATCGGATACAGAGAATGATGAGGCCAAGAATAAACAGGGAGGAGAAGAGGAAGGGGGAGTCAGCTCTCCAGCCTCCAGTCCTCAGAGCAACAGCATAACCAGGAAGGTCTGAAGCCTGAACTCTGACCCCAGAAGCCTGAGTTCAGATCCTGGCCATGCCACCTAGTAGGTGTTTGATCTTGTGAAATGACTTGTCCTCTCTGTGCCTGTTTCCTCATCATCTGTAGAATGGAGATGATAATAGTTCCTTCATATGGCTGCTGTCAGTATTAAAGGAGTTAAAAATTTTAAAGTGCTTAAAACAGTGTCTGGCAGCAACTTGACAACAGCAGCTAGGAAGATTAGATAGGAAGTTCAGGGGACAGTGAGTTTATGTTTATGAGGGAGGAACAACTCAGAAAAGAGGGGAGAGAATGGTTATACAATTTGAAGAATGTCATCAATGTCACTGAATTGTACACGTAGAAATTGTTGAATTGGTGTATGTTCTGCTATGTGTATTCGCAACAAAAAACAACAAATAAGATAAATTATATAAAAAAAAGAGTGCCTGGCATATAACAAGTGCTATATGAAGTTTCTTAAATAAATGTAAAATGTTACCACCTCTGTCTACAAGTCCTAGATCCTTGCCCTGACTAACTCAGGATTTCCCTTCGTTACTCAGTTTAGCCATTGCCTCGTCTGAGAAATATCAACCGATCCTCAAAATTAATTTATGCCTCCCTTCTGTGTGCTATTGGTGCATTGGACGCACATCAGTATCACCACAATTATTCAACTGTATTGTAATTGACCTTCTCTCTCAGTAGATTATAAACACTCTGTTGGAAGCTAGGATCATATCTTATTCATAGTTGTATAAACAGAAGTTTGCAGTGTCTGAACTCATTGAATATATGATGAATAAATAAATGAAGGAGCAATGTAAAAATTCTATTAAAGATACAATTATGTACATAAAATTCAATATTTTTCTTTCAAGATAAAAATTATTCTCCGATTGACTGGATAATTCACATGTTCTATGAAATCATAATCTCCCAAGTCATTTATAAGAGAAGGAAGTTTGGGGATTCATTGAAAATCCAGATTTACAAAAAGCTAAGTTGAGTTTGATTAAAGACTGGGAGTTCTAAAGAAGAGAAATTATTACCATTTTCTTCTAAGAATCTCTTGTTTGAAATGAAGTCCTAATTCCTCATTATTGTCTCTTTTTGAAATGCTATTAACTTCTTTTTACCTCTCAAATTTATTGCACTACTGCCCCAGAAGAACATTTTCTTGATTATATAATTCGTGACAAAAATCAAACCACAATTTTACATCCACCCTCCTCTTCCTGTTTACAAATTCTGTCTTCTTATCTTTTGAATGAGCCTAAATTAATTTAGATTAATTTGTATAGCATTTGGTTGGCAATATTCCCTGTATAGGACCTCAGTTTTGTCAGTACGGAATTTTAGAGCTTGAAAGAAATTAAGAAATCATCTAGTTTACACACACACTCTCTCTATTTTTTTTTTTTTTGCAAAATCAGAGGGTGGGATAACCTGATAGCAAAGCTAGTTACTAGAACAGCTGAAAGAAAACCCAGACCTACTGATGCCCAGTACAATTCTTTTTTCCATTATACCATGCTGCTTCTAGAATAATTTTAGACTATAGGAGCTGCAGTCCTGGGTAAGATATTTATAACAAGTCTCTGGCTCATTTAGCATGCCGTTGTTTGGGATATCCAGCTGTACACTTTGTTCTTGTCAGTAATAAATTATTTCCTGACAATTTGGTTGACAAACGGGATTCCTGCCCCAATAATTTGCACACATCTTTTAAAAAATGATCAGGTTAACTGTTCTAAATAGCCTTTTTTGTCCTTCATTATCTTCCAGCCTGGAGAGAAAGAAGATTCAAGATCTTCACTAAGAGTGTAAATCACACACACAGACAGAACTCTGTTTATATAACATTTAGGGTGAAGGTACCCTTTTATGAGCTTTTGTAATCCAATGGAGATTCTCTGAAAGCCACAAAATCTCTCCTCTACCCTGAAACTGGCTGAGTTTGCTTTTCTAACTTCCCAGTGGGCTAGGATACAAAGTAGTGGGCATTCTGATGTTTGAAAAGCAAAACAGAATCAGAAGCTGGGGGTGGGGAGGGGAATGTAGGGGATGGCCAATAAGGATTCTTTTACAACTCATATTTCTCTATTGAAAACTGAGATTACTGGTCACATTAGGGCAGAATAATTGATAGCAGCTGCAGATGGGAAGGTTTGAGCATGTGTCTCCCCAGGCAGTATATCTTTGGTATTCTCTATGGTATGTCAGAAAGTATAGCAGCTCAATATTAAGCCATAGTACTTTAGCTAGGTGGACTGCAACAATTTATTTATTCATTTTTCTTCACAGAAATTTGCCTTGTTCTATGCTCTTCCTTAACCCACCACTGTGTGGTCATGACATTTGCCTGCCATTAGTGTTGGTCAGTTGAGTGGAATACCCTCTTTCGGTATGCAACAAGGACAGATAGTAATTCAATGCAGAGTGAGCACAGGCTGGCACCCTTTTGACTGCAAACTGGTCTCTTGAAGATGAGAATCCCTGGCCTGATTAGTGAGAGGACATCAGACTTAAAGGAACAACTCCTTTTCTCGCTCCCATTATTAATAACAGCAAGAAAATGAAAAGCAGGAATCCCTGTGTGGTGCAAAAAGGAGTTAACACTCTCGGCTCTTAACCAAAGGTTGGAAGTTCAAGTCCACCCAAAGACATCTAGGAAGAAAGGCCTGGCTATCCACTTCCAAAAAATCAGACATTGAAAACCCCATGGAGCACAGTACTACACACATAGGATCAGCATGAGTCAGAGTCAACTGAACAGCAACTGTTTTTTTTAGTGAAGAACAAGTTTATCTTTGAGATGTTTGAAGGTCTTAGTACAGGCAATAAACAAATTGTAATTTAAAAGATAATGATAATTTGAGATTGTGAAAAAGACTTTGATATATTCTCAAATGAATGAACTAAGAGGAGGAATATAGGAGTTTTTCAATATGGATCCTCTTAAAAGGGCAGGTCTCTTATTTCTTTAAGAAATTCTTAAGAAAAAAAGTATTTCTTTGAGAACTTTCCTTCCCTTTAGTGAGGGGGTTTCATTTTAAATGCTTTTTTTAGGATAAATAGAAAATAATTACAGAAATTCAGGTCATAAATTATCTGTTGATTCAGACTGTCAGCAGGTAAGTCAATTGCTTCAATGCTAAGACTAATTGGCTAGACTAGAAATTGGCTATAAATGACTTCAGACATCTAGATCAGATGTAAGTCATCAGCTTAGCCAGTGGGATCCAACCTGCACTGAATATTCCACTCATTTGAGCAATAGACATTGGGTGTTATTATGTTACTGGTGTACTGTGGTATCAGTTTGCTACTATGCTGCAAAGCATGATGGGATAAAGCACAGCACTATAAAAAGCATGGAGTGATGGTGATCAGCAGCCTAGGTGTCTCATCTGAGAGAAACTTGGCCAAATCAAACAGTCAGCTAGTGAATGTTTACCACGGACTGGCTTCATCAGTTCCTAATTTTTTTTTTTTTTTTTGGTTGTTATGCTTGAGAAAACTCATATTTAAAAAGTTTTGCATTCTTTCTAAAATGCCTAACCTAGAAACCACCACCCTGCTCATTTCTCCCCCTTCTCTGCCCCTTGCAAAAATATAAGACCATTAATGGTTTACTAGGAGTACCTCGGTGACAAAAATAGTTAAGGGCTCAACTACTAGCCAAAAAGGTTGGTGATTCAAACCCACCCCAAGGCACCTTGGGAGACAGGACTGGTGATCTGCTTCTGAAAAGTCACAGTCTTGAAAACCCTGTGGAGCAGTTCTACTCTGCACACATGGAGTTGTCATGACTTACTGGCAATTAACAACAACAACAAAGATTTATACTCCCATATTGGCATGTTGGCATTTATATAGGAGTGAATTGTCTAAAAATAATCGCTAAGTTTCTTTAATAAAGAATCTTCAGGAATCAGAAAAATGCAGAGACTAGCCACACCCAAGAGGCCACCTTGGTCTGATGTAACCCCCAAACATTCGAGGTTTACTCAGCTATTGCCCTTTCTCTGTAAACATGGCTATTTGGTTAAAATACAATAAAACTAGGACAGTCAACAAAAATCCTGTCTTACTCATTGCATTTATCTGGTAGCCAGCAAAGTAGTTTCGATGAAACAACAAGCCTAGTCTCTTCTGCATAAAACTTCCCCTAGTCTTTTACTTGAACTCTTGATAACTTTTTACTTCAACAAAATAATCATTCAAACTTTGGAAATTTTATTAATGCCAAATACCTCATTTAGTTCTTTGGTTGCCAGAAAATGAGGTGCTCTGCAAAAATAAATTTCCTAAATATCTGAAACTTCTATTTTTTGACTTCAAACATTTTTTAAATGTGATTATTTTTATTGGAAACATTTATAATCATGTTTGAAACTTCTCTGCTTTCTTAAACAAATTAAAGAGCATATTAAACATAACTTTTTATGATTCAGGTAGAACTAAAAATATAAATGTACCAGAACTCTTATGGCCTATTAAAAGTATGAAGTTTCCCCTCTCAATAAATCTCTATATTATCTCAAATTATTGTGCTTTATTTGCCTTCTTTCAGTAGTTTTTCTGTTAGCTATTAATCCTTGTCTTTCCGGGGGTGCTGGTTTTATTATGCTTTTTGCATTTACAGCTTCTAATCTGCTATGGTCTAGGATGTACATAGCTAACATTCTTAAATTTTTATGCAAACAGGAGAGAAATGCCTTGTGATGTGAGTGAGCTTTACCCTCTGGTTGCCAGGAAAACGTCTTCTGTTGCCTAAGGGCCTTATTTGCTTATATAATGTAGGGACAAAAATGATTTGTTTCCAGAAGACACTAGACTCTTTTTGTGGGAAAATTCTTTGATATCTTTGTAACCCTGCCCATAATGTTCCAGGGAAGATCCCTGGATGCCACAGATAGTTTGCATCAACCGTTAACTGAAAGGTAGGCAGTTTGAATCCACCCAACAGCGCTGTAGAAGAAAGGCCTGGTGATTTACTTCCATAATACTACAGCCATTGAAAACCCTATGGAGTGCAGTCTGTTCTGAAACACGTGGGATTGCTGCCATAAGTCACGATCACCTCAACAGCAATGAGTTTAATGTTCCAAGTGCTTTGACACCTGGTGAGTGTATAACGAATATACTCAAAATTATATGGGCTCTTTTAAGCATGCAAAAATGTACATCCTAGCATAAATTCTCAGGTGGTTTTAGTGTGAGGAAAATATGTTACTGTCAGAAAAAGTTATCCTCAAGGGTTGACACACAAGTATTGTGGTTTATGTGTTTTGTTTTAATATTAACTTAGCTATTTTTAGTTAGATTTTGTTCAATAAACATCTTCTATTTTGTTTGTATTTACACATTGTCTTAGTTATCTAGTGCCACAATAACAGAAATACCGCAAGTGGATGGCTTTAACCAACAGAAATTATTTGTTCACGGTTTAGAAGGCTAGAAGTCCGAATTCAGAGCGCTGGCTCATGGGGAAGTCTTTCTTTCTCTGTCATCTCTGGAGGAAGTTCCATGTCAATCAGGACAGCCTCTTCTCAGCTGTGTCCTCAGGCAGGCCTCTCTCTGGCACTTGACCCCTTAGCCCCTTGGCCCAGCCTCTACTCTGCTTGGGCAAGTGTCACGAAGCTCTTTAGCTCCACTAATAAGTGCCTAGAGGCACCTCACTCCACCAGGAAGCCTCCTTCGTGAAGGCACTCATCTCTCTCTCTCTCTGTGGGCTATCCAGTGTCGATCTCTTGTTTCTGCTGCTGCCATTTCTCTGCAGCCACTTCTCACCGTCTTGCACCATCTCCAGTGTTACAGCTCTCTCTCTGTGTCTCCTGGTTCTAGGAGGTTCTCAACACAGGGACTCCGGGTCCAAAGAATGTGCTCTGCTCCCATCTCTTCTTATTGGTGTTATTGAGGTCCCTGTCTCTGCTTGTTTCTGTCTCTTTTTACCTCTTATAAGATAAAAAGTGTGACTCAAGTAAGGGCATCACTTGAATAAGCACGGTAAGGGTGGTGACTTGAGTCACACTCTCTAGTAAGTCAGTGACTCAAGATACATCCCACCCTCACCCTGGCTCATTAACATAATGGACAACTCACTCCCAAATGGAACCATAACTACAGGCATAGAGGCTAGGATTTACAACCCATCACAAAATGGAGGATAATTACATCAGATCACAAAATGGAGGACAACTACACAATATTGGGAACCATGGCCTAGCCAAGGTACACATATTTTTGGGGGACACGATTCAATTCATAACACATTCTAAAAAGGAATATTAAGCCAAACTTCATTGGAAGAGAAAAAAAATAAGCTAAATAAAAATTAGAGATGGGTAACTTATTACCATACAGAGAGATGTAGAAATCTCAAAATCTTTATAAGTGTGGAATGGTTTTATAAAATCTCTTGCTGAGCTTTTAAAAAACGTTTACCCACTTAATTTAGAATTTTTCCCCTTGGGGACCAAGTGAAAAATTTAATGTGTGTTTCTGACTTATTCACACTTAATATAACATAGCCTTTTCTTTATAAGAGAGTTCTCCATCCTAAAATTCTAGGGTGTTCTGATGTCTAAGGCATATTATAGACTTCTTAACAAGCATTTCAATTCTCTTATTTCTGATCCAGGAAGCTGCGTTAGTTGGTCATAAATAAACTTGAACTTTAATTGCATTTTGAAATTAAGAACATGTTCAATGGTTGCTAAAGTTGAAACACCCCTGATGTGAAGAACATTGTTTCCCTTTTCAAGTGGAATTTGTGCAAAGTCATTACTTAGAAAAGTACCCAAGAAAAATAAGTTTGCATTGATATTTATTTATTTTTAATTAGTTTCTCAAAATGATTCCTCTTTAACTTTTTCTCTTTAACCTTTTTCCCCCTAGGTTGTTAACTTATGCTAATGTTACTTATACAGTCATATGCTTCAATCTGTGTGTGCATGCATGTGGGGTGTGTACATGTGTGTGTGTGTTGGGGGGGTAAGGTAGGGTAGTTGGAATGAGGGGTGGGTTGTGGAGGAGAAAGCTGAGATTTGGATGTATGGTGATGTGCTTGTGGAATTAGTGACAACTTGAAGAGTGGGCTGCCTTTAGCTTTACCGTCAACAAGTATTTCTGTCTCTTCCTCTCTCCTCTTCTCCCTTTCTCTTCCTCCTCCTCCTTTCTCCATCTTGCTTCTTTCTCCTCTCTTCTTTTTAAAATCACTAACAAGATCAGGGAGTAGCAGGATACAATTAAATATACTTGGTGGAGATTGGGTTGCATTTGTGTTGTAACGAACTGTGAGAAGAGTGAATTTAGCCAGCTATGGAGTTAGGTCCCAATTCCTGCTTTGTCTTCACATGCAGTAGTTTGTTTGCCTCTTTTCCATAGCTGAAAATGGATAACAGTAAATACAGAGACCATTCTCTCTGCCTCTTGCCATCCTTCTATGTATTATGCAAGAGTTTGTCTAGTAAGGCCGAATGTTACAGAGTTTTACTCCCAGTAGAGATGTTAATTATGTGTATCTTATTATAATGTTCAACCACATCAACTTCAATTTAAATATTAAATAAATGCCCCTTTAAGGTACTTTCTCTGACCGTTAATGCAATTCATTTCACAGAACATGAAAAACAAATCATCAGAATAAACTTCCTGAATTGTATTTGTGAGCTAATTCTCAACCTACTTATAAATATTAATAGGAGTGTTGGCTAAATGCTACCACATGTTAGGGTAGAATTTCTAGAATCAAAATACCATACCCATCACAAAATTAATGGAGTTCGCTACTTCTATTACCCTTAGTTATTTCAACTTTATACTTGTGGTGTGTTAGGAAGGCTATTCCTCCGTAAGGAACACGTGCTGTGTGTAAATTATTAACTCATTAATTCCTCAGGCTCTTCTACCCCAAGGACACAACAATTTATTTTTCCCTCACTTGCTGGTTTCGCAGATGTAGAAACTGAAAGACTCAGAGCAGGAAAACGCTGTTGTAGCCAAAAATACAGTTCAAGTCTTTAAGTACCTGGTACAGGGTTGAAGACTTTTGCTTGGAATTAAATTATTGTTATTTTGGGGCATGATATCAGTTAATATTAGAAAAAATATTTTTGACCTATTATTATTTTAATTATTTCAAATTCCTTTAAATTATAATGTGACATTTTGATTTTAAAGAACATACTGTCCTTAAAGCAACGTCACTTACTTGGAACTCATTCAATGAAATTATTATTCTGATGGGGAAAAGATAGTTTGATGAAGTCAATATATAGAAATGTGACCCTACCATCATCATATGTGTGCCGTGATTCCAGTGGGCACCTACAGTGAGATGCTTGGTGAAAAGGAGGTTAAGGGGATGTGAAAACAAGAGAAATGAATCTTGAGAAGAAAAGAGCCAGTCTATGATGGCTTTTGGATTCTTAAGAATTCTCTAGAGGCCTTTGCAAGCTATTTGACATTCTCTGAAGATAATTTCTCTGCTGTATATACTATACTGATATGCTTAATACCAACTTGTTTTAGGATCATCCATGAAGAATGCATCACAAATATACTTTGAGGACATAACTACAATAATAACAAAACAGAAGGTAGCTGAATCGAGCAATAATTTGACACATCTTAATGAAGAGTTTACTAAAGCAGCATTGATTTAAAGGGTACAGGTATAGCTAAGGAAATAAGACGAGAAAAGAACACCCAAATAGGAGCAATTTGTGTCCACAGCAGAATATCTTAGCATTGACATGATGGAATACTTCAGGCAATATTTTGCACTTAGGCATTTTTAAAAGGACTGAGGAGTTATTTCAGGAATTCCTCAGCATTATTGATATTTTTTTCTTTCCTCAATATACTTTGAGCATGAAAATTGCCGTAAGAATCATTGCAATTGTAGTTACGCTGTATAAATATGTTCCCAGTCACATGAATTCATAAATTAAGGGTAAGTGTCAAACCACTGGTAGGCAAGGCATAAAGAGAAGTCAACGAGTTTACAATGGGGAGACAGAGATGGAAAGAAGACATAGGAAACCATATTTTTATTGAAGATATTTTTCATTTTCACGTGTGCTTTCAGCATCTCAATTGTGAACATTAAAGACATACATAATTATAAGAAAGTTTGATGCAACAATAGTCATTTCCATACCAGAATGTGGGTATTGATTGTTTCTTAGAAGAAAGAATTACAATTAATTAAAGCCAATCTGGTGACAAAGACAGAGGTGAAGGGTTATAAGTAGCCAGGGCTATAGTAAAGAACTGATGAAGGATGCTGTTGGTTCCAGTGGTCCTCAATCCTGTGTGTGCATGAGAATCATTTGAGGAGCTTTTAAAAATATAATTATGTCACTACAGCCCCCTTTCTTCCCCCCTATACCCTGCTCCCTACCTCCGATATTCTGATTTAACTGAGAATGGAGGATAAACAAAATACCATCTTTGAGCAAGATTGGAAGAGCGGAATTTCCGTTTGCAAACTCTGGTCTGGTGACTAAGGCTGAGAATTGCTTCAAAATAGTGATGAGGGTAAAAACCATCAAGAAAATTACAACATAGAAGGGACCAAGGTAGGAAAGAGAATGAATTGACAGAAACAATGAGAAAAGAAACATGGCATTCATGGACAACATGTCCAAGGAATTTAATTGAGATGAGTAGATGGTAAGAGAATATTCTCAAGAGACATATCCTTTCCTACTGATGGATGTAAAGTATGTAATTGGTATTTCTGTGTTAATTTCCCCAAAGCTGGATTTTTCACACTAAATTTCCAGCAACTACTAACAGCTTCCACTATGCATTTAACCAGAAGTCTCTGAAATTGGTGCCAGACAAAGAAAGCCCTCAAGCATTCTCAACAGGCCACAATATTCCAGGTCAATTAAGTAAGAAAGGAACAAAAGGACTAAACTGGTAAACCAATGGTAAGACTGAGTATACCTATGAAGTTTCTACCCTGAAACAAAATAGTTCAAGAGTTATGCAATTTGTGTGAGGTTTCTGAGAAATCTTTATTTTGCAAGATTTATAACGTGATGTTATTTTGGCTGACACTACCATAAAAACAAAATCATTTCAAACAGCACAATGAAAATCTTTACACTTTTTCTCTGTTCTAAGCCAAGCGGACTACCCATCATTCAACAAATACATCAGGCCAAGCTACCTTTGCCTTGTTTCTTTTCTTGGAATGTCATTTCTCCTTCAATGCCATCTTTAAAATCTGAATCCAAAAGACACATTCTCTATACAACTTCTCCCTGTTGTCCAGCTATACTCTCATCCACAGTACACACATTTTTAGAATCACTTTTCATGTTGTTCTGTTTACTTATCTGTCATTCCTCTGGATAGGCTGAAAGTAATTCAAAGAGAATTTACAGCCAGTACCTTGCAGAATGTCTGTTATTAATTAAACTGAAAGCTAACCCTTCTGTTGAGTAACTAGAAGCCCCTAATGAGAGCTCAACAAATGCTTTTTGCATTAAATTGACACACTTTGCCTACTTGGAAATTTTCCCTTTGGCCAGTCCTGTTGAAGTAACTTTAGTTATGTCAGCGGAGCTTGTCCTGAGGTATGTTTGTGTAACTGGATGGGGGAGGTATCTTGTAACAGAGTTCATCAATCTCAAGGAGTGTATGAATCAACTAAAAATATATGAAAAATTTGCTTGTTTGTACATACGTATTTGAAGGGAGGAGAAAGAGGGTCTATAACTTTTGTTAGATTCTCAAAGTACCCTGAGACTGAAAACAGATGACAAAACACTACTATAAACAGTGAAAAGCTGAAGGCTTTCTCATTGCTGAGAATGCGTGAGGGCTTGTTTTATTTTTGAAATGAGACAAAGACGGTCCCTATGATCACTTCATACATATTGAAAAATATAGTCAAGCGTCACTTAACCTCCCACTGTAAGTTCTGTGAAATAGGATGTAGCGTGATGTGGACGTTGTGAGAACATCACATTGTATACTTAGCAAAGCTATATGAGATACCTTCTGTTTCACTTCAATCAATACTTCTCCTTTGCCTCTTGCTGTTGCTATCGCTAGTTTTCCTGTGTTTGGGAGCCATGATGCACTTCAAAGTAATATTTTCAAAAGAAAATTAAACAGAGAGATAACGATACAACACTAAAAAGATGCTCGGTACAGGAGATTGGATGTTGCTGTCTACAAGTTGAAGAGTACACTGTTATAAGGTCAACTTTTTATTCGTAAGTAAGGAAAATTCACATTAAATTATGCTAGAAAGTACAGTACTGTGCATACATAACCCAGTAACATAGATGTTTATTATGACTATCAAGACATACGTGTTATAGGTTATATATGTACTATACCATTATATGGAAGCCCTGGTGGCATAGTGGTTAAGAGTTCAACTATTAACCAAAACTATGACAGTTTGAATCCACCAGGCACTCCTTGGAAATCCTAAGGGGCCATTCTACTCTGTCCTATAGGGTCCCTATGCATCAGAATCTACTCGGTGGCAACGGGTTTAGTTTTTTTGGTTTTATACCATTATACGCCTGGCAGCACAATCGCTTTGTATACAAGAGGCATAAGATACATGTGTTGTGTGTGGGAAGCTGTTGTGTTCCCTATATCCAGTCACATCCACTATCTCCCATTCTTTGATTGGGATTTCTGAACCTTTATAAACTTACAGGACCACAGACGTATATGCAGTAGGACATTGACTGAACAGATGTTACGAGGTACATGACTATGAAAGCAAAATTTATTACTCTTGGCATTATGACAGTCTACCTAAGAACAGAACAAAACAACAGAAACTAACTGAAGTTTTACTAAAACTAATAGAACTCAGGAAAGTGGCTAGAAATGCAAATTCAAACATCAATAGATTTTACTTATACTGTTAAAATCACTTGAAAATATAATGAAAAATAACCCTAGTTCCATTAGTAATAAAAATATGTAATACACAGAAATATATTTAAAAAGAAATTTGCAAGACATCTACTAGGAAAATATTACTTTCTTGGAAGACATAAAAAAAGACTTAATAAATATAAAGCTATGCCGTATTCCTTAGTGGGATGACTCAATATTGTAAAGAAATTCCAAGTAAGCATATGTAGATAGCCTCATGTAGCTAAAAATGCAAATGAAAACAATAACGATATATATGTTATCTATCAGATTAGCAAATCTTAAAAATATGTGGAGTAACATATTTGCTCGTACATTATGGATGGGAGTGTATATTGTTACATCTTTTTGTAATATGTAGCAAACTTTCAAACACGTTTATCTTTTAACTCCACAGTTCTGTTTTTAGAGGTTTACCCTCCAGAAATACTCACCCAAGTGATTGTAATATCAAAATATAAGAAACATCATAAAAGTTTGTTAACAGGAATTGGGGTAAAAAATTATTTTCCATCCATTCAATGAAATACTGGGCAGACGTTAAATGGATATGGCAGTTCTATACATCAAATGAAAGTATTTTCCATGACATATTGACAAGTGTACAAAAGCAAGCTGAAACATACTGTTTAATATGGCTCTATTTCGTTTTAAAAGTGTGTTTGTGTGTATCTGTAAAGTGTGTGTAAAAATGTTCAGAAAGGAATAAGGGAATAAACCATACTCTTAACAAAGGCCATCTCTGGGGCAGGATTTTGGGGGCTTTTCATCTTTTACTTTGTCCATTTCTACACTGAGATTTTACAATAAGAAAAATTATTTCTATAGCTTTTATCTTACGATTATTGTGGCTTTACCTCTATTTTTCCCATGCTTACACTTCAGGGCACAACTCTTTTTTAGGGGAGCTGCCGAGATAGTCTGTCAGGTGGCAGAGACAACATTCATCATGTGTCAGAGTAGAGCAGAGTCAATGATGCAAACAACAGTGATAAGGACAAGGGAGAGCCTGACCAGCCCCCTCCCTTGGGACTTTTCACCAACTTTTACTGCCATCTTTCCTCCCCCCACTTTATTTCCTATCCTACAAGAGAATTTTAGAACGCATGACGTTAACGTTTATTTAATTCGATGTACACTTCTGATAAAGGGAAAATCGTCACAAAGATTCCTCTGTTTCACTCAAGAAGGTGCTGATGTTTCAATTCAATTTAAAGAAGAAGGAGTAATCAAGAAGGACGTATTCCTCAGAGGCTCAATGCCCAGGAGAGCTTTTAAGGCTGGAATTTGAAATTTCAGATTGAGAGTTTTCCAAATTGAGACAAATACTAAGCAAGAAAAATCTAGAGGCACTTAGAGAACCCTAGTTGTTGGTTTTCAAGTAGTTACTATCTCCCCAGACCTCTAGATTTTTCATTAAAATGCTTTTTCAGAACTGTCTTATCAATGCGTAACCTATCGAGCACACAGCAAATGTTCTCATAGTTAGCTAATCCTGAAGAACCTTGAACAAACTGCATTGTTTCTTTAATTCTTATTGCCGTTTTGATTGCATGATTATTTATTTCAACATTAAAGAATATTTCAGCTTTTAAATTCTCAACCAATCAAACACACAATGAGTTATTTTAAAACACATTCCAAATATTTTATTTTGCTCAGCTTCATGTTGACAGGTACAATAGTCCCATGTTAGCTTCTGTTCACACAAGAACACATTCTGAAACCCAATTCATAAAAGGTAGAGCCATGCGAGCTCTGAGGAGCCCAGTACCTGCTGAGCAAACTGTCAAATGTTTGCCATGCTACTTAGAGCTGTATTATTGCAAAATGAAAAAAAAAATAGGCATGGGAATGAAATTAAAAACTCACAATGAAATAGTTGATTAAGAAAATTAAGCTATTTAGCACAGACCCATGCCTGTGCCTCCTGGAGGAAGCCTTGGGAGGCTGCTGTGGAGCAGAGTCAGTTAAAGTGCTTGTCCTCTATGGCAATAACTGCTTAATTTTATTCACAAAGGACTCCTTTGGCATCCATCTAAATTTTCAGACCCCCTTTCAAATTTATTCATAAGTTTCCTCTTTCCCAGTGACCCCAACATACTCGGTGCTGGGAAAGGGTCTATCAATAAATGGCAGATCTGTACCTAAGCCAAAATGAAGCCTTAGGGGTCCGGAGGCCCGACTTCAGATAGACCCTTCTGGAAGGGCAGAGGCTGAGCCCTCAGTCTCCCTGGGCTAGGCATTTTAATTGCTAGATTTTTTTTTTTTTTAATGTTTAAGGGAGGGGGGAGAGGAAAGAATGATAAGGGAAGCTTTGAAGGAATTGTGGTGAATAGACCTGGCTTAACTTTTACTTCCTCCAGAAAGCCTCCTCCAATTAATTTTATCCTTACACTAACTATCCCTGTCTTCCCAAGTTCCCCCCAGCCCCTGGGTTCTCAGCTGGCTTAGAGTAATTTTGTACATCCTGAGTTTTTGTTTGTTGCTTTTATCTCTGACTTGAACTCTCCAGCTAGCCTATGAAAACTCACAGAAATCTAGGGATATGCTTTCCATTCCTTAATATGATTTAATAGTGCCTAGTATTTTTACTTGGAGGAGTCCTTGAGTGGCTCAAATGGTTAAGTACTCAACTACTGGTTGAAAGGTTGGCAGTTCAAACCCACCCAGAGCTACATCAGAACACAGGCCTAGTGATATCTGAAAGGTCACAGCCTTGAAAACCCTATAGAGCAATGAAAACCCTATAGAGTAGTTTTCTCCTGCACACATGTGGTTGCCATCGAGTCGGAATCATCTCAATGGTAACTAACAGCAACAACATTTTTACTTGGGAGTTCCTGGGTAGTGCAAATGGTTAACATGTTTGGCTAGTAACTGAAATGTTGGAGGCACGAGTCTACCCAGAGGTGCTTTGGAAGAAAGTCCTGGTGATGTACTTCTGAAAAACTAGCCATTGAAAACCCAGTGGTGTACAGCTCTACTCTGCCACAAATGGGGCCACCGTGAGTCAGAACTCACTCCACGGTAACTGAAAAAACAAATATTTAACTCAGTAAAAGGAAGAGCTCAATTAATTAAAATATTAGATTAATTAATTAAGATAATTAGATTATCTATCTTGAACTCTGATGCTTTTTTTAAAGAAAAAAAATAAAAACTACAAAAGCAAATACAATAGGTGAAACAATACACTCCTCAAGCAAGAACTCTTCAATTTGATGTGGTCTTGAACTATTCAGGGCCCATGTTCAAGGGAACCTCTTCTAGTATGTTACTTATTGATTTAGTGGGACTAAAATTTTGATATTTACTCAGAGCAATTCTGGTAATGTGACATAGATTCACAACATTCACATGTTTAGAAAGACTAACAAGACAATGGAACTGTGCTATAATTTTTGGTTATTTACATATACCCTATCTAGTTCTTTAAAGAACTTAAAGAGGTTAGCAAGATTAAATGAAATACACCAACTAAAAATTTCTGTGGAAAAAAAAAAAAGTGACACAAGATTGGATGCATAAAATAGAATACAAATTAAGACTGAATAAAAAAGTAATCTTGCAAAGACTTATACACTTGCCACAAATTTGACTCTAATCTTCCTGACAGCCCATCTGAAAAAGATAACTGGAGCAGGTACACAATTTAGTGTTTAAGATATGGAAAGAGTTCACATTGCTCAGGAGAACCATAACTATTTTTAACAGAAAGTCCAGGCAGAGACTTCTCTTGAGAAAGTTCATCAAGTTAAAACTGTATAATGTCCCTTGTCCTTGACGAGATCCTTAAGTATGAACAGTGATGAGGTTCATGAGGTACATTCATAATGTCCTTCAGTACAGAGTGATCTTCACATCCAAGTGCTGTCCAGGAAAAGTAATTCTACTGCTTTCTATGCAGTGAGATCCACGAATATAATTTCTTCTAGTACAGCTCAATTTGGGAATAGATTCTAGAGTATCTTCAGGAATTCAATGACTAGTGTATCAATAGGGTTAGGCTGGTTTATATTGTGATAACAAACAACCAAAAAATCTCAGTGGCTTAAAATAGCATTTAATTTTTATCCACACTACACGTCCATTGTGGGTTAACAGAAGGTTCTGCTCATTGTCATCACTCAGGAACCCAGGTGAAAAGAGGCTCTGTACTTTCACGGTAACAGAGATTGGGGAAGAGAACACACAGCAAACCATACACTGGCTCCTAAAACTTCTACCCAGAACACTCATAATTTCTGCTGACGTTTCACTTGTATAAACAAGTCATTCCTCTGGCCGTGCCAGTCTTCCACAGAATACCAAAAAAACCAAACCCATTGCTGTCGAGTCGATTCTGACTCACAGTGACCCTATAGGACAGAGTAGAACTGTCCCAGAGGGTTTCCAAGGAGTGGCTGGTGGATTTTGGGGATGGAAAATTCTCCTATAGGAAGGTGCACTGAATATTGTAAACAACAGTGCAGGTTACAGTAATTACCTGTCATTACCAAAAAACCCTAAAGAATGATTTTCTCAGCTGACATTTCCCAAGATATTAGGTGACCAAAAAAACTCCAAATTGTATTCCCTACTGACTCTTTGAAATGTAGGATTCTAATCTGGCTGTTAAAAATGAGAACCACCTGCTTTCATAGACAGACCAGCTGGAGGTAGGGTTATCAAGACTCTATGCCAGAATAGTCTCCATAACTGTACTCTTTATTAGTTGCTTTTGATAATGTATGCCCCACATTTTTCCTTCTCTAGTTGTATTATGGAAACCCTGGTGGCATAGTGGTTGAGAGCTATGGTTGCTAACCAAAAGGTCAGCAGTTTGAATCTACCAGGTGCTCCTTGAAAACCCTTTGGGGTAGTTCTACTCTGCCCTATAGGGTTGCTATGAGTCGGAATTGACTTGATGCAACAGGTTTGGGTTTTGTTTTTTTTTTTTTTTAGTTGTACTGTTCTACCATCTGTCTGTCAGTCTGTCATAGTCTGGTGGTTTCTGTGTTGCTATGATGCTGGAAGCTATGCCATCAGTATTTCAAATACCATCGGGGTCATTTATGGTGCATCCTGCCAGCAGAGCTGCCAGACTAAGACAGACTAGGAAGAAAGGTCTGGTGATATACTTTGGAAAATTAGCCAGTGAAAACCTTATGGATAACAACTGACTATTGTCCCATATAGTGCTAGAAGATGAGCCCCCAATGTTGGAAGGCATTCAAAATACCACTGGCCACAACAATGGATTCAAAATTACCAATAGCCATGAAGGTGGTATAGGATGGAGCAATGTTTCATTCTGCTGTACTTGGGGTCACCATGAGTTGGAGCTGACTCAACACCAACTGGCAACAACAATAGCTGTACTATTGGTATAATGATGTTGTCTTTTATGACTCACTTTGACTATGTTTTTGTCACTCCTCCCCTTAAAAACATTCAGTGACTCCCAGAGGCATTCCTGGTATGTTTGACTCCTGGACTGGATCATTTTTATAACATCTCTCCATGTGAGAAAATTATTTTCCTTTAGTAATTGGTAATCCACATAATGTTTTATTTTAAAACAATTAACAATTTAATTTGAATTTGATTTTTAAAAATTCTTCAGGTTCATAGAATATTTTATGTATGTTTGCACTTATCAAATAAGGATACTACTTTCACTTTGCATTTAAACAAAAATCAAAAATGCCAAAACAAAAATAAGCAACACCAAATGACCCACATAATGACAGATTTGAATGGCTGTCATTGTTGATTTTGATTCTACAGCTTAAATGCAAGACTACATTGTACCACTGAGTTGGAGACATGGACTGTGCCCCAGGCAAGCTCAGATGATTCCCAGCTTACCTCTGGATGCATGCAGCTGAGTGTTGGTATGCTGGGGGACAAGCTGTGTAACTGGAAGTTCGCTGACAGCTTCTATGTGGAATACAATATTTAGTAAAGGATAAATAATAAAAATATGCTAACTCAAACTTTATGACGCATTACTAAAACTCAACGTTAATGGCAGCAATTGTTTAAAACTTAGACCCACAATTTTTTTTTTTTTTTTTAGGAGGAGTATCTTATCACTGCATTGTTTAGAATTGTGGGTACAAGGTGATGATTAAAATCAGAATGACTGGGTTTTATTATTGGTTTAAAATTCTCTATAGACAGGACACCCCTTATTGCCAGCACAAAGGACTACTCGCGCCCCCATGCTTGGTACCCAATGGTGACTTCCCATTGTTTACAAAGTTGAATGTACAGTGATGACCCTTTACAAAGTTCTTCATAATATGTCCTCTTTCTAGCCTCGTCCACAATTCACCCATTGTGAAAATACTCTATCATCTAGCATCATGGAATATTCTACTCCCTGGACACTCCTTCTCCCATTCTTTTAATACTTCTGTATATTTGCTCATATTTCCCCCTCTGGAAATTTAAGCAGAAATAGCACAGGTTTTAGAACCTGCCCAGTTTGAATTTTTTCTCTCTGCTGCTTACATGTGTGACCTCAAGCAAGTTATTTCACCCATCTGGGCCTCAGTCTCCTCACCTGCAAAAGTAGTGGTAACAGAGTCTTGTTTACAGGTACTATTGGATCCGATGAGAACATGTAAGATTCATGTGAGATTGTCTGTCACAATAAATACTATCTTTTGTTATTCTCCCTTACTAAATTTTGAGTATCCACCCAGAGGCGGATTATCCAATGAGCAAGGTAAGTACGAGACTTGCCTTGCTTACCAGATCGTCTGTAGTGAATAATTTCACATTTTTTCACCACATCAAAGATTCTGCTTCTAGGTATGGCCGACACCTGTCTCTCTCCCGACCCCACAGCACCTTCCTACAGAATCAAAGCCTCTTTTCAAATTTACGACCACTGACAGGGGCAGATGACCCAGTAAGCAAGGTAAGCACGAGCTTACTTGTGCTTACTTACGAATCTGTAGTGAACAATTTCACGTGAGTAAGCCCCTGCTGACTTTGCTTATTGGATAATCTGCCCCTGTATCCAACACTTACGGGGCTTTTTTCAAAACAGATCCTCATAAAACTTGAAAAACTGCACTGAATAGATCATGCTTGATGGTGTACAAGCTACAAGGGCCAAATGGTATAGGCCTTAAGCACCGGTCCTTTCTATAATTGCCTCAGCTGTGAGTCTTGAGTGTTGTCACAAGAAGAAAATCTAGAATATTTTTCATCTGGTCTCAGTTCCTCTTCTTCAGCTGTCAAGACTCTCTCATTTAGAACAAACATCGCCACAAAACAAGCAGACGGCAGAAGCATACTGGGAACAGTAACCTCACTGGAATCTGGATGAGGCATCCATTTCACCTTCATGACTGTCTCAGCACTTGGAGCAGCTCAGAGGTCAGGAATGTTGTTGTCATCAGGGTTAGCTCTGCGTCCTGAATAAATACCAAGTTAGGAGGGAGATGACTCAGCCCTCAGAGCTGCCTAAACCTCATACTCCTCCGATATTTTAAGTAACAGAGAGTGGTAAGCAGCTGTTAGATATCTTTGCTCCGTTGTTGAAGCAAAGCTTAGCCTGTTCCATTAAGGAAGAAAACCGTCATCATTTCCAGCCCTTTTAAACTCTCCCTTCTTAGAATTGTTACTATACACAGAGCCTGGCCCATACAACTTAGTTGTATATACAGTCTTGCTCATTTTTTGACTGTTTCTGGTTTCCCCAAGTGAATGTTAAGCTTGTTGTGGAAAGAGACCAGATCTTGTATTCCTCTTATCTTCTTTCCACACTCAAAGATTAGTCTTGTGCCCATAGTAGGTGGTATACGCAAACATTAATTTTCGTTTGTATAGGATTGTTCAATAAACACATTACTTTTATATCCAACTTTGATTTGAACTGCGCTACAACCTCATAAAGAAATTGTTATTATCTCTATATCATAGGCCAGGAAAATGAGGTTCAGAGAGATTAAGTACACTGCCGAAGATCATACAAATAGTAATTAGAAGAGTCTAGATTTATACATATGTTTCCATATATTAAATATATGAATTTATTTCTATATATATTTATTTTACTCTGCATTTATATATGTACATAATTTATACAAAATTCAGAGTAAAAAAATATATATCCCCTAAATTCCATCTTAAATAAATTTTCATCGATTAAAGAGAATTTAATTGAAAGACTTTTAAAAGGATATTTAATTTCTTCCTACTTAATTGGATTTCTGTGATCCAACTTTTTCCTCTGGCTCTGAACATAGAAAGCCATTTTATAATTTATAAAGTTGTAGATCTAGAACCTCAATATTTTACTCATACACAGAAAACTTTATCTGCATATATGTAAGGAGAAATGGTACAGCAAAAGTCCTAAGTAATAGGAAACCACATATTTATTTGTATTTTACTGAATACGTTTGTAGCAGATATGCAGAGAATTCACAATTTTGGAGGCATCTCTATTCATCTTAAAGAAAAGGAAGGGTGAGCAAGAGTCGGTGTCATTAAAGAGAGCAAAAACGGTGTTAATAATGTAAAAGGGAGCAGGGTCAGATGCTCTGGGGGTTCAATCAAGATAATCCACTTGATACGCTAAGATGGCTCAGGAGGAATCAGAGGGCAACCTACCTTTTCGTCCTGGCCTCCAGCTTCTCAGTCCATGCTGCAAATGAATAGCAGCTCTGAGACTGACGGAAGACACTTGCCTCAGTGATTATGTTATGATTCCCGGCTTCCCGGGAGAGAAGGCAATTGAGTATTTTGTCTTTAGAGGCTTCCTCTTTCAGTCACTGCTAGGTTAGAGTGAACAAATATCCTATTTATATCAACAAATAAATAATTAAACAAATTAAATGTTAAAACCTATTAAAACTAAAAAAGTTAAGTTTCTGTATAGGTAACCGCAAGCACAATTATTTAGTCTTTGAGAGATTTAGTATGATGTGCAAACATTTTATATTGCTTGCATAATTAATATCCTCAGTAATTTACCACATCTTTTTGTACATTCACAAAAATTGCAAAAGATTAACTGTAAATGGGTATTTGAGGAGTTAGTTTAATGGATGGACAAGTAAAGGAAATGTGGTCCAGGGAAGGGGGTAGGTAAAAGAGTGTGCCAGAGATCGTTATTGTAGCTGCAGAGAAATCTGTGTTTTTATCTCCCAGTTTAACCTCTCCACCCCACTGACTGCATTAACCTGGAACAGATCACTGCGCTTCTCTGTTAAAAATAATGCATGGACAGTTAGATTGACGATCACTGCTGCATTCAAGGTTCTGTAAATAATGGTAACATTACTGTCTAGCACATTATATAAGCTCACCTAAATTATAAGTAGAAGATGTATCATGTCATGGTCAAGTCTAATATGTGTAATTTACAGGCTTAATTCTCTCTGTCATAAGTGCCCGTTGAAGAGGGCAAGAATAATGACCCCTATCCAGAAAAATATGAGAAGCCTGTGCCTTTTTCTAAATTTGGAGTTTAAGAAATTGTGCAATCCAAAGGAAAATCCGTCTCAAGGGTGGAAATTAAATCATTTACGATCACTCCCTCCCATTAGATTCCATTAAGCACATTTTGTGAATTTGTATGTGTCTGACACGATGCTGAGTATGATGGTGGGGTAGTGGGAGGGTGTCAAAAGGTATTGGACTTCTGGCCTGCTTTCAGTGCTATCATGATTTCATAGCGGAAACTGCGGCAATCTGTCTTTTTCTTTTTAGGAAGTATCTTGAAGTGTTATTAAAATTCCTCCCTCCTTTTTTTTAACTTTATTTTATCCTCAAAGTTTTATACTTCTGGTATTTATTTGTTTATTTATTTGTGTTTCTCTGTGACCATATTTAGCTCATTTTACTCTTTCTTATAGCTATAGCTATTAATTTTTAAATATTTCTTTCTCTCTGAAGACCGTTTTCTCGTATCTCATCTCTTCTGTCTTCTATCTGTTACATTTTTGCTGATTTTTTTTTTTTAACCTGACAACTTTGGTATCCATCTTGGTCATTTTACATCCGTTATAAGTTTGCAAATCTGTATACAAGCTTACCACCACATCATTTACTGGTGCACAGAACCGAGTTGAGCCTTCTTCCCAATTCATAGCGTCTTGTACATCCAGAAAAAGAAAATTCTTTTATTTAATTATATTCTTTAATCTTTTCCATTACATCCATTCTCCTCCTTTCATAAGTAATCATTAATTACTTAATGTATTAGGTTGAACTTTATGAAATTGCCATTTAGATAGGCCAGAAATAATTGAATATCAGCAATTTCATATGATTCAATCTAATGTCTTTCCAGTCCACATTTGATATTAAGTATATATATATGTGTGTATATATATATATATATATATATATATATATATATATATATATATATATATATACAATTGAAAAATTTGCAACGTGTTATGCATATATGTATCTTTTCCCAACTAAATTAGTGGTGACATCTGTATCAATTACCAAGTCCATATAAACATGGTACTGTTCCCTAGGCTCTATGTTCTCTTCTGTGAGTGTATGTTGCTACAGAATTATTATAGAATGCAATGGTTTTGCTTTGTTTCCCGATATTGTTTTAGATATTCATGAAGCTTTATAGTTCTTTATAGATTTTAGCTAATATTTAGCAATTAATCCTCTAATGTTTAGTAATTTCTCTAGTATTCTCAATCACTTAGTCTGTTTGCTCACTGTCCTTTAGATTTATCAACGGCATATTTCAGATCTTCTACTGAGTTTTGCATGTTGACTATTATAACGTAAAAATGCAAGATCTTTATCATGTGTTTTGATTGTTCCTTTGTAACATCATCTTGTTCTTGTTTCATGGATATAATCTCTTCTCTCTCTAAATATATTAATGATAGTTTTTTGTTTGCCTGCTTGCTTTTTTAATTTTCTTCTCTTTTCAAACTCTTTTTTTTTCCCCCTCCAATTTGCTCCTCATCTCTCCAACCCCCAATATCTGGTTGAAGTGGAGCTTTGAAAAGCTGCCTGGAAGCTCTGTGCTCTTAGTTGGAACCTGTTAACTGGCTTCATTGTAGCCTGAACTGGGGAGGTTACTGGGGAACCTGCAATGACAGTATCTTTAGGTCTCTCCTCTTTGGTTTATCAGCTTCCCCAGAGAATAATCTTTTAATCTCCAGCCTAGAGATCATAAGACTGGCTGTTAGCATTCTCATAACTGAATGAAAAAGAGAAAAATTCACCTTACAAATTTTCACTTAATCCTCCTGTTTTCAGTAAGTTATTTCTTTCTTTCCACTAGGCCTGGTGTTCCCCAAGTCAGGGAATCTCTGTTTTACCATCTCCAGAGAATAAGCTTCCACTTCTTCTGTTGGGTGGAGTAAAGTAGAGGAGGCTATCTGTTTCATAAACAGAGTTTTAACCAGTCCTCTTTTTGTTTTTGTTTAGTTCTAACTTTACCCTCACTTTCAGAGTTACGTAGCGCTGGCAATACCTGAGCAGTAAGTAGGTTTTGCTAGACAAATCATAAAGTTTCTCATCTGTGCTGCCAATTTAGGATTATTATTTTTTAAGTCTCTAAGTTGGTTAATACTCTGCTTTTCATCTTGTGAAATTTTATTGCTATTCTCTCATCTTCTGTTCTCTTTGTTCAGAAGTTTATGCCTTAAAAGATCCACTAGCCATAGTTTTACGGGATTTCTGCAGGATGTGGATTAAAAGGCTAGCATTCAATCCCCAATCTTTAACTGGAAATCCCTGCTGTTATCATTTATTATTCCTTTCTTTCTTTGAATTTACTTGATCATTTTTTTACTGGTGCTTTGAATGATCACTTAACTCATTTATTTAAATCTTTCTTGGTTTCTGATAAATGTATTTAAATTAAAATTTTCTCTCAGTGCCATTTTAGCTTCATCTCACAGAATTTGCCCTGTATGTTTTCATTGTTATTTAACTACAAACATTTCATGATTTTTCTTATGCCTTTCTTTTTAAATGCAACATTTTTTAGTGATTAAAAAAAAAAAAATGCTGTCCAC
Source organism: Dugong dugon (assembly GCA_030035585.1). Lineage (NCBI taxonomy): Eukaryota > Metazoa > Chordata > Mammalia > Sirenia > Dugongidae > Dugong > Dugong dugon. The sequence continues at coordinate 162,793,827 of CM057464.1, forward strand.
TTGATTCCAACTCATAGCGAACCAATAGGACAGAGTAGAACTGCCCCAGAGGGTTTCCAAGGAGCCACTGGTAGATTTGAACTGCTGACCTTTTCATTAGCAGCTGAGCCCTTAACCACTATGTTTTATCATTTCCAGTAATATGGATTTTTTAAAAAGCTGCCACTTATTACTGATTTCTCATTTTATATCATTGCGATTGGATCAGATATCTGGATGATGTTGATTTTTTGGGATTTATTGAAGCTCTCTTTGTGGCCCATTGCATGGTAAATTTTTTGGGTATTTCATGTGTACTTGAAAAAAATGTGTCCTTGGTGTTTATTGGGTAAAAAGACTTCTAGATTTTAATCTTCAAATCATGTTCATCCTTGGTTATTCTTCATAACTGCTTGTTCCTTCTTCATGAATCCTGTACCCTCCCTAAGATCTAAAAATCTCCCTTGCTTGTCTCTGACATCTGTCGGACTTGGTAGAATGATCCAGCAACTCCTACAAATTGAGATAGCACTTCATTCTATGAGTTTACCTTCTTTTGTTTTATTAATACAATTTTGTTTGTTTATATTTTTCCATTTGGCTATTTGCTACTGGAGGACTCTGTTCTTTGTATTTATTCCTTATATTGTCCATTCTTATTTTTGTGATATGTATTTCAGAGTAGTCTCAGTTTTGTGCATAATAGTACCCTAGAATTTTTTACACCAGTATTTTTAGAATTAAATTAAGAGATGGTTCTGTCCAGTGATTCTTATATTCTGAAATCACATAAATAATCACAGGGAGGTAAAGGGGACTTTAAAGTGACTCAAATCAAATATTTTAATTTTAAAAGTAGAGAAACAGAGACCTAGAGAAGTTAATTAACTTTTCTAAAATCCTACAACTAGTTAATCTAGTTAGTTATTCTGGTTAGTTAATCTGGTCTATTAACACTTTCCTAAACTTGAAATTGGGATAAAAATATCTTCACAAACCTATACCAAAAAAAAACAAACAAACCCATTGCCTTCCAGTTGATTCGGACTCATAGAGACCCTCTACTGTAGGACAGAGTAGAACTACCCTGTAGGGTTTCCAAGGAGTGGCTGGTAGATTGAACTGCTGACCTTTTGATTAGCAGCCAAGCTCTTAACCACTGCACCACCAGGGCTTCTACAGAGCTGTGAAAAAAACAAACCAAATCCGTCACCATTGAGTAGATTGCGGCTCATAGCAACCCTACAGAACAGCGCAGAACTACCCCATAGGGTTTCAAAGGAGTGGCTGGTGGATTCCAACTTTTGGTCAGTAGCCAAGCTCTTAACCACTATGCTACCAGAGCTCCAGTGATCATAAAACATAAAAATATTTTTGAAATAATATTTTAACAATAAAGTGCTTTACGAATGTAAGAAATGGTTATTATAGTTCAGTACAATATTCACAATAGCAGAATTCTGAATGCCTGTTGCATAGTCTAGCACATATCAAGTGCTCAATAAATATTACCTATTATTATTAACATATATCAGACACATGGTTACGGTTTCAGATTTCAGAAACGATTAAATACCCTTGCTTCTCAGAACTTCCAGTCTAGTAGAGAAGGGGCATATGTAAAAGATAAACTCACTAGAATGAGATAAATGCTCTAAGGGAAGAAAGCTACAGGTCAGGGGTGTCCCAGTGGAGGGAATGTCCATCTTTACCTCAGAGGTCAGAGGAGGCTTCACAGAGGAGAGATCATACTCTAGGGCACCTCTGAGTCACACACTACATCCTTTGCTTGAAATGACTATCTTGCCTTTGTTCTGTGGTAAACATGCTCAGGAAATTTTACGTCCTTTGGTATTTCTACAGAATACTGTGAGTGGAGGTGTGATAGAAAATGAGACTGCAGAATTAAGCTGTACTTGGTTTATGGAGAGTCTTATAGATTATGTATCTTGCAGAAAATGGGGAGCCATTGGATAGTCTTAGGCAGAGAAATATTTATGTTTATATGACAGTGATGCATTAAATATATTGAAATGTAATTAGTGTATTGCTGCATAGATTGGGTAGAATTTTGTTAAAAATTTTCAAGAAAGCATTTTTTAATTATTGTTATTAGGCTAAGAGTTACCATTTCTTTTTATTCATGGTTATTTCTATCCATGCACTATTATTTCCTTATCAGTTGCTGTCAAGTCTATTTCTGACTCTTGGCAACCCGTATGCATCAGAGTTGAACTGTGCTCCATAGGGTTTTCGATGGCTGATTTTCCAGAAGTAGATTGCCAGGCCTTTCTTCCAGGTGCCTTTGAGTGGATTCAAACCTCCAACCTTACAGTTAGCAATGAGTGCATTAACCATTTGCACCAACCAAGGACTCCAACATTTCACTAGTGAAGTTAGAATTAAAGTGAGATGTCAGGAATGCAGGTATGGAAGAAAAGTGAAGAGGTTTGTGAAGGTCCTGAGAGAAATTTAGAGGAATCACTTATGTTCTCCAGACTTGTCGATGCCTCACTTTCTTTCAGAAATTTTTCTGTGTCTGTCTTCTTTTCTCTCCTTCCTGTCTCTTTCTTTCTTCCTTCCTTCCTTCCTTCCTGTGTTAGGCTGGGTTCTCTAGAGAAGCAAAACCAGTAAAGTGTATAAATATATATATAGAGAGAGAAATTTATATCAAGGAAACAGCTCATGAGGTTGTAGAGGCTGTAATATCCCAAGGCTGTGGGTCAGGATAAAGCCTTCTCCTGATTCACCTAGCTTTAGGGGCTGGTAAATCCAAGACCGGCAGGTCAGAGAGCAAGGCTGTTGCTCACAGGCTGTGAAGATCATCAACAATCCCAAGATCGTCAGGCAAGACGGCAGGTAAGCTGCTAGCTCAAGACCCAAGAACAGAGGTAAGACTAACAGAAGCTTGCTGCAGGATCCAGAACAAGCAAAAGCCCCTGAGCCCTGCCAGAATGTCCACCCCTACTCGATGCAGGGAATGTGCCCAGGGAAACTCCCTTTCAACTGATTGGCTACTCACAGCAGATTCCATCACTGGGGTGATCACATATCGGATCTCAACAGGGAAGTGATCACATTATATGATTGCCAAAACACTGAGAATCATGGGCCAGCCAAGTTGACACACAATCTTAATCACCGTCCTTCCTTCCTTCCTTCCAAACATAACATGGTGCTATATTTTGGTTGTTTTCTGATAGGTCTTTTTGGATGAAGATGGAATTACAACAGCTTGCACTGTACATCCATAGAAAATAGTTCATGATAAACCCCAAACAATCCAGGGTTCATTCCAGCCTGGGACAGTCAAAGCTCTAAGCTTTTTGACTCAGAGTTTATTGTATTACAGTAGTTTTACCTAATTTGTTCAGTGGAAAAACAAATTTATTTTCAAATAATAAAATCATCTTCAGCTCAAACAGTGCTTTTTTCAATAACTAAACCATAGAAATTTTATAAGCAGTAAAATGAAGAAAAAGCCAATGATTTTTCACACTGGTTCAAAATTGTTTGCATTTCCATTACTATAATCATGAATCTACCCAGTATAGCTTTCCTTGGTTTGTTTTGTTATTATTCCATGTGCTTCTGTAGCTATATACAAGTGGTAATGGTGACTTCGTTATTATTCTCAGTTTGTATTTCACTTTATATTGTTTTTTGTTTTGTATTGCTCCAAGTGTGTATTGTGGTTCTTTATTACTAATTCTATTCTTTTTCTTTTCTTTGAATTAATCATATTAAATTATAACATCAAATAGGCAGAAAATTATATTTCCCTCCAAAATATATGAAATTTAAGTATTATACAGTTTAAAATTGTGAATAAATGTGCCTAATTATTTTCAATTTGCTTACTTCAATAATTTTAATGCTATTCTTCTATTTTCTTTTTAAAAATTTAGAAAGTCCAGCAGTATGGCTTATGAGTGTGTGGGTGTCAATGGGGGGAGTCTCTCAGTGGTTTATTGATGTCAGATGATTCACCCAACTAGATTCTAGTCTTGATTCATCCAGGACTGGAACTCAAATCTCATGAGTCCTACTACATTGATCTTGCCTCTGTTTCGTTCTGCCTTTCATATAATTAATATACCCAATCAATTGCTTTGGGCTCTGAAGAGTAAGTAAAATAATTTCAGGTTGTGAAATCTAGTCCACCATGAAAGTTTGGAAGGCACAAGGCAGGTGAAATAACGTTAAATTTTTTTGTAGTTACATAGTAGATTTTTTGTATCTGCTTGGACATCAAGGCATAAATTGTGGAATTTACAGTAACAATTTATCAACATGAATTTTCAAACAAAATTACAAAGTGTTTTGTCAGGTCAAAACACTTTTTGGATAATTTATAGGGTTGGTCTGACCAACACACTTCTTTTATGAATTAACTATAATAATGATGCTCATTTTCTTTATATCATAAAACAACAGAGATGGAGGTGACTGAGAATGTTCATTTATTTCCCTCTCTTGAATGATGAAAGCTGCTTGGTAAAGTAGAAGGTCAGCAGAAAAAGAGGAAGACCCTCAATGAGATGGATTGACACAGTGGTTGCAACAATGGGCCCAAGCGTAACAATGATTGTGAGGATGGTGCAGGACTGGGCACTGTTTCGTTCTGTTATACATAGGGTCTCTATGAGTTGGAACCGACTCGATGGCACCTAACAGCAACAACAACTTGAACGATGACTGTGCAAAACTATATATAAAAGATTCATGATCTTATGAAATGGTCTTTGAATCCAATTCCACTAGACAGATAATTCAGTTAAGCTCTACCATATATGAGGTACTTGGGTGGAATACAGAGGTGAGTAAGACATAGTCTCCGAAATTTTACATAGAGTTTAAAAAACGAAAAAAGATAAGATCAATACTTATGATTATTACAGGCAGATTATGATAATGGTCACAAAAGACATAGAAAACATGTTCTGGGAAATAAGAGTGATGTAGGCATCTGTAGCTTCCTAGCAGAGGCATGGTTAAGATGAGCACTGAAGAATGTGTAGGAGTTCAAGGGTGAGTGGATGAGAACTGGAGGTTAAGGAAGTGTATGCAGCAAAGGTGTGATGCCTTTGGAGTATGCAACCCCGTCAGGGAGGGAACACAGGTCAAAGGAAAGGAAGTCCTGGGTGATAAATTGGAACAAATAGCAGAGACAGAAGAAAGACAACCTTAATGCCAAAGTGAGGAATTTCTGAATTATTCCATAAATCAGCTCTGGGGGAGCAATACATGTTTTTGAGCTGAGGAATAACCAGATGAGAACTGTGCTTTAGAAGATTAATCTGGTAGGATGTGTAACAGGGTCTGAAAGGGGAAAGTGACTGGACAGAGAAAGGACAGAGATGGGAGATGTGATGAGGGTGATGATAGAAAGGTGGATTTGGAAGGAAGAAAAGCCTGGCCATCTATTTCCAAAAAAGCAGCCACTGAAAATCCTATGGAGTGCACTCTACTCGGCAACACATGGAGTTGCCATGAGCTGGAATTAACTTGACGGTAACTGGTTTGTTTGTTTATTTTTGCTTTAATGGCAAGGGATTTTCTGAATTTGGCAATTGATTTGATAAAGAGTGAAAGTGGAACGAAGTAAAAAAAAAAAAAAAAAAGACCCCTCTCCACAATGTTTCTGTCTGGTTAACTGGCAGTATGGCGGCTCCATGAGAAGAACAAAGAAGTCTGAAGAGGAATTTCGGGGGTAGGGTGAGGGTTGTGGATGGTAAATAAAAGATTGCTTTAGATCTAAGCTAAATGCTTCATATGTCAGCTGAAAGCACTGGGCAAATAAAGGATTTAACATCTGACCTTTTGTTTTTCGAGGCGCCTATGTGACTTTTAGTGCTGCCTTTTGCTTGCAGGCTATATTTTATGAGCATGTACTCACTGAAAAATAATTAGGTCTATCTTGCAGCTGAAGCAATACTATAATTTCCGGAGTTGGAAGATAACAACAGCGATAGCCATAACACCAACGACAATGACAACAACCATAACAACAAAACCCAGCAAGAAGAGGGATTTTGCAGAATTCTGTTGCTCACCATTTCATGAAACTCTAGGCATTATGTTGCTTCTTGCTCTTTGACTCCACGCCAAACTTCAGCCCACTTAGGGTCAGAGCTTGCTGGGAGTGCGCTGCCTGCTACATTGTGTGTGCTGTACCGGGATCAAAGCATTCTTTCTCCGTCCTCCTCTACCTCTTCTCCCTACTGCTTGTCTGCCTTCTCCTGCAGGGGGTCAGACTGGCCACATTTGCACGTCTCAGTGCATAGCCCTTTTATACAAAGTTTTCTTTGTTAATCAGAAGAAGTAAATGCAAATCCCTTCCATGTACAATGAACTGCTTTGAGAAGAAGGTGTGACAGTGATATAATGACCCGGTGAATTTTCAGACAAGGAGGATCAAAATATCTTGGTTTTATTTCCCAGAGATTAGTATTTGAGAGGTGTGCGTGTGTATACACATCCATAGGCCTGTGTGTGTGTGTGTGTGTGTGTGTGTGTGTGTGTCTTTTTTGTCCACATTCTTCCCCTGGGAAACAATGTGACTATGCAATAGAGTTCTTCAATTCTCTCCATTCCATGTTCCTATCTGAATCATCTTTTATATTTAGATGTCAGTGTAAGAAGATTTTGTTGTTGAAACTGCAGGATACGTGTATTCCGCCAGTTAATGAGCTTTAATAGCTAATCACACTGTGTCCCTCTCACGGTCTAAGCACTGGCTAGGATCTGGAGAGGTACATGGGGCTACCTTCTCGGCATTAGTCATGAGGCCAGGGTGAATTGGAACATAAGCACTGCCCTCTATCATGTATCTCTGCAAGACTTTAATAAAAACTCAGTAGCTCTTCCATCTAGATTTCACTTTTACTTGTCATTACTTCTTGCACTAATCAAGCATACAGTTGGTAATCAAGTAATTGCAGGGCAGGTAAGTTGTGAGGTGGTCTTTTGAACAGCCTAGCAATCTTTGGATATGGATTACATTCAATGACATTCTTGGATGGCATTCTAGGTCATTACTAAACTTAAAAAAGGACAAAAATTAAGTGGGTCTGATTGCGTTTTATTTAATTTCTCCTTCTTTTGTTAGCATAGTTGAATCAAGAGGATGGTCACTTTATTTGACCTTCTCTCCATGAGAATAGTAACTATAATGGGTTTAATTAACTATGTGGTATTGACATAATTAGTGATCCTGGTGATTATACTTCTTTAATAAAAGCACTTCATTTGAGATGCATTGGTGTTCAGCAGCAGCCGAGCCTTACACCTATATTTTATAACTGTCTAGATGTTGGAACCATGCGCATATTTTACCAACAGCCCTTCAGAGAGGTTATCTTGCATGGCTTAAGGTAATTGGGAACTAATGATTTTGCCCCCTGGTTTCAGACTCACTTGCTTCAGAGCAGAGAAACTGTTGGGGGGAGGGGGAGGCGCTCATTTTGTGTAAACTAAAAGGGAGGGGGAAGGGCTGTTTTGGAAACCATATGCTCTTAGGAACTGTTTCTCTTTAAGCTAGCAGTCAGAGAGACAGTAACACCATAGGGAATGGAGGGTGTTTAATCTATGGGTGGACTGTATAAATACAATAAACGTACACAGTGTATATAGAGACATACGCTCATATTAATAGGGATCCTGGCTGCACACGTTTATTAACAAATAGTGCATTTCTGCATTAAAAGTAGATCCCGGCTTAAATTTGGTCAGCAGGTGACTGGAAATGTCCCTTTCACACGGCACAGTGGACAATGAAGTCGGACTGTATGGACACAAAATAGGGCAAATATAAAAGAAGAAACATATAATGCAAAAATTACCATATGAAAATGTCAATAATAATCTCACCATAAACCCCAAAGAAGAAGAGAACAAAAGCCAGGAGATTATCTAGCTGTGGCTGGACCTTCCCACAACAAAACATCCAGACCGAACCCCTTGGTTTCCTCACTATTCCAACTTGGGTAACGGACGAAGGGGAGCGGGTTTGCGGATGGGGCACAGAATGGCGTGGACAGGAAGGGGTTTTAGAAATCTAGCTGAAATCGGCGCTGCCGAGGAAATAATAGATTCTGCACACAATCTCTTTTGCAGGTAGAAGTGCTGTTTCTTTTCCAGTCGGTTTTATTTGGCTCTCCTTCTGTTTTCAACGTTGCGCTTCCTCCTGTCCCCTCTGCCTGCAGCTCTTTCGCCTGCAGTACTGTGCTGCCTCCCCTCCGCCTCTCTAGCTTCCTCCCTGTCTGGAGAGCCACACGGAAATCACTGCAGATATCTGACTGCTTCATGCAGCATTGGGGGGAACACTGAGGGTCGTCCTAACAGCCAAACCCAGGAACGAGCACCAATGAAAAACCCAACAAATGGCAAAGAAGTGCCTCAGTGGAGGCACCTGCCAACAAGACTTGTTCCTTTGCAGCTCCGCAGAGGGATGCTTCGGCAACAGCCTCCATCCCTCTTTAAATCAATAAAATCAAGTGTCCTTTATTTTAATCCTCTGCACTGTAATCCAGTAGCAAGGAGAGAGGCCCAGGCTTTTCATCTCATTGTTTCAAAACAGATCGTTTGGTTGGAATTGACAAAAGGTTCATTCCTTTACCTTTGTGGAAATGTCAGTAAAAAGGCAGGTGCTGGGCATTAGGACACTTTTTTTCCTCTGTAGAAGAAAAAAAGGAGTGTGTGTGTGTGTGTGTGTGTGTGTGTGTGTGTGTGTGTATTGGGCGGGAGAGGGGTCTGCGACAGGCTAACTACACGTACTGAAGCTTTCTAAGACATTTTGTTTAGCTTGATATTGTGCAGCAGAGAGGAGAGAGGTGGAATCTATTGTGTGCCAGCTGCATGAATCACTGGATTGAAGTCTAACTGCCTAAGATCCTCTTTTATACAGTAGAGGGGAGATTAAAGCAGGGAGCTCGTATGTCACAAAATAGAGGTACAATGCAGGGCTGGCTTGCTTAGTGCACTCAGCCAGCATTTGATCCAAATTTAGCCAAAGGGAATGAAAGTGTGCTGCTATCAGCCAGCGAGGTGACAAATGTTGGGCTGTAATATCCAAAATCCCTTTTCTATTTCCAAAATGTCATCTCTCCTTTGTCAGCTTCATTATGATTAAATCTATGTATAGTCACAGACCAACAGGAAACAAAAACACCCAGACCCTAGCTAAATGATTTGACACCTGCCTCTTCCTAAGCTGTGTAAGTGATACAGAATACAGGGAAGTTTTATATGTAGCACTTATAACCTCGTTTGGTTTATAAGTATTTGTTAAGTGTTGTAGCATATTCTGGAGGCTAAGGGAGCTACACAAGGAACCTAACACATGTCTTTCTACTTTCCAAAAGCCTGCAGTCTCATTAAGGAGATAAGACAGACAGCTAGACATAAGCATATAGACACACACAAACACACACACATAAAATCAGGAACAAAGACAATGGGACATCTTGTTAAATGAGCAAATGAGGGAGAATAAACTAGAAGTGCTGTAGGGATTCAGAAAAAGTGAACTTTGATCTAAAATATTTTGAAAACAGAATAGAGAAATGGAACTATTTTGTATGGAGTACTAAGCACTTTTAGATATCATACATGTGCTACATCATGTATCACAGAGAATCCTATGTGGTAGATAGTTGTATTACCATCATCTCCATTTAAGAGGCAAGGAAACTAAAGCCCAGAGAGATAAATAACTTGCCCAGAGTCATGGAGTTAATAAGAGGAGGAGCAGGGATTTAAACTCTCAAACTGTTACTCTCAACCACATCCCCAACCTGCTTGACAATGGATTAAAAGGGAGTTGCTCTAAAGGAGCAATCAACCTGGCGTCTCTCACCTTCCCACTTACTAAAGGAATCCTCCATCTATCCTCACTGAAATTTCCAGGCCCTTATCTGTTTCTGTTTCAACTGTATTATCACCTCCTCTTTGTGTATTTGAAGTCCCTTCCCTAGACAGACTTTATGGTCAATTCAATAATAAAATTTGATTTCTAGGGGAGATATTACTGGTGGCTTGTCCAAGATCAGACAGGTTGCTAGTTGTAGACTGCAATTGGTATTTTGAAGTCAGCCCAGTGACCTTTCTGAGTCCCCACTGCCTTCCTTACCTCCAGACTGATCTTCAACATTGACTCCTAAGACCTACCAAACTTCTGCTTTATTCATCACACCTATCATACCCTATGCTATCTTCTTTTCTCTTTTGCTTTATACAGGAGACTTCAGGGAAAACGGAGAACTACGCAGTCCTAGCCTTCTGCAAATCCGGAGATCCCAGTTATAATTGAATTGGCACAGTTGCTCATGGACTTTGCTGGTCATCTCTTTGAGACTCCCAGGAGCCATTCCAGGCATTCTCTCTCCTCAGATCTTCAATGCAATTGGTAAGTGATCTCCTCTTATATCTTAATGAGAACATTGACATCATCTAACATGAGATACTTCATTTTCACCTCAGTAATAAATTCTAATTCTCCTCTCTGCACTCTGTTACTGCCCTGCTCAATGCCAGAAGAGCTGCCCCACCTTGGATTTCTTAAACTAAATAGTAAGGCCACTGAGGCTTGGCTTTGGGGCTTGTGTCCTTCTTCCAGGAAAAAAAAAAAAAATGCCATTGAGTCGATTCTGGCTCATAGCGATCCTATGGGACAGAGTAGAACTGCCCCATAGGGTTTCCAAGGCTGTAATCTTTAAGAAAGCCGATTGCCACATTTTTCTCCCAAGTAGTGGCTGGTGGGTTCAAATCACCAACCTTTCAGTTAGCAGCTGAGTGCTTTAACCACTGTGCCAACAGTGTTCCTTACTTGGCCCTGTATAATTCCCCCATTCCATCTCAGAAGCCCGGTGTCCTTACATCACTACTGTATTCATTGATTCAGAGAAGGGCCTGATAAACATGGAATTGTAAGAAACTTAAAGGCTTAATGTGGTATTTCTCTCAGGACAGGAGTTTTTGCATTTTAATAGGAGAAAGAATGCACATGCCAAAAGAAACACATTTATAACTGTGGAATATCAAGCATCAGCGCAAATGAGGGTGGTATTTTGGGGGCAGTGTCCTCGAAGCACACACCTCATGCAGTGGGCCATCTCCTCAGCTATACACAGAAGACCTACACTGATTATTACCTCAGAGCTAAATCTTCAACCTGAAGAGTCCTCTCATTCCTTTTAGCTCAGAATGGGCCTGTTCTCATGATTATATGTCTGTTTCTCCTGCTTTTTTCATTTTTATTTCCCCTCCCTCCATGGATTTCTTTCCCTTTGCCTTCAGAGATATACAAGTTCACTTAACTTTATAATCCATCATTTGATTCTGCTGCATATTCTAGCAATTCTATTGATCTCTTCTCTTTTACTGCACAAACTTTCCAAGTGCATATTCTGTATACCCTCTATCTCCATATCTCACTGCACAATCCTTTCTTAAAAGTTTGGCAAAAGTCAAGCAGACAAAACTTCCAGAAGCAATCTATGAAGTTCTTGTTCTTTCTGATACCTTTTTGAAATTCAACCTTACTAACCATTGCTTCTTCTAGAATAATCATTTTCAATCCTATCAGACTCCAACCTCTTATTAAACACATACTTGTAATGCTACCCTGTAATCTTGAAATGCATTGATATTGTAACTTTCCTACTCACATCATTTTAAAAATTCAATGTAATGCCTTAACTGTGTACAAATGATAATTAAAGAAAAATAATTTATAATAAAATAATATGCATCCATACATTTTGTTATTGTTGTTAGGTACTGTCAGGTAGGTTCTGACTCACAGCAACCCTATGCACGACAGAGGGAAACACTGCCTAGTTCTGTTCCATTGCTCACAATCATTGTTGTACTTGAGCCCATTGTTACAGCCACTGTGTCAGTCCATCTCTTTGAAGGTCTTCCTCTTTTTCGCTGACCTCTACTCTACCACGCATGATGTCCTTCTCCAGAGACTGGTCCTTCCTGATAATATGTCCAAAGTACGTGAGACGAAGTCTTGAAATCCTCGCTTCTAACGAGCACTCTGGCAGCACTTCTTCCAAGACAGATTTGTTCGTTCTTCTGGCAGTCCGAGATATATTCAATATTCTTCGCCAATATCACACCATTCCTCAAGTGTTCCACTTCATTTTTAACAACCTCTATTTTTCCTAGATTTAAGATATATATTTACATTTCTCTTGTGGAAATACCTAAGAGACGGGTGGTGAGGACATATGATAAGTATATATTTAATGTCATAAGAAACTGCCAATATCTTCTCCAAAATGGCTGTACCATTTTGCACTCACATAAGGAATTTATGAGTTTCATTACTGTGTATCCTCACAAACTTTGGAATTGTCAATCTTTTTTTATTATATCCATTCTAGTGGGTTTCTAGAGGAAGCCCACTGTAGTTTTAATTTGCGTATTCTTAATGTCTATGGAAGTTTGGCATCACTTCATATTCTTAAGTGAAATTTGTATATCTTTTTTGGAGAAATGTCTGTTCAAATCTTTTTGTTCACTCTTTAATTGAGTTGTTTATCTTATTAATGAGTAGTAGTGAGTTGTATTATTCCTATATACTGGATATAAATCCTTCATCTGTACCTATTTTGAAATATTTTCTCTCAGTCTGTGGCTTTTCTTTTTCTTTTCTTTGCAGTGTCTTTGGAGGAACAATATTTTTTTATATTGATGAAGTCCTATTTATTTGATTTGCTTCCTTTTTACACTTCAAGCTTTTTGTGTCCTATATAAGAAATATGAAGTACAATTGTGTCAATCCATCTCATTGATAGAGTCTTCTTCTTTTTCACTGACCATCTACCCTTCCCCAGGGACTGGTCCCTCCTGATAACATGTCCAAAGCATATGAGATGTAGTCTTGCCATCCGTGCTTCTAAGGAGCATTCTGGTTGTACTTCTTCCAAGACAGATTTGTTGGTTCCTTTGGCAGTCCGGGGTATATTCAGTATTCTTCACCAGCACCACAATTTAAAGGTGTCATTTCTTCTTTGGTCTTCATTATTCATCATCCAGCCTTCGCATGCATATGAGGCCATTGAAAACACCATGGCTTGGGTCAGGCGCACCTTAGTCCTCAAGGTGACATTTTTGCTTTTCAACACTTTAAAGAGGTCTTTTGCAGCAGATTTGCCCAAAGCAATGCATCTTTGGATTTCCTTTTTTTAAATTTTTTTTTAGTTTTATTGTTGTACTTTAAGTGAAAGTTTACAATTCAAGTTAGTCTGTCACACAAAAATTTATACATACATTGTTATGTGACCCTAATTGCTCTCCCTATACTATGACAGCACACAACTCCTTCCCACCCCTGATTTCCCTGTCCATTCAACCAGCTCCTGACCCTCTCTGCCTTTTCATCTCATCTCTGGACAGAAGCTGCCCATTTAGTGTCATGTATCTACATGAGCTAAGAAGCACACTCTTCACAAGTATCATTTTATGTCCCATAGTCCAGTCTAACCTTTGTCTGAAGAGTTGGCCTCGGGAATGGTTTTAGTTCTGGGTTGACAGAGAGGCCAGGGCCATGCTTTCAAGGTTTCCTCCAGTCTCAGTCAGACCATTAAGTCTGGTCTTTTTACTAGAATTTGAGTTCTGCAACCCACTTTTCTCCGGCTCCATCAGGGACTCTCTGTTGTGTTCCCTGTCAGGGCGGTCATTGGTGGTAGCCAGGCACGATCTAGTTCTTCTGGTCTATCTTTGGCTTTCTTGACTGCTGCTTCCATGGTTGTTGATTGTGGATCCAAGTAAAATGAAATCCTTGACAACTTCAGTCTTTTCTCCGTTTATCATGATGTTGCTCATTGGTCCAGTTGTGAGGATTTTTGTTTTCTTTATCTTGAGGTGTGATTCATACTGAAGGCTGTGGTCTTTGGTCTTCATCGGTAAGTGTTTCAAGTCCTCTTCATTTTCAGCAAGCATGGTTGTGTCGTCTGCATATCATGGGTTGTTAATGAGTCTTCCTTCAATACTGATGCCATGTTCTTCTTCATATAATCCAACTTCTGTGATTATTTGTTCAGCACAAAGATTGAATAGGTATGGTGAAAGGATATAACTCTGATGCACACCTTTCTTGACTTTAAACCACACAGTATCTGCTTGTTCGGTTTGAATGACTGCCTCTTGATCTATGTACAAGTTCCTTATGAGCACAATTAAGTGTTCTGGAATTCTCATTCTTCACAATGTTATCTGTAGTTTTTTATGTTCCACGCAGTCGAATGCCTTTGCATAGTCAATACAACACAGGAAAACATCTCTCTGGTATTCTCTGCTTTCAGCCAGGATCCATCTGACATCAGCTGTGATGTCTCTGGTTCCACATTCTCTTCTGAATCCGGCTTGAATCCCCGTCGATATACTGCTACAGCCACTTTTGAATGATCTTCAGAAAAATTTTACTTGTGTGTGATATTAGTAATGTTGTTCAATAATTTCTGCATGCAGTTGGATCACCTTTCTTAAAATAGGCATAAATATGGGTCTCTTCCAGTCATTTGGCCAGATAGCTGTCTTCCAAATTTCTTGGCATAGATGAGTGAGCTGCATCTGTTCATTGAAATATCTCAGTTGGTATTCCGTCAATTCCTGGAGCCTTGTTTTTCAATAATGCCTTCAGTGGCGCTTGGATCTCTTCTTTCAGTACCAGAGGTTCCTGATCATATGCTACCTTCTGAAATGGTTGAATGTTGACCAATTCTTTTTCGTACAGTGATTCTCTGTATTCCTTCCATCTTCTTTTGATGCTTCCTGTGCCTTCAATATTCCCCCGTAGAATCCTTCAGTATTGCAGCTTGAGGCTTGAATTTTTTCTTCAGTCCTTTCAGCTTGAGAAATGCTTAGCGTGTTCTTCCCTTCTTGTTTTCTATCTCCAGTTCTTTGCACATGTCATTAAAATACTTTACTTTGTCTTCTACAGCCACCTTTTGAAATCTTCTGTTCAGGTCTTTTACATCATCATTTCTTCCTTTTGCCTCAGCTACTTGATATTCAAGAGCAAGTTGCAGAGTCTCTTCTAACATCCGTTTTGGTCTTTTCTTTCTTTTCTGAAGAATGGGAATTCCAGAACACTTAATGTACTCATGAGGAACCTGTGCATAGACCAAGAGGCAGTCGTTCAAAGAGAACAAGTGGATTCTGTGTGGCTTAAAGTCAAGAAAAATGTGTGTTGGTGTTGTATCCTTTCACCATATTTATTCAATCTGTATGCTGAAAAAATAATCCAAGAAGCTGGATTATATGAAGAAGAATGTGGCATCAGGACTGGAGGAAGACTCATTAACAACCCGCATTATGCAGATGACACAACGTTGGTTGCTGAAAATGAAGAAGACTTGAAACACTTACTGATGAAGATCAAAGACAACAGCCTTCCGTATGGATTACACCTCAACATTAAGAAAACAAAAATTCTCACAACTGGACCAATAAGCAACATCATGATGAACCCAGAAAAGATTGAAGTTGTCAAGGATTTCGTTTTACATTGATCCATCATGCACAAGCAGAAATCAAATGACACATTGCTTTGTACAAATCTGCTGCAAAAGACCTCTTCAAAGTGTTAAAAAGCAAACACGTCACTTTAAGGACTAGGATGTGCCTGACCCAAGCCATGGTGTTTTCAGTCGCGTCATATGCATGTGAAATCTGGACAATGAATAATGAAGACTGAAGAAGAATAGATGACTTTGAATTGTGGTGTCGACAAAGAATATTGAATATACCTTGGACTGCTGGAAGAATGAACAAATCTGTCTTGAAAGTAGTACAGCCAGAATGCTCATTAGAAGCAAGGATGGCGAGACTTGGTCTCATGTACTTTGGACATGTTATCAGGAGGGACCAGTCCCTGGAGAAGGACATTATGCTTGGTAAAGTAGAAGGTTAGAGAAAAAGAGGAAGACCCTCAATGAGATGGATTGACACAGTGCCTGCAACAATGAGCTCAAACATATCAACAATTGTAAGGATGTCGCTGGTCCGGGCAATGTTTTGATCTGTTTTACCTGGGGTCGCTATGAGGCAGAACCAACTCCATGGCACCTAACAACAACATAAGAAATTCTTACCTAACCCAAGGACAGGAAGATTTTCTTCCATATTTTTTTTTATCAAATTTTTATAATTTCGATTCTTACATTTAGATTTATGATCCATTTTAAGTTTATTTTATATATATCATGTGATAAAGACTGTGGTTCTTATTTACTTTCGTATGTGAATATTCAATTGTTATAGCATTGTTTGTTGTAATGATTTTTCTCTTCTGAATTGCTTTGGCACCAGTGTAAAAATTCAATTGACCATGTAAGCTGGGCCTCTATCTGGACTTTACTTTGTTTCATTAGTCTATATGTCTATCATTTGAGTAATATCACACTGTTGTGATTCTTGAAGATTTATAGTAAAACTCGGAATCAGTTATTTGAGTCCTTCAACTTTGTTCTTACATATAAATTTTAGAATGACATGTCAATTTCTACAAAATAGTCTGCATTGATTCTATACAACAGTTTGAGGAGAATTGACTTCTTAACAATGTTGAGTTTTTCAATCCATGTGCATGTTATAGCTCTCCATTTATTTAAGTCTTCTTTAATCTTTCTCAGAAGTGACAAGTTTCCGTGTACAGGTCTTGCATCTACTTTGGAAAATTTATTTTTAAATATTCATGTTTCAGATGCTATTGTAAAAAGTATATATATATTTGTGGGTGTGATTTTAATTTATAAGTACTGGTTGTTAGTATACAAAAATACAATTGATTTTGTATATTAACCTTTCATCCTACAACCTTAAAACCAAAAAAACAAACTTGTTGCCTTCAATTTTGACTCATACCAACCCTACAGGATAGAATTGAACTGCCCCATCGGGTTCCCAAGGAGCAGCTGGTGGATTTGAACTGCCAACCTTTTGGTTAGCAGACAAGCTCTTAACAACTGCACCACCAGGGCTCTGTCCTACAACCTTGCTAAATTTAATTCAGTTCTAGGAACAGTTTCATAGGTTCTTTAGGATTTTCTATACAAACAGTCTTGCCATTTGTGAAAAAGGCAGTCTTGCATCTTTCTTTCCAATATGTAGAACTTTTATTTCATTTTCTTGCCTTCTTGTGTTGACTTTGTTGTATTGGTAGGTGCTGTCCAGTGGATTCCAACTCATAGCAACCCTATGTATAGCAGAACAAAACACTGCCTAGTCCTGTGCCATCCTCACAATTATTGCTATGTTTGAGCCTATTTTTGCAACCACTGTGTCAATTAATCTCATTGAGGGTCTTCCTCTTTTTTGCTGACCCTCTGCTTTACAAGTGTATTGTCCTTTTCCAGGGACTGGTCCCTCCTGATAACATGTCCAAAGAACATGAGACGGAGTCTTGCCATCCTTACTTCTGACGAGCTTTCTGCCTGTATTCATTACAGCACAGATTTGTTCATTCTTCTGGCAGTCCGTGATATATTCAATATTCTTCAGCAACACCATAATTCAAATGCTTCAATTCTTCTTTGGTCTTCCTTATTCATTGCTCACCTTTAACATGCATATGAGGCGATTGAAAACACCACGGCTTTGGTCAGGCGCACCTTAGTCCTTAAAGTAACATCTTTGCTTTTTAACACTTTCAAGAGATCTTTTCAGCAGATTTGCCGAATGCATTATGTCATTTGGTTTCTTGATTGCTGAACTGCATTGACTAGGACCTCCAATACCAAATACTAAAGAAAATGGTGATAATGGAAATATTTGCCTTATTCCTGGAATTAAGAAGAAAGCATCCATCCTTTTGGCATTAAGCACGATTTAGCTGCAGATTTTTCATACATGCCCTTTATTAGGTTGAAAAATCACTTGCAGATAATTTTTACTCATGAATGGGTGTGGAATTCTGTCAGACACTTTTTCCGTATCTACTGAGATGTATAGTTTGTCTCTTGAAGCCTATTAATACGGTGAATGAATGGGATTGATTGTTAAGCCAAACTATGATTTCTTGGATAAACCCAGCATGGTGCTGAGATGTCATCCTTTTTGTATGGTCTTGGATTCAATTTAGTATAAGTTAGGAATACTGGTCTGGAGGGTTTGTTTTTTTTTATGTCTTATAATCATATTGGTATCAATATAATGTTGGCCTTATAAAATGAAATTGTTCCTTCTATTTTCTGGAAGAAATTGTGCAGAATTTATATTATTTCTTCCTTAAATGCTTGATATAATTCACTGGTTAAATTACCTAGGTCTAGGATTTTATTTTTTTGCAAAGTTATGAACTAAAATTTCAATGTCTTTAAACAAGATACAGTTATGCAGGTTATTGATTTCATTCCTTAGCGAGTTTTGGTAATTTGTGTCTTTTAAAAACTTTGCCCATGCTATCCAAGTGTCAAAATGATTGATATTAAGTTTTTTATAATATTTTCTTACTACCATTTTCATGTATGTAGGATCCGTTATGGAGTAACTTCTTTCTTTTGTGATATCGGTAATTTGTTTCTTCTCTTAGTCTCTCTCTCTCACTTGTCTGAGCTGCCTTGCTAGGGGTCTCTTAAGTTTATTGGTATTTTCAAAGAGTCAGCTTTTGGTTTCATTTGGTTTCAGAGACTCTTTTTCTATTGATTTTCTGTTATTTTTTATTTCTTCTTTTATTTTTATTATTTCTTTTCTCTGCTTACCTTTGGATTGCTTTATTTTTCTTTTTCTATTTTTTTTTTAAGGTAAGACTAAGATCATTAATTGACACATTTTTTATTCTTCTAATATAAGCTTTTGATGCTATAATTTTTTTTCTTAGTGTTGCTTTATCTACATCTCACAAATTGTTGATATGTTGTATTTTTCATTTTATTCAGGTCAGTATGTTTTCTCATTTTCCTTATGATATCTTCAGTGACTCATGAGTTATTTAGGAGTGTTTCTTTTTCAATTTCCAAATATTTGGAGATTTTCTAAATAACTTTATTAATTTCTCATGTAATTCCATTTCAGTCAGAGAATGTACTGCCTAATTTCAATTCTCTTAAATTTCTTGAGACTTGACATATCACTCAAAATATAACCTGTATTGGTGACTGTTCCATTTGCACTTGGAAAGAATGTATATTCTCTTGTTGATTGCCATGTTCTATAAATGTTCCATTATGTCAGTTACTCTCATAGTGTTGTTGCAGCTATGTCTAGCCTTATTTAATTTTTGTCTACATCTTCTATTAATTACTGATAACAAAGTGTTATCTCCAACTGTATGTGTGGATTTGTCTGTTCCCTCTTTCAATTCCATCAGAATTTTTCATGTATTTAGAAAATCTGTTTATAACTTAAGATTGTCATATTCTTTTTGTTGTTGTTGTTTGTTGTTGTAGATTAAATGTAGTTTACATTTCAAGTTAGTCTCCCATACAAAAATTTATACATACATTGCTATGTGACCCTACTTGCTCTCCCCTTACTGTCACAGCACATTCCTCCTTTCCACCCCTAATTCCCCATGTCCATTCAACTGGCTTCTAACCCTCTCTGCCTTCCCATCTCACCTACGGACAGAAGCTGCCCATTTAGTCTCTTGTATCTACTTGAGCTAAGAGGCACACTCCTCACAAGTATCACTTTATGTCCCACAGTCCAGTCCAATCCCTGTCTGAAGAGTTGGCCTCGAAGAGTGCTTTAGTTCTGGACTGATAGAGAATCCAGGGGCCATGTTTCTGGGGTTCCTCCAGTTTCATTCAGACCATTAAGTCTGGTCTGCTTACTAGAATTTGAGTTCTGCACCCCACATTTCTCCTGCTCCATCAAGGACTCTCTGTTGTGTTCCCTGTCAGGGCTGTCATTGGTGATAGCCAGGCACCATCTAGTTCTTCTGGTCTCAGGCTAATGAAGCCTCTGGTTTATGTGGCCCTTTCTTTCTCCTGGGCTAATACTTTCCTTGTGTCTTTTGTGTTCTTCATTCTCCTTTACTCCAGGTGGCTGGGACCAATTGATACATCTTAGATGGCTGCTCGTGCTTTTGAGACCCCAGACGCCACTCACCAAAGTGGGATGCAGAACATTTTCTTAATAAGCTTTGTTATGCCAATTGACCTGGATGTCCCCTGAAAGCATGGTCACCAGACCCCTACCCTGCTACTCTGACCCTCAAGTGTTTGATGGTATTCATGAAACTTCTTAGCTTTTGGTTTAGTCCAGTTGTGCTGACTTCCCCTGTAGTGTGTGCTACCCTTCCCTTCACCTAAGATAATTTGTATCTATTATCTAGTTAGTAAATAACCCTTACCCTTCCTCCCTACCCTTGTAACCATCAAAGAATGTTTTCTTCTGTGTTTAAATCTTTTCTTGAGTTCTTATAATAGTGGTCTTATACAATATTTGTCCTTCTGTGACTGACTAAATTCACTCAGCATAATGCCCTCCAGATTCCTCCATGTTGTAAGATGTTTCACAGCTTCATTCTTGTTATTTATCGTTGCCTAGTATTCCATTGTGTGGATATACCATAAT
Organism: Dugong dugon; assembly: GCA_030035585.1. Classification (NCBI taxonomy): domain Eukaryota; kingdom Metazoa; phylum Chordata; class Mammalia; order Sirenia; family Dugongidae; genus Dugong; species Dugong dugon. The sequence goes on from CM057464.1 coordinate 162,814,341, forward strand.
TTGTTTATCCATTCGTCTGTTGATGAGCACCTAGGTTGTTTCCACCTTTTTGCTATTGTGAATAGTGCTGCAGTGAGCATGGGTGTGCATATATATATTCGTGTGATGGCTCTTATTTCTCTAGGATATGTTCCAAGGAGCAGGATAGCTGGATCATATGGTACTTCTATTTCTAGCTTTTTAAGAAAGTGCCAAATCAATTTCCAAAGTGGCTGTACCATTTTACATTCCCACCAGCAGTGTATAAGTGTTCCAGTCTCTCCACAACCTCTCCAGCATTTATTATTTTGTGTTTTTTGGATTAATGCTAGCCTTGTTGGGGTGAGATGATATCTCATTGTAGCTTTGATATGCATTTCTCTAATGGCTAATTATCATGAGCATTTCTTCATGTGTCTGTTAGCCGCCTGAATATCTTCTTTGGTGAAGTGCCTGTTCATATCCTTTGCACATTTTTTAACTGGGTTATGTGTCTTTTTGCTGTTGAGATTTTGCAGTTTCTTGTAGATTTTAGAGATAAGACGCTGACTGGATTTGTCGTAGCCAAAAGTTTTTACCCAGTCTGTAGGTTATCTCTTGACTCTTTTGGTGAAGTCTTTCGATGAGCATAAATGTTTGATTTTTAGGAGCTCCCATTTATTTAGTTTCTCTTCTGGTGCTTTTGCATTCTTACTTATGGTTCTCATTGTGTTTATGCCATGTATTAGGGCTCCTAGCATTGTCCATGTTTTTTCTTCCATGATTTTTATCGTTTTTGATTTTATATTTAAGTCTTTGATCCATTTTGAGTTAGTTTTTGTGCATTGTGTGAGCTATGGGTCTTGTTTCAGTTTTTTGCATATGGATATCCAGTTATGCCAGCAATTTTTGTTAAAGAGACTGTCTTTTCCCCAATTAATGGACTTTGGACAATTGTCAAATATCAGCTGCTCATAGGTGGATTAATTTATGTCTGGATTCTCAATTCTGTTCCGTTGGTCTATGTAACTGTTGTACCAGTACCAGGCTGTTTTCACTACCAGGGTGGTATAACAGGTTCTAAAATCAGGTAGTGTGAGTCTTCCTACTTTGTTCTTCTTGAGTAACACGTTACTTATCCTGGGCCTCTTCCCTTTCCATATGAAGTTGGTGATTTGTTTCTCCATCTCATTAAAAAATGCCAGTGGAATTTGGATCAGGATTGTGTTGTATCTGTAGATCGCTTTGGGTAAAATTGACATTTTCACAATGTTGAGTCTTCCTATCCATGAACAAGGTATGTTTTTTCCACTTATGCAGCTCTCTTTTGGTTTCTCGCAGTAGTTTCTTGTAGTTTTCATTGTATAGGTCTTTTACCTCTCTGGTAGATTTATTCCTAATTATTTTATCTTCTTGGGGGCTATTGATTTGGTGATTTCCTCTTGGAAATTCTCTTTGTTGGTGTAGAGGAATCCAACTGATTTTTGTATGTTTATCTCGTATCTTGATACTTTGCTTAAATCTTCTATTAGTTCCAGTAGTTTTCTTGTGGATTCTTGGGGTTTTCTGTGTATAAGATCATATCATCTGCAAATAGAGATACTTTGACTTATTCCCTACCGATCTGGATGCCCTTTATTTCTTTTTTCTAGCCTAATTGCTCTGGCTAGGACCTCCAGCACAATGTTGATTAAGAGTGGTGATAGAGGGCATCCTTGTCTGGTTCCTATTCTCAAGGGGAATGCTTTCAAAGTCTCTCCATTTAGGATGATGTTGGCTGTTGGCTTTCTTTAAATGCCCTTAATTATACTGAGGAATTTCCCTTCTATTCCTATTTTGTTGAGAGTTTTTCTCATGAATGGGTGTTGGACTTTGTCAAATGCCTTTTCTGCATCGATTGATAAGATCATGTGGTTCTTGTCTTTTGTTTTATTTGTGTGATGGATTACATTGATTGCTTTTCTAATGTTGAACCATGCCTGTATACCTGATATAAATCCCACCTGATCATGGTGAATTAGTTTTTTGATATGTTGCTGAATTATTTTGGCTAGAATTTTGTTGAGGACTTTTGCATCAATGTTCATGAAGGATATTGGTCTGTAATTTTCTTTTTTTGTGGTGTCTTTACCTGGTTTTGGTATCAAGGTTATGCTGGCTTCTTAGAATGAGTTTGGGAGTATTCCATCTTTTTCTATGCTCTGAAATACCTTTAGCAGTAGTGGTGTTAACTCTTCTCTGAAAGTTTGGTAGAATTCTCCACTGAAGCCATCTGGGCCAGGGCTTTTTTTTTGTTGTTGGGAGTTTTTTGCTTACCTTTTTAATCTCTTCTTTTGTTATGGGTTTATTTAGTTGTTCTACCTCTGTTTGTGTTAGTTTAGGTAGGTAATGAGGTTCTAGAAATTTTTCCATTTCCTCTAGGTTTTCTAATTTTTTAGAATACAATTTTTCATAGTAATCTGTTATGATTCTTTTAATTTCAGTTGGGACTGTTGTGATATCACACATCTCGTTTCTTATATGGGTTATTTGCTTCCTCTCCTGTCATTTTGTCAGTTCTTCTGTCAGTTTGGCAGATGGTTTATCAATTTTGTTGATATTTTCAAAGAACCAGCTTTTGGGTCTTGTTAACCCTTTCAATTGTTTTTCTATTTTCTATTTCATTTAATTCTACTCTAATTCTTATTATTTCCCTTCTTCTCGCTCCCAAGGGCTTCTTTTGCTACTCTCTTTCTACTTGTTCAAGTTGTTGGGCTAATGTTTTGATTTTGACTCTTTCTTCTTTTTGGATGTGTGCATTTATTGCTATAAACTGACCTTTGAGCACTGCTTTTGCTGTGTCCCAAAGGTTCTGGTAGGATGTGTTTGCATTCTCATTTGACTCTATGAATTTCTTTATTCCATCCTTAATTTCTTCTATAACCCAATAGTTTTTGAGCAAGGTGCTGTTCAGTTTCCATGTGTTTGGTTTTTTTTTTTTTCCTTGATTTTTCTGTTATTGATTTCTACTTTTATGGCTTTATGGTCAGAAAAGATGCTTTGTAATATTTTGATGTCTTGGATTTTGTTAAGACTTGCTTTATGGCCTAAATGTGGTCTATTCTGGAGAATTTTCCATGTGCATTGGAAAAGAAAGTATACTTGGCTGCTGTTTAGGTGGAATGTTCGGTATATGTCTATGAGATCAAGTTTATTAATCGTAGCATTTAGATCTTCTGTGCCTTTTTTTTTTTTTTTTTTCTTTTTCTTTTTTGGCTTTAACAAAGAGAAATTTATTTTCCCACAGTCTAGTAGGCTACAAGTCCAAACGCAGGCCGTCTTCTTCACGGTAAGTCTTTCTTTCTTTGTCGGCTCTGGAGGACGGTCCCTGTCATCCATCTTCTTTGGTCTGGAAGTGTCTCATACATCAACCTCTGATCCAGAAGACTTGCTGTGCTCCTGGCACTGCTTTCTTGATGATATGAGGTCCTCCACTCTCTGCTTGCTTCCCTATCCTTTTATCTCTTGTAAGATAATTGGCAGTGCAGGCCACACTCCAGGGAAACTCCCTTTACATTGGATCAGGGATGTGACTTAAGCAAGGATGTTACATCCAACCCTAATCCTCTTTAACCAAAGGCAGAGGTTATGATTTATACCGCAAAAGAATCACAAAATGGAAAACAATCACACAATACTGGGAATCATGGCCTAACCAAGTTGACACACATTTTTGAGGAACACAGTTTAATCCATTGACACTCTCGGCTGCTAACCAAAAGTCAGTGGTTTCAACCCACCAGCCACTCTGTGGGAGAAAGTTGTGGCAATTAGATCTTCCATGTCTTTGTTGAGCTTCTTTCTGGATGTTCTGTCCTTCACCAAAAGTGGTGTGTATTGAAGTCTCCTACTACTATTGTGGAGCTGTCTATCTCTCTTTTCAGTGCTGTTAGAGTTTGTTGCATGTATTTTGGAGCCCTGTCGTTGAGTCGTAAATATTTATTATAGTTATGTCCTCTTGGTGTATTGACTCTTTAATCATTATATAGTGTCCTTCCTTATCCTTTGTGGTGGATTTTACTTTAAAGTCTATTTTGTCAGAGATTAATATTGCCACTCCTGCTCTTTTTTAAGTGTTGTTTGCTTGGTATTTTTTTCCATCTGTTGGCTTTTAGTTTGTTTGTGTCTTTAAGTCTAACGTGTGTCTCTTGTAAGCAGCATATAGATGGATCATGTTTTTTAATCCAGTCTGCCACTCTCTGTCTCTTTATTGGTGCATTTAGTCCATTTACATTCATCGTAATTATAAATAGGTATGAGTTTAATGTCTTCATTTTGGTATCTTTTTTTGTGTGCTGTTCAAAGTTTCTTTGTTCCACTTAATTTTCTGTGCTGAGTTGTTTTTCTTTCTGTATTTTCTTTTTATCTTTGTCATTGTTGTTGATTTTGTACTTTCTGAGTCTTTATATTATTCTAGCTTTTTATCTTGACTTGTAGGATTGTTAGTTTCCTTTGTGGTTACCTTAATATTTACCCCTATTTTTCTAAGTTTATACCAGTCTTTATTTCTTTATATCACCTTGACTTCCTCTCCATATGAAAAACTATGTCTACATTTTTTTAAGTCCTTCTTCTTTTTTTTTAATGTTGTCATCTTTTACATATTGACATGACATCTGTTTCCTTATTTTCAGTGTTTTAGCTTTGTTTTATTTTTGTGTCTTCGTTATCTAGGTTGATCTCTGGTTGCTCTGTCCTATGTTCTAGTCTTGGGTTGTTATCCGATGTTATTGATTTTCTAACCGGAGGACCCTCTTTAGTATTTTTTGTAATTTTGGTTTAGTTTTTGCAAATTTCCTAAACTTCTGTTTATCTGGAAATGCCTTAGTTTCACCGTCGTATTTGAGAGACAGTTTTACTGGATGTATAATTCTTGGCTGGCTATTTTTTTCCTTCATGGCTTTATATATGTCATCCCATTGCCTTCTTGACTGTATTGTATCTGCTAAGTAGTCAGAGCTTAGTCTTATTGACTCTCCCTTGTAGATGACTTTTTGTTTATCCCTAGCCGCTCTTAAAATTCTCTCTTTATCTTTGGTTTTGGCAAGTTTGATTATAATATGTCTTGGTGACTTTCTTTTGGGATCTATCTTATGTGGGGTTTGATGAGCATCTTGGATAGACATCTTCTCATCTTTCATGATATCAGGGAAGTTTTCTGCCAACACATCTTCAACAATTCTCTCTGTCCCCGTTCTGGAACTCCAATCACTTGTAGGTTATTCCTCTTGATAGACTCCCACATAATTCTTAGGGTTTCTTTATTTTTTTGATACTTTTATCTGATTTTTCCTCAGATAAGTTGGTGTCAAGTGCTTTATCTTCAGTCTTACTAATTCTGACTTCCATTGCCTCAGTTCTGCTCCTACAACTTTCTATTGAGTTGTTTATGTCTGAAATTTTATTGTTAATCTTCTGGATTTCTGATTGCTGTCTCTTTATGGATTCTTGCAGCCTGTTAAATTTGTCATTATGCTCTTCTCTAATCTTTTTAATTTCCTCTATTGCGTGTTCTGTGTTTTGCTTTATTTCCTTTCCTAATTTCTTGAAGAGTTCTGTATATTAATCTTTTGTATTCTCCCTCGGGTAATTACAAGAACTTTTCCTCCTCTGGAAAATTTCTAGATTCTTTATTTTGGGAGCTCGCTGAAGCCATCATGGACCACCTGCCTTTTTATGTGATATGATATTGACTGTTGTCTCCATGCCATCAATAAATTATTTTATTTATTTATTTTATGTTTGCTTACTGTGTCCTAGCTTCTTGTTTTGTTTTGATATGCCCAAATAGGCTGCTCATCTGAGCTAGTTTGATTATTGGCACCTTTGAAGCACTAATGTCCTCTCACCAGGTGGTTAGACCTGATATGAGGTATTTGAGCTCAGAAGTCCACCCACTCCTCCTGTATGGATTCAGCTAGGTGCCCAGGTAGATAGCCACCAAGTGTGTGGTGCATGTACAGTCCTAAATAGGCATGGGTGATTGGTGTAGGCACAGGCATCTGGCTGCAGCAGGGGGACACTCTCTGAGCAAGGCAGGGGGCTGACGACCACTCTCAAGTGTCCAGGAGGAAGGCATGTCCCATTCCCTAGAGTGCATAGGTTGGTTGGTTTTGCAGCCAGACTATGAGCACCCAATGCTGTTGGCTCTAAGGCCTGGCGGGCACCTCTTATTCTCGGGCCCCTATTGCAGGTGTCTAGGTGGCATTGGTGGAGCCTTTAGTCCTCAGGCCCCTGATGTAGGTATGTGAAGACCCTGTTTAGTGGGTGGAGCCGTTTCAGATGTTACAAACCTGGCACTTCACAGCTGAAACAATTGAAGTTAGACTTCAGATGTATAACCTGCTGTACTGCAGTAATGAGGGCCTACATTGTTGAAATGGGCCCACACAAGTCTATGCAGGGGGATAGACACTCAAAGTCCGTGGATCCCTTATGCCTGTGCCTAGGCAAAGGAACTGTGCCTACCCTGAGTTCCTGGCTTAGGGAAGCCAGCAGTTTATTTTTTCCCCTGTTTGTTAACTTGTTCACTCTCCAAGGCTGGGAGACTGGCTCAGGGCATGTGATTGATCCTACTTCCAGCCCAGAGGACTTGGCAGAGCAGGGAGCAGGTAGGTAAATAGGAGAGGGGTTTTTCTCTAAGAGAGGTGTTTTTGATCCACACTGTAGGCTGGATGCAAGTACTTATCTTTTGCAGATCAAGGGTTGCTTCTCACCAGTCTGGGGGGCCGAATAGACTCTCTGCCACTGGGTCTCTCCTGGTGCAGAATACATCTCCCATGCACCACTGCTTGCCTGCCTCACCACTCACCCCCGAGCTGATCAGGCTCAGGCTCTCGCCGGGTCGGGTCTGGCAACTCCTCGTTGCTTCTGAACCAACTCTCCCTCCCCCTGCCACTCAGTCTGGTTCCTCAACTTTGCCCTTGATGTTCAGGGCTCCTAAATTGTCATATATAATCAATTCACTTGTTTATTTCAGGTCTTTGTTGTGAGAGGGTCCACTGGAAGTATCTGACTACTCCGCCATCTTGGCCCCACCTCCTGGCAAATTCTTTTTATGATTATGGAATATCTATTTTTAACTGTGATGATTTTCTTGTTATGAAATCTTTCTTCCTTTAGTGTTTGTATTATGCATATTTTCCCATTCTTTTACTTTTAACCTATCTATAATTTTCTTTTTCAAGTACGTTTATTGTAGACAGCATAGAGTTGAGTGTTTCTTTTATCCTCTCTGACATTTTCTGCCTTTTAGTTCTGCCTTTAGACCATTTATATTTAATGTATATATCAATTTGATTGAATTTAAAACATTGTGGTTGATGTTTCTTATTTTCTCAATTTGTTATTTGTCCTTGTTTTCCTCTTTTGATGCCTTCTATTGGATTAACTATAGTTTATGATTCTATTTTATCTCCATGATTGGCTCATTTGTTATTCTTCTGCCTGATGAACTTTATTTAATATATCTTTTACTGTGGTTTTTTTGGAAGTTAATTGTTTACACTTATGTTTGCCTGAACAAAGTATTTATTTCACTTTAATCTTGAATTTTTTTTTCTTGCTGGATATAGAATTATAGATTGTCAGGATTTTTGTTTGTTTTCTTTAATAATTTAATGATTCTAGTCTATTGTCTCCTGGCTAGCACTGTTTTAGACAAGAAGTCTGCTATCATCATTATATTTATTCCTCTGTACATAATATGTCTTTTCTTTTCTGGCTGCCGTTAAGATTTTCTTTCATTACTGGCTTTAAGCAATTTGATTATAAAGTACCTTGGTGTGTTTTTCTTTTCATTTGTTCTGCTTGGTACTCATTGACCCTTTTAGAGTTGTGGATTTGTATAGCTTATAGTTTTTTTCAAATTGGTAAATTTTGGGCCATTAGTTCTTAAAATATTTTTTAGTCTCTATTTCTCTCCTTCTGGTACTCCAGTTACATGTGTGTTAATCTGCTTGATATGGCTTTGCAAGTTGCTGAAGCTCTGTTTGTTATTTAAGGCTTTTTGTGTTTTTTTTTTTTTTAATTCATTTTAGTTTCTAATGATACAAGTTATTAATCATTTCCTCTACAGTGTCTAATTTGATGTTAATCCCATCTAGTGTCTTTTATATTTTAAATATATATTTTTTCAACCTCTGGAAATTTTAGCTTTTTTCTTTAATCTCTTCAATTTCTTGCCTTATCATGTTCATGCTTTCTTCTACTTTCTTTAGTATATTTAATACATATTTATAGAAAGAGTATGCCAGGGATTTTATGGGTGAGAAGTGGAAGGCAAGCTATGAAATTTTGTTAGAGATCAATTATTTATGTCAAATATTCCAATCTGAACATTTTACATTTTATTATGTAATCATATCTAGGCAATGAATGATATTTTATGCAAGTTGAATTAGTGTGGGGAGAGTCTACAGTACAGTGCTAGTTAAAAAAAGACTTGTATAGTAAAGATAAGAGATAAGAAAAATTTTGAATATAGTGGTGGCAATGGGTATAGGAAGACCAAGTCATACATAAAATTTTAAAATAATCTGGAGGACTTTGTAACAAATGGGACATGTATAGTGAAGAAGTATAAGAATCCGCAAATAACTTCAAAGCTGAGAGCTTAAATATCTGGCAAAATATAATACTGCCTTTCGCAAACTCTAAGAAGAAGGGCATTGGTGGTTCAGTGGTAGAATTGTCACCTTCCATGTGGGAGACCCGTGTTCAATTTCTGGCCGTTGCTCCTCATGAGCAGCGACCATCCATCTGTCAGTGGAGGTTTGTGTATTACTATGATGCTGAACAGATTCCAGGAGAGCTTCTAGACTAAGATAGGCTAGGAGTAAAACCCTGACAATCTATTTCCAAAAATCAGCCAATGAAAACCCTATAGATCACAATGGTTTAATCTACAATCAATCATGGGGATGAGGTAGGACCAAGCAATATTTTGTTCTGTCATGCATGGGGTGTTCTGTCATGTCATGGCCAACTCAGTGGCAGCTAATAACACGAAAAAATAAAATAAGCTTTACATTTTCTCCCACATTAGTGTCTAACGTTTAAATAGTCCACAGTGGCTAGAATTTATGAGGCAGAATACCAGAGAAAAAAGACACAGAGAGAGTACTCCAGAGAACTGCAGAGGGATCACCTCATGTATTTGGCTGAATCTTGATCTGCACGTACATGAGAAGAGCTTACCCAAACTGATTAAGCAACTACTGGAAAACAGTAGGCCGAATGATTCCCAGCACTCACAAAAACCAGAATAGTAGAAAGTAGAAAGGCACAGAAAATTTGATAGAGTTCTTGGAAGACTATCACCTTAATAGTTGGACTATATTTGCCTTAGACTAAAATCTGCTCTGAATCTTACCATACTCACCCTCCAGAAAGCTTAAAAGTAAGCCTAAAAGCTACTTAATTGACTCCAAGTAAATATGTCATGATGGTTAACATTGTGTGTTAACTTGGCTGGGCCATGATTCTTAGTGGTTTGGCAGTTGTATAATGTTGTGATCACTTCTCTGTTGAAATCTGGTATGTGATCATGCCCATGATGGAATCTGCTGAATGGTACCAGTGAGAGTGGGGTGTGTGGTGGCTCACCATGGACTTCCACTCACCAAGGTTGACTTGGCTACAGCCACTGCTGAGTGCCCAATCTTCCAGCAGCAGAGACTAACACTGAGTCTCCGATATGGCACCAACCCTTCAGGTGATCAGCCAGCAACCTGGTGGCAAGCTGATTACATTAGACCATTTCCATCATGGAAAGGGCAGCATTTTGTCCTTACTGGAATAGGCACTTACTCTGGAGATGGATTTACCGTCCCTGCATGCCATGCTTCTGCCAAAACTACCATCCCTGGACTTACAGAATGCCTTATCCACCATAATGATATCCCACATAGCATGGTCTTTGATCAAGGGACTCACTTCACAGCAAATGAAATGCAGCAGTGAGCCCATGCTCATGGAATTCACTGGTCTTACCATGTTCCCCATCATCCTGAAGCAGCTGGCTTGATAGAAGGGTGGAATAGCCTTCTAAAGACACAAATACCATGCCAGCTAGCTGGCAATACTTTGCAGGGCACTGTTATGCAAGAGGCTGTATATGCTCTAAACCAGTGTCCAGTATACAGTGCTGTTTCTCCTATAGCCAGGATTCATGGGCCCAGGAATCAAGGGGTGGAAATGGGAATGGTATCGCTCACTATTACCCCTAGTGACCCACTCGCAGGATTTTTGCTTCCTGTCCCTGTGACCTTATGCTCTGCAGGTCTACAGGTCTTAGTTCCAAAGGGAGGAATGCTCCCACCTGGAGACACATCACTGATTCCATTGAACTGGAAGTTAAGAATGCCACCTGTCCACTTTAGGCTCCTTATGCTTCTGGATCAACAGGCAAAGAAAGGAGTTATCATATTGACTGGTGTGACTGATCCTGATTACCAAGAGGAAATTGGATTGATATTACATAATGGAGGTAAAGAAGAGTATGTCTGGAACACAGGGGATTCCTTAGGGCTTCTCTTAGTACTACCATGCCCTGTGATTAAAGTCAATAGAAAACTGCACCAGCTCAATTCTGATATGACTACTAATGGCCCAGAACCTTCAGGACTGAAGGTTTGGGTCACCCTACCAGGCAAAGAACCATGATCAGCTGAGGTACTTGCTGAGGGCAAAGGGAATACGGAATGGATGGTGGAAGAAGGTAGTTTTAAATACCAGTTGTGGCCACGTGACCAGTTGCAGAAATGAGGACTGTAATTGTTATGAGTATTTCTGCTTTGTATGTGTGCATCAAATATTTTTGTTTTCTTCACTTATATAAGATGTAAACAGGGCTAGTGTGTTTTAGGTTGTACTTGTGTTAGTTGTATCGTGTTAGGCGCAAGTATGACTTTCTAATTGTCTTTATTCAGAGAGTATATATGGTTTGGGGAGATGTGCACAGGTGTCAGGTTGACAAGGGGTGGACTGTGATGGGTAAGATTGTGTGTCAACTTGGCTGGGCCATGATTCCCACTGTTTTGGCAGTCACATAATGTTGTGATTACTTTTCTGTTGAGATTTGCTATGTGATCACCCCCATGATGGAATCTGCTGAATGGTACCGGCGGGGCCAGGGCCTGTGGCAACTGACTTAGCCTTCATCTCTCTGCTCTCTGCCACCTACTCCTTTCCTGCTCTCTTTGCCAAAGTTTGTAGCTTGTTTTGGATTCTGCCACTTCCTCTTCTCATCTGACCTCTGGTTCTTGGGACTTGAGCTAGCAGATTACCTGCCAATCTCGGGATTCATCAATCTTCACAGCCTGCGAACAACAGTCCTTCTCCCCAGCCTGCCGATCTTGGGTTCTCCAGCCCCTGCAGCTACGTGGATCAAGAGAAGCTTTGCAGTCTTGCCTGTAGATCTTGGGATTCATTGACCTTCACAGCCTGTGAGCCGGACCCCTGCTCTCCAACATACTGATCGTGGGTTCACCAGCCTCTGCAGCTGTGTGAATCGAGAGAGGCCTCTTTCCTGATCCACAGACTTGGGATGTTCCAGCCTCTACAATCGTGTGAGCTGTTTTCTGATATAAATCTCTCTCTATATAAGTTTATACGCTTCACTGATTTTGCTTCTCTAGAAACCCAGCCTAAGACATTTGTACCATAACAAGTCCAAAACATACAAACAAAAATATCAGCATCCATCAACATAATATTTACAATGTTTAGTATTCAATAAAAAGTTACCAGATCTGAAAATAAGCAGAAAAATATAACTGATAACCTGGAGGAAAAAAATCAATAGAAACAGACACAGAAGTGACACAGTAACTAGACTAGCAAGTTAATAAGAACTATTATATGTGCATAGCTAGATATAGGTGTAGACATAGACACAGACACAGACACAGACATAGACATAGATACAGATATATATGAGAATTATATAAGGTGAGAATTATACCACTGAACTACTGACAGCCTTCTTCCTAGGATCTGCTAAAGGCACTATTATATTTTACCAAGTATTTAAGTGCTCAGCTTTGAAGTTGCTTGTGGGTCCTTATACTTCTTCAATGTACATGTCTCATTTGTTACCAAGTCCTTCAGATTCTTTTAAAATTTTACGTCTGACTTGGTCTTCCTATACCCATTGCCACCACTGTATTCAAAATCTTTCTTATCTCATATTTTTACTATACAAGTATTTTGTAACTAGCTCTCTACTCTAGTTTCTCCCCACATTAATTCAACTTGCATAAAATATTATTCATTGCCTAGATATGATTGCAAAATAATTTGTAAAATGCTCAAATCGGAATATTTGATATAAATAATCTAACAAAATTTTCTGCCACTTCTCACCACCACAATCCCTGACATACTCTAGTACATGGCTTCTCCTCACCGTCTTTTAACATATCATGGTAAATCAGACCTCAGTGCCTTTCCTCAGGGCATCTTTTCTTCTTGGAATTCATTTTTTCTACCTTTCTTAATGTCCTTCATTCCCGTAAGATCGAGTTTAATTCCCACTTATCACAGAGAAATTATAATTTTTATCTCTCTCTAAACTCTGGGTTTATTTTCTTTTCACTCATATCAACATTTAATCATACTATGTTCTGTAATATCAGTCCTTCACTTAGTATCATCTTCCAGATATTCCAATTTATTGTATTTATCCGATCACATCCTTTTTACCTGACATCATGGACAGCAGGTGGCTGGTCAAGCTCTGACCTTGCAGCTTTTAGCCTTTAGTTAAACCCACAACTTCTCTCTTTATGCTCTTTTTTCTTTCTATCATTTTCAATAGTCTCTTTGCTTATTATGTATCTAAGTGTACCAAATTGAGAAATAAAGGAAAGAAATGAGAAAAAAGGAGGCGTCACTTCCTTATAAAATTAGGGAGACATCTTGTTTTCATATATAGCTGGTCAAGTACTCTGAATGTAATTTTTAAAAATTTCAAGACTTTCTCAGGCAATGGAAGTGATATGAATGTGTTCATATACTGTCAAGGGACCTATTGTTGAACACGTTCTTCTTGAAAAAAATATATATAGTGATTAAGAGCACAAGTGCACTCGTGGACTTGTCTGGGTTCAAATCTCAGCTCTGAAGCTTATGAGACGTTTGACTATAGACACTTTGCTATGTTTTTTTGGCTACTTCATGTATAAAATGAGGATAATATTAATCCCTACTTCACAAAGTTATGGTGAGGATGAAATAAGATAACCCCTGTGTCAAATGGGCTGACGGAAGGAACAAGATGTGTTTTGGTAACATTTTCAATCTGCTGTTGTTTGGCAAAATGCAAAATTTTTGACTGAAATGGAAAGAGCTTTGTTCTGTTGTTTCAGAATAAGATCCAGTTCTGGCAACCATTCAGGTTTTGACTCTTGAAAGCAACAGCTGGGTATGGCATCAGAAATTCATTCTAAGAGATAGTTCATATAACTTGGTCAAGTTTTGACTCTGCTTTGTCCATCTGTTCTTTCTGCTTCCCACTCACTTTCTTCCAAGCTTTCTTGGACTGATCTTATCACTTGTCCAGCCCCACAAACTCCTGCCAAATTTTAAATCTCCAGTGTGACTCTCAAAGAGAGTCGGAGAAAGAGAGAGAGGAAGATAAATGGAGAGAAAGAATGAGCATGTAGAAAAATTCTATACATCATTTCCTTGATTTTTCTCTTTTTACTTTTAACTGCATTCCAACAAACTTGTGTAGATGTGGCAAGATAATTTAAAAAAGCAGAGACAACTCAATTTTACAATATAGGGGACTGGATAAATTAATTATGGTTCTTTTATTGAATGAAACAGTATTCAGCCCAATGAGGTGCTGGTATACTGACTCAAAAAAAAGCTATGGTTTGTAGCATCTGCCAATTTTAATCATGTAAATTCTCTCTCCATGGACCATTTCAAGCTACCAAGATGATGTCACTAAACTCCAAGTTGAAAAGAGATGTGCATATTTGGCTCTCTCAAGTCTGCGACAAGCAGGCTCCATGTGGTGCAGTGAATTGCTTTAATATGACCCTTCTAGCCATGGTTTTCTAACTCCCACAAAATGATTGGGTGGGACTATGCAAATAAGGTGCACTGAATCCTTGTAGGGGATTGGTCAGTTTTGCCATCCCCCACCAGGCTTAAAAAGAGCCAATCGCAAAAGTTGAAATGGGATCTTCTACCACTAAGAAAGAAGAGCCAGGGACAGACCGTGTCCTTTGGACCCAGAGTCCCTATGCTGAGAACCTCCTGTATCCAGGGTAAGATTGCTGCCAAGACACAGAATCTCCAAGGAACAGCAGGCCCACAGAATTTGAAAGGAGACAAAGACCTTCCCCCACAGCTGAGAGAGAGAGAAAGCCTTCCCCTAGAGCTGAAGCCCTGAATTCGAACCTCTAGCTTCCTAAAGTGTGAGAGAATAAAGTTCTGTTTGTTAAAATCATCCTCTTGTGGTACTTCTGTTATAGTAGCGCTAGATAACTAAAATGGACTGACACAGTGGCTGCAATAATGGGCTCAAACATAGCAACAATTGTGAGGATGACACAGACCATTCTGTTGTGCATAGGGTCATTATAAGTCATAATTGACTTGACAGCACCTAAAAACAACAACCACAATCTTCTATGGCATCTTCAGACTGGCTTTCTGATTATCATAGGGATAGCATAGACTTCTAGTGTGAAAATGAATATTCAGCCAAGCATCTGTCCACTGATCCATTAGCAGGACCTTGAAAACATAATCATAATCCTAACAAGGAGGAGTTTAGGTGGTGACCGTGTAATCAAGAATTCAAAATTTTAGAGAAGCGGAATGCTCATCAGAAAAGACATCTAGGTCAGATTTCATCACCTCTAATTTACAGGTTTCTATTTTTGTTCTGATCTCACATTGTTCCATCAAACCATCATCAAGAAATGCTGATTAAGTATTTCCCCTGCCTACAGCTTTGTGTCAGAGTTTGATGCTATAAATTAATTGGTTATGGTTCCAGTCATTTGGAAATTTTTCTGAAAAGTTTTGTTTCCCTGCGTTTTCATTTTTTAATATTAGAACATGTAAAATGTTTAAACATGTGGTGAACTCACAATTAACTGTAGTTCCATTTTATTTATTTAATTGATAGGTAAAACTTAGGGCACATTTGGATAATTTTCCAGACCTCCCATTTGTCAGGTACATAAAAATTGAGGAACACTGCTTGCAGGCAGAAACTCTGGTATATAATAGTTGATCAAGAAGTGTATTGGAAATAATGTTATTTTAAAGAATAAAGTGCCAAATATGGAACTGGCCCAGTTCAAAAATAAATCAAGGTGGATTCAATGGTATATTAAAAATTGTTACTCATTTATATTGACACACCAGTTTATATTCTGATGTCTTTTTGTCAATAGAAGAGAATGGGTAGAATTGCAGATAATGTGCTTGATATTAAGGCTAGTAATAAAATATTTATTGATTACATATCATGTGCCAATCACTATGTCCTACAGACATTATTTCATTTATTTCTCACAAAATACTTATGAATTAGGTATTATTATTTTCTCCATTTTCTAGATTGGAAATAAAGACTTACTGACATTAAATAACATGGCATAGTAAAGATTCCAGTGCAGTTCTGCCTAATCCTGAAGCCTGAACATGGAAGTACATAGTATATATGAATATCATCTATCACTGGTGGTACTGGGGAAATCAGGTGAAGAATGATTGCACTGTGGTATGGGATACACAATGACATCTCATGTCCATAAGATGCTTTATAGTTTACATGACACATTCACATATATTATCTCCTTCAAACCTCTCAGTATTACTGTGAGATAGTGTTATTATTACACTCATTTTACAAATGAGAAAATTGGGAATCAGGGGTTCTGAATAAATTGCCTAAGTTTGCAGAGCTTGTAAGATATAAACCCAGGTCAAAACTCAAGCCTCCTGACTCAAGATTCCCTTACTATTTCCATTACATTTTATTGCTTCTAAATATAAACAAAACAGTTATCAAAATCAAGCATAAACATACCCATTTATGCTTGCTATAAGTTTAAGTTGCCTTAAATTTATTTCCCTTTTGCAAACAAATAGACCAATAGTCAATTCTGATATACCTTGAGCTATATGGCACCTGAAATGTTTCATTACAAGGGCAAAAATCTCTAAATTATCAAATAAATTATTTAAATACACAGGAGAAGGTAATAGAGAAGATCATTGGCATGGAGAATATCAAAACCTGACTCTTGGTATGGCCAGGATGTTGATGGGAAAATTAAAAAAGGGGAAGTATATTGTATAAAGAGAAATCTAACTGCAAAATCCTTGATCAGCATTCCATAAAAGAATTAGGACGACAGTGGAGCTAAAAGGAAAAACTGTCAGATATCCCCAGGCATAGGATTTAGCTGCAACAATTCGACAGTTTCATCCACAGACGTACTAGGTACTTTTTCTTGTGATTTATGAGGTACAGGAAATATCTTCCTTGTCCAAAATTACCTTCACCATTTGCAGTTACTACTGTGTTTACCATTAGACTTTGTTTTCATGAGATACAAATATTGTTTCCATGAAACCTCACAAAAATAGTCTTTTTCTCCACAGAAATCTATATCCCTTATTAATCATTATTAGATTTTTTTTTAGCAACAACTAGCAAGGTAGAATGAGACTGGCAGTTTAGTGGTAGAATTCTTGCCTTCATGTGAGAGGCCTGGGTTCAAATCCCTACCAATGCATTTCATGCACAGCCGTCACTCATCTGTCAGTGGAGGTTTGCTATAATGCTGACGTATGAATCTAGGAAAATTGGAAGCTGTCAAAAATGAAACGGAATGCATAAAGATCGATATTCTAGGTATTAGAGAGCTGAAATGGAGTGGTATTGGCCATTTTGAATCAGACAGTCATATGATCTACTATGCTGGGAATGACAAACTGAAGAGGAATAGTGTTGCATTTGTCATCAAAAAGAAAATTTCACAATCTATCTTAAAGTTCAACTTTGTCAGTGATAGGATAATATCCATATGCCTACAAGGAAGACCAGTTAATATGACCATTATTGAAATTTATGCATCAACCACTAAGGCCAAAGATGAAGAAATTGAAGACTTTTAACAACTTCTGCAGTCTGAAATTGATCAAATATGCAATCAAGGTGCATTAATAATTACTGCCGATCGGAATGCAAAAGATGGAAACAAAGAAAAAGGATCAGTAGTTGGAAAATATCACCTTGTTGATAAAAACGATGCTGGAGATCACATGATAGAATTTTGCAAGAACGACTTCTTCATTCCAAATACTTTTACCCAACAACATAAACAGTGACTATACACATGGACCGCTCCATATGGAATACACAGGAAACAAATCAACTACATTTGTGGAAAGAGACATTGGAGAAGCTCAGTATCATCAGTCAGAATAAGGCCAGGGGCCGACTGCAGAACAGACCATCAATTGCTCACATAAAACTTCAAGTTGAAACTGAAGAAAATTATAATAAGTTCATGAGAGCCAAAATACAACCATGAGTATATCCTACCTGAATTTAGAGATCATCTCAAACATAGATTTGACACATTAAACGCTAATGACCAAAGACCAGGTGAGTTGTGGAATGACATCAACATACATGAAGAAAGCAAGAAGTCATTAAAAAGATAGGAAAGAAAGAAAAAACCACAACAGATGTCAGAAGAGACTCTGAAACTTGCTCTTGAACGTAGAGTAGCTAAAGCGAATAGAAGAAATGATGAAGTAAAAGAGCTGAAGAGAAGATTTCAAAAGGTGGCTTGAGAAGGCAAAGTAAAGTATTATAATGAAATGTGCAAAGACTTGAAGTTAGAAAACCAAAAAGGAAGAACATGCTCGGTATTTCTCAAGCAGAAATAACTGAAGAAAAAATTCAAGCCTTGAATTACAATAATGAAAGATTCTACAGGGAAAACATTAAACGACGCAGGAAGCATCAAAAAAAGATGAAAGGAATACACAGTCACTGTATCAAAAAGAACTGGTCGACATTCAATCATTTCAGGAGGTAGCATATGATCAAGAACTGATGGAACTGGAGGAAGAAGTCCAAGCTTCCCTGAAGGCACTGGCGAAAGATAAGCCTCCAGGAATTGACAGAATACCAACTGAGAGGTTTCAACAAATGGATATAGCTATGGAGTTGCTCACTGGTCTATGACAAGAAATTTGGAAGACAGCTACCTGCCCATCCAACTGGAAAAGGTCCATTTTTTGGCCTATTCCAAAGAAAGGTAATCCAACAAAATGTGGAAATTATCGGACAATATCATTAATATCATACACAAGTAAAATTTAACTGAAAATCATTCAAAAGGGGTTGCAGCAGTACATCTACAAGGAACTGCGAGAAATTCAAGCTGGATTCAGAAAAGGATGTGGAACAAGAGATATCGTTGCTGATGTCAGATGGAGCTTGACTGAAAGCAAAGAATACCAGAAAGATGTTTACCTGTGTTGTATTGACTAAGTAAGGGCATTTGCCTGTGTGGATCATAACGAATTATGGATAACATTGAGAAGAATGGAAATTCCAGACACTTAATTGTGCTCATGTGGAACCTGTATACACACAAGAGGCAGTCATTCAAACAGAACAAGGGAATACTTTGTGGTTTAAAGTCAAGAAAGATGTGCACCAGGGTTGCTTCCTTTCACCATACTTATTCAATCTATATGCTGAGCAAATAATCTGAGAAACTGGACTATATGAAGAAGAACGAAGGATCAGGATTGGAGGAAGATTCATTAACAGCCTGCAATAGGCAGATGACACAACCCTGTTTGCTGAAAATGAAGAGGACTTGAAGCACTTACTCATGAAGATCAAAGACTACAGCCCTCAGGAGGGATTGTGCCTCAACATAAAGAAAACAAAAATTCTCACAATGGGACCAATAAGCAACATCATGATAAACAGAGAAAAGATTGAAGTTGTCAAGGATTTCATTTTACTTGGATCCACAATCAACGCCCTTGGAAGCAGCGGTCAAGAATCAAAGGACACATTGCATTGGGCAAATCTGCTGCAAAAGGCCTCTCTGAAGTGTTGAAAAGCAAAGATGTCTCTTTACGGACTAAGATGCACCTGACCCAAGCCATAGTAACTTCAATCACCTCATATGCATAGACAGTGGACAATGAAACCTGGACAATGAATAAGGAAGGCCAAAGAAGCACTGACACCTTTGAATTATTGTGTTGGTGAAGTCCATTATTCAATGGACTACCAGAATAATACCATGGACTGCCAGAAGAATGAACAAATCTGTCTTGGAAGAAGTACAACCACCATGCGCCTTAGAAGCAAGGATGGCAAGACTTCATCTCACATACTTTGGGCATGTTACCAGGAGGGACCAGTCCCTGGAGAAGGACATCATGCTTGGTAAAGTAGAGGGTCAGTGAGAAAGAAGACCCTCAACAAGATGGATTGACACAGTGGCTGCAACAATGGGCTAAAGCATAACAACAATTGTGAGAATGGCAGAGGTTCAGGCAGTGTTTTGTTCCATTTTGTTCCAGTGTTTTGTTTCACTGTTGCTATGAGTTGGAACCAACTCAAAGGCACCTAACAACAACATGATGCTGAACAGGTTTCAGTGGAGCTTCCAGACTGTTATGGGCCAGGAAGAAAGGCCTGGTGATCTACTTCTGAAAATCAATGAATTGATCATGAAGATCGCATTGGACAGTGTTTCATTTTGTTGTATATGGGGTTGTTATGAATCAGGGCTGACTCAATGACAGATAACACGTAAGGGAGAGAAGCACATAGAACTATTGTAGAGGAAGGTAGGGAGTAAAGCTAGAAAGCTGTGCCATTTCCTTTGAAAGACAGGTCTGATATTGGTGCTAACCAAACCCAACCCATTATCGTCGAGTTGATTCCGACTCATAGCGACCCTACAGGACAGAGTAGAACTGCCTCACAGAGTTTCCAAGGAGCAGATGGTGGATTTGAGTTGCTGACCTTTTGGTTAGCAGCCTAACGCTTAACCACTGCACCACAAGATATTGGTGCTGGAGGCCTTTATTCATTCAATTAGTCATTCAACAAACATTCAGTGAAGATCTGCCAAGTACAAGGTGCTGTCCTAGGTGCTAAGAATATAGCACTGCTGGCTATGGGCTTGTATGCTCATATCTAGTGATAAGCAAGGTAGCAGCATATGCTAGTGTCTCTCCCTCCATCTTCCAAAGCTTCCTGAAAGAATGTCTTCATGGCATGCAAGCCTAAAATATTTTGAATCAAATGTATTTTACTTGGATGAGAATGAATCTGGAGATAAATATATTTGGAGGAAGACACTTTGTTTACTTTTGCTCCATTTTTATGGGCAGAGTGGATGCTTCCAGGGCAAGGAACAGCAAATAATGGTGGAGAACACTGAAAACACTAGAACATAGGATGTTTGATAAAAGCACTGAAACCAAAAAACAGAAACCAAACCCACTGCCATCGAATCGATTCTGAATCATAGCGATTCTATAGGGCAAACTAGAACTGCCCCTACAGTGTCCAAGGAGTGGTTGGTGGATTCAACCTTACAGTTAGCAGTCGTAGCTCTTAACTACTGTGTCACCAGCTGAATGTGACTTGAAATAATGCTGTTAGAGAGAGAAACATTGGTCAAAGCCAAGGCAGGATCTGAAGGCAGAGAAGGTCTGGGAGTGAAGTGTAAGGCAGAGGGCAATATGGAATTCCTTAGGCAGAGTGAATGAGGAGCTATGGGTCTACAGACAGGTCAAGTCTCTCCTTTCTTTAGTGATTGTGAAAAAGTAGTGGTTATATTCATGTAAAGTGGCAAGAGACGAAAAAAGTGTAAGACTTTAATCATTGAATACAGACTGCAGATCAGATTACTATTGATATTATTATCTTTTACAGTTTATCTTTCCCAAATATCTTGTGGAGGTTGTGCAAAGAAGGCATGTCAGATAGTCTGGCATATTTTCTCAGTAGCTGGTGAGGGCTTAAGCCAAACAATGTAAAAGGATGCCTTCTCCCCCCAGAGAGACTCCCCAAGGTAATTCAGGTTCTTGTTATACTAGAATTATTTTTTACATAGGTGTTGCATAGGTGACAGAAATGTCTTCTGATAAGAGAATTACAGAATGATAATTTCGCTCTGGAGGAGGGAGCACTTTTCCTTCTTTTATATTGTGTCCTATGGGATAGGGAGAATGAGAAGAGAGAAAGATTGACTCCCTAAATTTTGAGAATAGATTTTTTTTTTTAATTTGGAAAAAAGAAGTATATTGTGTAATAAATATGTTAGAACAGAAGTTTCCAAAGTGTAGTCTGGGGACTCCTAGGGGTTCTAAACACCATTTGAGGAGTCCGCTATATCAAAATTATTTTCATAATAATACTAAGATTTATTTACCTTTTTCATTCATTCTCTTACAAATGTTTGGTGGAATTTTCCGGTGGCTTGACAAGATGTGTGATACTTGAACAGATTGAATGCACAAGCAGATATGAGACTCCAGTTGTCAATTAAACAAGATATTTAGGATATTTGCAGAAATGTGGAACAATACCCCTTTTCTCACTTTTTTTTTTGTTGGTTTTTAAAAATATAGCCATTTCATAAAAATATATTAGCATGTTATATATTTGTTATGTTGTTGTTGTTCTTAGGTGCTATTGAGTTGGTTCCGACTCACAGGGACACTCAACGAGATGGATTGACACAGTGGCTGCAACAGTGGGCTCAAGCACAGCATCAATTGTGAGGATGGCACAGTACCGGGCAGTGTTTCGTTCTGTTGTGCATAGGGTTGCTGTAACTCGGGACTGACTTGATGGCACCTAACAACAACAACAACGTAGTGAACTTTGATCGATATTACTTATGTGAATAAAAACTCTTTGGGGTTCTCAATAGTAATTGGAAAATATGGCCCTGGTGATAGGAACAATGCCAGAGATCCTATGATAAAATTTTCCAAGGCTAATGACTTCTTCGTTGCAAACACCTTTTTTCCCCAATATAAACAGTCAGTCCCTATACACTTGGACCTCAGCACATGGAATATACAAGAATCAAATTGACTACATCTGTTGAAAAAGATGATGAAAAAGCTCAGTATCATCAGTCAGAAGAAGGTCAGGGGCTTACTGTGGAACAGACCATCAACTGCTCATATGCAAGTTCAAGTTGAAGTTGGAGAAAATTAAAACAAGTCCACGAAAGTCAAGGTATGACCGTGAAGGTATCCCACCTGAATTTAGAGATCATCTCAAGAATAGATTTGACTAAGTGAATATTAATGACCAAAGAACAGATGAGTTATGGAAAACATCAGGGACATCATACATGAAAAAGACAGAAAGGGGAAAAAAAAAAGACCAAAATGGATGTCAGAAGAGGCTCTGAAAATTGCTCTTGAACGTAGAGCAGCTAAAGGGAAAGGAAGAAATGAGGAAGCAAAAGAACTGAACAGAAGATTCCAAAAGACTGCTCGAGAAGACAAAGGAAAGTGTTATGATGAAATGTGCAAAGACCTGGAGATAGAAAACTAAAAGGGAAGAACATGCATGGCATTTCTTAAGCTGAAAAAACAAGAAAAAATTCAAGCCTCGAGGAGCAATAATGAAAGATTCTACGGGGAAAATATTAAACCACACAGAAAGCATCAAAAGAAGATTGGAGGAATACACAGAGTCTGTGTACCAAAAGAATTGGTCAACTTTCAACCATTTCAGGAGGTAGCATACGATCAGAACTGATGGTACCGAAGGAAGAAGTCCAAGCTGCACTGAAGGCACTGGTGAAAAACAAGGCTCCAGGAACTGATGGAATACCAATTGAGATGTTCCACAAACGGATGCAGTGCTGGAAGTGCTCACTAGTCTATGCCAAGAAATTTGGAAGAGATCCATATTTATGCTCATTCCCAAGAAAGGTGATCCAATCGAATGTGGAAATTATTGAACTATATCATTAATATCACACGCAAGTGAAATTTTGCTAAAGATCATTCAAACATGGCTGCAGCAGTATGTTGACAGGGAACTGCCAGAGATTCAGGCCTGATTTAGAAGAGGACCTGGAACCAGGGATATCATTGCTGATGTCAGATAGATCCTGGCTGAAAGCAGAGAATACCAGAAAGATGTTTACCTGTGTTTTATTGACTATGCAAAGGCATTTGACTGTGTGGATCATAATAAATTATGGATAACATTGGGAAGAACGGGAATTTCAGAACTTTTAATTGTGTTTATGAGGAACCTGTACATAAATTAAGAGTATGTTATTCGAACAGAACACGGGGTTTCTGTGTGGTTTAAAGTCAGGAAAGGTGTGTATCAGGGTTGTATCCTTTCACCATACCTATTCAGTCTGTATGCTGAGCAAATAATTCAAGAAGCTGGACTATATGAAGAAGAATGTGGCATCAGGATTAGAGGAAGACTCATTAACAACCTGTGATATGCAGATGACACAACCTTGCTTGCTGAAAGTGAAGATGACTTGAAGCACTTACTGATGAACATCAAGACCATAGCCTTCAGTATGGGTTACGCCTCAACATAAAGAAAACAAAAATCCTCACAACTGGACCAATAAGCAACATCTTGAAAAATGGAGAAAATACTGAAGTTGTCAACGATTTCATTTTACTTGGACCTACAATCAACACCCATGGAAGCAGCAGTCAAGAAATCAAAGGACACATTGCATTAGGCAAGTCTACTGCAAAAGATCTCTTTAAAGTGTTAAAAGCAAAGATGTCACTTTAAAGATTAAAATGTGCCTGACCAAAGCCACGTTTTTTGTTAATTACATTTTTTTAAAATTATACTTCAGATGAGGGTTTACAGAACAAACTAGCTTCTCATTAAACAGTACATGTATTGTTTTATGACACTGGTTAACAACCCCAGGACATGTCAGTATGATCCCTTCTTGACCTTGGGTTCCCTATTACCAGTTTTCCTGTCTCCTCCTGTCTTCTAGTCCTTGCCCCAGGGCTGGTGTGCCTCTTTAGTCTCGTTTTGTCTAATGGGTCTTTCTAATATTTGGCTAAAAGGGTGTATGGGGGCCATACTCTCAGGGTTTCTCCAGTCTCGGTCAGGCCAGTAAGCCTGGTCTTTAAGCCATGGTTTTTTTTAATCACCTTTTAAGTATGTGAAAGCTGGACAGTGAATAAGGAAGACCAAAGAAGAATTGATGCCTTTGAATTATGGCGTTGGAGTTGAATGTTGAATATACCATGGACTGCCAGAAGAACAAAGAAATCTGTCTTGGAAGAAGTGCAGCCAGAATGCTCCTTAGAAGTAAGCATGATGAGACTTCGTCTCACATACTTTGGGCATGTTATTAGGAGAGACCAGACCCTGGAGAAGGGTCAGTGAAAAAGAGGAAAACCCTCAATGAAATGGATTGTCTCAGTGGCTGCAACAATGGACTTAAGCATAACAATGATTGTGAAAATGGCACAGGAATGGGCAGTGTTTCATTCTGTTGTATTCTGGGTTGTTATGAGTTGGAACCAACTCTACGGCAGCTAACTACAACAGCAAATAAGCATTCAATATAATTTTTTTCATGGACATATGTTTCCAATTTTCTTGAGAATATTTGTAGGAATGAAATTGCTGGGTCAAAACCCTCAGTGAGGTGGAATGACACTATAGACCAAACATACCAACAACAATTAAGATGATACAGGAATGGGCAATGTTTTTGTTCTGTTATAAATAAGGTCGCTATGAGACAGAGATAACTTGATGGCATCTAACAGCAACAAAAACATTGTACTTTTATGTTTGAGTTTTTGAGGGAGTACCAAACTGTTTTCTAAGTGAGCGACATAATTTTACAACCCCAACAGCAATGAATGAGTGGTCCAATTTCTTCACACCCTCACCAATACTTAATATTGTTTGTCTTTTGATTATAGCCATTCTTATTTGTGTGAAATAGAATCTCATTGTGGTTTTGATTTGCTTTTACTTATTTACTCATGATGTTGAGCGTCTTTTATTTTAATGTGCTTATTGGCCAATTGTATATTTTCTTTGGAGAAATGTCAATTCAAATCCCACGCCCATTTTTTATAGGGTTGTCTTTTTACTGTTAAGTTATGAGAATTCTTTATATAGTCTAGATACTTGTCCCTTATCAGATATATACTTTGAAAATATTTTCTCCAATTCTGTGGGTTGTCTTTTCACTTTCTTGATGCACAATAGTTTTTAATTTTCTTAAGTTCTAATTTATTATTTTATTGTTATTTACTTATTTTTCCTTTTCGTGTATATGCTTTTGGTGACATACCTAAGAAAGCTTTTCTTAACACAATGTCACAAAGATTTAAATCTATGATTTCTTTTAATCATAGAATCACTGTTAGTCGGAACTGACTTGACAGCACACAACAACACTATACTTTTAGTTCTTGTATTTAGATCTTTGATCCATTTTGATTTAATTTTTCTGTAAGATGTGAGATAGGGGTCCAACTTCATTCTGTTGTGTATAGATATCCATTTGTCCTAGTGTAATTTGGTAAAGACTATTTTTTCCCCATTAAATTGTCTTGATACGTCTGTCAAAAATCAGTTGATCATAAATGTGAGGTTTTTTTTTGTTGTTGTTGTTCTGGACTCTTAATTATATTCCATTAGTGTATATGCCTACCCTTTTGCCAGTAGCATACTGTCTTGATTATTGTTGCTTTGTAGTAAGTTTTGAAATCAGAGTATGAGTCCTCCGAATTTTTTTCTTTTTCAAGATTTTTTTGCTGCTCTGTGTCTCATATATTTACATATGAATTTTAGGATCAGCTTGCTCATTTTGGAAAAAACGCAGCTGAGATTTTGATAGAGATTGCATTGACCACTGTTGGAAGTTATGTTCTTCTTAAAAAATATTAAGTGCTTCAATCCATGAACCTGAGATACATTTCCATTTATTTACATCTATTGTAATTTCTTACTACAAAGTTTTGCAACTTTCAGTATAATTTTTTGGCTAAATTTATTTCCAGTGTTTTGTTTTGCTGCTATTGTAAATGAAATTGTTTTTATAAATTCATTTTTTGATTGTTCATTGCCAGTATAGAAATAAAATCGATTTTTGCATATTGATTTATAGCCTGCAACCTTACTGAACTCCTTTATTAGCTCTAATAGTTTGTGTGTGTGTGTGTGTGTGTTACTTAAGATTTCTACACGTAAGATTGTGTAACTGCACATAAAGATAGCTTTACCTCTTCCTTTCCAATCTTGATGACTTTTATTTCTTTTTCTTGCCTAATTGCCCTGACTAGAACATCTAATACAGTGTTGAACAGAAGTGGCAAGAGGAACATCTTTGTCTAGTTTCTGATCTTAGGGGAAAAGTTTAATTTTCTTTACCATTAAGTATGATGTTAGCTGTGGGATTCCCATACCTTCCCGTTACCAAGCTGAACGAGTTCCTTTCTACTGCTAGTTTATTGAGTGTTTTTAACATGAAAAGATGTCAGGTTTTGTCAAATGCTTTTTCTATATTTATTGAATTATATTTTTTTTCTTGCTGTTTTTTTTTTGGTTGTTCTTTATCCTATTGTTTTGTCCTTTGTCCTTTATAGTTTTTTTTTGTCCTTTACCCTATTAATATGATGTATTACATTGATTAATTTTCATATGTTGAACCAATTTTGCATTTGTTGGATAAATTTCACTTAGCCATAGTGAATTATCCTTTTTTATGTGCTTCTTGATTTGGTTTGTTAGTATTTTGTTGAGAATTTTTTCATCCATATGCGTATGGGTTATTGGACTGTAGTTTTCTTGTGATGTCTTTGTCTGGTTTTGGTATCAGGGGAATATTGGCCCCAAAGGATAAATTAGAAAATATTTCTTCCTCTTCTATTTATGGGAAGAGTTTCTCTTGTGTGTGTGACGAACTGGTGTTAAATTTTTTTTTAAATATTTGATAAAATTTACCAGAGAAGCCATCTATTTCTGGGATTTTCTTTGTGGGAGGTTTTTTGATTACTGATTCAATCACTTTACTTGCTATTCCTCTATTCAGATTTTTCTTTTTTCTTTTCTTTTTAAGTAGGTTTCAGGAATTTGTGTATTTCTAGGAATTTGTCCATTTCATCTAAGTTATACAAATGTTCATAATATTCTCTTATAATCCTTTTTATTTTTGTTTAGTCCCTCTTTCATTCTTGATTTTAGTAATTTGAGTCTTCTCTCTCTTTTTATTGGTTGGTCTATCTAACAGATCATTTTTGTTGATCTTTTAAAAGTAAACAAGTTTTAATTTCATTGATTTTCTTTCTCTCTTTATTTCTCCTCTAATATTTATTATTTTTCTTCCTTCTGCTTGATTTGGATTTAACCTGCTCTTCTTTTCCTAATTTCCTAAAGGTTGCAGGTTGGGTTGTCCATTTGAGATTTTTTCCTCTTTTTAACTAAAAGTGTTTGCAAGTATACATTTATCTCTAAGCACTGCTTTTGCTACATCTTATTTGTTTTGGTTTTTTGTATTTTAGTTTTTTGGTTTCTTGTATTTTAGTTTTTATTCATCTGAAAGTATTTTCTAATTTCCCTTGTGATTTCATCTTTGATTCATTGGTTATTTAGCATTATATTGGTTACTTTCTGCATATTTGTAAATTTCACAACTTTCCTTTTGTTATTTCTAATTTTCTTCACCTTAGTTGAAGAACATAGTTGGTATGATTTCAATCCTTTTCAATTTATTAAGACTTATTTTATGCCTAACATGTGGTCTATTGGGGATAATTGTCCATGTATACTTGAGAAAATGTCAGGGTGGAAAGTTCTATAGATGTCTTTTAGGTTTATAGTGTTGTTCAAGTCTTTTGTTTCCTTTCTGATCTTCTGTCTAGTTAGTGTATCTATTATTGAAAATGGGCTATTATTGCTGAACTGTCTATCTCTTCTTTTGATTTTGTCAATTTTTGCTTTATGCATTTTGGGAGTCTGTTTTTAAGTACCGGTGTGTTTATGACTGTTGTATCTTCTTGATGTATCGACCTTTCTTTCATAATAAAATGTCCTTCTTTTTTTCTAGTAATAGTATTTGTCTTAAAGTCTATTTGTCTGGTATTAGTATAGTCACTGTCAATCTTTTCTGGTTATGATTTGCATGATATGTCTTTTTCCACCTTTTTATTTTCAACCTATTTATGTCTTTAGATACAAAGTGTGTCACTTGTAGACATCACATAGTTGGCTAGTTTTCATTTATCCATTCTGCTAATGTCTGCCTTTTGATCAAATTCTTTAATCCATTTACATTTAATGTAATTACTGACAAATGTCTGTCATTTTGCTATTGGTTTTCACTGTGTCATATGTCATTTTTGTTTCCCTATTCCTTCACTACTGCCTTCTTTTGCATTAAATATATAATTTTTAGTGTGCAATTTTAATTCCCTTGTTTTTTCTTTTGTCTTTTTTATATATTTTTTGACTTATTTTCTTATTGGTTGTCCTGGAGATTACACTTTATTTACAATAATCCTGTTCTTTTAATAGTACACAAAAATTTTGCTCATACATATATTTATTAGGAATGCTAGCAGTGCATTGGTTAAGTGCCCAGCTGCTAACTGAAATGTCAGCTGTTCTAACCCACCAGCTACTCCACAGGAGAAAGATGTGGCAGTCTGCTTCTGTAAAGATTTTAGCCTTGGAAACCATATGGGGCAGTTCTACTCTGTCCTACAGGGTCGCTATGAGTCAGAGTCTACTCTATGGCAAAGGGTTTTTTTTTTTTTTTAATATATATATATTTTTCATTTTCTCCTCCTTTCCACAGATAGAGCAATGGAAGAAAAATTAAATCACAGAAACCATTCAGTACAAACGAGTATCATCTCAAATCAGTGGAGAGAAGATGCATTACTGAATTAATTGTGTTTGGAAAAAAATAGGATAGCCATATGGAAAGAAATAATAATAATCTTAGAGTGGCAGAAACTTTCTAAGTAAGATATAAATTCTCATAATCATAGAAAGACAAAGACAGATAAGTTTGCAAAAAATATGAACCATCATTATTCAAATTAAAAGACAAACAAGAAACTTGTAGAAAAATATTTGTCGTTTATAATTTCCATAACATATACAGAAAGTAAAAGGCCAAAACCCAATAAACACAGGTTAGAGGTATATATAAAAGCTCAAGGAGAAGGAAACACAAATGGATCTTAAACATGTAACCAGGTACTCAACTCACAATAAGAGAAAAGCAAATAAGCACCAAATGAAAATACCATCTTTCACCTGTCTGATTGCAAAGAACAAACGTTTTATAACACGTGGTATGAGCATGTGAGAAAACTAGTATGTTACTTCTGGGAGTGTAAATTAGCACAGCTTCTACTGGTCACAACCTGACAATATTTATACAAAGTAAAAATGCAAATGCCTTTTAGTTCAGCAATTATGTCTTCAGGAATTTATCCAAAATTTACATGCATATATGTGAAGTAATTTACCTATAAAGTTACTGAGAAGAGCAGTTTATAATGACAAAAGAAAAAAATCAAATTTAATATACACCTATAGGACTTGAATCAATTATAAGACAAAAAATGCTACTCAACTGTAAAAGGAAAGAAACAGGTAAAGAGAAAGAGAGAAGAAGCTCTTTATATATTAATATGGAAAGATTTAAAATTTGTTTTAAAATAAGAAACAAAATAAAAATGAAGACTAGTATATGTAGGGTAAGCCACCATTTATGTAAAAAGGTAAAATAATAACTGTTTTTATTGCTTGTATATCAAAGAATATACAGAAGAATTTAATAGCATTTGTTGTCTGTACAGATAGGGTTTAGAATTAAGGGACAGTGAGGTAGACATTATGCTTCCTAAATTTTAGACACTATGCATGTATTATCTATTAAAAAGGTCCATATAAAAATTACAACCAATTACAGCAACCAGCAAAAAAACTGGAAGTGGAAAATGAAGCTACTTCAAAAACAAAGAATACTTTGGAAGCAGATGAAAGAACGGATAGAGCTAAACCACAATCAGAGACAGTAGACATTTGATTAAAATGAGCAAACTTAAATAGAAAAAAATGAAAGTTTGAATGAATTTGAGGGAAAATTTGAAATGCTATGAATTATCATCATATGCAAAATGAATGTCCAGTAAAGGAAGGCAAATTTTCCACCATACCTTCATAGAAAACTGTCCTGGAATAATGAAATATATTTTAACTATTGATAAGAGAAAATGTCCCAGGAAAAACAAATACTGTTTGATCAACAACAAGTCTTTCCTGAGAAAAGTTATTAGATTAAGTATATCTGAACATTTCTGTGAGCTTCCAAGAAAAGTGAAAAAGAAAAATCAAGTCTGCTTTAAGGAGAAAAAACAGTAAGTCTTGATTCAGACTTTTTCAGAACCACATCGAATGCTAGCAACTGTAGAGCTAAATCTACAAAGTTTTAATAGTAAAGAACATCATTATATTTTATGTCCAGCTATACCACTGTGCAATAATAAAAATCAAGGAAAATATTTTCAAATATACAAGAAATCAAGAAATATTGTTTACATAAACATTCTTGTAAAAACTATTAGAGGACAAACTTCAGCCAACCAAAATATGAATTTAACAGTCAAGATAAATGGATTCATGGTGAGCAGTGAATCCATTTAAATGTTAAACTAATGCTGAACAACTATGGGAATTATGCTTATGGAACTGAATATAAGTTTTACACCATGAAAATGTAGACATGGTATAACTAATAAAAGCAGAGGGGCAAGAAAATGTAGGAAGTAGGATGTGCAATTAAAATGGCTTATAGCAGGTCATATTTTATAATGTTTTTTAAAATGCACTATGTAAATATGGAGAACTTGGTAGAGGAAAATAAGCCTGAGACAGGACTTGTTCTAATATTAGTAGTGTTCTAATATTAGCATATTTGGAAGACTTCTTCTCCGTCTCTTTGGTGCACGGTTTAAAATTTTTACATGTGCGTTGCTAATAGTTTCTGCAATATCTGCCTATAGTAGAAGCTCAATGACCAGGGCTTCTTCCTATAACAGAAGCCTAATGACGGGCCCTTAACCAAACAGAGAGTTATCTCATGCAAAACATTCAGGCTTAGGCTGTTATATCTTTTAAGGTTCATAGCTGGAAAAAACAGAACCCATTTTACCTAGTTATTAAAATCAGCCAAACCAAACCCGTTGACATAGGGTCGATTCCGACTCATAGCAACCCTATAGGACAGAGTACAACTGCCCCATAGAGTTTCCAAGGAGCGCCTGGTGGATTTGAACTGCAGACCTTTTGGTTAGCAGCTGTAGCGCTTAACCACACCACTAGGGTTTCCACCTAGTTATAAAGTAGGACTATATTAAGGGATATTAGTTTGCTCATGGAATTATTAGAAAGACTAGAGTTAACAAGATGTAGGCTATGATTCTAGGATCAACTCATAAAAATATATCCCAATACTTGTCTAGGAAGGGTGCTGCTGCCACTAATCCCAGACTGCTGTGTGACAGCACTTAATGGTCCATTGAACTATTGTTTTATAAACATGGTAAGGAAGCACTTCTGGCTCAAATCTTGGGTATTGATTTGTTCAGGATGTTGATGAATGCACATCAGCCCTCAAATCCTTTCCAGATGAGATGCCCAAGTATAACTCAAATTTATCTTATGTCCTCTAACCCTTTGGGATTACCCTTTACTTTTATACCCAACAAGCTGGATCACAACTTGATGGGAAATGTCACTATATTTCTATGGTCAAACCATTCTGTAGCCAGCTTTACACTTTACTAATCCCTCTCAGTATCCCCTTTCTTCTCTCACCCCTTGTATTCTTTCATGACTTTTATGCATCACTAATGACTAACCCAGGATTCCACCACCTGTCAGTTTGTCATACCGTGGTTGCTTGTGTGTTGCCATGATGCTGGAAGCTACATCACCAGTATTTCAAATAACAGCAGGGTCACCCATGGGGGACAGGTTTCAGTGGAACTTCCAGACTAAGACTAGGAAGAAAGGCCTGACAATCTACTTCTGAAAATTAGCCAATTGAAAACCCTATGGATCACAACCGAATACTGTCATATATAGCTTTGGAAGAAGAGCGCCCTAGGTTGGAAGGCACTCAAAGTACACTGTAGTTGCCAATAATGTATTGGAACATACCAACAATTGTGAAGATGGTGAGAACTGGACAATGTTTTGTCTCTTCTTCTTGGGGTCACCATGAGTTAGAGCCAACTTAATGGCAAGTAATAACAGCAACCCAAAATTGAGGGTACAGCAGATTGTTTTCTGAAAGTTTGAAGTTAGTGGAGAGCAACTGTAGCACAAAGCAGAAAATACTTTTACCACAAGCACAGGCTATTGGTGTAGAGAAAATTTTTCGCTGAAGATTTGGAGTAACTGAGAATATTTAATCAGAACAGAGAAGGAAGTGATTTCAAATTTGGTGTCAGACCTTTAGTGTAGTAGAAATTTATTGAGCATCTTCCATTATCAGGACTTTCTCACTAGTCACATTCCTTCATCGGCTGCTGCCCCCGTCGTGTTGCTTGTACTTATCTCTCTCCACAGCCCCTTTCTTACATCTTATTATTGTTCTCGTGCTCCCCCTTTTTATCTCTCCTGTTCTGCTATCAGGAACTTAATTTTCTCACTTGATTATCTTTTTGCTTTTCAATTTTCTTCCAAACCACATCTTTGGAAGGGTGTTTATTTTCACTCCAAAGTAGCCTTACTGAATTATTTTTTGCAAAAAGAATCATCCTTCCTCATACAAATTACACCCTCCTACTTTATAAGTGAAAGGGACTACTTCCAGATTGTTTGTAATATAGCAATTTTCCCCTTCCTGCTATAGTAATAATGGAAAATTTCATAAACTGAAATTGAGTTTAAATGAGAAACCTAGAAAAGCAGAGAAAAGTTAAATTAAGATATCAATCATGTTTAATTAAAAGAGTGGAAACAATTTTTGAACTGTATACCCAAAACTGCTACTAAACTCACTGAAAGTCATTAGTGGGCTTCAGTGTATATTTTATTCCTTGATTTCTGAAATAAAACTAAATTCATTCCTTTTGATCTTATTTTTACATAGGTCACCTATTTTCTTTGATCTGAAATTGTAACATCTTCAAATAAAGTTCTTGCTACTTTTCTCATTTTATTGGCAAAGCACTGAAGTCTACAGAGTGAAATAATAAGAAGCAGCTTCACCATCAGCATTCACATTTTGCTAGCTCTCTAAGATAGGCATTAAGGGTGCTCAATATACTTGTAGTGAAATGGGCCATCAAAAGCAAACGACAACAAACCAACTGGACACTGCTGATCTTCACTATGGGGCCAGGAAACAGACAGAATGTAATTAATATTTCTTAACTGCTTCTACTGATTCCCTCAAATGGACCCTGTAGTAGACTAAAAACTATTGCCCAAGTATAAGTAGATTACAGAGGCCAAATTCATTCTTTTATTTATTGTTCATTTATATATTCATCAATGAAAGGCAATTGAGATGGCTTGAAGTTTCATCTCCTCCCCACTTGTGGTAGCTTAGCCAAAAGTTGGGACAGCAGGTCTGAGTTAGCACTACCAAATAACAGCATATCAATTGCTGGACTCAACAAGCACCCTTTTCTAACATGGCTACTTCTCCAACCAGGGAGCTTCTATTACTACATTAATATATAGATGCCACATAAATACATCATGGGGCTGGGGAGCCCTCTCTACTAGAATGTTGGCCATGGGAAATAAAGATTATTTATGAATGTTCTAAGCTACAAGATTATCAGCAATTAGATGATTGCTTGTAGTCTACTACTTCTTTGCTTTAAGTTTTCCCCAACGATCCTGTATCTGCACCATGTAACACTGGTGGTTTGTATCTGTGACTCTTTTGCACAACATTCATTGATACAAATTTATTGAGTGTCTACTATGTGCCAGGCACTGTCCTAGATTCTTGAGTTACCTCAATGAACAAAACAGATAAAGAATTCTGCCCTTTTGAAGGTTAAATTATAGTAGGAGGAGACAAAGCAATAAATATGATAAGTAAATTATGTAATATGTTAACAGGTGATAAGTAGAAACAAAAAAATACAGCAAGGTAAGCAAGAATCAGAAGTGAATATCAGAGTTGGGAAATAGTGATAGACACGTGTTTCTGTTGTGGATAATGTGTAATATAAATTATTTAAGATAGCATCTGTGCCATGTATTCCTATAGCACTGATTACTATGACCAACTGTTCGTTTGAAAACTGTTTGTTGAGTTAACTTGTATGATGCAGTTTAGAACATGAGGAGTGATTTGCCAGATCTTATAATTAAGAACATGGAATGAGGGATATCATTGCTGACTTCAGATGGATCTTGGCTGCAAGCAAAGAATACCAGAAAGATGTTTACCTGTGTTTTATTGACTATGCAAAGCCATTCGACTGTGTAGATCATAACAAATTATGGATAACATTAAGAAGAATGAGAATTCCAGAATACTAATTGTGCTCCTGAGGAACCTGTACATATACCAAGAGGCAGTTGATCAAACACAACAGGGGGCTACTCTGTGGCTTAAAATCAGGAAAGATGAGTGTCAGGGTTGTATTCTTTCATCATGCTTATTCAATCTGTATGCTTAGCAAATAATCCAAGAAGCTGGACTATACAAAGAGGAATGGGGCATCAGGATTGGAGGAAGACTCATTAACAACTTGCATTATGCAGGTGACACAACCTTGCTTGCTGAAAGTGAAGAGGATTTGAAGCATTTACTGATGAAGATGAAAGACCACAGCCTGCAGTATGGATCACACTTCAACATAAAGAAAACAAAAATCCTCACAAATAAACCAATAAGCAACATCATAAATGGAGAAAAGACTGAAGTTGTCAAGGATTTCATTTTACTTGGATCCACAATCAACATTCATGGAAACAGCAGTCAAGAAATCAAAAGAGGGCTTCGGCAAAATGGCTCTCTAGGCAGAAGCACCACACCATCCCTCCACCTGAAAAACTAAGCCAAACAGAGAAAACAGCAATCCTGAAACCCTAAAACATCAAATGAAGAGATAAAGAACTCAGCCAAGCACCAGACGGAGTGAGAAAACTAACAAAGAATGGAGAGCAAGGAGAGATTCATGCAGAGATCCCCTATCAGCTAATGCAGGGCGGATCCGCCATCAGAGATCAGCAAATAGGGGGTACGAGAAAGCAGCTTCATGGAGTTTTCAGCAGGAGACAAAACAACGGTAATTTGCGATATATGCTTTCCCACCCCCCACCCTTCTTCACCCCCACTCGGCCTTCTATGCTTCCTGTGGCCACAGTCTCTTGGCTGGGAAGCACCGGCTGCATGGATTCCACCCGTCCACATTGGTCAGCTCCCTGAGTGCCATTTGTTGGCTGCTGATGTTGCTTTTTTCTGCTTCTTTTGATTTCTTCCTTACCTCTCACCACCTCCCCCTCCTCTCGCTCAAATACCTGGCTCCGGGCACCATCTCTGCTTCTTCCTAAGGAGCTGCAGAGCTCCATTTGATTGTGGAACTGCTTCACGGTCTGGGCTGCCACACTGGTGGGATCCCAGGGCTTTTGTTTGTTTTGAATTGTTTGTTTTCTTTCCCTTTTCTTGAGTTGGGAGCCCATTCTGGCCGGGCAGTGATACACAGCTTGGGACCTACCCCCTCAGCTTGTGCAGACATGCAGAGGGATCCCTGAAGACATTTCTTTTTTTGTGTTTTTTGGGAGGCTTTTTTTGGTCTTTTTTTTTTTTTTTTTAATTTGTTTGTTTTCTTTTTCCTCTTTTTCCCTTTTTGTCTTTCTTCATTACTCAGTTTCTCATCTCTCTATACCTTCCTTCTGTTCTTGTTCCCTGAATACCTGACTCTGAATACTTCTACGCCTTCTAACCAGGCTGTACTACAACACCTGGGAACAACTTCCCCAGGCCTCGCAGCTGCACCGGTGGGATCCCTGGGAGCTTTGCTATTCTTTTTTCTTTCTAATTTTTATTTATTTATTCTTTTATTCTCTTTTCTTTCCCTTCTTTTTCCCCTTTTTGTTTTTCTCCATTTCATTGTCTCTCATCTGTCCACTCCAAGGGCAAACTCCCCTAGCACTCTTTTTTGTTTGTTTGTATGTTTTTGGCTCCTGCTCATCTCTCCTCTCTCCCATACCCATCTTAGCTCCACACATCACAATCTCCCCC
Organism: Dugong dugon; assembly: GCA_030035585.1. Taxonomy (NCBI): domain Eukaryota; kingdom Metazoa; phylum Chordata; class Mammalia; order Sirenia; family Dugongidae; genus Dugong; species Dugong dugon. Next base: position 162,850,652 of record CM057464.1, read on the forward strand.
CCTCCATCCTGCCTAGTTGCACCATGCACTTAACATCACACCACCAAGCAGCACAAGAACAGCTTACCAGAACCTTCCCTGCACTGATTACCAACATACCCTGGTGGCTGTAGTAAGTGCCACAAACAACCTATCCTAGCATCTCCTCTTCAGGTAGACATGTCCTGCTGTACCATATCTGAGCAACTGGCCCTGCCAATTGGAGAAAGAGGCGAAAAGTATCGTGCCCACAGATGAACAAACGACAAAGAATACACAGCCTACCTGCTCACACATAGCCAAATTAAAAAAAAAGGATGAAAGAAACAAATCTATAATCAATAAATGAGAAAAATAACTACTGAATTCCCCGAAGACAGCAGACAATATCAAAACATTTACAAAAACAGAACAGGATGGTTCCAGTAGGTGTCCAAAATACAATACCAGATGACTTTCCAGTGGAAGAAAAAGCACTAGAACTATCTGATAGGGAATTCAGATCTCTAATACTCAGAATTATTCAAGAGTTGAAGCAAAAAGCAGACAAAAATGAGAAAAAAAATAGACAAATTCATGGAAAATACAGGCAAAAAAAAAATGGAAGGATTCAGGAAAATAATGCAGGAACAAAATGCCAAAATAAACTCACAACTAGAAATTATACAAAAACAACAATTAGAAATCCAAAAGATAAACAACAAGATTTCAGAAATGGACAGTGTCATCGAAGCGCAGAGGAACGATTTGAAACAGTAGAAGACAGGATCAGTGGAATTGGAGAAAAACACTTGGTTACAACTCTGTTTGAGGAAAACACAGAAAAAAGAACAAACCAAAATGAAGAGCCCCTTAGAGTTACGTGGGATACAATCAAAAGCAAAAATGTTCGAGTGATCAGAGTTCCAGAACAGCGGGAGAAAACAGAAAACACAGACAGGATCATTGAAGAACTGCTGACAGAAAACTTCCCCAATATCATGAAAGATGAAAAGCTGGGCATCCAAGAAGCTGAACAAACCCCGTATAGGATAGACCCCCCAAAAGAAAATCACCAAGGCATATCATAATCACACTAGCCAAAACAAAAGACAAAGAATCCTGAGGGCAGCTTGTGAAAAACAAGAAGTCACATACAGAGGAGAAACAATAAAATTAAGCTCAGACTATTTGGCAGAAACCATGCAGGCAAGAAGGCAATGGGATGACATATATACAACTTTAAGAAAAAAATTGCCAACCAAGAGTAATATATCCTGCAAAACTCTTGTTCAAATATGATGGTGAAATTAGGACATTTCCAGATAAACAGAAATTAAGGGAATATGTAAAAACAAAACAAAACTTACAAAAATTATTAAAGGGAGTTCTTTGATCAGAGAACAAACAAATTCAGCTCACAGGCTGAATCTAGGACGCAGGAACATACCAGCCAGATACCAATCTAGGAAATGAACTCTCAAGGACTATCCAAAACCAAAAGAAACACAACAGGGAATCAAAGCAGTTAATCTGGAAATGACAACAACATCGGAACAATAAAAGAGGAAATAAATGGTGTACGTATAGAACATTCTAATGGAGAGGAAAGCAAGGTGATACCAAGTAATAATAGACTGCTTCAAACTTAGAAAGATAAGGGTAAAATTCATGGTAACCACAAAGAAAGTTAACAAACATACTCATAAAAATAAAGAGGAAAAACATAAAGTCTCAGCAAAAACAAAAGAAATGAAAAAAAATCCACAAACAAAAGTAATCAGCACAGGAGAGTAAGAAGAACAAAGAAAATGATAGCACCACAGAAAAAAGCACTACAGAATGACAGCAATGAACTCACATCTATCAATAATTACACTGAATGTAAAGGGCCTAAATGCACCCATAAAGAGATGGAGAGTGACAGAATGGATAAGAAAACAGAATCCATCAATATGCTGTCTAAAAGAGACACACCTTAGAAACAAAGAGGAGAATTTATTAAAAGTCAAAGGTTGGAAAAAAAAATATACCAAGATAACAACTACCAAAAAAGAGCAGGAGTTGCAATACTAATCTCAGATAAAATAAACTTTAAAACAAAATCTACCATAAAAGACAAAGAAGGACACTATATAATGATTAAGGGTACGATCCATCAGGAAGACATAACCATAATAAACATCTACTCACCCAATGACAGGGCTCCAAAACACATAAAACAAACTCTAACAACACTGAAAAGAGAAATGGGCAGTTCCACAATAATAGTAGGAGACTTCAACACACCACTCTCAGTAAAGGACAGAACTAAGAAGAAACTCAGCAAAGATACAGAAGACCTAAAGGGCACAATCAGCCAACATGACCTCGTAGACATATATAGAACACTCCATCCAACCGCTGCAAAGTACACATTCTTTTCCAATGCACATGGAACATTCTCCAGAATAGACCACATCTTAGGGCACAGAGAAATCCTCAACAAGATCCAAAACGTTGAGATAATTCAAAGTATCTTCTCTGACCACAACGCCATCAAGGTAGAAATTAACAATAGAAAGAGCAAGGAAAAAAAAATCAGCTACATGGAAACTGAATAATACTCTGCTTACGCATCACTGGGTAATAGAAGAAATCAGAGATGGAATCAAAAAATTCCTAGAATCAAATGAAAATGAAAACATATCATACCAAAACCTTTGGGACACAGCAAAGGCAGTACTCAGAGAACAATTTATAGCAATAGATGCACACATCAAAAAAGAAAGGGACAAAATCAAAACATTAACTACACAACTCAAACAAATAGAAAGAGAACACTGGAAAAAGCCACTGGAAGAAAGGAAATAATAAAGATCAGAGCAGAAATAAATGAAATAGAGAACAGAAAAACAATAGAAAGAATCAACAAAACCAAAAGTTGATTCTTTGAAAGAATCAACAAAATCGACAAACCACTGGCCAGAATGACAAAAGAAAAACAGGAGAGGACACAAATAACCCAAATAAGAAATGAAATGGGGGACATTACAACAGACCCAACTGAAATAAAAAGGATTATAACAGAATATTATGAAAAACTATACTCCAACAAATTTGAAAACCTAGAGGAAATGGATAAATTTCTAGAAACACATGGGCTACCCAAACTACAACAAAGTGATGTTGAAAATCGGAACAGATGCATAACAAGAGAAGAGATTGAAAAGGTAATAAAAACACTCCCAACCAAAAAAAACCCTGACCCAGATGGCTTCACTGGAGAATTCTACAAAACAATTACCGAAGAGCTTGTACCAGTACTACTCAAGCTATTTCAGAGCATAGAAGAGGAAGCAACATTTTCAAATTCATTCTATGAAGCCAGCATAAAGCTGATACCAAAACCAGGCAAAGACGCCAGCAAAAAAGAAAGTTACAGACAAATATCTCTCATGAATATAGATGCAAAAATTCTGAACAAAATTCTAGCCAATAGAATTCAGCAACATATCAAAAAAATAATACACCATGACCAAGAAGGATTCATACCAAGTATGCAAAGATGGTTCAACATTAGAAAATCAATCAATGTAATCCACCACATAAATAAAAGGAAAGAAAAGAATCATATGATCGTCTCAATTGACGCAGAAAAGGCATTTGACAAAGTCCAACACCCATTCCTGATAGAAACTCTCAATAAAATAGGTATAGAAGGGAAATTTCTCAGCATAGTAAAGGGCATCTATGCAAAACCAATGGCCAGCATCATTCTTAATGGAGAGAGGCTTAAAACATTCCCCATGAGAACAGGAACAAGACAAGGAAGCCCTTTATCACCACTCCTATTTAACATTGTGCTGAAAGTTCTAGCTAGAGCAATAAGGCAAGAAAAAGAAATAAAGGGCATCCAAATTGGTAATGAAGAAGTTAAACTGTCCTGTTTGCAGATGATATGATACTATACCTAGAAAACCCTAAAGACTCCATGAGAAATCTACTGGAACTGATAGAAAGATTCAGCAGAGTATCAGGATACAAGCTAAACATACAAGAATCAGTTGAATTCTTATACACCAACAAAGAGAAAGATGAAAAGGAAATCAAGAAAACAATACCATTTGTAATAGCCCTTAAGAAAAAATAAAATACTTCGGAATAAATCTAACCAGGGATGAAAAAGACCTATACAAAGAAAACTACAAAACACTACTGCATGAAACCCAAAGGGATCTACATAAATGGAAAAACATACCATGCTCATGGATAGGTAGACTGAACATTGTGAAAATGACAATTCTACCCAAAGCAATTTACAAATACAATGCAATCCCAAATACCAACAACATTCTTCAAGGAGATGGAAAAACTAATCATTAACTTTATATGGAAAGGGAAGAAGCCCCAAATAAGTAAAGCACTACTGAAGAAGAAGAATAAAGTTGGAGGACTCACACTACCTGACCTCAGAACCTACTATACAGCTACGGTAGTCAAAACAGCCTGGTACTGGTACAATGACAGATACATTGACCAATGGAACATAATTGAGAACCCAGATGTAAATCCATCCACCTACAGTCACCTGATCTTCGACAAGGGCTCAAAGTCCATCAAATGGGGAAAAGACAGTCTTTTTAACAAATGGTGCTGGCAAAACTGGATATCCATCTGCAAAAAAATGAAACAGGACCCATACTTCATGCCATATACAAAAACTAATTCAAAATGGATCAAAGACCTAAATATAAAGCCAAAGCTATAAGGTTCATAGAAGAAAAAATAGGACCAACGCTACAGGCCCTAATACCGGCATTAACAGGATACAAACCATAACCATCAACACACAAACCCCAGAAGATAAGCTAGATAACTGGGATCTTCTAAAAATTGAACACCTATGCTCTTCAAAAGACTTCACCAAAAGAGTAAGAAGAGAACCTACAGACTGGGAAAAAATTTTTGGACAGTACAAGTCAGACAAAGGTCTAATCTCCATAATCTCCAAGAAAATCCAACATCTCTACAACAAAAAGACCAACAATCCTATTAAAAAATGGGCAAAGAAATGAAGAACAGACACTTCACCAAAGAAGACATTCAAGCGGCCGACAGACACATGAGGAAATGCTCACCATCACTAGCCATTAGAGAAATGCAAATTAAAACCACCGTGAGATACCATCTCACCCTGGCATTACTGGCATGAATCAAAAACTCTGGAAATAACAAATGTTGGAAGGGCTGCGGGGAGATTGGAACTCTTATGCACTGCTGGTGGGAATGCAAAATGATACAACCATTTTGGAAAATGGTATGGCTCTTCCTTAGAAAGCCAGAAATAGAAATACCATACAATCAAGTAATCCCACTCCTAGGAATATATCCTAGAGAAATAAGAGTCATCACTTGAGTAGACATATGCACACCTATGTTCATGGCAGCATTGTTCACAATAGCAAAAAGATGGAAACGACCTAGATGCCTGTCAACAGATGAATGGATAAACAAACTATGGTACATATACACAACGTAGTACTATGCAATGAGAAAGAACGATGATGAATCTGTGAAGCATCTCATAACATGGATGAAACTGGAGGACATTATGCTGAGTGAAATAAGTCAGTCACAAAAGGACAAATATTGTATGAGACCTCTATTGTAAAAACCCATGAAAAAGTTTACACACAAAAAGTAACAATCTTTGTTGGTTACGAGGGATGGGAGGGGTGGGGGAGATACTAAATAAGCAATAGATAAGTGGTATTTTTGGTGAAGGGTGAGACAGTACACAATACTGGGGAAACCAGCACAACTTGTACAAGGAAAGGTCATGGAAGTGCCATAGACACATCCAAGCTTCCTGTGGGACTGAATTCCTGGGTGGAGGGCTGTGGGGACCATGGTCTTGGGGAACATCTAGCTCAACTGGCATAACACAGTTTATAAAGACAAATTTCCACATTCTACCTTGGTGAGTAGCGTCTGGGTTCTTAAAAGCTTGTGAGCAGCCGTCTAAGATACTCCACTGGTCTCACCCCTTTGGGAGCAAGGGAGAATGAAGACAACAGGATACAAGGAAAAGACTAATGGACCACAGCTACCGAGGCCTCCACCAGACTGAGTCCAGTACAGCTAGATGGTGCCCAGCTACCACCACTGACTGCTCTGACCGGGATCACAACAGAGGGTTCTGGACAGAGCTGGAGAAGGAAGTAGAACAAAATTCTAACACACACAAAAAAGGCTAGATTTACTGGCCTAAAGGAGACTGGAGAAACCCCGAGAGTATGGCCACCAGGCACTCTCTTAGCTCAGTGGTGAAGTCACTTCTGAGGTCCACCTTCAGCCAGGGATTGGACAGCCCCATAAAACAGAACGGGACTAATGAGGCACAGAAGTCCAGGGACAAGGGCTAGAAGGCAGAAGGGGAGAGGAAAGCTGGTGATAGGGAACCCAAGGTTGAGTAAGGACAGTGTTGATGTGTAGTGAGGTTGTTAACCATTGTCATAGGGCAACATGTGTACTGTTTAATGAGAAAATATTTTGTTCTGTAAACCTTCATCTAAAGTGAGAATAGCAGAACATTTGGAACAGCATAGTCAATGTCACTGAACTGTGCATGTAGAAATTTTTGAAATGGTGTATCTTTTGCTATGTATATTTTCACCAAAAAAAAAGAAAAGAAAAAAAAGTTTGAGAAGGGAGAGAGTTGACATGTCGTGGGGTTGTTAACCAACATTATAAAACAATATGTGTACTACTGTTTCATGAGAAACTATTTGTTCTGTAAACCTTCACCTGAAGTACAGTTAAAAAATAAAAAAAGAAATCAAAAGACACATTGCATTGGGCAAATCTTCTGTAAAAGACCTCTTTAAAGTGTTAAAAACAAAGATGTCACCTTGATTACTAAGGTGCACCTGACCCAAGCCATGGTGCTTTCAAGTTCCTCATATGCATGCGAAAGCTGGACAATGAATAAGGAAGACCAAAGAAGAATTCACACCTTTGAATTATGGTGTTGGCAACATATATTGAATATACCATGGACTGCCAGAAAATGGATAAATCTATCTAGGAAGAAGTACAATCAGAATGCTTCTTAGAAGCAAGGATGGTGCGATTTTGTCTCACGTACTTTGGACATGTTATCAGGGGGGACCAGTCCCTGGAGAAGGACATTGTGCTTCGTAAAGTAGAGGTCAGCAAAAAGAGGAAGACCCTCAATGAGATGGGTTGACTCAGTGACTGCAACAATGAAATCAAACATAGCAACGTTTGTGAGGATGGTTCAGGACTGGGCAGCAGTTAATTCTGTTGTACATAGGGTCACTATGAGTTGGAACTGACTTGACAGCACCTAACAACAACAACATGGTGAAATTCAAGTTGCTTCTATGTCCTGAGTTCCTGCCAGCAGGTAGGAAAAGACAGCATGGAGAAATGACACCCAGTGTTTTAAAATTCGGACTTCGGAATGGCAAACATCGATTCCCCTAAATGTTCAGTCATGAAAACTTTATCTCATGGCTGTACTGGCTATATTGAACTTCAAGGGAGGTGGGGAAACATAGTGTAGCAGTGCAGACATGAGTTATTCTCATGGAAGAAGGGAAAATAGATTTTGATGGACAATTTGCAGTTTTCTCCATAATCTCTGAATAAATACGAGTGCTTTTGCATTTACTTGTAATGCAATCAGGCACGTGGAAAGACCATTGCAGGACTATGTCAAGATAAAGCTGTATCTGTCAGCACCATCCCCAGTGTCCCCTGGCAGCTCTTATAAAACCAATTAATACTGCAATGATCCTAGTTCTAACAATGTACTTCTGCTTGGTAAACTCAGCTGATTCTCAAATAATTTCATATGAAGAGCATGAGAAGGCATTACACATGACAGAATAAACTCTGAAAGATCACAATTTACCAAAACAAAGAAACAAACAAACAAAAAACCTTCTAAAATGACTCCATTTATCTCATTCTGAAAGAAACTGAACTCTCTAAACATCCTCTATGGTTATCTCAATCAGTGTGCAGGACAATGATTTCATTTTCTTTTCCTTTGCAAAGGGACAGGTAGAAATTATTGTCTACTTTATTGTGCTTATATTACTATTTATGTCGGCATATACAAGATATTTTAGGAATAAAAGAAATCTTGGAAATAACTTTGCTGGAAATCATACGGCTCAACTCAAGAAATCTCATTGCTTGACAAATTCTCTCTCGGTTGAAAAGTAGTTCAACTGCCATTTTGCTCCCTACGGCTGAACTTGACAAGGAAACGGTGACTTTCAGTGATGCCTGGTGTGGAATACTTCAGATGACTTGGTTCAAAGGCTAAATGAAAGCTAGTAAAGTTTGGTTTGGTAGACTGGAGATAAATCACTTTGGAATGAGCAGGTCAAGAGCCTGACCAGATGATAATATTCCAGTTCCTTGCAATTTTTTTTTTCATCTAGAGTCTTTTAAGATTTTAATCTGGAATAACTAAAAGGAATTATTCATTCAGAATAATCATACACAGAGAAAGGGAATATCAATACAAAATCCAATTATATACAATATAAAAATATAGATTACACCTAGGACCTTTTAGCAACATCTTTTGGCTTGGAATTTCTATGAAGAATCAAATCTTTATTTTTACATGCAATTTTATATCAGGCAGACAAACGGTCTTCAAAGGAGCAGATAATGTATTAGTGGAATAACAGGAGCGCAGTGGAAAAGCAGTATCACTAGTGAGTCACCCCTTTCTCTAGAGCCTGGTTTCTTCTTTGGTAAAACAGGGACACATCATTATTTTCCACCCCTATCATGACAATCCGATTAGGTAAAGAAAGTGAACATGTTCTCTAAAGCATAAAATACTGCACACATACAAAATTTGAAATTATTTATTATTTTGCAGTGATTCTAGGGCAAACAATTTTTTAACCATATCACTGCTGGTCCCTGAACTGATGCTAAATTGAATGTGACTTGCAAACACTCTGACTTTCCTTGCTGTATCCGTCTATGCCATCATTTTCCTCCCATCTCTCCTGACATTCCTATTCTCCATTAATATTACCACAGAAGCTCCTCTTTTACTTATTCCTCAAATGCAAAGGCTGCGACCATCTCTGCTACCAGATAACAAACACCACCTATCCTTGTTCTCTTGTCAATTCTGTTGAACTTTAAGTACAGTTGTGTTTCATTAAGAGAACATGTACCTTGAGACAAGCATTTTCCACTAGTTTAATTTTAGCCGTAAGCAAGAGAAGGAAGGTACATCATCAAAAGAAGTCACTTTCATAGAGGTGGAGAGAAAGACACTCTAGAGAACATTCCTCTGGTATCATTTGTATTTAATTTCCTTCAGCCAAGGGCTATACTGTACTGATTTTAAGGGACATACAGAAAGAGGTGACACAACGGAGCATTTCAGCACTCCTCCCAGGAGTGTACAATGCTGGTGTATTGTTCTTGTTGCTAGGTGTCTTTGAGTCAGTTCTGACTCATAGCTGCCTTATGTATAGCAGAACGAAACACTGCCCAGTCCTGCACCATCTTCACTATTGTTGTTATGCTTGAGCCCATTGTTGCAAATGCTGCATCAATCCATCTCTTTGAGGGTCTTTCTTGCTGGCCCTCTTACTTTACCAAGTATGATGTCCTTCTTCACAGACTGGCCCCTCCTGATAACATGTCCCAAGTAAGTGTGATAAAGTCTCACCACCCTTGCTTCTAAGATGCATTGTGGCTGTACTTCTTCCAAGACAGATTTGTTCTTTCTTCTGGCAGTCCGTGCTATATTCAATATTCTTCCCCAACACCCTAATTCAAAGGCATCAATTCTTCTTCAGTCTTCCTTACTCATTGTCCAGCTTTCGCATGCATATAAGATGATTGAAAACACCATGGCTTGGGTCAGGTGCCTTAGGAGTACAAAACAAAATCGAGCTTGAGTAACTGGTTTCACAAGATGTCCATAAGAATCTCACTTCCACCAGTTTTTAATGGAGTAACTTTGGGCACATCAAAAACTTTTTGAATCTCATTTTCCTTCTCTGTTAGGAAGGGATAACAGCGACTTTCTAATGGGTTTATTATGAGGATTAAATGTAATACTATATGTGAAAATCTCTTGTATGAAGTGGGTGCTTAATACATATTTTTTACTTGTAATTTTATCAAGAGTAAATATTTATTTATAGACCTATGTATCTAAGTGAATATTAGGCGTGTGCCTTCACTGACATATGGAGAGGTCAAAGAAGATGCACACTATACATTTGCCAAAGACTTAAGCTATGACTACATAGAATCTGGGAGTCCCTGGGTGGTGCAAATGGTTAACCCACTTGGCTGCTAACCGAAAGGTTGGAGGTTTGAGTCCACCTAGAGTCACATCAGAAGAAAGGTGTTACCATCTGCTTCCAAAAAATCAGCCATTGAAAACACTATGGAGCACAGTTCTAATCTAACTCACATGAGGTCACCATGAGTCAGAGTCAACTCGACAGTAAACCTTGAAAGCCATAATTCCCCCAAATATTAAAAAAAATTAAGTTCTACTTTAATTAGATGACTTGTTTTTTTTTTTTAAAATTTATATCTTAATATAGTAATAATATATTTTTGTATATGGTGTAGTCTGTGGATCTAAATTACACTTTCTCAAAAGCACCATCTATTTTTTCAATACAAAATAAGCCCACATTTCCCTATTATTTTATTGAACCAACATTTATTGATCACCAATGTGCCAGAGACTATGCCGGTATGAGGACTACAAAAATGCTAAATCCAAAGCCCTGCTCCCAAAGAAATATTTTTTAAACACGTATTTGATTCTAATTATGTTTACCTCTTGACCATTTCTGGTACCTAATAGATGATCCACAAATGACTGAAGAACTAATGATATTTAAAATCCAGTTGAAGGGACTATAATAAAGGTAAAGAATTCAAAAAGATGTAACTCTGCCTGTAAGAGTAGGAAAAACCTGCAAATGGAGGCAGTATTTGAACTAAATCTTGAATTAGGGATTTGTCTTTGAAGAAAGAAGGTAAGGACCTATCTTTGCTTTGGCCAGTTTTGTGATTTGCATTGTTGTTGTTGTTAGTTGCGGTCAAGTCAATTCCAACTCATGGTGACCCTATGTGTGCAAAATAGAATTGCCCCATAGAAGTTTCAAGGCTGTGACCTTTTAGAAGCAGATTGCCACACCTATGGGTTTGACCCATCAACCTTTCAGTTAGTAGTCTGTCGCTTAGCCATTTGTGCCACTCAGGGACTCCATTTATATTATCTATGTGAATAAGCAGTCTTTGCTAGATTCTTTCTTTCTGTCTGTGTATCTCTCTATATTTCTAGCTCTCCATTTGCACCTAAATGGCTTCTTCTACACTTTAGCTATGAGTCAGAATTAACTTGATAGTACCCAACAACAACGACAACCAGCTTGATAGTTCATGAATTTTGTGCAATTGCATAAATCTTGTTCTATTGTACTACTTCTACCACATCTAAGGGATCTACCTTTGCTACGTACAATGCTTATTGCTCTATTTCAAATCTCACTCACATACCACATTTATGTGCTCTCTTTTGTGAAGATTTCAAGTTTACTACAGCACTCACTTTACATCAGAATATAACCGTCTGAAACTGGTGTAATTCCCTGCTACTTTTCTCTTAAATTAAGGCCTTTCGTATATGGTATCTGCTGTTTTTGGTTATTCCCAGCTTTATCAATTTATCTGAATAACTACCTCTTTTTTTCAAATTTAAGATTAATACTTTATTAGCTACAAATGATTATGGCAAATTGTATTTGCTTAATATTTGTATATTTCAAAATTACTTTCATATTTGCATTTGAGTATCCTAACATTTGTTGAGAAAGGCCAAACCAGTGTAATCATGTCTTTACAGAGGAAGAAGTGGATGACTTCAATTCAAATTTCCAATTTCCATTCCAATGTTCCTTCAACTACGCTATTTTTTAAAATTATTATTATGCAATGAACAACTTTTTTTGCCTATTTTTACATACTGGGAGATATGCTTCTGAAAAAAAAAAAAAGTGGTTAAAATGGGACTAATGAGATACAGTAGTCCAGTGACAAGGGCCAGAAGGCAGAAGTGGACAAGGAAGCTGGTGATAGGGAACCCAAGGTTGAGTAAGGTTATTGTTGATGTGTTGTGAGACTGTTAACCATTGTCATAGGGCAACATGTGTAGTAACTGTTAAATGAGAAACTATTTTGTTCTGTAAGCCTTCATCTTAAGTGAGAATAGCAGCACAATTGGAAGAGTGTAGTCAGTGTCACTGAACTGTGCATGTAGAAATTTTTGAAATGGTGTATCTTTGGCTATGTGTATTTTCACCAAAAAAAAAAAAAAGGTTGAGAATTAGAGGGTTGACATGTGGTGGGGTTGTTAACCAATGCCATAAAACAATATCCGTACTACTGTTTCATGAGAAATGATTTGTTTTGTAAGCCTTCACCTGAAGTATAATAATAAAAAAAAAAGTGGTTATTCAAAATCATTTAATACTTTCTTTTACTAAGCCATGAGAATCAATTTGAAGATTTGCAAATAGTACATGCATCTCCATGTTCTCATTCTTCTCCTTGTGGAATCAAAATCAGCAGATATAGATTCTGGCTCTCTCTATATGTATTTATTGCCTTATTTTTTGTCTCCCTTATTATCTGATTCATGCTAATAAGCAAAATTGGTAGAGGTTGGTGGGTTCAGGAACTATGAGCAAGTCCTTCCTCAGATATTACACATTTTTGCGCATCTACCTTACTGTGATGTCAGATTGACACTTGACATCTCTAAACTCCTTTCCTGAGAGTCACCAACCACTAGCAGGGAATGAACACACCTCATCTCACTTCAGGAGTATACTGGACTTGTGAAACCTCAACATTCTGTGAAGTCAGCAATTTACTCCTTTAGAAGATCTTGACTCACTTTATTTAGAAAGTTCCTCATGCTTGATAAGTACATTCACAGATGGAGTTTTTCTCCTCCTCTTTGTAACATCATTCCATTCTCTAAAGTGTAGACATGGACGTTAGGTTCACTCCCTTCAGTTTGCTTTTTGTCTTTATTTCTGCCTTCTCAGTAGCAACCCTTAATATTTTCTAACACATCAAAATGGAAACTTCCTCCCTTACATTTCTTTATCTTTTCTCTAGCAGATATATCATCTATAATACAAGTTGTAACGTAACTCTTCCTTTTCCTTCCTGCTGGCTTTTGAGGCTAGATGTTTATAGTGAGGATGAGTAGTGGAAATAACCCAGGCCTCGTCAAAGGATACATTTAATCTGAATGTTCCAGATCTTTTTCTTACTGAGACTTTCCCATCCCTTTGCTGCTACTCTTCACTTTTGGTCTTCTGGCAAGATTAGAACCCCAAATAGAGAAATATGGTTGTCTCTGAAGCATGGTATATCAAAGTTTACTCTTTATATGGCAACAAGACCAATTATGACCCACAAAAATTATGAGTGGTGTGTCATTGGACCAAGAGTTCAGTACCAGCTCTCATACTAATTAGTCATGTGACCTTGGGTTTGCCACCCAATTGTCCAAAACATCAGATTCTTCACCCACTTAAGTGGCTGAACTAGATGTTCCCAAGATTTTTTTTCTCCCTACTTCGACATAGCTTATTCTAATCATCAGTAAGGAACTTCCTGTGTGACTTTTTAGTACCACACAGTAGTCCTCTCCTTGGTTGGGGGTGATATGGTTGACGAGCAGGAACAAGTAATTGGTTTTCAGTGGTTTGGTTATAAGAAAATGATTTACTTCTTTTCAGTTAACAACTGCTCACAAATATCCTTCATTTTGTCTTAACATTCATTTCACATATTTCTTTCTAACATATAAAATGCATAGAAAAATCACTTAGCTTGAAGAGTTTTTGTTTTTTTAAGCTTTCACAAATTCATAACTCATCATTGAGATTCTGGAACTTTAGAAAATTCGTGGACTTTAATATTCTATACTGTTCAGAGTTTGTGTGTGTGAATATATTTGTCCGTGATGGAGTCAGGGTACCTGCAGGGTAAGAAATATGCAGCTCTCAAAGGTAAGAGTCTGTATCTAATTTTAGGTGGTTTCTGTCTCTTATTTATCACAGATTTTTCTTCCAAATGCCCAATATTTCCTAGAGTCCAATATTTCACAATCCCTGCAGCATCACTGTGAGACAGGTAACAAGCCAATTTATATTTTATAGATACTAAAACTGAGGCACAGAGAAAGTATGTGATCTGCTCCAGCACTCCAGCAGCTCAGCAAGGCATGGCAGAATAAAGATCAAGAAAAGAAATAACCTAATTCCTCTGTGATTTACTTTTGCTGAGGATCAGAGCACCATGGGGCTGAAAGATTCTCTGAGAAACTATCAGCCTACTATCCTCTTTTTAGCCTACATGTGAGTTTTCCCAGCAGAGATGACAAGGTTATGACTATAATCTATACCAAAGTTTAACATTCTTCATTACTAGAACATTTTTCTCCAGACATCACCATCACCAACAATCATATCCCAGATCTTATCACATCATGCCTCAGTCCTTGTAACTAGTCCCCCTCCGGTATTTCCTCGATCCCCCAATTTTACAGTCTGTGCCTACAGTAATCTTCCTAAGGCACTGTGTCACTGTGCCACTTGATGAGCAAGAGTGCGTAAGGAGGAAAGGACCACATAAACCAGAGATTGCATCAGCCTGAGACCGGAAAAACTAGATGGTGCCTGGCTACTACCAATGACTGCCCTGACAGGAAACACAACAGAGAGTCCCTGATGGAGCGGGGGAAGGGTGGGATGCAGAACTGAAATTCTAATAAAAAGAGGGGACTTAATGGTCTGACTGAGACTGGAGGAACCCCAGAAAGCATAGCCCCTGGCCTCTCTGTCAACCCAGAGCTAAAACCATTCCCTGAGGCCAACTCTTCAGATAAAGTTTAGACTGGACTGTGGGACATAAAATGATACTCGCGAAGAGTGTGCTTCTGAGCTCAAGTAGATACATGAGACTAAATGGGCAGCTCCTGTCCGGAGGTGAGATGAGAAGGCAGAGAGGGTCAGGAGCTGGTGGAATGGATATGGGAAATCAGAGGTGGAAAGGAGAAGTGTGCTGTCACAGCAGAGGGAGAGCAATTAGGGTCACATAACAATGTATGTATAAATTTTTGTATGAGAGACTAACTTGAATTGTAAACTTTCTCTTAAAGTACAATTAAAAAAAAAAAAAAAAGTGTGTAATGACTTCCTTTTTCCCAGCACATCAGGTCTAGAGTCCTCTGCCTGGCTTTTGAGACCATCCACAATTGGATCGTACTCTATTATTCAACCTTGCTTCCTTCATTTCCCTATCCTACCTCAGCATATATGCAGATTCCTCGATGGCCTGAGACAGGCTATCTTTTTACTTTTGCACATTCTGCTTTCCATCTGGAGTTTGTTTTTTGCTTTTTCACTGATTCATCTAACTCATACTCCTCTTATGTCTTCCACGAAGCCTTAGTTGACTGCTCTAGCTGCAATAATCTCTCCTCTGGTAACAGTAATTGCCATGGTGGTCAATATTCTCTACCATCATCTTCTCAGTGGGTTTGTGTGCCACTTTAGTCCACCTAAGCCATTAAGCTTCCTAGAAGGCTTACAGATAGTACAAAGCACAACAAATAAAGATCAAAAGTAAAACAAAAGAATGTTGTCAGTATTAGTTGATTCTTTGTAATTCAGGGAATTGGATTTATAGATTGTGTGTGAATGTGTATATGTGTGTTTGTGACTACTTTATCAGTGCATTTTTTATTTTGGAAAAAAGGTTCATAGATAAGGTGAGGGATATACACACTTTCTTACTTTCTTCAATTATTATCGGAATTTCAAATGCCTCCCAGAGCACTCCTTCCTTTAACTGGAAGATGTTTTGCTACATATAAGAGCAGTATCTTCCCTCTCAAGGTGGTGGAGCATTTGATTTTCACTCTGAATACCCTCTCATGTTCTGAGCATCCTAAGCCCTACCTTTCATTCCCCAAAGCAGGACTAAAATGTATTGTATGAATTTATAAAACTCCCTAAGTCCGCCCTTTTGAGGTGAGTTAGGAGACTGACTGGTCATCCAGCGTAGCGGTTTTACTGTTGTTAATTGCTGTCAAGTCAATTTCTATTCACAGAACAATCTACTCAGCAAGAATTCTTGTTTGGAATCTGCTCATACCTTGCTGATAGTCTTTGAGAGAACAACTGTTGCAAAGCTCTAACTTTTAAAATATTTTAAATATTAAATTGAAACTTGTCTCACTCTAACTTCCACCCACTGCTTATGTCTTGTCAGCAGCACTGAGCAATAAAATTTGCTTCAGGGATGGAAATTGTTCTATATATGCACTGTTGAATATGGTAGCCAGTAACTACACCTGGCTATTAAGCTCTAGCAACTTGACTAATTCAATTTTTTAATTTTAATTGAATTTTAATTTTAATTTAAACTTAAATAAACTTATATGGCTAGTGGCTACTGTACTGGACAGCACGACTCTAGTGTTTTTGCAGAAGATGCCAGCAACCATTTCCACACGTTGGTTCTTCAAAATTTTTAAAAGAAATTATTCTTTGCATTTTCTTTTTGGGACATTCTTTATTTCTTATTAAGAAGTTTGCACCTTAGAATTTATTTTTATCTTGTTGTTGCTGCTCTTTTTTTCTCGAAGGTCCCTTCCAAGCCATAGATTCTGATTGTTTTTAGATATTTCTTAGAGTTTAATGATTGTAGTCTTGAAATACACAAATTATTCTGAACTCTTGGAAAGAAACAAAATGGCATGTAAATTCCAGAATTTGGGAGTATTTGGAGACATGTGGCTATACAGATACAGGGCACACACTATTTAAATCAGTGTTTCTCAACTGAGGACAATTTTGCCCCACAGGGAACACTTGCAAATGTATAGAGATGTGTTTTGATTGTCATGACTGGGGGAAGTGCTGGTATCTAGTGGACAGAAGGCAGAGATGTTGCTAAACATCCTATAATGTACAGGACTGTCCTCCTACCACAAAGAATTATCCAACTAAAAAGGTAAATAGTGCTGAGGTTGAGAAAGCCTAATTTACACAAAGATTGAAGGAATAAGGATCACTTATTTAGGAACCTGAAGACCTCAGTAATTTAAAAGAAGAAAAAGGAATTAGACAAAACTGCTTGCCTAAATGTACTAAATTCGCAAAGCTGCATGTTTGCATCTTAATTCCCCCACATTAAGGGCTCCATTGGATCAGTGAAAACACTGGTAAGTGTAGTAATCCAAGAATATCTTCTAAAGTTCCCACTCCTTTCTTCATTTCCCTCTAAAGCTATCATTGTGGGTTTGTTGTTGTTGTTGTCAGATAATTGTGGTGTGATTGTATCCCCACTTCTGCTTTCCATTTTCACAGAGGACTATCTGTGTTGTAACAAAGCCACCGGTCAAATGATGAGTCCAGATGGAAATGACATGGTATTGGGAAGTCGACTTCTTCAGAGACATATTTGGTGTAAGGTCCTTTTTCTTGGAAGTATTTTATTTGGTCGTGTGTGAGTCCAGTTAATCTTCCTCCCTCATCTTAAGGCAGGAAATAATTAATACAACCTGGAGGGAGAGCCTGGTGAGCAGGTCAGA
Organism: Dugong dugon; assembly: GCA_030035585.1. Lineage (NCBI taxonomy): Eukaryota > Metazoa > Chordata > Mammalia > Sirenia > Dugongidae > Dugong > Dugong dugon. The sequence goes on from CM057464.1 coordinate 162,868,308, forward strand.
ATGAAATCTGACACCTAGTGAAAAAGGCCTCGTTTCCGGTTTCAGCCCTAGCGTGAAATTTCCTGAGGTTCATAGAAAGGTTCATCAAATCTTGGCAAATCTCTCAGTAAACGGGGCAGTGTTAGATTCCAAAAGAAATGTGAAAGTTCTACCTGGCTTCAAATTTCATGTGTAAAAAGTTACAGCATTCCAAGCAAGAAGGCTCCTTGCAAGACTGAGAAAAATCCCATATTCTTATGCTGTATAGCCTATTGGAGGAGACAATTGACTGAGAATCAAGCCTCCTGAGAGACGCCGTTCATAGCAACCACCCAGCCTTTTTCAGAACATGCAGAAGGTTTCAGTGGACCTGGCTGCTATCACTGCAACAACAATGCCACATTGTTCATTATCACGTCATATCATAAGGTTCCCACGTTCAAAGCCAGGCTAGGAGGAAAATACTCTCCCACAGGGCTTTTCAAAGTTCACATGAGAGAGAATGCATGGGACATTTCCTATCAAGTTCCAAAGAGTGGAGAAGAAAGTACAGAGATAAGAATCAAGGGAAAATCCCCAAAATATTGTTCATGAAATGAATTCTAGCAGGCTGTGATGGTGAAGGGAGAAGTCCCTTTTCCAAGTTCTAACAGCAGCGCTGGACTTAGAAAAGGTAGAAAACCTTGTACTGATTTGAGCAGATTCAAGGTTTGATATACTGCACACATTTTTTTTCTAAATCTCTTTGCAGAGCCTCTGCACATCCACTTGGTGCCAAAGGGCCGCTTCCCTCAGTTCCCAGGGGTTTTGGCAGGCAGGCTGATTGCAGCCCTGCTAAGTCAGCACAGGGAGGCTGCCATTCCAGCGTGTTACTCCTTTTAAAGGAGCCACATCCTGCCAGGGCCTTGGAATCATTACAGACTCGTGATAAAATTTCTTGCAATTTAATTAACACAAAGACATTCGAATAGTTTCTAGTGTTTTGTAATCTCCTTCTGTCTGAGTACCATGGAATCAAAGACATTCAACTGGAACAGAATTAGCCTACTTTAAGGATACCCCAAACAAAATCATGCAAGCTGAAGTTATTTAATCATTGGTGCTGAGAAATGGCTATGGTGAAGATGATGAATAGAATTTCTCTGTAGTGTCTTTGACTGAGGGGAGTGCTCCTACAGAGATATTGATCTGTGGAATGAAAAAAGACACTGGAGTTTAAAATCACATTGATTATTACTAATGACTACTCCTATTTTATTGAATACAATACAAGGTTTATCAAATAACATCTATAACCACAAATCAAAGACTTTTTCAATGTCCAAGACATAGGAAGAAATGTTGTTACCAAATCTATCTTTTCAACGACCCCCATTCACACAGGTGGTAACTACTGTTGGCAGTAACACAAGCTAACATGCAGAGTGATGATAGGTTATTCTTTCTTGGTCGTTTTCGCAATCAAACGCTCAGAAACTGTAATTGATGACTAGTTAGAAGTGAATTTTTTTGACAGCTATATTCCAAAAGATTTCCTAAGGTCAATTCTAAAATAGCAAAATGAAAAAAAAATCATAAATTGACCGCATAACTGATGTCAAAAAATAATTTTCAAAATATTCTGGGGGAGATCACATCTTTGCACACAAATTACTAGGAAATTGTTCTAATTGTTTCAATTAGAGAACTGATATTAAAAATAGTCTGTAATGGTCTGTTTTGGTTAGTGGTCAATAGGGTTTAATCCAAGAAAATTCAGAATCGGTTCTGCAATAAACTGATCTCAATATCTTTCTTCAGACTGGAAGAAAGTTGTGAGTCAAGGCTTGAACTGATTTGCAATACAAATACAGGCATACCTCATTTTATTGTGCTTCACTTTGTTGCACTTTGCAGATATAACATCTTTTACAAATTGAAGGTTTGTGTCAACCCTGCTTCGAGCAAGTCTTGACATCATTTTTCCAACTGCATGTACTCACTTCCTGTCTCTGTGTCACATTTTGGTAATTCTCACAGTATTTCAATTTTTTTCCCTTTTATTATATTTGCTATGATGATTTTTGATCAGTGATCTTTGATGTTACTATTGTAATTACCTTGAGGTGCCATGAACTGGGCATCTTATATAAAATGGCGAACTTAATTGATAAATGTTGTATGTGTTCAGACTGCTCCACCGACTGGCTGTCCCCCTGCCCCCCTCTTCTTGGGCCTCCCTATTCGCTGAGACACGTCAGTATTGAAATCAGGCCAATTAATAACCCTAAAATGGCCTCTAAGTGTTCAAGTGAAAGGAAGAGTAGCATGTCTCTCACTTTAAATCAAAAGCTAGAAACAAGGAAGGCATGTTGAAAGTTGAGATAGGCCGAAAGCTAGGCCTCTTACACCAAACAGTTATCCAAGTTGGAAATGCAAAGGAAAAGTTCTTAAGGAAATTAAAAGTGCTATTCCAGTGAACACATGAATAGGAAAGTGAAACAGTCTTATTGCTAATATGGAGAAAGTATTAGTGGTCTGGATAGAAGATCAAACCAGCCACAACATTCCCTTAAGCCAAAGGCTAATCCAGAGCAAGGCCCTAACTCTCTCAATTCTATAAAGGCCGAGAGAAGTGAGGAAGCTTCAGAAGAAAAGTTTGAAGCTAGCGGAGGTTGGTTCATGAGGAGTAAGGAAAGAAGCTGTCTCCATAACATAAAAGTACAAGGTGAAGCAGCAAGTGTTGATGTAGAAGCTGCAACAAGTTATCCAGAAGATCTAGCTAGGATAATTGATGAAGATGTCTACACTAAACAACAGATTTTCAATGATGAAACAGCCTTATATTGGAAGATGATGCCATCTAGGATTTCATAGTTAAAGAGGAAAAGTCAATGCCTTGTTTCAAAGCTTTAAAGGACAAGTTGACTCTCTTATTAGGGGATAATGCAGCTGGTGACTTTAAGTTGAAGCCAATACTCATTTACCACTCCAAAAATCCTAGGGCCTTTAAGAATTATGCTAAATCTACTCTACCTGTGCTCTATAATTGGAACAGCAAAGCCTGGATGACAGCACGTCTATTTACAACACGGTTTACTGAATATTTTAAGCCCAATGTTGAGACCTACTGCTTAGAAAAAAAGATTCCTTTCAAAATATTACTGTTCAATGACAATGTAAGTGGTCACTCAAGAGCTCTGTTGGAGATGTACAAGGAGATTAATGTTGTTTTCATGCCTGCTAACACAACATCCATTCTGAAGCCCACGGATCAAGGGGTAATTTCAACTTTCCAGTCTTATTGTTTACGAAATATATTTTGAAAGGCTATAGCTGCCATAGATAGTGATTCCTCTGCTTGATCTGGACAAAGTAAATTGAAAACCTTATGGAAAGAATTCACCATTCTAGATACCATTAAGGATATTCATGATTAATGGGAGGAGGTCAAAATCAACATTAACAAGAGTTTGGAAGAAGTTGATTCCAACCCTCACGTATGACCTTGAGGGGTTCAAGACTTCAGTGGAGGAAGTAACTGCAAATGTCGTGGCAAGAGAACTAGAATTAAAAGTGGAGCCCAAAAATTTGAATGAATTGTTGCAACCTCATGATAAAACTTGAGAAGATGATGAGTTAGTTCTTATGGATGAGCAAAGAAAGTGATTTCTTGAGATGGAATCTACTCCTGGTGAAGATGCTGTGAACATTGTTGAAAGAACAACAAAGATTTAGAATATTCTATAAACTTATTTGATAAAGCATTGACAGGTTTTGAGAGGACTGATTCCAATTTTGAAAGAAGTTCTACTGTGGGTAAAATGTTATCAAACAGCATCACATGCTACAAAGAAATCTTTCATGAAAGGAAGTGTCAATCAATGTGGTGAACTTTATGGTCTTATTTTAAGAAATTGCCACGCCACCCAAATCTTTAGTAATCACCACCCTGATTAGTCAGTAACCATCAACATAAAGGCAAGACCCTCCACCAGCAAAAAGATCACAACTCGCTGAAGGCTCAGATGGTTAGCATTTTTTAGCAATAAAATATTTTTTAATTAAAGTATATACATTTTTTAGACATAATGCTATTGCACACTTAATAGACTGCAGTATAGTCTAAATGTAACTTTCATATGTCCTGGGAAACCAAAAAATTCATGTGACTTTCTTTATTGCGATGTCTGCTTTATTACGGTGGTCTGGAACCGAACCCACGATACTTCCAAGGTATGCCTATACTAGGATTGGCTTTCAGCAAGCATTGAGGGTTCTCCTTTGCTACATGCAGACAATTAGTGGCCCAATGGAGGGAAATGATTCTCTGACTTGGCAGAAGCCACCCAAGGCCCCAGGAAGTTTTGACTGATGTCAGCACATGATTGAGTGATGTGACTTAGTCTTATCACAACAGGCTTTTCTCTAACTCTGTATACATGACCCAGTAGAGAAGATGGTGCACTTTTCTCCAGATAGTTAGAGAACACCAAAACTCAGTATCTTATTAAAGGTGACAGTTTAGTATGCTGCCAAGGTGAGAATAAAAATGAACTGGCCAACTCCTTCTTCTTAAGCAGTCCATGGACATGAAACTAAGCAATTGCTCAAGGAAATGAAGAGCAGATGTTTCGAAAAGCCAACTAGAAAGAAAATTCTGCACTGGAGGGGAGTCAATCTGAAATTCATGGTAGTAGAAAGCACTTCGATCAAATAGTGTAGTTGTACTTTAAAAAGACTGGATAATTTTATGATCAATAAGAATATTTGTAAGCCTGCATACTAAAATGGAGAAACCAAACTCATGCTTCAGAGTCTTAACTAGTTGCTGCAGGTGTCTAGGAGGAATGTTTCCATTACATACGTTGTTACAAACCAGCCCAGGCAAATTACTACCTATTTCTGCCTTTATGTGAAGCAGAGGAATTGGTCACTGCAAGTGACCTGAGACGAAGCTAAATATCTCACACGGAGAATGGCTAGGTAATTTTCCCATTAGCTATTAAAGGATAGAGGTGCTAGAGCTGCATGGAGCTGGGTAGGGCTCGAACAAGGAAGGAGGAATGTTATGAGGAGTTAGTTTCCTCTCATTTGAATAATTTGAAGTTGACAACTGTATTTGCATTACCAGTTGGTAAGAGTGAGAGAAGAAAGACACATGCCAAAGGATGATGTCAGCTAAATGCCCAAGGTTTAACCAAGTCACAGAGAGCCCAGGTGCTCATTCTATTTCTAATACATGCTTGTTGTGTGAGTAGACAACTCAGTTAAGTTCCCATTGTCTCAGCACGTAATGCCAGCTTTCTACAGCAGAATTGTGGCATTCACTTTAGAAGTCACTTATAAAAATGTTGGGGGAAATTTAATGTGAAAAAGTTCAACGGCACAAGCAACAAGAGTAATGGCTGTTGTAGCCTTGAAGATTCCAGTCTCACCAGGCCAGTTTGGAGCCCAATTCAAAGAAGTATCAATATTGAAGAGCCCAAAGAGCATTATTACAAGGGAGTTTGGCTCATCAGGGTGTATCATACCAGGTAGCAAGGATAACACAATACTGAGGCTGAATGTCATATGATAATTGCTTCCTGATTCAGGCTAATTGTAGTAAAGGACTGTCTGATTTGTATTATAGGATAGTTTTAAAAAGAGTAGTTGAATTGCTTTTAAGCAGGCTGATGCTATAATTATTTTAACCAAAGGCTTCATCTTCCTCGTCTTTCAAATGACGAGGTTGTTAGCAAGCATACTCTGCTTCTCAACCAATGATACCTTATCTATTTAAAAAAGTCTCTTACAATTTGAAATATTTTGACTACCAAATGTCCATTAAGCACCAATGTGTTTAGCCATTTAAATGTATCGATAACTTATAGAACTGCAAATAGAGGTTTCTCATTCAAACACCACCCGTCTTTCAGTTTGTTGTACTGTGATGGCTTGTGTGTTGATATGATGCTGGAAACTATGTCACTGGTATTTCTAACGTCAGCAGGTTTACCCATGGTGGACAGATTTCAGTGAAGTTTCCAAACTAAGGCATACTAAGAAGAAAGGCCTGATGAATTTTCCATCTGAAAATTAGTCAGTGAAAATCTTATGGATCACAACAGACTACTGTCTGATATAATGCTGGAAGATGAGCCCTCTAAGTTGGAAGGCACTCGGAATACGCTGTGGCCGCAACAATAAATTCGAACGTACCAACGGTCATTAAGATGACCAGGACCAGGCAACGTTTCATTTGGTTATCCGTGGTGTCGCCATGAGCTGGAGCCAACTTGACAGCAACCAACAACAACATTCTCTTCTGTTGCAGTCACTGCAGGAAAACAAACAAAACAAGAAAGATAAATGCTGGATATTTCCTTTAGCTAACCTCTGGGGCTAAATTATGGTTAAATATAAATATATGATTGTCATCAAGCTTCTTGAGATACTAAATGATGCCTGAATTCTCTTGACTATCTTGAGACACTTAAGGAACAACAGAATAGAATTCACTATTCCCAGAGTTACCCAGCATCACAGCCTCTGTGGAGAAAAGAGAAGTCGGGTTTGTCTTTTACATGAACAGTATTGGTAAGTGCTCACAACTGCAGGTGAGCTGTGTATAAATGCAAAAATATTACCTTAATGTCTCCCACCTGAAAATGGCAAATACTTAGTAGTCATTCCTACTCATTTCCTTGTGCTGAGCTTTACGTTAATAAGGTAATGCCTTTAAGTTCTCTGAGGTTTCAGGGAGAAAGGCACACTGGGAAAAGAGTTATTATTTCTGGGACCTCCTATCTCAAGCCAGCTTAAAGGCTGAGGGTCCCGAGGTGGTACTGTAATAGCAATACTAATAATGTGCAGTTACAGCACATCTCATGCGAGACACTCCAAAGGCATTATACACATTTATTCATTAAACCTGAACACACCCTGGAGATAGGTTAACTGCTATGATACTCCTTTATGCCAAAGTAAACGAAAACAAAGGGGGAAGCAAGTTAGTCAAGAGCATACGATGAAGCTGTGGTAAAATTGGAGTGAAGATGGTGTCCTATTCCCTAGTGATTTAGTTTAGAGCCTGGCCTCATTTGGCACAAGCCATATGGCTGTTTGTATATGTTTATGTAATTTTATACTATCTTGTTCTAAAAATAATGAAAGAACACTTATAAATATATTCAATACAGTTAAATAGCAATAAGTGGTTAGAGGAAAAGACTTCTCAAAAATAAAGATATAAAAATGAGATGAAGAACGAGATAAAGCACAGTTTATATTTTAAGTGAACAATGTTTGGAAAATACTCACTTTGCTAATAAATTGTGTGCAAATGGAAACATATTATCCCAGTTTCCCCCATCTGTGTGCCTTGGGAAGGAAATTTTTTGTGCCCTGGGAAAGAAAGGACCATAGGAAACATTAAATACTTGTAAAACTAGATTTCAAGCCACTTTGCTGAGTGATAAATCAGAATAGTATCATTAGGGCCCAAGACTTTCTCATCTAGTGGCACCTCTTCTAAAGAGCAAATGTAGGAAGTTGTGTGGGCAGCATCAACAGAGGTAAGCAAAGCATTAGCCTGATCCAGGACTGCAGAGCTTCAGTCATATGTGGGGTGATTCTTTACTATGCTACCCCACACCATTCTTAATCCCCAACCTCAGCTCCACTTTGGGAATTCCAGAGAGAAGCACAAAGGGCAAGATCTGATGAGGGTCTTGGTGTTTGAAAACCAAGGGTGTTCTTCTGGCAGGCACAAATGGAGTTGACTTCAATTACCTGAATACAATGAAACATCCAATTAGTAAGAGAACCCTTTTCATCTAAGGCTTTAAAAATACAAAATATATTCTCAATTAACTACAGTGGCTTAAATGCAGTGTTCTATGGTGAAGGGGTGCAATCAGCTTCTCGATTTTTCCCTTAGTCACTACACTAACTTTATCAAAGTTTTATTTAGTGGTGTATTTTTTTTTTTTTTTTTTTGGTTGTTGTTATTATTGTGTGTTTTCTGTTGTCCCTTAAAGTCCTGGTCAAATACCTGGAAGCAAAGCCCCACAGGTGGTGGGATATTTGTGGGTGTAAACTAAATATTAGATGGGAACTTCAGATCCTTTAGTATCTGGAGAAAGGAGCCCTGGTGGTTTAAACGGTTTAGTGTTTGACTGCTAACCAAAAGGTTGATGGTTTGAACCCACACTGTGGTTCTGCAGGAGAAAGACCTGGCAATCTGCTTCTGTAAAAATTATAGCCAAGAAAACCCTACGGGGCAGTTCTATTCTGTCACATGGGTTCTTTATGAGTGGGAATTGATGAAACCTAACAACGACAAAAATGTTATCTAGAGAAGATCAGCTTAAAGCCCCATTTTATGTCCCATGGAAGTCTAAAATTGTCTTCACTCTTTCTGTGCATGCATTGGAGTTTATTTGCCACCATTGCCCCAGACTCAGGGCTCCTGTCTCCACTGAATTAGCTCAGCTAAAGGGTCATTCTGCACCCACACATCTATGGTCAGCTTTGACAAGGCAAGGATGCTCAGTCCATTTGAAGGGGAAAGAAGAGTCTCTTCAATAAATGGTACTGGGAAAATTGGTTTTCACATACAGAAAAATGAAACAGGATCCATGCCTCACACCATACACAAAAACAAATTCAAAATGGATTAAGGACCTAAATGTGCAAACTAAAACCATAAAATTCCTAGAAGAACAAGAAGGGACAATGCTGTCAGTCTAAGCTTTCAACAATGAATTGTCTAATATAAAAACAAAAGCACAAACAGCAAAAAACAAAATAAATAAATGGTATCTCATAAAAATTAAAAACTTTTCTTCATCAAAAGACTTTACCATAAAAGTGAAAAGACAATCTACTGACTAGAAGAGTGTTTTCGGAAACCTTATATCCAATGAGAAACTAATAACCAAAACACATATAAAACTTCAACAATTTAACAACAAAAAAACAAATAACCCAATCATAAAATGGGCAAAGGACTTGAATAAACATTTCACTAAAGAGGACATTAAAATGGCCACCAAACACATTAAAAGATGCTCAATGTCATCAGCCATCAGAGAGATGCAAACCAAAACCACAATAAGGTACCATTTCACTCCCACTAGGATGGCTAAGATAAAACAAAACAAACAAACAGAAAATATCAAATATTGATGAGGATGTGAGGAAATTGGAACTTTTATCCATTGTTGGTGGGAATGCAAAATGGTACAGCCGTTGTGGAAGACAGTGTGGTGGTTCTTCAAAAAACTAAAAATAGAGATACCATATGACCCAGCAATTCCACTCTTAGGTATATACCCAAAAGACTTGAAAACAGAAACTCAAAAAGAGACTTGTACACCAGTGTTCATTGCAGCACTATTCACAATAGTCAAAAGGTGGAAACAACCTAAATGCCCATCAGGATAGGAATGGATAAACAAAATGTGGTACATAAATACAATGGAATACTACTCAGTCAGTAGGAGAAATGAAGTCTTGATAAATGTTACAGTATGGATGGAGCTTGAAGATGTTATGCTGAGTGAAATAAGCAAATCAGAAAAGGACAAATATTGTAGGACCTCACATAATAAGACAAGAAAAGTAAAAAAAAAAGTCATCCAGCTTTTCCATATATGTGCCTGTATTCTGCACCATTACACCAGATTCACCCTCAATTTCCTCAAAAAACTCCCTAATTCATTAAGAACCACTTTTTGAGTTTAGCAAATTTTACAATTTTTTTAATTAAAGAAGACACAATTATTTGAAGTTGATCACTAATGATTCCTATTCATTCATTCTTTTATACAACAAACATTTATTGAATGCCAACCAGGCGCAGTTCAATGTGCCTGGAGATATATCAGTGGGCAAACCTGACAAAGATCCCTGCCCTCACGGAGGTTAAATTATAGCAGGTATTTCAGTCAAGCTACTATATATCCTGAGAGGTTTTTTGCTGAATACTCCCTCTGACATACTCCAGCCTCCCCCAGTGTTTCTGGCTCTTCTCTCCCATCACCTCTCAGGAGCAAATATAAAGTCTTCCAATATTCTCATGCAGAGTAGTTGAACTATTAATGTGGAGTCTTGATTCTTGAACACCCAAGTTCTCAGGCTCCCTAAGTAATACCCTAGATGATACATTAGAACGTTTTCCTAATCAGTCACAGTTACTTCCTTAAGATACAATGCAAAGACAGTATCTTCCTTAAGATATAAACTGTTAAACTTATCAGATATTGACAGAAGAAACTCTGCCTTATGGTGCCAAATCATAGTTTTAAACATTGCTTGGATAGCAACTATTCATCTGTGAAATTTTTGCTTTTACTCCAGGAGTTAAAATATGGATAAAATAACCTCATTCTATCATTTTGGAATGTGGTTGTTGTTATGTGCCATCGAGTCGATTCCAACTCATAGCGACCCTATAGGACACAGTAGCACTGCCCCATAGGGTTTCCAAGGAGTGGCTGGTGGATTTGAACTGCCGACCTTTTGGTTAGTAGCCCAGTTCTTAACTATTGCGTATTTGAAACAGGTATTCCAAAAATTGCAATCAGTCCAGAGGGGCTCTCTGTGACATTGCTCATGATCCTTGCTCCCAATGTTATAAATATGGGTCAAATGTGCTCTGGTTTTATTCCATGTGTTACCACTTGGCCCTGCTAACATTCTGTTCATAATTAATTTCAGTGATTAAAAAAATATTTTCATAAATATATTGTTCTCTAAAAGATGACTCATGGAGAAGCAATCTACCCATTCTCCAGTGGCCGTGGGTATTTCACCATATGAACCACTAGCAGACTTGGTATTCATATCCAAAAATAAATAGCTGTGCCATAGATAGTAGGATAAATGAATATGAAAGAACTATCCTATGTCCATACAGAGTGAGCCTTGATTAGGGTACATGTTAAGATAAACATAAATATTAAGAAAAATTGTCCAAAATAATAAATGATCTAAAAACTCTGGGTATGGATTGATGATGTTCTAAAACTCAGGGCTTTTCAAAGAAATAGTTTTACCACAATACAAAAGTCTCTAAGATGCCAGATATTGAGCGCCAGGAGCAAAACAAAAGAAAACAGTACAAAGCTTTGAATTTGACTGAAAATTCCCAGACAAATTCACTAAATCTAAAGAAACATAATTGTCAATATTACTAGGTAGATTATCACCAGTTAAAACCACTGTCTTACTTGGAGAAGGTTCACCTAGACTCGAAAATCCCAATGAAGGAGATGTGTGGTCATTAACTTCTTCTCCAGGTTCATTATCTTTTCCCACACATTGTCCTTGTCTGGCCTTAAGGAGATGGTCAGATCCTTAAAGAACGCTAGTCGTAGGCACCTATCTAAACCCAAGAGATAGAAAAGACAGAAGTGTCTGATTTGAACAATATGGACTCTGAAAAGCTACAAAAGTTTTCCAGGCAAGACAGGTGACCCAACTACAAAAACAGTACAAAACAAATACCACCAATGACAAACTATTTTGAACAACTCTTGCAGAGATTAGCTTTTCCTTAATCCTCACAGTGAGGAAAGGGAACCTGGGTTCACTGAACTCCAAGAAGATTCTTCTATGACATCAGTAAACATGAGGAATGACATCTTTGCTTTTTTTATGCTTTAAAGAGGTCTTTTGCAGTAGATTTGCCTAATGAAATACATCATTTGATTTCTTTCTTTTTTTTTTTTTTTTAACATTTTATTGTGTTTTTGGTGAAGGTTTGCACAGCAGTTTAGATTCCCATTTAACAATTTCTACACAAATTATTCAGTTACACTGGTTACATTCTTCACAATTTGTGAATATTCTTAATATTTCCATTCTGGTTGTTCTGTTTCCATTAATCTAGTTTCCCTGCTCCCTTACATTCTTATTTTTGTTTTAAAGTAATTGTTGACCATTTGGTCTCATATAGATAATTTTTTAAAGGAGCACAATACTCATGGGTGAATTCTTTATTTTGTGTCAATCTGTTATTTAGCTAATAGGTGACCTTGGGGGCTAGTTTCTGTTCAAGGTTTAAATAGTATCTCAGGACAATAGTCTTGGGGAGACCTCCAGTCTCAATCGGTCTAGTAAGTTTGTTTTTAAAGTTTTTTTTAGGAATTTGAGGTTCTGTTCTACATTTTTCACACATTCTATTAGGGTCTGTTTATTGTGACCCTGATCAGAATGGATGATAATGGTAGCCAGGCACCATCTAGTTCTTCTGGTCTCAGGGTAGATGAGGTCATGGTTTGAGGAGACCATAAGTCTTGCAGACTAGTTTCTTCCTTGACTCTTTGGTTTCCTTCTTTCTCTTTTGCTCTGGGTGAGTAAAGACCAATCGTTGTATCTTAGGTAACTACTCTCAACCTTTTAAGCTACAGAAATTTCTTTCTTTTTTTTTTTTTTTAAATATTTCATTGTACTCCTGGTGAAGGCTTACAGAACAAATAGTTTCTCATGAAACAGTAGTACACATGTTGTTTTATGACATTGGTTAACAACCCCACAACATATTAACCCTCTAACTTCTCAACCCCTTTTTTTTTTTTTTTGGTGAAAATACACATAGCCAAAGATACACCGTTTCAAAAATTTCTACATGCACAGTTCAGTGACATTGACTACGCTCTTCCAATTGTGCTGTTATTCTCACTTAAGATGAAGGCTTACAGAACAAAATAGTTTCTCGTTTAACAGTTACTACAAATGTTGCCCTATGACAATGGTTAACAATCTCACAACACATCAACAATATCCTTACTCAATCTTGGGTTTCCTAATACCAGCTTCCTTGTCCCCTTCTGTCTTGTGGCCCTTGTCACTGGACTCCTGACCTCATTAGTCTCATTTGGTTTTACGGGGCTGTCCACTCCCAGGCTGAACAGTGAACCTCGGAGGTAACTTCACCACTGAGCTAAAAGGGGGTCTGGGGCCCATACTCTCGAGGTTTCTCCAGTCTCCTTTAGGCCAGTAAATCTGGTCTTTTCTTTGTGAGTTAGAATTATGCTCTACATCCTTCTCCAGCTCTGTCCAGAACCCTCTGTGGTGATCCTGGTCAGAGCAGTCAGTGGTGGTATCGGGCACCGTCTAGCTGTAATGGACTCAGTCTGGTGGAGGCCTTGGTAGCTGTGGACAATTAGTCCTTTGGGCTAATCTTTTCCTTGTATCCTGTTCTCTTCATTCTCCCTTTCTCCCAAAGGGATGAGACCAGTGGAGTATCTTAGATGGCCGCTCACAGGCTTTTAAGACCCCAGACACTACTCACCAAGGTAGAATGTAGAGCATTGTCTTTATAAGCTGTGTCATGCCAATTGAGCTAGATGTTCCCCGAGACCATGGTCCCCACAGCCCGCCGCCCAGCAATTAAGTCCCTCAGGGAGTTTGGATGTGTCTATGGGGCTTCCATGACCTTTCCTTGTACAGGTTGTGCTAGTTTCCCCTGTATTGTGTACTGTCTCACCCTTCACCCAAGATACCACTTATCTATTGCCTATTAAGTATCCCCCCCCCATTCCTGGTAACCAACAAAGACTGTTACATTTTGTGTGTGAACTTTTTCATGGGTTTTTACAATAGAGCTCTCATACAATATTTGTCCTTTTGTGACTGACTTATTTCACTCAGCATAATGTCCTCCAGTTTCATCCATCTTATGAGATGCTTCACAGATTCATTGATGTTCTTTCTCGTTGCATAGTACTCCATTGTGTGTATGTACCATAGTTTGTTTATCCATTCATCTGTTGATGGGCATCTAGGTTGTTTGCATCATTTGGCTATTGTGAACAATGCTGCCATGAACATAGGTGTGTATATGTCTATTTGAGTGACGACACTTATTTCTCTAGGATATATTCCTAGGAGTGGGATTGCTGGATCGAATGGTATGTCTATTTCTAGCTTTCTGAGGAAGCGCCATATCATTTTCCAAAATGGTTGTATCATTTTGCATTCCCACCAGCAGTGCATAAAAGTTCCCATCTCCCCGCAGCCCCTCCGACATTTGTTATTTCCAGTGTTTTTGATTCGTGCCAGTAATGCCGGGGTGAGATGGTATCTCATGGTGGTTTTAATTTGCATTTCTCTAATGGCTAGTGATCACGAGCATTTCCTCATGTGTCATTTGATTTCTTGACTACTACTTCCATGGGCATTGGTTATGGATCCAAGTAAAATAAAATCCTTGTCAATTCAATCTTTTTCTCCATTTACCGTGATGTTGCTTATTGGTCCAGTTGTGAGGATTCTTGTTTTCTTTATGCTGAGGTGTAATCCATGCACACATATGTAGTCAATTTGATTTCTATCTATTCCTTCCAGCTAGGTTCACATGTATATTCACCGTTTATGTTGTTGAAAAAAGTTATTTCCAATGAATAAGTCGTTGGTCTTACAAAAGTCTTCCATGCAATCTTCAGAGTCCATTCTACCACAAAGGCTATATTTTCCAGCTACTGATCCTTCTTTGTTCCCAACTGTCACATTCCAATCACTAGTAACTATCAATGCATCTTGACTGCATGTTTGATCAATTTCAGACCGTGGAAGCTGGTAAAAATCTTCAATTTCTTCATCTGTGGCATTAGTGACTGGTGCCTAAATTTGAATAATATTCATATGAACTATTCCCCCTTGTAGATAGATGGATAGTATCCTGTCAGTGACGGCATTGTACTTCAGGATAGATCTTGAAATGTTCTTTTTGACAACGAATGCAATGCCATTCCTCTTCAATTTGTCATCCCCAGCATAGTAGACCATATCATTGTCTGATTAAAAATGGCCAATACAAGTCCATTTCAGCTCACTAATGCCTAGGATATCAATTTTCAAGGATTCCATTTCATTTTTGACAACTTCCAATTTTCCTTGATTCATACTTTGTACATTCCATGTTCTAATTACTAATGGATGTTTGCAGCTCTTTCTACTCATTTTGAGTCAAGCCACATCAGCAAATGAAGGTCCTGAAAGCATTACTTCATTCACATCATTAAGGTTGGCTCTTCTTTGAGGAGGCAGCTCTTGTCCAGTAGTACTTTGAATGCCTTCCAACCTGAGGGGCTCATCTTCTGGCACTATATCAGATAATGATCAACTGCTATTTATAAGGTTTTCACCAGCTAGTTTTAGAAGTAAACCACCAGAGGTGAGGCCAAGATGGCGGAGTAGTCAGATGCTTCCAGTGGTCCCTCTCACAACAAAGACCCAAAAAAACAAGTGAATCGATTATATATGACAATCTAGGAGCCCTGAACACCAAAGGCAAAATTGAAGAATCAGACTGAGTGGCCGGGGGAGGGAGAAACAGTTCAGAAGAAGCAAGGAGTTGTCAGACCTGACCCAATGGGAGCTAGTGCCCTTTTGGCAGGATCTGCTGGCATGCGTGGTGAAGCAAGCAGTGATGTTCAGGATGTGTTCTCCACATCGGGAGAGACTGAACGGTGGAGAGTCTGCTCAGGCCTCCAGAGCTGGTAAAAAGTGATGCTCAATTGGCAAAAGATAAGTACATGCCTTTAAACTACCACGCAGATGAAAAAACACCCTGTTTAGGAAGAACTTTTCTCCCATTTACCTGCTCCCTCTCTGCTCCGCACTGGTCCCAGGCCAGTTTCAGCGACTGCCACTTCCCCTGGACCTGAAGTAAGACCTGTCATGTACCCTGAGCCATTCTCCTGGCCTTGGAGAGGGGACAAATTAACAAACAGGAAAAAAAAAAAATCTGCCAGCTCCCCTAAGCTAGGAACATAAGGCAAGCACAGCTCCTTTGCCTAGGCACAGGCATAAGGGATCCATAGACTTTGAATGCCTTTTGCCTCTGCATAGACCTACGTGGGCCCATTTCAACAGTGTAGGCCCTCATTAGCACACTACAATAGGGTATATATCTGAAGGCTAACTTCACTGTATCAGCTATATGGTGGAGTGGTAGGCTTATGACATTTGATATCACTCTGCCCATTAAGCAGGGTCCTCACCTACCCACATCAGGGACCTGAGTACTGGCGGCTCCACCCACACCACCTAGCCATCTGCAACACGGGTCCAAGAATAAGTGGTGCCTCCCAGTCCTTATAGCCAACAGTATTGAGTGTCCATAGTCTGCTTGCAAAACCCATGTACCTATGCACTCCAGGGAACCAGGACAAGATTTCCTCCAAGACACTCAGGGGCAGATTTCAGCCCCCTGCCTTGTTCAGCACATGACCCTCTACTGCAACCAGATACTTGTGCCTACTCCAATTGCCTTTGCCCATATAGGACTATAGGTGAGAGCCTGCACCACATAATTGGTCGCTGACTATTTGGACACCTGAGAGGAACCCATATAAGAAAAGCAAATGGACTCCTGGGCTCACATACCTAGTAACAGACTTAACACCTGGTGACAGGATGTTAGAGCTACAAAGGTGCCAATAATCAAACTAACTCACACAAACTAGCAGCCTGTTTGGG
Source organism: Dugong dugon (assembly GCA_030035585.1). NCBI lineage: Eukaryota > Metazoa > Chordata > Mammalia > Sirenia > Dugongidae > Dugong > Dugong dugon. The sequence continues at coordinate 162,884,742 of CM057464.1, forward strand.
CATATCAAAACAAAACAACACAAGAAGCTAGGACACAGTAAGCAAACATAAAATAAATAAAAATAATAACTTATTGATGGTTAGGAGACAGTAGTCAATATCAAATCACATAAAGAGGCAGAATATGATGGCTTAAGCAAGCTCTCAAAACAAAGAATCCATAAATCTTCCAGAGGAAAAGAACTTCTTGGAACTACTGGAGGTAGATTAAAGATTCATATACAGAACTCTTCAAGAAATCAGGAAGGAGATCAGGCAAAACACAAAACAAGCCAAGGAACACACAGACAAAGCAAAAGAGGAACATAAGATTATAGAAGAGCACAATGACAAATTTAATAGGCTTCAAGAATCCATAGAGAGAGAGCAAACAGAAATCCAGAAGATTATCAATAAAATTTCAGAATTAGACAACTCAATAGAAAGTCATAGGAGCAGAACTGAGGCAATGGAAGTCAGAATTAGTGAGATTGAAGATAAAGCACTTGACACCAACTTATTTGAGGAAAAAATCAGATAAAAGAATTTTAAAAAATGAAGAAGTCCTCAGAATTATGTGGGACTCTATCAAGAGGAATAACCTACCAGTGATTGGAGTACCAGAACAGGGAGGATAACAGAAAATATAGAGAGAATTGTTAAAGACTTGTTGGCCAAAAACTTCCCTGATATCCTGAAAGATGAGAATATATCACTCCAATATGCTCATCAAACCCACACAAGGAAGATCCCCCAAAAAGTGACCAAGACGTATTATAATTAAACTTGCTAAAACCCAAGACAAAGAGAGGATTTTAAGAGCAGCTAGGGATAAATGAAAAGTCATCTACAAAGGAGAATCAATAAGACTAAGCTCAGATGACTCAGCAGAAACATGCAGGCAAGAAGACAATGGGATGACATATATAAAGCCTTGAAGGAAAAAATTTTCCAGCCAAGAATTAATATCTAGCAAAACTGTCTTTCAAATATAATGGCAAAATTAGGACATTTCCAAATAAACAGAAGTTTAGGGAATTTGCAAAAACCAAAACAAAATTACAAGAAATACTAAAGGGAATCCTCTGGTTAGAAAATCAATAACATCAGATAACAATCCAAGACTAGAACACAGGACAGAGCAACCAGATATCAACCTAGATAACGAAGACACAAAGATAAATCACAGCTAAAACGCTGAAAGTAGGGAAACAAAGACATCAATATGGAAAAGATGACAACAATAAAACAAAAAAGAGGGACTGAAAAATGTAGTCACAGATCTTTCATATGGAGAGGAAGTCAAGGCAATATAAAGAAATAAAAGACTGGTTTAAACTCAGAAAAATAGGGGTAAATATTAAGGTAACCATAAAGGAAACTAACAATACTACACATCTAAATCAACAACAAGAGAAACATAAAGACTCAGCAAATACAAAATTAGCAACAATGAAAAAGATGAAAAGAAAATATATGAATAAAAATGACTCAGCACAGAAAATTAACTGGGACAAAGAAACTGTGAACAACACACACAAAAAAGACATCAAAAGACAGCACTAAACTCATACCTACCAATAATTACACTGAAAATAAATGAATTAAACGCACCAATAAAGAGACAGAGAGTGGCAGAACGGATTAAAAAACAAGATCTGTCTATGTACTGCCTACAACAAACACACCTTAGACTTAAAGTCACAAACAAGCTAAAACACAAAGGATAGAAAAAAATACATTAAGCAAACAACACTCAAAAAAGAGAAGGATTGGCAACATTCATCTCTAACAAAATAGATTTTAAAGTAAAATCCACCACAAAGGATAAGGAAAGACACTGTATGATGATTAAAGGGTCAATACACCAGGAGGGCATAATCATAATAAATATTTATGCACCCAATGACAGGGCTCCAAAATACGTAAAACAAACTCTAACAGCGTTGGAAAGAGAGATAGACAGCTCCACAATAATAGTAGGAGACTTTAACACTCCACTTTCGGTGAAGGACAAAATGTCCAGAAAGAAGCACAATAAAGACATGGAAGATCTAAATGCCACAATCAACCAACTTGATCTCATAGACATATACTGAACACTCCACCCAACAGCAGCCAAGTATACTTTCTTTTATAATGCACATGGAACATTTTCCAGAATAGACCACATATTAGGCCACAAAGCAAACATTAGCAGAATCCAAAGCACTGAAATATTACAAAGCATCTTTTCAGACCATAAGCCATAAAAGTAGAAATCAATAACAGAAAAAGCAAGGAAAAATAATCAAACACGTGGAAACTGAACAATACCTTGCTCAAAAACTACTGGGTTACAGAAGAAATTAAGGATAGAATAAAGAAACTCACAGAATCAAATGAGAATGAAAACACATCCTACCAGAACCTTTGGGACACATTAAAAGCAGTGCTCATAGGTCAGTTTATAGCAATAAATGCACACACCCAAAAAGAAGAAAGGACCAAAATCAAAACATTAACCTACAATTTGAACAAGTAGAAGAAAAAAGAAGCCCTTGGGCACCAGATGAAAGCAAATAATAAAAATCAGAACAGAATTAAATGAAATATAAAACAGAAAAACAATTGAAAGAGTTAACAAGACCAAAAGCTGGTTCTTTGAAAAAAATCAACAGAGTCGATAAACCATTCGCCAAACTGGTAAAAGAAAAACAAGAGAGGAAGCAAGTAACCCGAATAAGAAATGAGATGGGCGATATCACAACAGAACCAACTGAAATTAAAAGGATCATAACAAAATACTGTAAAAAATTATACTCTAACAAATTTGAAAACCTAGAAGAAATAGACAAATTTCTAGAAACACACTACCTACCTAAACAACATAAACAGAGGTAGAACACCTCTGGGGACCATGGTTTTAGGGGACTTCTAGGTCAAGCAGCATAACAAAGTTTATTAAGAAAATGTTCTGTATCTCACTTTGGTGAGTGGCGTCTGAGTTCTTAAAAGCTAGTGAGTGGCCACCTTGGATGCATCAATTGTTCCCAGCGCACTTGGAGCAAAGGAGAATGAAGAACACCAAAGACACAAGGAAAATATTAGCCCAAGAGATAGAAAGGGCCACATAAACCAGAGACTCCATCAGCCTGACTCCAGAAGAACTAGATGGTGCCCGCCTACTACCAATGACCGCCCTGACAGGGAACACAACAGAGAGTCCCTGATGGAGCAGGAGAAAAGTGGGTACAGAACTCAAATTCTAGTAGAAAGACCAGACTTAATGGTCTGACTGAGACTGGAGAGACCCCAAAAGACATGCCCCCCAGACTCTCTGTTAGCCCAGAACTGAAACCATTCCTGAAGCCAACTCTTCAGATATAGATTAGACTGGACTATAAGACATAAAATGATAACTAGTGAAGAGTGTGCTTGTTAGCTCAAGTAGATACATGAGATTAAATGTGCAGCTCCTGTCCAGAGGCAAGATGAGAAGGCAAAAAAGGACAGGAGCTGGTTGAATGAACACAGGAAATCCAGGGTGGAAAGGAGGAGTGTGCTATTACATTATAGGGGGAGAAGCTAGGGTCACGTAGCAATGCGTGTATAAATTTTTGTATGAGAAACTGACTTGAACTGTAAACGTTCACTTAAAGTGCAATTAAAAAATAAAAGAAGAAGAAGAAGTAGACCACCAGGTCCTTCTTCCTAGTCTGTCTTAGTCTGGAAACGAAACCTGTCCACCACAGGTAATCCTGCTGGTATTTGAAATACCGGTGGCATAGCTTTCAACATCACAGTCACACGCAAGCGCCCATAGTATGACAAACTGAAGGACAAGTGGTGGGTAGTAGTGACAGTAGTATAAATTTCATCATTGTCAGCATCATCACTTTGATATCTATCTTTTCAGCAATTATAAGAATATTTTTTAATAAAGAGAGAAGAAGAAAAAGTAAGGAAAAAATAAGGCAGTAGATATTTAGAGAAGAAAATCAAACATAAAAATTAAGAAGAGAAGAAAGAATAAACTAAAAGCTGATATAAGCGAATGAAAATTCCAGTAATATAAAATGTTGAGTCTGAAAATAAGATTAAACAAAAGAGATTTAAAATAAAAGGTAAAAGGATAGATCATTAAAATTATAAAACTGTAGATGATTAAAGACTAAGATAAAGTACTTAAACTCATCAGATAAAAACAGTCTACAATGTAAAAATAGATAAAAATAGGGATTAGTAGGAATTAATCACTAAGTAGGAAAAAATTAAGGCATTGAAACTAAGAATAAAGAGGATTAGATAAAAATATGTTAAAAAGAAATCAGAGAGCCCCAGAAGAAAACAAGAAAGAGAAGAAAATGCCTTTGAGCAGTTAAGAAATGAGTTTTGTTTAAAATGCTCATGCATTGGATCCTTCTTATGCTGACAAAAGCATTAACTCCTTTATAACTTAAGAGCTAAGTGGGGCAGACTGCATGGAAATCAGTTGCATCTGGGCTAGAAGTTGAAATCGCAGAATTTTTTCATTTTCTCAAACTTTCTCTCAGGGTTTGCAGTGGCTTTGGAGCTTCTAGGTGCTTTTTTCTCTGGCTTAGACTGGGAAAATCTCAGGGAAGTCTCTGACTGGATGGCTCAGAGGGGTAGAAATTATGGAAATCAGTTGCATCTTGGCCCAAAGTTTGGACACCCTTCTAAGGTGTGCCTGGTATGCCAAAAAGCAAGTCACCTTAACACAAATAGAGACCTGGGCACTCTTGAGCCTCCCCTGCCTGACCCTAGAACATTTCATTTTTTTTTGTTTTTTGTTTTAGTCGTTCAGTAATGTTGGCTGCTCCTTATTTAAGACAGGGGTCCTTGCTCCTCACTAATAGAATGCATGACTACTAGAGTATCCACTGATGGACATCAGGAATCCAATTCATGACAACAACAACAAATGGTGTGATTATTAAATTTCCTTTTTGAATTTGTAAATTTGTATAAGTAAAATATATATGTGTGATGGTTATATTAAGTTTTTCCCCCCCCACCTCAAAGAGCATTAGGGTGGCACAGATTGTCACTATACCAGTAGATATTTTACACTTGCCATTTTGCCATGATATGATCTATGAAACAGTTTCCCAACATCACAACTTTTTTAGATCCTGAACGTTGTTCTTCCTTTCCATCAGACCTAGCGTAGTATACAGGAACTATGCAGGGGTGACTGATTTTAGACTCCTCCATGGCTATGTCTGTGCTTCCTTCCCTTTTGTGGGACATCATTGTACCCCCATCAGCTGCTCCCCACTAAACCATGCATTAGGCCCAGATGGGAGCTCCACCACTCTGCCTGTCTGGAAACAGATACTGGTTTAAGGGTGAGTATGTGAGCTCTGGGATCCCTGGGTGGTACAAATGGTTAATGAGCTCAGCTGCTAACTGAAAGGTTGGAGATTCAAGTTCACCCAGAGGCACCTCAGAAGAAAGGCCTGTCGATCTACTTCCAAAAAAAATCAGCCACTGAAAATACTATGGAGCACAGGAGTGCCCAGGTCTCTAACACACATGGAGTCACTATGAGTCAAAATCAACTTGATGACAACTTTCTTTTCAATGTGACCTCAGAGAACCTCACCCCTAACAGATGGATTGGCCTAGGAACCGCGATTGTGAGCTAGGCCATCCAATCAGAGACTTCCCTGAGATCTTTCCAATCTGAGCCAAAGGAAAAAAGTACCTAGAAGCCTCAAAGTCATTGCAAACCTTGAAGAGAAAAAGTTTAAGAAAATGAAACCAGTTACAAACAGCAAAGCCAGGAGAAGTCCTAAATGGGTGTGGGCCCCATTTCCTGCTTTCCCTGTCCTCATCACAGTTTGGTCATATAAGGCAATGAATTCATCTTTTTGTTTAAGGGGTTTTTCTCCCATACAATCAGAAGTGTCCTATGTAGTACGTGTAACTTAACTTTCAAAATCCTTTGTTCTTCTTTTCCTGGTTTTCAACAATGACTTTGGTTTTTGTTGCTCCAAAGTGCAAATTCTCACTGATGGCATCCACTGAGCTGTTCATCATGAGATGTACCTGCTCTGCTGTCTTTGCAATCAATAAAGGCAAACACTCTTTGACCTTGGTGTTATACTCAGAGAGTGGTGTCCAACAGCATGACGGCTAAGGCTCTCATATTGTGAGAAATTTCCTTTAGTTTACTTTTTTATCCTCTTGGTAGACTAGCCTGAGTTGGTTTCGGTTAAGTTGACATGAAACCAGCAAAACCAGTTGCTGTTGAGGCGCTCCAACTCATGGCCATCCCATGTGTGTCAGAATAGAGTCTGTGCTCCATATAGGGTATTCAGTGGCTGATTTTTTGAAAATAGATCTCCAGCCCTTTCTTTGGAGGCACTTCTGAGTGGACTCAAACCTCCAACCTTTCAGTGAGCAGTTAAGCGCATTAACCATTTGCACTACCCAGGGACTCCTAAGTTGACATACTACTCTTATAATTTCCACTTTCTCCCAAACTCGAGGCTCCATTGCAGAAATCAGTTTCTTATGCCATATTTATTTCATAAGAAAAAAAAAAAAAGTTTTCCCCTTGAGGAGCCCTACCATTGCCATTTAGACACTAGAAAATCTGGAAGATTTTCCTGTGTATGTTTGAACTCCAAGATAATTCCAAGTTTTGTTCCCAAGAGTTTATGAGGACCACCCTCCAAACCCCTATAAAAAGAAGTCATTTCAAAGAGATACTAGGGATGATGCACTGGTTGCCTTTATCCACCAGGAGCCTTGTTTTCAGTTCTATCAGAAACTGTTGAATACACAAAGATGCTCTTTACAAAGTTATCTATTTCCTAACTAGTACTGAATTTCTCCTACTTGGTAGCAAAAATTTTTGAACAATCTAAAGTTGTAAGCAATATGGAAAGAATAAATGAGCTATGATATACTTGTTTTGAGGACATATTATGAATGCATTATAAAGGATTGTGGATGGGTCAAAAATAAAAATAATTTTTTGTTTTTTTAATTGAGGTGAATAGAGAGCAAATATAAATTAAACACCAAATATCAAGCAGGTACTATGCTAGGCAACTTCCTATATATTATCCTATATACTTCACTTAATCCTCTCAGCAGCCTCACGAAATAGGTTTTAAGGTATTAGTTCCATGTTACAGAGGAGAGAAATGAGGCTCAGAGAAATTAAGTAACTTAACTCACCAGGGATAAGGTTGGATTCAAGTCTACATCTTTCTGATTACAAAGTCAATTTTTTCCACTCTAACATGTTGAAAAATATGTACCTTTGAATAAAAACTCAAAGGAGCTGGAACAAATGAAATCAGCTATCATGCTTTGGTGATATCTAGAGAAGTTAATTACCCAATAACATTACCGTGCTAAAACAAAAAGGGTGAGGACTTGAAATGAGTCAGACCCAATTATTATTTTTTTTTTCCTCTCAGATGGGTAAACCACCTACTGCTATCCCCTGAGTAAAAGAAAAATTAGCTTTAAGCAAAGGAACTAGTATTGAGGATCTACCACATTTCATTGGCTGTAAGAAACCATCAATTATAAAATACATCATTATTATATTTACCACTAAGAAATATAAAGTGATGTCAATTAAATCATGACAAGAGTTGGCAAACATTTTCTGTAATGGACCAGACAGTAAATATTTTGGCTTTACAGTCCATACGGACTCTGTTGCAACTATGCAACTCTGCTGTTGTAGTGAAAAAGCAGCCATAGAAGATATGTAAACAAATGGTCAGGCTGCGTTCCAATACGATTTTATTTATGGACACTGAAATTTAAATATTGTATTGTTTTCCTATGTTATTAAATATCATTTTTCTTTTGAATTTTTCACCCATTTAAAAACATAAACGCAAATCTTAGCTCTAAAAAAAAAAACAAAAAACTTCTCAAATGTCTCCATCACATGTCCCTTCCCAGAGGGGACAGAATCTACGCTCATCGGTGATCAGTACTGATGCTAAAGACTAGATGACAAAGTGTTATACAAATACATGTTGATGCTAAAACCCAGAGCAATCTGAAAAACCCAGTACTCTATAATACTGAACTAACTATAAGTATTTCAATCTAATATGCACGTATTTCTACATTCTAACATCTTGGAAATCTAGATGCATCTTGAAATTAATGTGATAAGAAACCCTAATGTCATAGTTCAGGGGTAGGAGCCTTATGGCTTGAAGATCAAATCCAGCCTTAGTGTGGCCTTAGAGCTAAGTCTGGAGTCCCTCGGTTGGAAAAATGATTCTCATACTCAGCTGCTAACCAAAAGATTGCAGGTTCAAGTCCACCCAGAGATACCTCAGAAGAAAGGCCTGGTGATCTACTTCCAAAAAATCAGCTGTTGAAAACTCTATTGAGCTCACTTCTACTCTGACACATACAGGGTTACCATGAGTTGGAATTGACTCAAGGGCAACTGAAAAACTGGTAATATTAAGTGAGTGTTTCTGAGGATGAAAACTAAGCAGACATATGTCAGTGCTCTGGGGAAAAAGATGAGAAAAGGAGGTAAGATTCAATGCTTTCAGTACACTGAGTAATCTCCATCATTTAAGTAAATTGAAGAATGGAGAGGTTTCTCACTCTGGACCATGGTCTTAGGGTCCTAGACTTTCTCTTTCATTTTCATTGCAATACTGACTTCAGCAGAATCTTCTACTATTTAGTCAATATTAGTACAAAGCTATTTGTAGGACAGTGTATGTGCATATATAAGCCACATTGTAACTTGTTCATCAGCTAAATTTAAACATTTTCAGAGTTATGTCTGATTTTACTTTCTAGTTCTGCTTTGCTTCTCTTCCTCATTTAAACTAAATAGTATGGTATGGTAGAACTATCATGGACTTTGGACTCAGGAGTTTGAATCCCAGATGTGCTGTTTATGAGTTTGTGACTCTGGACAAATTACCTAACCCTACTGAAAAATTTTATTGTTCACATTTTTATAATACCAATATTATAGAAAAGTTATTAATGAGTTAATATATGTAATGCACATGGAAACATGCCTGGTTTACAGTAAAATGTGCTGCAAAAGACCTCTTTAAAGTGTTAAAAGCAAAGATATCACTACGAGGACGAAGGTGCGCCTGACCCAAGCCATGGTATTTTCAATTGACTCATATTCATGTGAAAGCTGGACAATCAATAAGGAAGATTGAAGAAGAATTGATGCCTTTGAATTATGGTGATGGTGAAGAACATTGAAGATATCATGGACTGTCAAAAGAACAAACAAATCTGTCTTGGAAGAAGTACAGTCAGAATGCGCCTTAGAAGCAAGGATGGCAAGATTTCATCTCATGTACTTTGGAGAAGGACATGTCCCTGGAGAAGGACATCATGCTTGGTAAATTTTAAGGTCAGCAAAAAAGAGGAAGATCCTTAACAAGACGGATTAACACAGTGGCTGCAACAGTGGGCTCATACATAGCAAAGATTGTGAGGATGGCACAGGACAGGGCAATGTTTCATTCTGTTGTATATAGGGTAGCTGTGAGTCAGAACCGACTGGACAGCACCTAACAACAACAACAACATGAGTATTAAATGAGAGTTGTATATAAAACATCCAGAAAAGAAACTGGTACATGACAGATAATCCTTTAACCATGAAGAAGGAAGATCATTTCTATATGGATTACCAGATTCACCTTTTCATCCATTCAAAATATCTACCCCCACCTCACCCCAACACAGAAAATATGACTGACAAACACAGTCCTGGTCGCTCCAGTTGTTGTTTGTTGAGTTTCTTTGCCCTTATTTTTTCATGTTTCCACTAAGGGCTATGCAGTAGATAAACTGACTGTCTCATACCCTATATAAAAATAATCAATTAGTTACTCCCTCCTCCCATAATATTTTTTCTTTATATTTACACTTTTATTACTTTACCTTTTAAAGTCTGAATATTCTGTTTAATACTTAACCCCTCACATACACTTACTCAATGCATATTTCTTTACCCTCATCTTGTTAGATCTCTCCACAGTATTGGACACAGTTGACATCTTCATACTTTGTGAAACATTCTTTTTCCTTGTCTTCCACAACTCCTCCGTTTTTGTTCTACCTCTCTGATGGTTCTATTTGTGTTTCCCTTGCAGACTCTTCCTTCTCTACCAAAGCATTAAATATCAGAGTACTACAAGGCTTCTGCTGGGTCTTCTCCTTTTCTCATCAGAATTCTTTCTGCAAACAATTTGTTTTACTTTTTCACCTTTAACATTTCTCTTAATGTCTTCCCCATGCTCCCAGTAAGCCAACTGAAAAATTTCAACCCAGCCTGTCTTCTTCTTATCCCACTTTCTAATCTTTTACCAGCCTACCCTTGTTAAATATTTGTGGAATGGATAAATAATCCAACCTATCACAAAACAGATTTAATTTCTCACTTACAAAATGTGTATAATTTGGTTTCTACCAACCTCTTCTCCTCACAGAAATATCTATAACTATGAGAGTGGGGCACCCTCTTTCTTTCTTAAATGAAGCCTGGTGAGAATTTAAAAGAACCATTATAAGAAAGGGCATTTGACAGACTTTTATGTCAATCAGAGAAAAGCAGTTAAGTAATAAAGTGGTTCTAACCTTGATTTGGTCTACTCCAGGAGAAGCAGAAAAGCAAAACAAAACAAAACAAAAAACCCATTCCTGTATCATTTGGCTATTGCTACATAACAAACGGCCACAAAATTCCAGTGGCATACAATAGCTAGCACTATTTCTCTTCCATCTGTAAGTTGTCAGTAGTGGTTGGCTGGGCTTCACTGGGGCCTCCACTTGAAGCTGTAGATCTGGCTAGGCTTGACTTCTTGCTATGGGTTGGCCATATAGTTACTCTGGGGCCCAGGCTGAATGGACAGTAGTAACCCAGACAAAGCTCTCCATATAGCAATAGCATCAGCACTAGACTTATTGGAAACAAAGGCAGTCTCTTATGGTCAAAGCTTGAAACTGGCTTACTGTTGCTTCTGCCTATATCCCGTGGATTAAAGCAAGTCACATGGAGAAGACCAACGTCAGGGGGCAGAAAGGCACTTACCCCCTTTTCTGGGAGGAACTGCATAGTTACATGGCAAAACAAAGTGACACAAGAAAGGCTGAAGACTTGGAGTTGCTGATTCAATCTACCACACCTGCTCCACAATAATAGGACATTGGTTTCACTGCTCATGAAACACAAGTATTCTCATCTTCAATGTGGACTTCACTTATGCTGTCTTCACTCTCACCTTCAGGTCAGGCAACAAACACGTTTGAGACTCCAGTAATCTTGAGTTTGGATTCAGTAGGCCAAGTAGTTGGCAGGAAACGCCAGCAGGATGCCTATTTTCAGTCTTGAGGTAGATTTCTTCTCCCTGTAGAAGCCTCAGTGTTCGGTCTTAAGGCTTTCAACTCATTGGATGAGACCCTTCCACATTATGGAGGGTAATCTGTTTTACTTAAGGTCAGCTGATTTAAATGTTAATCACGTGTAGATACCTTCATAGCAACATCTAAACTAGCATTTGCCCAAACAACTAGGCACCATAGCTAGCCAAGGTGACACCTAAAATTAACCATCACAACAGTTAATATGAGGATTAATACAATTCACTGAATGTAAATCGTAGTAATGAAGGGTTTAATAAATATAAATAATAATACAAAATATTATAAAATAAATATTATAAGATAAATAAATAATATTATAAAATAAATATTATTTAGTGATCAGATATTTTGGGAGAAAAGCCAATTCAAGTAAAACTATTTTTTGTTATTGGCAAGAATAGGCTTTAGTGATATTTTATGTCATTTTATAAGCTATTTTCATCTTTGTCAGTTTTGGAAAATCATATTGTCCAGGGATACGGTTTAGGGGAGGAAGAAAACCTGACTGAGATCCAGGGACCTGGGTTTCTCTTCCTGTGTGTATTCCTGTCTCACTGTGTGACCTTGAGTAGATTATTTAACCTCTCTAACGCTCAATATTTTCGTCTGTAAAACGAAGATTTTGAACCACATGACTGGACTCATTTCAAAATTTTACATAGATTTCACAGGCAGTTATCATTAAAAAAAAACTTTTCCATGTGATAGTAAGCTAAGTAAGATTAGAGAGGAATAGAGGAGGAAAGATTTTCCGAGGCAATGGCATATATTTAACAACTTCATCTTTTAGGTTTTATGGTTCACCATTGGGCATAGGCATTTTATGAATTGTAACAGCTTAATGGGTCCTACTGGGGTAAATTCTCCTGCAGGTTAAGTTCTTCCCTGAAACACACGCCACGCGCTAAGTGTGCTGAGAAGGTCCGATGAAATGTAATGTATGTGAGAGTAGTATCATCATGTATGATGTGCAAGGACTAGGGAGAGCTTCCCTTTTCTAGTGCCTTCCTGCTCTCTCATCCTTGCTGCTTGCTGAAAAATGGAAAGCAATTACGTCCCTTGCACCATGGAAACAACAGTACAGAAATAAGTAGTGACTGATGAAGGGAAGTGGCTTTAATACAGGACAAAAAAAAAAAAAAAGTATTAGCAATAATAGCAATAATGGAGAAAAATTATAATCAGTAATTAAGCATAATAATCTGGTCATGTTAACAATAGAATCCAGTGTAGAATGCAATTTTATCTGTAATAATATGACTGTTCATCTTGATGAAGTGTCCTCGATTTGGGCTGTTTCCGACATAGCTGTAAGGACAATGTGGCTTTTCACGTATTTCTCCTAAGAATGCTTCTGAGAGAGTTGTGACTCTGCTCTACTCCCACTTTCTCAGGATTGTCTTCACTCTTCACCCTTCCAATTATATTAAAATACACACTCACTTTTAGTTTCCTCTGATGTTTCTAGCCTGGGATTAGCAACAGCAATCCAGGGGAATCCTCTAGAATGTTCTGTTGTGAACGAAGGTCCAAGCAGTTAGGTGATCTCATGCTGGTTGGCAGTCCCTGGGATATACCTCCCACCCTAACCTCCACCCCCTTTTGACCTAAAGAAATTTACTGGAGCAACACATCTAGTGTACTCATGCAGAAAAATTCAGGCAGATGATCTTGACTAGAAAGAGAGATACATAAGTACAAGTACTAGTAACACCAAAATAGCAATCTCCAAAACATCCTAGCAAGGCTTATTTCATCAGACTGTTGTCTTCAGTATTCTTTTCAAAGTAACTAGAATACAGTCTCAGGGACTGAACAGTTTAGCCTGAGAAATCTGTGCCAAGGAGTTATAGCATCTTTGGAGGGTCCAGATTGCTCAACTGGCTAGAAAGCATAAGTAGGTTATCTGATTCTCAAAGAGACACAAAGGTGGCAGAGGAAATGATATCTTCTCCCGAGGCTAACAATGAACCACAGATAATCACACTGCCAGCTGAGCTCCTCCTGCTCCTCCTCCCAGACAATGTGTGTCACACGGAGGTAGAAATAATAGAAAACTCTGAAGCCTCTGAGCATATCAAAGATAAGACATTTGAGTTTTTGTCTCAGACATTTTGTGCGCCTATTATTAACCAAATCCACGAGAACACATGATTATTACCAAAAAGCAACCCCTGTCTATTTGTGTTTCAGTCTGTCCTTCTTCTTGGTAGGAAAAGAAAGATGTGGTTTAATTTATATTAATAGTTCAGAGAGACTGGAAAAAAATTTTATTTCAACGGGTCAGTGTCTTAGGCTTTGTTCTCTATAAAAGCAAAACCAGTGAAAGATATATATATATATATTTGTGTGTGTGTGTGTAAGTATATATTTATATGTATGTGTATATAAATACATATATATGTGTGTGTATATATATATATATATATACACGCATATACACAGACAGAGAGAGAAATTTAATACAAGGAAATGGCTCACACAGTTGTGGAGGCTGGCAAGTCTCAAGTCCATGGTAAGACATCAGGCTCAAGGCTTCTTCTAACTCACATGTTTGTAGAGGTTGACAAATCCAAAACTGGCAGGCCAGACTACAGGCTGCTGGCTCACAGGCTACAGAAGCTGGTGAATCCCAAAATCCTCAGGTCAGAAGAGAGGCTTCTGGCTCACAGGGCTGCAGCAGCTGGTGAATCCAAAAATCTGCAGATCAGATGCAAGACTGTTGGCTCAAGTCCTAAGAACTAGTGATCAGAGGACGACAAGTCAAATGCAGGATCCAGAGAAAGCAAACTTTGCTAGAACATCCATATATATTGGATGCAAGCCACAGTCCCAAGGAAACCCCCTTTTCAACAGATTGGCTGCTCACATCAGATCACAAAATGGAAGATGATTACATCATTACACAGCTGCCAAATTACATCATTACTTAACTGCCCAACGAGATCATTACATACCTGCCAAACCACTGAGAATCATGGCCCAGTCAAGTTGACACACAACTTTAACCATCACAGTCCCCTACTTGTCAACTTGGCATCTGTAAACATCTCTTTAAACCGTATACAATCTCTAAACACAATTACAAAGTCATACTTGTGCCTAACATGATATAACTAACATACATACTACTGAAAAAGCACTAGCCCTTTTTGCATTTTATATTTCATAGTAAGTAAAGTAATGGAATAAGGGAGGGAAGAAAACAAAGATATTTGCTACATATATATATATATATACACACACACACACACACACACAAATAGAGGAGCACTGGTGGCACAGTCAGAGCCCTGGTGGTGCAGTAGTTAAGAGCTACAATGAGCTACAGCTGCTAACAAAAAGGTCAGCAGTTCGAATCCACCAGCCTCTCGTTGAAAACCCTATGGGGCAGTTCTACTCTGTCCTATGGGGTTGCTATGAGTCAGAATCAACTCAGTGGCAATGGGTTAGGTTCTGTTTATACAAATACACATAACACAAAACTAAAAAGAATCACAGTCCTCATTTCTGCAACTGATCACATGGTTGTAGCTGGTATTTAGAACTACCTTCTTCCACCATGCATTCTGTATTCCTTTTGCCATCAGCAAGTACCTCACTGGTCATCGCTCTTTGCCAGGCAGGGTCTGGGCCACTAACAGTCATGTCAGAGTTGGGTTGTTGTAGTTTTCCATTGACTTTAATCATAGGGCATGGTGGTATTAAGAGATGCCCTAAGGGATCTCCTATATTCCAGAATACTCTTCTTTACCTCCATTATGTATAGTCAATCTGATTTCCCCTTGGTAATCAGGATCAATCACACCAGCAATATGGTAACTCCCTTCTTTCCTGTTGATTCAGAGGCATGAGGAGCCCAAAGTGGCCAGGTGGCATTCTTAATTTTCAGTTCAGTGGAATTACGGATGTGTCTGCAGGTGGGAGCATCCCTCCCTTTGGAACTAAGACCTCTAGACCCACAGAGCATAGGGTCACGGGAACAGGAAGCAAAAATTTTTCAAGTGGATCACTAGGGGTAATAGTGAGTGGTGCCGTTTCCATTTCCACCCCTTAATTCCTGGACCTATGAATCCTGGCTATGTGGGAAAGAGCATCATATACTGGACCCTGGTTTATAGCATGTACGGCCTCCCGGAGAACACTGTCCAAACCCTGTAAGGTATTGCCACCTAGCTGGCACCATAACTGTATCTTTAACAAGGCTATTCTGTCATTCTATCATGCCACCTGCTTCAGGATGATGAGGAACATGGTAAGACCAGTGAATTCCGTGAGCATGGGCCCATCTGACCAATAAAGCACAGGTAAACATCTTTATGGTATTCTCTGCTTTCAGCCAGGATCCTTCTGACAACAGCAATGATATGCTTCCTCCACCTATCCTTCTAAATCCGGCTTGAATTTCTGGCAGTTCCCTGTCAATATACTGAATATACTATGGATTGCCAAAAGAACGAACAACACTATTTTAGAAGAAATACAACCAGAATGCTCCTTAGAAGCAAGGATGATATGACTACTTCTTACATACTTTGAACATGTTGTCGGGAGGGATCCGTCCCTGGAGAAGGACATCATGCTTGGTAAAGCACAGGGTCAGCAGAAAAGAGGAAGACCCTCAATGAGATGGATTGACACAGTGGCTGCAACAATGGGCTCAAGCATAACAACGATTTTGAGCATGGCTCAGTGTATCGTTCTGCAGTGCATAGGGTCGTTATGAGTCTGCACTGACTCGACAGCACCTAACAACAACAACACCACTCAATGTTCAAGTGCAAGTTTCAGAGTCTCTTCTGATCTCTAGTTTGGTCTTTTCTTTCTGCCCTGTCTTTTTAATGACCTCTTGCTTTCCTCATGTGTGATGTTCTTGATGTCATTCCACAACTCATCTGATCTTTGGTCATCACTGTTCAACGTGCCATATCTATTTTTCAGATGGTCTCTAAATTCGGGTAGGATATACTCAAGATTGTATTTTTACTCTTGTGGACTTATTCTAATTTTGTCCTCAGTTTCCACTTGAACTTGCAAATGAGCAATTGATCTGTTCAACAGTTGGCCCCTGGCTTTCTTCTGACTGATGATATTGAGCTTTTCTATCATCTCTTTCCACAGACGTAGTCAATTTGATTCTTGTGTATTTCATCTGGTGAGGTCCACATGTATAGTTTCAATTTGTGTTGTTGAAAAAAGATATTTGCAATGAAGAAGTCATTGGTCTTGCAAAATTCTGTCAGGCAGAGCATAATTCTAACTGACAAAAAAAGACTGGCCTAAAGGAGACTGGAGAAACCCCAAGAGTATTGCCCCCAGACACCCTTTTAGCTCAGTGGTGAAGTTACCTCCAAGGTTCACCGTTCAGCCTGGGAGTGGACAGCCCCGTAAAACCAAATGAGACTAATGAGGTACAGGAGTCCAGTGACAAGGGCCAGAAAGCAGAAGGGGACAAGGAAACTGGTGATAGGGAACACAAGGTTGAGTACGGATATTGTTGATGTGTTGTGAGATTGTTAACCGTTGTCATAGGGCAACATTTGTAGTAACTATTAAATGAGAAACTGTTTTGTTCTGTAAGCCTTCATCTTAAGTGAGAATAACAGCACAATTGGAGGAGCGTAGTCAATGTCACTGAACTGTGCATGTAGAAATTTTTGAAATGGTGTATCTTTGGCTATGTGTATTTTCACCAAAAAAAAAAAAGAGGTTGAGAAGTTAGAGGGTTGATATGTTGTGGGGTTGTTAACCAATGTCATAAAACAACATGTGTACTTCTGTTTCATGAGAAACTATTTGTTCTGTAAGCCTTCACCTGAAGTACAATAAAAAAAAAAAAATCTGTGAAAGAGCTCAAAAAAAAAAAAAATTCTGTCATGCAGTCTCTGGCATCATTTCTATCATCCAGGACATATTTTCCAACTACAGATCCTTCTTTGTTTCCAACTTTTGCATTCCAATCACTAGTAATTATCAATGCATCCTGATTAATGTTTGATCAATTTCAGACTGCAGAAGTTGGTAAAAATCTTCAGTTTCTTCATCTTTGGCTTAGTGTTGGTGTGTAAATTTGAATAATAGTTGTATCCTATCACTGACAGAGTTGTGCTTCGGGATAGATCTTGAAATGTTCTTTTTGACAATGAATGCAATGCCATCCCTCTTCAAGTTGTCATTTTGGTGATTGCCCCATTCAGAATGACCAGTACCAGTTCATTTCAGCTCAGTAATGCCTAGGATATCGATGTTTATGTATTTCATTTCATTTTTGATGGTTTCTAGTTTTCCTAGATTCATACTTTGTACATTCCATGTTCCGATTATTAATGGATATTTGCAGCTCTTCTCATTTTGAGTCGTGCCACATCAGCAAATGAAGGTCCCAAAAGCTTGACTCCATCCACATCATTAAGGTCAGCTCTACTCTGAGGAGGCAGCTCTTCCCCAGTCACCTTTTGAGTATCTTCCAACCTGAGGGGCTCATCTTCCAGCACTATATCAGACAATGTTCCATTGCTATTCTTAAGGTTTTCACCAGCTAATTCTTTTCAGAAGTAGACTGCTGGGTCCTTCTTCCTAGTCTGTCTTTGTCTGGAAACTCAGCTGAAACCAGTCTGCCATGGGTGATCCTGTTGGTATTTGGATACTGGTGGCATATCTTCCAGCATCACAGCAACAAGCAAGCCCCCACAGTACAGCAAACTATCAGATGGGTGGGGGCATTGTGCCTCCTTTTTAGTTGTGTGAGGGGCCGGGTGCAATAGCTTATCCTTACCTTTAGAAGGAATATCTCCACATGTCCCACACCACTCAACCTCTAGAAATTTCACTGAGTTGGAAGGCACCTGAATTTTTATTGGATTAATTTCCCACCCTCTATCAACGCAAATGTTTTACCAATAATTCTAGAGTCATTGGCACTTCTTCCTTATTAGGTCTAATCAGCATAATGTCATCAGTGTAATGGACCAGTGTGAGGTCTTGTGGAAAGGAAAAGTGAAGAAGTTCCCTGCAAACTAAATTATGACACAGGGTTGGAGAAAGGAATGGCAAGAAAATCATGTAATAGCTTTTGAAGGAAGAAAAATGATTGTTGTTATTGTGAGGTGCCGTCGAGTTGGTTTCAATTCATAGCGACCCTATGTACAACAGAATGAAACACTGCCTGGTCCTGCATCATCCTCACAGTTGCTATTATGCTTGGGCCTATTGTTGCAGCCACTGTGTCAGTCCATCTTGTTGAGGGCCTTCCTTTTTTTCGTTGATCCTCTACTTTACCAAGCATGATGTCCTTCTCCAGAGACTGATCCCTCTTGATAACATGTCCAAAGTATGTGAGACATAGTCTCACTGTCCTTGCTTCTAATGAGCATTCTGACTGTACTTCTTCCAAGGTGGATTTATTGTTCTAGCAGTCCATGGCATATTCAATATTCTTTGCCAACACCACAATTCAAAGGCATCAATTCCTCTTTGATCTTCCTTATTCATCATCCAGCTTTCCCATGCATATGAGGTGATTGAAAACACCATGGCTTGGGTCAGGCACACCTTAGTCTTCAAGGTGACATCTTTGCTTTTCAACACTTTAAAAAGGTCTTTTGCAGCAGATTTGCCCAATGCAATGCATCTTTTGATTTCTTGGCTGCTGCTTCCATGAATGTTGATTGTGGATCCAAATAAAATGAAATCCTTGACAACAATCTTTTCTCCTTTTATCATGATTTTGCTTATTGGTTCAGTTGTGAAGATTTTAGTTTTCTTTATGTTGAGGTGTAATCCATACTGAAGGCTGTGGTCTTTGATCTTCATTGGTAGCTTAAAGTCTTCTTCACTTTCAGCAAGCAAGGTTGTGTCATCTGCATAACGGAGATTGTTAATGAGTCTTCCTCCAATCCTGATGCCTGGTTCTTCTTCATATAATTCAGCTTCTTGAATTATTTGCTCAGCATACAGATTGAATAAATATGATGAAAGGATATTGAACACATAAACATCAATATCCTAGGCATTAGTCAACTGAAATGGACTGGTATACCAATAGTTATACCAAAAAGAATTTGTCAACTTCCGATCATTTCAGGAGGTATCATATGATCAAGAACTGATAACTGATAGTACTGAAGTAAGAGGCCCAAGCTGCACTGAAGGCATTGGTAAAATACAAGTCTCCAGGAACTGACAGAATATCAATTGAGATGTTTCAACAAATGGATGCAGTGCTGAAAGTGCTCACTTGTCTATGCCAAGAATTCTGAAGACAGCTCTCTGGCCAACTGACAGAAAGAGATTCATATTTATGCCTATTCCAAAGAAAGGTGATCAAACCGAATGTGGAAATAATCAAACAATATCATTAATATCACACACATGTAAAATTTTGCTGAAAATCAGTCAAAAGCGGCTGTAGCAGTACGTCAACATGGAACTATCAGAAACTCAAGACAGATTGTGAAGAGGACATGGAGCAATGGATATCATAGCTGATATCAGATGAATCCTGGCTAAAAGCAGAGAATACCAGAAAGATGTTTGTCTGTGTTTTATTGACTATGCAAAGGCATTCAACTGTGTAGACCATAATAAATTATGGATAACATTGCTATGAATGGGCATTCCAGAACACTTCAATGTGTTATGCGGAACCTGTACATAGATGAAGAGGAAGTCATTGAAGCAGAACAAGGGGATACCACATACTTTAAAGTGAATGGTGTGCATCAGCATTGTATCCTTTCGTCATCTGTATTCAGTCTGTATGGCAAGCAAATAACCCGAGAAGCTGGATTGACCCAGTGACTGCAACAATGAACTCAAACATAACAATGATCATGAGGATGGTACAGGACCAGGCAGTGTTTCATTGTGTTGTACATAGGGTCATTATGTGTTGGAACCAACTGGACGGCACCTAATAACAACAATAATTTTCAGATCCCCTAGTTTTTCTTCCTAGTCTGTCTTAATCTGGAAGCTCTGCTGAAATCTGTCCATCATAGATGATCCAGCTGGTATTTGAAATACTGGTGGCATAGCTTCCAGCATCACAGCAACACAAAAGCTATGTGTGGTGGACGATGTCTATCTGAGGTTGGAAGACACTACACAATAGCAGCAACAATGAACTCAAACATACTAACAATCATGAAGATTATGCAAGGCGGATCAAGGTTTTGTTCAGTTACACTTAAGGTTGCCATGAGTCAGAGCTGACTCAACAACAACTAAAAACAAGAAATATATTGAGCAGATAAAAAGTATTAGGTAGATGTCATGAGAAGAGTTTAAAAGCTCTTCCTGGTTTTCGGGGGAACTTAGATTAAGTTGGAACAAATGAACCTTTTTTCAGAAAGACAGGACAACGTCACAGTTGTACAACTGCATGGAATCGTAACTTATGTAAAAATCAAATATATGTCAAGTCTTAGTATAAGAGCATTGAAGTGAGTAGATGCGAAGAATAAAGAGGTTTGGATCCAGTTGGGCTTAAAGCAGTTATTTTAACTACCAACATTAGTAATTCTCTTTTTAGGTTAAGAAAAAATGTATGTGCATTCTCATTGTCTTCTCCCAACAATTGTATGAGGTAGTTATTATTGTTTTCTCCACTTTACATGTGAAGTATAGTCTTGTCTCAGTGTGATCTGTTCTAAAGAATGAGATCCATTCAGAGAGGCCTACATTTAATAGTTGTGTCCTCTTGTCAAGTTATTTAATATCTACAAGTCACAGTGGTCTTCCCTTAAATTAGGGTAATATGTATCTCATACAGTAATTGAGAAGATTTATGGAAATACAATATGGGAGCCTAGAACGAGGCCTGATGTATTTTAGGTGTTCAATAAATGTGATTCCCAACCCCATTTGCAGTGATCGTTAGACCCTACCTGCATCTCTCTTCTTAGCACTGGTTTACACTGTCAGTAACTCCCAATGTCCTCACACTGCTACATCCATGCTACTATTACATTGGCTGTCACTTGTTCATTTCTGCTCAGACATTTGGAATCAACTCCTAAACGGTCTCATTGCCTCCTGTCTCAGACTTTATCTTCACTCTTCATAAAACTATCAGAGGTACTTTTCTGAAATGGAAATTGTCTATGTTATTTCCCTGCCTTAAATCTGCTGACACCTCCCTACTACCTATAGGAAAAGGTTCTAACTCCTTTGTGTAGATTTCAAGACTCCAAGGCCCATTTTGACATAGTCCCACCTACCTCACGTCAAGCCACTGTCACTCATGTCCCCTGCATACTACCATTTCACACTATCGGAAGGTTCCTGACTGGGTCCTTCCCTTTCCTGCCTCTGTATCTTTATACAGGTTGTGCCTTCCACCAGGAATGCCTCCTTTAAGGGGATTCCTCAAATCTGTCTTCTAACCCTTCTTCTGAATTTTTATTTTATGTATCATATTTTTAGTTTCAAATAGCTCCTTTTGGTCTCTGATTTTTTTTTTTTAGTATTACTTTTTATTGTATTAATATAATATGTTCTTCTTATAAAGATACTGATGATAGATTTTATGCATCTATTTCTCTCCTTGTTTTCATGTCTTCCAAGTTTGTTTATTCTGTTTGTTTTTGTTGCCTTTCATCTAATGTCTTGAAATATTTAGCTGTTGATATTTATTAAGGAAGCACTAAAAAGCTGACTGGGAGCTCTGTGTTTATCAGGGGTTCAAACAGGAATGAAATGGTTTGAAGCCCTTCTTCTAGGGACTCTGAATTGCGGAGGCCTTGGATGCAAGAAAACTAGGCCCAGGTGAAGCCTGGGGCTGAATTTTCAAACGAGGAGGAGTAAGTGAAAGTTGATATTGTGAATATTACCCTAGCCTCCTTGCTTGGCAAGATTCTAGAGGAACATCACAAGGTTTATACCTGACCGGAAGGGAGGGGAGACTTACTCTCGATACCACATGTGCTGCCATTTGGGGACCCATAATGAAAATGCCAACCCTCTCACCCTAGAATTTAACAAGTTCCACTCATGACTACAAAGAGCCCTGGTGGTGCAGTGGTTTAGTGCTCAGCTGCTAACAGAAAGGTTGGTTCGAACCCACCCAGTGGCTCCACAGGAAAAAGACCTGGCGATCCGCTCCCATAAAGATTACAACCAAGAAAACCCTATGGGGCAGTTCTATTCTGTCACATGGGGTCGCTATGCGTAGGAACTGATTCAACGGTACACAGTAACAACAACAAACTATGAATACCAGAAGTTAGAACTGGAATGAACTGGTTCTAAGCCCTACTAGAAAGTAAAACTCCAATCTTCTGCCTGGAGTGGAAAAGAGGCAGGTCTCTCTATCTGTTCTATTTGTTAAATAAACTTTCAGTGAATATCTATAGGCTTTTAGCTGTACACCTTCTTTTCATGCGTACTTGACGCTTTCAAATTCTAAGACTCTCCAGGGTCCTAATGTGAACTTCTAGGGTTTTCTTAAAATGGGCTGGGGTTTCAGTTAGGTGGGTTATTACTTATCCTTCTGTTTTCTGACTTCCTTCTTATGTAAAAAAAAAATTCTGTTGTCTTCTCTGTATTTTACTTTGACCTCTTTTCTATTCTAATCCTTTTACTGACAGCTTGGAACACATACACAATAGGTGTTCCATCCTCTGTTTATCTGGAACTCCCTTTCTGACTTACTGTGATTCAGTGTATACCCACATACACCAAGGCTAGACTTAATGATAGAATCAATCATTTCTATCAGCTTTGGTCAACAATTTTAGTTCTATGGTTTCCTGACTTAAGCAGTTTTCAGATAAGTCCAAGCAGTTGACTATTATAACTTTCTATTACTATAATGATGTTGTATCCTATCACTGGATAAGAAATACTTGTTATAAGACTGATGTCCACTATACAGTTTTACGGAGAAAAAATTTTTTTTAGATAGTAGCATTTAAAAAAAAAAAGCCAGTATGAACTTTTATCATCTCTTCTTAATTGCTTGCAGGCTACTAAACCGTCACACCCATGGATACACATTCCTCTGCTTTTACAACCTTTTCACCAGCAAAGACCTGACCACTAAACAGAGGCAGCCCTGAGGAGACCACAGTTTTCCGACGGGCTTGAGAGAGGCCTTTTTTTTCCCCACATTCTGGTTGCACTTACTTTCAGGGAAACCCATGCTTGACTATTTCATGATTTGGGGAGACACATTGCTGATTTTATTGTTCAGCGCCTTTCTTCTCCTTTTTCTTGTGGAATGAGTGATGTTCCACATGAAGGATTAAGATATATAATAACAAAACAGAAACCCTCACGTTTAGCTGTAGTTAGATTTATGGCTGAGTTTATGGAGATTACTTAGGGCTGGGAACACATGTCCGAGAACGTCTCTGTTAGGACTGCACGTGGAGTGAGACACAGTTACCGACTGCGCACGGTAAACACCTCGGAGGTTTGTGTATCGCTTCCTGTAGGCCCATGAGTATTTCTGATTTAAGGAGAAAGGTGTCTGTTAGTAACGCAAACAAAAAACCTAGTTTAACCTCTGATTCCCAACATCTGGAATAATTATTCCTAGGGTGACTGTGAGGTTCACTGAACACTCACTATTCCAAGGGTCCACCTAAGCACAGGATTTTGGCTCATAAAGAAACTGTCTTGGTGGGGTGGGATCAGAATGGTTATCACTGAGAATGCCAAAAGGATTTGTGATAGCCGTGTCACCTCTGACTCCAGAGCAGGGCTGCAAGGATTGTGTTCTCAAGAAAGCCTGCTTTCCTGATGCCATGAGAAAAGACACAGAGAAAATCCTTTCTTTGGACCTCATCGCAAACACAAGATTTCTCTTGTTCCCTTTAAAGTCGCTTTCATCCATATATATATAGTTTCAAATTTTTACTTCTCTCTGTTCCTCTGAATGGAATCCAAACAATTCAACATTGGTTCTTTTCAGAAATGTTTGAGTAAATCAAGTATATTTTTTGATGTCTCATGCCCCTTTGCATTTTTATATTCTCCAATTAGACATAAAACAAAGAGCACCAGAAGTGACAGACAGCCCGTTGATAGGCACAGGCACCCTAGATCTTTTTCCACAGCTTCTGGGGACACACTATTTCTCAAGTGCTGAGGTAGAACACAAGCGGACTTGAGAATGGGGCTGAGATTGTATACAGAGCAGGGACCATGTTTGGGGAAATAGCAAGGCATTTACCCTGCAGAGTTAACCATAAGCCATAAAAATATCTAGGATCAGACTAGAGTGAAGCATGTGTTCAGTTAGTTATTGAAACTAAGTCTGTGGCTTGCCTCAAGTTCCCAGTAACTGCTTTAGGACTGATAAACTTGGTTTTTCTCTGTATTTCTTGGTATGTGTGATCGCTTTTCTCTATTTGACGATAAACTGGAAGGAACAGATAGATACTTGTTACAGCTTCTGGAGACAGATTCCTTCTAGCCGGTGACAATGTGGACTTTTGTTGGTTGAAGACTTAGGGTAAGTTTCAAAATACTACCTTGTGAAAATGTTATGAGTATCCTACCTTGGCTCTTACAGCCTAAGATTCTTTTTTCATACATGTCTCTCTTAACTGGGCATTCTAGAAGGTGTTTTTGTTTATTTGTTTTCTCCAAAATTCTCATTGGATAGTATTAATAATCACCAGTTGTATAACAGAGGGTAGGTTACAAATATTGTCACATGCCTAACTTCATTGACCCTTAATCTGTGAAGTAGGTGTAATTATTACTGTTTACAAGTGACCAGAGATCCTTAGAAAAATTGATTTAGCCAAGGTCACACAGTTAATGAGTAGTAGAGTTGAATTTAAAATTTAAGACTTCAGATTTCCAAACACTTTAGTTGTTTTTTGTTTTTTTTTTTTTTTTTTTTTGCAGAGTTAATGTCTTTTATTTACCTCCTCAGCAGAGAATAAGAGTCAGAGGGGAAAAAAATAGCCCATTTATAGTTATAAAGCAAGACAATGGCAGAGAACAAAAATAACTAATTACTGAGTATTGGTTGACACCTGAGTTGTGTCCTTTACTGTATTAAGAACTAGACAGGAGTGGTTTGTAAGGGCTTTTTCTTAGGCCAGTTTATAAGGAAGTTTTCAGCTTCCTTATAAAATGAGATATATAGGAACTCCACTCCCATATATACCACCTCCATGTGTTTTCATTATAAGATTTCTGATCTCTCCTCTCTGCTTTAGCTTTTCTTCATAGTGCTATCACTACTTTATATTTAATTTATTTATATTGTTTATTGGCTGTAATTCCCAATAAAAAGTAAACTCCGGTGAGAGCAGGCGGTTTTATCTGTAACTTTTATTGCTGCATACACTGGCACACACAGTAGGCATTCAATAAATACTTATGGAATGAGTAGGTGGATGACAAGGCTAATATACATAAAAGATTAAAAAAAAAAAAAAAAAAACCTTGCAGTTGAGTCGATTCTGACTCATAGCAACCCTATAGAATAAAGTAGAACTGCCCCATAGGTCTTTCCAAGGAGTGGCTGTTGGATTCGAACTGCCAACCTTTTGGTTAGCAGCTAAGTTCGTAACCACTGCACAACCAGGGCTCCGTAAAAGAGATAATCAAGTCCTAAATAGGGCAGCATTCAGAGAAGGAAGACAGTTTAAAACTGACATTTTCAGAGAAGATTCCTGAAGGGGAAAAAAAGAAGGTGGCAGGTATGCAGGGTTGTGAAATTTGGACTGGGGTTGGGTTTGGAGAGTTGGAAACGACAAGGGAGGTGTTAAAGCTGAAGACAGAAAGCAAGCAATGGCAAACTAATGTGAATGAATAATAGTGAAAACCCAGCCATTCCTGGAATAAGAGTAGATGCTCTCTATCTACTAATTCCTAACTCACTCCCTATGTGTTTGACTAACAATTTGTTTTTTGAAATGACACTTGACAGTGTATATGTTTCCACATTTTCAATAGGCAAAAATCCATGATTTAATATAGTATAAAGAAAAGAGTATTTTGCAAGAGGGCAAAGAAATAGTTGTGGAGAATAAAAGAGAACTAAAAGTGAATTCCACGTTTCATTATTTACTGCTGGGCTGGCTGACTAGTGAACACTCTTATAAATTAATAGTCCCTAACTGTAGCTTGAAAGGCAAATAAATGGATGGTTTAGATTTTTATCTCATTTCATCTTTAATGTTATGAAAGAAAGACCCTTGTTAAGTTTTTCTTGCTTGGAAACACTGAGCTAAAATTCGGTTGTTTTTCCAATAATTTTGACCACATTAGTTCCATGCTTCTACTTCCTCATGACTTTAATAGAAATAGCATGTCATATTCATTATGAATAATATTTGGAGCCCTGGTGGCGTAGTGGTTAAGAGCTACAGTTGCTAACCGAAAGGTCAGCAGTTTGAATCCACCAGCCACTCCTTGGAAACCCTAAGGGGCAGTTCTACTCCCTCCTATAGGGTTGCTATGAGTCAGAATTGACTCCATGGCAGTAGGTTATGAATAATATGCATATTCATTCATATTTTGTATGTATTTATTACATAGTGACCTAATTTTGATAGGTCATGTTACTTTTTGACATGTGACATGCCATTGGATTGAAAAAAATATCCTAGTGGGAGTTTTGCCTGCGTCTCTTGGACTGATGCTAACATTTCTGAGGTGGTTATTACTAGAGCATTCTTTTTTTCTCTTAGCCATTTTGATCATTACTATTTTTATGTTTTATATAACTTCAAACTTCCGATGAGTTGAAGGCAAATTTTACAAATGTTAACAATCTTCTTTAGTCAGTGTGTTTTGGTTTGGAGAAGGAAAAGCGTAGCACTAATTTTCTGCCTCTGTATGTCCCATCAAAGAGCAAACTGAACACCGTTCTCACCTTTCCCTCTCTCTGGGTTAAGGGATTTTATTTTATATAGAGGCTTAACAGGAGGAGCTTAGACTTTGAATCACCAGTTGGGAGGCCAAACCATGAAAACAAAATGCAGCAGAGCCTTGAGGAAAGGCGGTGGTAAGCACAAGGCAGACTGTCAAAAAATGCTGTAGGTGGTGGCGAAAAGCCTCTGCAAGGATCTCTTTAGTCAACACAAGTGGGTCACTTAATTTTTCCACGTGAATGCCCTTAATGGGGGACTTCAGTTACAGTCTCGCTAGCAAGAGCTGTCTCATTATAGGAGATATGGCCCAGTCTATGAAATGTTTACTTTGTAACCAACCCCTTAGGCAGTTGAGGGAACTATTTACTATTCCTTCTGTGTTTTGCTTTTTTTTTTTTTCTTTCTCCCCTCTTAATTAAAAGAAATCACTGTTGAACTTCAGAAACCTCTCCGGGGGTTGGGGGGGGGGGTGGGGGGGAAAGGAGGGAAAGAAAGAAAAAAACAGAGAAAATAGACTTGAAAAACTGATAGTCTTATGTCTTTGTTCATCCGTTTCTAAGGATTATTTCCAGAAGAATGATTGTAACATTCAGTGAACTGCTTAGAAGTGTGTGTGCCTATGTGTGTGTCTCTGTGTGTGTGTGTCAGTGTGTTTGCATATGTGAATGTGTGTGTTGTGTGTGTGCAGTCCAAGGTAGAAAACAGTACACGCAAGTATCCTTATGTAAGCAGTGCCAGTACATCCCACTTTTTGATTTATCTCCAGGGATTGTAATAAGTGGAAAGCTAGTATCTGGGAATAAAAGTACGGGGTTGGGTGGGGGGAGGTTTGTGCAGAAGATTTGTTATTTTGTTTTTGTTTTTTTAAACAATGATTTGCAGAAGGGAAATAAAAGATGAAACCTGATGGTATCTACACACACACACACACACACACACACACACACACACACACACACACACACACACACACACACACACACACACACACACACACACACACACACACACACACACACACACACACACACACACACACACACACACACACACACACACACACACACACACACACACACACACACACACACACACACACACACACACACGAATAAAGCATTTACAAGCTAATGTTGTTGTTAGGTGCCCTAGAGTCGATTCTGACTCCTAGTGACCGCATGTGACAGAGTAGAACTACCCTATAAACTCAAAACCAAACCCATTGCGTGAAGCCGACCCATAACAACCCTATAGAACAGAGTAGAACTCCCCAAAGAGTTTCCAAGGACCACCAGGTGGATTCAAACTGTTGACCTTTTGGTTAGCAGCCAAACTCCTTACCACTAAGCCACCAGGGCTTCTACCCTTTAGGAGTTTCTAAATTGTAATCTTTACAGGAGCAGATCACCAGGTCTTTCTCTCTCGGCCACTGAGTGGAACACCTAAATTCTGAATTTGGTTTGGATTTTATTTTACTTGGAAAAATAATTAGCCAATGAAATCATACTGTTTGAAGGCAATGTTTTATTGTCTTTTCGTTCTAGCCACCAACAGTATACAAATTATTCCAAAGGAGAAAACACCTAAAAGAAAGGAAAACCCGCATGAGGTAACGGAGGAATCTGTGATCTTAAAACATATACGAAAAACATTTAAAACGTATACATGTTTCCATCTACCCCAGAGCAACCAGCTGTTTTTAATATTCAAAGTAGATGGATGGTAAAAACGTGATCTTAATTTTACAGATCTTAAAATGATGGGAAATGCATGCAAAAATTGAAGTTCTGGTATTAAAAATAAATACCCATTTATTAGATCTCTGAAGTAGATAGGTAATAGAAACAGTTGCAATCTTTACTTTATATAGTGACTGTACTCCTTATAAGTTCTATCAAAGTCAAATTAGTGGGCTTCTATTTAGAAATGCATTATACAAGTTGCCCTCAATTCAATTCCGACTCCTGGTAATCCCAGTAGAACAGCGCTCCATAGGGTTTTCAATGGCAGATTTTTCGGAAGTAGATCACCAAGCCTTTCTTTTGAGGTGCCTTTGGTGGACTCAAACCTTCAACTTATCGTTTAGCAGCCAACCATGTTGACCATTTGCACTACCCAGGGACTCCATAAAAGTGTGTTAGGGAGCCTTAAAGTAGGAAACGTTCTGCCCTCTTAGATTCAGGATTTGTAGTTCCATGCATATTATGAGAGCCTTGATAATTTATCCTGGGATCATTTACTCAGTCCCGATGTATTGAAAACAGGTTCAGCATACCTTGATCAGGGCTGTGCTGTGTGGTTGTACAGCCTGGACAGGGTACAACCCCAGTAGCCGCCCTTCACATAGACTAAAGTGCAGATGGTGACCTCTGGAATTATCCAGTGCTTGGGATACAATAATCATACTGACAGGGCATGTATATGCCTTCATGGTTAAATACAGTGGTGTGAAATTCATGTCGGTATAAATTGAGACCTACTTCTTAGTATAATCTGAATAATTGAAAGAAAGACTTCTACTAAGCATTTTATTCCAGGAGCCAAGAAATTGAGTAATAATTTATCCCCAGAGATATCCAGAATTTTCTGGCTTTCTCTTCTCCTCTTTCATCCTCTTTCTCTCCCTTAAATGGTGAAAATAGGAAGCCTGCAGCAAATTTGTTTATAAAGCAAATAATCATTTTGAAATGCCAAAAATGATGTTCTAATTTATCTCTTTGATGAGCATGACTTTTCATATTTGACTTGGTTTTTAAAAAGCTAATATGTTACCACATATTTCTTTATACTTTAAAAGTGTTTGATATGAATTGTTTTATGTAATTTGACATAGGCACTATCATTCCCATTTTACAGACAAGAAAATGATTGCTCAGGAAAGTAACTGCCTTATCCAAGGTTACCCAGAAAGCCAGGACGGAGTTAGAATGAGAATCCAGGCCTCCTCATTTCTACATTCAGGCTAACTATTTAAATTTTTTATATTAAAAAATAAACATTTAATAATATATATGTAATATAGCTATGATTTTTTCTTTCTATCCATTATTGTTTTTCTGTCCGTATTGCATTTCTTTCTACTGGTTAGTGGAAAAATTAAATTGGAAATACACCTGTCAAATACTGAAGACAAAGAAAAATATATCTTGTTGTGCTGGATGAGAACAATGGAAAGGGTAAAAATATTATTTACTGGAAAACTAATGAAATACTTATTGATGATCTCCAGTTCATTTTTCTCCTTCTATCACAGATTCTCTAGGATCATGTATATAAATTGTCAAATAAAATAAATAAATACAGTAATTCCCCCCCAAAAATTGATGGATAACACTAAGGCAAAATCAGGTTGATGGTAATTTTTACTTGTTAAAAGGTTGTTGTAACTCCTGGATACACAGGGATTTTGTAACTTTTGGAAACCTTAAAAAGACTTGTCTCTATGCAGTGATGGAAGTGTAGCAACACTGATTGAAGCATTTTGTCATTTTTATGTCTGATATTGACTCCAGTAGTTAAAATTGCATGTGTTGGTAATAAGTGATCATTAAGATTAGTCAAAATGAACCATTTGCCAGTGTCAGAACCAGTTCCTCAGGCTCAGCAGGACTGACCTACATTGCTTCTTAATGCATCTCTTTGTAAAAAGGTAATTCTAATATTACCACTGACCTACCTATTACTTAACCTCATTTACTGAATACCTTCCATGTGTAGGATATTTTACTACAGAAAGAAATTAGAAGGACTAAGGACACAGAGTGAAAAAGAGAAAGGGCAATACTTTCTATGAATGTTGAACTTGATTTTAAAGAACTATGCCATTAACATATGGCTCAATGTGTACCACTTGCTTTTAGAACCACAAGTACCCTTACTAAGTAAATGTATTTACTGTACATGACAATGAAAATTTTGCTAAATAACACATGAATGATTACCAAAAGCCTATTTTAAACATATATAAGAACAACTCATTTTATGAAAGTTAGTGCATATTTAGTAGACATAAATGATCTTATAACATTGATATCACTGAAGATTTTAAGCATTTCTTTACAGCAACTTTATATACTCTGAGTCAGCATAAAAGAAAAAACACAATTAAATGCAGTTATTATCTGAATCAGAATAAATGATAGGCTATGTTAGAGTGGTAAATTTTACATTTTATTATTCTAGTAATTAAGATTCTATGTATTGACATATTGACTCTATTTTATCTCCAGGTTTTATTCATCAATGTCTCACCATAGAAGCCTGCATGAATGAAGGCTGAATCTCAAAAATCAGACACATTGGAATTGGAATACCTTCCACATTCTGATTCCAATCGG
Source organism: Dugong dugon (assembly GCA_030035585.1). Taxonomy (NCBI): domain Eukaryota; kingdom Metazoa; phylum Chordata; class Mammalia; order Sirenia; family Dugongidae; genus Dugong; species Dugong dugon. Next base: position 162,916,303 of record CM057464.1, read on the forward strand.
TGCTTAAATCTGAACCACTTGGTTTTTCATGTTTGCTGAAGTCCTCCTAAGACTGGAATTTCCTGGGAGATATCCAGTACTTTCTGGGCCGTAAACAGCAAAACAAGCTGTCTTTTTTGTAGTATGTTATGTCTAGTGCTAACTGAATTCAAGATATTCATAGGCATGTGAAAATCAACTCATTTTTTTTTTTTGTAAACTTATAAATTTCCTTCAGTTTAAATTTTGGCCAAAGGTTCATCTCAGTAATATATATTTTTGGAATAATTTCTCTTTTCTATTAGTTATAAGTATGATCAGTATTGTCTTAACAATAAATATTCTATCCAGTAAATGATGGCAAATAAATTCTTGTGTTAGAATTTTTTGTCATAGATAAGGGCATATTATACTCCATGTCAGTTGTACATATATGTGTCTATACATACATAAGTTTAATTTCCGAAAAAGATCTGAATTTTCAGATGTTTCTTTACTGTGTACAATTGAAAAACAAAGGCAAATAGAAATAAATCACTTATTAACGTTTTGATAGCTAAACATGTTTTATACAAAATGCAGCACATAAAATTAGCTTAATTCTTCTGTCAGAAATCAGGTGTTCCAAAAACATCTATGAAAAATAGGTTGTGAGAAATATCTCAAACATTGATTTTCCCCTTCCTCCTTTGTAAACAAATGAAAAAGCAAACATATAAAATAACCTGATGTTTTTAGCTGACACAGTTCCACCCAGATGAAAGATGGTATTTCCCAGGCTCCTTTGTATCTGAGTGTGGCCACGTAGCTAGTTTATGTCTAGTGAGAATTCAGTAGAAGTGTTGTATGTCATATTTCTGGAAAGTCTCCTTAAAAAAATTGGGTTTATTTTCCTCCCTTTCTTTTTCTTTCTACTTAGAATATGAATATTATGCCTGGAGCTCTAGCCCAAGATGATCTTAAGAATGTAAGTAATGGGCTAGAGATGTCAGAATCTTAGCAAAAGATAAAAGACTTGGTACTTCCTTGAACCATGAAGCTGCTTTACCTGCCCTTGGATACTTCCTTGCCTTTTAGACTTCTTTTATATGCAAAAGAAATAAACTATCTTGTTTAAAGCCAAAAATAACTCATTGTTTTGGAGTTGAGTATAACTCATAGTGACCTTACCTCGTTTAAACCACTGTTATTTGTGGTATTTCTGTTCCATCCAGCCAAACCAAGTCATAATGAATTTGATACCAGGAAGTGGGTTGCTGCAAAACAGAACTTAAAATATGAAATTGACTAAGTGAGGGTGGTGGAGAAAATGGTATTAAATTCTCACATTTGAAAGCTGGAAAAATGATAACCGTGTTATGTGGCTACAAAACATTTGGTCAAGCTGTTGCCTTCTCTACCTTACAGATCACTTCCTGTCAAAATGATTTGAGGAACGATAGGGAAACATTTAAAATATTAGCTTGTTTTTGTTGTGTCTTGTTTTCATTAAGAAAGGTAAACTCAGCCTAAAACAAATCTATTAGGAGGTAGAGATGGAGGGGATGCAGAAAGGCACTTTTTGCCTTCAGTCTGCAATCTGAGTTTGACTTTGAGTCCCGTAATTTAGAGCCCAGGAGGGTTGACAAAACAAAATCATGTTTATACACCAAGCTGAATCACTTTCCTTTAAGATTTCTCTGACAGACATGAATCCAGGGCACTGGCAAAAATCCCGTTAAAGGTGTTGAATTCCTATCTAAGTTGTTTCTGCGGGTTTTAGGGTAACTGCCAATATCAGTGCAGTTGCCAGTAAGTTAAGGATAAGACTCTTCAAGTTAAGAACTATATCTAGACATTATCTTTATCTATGGAGACCTGGTGGCTCAGTGGTTAAGAGCTACTGCTGCTAACCATAAAAGGTCAGCAGTTCTAATCCACCAGCCACTCCTTGGAAACTTTATGTGGAAGTTCTACTCTGTCCTATAGGTTTGCTATGAGTTGAAATCAACTCAATAGCAACAGGTTTTGGTATGGTTGGTCCAACATGGGATTGACCACACATACTCACACAAAGTCCAGAAACTTTTTGGGTGTGCTGTGGTGGTACCATTCAAGGTCTGAAGGTCAAAACGGATACCAGGTTTCTCCAAAAAGGGAAACCATCCAAAGGAAAAGAAGGGAATGGGTAGTAGTGATTTGGGAGCTATGTAAAATTTTTTAAAAGTTGGAATCTTCTTAGCAGCCAGCCACATTGGCATGATATAGTGCTTTGGGTAACAGTAGCTAAACATGTGATCATAAACCAAGAGTCCTGACATCTATGGTGCCCAAGTAGAACTAATCACTGTAGCTCATACAGGGCCTATAATCATGGTGGCAGTCCAGGCTTATGACACTGTGTAGAGTCAGTCTTGATGTCAATACACTGTAGTAGCAAAAGCATCAGCAACAGCAGTCTGATGTTCTTTATTTCTCACTGCACTGAAGATTAAACAAAATAAAATAATCCCAATTTGGACTGAGTAAGGCCAAGCTTTCTCAGAAAATGTACAGATGGGGAGAGAGATAATGGACTTGTTAACAATAAGGATGTGGTAGTTTAAGAAATTAATTGAAAACGTTTTTGAAAAGTGATTATATTTCTACTGTTACTGAACATTTTGATTAAAGATTCTATAGAAGAATCCTGATAAAAGGTGAAAAATGCAGAACAGAATTTAAAATTCTTATGGAGTTCAGATTTTCTAGAACCACTGAGGCTGGATGAACCCCTGAAACTATTGCCCTGAGATAATCTTTAAACCTTAAATCTTAAACCAAAAATATCCCCAGAAGCCTTCTTTAAACCAAACAATAGTTTAGCTCAATTGGTAAACAATGTCTACCTTGAGCATTGCGCTATTTTGAAGAACTATCTACATGAGATCAAACTGACAACAGCAACTCTAAAGGTTAGACAGGAAGCTTACGGGGCAGCAAGTTTATGTTAATGGTGGAGGAACAATTCAGAAAAACAGGGTGAAAATGGTTGCACAGATTGAAAAATGTAATTAATATCACGGAATTGTACGTGTAGCAACTGATATATGTTTGAGGGTTTATTTTTAACAACAGTAACAAAAAATAAAATAAGTTTTTTTTTTAAGTGGTTATATTTCTACCTTGTGTTGATGAAGCTGATTATCCTAGGTACATTAAAAAATGAGTTCTATCACTAGAATGTTTGAAAATTACTATTGCACAAATCAGTGTTTAAACTGAGATATGTAGCGTCATGTGTAGGAAGAAGAAATTGTGAATGTTTTCAATAAACCAATCTGAAATACAGTAAGACATAGAGCAGTGCTGCTCTAATTTTTAAGATCACAATTTATACAGAACAAAAAAAGATACTACAAACTACTGCATAAACAGATGAGGGGTTACTGTTTCCCTAGCCACTGCCTGCCAGCTGGAGGGCCAATATTGTGAACACACCAGAAATCTGGAAGCATACGAGAGGAAAAGTCGTGTAGGCAGCTGGAAAACTGGTGAGAAGTAAATTATGTTAATAAGAAATAGTTGTTTAATGCAAAGAATTACCCGTATGCTGCTATTACTAATGTTTTGGTTCACTGATGATGTAATGTACTGTCGACATTGTCTTCAACAGTTTGGGCTTGAAGATCAGAAGGACCTGAGTTTGAATTCCAGTCTTTCTACTTGCTATCTGTGTGACCTAGAGCAAGTTACTAAACTACAGTGTCCTTTCCTCATCTTTTAAAAGACAATACTAATAGCACCTACATTCTAAGGCTATAATAGGTTTTAATGTGATAATTTATGTAAAGAGCTTAGCAGAGGATTTGGTACTTAAAAGACTCTCAATAAATGGCTAGTTATCTCCAACTTTAAAATCTCTCTAGAAGTTTTTGGTAAATTCAACCTGTGACAAGTCAATAAAAGTGTCATAGAGTAGCTTTAAAATGAGAAAGAGATTGCTGGAAAAAAATAGATACGCAAAAATCAGCAGTCTTTTTCCATTAACTTTCTTTTCTTAGATTCTGTTTCCATCTCTGTCTCCTCCATTACCTTTCCTCCTCCTCCTCTTTCCTCTCCGATTTTCTCCATCTCCATTCCACTACCCACCTCACCTCACATACACTCAGAATTAAGAATTCTGGAAACTATTTAACAGCCACAATAAAATCATTCTAGAGACTAGAGCTTGCTTGCTTTTTTTTTTTTTTTCTTCATAATTTGTTTTCATTTTCATTCCTTAATTCTTTGGCTTCTCTTACTGTTTTCCTATTCTTATCCCAAATGGGAACATGACACTATCGTCTTTTATCTCCTTGGCTGATCTCCATTAGTCCCACCCTCATTTTAAATCTTGTATTTAGTTCTTAGAGAAAAGGGTTAAAATTCAACTGTTGTTGTTGTTAGGTGCCATCAAGTTGGTTCCGACTCATAGCGATGTTATGTACAACAGAAAGAAACACTTCCCAGTCCTGTGCCATCCTCACAACCCTTGTTTAGCTTGAACCCATTGTTGCAGCCACTGTGTCAATCCCTGTCTTTCAGGGTCATCCTCTTTTTCTCTGACTCTCTACTTTACCAAGCATAATGTCCTTCTCCAGAGACTGGTCCCTCCAGATAACCTGTTCAAAGTATGTGAGACGTAGTCTCACCATCCTTGCTTATAAGGGGCATTCTGGTTGTACTTCTTCCAAGACAGATTTGTTTCTTCTTTTAGCAGCCCATGGTATATTCGATATTCTTCTCCAACACCACAATTCAAAGGCGTCAATTCTTCTTTGATCTTCTTTATTCATTGTCCAGCTTTTGCATGCATATGAGGCAACTGAAAACACCGTGGCTTGGGTCAGGCACACCTTAGTCTTCAAGGTGACATCTTTGCTTTTCAACACTTTAAAGAGGTCTTTTGCAGCAGATTTCCCCAATGCAATGTGTCTTTTGATTTCTTGAGTGTTGATTCCATGGGTGTTGATTGTGGTTCCCAGTAAAATGAAATCCGTGACAACTTCCATCTTTTCTCTTTTTATCATGATGTTGCTTATTGGTCCAGTTGTGAGGATTTTAGTTTCCTTTATGTTGAGGTGTAAGCCTTACGGAAGGCTGTGGTCTTTGATCGTCATCAGTAAGTGCTTCAAGTCTTCACCTTCAGCAAGCAAGATTGTGTCATCTGCGTAACGCAGGTTGTTAGTCTTTCTCCAGTCTCGATGTCCTGTTCTTCTTTATAGAGTCCAGCTTCTCAGCTTAATTGCTCAGCATACAGACTGAATAGGTGTGGTGAAAGGATACAACCCTGACACACATCTTTTCAGACTTTAAACCACACAGTATCCCCTTGTTCTGTTCAAACAACTGCCTCTTGGTCTATGTACAGGTTCCTCACGAGTAAACTTACATGTTCTGGAATTTCCATTCTTCGCAATGTTATCCATAATTTGTTGTGATCCACACAGTCCAATGCCTTTACATAGTAAATAAAACACAGGAAAACATCTTTCTGGTATACTCTGTTTTCAGCCAGGATCCATCTGACATCAGCAATGATATCCCTGGTTCCGGGTCCTCTTCTGAATCCAGCTTGAATTTCTAGCAGTTCCCTGTCAATATACTGCTGCAGCTGCCTTTGAATGATCTTCAGCAAAATTTTACTTGCATGTGATGTTAATGATACTATTCGGTAATTTCTGCATTCTGTTGGATAACCTTTCTTGGGAATACGCACAAATATGGATCTCTTCTAGTTGGTTGGCCAGGTAGCTGTCTTCCAAATTTCTTGGCATAGACAAGTGAGCACTTCCAGTGCTGCATGTTTGCTGAAACATCTCAATTAATATTCCATCAATTCCTGGATACTTGTTTTTTGCCAGTGCCTTCAGTGCAGCTTGGACTTCTTCCTTTAGTACCATTGGTTCCTGATCATATGCTATCCCCTGAAATGGTTGAATAGCAACCAGTTCGTTTTGGTAAAGTTACTCTGTGTATTCCTTTCATCTTCTTTAGATGCTTCCTGTGTCTTTTAATATTTTCCCAGTAGAACCCTTCACTATTGCAACTCTAGGCTTGAATTTTTTTCTTTACCTCTTTCTGCTTGAGAAATGCAGAGCATGTTATTCTCTTTAGGTTTTCTATGTCCATCTCCTTGTATATGTCACTATAATACTTTATTTTGTATACTCGAGCTGCCCTTTGAAATCTTCTGCTCATCTCTTTTACTTCATTTCTTCCTTTTGCTTTAGCTACTCAACATTCAAGAGCAAGTTTCAGAGTCCCTTCTGGCATCCATTTCGGTCTTTTCTTTCTTTCCTATCTTTTTAATGACCTCTTGCTTTCTTCATGTATGATGTCCTTGATGTCATTCCACAGCTCATCTGGTCTTCGGTCGTTTGTGTTCAATGCATCAAATCTATTCTTGAGATGGTCTCTAGATTCAGGTGGGATATACTCAAGTTCATACTTCAGCTCTTGTGGACTTGTTTTAATTTTCTTCAGTTTCAACTTGAACTTGCATATGAGCAATTGATGATCTGTTCCATCGTTGGCCCCTGGCCTTGTTCTGACTGATGATATGGAGCTTTTCCATCATCTCTTTCCACAATTGTAGTCAATTTGATTCCTGTGTATTCCATATGGCGAGGTCCACGTGCATAGTCACCCTTTATGTTGGTGAAAAAAGGTATTTGCAATGAAGAAGTCGTTGGTCTTGCAAAATTCTATCATGTGATCTCCGTCCTCATTTCTATCACTAGGGCCATATTTTCCAACTACCAATCTTTCTTCTTTGTTTGCATTCCAATCACCCATAATTATCAATGCATCCTGATTGCATGTTTGATCAATTTCAGATTGCAGAAGTTGGTGAAAATCTTCAATTTCTTCATCTTTGGCCTTGGTGGTTTGTGTGTAGATTTGAATAATAGTCGTATTAACTGGTCTTCCTTGTAGGCGTTTGGATATTAACCTATCACTGACAACAATGTACTTCAGGATAGATCTTGAAATGTTCTTTTTGATGATAGATGAAACACCATTCCTCTTCAAGTTATCATTCCCAGCATGGTAGACCATATGATTGTCTAATCCAAAATGTCTAAGATCACAGCAGCTGTTATTTGACAAAGGCCCAAAGTCTGTTAATTGCGGAAAAGACAGTCTCTTTAACAAACGGTGCTGGAGTAACTGGATATCCATCTGAAAAACTGAAATAAGACCCATACCTCACACCATGCACAAAAACTAACTCAAAATGGATCAAAGACTTAAATATAAAATCAAAAATGATAAAGATCATGGAAGAAAAAAGAGCGACAACTCTAGGAACCCTAATACATGGCATAAAGACAATCTGAACCATAAGTAACAATGCACAAGCACCAGAAGAGAGACTAGATAACTGGGAGCCCCTAAAAATCAAACACTTATGCTCATCAAAAGTCTTCACCAAAAGAGTAAAAAGACAACCTATAGACTGGGAAAAAAATTTTGGCTATGACAAAGCCGATCAGTGTCTAATCTCTAAAATCTACAAGATACTGCAAAACCTCAACAACAAAAAGACAAATAACCCAATTAAAAAATGGGCAAAAGATATGAACAGGCACTTCACAAAAGAAGATATTCAGGCAACTAACAGACACTTGAAGAAATGCTCATGATCATTAGCCATTAGAGAAATGCAAATCAAAGCTACAATGAGATATCTTCTCACCCCAACCCAAAAAACACAAAATAATAAATGCTGGAGAGGTTGCGGAGAGACTGGAATGCTTATACACTGTTGGTGGGAATGTAAAATGGCACAACCACTTTGAAAATCAATTTGGCACCTCCTTAAAAAGCTAGAAATAGAAATACCATAGGATCCAGCTATCCCACTCCTTGGAATATATCTTAGAGAAACAAGAGCTGTCACACGAGTAGGTATATGAACACCCATGTTCATTGCAGCACTGTTCACAATAGCAAAGAGATGGGAACAATCTAGGTGCCCATCAACGGATGAATGGATAAACCAATTATCATACAGCCACACAACCGAATACTACCCAGTGATAAAGAACAACGATGAAGCTGTGAAACATCATATAACATGGTGGAAGCTGGAACTTGTTATGCTGAGTGAATTTAGTCAGTCACAGAAGGACAAATACTGCATAAGACCACTATTATAAGACTCAAGAAAAGGTTTAAACACAGAAGAAAACATTCTTTGATGGTTATGAGGGTGGGGAGGGAGGGTGAGGGCTATTTATTAACTAGATAGTAGATAAGAATTATCTTAGGTGAAGGGAAGGACAGCTCACGCTACAGGGGAAGTCAGCACAACTGGACTAAACCAAAGCTAAGAAGTTTCCTGAATACAATCAAACACTTTGAGGGACAGAGTAGCAGGGGTAGGGGTCTGGGGACCATGCTTTCAGGGGACATCTAGGTCAACTGGCATAACAAAGCTTATTAAGAAAATGTTCTGCATCCTACTTTGGTGAGTGGTGTCTGGGGTCTTAAAAGCTTGCAAGCAATCATCTAAGATGCATCAATTGGTCCCAACCACCTGGAGTAAAGGAGAATGAAGAACACCAAAGATACAAGGAAACTATTAGAAAGGGCCACATAAACTGGAGACTTCATCAGCCTGAGACCAGAAGAAGCAGAGAGGGTTAGGAGCTGGTTAAATGGACATAGGGAATCAGAGGTGGAAAGAGGAGTGTGCGGAGAACAATTAGGGTCATGTAACAATGTATGTATAAATTTTTGTACGGGAAAGAAAATGGCCAATATCAGCCCATTTCAGCTTACTGATACCTAACATATTGATGTTTATGCATTCTATTTCATTTTGGATGAGTTCCAATTTTCCTAAATTCATACTTTTGTACATTCCACGTTCTGATTATTGATGGCTGTTTGCAGCTGTTTCTTCTCATTCTGAGTTGTTCTACATCAGCAAATGAAGGTCCCAAAAGCTTGACTCCATCTACATTATTAAGGTTGACTCTAGTTTGAGGTGGCAGCTGTTCCCCAGTTGTCTTTTGAGTGCCTTCCATCCTGGTGAGCTCATCTTCCAGCACTGTATCAAACAATGTTCTGCTGCTGTTCATAAGGTTTTCACTTGCTAATTATCTTCAGATGTAGACCATAGGGTCCTTCTTCCTAGTCTGTCTTAGTCTGGAAGCTCAGCTGAAACCTGCCCGCCATGGGTGATCCTGCTGGTATTTGAATATCGGTGGCACAGCTTCCGGCATCACAGCAACGTACAAGCCCCAACTAGATTCATTTAAGACAGATGTCTCTAGTCCTTCAAGCATACAAAACGTGTACACATGCACGCACACACACACACACACACACACACACACACACACACACACGCACCCTTGGCATAGGTTGCTTTTTCCCAAAGACTTCTGACCAGTATCACCACATTTATGGCAAAGGCTCCTATGTACCTCAATCTTGGAGAAAATCAAGGCAAAGATTAATCTGAGCTATTTTATCTCTTCAAACCTCATTCCAAAACTCTCATAACCTGCAGCCATTCTCTCCTATTCATCTGTCTGATATTCCTTAAGCGTCGACTAAAACTCATTCTTCAAAAGACACTTAGTGGTAAGCATTTTTCAAGCCCAAGGATTTCCTCTACTTTATTTTTCAAATACGTTACTTGAGGTTTAGCACTCTTCATGATGTAGAAATTTCTTTGTTCATTTTACTTTAAATTTCTCTTAATTGAAGTATATTGTCGTATTCTTCCAGATAAGAAATTTACTTTCTATGTTTTGTGACTCCCAAGTTTAAAGAATTATCTCAATGTCATGAAGTCCTTTAAAAGTTTCAAAATATCAACATAAATCCACTTTAATGTTAATGGGAAATGTGTCATGATGCTTTTTAGGAAGGAAGCATTATAAAAGTAAATAAGCGATTCTCAAGAAATTTTTTTTAACTCATAGTGAAAAATTTAAAAACCATCTTGATATCTAGTATTGAAGTAGCTACTTTTGTAAATCTTCTGAAATATTTTTAAAGAAAAAATTCTATTATGTCCATCAGATCATGCTCATCAAAATCTTATGTAGGTTGTACAGTATTAATTTTATCACATTCACTGGAAGTATAACGTTTTAATGGGGCTGCAATTAAATGAAGAGATTTAAATCTTAAATCTAGTTTCCCAATTTTATTCTATAGTAAAATTCTGACTACCACACATCCAGATGGGATTTGTTTTCCTATTTGTTTCTTACAATTTGATTTTGTTCTGATTTGAATTCTTCTTACTGATTCCTTCCAAATATCTCCACAATTTAAACACTCATTCCTACGTGTAATTCACTTTTAACAAAATTGCAGTTCTCCATCACCGTGGAAGCACATTCCCGGAATAAATGTCTCTCCTTTGGGAAATGGTAGGAGGGAAAAAGTTCTTCGAAGGTTTTCATGGGGCAGAAAAACTGAGACAATACCATCTATTGAGCTTTTTTTTTTTCTTTTTTAAGCCAGTTTTAATCAGTGCAGAACTTTACCCTTTAGCCATAAAGAAGTTCTTCAGTTTTACTTCTGTTAAAAGAGGATTTACTCCAAAGTTGTGGGTAGGTTTAATTACTTATACTTCCAATCTACATATATTCACTTATATGTACCACTGTATACTGATCTATTTTTCTTTTTAATTTAACTTTTTTTATAGCAGATGCTCTAAGGTGGTGACATAAGATACACTTGAGAAAATTGTTTGCATTCGCATTCCTTAACTTCTGTGTAACCCTAAGTACCTATTGATTTCCTATGTCTTTTTTCTTCAAGTGTTTCTGTTATCTCTGCTTTAATACGGGCATTTCTGACTTTTCTTTGCTATTGCTAATTGTAGAAAGTAACCACAGGGAAAATACCTGTACTCCTTATGAGAGTGAAGCAAATACATCATGTGCCTTTTTGAGGAAGAGAGAAAGCTAAAAAATTCCCTCATTTTCTTTGATTTCCCTCTTTTTTCCGCTGCTTTGATATATCTAACAGCTCCTCCATAGACTTCCTCCTTCTGTAGTGCTAAAATAATTTCTCATTAGCCAGACAGTCAACACAAAATTAATGCCACTGTAGCATTAACTGGGGTTGGGGGTGTGGGAGTAGGTGAGTGAAGGGGTCAGTTTGAAAGAACTAGAAAGCAAAATCTTTACTCTCAATAAGTTAAAATATTAGAAAAACAAGGCACTTAGAAAGTAATGAAATTGAGCAAGGTGTCACCAAGTGCAAATTGACATAGGAGCGTTTAAGAAAGCAAATCCTGTGAAAGGATAACGTATGTAGGAGGAGATGGTTAAAGCTAAAAGTGGTTTTGCTGATGCTTGTTGAGATGTGCCACAGATTATTGGAGAGAAAGGATGTGGGCATGCAAATGAGGGGCAAACATAATGGCCACATAAAATCACTTGATTTGTTAGGGATACAATGGGAAATGACACAAAGGTTTATTTTTTGTGGTGAGAGAGAATAATGAGCAAAAAGAAATCAAGTGAGGCATGTGTCATAGCCTCTTAGTACATTGGACTCTTTACAGGTCACTCAATTAAGTCTTTGTGACACAACCTGTGAGGAGATGCTATTCTCAGTTTATAGATGATTGAACTACAATCTAAGAGGATGATTGGACCAGTGCTCACACAAGTGGTATATGGTAAAATAAGGAGTTAGTCTTCATCTGAGGGCTGTAGCTTCTAAATGCATCATTCTTGGAGTGTTTATGCAAAAATACTCTTGGCTATATTTTGTTACCTGAAAAACAAGACGAAACAAAAAACAGTTGCCATCGTGTAGATTCCTACTCATGGCAACCCCATGTGTGTTGCCTATAGGTATACGTTTGATGTCTTTGTATTCCAAACAGAAATCCCTTCATCCCCTACCTTAGAGTAAAATGCTAATATAAACAAATGAGTTTGTCAAAACCAAAAACCAAACCTGTCGCTGTAGAGTTCATTCCTACTCATTGCGACTCTATTAGACAGAGTAGAACTGCCCCCTAGGGTTTCCATGGCTGTAATCTTACAGAAGCAGACTGCCACATCTTTCTCCTGTGGAGCGACTGGTGGGTTTGAACCACTGACCTTTCCGTTGGCAGCAGAGCTCTTAACAACTACGCCACCAGAGCTCCTTAATTAGTCTGTTAAAGCAGAGAAATGCAAAATCACCTTCAAAGTGTAAAACTGTATCCAGACCATTGATGCTTGACTATATAGTTTGAAAATAGTTATATATGTAAAGAAAATGTAATAGAATGTTGATCAGTTATGGGAAAGTGGAAAAAGGTAGTCACTGGTAATGTCCATTCTAAGCACTTTCTAGGGGAGAGGGTGCCAGAGCTGAGAAACTGGCCTGTCCAGACTCAGAGATAGATCCAGCCTTGACACAGATACATCAGAATATCCCATGAGACGTTCTTGTCATCTTTCAAACCGTGTCTTTCTGATTTGGTGCTCGCCAAGGAACTCTAGGCCGAATCCCCATAAAACTTCTAGAGAGAGAATGAGCTGCTCCTTTTGGCAATTATATTTCTCACTACGTGTCAGTAAAACAGAATCTAGTTTATACATCATTGTCTGGGAAGTTGGCTGCTCTGAGTTCACTCTTCAGAAGAGACTTTACTGTGGGGGTGCTGAGAAGTTAGCCTGCTATGCTAAATTAGAAGTCCCTGGATGGTGCAAACAGTTAACTGTTAACTGAAATGTTAGAAGTTTGAGTCCACTCAGAAGTGCCTAGGGAGAAAGGCCTGGTGATCTACTTCTGAAAAATTAGCCATTGAAAACCCTAAGGAGCACAGTTCTACTGCGACACTCATGGGGTCACCATGAGTCAGAATTGACTCCATGGCCACTGGTGGATGTTGAATTCAGAATCTTGGCTATAGGCAATTCAGCTTCTAGGGTACTATAAATCAACTAACTGGACATTCCCAAGGTATTATGTTGAGAGTGTCTTTTCCATTTGGAACTTTTATAGTCACCTCACAATATTTAGTAATGTGCAGTATTCAGATTTGTAAGTTACAACATCATATACATTGTAATCTCTTTACAGGAAGGCTTTAAATAAATATTGTCTATGAGAAGATGATATAAGTAGAAGATAATATGAATCTGTATTAGGACAGGATTTAATGTAAACATTTTATGTGGAAAATCTTTAGATGCCAATATATTTACTGAAATCTCTTTCCTATAGTTTTTTAAAATCTAGATAAATACCATAATAATAAATACCTATGTACATTTATGTAGCTCTAAATAGCTTGAAATTTTGTTCATGCTTTTTTTATTTATTTATTTATTTTTTACTGTGTTTCACTTGTTTGGAAATGCAAGCGACTTGATTAACTGTGCTGCTGTCAGGACTTGCTTTTCTTTGGAAAAGGTTATTTCTATTTTTGAAAAGCAGATTTTACAGAATGGAGATGGAATGGAGGGGAGTGCAGGTTAGAGTGTGGAAACATGGGAAAATCTCAGATTTGTAAGCAATTCAAGGAGACCCTTAGGAAAGAGAAAATGACCAGGAAGAAAAAGAAAGAGAGAGAGAAAAAAATGCTAAGGAAACAATACAGAGAAGGAAAAGGGAAAAAAAAAAAAAACCAACTTTCTGCTAATTATATAATACATGATCTGTATCTTGGGTATTTGAGTATTTATTAAAGCAAATGATTTAACTGATTTATTGCTTTTCGTCTTTCCTGTTTCTTGTTAACACGGAGTGTCCTTACATCTGGGAAGTACATCTGGCAAGAAAATGTTCATGATTCTTTTGCTGGTATTCAAAGAAGAAATTCTCAACCTGCTACTCAGTTGTGTTTTGGAGACAGACCTCTTCATGAAAGGGCCTTGCTGGAATTGTTTGGCACTGACTTTAAAACCATAATTTTCCAGAGAATTATGTTTAAACATTCCCTTAATTATAGCATGCCCATGTTATTATTTCAGCCATTTTATGTGGCCATTAATTATTATAAAATTGGGCTTCATTTTTTAATTTTATAGCTAAGACTATCATTGTTTTTATTAGAAATATAGACGTTCTCTATCTAATATTTTGTACAGTTTACCAGAGGCTGGAAATTCTATTCTCAAATTAATGATCTTTTTGTGTAAATGGTAGTTATGGTCCTCGTAGCAAAGGAAAAACAACATTTGTTGAGTCTGACAGACTGATACATTATTTATCTTTAGTCCTTGTTCATGTGGCTACAGAGAATCTCAGAGCCTTGTGGTTGGAGGTGACCTGTGAGCCCTGTGGGCAGCCTCCCCAGCACAGTAAGCTCTTCTGTACCATATTCACAGTGTGTGGTCATCCAGCCTCTAGCTGAACATATACAGAGGCAAGATTCTCAGTATTTTATAAGGCAGAAAATGCCATCGATGGACAGTTTGGATTGCTAGGCAATTCTCTGTTAGAGTGAGTTAAAATTTGTCTTGAACCATTTATCTTGTCCCTGTTCCCTGGTGTGATGGTTAAGGTTGTGTGTCAGCTTGGCTAGGCCATGATTTTCAGTGGTTTGGCAGTTATGATGTAGCTTGGCAGTCTTATGACATTGGGATCACTTCCACGATGAGATGTGATATAATGTGATCATCTTCATGATGAGATCTGCTGTGAGTAGCCAACCTGTTGAAAGGGAGCTTCCCTGGGCACGTGGCTTGCACCTGATATAAGTGAACATTGTTGCAAGGCTGGTGGGCTTTTTGTTCACTCTGGACCCTACAGCTGGCTTCTGTTTGTCTGACCTTCAGTTCTTGGGACTTGAGCTAGCAGCTTACCTGCGGTCTTGCCTGCCTATCTTGGGATTTGTCATTCTTCACAGCCTGTGAGCAAGAGCCCTACCCCTTGACCTCCCAATCTTGGGTTTGCCAGCCACTGCGGCTAAGTCAATCAGGAGAACCCTCTATCCTGACCCACGGACTTCAGGACATTCCAGCCTCTATGACTGCGTGAGCCATTTCCTTGATATAAATTTCTCTGTAGGCCCGGGTGGCGCAGTGGTTATAAGAGCTACAACTGCTAACCAAAAGGTTGGCAGTTCAAATCCACCGGCCGCTCCTTGGAAACCCTATGGGGCATATAGGGCAGTTCTACTCTGTCCTGTAAAGTTGCTATGAGTCAGAATCTACTCGATGGCAATAATTTTTTTTTTTTAATATATATTTATACACTTTACTGGTTTTGCTTCTCTAGAAAACCCAGCCTAAAACACCTGTCAAGACAAAACATAGCTGTTCCGCCTCTACATAATAATACTGATGATAGGAGGGCCCATACAAACTCCCCCCAAGGCAAAGCACACCTGGGTAATGTGAATTGAGCACTTTGGTTCACTTGGCAAGACCATGTCAGCCATGAGCCAACTTTTGGGGTGTCAGTTATGTACAAGGCACTATTAGAGTCTTTAATATACATTGTCTATTATATATGACAACTCTGCACTGTATGCATTATCTTTAAGATATAGATACTGAAACTGAGTAACAGAGAGGTGAATAACCAATCAAGTTAACAGGAAAGTCATTGGTGAAGGTGGGAGATACATACAGTTCTGTCTAAACTGAAGCACATATTCTTTTTCATCATATCATGGCTCCTCTCTAGTGTCTTGCACTAATGTTTGTTTCTAGAGGAATTATTTACCTCATGATGTAATTACTAGACTTCCATCTTCCAGATCATCGCTTCTCTCCCTGATGAACTTATTCCAAGTCAATATCTCAAATAAAATGTGAAATTCAGATTCAAGAAAGATCTTTGCATTTGTGAGATGACCAGCACAATTTCTATGCAATCACTATTGGTCATATACTTCTATAAATGCAATCTACTGTTTACAGCAACATATTCAAATTTTAGAGGAAGCATTCTTAACCATTTTTATACCACAAACTCCTTTATCAGTGGTTAAAAACTGTCCATACCCTTTCTCAGAATAATATTTTTAAGTACATAAAATAAAATGCATGGGATTACTAGCCAACAAATATATTAAAATATAATTATCAAAATATTGAAAAGCAATCTGATATACGTATATATACATACATGCACACACACACATATATATGTATATACATTTCTTTATTAATGTATTATTAATGTGATGGTTAAGTTTGTGTGTCAACTTGACTAGGCCATGATTCTCAGTAGTTTGGCACTTATGACGTATTTTGACAGTTACATAATGATGTAATCACCTCCATGATGAGATCTGCTATGAGCAACAGAGCAGTTGAAAGGGAGTTTCCTTGTGCTGTGGCCTGCATCCAATGTATATGGACTTTCTAGCAAAGCTCAATGGCTTGTGCTCACTCTGGATCCTGCATCCGGCTCCTCATCATCTGACCTCCAGTTTTTGGGACCTGAGCCAGTGACTTGCTGTATTGCCTGCCAATCTTGGATTCATCAGCCTCTGAGCCTGTGAGCCAGCAACTTGCCCTCTGACCTGCAGATCTTGGGTTTGTCAGCCCTTACAGCTACATGAGAGAGAGAGAGAGATTTATGTCAAAGAAATGGCTCATGCAGTTGCAGAGAGTGGAAAGTTCCAACCATGATGTGGATTGACACAATAGCTGTAACAATAGGCTCAAGCATAACAAGAACTGCAAGGATGGTACAGGATAGGGCAGTGTTTAGTTCTGTTGTACATAGGGTTGCTATGAGTTGGCACCTAACAACAACACACCGTTACATGGGTCAGGAGAAGATTTCAGCCTGATGTCTGACCCATACACTTGGAATTTTCCAGCCTCTACAACCATGTGTGTGTGTGTATATATATATATATAATATATATATAATATATAAACCAAAAACCAAACCTGTTGCTGTCGAGCTGATTCTGACTTATGGCAACCCTATAGGACAGAGTAGAACTGCCCCATAGGATATCCAAGGAGTGGCTGATGGATTCGTACTTTTGGTTAGCAACTGTAGCTCCCTATAGCTCTTATCGTCTGCACCACCACTAGGGATCCACGTATATATACATATTCATATATATATATACATATATACCAGAAGGTGGGCAGTTTGAATGAGTTTGGTTTATATATATGTGTGTATATATATATAGATATGTATGTATATGCTTCACTAGTTTTGCTTCTCTAGAGAACCCAGCCTAAGACAATTAACGACAACTAGTGTGGATCCAATAACCTTAATTTTTAGGTAGTGAAGAGGATAAATACTATTTCAAAATACATACAAAAATTGTAATGTGATATTTGTGATTACTATTATTGACAAAGTTATAGTTACTGCTAATGCCACTGTAGTGTTTTGTTTACTCTCATAATGGAAATAAGTACTCTGAATTTCGGTCAGAAGTTAGTGACTATAACTATGTACAGGTATTTATTTTTCTTCTTCAAATTCATGGGGCCCCTGAATTCTATCCATGGACCACTTGGACCATTGTAAAATGATTAGCTCATCCTTAGACTCCACTCAACTAAAATTACCAGGACTTTTCATCTGGTAAAAATATCTGTTAAATGATCTTCCATGCATACCTGTGCAATCAATTACTTAACCTACAAGTAGATATTAATGTGTATCATTTTAAACTTTGATCTTTTTATTAAGATTAACATTTTAATCTATTAAGATAATACCAAATTTTTATTCACTGCTATTTCTTTTGGCTTTGGGACATCCCTTCTATCTTTTTCCAACTTATTCATTTGAAACATATCAAGGATGGCCTATGGACTAAGTCTTAGAAACAACCTCTGTAGTTGACAAAATTCTATTAATACTCTTCTGGCTTACATGTCCAAGCAGCTGTGAGTTTGTATAACTCCACAAGCAATCAAGAATGTCATGAGATCATGCTAAATACCTTTCTGAAGTGAGGATGCACTATATTGGAAGCATTCCTATGAGCTGACAATCAAGTAACCCAATTTAAAAAATTAAGCCCAGACTAATTTACTATGCTTTTGTTTTAGTGAATCATGCTGTCTCCTAGTTTTCACTATGCTATTCTTCAAGAGTCTACCTTAGTGCCTGCTTCACAAATCATTCTACAGGATGACTAGGGATTAACTTCAAGCTCACTGGTTTGTAAATTCTGGAATCCATCTCATTCCGTCTTCTGAGCATTAGGACAACTTTCTTTAAGTTTATCAATATGGATAATTTTAAATCCACATACACAAATTCTGTCAGAATCTTGAATATAATTTGATTGATTCTAAGTATTTTAACTCATTTACAGTAATAAACTGTTTTTCTATCTCATAACCCAGTTTCCTTCCTTCCTTTCTCCTTCCCTCCCTCCCTCCCTTCCTCTCTTCCTTTTATTTAATTGCTAGGCATCCTGTCAACTACTGGGATTATAAAGATAACGAAGTCATGCTGCTTGATGTCAAAGGGCTCACATCTTGCCTTCCATAACAGTACTGGCCCTACAGACCTGTATATTTCAACAATTGGTTCATTTTGGAAGGATGAATCATGTAGTTGGATCTTTCTCTTTCTTCTTTTTTTATTTTTTGCCACTCTCTACTTTTTGATTGGAATATTTAGTCCATTTATATTCACAGTAATCACTGATAGGGACAGACTTACTTTGGCCATTTTTTTTTTTTTGTGTATGTCTTGTGCCTTCTTTGTCCCTCATTTCTTCCAATACTGTCAACTTTTGTGTTTTGTAGTGAACCATTCTGATTCTCTTCTCCCTTCTTTCATGTGTATTTTTTAAATATTTTATTTGTGTTTACCATGAAGATAACGTTTAACATCTTACATTTAACGACCTGGTTAAAATTGATACCAAATTTACTTCGGTAATACACAAAAACTCTATACGTATATTGTTCCTTCCCTCCACCTGCATTTATGTTGTTGTTATGACCTATTACGTCTTTATACATCATGCGTTCTGTAACATAAACTTACACAGGTAGTTCCTGACTTACGGTGGTGATGAATCCGTCATAAATTGGTTCTGACATAAATTAAATACCTCTTTTTTTTTTTTTAGTTTTCATTATTGCCTGCTATACGGCAGTGTTTTGAGCAATAAATCATAACATTGAACATGTGCTAGTGAACATCAGAGAATGATAACATCAGCAAATTACACATTGCAACATTGTATGTAGTACCTATTGCCAACAATAAGATGTACAATAAAACACACTTAATCTGCCCTCAGGGGTTACAGTCTTACGTCTTTGGTCATCTTTCCCTACCTCACTCTGTGAGGACTTCAATTCCTGCCAGACCAAGGTTTTAGCTCTTTAAATACCAAACCAAATTACCATCAAGCTGATTTCAACCCATAGCAACACCATGTGTTTCAGAGTAGAACTGCATTCCATAATGCTTTCATGGCTGTAACATTTTGGAAGCAGATCTCCAGGCATTTCTTCCAAGAAGCCTTTAGGTATGTTCGAACCACGAACCTTTCTGTTAGTAGCCTAGGACTTAATTGTTTGCATCACCCAGATCATTTGTAGGCTCCCGAACTGACTAGAAGGCACACACTGATTAAACCACCCCCAGGCAGGTATAGCCTTCAGGCCTTGATTGTTGCTTCCTACCCTACTCTGTGAGGGCTCAGTTTACAGCCAGACCACAACTTCAGTTTTCCAAGTTGCTTCCAGACCTGTCAGATTACACACTCTGAAGAGTCCGTTAGAAAGATCTAGCCAATTTTTTTTGGAGCCGGAGATCAGGCTCTTTCTAGTGCACAGGAGAGTCATGCATTGGCTGTGAGAATGAGTGTGGCTGTGGCTTCACTATGGTTTCAGTTTGTCATGCTGGGAAGTGTAGGGACAGGGCATCCTGAACAATCTGCCAAGGAGATCCGTCCTATTGAATTCAGAGCCAGAGATTGGGGTCCTTACCAGTGCAAAGGAGAGCTGTGTGTTGGCTTGGGGTGCAGCAAGGCTGCAACTCTGCTATAGTCCTCAGTCTGCTGCACCAGGAGAGGAAGGAACTGTGACAGTGGAAGAAGAGGTTTTCTGATTCTATGAGATTTATGCTTGTTTTGATTCAGTTTGCAGCTCCTTGGTGTGGTCCTTTGCCCACTATTTCAGAGTTCTTACAAGGCTGATTACAGACTTCTGGTTGTTTACCTTGGTGTTCGTGTGAGGAGGGTAAGGATCTTAAATCTTTCATGCCACCACCTTCCCAGAAATTTATCCTTGAATTGTTTTTTACAGTCATTTATTACCATTAAAATCTTCTTTTTTCACGCATTCTATTATTATTCTTTATCTCTTAGCATTTTTAGGAAGCTTCAGATTAAATCTGGCTTTCACTTCACAGCATCAAATTAAGTTTTGCTGATTGTATATCATACATCTTCAATCTTTGGTATATATTTGTTTTACACATGAGATAATTTCATAGCTTTCAGTAGAGTCATTTTTTCCCATTAGCTTTCTATTTACTTTATTACAGAACTTTTGTTTAATAATGTATTTAGTGTGCTGAGATTTACCTAATAAGAGCAGAATGTATCCATTAAATAATCAAATCATTAAAGAAAATTATCAAATTAGCATTATGTATCAAATTCGGGTTATAATGAAAAATATTAATGTCATGAATAATAAATACATGCAGATTTAGGACAAATATCTAGTAAGTGAACAAAATTGTTAATTTTAGCTTTGTTTTTACTTCTCTTTCTACATTTTATAAGAATTTTAGTATTGCAACATGCTCTCTTAGTCTTATCCTTAGTGTTATTTAGTCTTCCCATTAATTATTCTGAAATTATAAAAGCTGGTTAGTTGGATAGAGTAATACCTGATGAAATTCATCAAAAACGTAGTGTAAAAATATTTGCAATTTTCGTCATTTAATGGTAAATTCATTGCTCTCTTTTCCTTTTACTATAGGGTTGCTATGAGTTAGAATCAACTCACCAGCAATGGGTTTGGTTTTGGTTTTAGAAAGAAAAAGGCAAAATATAGTTACCATGCTACTTTAAAGATGTGAATATTTTTGCCATTTCCATTTGATCAACTTTTTATTTTTTTGCATCTAGGTTACTTTATATAGCTTTGGAGTTTAAAAATAAAACATAGTTTACAAATATAAAAAACAAAGCAAGGCTTTTTTCTGTCCCCAAGCATTTCTATCTGTTTGCTATCTATGTGTGTAAGTCTGTATGTTCTATGGCCCAAGAGTTTTTCTTTGACCAAATGCAGAGTTTCTGAGGGACTCCCATGTGGAAGGGAACACTCACTTAGCTGACCAGCTCAACTTGATCAGCTCTGGAATCCTCAGTGAGTCAAGAGACTTCAGATGTTATAACCAAGTCACCCTCACATCTGTGTATGTTTACGCTATATGCAAACATTTATATACACCCACATAAACAGACAAGATCCTTTACAGTAAACTGCAAACATTTCTCTTTGTCTTTATCTGTCTTCTTGCTCCCTTTTGTTATGAGTGGTCCCCAGGGAATTGCTAGGGCAGAACAACTAAAATCTAGATACAGTACATTAAATGTTCTCTGAAAGTACTGGTGATGTTTAGATAGCATGACCACCCTGGAGGAAATTTTCAACAACTCTCTCAAATCACAGTCTACTAAGTGTTCCCCTGTTGTGTCCACAAGATGAAGTGAAATGAAGTATAAAACATTTATTGGATCAATTTAAAGATACTTGATTTTGACTTTCAAGTATTTCATTTTCTTTTGTTTAAATTATATGAATTGTTTTAGGCAGAGGAGATGAATTACCAGAATCATTTCTTTACTTTCTGTATTTATGTGAATATTTATCATTAGCTTCTGGGATATTTTCATCTTCCTCTAATACAATTCCATAGTATGTTATTTGCCTCAGTAGCCAAAAAGCAAGGGATAACATTTTGCACACTTTATTATCTCAATTTTACATTGCAGAGCTACGTGTGGTGTCTTAAGCAATTCTGTCTATATTCAGGGTCAAAGCTTATTGTAGATGGAGTTGTTGGTCATCTACATGACAGTACTGAGAGGCTCTGAGAAAACTCTTCCAAATCTTCAACAGCCTGTGGCTAATGCCCTAGATTCTACTTTTAGGTAGTGTAATCTTTCTGAAAATTCTTGCAGGAAAGAATACATTAATTTACACCTTACCTGGCAGGAATTCATTTTAACAAACCAGATTATTGTCTCTGAAATGGGAATGTTGGGACGGAAATCAGGTCTTGGACACTTCAAGGGTGAATAATCATTGGGAGTGTGGCTGTAATGAAGAAAGGGCAGGGATGAAGAACAAAGACAATTTTGGATTATTTAATGATTTCACTGTCTCCAAGACTTCTCACTCAATTCTTATAAACCAGTATTATTAAGACTTTAGAGTAAGAATAACCCATGGTGGAAGCATATTGAGGTAGGATCACAGAGCATAGTAGAATGGCCATTTTTTCAAGCTATGTAAGTGCAATAAGAGAGGATAGATGAATCTGAACATACCTGTAACTCTACTTTAGAAAAAATCTAGATATCATACCTTTGAGCATTATCACCTTCCAGAAGATGCAGGTGGGGTTTGAGAGTAGAATACTTAGACTGAGTCACACAGCCTAATTTCTTTCTGAGTCTGTATGTATACTTACTTAGCATCTTCTGCATATGAAGTCTAAGTGAAGTTCATTTCGTCTCTACATTGCCACTCTGTCATTAATCTCTCCTTTGGGTCAAATTTTTCTCTCAGATTTACAGCAACTGCCTCTCCTGACCCCCATAAGTAGGAAATACCCACATAGTGCTGAGTTTACTGAATCTCTGCTGCCGACAGCAGCCAAATGAGATGATTGCCTCAGCCTCCAGCATTGGTCTCAGAGAAGGTTAGAGCATACGCTGAGCAAGAATAAAACTCAGTCATGTGAGACGTCAGTTTCCCTTTGGAGAAATGTAAGATAGAATTCTGACTTTAAAGCGCTATATTCCAATAAAGATTTCTGCAGCATTTTTTAAGAAGGCACTATCTGGTTTGGTTTTGGTTTGGACCCTTAGACTGGAGCCCTGGTGGTGCAGTGGTTAAGAGCTATGGTTACTGACATAAAGGTCAGCAGTTTGAATCCACCAGCAGATCCTTGGAAACTCTCTGGGGCAGTTTGACTGTGTCCTAAAGGGTCGCAATGAGTTGGAATTGACTTGACAGCAACAGGTTTTGGTTTTAGTCCCTTAGACTACGAACCAAAATGTTGGCGGTTCAAACTCACCCAGCAATTCTGTGAAGGAAAGGCCTGGCAACCTGCTTCCATAAAGATTACAGCCAAGAAAACCTTACGGAGCTCAGTTCTACTCTGTAACACATGGAGTTGACTGAGTTGGAATCAACTCGATGGCCATGGTATTATTTTATTTATTTATTTATATTTGGTCTTGGACTACTAGGGATCAGATCCCCAGCAAATTTCAAGTTTTACACTCAGGCAATAAAGGATGCAAATTAAAATTGTACTAATTTTTCCCCCTCCTATAAAGCCACTTCAAAATAGCTTATAATTGGTTTTGAGGGGATGTTTTAAAAATAACCTTATGCTATTTGTTTAAAATTATGGTAAGTATGTTTTACAATACCTTGTGGACCACACAGCACTTGAGAGTTGATTACCTTTTTTCATTTTGCATTAATTGTCTACTGCTGCAAGAGTAGCAGTGCAATCTGGGAATCCTTCTGGGCCTCAAATATTGTCTACAAGTTATAAAGAACTGTGGAGAGTTAGTTGTTGTCTAATTTATTTGATCAAGCTTAGTAATTAACTTAGAAAATTGGTCTTCTCAAGTGATTCTCTACATGAGTCGTCCAGAGGCATAACTAGGGTACGGAATGTATTGCACCAGCCCTGGGTGTGTGACCCCACTGAGCAGTTTCTATTAACCCAGTATGGTCAGTGGTGTATCTATACAAAATGGTACCTATGGCAAGCACTGAAATTGAGCCCCTGTCCAAACATCTGACGCCCCTCTTTCAGATAACTTTACCATAATACTGAAAAATACAAGTCAAGCTCATTAATCTTTTAATTAACACATTACCATGCTTGAGGAAGGACACTGAGCTGTACTGGGTTAATAGAAATTGCTAGTGGAGTCGCAGGCCAAGGGCCAACTCCATACCCTAGATATGCCACTGGAGTCATCTGATGTGCTAGCCTACACATTATAGGTTCTTAGTTGTTGCTTTAATGACATAGACTAATTTAACAGACTAGTTGGAAACGTCACATTGTTCTGTGTAATATTTTAGCTAATTCTAAGCTTTTCCAACTAAAACAGGGTTGAAAATTGAGTATTATGCTTTTCCTGATTGGGATGATCAACCTTAAAATGTATAAACTGGACTGGAATGGAAGGCCACTCAAAAAAAAAAAAAAAAAAAAAAAAACCCAAACCCATTCCTGTTGAGTTGATTCCCACTCATAGCAACCTTACAAGCAGAGTAGAACTGCCCCGTAGGGTTTCCAAGGTTGTAATCTTTTTGGAAACCAACTGCCACATCTTTCTCCATCAGAGCAGATGGTGGGTTTGAACCACCGACCTTTTGGTTAGCAATTGAGAGCTTAACCACTGTGCCACAAGGGATCCTCAGAAGACCACTAAAACCAAAAAAACACTGCTGTCAAGTCAATCTAACTCATAGTGACCCTATAAGACAGAGTAGAACTGCCCCATGGGGTTTCCAAAGGCTGTAAATCTTTACAAAAGCAGACTGCCACATCTTTCTTCTGAGGAGTGTCTGGTGGGTTTAAACTAGTAACCCTAAAATAAGCTGGGTAAGTGCTGGAACACAGAGCATTCATTCATTAGACAAGTTTACAGCATGACTGGTCTCTGCTATTTTCTTCTGTCCCCTCTTTAGGAAAATGCAAAAAATGCTTTTTTCCACAGTTCTGGACCAACTAGCTCAGGATAAATTGAATCCTGTTTACTGTCCAATAGTTTTAAGTAATCAATTTTTTTAAAATCTGGGCTTCTAACTAAGGCACTTCAATCACATAAAAAATCTGATAGTCCTAGGAGTGTTCCTGCTCCCAAGTGGTATGGCCAAAGAGCTGTGTAACTAAAACTGGAAGTTTTAGTCTAAACTCAGGCTGTGCCTTTTACCTTGAACAAGTCACTTCTAATCTCCGAATGTCAATGCCTTCATGGGGCGTATGAATACCTCCTTGTGTGTGTATATGAAAATCGTATGATGCGATATGAATGTGCTCTGTAAATCCTAAAATGTTACCAGACGTTGAGTTATAATTTCGATGGTAATTATTCTCTTGTTCATAAATTGGTCAACAGTCTCACCAATGAGACTGTTTTTTGTAAGCTTTATTGTATTGGCAATAGTTGAATGATGGGAAAAGGAGGACAAAGGGGCGCTGTCAAATGAGACAAAGAGAACAGTGAGGGCACAGGAAGAAAGATTGGCATATGGCGAGGTGGGGGAGGGGAAAGGCAGAGAAGATTCTGGTCAGTGGAAGCAATACACACACACACACACACACACACACACACACACACACACACACACACACACACACGCTTGACCATGCTTCTACAGAAGTAGCACTTTAAGGGTAAAAGGTGGATAGTAGGGTTGGAAATACCTGTGAATAATCTTTTTACCAAATCTTGCCTTGTAAAACAATTGTCCATTTCAAGTTGGCAGATGCGGCCATGTCTGTTTAAACAAATTTAGCCTCTGTCTTATCTTGCCTCTGAAAGAGGCCTTTAAAAGACATCTTCTAGATTTGATCGCAGGTCTTTAAGTGTGACTATGTGTTAAATAGGTGGGTCCCCGTCTCCACCAAGTTAGAGGTTTAAAGTGACCCTCTGGCTTGCTGGGCGTGTAAGTAATTCTGACACCGCCCTCCACGTGGCATTATCAATACGTTTCTCAGCCCCTCAGAGTGGTCCTAAGACTTCTGAGTTTCTGGTTAAAATGCAGATTCCTGGGACCCACTTCAAACTGATTAAACCAATATCAGTGTGGGTGGATCCTGGGAATCCAAATGATTAACAAGATTTGTAGGTGATTCCTACCCATATACCAGGCATGAATTCTTGATCTGGTCAATGTAGTCAGCAACTGCAGGGTCCTGGGACCCGGGTCAGCTTCAGCAGCAGCAGCTCAAGGCTGGCTAGGAAGCCCAGGGCTCCTGGGCTATTGGCACTGAGCCTTTTCCCTTGTGGAAAGGTAAAGGGCCCTCAGTCCCTAATCCTCCCTCAGTCCCCTCAGAATTCGAAACTTGGAGATGTACCGTGGGCAGTTGCCTTTCTGGTTTCTTTGTCTTTTTTTATTTTTAATCTTGAATCTCATTCGAACCTTTCTGTTTCAGCTTGCTGGTTTAGTTTTGGTAACGGTTGGTGAGTCACAGAAAACACGAGGCATTTTTATCTGCACCTTTGGTGTGCTCAAGGACTATTATCTGTGTATTTAGGCTACAAGAATCTCTTTTCATGATTTGGGAGAAATGCTGAAGAGAAAGAAAACTTGATATTTAGTGCAGGGGCTACTGTCATGCATCACTCTACATCAAAAGAACTGAGGCTTCCGGCCCTCCCCCTGCTCACTGTCTGAAGCCTTCACAAGCCTCAGACCACTCTCAGCCAGAGGAAATGTGCGGAAGTGTATTTTTCACAGGAATTAACTCTTGCAGCCAAACTGGCCCATCAGGTTGCTTTAGATCCCTTACCTCATAAATGGCCATGTTGTGTTTTCCTTGTTCTCACGGGTGTTCTGTTTTGCTATAACTTTGAAAATTCAATGAATATTTTGCAGGTGACGAAAAAAAAGCTTATGGAAACTTACTGCTTTATTTAAAAAAAAAATCTGGAGCAAGAAAGAATGTAACTGCATTTTTACATATGGTTAATAAGCCTAGATGAATAGATGGTAAACATTGCTGAGATCATCACAAAGCAAATCACCATGTCACAAGAAATATTATTAAATTCTGTAATTTCCTTTTCTGGAAGTAGTTTCTTTGTATGGAGTTGGAGAAAGAAAATTACATTCAGTATTCACCTTAACGGAAAAGCAGCTGAGTGCGGTGGCTGATATCCTATAAATAGCAGAGCTGTGACCTCATTCCTGTTCTCTCCCTGCCTAGCTGTTTCCAGTTTCCTGTTGAATAGAAAATTGTCAATCATCTAGTGAATCTGGGCAGATTGGCCAGTTTATTTGGGTAATTCCAGCCTGGTCCTTGTTTTCCGTTAATGATTCAGGTACTGTACGTTTATTTAAGTGAAAGCAGTTTGCAGTCTGTGTCAGGAGCTCTTTGCCTACACAGCCCAGGTAATTGCTGTTGTGTGGAATTGGCCTAATGTGACCTTGGAAAACTACTTAACCTTTTGGAGCCTCAGGTTATCCATCTGTAAAGTGAATATTGTAACCACCTCTCACTCATTTCAATGGAATGCTTTGAGAATTGATTAGATAGTGTGCATAAAGCAAGTTGACCTCCTCAGAAAGGAATACAATGTATGATTTTATTTCTGGTCCCAAAGATCTTAGGCCAAGCCTTTCCAGTACAAGGTGGTCATTATCTGTGCTTTTGGGCTGCTTGGAGAGGAAATTCACACCATTCAGGGCAAAACAATCCACTCCAGTTTCTAAATGGTGGGGATTGTCTGTCTGTGGAGCACAAATTCAACAGATGGTTGCCAATCTTCCACTTGAATTTGTCGTTCTTTAAACTGTGTTCATTAAAACGTCAACTTGCAGACAGCTTTGTAGAGACTTGGCCTGATACATGGATGACAGCTTCCGATATAACTGATACAGCCCAGATGAGACACAAGGGTCTTCTGGATGTTATTCTTAGAGCCAGTTGTTAAATAAATGTGGCAAATAACAAACAGGATCACTCTTTCGGTGATTAGAACTACTTACTTCCCACATGTTTATGAATCTCCTACAGATGTCAAAATTCTGGAACTTACATTACGAATAACTATATTTTGCAGGATTTGAACATAACTGTGTTTCATGCTGAATTTCAAGTTCCTTATTTTCAGAAGGCGGAACACAAGCCTGAACCAAGGTTTTGGGGAAACAGAGACTAAATCTGGTTTCTGTTTTTGTTTTACAGTCTTGACAGAGATGTGTAAAGCTATGGCACTTTTTATGTAAGGCAGGCATACTTGTTTATCCTTTTTTCCCCCCTTTCTTCTCTGGGCACACGTGCATGCACGTGTTCTTTCTTTAGCACGTAGCGTTTTCATTTATTTAGTAAATGCTTTACTTTCCTAGACATTTTGACTATTTCCTTAGACCATTTTGTTGCACGAAATAAATATGGTTCTTTAAATGATTTATTTCTTTTCCTATCAACTTGGGAACCAAAATAAAATTGACTTTCTCAGGAAACAAAGGTGCTGTAGAACTTGAAAACATTTACACTGAAATAAAAAATTGTGTTTACTTAGAGCTCAGTTTCTGTTGAAAACAAACATCATAGACCCTCAGAAAAAGAAAAGCCCCCTGCTGACACATTCTCTCATTGATTGATGGTGTTGTCTTGGCAGAGCAGCTCCGGAGATGGCAATCAGGGAACGAATGCGTAGGGTTTTATTCAATAAAATACCTCTTAGAAAAGACATCTTGAAACTCAAAGAATTGCATCTAAAACTGCTGAAACGTAATTGTGTGCATTCATTTTTTGAAGAATGAAAGAAATGGGATTGAGCCTTGGCCTAATTCTTATGACATCGATCTGACTTGAAGGAGATCAGGCATACACTGATGGGTAACATTATGCATTGAGAGATACACAGAAATAGGAGTGTGGCGTCTCTCTTCTCTCTGGACCTGCCCCTCCTGAGTCTGACAGGCCTAGCACAGGCCTGCACGGAAAACTATAAAGTCCTGAAGGGGCACCAAGATGGGTGTATGAGGCTAATCGTGGTCGAGGTTTATGAACATTTACATAGTGGATCACTCCCAGTGCACTGCATGCCTTTTCTCCAGTGATCCTCAGGTTGGCCTTATGATGACCCATATTACACAGATAGGTCCCTGGGTGACATTAATGATTTACACTTGGCTACTAATTGGGGCCCTGGTGGTGCAGTGGTTAAGAACCATGGCGTGCTACTGCTTTGAACCAAAAAGTTTAGCAGTTCAAATCCACCAGTCACTCCTTGGAAACCCTATGGAGCAGTTCTGCTCTGTCCTATATGGTTGCTATGAGTCCGAATTGACTTGATGGCAATGAGGTTTTTTTTACTAACCTAAAGTTTAGGGGTTTGAACCCACCCAGTGGTGCCACAGAAGAAAGGCCTGATGATCCGCTACAGCCAAGAAATTCCTATGGAGAAGTTCTGTTCTGTAACACAGGGAGTCACCATGAGTTGGAATCAACTCAACAGTAATGAGTTTGGCTTGTTGGTTTTATTATACAGATGAGGAAATGGTGGAGAGAGTTTTTAGGTCATTAGCCAAAGATCACACAGCTAGGTAAGAGCAGAGTTGTTCAAGCAGTTGTAAATCTGTCTTTCATTAAGTTTTCACTCATTTTTTAATCATGAATTAAAAGGTATGTCTTCAATCCTTTTAAAAAATGTATTTTAACTTTGTATAATTATATTTGTTATTGTCCTTGTTAGCATTTCTCAAGGTTTTTTTGGGGGGTGGTGGGAGAGGCATGTGCTAGATGTGTCTTTTCAAAGTAAGTCCTTTCTCTCTACCATCCCCGTGTTTTTGAAGGCTATGTTTGTTTTTTACTTCTTCATTCATACATTAGCTGGATTGTTTGTGATAATAAAAGGAAGTCACTTAAGAGCTTCCTACCTCCTAATCATTTATAAAATGCTAGAAGTGGAGCTTTGATATTTAGCAGGACACTGATTTTGAAGATTAAGTTTATGAGGGCCCTTCTCTTAGATTCTGACAGGATTTTATATTGGTATGAGTGGGCTCCTGTTCTAGTCTCAAACAGAGCAAATTAAAGATTTGGCTGGAATTTACTATCAAAGATGTACAACTTAATGCCGAAAACAATTGAAATACTTACACTTTGATGACCTTGTGGAGCATAGGTGGCAAAAACTTAAGGTCAGTAGGTCTGAAGCTTCTGTTGTTGTTGTTGGGTGCCATTGAGTCGACTCTGACTCATACTGACCCCTTGTGACAGAGTAGAACTGCCCCATAGAGTTTTCTTGGCAGTGATCTTTACAGAAGCATATCTTCAGATCTTTCTCCAATGGAGCCGCCAGGTAGGTTCGAATCGCCAACCTATCTGTTAGCAGCCAAGTACTTAACTATTGCACTATCAGGGTTCCCTGAAGCTTCCAGTATCACTGAAATACTTTTTCTATGACCTCATCTCTAGATTTTTTTTTTTTTTTTTTCCTTCCCTAAGAGCCCTGGTGGCAAAGTGGTTAACACTTGGCTGCTAACTGAAAGGTCAGCGGTTTCAACCCACCAGTCACTTGGTAGGAAAAAGATGTGGCAGTCTGCTTCCATAAAGTTTTGCAGCCTTGGAAACCCTATGGGGGTAGTTCTACTCTGTCCTGTAGGGTCACTATGAATTGGAATCAATTTGATTGCAATGGGTTTTGGTTTTATAGGTTTTCCTGGTGCCATCCTGCTGATGTGGAATGTTCCCCTAAATTCTATCCTATTAGTTTGAACAAAGGATTTGAGCCACCCTTGCAAAATGGTATTGCCTTTGATAACCTCAATACTTTCATGGTAAAGGTCCATTAAAAAACAAAACAACAAAAAACCCAACTCACTGAATGAAACAATAAGGTCAAGTTGCCCAGACTCCTTAATCTGAAACTTAACAAGCACACTCTACCAAGTAGGAAAATTTCTCAGTGTTGGGTGGCACTCCTGGAAGCTGGCAGTTGAGTGTGTGTGTCCTGAGTAATGGTGCTCTGGATGAGTCCTCTTTCATGAGCAAAGTCTGCCCTTTTAGCACAAGTTGTACAAAGGATGGAATTTATTTTTGAAGTTCTGATAGATTCAGAAGGTGAAACCCTTTCAAATGAATCAAGAACCAAGATGACTGGACAGTGAGTCCTCTAAAGCATTTTCTCTAGATTGCAAAACATTTTAAAAATCATCATTAGGCTTGTGAGTGGCCATCTAAGATACAACTATTAATCTCTGTGTACCTGTAGCAAAAGAGAAAGGTGGAAACCAAAGACTCAAAGAAGAAACCAGTCTACAGGACTAATAGTCTATATGAACCATGGACTCACTTACCTTGAGACCAGAACTAGATGGTGTCCAGCTATCACTACTGACCCTTCAGACCAGGGAAACAATAGAGGTTCCCAAATAGAATGGGAAAAAATGTAGAACAAACTCAAATTTCTAAAAATGGCCAGGCTTACTGTACCTGTAGATGTCTAGAGGAATACCCAAGACTGTCACTTTGTGATATCCTTTAAACTTGGAAATCAAATCACTCCGAGAGGTCAGCTATCAGCCAAAAGACAGAGTGGCTCATAAAATAAATAATATCACCCATGATTACTGTGCTTCTCTAAACAATCATCTAAATGAGATCTAACTGTCAACATTTACCCTAGACCAAAGTTGAGAAGATAAGGCGGGGGACAAGGAAGTTATATTAATGGAAACAGAACAACCAGAGTGGAAATAATGAGAACGCTGACACATTATGAAAAGTGTAACCAATGTCACTGAACAATATGTATATACCAGACCAAAACCAAAACTGTTGCCATTGAGTAGATTCCAACTCACAGACACACTATAGGACAGAGTAGAACTGCCCCATAGGGTTTCCAGGGAGCAGCTGGTGGATTCAAACTGCTGACCTTTTGGTGAGCAGTCTGAGCCCTTAACCACTGTGCCACTAAAGCTCCAAATAGTATCTACAGAAATTGTTAAATGAGAACCTAATTTGCTAAAATCATAATAAAATATTTAAAAACAAAAGATTTCCAGATACATAAGAGTTTGCTTTCCCCACCTGATACTTTGAACAATAGCATGTACATGGAAACAGTTACTTTAAAACAAACAAACAAACAAATTTAAAAAGGTTTTTTTATTTCAGAAAAAGAAAAGAAAAGAAAGAAATCATCACTAAGGGAAGATGTTGCTACTGGAATTTGTTAGAAAACCAGAAAAAAATAAGAACCTGTAATAAGTATATCAATGAGAACTTCTGAGAACTTGACTCTTTTGTAGATGGTTTTTAGCTTTTCTAATTCTGCTTGCCTCTTTAAATAAAATATCAATAGTTCATGATGAAATTAAAAAAAAAAAATTGTAGTGGTTGTTTTTTATTCTCTTAATTCCCCTCTTGGAAACATACGAATTGTTAAGAATTCTGGTCGTTAAGATTTCTACTTGGCAATGGTAAATGTAGACATTTTGTGGAAGACTAAGGCAGAAGAAGAAGGAAATGAGGTAGTGAATTGAAAGAGAACTATGCTCAAGGGAGGTGTGAATTCAAACTAGGTTTAAATCAGAAGATCTAGGCCTCCTTCCTTCCTCTATATTTATTCACAAATTAGTTTCTGCAA
Organism: Dugong dugon; assembly: GCA_030035585.1. Classification (NCBI taxonomy): domain Eukaryota; kingdom Metazoa; phylum Chordata; class Mammalia; order Sirenia; family Dugongidae; genus Dugong; species Dugong dugon. The sequence continues at coordinate 162,948,776 of CM057464.1, forward strand.
TCAAAGACAAATTATATATGTGTGTGTGTATAGATATATATATCATATGTGCATATATGTTATATGTATGTACATATATATCTATATTACATGTACATATGTACGTATATTTGTGTATGTTTGTATATATGTTGTGTATATGTATAGATATATCTATATTAAATGTACATATATATGTATATTTGTGTGTGTGTATAATTTGTCTCATTGCACAAATGATTTGAGGTAAGAGAAACAAAAACTACCTTGTCTTTCTCTTTAAGGATAATGTCTGCCAGACGGTAGTCTCTAGTCACAAAAAAATTACAATATGAGTAAGTACTGTTACAAAGAAATGGACAAAGCCCTATGGGAGCATAGTGGGTATATTGTTGTGTGCTATCAAGTTGATTCTGACTCATAGCAACCCTATAGTGGGTATAATAACTATATAAGCAATCAGTTGATTTTCAGCTGCTTCTTTCATTGATTCCTTAAAATTTATATGACTTTATTAAATGTCCCAGGACAGATCTATGTTCCTGGACCAAGCATGAAATTTGGAGTAACTATAGCACAATGGGAAAAGCTGGTGGTGTACTGGTTAAGAGTTCGGCTGCTAACCAAGAGGTCGACAGTTCGACTCCACCAGCTGCTCCTTGGAAACCCTGTAGGGGCAGTTCTATTGTGTCCTATAGGGTCGCTATGAGTCAGAATCCACTGGACGGCAACGGGTTTGGTTTTTGATTTTTTATAGCACAATGCTAGATACGTAACCTGTCTGGGGAAGGAGTCCTGACACATTTGTTAGATCCAGTGGCAATTTCTAGTCTGTCTGAATCCCCACAGGATAAAAGCACAGATGATCTAGAATCAGTCCCTAAAAATACTTAGTCTATATATAAGAATAAACTATACTCAGAATTCCTGTGTGTTTAAGCAATGACTGAGCCCATAGGCGGTGCAAATGTTAACACGTGCTAGGGTGCCCACCAAAAGGTTGAAAGTTCGAATCCACTCAGAGACTCTTTGGAAAAAAGGCCTGGCAAAAAATCAGTCACTGAAAACCCTGTGGAGCATAGTTGTACCTGACATACATGGGGTCACCATGAATAGGATGTGACTTGACAGCAATTGACTGGTTCTCCTAAGGTACTGCTCTTAGTAGAAGATATATGTTTATCTTTGAATCTTTTAAGTTCCAATGGTGATCTGTGTATGTTTGTTTCATTCAGAGAAACCAAGAGGAGGAGGATATCCAAAAAGTAGAAATACTCCTTTGCGGTGTGTGCTCTTCTGCTTGCACAGAATTTTATTTTCCTTATTTAAAATTCATTATATGTAGTTATATATGGTTGAGACCAAAAGATAAGGCTAAGTAGAAACATAGGTAATCATCTGATTTCCTTTATTATTTTTTTCCTGTCAAATAAATACTGCATTTTTATGCAAATAACACCCCCTTCTGTGTTTGTTTGCCAGCCACATCCTCCCACCATGAGGTACTTTCCTAAGCACACTATGCTAATTTTTTGACAGCAACAGATGGAAGAAGATTGGCACAGCAACTCTTGTGAAGGTGCTTCCCGGGGAGTGGGGGAGAGGAGGTGGAGGGGGGTATGTGGCCGACAAACAAACGCAGAAGGCGTGTGTTATTTGCGTAAAAATACAGTACATGTTTGCTTGAAGCTGATTGTAGACAACTCTACACGAACAGGTGAAGTCAAATTTTGTGGATGCAGGCAATAATATTTTGTGTTGTGCTAGTAGGTTTATAAATTACAGTTAAGGAAATTTCCCATTATAGCTTCTGTTAAGCTTTGTTTTAAAAATTAATTCAGGTTGTCTCGACAGATTTGGTCTTTTATTTCATTCTTGCAAGGGGGCCCATGATAAAAAGTTTTAAAATAGTAAAACTAGAGATTTTCCATATTCCTTTCTTAGGGGAGTGTAGTAAAGGGATCCATTAATAAATTCACGTATTTATCATAGTAACAGAGAGGTCAGTACCTTTGCCTGCCTTATCTTTTAATACAAAATGTTAATCACAAGTATTTTCTGGATGTAGTGATGACAGATGTTACCAAAATGTCCCTATTTGTTAAAAATTAATTATTTTTGGCACACACACACATATACATACACATGTGAAATACAGCAGAAATTATTGTCTTCCTTGGAAGGGAACTCAAGGTGGCTGAAATTCAGTAATTATCAAAGTACAAGCTAAGAATGAGGCATCATTTTTCAAATTCCAGAAGGAATCACAGAAAGGAGGGGACCAGAGAACTAGCTAGGAGAGTGAGAATTGTATCTTGGGGGAGGGGAAAAGAAGGGACAGCTTTTTATGCCCTCTTCTTTTATAGGAAAAAAGAGCAGCCAGCAGAAACTAGATGAGGATCAACATGGGGTGAGGGTGGAGGGGCTAGCAACTGCTGAGACAGTCAATAGGCAGATTGTTCATCACCCATTGCCAGAAGATTAGCTGAGCAAATGCACAGACAATACTGATCAGCGACTTGAAATGCATCAGTTCTTACTGGGGAGAACAAAGACAGTCCAGATCACTGCCCCCTAGCCTAACTGCAACAATGGAACCCAGCTAGGCTCAACATAAGGTTTAGAGCTGAGAAATGTGGGCAACATGTCTATCTGCTTGTATTCACAAAATTTTTCTCATCTCTGGAATGGCCCCAAGAGATACATATCTTATTTCTACCAGGTTCTCAAGGGACAGTGGTCTTCTAATCACACCCCCACATATTAGCCCCTTATGAGTTGTGTATTTTCCTTCCAGTTAATCTGAGAAAGCAGATATCATTGAACTGTCAAAATTTGATCTCATTTTTACACTGACCTTGCAAATGCAGGAGGTCATATTGGAGGAAAAAAAGTAAATTACTCTCAAAATTTATCATTCACTTGCGTAAAGAACCATTACTAACAGTTATACATGTGTTTGAATATTTTAAAGTTATGAAATAAAGTGGAAAATATGTACATTTTATCCTTTATATAATATTTTTCAGACACAGCCTGTGTATTTTTTGTTTTATCTTGATCTCATTTCTTATTATGTGTCCAGAGACCTCTAGTGCTGTTATTTCACTTCCCTCCAATGGAGCTGTGATCTGGGCACCTAGCAAATAGAATATGACCTTCAGTTGGTACTAATTCTACAATGCTAGCTAGAAATTTTCATAAGTCACTTATTACCTTGTCTAATATTACTATACTGATCAAATGCAGCCTTTGCATTTAATTGATATTGTAATGAACCTAATTATAGCATTCTCCTTTACATTTTCTTTACCATGTAAAAATAATCTTAGTATTATTTATAGGTATGTATTATTCTTTATTAGAAGTTTTTTTTTTTTTTTTTGTCTCTTTCCTAGATGAAAGAGCAGGAGTCCCTGGGAGACAGAAGGGATTAATCTCTCTACTACTAGTGCAGAGGTTGGTAGTTCGAACCCACCCAAAGGTGCCTCAGAAGACAGGCCTGGTGATCTGCTTCTGAAAGGAGCACACTTCTACTCTGCACACATGGAGTCAACATGAATCAGAATCTACTTGACGGCAACTAACAAAAACATTCATCAGAATGCTCTTAACAGGCTTCATTTAGGAGAAAAGCACAATAAAGCTGATTTATCTTTCATACTCCTCACTGATGTTTTATACCATATTGGGCTTGTTGTTTCTCTCTCTCCTTTTCTTTCTTTTTAGTTTTTAGTGGCCAGCCCCCTCTTACTATGTTATTTGCTTATTTAATAAGGCCTAATTAATCCAGAGAACTTTTCTCTTAATTAGGTGAGCAGCGAGAAAAATACTTCACAGTATTTTATAGAAGTATAATTTTCTTATTTCTTTTGTAGTTAATCATACCACAGTTAAAAGGTAAAATACAATGTTAGGAATTATCTGAACCATATTTAAGAGAGAAGGGATTGCTAACTGCAATATATAAAGAACTCCCACAAATAGATATTTTAGAAACATGTACACAGAAGTTCCAATGACAAAGCAGGCAAATGCTATGAACAAACAATTCATAGATGAAACACAATAACCAATAAAAACATGAAAAATGCTCACTCTGACTGGTAAGGTAAATTCAGATTGAAAAGTAAGATTTTATACCCACCAAACTGACAAAAATTTCAAAAGCTGGTAATATCCAGTGTTGGTGAAGATATGGAGAAAACTGTAGCAGTATAATTTGTGCGTTATTAGTGCTTTATTTGTAGACAATTTACCGATATCTGTCAATAAGGAAAATTGCATATTTTTACATAGATTGATATCATTTCCAGAAATATATTGTACCAAAAACTCATAATGTTATAAATACAACATGCAATACTATATAACAGTTTAAAAGAATGACGTACTAACATAGAAATATCCATGTGATATGTTGAATCTCAGAATGAAAAGGACAGATCACAGAAACATAAGCATAGAATGATCCCTAGATGTAGAAGAAAAGGAAAATCTTATACATGTGTATAAAACTGTAAAAAAATATATGGAAGGGAAACATTAAACTGCTAGAGCAGTTAACTCTGCGGAGAAAAAATAGGACTGCAGTAAGGAAAGATGAGGAAACAATTACTGAATTGTTCTAGATTTTTACAATTTTTCTTGGTAACATAAGCCATTAAAAAGAGGACACATTCAAGTGCATAGATTAATTCAAATAAAGCTAAAGAGGATGTTAGCTAATAGAGGTCTGCAGGAAATACACTTTAATGAATGAATGAGAACAATGTGTTATTTGTGAACATCATCATATAAAGTCAATTCTGCTATAACGCTTGTTTTGAAAACACAAATTCGTTCCAATGAGGCTGATATTTTAGGGAGCAATTTGGGCATAACAGCAATTTTCTGTTTCCTTATGCATGATTTCTTCCATAAGGAGTACTAGTGAATGCAGAGAACTACATCCAACTAAACTGAGTCACAGAGTGAAACACAAAATGAGTAACTCAGATATCTAACAGCTACATCAGCTCACCAAGTTCGTTAGGAGCCACACCCATCCATATTTGTTACCACTGTCTCTCTGATTTCGGGTAACCTATCTTTCACCGCTTCGTAATAACTCAAGCTAAAACCCTCAAAATGCTCACTTTCACAAGTGAACTTCAAGTGTTTTTTTTTTCAAGGTAAAGTGCCATATTTATTCCAACGTTTATGGATTAGTTAACTGTTTAACGTGTAAAACTATGCTACTGTTTTTATTAGTTTCCTATGTTATTTTTAATGTGTCACTAATGAAGTTTTTGAGTGTTGTGCCCTGACACCATTTTCCCCATGAGACTTCGTTTTTTTTAATTGCACAATTTTGCACAGTGTGGTGATTTTTAGGAATGCATGTGTTGCATTATTGCAGAACTGACTGTACTCAGTAAACGATAGACTAGTGATCTTTACACACTGGTATTCTGCTGTGATGGTAGTTACTAAGTTGCATTTGTTGGGAGACAGTTATCCATAGGTCTCTCGTGTTTCTGCCCACCTTCTGAGCATAGGCACTCTGGTGTCTTTGTTTTAAACTATGTTTTCAAGGATGTTTTCTAGTGAACAGCCTTGGAAGACAGAGGTAATCTCTGTATGGAGCAAAGGGCAGGTTTGTTTAGCTTGGAAGACAGAGAAAGTTTTCTCTCTGGAGCAATGAGCAGGTATGCTCACTGCCCAATATAAAAGATCCAGGTTCCCTAAACTCAGGGTTTCTCTCTTTTAATGCAACCCACTGTGTGTTCAGGAGTCACCTGGCCATTTTGTCACCCTCTGGGAATCAATGTTCAGGGAACCAGTACGAAAATGATGATTTTCTGATCACTGCTATTGCTGTGAATAATAAACTTATCTTTGTCTTTGTTTTTGCCTTAGGGGGTTCCTGTATTTTGTCTAAATCCATGAAACTGTGTCAGGCTAACATGATGATTTGAAAATAGGGTAAAATCTCAGATCCCTCTTGACAGCATTTTGTTGGGTGACTGAGTATTGCTCTCTATGACATCACTCACCCTCAAAAAGTCACAGGTATCTTCATAAAATTATTACTCAGTTTAGTTCAGGAACTTATTGTAAATATAACAATCATTAAATAATCTCTTTCTCATTTTTAAATTTTAAGGATGATGTATTCAATAAAGGGAAGAAAAACAAACATGTGATGGGAGGGTTGTACTAAGCAGCATCTCCAGTCATCAAAAAATCAAAAAGTGGGGTGGATTCATGAACATTGATGCAAAAATCCTCAACAAAATTCTAGCCAATAGAATTCAGCAACATATCAAAAAAACAATTCACCATGATCAAGTGGGATTTATACCAGGTATGCAGGGATGGTTCAACATTAGAAAAACAATCAATGTAATCCATCACATAAATAAAACAAAAGACAAAAACCACATGATCTTATCAATCGATGCAGAAAAGGCATTCGACAAAGTCCAACACCCTTTCATGATAAAAACTCTCAATAAAATACGAATAGAAGGGAAATTCCTCAATAAAATTAAGGCAATTTATACAAAACCAACAACCAACATCATCCTAAATGGAGAGACTTTGAAAGCATTCCCCTTGAGAACAGGAACCAGATAAGGATGCCCTCTATCACAACTCTTATACAACATTGTGCTGGAGGTCCTAGCCAGAGCAACTAGGCTAGAAAAAGAAATAAAGGGCATCCAAATAGGGAAGGAGTCAAAGCATCTCTATTTGCAGATGATATGATCTTCTACACAGAAAACTCCAAACTATCCACAAGAAAACTACTGGAACTAATAGAAGATTTCAACAAAGTTTCAGGATACAAGCTAAACATACAAAAATCGATTGGATTCTGTTACACCAACAAAGAGAACCTTGAAGAGGAAATCACTAAATCAATACCATTTACAATAGCCCCCAAGAAGATAAAATACTTAGGAATAAATCTAACCAGAGACATAAAAGATCTATACAGAGAAAACTACAAGACACTACTGCAAGAAACTGAAAGAGACCTGAGTAAGTGGAAAAATATACCTTGCTCATGGATAGGTAGACTTAACATAGTGAAAATGTCAATTCTACCCAAAGCAATCTACAGATACTATGCAATACCAATCCAAATTCCACCAGCATTTTTTAATGAGATGGAGAAACAAATGACCAACTTCATATGGAAAGGGAAGAGGCCTCGAATAAATAAAGTATTACTCAAGAAGAAGGACAAAGTGGGAGGCCATACATTACCTGATTTTAGGACCTATTATACTGCCACGGTAGTCAAAACTGCCTGATACTGGTTCAACAACGATACATAGACCAATGGAACAGAGTTGAGAATCCAGATATAAGCTCATCCACCTATGAGCAGCTAATATTTGACAAAGGCCCAAAGTCCGTTAATTGGGGAAAAGACAGTCTCTTTAACAAATGGTGCTGGCATGACTGGATATCCATCTTCAAAAAACTGAAACAAGACCCATACCTCACACCATGTACAAAAACTAACTCAAAATGGATCAAAGACTTAAATATAAAATTGTAAACAATAGAGATCATGGAAGAAAAAATAGGGGCAACTCTAGGAGCCCTAATATATGGCATAAACACAATACAAACCATAAGTAACAATGCCCAAGCACCAGAAGAGAGACTAGATAAACAGGAGCTCCTAAAAATCAAACACTAATGCTCATCAAAAGTCTTCACCAAAAGAGTAAAAAGATAGTCTATAGACTGGGAAAAAATTTTTGGCTACGACATATCTGATCAGCATCTAATCTCTAAAATCTACAAGATACTGCAAAACCTCAACACCAAAAAGACAAATAAACCAATTAAAAAATGGGCAAAGGATATGAACAGGCACTTCACCAAAGAAGATATTTAGGCAGCTAACAGACACATGAAGAAATGCTCACGATCATTAGCCATTAGAGAAATGCAAATCAAAACTACAATGAGATATCATCTCACCCCAACAAGGCTAGCATTAATCCAAAAAACACAAAATAATAAATGCTGGAGAGGTTGTGGAAAGACTGGAACACTTATACACTGCTGGTGGGAATGTAAAATGGTACAACCACTTTGGAAATCTATTTGGTGCTTCCTTAAAAAGCTAGAAATAGAAGTACCATATGATCCAGCTATCCCTCTCCTTGGAATATATCCTAGAGAAACAAGAGCTATCACACAGATATATGTATGCACTCCCATGTTCATTGCAGCACTGTTCACAATAGCAAAGAGATGGAATCAACCTAGGTGACCATCAACGGACCAATGGATAAACAAATTATGGTAAATCCACACAATGCAATATTATGCAACAATAAAGAACAACGATGAAGCTGTGAAACACTGTATAACATGGTGGAAGCTGGAACTTACTATGCTGAGTGAATTTAGTCAGTCACAGAAGGACAAATACTGTATAAGACCACTATTATAAGAACTCAAGAAAAGGTTTAAACACAGAAGAAAACATTCTTTGATGGTTATCGGGGTGAGGAGGGAGGTCGAGGGTTATTCACTAACTAGATAGTAGATAAGAATCGTCTTGGGCGAAGGGAAAGACAGCACACACTACAGGGGAAGTCAGAACAACTGGACTAAATCAAAACCAAGAAGTTTCCTGAATACAATCAAATACTTTGAGAGACAGAGTAGCAGGGGCAGGGGGTCTGGGGACCATGCCTTCAGGGGACATCTAGGTCAATTGGCATAACCAAGCTTATTAAGAAAATGTTCTGCATCCTACTTTGGTGAGTGGCATCTGGGGTCTTAAAAGCTTGCAAGCGGCCATCTAAGATGCATCAATTGGTCCCAACCACTTGGAGTAAAGGAGAATGAAGAACACCAGAGACAAGGAAAGTATTAGCCCAAGAGACAGAAAGGGCCACTTAAACCAGAGTCTTCATCAGCCTGAGACCAGAAGAACTAGATGGTGCCTGGCTACCACCAATGAAGGTCCTGACAGGGAACACAACAGAGAGTCCCTGATGGAGCAGTAGAAGGATGGGGTGCAGAACTCAAATTCTAGTAAGAAGACCAGACTTAATGGTCTGACTGAGACTGGGGGTGCCCCAGAAAGCATGGCCCCTGGACTCTCTATCAGCCCAGAACTCAAACAATTTCTGAGGCCAACTCTTCAGGCAGGGATTGGACTGGACTGTGGGACATAAAGTGATACTCGTGAAGAGTATGACTCTTAGTCAAGTAGATGCAAGAGACCAAAGGGGCAGCTTCTGTCCAGAGGTGAGATGTGAAGGCAGAGAGAGTTAGGAGCTGGTTGAATGGTCATGGGGAATCAGGGGTGGAAAGGAGGAGTGTGCTGTAGCAGAATGGGGTGAGCAGTTAGGGTCTCATAACAATGTATGTATAAAAATTTTGTATGGGAGACTAACTTGAAATGTAAACTTCATTTAATTACAACAATAAAATAATTTTAAAAAGTGGGGTAGAGATAATCTCTAGTTTTCATTTTACTTAATTGAATGAACAATTCAGTGTTCATTTTACCTAAAGTAAGAATTATTTGATGCATTTGAGTTATGGTGTTGGAGAAGAATATTGACTATACCATGGACTGCCAAAAGAACAAACAAATCTTCTTGCAGGTAGTACAACCAGAATGCTCCTTAGAAGCGAGGATGGCAAGACTTTGTCTCCCTTACTTTGGACATGTTGCCAGTAGGGACTAATCCCCAGAGAAGGGCATCATGATTGGGAAAGTAGAAGGTCAGCAAAAAAGAGGAAGACTCTCCATAAGATGGATTGACACAGTGGCTGCAACAAAGGGCTCAAACATACTTCACATACCGTTGTGAGGATGGTGCAGTACCGGGCAACATTTCATTCTGTTATACATAGGGCAGCTATGAGCGGAGCTGACTCAATAGCACCTAACAACAACAACAAGAATTATTTAGGTTAAATATTATTTCACTATATGTAATCGATTACCTTTGAAATTATTAGAAATAACTATTCAGTGAAATGTAAATAACTTTGGTACATTGATTTGATCTGATAATATGTATTAAGTTCCTATTTGATGTAACGCACTGTGAAAGATACAAAAATGATTATGTAGTTTTCATACTTTCAAAAGCTTGCCCTGCTTAGAGGACACTGAGTTTCTGTTAAGGGTGATGGGAAGATCTGGAGACAGATAATGTGAAAGCTAGTAGAAGAAAACCCTAAAAAGAAAGATTGGGAACAGATTCCCAATCATAAAGAGTCATGAAGGCAGACATTTTTTAAAACTGGAGTATCTCTGTAATGCATTTAATAATCTATGGTACTTTCCATCTCTGGCATTTTATCATTGCTGTTAAGTCAGGTGGTATCTATTACATAGCTATGTGGAAAAAAATTTTTTGACATGTTCTGATAAGATCAAGGAAAGGACAGAAAGAATCCATTTTAGATTAATGTGACTATATTAATGTGATTGCAGGGTAGAAACTTAGAACCTTGAAAGTGACCTTTAAAAACGTAATCTAATCTTTTGGTTAATATAGTTTTTTTAAAAAAATCATAATATTTGCTTAGTATTGAATGATTATTCTTCCCTAGCCTGATCCTTAGGATTTAACCCATTATGGTATTTAATTCTCACAAAATTCCTGAGACAGGGATAAGCTCCATTTTATGGATAAGGAAACACAGGTTAAGAAACTTTCTAAGTAGTCCAAGGTCACATACCTTGTAACTAGAATTTGAATCTAGGTAGTTTTGGGATTTGAATCCAGTTCTTGCTTATTCTCAGAACCATTTGGTTAATTATGCGCTTCCTTCTACAGCTTGTTTTTGCTTAGCCAAACTCAGTGATGGCGAATTCACTCTTTTTGGACAGTTGCATTCTCTTGATATGTGGAGAAGTTGATAGGGATGTCAAAGATAGCTCTCCTGAAAAAGTCAAGCTTAAATATAAAACTGATTACCCATTCCAATCTTCAATAAAAAAATACATATTTATTATTTTATTCATTTCTATTTTTAAATATTATTATGAATTTATTTGAAGCTTTGACAAAGTCGATGGAGAGACACATGATGAAGCTACCATGTAGTTAGCCTGCTGAAGACTCAACCATCACAACAAATTTCAGCAGCTTTTCCCACTTTAATATTATCGTAATGTATCTTAAAATCCAGATCAAGTAATTTTACGACTAGTTTATTATTTGCACTATTTTCAATTAATAGTGACTTGAGGCCCAGAGAGGTTAAATAATTTTTGAAAAGTCACAAAGCAAGGCAATACAAAATTCAAGCTCCCTAAATTTCTTGAAAATCCAGAGCTAAACAATCGGAGGCTCATGTTAACATAACAAGATTGGCCACACATTAGAAGACTTATTTGTTGAATTTTGGCTGGAGTTCTAAGAAAGTTCTGCTTGTAGTTGTTGCATACCAAAAATACGTCATCCCTCATACTTTTTTTTTCACTCCCTCTAGCATTTAAAATACGTTGCGTATTTGCTTTCTCGTCATTGCTTTTTGTTCTACTGCAAAAGTCAACTTTGGAATCAGATTGTCCTTGACTGACATTATAAGAAAACTTAGTTTTCAATTTAGAGCCTTTACAACTTGGAGTCTTTACTAAAAAAAAAATAATTACTTTGAATGTGAAGTGAGATGATTCATTTTAGTTATATCTAAAAAAAAAAAAAAAGATTTATCAAGAGCCCATGGGGTATATCCAATTTGAAATATTAATCAAAATAATAGATTAGAATCTTTTCAAGTGGGTGAAATGGTAAAAATAGGACAATGTGACAGACAATATCAAGTTGGTAAGCACTTTGAATTTTATTTAGTGAATTTTTTTTTTAGAAGTTAGGATACTTTTGGCTTTAACTCCTAAGTGTTGCTTTCCTAAGTTTTTTTTGTTTTACTTTGTTCTAAAGTAATAAAACCTTGGAATTTTCAACTTCATATGAAAAAAGTCAGATTGTTAAAGCTGTTTTTGTATCTTTCCTCTGAATTTGACTTAATTTACCATGTTAGATTATGAAGTTGGATTATATGAACAGATTGGTTTGAGTGGCTATGGACATTTAACGGTTCACACAGAGCTTGAACCATGTGTATTTTCTTAACCTGAAAATTATGTGTTAGGTTAGGATATTGATTTGGGACTTATTCAACCCAAATAAATTGGGCCTTTTTTTTTTTTTTTTTTTAAGAAGAATTACATTTTGGAATACTTGAGTAATAATCATAATTACTAGAACTAGTCATGATAGAATTCATGATATGTGGGAAATTACTATGACAGCATGTGCTGATACTTCAGCCTGACTCACAATAACAGACTCACAAATTCTTAGTAAAGACTGATAAAACCATGAGTCTCTTTGATATTGTCATTCCACTAGAAATGTTCTACTATCATAATTGTACAATTACAGTATGTTGTTAAATTTGTCTCTTTTATTATTGATACACCTTTAAATTTACCTTCATAAACTTTATATGTGTTTAGACATTTTTACATCTATGCAAATAGATGATGAAGTTGAAGCTTTTAATCTTATCTTTAAAATATAATTAATGTAATCAATATGTGTATTTTATTTTGACATTACAATTTCAATAAAGAATAATAGATTTCTTCAAAATTTCTTCTTAAAATTTTCTTTAATAATTCATAGCAATTTTCTTACAAAACAAACCATGTTTATTATCTTGTACATATTCCTGTTTATCTATAATCATTTACATTAGGTACTAAAGGAGTCAAATTTTGTGACAGTAGAAAAAACTAGAAGGTAATACGTTAAGAATTAGCTGGCTTTTGTTTTTCCCCATGAGCACATATCTTATACTACTTTCACTCACTTCAATATGGCAAAATAAGCATATCCATAATACAATTTAAAGGGATTTGCACATCCTGCTGAATATATAGCCATTCCAAATATAGAAATAAGAAGACAAGAGCTTAACTACTGTACCACCAAGACTCCTAAGAACAATGTTTAGTGACCAATGTTTGTATTTTTTCTTATTTGGAAATTGTGTACGTAACAAAAATATTACATTAATAATAGTTCTATTTAATATTAGATAAGGTCTTAAAGTTGATTATAAATCTGGAAGTTATGAGTTGCCACATTGAATCCTTATTATTTATAGCATTACGAGAATAGAATAAAAAGATATTTATTGTTCAATTTCATTTAGCTGAACACAATAATATCTATATTTGTAATCTAAACTATTTGTAGAAATAATGATAATTTAATAGACTCATAGAAATAATGTAGAAAATTTTAAAAGCTTAAAGTATGAGAAATTAAACCTAAACCTTCTCTGAACTGAAATATTGTGCTGCTTATATTACTTTCCTGGTAGTGATATTGGGGAGAAGATTTAGAACTGTTTTTAATCTAAAATTAAATAAATAAGTCTAATTTGTCTAAATAATTACCTATTTACCAAGAATATTATATGAACTTTTAAAAAGATGAGTTAACCTTTGTAGTTATACATTAGAAAAAAATTAATACTTGTGAATTCATATGAAAAGCTCTGAACGTCTAGATTTATTTTTATCTAACACCAAGACATCTCGGTAAAGGAGAGGGTCAGCAAAAAGAGGAAGATGCTCAGCGAGATGGATTGACACAGTGGCTGCAACAATGGGCTCAAGCATAACAACGATTGTGAGGATGGTGTAGGCCTGGGCAGTGTTTCGTTCTGTTGTACATTATGTGTTGGAACAGACTCAGCGGCAACTAATAACAACAACATCAAGACTATTATCCAAACGTTTGAGTTTTTCAGTTTTTGCAAGGAAAAAAACTTACAATATTAGAACAATTTTTTGTAAATTCTTGATTTTTTAGCTGGGCTAGGTATTCCTAGAGTGTCTACATAGAGACAAAACGATTCCTTTTTGATCGATTAATCTCTAAAGCTACCCAGAGATAGGAGTAGGAGAAGAAGGGGAAAAAAGTGGGAGGCAGCAGGCTTCAGGTAGATATGAAAGTATCACTGCAAAAGGCAAATTATCTGTCCTCTGAAGGAGAGGAGACGGCTTAAGCAGGAAAACCAGTTCTGATGTGTGTGTGCAGACATCTGATGCATGCATACATGCACACACACACAAACACACACATACCAGAAAGAGAAGGAGAGAGAGAGAGAGAAATATTACGGCTGATTTAAGCAGTAAATTGAGCTTTTTACAACTCCATCGAAGTGTATACTTTTTAACTATACAACAATCTGTGAAGTATGGCCATGTTGGAGCGATAGTATCCTATGTTACACAAAGAGATATTCTCTGACTCATCTGTCTCTCTACGTCTATAGAGGGTTTTTGTTCCTCTTTCTTTTAATGCCTTTCTCAAATCAACATTCTTCTTAATGCCAAAAGTTTACCCAAGTGCCCACTAAAATTTCAGATTGTCCTGGGTGAAACTATGCTAGTCGGAGAGATAGGTTCATGAGTTAACACATAAAAAAAGACCCTTTATGAACCACAAAAATGAGAAAGAAGTGATTGTTCTAATTTGTGTCTCTAGAACGTGGCCAAAAATGAGTTGTCAACGGCTGGGCGTTCAATGAATTCTCCAGTTCAGGGCAGACAAAACTAAACTAAGCATTTCTCTGAGAAAGAGAGTCAAGTGTGAGAAAAGTATCTAAATATTTATTTTAAATCAACTTTACTGAAGTTTAATTTACAATAATAAACTACATCCATTTAAAACATAAGATTTTGGAAACTTAATCCAATGCAATTTTTGTCCAAAGAATACCTGTCTGACATGAACTTCTGAACTCATCAGTCCTTCTGAACTGTTCAGTTCTTGGGACCAGCTTGAGAATGGACTTAATGGGACTATGCACATAACTCTCCCTGTACACTTCCTCTTATAGATTCATAACAAAGTTTTATGAGGACAGAGATACAAATCAAAGTTCTGATAGAAAAAAAAAAAAAGACGATTCCCTACCTGATTAAAAAAAAAAAAAAAAAGAATCGTAAAATGGGTTCTTTATTCCTCAGAGAGAAAATAAACTTAATATTTAGGAGTTGATGAAATGAAATTGGAACTCAGACCCAGCTTAGGTCATACCTCACTGCTGAGATCAGAGATATTTCCCAATTCCAACTTACAGGATCAAAGGGCCTCAGGAGAACATATTTCTCCAGGTTTTGTACAAAGCAAAGAGAGGATCTTGGTTGGATCTTGTCGAGACCTCCAGATTTGTCAGCAGTTGACTCCTCAAAAGTCCAACAGAAATAACTGTTTATCAAGGAGAACTAAGTTCATTAAACATGTGAGAAATCCTTGACAGAATCTTAGTAGTGTTTCAGAAGGGAGATGTCAGGAGACGATAGCCATTGGGTTTTAGGAGCTGGGCTGGGAAATTTTTAGGTCAGATCTTCAAAGGTAAGGTAGGGGTTAGGACTGGACAGCATTTATTATGTAATAGTTTTGGACTGATGAACTCAGAGAAGCCAGGTTGTTGAAGCTATTCTAAACAAGCGAACTGTTGGGTAATCTACTTAACTGATTCACAGTCTTATTTATCTTCAAGGAACAAGTAATTTCTGGCAGCAAGTGTTATTGTTGTTAGGTACCGTCGAGTTGGCTCCTACTCATACTGACCATATGTATAATAGAATGAAACGTTGCCCAGTCTCGCACCATTCTCACAATAATAGGTATGTTTGAGCCTATTGTGTAGCTACTGTGTCAGTCTATCTCATTGAGGGTCTCCCTCTTTTTTGCTGACTCTCTGCTTTATCATTTATGATACCTTTCTCCAGTGATTGCTCCCTCCTGATGACATATCCAAGGTAAGCCTGACCAAGTCTCATCATCCTCATTTTTAGGAGCATTCTGGCTGTGTGGTTGTTGTTGTGAGGTATCATCGAGTAGGTTCTGACTCACAGTGACCCTATATACAACAGAATGAAACATTGCCCAATCCTGTGCCACCCTTACAATCATTGCTATGTTTGAGCCCATTGTTGCAGTCACTGTGTCCATCCAACTCCTTGAGGGTCTTCCTCTTTTTCACTGACCCTCTGCTTTACCAAGCCTGATGTCCTTCTCAAGGGCCTGGTCCCTACCGATAACATGTCCAAAGTATGTTAGATGAAGTCTTGCCATCCTTGCTTCAAAGGAGCATTCTGGTTGTACTTCTTTCAAGACAGATTTGTTCGTTCTTCGGGCAGTCCATGGTATATTCAACATTCTTTGCCAACACAATTCAAAGGCATCAATTTTTCTTTGATCTTCCTTATTCATTGTCCAGCTTTCACATGCATATGTGGCAATTGAAAATACCATGGACTGGGTCAGGCGTACCTTATTCTTCAAGGTGACATCTTTGCTTTTTTAACTTTAAAGAGGTCTTTTCCAGCAGATTTGCCCAGTGCAATGTATCTTTTGATTTCTTGATTTCTTGACTGCTGCTTCCGTGGGCATTGATTGTTGATCCAAGAAGAATGAAACCTTTGACAATTGCAATTTCTTCACATTTTTCGTGATGTTATTTATTAGTCCTGTTGTAAAAATTTTCATTTTCTTTATGTTCGGGTATAACCCATACCAAAGGCTGTAGACTTTAACTTTCATTATTAAGTAAAGCAAATAGCTATGTTAAATTTGCTTTGTACTTTGTATCGTTTAACTCAGGAACAGAAAACTATGTTGCTTCAGTTTTCATTTCCACTTCCACTCCCACCCAAGGAACTAATAAGTGTTCTAAAACTTATAAATACCTGAACATAAAAGCCACCTTACTTGAAAGGCCAATAATAGGCCTTATCCTAATGATTTCCAATTAAATTAGCTTTTTTTTTAGTATTTGTTGATTAACATAGGTAAATAATTGTGATGAACTATTTTGCATTCAGGCACTGAATTCATGTGTTTGAGTGCATTCTGATAGAAGACACCAGCCCTAGAATTGCAGGAGCAATATCCAGGTGCTAGGAAGCAGGTAGCTTCATCAGTTTCAATTGGGCTGTACCTACTTATGTAAATGTTAGTGACTAATCAGGTGTGGCCTATTTCACTTGGATGGATGAAACAATGTGGCCCTCCAGGTGATTTCTCTCTCTGGGATTGTGATTCCATCTGCTAATGATGCCATGTCCTGAGCATATCTTTTCTAAGGCACAGATTCTTGAAAGACAGTTTATGGGAATATTTTTGGACTTTATTTCTTATGAGGAAACTTAGTGGCAGTTCTTCACAGCTTTCTAGGGGAGAATAATCTTTGAGTATCATTCATGGACCTGTTAGTTTATTCTCTGGGGCTTCATTGACTTCAAGAAAAAACACTGGCCTGCAGTCATCCAGCCTGAGGCTGTAAAGTTGTCAGATCTCCTAAGTGAGGCATAGTGTTTGGGTCTGGCCAAGGCTGGGATAGTGGAGCGCAAAAGAAAAAAAAACTTCGGGGAACACACATCTGCTGTGCACCAGATGGCAGATGTTATTTCATCTCCTGTGGAACTTTCCCTATAATTCTTGTTGCATTTCTTCTTCTGCAGTACTTATGGGTTTAAGGAAAAAAAGCAAAATATTTTGGGAAAAAATGAGGTGAACGTAACATTAAAACCAAGGCTTTAATTGTTCCAAAACTCAGGATTTGCAGACTTAAAGTTCCCACAGCAATCCTCCAACTGTGCAGTGTGTATTACAATAGGAGCACTCATTACATAATCGCCAAACCCCAGCTAATGTTACATAGTGCTCAGCAGATAAAGGGCACAAAATAATGAAAAGGAACTGCACTTTTTCTCTAATCTTAGATGTACAGAGCATATTATATTACTGCATAAATATTACATGATCATGTAACAAAATATACTAATGAAATACACAGATGCAAAGCAAGGGCGCAAGGATTTAGATTGCATTGGGAACACTTAAATTGATTTTTTTATTCTTTGCTAATTCAAATTCAAATTTAATTTAGCATTTGTGTCTTTTTATGAGCATATAATACTTCAAGGGACACCTCACAGTTTTTAATGGGTTTATAAAATAGTACTTAGAAGCATTTTTTTCTTCTGCAGCAATAATATATATATTTGAGTATGGCACTACCTTTCACGTCTTCCACTTCTGTTGCTGACTGTGTCTTAAACACTTGATTGTTGACCTAGAGGCTAATTGATACAAACATAATGGTTTATTCTACATTGAAGTACATCACATTTGTTCCTTATATTAAGAGCACAGATATCATTTTACATTTGGTGAGTTTCTGCCTATGTCTCTCAGTTACTTAATATTTGTGTGATGGTTTGTCAGCCTATTCCTAAAGATTCTTTTTTTTAATTGTACTTCAGGTGAAGGCTTACAGAACAAATAGTTTCTCATGAAACAGTAGTACACATATTGTTTTATGACATTGTTAACAACCCCACAACAAGTCAACCCTCTAAATTCTCAACCTTTTATTTTGGCGAAAATACACATAGCCAAAGATACACCATTTCAAAAATTTCTACATGCACAGTTCAGTGACATTGACTATGCTCTTCCAGTTGTGCTGTTGTTCTCACTTAAGATGAACGCTTACAGAACAAAATACTTTCTCTTTTAACAGTTACTACAAATGTTGTCCTATGACAATGGTTAACAATCTCACAACACATCAGCAATATCCTTACTCAACCTTGGGTTCCCTATCACCAGCTTCCTTGTCCCCTTCTGCCTTCCAGCCCTTGTCACTGGACTACTGTACCTTGTTAGTCTCATTTGGTTTTACAGGACTGTCCACTCCCAGGCTGAACAGTGAACCTCGGAGGTAACTTCACCACTGAGCTAAAAGGGTGTCTGGGGGCCATACTCTCAGGGTTTCTCCAGTCTCCTTTAGGCCAGTAAATCTGGTCTTTTTTTTGTGAGTTAGAATTATGTCCTACATGCTCCTCCAGCTCTCTCCAGAACCCTCTGTTGTGATCCTGGTCAGAGCAGTCAGTGGTGGTAGCCGGGCACCATCTAGCTGTACTGCACTCAGTCCGGTGGAGGACTTGGTAGCTGTGGACAATTAGTCCTTCGGACTAATCTTTTCCTTGTATCCTGTTCTCTTCATTCTCCCTTGCTCCAGAAGGGATGAGACCAGTGGAGTATCTTAGATGGCCGCTCACAGGCCTTTAAGATCCCAGACACTACTCACCAAGGTAGAATGTAGAGCATTGTCTTTATAAGCTGTGTCATGCCAATTGAGCTAGATGTTCCCTGAGACCATGGTCCCCACAGCCCTCCACCCAGCAATTCAGTCCCTCAGGGAGCTTGGATGTGTCTATGGGGCTTCCATGACCTTCCCTTGTACAAGTTGAGCTAGTTTCCCCTGTATTGTGTACTATCTCACCCTTAACCCAAGATACCACTTACCTATTGCCTATATAGTATTTCTCCCCCACACCTCCCATCCCTGGTAACCAACAAAGATTGTTACATTTTGTGGGTGAACTTTTTCATAGGTTTTTACGATAAAGGTCTCATATAATATTTGTCTTTTTGTGATGGACTTATTTCACTCAGCATAATGTCCTCTAGTTTCATCCATGTTATGAGATGCTTCACAGATTCATTGTTGTTCTTTCTCGTTGCTCAGTACTCCATTGTGTGTATGTACCATAGTTTGTTTATCCATTCATCTGTTAATGGATGTCTAGGTTGTTTCCATTGTTTTGCTATTGTGAACAAAGCTACCATGAACATAGGTGTGCATATGTCTATTAGAGTGACAACTCTTATTTCTCTAGGATATATTCCTAGGAGTGGGATTGCTGAATTGAATGGTATGTCTATTTCTAGCTTTCTGAGGAAGTGCCATATCATTTTCCAAAATGGTTGTATCATTTTGCATTCCCACCAGCAGTGCATAAGCGTTCCCATCTCCCCGCAGCCCCTCCAACGTTTGTTATTTCCAGTGTTTTTGATTCGTGCCAGTAATGCCGGGGTGAGATGGTATCTCATTGTGGTTTTAATTTGCATTTGTCTAATGGCTAGTGATCGCGAGCATTTCCTCATGTAGCTGTTGCCCATTTGGATGTCTTCTTTGGTGAAGTGTCTATTCATTTCCATTGCCCATTTTTTAATAGGATTATTTGTCTTTTTGTTGTAGAGGTGTGGGATTTCTTGTAGATTATGGAGATTAGACCTTTGTCTGAGTTGTAGTGTCCAAAAATTTTTTCCCAGTCTGTAGGTTCTCTTTTTACTCTTTTGGTGAAGTCTTTCGAAGAGCATAGATGTTTGATTTTTAGAAGATCCCAGTTATCCAGCTTGTCTATTGGCGTTTGTGCATTGATGGTTACGGTTTGTATCCTGTTAATGCCGTGTAGTAAGGCCGGAAGTGTTGGTCCTATTTTTTCTTCTATGAACTTTATAGTTTTAGGCTTTATATTCAGGTCTTTGATCCATTTTGAAGTAGTTTTTGTATACAGTGTGAGGTATGGGTCCTATTTCATTTTTTTGCAGATGCATATCCAGTTTTACCAGCACCATTTGTTAAAAAGACTGTTGTTTCCCCATTTGACGGATTTTGGGCACTTGTCGAAGATCAGGTGACCGTAGGTGGATGATTTACATCTGGGTTTGCAATTCTGTTCCGTTGGTCGATGTATCTGTCGTTGTACCAGTACCAGGCTGTTTTGATTACTGTAGCTGTATAGTAGGTTCTGAGGTCAGGTAGTGTGAGTCCTCCGACTTTATTCTTCTTCTTCAGTAGTGCTTTACTTATTCGGGGCTTCTTCCCTTTCCATATAAAGTTAATGATTAGTTTTTCCATCTCTTTGAAGAATGTTGCTGGTATTTGGATCGCAATTGTGTTGTATTTGTAAATTGCTTTGGGTAGAATTGCCATTTTCACAATGTTGAGTCTGCCTATCCATGAGCATGGTATGTTTTTCCATTTATGTAGATCTCTTTGGGTTTCATGCAGTAGTGTTTTCTAGTTTTCTTTGTATAGGTCTTTTACATCCCTGGTCAGATTTTTTCCTAAGTATTTTATCTTTTTAGGGGCTATTGAAAATGGTATTGATTTCCAGATTTCCTTTTCATCTTTCTCCTTACTGGTGTATAGGAATCCAACTGATTTTTGAATGTTCACCTTGTATCCTACTACTCTGCTGAATCTTTCTATAGTTCCACTAGATTTCTCGCGGAGTCTTTAGGGTTTTCTATGTATAGTATCACACCATCTGCAAACAGGGAGAGTTTAACTTCTTCATTACCAATTTGGATGCCCTTTATTTCTTTTTCTTGCCTTATTGCTCTAGCTAGAACTTCCAGCACAATGTTAAATAGGAGTGGTGATAAAGGGCATCTTTGTCTTGTTCCTGTTGTCAAGGGGAATGTTTACAGACTCTCTCTGTTAAGAATGATGTTGGCCATTGGTTTTGCATAAATGAACTTTATTATGTTGAGAAATTTCCCTTCCATACCTATTTCATTGAGAGTTTTTATCAGGAATGGGTGTTGGACTTTGTCAAATGCCTTTTCTGCGTCAATTAAGATGATCATGTGATTCTTGTCTTTCTTTTTATTTACGTGGTGGATTACATTGATTGATTTTCTAATGCTGAACCATGCTTGCATACCTGGTATGAATCCTACTTGGTCATGGTGTATTATTTTTTTGATATGATGCTGAATTCTATTGGCTATAATTTTGTTCTGAATTTTTGCATCTATATTCATGAGAGATATTGGTCTGTAATTTTCTCTTTTTCTGACATCTTTGCCTGGTTTCGGTATCAGCGTTATGCTGGCTTCATAGAATGAATTTGGAAGTGTTGCTTCCTCTTCTATGCTCTGAAATAGCTTGAGTAGTACTGGTACAAGCTCTTCTGTAAATGTTTTGTAGAATTCTCCAGTGAAGCCATCTGGGCCAGGGCTTTTTTTGGTTGGGAGTTTTTTTAATTACATTTTCAATCTCTTCTCTTGTTATGGGTCTGTTCAGATTTTCAACATCACTTTGTTGTAGTTTGGGTAGGCTGTGTGTTCTAGAAATTTATCTATTTCCTCTAGGTTTTCAAGTTTGTTGGAGTACAGTTTTTCATAATATTCTGTTATAATCCTTTTTATTTTGGTTGGGTCTGTTGTAATGTCCCCCATTTCATTTTTTATTTGGGTTATTTGTGTCCTCTCCTGTTTTTCTTTTGTCAGTCTGGACAGTGGTTTGTTGATTTTGTTGATTCTTTCAAAGAACCAACTTTTGGTTTTGTTGATCCTTTCTATTGTTTTTCTGTTCTCTATTTCATTTATTTCTGCTCTGCTCTTTACTATTTCCTTTCTTTCGGTGGTTGTGGGCTTTTTTTGCTATTCTCTTTCTATTTGTTTGAGTTGTGTAGTTAATGTTTTGATTTTGTCCCTTTCATCTTTTTTGATGTGTGCCTCTATTGCTATAAATTGTCCTCTGAGGACTGCCTTTGCTGTGTCCCAAAGGTTTTGGTATGATGTGTTTTCATTCTCATTTGATTCTAGGAATTTTTTTATTCCATCTCTGATTTCTTCTATTACCCAGTGATGTGTAAGCAGGGTATTATTCAGTTTCCATGTAGTCGATTTTTTTCCCTTGCTCTTTCTAGTGTTAATTTCTACCTTGATGGCATTGTGTTCAGAGAAGATACTTTGAATTATCTCAACGTTTTGGATCTTGTTGAGGATTGCTCTGTGGCCTAAGATGTGGTCTATTCTGGAGAACGTTCCACGTGCATTGGAAAAGAATGTGTACTTTGCAGCGGTTTGATGAAGTGTTCTGTATATGTCTATGAGGTCAAGTTGGCTGATTGTGCCCTTTAGGTCTTTTGTATCTTTGCTGAGTTTCTTTTAGTTGTTTTGTCCTTTACTGAGAGCGGTGTGTTGAAGTCTCCTGCTATTATCGTGGAACTGTAAATTTCTCTTTTCAGTGTTGTTAGAGTTTGTTTTATGTATTTTGGAGCCCTGTCATTGGGTACGTGAATGTTTATTATGGTTGTGTCTTCATGATGGATCATCCCCTTAATCATTATATAGTGTCCTTCTTTGTCTTTTATGGTGGATTTTATTTTAAAGTTTATTTTATCTGAGATTAGTATTGCCATTCTTGCTCTTTTTTGGTAGTTGTTAGCTTGATATGTTTTTTTCCAACCTATAACTTTTAATAAATTCACCTCTCTGTTTCTAAGGTGTGTCTCTGGTAGACAGCATATTGATGGATCATGGTTTCTTATCCATTCAGTCACTCTCTGTCTCTTTATGGGTGCATTGAATCCATTTACATTCAGTGTAATTGTTGAAAGGCATGAGTTTGTTGCTGTCATTTTGTAGTGCTTTTTTTTGTGGTGCTGGCTTTTTCTTTGTTCTTCTTACTCTCTTGTGCTGAGTTACTTTGTTTGTGGACTCTTTTTTCATTTCTTTAATTTTTGTAGGTTTTGTTTTTGCTGAGACTTTAAGTTTTTCCTATTTATTTTTATGAGTATGTTTGTTAACTTTCTTTGTGGTTATCATGAATTTTACCCTTATATTTCTAAGTTTGAAGCAGCAGTCTACCATTACTTGGTATTGCCTTGCCTTCCTCTCCATTAGAAGGTTCATTCCTATGCCGTTTATTCCCTCTTTTATTGTTTTGATGTTGTCATTTACCAATTAACTTTTCTGATTCCCTGTTGTATTTCTTTTGGTTTTGGATAGACCTTGAGAGGTCATTTCCTGGACTGGTATCTGGCTGGTACGATCCTGCGTCCTCGATTCTGCCTGTGAGCTGAAGCTGTTTGTCCTCAGATCGAAGAAGTCCCTTTAATAATTCTTGTAAGTTTGGTTTGACTTTTACATATTCCCTTAATTTCTGTTTATCTGGAAATGACCTAATTTCACCATCAAATTTGAACGAGAGTTTTGCAGGATATATTGTTCTTGGCTGGCAATTTTTTTCTTTCAAGATTTTATATATGTTACCCCTTTGCCTTCTTGCCTGCATAGTTTCTGGTGAATAATCTGAGCTTAGTCTTATTGTTTCTCCTCTGTATGTGACTTTTTGTTTTTTACGAGCTGCTCTCTTGATTCTTTGTTTGTGTTTGGTTTTGGCAAGTGTGATTATGATATGCCTTGGTGATTTTCTTTTGGGGTCTTTTGTATATGGGGTTCATTGAGCTCTTTGGATGGCCAGCTTTTCATCTTTCATGATATTGGGGAAGTTTTCTGTCAGCAGTTCTTCAATGATCCTCTCTGTGTTTTCTGTTTTCTCCCCCTGTTCTAGAATCCCAATCACTTGCAAATTTTTGCTTTTGATTATATCCCATATGATTCTCAGGGTCTCTTCATTTTTCTTTATTGTTTTTTCTGAGTTTACCTGAAACAGAGTTGTATCTAAGTTTTTGTCTTCCACCTGATCCTGTCTTCCACCATTTCAAATCTGCTTCTCAGCCTTCTCTGACACTGTCCATTTCTGAAATCTTGTGTTTTATCATTTGGATTTCTAATTGCTGTCTTTGTATAATTTCTAGTTGTGAATTTATTTTGGAATTTTGTTCCTGCATTATTTTCCTGAATTTTTCCAATTTTTTGTCTGTATTTTCCTACGAATTTGTCTATTTTTTCCTCATGTTTGTCAGCTTTTTGCCTCAGCTCTTGGAGAATTCTGAGTATTAGAGATTTGAATTCCCTATCAGGTAGTTCTAGTGCATTTTCTTCCACAGGAGAGTCATCTGGTGTTTTATTTTGGACACCTACTGGAACCATCTTGTCCTGTTTTTGTAAATGTTTTGATAGTGTCAGCTGCCTTCAGGCATTCAGTAGTTATTTTTCTTGTTTACTGATTGTAGATTTATTTGTTTCATCCCCTTTTCTTTTTTTTTAAATTTGACTATGTCTGAGCAGGCGGACTGTGTGTTCTTTGTCGTTTGCTTGCCTGTGGGCACAATACTTGTCTCCTCCTTCTGCAATTGGCAGGGTCAGTCACTCAGATATGGTATGGCAGGGCAGGTCTAGCTGAAGAGGAGTTACTGGGATGGGTTGTTTGTGGCACTTACTACAGCCACCAGAGCGGGTTGGTAATCATTGCAGGTCAGGTTTCAGTAGGCTGTGCCTGTGCTGCTTGGTGGTGTGATGTCAAGCACACGGTGCAGGTAGGCAGGATGCAGCGGGGAGATTGTTATGGGTGAAGCTAAGATGGATATGGGAGAGAGGAGAGAGGAACAGGAGACAAAAACATACAAAAAAACAAAAAAGAATGGTAGTGGAACTTGCTGTTGGAGTGAAGAGATGAGAGACTCTGAACTGGAGAAAAACAGAAAGGGGAAGAGGAAGAAAAGAAAAGAAAAGAAAAGAATGAACAGATAAAAATCACAAAGGTTAAAGAACCGCAAAGTTCCCAGGGATCCCACCGGTGCAGCTATGCGGTCTGGGGAAGTCGCTCTCAGGTGTTGCAGTACAGCCTGGCTAGAAGGCTTAGAGGCATACAATGCCAGGTATTCAGGGAACAGAAAGAGAAGGAAGATATAGAGAGATGAGAAACTGAGCAATGAAGAAAGACAAAAACGGAAAAAGAGGGAAAAGAAAACAAAACAAATAAAAAAAAGAAAGAAAAAGGCCCCCCCAAAAAAAACAGAAAAAAAAAAAGAAAGCAAAAAGAAATGCCCTCGGGGTCCCTATGCACGTCTGTGCAAGCCGAGGGGGAATTCTCGTTGCCACTCAGCACTGCCTGGCCAGAAAGGGCTCCCAACTCAAGAAAAGGAAAAGAAAACAAACATACAATTCAAAACCAACAAAGGAACAAAAGCCCCGGGATCCCACCAGCGTGGCAGCCCAGGACGGGAAGAAGCTCCACACTCGAACAGAGCTCCACAGCCCCTCAGGAAGAAGGAAAAGGTGGCGCACAGAGCCAGGTATTTGAACAAAAGGAGGGGAGGTGGTGAGAGGTAAGGAAGAAATCAAAAGAAGCAGAAAAAAGCAACACCAGCAGCCAATAAATGGCACTCAGAGAGCCGGCCCATTCAGGTGTGTGGAATCCAAGCAGCCGCTGATTCCCAGTCAAGAGATGGTGGCTGCAGGAAGCAGAGGAGGCCAAGTCGGGGTGAAGAAGGATGGGGGTTGGGAAAGTGTATATCGCAAATTAGTGGTTGTTTTGTCTCCCGCTGGATGCTCCGTGAGGCTGCTTTCTCGTACCCCCTGTTTGCTGGTCTCCAATAGGAGTCGAAGATGGCGGATCCGCGCTGTGTTAGCTGGTAGAGGACCTCTTCATGAATCTCTCCTCGCTCTCCTTTCTCTGTCAGTTTTCTCACTCCATTTGGTGCTTGGCTGAGTTCTTTATCTCTTCATTTGATGTTTTAGGGTTTCAGGATTGTTGTATTCTCTGTTCGGCTTACTTTTTCAGATCTTTGCTGTGGAGGGACGGCTTGGTGCTTCTGCCTAGAGTGCCATTTTGCCAGAACTCCTCCTAAAGATTTTTTTTTTAAAGAAGTTGCCCTTGAGTTGATTCTGACTCATGGTGACGTCAGAGTGGAACTGTGCTCCACAGAGTTTGCAATGGCTGTGATCTTTCAGCAGTAGATCGCCAGGCCTTTCTTCTGAGGCACCTCTGGGTATATTTGAACTGCCAACCTTTCGATTAGTAGCCAAATGCTTAACCATTTGCATCACCCAGGGACTCCATCCCTAAAGATACCCTCTACTAATTGATGAAAAACACATTTACATAGCACCTTTTGTTAGCCACCTGTTGCTGTTGTTGTGTGCCACCCAGTCAATTCTGACTCATAGAGACCCTATATGACAGAGTAGAAGTGCCCATAGGGTTTCCTAGGCTGTAATCTTTATGGGAGCAGATCATCAGGTCTTTTCTCTTAAGCTGAGTGCTTAACCATTTCACCACCAGGATTCCTTCTTAGTTATCTAGTGCTGTTGTAACACAAATACAAAAAGTGGTTGGCTTTAAAAAACAGAAATTTATTTTCTCATAGTTCTGGAGGTTAAAAGTCCAAATCAGGGTGTTTGTTGTGTAGATTCCTTCTTTGTCAGTAGTCCCAGATTTTCCTTGGTTCCTTGGCTTGTAGACAATTCTCACATAGCCATCTATCTTCCTCAGAGTGTATGCATTTCTCTGTGATTATTCTGCTCTTTGTATACCTCAAAAGTGGTTAGGTTTAGAATCCACCCTGTACAGGTATGACCTCAATTTATTGACTGATCACATTATATTAGATTGCATCCACAGGTATGTTGTTGTTGTTATGTGCCATTGAGTTGGTATCTTATTCATTGTGACCCTATGTACAACAGAATGAAACACTGTCCGGTCCAATGCCATTCTCACAATCATTGTTATATTGAGCCCATTCTTGCAGCCACTATGTTAGCCTATCTCGTTGAGGGTCTTCCACTTTTTTGCTGACCGTCTACTTTACCAAGCATGGTATCCTTCTGCAGGAACTGGTGCCTCCTAATAACGTGTCCAAAGTACATGAGAGCAAGTCTGGCTATCCTCGCTTCTAACCAGCATTCTGGCTGTACTTCTTTCAAAACAGATTTGTTTATTCTTCTGGAAGTCCATGGTATATTCAATATTCTTAACCAATACCATAATTCAAATGAATCAATTCTTCTTTGGTCTTCCTTATTCATTGTCCAGCTTCCCATGCATATGAGGTGATTGAAAATACCATGGCTTGGGTCAGGTGCACTTTAGTCCTCAAAGTGATATCTTTGCTTTTGAACACTTTAAAGAGGTCTTTTGCAGCAGATTTGCCCACTGTAATATGTGCTTTAATTTCTTGACAGCTGCTTCCATGAGCGTTGATTGTGGATCTAAGTAAAATGAAATCCTTGACAACTTCAATCTCTTTTCCATTTACCATGATGTTGCTTATTGGTCCAGTTGT
This sequence comes from Dugong dugon, assembly GCA_030035585.1. Taxonomy (NCBI): domain Eukaryota; kingdom Metazoa; phylum Chordata; class Mammalia; order Sirenia; family Dugongidae; genus Dugong; species Dugong dugon. Next base: position 162,976,617 of record CM057464.1, read on the forward strand.
CAGGATTTTTGTTTTCTTTACGTTGAGGTTTAATCTATACTGAAGGTTGTAGTCTTTGATCTGCATCAGTAAGTGCTTTAAGTCCTCTTTACTTTCAGCAAGCAAGGTTGTGTCACCTGCATAATGGAAATTGTTAGTGAGTCTTCCTGCAATCCTAATGTCCCGTTCTTCTTCATATAGTCCAACTTCTCTGATTATTTGCTTAGGATACAGACTGAATAAGTATGTTGAAAGGATCCAACCTGACGCACACCTTTCCTGACTTTAAACCATACAGCATTCCCTTGTTCCGTTCAATCGACTGCCTCCTGGACTATGTACAGGTTTCTCATGAGCACAATGAAGTGTTCTGGAATTCCCATTCTTTGCAATGTTATCATATCTAGAATTTATGATCCACACAGTCGAATGCATTTGCATAGTCAATAAAAAAGTGGTAAGCATTATTCAGGTGTTCTCTGCTTTCAGCCAAGACTCATCTGACATCAGCAATTGTATCCTTTGTTCTGCGTCCTCTTCTGATTCTGGTTTGAATTTCTGGCAGTTCTCTGTCCATCTACTGCTACAACTGTTTTTGAATTATCGTCAGCAAAATTTTACTTGCATGCGATATTAATGATATTGTTCGATAATTCTGTATACCTTTGGATCACCTGTCTTTGGAATGGTCATTTATATGCATCTTTTCCAGTCAATTGGCCAAGTAGCTCTTCCAAATTTCTTGTCATAGAGGAATGAGCACTTCTAACATTTTATCCGTTTGTTGAGGTATCTCAGTTGGTAATCTGTCAATTACTGATGGCCCGTGTTTTTGCCAAGAGCTCTGGTGGCACAGTGCTTAAGAGCTCAGCTGCTAAGCAAAAGGTCGGCAGCTGGAATCCACCAGCCACTCCTCGGAAACCTTACGCGGAAGTTCTATTCTGTACTGTAGGGTCCCTATGAGTCAGAATCGACACAATGGCAATGGGCTGGTTTTGTTTTTTGTTTTTCCTGCCAAAGCTTTCAGTGAAGCTTATACTTCTTCCTTCAATACCATAGGTTCTTGATCATATGCAACCTCCTGAAATGGTTGAACTTCAACTAATGCTTTTTGGTACAGTGACTTTATATTCCCTCCTTCTTCCTTTAATGCTTCCAGCATCATTCAATGTTTTGCCCATAGAAGTCTTCAGTGTTTTACCTCAAGGCTTGAATTTTGTCTTTGGTTCCTTCAGCTTCAGAAATACCAAATGAGTTTTTCCCTTTTGTTTTTCTAACTCCAGGTTTTCCACATTTCATTACAATGCTTTACTTTCTCTTCTTGAGCTGTCCTTTGAAATCATCTGTTCAGCTCTTTTACTTTATCATTTCTTCCATTTGCTTTAGCTACCCCTATATTCAAGAGCAAGTTTCAGAGTCTCTTCTGACATTGACTTTGTTCTTTTCTTTCTTTCCTGCTTTCTTTATGACCCTTTGCTTTCTTCATGTATGATGTCCTTGATGTCATTCCACAGCTTGTCTGGTCTCTGGTCATTAGTGTTTAATGAGTCAAATCTATTCTTGAGATGGTCTCTAAATTCAGGTGGGATATTCTAAGGGTCATACTTTGTCTGTCTTGGACTTGTTTTAATTACTTTAGCTTCAACTTGAACTTGCATATGAGAAATTGATGGTCTGTTCCACAGTTGGCCCCTGGCCTTGTTCTGACCGATGATATTCAACTTCTCCATTCATTGTCTTTTTCCTCAGATGTAGTTGATTTGTTCCTGTGTATTCCATCCGGCTGGGTCTGTGTGTATAGTCATCGGTTACGTTGTTGAAAAAAGATATTTCCAATGAATAAGTTTCCGGTCTTGCAAAATTCTATCATGTGATTGCTGGCATCATTTCTACCACCAAGGCCATTGTCTTAGTCATCTAGTGCTGCTGTAACAGAAATACCACAAGTGGATGGCTTTAACAAAGAGGAGTTTATTCTCTCACAGTCCAGTAGGCTACAAGTCCAAATTCAGGGAATCAGCTCCAGAGGAATGCTTTCTCAGTTGGCTCTGGAAGAAGGTCCATGTCAACAATCTTCTCTTGGTTTGGGAGCTTCTCTGTGCTGGAACCTCAGGTCCAAAGGACACACTTTGCTCCCCGCACTGCTTTCTTGGTGGTATGAGGCTCCCTTCTGTCTCTGCTCGCTTCTCTCTTTCATATCTCAAAATAGATTGGCTTAAGGCACTATCTAATCTTGTATACCTCATCAGTATAACAGCCGTTAATCCCTCTTCTTAGATCATAGTGATTGAATTTACAACACATAAGGAAATCACGTCAGATTACTAAATGGTACACATTATACAATACTGGGAATCATGACCCAGCCAAGTTGACAGATTTTTTTGGGGGACACAATTCAAAAATATGTTTCCAATGAATAAGCTGTTGGTCTTACGAAGTTCTGTCATGTGATTGCTGGCATCATTTCTACCACTAAGGCCATATTTTCCAACTATTGAACCTTCTTCTTTGTTTCCAACTTTCGTGTTCCCAATACCAGTAATTATCAATACATCTTGATTGCTTGTTTGATCATTTGCAGACTGAAGAAGTTGTTAAAAATCTTCAATTTCTTCATCTTTGGCATTATTGAATGATGCATAAATTTGAATAATAATTGTATTGACTGGTTTTCCTTGTAGGCTTATGGATATTGTCCTATCACTGACAGCATTGCACTTCAGGATAGATCTTGAAATGTTCCTTCCTGACAATGAATGGAACACAATTCCTCTTCATTTTCTCATTCCTGGCATAGTAGACCATATGACTGTCCAACTCAAAATGGCCAATACCAGTCCATTTCAGCTCACTAATACCTAGAATATTGATCTTTGTGTGCTCTATTTAATTTTTGACAACTTCGAATTTCTTTTGATTCACACTTCTACATTCCACTGTCCGATTACTAATGGATGTTTGCAGCTGTTCCTTCTCATTTTGAGTCGTGTCACATCAGCAAATGAAGGTCCTGAAAGCTTTACTCTATCCATGTCATTAACGTCAACTCTACTTTGAGGAGGCAGTTCTTCCCCGGTTGTAATTTGAGTGTCTTCCAACTTGAGGCACTCATCTTCCAGCACTATATCAGACAATGCTCTGCTGTTATCCATACGGTTTTTACTGGCCTATCTTTTTCAGAAGTGGATTTCCAGGCCCTTCTTCCTAGTCTGTAAGCTCCACTAAAACCTGTCCACCAAGGGTGACCCTGCTGGCATTTGAAATACCAGTGGTATAGCTTCCACCACCATGGTAACATGTCAGCCACCATAGTACGACAAACTGACAGACAAGTGGTGGATCCCAACACATATACTGGGAGGACACAATTCAACCAATAACACAACTATTGTATAAAAAGCTCTGTTCTAGATTCTGATATGATAGAAAGAAATAGTTATGGTCTCACTTGTTTATAAATTAAGGCTTTAAGTTATTGATGACAGTGCTAACTGTATTCACTTTTAGTCACATTGTGTTGTGCAGCCTAAGCACCACTTTGTCAGTGCTGCATAGTACACCTCAATAATTTGTTCCTTCATTTTACAATAGCTCTATTTTATGTGAGCATTTTCTGTTATTCCTAGGACTGCTACATGATATTCACAGAGATGATCAAGCTTGTGGTGCCTTATGTGAGTTTATTCTCATCCTTGTAATTGGGCATACCACTAATAGCAATATTGTGACAAGAAAAACACCCTTTATAATATCACAGAATATCAGATCTAGGAGCTAAGTTTGAAGGAATCTAATTCTTTTTGAAAATGAGGAAACTGAGGCTCAGAGATACTATGATCACAAGTGTCTTCGTGGCAGAGCAGACTGGAATCCCTCCTTATCATAGTGTATCTTCCCTACACACAACCACTGGTGGCTGGGTAGTGATTGGTTATATGGTCACAGAATAAATTTGCTTTCAGTTACATTTAGTCATTAAGAAGGTAATGACTTTTGAGTGAGAAATAAAACCTAGGGCCTAAATGGACATCAGTGTATGAAAATGTGAACACAAAAGCCTAGTAAGAGAAACAAAAAGAAAGGAAAGTTAAAGAAATATTTTTAAATAAACACCTTTTTCAGTGCATTAAATGAAGACTCCCTTTGGGATTTAAAACTGTAACCTAACCTTTTCAGTGTGTTTACGTTGTTTATTTGTTTGTTTTATTTTACAATGCTCTTTATATTTATTTTCATTATTTTTTAATAATATCAATATCCATTATGGAATTACAGCCTGTTACAAATAGTTGCTGTTCTTTTTGTGCTATATTTCATGGGGTTAACTTTGCAATTCAATTATTAAATAGCATGCACTTTGTAATAGTTCATTTTTTCTAATTGCTTCAGTATCAAAGGAATATGTGTTTTATCAAGAATGATCGAAACACAAACTTTTGAAATACCTAAATAATTTTAAAATAAGAGAAATTCTTTCCTATATTGTGGGGAAAAACTTTGAACTGTCCTTAAGTTGCTGATAACACATTGACTGCTTGCGACCTACTGTGGGCTTTTGCTTTGTTGTTGTTGTTAGTTAATGTCAACTCGATTTTGACTCATGGTGACCCATGTGTTACAGAATAGAACTGCTCCACAAGATTTTCTTGGCTGTAATTGTGAAGGAAGCAGATCTCCAGTCCTATCTTCCATGGTAACTCTGGTTGGGTTTGAACTGCTAACCTTTAACAAAACATTTGTGCCATCTTGGGAACTTGGACTTTTGCCTAAATACTTCTAAATATGAATTTACATTTTCCTTAGTTGTGACAATCTACTATTCTCTAGCAAGGAAGCAATGAAACAAAGGGAGTAACTATAGGTAAAGAAAAATACCAACAGAACTAAAATTTACTGCATTAGTTCTCAATGGAATAAATTAGTAGATCTCTGAGAAAAAAATATTACTGTTTACAGTAGGAAACAAAAGTTTAGAGTAATATACAAATTAGATAGTAGTAAAGTAGCTTTGTGCTTTGAAAATATTTTCAAATATCATAATTAGTATATTATCATAGAGAATTGGAAAAGTGTGGGCCAGCTAGCGAAAAAACTATATGGTTGTTAAATATTCCCATATTGATTTTCTGCTTATTATATAGCAGTTCTGCTTTTAACATTCTGTTTATATTCTATCACTTAATAACCAACATAAATCTCCAAGACCGCTGAGAAACTTTTGTTCAACAATTTACTTTTACAAAAAAAGAGACTTTTGGAGTGATCTAATTAAGCAGATTTCTTTTTTTTTTTTAATCAGAGAAAACTTCATTTCTATCATTTTACTTTCTGTCACATGAGGTATAATATAATATACCATAAATGTTGACAGGTTTACCTGGCATTTTTAGTTAACACATTTACACTACATTTTTAAAGTGGTCTAAACCATAGTTCATTTTTATAGCCACAATTACTATGTCTGCAAATTTGGGTTCACACATTTACAATTTTGGCTGTATTCTGACTTAAGTTAAAATCTGTCTTCACTTAACTTTAGTCAAGTACAATCTATATTGTTATGGACTTTTTTGAAATGATCATCTACCTGGAATTTCCAAATGTTTTAGTCACTGAAGGTCTGTTAAAAACTAAAACAAACAAACAAACAAAAACAAAACAAAAAACAGCTGCCATTGAATTGATTCCGACTCATGGCAACCTCATGTGTTTCAGGGTAGGGTTTCAAGGCTGTGACTTGTCAGAAGCAGATTGCCAAATCTTTCTTCTGACGCACCCCTGGATGCATTCAAACCTCTAACCTTCAGTTAGTAGTTGAGTGCTTAACTATTTCTGCCAACCAGGAACTCCTAAAGTCCTGTTAACCTTTATATATTTCCCATCAAACTCCATAATAAGACAAGAAGAGACAACAGACAACATGTGTCTAGTGTTATACCAGTGCCAAGCTGTTTTGATTACTGTAGCTATTTTTGACAAGGTCAACTGATTTTTGACAAGGATGCTAAATCCATTCAATGGGGAAAGAAGAGTCTCTTCAATAAATTGTGTTGAGAAAACTGGATTTCCACATGCGGAAAAATGAAACAGGATCCATGCATCACACCATACACAAAAACAAATTCAAAATGGATTTAGGACCTAAACGTGCAAACCATCAAATTCTTAGAAGAAAATGCAGGGGCAACATTGTCAGGCCTAGCTTTTAACAATGGATTATCTAATATAATAACAAAAGCACATAATATAATAATAAATAAAAGAAACCTCAAAAAAATTAAAAACTTTTGTTCATCAAAAGACTTTACCAAAAAAGTGAAAAGACAAGCTACCAACTAGGAGAATGCCTTTGGAAACCATAAATCTAATAACCAAAATATATATAAAAATTTGACAACTTAGAAACAAAAAGACAAATAATCCAATCATAAAATAGGCAAACGACTTGAATAGACATTTCACTAAAGTGGACATTCAAATGGTCACCAAACACATAAAAAGATGCTCAATGTCAGTAGTCATCAGAGAGATGCAAATCAAAACTACAATGAGATACCATTTCACTCTCTCTAGGATGGCTGAGATTTAAACAAACAAACAAAAAATCAGAAAATAACAAATGTTGGTGCAGATGTGGGGAAATTCCCTCATCCATTGCTGGTGGGAATGCAAAATGGTACGGTCAGGGTGGAAAACAGTGTGGCAGTTTCTCAAAAAACTAAAAATAGAGCTACCGTATGACTCAGCAACTCCACTGCTAGGTATACACCCAAAAGACTTGAAAGATACTTATACACCAATATTCACTGCAGTACTATTCACAATAGTCAAAAGGTGGAAACAACCTAAATGTCCATCAACAGATGAATGGATGAATAAAATGTGGTACATACATATAACGGAATACTATGCAGCCAGTAGAAGAAGCGAAGTCTTGATACATGCTATGGCATAGATGGTGCTTGAAGACATGCTGAGTGAAGCAAGTCAATCGCAAAAGGACAAATATTGTATGACCTCACTTATATAAAAAGAAAAGAAAAGGCAAATGTATAGAGACCAAAGTTTATTAATAAGCTGTACGTTTGCAAAAAGTTGAACTGGCAAAAGTTGTATGATAGATATATTTACAACAACAGCAATAACAAAAACAGTAGCTGCTGAGGCTGCTTATATACAGTGAAAAACCTCATGAGATTTGGTTCTTTGGTTTGGAGATTCAGGGTCATAGTTTCACGGGACAGCCCAGTTAATTGGTCTAATAGTGTGTTTAGTGCTTCTGTTGCACCTCATAGTTTTCCGTCTAGTGCCTAGTGTCTTAAAAGCTTGCAGGTGGTCATCCAAGGCATGACAATGATCTCTTCACTTGCACCAGCAGAGGAAGAAGAAGATTCAGGAGGAGAATATAGAATATGTGGCTAACTGCCTCCATGGACAACTGTCTCCTCTGCCATGAGACCAGAAGAACTGGCTGGTGCCCGGCTAAAATTACTGGACATTTTGATCAAAGATTCTATAGAAGAATACTGATCAGAAGGAAGAAAATGCAGGTAGACTTTTAAATTCTCATGGACTCCAGACTTTCTAGAGCCATGGGGGCTGGATAAACCCCTGAAACTATTACACTGAGATAATCTTTAAAACTTAAACCAAAAATATCCCCTGAAGTCTTCTTAAAACCAAACAATAGTTTAGCTTAACTAGTAAAAAACATCTGCCTTGAGCATTTTACTCTTTCAAGAACTAGCTGTATGGGATCAAAGTGACAACAGCAACACAAAAGATTAGATAGAAACCTTACGGGACAATGAGTTTATGTTAGTGGGGGAGGAACAACTCAGAAAAGGAGAGTGAGAATGGTTGCATGACTTGAAGAATGTAATCAATGTCACTGAATTGTAGCAATGGTTCAATTGGTGTATGTTTTGCTGTGTGTATTCTCAACAACAGCAACAACAACAAAAACTCTATGGAGCACAGTTCTACTCTGCACATATGAAGTCTCCATGAGTTGGAACAACAACTCCTTATCTAAAGTAAACTATTTAAGTTGTAGCTAAAAACAAACAAACAAAAATCGCCACCGTCAAGTCAAGTTGATTCTGACTCTTTGACCTATAGGACAAGAGTAGAACTGCCGGGTAGCATTTCTAAGGAGCAGCTAGAGGATTCCAACTACTGACCTTTTGGTTAGCTGCTGAGTTCTTAACCACTGTACCACCAGGGCTCCAAGTTGTAGCTACTACCTTAAATTGACAAAATACTATATTCTTTGAAGGATTTTCTTTACATTTTTCTTTATATTGATGCCATATATATATTTACTCAGACTTTGATACCCTTCAAAACCATCTCTCAGTGAGAGAAGTGTTTCCAAACTCTACTGTTTGCCTCTAAACATGTCTCTGCTTCCTCTATTTGTTTACAAGTCAAGATCAAGATAAGTCAGGGTATGATTCCAGGAAGAGTGATTCATCAACTGCCAATCAGAAGGCTTAGAATGAAGCCTTGGCAGAAAGACAGGAAGAAATATTTGGAAAACAATAGTATTTTAAAGAAATGTTCTGCAGAGTGACAATGTCACTCATCTGTAAGCTCTGATGAATTCTTTTCCAGAATATCTATTTCTCTTGGCTAGTTATAGTCACCTTATTTTCTTGCCCAGTGGATTAATCAATTCTACCCTAGATCATCTGTTTTCTTCTGTAAATCTATGAAATAGAAACACTTGCAGAGACATTCCTACATTTTCACTGTTACAATTCTGAATTTATTTATTCATTTAATAAACACTTGTCAAGCATCAATTATGTGCTTGATGCATTGATAGGAATGATTATTCCTATAAGTATCACAGTTCTTTGATATCTTCTTCAATATATCTAATACTTTCAAAAATCCACATTTACTATAGTATCTTTCTAATCACTGGGTTGGCTCAGAATTTAATAAGACATTTTCCCAACAGGCTAACCATATACGGTCTATAGAAATGGTGTACAATATTTATCAGATTTTGAATATTTATTTCTCCTAAATAGGTAAAAAAAAAACAAAACAAAATCTTAGTTACTAACCTGACAATTACCTGTCACTTTCCTATGCTTTACAGCTCAGTTTGCACTAGTTATTCTGGCACTTTCCCCTGGTTGCTCATTTGTCTGCCAGGACTCAATTGTTTAGGGATTTGGACTTTAGCAAGGACCACAGATTTGAGCACAACTCTGAAAAAGGAGACAAACGGGTGACAGAAAAACAACCAGCACAGGCATTTTAGTAACCTTTTTGAAAATGCAGCAGAATTAAGTATCTGTTCTCCTGGAGAGAAAATATTCATCATCTGGAACAGAGTGCCCTAACCTGACTTATCTGGAAATGACATTCTCTAGAGAAAAGTAGACCTTCAACTGGTCTTGGTTGGCTTGGGTCAATGATTTTTTTTTTGTCTTTTTTTTAATTTCTGATTTTTTTTTTTCCAAATGAAGACATAAATGGACATGATAATCAAGGCAAACAAAAGTAGAAATAAAACTGTTGAATAGGGAAGAGACACACAGCATCCTGTCTAATGAACTTAATTTTTCTTATGAGCACTCAGATCAACAACTCCCTCCTACATTCATCAGAGTTCACTTACTCCTTGCCTCTCTTTCTCCCAGAAGCTACTCCTGGGAACTCCATTGTTCCTAGAAACAAACTAGCCTGTTCAAAGGCTAAATGGGAAAAACTGACTGAGACATTTCTCCTTCAAGATCCTAGAAACTTTTAAGCCTTGTCATTAATTTAAACATTTAGGAAAGGCAACACTGTATATTTATCTTATAGCTTTTCAGTGCTTAATAGATTATATGTATTTACTTGCCTAAATTATATTGAAAAAAACTTTCTTACCTTGAAAGGAAATGTTAGTATTTTTTTTCTCTTAAACTCTAGATTAATGTTTAACCGTTTCCCTCCTGAACATAGATTTTTAATGTAAAGAATAAGAGAAAGATGATTTTCACTTACCAGTTTTATTGTACAGAAATGACTGACTACTTGTGAGTTATAATGGTAAAGGGTATGTGGATATATACAGTGTGAAACAGTAAATGAAATAATGAATTAAAAACAACTGTCTATAGTAGATATTAATCAATTTTAAACCAATAAGGCATTTCTAAAGTGTTTTAATCTGCATTAATATGTTTTTATTTTAGGCTTGCTTTATAGCCACCTTTTCCCTTACTTGATACTAAATTCCTACTAATAATACTACTTAATCTTTTTACAACAACGTTTGGACACAGTCTTGACATAACCAGAGTTAAGGAAATAGAGGGGAGGGTTGCTAGAAGACTCCCATTTCATTTTTTATATTAGTTCATGAAGTGTTCATTTTGTAGTATGAAAGTACCACAGAGATTTCAAGGAAGGCTTGGTTATGGGAATGGCATGGAGCAGGGCTCAGCAAAATGCTTCTCAGGCCAGCTGCTTATTTTTGTAGATAATGTTTTATCGAAACACAGCTATGCCTATTTCTTTATGTATGGTCTATGTCTACTTTCCAGCTACGAAGGCAGAGGTGATGAGTTGTAACAGAGATCATGGGGTCTGGAAGCCTAAATTATTTGCTATTTACTATTAAGGGACATTTAAGAAAAAATTCTCTGACCCCTGGTCTACAGAAACCAAAAAATCCAAACCTATTGCTGCCGAGTTGATTCTGACTCATAGCGACCCTGTAGGATGGAGTAGAACTGCCCCATAGGGTTTCCAAGGAGTGGCTGGTGGATTCAAACTACTGACCTTTTGGTTAGCAGCCACAGCTCTTAACCATGCACCACCAGGGCTCCTCAGTCTAGAGAAGCATTGCCCAATAGAAAGAATTCTTTGTGATGATAAAAATATTCTGTCTCTGTGCTCTTTAATAAGGTAGCCACTACCCAATCCATGGCCAATGAGTTGACTCAGATTCATGATGACCCCATGTATTACAGAATAGAACTGCTCCATAGGGTTTTCTTGGCTGTAATTTTTACGGAAGCAGATCATCAAGCCTTTCTTCTGTGGCACCACTAGGTGGGTTCAAATCTCCAACATGGAGGTTACTAGTTGAGTGCAAACCATTTGCACCACTCAGTGACCTTAGCCACTACCCACATGTGGTTACGCAGCACTTGTGTAACTGGTATGACTGAGGAACTAAATTTTTAATTTAATTTTTTTAATTAATTAAAATTAAAATGTAAATATCCCCATGTGATGATTGGCCACTGTAATGGACAGCACAGATAGAGATTCTTTTCATCACCACAGAGAGTTCTACTGGACAGTGCTTCTCTAGAACAAAGCTCAGGAAACATTTCCTTAAAGGGCTCCGTAGTAAATAATGTGACTATCAAGCAATTGAAATGTGGCTAGTACAACTGAGTAGCTAAACTTTTAATTTTATTTCATTTTAATTAATTAAAATTTAAATACTCTGAGTGGTTCTGAAAGTGCGCTTCCCAGACCAACAACATCCATATGAACTGAAAAATTACTAGAGGAAATGAAAATTCTTTCCGTCCAGTCAATTCTGACTCATACCTACTCTATAGGACAGAGTAGAACTGCCCCATAGGGTTTCCAAGGCTGTAATCTTTAAGGTAGCAGTCTGCCACATCTTTCTCTCATGGAGCAGCTAGTGGGCTAGTGGGTTTGAACCACCAACCTTGCTGTCAGCAACTGAGAGCTTTAACTACTGTGCAAGCAGGGCTCCTAGGAAAGTGTAAAGGACCTTCAAATGGACTCTATGTCAAAAGGTTATAATGCCAAAGGGTAGAATGTGGCCCCATTTGCTTTTTTTTTTTTTTTTTTTCAGTTTTTAAATTATGCAGTAAATTTGACTTTTTGAGGGAAGTATAACCTAAAGAACTCCCTTGAGGTACGTCTTCAGAGTCACCCCTCCCCTGAACCATAACTGCTGGCAACCACTAATTTGTTCTTCATCTCTATAGATTTGTCTTTTTGAGGATGTCATAAATGGAATGATACAGTATGTGACCTTTGGATACTTCTTTCACTTAATATTATGCCTTTTATGTTGTGTGTGTATCAATAGTTTGTACCTATTTATTGCTGAGTAGTATTACACTGTATGGATGTACCACAGTTTGTTTATTCATTTAATGACTGATTTAAGGTCATTAATTTTGTTTCCAGTTTGGTAATTATGAATAGAACTGCTTACATATTTGTATACAGATTTTAGTGTGAACAAAGTTTTCATTTATGTAGGGTAGATACCCAGGAGTGGAATTGCTAGGTTATATGATGCCAAAATGTTTTCCAGAGTTACTGTACCACTTTGCATTCCCACCAGCAATGTATGAGTGTTCTAGTTGCTCCACATCTTCTCAGCACTTGGTACTGTCAATATTTTTTTATTTTAGCCATTCTAATAGGTATGTGGTGTTGTTGTTCATCATGGTTCAAATTTGCATTTCCCTAAAAGCTAATGACATTAAATATATTTTCATGTATTTATTTTCCATTCTTCTATTTTGGTGAACTGTATATTCTTGTCATTTGCCAATTTGTTAATTGGATTGTTTATCTTTTTATTGTTGGGTTTTGAGGATTCTTTATGTATTCTGGATTCAAGTCCTTGGTTGAATATGTGATTTGTAAATGTTTTCTCCCAGTTTCTTAACCTCATTTGCTTTGACTATTGTGATGTCCTGAAGTTCCTGTGAGCCACATGAATTTGATTCATTCATTACATTGTTTAGTTTAGGTAATGGGAACATAGGAAGTGCCTTAAGATTGCTGTAAAGGAAACTGGCTGAGGAAATACTATTATGGCAGGCACAAGGAAACAAGAAAATGACAGATACTTGTGTCCCTAATAGAAGCTACTCATCTGCCAAATTATGAGAAAATTGCTGTCAGTGGTAAGTGATCTGGCATATATTTTTGTAAAAGTAGTATTTTTAACAAGGAGTGACAGACCAATGGCTTTTTGAAAGATAATGCTATGGAGAAAGCTTTTTAAAGATGCATGTTAGGAAACTTCGGGGTGATTTTGTTGCTAAAAATAAGGCAAGTAGGCCACCTATTTAAATTCTCACATCTGAACACTTAAAAATTATGGAACGAAGATTCTCAAACCTGTTTTGATATATCCCAACTGAGGAACTTTAACTGGCTTTAAAAGTTTATTTGTTACAGGTATAAAATCAGAACATCTTCAATTTATTTTTTAGAACAATTGAATGGCATCAGGGAAGATGAAAATCTACTAGTCACATTTCAACAAAACTTTGCTTAATTGTTAGATGGAGTTGAAAAATTAGTAATATGATTTTATAAGTGCAGACAATGATAAGCTTCTTCATATAAATATACATATCTTTGTGAGGTGTCTTTATCAAGTATGTCAGTCATTAAAATCAATAATCAGAATAAATTGATGTTACTTGCATACTTTTGAATTAGTACACCTGTAAATATTAAACCAGGATTTTCAAAAAGAAGGAAGTATTTTAAACATTGCTCCCACTAAATAAAAAACATTATCATATTTTCTGAAAGCAGAATTTTTTTGTACCACCCATAAACAAAAATTAAAATTATTTCAAAATATATCTTTCTTCCTTATTCCATTATTTAAAAAATATCTATTTGTGTATATGTTTAAAGACCCTTTAGTTTAGAAGATTCTATTGATGGCTGATACGGGTAGATGATAAAATGTTTTGAGACCTCTGGTCCAGAGTATGCCAAAGCCCTTGGGGAGGGCAGCTCTGTGTCTGTGTGGGGACTCTGTTTGAGGACTCTGGGGTCTGCAGAGATCAGGACAAAAAAAACAAAAAACAAAAAAAAAGGAGAGCACAGATAAGTGCTCTAAGCATTTCCTGGATGTCCACTCTGTTTGAGACCTTCTGATAGACTGTAAGAACTGAGTGTGAGCGTGATGGGGAAAGAGAAGAAATACAAAGTTGAACAAAACAATGAGCCTGCCTTCAAGGATATTGAATTCTAATGAGAGGAAAGCAACATACAACTTAAAACATTACTTACTTTGTCATTTTGCCAAGAGCTTGATCTCTGTCTGGGCTTTCAGTGTTCTCTAGAAGACTTTTCCTTGACAAGAATGATCAGTATCATTTGGATGCAGACAGCAGGATAAAGTTATCTGTTGAGTCAATATGTCCACGAATGCTGTGGCTACCAGACCTAGCTACACAGGCCCAGATGGACTCCAAGGTCGGATCTAGGACATTCTCTCATTCTCCAAAAATCAGCAGAATGCCAGAAAATTGTACTTAATCAAGGCAGTAGAAATACTTTCATGTTCCTAATTATAATTAAATACACAAATTTCCCCCCAAATATGAAGTCATGTAGAGGATCATAGGTGAAATACTTGAGTTAAGAAAATAATACCTTTTTACTTGAAAAGCATTAATTTTCCTGAGAAAGAATTTCATATCTAAAAAAATAGGAAATAAATATGCCTATCCCACATGGCTTAATTGCTGCTAACTACTCTCATTAATTAATAAGAAGCAGTTTTAAATGAAGGAGCCCTGGTGGCACAGTGGTTAAGCACTCAGCTGCTAACCAAATTTGGGCTGTTTGAACTCACCATGAGAGGGAGATGTGGTAATCTGCTTCCATAAAGATTTACAGCCTTGGAAACTATTATGGATTGAATTTTGTCCCCCCAAAATATACATTGTAAATCTTAACCTCTATGGGTATGATTAATCCCATTTAGTAATGGACTATCTTTGTTATGTTAATGAGTCCATCCTGAGTCGATCTATTTTGAGATATAAAAGAGATTAAACAAGCAAGCCAGTAAGAGAGATGGGGTAAGATAGATGTCAAGACACATGGAGATCTCCAAGAAACCAGAAAGCAGGAAGCTCAAAAGAGAAGGACCTTCCTCCAGAGCCAACAGAGAAGAAAGCCTTCCCCTAGAGCCAGCACTCTGAATCTGCTCAGACCTCCAGCCTCCTAAACTGTGAGAAAATAAATTTCTGTTTCTGTTTGTTAAAG